>OX336399.1:156302410-161242410 GCA_946902985.2 Meconema thalassinum | reverse complement strand
TGGATGGATGGATGGATGGATGGATGGATGGATGGATGGATGGATGGATGGATGGATGGATGGATGGATGGATGGATGGATGGATGGATGGATGGATGGATGGATGGATGGATGGATGGATGGATGGATGGATGGATGGATGGATGGATGGATGGATGGATGGATGGATGGATGGATGGATGGATGGATGGATGGATGGATGGATGGATGGATGGATGGATGGATGGATGGATGGATGTGGATGGATGGATGGATGTGGATGGATGGATGGATGGATGGATGGATGGATGGATGGATGGATGGATGGATGGATGGATGGATGGATGGATGGATGGATGGATGGATGGATGGATGGATGGATGGATGGATGGATGGATGGATGGATGGATGGATGGATGGATGGATGGATGGATCAGGGAACTGTATCTGTACGGTACCCAACGTCATACAGGTCTCGGCGAAAAAATACAGATGGAAACTCCTCCAGAGACGAACAATGCAGATCAAATCATTGTCTTGTAGCCATAGGGGAAATCGTACAATTTGAAATATGTGAAGATAGAGAAACTGACACGGGGGAACTATCTACCCTGATCTTTAATAACTGTCAGCCAAGTGTCACTTAGTTGATATCCAGTATCGCTGTTAAAATTATTGTCAATTGCCTCCTTTATAATTCTAGACCAGTTGTGCTTAACAAGGGCAAGCGCATAAGCATCCTTGAAACATACATCGTGCCCTGAAGACAGAGCATGTTCAGCTATAGCTGATTTGTCAGGTTGGTTTAGACGGATGTTCCTTTGATGTTCGAAACGTTTCGAGTTTTAAATATATTTTTTACACACGACAATATCCCAAAAGCATGGATAATTGGAATACCTTGTTGTTGTTGTTGTTGTTGTTGTTGTTGTTGTTGTTGTTGTTGTTGTTGTTGTTGTTGTTGTTGTTGTTGTTGTTGTTGTTGTTGTTGTCACTAAACTTTTATATTGGTAGCACTGATTTTAAAAAGCAAAATGATACTCGCACATGACTGAAAATAAATATCTACAATGGGTGATTTAGCACCTATGCATACGTCTGTCATATTCCAGCAGCGGTCTGCAATTACAGTAATAGTCGACATCAATAACACTGGTGATTACAGTTTTTACACATCCCACGTAACTTGCTGTATTAGCGCACGCGTTCCAGAACCGGTTCTCGAACCAACGACTTCCCGCTTCAGTCACGTGCCTAAGGAAGTCCACTTTTCAAGTTCAGGGAGAACTACTTCTTGTGGCTTGAGACATGGGAGCAAACAACATAGTCACACGTATGAATAGACATCCGCATCAACAACAACAACAATGGCTCTTCTTCTTCCTCCCCAGGGGCACACAAGTTGTGGGAGGTGGGTTGGCGACCACGGGATCCAAGCTGAGTCCAGCATTATATATAATAAACCCTGGCACTACAGCCCATGGGGGGGGGGGCTAGGCCTACCAAGTGACCGCTGCCCAGCCATTTCGTCTGCAGATATTGGGGTGACGCGTGGTCAGCGCATCGGGTCCCCTCGGCCATTAATCTTGGTTTTCGTGACGTGTCCTCACGAGGCTGAGTCCGGAATTGCTTCCACTTATTTGTGCCGGGCTCATCTTTCCTCTCGACCTTCCATGATCAACTCTTGTTCGCTTCCGACCCGAAGCCTACCTCAATTACAAATACACACACTAGAAGACATAGATAAATTCTATACACACCCAAGTACACGGGGCTAAATGACCACAATGAAGCAAAGTCACTAAAACATTCAACAACAACAACAACAACAACAACAAACACAGGAATTGAACCCACCTCTTCTGAGTTTGTGACTGGCTGCGTGGCTCATGGCTAACATTCTCGCCTGCAGAACCCAAAGTTGCACGACGAAATCCTCTTGGCGCAGTCAGCGCTGGCACTAAAAGCCAGAGTAGTTAAAAGGGACGTAAAATCAATAACATTATTATTATTATTATTATTATTATTATTATTTATTTACATTGTTTAGACCCAAAGGATCACATTAAGCAAATTATGTTCTGGTGCTGTTCTTCTTGTTCTTCCAGAACTCCTTCATCATCTCACTGAGTCGGACTCGACGTTCCTCCGTCCATCCTTTCCCTGGTCTCCTTGGTCGATCTTCATGTGTGACTTCCCAACTGTGGATCTTATGTCGGAATGTCATTCGATCGTCTATGTCTATTGGTATGATGTTGGCACTTTCGAGATCAATTTGGACTTGGGTAACCCAGACTGTTGTCACTTTAAGTTTTCGTAAGTAAGTCAATATTCTCTTTGTTAGCCGGTCGTCATTCAGTCTCATAATGTGGCCGTAGAATCTCAGTCGTCGCTTGCGGAAATCTGACTCGATGTTAGAGTATCTCTCTGTGATTGTGTGTGATTGCAGACGATATCCGTCATCTGTGAGTTTAGGGCTCAATATTTTACGGATGATTTTTCTCTCAGCCTTCTTGATGTTCTCAAGAGCCCCTTTGTAGTTGAGGTTTAGTGTCTCGCTGGCGTTAAGTGTCTCAGGTTTGATGACAGTCGTGTAGTGTTGAATTTTGGTGTTGATGCTCATGCATTTCTTGTTGTAAATAATTGCGATTTTTCCGTATGCTTTCCGCAATTTAAGTTCACGAGATTTTTTCGCCACTCTTTCCATACCTGTGGGTTCAATAATTTCACCCAAATACTTGAATTGATTAACCCTGTTTATCATACCGTACTCTGTGAGTAAATTGTGTGTTTGAATGTGTTTTGTCGATATAAACTCGGTCTTTGTGAAGGAAATTTGTAGTCCGACCTTTTCAGCACACTCTTTTAAGACCTCGATCTAAAGAATTGCCGTTCGTTCATCTGCGGAGAGGATTGCAAGATCATCCGCGAAAGCGAAGCATTTTACGTCGATATTATCCGTTTGCCTTCCTATTTTTTTAATAGCATGACGGGCTTCCAGGTATTCCGACTCCTCAGTTCATTTCTCCATTCTTTGATGACCTTCTCTAGGACGATATTAAAGAGTAGAGGGGAGAGCCCATCATCCTGCCGTACACCTGTCCCGATGAGGAAAGGTTCAGATACTTCACCAAGGAACTTGACTTTGGAAGTTGTTTCAGATAGGGTCTGTTGGATGAGGCGTCATGTTATCGGGTCGAGCGTGTATTCTTCGAGTATATTAAAGAGGGATAGGCGGTCGACAGTCATAAGCTTTCTGAAAATCGACGAATACGCAGATGGTTGGGAGATTTCGTAAAGCTCGAAGTTTCAGTGTGGACTTGAGGTTGAAAATTTGTTTAGTACTTGATCTGTATGGTCTGAACCCTGCCTGGTATTCACCAATGAGAGGCTCGAGCTGTTCTTGTGTGCGTTGTAGGAGGCCAGCAGAGAAGACTTTGTAAGGTACAGAAAGGAGGGATATCCCTCTATAGTTGTTCACATCCAATCTGTCTCCTTTTTTGTAGAGTGGGTGAATGAGTGCGCATTTCCAATCATCTGGGAGTTTTTCACTTCGCTAGACTTCTTGGATGATCTGTGTAATTTCCTGCAGTGATCGTGGTCCAAGATTTTTCAGCAGTTCCGCGACAATTCCGTCTTCTCCTACTGTCTTTCCACTCTTGAGTTTGTTGATATGGCGAGTGATTTCATCCTGTGTTGGTGGATCAGCGTCTGGCTTGACGTGTTCTGAGGTCGTATGCATGAAACGTTCAGGTGGTTCGGGACAGTTAAGGAGCCCAGAAAAGTAGCGTGCAAGTTCATCGCAATTTTCACGATTAGTAAGTGCCAGTTTTCCATCCTGTTTCCTAAAGGTTAAATTTGGCGGTGCATAACCCTTAATATTATTCACGAAGGTCCTGTAGAAATTCCGACTATCGGAGTTTCTGAAATCATTCTCCATGGACTTAAGTTGCTCAGTGATAAAATCACGCTTGACTTTCCTGATAGTCTTGTTTGTCTGTTTGCGGATGTCGAGGAAGTGTCCCAGGGTTCCTGGTGATCTACTGCTGTTGTATTTTTGGAATACGATTCGACGATTGGCAATGGCTTGATCACACTCAGAATTCCACCATGGATGTTTTGTCTTTCTTTTTAGCGGGATCAGTGCTTTAGCTTGTCCGATAATTTTGCTACGAAAGTCGTTCCAGTTATTCGCCGGTTCCTTTTCCCATTCCTCTACAATATTTGTTTCTTGAATCATAGCTAAATCGAATTTCGGGATATGTGGTTTGCGACGGTGAACTCTCTTTGGGGTGAACTTGACTTTGATTCTTGTAAGGTAGTGATCCGAGTCGATATTCGCGTCTCGTCGGACTTGAACGTCGTGAATGGTTCTGTAGTGGGCGTAGGAAATGGCGACGTGATCAATTTGATACCAACCGAGATGTTGGATCGGAGATCGCCATGTTTTTTGTTTATGCGGTGATTTTCTAAAGTGCGTGGACATAATTTTAAGGTTGAATTGGTGACAGATGTCAAACAGACGCGTGCCGTTAGTGTTCGTGTTTTGGTGTGCGGAATATTTACCAACGAATTTTCGATAGATTTTCTCTTTGCCAAGTTGAGCATTGAAATCTCCCATAAGGATTTTAACGTCGTCGCGGGAAATCTTGCTCATGATGTTCTCAAGTTCGTTCCAGAGTTTTTCAACCGTTTCAGGGTTCTTCTTATTGTCAACATTGGTGGGGGCATGCGCATTGATGGGTGTGAAATTTTTGTTGGCGCATTTGATGCGCATGGTCATGAGCCGACTATTGACGGGTGTAATTTCCCTGACAGAGGTGATAATAGATCTGTGTACAAGAAACGCCATGCCGAAAATTGGTGCGCCCCTTGCGACTCTTTGTTATATTTTGCTTTTAAAGATGCGGTAGTTTCCGTAGTCCATAGTGTCGTTGTCTGTCATTCGTGTTTCTTGAAGAGCAAGGATGAGAATTTTTTGTCGGTCAATTTCCTGCGTAAGGTCATGTAATTTACCTGTTTGGATCAATGTATTAATGTTTATCGTTCCAAGGAATGATTTCTGGTTGTAGGGAAGTTTACCAGAGATCTACGATACTCTCTGTTGTGCACGTCTGAACTCCCCAGAATCCGAAAGTTCAGTGGCCGTCTGTTGACGGGTGGATTGTGTACCACCTGGGGTAAGATTGTATTTACTTGCACATTCCATATTTGCTTGTACTCAGTACTTGGCCTAGCAGATACCAGGACCATATAGGACCAGAGGTTGTTGAGGCCTTTGGAACTTAGATTTTCAGCCGAGCTCATTGAGCTAACAGACGCTGACCACTCGCCGCTGGATACCAGTACAGACGCTCATGGATTTAAGTAAAGCTGACATCTAACCAAATACTAGTATAGATGCCTTTTATCCTATTAATCCCGGATACAAGGCCGCCTCGTCCACGATTAACACTGTTCTATAGATCATCTATACCACCATCAATGCCGTTGAGGCCTTCACCGTAACCCTGGCAAGGGACCCTTACAAGGTACTACCAGCCGGGTCAGCTGGACCTCGGTTTTTTAAAGAGGTGTTCCTCCTCTATCACTCACCGCTTTGTCCTGGCTTGTGACAGGCAGAGCCTGGCTTCCCAAACATTGGGCCCAGGTTGGCGGGGTTATTATTATTATTATTATTATTATTATTATTTACGTACATTCTCCTTTAAGGAGAGCGCTAAAACACAAAATCTAGCTTTTGGTGGTGGCTCTTTTCATCTTTTTTATCTTTCCAAAATCCTTTCATCCGTTCACTGTGAGATCTAAATTCAAATTTCTGGTTTTTGATTTTTTGCCAAAAATACTGCGGTCGTGGATGTCCTAGTAGGGGGGTAATGCCGATTCTGCCCCCCCCCCCCCCCCACTACTCCCAATGCGAGTCGATAATTCCCGAACCCGTTGTCGGAGATTCACGAATGAAGTGTCGTTGGACTCGGGATGACGGGGGCTTTGCTATGGACCACTCGTTATATTTTTGAATTTTTTTTTGTTTTTTTTTGTTTTCGAAAATAGGCGATAGTTTGAAAACCAAACAGGATAGAACGTTGTGCCATGGCTCAAACGAATGGTCTTTATGACCTATATTTTCTATAATAAAACTTTTTTACTTTATATGTTTTTTTGAAAACACTCGAATTTTGAAAATCCTATATTTTGGAAACTCGGAACTCTACAAAAAACATTGTGTGACGTAAATCAATGGTCCCTACCCCCTCTACCCCCAAAATAAATTTCAAGTCTCTAGAATGAAAACCTGTAGTAGTGGGATGAGGGGAAAGCTGCTCCACTTAGGAAGTTGTGAGACCCTGCGACCTTGGAATGGAAGGAGTGATGCTAGGAGGGCGTGCTTGGATTCGTTTTTTTCGTCTCGTCGTGCTCTTTACGGGAATGTAGGTGTCGAAAAGATGAAAATTTGGAAACAAGGTTTTTTTGGGGTAAAACCGTGATTTTGAACTTTTTGCTATATCTCGCGAACCAATCATGCTAGAGACATGAACGAGGGGTCCAAGGACTCGGGGTGACGTCTTCTTTGCTATTGACGACTCGTTGTAATTTTAAAAAATTTGGGAAACTCGATTTTGGGATAAACACGTGTTTTTTGTGATTTTTGCCGATATATCACGAACCAATAACGCTAGAGACGTGTACGAGGTGTCCTAGCACTCGGGCTAACGCCCCCTTTCAAATGTGGTAGATTTTTTTTTCCAAAAAAAAAATTCACAAAGGGCCTAACGCCATACATGTTGAAAAAACGTTTTCTTTTTCTTTACCTGTTTATAATGTTCATGAAGCGTGGTGGTTGAGAGAGACGATACGGCTGGGTGTGTGTGTTTCAACGAACCTGTCGCTAACCACAAGGACCATGCTTAATAGAACAATCGCTATTTCGGCGGGTCGGTGTATGACAGAGCGAGCGTGCGTTTTCCTGATATTTTACCTTTAACGTGTAAACGGTGATGAGAACTTGGTTCTATGTTGATCGAAGCGAGTATAGAAAACAAACGAGCAGGAGGTGAAGGTCATTTGAGCTTATTGGAAGGCTCCGATCTGACTTGACAACAGGTGCAATGGAAAAAATGACCAAGACGCTTGAAGGTGAAATAATCTGACCATCGTGGTGGCAGGGGAGTGTAAAGGCATGCACACACGTGTGAGATGGCATGTACGCTAAACCAGTGACATCCTGTCTTGCTTCGTACGTGACAAAATGCAAGTTCAGGTGAAATTTGATCTGCCACAGGTGTTCATCTTAGACGTCATCTGTCCACATGCGCGATAACTGTTAACAAGTGACATCCTGTTTTGCTTCGTTCGTGACAAAATGCAAGTTCAGGTGAAATTTGATCCGGCACAGGTGTTCGCTTGGGTGTTATCTGTCCACGTGCACGATAAGAGAATGTTCAAAGCGTGGGAATCGCTGAATCAGTAAAAAGTATGATGCAACTTGTCGGAATGATGTCACAACCAATAGAGAGGCAAGAGCTGCAAACAGCAGTGGTGGGAGGTGAAGGGAGGGAGAGGGGAGGCGGTGATGTATGAGAGAACACAGGAGGAAAGGGAAAGACAAACATGTATGAACATGCATGAAGCGCGGAGCGCTGTATACATAGAGCTATAGGTGGTGTACAACATGTGTGAATAAATAAAAAGTACACAGGTTCACACAACATGCAATTTATTGATCCAGGAATTAAACGAAGAGTTAAACCCTAACCATTTGACGTAGAGTTTATTTCCTTTTTGTTTCAACACTTTTTCCACAAGATAATGCTGAGGAAATGCTGTTTTCTGAAGTTCATGTAGATAAAATCTACCTTTTATGGGTTGATGGTTGAGGTCCTCGAGTAAATAGGTGACTGGACTGTCCAAGTAGACTCGACGAATTCGAAATAGTTCAGTCCCCCACTGAGGCGTGTAGCCCTTATTGAAGGCAGACTTAAATTTGCTCACACGAACAAAATCCCCAATGTTCAGTCGGTGACGTTTAGGATCGGCTGTTTTTATGGGGTTAAACAGTTTATCCAATCGCTGAATATTTTTAGTTACGAGACGTGGCTTGGTCCCAATCGTTCTATGTTTGGTGTCATTGTAACGTGATACTAGCTCAGGTAACATGTCCAACCAGCGATACGTGCCCTGAGCTGTAAACGCTTTCCACATATGGGTTTTCAATGTTCGGTTGAACCGCTCGACCACACTGGCTTTCAGATTGCTGTACGTGGTGTAATGGTGAATATCCTTAGATTTGAGAAAACTGGAGAAGTCCTTGTTGAAAAATTCTTTCCCCTGGTCGGTTTGTAGCAGCTGAGGTTGACGTTTGGAGTGTTGAATAATATGTTGAAAGGCCTTAGTAACTAGTGGACCAGACTTGCGACGCACAGGTTCAACAAAGGCCATTTTGGAATAGACATCAATGACGGTCAACATATAGCGTACACCGTCGTTAACGCCAGCATAGGGTATCATTTCAACCAAGTCAGCCTGCCAAAGTTCATCCACACCTCGTGAAATCACCTTGAGTCGTGGATAATGACGCCTAGCTGGGCGATGCAACTCGTGAGCAATACCCATTTTAATGGGTGAGGGCTTAAACAATAATTTTGGCATTTCGAAGTTCTTGTTCAATTTCTTGAATTTCCCAATCGTGACCGGTATGGCCAGCTTGACGTGAGGCATGCAACAACTGTAGCCGCTGGACGAGCTTATTGGGATTGTGCCAGTAGGTAACATCCACAAGGGGTTTTAATGGTTTAAATGTCACTCCCGAAGCGGATGCTTTACGACGAGTACTTTGACTGGTGGGAAACATTTTTGCAATGATGGTTTTATATTTTTGAGATATATTGGCATTCACTTGTTGCGTGGGATCATACTGTCTTTTGTGAGCATGGGTATCCAATAAAATCGATTTATATTTGTCAAGATCCTCTGACGTATAATCATGGGAAGAGGGGGTCCGAGAAAAGAGCAGCTTTAACAGTCCTGGCGTTAATTTATAGTTGATGTTTTTAATGACAGCTTTAGTACGAGCAAATTTAATGGATGAATCGCCAATTTTAAAACTATCATCCTCATAGCGAACACCATACGTGGTATCTGTGTTTCCAATAAATAGATCGGTGAAATAGGGTTCCAATGTTGATCCATAATATTTTATTAAAATGGTTTTCAGTTGTGCTTTATGTTGAGGGGTGGCCAAGAGTTGTGAAAACGGAGACGCCCTGGAAGGGCAAGGTGTATCGACCATGGCCAAGGATTTCTTTTTTCTCAAAAACTCTGCAAGGGGTGCGGCCTTTTTTTGAGGCGTAAACACTTGTTCCTCCTCATCCTCAACTTCACTAACACTAGTCAAATCTTCCTGTTCCTCTTCCTCTTCCTCAGGGTCCTCGTGCAGCGTCTGCGTGGCTTGTGAAACGGTGGGTAGAGTTTCAGATGGCTTGAAAGAGGGTTTCAACATGGCTTTTAGCGGAGGTGCTAAATGTTGTTGAATAAACAAAGCATGATTGGCACGTGATTGTTTCAATTGACGAAACTTTTGGCGAATAGTATTTTTTGCTCTAATAATATGCTTTTTTAATTGACTCTCTGCTAACGCCATGGTGTCTTGGCAAATGACTTGCCGGGGAATGAGACAAGGCCTTAAATAGCAATAAAATGATCAAACCCTAAGCGATACCGTCCTTGGTTGAGTTCACTTTGTTTGTCAATCACTAAACAGGCATGACGTTGAGTGTTCCAGCACTTGGCACACAATTCTGTAAACATTTGAAAGGTCATATCCGGATTCACATGTTCATTATAAATGTGACGACTGTTCCTCTCGTCCTGACGAAATAAAACAATGACATTGGCATTGTCACGAATCAACTGTTTGGACATTTTAGAATACGTTTGCCCAAGATAGAAGCAATCGGTATGTTTGTGTCGACCCATGCTGAAATAGCTTTGAATGATGCCTTGACGTTCAGTGGATACATCATCGAAAATCATGAGTGAATCAGGCTTTACCTCATCCGGTGAAATCACATTTTCTTGCATGGAAAATGTAAAATAACCCATATTCTCTTTTTGTAATCCAGACATGACTTGATCCAGAAACACGTAGAGGGGTTGGTAGAGAGATTTTGCAAAAATATAAATATTTTGAAAACGCAGACCATTGTGCGCTGTAATGAGCGTTAGCAAAAGATTAGTCTTTCCACAGCCGGAAGGCCCCACAATGATGCAGCGAATGGAAGATGGAAACAGTGAACCATGGCGTTGTTCACGTGATGTGGGACAGAGATGGGAAACCATGTCCCCCACGGGGAATGACTCTTGCTGCTTAATAATCTTCATGTCAACTAAGGCTTAGACAGGCTAGCAGGCTGTCTATATACAGGACACCAAGCCTTGTCATAGAAACAGTAGACTGGTACTACAGGTTGACGATGGATGTCTTTGGACGTGCGTTGATGGCCAAAGCTAGGCCTGTCCCCATACATGATCCTAAACAAGAAACAGATCCTGCTAATAAACACTATGTGGATACGTCAGTAGTGCCACGCACAAAACAGGGAGATTATGACTTTAAGGGAAAGCGGTTAACCCATGTAAAACATCCTCAAGTGTCTACAGACGTTACTACGAAAAAGTATGTGGATAACAAAGTGTATGAGTTTTATGACAAAGTGCCACAGCTTATGGTGAATGGCTATAGCGCTAATCACCATCGGATTATTCACGTGGAAGACCCACAAGACGAAGACGATGTCTGTACCAAGCGTTACGTGACCCATGAAATGAAAAGGCTTTATAAATTTATCCCATGTGTATTTTTAGTGTATCTGACAAATGAAAAACCTTTGAATGAGAGAAACCATTTACCGCTAGTCCATGATCAGCACTCGACCTATGTGCTTGCTTCGGGTTTAAGCCACTATCGATTACACTATGATGGAACCATTCACATCAAATATGCCATACCTGATGAGAACCATTTACAAATAAAGATAAATGGTCATAGGATGTTGATCCATAACTATGAAATAGTCAATGCAGGGGACGAATTATCTCTTCACCTCATGTTGACATGGGATGAAAAGCAAGCGGGAAAAACCATAAACGATTTCCCACTTTATGTGGAATTGGAATATACAGCCATGAAATAACCATCTGACGTTAGTTGTGATTTAAACTTTCTTGTGAAAGGTTGTGGGTCATTATCATCATGGTGAAACAAAGGTATGCAGTGAGAAAGACTAAAAAAAGGACTTTGTCCTTGGCAAAGCCTGGGCTTACAACATTCGAGGACAAGCCCTTGCGAAAGAAAAAAAGAAAAAATAATGTATTGACCATAAGGAAAGCCCTTCGAGCAGCACAGAGACATGTTATTCCAAAACGTCGGCGACAGGTTTCAAACCAAGGGCGAGTGATTCCCGTCCCAAAACGAGCTGGATTTTTACCTGCATTATTTGCTGGTTTGGCTGCTCTGGGTTAACTTTTGGGCGGTGCCAGTGCAGTGGCGAAAACCATTAAAGCCGCGCAGCAGGGCAAGCAACAACTCAAAGAAAGTCAGCGACACAATGAAACGATGGAAGCGATTGCCATGGGGGCTAGAAATGCCAATTTAAAGCCAGCCTTTTATCAACAAGGATTTGGGATTTCACCATTTCGAAATATTAAAAAAAAAAAAATAATAACCTCAGCCATAGCGAAACATGCCCTGACGCATCAACAAGTGGAAAGCTATGCTAAACAACTAAAGCTTTCTCATTTTCGAGGTGTGTTTATGCGAAACCAATTACCCCCACGACCCTGGAAACAGGAATGTGCTGTTGTCAATTTGGATGATCACCGAGGACCAGGAACGCATTATGTAGCTTATGTCAAAGAGGGATCCACGGTATGGTACTTTGACAGTTTTGGGAATTTGCCCCCGCCCATGGAACTAGTGACCTA
Source organism: Meconema thalassinum (assembly GCA_946902985.2). Taxonomy (NCBI): domain Eukaryota; kingdom Metazoa; phylum Arthropoda; class Insecta; order Orthoptera; family Tettigoniidae; genus Meconema; species Meconema thalassinum. Next base: position 161,230,449 of record OX336399.1, on the reverse strand, counting down.
TTTTGGAAACAGGATCAAGATATATTATAATGTGAAACGAGAGCAAACGTTTAACAGCCAACAGTGTGGACGTTTGTGTTTAATTTTTTTATATAAGACGCAGCATAAGCTAAAACGCCACCAGTATGTCGGCAGAAAGTAAAACGTTTACAGTGCATGGACGTGGACCTGAAGTCAGCCTAGACTTTTACCCGCCTATCGAATTGAGTGAAAAACCCTATGGTTTAGGACTTGTTTCTCTTGAAACGTACAATCGAATATACAACATACGTGAAAATGTGAACAACAAGTTTTACTATGATGATTCTGTGCTCACCCTGAACTCTGGTGGATACACGATCGATGATATTTATGAACACATTTATGTGGTGTTGATCAATCAATATGGTTTAAAGTCATTTCTCGACGGAACGCACAAGTTTGAACTTGTAGGAAATACCAACACTCATCGTTGCAGTATTTTCTCTACCTTCAACATTGACTTTAAAACACACCCCGATTCCATTGGCCCATTACTAGGATTTAAACCACGTGTGTTGGAGCCCAACAAAAAACATGAATCGGACCATGAAGTGAAATTCATTGAGGACCATCATGTGTCGGTGACGTGTAATATTATTAGCCAAGTGTACACCAATCAGGAACCATCGCATTCGCTTTATGACTTTATTGTGACATCGCCCAATGGGTATATTATTCGTGAAAACCCTCCAGTGGTGCTTTTTCATGCTGTGGCTGTCGATAGTCTTAGTAATATAACATTAAGACTGATCAATAGAGATCAACAACTCATTGATCTAGATTCTACCACACCAGTGACTTACAAGTTGGTGCTAAAGCCACTATGAAATTTGTGTATAAAGCAACAACACCGTCTAGGAATAGTGTTAGTTGTTTGCCACGTGAATACACGTTAACATCTCAAGGCAAGCAGATTTTACAGCATTTGGGTTACCACGTCAACCCTCATAATGAATTCTATCCTAGAGATAGCGAATCACATCGAGGAGCAACCAGGAGTGGTAAGAATTGATCTCCATTCCTATCAAGCTCAAACACCTGGACTCAATAACAATGATGAAATTCAATTTGTTATCAACAACCAAGATATTTACACCCTACCGCATGAAAGTGTTATTCAGATTGAAGGTCGGCTCACCAAAGCCGATGGCTCTACACCCACCACATCCAAGTTGGCCAACCATGGTTTGGCCTTTCTGTTTTCTGAAGTGCGGTATGTCATTAACGATATCATGGTGGATAGCACTCGAAATGTGGGCATTTCCAGTGTCATGAAACTATACCCCTCTTATAGTGAGGAAGAAGGTAAAACACTTTGCATGGCAGGTTGGTGTCCTGACTCGACCAATGACTGGATGGTACACACCAATGGGACCTTTACTGGATATTTACCTCTTAAACTGGTTCTAGGCTTTGCCGAAGATCACCAACGCATTGTGGTTAACGCAAGGCAAGTGCTTTACCTAGTGAGAGACAGGAGTGATAATAATGCACTCAAGGGAGCCGACAATGCCCCCATCGATTCAAAAATTCAACTACAACGCTTGCTATGGAAAGTCCCCCATGTGACCCTCGAAGATAGCAAAAAACTGGACATACTCAAAATGGTAAAGAGAGATATGCCTCTACCCATGGAATTTAGAAGCTGGGCACTCCATGAGTATCCGCTATTGCCCACCACCAACACACACAGTTGGTCTGTAAAAACAGCTCGCTATACAGAGAGACCTCTCTACCTGATCGTGGGATTTCAAACGAGTCGCAAGTATCAACAAACCAAAGATGCCACGCAATTTCATCACCTGCAATTGAGAAATGCACGTCTTTTCCTCAACGGAGCTGTGTTTCCCTATGAAGGACTGGATTTGGATTTTTCAAAAAATAAGTTTGGCCCCCTGTACGACTTGTTTTCTAAATTTCGATGGTCTTATTATCAAAAAGAGAACGGCCCCATACTACTACCCCAAGCGTTTAAGGCAAGAGCATCACTGATTGTCTTTGACTGTTCTTACCTGGAAGAGTCTGTCAAGCCATCCAATATCGACATTCGACTAGATTTTGAAACGCATGACAATGTACCAGCCAATACGACGGCCTACTGTTTAATTATTCATCACAAACAAGTCAACTATTATCCACTATCCAACCAAGTGACGAGTGTATAAATAACAGGTCATCCCACGTCAAGCCGCTCAGTCATGTCTTGCTTTAAAGCCTCAAGAGACGTTACATCCATGAATTTAAACTCTGAGGAACAACGTTTCAAGACTTTTGCCACGTGGCCAGTGCCTTTCATAAACCCTCAAGCCTTGGCGGCCGCTGGATTCTACTATTTAAAAACAAGAGATGAAGTGAAATGTGCCTTTTGTCCCATCATCATAGACCAATGGCAGGAGGGCGATGAACCCATGCAGGAACATCAGCGCTGGTCACCCACCTGCCCCTACCTGTGTAGAATGGAAGTGGGAAATATACCCTGTCATTCAAGCTATCCCTCACTTGTGTCACTGGGTGATGAAAAAAATACAAGTTACGATACATGTGGGCCGTATGGTATCCATGGTGCTTCGGTGAGCAGCTCACCATCAAAAACACCTAGTTTAGAGACATTGGGACATCATCGGTGTTATGGACGTTACAAACACAAGAGACTATATTGTTGTATCAGTTGCTATCGTCCTTATCCCAAAATGACAAAGGCCTGTAAGACGTGTAATGATAATAAAATGATGTAATTCTTAAATTCTTATTTTTTTGCTTTTGCCTCTGTCCTACCCTAACCTTCTTTTTTGGAACTAGCATGGCAGGTAAGTCCATGCCATGATCACACCTGATCGTCAGTCAGTCGTCAGTTGAACTTGGTCCAGACAAGCGTCAACATGTTGCGCACACTCATTGTGGATTGCCAAGGGTTTAAAATTGGTGACAACAAATTTATATTTAAACAAGTGGCCGTGATCGATTGTACCACGTTTTGGATATCACAAGCTACGCATTTGCTATTTAAACCACCCCATGCTTTTGATTTGTTGTGTGAAAAAGACCGTAAACAAACCCAGTGGATTGAAAATCATAGGCAACTAGACTGGAATCAGGGAACCATTTCCTATAAATATTTGGATGTGGTTATGAAAGCACACTTGTCCTCGGCCAATGTGGTATTTGTGAAAGGTAATGAAAAACGGCAATGGTTGCAACCATTTTTGGCGTCTTACTGCCAATGTATCGACCTCATGGAGTTGGGCTGCCCCTCCCTGCAAACGCTCATGGATACTTGTTCCTGTGGCAACATTACCCATACAGCCCTATCGCATGCGTGGCATCTCTTTCATTGGTTAACCACTCATGCCTGCTGGGAGTTGTTGAAAAAAATTATAACTCAAGATTTACCTGTGAATGACGTCAGTGAGATTTCTACAAGCGACGTGTAAACATCTACAGCACGTGATACCATGGAGAAAGGCAATGCTACGGACAAAGCCATCGGCAAGTTCTTTGTGTGCAAAAAGAAACTAGACAGTTTTACCAAAGAGGAACTCTTGGCGCTGCCCAAGTCGTTCATTTATTATGTGGCCGCCAACGCAGTGAAAGAAATCTGGCAACATGTACCAAAATCATGGACTCAAGACCCTGTGTTGAGTGAATTGCAACCCTGTACGGATTACGATCACCATAAGCAAGAAGCCATGGCAAAAATACCGTCTATGCGTCAGTGTGCGACTTGCCAGCTAGTGAAACTGTATCACTGTCATAAAAGTCCATGTAAAGACTTTGTTGAATCATTCCACGAGTGTCATGGCGAGAAAAAGCAACAACAACAAACACAAACATCGTCCACAGAGGAGGAGGAAGACCAAACCTTTTTACCATCGATGGAAAAGGATATGCCAGACCTGTACTGGTAATGGCGTCATTGACAAAGTGATTCAATACCTACCTTTTGAAATCCATCTTCCAGGTTATCGTTTTTGCGGCCCTGGAACTCGTCTCGAAAAACGTTTACAACGTGGTGATGTACCCATTAATCTTTTGGATCAAGCGTGCAAGGAACATGGCCTTTCTTATCGCCATAGTCATCCTGGTTTAAGACATGTGGCCGATAAATTGTTATTAAAGAAAGCTAAACAACGTTTCACATCCAGTGATGCCTCAGTGGGTGAAAGGATGGCAGCCCTGATTGTCATGAGTGCTATGAAAGGAAAGTTGATGATGCATGGACATAAACATTGAGGAGTGAGGAATTGGGATTTGTTTGTGTTCTATTTTTCTTTTGTCAATTCACTATGAAATAAAAACAAAGGTTTACTAGAGCACGATGTTTTGTGTTTTTTATTTTTAAGAAATCGTGATGTTGATGGCTGATTTTTTCATTTTACACATTTCACGCATTGCCATTTTGCCAATTTGCAATTTACAGTTTTTGAAAAAGTTCGTTTCAAGTTTAACGTTTTTGATGATATGGATTTTTCCAGTTTGTTGATGACACTTTTTAAACAATGTCTGTTTAAAGTTTTTTGAATTTTCAAATTTCACACATGCCCATTTCCAGTTTTTAAAAATGTCCGTTTTAAGTTTTGCGTTTTTGGTGATATGGAAACATGGATTTTCCATTTTGCTGTTTTCACATTTTTCCATTTGGTGTATGTCGAAAGTTGAGATTTGACAATGATGTTGATGCAAGTGCATGACCATGACGATGCTGCAGTGAGTTTATGGGTGTTTGGAGAAACGTCGAGGTCTACGACTACTGCAGGTAAGACTGTTTTTACAAAAATAATGTCTATTGACTGCCACATTTCAATGAAAAAACTAAACTATTTAAAACAAAATGAGTATATAAGTGACCATTTACCCCCCTCCCCACCCACCCACCCTACCTCACCGTGTTTGCTCTGGTCAATCATACACACCAGTTTTCTCTCTCCACTCATACATTCACACCTGTCTTTGGGAACAAACACAACCACTTTATTTATTCCCAAAAGCACATTCTCGACATGCACACTCATCCCAAAAGAACTTTTTAGTTTATCATTTACATTATAAAAAATAATTAAATACTAGTTATTAAAGTTACTAAAAATCTTACTTATTTCATATTTACAAAAAAACTCAACTTTGTACAGCGTTAAAAGAATCAAACTATTTACCAATCAAAAAATTTAAAAAAAATAAGGTTGCATAGAACTTTTAAAGAGCAAAAGGTCCAAGTGGGTTGTCATTATTTACAAAATCTACTATTTACAATGACAGAAACCAATATTTACAAAATTCTAAATCTACAAGTTACAAAAAGCCATGTCCCATAAACGATTAAACAATGAAATCACACCTTCTCTTCCTTGCGATTATAACCCCAGGGCAGGCTGGTGAGCAGGTCATTAGCCCACACACGCTTGTTATCCATGGAGGCGAGGGTGCGTTTTCTCTGTTCCACAAGATACAAATGATGGTTGCTGGATTGTATCCTGCACTGTGTATGAGACATAGCTTTGCCAGTGCGTAAAACCGCTAGGTAATCGTCTACACGTAGCGATTTTACCACTGCCCTACCTACACCTTTTGCTCTTTTGGCTTCCTTACAGTCGAGTGTGCGGTAAGCATACATTTTTGAAGCCAAACCTACGAATTCCGTCATAATGGAATCACCGCATTCATCTTTTAAAACGCCCATTTCCTTCTTGTTTTTTAGGGGCAGCTGAAACACGTTGTCAGCGCTATAGCAAGAGGTGTCGAACCAGTCACTATGTTGCCTCATGACGTCATAGGGGTTGCAGTGGCGAATGTGGTAAATGAATGAGTCCGTGTCCATATACAAAAGAGAGACGTCCTCAAAATGGCGTTTGGCAAACTCATAGTGGAATCGATACATGATCGATTTAGAAAAGTCTAAAATGACTTGACCCAAGTAAATGGGCTTATCCATGGTCACGCTGGTCTTACTCATTTCAATAGTAGCCAAATCCTCATCGATAATTTTGATCGATTTGAAATTTGGCTTGGCAATGTACCGCCGGGCACCCCACCGCCCCTCCCAGACATTCACCAATTTAATGTCACGGTATTTGCGGAAATTTTCCATAGACTTGCCATAGATGCAGTTGTTCATTAATTTAAAAAAAATAATTTCAAACTGCTGTGTTGCCATTTGTCGGTGCTCTGTGTTGAGTCGCATGTATGGCTCAAGCCATGCTCTTTGAGCAAAAGAAATACCCCTGTGGATTTTCTTTAACACCAAGCCTTGGGCGAGGCATTGCACCAACATTTGGATATGTAGCACGTACCGATTTTTGTTGTAAAGTGTGCCCATGAGTTTTTCAATTTTCACTTTACTGTCAGGGGGAACCATTTGCTCAAGGCAGAATGGGAAATCGGCATGTTCATCATACAAGGATGAGGGATATGCAATATCCACTTCTAGCACATATCCACGGCCTGTTTCTTGGCTAGCCATGTTCACATCAAATTCTGACACTTGTTTGTCTGTCAGCCAAGCAAACTTCCCATAGGGCAAAGGCTGACTCATGGCGTAACCGTACAAATTATTCATGTCATAGTACATTAAGTACGATTCTGGTTTGTCTAGTGAATAATCAGGCATGTAGACATTGTTCGCTTCGGCATGGCGTTGGTTAAGCGACACAAAGCCGCCACGAATGCCCTTTTCAAAAAATAGAACCATGTCTACGTCAGTGAGTAAATCCAATTCCACTTGAGTGTATTTCAAAGCGGCATCAAACGAGAGTCCAGGACTCGTATAATAGTGAGCCGGGTCAAGACCGTAAATGTGTTGACACAACTCACGGAATTTTTCAAACACATCAGTGAGCAGCAATACATCCAGTTTTAGGTAATGCAAAGCATATTCACTTAGCGTCTTCATGCCAAACACTCGCCAAACTTGACATGCATGTGCATAGTCTTCATCGGAAACGGTACTGCGTGTTAGTTTCGAGTAAAATTTATATTGTGGTGGGAGTTTTCTTTGCTTTAACACGTCCCAGCTGTTGCAGAAATCATACGGGAATATACCTTTCCGAATGCACAATTGAAATTGCTCAGGATCATTAAAATGCATTCTAGTATTTTTTAATTCCTCCTCATTCAAGCCATTCACAAGGCTGTCTAGCGAGGATGCCATAAACTTAAAGGAATCCAAAAATCGAATGCTAAAGTTGCTCAACCTCCATGTCAGGGCTGTAAAACGCTCGTGGTTTTGGGGAATAATGGTAAACGAGCCCTTGTTGACATGGCCCAATTCACGAATCAAAAACTGAATGTCATAATTTGCCAGATTATGGAAAAAGACACTGATGAAACGAGGAACTGGAAAGTTCAAGTTGCATTTACTATGCGCAGCTCCACGAAACTCCCCCGTAAAGTGCGAGTGATCACGAACGGTGTCTTCAGCACTGATCAGTGGCTTTTCGCAAATATGGCATGTCATGGCATGCTCATACTGCTGCTGCTGTTCTGGAGATAGGCTCATGGGTACTGGGTGGTCCAGTAATTCCTGTACATGGTCGGCCAACTTGACAAGTTCATCCAAGAACCATTTGGCACAATCTGGCCCCTCGCGGTATTTGTAAACGGATTGCGTGGGGTCATAGGCACACACCACATTAAATCCTATGGCAAAAGGTTCATGTTTTTGAATGGGTGTGGTTGAGCTTATGGTGGGATCTGGTTCACATCCCGCCATGAGTGTAGTGAGAACTTCGAAATCTGCATATACCACATAGGGGACAGTGTCACGCTTGTGAATGTCCTTAAACTTTAACACAGCCTTGTCCCCTTGTGGCAATATCAATCTCACCGCTTCCTGAGAAACACAATCTACCCTATGACGTTCTAAGAGCATGGGGGTTGTAAAATATTGCAAGCAACGATCACAAATATGTGTTTTATGTCCATGCTTAGACGTTTGACTGCTTAGCAATCTACTCAGGCTTTTAATGAGGCAATAGTGATTCACTTCTCCATAAGACAGATATAAAAGATGAATGTGGTGTCGTTTCGATTCTTTTGTGGCATAAAGAGGACCCACAATCTCATCACCATCAAGGCCATACACCATGAACGAAAAGTCCTGGTTATCTTGTTCAAACCTATGGATCTCGGTTAAGTCCATAGGGAACGACACTCGAGTTAAATTTAAAGTTTGTTTCAATTCATCAAACTTGGCCTTGTACTTTGCTGGTCTGTTAACATGGCGATCTTGAGCTGGCTGCAAATACGCAGCCACAGCCCACAGAAAACATTCATCATCAAAATTTTCAATATTCACCACAGCCTTTTTCGAAGCTATTGCTGGCGGTGTTTTAATATAGCTAGACCCAGCATTTAACGGGTTGAAATGACAAATGTTGATTTGTAGATGGTGAATTTTGTCTAAGGCTAGACCACTCGGTCCTTGTTGCAGTTTATCAAATTTTGATAGCAAGGCATTCACCACGTGGGTTTCATACCACTGTTCCAAATTATGGGCTATGAATAGCTCTTGCATTTTACTGCAAATATAAAATGTCTCTTTATGCTCTACGTCCTTCTTTTTATATATGAAATCGCACACCAGTTCTGTATTCACCTTTAAAGCCGTATGCAACCTTTGCGCTGTACAAATTTCAATTTTAAAAATTTCAAAACAAGATTCTAAAAATTCTTTGGGAATCAAACTTTTGCTAACATTAACCACGCGGCCAGAGCACACACGTGATTTGAAACAAGACTCAAGGGGCACCCAAGTTAACGTATCCGCAGCAGTAAAAGACATTATTTTGAAAGAACACTCTCACCTGAGTTTTCAACTGTAGACTGCTTGACAATGGTTCCACTCTAAAGCCACTTGGTTTTCAACTGTATTTGCTGTAGCAGTGAACCCTTTTTTTTTCAAATATCTAAAAAGAAATAAAATAAACCACCATAAGTATATCCATTCCATATAGTTTATGCCTTTCATAAACAAAACAAAATCAAACAGGTTATATATTAATAAAACAAATCTCACCTTGACGTGTAATGCTTTGCTATATTCCCGTCTCGTGGGCTAGTGTGGAAATGGTTTCCTTTTCTAGTTGTCCGTTTTTCTCTCTTTTCCAATCTCTTTCCCACAGACACACGACAGGTAGGCTATACACGTTATCTGCAAACAAATAAATAAAATCGTTAATTACCTAATCAATAAATAATTGAATGTAATTATATATAAAAATCAATAAATATATAAATGAATAAGTATATACCTACCCCACAACAAGGTTAAGTATTTTCCACCAACACCAAAACTGATAAACAAGACCAGGGGTTTCATGCAATGCAGTGTGTTCAAAGGTAGTCACCTAAGTAAGCTTGGAAATGATAACGACATGTCTTTATATATGCTACGTTGCATGTATAATCTTTTTTTTCCCACGCTTTGAACATTCTGTTATCAGGCACGTGGACAGATGACGTCTAAGATGAACACCTGCGGTAGATCAAATTTCACCTGAACTTGCATTTTGTCACGTACGAAGCAAGACAGTATGTCACTGGTTTAGCGTACATGCCATCTCACACGTGTGTGCATGCCTTTCACACTCCCCTGCCACCACGATGGTCAGATTATTTCACCTTCAAGCGTCTTGGTCATTTTTTCCATTGCACCTGTTGTCAAGTCAGATCGGAGCCTTCCAATAAGCTCAAATGACCTTCACCTCCTGCTCGTTTGTTTTCTATACTCGCTTCGATCAACATAGAACCAAGTTCTCATCACCGTTTACACGTTAAAGGTAAAATATCAGGAAAACGCACGCTCGCTCTGTCATACACCGACCCGCCGAAATAGCGATTGTTCTATTAAGCATGGTCCTTGTGGTTAGCGACAGGTTCGTTGAAACACACACACCCAGCCATATCGTCTCTCTCAACCACCACGCTTCATGAACATTATAAACAGGTAAAGAAAAAGAAAACGTTTTTTCAACATGTATGGCGTTAGGCCCTTTGTGAATTTTTTTTTTGGAAAAAAAATCTACCACATTTGAAAGGGAGCGTTAGCCCGAGTGCTAGGACACCTCGTACACGTCTCTAGCGTTATTGGTTCGTGAGATATCGGCAAAAATCACAAAAAACACGTGTTTATCCCAAAATCGAGTTTCCCAAATTTTTTAAAATTACAACGAGTCGTCAATAGCAAAGAGGACGTCACCCCGAGTCCTTGGACCCCTCGTTCATGTCTCTAGCATGATTGGTTCGCGAGATATAGCAAAAAGTTCAAAATCACGGTTTTACCCCAAAAAAAACTTGTTTCCAAATTTTCATCTTTTCGACACCTACATTCCCGTAAAGAGCACGACGAGACGAAAAAAACGAATCCAAGCACGCCCTCCTAGCATCACTCCTTCCATTCCAAGGTCGCAGGGTCTCACAACTTCCTAAGTGGAGCAGCTTTCCCCTCATCCCACTACTACAGGTTTTCATTCTAGAGACTTGAAATTTATTTTGGGGGTAGAGGGGGTAGGGACCATTGATTTACGTCAAACAATTTTTTTTTGTAGAGTTCCGAGTTTCCAAAATATAGGATTTTCAAAATTCGAGTGTTTTCAAAAAAACATATAAAGTAAAAAAGTTTTATTATAGAAAATAAAGGTCATAAAGACCATTCGTTTGAGCCATGGCACAACGTTCTATCCTGTTTGGTTTTCAAACTATCGCCTATTTTCGAAAACAAAAAAAAACAAAAAAAATCAAAAATATAACGAGTGGTCCATAGCAAAGCCCCCGTCATCCCGAGTCCAACGACACTTCATTCGTGAATCTCCGACAACGGGTTCGGGAATTATCGACTCGCATTGGGAGTAGTGGGGGGGGGGGGCAGAATCGGCATTACCCCCTACTTGTCCTCTATGGTGATTTTTTTTAATTTTTTAGCGTATGGCTTTTTTTAGTGCCGGGAGTGTCCGAGGACATGTTTGGCTCGCCAGTTTTTATAGCTGCTTCGAGGCGGACACCCAATGGGTGAGCTACACGTACCGTCGCGTGTGGAGTGTTGTCTGGGGAGGAAAATTTGAATGTAAGGACGAGGAGTTGGAAGGTAGCGGCTGTGGCCTATAGTTAGGGACCAACCCCGGCATTTGCCTGGAAGGAAGATGGAAAACCAGAGAAGACCATCTTCAAGGTTGCCGGCGGGGGGATTCGAACCACCTCGCCTCCCGGATGTGAGCGACTGCCAACAGTCATGCCGTAACGACCATGGCTAACTCACCCGGTTCTATGGTGATATGTAATTGTAGTAAATCTTCCATAGATTCTTTGTACCAAGAAGTATCCAATTTCGACGTAGAAATGATGTTGAATATTCTTTTAGACAGTCTGGTGACGTTCATTCTGCCGATATGTGTAAAGAACTTCACTCTGCGTATTCTGATGAGTGTCGTGATAGATTCAGTATTTCTGTATAATTCTTCTGTGGGTCTTTCTTGACAGAAATTATCTCTGAAAACAGCGCCTAAATATTTCTCAGAATTTTCCTTTCTATTCTTCTTCTTCTTCTTTATTTGTTTCACCCAACTTTGGGGTACATGAAATCAATCACGTTTTATTGTTTTGTGCTTTCCTTTTGGCCCAGTGTTGCCTCATCCTTTGAGATCTTGCTTCCCTTTCTTCGGCAGAGATGTGGATCGTGAGTTTCACTTGGAACCGTTGTTTCTTATCCTTGGTGATGGTTTTGGCTGTTTTGTCCATGAGCATGGAGTCTGTAATTTGGAGTTCCATCTATTTTTTTTATATTTGCGAATTGACCACTTCGGATCACGATACAATTTCATTTTTTTCTTTGCCTGAAGTTTCCTCTTCCTCCAGTACTCCTTCATATGGGCGCTATGCTGTTTCTTCTGCTCATCCGTCCAGGCGCTTCCCTTCTTTGTGGTTCTTGTGACGTGAAACCCTTCCAAATTTTGAATTATGTACCGAAATGTTTCCCTGTTTGACATCTGAACTTCCTGGATGTTGGAATTTTCGAGATCTTTTCGAACTTCCTTAATCCATGTCGTTGTTGTCTTCTTGTTCCACAGGTAGTCGAATAACTGTTTGGTTAGTCCAGTTTTGTCCATTCTGTACAAGTGTCCGAGAAACGATAACCTCCTCTTCTTCATGGTTTCTGAGATTCCATCTATTTTTATTTTTTTTATTTTTTATTTTTTTGCCTCGCGAAGTTGAGTGAACCCTGCTCCAGCACTCAGACCAGAATAAAATTTCTCAGAAGAGTCGGGAAACGAAGTCGGACCTCAGGAGTGAGAGCCTACACCACGAGGTGTTTATACGCACAGTTGACGACATTTCTATCGTCATGGCATTTCAGGCGATAATGAGCTCGTGACCAAACAAGGTGAAAAACTTTTAAACTTTTTAACGCTATAATAATATCTTGTTAAGAATGTTTCACCACACGCTTTCTTCCCGCCATGGCTGGTGACATCTCTAACAGTGGCTACAATAATTAGGAACACATTAGGGGCCGCTTAATGTGCCCGCTCGTCTTTATAATGTGCCCTGTCCTTCGCCGAGGGGAAAACAGAGTCACGTATCTCCTGAACCGGTGATACCAACTTGATAATAATAATACAGTACACTCTGAGTATCCGTGCGCAGATTATCTTAGCCAAAATCTGAAAACTAACCAGGCTCGAAAAAAAAGCAAACAATTCAGTCTGCTATGGTATACAATGAAAAAAGAAGAGCGCGCAAATGGTTTGACACAGAATGTTATAAAAAGAGACAGATTACCCTTCTTGCACTACATACAGTCAAATCCAGCCATAATTCAGAAGATATGAAATCACACAGTCAAATCAGAAAAGAATATAAAAATCTACTTAAGATTAAAAAGAAGGTGTACATGGTACAGGAAGCAATTAATATGGTGGAAGAAGCCAGAAAGTACCCATACGTAGCATTGCGGCCACGGAAATCTCAAAGCAGTAGCAAAATAGACATAACCGTTTGAAAAGAACATTTCATAAACTTTCTCAACATTGAAAAAACCAACACCGCATTTGATCCGATCAATGTGAAGACATGCTTAGCGGAAACTAACCCCTTCACGACGGAAGAGGTACACGAGACAATAACATCTTTAAAAAACAAGAAGGCACCAGGCCCCGACGGTATATGTAATGAACATATCAAAGGTTCAGCTAGCTTGTTACTTCAAGGAATCACAGATATGATAAACCTGTGCTTACAAGAGGGCAACATACCAGAAATATGGAGGATTTCGACCATTAAGATGCTATTTAAGGGGAAAGGCAATCAATTGGATCCGACCTCTCATGCAGGGGAATTGCCCTGGAAAAGTGCATATTGAAGATACTCACAAGCATTATCACAAAGCGAATCTCTAAAGAAGTAGAACACATGATCCCGGAAGAACAATTCGGTTTCCGTAAAGGCAGGAGCACTCTGCATGCAATTAACAATTTAATTGATGATATAGAGGACGCATTACGACATTCCCAAGGGAAATTCCATGTCATATTCGTAGATTATACCAAGGCTTTCGATACACTAAATAGACGTATACTAATCTCAAAGCTGGAATCAATAACAGAAAAAGATAAACTCACAGGGCTGATCCATAACATGTTGACAGCCAATTTCATTCAGATCACAGATGGCGTAACCACATCGAAAATAATAACTCAAACAAACGGCGTACTACAGGGGGACCCATTAAGCCCCCTGCTCTTCAATGTCGCCACATACGATGTTGTGCAGATGATTAGACAAGAGACGGAAGATGTCAAAATCTACATATATGCGGACGACATGGTCATTGGATCGAACTCCACCGATAACCTACAAAGAGCCACAAACCAACTTGAGAAGTGGGCGCAGGAAACAAAATGAAAATTAACACCGATAAAACCGTACAGATGACATTCCGCAACGGAGGTCGAGAAGCTGTGGAGGAAAGCATATATCTAGGATTAAAACCTCTACTGAGAGTCAACAGCTTCAAATACCTGGGAGTGGCTCTGCAAACCACTGCCAGATCATTCAGAATACACGTGAAATCCCAAGCAGCATCTGCCACAAAAGCAATTTTCGACATCAAAGAAATATAATCATTGCAAACTGCTATGGCCTTGTTCAACGCAAAAATAGTTCCAATCGCAATCTACGGAATAGATATCTTATGGGAAAAGATCAGTCTAAAAGATCTAATGACTTTGGAAGCAGTCAAATCAAGATTCTTGATAGCCGCCCTAGGTGTCTCGAAATACACAAAGTCGAGGCTAGTATACGAGCTCTCCAAAGAACCCTTCTTTATAGAGGACCAACGAGGCTCCCATTTACTGTCAGCTCGAATAAACTGCTCCTTGAAAGAGAAAAGAAAAGAAGGGAGATTTGGCTGGAATTTTATACAACAGAAGCCATGATAAATAGATCCTGGGCCGACACGAATCAGGAGCTCCGACACCTGGTGACCTCAATGGCTGTGCATGGGTACCACCACAAGGTATGCAAGACGAAGTGTTTTCACGATCCCGGGAATAACTGTGTTAGTGAATTGTGCGATCAGCCCTGTGACCGTTACCAGGTGACCAGCTGTAAAAAGCGAGTGAAATCCCTGGTAGACTTTTGTGCATAAGATCCACAACATTGGCTTGGTTGGAACATATCCTTATACTGTACCTTTATGGCCGTATGGCTGCAATAAATTCTTATAAAAGAGCAAACAAGTAGACACCGTTGGCTGAGGAAATAAGAAAAACTGTGGAGACTAAAATGCGTGAGAATTAATTAGGCTATTCCAGTGGTGATCTCTTCTACGGGAGTTGTTCCAAAAGCGTTGGTAATGGCTTGGAAGGAACTACAAATGAAACAGCTGATTGCCAGAATACAGAAGGCAGAGCTGCTTGATCACCTCCTGGTGAAGCGGCTAGCATTCTTGGCTGTCTCTCCGGAGGCCCGGTTCGATTCCCGGCTCTGCCAAGAAATATAATTCTGGTCTGAGATCTGGAACGGGGTACACTCAGCCTCGTGAGGCAAAGCTGAGAAGAGACGGGTTAAATTCGTATCTCAGACATTCTGGAAGTAGTTTTCCGTAATTTCCCACATCTACTCAAGGCAAATGCCGGGATGATACCTAACGTAAGGCAATGCCTGCCTTCTTCCTAAACCTGCCTTCAAATACACATACTAACCCAAGCCATCACAATAACACAAGTTATCAGACAGATTCCACATATACCCAAGCACACGGGGCTACATGACCTCGATGTGGCAAAGGCCCCTAAATGAATCAACAAGAAGAAAGGATGGAAGAGAGGAAGGAAAGATTGAAGGGAAGAAGGATGGATAGAAGAGAAGAAGGATTGGTAGAAGGAAGGATGGATAGAAGATAATAATAATAATAATAATAATAATAATAATAATAATGTTATTGGTCTTACGTCCCTTTTAACAACTGCGGCTTTTAGAGACGCCGGGGTGCCGGAATTTTGCCCCGAAGGGGATCTTTAACGTGCCAGTAAATCTACGGACACGGCTCCCTCGCATTTGCGCACCCTCAAATGCCAGCTGACTGCGCCAGGATACGAACCTGCAACCTCGGGCCCAGCAAGCGAGAACGTTACCCCTGAGCCACGCAGCCAGCCGATGGATAGAAGAGAGGAAGGATGGGTAGAAGAGAAGAATGATGGGTAGAAGGAAGGATGGATAGAAGAGAGGAAGGATGGATAGAAGAGAGGAAGGATGGGTAGATGAGAGGAAGGATGGATAGAAGGAAGGATGGGTAGAAGGAAGGATGGATAGAAGAGAGGAAGGATGGATAGAAAAGAGGAAGGATGGATAGAAGAGAGGGTGGATAGAAGAGAAGAATGATGGGTAGAAGGAAGGATGGGTAGAAGAGAGGAAGTATGGGTAGAAGAGAGGAAGGATGGATAGAAAAGAGGAAGGATGGATAGAAGAGAGGAAGGGTGGATAGAAAAGAAGAATGATGGGTAGAAGGAAGGAAGGAACGATAGACGGAAGGATGGGTGGAAGTAAGGTTGGGTAGAAGGGAGGAAGGAGCGATAGAAGGAAGGATGGATAGAAGGGAGGAAGGAGCGATGGAAGGAAGGATGGATAGAAGAGAGGAAGGATGGATAGAAGAGAGGAAGGGTGGATAGAAGAGAAGAATGATGGGTAGAAGGAAGGATGGGTAGAAGGGAGGAAGGAACGATAGAAGGAAGGATGGGTAGAAGGGAGGAAGGAGCGATAGAAGGAAGGATGGATAGAAGAGCGGATGGATGGAGAGAAGAGAGGAAGGATGGATAGAAGAGAGGAAGGGTGGATAGAAGAGAGGAAGGGTGGATAGAAGAGAAGTATGATGGGTAGAAGGAAGGATGGGTAGAAGGGAGGAAGGAACGATAGAAGGAAGGATGGGTAGAAGGGAGGAAGGAGCGATAGAAGGAAGGATGGATAGAAGAGCGGATGGATGGAGAGAAGAGAGGAAGGATGGATAGAAGAGAGGAAGGATGGATAGAAGGGAGGAAGGAGCCATAGAAGGAAGGATGGATAGAAGGGAAGAAGGATGGGTAGAAGGAAGGATGGGTAGAAGGAAGGATGGGTAGAAGAGAAGAAGGATGGGTAGAAGGGAAGAAGGATGGGTAGAAGGAAGGATGGGTAGAAGGGAGGATGGATAGAAGAGAGGAAGGAACGATAGAAGGAAGGATGGATAGAAGAGCGGAAGGATGGATAGAAGAGAGGAAGGATGGATAGAAGAGAGGAAGGATGGATAGAAAAGAGGAAGGATGGATAGAAGAGAGGAAGGGTGGATAGAAAAGAAGAATGATGGGTAGAAGGAAGGAAGGAACGATAGAAGGAAGGATGGGTGGAAGTAAGGTTGGGTAGAAGGGAGGAAGGAGCGATAGAAGGAAGGATGGATAGAAGGGAGGAAGGAGCGATGGAAGGAAGGATGGATAGAAGAGAGGAAGGATGGATAGAAGAGAGGAAGGGTGGATAGAAGAGAAGAATGATGGGTAGAAGGAAGGATGGGTAGAAGGGAGGAAGGAACGATAGAAGGAAGGATGGGTAGAAGGGAGGAAGGAGCGATAGAAGGAAGGATGGATAGAAGAGCGGATGGATGGAGAGAAGAGAGGAAGGATGGATAGAAGAGAGGAAGGGTGGATAGAAGAGAGGAAGGGTGGATAGAAGAGAAGAATGATGGGTAGAAGGAAGGATGGGTAGAAGGGAGGAAGGAACGATAGAAGGAAGGATGGGTAGAAGGGAGGAAGGAGCGATAGAAGGAAGGATGGATAGAAGAGCGGATGGATGGAGAGAAGAGAGGAAGGATGGATAGAAGAGAGGAAGGATGGATAGAAGGGAGGAAGGAGCGATAGAAGGAAGGATGGATAGAAGGGAAGAAGGATGGGTAGAAGGAAGGATGGGTAGAAGAGAAGAAGGATGGGTAGAAGGGAAGAAGGATGGGTAGAAGGAAGGATGGGTAGAAGGGAGGATGGATAGAAGAGAGGAAGGATGGATAGAAGAGCGGAAGGATGGATAGAAGAGAGGAAGGATGGATAGAAGAGAGGACGGATGGGTAGAAGGGTAGAAGGAAGAATGGATAGAAGGGAGGAAGGGTGGATAGAAGAGAGGACGGATGGGTAGAAGGGTAGAAGGAAGGATGGATAGAAGAGAGGAAGGGTGGATAGAAGAGAGGACGGATGGTTAGAAGAGAAGAAGGATGGGTAGAAGGGAAGAAGGATGGGTAGAAGGGTAGAAGGAAGGGTGGATAGAAGAGAGGAAGGGTGGATAGAAGAGAGGAAGGATGGATAGAAGAGAGGAAGGATGGGTAGAAGAGAGGAAGGATGGATAGAAGGAAGGATGGGTAGAAGGGAGGAAGGATGGGTAGAAGGAAGGATGGATAGAAGAGAAGAAGGATGGGTAGAAGGGAAGAAGGATGGGTAGAAGGGTAGAAGGAAGGGTGGATAGAAGAGAGGAAGGGTGGATAGAAGGGAAGAAGGATGGATAGAAGGAAGGATGGGTAGAAGGGAGGATGGATAGAAGAGAGGAAAGATGGATAGAAGAGAGGAAGGATGGATAGAAGGAAGGATGGGTAGAAGGGAGGATGGATAGAAGAGAGGAAGGAACGATAAAAGGAAGGATGGATGGAAGGGAAGATGTTTCAATTAGTGGTTGGACATTGTGGTCATTTCAGCCCCGTGCACTTGGGTGAGTGTATAGTTTCTCTTATAACCAGTGTTATTGTGTGTGTGTATTTGCAAATAAGGCAAGGATTGGTAAGCAGACGGCCGTGTGCTCAAGTTAAAAACCATCCCGGTATTTGTCTGCAAGTAGAAGTTGGAATTCACGGAAAACAACTTCTTAGAAAATCTGTGTATCGGACCTACGACTTCTGGATCCGGAGTCCCAATGTAACCTATACCCCTAGAGCACAGAATGCGGCCATCAATTGGAAGGATTTTACATCGTGGTCCGGTGGTGACTGCTGATTTTTGTTTTTGTAATGTGTAGGACGTAATATGATAGGCTTAACTTAAGATAATTATTATAGCTGGGCTAAATTGTGATATTAGACTCAGTCTAATATTAATTATTCAGTCGCCCAGCACTAATACGAACACATTACACAATACAATACAATCGAACACCACTCCATACATATGTGCACAAGCTGAAAACAGACCATCCATTCTGACCGCGCGAATTCGTAACCAATAGCGAGACGTGAGGATCCCAGTCGACGTCCTCAGAGCACCATTAAACAGACCAAACCTCTCCCTTCCTCCTCAAGGACTCCAATAAATTTCTAAAGCTATAAACACATGCTTTGAGGATGCAATCCATCCTTCCTCAGCTTTCTACTCCGGGCGGTGAAGGTCACACTTCACCCATCTGGGGGTGAAATGTAGAACTAGTTACAAGTACTGACAGTGACAGTGAAACAGAGCTTATCGAGACGGCTCGCAAGTTAGCCCTAAAGACTATTTTACAAAACAATCAATTTAATTTTTGATGTATAACAACTTTCCACTCGGTTGCTGTATATTTTTTTGTGGGGGTGATTTTGGAAAAGGGGCGGAAATGGGACGGAAACAATGATCGCGCGCGGAGGCGGAGATTAGTACGTACTGTCGGCCATGTGGCTATGTGGAATGTATATCGCATACGGTTTACTTCAAGGTTTGGAGGCACCATTTAAGATATTCCTACAAATTGTCGTTCTTTGGTGTGAAAATATTCATTATATCATATTTGCTGAAAACAATTATGATTTATTAAATCATCATACTTTTGCTGTATTCTTATTTAATGTAAGCATTCGAGGTACTGTCGGCCAAAATACAGCACTGTGTAGAATGTCCTCTATCGCATACGGTTTACTTCAAGGTTTGGAGGCCCCATTAAATATATTCCTGCACTAAATCATCTTCAAGTCGTCTTTCTTTGGTGTGAAAATATTCATTATATCATATTTGCTGAAAACAATTATGATTTATTAAATCATCATACTTTTGCTGTATTCTTATTTAATGTAAGCATTCGAGGTACTGTCGGCCAAAATACAGCACTGTGTGGAATGTCCTCTATCGCATACGGTTTACTTCAAGGTTTGGAGGCCCCATTAAATATATTCCTGCACTAAATCATCTTCAAGTCGTCGTTCTTTGGTGTGAAAATATTCATTATATCATATTTGCTGAAAGGATTTGGCACAGGAGTTTTACAAGTAGTTATTTCAATGACCAACAGTTACAGGTGAGAGATGACTGTAGGATGAACCTCACGTCCTACATGGAGGAATCGCCACTGTCGTGGTCACAGAACACTAACACACACACAGTGGTGGGTTTGTTTGCGCGCGAATGACGTGTTTAACCTAACACTTTGTTAACCCGTCACAGCTACCCGAGAGGAGTTGAGTCGGCCACCCAGCACGTGTTTCTCACGCCTGCCTTTGTGTTTTTATCTTCTCCTCACATCTCGATGACACGCATTTCCGTCCGGGGTGTGCGGGCACTCTCACTGCCTCACTTATGTAATATCATATTGTACATGTCTTCCGTACAACGACATTCAGATAATGATGTCTCCTTCCGCATTTATTAGCCTTTCAAGATACGAATGCCGCTGAACGTGGCTGTACCAGTGAAAGCCTTCCCTATAGAACGGAGCTTCACCAGGCCGTGTGATGGACGGAGAGTGAATAGTCACCGCCAGTTGACTAGCATTTGTCGATAACACAAGGGCGGGGCGTGTTGTTCTGAATGCTAGTTAGTTAGTTAGTTATTGTTGTTTTAAGGGGCGGAACTACGAGGTCATCCATTTATTTCAACTAGCGGACCCGTGCGAGAACTCTCGCACAATAGGTTGTGTGTGCTCCATGTGAATCGACTACCCGCCCAGCTCTAGTGCAATGCGGTACAGTTCTGACAGGGGCTATCGTCTTGTTTATTTGTTTAAAAGCACTTTATAAACAAATATTTTTCCGTTGACTTTTCAAGAAATGCAAGATTTTTCCTGTACTATTGAGACAATTTGGAAATTTTTGGTACAAACCACACGTTCTAACTCCCTCTGGTTTAGGAGCTTGAGTTTTGTGAAACATACTCCTTAGCGTATTATATAATAAGCTCGGAGCTGGAAAGTTACCTTAATTGAGATAATTACGACTTGTGGTGAAGTACTGTAGGCTATCTCGAATCCAGTGAACATGGTTAGGTATAGAACAATACATAGAATTTTCCTAGTGGAAACTTATCTTCTCAAGAAGAAGTCTTATAGTAAATGTGTTCGTGCGTTTCAACACCGTCCAATTTTTACTTGTGGGGAACCTCAAACAAAAGGTATACAGAAACAATCCGCGTACTCTGGTGGCTCTCGAGAACGAAATAACTGCGCTGATACGAAATATCAGTGAAGATGAATTACAGCGAGTGTACCAAACTTGCTACGTTGGTGTAATAGGTGTCTACAATATGAAGGACAGCATTACCAGCAAATACTCTGAAATTCGTAATGATAATTAATAAATAGCATACGTTAAAAGTGTAAATGTAAAATGACATAAAATTGACCATGATAGCCCAATTCCTCATTGACGATGTAATTATAATAAGTGGGAACCGAAAAAGCAAAATTCGCTGGACCTACTGAAGTCGACATTGATCCAATGGCTACAACAAGTCATACTGACGAAAGATCTACACCCACAAATTTGCGCCCAAGAATCCATCCGAGAAAAGCTTGAAACTCCAAAACTCATGGACACAAGAAAGACGGCAGGCACAGAGTGAAAGAATGGAGAAATTTTTGGCGAATAAGAAGTTCAAAAATATGAATTCCAGTGCTTTTTAATGGTTCCACATGCTCCTTAGGGGGCTGAATGAATATAATAATAAAAAAAATATAACTATACTGTACATTGTACATTAAGATCGTACCGGTTTCAGTGACATTTTGACCTTCCTCAGCGTAATTTAGGACATGTAAATGTGAAAGAACATACGCTTAATATAAATGTTGCCACAGCAGAGGATTCTAATAATATTTTTGTTCCAAAGGCTCAGAAATTAAATATTTTAAACCAGAACTGTTACAAAATGTGTTAAGAAAAACATGAACAGCGTGTAATAGAAGAGATGTGGATGTGAAGCTAGATAAGTTGAAATTGTTAGGTTATAACTGGTAGTTTGGTATGTATTTGAGAGGTAGAGAAATAATTTCCATAATATAGCCATCACAATTAAAACCAGTTATCAGACAGATTCTATACACACCCAAAGTACGCGGGACTGCATGACCACGATTTCGCACCAACCAAACTAGATGGGCGCTGCGCTGCTGCTAGCCACACTGCCCCGGCTGTCACACGGTCACCGTGAGTCTCCGTTCGATATGGAGTGTCCTCACTGTATAACGCATCGAAGAGTCCATAGCTCAACTCCCTCTCAGTCGAGTTTCCCGGACTCTACTGTGCTGTAACCTTCCTTAAGGGGAGGTTGTAAGCTGCTTTGCGGCAAAAAGTGGAATTTTAGATTTTATGTTATTTTGATAGCCTGAAGTCCCGTTTATAATGTGGGCCACATATGCTTATTTGCTGAAAATGTTTGCTAAACGACATTTATAGGTTCCTGAGAACTGGCATATTTTCTCCTCATTTTTCTTCTCCTGCTCCTGCTCCTCCTTCTCCTGCTCCTTCTTCTCTTTCTCCTGCTCCTCCTCCTTCTCCTTCTCCTCCTCCTTATTCTCTTTATCCGTCTCCTCCTCCTTATCCTTCTCCTTCTCCTTATTCTCTTTCTCCGTCTCCTCCTCCTTCTATTTCTCCTGCTCCTCCTCCTTCTCCTGCTCCTTCTTCTCTTTCTCCTGCTCCTCCTCCTTATCCTTCTCCTCCTCCTTATTCTCTTTCTCCGTCTCCTCCTCCTTATTCTCTTTCTCCTGCTCGTCCTCCTTCTCCTCCTCCTTATTCTCTTTCTCCGTCTCCTCCTCCTTATACTTCTCCTCCTCCTTATTCTCTTTCTCCGTCTCCTCCTCCTTATTCTCTTTCTCCTGCTCCTCCTCCTTCTCCTCCTCCTCCTCCTTATTCTCTTTCTCCGTCTCCTCCTCCTTATCCTTCTCCTTCTCCTTATTCTCTTTCTCCGTCTCCGCCTCCTTCTCTTTCTCCTGCTCCTGCTCCTCCTTCTTCTCCTTCCCCTCCTCCTTCTTCTATTTCTCGTTCCTTTCCTCCTTCTTCTCCTTCCCCTCCTCCTGCTCCTTCTTTTTATCCTTCTCATCCTCCTTCTCCTGCTCCTCCTAATCGTCCTTCTCCTGCTCCTTCTTCCCTTTCTCCTTCTACTCCTTCGTCTCCATCTCCTTCTTCTTCTTCTCTTTCTCCTTCTCCTTCTCCTCATTCTTCCCCTGCTCCTTCTTCTCTTTATTCTTCTCCTCGCCCTTCTTCTCTTTCTGCTGCTACTCCTTCTTCTCCTTCTCCTGCTCCTTCTGCTACTTCCTCTCTTTCTCCTTCTTCTCCTGCTCATTTTCCTCTTCCTCCTGCTCCTTCTTCTCTTTCTCCTCTTTTTCCTTATTTTCTTTCTCTAAAGAAGCTAGGAAGTTTAAACGGAACCAGAAGAGGGACAGAGAAGGTGATCCTGAATATGTGCCTGGTGCACATTAAGGTAACACTTATCTTGAAGAGCATTTTTCTTCACTTTTTTTTTAGACAAATGTTCCTTTTTCTCAAGAAGTATTAACAATAGCGCTCTGAATTTTTGTTCAGTAATTCAATATGATAAACTAAAGAATTGTATGTTTTCATGTGATTTTATCATTAAAAAAAATGTTTTCGTAGAGAAGGAAGTTGAAAATTTTAGCCATTGAAATATATATATATATATATATATATATATATATATATATTATTTACAGACACACACATTTCCAAAAACAACCATTTAAGGATAAAATATAGATCTAAATATCTGTAAGGTTTTGTTTCCATAGCTTAAATACTTAATGAGAAAAAGGAACATGAAATTGACCAATTTAACATGGCGGAGATAGGGCTTACAACCTCCCCTTAACGACGCTACATTCCTCCGGGTAACAGTTTCCTGTGCCGTATGGACTCCATTACTTCACATGACAGTGGAAGTACTTTTATATAACCACGGTACTATTGGTCGATGGGTTACCACAAATGCAAATGTCATGTATTCGCATATCAGCGTGGAAACTGCCGGAGAAAGTGTGTGACCTAACATTCCCACATGCACCGGGCTTTATTCTTGTCTCCAACTTTCACGAAATCTTCGTTCATAATGACTTCCTTCCTCAGGAGTGACATACAGAAAGATGCCGGAAGATGATTGCCAAATGTTCTTGTTGCTGCGACATCGTGATCAATTATCCCCGTGTACTTGTGTGCATGTGTGATAACTAGAGTCCGGAATTGTAAGTAATATTATCCTAGAAATGAAAAATGAAAATCCACAGCCTGCTTCCAGTCTCCGACCGGGTCAGGAATGGAATGAATGAAGCCCCCATCTAGCGGCGAGGATATGAACTGTGCCGGCTGCCGAGGCCTGACGCACTCCTCTGAGGCAATGATTAAACGAATGACAGATGAAATGAAATGATAGTGGAGAGTGTTGCTGGAATGAAATGTTGGCAGGGAAAACCGGAGTACCCGGAGAAAAACCTGTCTGCCTCCGTTTTGTCCAGCACAGATCTCACATGGAGTGACCGGGATTTGAACCACGGGCCCAGCGGTGAGAGGCCGGCGTGCTGCCGCCTAAGCCACGGAGGCTTACTATTATCCTACATATATGAAATATAAAATTGTATAGGGTCTAAAGAATTGATTTGAAATAGTTTTTTTTTTAAGTAAAGATGATAAGAATTAATTTGAAAAGTGGCACATTTACATAATTCTCGTCAGGTCTTGGTGCAATCCTGTTGTTGTTTCGTTTGAAAGAATGTTTTAAAAAAATAAACAAAATAAAAAAATATTTAAAAAGTAAAAAATAAAACGTACAAAATACAAAATAAAAAATCTAAAACACAAAATACAGTATAAAATAAAAATATAAAATATAAAAGTAATATTCAAAATATAAAGTAAAAATTAAAAATACAAAATACAAATTACAAAATGAAAAAAAAAATATATAAAATATAAATTTAAAAAAATAAAAAATTGATTAAAAATAAAAAATATAAAATATAAAAATAAAGTACAACATATAATGTGTGAATAAAAATAAGAATCAAAAATTAAAATTAAAAACAAAAACAAACAAAATCACAGTCAGTCTGAAAGACTAGACGTTGTATCATTTCAAATGACGCATGCTACAAATGCTACGCATGTTAGAAAGGCTCAGGAGGGCTCTTTCAACTGCATTACCCATTACCCATTAACTTAGGCTTCCCGCGCGGGCACCTCTTCAAGGGTCACGGGAAGAAATGTGTTTCTTGTACTTGTATTAGAGATGTGTTTGGTTGAATAAAGCGTAAATTTTGTACTTTTTGATGGCGGGTTTGTGGCCCATCATCCCAGGCAAGCCGGCGGAAACCTTTGCCTCCCTGTCAGAAGGATCATTTGGCCGTAAATTTGAATTAGTGTAAGGATGTAGTATGAGTGTCCAGATTTAGACAATAGCCTACTCCATGAAGGGGTCATGACTATGCCTTATATGTTTGTTTAATGAATAGTGTATCTCAAATAAGGGAAGAATACTGATTTACAGATTTGTGGAGTGAGTTTCTGATTTTTAAATAGAGTTTATGAAATTTATGGTAAAGGTGAAGGAGAGGTGAACATGATTAGACAATAGTCTACTCCATGAAGGAGTCATGACTATGCCTTCTGTGTCTGTTTAAAGTATAGAGTACCTGAAATGAGGGAAGTTTACTGAATTTGGTCTTTGTAGAATGTAATTTTCGATTTTAATTTGGGTTTTCGTGAAGCTTGTTGCCGAGTTGTTATTTCTCTGAAAAGGAGTGTTTTTGCCCCAGGCAGGCCTGTGTTCGATCTGGCTAGACTAGTGTAACGTTAGAGAGTTGGGAGATGAGTTGTAGAACCTGGGAGCGAGCAGTGGCGGGCTGAACATTAGGGGGGGGGGGGCTATGTTGAGTGAGAGTAGGGATGGAATATTGGGACTGGTTCGATGCTTTGCTCTGACATCCTGCACACCTCTTGGTGAGGTACCCTGTATTCTTATTCTTATATGGCATCTTGTATATCTCTTTAGAAGTCACCCTGTATTCTTGTGTTCGCTTCGCCTGTGTTTTGCTCTGACATCCTGCACACCTCTTTAGGAGGCACCCTGTATTCTTATATGGCATCTTGTATATCTCTTTAGAAGTCACCCTGTATTCTTGTGTTCGCTTCGCTCAAAGCCCCAGGTCGCTCGACGCCAGGCCTCTTTCAACAGACTCCAATAATCATTAGCGCCTGCTTCTCGCTCCCCGAGTGAGCATGACGTCATGTTCCCGCGCAGCTGCATGACGTCACTTCCCACGCGGCTGCATGACGTCACTTCCCACGCGGCTGCATGACGTCACGTCCGTCTCCGTGTCCGTAACGCATAACGATGGACCCCAACCATAACGACGAAGTCGACAAGATTATTTGAAATGATAATAAAAAGTTGCCTCCATGCTGTAAAGGTCAGCGTACTTAGTGCTACCCCGGAGGTCTGAGGTTCGATTCCCGGCTCTGCCACGAAATTTGAAAAGTGGTATGAGGACTTGAATGGTGTCTACTCAGCCTCGGGTGGTCCAATCTGAGCAGAGGAGGTTTCGATTCTCACCTCAGCCATCCTGGAAGAGATTTCCCGTGGTTTCTCACCACTATCCCTGGCAAATGCCGGGATTGTACCTAACTTAAGGCCACGGTCGCTTCTTAGCCAAATCCTACCTCGATTACAAATATACACACTAGTACAGACATCATAGTCACACAGGTTATGAGACAGCTTCTACAGACAGCCAAGAACACGGGGTTAAATGATCACTATATCGCTAACCCCTAAAGAATCAACAACAAAATCATAATTCATAGCTAAAGTAATAAAATTGGTTGTTGTTGTTGTTTGGGTCTTCAGTAATTTGACTGGTTTGATGCAGCTCTCCATGCCTCGCTGTCCTGAGATAATCGTTTCATATCCACTTAACTTACCACACCTTACATCCGAGGCAGTCTGTTTGACATATTCTAGCCTTTGTCTACCCTTACAGTTCTTGTCCTCGACCCTTCCTTCTATTGTATAACTAACTTTCCTATTCCTGGGTGTCTTAGTAACGTTTGTGTCCTACCAACCTATCTCTTCTCCTCATTAACAGTCGCCAGTCTCCCACTCATCTTAATACCTCTTCATTTGTAACCCTATCTACCCATCTGATATTCATGATTCTCGTGTAACTCCGCATTTCAAACGCTTCTATTATCCTCTTTTCTGACCCGCCAACAGTTCAAGTTTCACTTCCATAGAGCGCCACGCTCCAGACAAAGGCTTTAAGAAATGAATTTCTAATACCTTAATCTATATTTGATGTCAACAGATTTCATGTCTGTAGAAATGCTTTCATTGCCTCAGGCAGCCTACTTTTTTATATCCTCTTTGCTTCGTCCATCACTGATTATTTTGCTTCCTAAGTAATAGAAGTCCTTTAGCTTTTCACCTGCCAATTTAATGTCAATTGGGGTTTCTGATTTATTTTGGCTGCATTCCATTAGTTTCGTTTTAAATTATTTATTGATGAATTCTTTCCTCAAGATGGAGTCCATACTATTTGTGAACTCATTCATATCATCTCGTGAATGGGTTAAGATGAAACTGGCATCAGCAAATCTCAGAGTTGAAATTATTTCTCCTTGAATCTTTACTCCTACTTTAAATTATTCTCTAACTAGCAACCCGCTCCAGCTTCGCCCAGGAACAGTTATGAATGCATTACGTGATAAGCGCTGGGTTTTTTTTTTCGATGTCAATGAACTACGACCAATATCTGTTTTATGTCTCGGCATAATGGGTTAAAGTCACGGACTGGACTATTAATTATATTATCATGGAGATGCATGTGCAACGAATTCCTGTCAGACGTAATTTAAGAATTGCGAAATGCATGAAACACAAATTCCCCTTCCGTCCAATCTTAACTTGACCGTGTATTTTGCGGAACGAAAAGTTCACAGGTGAAATGAAGAAAATCTGAGTTGCACTTCCAGGGAAACTCCAAACACATCCACTCTTCTCTGAAGTCTTAACCCAACACGACTCGACAGTTTGCTGCTGGCTGTATCTGGGGTAATAGGCTCGACCACTAGCTAGGCTGTAACAGAGGCGATAGGATCGCCCCTAGCTAGCTCGTAAACTGTCGCCTCAGTAATTGAATGGAGATTGTTGGAAGAAATGAAAACGTAAAAACACTTATAGTGGGCGATGTATTGAAGATAGAGATATCTCACGGACTTCTTTGTAGAACGTTTCATGCTGAACAATTCTTACACTCATAGTATATATTGTTACGTGCCACCCCCTAGTGGCACTTTTGTTAACTGGATTACGGTGGGGGTACAAAGCACTACACCAATTACTGCTTAAAGAAATAATTATCTTTATTGTGGCCAGAAAATTACACTAATCAGCAAATACAAGCAATTAGGAGCCTTCTCCAGTTTCCTCAAGCCTCTTCCTTATGCGCTCTTGGCCCCTTTCACTTGCAACAGACCACAGAAGTTAATCCGTCCTAATGAGTCCGGTGGCCTTGGCAGAAGCTACCTGCCCCTCTTCCTCAGGTAAAACAAATACAGTACTTACGAGCACTTGAAGTACGCTGTTCACAAGCTGGGAGAAACAATGTCACAGGATTTCGACACCACAATATCTGACACTCAGTGAAAGCACACTTACTCAGAACACGGCAGTCCCCTGTATGTTCCTCACTTCGCCGCTACACTAGGGGTTTCGCAAGTCACCAAACTTCTGTCGCACAAGATAATCGCTCGCACTAGCTCGTAAAACACAACCACAACTGCTTCACGGGTCACTCTTATATAGCAGGCCGGTGACTCAATAAATGGTTCTAGATCCATCCAGAGTCCACGGCTTCTCGAGGTTTCCACCGCTGGTCCAGTCACGAATCTTCTGGACTATCCCTTTGTCTGTAGTAGCCCTGTTGCATAAGGCGCGCGCAATACAGGAGGCGAGCCACAGCCCAGCCCCTGGGGCAGTTGTGACTCAAGCGGCGAGCGATGACACAAACTCACAGCCGTAACACCACCCCCTTCCTAAAAAGGCTGATCGTCCCGATCAATCATTGGTCCGTCTGTGTCCCTCCGTAGGCTGCCAGGCGATCTCGATGCACGATCTTCATCTTCGCCCTCGGGCTCCGCTGGATCCTGTAGACGACATCGTTGATCCGTTTCACGACTCGGTACGGGCCCTCCCAGGACTTCTGCAGTTTGGGTGACAGGCCTTTCTTCCGTAATGGGTTGAAGAGCCAGACCAGGTCGTCCTCGTGGAATCCGCCGGCATCCGTCTGCTGGTCGTATCGGGTCTTCATTCTGTCGGTCTCGATCCGCAGTTTCCTCCTCGCGAACGCGTGCACGTCCTCCAGTTGGTCGACCAGTTCTTGACAATACTGGCTTACCGGGATCGGATCATTCCCAGGTCGGCCAAAGGCAAGATCGACAGGTAGACGGAGCTCCCTCCCAAACATGGCCCGGGCTGGTGTGCACCCGGTGGCTTCATGCACGGCGGCGCGGTAGGCCAGGAGAAATAGTGGAAGATGTTTGTCCCAATCCCTCTGGTGCTCGCTGACGACTATTCGAAGATGGTTCTCGATGGTGCGATTGAATCGCTCTACCATCCCGTCGGACTGAGGGTGTAGTGGCGTTGTCCTTGTCTTCCGGATCCCCAGCAGCTGGCATAGGTTCTGGAACACCTGCGACTCGAAGTTCCTCCCTTGGTCGGAGTGCAGCTCCAGGGGTACTCCGTACCGGCTGACGAATTCCTTCACCAGGGTCTCTGCGATCGTCGCGGCTTCTTGGTTAGGGAGCGCATACGCCTCCGGCCATTTGGTAAAGTAGTCGCTGACGACTAATATGTAGCGGTTCCCTGCCTCGCTTAACGGGAATGGCCCAGCAACATCGATGGCCACTCTCTCCATGGGGCCGCCCACGTTGTAGGTTTTCAGTGGACCCCGTCGTCTTCGTCCTGGGCCCTTGCTGGCTGCGCAATCGTGGCACCTCGCGCAGTGGTTCTCCACGTCTGTTCGGCATCCGATCCAGTAGAACCGCTCTCTCAGCTTCTCCAGGGTCTTCTTTATTCCTAGGTGTCCACCAGATGATCCTCCATGAACTTCCTTCAGGACTTCCTCCGTCATAGCCTTTGGAACGACGACTTGTTCCCGAGATGTCTTCCCGTCGGTGCTCTCCCAGGTACGGCAGATGAGGCCATCCCTTACAATCAGCGAGTCCCACTGCGCCCAGTAGGACTTAAACTTTGGGCTGCAGTCACTCACAATGTTCCACCCGGGTCTGGGGACACAGGCCCTCTTCCATTCGGCTATCAGTCCCAGGTCATCATCTTCCGCTTGCGCCCGCGTGAAAGATTCGCGGCTCCAGCTCCCTTGAAGTTCCACGGTAGTCCTTCGGCACTGTATCCCGGTGTTCTCCTCCCTTCGGGCACAGAAGGTGCAGTCTTCGGGGCACGGTCTTCGTGACAGGGCGTCGGCGTTAGAATGCAGTTGGCCTTTCCTGTGCTGAATCTCAAAGTTATACTGTTGAAGCCTCTCTAACCACCGCGCGAGTTGACCCTCGGGCTGCTTGAAGTTCAGGAGCCACCGCAGGGATGCATGGTCGGTCCTGATGAGAAATTCTTGCCCGTACAGGTACTTGTGGAAGTGTTCAATGGTCTTCACTATGGCGAGCAGCTCCTTCCTGGTGACGCAGTAGTTCCTTTCTGGCTTTGACAAGGCCTTGCTGAAGTAGGCCACTACTCTCTCCTCGCCGTCCACTACCTGCGACAGGATTCCCCCTATGCCAAAGTCGCTGGCATCGGTATCGACGATGAACCTTGTTCCAGGTCTGGGGTAGGCCAGAATAGGCACGGTGCACAGAGCCTGCTTGAGTTGTTCGAAGGCACTGTGGCATTCTGCTGTCCACGTGAAGAGTTGGTCCTTCTCAGTCAGGCGATGTAAAGGTTTGGCGATGTCGGCGAATCCCCTCACGAAGCGACGGTAATAAGTGCAGAGTCCCAGGAAGCTTCGTAGTTGGGACTTGTCCTTCGGAACTGGCCACCCCCTCACAGCTGCGGTCTTCTCTGGGTCGGTGCGCACCCCTTCCTCGGAGACGATATGCCCAAGGTACTGGACCCGCTTCTGGAAGAGCTGACACTTCTTGGGGCTCAACTTCAGCTGGGCAGCCCGTAGCTTCAACAAGATCTCCTTCAGGTTGTTGTAGTGCTCCTCGAAGCTTCTCCCCAGAACGATGACGTCGTCTAGGTAGACCAGGCAGGTCTTCCAGTGTAGTCCCCTCAGAATGGACTCCATTAGCCTTTCGAAGGTCGCAGGGGCGTTGCACAGACCGAATGGCATGACGGTGAACTGCCAGAGCCCGCTGCCCACAGAGAACGCCGTTTTCTCGCGGTCCTTAGGGTGGACCTCCACCTGCCAGTAGCCACTCTTCAAATCCAAGGTGGAGAACCATCTTGACCCTGATATGGTGTCCAGCGTGTCGTCGATCCGGGGTAGAGGGTAGCTGTCCTTCTTCGTGACGCCGTTCACCCGCCTGTAGTCCACGCAGAACCTGGTGGAACCGTCCTTCTTCTTCACAAGCACGACCGGAGAACTCCAAGGACTATGTGATGGCTCGATCACCCCTTGCTCCTTCATCTCTTCTACCATCCGGTCGACTTCGGCTTGCTTGGCGAGCGGGACACGTCGGAATGGGGCCCTAATCGGTGCGCTGTCCCCAACGTCGATTCTGTGCTGGACCAAGCTTGTCCTGCCGAAGTCTTTGCTCCCCACGGAGAAGACATCCTGGAATTCGCGTAGCAGGTCCTGAAGTTGGCGTGATTGTTCCTCGTCTAAATGGTCCTGGGATCCTTGGTACAGCTTCTGTAGTTCTTCTGGCAGTGTGCGTCTTCTTCGGTTGTCCGTCTGCAGGTGTCCGTCCGTCGTGTCGGTGATGCGGGCAATCCAGGTAACGGGCTCGCAGACTCCTAGGTTGGTGTCCCGGTGAACCGTAATGTCGTAGTCGTTCAGGTTGGACAGGCGGACGTACGGCCGAGACGTCGTGTTGATGAGGGTCTTGGCAACTAGCAATCCTTTTGTCTGGATGTCCTCATATTTTGGCTCGATGACAGCCGCCACTCCCTCAGCAGTTCCGTCGACAATTACGGCGGCGCTGACCTCCGTCCTGGCAGGAACGATGACGTCCTCTCTCAGCCTTACTCGTCGTGCGGTGACGGCCTCGTGTGCTGGTTGCAAAGCAAGTTCCTCACCTCCGAAGTGCAGAGAGTTGGTACTCAGGTCCAAGATGATGTTGTTCTGGTCCAGGAAGTCCAGTCCGATGATCACTTCGTTTGATACGTCAGCCACAAGCACTGGATGCTTTATCACCCTTCGACCAATGACGAACTCCAGTGATGCTTCGCCATGTACCGGTGCGGTCTCTCCGGTCGCGGTTATTAGCTGGAGGTTCCTCTGTGTGGGTTGCACTCTCCACTTCGGGATCACAGTGGGATTGACGATGGTCCTCGATGCTCCCGTGTCGATCAGCATGGGCCAGCTCACTCCGTTGATGACTCCGTCGACCATCAGGCTGCTATTGTCCCTCCGTAACTTCGTCACACGCACTTGGACTGCCGGGGCTTGACGACTGTCACAAGCCAACCTTTGCCCCCCAAGGCTGGCTAATACTCGTTTCCCTGGACCGCGCGGTTTTCAGACGACTGATTTCCCGTCGGATACCCTCGGCGGCGGCGATCACCGCAGTCCTTGCTCAGGTGGCCTTTCTTACCGCAGGCCCAGCAGGTCGGTAGTCCTCTTCCAGGCCGCCTCTCCGGTTGTCTTCCGGCTGTGTCGTTGCTGGTGGTGCCGCGACTATCGAAGAAACGGCTTAGCGCCTCCATCAATTCGTCGGCCAGGGGCTTGGTCTCGTTGGTTTTTGCTGGTTCATCGACGTCCACTTGACGCACCCGCGCGTGCATTCTGGATGCCTGTTTTGCCGTCTCGAATTCAAGTGCGTGGCTCAGCGCATCTGCCAGGGTCTTATTGCGCGCGAGTCGCAGCGCCTGTTGAGTGTCCGAGTCCCGTAGCCCGTCGGTGAAGGTCTGCGTCGCTATCTGCTCCAGAAAGTCGGCCGGCGCTGTTGGGTAGGCAAGCCTTACGAGGCGTGCGATGTCCATCTCGAACTCCTGCAGGGTTTCCGCGTTCTTCTGTACCCGGGTCCGGAGCTGCATCTGGTAGGCCTGCTGAAGATGGCTATCTCCATATCGGGACTCCATATGGGCGATCAGTGAAGCGTAGTCCTGGGATCCAGTCGGGATGGCCTGAAGGACGTTAAGGGCGTCACCTCTCAGCGCTACAATGAGAGCTGTAGCCTTTTCTGTGTTGTTCCAGTTATTTATGGAACAGGCCGCCTCGAACTGACGTAAGTAGGTGCTCCACGGGACCTTTCCGTCGAAGGTTGGGGGCGTCACTCTGCTATGTCCCGTTCCTGATATTCCCGGTGTAACGGTGGGCGGGCGTTGGCGCAGCTCGGCAACTTCCTCTTGTAGGGCTTTGACTCTCTCATCCACCCCGGTCGGCGGGCGTCGGCGCAGCTCGGCGACTTCCTCTTGTAGGGCTTTGAATCTATCTTCCATCCCTGTCGGCGGGAGTCGGCGCAGCTCAGCAAATTCCTTTTGTAGAGCGTTGAATCTCTCTTCCACCCCCATCAGCGGCCGTTGGCACAGCTCGGCAACTTCCACTTGCAAGGCGTTGAATTTCTCCTCCACCCCCATCAGCGGGCGTTGGCGCAGCTCGGCAACTTCCACTTGCAAGGTGTTGAACTTCTCCTCCACTGCCGCGACTTCCTCACGTAGACCCTGTTCTAATTTCCTTTGGCTCTCCTCTAATTTCGTCAGCAGACACTCTTCCAGATTTTTCTGGCCATCCAGAAATTTGGCGGTTAGGTCCTCTGCTAACTTATTCTGGCTGTCTTCCATCTGCTTCAGGTCCTCCGCTAACTTATTTTGGCCTTCTTCTAATTTGGAAGTTAGGTCCTCTGCTAACTTCTTCTGGCCATCCTCCATCTTCTTCTGGCCGTCTTCCATTTTGGCAGTTAGGTCCCTGGTTAAATTCTTCTGGCCGTCCTCCATCTTGGTTTCCATGCCATTTAACTTTTCTAGCAGTGCTGCCAATTTCTCCTCCATTTTAGTTGTTTGTCTTGTAAAGGGCATGCACTCACAGGAAAATTAGAGAAAATGACCTGCTCGGGTTTTGAAACCAGGACCGTCAGGTGTTGTGCTTGAGTTCGTAATCCGGCTTCTGACACCAGTTGTTACGTGCCACCCCCTAGTGGCACTTTTGTTAACTGGATTACGGTGGGGGTACAAAGCACTACACCAATTACTGCTTAAAGAAATAATTATCTTTATTGTGGCCAGAAAATTACACTAATCAGCAAATACAAGCAATTAGGAGCCTTCTCCAGTTTCCTCAAGCCTCTTCCTTATGCGCTCTTGGCCCCTTTCACTTGCAACAGACCATAGAAGTTAATCCGTCCTAATGAGTCCGGTGGCCTTGGCAGAAGCTACCTGCCCCTCTTCCTCAGGTAAAACAAATACAGTACTTACGAGCACTTGAAGTACGCTGTTCACAAGCTGGGAGAAACAATGTCACAGGATTTCGACACCACAATATCTG
The DNA here is from genome assembly GCA_946902985.2 of Meconema thalassinum. NCBI lineage: Eukaryota > Metazoa > Arthropoda > Insecta > Orthoptera > Tettigoniidae > Meconema > Meconema thalassinum. The sequence goes on along the minus strand of OX336399.1, from coordinate 161,196,045 downwards.
ACACTCAGTGAAAGCACACTTACTCAGAACACGGCAGTCCCCTGTATGTTCCTCACTTCGCCGCTACACTAGGGGTTTCGCAAGTCACCACACTTCTGTCGCACAAGATAATCGCTCGCACTAGCTCGTAAAACACAACCACAACTGCTTCACGGGTCACTCTTATATAGCAGGCCGGTGACTCAATAAATGGTTCTAGATCCATCCAGAGTCCACGGCTTCTCGAGGTTTCCACCGCTGGTCCAGTCACGAATCTTCTGGACTATCCCTTTGTCTGTAGTAGCCCTGTTGCATAAGGCGCGCGCAATACAGGAGGCGAGCCACAGCCCAGCCCCTGGGGCAGTTGTGACTCAAGCGGCGAGCGATGACACAAACTCACAGCCGTAACAATATTTTTAATGGTTTATCCTGCGTAAGCTTAGAACGCGCACGGACGCCTGGTTGTTTTTTTTTTCGACTTTTTCACTTAAATCGTTACTGCTTGGCTTCCTTTGATATAGATAAAGTATTTTCTACAGAATCCTTCCTCGTGATATCTTTAATGAATGGTGAAAACCGCATCAAAATCCATGTAGTGGTTCTCGAGATTACCAGTGACAACCAAGAATCGGGGACTTAAGTTTTATATTAAGTAGAGATTTCCTTCGTTGCTTGTTCAATGTACAGATTGATCAGTATGGGTGATAAGTTTCAGCCTTGCCTTACACCTTTCTGATTACCAGCTTCTCTCTCATGTCCTTGGGCTCAAACAACTGCCGTCTGGTTTTTGCACAGATTGAAGATCAGAATCATCTCTGTACTTTATATCAATCCTTTTCTAAATGTCAAATAACTTACTCCAATCAAGGATATCAACATACAGTGACAAAACTGACAAAATTAAATAATTTCGGATGTGGGAATAAACACGGGGAATAAATGAATTCCCACGGGAATATTTCCGACTCGACCCAACACTATAACGAGACGAAACGTGAATCCCCGTGCGATGCGGTGTCGGCAACTCAACGTACATCACCGCAAAGCAGGTTGCGTTATGCTGCGCCTTGGTATAAGAAGCGCACTGCTTCGGGCAACGAATTAACAATACGTCATGGTTCGTGTAAATAAGGCACACCTGGATGTAGCCAATGTCTCCTTTCCTAATGCACCAATTTGTTTTTCAAAGCGATGGTGGTGGTATTTGTTGATTAAGGGGTGAAACTTCTTAGGTCGTCCGCGACATATTTGGGCCAGATGACCTCGCTGTTCCGCCCCTTAAAGCAACAATAATTATTATTATTATTATTATTATTATTATTATTATTATTATTATTATTATTATTATTATTATTATTATTATTAAGAATAATCAATATTACATCCAGCAATACAAGAAAATATATACACACATAGCTTTTTAAGTATTAGGACGTACGTCCGTACATTGTTCAAGAAATCGCGTGTTCTATATACACATTGTCCTTTGCACTACAACATTGTCTAAGTCACTTGTTCTCTTGACCACTGGAGTCCCGTTATATTAAATATGTACAATCTTCATCATATCGTAACTTTAGTCTATTTCTGATTATTATCTAAGTAAACGTATTGGTCTAAAAATGTACATTCTGAGATCTATGTGATGAATATCAAATTCAGCCGAGTTAGGGAAGAATACATGTAAGCTATACCACGTAAGGCAAGGCCTTGTGGGTGGCATATTAGGTCTACTTACCTAATTGTAACGTTAAGTGTTCATGTTAAAAATATATTACTTATACATTATATATTAAAATAAGCGTTGTGAAACAGCTAGGTAGCAATGGTAATGCTAATTTATAGATTAAGCTACTTTAATATATCTTTAATGACATTTTTATTTTCTCGAACAAATATCTTTGCGTTACGTATAAACTTTGTAGACTTATGTAACTGGTCTTTTATGGGATTATGATAGAGGTGATAGGTGATAGATGTGAATACTGACATTTTTTTATTCGCTGTGCCCAACTAAGGAGCGCGTTTGAACTTATTAGCACTTTTCCTTCTTCCCTTCCCATTATCTCTTCAACCTCTCACTTTGTTCCATTTTACGCTGTTCTGTCCATCCTGTATTTTGTCGGGTAGGCTTCGCATAAAATTTGTGTTTGTGAATTAAAGTTCTGATTTTGTCCTGGAGCTTGAAACACCTGGTCGAGGGATACAACTGGGGAGGTGGGACCAGCTCCTCGCCCAGGCGCTATTTTCAAAATTAGAAGTACCACAACCTTGAAAGTATAACAATAATAGTGAACATGCGTATGGGTCGTTTTTACATAAATGAGGTTTATAAGAGTTAGTAGTGCAGTAATATGTTTAATTTCAGATGTAGTAATAATAATAATTAAATACAATAGTAGAATAGAATTCAATTAACAATTATTATATTTTATTATTTGTTACTATCCCTAACATTTCCAAGTTTGCTTTCATCAAATATCATATCCAACCAAATACAACTTTCTTCATCCATGTATTTAAACAAGCCACAAACATCATCTTCTTTCACAGATTTTACTGGTGCCTGATTCACAGTTCTTTCGGGTTCCTTTTCACTTCGTCTTATGTAAAAACAAACTTACATAAACTAATATCAACAGATCTAGTGCACAGCAAGGCTCCGGGCAACTGCACATCAGAGACGATATGTGCTGCCATTGACTCAAATGACGGAAATATGGAACTTAACTTGGAGGGAATATACTATACAATATGGCGGGTCATTTGAAACGATTTCCCGAAAAATTACCCATAGGTCTATAGGTCTAAATTCCAAAAACCTCCTTAATTATGTTATTACAATCTTATTTATTACACTATATGGCTATTTGGATGCAATACAAGTAGTAAGGAGATATCGCAGCGGGTGGCGAGTGGAAGGGAGCTGTGTGGGAAATGTTACTCTATATCTTTTCTCAGAATTCCTGCTGGCGGGATCTACTGGTCAGAGCTTGTGAAATAAGACAGCAAAAGTACGAGTTTTTTTAAATTCTTGACTGGTCCTGGGAGCTTCCTGACTATGATTAGAGCCCTGGTCGGATGCGGATATAGTTTGTATGGCTGTGCGGATAAACTGCGGATAATGTTTGGAGAAAATGTGCTGTTAGTTTTCAGAATTCATCCCGAACTTGTTTAATATCACTATTGGGACCCTGCTGTGTATGACATATCATATGTTTCCGTTTATGGTTTTTAGCCTACTTTCGAATTTTGCAAAAAATGAAAGTAGACTTATGAGATCAACACAGGGCGAAAAAAGTGTGTCTGTCTGTGTGTATGTGTGTGTGTGTGAGTCTGTGTGTGTGTGTGTGTGTGAGTCTGTGTGTGTGTGTGTGTGTGTGTGAGTGTGTACTCTGAATGTCTGTCCCCCCTATCAATTCGAACACGGTGAAACCGAATTGAACGAAATTTGGTACAGAGGTAGAACAAGCAAAGGGCACCTCAGTGTCATGTTTTATATCGCCGCCATCTTTACTAAAACTGAATGGCGGCCACTCAAACGTTCAAAACGTAAAATCAAATAACGACTAACCAAATCATCCGATCTCTACCAAATTTGGTAACAACATACCTTCGTATAGGATTCGTCTTGTGACCAAACTACAAGGTCGTCCGCCATACCATTTCAGGATGGCGGCCGTGCGAATTATGCAAACTTTATAATCCATATCATGGGACCCACCAGTTCCGATTATCGAGCCGAGAATCGTTTTAACTGTTCTAAAGGAAGAGGCACGTTCGAAATTAAAAGTTTATTTTGTAATACTATAGTGCAGACGTGATTTTAAAAAGCTGAGCCGATTCAGTAATAAGACAAGATGGCAGCGGATATCTTGTGCCTGACTTATATTTCACTAATTTGAGTATTGCATGCAATATAGCGTACTGATACAAAATAAATAAACTTTGTATGAAATGCTTTATATATAAATAATATACTCCAGTGATGAAATCGTTTAGTATAAATCATTATTTGCTAACAAGTTCTATGTAAGTCATTTTATATAGAACGATATTCGTTGACACAATTAGCTCAGTGGTAGAGCGTTAGCCTATCGGTCAAATGCCTATGGTTCAAACCCGGTCAGAGCTAGGTTTTTTGCTCGAAATGTTATATGTTTATTGTTTTGTAATGACTCAGACGTTTTAAAATTAAGCGTTATATTGTGCATATTATGGTGTAAAATATATATTTAATTAAAACATAATTCGCCAGCAGATTTACTCGAGACATCTAGCTGCCAAAAAGGTAACTGCACGCCGACCTACTTATTAACTTCCAGATTTTATTGAAAAGTTTCTTCTTCTGGCCGCTAGAATGCACTCGCTCTGTTAGGATTATATTGTTCGATATTTCACCACTAGATGTCACGACTAGTCTACGTGGGGCTCCATTGATTACTATACCATTGGCATTCTATGCGCATCGAATTTGAAGAATGACAAGATGATACTACGATACATTTTTACTTTTTATTTTAAAGGGTTTGTAACAGCCTATTTTGCGTTACTTGAAAATGTTATTTGAAGTAAAGAACAAAACGATTTCACATAGTAACTGAATTCAAGCCGTTGGTGTTAGTTCAGGTTATTAATTACTACTTTTATTTCAGGCAAATAGCAATCGAAAATATCCACATAGTTTGTATACACACGTCTCTGTAGGGTCATGGAAAGATTTGTTAATTCAATTAGGGTTGTGAAAGCCATGCACAACCAGACGTGTTAAGACATGCCTCAACTCAAAGTTGGATGTTGCCCACGGCAGGTCGTATATGTAATAATAATAATAATAATAATAATGTTATTGGTTTTACATCCCTTTTAACTACTGTTGCTTTTAGAGACACCGGGGTGCCGGAATTTTGGCCCGAAGGGGATCTTTAACGTGCCAGTAAATGTACTGACATGGCTCCCTCGCATTTGTGCACCCTCAAATGCCAGCTGACTGCGCCAGGATACGAACCTGCAACCTAGGGCCCAGCAAGCGAGAACGTTACCGCTGAGCCACGCAGCCAGTCCGGTCGATTATGTCTCCAGATCCATAACATTCTTGATATACTTCTTATCTTTCTTTCTTTCTTTCTTTCTTCAATGATGGTAGCAGTTTTTATCTAGGTTGTGGCGTTTGGTAGAGGTAAATCGTTTCTAAGGTCTTCAACAAAGAATAGTTCTATTATACTTTTTGATAATAACAACGAGTTATAACTATACTCATACATTTAGGAGAAAGTAGGCTATATGTTCTTTACTGAACATCTTGTTCTTTCATAACAAATGAGCCGTTGAGAGCCCAAGTGGTGTAATTCCTCTCAGAATTACAGGGAAGTCTAAACCTTATGGAAAGCAGGCATAGCTCAGGGCCAGTGTGTGTGAAGCATTGGAAGTGAGCATTGCGTCTGTCAGCCACAAAGGTTAGACTTGCCTGTTATTCCGAGAGGAGTTACACCACTTGGGCTTTCAAAGGCTCAAATGTAAGATGATTTAAGCTAATCTCATTCAAATTATGTCATTAAGCATAATTAACACTCCCAACAGGAAAGGGGTTGCAATTCTGGTGGTATAGCATTCATTTAAAACATAGCCTATGATATACGGCTTTTTCATCAATTGTCTAAATATTTGGTTTAGTAATTTATGTTTTATCCAATTAAAAGTATTAATGTAATGCCAGTAGATTCAGACAACAAACTTGCGGATGCGGAAAAAGTCATGCGGATGCGGGGCGGATGCAGATAAAGTTTTGTTTATCCGCGCAGGCCTCTACCTATGATAGGTTCATGGATATGAGGATAGTAATATTTGTTACAGAATATGAAATGTAAATGCTTCAATCAGAGCCAGCGCCCCTCTTTATCACTCTCTGAGCCCCCCCCCCCCCCCTTCACGCCCCCCACTTAGAGGACCTTTGCTCACATTGTATAATGTCTGGTACTGAATCCACGTGCCATCCAGTCGGGCACAATACTCAAACTTGACCGATTTATTTTTCATCAGGGCCTGGGTGTTACGGTTCACCTGGGACGTGAACGGCCCACATCAGAACCTGTGAGAGGTCAGAGCTGATCCATCTAACTTTCTCTCCTCTCAAGTAGCGATCCCGATTAGCTCACCACGCTGAACCTGCTTTAATTGGCTAACCAGAGCATTAACAGATATGATTAGAGTTGTACGTGCCTCGATAACTCAGCCAAATCGTGTAATTGGCGGGGCGTGGAATTGATAAATTAAAACATGGCGTTCGTCTGCAATAATTGACTGGTGGAAGGATGTAATTTGTCAACAGGGCTCAATATTTGATTAAAACATACATTTCTGTTTGTCTCTCTCACTCAGATATTTCCGTCTCTCTCACTCACATATTTCTGTTTATCTCTCTCACTCACATATTTCTGTTTATCTCTCTCACTCACATATTACTGTCTCTCTCACACACATATTACTGTCTCTCTCACTCACATATTTCTGTTTATCTCTCTCACACGCATATTTCTGTTTATCTCTCTCACTCACATATTTCTGTTTATCCCTCTCACTCACATATTTCTGTTTATCCCTCTCACTCACATATTTCTGTTTATCCCTCTCACTCACATATTACTGTCTCTCTCACTCACATATTACTGTTATCTCTCTCACTCACATATTACTGTCTCTCTCACTCACATATTTCTGTTTATCTCTCTCACTCACATTTTACTGTCTCTCTCACTCACATATTACTGTTTATCTCTCTCACTCACATATTACTGTCTCTCTCACTCACATATTTCTGTTTATCTCTCTCACTCACATATTTCTGTTTATCCCTCTCACTCACATATTACTGTCTCTTTCACTCACATATTACTGTTATCTCTCTCACTCACATATTACTGTCTCTCTCACTCACATATTACTGTTATCTCTCTCACTCACATATTACTGTCTCTCTCACTCACATATTTCTGTTTATCTCTCTCACTCGCATATTTCTGTTTATCCCTCTCACTCGCATATTTCTATTTATCTCTCTCACTCGCATATTTCTGTTTATCCCTCTCCCTCACATATTACTGTCTCTCTCACTCACATATTTCTGTTTATCTCTCTCACTCACATTTTACTGTCTCTCTCACTCACATATTACTGTTTATCTCTCTCACTCACATATTACTGTTATCCCTCTCACTCACATATTACTGTCTCTCTCACTCGCATATTTCTGTTTATCTCTCTCACTCACATATTTCTGTTTATCTCTCTCACTCACATATTTCTGTTTATCTCTCTCACTCGCATATTTCTGTTTATCCCTCTCACTCACATATTTCTGTTTATCCCTCTCACTCACATATTTCTGTTTATCCCTCTCACTCACATATTACTGTCTCTCTCACTCACATATCACTGTTATCTCTCTCTCACTCACATATTACTGTCTCTCTCACTCACATATTTCTGTTTATCTCTCTCACTCACATTTTACTGTCTCTCTCACTCACATATTTCTGTTTATCTCTCTCACTCACATATTTCTGTTTATCCCTCTCACTCACATATTACTGTTTATCTCTCTCACTCACATATTACTGTCTCTCTCACTCACATATTTCTGTTTATCTCTCTCACTCACATATTTCTGTTTATCCCTCTCACTCACATATTACTGTCTCTCTCACTCACATATTACTGTTATCTCTCTCACTCACATATTACTGTCTCTCTCACTCACATATTACTGTTATCTCTCTCACTCACATATTACTGTCTCTCTCACTCACATATTACTGTTATCTCTCTCACTCACATATTACTGTCTCTCTCACTCACATATTTCTGTTTATCTCTCTCACTCACATTTTACCGTCTCTCTCACTCACATATTACTGTTTATCTCTCTCACTCACATATTACTGTCTTTCTCACTCACATATTTCTGTTTATCTCTCTCACACACATATTTCTGTTTATCCCTCTCACTCACATATTACTGTCTCTCTCACTCACATATTACTGTTATCCCTCACACTCACATATTACTGTCTCTCTCACTCACATATTCCTGTCTCTCTCACTCACATATTACTGTCTCTCTCACTCACGTATTACTGTATCTCTCACTAACATATTACTGTTTATCTCTCTCACTCGCATATTTCTATTTATCTCTCTCACTCACATATTTCTGTTTATCTATCTCACTCACATATTTCTGTTTATCTCTCTCACTCACATATTACTGTCTCTCTCACATATTTATAACTCTTCAAAATACTAGGCCTAGCAATAACAATATAAATATACATGTTTTGACCCTTCAACGGAGTCCTTTTCAGCATAAATCTAATTTATTATCTATTCTAATTAAAAGAATAAGAGTAAAAATAATTAAACCGAACTGTGAATAAATAAATAACCAAAAAATGGGAAGATCAAGAGGCGGATAAGTTAAAATATCTTGGTGAATGGAACCAGCCTAATGGACTGGATAAAGAAGCAAATAAAGGGAGAATCAGAAAGATAGAGCTGGCATATAAATTAGTGCCAAAACAATAGAGCAATATCGTACAGGGCAAAAATAAGACACTATACCATAGTTGTCAAGCCTGAGGGACTCTATGTCTGATACTGAACAAGAAAGGGGAAACGGAAGAGATAAAGTAGAATGAAAAGATAATCTTGAGGAAGATCATAGGACATGGCGGGAAAGAAGAAACGAAGATTTATACAGACAGGCAGAGAAAATCACAGATACCACACAGAATAGAAGAATCAAGATTTATGGACACCTCGCGAGAATGAGCGAGAGTCGTCAAACCAAAAAAATCTTCAACTACATCACCAAGATAAAAGCGTCTACAAAATGGGTGGATGGAACCCGAAAAGACATGGGGAAGTTGGGGTCAGTCTAAAAGGGATCTCGAATAGAGAGGTGTTTCGAGCTACGATTGATAAATTCAAGGGGTTCCAGGAAAAGCAGAGTAGAAAAGCCAAGAACAACAGGTCGGAAGTGAGCCTGAGTAACCACAGCGAAATGGTGAAGAAGTTCTGGGGAATGAAAATAGGACTAAGCAGCAAGTCAATTGTTTCCCGTAGTCCAAAGTAGGCCAAAATCGAAGAAGATATAAATACATAATTAAATAAATGAATATCCTTACACAAGAAACATTATTCGTCCAGAAGCTCTGTACTGAACCCATGTGATTATTTTCCATGGAAAACATGCTTCCGCCTCCAGCTAGCTTCAGATCTCGGCGTGTACCGTTCTCCCACTGAGCGGTTGCATATTTTTGATTTGAGACTAAAAGGTATCAACTCTACAATGATAAAGCACAACTCTATTCTAAGGACTTTAATTCAGCATTAAATCATGGCTTCAAACATTAAAGAACACAATCCCAACAAATATAATACACAAACAAAGCAAAATTACTCCCACAATCCACTAATTATTCATACAATTTTTTAACATATTAAATCCATATCATTATTCAATCCTTTACCCTTGGATTGACTTCAAAATTCACTCTAGTGCGCTGATGCACATGCACCTTTCATAAACAAAACTGTACTTTTACTCTTCTGTCATCTTGTGTGATTTCTTTAATTTCACAATATTATTTGTTTCTTACAACACATCTTACTCTGACATTATGCGTACCGTTGTGTTTGGTCTCTCTCTTCCCACCAAATGCTTTATCATGCATTAGCCAATTTAGGTGTTGCACAACAAATTTACGTGCAACTCCATAATTATGTAAATCTACCCCTACACTTCCCTCTATTTATAGTTCCACTGCATGCTGTTGTGATTTCATCTTCAAAACTTTCGTTATCGCTGTGTCGGATGGTATTATTAAGCTACCCTTGCGAGCGTAGCCTGTAGCGTCAAGTGCCCAACTTCGTAAATTCGTGTCAGTGTCAGTACAAAATGCAACTTCCAACCATTCGTAAGATTGCTAAAATTTTTACTCATCAGGATGATCTATTATTACCAATGTGTTTTTAAACCACACACATTCATTACACAATATAACAATGCTTCCTTTCATTACAAGCAAGGTCTCAAATCTGTCCTTTCAAAACGTTAGCCTTCACGGTTCGTTTTACAACTCAGCCCACTTAGAGCTGCTCGTATACAATAGAACGGAGTGGCCTGGGCCCCGCACGTGCACCATCCCTCGCTTTCTGACTTCTGGCTTTTATCTCCCCAAGCAGTACAAGATTCTAAATACAATAATGTGGTCACACTGACCCACATGATCCCATATGTTTTAAACTGAATGGTATGCAATATAGGTTCTGGACGAGTTTATACATTTATTCCTAACCTTAGGATATTAATAACTGGCCTCAATAGGTCCATTTCATGATATGAAGGCACGAGATTCATAAACACAGGTCGAGTTGGATAGCCGGTATCTTAATAAATGCTACGGTCAGTCACGCGCTGCCGTCAATAAGATTCGCTTCACAAGAGACGAATCATTCAATAACAAGTTCCCGGGCGATCAGGTATGGAGCAGAGGTGTCCATGTTCTCCTCTCACCTACCACAGGATTCGAACCCGGAACATTCCATATCTATCATCAGAGTTAGGGTACCACACAAAACACTCTGGCATAAATTAAATATCTCTGTACGCCCAAGGCTACACGAGACTCTACACGACGAACAGATTACCTGGCTCCATAACCCGATACCATGATCTCGTCTTATAATTAGTAAGAGAACTCTATCAATTACTCTACAAGCTTATACACAAGCTGCAAATTCAATTCACTATAAACTCTTCCATTTCCTTGCATAATTATATTCCCATTAACACAATATATTCTGATATTAAACTCTTTTCTCATCCCTTGATATATAATCTTACTGCTTGGATCGATAAATCTTCCAATTAGCGTAAATATTTCTTGCTTACAACACTTTTTCCTGATGTATTCATTCATACCTTTTATTATTTATTATATTATTATTATTACTGACATAAATTACCATAATCCGACACAACATAACCATCTTAATAATCGAGCATTCGTGTTCGTTACGTTAAGTTTACATAACTGATTTGCCATTTTATTAATAGTGGTAACGATTAATCCACTCACTGATGTATAACAACATCTCAACTCTATTAAAATCAACACAACAATAAACACTGGAGGGTCTATCTCCTAATACTGATTCTTACTGGCACATTTTTATAATTCTGAAATCACATTACATGCAGTGGGCTATAATTTCTATAAAATCATGATTTGTGGGGTACTCACATAGGCTTATCCCGGTGGCTCCAACCACTCATATCTTCCAATGTCGCCTGCCATTTGTATAATTAGCGCGACATTTGTACACTGATAATACACATTTTATAAGACCTTTGTTTCACCAACCACACGGCACTTTTCATTTATATAATGAAGCTATCGCTTCTTTAAACGTGACACTTCATAGCACTTGTCATAATATTAATTTAAAAGATATTTCACATATGATCACTACAAAAACACACATCACTCACTATTTACATTCATTACGGTTGAAATTTCCTGGCAAGATATCAGAATTGCAGGTTGTTGACGAACTCTTCCATGCTCCTACCAACTCCTGATTGAAAGTCTCGATCATCTGCCTACGGATTCACCAACTGTCGATCCATTATCCTACGATGAACTTCCTGCTTTGCATAAATATGCTTACTTTCGTCCTGAGCGTTACTATTTGGTATTCTTAAGACATTTCACCAAATGCATCATAAAGTTTCTCTCGGCGCAGTCCGGCGGACTAAGACATGTATAACCAATCAATATATTATACACTGCGCTCAACATTGTACATAGTATTTACACAAATTATTACTTTCAATAGCTCTGCAAGTTATATCACACGGTACTTCCTATGTGAACACTAACAATGGCTCGTACTGCCAACTATACACATACGGCACGACTGTCCTTACTAAAAAGTATTATAACAGTTTTACTGCACGGCTTCCCAAGCTGAAGTCCGAGCCTTCTTCCTTGACTTCGATAACGCATTTCGCATAATAAAGTTCGTTGATTACAGTACTTATTATTACTTCATGACTATGCATGATTATATTATCAATTGGTGCATTACACTGCACGGCGAATATACTGATTAACACTAAAATGTTCAAGTCTTTGTGTGAGCGTCCTTTCCTGGGCCAGAGCGACATACGTTCCGCGCTCGAGTCTATTCCAACTGCCCTCTCTGACCTGAGTCCACATCCTTATATCCGTTTCACAAGAAAAAGTAGACCTAGAATTCCCGCGCTGTATCATCTCCTCTCCCAGGATGATTCTGGTCTCGAAACAATGCTCATAGGGTTCCTTTTTCCTCGCTGGTCCCAAAACTATCTGCGTGCAGAAGGATCGATCGGCCAATTAATTAATATTAATTGCCTTTGCCATAGCGTGGGTACGCGGCTTCCAGTGGAAGTCCCCGGTGCACTAGTAAGGTCACTCCGCGAACACCAAAAGTCCTGTGTTCTTGCGCACTCCATTAAATATGCCTTGATTTCACAGATTAAAGGCTTTATAATTAGCCTCCTGGCTAAAGATTCACCTGTGTGCAACTCTCATGTCATTGCGTTGCTCCAATCACGAGTAATCAATGATCGTCACTGGGATCTTCCCATTCCATTCTCAACTCCATTCTGAAACGGGGAAGAACTGGGCCATTATTTCACCCCCTGACCTGTTCCAGACGACATAAGTAGGTCAACGAGAGCGACAAGGCTCCACGAATCTCCTCTCACAATTCTGGGGCTATTAGTTAGATGTCAAACTCCCCAACTTCGTGCTTAAATGCAGCATATCTTCCTTCCTACAGTCCAATAATGCTGTAATCCACTCATTTTCCCTGCATTATTTTAATAAATAATGTCAACATCAGTTGATATCGCACCAGTGATTAAATATGTACTTTCCTCTAGGGGTTTTTACAACTAAAACTCCCTCAACAGATCTCGGGTTCGTTCCCTGGTGGAACTTTCATTCTGAGATCACAGTCTCTGAGATCCACTTTCGATACCAGTCAGCCTACCCCCCTCGGGTTCATATTCCCCTTGCAAAACTTATAGAAGTCAATTGCAAGTGACCTTCTGTAAGTAACCAGCTGACTGTCTACAACTGTCTGTGTTTACATCAGGGGTCCTTCACCTCGTCTGGCTGTGAGTAGGTTTGTCTCGTTCCCCCTTCCACTCTGCGCTCAGTCCTAAGCTGTGCATTCTCTAGACGGAGGGTCTTATTTATTGCTTCTACTTCCCTGGCCGCTTCGACCATTTCTTTGTATAGCTCTTGCAAACACTGGCATTCTGGCTGTTCTTTCCTTTCACTGGGCAAGCTGCTCGTTTCTCGTTCCATCTCGCTGCGCGAACCTTCAGGTCTGACTTTGCTGTCCACGTCTAGTTGGGTGTGTGCTGCTAAAGCTTCTTCTTGTTCGTCAAATTCTTCTGGCGAATAGTAAATTTTGAGATTGGCTACATTCATAACGACCTCGTTTCCTGTTTCTAAATGCCTTAATCTGTATGCATTGTTCTGTAGGTCTCTGATCACCTCGAACGGGCCGTGATAACCGAAAATGAACTTTTTATACTTCCGTGCTTCTGGATCTGAACTGGCTGGCTTCCGCACTAACACTTTTCCCCCCAATGAGAAGCGGTCTGTCATATCGCTTCGCACGATTTCTTCTCTGGCGTCTCTCTGCCTGTGCTTGGAGATATTCGAAGGTTCGTTGGATCCTCAATTCTCGTCCTGGCTGTGCGTCTATGGGTAATGGGATGACACCAGTCCACGGTCTCTCCGGTCTATGATCCAAATGTAGAGTCACGGGCACCTGACCTGTCGCCTCATGCACAGTATTATTTATGCAGTATTCTATTACTTCCAGGAACTCGATCCATTTCCAATTCTCTTCAGAGCAGTAGATCTTCATATACTTCTGGATCTCTCTCATTACACACTCAACTGGACTTGCCTCAGGATGGCGAATGGTAGATAAAATCTGCCTAATTCCTAGATTTTCCAATTCCCGACGAAATTCTGCGCTTGTGAAGCAGCTTCCATGGTCTGAGAGTAGATTATCCGGTTTCCCAAGAATCGGAATAACTCTCTCTTTCAAGCGTTTCAATACCTGCTTTGAGCTGGTTTTCTGTATGGGGCATAATACCACCATCTTTGAGAATACATCCATGGCTACAAAAATATGTCTATTGCCTCTACGTGCTCTAGGCAGTGGTCCAAAATTGTCTACACTCATTAGCTGCCTTGGCTTCTCTGGTAACAACGGAATAGGTCGTTGCCTCATTAAAAAGGGATTTGGCTTTACCCTTTGGCACAAATCGCATGTCCTAATAGCATTTCTCACAGTTTCTCTCGGCTTCGGCCAAGTGAATGCTTCTTTCAATAGAGCAGTGATTTTGTCTATCCCTGGATGTCCAAACGCTCTGTGTGCTAGCCATACCAATCTCCTCTCAAAGATGCAGGAATAACAATTCTTTGGCGGGTATGTTCCACATCATCCCACTTGTGTAGCATGTGATTGTACCATACATAATCTGTTGATAATGCCTCTGCCTCTCTGTATATCGCAGTTCCCCTTGCTAAGCGTCCCTCGAAGTAAGCAATCATCATCTTCAACCACGGGTCTTCGCGTTGTAGGTTGGTAAGATTCTTCAAGTCATCCAATGTCTTCTGATCTCGATTCTCAATCTGGACAGCTAGAGTTTCCTCTTCTCTTGGATATCGGCTTAATATGTCCGGTATTACAATCTCTTTCCCTGGACAATATTCTATATCCACATTGAACTGTTGAATATACAGGGATCATCTTGTCAACCTCTGGCTAGACAAGTCCGTCTTTAACAAAAATGTTAAAGCTTTATGGTCTGTTCTGAGGACTATTTGAAAACCATACACGAGTTTACGCCAGTATTGCAACGCGTACAAAATTGCAAGTAACTCTATCTCTGTAATCGTGTAATTTTTCTCATGGGCTTTCAACCTCCTACTTATAAAGGTAATAAAAACTTTCTTTTCGGGCTTATCAACATTTTCTTGGAACAGCATCACTCCTATCCCCACAAGTGATGCAACCGTCTGTATGATGAATTTCTGGGTATAATCAGGGTATCCCAGCTTCACATATTCCAAAAGCATTTGTTTTGACCTCACGAATGCTTCTTGACATTGCTCCGTCCAATTCCATCTGCCGCCTTTCTTCAATAGATCCTGCAGGGGTGCTACAGTCGCAGTATAGTTTGGGCAGTGGTTCGAAAAGAATGCAATTACTCCCAAATACTGTCGGACGTGCTTTACTTTCGTGGGTCGAGGGAAATTTCGAATTAACTCCAATTTATGTGGATTAGGCTTAACTCCATTTTTATCAATAACGTGCCCTAGGAATTTAACTTCCCTCTGACAGAAGTGCGATTTCTTGATATTAACCTTAAAATTAGCTTCTCGAAGGTCATCCAGCAACTTCTTCAGGTCTCTCATGTGCTCCTCCAGAGATTCTGATGTGAGTAGAATGTCGTCTACGTATCTGATGGTACTCTCTTTAACATCATCTGATAGATTGTGATCTAACGCTCTTATCAGGGCTGAACCAGCTGTTTTCAAACCAAAAGGTAGCCTTAAAAACGTGTATGTATGTTGATCAAACATGAATCCTGTCAACAGACTAGTTTTCTTCTCTAATTCAAGATGGTGGAAATTTGAAGTGATATCTAAATTTGTGAATACGGTCTTCCCTTTGAACTTCCTGATGATTTCTTCAATAGGTGGCACTTGGTCGAAGTCCGGAATTACCTTCATATTTAAGTGTCTCAGGTCCAGGCATATTCTGACAGTCCCGTCTGTCTTAGGTACGATTACCAATGGGCTTACATACGGCGTAGGTGTTTTCTCAATAACACCGGCCTCCAACATCTCCTGAATTGCCTCTTTGACGCTGGCATAGTGCTTTTCGGCTATAGGGTAGGGTTTCTGCCTAAATGGTGTCCAGTCACTGACTTGGAAAGCATAAGTGAAGTTCTTTATACGACCAGGTCTCGAGTCAAAGACTTCCTTCTGTTCCAATAATAATTTCTTTAAATTTTCTTTCTCTCTTGGCCCAATTTTAGCTTCTTCAAGTTTTTCCGAAATATGTTCTTCCAGTTCGGGTTCCAGATCCTTTTCCATGTCTGTGGCTAGTGTTTTCAGTTCTTCTTCTAACTGCTCAATAGCTAACACTTCTTCCTCAGCCACGTCTCTGTATGTATGCCATACTTGTTCATCTGTCCCTGGTTCATTCTGATTGAGACCTCTAAGCCCTCGGCTTCCTCATTCACACGGAACATATCTCTGTCCTGTGATAGGTCTATTACCACTCTGTATTCCCTTATAAATTCTGCCCCCAATAAGTAGATTAAAAGGCAGTTTGTTTACTAGTAGAAAACTCTGTGAGAACATAGAGCCTCCTATCTGTAAATCTAGGAATAACTGATATTTGCATATCATCGTTCTGTCTGGAATTACACCTTTTATTTTAACACTTGAGATAGGTATTTTCAAAACATTCTCTCTCTGGGCTATTTCCTTATACAAAGTTTGTGTCATAAGACACACCGTTGAACCCGTGTCTAACAGACTTCTTATTTTCAACCCTGCCACTCTTACTATTATAATAGGCAATTCTCTCTTGACCATGACCTGTGATCCTCCTGTATCCTCGATTAACTCTTCTGGTTTGGCTATCCAATTGATGATGTTGACCGACTTCCATCCATCATTTTCGAACTCTTCTAATTTTGGAGTTTTTTTTCTATAGCGCCAGTCCCCTTAGAATTTCTTCTCTCTTGTTCGCTGTGCTGTAACTCCAAACTCTTGGCTCCGTCTCCATATCTGTCTGGCGACGTCCTGTTCTGCATAGCTTCTTGCCAGCGGACTTGTTGCTTCTGGGGCTCATCTCCCCTTTCCTCGAGGTATCGCAATGAAGCGTGATATCGTTCCTCTACCTCGTCATCGAAGTTACCTCTTCTTTCCTGGGGTCTCCAATTCCTATTGTTGCCTTCTTGGCCATTGTTACCGTCATTGTTTTGGTACGGTCTACCCTGGTATTCGGTTTATTCCAAGAATTCCGACCTCCTCTCCCTCTACCAGCATTCCCTTTGTACTTCGGCTGCCATCTTCTGGGTTCCTGTTTCCATGGACGTCCGTTGGAATCTAACGTTTCAGTGCTAGTAGCTTTGTTGTTCTTCGGAGCTTGATACTGGTCAGTCTGCGTGTTGGTCACGTGTACCTGTTCCACGGTTCGATTCTGACGCATAGTATTTGATGTTGTGAGGTCTAGTTGCCTGAGAACTGCCTCCATTTCAATAGCGGTTTTTGCATTTGCCGAGATTAGCAATCATTGGATTTCATACGGAAGCTGCTTGGCAATAGCAATACATAGCTCCAGCTCGCTAGGTTTTTGGTCCAGTTCTTTGAACCGACACATTTGTGAGATGAAAAATTCTGCGTACTCCGTTGGATTGTTGGTGCTGTATCTTTTTGAATACAAATCCAATCGCAAATTCTGTTGGGTCATTGGATCCCAGTACCGCTTCAAAAAGGCCTCCCGAAACTCCTCAACAGTATCGAAGGTATAACGGAAGCTGCGAAACCATATCGCACATTCTCCCTCTGTTAGTTTCTCGATGGCTCGTAGCCTGCGCTCTTGTGGTATCCGCGCATCATTCAAATATTCAGACACTTCCTTCAACCAATACTTCGGTGTCATATTACAATGGCTACCTGAGAATTTTCTTGGTTTCTCTTCGCTTGCTCTAATGACGTTTATCACCTGGGTGTGCATAGCATTTTCATGTGGCGTAGAGGCTGCAACTGGTACACCTGGCGTCATATAAGTACTTTCGCCTGGGCCTGTAGCGTTCCTTATTATAGGTTGGGTTTCTAAGTCTGCCCACCTAGTTTTCCTCATATCTTCCACACTGCCTTCACTTGACTTAGGATCTTTCATAAGGGTTTCCTCCTGTGCGATTATCCTAGTCTCCATTTGATTGTGGCGCATCTCTGCTCTTTCCAGTCGAGTAATTACCTCATTTTCTATTCTGGTAAGCCTATCTCTATTCTCTTCGGCTACTTGAAATATCTTCTGTTTATCTTCCTTCAGGCTTTGCTTGATATGGGATATTTCATCCTCTACATCTTCCTTTATTTGAGCAAGGGAATTGTCGCTTGCCTCTGTCTTCTGGCCTTCTCTCACTTCGAGTACTTCTCTCAGCCCTTTAATTTCCTCTTGAATGTGTCCATTGACTTTTGACATTTCATTCCGGACCTTAACAATTTCTCCTCTGTTCTCCTCTTGCCTTTTATTAACGATAATAATGTCACTGTGAATTTGGTCCACTTCTTGATGAACTTTGCTCATCTGACCTTTCATGTTGCCTACCAGCTCTTTACTTCCATTAGCGATAGCCTTAATCTCTATTTCCTGACATTGATCTAATATGTTCTGATCCTGTTTCTTTAGATCACCAGTAATTGCTCTAGCATAGCTTTTCAATTTCTCGTCCCATTTATTGTCGTTCTCTTCTAACCTCTGATCTACCGTTCTAGTAAATTCTGAAAACTGTTTCGCTTGGCGTTCGAGATTCGCCTCATTTTGGATTTGAATATCCTTAATGTCATTAGACAACGCATCTAACCTAGTGTTGGTTTCATCCTGCGCATGCTTACACGCCTGTAAATTACTTTCAAGCTTGGCTTCTATAGCCTCGAAACGTTTATCTGTCTTAACCTGCATTTCTGATATAATGCCTACAACAGTTTCTGTTACTTCGGTCTTAATTGTCTCTTGCATTTGACCTAGCTTATCAATTAATTCAACCTTATTTGCATCCAATCGGTTGTTTATTTCAACATGATTTGCATCCAATCGGTTATTTATTTCAACCTGATTTGCATTAATTGCCAGCTGATTGGCATCTAAACGATTACTCAATTCAACCTGATTAGCATCTAAACGGTTACTCAATTCACTCTGATTATTATTGATTGCCTCCTGATTGGCATCTAAACGAGTGTTTATTTCATTCTGGAAAGCCTTGGCTTCCAGCTTATTCTGTTCATTAACAGCGTCAAAATGCTGTCTTAACCCTGCAATCACCTGCAAAATCTCCTCTGTACCAGCCATTCTTACAACTATACACTTTGAGATACAGGCAGGCTTCCTGGAAACATGTGTGGATACGTTTTGAAGAGAGATACAAAACACTGTACACATATTGTAAGATTGCACTAAAACTTTGAATTTTATGATAAATTGTGGATTGGGTGTGTAGCGCTCGTACCCTTGGGTAATTCTCTTCTCAATAGAGAGATTCTGCGTTAAATCAAAAGCCTACTGAACTCAAAATTCACTCAAACACAGTTTGAGGCAAAAATAATTACTATGGTTTTCCCCAAGAAATACCATAAAAATCTGTGGGGTTTCCCTAAATCCCATAAGCTCCACAAACCTGGGCGCCATGATAATAAAATAGAACACATGCTTATCCCCACAGGCGGGCGACATGATAATAAAATAGATGGTTTGGCCACGTAAGACATCGCGTCAACCATCCAAGGACTTGGTTGTACTGTCGAATGCCCCACTTGGGCCTTGCCATGATAATAAAATACACCTCTCCGCCTATGGTGACCTGTATTTTAAACTGGCCCACATATCAGCGCCATGATAATTTAATAGAGCTTGCAATGCCAAGACATACATATTGCACTACTGAGGTGATTCCACGAGAGAATAATACCGCCCCTGTTACCTGGTTCATGGTAAATAAGGTGTTTATCAAAATTTATATTGTTTGTATCGGAGCTTAGCTAAAGATAGGTGCGGTCATCCCCTAAATCATGTTATTCGTTACTTTAATAGAGTTGTTTGCACTAAATCCAGACCGACTTTAGTTGTACCTATAGCTCAAATCACTGTACAGGACATCAATTTCCATGTACCCATGTGAGTAATTTCCATGGAAAACATGCTTCCGCCTCCAGCTAGCTTCAGGTCTCGGCGTGTACCGTTCTCCCACTGAGCGGTTGCATATTTTTGATTTGAGACTAAAAGGTATCAACTCTACGATGATAAAGCACAACTCTATTCTAAAGATTTTAATTCAGCATTAAATCATGGCTTCAAACATTAAAGAACACAATCCCAACAAATATAATACACAAACAAAGCAAAATTACTCCCACAATCCACTAATTATTCATACAATTTTATCATATTAAATCCATATCATTATTCAATCCTTTACCCTTGGATTGACTTCAAAATTCACTCTAGTGCGCTGATGCACATGCACCTTGCATAAACAAAACTGTACTTTTACTCTTCTGTCATCTTGTGTGATTTCTTTAATTTCACAATATTATTTGTTTCTTACAACACATCTTACTCTGACATTATGCCTACCGTTGTGTTTGGTCTCTCTCTTCCCACCAAATGCTTTATCATGCATTAGCCAATTTAGGTGTTGCACAACAAATTTACGTGCAACTCCATAATTATGTAAATCTACCCCTACACTTCCCTCTATTTATAGTTCCACTGCATGCCGTTGTGATTTCATCTTCAAAACTTTCGTTATCGCTGTGTCGGATGGTATTATTAAACTACCCTTGCGAGCGTAGCCTGTGGCGTCAAGTGCCCAACTTCGTAAATTCGTGTCATTGTCAGTACAAAATGCAACTTCCAACCATTCGTAAGATTGCTAAAATTTTTACTCATCAGGATGATCTATGATTACCAATGTGTTTTTAAACCACACATATTCATTACACAATATAACAATGCTTCCTTTCATTACAAGCAAGGTCTCAAATCTGTCCTTTCAAAACGTTAGCCTTCACGGTTCGTTTTACAACTCAGCCCACTTAGAGCTGCTCGTATACAATAGAACGGAGTGGCCTGGGCCCCGCACGTGCACCATCCCTCGCTTTCTGACTTCTGGCTTTTATCTCCCCAAGCAGTACAAGATTCTAAATACAATACTGTGGTCACAATGACCCACATGATCCCATATGTATTAAACTGAATGGTATGCAATATAGGTTCTGGACGAGTTTATACATTTATTCCAAACCTTAGGATATTAATAACTGGCCTCAATAGGTCCATTTCATGATATGAAGGCACGAGATTCATAAACACAGGTCGAGTTGGATAGCCGGTATCTTAATAAATGCTACGGTCAGTCACGCGCTGCCGTCAATAAGATTCGCTTCACAAGAGCCGAATCATTCAATAACAAGTTCTCGGGCGATCAGGTATGGTGCAGAGGTGTCCATTGTTCTCCTCTCACCTATCACAGGATTCGAACCCGGAACATTCCATATCCATCATCAGAGTTAGGGTACCACACTAAACACTCTGGCATAAATTAAATATCTCTGTACGCCCAAGGCTATACGAGACTCTACACGACGAACAGATTACCTGGCTCCATAACCCGATACCATGATCTCGTCCTATAATTAGTAAGAGAACTCTATCAATTACTCTACAAGCTTATACACAAGCTGCAAATTCAATTCACTATAAACTCTTCCATTTCCTTGCATAATTATATTCCCATTAACACAATATATTCTGATATTAAACTCTTTTCTCATCCCTTGATATATAATCTTACTGCTTGGATCGATAAATCTTCCAATTAGCGTAAATATTTCTTGCTTACAACACTTTTTCCTGATGTATTCATTCATACCTTTTATTATTTATTATATTATTATTATTACTGACATAAATTACCATAATCCGACACAACATAACCATCTTAATAATCGAGCATTCGTGTTCGTTACGTTAAGTTTACATAACTGATTTGCCATTTTATTAATAGTGGTAACGATTAATCCACTCACTGATGTATAACAACATCTCAACTCTACTAAAATCAACACAACAATAAACACTGGAGGGTCTATCTCCTAATACTGATTCTTACTGGCACATTTTTATAATTCTGAAATCACATTACATGCAGTGGGCTATAATTTCTATAAAATCATGATTTGTGGGGTACTCACATAGGCTTATCCCGGTGGCTCCAACCACTCATATCTTCCAATGTCGCCTGCCATTTGTATAATTAGCGCGACATTTGTACACTGATAATACACATTTTATAAGACCTTTGTTTCACCAACCACACGGCACTTTTCATTTATATAATGAAGCTATCGTTTCTTTAAACATGACACTTCATAGCACTTGTCATAAAATTAATTTAAAAGATATTTCACATATGATCACTACAAAAACACACATCACTCACTATTTACATTCATTACGGTTGAAATTTCCTGGCAAGATATCAGAATTGCAGGTTGTTGACGAACTCTTCCATGCTCCTACCAACTCCTGATTGAAAGTCTCGATCATCTGCCTACGGATTCACCAACTGTCGATCCATTATCCTACGATGAACTTCCTGCTTTGCATAAATATGCTTACTTTCGTCCTGAGCGTTACTATTTGGTATTCTTAAGACATTTCACCAAATGCATCATAAAGTTTCTCTCGGCGCAGTCCGGCGGACTAAGACATGTATAACCAACCAATCAATATATTATACACTGCGCTCAACATTGTACATAGTATTTACACAAATTATTACTTTCAATAGCTCTGCAAGTTATATCACACGGTACTTCCTATGTGAACACTAACAATGGCTCGTACTGCCGACTATACACATACGGCACGACTGTCCTTACTAAAAAGTATTATAACAGTTTTACTGCACGGCTTCCCAAGCTGAAGTCCGAGCCTTCTTCCTTGACTTCGATAACGCATTTCGCATAATAAAGTTCGTTGATTACAGTACTTATTATTACTTCATGACTATGCATGATTATATTATCAATTGGTGCATTACACTGCACGGCGAATATACTGATTAACACTAAAATGTTCAAGTCTTTGTGTGAGCGTCCTTTCCTGGGCCAGAGCGACATACGTTCCGCGCTCGAGTCTATTCCAACTGCCCTCTCTGACCTGAGTCCACATCCTTATATCCGTTTCACAAGAAAAAGTTGTTTGTTGTTTTAAGGGGCCTAACATCTAGGCTATCGGCCAAGAAAAAGTAGACCTAGAATTCCCGCGCTGTATCATCTCCTCTCCCAGGATGATTCTGGTCTCGAAACAATGCTCATAGGGTTCATTTTTCCTCGCTGGTCCCAAAACTATCTGCGTGCAGAAGGATCGATCGGCCAATTAATTAATATTAATTGCCTTTGCCATAGCGTGGGTACGCGGCTTCCAGTGGAAGTCCCCGGTGCACTAGTAAGGTCACTCCGCGAACACCAAAAGTCCTGTGTTCTTGCGCACTCCATTAAATATGCCTTGATTTCACAGATTAAAGGCTTTATAATTAGCCTCCTGGCTAAAGATTCACCTGTGTGCAACTCTCATGTCATTGCGTTGCTCCAATCACGAGTAATCAATGATTTTCACTGGGATCTTCCCATTCCATTCTCAACTCCATTCTGAAACGGGGAAGAACTGGGCCATTATTTCACCCCCTGACCTGTTCCAGACGACATAAGTAGGTCAACGAGAGCGACAAGGCTCCACGAATCTCCTCCCACAATTCTGGGGCTATTAGTTAGATGTCAAACTCCCCAACTTCGTGCTTAAATGCAGCATATCTTCCTTCCTACAGTCCAATAATGCTGTAATCCACTAATTTTCCCTGCATTATTTTAATAAATAATGTCAACATCAGTTGATATCGCACCAGTGATTAAATATGTACTTTCCTCTAGGGGTTTTTACAACTAAAACTCCCTCAACAGATCTCGGGTTCGTTCCCTGGTGGAACCTTCATTCTGAGATCACAGTCTCTGAGATCTACTTCGATACCAGTCAGCCTACCCCCCCCCCCCCCCCCCCTCGGGTTCAGTACGCAGCAGAATTCCTTGGAATGATTAAGAGAGGTTTAGTTGAAACGTTAGAGGCGAAAGAACGAAACATCCTGAGAAGGATCCTAGGACCAGTCAGAGAAAATGGAGAGTACAGGAGGCGACATAACAACGAACTCTACATACGTGCGGAAAGGATAACGGACTTAATGCGAAAACGTTTCTACGGCCACATAACACGCATGAGCTCGCAGAGACTGGCCAACCGTATATTTTCCTACTTTGTAGAGAAGAAACCAAGGGACCATGGTTCTCTGAGACCGAGAAAGATCTTATTGAAGTAGGTATTTCGCTTGAGGGCATTCAAGACCGTCTTCCTCTCCAGAAAAAACTTAGAGCACACCAGCGATTCCAAGAAAAGCCAAAACTGAGGACATGCAAGAAGTGGACAGCTGACAGAAAGGAGGCGCACTGGAAATGGATGAAGGACAACTGGGAAAAGGTTAAAGCTCAAACACGGAAACAGTTGAAGCAACATGGTCCATAGCTGGCCTAAACGAAGGAGAAGAATAGAAAGCAATATAGCTTTGAACAGAGTCGAAATTAATCAAAAAACTAATGAATATGTCGAAATATTACCTGAAAATCGATATCAAAATGAGTAATTTATTGAATTATTATCCAAACATCGATATGGAAAACATTTTCCGATTTAGAACTTATGATTATAGAGTCCTGCGCGGATAAACAAAACGTTATCCGCATCCCCACGATTGTTATCCGCATCTGGACCGCATCCGCACGATTGTTATCCGCATCCGGACCGTATCCCCACGATTGTTATCCGCATCCGGACCGTATCCCCACGATTGTTATCCGCATCCGGACCGTATCCCCACGATTGTTATCCGCATCCGGACCGTATCCCCACGATTGTTATCCGCATCCGGACCGTATCCCCACGATTGTTATCCGCATCCGGACCGTATCCCCACGATTGTTATCCGCATCCGGACCGTATCCCCACGATTGTTATCCGCATCCGGACCGTATCCCCACGATTGTTATCCGCATCTGGACCGCAACCGCACGTTTGTTTTCCGAATCCGCTGACATTACAATAATATTTTTTTAATTAGATAAAGCGTAAAGTACTAAAGCAACACCTTTAGACATTTGAGGTGAAATTCGTTCCCATAGGCTATTATGAGTTAATCGCAAGACAATGTTGACTGAGTTTTGTCCCTCTGAGTAACGGCATCTGAAACAGTGGGTGGCAAATTATAGCACTTACCTAGTCGTTGGATACACCCACG
Source organism: Meconema thalassinum (assembly GCA_946902985.2). NCBI lineage: Eukaryota > Metazoa > Arthropoda > Insecta > Orthoptera > Tettigoniidae > Meconema > Meconema thalassinum. Next base: position 161,170,784 of record OX336399.1, on the reverse strand, counting down.
CACGCAAGGCAAGGTATAAAGGAATCTTTATTAGCGGAAGTCAACTCTAATTTACGGTATTTTCAAGACTGGCTTCTTTCATTTCTCTTTCTCATACAATCCAAGCGAAAGCAAACAGGAAAATAAACAAGAAACGTGAAGGATGTAAATCTTAGCAAAAACTAAAATTATTAAAAGGAATGTAGTATTCTAAAAAAAGTGACAGTCAGTCTGAAAGACTAGACTTTGTATCATTTTAAATGCTAGAAAGGCTGAAGGCTGTTCGTGACTCTTGACATTTTAGAAAATTACCTGCATAATACTTATCTCGCTTATATTGTTTCAAATTACTCGCGAATGGCAAGTGCAAACCAAGGGCATAGCAAGGTCAATCGCGCGGGATGCCGTCACCCTCACCAGAGCGCGCGGGGACGTGCCCCTTCCATCCAGTCTAAAAACACTTATAGTGGGCGATGTATTGAAGATAGAGATATGTTCTCGCGGACTTTTTTGTAGAACTTTTCATGCTGACCAATTCTTACGCTCATAGTATATTGATATTTTTCGACTTTTTCACTGAAATCGTTACTGCTTGGCTTCCTTTGATCATACATAAATTAATTTCTACAGAATCTTTCCTCGAGATATCCTTTACAGAATGGTGAAAACCGCATCAAAATCCATCCAGTGGTTCTCGAGATTACCCGTGACATCCAAGAATCGGGGATTTTTGTCTTATACTAACGAAGTAGAGATTGTCGGGGAACACATGCACCAAGCAGTACTATGACATCACACACCTCAGTGCATCTGGGTACATTTCGTCCCGTCGCCGTAACGTAACGCCAGACCCCAGCGTAACTACGAGGTCGACAAGATCATTTAAAATTATAAAACTATCCGCAAATTTTCTCTAAACATTATCCGAAGCTTATCCGCTATCCGTACAACCATGCTAACTATATCCGCATGGCGAAATATATTGCGGACTTTACTTAACATGGCTAAATCTTAGAGAAGATTGCTGAGTTTTAATTACTTGGCCATGATAGCCAATATGACAAAGGAATTGTTCAAGTGGTATGCAGTGGCGACTGCTGATTTTTAGCCTATTTTCAATTTTGAAAAAATAGGCTTATGAGATCACCTTTTGTCCGTGTGTGTGTGCGTGTGTGTGTGTGTGAGGTGTGTGTGTGTGTGAGGTGTGTGTGTGTGTGTGTGTGTGTCCCCCTAATAAAATCTAAACGGCTGGAGCGATTTCAATGAAACTCAGTAAGTTCATAGCACTATTCCCGGCGACCTCGACCGTGCCCTTCAAATTTTGTTACGTCTCACCAATCCAACATGGCGGCTGTGCGAAATATTTCACTAGCATTCAATATCTCCGAAACTATTACCGATATCGCCATGAAATTGTGTACGGTGATAAAGGGCACTACTAGAAGTTCACCTATGAGACTTTCAAAAACCTAGTGACTACAAAACCAACATGGCGGTCAAAGTAATTTGAGACTTTTAAATAGACTTTTCTCGTGATTTAACTATCCAAACGTAATGAAACTTGGTACAGCAAATGTTTATACACATTGTAATGCACTGGAGTCTAATTTAGTTCAATTGTTTACATAACCTCAAAATGGTGGCTGCGCGAAATATTTCACTGACATTCTATATCTCCGAAACTATTACAGATATCACCCTGCAATTTCGTACGGTGATAAAAGGTACTGATACAAGTTTACCTATGTATATTTCATAAACCTGTAAAGTACAAAACGAACATGGCGACCAAGCGAATTTGAAATATTTTAATAGACTTTTCTCGTGATTTAACTCTCTGAGCGCAGTGAAATGTGGTACAGTAAATGGTTTTGCAGATTGTAATGCACTGTTATCTAATTTAATTCAATTGTTTACATAACCTCAAGATGGCGGCTGTGCGAAATTTTAAAATTAAGTTTTTATTTCTTGTGCAGTAATCATGTGATCGAAGTGAAAGTTTGAATAATGAACCTAGGCAATAATTGTCCTTGAATGGTACATAACTCTATGGCCTATACATATAACAATCCTAAATGGCGAGCTTCCGAAATATTTAGACGGTTCTCAATATCTATGAATCTTTTACAGCAACCAAACTGAATTTTTTATGTTCATAGAGACTATGAACATATGTTCACCTATAGGACTTCAGTAACCTGGTGAGCACAAATCCAACATGGCGGCGACGCGAAGTATAAGTATTTAAATAGACGTTTCTCGAGAAATAACTATCCGAGTGCCGTGAAACGTTGCACGTTAAATGCTTATACAAATGTTGATCCCCTGGCATCTAATTTATTTCAATTGTTTGCATAATCACAAGATGGCTGCTGTGCGTAATTTTAAAATCTCGTTTTTACTTCTTGTGTTCTAATCATGCAATTGAAGTTTGAATACCACACGTACACAATAATATTAATGTAATAGTACAAAAATAAAAATCCAACCTGGCGACAATCTGAAATATTCAGACGGTTCTCAATATCTACGAATCTGTTACAGCAATTAAACTGAAATTTTGTATGTTGATAGAGGCAATTAACATGAGCAGGATATATGAAAATAGGCTGTATAGTTCTTCACGGAACTACTTGTTATAATGTGTAGGACGTAATGTGAGAGGCTTAACTTAAGGTAGTTATTATAGCTGGGCTAAATTGAGATATTAGACTCAGTCTAAGCCTTCCCTATATTATTCTGCTAAGGTCCCATTCCAGTTGTGTACCGATAATAAGGTCCCATTAACACCAACCTACACATATGGGGTACCTACAGGTTCAGCATAACCCAATGCGTAAGCGAAACGCACTCACTTACTCTTTAAATGCCTCACAACTAAATAAATACCTTAAAACGTGTATATTTACAATGAAATAATGAAAGATTGCAACACGGTAACCATCATATATATTATTTCAGTAGTATGCATCCCTCTTGCGGTGCTCACAAGAGACCGATCGTGAAAAATGAGCATTTAAATGAAGGAGAATATACATTACCAGTGACTCAATGCACTCTAATTTCATAAATATCTATAATTTCTTTAAAAATGACTTTTAAAAAACTGTACCAAGTGTGCGATTTGCAGTTACTGTTGCTGCAGGAAGATACGCTCCATAATTGGTGTCCACTTCACATTTTGGCCGCTGTGACGTCTTTGTTATGTCATTTTAACATTCTAACATTTATCATTTTGCATCGATTTCAGAAACAGTATATGTACGTTTTCAGAATCAGTAGGCTAAATCAATGGATTGGCTACTCAAATCGAATAACCGGCGAGTGTTACTGCTAAGCTTTCAATCAATGACTCAGCACAAACATGAATGAAGCTCATCCGTCTAAACAATGGATTTATTATATTCCAGGTTTGTTAATATGCCGCGATACAGGATTTTCTTCTGCATTCTAATTCCATAAATATTGATTTTTGTAAGAAATGTGCTTTTTGCAAATACTGTTGCTCTAACATGCTGCAATTCTGAGTTGTCGTCTATAACCTTAAAACATTGAACGTTAATTCTCTAACAGTTTTCCTTCTATCTGATTTTCAGAATCAGTAAATCAATGGATTGGATACAGATTTTTCTTCTGCATTCTACTCGTAATTCCATAAATATCGATTTTTGAAAGAAGTGTGCTTTTTGCAAATACTGTTGCTGTATCATGCTAGAGCTGTCGTCTACAACCTTAAAACAACTATCATCATCATCATCATCATCATCATCATCATCATATAGGCCTCATAAATTAGCAGTGATGAATTGCATTCTAATTTCATAAATATTAATTTTTGTTAGAAGTGTGCGATTTGCAAATACTGATGCTGTAATATGCTGCAATTATGAGTTGTCGTCTAAACCCTTAGAACTATTAAACGTTAATTATTTTACAGGTTTTTCCTCTGCATTCTAATTTCATAAATATCGATCATTTCGCATGGTTTTCAGAAACAGTAAATCAATGGATTGAGTACTCTAAATCGTATAACTGGCGTGTGTTACGGCGTCTAAAACCTTAGAACTATTAAACATTAATTCTTTTACAGGTTTTTCTTCTATCATTCTGCATGGATTTCGGAAACAGTAAATCAATGGATTGGGTACTCAAATCGTATAATTTCATAAATATTGAATAACCGATGAGGGTTATGATGATCCAATTTTCAATGATTGCCTTCTTAAGTTACGGAATGTAGGCTACTACTTGCAATTCTGACTGAAATGTATCGAATAACCGGTGAGTGTTACGGCTAAGCTCTTAATCAATGGACTCAGCACAGAAATGGAATCAACAGTGACGAATTGCATTTTAATTTTATAAATATCAAAGAAAGAAACCAGCCACAGCTCGCTCTCATGCTGACGCTCCACTCGGGAAAGCGAAAGCACCCCTGTAGGTAACGTGCAAAGGAGTTTAGCATTGAGCGCTACACACAGAAAAAGGAAAGCACCCCTGTCGGTAACGTGCAAAGGAGTTTAGCGCTGATGGTTGCAGTTAGGAACAAGGAAGCCTCACTGTAAGCGGGGCGTGAAGAAGTTTTCCATCGAGGGCTGTCCTGATAAGGGAGAAGGAGGCTTCTCGGCCAACAAGATAAAGCAGGAAATCTTGACCAAGATGCTTTCATAAATATCGAATAACTGGTGAGTGTTATGATGATAGAATTTTCAGTAATTGCCTTCTTAAGTTACAGAACGTACAGCTTGGAATTCTAACTGAAATAAAAATGGTGTTCTATAATCATTTGGTTGAAATAATAACATAACAGCCTTTCTCCTTAAGTCACTCATTATAAACCTATTGGGGAAAGTGCGGCTTATGAACATGCGAGATTTCTCGCATGGGTCTGCTAGTGATAACAGAATCTCACAGGTCCATTTATTTCTGTAAGACGCAATGCAATTCCATTTATTACATTACTGTGAAAGTTTCCAGACGGTTATAAGGTTATCACTGAACCAAATCAAGCTGTAAAATTCATCAATATAAACAGTATAATGCGCTTAAGGGGGTCAAGGGGCACTCTAGATTTTTTCACGCAATTTTCACGTGTGAGTGTGGTACGGAAGGTCTTTTTCACCCGACTATAATGTGTCTCCGAAAACCACATTTAAAGGCCCTTAAATTAACAGTGTCTGTGATATTCCCAGAAACCATCTTCGCTGTGATATACCTATGAAGGAATGACAAACCCCTAACCACTGCACCAGTAGCTGAATTGATTAAGTCTGATTATTCATACCAAGGATAAATCAGTCATAGCATTCATGATTGAGATTTTGCTAAGTGTACTCTTTACAACTAGAATATTCGCGGGCGAAGCCACGACGGGTAATGATAGTTATAATTATTCACCACTATTACGAACACATTACACAATACAATACAATCGAATACTACTCCAAAGATGTGCACACGCTGAAAACAGACTATCCATTCTGACCGCGTGAAATCGTAACCAATAAGCCTAGTGTTGGTTTCAATTCAACCAATAGCGAGACTTGAGGATCTCAGTCGACGTCCTCAAAGCGCCATTAAACAGACCAAACCCGCCCCTTCCCCCTCAAGAAAAACCCAAACTTCTCTAAAGCTAGGCTATAAACACGTGCTTTGAGGGGATGCAAGGCTTTCTTCCTGAGCTTTCTACTCCGGGTGGTGAAGGGGTGAAATGTAGTTACCAGGGCCGGATTTAAGAGTACGCCGCCTATAGGCTAAAGTCCATTTGCCGCCCCCTCTAAAGTTCATATTTGCTTAATGCATTTGTTTTATACAACAAAGGGATAGAGTTCATCGGCGTTTTCATCTTTTTATAAATAACGTTCATTTAGTTTAGATAAAGCTACAATTTTAATCGTTTACATAATAGGCTACATTATGTAATTAAATTAGTTATCTACTTGTTTTTTGCACTTACTTCTTTTAAGATTCGTTAAAAATGAAATTGGTTTCGAACTTAATTAATTTGTTCTTGGAGACCAGTGGTCACTATTTTACACATATTTTTATATTTTAATGCTAATGACTATCTTTTGCGTAATTGAAGAACTGTGTTCAATTTGAATTAAGTTGTCCTACACAAAATTATAGAAAATGTAGTTAATTACTAGTTTATTTTTTGAAAAATATACAAACTTCTCTAAAACAACTCACCCCACGTAATTTTGATGTTCAAATTTACATAGCCTTCTTACGAGATTTGTTAATGGCAAACTCGTTATCAATGTCCTCATATGAAAGTATTTTTGTTGTATTTGCCTCAATACAATGTAATGAAAGTAAGTTTAACCGTATTTTGGAAATAAGCCTACTAGTTCGCAGATAGTTCTTAACTCTGCTAAGGCAGGAAAAACTGTAGAACTAAAACATATTTTTAAGTAACATGTATTCTTAAATTCGTACGGAAAATACAGTATTATTAACGTCTGAAATACTTCATTTTTGCTTTTGAATGAATTGTCAAACTGCCGCCCCTGAAACTTTGCCGCTCTAGGCTGCAGCCTACTTAGCCTATTTAGAAATACGGCCCTGATAGTTACTAGTTACAATACCTGTACTGACAGTGACAGGGAGACAGAGCTTATTGAGCGGGAGCGCAAGGTAGCCCCAAAGACTATTTTACAAGACAATCAATTTAATTTTGTAAAACAGTTACAGCAGAGAGGTGAGTGTAGGATGATCCCCACGTCCTACATGAAGGAATTGCCACTGGTGGTTTGTGTAAAGTGAAGCACTCTGTGGCGCGTGCCAAAGGCTTACGGCGCTAATTGTCTTGGCTTGGACCCAACACGCGGGGGAAGCACAATGGATCATTGGGCCATTCACTCGGCACTAAGTGCCACTCCCAGACTTTCTTCGCACTTTCACTACATCACCAACCAAAAAGATGAGAGGGCAGGTCACAAGAAGCCTCACCGCGCCAGAGCCATGGAGGAAAGAGCGGAAGGAAATGCCTTCGCTGCGCTGCGTAGTGCAAGCTGCTGAAGCCAAACGGCTCGCCCACATTGGGGAGCAAGAAAATGGCTGTTCCTATGCTTAAAGCCGTAAACCACTCCAACTACAGTAGTCTTGGATTTTAGTGACATAAAACTGCAACGACAAGTCAAATTTTGTTCTTGGATACGCAGAATACACTCTGTACATCATGGTACTTGGCACAAATAAGCTGCGTTATCGTTTTAAAAGCCAATTTAAATAGAAATATGAGAGCACCTTTGCGATGCTAGTTTTGTAAGAAAGACATGGCAAAACATAATAATACGCTGAAACACTGATAAAATTGAATACAGGTGTCTGAAGGTGCGAGTTATACCAACGAAGGAACATCTTGGGAACTATCATAATGATGCCGAACTAATCACGATATTTACACGAAAATGATTTTTAAGTTCTTATTGGTGTTGAGGCATTCATCAGTTTTTAGGCCTAATTTCGAGCACAGCCACTTTCACTCATTGGTCGTACACATTTTGATATTCAAGAATACGAACCTTAAAATTAATAAACAGAACACTTCAAAAAGGACGCATATTAGCACAAAAATACGGTAGCCTATAGCCTATACCTTTCGGTACCGTACGGTGTTTTGTTTGTGGGGGTAGAATAACCTCGAGTTGATGAATTACGTAGGCCTACCGTAATTATTGACCGACAGCTGTTTGATAATTTGGGATTTTCAGAGAAATGGCTCTTTTTGGTATGTAGGGTAAACATGCTGAGATTAAAATTGAAGAATTATATGAAAATAACTTATCACTACTATTATTATTATTACTACTGCTCCAGCATGAGTTAAGATGAGAAAAGGCTGGAAAGATATCCTGCAAGGGCACCATGCACAATGCCTCATGCAAGTTACGGAACATCGAATACAAGTTAAGGTTAGGCCCACTTTGGACGCAGCACTTGACTTCACTCAAACGAGCTCAGGGCATCTCCTCTTATTCTCTCCTCCATGGTCAGAGCAGTGATGGCCAACGGATCCTCATAAAGTCCTCTTACACCCCCCCCCCCCCACACACATCCCACAATAGATACACGGTGGGTGAGTGGTTATCGTGTCGGGCTACAAACCCCAAGCTTGCAGGTTCACTCCTGGCCATGGTAAGTAATTTCTGAGAGGCGACAAAAATCACGACACGCATAACAAAACGTTGTTGGCATGTTAAAGAACCCATTTGAATTCAGTAGGCCATGTTCATAATGGCAAAATTAATCTCGGAATTTTCCGCCAACACAAAAAGTTCCTCCATTCTCTACTAGAAAGCGCTATAGTGTCAAGGATCTTAGAAGTATAACCTCCTTGACTTTCATAGCGCTCCAAGGAACAACAAAATTCGACATGGAAGCTGCCCTTTGGGCTTCAAATAACAAAGATTGCACCCGACACCCGAGGCCATACGATATTACTATTACGTCCCCACAATCCTACCGCTTAGTCCCGCCCACCTACACTCATCAAGAAAAGTTTTGCATATTGCGATTTAGTGACTTGTTTATTTTGTTATGTAATCAAATTATACACATAGGGTAGTCGACTACCCTGCCAGGGAATTGTTACCTCTAGACGTGGAGTGGGGCTGTTGTGTATGCATTACGTCATCTCGCCTCGTTACGGCAGCTACGGGCGGGTGCGGGGCAAGAAAGGAAACGCATGTGCAGTCATACCGCACACCGCACGGCGCACGACCTAGCACGAACCATGCACACACACGACATGCGATGAGGTTTCGCTGGCGGCCACCTGCACGTCTATTGCAGGCGTGTGGCAGGGCGGTGCGTATTAGTTCTGATTTCAGCCACCGACAACAATTCGCTGGCAGGGTAGTACATGCAAAGTAAAACAACACACTATCTGCTGTGCAAAAGAGACAGAAACACACAACGAATAACCAAAGTTGTAATGTGGGACTGAGCACACACGCGTCCTTTTTATGTTGGGGCATATCAATACCGTGTATGGCCACCATGAGCCTTAAGGCATGCTTGCAGACGACGAGACATACTGAGCACCAACGAATCCAACGTGGTTTGAGGCAGATTATCCCACTCTTGGACAGCAGCTTCAATCAGTTGCTGTTTGTTTGTTAGAGGACTTGAGCTCTTTCCATGCATGTTCAATACAGTTCATGTCCGCAGAATAGGCAGGCCACTCCATTCTCTGTATGCCATGCATCTGAAGGAGCTGATTGACCACCATAGCTCGATGGACACGAGCATTACCGTACACTAGTGTGAAGCCCTCACCTATTGTGGCAGCGAATCCTGTAACGACAGGTTCAAGGATGTTGTGTCTGTACACCAGACCAGTCATGTTACCTTGGATATGAATTAGAGGCGTACGTCGACCAAACATGATTCCACCCCGAAACATGACAACCTCCTTGCTGTTGGTGGTGTTCCTGCATGAGGTCTCCGTTGGTTTGGAGCATTCGAGTGTGGGGACAAGTAGACGAGAGATTTTACGAGCCCTTCATCCTTGCCTGTGCTAACCTACTTTTAGGTAGATTTCCTTAGAAAGCTAACTATTGCAATGGGTACCATGTTTCGACTTCCGGAAAATTTTGACATATCTTCGCGTTTCACATCCCCTAGACCCCAAAACCACCGTCAGTTCAAAAGTTTATATATAATTTATGTATATATGTATCTATATATATATATATATATATATCACTTTCTTGTGGACACGATAAATACCGCAAATTTGCACCAATCACTTTGAAATTTTTACATAATATGTATCCCTATAAAATCTCGGTCGAGTTCTTTAATGGACAAAATCGGCCGACGGGGGTGAAAATGGGGGGCTTTTTCCGAAAAAGTGAAATATCGCTATAACTCTCTTAATATTTGAAATATCGAACCCATTCAAAGTTCATACTATGTGTCGGATAAGGCTCAAAAGTTTATGTTCGAAATTTTTTTTGATAGCACCAACCATTAACCAAAGGGGTGGGAAAAGGTGGGTTTTTCGGGAAACATTAATCATATCTCTCTTAATAAGCACAATATCAAAACCGTACAACATGGAAAATATTCCCCTAATAATTACCTAAAACTTTTGTCTGAAAGAATTTTTGATATGACCCACCATTACGCCAAGGGATGAGAAAAATGATTTCGGAATTATAAGAATATGCCAAGAGCCATCAGAGGTTGCCATGACAACACTACTAAATTGATAAGGGATGAGCCATCATACGTTACCATGACAACGCACTTGCACGAGATCACATTCAGTTTTCTATCTGCCGAAGTGTGAAGCGGCTTCGGTGACTTAACTGGTAGCATGCTGAACTTCTATGCCCAAGGTTCAAAGCCGGCCGAAGTCGTCGGATTTTCTAAGAGCGCTAAAAATCCCTCAGTATGCTTTCCTTTGCAGGGAAAGATCCAACGTTCGTTGCGAGTGGTTGGTTGCGGTGGCATCTAGTAGCCAAGTTCACAGCTAGGTGTCGTTGACGGTAGTATTTGTTAGCAACATTAGGAACTACTGCTTGAAATTGACCGTCTGCGGTCCTTACCTCAATTACAGACTAATACAGCCATCACAATTCACACCGTTTATCAGACAGATTCTACACTCACCCTAAGTACACGGGGTTACATGACCGCGTTTTCGCAGCCCCTAAACTGAGGAACCAACCAAAATCTCTGCGGGAAATAAAATTTTGCGTGTACAAGTAACAGACCGTTACATAGTTACACATCAGTGTCGAAACCTTGCATAAGGACAGTGTGACCACAAGTATAAAAATGGACCCCAAATGACAAGAATGTTACCGTCCCCTTAAGACAATAAAATGTTTAATATATGCATAAAATGACGAAAAGCAAAGTTAATTAAGCTCCGATTCTAAAATACTTTCTCGCAATAAATGAGGTCTGATCCTTCTACGAAAACCTGCATATTCTGCCTATTTTCGCCTATCCCCAGGCTTGCCCGGTGAAATCGACCTCCGCCTTCCGGCGTGCCGAGAGGACTTTTTTTTATATCCTATTTGCATCATCCATCACTGTTGTTTCTTTGCTTCCTAAATAACAGAAATATCCTGCTTCCTTTAGCTTTTCACCTGCCAATTCGACGTCCATAGGGGTTTCTGATTTCATTCGACTGCATTCCAATAAGTTATTTTTGTTTTACATTTAGTGTATTAATTTTCATCATGAATTCGTTCCTCAAGACGGAGTCCATACCATTAGAAAGCTCATTCAAATCCTCAGGCGTGTCGGCCAAGATAACGATATTATTGGCAAATCTCAGAGTTGAAATTATTTCTCCTTGAATCTTTACTCCTACTTTACATTTTCATCCAATTTCCTTCATCGCTTGTTCAATGTAACGATTGAAAAGTATGGGTGATAAGTTGCAGCCTTGCCTTACACCTTTCTGAATACCAGCTTCTCTCTCATGTCCTTCAGCTCGAATGACTGCCATCTGATTTCTGAATAGGTTGTAGAGCACCCCCCCCCTATCCCTGTACTTTATTCCAATCGTTTTCAAAATGTCAAACAACTTACTCCAATCAACGTTATCAAAAGCCTATTTTAAATCTACAAATGCCATGAACGTTCTCTCATCCTTCCTTATTCTAACTTCCAAAAAATAAACAAATAAAATAAACAATAGGTTGGTTGGTTCCTCAGTTTAGGGACTATGACAACACGGTCATGTAGCCCCGTGTACTTTGGGTGTGTGTAGAATCTGTCTGATAACCGATGTTAATTGTGATGGCTGCATTAGTGTGTGTTATCTGTAATTCAGTTAAGGGATGCAGGCGATCGATTTTAAGTAGTTCCTACTTTCACTACCAAATGCTACCATCAACGACGCCTAGCTGTGAATTTGGCTACTAGAAGCCATCGCAACTGGCACTTGGCGTTGAACGTTGGAACTTAAACCTACAAATTTAGCTTCACTTAATTTAAGTTAGTCGAAGGATCCTTTACATGCCATAAATCTATCACATGGGTCCGCCGGCTTTACTTCCCCTGCGAAGGAAGACATACTGAAGGATTTTAACGCTCTTAAAAAATCCGACGACTTCGGCCGGGTTTGAACCCGCTATCTTAGTCACAGCAGTTCAGCATGCTACCAACTACGCCACCGAAGCCGCTATCTTGGAGGCTGGAAACATGAAACACAGCTTCCACTTAATGACCACTATACTACCCTGTCGAGAGAGAAGCACTGGTATGGGGATGGAAAATCAAACACGAGCCGCTCCATTTGCTCGCTTTTCGTTTTATACCTCAGTGGTGGCAGCCATGGGCGCCTGCAGGGGGTGGGGAGCAAGAAGTGGGCGTGCCCCTATCCCACCCCTACCCTCCTCTGGAATTCAGAGAATATTTGGACTGTTCATTATCATATTAGTTTAGTTCATAAATTGAAGTTACTGATAGTTAACTGTTTAGATGTAAAGATAATTCCACAGTTTTAGTTATCTTAGTAATTTGCGATTATTTGAAAATATCTCCAGTTATTTAGAAAATCAGCAACTGGGTTAACATTACCATTTTAATGAACTGCTTGATTTTATTTTTGTCGATACCTGGTGTTACAACTACAGTTTAGCTGTTTTTAAGAAATGAACATTTTGACGATGATAATAATAATAATAATATCGTATAGCCTCGGCTGCCGGGTGCAAACTTTGTAATTTGACACCCAGAGGGTAGCTTGCATGTCGAATTTCGTTGTTCCTTGAATCAATATGAAAGTCAAGGAGGTTAGATATCTAAGCTACTTGAACACTATAGCGCTTTATAGTAGAGAAATGAGAAACTTTGTGTTGGCGGAAACTCCCGAGATTAATTTTGCCTTTATGAACGCGGCCTACTGAATTCAAATGGGTTATTTGACATGCCAACATCGTATGACATGCGTGTCGTATTTTTGACGATGATTCACAAAGAAAAGCGAACTTTGATGGATAAAAACTCTGAACTAAAAGAAACTATTCCTCCCATTAATGCCATAAAGATAATGTAATAATAACCCCTAACACTACAGCCCTTGAAGGGCCTAGGCCTACCAAGCGACCCCTGCCCATCCATTTTGACCTGCAGATATTGGGGTGACGCGTGATCAGCACATCGGGTCCCTTCAGCCGTTATTCTCGGTTTTCGTGATCGGGGCGCTGCCTCACTGTTAGACAGCTACTCAATTATCGTCACGAGGCTGAGTGCACCCCGTTCCGGCCCTCACGTCAGTTTCTAAAATCCCTGACGGAGCCGGGAATCAATCCCGGGGCCTCAGGGTGAGAGGCAGGCGTGCTACCCCAACACCACGGGGCCGGCATAAAGACAATGCACCTAACGATTTCAGAGCAGTCAAAATGAATATTACGAAGCATGTAAGAAATTAAACGAAAATTGCGGGAGGAAGTCTCATCATCACCTAGTGACAGGTAGGTAATGAAATGAAAAATATTACTTAGCCCCCCCCCCCCCCCCCCCTACAGGAAAACACGGTGATAACCAAGAATGCTAGCCACTACGCCACCGCACTATAATATTGCGGCAACTGTAACCAGGCCAAGGAAGGCTCAACGGCAGGCTTGTCGGTAGGCTCTGGTCCTGATTTGGTTTGCAGTAGCCCCCACAGATTGGCAGTGACTGTACCATTTAAGTCTGGCGGTGGTCAGGTTATTGGGGTCAAGCATGCGGTCCGTCCGCCCAGATACTGCTTGAGTTGTTTTTGTTGTCTCTCAGCCTCGTGAGGCAAAACTGAGCACAGGTGTGTTCGATCCCCACCTCAGTCATCCAGGAAGTGGTTTTGCGTGGTTTCACACATCTACTCCAGGTTCCTAACCTTAGGCCACAGCTGTCTCCTTCCCATTCCTCATCTGAATTAGTCTACAAATGCACACTACGGCAGACGCCACAATGACACTGGTTAACAGACAATTATACACATACACCCAACTACACGGGGCTAAATGGCCGCGATGTCCAAGCTCCTCAAATAAAAACAACAATAACACTTAGGTGTGTAAGGAATTTGTCTGATAACCTGTGTTATTGTAGTGCCTGCAATACTGTGATACTGAGTTATTGTTTTATATAAGGACTTGGACATCTATGCGCACTTGTGTGTGAGAGAAAGAGAAATTTGTCTGTAAACTGTGTTATTGTATTGCCTGAAATAGTGTGATTCTGATTGAGTTTTTGTTTTTTATAGGGACTTTGACATCGTCGTCATCATCTACGCGCACTTGTGAGTGCTTGGGAGAGAGAAGAATTTGTCTGATAAACTGTGTTATTGTCGTGTCTGCAACAGTGTGTTACTGTTTGAGTTTTTGTTTTATTTAAGGACTTTGACATCGTCGTCATCATCTACGCGCACTTGTGTGTGTGAGAGGAATTTTCTGATAAACTGTGTTGTTGCATTGCCTGCAGTAGTGTGAAAGTATTTGAAGACCACCTCGTGGTGTAGTGGCTAGCATTCTTGGCTATAGCCCCAGAGAACCGGTTTTGATTCCCGTCTCTGCCAAGAAATGTAATTCTGATCTGAGGGGTGGAACGGGGTACACTTAGCCTCGGGGGACAAAACTGAGGACAGGTGTGTTCGATTCCCATCTCAGCCATCCTGGGAGTGGTATTCCGTGTTTTCCCACTTCTACTCCTCGAAAATGCCGGGATGGTTCTTAATTTCAGGCCATGGCCGGCTCCTTGCCAGTCCTCACCTGAATTACAAATTTGCAAACTTGAATAGGTAAAAGTATATTTTCTTTCATTAGTTCGTCATGACAAATCAAAATCAGACATAGAGAACCCAGACTAAAAATTAAAGTTGACTTGTGACATCTACGGCAATTTTCTTACATTTTCCAAAAATGGTATTTTTTTTTTCTTTAAAAATACAAATCAGTGTGCTTGTATATGACCTTCGACATAACAGCGATCTAAACCAGCTGTAGGAACACAATGGAAGTGGCCAAGCAGTCAGTCATATCACAGATCCAGGAAGCAAAGCGGGTGCAGCTGAGCTATGAAACCCAATCCCCCGCACCGACAGGATGTGTGTGTGTGTGTGTGTGTGTGTGTGTGTGTGTGTGTGTCAACTGCAAGCAAACAGAGATCGCCAAGGCCGGAAAGATTCACTTAGTAGACTAAACTCGGAACATACTGCACTACCGCATTCCTTACTTAACATGTTAGCCCAGAGCAATTCGCAGTGTTTCTCTTAGAAAGATTCATCTTTGGTAATTCATTATAAGGAACATTTTGCTCATCATCTCCATGTACAAATACATTTAGAGGGTGTCTACTACTCTGAAAAACATGAAAAACAGGGAAAACTCTGGGAATTATCAGGGTATTTTAATGACACTCAGGAAATTTTAGTTTTACAAGATCCAATCTTGAATAATTGGAAATTAAGCATTTAAATTTGGATGGGGAAAAGTTTATTTATTTTATTCTTTTATCGTATGGCTTTTAGTGGCCGGCCCCGTGGTGTTGGGGTAGCGCGTCTGGCTCTCATTGGGAGGCCTCGGGTTCGATTCCCGGCTCCGTCAGGGATTTTAGAAACTGACGTGAGGGCTGGAACTTGGTGCACTCAGCATCGTGAGGCCAATTGAGTAGCTGTCTGACAGTGAGGCAGCACTCCGATCACGAAAACCAGGATTAACGGCTGAGGGGACCCGATGCGCTAATCACGTGTCACCCCATTATCTGCAGGCCAATTGGCTGGGCAGCGGTCGCTTGGTAGGTCTAGGCCCTTCATGGGCTGTAGTGCCAGGGGGTTATGGCTTTTAGTGCCGGGAGTGTCCGAGTACATGTTCTGCTCGCCAGAGTCTGTAGCTGCTTCAGTGGACACACTTAGGGTGAGCTACAAGTTGCGTTCAATTTCAAGTAGTTCCAACTTTCGCTACCAGATATCAGTAATACCTAGTGGTGAATGTTGGAACTTTGAAAGAGCGTTCTGACGAAATCTAACCTAACAATTTAGCTTCACACAAGTTTAGTCTGTGAAAGGATCTTTTACATGCCATAAATCTATGACATGGGACCGCCGGCTTTACTTCCCCTCCGAAGGAAGGCATACTGAATGATTTTTAACGCTCTTAAAAAATCCGACGACTTCGGCCGGGTTTGAACCCACAATCTTGGGCACAGCAGTTCAGCATGCTACCGACTACGCCACCGAAGCCGTTGGGGAAAAGTATATTCTGGTGATGATTGTTGTAGATATATGTTCGTACTGACGTCATCGAGGGCGAAGATGAAGATCGTGCACCGAGATCGCCTGGCAGCCTACGGAGGGACACAGGCAGACCAATGATTGATCGGGACGATCAGCCTTTTAGGAAGGGGGTGGTGTTACGGCTGTGAGTTTGTTTCATCGCTCGCCGCTTGAGTCACAACTGCCCCAGGGCTGGGCTGTGTCCTGCCTCCTGTATTGCGTGTGCCTTATGCAACAGGGCTACTAGGACAAAGGGATAGTCCATAATATTCGTGACTGGGCCAGCGATGGAAACCTCGAGAAGCCGTGAACCCTGGATGGATCTAGAAGCATTTATTGAGTCACCGGCCTGCTATAAAAGTGCGACCTGTCTAGCAGTTGTTGTTGTTGTGTTTTACGAGCTAGTGTGAGCGATTATCTTGTGCGACAGAAGTGTGGTGACGAAGTGCTGTGCGAGTTACGAAATCCTGTGACATTGTTTCTCCAGCTTGTGGACAGCGAAATAGTCTGCAGCAAGTGATCGTAAGTAATTGTGGTCGGTGAACATAAAGGAGAGGAGCAGGTAGTTTCTGTCAAGGCCACCGTACTCATTAGGACGGATTAACTTCTGTGATCTGTTGACAAGTGGAAGGGCCAAGAGCGCTCAAGGAAGAGACTTGAGGAAACTGGATTAAGGCTCCTAATTGCTTGTATTTGCTGATTAGTGTAATTTTCTGGCCACAATAAAGTTAATTATTTCTTTAAGCAGTAATTGGTGTTGTGCTTTGTACTCCCACCGTAATCCAGTTAACAAAAGTGCCACTAGGGGGTGGCACGTAACAATATTGTGTATACTACGTATTTGTGTATAAATGTGTAACTGTATGATTCCTGAGAGCATTATTACTATTGACGAGCTACTTTCAATACTCGCAGGTACAATAGTTTTTCTGGATGACAAATTTAGAAATTTGCAAGATATAGCAAAATATATATTCTTTGTCGTTTCAACTACGTCATGCTACTTTTTATTGTTCCAGCTTAACAGAGGAAAAAAGGTCAATATTCATTCGATTGTTAAAAATTCTACACATATTGTTGACAAATGATGCACATATCCCAGTATTGGTGTGCTTCCTTGCAACCAGAAGCAACTTCAATAATGTTAAAATTCTAATTATAACATTTTAAACTAAAATTTTCAAAATTTCCCGCCTATTTAAGAATATATCACTGTTTCCCTTAAATTCCATGTTTATAAGAATTTTCGTACTTTTCCTTTTTAGCCTATTTTCAATTTTGAAAAAATAGGCTAATGAGATCACCTTTTGTCCGTGTGTGTGTGTGTGCGTGTGTGTGTGTGTGTGTGTGTGTGTGTGTGTGTGTGTGAGAGAGGTGTGTGTGTGTGTGTGTGTGTCTGTCCCCCTAATAAAATCTATACGGCTGGAGAAATTTCAATGAAACTCGGTAAGTTCATAGCACTATTCCGAGCGACCCCGACCGTGCCCTTCAAATTTTGTTACCTATCACCAACCCAACAATGCGGCTGTGCGAAATATTTCACCAGCATTCAATATCTCCGAAACTATTCGCGATATCTCCTTGGAATTCTTTACGGTGATAAAGGGAACTACTAGAAGTTCACCTATGTGACTTTTGAAAAACTGGTAACTACAAAACCAACATGGCGGCCACGCGAATTTGCGACTTTTAAATAGACGTTTCTCGCGATTTAACCATCCAAACGCAATAAAACATGGTACAGTATATGTGTATATACATTGTAATGTACCGACATCTAACTTGTGTCAATTGTTTACATAACCACAAGATGGCGGATGTGCGACATATTTCAACGGCATTCTATATCTCTGAAACTGTTAGCGGTATCACCCTGAAATTATGTACGGAGATAAAGGGCACTACTAGATATTCAAAAATCGGTTAGCTACAAAACGAACATGGCGGCCAAGCGAATTTGAAAATTTTAAATCGACCTTTCTCGGGATTTAATGTTCCAAACGCAATGAAATCTGGTACAGGAAATGTTTATACACATTGTAATGCACTGGTATCTAATTTAGTTCAATTGTTTACATAACCTCAAGGTGGCGGCTTTGCGATCTTGAAAATTAGTTTTTATTTCTTGTGTCGTAATCATGCGATCGAAGTGAATGCTTGAATAATGAACCTACGCAATAATTTTCCTTTAATGGTACATTACTCTATGGCCTATACATTTAACAATCCAACATGGCGACAATCCGAAATATTTAGACGGCTCTGAATATCTACGAATCTATTATAGCAATCAAACTGCATTTTTTAATGTTCATAGGGGCTATGAACTTACGTTCACCTATAGGACTTTAAATAACCTGGTGATCACAAATCCAACATGGCGGCGACGCGAAGTATAAATATTCACATGGACTTTTCTCACAATTTAACCATCCGAGTGCAGTGAAACTTGGTACAGTAAATCCTTATACGAATGATAATCCACTGGCATCTAATTTGTTTCAATTGTTTCCATAACCACAAGATGGCAGCTGTGCGAAATTTTGAAATCTCCTTGTTACTTCTCGTGTCCTAATCATGCGATTGAAGTTTGAATGCTACACGTACACAATAATCTTCATGTATAAAATAATGAATAAAATAAAATAAATTAAAACTCTATAAAAATATTTATGTTCGACAGATATTTATGAATATTTATGTTCGAACATAAAATAGTTATAAAAATTATCGTCGAACATAAACAGTCGTATGCAACTCGCCTGTAATGGTAATCAAGACACTCGTATGGAAATTATAAAACTCGCATGTGCTCGTTTTATAAACATATTCGTGTCTTAATTATTGCCAATATAGGCTCGTTGCATAATGTACTATTAAATCACAGTGTATGTTAGTGATTGAGGTTCATTTTGTAGGTTGAGGTTTGATACACACTTTAAAAAAGGAAAAGTACGAAAATTCTTATAAACATGGAATTTAAGGGAAACAGTGATATATTCTTAAAAAGGCAGGAAATTTTGTAAATTTTATTTTAAAATGTTATAATTAGAATTTTGACATTATTGAAGTTGCTTCTGGTTGCCTGGAAGCACACCAATACTGGGATATGAGCAGAATTTGTCAACAATATGTGTAGCATATTTAACAATCGAATTAATGTTGGCCTTTTTTCCTCTGTTAAGCTGGGTCGCCCCCCTTAAGTACCAATAAACTCTGTTTTATATACTGTATTTATTATGGTAACCACTGTTTCTCAGGGAATTATCTGATTTGTCCTGGAAAAAACAGGGAATTGTCAGGGAAATCTGTTAGTTTGTTTTGGTAGACATCAGGATTTACATCTTCAACCTACATTACGTAATCACATTTATGGTAGGGCTGGGACTATTAATCGATTAAATGCAGTATTCGATTAATCATAAAAGAAAAATCGATTAATTGCTACAAATAACTATTAATGGATTGTGCATTTAATCAATTAGTCAATTGGTCGTTCAATTGATTAATCGGTTGAATAATCGATTTATTGCTTTGGTGATTAATCGATGTACTTGGCTCTCACAGAGGCAAAACACACATTTAATTAATAATAATTATATTGTATCATATATTTTCAAATAATGAACCTTCTTTGTGAGTACTTGGCTAAAACGAAGTAAAACAAAAATATCCCTGTCCTAAATTGTAAACATTGAAGACATCTTCGCTGAAAACTCTTTGTTTCTTTTCTTTTGGAAACCCTTCCCAAAAAAAAAAAAGAATTTAAAACAATTGATGTTTGTCCATCCACTGCCACTGCCTCTTATTTGGTTATTGTTAACATAAACAATGAAGGACACTTTGTATATTTAGGCAAAAAGTGACTTTTATAGATTCTATACATCATTCCGAAAATAGGCGTAACTCAACTTAAGCGATGACCTCTCATTTAAACTTATTTTCTTATCTAGTGTCTACTAATCAATTAATCGATTTTAGGTTAGCCGTTTAATATATTATTCGGTTAGTCAATTAATCGATTGAACGGTCAGTCGGTTAATCGATTAATCTATTTCGATTAATTTCAAATTATTTGAATAATCGATTAGCCGAATATACGTAGCTTATTACCAGCTCTAGTTTATGATCTCAATTACAAAAAAAGAATTACACGGAATAAGGAAACCGAAGCTTTCTAGTAGAAATATGGAATTAGAAGGAAAGTGGTTAAAATTTAAAGACAAGATAACAGGAAACTAAACAAAAAACGATGTAAAATCACTGTTGTAGCAATCGGTGCTACATTGCATTGTATTACCTCTGGTAATTGTAGGGACTATTGAAAGAACACAACGAGACACACTCTTCACACCACTGCTATATTGAACGCCATGACAGGCACATACTGTACACAGGTTGGCCAACGTAAGATCAACATTGCCAACTTAAATGAATATGCTGAAATTAAATAACTAACATTCCGCCTACCTTGACAGACCTTGAACGTCTGTCAACAACAAGACAAATGTCAACCAAACACATGATAAAATATGACATACATTGCAAATAAGACAATATCAAATTTAAAACAAACAATTGATATATACAAACACACGAAGTGAAAATCGCAGCAAATGTCAATGAAAGTTCCCTGAAAATGGCACAAATAATAATTTAAATAACACAATAATTGATTACACTGGAAGAGCACAGAGTCTATTTACATGTCTCTTAATGGTCCCATTAGCGACCTTCACGGTCACAACTCGAACAACACCATCCGAGCCTGGATGTAATGCAACGATTTTTCCCATTCGCCATGTCAATGGGGGAGAGTTGTCCTCCTTGATGAGCACCACTGCACCTTCCCTGAAGTTGGCAGCTCGCTGCCTCCATTTGGATCGCTGCTGCAGACCGTTGAGATACTCCTTTGACCACCTCTGCCAGAAGTGCTGCAACATTTGCTGTATATGTTGCCATCTACTCAGTCTATTCTCAGGCACAAGCTTTAAATTAGGCTCTGGAATAGCAGTGAGTGAGCTTCCTATTAGGAAATGTGCAGGTGTAAGAGGAGATGGATCATTAGAGTCACTCGGAAGTAAGGTCAAGGGTCGGGAATTCATACAGGCTTCAATCTGAGTTGTTAGGGTAGTCAACTCCTCAAGAGTCAAACTGCTGCTGCCAACTACTCGACGAAAATGGTATTTGAAAGCCCTTATCCCGGCTTCCCAAAGTCCTCCCATGTGTGGAGCACGAGGTGGTACGAAGTGCCACTGGATTCCTTCGTTCGCCAAAGTTGTCATGAGATGATCTCTTTGTTCTTCTGATTGAAAGGGATTGGTTGATGCATCTAATTCTCTTCGAGCACCTACGAAGTTCCTAGCATTGTCAGAATACAGGTGGGCACATTTTCCGCGTCGGGCTACAAATCGATGCAATGCTCCAAGAAATGCTGCTGTAGTAAGGTCACTTACTACTTCTAAATGCACAGCCTTGGTCGAGAAGCAAATAAAGAGCGCAATATATGTCTTTATGGGGGCACGTATTTGACGTCCTCCATGACGTATGAGAACTGGTCCACAGTAATCCACTCCTGTGTGGAGAAATGGTCTTGAAGGCGTAACTCGGCTTGAAGGGAGATTTCCCATCAATTGATTTGCTGGTGTTGACTTCAGACGTGAGCATCTGACACAGCCATGCACGATAGTTCGCACCAGTTGTCTTCCTCTTATTGGCCAATATTCTTCTCGAATAGCATTTAATAAAGCAGATGGGCCTGCATGCAGGTTTCCTATATGCATATCTTGGGCGATGAGGTTGGTCAGGTGTCCGCTTGCAGGAATGATGATGGGATGCTTCTGCCCGTCTGGAATGTTGGCATGCTGAAGACGTCCGCCTACCCTGAGAAGTCCATCTGGAGCTAGGAATGGATTCAATGACTTCAGCTGACTGCTTTCTGCAACTTGATTTCCACTGCGTAGCCTTCGAAGTTCTTCTGAAAACCTGATGTATTGCTCCATTCTCAGAATCATCTTCATCGTGGTGTCTAGTTCTTCCGTGCTGAGAGGTCCTGTTTTACGCTCCTTCGGAGCCTTTCTTAAGTTCATTCCAAACCTACAGCAGTACGCTAGTACTCTTCTGAGCCTTGTCAGCGTAGAAAACCGAGTAATCAGCGATGTGTCCCTATCTTGAGTAACAAGAGTTATGAACTTGCTGTTGCTTCCTCTTGCCTCTTCGCGCGTTTCTACTTGAATGCGTTGTGGCCACGACTCTTCTTCCTTACTCAGCCATGGTGCACCTTCCCACCAGAGTTGAGACTCCATTAACTGTGATGCTGACGCTCCTCTAGATACCAGATCTGCTGGATTGTTTGCAGTTGATACATGCCTCCAGTTGTCGACAGTAGTACTGGTTTGTATCTTCGAGACTCGGTTGGCAACAAACACGCTCCAGTTTGTTGACGGTGCTGCTAACCAAGCGAGAACAATCCTTGAGTCAGACCAGTAGAATCTTTGGTCAATTCTCAATGTGAGGGATGAACTGACCTTAGACATCAGTTCTGCTAACAAAACAGCCCCACACAACTCCAATCTCGGAATGGATTGTGTTTTTATTGGAGCTACTCTCGACTTTGAGCAGATGAGGTGCACTGATATGGTATTTCTATCATCAGCGCATCTGAGGTACACACATGCACCATAGGCATTGACTGATGCGTCGCAGAATCCATGAAGTTGGATGGAGCAATGACGTCCTCCTGAAACAACCATTCTAGGAACACATACATCCTTGATTTGCATGAGGGACTGTTTACATAACATCCACCTCTCCTGAGTGTCAAGAGGTAATGGATCATCCCAATCAATTTTCTGGAGCCAGAGCTCATGCAAGAAGATTTTGCATGTTAAAATGACTGGACCTATTAATCCCAAAGGGTCGAATATCCTTGATATTTCGGCTAACACC
The DNA here is from genome assembly GCA_946902985.2 of Meconema thalassinum. Taxonomy (NCBI): domain Eukaryota; kingdom Metazoa; phylum Arthropoda; class Insecta; order Orthoptera; family Tettigoniidae; genus Meconema; species Meconema thalassinum. Next base: position 161,147,629 of record OX336399.1, on the reverse strand, counting down.
GAGCGTTTAGTGCATGGGATTGCCCTACCTTTCAGTTCTGAAGCTTGTACGTCATACTTGAACTGATCTGATTTCGGATCCCATAATAGGCCTAATGTCTTGACTGCCTCTCCATCGAAATTCAACGCTGCCTGTTGGGTCTTCATATTTTCCGGGATGTCCGAAAGAATTGAGTCGTCGTTGGAACACCATTTTCGAAGGATGAAACCTCCCCTTTCGAGTAATGCTACCAACTGAGAGTGTAGCTTCCTAGCTTCTTCGATGGTATCCGCTCCTGTAAGTAAGTCATCTACGTAGAAATCACGTTTCAGAACGGTAGCAGCTGAAGGAAACTCACTGAATTCGTCGTCAGCCAATTGGTGCAGAGTCCGTGTGGCTAAGTATGGTGCACAAGCAGTGCCATACGTGACTGTCGTTAACCTGTAAGATTTAACAGGTTGATCGGTAGATTCTCTCCATAGAATCATTTGAAGTTGCGAGTCGGACGGGTTCATTTTAATCTGACGGTACATTTTCTCAATGTCTGCCGTCAGGGCATATCGATGCGTTCTGAAGCGAACAATGATCGAAAAGAGGTCATCTTGCACTGTGGGACCCACCATCAGTAGATCGTTCAGACTCACCCCAGAGTCCGTCTTCGCTGAGGCATCGAATACAACTCTCAGCTTCGTGGTTGTGCTGGAATCCTTCAGCACTGGATGATGTGGGAGATAATATCTTGGTGAGACATGCGATTCTTCTTCTTCTTCTTCTCCTTCTGGTACAGGTTCCATATGTCCGAGATCAGCATACTCCTTCATGAACGCTGAATACTGGGCGTGGATCTTGGGGTCTCTGGCAAATCGTCGTTCCAGCCGGAAGAGGCGTTCCTCGGCACATTTCCTTGAGTCTCCCAACAACTGAGAGTCGCCCTTTAATGGCAATCTTACTGTGTACTCCCCGGTGGGCTGCCTTGTGACATTTTCCTTGAAATGATCTTCACATAATCTATCTTCCCCCGTGAAGACCTTCTCATTTCCACATTCCTCCAGTTGCCAGAAACGTTGCAGTTGTACACTGATGTCACTGTTGACGCTCAGATAACAGGATGTCTTCCTAGTGGGTTGATGATTTTCAACTCTCCCCGTGATAATCCATCCCAATTTCGTTTCTTGTAGCAATATCCGTTCTGTACCTGGTCTCAGCTGTCCTCGACCAAGTAAATCCCAAAATACATCTGCTCCAAGAAGAATGTCAATGTTACTGGGATCATAAAAGAAGGGATCAGCCAGGCTGATATTGCTGGGTATCGATAGTTTAGATGAGTCAACAGGACTTGAAGGCATGCGATCTGTGATCTTGGGAACCAGTAGAAAGTCTGCTGAATGCTTGTACTCTGTGTGACGAGAGTTGAATGTGGCACGAATGCTGTGCTTAACGAGTGTAGTGGCACCATTGATTCCTATGACGGGAACTGAAACACGATCCTTCCGAAGGCCAAGTTTGGAGCACAAAGTTTCTGTCATGTAATGGCCTTGTGACCCAGAATCCAACATAGCTCGGCATGTAACAGATACCCCTTTGTTATTAATGACGTCGATCAATGCTGTAGCCAGTAACACTTGAGATTCACGTCTGTTTATGGCATGACCCGTGAAGCTACTTCCCTGTTGCGGTTCTTGTAATGTCGGCTGCTTATCAGTAATGTCTCCTTCACGAGTGACGTTTGTGAGATGAAGAAGAGTGTTGTGTTTACTCGGGCATCGTTTACAGTGAACAGATTTACATTCTTTAGAAATATGGCCTCTTCCTAAACAATTGAAGCACAATTGCCACTTCTTGACATTGTTGCGCCGTTCTTCAACGCCCAACTGCAGGAACCGGGCACATTGGTACAACCTGTGACTGTTGCCACACATGTTGCATTTTCCCAGTTGAGCTGTGAAGCAAGCGTTCGAGTTTGATCGCAGTGTACTCTTATTCGAGGGGTTCTTCATTTGTTCCTTAGGTGTGGCCTTACGATTCACCTCAACAGCTTCTAATACTTGACATCGCTGTTGAAGGAATGTTGTGATGTCTGTGATTGTTGGCAAGTGGTCTGATTGTTTGCTATTTTCCCACTGCCGTTGAGTAGCTGGATCTAATTTAGTGTACACTAAATGTACAAGAAGTGCGTCCCAGTGTTCTGTTGGTAAACCCAGTGCCTTGAGTGACCGAAGATGTTTTATTGTGTCATCAAGAAGCCGTCGAAGAGAGCTGGCAGATTCCCTTTCTACCGTGGGTAGGCCAAAGAGAGACCTCACATGAGATTGAACAATAATTCTCTTGTTTTCAAACCTCTCGTGTAACAGTTGCCATGCAATAGAGTAATTTGCAGCAGTTAACTGAAGAGAATGAATTAATTCTGAAGCGGAACCCTTGAGTGACGACTTGAGGTAATGGTACCTTTGAATGTCAGTTAACGCTTCATTGTTGTGTATTAAGGCTAGATATGTGTCCTTAAATGGCAACCATTCCTCATAATTACCGTGAAAACTTGGTAGTTCAATTGCGGGTAATTTAACTTCTGTGACATGTGTTTGTGACGTACTAGACTGATTTGAAGAGGTAGTTGATTGGGAGCATTGTTGAATTAATTGTTGTGCTCTTGAAACGGTGCTGAAATATGTATCCTCAAAATCTACTCTTTCCTGTTCTTGAACATCTTGCTTCATTACAATTTCAATTTCTGATTGAACGGTTTCAAATTCAGCATAACATTCCTCAGCTTTCGAAAGCCTCATTTGAATTTGCAGTAGGCCTTGTTCTATACTGTACGAGTCTAAAAATGTTCTAAATCGCGTTAATTTGGCCTTAATCTGCGCACGCTTGCCTTTCAACACGGCTAGTTGTTCAGTCATGGTTGAAATGTAAATAGCAACTCAAATTGTAAAGAAGGTAACTGACGGACAATAGTGAAGGTAATAAAGGAATTATAAGGATATGAATAGGTCGCTCACTCACCGAATTGCTGGGCTGCTGACTGCGGTATCCTGCTGGTTACGGCCTGGGCGATTATGTCTCACCCTGGATGGCAGCTGTCACTTTCACTTTCACCTACTCCCTAGCGGCTGTTGTTCCTTGAAGCCGCGACGATGGTCAGTTGAGGGTTGACGTTGATTTATGACACTTGCCCACTGAGCTGGACGAGTGACTGTAAGTGGTTGAATGTCTATCTACCAGAGTGCGTTTGCTTGCCTATTGCGTTCTTCAACAGATTCACAGTCTGGGAATAAGAAGATGACGCAAACTTGGTTTCGAATATTGGGTGATCTGCTCGGATCTGATATTGCTATGTATACTCGTTGCACTTTTACTTACTAGGTCGACATGTCTTGTCGGTGTTAGAATGCTGCACGAAATCCAGATGCTGTACTGAACTAATTCGTTTAGCACTCACGCGCTTCACTAAGACGCCATTACGCCAAGCGCTTATTTTATCACACGAAATCATGAATATGACTCACTTCACTGTCAATCCGAGTCGGAGGACCAAAATTATGTTGTAGCAATCGGTGCTACATTGCATTGTATTACCTCTGGTAATTGTAGGGACTATTGAAAGAACACAACGAGACACACTCTTCACACCACTGCTATATTGAACGCCATGACAGGCACATACTGTACACAGGTTGGCCAACGTAAGATCAACATTGCCAACTTAAATGAATATGCTGAAATTAAATAACTAACAATCACTATGTGAAAAAAAAAATTGCTAAGATTAAATGACGTGCATACTGTACAGTTAAAAACATTCTCCCTTTTGGAGAAGCTTTTCTCTGTCATGAACTTAATTAATTGAGGAGTTCACATGGAGAACCATGTAAGTGCCAAACACAAAATTGGTCAGTATTCAGGAAAAACCTATTTCTGGTGGAATTTGGTACTTACATGGTTTTTCACCGTATGCTGCGGATAATGCCTGAAGGAAAGAAAACACAAAGTAGCATGCATATTGACTTTCAGAAGCACATTGCATTCAATGTGCTGTACGTATTACATATTACCTGGTTTAAACTAAAGTCTAACTCACGTTGTATGAAGACATCTCTTTCCAGTTCTCATCACTGGCTTTACTTCGACGTTCCGCTTGGAGCCCATAGAATTTGGAATAAAACTTCCTATGACAAACATCAGGCAAAAAGGGGATCATTGTCATCAAGTCCTTCTTCTTTTCTTCACTTTTGCTAGCACGAAAAATACAGTAACAGTCGCAAGCACTCACGTGTGTTGTTTTAGAACAGTGGTTCTTAACCGGTGGTCCGCGAGTGCCTCGGGAGTGGTCCGTGGGGGGGGGGGGGGGGGGGGGGGGAGGGTCCACCAGCACGTATAGAAAAAGTAGCCAATAAATGGGGATTCCGAACATTATGTGCGTTGAACGAGAATCGTCCGTATGTATTCGCAGCGATGACTGTCAGATTTTGAATTGAAATATCTTTAAAATAAGTGTTATTGAGGAAGGGGTACAACTGATAAGCTGTATTGCGGGGGGGGGGGGGGAGGGGAGGATGAGGGGTGGTCCGTACATGATTCAATTCCAGGCTGAATGGTCCGCAGACTTATACGGGTTCAGAACCACTGTTTTAGAACAAAAGCCAACACAGCAACCCGCTGTAATTGCAGTGGCACATTCACGGTTCTCCACTTCACAACGCAAGCATATACACGGCGATTGCAACAACAACGCCTCCTTGCGATGTCTGAAGCAACTAACCTTACGCACGTACACCGTTGACCACCTTCTTCAGCGTGGCACATACCATGATTTCCACAAATAAAATCAATTTCGATTTCCGTGGCACTTTCATGGTTTTCCATTTAAACTCCTCAATTTTCAAACATAATTTGCAGTAAATTGACGGGGAAGTATGCAACAGTTACAGACGACCGGTGTTGTACTGCGGCACAACGTGAGCTGATATTTCGCATTGTTAAAACACGAGGAATAAACACAAGCATAAGAAAACGATGTTAGCGCGTCACACGGCACCATGGATCCCCATCTAAAAAGTACCGACTTCGACCCCCTCCATATACAAAAAAAAAACTAACAACAGTCTCTTCCTATTATACAATGTTACATACCACTCATATTTTTAGCTTATAGCGGAGGCACAGCAGTATTTAACTAAAGACAGTATTTATCTTGTAATTATTTTAAATACTGTAATTTTTCGCTAACTGTTATAACCCTCAATAACTGTGTTTATGATATTGAACAATGCTAATTAATCTCAGGCTTACGCAACCCTCGATTCAGCTCATATATAAACTGATTCTAATCATGAGCAGTCCAACAATATTTGAATCAACAAAATCCTTTTGTACTTTGGTATAAAAACAGGATTTCAAGAATCAAATAAATTTTGTCAAATTAATATTACATAAGTTTACATGTAATAATGGGCTTCCTGAACGACGTAGCCATATTTTCCAACAACATCAGTTCGGCAATTAGGAAGATAAACCATCTTAAATAAACAGCAAAGAAAGTAGGACTCAAATTTTGTTTGAGAAAACTAAATACATGACTAACATCAATGAAGGTCCAGAATGGTTGTTCACAGACCATGGAAAGATTCGAAGAGTCAAGAAGTTTAAATACCTGGGTGAAGTAATGCGACCAATAACCGCATCCTGAAATTAGAGCGAGCGTTCCAGCTGACTAAGAACATCTACAACAAGAAGATGCTGAGTATAGGAGCCAAACTAAGGCAGTACAGCACTGTTGTCAGACCAGAAGGTTTATATGCTTCGGAGACCCTGTGTATGAATCGAACAGGACAAGTCAATCAGCTACTTAAAAGAGAACGCAGACTAATACGGAAGATCTTGGGCAACGGATGGGTTGACGGACAGGTTCAACTGAAATCAATTAAAGGAGTATATAACAAGATGGAACCGATAACAACAACAATTAGGAGACGAAGATTGCTGTTTTATGGCCACATCTTCCGTATGAATAATGACCGGCGCACAAAGAAAATGTGAAATTTTCTTAAACCGAAGATCTCCAGGTTGAAATGGTTCCAAGAGTGTGAGAAAGATATGAGACAGGTGGGCATCACGGAGGATAAAATCAAAGACAGGAATAGTTTCAGAAGGATGGTGAAAAGCTATCAGGGTTTTATGGTGGATGCAGAACCCAGAAGACGGAGAGGCCCTTTAACAGAGGAGCGGAAGAATAAGCTGATAGATGGGCTCAAGAGATACTGGCAAGATGTCAAAGCCGGCAAACGAACAAGACGCAGACACTGAAATGAGAGTGGTTGTTAACACGCAGTCCATAGAGGCTTAAGTCGACGGTTAAAAAAGTCTTAATTGGTAGGGTGTAAACAAAAGAAATGTTAGCTCTATTCAAGTGAGATTATTGGCTTGGTCGTATTAGAATTAGAAATAAAGAATTTGGAAAAATATGCAAAATGTCTTTATTAGCCCTTACTTGTAGCACTTTCAAGAAATATTATAGATACTTTTAAGAAATTATAGTAGGCCTACTTTCACAAAATATTAAGTCAGCGATGATGAAGAAAGTTCAACATGTATTAATGGGAGGGATAAAAATATTTCTTTGATTTAATTATGGTTGGTTCCTTAGTTTAGGGCTGCGACGACGCGGTCATGTAGCCCCGTGTACTTTGGGTGTGTGTAGAATCTGCCGAATTATCGGTGTTAATTGTGATGACTGTATTAGTGTGTGTTATCTGTTTGAATTCAAGTAAGAACTGCAGATGATAATTTCAAGTAGTTCCTACTTTTGCTACAAAATGCTACCGTCCACGACACCTAGCGTGAGGACTTGGGTACTAGATGCTATCGCAACCAGCACCTGGCGGCGAACGTTGGAACTAATGTAGCGTTATCAATTCTAACCTCCATGGGACCGCCGGCTTTACTTCCCGTCCGAAGGAAAGCATACTGAGGGATTTTTAACGCTCTTAAAATCTGACGATTTCGGCTGGATTTGAAACCGCGACCTTGGGCTATCCAAGGTTTTGGGGAGGATCGTCGACATTCTCAATCTGAGGGCTGCTTCATTCGTAAGACAAGTTTAATGTTGGAAAGCGTTTAAAATGCTTGCTCACACAAATACTTTGTTTGCTCAATCTACGTACCGTGCTTGGTTTATTAATCATACGCAAAGTGTGTATTTTGTTTGAGGCCAATTTTAAAAAATGATTTTTTTAAGCTAGTCGCGGACGCCTTGGTAGAAACTTTGGTCTACGTATACCAAGCCTTTCCTGATAAGGAAACACGGAATCTGTCCCTCGCTCCAATGATAAATGGCAGAAGAATTACAACACATTCATAGTCACTGTATTAAAGTACTGTATCAAGGAGATGAATTACTCCACGCCATATTAGTAGGAGCATTCTCATTAAGGCATTCAATATTATCTTCTTCAGACTCATCTTGAGAGGTTTTGGTTTATCTGAGTTGTTACTAGAGCCGCATAGCGGTTGACTGCGGTATTAATACACTGGCGCAGGAATCACGTTATCGACTCGTCCACATGGACCGGTTCCTGAGAGTGCGTGTCCAGCCCATCGCAATAAATTAATGACAAGTGATTCACGAACAGTCTAACTTATGTCTCGCGAGCACAAATTCCTTGTCATTTATCGTTCACAGTAAGAATGTTTCGGCATCGCTCGGGATTCATAGAGCAGCAAAGAGCAACCTTCAGTAAGACTATTAGTACTTATCCCCACACACATCTCAGTTCACAGGAACTTCACCACGTATGCATGCTTAACGTTTAAACGTTTAACATGTAGCTCTAATTTTGTGGATGAAAGTATCATAAAACTAAATCATCTCTATTTGCAGGCTGCATTGTTTGAGAAGTGCTGCTGATATGAATATTCATGTGTTAGTGATTTCTCTTCAGAGAGAGCCGACTTGGGGAGTGTTCTATGATGTCACTCGCAGTAGGTGAGATGATAGGTGTGGGAGACTCGGTCTTATACACTAATATCTGCTCTGTTCACCGGCATTCTAGAGCAGCTTTCTCAAACTGTGGGTGCGACCACGCAAGGGAGGCATGGAATATGCCGCACCGTTAGGAATATTCCAAACCCTCCCCTTTTTAACCCCTTTAAAACCTGAATATGCCAAAATCCTTTCTCAGGCAATCTCTACGACTTGCAGACGTGCCACAAAATAATCTCTATCTCTCATCGCCATCATCATCGATTCTCCACTCCAGCAGACCAGGTGTGGGAATGCACGGGTGATACCGAGCTGCGCTAAAGGTCGAACATCAATTCCCCTCTATTTTCCTTAATTCCACTGGGTCCTCCAAGGGACCCAAAAAAGAGTTCCTCAACTCCGCTCAGGCTTTGGCAAGGGGTCGGCAAAGGGGTTGTCCCCAATGAAATAAACAAATGCCATAACCGTCCTACTCGCATACCAAGGGCCGGGTCAAACACCTTATGCAGCGCATGAGCGAATTCTTGAATGCAGCTGACTTTTCCGTTCTAGGCTGGAAAACAGTATTTTCAGCATCCGCAGCTGATATCGAAAGTATTTTTTTAGGTACAAATTATACACCTATTATCTAAATTTAATTGTATAATGTCTGACTAGGTTAAAAAAACATAGAAACATTTAATTATGCACATGTTAAAAAAATGCATAAAATTTGTAGGAAAAAAAATTGACTTCAGAGCGCTTGACCGATGGCGTGGTGGTGGTGTTCGCTAGACATGGTTGTGCCATTGATCAACCGCTCTGATGTCAAGTCCGCTCATTTGTTAAATCAGGTATAAAGTGTTTGGCACATTATAACTTATATGGCAGAAAATACAAGTGGTTTAAAATTAATCATAATATTCTTTTAAATAAGTCTGCCAAGTTTTCTATTTTTTTTCTACAAATTTTATGCATTGTTTTTAACATGTGCATAATTAAATGTTTGTATGTTTTTTAACCTAGGCAGATATTATAAAATTAAATTTAGATAATAATAGGTGTATAATTTGTACCTAAAAAACTTATATATCAACTGCGGATGCTGAAAATACTGTTTTCCAGCCAAGAATGGAAAAATCAGCTGCATTCCCACACAACAAATAAGTTATGAATTCTAACTCTTATAGAGCAAGGCTTGTTTACCGTAACAGCTATTCGGATTTAAGATATCGTCTGCACACCACATTTTCTATGCAATCATCTCGTCTGTTCTTATCAGTTTACAAGTGATAAGAAATTGTTAAATGAGGAGTAGACTAAGTAACAACAAAAAGTTAAACAATTCTACTCTATGTTTTGAAATTAGCTGTTCCACTTATTTTAGTAAACTTAAAAATGTAAACACTGAAGCAGTGGTTATTGTACTGCTGACCACGGTAGGTTATTTTGAGAAGTTATACTTAATTTGTTAACATTATTAGAAGTTATATTAGTTATTGAACCCTTATCATTGTGTCCAATAATAATGTTTCATATTAATAAAAACGATGGAAATACTAAATACATGATATGCTGGATATTTGAGTAATATTGATGTAGCAAGAAATCTGGACTTGGTAAGACATGCTACGTGCTGGCTGGAAATGACCAATAGTTTCACAACCAATGTTATTCTTGGATTTCTGAGAAAATCAGATATGACGCTGTGGCGTACGTGACCATAAAAGGCCACAATGCTGCGTACAAGGCAAGGAGTGAGAGAGAGGAGAATAGTCGTGACGTCAATATAAGGGCGGGATTTGTAAGGTCAGAGCTCCAACGCCAACTTATCTGACCAATAAGAAAACATGACGCCAGAACATAGCGTCAGTGTGTTTTGCGCGGCAATCGGATATAAAAAGATCTAGCGATCGGTTTGCTTGTTCGACGGCAGATTCGCGACCTGTGAGAAAATACAAGAATTTTGAGAGGTCACACATAATTATAGGCCCATTACTTAAAATATTGAGGAGCTGTTTTACTCCCACCATTGAAACTTTAGGCTTTCTGTATATATACAAATGTCTGAGATGAACCGGGACACTCCTAATTATTCTTCGACAGTCATTTAAGACGTCCTTAAGACGATATGGTTTTAAAATTATAGTTGTGTGTCGGCAACGAAGTTGGAAATTTTCATAAATTGTGAGATGGCAATTAGCCATAGAATAGGGAAAGTCGACGATTCTGCATAGGACGATCTGAGGAAATAAAATACTTAGAACGCAGATAGAACAGTTTAAAAACTTTGATTTAATTGTGTTTTAACAGCAGCAAAATGTCGACCATGGAGAGAAGACAGCAAGCTTCATCCTCCATTACCATCAGTGTTATGGGCTAACGGCCTAATGATGGGAATTGACGAGGCGGGAGGCCTCTGGAAAGCAGTTTAAGTGATGAGTATTAAAAAATTGATTTATTGATTTTGGACGAGGGGAATCGCGAGAGATGTGTGGAACTTTGTATAGATTTTATTTGTGTGGTTTAATTTAAATTTCAGGGTTTGATTTCTTAACTGACATGCGTATAGTAATTTTTGGCATTGCGTGACAATTATGTTGTACAGTAAATTTTGTAATTTAAATGTGGTCCTTATGTTACGTAATTCTTAGCGAAACGGCCGCATCGATTAACGTATCTATAAAAAGTGTAGCCATGAATGAGAACCTAGGAACGACAATGATAAATGGACTGATTTAATGATATGTTAAACTAATTACTACGTGGGGGGAATATTTGCATTTTGTTGCTTTGATAACTCGGGCTAGGACTGATCCTGTTATTTATTCTTTATTGTCATTTGGACATGTTGTGTGTCATTATCTGAGAGGTGTGCTGATTAATGCTACGACGAGATCTTCGAGAAATGTGCCACGTATTTTTGGGTGTAAGTGATGATGATGAGGAGAGGTAAAGCCTGTCCATGACTGCGATATCATTCCGGCAAACTAGTTATCCGTGGGGATAAGTTTGACCTGGGAATGTATTCTTAAAAATCCCTGAGAGGATGTTTTGAGATAATGTGTTATTTATTGGTACGCGTTTAACAGGTGGCGATTAGCAAAGGTGCTGTACGCTGGCTATGGGCCAGAATCTATATTTAGCATGGCACTAATTACTACTTGGGGGAAGAAATCAGCCACTCTCTCGGTGATGCGATAACAGGCCCGGTTGTCTCCAGCTCGTTATGACACGTTATGTTTGCTTTAAAGCCTAATGAGTTAAGGTTATTTTATTTGGTTTAATTTGGGAAGTTGCCATGTTGTCGATCCAAGTTTCTTTTATCATTACTACGACTTATTTGTTCATTGTTTTAAAACGCCAAACTTTCCGGCGTGAAAATTAAAAGTTGTATTTTGTTGTTGTTGGCTCTTATTTTCAAGGCCATTGTATTCATATAAATATAATTTGGCAACCGGCCAAACTTGTTCATGTCATGTTATGCTATCCTAGTGTTTAAGGTATAAGACGGTAATTCCGCAGCCCTTATTTTAAATAATACACACGTGTATTTGGTTGTGGTAATCTAAGGTTAGAGCATGTCAGTAGTGTATATAAATATGTAATTGTTGTTCCCACATTTCCGTAATTCATCCTTCGCAGTACGGAGTCCGTTCCCGAACCAACTGTTTTGGTCGGAAACGAGCGCCCGTCAAAATGCTCATTACTTGAACTAGTCTTAAAACCCGTGTCGCTCATAAATATTAAATTTTTGTACTATTTTATTTGTTTGTTATATTTGGATCTTGTGATCTGTTTTCTTTTGTTACTTTGACTTAAGTGACATTGCAGTCACAATGCTTGTTGACAGCTGTCATGCCGTGTCGTCACGGTACGTCAGGCTGGTCAGTGTTAGATCTGTTCACGCGAGTGAACAATAAAAGGGTGATTATAGTTTTCTTTTTTTATGTTTGATTCAGTTAATAAATTTCATTTGTTAGTAGATCCTGTTGTTTTTCTTGGCTTTATAATAATAATAAGTTAACCTTATGAACCCTGGAAGTTATGTTGATAGCAAAACCTCTAAATCACATTCACAAGAATCCATTACGACCCCGAAATTTTGAATCTTGTCTACATGCTATTTTCCAAAGGGTTTATAAGAGTTAGTTATATTAGAAGCATTGATTATAAACAATGGTAGAAGTGAGGATGGAAGACTTGTGTTCTAAGAATGCATAAGGATAAAGACACCCCGACCGAGCGGAGTTGAGGGACTCCTCTGGTGACTACCTGGAGTGTCGAGTGGAATTCAGGTAACCCTGGCTACCTGACTCAGGTACCCGAGTGGAATTCATGCCCGCCCGCGCTAAAGATTTCTCTCCACGGGGGTCAATTAAGATTACCCTAACAGGGGAGGTTGCCTGAGGCGTGTTTTACTGCCCCCCCCCCCCCCCCCCCCCCCCCCGCCACTCCAAACTGGACGTGAAGGTAAATATATTATATTTTGGAATGTGTCAACCAGCTCTGATCTTCATGGTGTTCGCCACTATCTACTCTTGTTATCTCAAAGACGTATTCGATACTACAGTAGACTACACATGAGCAACTTTTGGTATTATTCCAGATTCCTTGATTTCTTTAGCCTTGCAATTTCTTTGTGTTTCACAGTTACTATTCAGACCTGCACATTTTAATTTCTATGTTGTAGCTTCGGAAAATTGCAAGTTATAGCCTGCACTATGAGCTTCAAAACGATATCGTGGGAACCAAAATGCTTGTACGTATTCTGCTACAAAATAAGGTGCATTCGTAAATTAATTCCTTGTTGGAACACTTCCACTTTTGGCCCCGTTGTGACAACTCAAACTTATAACATTTATAGTTTCCTAGAACTCGCAATCCTCCACTTCTTTGACAGTACATGGATAACAAGTTAGCTATATCTACGGAAAATCTAGAGGGTACAGGTGTACGTAGCTGTCAGTCGACACATGGCTTAACCAACAATTCAGGAGAGGTTGCCTACCCCCACTTTCTTCCCAAACCCATTACTGTGAGCTGACAGGACTGCTTGGGTTTAACCCAATTAGCGCTGTTTGACCATCCCGGAATTAACAAGCCACTTACATAGCTGTCCTGCCACCATTCTTCTTCCACCACTGTCCTCCATTCTAAGATCATCTTAGTCAAAGCTCTGTGGACCTGCTTCATCCACCACTGTCCTCCATTCTCAGATCATCTTAGTCAAAGCTCTGTGGACCTGCTTCATCCACCCATCTCAAGGTCTTCCTCTTGGTCCCTTTCGAAATAGGCTTTAGGTGTTCTACTAGAGGGCATCCTAATCAGATGACCGAACGATTTCAATCTCGACTCCTCAAGAATGTCAAGCACACTTCTTTTTTGCCCTAGCTTTATGTTGACTGACTCATTTCTAATTTTGTCTCGTCTGGTCTGCTGTGCAGATATCTCTATCTCTGCATAGTATAAAGTGCGTTCAAAAAGTAACGAGCCAGAGGCTGGAATGCGCAAACCGGTGACGACATCGGCTAATCGTGGCGTGTGTAACGAGGTGTGGTTCCGACCAGAGCGTGGAAGGTCACAGCCCGTCGCTAGAGGGCACGCGTGTACGTCACGTGCCGCTACAAAGCGAGCAGCAGCATGCATCGAACGTCCAACGCTGCCAGTCGCATTGCAAACAGTGACATGGAGGCGTCAAACGAAGAGCAAAGAGGTGATGCTCGGTTTCTGACAGCGGAAGGAGTAGGGGGTCTGGCGTTACGTCACGGTGACGGGACGAAATGTACCCAGATGCAGTGAGGTGCGTGACGTCATAGTACCGCTTGGTGCATGTGTTCCCCGACAATCTCTACTTCGTTGGTATAAGACCAAAATCCCCAATTCTTGGATGTCAAGGGTAATCTCGAGAACCACTGGATGGGTTTTGATGCGGTTTTCACCATTCTGTAAAGGATATCTCGAGGAAAGATTCTGTAGAAAATAATTTATGTATGATCAAAGGAAGCCAAGCAGTAACGATTTCAGTGAAAAAGTCGAAAACAAACTTGTCGTCCGTGCACTTCTTAAGCTTACGCTGGGCAAACCGTTAAACATATCAATATACTATGAGCGTAAGAAATGGTCAGCATGAAAAGTTCTACAAAAAAAATCCGTGAGAGCATATCTCTATCTTAAATACATCGTCCACTATAAGTGTTTTAGACTGGATGGAAGGGGCACGTACCCACGCGCTCTGGTGAGCGTGACGGCATCCCGCGCACTTGACCTTGCTTTGCCCTTGGTTTGTACTTGCTGTTCGCGAGTAATTTGAAACAAGGTAAAGTATTATAAAGCAAGATAAGTATTATGCAGATAATTTTATAACATGTCAAGAGTCTTTGGCTTCGAGCGAAGCGAGAAGCCTCCAGCCTTTCTAGCAGTTTTCAGCATTTGTAGCATTTAAAATGATACAAAGTCTGGGCTTTCAGACTGACTGTCACTTTTTTAATTCAAGTAAGGACTGCAGACGATAATTTCAAGTAGTTCCTACTTTCACTACCATATGCTACCGTCCACGACACCTAGCTGTGAACTTTCCTATTACTAGATGCCTTCGCAACCAGCGCCTAGTGACGAACGTTGGAACTTAAGAGCATTAATCAAACCTAACCTACAAATTTTGCTTCACTCAAGTTTAGTTAATGGAAGGTTCATTTACATGCCATAAATCTATGACATGGGATTTACTTCCCCTACGAAGGAAGACATACTGAGGGATTTTTAACGCTCTTAAAAATCTGACGATTTCGGCTGGGTTTGAACCCGCGTCCTTGAAGCTCAGCATGGTACCAACTACGCCACCGAAGCCGCCGCTCCAGTGTCTGTCCTTGCTGGACAGATTGGTTCCAGACTGGCCTCACCTTGGTGGGGTCAGACCCACGTGTGGCCCTTCAAAAGTGACGTCACTACCTATAGTGGACAGACAGGCACACATTAGATGCGCGTGTCTAAACAGCCCACCCGACATTCCAGCCAGCACATGACGTAAGTTACCTCAGCAAACACTATACTCAATGTGACTCACGTTCAACGCCATTTTAGGATTGTAGGACCCAAGCCCAAAATCAATCCATGCAGTGACGTAGTCAAAGAGGTCAGTCAGTCACACACCACATCATAATTATTCGCTATTTTTCGCTCGCTATCGTTTTATCCTCCAGGGTTGGCTTTTCCCACGGACTAAGCGAGGGATCCCACCTCTACTGCCACTAAGGGCAGTGTTCTGGAGCTTGAGGCTCTGAGTCAGAGATACAACTAGGGTGTGTGACCAGCACTACGCCCAGGCGGCCTCACCTGCAAAGCGAACAGGGGGCCTGATGAAGGGATGGGAAGAGTGGGACGGTTAGGCAAGGGAGAGGGAAGGAGACGGCCATGGCCTTACAGTAGGAACCATCCCGGCATTTGCCAGAAGACGAAGTGGGAAACCACGGAAAACCACTGCGAGGATGGCTGAGGTGGGAATCGAACCCCTTCTACTCATTCGGGCCACCCGAGGCTGAGTAGACCTCGTTCCAGTCCTCACACCACTTTTCAAATTTCGTGGCAGAGCCGGGAATCGAACCCAGGACCTCCAGGGCAGCAGCTAACCATGCTGACTGCTACGCTACGGAGGCGACCATCATAATTATACTGTATATTATTTCAGTAGTATAGATCCCTCCTGCGGCGCTCACAAGCGACCGATCGTGACAAATGTGCATTCAAATGAAAGAGAATAGACATTAGCAGTTACGAATTGCACTCTAATTTCATAAATATCTATAATTTCTTTAAAAAAATACTTTAAAGATGTACGAAGTGTGCGATTTGCAGATACTGTTGCTGTAGGAAAATACACTCCATAATTTCTGTCCACTTCTCATTTTGGCCGCTGTGACGCCTGTTTCATGTCATTTTAACATTCTGCGGTATTTCCTTTATCATTTTGCATGGATTTCAGAAACAGTAAATGAAAGGAATGAGTATTCAAATCGTATAATTTCATAAATATCGAATAACCGGTGAGTATTATGTTGATCCAATTTTTGGTGATTGCTGTCTTAAGTTAGGGAACGTAGAACTTGGAATTCTAACTGAAATGTAAATAGTGTTCTATAATCATTTGGCTGAAATAATAAATCTTTATTGCGGCCAAATAGCCAAGATGAAATAGAAATTTTACATGTTTGCATATTCAGATAATGACTTTGACATTTTTGTGCATATTTCGATGTGATAACGATCACATGCCGTTTCACACAGCCTACATTCACAGCCTATATTTGGTTCGTGGAAGTTTGTGTTCTAGCATATCAGGTGGTGGAATCCATGGACTGCCAGCCTAGTGATGATGTGCCTGATTTCGACGTTTTCCTTTGTCCACGCACGGTCTGCCATGGCTCCTGTGCTGTCGAATGTCGGATGAATTTCCTCTCTTTTCCTATTCAGTGTTGCTAGCAGGTTCTGTGAGGCGCACGTGTTAGGTAGGAGTATGCTTGTCCTGAGATCTTCGATTAGGAAAGTTTCCTTCGCCAGCAGATATGTGTATCTTGAGTGCGTCATTTTTGACACTCCTAACGCTTTCTTTTTGTATCTTGCCTTCACTCCTTCCAACGTTCTTCAATGTTAGGTCTCTCGTTATAAACCTATTGGGGAAAGTGTGGATTATGAACATGAGAGATTTCTCGCACGGGTCCGCTAATCTTTACTTATTCCTCATACATAAGTTATAGACTATACACACATTTTGATTTGAGTCTCTTTTGTCTTTTAGCGTCCAGTCTAGTCTGCAAGCCTCTGTTTGCGAACAATATCTATCAGTAAAGCCCTGCGCGGATGCGGATATCCGCGGATAAACCCACCGATGTCCGCTACTTTTTTCGCCATACGGATATAGTTTTTTTTTTTTTTTGTCGTGTGGCCTCCTCTGAGGCCGAGTGCAGGCCTTTCTATTCGACGCCCGTGGGCGACCTGTGCGTCGGGATGAGAGATGGAATGGAGGAAGGTGAATGAACGAAACTGGTTAAGGATGTGGAAGGAATCGGCCGTGGCCTATCAGAAGGTACCGTCCCAGCATTTGCCTGGTGTTGAAAATGGGAAACCACGGAAAACCATTTCAAGGACGGCCGACGGTGGGGCTCGAACCCACGCGTCTACCGAGTCAGCAGAGAGCTTGGTCCCATGACCTAATGCTGCGCTTTAGACAGCTGAGCCACTACTGTCGGTAGACGGATATAGTATGATTGGCTAAATGGTGAATGGGCTATATTACGAATGGATTGTTGGCTTACCTGAAACAGCCGTTACTGTCCTTCGAAGTAATCCTCGTGGATGGTTATGCACTTCTGAGAACGACTGAACAAGTCATGGAAACTCCTGGCATAGTCTTCTTTAAGAATAGCCTTCAGTTTGGGTCGTCAAAACTCTAAATTGAAAGCAAGAGAAGGGTGAATTTATGCAACCTAACGTGCAAACCTGTTCGACGGGTGGCAGTGAGAAGGGTGAATGTTCCGTGGAATGGAATGGTCGTGAAAACCATCGTCACGGGTGACGAGACCTGGTGCCTGAGGTGCGACCTCGAAGGAAAGCGTCAAAGTATAGAGTATCGGGGTCCAGGGTCATTGAAAAGCTCTGAAGGGCCAGAGGGTTTCGGACATTTCGGATATCCAACGTATTGTGACGATCCAACTGAAGGCTATCCCTCAGGAAGACTATGCCAGGACTTGTACAGTCGTTCTAAGAAGTGCATAACCATCCACGGGGATTACTTCGAAGGATAGTAACGGCTGTTTCAGGTAAGCCAATAATCCGTTCGTAATATAGAGCCATTCACCGAACTTTTCAGACAGAGGGTGTAGTTTGCATGATTGTGGGGATAGCGGATAAGCCGCGGATAATGTTTGGAGTAAATTTGCAGATAGTTTTAGAATACAGTACATTTCTAACATTATTAACTTGATCTTGTTAAATATCTAGGACCCGGATGTTTATGACATCATATTTTTTCGTTATGTTTTTTTTTCATGACAAATGTAAGATGTTTTAAGCTAATCTCATTCAAATTAGGTCATTAAGCATAATTAACACTCCGAACTGAAAGGGGTTGCAATTCTGGCTGTATAACATTCATTTTAAACATAGCACATGACATACAAAGTCTAAACTCAAGGAACGGCTTTCTCCTCTAATTACAAATATTATTGGAATGCCAGTGGATGTGCGGATGTTTAGTTTATCCGCACAGCCCCCCAGGGGCTCACATCTGGTGGGACGTGGGTTGGCGACAACGGGACCCCAACTGAGTCCGGCATTGCTTCCACTTAGTTGTGCCGGGCTCCTCTCCGTCTTCTTTCCTGTGCGACCTCTTTTGGTCAACTCTTGTTCTCTTCCGACCCCGACGGTATTGGGGTATCCGAGGCCTAGGGAGCCTTTCACTTTCCCGCCTTAATTGGCCTTCGTCTCCTTCCTGATACCCTCATTCTTTGAGAGGTCAGCCTTCTTTTTCTTTTCAAGTTATCTCCTGCCTTCTGCTCAAGGCCCTCAAGGAGGAAGGGTGCATGTAGCCCCACCACTTCTGGTGCACCCTGGATAGTGCTACACACTCAAGGGCTCACGGCTGGTGAATTTGGGAGTTGGCGACCCCGATGGATTCCGAAGCTGGGTCCGTTTTGTCCCCTTTTTCTCTGACCTTGGGGCGGGCCCCCTCCTCCTTCTCTTTCCTATCTGCCTTTCATGGCTCTCCTTTCTTCCAAGTCCCTCAATCTTCATTCTTCGAGGGTTGAGGCCATTTCTTTTCTTCCTGTCCTTTATTTGCCTTATCCTTTATTTGTTTACCATTTCTTCTTCTAGTTTGTAAGTCTGTAGTTAGTATTAGTTAAATTTTTCATTCTCATTTCATCTTTCACAATCACCCAAACCATTAAGGGCCAATAACCTACATGTTAGGCCCCTTAAAACAACAATTATCATCATCATCTTGTTTATTCGCCCAGGGCTCTAGCTATCAGCAGTTATCATCGCGGTCTCATCTGCTTCTTCTTCCTCTTCTGACTGGCTGCATAACGTTCTCGCCTGCTAATCCCAAGGTTGCTGAATCGAATCCCGGCGCAGTCAGTTGGTATTCGAGGGCGGGAAATGCGAGGAAGCCGTGTCAGTACATTTACTGGCACGTAAAAGATCCCATTCGGGGAAAAATTCCGCCACCCCAGCGTCTCTAAAAGCCGTAGTAGTTAAAATGGTCGTTAAACTAATAACAATATTATATCATCTGCTTCTACACCTCTCAGTTTGCAATCGTTAAACACTGAATCGAACCCTCACCTCCTAGGTCTACCTCTGCTTCTCTTACCCTCTACAGCCGAACTCATTAACCTCTTAGGAAATCTCTCCTCCCCCATTCTCTTCAAATGACCCCACCATTTGAGTCGGCTCATACGAACAGCTTCATCTAGCGTGTTCATTTCTAACTTAGCCTCTGTCTCTTCACTAGCTGAAGTACCCATGCTTCGCTACGGGTCATAAATAAATTAAAATGTGAAGGTTACAGTTAAAACAGGGAGGGAGAGTAAGGATGAAACATTTTGTCCAACTACACCGCTCGGCGTTGACCGTGTTTTATAGCACAAATTTAGGTTTTAGTCGCTAACCGTTGGAGATACACGAAAAGTGATAAGGACCTTTCGGATAGAAAATTCAATTTTAAACCTCGCGTATGCCATCATTAGTTTGCTATTTCTTTGCGTTCTGCTTTTATTTGAAATAGGAATTTGAAAGTTTGAAATCAAAGAGTGTAGTGACGTCACTAAAATGGTCGCCATCTTTAAATAGTGCGAAGTATCGAATTCAAAAGTAGCCTATATGTTAGCCTGGTAAATCAGCTACTTCATGTAAAATTGCAAGTAAATTGGACCAGTGGTTCTTGCGTGATTGAGTAATACACAGACACACACCATCTCATTTTTATATATTAGTATAGATTACGAGTACCCTCCTGCCATTGCTCCCATCTTCTTGTCCCAGCAATCATTCATGCTACTCTCATATCAATTACCTCTAGCTTATGTATCAGATATCCTGAATCTACCCAGCTCTCACTTCCATACAGCAAGGTCGGTCTACATACTGAGCGATGTAGGAGAGTTTCGTCACTACACTAACTTCTTTCTTGCAGAATACTGTAGATCGCAACTGAAAACTCAAGGCAATTGTAGAAAATAAGCACTTATTATTTTCCTGACGAAACTCCTCACAAAACTAACCCCGGGCTAGTGATAGTGAAAATGGGTTAAAATCACTGACTGGACTATTAATAATATTATCATGGAGATGCATGTGCAACAAATTCTTGTCAGACGTAATTTAAGAATGGCGAAGTGCATGAATCACAAATCCCCCTTCCGTTCAATCTTAACTTGACTATGTATTTTGCGGAACGAAATATTAATATGCAAAATTTTAAAAAATACGAGTTGCACTTCCACGGAAAATCCAAACACAACCACTCTTCTCTGAAGTCTTAACTCAACACAACTCGACTGCTGCTGGTTGTACATATTTGGGGTAGTAATAGGCTCGCCCGCTAGCTAGGCTGTAACTAAAGTGATAGGCTCGCCACTAGCTAGCTCGAAAACTGTCGCCTCAGTAATTGAATGGAGATTGTTGGAAGAAATGAAAACGTAAAGACACTTATAGTGGGCCGTGTATTGAAGATAGAGAGATGCTCTCACGGGCTTTCTTGTAGAACTCTTCATGCTGAACAATTCTAACATTCAGAGTATATAGATATTTTTAACGGTTCGCCCAGCGTAAGCTTAAAAAGCACACAGATGCCAGGTTTGTTTTTCTACTTTTTCACTAAAATCGTTACCGGTACTGCTTGGCTTCCTTTGGTCATAAATAAATAATTTTCTACGGACACCTTCCTCGAGATATCCATTACACTTTACAGAATGGTGAAAACCGCATCAAAATCCATCCAGTGGTTCTCGAGATTACCTGTGACATCCAAGAATCGGGGACATTGCCTTTTACTAAGTACATATTTCAACTGTATTTGCTAAAATATGCTGTTATTTTCTTCCTTGCGTGGGTATATCCGACGACTAAGTAGGCTAAGTGCTATAATTAGCCAATCGCTGTTTTACACGCCATTACTCACAGGGACAATACCCAGTCAACATTGTCTTGCGATTCACACAAAGCCTAGCTGAACGTATTTCTGCTCAAATGTCTAAATGAGTTGCTTTAATACTTTATCTTACTTACTGCAATCCTCTTCTACCCGTCGGTATCGAGGTTTTACAAAAGGAGCGCCAAGCTTCCTGTCTCTGCTCAGCTGCTTTGCTTTCCTTCATTCTATTCCTCTCTCCTCCACTGCCCTCCTCACATCTTCCTTCCCCTCACGTTCCATGTCCCTATTCTCGTTATCCTTTTTCCTCACAAAGTCGTCAACGATTTAATCAGGCCGATTTTCTCCTTTTGATTTCTTTTAACTTTGGATTGTCGGGCTAATGAGTTGTTGGCCCACTGCGCCTTAGTCCAGTGGAGGGGCTGCCTCCTCATAGTCCCTGGACTTACTAGAATTTTACAGGGTTATCTCCCTTCTCCTATGTGGACAATGCCGTCCACTTGTCTCTGGTGTTCGAGACCTGCTAGCTCGGAGATGTATAGTTCCCTCTTTTTCCTGGTTAACGAGCGGCGACTCAAACGTAAGGCAGTAGCACAATGACCAATACCTGACGGTTGTTTACCATTAGAATGCTTCCTCTATCACTCCACGTGGACTCTCAAGTCCCGCCCTGGTAGCTAGCTTGTGTCTCCGACTGGTATTAGTGTCCAATGTTGCACATCTGCACATAGTTCTGTCCAGTCTCGCTGCATGCCCTCTGTGGCTACGTTGGAAATATGACAACGCTGTGCCTCACACTGGGAAAGCCTTGGCCCCAGGTGCCATAGAATGTAAACATATCCACCCAGCTATATTTCAAAGGCGAGCCGCACGTTAACCAGGAAAGTGAGGCAACTATACTGCCCCATCTCGGTCCCTGACTGCACTCAGCCCCCACCACGATGTGGACGTGTCAGCCAAGAGTTGCCCAGGTGCACACAATTACATTCCTACATTCCAAGCCCCCTATATGCCCTGGGCTGAAGGCCTACGTTTTATCTAATAAACATATTATTGTAATTAAAACTCAGCAATTCTTCTTGGTTTGTGCCGTGTCTTGTGTGGGGTTTCGCCTAGGACACCAAGCTGGCTCATCAGCGGGGTCTTGGTGTCCCCGCCCGGACTCCCACAGGAGTAACGAACTGTGTGCCACCTCCCTTTATATTATGTGCAACTGCACCACTTGACTGCGAGAACTAAAAGCTCAAGCAGCCTTATCCTCCCTATGAAGGCTTCCAAAAAGATGGTAGATTGGCTTTCACGGCCGGTGAAGCCTTCATAGGGAGGTTGAGGCTGCTTGAGCTTTTCGTTCTCGCAGTCAACTAGTGCAGTTGCACTCTATATAAAGGGAGGTAGCGCGCAGTTCGTTACTCCTGTGTGGGTCCGGGTGGGGACACCAAGAGCCCGCCGATGAGCCAGCTTGGTATCCTAGGCGAAACCCCACACAAGACACGGCACAAACCTAGAAGAATTAAGACAAGAGTTTAGTGCTTTTCAGTCGGTCAACACGAATATAAACTCTTGTTTACTAAGGCAACACTGAAAAAATGGCTTCAAACCCCACAATGCCTAGAAGAATTGCTGAGATATTATTGTAATGTCAGCGGATTCGGATAAAAAACGTTCGGATCCAGATAACGTTATGTTTATCCTTGCTGAGCTCTGGTTACAGTTGTAGTTTTAATTTCAATATCACACAAACCATTAGGGGCTGATGACCTACAATCACCACCACGAGGACCATCATGTCACTGGCGATCGTCGAGCACACTTGGTGATTAAAGGTGAAGAAACCCGAGGTCTTAGCAGATCATCATTACTCTGAGAGGCGTGCTGAAGGTACAAACCGGCTTGTACCTGGTAATTTGAGTGATTGCATCACTCTGATTGGCCGTGACTGAAGGATGATTGTGTTCTCACAGCAAGAGATGGGAAATTGTAACTGAAGAGCTTATCGATTAGCTGTCTTACGACATGATGGTGTCTACTTTCGTTTGTGTTTGAGACTCTCAGAATCCAGGGCTGTTTTCATGGGTGCCCGCTAAGGGGTGCACGGTGGTGCCGTGTCTCCCCTGGAATCCCCAGAATATTTCGATTGTTCATTGTCACACCAGTTAATTTCATAAATTGAAGTTACTGATAGTTAACTGATTTAGATTTAAGGATAATTCCACAGTTTTAGGCCTATTTAACTTAGTAATTTTGGATTGTTTGAAAATACTGTATTTCCAGTTATTTAGAAAATCGGTGAACTGGAGTAACATTACCATTTCAATGAACTGCTTGATTTTTATTTCTGTCGATACATGGTGATACAACTAATTCATACATGTTTTTAAGAAATGAACATTATGACGATGATTTACAAAGAAAAGCGAACTTCTATGGAAAAAACTCTGAACTAAAAAAATAACCTATTCCTACCATTCATGCCACAAAGATAATGTATCCACGGTTTCAGAGCAGCCAAATAATGGACATCACGAAGCAAGTAAGAAAATGAAAATCCACAGCCTGCTTCCAGTCGACCAACAGGGTCAGGGAATGGATTGAAGCCCCGATCTAGCGGCGAGGATATGAACTGTGCCGACTGTCGAAGCCTGTCGCACTCCCACCCCCCCTCCCTCTCCCCTGGAAAAAGTCCTGCAAGTGGCCATGCCAGTTTTAACCCTTTAGATCAGGCCTGTCAAGAAAAATGCACCGGTGACAGTCATTTGCCACGCTAGAGCCACGGCCTTTTGCTTAGTTAATCGGGGGTTGTGCGGGGAAGGTGGGGGTTGTGTGGGGATTGTGGGGTTTGCGTGGGGAAGGTGGGGGTTGTGTGGGGAAGGGGGGTGTGGGGAAGGGGAAGGGTTGTGTGGGGATTGTGGGGGTTGTGTGGGGAAGGGGAGGGGGGGTTGTGTGGTGAAGGTGGGTGTTGTGTGGGGAAGGGGGGGAAGGGGGAGGGTTGTGTGGGGAAGGTGGGGTTGTGTGGGGAAGGTGGGGGTTGCGTGGGGAAGAGGGAGGGATGCGTGGGGAAGGGGGAGGGTTGCGTGGGGATTGTGGGGGTTGTGTGGGGAAGGGGGTGTGGGGAAGGGGGAGGGTTGCGTGGGGATTGTGTGGAGAAGGGGGTGTGGGGAAGGTGGGGGAAGTTGCGTGGGGAAGGTGGGGTTTGTGTGGGGATTGTGGGGGTTGTGTGGGGAAGGGGGGGGGAGTTTGTGTGGTGAAGGTGGGTGTTGTGTGGGGAAGGGGGGTTGTGTGGGGATTGTGGGGGTTGCGTGGGGAAGGTGGGGGTTGTGTGGGGAAGGGGGGGTTGTGTGGTGAAGGTGGGTGTTGTGTGGGGAAGGGGTGGGGGGTGGGCAAGGGGGAGGATTGTGTGGGGAAGGTGGGGTTGTGTGGGGAAGGTGGGGGTTGCGTGGAGAAGAGGGAGGGATCCGTGGGGAAGGAGGAGGGTTGCGTGGGGATTGTGGGGGTTGTGTGGGGAAGGGGGTGTGGGGAAGGGGGAGGGTTGCGTGGGGATTGTGGGGGTTGCGTGGGGATTGTGGGGGTTGTGCGGGGAAGGGGGGGTCGGTTGTGTGGGGAAGGTGGTGGAAGTTGCGTGGGGAAGGTGGGGTTTGTGTGGGGATTGTGTGGGGAAGGGGGAGGGTTGTGTGGGGAAGGGGGGGTGTGGGGAAGGGGGAGGGTTGTGTGGGGAAGATGGGGGAAGTTGCGTGGGGAAGGTGGGGGTTGTGTGGGGAAGGGGAGTGTGGGGAAGGTGGGGGTTGCATGGGGAAGGGGGATGGTTGCGTGGGGAAGGGGGAGGGTTGCGTGGGGAAGGTGGGGTTGTGTGGGGAAAGGGGGTTGTGTGGGGAAGGTGGGGGTTGCGTGGGGAAGGTGGGGGTTGCGTGGGGAAGGGGGAGGGTTGCGTGGGGAAGGGGGGAAGGGGGGAAGGTAGGGGTTGAGGCATGGCTGCAAGCGAGGAACAGGTTTGTGTGTTTCTCAGATAGCCTATATGTACTTACTAAAGATACAGTAAAATAATAAGTCAATTAATAGAAAGAAAGAAAGAAAGAAATAGTTGAAATGTATTTATTTTATTGTATCTTAAAGGTAAAAACATCTTCCTATTGCACCATAATAGGTTTATTGATAAGAATGTTTTTTAGTGTTAAGCTTTTCAACCCCCTGTTTTCTTTGACATTTTTTTTTATCTATATCAGCTGATGAAGGGGCCATAACAATTAGACCTCGAAACATGTCCCCAATGACCACAAACTGATCATTTAAAAGGTATTTATTAGGCGGAACTTTTGTCACAATTATTACTAATTAGCTCATCAATACGGAACCAGAATGAACCTTTCAAATACTAAAGTCTACAAATGCCATGAACGTTCTCTTATCCTTCATTATTCTAACTTCCATGAAAATGGATGTATGATTAAATATGCAAGTGTATATCTATGACCTTAGCCATGCTCCTTTCTTTTTCCCGTATTGATTATGATATCTATTATAATAAATTTCCACTTTACAATACAATACTTTTTTCAACCACAACTTGTCTTTACTTGACACATGTTTTAGGCTTACCAAGCCTCCCACAGTCAAAAAGCCTCATAAAATTCTCAATCCGCAATCTAAAACTATTATACATGACATTTGGAATATTTTCCCCCCAATTTCACCAGCGTCATCGATACTTAAAACAGAAATAAAATTCTTAAGTAAAAATCTTGGTAAAAGCCTTTTGTCACTATCTATATGTATAAAACTCAATGTTGGTTTGTCTGTCTGTCTGTCTGTTATTTATACAAATCTACACCGTTTCACAGATCTGAAACAAAATTTGTATACTTACCCTTTGGAACCCGACGAGTAACAATGTATACATGAAATTTTGGACAAGCCACTCCATTTCCTGCATTTGGTACAAATCTACACCGTTTCACCGATTTGAACCAAACTTTATCTATTTACCCTTTGGAACCCGACGAGTAACAATGTCTACTTGAAATTTCGGACAGACCACTCCATTCCCTGCATTTAGGCCCTTTGGCACAAATCAAAACCGTTTCACCTAATTACAACGAATTTTACATACCGTTTGAAACCCTGCTGGTAACAAGGTCCATTTGATATTTTGGACAACCCTCTCCATTCTCTATATTTAGAATAACAGACTAAATGATCTTGAGAAACACGTGTTAAGGCCCTAGAACCATTCATGTCCGTAGTAGTGTAACTGTAAGAATATCTTAATAAGTTTATTGTTGACTGACAAAGCGGGCTGCATCACGCCGCCCCTACCCGAGTTCTGGAGCAGAATTGCGAAAATAGTTGCATCTTGCGCTGCTTATAAATTGCAGTCACGGGGAGTAATTAGTACAAAAAGATTTCTTAGGCCCCTGAAAACAGTTATCATCATGAAAATATTATGCCTCTGTATAAGTGCGATGGTGTTGGTGCAGTACATTGAGGTGTAGATCAGCTGCAATAAGCGTTGGTGCTTTCAAATTTACTTTCATTTATTCCGATCCTTATCCTTCAGCGCTATGTGACGCTAAATGTCACTGTTGTTACCTCAGGAGCTTGGGACAGCCAAGTTTTCCAAAGTTCTCTGATTATTTTCCTACAGCGCTATGCGACAACAGACGACACTATTGGTCTCTACTTTTCTAACAGCCAATGAGATATAGGCCCTAGCCAGTGTCTTTTATTTCACTTACTCCCCTTTCTAATCATATTTTTCCATTCGTTTTTAAATTACATGTATTGTGTCAGTACTGTAGTTAGTAAATAGCCGTTTCCCTATTAATTATTATCATTATCATTACGGGAAAATGGCCTGAATGTTACGTCCGTTATACCGTAATACGTATCACTCCCACTACCACCACACAAAGTTATATTTTTACATTATTTTATTCTGTTAATTTATGTATAATGTGCCAGCTCTGTAATAGTATTCATTATCATCCATAAAACATATAAATCCACCGGGCGAAGCCGGGCACTACTGCTAGTAATTTATAAAATGAACGGAAGCCATGTTGAATTTCCCATCGATGCACTATAAAGATTCGATGGGAAATTCAGCCTGGCTTCCGTTCATTTTATAAATTACTAGCTGTGCCCGGCAAGCGTTGCAATGCCAATCATGAACGTTTCATCGCAATCGGATGAATGGCATATGAACGCATACGGGATTTTATTTAAACGATTCACGCGACTTCACTCATTTGTTGAATCTTTTGTGCGCCACCCATTGAAAAACGGATTTACTAATTCATACACCTTCGCAGGACTGTACTCAACTCACCAACGTTTTATCACAATCGGATGAATGGTATATGAACACATACGATTTTTTAAAAAACGATACGCGCGCCATTACTAAGTTGTTGAATCTACTCGTGCGCTACCTATTGTAAAAAGGATTTACTAAGTCAGAAACCTTTCCTGGAGTGTGCACAACAATCCAACCAAAGATTCTTAGCAATCGGATGAATGGTATTTGAACGCTACGTGACTTTGTTTAAGCGATTCGCGTGCCGTCGATCATTTGTTGAATCTACTTGTGCGATACCTATTGTAAAGTGGATGTACTAAGCCAGAAACCTTCCCTGAAGTGTACACAACATCTCACCCAAGTTTTATCGCTATCGGACGAATGGTATATGAACGCATACGGGATTTTGTTGAAACGCTCCTCTCGTCTTCGCTCATTTGTTGAACCTACTTGTGCGCTACCTATTGTAACATGGACTTACTAAGCCTGAAACTTTCCCTAGAGTGTACACAACAACTCACCCAAGTTTAGTCGCTATCGGACGAATGATATATGAAAGCATACGGGACTATATTGAAACACTTCGCGCGTCGTCGATCATTCGTTTAATCTACTTGTGCGATACCTATTGTAAAGTGCATTTACTAACCCAGAAACATTCCCTGAAGTGTACACAACATCTCACCCAAGTTTCATCGCTATCAGACGAATAGTATATGAACGCATACGGGACTTCGTTGAAACGCTTCGCGCGTCATCGCTCATTTGTTGAATCTACTCGTGCCCTGCCTATCGTAAAGTGGATTTGCTAAGCCAGAAACCTTGCCTGAAGTGTACACAACCTCTCACCCAAGTTTTATCGCTAACGGACGAATGGTATGTGAACGCATACAGGACTTTGTTGAAACGCTTCGCCCGTCGTCGCTCATTTGTTGAATCTACTCGTGCCCTACCTATCGTAAAGAGGATTTACTAAGCAAGAAACCTTGCCTGAAGTGTACGCAACCACTCACCGAATTTTCATCGCTATCGGACGAATGGTATGTGAACGCATACAGGACTTTGTTGAAACGCTTCGCCCGTCGTCACTCATTTGTTGAATCTACTCGTGCGCTACCTATTGTTAAGTGGGTTTACTAAGCCAGAGACCTTCCCTGATGTGTACACAACATCTCACCCAAGTTTCTTCGCTATCAGACGAATAGTATATGAACGCATACGGGACTTTGTTGAAACGCTTCGCGAGTCGTTGCTCATTTGTTGAATCTACTCGTGTGCTACTGATTATAACATGGATTTACTAAGCCAGAAACCTTGCCTGTAGAGTACACAACCTCTCTCCCAAGTTTCATCGATATCGGACGAATGGTATGTGCACGCATGCAGGACTTTGTTGAAACGCTTCGCCCGTCGTCGCTCATTTGTTGAATCTACTCGTGCGCTACCTATTGTTAAGTGGATTTACTAAGCCAGAAACCTTACCTGAAGTGTACAGAACATCTCACCCATGTTTCATCGCAATGGGATGAATGGCATATGAACGCATGTGGGACTTGCTTGAAACAAACGCACGCCATTTTGTTGAAGCTACTCGCGCGCCATCTATTGTAAATTGGATTTACTACGCCTATAACATTTCCGGGAGTGTGCACAACAACTCACCAACATTTGATCGCAATCGGATGAATTGTATATGAACGCATCGCCATTACGCATTTGTTTAAACTGCTCGCGCGCTATCCATTTTGAAATGGATTAACTATGCCTGTAAACCTCCCGGAAGGGTTTACAACAACTCACCAAAATTTCATGGCAATCGGATGAATGGTTTATGAACGCATAAAAGACGAACAGACATACATTCCTTTTTATATATATAACTAGCTGAAGTACCCGTGCTTCGCTACGCGTCATAATTAAATTAAAATGTGAAGGTGACAGTGTTAAAACAGGGTATAGGCGAGGTGCTGCGCAGAGGGAGATTAAGGATGGAACATTTTGTCCAACTACACCGCTCGGCGTTGACCGTGTTTTATAGCACAAATTTAGGTTTTACTCGCTAACAGTTGGAGATACCTTTCGGATAGAAAATGTAATTTTAAACCTCGTATATCCCATCAAAAATTTGCTATTTCTTAACGTTCTCTTTTTATTTGAAATGGAAATATGAAAGTTTTAAACCAAAGGGTGTAGAGACGTCACTAAAATGGTCACCATCTTTAAATAGGTCAAAGTATTGAAATCAAAAGAAACCTATATGTTAACCAGCTAAATCAGCTACTTCCATGTAAAAATTCATGTAAATCGGACCAGTGGTACTTGTGTGATTGAGTAATACACAGACACACACCATCTCATTTCTTGCCTCGCTTCGCTCGCGTCATAGTCGTGTCATATTGTTATTCAATGAAATGCAGGTTTAACCCCGTTACCACCACTTTAGAACCTGAATATCCAAAAATCCCTCCTTAGTAGACTTTTTCGACACACAACAAACATATCCCCAAAATATCATGCTTCTAACTTTAATAGTTTGGGTTAGTCGATGAGAGTGAACATCCAAAAATCCTTCCTTAGTGGACGTTTTTCTTCCAGAATTTGACCCCTCCCCATAGGCCCCTTAAATTTGATTTATGAAAAAGCGGTCGAACACCTATTTATTTTATTTATTTATTTATTTATTTTTAATCTGATTATTTTCCTCCGAGTTTCAAACTCCTCGCCTATGTCGTTTAAGAGATACACGCTCCGTTAAGAATCTTTCAACCCCCCACTTTTCATCCCTTTCACCTCATAATATACACTACATCGAAAAACTATTAGACATGTTTCAGCTTATTTTTAATGATTAGTATATATGCCAAGTATCACATCCCCAAATGAAACCACTCGTGAGATATTGTTATTCAATGAAATGCACGTTTACCCCCTTAACACCTATTTAGAACCTAAATATTCAAAACTCTTTCCTTAGTGGACGTTTTCGACATACAACGAACATATCCCCATAATTTCATGTTTCTAACTTCAATAAGTTTGGCTGGGCGATGATGAGTGAGTCAGTCAGGACATTTTCTTTCATTTATTTTTGATAATTTCACCCCTCCCCATGAACCCCTTAAATTGGATTTATGAAACAAACGTTCGAACATCTACTTACTTATTTAAAACTGTTTTCCCCCTGAGTTTGATGAGTGAGTGAGTCAATCTGTTAGGACACTTTCTTTCCTGTTTTTCCCCCAGAATTTCACCCCTCTCCAAGGGACCCTTAAATTGGATTTATGAAAAAACGATCGAACACCTACTTACTTGTATTTTAAGCTGCTTTACCCGCCGAATTTCAAACTTCTCGCCTATGTCGTTTAAGAGATACACGCTCCGTTAAAAATCCCTCAACCCCCAATTTTCACCCCTTTCACCTCATAATATACACCACATCGATAAACCCTTAGACATATGTCTGATTATTTTTAATGATTAGTTTATATACCGAATATTACATCCCCAAAGAAACAAATCATGAGATATCGTTATTCAATGAAATGCACTTTTACCCCCTTAACATCTCTTTAAAACCCGAATAAACAAAAATCATTCCTTAGTTGACGTTTTCTACATACAGCGAACATATTCCCAAAATTTCATGTTTCCAACTTTAATAGTTTTCGCTGGGCGTGATGAGTGAGTGAGTCAGACAGGACATTTTCTTTCAATTATTTTTACCACAATTTCACCCCTCCCCATGGGCCCCTTAAATTGGATTGATGATAAAACGCTTGAACACCTATTAACTTATTTTTTAAGCTGTCTTTTTCTCCTGAGTTTGAAGAGTGAGTGAGTTAGTCAGTCAGTTAGGACATTTTCACTCCTTTCTTCTCCCAGAATTTCCCCCCATCCCATGGGCCCCTTAAATTAATTTATGAAAAAACGGCCGAACACCGATTTACTTATTTTTTAGCTGATTTTTTCCCGCTGAGTTTTAAATTTCTCGCCTATGTCGTTTAATAGATAGGCCAACACGCTCCGTTAGGAATCCTTCAACTCCCACTTTTAACCCCTTTCACCTCATAATAATACACCACATCGAAAAACCCTTAGACACATGTCTGCTTATTTTTAATGATTAGTTTATATGCCGAGTATCACATCCACAAATGAAATCACTCGTGAGATATTGTTATTCAATGAAATGCAGGTATAACCCCCTTAAGACCCCTTTAGAAACTGAATATCCAAAAATCCTCCCTTAGTGTACGGGTTTGATATACATTTAACATATCCCCAAAATGCCATGTTTCCAACTTCAATGTTTTTGGCTGGGCGATGATGAGTGAGTGAATGAGTCTGGACATTTTCTTTCATTTTTTTTCTTCAGAATTTCACCCCTCCCGATGAACCCCTTCAATTTGATCGACCAAAAAAACCTGTCTAACAGCTATTTACTTACTTCAAAGCATTTTTCCCCCTGAGTTTGATGAGTGAGTCAGTCAGTCAATCAGTTAGGACATTTTCTTTCCTATTTCCCCCCAGAATTTCACCCCTCCCCATGGGCCCCTTAAGTTGGATTTAAGAAGAAACGGTCAAAAACATTTTTACTTCTTTTTTATGTTGATTTTTTTTCGCTGAGTTTCAAACTCCTCGTCTATGTCGTTTAAGAGATACACGCTCCGTTAGGAATATTTCAATCCCCACTCTTCACCCCTTTCACCTCATAATATACACCACATCGAAAAACCCTCAGACCCGTGTCTTCTTATCTTTAATGATGAGTTTATATGCCGAGTATCACATCCCCCAATGAAACCAATCGGGAGATATTGCTATTCAATGAAATGCAGGTCTACCCCCATAACACCCCTTTAGAACCTGAATATGCAAAAATCCTCTCTTAATGGGCATTTGCGTCCCTTGAGGAAGCTGCATACCAAATTTCATTCCCATCCGTTCGGTGGTTTCTGAGATTTCGTGATGAATGAATGAGTGAGTGGTATTTGACAATTATATAGTAGAAGATGGTGTCAAGTCTTTGTTATGCTAAACTCGGTTGACAGTGCTGTGTGAGTAGGTGAGTAACTAACGGGATTTCAAGTAAAGATGCTCATTTTCTATACCGGTAGTGCAGAGCGCAAGTGGCATCCAGACGGCCGTGTCTCGACTTGAGCTATGTTGCCATGGAAACGTTCTGCCTTGCCATTCCTTCATGAGTATATTGTTACGGCTGTGAGTTTGTGTCATCGCTCGCCGCATGAGTCACAACTGCCCCAGGGCTGGGCTGTGGCCTGCCTCCTGTATTGCGTGTGCCTTATGCAACAGGGCTACTGGACAAAGGGGTAGTCCAGAATATTCGTGACTGGACCAGCGATGGAAACCTCGAGAAGCCGTGAACCCTGGATGGATCTAGAAGCATTTATTGAGTCACTGGCCTGCTATATAAGTGCGACCTGTCTAGCAGTTGTTGTTGTTGTGTTTTACGAGCTAGTGCGAGCGATTATCTTGTGCGACAGAAGTGTGGTGACGAAGTGCTGTGCGAGTTACGAAATCCAGTGACATTGTTTCTTCAGCTTGTGGACAGCGAAATAGCCTGCAGCAAGTGATCGTAAGTAATTGTGGTCGGTGAACATAAAGGAGAGGAGCAGGTAGTTTCTGTCAAGGCCACCGTACTCATTAGGACGGATTAACTTCTGTGATCTGTTGACAAGTGGAAGGGCCAAGAGCGCTCAAGGAAAAGACTTGAGGAAACTGGAGTAAGGCTCCTAATTGCTTGTATTTGCTGATTAGTGTAATTTTCTGGCCACAATAAAGTTAATTATTTCTTTAAGCAGTAATTGGTGTTGTGCTTTGTACCCCCACCGTAATCCAGTTAACAAAGGTGCCACTAGGGGGTGGCACGTAACAACTGGTGTCAGAAGCCGGATTACGAACTCAAGCACAACACCTGACGGTCCTGGTTTCAAAACCCGAGCAGGTCATTTTCTCTAATTTTCCTGTGAGTGCATGCCCTTTACAAGACAAACAACTAAAATGGAGGAGAAATTGGCAGCATTGCTAGAAAAGTTAAATAGCATGGAAACCAAGATGGAGGACGGCCAGAAGAATTTAACCAAGGAGCTAACTGCCAAATTAGAAGACGGCCAGAAGAAGATGGAGGACGGCCAGAAGAAGTTAGCCGAGGACCTAACTGCCAAACTAGAAGACGGCCAGAAGAAGATGGAAGACGGTCAAAATAAGCTAGCGGAGGACCTGAAGAGGATAGAGGACGGCCAGAAGAAGATGGAAGACGGTCAGAATAAGTTGACACAGGACCTGAAGAAATTAGAACTGGGTCTGCGTGAGGAAGTCACGGCAGTGGAAAAGAAGTTCGACACCTTACAAAAGGAAGTTGCCGAGCTGCGCCAACGCCCACTGACGGGGGTGGAGGAGAAATTTAACGCTCTATGAGAGGAAGTTGCCGAGCTGCGCCAACGCCCGCCCACCGTTACACCGGGAATATCAGGAACGGGACATAGCAGAGTGACGCCCCCAACCTTCGACGGAAAGGTCCCGTGGAGCACCTACTTACGTCAGTTCGAGGCGGCCTGTTCCATAAATAACTGGAACAACACAGAAAAGGCTACAGCTCTCATTGTAGCGCTGAGAGGTGACGCCCTTAACGTCCTTCAGGCCATCCCGACTGGATCCCAGGACTACGCTTCCCTGATCGCCCATATGGAGTCCCGATATGGAGATAGCCATCTTCAGCAGGCCTATCAGATGCAGTTCCGGACCCGGGTACAGAAGAACGTGGAAACCCTGCAGGAGTTCGAGATGGACATCGCACGCCTCGTAAGGCTCGCCTACCCAACAGCGCCGGCTGACTTTCTGGAGCAGATAGCGACGCAGACTTTCACCGATGGGCTACGGGACTCGGACACTCAACAGGCGCTGCGTCTCGTGCGCAATAAGACCCTGGCAGATGCGCTGAGCCACGCACTTGAGTTCGAGACGGCAAAACAGGTATCTAGAATGCGCGCGCGGGTGCGGCAAGTGGACGTCGACGAACCAGTAAAAACCAACAAGCCCCTGGCCGATGAATTGATGGAGGCGCTAAGCCGTTTCTTCAAGAATCGCAGTACCACCAACAAAAACGTTGCCGAAGGACATCCGGAGAGGCGGCCCGGAAGAGGACTACCGACCTGCTGGACCTGCCGTAAGAGAGGCCACCTGAGCAAGGACTGCGGTGATCGCCGCCGCCAAGGGTTTCCGTCGGGACAGTCAGTCGTAGGGAAACCGCGCGGCCCAGGAAAGCAAGTATCAGCCAGCCTGGGGGGGCAAAGGTTGGCTTGTGACAGTCGTCAAGCCCCGGCAGTCCAAGTTCGTGTGACGCAGTTACGGAGGGATAATAGCAGCCTGATGGTCGACGGAGTCGTCAACGGAGAGAGCTGGCCCATGCTAATCGACACGGGAACATCGAGGACCATCGTCAGCCCCACCGTGATCCCGAAGTGGAGAGTTCAACCCACACAAAGGAACCTCCAGCTAATAACCGCGACCGGAGAGACCGAACCGGTACATGGCGAAGCATCACTGGAGTTCGTCATTGGTCGACGGGCGATAAAGCATCCAGTGCTTGTGGCCGACGTATCAAATGAAGTGATCATTGGACTGGACTTCCTGGACCAGAACAACATCATCTTGGATCTGAGTACCAACACTCTGCACTTCGGAGGTGAGGAACTTGCTTTGCAACCTGCGCACGAGTCCATCACCGCACGTCGAGTAAGGCTGAGAGAAGACGTCATCGTTCCGGCCAGGACGGAGGTCAGCGCTGCCGTAATTGTCGACGGAACTGCTGAGGGAGTGGCGGCTGTCATCGAGCCAAAATATGAGGACATCCAGACAAAAGGATTGCTAGTTGCCAAGACTCTCATCAACACGACGTCTCGGCCGTACGTCCGCCTGTCCAACCTGAACGACTACGACATTACGGTTCACCGGGACACCAACCTAGGAGTCTGCGAGCCCGTTACCTGGATTGCCCGCATCACAGATACGACGGACGGACAGCTGCAGACGGACAACCGAAGAAGACGCGCCCTGCCAGAAGAACTACAGAAGCTGTACCAAGGATCCCAGGACCATTTAGACGAAGAGCAATCACGCCAACTTCAGGACCTGCTACGCGAATTCCAGGATGTCTTCTCCGTGGGGAGCAAAGACTTCGGCAGGACAAGCTTGGTCCAGCACAGAATCGACGTTGGGGACAGCGCACCGATTAGGGCCCCATTCCGACGTGTCCCGCTCGCCAAGCAAGCCGAAGTCGACCGGATGGTAGAAGAGATGAAGGAGCAAGGGGTGATCGAGCCATCACATAGTCCTTGGAGTTCTCCGGTCGTGCTTGTGAAGAAGAAGGACGGTTCCACCAGGTTCTGCGTGGACTACAGGCGGGTGAACGACGTCACGAAGGACAGCTACCCTCTACCCCGGATCGACGACACGCTGGACACCATATCAGGGTCAAGATGGTTCTCCACCTTGGATTTGAAGAGTGGCTACTGGCAGGTGGAGGTCCACCCTAAGGACCGCGAGAAAACGGCGTTCTCTGTGGGCAGCGGGCTCTGGCAGTTCACCGTCATGCCATTCAGTCTGTGCAACGCCCCTGCGACCTTCGAAAGGCTAATGGAGTCCATTCTGAGGGGACTACACTGGAAGACCTGCCTGGTCTACCTAGACGACGTCATCGTTCTGGGGAGAAGCTTCGAGGAGCACTACAGCAACCTGAAGGAGATCTTGTTGAAGCTACGGGCTGCCCAGCAGAAGTTGAGCCCCAAGAAGTGTCAGCTCTTCCAGAAGCGGGTCCAGTACCTTGGGCATATCGTCTCCGAGGAAGGGGTGCGCACCGACCCAGAGAAGACCGCAGCTGTGAGGGAGTGGTCAGTTCCGAAGGACAAGTCCCAACTACGAAGCTTCCTGGGACTCTGCACTTATTACCGTCGCTTCGTGAGGGGATTCGCCGACATCGCCAAACCTTTACATCGACTGACTGAGAAGGACCAACTCTTCACGTGGACAGCAGAATGCCACAGTGCCTTCGAACAACTCAAGCAGTCTCTGTGCACCGCGCCTATTCTGGCCTACCCCAGACCTGGAACAAGGTTCATCGTCGATACCGATGCCAGCGACTTTGGCATAGGGGGAATCCTGTCGCAGGTAGTGGACGGCGAGGAGAGAGTAGTGGCCTACTTCAGCAAGGCCTTGTCAAAGCCAGAAAGGAACTACTGCGTCTCCGGGAAGGAGCTGTTCGCCATCGTGAAGACCATTGAACACTTCCACAAGTACCTGTACGGGCAAGAATTTCTCATCAGGACCGACCATGCATCCCTGCGGTGGCTCCTGAACTTCAAGCAGCCCGAGGGTCAACTCGCGCGGTGGTTAGAGAGGCTTCAACAGTACAACTTTGAGATTCAGCACAGGAAAGGCCAACTGCATTCTAACGCCGACGCCCTGTCACGAAGACCGTGCCCCGAACACTGCACCTTCTGTGCCCGAAAGGAGGAGAACACCGGGATACTGTGCCGACGGACTACTGTGGAACTTCAAGGGAACTGGAGCCGCGAATCTTTCACGCGGGCACAAGCAGAAGATGATGACCTGGGACTGATAGCCGAATGGAAGGGGGCCTGTGTCCCCAGACCCGGGTGGAACATTGTGAGTGACTGCAGCCCAAAGTTTAAGTCCTACTGGGCACAGTGGGACTCGCTGATTGTAAGGGATGGCCTCATCTGCCGTACCTGGGAGAGCACCGACGGGAAGACATCTCGGGAACAAGTCGTCGTTCCAAAGGCTATGACGGAGGAAGTCCTGAAGGAAGTTCATGGAGGATCATCTGGTTGTCACCTAGGGATAAAGAAGACCCTGGAGAAGCTGAGAGAGCGGTTCTACTGGATCGGATGCCGAACAGACGTGGAGAACTACTGCGCGAGGTGCCACGATTGCGCAGCCAGCAAGGGCCCAGGACGAAGACGACGGGGTCCACTGAAGACCTACAACGTGGGCGGCCCCATGGAGAGAGTGGCCGTCGATGTTGCTGGGCCATTCCCGTTAAGCGAGGCAGGGAACCGCTATATATTAGTCGTCAGCGACTACTTTACCAAATGGCCGGAGGCGTATGCGCTCCCTAACCAAGAAGCCGCGACGATTGCAGAGAGCCTGGTGAAGGAATTCGTCAGCCGGTACGGAGTACCCCTGGAGCTGCACTCCGACCAAGGGAGGAACTTCGAGTCGCAGGTGTTCCAGAACCTATGCCAGCTGCTGGGAATCCGGAAGACAAGGACAACGCCGCTACACCCTCAGTCCGACGGGATGGTAGAGCGATTCAATCGCACCATCGAGAACCATCTCCGAATAGTCGTCAGCGAGCACCAGAGGGATTGGGACAAGCATCTTCCACTATTTCTCCTGGCCTACCGCGCCGCCGTGCATGAAGCCACCGGGTGCACACCAGCCCGGGCCATGTTTGGGAGGGAGCTCCGTCTACCTGTCGATCTTGCCTTCGGCCGACCTGGGAATGATCCGATCCCGGTAAGCCAGTATTGTCAAGAACTGGTCGACCAACTGGAGGACGTACACGCGTTCACGAGGAGGAAACTACGGATCGAGACCGACCGAATGAAGACCCGATACGACCAGCAGACGGATGCCGGCGGATTCCACGAGGACGACCGGGTCTGGCTCTTCAACCCATTACGGAAGAAAGGCCTGTCACCCAAACTGCAGAAGTCCTGGGAGGGTCCG
The DNA here is from genome assembly GCA_946902985.2 of Meconema thalassinum. Taxonomy (NCBI): domain Eukaryota; kingdom Metazoa; phylum Arthropoda; class Insecta; order Orthoptera; family Tettigoniidae; genus Meconema; species Meconema thalassinum. Next base: position 161,109,487 of record OX336399.1, on the reverse strand, counting down.
TACCGAGTCGTGAAACGGATCAACGATGTCGTCTACAGGATCCAGCGGAGCCCGAGGGCGAAGATGAAGATCGTGCACCGAGATCGCCTGGCAGCCTACGGAGGGACACAGACGGACCAATGATTGATCGGGACGATCAGCCTTTTTAGGAAGGGGGTGGTGTTACGGCTGTGAGTTTGTGTCATCGCTCGCCGCATGAGTCACAACTGCCCCAGGGCTGGGCTGTGGCCTGCCTCCTGTATTGCGTGTGCCTTATGCAACAGGGCTACTGGACAAAGGGGTAGTCCAGAATATTCGTGACTGGACCAGCGATGGAAACCTCGAGAAGCCGTGAACCCTGGATGGATCTAGAAGCATTTATTGAGTCACCGGCCTGCTATATAAGTGCGACCTGTCTAGCAGTTGTTGTTGTTGTGTTTTACGAGCTAGTGCGAGCGATTATCTTGTGCGACAGAAGTGTGGTGACGAAGTGCTGTGCGAGTTACGAAATCCAGTGACATTGTTTCTTCAGCTTGTGGACAGCGAAATAGCCTGCAGCAAGTGATCGTAAGTAATTGTGGTCGGTGAACATAAAGGAGAGGAGCAGGTAGTTTCTGTCAAGGCCACCGTACTCATTAGGACGGATTAACTTCTGTGATCTGTTGACAAGTGGAAGGGCCAAGAGCGCTCAAGGAAGAGACTTGAGGAAACTGGAGTAAGGCTCCTAATTGCTTGTATTTGCTGATTAGTGTAATTTTCTGGCCACAATAAAGTTAATTATTTCTTTAAGCAGTAATTGGTGTTGTGCTTTGTACCCCCACCGTAATCCAGTTAACAAAGGTGCCACTAGGGGGTGGCACGTAACAATATTTTATGATTTGATTAGCCTGTGATTGAGTGCAAAAGGGCCGAAATCAGAAGAATGAGAAAGACTATCGAAAATTCATGTAGCCAGCGGTTCCTTCTGGGTCCTAAACTATGTGTATGCAAAATTCGGTTGAGATTGGTGAAACGGTGTAGATTTGTATACGCAACAGATCCACATACATACAGACTTTCACTTTTATATATAAGATAAGATTATAGTGACAAAGGACTTTTACTCAGATTTTTACTTATTCTTTAAGAATTGTGTTTATGTTTTAATTGTGGATGACGCTTGTGAAATTGCACATACTTTATAGAAAATGTTATGTATAATAGTCTTAGATTGAAGATTGAGAATTTTATGTGGCTTTTTGACTGTGGAGGGCTTGATAAGCCGAAACATGTATCTAGTAGTGTAAAGTGGAAATTTATGATAATAGATACGCAAGTGTTCCTCAACTTTTGCTGGAACCTGTAGTATAATGGTTGATTAGATCTCGCCGGTGTCGTCTGCCAGAAAAGGGCACAATAGGGTAGCATTGTTGTGGCAAGAAGTAGGACAGGTAGACATCTCGCTCCTCCGCGGGCTGTCTGGTGACCGTAACACGTGGGCGCGTCCTGTCTAGTGGGTTACCAGAGCACACGCTCCAGGCTTCGAGTCCTGCCAGTCCCAATAAGTCATCTCCTTGTTTGTCACGGGCTAGGCTTCGGTTATAATGCGCTTATCTTTAACTGGATATTATTTCTACCAGGAACCTCCTTGTAGTGTATCGGCTAGCGTTTTTGGCTGTCACCTCGGAGGTCTGGGTTTGATTCCAGGCTCTGTAAGGAAATATCTGATGTGAGGGATGGAACGGGGTACACTCAGCCTCGTGAGGCAAAACTGAGAAGATGGTATATTGGCTTTCACAGCCAGTGAATTAAAACTCAGCAATTTTTCTAGGTTTGAGTTTTAATTCACTCGCCGTGGAAGCCTATTTTCATATATGATAATTGCCTCTATCAACATTCAAAATTTCAGTCCGATTGCTGTAATAGATTCGTAGATATTGAGAACCGTCTAATATTTCGGATGGTCGCCATGCTGGATTGTTATATGTATAGGCCATAGAGTTATGTGCCATTAAAGGAAAATTATAGCGTAGCCTATGTTCATTATTCAAATTTTCACATCGATCGCATGATTACGACACAAGAAATAAAAATTTAATTTTTAAAATTTCGCACAGCCTCCATCTTGAGGTTATCTAAACAATTGAACTAAGTTAGATGGCAGTACATTACAATGTGTATAAACATTTACTGTACCACATTTCACTGCGCTCAGATGGTTAAATCACGAGAAAAGTCTATTAAAGTGTTTCAACTTCGCTTGGCCGCCATGTTCGTTTTGTACTTAACAGGTTTTTGAAAGTTACATAGATAAACTTGTAGTAGTTCCCTTTATCACCGTACAACCCTTGAGGGTGATATGAGTAACAGTTTCGAAGTTATAGAATGCCGGTGAAATATTTCGCACAGCCATCATATTATGGTTATGTAAACAATTGAACTAAATTAGATGCCAGTACATTACAATGTACATTTGCTGTACCAAGTTTCCTTGCGTTTGGATGGTTAAATCGCGAGAAAAGTCTATTTAAAAGTCTCAACTTCGCTTAGCCGCCATGTTGGTTTTATAGTTACCAGGATTTTGAAAGTCTCATAGGTGAACTTCTAGTAGTGCCCTTTATCACCGTACAAAATGTCAGGGTGATATCGGTAATAGTTTCGGAGATATTGAATGCTGGTGAATTATTTCGCACACCCACCATGTTGGACTTTAGAGACGTTATAAAATTTGATGGACATGGTCGGAATTGGCCAAACTGGTGCTCTGACCTTACCGAATTTCATTGAAATCGCTCCAGCTGTGTAGAAGTTATTAGAGGGGGACACACACACACACACACGGACAAAAGGTGATCTCATAAGCCTTTTTTTTTTCTTTTTCATAAAATGAAAATAAGCTAAAAATCTCACAGCCTGGACCTCCAAAATGTCTACTGAATTCTTCCGAGCTGCAAGGTGAAAGGAACTGCACAGTCAAGATGGTTGCCAACATCCGGAACGGATAGGAACCAGAAGAAGAACTACGAATCGAACCCGCACCTCAGCAGTGATAATCACGAATGCTACCCACTACGCCACTTAAGCATCACAGCAGTATCGACCCGTAGCTCTGGTATTTAGAGCAGTTCTCACATTTAAGATATCTCCACCATCTGTGGATTAACTCATAACGAGAAGTGCTTTATCGAGCTTGACTAATGAGTAAGATGGGCTCATTTCTGACCGCATTACAGCCTTGATTAAATTTTACCGGCCGCCCCGCCGAGAAATCAATTGAGCGAGGATAACTTCAGGCTGGCGTGAATGCCCTGCTGGCCATTGCTGCCAACTTTAGCTAATAGACGCTAAATCCTGCCTAGTGAGAGGTCATTTGAGGACACAATTTAAGAAAACGGGACTAGTGACTTTTCTAGAAACATAAACTATTAATTCCGCCTTTTCTGCCTCACGGTAAAGTCATGGGTTCAATTTTCAGCTCTGTCAAGAAATTTAATTCTGGTCTGAGGGCGAAAACGGGGTACACTCAGCCTCGTGAGGCAAAACTGAGAAGAGGAGGGTTCGATTCCCATCTCAGCCATCCTGGAAGTGGTTTCCCCACTTCTACTCCAGGCAAATGCTGAGATGGTTCTTAATTTAAGCCACGGCCGCTTTCTTCCCAATCCTATCCCCAATTTACAAATACACACGCTAGTTCAGCCATCACAATAACACAGGTTATTACACAAATTCCACGCACACAACCAAATACATGGGGCTATATGACCACGATGTCTCAGCCCCTTAAATAAACAACAACTTATAATAGTCCACTTATCCATAGTTTGTTGTTTGAGTCTTCAGTCTTTTGATTGGTTTGATGCAGCTTTCCATGCCTCCCTGTCCTGAGCTAATAGTTTCATCTCTACATAGCTACAACATCCTGCATCCGAGGCAATCTGTTTAACATATTTTTATCTTGGTCTACCCCTACAGTTCTTATCCTCGACCCTTCCTTCTACAACTAAGTTTGCTATTCCTGAGTTTCTGCCAACCTATCTCATAGTTATTAACAAGATATGAACATCCGCCTGAATCAATACTATATAGATAAAGTTAATTATTTAACTTGTTTTCAGTTTCAGTACATGTTTCGAGGATTAATTATATTTTCTCCTCTTCATCAGCTATTGAAAAAACAAAGCGCAGCACAGTAATAGGATACGTATTTAAAAACCTAATATGGTGCACCATAAAATTTAGGGTATAAGAACAGAATAAAAGGAAATGAAATAGATGGTGACGGTGATCAGCTGCTCATGACAAATAGTAGTTCCTTGAAATGGTAGATATGTAACACCAATACTTCACCAATCCGTGTAGCTCTATAACCAATGAAGAGCCTGTATGCTTAAAGATCCAAATATAGCCATTTCAAAACAAAGCTGCTTTAAGAAACCCGACGTGATGGAAAATGACCAAAGTTTCGTTTAAAGCATATGGTGTTCGAGGTTAGGACAATGTTACATTTAGAAAGTGATTTGTCTATTGTTATAATTAGATGCCAGTATATTACAATGTGTATAAACATTTGTTGTACCAAATTTCCTTGCGTTTGGATTGTTAACTCCCGAAGAAAGTCTATTTAAAAGTTATAGAGCTACACGAATTGGTGAAGTATTGGTGTTACATATCTACCATTTCAAGGAACTACTATTTGTCATGAGCAGCTGATCACAGTCACCATCTATTTAATTTCCTTTTATTCTGTTCTTATACCCTAAATTTTATGGTGCACCATATTAGGTTTTAAATACGTATCTTATTACTGTGCTACGCTTTGTTTTTTCAATAGCTGATGAAGGGGAGAAAATATAATTAATCCTCGAAACATGTACTGAAACTGAAAACAAGTTAAATAATTAATTTTATCTGTATAGTATTGATTCAGATGGATGTTCATATCTTGTTAATAACTATTCTAACATATCAATACGAAACCACCATGAGTCATTTAAATAATGTAACCTATCTCATCTCTTCATTAGCAGTCGCCAGAAACATCTCTCCTCTCCCAATCAACTGAATACCTCTTCATTTGTTACCCTATCTACCCATCTGATCTCCATCACTCTCCTGTAACACCACATTTCAAACGCTTCAATTCTCCTATTTTCTGCTGCACCACTAGTCCAAGTTTCACTTCCATAGAGCGCCACGCTCCAGACAAAGGCCTTCAAAAATTACATCCTGATACCTAAATCTACCATATTCGATGTCAACAGATTCCTCCTGTAGAAATGCTTTCCTTGCCTGTGCTAACCTACTTTTTATGTCCTCTTTTCTTCGTCCATCACTGGTTATTTTGCTTCCTAAGTAACAAACGTCTCCTACTTCCTTTAGCTTTTCACCTGCCAATTCCACGTCCATAGAGGTTTCTTATTTCTTTTTCAAAAATTCTTTCCACAGTTTAACTCTTCAAATATTCAACATCCCCAATGGTCTTCAAATAATGCACATATCCACAGATTTAGTTAGTTAGTTAGTTAGTTAGTTAGTTAGTTATTGAGGATTTAAGGGGTGGAACTATGAGGTCATCTGCCCCTAATATCCACAGTTTAACCCTTCAAGTGATCTGAGTTTAAGACCACGGGCATAATGCATCCTGATACAAATTATGGCTCTAAGCTGTTTCAAATATGATTAATAGTTAGCATACTTGGCTGTCACAGCTGAGGTCGGGTTCGATTCCCGGCTCTGCCAAGAAATTTAATTCTGATCTGAGGCTGAAATGGGGAACACTCAGCCTCGTAAGGCAAAATAGAGAAGAGGCGGGTTCGATTTCTACCTCAGCCATCCTGGAAGTGGTTTTCCGTGGTTTCCCACTTCTACTCCAGGCAAATGTCAGGATGGTACTGCCCCCGTAAATTGAATTATACTGAGACCACGGTGGCTGTATTGGCATATGTGAATAAAGTTATGGCCGTCATAGTTGTGACGTGTATATTCTTGACGTAGGCACGGATGACGCAGACTTCATGCAAGTAGGCTGGATGAGCTGAGATTCTTGGTGACGTCATGATTTTGTTCGAGAAAGATCTGAGATTTACGACGCAGTCGCAGGGAAGCAAGGAATTGTGCTGAGGAAGAAGTTACGCTATTGGAGGAGAGGCTCGAACCAATGAATGATAGCTGGGAGGGAGACGGAGATTGCTGAAATTACCATATTTAATTACTTTTGGCATGCAGAATTGTGGAAATCTATTTTCAGTTATGGCATTGATTTGGAATTTTGAAGAAATTAATTATGAGTTTTTGAAATTTGAAAATCCGTCAAGTATAGCCAAAGTTAGAACTTCTAGCAATGACGGAGGAACAAGCTATGGTAGGGATGGATACGCCCCTTAAGAAGTTGATAAAAGGCCTTGCACAACAGAGAGGAAGTTCTCAAGTTCTCAGGGCTCATGGCTCATTTCTCATTCACAGATTGTCAGACTTCGAGTTCTTAATTCCGATAGAACAAGTATATATTATTGAGTGAAGCAAGTCGTCATTAGCAAGTGTGGTAGAGCCCACAGCATCGAACAAGCATTGAGCGTGCAGCAGTGCAATTTTACGGTTACTAAAACTAGGCGAAGTTGGAGCGCACATATAAACGAGTCTACACGATTATCTATCAAGAGTTAGCTACTGCATTCATGCTAATTCAATTGTGCATTACAATATTGAGGCGTGTACGAAAGTTGAACATTTTCACTATTATACTTTGGAAGATATTCGCATTTTAAGACTGCAGACAAAAGTGATTTTCTCGACACCCGAGAAGCACTTTTATAATACCACATTCTACGCTACGGCTGACACATGTATTGCAACCGTGATACTGAAGATTACATTTGGTGATACAACGCTACATTCTACAATGGAACTATATAATCTGGCAGTACTTTCGACTATTATTATAACGGAAGTGGAGATGGAAGACTAAAACTTTAATGCAATTGGGACATACATCAGTGGAGTGAAATAGCAGCATGGAGCTTCGTTAATCGTCATTCTACAAAAGCGAGCATGTAGTGAACATCCAACTACACTCATGCATCGTAATCCATCGCTGAATTACATCAAATGGTAGTGGAAATATCTTCATACTCCACAATTATGAACATTTCTGCGGAAATAATTGCAATAAACTTCATGGCGAATTTCTACCAGAACTTCAGGGAACTTTCAAGAGAGGCCAGGGTGGACCCGGCTCACACAGAAGAGTTTTGCCAGAAGGATGTCTATCGTCTACACGGAGCAGTGCAATTTCCGGAGGAGGAAGCAGTTCTATTCTCCGAGGGCGCAGGTTCCAGGTTCGAGGTCGGAGCACATCTTTACGGTGGTGAAATGGAACCAACAGCAGTCTTCTTTGGAAATTTTCCTCTAGAACTTTAATCAACAGATAAGGTAGTCGTGAACGTTTCTTGATTTATTTGAGCCATTTAGCGATATCTGAGCAACCATTTTCCCCATATTTTCTGTCCCATATATTTTGCCCCATATTCTTGCTTGATATTTCTGTACTCTGTACACTTTGCTGATTTATGCCTTTTTCTATGATTTATTGAGTCATTATTATATCATTGGCATATTTAAATAATTTTGGATCAGTTGAGACTGATATTATATATATTCTTTCAGTAATTTGCATATTTTTGTAGTCACGATTTAACTGTAAAGTTAACGATTCTCTATGGCAAATTTGAATTCAGACAGCGTGTCATTTTATTAAAGTAATTCTATTCAGTAAATTACTTTGACCAATTTTCTGTCATCCTCAAGAAAGAAGAATGATTAAAAGATTTTAGAGCGTTAAAATCTACTACTTTATCGACGATCTTGGAAATACTAGTCGTTTTATGAACATGATTGCAACATAGACATTTTTCGTCAATTCTGAAATACCATTGCATTATAGACAATTTTATGAAATATGAACTTTGAGTACGATTTATTGAGTACACTATAGTAATGAACATTTGATATGAGTTTTTCTCAATTGTAGATTGGAACAATCCCCCCGCCGGTACTGCCACCTTGAAGAAGGCAATTTGTTATTGCCGGGTGTTTTGGGGGCTTGCGAGCTCAAATGATCTGCAGAGCTATGCCAGCGGGAGCTTAAGCTCCTGGTAGGGTCACCCAAGCTGGACAGGTCTAAAGTGATGAGCCAGACTAAGAGCGGTACCCTGGTCCTCCAGGTTGGGGGTTGGGCGTGGGGCTAACAACCCCACACTGTAAAACCTCAAAAGTTACGAAACTCTCAACGAAGCCTATGAATTTGGACGGAATTAACGATGATGAACCTGGAAAATGTTTAAGGACAAGGAAAAAGGACATGACTTTGACAATGGCAACATGGAACGTACGAACGATGTTGCAGATAGGAAAAATGGCAGAAGTAGCTGAGGAAGTTTTGAAGTATGGAATGGATATAGTAGCGATACAGGAAGTGAGATGGAGGGGAAACGGTAGGATTGACAAGAAGGACTATACAATGTTATACAGTGGTCCTGAAGTAAGAACTGGTCAGTGTGGAAAAGGCTTTATCATTAGTTCAAAGATAAAAAGAAGTCTTCTTGGATTTGAGCCTCTAGGAGATAGAATGTGTAAAATGAGACTAAAGGGACGATTCAGGAATCTGACACTTATATCAGCGTATGCACCTACAGAAGACGATAGTGAAGAGAAGAAAACTGCATTCTATGACCAGTTGGAAAAGGAATGTAGTATGATACCAAAATATGATGTGATAATACTTCTTGGGGACTTCAATGCCAAAATAGGTAGAGAGGACTTCTTGCAGTATGTAGCAGGGAAACATTCTTTACATACTAATACTAGTGAAAATTGGAAGCTTCTATGCCAATTTGCAGAAAGTAATAGAATGGTAATCAAAAGTACTTGTTTTAAACATAAGGACATACACAAAGGAGTGGTAAACCAAATCGACCATGTCTTGATTTCAAGATGACATGCATCTTCAATGATTGACGTCAGATCTGCAAGGGGCCCCAACTGTGATTCGGATCATTTTTTGGTGAAAGCTCTGTTTAGAGAACGAATTGCGAATGTAGAATGTGACAGAGGAATTAAGAGGATACAGTGGGACGTGGAAAAGTTTCAGCAAACACAAATTGTTAAGCAATATGAGGACACACTGAACAAGAAGTTGGAAGAGAGATTAAAGAATATGAATGAGGATGACACTGTAGAGAGGAGATGGACTGGAATAAAGAAAGCATTGGAAGAGACTGTGAAAGAAACTATTGGGGAGAAGAAGAGGAACAGGAAAGAAGAATGGTTTGATGATGAATGTAGGAAATATATAGAGCAGAAGAATGCAGACAGATTGATTATGATTCAAAGAGAGACAAGATGGAATTGTGAAAGATATAAAGAAAGTAGAAGAACAGCAAATAGAGTTCTGAAAAGGAAGAAGAGAATGTATCTAAGAAGACAAATGGAATGAATTGAAGAATTGAACAGCCAGAATGAAAGTAAGAAATTGTACCAAGCAACGAAACGAATGACAAAGGAATTTCAACCACGGGAGAACTCGTGTAAAGATAAAGATGGAAAAGTAATTGGAGAGGAAGAGAGAGTTCTTGAAAGATGGGCGGAGCACTTTAAGGATACGTTAAATATAGAACGTAAGGACGAGATGAATGAGAGACAGATCTACATGAATGTAGAGCCACAGGTCACTAAACCATCCATAGATGAAGTTATGGAGGCAGTGAAGCGTCAACGAAATGGAAGAGCACCAGGAGAGGATCAGATCATAGCGGAGGTAATAAAGAATGGAGGACAAGGGATAGTTAGGAACCTACATGAACTGATTGGAGAGATATGGGAAAGAGAGATAATGCCTCAGGATTGGAAGGTTGGCCTTATCTGTCCCATCTTCAAGAAAGGTGATAAGTTACAATGTGGAAATTATAGAGGGATAACATTACTAAGTGTTGTATATAAGATATTCTCAAGTATATTGCAAAGGAGACTGAGCGACTACGCTGAAGAAATACTGGACGAGAACCAGTGTGGATTCCGGCCAGGAAGGGGAACTACTGACCAAATATTTGTTATGAGACAATCTATGGAGAAATGCTATGAATATGGGGTTGATCTGCATTTGCTATTCATTGATTTCCAACAGGCGTTTGATAGCATTGATAGAACAAAGATGTTGAACGCCCTAGAAGCATGTGGAGTGCCAAAGAAGTTGATCAGTCTAGTAGCAATGACAATGGAAGGATCGCAGGCCAAGGTTTATGTAGGAGGCAAAACTAGCAGGAATTTTGAGGTGAATACCGGAGTGAGGCAAGGAGATTCATTGTCTGCAGTGTTATTCAACTTGACACTGAATGAAGTTATGAAAGAACTGGGTTTGGGAGGGACGATAATAAGCAAGTCCAAGCAGGCGTATGCATATGCGGATGACATTGTGTTGATGGCACGGAACTGGGCATCTCTTAAAGAAATGTTCAAGATTCTGGAGGATAAGAGTGGAAAGATGGGAATGAGAATTAATGAAAGGAAAACGAAATATATGAAAATGTCAGCGGGAAAAGATAGAAGAGCAAGAGAAAATGTAGAAATTGGTCAGTATAAGTTTGAGAATGTAAAATGCTTCAGTTACCTTGGTACTATACTAAATTGTGAGAATTCTGTATCAGAGGAGATTCATAAACGGATCATGAATGGAAACAGAGCTTACTATGCTAACACTAAGCTCTTAAAATCAAAACTGTTAAGTAGGAACTTGAAAGTTAAACTCTACAAGACCCTTATTAGACCAGTGGTGACCTATGGATCTGAGACGTGGACAATGTCAACAAATGATGAGAATGATCTCAAAATTTTTGAAAGGAAAGTTTTAAGAAGGATATATGGCCCGGTAAAGGAGGATGAAGGGTGGCGAATCAGGACAAACAAAGAAATTGAAGAGATAATCAAAGGTGAAGATATTGTGAAATTTATTAAGTCCCGACGTCTGGATTGGCTTGGTCATGTAGAGAGGATGAGTGAAGAAAGAACACCAAGGAAGATATTACATGGAACTAAGGAAGGGAAGAGGAGACGTGGACGACCGCGCAAAAGATGGCTACAAGACTTAGGAGAAGACCTGAGAACTATGAGGGTTGGAAGATGGTGGGAGAAAACTCATAGAAGAGACGAATGGCGAGGAATCGTGAGAGGGGCCAAAGCCTACCCCAGGCTGTAGCGCCGAGGAAGTAAGTAAGATTGGAACAATAATGTTTGCAGTCCACAGTCTAATTGTATTCTATTCGACTATTTATGCAGTTTAGATGAACTTTGATTGAAGATAGTATTTTTATACTGCGATACTTTGATGATATTAATCTCAATTTTGATAGACCAGGGAGGCGTGTCTAATCGTATTTGCTATTAAATTTATTTGTGACTGGCAAATTTTTACTTCATATCGCTTCATGAATGAAACCCACGAAGGTTAAATATAATAACAGTTTTCGATACAATTGATGAATATAAGAATTTGTAAAGAGGAACTATGGATGTATAATCGTTAGTTCAGTGGACGTGTAAAAGTCGCTGATGAATAATGCCCTTTAATAAGTGAAGGAGGTTCCCACAGTAATATTGATGATGATGATGATGATGAATTTATAAGTGGAGGTTTTTTGTGTGTATTGTGGAAGATTTTGATGCCATATATAATGAGATATATGATGAATTATGGGCCAATTTTGGTGCAATTTTGTGCGTTTTGAGCGAGGTATTTTTCCGCTGAGTGTATTGTTCAGGTCCATTGAAAATTATTCATGTGAAGTTACTGTTAAAATTAACAAGAGTGTTTAAATAATTTGAGATAACGATTTTGAATGGAGGTTACCGTCACAAATAATAATTATTAAATCTTATTAAACCTGAATCTAAAATTTAAATATAACTAACCTTCATTGGTCGATTATATCACCACGATTTAAGTAATTATCAACCGGATAAACGAGTGGTTTAATATATTTCTAATATAAATAATATAAATAATGTAAATAACTATGTAAATATCTTTAATAATAATTTGAAACGAACGGGATTAATAGAGGCGTGTATAAATTTTTCAGTTGTCGTTTCACAATGTTATAAACAATTTAAAATGTTATAAATAATTAATGAACATTTTGTTATAAACATTAAACGTTTTCGTTATTATACTCTAAACAACGCTAGTTCAACAATTGGAGTTTACAATTAAACAAGATTTGGGATTATTAGAGTAATCCATTGATATTTGAACGGAGCATTTAAAAGATTTGCGTGATAATATTTGAGTTGAGATGTGAACATTTAAAGTGTTTTGAAAAGGAGCTAGGCTCTGAGGTAACTAGCATATGCTAACATTGTTTGGACAGGTGCGTCCATTTGACGAAGCAAGCATGCGACACGGTGCAGGGTGTATTGCAGGTGGCCAGATAACTGAATGGTAGAGGCCAAGGTCATCTACATAGCAGCCTTGCGGTTATAAATAAAATGTGAAGTTCATGAACAAGGAAACAAATGCTTTATGTCTCGTCCCAGCTCCCTTATCCATTCCAATGTGCATTGTTGTTATTATTACGTTGTTTTTTTTTGAGCTAGAGAAAGCTGAAATTTTGTATGTGAAGTCTACAAGTCCTACAGGAGGACATGGTTGCATTGACAATGGCTTCTGATTGCCACGTTTATTTTGTTGTTAAATTTTATTATTTATTTTTCTTTATGTGAAATAAATTATTGTGCAGTTTAAATTTTCTTGTTTCGACTTGGTTCATTTTAAATATCGTGGTGGAGGTTATTGTGAGGACATACTATTAAGTGATCCAGTTGAAAACCCAGACCCGAGATTAAATTGAATAGGTAAGTAAAAGGTAAGTATGAACCCCCGTATATTTTGGTGTGTTCCACAATAATTTCATGTTAACTACTGTGCTCTAATCTCGGTAGTATCTGTCAGTGCCATTTTCATTGATGTAGCTGTGCCGGTGCGATTGATTATTGGCAATCCGATTGAGGGGGCGGATATCTGACAGCCTACTATCCGGATTATCGGGGACAGTAGGATTGGCACCGCAATTTCGTGGGGCTCGATAAAACTGGATTACCAGGTTGAACGCCAGTTGGATTGGTGCAATCAACGTGTGGAGTGTTCGAATAACATTGGATTACCAAGTTATCGATGTCAATGGGATTGTGAAGACTCAAATAAAGAGGTTGATTCTTTGTTAGATGTCTTGGCCAATTGTAGAATTTGAGAGTGTGATTATATAGGGATTAAATGTTGTGTTGTATTAGGAAAATTACACTCAGAAAAGATCAGATCTTATACAACCTGAGAGAGGTTAAATAGGCTGGAAACTTAAAAAAATCGCCTATGATCTGGAGTCTTATTTTATTTGACCGGCTTATGACATGTTTAGTCATATTAAAGATAAAATTAAACTATTTGGATTGTAAATGTAAATTAATTGTGTTAGGATATTTTAAAATGAACCAAAGAAATTTGAACATGTGCTTGAGTTTATTTCAACATAGGGTGTTTATGAAGTTAGTGATAAGGTAATTATAAGTTAGATTTAAGACAGAAAATTGCTCAAACTTATATATGGTGAAAGATGTTGCTCAGATGTTGTTATCTTGCTCTGTTTGATGTATGTCCCTAAAGCAGTCTATTATTGAAATATTATTGAGATGGCAGATGAGAGTATGAGAAAGATGTTGGAGGAGATGTCCAACAGTTTGAAAGCTAGCATGAATAACAGTATGAAGCAGATGCTGAATGAAAGTGTGAGGGAGATGGAAGCTAGGAATACTAGTCGAATGGAGGAGAATATGAAACTTCTTCAGACCAGTTCTGCAAACTTGGAAAATAATGTGTCGCGTTTACAGACCAGTACCCAGGGAATCCAGAATGCCGTGACTGACATTCACAAGGATGTCTCAGATGTTAAAGTAGATTTATCCAATGTCCATAAAGATTTATCCAATGTCCATAAAGATGTCTCAGATGTTAAGATTGATGTTTCCAATGTACATAAGGACCTTAATATGTTGAATCTTGATGTTGCTAATGTCCGGGGTGATATTTCATGTGCTAGAGCAGAAGTAATCGTTGTTAGGAATGATGTTGCTACTGTACAAGACAAGGTAGAAGAAGTTCAAAAAGAGATTAGAAATGTTCGAACCGATGTGTCAAACGTTCAAGTAGACATAAATAATATTCATTCTGATGTTAATGATATGCAAAGCGATATCAATAAGATGCAAATAGAAGTTAATACAGTTTTTGTAGACATTGCCAAAGTTCAAACTGATGTTAATAAGGTTAGAGAAGAAATTGAAACTTCAAAAACGCTTTGTACTCGTAACATTAGTGCTTTAACAACTAGATTGGTTGACGAGTCTGTTAGGACAACAGCTTCACTAGCTGGATTAAAACATGATGTAGAGGTCATGAGAACCCAAGTCTTAGATCATAATCGTTTACTTAAGGAAGACATTGAAGTAGATATTGCTGAAATGTTAACTGCAAATGTAACGGTTTGGAAAGATGAATGGAACAGGTTAAGTGGGGAACATGTCAATCAGATTCAGGAGCGAATTGAACGAAAACTTGCCAGTACACAAGTAGATATAAATAATGAGGTAGTTCAAATTAGAAAGGACTTGAATATAAGGATGGATTCGCTATCCGAAAAGCAGGTAGAGGATAGAACTCAAATAGGCCAAGACGTGCAAGCATTAAAAACCGCGTTAGAGGAACAAATTCATAAGGTTGTCTCTGATGTCAATGAAACTACGAGCAAACTTCAGAATTTGAAACTAGGAGAAGCTAGCATGTTGGAAACGTATAAAGAAGAGTTGATTAGGAAAGTCATCACGGAAATCACAGATAAGGATCCAGAAGGGTTGACTTGTGAAGATAATAGGAATTACGTGAGAAGATGTAACCTCGCTACTGAAGAGAGAGATATTAGTCCTGAGGAACGTATATTCAGATTCCGGGAAGAAGAAGAGGATAGGAATATTGAACCTGAATGGAAATATCGTGATAGTGGGAAGAATTATATGGATTCATATCCAAGAAATGTGACAGTCATCCGAAACTTTGAGGACAAGCCTCAGAAATTTAGTAATACAGATAGTCTAACACCGATAGAGTATATCAGAAACCTGAAAGACTATTTTATTGAAGCCCATATTCCTAGAGAAAGAGAAATGAGAATCGTAGAAAGATTTCTAGCTGGAGGACCCCTTGAGTGGTTCAGTGCATTTCGGTACACTTTTAGTAATTTCGATGAATTTGCAGAGGCACTGATAAAACGATTCTGGTCAATAGAAGCACAAAATTCATTAAGAGCTGAGGTATACTCGAGGAAGTATTCGGGTACTCTTCCAACACGGTACGCTGATTTCTTCACGAGCCAGTTATCGCGCTTGAGATTTTTACAACCCCCATTGTCGACAGAGCAGTTGATAGATGCTATTTCTCGTATGCTACCTGTGGAGGTGAGAAGGCTTATTATATCGTCAAATATCAGGGATTTGACCAGTATGGACGAACTATTGAGAAGGCTTGACTACACGAGTCCAATGCCAAATTTGGTTCCAAAAGTTCAGAGGCACGAATTCAAAGACATTAATACAGTCTACATGGATCAAGTTCAGCAAACTGATACGCCTGCTGAAGAGAAAACTGAAAATGTAGGTCCTCACAGGAACAATTATTTTCGCAACAACAGACCACAAGGTTACCGTCCATATCAGCAAAGACGAGGCTGGAATAACAATAGAGGGAACTATAATAACGGAAGAGGTAGATATTATAATAACAATGGGTACAATAGGAACTACAACAGAAATAACCAGTACCAGAATCGGAATCAGAATTCTCAAGGTCAGGTTATGACACCGGACAAGTATCAAGAGAGAGAGAAAGAAAGTCAGCAGTATTTGAAGGAATTACGAGAGAAGGAAGCTGAAAACCAGAAGAAAAGACAGGATGTAGTGATCGATCCTGGTCCTTCTACAAGCCAGCAGAATTTGGAAAACAGGAATACAGGACAGAAGAGAAAGTAGAGAGGAGAGAATGCATTAGCCACACACAACCCAGAGAAGAAGAGACTTATGATTAAGGAACTTGAAGAAATATTATCCAAGAGTAAGCCAATAATAATTCAATTTCGTGTTCAAGTGAATTCAGATATTTATAACAGAGTTTAAAAACAATTTGCAACTGTTTTTAAAACGTGGTGAAGGGAGAATGCCCCCGTAAATTGAATTATACTGAGACCACGGTGGCTGTATTGGCATATGTGAATAAAGTTATGGCCGTCATAGTTGTGACGTGTATATTCTTGACGTAGGCACGGATGACGCAGACTTCATGCAAGTAGGCTGGATGAGCTGAGATTCTTGGTGACGTCATGATTTTGTTCGAGAAGGATCTGAGATTTACGACGCAGTCGCAGGGAAGCAAGGAATTGTGCTGAGGAAGAAGTTACGCTATTGGAGGAGAGGCTCGAACCAATGAATGATAGCTTGGAGGGAGACGGAGATTGCTGAAATTACCATATTTAATTACTTTTGGCATGCAGAATTGTGGAAATCTATTTTCAGTTATGGCATTGATTTGGAATTTTGAAGAAATTAATTATGAGTTTCTGAAATTTGAAAATCCGTCAAATATAGCCAAAGTTAGAACTTCTAGCAATGACGGAGGAACAAGCTATGGTAGGGATGGATACGCCCCTTAAGAAGTTGATAGAAGGCCTTGCACAACAGAGAGGAAGTTCTCAAGTTCTCAGGGCTCATGGCTCATTTCTCATTCTCAGATTGTCAGACTTCGAGTTCTTAATTCCGATAGAACAAGTATATATTATTGAGTGAAGCAAGTCGTCATTAGCAAGTGTGGTAGAGCCCACAGCATCGAACAAGCATTGAGCGTGCAGCAGTGCAATTTTACGGTTACTAAAACTAGGCGAAGTTGGAGCGCACATATAAACGAGTCTACAAGATTATCTATCAAGAGTTAGCTACTGCATTCATGCTAATTCAATTGTGCATTACAATATTGAGGCGTGTACGAAAGTTGAACATTTTCACTATTATACTTTGGAAGATATTCGCATTTTAAGACTGCAGACAAAAGTGATTTTCTCGACACCCGAGAAGCACTTTTATAATACCACATTCTACGCTACGGCTGACACATGTATTGCAACCGTGATACTGAAGATTACATTTGGTGATACAACGCTACATTCTACAATGGAACTATATAATCTGGCAGTACTTTCGACTATTATTATAACGGAAGTGGAGATGGAAGACTAAAACTTTAATGCAATTGGGACATACATCAGTGGAGTGAAATAGCAGCATGGAGCTTCGTTAATCGTCATTCTACAAAAGCGAGCATGTAGTGAACATCCAACTACACTCATGCATCGTAATCCATCGCTGAATTACATCAAATGGTAGTGGAAATATCTTCATACTCCACAATTATGAACATTTCTGCGGAAATAATTGCAATAAACTTCATGGCGAATTTCTACCAGAACTTCAGGGAACTTTCAAGAGAGGCCAGGGTGGACCCGGCTCACACAGAAGAGTTTTGCCAGAAGGATGTCTATCGTCTACACGGAGCAGTGCAATTTCCGGAGGAGGAAGCAGTTCTATTCTCCGAGGGCGCAGGTTCCAGGTTCGAGGTCGGAGCACATCTTTACGGTGGTGAAATGGAACCAACAGCAGTCTTCTTTGGAAAATTTCCTCTAGAACTTCAATCAACAGATAAGGTAGTCGTGAACGTTTCTTGATTTATTTGAGCCATTTAGCGATATCTGAGCAACCATTTTTCCCATATTTTCTGTCCCATATATTTTGCCCCATATTCGTGCTTGATATTTCTGTACTCTGTACACTTTGCTGATTTATGCCTTTTTCTACGATTTATTGAGTCATTATTATATCATTGGCTTATTTAAATAATTTTGGATCAGTTGAGACTGATATTATATATATTCCTTCAGTAATTTGCATATTTTTGTAGTCACGATTTAACTGTAAAGTTAACGATTCTCTATGGCAAATTTGAATTCAGACAGCGTGTCATTTTATTAAAGTAATTCTATTCAGTAAATTACTTTGACCAATTTTCTGTCATCCTCAAGAAAGAAGAATGATTAAAAGATTTTAGAGCGTTAAAATCTACTACTTTATCGACGATCTTGGAAATACTAGTCGTTTTATGAACATGATTGCAACATAGATATTTTTCGTCAATTCTGAAATACCATTGCATTATAGACAATTTTATGAAATATGAACTTTGAGTACGATTTATTGAGTACACTATAGTAATGAACATTTGATAGGAGTTTTTCTCAATTGTAGATTGGAACAATAATGTTTGCAGTCCACAGTCTAATTGTATTCTATTCGACTATTTATGCAGTTTAGATGAACTTTGATTGAAGATAGTATTTTTATACTGCGATACTTTGATGATATTAATCTCAATTTTGATAGATCAGGGAGGCGTGTCTAATCGTATTTGCTATTAAATTTATTTGTGACTGACAAATTTTTACTTCATATCGCTTCATGAATGAAACCCACGAAGGTTAAATATAATAACAGTTTTCGATACAATTGATGAATATAAGAATTTGTAAAGAGGAACTATGGATGTATAATCGTTAGTTCAGTGGACGTGTAAAAGTCGCTGATGAATAATGCCCTTTAATAAGTGAAGGAGGTTCCCACAGTAATATTGATGATGATGATGATGAATTTATAAGTGGAGGTTTTTTGTGTGTATTGTGGAAGATTTTGATGCCATATATAATGAGATATATGATGAATTATGGGCCAATTTTGGTGCAATTTTGTGCGTTTTGAGCGAGGTATTTTTCCGCTGAGTGTATTGTTCAGGTCCATTGAAAATTATTCATGTGAAGTTACTGTTAAAATTAACAAGAGTGTTTAAATAATTTGAGATAACGATTTTGAATGGAGGTTACCGTCACAAATAATAATTATTAAATCTTATTAAACCTGAATCTAAAATTTAAATATAACTAACCTTCATTGGTCGATTATATCACCACGATTTAAGTAATTATCAACCGGATAAACGAGTGGTTTAATGTATTTCTAATATAAATAATATAAATAATGTAAATAACTATGTAAATATCTTTAATAATAATTTGAAACGAACGGGATTAATAGAGGCGTGTATAAATTTTTCAGTTGTCGTTTCACAATGTTATAAACAATTTAAAATGTTATAAATAATTAATGAACATTTTGTTATAAACATTAAACGTTTTCGTTATTATACTCTAAACAACGCTAGTTCAACAATTGGAGTTTACAATTAAACAAGATTTGGGATTATTAGAGTAATCCATTGATATTTGAACGGAGCATTTAAAAGATTTGCGTGATAATATTTGAGTTGAGATGTGAACATTTAAAGTGTTTTGAAAAGGAGCTAGGCTCTGAGGTAACTAGCATATCCTAACATTGTTTGGACAGGTGCGTCCATTTGACGAAGCAAGCATGCGACACGGTGCAGGGTGTATTGCAGGTGGCCAGATGACTGAATGGTAGAGGCCAAGGTCATCTACATAGCAGCCTTGCGGTTATAAATAAAATGTGAAGTTCATGAACAAGGAAACAAATGCTTTATGTCTCGTCCCAGCTCCCTTATCCATTCCAATGTGCATTGTTGTTATTATTACGTTTTTTTGAGCTAGAGAAAGCTGAAATTTTGTATGTGAAGTCTACAAGTCCTACAGGAGGACATGGTTGCATTGACAATGGCTTCTGATTGCCACGTTTATTTTGTTGTTAAATTTTATTATTTATTTTTCTTTATGTGAAATAAATTATTGTGCAGTTTAAATTTTCTTGTTTCGACTTGGTTCATTTTAAATATCGTGGTGGAGGTTATTGTGAGGGCATACTATTAAGTGATCCAGTTGAAAACCCAGACCCGAGATTAAATTGAATAGGTAAGTAAAAGGTAAGTATGAACCCCCGTATATTTTGGTGTGTTCCACAATAATTTCATGTTAACTACTGTGCTCTAATCTCGGTAGTATCTGTCAGTGCCATTTTCATTGATGTAGCTGTGCCGGTGCGATTGATTATTGGCAATCCGATTGAGGGGGCGGATATCTGACAGCCTACTATCCGGATTATCGGGGACAGTACCTACCGTAAGGTCACGGCCGCTTCCTACCCAAATCCTACCTTAAATACTATATACACACTAACACAGATATCACAGTGACACATTTTATCAGACAAGTACACGGGGGCTACATGACCACGACGTCGCAAAGATTTTAACACATCGCAGTTTGAAGGAAAATATTAAAGTTCAAATTCAATTTTCATCTTTTTGACGAGTTCTTCACACGCGACAATTTTTTTTTATTTTTTTTTTTATGACAGGCTTGTAATAATATTCATCCAGGGGCCGCATACTGTTTAGGTGTGTGCTTGAGGCTGATAACCTCGATGTTTTTGTCCCCAAAACAAAAAGAATAGTGATAGGAGGACGTGCTTGGTGTCGTTTTCAGGCTATTTTTTCTATCTATCTTTTAATAGGTTGAATTTTTGAGAATGGATTTTGGGGTAAAACCGTATTTTATCACATTTTTGGTGATATTTTCGGAAGGGGTGGTGGTAGGAGGGCGTGCTTGGTGTCATTTTTTCGGTGCGTTGTCCTCTTTAAGAAGATGAATGTGTTGAGAATGAGGGAAATCTATTTTGGGGGTAAAAACATGTTTCTTTCACATTTTCGGTGATATTTGGGGAAGGAGTGGTCGGATTTAGATGTGCGTGCTAGAGTTGTTTTCAGGGTGTTATCCTCTTTTCTTTGATGTATGAAGAGGGCTAAAATTTTGTAAAATGAGGGAAACAGAATGTTTTTTTAATATATTTTTTATTTTTATTTTTTATATTGTTTTCATTTTCATATTGTTTTATGTTTGCTGACGTATGTGAAAGGATGTTTGTGGTGATGCGTGTTTCTCAACCCCTTGGGGATCGCAGGATGTATAAAAAGAGTTATTGCTGTTGTTTTTTTTTATTAAAAGAAGAATACACTCACATTGTATTAAACGTTTTTTATTCTATTAATGAGAAACTTGAGCTTGTTTGGAATTAACCAATTTTTGAATTAATGTTTATTAGTTACAAGTGTTTTTTATGAATAAAACTCTACAATTATTGTTTTAACGTTAACACTTTTGGGGCGGTTGGTCACCAAAATAACTCATCCTAAAAAGGGGGCTGCAGTGTCTAAAAGGTTGAGAACACCTGCTCTAGATGTAGTGACTTTCATGTACTGTTGGCTGTACTGCTGCTAGCTACAGGAAGGCAGATGAAGCGTTAAGGATGGTGTCGACCAAGCATGGCCAGAGAAATGGGATTACCCATTTGTAAACGATAACTCTCAAGGCGTGTCGGACACAGAGTGTTAAAGGCAGCTTAATGATGAAGACGTGATAAATCAACTTGCTTTCCGGGTTTGGGTTTCGATCGCTACAGTAGAAGACCGGCCGGCGGACATGGCGAATCCATTCAATGTAAATCAGCAACAAACGTAAATTTATAGGATCATAAAATCCAAGATGAATCTTTAAATCTCTCAATAAAATGGTAATTAATATTTCAATGAAAATAATATTGTATACTGTATAGCAATGAAAATGAAAATCCACAGCCTGCTTCCAGTCTCCGACCGGGTCAGGAATGGAATGAATGAAGCCCCTATCTAGCGGCGAGGATAAGCAATCAAAAAAACATTAATGTCACATAAAATGGAACCTAAAGTGAAGCAGAAACGTGGATCTGTGATTAGCAAGGGGACAATTCTGACAGTTAGTTACCATGCCAACGAGTTTCATCATCTAGGCCTCCTCTATGGTTACCATGGTAGGGGGCGTGGGGGCGCAGCAGTCAAGCTGATGGTCTCTCAAAAAGGTGGACCGGATTCGATTCCCGGTCATTTCATGTGAGATTTTTGAAGTGAAATGCCATGTCCTGTGGTTCGGATTCCACGTAAAAAGGAGGTCCCGTGGCTCATGTTCGCATGATTAAAGGTCACGTAAAACTAATAGCTTCCTTCCTTTTTGGTTACCATGGCAACAAGTGTTTGTCGTGTAGATCTCCTATATGGTTACCATGGCAACACGTGTTTGTCAGCCAGGCTTCTTATATGGTTACCATGGCAACACGTGTTCGTCAGCTAGGCCTCCTATATGGTTACCATGGCAACACGTGTTCGTCAGCTAGGCCTCCTATATGGTTACCATGGCAACACGTGTTCGTCAGCTAGGCCTCCTATATGGTTACCATGGCAACAAGTGGTCGTAATCTTTGCCTCCTATATGGTTACCGGTACCGTGACAAGTGGTCGTAATCTAGGTCTCCTAAATGGTTACCATGACAACAAGTGGTCGTCAGCTAGGCCTCCTATATGGTTACCATGGCAAAAAATGTTCGTCAGCTAAGCCTCCTCTATGGTTACCATGGCAACAAGTGTTCGTCAGCTAGGCCTCCTCTATGGTTACCATGACAACAAGTGTTCGTCAGCTAAGCCTCCTCTATGGTTACCATGGCAATAAGTGTTCGTCAGCTAGGCCTCCTATATGGTTACCATGACAACAAGTGGTCGTCAGCTAGGCCTTCTATATGGTTACCATGGCAACAAGTGTTCATCAGCTAAGCCTCCTCTATGGTTACCATGGCAACGAGTTTTCGTCAGCTAGGCCTCATATATAGTTACCATGGCAACCAGTTGTCATGAGCTAGGCTTCCTATATAGTTACCATGGCAACGAGTTTATGTCAGCTAGGCCTCCTATATGGTTATCATGGCAACAAGAATTCGTCATCTAGACCTCCTATATGGTTACCATGGCAACAAGTGTTGTAGTGTACTGTACATCAACTTAATTTACATAGAAGGGAAAGGATTTTATGAAAACAAAAATCCCCAGGTTCTGAGGGACTCAAGTGTGACCGTAAAGGGTTAAAAAGTTACTAATTCAAGCCTAGCTAGATGCTAAATGATTCTGGATCTGACAACGCTGCCTTAAGGGGACTGTAAACCATTCCAGCAGCTCAACGTTAGTTCCTCTCCATCAAAACATCTCACACGCGTTTTGTGGCGTTGACGATTTCTGTTTCTGCAGCAGACCATTTTTATGTGAGGCTTTTTTTTAATGTAGGACATAAAACATTGTTGAGGTCATCGTCCCCCAGCAGCCGGGAGGGGAACAATGGCGAACGAGATGACATGGTCGATAAGGTGGCCCCGAACCTGCTGAGACCGAGAGCTTACCTGGGAGCCGGTGTCACATTCCACAGTTTATCGTCATCCAAGGGGACTAAAGTATAAAATTACACGCTATAACACAGGGATGTACAACCCACGTCAGTTTATATGTGGCCCACTGCCTGGTCACCAATCTCTTTTAGCGGTCAAAATTGCATGAGAATACAGGGGTTTGTCTCATTATTTTAAGTTAAACTTAGCAAATAATAAAATCTAGCTGTCCCATATATACCACTCGTCTGGCTTTACTGTTATGTGGGATTGACGCAACATTGAATACTGTCTGTTAGATAGTCATCCCGAATGCTAGTTGGATCCTCAAAAAGTACCACCGTTAGGTTATGTGGGTAAATCCCCACAAACCCAAGGCAGAACTACGGTATATTGAGGCGTACTAGGCAAGAAGATGAGTGAGGTAGTTTGCCATTGCTTTCCTCACTGAGTCAGAACAGGAGTACTAACCCTATGATAGAAGCTTTCACAGCATCCACTGACTGTGCCCTGAATATCATTACTAAGCACACCCATGCCTCAGTAGCTTCCATATAATCACAGCCATGAGCGAGACTGAGACATCGGTGAAAAGCCACATTTTGCTCTAGCCTGTAATGCTAACCCCGTAAATATACGTTTTCATGCAGTGCTCACTTTGCTAAGTCCGTAAAAATACATGCAGCATCCGATCAGTTCAAATGGCGCGCCAGAAGTTCAAGGACGTTCTAAAGAGGCGATAGTTCACTTTTCCGCGCATTTACAGTACGTAAGAATTTTGTTTCCTAGCAATGCTGAAACTGGCCGAGTACTAGGACAGAAAATACTACAATCTTTCGAGATGATCAATCCATCCAAAACCGAGTTCTTCATTCACACCCTGCTGGAAGACGCCCCAGGAAGCGATGGAAGAATCGAATATTGGCAATACTTCAGCAAGTGGAGCCGAATGAGGTGGAAGATGAAGGTAGAGACCGGTAGCGATAGCCTTCCTCCTCCTTTGTGAATGATTTCTTTGTTTTCACTTTTCCTCTTCTATTTCTTTCTTTTGTTCTTCTGCTTTGGGCCTTAAAGGTCCATAAGTGCAATAAATGATGATGATGATGATGATAATAATAATAATAATAATATCGTATGGCCTCGAGTGCCTGGTGCAAGCTTTGTTAATTGGCAGCCAGAGGGCAGCTTGCATGTCGAATTTCGTCGTTCCTTTGAACGCTATGAAAGTCAAGGAGGTTAGATATCTAAGCTTTACAGCGCTTTCTAGTAGAGAATGGAGGAACTTTGTGTTGGCGGAAAATCCCGAGATTATTTTGCCATTGAACTCGGCCTACTGAATTCAAATGGGTTCTTTAACATGCCAACAACGTATGAGATCCATGTCGTGATTTTTGTCGCCTTTCAAATCACTTACCACGGCCAGGGGCGAACCTGCAAGCTTGAAGTTAGTAGTCTGACACGTTAACCACTCACCCACCGTGGCAAGCGATTACCCTACTATGACACTAGGCCAGGCAGTGAAATTTAAATCAGAAGGCCGTGGAACTCAGTGCATCTAATTATCTAATTGGTCAAGCAACTGTTTCTTGAGCTCTGATTGGTGGGAGAAACTGTTTCATAATGAAACATAGTGTTATAAGTTAATGAGCCTCATTATAGTACAGTTTTCTGACATATAATAGTCAGGGTTGAATATAAAGTCAGTTAAAGAACGATTAGGGGTGTTCAAATGAAACGGTACGAAACGATAATGTGCTCATGTTTCTCCCACTTGAACGTGGACAATACACCTTGTGTGACGTTAGAGACGTGTGGGCGAGCGTTATCATGGAGCAGAATTACTTATTTCGTGAGCAGTCCAGGCCGTTTGTTCTTGTTGGACTTGAGTAGGCTACGGAGTGTCGCACAATACATGTCACTGTTAATGGTTCGTCCGTGGTTTAAAATCGGACGACGAACTAAGGGACACCGTACAGGATTGGCTCCTGTCACAACCACAAGACTTCTGGGAACAGGGAATCCTGTGGCTAGTGAAGCAATGGGACACCTGTGCACAGGCCTGTGGTGATTACTTTTGAATAACGAATAAATTGTACCCACAGTATCGTTTCGTGCCATTACATTTGAACACCCCTCGAAGTAAAGCTACTTTGCAATAATCGCATCTTCTTGAAAAAAAAAAACAGCACCGAGGGAGTAGGTCTACATAAAAAAATAGCATTGAAAGGGATAAACGTACTTTTTAAACAAATAAATATACTGTATTTCCGTTGTTTTATTAAGAAATGTAAGATTTTTCCAGTACTATTGAGACGCAATTTGGAAGATTTTGGTACAAACCGCATCTTGTAACTCCCTCTGGTTTAACCCTTCGAATGCCAAGCTAACTTTAATGAAATCACAAGTTTTTGATAAACATTATGTCCTACCTATAATTTTTAAGATGTTAATATAGCGTGCGTTCAAAAAGTAACGAGCCGGAGGCTGGAATGAGTAAACTGGTGACGACGTCGGCTAATCGTGGCGTGTGTAACGAGGTGTGCTTCCGACCAGAGCGTGGAAGGTCACAGCCCTTCGCTAGAGGGCACGCGTGTACGTCACGTGACGATACAAAGCGAGCAGCAGCATGCATCAATCGTCCAACGCTGCCAGTCGCATTAAAAACAGTGACATGGAGGAGTCAACCGAGGAGCAAAGAGGTGTTGTTCGGTTTTTGACAGCGGAAGGAGTAGGGGGAACGGACATTTATCGCCGAATGTCACAAGTACGGCGAACACTGCATGTCCCTTGCAAGGGTCAAGGGGTGGCACAAGCGCTTCAGGGAAGGACTGGTGTCGTTAGCCGATGATGCCCGATCTGGGGCACTCCCCTGCATTGCCGATGACAACGTCCAGCTGGTTGATGCACTCATTACCCAGGACCGCCGAGTGACAGTGAACGCCATAACCGCCGTAGTCGCTCCACGACAATGCACGACCTCATACTCCCAACACAGTCGCGGCACTCATGCAGAAATTCAAATGGGAGGTTCTCGGCCACCCTCCATACAGTCCAGACCTCTCACCCTGTGATTACACCATGTTTGGTCCACTGAAAAGGGCTCTGCGGGGCCAACGATTCAGCTCGGACACCGACGTCCAGCTGTACGTGCGGAACTGGTTCACATCGCAGCCCAGGGATTTTTATGAGACAGCCATTCACCACCTCGTGTCACAGTGGGACAAGTGCCTCAACAGCCAGGGCCAATACTTCTAACATACAGGTACTGGTTTCTGTAATTATGCCTCCAGCTCGTTACTTTTTGAACGCACCTTATATTTGACTGTAGCAGGCAAATATAGTATATGAGATGCTAAATAATTAAAACAGTGTTTCAATTGTATCTTTAAAAGATACTTTTTTTATAATTTTAAATGTACATTTTTCAAAGTCGTCGTTATGAGTTGAAACCCTACTCTCACACGCTTCATTGAGCGCTAAAACCTCATTTATTTCTCCATCGTTCAAAGAGCTAACGATATTTATCACTACGTATCACAATTAGCTCCGAGTAATAATGTAAACAAACATAGCTTCAAAAGATCACACGTGCGGGTAATCAGTTGACTGCAGCATGAACCCAGTTATTCACGGAACACAAACATATCGATATCCAGAGAGAGAATAATTCCTACATCGTCTTGGTTACAACAGAGATAGCACTGCTTGGCTAGAAGTAGTAGCCTAATAAAAACACATCTACCGCCCGTGGCATTTTTTAGCAGAAGCGCTCTTAGCCGATGTATCCCCCCCCCCCCCCCCCCCTGGCACTATAAGGGTTAAGAACTTAAGCTTTGTGAAACATACACCTTACCATTTCATATACCAGGTGAAACTCCAGCCCCTAATAATATTGTTTTATGCAGCCAAACTAATGTTGATGTCAGGAAGGTCGATATTCCTTTTCTTGCACCCAGTACGGTACTAATGCACAGCAGGCATATCCTGCAAGCGATACTGAACACTATTATTTTCCCCTCGTATTAGTCTGTAGTCACATCGAGGATGCAAGCAAATTAAGGCCTCTTTCACACAGCGCCACCATGAGCCATGAGCCAGTCTTGAAATGGAGGTGGAAGAAGGAGCACTTGCTGTTTATCTATATATCAGGTAACGTAAACGCCGAAAACGGGGAAATAGAAGATTTGGGGTTCACTCACTTTTGCACGATCGATCAATAAGAGGGATATTTTGTACTCTGTATATTGATTTTAGACATAATCCAGTGAACATTTTCACCTTCCTACGAATGAACATTTCATCTTTTGATGAGCTACTGCAGGGTTAAAAGATCAACTGGCCGGTGTGGACACAAATATGAGAGATAGTACACCTCCAGAGGAAACACTCCTAGTGACGCTGAGGTAAGAAGAATTTGCACATTTTCAATTTACTTTAATGAGCGTTCTATTTATTAAGTAAAGTTACATATAAAAATTAGTTATCATTATATTTTCACGACTTCGGTGGCATAGTTGGTAGCATGCTGAACTTCTGTGCCCAAGATCGCGAGTTCAAACCCGGCCGAAGTCGTCGGATTTCTTAAGAGCGTTAAAAATCCTTCAGTATCCCTTCCTTCGGAGGGGAAGTAAAGCTAGCGGGCCCATGGCATAGATTTATGGCATGTAAAATATCCTTGCACTAACTACAATATTGTGTGAAGCTAAATTTGTAGGTTAAATTTGATTAACGCTCTATTACGTTCCAACGTTTCACGCCAGGTGCCGGTGCTGGTGGCATCAAGTTGCCAAGTTCGCAGCTAGGTGTCGTTGGCGGTAGTATTAAGTACCATAAGTAGGAACTACTTGAAATTGATCGTCTGCAGTCCTTACCTGAATTACACATAACACACACTAATACAGCCATCACAATTAACACCGGTTATCAGACAAATTCTACACACACCCAAACCCAAGCACACGGGGATACATGACTGCGTTGTCGCAGCCCCTAAACTGAGGAACCAACAAACCAAATTGGACGTGATGAAACGAAACTACATATGGGCTTTGTAACTACCAATAGGAGGAACTGAGAACTACAAACCGTTTCTCTGTAACAAAATGGTTGCATATCAGTGTTATCTGCCCTTCATCAGGAAAGCTTTTTATATTTTTACACTCACACAACTAGATTGAGAAGTCAAAAACTGTATGGGTTGAAGGCATATTCCATAGGCCATATTGTACAAAATTAATGGAACATCATTCCTGCTTCCTGCATAATCTTTGGTAATCAAGGCCACCTCACAGTATCGATAAGGTGGAAATATGAATTCCGCTTTAGTGAGGTACGGCGGTCTAAATGTTTGCAAGTCCCTGACTTATAGTGAAGTGGAAAGCTAACACGAGGTGTACAAGTGGCTCGATGCTAAACTGAGCGAGAAATGGACAACTTGAAGCTGCTGTGCTGGTTCTTTACGCTGTGCTGCTCAAAGAACACCGCTCCACCGTGCCGCTCTTAAAGGAACATCAAGTTTAATGCACGAGCTGCCTGTTGGACCGAGGTTGTTGGAGCGAGGAACAGGTCTGTACCACAGGGCGCACTCATAAGAGGACCCAGGCGCGGATCCTGATGGCTTTTATCCCTTAAAAATTGCGATGGAATAAACTGTCTGTCTGTCTGTTAGGTAGTCAGCCTGAAGGCTGCTTGGTCCTCGAAAATGACCGCAGTTAGGTTATGTGGGTAGATACCCACAAAAACCCAAGGCAGCGCTATATTGAGGCGTACTAGGCAAGATGAGGGTGAGGTAGTTTGCTATTGCTTTCCTCACTGAGTCAGAACAGCAGTACAGTAGAGTCTCGCAAACTCGGCCTAATGTGGACCTAAGGGTGGCCGAGTTCCCGAAACTGCCGGGTTATCGGGAAATGTGTTAAAAAGACGAAATAAGCTGTTTGTTTTGGTTTAAAAGTAATGCAATGCAGTACATTTATTTGTTTTTAACAGAAACACAAGTTTTAAAATGATTAAGCCACTACAATTACAGTACTTGAATATGTACAAAACAATTTCCGTATGCAAATAGTTTTTTCATTTAATGAAAATTACCATTTACTTTTTTTTTTGTTTTTTTTTTGCAAAATGTAACTAAGTTAATGTTCTTTTGCTTTTCGCTTTGAAAACTGTTTTTTGAAGCCTCGTCACGAAGAAACAGAATTGCGGAGAATGCGCAATCAAATAAATACAACGCTCTGCGCGAGAACCGTTTGTTTACTTCTTACTGCCAACAGTTTGTGCATTTCCAGTACTGTACAACTACCTGTATTTATCAGGTTGTCGTTACTCTTCTTACTATGTACTGTAGGTCAACTTGTATCGCGTCGTATTTAACGGTCGATAATTCCATTGATGGAGAAGACGAAAGAAAACATAATAACGCTCTGTGTGGAAACACGTAACAAACAAAAATCATGATTTTTTTTCTCCTGTCAGAGTGGCCGAGAAATCCGGAGTGCCGGGTTACCGAGTGCCGAGTCCGAGACTCTACAGTACTAACCCTATTAGTAGAACCTTTCACAGCATCCTCAGGCACTGACTGTGCCCTGAATGTCATTACTAAGCACCACCCATACCCCAGTAGCTTCCATATAATCACAGCCATGAGTGAGACTGAGACATCGGTGGAAAGCCACATTTTACTCTAGCCTGTGCCAACAGACAAATGCAAATGCACTGCATCCATCAAGAGATGGCAAACAGGTCACATGGAATAAACAAGAATCAATATAATAGGCCTATGAAGGTTCTTTTATCAAATTTAACTAGTGTTGTATAGCCATCTTCTGTCGTCTCGGGGTACGTTATGAGATTCCTAGTCCAGAGATCCTGGGTTCGATTCCAGGCTCAACCAAGAAATTTAATTTTGGTCTGAGGGTTAGAATAGGGTTTGTGTGGTAAAACTGAGAAGAGATGGGTTCGATTCCCACCTCACATAGCAGCACACGTAGAATTAGGTTGCAAATACTGTCATATATGGGTTGCTGGAAAACGCGCGATTTTCTACCGATTTTTCATCAAGTGTACAATACTGCTTCCGGTTGCACAGTTGCGCGGAGCTTTATACATGTGTAAATTGTAGCGTTCGTTAAGGTCGTCTTTACAGGTGCACATGTGCTCAATGGAGTGTGAGAGTACACATAATACCCTCCTGGTTAAGTCACAGTTTGATGATGATGATGATGATGATGATGATGATAATTGAAGCGATGAGCCGTACAGGGTCTAACCACCAAAAACTGTATTATGAGTTAATTCCAAAAAACGTAGTTAAACAAAATGTAGGTATAATTTGTGCCATTTTATGCAGATTGATAACTTCGTCTTTCCCTTCTGTTGTTTAGGCTGACTGTGGACCACGTTAATTTGATTTCAGCTTCTGGATCTTTATTTTTGCCCAATACTCCTTCATTCTATCGCCCTGCATTCCCCTCCTTTCTTCAGCCCATGGTGCCTGGGTCCGTGATGTAGGATGACTCTTAAAACCCGTGAAATTGGTTGATTGATTGATTGATTGATTGATTGATAACTATTATGATGACTGAGGCAATGAAACAGCCCACGAACTACGTGCAAAATAAATTATTTACAACCTTACAAACCTTCATAAGTGAAGTGACAAGCATGTCAGGAAGGTAAACATCCGCTCTTGACGTCCTTTCACTCATTCACATTACGTTTTCTAGTAACATTTTCATCCTTTAATGCACTCGTTGTCACAAGCAAAGAACTATGCTCCGCCATCTTGTACCGGAGTTAGATCCCTATTCCGTGCGAGATGGAAGTTCCCCACCCACTAGCACCGCAACAAGTTCCGATTTCTTCCACTTGACTACGCCACATTGCAGGAACGTTCATATGGAACCTTATTCCAATGGAACATCATTTTCGGGAAGATGGCGGTTAGATCCCTTTTCAGCGCATCGCTTCAATTGTTGTTTTAAGGGGCCTAACATCTAGGTTATCGGCCCCTAATGGCTTGGATGATTGTGAAAATGTAGACAAAATGAAACTTAACCTAAAACTACTACAAACTAGAAGAGGAAATGGAAAACATAACTAAGAATAAGGGAAACAAAAGACAGGAGGAAAGGAAATGCCCTCAACCCTCGAAGAATGAGAATTAAGGGACTTGGAAGAAAGCGGAGCCAGGAAAGGCAGATAGGAAAGGTAAAGAGGAGAGGGACCGCCCCAAAGGCAATGGAAGAAGGAGAAAAACGAACCCAGCTCAGGAAGTCCTCGGGGTCGCCAAATCCCGAACTCACCAGACGTGAACCCAAGGTACAATCCAGGGTGCATCATAAGTGGTGGGGCTATAACCCTGGAAGAATGAGGGATCAGGGAAGATGAGACAAGGGCCAATGAAGGCAGGAAAGTGAAAGACTCACTAGGCCTCGGATACCCTAATACCGTCGGGGTCGGAAAAGAACAAGAGTTGACCAAGGGAGGAAGTGGAAGGAATACCGGACTCAGCTGTGTTCCCGTGGTCGCCAACCCACGTCCCACAATTTGTGAGCCCCTGGGGGGAAGTCACAGTTTATCGCCTATAATAGCAAATGGAATTATGTATTCCCTTGAATGTGTGAGTACTCTTAGCAACCTTCTGATTAAGTCACAGTTTATCGCCTAGCAAATGGAAGTGGCTTTCACGGCCAGTGAATTAAAACTCAGCATTTTTTCTAGGTTTGTGCCGTGTCTTGATTGGGGATCCGCCTATGATAGGCTACCAAGCTGGCTCATCAGCGGGTCCTTGGTGCTCCCCGCCAGGACCCCCACAGGAGTAGCGAACTGCGTGCTACCTCCCTTTTTATGAAGCGCACCTGCGTCTCTTTACTGCGAGAACTAAAAGCTCCAGCAGCCATAACCTCCCTATGAAGGCTTCCAAAAAGATGGTATATTGGCTTTCAAGGCCAGAGAATTAAAACTCAGCAATGTTTCTAGGTTTGAGTAATTTAATGCTTGAAATATTCTCCTCGACGTGTGGGACGGACACGCCCGAGAAAGGTAGGGTATTTGCGGTCGGTGATTGTCGTTCCCATCCAGCGGACAAGAAGAACATCTCACTCCCAGGACTTTCTACATCATGTATTATATTTCTGTCTAGCTCACCAGATGGCCCGCTCCTCATCAATCTCACTGGCGAAAGTGAATGCAGCTGGCAAGAGAATGTGCATGCATGGAGACCAGTATTTTTACTTCCGTAAGTGAATGTGAGAATCAGTCATACTACAATGTTAGAAAAACAGTTTGACCTATGACGATTGAAAGTTAAGGCGCTAGCTCATGGAGCAAGGCTATTTCTTGACTTGGAAGACTAGTGTGCTCGAACCAGCATTGTAATGTATATTTATTTCCTTGGCCATGCATTCCGCCCAAATCAAACACCTAGTAATTGATTCATTTTTCCAAAAGGTTACTAATTTAATATCTTAATTGTGTAAGTATTAAGGAACTTTGAGATTCTTTTTAAAGAAAATATTTCGGATTTTAGGGGGTAACATGTTTTTTTTTCTTCAAATGTTGTCCATCATATTTTGAAGTGGGCGGCTTCGGTGGCGTAGTTGGTAGCATGCTGAGCTTCTATGCCCAATATCGCGGTTCAAACCCAGCCGAAGCCGTCGGATTTTTAAGAGCGTTAAAAATCCCTCAATATGCCTTCCTTCGGAGGGGAAGTAAAGCCGGCGGTCCCATGTCAGAGATTTATGGCAGGTAAAAGAACCATCCACTAACTACAATTGTGTGAAGCTAAATTTGTAGGTTAGATTTGATTAAAGCTCTATTATGTTCCAACGTTCGCCGACAGGTGCCGGTTCCGGTAGAATCTAGTAGCCAATTTCGCAGTTAGGTGTCGTCGTGACGGTAGCATTTTGTAGTAAAGGAAGGAACTACTTGAATTTGATAGTCGGCAGTCCCTTTATTGGAGTGCAATTTTGCATACGTTCCCCTATTAGGTCGTGTAATCATGACCATAGAGTGCCATAGGATTAGAATTTCCAGGACCCTTGATCGTTAACGCAGACTAGTGTGTGACTGTGTTTGACAGAGATGATGCAATATTAAGAAAATACTAATTTGCGTTCAGCTCGCTACGGACGGTGATAGCAGAACGTGATCGTAGCCCGCAGTGTGCCAAGGCTTTAAATATGAAAACAAATTAAAACAAAACAAAAACAAAAGGAAGATAACAGTAAGGTGACGAAATTGCAATGTCTTAAATGAGTTCCTGGTTTATCCACTTCTACTCCAAGCAAATGCGAGGATGGTTCCTAACTTAACCCTAGGATGGTAGCGTTCTGCTTCCCCCACTCCTCCCTTCTGTACAATCCCCACCAGTGTTTGGCTGTGCTAAAATACAAAGCATATTAGTCAAAATAAATGACAAGTTAAAATAAAATAAAAAATGTAGTCCCCCCCCATAAAACTCCCCAAAACAATCAAAATTTGTCAAAGCTCAAAATGTAAAAAAACACGAAAAAATACCGTACCGGTAGGGTACTTAAAAACTAAAAAACACAAAAAATCTAAATTAATCATAATACAAAAATAACTATTAATAACTTATCAAAAATTGATTTAAAACAAGCTCAAAACGTCAAAAACATTAATCATAATCCAAAAAGAAAACAATCATCATTAGCCAAAATTAGTGAAAACTACCTCAAAAATTCCAAGTAAAATAAGATATAATTAAACAAAAATGACTCAAGATTAAAAAAAAAAAAGAACAAACACACATAATTATCCTAAAACAGTCTCTAACCATTCTGCTAGCCTAGGGAGTGAAATAAAGTTGGCGTAAGTGGTATTTATCATCAATTTCTAGAATCGTAGTCGTCACCGTTGCGATTAGCGCTAACGTTCTAGGGTTAAGACCATGGCCACCTTCC
This sequence comes from Meconema thalassinum, assembly GCA_946902985.2. Taxonomy (NCBI): domain Eukaryota; kingdom Metazoa; phylum Arthropoda; class Insecta; order Orthoptera; family Tettigoniidae; genus Meconema; species Meconema thalassinum. The sequence goes on along the minus strand of OX336399.1, from coordinate 161,075,213 downwards.
CATTCCTCATTTGAATTACAAATACACACCTCAATAACACGGATTATCAGACAAATTCTACACACACCCAAGTACAGGGTCATTATCTATGTGCGCCTCGATAAACACCGGCTGTGACTGGCGCAGATCACGGCCGCACGTACCAGGCTCAGCCGGTGGTGGCGCGCACTTTCACACTTTTACCAAACATGTTCAATAATGTGTACTCATAGGCGATGCTGAAAATGTCCTCCCTCTCTTGTAACACATCTGGCATCTTCTTATGAAAGAATGTCTGTAAACTCTTTCATTATTTACGGAGTCTGTTTCCTTGAATCGTTTAGCGAGCCTCCTAATTGTACTGGCATTAGGACAGGTCTTCCTGGAAACTTGATTTGAAATTTTCGTCTCGTTTCAGAACAAAATTTTCTGCTTTTCATATACGAATTATGGATATACACACGTTCGCTCAATGTGAATTGTTGTCTAGGCATGACCAACAATCACAGTAATCACCATACTCACTAAACGTGCAACACTAACGTCTAAGCTTTGCAGATACACGTCCATATGAATGACAAAACACGTGTAAACCAGCGATATGAGTCAGCGGAGTGCGCCAACCACAAGCTGAACCGCGTACGCGTGCCCGCGATCTGCGCCAGTCACAGCCGGCTTAGCTTGCCATGTTTATCGCGGCGCACATAGATAATGACCCTTTACCAGGGGATAAATGACCACGATGTCCAAGCACCTCAAATGAAATAATAACAAATCAATTATGAATCCATAAACTACCACAGACATCACAATGAGACAGGTTATCAAATTCCAAACAAACGGGCTTAAATGACCACGATGTTGCAAAGCCCCTAAATGAATCAATCAACAACAACTAATCGAACCCGGACCTCAGGTTTTACAGCCAAGAACGCTAGCCACAACCCTACGAGGTGTCTAGAAATTGATTAATTTCAGTATTAGTTACGAAGGCACGTCGCTTAGGGTTAGCGAGCTCTAATTTTTAGCCTACTTTCGATTTTTGCAAAAAATGAAAGTAGACTTATGAGACCAATACAGGGCCAAAAATTGTGTGTATGCCTGGGTGTGTGTGTGTGTGAGTGTGTGTACTCTGAATGTCTCTACCCCCCCCCCCCCCTATCAATTCGAACACGGTGAATCCGAATTGAACGAAATTTGGTACAGAGGTAGCATAAGCAAAGAGCACCTCAGTGTCATGTTTTATATCGCCGCCATCTTGACGTAAACGTAATGGCGGCCACCCAAATGTTCAAAGCTTAAATCAAATTACGACCAACCTATTCGTCCGATCTCTACCAAATGTTGTAACGTTATACCTTAATGTATGAACAATCTTTTGACCAAACTACGAGGTCATCTGCCCAATAATTTGCGGATGGCGGCCATGTTTGTGTGCAAATCGATTCCCCCTATCTTTTCAAACACGGTGAAACCGAATTAAACGAAATTTGGTACAGAGGTAGCACTAGCAAAGGACACCTCAGTGTCATGTTTTATATCGCCGCCATCTTGACGAAAACGTAATGGCGCCCACCCAAATGTTCAAAGCTTAAATAAAATTATGACCAACCTATTCATCTGATCTCTACCAAATTTTGTAACATTATACCTTTTTGTATGAAGAATAGTTTGACCAAACTACGAGGTCATCTGCCCAATAATTTGCGGATGGCGGCCATGTTTGTGTGCAAATCGGATCCCCCTATCTTTTCAAACACGGTGAAACGAAATTGAACGAAATTTGGTACAGAGGTAGCACTAGCAAAGGGCACCTGAGTGTCATGTTTTATATCGCCGCCATCCTGACGTAAACGTAATGGCGACCACCCAAATGTACAAAGCTTAAATAAAATTACGACCAACCTATTCATCTGATCTCTACCAAATTTTGTAACATTATACCTTTACGTATGAAGAATCTTTTGACCAAACTACGAGGTCATCTGCCCAATAATCTGCGGACGGCGGCCATGTTTGTGTGCAAATCGATTCCCCCTATCTTTTCAAACACGGTGAAACCGAATTAAACGAAATTTGGTACAGAGGTAGCACTAGTAAAGGACACCTCAGTGTCATGTTTTATATCGCCGCCATCTTGACGAAAACGTAATGGCGCCCACCCAAATGTTAAAAGCTTAAATCAATTACGACCAACCTAATCATCTGATCTCTACCAAATTTTGTAACATTATACCTTTATTACGAAGAATCTTTTGACCAAACCACGAGGTCATCTGCCCAATAATTTGCGGATGGCGGCCATGTATGTTTGCCAATCGATTCCCCCTATCTATTCAAACACGGTGAAACCGAATTGAACGAAATTCGGTACAGCAATGGCCACCTCAGTGTCATGTATTATATCGCCGCGATCTTGGCTGAAACGGAATGGCGGCCACCCAAATGGTATAAGCTTAAATCAAATTACGACCAACCTAATCATTTGATCTCTACCAAATTTTGCAACAACGTACCGTTTTGTGGGATGCATCTTTTGACTGAACTACAAGGTCATCAGCCCAATAGTTTGCAGATAGCGGCCATATATGAGTGCAAATCGTTTCATCATATCAATTCAAACACGGTGAAATCGAATTGAAATAAATTTTGTACAGAGGAGGCACTAGCAAAGGGCACCTCATATTCATGTTTAATATCCGTATAACACGTGGTATTTCAACAAGCTACTACAACCAGCATTCAATTATACTCCTTGAAAAGGACAAAGAGTTAACAATACCCATGCATTTAGGAGAAAGTAGGCTATATGTTCTTTACTGAACATCTAGTTACAAGATGGATTGCAAAAACACTTAGGACGACACATTTTGAACCAGCAATGACCCTCGTGGTGTAGAGGCTTGCGTTCTTGGCTGTCCCCCGGAGATCCAAGTTCGATCCCCACCTCAGCCACCCTGGAAGTGGTTTTCCGTGATTTCCCCACTTCTACTCCAGGTAAATTCAGAGATGGTTCCTAACTTAAGGCCACGGCTGCCTCCTTCCCCATCCTATCCCCGAATCACATATATACACACTAATACAGCCATCACAATAACACAGGTTATCACACAAATTACACTAATACAAATACACGGGGCTATATGACCACGATGTCGCAGCTCCTAAAATAAGAAACATCATATTCAGTGACGTAGTTGGTAGCATGCTGAGCTTCTATGTCCAAGATCGTGGGTTCAAACCCGGCCAAAGTCGTCGGATTTTTAAGAACGTTAAAAATCCCTCAGTATGTTTCCCTTCGGAGGGGAAGTAAAGCCGGCGGGCCCATGTCATGGATTTATGGCATGGAAAAGAATCTTCCGCTAACTAAATTTGTGTGAAGAAAAATTTGTAGGTTAGGTTTGATTAATGCTCTTAAGTTCCAACGTTCGTCACCAGGCATCTAGTAGTTGCCAAGTTCACAGCTAGGTGTCGTGGATGGTAGCATTTGGTAGCGAAAGTAGGAACTAATTGAAATTATCGTCTGCAGTCCTTACTTGAATTAAAAACAGATAACACACGCTAATAAAGTCATCACAATTAACACCGGTTATCAGACACATTCTACACATACCCAAAGTACACTGGGTTAAATGACCACGTTGTCGTAACCCCTAAACTGAGGAATCAACCATCCAACCAAAGTAATAAACAACACGAATGTAGTCATAATCACGGACCGAAAATATTAGATCATGCTAAGGAAAATCATTTTTAGCCAGGTCTTTTTCAAATGTTGACTCATTTTTATGTGGAAGACAATACCCTCGGAGAAAATGGGCATGTTAAAAGCATGTCTGTCTTGAGTGGGACTAATTAACCTAATCTACCATTAGCATGCACAATATAACGTCCACTCAAAACCAGTTCTATTCCCATGAGTCACCTCTGTTTGGCTAGAGGTCACTCACTCCAGAATGTCAAGAGCATTCAGCTAGCTCTGACATAACCAGCCAGCGCGCGTTAGCCCGTCACAAACCGGTTCCCAGAATGCACTTGTACAGTCTGGTTCACACACTCACCGCCAGTGTGTGCCACTAGTTGAAACACTGTATACAGGGAAAACATTGTATTGTTTATCACCTTCATAACGCAATATCATATTACACAACTAAAATCATATGCCCATGAAACATAATATCAATTGGTAAAATGAAACTTTATCCTAATTCTAAGTTCCAAATTATATGATTTTAATTTCAATACACACGCACATTAAAATGTATCCATAATACACTCCCATTCTTCTTCTTCGCTAGATTGGTGGCAGTGGCTTAGCCAAGGAGAAAATCGCCAGGTTGTGATTTGTGTCTGTGGTGATGTACTGTTGCCGCCTTACGGCCCGGGTCCCCATTTGTAGCTACACACGTCTTCATGGAAACGTGTACGCTTCGGTGGCGTAGTCGGTAGCATGCTGAATTGCCGTGCCCAAGGTAGCGGGTTCAAACCCGGCCAAAGTCGTCGGATTTTTTAAGAGCGTTAAAAATCCTTCAGTATGCCTTCCTTCGGAGGGGAAGTAAAGCCGGCGGTCCCATGTCATAGATTTATGGCATGTAAAAGATCCTTTCACAGACTAAACTTGTGTAAAGCAAAATTGTTAGGTTAGATTTCGTCAGAACGCTCTATCAAAAGTTACAATGTTCCCCACTAGGTATCATTGATATCTGGTGGCGAAAGTTGGAACTACTTGAAATTGAACGGAACTTGTAGCTCACCCTTGCCCTTTAGGGTGTCAGCTGGAAGCAGCTACAGACTCAGGCGAGCCGAACATATCCTCGGACACTCCCGGCACTATAAGCCATACGATAAATAAATACCTACAGATCGCGAAGCTTGGCTCATATTTTTCTACCGCCAGACAATAATGCTCTCATGCAGCCAGCAAGAATGTGCCGACCGCACTGTGTTAGTGTATGCTATTGTGCGGGATTTACTGTATGTGAGCATTGTGAAAAGGTTATATCTTTAATTTAACATGTGCTTTACAAGAGGATATGTATTATTATTAAAAGAAAAGCGCACAATGTGCAAATACATATTTTGTACATAAATGATCAATTATGCTAATGCCAGTCTTATTATTGAGGATATGTGCAGTTCAATAAACAGATCTAATATTAGAAGAAATAGTTCAGTGTTGCTAAGTAACCTATATGATCGCTTTTCAGTCTGTCAACACGAGTGTACGGTACCCAATTAGATTTGGTGGGCAGTGACAATTTACCTCCTAATGCCTGAAATAAAAATACATGAATCGTTTATACACTTAATAAAACACTTGTCACATAAAGGCGGGGGGGGGGGGGGGGGGGGAGATGTATGAGAAGCGTTTTATTAAATGTATAAATAATTATTGTAGTATGAATTACACAGGGAAATTAATTGTTACTCCTCGCCCAATCTAATTGGGTGTATTCGTGTTAACCGACTGAGAAGTCAGACTGTTCAAATAGCAAGACGACACCCGAGTTTCTAAAGGACCATAAAAGGTAAGATTTGATCTATAGATTTTTATCTAGTATTATAAATCTTTTCAAGGGGAGCGTGATGATGCAGTGGCTTAGCTGCTCGTCAATCACCCGGACGGCCGGAGTTTCAATCTTGGTGACAGTGGGGTGGAATTTTCACCTGAAAAATTACGTGGCGTCAGGAAGGGCATCCGGTCTTAAATCCCCGGCCAAAACCAAAATGAGCCTGATTCGCTCCGGCGACCACAATTAATTAGGATATGCAGTAGAAAGTATTACAAAGCTTTTCAATCAAGCAACCGAACTAGGTCTTTAACTGGTTATAAATCAATACTAATGTTATTGGTTTAGGTCTCTTTTTACTACTGTGGCTTTTAGAGACACCAGGGTGCCGGAAGTTTGCCCTGAATGGGATCTTTAACGTGCCAGTAAATCTTCAGACACGGTTCCCTCGTATTTATGCACCCTTAAATGCCAGCTGACTGCGCCAGGATTAGATCCTGCAACCTTGGGATCAGCAAGCGAGAACGTTACCGCTGAGCCACGGAGCCAGTCGGTTATAATCAGAAGCATGTCTCGGTAGGATATCTATGCATGGCCTTGGTGGCGTGGTCGGTAGCATGCTGAACTGCTATGCCCAAGTTCGCGGGTTCAAACTCAGTCGAAGTCGTCGGGCCCGTGTCATAGATTTATGACACGTAAAGGAACTTACAACTACAATTGGTAGTGTGTAGGCTATTGGGTTAGACACGCTCTATCAAGTTCAAACATACGCTGTTGGGTCCCAGTGACAGTGGCGTCTGGTAGCTTACGGGCGTTCATGTGAAATGCCCTGCTGTGGCCATTGGCTGAAAATCAAATATAAATATCTATACATTTTGAAAATTAAGACATACGGTGGGCTAAGTAAACGTAAAACGTAAAAGATGTCATCTCAAACGCGTGCCGACGTTTTAATTTTCAGATGTAGAAAATGGCTTTTTAATAGTCAGAGAGCTGATTTAATGAATAATATTTTGTACAATAATATAAACTTATTCTCGAATCCTTTGGAAGCAAGCCAATAATGCTCACTAAATGTTTGTTAATTCTCTTATAAAATACCTGGTCTCCCACATGGCTGCTGTGAAGGTACGGTACACAATTGTTATTGCCGATATTTTATAAAATTGGCATTGTATTATTTTGTCAAATTCTGGAATGAAAGGTTTCAAACACACAAACTCCCCATTAGACTCACATGATAGGGAGGGTAATTGAGGATACAGTTGTCTCTCAGCCAATGGGGGTCCACTTATGGGAACATAACCTCCTCACTGACATGGCTGTGCGCCTGATATCTGCGACCGAGACTACACTTTGATGATGACCCCACTCTCTCTCTCTCTCTCTCTCTCTCTCCCTGTCTCGCACACACATACACACAAACTCCCAATTAGACACACGTGATAGGGAGGGTATTGGAGGATAAAATAATCTCACAGCCAATGGGGGGTCCAGTTATGGGAACCTAACCTCCTCACTAACATGGCTGCGCTCTTAATACATGATGTCCACGGAATTTTCAATGTCAATTTTCCTGACTTTTCCTGACCATTTTTCAACAAAATTTCTGACTCGTGAAGTCATCGTAACATTGGTTTATCGAGCAAACAAATAGTCCTTTATATTTCTTTTTTTATTAGCAGCCTCCACCGTCCCCATAGCTGCCCAACGCTCGCCTCTTTATCCATTTAAAACACAAAATAAAGTAAATTATAATGCAATAATACACAAATCTAAGAACTTAATAACCTAAACTATAGTGAATTCACACAACCTTAATACTAGAAAATAAGTTTCTTTCAGTCGTAAAAAAACCTTTTTAATCTTAAACTATCAAGAGTTTAGTGCTTTTCAGTCGGTCAACACGAATGTACCCAAAAGAGATGGGTTATGCCCTAATCCTGAAATAAATTACATGAGATTAATAAAACACTAGTATACTACTGCAACTAAATAATTGTACATATTGTAAATATTTTCACCTGTATTTCAAACATAGATTTTATAGCCTAAGTGTAATGGATCTGATGATGATCGCTTGACGATCGAAACTGGTCATCCTAGTGTTTTATTAATCTCATGTAATTTATTTCAGGATTAGGGCATAACCCAGCTCTTTTGGGTACATTCGTGTTGACCGACTGAAAAGCACTAAACTCTTGTTTACTAAGGCAACACTGAAAATATGGCTTCAAACACCACAACTTAAACTATCACTTGACTTTGGCATCTCAGAATTCTTTCTTGTGTTTTTCCAACAGCTGAATTTTACTTTTAATGTCCTCTTCTTCGTATTGAGACATTAATCATAATTTTTTCCTCTCATCTTCTAGTTTTTTAATCTCCAATGTCAGTTTTCTCTTAGCTGCAATTGCCTTTTCATGTTCTTTCATACTCTCTCTCTTAACTCGTAAACCATTTTCATAGCGCGTCTAGCCCCCATCACTGACAAAATCGTTTTTGAGAAATGGTTACATTATGTACACCTCCATAGTTAAGGATTGCATCATAAACCTTTGTGATACGAGTATCAGAGATTAATTGAACTAGTAACATCACAATATGGTTGTAAAACACAAAATACTGTACGGTTAATATAAAATTCCTGACTTTCTAATACTTTTCACCATTTTTACCTGACTCACACAATTTTCAGCCTATTTTCATTTTATGAAAAAAAAAATAGTCTTATGAGATCACCTTTTGTCCGTGTGTGTGTGTGTGCATGTGTGTGTGATTCGTGTGTGTGTGTGTCCCCTAATAAAATCTAAACGGATGGAGCGATTTCAATGAAACTCGGTATGATCATAGCACCATTATTGCCGACCCCGACCGTGCCCTTGAAATTTTATTCTGTCGCACCAATCCAACATGGCGGCTGTGCGAATTATTTCACCAGCATTCAGTATCTCCGAAACTATTACCGATGTCACCCTGACATTTTGTACGGTGATAAAGGGCACTACTAAAAGTTAACAGATGGGACGTTCTTAAACCTGGTAACTACAAAACCAACATGGCGGCCAAGCGAAGTGGAGAATTTAAATAGACTTTTCTCGCGATTTAACCATCCAAATGTAATGAAACTTGGCACAGCAAATGTTTATACACATTTCAAAGCACTGGCGTCTAATTTAGTTCAATTGCTTACATAACCTCAAAATGGCGGCATTGCGAAATATTTCACTGGCATTCTATATCTCAGAAACCATCACAGATATCCCCCTGAAATTTTGTACGGTGTTAAAGGGCACTGCTAAAAGTTCATCTATGTAACTTTCAAAAACCTATACAGTACAAAACGAACATGGCGGCCAAGCGAAGTTGAAACATTTTAAAAGACTTTTCTCTTGATTTAACCATCAGAGCGCAGTGAAATGTGGTACATTAAATGATTATACATATTGTAATGCAATGGCATCTAAGTTAGTTCAATTGTTTACATAACCTCAAGATGGCGGCTGTGCGAAATTTTAAAATTAAGTTTTTATTTCTTGTGTCGTAATCATGCGATCAAAGTGAAAGTTTGAATAATGAAGCTACGCAATAATTTCCCTTTAATGGTACATATCTATATGGCCTATGCATATAACAATCCAAAATGGCGAGCATCCGAAATATTTTGACGGTTCTCAATATCTACGAATCTTTAACAGCAATCGAACTGAATTATTTTTATGTTCATAGAGGGTATGAGCATAAGTTCACCTATAGGTCTTTCAGTAACCTGGTGAGCAAAAAACCAACATGGCAGCGACGCGAAGTATAAATATTTAAATGGACGTTTCTCGAGACTGAACCATCCGAGTGCAGTGAAACTTTGCACGTTAAATGCTTATGCAAATATTAATCCACTGGCATCTTACTTATTTCATTTGTTTTCATAACCACAAGATGGCAGCAGTGGGAAATTTTAAAATCTAGTTTTACTTCTAGTGTCCTAATCATGCGAGTGGAGTTTGAATACCACACGTATATACACAATAATCTTTATGTAATAGTACATAAATAAAAATCCAACTTGGCGACCATCTGAAATATTTAGACGGTTCTCAATATCTATGAACAATCAAACTGAAATTTTGTATGATGAAAGAGGCAATTAACATGAGTAGGATATATGAAAATAGGCTGTATAGGTCTTCATGGAACTACTTGTTTCATACTTTTTCCTGACTTTTCCTGAACAAAAACAAAATTCCTGACTTTTCCTGAATATTCCTGACTTTTCCCGCCTGTGGACACAATGCGAATACCTGCGACCGAGACTTCATGTTGATGATGACTTCAATCTCTTACAAATACACACACACAAACTCCTCATTAGACACATATGATAGGGAGGGTACTGGAGGAAAAAGTAATCTCACTGCCAATGGGGGTCCAGTTATGGGAACATGACCCCCTCACTGATATGCCTGTGCGCACAATATCTGCGACCGAGACTATACACTTTGATGATGACCCCACTCTCTCTCTCGCACACACACACATGATAGGGAGGGTATTGGAGGATAAAATAATCTCACTGCCAATGGGGGTCCAGTTATTGCAACCTAACCTCCTCACTAACATAGCTGCGCTCCCAATTCATGGGTGTCCACGGAATTTTCAATGTCAATTTTCCTGACTTTTCTTGACTTTTCCTGACCATTTTTCAACAAAATTTCTGACTCGTGAAGTCATCGTAACATTGGAAAAAAGGTTTATTGAGCAAACAAATAGGCCTATATATTTCTTTTAGCCATTTTAGCAGCTTTGAAGAGGAGGAATGCCGCTTTACTTAAAACCAACATCGTCTTGAAAAAGAGCAACTGGGCTCTTAAGAATACCAAAAATCGAAAGATATGTTGTGCCCTTGAAAAATAAGCGCCTTCAAGGGCAAAAGTGAAAAGAAGGGGAACCAACTTCGAAGTCAGAAAGATTTTATCGTCTTGTTTTACCTCAGGGCAGATCCGAACTTTGCTAATAATTCTATACGCCCAAGATGGAATGCAGAGGACATAGCTCGTGCGCTCATTTTACGGTCTCTCTCAAAAAAGGGGTTTTAATTATTTTCGGAGTAGTCGCCTCCGTAGCGTAGCGGTCAGCATGGTTAGCTGCCGCCCCGAAGGTCCTGGGTTCGATTCCCCGCTCTGCCACGAAATTTGAAAAGTGGTATGAGGACTGAAACGGGGTCTACTCAGCCTCGGGTGGCCAAAATGAGTAGAGGGCCATCCTCGAAGTGGTTTTCCGTGGTTTCCCACTTCGTCTTCGGGCAAATGCCGGGATGGTTCCTACTGCAAGGCCACGGCCGCCTCCTTCCCCCTTCCTTGCCTATCCATCCTAATCTTCCCCTCCTCCCTTCCCTCATAAGGCCCCTGTTCGCTTTGCAGGTGAGGCCGCCTGGGCGAGGTGCTGATCACACCTCCCCAGTTGTATCCAAAAACGACCAGATGTTCCAAGCTCCAGGACACTGCCCATAGAGGCGGTAGAGTCCGTTGGAACCACCAACCTAGAGGGTAAATCGACTAAATAAAAAAAATTAAGAAAAATATTTACGGAAGTGTAATTTTCCTTTGCCCTGTCATTCGACACTACAGAAATTGACAAAAAGTTTTTATGTAAACCTGGCATATTAGAGGAAGTAATTTCCCTTTTAAACGCAAAGGCGGTGAGCTAGAAAAAGTTGCTGTTTTAATGTTTGATGAAATAAACATTGATGGCCTTATTTGCTATGATTCTACTGATGATGTGGTTCTTGGACCCCATAGCAATGTACAGGTGTAGGCGGCTTCAGTGGCGTAGTTGGTAGCATGCTGAGCTTCTATGCCCAAGATAGCGGGTTCAAACCCGGCTGAACTCGTCGGATTTTAGAGCGTTAAAAATCCCTCAGTATGCCTTCCTTCGGAGGGGAAGTAAAGCCGGCGGTCCCATATCATAGATTTATGGCATGTTAAAGAACCTTCCACTAATTACACCTGTGTGAAGCTAAATTGTATAGGTTAGGAATGTAAACAACGCTCTTACTGTAGGTTTCTACGTTCGTTGCCAAGAACCGACTGCGGTGGCGTCTAGTAGCTAAGTTCTGAACTAGGCCTAGTAGTCGTTGACGGTAGCGTTTGGCGGCAAAAGTTGGAACTATTTGAAAAATTCAAAGTTGCAGTCTTTACTTGAATTTAAAAAAAAACAGATGACACACACTAATACAGCCATCAAAATTAACACCGGTTATCAGACAGATTCTACACACACGCAATGTACACGGGGCTATATGGACCGCGTTGCCGCAGCCCCTAACCTGAGGAACCAACCAACCAATGTACAGGTGGTCATGATCCGTGACTTATTTTCGAACTGGAAAGAACCCATTTTTTTCGAATATGACGTCACAATGACCAGTGAGCTGCTTACCACAATTGTGAACAAGGTCGAAAATGTTGGGATTAAGATCATGGCAGTCACTTGTTATGGGAGGTAAGAATGCCAAGGTATGGAAGGAGTTCAATGTGAGCACATCGAAGCCTTACTTCACAAACCCATCTGATCGTAGCAGGAAGATTTGGGTATTTTACGATGTACCTCACCTGCTGAAGCTGCTAAGGAACCATTTTATAGACGAGGGAGTGACATTGCCCGATGAGACTGTGTTCGGTAAAGAGACAATTTCAGAGCTTATGGAACAACAGAAAAGAGAGCTGACCATTACCTACCACCTCACAGAAGCCCATCTAAACGTGATTGGTCGAGCTCAGCAAAATGTTCGATTAGCGGCTCAACTTTTCTCTCGGCGCACTGCAAAGGCATTGAAATATATGTCGAACAAGGACAAAGGAAGTATCTTCATTGAACTTGTTAATGATGTATTTGATTTTCTCAATTCGCGTTTTCCTAAAGACAACAAGACACCCATGCGAAGTGGATATGGACTACTACTTCGCAGTCAGGAAATCACCTTAAGGAGATTTTTAGCCTACTTTTCACATTTTGTAAAAATGAGGAAAAAGTACACTCATGAGATCGATCCGGGGAAATGTGTGTCTGTCTGTGTGTGTGTCCCCGCCCCAATCAACTCCTAAACGGCTGCAGCTATCGAAACCAAATTTGGTATGAATAAAGACCTATGGCTGAATATCACACGGCCATATTTGAAAATTACGTCCGTGCTACCAACTGCTGATAAATCACAATTGAAAATTGAGGTCTATGTTGGATATCTCGGAAGATATGGATGGGAATTGTTCCAAAATTGACACACATATAGATAATATTACATCAGACTAATTTACAGGAATCCATACATGAGAGTGTTGCCAACATGATTCTGTGCCTGTTGATAGGTCCAGTCTTAAAATATATGTAACTTCCATACTATCTATTGGATTTCTACCAAATTTGGTAAGTAATTTGCGCACCAGAGCAGATATGAATATGCAATCTTTTAGTGTCTACAGGGCTGCCAACTTTTGAAAAATGTACTCTATATATTTTTGTCCTAATCTCAATATATCAGAAAGTATGCAGGTCACCAGTTCTTAAACTTTGCATACATATACTGTAGTACCTGCAAATGTAGGTTAATTTTCAATGATCGATAAACGGCAGTGCCGCCAACATGATTCTACGCGTGCTGATAGGTTTAATGTTGAACCACATGTAACTTCCATACTAATAAATGAAGTTCTTTCAAAATTGGCACATATATAGCTCATACTATTTTAATTTATGTTTGAGCATCCCATTTATGGCAGTGTCGCCAACCTAATTTTATGCATGCTGATAATTTCAATGTTTAAATACATGTAAAGTGCCTACTATCTAGTGGACTTCAACCAAATCTTGCATGTGCATTGTGGGCCTTAAGAGATGGAACTAAGGATATATTTAGAGTCGCCAGGTCTGCCAACTGTTGATATATGGTCTCAAAAATGTTAAGAAAAGTAGGCTCTTTAGTTCGTTACGGACATTTTTGTTAGAAGTGTTTGGCTATGTGATTCGGAAATAGAAGAAACCTTCTCCGCTTTCAAAAAGGGTTTATAGTATCAATCAAGTCTCTCCTGGGACCTTATGAAGATATGATAGCCTGTGTTGTAACATACATCCTTACTTCGAGACTGAATCAAGATTGTTTGGATAATTTGTTTTCTAGAATCCGTGGATTTGGTATATCTTATAACAATCCTACCCCATTCGAAGTACGAAACAGAATGAGGTTGTTTATTCTTACTGGGAATGCAAGCGAAGTTCCTTTGTCCGCCAACACCTCAGTCATTGAAGATCATGACCAACCTTCGACTTCACTGGAAGAGGCAACTGATGACGATTTGACGAAGTTTGTTACAACTGAATTGTACGTTACTGATGATGCTTCACTGCAAAACAATCCTGCACCCAAGTACATGAGGCTACTTGATGAAGGATATGAAATCCATCTACTGATTGAGGACGATCAGGCCTCGCATCAGGGAATGTCAAATCAAGACATGGCGGAAGTTAGTTAGTTATTGTTGTTTTAAGGGGCGGAACTACGAGTCATCTGCCCCTCTTAACACAGATTAAAGAATACAAATTTGGAATTGAAATTAAAATTTTGAGGTGGACACGTAAATTTAAAGAGACCTAAATTAAAAAACAAAAAATTAAATAAAAATAATAATTATAAAAATAAACAAAAATTACGGAAAAAACAAAAATATCATCATTCAAAAACGAACAAGTCGTTGAGTCAATATTCACTGGAAAATTTAGATTGCTGGCCCTAACCCACTCTCACTTATAAAGTGGATAACGCGATCAGCAGCCACCGCGTCAGCAGCTAATATAAGTTTGAGTGTCGTCTGCAAACCAAGGTTTCTTAAAAAGTCAGCAAGATCCACACACTCGGTGAAAATGTGGGCCACGGTGAAATCGGCACCACAGGTACAAAGTGAGGGGTCTTCCCTTCTCATCAGATACGAGTGGGTGGATCTTGTATGACCTATCCTTAGCCTACACAATATGACGGACTCTCACCGTGACCGGAAAGAGCTCCGCCACACGCGAGTAGTTACCTTAATCGCTCTCAGTTTACTGGGCAGTGGGTCAGCTAGCCACTGACTCTCTCAAAAAGCCAGAACTTCATGGCGGAAGATGCCATAAAATATGTCGCAGGGTATTTAGCATCCAAGTGCTGATCAGTGCTGTCCTTCAGAACAACTCAGTGTTCCGCAAGAAGCACAGGACTGGATATCCATAATTTCCAAAGGAGGACCCATTTCACCAACACAAGAGTGGGTAGACAAATTAAAACAGTTCGATGTAATTTTTTGCAGTTTTCATGGATTAATGAAAATATCAAAATGCAAAGGTGTAATTACTACATTGGCTTCTCTGATTTCTTCTAAATTTCCAGAAATGCATGAAAAAAGTAGTCCACCTGTATGCACGAACTAGGACTTTTATTCGCATTAGATATTTAAATCAAAAGCGTAAAAAAGAGTCAATGAACATCGAAAAATGATGCCAACATTTCAAAAAATTATAGCACCGAAACCCTTTATGTTAAACGTGTAATACTTTCACTGAACGCCAACTGGTTAAAGTAAGTTTTGTTTTGGAGGGGACGTGACCTTGCTATGCGCACACTACATGCGCAGTAGCTAAGGTCGGCCGGGGGCACGTGCGCCAATGACTGCACCGCCCGACAAACTGCACCTGATTACAAAGCTGCAATACGATGGTTTAATCAGTTTAAGGAAACAGGGACTGTAGTGAAAACATCTATACCAGGCCGACCACCAACATCAGCATTGAACGCACGCTTTCCCACTGGCTGGATTGGTACGTGCAATCATTTCAGGAGTAACTGTCAAGTTGGCGGCAGAAATTCACTCCCGCAGGTGCTCCAAATCCCGAATATTTTCTTCATACACAATGTTTTAATGTACCCCAAGAAAAAAAATCCAAAGGGGTGGGGTCGGCACTTCATTGGCGCGCGCGCCCCCGGCCGACCTTGGCTACTGCGCATCTAGTGTGTGCATAGCAAGGTCACGTCCCTTCCAAAACAAAACTTACTTTAACCAGCTGGCGTTCAGTGAAAGTATTACACGTTTAACATAAAGGGTTTCGGTGCTATAATTTTTTGAAATGTTGGCATTATGTTTCGATGACCCTGTATATGCTGCTAAGAAATGACGATTATGTGCTGCATCTTCGTCAGCTAAAGCTAGTACAGCATAAATCTCTCTAATGACACATATGGTACACCTACACGAAGACTACCACAAGTCAGAAGTATGATTTTGAGCTACACCATGAACTAAATACTGCACTGCACACTCTACGTGCTGATAAATTGCCATTACTCTAACTTCTTATTCACTTCTTTACGTGGCAGTAGCCGAAAATGTCATTTTTAAGCTTGTACTTAACAGTGGTAGTTCATAGTATGATAGCTATCAGAGCTTATAACCTAGATGTTGGGCTCTCTTAAACAACAGTATCATAGCTATCATTGTTTCATTTGACTGTGATCATCATTTGTTTGTGATGCATCTCGTAAATATTCAATTACGTTATGTGTTAGAATAATGTCTTATTTTAAGTGTGGCTACCTCGTGGTGTAGTGGCTAGTATTCTTGACTGTGATCGTGGAGGTCCGGGTTCGAATCCCACCTAAATTAAGACCATGGCCTCCCCCTACCCAAATCCTAACTCCAATTACAAATAAACATGTTAATGCAGCCATCATAATGACACAGGTTATCAGACAGATTTAACGCATACACCCAAGTACATGAGGCTACTTGACCACGATGTTTGAAATTTTGTTTGTTGTTGGTTCATTTAAATTAAAGATTTCCTTTATTGAAACAAAGAACTGTAAGTTACATCCTAACTGAAAACACAATAAAGGAAAAAGGATCGCCCGAATGGGCATTAATTTTTACTATAATCACTTAATGATTTTAATCTTTTGCGGCACGTCGTAATATGGTACCTGGTTCACCTTTCGTTGCATAAAATGCAAACACAATTGTCATTCGGACTATGGAAGGATCTGTTGGAGCATATCTTATGATGGAATCCGTGAATGGCGAGTCTCGTTATTACATGTCTTTGATCTTGATTCTCGTTAGACCACGTTCTGTTCATCATGGCATCAGTAATATAAAAGTCTGGATCTATCTCTTGTCTCTTTGCTCTTCTAGCCTCCAAAAAGTCAGTAGAGGATCTTGTAGCCGGCAAAGGAACTTTCAGTCTGAGGTCTTCGATGAAGAAGGTTTCCTTTGCTAACTCATAGACTAATCTTGTGGGAGCCATCTTTCCAACTCTTAGAATATACTTTAAAAATCTCGACTTAACATTCTCTATTCTTTCTAGATCGCTAAATGTGAGAAAATCCCATATTATTTCAAGACCATACGTAACAACTGGTGAGATGGTCGTATGGAAAAGGGTCAGAGCTGTAGCTAGCGATAACGATGGTAGATTCTTAATCTTGTAAATGGCTCTGATAGCTGTTGCTGACCTCTCTTGTATATGATGAGTGAAGGATGTGGCTGTAGTCTGCAGGGTTATGCCCAGGTATTTGAACTTGTTCACAACGTTTAATGGTTCGTTGTACAATGCGAGCGTGTCTTTAAGCGCAGGTTTACCTCCTTTTCGAAATGTCATTTGAACCATTTTTTGCAGGTTAATATCAAGGTGATTTTCATTGACCCATTTTTCTAGTTCAAACAATACACTCTGTAATTCTAATTTGTTTGATGACCCTAATACCATGTCATCCGCATACAGTAAGAGTGTGGTATTGGGAGAGTCCTTTATTATGCTAGTAATGTCTGCCGTAGTAATATTAAATAGAAGCGGGCTTAAAGGATCACCCTGCAAAACTCCGTTCGTCTGTCTGATATAATGAGATGTGGTGACACCGTCGTCTATTTCTAAGAGGTTGTATGCCAGTATATGTTCCAGTAAGGTCGTTATTGGTCTTAATTCATTGGTCAATCCTTTGATCTTCTGGATAAGTAGTTCCCGATGTAATGAATCGAATGCTTTTGCATAATCCACAAATACTGTATAATATTTCCCTTTAGGTTTTCTTAAAGATTCTTGCACTTCACTTAAAAGATAAGTTACTGCCTGTGTTGTGCTTCTTCCTTGCATAAAACCAAATTGGCAATCTGGAATTTCTGCTATTGGTGTTAGTTTCGTTGTGAGAAGCTTCATAAATACCTTGAAGATGTTGTTCTCAAGTGCAATACCTCTGTATGAATTGGGATCACTGGTGTCCCCTTTTCCCTTGTAGAGAATTTTGATGGTGGAAATTCTCCAGCTGTCTGGAATGGTCCCGAATCGTATGCATGCATTAAAGAGATTGGTCCAAAATGGTAAGAGTATGTCCTGTGACTGCTTTAGTAGTTCTGTGCAAATGAGGTCTGGTCCAGGAGCTTTCTTGTTTTTTCCGCAATCTATTATTGCTTTGATTTCTTCCAAGGGTATAATTAACGTATCCTCTTCTGAAGAAGATCTATCTGATGAGAAATTACATCTCTTGGACGTTGGTTCATTTGGACTATGCTAACCCGACATTGGTTTAACTATTGACATTTCCAATATTCTTTTAGAAATATTTTTGACCCCATGCACCATAACTGCACGGATATCAAAAGTTTGAAATCTGACACCGTGTGTGGTTTTCCCGAGCTTTCTCCACACTCCCTCCAGGAAAATGTCGAGATGGTACATATTTCAAGTCTTGAGGCACCTATCTCAATCCTAAATGCTGAAGATTACAATTACACATACTATTACAAAAACACAGGTTATCAGGCAAATTCAACACATACAAGTACATTAGACTGATTACCAAGATGTCCCAATCCCAAAAATGAATAGTTACGAACAGAAATGATTGGATTCTGGGATGTGTAAAATTGCATAGCCGTTAATTAACTCATATTCATTACGTGTTAAGTCACCGTCGAAATTTCTAACATCATTCATAAGTATTCTAACATTAGTAGATCGAAAGGTTTGTTCAATTACGTAGCTATTAACTCGTATATATTAAGAAAACTGGCCTCAAGCAAAATACTGTACGGTATATACCAGTCCTCGCCGGCCCTGTATGCCAGTGTTACAATGCTGTGGGAATCGCCTGTGTCCGCGAGGCGACGTCACAGACTGCTAGACCAATGGCTACCATTACTCGCGCACAGCTCGTAACGGTACCCCCTGAGCTCACTCCCCCCTAGAGACACCCCTATAAGAGACCTACATCTTAGAACCCGACGGAAATTTCACAACCTACTAGTAGCAGGGCCATCCAGTCATTGCGCTCCGGGAGCGCGGCCGCGCTCAGGGAGCACTGGGCAGTCAGACTAGCGCGCCTTCCCCTACCACCACTACACTGTGGCAGCGAGGAGACAGAAGATGTTCGGACCACGCTGACTAGATACGTACGTCCAGTCGTGCGGCCGACGGCTCTTCTGGGATTGTTGACATATTAATAGGGTTGTTTTGCCATAACAAAAATACCGCATATACAAATTGAATGGTACTCCGATGTATGGAATGTGCAGGAAACGAACACAAGTGTTAAGTAAAGAATATTGTGATTTATTCCAAACTGAAATGTGAACATATTAGAGAGGAAATTTCAACAACAAATTGTGTTCTTTTTAACACATAACATCTCTGTTGCACACTAAACATTTGGCATGCCTTTTATAAGCTGTACAGAAAAATGAAATTTCCCATTCTGCTTTAAAGACTGCTGCTTCACCACTCTTTTTTTTTTTTTTTACGCTGTTCAGTCATGACCACTGCGAAACTTATTTACTTACACGCTGTCAACAAAGCGCATTGGACTAGACTAGCGAGCGACTGATGGATCGGCTGCACTCTTCAGCGCGCTCAGTAAGCCAAGCTACTCCGACCACTTCTGAAACTACCTTCCAACAAAATGCTCCGAGCGCGGCTGGAGCGCCGTCTGGATGGCCCTGATCCTAGACCGATCATTATGTAAATACATATTTTTTCCCCTTTGCTTATACATAACTAAAAATGATGAATGTCCACGAATTAGATGAGCAAAGCAAAGTCAACACCGTACGGGCCATCGAGGCCCTGGGAGTAGTGGAAGGTAGAGGGTGTGTGGCCCCTCCACGTATGGTGCACACTGAATTGTGCTACACCCTCAAGGGCTCACGTCTGGTGAGTTCGGAAGTTGGCGACCCCGAGGGCTTCCTGAGCTGGGTCCGATTTTTCTCCTTCTTCCATTGCCTTTGGGGCGGTCCCTCCCCTCTTTACCTTTCCTATCTGCCTTTCCAGGCTCTGCTTTCTTCCAAGTCCCTTAATTCTCATTCTTCGAGGGTTGAGGGCATTTCCTTTCCTCCTGTCTTTTGTTTACCTTATTCTTATTTTTGTTTTCCATTTACTCTTCTAGTTTGTAAGTATGAGCGTTAAAATTCCCTCAGTATGCCTTCCTTCGGAGGGGAAGTAAAGCCAGCGGTCCCATGACATAGATTTATGGATGTTAAAGAACCTTCCACTAATTACACCTGTGTGAAGCTAAATTATAATTAGGTTAAACATTCGACAAACGCTTTTAAGTTCCGAAATTCGTCGCCAGCAGCCGACTGCGGTGACATCTGATAATCAAGTTCTGTCGTTGACGGTGGCTTTTGGTGGAAAAAGTACGAACTACTTGAAAAAAATCAATGTCTGCAGTCCTCACTTGAATTGAAAACAGATAACACACACTAATACTGTCATCACAATTAACACCGGTTGTCAGATTCTGCACACACCCAAAGTACACGGGGCTTCAGGACCACGTTGTCGCAGCCCCTAAACTGAGGAACCAACCAACCTATGTAAGTATGTAGTTAATTTTAGGTTTAGTTACATTTCATTAACATTTTCACTAACACGCAAACCATTAGGGGCCGATATTTATTTAGCGTATGGCTTTTAGTGCCGGGAGTGTTCGAGGACATGTTCGGCTTGTCAGAGGCTGTAGCTGCTTCAAGCGGACACCCATAGGGTGAGCTACAAGTTCCGTTCCATTTCAAGTAGTTCCAACTTTCGCTACCAGATCTCACTGACACCTAGTGATGAACGTTGGAATTTTGATCGAGCGTTTCAACGAAATCTAACCTAGGAATTTAGCTTCGCACAAGTTTAGTTAGTGGAAGGGTCTTTTACATGCCATAAATCTATGACATGGGACCGCCGGCTTTACTTCCCCTCCGAAGGAAGGCATACTGAAGGTTTTTAATGAAATGCCCTCAATCTTCGAAGAATGAGAATTAAGGGGCCGATAACCCGCATCTTAGGCCCCGTAAAACAACAACAATTATCATCATCATCATCATCTTGAAACGATCTTGGCACAGTCGGCATTTGAGTCGTCCAGTTGCAAAACTCATTTAATCCACTTGTTAATAAGAATCATTTTCATGAGAAACGTTTCTCTGGACTTTGCCTCACGTATCTTTTGTGTTTGTTGTTTTCTACTTTTTTGGTCTTTGGTTTTGTGTTCGCATTGTGCTTTTGCTTTTGAATTTTACTTTTTCCTTTTCTTTCTTGGGTTTGTGTTTATTTTCTGCTTTTGCTTTTTTGAATTTTGCTTTTTGCTTTATGTTTCTTGTTTTTTGTTTTCTGTTTTTGCTTTTGTTTTTGAATTTTGCTTTTTGCTTCGTCTTTTTGTTTTGGTTTTGTGTTTGTTTCCTGCTTTTGCTTTTTGCTTTGTGTTTCTTTTTTTTCTGCTTATGCTTTTGTGTTTGAATTTTGCTTTTTGCTTCGTCTTTTTCGTTTGTTTTGGTTTTGTGTTTGTTTTCTGGAAAATCGAAATAAAACAAAACAAAATAAAACAAAATAAACAAAATCAAAATAAAACAACATAAAAAACAAAACAAAAAATAAAACAAAATATAGTAAAATAAAATAAAGTACGGTAATTAAATAAATAATTTTATGTTCGACCCTCACTATTATGTGTCAGAAAACTGTATCATAATGATGGTCATTATAACACTGTTTTCCATTATGATACAGTTTCTCCAGCCAATCAGAGCTCGTTCATTGACCAATTAGGTAACGATACCTTCGCGCATGCGCTCAAAATCCAACATGTCGGACATAAACACAACATCGAACTATAATAAATTACCGACATGGAATACGCACCGTCCATATGTTCGCGTAAATAAACTGGCGAATATGAGACAAGAAATAGCACTGTACCTTAGAATCACCAACCCGAATTTCTACACAGCGCATTTTCTTGAAACGACTCCGGTGACAATATCACTGAGGGGCGGTAGATGTAAACATATGGCCTGCATATGGCATTGGAAGCACACAGAGCGCATGCGTCGGTCGGCCAGAGAGCTTGGAACATGGAAATATGCTACCTAGCGCACCACCCGATCACAAAATTCTAGTTACTGAACAGATATTTATGAATATTTATGTTAAAACATGTAATAAAGTTATAATTATCGTCGAACATAAACAGTCGTATGCAACTCGCCTATAATGGAAATAAAGACACTCGTATGGAAATTATAAAACTCGCTAAAGCTCGTTTTATAAACATACTCGTGTCTTAATTATAGTCATTATAGGCTCGTTGCATAATGTACTATTACGACATGATCCTTATTCACAAGTGGATTAAACAAATTTTGCAACTGGACGACTCAATTTGACTATTACCTAGTGGTTTTTAGAAAATACAGTATAAGTTGGCAACAGTGCCTGGTGAAACGCCTCGTTACTCTGGATCTACATCTTAATTTATTGTGCCATAACCATTAGGAGCTTCTCTTGCTCTTCTATTGTGTACGGTATCTCTCATATCCTCTTTCTTACGTTGTGCATAAGATTAATATCTTACTTGCTGGTACTGTTATGTGGCAAAGGTTTACCGCAATAATGTTTCATCACTTGAAGTTACGATAGAGATCAAAATATCGGCGATTTCATGGTCAGAGGAGTTAACATTATTCCATCTTTAGTAACAACGTTCTTGGCGTAGGGATGTGGTGGCCCCATCGCCCAGTGGGAAACCACTGCAATCAGCCCCCCCCCGAGTATTGGCGGGAAAACCATAACTTAGTGGGTAAGGAGGAATTGCCTGCCCAAACTCTGACCATCTGTGGCACCCTGTCTCCAGGGGATAAATATGGAGGATGGGAAGGTTACCCAACAAACCACTCTACGTTGGGCTAATCACCCATGTGGAGGAAATGTGATTCAGAGAACTACAAGTAGCCTCGGATTGGAAGGATATAAACGACGACGACCGGAGTGGCATCGGAACACGAGATTCGGAGCATGGAATATTAAGACAATCGTTGGTAAAGAAGTGGATTTGATAACATGGGAGAATAGGATTGAGAGATTGGGACAGAAAAGGGGCAAAACTGTTGTGGAAATGAAGAGAATGTCCAGAAATAGAGCGGAATGGCAGAAATGGTTCAAACAAGGCTACCCCGACGCTTGAAGGCATAAGGGAAATATTGAAGAAGAGGAAGAAGAAGAAGAAGAAGAAGAAGAGGAAGAAGAAGAAGAAGAAGAAGAAGAAGAAGAAGAAGAAGAAGTAACAACGTTCGATGTACGATTTTAGGATTCCGATTTGTAATCAATAACCTATTGCTTCATTTTACTTTTGCTGTTCTGGTGAAAGAATTTGAGCAATGAGCTTATAAAATTATCAACATCATTGAGTCATCCGAAGCCTCCGTGGCCTAGGCGGCAGCACGCCGGCCTCTCACCGCTGGGTCCGTGGTTCAAATCCCGGTCACTCCATGTGAGATCTGTGCTGGACAAAACGGAGGCAGACAGGTTTTTCTCCGGGTACTCCGGTTTCCCCTGTCAAAATTTCATTCCAGCAACACTCTCCACTATCATTTCATTTCATCTGTCATTCATTTGATCATTGCCTCAGAGAGTGCGACAGGCTTCGGCAGCCGGCACACTTCATATCCTCGCCGCTAGATGGGGGCTTCATTCATTCCATTCCCTGACCCGGTCGGTCGACTGGAAGCAGGCTGTGGATTCTTCATTAGGTCTTCCCTCCAGTAAGCCGGGTGCGGTAGTGCAAAAGCCTCTTCCAATTTGTTTTATCCATCCATATAGTACAGGAACAGAAAATAAAACCTTTTGTTCCAAAAACTGTGCTATGGTTGGCTTTTTGTAAATCGTTAGAAAAGCACAAAAACAGCTTAACTCTGAATTTTAGAATAATTTGCACGATCATTTTGTCGGAAAACTCAAAAAAAGAACATCGAAAGCGTTTTTCTCTGAATCGACGTATTTTAAAGAAAAGTTTTTTAAACAAAAAATGTAGAGGACATTGTCACCTACAATTCGTCTCATTGAGGTCATGTCATACATTTTGAATTGCAGAAGCTAGAGGGCGCCAAAGTTTCCAAAAAAGTGTTTTTTCACTTTTTGTCCTAGAAAAAATGTTTTGTTCACAAAAGAGCGAATCAGAAATTTGTTCCTCTCAAAATTGTCTGCAACATTTATTGAAACATTTGTTTCCTCCGACTTTCAATGTGTTTTTTTTTTTTTTTTTTTTTTTTTTTTTTTAGTTTTCCGACAAAATGATCGTGCAAATTATTCTAAAATTTAGAGTTAAGCTTTTTTGTGCTTTTCTTACGATTTACAAAAAGCCAACCATAGCACAGTTTTTTGAACAAAACCATTCCAGCTGTACTGTACTAATAGCTGTTCTTCGGATATACAGTAGTGTGCCCGTTTACACCTCTCTTCTTTACATCCTTTGAAACTTGTTTCATCCATAAGTTTCGAGGTCGTCCTCGTGGTCTTTTTCCAGGAACTACACTTTCAAAATAAGGTCTAGGAGTTATTTTTGGAACCAACCTTTTCATATGACCATACCACCGTAGTCTGTAGAGTTCCATTAATTCCAAAAGGCTTCTTTCCAATCCAAGCTCTTCTCGGATGTTAAAATTCCTTATTGTATCCTTCCTTGTCTTTTGTAAGCAGGAACGGAGGAACTTCATTTCAGCAGCCTGTAGACGGCTGTTTGCTGGTCCTGTCAGTGTTGCTGCTTCAAGTCCGTATGTATCAATAACAAGAACTTCCGTGACGAACTAAAGAGCCTACTTTTCATAAAATTAAAGATCCATGGCAATGATTAATCTATATGGATCTATCTAGAATAATGACGAAATTAAGTTTGTAATATCGAAATTTCGAATTATTTCGAAATACTGTATACCTGGCATAATGTAGCCAAATAGAGAACTACAGTTGGCAGCCCTGGTGACTGAATATATTCTTAGTTCCATCTCTTAAGGTACAGAATACAAAATTTGGTTGAAGTCCAATGGATAGCATGGACGTTACATGCAGTTAAGCATTGGATCTAACAGCGCGCGTAAAATCATGTTGGCACCAATGACATACATGTATTGGTCAGAAATAATCTGAAATAATATGATCTATTGTTGTGTCAATTTTTAATGAAATCCATTAGTTAGTATAGAAGTTACATGCATTTTAAAATTGGACCTATCAACAGGCTTAGAATCATGTTGGCAGCACTGACGTTTATACGTTACTCCAAATTAATCTAGAATGTAAGGTACTATACGTGTGCAAAGTTTAGAGCTGTTGGCTTGGATACTTTCTGATATATTGATATTATGAAAAACGAATAGAGACAGCATTTATTAACAGTTGGCAGCCCTGGTTGCTCCTAAGAATGCGCATAGTAATGTCTGTTACGGTACACATTGCACATAAGAAATTTGATTGAAATCCAATTGATAGTATAGAAGTTACTTGTATTTAAAGTCGGACCTCTCAGCAGGCATAGAATCATGTTGGTAGCACTGACGTATATACGTTACTACAAATTAATATAGAATGTCAGGTACTATACGTGTGCATAGTTTAAAGCTGTCAACTTGTATACTTTCTGATATATGGGTATTTGGATTTTTTTTAAAATGAGAGCATTTATTAACAGTTGGCAGCCCTGATGGCACTTAAGAATACACTCAGTCTTATAAGTTTATGTACACATAGTACATACGAAATTTTGTTGAAATCCAATTGATAGTGTAGAAGTTATATGCATTTAAAATTTTGACCTATCAGCAGGCTTATAATCATTTTGGCAACACTGCCATGTATGGCCTCCTGGAAATTAAACTGCAATATTACTATCTACACGTGTGCCAATTTTGAAATAGCTCCCATTCATACCTTCCAAGATATCCAACATGGAGCTCAAATTTCAATTGCGAATTTTCAGCAGTTGGTAGCACTGACATCATTTTCAAATATGGCCGTGAGATATTCAGGTATAGATCTTTACTCCTACCAAATTTTGTTTCGATTGCTGCAGCCGTTTAGGAGTTGATAGGGGGGGGGGGACACACACAGCCAGACAGACAGAAGGACAGACAGACACACATTTGCCCGATCTCATAAGTATACTTTTTCCTCATTTTTGCAAAATGTGAAAAGTAGGCTAATAAAAATCATAAAAGGACAGATGAGTCTACGACCTTTGTACATATCAGCGGTTTTCAATAACTATCCCACAGACCCCACCTGTTATCAAAATTACTTTCCAGGTTCACAGAGTTTATAGGCTACTATTCGTCCAAAATGTTTCGGGACTGGATTAATAAAAAAAAAAAGGAAACTATGACGACGGTTTTAATGCTTCAGATGTTCTGTACAGTCCATCCCCACTTGCGTACAACGCATAGAACGTTCATACAACCATGTGAAACTGTCCGAGAAGTCCTTGTTTGGGATGTCACATTGGCTTGAATGTCAGTTATGTCATCAAAGGGGTGATCTTTCATATGATTTGTTTTAAATCTGGGGAATGAAAAGAGTCACTCGTTGCCTAATCGGGTGAATACGGAGGGTGGTTAGGACCTGGCACTTGTTTTCTCGCTAGAAAGTGCACGGCACGACAACTCCAACCGTGTGAGCAGGCGAATTGTCGTACAGAAACCCATTGGGTGTCCGTCTCGAAGCAGCTACAAAACTGGCGAGCCGAACATGTCCTCGGACACTCCCGGCATTAAAAGCCATACGCTAAAAAAAAAAGTCGTACAGAAAGAAGAAATCTCTCCCCTTCTATTCTTGCTGACGAACCCTCTGATTCCTCATGCACAACCGATCCATGACACCCACATAATAGTGGGAATTTACAGAGGTGACGGTGGGAACAAATTCCCTGTGGAAAATGCCGTGCGCGTCTGTTGATGCTCATCTGTTGTCTACAGTAGTGAGGTCCATCCGTGGTGCTGTGGCGTTAAATATTAGCGACGGTGTCATTAGCCCGCGAGGACTGGCGCAAGGATCATGTAAGTATAAGAGATTTGTCACTTTTTGGTTATAGAATTTCCGAGAGAGAACACCGCCTGAGGCTATGGATTGTACTTGCAAGTCTGGCAATATAAAAAGTAAAACGCCATATGAATGTAGCCTTTATTACGCGTAATTGAACAGTATGTTCTGCGATGAGTTATTGATTATTGATGAAAATAACATAACATAACTGCACCTTTCGCTAGGCGCTGAAATATACGTCCAGATAGGAAAATAATACATTTTGATATGTAGCCTATCAATGTTGGCAATAGATTTGTCACGAAGGACACAGTTATGCCGTTCTAGAGCTTAATTCACCTTTAGGCTAATTAAAATGCTCTCGTACTCTACAGAATTGTTGGGATATTCGATGAATATAAAGAAAACTGTCCAAATGCACACACTATATTGCCATAACCTCACTTTTTGCCTAGCATGCCGGCTGCCACCCACCCCTCCCCGTAGCCCTAAACCACAAATTGTATTGCAATGCAAAGGAGAATGGGTAAGAAAACAAACAAGAGAAGAAATGCATACATTTATTCTCTATATATTTTTATTCGAGAGTAGGCCTAGTCCATATTGCCCGCTAGTTTTACACATGGTCAACACCAGGCAGATGAAAATTGCCGTATTGTTCTTACTATCATTATAATTCTTACATCCCGGTGCTTGGCAATTTTTCCTCCCTTGCAGTGGCATGATTGACTCTCAATTAAATTCAAATAGATAATCAAAATACTGAACAAATCAAAACAACCAACAACACCACGAGGAAAATCAATCAAAACAGACAATTCCCGCTTCCGCCAGTCGATATGATGTGAACGTTCATGAGTGCCAACTACGGAACCTTAGTGCTAGAATTAATTCTTCATTGGTTGGCAGAACATCCAGTACAGGGCCTTACTCCGACCCACGCGCGCCCTATCAACTGTCGTCCCCCTGGACTGGCGCAAGGATATTGTAGACCCGAGGCTTAAATAAAGCTCTATATTTTCGTTTTGGTGAGCCCTTATTTCCTGTCGCTTACTGTACCTTCCTTCCTAGCCTTGAACTTCACCCTGCAAAAGAAACATGTCCGTGGCTTTTGGAACACTCAAGTTATTTCTATATTATTTACGGTCGGGTCAGAGTTCCCCATGGCGCCAGTCCTCGCGAGATAATTTTCGGCTTACGTTAGTTGGGACAATCTGTAAAAAATATAGGGAGGAAAACCAACTTTCTGGTGCAGCACAATAACATAGCTCACGTTCTTGTTGATCCCTGTTTAGGGTCGAGGGACACCTTGGTCATCAGCTCCTATGTTCAAAAAATTAGAGGACTGCTTTGCCACCACAATCAAGGCCAATTATACTGTTACGAAGATGATTGTTAAATTTGAAAAATATAAATAAACCTCATTTTATGTTGGCAATAGTTCATAGGAAGACACCAGGTGTAGATTTACTTCGTTAAAATCCTTACGGTCGCCTCCGTAGCGTAGCGGTCAGCATGGTTAGCTGCCGCCCCGGAGGTCCAGGGTTCTATTCCCGGCTCTGCCACGAAATTTGAAAAGTGGTATGAGGACTGGAACGGGTCTATTCAGCCTCGGGTGGTCCAAATGAGTACGGGGGGTTCGATTCCCACCTCAGCCATCCTCGATGTGGTTTTCCGTGGTTTCCCACTTCGTCTTCGGGCAAATGCCGGGATGGTCCCTACTGTAAGGCGACGGCCGCCTCCTTTCCTCTTCCTAGCCTATCCTTCCCAATCTTCCATTCCCGTCCCATCCCTCATGAGGCCCCTGTTCGCTTTGCAGGTGAGGCCGCCTGGGCGAAGTGCTGATCACATCTCCCCAGTTGTATCCACCCCGACCAGATGTTCCAAGCTCCAGGACACTGCACGTAGAGGCGGTAGTGGTTAGTTCCCTCGCTGAGTCCGTGGGAACCATCAACCTAGAGGGTAAATCGACCAAAAGAAAAATCCGTACGACTACAACAAAAAGGGAGTGACACACTATGGGTCAAAATGACTCGGGACCAGTCCTCGTGTTATATATTTTCACGCCAGTTCTCAAAGGTTAGCGACAAACGGCCTCCTAGAGAAGGAAGAACAAGTTTTGACAGTTGAATCACAGTGCTATTATTACCGTATAAAGGAACGCCGACACGTATTTATGTATATAACATGCGATGTGAAGCTTGAATGAAGCGAGTAAGATTGATAAAATATATGTACAACACTGAAAAAGCATCATTTAATACATCTTACATATCTGGCGTATTGGTACATTGTCTTTCTCCCAATGGCCACGGCCCTTCTCACGTCCAGTGCTGCGTCATTCGGAACACACAGATGATCAGTCACTCTTACTAATTCATTATTTTTATTAAGAAGTATACCACTATAGTCCAGGACACCTTAAATAAGTTACTAGAAAACCAACATGGCCGCCACATTTGGTGTTGCCAACTTACATCATTGAACACCAAAAAGTCAGCACACACATCCATGTAACACGTAATCGCAAATGATCCAAACTAAGTAAAGGCCCTTTTACGAAAATACGTTTCACAAGAAGTTGTGAAGCAGTCCTTACTCAAGTTAGGGACATCTTGGTCATCAGTCCTCGACAGTAACTCTTAAGCAGTATTATGGTAGTGAAGTTAACTTAAATTATCTCTTCTAGATTGATTTTAAAGCATCACATAAAATGCATAAGAACAGAAACATTAATACTTACTCAATTATTTTCTCCAGGGAGCTAAAGATGAGCATGTTCATTTCTTCTTATAGGCTATATTTTTATAATTAGTTCAGAAATGCAGACCATTCTGTTTTAAAATGAGTGTTCAGAGAAGGATTTAGGAATAGGAGAGAAATATAATAGTAGGGTACATATTAGCTTATTATTTCTTTATTTTTGATACGTACCGTACTCATTTCTTGCATGTATTGGCAACTCAAACTAACACTTGGGGCGCTGCGGTCGGTCCGGATAAGTAGGGTAAAAATACTCAATAACACGCGTTTGATATGGAACACTTTTTATTTTTCGGTTATAATCAGTAAATGTGGTCCCTAAAATAATGACAGTGTTATTTTCAATTGTATATATGTATAACTGTGCGATACACGTGTTCTAATTTGTGTGTTCCACTGGATTTTATGTGTCAATTGCATATTATCAAGCATCGGTTGTCTGCTGGTATCTGTTTTTGAGCAGTTCGAGTCATGGCGCTGTTACTTTAAAAGCTATATTTGAGTTTGCTCACTGTACCATAGACTGTAGAAATTATTTGCTGCTTGGTAGGGCGAAGGGATGAGTTTAACTTGTATTAAAGCTCGGGGGACACAGGAATTGCTCAATTTAGATGGTTAGCTGGTGGGTTTGGTGTAGAATATCGGACTGGTAGCAGGTTCTCGCAGAGTAGATATTTACCCTGCAAAGTCAAATTAGGCCTATATGACTCGTAGTGGAATGGCTCGGATATCGCAGAGCGAGTCGATGGCGGTTGGTAGGGTAATTGGAAATGAACTAGGGAGGGGGAAGGATACCTGACTGATGAAGCTTGGCTGTAGTCGGCTGGTGTAGGCCTAGCTGTCTAGGTACGGCTTGGCTCGGCGTAAACAGTGAACAACCCGTCCTGTCGTCAGTGAGTGTAGTGGTGAGTGGTCCAACCCGCTCCTGTTGCCCGTATTTATTTGGTATCGTCACCTTTTGGCTATTGCTATTTACATCTTTTGGAAAGTGATGAAAACTTATATCCGCAGCCCTCTTTTATGCATCGACTTACAGCCGTAAACTGAGCAATATACGTTGCTTTTACTCATTTTACACTCCATCAACGAGTAAAACTTATTACTTATGTATAAAGACACGAAGAAATTACCTCGATATGCTTACGAATACAAGAAACCATATACAAACAGTCACCACGGTGGGTGAGAGGTTATATATAGTGTCGGACTACCAACCCCAAGATTGCAGGTTCGCTCCTGACCGTGGTAAGTGATTTTTGAAAGGCGACAAAAATCACGACACTCATGTCATACGTTGTTGGCATGTTAGAGAACCCATTTGAATTCAGTAGGCCGTATTCATTGGCAAAATTAATCTCGGGATTTTCCGCCAACACAAAGTTCCTCCATTCTCTACTTGAAAGCGCTGTAGTGTCAAGGAGTTTAGATATCTAACCTCCTTGACTTTCAGAGCGTTCAAAAGAACGACGAAATTCGACATGCAAGCTACCCTCTGGGTGTCAATTTACAAAGCTTGCACCAGGCACCCGAGGCCATACGATATTATTACCACGTGACAAATGTACCCTACTTGGTACATATATGAAGGCAGAATTGAGACAAGCTGTTGAAAGCCTGTTGGCAAATCCCTATTGAGATGCAAGAAGATGGTTGATCCAATGCTTAGGCCTAAAACCATTCGAACTAGTCGTGGATTTTAGGGGCATTAGACTAGTGGCAACTCGAAGATTTCGTCTTGGAATGGAAGAAAGCAGCAGTTGTTTGATTATGGGGCTTTGTGACATCATGGTCATGTAGATCTGTGTACTTGGGCATGTGGAATTTGTCTGATAACCTGCGTTATTGTCATGGCTGGATTAGTGTGTGCATTTATTATTCAGACGAGGATTGGGAATGAGGTGGCCATGGCCTTAATTTAGGAACCATCCCGGCATTTGCCAGGAGTAGAAGCGTGGAAACCACTTCCAAGATGGCTAAGATAGGAATCGAACCCTCCTTTTCTTAGTTTTGCCTCATGAGGCTGAGTGTGCCTTGTTCCATCCCTCAACCAAAATTAAAATTTCTTGGCAGAGCTGGAAATTGAACCTGGACCAACTGCCAAAAAATGCTAGCCGCACAATGCGAAATGGTTGGTAGAATACCTTATTTCATCTTTTGGCGGGAGGGGGACATTATCAATTGTAACTACTAACCTTGATCACTTCTGCACCGGATATATGTGCTAAATCACTTAAACATGTGTTTTTGTTTATTGTATATTTAACAACTGCAGCCATGTTCGACAGCATATTTGGTATGTGAAACTGCCGCAGTGAGCGATCACATTGACGTCATTAGTTACCAACATATCCGATACTAAATAGGCCTACATTAGACGACACATGTATGTTGTAATTATGTGAGAAAAAAAAATAAACGAGCTCTTCTTGGTTAGACGACTTACTGGACGAAACCATTGGTCGCTACTTGGATAGACGACTGTCTGGACGAAAATTACCGATTGCACTACAAGCAAGGAGGTCTGGGCATAAGCCCCAGGTTAGGTTTGTTTTGTATGTAGAACAGTATTTACCACTGTAATGAACGCTGATCGCAAGAATTTCATGTTTCAAACTAATCGCCAAAACCAGCGCCTCACTGCCTAAAAGTTATTGGTCTAGGCACAAACCATGGGTTTGGATGAAAATTATTGATGCGTGTCTACCCCCACTGTGCGTGACAAAATCCAGGGGTGTTTGTATGGCCTAATGAATTAACGATTATTGGTCTAGACAAAAACAGCTTGCACAATCCATTGCGAACTGGTTCTAACTTGGCGCTATTTTGTTTCATGGTACCGCGCTTATACAAAGTAGTCCCGTAAGTGTGGGATTGGCAATACTGTACTTGTGCATAATTAACAGCGAAAATGGCAGACTCAGCTGGAATTTCATCTATATAAATCGTGATCCTAATAGGAACATCCTGAGATCTGAAAAATGCACACTTTGTCACGAACCTGGAAGTAAAATGGATAAGGGGCACCTGCCACTTGCAACAAACTTGATGTGACTGCTAGAACTTCAGGAAACCTCACACAACTCTATTGGAATGCAAGAAAGCTGATGGATTGGAATCTGGGCTAGCCATAAGAAACAACAACAATGCTTTAATATGAAAAATTGAGGTAACGCGGGCCGCGTTAGCTAATATATAACACCCCGGTTTTTGTCATGCACAGTGGAGGTAGTCAAGCATCAATAATCTTTATCCAGACCAATGGTTTTGCCTTTTATTTCATTATTCACATGTCGTGAATTTTAAGAATGTCCAAGCTGTGTAGTATAGGCCTACGAGATCTATGAAATGTTTAGTTTTCTATTACCGTATAATGTATAGCCTACAAATATCGTTACCTGTGTGCTACTAATTCTAGCGTAGCCACCACAGCATACAGTCACAATCATGTCCGATGCAGGTGTATAAGCCACTTTCTACTTTCATTCAGAATTAATAATACAAGTAGGCTATAGCTGCGACCAATATTTATAACTTATTGCAACCAGTGGCTTCGCCCAAACCGTGTCATCTAACCAAGTAGCGAACAATGACTTTGTCTTACCCAACATTAGTACACCAGTAATTTTCACCCAGACATGCAGTGGCGCAGTAACTTATGTCGAGAACTAAAAGAGAGCTATGAGATATTTTTGGTATTCTCTGAAAATTTGCATATGTGACTCCTGCTTAGTGCATATACCATGCACATGTGAGTATATGGCTCTTCAGAATGATGATTGATTCATGTTGCACAACCCTTGAAATTCGTTGAAGGGCATCACACTACTCTGTCGCAACCATGACTGAAACAAATAAAAATAGGCCTATTATAAATATTTTATCTGCCTACTACTAAGTAGGCTATAGGTCAGTAGCCAAGTACATAAGTTATAAGCTTCATAAAATATAATCACCAATACATTCACTACCACCAACCGAGTGTGAATCATAGACTTAAGCTTAAGAGTTACATGTGCAATGTATTATAATATTATGGCTGACGGCATTTGGAAGTCGAGAATAATATAAATTACTATATTAGAAGGAGAAATGAACCTAAGAATACATTCCCGAGAGAGAACTTACATAGGCTATATTTTAGGTTATGTTTGAATTAGGCCTATACGGAAAATGCAGTCGGAAGACTATTTCAACATTTCCAAAGACCATTAAGGTTTTTTATTACGTTATTTGTGCTCTGACTGAATATAAAAATAAATAAAACAACGATTAAATAACTCTGTACTTTAAATTGTGTAGGTCTAGGCTAGGCCTACTTACTTAAATTGTAGTGATCTTTGTAGAGTTACTCCAATCCATCTCCAATCTTGTTCTCGTATTTTTTAGGCGTCATGATGAAATCTAAATAAGAATTTATCCAAAAATTAATTAAATAAAAGGTTCGAAACATCTCAGACAAGTGGATTTGACACACACATATCAAGAGTCTATAATAACTGTTTTAATCGATGTATATTACTAGTACTTACCTTGTACAACTTGTCACAACTTCATTCGACTTGAATTTCCAAAGAAAACTGTGAAATAATTTAAATAATAAGTCATTATTTACAGTCGTAATTATTATGTTGGCTGACTTTGTGAAAAATGCATTCTGGGAGTTATTGCCAGAAACATGTCGGCAACTGTGACGTACGGAATTTTACTGGTATTATGATCTTTGGAGATGGCGGGATTTTAAGCAGGGTTGGCGACGATGTGCTCGCACCTGAAAACAACTTACCTTCAAGAAATGCAACCATAAACCAACATTTACGTAGGCATAGGGGACGGCTGTTAATGTTGCCTACCCTGTCTTGATCTAGTAACTCATTTAAGCTGTCCCCGACTATATATTTACTCCCTCTTTTTTTTTTTTTTTTTTTTTTTTTTTTGGCACACAGCCACATAGCTATCGCGTCTTTGTTTTGCCTTAGTTGCCACTCTGTAACCCTATGTGGTTACATGTTTTTATCTGTTCATTCTCTTAGATTAAGTTTAGATACTCTTCAGTAAATGCGAAGAGGGCCATGTTTGATTCATTCGAGTTCCATTTACGATGTTATTTTGTTTTTATTTCGCTTTGTCTTCTTGTTGTTTATTCCGTGCTAAAAAGATAGGATATTTATTGATTTCCTTCCTCTGTTCATTAATAAATAAAGCGATATCATAAGATGATTGAGATGTTTTTGGATGGAAGATAAGCAAATGAGATGGTAATAAAATATATGGAAATGAAATGATACAAGTTGGCTCTCCCACAAAAAGCAGTAAGTAAAGTTACAATAAATCGCGACATCGTGAACGAAACTCGGTTTGTTCCAACGTTCGTCACCGAGTGCTGGTTGTGATGGCATCTAGTAGTAGCCAAGTTCACAACTAGGTGTGGTGGACGGTAGCATTTGGTAGTGAAAGTAGGAACTACTTGAAATTATCGTCTGCAGCCCTTACTTAAATTAAAAACAGATAACACACACTAATACAGCCATCACAATTAACACCGGTAATCAGACAGATTCATTAATTCTTTACGAGAGGGTTTCCTTCCTTTATATCACTTTCACAAGGCTAAATATTGAAAATTATATATAATTTGATTCACAAACCTTCTGGGAGCTTATGGGAGTTCATTTTCGATTTGCATCGACATTGCTGCACTGGAAATAATTAATTTTACTACCGATAACAGTTAATTCTTACGAGATTCCGCGACATCTTACATGCACGTCACACGCTACGTCATACCCGTTGTCAATGTTGCCAACATGTCCAATACAAAATACACCACACGACATGAAATAAAAGGCAAAACTATTGGCCTGGATAAAGATTATTGATGCGTGACTTCCCCCACTGTGCGTGACAAAAACCAGGGGTGTTATCTATTAGCTAACGTGGCCCACAGGGCCGCGCTATCAATCCACCATTGGTCTAGGCAAAACCATTGGTCTGCCGGATGCGATATAGTACCGAATGCGTGTGGTTGGCATTACTGACTCCTTGAAAAAGATGGATGCTAGAGTCGCAATTTCAACGATATAATAAGCAGTGATCCTATTTGGGATGGCTGGGTGGGTCTCGGACAGCGGAGGAGTAAACATCTATTACTACATCATCTCCAGATATTTTCCCGACTGTTGATTCAGGTGAATTCGTTAATTTCAGTAGTTAAA
The DNA here is from genome assembly GCA_946902985.2 of Meconema thalassinum. Taxonomy (NCBI): domain Eukaryota; kingdom Metazoa; phylum Arthropoda; class Insecta; order Orthoptera; family Tettigoniidae; genus Meconema; species Meconema thalassinum. The sequence continues at coordinate 161,039,386 of OX336399.1, read as the reverse complement.
AAAGTGACAGTCAGTCTGAAAGACTAGACTTTGTATCATTTTAAATGCTACAAATGCTGAAAAATGCTAGAAAGGCTGGAGGCTTCGAGCGAAGCATAATACTTATCTTGTTTCAAATTACTCCTGAACGGCAAGTGCAAACCAAGGGCAAAGCAAGGTCAAGCGCGCGGGATGCCGTCACGTTCACCAGAGCGCGCGGGGACGTGCCCCTTCCATCCAGTCTAAAAAAAAACTTATAGTTGGCGATATATTGAAGATAAGAGATATGCTCTCGCGGACTTTTTTGTAGAACTTTTCATGCTGACCAATTCTTACGCTCATAGTATATTGATATGTTTAACGGTTTGCCCAGCGTAAGCTTAAGAAGCGCACTGAAGCCAAGTTTGTTTTCGACTTTTTCACTGAAATTGTTACTGCTCGGCTTCCTTTGATCATACATAAATTATTTTCTACAGAATCTTTCCTCGCGATATCCTTTACAGAATGGTGAAAGCCGCATCAAAATCCATCCAGTGGTTCTCGAGATTACCCGTGACATCCAAGAATCGGGGATTTTTGTCTTATACTAACGAAGTAGAGATTGTCGGGGAACACATGCACCAAGCAGTACTATGACGTCACACACCTCAGTGCATCTGGATACATTTCGTCCCGTCACCGTAACGTAACGCCAGACCCCCATCGTATCGACGAAGTCGACAAGATTATTTAAAATGATAAAAATTTTATACAAAGGAAACCCTCTTGTGAAGTTTAACCACAGATTCTACACACACCCAAAGTACACGGGGCTACATGACCGCGTTGTCGCAGCCATGGGCGCCCATATGATTTTTTCCAGGGGGGGGGGGGGGGGCAAGTAAATATTTTCGTTTCGTTGCCTACCTGTAAACCCCCCTCCCCTCCCCATCCCCCCCACACACACACAAAAAAGTTTCATTTCTTACTTACTTCGTCTTCGTGATATTCATTATTTGACTGCTCTGAAACCATTGGCTACTTTGTGGCAAGTTTGGGAGGAATGTTTTCTTTGAGTTTTTGTCCGTTAACGTTCGCTTTTCTTCGTGATTCAACGTCGTAATGTTCAGTTCTTAAAAACAGGTAAAAACTAGTTGTATCGACAAAAATAAAAATCAAGTACCGTAGTTCATTAAAATGGTATCGTTAATCCAGTTCGCCAACTTTCTAAATAACTGGATACATTTTCACATGATCCCAAATCACTAAGTTAAACTGTGGAAATATCCCAACATCAGAATCAGACAATTATTTAAATAGCACTGTTTCCAAATACGGTAGGCTACGGTATCTAGTTTGTACTGGCCATTATAGCAGATCGTCACGTCTTTCCTCTTCTAAACAACCAATCGGAAATACTTCGCATTGCTCTTATTAGAATCATGAAACACTTGTAGTTTACGAACTGATAAACTCGAGCCTATGGTTTTAGTAAAAATTAGTTTTGTCAATAAAAAATATTTCGCCTGATTATTAATAATCACTAAATAAAATGGATAAAAACCACTATATCACTTACTTCTTACTACCATTATTCACATTCTCGACTGAAACAAGAGGAATTGTGATACAGGAATGGTGATACGAACGTAAACAAACCACTTCTTTCAATGTGTAATTGAGCCTTATGCTCAAGCTTTTCTCTGTTTATGAAAATAATAGACGATAAAATAAAACTAACAGATATCGTACAATTCCGTTGAGTTTTATAAAATAACAAGTGATATATTTCGCCGTATTATTGTACCTGTGACGTAAAAAATATACTGTCTAACCAATCTGGTACAAATACTTTTTGAGTTTTTAAATTTATGTGAGTTAGGGCTATCCTTGAAGAGGGGAAAATTAACCTTTTTATATTCAATAACTGGCATTGTTGTAAATGTAAACAGGTTTAAACTTCATCCCTTGTACTTGACTGTGAGTGAAATTCTGGTTTATGTTATAACGTGTCATTAGGCGAGTGTGTATATGTAATGTTATTTCAGAGTACCGATAGCGTAGTTTTGAGATGAGTGCCCCGGAACATGAAACATGATACGTACGTGGTATTTCCCTGAAGGTAGTGTTGAAAATATCATAGGCCTACTAGGGATGGCTGCTGTCAGCGTCGGCAATCAAATTTCGAATATTTAGGTAACCAGTCCTCATCGTGGAGCTTAAATTGAGGTACTCAACTACACAGATGGGCTTCAAGATCAAATTACTACATTCTGTCCTTTCTTACAATGCATGCCACGATGGATTTACGTTGCTGCCCCCGACTTGGAATATGCAGATTTATTAAAGTTGTAACCTTCCCAGGTCACAAGGGATCGAACCCTTACTTTCGGGACGTACGATTTTCATAATCGTCCACATATGTTTATTTGATACCTTTTTGTGTTTTATAATTATGTAATGAAGTGTATAATATTATGTGATTTATTTCCGATTAATTTGTTTAGGGTTTAAGGGATTGTAATTGGCAGGATCTGAGTCTAGTTGTATATGAATATTTTAACATTGGAATAATCTTCAGTCAGAGAGTCTGGAATTGTGTGCAAGAACCAGGAAGTAGACTTGTTGTCGCCTGGGTTTTTCTCTCGCATGCTCAAGTGCATGATGACTCATGCAGGTAGGAGGCTTGGCAACCCTGTGCTAGGGGTGTGTCTAGGGTATTTTGAAGACTAAGAAGGCCTTATATGGTAATGTTGTTTTGATTGGCTGGACCCGTGAGGGAAGCCAGGTTGGCCAGTGATTTGTGGAGGGGAGATGAATGTTATTAGGACTTGACGAAGCTGTGAGGGCGACTCATTCTTAGGACTCCGTGAGGAGTAGTACTCATTCTTTGAACCACGTGTAGGGCGGTGTACTCAACCTTTGGACTCCATGTGGAGTGGTTCGTATTCTTGGTAAGACTCCGTGAGGGAGTGGAACTTGTATTTTGGACTTGTGTGTTTTTTGTGGAGAAGGAAGGTATTTCAGACGATCACAAGTTGGTGTTCGATGCGCAATTACTGAGTTGCTGGCTATACATTCTCAAGGGAATTATGAGCCTAGTTTCAAACAAATAGTCTAGATTGTTTGTCTCGAATCGCATGAAGTATTGTAAACTAACGTCTGTTTACCGAAATTCTGAGATCATAGCGGTAAATTGTTATATGACAAATACTAGTAAAATATGCCATGTATTAGTAAACTCAGGAGCGAACTAGATGCGATAATCCAACACACGGATTTAAAGCATCTTTGTATAATCAGATCCACGAAACTAGATAAATCGTTGGATACTGACCATCACAGTAATAATGTACATAATATTCATAGTTGAGAGGCTTGCGTGTGAAATATATAGTAATTGTGCTGCGAGTAAGTAGGAGTGATTCTCTGTGAGCAACTAACCCTCGAACCAGTAGAGTTAAGTCGTCACAGCTGAAGTCAAAGCCTGTAAGTACTAGTCATCATTATTTCCGAGGGTCATCAATATGTCATAAGTGTGCCTGTGTGAATATGATAGGGAGTTTTAGATAGTCTGTATGACGAGGATCGTGCGAAGTGTATTTCATGTCTGGTATCAGAATATATTGTACATTTTACCAAATCTATAGTGCTTTTATTTATGAGGTAACCAGTGTAGTTAAGAGTGAATGTTTATTGCTGTTACTCATACCGTACAGGTGTTTAACCCTCCCTCAAACAGTGAAGCCGAGAAGTTACAAAGTTTCCATAACATATGAGGCTGTTTCTTCGCCTGAGTGTGTATTTAACTATGAGTGGCATACACTATAAATAAGCGTTTGCTAAAATTACAAATTTAAAAATATAATACAAAGAATGTAGATTAAATTTTAACAGATATCATTCACAACCAATGTGCAAAAACAATTATTTAAATACCGGTAACAAGCTTGGAATTTCCTCATTGGTACAATTTCACATTCAAGTCAGATCAACAGCAAGAACACCAAGGTGACTAAGGCGATCCTTTCATTTATGTCCTTAAATAATCAACAATGCCAAAGTGTATTCTCTTGTGGAGGGCTTAAACTTAATCTACTTGACGTTTAATGACCAAGCAGTTTTGTACAGTTTTCCAGAAATTTGTCCGTCCCTAAAACCTGCCTGCCGCCTTAGCAGTTGCAAGTTTGTCCCCCCGTCAATACGGGTCTGAATATAGTAAATTATCCAATATTGTAAGCACGAACTTACAGGACCATTGTTTTATTAGTCAGCATAGAAAAGCTTATTTTAGGAGTTAAGAAACGCTATCGATGTTGCAATGTCTAGAAATTTCTCCAGAACGTGCTTTTCATATCGACACTGCCGACGTGAGGGGGCAAATGTAGTAGCCACTCAAGATAGTGATAGGGAAACATACGGTATTTAACACTAGGCATAACCGTATTGAAATTTGGAGCTTACCTAGATATTAGGCCCCTTTAAACATCAATTATCATCATCATCATCATCCATTGGTGACAGAGTGCTTGGCATCATTAGAACCATATTTTTATATAAATAATTCATGCTTTTGGGCTAATGCCGTGTGTATTTTTAATTTAAACCATACGTTTCGGAGAAACCTTGCCATACTGATCACACCTTTCCATTGAAAAAGGAGGCAAGGTTTCTCCGAAACGTATGGTTTAAATTAAAAATACACACGGCATTAGCCCAAAAGCATGAATTATTTATATAATAATCCGGGCCGTGAAAGCCTTAATATGCAAACCATATTTTTATTTAACAATTATAATGTACCCGATACCTAGTTGAGGATATCGGCTACGCCAGCAGACATTAAGCCGTAGTTGATATTTTGGGAAGAGTTAAGAAAAGATAGCGCTCAGATCGAGTCAAGAGGAATGTCAGGATGACGTAGTAGGTCTAGGATCAAGAAGGCGCTGACCGCAGTTAAGCAGATGGAATTATGGATGGATTTATGAAGCTTTATTAAGATCTATATGGAACATGGTATTTAAACATCTTAGAAGAGAAGATATAACATGCATTATATGTGGTAATAATTTTAAGGAAGTTAGATAACCCTTAAGTTATTTTATAACGTAATAGCCGAGATGATGAGGGTTCGAGATTATAATTGTGACGCGAGAGCATAGTGGTGGGGTGAACGCCACGTGTCTGCGCCAGGCAGATAAGAGTAAAGACAGTGCGGACACATTCAGTGGAGCTCTGTCAGCCGAGCAAGCAGGGTCGAGCTCAGTAGCGCAAGCCAAACGCATGGTGAAGGTCGCGTAGCGAACCGAAACTGTCACGGCAAAAGTGTAGGCGACAGTTTCAACATCACCGAACAGCGAACGACAAGCAGGTCATTGATCCAGGCGGACTTGCCGAGCAAGCAAGCATAGGCGGCCGGGATGTTAAGGTGCGTATACACTTGCGCGCCGCGCCGCTCGCGCGCAGCAAGTTCGCTAGATTAGTACGGGGTTTCGAAGCTGCGCGCGCGCGGCGCACGACGATCCATCTCCTGTCGGTTTTTTCCACGCGCACTTTGAGTGTTCGCAGTTCAGATTTGGACGGGATTGTGAGAAGTTCGTTGTTTCTCGCGCGCATCTGATTGCAATATTTGTGCGTTTTGAGTGGTCAGACGAATCTGTGATAAAATTTTCGATGCCTATCGCAAAAAGCCTCTTCTGTGGGATCCTCAACAGAAGGATCATTTTAAGAAACCAATAGACTAAAAGCAGATGCCTGGAGGGAAATTGGAGCTGAGATAGATATATCTGCGGACCAATGCAAGAAGGTGATATCTCTGCTGTCTTCCTACCGGCTTGAGAAAAGTAAAATAAATCGCAGGGCGGAAATACGTATCTTCTTTGGAAATGTGGGGTCCAATCTTCTGCAGAAGATTCTCAAAGTCAGAAGGTGACATTCGAGTAAAATTCTTATACTGGCCGCTTATTTCTTGTGACTTCAAGTCCTTCATTAGCTCCGCACCATTCCTTTTTTTAAACATGTCAGTGTGCCACCAACGTCGTCGTCGTTTCTTTTTCTTTTTGCACAAACGTGCCATTAAAACAGCCGCACCACTCATCACCACAACCGCGAGGTTTTCCTCGTACGGCGGAGACATGATTATATTTACCACACTCCAAACTGACTAGTGAATGTTCGTGGGTTTCCTATGGATCGCGAGAGGTTCGTTTAAATAATAATTCTGGTCGAGCAACACACGCGCCACGCATGCACCGCGCGCAGTGCGCGGCGAGCAAGTGTATACCCACCTTTAGAACAGCATTGCGAGTAGTTGGAGAACTTTATTCTAAGCTGCATTTCAACGCAGTCTGAACACAGTTTTTCTGAATAACATTACGACAATGCATTTCATAACGCATTCCAAGTAACATTAATAATTTCAAGCAAACGGAATGTTGTAAGCATATGCACTGATGAACATTAGCTCGTGCATTAATGCATTTATTTCTTATACAGTTTTATAAATTACCGAATATGAACACAACTACAGGGTGTTTCATAAACTTAGACACTCTCACATAAAATTTTATTTTACGAAAGTGAGACTTATCAGTTATTGGAGATTGAACTTTCGACACTCAAACTGAACATTTAATGGAACAGTGGCGTAACGTAGAAGAGGAATAGGGGGTCCACTGTTTCTATGAACTTTTTCGTGAGGATTTGGACAATATCCGCTATGGATAACCAGACGTTTATCATGTCGGAGTAAACGCAGACAGAGACGCGATGGCACCACGGAGCGATGGATTCGATTCCTGACGAGGAGGAGGTCCACCAGCTGATTCACTTGGAATTCGAAGGCAATCGTCATTGCATGGATGGAATGATATTCACGCCGATCTTTCGAGAAATTCATTACATAGGGAAAATCGACGATCTTTGAAATTTAATAACAGCTGATTATGAGAAGGTACTGTAAGAGTTATAACTACCTGATACGATTATTTTCATGAATACTGGGCACACATGTATATTTTTCTAATAGGAGTAATACGATTATTTAGACATGGTTTGACTTTATATGCTTCGAATTTTGCTAGAATATGGCGTGACCATATGATATGGCAGGCATCATTATACGAAATTCTCACCATTGGTTGGCTTTATTAAGCAGATGTTTGGTCTTTTAGACATTTTTCCAGCAAGGATAGCTTTCATGAATAGTTTTTTTTGTGTAACGAGTATTTCGAACTCGTGATCTGCAATTGATTATCTAAAATTACTTCGTCAGTTCATTGCATACTAGCGAGTGTGTATTATTCATCAGTAGGGATTTTTTCCATTGGATTGTTTGGAGATATTAAGAAGTTATTCACTTTAGTGAATGAATATCGCTTTTATATGACAACTAGAAACTTGTTGATTCCTATCTGGTACATTCACTCATATAGTCTACGAGATGGGGTCTTTCGTATTTATACGATTGTATGGTGGTTACCCATCTTACCCATCGTTTAGGGCACTATCATGATTAGTCGACGAGGCGAGGTCTTTCGTATTTATACGACTGTACGGTGGTTACTCATCTTACTTGCCATAGAGGGACTCATTGTTATCATCCGAGTGTACATGAGATTGTAAGTGAATCAAACAAGGAACTACTAGTCACATATCAGTCGAAATTTTGTTAAATAAAGTAACGATAAATGTCAGCAGGATTACGTTTTGTAATTCTTGTTTGCCAATCCAATATTTTGTTGCTATACTCTTTTAAGAGTAATTTCAGTTTAACAGCTGGTACAGCTGATGCTTTTGATGATTTTTATAATTGTGTTGGATACCTTTGAGAAGGAGTTAAAGTAATTGAATCTTGTAAGATGAATCATTAATGGTCAGATTTATTTTAAGGCAGATCAGTATTGCAGATTTTGATATGAGAGATTATAGCACATTGGTGTTTTTCTGTGATGTGAATTATGAGAATTGTAAGAGAATTTATGCTATTTGAAAGCAAATCTTGAATTACTAAGGTAATATTTTTCCAATTGTTTAAGAAGTTGTCTAGATGTGATCAGATTAATTACAGTTATTGGAGATTGTGTGCGTTGATAATTTGAAGCCAGTTATATATTTTTTGTAGATCATGCAACATGGTTAAGTGAAGTTTGTGATAGGCATTTTGTGGAAGTTTCCAAGTGATAGTTGCAATGTTGCTAATGCATTTTGAAGCAGACATGAGGTTGTTGAACCCAGTCTAGCGTAATTGTTGAGATTCATGCTGTATGTGCTGAATATTTATGGAGTTTTTGTGGAATAATTGTTGTATTCAAATGTGATATTTGAAGAATTGAGGAAATATAATGTCGTTGTGGATAGTTAGATCCAACGTGATGTCGTGAAGGCAATAATATTTTTTGGCATGATAAATTAAATACGAGATATAACTTGGAAGTAATAAAACTGTAAGACAACGTTCTATAAACCATATTAAACAATTTGTTAGGAAATTAAACAAATAAATAAAGTTGATAATACAAGATTTTCTGAGAATAATAATTAATGAAATAATAATCTGAGATTTAAGCATATTAACGATCTGACCTAATGAAATAAAAATCAGAATGACTAGATGAAATAATAAAAATCTAAATAACCAGAAGAATAAAATTTAAATAATTTGATAAATTAAATTTTGGAATAAATCAATGAATTAAATAAATGGATGAATTAAAGATTGGATAAATAAACTGATTGAAATAAATTAATAGACGATTGTAATGATGATGAATAACTGAATTAGAAGGTGATAATTAACTAAAGAAGCTGATGATTAATGAATTTATATGGAATTAAATAAATTTAATTGAGATATAATTTGAAGGAATTGCAACTTGAGTTGAGGATTTAAATGATTAAATGGTGATGAATTAATGATCCTGACAGGAATATGTAGAATTTTGAGATGAGAATTAATGTGAGAAATATTTAATTTTGATGATGATGATAACGATGACCAATAAGCCGTGAATTTTCTGTAATTCACGAACAAGTAATTATGAATGACAATGTAAATAGTGTAAATTAATTATTCAATGTTTAGGAGCATTTGACTAACATGTTCAACATTTAAATTATGCCATGCAAGCCATAAAATACGTGATATTTAAAATATGTGATTATAATATGTGTATGTTTAGACAGATTAATAACTTTTTTCAAATCCACATTTATGATGTTAAATTAAAGAGAAATTAGGTCTCAGGTTTCACAAATGTCAGTGACGAAAGACATAGTGCTACAGTGATCCTGAGAACCCAAGAGAACTTTAGAGATTTTTTTGTTCTATGTGGATGAAATATTTTTGATTAGAAAAGAGATGGTTCGATTTTTGGACAATGACAATTTAACGTTGGCATTCGACCATACTCTCAGGTAGGAGGTATATTTAAAATGTCTGTCTGACTATCAAAGTGAAATAAATTTGTTTTTATCTTAGTTGTGATCTGATGGTGGTGTGATTTTCCTTTTTCTTTCCTTGTCTTGAGTAAGGCTTAACCGGAAAGGAGGTGGTTTGCTAGGAATTCAGTTGATGGCGCCCATTTATATTTGCATTTTTTTATTAAACTTAAGCCCGTAACGACCCTAGAGATACTTTGTCTCGTGTTACCCACTGCCTTTTCGATAACTCAGCTGAATTTCCGACACATTCCTTATTTGACTAGAGGTTCATTTAACTCCGCTCTGTCCTGGAACTCCAGGAATGCGATGTAATAGCAGATGGGTCATCGCATCCCCAGGACGAACGGGTACAGAGAGAGAGAGAGAGAGGGAGAATTGCCTTTATCCAACTTGTGGGGCTTCGATTTTGTTTATTCTATGGAATCACATCAGATTTAGATTACTGAGAGATGGATCTCAAGTTCATTTAATTGTGTTATAAAATTTATTAAACTTAGTCAGACAAAATACTTGTGTGCCCATTCCAGTGTTCATGTTAATCGTATATCATGTTAGTTATAAGTCACATTTTTCCTATACCCAAGTGAATGCAGGAATTGAGACATTGTGATGTGTTGTTGTCTAACGTCTCTGAATAAAACGTATATTGAAAATATAATTATGTTGCCGGAAGATTTAGCTAAGGTGTTAGGAGAGTTACAGACGGGTATGTCTGGTATTGCAGAAACTATTTCTAAAATGGAAACGGAAGTTAAAGAACAGATAAATAGTTCAGAAGCTAGATTAAAAGCTAGATGTAAAGAAAATGTACAAGCATTACAGGCTAGTAACGAAGGCAATCTGAACGACAGTTTAAAGTCATTAGAGACTAGATTACAGTCAACTAGTGAAGATAATTTAAAGTCATTAGAGACTAGATTACAGACTAGTACTGAAGAAAATTTAAAATTATTACAGTCAAATAGCAAAGATGAGTTGATGTCATTAGAAACTAGATTACAGACTAGTAATGAAAGCCATTTGAAAGCTAGTGAAGCTAACTTGAAAGATAGTTTTAAATCATTAGAAGAAAGGTTACAGTCAAATGGTGAAGAAAATTTAAAATCATTAGAAGAAAGATTACAGTCAAATAGTGAGGATAATTTCAAATCATTGGAAGAGAAATTACAAGCTCGTAGTGAAGAAACTAACACTGAATTAGAAAACAAGTTAACTAGGTTAGAGAATAGATTAACTTTAAAGAATAATGAAATGCTTAAGACTTTACAATTAGATATAATTGCAGTAAATATGAAAGGAGAGGAAAATTTTCAAATATTAAGAAAGAATATTATTGAATTAGAAAGTAAAGGAGAAGAAAACATTTTCACTTTAAGAACAGACGTTATGTCTATACAGAAAGACATTAAATCGGACGTATCGAAGTTGAGGTTCGACATCGATGGTTTAGTGACAGATGTAGGCAAAATTCAAGAGTGGTCTACCGAAGTATCTTTCGAGACTAAAATCAAAGGTCTAGAAAGAATCTAGGTAATGAGATTAAGGATTTAAAGTCAGTAATTGGGACCATTAAAGAGGAAGTCTTAGGAGAGGTTAATTCTAATTTAAAATCATTAGAGAATCAATTGCAGAAAGATATTAGGAAGATAGACGACGATATAGAGCAAAAGGTTAATGAAAACTTAGCTTTATTCAAAAATAGAGTCGGTGCAATCGTGGAAGAACGGTATAGTGAGGTCGATGCCGAAGCAAAGGAAAAACGTGAAGGATTAGATGAAAAATTAATCGCAGGTATGGCAAACTTAGAAGCGAGGTTTACGGAGAACAAGGAAGCGAAGAAGATAGATTCAACTCTATTTAGAACAGATGTTGATCTGTTAAAGGAACAAGTCGCGTCAGTAAAGAATACGTGCGAAGACAAGATTGACAAGTTGAAAAACGATTTAGACGAGAGTAACAAAACGCAGAATGTTACGTCGCTAGATGAGTTGAAGACTCAGGTCAAGACCGCGGAGAAATTGGCAGAAGATAGGATAACTAAACTTGAATCTATGTTTAACAGTTTCACCAGTCAGAATATTACATCAGGAGAAACATTGATAAATCAGACAGCGATAGACCGCAGTATGAGTAATCAAGAAGTTAGCATGGGAGAAGACCGTCAAACGCAACCGAATGTGACATTCGAAAGGGCAAGTTCAACCCCTCACGATAATCCAAGTTCGAATAGGAGTACGTTGGGTACAAGCGAACGATACTCAGGTCCAGTTACTATTATCAGAAATCTGGATGACAAGCCTAGGAAGTTTTCTGGAAATACAGGAGTCACACCAGTCGAATTTCTGCGAGATATTCGAGACTACATGGCGGAACATAGAGTAGCCAAGGAAAGAGAGCTAAGGATAGTCGAACGCGCCTTAGACGGGTCTGCGCTAACTTGGTTTAGAGCATTCAGAAGCAATTTTGCGAATATGGAGCAATTTGCAATCGCATTCTTGAGGAGATTTTGGAGTGCCGAGGATCAACTGAACGTAAGAGCAGAAATGTACTCGAAGCGTTATTCTACGTCACATCCGACGCATTATGCCAATTATTTTACGTCACAGCTGGCTAAATTACAGTTTCTGATTCCTCCATTGCCTGAAGAAGAGCTATTGCAAGCTATAGCGAGACAGTTACCGATTGAGGTACAGCGATCACTCATAGCGTCGGGAGCCAACACACTTGAGCACTATGACGACATTTTACGGCGATTGGACTATACAAGCGCTCAAGTTACGCTTAGAAATACAAGAAACGACAATAGAAACACGCAAGAGGTGAATGCGGTAGTCGTTGACAACGCAGCTCAAACGGACAGAAGAGATTCCTGGGAAAACAGAAGGAACGAAGGAAATCGAGGAAACATCCGTAACGCTCGAGGAAATGATCGGTATAGAGGACCATATGAGAGGCCATACGATCAGGAAGCAAGAGACAGCCGATATAGAAATTATAACCAGAATTCCAGATATCAAGACAGGAATCGATACAACAATAGATATCGTGGCAGAAATAACTAGAGCCAAGGTCAACAGTATAATCGGAACGACCGGCAGGATGGCCGAAGAAACGATCCTAACGAAAGACGAGATAATCGTGGATATGAGAGGTCGAGGCAAGAAGATAGACAGCCTAGTGCACCACTCGAAGAGACAGTCAGAGATGTCAATCGAGCAAGCACGAGTGGCGAAGGAAAAAAAACGTCAAATTAACTCTAAAAAAAATGCTAATCATTGGAAGTCAATCATCATTGTTGAGAGTCAGAAAGTACCATCATGCTGATTAAGAGAATTGTTGAGCTATCGTGTACATGTGTTATATATATAGAATGCCTGAGAGTGTATTATTTTTCCTCAATCCTGATTTTTAAAAAAGGAGATGTACGGGAGAGATGTACCCGATACCTAGTTGAGGATATCGGCTACGCCAGCAGACATTAAGCCGTAGTTTAGATTTTGGGAAGAGTTAAGAAAAGATAGCGCTCAGATCGAGTCAAGAGGAATGTCAGGATGACGTAGTAGGTCTAGGATCAAGAAGGCGCTGACCGCAGTTAAGCAGATGGAATTATGGATGGATTTATGAAGCTTTATTAAGATCTATATGGAACATGGTATTTAAACATCTTAGAAGAGAAGATATAACATGCATTATATGTGGTAATAATTTTAAGGAAGTTAGATAACCCTTAAGTTATTTTATAACGTAATAGCCGAGATGATGAGGGTTCGAGATTATAATTGTGACGCGAGAGCATAGTGGTGGGGTGAACGCCACGTGTCTGCGCCAGGCAGATAAGAGTAAAGACAGTGCGGACACATTCAGTGGAGCTCTGTCAGCCGAGCAAGCAGGGTCGAGCTCAGTAGCGCAAGCCAAACGCATGGTGAAGGTCGCGTAGCGAACCGAAACTGTCACGGCAAAAGTGTAGGCGACAATTTCAACATCACCGAACAGCGAACGACAAGCAGGGCATTGATCCAGGCGGACTTGCCGAGCAAGCAAGCATAGGCGGCCGGGATGTTAGAACAGCATTGTGAGTAGTTGGAGAACTTGATTCTAAGCTGCATTTCAACACAGTCTGAACACAGTTTTTCTGAATAACATTACGACAATGCATTTCATAACGCATTCCAAGTAACATTAACAATTTCAAGCAAACGGAATGTTGTAAGCATATGCACTGATGAACATTAGCTCGTGCATTAATACATTTATTTCTTATACAGTTTTATAAATTACCGAATATGAACACAACTACAGGGTGTTTCATAAACTTAGACACTCTCACATAAAATTTTATTTTACGAAAGTGAGACTTATCAGTTATTGGAGATTGAACTTTCGACACTCAAACTGAACATTTAATGGAACAGTGGCGTAACGTAGAAGAGGAATAGGGGGTCCGCTGTTTCTATGAACTTTTTCGTGAAGATTTGGACAATATCCGCTATGGATAACCAGAAGTTTATCATGTCGGAGTAAACGCAGACAGAGACGCAATGGCACCACGGAGCGATGGATTCGATTCCTGACGAGGAGGAGGTCCACCAGCTGATTCACTTGGAATTCGAAGGCAATCGTCATTGCATGGATGGAATGATATTCACGCCGATCTTTCGAGAAATTCATTACATAGGAAAAATCGACGATCTTTGAAATTTAATAACAGCTGATTATGAGAAGGTACTGTAAGAGTTATAACTACCTGATACGATTATTTTCATGAATACTGGGCACACATGTATATTTTTCTAATAGGAGTGATACGATTATTTAGACATGGTTTGACTTTATATGCTTCGAATTTTGCTAGAATATGGCGTGACCATATGATATGGCAGGCATCATTATACGAAATTCTCACCATTGGTTGGCTTTATTAAGCAGATGTTTGGTCTTTTAGACATTTTTCCAGCAAGGATAGCTTTCATGAATAGTTTTTTTTGTGTAACGAGTATTTCGAACACGTGATCTGCAATTGATTATCTAAAATTACTTCGTCAGTTCATTGCATACTAGCGAGTGTGTATTATTCATCAGTAGGGATTTTTTCCATTGGATTGTTTGGAGATATTAAGAAGTTATTCACTTTAGTGAATGAATATCGCTTTTATATGGCAACTAGAAACTTGTTGATTCCTATCTGGTACATTCACTCATATAGTCTACGAGATGGGGTCTTTCGTATTTATACGATTGAATGGTGGTTACTCATCTTACCCATCGTTTAGGGCACTATCATGATTAGTCGACGAGGCGAGGTCTTTCGTATTTATACGACTGTACGGTGGTTACTCATCTTACTTGCCATAGAGGGACTCATTGTTATCATCCGAGTGTACATGAGATTGTAAGTGAATCAAACAAGGAACTACTAGTCACATATCAGTCGAAATTTTGTTAAATAAAGTAACGATAAATGTCAGCAGGATTACGTTTTGTAATTCTTGTTTGCCAATCCAATATTTTGTTGCTATACTCTTTTAAGAGTAATTTCAGTTTAACAGCTGGTACAGCTGATGCTTTTGATGATTTTTATAATTGTGTTGGATACCTTTGAGAAGGAGTTAAAGTAATTGAATCTTGTAAGATGAATCATTAATGGTCAGATTTATTTTAAGGCAGATCAGTATTGCAGATTTTGATATGAGAGATTATAGCACATTGGTGTTTTTCTGTGATGTGAATTATGAGAATTGTAAGAGAATTTATGCTATTTGAAAGCAAATCTTGAATTACTAAGGTAATATTTTTCCAATTGTTTAAGAAGTTGTCTAGATGTGATCAGATTAATTACAGTTATTGGAGATTGTGTGCGTTGATAATTTGAAGCCAGTTATATATTTTTTGTAGATCATGCAACATGGTTAAGTGAAGTTTGTGATAGGCATTTTGTGGAAGTTTCCAAGTGATAGTTGCAATGTTGCTAATGCATTTTGAAGCAGACATGAGGTTGTTGAACCCAGTCTAGCGTAATTGTTGAGATTCATGCTGTATGTGCTGAATATTTATGGAGTTTTTGTGGAATAATTGTTGTATTCAAATGTGATATTTGAAGAATTGAGGAAATATAATGTCGTTGTGGATAGTTAGATCCAACGTGATGTCGTGAAGGCAATAATATTTTTTGGCATGATAAATTAAATACGAGATATAACTTGGAAGTAATAAAACTGTAAGACAACGTTCTATAAACCATATTAAACAATTTGTTAGGAAATTAAACAAATAAATAAAGTTGATAATACAAGATTTTCTGAGAATAATAATTAATGAAATAATAATCTGAGATTTAAGCATATTAACGATCTGACCTAATGAAATAAAAATCAGAATGACTAGATGAAATAATAAAAATCTAAATAACCAGAAGAATAAAATTTAAATAATTTGATAAATTAAATTTTGGAATAAATCAATGAATTAAATAAATGGATGAATTAAAGATTGGATAAATAAACTGATTGAAATAAATTAATAGACGATTGTAATGATGATGAATAACTGAATTAGAAGGTGATAATTAACTAAAGAAGCTGATGATTAATGAATTTATATGGAATTAAATAAATTTAATTGAGATATAATTTGAAGGAATTGCAACTTGAGTTGAGGATTTAAATGATTAAATGGTGATGAATTAATGATCCTGACAGGAATATGTAGAATTTTGAGATGAGAATTAATGTGAGAAATATTTAATTTTGATGATGATGATAACGATGACCAATAAGCCGTGAATTTTCTGTAATTCACGAACAAGTAATTATGAATGACAATGTAAATAGTGTAAATTAATTATTCAATGTTTAGGAGCATTTGACTAACATGTTCAACATTTAAATTATGCCATGCAAGCCATAAAATACGTGATATTTAAAATATGTGATTATAATATGTGTATGTTTAGACAGATTAATAACTTTTTTCAAATCCACATTTATGATGTTAAATTAAAGAGAAATTAGGTCTCAGGTTTCACAAATGTCAGTGACGAAAGACATAGTGCTACAGTGATCCTGAGAACCCAAGAGAACTTTAGAGATTTTTTTGTTCTATGTGGATGAAATATTTTTGATTAGAAAAGAGATGGTTCGATTTTTGGACAATGACAATTTAACGTTGGCATTCGACCATACTCTCAGGTAGGAGGTATATTTAAAATGTCTGTCTGACTATCAAAGTGAAATAAATTTGTTTTTATCTTAGTTGTGATCTGATGGTGGTGTGATTTTCCTTTTTCTTTCCTTGTCTTGAGTAAGGCTTAACCGGAAAGGAGGTGGTTTGCTAGGAATTCAGTTGATGGCGCCCATTTATATTTGCATTTTTTTATTAAACTTAAGCCCGTAACGACCCTAGAGATACTTTGTCTCGTGTTACCCACTGCCTTTTCGATAACTCAGCTGAATTTCCGACACATTCCTTATTTGACTAGAGGTTCATTTAACTCCGCTCTGTCCTGGAACTCCAGGAATGCGATGTAATAGCAGATGGGTCATCGCATCCCCAGGACGAACGGGTACAGAGAGAGAGAGAGAGAGAGGGAGAATTGCCTTTATCCAACTTGTGGGGCTTCGATTTTGTTTATTCTATGGAATCACATCAGATTTAGATTACTGAGAGATGGATCTCAAGTTCATTTAATTGTGTTATAAAATTTATTAAACTTAGTCAGACAATATACTTGTGTGTCCATTCCAGTGTTCATGTTAATCGTATATCATGTTAGTTATAAGTCACATTTTTCCTATACCCAAGTGAATGCAGGAATTGAGACATTGTGATGTGTTGTTGTCTAACGTCTCTGAATAAAACGTATATTGAAAATATAATTATGTTGCCGGAAGATTTAGCTAAGGTGTTAGGAGAGTTACAGACGGGTATGTCTGGTATTGCAGAAACTATTTCTAAAATGGAAACGGAAGTTAAAGAACAGATAAATAGTTCAGAAGCTAGATTAAAAGCTAGATGTAAAGAAAATGTACAAGCATTACAGGCTAGTAACGAAGGCAATCTGAACGACAGTTTAAAGTCATTAGAGACTAGATTACAGTCAACTAGTGAAGATAATTTAAAGTCATTAGAGACTAGATTACAGACTAGTACTGAAGAAAATTTAAAATTATTACAGTCAAATAGTAAAGATGAGTTGATGTCATTAGAAACTAGATTACAGACTAGTACTGAAAGCCATTTGAAAGCTAGTGAAGCTAACTTGAAAGATAGTTTTAAATCATTAGAAGAAAGGTTACAGTCAACTGGTGAAGAAAATTTAAAATCATTAGAAGAAAGATTACAGTCAAATAGTGAGGATAATTTCAAATCATTGGAAGAGAAATTACAAGCTCGTAGTGAAGAAACTAACACTGAATTAGAAAACAAGTTAACTAGGTTAGAGAATAGATTAACTTTAAAGAATAATGAAATGCTTAAGACTTTACAATTAGATATAATTGCAGTAAATATGAAAGGAGAGGAAAATTTTCAAATATTAAGAAAGAATATTATTGAATTAGAAAGTAAAGGAGAAGAAAACATTTTCACTTTAAGAACAGACGTTATGTCTATACAGAAAGACATTAAATCGGACGTATCGAAGTTGAGGTTCGACATCGATGGTTTAGTGACAGATGTAGGCAAAATTCAAGAGTGGTCTACCGAAGTATCTTTCGAGACTAAAATCAAAGGTCTAGAAAGAATCTAGGTAATGAGATTAAGGATTTAAAGTCAGTAATTGGGACCATTAAAGAGGAAGTCTTAGGAGAGGTTAATTCTAATTTAAAATCATTAGAGAATCAATTGCAGAAAGATATTAGGAAGATAGACGACGATATAGAGCAAAAGGTTAATGAAAACTTAGCTTTATTCAAAAATAGAGTCGGTGCAATCGTGGAAGAACGGTATAGTGAGGTCGATGCCGAAGCAAAGGAAAAACGTGAAGGATTAGATGAAAAATTAATCGCAGGTATGGCAAACTTAGAAGCGAGGTTTACGGAGAACAAGGAAGCGAAGAAGATAGATTCAACTCTATTTAGAACAGATGTTGATCTGTTAAAGGAACAAGTCGCGTCAGTAAAGAATACGTGCGAAGACAAGATTGACAAGTTGAAAAACGATTTAGACGAGAGTAACAAAACGCAGAATGTTACGTCGCTAGATGAGTTGAAGACTCAGGTCAAGACCGCGGAGAAATTGGCAGAAGATAGGATAACTAAACTTGAATCTATGTTTAACAGTTTCACCAGTCAGAATATTACATCAGGAGAAACATTGATAAATCAGACAGCGATAGACCGCAGTATGAGTAATCAAGAAGTTAGCATGGGAGAAGACCGTCAAACGCAACCGAATGTGACATTCGAAAGGGCAAGTTCAACCCCTCACGATAATCCAAGTTCGAATAGGAGTACGTTGGGTACAAGCGAACGATACTCAGGTCCAGTTACTATTATCAGAAATCTGGATGACAAGCCTAGGAAGTTTTCTGGAAATACAGGAGTCACACCAGTCGAATTTCTGCGAGATATTCGAGACTACATGGCGGAACATAGAGTAGCCAAGGAAAGAGAGCTAAGGATAGTCGAACGCGCCTTAGACGGGTCTGCGCTAACTTGGTTTAGAGCATTCAGAAGCAATTTTGCGAATATGGAGCAATTTGCAATCGCATTCTTGAGGAGATTTTGGAGTGCCGAGGATCAACTGAACGTAAGAGCAGAAATGTACTCGAAGCGTTATTCTACGTCACATCCGACGCATTATGCCAATTATTTTACGTCACAGCTGGCTAAATTACAGTTTCTGATTCCTCCATTGCCTGAAGAAGAGCTTTTGCAAGCTATAGCGAGACAGTTACCGATTGAGGTACAGCGATCACTCATAGCGTCGGGAGCCAACACACTTGAGCACTATGACGACATTTTACGGCGATTGGACTATACAAGCGCTCAAGTTACGCCTAGAAATACAAGAAACGACAATAGAAACACGCAAGAGGTGAATGCGGTAGTCGTTGACAACGCAGCTCAAACGGACAGAAGAGATTCCTGGGAAAACAGAAGGAACGAAGGAAATCGAGGAAACATCCGTAACGCTCGAGGAAATGATCGGTATAGAGGACCATATGAGAGGCCATACGATCAGGAAGCAAGAGACAGCCGATATAGAAATTATAACCAGAATTCCAGATATCAAGACAGGAATCGATACAACAATAGATATCGTGGCAGAAATAACTAGAGCCAAGGTCAACAGTATAATCGGAACGACCGGCAGGATGGCCGAAGAAACGATCCTAACGAAAGACGAGATAATCGTGGATATGAGAGGTCGAGGCATGAAGATAGACAGCCTAGTGCACCACTCGAAGAGACAGTCAGAGATGTCAATCGAGCAAGCACGAGTGGCGAAGGAAAAAAAACGTCAAATTAACTCTAAAAAAAATGCTAATCATTGGAAGTCAATCATCATTGTTGAGAGTCAGAAAGTACCATCATGCTGATTAAGAGAATTGTTGAGCTATCGTGTACATGTGTTATATATATAGAATGCCTGAGAGTGTATTATTTTTCCTCAATCCTGATTTTTAAAAAAGGAGATGTACGGGAGAGATGTACCCGATACCTAGTTGAGGATATCGGCTACGCCAGCAGACATTAAGCCGTAGTTTAGATTTTGGGAAGAGTTAAGAAAAGATAGCGCTCAGATCGAGTCAAGAGGAATGTCAGGATGACGTAGTAGGTCTAGGATCAAGAAGGCGCTGACCGCAGTTAAGCAGATGGAATTATGGATGGATTTATGAAGCTTTATTAAGATCTATATGGAACATGGTATTTAAACATCTTAGAAGAGAAGATATAACATGCATTATATGTGGTAATAATTTTAAGGAAGTTAGATAACCCTTAAGTTATTTTATAACGTAATAGCCGAGATGATGAGGGTTCGAGATTATAATTGTGACGCGAGAGCATAGTGGTGGGGTGAACGCCACGTGTCTGCGCCAGGCAGATAAGAGTAAAGACAGTGCGGACACATTCAGTGGAGCTCTGTCAGCCGAGCAAGCAGGGTCGAGCTCAGTAGCGCAAGCCAAACGCATGGTGAAGGTCGCGTAGCGAACCGAAACTGTCACGGCAAAAGTGTAGGCGACAATTTCAACATCACCGAACAGCGAACGACAAGCAGGGCATTGATCCAGGCGGACTTGCCGAGCAAGCAAGCATAGGCGGCCGGGATGTTAGAACAGCATTGTGAGTAGTTGGAGAACTTGATTCTAAGCTGCATTTCAACGCAGTCTGAACACAGTTTTTCTGAATAACATTACGACAATGCATTTCATAACGCATTCCAAGTAACATTAACAATTTCAAGCAAACGGAATGTTGTAAGCATATGCACTGATGAACATTAGCTCGTGCATTAATACATTTATTTCTTATACAGTTTTATAAATTACCGAATATGAACACAACTACAGGGTGTTTCATAAACTTAGACACTCTCACATAAAATTTTATTTTACGAAAGTGAGACTTATCAGTTATTGGAGATTGAACTTTCGACACTCAAACTGAACATTTAATGGAACAGTGGCGTAACGTAGAAGAGGAATAGGGGGTCCGCTGTTTCTATGAACTTTTTCGTGAAGATTTGGACAATATCCGCTATGGATAACCAGAAGTTTATCATGTCGGAGTAAACGCAGACAGAGACGCAATGGCACCACGGAGCGATGGATTCGATTCCTGACGAGGAGGAGGTCCACCAGCTGATTCACTTGGAATTCGAAGGCAATCGTCATTGCATGGATGGAATGATATTCACGCCGATCTTTCGAGAAATGCATTACATAGGGAAAATCGACGATCTTTGAAATTTAATAACAGCTGATTATGAGAAGGTACTGTAAGAGTTATAACTACCTGATACGATTATTTTCATGAATACTGGGCACACATGTATATTTTTCTAATAGGAGTGATACGATTATTTAGACATGGTTTGACTTTATATGCTTCGAATTTTGCTAGAATATGGCGTGACCATATGCTATGGCAGGCATCATTATACGAAATTCTCACCATTGGTTGGCTTTATTAAGCAGATGTTTGGTCTTTTAGACATTTTTCCAGCAAGGATAGCTTTCATGAATAGTTTTTTTTGTGTAACGAGTATTTCGAACACGTGATCTGCAATTGATTATCTAAAATTACTTCGTCAGTTCATTGCATACTAGCGAGTGTGTATTATTCATCAGTAGGGATTTTTTCCATTGGATTGTTTGGAGATATTAAGAAGTTATTCACTTTAGTGAATGAATATCGCTTTTATATGGCAACTAGAAACTTGTTGATTCCTATCTGGTACATTCACTCATATAGTCTACGAGATGGGGTCTTTCGTATTTATACGATTGAATGGTGGTTACTCATCTTACCCATCGTTTAGGGCACTATCATGATTAGTCGACGAGGCGAGGTCTTTCGTATTTATACGACTGTACGGTGGTTACTCATCTTACTTGCCATAGAGGGACTCATTGTTATCATCCGAGTGTACATGAGATTGTAAGTGAATCAAACAAGGAACTACTAGTCACATATCAGTCGAAATTTTGTTAAATAAAGTAACGATAAATGTCAGCAGGATTACGTTTTGTAATTCTTGTTTGCCAATCCAATATTTTGTTGCTATACTCTTTTAAGAGTAATTTCAGTTTAACAGCTGGTACAGCTGATGCTTTTGATGATTTTTATAATTGTGTTGGATACCTTTGAGAAGGAGTTAAAGTAATTGAATCTTGTAAGATGAATCATTAATGGTCAGATTTATTTTAAGGCAGATCAGTATTGCAGATTTTGATATGAGAGATTATAGCACATTGGTGTTTTTCTGTGATGTGAATTATGAGAATTGTAAGAGAATTTATGCTATTTGAAAGCAAATCTTGAATTACTAAGGTAATATTTTTCCAATTGTTTAAGAAGTTGTCTAGATGTGATCAGATTAATTACAGTTATTGGAGATTGTGTGCGTTGATAATTTGAAGCCAGTTATATATTTTTTGTAGATCATGCAACATGGTTAAGTGAAGTTTGTGATAGGCATTTTGTGGAAGTTTCCAAGTGATAGTTGCAATGTTGCTAATGCATTTTGAAGCAGACATGAGGTTGTTGAACCCAGTCTAGCGTAATTGTTGAGATTCATGCTGTATGTGCTGAATATTTATGGAGTTTTTGTGGAATAATTGTTGTATTCAAATGTGATATTTGAAGAATTGAGGAAATATAATGTCGTTGTGGATAGTTAGATCCAACGTGATGTCGTGAAGGCAATAATATTTTTTGGCATGATAAATTAAATACGAGATATAACTTGGAAGTAATAAAACTGTAAGACAACGTTCTATAAACCATATTAAACAATTTGTTAGGAAATTAAACAAATAAATAAAGTTGATAATACAAGATTTTCTGAGAATAATAATTAATGAAATAATAATCTGAGATTTAAGCATATTAACGATCTGACCTAATGAAATAAAAATCAGAATGACTAGATGAAATAATAAAAATCTAAATAACCAGAAGAATAAAATTTAAATAATTTGATAAATTAAATTTTGGAATAAATCAATGAATTAAATAAATGGATGAATTAAAGATTGGATAAATAAACTGATTGAAATAAATTAATAGACGATTGTAATGATGATGAATAACTGAATTAGAAGGTGATAATTAACTAAAGAAGCTGATGATTAATGAATTTATATGGAATTAAATAAATTTAATTGAGATATAATTTGAAGGAATTGCAACTTGAGTTGAGGATTTAAATGATTAAATGGTGATGAATTAATGATCCTGACAGGAATATGTAGAATTTTGAGATGAGAATTAATGTGAGAAATATTTAATTTTGATGATGATGATAACGATGACCAATAAGCCGTGAATTTTCTGTAATTCACGAACAAGTAATTATGAATGACAATGTAAATAGTGTAAATTAATTATTCAATGTTTAGGAGCATTTGACTAACATGTTCAACATTTAAATTATGCCATGCAAGCCATAAAATACGTGATATTTAAAATATGTGATTATAATATGTGTATGTTTAGACAGATTAATAACTTTTTTCAAATCCACATTTATGATGTTAAATTAAAGAGAAATTAGGTCTCAGGTTTCACAAATGTCAGTGACGAAAGACATAGTGCTACAGTGATCCTGAGAACCCAAGAGAACTTTAGAGATTTTTTTGTTCTATGTGGATGAAATATTTTTGATTAGAAAAGAGATGGTTCGATTTTTGGACAATGACAATTTAACGTTGGCATTCGACCATACTCTCAGGTAGGAGGTATATTTAAAATGTCTGTCTGACTATCAAAGTGAAATAAATTTGTTTTTATCTTAGTTGTGATCTGATGGTGGTGTGATTTTCCTTTTTCTTTCCTTGTCTTGAGTAAGGCTTAACCGGAAAGGAGGTGGTTTGCTAGGAATTCAGTTGATGGCGCCCATTTATATTTGCATTTTTTTATTAAACTTAAGCCCGTAACGACCCTAGAGATACTTTGTCTCGTGTTACCCACTGCCTTTTCGATAACTCAGCTGAATTTCCGACACATTCCTTATTTGACTAGAGGTTCATTTAACTCCGCTCTGTCCTGGAACTCCAGGAATGCGATGTAATAGCAGATGGGTCATCGCATCCCCAGGACGAACGGGTACAGAGAGAGAGAGAGAGAGAGGGAGAATTGCCTTTATCCAACTTGTGGGGCTTCGATTTTGTTTATTCTATGGAATCACA
The DNA here is from genome assembly GCA_946902985.2 of Meconema thalassinum. Lineage (NCBI taxonomy): Eukaryota > Metazoa > Arthropoda > Insecta > Orthoptera > Tettigoniidae > Meconema > Meconema thalassinum. The sequence continues at coordinate 161,015,133 of OX336399.1, read as the reverse complement.
TCAGATTTAGATTACTGAGAGATGGATCTCAAGTTCATTTAATTGTGTTATAAAATTTATTAAACTTAGTCAGACAATATACTTGTGTGTCCATTCCAGTGTTCATGTTAATCGTATATCATGTTAGTTATAAGTCACATTTTTCCTATACCCAAGTGAATGCAGGAATTGAGACATTGTGATGTGTTGTTGTCTAACGTCTCTGAATAAAACGTATATTGAAAATATAATTATGTTGCCGGAAGATTTAGCTAAGGTGTTAGGAGAGTTACAGACGGGTATGTCTGGTATTGCAGAAACTATTTCTAAAATGGAAACGGAAGTTAAAGAACAGATAAATAGTTCAGAAGCTAGATTAAAAGCTAGATGTAAAGAAAATGTACAAGCATTACAGGCTAGTAACGAAGGCAATCTGAACGACAGTTTAAAGTCATTAGAGACTAGATTACAGTCAACTAGTGAAGATAATTTAAAGTCATTAGAGACTAGATTACAGACTAGTACTGAAGAAAATTTAAAATTATTACAGTCAAATAGTAAAGATGAGTTGATGTCATTAGAAACTAGATTACAGACTAGTACTGAAAGCCATTTGAAAGCTAGTGAAGCTAACTTGAAAGATAGTTTTAAATCATTAGAAGAAAGGTTACAGTCAACTGGTGAAGAAAATTTAAAATCATTAGAAGAAAGATTACAGTCAAATAGTGAGGATAATTTCAAATCATTGGAAGAGAAATTACAAGCTCGTAGTGAAGAAACTAACACTGAATTAGAAAACAAGTTAACTAGGTTAGAGAATAGATTAACTTTAAAGAATAATGAAATGCTTAAGACTTTACAATTAGATATAATTGCAGTAAATATGAAAGGAGAGGAAAATTTTCAAATATTAAGAAAGAATATTATTGAATTAGAAAGTAAAGGAGAAGAAAACATTTTCACTTTAAGAACAGACGTTATGTCTATACAGAAAGACATTAAATCGGACGTATCGAAGTTGAGGTTCGACATCGATGGTTTAGTGACAGATGTAGGCAAAATTCAAGAGTGGTCTACCGAAGTATCTTTCGAGACTAAAATCAAAGGTCTAGAAAGAATCTAGGTAATGAGATTAAGGATTTAAAGTCAGTAATTGGGACCATTAAAGAGGAAGTCTTAGGAGAGGTTAATTCTAATTTAAAATCATTAGAGAATCAATTGCAGAAAGATATTAGGAAGATAGACGACGATATAGAGCAAAAGGTTAATGAAAACTTAGCTTTATTCAAAAATAGAGTCGGTGCAATCGTGGAAGAACGGTATAGTGAGGTCGATGCCGAAGCAAAGGAAAAACGTGAAGGATTAGATGAAAAATTAATCGCAGGTATGGCAAACTTAGAAGCGAGGTTTACGGAGAACAAGGAAGCGAAGAAGATAGATTCAACTCTATTTAGAACAGATGTTGATCTGTTAAAGGAACAAGTCGCGTCAGTAAAGAATACGTGCGAAGACAAGATTGACAAGTTGAAAAACGATTTAGACGAGAGTAACAAAACGCAGAATGTTACGTCGCTAGATGAGTTGAAGACTCAGGTCAAGACCGCGGAGAAATTGGCAGAAGATAGGATAACTAAACTTGAATCTATGTTTAACAGTTTCACCAGTCAGAATATTACATCAGGAGAAACATTGATAAATCAGACAGCGATAGACCGCAGTATGAGTAATCAAGAAGTTAGCATGGGAGAAGACCGTCAAACGCAACCGAATGTGACATTCGAAAGGGCAAGTTCAACCCCTCACGATAATCCAAGTTCGAATAGGAGTACGTTGGGTACAAGCGAACGATACTCAGGTCCAGTTACTATTATCAGAAATCTGGATGACAAGCCTAGGAAGTTTTCTGGAAATACAGGAGTCACACCAGTCGAATTTCTGCGAGATATTCGAGACTACATGGCGGAACATAGAGTAGCCAAGGAAAGAGAGCTAAGGATAGTCGAACGCGCCTTAGACGGGTCTGCGCTAACTTGGTTTAGAGCATTCAGAAGCAATTTTGCGAATATGGAGCAATTTGCAATCGCATTCTTGAGGAGATTTTGGAGTGCCGAGGATCAACTGAACGTAAGAGCAGAAATGTACTCGAAGCGTTATTCTACGTCACATCCGACGCATTATGCCAATTATTTTACGTCACAGCTGGCTAAATTACAGTTTCTGATTCCTCCATTGCCTGAAGAAGAGCTTTTGCAAGCTATAGCGAGACAGTTACCGATTGAGGTACAGCGATCACTCATAGCGTCGGGAGCCAACACACTTGAGCACTATGACGACATTTTACGGCGATTGGACTATACAAGCGCTCAAGTTACGCCTAGAAATACAAGAAACGACAATAGAAACACGCAAGAGGTGAATGCGGTAGTCGTTGACAACGCAGCTCAAACGGACAGAAGAGATTCCTGGGAAAACAGAAGGAACGAAGGAAATCGAGGAAACATCCGTAACGCTCGAGGAAATGATCGGTATAGAGGACCATATGAGAGGCCATACGATCAGGAAGCAAGAGACAGCCGATATAGAAATTATAACCAGAATTCCAGATATCAAGACAGGAATCGATACAACAATAGATATCGTGGCAGAAATAACTAGAGCCAAGGTCAACAGTATAATCGGAACGACCGGCAGGATGGCCGAAGAAACGATCCTAACGAAAGACGAGATAATCGTGGATATGAGAGGTCGAGGCATGAAGATAGACAGCCTAGTGCACCACTCGAAGAGACAGTCAGAGATGTCAATCGAGCAAGCACGAGTGGCGAAGGAAAAAAAACGTCAAATTAACTCTAAAAAAAATGCTAATCATTGGAAGTCAATCATCATTGTTGAGAGTCAGAAAGTACCATCATGCTGATTAAGAGAATTGTTGAGCTATCGTGTACATGTGTTATATATATAGAATGCCTGAGAGTGTATTATTTTTCCTCAATCCTGATTTTTAAAAAAGGAGATGTACGGGAGAGATGTACCCGATACCTAGTTGAGGATATCGGCTACGCCAGCAGACATTAAGCCGTAGTTTAGATTTTGGGAAGAGTTAAGAAAAGATAGCGCTCAGATCGAGTCAAGAGGAATGTCAGGATGACGTAGTAGGTCTAGGATCAAGAAGGCGCTGACCGCAGTTAAGCAGATGGAATTATGGATGGATTTATGAAGCTTTATTAAGATCTATATGGAACATGGTATTTAAACATCTTAGAAGAGAAGATATAACATGCATTATATGTGGTAATAATTTTAAGGAAGTTAGATAACCCTTAAGTTATTTTATAACGTAATAGCCGAGATGATGAGGGTTCGAGATTATAATTGTGACGCGAGAGCATAGTGGTGGGGTGAACGCCACGTGTCTGCGCCAGGCAGATAAGAGTAAAGACAGTGCGGACACATTCAGTGGAGCTCTGTCAGCCGAGCAAGCAGGGTCGAGCTCAGTAGCGCAAGCCAAACGCATGGTGAAGGTCGCGTAGCGAACCGAAACTGTCACGGCAAAAGTGTAGGCGACAATTTCAACATCACCGAACAGCGAACGACAAGCAGGGCATTGATCCAGGCGGACTTGCCGAGCAAGCAAGCATAGGCGGCCGGGATGTTAGAACAGCATTGTGAGTAGTTGGAGAACTTGATTCTAAGCTGCATTTCAACGCAGTCTGAACACAGTTTTTCTGAATAACATTACGACAATGCATTTCATAACGCATTCCAAGTAACATTAACAATTTCAAGCAAACGGAATGTTGTAAGCATATGCACTGATGAACATTAGCTCGTGCATTAATACATTTATTTCTTATACAGTTTTATAAATTACCGAATATGAACACAACTACAGGGTGTTTCATAAACTTAGACACTCTCACATAAAATTTTATTTTACGAAAGTGAGACTTATCAGTTATTGGAGATTGAACTTTCGACACTCAAACTGAACATTTAATGGAACAGTGGCGTAACGTAGAAGAGGAATAGGGGGTCCGCTGTTTCTATGAACTTTTTCGTGAAGATTTGGACAATATCCGCTATGGATAACCAGAAGTTTATCATGTCGGAGTAAACGCAGACAGAGACGCAATGGCACCACGGAGCGATGGATTCGATTCCTGACGAGGAGGAGGTCCACCAGCTGATTCACTTGGAATTCGAAGGCAATCGTCATTGCATGGATGGAATGATATTCACGCCGATCTTTCGAGAAATGCATTACATAGGGAAAATCGACGATCTTTGAAATTTAATAACAGCTGATTATGAGAAGGTACTGTAAGAGTTATAACTACCTGATACGATTATTTTCATGAATACTGGGCACACATGTATATTTTTCTAATAGGAGTGATACGATTATTTAGACATGGTTTGACTTTATATGCTTCGAATTTTGCTAGAATATGGCGTGACCATATGCTATGGCAGGCATCATTATACGAAATTCTCACCATTGGTTGGCTTTATTAAGCAGATGTTTGGTCTTTTAGACATTTTTCCAGCAAGGATAGCTTTCATGAATAGTTTTTTTTGTGTAACGAGTATTTCGAACACGTGATCTGCAATTGATTATCTAAAATTACTTCGTCAGTTCATTGCATACTAGCGAGTGTGTATTATTCATCAGTAGGGATTTTTTCCATTGGATTGTTTGGAGATATTAAGAAGTTATTCACTTTAGTGAATGAATATCGCTTTTATATGGCAACTAGAAACTTGTTGATTCCTATCTGGTACATTCACTCATATAGTCTACGAGATGGGGTCTTTCGTATTTATACGATTGAATGGTGGTTACTCATCTTACCCATCGTTTAGGGCACTATCATGATTAGTCGACGAGGCGAGGTCTTTCGTATTTATACGACTGTACGGTGGTTACTCATCTTACTTGCCATAGAGGGACTCATTGTTATCATCCGAGTGTACATGAGATTGTAAGTGAATCAAACAAGGAACTACTAGTCACATATCAGTCGAAATTTTGTTAAATAAAGTAACGATAAATGTCAGCAGGATTACGTTTTGTAATTCTTGTTTGCCAATCCAATATTTTGTTGCTATACTCTTTTAAGAGTAATTTCAGTTTAACAGCTGGTACAGCTGATGCTTTTGATGATTTTTATAATTGTGTTGGATACCTTTGAGAAGGAGTTAAAGTAATTGAATCTTGTAAGATGAATCATTAATGGTCAGATTTATTTTAAGGCAGATCAGTATTGCAGATTTTGATATGAGAGATTATAGCACATTGGTGTTTTTCTGTGATGTGAATTATGAGAATTGTAAGAGAATTTATGCTATTTGAAAGCAAATCTTGAATTACTAAGGTAATATTTTTCCAATTGTTTAAGAAGTTGTCTAGATGTGATCAGATTAATTACAGTTATTGGAGATTGTGTGCGTTGATAATTTGAAGCCAGTTATATATTTTTTGTAGATCATGCAACATGGTTAAGTGAAGTTTGTGATAGGCATTTTGTGGAAGTTTCCAAGTGATAGTTGCAATGTTGCTAATGCATTTTGAAGCAGACATGAGGTTGTTGAACCCAGTCTAGCGTAATTGTTGAGATTCATGCTGTATGTGCTGAATATTTATGGAGTTTTTGTGGAATAATTGTTGTATTCAAATGTGATATTTGAAGAATTGAGGAAATATAATGTCGTTGTGGATAGTTAGATCCAACGTGATGTCGTGAAGGCAATAATATTTTTTGGCATGATAAATTAAATACGAGATATAACTTGGAAGTAATAAAACTGTAAGACAACGTTCTATAAACCATATTAAACAATTTGTTAGGAAATTAAACAAATAAATAAAGTTGATAATACAAGATTTTCTGAGAATAATAATTAATGAAATAATAATCTGAGATTTAAGCATATTAACGATCTGACCTAATGAAATAAAAATCAGAATGACTAGATGAAATAATAAAAATCTAAATAACCAGAAGAATAAAATTTAAATAATTTGATAAATTAAATTTTGGAATAAATCAATGAATTAAATAAATGGATGAATTAAAGATTGGATAAATAAACTGATTGAAATAAATTAATAGACGATTGTAATGATGATGAATAACTGAATTAGAAGGTGATAATTAACTAAAGAAGCTGATGATTAATGAATTTATATGGAATTAAATAAATTTAATTGAGATATAATTTGAAGGAATTGCAACTTGAGTTGAGGATTTAAATGATTAAATGGTGATGAATTAATGATCCTGACAGGAATATGTAGAATTTTGAGATGAGAATTAATGTGAGAAATATTTAATTTTGATGATGATGATAACGATGACCAATAAGCCGTGAATTTTCTGTAATTCACGAACAAGTAATTATGAATGACAATGTAAATAGTGTAAATTAATTATTCAATGTTTAGGAGCATTTGACTAACATGTTCAACATTTAAATTATGCCATGCAAGCCATAAAATACGTGATATTTAAAATATGTGATTATAATATGTGTATGTTTAGACAGATTAATAACTTTTTTCAAATCCACATTTATGATGTTAAATTAAAGAGAAATTAGGTCTCAGGTTTCACAAATGTCAGTGACGAAAGACATAGTGCTACAGTGATCCTGAGAACCCAAGAGAACTTTAGAGATGTTTTTGTTCTATGTGGATGAAATATTTTTGATTAGAAAAGAGATGGTTCGATTTTTGGACAATGACAATTTAACGTTGGCATTCGACCATACTCTCAGGTAGGAGGTATATTTAAAATGTCTGTCTGACTATCAAAGTGAAATAAATTTGTTTTTATCTTAGTTGTGATCTGATGGTGGTGTGATTTTCCTTTTTCTTTCCTTGTCTTGAGTAAGGCTTAACCGGAAAGGAGGTGGTTTGCTAGGAATTCAGTTGATGGCGCCCATTTATATTTGCATTTTTTTATTAAACTTAAGCCCGTAACGACCCTAGAGATACTTTGTCTCGTGTTACCCACTGCTTTTTCGATAACTCAGCTGAATTTCCGACACATTCCTTATTTGACTAGAGGTTCATTTAACTCCGCTCTGTCCTGGAACTCCAGGAATGCGATGTAATAGCAGATGGGTCATCGCATCCCCAGGACGAACGGGTACAGAGAGAGAGAGAGAGAGAGAGGGAGAATTGCCTTTATCCAACTTGTGGGGCTTCGATTTTGTTTATTCTATGGAATCACATCAGATTTAGATTACTGAGAGATGGATCTCAAGTTCATTTAATTGTGTTATAAAATTTATTAAACTTAGTCAGACAAAATACTTGTGTGCCCATTCCAGTGTTCATGTTAATCGTATATCATGTTAGTTATAAGTCACATTTTTCCTATACCCAAGTGAATGCAGGAATTGAGACATTGTGATGTGTTGTTGTCTAACGTCTCTGAATAAAACGTATATTGAAAATATAATTATGTTGCCGGAAGATTTAGCTAAGGTGTTAGGAGAGTTACAGACGGGTATGTCTGGTATTGCAGAAACTATTTCTAAAATGGAAACGGAAGTTAAAGAACAGATAAATAGTTCAGAAGCTAGATTAAAAGCTAGATGTAAAGAAAATGTACAAGCATTACAGGCTAGTAACGAAGGCAATCTGAACGACAGTTTAAAGTCATTAGAGACTAGATTACAGTCAACTAGTGAAGATAATTTAAAGTCATTAGAGACTAGATTACAGACTAGTACTGAAGAAAATTTAAAATTATTACAGTCAAATAGTAAAGATGAGTTGATGTCATTAGAAACTAGATTACAGACTAGTACTGAAAGCCATTTGAAAGCTAGTGAAGCTAACTTGAAAGATAGTTTTAAATCATTAGAAGAAAGGTTACAGTCAACTGGTGAAGAAAATTTAAAATCATTAGAAGAAAGATTACAGTCAAATAGTGAGGATAATTTCAAATCATTGGAAGAGAAATTACAAGCTCGTAGTGAAGAAACTAACACTGAATTAGAAAACAAGTTAACTAGGTTAGAGAATAGATTAACTTTAAAGAATAATGAAATGCTTAAGACTTTACAATTAGATATAATTGCAGTAAATATGAAAGGAGAGGAAAATTTTCAAATATTAAGAAAGAATATTATTGAATTAGAAAGTAAAGGAGAAGAAAACATTTTCACTTTAAGAACAGACGTTATGTCTATACAGAAAGACATTAAATCGGACGTATCGAAGTTGAGGTTCGACATCGATGGTTTAGTGACAGATGTAGGCAAAATTCAAGAGTGGTCTACCGAAGTATCTTTCGAGACTAAAATCAAAGGTCTAGAAAGAATCTAGGTAATGAGATTAAGGATTTAAAGTCAGTAATTGGGACCATTAAAGAGGAAGTCTTAGGAGAGGTTAATTCTAATTTAAAATCATTAGAGAATCAATTGCAGAAAGATATTAGGAAGATAGACGACGATATAGAGCAAAAGGTTAATGAAAACTTAGCTTTATTCAAAAATAGAGTCGGTGCAATCGTGGAAGAACGGTATAGTGAGGTCGATGCCGAAGCAAAGGAAAAACGTGAAGGATTAGATGAAAAATTAATCGCAGGTATGGCAAACTTAGAAGCGAGGTTTACGGAGAACAAGGAAGCGAAGAAGATAGATTCAACTCTATTTAGAACAGATGTTGATCTGTTAAAGGAACAAGTCGCGTCAGTAAAGAATACGTGCGAAGACAAGATTGACAATTTGAAAAACGATTTAGACGAGACTAACAAAACGCAGAATGTTACGTCGCTAGATGAGTTGAAGACTCAGGTCAAGACCGCGGAGAAATTGGCAGAAGATAGGATAACTAAACTTGAATCTATGTTTAACAGTTTCACCAGTCAGAATATTACATCAGGAGAAACATTGATAAATCAGACAGCGATAGACCGCAGTATGAGTAATCAAGAAGTTAGCATGGGAGAAGACCGTCAAACGCAACCGAATGTGACATTCGAAAGGGCAAGTTCAACCCCTCACGATAATCCAAGTTCGAATAGGAGTACGTTGGGTACAAGCGAACGATACTCAGGTCCAGTTACTATTATCAGAAATCTGGATGACAAGCCTAGGAAGTTTTCTGGAAATACAGGAGTCACACCAGTCGAATTTCTGCGAGATATTCGAGACTACATGGCGGAACATAGAGTAGCCAAGGAAAGAGAGCTAAGGATAGTCGAACGCGCCTTAGACGGGTCTGCGCTAACTTGGTTTAGAGCATTCAGAAGCAATTTTGCGAATATGGAGCAATTTGCAATCGCATTCTTGAGGAGATTTTGGAGTGCCGAGGATCAACTGAGCGTAAGAGCAGAAATGTACTCGAAGCGTTATTCTACGTCACATCCGACGCATTATGCCAATTATTTTACGTCACAGCTGGCTAAATTACAGTTTCTGATTCCTCCATTGCCTGAAGAAGAGCTTTTGCAAGCTATAGCGAGACAGTTACCGATTGAGGTACAGCGATCACTCATAGCGTCGGGAGCCAACACACTTGAGCACTATGACGACATTTTACGGCGATTGGACTATACAAGCGCTCAAGTTACGCCTAGAAATACAAGAAACGACAATAGAAACACGCAAGAGGTGAATGCGGTAGTCGTTGACAACGCAGCTCAAACGGACAGAAGAGATTCCTGGGAAAACAGAAGGAACGAAGGAAATCGAGGAAACATCCGTAACGCTCGAGGAAATGATCGGTATAGAGGACCATATGAGAGGCCATACGATCAGGAAGCAAGAGACAGCCGATATAGAAATTATAACCAGAATTCCAGATATCAAGACAGGAATCGATACAACAATAGATATCGTGGCAGAAATAACTAGAGCCAAGGTCAACAGTATAATCGGAACGACCGGCAGGATGGCCGAAGAAACGATCCTAACGAAAGACGAGATAATCGTGGATATGAGAGGTCGAGGCAAGAAGATAGACAGCCTAGTGCACCACTCGAAGAGACAGTCAGAGATGTCAATCGAGCAAGCACGAGTGGCGAAGGAAAAAAAACGTCAAATTAACTCTAAAAAAAATGCTAATCATTGGAAGTCAATCATCATTGTTGAGAGTCAGAAAGTACCATCATGCTGATTAAGAGAATTGTTGAGCTATCGTGTACATGTGTTATATATATAGAATGCCTGAGAGTGTATTATTTTTCCTCAATCCTGATTTTTAAAAAAGGAGATGTACGGGAGAGATGTACCCGATACCTAGTTGAGGATATCGGCTACGCCAGCAGACATTAAGCCGTAGTTTAGATTTTGGGAAGAGTTAAGAAAAGATAGCGCTCAGATCGAGTCAAGAGGAATGTCAGGATGACGTAGTAGGTCTAGGATCAAGAAGGCGCTGACCGCAGTTAAGCAGATGGAATTATGGATGGATTTATGAAGCTTTATTAAGATCTATATGGAATATGGTATTTAAACATCTTAGAAGAGAAGATATAACATGCATTATATGTGGTAATAATTTTAAGGAAGTTAGATAACCCTTAAGTTATTTTATAACGTAATAGCCGAGATGATGAGGGTTCGAGATTATAATTGTGACGCGAGAGCATAGTGGTGGGGTGAACGCCACGTGTCTGCGCCAGGCAGATAAGAGTAAAGACAGTGCGGACACATTCAGTGGAGCTCTGTCAGCCGAGCAAGCAGGGTCGAGCTCAGTAGCGCAAGCCAAACGCATGGTGAAGGTCGCGTAGCGAACCGAAACTGTCACGGCAAAAGTGTAGGCGACAATTTCAACATCACCGAACAGCGAACGACAAGCAGGGCATTGATCCAGGCGGACTTGCCGAGCAAGCAAGCATAGGCGGCCGGGATGTTAAGGTGCGTATACACTTGCGCGCCGCGCCGCTCGCGCGCAGCAAGTTCGCTAGATTAGTACGGGGTTTCGAAGCTGCGCGCGCGCGGCGCACGACGATCCATCTCCTGTCGGTTTTTTCCACGCGCACTTTGAGTGTTCGCAGTTCAGATTTGGACGGGATTGTGAGAAGTTCGTTGTTTCTCGCGCGCATCTGATTGCAATATTTGTGCGTTTTGAGTGGTCAGACGAATCTGTGATAAAATTTTCGATGCCTATCGCAAAAAGCCTCTTCTGTGGGATCCTCAACAGAAGGATCATTTTAAGAAACCAATAGACTAAAAGCAGATGCCTGGAGGGAAATTGGAGCTGAGATGGATATATCTGCGGACCAATGCAAGAAGGTGATATCTCTGCTGTCTTCCTACCGGCTTGAGAAAAGTAAAATAAATCGCAGGGCGGAAATACGTATCTTCTTTGGAAATGTGGGGTCCAATCTTCTGCAGAAGATTCTCAAAGTCAGAAGGTGACATTCGAGTAAAATTCTTATACTGGCCGCTTATTTCTTGTGACTTCAAGTCCTTCATTAGCTCCGCACCATTCCTTTTTTTAAACATGTCAGTGTGCCACCAACGTCGTCGTCGTTTCTTTTTCTTTTTGCACAAACGTGCCATTAAAACAGCCGCACCACTCATCACCACAACCGCGAGGTTTTCCTCGTACGGCGGAGACATGATTATATTTACCACACTCCAAACTGACTAGTGAATGTTCGTGGGTTTCCTATGGATCGCGAGAGGTTCGTTTAAATAATAATTCTGGTCGAGCAACACACGCGCCACGCATGCACCGCGCGCAGTGCGCGGCGCGCAAGTGTATACCCACCTTTAGAACAGCATTGCGAGTAGTTGGAGAACTTTATTCTAAGCTGCATTTCAACGCAGTCTGAACACAGTTTTTCTGAATAACATTACGACAATGCATTTCATAACGCATTCCAAGTAACATTAATAATTTCAAGCAAACGGAATGTTGTAAGCATATGCACTGATAAACATTAGCTCGTGCATTAATGCATTTATTTCTTATACAGTTTTATAAATTACCGAATATGAACACAACTACAGGGTGTTTCATAAACTTAGACACTCTCACATAAAATTTTATTTTACGAAAGTGAGACTAATCAGTTATTGGAGATTGAACTTTCGACACTCAAACTGAACATTTAATGGAACAGTGGCGTAACGTAGAAGAGGAATAGGGGGTCCACTGTTTCTATGAACTTTTTCGTGAGGATTTGGACAATATCCGCTATGGATAACCAGACGTTTATCATGTCGGAGTAAACGCAGACAGAGACGCGATGGCACCACGGAGCGATGGATTCGATTCCTGACGAGGAGGAGGTCCACCAGCTGATTCACTTGGAATTCGAAGGCAATCGTCATTGCATGGATGGAATGATATTCACGCCGATCTTTCGAGAAATTCATTACATAGGGAAAATCGACGATCTTTGAAATTTAATAACAGCTGATTATGAGAAGGTACTGTAAGAGTTATAACTACCTGATACGATTATTTTCATGAATACTGGGCACACATGTATATTTTTCTAATAGGAGTAATACGATTATTTAGACATGGTTTGACTTTATATGCTTCGAATTTTGCTAGAATATGGCGTGACCATATGATATGGCAGGCATCATTATACGAAATTCTCACCATTGGTTGGCTTTATTAAGCAGATGTTTGGTCTTTTAGACATTTTTCCAGCAAGGATAGCTTTCATGAATAGTTTTTTTTGTGTAACGAGTATTTCGAATTCGTGATCTGCAATTGATTATCTAAAATTACTTCGTCAGTTCATTGCATACTAGCGAGTGTGTATTATTCATCAGTAGGGATTTTTTCCATTGGATTGTTTGGAGATATTAAGAAGTTATTCACTTTAGTGAATGAATATCGCTTTTATATGACAACTAGAAACTTGTTGATTCCTATCTGGTACATTCACTCATATAGTCTACGAGATGGGGTCTTTCGTATTTATACGATTGTATGGTGGTTACCCATCTTACCCATCGTTTAGGGCACTATCATGATTAGTCGACGAGGCGAGGTCTTTCGTATTTATACGACTGTACGGTGGTTACTCATCTTACTTGCCATAGAGGGACTCATTGTTATCATCCGAGTGTACATGAGATTGTAAGTGAATCAAACAAGGAACTACTAGTCACATATCAGTCGAAATTTTGTTAAATAAAGTAACGATAAATGTCAGCAGGATTACGTTTTGTAATTCTTGTTTGCCAATCCAATATTTTGTTGCTATACTCTTTTAAGAGTAATTTCAGTTTAACAGCTGGTACAGCTGATGCTTTTGATGATTTTTATAATTGTGTTGGATACCTTTGAGAAGGAGTTAAAGTAATTGAATCTTGTAAGATGAATCATTAATGGTCAGATTTATTTTAAGGCAGATCAGTATTGCAGATTTTGATATGAGAGATTATAGCACATTGGTGTTTTTCTGTGATGTGAATTATGAGAATTGTAAGAGAATTTATGCTATTTGAAAGCAAATCTTGAATTACTAAGGTAATATTTTTCCAATTGTTTAAGAAGTTGTCTAGATGTGATCAGATTAATTACAGTTATTGGAGATTGTGTGCGTTGATAATTTGAAGCCAGTTATATATTTTTTGTAGATCATGCAACATGGTTAAGTGAAGTTTGTGATAGGCATTTTGTGGAAGTTTCCAAGTGATAGTTGCAATGTTGCTAATGCATTTTGAAGCAGACATGAGGTTGTTGAACCCAGTCTAGCGTAATTGTTGAGATTCATGCTGTATGTGCTGAATATTTATGGAGTTTTTGTGGAATAATTGTTGTATTCAAATGTGATATTTGAAGAATTGAGGAAATATAATGTCGTTGTGGATAGTTAGATCCAACGTGATGTCGTGAAGGCAATAATATTTTTTGGCATGATAAATTAAATACGAGATATAACTTGGAAGTAATAAAACTGTAAGACAACGTTCTATAAACCATATTAAACAATTTGTTAGGAAATTAAACAAATAAATAAAGTTGATAATACAAGATTTTCTGAGAATAATAATTAATGAAATAATAATCTGAGATTTAAGCATATTAACGATCTGACCTAATGAAATAAAAATCAGAATGACTAGATGAAATAATAAAAATCTAAATAACCAGAAGAATAAAATGTAAATAATTTGATAAATTAAATTTTGGAATAAATCAATGAATTAAATAAATGGATGAATTAAAGATTGGATAAATAAACTGATTGAAATAAATTAATAGACGATTGTAATGATGATGAATAACTGAATTAGAAGGTGATAATTAACTAAAGAAGCTGATGATTAATGAATTTATATGGAATTAAATAAATTTTATTGAGATATAATTTGAAGGAATTGCAACTTGAGTTGAGGATTTAAATGATTAAATGGTGATGAATTAATGATCCTGACAGGAATATGTAGAATTTTGAGATGAGAATTAATGTGAGAAATATTTAATTTTGATGATGATGATAACGATGACCAATAAGCCGTGAATTTTCTGTAATTCACGAACAAGTAATTATGAATGACAATGTAAATAGTGTAAATTAATTATTCAATGTTTAGGAGCATTTGACTAACATGTTCAACATTTAAATTATGCCATGCAAGCCATAAAATACGTGATATTTAAAATATGTGATTATAATATGTGTATGTTTAGACAGATTAATAACTTTTTTCAAATCCACATTTATGATGTTAAATTAAAGAGAAATTAGGTCTCAGGTTTCACAAATGTCAGTGACGAAAGACATAGTGCTACAGTGATCCTGAGAACCCAAGAGAACTTTAGAGATTTTTTTGTTCTATGTGGATGAAATATTTTTGATTAGAAAAGAGATGGTTCGATTTTTGGACAATGACAATTTAACGTTGGCATTCGACCATACTCTCAGGTAGGAGGTATATTTAAAATGTCTGTCTGACTATCAAAGTGAAATAAATTTGTTTTTATCTTAGTTGTGATCTGATGGTGGTGTGATTTTCCTTTTTCTTTCCTTGTCTTGAGTAAGGCTTAACCGGAAAGGAGGTGGTTTGCTAGGAATTCAGTTGATGGCGCCCATTTATATTTGCATTTTTTTATTAAACTTAAGCCCGTAACGACCCTAGAGATACTTTGTCTCGTGTTACCCACTGCTTTTTCGATAACTCAGCTGAATTTCCGACACATTCCTTATTTGACTAGAGGTTCATTTAACTCCGCTCTGTCCTGGAACTCCAGGAATGCGATGTAATAGCAGATGGGTCATCGCATCCCCAGGACGAACGGGTACAGAGAGAGAGAGAGAGAGGGAGAATTGCCTTTATCCAAC
Organism: Meconema thalassinum; assembly: GCA_946902985.2. Classification (NCBI taxonomy): domain Eukaryota; kingdom Metazoa; phylum Arthropoda; class Insecta; order Orthoptera; family Tettigoniidae; genus Meconema; species Meconema thalassinum. The sequence goes on along the minus strand of OX336399.1, from coordinate 160,999,879 downwards.
TTGTGGGGCTTCGATTTTGTTTATTCTATGGAATCACATCAGATTTAGATTACTGAGAGATGGATCTCAAGTTCATTTAATTGTGTTATAAAATTTATTAAACTTAGTCAGACAATATACTTGTGTGCCCATTCCAGTGTTCATGTTAATCGTATATCATGTTAGCTATAAGTCACATTTTTCCTATACCCAAGTGAATGCAGGAATTGAGACATTGTGATGTGTTGTTGTCTAACGTCTCTGAATAAAACGTATATTGAAAATATAATTATGTTGCCGGAAGATTTAGCTAAGGTGTTAGGAGAGTTACAGACGGGTATGTCTGGTATTGCAGAAACTATTTCTAAAATGGAAACGGAAGTTAAAGAACAGATAAATAGTTCAGAAGCTAGATTAAAAGCTAGATGTAAAGAAAATGTACAAGCATTACAGGCTAGTAACGAAGGCAATCTGAACGACAGTTTAAAGTCATTAGAGACTAGATTACAGTCAACTAGTGAAGATAATTTAAAGTCATTAGAGACTAGATTACAGACTAGTACTGAAGAAAATTTAAAATTATTACAGTCAAATAGTAAAGATGAGTTGATGTCATTAGAAACTAGATTACAGACTAGTACTGAAAGCCATTTGAAAGCTAGTGCAGCTAACTTGAAAGATAGTTTTAAATCATTAGAAGAAAGGTTACAGTCAACTGGTGAAGAAAATTTAAAATCATTAGAAGAAAGATTACAGTCAAATAGTGAGGATAATTTCAAATCATTGGAAGAGAAATTACAAGCTCGTAGTGAAGAAACTAACACTGAATTAGAAAACAAGTTAACTAGGTTAGAGAATAGATTAACTTTAAAGAATAATGAAATGCTTAAGACTTTACAATTAGATATAATTGCAGTAAATATGAAAGGAGAGGAAAATTTTCAAATATTAAGAAAGAATATTATTGAATTAGAAAGTAAAGGAGAAGAAAACATTTTCACTTTAAGAACAGACGTTATGTCTATACAGAAAGACATTAAATCGGACGTATCGAAGTTGAGGTTCGACATCGATGGTTTAGTGACAGATGTAGGCAAAATTCAAGAGTGGTCTACCGATGTATCTTTCGAGACTAAAATCAAAGGTCTAGAAAGAATCTAGGTAATGAGATTAAGGATTTAAAGTCAGTAATTGGGACCATTAAAGAGGAAGTCTTAGGAGAGGTTAATTCTAATTTAAAATCATTAGAGAATCAATTGCAGAAAGATATTAGGAAGATAGACGACGATATAGAGCAAAAGGTTAATGAAAACTTAGCTTTATTCAAAAATAGAGTCGGTGCAATCGTGGAAGAACGGTATAGTGAGGTCGATGCCGAAGCAAAGGAAAAACGTGAAGGATTAGATGAAAAATTAATCGCAGGTATGGCAAACTTAGAAGCGAGGTTTACGGAGAACAAGGAAGCGAAGAAGATAGATTCAACTCTATTTAGAACAGATGTTGATCTGTTAAAGGAACAAGTCGCGTCAGTAAAGAATACGTGCGAAGACAAGATTGACAAGTTGAAAAACGATTTAGACGAGAGTAACAAAACGCAGAATGTTACGTCGCTAGATGAGTTGAAGACTCAGGTCAAGACCGCGGAGAAATTGGCAGAAGATAGGATAACTAAACTTGAATCTATGTTTAACAGTTTCACCAGTCAGAATATTACATCAGGAGAAACACTGATAAATCAGACAGCGATAGACCGCAGTATGAGTAATCAAGAAGTTAGCATGGGAGAAGACCGTCAAACGCAACCGAATGTGACATTCGAAAGGGCAAGTTCAACCCCTCACGATAATCCAAGTTCGAATAGGAGTACGTTGGGTACAAGCGAACGATACTCAGGTCCAGTTACTATTATCAGAAATCTGGATGACAAGCCTAGGAAGTTTTCTGGAAATACAGGAGTCACACCAGTCGAATTTCTGCGAGATATTCGAGACTACATGGCGGAACATAAAGTAGCCAAGGAAAGAGAGCTAAGGATAGTCGAACGCGCCTTAGACGGGTCTGCGCTAACTTGGTTTAGAGCATTCAGAAGCAATTTTGCGAATATGGAGCAATTTGCAATCGCATTCTTGAGGAGATTTTGGAGTGCCGAGGATCAACTGAACGTAAGAGCAGAAATGTACTCGAAGCGTTATTCTACGTCACATCCGACGCATTATGCCAATTATTTTACGTCACAGCTGGCTAAATTACAGTTTCTGATTCCTCCATTGCCTGAAGAAGAGCTTTTGCAAGCTATAGCGAGACAGTTACCGATTGAGGTACAGCGATCACTCATAGCGTCGGGAGCCAACACACTTGAGCACTATGACGACATTTTACGGCGATTGGACTATACAAGCGCTCAAGTTACGCCTAGAAATACAAGAAACGACAATAGAAACATGCAAGAGGTGAATGCGGTAGTCGTTGACAACGCAGCTCAAACGGACAGAAGAGATTCCTGGGAAAACAGAAGGAACGAAGGAAATCGAGGAAACATCCGTAACGCTCGAGGAAATGATCGGTATAGAGGACCATATGAGAGGCCATACGATCAGGAAGCAAGAGACAGCCGATATAGAAATTATAACCAGAATTCCAGATATCAAGACAGGAATCGATACAACAATAGATATCGTGGCAGAAATAACTAGAGCCAAGGTCAACAGTATAATCGGAACGACCGGCAGGATGGCCGAAGAAACGATCCTAACGAAAGACGAGATAATCGTGGATATGAGAGGTCGAGGCAAGAAGATAGACAGCCTAGTGCACCACTCGAAGAGACAGTCAGAGATGTCAATCGAGCAAGCACGAGTGGCGAAGGAAAAAAAAACGTCAAATTAACTCTAAAAAAAATGCTAATCATTGGAAGTCAATCATCATTGTTGAGAGTCAGAAAGTACCATCATGCTGATTAAGAGAATTGTTGAGCTATCGTGTACATGTGTTATATATATAGAATGCCTGAGAGTGTATTATTTTTCCTCAATCCTGATTTTTAAAAAAGGAGATGTACGGGAGAGATGTACCCGATACCTAGTTGAGGATATCGGCTACGCCAGCAGACATTAAGCCGTAGTTTAGATTTTGGGAAGAGTTAAGAAAAGATAGCGCTCAGATCGAGTCAAGAGGAATGTCAGGATGACGTAGTAGGTCTAGGATCAAGAAGGCGCTGACCGCAGTTAAGCAGATGGAATTATGGATGGATTTATGAAGCTTTATTAAGATCTATATGGAACATGGTATTTAAACATCTTAGAAGAGAAGATATAACATGCATTATATGTGGTAATAATTTTAAGGAAGTTAGATAACCCTTAAGTTATTTTATAACGTAATAGCCGAGATGATGAGGGTTCGAGATTATAATTGTGACGCGAGAGCATAGTGGTGGGGTGAACGCCACGTGTCTGCGCCAGGCAGATAAGAGTAAAGACAGTGCGGACACATTCAGTGGAGCTCTGTCAGCCGAGCAAGCAGGGTCGAGCTCAGTAGCGCAAGCCAAACGCATGGTGAAGGTCGCGTAGCGAACCGAAACTGTCACGGCAAAAGTGTAGGCGACAATTTCAACATCACCGAACAGCGAACGACAAGCAGGGCATTGATCCAGGCGGACTTGCCGAGCAAGCAAGCATAGGCGGCCGGGATGTTAGAACAGCATTGTGAGTAGTTGGAGAACTTGATTCTAAGCTGCATTTCAACGCAGTCTGAACACAGTTTTTCTGAATAACATTACGACAATGCATTTCATAACGCATTCCAAGTAACATTAACAATTTCAAGCAAACGGAATGTTGTAAGCATATGCACTGATGAACATTAGCTCGTGCATTAATACATTTATTTCTTATACAGTTTTATAAATTACCGAATATGAACACAACTACAGGGTGTTTCATAAACTTAGACACTCTCACATAAAATTTTATTTTACGAAAGTGAGACTTATCAGTTATTGGAGATTGAACTTTCGACACTCAAACTGAACATTTAATGGAACAGTGGCGTAACGTAGAAGAGGAATAGGGGGTCCGCTGTTTCTATGAACTTTTTCGTGAAGATTTGGACAATATCCGCTATGGATAACCAGAAGTTTATCATGTCGGAGTAAACGCAGACAGAGACGCAATGGCACCACGGAGCGATGGATTCGATTCCTGACGAGGAGGAGGTCCACCAGCTGATTCACTTGGAATTCGAAGGCAATCGTCATTGCATGGATGGAATGATATTCACGCCGATCTTTCGAGAAATTCATTACATAGGGAAAATCGACGATCTTTGAAATTTAATAACAGCTGATTATGAGAAGGTACTGTAAGAGTTATAACTACCTGATACGATTATTTTCATGAATACTGGGCACACATGTATATTTTTCTAATAGGAGTGATACGATTATTTAGACATGGTTTGACTTTATATGCTTCGAATTTTGCTAGAATATGGCGTGACCATATGATATGGCAGGCATCATTATACGAAATTCTCACCATTGGTTGGCTTTATTAAGCAGATGTTTGGTCTTTTAGACATTTTTCCAGCAAGGATAGCTTTCATGAATAGTTTTTTTTGTGTAACGAGTATTTCGAACACGTGATCTGCAATTGATTATCTAAAATTACTTCGTCAGTTCATTGCATACTAGCGAGTGTGTATTATTCATCAGTAGGGATTTTTTCCATTGGATTGTTTGGAGATATTAAGAAGTTATTCACTTTAGTGAATGAATATCGCTTTTATATGGCAACTAGAAACTTGTTGATTCCTATCTGGTACATTCACTCATATAGTCTACGAGATGGGGTCTTTCGTATTTATACGATTGAATGGTGGTTACTCATCTTACCCATCGTTTAGGGCACTATCATGATTAGTCGACGAGGCGAGGTCTTTCGTATTTATACGACTGTACGGTGGTTACTCATCTTACTTGCCATAGAGGGACTCATTGTTATCATCCGAGTGTACATGAGATTGTAAGTGAATCAAACAAGGAACTACTAGTCACATATCAGTCGAAATTTTGTTAAATAAAGTAACGATAAATGTCAGCAGGATTACGTTTTGTAATTCTTGTTTGCCAATCCAATATTTTGTTGCTATACTCTTTTAAGAGTAATTTCAGTTTAACAGCTGGTACAGCTGATGCTTTTGATGATTTTTATAATTGTGTTGGATACCTTTGAGAAGGAGTTAAAGTAATTGAATCTTGTAAGATGAATCATTAATGGTCAGATTTATTTTAAGGCAGATCAGTATTGCAGATTTTGATATGAGAGATTATAGCACATTGGTGTTTTTCTGTGATGTGAATTATGAGAATTGTAAGAGAATTTATGCTATTTGAAAGCAAATCTTGAATTACTAAGGTAATATTTTTCCAATTGTTTAAGAAGTTGTCTAGATGTGATCAGATTAATTACAGTTATTGGAGATTGTGTGCGTTGATAATTTGAAGCCAGTTATATATTTTTTGTAGATCATGCGACATGGTTAAGTGAAGTTTGTGATAGGCATTTTGTGGAAGTTTCCAAGTGATAGTTGCAATGTTGCTAATGCATTTTGAAGCAGACATGAGGTTGTTGAACCCAGTCTAGCGTAATTGTTGAGATTCATGCTGTATGTGCTGAATATTTATGGAGTTTTTGTGGAATAATTGTTGTATTCAAATGTGATATTTGAAGAATTGAGGAAATATAATGTCGTTGTGGATAGTTAGATCCAACGTGATGTCGTGAAGGCAATAATATTTTTTGGCATGATAAATTAAATACGAGATATAACTTGGAAGTAATAAAACTGTAAGACAACGTTCTATAAACCATATTAAACAATTTGTTAGGAAATTAAACAAATAAATAAAGTTGATAATACAAGATTTTCTGAGAATAATAATTAATGAAATAATAATCTGAGATTTAAGCATATTAACGATCTGACCTAATGAAATAAAAATCAGAATGACTAGATGAAATAATAAAAATCTAAATAACCAGAAGAATAAAATTTAAATAATTTGATAAATTAAATTTTGGAATAAATCAATGAATTAAATAAATGGATGAATTAAAGATTGGATAAATAAACTGATTGAAATAAATTAATAGACGATTGTAATGATGATGAATAACTGAATTAGAAGGTGATAATTAACTAAAGAAGCTGATGATTAATGAATTTATATGGAATTAAATAAATTTAATTGAGATATAATTTGAAGGAATTGCAACTTGAGTTGAGGATTTAAATGATTAAATGGTGATGAATTAATGATCCTGACAGGAATATGTAGAATTTTGAGATGAGAATTAATGTGAGAAATATTTAATTTTGATGATGATGATAACGATGACCAATAAGCCGTGAATTTTCTGTAATTCACGAACAAGTAATTATGAATGACAATGTAAATAGTGTAAATTAATTATTCAATGTTTAGGAGCATTTGACTAACATGTTCAACATTTAAATTATGCCATGCAAGCCATAAAATACGTGATATTTAAAATATGTGATTATAATATGTGTATGTTTAGACAGATTAATAACTTTTTTCAAATCCACATTTATGATGTAAAATTAAAGAGAAATTAGGTCTCAGGTTTCACAAATGTCAGTGACGAAAGACATAGTGCTACAGTGATCCTGAGAACCCAAGAGAACTTTAGAGATTTTTTTGTTCTATGTGGATGAAATATTTTTGATTAGAAAAGAGATGGTTCGATTTTTGGACAATGACAATTTAACGTTGGCATTCGACCATACTCTCAGGTAGGAGGTATATTTAAAATGTCTGTCTGACTATCAAAGTGAAATAAATTTGTTTTTATCTTAGTTGTGATCTGATGGTGGTGTGATTTTCCTTTTTCTTTCCTTGTCTTGAGTAAGGCTTAACCGGAAAGGAGGTGGTTTGCTAGGAATTCAGTTGATGGCGCCCATTTATATTTGCATTTTTTTTATTAAACTTAAGCCCGTAACGACCCTAGAGATACTTTGTCTCGTGTTACCCACTGCTTTTTCGATAACTCAGCTGAATTTCCGACACATTCCTTATTTGACTAGAGGTTCATTTAACTCCGCTCTGTCCTGGAACTCCAGGAATGCGATGTAATAGCAGATGGGTCATCGCATCCCCAGGACGAACGGGTACAGAGAGAGAGAGGGAGGGAGAATTGCCTTTATCCAACTTGTGGGGCTTCGATTTTGTTTATTCTATGGAATCACATCAGATTTAGATTACTGAGAGATGGATCTCAAGTTCATTTAATTGTGTTATAAAATTTATTAAACTTAGTCAGACAATATACTTGTGTGCCCATTCCAGTGTTCATGTTAATCGTATATCATGTTAGTTATAAGTCACATTTTTCCTATACCCAAGTGAATGCAGGAATTGAGACATTGTGATGTGTTGTTGTCTAACGTCTCTGAGTAAAACGTATATTGAAAATATAATTATGTTGCCGGAAGATTTAGCTAAGGTGTTAGGAGAGTTACAGACGGGTATGTCTGGTATTGCAGAAACTATTTCTAAAATGGAAACGGAAGTTAAAGAACAGATAAATAGTTCAGAAGCTAGATTAAAAGCTAGATGTAAAGAAAATGTACAAGCATTACAGGCTAGTAACGAAGGCAATCTGAACGACAGTTTAAAGTCATTAGAGACTAGATTACAGTCAACTAGTGAAGATAATTTAAAGTCATTAGAGACTAGATTACAGACTAGTACTGAAGAAAATTTAAAATTATTACAGTCAAATAGTAAAGATGAGTTGATGTCATTAGAAACTAGATTAAAGACTAGTACTGAAAGCCATTTGAAAGCTAGTGAAGCTAACTTGAAAGATAGTTTTAAATCATTAGAAGAAAGGTTACAGTCAACTGGTGAAGAAAATTTAAAATCATTAGAAGAAAGATTACAGTCAAATAGTGAGGATAATTTCAAATCATTGGAAGAGAAATTACAAGCTCGTAGTGAAGAAACTAACACTGAATTAGAAAACAAGTTAACTAGGTTAGAGAATAGATTAACTTTAAAGAATAATGAAATGCTTAAGACTTTACAATTATATATAATTGCAGTAAATATGAAAGGAGAGGAAAATTTTCAAATATTAAGAAAGAATATTATTGAATTAGAAAGTAAAGGAGAAGAAAACATTTTCACTTTAAGAACAGACGTTATGTCTATACAGAAAGACATTAAATCGGACGTATCGAAATTGAGGTTCGACATCGATGGTTTAGTGACAGATGTAGGCAAAATTCAAGAGTGGTCTACCGAAGTATCTTTCGAGACTAAAATCAAAGGTCTAGAAAGAATCTAGGTAATGAGATTAAGGATTTAAAGTCAGTAATTGGGACCATTAAAGAGGAAGTCTTAGGAGAGGTTAATTCTAATTTAAAATCATTAGAGAATCAATTGCAGAAAGATATTAGGAAGATAGACGACGATATAGAGCAAAAGGTTAATGAAAACTTAGCTTTATTCAAAAATAGAGTCGGTGCAATCGTGGAAGAACGGTATAGTGAGGTCGATGCCGAAGCAAAGGAAAAACGTGAAGGATTAGATGAAAAATTAATCGCAGGTATGGCAAACTTAGAAGCGAGGTTTACGGAGAACAAGGAAGCGAAGAAGATAGATTCAACTCTATTTAGAACAGATGTTGATCTGTTAAAGGAACAAGTCGCGTCAGTAAAGAATACGTGCGAAGACAAGATTGACAAGTTGAAAAACGATTTAGACGAGAGTAACAAAACGCAGAATGTTACGTCGCTAGATGAGTTGAAGACTCAGGTCAAGACCGCGGAGAAATTGGCAGAAGATAGGATAACTAAACTTGAATCTATGTTTAACAGTTTCACCAGTCAGAATATTACATCAGGAGAAACATTGATAAATCAGACAGCGATAGACCGCAGTATGAGTAATCAAGAAGTTAGCACGGGAGAAGACCGTCAAACGCAACCGAATGTGACATTCGAAAGGGCAAGTTCAACCCCTCACGATAATCCAAGTTCGAATAGGAGTACGTTGGGTACAAGCGAACGATACTCAGGTCCAGTTACTATTATCAGAAATCTGGATGACAAGCCTAGGAAGTTTTCTGGAAATACAGGAGTCACACCAGTCGAATTTCTGCGAGATATTCGAGACTACATGGCGGAACATAGAGTAGCCAAGGAAAGAGAGCTAAGGATAGTCGAACGCGCCTTAGACGGGTCTGCGCTAACTTGGTTTAGAGCATTCAGAAGCAATTTTGCGAATATGGAGCAATTTGCAATCGCATTCTTGAGGAGATTTTGGAGTGCCGAGGATCAACTGAACGTAAGAGCAGAAATGTACTCGAAGCGTTATTCTACGTCACATCCGACGCATTATGCCAATTATTTTACGTCACAGCTGGCTAAATTACAGTTTCTGATTCCTCCATTGCCTGAAGAAGAGCTTTTGCAAGCTATAGCGAGACAGTTACCGATTGAGGTACAGCGATCACTCATAGCGTCGGGAGCCAACACACTTGAGCACTATGACGACATTTTACGGCGATTGGACTATACAAGCGCTCAAGTTACGCCTAGAAATACAAGAAACGACAATAGAAACACGCAAGAGGTGAATGCGGTAGTCGTTGACAACGCAGCTCAAACGGACAGAAGAGATTCCTGGGAAAACAGAAGGAACGAAGGAAATCGAGGAAACATCCGTAACGCTCGAGGAAATGATCGGTATAGAGGACCATATGAGAGGCCATACGATCAGGAAGCAAGAGACAGCCGATATAGAAATTATAACCAGAATTCCAGATATCAAGACAGGAATCGATACAACAATAGATATCGTGGCAGAAATAACTAGAGCCAAGGTCAACAGTATAATCGGAACGACCGGCAGGATGGCCGAAGAAACGATCCTAACGAAAGACGAGATAATCGTGGATATGAGAGGTCGAGGCAAGAAGATAGACAGCCTAGTGCACCACTCGAAGAGACAGTCAGAGATGTCAATCGAGCAAGCACGAGTGGCGAAGGAAAAAAAACGTCAAATTAACTCTAAAAAAAATGCTAATCATTGGAAGTCAATCATCATTGTTGAGAGTCAGAATGTACCATCATGCTGATTAAGAGAATTGTTGAGCTATCGTGTACATGTGTTATATATATAGAATGCCTGAGAGTGTATTATTTTTCCTCAATCCTGATTTTAAAAAAAGGAGATGTACGGGAGAGATGTACCCGATACCTAGTTGAGGATATCGGCTACGCCAGCAGACATTAAGCCGTAGTTTAGATTTTGGGAAGAGTTAAGAAAAGATAGCGCTCAGATCGAGTCAAGAGGAATGTCAGGATGACGTAGTAGGTCTAGGATCAAGAAGGCGCTGACCGCAGTTAAGCAGATGGAATTATGGATGGATTTATGAAGCTTTATTAAGATCTATATGGAACATGGTATTTAAACATCTTAGAAGAGAAGATATAACATGCATTATATGTGGTAATAATTTTGAGGAAGTTAGATAACCCTTAAGTTATTTTATAACGTAATAGCCGAGATGATGAGGGTTCGAGATTATAATTGTGACGCGAGAGCATAGTGGTGGGGTGAACGCCACGTGTCTGCGCCAGGCAGATAAGAGTAAAGACAGTGCGGACACATTCAGTGGAGCTCTGTCAGCCGAGCAAGCAGGGTCGAGCTCAGTAGCGCAAGCCAAACGCATGGTGAAGGTCGCGTAGCGAACCGAAACTGTCACGGCAAAAGTGTAGGCGACAATTTCAACATCACCGAACAGCGAACGACAAGCAGGGCATTGATCCAGGCGGACTTGCCGAGCAAGCAAGCATAGGCGGCCGGGATGTTAGAACAGCATTGTGAGTAGTTGGAGAACTTGATTCTAAGCTGCATTTCAACGCAGTCTGAACACAGTTTTTCTGAATAACATTACGACAATGCATTTCATAACGCATTCCAAGTAACATTAACAATTTCAAGCAAACGGAATGTTGTAAGCATATGCACTGATGAACATTAGCTCGTGCATTAATACATTTATTTCTTATACAGTTTTATAAATTACCGAATATGAACACAACTACAGGGTGTTTCATAAACTTAGACACTCTCACATAAAATTTTATTTTACGAAAGTGAGACTTATCAGTTATTGGAGATTGAACTTTCGACACTCAAACTGAACATTTAATGGAACAGTGGCGTAACGTAGAAGAGGAATAGGGGGTCCGCTGTTTCTATGAACTTTTTCGTGAAGATTTGGACAATATCCGCTATGGATAACCAGAAGTTTATCATGTCGGAGTAAACGCAGACAGAGACGCAATGGCACCACGGAGCGATGGATTCGATTCCTGACGAGGAGGAGGTCCACCAGCTGATTCACTTGGAATTCGAAGGCAATCGTCATTGCATGGATGGAATGATATTCACGCCGATCTTTCGAGAAATTCATTACATAGGGAAAATCGACGATCTTTGAAATTTAATAACAGCTGATTATGAGAAGGTACTGTAAGAGTTATAACTACCTGATACGATTATTTTCATGAATACTGGGCACACATGTATATTTTTCTAATAGGAGTGATACGATTATTTAGACATGGTTTGACTTTATATGCTTCGAATTTTGCTAGAATATGGCGTGACCATATGATATGGCAGGCATCATTATACGAAATTCTCACCGTTGGTTGGCTTTATTAAGCAGATGTTTGGTCTTTTAGACATTTTTCCAGCAAGGATAGCTTTCATGAATAGTTTTTTTTGTGTAACGAGTATTTCGAACACGTGATCTGCAATTGATTATCTAAAATTACTTCGTCAGTTCATTGCATACTAGCGAGTGTGTATTATTCATCAGTAGGGATTTTTTCCATTGGATTGTTTGGAGATATTAAGAAGTTATTCACTTTAGTGAATGAATATCGCTTTTATATGGCAACTAGAAACTTGTTGATTCCTATCTGGTACATTCACTCATATAGTCTACGAGATGGGGTCTTTCGTATTTATACGATTGAATGGTGGTTACTCATCTTACCCATCGTTTAGGGCACTATCATGATTAGTCGACGAGGCGAGGTCTTTCGTATTTATACGACTGTACGGTGGTTACTCATCTTACTTGCCATAGAGGGACTCATTGTTATCATCCGAGTGTACATGAGATTGTAAGTGAATCAAACAAGGAACTACTAGTCACATATCAGTCGAAATTTTGTTAAATAAAGTAACGATAAATGTCAGCAGGATTACGTTTTGTAATTCTTGTTTGCCAATCCAATATTTTGTTGCTATACTCTTTTAAGAGTAATTTCAGTTTAACAGCTGGTACAGCTGATGCTTTTGATGATTTTTATAATTGTGTTGGATACCTTTGAGAAGGAGTTAAAGTAATTGAATCTTGTAAGATGAATCATTAATGGTCAGATTTATTTTAAGGCAGATCAGTATTGCAGATTTTGATATGAGAGATTATAGCACATTGGTGTTTTTCTGTGATGTGAATTATGAGAATTGTAAGAGAATTTATGCTATTTGAAAGCAAATCTTGAATTACTAAGGTAATATTTTTCCAATTGTTTAAGAAGTTGTCTAGATGTGATCAGATTAATTACAGTTATTGGAGATTGTGTGCGTTGATAATTTGAAGCCAGTTATATATTTTTTGTAGATCATGCAACATGGTTAAGTGAAGTTTGTGATAGGCATTTTGTGGAAGTTTCCAAGTGATAGTTGCAATGTTGCTAATGCATTTTGAAGCAGACATGAGGTTGTTGAACCCAGTCTAGCGTAATTGTTGAGATTCATGCTGTATGTGCTGAATATTTATGGAGTTTTTGTGGAATAATTGTTGTATTCAAATGTGATATTTGAAGAATTGAGGAAATATAATGTCGTTGTGGATAGTTAGATCCAACGTGATGTCGTGAAGGCAATAATATTTTTTGGCATGATAAATTAAATACGAGATATAACTTGGAAGTAATAAAACTGTAAGACAACGTTCTATAAACCATATTAAACAATTTGTTAGGAAATTAAACAAATAAATAAAGTTGATAATACAAGATTTTCTGAGAATAATAATTAATGAAATAATAATCTGAGATTTAAGCATATTAACGATCTGACCTAATGAAATAAAAATCAGAATGACTAGATGAAATAATAAAAATCTAAATAACCAGAAGAATAAAATTTAAATAATTTGATAAATTAAATTTTGGAATAAATCAATGAATTAAATAAATGGATGAATTAAAGATTGGATAAATAAACTGATTGAAATAAATTAATAGACGATTGTAATGATGATGAATAACTGAATTAGAAGGTGATAATTAACTAAAGAAGCTGATGATTAATGAATTTATATGGAATTAAATAAATTTAATTGAGATATAATTTGAAGGAATTGCAACTTGAGTTGAGGATTTAAATGATTAAATGGTGATGAATTAATGATCCTGACAGGAATATGTAGAATTTTGAGATGAGAATTAATGTGAGAAATATTTAATTTTGATGATGATGATAACGATGACCAATAAGCCGTGAATTTTCTGTAATTCACGAACAAGTAATTATGAATGACAATGTAAATAGTGTAAATTAATTATTCAATGTTTAGGAGCATTTGACTAACATGTTCAACATTTAAATTATGCCATGCAAGCCATAAAATACGTGATATTTAAAATATGTGATTATAATATGTGTATGTTTAGACAGATTAATAACTTTTTTCAAATCCACATTTATGATGTTAAATTAAAGAGAAATTAGGTCTCAGGTTTCACAAATGTCAGTGACGAAAGACATAGTGCTACAGTGATCCTGAGAACCCAAGAGAACTTTAGAGATTTTTTTGTTCTATGTGGATGAAATATTTTTGATTAGAAAAGAGATGGTTCGATTTTTGGACAATGACAATTTAACGTTGGCATTCGACCATACTCTCAGGTAGGAGGTATATTTAAAATGTCTGTCTGACTATCAAAGTGAAATAAATTTGTTTTTATCTTAGTTGTGATCTGATGGTGGTGTGATTTTCCTTTTTCTTTCCTTGTCTTGAGTAAGGCTTAACCGGAAAGGAGGTGGTTTGCTAGGAATTCAGTTGATGGCGCCCATTTATATTTGCATTTTTTTTATTAAACTTAAGCCCGTAACGACCCTAGAGATACTTTGTCTCGTGTTACCCACTGCCTTTTCGATAACTCAGCTGAATTTCCGACACATTCCTTATTTGACTAGAGGTTCATTTAACTCCGCTCTGTCCTGGAACTCCAGGAATGCGATGTAATAGCAGATGGGTCATCGCATCCCCAGGACGAACGGGTACAGAGAGAGAGAGGGAGGGAGAATTGCCTTTATCCAACTTGTGGGGCTTCGATTTTGTTTATTCTATGGAATCACATCAGATTTAGATTACTGAGAGATGGATCTCAAGTTCATTTAATTGTGTTATAAAATTTATTAAACTTAGTCAGACAATATACTTGTGTGCCCATTCCAGTGTTCATGTTAATCGTATATCATGTTAGTTATAAGTCACATTTTTCCTATACCCAAGTGAATGCAGGAATTGAGACATTGTGATGTGTTGTTGTCTAACGTCTCTGAATAAAACGTATATTGAAAATATAATTATGTTGCCGGAAGATTTAGCTAAGGTGTTAGGAGAGTTACAGACGGGTATGTCTGGTATTGCAGAAACTATTTCTAAAATGGAAACGGAAGTTAAAGAACAGATAAATAGTTCAGAAGCTAGATTAAAAGCTAGATGTAAAGAAAATGTACAAGCATTACAGGCTAGTAACGAAGGCAATCTGAACGACAGTTTAAAGTCATTAGAGACTAGATTACAGTCAACTAGTGAAGATAATTTAAAGTCATTAGAGACTAGGTTACAGACTAGTACTGAAGAAAATTTAAAATTATTACAGTCAAATAGTAAAGATGAGTTGATGTCATTAGAAACTAGATTAAAGACTAGTACTGAAAGCCATTTGAAAGCTAGTGAAGCTAACTTGAAAGATAGTTTTAAATCATTAGAAGAAAGGTTACAGTCAACTGGTGAAGAAAATTTAAAATCATTAGAAGAAAGATTACAGTCAAATAGTGAGGATAATTTCAAATCATTGGAAGAGAAATTACAAGCTCGTAGTGAAGAAACTAACACTGAATTAGAAAACAAGTTAACTAGGTTAGAGAATAGATTAACTTTAAAGAATAATGAAATGCTTAAGACTTTACAATTAGATATAATTGCAGTAAATATGAAAGGAGAGGAAAATTTTCAAATATTAAGAAAGAATATTATTGAATTAGAAAGTAAAGGAGAAGAAAACATTTTCACTTTAAGAACAGACGTTATGTCTATACAGAAAGACATTAAATCGGACGTATCGAAGTTGAGGTTCGACATCGATGGTTTAGTGACAGATGTAGGCAAAATTCAAGAGTGGTCTACCGAAGTATCTTTCGAGACTAAAATCAAAGGTCTAGAAAGAATCTAGGTAATGAGATTAAGGATTTAAAGTCAGTAATTGGGACCATTAAAGAGGAAGTCTTAGGAGAGGTTAATTCTAATTTAAAATCATTAGAGAATCAATTGCAGAAAGATATTAGGAAGATAGACGACGATATAGAGCAAAAGGTTAATGAAAACTTAGCTTTATTCAAAAATAGAGTCGGTGCAATCGTGGAAGAACGGTATAGTGAGGTCGATGCCGAAGCAAAGGAAAAACGTGAAGGATTAGATGAAAAATTAATCGCAGGTATGGCAAACTTAGAAGCGAGGTTTACGGAGAACAAGGAAGCGAAGAAGATAGATTCAACTCTATTTAGAACAGATGTTGATCTGTTAAAGGAACAAGTCGCGTCAGTAAAGAATACGTGCGAAGACAAGATTGACAAGTTGAAAAACGATTTAGACGAGAGTAACAAAACGCAGAATGTTACGTCGCTAGATGAGTTGAAGACTCAGGTCAAGACCGCGGAGAAATTGGCAGAAGATAGGATAACTAAACTTGAATCTATGTTTAACAGTTTCACCAGTCAGAATATTACATCAGGAGAAACATTGATAAATCAGACAGCGATAGACCGCAGTATGAGTAATCAAGAAGTTAGCATGGGAGAAGACCGTCAAACGCAACCGAATGTGACATTCGAAAGGGCAAGTTCAACCCCTCACGATAATCCAAGTTCGAATAGGAGTACGTTGGGTACAAGCGAACGATACTCAGGTCCAGTTACTATTATCAGAAATCTGGATGACAAGCCTAGGAAGTTTTCTGGAAATACAGGAGTCACACCAGTCGAATTTCTGCGAGATATTCGAGACTACATGGCGGAACATAGAGTAGCCAAGGAAAGAGAGCTAAGGATAGTCGAACGCGCCTTAGACGGGTCTGCGCTAACTTGGTTTAGAGCATTCAGAAGCACTTTTGCGAATATGGAGCAATTTGCAATCGCATTCTTGAGGAGATTTTGGAGTGCCGAGGATCAACTGAACGTAAGAGCAGAAATGTACTCGAAGCGTTATTCTACGTCACATCCGACGCATTATGCCAATTATTTTACGTCACAGCTGGCTAAATTACAGTTTCTGATTCCTCCATTGCCTGAAGAAGAGCTTTTGCAAGCTATAGCGAGACAGTTACCGATTGAGGTACAGCGATCACTCATAGCGTCGGGAGCCAACACACTTGAGCACTATGACGACATTTTACGGCGATTGGACTATACAAGCGCTCAAGTTACGCCTAGAAATACAAGAAACGACAATAGAAACACGCAAGAGGTGAATGCGGTAGTCGTTGACAACGCAGCTCAAACGGACAGAAGAGATTCCTGGGAAAACAGAAGGAACGAAGGAAATCGAGGAAACATCCGTAACGCTCGAGGAAATGATCGGTATAGAGGACCATATGAGAGGCCATACGATCAGGAAGCAAGAGACAGCCGATATAGAAATTATAACCAGAATTCCAGATATCAAGACAGGAATCGATACAACAATAGATATCGTGGCAGAAATAACTAGAGCCAAGGTCAACAGTATAATCGGAACGACCGGCAGGATGGCCGAAGAAACGATCCTAACGAAAGACGAGATAATCGTGGATATGAGAGGTCGAGGCAAGAAGATAGACAGCCTAGTGCACCACTCGAAGAGACAGTCAGAGATGTCAATCGAGCAAGCACGAGTGGCGAAGGAAAAAAAACGTCAAATTAACTCTAAAAAAAATGCTAATCATTGGAAGTCAATCATCATTGTTGAGAGTCAGAAAGTACCATCATGCTGATTAAGAGAATTGTTGAGCTATCGTGTACATGTGTTATATATATAGAATGCCTGAGAGTGTATTATTTTTCCTCAATCCTGATTTTTAAAAAAGGAGATGTACGGGAGAGATGTACCCGATACCTAGTTGAGGATATCGGCTACGCCAGCAGACATTAAGCCGTAGTTTAGATTTTGGGAAGAGTTAAGAAAAGATAGCGCTCAGATCGAGTCAAGAGGAATGTCAGGATGACGTAGTAGGTCTAGGATCAAGAAGGCGCTGACCGCAGTTAAGCAGATGGAATTATGGATGGATTTATGAAGCTTTATTAAGATCTATATGGAACATGGTATTTAAACATCTTAGAAGAGAAGATATAACATGCATTATATGTGGTAATAATTTTAAGGAAGTTAGATAACCCTTAAGTTATTTTATAACGTAATAGCCGAGATGATGAGGGTTCGAGATTATAATTGTGACGCGAGAGCATAGTGGTGGGGTGAACGCCACGTGTCTGCGCCAGGCAGATAAGAGTAAAGACAGTGCGGACACATTCAGTGGAGCTCTGTCAGCCGAGCAAGCAGGGTCGAGCTCAGTAGCGCAAGCCAAACGCATGGTGAAGGTCGCGTAGCGAACCGAAACTGTCACGGCAAAAGTGTAGGCGACAATTTCAACATCACCGAACAGCGAACGACAAGCAGGGCATTGATCCAGGCGGACTTGCCGAGCAAGCAAGCATAGGCGGCCGGGATGTTAGAACAGCATTGTGAGTAGTTGGAGAACTTGATTCTAAGCTGCATTTCAACGCAGTCTGAACACAGTTTTTCTGAATAACATTACGACAATGCATTTCATAACGTATTCCAAGTAACATTAACAATTTCAAGCAAACGGAATGTTGTAAGCATATGCACTGATGAACATTAGCTCGTGCATTAATACATTTATTTCTTATACAGTTTTATAAATTACCGAATATGAACACAACTACAGGGTGTTTCATAAACTTAGACACTCTCACATAAAATTTTATTTTACGAAAGTGAGACTTATCAGTTATTGGAGATTGAACTTTCGACACTCAAACTGAACATTTAATGGAACAGTGGCGTAACGTAGAAAAGGAATAGGGGGTCCGCTGTTTCTATGAACTTTTTCGTGAAGATTTGGACAATATCCGCTATGAATAACCAGAAGTTTATCATGTCGGAGTAAACGCAGACAGAGACGCAATGGCACCACGGAGCGATGGATTCGATTCCTGACGAGGAGGAGGTCCACCAGCTGATTCACTTGGAATTCGAAGGCAATCGTCATTGCATGGATGGAATGATATTCACGCCGATCTTTCGAGAAATTCATTACATAGGGAAAATCGACGATCTTTGAAATTTAATAACAGCTGATTATGAGAAGGTACTGTAAGAGTTATAACTACCTGATACGATTATTTTCATGAATACTGGGCACACATGTATATTTTTCTAATAGGAGTGATACGATTATTTAGACATGGTTTGACTTTATATGCTTCGAATTTTGCTAGAATATGGCGTGACCATATGATATGGCAGGCATCATTATACGAAATTCTCACCATTGGTTGGCTTTATTAAGCAGATGTTTGGTCTTTTAGACATTTTTCCAGCAAGGATAGCTTTCATGAATAGTTTTTTTTTGTGTAACGAGTATTTCGAACACGTGATCTGCAATTGATTATCTAAAATTACTTCGTCAGTTCATTGCATACTAGCGAGTGTGTATTATTCATCAGTAGGGATTTTTTCCATTGGATTGTTTGGAGATATTAAGAAGTTATTCACTTTAGTGAATGAATATCGCTTTTATATGGCAACTAGAAACTTGTTGATTCCTATCTGGTACATTCACTCATATAGTCTACGAGATGGGGTCTTTCGTATTTATACGATTGAATGGTGGTTACTCATCTTACCCATCGTTTAGGGCACTATCATGAGGGACTCATTGTTATCATCCGAGTGTACATGAGATTGTAAGTGAATCAAACAAGGAACTACTAGTCACATATCAGTCGAAATTTTGTTAAATAAAGTAACGATAAATGTCAGCAGGATTACGTTTTGTAATTCTTGTTTGCCAATCCAATATTTTGTTGCTATACTCTTTTAAGAGTAATTTCAGTTTAACAGCTGGTACAGCTGATGCTTTTGATGATTTTTATAATTGTGTTGGATACCTTTGAGAAGGAGTTAAAGTAATTGAATCTTGTAAGATGAATCATTAATGGTCAGATTTATTTTAAGGCAGATCAGTATTGCAGATTTTGATATGAGAGATTATAGCACATTGGTGTTTTTCTGTGATGTGAATTATGAGAATTGTAAGAGAATTTATGCTATTTGAAAGCAAATCTTGAATTACTAAGGTAATATTTTTCCAATTGTTTAAGAAGTTGTCTAGATGTGATCAGATTAATTACAGTTATTGGAGATTGTGTGCGTTGATAATTTGAAGCCAGTTATATATTTTTTGTAGATCATGCAACATGGTTAAGTGAAGTTTGTGATAGGCATTTTGTGGAAGTTTCCAAGTGATAGTTGCAATGTTGCTAATGCATTTTGAAGCAGACATGAGGTTGTTGAACCCAGTCTAGCGTAATTGTTGAGATTCATGCTGTATGTGCTGAATATTTATGGAGTTTTTGTGGAATAATTGTTGTATTCAAATGTGATATTTGAAGAATTGAGGAAATATAATGTCGTTGTGGATAGTTAGATCCAACGTGATGTCGTGAAGGCAATAATATTTTTTGGCATGATAAATTAAATACGAGATATAACTTGGAAGTAATAAAACTGTAAGACAACGTTCTATAAACCATATTAAACAATTTGTTAGGAAATTAAACAAATAAATAAAGTTGATAATACAAGATTTTCTGAGAATAATAATTAATGAAATAATAATCTGAGATTTAAGCATATTAACGATCTGACCTAATGAAATAAAAATCAGAATGACTAGATGAAATAATAAAAATCTAAATAACCAGAAGAATAAAATTTAAATAATTTGATAAATTAAATTTTGGAATAAATCAATGAATTAAATAAATGGATGAATTAAAGATTGGATAAATAAACTGATTGAAATAAATTAATAGACGATTGTAATGATGATGAATAACTGAATTAGAAGGTGATAATTAACTAAAGAAGCTGATGATTAATGAATTTATATGGAATTAAATAAATTTAATTGAGATATAATTTGAAGGAATTGCAACTTGAGTTGAGGATTTAAATGATTAAATGGTGATGAATTAATGATCCTGACAGGAATATGTAGAATTTTGAGATGAGAATTAATGTGAGAAATATTTAATTTTGATGATGATGATAACGATGACCAATAAGCCGTGAATTTTCTGTAATTCACGAACAAGTAATTATGAATGACAATGTAAATAGTGTAAATTAATTATTCAATGTTTAGGAGCATTTGACTAACATGTTCAACATTTAAATTATGCCATGCAAGCCATAAAATACGTGATATTTAAAATATGTGATTATAATATGTGTATGTTTAGACAGATTAATAACTTTTTTCAAATCCACATTTATGATGTTAAATTAAAGAGAAATTAGGTCTCAGGTTTCACAAATGTCAGTGACGAAAGACATAGTGCTACAGTGATCCTGAGAACCCAAGAGAACTTTAGAGATTTTTCTTGTTCTATGTGGATGAAATATTTTTGATTAGAAAAGAGATGGTTCGATTTTTGGACAATGACAATTTAACGTTGGCATTCGACCATACTCTCAGGTAGGAGGTATATTTAAAATGTCTGTCTGACTATCAAAGTGAAATAAATTTGTTTTTATCTTAGTTGTGATCTGATGGTGGTGTGATTTTCCTTTTTCTTTCCTTGTCTTGAGTAAGGCTTAACCGGAAAGGAGGTGGTTTGCTAGGAATTCAGTTGATGGCGCCCATTTATATTTGCATTTTTTTATTAAACTTAAGCCCGTAACGACCCTAGAGATACTTTGTCTCGTGTTACCCACTGCTTTTTCGATAACTCAGCTGAATTTCCGACACATTCCTTATTTGACTAGAGGTTCATTTAACTCCGCTCTGTCCTGGAACTCCAGGAATGCGATGTAATAGCAGATGGGTCATCGCATCCCCAGGACGAACGGGTACAGAGAGAGAGAGAGAGAGAGGGAGAATTGCCTTTATCCAACTTGTGGGGCTTCGATTTTGTTTATTCTATGGAATCACATCAGATTTAGATTACTGAGAGATGGATCTCAAGTTCATTTAATTGTGTTATACAATTTATTAAACTTAGTCAGACAATATACTTGTGTGTCCATTCCAGTGTTCATGTTAATCGTATATCATGTTAGTTATAAGTCACATTTTTCCTATACCCAAGTGAATGCAGGAATTGAGACATTGTGATGTGTTGTTGTCTAACGTCTCTGAATAAAACGTATATTGAAAATATAATTATGTTGCCGGAAGATTTAGCTAAGGTGTTAGGAGAGTTACAGACGGGTATGTCTGGTATTGCAGAAACTATTTCTAAAATGGAAACGGAAGTTAAAGACAGATAAATAGTTCAGAAGCTAGATTAAAAGCTAGATGTAAAGAAAATGTACAAGCATTACAGGCTAGTAACGAAGGCAATCTGAACGACAGTTTAAAGTCATTAGAGACTAGATTACAGTCAACTAGTGAAGATAATTTAAAGTCATTAGAGACTAGATTACAGACTAGTACTGAAGAAAATTTAAAATTATTACAGTCAAATAGTAAAGATGAGTTGATGTCATTAGAAACTAGATTACAGACTAGTACTGAAAGCCATTTGAAAGCTAGTGAAGCTAACTTGAAAGATAGTTTTAAATCATTAGAAGAAAGGTTACAGTCAACTGGTGAAGAAAATTTAAAATCATTAGAAGAAAGATTACAGTCAAATAGTGAGGATAATTTCAAATCATTGGAAGAGAAATTACAAGCTCGTAGTGAAGAAACTAACACTGAATTAGAAAACAAGTTAACTAGGTTAGAGAATAGATTAACTTTAAAGAATAATGAAATGCTTAAGACTTTACAATTAGATATAATTGCAGTAAATATGAAAGGAGAGGAAAATTTTCAAATATTAAGAAAGAATATTATTGAATTAGAAAGTAAAGGAGAAGAAAACATTTTCACTTTAAGAACATACGTTATGTCTATACAGAAAGACATTAAATCGGACGTATCGAAGTTGAGGTTCGACATCGATGGTTTAGTGACAGATGTAGGCAAAATTCAAGAGTGGTCTACCGAAGTATCTTTCGAGACTAAAATCAAAGGTCTAGAAAGAATCTAGGTAATGAGATTAAGGATTTAAAGTCAGTAATTGGGACCATTAAAGAGGAAGTCTTAGGAGAGGTTAATTCTAATTTAAAATCATTAGAGAATCAATTGCAGAAAGATATTAGGAAGATAGACGACGATATAAAGCAAAAGGTTAATGAAAACTTAGCTTTATTCAAAAATAGAGTCGGTGCAATCGTGGAAGAACGGTATAGTGAGGTCGATGCCGAAGCAAAGGAAAAACGTGAAGGATTAGATGAAAAATTAATCGCAGGTATGGCAAACTTAGAAGCGAGGTTTACGGAGAACAAGGAAGCGAAGAAGATAGATTCAACTCTATTTAGAACAGATGTTGATCTGTTAAAGGAACAAGTCGCGTCAGTAAAGAATACGTGCGAAGACAAGATTGACAAGTTGAAAAACGATTTAGACGAGAGTAACAAAACGCAGAATGTTACGTCGCTAGATGAGTTGAAGACTCAGGTCAAGACCGCGGAGAAATTGGCAGAAGATAGGATAACTAAACTTGAATCTATGTTTAACAGTTTCACCAGTCAGAATATTACATCAGGAGAAACATTGATAAATCAGACAGCGATAGACCGCAGTATGAGTAATCAAGAAGTTAGCATGGGAGAAGACCGTCAAACGCAACCGAATGTGACATTCGAAAGGGCAAGTTCAACCCCTCACGATAATCCAAGTTCGAATAGGAGTACGTTGGGTACAAGCGAACGATACTCAGGTCCAGTTACTATTATCAGAAATCTGGATGACAAGCCTAGGAAGTTTTCTGGAAATACAGGAGTCACACCAGTCGAATTTCTGCGAGATATTCGAGACTACATGGCGGAACATAGAGTAGCCAAGGAAAGAGAGCTAAGGATAGTCGAACGCGCCTTAGACGGGTCTGCGCTAACTTGGTTTAGAGCATTCAGAAGCAATTTTGCGAATATGGAGCAATTTGCAATCGCATTCTTGAGGAGATTTTGGAGTGCCGAGGATCAACTGAACGTAAGAGCAGAAATGTACTCGAAGCGTTATTCTACGTCACATCCGACGCATTATGCCAATTATTTTACGTCACAGCTGGCTAAATTACAGTTTCTGATTCCTCCATTGCCTGAAGAAGAGCTTTTGCAAGCTATAGCGAGACAGTTACCGATTGAGGTACAGCGATCACTCATAGCGTCGGGAGCCAACACACTTGAGCACTATGACGACATTTTACGGCGATTGGACTATACAAGCGCTCAAGTTACGCCTAGAAATACAAGAAACGACAATAGAAACACGCAAGAGGTGAATGCGGTAGTCGTTGACAACGCAGCTCAAACGGACAGAAGAGATTCCTGGGAAAACAGAAGGAACGAAGGAAATCGAGGAAACATCCGTAACGCTCGAGGAAATGATCGGTATAGAGGACCATATGAGAGGCCATACGATCAGGAAGCAAGAGACAGCCGATATAGAAATTATAACCAGAATTCCAGATATCAAGACAGGATTCGATACAACAATAGATATCGTGGCAGAAATAACTAGAGCCAAGGTCAACAGTATAATCGGAACGACCGGCAGGATGGCCGAAGAAACGATCCTAACGAAAGACGAGATAATCGTGGATATGAGAGGTCGAGGCAAGAAGATAGACAGCCTAGTGCACCACTCGAAGAGACAGTCAGAGATGTCAA
The DNA here is from genome assembly GCA_946902985.2 of Meconema thalassinum. Classification (NCBI taxonomy): domain Eukaryota; kingdom Metazoa; phylum Arthropoda; class Insecta; order Orthoptera; family Tettigoniidae; genus Meconema; species Meconema thalassinum. The sequence goes on along the minus strand of OX336399.1, from coordinate 160,975,493 downwards.
TCGAGCAAGCACGAGTCGCGAAGGAAAAAAAAACGTCAAATTAACTCTAAAAAAAATGCTAATCATTGGAAGTCAATCATCATTGTTGAGAGTCAGAAAGTACCATCATGCTGATTAAGAGAATTGTTGAGCTATCGTGTACATGTGTTATATATATAGAATGCCTGAGAGTGTATTATTTTTCCTCAATCCTGATTTTTAAAAAAGGAGATGTACGGGAGAGATGTACCCGATACCTAGTTGAGGATATCGGCTACGCCAGCAGACATTAAGCCGTAGTTTAGATTTTGGGAAGAGTTAAGAAAAGATAGCGCTCAGATCGAGTCAAGAGGAATGTCAGGATGACGTAGTAGGTCTAGGATCAAGAAGGCGCTGACCGCAGTTAAGCAGATGGAATTATGGATGGATTTATGAAGCTTTATTAAGATCTATATGGAACATGGTATTTAAACATCTTAGAAGAGAAGATATAACATGCATTATATGTGGTAATAATTTTAAGGAAGTTAGATAACCCTTAAGTTATTTTATAACGTAATAGCCGAGATGATGAGGGTTCGAGATTATAATTGTGACGCGAGAGCATAGTGGTGGGGTGAACGCCACGTGTCTGCGCCAGGCAGATAAGAGTAAAGACAGTGCGGACACATTCAGTGGAGCTCTGTCAGCCGAGCAAGCAGGGTCGAGCTCAGTAGCGCAAGCCAAACGCATGGTGAAGGTCGCGTAGCGAACCGAAACTGTCACGGCAAAAGTGTAGGCGACAATTTCAACATCACCGAACAGCGAACGACAAGCAGGGCATTGATCCAGGCGGACTTGCCGAGCAAGCAAGCATAGGCGGCCGGGATGTTAAGGTGCGTATACACTTGCGCGCCGCGCCGCTCGCGCGCAGCAAGTTCGCTAGATTAGTACGGGGTTTCGAAGCTGCGCGCGCGCGGCGCACGACGATCCATCTCCTGTCGGTTTTTTCCACGCGCACTTTGAGTGTTCGCAGTTCAGATTTGGACGGGATTGTGAGAATTTCGTTGTTTCTCGCGCGCATCTGATTGCAATATTTGTGCGTTTTGAGTGGTCAGACGAATCTGTGATAAAATTTTCGATGCCTATCGCAAAAAGCCTCTTCTGTGGGATCCTCAACAGAAGGATCATTTTAAGAAACCAATAGACTAAAAGCAGATGCCTGGAGGGAAATTGGAGCTGAGATGGATATATCTGCGGACCAATGCAAGAAGGTGATATCTCTGCTGTCTTCCTACCGGCTTGAGAAAAGTAAAATAAATCGCAGGGCGGAAATACGTATCTTCTTTGGAAATGTGGGGTCCAATCTTCTGCAGAAGATTCTCAAAGTCAGAAGGTGACATTCGAGTAAAATTCTTATACTGGCCGCTTATTTCTTGTGACTTCAAGTCCTTCATTAGCTCCGCACCATTCCTTTTTTTAAACATGTCAGTGTGCCACCAACGTCGTCGTCGTTTCTTTTTCTTTTTGCACAAACGTGCCATTAAAACAGCCGCACCACTCATCACCACAACCGCGAGGTTTTCCTCGTACGGCGGAGACATGATTATATTTACCACACTCCAAACTGACTAGTGAATGTTCGTGGGTTTCCTATGGATCGCGAGAGGTTCGTTTAAATAATAATTCTGGTCGAGCAACACACGCGCCACGCATGCACCACGCGCAGTGCGCGGCGCGCAAGTGTATACCCACCTTTAGAACAGCATTGCGAGTAGTTGGAGAACTTTATTCTAAGCTGCATTTCAACGCAGTCTGAACACAGTTTTTCTGAATAACATTACGACAATGCATTTCATAACGCATTCCAAGTAACATTAATAATTTCAAGCAAACGGAATGTTGTAAGCATATGCACTGATGAACATTAGCTCGTGCATTAATACATTTATTTCTTATACAGTTTTATAAATTACCGAATATGAACACAAATACAGGGTGTTTCATAAACTTAGACACTCTCACATAAAATTTTATTTTACGAAAGTGAGACTTATCAGTTATTGGAGATTGAACTTTCGACACTCAAACTGAACATTTAATGGAACAGTGGCGTAACGTAGAAGAGGAATAGGGGGTCCACTGTTTCTATGAACTTTTTCGTGAGGATTTGGACAATATCCGCTATGGATAACCAGACGTTTATCATGTCGGAGTAAACGCAGACAGAGACGCGATGGCACCACGGAGCGATGGATTCGATTCCTGACGAGGAGGAGGTCCACCAGCTGATTCACTTGGAATTCGAAGGCAATCGTCATTGCATGGATGGAATGATATTCACGCCGATCTTTCGAGAAATTCATTACATAGGGAAAATCGACGATCTTTGAAATTTAATAACAGCTGATTATGAGAAGGTACTGTAAGAGTTATAACTACCTGATACGATTATGGTTTGACTTTATATGCTTCGAATTTTGCTAGAATATGGCGTGACCATATGATATGGCAGGCATCATTATACGAAATTCTCACCATTGGTTGGCTTTATTAAGCAGATGTTTGGTCTTTTAGACATTTTTCCAGCAAGGATAGCTTTCATGAATAGTTTTTTTTTGTGTAACGAGTATTTCGAACTCGTGATCTGCAATTGATTATCTAAAATTACTTCGTCAGTTCATTGCATACTAGCGAGTGTGTATTATTCATCAGTAGGGATTTTTTCCATTGGATTGTTTGGAGATATTAAGAAGTTATTCACTTTAGTGAATGAATATCGCTTTTATATGACAACTAGAAACTTGTTGATTCCTATCTGGTACATTCACTCATATAGTCTACGAGATGGGGTCTTTCGTATTTATACGATTGTATGGTGGTTACCCATCTTACCCATCGTTTAGGGCACTATCATGATTAGTCGACGAGGCGAGGTCTTTCGTATTTATACGACTGTACGGTGGTTACTCATCTTACTTGCCATAGAGGGACTCATTGTTATCATCCGAGTGTACATGAGATTGTAAGTGAATCAAACAAGGAACTACTAGTCACATATCAGTCGAAATTTTGTTAAATAAAGTAACGATAAATGTCAGCAGGATTACGTTTTGTAATTCTTGTTTGCCAATCCAATATTTTGTTGCTATACTCTTTTAAGAGTAATTTCAGTTTAACAGCTGGTACAGCTGATGCTTTTGATGATTTTTATAATTGTGTTGGATACCTTTGAGAAGGAGTTAAAGTAATTGAATCTTGTAAGATGAATCATTAATGGTCAGATTTATTTTAAGGCAGATCAGTATTGCAGATTTTGATATGAGAGATTATAGCACATTGGTGTTTTTCTGTGATGTGAATTATGAGAATTGTAAGAGAATTTATGCTATTTGAAAGCAAATCTTGAATTACTAAGGTAATATTTTTCCAATTGTTTAAGAAGTTGTCTAGATGTGATCAGATTAATTACAGTTATTGGAGATTGTGTGCGTTGATAATTTGAAGCCAGTTATATATTTTTTGTAGATCATGCAACATGGTTAAGTGAAGTTTGTGATAGGCATTTTGTGGAAGTTTCCAAGTGATAGTTGCAATGTTGCTAATGCATTTTGAAGCAGACATGAGGTTGTTGAACCCAGTCTAGCGTAATTGTTGAGATTCATGCTGTATGTGCTGAATATTTATGGAGTTTTTGTGGAATAATTGTTGTATTCAAATGTGATATTTGAAGAATTGAGGAAATATAATGTCGTTGTGGATAGTTAGATCCAACGTGATGTCGTGAAGGCAATAATATTTTTTGGCATGATAAATTAAATACGAGATATAACTTGGAAGTAATAAAACTGTAAGACAACGTTCTATAAACCATATTAAACAATTTGTTAGGAAATTAAACAAATAAATAAAGTTGATAATACAAGATTTTCTGAGAATAATAATTAATGAAATAATAATCTGAGATTTAAGCATATTAACGATCTGACCTAATGAAATAAAAATCAGAATGACTAGATGAAATAATAAAAATCTAAATAACCAGAAGAATAAAATTTAAATAATTTGATAAATTAAATTTTGGAATAAATCAATGAATTAAATAAATGGATGAATTAAAGATTGGATAAATAAACTGATTGAAATAAATTAATAGACGATTGTAATGATGATGAATAACTGAATTAGAAGGTGATAATTAACTAAGGAAGCTGATGATTAATGAATTTATATGGAATTAAATAAATTTAATTGAGATATAATTTGAAGGAATTGCAACTTGAGTTGAGGATTTAAATGATTAAATGGTGATGAATTAATGATCCTGACAGGAATATGTAGAATTTTGAGATGAGAATTAATGTGAGAAATATTTAATTTTGATGATGATGATAACGATGACCAATAAGCCGTGAATTTTCTGTAATTCACGAACAAGTAATTATGAATGACAATGTAAATAGTGTAAATTAATTATTCAATGTTTAGGAGCATTTGACTAACATGTTCAACATTTAAATTATGCCATGCAAGCCATAAAATACGTGATATTTAAAATATGTGATTATAATATGTGTATGTTTAGACAGATTAATAACTTTTTTCAAATCCACATTTATGATGTTAAATTAAAGAAAAATTAGGTCTCAGGTTTCACAAATGTCAGTGACGAAAGACATAATGCTACAGTGATCCTGAGAACCCAAGAGAACTTTAGAGATTTTTTTTGTTCTATGTGGATGAAATATTTTTGATTAGAAAAGAGATGGTTCGATTTTTGGACAATGACAATTTAACGTTGGCATTCGACCATACTCTCAGGTAGGAGGTATATTTAAAATGTCTGTCTGACTATCAAAGTGAAATAAATTTGTTTTTATCTTAGTTGTGATCTGATGGTGGTGTGATTTTCCTTTTTCTTTCCTTGTCTTGAGTAAGGCTTAACCGGAAAGGAGGTGGTTTGCTAGGAATTCAGTTGATGGCGCCCATTTATATTTGCATTTTTTTATTAAACTTAAGCCCGTAACGACCCTAGAGATACTTTGTCTCGTGTTACCCACTGCTTTTTCGATAACTCAGCTGAATTTCCGACACATTCCTTATTTGACTAGAGGTTCATTTAACTCCGCTCTGTCCTGGAACTCCAGGAATGCGATGTAATAGCAGATGGGTCATCGCATCCCCAGGACGAACGGGTACAGAGAGAGAGAGAGAGGGAGAATTGCCTTTATCCAACTTGTGGGGCTTCGATTTTGTTTATTCTATGGAATCACATCAGATTTAGATTACTGAGAGATGGATCTCAAGTTCATTTAATTGTGTTATAAAATTTATTAAACTTAGTCAGACAATATACTTGTGTGCCCATTCCAGTGTTCATGTTAATCGTATATCATGTTAGTTATAAGTCACATTTTTCCTATACCCAAGTGAATGCAGGAATTGAGACATTGTGATGTGTTGTTGTCTAACGTCTCTGAATAAAACGTATATTGAAAATATAATTATGTTGCCGGAAGATTTAGCTAAGGTGTTAGGAGAGTTACAGACGGGTATGTCTGGTATTGCAGAAACTATTTCTAAAATGGAAACGGAAGTTAAAGAACAGATAAATAGTTCAGAAGCTAGATTAAAAGCTAGATGTAAAGAAAATGGACAAGCATTACAGGCTAGTAACGAAGGCAATCTGAACGACAGTTTAAAGTCATTAGAGACTAGATTACAGTCAACTAGTGAAGATAATTTAAAGTCATTAGAGACTAGATTACAGACTAGTACTGAAGAAAATTTAAAATTATTACAGTCAAATAGTAAAGATGAGTTGATGTCATTAGAAACTAGATTACAGACTAGTACTGAAAGCCATTTGAAAGCTAGTGAAGCTAACTTGAAAGATAGTTTTAAATCATTAGAAGAAAGGTTACAGTCAACTGGTGAAGAAAATTTAAAATCATTAGAAGAAAGATTACAGTCAAATAGTGAGGATAATTTCAAATCATTGGAAGAGAAATTACAAGCTCGTAGTGAAGAAACTAACACTGAATTAGAAAACAAGTTAACTAGGTTAGAGAATAGATTAACTTTAAAGAATAATGAAATGCTTAAGACTTTACAATTAGATATAATTGCAGTAAATATGAAAGGAGAGGAAAATTTTCAAATATTAAGAAAGAATATTATTGAATTAGAAAGTAAAGGAGAAGAAAACATTTTCACTTTAAGAACAGACGTTATGTCTATACAGAAAGACATTAAATCGGACGTATCGAAGTTGAGGTTCGACATCGATGGTTTAGTGACAGATGTAGGCAAAATTCAAGAGTGGTCTACCGAAGTATCTTTCGAGACTAAAATCAAAGGTCTAGAAAGAATCTAGGTAATGAGATTAAGGATTTAAAGTCAGTAATTGGGACCATTAAAGAGGAAGTCTTAGGAGAGGTTAATTCTAATTTAAAATCATTAGAGAATCAATTGCAGAAAGATATTAGGAAGATAGACGACGATATAGAGCAAAAGGTTAATGAAAACTTAGCTTTATTCAAAAATAGAGTCGGTGCAATCTTGGAAGAACGGTATAGTGAGGTCGATGCCGAAGCAAAGGAAAAACGTGAAGGATTAGATGAAAAATTAATCGCAGGTATGGCAAACTTAGAAGCGAGGTTTACGGAGAACAAGGAAGCGAAGAAGATAGATTCAACTCTATTTAGAACAGATGTTGATCTGTTAAAGGAACAAGTCGCGTCAGTAAAGAATACGTGCGAAGACAAGATTGACAAGTTGAAAAACGATTTAGACGAGAGTAACAAAACGCAGAATGTTACGTCGCTAGATGAGTTGAAGACTCAGGTCAAGACCGCGGAGAAATTGGCAGAAGATAGGATAACTAAACTTGAATCTATGTTTAACAGTTTCACCAGTCAGAATATTACATCAGGAGAAACATTGATAAATCAGACAGCGATAGACCGCAGTATGAGTAATCAAGAAGTTAGCATGGGAGAAGACCGTCAAACGCAACCGAATGTGACATTCGAAAGGGCAAGTTCAACCCCTCACGATAATCCAAGTTCGAATAGGAGTACGTTGGGTACAAGCGAACGATACTCAGGTCCAGTTACTATTATCAGAAATCTGGATGACAAGCCTAGGAAGTTTTCTGGAAATACAGGAGTCACACCAGTCGAATTTCTGCGAGATATTCGAGACTACATGGCGGAACATAGAGTAGCCAAGGAAAGAGAGCTAAGGATAGTCGAACGCGCCTTAGACGGGTCTGCGCTAACTTGGTTTAGAGCATTCAGAAGCAATTTTGCGAATATGGAGCAATTTGCAATCGCATTCTTGAGGAGATTTTGGAGTGCCGAGGATCAACTGAACGTAAGAGCAGAAATGTACTCGAAGCGTTATTCTACGTCACATCCGACGCATTATGCCAATTATTTTACGTCACAGCTGGCTAAATTACAGTTTCTGATTCCTCCATTGCCTGAAGAAGAGCTTTTGCAAGCTATAGCGAGACAGTTACCGATTGAGGTACAGCGATCACTCATAGCGTCGGGAGCCAACACACTTGAGCACTATGACGACATTTTACGGCGATTGGACTATACAAGCGCTCAAGTTACGCCTAGAAATACAAGAAACGACAATAGAAACACGCAAGAGGTGAATGCGGTAGTCGTTGACAACGCAGCTCAAACGGACAGAAGAGATTCCTGGGAAAACAGAAGGAACGAAGGAAATCGAGGAAACATCCGTAACGCTCGAGGAAATGATCGGTATAGAGGACCATATGAGAGGCCATACGATCAGGAAGCAAGAGACAGCCGATATAGAAATTATAACCAGAATTCCAGATATCAAGACAGGAATCGATACAACAATAGATATCGTGGCAGAAATAACTAGAGCCAAGGTCAACAGTATAATCGGAACGACCGGCAGGATGGCCGAAGAAACGATCCTAACGAAAGACGAGATAATCGTGGATATGAGAGGTCGAGGCAAGAAGATAGACAGCCTAGTGCACCACTCGAAGAGACAGTCAGAGATGTCAATCGAGCAAGCACGAGTGGCGAAGGAAAAAAAACGTCAAATTAACTCTAAAAAAAATGCTAATCATTGGAAGTCAATCATCATTGTTGAGAGTCAGAAAGTACCATCATGCTGATTAAGAGAATTGTTGAGCTATCGTGTACATGTGTTATATATATAGAATGCCTGAGAGTGTATTATTTTTCCTCAATCCTGATTTTTAAAAAAGGAGATGTACGGGAGAGATGTACCCGATACCTAGTTGAGGATATCGGCTACGCCAGCAGACATTAAGCCGTAGTTTAGATTTTGGGAAGAGTTAAGAAAAGATAGCGCTCAGATCGAGTCAAGAGGAATGTCAGGATGACGTAGTAGGTCTAGGATCAAGAAGGCGCTGACCGCAGTTAAGCAGATGGAATTATGGATGGATTTATGAAGCTTTATTAAGATCTATATGGAACATGGTATTTAAACATCTTAGAAGAGAAGATATAACATGCATTATATGTGGTAATAATTTTAAGGAAGTTAGATAACCCTTAAGTTATTTTATAACGTAATAGCCGAGATGATGAGGGTTCGAGATTATAATTGTGACGCGAGAGCATAGTGGTGGGGTGAACGCCACGTGTCTGCGCCAGGCAGATAAGAGTAAAGACAGTGCGGACACATTCAGTGGAGCTCTGTCAGCCGAGCAAGCAGGGTCGAGCTCAGTAGCGCAAGCCAAACGCATGGTGAAGGTCGCGTAGCGAACCGAAACTGTCACGGCAAAAGTGTAGGCGACAATTTCAACATCACCGAACAGCGAACGACAAGCAGGGCATTGATCCAGGCGGACTTGCCGAGCAAGCAAGCATAGGCGGCCGGGATGTTAGAACAGCATTGTGAGTAGTTGGAGAACTTGATTCTAAGCTGCATTTCAACGCAGTCTGAACACAGTTTTTCTGAATAACATTACGACAATGCATTTCATAACGCATTCCAAGTAACATTAACAATTTCAAGCAAACGGAATGTTGTAAGCATATGCACTGATGAACATTAGCTCGTGCATTAATACATTTATTTCTTATACAGTTTTATAAATTACCGAATATGAACACAACTACAGGGTGTTTCATAAACTTAGACACTCTCACATAAAATTTTATTTTACGAAAGTGAGACTTATCAGTTATTGGAGATTGAACTTTCGACACTCAAACTGAACATTTAATGGAACAGTGGCGTAACGTAGAAGAGGAATAGGGGGTCCGCTGTTTCTATGAACTTTTTCGTGAAGATTTGGACAATATCCGCTATGGATAACCAGAAGTTTATCATGTCGGAGTAAACGCAGACAGAGACGCAATGGCACCACGGAGCGATGGATTCGATTCCTGACGAGGAGGAGGTCCACCAGCTGATTCACTTGGAATTCGAAGGCAATCGTCATTGCATGGATGGAATGATATTCACGCCGATCTTTCGAGAAATTCATTACATAGGGAAAATCGACGATCTTTGAAATTTAATAACAGCTGATTATGAGAAGGTACTGTAAGAGTTATAACTACCTGATACGATTATTTTCATGAATACTGGGCACACATGTATATTTTTCTAATAGGAGTGATACGATTATTTAGACATGGTTTGACTTTATATGCTTCGAATTTTGCTAGAATATGGCGTGACCATATGATATGGCAGGCATCATTATACGAAATTCTCACCATTGGTTGGCTTTATTAAGCAGATGTTTGGTCTTTTAGACATTTTTCCAGCAAGGATAGCTTTCATGAATAGTTTTTTTTGTGTAACGAGTATTTCGAACACGTGATCTGCAATTGATTATCTAAAATTACTTCGTCAGTTCATTGCATACTAGCGAGTGTGTATTATTCATCAGTAGGGATTTTTTCCATTGGATTGTTTGGAGATATTAAGAAGTTATTCACTTTAGTGAATGAATATCGCTTTTATATGGCAACTAGAAACTTGTTGATTCCTATCTGGTACATTCACTCATATAGTCTACGAGATGGGGTCTTTCGTATTTATACGATTGAATGGTGGTTACTCATCTTACCCATCGTTTAGGGCACTATCATGATTAGTCGACGAGGCGAGGTCTTTCGTATTTATACGACTGTACGGTGGTTACTCATCTTACTTGCCATAGAGGGACTCATTGTTATCATCCGAGTGTACATGAGATTGTAAGTGAATCAAACAAGGAACTACTAGTCACATATCAGTCGAAATTTTGTTAAATAAAGTAACGATAAATGTCAGCAGGATTACGTTTTGTAATTCTTGTTTGCCAATCCAATATTTTGTTGCTATACTCTTTTAAGAGTAATTTCAGTTTAACAGCTGGTACAGCTGATGCTTTTGATGATTTTTATAATTGTGTTGGATACCTTTGAGAAGGAGTTAAAGTAATTGAATCTTGTAAGATGAATCATTAATGGTCAGATTTATTTTAAGGCAGATCAGTATTGCAGATTTTGATATGAGAGATTATAGCACATTGGTGATTTTCTGTGATGTGAATTATGAGAATTGTAAGAGAATTTATGCTATTTGAAAGCAAATCTTGAATTACTAAGGTAATATTTTTCCAATTGTTTAAGAAGTTGTCTAGATGTGATCAGATTAATTACAGTTATTGGAGATTGTGTGCGTTGATAATTTGAAGCCAGTTATATATTTTTTGTAGATCATGCGACATGGTTAAGTGAAGTTTGTGATAGGCATTTTGTGGAAGTTTCCAAGTGATAGTTGCAATGTTGCTAATGCATTTTGAAGCAGACATGAGGTTGTTGAACCCAGTCTAGCGTAATTGTTGAGATTCATGCTGTATGTGCTGAATATTTATGGAGTTTTTGTGGAATAATTGTTGTATTCAAATGTGATATTTGAAGAATTGAGGAAATATAATGTCGTTGTGGATAGTTAGATCCAACGTGATGTCGTGAAGGCAATAATATTTTTTGGCATGATAAATTAAATACGAGATATAACTTGGAAGTAATAAAACTGTAAGACAACGTTCTATAAACCATATTAAACAATTTGTTAGGAAATTAAACAAATAAATAAAGTTGATAATACAAGATTTTCTGAGAATAATAATTAATGAAATAATAATCTGAGATTTAAGCATATTAACGATCTGACCTAATGAAATAAAAATCAGAATGACTAGATGAAATAATAAAAATCTAAATAACCAGAAGAATAAAATTTAAATAATTTGATAAATTAAATTTTGGAATAAATCAATGAATTAAATAAATGGATGAATTAAAGATTGGATAAATAAACTGATTGAAATAAATTAATAGACGATTGTAATGATGATGAATAACTGAATTAGAAGGTGATAATTAACTAAAGAAGCTGATGATTAATGAATTTATATGGAATTAAATAAATTTAATTGAGATATAATTTGAAGGAATTGCAACTTGAGTTGAGGATTTAAATGATTAAATGGTGATGAATTAATGATCCTGACAGGAATATGTAGAATTTTGAGATGAGAATTAATGTGAGAAATATTTAATTTTGATGATGATGATAACGATGACCAATAAGCCGTGAATTTTCTGTAATTCACGAACAAGTAATTATGAATGACAATGTAAATAGTGTAAATTAATTATTCAATGTTTAGGAGCATTTGACTAACATGTTCAACATTTAAATTATGCCATGCAAGCCATAAAATACGTGATATTTAAAATATGTGATTATAATATGTGTATGTTTAGACAGATTAATAACTTTTTTCAAATCCACATTTATGATGTTAAATTAAAGAGAAATTAGGTCTCAGGTTTCACAAATGTCAGTGACGAAAGACATAGTGCTACAGTGATCCTGAGAACCCAAGAGAACTTTAGAGATTTTTTTGTTCTATGTGGATGAAATATTTTTGATTAGAAAAGAGATGGTTCGATTTTTGGACAATGACAATTTAACGTTGGCATTCGACCATACTCTCAGGTAGGAGGTATATTTAAAATGTCTGTCTGACTATCAAAGTGAAATAAATTTGTTTTTATCTTAGTTGTGATCTGATGGTGGTGTGATTTTCCTTTTTCTTTCCTTGTCTTGAGTAAGGCTTAACCGGAAAGGAGGTGGTTTGCTAGGAATTCAGTTGATGGCGCCCATTTATATTTGCATTTTTTTTATTAAACTTAAGCCCGTAACGACCCTAGAGATACTTTGTCTCGTGTTACCCACTGCTTTTTCGATAACTCAGCTGAATTTCCGACACATTCCTTATTTGACTAGAGGTTCATTTAACTCCGCTCTGTCCTGGAACTCCAGGAATGCGATGTAATAGCAGATGGGTCATCGCATCCCCAGGACGAACGGGTACAGAGAGAGAGAGGGAGGGAGAATTGCCTTTATCCAACTTGTGGGGCTTCGATTTTGTTTATTCTATGGAATCACATCAGATTTAGATTACTGAGAGATGGATCTCAAGTTCATTTAATTGTGTTATAAAATTTATTAAACTTAGTCAGACAATATACTTGTGTGCCCATTCCAGTGTTCATGTTAATCGTATATCATGTTAGTTATAAGTCACATTTTTCCTATACCCAAGTGAATGCAGGAATTGAGACATTGTGATGTGTTGTTGTCTAACGTCTCTGAGTAAAACGTATATTGAAAATATAATTATGTTGCCGGAAGATTTAGCTAAGGTGTTAGGAGAGTTACAGACGGGTATGTCTGGTATTGCAGAAACTATTTCTAAAATGGAAACGGAAGTTAAAGAACAGATAAATAGTTCAGAAGCTAGATTAAAAGCTAGATGTAAAGAAAATGTACAAGCATTACAGGCTAGTAACGAAGGCAATCTGAACGACAGTTTAAAGTCATTAGAGACTAGATTACAGTCAACTAGTGAAGATAATTTAAAGTCATTAGAGACTAGATTACAGACTAGTACTGAAGAAAATTTAAAATTATTACAGTCAAATAGTAAAGATGAGTTGATGTCATTAGAAACTAGATTAAAGACTAGTACTGAAAGCCATTTGAAAGCTAGTGAAGCTAACTTGAAAGATAGTTTTAAATCATTAGAAGAAAGGTTACAGTCAACTGGTGAAGAAAATTTAAAATCATTAGAAGAAAGATTACAGTCAAATAGTGAGGATAATTTCAAATCATTGGAAGAGAAATTACAAGCTCGTAGTGAAGAAACTAACACTGAATTAGAAAACAAGTTAACTAGGTTAGAGAATAGATTAACTTTAAAGAATAATGAAATGCTTAAGACTTTACAATTATATATAATTGCAGTAAATATGAAAGGAGAGGAAAATTTTCAAATATTAAGAAAGAATATTATTGAATTAGAAAGTAAAGGAGAAGAAAACATTTTCACTTTAAGAACAGACGTTATGTCTATACAGAAAGACATTAAATCGGACGTATCGAAGTTGAGGTTCGACATCGATGGTTTAGTGACAGATGTAGGCAAAATTCAAGAGTGGTCTACCGAAGTATCTTTCGAGACTAAAATCAAAGGTCTAGAAAGAATCTAGGTAATGAGATTAAGGATTTAAAGTCAGTAATTGGGACCATTAAAGAGGAAGTCTTAGGAGAGGTTAATTCTAATTTAAAATCATTAGAGAATCAATTGCAGAAAGATATTAGGAAGATAGACGACGATATAGAGCAAAAGGTTAATGAAAACTTAGCTTTATTCAAAAATAGAGTCGGTGCAATCGTGGAAGAACGGTATAGTGAGGTCGATGCCGAAGCAAAGGAAAAACGTGAAGGATTAGATGAAAAATTAATCGCAGGTATGGCAAACTTAGAAGCGAGGTTTACGGAGAACAAGGAAGCGAAGAAGATAGATTCAACTCTATTTAGAACAGATGTTGATCTGTTAAAGGAACAAGTCGCGTCAGTAAAGAATACGTGCGAAGACAAGATTGACAAGTTGAAAAACGATTTAGACGAGAGTAACAAAACGCAGAATGTTACGTCGCTAGATGAGTTGAAGACTCAGGTCAAGACCGCGGAGAAATTGGCAGAAGATAGGATAACTAAACTTGAATCTATGTTTAACAGTTTCACCAGTCAGAATATTACATCAGGAGAAACATTGATAAATCAGACAGCGATAGACCGCAGTATGAGTAATCAAGAAGTTAGCATGGGAGAAGACCGTCAAACGCAACCGAATGTGACATTCGAAAGGGCAAGTTCAACCCCTCACGATAATCCAAGTTCGAATAGGAGTACGTTGGGTACAAGCGAACGATACTCAGGTCCAGTTACTATTATCAGAAATCTGGATGACAAGCCTAGGAAGTTTTCTGGAAATACAGGAGTCACACCAGTCGAATTTCTGCGAGATATTCGAGACTACATGGCGGAACATAGAGTAGCCAAGGAAAGAGAGCTAAGGATAGTCGAACGCGCCTTAGACGGGTCTGCGCTAACTTGGTTTAGAGCATTCAGAAGCACTTTTGCGAATATGGAGCAATTTGCAATCGCATTCTTGAGGAGATTTTGGAGTGCCGAGGATCAACTGAACGTAAGAGCAGAAATGTACTCGAAGCGTTATTCTACGTCACATCCGACGCATTATGCCAATTATTTTACGTCACAGCTGGCTAAATTACAGTTTCTGATTCCTCCATTGCCTGAAGAAGAGCTTTTGCAAGCTATAGCGAGACAGTTACCGATTGAGGTACAGCGATCACTCATAGCGTCGGGAGCCAACACACTTGAGCACTATGACGACATTTTACGGCGATTGGACTATACAAGCGCTCAAGTTACGCCTAGAAATACAAGAAACGACAATAGAAACACGCAAGAGGTGAATGCGGTAGTCGTTGACAACGCAGCTCAAACGGACAGAAGAGATTCCTGGGAAAACAGAAGGAACGAAGGAAATCGAGGAAACATCCGTAACGCTCGAGGAAATGATCGGTATAGAGGACCATATGAGAGGCCATACGATCAGGAAGCAAGAGACAGCCGATATAGAAATTATAACCAGAATTCCAGATATCAAGACAGGAATCGATACAACAATAGATATCGTGGCAGAAATAACTAGAGCCAAGGTCAACAGTATAATCGGAACGACCGGCAGGATGGCCGAAGAAACGATCCTAACGAAAGACGAGATAATCGTGGATATGAGAGGTCGAGGCAAGAAGATAGACAGCCTAGTGCACCACTCGAAGAGACAGTCAGAGATGTCAATCGAGCAAGCACGAGTGGCGAAGGAAAAAAAACGTCAAATTAACTCTAAAAAAAATGCTAATCATTGGAAGTCAATCATCATTGTTGAGAGTCAGAAAGTACCATCATGCTGATTAAGAGAATTGTTGAGCTATCGTGTACATGTGTTATATATATAGAATGCCTGAGAGTGTATTATTTTTCCTCAATCCTGATTTTTAAAAAAGGAGATGTACGGGAGAGATGTACCCGATACCTAGTTGAGGATATCGGCTACGCCAGCAGACATTAAGCCGTAGTTTAGATTTTGGGAAGAGTTAAGAAAAGATAGCGCTCAGATCGAGTCAAGAGGAATGTCAGGATGACGTAGTAGGTCTAGGATCAAGAAGGCGCTGACCGCAGTTAAGCAGATGGAATTATGGATGGATTTATGAAGCTTTATTAAAATCTATATGGAACATGGTATTTAAACATCTTAGAAGAGAAGATATAACATGCATTATATGTGGTAATAATTTTAAGGAAGTTAGATAACCCTTAAGTTATTTTATAACGTAATAGCCGAGATGATGAGGGTTCGAGATTATAATTGTGACGCGAGAGCATAGTGGTGGGGTGAACGCCACGTGTCTGCGCCAGGCAGATAAGAGTAAAGACAGTGCGGACACATTCAGTGGAGCTCTGTCAGCCGAGCAAGCAGGGTCGAGCTCAGTAGCGCAAGCCAAACGCATGGTGAAGGTCGCGTAGCGAACCGAAACTGTCACGGCAAAAGTGTAGGCGACAATTTCAACATCACCGAACAGCGAACGACAAGCAGGGCATTGATCCAGGCGGACTTGCCGAGCAAGCAAGCATAGGCGGCCGGGATGTTAGAACAGCATTGTGAGTAGTTGGAGAACTTGATTCTAAGCTGCATTTCAACGCAGTCTGAACACAGTTTTTCTGAATAACATTACGACAATGCATTTCATAACGTATTCCAAGTAACATTAACAATTTCAAGCAAACGGAATGTTGTAAGCATATGCACTGATGAACATTAGCTCGTGCATTAATACATTTATTTCTTATACAGTTTTATAAATTACCGAATATGAACACAACTACAGGGTGTTTCATAAACTTAGACACTCTCACATAAAATTTTATTTTACGAAAGTGAGACTTATCAGTTATTGGAGATTGAACTTTCGACACTCAAACTGAACATTTAATGGAACAGTGGCGTAACGTAGAAGAGGAATAGGGGGTCCGCTGTTTCTATGAACTTTTTCGTGAAGATTTGGACAATATCCGCTATGGATAACCAGAAGTTTATCATGTCGGAGTAAACGCAGACAGAGACGCAATGGCACCACGGAGCGATGGATTCGATTCCTGACGAGGAGGAGGTCCACCAGCTGATTCACTTGGAATTCGAAGGCAATCGTCATTGCATGGATGGAATGATATTCACGCCGATCTTTCGAGAAATTCATTACATAGGGAAAATCGACGATCTTTGAAATTTAATAACAGCTGATTATGAGAAGGTACTGTAAGAGTTATAACTACCTGATACGATTATTTTCATGAATACTGGGCACACATGTATATTTTTCTAATAGGAGTGATACGATTATTTAGACATGGTTTGACTTTATATGCTTCGAATTTTGCTAGAATATGGCGTGACCATATGATATGGCAGGCATCATTATACGAAATTCTCACCATTGGTTGGCTTTATTAAGCAGATGTTTGGTCTTTTAGACATTTTTCCAGCAAGGATAGCTTTCATGAATAGTTTTTTTTGTGTAACGAGTATTTCGAACACGTGATCTGCAATTGATTATCTAAAATTACTTCGTCAGTTCATTGCATACTAGCGAGTGTGTATTATTCATCAGTAGGGATTTTTTCCATTGGATTGTTTGGAGATATTAAGAAGTTATTCACTTTAGTGAATGAATATCGCTTTTATATGGCAACTAGAAACTTGTTGATTCCTATCTGGTACATTCACTCATATAGTCTACGAGATGGGGTCTTTCGTATTTATACGATTGAATGGTGGTTACTCATCTTACCCATCGTTTAGGGCACTATCATGATTAGTCGACGAGGCGAGGTCTTTCGTATTTATACGACTGTACGGTGGTTACTCATCTTACTTGCCATAGAGGGACTCATTGTTATCATCCGAGTGTACATGAGATTGTAAGTGAATCAAACAAGGAACTACTAGTCACATATCAGTCGAAATTTTGTTAAATAAAGTAACGATAAATGTCAGCAGGATTACGTTTTGTAATTCTTGTTTGCCAATCCAATATTTTGTTGCTATACTCTTTTAAGAGTAATTTCAGTTTAACAGCTGGTACAGCTGATGCTTTTGATGATTTTTATAATTGTGTTGGATACCTTTGAGAAGGAGTTAAAGTAATTGAATCTTGTAAGATGAATCATTAATGGTCAGATTTATTTTAAGGCAGATCAGTATTGCAGATTTTGATATGAGAGATTATAGCACATTGGTGTTTTTCTGTGATGTGAATTATGAGAATTGTAAGAGAATTTATGCTATTTGAAAGCAAATCTTGAATTACTAAGGTAATATTTTTCCAATTGTTTAAGAAGTTGTCTAGATGTGATCAGATTAATTACAGTTATTGGAGATTGTGTGCGTTGATAATTTGAAGCCAGTTATATATTTTTTGTAGATCATGCAACATGGTTAAGTGAAGTTTGTGATAGGCATTTTGTGGAAGTTTCCAAGTGATAGTTGCAATGTTGCTAATGCATTTTGAAGCAGACATGAGGTTGTTGAACCCAGTCTAGCGTAATTGTTGAGATTCATGCTGTATGTGCTGAATATTTATGGAGTTTTTGTGGAATAATTGTTGTATTCAAATGTGATATTTGAAGAATTGAGGAAATATAATGTCGTTGTGGATAGTTAGATCCAACGTGATGTCGTGAAGGCAATAATATTTTTTGGCATGATAAATTAAATACGAGATATAACTTGGAAGTAATAAAACTGTAAGACAACGTTCTATAAACCATATTAAACAATTTGTTAGGAAATTAAACAAATAAATAAAGTTGATAATACAAGATTTTCTGAGAATAATAATTAATGAAATAATAATCTGAGATTTAAGCATATTAACGATCTGACCTAATGAAATAAAAATCAGAATGACTAGATGAAATAATAAAAATCTAAATAACCAGAAGAATAAAATTTAAATAATTTGATAAATTAAATTTTGGAATAAATCAATGAATTAAATAAATGGATGAATTAAAGATTGGATAAATAAACTGATTGAAATAAATTAATAGACGATTGTAATGATGATGAATAACTGAATTAGAAGGTGATAATTAACTAAAGAAGCTGATGATTAATGAATTTATATGGAATTAAATAAATTTAATTGAGATATAATTTGAAGGAATTGCAACTTGAGTTGAGGATTTAAATGATTAAATGGTGATGAATTAATGATCCTGACAGGAATATGTAGAATTTTGAGATGAGAATTAATGTGAGAAATATTTAATTTTGATGATGATGATAACGATGACCAATAAGCCGTGAATTTTCTGTAATTCACGAACAAGTAATTATGAATGACAATGTAAATAGTGTAAATTAATTATTCAATGTTTAGGAGCATTTGACTAACATGTTCAACATTTAAATTATGCCATGCAAGCCATAAAATACGTGATATTTAAAATATGTGATTATAATATGTGTATGTTTAGACAGATTAATAACTTTTTTCAAATCCACATTTATGATGTTAAATTAAAGAGAAATTAGGTCTCAGGTTTCACAAATGTCAGTGACGAAAGACATAGTGCTACAGTGATCCTGAGAACCCAAGAGAACTTTAGAGATTTTTCTTGTTCTATGTGGATGAAATATTTTTGATTAGAAAAGAGATGGTTCGATTTTTGGACAATGACAATTTAACGTTGGCATTCGACCATACTCTCAGGTAGGAGGTATATTTAAAATGTCTGTCTGACTATCAAAGTGAAATAAATTTGTTTTTATCTTAGTTGTGATCTGATGGTGGTGTGATTTTCCTTTTTCTTTCCTTGTCTTGAGTAAGGCTTAACCGGAAAGGAGGTGGTTTGCTAGGAATTCAGTTGATGGCGCCCATTTATATTTGCATTTTTTTATTAAACTTAAGCCCGTAACGACCCTAGAGATACTTTGTCTCGTGTTACCCACTGCTTTTTCGATAACTCAGCTGAATTTCCGACACATTCCTTATTTGACTAGAGGTTCATTTAACTCCGCTCTGTCCTGGAACTCCAGGAATGCGATGTAATAGCAGATGGGTCATCGCATCCCCAGGACGAACGGGTACAGAGAGAGAGAGAGAGAGAGGGAGAATTGCCTTTATCCAACTTGTGGGGCTTCGATTTTGTTTATTCTATGGAATCACATCAGATTTAGATTACTGAGAGATGGATCTCAAGTTCATTTAATTGTGTTATACAATTTATTAAACTTAGTCAGACAATATACTTGTGTGTCCATTCCAGTGTTCATGTTAATCGTATATCATGTTAGTTATAAGTCACATTTTTCCTATACCCAAGTGAATGCAGGAATTGAGACATTGTGATGTGTTGTTGTCTAACGTCTCTGAATAAAACGTATATTGAAAATATAATTATGTTGCCGGAAGATTTAGCTAAGGTGTTAGGAGAGTTACAGACGGGTATGTCTGGTATTGCAGAAACTATTTCTAAAATGGAAACGGAAGTTAAAGACAGATAAATAGTTCAGAAGCTAGATTAAAAGCTAGATGTAAAGAAAATGTACAAGCATTACAGGCTAGTAACGAAGGCAATCTGAACGACAGTTTAAAGTCATTAGAGACTAGATTACAGTCAACTAGTGAAGATAATTTAAAGTCATTAGAGACTAGATTACAGACTAGTACTGAAGAAAATTTAAAATTATTACAGTCAAATAGTAAAGATGAGTTGATGTCATTAGAAACTAGATTACAGACTAGTACTGAAAGCCATTTGAAAGCTAGTGAAGCTAACTTGAAAGATAGTTTTAAATCATTAGAAGAAAGGTTACAGTCAACTGGTGAAGAAAATTTAAAATCATTAGAAGAAAGATTACAGTCAAATAGTGAGGATAATTTCAAATCATTGGAAGAGAAATTACAAGCTCGTAGTGAAGAAACTAACACTGAATTAGAAAACAAGTTAACTAGGTTAGAGAATAGATTAACTTTAAAGAATAATGAAATGCTTAAGACTTTACAATTAGATATAATTGCAGTAAATATGAAAGGAGAGGAAAATTTTCAAATATTAAGAAAGAATATTATTGAATTAGAAAGTAAAGGAGAAGAAAACATTTTCACTTTAAGAACATACGTTATGTCTATACAGAAAGACATTAAATCGGACGTATCGAAGTTGAGGTTCGACATCGATGGTTTAGTGACAGATGTAGGCAAAATTCAAGAGTGGTCTACCGAAGTATCTTTCGAGACTAAAATCAAAGGTCTAGAAAGAATCTAGGTAATGAGATTAAGGATTTAAAGTCAGTAATTGGGACCATTAAAGAGGAAGTCTTAGGAGAGGTTAATTCTAATTTAAAATCATTAGAGAATCAATTGCAGAAAGATATTAGGAAGATAGACGACGATATAAAGCAAAAGGTTAATGAAAACTTAGCTTTATTCAAAAATAGAGTCGGTGCAATCGTGGAAGAACGGTATAGTGAGGTCGATGCCGAAGCAAAGGAAAAACGTGAAGGATTAGATGAAAAATTAATCGCAGGTATGGCAAACTTAGAAGCGAGGTTTACGGAGAACAAGGAAGCGAAGAAGATAGATTCAACTCTATTTAGAACAGATGTTGATCTGTTAAAGGAACAAGTCGCGTCAGTAAAGAATACTTGCGAAGACAAGATTGACAAGTTGAAAAACGATTTAGACGAGAGTAACAAAACGCAGAATGTTACGTCGCTAGATGAGTTGAAGACTCAGGTCAAGACCGCGGAGAAATTGGCAGAAGATAGGATAACTAAACTTGAATCTATGTTTAACAGTTTCACCAGTCAGAATATTACATCAGGAGAAACATTGATAAATCAGACAGCGATAGACCGCAGTATGAGTAATCAAGAAGTTAGCATGGGAGAAGACCGTCAAACGCAACCGAATGTGACATTCGAAAGGGCAAGTTCAACCCCTCACGATAATCCAAGTTCGAATAGGAGTACGTTGGGTACAAGCGAACGATACTCAGGTCCAGTTACTATTATCAGAAATCTGGATGACAAGCCTAGGAAGTTTTCTGGAAATACAGGAGTCACACCAGTCGAATTTCTGCGAGATATTCGAGACTACATGGCGGAACATAGAGTAGCCAAGGAAAGAGAGCTAAGGATAGTCGAACGCGCCTTAGACGGGTCTGCGCTAACTTGGTTTAGAGCATTCAGAAGCAATTTTGCGAATATGGAGCAATTTGCAATCGCATTCTTGAGGAGATTTTGGAGTGCCGAGGATCAACTGAACGTAAGAGCAGAAATGTACTCGAAGCGTTATTCTACGTCACATCCGACGCATTATGCCAATTATTTTACGTCACAGCTGGCTAAATTACAGTTTCTGATTCCTCCATTGCCTGAAGAAGAGCTTTTGCAAGCTATAGCGAGACAGTTACCGATTGAGGTACAGCGATCACTCATAGCGTCGGGAGCCAACACACTTGAGCACTATGACGACATTTTACGGCGATTGGACTATACAAGCGCTCAAGTTACGCCTAGAAATACAAGAAACGACAATAGAAACACGCAAGAGGTGAATGCGGTAGTCGTTGACAACGCAGCTCAAACGGACAGAAGAGATTCCTGGGAAAACAGAAGGAACGAAGGAAATCGAGGAAACATCCGTAACGCTCGAGGAAATGATCGGTATAGAGGACCATATGAGAGGCCATACGATCAGGAAGCAAGAGACAGCCGATATAGAAATTATAACCAGAATTCCAGATATCAAGACAGGAATCGATACAACAATAGATATCGTGGCAGAAATAACTAGAGCCAAGGTCAACAGTATAATCGGAACGACCGGCAGGATGGCCGAAGAAACGATCCTAACGAAAGACGAGATAATCGTGGATATGAGAGGTCGAGGCAAGAAGATAGACAGCCTAGTGCACCACTCGAAGAGACAGTCAGAGATGTCAATCGAGCAAGCACGAGTCGCGAAGGAAAAAAAACGTCAAATTAACTCTAAAAAAAATGCTAATCA
This sequence comes from Meconema thalassinum, assembly GCA_946902985.2. Taxonomy (NCBI): domain Eukaryota; kingdom Metazoa; phylum Arthropoda; class Insecta; order Orthoptera; family Tettigoniidae; genus Meconema; species Meconema thalassinum. The sequence goes on along the minus strand of OX336399.1, from coordinate 160,952,991 downwards.
TTGGAAGTCAATCATCATTGTTGAGAGTCAGAAAGTACCATCATGCTGATTAAGAGAATTGTTGAGCTATCGTGTACATGTGTTATATATATAGAATGCCTGAGAGTGTATTATTTTTCCTCAATCCTGATTTTTAAAAAAGGAGATGTACGGGAGAGATGTACCCGATACCTAGTTGAGGATATCGGCTACGCCAGCAGACATTAAGCCGTAGTTTAGATTTTGGGAAGAGTTAAGAAAAGATAGCGCTCAGATCGAGTCAAGAGGAATGTCAGGATGACGTAGTAGGTCTAGGATCAAGAAGGCGCTGACCGCAGTTAAGCAGATGGAATTATGGATGGATTTATGAAGCTTTATTAAGATCTATATGGAACATGGTATTTAAACATCTTAGAAGAGAAGATATAACATGCATTATATGTGGTAATAATTTTAAGGAAGTTAGATAACCCTTAAGTTATTTTATAACGTAATAGCCGAGATGATGAGGGTTCGAGATTATAATTGTGACGCGAGAGCATAGTGGTGGGGTGAACGCCACGTGTCTGCGCCAGGCAGATAAGAGTAAAGACAGTGCGGACACATTCAGTGGAGCTCTGTCAGCCGAGCAAGCAGGGTCGAGCTCAGTAGCGCAAGCCAAACGCATGGTGAAGGTCGCGTAGCGAACCGAAACTGTCACGGCAAAAGTGTAGGCGACAATTTCAACATCACCGAACAGCGAACGACAAGCAGGGCATTGATCCAGGCGGACTTGCCGAGCAAGCAAGCATAGGCGGCCGGGATGTTAAGGTGCGTATACACTTGCGCGCCGCGCCGCTCGCGCGCAGCAAGTTCGCTAGATTAGTACGGGGTTTCGAAGCTGCGCGCGCGCGGCGCACGACGATCCATCTCCTGTCGGTTTTTTCCACGCGCACTTTGAGTGTTCGCAGTTCAGATTTGGACGGGATTGTGAGAAGTTCGTTGTTTCTCGCGCGCATCTGATTGCAATATTTGTGCGTTTTGAGTGGTCAGACGAATCTGTGATAAAATTTTCGATGCCTATCGCAAAAAGCCTCTTCTGTGGGATCCTCAACAGAAGGATCATTTTAAGAAACCAATAGACTAAAAGCAGATGCCTGGAGGGAAATTGGAGCTGAGATGGATATATCTGCGGACCAATGCAAGAAGGTGATATCTCTGCTGTCTTCCTACCGGCTTGAGAAAAGTAAAATAAATCGCAGGGCGGAAATACGTATCTTCTTTGGAAATGTGGGGTCCAATCTTCTGCAGAAGATTCTCAAAGTCAGAAGGTGACATTCGAGTAAAATTCTTATACTGGCCGCTTATTTCTTGTGACTTCAAGTCCTTCATTAGCTCCGCACCATTCCTTTTTTTAAACATGTCAGTGTGCCACCAACGTCGTCGTCGTTTCTTTTTCTTTTTGCACAAACGTGCCATTAAAACAGCCGCACCACTCATCACCACAACCGCGAGGTTTTCCTCGTACGGCGGAGACATGATTATATTTACCACACTCCAAACTGACTAGTGAATGTTCGTGGGTTTCCTATGGATCGCGAGAGGTTCGTTTAAATAATAATTCTGGTCGAGCAACACACGCGCCACGCATGCACCACGCGCAGTGCGCGGCGCGCAAGTGTATACCCACCTTTAGAACAGCATTGCGAGTAGTTGGAGAACTTTATTCTAAGCTGCATTTCAACGCAGTCTGAACACAGTTTTTCTGAATAACATTACGACAATGCATTTCATAACGCATTCCAAGTAACATTAATAATTTCAAGCAAACGGAATGTTGTAAGCATATGCACTGATGAACATTAGCTCGTGCATTAATGCATTTATTTCTTATACAGTTTTATAAATTACCGAATATGAACACAAATACAGGGTGTTTCATAAACTTAGACACTCTCACATAAAATTTTATTTTACGAAAGTGAGACTTATCAGTTATTGGAGATTGAACTTTCGACACTCAAACTGAACATTTAATGGAACAGTGGCGTAACGTAGAAGAGGAATAGGGGGTCCACTGTTTCTATGAACTTTTTCGTGAGGATTTGGACAATATCCGCTATGGATAACCAGACGTTTATCATGTCGGAGTAAACGCAGACAGAGACGCGATGGCACCACGGAGCGATGGATTCGATTCCTGACGAGGAGGAGGTCCACCAGCTGATTCACTTGGAATTCGAAGGCAATCGTCATTGCATGGATGGAATGATATTCACGCCGATCTTTCGAGAAATTCATTACATAGGGAAAATCGACGATCTTTGAAATTTAATAACAGCTGATTATGAGAAGGTACTGTAAGAGTTATAACTACCTGATACGATTATTTTCATGAATACTGGGCACACATGTATATTTTTCTAATAGGAGTAATACGATTATTTAGACATGGTTTGACTTTATATGCTTCGAATTTTGCTAGAATATGGCGTGACCATATGATATGGCAGGCATCATTATACGAAATTCTCACCATTGGTTGGCTTTATTAAGCAGATGTTTGGTCTTTTAGACATTTTTCCAGCAAGGATAGCTTTCATGAATAGTTTTTTTTTGTGTAACGAGTATTTCGAACTCGTGATCTGCAATTGATTATCTAAAATTACTTCGTCAGTTCATTGCATACTAGCGAGTGTGTATTATTCATCAGTAGGGATTTTTTCCATTGGATTGTTTGGAGATATTAAGAAGTTATTCACTTTAGTGAATGAATATCGCTTTTATATGACAACTAGAAACTTGTTGATTCCTATCTGGTACATTCACTCATATAGTCTACGAGATGGGGTCTTTCGTATTTATACGATTGTATGGTGGTTACCCATCTTACCCATCGTTTAGGGCACTATCATGATTAGTCGACGAGGCGAGGTCTTTCGTATTTATACGACTGTACGGTGGTTACTCATCTTACTTGCCATAGAGGGACTCATTGTTATCATCCGAGTGTACATGAGATTGTAAGTGAATCAAACAAGGAACTACTAGTCACATATCAGTCGAAATTTTGTTAAATAAAGTAACGATAAATGTCAGCAGGATTACGTTTTGTAATTCTTGTTTGCCAATCCAATATTTTGTTGCTATACTCTTTTAAGAGTAATTTCAGTTTAACAGCTGGTACAGCTGATGCTTTTGATGATTTTTATAATTGTGTTGGATACCTTTGAGAAGGAGTTAAAGTAATTGAATCTTGTAAGATGAATCATTAATGGTCAGATTTATTTTAAGGCAGATCAGTATTGCAGATTTTGATATGAGAGATTATAGCACATTGGTGTTTTTCTGTGATGTGAATTATGAGAATTGTAAGAGAATTTATGCTATTTGAAAGCAAATCTTGAATTACTAAGGTAATATTTTTCCAATTGTTTAAGAAGTTGTCTAGATGTGATCAGATTAATTACAGTTATTGGAGATTGTGTGCGTTGATAATTTGAAGCCAGTTATATATTTTTTGTAGATCATGCAACATGGTTAAGTGAAGTTTGTGATAGGCATTTTGTGGAAGTTTCCAAGTGATAGTTGCAATGTTGCTAATGCATTTTGAAGCAGACATGAGGTTGTTGAACCCAGTCTAGCGTAATTGTTGAGATTCATGCTGTATGTGCTGAATATTTATGGAGTTTTTGTGGAATAATTGTTGTATTCAAATGTGATATTTGAAGAATTGAGGAAATATAATGTCGTTGTGGATAGTTAGATCCAACGTGATGTCGTGAAGGCAATAATATTTTTTGGCATGATAAATTAAATACGAGATATAACTTGGAAGTAATAAAACTGTAAGACAACGTTCTATAAACCATATTAAACAATTTGTTAGGAAATTAAACAAATAAATAAAGTTGATAATACAAGATTTTCTGAGAATAATAATTAATGAAATAATAATCTGAGATTTAAGCATATTAACGATCTGACCTAATGAAATAAAAATCAGAATGACTAGATGAAATAATAAAAATCTAAATAACCAGAAGAATAAAATTTAAATAATTTGATAAATTAAATTTTGGAATAAATCAATGAATTAAATAAATGGATGAATTAAAGATTGGATAAATAAACTGATTGAAATAAATTAATAGACGATTGTAATGATGATGAATAACTGAATTAGAAGGTGATAATTAACTAAGGAAGCTGATGATTAATGAATTTATATGGAATTAAATAAATTTAATTGAGATATAATTTGAAGGAATTGCAACTTGAGTTGAGGATTTAAATGATTAAATGGTGATGAATTAATGATCCTGACAGGAATATGTAGAATTTTGAGATGAGAATTAATGTGAGAAATATTTAATTTTGATGATGATGATAACGATGACCAATAAGCCGTGAATTTTCTGTAATTCACGAACAAGTAATTATGAATGACAATGTAAATAGTGTAAATTAATTATTCAATGTTTAGGAGCATTTGACTAACATGTTCAACATTTAAATTATGCCATGCAAGCCATAAAATACGTGATATTTAAAATATGTGATTATAATATGTGTATGTTTAGACAGATTAATAACTTTTTTCAAATCCACATTTATGATGTTAAATTAAAGAGAAATTAGGTCTCAGGTTTCACAAATGTCAGTGACGAAAGACATAATGCTACAGTGATCCTGAGAACCCAAGAGAACTTTAGAGATTTTTTTTGTTCTATGTGGATGAAATATTTTTGATTAGAAAAGAGATGGTTCGATTTTTGGACAATGACAATTTAACGTTGGCATTCGACCATACTCTCAGGTAGGAGGTATATTTAAAATGTCTGTCTGACTATCAAAGTGAAATAAATTTGTTTTTATCTTAGTTGTGATCTGATGGTGGTGTGATTTTCCTTTTTCTTTCCTTGTCTTGAGTAAGGCTTAACCGGAAAGGAGGTGGTTTGCTAGGAATTCAGTTGATGGCGCCCATTTATATTTGCATTTTTTTTATTAAACTTAAGCCCGTAACGACCCTAGAGATACTTTGTCTCGTGTTACCCACTGCTTTTTCGATAACTCAGCTGAATTTCCGACACATTCCTTATTTGACTAGAGGTTCATTTAACTCCGCTCTGTCCTGGAACTCCAGGAATGCGATGTAATAGCAGATGGGTCATCGCATCCCCAGGACGAACGGGTACAGAGAGAGAGAGAGAGGGAGAATTGCCTTTATCCAACTTGTGGGGCTTCGATTTTGTTTATTCTATGGAATCACATCAGATTTAGATTACTGAGAGATGGATCTCAAGTTCATTTAATTGTGTTATAAAATTTATTAAACTTAGTCAGACAATATACTTGTGTGCCCATTCCAGTGTTCATGTTAATCGTATATCATGTTAGTTATAAGTCACATTTTTCCTATACCCAAGTGAATGCAGGAATTGAGACATTGTGATGTGTTGTTGTCTAACGTCTCTGAATAAAACGTATATTGAAAATATAATTATGTTGCCGGAAGATTTAGCTAAGGTGTTAGGAGAGTTACAGACGGGTATGTCTGGTATTGCAGAAACTATTTCTAAAATGGAAACGGAAGTTAAAGAACAGATAAATAGTTCAGAAGCTAGATTAAAAGCTAGATGTAAAGAAAATGGACAAGCATTACAGGCTAGTAACGAAGGCAATCTGAACGACAGTTTAAAGTCATTAGAGACTAGATTACAGTCAACTAGTGAAGATAATTTAAAGTCATTAGAGACTAGATTACAGACTAGTACTGAAGAAAATTTAAAATTATTACAGTCAAATAGTAAAGATGAGTTGATGTCATTAGAAACTAGATTACAGACTAGTACTGAAAGCCATTTGAAAGCTAGTGAAGCTAACTTGAAAGATAGTTTTAAATCATTAGAAGAAAGGTTACAGTCAACTGGTGAAGAAAATTTAAAATCATTAGAAGAAAGATTACAGTCAAATAGTGAGGATAATTTCAAATCATTGGAAGAGAAATTACAAGCTCGTAGTGAAGAAACTAACACTGAATTAGAAAACAAGTTAACTAGGTTAGAGAATAGATTAACTTTAAAGAATAATGAAATGCTTAAGACTTTACAATTAGATATAATTGCAGTAAATATGAAAGGAGAGGAAAATTTTCAAATATTAAGAAAGAATATTATTGAATTAGAAAGTAAAGGAGAAGAAAACATTTTCACTTTAAGAACAGACGTTATGTCTATACAGAAAGACATTAAATCGGACGTATCGAAGTTGAGGTTCGACATCGATGGTTTAGTGACAGATGTAGGCAAAATTCAAGAGTGGTCTACCGAAGTATCTTTCGAGACTAAAATCAAAGGTCTAGAAAGAATCTAGGTAATGAGATTAAGGATTTAAAGTCAGTAATTGGGACCATTAAAGAGGAAGTCTTAGGAGAGGTTAATTCTAATTTAAAATCATTAGAGAATCAATTGCAGAAAGATATTAGGAAGATAGACGACGATATAGAGCAAAAGGTTAATGAAAACTTAGCTTTATTCAAAAATAGAGTCGGTGCAATCGTGGAAGAACGGTATAGTGAGGTCGATGCCGAAGCAAAGGAAAAACGTGAAGGATTAGATGAAAAATTAATCGCAGGTATGGCAAACTTAGAAGCGAGGTTTACGGAGAACAAGGAAGCGAAGAAGATAGATTCAACTCTATTTAGAACAGATGTTGATCTGTTAAAGGAACAAGTCGCGTCAGTAAAGAATACGTGCGAAGACAAGATTGACAAGTTGAAAAACGATTTAGACGAGAGTAACAAAACGCAGAATGTTACGTCGCTAGATGAGTTGAAGACTCAGGTCAAGACCGCGGAGAAATTGGCAGAAGATAGGATAACTAAACTTGAATCTATGTTTAACAGTTTCACCAGTCAGAATATTACATCAGGAGAAACATTGATAAATCAGACAGCGATAGACCGCAGTATGAGTAATCAAGAAGTTAGCATGGGAGAAGACCGTCAAACGCAACCGAATGTGACATTCGAAAGGGCAAGTTCAACCCCTCACGATAATCCAAGTTCGAATAGGAGTACGTTGGGTACAAGCGAACGATACTCAGGTCCAGTTACTATTATCAGAAATCTGGATGACAAGCCTAGGAAGTTTTCTGGAAATACAGGAGTCACACCAGTCGAATTTCTGCGAGATATTCGAGACTACATGGCGGAACATAGAGTAGCCAAGGAAAGAGAGCTAAGGATAGTCGAACGCGCCTTAGACGGGTCTGCGCTAACTTGGTTTAGAGCATTCAGAAGCAATTTTGCGAATATGGAGCAATTTGCAATCGCATTCTTGAGGAGATTTTGGAGTGCCGAGGATCAACTGAACGTAAGAGCAGAAATGTACTCGAAGCGTTATTCTACGACACATCCGACGCATTATGCCAATTATTTTACGTCACAGCTGGCTAAATTACAGTTTCTGATTCCTCCATTGCCTGAAGAAGAGCTTTTGCAAGCTATAGCGAGACAGTTACCGATTGAGGTACAGCGATCACTCATAGCGTCGGGAGCCAACACACTTGAGCACTATGACGACATTTTACGGCGATTGGACTATACAAGCGCTCAAGTTACGCCTAGAAATACAAGAAACGACAATAGAAACACGCAAGAGGTGAATGCGGTAGTCGTTGACAACGCAGCTCAAACGGACAGAAGAGATTCCTGGGAAAACAGAAGGAACGAAGGAAATCGAGGAAACATCCGTAACGCTCGAGGAAATGATCGGTATAGAGGACCATATGAGAGGCCATACGATCAGGAAGCAAGAGACAGCCGATATAGAAATTATAACCAGAATTCCAGATATCAAGACAGGAATCGATACAACAATAGATATCGTGGCAGAAATAACTAGAGCCAAGGTCAACAGTATAATCGGAACGACCGGCAGGATGGCCGAAGAAACGATCCTAACGAAAGACGAGATAATCGTGGATATGAGAGGTCGAGGCAAGAAGATAGACAGCCTAGTGCACCACTCGAAGAGACAGTCAGAGATGTCAATCGAGCAAGCACGAGTGGCGAAGGAAAAAAAACGTCAAATTAACTCTAAAAAAATGCTAATCATTGGAAGTCAATCATCATTGTTGAGAGTCAGAAAGTACCATCATGCTGATTAAGAGAATTGTTGAGCTATCGTGTACATGTGTTATATATATAGAATGCCTGAGAGTGTATTATTTTTCCTCAATCCTGATTTTTAAAAAAGGAGATGTACGGGAGAGATGTACCCGATACCTAGTTGAGGATATCGGCTACGCCAGCAGACATTAAGCCGTAGTTTAGATTTTGGGAAGAGTTAAGAAAAGATAGCGCTCAGATCGAGTCAAGAGGAATGTCAGGATGACGTAGTAGGTCTAGGATCAAGAAGGCGCTGACCGCAGTTAAGCAGATGGAATTATGGATGGATTTATGAAGCTTTATTAAGATCTATATGGAACATGGTATTTAAACATCTTAGAAGAGAAGATATAACATGCATTATATGTGGTAATAATTTTAAGGAAGTTAGATAACCCTTAAGTTATTTTATAACGTAATAGCCGAGATGATGAGGGTTCGAGATTATAATTGTGACGCGAGAGCATAGTGGTGGGGTGAACGCCACGTGTCTGCGCCAGGCAGATAAGAGTAAAGACAGTGCGGACACATTCAGTGGAGCTCTGTCAGCCGAGCAAGCAGGGTCGAGCTCAGTAGCGCAAGCCAAACGCATGGTGAAGGTCGCGTAGCGAACCGAAACTGTCACGGCAAAAGTGTAGGCGACAATTTCAACATCACCGAACAGCGAACGACAAGCAGGGCATTGATCCAGGCGGACTTGCCGAGCAAGCAAGCATAGGCGGCCGGGATGTTAGAACAGCATTGTGAGTAGTTGGAGAACTTGATTCTAAGCTGCATTTCAACGCAGTCTGAACACAGTTTTTCTGAATAACATTACGACAATGCATTTCATAACGCATTCCAAGTAACATTAACAATTTCAAGCAAACGGAATGTTGTAAGCATATGCACTGATGAACATTAGCTCGTGCATTAATACATTTATTTCTTATACAGTTTTATAAATTACCGAATATGAACACAACTACAGGGTGTTTCATAAACTTAGACACTCTCACATAAAATTTTATTTTACGAAAGTGAGACTTATCAGTTATTGGAGATTGAACTTTCGACACTCAAACTGAACATTTAATGGAACAGTGGCGTAACGTAGAAGAGGAATAGGGGGTCCGCTGTTTCTATGAACTTTTTCGTGAAGATTTGGACAATATCCGCTATGGATAACCAGAAGTTTATCATGTCGGAGTAAACGCAGACAGAGACGCAATGGCACCACGGAGCGATGGATTCGATTCCTGACGAGGAGGAGGTCCACCAGCTGATTCACTTGGAATTCGAAGGCAATCGTCATTGCATGGATGGAATGATATTCACGCCGATCTTTCGAGAAATTCATTACATAGGGAAAATCGACGATCTTTGAAATTTAATAACAGCTGATTATGAGAAGGTACTGTAAGAGTTATAACTACCTGATACGATTATTTTCATGAATACTGGGCACACTTGTATATTTTTCTAATAGGAGTGATACGATTATTTAGACATGGTTTGACTTTATATGCTTCGAATTTTGCTAGAATATGGCGTGACCATATGATATGGCAGGCATCATTATACGAAATTCTCACCATTGGTTGGCTTTATTAAGCAGATGTTTGGTCTTTTAGACATTTTTCCAGCAAGGATAGCTTTCATGAATAGTTTTTTTTGTGTAACGAGTATTTCGAACACGTGATCTGCAATTGATTATCTAAAATTACTTCGTCAGTTCATTGCATACTAGCGAGTGTGTATTATTCATCAGTAGGGATTTTTTCCATTGGATTGTTTGGAGATATTAAGAAGTTATTCACTTTAGTGAATGAATATCGCTTTTATATGGCAACTAGAAACTTGTTGATTCCTATCTGGTACATTCACTCATATAGTCTACGAGATGGGGTCTTTCGTATTTATACGATTGAATGGTGGTTACTCATCTTACCCATCGTTTAGGGCACTATCATGATTAGTCGACGAGGCGAGGTCTTTCGTATTTATACGACTGTACGGTGGTTACTCATCTTACTTGCCATAGAGGGACTCATTGTTATCATCCGAGTGTACATGAGATTGTAAGTGAATCAAACAAGGAACTACTAGTCACATATCAGTCGAAATTTTGTTAAATAAAGTAACGATAAATGTCAGCAGGATTACGTTTTGTAATTCTTGTTTGCCAATCCAATATTTTGTTGCTATACTCTTTTAAGAGTAATTTCAGTTTAACAGCTGGTACAGCTGATGCTTTTGATGATTTTTATAATTGTGTTGGATACCTTTGAGAAGGAGTTAAAGTAATTGAATCTTGTAAGATGAATCATTAATGGTCAGATTTATTTTAAGGCAGATCAGTATTGCAGATTTTGATATGAGAGATTATAGCACATTGGTGTTTTTCTGTGATGTGAATTATGAGAATTGTAAGAGATTTTATGCTATTTGAAAGCAAATCTTGAATTACTAAGGTAATATTTTTCCAATTGTTTAAGAAGTTGTCTAGATGTGATCAGATTAATTACAGTTATTGGAGATTGTGTGCGTTGATAATTTGAAGCCAGTTATATATTTTTTGTAGATCATGCAACATGGTTAAGTGAAGTTTGTGATAGGCATTTTGTGGAAGTTTCCAAGTGATAGTTGCAATGTTGCTAATGCATTTTGTAGCAGACATGAGGTTGTTGAACCCAGTCTAGCGTAATTGTTGAGATTCATGCTGTATGTGCTGAATATTTATGGAGTTTTTGTGGAATAATTGTTGTATTCAAATGTGATATTTGAAGAATTGAGGAAATATAATGTCGTTGTGGATAGTTAGATCCAACGTGATGTCGTGAAGGCAATAATATTTTTTGGCATGATAAATTAAATACGAGATATAACTTGGAAGTAATAAAACTGTAAGACAACGTTCTATAAACCATATTAAACAATTTGTTAGGAAATTAAACAAATAAATAAAGTTGATAATACAAGATTTTCTGAGAATAATAATTAATGAAATAATAATCTGAGATTTAAGCATATTAACGATCTGACCTAATGAAATAAAAATCAGAATGACTAGATGAAATAATAAAAATCTAAATAACCAGAAGAATAAAATTTAAATAATTTGATAAATTAAATTTTGGAATAAATCAATGAATTAAATAAATGGATGAATTAAAGATTGGATAAATAAACTGATTGAAATAAATTAATAGACGATTGTAATGATGATGAATAACTGAATTAGAAGGTGATAATTAACTAAAGAAGCTGATGATTAATGAATTTATATGGAATTAAATAAATTTAATTGAGATATAATTTGAAGGAATTGCAACTTGAGTTGAGGATTTAAATGATTAAATGGTGATGAATTAATGATCCTGACAGGAATATGTAGAATTTTGAGATGAGAATTAATGTGAGAAATATTTAATTTTGATGATGATGATAACGATGACCAATAAGCAGTGAATTTTCTGTAATTCACGAACAAGTAATTATGAATGACAATGTAAATAGTGTAAATTAATTATTCAATGTTTAGGAGCATTTGACTAACATGTTCAACATTTAAATTATGCCATGCAAGCCATAAAATACGTGATATTTAAAATATGTGATTATAATATGTGTATGTTTAGACAGATTAATAACTTTTTTCAAATCCACATTTATGATGTTAAATTAAAGAGAAATTAGGTCTCAGGTTTCACAAATGTCAGTGACGAAAGACATAGTGCTACAGTGATCCTGAGAACCCAAGAGAACTTTAGAGATTTTTTTGTTCTATGTGGATGAAATATTTTTGATTAGAAAAGAGATGGTTCGATTTTTGGACAATGACAATTTAACGTTGGCATTCGACCATACTCTCAGGTAGGAGGTATATTTAAAATGTCTGTCTGACTATCAAAGTGAAATAAATTTGTTTTTATCTTAGTTGTGATCTGATGGTGGTGTGATTTTCCTTTTTCTTTCCTTGTCTTGAGTAAGGCTTAACCGGAAAGGAGGTGGTTTGCTAGGAATTCAGTTGATGGCGCCCATTTATATTTGCATTTTTTTATTAAACTTAAGCCCGTAACGACCCTAGAGATACTTTGTCTCGTGTTACCCACTGCTTTTTCGATAACTCAGCTGAATTTCCGACACATTCCTTATTTGACTAGAGGTTCATTTAACTCCGCTCTGTCCTGGAACTCCAGGAATGCGATGTAATAGCAGATGGGTCATCGCATCCCCAGGACGAACGGGTACAGAGAGAGAGAGAGAGAGAGGGAGAATTGCCTTTATCCAACTTGTGGGGCTTCGATTTTGTTTATTCTATGGAATCACATCAGATTTAGATTACTGAGAGATGGATCTCAAGTTCATTTAATTGTGTTATAAAATTTATTAAACTTAGTCAGACAATATACTTGTGTGTCCATTCCAGTGTTCATGTTAATCGTATATCATGTTAGTTATAAGTCACATTTTTCCTATACCCAAGTGAATGCAGGAATTGAGACATTGTGATGTGTTGTTGTCTAACGTCTCTGAATAAAACGTATATTGAAAATATAATTATGTTGCCGGAAGATTTAGGTAAGGTGTTAGGAGAGTTACAGACGGGTATGTCTGGTATTGCAGAAACTATTTCTAAAATGGAAACGGAAGTTAAAGAACAGATAAATAGTTCAGAAGCTAGATTAAAAGCTAGATGTAAAGAAAATGTACAAGCATTACAGGCTAGTAACGAAGGCAATCTGAACGACAGTTTAAAGTCATTAGAGACTAGATTACAGTCAACTAGTGAAGATAATTTAAAGTCATTAGAGACTAGATTACAGACTAGTACTGAAGAAAATTTAAAATTATTACAGTCAAATAGTAAAGATGAGTTGATGTCATTAGAAACTAGATTACAGACTAGTACTGAAAGCCATTTGAAAGCTAGTGAAGCTAACTTGAAAGATAGTTTTAAATCATTAGAAGAAAGGTTACAGTCAACTGGTGAAGAAAATTTAAAATCATTAGAAGAAAGATTACAGTCAAATAGTGAGGATAATTTCAAATCATTGGAAGAGAAATTACAAGCTCGTAGTGAAGAAACTAACACTGAATTAGAAAACAAGTTAACTAGGTTAGAGAATAGATTAACTTTAAAGAATAATGAAATGCTTAAGACTTTACAATTAGATATAATTGCAGTAAATATGAAAGGAGAGGAAAATTTTCAAATATTAAGAAAGAATATTATTGAATTAGAAAGTAAAGGAGAAGAAAACATTTTCACTTTAAGAACAGACGTTATGTCTATACAGAAAGACATTAAATCGGACGTATCGAAGTTGAGGTTCGACATCGATGGTTTAGTGACAGATGTAGGCAAAATTCAAGAGTGGTCTACCGAAGTATCTTTCGAGACTAAAATCAAAGGTCTAGAAAGAATCTAGGTAATGAGATTAAGGATTTAAAGTCAGTAATTGGGACCATTAAAGAGGAAGTCTTAGGAGAGGTTAATTCTAATTTAAAATCATTAGAGAATCAATTGCAGAAAGATATTAGGAAGATAGACGACGATATAGAGCAAAAGGTTAATGAAAACTTAGCTTTATTCAAAAATAGAGTCGGTGCAATCGTGGAAGAACGGTATAGTGAGGTCGATGCCGAAGCAAAGGAAAAACGTGAAGGATTAGATGAAAAATTAATCGCAGGTATGGCAAACTTAGAAGCGAGGTTTACGGAGAACAAGGAAGCGAAGAAGATAGATTCAACTCTATTTAGAACAGATGTTGATCTGTTAAAGGAACAAGTCGCGTCAGTAAAGAATACGTGCGAAGACAAGATTGACAAGTTGAAAAACGATTTAGACGAGAGTAACAAAACGCAGAATGTTACGTCGCTAGATGAGTTGAAGACTCAGGTCAAGACCGCGGAGAAATTGGCAGAAGATAGGATAACTAAACTTGAATCTATGTTTAACAGTTTCACCAGTCAGAATATTACATCAGGAGAAACATTGATAAATCAGACAGCGATAGACCGCAGTATGAGTAATCAAGAAGTTAGCATGGGAGAAGACCGTCAAACGCAACCGAATGTGACATTCGAAAGGGCAAGTTCAACCCCTCACGATAATCCAAGTTCGAATAGGAGTACGTTGGGTACAAGCGAACGATACTCAGGTCCAGTTACTATTATCAGAAATCTGGATGACAAGCCTAGGAAGTTTTCTGGAAATACAGGAGTCACACCAGTCGAATTTCTGCGAGATATTCGAGACTACATGGCGGAACATAGAGTAGCCAAGGAAAGAGAGCTAAGGATAGTCGAACGCGCCTTAGACGGGTCTGCGCTAACTTGGTTTAGAGCATTCAGAAGCAATTTTGCGAATATGGAGCAATTTGCAATCGCATTCTTGAGGAGATTTTGGAGTGCCGAGGATCAACTGAACGTAAGAGCAGAAATGTACTCGAAGCGTTATTCTACGTCACATCCGACGCATTATGCCAATTATTTTACGTCACAGCTGGCTAAATTACAGTTTCTGATTCCTCCATTGCCTGAAGAAGAGCTTTTGCAAGCTATAGCGAGACAGTTACCGATTGAGGTACAGCGATCACTCATAGCGTCGGGAGCCAACACACTTGAGCACTATGACGACATTTTACGGCGATTGGACTATACAAGCGCTCAAGTTACGCCTAGAAATACAAGAAACGACAATAGAAACACGCAAGAGGTGAATGCGGTAGTCGTTGACAACGCAGCTCAAACGGACAGAAGAGATTCCTGGGAAAACAGAAGGAACGAAGGAAATCGAGGAAACATCCGTAACGCTCGAGGAAATGATCGGTATAGAGGACCATATGAGAGGCCATACGATCAGGAAGCAAGAGACAGCCGATATAGAAATTATAACCAGAATTCCAGATATCAAGACAGGAATCGATACAACAATAGATATCGTGGCAGAAATAACTAGAGCCAAGGTCAACAGTATAATCGGAACGACCGGCAGGATGGCCGAAGAAACGATCCTAACGAAAGACGAGATAATCGTGGATATGAGAGGTCGAGGCAAGAAGATAGACAGCCTAGTGCACCACTCGAAGAGACAGTCAGAGATGTCAATCGAGCAAGCACGAGTGGCGAAGGAAAAAAACGTCAAATTAACTCTAAAAAAAATGCTAATCATTGGAAGTCAATCATCATTGTTGAGAGTCAGAAAGTACCATCATGCTGATTAAGAGAATTGTTGAGCTATCGTGTACATGTGTTATATATATAGAATGCCTGAGAGTGTATTATTTTTCCTCAATCCTGATTTTTAAAAAAGGAGATGTACGGGAGAGATGTACCCGATACCTAGTTGAGGATATCGGCTACGCCAGCAGACATTAAGCCGTAGTTTAGATTTTGGGAAGAGTTAAGAAAAGATAGCGCTCAGATCGAGTCAAGAGGAATGTCAGGATGACGTAGTAGGTCTAGGATCAAGAAGGCGCTGACCGCAGTTAAGCAGATGGAATTATGGATGGATTTATGAAGCTTTATTAAGATCTATATGGAACATGGTATTTAAACATCTTAGAAGAGAAGATATAACATGCATTATATGTGGTAATAATTTTAAGGAAGTTAGATAACCCTTAAGTTATTTTATAACGTAATAGCCGAGATGATGAGGGTTCGAGATTATAATTGTGACGCGAGAGCATAGTGGTGGGGTGAACGCCACGTGTCTGCGCCAGGCAGATAAGAGTAAAGACAGTGCGGACACATTCAGTGGAGCTCTGTCAGCCGAGCAAGCAGGGTCGAGCTCAGTAGCGCAAGCCAAACGCATGGTGAAGGTCGCGTAGCGAACCGAAACTGTCACGGCAAAAGTGTAGGCGACAATTTCAACATCACCGAACAGCGAACGACAAGCAGGGCATTGATCCAGGCGGACTTGCCGAGCAAGCAAGCATAGGCGGCCGGGATGTTAGAACAGCATTGTGAGTAGTTGGAGAACTTGATTCTAAGCTGCATTTCAACGCAGTCTGAACACAGTTTTTCTGAATAACATTACGACAATGCATTTCATAACGCATTCCAAGTAACATTAACAATTTCAAGCAAACGGAATGTTGTAAGCATATGCACTGATGAACATTAGCTCGTGCATTAATACATTTATTTCTTATACAGTTTTATAAATTACCGAATATGAACACAACTACAGGGTGTTTCATAAACTTAGACACTCTCACATAAAATTTTATTTTACGAAAGTGAGACTTATCAGTTATTGGAGATTGAACTTTCGACACTCAAACTGAACATTTAATGGAACAGTGGCGTAACGTAGAAGAGGAATAGGGGGTCCGCTGTTTCTATGAACTTTTTCGTGAAGATTTGGACAATATCCGCTATGGATAACCAGAAGTTTATCATGTCGGAGTAAACGCAGACAGAGACGCAATGGCACCACGGAGCGATGGATTCGATTCCTGACGAGGAGGAGGTCCACCAGCTGATTCACTTGGAATTCGAAGGCAATCGTCATTGCATGGATGGAATGATATTCACGCCGATCTTTCGAGAAATTCATTACATAGGGAAAATCGACGATCTTTGAAATTTAATAACAGCTGATTATGAGAAGGTACTGTAAGAGTTATAACTACCTGATACGATTATTTTCATGAATACTGGGCACAGATGTATATTTTTCTAATAGGAGTGATACGATTATTTAGACATGGTTTGACTTTATATGCTTCGAATTTTGCTAGAATATGGCGTGACCATATGATATGGCAGGCATCATTATACGAAATTCTCACCATTGGTTGGCTTTATTAAGCAGATGTTTGGTCTTTTAGACATTTTTCCAGCAAGGATAGCTTTCATGAATAGTTTTTTTTGTGTAACGAGTATTTCGAACACGTGATCTGCAATTGATTATCTAAAATTACTTCGTCAGTTCATTGCATACTAGCGAGTGTGTATTATTCATCAGTAGGGATTTTTTCCATTGGATTGTTTGGAGATATTAAGAAGTTATTCACTTTAGTGAATGAATATCGCTTTTATATGGCAACTAGAAACTTGTTGATTCCTATCTGGTACATTCACTCATATAGTCTACGAGATGGGGTCTTTCGTATTTATACGATTGAATGGTGGTTACTCATCTTACCCATCGTTTAGGGCACTATCATGATTAGTCGACGAGGCGAGGTCTTTCGTATTTATACGACTGTACGGTGGTTACTCATCTTACTTGCCATAGAGGGACTCATTGTTATCATCCGAGTGTACATGAGATTGTAAGTGAATCAAACAAGGAACTACTAGTCACATATCAGTCGAAATTTTGTTAAATAAAGTAACGATAAATGTCAGCAGGATTACGTTTTGTAATTCTTGTTTGCCAATCCAATATTTTGTTGCTATACTCTTTTAAGAGTAATTTCAGTTTAACAGCTGGTACAGCTGATGCTTTTGATGATTTTTATAATTGTGTTGGATACCTTTGAGAAGGAGTTAAAGTAATTGAATCTTGTAAGATGAATCATTAATGGTCAGATTTATTTTAAGGCAGATCAGTATTGCAGATTTTGATATGAGAGATTATAGCACATTGGTGTTTTTCTGTGATGTGAATTATGAGAATTGTAAGAGATTTTATGCTATTTGAAAGCAAATCTTGAATTACTAAGGTAATATTTTTCCAATTGTTTAAGAAGTTGTCTAGATGTGATCAGATTAATTACAGTTATTGGAGATTGTGTGCGTTGATAATTTGAAGCCAGTTATATATTTTTTGTAGATCATGCAACATGGTTAAGTGAAGTTTGTGATAGGCATTTTGTGGAAGTTTCCAAGTGATAGTTGCAATGTTGCTAATGCATTTTGAAGCAGACATGAGGTTGTTGAACCCAGTCTAGCGTAATTGTTGAGATTCATGCTGTATGTGCTGAATATTTATGGAGTTTTTGTGGAATAATTGTTGTATTCAAATGTGATATTTGAAGAATTGAGGAAATATAATGTCGTTGTGGATAGTTAGATCCAACGTGATGTCGTGAAGGCAATAATATTTTTTGGCATGATAAATTAAATACGAGATATAACTTGGAAGTAATAAAACTGTAAGACAACGTTCTATAAACCATATTAAACAATTTGTTAGGAAATTAAACAAATAAATAAAGTTGATAATACAAGATTTTCTGAGAATAATAATTAATGAAATAATAATCTGAGATTTAAGCATATTAACGATCTGACCTAATGAAATAAAAATCAGAATGACTAGATGAAATAATAAAAATCTAAATAACCAGAAGAATAAAATTTAAATAATTTGATAAATTAAATTTTGGAATAAATCAATGAATTAAATAAATGGATGAATTAAAGATTGGATAAATAAACTGATTGAAATAAATTAATAGACGATTGTAATGATGATGAATAACTGAATTAGAAGGTGATAATTAACTAAAGAAGCTGATGATTAATGAATTTATATGGAATTAAATAAATTTAATTGAGATATAATTTGAAGGAATTGCAACTTGAGTTAAGGATTTAAATGATTAAATGGTGATGAATTAATGATCCTGACAGGAATATGTAGAATTTTGAGATGAGAATTAATGTGAGAAATATTTAATTTTGATGATGATGATAACGATGACCAATAAGCCGTGAATTTTCTGTAATTCACGAACAAGTAATTATGAATGACAATGTAAATAGTGTAAATTAATTATTCAATGTTTAGGAGCATTTGACTAACATGTTCAACATTTAAATTATGCCATGCAAGCCATAAAATACGTGATATTTAAAATATGTGATTATAATATGTGTATGTTTAGACAGATTAATAACTTTTTTCAAATCCACATTTATGATGTTAAATTAAAGAGAAATTAGGTCTCAGGTTTCACAAATGTCAGTGACGAAAGACATAGTGCTACAGTGATCCTGAGAACCCAAGAGAACTTTAGAGATTTTTTTGTTCTATGTGGATGAAATATTTTTGATTAGAAAAGAGATGGTTCGAATTTTGGACAATGACAATTTAACGTTGGCATTCGACCATACTCTCAGGTAGGAGGTATATTTAAAATGTCTGTCTGACTATCAAAGTGAAATAAATTTGTTTTTATCTTAGTTGTGATCTGATGGTGGTGTGATTTTCCTTTTTCTTTCCTTGTCTTGAGTAAGGCTTAACCGGAAAGGAGGTGGTTTGCTAGGAATTCAGTTGATGGCGCCCATTTATATTTGCATTTTTTTATTAAACTTAAGCCCGTAACGACCCTAGAGATACTTTGTCTCGTGTTACCCACTGCTTTTTCGATAACTCAGCTGAATTTCCGACACATTCCTTATTTGACTAGAGGTTCATTTAACTCCGCTCTGTCCTGGAACTCCAGGAATGCGATGTAATAGCAGATGGGTCATCGCATCCCCAGGACGAACGGGTACAGAGAGAGAGAGAGAGAGGGAGAATTGCCTTTATCCAACTTGTGGGGCTTCGATTTTGTTTATTCTATGGAATCACATCAGATTTAGATTACTGAGAGATGGATCTCAAGTTCATTTAATTGTGTTATAAAATTTATTAAACTTAGTCAGACAATATACTTGTGTGCCCATTCCAGTGTTCATGTTAATCGTATATCATGTTAGTTATAAGTCACATTTTTCCTATACCCAAGTGAATGCAGGAATTGAGACATTGTGATGTGTTGTTGTCTAACGTCTCTGAATAAAACGTATATTGAAAATATAATTATGTTGCCGGAGGATTTAGCTAAGGTGTTAGGAGAGTTACAGACGGGTATGTCTGGTATTGCAGAA
The DNA here is from genome assembly GCA_946902985.2 of Meconema thalassinum. Classification (NCBI taxonomy): domain Eukaryota; kingdom Metazoa; phylum Arthropoda; class Insecta; order Orthoptera; family Tettigoniidae; genus Meconema; species Meconema thalassinum. The sequence goes on along the minus strand of OX336399.1, from coordinate 160,933,040 downwards.
ACTATTTCTAAAATGGAAACGGAAGTTAAAGAACAGATAAATAGTTCAGAAGCTAGATTAAAAGCTAGATGTAAAGAAAATGTACAAGCATTACAGGCTAGTAACGAAGGCAATCTGAACGACAGTTTAAAGTCATTAGAGACTAGATTACAGTCAACTAGTGAAGATAATTTAAAGTCATTAGAGACTAGATTACAGACTAGTACTGAAGAAAATTTAAAATTATTACAGTCAAATAGTAAAGATGAGTTGATGTCATTAGAAACTAGATTACAGACTAGTACTGAAAGCCATTTGAAAGCTAGTGAAGCTAACTTGAAAGATAGTTTTAAATCATTAGAAGAAAGGTTACAGTCAACTGGTGAAGAAAATTTAAAATCATTAGAAGAAAGATTACAGTCAAATAGTGAGGATAATTTCAAATCATTGGAAGAGAAATTACAAGCTCGTAGTGAAGAAACTAACACTGAATTAGAAAACAAGTTAACTAGGTTAGAGAATAGATTAACTTTAAAGAATAATGAAATGCTTAAGACTTTACAATTAGATATAATTGCAGTAAATATGAAAGGAGAGGAAAATTTTCAAATATTAAGAAAGAATATTATTGAATTAGAAAGTAAAGGAGAAGAAAACATTTTCACTTTAAGAACAGACGTTATGTCTATACAGAAAGACATTAAATCGGACGTATCGAAGTTGAGGTTCGACATCGATGGTTTAGTGACAGATGTAGGCAAAATTCAAGAGTGGTCTACCGAAGTATCTTTCGAGACTAAAATCAAAGGTCTAGAAAGAATCTAGGTAATGAGATTATGGATTTAAAGTCAGTAATTGGGACCATTAAAGAGGAAGTCTTAGGAGAGGTTAATTCTAATTTAAAATCATTAGAGAATCAATTGCAGAAAGATATTAGGAAGATAGACGACGATATAGAGCAAAAGGTTAATGAAAACTTAGCTTTATTCAAAAATAGAGTCGGTGCAATCGTGGAAGAACGGTATAGTGAGGTCGATGCCGAAGCAAAGGAAAAACGTGAAGGATTAGATGAAAAATTAATCGCAGGTATGGCAAACTTAGAAGCGAGGTTTACGGAGAACAAGGAAGCGAAGAAGATAGATTCAACTCTATTTAGAACAGATGTTGATCTGTTAAAGGAACAAGTCGCGTCAGTAAAGAATACGTGCGAAGACAAGATTGACAAGTTGAAAAACGATTTAGACGAGAGTAACAAAACGCAGAATGTTACGTCGCTAGATGAGTTGAAGACTCAGTTCAAGACCGCGGAGAAATTGGCAGAAGATAGGATAACTAAACTTGAATCTATGTTTAATAGTTTCACCAGTCAGAATATTACATCAGGAGAAACATTGATAAATCAGACAGCGATAGACCGCAGTATGAGTAATCAAGAAGTTAGCATGGGAGAAGACCGTCAAACGCAACCGAATGTGACATTCGAAAGGGCAAGTTCAACCCCTCACGATAATCCAAGTTCGAATAGGAGTACGTTGGGTACAAGCGAACGATACTCAGGTCCAGTTACTATTATCAGAAATCTGGATGACAAGCCTAGGAAGTTTTCTGGAAATACAGGAGTCACACCAGTCGAATTTCTGCGAGATATTCGAGACTACATGGCGGAACATAGAGTAGCCAAGGAAAGAGAGCTAAGGATAGTCGAACGCGCCTTAGACGGGTCTGCGCTAACTTGGTTTAGAGCATTCAGAAGCAATTTTGCGAATATGGAGCAATTTGCAATCGCATTCTTGAGGAGATTTTGGAGTGCCGAGGATCAACTGAACGTAAGAGCAGAAATGTACTCGAAGCGTTATTCTACGTCACATCCGACGCATTATGCCAATTATTTTACGTCACAGCTGGCTAAATTACAGTTTCTGATTCCTCCATTGCCTGAAGAAGAGCTTTTGCAAGCTATAGCGAGACAGTTACCGATTGAGGTACAGCGATCACTCATAGCGTCGGGAGCCAACACACTTGAGCACTATGACGACATTTTACGGCGATTGGACTATACAAGCGCTCAAGTTACGCCTAGAAATACAAGAAACGACAATAGAAACACGCAAGAGGTGAATGCGGTAGTCGTTGACAACGCAGCTCAAACGGACAGAAGAGATTCCTGGGAAAACAGAAGGAACGAAGGAAATCGAGGAAACATCCGTAACGCTCGAGGAAATGATCGGTATAGAGGACCATATGAGAGGCCATACGATCAGGAAGCAAGAGACAGCCGATATAGAAATTATAACCAGAATTCCAGATATCAAGACAGGAATCGATACAACAATAGATATCGTGGCAGAAATAACTAGAGCCAAGGTCAACAGTATAATCGGAACGACCGGCAGGATGGCCGAAGAAACGATCCTAACGAAAGACGAGATAATCGTGGATATGAGAGGTCGAGGCAAGAAGATAGACAGCCTAGTGCACCACTCGAAGAGACAGTCAGAGATGTCAATCGAGCAAGCACGAGTGGCGAAGGAAAAAAAACGTCAAATTAACTCTAAAAAAAAATGCTAATCATTGGAAGTTAATCATCATTGTTGAGAGTCAGAAAGTACCATCATGCTGATTAAGAGAATTGTTGAGCTATCGTGTACATGTGTTATATATATAGAATGCCTGAGAGTGTATTATTTTTCCTCAATCCTGATTTTTAAAAAAGGAGATGTACGGGAGAGATGTACCCGATACCTAGTTGAGGATATCGGCTACGCCAGCAGACATTAAGCCGTAGTTTAGATTTTGGGAAGAGTTAAGAAAAGATAGCGCTCAGATCGAGTCAAGAGGAATGTCAGGATGACGTAGTAGGTCTAGGATCAAGAAGGCGCTGACCGCAGTTAAGCAGATGGAATTATGGATGGATTTATGAAGCTTTATTAAGATCTATATGGAACATGGTATTTAAACATCTTAGAAGAGAAGATATAACATGCATTATATGTGGTAATAATTTTAAGGAAGTTAGATAACCCTTAAGTTATTTTATAACGTAATAGCCGAGATGATGAGGGTTCGAGATTATAATTGTGACGCGAGAGCATAGTGGTGGGGTGAACGCCACGTGTCTGCGCCAGGCAGATAAGAGTAAAGACAGTGCGGACACATTCAGTGGAGCTCTGTCAGCCGAGCAAGCAGGGTCGAGCTCAGTAGCGCAAGCCAAACGCATGGTGAAGGTCGCGTAGCGAACCGAAACTGTCACGGCAAAAGTGTAGGCGACAATTTCAACATCACCGAACAGCGAACGACAAGCAGGGCATTGATCCAGGCGGACTTGCCGAGCAAGCAAGCATAGGCGGCCGGGATGTTAGAACAGCATTGTGAGTAGTTGGAGAACTTGATTCTAAGCTGCATTTCAACGCAGTCTGAACACAGTTTTTCTGAATAACATTACGACAATGCATTTCATAACGCATTCCAAGTAACATTAACAATTTCAAGCAAACGGAATGTTGTAAGCATATGCACTGATGAACATTAGCTCGTGCATTAATACATTTATTTCTTATACAGTTTTATAAATTACCGAATATGAACACAACTACAGGGTGTTTCATAAACATAGACACTCTCACATAAAATTTTATTTTACGAAAGTGAGACTTATCAGTTATTGGAGATTGAACTTTCGACACTCAAACTGAACATTTAATGGAACAGTGGCGTAACGTAGAAGAGGAATAGGGGGTCCGCTGTTTCTATGAACTTTTTCGTGAAGATTTGGACAATATCCGCTATGGATAACCAGAAGTTTATCATGTCGGAGTAAACGCAGACAGAGACGCAATGGCACCACGGAGCGATGGATTCGATTCCTGACGAGGAGGAGGTCCACCAGCTGATTCACTTGGAATTCGAAGGCAATCGTCATTGCATGGATGGAATGATATTCACGCCGATCTTTCGAGAAATTCATTACATAGGGAAAATCGACGATCTTTGAAATTTAATAACAGCTGATTATGAGAAGGTACTGTAAGAGTTATAACTACCTGATACGATTATTTTCATGAATACTGGGCACACATGTATATTTTTCTAATAGGAGTGATACGATTATTTAGACATGGTTTGACTTTATATGCTTCGAATTTTGCTAGAATATGGCGTGACCATATGATATGGCAGGCATCATTATACGAAATTCTCACCATTGGTTGGCTTTATTAAGCAGATGTTTGGTCTTTTAGACATTTTTCCAGCAAGGATAGCTTTCATGAATAGTTTTTTTTGTGTAACGAGTATTTCGAACACGTGATCTGCAATTGATTATCTAAAATTACTTCGTCAGTTCATTGCATACTAGCGAGTGTGTATTATTCATCAGTAGGGATTTTTTCCATTGGATTGTTTGGAGATATTAAGAAGTTATTCACTTTAGTGAATGAATATCGCTTTTATATGGCAACTAGAAACTTGTTGATTCCTATCTGGTACATTCACTCATATAGTCTACGAGATGGGGTCTTTCGTATTTATACGATTGAATGGTGGTTACTCATCTTACCCATCGTTTAGGGCACTATCATGATTAGTCGACGAGGCGAGGTCTTTCGTATTTATACGACTGTACGGTGGTTACTCATCTTACTTGCCATAGAGGGACTCATTGTTATCATCCGAGTGTACATGAGATTGTAAGTGAATCAAACAAGGAACTACTAGTCACATATCAGTCGAAATTTTGTTAAATAAAGTAACGATAAATGTCAGCAGGATTACGTTTTGTAATTCTTGTTTGCCAATCCAATATTTTGTTGCTATACTCTTTTAAGAGTAATTTCAGTTTAACAGCTGGTACAGCTGATGCTTTTGATGATTTTTATAATTGTGTTGGATACCTTTGAGAAGGAGTTAAAGTAATTGAATCTTGTAAGATGAATCATTAATGGTCAGATTTATTTTAAGGCAGATCAGTATTGCAGATTTTGATATGAGAGATTATAGCACATTGGTGTTTTTCTGTGATGTGAATTATGAGAATTGTAAGAGAATTTATGCTATTTGAAAGCAAATCTTGAATTACTAAGGTAATATTTTTCCAATTGTTTAAGAAGTTGTCTAGATGTGATCAGATTAATTACAGTTATTGGAGATTGTGTGCGTTGATAATTTGAAGCCAGTTATATATTTTTTGTAGATCATGCAACATGGTTAAGTGAAGTTTGTGATAGGCATTTTGTGGAAGTTTCCAAGTGATAGTTGCAATGTTGCTAATGCATTTTGAAGCAGACATGAGGTTGTTGAACCCAGTCTAGCGTAATTGTTGAGATTCATGCTGTATGTGCTGAATATTTATGGAGTTTTTGTGGAATAATTGTTGTATTCAAATGTGATATTTGAAGAATTGAGGAAATATAATGTCGTTGTGGATAGTTAGATCCAACGTGATGTCGTGAAGGCAATAATATTTTTTGGCATGATAAATTAAATACGAGATATAACTTGGAAGTAATAAAACTGTAAGACAACGTTCTATAAACCATATTAAACAATTTGTTAGGAAATTAAACAAATAAATAAAGTTGATAATACAAGATTTTCTGAGAATAATAATTAATGAAATAATAATCTGAGATTTAAGCATATTAACGATCTGACCTAATGAAATAAAAATCAGAATGACTAGATGAAATAATAAAAATCTAAATAACCAGAAGAATAAAATTTAAATAATTTGATAAATTAAATTTTGGAATAAATCAATGAATTAAATAAATGGATGAATTAAAGATTGGATAAATAAACTGATTGAAATAAATTAATAGACGATTGTAATGATGATGAATAACTGAATTAGAAGGTGATAATTAACTAAAGAAGCTGATGATTAATGAATTTATATGGAATTAAATAAATTTAATTGAGATATAATTTGAAGGAATTGCAACTTGAGTTGAGGATTTAAATGATTAAATGGTGATGAATTAATGATCCTGACAGGAATATGTAGAATTTTGAGATGAGAATTAATGTGAGAAATATTTAATTTTGATGATGATGATAACGATGACCAATAAGCCGTGAATTTTCTGTAATTTACGAACAAGTAATTATGAATGACAATGTAAATAGTGTAAATTAATTATTCAATGTTTAGGAGCATTTGACTAACATGTTCAACATTTAAATTATGCCATGCAAGCCATAAAATACGTGATATTTAAAATATGTGATTATAATATGTGTATGTTTAGACAGATTAATAACTTTTTTCAAATCCACATTTATGATGTTAAATTAAAGAGAAATTAGGTCTCAGGTTTCACAAATGTCAGTGACGAAAGACATAGTGCTACAGTGATCCTGAGAACCCAAGAGAACTTTAGAGATTTTTTTGTTCTATGTGGATGAAATATTTTTGATTAGAAAAGAGATGGTTCGAATTTTGGACAATGACAATTTAACGTTGGCATTCGACCATACTCTCAGGTAGGAGGTATATTTAAAATGTCTGTCTGACTATCAAAGTGAAATAAATTTGTTTTTATCTTAGTTGTGATCTGATGGTGGTGTGATTTTCCTTTTTCTTTCCTTGTCTTGAGTAAGGCTTAACCGGAAAGGAGGTGGTTTGCTAGGAATTCAGTTGATGGCGCCCATTTATATTTGCATTTTTTTATTAAACTTAAGCCCGTAACGACCCTAGAGATACTTTGTCTCGTGTTACCCACTGCTTTTTCGATAACTCAGCTGAATTTCCGACACATTCCTTATTTGACTAGAGGTTCATTTAACTCCGCTCTGTCCTGGAACTCCAGGAATGCGATGTAATAGCAGATGGGTCATCGCATCCCCAGGACGAACGGGTACAGAGAGAGAGAGAGAGAGGGAGAATTGCCTTTATCCAACTTGTGGGGCTTCGATTTTGTTTATTCTATGGAATCACATCAGATTTAGATTACTGAGAGATGGATCTCAAGTTCATTTAATTGTGTTATAAAATTTATTAAACTTAGTCAGACAATATACTTGTGTGCCCATTCCAGTGTTCATGTTAATCGTATATCATGTTAGTTATAAGTCACATTTTTCCTATACCCAAGTGAATGCAGGAATTGAGACATTGTGATGTGTTGTTGTCTAACGTCTCTGAATAAAACGTATATTGAAAATATAATTATGTTGCCGGAGGATTTAGCTAAGGTGTTAGGAGAGTTACAGACGGGTATGTCTGGTATTGCAGAAACTATTTCTAAAATGGAAACGGAAGTTAAAGAACAGATAAATAGTTCAGAAGCTAGATTAAAAGCTAGATGTAAAGAAAATGTACAAGCATTACAGGCTAGTAACGAAGGCAATCTGAACGACAGTTTAAAGTCATTAGAGACTAGATTACAGTCAACTAGTGAAGATAATTTAAAGTCATTAGAGACTAGATTACAGACTAGTACTGAAGAAAATTTAAAATTATTACAGTCAAATAGTAAAGATGAGTTGATGTCATTAGAAACTAGATTACAGACTAGTACTGAAAGCCATTTGAAAGCTAGTGAAGCTAACTTGAAAGATAGTTTTAAATCATTAGAAGAAAGGTTACAGTCAACTGGTGAAGAAAATTTAAAATCATTAGAAGAAAGATTACAGTCAAATAGTGAGGATAATTTCAAATCATTGGAAGAGAAATTACAAGCTCGTAGTGAAGAAACTAACACTGAATTAGAAAACAAGTTAACTAGGTTAGAGAATAGATTAACTTTAAAGAATAATGAAATGCTTAAGACTTTACAATTAGATATAATTGCAGTAAATATGAAAGGAGAGGAAAATTTTCAAATATTAAGAAAGAATATTATTGAATTAGAAAGTAAAGGAGAAGAAAACATTTTCACTTTAAGAACAGACGTTATGTCTATACAGAAAGACATTAAATCGGACGTATCGAAGTTGAGGTTCGACATCGATGGTTTAGTGACAGATGTAGGCAAAATTCAAGAGTGGTCTACCGAAGTATCTTTCGAGACTAAAATCAAAGGTCTAGAAAGAATCTAGGTAATGAGATTAAGGATTTAAAGTCAGTAATTGGGACCATTAAAGAGGAAGTCTTAGGAGAGGTTAATTCTAATTTAAAATCATTAGAGAATCAATTGCAGAAAGATATTAGGAAGATAGACGACGATATAGAGCAAAAGGTTAATGAAAACTTAGCTTTATTCAAAAATAGAGTCGGTGCAATCGTGGAAGAACGGTATAGTGAGGTCGATGCCGAAGCAAAGGAAAAACGTGAAGGATTAGATGAAAAATTAATCGCAGGTATGGCAAACTTAGAAGCGAGGTTTACGGAGAACAAGGAAGCGAAGAAGATAGATTCAACTCTATTTAGAACAGATGTTGATCTGTTAAAGGAACAAGTCGCGTCAGTAAAGAATACGTGCGAAGACAAGATTGACAAGTTGAAAAACGATTTAGACGAGAGTAACAAAACGCAGAATGTTACGTCGCTAGATGAGTTGAAGACTCAGGTCAAGACCGCGGAGAAATTGGCAGAAGATAGGATAACTAAACTTGAATCTATGTTTAATAGTTTCACCAGTCAGAATATTACATCAGGAGAAACATTGATAAATCAGACAGCGATAGACCGCAGTATGAGTAATCAAGAAGTTAGCATGGGAGAAGACCGTCAAACGCAACCGAATGTGACATTCGAAAGGGCAAGTTCAACCCCTCACGATAATCCAAGTTCGAATAGGAGTACGTTGGGTACAAGCGAACGATACTCAGGTCCAGTTACTATTATCAGAAATCTGGATGACAAGCCTAGGAAGTTTTCTGGAAATACAGGAGTCACACCAGTCGAATTTCTGCGAGATATTCGAGACTACATGGCGGAACATAGAGTAGCCAAGGAAAGAGAGCTAAGGATAGTCGAACGCGCCTTAGACGGGTCTGCGCTAACTTGGTTTAGAGCATTCAGAAGCAATTTTGCGAATATGGAGCAATTTGCAATCGCATTCTTGAGGAGATTTTGGAGTGCCGAGGATCAACTGAACGTAAGAGCAGAAATGTACTCGAAGCGTTATTCTACGTCACATCCGACGCATTATGCCAATTATTTTACGTCACAGCTGGCTAAATTACAGTTTCTGATTCCTCCATTGCCTGAAGAAGAGCTTTTGCAAGCTATAGCGAGACAGTTACCGATTGAGGTACAGCGATCACTCATAGCGTCGGGAGCCAACACACTTGAGCACTATGACGACATTTTACGGCGATTGGACTATACAAGCGCTCAAGTTACGCCTAGAAATACAAGAAACGACAATAGAAACACGCAAGAGGTGAATGCGGTAGTCGTTGACAACGCAGCTCAAACGGACAGAAGAGATTCCTGGGAAAACAGAAGGAACGAAGGAAATCGAGGAAACATCCGTAACGCTCGAGGAAATGATCGGTATAGAGGACCATATGAGAGGCCATACGATCAGGAAGCAAGAGACAGCCGATATAGAAATTATAACCAGAATTCCAGATATCAAGACAGGAATCGATACAACAATAGATATCGTGGCAGAAATAACTAGAGCCAAGGTCAACAGTATAATCGGAACGACCGGCAGGATGGCCGAAGAAACGATCCTAACGAAAGACGAGATAATCGTGGATATGAGAGGTCGAGGCAAGAAGATAGACAGCCTAGTGCACCACTCGAAGAGACAGTCAGAGATGTCAATCGAGCAAGCACGAGTGGCGAAGGAAAAAAAACGTCAAATTAACTCTAAAAAAAAATGCTAATCATTGGAAGTTAATCATCATTGTTGAGAGTCAGAAAGTACCATCATGCTGATTAAGAGAATTGTTGAGCTATCGTGTACATGTGTTATATATATAGAATGCCTGAGAGTGTATTATTTTTCCTCAATCCTGATTTTTAAAAAAGGAGATGTACGGGAGAGATGTACCCGATACCTAGTTGAGGATATCGGCTACGCCAGCAGACATTAAGCCGTAGTTTAGATTTTGGGAAGAGTTAAGAAAAGATAGCGCTCAGATCGAGTCAAGAGGAATGTCAGGATGACGTAGTAGGTCTAGGATCAAGAAGGCGCTGACCGCAGTTAAGCAGATGGAATTATGGATGGATTTATGAAGCTTTATTAAGATCTATATGGAACATGGTATTTAAACATCTTAGAAGAGAAGATATAACATGCATTATATGTGGTAATAATTTTAAGGAAGTTAGATAACCCTTAAGTTATTTTATAACGTAATAGCCGAGATGATGAGGGTTCGAGATTATAATTGTGACGCGAGAGCATAGTGGTGGGGTGAACGCCACGTGTCTGCGCCAGGCAGATAAGAGTAAAGACAGTGCGGACACATTCAGTGGAGCTCTGTCAGCCGAGCAAGCAGGGTCGAGCTCAGTAGCGCAAGCCAAACGCATGGTGAAGGTCGCGTAGCGAACCGAAACTGTCACGGCAAAAGTGTAGGCGACAATTTCAACATCACCGAACAGCGAACGACAAGCAGGGCATTGATCCAGGCGGACTTGCCGAGCAAGCAAGCATAGGCGGCCGGGATGTTAGAACAGCATTGTGAGTAGTTGGAGAACTTGATTCTAAGCTGCATTTCAACGCAGTCTGAACACAGTTTTTCTGAATAACATTACGACAATGCATTTCATAACGCATTCCAAGTAACATTAACAATTTCAAGCAAACGGAATGTTGTAAGCATATGCACTGATGAACATTAGCTCGTGCATTAATACATTTATTTCTTATACAGTTTTATAAATTACCGAATATGAACACAACTACAGGGTGTTTCATAAACATAGACACTCTCACATAAAATTTTATTTTACGAAAGTGAGACTTATCAGTTATTGGAGATTGAACTTTCGACACTCAAACTGAACATTTAATGGAACAGTGGCGTAACGTAGAAGAGGAATAGGGGGTCCGCTGTTTCTATGAACTTTTTCGTGAAGATTTGGACAATATCCGCTATGGATAACCAGAAGTTTATCATGTCGGAGTAAACGCAGACAGAGACGCAATGGCACCACGGAGCGATGGATTCGATTCCTGACGAGGAGGAGGTCCACCAGCTGATTCACTTGGAATTCGAAGGCAATCGTCATTGCATGGATGGAATGATATTCACGCCGATCTTTCGAGAAATTCATTACATAGGGAAAATCGACGATCTTTGAAATTTAATAACAGCTGATTATGAGAAGGTACTGTAAGAGTTATAACTACCTGATACGATTATTTTCATGAATACTGGGCACACATGTATATTTTTCTAATAGGAGTGATACGATTATTTAGACATGGTTTGACTTTATATGCTTCGAATTTTGCTAGAATATGGCGTGACCATATGATATGGCAGGCATCATTATACGAAATTCTCACCATTGGTTGGCTTTATTAAGCAGATGTTTGGTCTTTTAGACATTTTTCCAGCAAGGATAGCTTTCATGAATAGTTTTTTTTGTGTAACGAGTATTTCGAACACGTGATCTGCAATTGATTATCTAAAATTACTTCGTCAGTTCATTGCATACTAGCGAGTGTGTATTATTCATCAGTAGGGATTTTTTCCATTGGATTGTTTGGAGATATTAAGAAGTTATTCACTTTAGTGAATGAATATCGCTTTTATATGGCAACTAGAAACTTGTTGATTCCTATCTGGTACATTCACTCATATAGTCTACGAGATGGGGTCTTTCGTATTTATACGATTGAATGGTGGTTACTCATCTTACCCATCGTTTAGGGCACTATCATGATTAGTCGACGAGGCGAGGTCTTTCGTATTTATACGACTGTACGGTGGTTACTCATCTTACTTGCCATAGAGGGACTCATTGTTATCATCCGAGTGTACATGAGATTGTAAGTGAATCAAACAAGGAACTACTAGTCACATATCAGTCGAAATTTTGTTAAATAAAGTAACGATAAATGTCAGCAGGATTACGTTTTGTAATTCTTGTTTGCCAATCCAATATTTTGTTGCTATACTCTTTTAAGAGTAATTTCAGTTTAACAGCTGGTACAGCTGATGCTTTTGATGATTTTTATAATTGTGTTGGATACCTTTGAGAAGGAGTTAAAGTAATTGAATCTTGTAAGATGAATCATTAATGGTCAGATTTATTTTAAGGCAGATCAGTATTGCAGATTTTGATATGAGAGATTATAGCACATTGGTGTTTTTCTGTGATGTGAATTATGAGAATTGTAAGAGAATTTATGCTATTTGAAAGCAAATCTTGAATTACTAAGGTAATATTTTTCCAATTGTTTAAGAAGTTGTCTAGATGTGATCAGATTAATTACAGTTATTGGAGATTGTGTGCGTTGATAATTTGAAGCCAGTTATATATTTTTTGTAGATCATGCGACATGGTTAAGTGAAGTTTGTGATAGGCATTTTGTGGAAGTTTCCAAGTGATAGTTGCAATGTTGCTAATGCATTTTGAAGCAGACATGAGGTTGTTGAACCCAGTCTAGCGTAATTGTTGAGATTCATGCTGTATGTGCTGAATATTTATGGAGTTTTTGTGGAATAATTGTTGTATTCAAATGTGATATTTGAAGAATTGAGGAAATATAATGTCGTTGTGGATAGTTAGATCCAACGTGATGTCGTGAAGGCAATAATATTTTTTGGCATGATAAATTAAATACGAGATATAACTTGGAAGTAATAAAACTGTAAGACAACGTTCTATAAACCATATTAAACAATTTGTTAGGAAATTAAACAAATAAATAAAGTTGATAATACAAGATTTTCTGAGAATAATAATTAATGAAATAATAATCTGAGATTTAAGCATATTAACGATCTGACCTAATGAAATAAAAATCAGAATGACTAGATGAAATAATAAAAATCTAAATAACCAGAAGAATAAAATTTAAATAATTTGATAAATTAAATTTTGGAATAAATCAATGAATTAAATAAATGGATGAATTAAAGATTGGATAAATAAACTGATTGAAATAAATTAATAGACGATTGTAATGATGATGAATAACTGAATTAGAAGGTGATAATTAACTAAAGAAGCTGATGATTAATGAATTTATATGGAATTAAATAAATTTAATTGAGATATAATTTGAAGGAATTGCAACTTGAGTTGAGGATTTAAATGATTAAATGGTGATGAATTAATGATCCTGACAGGAATATGTAGAATTTTGAGATGAGAATTAATGTGAGAAATATTTAATTTTGATGATGATGATAACGATGACCAATAAGCCGTGAATTTTCTGTAATTTACGAACAAGTAATTATGAATGACAATGTAAATAGTGTAAATTAATTATTCAATGTTTAGGAGCATTTGACTAACATGTTCAACATTTAAATTATGCCATGCAAGCCATAAAATACGTGATATTTAAAATATGTGATTATAATATGTGTATGTTTAGACAGATTAATAACTTTTTTCAAATCCACATTTATGATGTTAAATTAAAGAGAAATTAGGTCTCAGGTTTCACAAATGTCAGTGACGAAAGACATAGTGCTACAGTGATCCTGAGAACCCAAGAGAACTTTAGAGATTTTTTTGTTCTATGTGGATGAAATATTTTTGATTAGAAAAGAGATGGTTCGATTTTTGGACAATGACAATTTAACGTTGGCATTCGACCATACTCTCAGGTAGGAGGTATATTTAAAATGTCTGTCTGACTATCAAAGTGAAATAAATTTGTTTTTATCTTAGTTGTGATCTGATGGTGGTGTGATTTTCCTTTTTCTTTCCTTGTCTTGAGTAAGGCTTAACCGGAAAGGAGGTGGTTTGCTAGGAATTCAGTTGATGGCGCCCATTTATATTTGCATTTTTTTATTAAACTTAAGCCCGTAACGACCCTAGAGATACTTTGTCTCGTGTTACCCACTGCTTTTTCGATAACTCAGCTGAATTTCCGACACATTCCTTATTTGACTAGAGGTTCATTTAACTCCGCTCTGTCCTGGAACTCCAGGAATGCGATGTAATAGCAGATGGGTCATCGCATCCCCAGGACGAACGGGTACAGAGAGAGAGAGAGAGAGAGGGAGAATTGCCTTTATCCAACTTGTGGGGCTTCGATTTTGTTTATTCTATGGAATCACATCAGATTTAGATTACTGAGAGATGGATCTCAAGTTCATTTAATTGTGTTATAAAATTTATTAAACTTAGTCAGACAATATACTTGTGTGTCCATTCCAGTGTTCATGTTAATCGTATATCATGTTAGTTATAAGTCACATTTTTCCTATACCCAAGTGAATGCAGGAATTGAGACATTGTGATGTGTTGTTGTCTAACGTCTCTGAATAAAACGTATATTGAAAATATAATTATGTTGCCGGAAGATTTAGGTAAGGTGTTAGGAGAGTTACAGACGGGTATGTCTGGTATTGCAGAAACTATTTCTAAAATGGAAACGGAAGTTAAAGAACAGATAAATAGTTCAGAAGCTAGATTAAAAGCTAGATGTAAAGAAAATGTACAAGCATTACAGGCTAGTAACGAAGGCAATCTGAACGACAGTTTAAAGTCATTAGAGACTAGATTACAGTCAACTAGTGAAGATAATTTAAAGTCATTAGAGACTAGATTACAGACTAGTACTGAAGAAAATTTAAAATTATTACAGTCAAATAGTAAAGATGAGTTGATGTCATTAGAAACTAGATTACAGACTAGTACTGAAAGCCATTTGAAAGCTAGTGAAGCTAACTTGAAAGATAGTTTTAAATCATTAGAAGAAAGGTTACAGTCAACTGGTGAAGAAAATTTAAAATCATTAGAAGAAAGATTACAGTCAAATAGTGAGGATAATTTCAAATCATTGGAAGAGAAATTACAAGCTCGTAGTGAAGAAACTAACACTGAATTAGAAAACAAGTTAACTAGGTTAGAGAATAGATTAACTTTAAAGAATAATGAAATGCTTAAGACTTTACAATTAGATATAATTGCAGTAAATATGAAAGGAGAGGAAAATTTTCAAATATTAAGAAAGAATATTATTGAATTAGAAAGTAAAGGAGAAGAAAACATTTTCACTTTAAGAACAGACGTTATGTCTATACAGAAAGACATTAAATCGGACGTATCGAAGTTGAGGTTCGACATCGATGGTTTAGTGACAGATGTAGGCAAAATTCAAGAGTGGTCTACCGAAGTATCTTTCGAGACTAAAATCAAAAGTCTAGAAAGAATCTAGGTAATGAGATTAAGGATTTAAAGTCAGTAATTGGGACCATTAAAGAGGAAGTCTTAGGAGAGGTTAATTCTAATTTAAAATCATTAGAGAATCAATTGCAGAAAGATATTAGGAAGATAGACGACGATATAGAGCAAAAGGTTAATGAAAACTTAGCTTTATTCAAAAATAGAGTCGGTGCAATCGTGGAAGAACGGTATAGTGAGGTCGATGCCGAAGCAAAGGAAAAACGTGAAGGATTAGATGAAAAATTAATCGCAGGTATGGCAAACTTAGAAGCGAGGTTTACGGAGAACAAGGAAGCGAAGAAGATAGATTCAACTCTATTTAGAACAGATGTTGATCTGTTAAAGGAACAAGTCGCGTCAGTAAAGAATACGTGCGAAGACAAGATTGACAAGTTGAAAAACGATTTAGACGAGAGTAACAAAACGCAGAATGTTACGTCGCTAGATGAGTTGAAGACTCAGGTCAAGACCGCGGAGAAATTGGCAGAAGATAGGATAACTAAACTTGAATCTATGTTTAACAGTTTCACCAGTCAGAATATTACATCAGGAGAAACATTGATAAATCAGACAGCGATAGACCGCAGTATGAGTAATCAAGAAGTTAGCATGGGAGAAGACCGTCAAACGCAACCGAATGTGACATTCGAAAGGGCAAGTTCAACCCCTCACGATAATCCAAGTTCGAATAGGAGTACGTTGGGTACAAGCGAACGATACTCAGGTCCAGTTACTATTATCAGAAATCTGGATGACAAGCCTAGGAAGTTTTCTGGAAATACAGGAGTCACACCAGTCGAATTTCTGCGAGATATTCGAGACTACATGGCGGAACATAGAGTAGCCAAGGAAAGAGAGCTAAGGATAGTCGAACGCGCCTTAGACGGGTCTGCGCTAACTTGGTTTAGAGCATTCAGAAGCAATTTTGCGAATATGGAGCAATTTGCAATCGCATTCTTGAGGAGATTTTGGAGTGCCGAGGATCAACTGAACGTAAGAGCATAAATGTACTCGAAGCGTTATTCTACGTCACATCCGACGCATTATGCCAATTATTTTACGTCACAGCTGGCTAAATTACAGTTTCTGATTCCTCCATTGCCTGAAGAAGAGCTTTTGCAAGCTATAGCGAGACAGTTACCGATTGAGGTACAGCGATCACTCATAGCGTCGGGAGCCAACACACTCGAGCACTATGACGACATTTTACGGCGATTGGACTATACAAGCGCTCAAGTTACGCCTAGAAATACAAGAAACGACAATAGAAACACGCAAGAGGTGAATGCGGTAGTCGTTGACAACGCAGCTCAAACGGACAGAAGAGATTCCTGGGAAAACAGAAGGAACGAAGGAAATCGAGGAAACATCCGTAACGCTCGAGGAAATGATCGGTATAGAGGACCATATGAGAGGCCATACGATCAGGAAGCAAGAGACAGCCGATATAGAAATTATAACCAGAATTCCAGATATCAAGACAGGAATCGATACAACAATAGATATCGTGGCAGAAATAACTAGAGCCAAGGTCAACAATATAATCGGAACGACCGGCAGGATGGCCGAAGAAACGATCCTAACGAAAGACGAGATAATCGTGGATATGAGAGGTCGAGGCAAGAAGATAGACAGCCTAGTGCACCACTCGAAGAGACAGTCAGAGATGTCAATCGAGCAAGCACGAGTGGCGAAGGAAAAAAAACGTCAAATTAACTCTAAAAAAATGCTAATCATTGGAAGTCAATCATCATTGTTGAGAGTCAGAAAGTACCATCATGCTGATTAAGAGAATTGTTGAGCTATCGTGTACATGTGTTATATATATAGAATGCCTGAGAGTGTATTATTTTTCCTCAATCCTGATTTTTAAAAAAGGAGATGTACGGGAGAGATGTACCCGATACCTAGTTGAGGATATCGGCTACGCCAGCAGACATTAAGCCGTAGTTTAGATTTTGGGAAGAGTTAAGAAAAGATAGCGCTCAGATCGAGTCAAGAGGAATGTCAGGATGACGTAGTAGGTCTAGGATCAAGAAGGCGCTGACCGCAGTTAAGCAGATGGAATTATGGATGGATTTATGAAGCTTTATTAAGATCTATATGGAACATGGTATTTAAACATCTTAGAAGAGAAGATATAACATGCATTATATGTGGTAATAATTTTAAGGAAGTTAGATAACCCTTAAGTTATTTTATAACGTAATAGCCGAGATGATGAGGGTTCGAGATTATAATTGTGACGCGAGAGCATAGTGGTGGGGTGAACGCCACGTGTCTGCGCCAGGCAGATAAGAGTAAAGACAGTGCGGACACATTCAGTGGAGCTCTGTCAGCCGAGCAAGCAGGGTCGAGCTCAGTAGCGCAAGCCAAACGCATGGTGAAGGTCGCGTAGCGAACCGAAACTGTCACGGCAAAAGTGTAGGCGACAATTTCAACATCACCGAACAGCGAACGACAAGCAGGGCATTGATCCAGGCGGACTTGCCGAGCAAGCAAGCATAGGCGGCCGGGATGTTAGAACAGCATTGTGAGTAGTTGGAGAACTTGATTCTAAGCTGCATTTCAACGCAGTCTGAACACAGTTTTTCTGAATAACATTACGACAATGCATTTCATAACGCATTCCAAGTAACATTAACAATTTCAAGCAAACGGAATGTTGTAAGCATATGCACTGATGAACATTAGCTCGTGCATTAATACATTTATTTCTTATACAGTTTTATAAATTACCGAATATGAACACAACTACAGGGTGTTTCATAAACTTAGACACTCTCACATAAAATTTTATTTTACGAAAGTGAGACTTATCAGTTATTGGAGATTGAACTTTCGACACTCAAACTGAACATTTAATGGAACAGTGGCGTAACGTAGAAGAGGAATAGGGGGTCCGCTGTTTCTATGAACTTTTTCGTGAAGATTTGGACAATATCCGCTATGGATAACCAGAAGTTTATCATGTCGGAGTAAACGCAGACAGAGACGCAATGGCACCACGGAGCGATGGATTCGATTCCTGACGAGGAGGAGGTCCACCAGCTGATTCACTTGGAATTCGAAGGCAATCGTCATTGCATGGATGGAATGATATTCACGCCGATCTTTCGAGAAATTCATTACATAGGGAAAATCGACGATCTTTGAAATTTAATAACAGCTGATTATGAGAAGGTACTGTAAGAGTTATAACTACCTGATACGATTATTTTCATGAATACTGGGCACACATGTATATTTTTCTAATAGGAGTGATACGATTATTTAGACATGGTTTGACTTTATATGCTTCGAATTTTGCTAGAATATGGCGTGACCATATGATATGGCAGGCATCATTATACGAAATTCTCACCATTGGTTGGCTTTATTAAGCAGATGTTTGGTCTTTTAGACATTTTTCCAGCAAGGATAGCTTTCATGAATAGTTTTTTTTGTGTAACGAGTATTTCGAACACGTGATCTGCAATTGATTATCTAAAATTACTTCGTCAGTTCATTGCATACTAGCGAGTGTGTATTATTCATCAGTAGGGATTTTTTCCATTGGATTGTTTGGAGATATTAAGAAGTTATTCACTTTAGTGAATGAATATCGCTTTTATATGGCAACTAGAAACTTGTTGATTCCTATCTGGTACATTCACTCATATAGTCTACGAGATGGGGTCTATCGTATTTATACGATTGAATGGTGGTTACTCATCTTACCCATCGTTTAGGGCACTATCATGATTAGTCGACGAGGCGAGGTCTTTCGTATTTATACGACTGTACGGTGGTTACTCATCTTACTTGCCATAGAGGGACTCATTGTTATCATCCGAGTGTACATGAGATTGTAAGTGAATCAAACAAGGAACTACTAGTCACATATCAGTCGAAATTTTGTTAAATAAAGTAACGATAAATGTCAGCAGGATTACGTTTTGTAATTCTTGTTTGCCAATCCAATATTTTGTTGCTATACTCTTTTAAGAGTAATTTCAGTTTAACAGCTGGTACAGCTGATGCTTTTGATGATTTTTATAATTGTGTTGGATACCTTTGAGAAGGAGTTAAAGTAATTGAATCTTGTAAGATGAATCATTAATGGTCAGATTTATTTTAAGGCAGATCAGTATTGCAGATTTTGATATGAGAGATTATAGCACATTGGTGTTTTTCTGTGATGTGAATTATGAGAATTGTAAGAGAATTTATGCTATTTGAAAGCAAATCTTGAATTACTAAGGTAATATTTTTCCAATTGTTTAAGAAGTTGTCTAGATGTGATCAGATTAATTACAGTTATTGGAGATTGTGTGCGTTGATAATTTGAAGCCAGTTATATATTTTTTGTAGATCATGCAACATGGTTAAGTGAAGTTTGTGATAGGCATTTTGTGGAAGTTTCCAAGTGATAGTTGCAATGTTGCTAATGCATTTTGAAGCAGACATGAGGTTGTTGAACCCAGTCTAGCGTAATTGTTGAGATTCATGCTGTATGTGCTGAATATTTATGGAGTTTTTGTGGAATAATTGTTGTATTCAAATGTGATATTTGAAGAATTGAGGAAATATAATGTCGTTGTGGATAGTTAGATCCAACGTGATGTCGTGAAGGCAATAATATTTTTTGGCATGATAAATTAAATACGAGATATAACTTGGAAGTAATAAAACTGTAAGACAACGTTCTATAAACCATATTAAACAATTTGTTAGGAAATTAAACAAATAAATAAAGTTGATAATACAAGATTTTCTGAGAATAATAATTAATGAAATAATAATCTGAGATTTAAGCATATTAACGATCTGACCTAATGAAATAAAAATCAGAATGACTAGATGAAATAATAAAAATCTAAATAACCAGAAGAATAAAATTTAAATAATTTGATAAATTAAATTTTGGAATAAATCAATGAATTAAATAAATGGATGAATTAAAGATTGGATAAATAAACTGATTGAAATAAATTAATAGACGATTGTAATGATGATGAATAACTGAATTAGAAGGTGATAATTAACTAAAGAAGCTGATGATTAATGAATTTATATGGAATTAAATAAATTTAATTGAGATATAATTTGAAGGAATTGCAACTTGAGTTGAGGATTTAAATGATTAAATGGTGATGAATTAATGATCCTGACAGGAATATGTAGAATTTTGAGATGAGAATTAATGTGAGAAATATTTAATTTTGATGATGATGATAACGATGACCAATAAGCCGTGAATTTTCTGTAATTTACGAACAAGTAATTATGAATGACAATGTAAATAGTGTAAATTAATTATTCAATGTTTAGGAGCATTTGACTAACATGTTCAACATTTAAATTATGCCATGCAAGCCATAAAATACGTGATATTTAAAATATGTGATTATAATATGTGTATGTTTAGACAGATTAATAACTTTTTTCAAATCCACATTTATGATGTTAAATTAAAGAGAAATTAGGTCTCAGGTTTCACAAATGTCAGTGACGAAAGACATAGTGCTACAGTGATCCTGAGAACCCAAGAGAACTTTAGAGATTTTTTTGTTCTATGTGGATGAAATATTTTTGATTAGAAAAGAGATGGTTCGAATTTTGGACAATGACAATTTAACGTTGGCATTCGACCATACTCTCAGGTAGGAGGTATATTTAAAATGTCTGTCTGACTATCAAAGTGAAATAAATTTGTTTTTATCTTAGTTGTGATCTGATGGTGGTGTGATTTTCCTTTTTCTTTCCTTGTCTTGAGTAAGGCTTAACCGGAAAGGAGGTGGTTTGCTAGGAATTCAGTTGATGGCGCCCATTTATATTTGCATTTTTTTATTAAACTTAAGCCCGTAACGACCCTAGAGATACTTTGTCTCGTGTTACCCACTGCTTTTTCGATAACTCAGCTGAATTTCCGACACATTCCTTATTTGACTAGAGGTTCATTTAACTCCGCTCTGTCCTGGAACTCCAGGAATGCGATGTAATAGCAGATGGGTCATCGCATCCCCAGGACGAACGGGTACAGAGAGAGAGAGAGAGAGGGAGAATTGCCTTTATCCAACTTGTGGGGCTTCGATTTTGTTTATTCTATGGAATCACATCAGATTTAGATTACTGAGAGATGGATCTCAAGTTCATTTAATTGTGTTATAAAATTTATTAAACTTAGTCAGACAATATACTTGTGTGCCCATTCCAGTGTTCATGTTAATCGTATATCATGTTAGTTATAAGTCACATTTTTCCTATACCCAAGTGAATGCAGGAATTGAGACATTGTGATGTGTTGTTGTCTAACGTCTCTGAATAAAACGTATATTGAAAATATAATTATGTTGCCGGAGGATTTAGCTAAGGTGTTAGGAGAGTTACAGACGGGTATGTCTGGTATTGCAGAAACTATTTCTAAAATGGAAACGGAAGTTAAAGAACAGATAAATAGTTCAGAAGCTAGATTAAAAGCTAGATGTAAAGAAAATGTACAAGCATTACAGGCTAGTAACGAAGGCAATCTGAACGACAGTTTAAAGTCATTAGAGACTAGATTACAGTCAACTAGTGAAGATAATTTAAAGTCATTAGAGACTAGATTACAGACTAGTACTGAAGAAAATTTAAAATTATTACAGTCAAATAGTAAAGATGAGTTGATGTCATTAGAAACTAGATTACAGACTAGTACTGAAAGCCATTTGAAAGCTAGTGAAGCTAACTTGAAAGATAGTTTTAAATCATTAGAAGAAAGGTTACAGTCAACTGGTGAAGAAAATTTAAAATCATTAGAAGAAAGATTACAGTCAAATAGTGAGGATAATTTCAAATCATTGGAAGAGAAATTACAAGCTCGTAGTGAAGAAACTAACACTGAATTAGAAAACAAGTTAACTAGGTTAGAGAATAGATTAACTTTAAAGAATAATGAAATGCTTAAGACTTTACAATTAGATATAATTGCAGTAAATATGAAAGGAGAGGAAAATTTTCAAATATTAAGAAAGAATATTATTGAATTAGAAAGTAAAGGAGAAGAAAACATTTTCACTTTAAGAACAGACGTTATGTCTATACAGAAAGACATTAAATCGGACGTATCGAAGTTGAGGTTCGACATCGATGGTTTAGTGACAGATGTAGGCAAAATTCAAGAGTGGTCTACCGAAGTATCTTTCGAGACTAAAATCAAAGGTCTAGAAAGAATCTAGGTAATGAGATTAAGGATTTAAAGTCAGTAATTGGGACCATTAAAGAGGAAGTCTTAGGAGAGGTTAATTCTAATTTAAAATCATTAGAGAATCAATTGCAGAAAGATATTAGGAAGATAGACGACGATATAGAGCAAAAGGTTAATGAAAACTTAGCTTTATTCAAAAATAGAGTCGGTGCAATCGTGGAAGAACGGTATAGTGAGGTCGATGCCGAAGCAAAGGAAAAACGTGAAGGATTAGATGAAAAATTAATCGCAGGTATGGCAAACTTAGAAGCGAGGTTTACGGAGAACAAGGAAGCGAAGAAGATAGATTCAACTCTATTTAGAACAGATGTTGATCTGTTAAAGGAACAAGTCGCGTCAGTAAAGAATACGTGCGAAGACAAGATTGACAAGTTGAAAAACGATTTAGACGAGAGTAACAAAACGCAGAATGTTACGTCGCTAGATGAGTTGAAGACTCAGGTCAAGACCGCGGAGAAATTGGCAGAAGATAGGATAACTAAACTTGAATCTATGTTTAATAGTTTCACCAGTCAGAATATTACATCAGGAGAAACATTGATAAATCAGACAGCGATAGACCGCAGTATGAGTAATCAAGAAGTTAGCATGGGAGAAGACCGTCAAACGCAACCGAATGTGACATTCGAAAGGGCAAGTTCAACCCCTCACGATAATCCAAGTTCGAATAGGAGTACGTTGGGTACAAGCGAACGATACTCAGGTCCAGTTACTATTATCAGAAATCTGGATGACAAGCCTAGGAAGTTTTCTGGAAATACAGGAGTCACACCAGTCGAATTTCTGCGAGATATTCGAGACTACATGGCGGAACATAGAGTAGCCAAGGAAAGAGAGCTAAGGATAGTCGAACGCGCCTTAGACGGGTCTGCGCTAACTTGGTTTAGAGCATTCAGAAGCAATTTTGCGAATATGGAGCAATTTGCAATCGCATTCTTGAGGAGATTTTGGAGTGCCGAGGATCAACTGAACGTAAGAGCAGAAATGTACTCGAAGCGTTATTCTACGTCACATCCGACGCATTATGCCAATTATTTTACGTCACAGCTGGCTAAATTACAGTTTCTGATTCCTCCATTGCCTGAAGAAGAGCTTTTGCAAGCTATAGCGAGACAGTTACCGATTGAGGTACAGCGATCACTCATAGCGTCGGGAGCCAACACACTTGAGCACTATGACGACATTTTACGGCGATTGGACTATACAAGCGCTCAAGTTACGCCTAGAAATACAAGAAACGACAATAGAAACACGCAAGAGGTGAATGCGGTAGTCGTTGACAACGCAGCTCAAACGGACAGAAGAGATTCCTGGGAAAACAGAAGGAACGAAGGAAATCGAGGAAACATCCGTAACGCTCGAGGAAATGATCGGTATAGAGGACCATATGAGAGGCCATACGATCAGGAAGCAAGAGACAGCCGATATAGAAATTATAACCAGAATTCCAGATATCAAGACAGGAATCGATACAACAATAGATATCGTGGCAGAAATAACTAGAGCCAAGGTCAACAGTATAATCGGAACGACCGGCAGGATGGCCGAAGAAACGATCCTAACGAAAGACGAGATAATCGTGGATATGAGAGGTCGAGGCAAGAAGATAGACAGCCTAGTGCACCACTCGAAGAGACAGTCAGAGATGTCAATCGAGCAAGCACGAGTGGCGAAGGAAAAAAAACGTCAAATTAACTCTAAAAAAAATGCTAATCATTGGAAGTTAATCATCATTGTTGAGAGTCAGAAAGTACCATCATGCTGATTAAGAGAATTGTTGAGCTATCGTGTACATGTGTTATATATATAGAATGCCTGAGAGTGTATTATTTTTCCTCAATCCTGATTTTTAAAAAAGGAGATGTACGGGAGAGATGTACCCGATACCTAGTTGAGGATATCGGCTACGCCAGCAGACATTAAGCCGTAGTTTAGATTTTGGGAAGAGTTAAGAAAAGATAGCGCTCAGATCGAGTCAAGAGGAATGTCAGGATGACGTAGTAGGTCTAGGATCAAGAAGGCGCTGACCGCAGTTAAGCAGATGGAATTATGGATGGATTTATGAAGCTTTATTAAGATCTATATGGAACATGGTATTTAAACATCTTAGAAGAGAAGATATAACATGCATTATATGTGGTAATAATTTTAAGGAAGTTAGATAACCCTTAAGTTATTTTATAACGTAATAGCCGAGATGATGAGGGTTCGAGATTATAATTGTGACGCGAGAGCATAGTGGTGGGGTGAACGCCACGTGTCTGCGCCAGGCAGATAAGAGTAAAGACAGTGCGGACACATTCAGTGGAGCTCTGTCAGCCGAGCAAGCAGGGTCGAGCTCAGTAGCGCAAGCCAAACGCATGGTGAAGGTCGCGTAGCGAACCGAAACTGTCACGGCAAAAGTGTAGGCGACAATTTCAACATCACCGAACAGCGAACGACAAGCAGGGCATTGATCCAGGCGGACTTGCCGAGCAAGCAAGCATAGGCGGCCGGGATGTTAGAACAGCATTGTGAGTAGTTGGAGAACTTGATTCTAAGCTGCATTTCAACGCAGTCTGAACACAGTTTTTCTGAATAACATTACGACAATGCATTTCATAACGCATTCCAAGTAACATTAACAATTTCAAGCAAACGGAATGTTGTAAGCATATGCACTGATGAACATTAGCTCGTGCATTAATACATTTATTTCTTATACAGTTTTATAAATTACCGAATATGAACACAACTACAGGGTGTTTCATAAACATAGACACTCTCACATAAAATTTTATTTTACGAAAGTGAGACTTATCAGTTATTGGAGATTGAACTTTCGACACTCAAACTGAACATTTAATGGAACAGTGGCGTAACGTAGAAGAGGAATAGGGGGTCCGCTGTTTCTATGAACTTTTTCGTGAAGATTTGGACAATATCCGCTATGGATAACCAGAAGTTTATCATGTCGGAGTAAACGCAGACAGAGACGCAATGGCACCACGGAGCGATGGATTCGATTCCTGACGAGGAGGAGGTCCACCAGCTGATTCACTTGGAATTCGAAGGCAATCGTCATTGCATGGATGGAATGATATTCACGCCGATCTTTCGAGAAATTCATTACATAGGGAAAATCGACGATCTTTGAAATTTAATAACAGCTGATTATGAGAAGGTACTGTAAGAGTTATAACTACCTGATACGATTATTTTCATGAATACTGGGCACACATGTATATTTTTCTAATAGGAGTGATACGATTATTTAGACATGGTTTGACTTTATATGCTTCGAATTTTGCTAGAATATGGCGTGACCATATGATATGGCAGGCATCATTATACGAAATTCTCACCATTGGTTGGCTTTATTAAGCAGATGTTTGGTCTTTTAGACATTTTTCCAGCAAGGATAGCTTTCATGAATAGTTTTTTTTGTGTAACGAGTATTTCGAACACGTGATCTGCAATTGATTATCTAAAATTACTTCGTCAGTTCATTGCATACTAGCGAGTGTGTATTATTCATCAGTAGGGATTTTTTCCATTGGATTGTTTGGAGATATTAAGAAGTTATTCACTTTAGTGAATGAATATCGCTTTTATATGGCAACTAGAAACTTGTTGATTCCTATCTGGTACATTCACTCATATAGTCTACGAGATGGGGTCTTTCGTATTTATACGATTGAATGGTGGTTACTCATCTTACCCATCGTTTAGGGCACTATCATGATTAGTCGACGAGGCGAGGTCTTTCGTATTTATACGACTGTACGGTGGTTACTCATCTTACTTGCCATAGAGGGACTCATTGTTATCATCCGAGTGTACATGAGATTGTAAGTGAATCAAACAAGGAACTACTAGTCACATATCAGTCGAAATTTTGTTAAATAAAGTAACGATAAATGTCAGCAGGATTACGTTTTGTAATTCTTGTTTGCCAATCCAATATTTTGTTGCTATACTCTTTTAAGAGTAATTTCAGTTTAACAGCTGGTACAGCTGATGCTTTTGATGATTTTTATAATTGTGTTGGATACCTTTGAGAAGGAGTTAAAGTAATTGAATCTTGTAAGATGAATCATTAATGGTCAGATTTATTTTAAGGCAGATCAGTATTGCAGATTTTGATATGAGAGATTATAGCACATTGGTGTTTTTCTGTGATGTGAATTATGAGAATTGTAAGAGAATTTATGCTATTTGAAAGCAAATCTTGAATTACTAAGGTAATATTTTTCCAATTGTTTAAGAAGTTGTCTAGATGTGATCAGATTAATTACAGTTATTGGAGATTGTGTGCGTTGATAATTTGAAGCCAGTTATATATTTTTTGTAGATCATGCAACATGGTTAAGTGAAGTTTGTGATAGGCATTTTGTGGAAGTTTCCAAGTGATAGTTGCAATGTTGCTAATGCATTTTGAAGCAGACATGAGGTTGTTGAACCCAGTCTAGCGTAATTGTTGAGATTCATGCTGTATGTGCTGAATATTTATGGAGTTTTTGTGGAATAATTGTTGTATTCAAATGTGATATTTGAAGAATTGAGGAAATATAATGTCGTTGTGGATAGTTAGATCCAACGTGATGTCGTGAAGGCAATAATATTTTTTGGCATGATAAATTAAATACGAGATATAACTTGGAAGTAATAAAACTGTAAGACAACGTTCTATAAACCATATTAAACAATTTGTTAGGAAATTAAACAAATAAATAAAGTTGATAATACAAGATTTTCTGAGAATAATAATTAATGAAATAATAATCTGAGATTTAAGCATATTAACGATCTGACCTAATGAAATAAAAATCAGAATGACTAGATGAAATAATAAAAATCTAAATAACCAGAAGAATAAAATTTAAATAATTTGATAAATTAAATTTTGGAATAAATCAATGAATTAAATAAATGGATGAATTAAAGATTGGATAAATAAACTGATTGAAATAAATTAATAGACGATTGTAATGATGATGAATAACTGAATTAGAAGGTGATAATTAACTAAAGAAGCTGATGATTAATGAATTTATATGGAATTAAATAAATTTAATTGAGATATAATTTGAAGGAATTGCAACTTGAGTTGAGGATTTAAATGATTAAATGGTGATGAATTAATGATCCTGACAGGAATATGTAGAATTTTGAGATGAGAATTAATGTGAGAAATATTTAATTTTGATGATGATGATAACGATGACCAATAAGCCGTGAATTTTCTGTAATTTACGAACAAGTAATTATGAATGACAATGTAAATAGTGTAAATTAATTATTCAATGTTTAGGAGCATTTGACTAACATGTTCAACATTTAAATTATGCCATGCAAGCCATAAAATACGTGATATTTAAAATATGTGATTATAATATGTGTATGTTTAGACAGATTAATAACTTTTTTCAAATCCACATTTATGATGTTAAATTAAAGAGAAATTAGGTCTCAGGTTTCACAAATGTCAGTGACGAAAGACATAGTGCTACAGTGATCCTGAGAACCCAAGAGAACTTTAGAGATTTTTTTGTTCTATGTGGATGAAATATTTTTGATTAGAAAAGAGATGGTTCGATTTTTGGACAATGACAATTTAACGTTGGCATTCGACCATACTCTCAGGTAGGAGGTATATTTAAAATGTCTGTCTGACTATCAAAGTGAAATAAATTTGTTTTTATCTTAGTTGTGATCTGATGGTGGTGTGATTTTCCTTTTTCTTTCCTTGTCTTGAGTAAGGCTTAACCGGAAAGGAGGTGGTTTGCTAGGAATTCAGTTGATGGCGCCCATTTATATTTGCATTTTTTTATTAAACTTAAGCCCGTAACGACCCTAGAGATACTTTGTCTCGTGTTACCCACTGCTTTTTCGATAACTCAGCTGAATTTCCGACACATTCCTTATTTGACTAGAGGTTCATTTAACTCCGCTCTGTCCTGGAACTCCAGGAATGCGATGTAATAGCAGATGGGTCATCGCATCCCCAGGACGAACGGGTACAGAGAGAGAGAGAGAGAGGGAGAATTGCCTTTATCCAACTTGTGGGGCTTCGATTTTGTTTTTTCTATGGAATCACATCAGATTTAGATTACTGAGAGATGGATCTCAAGTTCATTTAATTGTGTTATAAAATTTATTAAACTTAGTCAGACAATATACTTGTGTGTCCATTCCAGTGTTCATGTTAATCGTATATCATGTTAGTTATAAGTCACATTTTTCCTATACCCAAGTGAATGCAGGAATTGAGACATTGTGATGTGTTGTTGTCTAACGTCTCTGAATAAAACGTATATTGAAAATATAATTATGTTGCCGGAAGATTTAGGTAAGGTGTTAGGAGAGTTACAGACGGGTATGTCTGGTATTGCAGAAACTATTTCTAAAATGGAAACGGAAGTTAAAGAACAGATAAATAGTTCAGAAGCTAGATTAAAAGCTAGATGTAAAGAAAATGTACAAGCATTACAGGCTAGTAACGAAGGCAATCTGAACGACAGTTTAAAGTCATTAGAGACTAGATTACAGTCAACTAGTGAAGATAATTTAAAGTCATTAGAGACTAGATTACAGACTAGTACTGAAGAAAATTTAAAATTATTACAGTCAAATAGTAAAGATGAGTTGATGTCATTAGAAACTAGATTACAGACTAGTACTGAAAGCCATTTGAAAGCTAGTGAAGCTAACTTGAAAGATAGTTTTAAATCATTAGAAGAAAGGTTACAGTCAACTGGTGAAGAAAATTTAAAATCATTAGAAGAAAGATTACAGTCAAATAGTGAGGATAATTTCAAATCATTGGAAGAGAAATTACAAGCTCGTAGTGAAGAAACTAACACTGAATTAGAAAACAAGTTAACTAGGTTAGAGAATAGATTAACTTTAAAGAATAATGAAATGCTTAAGACTTTACAATTAGATATAATTGCAGTAAATATGAAAGGAGAGGAAAATTTTCAAATATTAAGAAAGAATATTATTGAATTAGAAAGTAAAGGAGAAGAAAACATTTTCACTTTAAGAACAGACGTTATGTCTATACAGAAAGACATTAAATCGGACGTATCGAAGTTGAGGTTCGACATCGATGGTTTAGTGACAGATGTAGGCAAAATTCAAGAGTGGTCTACCGAAGTATCTTTCGAGACTAAAATCAAAAGTCTAGAAAGAATCTAGGTAATGAGATTAAGGATTTAAAGTCAGTAATTGGGACCATTAAAGAGGAAGTCTTAGGAGAGGTTAATTCTAATTTAAAATCATTAGAGAATCAATTGCAGAAAGATATTAGGAAGATAGACGACGATATAGAGCAAAAGGTTAATGAAAACTTAGCTTTATTCAAAAATAGAGTCGGTGCAATCGTGGAAGAACGGTATAGTGAGGTCGATGCCGAAGCAAGGGAAAAACGTGAAGGATTAGATGAAAAATTAATCGCAGGTATGGCAAACTTAGAAGCGAGGTTTACGGAGAACAAGGAAGCGAAGAAGATAGATTCAACTCTATTTAGAACAGATGTTGATCTGTTAAAGGAACAAGTCGCGTCAGTAAAGAATACGTGCGAAGACAAGATTGACAAGTTGAAAAACGATTTAGACGAGAGTAACAAAACGCAGAATGTTACGTCGCTAGATGAGTTGAAGACTCAGGTCAAGACCGCGGAGAAATTGGCAGAAGATAGGATAACTAAACTTGAATCTATGTTTAACAGTTTCACCAGTCAGAATATTACATCAGGAGAAACATTGATAAATCAGACAGCGATAGACCGCAGTATGAGTAATCAAGAAGTTAGCATGGGAGAAGACCGTCAAACGCAACCGAATGTGACATTCGAAAGGGCAAGTTCAACCCCTCACGATAATCCAAGTTCGAATAGGAGTACGTTGGGTACAAGCGAACGATACTCAGGTCCAGTTACTATTATCAGAAATCTGGATGACAAGCCTAGGAAGTTTTCTGGAAATACAGGAGTCACACCAGTCGAATTTCTGCGAGATATTCGAGACTACATGGCGGAACATAGAGTAGCCAAGGAAAGAGAGCTAAGGATAGTCGAACGCGCCTTAGACGGGTCTGCGCTAACTTGGTTTAGAGCATTCAGAAGCAATTTTGCGAATATGGAGCAATTTGCAATCGCATTCTTGAGGAGATTTTGGAGTGCCGAGGATCAACTGAACGTAAGAGCATAAATGTACTCGAAGCGTTATTCTACGTCACATCCGACGCATTATGCCAATTATTTTACGTCACAGCTGGCTAAATTACAGTTTCTGATTCCTCCATTGCCTGAAGAAGAGCTTTTGCAAGCTATAGCGAGACAGTTACCGATTGAGGTACAGCGATCACTCATAGCGTCGGGAGCCAACACACTTGAGCACTATGACGACATTTTACGGCGATTGGACTATACAAGCGCTCAAGTTACGCCTAGAAATACAAGAAACGACAATAGAAACACGCAAGAGGTGAATGCGGTAGTCGTTGACAACGCAGCTCAAACGGACAGAAGAGATTCCTGGGAAAACAGAAGGAACGAAGGAAATCGAGGAAACATCCGTAACGCTCGAGGAAATGATCGGTATAGAGGACCATATGAGAGGCCATACGATCAGGAAGCAAGAGACAGCCGATATAGAAATTATAACCAGAATTCCAGATATCAAGACAGGAATCGATACAACAATAGATATCGTGGCAGAAATAACTAGAGCCAAGGTCAACAATATAATCGGAACGACCGGCAGGATGGCCGAAGAAACGATCCTAACGAAAGACGAGATAATCGTGGATATGAGAGGTCGAGGCAAGAAGATAGACAGCCTAGTGCACCACTCGAAGAGACAGTCAGAGATGTCAATCGAGCAAGCACGAGTGGCGAAGGAAAAAAAACGTCAAATTAACTCTAAAAAAAATGCTAATCATTGGAAGTCAATCATCATTGTTGAGAGTCAGAAAGTACCATCATGCTGATTAAGAGAATTGTTGAGCTATCGTGTACATGTGTTATATATATAGAATGCCTGAGAGTGTATTATTTTTCCTCAATCCTGATTTTTAAAAAAGGAGATGTACGGGAGAGATGTACCCGATACCTAGTTGAGGATATCGGCTACGCCAGCAGACATTAAGCCGTAGTTTAGATTTTGGGAAGAGTTAAGAAAAGATAGCGCTCAGATCGAGTCAAGAGGAATGTCAGGATGACGTAGTAGGTCTAGGATCAAGAAGGCGCTGACCGCAGTTAAGCAGATGGAATTATGGATGGATTTATGAAGCTTTATTAAGATCTATATGGAACATGGTATTTAAACATCTTAGAAGAGAAGATATAACATGCATTATATGTGGTAATAATTTTAAGGAAGTTAGATAACCCTTAAGTTATTTTATAACGTAATAGCCGAGATGATGAGGGTTCGAGATTATAATTGTGACGCGAGAGCATAGTGGTGGGGTGAACGCCACGTGTCTGCGCCAGGCAGATAAGAGTAAAGACAGTGCGGACACATTCAGTGGAGCTCTGTCAGCCGAGCAAGCAGGGTCGAGCTCAGTAGCGCAAGCCAAACGCATGGTGAAGGTCGCGTAGCGAACCGAAACTGTCACGGCAAAAGTGTAGGCGACAATTTCAACATCACCGAACAGCGAACGACAAGCAGGGCATTGATCCAGGCGGACTTGCCGAGCAAGCAAGCATAGGCGGCCGGGATGTTAGAACAGCATTGTGAGTAGTTGGAGAACTTGATTCTAAGCTGCATTTCAACGCAGTCTGAACACAGTTTTTCTGAATAACATTACGACAATGCATTTCATAACGCATTCCAAGTAACATTAACAATTTCAAGCAAACGGAATGTTGTAAGCATATGCACTGATGAACATTAGCTCGTGCATTAATACATTTATTTCTTATACAGTTTTATAAATTACCGAATATGAACACAACTACAGGGTGTTTCATAAACTTAGACACTCTCACATAAAATTTTATTTTACGAAAGTGAGACTTATCAGTTATTGGAGATTGAACTTTCGACACTCAAACTGAACATTTAATGGAACAGTGGCGTAACGTAGAAGAGGAATAGGGGGTCCGCTGTTTCTATGAACTTTTTCGTGAAGATTTGGACAATATCCGCTATGGATAACCAGAAGTTTATCATGTCGGAGTAAACGCAGACAGAGACGCAATGGCACCACGGAGCGATGGATTCGATTCCTGACGAGGAGGAGGTCCACCAGCTGATTCACTTGGAATTCGAAGGCAATCGTCATTGCATGGATGGAATGATATTCACGCCGATCTTTCGAGAAATTCATTACATAGGGAAAATCGACGATCTTTGAAATTTAATAACAGCTGATTATGAGAAGGTACTGTAAGAGTTATAACTACCTGATACGATTATTTTCATGAATACTGGGCACACATGTATATTTTTCTAATAGGAGTGATACGATTATTTAGACATGGTTTGACTTTATATGCTTCGAATTTTGCTAGAATATGGCGTGACCATATGATATGGCAGGCATCATTATACGAAATTCTCACCATTGGTTGGCTTTATTAAGCAGATGTTTGGTCTTTTAGACATTTTTCCAGCAAGGATAGCTTTCATGAATAGTTTTTTTGTGTAACGAGTATTTCGAACACGTGATCTGCAATTGATTATCTAAAATTACTTCGTCAGTTCATTGCATACTAGCGAGTGTGTATTATTCATCAGTAGGGATTTTTTCCATTGGATTGTTTGGAGATATTAAGAAGTTATTCACTTTAGTGAATGAATATCGCTTTTATATGGCAACTAGAAACTTGTTGATTCCTATCTGGTACATTCACTCATATAGTCTACGAGATGGGGTCTATCGTATTTATACGATTGAATGGTGGTTACTCATCTTACCCATCGTTTAGGGCACTATCATGATTAGTCGACGAGGCGAGGTCTTTCGTATTTATACGACTGTACGGTGGTTACTCATCTTACTTGCCATAGAGGGACTCATTGTTATCATCCGAGTGTACATGAGATTGTAAGTGAATCAAACAAGGAACTACTAGTCACATATCAGTCGAAATTTTGTTAAATAAAGTAACGATAAATGTCAGCAGGATTACGTTTTGTAATTCTTGTTTGCCAATCCAATATTTTGTTGCTATACTCTTTTAAGAATAATTTCAGTTTAACAGCTGGTACAGCTGATGCTTTTGATGATTTTTATAATTGTGTTGGATACCTTTGAGAAGGAGTTAAAGTAATTGAATCTTGTAAGATGAATCATTAATGGTCAGATTTATTTTAAGGCAGATCAGTATTGCAGATTTTGATATGAGAGATTATAGCACATTGGTGTTTTTCTGTGATGTGAATTATGAGAATTGTAAGAGAATTTATGCTATTTGAAAGCAAATCTTGAATTACTAAGGTAATATTTTTCCAATTGTTTAAGAAGTTGTCTAGATGTGATCAGATTAATTACAGTTATTGGAGATTGTGTGCGTTGATAATTTGAAGCCAGTTATATATTTTTTGTAGATCATGCAACATGGTTAAGTGAAGTTTGTGATAGGCATTTTGTGGAAGTTTCCAAGTGATAGTTGCAATGTTGCTAATGCATTTTGAAGCAGACATGAGGTTGTTGAACCCAGTCTAGCGTAATTGTTGAGATTCATGCTGTATGTGCTGAATATTTATGGAGTTTTTGTGGAATAATTGTTGTATTCAAATGTGATATTTGAAGAATTGAGGAAATATAATGTCGTTGTGGATAGTTAGATCCAACGTGATGTCGTGAAGGCAATAATATTTTTTGGCATGATAAATTAAATACGAGATATAACTTGGAAGTAATAAAACTGTAAGACAACGTTCTATAAACCATATTAAACAATTTGTTAGGAAATTAAACAAATAAATAAAGTTGATAATACAAGATTTTCTGAGAATAATAATTAATGAAATAATAATCTGAGATTTAAGCATATTAACGATCTGACCTAATGAAATAAAAATCAGAATGACTAGATGAAATAATAAAAATCTAAATAACCAGAAGAATAAAATTTAAATAATTTGATAAATTAAATTTTGGAATAAATCAATGAATTAAATAAATGGATGAATTAAAGATTGGATAAATAAACTGATTGAAATAAATTAATAGACGATTGTAATGATGATGAATAACTGAATTAGAAGGTGATAATTAACTAAAGAAGCTGATGATTAATGAATTTATATGGAATTAAATAAATTTAATTGAGATATAATTTGAAGGAATTGCAACTTGAGTTGAGGATTTAAATGATTAAATGGTGATGAATTAATGATCCTGACAGGAATATGTAGAATTTTGAGATGAGAATTAATGTGAGAAATATTTAATTTTGATGATGATGATAACGATGACCAATAAGCCGTGAATTTTCTGTAATTCACGAACAAGTAATTATGAATGACAATGTAAATAGTGTAAAATAATTATTCAATGTTTAGGAGCATTTGACTAACATGTTCAACATTTAAATTATGCCATGCAAGCCATAAAATACGTGATATTTAAAATATGTGATTATAATATGTGTATGTTTAGACAGATTAATAACTTTTTTCAAATCCACATTTATGATGTTAAATTAAAGAGAAATTAGGTCTCAGGTTTCACAAATGTCAGTGACGAAAGACATAGTGCTACAGTGATCCTGAGAACCCAAGAGAACTTTAGAGATTTTTTTGTTCTATGTAGATGAAATATTTTTGATTAGAAAAGAGATGGTTCGATTTTTGGACAATAACAATTTAACGTTGGCATTCGACCATACTATCAGGTAGGAGGTATATTTAAAATGTCTGTCTGACTATCAAAGTGAAATAAATTTGTTTTTATCTTAGTTGTGATCTGATGATGGTGTGATTTTCCTTTTTCTTTCCTTG
Source organism: Meconema thalassinum (assembly GCA_946902985.2). Lineage (NCBI taxonomy): Eukaryota > Metazoa > Arthropoda > Insecta > Orthoptera > Tettigoniidae > Meconema > Meconema thalassinum. The sequence continues at coordinate 160,897,630 of OX336399.1, read as the reverse complement.
TCTTGAGTAAGGCTTAACCGGAAAGGAGGTGGTTTGCTAGGAATTCAGTTGATGGTGCCCATTTATATTTGCATTTTTTTATTAAACTTAAGCCCGTAACGACCCTAGAGATACTTTGTCTCGTGTTACCCACTGCTTTTTCGATAACTCAGCTGAATTTCCGACACATTCCTTATTTGACTAGAGGTTCATTTAACTCCGCTCTGTCCTGGAACTCCAGGAATGCGATGTAATAGCAGATGGGTCATCGCATCCCCAGGACGAACGGGTACAGTAAATACATATTACGTCAGCAACATTACAGAATTTTGTTATTGTAACAGTTGTCAGTTGACTATTTGTAACTTCCATTTATGAAATAAACTGGTGTGACATTGAACAATCTTATTTCAACATTCTAGGAAATCCAGGCCCCCTAAGGGCGCCCATGATATTAACCCATGCATGATTATCAAATGGCCGAACAGACCCACTTAAAGCCTGAATATTCTAAGAACAATTCTTAGTCAGCACCCACAAACTGAGAGTAATCAACATGCAAAATTTCAGTTTCATAGCCCTTGTGGTTACAAAGATACGATGATTAACGAGTGAGTACCTGTTTTTGGATTATATATAATAAGATGAGATTGCATTACTTACCTTTAAATTAAATATAAATACATTCGTAGACGAAGTACACAAAATTAATTAATAATACTGTCGGCACACAGACACAGTCTAGGCGGCCGTTCATAGTGAACACAATACACACGAATGGAATGTAGGCTACGCGCATATAAATTACAATATTCCTTTGTAATATTACTCAAGTGTCTAATTTAAAGCGAACGCACACCAGAACTATTGCATAACTGACATAATATGTAGGATGATTTTAACCTTCCGGTGAGTGCTACTGATCTTATCTCATATTCGTCAACATATTCGTCAACTTCCTTACAGAAGTTACGTCTTTCCACATGACATTCAAGTCCGTATCGGCCAGTTTGTCAATGACCCTTCTACACATTTGCTGTTGTTGCAAAAGTGATATGCGAGGCAGATTGCGCCTGATCGAGCACCATTAAGTAATAGACTATGTAGAGAACGAATGAGTGTTTCACTAATTGAAGGAAAACTATTCTTCAGCAAATATTGTAATTTTTAAAATTCAGATTTCTGAGGTGTGCCAGACAGGCCTAATGCGCCCACTGCCACTATACAGTATTTAATGTTTGGCCTGTCAGAATGTTAAATATCTGAAGTATTTATATTTAGTACAAATTAATTAGAATACTGTAAGCACTTTTGCAAAAAAAAAAGTTTGTTCTCAGTCTGATTTTCATATCGTTTTATCTTTCAAGGATCCAGGGGGGAGTCCCCCCCCCCCCCCCCCGTATGGGCGCCCATGGTCGCAGCCCCTAAACTAAGGAACCAACCAACCGATGTTGGGTTCAAATTCTGATCGATGCATTGTGATACCCCGTGAACAGCTGATTTACTTGATTTACTTCCCCCTTCTCGCTTGATGACACTAGCGACAATATTGCAGTATTTCCAAATGAGAAATGAGCGTTATGATTGAATTGTACTGTATAATGTTGCAATTTGGAAGCCTCCGTAGCTTAGGCGGCAGCACGCCGGCTTCTCACCGCGGGTTCGTGATTCAAATCCCGGTCACTCCATGTGAGATTTGTGCTGGACAAAGCGGAGGTAGACAGGTATTTCTCCGTATACTCCGGCCCCAAATTTCATTCCAGCAACACACTCCACTGTCCTTTCATCTGTCATTTATTTAATCAAACCCCAGGGGAGTGCGACAGGCTTCGGCAGCCGGCACAGTTCATATCCTTGTCATTCAATTCCCTGACCCGGTCAGTCGACTGGAAAATCCCTCAGTGTGCCTTCCTTTGGAGGGGAAGTAAAGCCGGCGGTCCCATTGTAATTGTTTTATAAATAGGTAAACAACAACAACAATCCCCACAGTTGTGGTGACAAATGTAATAGATTTAAAAATCAGAATATAACCGGGAGAGTGCCAGCTCATAAGCCGAAAGCTTATAAACAAATAGCCTTATATGGGATAGAGCACTACAGGACTCTCCTGTCTCAGAGGATGGTGTGTGGTTATGTGGAGAACAGCCCAGATTCATCAACATAAACGGGAGGACAGCATCAGGCTTAAGGCCTGGACAAAATAACTTCCTTGAGAGAAGATTAGACTGAAAGGATTGGGCTAAGGAAATGCGGCCTGGTTCTTTCAATACTAGACTGAACATTGAGAGTAAATACAATACTTTTATTTTTAGGGTGAAACTTGCAAACACATTAATAAAGCCTTAATTAAAAAATTAGTTATGCTGGCCCGCCTGGGGCAGTTTCAAATGTTCATTAATTTTAATTAGGTTGGCCCAGCCATGGGCTATTACTCAAAAGTTCATTCTGCTTGATGCACACACAAATTTAATATTCTTGCACTTGCTAGCAAACACTTAAAACGAAGATGATTAAGATAATAATAAAAAAGGCACAAACTTATCTTTAGTGGCGATGACTAGAAGCATGCTGACGGAGACTGCCGTGGCCAACACTAGATTTTTTGGTAGTAGAATTTGAAATGTCCAGCATCAGGAAAATAACTTCGCCAGGGCGACCAGCGCTGTACATTGGCTAACATCGTTAGGTTTTGATGCTATTTCTTGAATGCCAAATAACATGGCATTTAGAACTGCGATTTGATGCAGCTTCTTGCGGTTTGGAGTAAAAACGTAGAATGCACTTTCTCAGTGCTGAAGCTCTCTGCTGTTGCGTTTCCTGGTAGTTTCACTCATAAATGCAGATTAGGCCTGAAGTTTAGAAGGCCCCGGAGAAGGGCGGAAGGCACGAATGCCTCTCGCTAGTTGAAGAAGACCGTAGAAGGTTTGAAGAAGGAATGCTGATGGAGAGCAAAACGCCGCCACTTAAATAATAACATCATGGAAACGTCTGGAAGCCAAGCTGGCGGGCGATGATTGGCCAGGGCAAGCTGTGACGTCAGTCATACAGGAAGGCAGCAAGCAAGTCGACACCCTTTTCAGTATGCGATCGTAAGCTGGAGGCGCATGACCTATTAACACGCTGAGGTAAGAGTCTTAGATATATATAGAGAGAGAGATTAAACACTAGTAATAAACATTATAATGTTAACAGAAATGAATAAGTACATATGTTTTCGTTCGGTGGTCTCAAAAGCATTTAACTGACAAATGCGGCACAAAAGAAAAACGCACTATAAACATCACGAAAGTGATCAGTGTGTTTTCAACACCAACCAGAATACTTCAGTAAACAAGGTAAGATCATCTATGCTGTAATATAAAATTACAATCCATTGGACTATTACTTACAATATGGGAAGGATAATAGGACTTATTACAAGAAGCCACAGCAACTCTGTCACACTGAAATAAGATTTCCAACCTGTAGCCTCCGGCTTTACACCTCTATATAAGCTTTACTCTTTTCTTGGAGAAGAAGATATATAATGTGCCGCAAGCAATGCCACGTATTCATAAAAAGCAGAATATCTCAATCTATTTTCTGTTTTAATATCAAGACTAATACACTCTTCCCCCCCCCCCCTTAAAACAATAATAACCTCACTTGTCTTTCTTCTCTCTCTGGAATAACTAGAGTTGTCACTCCCCTATCACAAGTTGAAATTTCTTCCACACAAGCGCTCTCTCCTCTCTCTGGATAACAAGAGGTGTCACTCCCCTACCACAAGTTGAAATTTCTTCCACACAAGCGCTCTCTCCTCTCTCTGGAATAACTAGAGGTGTCACTCCCCTACTTCAAGTTTAAATTTCCTTCACACAAGCGCTCTCTCCTCTCTCCGGAACAACTCTCTGGAACCACTCCCAAAGAACATATTTTACATCATAGGCACAAGTATCATAGCCATCTCAACTCACATGGCTTCGGAAAATATTACGCCATGCCATAGATTTATGGCATGATAAAGAACCTTCCACTAATTACACTTGTGTGAAGCTAAATTATAGGTTAGAGTTGACTGACGCTCTTAGGTTCCAACGTTCGTCACCAGGAGCCGACTGTGGTGGCATCTAGTAACCTAGTTCAGAACTTTTTTTAGCGTATGGCTTTTAGTGCCGGGAGTGTCCGAGGGCATGTTCGGCTCGCCAGTTTTTGTAGCTGCTTCGAGACGGACACCCAATGGGTGAGCTACAAGTACCGTTGGGGAGGAATGTTGGATGGGAGGGTCGAGGAGTTGGAAGGTAGCGGCTGTGCCCTATAGTTAGGGACCAACCCCGGCATTTGCCTGGAAGGAAGATGGGAAACCACAGAAGACCATCTTCAAGGTTGCCGGCGGGGGGATTCGAACCTCCTCGCCTCCCGGATGTGAGCGACTGCCAACAGTCATGCCGCAACGACCTCGGCTAACTCACCCGGTAGTTCAGAACTATTGGTCGTTGACGGTGGCGTTTGGTAGCAAAAAGTTGGAACTACTTGAAAATCGAATGTCTGCAGTCCTTACTTGAATTAAAAAACAGATAACACACACTAATACCGCGATCACAATTGACACCGGTTATCAGACAGATTCTACACACACCCAAAGTACACGGGGATACATGACCGCGTTGTCGCAGCCCCTAAACTTAGGAACCAACCATCCATCGGTCGGCCCCTAAACTAAGGAACCAACCAACCATCGGTCGACTGGAAGCAATGTTCCAATGTGTTAACCGACAGTGGTGGCTATGCTCGCTAAAGCGCAGCGTGAGGTCATGGGGCCAAGCTCTCTGTGGACTCGGTAGTACGTGGGTTCGAGCCCCACCGTTGGCCGTCCTTAAAATGGTATTCCGTGGTTTCCCCATTTTCAACTCCAGGAAAATGCTGGGACGGTACCTTCTGGCAGGCCACGGCCGCTTCCTTCCTCATTCTTGCCCAGTTTCTTTCACCTTCATTCATTTCATCTATCATTGACTCCTCTCATGAGGTTGGCGTCGGGAAGGACATCCGGCCGTAAAAACAATCCACCACAAAGCCTTCTCTCGCATCTCATCCCCGACCCCGTTGGAAAACGGAAATGATGAGGGGTAGACTACAATGTTGCTATGTATTAACGTTAAGGACTTCTCTTTTGTAAGGTCGCGCATAACGTGCCATATTCTGTATGAGGAAGCTCCAGGCACTCTTCCTTATTGTGCCATAAACCGACCGTTACGTTATCCTCGCTCGTAGCTTTATTGCACGATAAGGATCGAGTAACCAGCATACTGGGTTATAAATTACGTTATGAACATGTCGGCCGGCCAGAAATTACTTTACCCGAGCTATCATAACTGTAATAATGCACCAGATATGCAGGGACGTCACCACCAGGTGGGCTCGTGTGGGAAGGAATCAGTGGCGGCTCGAGCATATTTTTAACAGGGAGAAAGAAGTTAACTGCATAAAATGATATCTTTAATAAACCATGCAATTAATTAATCTACATCCACATTAACATTTTACATAATCAATGATAATCCACCTTAAACTGAATAATGTATCACTATATTTCTTTTCTCATAACCGCATATTAATCTTCAATTATTAAAAATTATGTTAAAAATATTGTTAATTATAATCAAAAATACTGGTTAATTAGAATAAATCATTAAAATATGGACGTGACGTCTGGTAGCCAATGATGGAACTACTTGAAATTGAACTACTGTATCATTCATCTTCAGTCATTTCATCTCATCCACACGCGATTGTACTTGTAGCTCACCCCATGGATGTCCGCATAGAAGTAGCTACAAACTCTGGCGAGCCGAACATGTCCTCGGACACTCCCGGCACTAAAAGCCATACACGAAATAAATAACCCTCGGTTGCTACCAAATTTTATACAGTAGATAGAAGATATATTACAAAGCAGTGCAAGTAAATTACAATTAATTCACAAACAATGGTCACTGAACTGGTATCATACGTCTCTGATGAGACGCAGCGGTGATTTTTACTACGCGAAGATCAGGCCACCTTCACCACAAGGGACAAACTTTCCAACCTACATCCAGATTAACATTTTACATAATAAATAGGTAAATGAATGATAATCCACCTTATAGTCAAAAATGTATTGAACCATATAATGTAATACCAGTTTCGGTTAATTTGTAACCTTCTTCAGTTATACTCGAGATTGTGGACGGCCAATATAGGTTGCGAGTAAGGGAAGAACTCTACCAGGGCAATGAAAGGCTGATGGAATCGATGAGAAAACGGACACACAAATTCTATGGGCATTTATTTCGAATGGATGAGCGGGGACTTACAAAGAGGATTTTTAGAATACTCGACAGTGGACCTAAGGTGTCTGACAATTGGTTCAGGAAGGGGCGGAAGGATCTTCATCAGGTTGAAGTTGGAAAACATTTCAAACCGCGCTAAGTTTAGGTCAGTTATCGACAAATTCCGAGGATTCCACGACGAACCAAAAATGAACAGAGGTTGGATGGAAGAACGACGCCAGAGAAAGAATGCGAAGATTTTGGGTGGTGAAAAAGGCTTCCTATAATGTGTAATTATTGCCTAACGTGGTCTTTAAAGGCCGTAAATAATATTATATACCTATTATTAAAAAAGTAAAAATATTAAACTAAGAGCATCAATCTAACCTTAACTTTTTATACAAATAGGAGATGAAGACTAGGAATAAAATATTCACTATATTTTTTTTAGTAACTGCAGATTAATGTTAAAAATATTGTTAATTATAATCGAAAATACTGCCGAATTGGAATAAATCATTAAAATATGGAAACATATAGTCTATACAGGCCGGACGTTTGTTTTAGATGATTGCCCTTGACCTTGAAGCCTGCGGGTGAGCCTACACACACTCACTCTCTCACCCTATCGCTTCACACTTGTCACTACCGATCTGATGTAATGGAATTCCAGACTTGAGCAGACAGTACAGTCCACATCGAAGTATTGTGTGTCGCGGAAGTACACGTTACATAGTTTCGAACAGAATGTCATTATATTTGCCAATGACTGTACTCCTAGCAGAAGTGTGAAACAGTGTTGTCAATCATCGGACCGCTTGGGGCAGCTGATAACAACACAGGTACTGTAGTAACTCGCCTCCAGGCTTCCATTAAGATTTTTCACTCGTCTAAAGCAAACGTCCGGCCTGTAATATGAATTTTCTTTAAAAATCAGATCTGTTACAATTCAATTATTACTGAAATTTAACAAGTACAGTAGTTCCGTGAAGAACTATACAGCCTATTTCCATATATCTTACATATATTAATTGCCTCCATCAACATACAAATTTTCAGTTTGATTGCTGTAATAGATTCGTAGATATTGAGAACCGTCTAAATATGTCGGATGGTCACCATGTTGGATTTGTATACAGATTATAGGCCTTAGAGTTATGTACTATTACAAGAAGATTATTGTGTAGGTATATTATTCAAATTTTAATCGCATGATTAGGATACAAGAAATAAAATCGAGATTTTAAAATTTCCCACAGCTGCCATCTTGTTGTTATAAAAACAATATTGAAATAAATTAGATGCCAGTGAATTAAAATTTGTATAATCATTTACCGTACCAAGTTTCACTGCGCTCGGACGGTTAAATCGCGAGAAACGTCCATTTAAATATTTATATTTCGCGTCACCGCCATGTTGGATTTGTGCTCACCAGGTTATTGAAAGTCCCATAGGTGAACTTATGTTCATAGCTTCTGTCACAGATTAATAGATATTGAGAATAGTTTAAATACTTTGGATGGTCGCCATGTCGGATTTTTAGCCTATTTTCATTTATGAAAAATAAAAATAAAAGGCTTACGATCACCTTCTGTCCGTGTGTGCCTCCATGTGTGTGTCCTCTCCTAATAACTTCTAAACGGCTGGAGAAAATCGGTAAGGTCATATTAGTCTCCTATTTCGCCCGACCGTGCCCTTCAAGTTTTATTACGTCTCACCAATCCAACATGGCGGCTATGCGAAATATTTCACCGGCGTTCTATATCTCCGAAACTAAAGTATTACTCATATCACCCTGAAATTTTGTACTGAGATAGAGGGCACTACTAGACGTTCACCTATGTGACTTTCAAAAATCTGTCAACTACAAACCTAAAATGGCAGCCAAGCGAAGTTGAAACATTTAACCATCCGAACGCAGTGAAACTTGGTACAGCAAATGACTATACGTACAAATTGCAATGCACTGACATCTTATTTAGTTCAATTGTTTACATAACCTCAAGATGGCGGCTGTGCGAAAATTTAAAATTAAGTTTTTATTTCTTGTGTTTTATTCATGCGATCGAAATCAATGTTTGAATAATGATCGTACACAATGTTGAATCGGGCCGGATTTGACACTCAGTGATTTAATCATAGAAAGACAATATCTGGGACTACCGGTTTTTGCAACAAAAAAAACGTATATTTAATTTCATTTAATATGGCCGGTTTTGGAACTAGAGGACTCGAATGAAATACAGTAAAATGCTCTTCAATGAAATGGTTTAAACGCGTAATAAGCGGGACAGCGCTATAGATGACTTGTGAGGTGGGGGGGGGGGGGGAGAATTTGGAAACAATATTTCAGTAATTTTATTATTATTATTATTATTATTATTATTAAAGTACAGCGCGTTATTGTTTGTTACTGTAGTCACGATCCAAGATGCAAATTTTATCTCACTTCCTGATTGATGCTTGTCGATTGCATGTAGGCCTACTATTTCTGTGAATTATTACATTTTCTATGGGGTTTGAGCCGTGGCGTGGCGTGGAATTTTTTCGAGGGTAAGCTGTGAAGAAGACTCAATATATAGGCTTACACCATAAAGCAACTTCAGCACCCGGTTCCAGCTATGCCCTTGTCTATGTTGAGGTTGATATCTGAAGTAGCAACAATTACTCTACACACATAATTATTAGTCTTTCACATTTAAAAAATAAAAATAGAAACAATTGTAATACAGCACAGCTCATTTTTCCCTTTTCAACTTTAGGCATGCCAATCCATGTACATTAAGTGCGGAGAAAATTATTCAACAATAGGGTTGGCGAGCTTCTCTTATCGTGTATCATTTGACGATCGAACAGTGTGGCAATTTGTGTTTTTGTTGTTCGCATTTCTTGGCCTAAGGAGCTAAACTTTTAGGTTATTACCCGTAAATTTTATATTGTGCGTGGCTCAGCGGTAACGTTCTAGCTTGCTGAGCTTATGATAGCGGGATCGAATGCCGTCGCAGCCAGTCGGCATTTGAGGGTGCGCAAATGCGAGGGAGCCGTGTCAGTATATTTACTGGCACGTTAAAGATTCCCTTCGGGTCAAAATTCCGGCACCCCGGCGTCTCTAAAAGCCTCAGTAGTTAACAGGGACGTAAAACCAATAACATTATTATTATTTTCTATTATGAGACCTAAGTGAACATTAAAATAATAAACATGCTATTAGTAGACTAATAGATATTCTTATGTCATTGTATTGCATGTTCAGTTAATATTTATTTGCAAATATCACTCAAATTGTACTGATGTAAGTTTTCACGGCTTCATTAGTTTGAATGACTTAATTGGGGCGTAGGCCTATAACCTATGCAAACTAGTACTAAGGGGGCGTGGTGGCGCAGCGGTCAAGCAGTTGGCCTCTCACCAAGGTGGACCGGGTTCGATTCCCAGTCAATGCATGTGAGATTTCGAAGTGAAATTCCATGTCCTGTGCTTCGGATTCCACGTAAAAAGGAGGTCCCGTGGCTCATGATCGCATGATTAATGGTCACGTAAAACTAAAAGCTTCCTTCTTTTTTTAAACTAGTACTGACAATTCCGGCGTCTAGTGCATCAGTGGAAAGAATGTTTTCTACCATGAAACGTACAAAAACCTTCACCCGAAACTCAATGCATCAAGAAGGACTTTCACATCTCGCGCTTCTTTCCATTGAAAAGGTGTTATTGTGCAGCATTCAGGGGAACACTGATTTTCACGACCATGTAATTGATGAATTCACTAAGAGGGAGAGAAGAATTGAACTTCGCTACAAATGATCCGCCAAGGTACAGTAAATAGTGGCATTAATTAATTTTGTACAAATGAGAATTTGATAGACCCTACCTACCGTAATTACCGAATATTTTTTTAAATAATGTGATAGGTCTTTAAAATATTATTCAAATTATACGGATGTACATACATTTAAAATTATGTATCCTTTACACCTACTCTTTGAATATAATTTGAATGATAATCAGAGGAACTTTTCGGGTTGATGGGTCACTCTGAAGATTCCAACGCACTGTTCACTCCCAACACAATAATATCAACAGTAATTACGGTATACTAAATTTTGCTAATTGCACTCAAAAACATAGAGTTGTGAGTTAACCGGACGAAGAAGAATTTTAACTACCGCGCCCAGCAAAAGTCGGGTCTGATGGTCAGATGGAGGGTGGGGACTGGAGAGGCGCGCCAAATAATTTTAAGCAGTGCTGGTGTCCAGGCTCGCTAGGGTAAGCCGCCCGAACCGAAGCAGACCTTGCTACCCGCTTTGACTTGTCTCGACGACAGCCCTGTGGCTATGGAACGCCACACCCCCTGTCTTAGCCAATCAAGGACGACCTGGCGTTCTTGGTGTACCACTCCATCGGCCATAGCAGTGTTCCGGGCCAAAAGGCTCCTGGAGGTAAACAAGCCGTTGTCATAGCGACCAGCCGCACTCTTTCTTCTTTCTCTCCAAAGTAGTACTGGCTGATCGTGGAGAACTGCGGTAGAGAACGAGGAACGTCATTCAAAGCGGCGTTTTTGCAGTTGCTTGCGCGTTAGAAAGTGATATTATATACTTTATTCTTATGAGAATATGCTAGGTAAGCGGTGCTTACCCCGTGGTATTGGAGAAAACGCCACTGGGTTTGAGTAGCTGTTCACATCACATGATATGCCGAACCGCTATGAATAACATTGATCATGTAATTTCGGAGCAGATTTTTTTGTTCCGAGAACTTCACTTTGTGTGGGGACATTTTCATCCGATTATTCAATTTCCTCATCACTACCCTCATCTTGGACAGGAGCAGTTCCATGATCCGCAACCATGTCGTCGACATCGCGGATTTTCTTTTGTCACTAGACCATTATCAACTGTGCTCTTTTATACTTTATACGGAATTCTCATCCCTAGAAGAGGGATTTAGAAGCGTTATACAGTAGTTTCTCAAACTCGGCCTAATATGGACCGAAGTGTGGCCGAGTTCACGAAAATGCCGGGTTATCGGGAAATGTGTTTAAAAGAAGAAATAAGCTGTTTGTTTTGGTTTAAAAGCAATGCAATGCAGTACATTTATTTGTTTTAACAGAAACACAAGTTTTAAAATGATTAAGCCACTACAATTACAGTACTTGAACATATAGGTCAGTACTGTACTGCATAAAAATCAAGGGAAACAATTAAATTATAAAAGAAAACTTAGAAAAAATAGGCCTACAAATTATTTTTATAATATGTACACTGTACAGTATATGTACAAAACAATTCCTGTACGCAAATAGTTTCTTCACTTAATAATAATAATAATATCGTATGGCCTCAGGTGCCTGGTGCAAGCTTTGTTAATTGACACCCAGAGGGTAGCTTGCATGTCGAATTTCGTCGTTCCTTTGAACACTATGAAAGTCAAGGAGGTAAGATATCTAAACTCCTTGACACTACAGCGCTTTCAAGTAGAGAATGGAGGAACTTCGTGTTGACGGAAAATCCCGAGATTAATTTTGCCATTGAACACGGACTACTGAATTCAAATGGGTTCTTTAACATGCCAACAACGTATGACATGAGTGTCGTGATTTTTATCGCCTTTCAAAAATCACTTACCACGGTCAGGGGTGAACCTGCAATCTTGGGGTTGGTAGTCCGACACTATAACCACTCACCCATCGTGGCAAGCTTTTTCACTTAATGAAAATTACCATTTACTTTTTTGCAAAAAAAAGTAAGTAATGTTCTTTTGCTTTTCGCTTTCAAACCTGTTTCTAGAAGCCTCGTCACGAAGACGGCGAAGAAACAGAATGTCCATAGCGGAGAAGATGGAGAAGACGAAAGAAAACATAATAACGCTCTGTGCGAAAACACAAAATCAAACAAAAAATCATGATTTTTTTTTCTCCTGTCAGGGTGGCCGAGAAATCCGGAGCGCCGGGTTACCGAGTGCCGAGTTTGCGAGACTCTACAGTAATGGGGTAAAAGTATCCAGTATATACGAACCGTTCAGGGTTCTTACAAGAAGAGCGTAATAAACAGGATAGCGTAACAACGGGGTTTACAATATATGAAATTAAAAACCATTAAATTAAATATTTGAAAAATCAGTTCTGTCCTATAGAGCAGTGTTTCCCAAACTTGTTTTTGTGTGTACCACTTTAAGAGATGAGAATCTCTCAATTACCACATAATGGTTGGGATACATACTGTAGTAACTATAACCCCCCACTATCACTACGTAGCAGACCAAAATGAAATGAAAATGAAAATCCACAGCCTGCTTCCAGTCTCCGACCGGGTCAGGAATGAAATGAATGAAGCCCCTATCTAGCGGCGAGGATATGAACTGTGCCGGCTGCCGAGGCCTGACGCACTCCTCTGGGGCAATGATTAAATGAATGACAGATGAAATGAAATGATAGTGGAGAGTGTTGCTGGAATGACATTTTGACAGGGAAAACCGGAGTACCCGGAGAAAAACCTGTCTGCCTCCGTTTTGTCCAGCACAGATCTCACATGGAGTGACCGGGATTTGAACCACGGACCCAGCGGTGAGAGGCCGGCGTGCTGCCGCCTAAGCCACGGAGGCTTGGCAGACCAAAATACGGATTGTAAATTGTGTTTGTTAGAGTTAGACTGTTGGAGTTAAACTTCAAATAATATAAAGTGTGTCTAGTTGTTTTATTATTAATTACAGTAAGTATCCAATTCAAACATTCAGAAATGACACAGTACAAATAATATTAATAAAAGAACTCATAATAATTAAACATAAAAACCAAAGTTCAACTAACAACTTCAATGTGAAGGGTGAGCTTGAAGATTAGAAGCCAACTTAGATTGCTGAGTCTCCAACGAAGATCGTTTTCCACTGTAAGGAGCCTATTCCGGTATGTATACTTGAGATAAACAAGTGAAGAAAATCTAGTCTCAATAAGTACGAAGTAGTGAACGGCAGTAAAGATCTAACTGCTTTGTCAGCAATGTCTGCATAGTCTGCATGCCTCTCAATCCAAAAGTTAACAAGAGCCATTTTTGAATAAGTTTTTAGTTCTGAATCACAATTCAATTCATAAAACTGCTCCTTGTCTTTGGCCTTAAAGTCCTCCGGCAACACATCAATTTTAAATATTATATTTTTATATTTTTCGTAACGTATCTAATATTTTTTTAATAACTTTCGTAACATCACCGCGTACCACCAGAGGTACGCGTACCACAGTTTGGGAAACGCTGCTATTGAGGATAAAGCAACACTCATCATAATTGGTGCACATAAGCAGACTTGCAGACAGTTTTTGGTATAGGTTGCACAATTCCAAATCAAACACCATAATAAATGAAGGATTCACTGTATTTTTTTTAAATCTGGTTAATATACCATACAATAAACTGAGTAAAATAGTAACATCACATTTAAACAAACTGCTTACAGTAGCATAAATATACAATATTGCACTTATCCTGAAAATATGATTTGTTTGAAAGAGTTGCTCAATTGAAACATAGACAGAGCTGGCAACACAGCAATGTCACAGTATTGAGGTCTGTTCAGGTGTACATCCAGCCAAGAAGTCAGAAGGGGGCAAACTTGGGTTGGTGGACTCCCTATAGGACAGTGGTTCTTAACCGGTAGTCCGCGGACCACAGGTGGACCGCGGGTGCCTCGGGAGTGGTCTGCGGGAGAAAAGAGTCCACCAGCACATATACAAAAGTGGCCAAAAAATGGGAATTTCAAAAACGATGTGCGATGAACGAGAATCGTCAGAATGTATTCGCAGCGATGACTAAGTTATCAGGTTTTTAATTGAAATATCTTTAAAATAAGTGTTATTGAGAAAGGGTTACAACTGATAGGATGTATTGGAGGGGGGCGGGGTCTGTACATGATTCATTTTCAGGCTGAGTGGTCCACAGACTTCTACGGGTACAGAACCACTGCTCTAGGAAGTTCTTTGTAGAGTTTCGTTGCCAATAGAGTCCCACCAGCTTGTAAAGTGAGCACCCTGCGATTGATCTTCCATACCATATCAAGTGTTACTTGCTTGGCAGGGGAGCAATTTTATGAAGGTAATGAATGGGCTTCAAACAAAAGTTGTGTTGAGAGTTCCCAGACTCCAAGACAAATCCTTGGAAAAGCAGTATACATGTTGTGTTGTGGTCTATGATATTTTGTGTCCATAATCCTTGCAAACTAGGGTAGAGCCTAGCGTCCAAAGAAATGAAGCCGACACAACACCCTCATGCTTTTGGGGATGAAAGGACCCCGCCTGGGGATGCGTTAGCTGTCGCGACTATAAAATTATGATGGTGGTGATAATAGTTTAACATCCTATATTACTGCTGTTTCCTTTTCCTTTTTGAGATGTTGGCATGCCAAAATGTTGCTCTGGAGATGTTACCTATCATGCTTACAAATCTACTAATATGGGTTTCAAATTTAAGCACCTCCACAATTCCAAATAACTGTGTATGGATTTGATCTCGCATCCTCATACACTGGAGACACACGACACTCGTTAGCATGGAAGCTTCTGCCAGTACGGGTATACACTCTGGTATAGATGTCTAACCAAATAACATTGGCTTTGTCTCACCATGACCAGTGCAACATTTCAATTACAGGCAATTAATTCTGTAGAGCTTCTGTATTCGTGAGGCCGCTACTGGGTCATACTCCACTTGCTGTTGGTTATTACCAGCACGAGGGGGGTTGATCGCACCTGTAGCTGGTCTGGCGCCCCCTGCGGCGACCGCGGCCTCTGCCACGGTTACGGCGTGGAGCTGGCTGAGTTGGGGGAGGAGGCCCGTTAGTATTTGGTTTATTATTGGCCTCCTTCATTTTGATGGAACAACTCGTCTGAAATTACGCAAGCCACCCTGGGTTGATTTGGAAAGTGTCAGTTCTTTCGTGACCTCCAAATGGCGACAGCGCAGGCAAGAGAATCCACCCAACAATGCTTATCTGGGTCTAGATCCGACAAGGAAGGTTGAGGGATTCCATCTACCACGACAAACCTGGTCAAAGCTGAACCGCATTAGGACGGGTCAAGGGAGGTGTGGTCACACCTTCATCTGATGATTGCGACTGCGGAGCGGAGGACCCGGTGATGGACCATATTGTTAAGGAGTGACCCCTTTGAGCACTTGACGGTGATTTGAGGACTCTACACCAAGTGACTCCGAGTGCTCTGAACTGGTTGTCAAGTTTGGACATTTCCATTTGAATGATACTTTTGTATACTTGTAAAGCCATACGATATATATATATATATATATTATTATTATTATTATTATTATTTTTTTTTTTTTTTTTTTTGACGGACAGCTGCAGAACGTATTCCTCAACTGCCTGCTCGAAATCCTCAAAGCTCTCAGCCTTTTGGATGTTATCTAACCATTCCAGCTGGAAGGGATCTCGGGTATTCGGTGATCCACCCCTTGTTCCAGTTCACTGCGATGTGGTCTTAGGTGTCGGTGATGTCCGGTTCTCGTCACGTGCGTTATTCACTACCTCATCTTCATGGGCAACGATATTATTATTATTAGGACCCACTCGTATTGGTGGAGTGACGGTATGCGCATCCTCGTTGGCCTCGATCGTCAAAGTATCACGGCGAAAAGAGGCCTCAAGGATATCACTCCACCACCCTTCATCATTAACAGCTAACGCTAGGTCATTCAATACCCTTTCGGCTTCCTGGGGGTGGGGAGAGGGGTTTTGGTTCTGGAGCTCGTCCCTGAGCAGCCTCACTTCTTCATCCATTCCCTGCAGGTCGGCCATCGTAGAGTTTATAAGTTCGGGGACAATGATGTTATAATTATGTCCCCGTTGGCTTGACATCCTCCTCCTCAGCCGTTGCCTTGAAGGCCATCCTTGTCTCCCAGGGGCACGGAATTGGTTTGGTTTTGGTTATACGTCTCTTTTCAATTATAAGGTGCGTTCAACAAGTAACGAGCCGGAGGCTGGAATATGCAAACCGGTGACGACATCGGCTAATCGTGGCGTGTGTAACGAGGTGTGGTTCCGACCAGAGCGTGGAAGGTCCCAGCCCGTCGCTAGAGGGCACGCGTGCACGTCACGTGACTATACAAAGCGAGCAGCAGCATGCATCAATCGTCCAACGCTGCCAGTCGCATTGCAAACAGTGACATGGAGGCGTCAAACGAAGAGCAAAGAGGTGTTGTTCGGTTTCTCACAGCGGAAGGAGTAGGGGGAACGGACATTCATCGCCAAATGTCACAAGTGTACGGCGAACACTGCATGTCCCTTGCAAGGGTCGAGGCATGGCACAAGCGCTTCAGGGAAGGACGGGTGTCGTTATCCGATGATGCCCAGTCTGGGGCACCACCCTGCATTACCAATGACAACGTCCAGCTGGTTGATGCACTCATTACCCAGGACCGCCGAGTGACAGTGAACGCCATAGCCGCCGTGGTCGGATTGAGCGTCGGAAGTGTGCACACCATCATGAAAGAACGACTGCACTTGCGCAAAGTGTGTGCCCAATGGGTGCCCCACAGTCTTCAACCACACCAGGAAGCATGTCGAATGGCCCACTGTCTTGGTCATCTGCAGCGCTATGCGAGGGAAGGGAATGGGTTCCTGGCACGAGTGGTGGCTGGAGATGAGTCATGGTGTCATCACTTCGAAACAGAATCCAAACGACAAAGCCTCCAGTGGAAGCACCCAGGGTCACCACCACCCAAAAAAGGCAAGGCCATCCACATGAGTGCAGGAAAGGTAATGCTGACGTTCTTCTTTGACCAAGATGGCCCCCTTCTAATACACATCATGCCGCACGGGACAACAGTGAATGTCCAGCATTACTCGCAAACCTTGACCACCCTTTGCCAAGCGATCTAAACAAAACGACCAGTCAATCTCACCCGTGGGGTCATTCTGCTCCACGACAATACACGACCTCATACGGCCAACACAGTCGCGGCACTCCTGCAGAAATTCAAATCGGAGGTTCTCGGCCACCCTCCATACAGTCCAGAACTCTCTCCCTGTGATTACGCCATGTTTGGTCCCCTGAAAAGGGCTCTGCGGGGCCAACGATTCACCTCGGACGTCAACGTCCAGCTGTACGTGCAGAACTGGTTCACATTGCAGCCCAGGGAATTTTACGAGACAGACATTCACCGCCTCGTGTCACAGTGGGACAAGTGCCTCAACAGCTAGGGCCAATACTTCTAACATACAGGTACTGGTTTCTGTAATTATGCCTCCGGCTCGTTACTTTTTGAACGCACCTTATAAATTGAACAACTAAAAGTAATATTTGAACATTTGTAACTGACCACCACACCTCGCCCTTGAACACATGCCAACACATCGGCATCTAACGACGCTCTGTTTGAAACCTCATACAGCTGTGCAATATGGCAGTAATTCAAGCCACAACATCTAGCAAACAAATATCAACGTCTGCACATAATCCGTGACGTCATTGACTACATTATAAAATTCCCCTAAACACGTACGTATCGCAGTAAATTTAAACTTAAAACTCAGCAAAAAAAATCTAGCTTTATGCCGTGCCTTGTGTGGGGTTTCGCCCAGGAACACCAAGCTGGCTCATCAGCGGGCTCTTGATGTTCCGCGCCCGGATCCCCACAGGAGTAGCGAACGTAGAAAACAAATTGCTGAGATTTAATTCATAGGCCGTGAAAGCCAAAATACCATCTATTTGGAAGCCTTTATAGGGAGGTGAAAGACTGCTTGAGCTTTTAGCTCTCACAGTTAAGAGGTGCACGTGCGCTTCATAAGAAGGGAGGTAGTGCACAGTTCGCTACTCCTGTGAGGGTCCGGGCGGGGAGCACCAAGAGCACACTGATGAGCCAGCTTGGTGTTCCTGGGCGAAACCCCACACATGACATGGCATAAACCTAGAAAAAAAATTGCTGAGTTTTAATTCACGGGACGTGAAAGCCAATATACCAAATTTAAACTTGATCATTATTGGGACAGATGGCTGAATGGTGGGCATCCGGTACTGTTGTCAGCAGTATGCTGTTGTTCCAGGCGCCAACCTATGTTTCAATTAATCAACACTTAAACACTGCGAGGCTATCGTGAATGTGCTTGATAATTCTCACTACAGTTATAAACAAAATCTCTAACAATAACAGTCACATACACAAAACACATATCAACTCCGATTCCAATGGCAACTAAACACTTCTCTAAAACTCTTGCACTCAACAATTGTGCTATAAACATTTAGAAACTAGCAACAACGTAACTTCAATATATTTTACAAAACAACACCAAAATTATTGTTACCGTATTAAAATGGTAAAAAATTATTTCTGAGTATATACATAAAAATAAAGAAAAACAATTCACAAACCTGTACAATGCTATGGTCCATATGTTTTCCAACAAAAATGTATTTAACATCGAAGAAGCCTTCTCTAGTTAAATCAAAACAATCATTACTTGCACTTTCTTTGGACGGACTTAATTGATCCATGAATAACTGATAATATTTAAGGGAATCGTTCTGCCTAGTCAATACAATCCATCGCTGCCATTACACTCCAGCACAGCGACTGAAGTCCAGGCAACCATCATGGAAAACAGCAACCTGGCTGCAGGACAACAACTTCAACATCATAGATGCTTGGAATACCAAATGGCAGGAATAAACGTCCTTGACACACCATCAGTTAATCGAAACTCGTTGGGTTCGGCCTGCAGGATTTCATCTATCTCGGCGCCAATGGTGCACTAAATCTGATAAGAACGGGCCAAGGAAGGTGCGCAACGATCCTGAACCAATGGGGTTGGAAGTCCTCTCCTGCATGTGACTGTGGCGAAGAACAGCAGACTATGGATTGCGTAGTCTTCGCATGTACCCTCAGAGCATTCAAAGGAACATTGCAATACTTACACAAGCTGTTCCAAGAAGCCATTGACAGGATTCAACTGTTCAATTTTGGACTCTAGTTTCCAAGTTGAGATGAAGTGTATCTTAGTGTATATCATTGTATATAAATCGCGGGTTCAAACCCGGCCGAAGCCGTCGGATTTTTTAAGAGCGTTAAAAATCCCTCAGTATGCCTTCCTGCGGAGGGGAAGTAAAGCTGGCGGTCCCATGTCATAGATTTATGGCATGTTAAAGAACCTTCCACTAATTACACCTGTGTGAAGCTAAATTGGATAGGTTAAGAATGTAAACAACGCTCTTAGGTTTCTACGTTCGTTGCCAAGAGCCGACTGCGGTGGCGTCTAGTAGCTAAGTTCTGAACTAGGCCTAATAGTCGTTGATGTTGGCGCTTGGCAAAAGTAGGAACTATTTGAAAAATTCGAAATTGCAGTCTGTACTTGAATTAAAAAACAGATACACACACTAATATAGCCAACACAATTAACACCGGTTATCAGACAGATTCTACACACACCCAAAGTACACGGGGCTACATAACCGCGTTGTCGCAGCCCCTGAACTGAGGAACCAACCATCATTGTATATATATTTGTAAATAATTGTTTTATCTATTCCTTCTACCATCATACAATAAATAAATACAAGAAGAAAAAATATTTTAATTTTCAGTTGGACAAATTCATCTCGTTTCACATTTGGTGTGTGTGTTTGAGTTTTGACTGGTTTGATGCAGCTCTCTATTTCCTTATGTCCTGAGCTAATTGTTTCATCTCTACATAGCTACCAGACCTTATATCCAAGGTAGAGCCCTGCGCGGATAAACAAAAGTCACCCACATCTGGCCCGCATCCGCATCCACACATTTACTGTCCAAATTCGCTCACAATACAATAATATGTTTAATTTACAAGCTGTACCCAGCATGTGTTGCAATGCCAATCACAGAAAGAGTTGGCGTTGAAATTCTGTTTCTTAAAGTGCTTTTGGATACACAATATGTTTTTCAATTTCCGTTAACTGCCCCTAGGCTATCCTAAAATGGATTTACTAATTTAGATCATTCGTGGGAGCGTGCACAACAACTTTCAAAAGTTTCATCGCAATCGGATGAATGGCATATGAACGTATACGGGATTTTGTTTAAACGATTCGAGCGCTGTCACTCATTTGTTGAATCTACTCGTACGCTACCTATTGAGAAATGGATTTACTAAGCCTGAAACCTTCCCTGGAGTGTACTCACCGATTCACTAACGTTTCATCACCATCGGACGAATGGTATATGAACACATATGGGACTTTGTTGAAACGCGCGTCGTCGCTCATTTGTTGAATTTACTCGTGCGCTACCTACTGTAAAATAAATTTATTAAGTTAGAAACCGTCACATAAGTGTCCACTAGATCTCACCCAAGTTTCATGGCTATCGGACTAATGGTATATGAACACATAGGGGACTATGTTGAAACGGTCTGCGTGTCGTCGTTCTACTCATGCACTACCAACTGTGAAATGTATTTACTAAGCCAGAAACCTTCCTTGGAGTGTCCACCATATTTCACCCAAGCTTCACCGCTAACTGCAGAATGGTATATGACCTTATACGGGACTTTGTTGAAACGCTTCGCGTGTCATCCCTCATTTGTTGAATCTACTTGTGCGCTGCCTATTGTAAAGTGGATTTACTAAGCCAGAAACCCTCCTTGAAGTGTACACAACATCTCACCCAAGTTTCATAGCTATCGGACGAATGGTATATGAATGCATACGGGACTTGGTTGAAACGCTTCGCGTGTCATCGTTCATTTGTTGAATCTACTCGTGCGCTACCTACTGTAAAATGCATTTACTACGTTAGAAACCTTCACGTAAGTGTCCACAACATCTCACCCAAGTTTCATCGCTATCGGACTAATGGTATATGAAGATATATAGGGGACTTTGTTGAAACGCTCCGCGCGTCGTCGCTCATTTGTTGAATCTAAACGTGCACTTCGTATTGTAAAATGGATTTACAAAGCCAAAACCTTTCTTGGAGTGTACACAACAATTCACCAAAGATTTATCACTATCAGACGAATTGTATATGACCTTGTACGGGACTTTGTTGAAACGCTTCGCGCGTCATCGCTCATTTGTTGAATCTACTCGTGCGATATCTATTGTAAAACGGATGAAACGCTTCGTGCATCGTTGCTCATTTGATGATTCTACTCGTGCGATACCTATTGTTAAATGGATTTACTAAGGCAGAAACCTTCCCTGGAGTGTACACAAAATCTTACGCAAGTTTCATCGCTATCAGACGAATAGTATATGAATGCATACGGGACTTGGTTGAAACGCTTCGCGTGTCGTCGCTCATTTGTTGAATCTACTCGTGCGCTACCTACTGTAAAATGTATTTACTACGTTAGAAACCTTCACGTAAGTGTCCACAACATATCACCCAAGTTTCATCGCTATCGGACGAATGGTATATGAACACATACGGGAATTTTTTTGAAACGCTTCGCGCATCGTCTCTCATTTATTGAATCTAGGCGTGCGCTACCTATTTTAAAATGGATTTACTAAGCCAGAAACCTTCCTTGGAGTGTACTCAACATCTCACCCAAGTTTCATCGCAATCGGATTAATGATATATGAACGCATAGGAGACATACACACCCACAGACAGACAGACAAACTATCACGTAACATTGATTTATATATATATAGGTGAGATAAAGTATTAAAGCAACACATTTACAAATTTGAGGAGAAATTTGTTCCCTTAGGCCTAGGCTGAGTGTGAATTGCAAGACCATGTTGACTGAGTTTTGTTCCTCTGAATAACGGCAAGTGCAACAGCGGGTGGCTAATTATAACTACTTATTTAGTCATAGGATATATCCATGAAGGCAAGTGCAGGTATAAAGTACTTTTATCATTTTAAATGATCTTGTCTACTTCGTCGTTACGCTGAGGTCTGGCGTTACATTACGGTGACGGGACGAAATGTACTTAGAATGCACTGAGGTGTGTGACGTCATAGTACTATGTAGCAGCCGAGTACCAAAAAGGCAGTGCGAGAACAGAGTTTCAAGAAGGCAGTGAGTGTGAGAACAATCAAGTAGGCAGTGAAGAAACAAAATAGAATCTTGAAACTTTGTTGTCGCACTGCCTTTTTGGTACTCGGCTGCTAGCATTTAAAATGATATAATGTCCAGTCTTCCGGACTGACTACCCGTGTCTTTTTTCTGGTATAAGTCATCACTAATTGAGGATATTTCCATGACTGGCTTCTCTCACTTCTCTATTATTCTCATACGTAAAAGACTCAGATCTTACCAAGATTTAAATTATATTTTAAAAATCCAGTTCAACATTGTATTAAAAAAAACTACCCGAAAATTTACTCTAAACATTATCCGCAGCTTATCCGCTCAGCCATGCAAACTATATCCGCAAGGCGAATATATTTGCGCATATCCACATCCATGCAGGGCTTTAATCCAAGGCAATCTGTTTAACATATTCTAACTTTTGTCTACCCCTACAGTTCTTATCCTCGACCCTGATGTGAACCTCATGCGAGGAGAGGTGAAATGAATGAAGATAAAATGAAACTGAACAAGGAGATAGAAGGAAGCAATTGTAACCTGTCCCATTGGAACAACAAGAGGTAGACACATAATGACTTGGCGGAACCACCTGATGGTGTAGTGGCTAGCATTCTTCCTGTCACCCAGGAGGCTCAGGTTCAGTTCCCACCTTGGCAATCCTAGTGTTTTCTCCATAGTTTCCCATTTCTACTGAATACCGCGATAGTTCCCAAATTAAGGCCTCGGCCACCTCCATCCCAATGTTCCTTCTTTCCTAGCGTATTTCCCGCGTTAGAGCAGGGTCCGCTTCCTTGGTTGTTGTTCGCCACTTCTTCCTGTCAAAGGCATCTTCAGGTTTGAGACCGCACACCAGTAGGTCTTCACTGATTCTATCCATCCATAATTTCTTTGAGCGCCCACGGGGTCGATGCCCTCCTGGATCGTATCAGTGGGCATTTTTACCACAGAGCTCTCATCACTTCTAGTGACATGCCCATACCAGCGAAGACGTGATTTCCTCATTTTGTCTTTAATTGTTGCAACTCTCATTTGCTTCCTTATATGTTCATTTCTGACATGGTCAAGTCTTGTTATATCCATGGACCAACGCAGTATTTTCATTTCCATTCCATGGAGAGCTTGTTCATGTTTGGTTGAAGCTGGCCAACATTCTGTGCCGTAGAGAGCCACTGGCCTTATAAACTTTTCCTTTCAGGTGGATAGGTATTATCTTATCACACAGTACTCCAGTGACTTGGCGCCGTTTCGGCCACGCAGCGTTTACTCGTGCTTGAGCATCGGGAATGGTCTCGCCATCGGAAGTGTTGGGAGAACCAAGGTACTTAAATTTAGTGGTTTTATTGAGTTGATGGTCTTCAATGTTAATGGTACCAGTGGTCAATGTGCCACCTCCATCCCAATACTCGTCACAATTTCACCGAAATACACGAGGCTGAAATGAACATAATGTCCAAGCCCCTAAAATGAAGCAACAACAACAATTGCTAGGCAGAACAACTCCTTTAAATACTAATAACAAACTTACCGAATCTCAATATCTGGATACAAATTACAAATTCATGGTAATACCCTATTTCACAAGGAATTAAAAAGGCAAAACAGCATCAATATTTTGAAATACCCTTGAAATAAATAAATTAATCAATTAGTTTGAGGACAGTGGCATAGCATACTGCAATAAAGCCAAGTCTAAGGAGTCTCTGTTGAAAGACGAGGTTGAAGTCATATCAGAATAACAACCACTTCTGAAGAACTGTGCATAAACACTAATTAACTTAACTCAGTATTATGTAGGAACAATAAAGCAACAACAAAAATTATAATATATACATGTTAACTATTTCAAAACATCCACCTTGTGGCATAGTGGCTAGCATTCTTGGCTGTCACTCTGGAAGTCGGGCTCAATTCCCGGCTCTTCTAAATTATGAGCTTGTCCCAATTAATTTGCACACTACTGTATGTTACAAAATTCCCCCAGACACAAAATGGTGGCATCCATGATGTTCATGGACGACACTAAAGGTTAAAACCAGTGCTTTTTTTTTTTTAATGTAAGGGTTACGGTACCGGTACTCTCAGTTATAGCCGACAAAACATCACGATGTTGCAATTTTCGGCAATTTGTAAAGTCCGGTCATTGTTTGTGTTCGAATCATTAACTTTCAGCTTTTTTGATGCCTGGGTGGATGTTAAATAGTTCGTCATTTTCTTCATCTTCAAAACTAACCACATGCGCAAAATAACAACCCAACCCGCCTCCAAACACTATAAGAACGGAGTGCAAAGTTGCTGACCAAAAGAAACTGATCCGATAGATTTAAATTGAGGATTACTCTAAATCTCCTCCAGTTGTTGTGAACGGCGCATTGACGCCAGCTGATTGAAGAACTTTTAAGTCAGAAGTTATATTTCTTTGTTTGATTCATATCTATAATGGAATTTGTTAGGTCCGTATTGACAAATAACTAACAAACCAATCTAAGAGGAAAACTCCCTCAATCAATACTTATGTATTAAAACATATTTACATCGGGTACATGTTTCGAACCTAATAGGTCCTTTTTCAGCACTGAACTTCAATAAATTTTGCAATCAATCATGATACAACTAACAGCAACATGATACTTGTAAAGCATACTATATATAAAGACATAATTAAATCCTGAAAACGACACAAGCTAAAATACATGAAAACACATTAAAACACTGTTAAAATTGAACTAATGTTTGTTGCGTCGTAGTGTGATGACTTAGTCCAGTTGAATTTGGATGATTGACCACATAAAGTTTTTATTGACTTCAAGTTGCACTGTGGGCTGTGATGAGTCATGTTGAATAATCTAATGGGTATGTCCCATGCGACAATTGACGGAGGCGTCTTCTATGTAAAATCTTAGAAGAGATTCATAAATTGATCTCTTTGTGCAGAGTCTATCCAAAAAGAAAGAAAATAAATAACAATTAATTTGATTAAGTTCATAGAAACAAGTTTGTGAAAAATTAAAAATGTATTATTAACGAAAATCTTAAAACATGAGATCGACAAAATGCAACCTGACTTACGCTTGTTGGAAAGGAAGGAGAGTATCATGTTGCTGTTAGTTGTATCATGATTGATTGCAAAATTTATTGAAGTTCAAGGCTGAAGAAGGACCTATTAGGTTCGAAACATGTACCCGATGTAAACATGTTTTAATACATAAGTATTGATTGACGGAGTTTTCCTCTTAAATTGGTTTATTAGAAGTTATATTTGCCGGAGATACAAGTGTACCAATATTTTCTTAAACAGTTTTCAGATGTTTAAGCGGTATGCGTACCCCCTGAAAAAAGCACTGGTTAAAACGATGCATACCTGTTAAATTCTATGTGTTAATAAGTATTTACATACAAACACAAACCCCCTTCACACAGTCGTCTAACCTAGTAGCAGCCAATGGTTTTGTCTCACGGATGAAGGCATCATTGATCATGCCCAAACATGTAGTCTACGATTTTAACATGTTTGAATTAATAAACATTGACCAGGCATTTTAACTAACAAACATGTATTAAATTCATATGAGGCAAAAACATTAACCATATTGGAAAATGTTTGTTACTACATATTAACTTATAAGTTAACAAAGTTACTAAACACTTAATGAAGTGTTAAGCTAATTAACCAACCTGAAGAAGGCCTCACTGAAGGGCCGAAAAAATGTTTCAATAAAGAAGATCATTAGAAGATGGTATGTTGGCTTTCACGGCCAGTGAATTAAAACTCAGCAATTCTTCTAGGTTTGTGCCGTGTCTTGTGTGGGGTTTCGTCTAGGATACCAAGCTGGCTCATCGGCAGGCTCTTGGTGTCCCCGCCCGGACCCCCACTGGAATAGCGAACTGCGCGCCACCTCCCTTTATATAAGGTGCAGTTGCAGTTCGCTACTCCAGTGGGCGGGTACACCAAGAGCCCGCCGATGAGCCAGCTTGGTGTCCTAGGCAAAACCCCACACAAGACACGGCACAAACCTAGAAGAATTGCTGAGTTTTAAGATCATTAGAATTAACTTCCATTGTTTTGGTCCGTATTGACAATTAGTAATTTATAATTTAATGGGTATCGTATAACATTCCGCCCAATCAATACTTAAAATAGCCTGAAACATGTCCCCCTGACAATCAAGCAATTTTAAGTATTGATTGGGCGGAATGTTATACCCATTAAATTATAAAATATTAAGTATTAACAGGTGCTCAAAGTGAATTTAATTAGTTATTAAATTCATGTCATTCCATTCCCTTCTAGCCTACCACAATATACAATACGACAATACAGATCTGTTCTTAGCTACTGTACATTATATCCTTTAGTTTCAACCGAGATACCGAACATATCAATGAGACCTAGATCTCTATCCTCAATAATACAAGAATTGAGAAGCTAGCAGCAAGGTGAGGCCTGTACATGCCTGGTATGTCCTCGGCCATCTACAGACTGCCAGTCAGTAGTGGGCACGCCCCATCGGAGTCAAGTGGCGGACCAGCCAGAGAATGGACGGCCATTCTTATATGGGAGTAGCAGCGAGACTGCCAACAGCCAGATACAGAGGATCCAGTATTCGGTGAAACCTTGGAAATTTCCAACTTCACTGGACCATGAGCCCAGAAAACTTGTTCATCCATTCTGACACTGTCCATGGTGGCCTAGGCCAGGCATTCTCAACCTGGTGTTCGCGAGAACAAGCTGAGATTGATTCAAATTCTGTTGCAAGATCGGGAATAGTTGTGTTATCATTACAAGTTTTGACATAGAGAAATATTTTCATTTTGTGAAATACGGTAGTATTTTTAATCTACAGTAAAATAATTGGACATCCCTGTTTTATGAGTGAAGTTATGATATTCGGAAGAGATAGAAGATAAATGGGAATATTGAGTGGGATGGTGAACCCCTCAGAGTGGTAGACAGTTTCACTTATTTAGGTACCGGTAGTGAAATAACTAGTGATGGTAGGATAACAGATGAGATTACCAAGAGGCTGCAAAAAGGAGGACATTTTTACCAAACAGTTGAACATCTGGTTTGGAATGAAGAAGTTCCAGAAAAAGCAAAACTCGTCATGTATAAGACTTATCACTCACCCATTGTCACGTATGGAGCAGAAACATGGACAATGACTAGAAGGGACTGGAGCGGACTGTAAGCAGGTGAAATGAGGTTTCTCAGAGCAGTTAAAGGAAAAACAAGATTGGACAGAATTAGAAATGTAGAAATTAGAAAAGAACTACATCAGGAAAGTATGAGAGAGGGGGTAGAGAAAAAGAGACTACGTTGGTAGGGACATGTTTAGAGGATGAGTGGGCAAAGGTTACCAAAAATAATGAAAGAATTTAAGATCGATGGAAGAAGACCTCGAGGGCATCCAAGAATGCGCTAGAGTACAGGAGTGAGAGTCTGTATAGAGAGAAAAGTGGTGGGAAGATAGAGTAAGGTGGAGAGGCCTCGTAAACACACAGACCCGGCAATAGCTGGAACGGGATTTGGATATGTATGTATGTTATATGAGTAACATGAAAGATGCTGATTCAAAACGACTGTCCACACATAAATGTAAATGTATTATGCAAGAAGTTGTAGCAAGTCTGGTAAGCGGTGAATCCCTAGCTATTTGAACACTTCTGAGGGAGAGAGAGATAGGAGGCGTATGCTTGTTGCAGCATTATTATTATTATTATTATTATTATAAAAAGGACTGACGAACTCCAGATGATAGCCAAGAAAACTGGGCTACAAATTTATTTTGAGAAGACTGTGTTCATGACCAACATCAAAGAAACTCCTCTGCACTTGGGGTTGAGAGAAGCCAAGATAAAGCGAGTTAAGTGTTTTAAGAACTTGGGAGAAAAATTGCAGGACAATGGGTCAGAAAAGGATGCCATCAAAGAGCGGGCGAGAAGAATGGAAATGGCTTATCAACTTACGAAGGATACATACAACAAAAAGGGTCTTTCCTTTGGGACTAAATTCCGACACTTAGATACTGCTGTCAGACCTGAATGTCTGTATGCAGCAGAAACACTAGACATTGGGAAGGGTGGCCTCGAAGACATCCAGAAGAGTGAAAGGAAAATGCTCTGCAAAATCCCAGGCCCAAATATCAAGGATGGAGAGAGGAGACTCAATCCTAACAAAGAACTATACTTGGAGACAGAAGGAATCGTAGCCTTAATGAGGAAAAGGAGAATACAGTTTTATGGACACTTGGTGAGGATGAACAGTACCAGATTGACGAAGAGGATTTTTGAGTTCTTCAGGAAGAGGAAGACGGAGCCGAAATGGTTTCGGGAAGTGAGATTAGACTTGGATCGGATGGGGGTGAAAGAAGAAGACATAATGGACAGAGAGCGACTTAGACGTCTAGTTACGGAGTTTGCAGGTTTCCAGGAGACAGGTGAGTTGTCAGTGAGGAAAGGAAGATCTTACACGGAGGAAGAGAAGAAGTTAGTGCGAGAGAGGATGAAGCGATATTGGCAGAGAGTGAAGACAACAAATAATGTAAACACTGTCAAACGTGGTCCATAGTTGGCCGTAACGAATAAATAGAATAGAGTTAATGGTTATATAAATAATTCATGCTTTTGGGCTAATGCCGTGTGTATTTTTAATTTGAACCATACGTTTCGGAGAAACCTTGCCTCCTTTTTCAATGGAAATAAACAATGTGGCCATAGAAAGTAAATCAATGAGATTACAAAAAATATAGATAAATTCCTCTGTTCGTCACCAGAGAGCAGCTGCCAGAAATTACTGTATGGACCATGGCGGAACGGCGGACAGATTAGTAAGTAACGAGAAGGTAAAGGGGGCGGTGTGGAAATATAGAAACTCCTCGAAGAATGAGGAGGGGGGAGGGGGGGGAGGGGGAGGGTTAGATGGATATATAGGGAATCATAAACAAAAGGGAAGTGTATCTGAACGATACCTAACGTCATACAGTCAACCGCGAAAAAACAGATGGAAACTCCCCAGTGACGAACAAAGGAGATCAAATCCAGGCTCTGAGCCCTAGAGGGAAAATGTACAATTTTAAATATGTGAAGAACAGAGAGACTGAGAGGAACTATCTCCCTAGATCCTTAATAACTGGTAGCCAAGTGTCACTTAGCTGATATCCAGTGTCCCAATAATTTTAACAGAGACACTGGATATCAGCTAAGTGACACTTGGCTACCAGTTATTAAGGATCTAGGGAGATAGTTCCTCTCAGTCTCTCTGTTCTTCACATATTTAAAATTGTACATTTTCCCTCTAGGGCTCAGAGCCTGGATTTGATCTCCTTTGTTCGTCACTGGGGAGTTTCCATCTGTTTTTTCGCCGTTGACTGTATGACGTTAGGTATCGTTCAGATACACTTCCCTTTTGTTTATGATTCCCTATATATCCATCTAACCCTCCCCCTCCCCCCCTACCCCCCTCCCCTCTCCTCATTCTTCGAGGAGTTTCTATATTTCCACACCGCCCCCTTTACCTTCTCGTTACTTACTAATCTGTCCGCCGTTCCACCATGGTCCATACAGTAATTTCTGGCAGCTGCTCTCTGGTGACGAACAGAGGAATTTATCTATATTTTTTGTAATCTCATTGATTTACTTTCTATGGCCACATTGTTTATTTCCATTGAAAAAGGAGGCAAGGTTTCTCCGAAACGTATGGTTCAAATTAAAAATACACACGGCATTAGCCCAAAAGCATGAATTATTTATATAATAATCCGGGCCGTGAAAGCCTTAATATGCAAATTAGATTTAATGGTGCTTGGGTACTTGGTATGGCACGAGGGTGGTGCTCACAGGTTGAGAACACCGGACTTAGATTGTTACATCAATAAGGTAGACTATACCATGCACTATACAGATACTGAGCACAACTACCTCGGTGCTTATTTATAATACAATGCTTATATGTAAAAAAGGAAATGCAGCACATATATCCCCACATTGTGTAATAAGCATTTTTCTTAAAAAAATGTGGCTAAGCCATATAATAAGGAAGACAGACTTAATCACACACACATTGGACAGTAACAGGAATGTAAAGAAGTTCATGTGATAGGGAATTAAAGACTTGTTTCCCAGGCCAAGACTTGTCATCGTTATTATATTGGACAAATAACTCGTTTTCATTCTATTTAGAAAAATATAGATAATAGGCAGTGTGGTTGTTGCTTGGTTTTAACCCTTTTACTGCCAAGATCTGATACTGTGATTTGACCCAGGAAAGGGCGCGCCGCAGAGAAAATCTGCGCATTTTTAAATTTTGTTTGTAGTTGGGTGTGACCTTGACCAATTCACACATGAGCTTGTCTTATTGTTGTTGAAGATTTTGGGAACCAATTGTTATGGTTATTTTATTTCTTACCGAAGAAACAACCGCTGCAGCGAGTATTATTATTAGACTGGTCTTCGATGCGGAACTATTCTCCGCGCACGCCTCTTTGAGACATATGATTTTTCAAATAGTATCAAGATAGATTTCTTTTGATTTTGATTCTTTTAAGCAGATTTCATTTTATATTAGGAAGGTTATTCAATGGATACTACATTTTTTATAGTGAATATTCTTATTAAAGTGCTTAATAATTGTTTATAGAATATTAATATTTTAGACTGTATGATGCTCACAGTATAATGTTATTACACAGGGTGACCGCTTTATGGAAAACTCAGGGAACACAGGGAAAACACAGGGAATTTAAATTGCATAGAATAAATGAGGGAAAATACAGGGAAAAAATTTGGCACGATTAAAAAAAATGTCTTGACCTATGATTGGGCATTAATAATGCATCGTTGGCGGTATTAATTAATCTTGCATACAAGATTAATTACCGTTATGATTAAAAATTAAGTATTGTAATTTGACCGTTCTGCCATTTCTTCTTTTCGGATGTTCGCCTTTCAGCGTATCCAAGGTTAGAAAAATTAGCTTCGTGAGAAAGAAAATGACTCGGGTGTTAACTCCTTATTCCATATAAGTTGAGAGTAATTACAATACGCCAGAGCCGTGAAGAAGAGCCCTTACCTATACGAGCGCACTACCTTCGATTGAAATATTAGACACTGTATTAGTTGTAAACTGGCTTTAACTTGACGTCAGTAAGAGGTAGGAGCTCAGGTGTGTTGTCATTTGACTCTCAACTTATATGGAATAAGGTATAGTTGTGGTGTAACGTGATTCACTGAACAGATGACGAAAAATCTGAATTGAGTTTACGTATGTCCCAGGCATCCCTCCTGCACTGTCTTCTTTTGTCTGTAAATGATTTGCAGACTGTCAAAGTGTAGTTATATATGTTGTCATAAGAAACTATATGTGTTATGTACTGTATTCTACATTCTACTGTATAATAAATAGAAAGAAGTATTTACCGTACATGTATTTTGTTTTATTTTTTGAAAATTAACATAAATAGTATCCTTATAAAAGTATATGATAATAAGAGGTTAAATTTAACACAGGGAAAAAGCAGGGAAAATAATTTTAGGTAACCAGCGGTCACCCTGTAATTAGCTGAGGATGGTTAAAAGTAGAGCTGTCAGATTAATCGATTAATGTGCTTAAGTCGATCCGCCGTGCTCAGGGTCTTCCTATTGCTCTCTTTCCTTCCCTTGTATCCTCCAACATTTTGTTTCAGTATTCTTCCATCTTCCATTAATTTGACAAGTCCAAACCATTTAAACCTGCTCCTCTCGATTCCGTCATTCAACTTTTCTACTTCGTAATTTCTCACTTTATCTCTTCTTGTTTTTCCTATCATAATTCATTTCCCTGACCTGCAGTTTAATCTCCTCTCTTCTTGTTACTGTCCAGGTCTCCGCTATAGAGAGTATGGTACATAGGCGGAAAAATTTGGAAATTTATATATTTCACAATATAGTTCATCTTGTACATCACTTCTTAGCCACAGTGGGTGGGTGGTTATCGTGTCATACTACTAACCCCAAGATTGCAGGTTCGCTCCTGGCCGTGCTAAGTTTTTTTTTTGAAAGGCGACAAAAATCACGTCACTCATGTCATACATTGTTGACATGTTAAAGAACCCATTTGAATTCAGTAGGCCGTGTTCATAATGGCAAAAATGCTTGCCACAGTGGGTGAGTGGTTATAGTGTCGGACTACCAAACCCAAGATTGCAGGTTCGCCCCTGGCCATGGTAAGTGAATTTTGAAGGCGACAAAAATCACGACACTCATGTCATACGATGTTGGCATGTTAAACAACCCATTTGAATTCAGTAGGCCGTGTTCAATGGCAAAATTAATCTCGGGATTTTCCGCCAACACAAAGTTCCTCCATTCTCTACTTAAAAGCGCTGTAGTGTCAAGGAGTTTAGATATCTAACCACCTTGACTTTCATAGCGTTCAAAGGAATGACAAAATTCGACATGCAAGCTACCCTCTGGGTGTCAATTAACAAAGCTTGCACCAGGCACCCGAGGCCATACGATATTATTATTATTATTATTATAGTGGCAAAATTAATCTCGGGATTTTACGCAAACACAAAGTTCCTCCTTTCTCTACTAGAAAGTGCTATAGTGTCAAGGAGCTTAGATATCTAACCTCCTTGACATTCATAGCGCTCCAAGGAACGACAAAGCTTGCACCCGTCACCCATGACCATACAATATTATATTATTATATCACTTCTTTACATTAAATTGTAACGTCTTTTTTCCAAACTAGTTCACTCACACTCTTGTGCACCCTATTGCTAAGCTCTGCATTAGTTTGCTTCCTAGATATTTGAAGCTGTCCACAATTTCAAGATTGCCTAAGATGCCCTTTCCCTTCTCTAGCTCCTCTTGTTATAAGCTTTGTTTCACTCTTCACCACATTCCCCCAGAGGCTCACACTTTGTGCGACGTGGGTTGGCGACCACGAGACCCCAGCTGAGTTCGGCATTACTTCCACTTACTTGTGTCAGGCTCCTCTCTGTTATCTTTCCTCTCGACCTCCCTTGGTCAACTCTTGTTCTTTTCCGACCCCGACGGTATTATATAGTCCGAGGCCTAGGGAGTCTTTCAATTTCCCACCTTAATTGGCCCTTGTCTCATCTTTTCTAATCATTCATTCTTCGAGGGGTCAGACTTCTTGTTTTCTTTTCATGTTATCTCCTGCCTTCTGCTCCAGGCCCTCAAGGAGCCTGGGTGTGTGTAGCCCCATCACTTCTGGTGCACCGTCGATAGGGCTACACCCTCAAGGGCTCACGGCTGGTGAGTTCAGGAGTTGTCGACCCCGAGGACTTCCTTAGCTGGGTCCGTTTCTACCTTTTGGCGTTGCTTTTGGGGCGGTCCCTCTGCTCTTTCCCTTTCCTCGCTGCCTTTCTTGGCTCTCCTTCCTTCCTTCCAAGTCCCTCAATTCTCATTCTTCGAGGGTTGAGGGCATTTCCTTCCCTCCTGTCTTTTATTTACATTATTCTCCTTTTTGTTTTCCATTTTCTCTTCTAGTTTGTAAGAGAGTAGTTGGTTTTAGTTGTAAGTTTCATTTTCACTATCACCCAAACCATTACGGGCCGATAACCTAGATGTTAGGCCCCTTAAAACAACAATTATCATCATCATCACTCTTCACCACACTGAACGTCATTCCATAATTGTTTTCGACAATACGTCCAGTTGTTCTTGGACTCCTTCACTGTTCGTTCCCCACACCTAATATCATCCACAAAAGGCACAACATTAATCCCCTTATAAGATTCTTTTGTCTCTTTCAAGATTTTATCCATTACCATTATTGCCTTGCCTTAGTAATCAAAATTAATGCTTTTCAGCGCAATTTGCATCATCATAGAGATTAAAAAAGGGAAGTAAATGGTTCAATGGACTATCACCAAAGAGCAGGTAAGTCTACTTCCAAATAACATCACCTCAATTGGAATGTGGAACTGAAAAGGCCCGGGCGTAGCGACGAATCGATTCGTCAATAGCACCACAGCGTGGTAGAATTCGTGACAAACCGTTTCGTCAATAGCACCACTGCGTGGTAGAATTCGTGACAAACCATTTCGTCAATAGCACCACTGCGTGGTAGAATTCGTGACAAACCGTTTCGTCAATAGCACTACTGTGTGGTAGAATTCGTGAAGAACCGTTTCGTCAATAGCACCACTGCGTGGTAGAATTCGTGACGAACCGTTTCGTCAATAGCACCACTGCGTAGTAGAATTCGTGACAAACCGTTTCGTCAATAGCACCATTGCGTGGTAGAATTCGTGACAAACCGTTTCGTCAATAGCACAATTGCGTGGTAAAATTCGTGACAAACCGTTTCGTCAATAGCACCACTGTGTGGTAGAATTCGTGACGAACCGTTTCGTCAATAGCACCACTGCGTGGTAGAATTCGTGACGAACCGTTTCGTCAATAGCACCACTGCGTGGTAGAATTCGTGACGAACCGTTTCGTCAATAGCACTACTGTGTGGTAGAATTCGTGACGAACCGTTTCGTCAATAGCACCACTGCGTGGTAGAATTCGTGACGAACCGTTTCGTCAATAGCACCACTGCGTGGTAGAACTCGTGATGAACCGTTTCGTCGATAGCACTACTGTGTGGTAGAATTCGTGACGAACCGTTTCGTCAATAGCACTACGGCGTGGTAGAATTCGTGACGAACTGTTTCGTCAATAGCACCACTGCGTGGTACAATTCATGACGAACCGTTTCGTCAATAGCACTACTGTGTGGTAGAATTCGTGATGAACCGTTTCGTCAATAGCACCACTGCGTGGTAGAACTCGTGATGAACCGTTTCGTCAATAGCACCACTGCGTGGTAGAAATCGTGACGAACCGTTTCGTCAATAGCACTACGGCGTGGTAGAATTCGTGACGAACTGTTTCGTCGATAGCACTACGGCGTGGTAGAATTCGTGACGAACTGTTTCGTCAATAGTACCACTGCGTGGTACAATTCATGACGAACCGTTTCGTCAATAGCACTACTGTGTGGTAGAATTCGTGATGAACCGTTTCGTCAATAGCACTACTGTGTGGTAGAACTCGTGATGAACCGTTTCGTCAATAGCACCACTGCGTGGTAGAAATCGTGACGAACCGTTTCGTCAATAGCACCACTGCGTGGTACAATTCATGACGAACCGTTATGTCAATAGCACTACTGCGTGGTAGAACTCGTGATGAACCGTTTCGTCAATAGCACCACTGCGTGGTAGAAATCGTGACGAACCGTTTCGTCAATAGCACCACTGCGTGGTAGAATTCGTGACGAACCGTTTCATCAATAGCACCACTGCGTGATGAACTGTTTCGTCGATAGCACTACTGCGTGGTAGAATTTGTGACGAACCGTTTCGTCGATAGCACTACTGTGTGGTAGAATTCGTGACGAACCGTTTGGTCAATAGCACTCTGATGGTTAATAGTGTTTTGTAGAGCAATTTTGTAGCTTGCATAAATATTTGATTTGGAATGTTTAAGATTTTATGACCATTATGAAATTTATGTTCAAATGAGAATGATCAATCAATTAATAACTTTTATCATTAAGTAAAGTTCAATTCATAACTTTGAAAAATAAATCAAGTTCAGTATAAATATTTAAATAAAAGTGAAACCTCCGTGGCTTAGGCGGTAGCACGCCGGCCTCTCATCGCTGGGTCTGTGGTTCAAATACCGGTCACTCCATCTGTGCTGGACAAAACGAAGGCAGACAGGCTTTTCTCCGGTTTTACCTGCCAAAAATTTAATTCCAGCAACACTCTCCACTGTGATTTCATTTCATCTGTCATTCATTTAATCACTGCCTCAGAGGAATGCGACAGGCTTCGGCAGCCGGCACAGTTCATATCCTCGCCGCTAGATGGGGGCTTCATTCATTCCATCCCTGACCCAGTCGGTCGACTGGAAACAGGCTGTGGATTCTCATAGAAATATTTAAATAAAACATTTACATTATGACTATGTCGCCTCCGTTTCGTAGTGGACAACGTGATTAGCTGCAACCCCGTAGGTCCGCGGTTCGATTCCCGGCTCTGCCACGAAATTTGTAAAGTGGTATGAGGACTGGAACGGGGTCTACTCAGCCTCGGGTGGTCCAAACGAGTAGAGGAGGTTCGATTCCCACCTCAGCCATCCTCGAAGTTGTTTTCCGTGGTTTCCCACTTCGTCTTCAGGCAAATGCCGGGATGGAAACTAACGTAAGGCCACAGCCACCTCCTTCCCTCTTCCTTGTCTATCCCTCCTATTCTTCCCGTCCCTCATGAGGCCCCTGTTCGCTTTGCAGGTGAGGCCAACTGGGCAAGGCGCTCGTCCCGCCTACCCAGTTGTATACCCCGACCAGATGTCAGAGCTCCAGAACACTGCCCGTAGAGGCGGTAAAGGTGGGATCTCTTGCTGAGTCCGTGGGAAAAGCTTACCTGGAGAGTAAAATGACTAAATTTAAAATAAATAAAAACATTATGACTAAACTACATTGGTAGTTTCAGTGCTACAACTTGGCAGTAAAAGAGTTAATATTCCTGAACATTACCTTCTGTGCACCCACCGTCCTTACAGGTGATATCACGTGGACGACCTGATCGGACGCTTGTTATAGATACCATTCAGTTCATCACTGTCATCCAGACAACTCAGGTCTGGCGGGTCGACGAATCCCGAATCTTCGTATCGAGGAGTACGAGTACCGGGACTGTGGCCCGGGAGCATGGGAGTTCGGGAGCCTCCCGGACTAGGATTTCCCAGGAAAGGCGGGTCCTCATAGCGGCGTGACACGAGCGTGAAGTCTCGGTGAGCGTGAACCAGTTTCTGAAGACGTGTGATGACCTCGTAGTCAGGGACTGGTAGATCCAAGCCAAGAAGCTTGCTGACTTGCGAACGGAAATTCAAAAGCTGAAATATAAAATGATTCGTTAGAATACTTTAGGGTCAATCAAAGCACAACGTTAAGTACAGCTTAAAATGCATGGACATTAACCCTTATGAAGATGGTATTATATATTATCCGTGTTGACTGATATTAGTCTCAAATTATAAAAACCACCTTGTCAAACACTAAGAAGTTTAATAATTACATAAAAACGTACATGTTTCAGTATACAATGATACCCTCGACAGCGTAGATTAAATAGAAAGAATCTTAAAAACTATGTTAACAAATACAAAGAGAAAATGGATATCCTTACAAGAGCCTTAGAATGTAAATATATATGAAAGTTCACAAAAAAAAAAATAGAAAATGCATAAAAGAACAAGATTAAAAGTTAATATAAATCTACCTTAATGGGCCGTCTATTGGACGTCGCTGCAACATCCAATAGCTCTCAGAGGCAGGCGCGCTACCCCAACACCACGGGGCCGGCCATGTATATGGAATATAGAGAATTAAAGTGTCCCTCATTATCTTAGTGGTCAAGAGTATTGGCGTTCAACGTCGGACGTCACAGGTTTGAATTCCTCAAGGGTGAAATATTCTAACTCTCTATCTTCCATGAGCATGACTTGCGACTCGTTGGGTAACAGGCATCAATTTCTAAAGGGATGCGTCATGGATGATTAGAAAAGAAAAGAAGAATTTTTCATCAGCAAATAAAGTATGACAAAGGGTGTCTCCCGGATTCAAAGCCTATCTTTAAGAATTTTATCTCTGATTTTACGGCATTGGCACCATTTGACTTGTAGGAATCTGTTGGAGAGTGTGTATGCTGCTAATGGCTGATGAAGGCTGATAACTAGGGCCCAGATGTTGATGACATGTCATCTTTTTACTGAGCTGTCTAAAACAATGCTGAAGTACATAGAAACTCCGGACCGGCCACCCCGCCTTCAAATATGTCATTTTTATTTTGCATATTTTGCTATTTTTCCATTTTAAGAGCATTTTTTGAAGTTTGGTAGATTTTTTTGGTCTTGTTTTAGAGAAATCGGCCTTTTGAGGTCATTTTTTTTTTCAATTTAGTCATGCCACAGCTTTATATGAGGGAGTTACATCTCTCAGAATTAAGAAGAATTTAGTAGCTGACACAAGATAATTTCAAATATTGAAAAATTGATTCCATTTCCTTAATCAACCGGGTGGAAACTAGTCTTAGCAACAATCATGGCGAAATTGCT
This sequence comes from Meconema thalassinum, assembly GCA_946902985.2. Lineage (NCBI taxonomy): Eukaryota > Metazoa > Arthropoda > Insecta > Orthoptera > Tettigoniidae > Meconema > Meconema thalassinum. Next base: position 160,859,231 of record OX336399.1, on the reverse strand, counting down.
GCGGGTATTGCATCAAAACTGAAAAGATTGCCGGACAAAAACACCGGGGATAAAACATTATGCAAAATCTCAGACATTCTTTCTGGTGAAAACTACTGAACGGATGGGATTGAGGAGGATTTAGCAGAAAAAACCTTCCTCACTTCATGTACGCTCCGATCACATCAGTTGATGTTGAACGCAGCTTTTCGAGATATAAAAACTTGTTGGCTGATAACCGCAGTCATTTACATTTGACAACATCAGAATGACATTCGTAGTGCAGTGCAACTCAGACTAAAGTGAACATAAACCTTTTGTTAAGTGCCAGAAATCTACACACATCAAAAAAAGTTTTGCATCACCTCGGTTCCCAGATCTCCGGCATATAGACGTTGACTGTGTATATTGTATCCAAGATACAGTCCCTTTGACTGTTCATAGATGTCACTAAAACTGCTCAAAGATGTAAACAACCATGCATGAGCAGGGCCTATTAGACGGAGGGGGTACGACAGCCGATCAGTTCCAGTCATTCCACCAGGACGAAGGTACGCTGCTCATGTTGTCTGTAGTTCTACCATGCCTAGAAGGTCAATACCGCAGTTCGATCGCGTCCGCATTGTTACTTTGTGTCAAGAAGGGCTCTCAACAAGGGAAGTTTCCAGGCGTCTCAGAGTGAACCAAAGCGATGTTGTTCGGACATGGAGGAGGTACAGAGATACAGGAACTGTCGATGACAGGTCTCGCTCAGGCCGCCCAAGGGCTACTACTGTAGTGGATGACCGCTACTTACGGATTGCCGCTCGGAGGAACCCTGACAGCAATGCCACCATGTTGAATAATGCGTTTCGTTCAGCCACAGGACGTCGTGTTTCAACTCAAACTGTGCGCAATAGGCTGCATGATGCGCAACTTCACTCCCGACGTCCATGGCGAGGTCCAGCTTTGCAACCCCGACACCATGCAGCGCGGTACAGATGGGCCCAACAACATGCTGAATGGACCCCACGGAATTGGCATCACGTTCTCTTCACCGATGAGTGTCGCATATGCCTTCAACCAGACAATCGTCGGAGACGTGTTTGGAGGCACCCTGGTCAGGCTGAACGTCTTAGACACACTGACCAGCGAGTGCAGCAAGGTGGTGGTTCCCTGATGTTTTGGGGTGGCATTATGTGGGGCCGACGTACGCCACTGGTGGTCATGGAAGGCTCCGAAACGGCTTTACGATACCTGAATGACATCCTCCGACCCATAGTGCAACCATATCGGCAGAATATTGGAGAGGCATTTGTCTTCATGGACGACAATTCTCGACCTCATCGTGCACATCTTGTGAATGCGTTCCTTCAAGATAACGACATCGCTCGACTACAGTGGCCAGCATGTTCGCCAGACATGAACCCTATCGAACATGCCTGGGATATGTTGAAAAGGGCTGTTTATGGACGTCTTGACCCACCAACCACTCTAAGAGATTTACGCCGAATTGTCGTTGAGGAGTGGGACAATTTGGACCAACAGTGTCTTGATGAACTTGTGGATAGTATGCCACGGCGAATACAGGCATGCATCAATGCAAGAGGACGTGCTACTGGGTATTAGAGGTAGTGGTGTGTACTGCAATCTGGACCACAAATGCTGAAAGTCTAGCTGTATGATGGTACAACATGCAATGTGTGGGTCTCATGAGCAATAAAACGAGCTGAAATGTTGTTTGTGTTGATCTCTATTCCCTTTGTATTTAACGGTTCCGGAACTCTTGGAACCGAGGTGATGCAAAACTTTTTTTGATGTGTGTATTTTGATTGACTTTTCAGTTTGAGCTTAAGATGTCGTCTTTGAAATATTGTTGAGTTTATTATTATAAGATTATTTTTTCCATTTTATAGTGCATTTTTCAAATTTTTAGGACGTTTATTACAGTCATTTTTGAAAATTTTCAGTGCATTTTTTTTACGGCATTGACATCTGGGCCCTACTGATACCAGCCGAAACATGTATCATTTCTGAGTGGTAGATAAAAGGAATTTGTATTGTAAAGTGGACATTATCTTAGAGATCTGGATTTTGTGATCTGAATATCCTTTGTTAAGTAATTAAGATGTCCTTCTTATAAAAATCACTCGCAGTGTATTTTGAAGTTAATTTCATTTAACCTTACAATACTAACATGTAAAATTTACGTGTGAATAATTTAACTGCTTAGAATTCCCTCTATCTATCCCCACCTTACCATCTTCCAACAGTGCTTCTACTGGTCCTGGTGTTGATGTCAATGCTTTTGTTATTAATGCCAATCAGTTCTAGAGGCATAATCATGGGGCAAAGATTTGCCTTGAAACTATCCTTGAATTTAACAACATAGGCATATTGGTTTCTCCATGGCAATAATAAAGAGGTGGAGAATTTGATGTAGATGTCACATCACTTGAGAGGGATTATAAAAACAACCTCACAAAAACCAGAGACAGTATAAGAGGCTCGAGAGATTATGTACTGCAATTTACGTCAAAGTAAACTACTTTCATATTTGTTGTATTTAAGATGGAACTTAGCGTATTAAATTTCAAAGACCACAGAGGATTCAGTGTATATAAATAGTGTTACATACAAAATGTATTAATTTCAACTATTTAACTATAGGATGACCAGGTAGAAAAGAATGTTTCAATGTGCAAGCGTACCAAAGTAGGGGAGAGCGTTTCCAGCTCCCTTGTCTCTCCACTGCTAGTCTTTCTTCTGCGCATGTGCGGCAGGTAGGGGAAGTGTCTCTCTCTTTCTCGCTCCTACTAGTTTCGTTGTCGTTGGACCGTGTGCAAGGTGGAGTCGTAGTGCCAACTCGTTTATGGAGGGGGAAGCTCTACAGCAGCAACATACGGTGAGTCCCGCCCCCAATATTCTTTTCTACCGGGTCATCCAATAATTGGTGCCTTAGCACAAAGTTTGTAATGTACGTAAATTTAACGTATTATTAGTATTAAGCATCAATTGAATAATGTTAGTATTCTAGGGTTAAAATAATTGACCACACATAGGAAGAACATTTAAAAGTTATCTTAAGCCCGTGAAACATGCCAGTGTTTGGGAGCAGTTGTTCTTGCCGTTTAAAGAGCCACTCTTGGGAACTCCATCTATTCTGCTGAGTGATGTAGTAAGGCATTAAAACAAATATTTAAACCAGTGGTGTAGCCAAGGGGGTATTACCCATCCCCCCTTAGAAATATTACCAAGAAAAGAAGCTGATAATAATTTTAAGATAAATTTAAAAAAAACGAGCCTTACAGTAGTAGCATATGATGTGTAACATCTGACATGTTATCCTACAATTAAGTTGAGATTAAATATATGTGTAGTCAATTTTTTTCGGCTGTAGTCTACTCCTCCAGTTTTAAATTTTTTCTAAAGTTCCTTTTAAGTTGTGCTCTGAAAGAAGTTCATTTTCCGTATTGACAGATTTACTATATAACAAAGGAGAAACTGTTCCGCCTAGTCAATACATTTATTTACAACAAGTTATAAACTTGTTATTATATGGTACATGTTTCGGGGCCTCTAGTACTGGTCCCTTCTTCAGCCATAAATTAAGATGTAAAATCCAGCATAATTAAAGATATCTTAAAAAATACACAAAATGATGAGTGAATTGATGAAATGAGGTGAAAAAGAACATCCATTCACTCATCATTTTATGTATTTTTTTATGATATCTTTAATTATGCTGGATTTTACATCTTAATTTATGGCTGAAGAAGGGACCAGTACTAGAGACCCCAAAACATGTACCATATAATAACAAGTTTATAACTTGTTGTAAATAAATGTATTGACTAGGCGGAACACTTTCTCCTTTGTTATATAATAACGTTTCTTTTGTCGATAATTTCACATATATTCTGCTCTGGATTTACCCATCTCTGCAAATCACAAAATCATGAGAAAAAAGGGGCGCCCTAGTCATACAAGACCTCATAAAAGTCCCTACCGGGTGAGTTAGCCGAGGTCGTTGCGGCATGACTGTTGGCAGTCGCTCACATCCGGGAGGCGAGGAGGTTCGAATCCCCCCGCCGGCAACCTTGAAGATGGTCTTCTGTGGTTTCCCATCTTCCTTCCAGGCAAATGCCGGGGTTGGTCCCTAACTATAGGCCACAGCCGCTACCTTCCAACTCCTCGACCCTCCCATCCAACATTCCTCCCCAACGGTACTTGTAGCTCACCCATTGGGTGTCCGTCTCGAAGCAGCTACAAAACTGGCGAGCCGAACATGTCCTCGGACACTCCCGGCACTAAAAGCCATACGCTTAAAAAAAAAAAAAGTCCCTAGCATTATTGGTTTGTGAAATATTAAAAAGCCAATGACCCTATTGTTTTGGGTCCTTTAGTTAAATTAACCCTCTTAGTGCCAAGCCATGTCCTGAAATACTTGCCAAGAATGTCAAGCCATTTTCAATGGTCATGCAGATTATTCAAAAAAAAAAAACATAAATGCCACATTTCCAACGATAGAATCATAATTTTTACTTTGCATTATATCCAATACCTCATTCTTTCATACATTATGTTCATAAAAGTAAATACGGCATCTAACCCTTTTTAATTGAGGTTATTCTCATAATAATTTTTTTTTTTTTGTAAGAAATCAGTTTTGAGCCTAAATTAAGGACACCGAAGAGTCATATTCGAAAAAACTACGTTTCCAGCTGTAGAAAGTCCTTAGATACATCTGTAGGCAGAAAACATCAACTAGAAGAAAACAACTGCACCACAATTTTGACGGGAGCGCGCGTGTTTGGGGGAGCGCAAAGGGAGGGCGTGAATACAAACTCAAACCTATCGCGTAACGGACTTCGAACGAAAAAAGTAAACACCGCACAGGCAAGCTTGAAACCTCATCTTTCCAACAGTATGAAATAATCGTTGACATATGCCTACAGACATCTATAAACATAAGATAAACAGCGCGCCGATTGAATCGGCTTTGGCACTTTTGGCGCGAGCAGCGAGAGCCCATCTGATCGGTACAGCTTTTGCCGGAGCGGCTAGCAGGTGAAACATGTGTTATTTCCCCGTAGAAATACAAACCGATATAAAATAAGTGAATTAATTTACGTATTTCACAGTCATACAGCATAACTTTTCGATGTATGAGGATTACAATGCAACCAAGAACTACATTTTCCAACCACCCCGAGCCGAGAAAAAGTTACCTTACAAAAATGATAACAACTTTGTTTCTTGGACACACACAATTTTGAAATTAATAAACCAGTTATACAACATTCCAATGTATATTGTGTTAAAATGTGGATTCGATCTGATGACGGGTTTTTGAGATAATAATTCTTAAATGTGACGCATCGTTGAAACATGCTTAAAAACGTGCACTTTTTGTGTTCCAACTGCGATAAAAAAAATATTAAAATACCTACATGACCTAACGTAAAATAGAACGACGAAAATGATGATGTTATTGGATTTTATGTAGGTCTATTGGTTACTTCACAAACAACCTTTAAACTCGAGTGCACATAATACTTTGGTCAACAGGGTAATGCTGAAAAATGGCTTCTAATACTTCGAGATTTTCTCTATTCAAGGTACAAGGTCCAGGGACAAAACTTAACCTCTTGGTTTTTCCTATCTTCGAATTAGTACTTGAGGATTTGTTGCCTGGACTCACCAGTACCATTCATTCTATTTACCAGTGGCGGCTGGAGGATAATTGTTCTGGGCGTTGTGCTATTTTCATTAATGGGGGAGGGGGAGGTGAGGGTGTAGATGATAGGGTAAAAGACTGCTTGATGTCAGAGAAAACTCTATTCAATTGCGCCGCGAAACGAATGTATCTCATCCATCACGAATGCCGCAGTTCATGGAACATCACATTGTCATCGGATCAAATGGATTATAAGTTAGTCTACATGAAAAACTTCACGAGAACAAAACAACGTAAGTTATGGGCTATAAGAGGGCAAGAAAGAACCGCGAGTGTCACAAGTACGTGCAAATGACATTGCAAGACATGGTATCGGCACTTAACGGAGCATCTCGGATGTTTCCGTCCGTGCCTCGGCTTCCTTGTTGCAATCAGTGGGCAACGACCAGCCGAGTTAACTGTTGGGATAGGGCTTACTCGGGCTAGCATCTCTGCCATACCTTTCACTATTGATATCTGGTCAGTGCTTTGGCCTGGCAACGACCAAACGGACAAGCGCTCCTAGACAGTTGGCGCGCTTTGCTTTCTCAGACAGTTCACAGTAACTTTAACAAATTCGCAAAGAAATTTGATAAAATGGACCGGCTAGCTCAAAACAGTTGCCAGCGTTTCACCCCAGTGTACCATTGAGCTCTTCAGTTGGTTATGGTACACCTCACCAAGACGCGTGGCTAGTACATACTGAGAAGGCCTCTGCAAGGCACAAAATGTCGCCACGAAATGTTATCAAATTTCTTTGTGAATTTGTTAATGTACATAGCTCAATCAGACAATTATACATCATGTTTCCTTCGGGAACAGATATTTCCAATATGGATTAGCAAGGTAAGCTAATATTATTTTTGAAGGAAGTTTTGACTTCCGTAGTACATTGGTCCTGCTCGTGGCAACATTTTGTGCCTTGCAGCGGCCTTCTCAGTATGTACTAGCTACGCGTCTTGGTGAGGTGTACCATAACCAACTGAAGAGCCCAATGGTACACTGGTGTGAAACGCTGGCAACTGTTTTGAGCTAGCCGGACCATTTTATCAAATTTCTTTGTGAATTTTACATCCTGTTTCCTTCGGGAACAGATATTTCAGTTCAAAGTAACTAACTACGAGATATTCGAATTATTAAAGAACAGAATTATGAATTCCTATACGTTTAAATGAAACGTACAGCTAAAAATATTATTACGGTATTAACTTAATTGTTTTTCTTAAAGAAATCTGGTCGTTGTGCAACACTGCAACCCTATTGCCGGCCGCCACTGCTATTTACTCTACATGCAAAAGCATCATTAGACTCAACACCATGCCTATTTCGGCTCCAATCAAGTTTTCCTATATGCTAATGCAATTAGGGCATGGATACACTGGCTCTAAACATAGGCAATTAAATAGGCTCATAGAAAAGAAGCAAAGAAAGACACTAATAGCAAAAATAATATGTATTTAAGTAAGCTCTAGTAAATTCTTCTCCTTCATTTCATTTAAATGTATTATAGACATCGTCCACCTGTCAAACGCCAAAATATTTTCATAAATTTCAGTGAAGATCTTTTATGAACATTTTCCGTGTTGAATATTATCAATGCACTGAAGCTTTTTTTCCACTTTGCAACACAACCTACTTTGTTTGAGGCGCTATGTCCTCTTCGGGTACATGTTTCGGTTCAGCAAAACCTTAGTCTAGTGTTTTCCACACTTTGGTGAGCATCACTCTTCTTCTATGTGCCCTGCCCAGTCTCCCTGACGTTGCCGATCAATGTGGATAGTGTTTGTGTATCTACAGCAGAGCGGGAGAGCTGTTCAACGTCATTACAAAACAATAAAAACCTATTCAAATACAGTACTTAAAATTTATGGAGATGAAAATGACACTGGAACTTTTTATCATCCATCTTTTCAGTGTCATTTTCATCTCCATAAATTGTAGGTACTTGAATAGGATTTTATTGTTTTGTAATGATGTTCACCAAAATGGTGAAAACACTAGACTAAGATTTTGCTGAACCGGGCTGAATAGGTCCGAAACATGTACCCAAAGAAGTGTCTCAAACAAAGTACGTTTTGTTGCAAAGTGGAAAAAAAGATTTAGTGCATTGATAAAATTCAGTACCGGTACATGTTTCGGACAATTTTAGCAAATGTTTTCAATGTGGTGTTAGAGTAGTGTGCCTCCCTCTCATCTGGAGGCCATGAGTCCGATTCCCGGCTCCATCACTGAACTGAATTGAGGGCTGGAAAGGGGTGCACTTAGCCTCGTGAAGACAATTAAGTAGCTGTCTGATCAGAGAGGCAGTGCCGCAATCTGTTTAACATATTTTAACTTTGGTCTACCCCTACAGTTCTTGTTTTTGACCCTCCCTTCTATAACTAAGCCTGCTATTCCTGGGTGTCTTAGTATTTGTCCTACCAACCTATCTCTTCTCTTCATTAGCAGTCGCCAGAAACATCTCTCCTCTCCCACTCGTCTTAATACCTCTTCATTTGTTACAAAATCTACCTATCTGATCTTCATCATTCTCCTGTAACACCACATTTCAAACGCTTCTATTCTCCTTTTTTCTGCTGCACCAACAGTCCAAGTTTCACTTCCAAGGCTTTCAAAAATGACTTCCTAATACCTAAATCTATATTCGATGTCAACAGATTGCTTTTTTGTAGAAATGCTTTCCTTGTCTGAGCCAACCTACTTTTTATATCCTCTTTGCTTCGTCCAACACTCGTTATTTTGTTTCCTAAGTAACAGAAGTCTCCTACTTCCTTTAGCTTTTCACCTGCCAATTTGACGTCCATGGGGGTTTCGGATTTATTTTGGCTGCATTCCATTATTTTTGTTTTACATTTGTTGATTTTCATCATGAATTCCTTCCTCAAGATGGAGTCCATACCATTTAAAAATGCAATCAAATGAGCTGGTGAATCGACTAAGATGACAATGTCATTAGAAAATCTCAGAGTTGACAGGGGCAAGTGAATTTTCATTGTTCTTCTTCAAGTACGGTGTTCAGTCCCCCGAACGTTGGCGATCATTATGGAAAAGGCGCCTCTGTCCACAGCAAGCCGGAACAATTCTTCAACAGATCGAATCCGTGACCACTGCTTGATATTCTGAAGCCAGGACATCTGTCTTCTGCCACGCCCTTGTCCGCCATCTATTTTGCCTTGTAGTATTAGTCGAGCAACTGATATGTTTGGCCTCTAAGTAGATGACCCAAATAAGCAGTTTTTCGATACTTAATGGTAGACAAAAGCTGAAGATCACATTTTGCTCTTATGAAGACATCTCTGTTAGTAATTCTATCTGTCCAAGGTATTTTAAGCATTCGTCTGTGAATCCATATTTCAAAGGCCTTTAAACGTTTCATGGTGTTGACCTTCAAAGTCCAAACCTCCATACTATACAAGAGTGTCGACCAGAGATAGGTTTGAGCCAATCTTTGTCGGAGCTTCAGATTTAAGTTGTCATTGTTGAAGCATGAGGACATTTTCCTATACAGGGTGTTACAAAAATGTACGGCAAAAAATCCAGGACACATTCCTCACACGTAGACGAAGAAATTATGTTATATGAACATGGGTCCAGAAACACCTTTTTTCCATGTTATAACTCATTGTTTCCAACTCATTAATCATGGGAAACACACAAGAACAGAACGTACCAGCATACCACATGCAACTCTTTCTCATATGAGATGTTCAATATGCCCTCTGTTCGCATTGATACATGCAGTCGTAGTGAATCTCGGATGCGCTGATGTATCCCTGGAGGATTGCGTATGGTTTCTCAGCCTTCCATAATACGGCCACAAAGACTCTGAACATCTTGTACTGGGGTTCAATACACAAGAGCTTTCAAATGCCCTCACAAATAAAAGTCCAGTGATTTTAGGTCCGGAGAGCGTGGAGGCCAGGCAATTGGTCCACCTCTACCTATCCATCTGTCACCAAATCTGTTATTTAGAAGCCGACGGACATTAACACTAAAATGAGGAGGTGCTCCATCGTACATCAAGTACATGTTTTGTCGCACAGCTTAAGGTACATCTGCTAAGTCGCATGGCAACGGGGCCATGTAAAACAAAACACTGGTGGTGCACCTACAATAATGACAACGTAACCAGACATAACCAAGAGTGCATGATTCCCATGATTCTAACGTTCTGTTCTTGTGTGTTTCCCATGATTAATGAGTTGGAGACAATGAGGTGTAACATGGAAACAAAGCGTTTCCGGACCCATGTTCATATAACATAATTTCTTCGTCTACGTGTGAGGAATGTGTCCAGCATTTTGTGTCGTACATTTTTGTTACACCCTGTACACGCGGCGTTCTTCAATAAGCGTCCCCACCACCTGTCCAAGTCCTAGATGCAATAGGAATGGATGCAATGGAGCAAAGCCAACGATGCATGCAGGGTAAAGAGAACACTCCATGTTGAACCTCAGGGATTGTATGCGCCTAGTGGTGTGCATGAAGCGCAAAACTGAAAGTTACTTGCCGCCTTAAACCCCACTAGCAGAACAATACTCTTCCATCAGTCGATGATGGGGAGTCTCCAAGCCTCCACTACCGGTAATGGAACCTACACAAAACACATTTTGATTATTTATTGCTTGCCATAATCTTTCTAAAATTTTGATCATGCATGGTATAGCAATCTAGTGGCAAGGTGTGAAGGCACCATCTATGCTATCTTTTGGGATTTGCTCATTAGGAGTATCCATTAAATTGTAACAACAACAAAACTTCTATTTTACTTACTCATCATCCCCGATTTCGTCCAAATTTATGGTATATGCAAGACTTGAACAGAAATTAAAGTTACAGGTGGCCAAGTGTTTAGAAAAAATAACAGGTTTGGCGCGGGTTGGGCGAGGGTCGAGCCATGTACGTTAGCGTAGTTTCCAGGCAGCGGTTGGCGCAGTGGAAACAGTAGAGAACGGTAATCCGAGGGTTGTGGGTCAAGTCCCTAAGCGGAAACTTTTTTGTCTCGTTTTTATTTTTAATTTTGCTTGCCACGGTGGGTGAGTGGATAGCGTGTCGGTCTGCTAACCCCAAGCTTGCAGGTTCGCTCCTGGCCATGGTAAGTGATTTTTGAAAGGCGGAAAAAATACGACACGCATCTCTTACGATGTTGGCATGTCAAAGAACCCATTTGAATTCAGTAGGCCGTGTTCATAATGGCGAAATTAATCTCGGGAGTTTCCGCCAACACAAAGTTCCTCATTTCTCTACTAGAAAGCGCTATACTGTTCAAGGAGCTTAGATATCTAACCTCCTTGACTTTTATAGTGATTCAAGGAACAACGAAATTCGACATGCAAGCTACCCTCTGGGTGTCAAATTACAAAGCTTGCACCCAGCACCCGAGGCCATACGATATTATGATATTATTATTATTATTATTTTTAATTTGTATGTTGCTTACACTGCAAATAAACCGAAATAACGCTCAATATATTGTATCTATTAATATCTACATAAAAGTCATGAAACGGAAAGGCAAGGGAAAATTTCGGACGGCAAATACCGTAAATTTCCAGGAAGGGATTGCAATTAAGGCGTTCACGAGAGTGCTGTATATAACATTAGCTACATTTCACAGTAAAGTTGATGATTTACACGTGCTGGGGATGATATTCATCGTAAAAACAGTGGAAGCAGTAATTTTCTCGGCATCTTGCACACGATATAGATGCCGCATTTTTAAAATTACATGATTGTTTTAAAGTTGCTAACTAAAAACTAAATGACAAACTGGAGCAAAACAGATTGAGACGGTTTGGACATGTCAAACGGATGAATGAAGTAAGGCTACCAAGACGAGCACTGGAACAACGGATGACAGGAAAGAGAGGACGAGAAAGACCAAGAATACGTTGGATGGATTCGGTGAAGAATAGCATTAGTAAACAGAACCTGGATTGGAACACTGTGTCGGAAGAGGAATGGTGGAATGACAGAACAAAGTGGAGAGGAGCCATATTTGCCCCCACCCAGTGTCAGCTGATAAGGGGAAATGAAGATGATGATGATGATGATGTTGATGATGATGATGTTTTAAAGTTGCTATAGAAAAACCAAAAAACATACGTGGCTCATGTATCGCCCGACCTGCGCAAAAATGCTACTTTTTCTAAACGCTCGACCATTTTGAGCTCCCACTTCCGTCACTTTCATTTCTGGCCAAACTCTGCATATACCATAAATATGGACAACAAGTCCCCTTGTTAGTTACAAACATATTTTTGCCACCAATGAAAGTTGATTTAATGATGTTTTTAAAATAAGTAAGTGTAAGTTACAGAACTCTCAAAAAAGAAACATTATTCTATATAGAGTTTTTGATTGTTTTCAGTGACAATTGTCATTGTTTTGCAAAATTTCTCAAGCATATGATATTGTTATTGTACAGCCCGGGGGGGGGGGGCAGTACCCCCTGAGAGCCACCTCCCATCTTTTACCAAAGCCACCCCAACTGGCAACACCATAAGACCAGAACATCTATACACAGCAAGCGGCGGCCACCCAGCCTGGGAGGTTAGCCAACTACTTGCAAAACATACACAAACATCTACACTAACAACTATCTAGGGCAGCTACATTTACGCAATGCTGACCACGCAGCGCCGGGAGGTATAAGAATGGAGTCCACATTGGAGCCATGATCTGTTCTGTTCTACTCTGTGCTTCGCCAGCGGCCCGGCCCGACGTCCGTTCATCACCAGGTGAGAATCCAGTGTGCTCAGAATCCTTTAATTATTGTAAACACCTACCCCTAACTTGTACACACAAATTGTATTTCACACCTGTCTAAACTCCCCAAGAGGGACATACTAATCTACATCTACTGACCAATAAATACATGGTCAGTAAGCTACACTTGCATTACTAATTACACTCCTCTTCACGTCCTCATACCCTACCTGACCTTCGTCACAATTGCCCGTGACCGTAGTAGCCAGTAATTGCTTTGTCAGACTACACCGTACTCACAGCACGCGACTCGACCGCATAGCGTCGAGCCGCTGACTTAGCACGTCTATTGTATTGCTCATTCCGTCCAGCTGGCAGGCCAGTATAGTAGCCTGTATTTAGAGATCCATCCCCTAGCAAATACTTACATCTTGCAGGGATACCCCCAATAGATTAGACACCAAACAACAACACACTACACTAGTAAGCTCTCCCAGCTACGGGAAGCTACTCTCACCCAGGCACAGTCTTCTAAATTAACACAGTAACACAACCGTGTTTTATCCCAACTACCCCCCAACCAAGGGATTAAAACATTATTGTGAGATTTTAGGTAGACTTCAAGAGACAGCTACATATTGTAATGGGTACCATGTTACGATTCCAGAAAATTTCGACATATCTTCGGGTTTCACATCCCCCAGACCCTAAAACCACTGTCAGTTCAAAAGTTTATAATGACTAGCTATTCCCGGCATGCGTTGCAATGGCAATCAAAGACAGAAAGGGAGATAATACCGGTAATAATGAAACCCCGGCCAAAAACCCTGGCGTGAACTGTATTGGAATAGACAGTGATACCAGATAACACGGCGGGCTGCTGACAGTCCCCTCATGTAACCTCGTGACAGCAAGCTATTCTCACACCTGGCATTGGGGTGTGATAAGTATACAGATTGTGCAGTTGGGTTACTGTGGGATTTAAGGGTTCCTGTTAAGTCCCTCACCCTTTTGTGTTACATAAATAATTTATAGCCAGAAACCGTCCCTGGAGTGCACACAACAACTCACCCAAATTTCATCGCAATCGGATGGATGGTATATGAACGCATAGGGGACATACATACAAACTATCCCGTAACATTGAGTTTTATATATAGATAGGGTCGTACGAGGGGTAGTGATGTGCAATCTATAACCTCTACCCAAATGTCATCCTCTCCTTCACGTGGCGAACTTGCCAGTTTCCACAGACGAGGCTCTGGCGACCGAGTCACGGCGGGACAACCGTTACATCAAGTACAGAGGAAATGCTGTATTACAGCCTCTCCATGGGCTGAGGGGTGGCATCCCCATTAATGGACTTACTTTCTTCAGGCTAGCAACCCGTTGGAAGGACATTTTCATTGCTTTCAAGTCTTGTAAAGGAAAAAACCAGACGGATTCTACAGTTGACGAACTTCGCAAAGGAAAGAACACGAATTGGAAAAGGAAGGATATTATTAGATGTGCTACCTGGAATGTTCAGGGTATTGGACACAAAGATGATCAATTAGATGATATTCTATCTAAAAAAGATATTTCAATTGCAGTTCTTTCTGAAACTAAGAAAAAGCTTCAGGGATCCATGGAGACAAGAAATTATTTACAGTTTTACAGTGGTGTTCAACGAAATGTTAGAGCACAGGCAGGAGTGATGTTTATGGTACACAAGAGATTATGATCAAAAATTGATAGCTATACTTTTTGGAATGAAAGGATCATTCAAGTAAGAATAAAATTATCCAGAGGATATTTGACAGTTATAGGGGTATATGCACTGGTTGAAGGCTACTCAAAAGAAAGCTATATTTTGTATAATGATCTACAGAAGATAATCAATATTACTAATAGACAAGATATGATACTGTTAATGGGAGACTTCAATGGCAGAGTTGGTAATGAGAAAATTCAGAATAACATTGAAATTCATGGAGAGGTAACCCGCAATAATAATGGAACAAAATTATATACCCGAATGTAAGACGAGGTTTTTTCCCACTTTTTGTGTTATAAAAATTTGGGGTCTTCTTATATTCAGGGTATTAGAAAAAGATTTTTTTTTTATTGTTATTATTTGCAAAGTAGTATGTGGTGTTGGCATCTTGTAACTCGCAACAAATCAATGCATTAATGAAGATTAAAATATGGTTTGTTATGTTTAATTACCATGCATATACGAATAGCGTACATTTTGAGGTTAGGATTTACGCATACACGTCATTTTAAGCGGATAAATTATATGTTCGAAAGCATACGGAAATATGTTTTAAAACTATCTTTACAAGAACAACCAGTTAGTTTTATGAGCAGTAATCGAGTGATCAACGTGTCTCCCATTCTTGAACAAAGAAATTATAGAGTATGTCTTGGAAAAGCGGGCAGAGGGATTTCCGATAACACGAGACGTTATAAAAATGAAAGCACGACCTTAAGGGCATATATTGTGCAGGTTATGAGTTAGAGCAGCGGTTCCCAAACTGGGGGTCGCGACCCCCAGGGGGGTCGCGGGCCGTTCGGAAAGGGGTCGCGAGATGTATACAAATAATGGTGAACTATGTACTTAAACTTAGATGGCCATCGGGAGTTTTAAATTAAATAACTTTGTACATTTACAAAATATCAATATATTCTACAGATTTTGTCAAAACAAAACAGAAACATTTAATAATTTTGATATGTAATTGTTAATACATTTCTAAGTAAAAAAGACTTCTTTAGTGAGAAACATGGGCCTGTTTTTTGTCAACAAGTTTCTTAAAATTCGGCTTAGTTTTAGATACACATACAATAAGGTCGTCTTCTACGTCCAGTCGATTTCTTGCCTTGGTTTTAATGTTGACCAATGTAGAAAATCCGAGTTCGCAGAGGTAGGATGTTGCAAAGGGCATGATGATTCTCAGAGCCACTGATGTTAAGCTTGGATACTCAGCTCTTCTGTGTAGCCAGAACGTGTCAACATTTTGGGTGCTGAAGGACAGTTGCAAAGTCATGTCACAGGATAGCTCGATGAGTTTGTCATGAATCAGTGGGTTTAAGTCTGCCTCGTTCACAGCCTGCTCGTTGAAGGGGTTAAGCACCCAGTTCCAATCGGTGTGTTGATCCTCGGGAATGTAGCTAAGGATCTGCTCTTGTAGACCTTGCAAGTGAGTAGTAACCAGTTTGGACAGGTTGTCAATGTCGGGATAATATTCATCGCATCGATCAAGGGATGTGATAAGCTCATTTGTCAGTTCAAAGTTTTCAAATGCATTCTTCTCAATCCTGGTTGACCAAGTGGCTAATTTCTTTAAAAACGAATTGACTTTGTCTTGTGCAAAAAGTATGGTTTTGTCTCTTCCCTGCAAGGAAACGTTGAGATCGTTCAGATGATGAAATATGTCCGCTAAATAAGCAAGTTTTAACAGCCATTCATTGTCACTCAAAAAACCGGCAAGGTCTTTGTTTGCAACTTGAAAAAATGTCTTAAGCTCAGAGCGCAAAGCGAACACTCGAGAAAACACCTTCCCTCATGACAGCCACCTTGCCTCTGTGTGAAGCAAGAGGCATTTGTACGGTGCCTCCATTTCGTCGCATAACTGTGATAACAGTCGACACTGTAATGGCCGGCTTTTTACAAAATTAACCAACTTAACAGTTTCGTTCAACACTGTTTTAGCTCAGTTGGCATGACCTTGGTAGCTAATGCCTGGCGATGCAGAAAACAATGAACCCAAGTGGCATTAGGCAAGACATTTTTCATCCGTCTCACGAAACCGATGTCTTTCCCAGTCATTGCTTTGGCACCATCACTGCAGATTGAAATACACTTTTGAAAGTCAATTTGAAGCGAATCGGTTGCAGACATGAACATTTTAAACATTTCCTCACCTGTTGCGTGGTCAGGCAAAGGTTTGCAAAATAAAATGCCTTCTTCCACACTACCGACATCCTCAAAACGAACCAAGTACATAAACTGCGCCAAACTCGACACGTCCGTAGACTCGTCAACTTGAATGGAAAAGTACTTACTTTTCTGCAACTTTGTTTTCAACTGATCCTTTATGTCTTGAGCCATCTCGGTAATGCGCCTCCCCACCGAGTTGTTCGACAGAGGAATGGTGGAAAGCTTCTTAGCTGCATCTGGGCTGATCATAGTTGAAACCATATCCTGAGCAGCAGGTAGAATGAGCTCTTCAGCAATCGTGTGTGGTTTACCTTTCTTTGCTATTCGTAAAGCCACTTGATACTTTTGCTCATATTATTTCCACTTAACTGAACTACTGCATTTTTCTGGTAACCTAAAGCAGTTAACTTACGTTCAAAAAAATCTACCGGCTTATCTTTAAAACTGGGATGTTTACTTTCTAAATGGCGAATCATCTTGGAAGGTTTCATACTCTCGGCCGATAACAACTCGCTGCAAATAACACACTGTGGCCGATTTCCGAGCACCGTAAATCCATACTTAATATAACTGTCACTATACTTTCTCACCTTTACCCTCTTCTGTTCATGATCATCATGAGAAGTCGAAGGCCCTGCACGCTTAACAAACTTATCCATAGTCAAGTCAAGACAGTCGAGCTACTAGGTTCCTTTGTGACTATTTAAAAGCATGTATAAAAGTTAATAGCAGGTTATAGGCACTACTACTTTTCGTTTTTAAAATAATACCCTGGTAGTCTAAAAAGAATTACTACCATTATTTAAATATCATTATACTATTGAACCGCCAAATATTATTTTTGGGTCATATTATTTTACATTTAAGTTTCTCAGTAAACATCAAACAGGTCAGTAACATCAGAATAAGATTAAAATTTGAAAATCTGAACCAAGTAAATAAATAAACAGTTAAACGAATAACCTACCGGTCACTTAAGTTAAATTCCAAAGTAATTTTATCCCTCCACTTTGTCCCCCCCTCACAGACACCTGCGCTAAAACGGGGGTCGCGGCTAAAACGTATGGGCTAAAATGGGTCACGGAAAGAAAAAGTTTGGGAACCGCTGAGTTAGAGAGTATTTTTTTGAAAAAATCTGTAAGAGGCAGTTGATAACTAGGCCTCGTCTTATATTCGGGGTCGTCTTACATTGGGGTATACATGTATACGGTAATAGTTTTCACTATCTTCAATCAGTTTCGGATTATGAACACACTGTTTCCACACGTCATAAATATACGTGGTCCGCAAGAAATCAGAAATCACTTATTGATTATATCATTTGTAATGGAAAATTGGCAGATTTAGTTTTGGATACAAGAGTTTATCGAGGACCTGAATTGGAAACGGACCACCATTTATTAGTTGCCCCTATTCGTTTAAAACCACGGTGGTTCAAGGAAAAGAAACAAAGAACACAGGAAAACAAAACTTTCTATAACGTTAACCTTTTAAATGATCCCAGTATAAAATGGCTATACCAAAACAGGCTTGGTAATCACATTCAGACGATTCCACTTTCTGACGATGTGGAAGACGAGTGGTCCAATTTGAGTTCAGCTCTAAAACAGTCAGCATTTAAAAGTTTGGGAGAAAAAAGGAGATGGCAAAAGAAAAAGAGTTTAAGAATTTGGGACGAAGAAATTGCAAAAGTAATCTCCGAAAAAAGAAATGCATATAAAAAGTTTCTGTCAACTGGTAAATTAGAAGATAAAATAGAATACCATCATAAGAGAGCAATAACAAAAAGAGAAGTCCGTAAGAAACACAGAGAAAGTAGGGAAAACTTTGTCTCGTACCTAGAGACTGACATAACAAGACCACAACCACAAACCTATAAAATTTTTAATAAACTAAATAGGGAAGTAAAAGAAGATGTAAAAATTAATGCAATATCTCGCAAAGAATGTCTTGAGTATTTTCAGAGCCATTGGTTGAGTCCAAATATTGAGCAATTTGTTTTACAAGCATCTAACAATCAGTCTTCGGAAAATATTACACTCGAAGAATTAGAACAAGTCTTGAGGAAACTTCGAAATGGGAAAACACCTGGAGAAGATTCAATAAATGCAGAAATGTTGAAATATTCAGGCGATGCCTTCAAGAAAAAAATTCTCAGATTATTGAATTTAATCTGGATGGGTAACAGGCCTCTAGAAGATCGGCAAAAGGCAATAGTTGTTCCTCTTTGAGCTGTAATTTGCTTACGATTCAATAGTTATTTGAATTTCTCAGACTTTCTGTGCTGTATTACCTCTCGCTCAACCTAGCGGAGCAAGCTTGAACTGTTGGTAACACTCTGCATCTTTCAACTGTTTTGACCAGATGTTCACACAAACATGGCGTACGCTGGTTGATCTTCAGTTTATCTTGAATTGATTGTTACGTCTTTAAACTACATAGACATGGACAGGTGGAAATCACATTTCAGCAACATACTCAACAAAGAGGGAACAACAGACGCCAGAAAGAAATCCCAAGAAGTCGTATCACCAATAGCTACAGACTGGATTCCTCTAACCACAGAGGAAGTTGGACATGCCATCCAAAACACCAAAAACAAGAAAGCAGCGGGATCGGACGAAATATACAATGAATTCATAAAAGACACTGCACACCTTCTAAAAGAAATTTGGACCAAACTACAGTATACAACAGGTGCATAGAGACAGCCACCATCCCCGATCAATGGAGAAAATCAATTGTCAAGATGTTATATAAAGAGAAAGGAGACCCCAATGACCCAAACCAATACAGAGGCATCGCATTAGAAAACTGCCCCTTTAAAATCTTCACCAAAATAATAACAGGAAGATTAAGTGAGGAATTAGACGATCACCTGCCAGAAAATCAATTCGGGTTCAGAAATGGAATATCAACACTGCAGGCAAACGAACTCTTACTGAAACACATTTGGGAAGCCCTAGAGAAAAAACAAAAATTTTATACCGTCTTCATAGACTTTACGAAAGCCTTCGACCTACTAAGCAGGCAACTAGTGATAGAAAAACTCAAGGAAACACTAGGGGAAAACAACATATGGTCGAACCTCATTAACACACTGCTACGTTGGAACGAAATATGCGTCTCAGATAATCTTGCCATCTCAGAACCGATCATCCAAACAAATGGAATACTACAGGGCGACCCACTTGGCCCTCTGCTGTTCATACTAGCAACCGAAGAAATCCTTGGAATTACCCGCAAAGAGGGAATCTTCTCGTGCGCATACCCAGATGATATCGTAATTGGCCCCAAAGACATAACAGAACTCCAGGCAACAATAAATGAAGTGGATAAATGGTGCTCCAAGAATAGCTTGGTCATTAACATATCTAAGATGAACACAATGATCTTTAGAAACGGAGGAAGAGCCCCCCCCCCAACCTCAGCTGAGATACACATAAAGGAAAGAAAACTGAAAATAGTATCAGAAATCAAGTATTTAGGAATTACTCTACAAATGACCGCAAAATGCTTCACAAAACACATAACAGAAAAGGCAACTAAAGCGATAATGACAATGCACGAAATAAGAAACATTTGATCCCTCAGCCTAGAGACGGCGATGCTGCTATTCCGAGTAAAGATTTTACCAATACTGACGTATGGCATAGAAATCATCTGGTCACACCTAACATTGAAGAATCTATCTACGCTGGAAGGAGTGAAGGCAAGATACATAAAGAAAGCGTTAGGAGTGTCAAAAATGACGCACTCAAGATACACATATCTGCTGGCGAAGGAAACTTTCCTCATCGAGGATCTCAGGACAAGCATACTCCTACGTAACACGTGCGCCTCACAGAACCTGCTAGCAGCACTGAATAGGGAAAGTGAGGAAATTCAACCGACATTCTACAACACAGGAGCCATGGTAGACCGTGCGTGGACAAAGGAAAACGTCGAAATCAGGCACATCATCACTAGGCTGGCAGTCCATGGATTCCACCACCTGATATGCAAGAACACAAACTTCCACGAACCAAATATAGACTGTGAATGTAGGCTGTGTGAAACGGCATGTGATCGTTATCACATCGAACTATGCACAAAAAGGACAAAGTCGTTATCTGAATATGCAAACATATAAAATTTCAATTTCATCTTGGCTATTTGGCTGCAATAAAGATTTATTATTGTTACGTCTTTGGAAGGAATTGTTATTATGTGTTGAGAAGACTAGCCGAGAAGATGTAGGAAGAATCTCCAGAAAAATTCTAATTATTATTTCATCACGATGGAATTGGTATAACATTTGAATTTGACAGTCGCGCGAGATAAGATTTTAAAGATATTATATTAAATTTACCAATTTGCCAACAGGAAATATATATATATATTTTTCGGCATGTGAACCGAAGTTTTTGTTAGTTTAAGATGTGACTACTTGGGTTACGTAAGTTTGTAAGTTGTGTTTCTATGGTTATTTCGTGATTGTAGCCTGTTTTTCTGAAGTTATTTGGGTTTCCTTTCAAGTTGAGTTTTATGGTTGTCCTGAGATTTTCATCTCATGATAACATCATTTTGTTTGTGTGGTTCAAGTTTCTTAACCTATAAATATTTTCTTTTGTAATTTCTTTCCCTTGACCACACTGTAGTTTGCTTCATTTTAGCCTGTGTTATGTCCTTGGACTTTATTTTATCCTATTCGTTGCCATGTAAACGTGGTGGATTGTTTTCCATGAATCTTAGATCTAACAATCCGAAATATGTTTCTTCTGTTATTTCTGCGAGGAGATTGTTTTGCGATTTTAATCTAGATTGGCGTATGCTAGTATGCGCTCCAATAAATTATATGTTTTAAAAGTATTAAAAGGGAAATATTCATGAGATTATGAATACCTTCAATATACGAAAGATATTAACTAAGAAGATAATTATTTCGAATTCCATTAACCTTATTATAGGTTGGTCTAGAACTTCTGTTTTGGAATCGTATCTAAACTAAGCCCATACGTATGTTACCTTGTCTTTTCATTTCCTTCTGCGTTTTAGTCAACGTCAGGTTCGATATCTAATTTATTTGTTTTAAAAAAGTAATTAATTTAATCTCTTCTTGTTTCTGCTTTCTCCGATTCCTTAATTTTTATTTTGGGGTAATTATTATAGTAGTAGTTTTCCTTTTTCTTGTGAATACAACCTTCACCTCCTGTTTAGGTATTTTGAAAGATACAGTATATATATTTTAATATGATTGAAATTGATTTGAGTTCTTCTATTTTTTTTTTAAATAGGTTATGTTATTATTTTCCCCTTAGATTATAAATCTTGATCCCCTGGGTAGATTGGGCACGCTTCACACTTTTTTCTTTATTCTAATTGAACACCTTTCCCGTGACTATGGTAGTGGGTGTTTCACTCTTCATAAGAAGGGAAATATGAAAGATTTGGAAAATTATAGAGGAATAAGTAGGCTATACTTAACTCTGGATACAACATTTTTGCAAACATTGTTAAAGAAAAATTACTGAAACATTACTCTGAGTTAATAGGGAATGAACAACATGGGTTTAGAAAAGGTCGCACATGTGCAGATGCCTTCCTCTTCTTTATGTGCCATCTCCTCTCAGGAGGTTGGCAACCATCATGGAGACTCTTGCTTTAGATGATACAGCACGAAACAGCTCAATAGTGGAACAATTGAACCAAGTTTTCAGATTATCGATCCAAGAAATGCGTTTTCATCCTGGTCTTCTTTTGCCTTGTAGCTTCCCTTGAATGACCAGCTGCAGCAGATGATATTTCTCTCCTCTCATCACATGACCCAGATACTGCAGTTTTCTAATTTTGACGGTGTTTAATATTTCCTTTCTCTTTCCCATCCGCCTCATCACCTCATCATTGGTGACCTTATCTTTCCAACTCACCCTCAGTATCCTTCTGTACATCCATAGCTCAAATGCCTCCAGTATGTCCATTTCTCTTTTCTTTATGGTCCAGATCTCAACTCCATAGAACAAGGTGGAGAAGATATAACATCTCAGAAGTCTAATTTTTAGATGTAAATTAAGGTCTCTGCTACCAAACACACTCCTCATTTTATTGAATATGTTAGGCCCCTTAAAACAACAATTATCATCATCATCAGCAGCATTTTATTGACTGGATTTATGGCTTGACCGATCCTGGACTTCATCTCCTCAGTACAGTAATGTAGCAGTTCACATTTGCTCCTAAATACTTGTACTTTGTCACTTGCTGTACTGTCTACCCATTGATTATCAAGCTCTCTTGATGCCTACTTCACCTTAAAAATATTGATCAAAAAACACAGGGAGTTCAATTTAGAAACACACATATAATTTGTTGATTTTAAGAAAGCCTTTGATTTTGTTGACAGAAACAGACTTGTTCACATATTGGCCACGGATTGTGTCCCCCAACAGTTAATTGGTAACATTTACAACATATAATGGTACTCTTATAGCAGTAAGGTTAAGTAATCATAAATCCGAGTGGAAGCCAATCAGCAGAGGGGTAAGACAAGGCTATTGCTATTCATAATCTACATGAATGCTATAATAAAGGAATGGAGGTGTGAAAGACATGGTTCAATACCTATCAGCAGGCATCTAAAAAATGTAGACGCTATACTATTTGCTGATTATGTTGCATTGGTAGCAGCATCTGAAGATGATCTGCAGTGGTCAGTATTCAACCTCCAGAAAGTGGCATCAAAATTCAGCATGACTGTGCATTTCTACTGAAAAGACTAAAGTAATGGCCTTTAAGGGTAAGGACCCTTTCCCCAGTAAAATTTGTCTGGATGGTAAAATTTTAGAAAGAGTTAACGAATTCAAGTATTTAGGATATTATTTATCTCTTCAAGAAGAACGAGACATAACTGCAAAAATAACAAATTATACCAGAACAACAGGAATTATCAATCACGTCATGAAGCCATCTCTTGTCCAAAGGCATACACACTTGCGTTTGTATAACACATTAGCCAGAACAGCCCTATGCTATGGCAGCGAGGCATGGACAATAAGTAAGATCTCAGGACATCTCCAGATTTACAACACGTGAAATGACCTTTATGCGCCGAACAGCAGGCTATACTAAATGGGATCATAAGAGAAATGAGGATGTGCTGAAGGAACTAAAAGTGAAACCAATAACTACCTACATTTGTGACTACCAAGAGAACTGGAAGCGTCATGTCCAAAGGATGGAACCTGGAAGATTACCAAAGGAGATCCTTCGCTACCAGCCACGGGGAAATAGATCGATAGGACGTCCGATGAAGAGATGGAGGGAAAGTGCAAGACCGTAACGGGACATTTGGCCCAATACTTGGAAGGAAGATGATGATGATGATATATATAGATAGATTTATACATGGAACATACTTCTTAAATGAGAATGATAAAACCCAATTAACTCCATGTTAGTGGTGCTCCAGTTATATACAATATTCCAAAGAATTTTAATTTATTCCTTATTAAGCAGGTCAGTGACTTATGGAGTTTCAAAACCAAAGCTAATATTTATGATCCCCTCACGGCCATTGTATACAGCAGACTTACAGATAATTATGTATTTAAACCTACCGATTTAATTATATTTCATGGCTTGATTTTGTTGTTGTTGCTTATTTTAGGGCCTACGACATCATAGTCACATAGCCCCTTGTATTTTGTGTGTGTGTGCACACGCATGTGGAATTTTTGTGATAACCTGTGTTATTGTGATGGTTGTACTAGTGTGTGAATTTGTACATTGGGGATAGGATTTGGAAGGAGGTGGCTCTGGCCTTAAGTTAGGGACCATCCCAGCATTTGTCTTAAGTAGAAGTGGGGTAAACCACTTCCAGGAAAGCTGAGGTGGGAATCGAACATTCCTCTTCTGAGTCTTGCCTCACGAGGCTTAGTGACCGTACCATTGGAGACGTTTTTGCCGAGCCTTCTCAGTGACGGGTGAAATGCCCATTTGCTGGCGAATAATGTTGTTTCTTACATGGTCCAGGAGTGTGATGCCCATTGACCAACGGAGCATACACATTTCCATCCTGTGTAGTTGGCGCTCTGTCAGTTGGTCGACATTCAGCGCCATACAAAGCAACAGGACGTACTATCATGCGATATATTTTGGATTTCAGATGTAGTGGCATCCTTCTGTCTCAGAGTACAACTGTAACTTCCCTCCATCTCATCCAAGCTGCATTTATCCTGCTTCGCACTTCATCACCTATCTCACCATCAGATTGTAAGCGAGATCCTAGATACCTTAAGTGTACGGTCATAGCTAATGTCTCTCCGTCAACTTGAATGGAGCCGTTGCTTGTGATGGTTTCAAGGTATTCGGACTTCTTATTCAGTCTACGACCGTATTGCGAAAGACGGCTGTTCCCAACTTCAACTTAATGCTGCAGTCCTCCTCTAGTGGTATCAGCAAGTGCAACATCCCCCTGGGTAAAATATTCTGGTGACACTGCTGCTGCGATGAGCAGCTAAAAGACATGAAATAAACATTATTCAGAACTAAACGTTCCTTATTCTTCAGTATTACACCAATATTGTTCCAACACTTCTTAAACTTTCCTTATGAGAGGTAAGCCCAGTGGGGTAGACGTTATCAGAGTTCCCTTGCTAATAGTTCACAGGGTCCATTCCTGCCTTCATCAGGGAGGGTTGTAATGGTGATGATGATGATGATAATTGTTGTTTTAAGGGGCCTAACAGCTAAGTTATCGGCTCCTAATGGTTTTTGTGCTAGTAAAAAATGAGATGAGAATGAAAACTAAAACTAATACTAACTAAAAACTTACATACTAGAAGAAGAAACGGTAAACAAATTAAGGATAAGGCAAATATAAGACAGGAAGAAAAGAAATGCCCTCAACCCTCGAAGAATGAGGATTGAGGGACTTGGAAGGAAGGAGATCCATGAAAGGCAGATTGGAAAGGGAAAGAGGAGAGGGCCCGCCCCAATGTCAGTGGCAAAAGGGGAAAGAACAGACCCAGCTCAGGAATCCTTCGGGATCGCCAACTTCCGAACTCACCAGCCGTGAGACTCTGAGGGTGTAGCACTATCCAGGGTGCACCCGAAGAGGTGGGGCTACATACACCCGGCCTCCCTGAGGGCCTTGAGCAGAAGGCAGGAGATAACATGATAAGAAAACAAAGGCTGACCCCTCGCAGAAGGAGGGTATCAGGAAAGATGAGACAAAGGCCAATTAAGGCGGGAAAGGAAGAGACTCCCTAGGCCTCGGATACCCTAATACCGTCGGGTTCGGAAGAGAACAAGAATTGACCAAGAGAGGTCAACAAGAAAGAAGACTAGTAAGTGGAAGCAATGCCGGACTCAGCTGGAGTCCCGTGGTCGCCAACCCACGTCCCACTAGATGTGAGCCCCAGGAGGGGGGGGGTTGTAATGGATGTAGTCAGCTTTGTGAGGACTATTGAGTAACTGGTTAATATGAAAAGAAGTGGCTCGGTCTAAAAGTAAGGTACCTTATTGTGCTTCTCTCATAATCCACAGGCTATGTACGAGCTTTGGATATGTATGATTCTCTAAGGTTCATTCACCAATTACTTTTCCCTACCACCAAGAGTTAGTGACTTCTCTAAACAGTAAGTGTTTGATCGTTCTTACTATCTGCTGCATCTAGACAACATTAGGGGCTACGATACTCTAAGACAAACTACTCTAATGAACTCGGTTACACTGGGCACATACCGAGTTCTCTCTGCGTTGAGTCTCGATCAGATTCTGTTTGACAGTTGCCAACTCGTTTCTCACCATTTCCAGCGTGTGGTCATGCAAGTTCCTTTCCTGCTCTGCTGACTGACTTGTGGTTCGCACCTAGAAATAACACAATTCACATCATTATAGAATCTTTTTGGTGTCATTCTGGGTAAGGTTACCAGTGTCTTTACCGTGAATCTGGGGACACGTTTCGAATATTATGGATATAATGTTAGAGAGAAAACTGATGGTTTGGTAACACTCCTTCTCTTGTAACTTCTAGTAATTTATATATTTAATACACGATAGGGCTGTTTGTATCATTCGAACATTTGAAGTACTCATGTATTTAGAATAGTCGAATATTAAAATAAATCAAACAGTTCATATATTTGAATTATAGAGGCTTCGGTGGCATAGTCAGTAGCATGCTGAACTGCTATGGCAAGATCGCGGGTTCAAACCCGGCTGAAGTCGTCGGATTTTTCAGAGCGTTAAAATCCTTCAGTATGACTTCCTTCAGTGGGGAAATAAAGCTGGCGGTCCCATGTCATAGATTTATTTTATTGGTAATGCAGCCAATGGCCATGTACTTTTCTTTTCAGGACAGGTCAGTGAAGGGATATTGGAAGGAAATCGGCCGTGGACCTATTGAAAGAAACCGTCCCGGCATTTGCCTAGTGGTGAAAACGGGAAACCACGAAAACCATTTTCAGGACGGCCGAGGTGGGATTCGAACCCACGCTCTCCCGATGCCAGCGAGACACGAGGTAGCACGTTAGCGCTCTCGGCCACCGCGGCCGGTTTGTCTGGCATGTAAAAGAACCTACCACTGCAATTTATTTATTTTATTTATTTATTTATTTATTTATTTACATAGGTCCCAATGAGCCTGAGCTCGTGTTAGGGACAATCAAGTAACATAGTTACAGCATGGCATATATATAATTTTTGTAACATTATTGTTTAGTTTAATAGTAACTTAGATTGCTAGTGACTAACTTTACAGAGATAATACGGTATGATACATTGCATTGCTTAAGGCTATTGTACATTGGCTATTCATTCCTTAATAGGAAGTCTTTTGTTTTCCTCTTAAATGTTTTTATAGAGAAACTTTCCCTTATGCCTAATGGTAGCGAGTTGTATTCTTTTATTATAGAGGACATAATTCCTTTAGTTCCAAATTTAATGGATTGGGAATGGCTGGTGAATATTTGATTTACTCCTCTTGTTGCATAGTGATGAATGTCATTTGCATGGGTAAAATGGATGTGTGTGTGTGTCAATTTGTTTTCTAATTTGTATACAAATACTGTTGCTGACATAGCTATTTGTTTTTGCAGTGGCATAATTTTAGTTCCTGAGTACAATTCATTTGAGGGTGTGAGCCAAGGTAATCCAAAGATAGATTTTATAGCACGTTTCTGGAGTATCTCAAGTTCTTTTATCAGCTCCTTCTTACAATATCCCCATATGAAATTCATGTACATTAGATGTGAATGTATCAGAGCAAAGTATATATTTTTCAACTGTTGGCTAGTAAGACAGCTATATCTTAATCTGAAAATAATACCAATTAAAGGGCTGATTTTATGTTTTACATTTTCTACATGATTTTCCCAGGTTAGTGTACTATCTAGTGTGATACCTAAGTATGTTGCCGATTTAACCCTTTCTATTTCTTTGTTGGCTATGTTGACTATGTTTGTGGTCTCAATCTTGTATGATGGTTTATGGAAGAACAAATATTTTGTTTTAGTGATATTGATAACCATTTTGTGTGCTCTCAACCAATCCACCAGCTTATTGAGATCATAATTAATATTTAGCATAATTTCCTGTTCAGATGCTCCCAGATAGAGTATAAAAATATCATCTGCAAATAGTTTAAGCTTGCCTTTCAATTCTAATAATACTATATCATTAATATAGGCCAAGAAAAGAATTGGTCCTAAGACAGAACCTTGAGGTACTCCTGTGTCAATTCTCATTTGAGATCCTTTTACATTATCGATTGCAACATATTGTTTTCTGTTAGTGAGGTAGTTCTTGAACCAATCATGTGCCACTCCTCTGATGCCTGCAAATTCTAGTTTATTAAGGAGAATCTTATGGTTAACCAGATCGAAGGCTTTTTGAAGGTCAATTAGTACACCAGCAGCTAGTTTGTTTTCATCTAATGCCTTTTCTACATCAGTTACTACTTCAAATATAGCACTATCAGCTCCTCTATTTGGAATAAACCCATATTGGCAGTTTGCAAAGTAATCATTTTTCATGAAGAAATTCATAAGTCTTCGTTTAACAACGCTTTCTAGAACCTTGCTGATGGCAGATATAATATTAATGGGTCTGTAATTTGATGGGTGGGTTTTGTCCCCTTTTTTGTAGATCGGGACCACCCTAGAGACTTTACAGGCATCGGGGAATATACCAGTCATCAGTGAAAGATTTATTATTTTGACAAGATATGGTGTAAGGCCCTCAAGACACAATTGTAGCATGACATTAGTAGTGTTGTCCTCACTTATATTGTTTTTGTGTTTTAGGGAGTTTATAATTGATTGTATTTCATTAGCATCAGTAGGTAACATAAAGATTGTCTTAGTGCTAGTAGTATTTTTATAGCTTGTAATGCCCGAGGTAGAACCGTTTCCTTGATTTTCCCATATACTGTTAGCAATATTGACATAATATTTATTAATTTCATCACATATATTTTCCTTTTTTTCGACATTTGTGCCGTCGACTATAAGTTTGACAATTTCATTTTTCCCCTTCTTTGGTCTATTTAACATCTCATTAACAACACTCCACACTTCCCTCTGATTATTTGCATTTTGAATTTTTTGGTCAAAGTAGTTTCTTTGTAGGTTTCTCTTAAGTTTTGTAACTTGGTTGCTAATAATTTTATATTCTTCTAAAATTTCTGCAGATGGATTTTTAACTTTGGTTTTTGTATATATCTTATCTTTCCTGTGTATTAGTGCTAAAAGATCTTGTGTGATCCAGGGTTTTATTGGTGGGGCACTTGGCTCCTTATTCGTATATTTCATAGTACAGGCTTCTATTCCTTTATTAATAAAATCACAGAATTTATTGTAGTAGTCATTGATGTTAGTTTCATTGCATACAAATTCTTGAGTTATTAAATATTTATTAAGTTTTTTGTCGTTTATTTTATCCTTTTCTATTGGCCTATCATCACATATTGAGTTCCTGTTTATCTTTTTGTTTCTCATTTCACAGATGAGTAAATGGTGATCACTCAAATCATTATCAATATTATAGACATTACATATTTTGTCACAGTCGTTTGCCAATACATGATCAATCAGAGTAGAGCTAGTTTGTGTTACACGAGTTGGATATTTTGTATTACATAAGACTAGACCGTATGATTTGACTAGGTTAATATAACTACTAGTATATCTGTCCCCAATTAATAGATCGATATTCATATCCCCTAGTATTATAACAGGATTCGTTGAGTAAGAACTAATAATTACTTCGAGATCAGTTAGAAAGTGTGGAATGTTGCTTTTATGAGGGTTATAAGCAGTGATTATATTGTATTCTTGATGGCCTTTTCTCACAGTAATGTGCAGTATGCTGTGGGTGGAATTTATTTCCTTTACAAGGGTACTGCTACATTTGTTTGAAATATACAAAGATACTCCCCCGCCAGTTTGCTTTCTAACTATGTGATATGCAACATATTTCTTAATATTGAAAAACATTTTTGTTTGTTCTGTTAACCAATTTTCTGAGATTGCTAGGACATCTACACCTTTGATTCTGTCTAACATTATTTGGATATCATCGAACTTGTTTTTTATGCTATGTGCATTTATGTGTACGCATTTTAGTGTACTGGTATCGGTTATTATCTGTTTACTGTCCTTAATCTTATAATAATCGCTAAGTGTATTACAGTTACACTCGGTTAATTCTAGTGTATTATTATTAGCATTACCTAAAAAATTTAATGTCTGTAATTCTAGTTCCATATGGGATAATACTTAGTAGATATCTTACTATTACATTGATTTTAGTTTGAGAGGGCGAGTTCATCCAGTATTTCAGCACTTGATATAAGCTTTGAGGGTCCATTTTGATTTTTCCGAATGTATATTTTGCAGTCTCTGACCCAAGTTGCAAAGATTTTTCCCTGTTGTCTCAATTCACGGCACTTTTTGGCGATGGTTTCATTTCTTGGGGTCAGGTGTTCATTGATATATATATTACCACCATCACTGTAACCAATTTCACTCGTCTTCAGGGTCTTCTTTTGTCTTCTGCTACTGAGAATCTCTTCCTTCTTCCACCTATTATTTAATTTCACAATTATCAGTTGAGGCCCAGGCTTTGTTGACGGGAGGCGGTGAGCTGCGTCTATGTTTGCCCTGGTGATTTCAACTCCTAACGTCTTGCCAATGTCCGAGATTTTGTGAAATACATCCTCCTCTCTTTCCGTGGGTATTCCATACACTATCAAGTTGTTCTTGCGCTGGTACTGTTTTAGTTCCTCCAATTCGTTGATAGCTCTAGATGCTGCCATTTCTGCGTCCTTGACGGTTTTTCTCTCTTTCTTCGGAGTTTCAATTTCCCGGTGGAGTTCATCATACTTTTCTGATAAGAAAGTTGCTAGTTTTCTTACCTCGTGGTTTTCTTCTCTCATCGCCGTTGGCTGCGATTCATATATCATATCTTCGAATTATTCATGGTTGGTTGGTTCCTCAGTTTAGGGGCTGTGACAACGCGGTCATGTAGCCCCGTGTACTTTGGGTGTGTGTAGAATCTGTCCGATAACTGGTGTTAATTGTGATGGCTGTATTAGTGTGTGTTATCTGTGATTCAGGTTAAGAGACTACAGACGATTCATTTTTTCAAGTTGTTCCTACTTTTGCTACCAAATGCTACCATCCATGACACCTAGCTGCGGATGTGGCTACTAAATGCCATCACAGTCACACCTGGCAGCGAATGTTGGAACTATAAAAATTTCAAATTTATTCGAGTAGTTGTTAATAAAAGCGACAACAAAATAGCAATAACAGGGGTGTACAAACCACCAAAATACAACAACACATTATTTCTGGAGAATTTAAATAACTATATAAAAACAAATTGTCAGCTAGAAAATGAATTAATAATTGGTGACATGAATATTAATTTATTCGAAAATCAAGATTCAGATGATTATTTAAACTTTCTTAATGAATATGATTTCAGATCTATAATCAATGGTACAACTAGGGAAACTGAAACTAGTAAATCATGCATTGACCACGCATTTCTTAAAAGTAGACTTTCGAATGAAAATATTCTCTCTATCATCTCGGAAAGCAAAATAGCTGATCACAATACAACAATAATTAGCCTAAAATTTAATCAAGTTAGTTGTCAGAAAAAGAAACCAAACATTAGGAATTATCAAAGACATAAATTAGATTATGTGGAAATAAAACAGAAGTTAAACAACATCAACTGGGATAATAAACTTGGAGAAGGACATTTGGATACTAAAGTGAATATATTTATTGAAACAATACAAAGCTGCATCCATGAATCTACTAAACAGTTAAACTCAAAGCGAGTCAAAAGAAAAGAGTGGATAACCCTTGCATTGGTAGAGTCCATAAATACTAGAGATAAATTATACCGCGATTATATGGCAAATAAAAATAATGAAGAATTAAGAGAGAAATATAAAAAATACAGAAACAAATTAAATGAGCTAATAAACTGGGCAAAAATAGATTACTACAGACATTTAGTAAATGCTAGTTCAGGAAATCCTAAAATGATTTGGGGTATAGTTAATGAGGTAGCTCAGAGAATTAATCAAAAAGAGCAAATTAGTGAAATAAGGTATCAGAATGAAATTTACAAAAGTGACATGCAAATTGCGAATAAATTTAATGAATATTTCATAAATAAGACAACCGAGATGTCCAAATGTATAAAGAAAAGTGGAAACCCCACACTTAATATAACTAGCAATAAGAGCTCATGCTTCATGGCCCCGGTAAATTCCACTGATTTAGAAAAAAATCCTAGGTGACATAAGTGACAGTAAAGCTATGGGAATCGTCAATATTTCAGCAAAGGTTATAAAACAAAATATAGTATCATTAGAGAAACCGCTTTTAAATCTCATAAATCAATCTTTTACAGAAGGATATTTTCCAAAGCAACTGAAGTCAACAATAGTTAAACCAATCTTAAAATCAGGCAATACTATAGATATGGAAAATTATAGACCGATATCTCTGATTACAATAATAGCAAAAATATTTGAAAAATGTATCAAGAACAATATTTTCCAGTTTTTACTGAAGCATGACATTCTATCAGCAAGGCAATATGGATTTATAAAAAGTCGAAGTACTGTGGATGCAATTGCAACACTAACTACAGTAAACAAATACAAGAAAAATTAAATTGCTCCAAACCATCACTAGGGATATTTTTAGATCTTACTAAAGCTTTCGACACTGTATCACATGATATTCTCCACCAAAAAATGGAAATATATGGTATTCGAGGCACAGCTCTTAATCTCATCGGAAGTTACCTTACTGACAGAATCCAATATGTAAAAATAAATGACACATTGAGTGCACCGATGCAAGTAAAAAGGGGCATACCACAAGGAACAGTCTTAGGAACACTATTTTTTATTATATACATTAATGACATAGAAAAATCAATAAATAATCAAAAAAATAGTTCAATCATCACTTATGCAGATGACACCGCTATATTTGTTGAAGGGAATACATGGGAAATAGTCAGGCAAGAAGTAACCGAAGCTTTAAAAGGGATTAAATTATGGCTGGATAATAATGAATTGTTTCTGAATGTAAATAAATCAAAATTTATTATTTTCACATTAAAAAACAATCAAAATTGCTTCCACGAGCTTACAGTACATCGGGAAAACTGTAATACAAGCTGCAACTGCATAAAAATCAACCGCACACAAAATATAAAATACCTAGGAATTTATTTTGATGAAGACATGAAGTGGAGATCGCACATTAATTTCATCACAAAGAAAATAAGGAGGACAATTTATGTATTTCATTGTCTGAAACACATTTTCAATATTAAACTACTGAGAGATATCTACTTTGCACTTATTCAGTCTACTCTCACGTATGGAATAATTGCATGGGGAGGAGCTTATCAAACTATTGTAAAAAAAAGCTCAAGTAATGCAAAACTTGGTGTTGCGTATCATGTATAAAAAGGAAAGGTTATATCCTACGAATGAATTGTATGCGGAAGCAAACGTCATGAATATAGGACAACTTTACGTGACGGAAGTCTATAAATCTACTATATAAAGCTCAAATACCACTCACTCATTCATTCATCACGAAATCTCTGAAACCACCAAACGGATTAGAATGAAATTTGGTATCCAGCTTCCTCAAGGGTCGCAAACGCCCACTAAGAAAGGATTTTTGTATATTCAGGTTCTAAAGGGGTGTTAAGGGGGTAGACCTGCATTTCATTGAATAGCAATATTTCCCGATTGGTTTCATTGGGGGATGTAATACTCGGCATATAAACTCAGGACTAAAAATAAGAAGACATGTGTCTGAGGGTTTTTCGATGTGGTGTATATTATGAGGTGAAAGGGGTGAAAAGTGGGGGTTGAAGGATTCCTAACGGAGCGTGTATCTCTTAAACGACATAGGCGAGGAGTTTGGAACTCAGCCGAAAAAAATCAGCATAAAAAATAACTAAACAGGTGTTTGACCGTTTTTTCATAAATCCAATTTAAGGGGCCCATGGGGAGGGGTGAAATTATGGGGGGGGGAACGTAATATGTCTGTGTGTAAAATTATACATGGCCTATGTTGTAGACAATAACACATTACATCTTTTTTGTCTCTTGCTATTTCATCATACGACGAATACTTACGGAGTTCTTAATGATTTTGTACTTTTTGGCCGGAATTTTCAAAGTCCCAGGAATGACATAAAAATTGATTCGAATGAAATTTCAAAAAATAGTTTTTTTAATACTTTTATTATATTTTTCACGTCTTTTAGGGTCCAAAACCAACATGATATTTTGATGTTTTTTTCGTCCCATGCATTTTTGGTTTCAGGTGATAGAATTATTTTCCACTAGGACCCATGCTTATCTATTTTAACTAATGTTATAACAGGATTCCAAATGTTATTGCGGGCGAAGCCGCGGGTAACAGCTAGTATATCTATAAAAATAAAAATTCAGTCATAAATATGAGCCACACCTACCAAACAAGAGGTAGAACAGGAAATATGTCTGTCCTCTTCAAACCAAATCTATCTATTGCAAAGCGTAATTTTCAATACTTTATTCCTAAATTTTACAATATCCTTCCTAATCCCATAAAAGAGCAGTTACATAAATCTACAAGGTTTATACGTAACGCAAAGATATTTGTTCGAGAAAACAAAAATGTCATTAAAGATATATTAAAGTAGCTTAATCTAAAAATTAGCATTACTATTGCTACCTAGCTGTTTCACAACGCTTATTTTAATATATACAGTATATGTAATATATTTTTTTAACATGACCACTTAACGTTATAATTAGGTAAGTAGACCTAATATGCTAACCACAAGGCCTTGCCTTACGTGGTATAGCTTACATGTATTCTTCCCTAACTCGGCTGAATTTGATATTCATCACATAGATCTCAGAATGTACATTTTTAGACCAATACGTTTACTTAGATAATAATCAGAAATAGACTAAAGTTACGATATGATGAAGATTGTACATATTTAATATAACGGGACTCCAGTGATCAAGAGAACAAGTGACTTATACAATGTTGTAGTGCAAAGGACAATGTGTATATAGCACACGCGATTTCTTGAACAATGTACGGACGTATGTCCTAATACTTAAAAAGCAATGTGTGTAGGCTATATATTTTCTTGTATTGCTGGATGTAATATTGATTATTCTTAATAATAATAATAATAACAATAACAGTAATAAAGCTTGGGTGAGTGTATATCGTTGCAGGTTCACTCGTGGCCGTGGTAAGTGATTTTTGAAAGGCGGCAAAAATACGATACACATGTCATACGATTTTGGCATGTCAAAGAACCCATTTGAATTCAGTAGGTCGTGTTCATAATGGCAAAATTAATCTTGGAAGTTTCCGCCAACACAAAGTTCCTCATTTCTCTACTATATAGAATGCACTATAGTGTTCAAGGAGGTTAGATATCTAACCTCTAACCTCCTTGACTTTCATAATCAAGGAACAACGAAATTCGTCATGCAAGCTACCCTCTGGGTGTCAAATAACAAAGCTTGCACCCGGCACCCGAGGCCATACGATATTATATTATTATCAAACTAACCTACAAATTTTGACTTCATACAAGTGTAGTTAGTGGAAGGTTCCTTTACATGCCATAAATCCATGACATGGGACCGCCTGCTTTACTTCCCCTCTGAAGGAAGGCATACTGAGAGATTTTTAACGCTCTTAAAAAATCCGACGGCTTCGGCCGGGTTTGAACCCACTATCTTGGGCATAGAAGCTCAGCATGCTACCAACTACGGCACTGAGGCCGGTTTTATTAAAATTATTCGAACATTTGAATGATTCTTCTTGTTCGTCAAATCATTCGATTATTAACTGAATAGTTTGGTTATTTCACCAATGTGAATATTTTGAAAATTCAAAGAGGTTGGAAATTCTAATGATTAATGCACTTGGGAATCCCATGAATGAATAACTTAAACTACAGACGTGTGCAAATTATTAGACTCGACGACAGTTTTCCAAAATTACATTAATAGACTACTTTTCACGGCTTAATGCACTAAATATGTTTGCAAGGCGGTGAAATTACTTCCAATGTTTAATCAAGAGTCTTAGTTATATTTTCATTTAAGAAAACCAAAGCAAAATGAATTTTTTAGAATTTCCACCAACAGAGGAGCTTTGCTTCTGCAAAATACATTATGATTTGTTTTTATTACTTCACTCTACTTTTCGTGTGAATTTAGAGGAGAGAGATTTGGAGTCTTTTTACTGATGATCTGCTCTTCAACTATTCAAAGATTCATGAACTATGGCTTTAAATCCCCTGACTTAGAGGGTACATTCCAAAATCAATGAAAAATAGAAAACAAAGTCAGCTCAGGTATCCTTCAGAATCCCCAATTCTGAAACTTTCCATACACAATTCCTTATGGGGGAGGAAACATTACTAAGTAGGGTTATAAAAGATGCCAGCAGATGGTCAATAAAAGGAGTTCGAACAAAAAATTGTGACAGATTTAAATTCTTTATTTGATTCTAATAATTTGCACACCTCTGTACTTGAATAAATCCTGCCCTTTTTATAATATTAGTAGAATTCAATAGAACACAGAGGTTTATTAAACTAAATAGGAGAAAGATTTTAAAAAAAACTTTATATTTAAGGATGCAACTCACACAAAATGTCCTTACCTGCTCTTTGAGCAGAGAAACTTTGCGACCTAATCTCGTTCTCTGCATTTCTGACTCGACAAGGCGTTTCTGCAAATCTTCGATCTTCCTACCACGTTCCAGCGCAGATATCTATAAAAACAATTCATATCGGACAGTGAATTGTGACAGTGTGACAGAAGCTGAATTTAAACAAACACCACATCACTCAAATAACCAGCTAAGTACTGTAATCCATATTCAAGTTAGAATATCAATCTAACCATTCACTAACCTCCCCCACCTCAAGGGGCTCACATCTAGTGGGACATGGATTCCCGACCACGAGGCCCCAGCTGAATCCGGCATTGCTTCCACTTACTTGTGCCGGGCTCCTCTCCATCTTCTTTCCTGTCGACCTCTCTTGGTCAACTCTTGTTCTCTTCTGACCCCGACGGTATTACGGTATCCGAGGCATAGGGAGCTCTTCCTTTTCCGCCTTAATTGGCCCTTGTCTCATCTTTCCTGATACCCTCCTTTTGAAAGGAGTCAGCATTCTTTTTCTTTCCATGTTATCTCCTGTCATCTGAACAAGGCCCTCAAGGAGGCAGGGTGTATGTAACCCCACCACTTGTGGTGCACCCTGGATAGTGCTACACCCTCAAGGGCTCACGGCTGGTGAGTTCGGGAGTTGGCGATCCCAGGGGATTCCTGAGCTGGGTCCGTTTTATCCCCCTTTTCCACTGACTTTGGGGCGGGCACTCTCCTCTTTCCCCTTTCCTATCTGCCTTTCATGGCTCCCCTTCCTCCCAAGTCCCCCAATCCTCAGTCTTTGAGGGTTTAGGGCATTTCTTTTCTCCCTGTTCTTTATTTGCCTTATCCTTTGTTTGTTTACCATTTCTTCTTCTAGTATGTAAGTCTGTGGTTAGTATTAGTTATAGTTTTCATTCTCATCTCATCTTTCACTATCACCCAAACCATTAGGGGCCCCTTAAAACAACAATTATCACCATCATCACCATCATTATTATTCACTAACCACTACACTAAACGAACTTGAAGGTCAATAACTACTAACATTATTAAAACCAAAAATTACATAATACTAACAAACTTTACAAGTTTCACAAGTTTACGGTTACTAAAATAGTGTATGTATCTTTCTAACCTTGGACATTTTGAAAAGGTTTGGAATAAAGTATATGGATAGGAGGATGATTTTCAATCTATCACTCTGTATGCAATTTACTGTGGGATGAATCCTTTCCTCTAACATCCAAAATCACACTTTACAAAACCATTCTCATGCCAATATTGACTTATGGACTTGAAGCAGCCACTTTAACAGCACCTGACAGTAGCAAACTTCAAGCTACTGAAATGAAGTTCCTCCGATCTAGTCTCCAGAAGACCAGGAGAGATAAAAAAAGTTTCTCCTTTCTCTTCTAGAAAGCGCTATAGTGACAAGGAGCTTAAATATCTAACCTCCTTGACTTTCATAGCGTTTTAAGGATCAACAAAAAATTCGACATGCAAGCTGCCCCCGGGGGCATCGAATAACAAAGCTTGCACCCGGCACCTGAGGCCATAACAATATTCTTCTTCTTTCTCCGTTAGGGTCTTCTGAGGACAACGAACCAATTTCAATATTTTGTCCTTTGTTGTTCTATCTTCTCCCTCAAATGCTCCTTCATCTTTTCGCTGTGCTTCTTCTTCCTCTCTTCCGACCATTTTGAGCCTGTTTTTTTTATATTGCCTTCCTTGGAGTCCTTCCATTCCCTATACCTTTTTTTTTATTGAAAATTTCTCTCTCTAGTGCATCTTCTTCTCTTACATTGTTTCTTTCTAAATCTTTCTTTACTTCTTTACTTTACTTGCCGAATTCTTTTTCCATAAATATTTAAAAATCTGTTTGGTTAACCTGCTATCAATCATTCTATATAAATGTCCGAAAAATAACAATCGCCTCTTCTTTATTGTCTCCATTATGTTTTTAATGTTCCGATATATTTCTTTGTTACTTCTTAATTTCCAAAACTCTGTAGTTCTTAATGGACCGAGAATTAAGCGTATAATTTTTCTTTCTGATACTTCTAATTCATCCAATTTATAATTTAGTATTAGACATTCACTGGCATATAAGCATTCTGGTTTAATTACTGTTCTGTTGTTTGAGTCTTCAGTCTTATGACTGGTTTGATGCAGCCCTCCAATCCTCCCTGTCCTGAGCTAATCGTTTCATCCCTACATAGCTACCACACCCTACGTCCGAGGCAATCTGTTTAACATATTCTAACCTTGGTCTACCCCTACAGTTCTTATCCTCGACCCTTCCTTCCATAACTAAGCTTGCTATTCCTGGGTGTCTTAGTATGTGTTCTATAGGGCTGTATTTTCAATTAAATAATCATTTTTTGTTATAGATATTCCTGGTTATACCATATGCTCTTTGAATCTTGTGCACTCTTTCTTCTACAACAGATTTTTCTAAGCCATTCTTCTGAATTATTTCCCCCAATATTTGAACTTATCTACCCTCTTAATTTGACCAATTTTTGTTATTAGGATTTCTGGAGCATTTTTATTTAATATTTGTCATAAATTTTGTTTTTTCTACAGAAATCTTTAAACCTCTTTTATTGGCTATCTCTTCTAATAGATTGATTTGTACTGTTGCATGAGCTACATTTTCAGAAAGTATGGCAAAATTATCAGCAAATGCCAGACAATATTATTATTATTATTACCATACCTTGAAGTCAGCAGCATCGGCAAGTTGAGTCTTGAGCTCTCTGTTGTGGGCCTTAGCTTCGTTGAGCTGCACTTGCAAGCGCTCCACCTGCTTCACCATCTTCTTCAACCTGCAAGTGAGGAACTCATGTTCTTAAAATTCTCTTTCCATTTGCAATGTTGTTGTTGTTTTATTTAGGGGCTTTGTGACAACATGGTCATGTATTTCTGTGTATTTGTAAATCAGATAAGATTGGGAAGGGAAGTGGCCGTGAACTTAAGTTAGGTTTCCGCACTTCTACTCCAGGTACCTAAAATAAGGCCACGACCACTTCACATCCAAATCCTATCTCGATTACAAATACATACACTACATACATAGTTGCAAGAGGAACAGTATGGCTTCAGGAGTGGAAGATCCACAGTGGACCCAATCTTTAGCTTGAGGCAGGTGATGGAAAAGAACTGGGAATATGGAGAGGATTTGATCATGACTTTCATAGATCTAGAAAAGGCATATGATAGTGTCCCCAGAGAGAAGGTATGGGAAACCATGGTTAAGAAGAGACTGGGAAGAGAAATGTTGGAAATGGTGCAAGCAATGTATAACAACTGTGTTAGCAGGGTACTGACCAGTTGGAAAGACAGATTGGTTTAGGAACAAGACTGGACTAAGACAGGGGAGTGTGCTGTCACCTCTCTTGTTCATAATGGTGATGGATGAAATTGTAAAGGAAACAAAGGAAGCATATGGACATAACGAAATGAAGTTACTGTTGTTTGCAGATGATATTGTGGTCTGGGGAAGGAACACCGAAGAAGTGCAAAAACAACTAGATGCACTGAACGAAAATATTCAGAAGTATGGCCTGAAAATCAGTATAGAGAAAAGCAAGACCATGGTGATGACAAGAGGGGAAAGACAAGGAAAGGGCACTGTGAAAATTGGAAGTCAGAGTTTGGAAATTGTGGACACGTTCAAATACCTAGGAAGTGAATTGATGCAAACTGGTAGGTTGGACATGGAGATTGGCAGGAGGGTACAGCAGAGCAATGCATTCTACCAAAGTGTAAGAAAACTTGTTTGGGATAAGGAAGTACCAAGGAAAAGCAAGGAGGTAATGTATAAAGTGTACTATGTTCCCATATTAACTTATGCAGCTGAGACTTGGACCCTGACAAGCAGGCAAGAGAGTAGAATCCAAGCCAGTGAAATGAAATTCCTAAGAAGTATGATAGGAAAGACAAGGAAAGACAGAGTGAGGAATGAAGATGTTAGGAAGGAAGTTGGGATGAGAAAACTAAATGAGAGAATTGAGAAGAATAAACTAAGGTGGTTTGGACATGTAAAGAGGATGGAGGAAAATAGAATACCAAGACAGATGCTGGAGGCAAAGTGCAAGGGTAAGAGAGCAAGGGGAAGACCTAGAACAAGGTGGATTGATTCAGTGAAGAACAGCATAAGAAAAAGAAATCTGGACTGGGACAAGATCGTGGAAGAAGAATTGTTGAAGGAAAGAGGAAAGTGGAGAAGTGCCATAAATACCCCGACCCGGCAGGAATTGGATAAGGGGAAATGATGATGATGATGATGATGATGATGATAAATCAGACAAATTGAACACACCCAAGTACATGGGGCTGATGACTAAGTTGTCCCAACCCCCAAAAAGGATTTAATAACAAAATCAACCGATTTTTTAAAGATATTTTTTTTTCATTGATAATCATTGGGACCAATATCTAAATTCTTTGAGGAAAATATTAACTGGAGATTTAAATTCTAACAACAAATGGACTCAACATCAATTCTGACCTGAAATGAAACACCCACACCGACGCAGTGAGGAACCAAGCTGCCCACCAACTGGGCAGATGTCTACATGGTTTCCGCAGCAAAGTGAAGAGGACCGCCTACCTGAGCCTAGTGCGACCGCTACTAATTCACACGTGCCCTTCATGGAGCCCCGGTACCAAATGAAATATCCATAAGCTAGAACAGTTACAAAATCGTGCCACTAAATTTATTCGTTCGAAAAATTCCGACCTAGACTCTAAAATCAGACGCCAAAAATGTAGCCATCCATCTATTGAGAATGTGTTTACCCAAATTGATTTGTTATACCTGCGAAAACTTTTTAACAATACAGACTCATCTGTTATTTTAGACATTTCCCTTAGCTACCGATCAGCTCAGGAGGGCCGCGGAGTTACGTTGTACGCCCCACTACCCAGGACTGAGTCGTACAAAATGGGGTTTGTAAATAGATCGCTTTGTGTATGGAACAGCCTACCGTGTTCCCTGAAGGCCAGCAACAATAATGCCTTACAGTTCAAGAGGAAGCTGCGGCATTATTTGTTCAACAAGTAGGTTGCTCTTCATAAATTATGCCCCAATTCTTTGTTGTGCTAGTGTTTCCCGTGAATCTCTATTTGTAATATTTATTTGATCTCTTCTCCTGTTGTTCCTCCCTTATCCTCTGTAACCTAACTTTTGTGGGTTACAGAGACTCCTAGTTTCTTTTTGTTTGTTTTAGTTATTTTTATTTTTATCTGGTTGCCAGCCATCGCCACCTGTTGGTGGGGCACCATGGAAATCTTATGTGTTGTGGCACAGAGATTTTTTGTGTTCCATTAATGTGTGGCAGGTGGCTTTGATCTGGATGAGCAAAGGTTCCTTGGCATGTGGAGGTTGCCATGGAAATGAGCTGTTAGTTGATGCTGCCATGCTGATATGAAGCTAGTTTTTTTTTAAATGTATGATTGGAAGGAACTTAGTGTTGATATTATTGTATGGAGGCTGGCTTCAGGGAAGAGTCTTAGACAAATTACACACATGCGTACAGAGCTTATGATCATAATGTCCCAAGCATCAACCAACCATAAAAACATTAAATGCAATAGAAAATGCAGTAATTCATGATCAGAAGGGCTTGGCTTGGTAAACTTGTGCAAGGACAAGCAAGGATAACAGATGCAGGTAATGGAAGATTGGCTGTATTAATAAATACTGATTTTTTTTGAAGTTGGTGTTCTGGTCTTTGTGGATTTATTTAAAGCTAGTTTTATATAATCATTACAATAACGCCCAACTGTGGGGCATGTTGTCGTTGTTGTTGTTGTTGTTGTTGTTGGACTAAGACAACATCGACAGGTGGATTATATTAATCATTACACCTCTGTAAATGTACATTTACCATCCCCCTAATATATACTGTAAATAATGTAATCATTGCTCGATTCTCACTAATCGCCATCTTGTGTACATATGTAAATATAATCCAGTATGTATAGTGGGGGTTCTGACGCATCCCAAATGCGAATTGGGGCTTTGCTCTTTTCAGAGACTCCCTTCAGTGTACTGTAAATATAGTTTAAGGCACTGATGAATAAATATGAAATCAAATTCATCCTGATCTTTTGTGGAAATCAGTGCAGCTGTTTTTGCTTGAATTACAAACAGGCAGAAGAACAGAAGGTTCTTGTCATATTGATTCATGTGTTATTACATTTCCTACTTTCAAATTTATCACATTTATAAAGTGGCATAACTAGGGTTTGCTTCTGGAGGGGGATGAGCTCAGACAAAATTACATTTGGGGAGACGGGAGGGGGATGAAGGCATGGACATAACGAGACATAAAAATGAAAGCTAATATACGGTCCCAAAGTTTCTAAACCTCCTATCTATATTTATCTCGTGTTTAATTGTACTAACATTTGATATGTTGTATTCTCACTTGCTTGAGACGGAGGGGATGTGGAGCCGGTGGTGCCATGTCATAGATTTATGGCATGTAGAAGAACCTTCCACAACTTAACTCCATATTATTCACTTTCCACACTCTGATACTAACAGAATGGTAACTGACAAGTGGTGAACTTTTGGAAAGGGATGAAGAATGATAGTGTCACACTTTTGGCTAATCGAACAGCTGACTATTTTGCTCATTCAGTAAGTGT
Organism: Meconema thalassinum; assembly: GCA_946902985.2. Taxonomy (NCBI): domain Eukaryota; kingdom Metazoa; phylum Arthropoda; class Insecta; order Orthoptera; family Tettigoniidae; genus Meconema; species Meconema thalassinum. The sequence continues at coordinate 160,816,045 of OX336399.1, read as the reverse complement.
TTATTTAGGTAATACTAAAAAACTTACATGAGTGAAAAAAAATGCTTACAAACATTCATCATCAAACCAAAGATTGGTTTTATTCAAAATTAAAAACTTCAACAAATTTCATATGTATAGCCTATTTTCATTTATGAAAAAATAGGCATATGAGTCACCTTTTGTCTGTGTGTGGGTATGTGTGTATGTGTGTGTCCACCTAATAACTTCTAAACATCTGGAGCGATTTCAATGAAACTCGGTAAGGTCATAGTACTATTTCGGCCAACCCCGACCGTGCCCTTCACCAATCCAACATGGTGGCTGTGCAAAATATTTCACCGGCATTATATACCTCCGAAACTATTACTGATATCACCCTGGAATTTGTACGGTGGTAAATGTTACTACTAAAAGTTCAGCTATGAGACTTCTAAAAACCTGTATAATACAAGCGAAGGTGAAACATTTTAATAGACTTTTCTCACAATTAATCATCTGAGCGCAGTGAAATTTGGTACACTAAATGTTTATACACATTGTAATTCACTGGCATTTAATTTAGTTCAATTGTTCACATAACCTAAAGATGGCGGCTGTGCGCAATTTGAAAATTAAGTTTTTATTTCTTGTGTATTAATCATGTGATCAAAGTGAGAGTTTGAATAATGAAGCTACGCAAATATTTTCCTTTAATGGTACATAACTCTATGGCCTATACATATAACAATCCAAAATGGCGACCATCCGAAATATTTGGACCGTTCTCAATATCTACGAATCTATTACAGCAATCAAACTGAAATTTTGTATGTTGATAGAGGCAATTAACATAAGTAGGCTGTATAGTTCATCACAAACTATGTGTCATTATTTGGATCTGGGATTTAGATTTGAGCAAGCATGTATCCTTTCCTCACCGAATGTTGGCTTCATCCCGTTCGGACTCCAGTATGTTGCGGATACGACCGTTCTCCTCCTGTAACGCCAGTTTCCGGCGTAGTAGATCGAGGTGTAGGTCCTTCCTCTGCAACTGCTCCCTCAGCGTGCGGACGCGACGCTGTAGTTGGTACACGGCAGAGGTCTGGAAATATCATCACTCCTGGCACCAATAAGGAAGTTCTCTCGGAGGTTTACAAGCATTGGGGGAATCACAGCTAGACCAATTGAACTATACTGAACCTTATCATATAAGGTTATTCTCAATACAAACATGGGTTGATTTCTAACACATTCTGGTCTGACTATTTAGCGATAAGGTGCAAGCTAGTCAAGTGTGAACCTTTACGTCTTCTTGGCCCGAAATGGCTCTTAATGGTTAAGTACTTATAACCGTAAGTACAAATCTGTGTGCATGCTCTGTTTTTTGTGTAGCTTAACTATTTATACGTGCATGTAGATTGCAAACACGTAATGCAACATCATAGAGCAGACTAACCTTTATAAATAATGAGATTCACTGCAAATGAGAAATAATAACATTAACAAGACAAGCTATACAAAGTATAGCAAAACATATTTCTTAATATTTGTATAAATTTAAACTTCAACCCTAGTGATCTGATGATGACCGCATGGATTTCGAAACACAATCTTAAATTTCCCCCTTTATCAGTGAATAATATTAATACTAGCAATTATTTTAAGAAAATATGTTATAAACCAGTTACCCCGCCTAATCTAATTGGGCAAAAGCGTGTTGACCGACTGAAACCCAGAGGTCTGTGGATCGAAACCATGCTCTGCTACCACTTACATTTAGCAGTCTGAATGGGGTTTTTAATAGGTTGCAAATGCTAAAATCCACAAACTCTAAATCATATGTAATTGATATAAACTAGATAATTATACACATCAAATGAAAGAAGGAAGTTTCATTTACAAATACTGTTCATCTTGCTAGATTTGTAATAGTTCAAGAACTGGTTGTTAGATAGAAGGGCAAAGCATACATAGCAGCATATGGCCACTTCATGACGTGCACTGCACATCACTCCACGCTGTCAGGTTAATTTATGCTTAATAAAGAAACTATTCCATACTTGGTACTGTAACTAGAAAACAATTACTAGAAAGTAAAGCAATGCAGGTGACTAAGTGTCTAAAGTTGAGAACTGTAAAGGAATGTAATAATGCCTCTGCTTGGCAATGGTACATCTATTGGAAAGGCCAGTGCGGTTGTCTCAACAACACTGTAGAAGCAGTACGATAGCTAGAAGTAGTATGATATTTTACATCAAGGCTAGATAAGATGTGCACAAAGCCAGGCATACAGTAATGTTAACATTTCTAAAAGAAATACAAATCATATGAAGAATAAAGACAAAAGCTCTCACAAGGCAACAGTACAAAGACGGGCATATTTTTTTTTTTTTTTTGTTACGAGCTTTTCAAATTGAAACAGGTTTGGGGGGGGGGGGGTTCCATTGTATTTGCTAGTCTTCTTTAAGGAGACAGTCTGGGGATAAAAATGAAAGTTTTGGTAAAAACCAATTAGTTTTGATTGTTTAGTCCAAGACTGCCCAACCTACGGCCCGGCGAGACTACTTTGTCCGGCCCACCGTACCGCCCCGTGTCACTTCAAAACCTTGAAACAACTAAAGCCAACTGGACACAGCCGTGCACACGCACCCCTACCCAAAGCAGTTCCCGTCGTCGCACTAAACTAAATTATCGTGAAATTTATTTTATAATTTGATTAAGAGTTGTGTCAAATGAACATAAGTACTCACTCTTTGTCATTCATGCTGTATGTGTATTGAGTACTTCTATTTTAAAGGAATTTATTAAAAATATGTAAATTTATTTTTGGTGCTTTATTTTTTTATCCACTACAAATAAATATAGAAAACGTCAACAATACGGAGAAAACTAAACTCTGACAGCCACAAAACTCACCATATAAACCTATATTTAAAAAAAAAATCCATATCCCCCCAAACCATCCAGAGTGTTATTGGCCCGCAAGGTCCCCCAACTATTTACAATGTGGCCCTTAGTTAAAAAAGGTTGGGCACCCCTGGTAAATCGATGGTTTAACTAACAACTAAGTTGTCAGCTGTGAAAAGTAGGTGATGTCTAGTGCAATGTAATCCCTTGCAATATGTTACATCCATTGCCAGAAGTGTGTAAATGCCACCTTTGTTACAGTCCGCAGTGGAACACCCTTCCGCTTTTAGTATGGAAACTCATTGCACAGAGTCATTCGTTTAGTCTGAGGAAAAGATCGAAGTTACAAGCACTGATGTTCAGCGAATAGGACCTTCCTCTTCCACTATATTAACAATTACCTCACAAGAGCAGCATTGTGATAGTGGGCAGATGAGTATGTTTCATCATCATCATCATCCAGCATTGTACAGGAAATGGCCTCATGTCTAAGCACATCCGGCAATGGGGACAAAATGTTGCAGGGAATACACTTGTCAAAGATCCACCCGGCTGATGAGACAGAGAGCAGAGTTTCCTGGGCCAAGTTCCTCTGTTGCCTGTGGCTCTGTCCTCGCTGAACAAAGGCCTCTGTCAAGATTGCTGGATGGTTCTGTTCCTGGGAACAGCCGGGCGAAAGCAAGCCTCCGGATAGTTCGAGGGACAGTAACATCGCCCAATATGTCTGGAGTAGCCGAGAAGCTATGAGAGGTCCCGAAGAGTCGAGTCGAGTGCGAGCAGTGATTGACAACTGTAACAAGTGTACGCCCATAAAGGTTTTGTGTGGTGTGTACAGTGGAGGAAGAGTGAGCCAGTACGCTTGTGTAAGTGAGTGTTGCACCACGGAACGTTGGTGAAAGTAGAAGTGGAGACAACGCTGAAGGCCCTGAGTTAGACGCAGCACGTGGACAACGAATTAGGACTCTGGCAGAGACTTCATCGCGGAGCACCACAAGGGGAACTGTGAACTTGAACTTGGCAGCCTGCTGAATGAGAATTGCACAATGTGTATAAATAAGTGTACAGAAGCCGTAATTAATCAATTGTTTAGTAAAGCACACTACCAGCTGTGTTGTTATTTATTAGAATGAACCCTGATTCCTGTCACACACTGAAGGCATGTTTGGTGTTCTACAATAAATGGTTTGTCCACTCCCTGGTGTAGTGGCTAGCATTCTTGGCTGTCGACCCAGAGGTCTGGGTTCAATTCCTGGCTCTGCCAAGAAATTTAATTCTGGTCTGAGGGCTGGAATGGGGTCCACTCAGCCTCGTGAGGCAAAACTGAGGAGAGGTGAGTTTGATTTCCACCTCAGCCATCCTGGAAAAGGTTTTCCGTACTTTCCCCACTTCTACACCAGGCAAATGCCGAGATGGTTCCTAACTTAAGGCCACGTCCGCCTCCTTCCCAATCCTCACCAGAATTACAAATATAAACACTATTATAGACACCACAATAAATCCCACCCAAGTACATGGGGTTGAATGATCATGATGTCCAAGCCCCTCAAATGAAACAACAATAAATGGTTTCTTCTTCTTCTTTCGAATAACCCATTGGAGGGTACGATGAATCAACTTTGGCTATTGTCCATTGTATTAAATTTCCTTTGTTTCCAAATTTCCTTCATCCTTCTCGAGTGTCGATCTTTCTCCTCTTGAGTCCACTTTCTGAGAGTTGTTTGTTTCTTCTTTTCTTGAAATCAGCCTTTTGAATAGCTTCTATGAAGAGTGAACTGTTTGCTATTGTGTCTGTCTGAATTCTGGCGTTTGTCAAATCTTTGTCAATTTCAATGAACCATGTGGGTCTGGATTTGTAAGTATTCAGTAAGTTGAAGATCTGTTCAGTTAGTCTACCATTTTCCATTCTATAAATGTGCCCGAAATACTGTAATCTTCTCTTTTTCATTACATCAGTTAATTTTTCACATTTCAAATATAACTCTCTATTTGGTCGTAACCTATATTCTGCGTTATTATTCCGTTTAGCTCCCAGTATTTTTCTCGGAATTAATCTTTCAGTCTTTTCTAATTTGTCTAAATCACCAAATCTTGTTAATTTAAGTGCTTCTGCAGAATACAGAGTTTCAGGTCTGACCTCTGTTTGATAGTGCCTTAATTTAGTGTTCCAGGATAGATAAATAAATAAATAAATATAGCCTAGATAATCCCATAAGGGCAAAGGCCTCCTGCGAGCAGGAACGTGCTCTTGTTTAAACTTGTTAGGCGAGCAAGTCCTAAGGAGTTGTGTACAAGTTTTTACTCCACTTGCTACACTTCACTGTAGTTTACTTCACTACACTACATTTCACTTCGCTTTACATCATCTTCTCTAGAAGGGGGGGGGGGTCTTTGTATGGGCTTATTTGTTGTCGATTACCTTGTGCGTTGTTTGGCTTGTTACAGGTTGCAGAAGTGTATCTTTCATGTCATAGGTGTGCTGTCTACCAGTATTTTTCGATGTTGAAGCACTCCTTCTCTTCCCTTCTTATAATTCCATACATCTCCATTCTTGTCTCTCCCGTGCTATCCTCGTCCAGTGTTTGCCTGTCTTCCTTACGATTGAGTCATCCCAGCGGGTCCTCTGTCTACCCGCGTTCCTTCTTCCTGTCCTAGGGTCCCATACCGTTAGCTTGTGCGTCCATCGACCGTCTCTCATTCTGGCCACGTGGCCTCCCCACTTCCATTTTAGCCTGTCAGCTGTTGTTACGGCATCTTTCATGGCAGTTCTTCTTATCTCCTCGTTTCGTAATCTGTCCCTCAAGGAAACTTGAAGGATCTTCCGTTCCATTTTGCATTGTCATACCCGGATTGTTTGCCTTTGCTTCTCTGTTACAGCCCAGGTTTGACAGCCATATAGCAGTACCGGCATTACACACTTTTCTAGCACTTCTGACTTTAGACTTATCTTCTGGGATTTGTCCATCAATATAAATTTTAAGGACCAGAATTTCGTCCATGCTTGTCCAACTCGTCTCTTGATTTCCTTCTCCTGGGAGCAGTCAAATGACAGGTTTTGTCCAAGATAGACGTATTCCTGTGCGTACGCTAGTGGTTTGCCATTGATGAGGATTTGTACTTCCAGTAAGTTGGTCATCAGTTTTGTTTTTAGGGGGTTCATAGATGGACCTACTTCTTTACTGACAGTGTCCAGGTCCTCTAGCATTTGTTCCAAGTCTGTTGCCGATTTTGCTAGCAGTGCAATATCGTCTGCGAACCGTAAGTGTGTCAGCCTTTCCCCGTTTATTTCGATGCCGTATTTGTTGTCCCATTCCAACTTCCTAAATTGGTTCTCCAGTAGGCATGTGAACAACTTTGGTGAGAGTGGGTCGCCTTGTTTCATGCCTCTCTCTAAGTTCGCACCCTCCCTCTCCGTCCTTAACCTCGCTTGGCAGCCTTCGCAGAGCTTTTCCAGTAGTCAGACATATCTCTTTTGTATGCCTTGGCTTGATAAGGTTGTTTTATTATATATATATTTTGTCATATGAAAAAATAGTTTATTATAAATGGGTATGTTGCATGTACTTTCTTTACAGCTGTACCACCTCCTCCACATGTAACACAATCGTTAGCTAGGAAAATAAGGATAGAAACATGATAAACACAGACACAGGGAGGTGGTAAGAGAGAGAACAATAAGGACAGGCAAGGACAAACAAATATAAGAGACAAAGACAGCCTATTTCAGATAAAGCAATGAGATGTGTACGGTGCATGTTCAATCTGTTTTAATATTATTGCAGTGGTCTGGTGATGCTATCCAGCATTTATCACATGTGAATTTTGTGAGTGAAGGTTTTCTAAGTCTCTATCCTATCATTTTGGTGAATAAAGCTGGATGATCACTAGAAACAAGGGGCGGCATGGCATGATGCAGAGAAAATTCCCTCTTGAGAAAAATGAAAATATATCTACTACAGGCAAGTGGCATTGTTAGAAAGTCTTAGGAGTTATGGAGACACAGCGCCTTACATTACGTTGCTGCTCGTTCCTGTGACAAGTGAAAAGGCTTATTTTGGAGCATTTCATTATGTCTTAATGGTGGCTCAGGTTGCTTGCCACTCCAGTAGCCTACGACTTGAACAGGAAGTATGAGTTCACTCTTTTTTCTCAGATAGGACAAAGGACACTGTGTTGTCCATAATCTAGGAGACAGAATATTGGATCAATATTAACAATAAACCTGGCAAACTGAAAGTGTATGTTTAACATAGCATTTCCTAACACCCCATTTAGACGTCCCGGTAGCGATCCCGATCAGGCCCCGATCCAGATTAAGTTGGGACGTCTAAACGCAACAGGATTACATTATCTCGATTAACTTTCCCTCCAACAGGATCATCCCGATCCTGTACTCACAACTAGATAATCGCGGCCAACAAACTACTGTACATTTCTGCCTTAACACTTGGAATTCAAAAGTTGGCAGAACTTAGCGATGTCATGCTGTTTACTCGATAATGCTATTGTTTCATGATGGGACGTCTAAATGGGGTATTAGTAATAACATGGTATCAGATGTGGGGTATGAAACCCCCCCACGCTCCCTATGGGATCCAAAAATGCGTAAAACAATGTCTAATGTTTCAATAGGAGGTAACATTATTTTCAAAATCTACAAGTGGAATGGGAAAAGGATGTAATTAAGTATGAACATTGGACTGTTAGGCCTTATATTGTGAGAAGTATGATTTTAACTCTGCTGTATCAAAGGGATGAACACCTTGCTCCTCCTTGCCTCCAATGTGCATCCAACTTTAATGTTCTATAGCCTCTTGTTTCCCCTCATTTGTTATAGAAGTACAGAAGAGAAAACAACAGAAGGTGACAAAGAGCAAAAGCATCCATCTTACTTCTCGCAGAAGGGGGAGCTCAATGCAGGAGCGTTCCCGTCTCAAACAGCGCGGAAATGTGCCGTAAGTCCACCAGTACTAGCATGACAACAGGAGAAAAGATGACAGCAAAGATCATTCATGCACATATCTAATAGTAACATCAAATACTACAAGAAAGAAGACATACCATAGGAAACAAATTTAGACTGTTTTCATTCACTAGCAGAACTAACAGAAATAATAGATTTCAAACACACAAAAGAATGCTAATATGCAATAATTAGAACAAAATTACATGTTCTTATTTCTAAATGTTTGATAAAAATAAAATAAAAGATACAGAATTATAACTATGCTCAAGTTGTCCAGGTTTGTAGCCCATGGTCCAGGCAAGATGTTATCTCCTGTCGTGTTTCACCAGAAACTGCGTGTATATTATTATCAAGGGTCCGCACCGTTCGTTTGTCAGCAGTGGAATGAGAACCTTTTTTTTTTTTTTTTCGCGTAGGGGGCCCGAAGAGGTTTCCCCCACCCTCCGCATGGCACCAGACCTTACTACTGGTGCCTCCGACATGCAGTTAGTCTACATAGTAGAAGAGAAAGCATAGGGGTTTGGAAAAGGATTGCCCTTTGAGGCTTAGCGCCTGTCCGATCGCGATTTACCAGGCATCATGGGTATATATTAACATAGGTATATTTTACATATATGCATATATAAATATGTGCATGTAAGGGTTGGATTGTAGGGCCAGGGAAAACCGCATAGGCAGAAAGGAGGACCAGCTCCACTGCTCACAGGTAACACCCGGCTCTCACGACTTTGGATTCCCCAGTCGGAACACACATTGTACCTCTAATCTCTGATTGGAGCAGCCAGTGGCGTTTGGACTCCAGGTACTGGTGCGTCAAGCGTTCCTTGCCCTGGGTTGTGTAGATGTGTTAAGGAGATGATTGATGATCTTACGTGTAATTTGTTTTTTGTATTTTGTTTAGAGTTGTGTAAATGTGTTATACCGGGGCATCTGTTGGCTGCAGAGCGGCCGGCAGGTGCACTGGCAGTGACCAGTAAGAAAGATTTTGTAATTGAGAAGGAGTTTGCATGTATTTAAATAGTGTATTAGGGTTTGAATTGTTGTTTTAAGTTAATTTAGTTATGTATATGAGGTGATAGCTTAGGAGTAACCTTGTTCTATTCACCAACAGCTCGTACAGTTGTTAATAGCATTGTGTGTGCTCGCCCCGCCTACTTCTGTGATGCTGCTCTGTGATTGGCTGATACTTATTGGGCTTCATGGGTGGATTGTAATTGACAATTTAGGTGTTTTAACGTTTTTATTGACTATTTGTGGGATACTAGATATGCTTATTAGAATATTTTTGAGATTAGGGTTAATTTGAAGATTTTGCAGTAGGTGGACGTTGCTCGCCGTTCAAGCTCCGGATAGGTTCTGTGGTGCTGCTATGTGATTGGTTGTTACTTATTATACTTTATGAATGGGTTGTAATTAATAATTTGTGTGTTTTGTGAAATTTGTTCACTGTTTGGGGGTTACTGGCAGCATGCAAGTGAGACCAGAGCTCTAGCCAGGCCGCGCAGAGAACGCTCGTCTCACAGGGTAAGTATAGTTAGTGCCACGGTGTTTGGCCGGTCAATACCGGTATCAGTCATACAGTGGACAGTCGGTGAGCCTCACGTATGTGCAATTGATACAAGAGTTTACAGCTGCGCGGAAAGCAACTCTCTTATCAATTACACATGCCTGAGGTTCGCCACCTGTCCTCTATACGACTGTGAAACGTGGGCTCACCGGCGAAAATCCGCAGCGTGAACTGTACACTGCGAGCAGTGGAGCTGATCCTCATCTCACAGCTGACTAACAAAAGGAGCGGAACCCTTGATAATGCCAGGCGCAGTTTCCGGTGAAACGTCGAGAGATTACATCCTGCCTGGACCACAGCCTACAAGCTCGGACAACTTGAATATACGGTACTTATAAACGCTGGCCATGAAAGCCTAAGCTGTTATATCAGATACAGTATTTTTTACAAACCACTCTGATTTTAAATACTGAAGTATGATAAACATTAATTTTCTACTTTCAACAATATTATCAAATAAATCGTTCCATCAGAACTCTGCATGAAATTGGTATACCGTACAGAAATGGCCAGGAAAGCAATACCTCACAATAGTTTTCTTAGTCTGCAGTCATGAAAAATTTCAAGGCGTCTTTTATTGTTACAAGGCACATGCTTAAAGCTAGGCATGTGGCAAGTGCCTTAGGAAGGATCCTTTTACGGGTTTGAATCAATGAAGCAGAGTTTACAGCTGAAGTGATCGCTGCTGAATACTTCTCTGAGATATTGGTGAGAATAAAGAATTAAAAAGGCATCTTAGTGTTCATCCTGTGAACATTCAAGGGGATGTGTAGGAGTTTTTCAAACCCTCTATGCCAGTCATGGTCAAAGTGCAGCCTGGGGGCCAAGTGTGGCCCTTGTGCCTTGTCCGGCCCGTGACATGGTTTCAAATTATACTACCTACAATTACACAAAGGTCATATTTTCTGTTCTGTGTTCCTAGAAGTGAAAAATTGTTTCAACACTGTGTTTATGCATTTCGTGTAATAGAGATGGTTGGTTGGTTCCTCAGTTTAGGGGCTGCGACAACGCGGTCATGTAGCCCCGTGTACTTTGGGTGTGTGTAGAATCTGTCTGATAACCGGTGTTAATTGTGATGACTGTATTAGCGTGTGTTCCAGTTTTCAATTCAAATAAGGACTGCAGACATTGAATTATTTTCAAGTAGTTCCTACATTTGCCACCAAATGCCACCATCAATGACTACTAGTTCATAACTTGGTTACCAGACGCCACCTCAGTCGGCTCTTGGCGACGAATGTAGAGACCTAAGAGCGTTTGTCAAATGTTTAACTATAATTTAGCTTCACACAGGTGTAATTAGTGGAAGGTTCTTTAACATGCCATAAATCTATGGGACCGCCAGCTTTACTTCCCCTCCGAAGGAAGGCATACTGAGGGATTTTTAACGCTCTTAAAAAATCCGACGACTTCGGCCGGGTTTGAACCCGCGATCTTGGGCATAGAAGCTCAGCATGCTACCAACTACGCCACCGAAGCCGCCGTAGCAGAGTTTTTTTTTCTGAGCTCATTTTAACCGAAAGCTGAAAAATAAGTTTGAATGACGGGTCCCTTTTTTTTTTTTTTTTTTTTTTATGGCTTTTAGTGCCGGGAGTGTCCGAGGACATGTTCGGCTCGCCAGTTTTGTAGCTGCTTCGAGACACCCAATGGGTGAGCTACAAGTACCGTTGGGGAGGGAAGGAGGGAAGTTGGAATGTAAGGACGAGGAGTTGGAAGGTAGCGGCTGTGGCCTATAGTTAGGGACCAACCCTGGCATTTGCCTGGAAGGAAGATGGGAAACCACAGAAGACCATCTTCAAGGTTGCCGGCGGGGGGATTCGAACCTCCTCGCCTCCCGGATGTGAGCGACTGCCAGCAGTCCTGCCGTAACGACCACGGCTAACTCACCCGGTGACGGGTCCCTGACCACGTTTAAAGCAATTTGGTGTTGCCTATAAATGCATATTTCGGCCATTTTTATTGTTTTGGTCATATTTCAGTGATATATTTGGTTATAATTTCAGCATTTTTGTTTAAACTGAGGCGTCGTTAACAAGGTACGTGTTATCTGCGTCGAGTTTCAAACACAGGATTTCTGAATAGTGAAGTAAATAAACCGAGCAAGAACTGCATCTCAAGGATATGATACTGAATGAATGTTGAAAATGTTAATGTATTGTAGCTCTCTGTCAGTTTGTATGATTAAATGTGTCTGGTGTATTATCGCTGATCACGTTTTGGCACTTAAGACGTTTACTGTATGTTAGTAATTCATGTCATATGTCATAGTTTTTTAGGGCATATTTGCTTGCATATATCTGTACACGGCAATTGTGGGCAGGATGTTGAGAAGAGAATCGGTGCTGCCCATGCGGCATTTGGGCGACTATCGCACCGGGTCTTCTTGAATAAAGATCTGACCGTGAAGATGAAGCTCATGGTGTACCAAGCTGTTGTTATCTCAACATTGTTGTATGGCTGTGAAACCTGGACCCTCTATCGACATGACTTCCGAAAGCTTGAGCGCTTCCATCAACAGAAACTTCGATCCATCCTTAAGATAAAGTGGGAAGACCACATCACCAATCTTGATGTTCTTGAGAAAGCGCTTGCTAATAGTATAGAATCATCCATCATTGGTCATCAACTTAGATGGATTGGACATGTCCAACGGATGGATGATACGAGACTACCACGCCAGGTTCTGTATGGTGAACTCACCTCCGGCACCAGACCTCATGGAGGCCCTAAGAGACGTTACAAGGACCAATTTAAGCAGAATATGAAGTTGACAGGTCTCAATCCACAAACCTGGGACCAGCTTGCTAAAGACCGTTCAACTTGGCGCCAGACCATCCCGGCTGCTGTCAAAATGTTTGAAGAAGAACGTCGTAGAATTGTTAAGGCCAAGCGACAAGCACGTAAGCTCCGTGCAGCACAGCGACGCCCTCCACCAACAGTTCTGTGTGATCTGTGTGGACGTTTGTTTCATGCACGCATTGGGCTGTTCAGTCACTGCAAACATGCCCACAGACCTCAACCTTAGATTATTTTAGACTGTTTTGGAAGAAGATGTATACTCGGAAACGAGTTAAAGCCGCCGCCGCCGCCGCGCTTGCATATTTTGTACTTCTTTAGGTCCTAAACTTTTGAACCCTAATCATTACTTACATGAATTTCAGAGTAGTTGCTGGAAATGCTGTTCTTCATTTTCTAAACAAACGTTTAGTTTTAGCACACTCACGGATATTTGGTATCAGTGCAGTTATTTCGTTCTCGAGAGCCTCCAGAGTGCGCGGATTGTTTCTGTATACCTTTTGTTTGAGATTCTGCCACAAGTAAAAATCCCACGGTGCTGAAACTTACGAAACTATCAATTCAAACACGACGAAACCGAATTGAACAAAATTTGGTACCGAGGTAGCATTAGCAAAGGGCATCTCAGTGTTATGTTTTATATCGCCGCCATATTTACCAAAACATAATTGTGGCTACCCAATTTTAAAATCAAATTACGACTGAGCTAATAATCGGATCTCTGCCACATTTTGTAAAAACATACCTTCATATGGACCACATCTTACGCCCAACTACAAAATCAGCAGCCGTACCATTTCAGGATGGCTACCATGTGAACTTACGAACTTACTGCAAACTTCTTCATGAGAAGATAAGTTTCCGCTAGGAATATTCGATGATTTCTTCTTTACCGAACCATGTTCACGGGACACGAGGCAGGCTACAGTACATCATAGCAATTCTTAATTATCACAACCAAAGTATCTGGCCAGCTGTGTATGTAATATGTGCTATGACAGCATCCAAGGCTTCACAGTATGCTGTTGTAATCGGCACATGATATAAATCTGACTGTGAGTCATTGCGACCTGTCTGCAGCATGGCTATTGGATAGACAGATAGGGATAGATAGAAAATAATTGCTTGATATTATTTGCTGACTCGCCTTTGTACAATTTATATTATACATCTTCCTTGTACTATTTTCAGCATTGTTTAGCAGTTCTCTTGGTAGTTTTACAAGCTGTTAGGCACTGCACTTTCAGAAAGCGATACATATAATTTGCTTAAGCTTGTATCAAGTCACGCACACACACCAGCTCAGGCTATGAAGCTTCAGCAGGTGCCAAGGCATGGAAGCAGGCCAACTGGCAATGGGCAAATTCAGATCTTGGACAAAAGCTGTCTGATCTCCAATTATCCTAGTACAAATTTTACATGCACCAATTTGTACGAAGGTTGTCCGTAAAATAAGGTTCCCAATGATATTTCACAATGAAACACATGTTTTTTGGCATTGAATGATACATGTTTGGAAAGCGTAGACTGTCCCCTATTTTTCGACATAAATGCCGTTGCGATCAATGCATTTTTGCACCCTCTTTATGCCTGCATCGTAGAACTTTCCTTCCGTAACGCGAAGGTAGCTTAAAACCTCTTCTTTCAGCTTCTCTCCGGTTCTGAAATGCGTCCCACCCAGGTGTACCTGCAATTCAGGGAAGAGATGGTAGCCACTTGGGGCTATGTCAGGGCCGTAGGGTGGGTTTGTGACAGTCGCCCATCCAAATTTTTTGATGAGATAAGTTGTGACACGGGCGATTTACGGACGAGCGTTGTCCTGATGGAAACTCACTCCCTTCGTGAGCATGCCTCTCCTCTTGTTTTGAATCGGGCAGCACAGTTTCTTCAAAGTCACACAGTAGCGGTCCACATTGATTTTTTTTCAAGAGCATCATCATCCATTTTAGGTCCATATTGAATGAATGAATGTCTACTATCTTTCCTTGTACTGTTTCCGTCTTTTCAATACTATTTATTAAAATTTTACTTTAAACTTGGGACATGTTTTGAACGGTCACTCCGCTCTTCCTCAGCCATATACAATCAAAAAAACATGGATAAAACACTTATAAATACACTTAGTCCATTAGACTTAATGTAAAATTAACACTAACTTAATTGTTAACATTAACATTGTTAAAATTGTCTTCTGTCTGTTAGGTGCTTAATGAAAATGAAAATCCACAGCCTGCTTCCAGTCTCCGACCGGCTCAGGAATGGAATGAATGAAGCCCCCATCTAGCGGCGAGGATATGGACTGTGCCGGCTGCCGAGGCCTGACGCACCTGTTAGGTGCTTAATATTAAATTATAAACTTAAGAATCATGTTTAAAACCTTTTGACCCATTTTGTCCATTGGTTCTTGTCTGTTGATCTACTGTGCCCTAAGGCAACTCTTTCTTGTTGTATTTAAAAACTGTACAAATTTTCTACACACTACCAAAATACAGTTTCCATCTTATCAAAATAAAAAGGACTAATCATAAATTTTAACAGTTTTTAAATACAACAAGTAAGAGTTGCCTTAGGGCTCAGTAGATCAACAGACAAGAACCAATGGGCAAAATGTGTCAAAAGTTTTTTAACAAGTTTTTAAGTTTATAATTTAATATTAAGCAAGACAACAATGTTAATGCTAACAATTAAGTTAGTGTTAATTTTACTTTAAGTCTAATGGACTATGTGTATTTATAAGTGTTTTATCCATGTTTTATTTGATTGTATATGGATATTAATAAATAGTATTGAAAAGACGGAAACAGTACAAGGAAAGATAGTAGAAATTGATTTTTTTTCTCTATTGACTTCACACAGTTGGGAATGAATGTCCTCCGGCGCAATGTGTTTTGCACACAAAAAAACGAATCACAGCGTGTAATTCACACTCTCCGTGTAGGTACTGGGAGAGGGTGTACCAAGCTACACCCCAGTGTTTGCAGATCCCGCTTAACAGCGTTCCTCGTGACTGCAGCTGCTTGGGAACCTTATTTTACGGACCACCCTCGTACTTTGGATATTGGAGAGAGCATAATGCGTATTGCTTAATTTTAGTCTATATGTCTAACATTCTTACCTTAAAGATGGTATATTGGCTTTCACGGCCAGTGAATTAAAACTCAGCAATTGTTCATCAAAAGAAGAAAACTAGAATACTTTGGTCAT
This sequence comes from Meconema thalassinum, assembly GCA_946902985.2. Classification (NCBI taxonomy): domain Eukaryota; kingdom Metazoa; phylum Arthropoda; class Insecta; order Orthoptera; family Tettigoniidae; genus Meconema; species Meconema thalassinum. The sequence goes on along the minus strand of OX336399.1, from coordinate 160,800,647 downwards.
TTCATGCGCAACAACAAATACCACCTCTTGCAAATAATTATCCAAGGGAAGATTGATGGCATTAGGGGTCCAGGACGCAGACAAAGATCCTGGCTAAAGAACTTAAGCCAGTGTCACTGTTTAGAACAGCTATGGACAAACAGCAGATCATGCTACTGATCGCCAATGTTCTTGGAGGACGAGGCACTTGAAGAAGAAGAATTGTTCTAGGCTTGTGCCATGTCTTGTGTGGGGTTTCGCCTAGAACACCAAGCTGGCTTATCAACAGGCTCTTGGTGTCCCCGCCCAGACCCCCACAGGAGTAGAGAATTGCGCGCTACCTGCCTTTTTATGAAGCTCACCTTTGCGAGAAGCTCAACCAACCATAACCTCCTTGCAGATACGTTGCGTAAGCTCAACTAGACAGAACCCTAGGGAGGTTACTTGAGGTTTTCTGTTCCCATAGTAAAGAGGCGCAGGTGCGCTTCTTAAAAAGGGAGGTAGCGTGCAGTTTGCTATTAATGTGGGGGTTCAGGCGGGGACACCAAGAGCCCGCTGATGAACCAGCTTGGTGTCCTAGGCGAAACCCCACACAAGACATGGCACAAAGCTAGATGAATTGCTGAGTTTTAATTTTTACCTTAAGATCGTTACAATTATGAAATACTAGCTGAAGTACCCGTGCTTCGCTACGGGTCGTAAATAAATTAAAATGTGAAGGTGACAGTTAAAACAGGGGATAGGCGAGGTGCTGCGCAGAGGGAGATTAAGGATGGAACATTTTGTCCAACTACACCGCTCTGCCTTGACCGTGTTTTATAGCACACATTTAGGTTTTACTCGCTAACGATTGGAGATACATTTCGGATAGAAAATGCAATTTTTAACCTCGTACATGCCATCAAAAGTTTGCTATTTCTTAGCGTTCTCTTTTGATTTGAAATGGAAATATGAAAGTTTAAAACCAAAGGGTAGAGTGACGTCACTAAAATGGTCGCCATATTTAATTAGTGCAAAGTATTGAAATCAAAAGTAACCTGTATGTTAACCAGGTAAATCTGCTACTTCCATGTAAAATTCATGTAAATCGGACCAGTGGTACTTGCGTGATTGAGTAATACACAGACACACACCATCTCATTTTTAGTCTCGCTTCGCTTGCGTCATAGTCGTGTCATATTGTTATTCAATGAAATGCAGGTTTAACCCAGTTAACACCCCTTTAGAACCTGAATATCCAAAAATCCCTCCTTAGTAGATGTTTTCGACACACGACAAACATATCCTCAAAATATCATTCTTCTAACATTAATAGTTTTGGTTGTTCGATGAGAGTGAACATCCAAAAATCCTTCCTTAGTGGACGTTTTTCTTCCAGAATTTCACCCCTCCCCATAGGCCCCTTAAATTGGATTTATGAAAAGACGGTCGAACACCTATTTATTTTATTTATTTATTTATTTATTTATTTATTTTAAGCTGATTGATTTCCTCCGAATTTCAAACTCCTCGCCTATGTCGTTTAAGAGATACACGCTCCGTCAAGAATCTTTCAACCCCCACTTTACATCCCTTTCACCTCATAATATACACTATATCGAAAAACCATTAGACATGTGTCAGCTTATTTTTAATGATTAGTATATATGCCAAGTATCAATCCCCAAATGAAACCACTCGTGAGATATTGTTATTCAATGAAATGCATGTTTACCCCCTTAACACCTATTTAGAACCTGAATATTCAAAACTCTTACCTTAGTGGAGGTTTTCGACATAAAACGATCATATCCCCAAAATTTCATGTTTCCAACTTCAATAATTTTGGCTGGGCGATGATGAGTGTGTGAGTCAGTCAGGAGATTTTCTTTCATTTATATTTGATAACTTCACCCCTCCCCATGAACCCCTTAAATTGGATTTATGAAACAAACGGTCGAACACCTATTTACTTATTTAAAGCTGATTTCCCCCTGAGTTTGATGAGTGAGTAAGTGAGTCAATCAGTTAGGACACTTTCTTTCCTGTTTTTTTCCCCCAGAATTTCACCCCTCTCCAAGGGCCCCTTAAATTGGATTTATGAAAAAACGGTCGAACATATATTTACTTGTATTTTAAGCTGTTTTATCCCGCCGAATTTCAAACTTCTCGCCTATGTAGTTTAAGAGATACACGCTCCGTTAATAATCCCTCAATCCCCAATTTTCACCCCTTTCACCTCATAATATACACGACATCGATAAACCTTTAGATATATGTCTGATTATTTTTAATGATTAGTTTATATACCGAATATCACATCCCCAAAGAAACAACTCATGAGATATCGTTATTCAATGAAATGCACGTTTACCCCCTTAACATCTCTTTAAAACCCGAATAAAGAAAAATCATTCCTTAGTTGACGTTTTGACATACAGCGAACATATTCCCAAAATTTCATTTTTCCAACATTAATAGTTTTCGCTCGGCGTGATGAGTGAGTGAGTCAGACAGGACATTTTCTTTCAATTATTTTTACCAGAATTTCACCCCTCCCCATGGGCCCCTTAAATTGGATTGATGAAAAAACGCTTGAACACCTATTAACTTATTTTTTTAGCTGTCTTTTTCCCCTGAGTTTGATGAGTGAGTGAGTTAGTCAGTCAGTTAGGACACTTTCTCTCCTTTTTCTCCCCAGAATTTCACCCCACCCCATTGGCCCCTTAAATTAATTTATGAAAAAACGGTCGAACACCGATTTACTTAATTTTTTAGCTGATTTTTTTTTCGCTGAGTTTCAAATTTCTCGCCTATGTTGTTTAAGAGATAGGCCTACACGCTCCGTTAGGAATCCTTCAACCCCCAATTTTCACCCCTTTCACCTCATAATAATACACCACATCGAAAAACCCTTAGACACATGTCTGCTTATTTTTAATGATTAGTTTATATGCCGAGTATCACATCCACAAATGAAACCACTCGTGAGATATTGTTATTCAATGAAATGCAGGTTTAACCCCCTTAAGACCCCTTTAGAGCCTGAATATCAAAAAATCCTCCCTTAGTGTACGGTTTTGAGATACAACGAACATATCCCCAGAATACCATGGTTCCAACTTCAATATTTTTGACTGGGCGCTCATGAGTGAATGAGTCAGGACATTTTCTTTCATTTTTTTCCTTCAGAATTTCATCCCTCCCGATGAATCCCTTCAATATGATTGATCAAAAAAACTGTCGAACAGCTTTCTTACTTTAAAGCAGTTCCCCCCCCTGAGTTTGATGAGTGAGTCAGTCAGTCAATCAGTTAGGACACTTTATTTCCTGTTTCCCCCCACCCCCCCAGAATTTCACCCCTCCCCATGGGCCCCTTAAATTGGATTTATGAAAAAACGGTCAAACACATATTTACTTATTTCTTATGCTGATTTTTTCCGCTGAGTTTCAAACTCCTCGCCTATGTCGGTTAAGAGATACACGCTCCGTTAGGAATCTTTCAATTCTTACTTTTCACCCCTTTCACCTCATAATATACACCACATCGAAAACCCCTCAGAGACATGTCTTCTTCCTTTTTAATGATGAGTTTATATGTTGTGTATCATATCCCCCAATGAAACCAATCGGGAGATATTGTTATTCAATGGAATGCAGGTTTAACCCCCTTAAGACCCCTTCAGAACCTGAATATCCGAAAATCCTCCCTTAGTAGACGGTTTTGACATACAATGAACATATCCCCAAACTGTCATGTTTCTAACTTCAATAATTTTGGCTGGGCGATGATGAGTGTGTGAGTGAGTGAGTGAGTCAGGACTTTATCTTTCAATTTTCTTTTTTCAGAATTTCACCCCTCCCCATGAACCCCTTAAATTTTATTTAATAAAAAAACTGTCGAACAGCTATTTACTTACTTTAAAGCAGTTTTTCCCCCTGAGTTTGATGAGTGAGTGAGTCAGTCAATCAGTTAGGACATGTTCTTCCTGTCCACCCCCCCCAGAATTTCACACCTCTCCATGGGCCCCTTAAATTGGATTTATGAATAAACGGTCAAACACATATTTACGTATTTTGTATGCTGATTTTTTTCCGCTGAGTTTCAAACTCCTCACCTATGTCGTTTAAGAGATACACGCTCCGTTAGGAATCTTTCAATCCCCACTTTTCACCCCTTTCACCTCATAATATACACCACATCGAAAAACCCTCAGACTCGTGTCTTCTTATTTTTAATGATGAGTTTACGTGCCGAGTATCACATCCCCCAATGAAACCAATCGGGAGATATTGCAATTCAATGAAATGCAGGTCTACCCCCTTAACACCCCTTTAGAACCTGAATATCCAAAAATCCTCTCTTAGTGGGCATTTGCGGCCCTTTGGGAAGCTGCATACCAAATTTCATTCCAATCCGTCGGTGGTTTCTGAGATTTCGTGATGAATGAATGAGTGAGTGAGTGGTATTTGACAAATATATATAGTAGATGATAGTGTCAAGTCTTTGTTATGCTAAACTCGGTTGACAGTGCTGTGTGAGTAGTTGAGTAACTAACGGGATTTCAAGTAAAGATCCTCTTTTTCTATACCGGTAGTGCAGAGCGCAATGTATTGGCATCCAGTCGGCCGTGTCTCGACTTTAGCTATGTTGCCATGGAAACTATCTGTCTTGCCATTCCTTCATGAGTATATTTTATGATTTGATTAGCCTGTGCTTGAGTGCAAAAGGGCCGAAATCAGAAGAATGAGAAAGACTATCGAAAATTCATGTAGCCAGCGGTTCCTTCTGGATCCTAAACTATATGTATGCAAAATTTGGTTGAGATTGGCGGAACAGTGTAGATTTGTATACGGAACAGACCCACATACATATCCACATACATACATACAGACTTTCACTTTTATATATAAGATTTGGCATGATAGTGTTTCGAGTTTTGTTTGTTAACAGATGGTTGTGGTTTTACGGCTGGATAATTTATTATCAGTAAATGTTTGTCTGTAAAACAGCACAAAGTGTAAAGACTATCATGTCTAGCACCAACCTTATCGATGAGCTTGTCACTCTCCAGACGAGCCAGCTGCTCCGCTCGGACCAGGATCGTCTCCGTGTGCAACTCCACGCCCACCTCCTTCGAGATCTCCTCCACGTTCAATGCTCGGGCCAGCCTCTCCAGGAATGCCATGAACTGTAAGAGAAGAACTCGGTCAGCACCAGTGGCGGCCAGCGGATACTTGTTCTGGGTGTTGCACTGGTTTCATTAAGAGGCGGGAGGGGGTGTGGTAACAATCTCAAGAGCGTCTAAGAAGGTAATATACAGGAGGGTGATTCGACCGGTGGTAACATATGGAGGGGAAACATGGGTGTTGACAAAGTGGAGTGAAGATATTTTGAATAGATGGGAAAGGAAAGTGCTCAGAAAGATTTATGGTCCGGTATGTGAGAATGGAGTATGGAGAATAAGAACTAATAAGGAAATGGTCGTTCTGAATGGTTTGAGACAGAAAGGGGAGTCCAGCAGGGAACTGCCTTGTCACCACTATTGTTTGTCACTGTAATGGACAGAAATTGAAAATCTATTAAGGAAACTGCAAATGAATCACGAGCTTTGGTATTTGCAGATGACTTGGTCTTATGGGGAGAAACAGAATGGGAAGTACAGGAGAGACTGACTGCTTGGAACAACAAATTTAAAGAATTTAGCCTGAAGATCAGCAAGGCCAAGACTGTTGAAATGACCATTAGCAGAGAGAGGAAAAGTTCGAACTTATATTTGGAGGGAGCAAAACCAGAATCCGTTTCTCACTTCCAGTATCTTGGAAGTATGTTCTCCAAGGATAATACCCTCAAACAAGAAATTCTAAATAGGACACAGAAAGCATCACATTTCTATAACCAAGTTTGGCACTTTGGGACAAAAATATGCCCTTGGCAGCAAAGGCAACGTTGTATTACCCCTACTTTGTTCCTATCCTTACTTATGGTTTGGAAACATGTACATTGCTAAGTAAGAATTACAGTAGAATTCGAGCCACAGAAATGAGATTTATTCAATGGGCAAATTGAGAATTGGACAAAAGCTGTCAGATCTCCAATTAGGAACCAAAGTAGGCCTACCAGGACAGACAAGATCAGAAATGAGGTACACAGAGCAACAGCTGGCATCAAGGTCCCTGTTACCAACTTGCTGGGGAAACTCCGACTTCAGTGGTATGCCCATGTAATGAGGAAGGATAGCTCTAGAACAGCTAAGTAAGAAGTACTTCAACCTGGATGTCAGAGGGAAGAGACCAAGAGGAAGACCAAGGAGACGATTGATAGAGACAGTTCGATCAGAGGTGGAGAAGAATGGTTTTAACTGGGACGATGTCCAAGAACAAATGGTGTACCAAGATCGGCAAGATGGAGAGCGATTGTTTGCCACACCTGGGAAACTGGAGATAAAAAATTATGATGATGATGATGATGACAATTTATATGGGGAACCAACGAGAGTGGCAGAAATTAAAAAGAGTAGAATTAGGTGGATTGGACATGTAGAAAGAATGAATGAAGACAGGCAGACCCGACAAGTGTACCGGGAAAAACCGAGTGGGAGGCGGCTTCCTGGACGACCAAGAAGGAGATGGCAGGACGATGTGGAGAAAGATCTTCGAGATCTTGGAATTAAATTGTGGAGGAGGAGAGCGCAGGTGTGTGGTGGAACAGGATAAGGTCCTTCAAGGACTGTAACGCCACGGGGTAAGGTAAGAGCGGGTGTGGTAGGGTAAAAGACTGTTTGATATCAGAGAAAACTGTATTCAATTCATCATTTATGCCGCAGTTCAGAGAACATCACATTGTCATCAGATTTAATGGATGATAAGTTAGTCTACATGAAAACCTTCACGAGAACAAAACGTAAGTTATATACGAGGGCGAGAGAGAACCGGGAGTGTCACATGTGCGTGCAAATTACATCGCAAGACATACAGTGATATTCTTTTGCTTTAGCGGGGCTGGCGGCCGTCTGCTGGGTGCATGCCCCTTCTTCCAGCCAACCGAGCTCGAGCCGCCGGGTTGCGCGAGGCGGAGGTGAGCTAACCACAGTCATTAAAGTCATTAAGTCACTAAACTTCATCAACGAGGGTGTGTAGTGTCAGCGCACAGATAAGAAGGTAACATAAACAACAGCTGCAATATTTAATTAAAGAAACACACATGTTGTTTTTTTTATTTCTTGTGAATCTGGATGAACTCTCGTCACCAGTTAAAGGTTAGAACTTATCTTTTCACAGAAGATACTAAAAATGTTCTCCTTCAGCTGACAGACAGTAACTTTGGAAGTTACATCGTTACATTATTTAGCTATTCCTGCACACTCCCCCCTGCATCTTCACTGTGATTAATCGAAGCACGGACCTAAGCCCGTTTAATGTTCAATTGTGGGTTAATTTAAAATACAAAGTGTACAGATCAATTCTTACCCCTACTCTAGTGGAACTGGAAAACAATATATAGCAGCAGATATCCCCCACAACCGAAGGGAATCACAACGTATAAACGCTAATTTATTTACACGATACAGCGCCTGTCTGTCAGCAGAAGGAGCACACTATCAGCATCTCCTGTGGATAAGTAAGTTCTTTAATCATGATTTGCTGGTAAATGTACCATTAATTAATGTACTTTGTTATGGTTTCCACCTGGGCGCAATCCGCGGTACGAGCTCGGTTGGCTGGCGGAAGGCGCGCGTGCCCGGCGGCCGGCCGCCATCCCCGCTCTAGCAAAAGAATCACCCTGTAGTATCGGCAGTTGACGGAGCATCACGGATGTCTCCGCCCGCCCCTCGGCTCCCTTGTTGCAATCAGCTGGCAACGACCAGCCGAGTTAACTGTTGAGATAGAATCTCTGCCATACCCTTCACTATTGAGATCTGGTCTGTGCTCGGGGCTGGCAATGACCAAACAGACGAACGCTCCTAGACAGTTGGCGCGCTTTGTTTTCTCAGGCAGTTCACAGTAACTTACTATAAGATATCATGAATCATTAAAGAAAAAAATTATGAATTCCTATACGTATAAAAGGAAACGCACAGCTTCTATTACCAAAAATATTATTACAGTAATAATTGTTTTTCTTAAACAATGATTATCAAAAATGTGTTATCATTACAGATTCAAAAGCAGCCATCCAAGCCGTCTCGTCAAATTATAAGCCTCAAAATTAAGAACTGAAAGAAATTTTTTTGTATGATAAAAACCCTTCAAAGACTCCATAAACAGATCTCATTTCAGTGGATCCCTTCTCATGATGGAATAGCAGGTAATGAAGAGGCAGACAGATTAGCAAAAAAAGATAACACACTACAACAGCCTGTCAATCAGACTGATTTTATGTCAGCAAAAAGGATTTTGAAAAATACTATCAAAAACAGGTATGAAGAAATGGCAAAGAAAACAGCAGAAACCAAATTATGGAAGGACATTGATGCTAAATGGGCTCAATATAAATTAACACCAAGAAGAGAAGCTGTAGCCTTCTTCAGACTTAACACTGGCCATGACTGCCTTTCAGCTCATCTGAAACGAATCAATATCCTGAGATCTGAAAAATGCACACTTTGTCACGAACCTGGAAGTAAAATGAATAAGGGGCACCTGCTACATTGCTACAAACTTGATGTGACTGCTAGAACTTCAGGAAACCTCACACAACTCTATTGGAACGCAAGAAAGCTGATGGATTGGAATCCGGTATATCCATACTCTTCACTATTGAGATCTGGTCAGTGCTTGGGCCTGGCAATGACCAAAGGGACGAACACTCTTAGACAGTTGGCGCGCTTCGCTTTCTCAGACAGTTCACAGTAACTTACTATAAGATATCCTGAATCATTAAAGAACCAACTTATGAATTCCTATACATATAAATACTTAGGGAGTGTCCTAACAAACGATGGAGGGATAAGTGGGGAAATTGGTAAGAGGATCCAACAAGCAAATGGGTTTTATTAGAGTGTGTAGGGTCTGGTGTGGAACCAGAAAGTTCCTGAGAAATGTAAAAAAATCTTGTATTCAACGTATTACACACGTATATTGACGTATGCAGCAGGCACGTGGACAACAGCTAAACGGGAGGAAAGTAGAATCCAGGCAGCTGAGATGAAGTTTCTTAGAGGTATAATTGGAAAGACCCGCAGAAACAAAATCAGAAACAGGGAAATTAGGGAGAAAACAGGATTCCCAAAGTTAAAAGACAAAATCGAGATCAGTAAACTAAAATTGTATGGACATATGATACGAATGGGAGAAGACCGAGTCCCGAAGCAATTATTTACTGAGAAAGTCACGGGAAGGCTCCAAAGGGGAAGCCGAGGATGAGGTGGATGGATGCAGTGAGGGAGAGCGTTGAGAAAAGAGGAGTGAAAGTGGAGGATGTACTGGAAGAGGGACGAGAGTGGTGGAGAGACAGAAAAGTATGGAGGTCCTTGATTCACACCCTGACCCAGATCACTGGAACCAGGAAATGAAGAAGAAGAAGAAGAAGAAGATGATGATAAGACGAAACGTATGCCTTTTATTGCTAAAAATATTATTACAGTAATAATTGTTTTTCTTAAACAAATCTGGTCGTTGTGCAACACTGCAACTGTATTACCGGCCATTACTGGTCAGTACACTGATGTAGACTTTCATGGCCAACCACTCCACAGACACCACTCACAGTCCACTACGTTGCGTAATGGTTAGTATTCTTGACTGTCATCGCAGACGCCCAGGTTCGATTCCTGGCTCTGCTTAGAAATTTAATTCTGATCTGAGGATCTATGGGACTGAATGTCACCCTATGACCAAACAAAATGTGCAAATTTTGCATACAATGGAAATGAAGATTCTCCGATGGTCGATGGGGCTAACCCGATGTGACTACGCAAGGAACACAGACGTCCGGCGAAGATTTGGTGTTGCACCAATTGTCGAGGAGGTGAGGGAGACTCGTCTACGCTGGTACGGTCACGTCATGAGAAGACAGAACAACTCAGTTGCCAAAACAGCACTCCACATCAACCCAGATGGAACAAGACCACGTGGAAGACCTGCAAAGGGGTGGACTGACAACATCAGTGCTGACATGCACGCAGTTGGTCTAACACCAGAGGATGACAATGACAGAAAGAAGTGGAGAAGACATAGCAAAATAGCAGACCCCTCAAGGGATTAATGCTAAGAAGAAGAAGAAGACACACACCGAAGTACTTGGTGCTAAATAACCACATTGTCCAAGCCCCTCAAACGAATAACAACAGTTTGGTTACAATGCATGTCCTTACAATCTAGGTTTGTTGGCAGCACTCACTGTAGTCTTATCCCTGCGAAGGCCATCTCGAACGATCTCCACACTGTTAAGCTCTGCCTCCAGCTTGTTGACCCTTGCTTCCAGCATGACCTTGTCTTCCTCCATGCACCGCGCCCGATTGGCGTTCTGTTCCGCCAACTCTGACTGGCGGTTCAGCTGCTGGGTTATGGCAGCATTCTTCTCTCGCAGATTCTCCACTTGCTGACAAAACAGAGTGAGTTAAATGAGAAGAAACAAGACTAGTGGGAACTCATAGAAAAAATGGTCAAGAACAAAACTTCATAAAAATCACATTTTCTATGCAACAAAGCAGACAGGTTAAGGAATGTAGAGTTAATTATTTTCTGTTGCTTCCTTGGCTTATAAGGCTTTAGAACACATAGATTATCAAAATTATTAGTTATCGTTAGAGTGGCTTCAGTGGCGTAGTCGGTAGCACGCTGAACTGCTGTTCCTAAGATGGATAGATAGATAGATAGATAGATAGATTTATTTTGTATGGCAAGATTAGGGCCTTTGGGCCCTCTCTTCCTTCTAACGAGATTATACAATTGATACATAATGAACAATACAAATACAACTTAAATCTAACAATATTACAATGTTGATTCAATTTAAAATACAAAATGGATTAGCTTGGTGTAGGCAGTAAACTGTTGTATTGCTAGGGTGAATAACTAAGATACTTAGAAGTAAGTTTAAAATTATATTAAGGCAAGGAAATACTGAATAAAATGTAGGGTAATGATGGTGATGATGACGATGACTAGTCGTTACTGAAGAAGGTTATTTAGATGTCTAAATAGAGAGTAAATGAGAAAGTGAGAATTGGAAAGTTTGAATATATGTCATACGACGTAAGAATATAAGCATAAGTATTGAGTTCAACTTTCATTTACTTAGTGAGTATGTACTGCTGGCAACGCTGCTTGAAGCTGGACGGGGTTGCTCCTCTGACAGAGCGAGGCAGATTGTTCCACAGTCGTGCAGTAGCTACAACGAAGGAGTTGGTATAGCGTACTGTGCGGTGTATGGGTATCAGCAAGAGAGTGTTGTTTTTTGATTGTGTTCCAAGACTATGCTCGTACGAGAGGCGGTGAATCTGAGAATGCAGGTAAGCTGGAGTGGAAGTTGAGAGTATTTGTTGAAGAAGGCATAAGGAATGGAGGTCGCGGCGTTGATTTAGACATAACTAGTTAAGTTGTACGTAAGCGGGGGTGACATGGTCATAATACCGTAAATTAAATTTGTAGCGTACACAGGCATGTTGGAGTTTGTTTTTAAGAGTAACAGATCTTTGTATACCACTTCGCAGTAATCAAAATGAGGCAATATTAGGGAGGAAACAAGTCGTTCCTTTAATACCCGAGAGAAAATATTCCAGAATCTTCTAAGTGAATTCAATGCGGAAAATACTTTTCTGGAAACATTGCCGACATGCTGCGTCCAGGAAAGATGTTCATCTATAATATCGCCTAGATCTTTAACTGATTCTCGGAATTCGATTGGGGAATCGCGCAAGCATAATTTTGGTCAAGTGGGTTCATTTTTTAATTTTAGGAGGATTTTCGGGTGTGAGATTATGATTGTTTGAGTTTTAGCCTTATTGAGTCATAGTCCATGTAAGTGAGTCCAGTTACAAATTTCAGTTAAGTTTTCATTGCTTCAGATAGTTTTTCTGGTGCCGAATGCAGGTAGAGTTGGGTCCAAACCCGGCCGAAGTCGTTGGACTTTTCAGAGCGTTAAAATTCTTCATTATGCTTTCTTTCGGAGGGGAAGTATGGCAGGCCCATGTCATAGCCTACCACAACAATTGGTAGTGTGTAGCCAAATTTGTAGGTTATTTGGTGAGAAACGCTCCATCAATTTCCAACGTTCACCGCTGGGTGATAGTGGCATCTGGTAGCCAAAGTTGGAACTACTTGAAGTCAGTGGCGAAGCTGGAGGGGAATCTTTGAGCCTTAGAATAGCCATTTCATTCTCAAGGAATATGCACATTTATATTTTCCTATTTTTCATTGGCATAGGCAAATTAAATCTTTAGTTTTTGGTATTATTCTCTGTAACCACGGTGGGAAGGACTCCAGCTTCTCAGCGCGGGATTGAGCGGCCAGTAAGTCTCCTCTGAAACGGGCTGAAGTCTCTGTGGCTAGAGAAGACAATTGCGCATGCGCCAAGTGGAAGGTTGATATCTGAATGCATGAGCAAGAGCCTAGGCTCCAAGCAGCGCATTGGTGATGCGGGCGATATCTCAGCGCGTGCATGTTCCTTTGTGAGTTTTAAAACATGGATCAGTGTAGTGATTTAATAGTGTATTTAAAATCAAGACCGTTTCCTTCGTTGTCCTATGAAGAGAATATTTTTTGAACAATGGCCTAGAAGAAATATGATATCAAGAAACTGTGCGTCTCATAAGACTGATGCTTACCATTCCTGTTTCTAAGACTTCGAGTGAACGAAGTATGAGTGCACTGAACTTAAAGACATTTTTTTAAGGAACTCCATATCAGATTCTAGGCTGAGCAATTCCAGTACTCTGGCTTTTGAGAAGAGTTTGGTGAACTATCTTTCCAGCGATGACATCTTCAAAGAACGCATCATTGATATCTTTCCTCTTCTTCTTCTACTTCAAGTGCCTCGTCCTCCAAGAACATTGGCGATCAGTAGCATGATCTGCTGTTTGTCCATAGCTGTTCTAAACAGTGACACTGGATTAAGTCCAAACCACTGGCTTAAGTTCTTTAGCCAGAATATTTGTGTGCGTCCTGGACCCCTAATGCCATCAATCTCCCCTTGGTTAATGAATTGCAAGAGGTGGTATTTGTTGTTGCGCATGAAATGACCAAAGTATTCTAGTTTTCTACTTTTGATGGTACTGAGAATTTCCAAGTCTTTGTTCATACGCCGCAGTACTTCCACATTTGTGACTTTAGCTGTCCATGATATCATTAAAATCCTGCGATACGTCCACATTTCAAATGCTATCAGTTTCTTACTTAAAACCTCGGTAAGTGTCCATGATTCAACTCCATCGAGTAGGATACTAAAAACGTAGCAGTCGGGCGCGTAATGACAGACTTAAATCACGGCTGATCTTTGCCGAGCGAAAAACACGACGACTGGAGTTTATGTACAAACAACTATAAGGTATGAACTTTAGAACACCCAGTTGCATGAATGTAGCTTCACCTCTGCTTGAAATTGAACTTTCATCTTCATTCATTTCATCTCTCATTAGCTGGCCACGGTGGGTAAATGACTTGCAGGTTCGCTCCTGGCCGTGGTAAGTGAATTTTGGAAGGCGACAAAAATCACGGTATACATGTCATACGGTTGTTGGCATGTTAAAGAACCCATTTGAATTCAGTAGGCTGTGTTCATAATGGCAAAATTAATCTCGGGATTTTCCGCCGACACAAAAGTTCCTCCTTTCTCTACTAGAAAGTGATATATTGTCAAGAAGAACCTTCTTGACTTTCATAGCGCTCCATGGAGCGACAAAATTCGACATGCAAGCTGCTCTCTGGGCGTCAATTAACAAAGCTTGCACCCGGCACCCGAGGCCATACGATATTTTTCTTATCTCTCATTAATTCCTCTCGTGAGGTTGGCGTCAGCAAGAGCATCCGGCCGTAGAAACCATCAGCCACGTGGAATTTCATCTCATCTCATCCCCGACCCCGTTGGACGGGATTGATAAGGGCTAGACATAGATTAGAGACCACAGAATTAATTTCGAAAATAAATAAATAAATAAATAAATAAACAAACAAACACTGAAAAATGGCTTTAAAGCCATTCATATGTTTCCTCACTGAACCAGAGTAGCTCCTTTCACACAGTCATTAGCTGTGCCCATACTTCACATAATCAGCTTCCATATAATCATCGTAGGGGAGCTCTTTCTGGTCACGGAGAGAGTCCGTCATTTTGTGTAGACTAAGGATAGGTCATACAAGATCCACCCCACTCGTACCTAATGAGAAGGGAAGACCCCCCCACTTTGTACCTGTGGAGCCATTTTCATCGTGGCCCACATTTTAACCGAGTGTGTGGATCTTGCTGACTTACGAAGAAACCTTGGTTTGCAGATGACACTCAAACTTATATTAGCCGATGACGCGGTGGCTGCTGATCGCGTTATCCGCTTTATAAGTGAGAGTGGGTTATGGACAGCAATCTAAATTTTCCAGTATAAATTGAATCAACAACTTGTTCTTGAATGTTTTTTTTTTTCCCTGTAATTTTTGTTTATTTTTATAATTTTTATTTTTATTTAATTTTTTGTTTTATTAATTTTTGGTCGTTTTGAAGTTAGGTGTCCACCTCAAAATTTTAAATTCAATTCCAAATTTATATTCCTTAATCTGTGTTAAGAGGGGCAGATGACCTTGTAGTTCCGCCCCTTAAAACAACAATAACTAACTATCGACTTAAATGAGACTGACCATCGCCGTCTCTAATTCTCAAGCCTTGCTGTTGGTAAAATTGGCAACACTGTGGGGAGGACGTGAGGTGTGTAAACAAGCTAAGCTCACGTGATTACTTTTGTTAATAAATACAGTGTTCTTTCTTTCTTTCTTTATCGTTTAGGCCTACTTAGGACCGCGGGGCTCGTATCTACTCTTCAGTAAAGTTGTTGCTTTCTTCTTCTTCCAATAATCCCTCATTTTCTGACTGTGAGTCAGTCTTCTTTCTTCTGTCCACTTAGCTCCTGTAAGGGAAGTTGGGAATGACCTGACGGAGCATCAGACGGTCACGAGTTTGTTCCAGTGGGATATCTAGTTGTTCCATATCTGACTTAACTGACGCAATCCATTTGTTCTTAAAAGCCTTGCCTCTTCCTGTTACTGTGAATATCCTGTTGGTGAGTCTTTCAGAATCCAGACGTGCCAAGTTCCATAAAAGGTCAGGCATCTTCTCCTTATAGATGTGATGATATCCTCCTGGTGTTCATACAATTCGTCATTATGACGGATTCTGTAAATGCTTCTTTCCTCTCTAATTGGACCTAATATCCTCCTCAGGATCTTCCTCTTTTTAACTCCATTTCTCTGAGTGGGCCGTTTCTGGTCATTACAAGGCACTCGGAATCATACAGAACAGATGGCTTGGCTTGTCTGAGTTTATTTTAATAAGACAGCATCTAAAATCAGTTCGTATTTACTATTCCAACACCTGTGAAATTCCTCGTGGTAAATCAGACCTGCCGAAATTTGTAGAAGTGAGTATTTCCTGTACCGGTATTAAGTTGTATGTACAGTACTAACCAATGCCTGCTAATGAATTTAACAAACAAATTCTTAATACTGTAGATAACAAAAAATACCTTTAGTCAATAAAATTAGTAGGCCTATTCGTATAATCTTCTTGAATTAAAGAGTTGTAACGGAATTTATTCAGTTACAGTAGCTCACCCTCGGGTTTTGCTTCGCGCAGTTAGTTTGGGGTATTTTATTCGTATCTTATTATATTGGGTTAACGTGGGGTTGCAGAGGTGATTTTTATTGTGCTTGTGTTTTTGTGGACGGATTCATCTTTGGATGGTCCGGACAACCTAGGTTCACTGTTTATTAATTATCGGTTTTTGGATATTTGATATCATAAAATACGGGGTTTTGCGATTTATTACGTTTTGGGAATATAGATATAAGACTGTTTTAAGTAGAAGCATTATTTCATTTTGGTTTGGGGTTAATGGCTTTATTTTGACCTAGTAATGTTAAATGTTAGATTCATGGCTGTACTATAAAGGTACAATGAATTGATATTTTCGAGTGCTGGATATGTGACATACCCGGAAAAGACAGTCAGTAATTCAGCTTGTGTGGGATTACCTAGGCTATTTATGGCATGAACTCCCATGAACTTCGTGTGGAAACTACTGTGTGATGTCAGTGTGGATTTTGACTGTCTGATGTTCATGTGTTGACACGGATGTTCCGCTAGGAGCGGGCCACGCGCAAATTAGTTCCGGCAGAAACATTGGGGTTATATAGATCCCTGCGCCAGTGCATATAATGGCGTGTCTGGCGTTCTGAGCTCGTCTTATTGCTTTATCGGCAGAACACTGATCTACTAACGCCCAGGGTCGTTTTACGTGACATGGTTTCCGTAACGAACAGTTAGAGATCGTCTTCTTGCTTTTACTGTGAAAGTCCGTTTGTCCACTTGCAATTAGTGTCGTTATTACTCGATCATGGTATCGTAATACGAACGAGCAGTGACTAATGTTTAGCTATCCACTGAACTCTTACGGGCTATTGGAGGCTACATACATTTCATGGGTCCATCCATACCATGGGCTGTTGGTAACAACTTACCACGCCTGAAGGATAATTCAGTCGTAAACATTTCATTGAAGTCATGCGAGAATGGAGGCGGGAACGAGCAGTTCGACAAGTAAGAAAGTGGAGTGAACCAGTCTAACGTGTGTAGATATTTTGTGTACGGACGGTACAGTGTATATACGTAGGTGGCTGTTATGCCTGGCTTGATATGGCCGTAAGTGCTTTCTTGCTCTCAGAGCCTAAATTCAGTGGCAAGGTACTGTATAAAGTTTTAGCACGAGTGTATGAAGGGTATTTTGTGTTGTATATTATGTATATATGTGTATAGTACAGCCAATAGATTATCTCTTTAAAATTCATGTGTGTTTATATTCCTGTCTTGCATGAACCTGGTACATCAGCAAACGCATGCCAAATGCCCTACGCCTGGGATATGGATTTTTTCATAGTCGAGGCAACAGCTATGTATTTATTTCTATTTTATTCAGGAAGACCCATATGGTCAACCTTGGCGCCCATTCAAAGTCGGGAAGTAACGTTAAAATCACTTGTGGCCTGTATTTAAAGGCAGTAAATTCTGTAGGTTTGTGGTAAATGAGGGTAGTTAAAGTTAAATCAACCCCAGCGAGAAGGTGAGAGTGTTTCAGAGTCACCCATTTTTCCGTATTGACTTACTATAATAATCAAAAGTTTACCTCGTTCCGCCTCGTCAATACAATATATTCAACATTTCGTGATACAATCACATGTCACACTCTACATCGGTACATGTTTCGATGCCTATAAACATTGGCATCATCATCAGCCTTATTAGTGTATTGGCAGCACTTAAAAATCCCTTTGTAAAAACATCGAGTGTAATAAAATGTTGACATAAACACACATTAAAATCACTGAAACACTTTAAAAGTTTTCTTAAAAGGTTTTAAAATTATGGTAGGCACACGTCTTGAGGTTTTCATAGTTCAGTTCATGATGTTTCCGTATTGGTCAAGGGTTTCCATTCCCAACTGGAAAGAAATGACGCTAGGAGTAAGAAAATTATTATATAATACAAGGATATTTGAAAAAGTATCCTAACATATTTGTGAAACTTACGTAATTTGCAGCCAGGATACTTTTTCAAATATCCTTGTATTATATAATAATTTTGAATATATTGTATTGACGAGGCGGAACGAGGTAAACTTTTGATTACTATTCGTATAATTCAATGTACAGGGTTCGGTCACATTTCGACCCTCGTCAGCAAAATGTAATTAATAGGAAATGAAGTTGCAAGTCTGTGTGATAATTAAATTTATAAAAAGGCGTTTATTTATTTATCATATGGCTTTTAGTGCCGGGAGTGTCCGAGGACATGTTCGGTTCGCCAGAGGCTGTAGCTGCTTCAAGCGGACACCCCTTGGGCGAGCTACAAGTTTCGTTCAATTTCAAGTAGTTACAACTTTCGCTACCAGATGTCAATGTTCGGTTCGCCAGAGGCTGTAGCTGCTTCAAGCGGACACCCCTAGGGTCAGCTACAAGTTTCGTTCAATTTCAAGTAGTTCCAACTTTCGCTACCAGATGTCAATGATACCTAGTGGTGAACGTCGCAACTTTGATAAGAGCGTTCCAATGAAATCTAACTTACAATTTAGCTTCACACAAGTTTAGTCTGTGGAAGGATCTTTTCATCATCATCATCATCATCTTGTACAGTTTCCAGTCCCAGGCTGGGTCTGTTTGGAACATAAGCCTCGCTACTTAGTCCTTTCTTCCCACCACCTCTCCCCTGTCACTCTGGTCCAGTCCTCGCCTCTCTTCTTGACACATTCCTCCACTCCTTTCAGCCATCTATCTCTTGGTCTTCCCCTTGGTCGTTTCTTCTGCATCTGGATCTCATGTATCCTCTTGGGAATCTTCTTATCTTCCATTCTCTTTAAGTGTCCATACCACCTCAGTCTTGATGTCTCAATCCTACCTTGCAAGGGCTCCTCTTTCACTATTTCCCTGACCTTTTCATTCCTCACCCTGTCTCTTCTTGTTACTCTGACCATACTTCGCAGGAACTTCATTTCACTTGCCTGTATTCTGCTTATGTCTCTTTTCTTCATTATCCACGTTTCTGATGCATAGGTCAGTATCGGGATGTAGTAGCTTCTGTATAACACTTCTTCCTTTTTTTTTGTAGGACATCTTTATTCCACACTAAGCTCCTAAGGATCTTTTACATGCCATAAGTGTATGGCATGGGATCGCAGGCTTTACTTCCCCTCCAAAGGAAGACATACTGAAGGATTTTAACGCTCTTAAAAAATCCGATGACTACGGCCCTCTACCTTGGGTACAGCAATTCAGCATGCTTCCAATTACGCCACCGAACGCGATGCCAAGCGTAATGCCACGGATTGTTAGTGTAGAAGGCGATGGTCTGACACATCAATAAAAAAAATCATTTTACTCTAGCCTGTTCCAACAGACAAATGAAGAAACAGTGTATTCATCAAGAGATGCCAATAGTTTCTATCGATTGGGTCTCTCCATATCAGTACGGTATGTAAAACGCCGACTTACCATGCATTTATCCTTGTTGTCCTGAAGCAGTTCCCGGATGCGACCCTTGATGCTCTCTTCGTGTGATTCCACAAACCTTGAAGGAGAGCTGAGGAGGATCGCCAGGGACTCCAGAAGATGTGTGAGCTCATTCTGAGTCCGTGTGCACTTCTCTTCTTTAAGCTTCAGTTCATCTGTAAAACAGTTTATTTTACATCTAGATGAATACTTATTGCCTTCGTAACCAAATACACTCACACACTTTCGAAGAAATTTAAATTTGGTAACATTTTAGGGATTTTTGTTGACACTGAAGTTTTATGTTGGTAGCACTCTTCTTTTAACGACTTTTAGCCCAACATTACGAGATATGCACTGAAGAAATAAAAACAAGGATTGCAATAGAAAAAGAAGCCTTCAGTAAAAAAAGGAAAATTATTTTGTGGAGCAATGAAAGTAAGAGACTAGTGAAATGTTTTGTTTCGAGTGTAGCAATGTATGGAGCGGAAACTTGGACGCTTAGGAAAGAAGACGAGAGAAGAATAGAGGCTTTCGAAATGTGGGTATGGAGGAGAATGAGAGAAGTGGAAGGAGAAAGTGAGAAATGAGGAAGTATTAAAGAAAGTAGGAATGATGCTAAGATAAGGAAAAGAAAAATGAATTGGATTGGACACTGCATAAGGGGAGATGGTTTAGTGAAAAGTGCATTAGAAGGGACAGTTGAAGGGAAAATTCGATGAGGAAGAAGAAGGTAGATTCCATCAAGATTGATAAATCTTATGAGCTGATGAAACATGGAGAGACCGACCATGAGGAAACCTGCCATCAGGCCGATAAACTGATGATGATGATTGTTGGCAACAACAATGAACTACAAGTTCGTATTTATCTCGCTACCTCGCAACTGATAGGCTTACAAACTTTCAATTAGTACCATAACTAAGATATTGTTATGTAAACTTTCTCGGCCAATTAGGCCTATATCCATTATACAGGGTCTTTCATATAAAGTAAGAACGCCAAGCGGCGGGTTTGTTATCCGCTAGTGTGGTGGCCTTGACCGAGCTTGTAGCGAGCCGTGGCCCCCTGCTCTAAGGGTGTGTACAATCCTCTATGAAATATTACCTTATAAAAGTTGCTGGAAGTGACGTCCTTCCTGGGTTATACAGGCATTGTATCTGGTAAACACATTTTGGCTGACGCGAGTGAGTCATGCCACTGTATTTTTTCTGATTTTTTGTTTTGTGTTTTTTATTAAGCACTGAACCAGTAGTGTCAGAGTTATTTACAATTACGTGAATCTGTGCTAGTGAAGGTGGCACTTCATCAGGAAATTGCTGAACAAATGCATCACGTACCCACCGAGCCGAATCGTAATTAAAATAAATTTTACATACAAAAATACGATGTTGCAATGATAACTGTCTCAACATGTTAGCAGCTGAGGTTCAGACTGGCGACTGACAACACCTGCACGGTTATTGCAAGGTCAAGTTTGTACTATGCGCGCGCTTTCAATACTACAGCAGGGGGCCGTGGTGCGTCACAAGCTCGGCCAAGCCGGCTTCAGCAGCAAATCACAAAACCGCCCCTCGCCGTTCTTACTTTATATGAAAGATCCTGTATAGCTTTGGGGCTATTAGGTCGAGTGGAAATTTTAAATACCGACGTTTCAAGACAACTGCTTGTCTCTTTATCAAGGTTTGTAATGAAAGAAGGAATTAGTAAACAAAGGCATGTAGCCTCTATAGATAGATGGTATAAGATAGGAAGCCACGTCGAAACAAATAGTTACCGGTACTCCATGACCTCCTGAGACCAAGAAGATGTTGGTAATGAAACTATAGAGGGCAGCCATGATTTACTCAAGGAATAACCATCACAACTATTAAAGTTCTTTGGTTGTTTAATAATTTCCATCGCCTCCCGAATCATTCGTGTTGTGAAATGTTTCTCCATTCAGATGACAGAAGTTTCATCAAAAAGAATTCGATGGTCATTCTGTATGGCAAGTTCAGCCACAGCAGACTTCTCCGGTTGGCAAAGACGTAAATGCCTACGATGTTCCATTGATTGTGGAGTTTACCAGAACCGGAATCAAACCAGAACGTGGTAGATTATTGAACATACAGTATATCATTCACATACCTTTCTGGGAGTCATTAGGAATTGAAAATACTCTCAAATATCACTGCTGCACATTGAAAATACTGTTAAATATCACTAATATTGATAAATGAAGGTTTTCATTTGTAGCTTGTTCAACGACGGCACATGTTTGTGGCCGACACATTGACGTCATATTGCGTTACCAACATGTCCAAAAGAAAATACACCACACGAACATGTAACTTTGTAATTATTTGAAAAAAGAAATAATTGGCTAAATCATTGGCCTGGATATAGATTATCGGTGCGTGACTATCATCAGGGGTGTTTATATTAGCTAACGTGGCCCACAGACCCACGCTACCTAACAATAATTATTGGTCTGGGCGAAAACCATTGGTCTGTCACTTGCGATATAGTACTGAATGGGTGGGGTTGGTAATATTGTACATGATGCTAAAAATGACGCAGTCAGCTGGATTTTCGTCTATATAAGTCGTGATTCCATTTGGGATGGCTGGGTGGGTTACAGACAGCGGAGGAGTAAACATCTATTACTGTACCATTCTTGCCACGGTGGGTGAGTGGTTATCGAGTCAGTCTACTAACCCCAAGCTTGCAGGTTCGCTCCTGGCCGTGGTAAGTGATTTTTGAAAGACGGCAAATATTACGACACGCATGTCATACGATGTTGGCATGTCAAAGAAACCATTTGAATTCAGTAGGCCGTGTTCATAATGGCAAAATTAATCTCGGGAGTTTCCGCCAACACAAAGTTTCTCATTTCTCTACTAGAAAGTGTTCAAGGAGCTTAGATATCTAACCTCCATGACTTTCATAGTGTTTCAAGGAACAACGAAATTCGACATTTAAGCTACCCTCTGGGTGTCAAATAACAAAGCTTGCACCCGGCACCCGAGGCCATACGATATTATTATTATTATTATTATTATTATTATTATTATTATTATTATTATTATTATTATTATTATTATTATTATTATTATTATTACTATACCATCTCCAGATACCAGTACTACAGGTATTTTGGCTAATTTCAGTAGTTTAAGATTTTTTTAATTCAGTTCAGGTAAACTTCACTCTTACCAAGTCATCAAAAAAGAATTCGATGGTCATTCTGTATGGCATGTTCAGCCAGAGCAGACTTCTCTGGTTGGCAAAGACGTAAATGCCTACGATGTTCCTTGACCCTTGTTGTGATCCTTCTACATGTCTGAGCAAGAAACCACAGGAACATGGAATTTTAGATACTCCAGCACAGTTAAGACCAACTGAATCCTTCACTGATCGCAAGGATTTGCCTAAGGTGACATTAGGCTTGAATATGATTTTGATATTGTGTCTTCCGAGAATATTGCTAATCCTGTCTGTGACGGATTGTACGTATGGCAGATAGGCCAATTTCGTAGGAGTAGGATTCTGCAATAATCTGTCTTTTGGTTTAGGATATAGCACTTCATTAATCTGTCTCATCGATTAGCCATTCTTCTGGAAAGTATCGGTCAGGAACTCAAGTTCACCGCCTAACTTATCTTGCCCGTAACACTCTTGTTAACAGAGCAAGGACATGGTATCTATTTATGCACTGTACAGTAACTGACGTCGGAATTGTGTTTCCTCTGATCACAAATGGACCCCCACTCCCCTCCCCCCAGACCTACCAGTGGCGACTGCTGATTTTTATAATGTGTTGGACCTACCATGATAGGCTTAACTTAAGGTAATTATTATAGCTGGGCTAAATTGACATATTAGACTCAGTCTAAAATTAGTTATTCCGTCGTACAGCGCTATTTGAATCACAATACAATCGAATACTACTCCAGATATGTGCACACGCTGAAAACAGACCAGGCATTCTGACCGCGCGGAATCGTAACCAATAAGCCCGTAGTGTTGGTTTAAATTCAACCAATAGCGAGACTTGAGGATCTCAGTTGATGATCTCAGAGAGCCATTAAACAGTCCAAACCTGCCCCTTCCCTCTCAAGGGCTCCCATACATTTCTAAAGCTCTAAACACGTGCTTTGACGATGCAAGGTTTTCTACCTCAGCTTTCTACTCCGGGCGGTGAAGGATACACTTCAGCCATCTAGGGGTGAAATGTAGAAATAGTTACAAGTACCGACAGTGACAGTGGGACAGAGCTTATCGAGAGGGCACGCAAGGTAGCCCCAAATACTATTTTATAAATCAATCAATTTAATTTTTTTAAACAGTTACAGCTGAGAACTCACTGTTGGATGATCCTCACATTCTACTTGGAGAAATCGCCACTGCCTAAGACAAACAAATCCATGTTGTTTTTAGATTTGTGGGTAGCAGCGTGTTTATGTTTCTAGATGAAAGATTTTGAATTCATACTTTATCATTTTTAAAATTAAATGACTGATTGTCAACATACTCACCTCTCAATTGACAGATGGTTGCCTCTTGCACCGCCACGTTACCCGAGGCTGTATTCAAGCCGCGGCTCGTCAGATTTAGCTTGTCCCTCAGGTCTGCCAGATCTCGCTCGGCCACTCTCTGCTGCATCTCAAGATTCTCTTTCTCCTGGTCACAGAACAGAGTAAGATACTATCAGTTAGTTGCTGCTTCATTTAGGGCAGGCCTGTCCAGGGAAAATGCCACGGTGGCAGTAATCTAACAGGCTAGTACCACGGCCTTTCCTTAGTGAATTGGGGCGTGGTGGCTCAGCGGTCTAGCTGTATGCCTCTCACCAAGGCGGACCGGGTTCGATTCCCGGTCAATGCATGTGAGATTTTCGATGTGAAATGCCATGTCCTGTGGTTCGGATTCCACGTAAAACGGAGGTCCCGTGGCTTATGATCGCGAGATTAACGGTCACGTTAAACTACAAGCTTCCTTCCTTCCTTAGTGAATTGGGGGTTCTGTGGGGAAGATGGGGGTCGAGGCATGGCTCGAAGTGAGGAGGATGTTGCGGTAGCGAGCTGGCGGAAGGACGGAAACGTTGTGCGTGGTGTTGAATGGGACATTAGTAACCAATAATCAGTGGCTTAGCTATAACAAATCCTTTGAATGATACTGCCTGCTTGTTATTTTGTATTCTTTATAAATGTGTGACATACAGTATCACACACGTCTGCTGGCACAGGGGCGGGGACTTCTAAAAGGCTGTCCCAATACAACATTTTCAGCCGTAGTGAACTAGATAGTCGACTAATATTCCGGAAGTGACATCACAAGTCATGATCCAAAATTGCTTAGCACATAGCAATCAAGTCTGCAGTAGCTAGTGAATGAAAGTGCTTGCTTGATTGTCGACTACTTCAAGGAAGTTATAGAAATTTGGTATTAGCATATAAGCCCAATGCGTTGCTGAACACAAGTCTATGAAGGAGGCCGTGAATCAAGCAGACATGTCCCTAATTGCCGTAGTGCATAGTACATAGTAAGTAGTTGCTAGCAGCTAGTCAATAGTTATCAACTTGAGTATTGGGACACAGCCTTAAATAATTAAATTCCCAGGAAGAGTTGCATCCGCCACCCATCTCTGATGTTGAACGTCTTTTTGCCATTCGTAACTTTTCTACAACTGTTGTGGAGGTTCTATTTAAGAAGAGGAAATTAGAATCTCCTTCTTGCCTTGCTTGACTCTAGGCTTATGAGCCAGTCCACTACGGTGCAGCGTGTTTAGGACTGGAGTGTGGCGGAGGGGGGCAAGTCCGTCATCTCCTCTCTAGCAAGACAAGGTAATGAGACGAGGAGAAGCTGGCAGGTGTGGCGGTGCAACGGGGCTTAGTCTGCCACGGAGTGAGTCTCATGGCAAGCCGTGGCGCCACAGCCACCCTTGCCATGGCTGGACAGGCCTGATATAGGAGCTTTGTAACACCGTAATCATCAGCCTCATGCACTTGGGTGTGTGTTCAATGTATATGATAAGCTGTGTACTTGTCAAGACTGTACTACCATTAGGGTCTTGGGATATCTTGGTCATCAACTCCGTGTAGTTGCATGTGTTAACCTTGCCTGGTAACCTATATTCCTGTGATGACTGTAGTAGTGTGTGTATTAGGGACAGGGATGGGGTAGGCACCCCGGAACTTGGAGTCGGCTGCAATGAGATTTAAATCAAATTGTCGGGTCCAAGACCCCTCCTGTTTTCGACTGTGGGTTGTACGCGATGATGTTGATGCATCGGGTACTTCCTTAAGCAGATAGTGAATACATTTTCTCATAGCGCCTATGCCATTGTTCCCATAATTTGCGACATCGTGATCATGTAGCCCCGTGTACTTGGGAGTGTGTTGAAGTTCTCTGATAACCTGTGTCACTGTGATGTCTGTACTAATGTGTGTATTTGTAATTGAGGTAGAATTTGGGTGCGAAGCGGCGATGGCCTTCAGTTATGTACCATCCCGGCATTTGCCTGGAGTAGAAAAGGGAAACCACTTCCAGGATAACTGCGGTAGGAATCAAACCCGCCTCTTCTAAGTTTTTCCTCACGAGACTGAGTGTATCCCGTTCCAGCCCTCACACCAGAGTTAAATTTCTTGGCAGAGCCACGAATCAAACCTGGGCTTCCGCGGTGACAGCCAAGAATGCTAGCCACTACGCTAAGAGGCTGACACACAATTAAACTGAATAGAACACTTTAACATTTGAAACACTTCAAGTACTTGGGAAGTGAACTGACTGAAGATGGAAGACTAGATTTGGAAATTAGCAGAAGAATACAACTCGGGAGTGCTTCCTACCAACAGGTACGGGGACTAGTATGGAACAAGGATATACCAATTAAGGCTAAAAAAGTTATGTACAAAGCATATTATGTTCCTATAATGACATGCAGCGGAAACTTGGACAATGACTAAGAGGGATGAGAGCAGAGTACAGGCAGCTGAGATGAGATTCCTGAGAAGTATGGTCCAGAAAACCAGGAGAGACAGAGTGAGAAATGAAGATATACGGAAAGAACTGGGAGTACAGAAACTAAATGACAAACTGGAACAAAACAGATTGAGATGGTTTGGACATGTCAAACGGATGAATGAAGTAAGGCTACCAAGACGAGCACTGGAACGACGGATGACTGGGAAGAGAGGACGATGAAGACCAAGAATGTGTTGGAAGGACTCGGTGGAGAATAGTATTAGAAAACGGAACCTGGATTGGAACACCGTGTCGGAAGAGGAATGGTGAAATGACAGAACAGAGTGGAGAGGAACCATATTTGCCCCCACCTGGTGTCATTTGGAAAAGGGGAAATGAAGATGATGATGATGATGAGAACATTCGAAAAAAGAAAAGTTCTATCCCTCTATAGTGGGTTAACATCAAGGTCAGCAGCATAATAACTGTGGGGTTTTCTTTATGCTGACCGGGCGAACAGCAGCACTAGCAGAATGTTGATTCTTAACACATTTCATTTACTATTAGATATTGCATTGTGACCAACATGGATATGATGATAATGATAATTGTCATTTTAAGGGGCCTAACATCTAGGTTATCGGCCCCTAATGGTCTGGGTGATAGTGAAAGATAAGATCAGAATGAAAACTATAACTAATACTAACTACAAACTTACATACTAGAAGAAGAAATGGTAAACAAATAAAGGACAGGAATAAAAGAAATGCCCTCAACCCTCGAAGAATGAGGATTGAGGGACATGAAAGGCAGATAGGAAATGGAAAGAGGAGAGGGCCCACCCCAAGGTCAGAGGAAAAAGGAACAAAACGGACCCAGCTCAGAAATCCCTCGGGGTCGCCAACTCCCAAACTCACCAGCCGTGAGCCTCTGAGGGTGTAGCAATATCCAGGGTGCACCAGAAGTGGTGGGGATACATACAACCTGCCTCCTTGAGGGCCTTCAGCAGAAGGCAGGAGATAACATGAAAAGAAAAAGAAGGCTGGCCCTCAAAGAACGAGGATATCAGGGAAGATGAGTCAAGGGCGAATTACGGCGGGAAAGTGAAAGACTCCCTAGGCCTCGGATACCCTAATACCGTCGGGGTCGGAAGAGAACAAGAGTTGACCAAGAGAGGTCGACAGGAAAGAAGACGGAGAGAAGCTCGGCACAAGTAAGTGGAAGCAATGCCGGACTCAACTGGGGTCCCGTGGTCGCCAACCCACGTCCCGCTAGATGTGAGCCCCTGGGGGGGGGGGGGACTAACATGGAAAATGATGATGTACTGTACCTGTCTTAAGCGATCCAGTTCCAGCAGATGTGAGGCTGCTTGCCGCTGCAGCGAATCACGATCGGCGACAGTTCGTTCCAAAGCATCTCGACAGCTACGTAACTCAGAGTCGACAGAATTGAGGGAGTCAGCCATGTTGGTAGAACGTGTCCTCAGGCGTGCTGTTTCCTATGGTTATACAAGAAGTCCAAGAACTGTTCATTGATACACCCTTCTTTACTGTATTTCATAAGAAATAGTGCGAATCACAGTGAGAAATATCTAATTAATGGGGAAATAGAATCGTTTATCCTCACTATGTTAATTTGTAGGAAGACTAAGTGAACCCGGCATGCGTTGCATTGACAATGGTTGGTTGGTTCCTCAGTTTAGGGGCTGCCACAAACGGGATCATGTAGCCCCGTGTACTTTGGGTGTGTATAGAATCTGTCTGATAACCGGTGTTAATTGTGATGGCTGTATTAGTGTGTGTTACCTGATTTTAATTGAAGTAAGGACTGCAGACATTCAATTTTCGTAGTTCCTACTTTTGCTACCAAATGCCATCGTCACCGACAACTAGTTCTGAACTTGGTTACTAGATGCCACCGTGGTCGGCTCTTGGCGACGAACGTTGGAACCTAAGAGCATTAGTCAAATCTAACCTATAATTTAGCTTCACTGAAGTGTAATTAGTTGAAAGTCATAAATCTATGACATGGGACCGCCGGCTTTACTTCCCCTCCGAAGAAAGGCATACTGAGGGATTTTTAATGCTCTTAAAAAATCCGACGACTTCGGACGGGTATGAACCCGCGATCTTGGACATAGAAGCTCAACACGCTACCAACCTCGCCACCGAAGCCACTATTTCTTATTTTGTAATAAAGCAGGTGACGCGGCGATTCAAACGCTTCAATGGAGAACCACCACTGAGATACACAATATTTTTGTTTTGTTTTTCTGTCTGGTTCGTACGAGAATAAACCAGAAGGCTTTCCGACCCGTGAGCAGGTCACAAACAGCTGTCCATGTGAGAAGCATGGATTTTACAGTCGTCCGATCTTTTAAGAGCGTTAAAAATCCCTCAGTATACCTTCCTTCAGAGGGGAAGTAAAGCCAGCCGGCCCATTTCATAGATATTTGGCATGAAAAAGAACATTCTTTTATCGTTAGCTGCCTCTAAAGTATTGTATCTCTTTATTTCTATCTCTTTATCCTTCTTTCTTTTTATTTCTGTCTTTCTTTCTTATTTTCTTTCTCTCTGTCTTTCTTTCTTTCTTTCTTTCTTTCTTTCTTTCTTTCTTTCTCTCTCTCTTTCTTCCTCCCTCCCTTGTTTTTTAGCCTATTTTCATTTTTGAAAAAAAAAATAGGCTTATGAGATCACCTTTTGCCCGTGTGTCTGTCTGTGTGTGCGTGTGTGTGTTCGAGGATTTTTGTGTGCCCCCCCCCCCCTAATAACTTCTAAACGACTGGAGCGATTTCAATGAAACTCGGTAAGTTTATAGCACTATTACGGGCGACCCCGACCATGCCCTTCAAATTTTGTTACGTCTCACCAATCCAACATGGCGGTTGTGCGAAATATTTCACCAGCATTCAATATCTCCGAAACTATTAGCGATATCACCCTGGAATTTTGTACGGTGATAAAGGGAACTATTAAAAGTTCACCTATGTGACTCTTTAAAAACTGGTAACTACAAAACCAACATGGCGGCCAAGCGAAGTTGCGACTTTTAAATAGACGTTTCTCGCTATTTAACCAACCAAACGCAATGAAACTTGGTACAGTATTATGTTTATACACATTGTAATGCACCGACATCTAACTGCGCTTAATTGTTTACAAAACCTCAAGATGGCGGCTGTGCGAAATATTTCACTGGCATTCTATATATCAGAAACTATTACCGGTATCACCATGAAATTTTGTACGGAGATAAAGGGCGCTATTGGAAGTTCATTTATGAGACTTTCAAAAACCGGTTAACTAAAAAACGAACATGGCGGCCAAGCGAATTTGAATGTTTTAAATAGACTTTTCTCGCGATTAAATGATCCAAACGCAATGAAACTTCGTACAGCAAAAGTTTATGCACATTGTAATGCACTGGTATCTAATTTAGTTCAATTGTTTACGTAACCTCGAGATGGCGGTGTGCAAATTTCGAAGAGTATGTTTTTATTTCTTGTGTTCTAAACATGATATCGAATTCGAAATCAACATTTGCATAATGAACGTACACAATAATCATCATCTAATAGTACATCACTCTATGGCCTACATACATTAAAATCCAACATGGCGACCATCCGAAATATTTAGACGGTTCTCAATATCTATAAATCTACTACAACAATCAAACTGAAATTTTGTAAGTGTATAGAGGCTATAAGCATAAGTTCACCTATGGGACGTTCAATAACCTGGCGAGCACAAATCCAACATGGCGGCGACGCAAAATTTAAATATTCAAACGGACGTTTCTTGCGTTTTAACCATCCGAGCGCAGTAAAACTTGATACGGTATATGCTTATACAGATTTTAATCGACTGGCATCTAATTCATTTAAATTATTTTCATAACCACAAGATGGCGGCTGAGCGAAATTTTAAAATCCCGCTTTTTTTTTTCTTGTGTCCTAATCATGCGATTGAAGTTTGAATAAAACACCTACACAATAATATTCACGTAATAGTAGCCTACAGAAATCTAAGGCCTATAATTTAAAAATCCAACATGGTGACCATCCAAAACATTTAGACGGTTCTCAATATCTACGAATCTATTACAGCAATCAAACTGACAATTTGTATGTTGATAGAGGCAAATGATATTAGTAGGATATATGAAAATAGGCTATTTAGTTCTTCACAGAACTACTTGTTTCTTTCTCTATCTTTCCTCTTTGGTATTGCAACGCATGCCGGGTACTGCTAATTAAATAGAAAAAGCTCTTGTAACTTGTATGAAATGCTCGTTGAGATGGATTACATAGAGTCTAATGTTACTCACCTGAACCAACTCAGCAGCTTTGTGAATGAGACTCTCGGGGGAAGATATCATGGCCTCAGTGTACTCCAAGGCCAAAGCGCCCGACAGCCGCCGGATCAGATCTGTCAGTGCCTTGCGGTTCGCCTCCTTCTGAGACTCTTCAGCATTACACTCCAACTCCAAGGAGCGAAGCTAGACATCACAGAGGTGTATTGGACTCAACATCAATTTCTACAGTTTTAATGACTTACTGGTTGTAATATAAGAGGCAGTGAAACTGATTTACAAGAATGTAAATTATTCAAAATATATAATTATGGTTTTTCTCATAGATTCTGATATCTTCTTCTTTTCTTAGTCGTTTACCCTCCAGGTTGGTGGAACCCACGGACTCAGCGAGGGAACTCACCACTACCGCCTCTACGGGCAGTGTCCTAGAGCTGGGAACATCTAATCGGAGTGGATACAACTGGTGAGGTGTGATTGGCACCTCGCCCAGGCGGCCTCACCTGCAAAGCGAACAGGGGCCTCATGAGGGAAGGTAATGGATGGTCAGGATGGATAGGCAAGGAAGAGGGAAGGAGGCGGCCGTGGCCTTGAAGAAGGTACTGTCCCCGTTTACCCGGATAGTAGGCTGTCAGATATCCGCCCCCTCAATCGGATTGCCAACAATCAATCGCACCGGCACAGCTACATCAATGAAAATGGCACTGACAGATACTATCGAGATATGAGCACAGAAGTTCACAGGAAATTATTGTGGAACACACCAAAATAGACGGGGGTTCATACTTACCGTTACTTACCTCTAAATTATCTCGGGGTTTGAGTTGACAACAGGATCACTAAAGTCTGTTCACACAATAATCTCCACCATGACATTTAAAAATGAACCAGAACGAAGACGAGAACTTTGAACTGTACACAAGCTTTATTTCAAATAAAGGGTAAGATTTTAATAACACAACAAAATAAACGTGGCTATCAGTAGCCCAAGTCAATCTGACTACGTCCTCCTGTAGGACTTGCAAAGTTATCATACAACATGATATAAAACATATTAGCTCCACCGAGCTCCAAATAACGTAATATTCATAACACAATTGGGTTGGAAAGGAAGTGAGGACGAGACATATATAGAGCACTTGGTTTCCTTTTAATAAACATGAGAATTGTATTTATAGGCGCAAGGCCAGAGTGTGGACGACCTCACCCGCTGATAACCAGTTGTTGGGACAGCTGCAAGCTACCCTCCAACCTGTCGCATACTTGTCAAATGGACTCCCTTCTCACATGCTACGTTACGTAAGAATACAGCTTTCTCTCAAGCTTTAAATGTCCGCACGACAACTCAAACATATATTTACGCAATTCTTTCAAATACTTTACTCACATCCTACTGGATTATTATGATAATTCCTGAACTTGTTAAGTTCTCATCCAAATGTTTAATAAGCTCTTAAATGTTTATAACAAAATCACATAAATTATTTATAACAATTAGAAATTGTTTATAATATTTGTCAAAGATAATAAAATATTTTTAAACACGCCTTTAACATCACTTTCGTTCCACATTATTTTCAAAAATATTTACAGCAATTATTTACAATATTAACATTTAATTTATTTAAATTATTAATTTAAGAAATACATTAACCACAGGTTCATCCGGTTGGTAATTTTCATAATCGTGTTTAATATAATCGACCAATGAAGGTTAGTTATACATTTTAATGTCACAATCTGGTTTAATAAAGGTTTTAATAATTATTTGTGACGGTAATCTTTATTCAAAATCTTATCTCAAATTCTTTCAAAACTCTTGTTAATTATAACAGTAAATTCACTTGATTAATTTTCAACGAACTATGACAATTCACTCCAGCGGAAAATACTTCGCTAACACAATAATGCACAAACTGCATTATAATTAAGCCCAAAATTCATCATATATTAATCTATATGGCATCAAAAACTTCCTCCGAACTTACAAAAACTTCCACAAATAATTCTTTATCATTAATTCCTGTGGGAACCTCCTTCATACTCAAGGGCATTATACATCAGCGACTTTCAACACATGCGCTGTACTAGCGATTATACATCCATAGTTCCACTTAAAATTCTTATAATCATTAATTGTTTCAAAACTGTTTTTATTTAACCTTCGTGGATTTCATTCATGAATCGAAATGAAGTCAAAATTTGCCAATCACAAACAAATTTAATAGTGAATACGCTTATATACGCCTGTCTGGTCTATCAAAATTTAAGATTAACATCTTAAAAGAATTGTAGTATAAAAATACTATCATCAAATAAAGTGTGACTAACTGCAAAGTAGTCGAATAGAATCCAATTAGACTGGGGAATGCAAACATTATTATATAAATCTCTAATTGAGAAAAACTCCTAACAAAAGTTCTTGACTTTAATGCATTCAATAATCCATAATTAAAGTTAATCTTTCACAAAAGTGTCTATGATGCAATGATCGTTCATGACTGACGATAAATGTCTGTGTTGCAATCAATTCAAACAACGACTAGTATTTCCAAGATCGTCGACAACGCAAGAGATTTTAACGCTCTAAAATCATTTAAATGTTCTTCCTTCTTGATGATGACAGAAAATTGGTCAAAGTAATTAAACTGGGGTAGAATTACTTTAATAAAGAGACACGCTGTCTGAATTTAAATCTGCCATAAAAATCATTAACTTACAGTCAAATCGTGACTACAAAAATATTAATTACTGAAAAATCTAAATATCAGTCTCAACTGATCCAAAATCGTTTAACAATGCCCATGACATCACAATGTCTTAATAAATCGTCGAAAAAGGCATAACTCATCAAGGTGTACTGAGAATAGGAATCTCAACAAGAAAATAGGGCAAAATACATGAGGACAAAAATATGGGAAAAATGGTTGCTCAAATATCATTAAGAAACTCAAATACAATAAACGTTCACGACTACCTTATCTGCCGATTGACGTTCCAGAGGAAAATTCCCCAAAGAAGACTGCTGATGGATCCATTTCACCAAGTTAAAGCTGAGCTCCATCCTCGAAATAGGAAACAGCACCCTCGGAGAATCGAACTGCTTCCTTCTCCAGAAATCGCTCTGCTCCTTGAAGACGAATAGACATCCTTCCGGCAATAATCTTCTTTGTGCGTCGGGATAACCCTGACCTCTCTTGAAAAATTCCCTGAAGTTCCAGTAGACAATCGCCATGAAGTTTTTGTAGAAATTTCCGAAGAAATATTCATATTCAATGAGTATGTAAAAGATTCCATTGCTGTTGGATAGTATTCAGCTTTTAATCACGAAACATGGGTGTAGATGGTATTCACCACATGTTCGCTTGTGTGGAATAGCAATTAGCGAAGTTCCATGTTGCTATCTTACTCCGTTGAAATATGTCCCAATCGCATTAAGAACTTTAGCCTTCCATCTGCTCTTCGGTTATAGTATTAGAAGAACACACTGCCGTATTAAATTGCTCCATTATACTATAGTGTTGTGTAACAAAAGCAATCTGAAATCTCCCTATTTCACTAGCAGCGTTAGCCGTGGCGTAAATTTTGGCGATACAATAGTGCTTCTCTTGTGGCGAGATAATCACTTTTGTCTGTCGTCGAAACTTGCTAATATCTTTCAAACTAATCGCTCGAAATTGTTCAGCTTTTCTATATTACTTCATGTAGCACTGCACAATCGAATTAGCTTATCGGTGACCGTTAACTATTCAAAGCTAATCTTGTAGATGCTTTCGAAGGTGCGTTTTAACTTCACCTAGTTTGACTTGAATCTCGTATAATGCAGTGGCCTCACCACGCGTTATAAAAACGACTCTTTTCACTACTTTTCACTTCGACGTCTCTCCAAAATGACTGTATAAGAAAAGAACTTTCACAATTAGACTTCGATGATCTGAGAATGAGATCTGAGAATGATCGGAGAATGAGCGGAGAATGAGGCTCCTCTCTTCTGCGCAGGCCCTTTTATTAACTTCACGAGGGGCGTTTCCATCCCTTCCATAGCGTGATACTGCGTCATCGTTGGAAGTTCCAACTTCGTTAATACACGACGGATTTTCAAAATTCAAAAACTGAAAATAAATTTCACCAAAATTCCAAATCATTGCTTCTACTGCAAATGGATTTCCACAATTCTGCATTCCAAAAGTAATAAAAATACCATAGTTTCAGCAATCTCCGTCTTCCTTGAAACTATCGTTCATTGGTTCAAGCCTCCCCTCCAATAGCATAGTTTCTTCCTCAGCAGAATTCCTCGTTTCCTGCGACTGCGTCGTAAATCTTGGAACATTCTCGACTAAATGCTGACGTCACTGAGAATCTCAGCTCAAGTAGCCTGCTGGCATAACGTTTGCGTCATCCGTGCTTACGTCATGACTACCCACGTCATAACTATGACAGCCATAACTCTCCTTATATAATTTTCAATATAGCCACCGTGGTCTCTATATAATTCAATTACGGGGGCATTCTCCTCTCACCACGTTTTAAAAACAGTTGCAAATTGTTTTTAAACTCAGTGTTACAAGTATCTCAACTCTCTTGAACACGAAATTGAATTATTACTGGCTTACTCTAGTATGATATTTCCTCTATGTTCCTTAATCATAAATCTGGGTTGTATGTGGTTAATGTATTCTCTCCTCTCTAATTTCTCTTCTGTCCAGTATTTCTATTTTCTAAGTTCTGCTGGCTCGTCGAAGGTCCAGGATCGATTACAACATCCTGCCTTTTCTTTTGATTTTCGGTTTCTTTATCCCTTAATTCTTTTAAGTATTGCTGGCTTTCCTTCTCTCTTTGCTGATACTGATCGGGTGTCATAACCTGACCTTGAGTATTCTGGTTTCTATTTTGGTTTTGGTTATTCCTATTATAATTTCGGTTATACCCATTATTGTTGTAATATCTGCCTCTTCCATTGTAGTTTCCTCGATTGTAGTTCCAGCCTCTTCTCTGTTGATACGGTCGGTAACCTTGTGATCTGTTATTTCTAAACTGATTATTCCTGTGAGGACCTACATTGTCAGTTTTCTCCTCATCCGGCTTGTCAGTCTGTTGGACTTGGTCCATATATACCGTATTGATTTCTTTAAACTCCTGCCTTTGACCTTTCTGTACTACGTTAGGCATTGGGCTTGTGTAGTCTAACCTTCTCAGTAATTCATCCATGCTGGTTAAATCCCTGATGTTGGACGAAATTATTAGTCTTCTCACCTCAACTGGCAGCATACGAGAAATCGCATCAATTAGTTGCTCCGTGGACAATGGGGGTTGTAAGAATCTCAAGCGGGACAATTGACTCGTAAAGAAATCAGCGTACCGTGTTGGAAGAGTACCTGAGTATTTTCTTGAATACACCTCCGCTCTTAACGAATTCTGCGCTTCTATGGACCAAAATCGTTTGATTAATGCCTCTGCAAACTCGTCAAAGTTACTGAATGTGTATCTAAATGCGCGAAACCATTCGAGGGGTCCTCCAATCAGATATCTCTCCACTATCTTCATCTCTCTCTCTCTCTGGGAATGTGAGCTTCGATGAAATAATCTTTGAGGTTCCTTACATACTCTATAGGCGTCAAACTATCAGTGTTACTGAATTTTTGCGGTTTGTCTTCGAAATTCCTGATGACCGTCACGTTCCTCGGATATGAATCCGGATAGTTTTTCCCACTATCTCGATAGTTCCACTCAGGTTCCATATTCCTCTCGTCATCCTCCTCTCTGAATCTGGATATACGTTCTTCAGGAGTCACGTCTCTTTCTTCTGGATCTAGGTTATATCTTCTGGCATAATTCCTATTCAGTTCGCAAGCCAAGCCTTCTGTATCCTTGTCAGTGATTTCCGTTAAGACTTTCTTGATTATCTCTTCTTTGTAGTTCTCCATCAAACTAGCCTCTCCTAACTTCAAATTTTGCAGTTTACTCGTCGTTTCATTTACATCAGAGACAACTTTATGAATCTGTTCCTCTAATGTAGATTTTAATGTTTGCATATCCTGATCTAGTTGTGTTCTATCGTCAACTTGTTTTTCGGATAGCGAATTTATCCTGACACTTAAATCTTTCCTAATCTGTACTACTTCCTTGTTAATTTCTATTTGAGTACTGGCAAGTTTTCTTTCAATCCTTTCCTGAATTTGGGTTACATGTTCCCCACTTGACTTATTCCACTCGTCTTTCCATACTGCTACGTTTGCTGTTAACATTTCTGCTATGTCTACTTCGATATCCTCTTTTAATAATCTATTATGGTCTAATACCTGGGTTCTCATGACCTCTAAATCATACTTCAAATCTGCTAAAGACGTTGTTGTTCTAACTGACTCATCAACTAATCTAGTCGCTAATGCAGTTATATTACGCGTACAAAGGGTTTTCGAGTTTTCTATTTCTTCCCTGACTTTATTTACATCAGTTTGGACTTTAGTAATATCTACGAAAACTGTGTTGACCTCTACCTGAATCTTAGTTATGTCACTTTGTACCTCAGTTATATCCGCACGAATGTTATTAATATCTACCTGAACATTGGATACATCAGTTCTAGCATTTTGAATTTCTTTTTGGACTTCCTCGACCTTGTCTTGGACAGTCGCAACATCATTTTTGACAACAACTACTTCGGCTCTAGCACAAGAAATATCCCCTCGGACATTAGCTACATCTAAATTTAACATTGTCAGATCTTTCTGTACCTTAGAAATATCACATTTAACATCATCAACATTTTTATGCACAATCGACACATCTTTATGGACATTAGACACGTCTGTGCGCATGTCCGTTACAGTATTCTCAATTCCTTGGGTATTAATCTGTAAACGCGACATATTATCCTCTAAATTAGCAGCACTAGTTTGAATACCTTTCAAACTTTCACCCATGCTAGCTTTCAAATTACTAGCATTCTCCTCCATTCGACTAGTATTCCTAGCTTCCATCTCCTTCATACTACTATTCAAATTAGCAGACATATTACTAGCATTCTCCTCCATTCGACTAGTATTCCTAGCTTCCATCTCCTTTATGCTTTCATTCAGCATCTGCTTCATACTATTATTCATGCTAGCTTTCAAGTTAGCAGACATTTCCTCTAACATCAACCTCAAACTTTCATCTGCCATTACAATATTATTCAAAAATAGACTGCTGTAGGGACATACATCAAAAGAGCAAAATAACAACATTTGAGCAACACTTTTCACCATATATAAATTTGATCAATTTTCTGTCTTAAATCTAACTTATAACTACCTTATAATTAACTTTCGAAGATGCTTCATGTTGAAACAAACTCAAGCACATGTTCAAATTTCCCTGGCTCATTTTAAAATATCCTAACACAAATAATTTTACATTTACAATCCAAATAATTTAATTTCATCTTTAATAT
Organism: Meconema thalassinum; assembly: GCA_946902985.2. Taxonomy (NCBI): domain Eukaryota; kingdom Metazoa; phylum Arthropoda; class Insecta; order Orthoptera; family Tettigoniidae; genus Meconema; species Meconema thalassinum. The sequence continues at coordinate 160,762,813 of OX336399.1, read as the reverse complement.
GACTAAAATGTCATAAGCCGGTCAAATAAAATAAGATTCCAGATTATAGGCGATTTTCCTAAGTTTCCAGCCTATTTAACCTTTCTCAAGTTGTATAAGATCTGATCTTTTCTGAGTGTAATTTTCCTAATACAATACAACATTTAATTCCTATATAATCACACTCTTAAATACTACAATTGGCCTAGACATCTAATAAAGAATCAACCTCTTTATTTGAGTCTAATCGAACCTCACGTGTTAGGTTTGTCAATCTTACTCGCGTTCAACCTGGTAATCCAGTTATGTTGAATCGAGCCACAACGTTGACTTGCGCCAATCTTACTGGCGTTCAACCTGGTGATCCAGTTTTGTCGAATTCGCCCCACGTTGGGCGCCAATCTTACTGTCCCCGTTTACCCGGATAGTAGGCTGTCAGATATCCGCCCCCTCAATCGGATTGCCAACAATCAATCGCACCGGCACAGCTACATCCATGAAAATGGCACTGACAGATACTATCGAGATATGAGCACAGAAGTTCACAGGAAATTATTGTGGAACACACCAAAATAGACGGGGGTTCATACTTACCGTTACTTACCTCTAAATTATCTCGGGGTTTGAGTTGACAACAGGATCACTAAAGTCTGTTCACACAATAATCTCCACCATGACATTTAAAAATGAACCAGAACGAAGACGAGAACTTTGAACTGTACACAAGCTTTATTTCAAATAAAGGGTAAGATTTTAATAACACAACAAAATAAACGTGGCTATCAGTAGCCCAAGTCAATCTGACTACGTCCTCCTGTAGGACTTGCAAAGTTATCATACAACATGATATAAAACATATTAGCTCCACCGAGCTCCAAATAACGTAATATTCATAACACAATTGGGTTGGAAAGGAAGTGAGGACGAGACATATATAGAGCACTTGGTTTCCTTTTAATAAACATGAGAATTGTATTTATAGGCGCAAGGCCAGAGTGTGGACGACCTCACCCGCTGATAACCAGTTGTTGGGACAGCTGCAAGCTACCCTCCAACCTGTCGCATACTTGTCAAATGGACTCCCTTCTCACATGCTACGTTACGTAAGAATACAGCTTTCTCTCAAGCTTTAAATGTCCGCACGACAACTCAAACATATATTTACGCAATTCTTTCAAATACTTTACTCACATCCTACTGGATTATTATGATAATTCCTGAACTTGTTAAGTTCTCATCCAAATGTTTAATAAGCTCTTAAATGTTTATAACAAAATCACATAAATTATTTATAACAATTAGAAATTGTTTATAATATTTGTCAAAGATAATAAAATATTTTTAAACACGCCTTTAACATCACTTTCGTTCCACATTATTTTCAAAAATATTTACAGCAATTATTTACAATATTAACATTTAATTTATTTAAATTATTAATTTAAGAAATACATTAACCACAGGTTCATCCGGTTGGTAATTTTCATAATCGTGTTTAATATAATCGACCAATGAAGGTTAGTTATACATTTTAATGTCACAATCTGGTTTAATAAAGGTTTTAATAATTATTTGTGACGGTAATCTTTATTCAAAATCTTATCTCAAATTCTTTCAAAACTCTTGTTAATTATAACAGTAAATTCACTTGATTAATTTTCAACGAACTATGACAATTCACTCCAGCGGAAAATACTTCGCTAACACAATAATGCACAAACTGCATTATAATTAAGCCCAAAATTCATCATATATTAATCTATATGGCATCAAAAACTTCCTCCGAACTTACAAAAACTTCCACAAATAATTCTTTATCATTAATTCCTGTGGGAACCTCCTTCATACTCAAGGGCATTATACATCAGCGACTTTCAACACATGCGCTGTACTAGCGATTATACATCCATAGTTCCACTTAAAAATTCTTATAATCATTAATTGTTTCAAAACTGTTTTTATTTAACCTTCGTGGATTTCATTCATGAACCGAAATGAAGTCAAAATTTGCCAATCACAAACAAATTTAATAGTGAATACGCTTATATACGCCTGTCTGGTCTATCAAAATTTAAGATTAACATCTTAAAAGAATTGTAGTATAAAAATACTATCATCAAATAAAGTGTGACTAACTGCAAAGTAGTCGAATAGAATCCAATTAGACTGGGGAATGCAAACATTATTATATAAATCTCTAATTGAGAAAAACTCCTAACAAAAGTTCTTGACTTTAATGCATTCAATAATCCATAATTAAAGTTAATCTTTCACAAAAGTGTCTATGATGCAATGATCGTTCATGACTGACGATAAATGTCTGTGTTGCAATCAATTCAAACAACGACTAGTATTTCCAAGATCGTCGACAACGCAAGAGATTTTAACGCTCTAAAATCATTTAAATGTTCTTCCTTCTTGATGATGACAGAAAATTGGTCAAAGTAATTAAACTGGGGTAGAATTACTTTAATAAAGAGACACGCTGTCTGAATTTAAATCTGCCATAAAAATCATTAACTTACAGTCAAATCGTGACTACAAAAATATTAATTACTGAAAAATCTAAATATCAGTCTCAACTGATCCAAAATCGTTTAACAATGCCCATGACATCACAATGTCTTAATAAATCGTCGAAAAAGGCATAACTCATCAAGGTGTACTGAGAATAGGAATCTCAACAAGAAAATAGGGCAAAATACATGAGGACAAAAATATGGGAAAAATGGTTGCTCAAATATCATTAAGAAACTCAAATACAATAAACGTTCACGACTACCTTATCTGCCGATTGACGTTCCAGAGGAAAATTCCCCAAAGAAGACTGCTGATGGATCCATTTCACCAAGTTAAAGCTGAGCTCCATCCTCGAAATAGGAAACAGCACCCTCGGAGAATCGAACTGCTTCCTTCTCCAGAAATCGCTCTGCTCCTTGAAGACGAATAGACATCCTTCCGGCAATAATCTTCTTTGTGCGTCGGGATAACCCTGACCTCTCTTGAAAAATTCCCTGAAGTTCCAGTAGACAATCGCCATGAAGTTTTTGTAGAAATTTCCGAAGAAATAATCATATTCAATGAGTATGTAAAAGATTCCATTGCTGTTGGATAGTATTCAGCTTTTAATCACGAAACATGGGTGTAGATGGTATTCACCACATGTTCGCTTGTGTGGAATAGCAATTAGCGAAGTTCCATGTTGCTATCTTACTCCGTTGAAATATGTCCCAATCGCATTAAGTCCTTTAGCCTTCCATCTGCTCTTCGGTTGTAGTATTAGAAGAACACACTGCCGTATTAAATTGCTCCATTATACTATAGTGTTGTGTAACAAAAGCAATCTGAAATCTCCCTATTTCACTAGCAGCGTTAGCCGTGGCGTAAATTCTGGCGATACAATAGTGCTTCTCTTGTGGCGAGATAATCACTTTTGTCTGTCGTCGAAACTTGCTAATATCTTTCAAACTAATCGCTCGAAATTGTTCAGCTTTTCTATATTACTTCATGTAGCACTGCACAATCGAATTAGCTTATCGGTGACCGCTAACTATTCAAAGCTAATCTTGTAGATGCTTTCGAAGGTGCGTTTTAACTTCACCTAGTTTGACTTGAATCTCGTATAATGCAGTGGCCTCACCACGCGTTATAAAAACGACTCTTTTCACTACTTTTCACTTCGACGTCTCTCCAAAATGACTGTATAAGAAAAGAACTTTCACAATTAGACTTCGATGATCTGAGAATGAGATCTGAGAATGATCGGAGAATGAGCGGAGAATGAGGCTCCTCTCTTCTGCGCAGGCCCTTTTATTAACTTCACGAGGGGCGTTTCCATCCCTTCCATAGCGTGATACTGCGTCATCGTTGGAAGTTCCAACTTCGTTAATACACGACGGATTTTCAAAATTCAAAAACTGAAAATAAATTTCACCAAAATTCCAAATCATTGCTTCTACTGCAAATGGATTTCCACAATTCTGCATTCCAAAAGTAATAAAAATACCATAGTTTCAGCAATCTCCGTCTTCCTTGAAACTATCGTTCATTGGTTCAAGCCTCCCCTCCAATAGCATAGTTTCTTCCTCAGCAGAATTCCTCGTTTCCTGCGACTGCGTCGTAAATCTTGGAACATTCTCGACTAAATGCTGACGTCACTGAGAATCTCAGCTCAAGTAGCCTGCTGGCATAACGTTTGCGTCATCCGTGCTTACGTCATGACTACCCACGTCATAACTATGACAGCCATAACTCTCCTTATATAATTTTCAATATAGCCACCGTGGTCTCTATATAATTCAATTACTGGGGCAGTACCATCCCGGCATTTGCCCGAAGACGAAGTGGGAAACCACGGAAAACCACTTCGAGGATGGCTGAGGTGGGAATCGAACCCCCTCTACTCATTTGGAACACCCGAGGCTGAGTAGACCCCGTTCCAGTCCTCATACCACTTTTCAAATTTCGTGGCAGAGCCGGGAATCGAACCCAGGACCCCCGGGGCGGCAGCTAACCATGCTGACCGCTACGCTATGGAGGCGACGATTCTGATATCAAGCAGTATTTAATAATTGTTGTTTTAAGAGGCGGAACAGCGAAAACATCTGCCCCTAAATAAAGCAGTATTTTACACCAAACCCCATTTAAGGGGACTCATACACCGTGAGTGGGAGTTTTCGCACCCAGTTAACAATTAAATCATAGCTTCACTAATATAAAACATAGAATTATGAGAGCTTACACACTTATAGTTAATACATAGGGCTTTTATTTCATACATAAAAGGATAAGAAGGAAGCTTTTAGTTTTACGTGACCGTTAATCATGCGATCATGAGTCACGGGACCTCCTTTTTACGTGGAATCCGAGCCACAGGATATGGCATTTCACTTCTAAAATCTCACATGCATTGACCGGGAATTGAACCCGGTCCACCTTGGTGAGAGGCCAACAGCTTGACCGCTGCGCCACCACACCCCATATATAAAAGCGAACAGTATATAAAGTATTACGTGATTTATTGACAGGACAATATTGTGCATTTTTAAACGTCATTAATCACACCAATAAAAACACGATTTAACGAGAAATACCAGTCTGAATGATATGATTTTTCTTTCATATAAAAAGAACACATGAATACCGAGGATGAACCACCATTGTCAATAGTGTGGGTTTTTTTGAATATTTAATTTGTCTTTCAAAAATAATTTTTTGTTAAATTTTCCAATTTGTTTTATAAAATTTCATGAATGAGTTCATCCTCCACATTCATGCGTTTTGTTCACAGGAAAAGAATGTACTGTGGTCCTTATTTCGGCTGGAAAGTATTAAATTGTTGTAAATTAGCAGTCCTGTCAATAATGGAGGGACAAGTTAACGATCTATATTTAAAAATGTAAATCGTGGTACAGGTAAACTTACAAATGTGGCAAAATTGAAAATGGACACTGTACTTTCAAAGAAGCCTGGATATGAAGCAATGGGAAAGGTTGCTGCAATTTTGTGTGGAGATTAAAGTGTAAAGTTAACGTTGGCTTTAACCCCAGCAGACATTGTGAAGTTCAAACATGCCCCAATTACCTCTACTGATATTGAACACAGTTTCAGTCAATATAAATCTGTCTTTAGAGACAACAGCAGAGGATTCACTTTCCAGCACTTAAAAGAACATTTTGTAATCCGCTGTTTTGGTACCAGAGAATAAAATTTGAATATTCTTCAAAGATCATATTGATATTAAAATGAGAATTGCAACATTATGTTTCAAGTAGATCTACTTTGTTTAGCTTCTTTGAATTTGGATGTTAAAATAGAAATTATAGTTGTTTTGTAATTTTAAGTCCATATATATCTCCACATTTCAATAAAAATAACAAAATAATCATGTATGTACATATTTTATTAATATAATCTATTATCTACTATATATTTGTCAATCTACTATATATTTGTCAATCTACTATATATTTGTCAAATACCACTCACGCACCTGAAGGACGCAATGAGTCAAGCTGTTAGCCGTTTGTCTGTTATTGGTATAATGAATATCGCAGGCTGCCCACTTCGGAAGGTGGGGCTTCTATTATTAAAAAGGGAGTGGAAATTGACAATAGCTGGGTGGTACCCTATAACCCCGTCGTATCTTGCACCTTCTCAGCTCATATCAATGTTGAGTACTGCAACTCTGTGAAGTCAATAAAATACATTTGCAAGTATGTTAACAAAGGTTCCGACCAAGCTACTTTTAGCATCGGAGAGTTTGACGAAGTTGCGAGACATGAATCAGGATGTTACATCAGCAGCTCAGAGGCGGCTTGGCGCATATTCTGCTTCCACATACATGAACGCTATCCTTCGGTCATGCAACTTGCCGTCCACCTCGAGAACGGCCAGCGGGTTTACCTTAATGAAGACGACGTTCGTGACCAGTTTAACAGCCCTCCAAACACAACTCTTCTTGCTTTCATCGAACTATGCCGATCCGATAAATTTGCTTCAACAGTTTTATATTGTGAAGTTCCATCCTATTTCGTTTGTAAAGGTACGAAGTTCTGTAGAAGAAAACAAGGAAAGCCAGTCCCAGGCCATCCTGGTGTGAAAAAAGATCAGACCCTTGGTAATGCCGAGTGCTATTACCTCCGCCTCCTTTTACATAAAATCCCTGACCCTCAGTCTTTTACTGACCTCAAAACCGTGGCAGGGGTGGTTCAACCAACATTTCAAGCGGCATGTAAAGCACTTGGCTTGCTAGAGGATGATGCGCACTGGGACCGCACACTAGAGGAAGCGTCCTCCACCGACTCTCCCCACAAGATACGCGAGCTGTTTACCATCATACTGGTGTTTTGTCAAGTGAGTGATCCCATCATGCTCTGGAAAAAACACAGACAGTCTCGCGGAAGATGTGGTGAGAGAGGTTCAGAGGCAGTGTGCTGATGTCAACCTCATTATCTACAACAGGCGTCTGGTGCTTCTTGAGGATTTAGTACTAAAATTGTCTGGTCAACAACTGGAACGCTTTGGACTTCCGTCGCCTTCTCGAGAACAAGACTCCGTCGTTGTTCACCGAGAATATGTCAGTGAATATCTTACGACACAATTAAATTGTCCAAAGTGGTTGCTGATAATGTTTCAAAATTGAACAACGAGCAGAGATTGGCCTATGACGAAAGAGTTCGAAATGTTGTTTCAGAATGTGGTCAGCTCTTTTTTCTAGATGCACCAGGCAGAACTGGCAAAACCTTCCTGATTAATCTCCTGCTCAATACATTTAGAAGTCGACAGAACATTGCCATCGCAGTCACCTCCTCGGGTATTGCAGCAACCCTACTGGATGGTGGAAGAACAGCGCTTTCTGCCTTCAAGCTCCCTCTTAACCTCAGTCACGCTGCATCCGCCCTTTGTAACATCTCTAAGCAACGTGGCACAGCTCGCGTGCTGAGAGAGACAAAACTCTTTATTTGGAATGAATGCACGATGGTGCACAAAGGAGGAGTCGAGGCATTGGACAGAACACTTGGGATATTCGGGGTAACAACCAACTTATGGGTTGAGTCACAGAACTTCTTGCCGGTGACTTTAGACAGACCCTCCCTGTTATACCCCGTGAAACACGGGCTGACGAAGTAAATGCCTATCTAAAACTGTCTTACATATGGCCCAAAGTCAAATCAATTCCCTTGACTGTCAACATGCGCGTACACCTCCATGGTGATTTTATGGCTGAGGAGTTTTCCCGTCTCCTTCTAAGCATTGGCGATGGAAAGTTGGAGGAAAATGACGGAAAAATAACTATTCCAGCTCAACTGTGCGAAGTTGTTGACAGTTTAGATAATTTGATCGAAAAGATCTATCCCCAAGTGTTTGTAAATTCCAACCTTGATAATTCATGGATGGAAGAAAGAGCTATTCTTACCCCAATAGATGACTCTGCTGATAGTATAAATATCACCCTCCTTAAGAAGTTATTAACAACAAAAATGGTATACGAATCAGTAGACTCAGTTGTAGTGGTCGAAGATCCTGTGGAGTTTTTAAACACTCTTAACCCGCCCGGAATACCGCCTCATGTCCTGATCCTCAAGGTCGGTGTTCCTGTCAGATTATTGCGCAACTTAAACTCTCCTAAACTCTGCAATAGAACCAGGCTGCAGGTTAAAGCACTGCATAAATTTGTGATTGAAGCCACCATATTTACAGGTGTTGGCCAAGGCGAAACTGTCTTCATACCCCGCATTCCTCTAATCCCTTCAGACTACCACTTGCAATTCAAGCGTCTGCAGTTTCCTTTGAAAGTCTGCTACGCCATGACAATTAACAAGGCTCAGGGGCAGAGTTTTAAAAGTAGCTGGTGTGGATCTGAGAAGTGACTGTTTCGCACATGGTCAACTGTACGTGGCATGCTCCAGAGGCAGTTTTTCTGTTGGCTTAGTCATTCTGCAGCCTGAGAGAAAGACCAGAAATGTAGTTTACCGAGAAGTGCTTATGCGTTAAAAACACTCTCGATAGACATGGCAGTAGGCTAGGGGACCTGCCTTAAATCAAAGCTCCCCGTCGTATATTGCACCCGATTTTCAATTTCAACGCTCCATGTTGCCGTCATTATCTTCCACTACAGGAAAAATCTACATAACTAATGTTATAACGGGATTCCAAATGTTATTGCGGGCGAAGCCACGGGTAACAGCTAGTACTGTATAAGCCAAAATGTCCTGACTGACTGACTCACTCACTCATCATCGCCCAGCCAAAACTACTGAAGTTAGAAACATGAAATGTTGGGGATATGATCGTTGTATGTCGAAAACGTCCACTAAGGAAATATTATGGATATTCAGGTTCTAAAGGTTTTTTTAAGGGGGTTAAACCTGCATTTCATTGGAGGTGCGGTTCTTATATTACGCCCTGAATCCATCTGACGCCAGTCTAATATTACTACCGCATTTTCAGGAATGATAATATTTGACGACCAATGATACACAACAGAGCAATCATAAATTGCTTTGATATATTTGAAAATCGAATTATTATTTCTTATTCAAAATTAAATGATAAATAAGTCATAGCATTCATGATTGAGACGTTGAGAAGTTACTCTTACAACAACAATATTCGCAGGCGAAACCGCGACGGGTCTACATATAAATGCATTCCCTGCACATTAGATAATTATGTGAAGCTGCGACCAAACCAATGGGGTCAGGATGCGTCGATATGGGCAGAACAAATGACGATGCTTCTCTGAAATACCCATAATTTCTATGCAACTCAAAATAATATGAGATATATTTAACTAACCTTTTTCTCCATCTCTCTGATCTTCTCCTCCTGGTAGCGGTTCTCTCTCTGAAGAGTCTGCATGCCCATCTCCACCCGGCCATGAGCTACTCCCATGGAGCGTTCCCTCTCCTCCAGCTCCTGCAAGGTATACAATCCTCAGATCATTCTCTAGCAGTCAGGCTACACACTAGAGCCATGCAAACAGCTGCCCAGTTCTGACCAGCCTCGCAAGTGATAATGAAGAATGGAAAGGACAGTTTTGTTATCGAGAACGATCATTATAGACATTCTCTCTTGGCCAGCATGGTCTGGTCATAAGGATACAATAGCACAAATACAGGAAAAACATTCATTGTGTTGATTTTATCTGCACATATTGGTCTTAAAAAGCTGATACCGTAATGATTTTCAAAATCAACTTCACAAGAATGCCAGTACACTTTATTTTGCTAATTCCACCTGAAAATTCGCCCCCCACCCTTCCCCGATAATTTCAGACTTCAATCTACTGTTTCTTGTGCAATATCAAATAATACTGTTTTATACAGGGTCTTTCACTCAATGGGGCCGGCCGCGCAGCGCGTGGAGGGTTGGACGAGCACATGACAACTCACTGAGTTTGGGGTCAAGACAGCGCCCGTACAAATCACATGTAAATAACAAGCACACATAATCAAAGTAAAATCATTACTCAACTTGTCACAGAAGGTTGAAAATGTCCTCCGCCTGCATGTACACATTTCTGGCATCGTCTAAGGAAATGTTCATTCACACGCATTAGTTCATCTACCGAGATAGCTTCAATTTCTCTCTTGAGTGTGAGGGATTGAGGCATAAACCTTATTTTTCAATTTTCCCCGTCAATAAAATTTGAAGCAATAGGATTTAACACTTAGCAATTACACGTTATCACATTTTGAAACATAATAACTAAGGGCCTTATTTTTTGGTGAAATAAAACTGTTGATTTCGGTGTTAAAACTGACGCTATTTCGGTGCGTATTTCGCAAAATGAATTGTCACAATGATCGATGTTTCTTCTGAAATCTTCCTTATAGTATGGGGAAAATCTACCAAATTATGTGTTAAGGGGGGTTTTCAACTTTTTTGCGATGTGTAGAGTATCGCCGAATGTTATTTGCCGCGTAGAATTATGTTTATTTCCTTCTTTCTTCCTCTTTTTTTTTGCGGTTTCTAAATCCCTGCAGTGTTTATCGCACGTTTCTTTTCGTTCCCACTGAATACGAAAATTGCAGTATTTACACATTAGAATCTTTCTTGCAGCGTCAAATACATAGAACCCCTCACTGTTGTATTCCTCGGCCTTCGAGAAAACTGTTGAGACTTTAATTTTCGGCATTTTTATACTTAAATCAAGACCAACTACAATCCTCAGACCTTAATGTAGAAAAAACATGGCGGCGATGGTTGCCCTACCAATAGCTAAGATCATGTCATCGGGGTTGTCACAGTTCGTGTAAATTATTATTTTTACTCACGTAAGAGCATTTAAGATATCACAAGACGAGACTAGGTTCCGAAGAAATATGCATCAATAATTTAGACTTACCTGAATTAATTTATCTATATAGTGCTGTACAAGATGATGATGATGATATAGTGTTGGCCTCGAATTATAGGTTTCTTCGTCTTCACCCAAGGGGCAGCTACAATAGTCTCACTGTTTCTGTGGTTGAATAGGAAGCTTTTTTGGCGAGTTATCACGATTTGTATTTAAGTTCAGTAATTATGGATTAATATTATTAGCATAAAATCAAACAGATTCTGAAGTAGGAGAGAAGAAAGTACCCGGTTACTGAAGTGCTGTTCCAGCACATGCAGAGTATTTGTGTACACAATCGGAATGAGAATAGTTGCCTGAAATAATCGAACCAACGCTATAGAGATTCAATTCAATTAAGACCTCTCGTAGAATTGTCTAAAATCTCGGCTAAAACATTACACCGGATTAGTTGATTGAAATATGCAAAGAAGTCCTCGTGTGGATATCTGAACATAATTATGGAGATTACCACACACAAAGGACACGATAATATTAAACATTCGCTGTTACCGTTTGGAATAGTTGTACGCTGGAAATAGTAGATTTAGTAAAATAATGTAGGTAGGAAAGCACCATCTCCCTCTTAGGGAATTATCGCGGCACACCATCTCGCAATATAAGTACACAATTGGCAAAGTACTCACAACAATTTATTACACACACCATAATAAAAAATAACTTGCAAGCTGTAAGAATCACAAAAGTATGAATAATGACGGAACACAATGAGTTCACTGTTTGGCACAAGGGAAACATCATTAAAACTACAGAACAGGAGACCGAGCCGTCGTAACTTTCAACAAGGTATATTACTGAAAATATAGTATTTATGATTGACAAACCTTTCTCGGAGATGTTGGGAGTCGTTTTACTTTCTCAATTGCCACTGCTGCACTGGAATAATTCCTTTTAATTGATTATTTACGAAAATAATGCTTTTAGCATTGTCTTCATTTCACTATGGACGCCATCTTGGACACTACGTCATACGTCATGTGACACCCGAGAAACGAACATCTGAGTACGTTACCAACATGTCAAATACAAAATTCACCATTTCACACGTTTCAATGAATTTCCACACGACACACATATTATTGACACGTAAAGTTTGGAATGGTTACAAATTGAAAGTTTCAAATTGTTTTAAATTAAAAGTTCGAAATTCATCACACGACACACATATTATTGACACGTAAAGTAAAATTTGAAATTGTTACTATTTCAAATAGTTTGAAATTAAAAGTTCGAAATTGTTTTAAAAGGTTCCGAGTTGCGAGGTTAGGTTAGGTTAGGTTAGGTTAGGTTAGGTTAGGTTAGGTTAGGTTAGGTTAGGTTAGGTTAGGTTAGGTTAGGTTAGGTTAGGTTAGGTTAGGTTAGGTTAGGTTAGGTTAGGTTAGGTTAGGTTAGGTTAGGTTAGGTTAGGTTAGGTTAGGTTAGGTTAGGTTAGGTTAGGTTAGGTTAGGTTAGGTTAGGTTAGGTTAGGTTAGGTTAGGTTAGGTTAGGTTAGGTTAGGTTAGGTTAGGTTAGGTTAGGTTAGGTTAGGTTAGGTTAGGTTAGGTTAGGTTAGGTTAGGTTAGGTTAGGTTAGGTTAGGTTAGGTTAGGTTAGGTTAGGTTAGGTTAGGTTAGGTTAGGTTAGGTTAGGTTAGGTTAGGTTAGGTTAGGTTAGGTTAGGTTAGGTTAGGTTAGGTTAGGTTAGGTTAGGTTAGGTTAGGTTAGGTTAGGTTAGGTTAGGTTAGGTTAGGTTAGGTTAGGTTAGGTTAGGTTAGGTTTTAATGATTGGGGGGGTATAGTTCTGAGACTATCCTCAACAAATGGTGGACTCGGGTGCTATAGGGATAATTCCTCTTGAAGAGGTACTCTGCTATGTAGCCTTCAAAGTGGGCCTTCTTCTTCCCGAAGATTGGGATACTATAGCGCACGTTGCGCCACTCCCTTTCTATGTTCTGGGTGTGGACTGAGGGATCTATGTTGGCTGCTAGCATCCTTGCTTCGTTCTGAAGGTGTACGTGGCGGCTTCGTTGAGTGGAGACGAACTCCACTTTGTGGTTAACCCGTAGGTGGATAAACCCTTCGTGTTGCAGGGTATTGTAGGCCCCCCAACAGTCGGAAATTATTATGGAACCTGGCAATATCCATTCGTGAATGACATTAATGAGTGTTTGGGCATTCCTTCGTTCTACAGGTTGGATTTAAGAAAATGTTTATTGTTCCTTTCCACTCCTCCAAAAACCCACTGGCCATCGATTTCCCGGCCTCTGTTGTTCTTTCTATTCCCAAACTTTGCTTCGTCGATCTCCACCACAACTCCCGGTCCTCCAATTTGTACTCTGTTTTGATACAACCAATGCTCGCACACCTCCCGGCGAAATGACGACCAGTCTACTACAGTATTACTATTCATATTTACTTCCTTCATCAGAATTCTGTGTCGAGGGTTAGGAAGCAGACACCATAAAAAATAAAGTTCGCAATATCTGGTATAGGTACCTTTGATTTGGAAAAGAAGGTTCCTTTCAAGGCCGTTGATTTAGAATTACAGTATCTTGATTGAAGCCCTGGAATGGCCTTATTGCAGGTCACAACTAACCTTCCAGTGGCTTTAGACCACTTCACTGGTAGATCGCTACGACATTTAGCGCACGGAAGAGTTTTCGATATCACATTGTGTTGCTGTAAGAGTTCCAGTAACTTATTTCGATCGCCATAGTATTTACGATTGAAACTAGAAAAAGTTATCTCACATGTGACACAATCCATGGTTCAACTGATTTCACTGACAATTGGCGCAATTTTTCATTACATTACTTTATAGACGCTCTTTGGTTTACTCGTTCTATACTCCATGTGAAATAGTACCAAATGCGTGGGGTTGGCATTCCGGAATTAGTGAGCAAGATGGCGCCGAAAGACTTCATTTCTGCTATATAAGTCGTGTATCTATTTGGGATGGCTGGGTGGGTTTATGGCAGCGGACGAGTCAACATCTATTATATTAACATCTCCGGATACCATTACTAAAGGTACTTTGGCAAATTTCATTACCTAATTTTTTTTATACCTATGGTCTTCTCTCCTGTAGCGCTACCGAAACATCTTCCTTAACCAATAAAACAGAAGTTCACTGTAATATTTGGCGTGTATACAAGGCAGTGTAGAACATCTGCTAGACTGGTAAGGATTTACGGAGGCACATGAAGCTGAGCGTTCAAGATAACGTCAACGGTTTGATCTTGCCGTAGATGCGCATTGCGTTTTCCCTTTACGTACTTAAGTTCGACACTACCGGTATTGAAGTGTACTAAGCTATTATTATATTCTCACTAACTAGCAAATCATTGCGGTGTATTTTCTTGAGACACTTCTATTAATGCTTTAGTCTTAGGTACTTCAACATCTGCAGTAAATGACACAATGCCATCGGTCGACTGAACAATCATCACACAATCGAACCAGTCCATAATAAGCGTAGGCCTATTATCACATATTTACACACGATTGCAGTACATTAACGCGAACTGGACTTAACAGACACACTGAAGACACTAAAAATTACAAATGAACAATAGTTTATTCCAACTTTCATCAAACGAAGCTAATCAAAGCTAATATTGTATCCCAGCAACGAATGTAAACAAACAATATATCGGGCTTCCGCATACGCCATTTTCACACTTTCGATACCTGCATTAAGGTCTGAGTATTGTAGTTGGTCTTGCTTAAATACTGGATGTTTGCCGATAGTTTTATCAGTCGCGAACTCGCACTGCTGTATCTACGACCACTACGCCATTTGATGTAATCGATAGCAGATATCGATTTTCATCGATAGCCTTAGAGATCGCGAAACTGAATACACATACTTCCGGCTTTGTAGGCAGTTGTGTAGAGAATATGCAGCACTATCAAACGAGAAGGAAACCACGACGGGCAATTCCTCGGAAGCATTTAAACGTTTATTGGAGAGCTTTTTCGATAATATTTAGCATATTCGTACCAAGTGGAGTATATTTCGTGATTATTTGTGCAATTCGCGCAGTAAATCAGATTTCGTGATATTTCGCGAGTTCATTTTGTTAAAATATGCTACTTTAAGTACCTACAAGGTCATATGTAGGCAAGAAAGGAGATATGAAAACAGTTCGGGCGTATCGCTATTACCAAAAAATACGGCCCCCTAATAATAACAATTAAACAATAACCACGTGCACACGTTATAAACTTATAACTCTTGTAACTTAAAATAGGCTATAAACGAAGTAACCAAGTCAACTTTACTCGGAAAATCCTGCTCCGCGCTGCCATGTTCTCGTCTGAACTTCGGTTCGACCTTCTACCTTGAGTGGCCGTGTGGCCGGCCGCACTTTGAATGAAAGACCCTGTGTTTGTGGGACGTTAAAATGAGAAATGGTTCACATTCCGGGGTTACAGAGAGCTTTGACTTGACACGTGCAGCGGCTTGAGTGAGCCTGGGGTTTTCCTTTAAATCTACACCTCCAAGAATAAGGAATTCCGGTATTATCAAGATTCTCACTCAGCGGAAAGGCTTGACTTTGAGTGGCCTTGGTGGTAGACGGTAAAGCCAACCATTCACACTCCAGCTTGCTGGCCACCGAGCTGTCCGCCAACCAGTTGCTGGATTGTGTCTTGCGTTGCTGACAGCATAGCGTCCAGCACAATCGCGCTGCATGAAAAATACGTTCAGCAATCTTCCCCCACCACTTGCCGTCCGCCCTGAAGGCATGTTTGCGTCGAGGCGGCCAGCGGAGCATCCAGTCGCATACGTAAGTGTGTGACAAAGTACTGTAATCGGTTGATACGCGGGTAGTGGAATAGCAATAATGGATAAAGAGACCTTGGGAGAATTCATACAAGCGTACAAAGAACAACCGTGCCTTTGGAATCCCAGTTTCCAAAATTACTCAAATAGACAAATTGCTTTAGAGGATTTATTGGAAATTCATCCACACTTTTCTTTCGTAGCGACAACAAACAAATACAAAATACTACTACTTTCTGTCATTTAGTCACAAATCACGATGCCGGTGACATTCTCACACAACCTATCGCATTTACAGTCAAACGTGAAATGAAGCTGGGCATGAATGAGCTAGACTCTTTCAGCCGGGCGACCAGCAAGCTGGAGTGTGAATGGCTGGCTGTACTGGCCATGCTCTAATATACAGGCAGTGGTTAAGTTCAGAAGAATGTGCCAAAACAGTGATTTGTTCAAATTGCGAACCATCTCTTAGGTTTTCTTTAAAGAGATATATTCCATTTCCACTTTGTCAATACTAGTTTACTTTAACAATTAAAATAACTAAGCGTATATGTTTCAATCTCTTTGAGTCCTTCAGTCTTTTGACCAGTCTGATGCAGCACTCCATTCCTCCCTGTCCTGATCTAATCGTTTTTCAACTCTACATAGCTACCACACCTTACATCCAAGACAATCTGTTTAAAATATTCTAACTTTGGTCTACCCCTACAGTTCTTGTCCTCGACCCTTCCTTCCATTCCTGGGTGTCTTAGTATGTGTCCTACTAAGCCATCTCTCTTCTCACCATTAGCAGTTACCAGAAACATCTCTCCTCATCCACTCGTCTTAATACCTCTATATTTATAAAATATTTACTTTTACCTAAAGTCAATGTTTATTTCATTGAAAATGTATCGGTTTCGGTCACATTGTCACCATCTTCAGCTGGAATATGATGAGTAACTGAGTAGTACCATACCAAAAGTACACATAGTAAGTTTTCAAACAAAAAAAAGGTCTGTTAGAGTTAATTTTGTAAATTAAGCATAAAAATAGTCTTGAAAAACAGCGTAGAAATACTGTTTTTCTGAAAACTAATAATTGCTGAATAAAACAACTAAGACAAAATTCATTACAGTACATGGAATTTAGTTTGTATATGAAACAAAACGCCATACAAAATTACAATGTGATATATTTTTTGTTTATTTAAGTAACATATATAATGTTACGTGCCACCCCCTAGTGGCAATTCCGTTAACAGGATTACGGAGGGTAGAAAGCACAACACCAATTACTGCTTTAAAGAGAAGTTAGCTTTATTGCTTGCAGGAAAGATACACCACTCAACAGCAAATACAAGCAATTATTATTATTATTATTTATTTACCATAAATCGTACACGAAGTATGGAAGGCCTAGTGAAAAAGGGCAAGCCCCACATACATATTTCATGCTTCACAGGCACAGCTTACATCTACATTTGTTTTAACAATATTTACAAGTTTTACAAAGATATTTGCAGTATTTACATATTTAGAATATTGACATAGTACATTTTCCTGTTCACTCACTCTCCCACGCACGCACTTTCATAACCTCGATCACGCGATACATTCATTCATTCCATTCAGATACTCATTCATTCAGCGAGACAATCAATCACTCATACAGACGTTTATTTATACAATGTACCTTTTTACGTGCGGCTTGAATTTCCTAAGAGGCAAGATCTTGGCCTCCCCTGGCAGCGCGTTCCATAACCGCGCAGAGCGGCCGTAGAAACCTGTCAGGTAAGCATTGCTACGTGCGAAGGGCGGAACGAGAGTTACACCTCGTCCTCTCCGAACTGAGCGGTATGCCAATGACAGTCGGCAAAAAGGGTCAATATTAATGGAACCTGTAAGGGATTTTTTAAGAAAAATTAGATCAATTTGTTTGGCTGTTGCCTCTATAGATGGAAATTTTGACAAAGGGGAAGGGGAATAACGAGCTATTAGCCTTTCTGCGCGGCGCTGTACTCGCTGGAGCTTGTTTATGTTTTCCGCTGTAGTGGGATGCCAAGCAGGTAAGCCGTACGTTAATATCGGACGGACCATGCATGTGTAAGCCATCCTGAAGGCTCTAGGTTTACAGCCTCTCATGTTTCTGTACAAGAAACCCAGAACTTTGGTGGCCTTACATCTTGCCTCTTCACTTTGTATGTTCCAATTCAGGGTGTCGGAGATTGTTACCCCTAATAACTTTAAGTTTGTGCACTGTGGGATGACACTGTTCATAATTTTGTATTCATTCTCAATGGGTTTTTGTGACCTGGTTATTCTTATGTATTTACATTTTTGTACATTTATATTTAAATTATTCACAGAACACCACAGAGATAAGTTGTCCAGATCTGATTTAAGACAGAGGGAATCTTCTTCACATTTAATGCCCCTGTATAGCACGGTGTCATCTGCATATAGTGACATTGATGAGGTGACACAGCCAGGAAGATCGAGCACATATATAGTGAAGAGAAGAGGTCCGATCACAGAGCCCTGAATCACTCCAGAAGTAACTTGAGCAGCCTGCGATCGAGCTCCTCCGTACACCACACACTGCGTTCGACCCTCTAGGAATGACCTCACCCATGCAAGTAAGCTACCCCGTATGTTAAGCTGCTGTAGCTTTAACAAAAGTCTTTCATGAGACACTTGATCGAAGACCTTAGCCCAATCCAGTGCAATACAGTCCACTTGTTTCACTTCTGGCTGATTCAAGTAGAACTGAAACTCATCAATGACTTTTGTCAATAGAGTAGTGCAAGAACGACCCGGAAGAAAACCGTGCTGATTTGGGTCGAGCAGATTGTTCTCCCGCAGGAATTCCAGCACACTGTTTGCTACTAGCCGCTCCATACATTTACAAATTATAGATGTTAGACACACCGGTCTGTAATTTGCAACATCCTCTCTGTCACCTTGCTTATAGATTGGCACCACGTTAGCACATTTCCACCCACACGGCACAGAACCTTGGTTGATAGACAGGTTGAATAACGCACACAGAGAGGGCGCTAATGCTTCCGCACACTGCAGCAGGATCCGCCCGGGAACATCATCTGGGCCGGTCGCCGCATGTGGTCTAATCTTCCGTAGGCTCTGAATCACCTCAGTTGTTGTGAAGTACAGGTTGGAGAGTGGGAGGGGTGGAAGTGATGACCTTGGCAGAAGCAGGTTCATGGTCATATCCGGCTTAGAAAAGTTCTGCTTGAAACTGTCACTGAACGCTGTTGCAATATCTTGGGGTGCACTGAGGAATGTACCGTTACAGTGAAATGAGGCTGGCGCAGCGGTGCCGCGTCTTCTGGACAAAAATTTCCACATTTCACTGGTGCTGCTTATTTTGTGAATATAATTGTCGTATGTTTCGCGAATTAATTTCTTTGTTTGGTTCCTGATGTTCTTGTATTTTTCCCACATGATGTCAGTTGAGCAACTTTTCCATTTCTTGTATAAAACGTTCCTTTTCCTAATCATTTTAATGACTTCCTTCGTCACCCAAGGAGAATTTTTCTTCCTACTAATGGTTATTTTCGGTATAGCTATATCCACATATTCAAAGAAACTTTTTCGCCAGGCGTGCCACACTGAGTTGATGTCGCTGGTGTCCAGAATACATGGGGTGGGAAGGTGTCTGAGGAATAAAGATGATAGCAGTTTCCAGTCTGCCTTTTTGTAATTGAGAACCTTACTCCAGTTTCCTCAAGTCTCTTCCTTGAGCGCTCTTGCCCTTTTCACTTCTCAACAAACCACAGAAGTAAAACCGTCTTAATGAGTCCGGTGGCCTTGACAGAAGCTACCTGCACCTCTTCCTCATGTACACCAACTACAGTTACTTACGATATTCCGCTGCACGCTATTTCGCTGTCCACAAGCTGGGAAAAACAATGTCACTGGATTTCGTAACTCGCACGGCACTTCGTCACCACACTTCTGTCGCTCAGGAAAGACGCTCGCACTAGCTCGTAAAACACACACCCACAGAAAACTCGGTCCCCTCACTGTTGAAGCCGCTTATATAACAGGCTGGTGACTCAATGAATTCTAGAATCGTCCAGGACACACGGCTTCTCGACATTTCCTTCACTGGCTGGTTCACGAATATTATGGACCATCCCTTTCACTTCACAGTCCGTTGCGTAACGCGCACGTAATACACTGAGGCAGAGCACACACAGCCCGGGGGAGCTGTGACTCATGCGGCGAGCGACAAAACAAACTCACAGCCGTAACACCACCCCCTTCCTAAAAGGCTGATCGTCCCGATCAATCATTGGTCCGTCTGTGTCCCTCCGTAGGCTGCCAGGCGATCTCGATGCACGATCTTCATCTTCGCCCTCGGGCTCCGCTGGATCCTGTAGACGACATCGTTGATCCGTTTCACGACTCGGTACGGGCCCTTCCAGGACTTCTGCAGTTTGGGTGTCAGGCCTTTCTTCCGTAATGGGTTGAAGAGCCAGACCAGGTCGTCCTCGTGGAATTCGCCGGCATCCGTCTGTTGGTCGTATCGGGTCTTCATTCGGTCGGTCTCGATCCGCAGTTTCCTCCTCGCGAACGCGTGCACGTTCTCCAGTTGGTTGACAAGTTCTTGACAATACTGGCTTACCGGGACCGGATCATTCCCAGGTCGGCCAAAGGCAAGATCGACAGGTAGACGGAGCTCCCTCCCAAACATGGCCCGGGCTGGTGTGCACCCGGTGGCTTCATGCACGGCGGCGCGGTAGGCCAAGAGAAATAGTGGAAGATGTTTGTCCCAATCCCTCTGGTGCTCTCTGACGACTATTCGGAGATGATTCTCGATGGTGCGATTGAATCGCTCTACCATCCCGTCGGACTGAGGGTGTAGCGGCGTTGTCCTTGTCTTCCGGATTCCCAGCAGCTGGCATAGGTTCTGGAACACCTGCGACTCGAAGTTCCTCCCTTGGTCGGAGTGCAGCTCCAGGGGTACTCCGTACCGGCTGACGAATTCCTTCACCAGGGTCTCTGCAATCGTTGCGGCTTCTTGGTTAGGGAGCGCATACGCCTCCGGCCATTTGGTAAAGTAGTCGCTGACGACCAATATGTAGCGGTTCCCTGCCTCGCTTAACGGGAATGGCCCAGCAACATCGATGGCCACTCTCTCCATGGGGCCGCCCACGTTGTAGGTCTTCAGTGGACCCCGTCGTCTTCGTCCTGGGCCCTTGCTGGCTGCGCAATCGTGGCACCTCGCGCAGTGGTTCTCTACGTCAGTTCGGCATCCGATCCAGTAGAACCGCTCTCTCAGCTTCTCCAGGGTCTTCTTTATCCCTAGGTGTCCACCAGATGATCCTCCATGGACTTCCTTCAGGACTTCCTCCGTCATAGCCTTTGGAACGACGACTTGTTCCCGAGATGTCTTCCCGTCGGTGCTCTCCCAGGTACGGCATATGAGGCCATCCCTCACAACCAGCGAGTCCCACTGCGCCCAGTAGGACTTAAACTTTGGGCTGCAGTCACTCACAATGTTCCACCCGGGTCTGGGGACACAGGCCCTCTTCCATTCGGCTATCAGTCCCAGGTCATCATCTTCTGCTTGTGCCCGCGTGAAAGATTCGTGGCTCCAGTTCCCTTGAAGTTCCACAGTAGTCCGTCGGCACTGTATCCCGGTGTTCTCCTCCCTCCTGGCACAGAAGGTGCAGTCTTCGGGGCACGGTCTTCGTGACAGGGCGTCGGCATTAGAATGCAGTTGGCCTTTCCTGTGCTGGATCTCGAAGTTGTACTGTTGAAGCCTCTCTAACCACCGCGCGAGTTGACCCTCGGGCTGTTTGAAGTTCAGGAGCCACCGCAGGGAAGCATGGTCGGTCCTGATGAGAAATTCTTGCCCGTACAGGTACTTGTGGAAGTGTTCGATGGTCTTCACGATGGCGAGCAGTTCCTTCCTGGTGACGCAGTAGTTCCTCTCTGGCTTTGACAAGACTTTGCTGAAGCAGGCCACTACTCTCTCCTCGCCGTCCACTATTTGCGACAGGATTCCCCCTATACCAAAGTCGCTGGCATCGGTATCGACGATGAACCTTGTTCCAGGTCTGGGGTAGGCCAGAATAGGTGCGGTGCACAGAGCCTGCTTCAGTTGTTCGAAGGCACTGTGGCATTCTGCTGTCCATGTGAAGAGTTGGTCCTTCTCAGTCAGTCGATGCAGTGGTTTGGCGATGTCGGCGAATCCTCTCACGAAGCGACGGTAATAAATGCAGAGTCCCAGGAAGCTTCGTGGTTGGGACTTGTCCTTCGGAACTGGCCACTCCATCACAGCTGCGGTCTTTTCTGGGTCAGTGCGCACCCCTTCCTCGGAGACAATATGCCCAAGGTACTGGACCTGCTTCTGGAAGAGCTGACACTTCTTGGGGCTCAACTTCAGCTGGGCAGCCCGTAGCTTCACCAAGATCTCCTTCAGGTTGATGTAGTGCTCCTCGAAGCTTTTTCCCAGAACGATGACGTCGTCTAGGTAGACCAGGCAGGTCTTCCAGTGTAGTCCCCTCAGAATTGACTCCATTAGCCTTTCGAAGGTCGCAGGGGCGTTGCACAGACCGAATGGCATGACGGTGAACTGCCAGAGCCCGCTGCCCACAGAGAACGCCGTTTTCTCGCGGTCCTTAGGGTGGACCTCCACCTGCCAGTAGCCACTCTTCAAATCCAAGGTGGAGAACCATCTTGATCCTGATATGGTGTCCAGCGTGTCGTCGATCCGGGGTAGAGGGTAGCTGTCCTTCTTCGTGACGTCGTTCACCCGCCTGTAGTCCACGCAGAACCTGGTGGAACCGTCCTTCTTCTTCACTAGCACGACCGGAGAACTCCAAGGACTATGTGATGGCTCGATCACCCCTTGCTCCTTCATCTCTTCTGCCATCTGGTCGACTTCGGCTTGCTTGGCGAGTGGGACACGTCGGAATGGGGCCCTAATCGGTGCGCTGTCCCCAACGTCGATTCTGTGCTGGACCAAGCTTGTCCTACCGAAGTCTTTGCTCCCCACGGAGAAGACGTCCTGGAATTCGCGTAGCAGGTCCTGAAGTTGGCGTGATTGCTCCTCGTCTAAATGGTCCTGGGATCCTTGGTACAGCTTCTCTAGTTTTTCTGGCAGGGCGCGTCTTCTTCGGTTGTCCGTCTGCAGGTGTCCGTCCGTCGTGTCTGTGATGCGGGCAATCCAGGTAACGGGCTCGCAGACTCCTAGGTTGGTGTCCCGGTGAACCGTAATATCGTAGTCGTTCAGGTTGGACAGGCGGACGTACGGCCGAGGCGTCGTGTTGATGAGGGTCTTGGCAACTAGCAATCCTTTTGTCTGGAGGTCCTCATATTTTGGCTCGATGACAGCCGCCACTCCCTCAGCTGTTCCGTCGACAATTACGGCAGCGCTGACTTCCGTCCTGGTGGGAACGATGACGTCCTCTCTCAGCCTTACTCGTCGTGCGGTGATGGCCTCGTGTGCTGGTTGCAAAGCAAGTTCCTCGCCTCCGAAGCGCAGAATGTTGGTACTCAGATCCAAGATGATGTTGTTCTGGTCCAGGAAGTCCAGTCCGATGATCACTTCATTTGATACGTCAGCCACAAGCACTGGATGCTTTATCGCCCGTCGACCAATGACGAATTCCAGTGATGCTTCGCCATGTACCGGTGCGGTCTCTCCGGTCGCGGTTATTAGCTGTATGTTCCTCTGTGTGGGTTGCACTCTCCACTTCGGGATCACGGTGGGATTGACGATGGTCCTCGATGCTCCCGTGTCGATTAGCATGGGCCATCTCTCTCCGTTGACGACTCCGTCGACCATCAGACTGCTATTGTCCCTCCGTAACTTCGTCACACGAACTTGGACTGCCGGGGCTTGACGACTGTCACAAGCCAACCTTTGCCCCCCAAGGCTGGCTAATACTCATTTCCCTGGGCCGCGCGGTTTTCAGACGACTTATTTCCCGTCGGATACCCTCGGCGGCGGCGATCGCTGCAGTCTTTGCTCAGGTGGCCTTTCTTACCGCAGGTCCAGCAGGTCGGTAGTCCTCTTCCGGGCCGCCTCTCCGGTTGTCTTCCGGCTGTGTCGTTGCTGGTGGTGCCGCGACTGTCGAAGAAACGGCTTAGCGCCTCCATCAATTCGTCGGCCAGGGGCTTGGTCTCGTTGGTTTTTGCTGGTTCGTCGACGTCCACTTGACGCACCCGCGCGTGCATTCTAGATGCCTGTTTTGCCGTCTCGAACTCAAGTGCGTGGCTCAGCGCATCTGCCAGGGTCTTATTGCGCGCGAGTCGCAGCGCCTGTTGAGTGTCCGAGTCCCGTAGCCCGTCGGTAAAGGTCTGCGTCGCAATCTGTTCCAGAAAGTCGGCCGGCGCTGTTGGATAGGCGAGCCTTACGAGGCGTGCGATGTCCATCTCGAACTCCTGCAGGGTTTCCGCGTTCTTCTGTACCCGGGTCCGGAGCTGCATCTGGTAGGCCTGCTGAAGATGGCTATCTCCATATCGGGACTCCATATGGGCGGTCAGTGAAGCGTAGTCCTGGGATCCAGTCGGGATGGCCTGAAGGACGTTGAGGGCGTCACCTCTCAGCGCTACAATGAGAGCTGTAGCCTTTTCTGTGTTGTTCCAGTTATTTATGGAACAGGCCGCCTCGAACTGACGTAAGTAGGTGCTCCACGGGACCTTTCCGTCGAAGGTTGGGGGCGTCACTCTGCTATGTCTCGTTCCTGATATTCCCGGTGTAACGGTGGGCGGGCTTTTTCGCAGCTCGGCAACTTCCTCTCGTAGAGCGTTGAATTTCTCTTCCACCCCCGTCAGTGGGCGTTGGCGCAGCTCGGCAACTTCCACTTGTAAGGCGTCGAACTTCTTTTCCACTGCTGCGACTTCCTCACGTAGGTCCTGTTCTAATTTCCTTTGGCTCTCCTCTAATTTCGTCAGCAGACACTTTTCCAGATTTTTCTGGCCATCCAGAAATTTGGCGGTTAGGTCCTTTGCTAACTTATTCTGGCCGTCCTTCAGGTCCTCTGCTAACATCTTCTGGCCATCCTCCATCTTCTTCTGGCCGTCTTCTTCAGGTCATCCTTCAGGTCCTTATGGCCGTCTTCCATCTTAGCTTCCATGCCACTTAACTTTTCTAGCAATGCTACCAACTGCGCCTCCATTTTAGTTGTTTGACTTGTTAAGGGCATGCACTCACAGGAAAATTAGAGAAAAATGACCTGCTCGGGATTTGAAACCAGGACCGTCAGGTGTAGTGCTTGAGTTCGTAATCCGGCTTCTGACACCAGTTGTTACGTGCCACCCCCTAGTGGCAATTCCGTTAACAGGATTACGGAGGGTAGAAAGCACAACACCAATTACTGCTTTAAAGAGAAGTTAGCTTTATTGCTTGCAGGAAAGATACACCACTCAACAGCAAATACAAGCAATTAGAACCTTACTCCAGTTTCCTCAAGTCTCTTCCTTGAGCGCTCTTGCCCCTTTCACTTCTCAACAAACCACAGAAGTAAAACCGTCTTAATGAGTCCAGTGGCCTTGACAGAAGCTACCTGCACCTCTTCCTCATGTACACCAACTACAGTTACTTACGATATTCCGCTACACGCTATTTCGCTGTCCACAAGCTGGGAAAAACAATGTCACTGGATTTCGTAACTCGCACGGCACTTCGTCACCACACTTCTGTCGCTCAGGAAAGACGCTCGCACTAGCTCGTAAAACACACGCCCACAGAAAACTCGGTCCCCTCACTGTTGAAGCCGCTTATATAACAGGCTGGTGACTCAATGAATTCTAGAATCGTCCAGGACACACGGCTTCTCGACATTTCCTTCACTGGCTGGGTCACGAATATTATGGACCATCCCTTTCACTTCGCAGTCCGTTGCGTAACGCGCACGTAATACACTGAGGCAGAGCACGCACAGCCCGGGGGAGCTGTGACTCATGCGGCGAGCGACAAAACAAACTCACAGCCGTAACAATAAGAATACATTTCAAAAAATGATGAGGCCAAAATTCACCCAAATTTCTCCAAAAATTTTCAATATTGGTCAATAAAGTTGTGGAAGGATAGAGTTTAATATTTTCAAGTTTCATAGCATTAGGGTTAAATATTCCTATAATATATGAGATTTTGTGAAGCACTGCATTTACATTAACATCTCCCCTTTAAAGGAGGGAATAAATTCGGGACATTTTACGTCTCAAAAACAGTTTCCTCGGGAGATGGCTCAGAAAAATTCAAAATCCGGGACTGTCCTGGAAAAATCCTTAGCTAGCGGTACATACATGTATCCTCTTGCGGAGAGATGATATTATAGAGCTCTGTCGAGCCGCTTGTTCTCTCAGCTGTTCCGCCTCCACCTGCAACTCTGACGCCCGCTGCTCGCGAGTCCGCAGCTGGGACCTCATGTCTTGTAGCTGAAATAAATATAATTAGAAGGGGACACCAATTAAAATGCTCATTTATATAACCAAATCCTAGATAGGCCAACTGGATTACAATGAGGAGTTTCCAACAGTAGCTTAGTTTAGTTTACCGGTAGCTTAGTTTAGTTTACCAGTAGTTACGTTTAGTTTACCGGTAGCCTAGTTCAGTTTATCGGTAGCTTAATTTAGTTTACCGGTAGGTTAGTTTAGTTTACCAGTAGTTACGTTTAGTTTATAGGTAGCTTGGTTTAGTTTACCGGTAACTTAGTTATGTTTATCGGTAGCTTAGTTTAGTTTACCTGTAACTTAGTTTAGTTTAACGGTAGCTTAGTTTAGTTTATCGGTAGCTTAGTTTAGTTTTACCGGTAGCTTAGTTTAGTTTTACCGGTAGCTTAGTTTAGTTTATCGGTAACATAGTTTAGTTTATCGGTAGCTTAGTTTAGTTTATGGGTAGCTTAGTTTAGTTTATCGGTAGCTTAGTTTAGTTTATCGGTAGCTTAGTTTAGTTTACCAGTAATTACGTTTAGTTTACCGGTAGCCTAGTTCAGTTTATCGGTAGCTTAATTTAGTTTACCGGTAGGTTAGTTTAGTTTACCAGTAGTTACGTTTAGTTTATAGGTAGCTTGGTTTAGTTTACCGGTAACTTAGTTAAGTTTATCGGTAGCTTAGTTTAGTTTACCTGTAACTTAGTTTAGTTTAACGGTAGCTTAGTTTAGTTTATCGGTAGCTTAGTTTAGTTTTACCGGTAGCTTAGTTTAGTTTATCGGTAACATAGTTTAGTTTATCGGTAGCTTAGTTTAGTTTATGGGTAGCTTAGTTTAGTTTATCGGTAGCTTAGTTTAGTTTACCGGTAACTTAATTTAGTTTATCGGTAGCTTAGTTTAGTTTACCGGTAGCCTAGTTTAGTTCATCGGTAGATAAGTTTAGTTTATCGGTAGCTTAGTTTAGTTTATCGGTAACTTAGTTTAGTTTACCGGTAGTTTAGTTTAGTTTAGTTTATCGGTAACGTAGTTTAGTTTTACCGGTAGCTTAGTTTAGTTAGTTTAGTTTATCGGTAACATAGTTTAGTTTATCGGTAGTTAAGTTTAGTTTATCGGTAACTTAGTTTAGTTTACAAGTAGCTTAGTTTAGTTTATCGGTAGTTTAGTTTATCGGTAGTTTAGTTAAGTTTACCGGTAGCCTAGTTTAGTTTATCGGTAGCCTAGTTTAGTTTACCGGCAACTTAGTTTAGTTTACCGGTAGCTTAGTTTAGTTTACTGGTAGTTTAGTTTAGTTTATCTGTAGCCTAGTTTAGTTTACCGGTAACTTAGTTTAGTTTATCGGTAGCTTAGTTTAGATTTTCGGTAGCTTAGTTTAGTTTATCGGTAACTTAACTTTAGTTTATCGGTAGTTTAGTTTAGTTTAGTTTATCGGTAGCTTAGTTTCGTTTATCGGTAGTTTAGTTTAGTTTATCGGTAACTTAGTTTAAATTACCGGTAGCTTAGTTTAGTTTTTCGGTAGTTTAGTTTAGTTTATCGGTAGCCTAGTTTAGTTTATCGGTAGCCTAGTTTAGTTTACCGGCAACTTAGTTTAGTTTATCGGTAGCTTAGTTTAGTTTACTGGTAGTTTAGTTTATCGGTAGCCTAGTTTAGTTTACCGGTAACTTAGTTTAGTTTATCGGTAGCTTAGTTTAGTTTTTCGGTAGCTTAGTTTAGTTTATCGGTAACTTAAGTTTAGTTTATCGGTAGTTTAGTTTAGTTTATCGGTAGCTTAGTTTCGTTTATCGGTAGTTTAGTTTAGTTTATCGGTAACTTAGTTTAGTTTACCGGTAGCTTAGTTTAGTTTGTCAGTAGTTTAGTTTAGTTTATCGGTAGTTTAGTTTAGTTTAGTTTACAGGTAGCCTAGTTTAGTTTATCTGTAGCCTAGTCTAGTTTACTTAGTTTAGTTTATCGGTAGCTTAATTTAGTTTACCGGTAGCTTAGTTTAGTTTACCAGTAGTTAAGTTTAGTTTACCGGTAGCCTATTTTAGTTTATCGGTAGCTTAGTTTAGTTTACCGGTAGCCTAGTTTAGTTTATCGGTAGCTTAGTTTAGTTTATCGGTAGCTTAGTTTAGTTTGCCGGTAGCTTAGTTTAATTTACCGGTAGCTTAGTTTATCGGTAGCTTAGTTTAGTTTATCGGTAACTTAGTTTAGTTTATAGGTAGTTTAGTTTATATGTAGTTTAGTTTAGTTTATCGGTAACTTAGTTTAGTTTACTGGTAGCTTAGTTTAGTTTATCGGTACTTTAGTTTAGTTTACCGGTAGCCTAGCTTAGTTTATCGGTAGCTTAGTTTAGTTTATCGGTAGATTAGTTTAGTTTATCGGTAGTTTAGTTTAGTTTATCGGTAGCTTAGTTTAGTTTACCGGTAGCTTAGTTTAGTTTACCGGTAGCTTAGTTTAGTTTATCGGTAGCTTAGTTTAGTTTATCGGTAACTTAGTTTAGTTTATCGGTAGTTTAGTTTATATGTAGTTTAGTTTATCGGTAACTTAGTTTAGTTTATCGGTAGTTTAGTTTAGTTTACCGGTAGCCTAGTTTAGTTTATCGGTAGCCTAGTTTAGTTTACCGGTAACTTAGTTTAGTTTATCGGTAGCTTAGTTTCGTTTATCGGTAGTTTAGTTTAGGTTATCGGTAACTTAGTTTAGTTTACCGGTAGCTTAGTTTAGTTTGTCAGTAGTTTAGTTTAGTTTATCGGTAGTTTAGTTTAGTTTAGTTTAGTTTACAGGTAGCCTAGTTTAGTTTATCTGTAGCCTAGTCTAGTTTACTTAGTTTAGTTTATCGGTAGCTTAATTTAGTTTACCGGTAGCTTAGTTTAGTTTACCAGTAGTTAAGTTTAGTTTACCGGTAGCCTAGTTTAGTTTATCGGTAGCTTAGTTTAGTTTACCGGTAGCCTAGTTTAGTTTATCGGTAGCTTAGTTTAGTTTATCGGTAGCTTAGTTTAGTTTTACCGGTAGCTTAGTTTAGTTTACCGGTAGCTTAGTTTAGTTTACCGGTACCTTAGTTAAGTTTATCGGTAGCTTAGTTTAGTTTATCGGTAACTTAGTTTAGTTTATAGGTAGTTTAGTTTATATGTAGTTTAGTTTAGTTTATCGGTAACTTAGTTTAGTTTACTGGTAGCTTAGTTTAGTTTATCGGTACTTTAGTTTAGTTTACCGGTAGCCTAGCTTAGTTTATCGGTAGCTTAGTTTAGTTTATCGGTAGATTAGTTTAGTTTATCGGTAGTTTAGTTTAGTTTATCGGTAACTTAGATTAGTTTTACAGGAAGCTTAGTTTAGTTTACCGGTAGCTTAGTTTAGTTTATCGGTAGCTTAGTTTAGTTTATCGGTAACTTAGTTTAGTTTATCGGTAGTTTAGTTTATATGTAGTTTAGTTTAGTTTATCGGTAACTTAGTTTAGTTTACTGGTAGCTTAGTTTAGTTTATCGGTAGTTTAATTTAGTTTATCGGTAACTTAGTTTAGTTTACCGGTAGCTTAGTTTAGTTTATCGGTAGTTTAGTTTAGTTTATCGGTAGCCTAGTTTAGTTTATCGGTAGCCTAGTTTAGTTTACCGGTAACTTAGTTTAGTTTATCGGTAGCTTAATTTAGTTTACCGCTAGCTTAGTTTAGTTTACCAGTAGTTAAGTTTAGTTTATCGGTAGCTTAGTTTAGTTTACCGGTAACTTAGTTTAGTTTATCGGTAGCTTAGTTTAGTTTACCGGTAGCCTAGTTTAGTTTATCGGTAACTTAGTTTAGTTTATCGGTAGTTTAGTTTAGTTTATCGGTAGTTTAGTTTATCGGTAACTTAGTTTAGTTTTAGCGGTAGCTTAGTTTAGTTTATCGGTAGCTTAGTTTAGTTTATCGGTAACTTAGTTTAGTGTATCGGTAGTTTAGTTTATCGGTAGCTTAGTTTAGTTTATCGGTAACTTAACTTAGTTTAGTTTACCGGTAGCTTAGTTTAGTTTATCGGTAGTTTAGTTTAGTTTATCGGTAGTTTAGTTTAGTGTACCGGTAGCCTAGTTTAGTTTATCGGTATTCTAGTTTAGTTCGCCGGTAACTTAGTTTAGTTTACCGGTAGCTTAGTTTAGTTTATCGGTAGTTTAGTTTAGTTTATCGGTAGTTTAGTTTAGTTTAGTGTACCGGTAGCCTAGTTTAGTTTATCGGTATTGTAGTTTAGTTCACCGGTAACTTAGTTTAGTTTATCGGTAGCTTAGTTTAGTTTACTGGTAGTTTAGTTTAGTTTACCAGTAGTTAAGTTTAGTTTACCGGTTGCCTAGTTTAGTTTATCGGTAGCCTAGTTTAGTTTACCGGTAACTTAGTTTAGTTTATCGGTAGCTTAGTTTAGTTTACTGGTAGTTTAGTTTAGTTTACCAGTAGCTTAGTTTAGTTTAACGGTAGTTTAGTTTAAAGTAATGTAAAATAAATTAAATTAATTTTAATTAATTTTAATTCATTTAATTTATTTTTATGTAATTTAATGTAATTATTGAACATATTTCACGTTGTATTTCAAAATTCAGTTAACTATCTTCCTATATTTTCACTTCCTTGATCTAAAAAGTAAGATTCTAACCTGCAATTTTTTTTAAATAATATTTTATCATTTTCTCACTACATTAATATAGAATACATAATATGTTTAAATCCGGCGTAGGGTGATTAAATATCGGGGCTCTTTTATGTTTCCGGGTCCCTGGCCACAGCTCTGTTTGCCACCCGTCTTGTCAGGCCTTAATATGATTATTGTTATTAATAGTAGTACCGTAGTATCATTGTTCCCTTGAATAAGAATGATGTTTACCTCTGTGAGCAGTCGGTCCCTCTTGTACTGAAGAGCAGCCAAGTCGCTCCGTAGAGCCGTCGTCACATCGTGCGCCATTTCTACCACTTCATCCCCCATCTGAAACAGACAGTACACATAAGTTCCATTTTTTATCAATGAGTCACGTCAACAAATGATTGAACTGTAAAATATAATACTGTTTTAAATATATATATAAATTATAAAATAAAAATATATAATAATTATATAAAATAAAAAATATAAAATACATAAATCAAAATATATAATATATATATTAACTATAAAATACCGTATATAAAATATGTAAAATGTAAAATATAACGAAAGTTTGATGCTTTTCACTCGGTCAACACGATTCTACCCAAATAAGATGGGTTATTCCCTAATCCCGAAAAAGAAATTACATGAGATGTAGAAAGATGTAAATTTCATGTATTTTGTTTTCAGTATTACGGAATAACACAACTCATTTGGGTACAATCATGTTCACTGACTGAAAAGCAACAAACTTTCGTTTACTAAGGCAACACTGAAAATGGATTCAAACAGCATAATGTAAAAAATAACATATTAAGCATCTTCTTCTTCTTCTTCAAACTGTATACTATACATAAAGCTTAATATTGGTTTGTTTGTTTGTTTGTCTGTTATTTATACAAATCTACACCATTTCACCGATCTGAACCAAATTTGATATTGTATATTTGAATATTTCGGACAGACCTCTCAATTCCCTGCATTTAGGCCCTTTGGCACAAATCTGCACCGTTTCACCGAACTGAACCAAATTTTACGTACTTACCATTTGGGTCCCGACGAGAAACACTGTCTACTTGAAATATGGATCTGTTCGATGAAATGGTGTAGGTATGTGTAAATAATGTTCAAATTAAGCTTCGCAATGCAAGAAACAATTTACTGGACGTAAAATTTTGCCATTTTGCTGAAACGATGTGGATTTGTATAAGTAACAGTCAGACAAATGGGCCCTAAAACCACGTTTTATGACCCTTTTCGTTCCGAAAAATACACAGTCATGTTAAGATTGGACGGAAGGGGGATTTGTGTTTCATGCACCTCGCCATTCTTAAATTACGTCTGACAAGAATTCGTTGCACATGTCGGAAGTATTTCGGTGTTGTAGTAGGGGTCCAGAGATCCTGAGAATTGAGTTGCAACTGTAAGAATATTTTAATCTGTTGTTGGCTGGCAAAGTGGGCTGAATCACGCCGCCCCTATCCGAGTTCTGGTGCAGAATTGCGAAAATAGTTACATCTTACGCGGCTTACAAATTGAAGTCACGGGGAGTAATTAGTGCAAGAAGTTTTCTTAGGCCCCTTAAAACAGTTATCATCTTAAAGATATTAGGCCTGTGTATAAGTGAGAGGATGGTGTAGGTGCAGTACATTGAGATTATCGGATAGTAAAGGAAAGAAAATTTGTAGTTTTACTCGACTGTTAATATCGCGATCATGAGCCACTGGAGTTATCAGTTGCAATAAGTGTTCGTACTTGCAAATTTTCTTTGATGTATTCCAAACACTATCGTACAGCGCTATGTGGTGATAAATGACACTATTGCTCCAGCACGAGCTCGGGACAGCCGAAGTTTTCCGAGGTGTTCTGATTATTTTCCTACGGCGCTATGCGGCAAAACACGACATTATCGGTCTCTTCTTTTCTAACAGCTAATGATATAAAGCAGCGTTTTTTATTTCACTTACTCCTCCTTTCAATAGGGGCAGATGACCTCGTAGTTCCGCCCCTTGAATCCTCAATAACTAACTAACTAACTAACTAACTAACTCCTCCTAATAATGTTTTTTCCATTTATATTAAACTAGCAACCCACCCCGGCTTCGCCCGGGAACAGATATGAATGCATTACGAGATAAACGCTTTTTTTTTTCGATGTCAATGAACTACGACCAATATCCGTTTTACGTCTCGGCATGATTGGTTAAAATCTCTGACTGGACAATTAATTATATTATCATGCAGATGCATGTGCAACGAATTCTTGTCAGACGTGATTTAAGAATGGCGAGGTGCATGAAACACAAATCCCCCTTCCGTCCAATCTTAACTTGACTGTGTATTTTGCGGTACGAAACGTTCACAAGCGAAATGATGAAAACCGAGTTGCACTTCCAGGGAAACTTCAAACACAACCACTCTTCTCGGAAGTCTTAACTCAACACGATTCGACAGTTTGCTACTGGCTGTATCTGGGCTAATAGGCCCGCCCGCTAGCTAGGTTGTATCTGGGGTCATAGGTTCGCCCATAGCTAGCTGGTAAACTGTCGGCTCAGTAATTGAATGGAAGAAATGAAAACGTAAAATCACTTTTATTGAACGATGTATTGAAGCTAGAGATAATTATGCTCTCGCGGATTTTTTGTAGAACTTTTCATGCTGAACAATTCTTACGCTCATAGTGTATGAATATTTTTAACGGTTTGCCCAGAGTAGGATTAAAAAGCGCACGGACGCCAGGTTTCTTTTTTGACCTTTTCACTGAAATCGTTACTGCTTGGCTTCTTTTGATCAAAAATAAATTATTTTCTACAGAAATCTTCCTCGAGATACCCTTTACAGAATGGTGAAAACCACATCAAAATCCATCCAGTGGTTCTCGAGATTACCCGTGATATCCAAGAATCGGGGACTTCGTTTTATACAAGTAAAGATTACAGTACATGTGTCTGTACTATACCTAGGTAGTTAGTGAATAGCTGTTTCCCTGATAAATATTATCATTATCATTAGGGGGAAATGTTCTGGATGTTACGTCCACTATGATACTTATCATCACCACAATCACAACTGGGAGTAAAGTAGAGTAGTGGTTGAATAAAAACATTGTATTGTAAAGTGGACACTGTTGCACAGATGTCGTAATCAATACCGGAAAAAGAATATATTATGGCTAAGGTCATAGATATACATCTCAAGTTACGTTGAGTCAAAGTGAATCTCAACAGGTCAGAAGGGCAGATGACCTCGTAGTTCCGCCCCTTAAAACAACAGTAACTAACTAAGTAACTAAACTCAACAGGTCGTTCTACTTGTAGTGCAGTGCATTAATCCGACAACCGTGTGTAAAGAAATGAAAGTACTATGGTTTGGATTTTATTTTATACGGGTGACAAGGGCTGTCCAAGATCACAGTGTATTGTTTGTGGGGACACACTGGTAACAGTAGCGTGAAACCTTCTCTATACTAACGTCATTCAGAAATTAAAGTTGTTTGTTAATCCATTTAGGGTATTTGCGACATCGTGGTCATTTAGCCTCGTGTATTTATATGTGTGTGTTTTGAGTTGGTGTGATAACCTGTGTTATTGTGATGTCTGTAGTACAGGGTCATTATCTATGTGCGCGCGAGTATAGTACGGAAGGAATGTCGTGACGCTTCAAGGTCGAACAGCAGGGGGAGGACAGACAAGTTTCTAGCCACGTATTAAGCTTGGGGGGGGGGGGGGGGGAGAAGCTGTCCCAGTGGCTTTACGTTCGCCGCGCTGTTAACTTCGCAAGTGTATACTCGCAAGTGCAACTATTTTGAATGTGGTTTAAATATTTGTCATGATATATAATACTATTTAGAATTGTGTTATCCTGGAATATTTTTGTAATACAGTATATCTACTCTTTAGTCAGAAACATGTCAGAAAGATAGATTGGTGGGAAGATCATTCACAGCCAAACAAGAGAGCTTATTTGCAATATATATGACTTATGAAACAAGAAACAGAAGAAGGGCCAATTTTATTGAAAGAAGTGCAAAAACGAGTTGCTGAAGCTACTGGAATATTCCGCTGAAGTGTTCAGAGGATTTTAAAAGAAAACCAAACCAATTTGGAGGTTGAACATTCTTTTTCAATGCCCCGTAAAAACCGCCCGAAGGAAAGAGTTGAAACGGAAATAGATGACTTTGACAAATGCGTAATTAAAAGAACTATTAATGAATTCCATGTAGCTCAAGGTCAAAGTCCAACGTTACGAGCTTTATTACCAATTTTAAGGGAGAAAATTGACTTTGAACTTTCGAAATGGGCCCTTAGTCAAGTAATGAATACTTTAGGTTTTAGGTGGAAGAAATCGTGTGACAACAGGAAAGTTCTGATA
Organism: Meconema thalassinum; assembly: GCA_946902985.2. Lineage (NCBI taxonomy): Eukaryota > Metazoa > Arthropoda > Insecta > Orthoptera > Tettigoniidae > Meconema > Meconema thalassinum. The sequence goes on along the minus strand of OX336399.1, from coordinate 160,727,878 downwards.
GAAAAATCTGACATAAGGAAAAAGAAACTAGCCTATTTGAGATCAATCAAACAGTACCGGAGTGTCAAACGACCCATAGTGTACATGGAGGAAACATAATTACATACACTCCTCTTCTTCCTATCAATAATGCTAAACATCTGCAATAAGTATGTATTGGGGAGCGTGATGGCGCAGTGGCTTTGCTGCTTGTCTTTCACCCGGACGGCCGGGATTCGAATCCCGGTGAGAGCGGGATGGAATTTTCACCTGAAAAATCACGTGGCGTCAGGAAGGGCATCCGGCCTTAAATCCCCGGCCAAATCCAAAATGAGCCTGGTTGGCTTCGGCGACTCCAATTCATTGGGAAAAGCCGTATAAAGTTTATCTGCAATGAGTATGTAGGCTACGAAGTGAAGTGAATTTATTTCAAATTTATATGTCACTGCTTTATATTAAAATAATATCTATTAAGTTATATTCTTTGCCGATATATTGTTGCAATAAGTACGTACATATCGTTTAAGATATTTTATACATGTCCGATGAATGATTGATTACACGGGACGGCGAAAACGAGCAGTGACCAGTTGTGCGCTGACTGCTATTTTTCTTTTCTGTTTAACAACCCGCAGACAGAAACCTATTCGTCCCACAAACAAGAACTTTTTCTAACATGAAAATTCAACTCATTGCCTCAAACTTTTACGCTTACACAATTTATTTAGCCCAAAAATACGAAAATTTACCGCATACTAACTTTTTCATGCCATTTAGATTATTTAATAAATAGGATCAACTTTGAAAGCATCATTACATGTTCATAAATTATTTAATATAGCATTGCTTTTCATACTTTGCATCCCAGATTCCTGTTCTATAAATTTGCGATGTTTCAGAATTTTATTTTCATTTCAAGTGGTCTAATTCTTGGTGTAACCGAAGTGCTCAATTGGCGCACTTCCACTGTAGTTCATTCGAAGCAGCCGGCTCCCTGCTCCCTGCTCGGCAACCTTCACCACTTACGCTCCATCTTGACCTTGAAGCGTCACTACATTCCTTCCAAACTAACACGGCAACCTAAGCCGGCTGTGACTGGCGCAGATCGTGGGCGCGCGTATGCGGTTCAGCTTGTGTTTGGCGCGCTTCGCTGACTCATATCGTTTGTTCACACGTGTTTTGGCATTCATTTGGACTCGTATCTGCAAAGCTTAGACGGTAGTGTTGCACCTTTAGTGAGTATTGTGATTACTGTGATTGTTGGTCATGCCTAGACACCAATTCACATTGCGCGAACGTGTGTATATCCATAATTCGTAGACTATATGAAAAGCAGAAAATGTTATTCTGAAACGAGACGAAAATTTCGAATCAAGTTTCCAGGAAGACCTGTGACTAATGCCAGTACAATTAGGAGGCTCGCTAAACGATTCAAGGAAACAGGCTCCGTAAATAATCAAGAGTTGACAGACATTCTTTCATCAGAAGATGTCTGGTGTGTGTTACAAGAGAGGGAGGACATTTTCAGCATCGCCTATGAGCACTGTAAGTGCACATTATTGATCATGTTTGGTAAACGTGTGTGAAAGTGCGCGCCACACCGACTGAACCGGGTACGCGCGCCCGAGATCTGCGCCAGTCACAGCCAACTTAGCTTATAGTGTTTATCGGCTCGCAAATAGATAATGACCCAGTAGTAGTAGTATGTGTATTTGTAATGCAGCTCAAGATTGGGAAGGAGGTGGCCGTGGACTTAAGTTAATAACCGTCGCGGCATTTGACTGGAGTAGAAGTGGAAAACCACTTCCACGATAGCGGAGGTTGGAATCTAATCCGCCTCTTCTCAGTTTTGCCTCTCGAGGCTGAGTATGTCCCGTTACAGATCTCAAACAAGATTTTTTTTTTCAAAGCCGAGAAACAAAAACCAGGGCCAAGAATGCTAGCCACTACGTAACGAGGCGTGATTGTGATTCTACCATGTTTCAAATTGTATGTTAATGCCGTCCGCGGTAGCCGAGAGCGCTAATGCGCTACATCGAGCCTCGCTAGCATCGAGAGAGCGTGGGTTCGAACCCCACCTCAGCCGTCCTGAAGATGGTTTTCGTGGTTTTCCATTTTCACCACCAGGCAAATGCTGGAACGGGTCCTTTCAACAGGTCCATGGCTGCATTATTAAAATTAATAAATTGAATGTTAATCTAAATGAAAACACGCACTGAACTCATTTCTGCAAATAGTCGCGTATACCGTCAAGGTTTTCGAATATTCAGTTATTGAAGGGAAGGGTGTATTTATATTTTAAAAGTTAACAATGAATCGCCTCCGTTGCGTAGTGGTCAGCGTGATTAGCTGCCACCCCGGAGGTCCGTGATTCGATTCCCGGCACTGCCACGAATTTTGAAAAGTGGTATGAGGACTAGTACGGGGTCTAGTCAGCCTCGGGTGGTCCAAATGAGTAGAGGGGGTTTGATTCCCACCTCAGCCATCCACTATGTGGTTTTCTGTGGTTTCCCACTTCGTCTTCGGGCAAATGCCGGGATGGTTCCTACTGTAAGGCCACGGCCGCCACCTTCCCACTTCCTTGACAAACCCTCCCACTCTTCCCATCCGTTCATCAGGTCCCTATTCGCTTTGCAGGTGAGGCTGCCTGGGCCTCGTGCTGATCACACACCCCAGTTGTATCCCCGACTCAGAGTCACAAGCTCCGGACACTGCCCTCAGTGGCGGTAGAGGTGGGAACCCTCGCTTAGTCCGTGGAAAAAAAACAACCCTGGAAGGCAAACCGATCACGCAAAAAACAAGAAGTTCCGTGACGAACTAAAGAGCCTACTTTTCTTAAAATTTAAGATTCATCCCAATAATTAATCTATATGGATCTATCTGGAATAATGACGAAATTAAGTTGGTAATATCGAAATTTCTAATTAATTCGAAATACTGTATACCTGGCATAATGTAGCCTAATAGAGAACTACAGTTGGCAGCCCTGGTGACTGAATATATTCTTAGTTCCATCTCTTAAGGTACAGAATAAAAAATTTGGTTGAAGTCCAGTGGATAGCATGGAAGTTACATGCAGTTAAACATTGGATCTAACAGCGCGTGTAAAATCATGTTGGCAACAATGACATACATGTATTGGTCAGAAATAATCTGAAATAATATGATCTATTGTTGTGTCAATTTTGAATGAAATCCAATAGTTAGTATAGAAGTTACATGCATTTTAAAATTGGATCTATCAACAGGCTTAGAATCATGTTGGCAGCACTGGCGTAGGTCTATATTAGTAACTCTAAATTAATCTAGAATGCAAGGTACTATACGTGTGCAAAGTTTCGAGCTATTGGCTTGCATACTTTCTGATATATTGATATGAGGGTAACAAAAATAGAGACAGTATTTATTTACAGTTGGCAGCCCTGGTTACTATTAAGAAACGGAATAGCCATATCTGTTATGGTACACATAGCACACACGAAATTTGGTTGAAATCCAAATGATAGTATAGAAGTTACATGTATTTAAAGTTGGAACTCTCAGCAGGCTTAGAATCATGTTGGTGGCACTGACGTATATAAGTTACTCCAAATTAATATAGAATGTCAGGTATTATACGTATGCATAGTTTAAAGGCGTCGGCTTGCATACTTTCTGATATATGGGTATTTGGATTTTAAAAAATTAGAGCATTTATTAACAGTTGGCAGCCCTGGTGGCCTTAAGTATACGCTCAGTGATAACTGTTTATGTACCCACAACACGTACGAAATTTGGTTGAAATCCAATTGATAGTGTAGAAGTTATATGCATTTAAAATTTGGACCTATCAGCAGGCTTATAATCATTTTGGCAACACCACCATGTATGGCCTCCTGGAAATTAAACTGCAATAATATTATCTATACGTGTGCCAATTTTGAAATAGCTCCCATTCATACCTTCCAAGATATCCAACATGGAGCTCAAATTTCAATTGCGATTTTTCAGCAGTTGGTAGCACTGACATCATTTTCAAATATGGCCGTGAGATATCCAGGTATAGATATTTACTCCCACCAAATTTTGTTTCGATTACTGCAGCCGTTTAGGAGTTGATAGGGGGGACACCCACACAGCCAGACAGACAGAAGGACAGACAGACAGACAGACAGACAGACACACATTTGACCGATCTCATAAGTCTACTTTTTCCTCATTTTTGCAAAATGTTAAAAGTAGGCTAAAAAGTTAACAATGTGCTTTACTTCACGACCATTGAAATTGCAATCCCGTTATTTTCTTAATTAAGGTTAGTTGACGTACTTTTGAACTGGCTAATTCAGGGGCGTATATAGAGTTGTATTTTGGGGAAGCTTGCCACGGTGGGTTAGTGGTTATCGTGTCGGACTACCAACCCCAAGCTTGCAGGTTTGCTCCTGGCCGTGGTAAGTGATTTTTGAAAGGAAACAAACATCACGACACGCATGTCATACGTTGTTGGTTTGTTAAAGAACCCATTTGAATTCAGTAGGCCGTGTTCATAATGGCAAAATTAATCTCGGGATTTTCCGCCAACACGAAAGTTCCTCATTTCTCTACTAGAAAGCGCTATAGTGTCAAGGACCTCTTTGACTTCCATAGCGCTCCAAGGATCGACAAAATTCGACAGGCGAGCTACCCTCTAGGCGTCAAATAACAAAGGTTCCACCCGGCACCCGTGGGCATACGATATTATTATTAATATTATCTTGGGGATGTCCTGTCCGAAGGTTTAGGGGCATGGAATAGCTCCCGCCAAAAATTGGGGTCCGGGGTTCCTCCCTGGGAAACTTTTGTATACTTGGATGCAAAATGATGAGTTTTAAGGCTATCTGGCATTACGTTTTCAACCAATTTGTTGTGATATTTTATGTTTGGTTAATGTCAAACACAACTATACTCTGTGAGCTGCCTGAATAGGATTGACATTTCGCCGGAAATTCCACGTCAGTCATCACCCCTCTGCCTCTTGACCAATCCATGTTCGCATAGTTGATGTCATAATACTCTGCGTTGCAATATTACATCCCACGTGCTTCGGTGCCTGGTCAGCTGTATCTCTGGCTTGTACAGTTTGGCAACCTCGTTCTCAGACCACATGGCGAGACGAGAACTGTCAATCCTATTCTGGCAGCTCACGGAGTATAGGACCATTTTATGTTTCTTTTTATTTATACTATCATCTAGCTCACTTGATAGTGTTTACATGGAAAGAATTATGATTACTGTTTTGATCAATAACTCACACTGTAATATAAGGTGCGTTCAAAAAGTAACGAGCCGGAGGCTGTAATGCGCAAACCGGTGACGACATGGGCTAATCGTGGCTTGTGTAATGAGGTGTGGTTCCGACCAGAGCGTGGAAGGTCACAGCCCGTCGCTAGAGGGCACGCGTGCACGTCACGTGACGATACAAAGCTAGCAGCAGCATGCATCAATCGTCCAACGCTGCCAGTTGCATTGCAAACAGTGACATGGAGGCGTCAACCGAAGAGCAAAGCGGTGTTGTTCGGTTTCTGACAGCGAAAAGAGTAGGGGGAACGGACATTCATCGCCGAATGTCACAAGTGTACGGCGAACACTGCATGTCCCTTGCAAGGGTCAAGTCGGGGTACAAGTGCTTCAGGGAAGGACGGGTGTCGTTAGCCGATGATGTCCGGTCTGGGGCACCCCCTGCATTAACGATGGCAACGTCCAGCTGATTGATGCACTCATTACCCAGGACCGCCGAGTGACAGTGAACGCCATAGCCGCCGTGGTTGGATTGAGCGTCGGAAGTGTGCACTCCAACATGAAGGAACGACTGCACATGCGGAAAGTGTGTGCCCAATGGGTGTCCCACAGTCTTCAGCCACACCAGGAAGCATGTCGAATGGCCTACTGTCTTGGTCTTGGTTGGACGATTGATGCATGCTGCTACTCGCTTTGTATCGCCACGTGACGTGCACGCGTGCCCTCTAGCGACGGGCTGTGACCTTTCACGCTCTGGTAGGAACCACACCTTGTTACATACGCCACGATTAGCCCATGTCGTCTCCGGTTTGCGCATTACAGCCTCCGGCTCGTTACTTTTTGAACGCACCTTATATAAAGTCAAGGTTTCTTAAAGCAGTACCAAATCACTTTATTACTTCATCATCAGTGGTGTGTATGTCTCTGTGAAGAGATAACAATGCCAGACCGTTGAGTCCCTTTACAGAAGTAGAATTTCTTAAGTATGTGTGCAACCTACTCAAACTCAAACTACGTCCGGCGGTAGCTCCAGAGACAGGAGAAATTGCCAATAGTTTGATAAGGGTATGAAAGTTAGGGTAAGAAACTTTTCTCACACGCTTCAAGGGCACTTGTTGCTCTTCTTGGTAGGTTCTTAAGAGCGAAGGCACTGAAGAGTAATAAGAGATTATGTTATTGCATATAAGATCAGAGCAAACTGATTGGCGCACTGTTTACATTGTGTTGCCGTCACCTCGCTTTGCAACGTTGCCATATATACATTTTATTATATATGATTTGCAGCCGAAATAGTTGGGTATTTTTTGATTGAACGCCTCAGGGCTCCCAACAAGTTCAATTTCAAGTAGTTCCAACTTTAGATACCAGATGCTACTGTCATTAACACCTAGCGGCGAACATTGGAACTTGATTGAGCGTTTCTAACCAGACAAATGTAACCTACAAGTTTTGCAACACACTACGAATTGTAGTGGTAGGTTCTTTTACATGCCATAAATCGGTGATACTGACCCGCCGGCTTTACTTCCCCTCCGAAGGAAGGCAAACTGAGGGATTAACGCTTTTAAAAATCTGACGACTTCGGACGGGTTTGAACCCGCGATCTTGAACATAGCAGTTCAGCATGCTACCAACTACGCTACCAAAGCCTTTATATACGCCCCTGGGCTATTTTAAACTGATTAAAAGCATTCACGCATACGGAATCAAACGATAAATACACCGATATCTACTATCGCAGAATCCTTGGCCTGGTTTACTCCGCAGCCGAATTCTGTGTTCCAGTATGGATACATACAACACGAGTCAATGTTGTATTAAATGAAACAATGCGCGTCGTTAGTAGAACAATACGATCCACCCCCACTTATTGGCTGCCTGTTCTGGGCCATATACCACCCCCACAAGATGGAAGAAAGAGTGCCCTTATTCGGGAATAGCGGAGGATTGTTGACCTACAACTGCCTGTTCTTACTGACGTTCCGATCATCGAACGAAACAGGCTTAGATCCAGAACCCCAGCTATTCTCACAGCAAAAGCACTACACGATGCTGGCTTCAACATACACGACTCATGGAAGCAGCAGTGGCTAGAAAGTTGCTCCCCCCCCCCCCCACAATGCAGAATGGCATCCGTACGAGCCATGGTAAATGTGCTGATGCCCTCTTCAAATGGTGGAAAATACAATCCCCAAGATGTGACTGTGGAGCTAAAATCCAATCTGTTTGGCATATTGTGATGGAGTGCACCAAGAGAGCCTATATTGGAGAATTCGTGACTTCCTGAACGCTGCACCCAGGGGCGTATATGAGGGGGGGGGGGGGGGTGCCGAAAAAAAAAGCCAATAAAAATTAAGAAAGTGCTGCTTAGGTAAGAGCATAAAATAATTGCAAATTTGGTTGTACCCTAATCATAACTTATCGGCTAAGTTATAAATAATATTAAGATTGAAATTATACTAACTCGTGGTGTAGTGGGTAGCATTCTTCGCTGCCACCCCGGAGATCCAAATTCGATTCCCGGCTCTGCCAAGAAATTTTAATTCTAGTCTGAGGGCTGGAACGGGGTGCACTCAGCCTTGTGAGGTAAAGCTGTGAATTCCACAGTATGTTTTTTGAGAAATACATGTAAAAAAATTGTTTACCTTTCTGCTTAGTAAATTGACAAATATTTAGATATTTGCCATTCATACTCCATAGGCCAGAATAGAAAGTGCATTAAGTATAACATTTTATTTAGGTGTTGTATTTTACAAATTTTTTGTATTGCCAGTAATAATTGTAGGCTATATAAACTTTGAATCTTATCTAAAATAATTACACAAAGTTATATGCTCTAAAGTATTGGTTGATATTTCTGGGTATTTTGCGGTGACAATCCCCTCAGAATACTCACAATTTTCCAGGATAGTCACCCCCCACCCCCCGATTTTGTTTTCTATATACGCCCCTGGCTGCACCAGAAGCTCTTCATTACATAAGTCATATGAACTTAACTTTGTAGTACTCTGTTTTCTATGTATATTTTACTGAAGTGTAATATGACATACGATAAATAAATAAATAAATAAATAAATAAATAAATCGCAGAATCTACTATTCGAAAAGTCTGAACTCAAAGGGAATACAGATATGATTCAATCCAAATAGATCTAATATTGCTTGTGCTGCCAATTACTAATAATAACTTGGCATGTTGTGTGCGAGTAAATAGATTCAATGCACTGAATATTTACCAGTCAATGTTAACCACGGAAATGTTCCCTCCCCGTTGTTGCCATGGTTACGCAAGTCAGCCGTGTTTCACTTGTTTTCTATCTCCAAAGCCGCCTGCGTTCCTACTGCTGGCTGAACACGCATAACGTTACGAGGCGTGACGTATGAGGGTAGGGGTAGCGGTCTCAACCACGTGACCTGCACCTGACGTCACGACTCGAGCAGAGACAGTGGCTGTTAAACTACAGTTCAATGTTAATGCCTTTTTTCTCTCTTTTTATTCAAGAATTATGTAAAAGAAAACATGAGATTGTTTGAATACTGAGATGCGATGGAACACGAAAGGTGTATCTGCCCTATATTCGAAAAGCGGTAGTGGGTAGCATGCTGGGCTTCTGTGACCAAGATCGCGGGTTCAAACCCAACTGAAGTCGTCGAATTTTTTTAAGAGCGTTAAACTTCCCTTAGTATGCCTTCCTTCGGAAGGGAAGTAGGCCTAAAGCAGGCGGTCCTATGACATAGATTCATGGCATGTTAAAGAACCTTCCACTAATTACAACTGTGTAAGCTAAATTATAGGTTAAGTTATTTGAACAACGCTCTTAGGTTCCAAAGTTCGTCGCGAGGAGCTGACTGCGGTGGCGTCTAGTACCCAAGTTCTGAATTAGTAGTCGTTACGGTGGCGTCTAGTACCCAAGTTCTGAACTAGTAGTCGTTACGGTGGCGTCTAGTACCCAAGTTCTGAACTAGTAGTCGTTACGGTGGCGTCTAGTACCCAAGTTCTGAACTAGTAGTCGTTACGGTGGCGTTTGGCGGAAAAGTAGGAACTACTTGAAAATTCAATGTATGCAGTCCATAGTTGAATTTTAAAAATTACAGTCAGTCTGAAAGACTAGACATTATATCAATTCAAATGACGCATGCTACAAATGCTACACATGTTAGAAAAGCTCAGGAGGGCTTCTCGCTTCACTCGAAGCTCCAGGACTCTTTCAACAGACTCCATTACCCATTAACTTAGGCTTCCCGCGTGGGCATCTCTTTAAGGGTCACCCTGTATTTGAGTCTGACATATTTTACAACTCTTTAAGGGTCACTCATTATTTGAATCTGATATCTTGCAAACCTCTTTAAGGGTCACCCTGTATTTGATTGAATCTAACATACTGTACACCTCGTTAAGTGTCACCCTGTATTTTGCTCTGACATCCTGCACTCCTCTTTAGGAGGCACCCTGTATTCTTATCTGGCATCTTGTATATCTCTTTAGAAGTCACCCTTGTATTCTTGTGTGACATCTTGTACACCTCTTTACGAGTCACCCTGTATTCTTGTCTGGCATCTTGTGCACCTCTTTAGGAGTCACCCTGTATTCTTGTCTGGCATCTTGTACACCTCTTCAAGTCACCTTGTATTCTTATCTGGCGTCTTGTATATCTATTTAGGAGTCACTCTGTATTCTCGTCTGGCATCTTGTACTGTATTTTGCTCTGACATCCTGCGCACCTCTTTAAAAGGCACCCTGTATTCTTATCTGGCATCTTGTATATCTTTTTAGGAGTCACCCTGTCTTCTTGTGTGACATCTTGTACACCTCTTTATGAGTCATCCTGTATTCTTGTCTGGCATCTTGTGCACCTCTTTAGGAGTCACCCTGTCTTCTTGTCTGGCATCTTGTGAACCTCTTTAGGAGTCACCCTGTATTCTTGTCTGGCATCTTGTGCACCTCTTTAGGAGTCACCCTGTATTCTTCTCTGCCATCTTGTACACCTCTTCAAGTCACCTTGTATTCTTGTCTGACATCTTGTGCACCACTTTAGGAGTCACCCTGTATTCTTCTCTGCCATCTTGTACACCTCTTCAAGTCACCTTGTATTCTTGTCTGACATCTTGTGCACCACTTTAGGAGTCACCCTGCATTATTCTCTGCCATCATGTACATCTCTTTAAGAGTCACCTTGTATTCTTATCTGGCGTCTTGTATATCTCTTTAGGAGTCACCTTGTATTCTTATCTGACATCTTGTACACCTCTTTATGAGTCACCCTGTATTATTTTCGCTTCGCTCGAAGCCCCAGGTCGCTCGACGCCCCAGGACTCTTTCAACAGACTCCATTAACCAATAACTTAGGCTTCCCGCGTGGCTGCATGACGTCACGTACTCGCCGTCCTTCACCAATTAACTTAGGCTTCCCGCGCGGCTGCATGACGTCACAGTCTCCGTCTCCGTAACGCAACCGTCTCCGTCCCGCGTAACGTTAGACCCAAAGCGTAACGACGAAGTCGACAAGATCATTTGAAATGATAAAACAGATACACACACTAATACAGTCATCACAATTATCACCGGTTATCAGACAGATTCTATTCACACCCAAAGTACACGGGGCTACATGACCACGTTGTCTATTCATAAAAAACATATATCCATATTTCATTCGACCCAAATGTAAGGTTAAAGCTTTTCAGTGAAAATAGCAGCGTACTCTGACAGTGATGAACAGCGAATCAACGCAAGGATGGGTGGGGCTTCACAACGAGTTTACATACACAAACCTATAGACTTTAACTAGCAACCACCCCGGTTTCGCCCGGCATCTTTAACGATTTAGTCAGCCTAAGCTTAATTGGCGTAAGGACGCAATTCAGAAAAGCCAAGGAGAACAGCGAAACTCCAAACACATATACTCTTCTGTGAAGTCTTAACTCGACACGACTCGACAGTTTGATGCTGGCCCTAGCTGGGGTGATAGGCTTGCTCGCTAGTTCGTAAACTCGCTCCGAAGCTAGTAATTTAAATTTCCACTGAATGGAGATTTTTTTTGTTCCTTAGTTAGGGGCTGCGACAACGCGTTCATGTGGCCCCGTGTACTTTGGGTGTGTGTAGAATATGTCTGTTAACCGGTGTTAGGCTAATTGAGATGACTGTATTAGCGTGAGTTATCTGTTAAGTAGATTTCATTAGAAAGCTAACTATTGCAATGGGTACCATGTTTCGACTTCCGGAAAATTTCGACATATCTTCGCGTTTCACGTCCCCTAGACCCCAAAACCACCGTCAGTTCAACAGTTTATATATAATTTATATATATATATCACTTTCTTGTGGACACGATAACTACCGCAATTTTGCACCAATCACTTTGAATTTTTTGCATAATATGTATCCCTATAAAATCTCGGTCGAGTTAGTTAATCGGCTCAATCGGTCGAAGGGGGTGAAAATGGGGGGGGGGGCTTTTTCGAAAAAGTGAAATATCGCTATAACTCTCTTAATATTAGAAATATCGAATCCATTCAAAGTTCATACTATGTGTCGGATAAGGAACAAAAATTTATGTTTGAAAAGTTTTTTGATAGCACGAACCATTGACCAAAGGGGTGGGAAAAACTGGGTTTTTCGGGAAACATTAATCATATCTCTCTTAATAAGCACAATATCAAAACCGTACAAAATGGACAATATTCCCTTAATAATTACCTAAAACTTTTGTCTGAAAGAATTTTTGATATGACCCTCCATTACGCCAAGGGATGAACAAAATGATTTCGGAATTAGAAGAAAATGCAAAGAGCCATCAGAGGTTGCCATGACAACACTTCTTAATTGATGAGGGATGAGTTATCAGAGGTTGGAATGACAACGGCACTGCACGATATCACATTCAGTTTTCTGTCTGACTCTGTGGGCTTCGGTGGCGTAACCGGTAGCATACTGAACTCCTATGCCCAAGTTCGCGGGTTCAAAGCCAGCCGAAGTCGTCGGATTTTCTAAGAGTGCTAAGAATCCCTCAGTATGCTTTCCTTAGGAGGGGAAGTTCCAACGTTCGTTGCGAGTTGATGGTTGTGGTGGCATCTAGTTGCCACTTTCACAGCTAGGTGTCGTTGACGGTAGTATTTGGTACCAAAATTGGGAACTACTACTTGAAATTGACCGTCTGCAGTCCTTGCCTGAATTACAGACTAAAACAGCCATCACAATTAACACCGGTTATCAGACAGATTCTACACACACCCAAAGTACACGGGGTTACATGACCGCATTGTCGCATCCCCTAAACTAAGGAACCAACGAACATCTCTGCGGGAGATTAAATTCTGCGTGAAGAAGTTAGACTGTTAGAACGTTACACATCAGTGTCGTAACCTTGCATAAGGGCAGTGTGACCACAAGTATGAAATTGAATCCCAAATGACAAGAAGGTTACAGTCCCCATAAGACAATAAAATGTTAAAAATATGCATAGAAAGACGAAAACAAAGTTAATTAAGCTCCAATTGTAAAATACTTTATGGCAATAAATGAGGTCTGATCTTTCTACGAAACCCTGCATATTTTGCCTATTATAGCTTATCCCCTAGTTTGCCCGGTGAAATCTACCTCCGCCTTCCGGCGTGCCGAGAGGAATTTTTTATCAAGTGGGGACTGCAGACGACAATTTGAAGTAGTTCCTACTTTCGATACCAAATGCTACCGTCCACCACACCTAGCTGTGAACTTGGCTACTACTAGATGCCATCGCAACCAGCGCCCGGTGACGAACGTTGCAACTTAAGAGCATTGATCAAACCTAACCTACAAATTTTGCTTGACACAAGTTTAGTTAGTGGATGGTACTTATACATGCCATAAATCTATGACATGGAACCGCCGGCTTTACTTCTCCTTCGAAGGAAGGCGTACTGAGGGATTTGTAACGCTCTTAAAAAATCCGACGACTTCGGCCGGGTTTGAACCTGCGAACCTGGGCTACGAATTACGCCGCCTGAATGGAGATTGTTGGAAGAAATGAAAACCTAAAAACACTTATAGTGGGCGATGTATTGAAGATAGAGATATGCTGTCGTGGACTATTTTGTACAACTTTTCATGCTGAACAATATTTTTTACACTCATAGATATGTTTAACGGTTTACCCAGCGTAAGCTTAAAGGGCGCACGGACAGAAGGTTTTATCTTCGACTCGATTCACTGAAATCGTTACTGCTCGGCTTCCTTTGGTCATAAATAAATGTTTATCTACAGAAACCTTCCTCGAGATATCCTTTACAGAATGGTGAAAACAGCAGTGGTTCTCAGGATTACCCGCGACATCCTAATATTGTAACTTTCAGTCGATCAACACAAAATAATTTCTATTACTGGAATGTGCAAAAATAACCCAAAAAAGTAGGCCTACATGTGATTAAGATTTATATTCTATTTTTACGGAAGAAGAAGAAAACTAACGGATGGTATGATTATTGTTGTTTTAAGAGGCCTAACATCTAGGTTGTTGTTTGAGTCTTCAGTCTTTTGACTGGTTTGATGCAGCTGACCACGCCTCCCTGTCCTGAGCTAATCGTTTCATCTTTACATAGCTACCACACCCTACGTCCGAGGCAATCTGTTTAACATATTCTAACCTTGGTCTACCCCTACAATTGTAGTCCTCGACCCTTCCTTCCATAACTAAGCTTGCTATTCCTGGGTGTCTTAGTATGTGTCCTACCAACCTATCTTATCACTCCATTAGCAGTCGCCAGAAACATCTCTCCTCTCCCACTAGTCTTAATACCCCTTCGTTTGTAACCCTATCTACCCATCTGATCTTCATCATTCTCCTGTAACACCACATTTCAAACGCCTCAATTTTCTTCTTTTCTGCTGCACCAATAGTCCGAGTTTCACTTCCATAGAGCGCCACGCTCCAGACAAAGGCTTTAAGAAATGACTTTCTAATACCTAAATCTATATTTGATGTCAACAGATTCCTTTTCTGTAGAAATGCTTTTCTTGCCTGAGCAAACCTACTTTTTATATCCTCCTTGCTTCGTCCATCACTGGTTATTTTGCTTCCTAAGGTAACAGAAGTCTCATACTTCCTTCAGGTTTTCACCTGCCAATTTGATGTCCATAGATGTTTCTGATTTCTTACGGCTGCATTCCAATATTTTAGCCTACTTTTCACATTTTGCAAAAATGAGGAAAAAGTAGACATGAAATCGGGCAAATGTGTGTCTGTCTTTCTGTCTGGCTGGCTGTGGGTGTGTCCTCCCCCTATCAACTCCTAAACGGCTAGAGCAATCGAAACAAAATTTGGTAGGAGTAAAGATCTATACCTGAATATATCACGGCCATATTTGAAAATGTTGTCAGTGCTACCAACTGCTGAAAAATCGCAATTGAAATTTGAGCTCCATGTTGGGTATCTTGGAAGGTATGAATGGGAGCTATTTCAAAATTGGCACACGTATAGGTAATCGTATTGTAGTTTAATTTCCAGGAGGCCATACATGGCAGTGTTGCCAAAGTTATTATAAGCCTGCTGATAGGTCCAATTTTAAATGCATATAACGTCTACACTATCAATTGGAATTCAACCAAATTTCGTAGTGCTATGTGTACATAAACAGATATGACTGAGCGTATTGTTAAGAGCCTCCAGGGCTCCCAACTGTTAATAAACGCTCTCATTTTTATATCAAAATACCCATATATCAGAAAGTATGCAAGCCGACAGCTTTAAACTATGCACACGTAGAGTACATGACATTCTATATTAATTTGGAGTAACTTATATACGTCAGTTCTACCAAAATGATTCTACGCCTGCTGAGAGGTCCAACTTTAAATACATGTAACTTCTATACTATCATTTGGATTTCAACCAAATTTCGTGTGTGCTATGTGTACCATAACAGATATCACTATGCCGATTCTTAAGAGTTGGTTGGTTGGTTGGTTCTTAAGTTTAGGGGCTGCGACAACGCGGTCATGTAGCCCCGTGTACTTTGGGTGTGTGTAGAATCTGTCTGATAACCGGTGTTAATTGTGATGACTGTAATAGTGTGTGTTATCTGTCTTTTTTAATTTAAGTACTGCAACTTAGAATTTTTCAAATAGTTCCTACTTTTGCCGCCAAGCGCCACCGTCAACGACTACTAGGCCAAGTTCGAAACTCAGCTACTAGACGCCACCGCAGTCGGCTCTTGGCAACGAACATAGAAACCTAAGAGCGTTGTTTACATTAACCTATCCAATTTAGCTTCACACAGGTGCAATTAGTGGAAGGTTCTTTAACATGTCATAAATCTATGACATGGGACCGCCGGCTTTACTTCCCCTCCGAAGGAAGGCATACTGAGGGATTTTAATGCTCTTAAAAAATTCGACGGCTTCGGCCGGGTTTGAACCCGCTATCTTGGGCATAGAAGCTCAGCATGCTACCGACTACGCCACCGAAGCCGCTATTCTTAAGAGTAACCAGGGCTGCCAACTGTTAATAAATGCTGTCTCTATTTTTGTTACCCTAATATCAATATATCAGAAAGTATGCAAGCCAGTAGCTCTAAACTTTGCACACGTATAGTACCTGGCATTCTAGATTTATTTGGAGTAACTGATATACGTCAGTGCTGCCAACATGATTCTAAGCCTGCTGATAGGTCCAATTTTAAAATGCATGTAACTTCTATACTAACTAATGGATTTCATTCAAAATTGACACAACAGAAGATCGTATTATTTCAGATTATTTCTGACCAATACATGTATGTCATTGTTGCCAACATGATTTTACGCGCGCTGTTAGATCCAATGTTTAATTGCATGTAACGTCCATGCTATCCATTGGACTTCAGCCATATTTTGTATTATATACTTAAAGAGATGGAACTAAGAATATATTCAGTCACCAGGGCTGCCAACTGTAGTTCTCTATTAGGCTACATTATGCCAGGTATACAGTATTTCGAACTAAATAGAAATTTCTATATTACCAACTTAATTTCGTCATTATTCTAGATAGATCCATATAGATTAATCATTGGCATGAATCTTACATTTTAAGAAAAGTAGGCTCTTTGGTTTCTCACGGAACTTCTTGTTGTTTTACATTTATTAATTTTCATCATGAATTCTTTCCTCAGGACGGAGTCCATACCATTCAAATACTCTTTCAAATCCCCAGGCGTGTCGGCCAAGATTGTTAGAAATATGTAACCCAACAGCTGATCTGTGGTTTAAATACAGCGCCAGGAAGCGCAACGCCATTGGTGGCGGTTCTAGTTACGAGAATGTTCTCGTTGATTCTTTTGTCTGTTTTTGTATATATACGCCTGCATGTAACCTTGTCGTTCAGTTCGTATTAAACATGAATACTGCATATACGCCTAGACGTCTTTCTCCTGCCATATACTCCTACAGGTTTTGGGCTCCAGCAGGATCATTGACGAGTGTATAGTTTTCTGACCAGTGTGATTCTATTTGAATTAACAAAACTGTGATCGCGTGCAATAATAAGTGTGTGCATCATGGCGGAATCAAGCACCGGTTCTCTTTATAACTTCGAGAAACTGAAGGGGAGAGAAAACTACATTGACTGGCGTTTCCAGATGAAGAATTATCTTATGCATGATGATCTTTGGAAGTGCATATCTGGTTATGCAGAAGATGATAAAACGG
The DNA here is from genome assembly GCA_946902985.2 of Meconema thalassinum. Taxonomy (NCBI): domain Eukaryota; kingdom Metazoa; phylum Arthropoda; class Insecta; order Orthoptera; family Tettigoniidae; genus Meconema; species Meconema thalassinum. Next base: position 160,710,984 of record OX336399.1, on the reverse strand, counting down.
GTGCAGAGGTTAAGGTACGACGCGACGAACGTGCTTTGTGCAAGATTAACCTTATGGTGGAAAAGAGTGTTTTTCCGTACGTCATGGAAGCAAAAACGGCGAAAGCAGCATGGAATTCGCTCGAGATGGCATATGAAGATAAAGGCGCCAACAGGCACACAAGAATTCTTCGCCAACTGTGTTCCACCAAGCTTGAACAATTCAAGTCTATGGAAGAATATGTCACCACAGTTTTGGGGCTCTCCCAGCGGCTAGCAGCAGTTAAAAAACCACTTGATGATGAATTTCTAGGTGCCTTGCTCTTGCAGGGACTACCTGATGACTATGAACCTATGATTATGGCATTGGAAAATTCAGGCGCAGAGTTGACTAGTGACTTTGTGAAATGTAAACTGCTACAGGAAGACAAACGCAGCTCCAGCAAAGAAACAGCACTCTACACCAACAGGAGTGGATTCAAGAATACTAAACCCAAGAAACCGTTCTGTTGGAACTGCCGTAAAACTGGCCACTGGAAACAAGATTGCAAAACACCAAAACAAGACAGCAGCACATCAAGCAGATGCCAAGCCACTAGAGAAGAAAGAAGAAAAGAAGGGTAGAGCTCTGCTCACAGCACTTGGAGTTGATACCCTCTCAGCAGACTGCTGGTACATGGAATCCGCAGCCTCCAAACACATGACTGGTAGAGTGGATTGGATGTCAAAATTTGATGATAAAAGGGAGGTTGGATATGAAGTCACCGTAGCACACGATTGTAAACTATATAGTGGCGGCATAGGTGATGTTCCAGTACAAGCAAATGTTTTTACAAAGGTGAGCGATGTTCTGTATGTATCTAACCTTACAGCAAACTTGCTCTCTGTGAACAGTATTGTTAAAAAGGGTCATGTAATTGTTTTTGATAAAGAAGGTTGTAAAGTGTTTCAAGACAGTGACTGTCAAGTTACAGGTGATGTGCAATTATTGATTGAAGAGTCAAATGGACTTTATGTCTTAAATAACTCAGGTTCTGTAAGTGCAAATGCATCAGCAGTGTCTTGTTTAAGTGATGCTAAAAGTGTTTGTTCAAAAAGTTCTAATTCTAGAGAATTGTGGCACAAAAGGTTAGGCCATCTCAATCACGTGGGGATGGACTTGTTAAAAATGGTTTGGCTACTGGTATTGATTTTTCGGGTGAAAAGCAGCTCTGTGTTCCATGTATAGAAGGGAAACAAGCTCGACAGCCTTTCAAGACCACCAAGCATCGTGCCAAGAACCGACTGGACCTGTTGCACAGTGACCTGTGTGGACCGATGCCTGAGGAATCCTGGGGAGGAGCCAGATATTTTCTCACCTTCATCGATGACCACACGAGGAAGGTTTTTGTCTTTTTTCTAAAAAGGAAAAGTGAGGTAAGAGAAATCTTTGAACAATTTGCTAATTCTGTTGAAATTGAGTGTGAAAGGAAAATCAAGGTCATACGCTCTGACAATGGTGGGGAGTATTGTAATAAAGCTATGGATGAGTTTTTCAAACAGCGTGGCATCAAGCATCAGCTAACAGTAAGGTACACACCAGAGCAAAATGGAACTGCAGAACGCATGAACAGGACTCTGAATGAAAGAGCCCTCGCTATGATGCAAGGTGCAGCTTGTGACAAACGCATGTGGGCAGAAGCTGTCAATACAGCTGCATATCTTGTCAACAGGTCTCCTGCACGGAAAACACCAAATTCAACACCAGAACAAATGTGGACTGGAGAAAAAGTAGACCTGACGCACTTAAAAGTGTTTGGATGTAATGCCTACGTTCATATTCCAGATCAGCTGAGAAGAAAACTTGATCCCAAGACTGAGAAAATGGTATTTGTTGGGTACTCGGATGAGAAAAAGGCGTACCGGCTCCTGCATCCAGTAACCCATGAATTAATCACAGCGAGAGATGTGATTTTTGATGAGATGTCTTTCTCTGCTCTAACATATCCTCCAGTGGTACCAGGGAATACAATAATACCCCTAACCACTGAAAACAGTAAACCACTATTGACTGCATGTGATAGGGATGTTCCAGATCCAGCTCCACAGCATAATGAAGAAGTGGAAGTTGAGCCTGATCATCAAGATAATCCATCACAGCACAATGAGGAAGCGCTTCGCTACCCCCAGCGAGAAAGAAGACCAAGACAATATCCTGGTTACATTCTGCATTACACTCATTGTTCTGATCAAAGTGAACCATGTACAGTAAGTGAAGCCTTGTCATCACCTTACTCTAAGGAATGGCATAAAGCCATGAAGTGCGAAATGGATTCCATGATGGTTAATAAGGCGTGGGTTTTAGTTCCTCAGCCAGAAGGTAAAAACATTGTACAGAATAAGTGGGTGTTTAAAGCTAAGCGTAATACAATTGGTGATGTTGTAAAATATAAAGCAAGGTTGGTTGCAAAGGGCTTTACACAGCAATTTGGCATTGACTTTGTTGAGACATTCTCACCAGTTGTGCGGCATGGCACACTCAGAATGTTGTTTGCTTTAACGGTTGAATTAAATTTACAGATTGATCATCTAGACATTGAGACTGCTTTTCTCAATGGAGAGTTACAGGAGGAAATATTTATGTGTCAGCCAGAGGGCTTCCAGGTGAAGGGAAAGGAAGACCAGGTTTGTTTGCTCAAAAAGGCCATTTATGGACTAAAGCAGGCTGCACATATGTGGCACAGAAAGGCTCATACAATTCTGTCTGCTTCGGGCTACACAAACAGTCATAATGAGGCATGTGTTTACAGAAAGAGTATCGGCAATACTGTAATTCTTGTTGCTCTGTACGTTGATGATTTCTTTGTGTTCCACAATAATCCGCAGGAAGTTAGTAAACTAAAAGATGTCTTAAAACAAAATTTCATGATGAAAGATCTTGGACCTGCTGCTCAGGTTCTTGGAATGCAAATAGAAAGGGACACAGATAACAATATACTCAAAATTTCTCAGACGCAGTTCATAAAAAATCTGCTCAATAAGTTTGAGATGACTGATGTTAATCCCATCGGTACTCCTATGGAAGTAAATATGAAATTGTCTAAAGCCAAAAGCGTGGACGATAAACCTTATCAGCAGCTGATAGGTTCACTCATGTATTTGAGTGTGTTTACTAGACCAGATATTGCCTATGCATTGTCATATTTAAGTCATTTTAATTCTTGCCACAGTGAGGAGCATTGGCTTGCAGCCAAAAGGGTACTTAGGTATCTTAAAGGTACGATAAACCAAGGACTCACTTTTAAGAGCACTGGTTTAGATTTGGTAGGGTTTGCAGATGCCAGTTTTTCCACAGATAGTGATAGTAAGTCCTATACTGGTTATCTTTTCAAGCTTGCTAATGCTGCCATATCATGGGAAGCTCATAAGCAGAGCTCAGTTGCTACCTCATCGACAGAGGCTGAGTATGTAGCTTTGTCAGAGGCTGCGAAGGAAGCAGTTTATCTTAAGAATATGATGTTTGATTTGATTGGTTCTAATCAAGGTCCAATTAAAATTGAATTTGTTAAAGGTGAATGTGATTTGCAGTGTGTGTTGATGGATTGTAATCAAGAAATTGATTTGTATAATGACAGTCAAAGTGCACAGAAAATTGCAAAAAATCCTGTTTTTCATAGGCGCACTAAACACATCAACACCAAACATCATTTCATTAGGGAAAAGGTTCAAGAGAGAATCATTTCATTGCACTATTTGTCCACACAAGAAATTATTGCAGATATTCTCACCAAACCTTTACCTAAACCAAAACATGTATATTGTACCCAAGGAATGGGATTGAACTGTTAATTAGTATTTTAAGTATACATTGTGTTCAAAAAAAGGTTATCAGTAATTGTATTATGTTTATGTAGGGTACTCTATGATTGAAGTCTGGTATACAATGACTATTACATTCTAGATCAGCTATTGGTTTAAGTGGGTGTGTTAGAAATATGTAACCCAACAGCTGATCTGTGGTTTTAATACAGCGCCAGGAAGCGCAACGCCATTGGTGGCGGTTCTAGTTACGAGAATGTTCTCGTTGATTCTTTTGTCTGTTTTTGTATATATACGCCTGCATGTAACCTTGTCGTTCAGTTCGTATTAAACATGTATACTGCATATACGCCTAGACGTCTTTCTCCTGCCATATACTCCTACAAAGATGACGATGTCATCGGCAAATCTCAGAATTTAAATTATTTCTCCTTGAATCTGGGTGATAGCGAAAATGCCAATGAAGTGGAAACCAGAACGAAAATTAAGTGAGCCTGAAAATACTTACAAAATGTAACTGACAAAGTGGAGGGAATTTAGAAGGAAATTACTCACAAAAGGAATAGAGTGAGAAAACGCAAAACATGTAGTTTACGTTCAAAATACGTAAAAACTGCAATGTAGAGTCGAAATACTGACAAAATGCAATTGAAATTCAAAATACTTACAAAATGCAATTGAGATTGAAAATACGTACAAAATGCAATTGAGGTTCAATATACTTACAAAATGCAATTGAAATTGAAAATACACAATGCAATTTAGATTGAAAACCAACCATTTCAACCCCAAAATACTCACAAAGTGCAATTGAAATTGAAAATGCTTACAAAATGTAATTTATATTGAAAATAATTACAAAATGTAATTTAGATTCAAATTACCCACAAAATGCAATTGAGAATCAAAATACTTACTAAATGCCCACCCTACATAATGCAATTTAGATTGAAAATACTTGCAAAAAGCCGTTTAGGTTGAAAATACTTACAAAATGCAACTGAATTTCAAAATACTCACTAAAGTTCCATCCCCTATATTGAAAGACTTACTAAAAACAATTTAGACTAGCATTACACGTCGCGGCTTCGCCCGCAAATATTCCGATACTGATCATCATGAGATACAGATCTTCAATGTTTCTGTTTTCGAAATGGACACTTAGAAGCGAGTTTGCTTTGTTCTTGTACCGTTTCATTGATATCGTTTTCCAAAGGACTGATGTTTAGTCTGTTAATAAGTTACTGTAGAAATCAAAATAGGTTTACTGTAAGAAGTCATAGTAGTAAAATATATATTCGAAACCTTTTTTAGCAGTGTAGATTCAGAGGTATTAGAAAGTCATTTTTGAAAGCCTTTGTCTGAAACGTGATGCTCTATGGAAGTGAAACTTGAACTGTTGGAGCAGCAGAAAAGAGGAGAATTGAAGCGTTTAAAATGTGGTGTTATAGGAGAATTATGAAGATCAGAGGGATAGATAGGGTTACAAATGAAGAGTTATTAAGACGAATGGGAGAGAAGAGATGTTTCTGGCGACTGCTAATGAAGAGAAAAGATAGGTTGGTAGGACACATACTGTACTAAGACACTCAGGAATACCAAACTTAGTTATGGAAGGAAGATCTATGTTAGAACATGTTAAACAGACTGCCTCGGATGTAGGGTGTGGTAGCTCCAGGGCTGATCTGTCGGAATAAGAGGGAAAGAAGAGACCAAAGGTGCAAAATTGATAGCTACCCTAGACCTCGGAACTATTACACCATTGGGATCGGAAGTAAACAAGCCTGCTACCCGGGAAATACGCCAGAGAGAATCAAATGTAGTCCCAACCCACATGCTACTAACAATGCTACTGAAAGCAATAAGCCAATCTTCAGGCAGCACAACAGTCCAGTCGTACAAGATTCGCCATTCGTAGTCTACTGTAGAGTTGACCTCACGTGTCTCGAGTCAGCGCCTTTCATTACCGACAACCTGCCATACGCAATTAGTGGAGAAGTTGCCTATACAGGATACGTCACGGCGAACACACAGAGCACGCGATGGATGATTAACCCATTGTGGAAGAACCTCGTATATCGCCTAAGGAAGTCATGGTGCTTACAGAAGAGCTACTGTATGACCCCCACGGTGTGCGCATTAAAGGATACTGGAATTGAGTCTTTCAAATGTCTGTATTTCCTAATAAATTCACTTGGATGACTGGTTTCGATTGTTTTATCCTCCTTGCTTCGACCATCACTGCTTATTTTCCGTCCTAAGTAACAGAAATTTCCCACTTCCTTTTGCTTTTTACCTGCCAATTTGTCGTCCATAGGGGTTTCTGATTTCTTTCGGCTGCATTCCAATCTTTTTGTTTTACATTTATTCATTTTCACCGTGAATTCTTTTCTCAACAAGAGTCCATACCATTTAAAAACTCCCACTGAAATCTTGAGCTTTTTTGTTGGCTCTTAACTTTCTCGGACCATTTCCTGAACGCGTCGTGGTGAACGTCTGTAGTGGATGTGAGGATAATATCATCGCTACAGCCTGAGGGTGTCAAATGTTCTATCGCGTGTGAACTCTTGAGAAAGCACAAGTTTATTTGCCTGAAACACGACATCATATTACCGTGCTTCATAACGCACATAGCCAATGGCTGATTACGACGGCAAAGTCTTCCTCAAGTATCTACATTATACAATTTACATATCATGAATAAAATGGATCCATTAGATGAAGAATCATTTCCTACGAACATAATACCCACGATCTATAACATTTCAATGAATCGTGAAATATTACTTCCAATAACTTCTAATAGAAATTTGACATTTTTTTATGCTGCTCTTCTCGGCACCATTTTAACTTAAGATACTTTCTTTCTAAATCGCGTATCCTCCATTCTCATCCTCACAGGATCGTTCCTCTACCGCCACAAGGGCAGTGCCAGGGATCAGATGGTGAGAGGTGACCGCTAACTTGGGTGTAATTAAGGAAATGTCAGGGAAGGGATATTGGAAGGAGGTGAGCCGTGGGCCTTTGGAAGGAACCGTCCCGGCATTTGCCTGATGGTGAAAATGGGAAATAGTCCAATCGACAGGTTGGAAAAAGTGGGGTAAGTTGGAAATAGGTCGGAATTTAATGAAACTTTGGGATGTTCTTCAGGGATGGTTAATTAACATTTTCTCAAGTTTTGAACCTCGAGGACCCTGTGCTAAAAGAGGAGGGGTGTAAAAACTGCAAAAGTTTGGACCTTCCTCCGGTTTCTCCTCAATAACGTTTTTCCTTTACGTCCTACCGCAAAAGCAGTCTTATGGATTATTGTAGAGCGTTAAATTTCCTACAATTTTGACTATTCAAACATGTTAGTATGTCAATTCTGTATCGAGATATGGCGCTTCGAAATAATGTCAGTTTTCAAAAATCGCTAAAAAATGCCCGAAAATGCAGAATTCTACCTTATTTCTTCTGTTATACCCAAATTATGATGAAATATTGTTGTAATTATGGTTCCTGATTACAATCACCAACTTTGGAAACCCCCACCCCCACCCCGCTCCCCCTTCCCCCACTCAACCCCAATTCAGAAAAGCTAATTTTCTTCTGCACCACACAGGGTCCTTGTGGTCCAAAACTTGAGAAAATATTAATTAACCATCCCTAAGTTTGATTAAATTCCGACCTTTCTATCTGAAACTACCTGTCGACTGGGCTACTATACGAACATGTCTAAAGCCAAAATATACAGCACTGGAAAATTATGTTACTGTTATTATTTAGTTTTCAGGATGATAATGTAAATGTGCTCCATTGCGCTGTAGACAGTGTTCATAACGATCATGCAGATTTTCAAATATATTCTGGAACATAGGTTGCTTCAGAGTCCTGACGTAATGCAGGCACAGTTTTGGGTGGATCTGGACAGCTGAAAGCTGCTCCTTTAACATTCCCCACACCTAAGCATCAGGTGGTGTCAGATCAGGGGAATGTGATGGGTAAGGAAACCAACGAGCTAGAGAAAGGTATATAGAGTGGAAATGGCGCCGCCATATTTGAAGCAGGTTGAACTGGCAGCCGCCATGATATACCCTGTCAAGAGGGTGGGAGGCAGGGAGGGAGAGGCGTGACTAACGAAGCGTAATATAAGATTAGGCCTACGCAAGACCTGACAATTTAATTTGTACATTGAACGAAAACTAACACAATCATCTTACAAGACAATACGCTACGTTGCTTATGCACAGTACATTGCATGATTTCATTGTCCTTTAAAAAGAATATTTTTTGTGTACAACTGACGCACCTGTTGACCTCTCTCACGTTGAGCTGTATTTCTGCAGAAGTGGTGAAGCCTGCATTTATAATACTGTTTCACAATTCGCTCGATGAGTGAAGCACAGTGAGACTTTTCCCCAGGTTCAGTAGCTGTAAATAGATGGTCAGATTTCTGAAACAGATAACCCGGCAGCATAGCATAGACATCTGTCTGCAACTTCAGCTTGAGACTCATCGTGTTCTTTCGCAACATACTGTCATTATTCCTGATGACAATCTCAGCTATTTTACATAATTTCACTACATCATATGATGGATTCAAAAGGCCGTCTTTCACGTCTTTCTCTTTAATCAGTCCTTCTTTCTGAATATCTTGACCCGATAAAAACACTTCTAGGCATTCAATAAAAAGTTAATTTTTTAGACACTTGGCGAACGACACTTCCTGCTATGTACTGAACAAAATTTTCTACATATATATCGTTCATATGCATACCCCGCCCAGGGGCTCACAACTTGTGGGACATGGATTGGCGACCACGGGACCTCAGCTGAGACTGGCATTGTTTGCAAATCCACCCGTCAACCTTCCTTAGTCACCTCTTGTTCTCTTCAGGCACTAACGGTATCCGAGACCTGGAGAGTCTTTCAAATTCATGTCTTATTTGGCCCTTGTCTCATCTTTCCTGATAGGGTATCAGAACTGATCTTTTCATTGTATCTCCTGCCTTGTGCACAAGACCCTAATAGAGGCACGGCGTGAGCAGCCTCTTGAGAATTAGGCATCGTTACCAACGAGTTACCCCCCAGGGGCTCACATCTAGTGGGACGTGGGTTGGCGACCACGGGGCCCCAGCTGAGTCCGGCATTGCTTCCACTTACTTGTGCCGGGCTCCTCTCCGTTTTCTTTCCTGTCGACCTCACTTGGTTAACTCTTGTTCTCTTCCGACCCCGACGGTATTAGGGTATCCGAGGACTAGGGACTCTCTTCCTTTCCCGCCTTAATTGGCCCTTGCCTCATCTTTTCTGATACCCTCCTTCTGCGAGAGGTCAGCCTTCCTTTTCTTTTCCTGTTATCTCCTGCCTTCTACTCAAGGCCCTCAAGGAGGCAGGGTGTATGTAGCCCAAGCACTTCTGATGCACCCTGGATATTGCTACACCCTCAGGGGCTCACGGCTGGTGAGTTCGGGAGTTGGCGACCCCGAGGGATTCCTGAGCTGGGCCCGGTTTTCCACCTTTTATCCAATACCTCAGGGGCGTACCCTCTCCTCTTTCACTTTCCTATCTGCCTTTCATGGCTTTCCTTCCTTCCAAGTCCATCAATCCTTATTCTTCGAGGGTTGAGGGCATTTCTTTTCCTCCTGTCCTTGATTTGCCTTATTCTCCTTTTATTTTCCGTTTCTTCTTCTAGTATATAGGCCTAAGTTAGTAGTTAGTTTTAGTTATAGTTTACATTTCATTTTCATCTTCACGATCACCCAAACCATTAGGGGCCGATAACTTAGATGTTAGGCCCCTTAAAACAACAATTATCATCATCATCATCATCACCAATGAGCTAGAGAAGGGTATATAGAGTGGAAATGTTAGTTCCTGCTTCAGCAAAGAGAATCTGAAATGTAAATATCACACAAACTTAAATTGCTGCATCACGCTTTCGTAAGAGTCTACCTCATTAATTTTTGAATTTGGATGACATTTCTTACCTGAAATACGACACTCCTGTTGTCTTATTACTTCTATTCGAACAATTGAATGACGAACACACTGACGGCATGGTCTATGTATTTTTAAATAAATTTCATTCAACGCATGTTCCTGCACAGCCCGAATAATCGCAACAAGCTCTTGTCAGACGACGTTCTGAATCATGGCCGCCTTAACTCAGCTTGCCTCCGCCCAGAGCGCTGCTACGCGGCTTCTTGCCTCTCTCTATACCTTTCTCTAGCTCGTTGAAGGAAACTCAGCTCCACAGGAAATGATTCGTACTGGAAAGGTTTCTTGCAGCATAGCCATAGACTGTGTTGGAACCACTGTCTGTTCATCTGAATGTTCCTGGCACGACAAAACCTTCTTAGATAGTGAATAAATGGCCTGACCACCATGTTCCTATAACGTTCCTGGTTAACAGTAAGAGGTGCAACATCATCCTCAATTTCAGGGCTGTTCGCCGAAGATTTCGCTTTGGTGACTGCAACACCTGATTGAGGACACGTCCATGGTTTTCATTTGTGGACACAGTTACTAACCTACCAGACCTTCCCTTCCGTTACACAATGCACTGCCCTTACGACAGAATTTTGTAGCAATAGACAGCATAACAGTGTTGCTTGGTGCCAGCTTCTTCAAGTGTTCACGATATTGTTCCGCCACTAACTTCTAAATGGCTCGAGCGATTTCAATGAAACTCGCTAACTATTTTGGTCGACCCCGACCCGGCCTTCAAATTTTAGTACGTCTCACCAATCCAACATGGCGGCTGTGCGAAATAATTCACCGGCATTCTATATCTTCAAAACTATTACTCATATCACGGTGATAAAGGGCACTGCTAGACGTTCGCCTATGTAACTTTCAAACCCGTGTTAACTACAAAACGAGCATGGCAGCCAAGCGAAGTTGAAACATTTAAATAGACGTTTCTCGCGATTTAACCATCCGAACGTAGTGAAACCTGGTACACCAAATGACTACATAAATTGCAATGCACTAACATCTAATTTATTTCAATTGTTTACATAACCTTAGCATGGCGGCTGTGGGAATTTTTAAAATTAAGTTTTTATTTCTTGTGTTCTAACCATGCGATTGAAGTCAAAGTTTGAATAATGAACCTATACAATAATAATCATCCAATAGTACATAACGCTATGGCCTACATATATTAAAATCCAACATGGCGACCATCCCGAAATATTTAGACGGTTCTCATCATCTATTAATCTATGACAGCATTCAAACAGAAATTTTGTATATGTATAGAGGCTATTAACATAAGTTCACCTATGGGATTTTCAATAGCCTGGGGAGCGCAAATCCAACATGGCGGCGACGCGAAATTGACGTTTCTCGCGATTTAACCATCCGAGTGCAGTGAAACTTGGTACGGTATGTGCTTGTATAAATTTTTCACTGACGTCTAATTGATTTAAATTATTTTCATAACCACAAAATGGTGGCTGAGTGAAATTTTAATATCTTGTTTTTATTTCTTGTGTCCTAATCATGCGATTGAAGTTTGAATAAAACGCCTACACACTAATATTCATGTAAAAGTACATAACTAAGGACTACATATATAAAAAACCAACATGGCGGCCATCCGAAATATTTAGATGGTTCTCAATATCTAGAAATCTATTACAGTAATCAAACTGAAATTTTGTATATTGATTGAGGCAATTAACATAAGTGGGATATATGAAAATAGGCTATATAGTTCTTCACGTAACTACTTATTATCCCAAGTGTTTTTCTAATACGGTAATCTTTCACAAGAATTATAGTTATTGACAAGGCAGAATAAAAACAAGAAAATTTGGTTTTAATTTTGAAACACATCCGTTTTTTTAATGGACCATGTTAAATACTTTCTGGTACAGTTTAAGTTAAAGTGAGAATAAGATCTTATCTCGCTCTTTGTTCCGCACGCTAACTTTTACCAACCCATCGACTGGTGATATTATTAGCAACATGGGAATCATTAGTCTACTGCTTTGCGGAACGCGGTGGCACGATTTTGATAGCCCATTTGATTCCCAGGCACATTAACAGATGAACAAGCGTAGTCTTACAATCATTGTAGTCGTTCCTTCGTTCCGAGATCATTGTATCAGGTCACTGGTTGGTGTTTCGGGCACAGGGAAAAGGGTGAAAGGTGGGAGTAGAGTATATCGCGATGTGTTTAAGTCTTCGGTCTTTTGACTGGTTTGATGCAGCTCTCCATGCCTCTTTGTCCTGAGCTAATCGTTTCATCTCTACATAGCTACCACACCCTACATCCGAGGCAATCTGTTTAACATATTCTAACCTTGACCTACCCCTACAGTTCTTGTCCTCGACCCTTCCTTCCATAACTAAACTTGCTATTCCTGGGTGTCTTAGTATGTGTCCTACCAACCTATCACTTCTCTTCATTAGCAGTCACCAGAAACATCTCTCCTCTCCCACTCATCTTAATACCTCTTCGTTTGTAACCCTATCTACCCATCAGATCTTCATCATTCTCCTGTAACACCACATTTCAAACGCTTCAATTCTCCTCTTTTCTGCTGCACCAATAGTCCAAGTTTTACTTCCATAGAGCGCCACGCTCCAGACAAAGGCTTTCAAAAATGACTTCCTAATACTTAAATCTATATTCGATGTCAAGAGATTCCTTTTCTGTAGAAAGGCTTTCCTTGCCTGAGCCAACCTACTTTTTATATCCCCTTTGCTTCGTCCATCTCTGGTCATTTTGCTTCCTAAGAAACATAAGTCTCCTACTTCCTTTTGTTTCTCCCCTACCAATTTGATGACCATAGAGGTTTCTGATTTATTGCGGCTGCATTCCAATAGATCGCGAATCCTAAATAAAATAAAATGGTGGCACCTTTGACGTCATGGTCGACACTAAATATTTAACGATGCAAGCATGTGTAATTACAATGTGGTAATACAAATTTACATTCAAACACAAACATAATGTGGGGCTTACGCCCCTCTCCTCCTTGTTTGTAGCACAAGAAGAAATTTTCCTCATAACAGTCGTCTAACATAGTAGTGACCAATTGACCTTTTCGCATGTCTTTTCTCTTGTTAAATTTTATAGTATCATAAGCATTCCATTCTTGGATCATATTTGTCACTCGCATAGAATTTTACACTCGCAGTGCTTCACATATACAGGGTGTTTCAGAAATACTTTTACAAACTTTGGGGATTGGTTCCTTACACCAAACCAAGAAAAAAGGTTCATGTACACATATGTACCAAAATCATTCGTTTCGCTTTATTAACAGTGATTTAGTTGGAAAAAAATATTTACAGGAACTCACCTTATTAATTCAGCAATTTCCAAATGGACTCGTATTGGGTGTCAAAATCAGCGGCCTCGTGTTTCCGACAAGTTGTTTCATCAGCTGAACGTCTCCCCTTTCGTAGCCATGACTTGACATATGGTTGTGGGTTAAATAAATGCACAGGAGGTCCTACGCTGCTTATGAAAATAAGTCCGCTTGATCTTTCAACCAGCAGCCTATTTCTCTTTTCGGTGTGGATCTCATTCATGGTACTGAAAGCTCTTTCAGCTTCTGCTGAAGAGATGGGAATGGTCTGTACAGTCTTGATTAAAGGCATCAGCTCCACTGGAATTTCCTTGGTCTCGACATACTTTCTAAAAGCATTAATGTACCTCCCCTTGTCTGACATGTGGAAAAAGTCACAAAGGTTGCCGACACTCTCATCTCCATAGCAGATATCCAAAGTAGAAGTGGAGGGCCAATTATTTTTGTATAGTACCTTTGATCAATGATAACTTTTGTCATTCTCTCATGTCTCTGCTGACTAGAGCTGGAACCAAGATGAGATGATGTGGACACATTTTCCATAAGCCTGTTATTTAAATTGTTCACAAGACTTCTGAAAAACTGCTTTCTGTCAATTTTTACAACTTTTATAGAACCATGTAATCCTGTGTTTCTAAACTTTTTGTTTTCTGCTGCTTTAAGAACTGTTCTGTAGTATTCTCCAGAAGCTGAGTTACACATAGATTCAAACACTTTTATAGTGCGCTTGATTGCATTTTGAGCCTCTGTCAGACTTGTCTCTCTTTTCTGCAACTCTAATGACAAATCAGCTAACTCAACAAGAGCATCATACATAATTGCAATATTTTCTAGAAATTCTACACAAGTTAACATATTTTCTAGACCTTGGAATTTTGCCCTTTCTTTGGAGTCTCTCTGGTGGTCATTTTTGGCCTCACTAAAATGTTTTACTAGAGCACTGTAGTTTTCCCAGACAGCTTTTACAGTTCTCTGGCTTGAAACTACCCATCTTATTGTAAATATTTTCCCAATCTTCTTAACTCTTTTTTCCAGTGAAGCAGCACAAATGTTGAGTTCCCTTTGATTTTTGGGTAGACATGCTGTATAAAGAATACAATTTGTCAAAGAAAGAATGGTAATGGTTCACATCTGTAACTTCATTCCTTTTATTAGAAACGGACAATTCCAAGCGATGGTTTAAATAACTTTAAAAACTGTGCTCCAACTCCATTTTTTAGCCTATTTTCAATTTTGAAAAAATAGGCTTAAGAGATCACCTTTTGTCCGTGTGTGTGTGCGTGTGTGTGTGTGTGTGATTCGTGTGTGTGTCCCCCCTAATAAAATCTAAACGGCTGGAGCGATTTCAATGAAACTCGGTAAGTTCATAGCACTATTCCGGGCGACCTCGACCGTGCCCTTCAAATTTTGTTACGACTCACCAATCCAACATGGCGGCTGTGCGAAATATTTCACCAGCATTCAATATCTCCGAAACGATTACCGATATTACCCTGACATCATGTATGGTGATAAAGGGAACTACTATAAGTTCACTCATGTGATCTTTGAAAACCTGGTAACTACAAAACCAACATGGCGGCCAAGCGAAGTTGCGACGTTTAAATAGACGTTTCTCGCGATTTATCCAACCAAACGCAATGGAACTTGGTACAGTATATGTTTATATACATTGTAATGCACCGACACATAACTTCGTTCATTTGTTTACATAACCACAAGATGGCGGATGTGCGAAATATTTCAACGGCATTCTGCATCTCTGAAACTATTAGCGCTATCTCCCTGAAGTTTTGTACGGAGATAAAGGGCACTACTGGAAGTCCATTTATACGACTTCAAAAAAACGGTTACATACAAAACAAACATGGCGGCCAAGCGAATTAGAAAATTTGAAATAGACCTTTCTCGCGATTTAATGCTCCAAACGCACTGAAATCTGGTACAGGAAATATTTATACACATTGTAATGCACTGGTATCTAATTTAGTTCAATTGTTTACATAACCTCAAGATGGCGGCTGTGCGAATTTTAAGATTAAGTTTTTATTTCTTGTGATGTAGTCATGCGATCGAAGTGAAAGTTTGAATAATGAACCTACCCAATAATTTTCCTATAATGGTACATGACTCTATGGCCTATACATTTAACAATCCAACATGGCGACCATCCGAAATATTTAGACGGCTCTCAATATCTACGAATCTATTGTAGCAATCAAACTGAATTTTTTATTGTTCATAGGGGCTATGAACTCAAGTTCACTTATAGGACTTTAAATAACCTGGTGATCACAAATCCAACATGGCGGCGACGCGAAGTATAAATAATCACATGGACGTTAATCGCAATTTAACCATCCGAGTGCAGTGAAACTTGGTACAGTAAATCCTTATACGAATGGTATTCCACTAGCATCTAATTTATTTCAATTGTTTCCATAACCTAAAGATGGCAGCTGTGCGAAATTTTAAAATCTCCTTGTAACTTCTAGTGTCCTAATTATGCGATTGAAGTTTGAATACTACACGTACACAATAATCTGCTTGTAACAGTACATAACTCTAGGACCTACATATATAAAATCCATCATGGCGACCATCCGAATTATTTAGTCGGTTCTCAATATCTACGAATCTATTACAGCAATCAAACTGAAATTGTGTATGTTGATAGTTGCAATAAGTGTGCTATATGAAAATAGGCTGTATAGTTCTTCACGGAACTACTTTTTTTAATTTAATTTCAGTTGTTAATTGTTTTACATGTACTTCCTTTATATGAAATAAATTTGGTAAAAGAACTATATTGCTTACCCTCAATTGGAGTGTTTTAATTATTTCTTCTTGTTGTTGTTGTTTGAGTCTTCAGTCTTTTGACTGGTTTGATGCAGCACTCCATGCCTCCCTGTCCTGAGCTAATCGTTTCATCTCTACATAGCTACCACACCCTACATACGAGGCAATCTGTTTAACATATTCTAACCTTGGTCTACCCCTACAGTTCTTGTCCTCGACCCTTCCTTCCATAACTAAGCTTGCTATTCCTGGGTGTCTTAGTATGTGTCCTACCAACCTATCTCTTCTCTTCATTAGCAGTCGCCAGAAACATCTCTCCTCTCCCACTCGCCTTAATACCTCTTCGTTTGTAACCCTATCTACCCATCTGATCTTCATCATTCTCCTGTAACACCACATTTCAAATGCTTCAATTCTCCTCTTTTCTGCTGCACCAATAGTCCAAGTTTGACTTCCATAGAGCGCCACGCTCCAGACAAAGGCTTTCAAAAATGACTTCCTAATACCGAAATCTATATTCGATGTCAACAGATTCATTTTTTGTAGAAAGGCTTTCCTTGCCTGAGCCAACCTACTTTTTATATCCTCTTTGCTTCGTCCATCACTGGTTATTCTGCTTCCTAAGTAACAGAAGTCTCCTACTTTCTTCAGCTTTTCACCTGCCAATTTGATCTCCATAGAGGTTTCTGATTTATTTCGGCTGCATTCCAGTATTTTTGTTTTACATTTATTAATTTTCATCATGAATTCCTTCCGTAAGACGGAATCCATACCATTCAAAAACTAATTCAAATCCTCAGGCTTGTCAGCCAAGATGACGATGTCATCAGCAAATCTCAGAGTTGAAATTATTTCTCCTTGAATCTTCACTCCCACTTTAAATTTTTCTCCAATTTCCTTCATTGCTTGTTCTACCTAACATTACAGAGGCCCCATCACATGCTAGACCAACTAAATGTTCTGCCAGAAAGTTTTCATTCATCACATATGAAGAAAGATTCTTCAATATCTCTCGAGTAATAGCATCTGCTGTAGTTGATTCAAGTTCTATTAAGTCCCAGAAAAAGGAAACCACTTCAGAGTTATCTGAAAGAGCACATCTCAAACATAATACTAACACAGATTTTACACTAACTGTTGTTGATTCGTCAATCATAATACTGATTTTCCTCTGATTTTCTGTTATAGATTTTGCTATTTTATTTCTCATTTCCTGTGAAATGTGTTCAATAATATTAGCACAACTAAAATTTGTATGAAGAACTCGTCCCACATCTAAACCATTTAATTGTTGAAGTTCAACATAAGCCTGTAGGTCTACGAAGGGTCTATTTCTTTTCGCAATTGAGTATGCTGTTCGAAATACTCGAACGGTGGTTTCTAGGTGTTTGACATTCATAGTGTCCAAGCAACTTTCAAATATCTTTTTATTGGATTCTGATTTTTGTAACATAGCTTTTTTGTGAGATTCTGAATTTTTGTGCTCAAATATTTTTTTCCTAAGGCTTGTTTCTTGTTGATTAATATTATTTCCGTTGGGATGAACCTTGCATTCTACCCATACTTTCATTAGCTTAAGTCCTGCCCCTTTAGAAACTCCTAATCCTAATTTACTTTCCTCTTTACATATATTGCAGCCTAAATTTTTATTTCCTGCAAATAACCACTCGTTCTCTGACAAAAAATAACGATACTGAGACTCGTTCCAACAGTCTGGAAAATCTTGTTTTCGGTAGGTGGTTCCTTGAATTTCACAGTCGATGGTAGAAGGTGTAGAACCATAACCTAGATTCTCCCTTGAATCTGCATCACACGTTTCAGCAACATTTAACCCAGGGTCTATCTCTATACTCACGTCTTTAATGAAACTAATGTTCTCGGAACTCCATTCAGTTTCGTTTTTACTTGAGCCATCACACACCTTTTTTAGTATTCTTTGATTCTTCATCTTCATCCCCAGCACGTTTTTTTGAACCCAGCCACTTAAGTAAACTCATTGTCACAAGTTGTGACTCACAACTCACTTTCACAGTCACTGGAAAACTTGAAAGGTACTACGGGGGTACTGATGTTCATTAACTGCAGAGAGATTCCGTAATATCTGCTTCACAGCAACACATCGAGCAAAACATAAAATAAAACTTGGATTCAGACAAACATAACGAGCGGAAGAAAGTTGTTGTGCTCACTTCCCGATCTCCGTATCCAATAGCAGTGTAGCCAACCTTAGAGAACCAGAAAAACGCCCAGGAGTGTAAAAGCGACCGTATTTTATGAACATAAAACCGTAAGGTTCGATATTAGTCCGCTAGAGTACACCCGTGACGTTTCAGCGCTATGTATAGATTATAAACGATTTTCTTACTGAATGTAAAATTGTTACGTCATTCTAAAGCGGGAAGATATTTTCCGGAACGGCGTTCCAGCCCGTTCCGGTCCAACTAAACCACTGTTTATTAATGAAAGAACATTGTACAGTGACACATTAATTGACAGCCTGTTTGGAAGTGTGTAACACATGAACTCATATAAAAAAAATTACGAGCCTTACAGTAGTCGCATATGATGTGTAACATCTGACATAGAAGACACCTCACGTGAAATTGTTGATACACCGGTATTTTATACTATTATTGGCACAAATATTAATCTATTGTAAAAGGGAGTGTTTTACAGATGTTGTAGTTTATAATACGGAACTCATTTTATTAGATGATTAGTAGCTTCCACCAGCACTAGCCTAAATAAAGAATACGATATGGATCAACTAGATTAAGAGACGCGACACCGCTCATAACCTTAAAGTCCTTATAAACAGGTCCTCTTTATTCACAGACCAACACGTAATTTCATATGGATTCTGTTAAAATGAGTCATATTGATATTATAAATATCGTTTAAAATGATAACCTGGTAGCAAAAATATCTACCCCTCCCAGGATTCGAACCCAAGATCTCTAGATTCACAGTCATACGTAATAATCCCACGGCTATTTCGACTACGCAAATATTGTGCACAAGATGCTGACTTATTTCCACGTTCCAATAATACTGCATTACGGAATTAAGTTTCATTTATATTTTGCTTGTTTCGATAATGTTCCTGAGTGACATTGAGTTTAAAATGCCTTATGCCAATGCAATGCCGACTACTTACAATGTTTGATATTAAGGCATTTTACCATTTAAATACTGATACGAAGACTTCGAACATGTACCATGTCATTTGTTTAAATCACTTGACACCAGAGTTCGCATGAGCGACCGTTCAGTATGTCATATACATTCCACATGGCCGAGAGTGCGTCATGATATCAATTTTCGACACCGCGCGCAGATTGTTTCTCTTACCAGTGCCAGCTGGATCGATCGATCGTGTTGGCAGTGCGTCTTATACTTCCGTTCGATCCACCTCTGCCAGCTAGGGCACACTTCCATTCGATCGATCGAGCGGGTAGTGCATACTTCCGTTGTCCACCACTGCCAGCTAGTACACTTCCGTTTGATCGATCGAGCGGGCAGTGCATACTTCCGTTTGATCCACCACTGCCAACTCGATCGTTCCGATCCACTTCCGTTCCCAATTTTCAAAATCACTCCCACAAAACTATCCAGCAACCGAGCGGAAAGATGTTACACATCAAAACGTTCCCTGACACCACAGATAAAAGTCTAACGGACCGTGCAAGCCAAGGAACGGGTCCTCCTCTGCCCAACCATCTGTCCTGGAAGATCTCCGTCAATGCAGTGCGAACAAGGTGACTAAAGTGTGCAGGAGCCACATCATGTATCCACCACATACGTTGTCGTATTTGCAGGGGCACATTGTCATGCAGCAAGTCTGAAATGGTGCCCTGGATAAAGTGTCTGCAGACAGCACCTGTAAGACGTGCTGGTAGAACGTATGGACCTACAATGCCAGCCCACACATTAATCCTAAACTGGTGCTGATGGCGAGCCTGTCTGGAACACCTGTGCATTTGACAGTTTTTCCATCTGTCGGTGTCAGGAACCTTTTTTGATATGAGTTCATGTGTTAAACACTTCCAAACAGGCTGTCAATTAATGTGCCACTGTACAATGTTCTTTCATTAATAAATCGAAAATGAATGATTTTGGGACATACTGTATGTGTATATGAACTTTTTTTTTTCTTGTTTTGGTGTAAGGAACCAATCCCTAAAGTTTGTAAAAGTATTTCTGAAACACCCTGTAATCTATCATTCTTATTCGTTCCATTTATATCTTCACATCGCATGTTAGTTGAAGAGGCTCACACATTCCGAGTGGGAGTTATCGCACACAGTTAACAATTAAATCCTAGCTTCACTAATATGTAACATAGAATTATGAAAACTTACAAAGTTATCGTTAATACACAGGGCTTTCATTTCATATATAAAAGCGAACAGTATATAAAGTATTGCGTGATTTATTGATAGGACAATATTTGTGATCCTTTACACGCCCTGAATCACAAAAAACTTGATTTTACAAGAAATACCAGTCAGAATGGAATTATTTTCTTTCCAGCAAAGAAAACACATGAATACGCAGGATGAACCTCATTCATGAAATGATATTAAAAACTAATTAAGATATAGCCTACTTGGAAATTTTAACAAAAAACTATTTTTGAAAGACAAATTAAATATTTAAAAAAATACTATTGACAATATAACACTAATGGTAGTTCATCCTCGGTATTCATGTGATATATTTATATGAAAGAAAAAATCATTCCATTCAGATTGGTATTTCTTCTTGGGTGTTTTTGTGATTCATAACGTTTAAATAATCACAAATATCGTCCTGTCAATAAATCACGCAATACTTTATATATTGTTTGCCTTTATATGTTAAGTAAAAGCCCTGTGTATTTACTCTAACTTTGTAAGCTCTCATAATTCTATGTTACATATTAGTGAAGCTGTGATTTAATTCTTAACTGTGTGCGATAACTCCCACTGGCGGTGTATGAGTCCCCTTAAATACGCGGTGGCATTGCTTTGTACGCCAATGGGAGTGTGACTCAACTGTTAAAACCAGTTCCTCCTTCCCCTGGAGGCCGTTCGTTTCTAACAGCACCGTACCTAATGGCACCACACCACATATATACATGTCTTATCTTTCTTGTCTACGCCCTCTAAGACCGTACTATTCACGAGGATATGTTTTTGGACTGGTGTGTATCTGGGATTAGTGTGGACAGTTCTAACATGGGTATGTTTTTGGACTGGTGTGTATCTGGAATTAGTGTGGACAGATGGGTATGTTTTTGGACTGGTGTGTATCTGGAATTAGTGTGGACAGTTCTAACATGGGTATGTTTTTGGACTGGTGTGAATCTGGAATTAGTGTGGACAGTTTTAACATGGGTATGCTTTTGGACTGGTGTGTATCTGGAATTAGTGTGGACAGTTTTAACATGGGTATGTTTTTGGACTGGTGTGTATCTGGAATTAGTGTGGACAGTTTTAACATGGGTATGTTTTTAGACTGGTGTGTATCTGGAATTAGTGTGGAGAGTTTTAACATGAGTATGTTTTTGGACTGGTGTGTATCTGGAATTAGTGTGGACAGTTTTAACATGGGTATGTTTTTGGACTGGAGTGTATCTGGAATTAGTGTGGACAGTTTTAACATGGGTATGTTTTTGGACTGGTGTGTATCTGGAATTAGTGTGGACAGTTTTAACATGGGTATGTTTTTGGACTGGTGTGTATCTGGAATTAGTGTGGACAGTTTTAACATGGGCATGTTTTTGGACTGGTATGTATCTGGAATAGTGCTCCCTATTACCCGTGTACCCGTGTTCCCGCACAACCGTGTTTTTAAGATCCGTGTGCTAAGAATCCGGGTTCTACTATTTACCCGTGTACCCGTGTATTCGTGTAATTACGAACGGGTACACGGGTCACACCGAATATTGTTAAAGAGTGCCGTGTCTGGTAACCTTGCTCGAACAACTGTTCACGGCAATATCGTGCCATTTATACATGCATTTAGAAATCGTGTTTGCGTGTGCAAAGTGTCCGCGCGCGTTTATTCGAATCGAAGCAGTGTGAAATTAATTAATTATTTGATTGATTATAAAGGTTAGTTCCGAGGATGAGAGAAGAGTAGATACAAAACTATATGTAACGGAATATAATGTATTATTTGCACTGTCATTTGACCAGAATGTAACGAAACAACAAAATTAAAATATCAGGCGTAGGAAACGAATACAAAATATAACAGTATAATAAGAACAACAATTTCTAGAATTATGACTCATTGACCAATTTACTTTAAGAAAGCTTTGTTTTGGAACAAGAATACTAAGAGGTTTACATTTTCTGGCTGTGACAATGTTTCCAGCAGAGGAAAAGCACCTTTCGGAGCTCTGTGGATGTTGCTGGAATACACAAGTATTTTTTCGCTAGAGCAGCAACCGCAGGATATTTGTGTTCCCTTGCTTTCCACCACTCGAACGGGTTCATGTCAAAACGAATCTGTGCCTCCGAAAGAAAATCTTCAAATTGAGATTCAGGGCTGTTCTTTCTCCCACATGGCATTTGATACAAGAACTCCAGGGCACTACTGGTGGAGGGTTGATCGGGATTAACCAAGACTTCAGCTGGTGCATCGCTCTGAAGCTTATGAAGCACTCTGTCGCGAATACATCGTCGAGCCTCTGCTGTCTCATCTACCAAATCCTTATACCTCGGGTCGAGGAAAGATGCAATCTGTCTGGCTGTGACAGTACTATCATTTATCCATAGGAGGCCGAACCGATCGTTAAATTCACAGACCAAGGTAGACTGCACGTCCTCTAGGAAGCTGTCGCCCGACAACTCCTGGGTGCTGAGGTGATTTTTAATTAGAGTCTGTATTAGTGGCCAAACCATCGATATGGGAGAATTGTCACCGTAAAAGAGAGTGGTTACCACTTCCACAGGTTTAAGGGGCTTGTTGAAAACCTCCATGTGATGCCACTCATGTTCAGTTACTTGGAGCTTCTGTGCTGTGGCCATTGGCGTGCATGCCCGGTCACCTAGGACGTTGCTGACGGGGTTCCTGTTTTTCAAAAGGCGCTCGATCATGGCAAAAGTTGAATTCCAGCGGGTGTTGCAGCTCTGAATCAGGGGTTGTTCGGGCATTGAAAGTTGTGCTTGCATTTTTGTCAGCGCACTAGAGGCAACGTTAGAGTGCCGAAAATGGCCAACTATCTTTCTTGCTTTCAGACACACATTAGCAGCCTTTCCATGAGCAAGAGCCTTGTTTGCAGCAAGCTGTACAGAATGTGCAGCACAAGTCACTTTATCCTTCTCCAGCACATCAAGAGCGCGCACAGCGTTGACAACGTTGTACGCGTTGTCAGTGACGATGGCGGTGATCTTGCCCTGCACATTCCATTCTTCTGCAACCAATTGCAATTCCTATGCCAGATTTTGTGAGGTGTGGCGGTCTTCCATTTCATGCGTGGTAAGAGTCGTCGCCTTTGGAACCCACTGGGAGTCGATGGTGTGAGCCGTTTACACCGCTCATTCTCTCTGACACCATCGGCTAGTAGAGCCAGTCTCCGCTTAAGGGCATCCTCTGAAATACACAAGTAATTGGGCTCTACAACTGCCATGAACTGCCTAAACCAATCACTGGCACAAAATGACAAAGGCAGTTGGTTCACAGCAACCATCCTCGCAAGAGCCTGGTGTATTTCCTCTGAGCGTATGGTATCGCACGGACGGTGTGCGTTACCTTCCACGCGTCGCCTGCGTCGTCTCTTGGCTCGGGATGACCGTACCTGTTCCTGCTCCTCATCATCAACATGGTCACCATCTTCAGTGTCTTCCTTTGTTGCCTCCGCTTCATGCCTGTAATAATACCATATCATTTTTAATGTCGGTGCGAAATGAAAGCCTTCACAACGAGGAAGGTCCTGTGCATTATAAGCGCAAATCGTGGAAAGTTGCATTGGAGGTAAACAAGATCACCGCCTTTCCATTTCGCCGGTACGCGCCACCACCGTGAATATTGCACTTGACAACGATTGAAATGCACGCTTGTCCGTCCATTTCTGTGCGGAGAGCAGGATGACTCGACTGGTTCGCTAATATCTGTGAAATTGTCTATGTACACGGCACACGCCTCCAGGCACAACCCCACGCCGCGCCGCCGCACGCTCGTCCTGAAGCTCCCGTAGGTCGCCACCGTTGCGTTCCCGATAAGCCCAGCTGTCTAACTGTTGGGACCTTTTATAATTTACGGTATGCAATTTCCCTCATTTTAACTATCCACCATCTAAATATTATTCGTCATCGAAGAGTTGTATGACTTATGCGAAGAACTATCGCTATTTATTGATGTGTAACACCTTTCCACTCGGTATCTGGACATTTTTGTGGAAGTGATTTTGGAAAAGGGACGGAAGTGCATGGGACTGAAACAATGAGCGCGCGTGGTGGCGGAGATCGGTACAACGACGTACTGTAGGTCATGTGGCTATGGAGAATGTATATCGCATACAGTTTAGTTCAAGGTTTAGAGACCCCATTTAAGATATTCCTACAATAAATCATTTTCATGCTGAAAACAATTTCGATTTATTAAATCTTCATACTTTTGCTGTATATTTAAAGTAAGCACTCGATGTACTGTCGGCCATGTGGCTATGTGGAATCTATATCGCACCAACAAACACTCCAAACAACATAGGAATTCAGTATATTAACACAGACCACTGACAATAATTGAAACTTCGTTGGTCTAAAAGTATCACTGGGAGAGACACATTTAATATACCTTCTGCACACCTAATTTTTAATGACGCCGATGCTTAGCAGTGCACTCTATCAGCAAAAAGAGGCGATTTTCAATAACATCGCTGGCATTGGTTTACTAACTGGCCGGAGAGCGCAGCTCGCATCAAGTAGGCAGTGGATTGCTTCTGCCACGACCAACTAGATGCTAGCGCATCCAGTCGGCCGTGCTCCCGCATACCATAATTCAACTAGTTGAAGGTAGATGTCACTATTGCAGATCCATTGGAGAACTTTGTTTTAATTTAATATATATTTTCCATTGTAAACTTCACAATATAACGCTCAATTATATAACGCCTCAGTACTCAAATAACAATAAATATAAAAAATCAAGCAAAAAATACAACTCTGTTAGGTTTAGAACCCCAGCCGGCAGGTTGGGAGACCAACGCTGTAACCACAGACCTAAATATGTCCTCCCAAAATGAATGTTATCAATCGATTAAGATACAACGTCTTAGCAAATAACAATTATGATCTATTAAGGTCAGGAATTTGCACTGGATTATACAAGTAGTTATTTCAATGACCAACAGAGTTCACTGTTAACAAGGGATTTGCGCTCCCGGGACACACATAGTAGGATAACATGTCACATGTTACACATCATATGCGACTACTGTAAGGCTCGTATATTCCTTTTTAACGTGTGCGCTAAATACCGGTGCGCGACGGAGTGAGCGGTGGCGTGCTGCCGTGGTGGCGCGCGGTAAGTGGATAAGCGAGTGTGACGGTGACATGAACCGAAAATAATACAGATCGTAGCGAATCAGTCAAGTAGTCTGCATTAGACTGAAATGTCTGGGAAAGCGGTAAATTTCAACATATGTCCAGTTCCATTTGGGGAAGGCAGCGCCGCGGCGCCGGCGCGACACCACTTCGCCTTCGGCGCTGATGACCTGGCCTTCTGACCGAAGGCGGTGGGAGTGTCGCGGAAGCGCTTGCGTCTAGCCGTGAAAGTGTGTTGCTCACAGAAGTTGGTCGTATGTAAACAAAACCAACGTAAACAGTACTAGATTATTTATTGTCAAATCAGAAAGACATTTCTGTAGGAGGTCGTGGTAACCACGGTACGCTTACGCATAGGTATGGCGTTACACAATTTGTATACATAATTACTTACCCACGTTTGCTTGGTGACGTTTGTTGATTTTCCATCTTCCGGTGTATCGTTTTCAAGTGGCGTCCGATGGCTCCCGTAGACCCACCAGCACAGGAATACTCATTGTTTTCGGCAGGAGAACATAGAGAGCAATAGGCCTTATCTCCTTTCCGTTCCGCGTACTTCCATACCCAACTGCTTGTTTTCCCCATTTCTCCTCTACCACGCAGCGCGTGCTAGCTGTGGTTTGACTACTATGATCGTACTGAAATGAACGCGTGTTCTTCGATCAGGTTAGAATTCTGCCCACCAGGGGCGCCCTAACGAATAAGGGATGCGCGGTGCCCGAAAATTTGAATCAATCGGTGCCGTGTTCATAGTATTTCGAAAACATCCTTTCACAAAATACGCAGTGTTGACGTTTCACTTATTCTTCGTAATAGCAAAAACTTTATATTTTTATGTTTGCTGTGTTCGTCTTCCCGATTCTACATTTGTTTTCAATTAAATGGGCCATTAGTGCAACAAAATGTCAAAAACATTCTTCCAAAATCGAGAAAACCACATGGGCACACGATAAGACATATATACCCCTGAAACCCGTGTACGCGGACCTTCATACACGGGTACACGGGGGGTACTACTCGTGTACCCGCGTACACGTGTACTTACTGCTACACGGATTCTTAGAGCGTACCTACCCGTGTACACGTGTCACGGGTTACACGGGTACACGTCAATCCGTGTCTCATCGGCAGCCCTAATCAGAAATTAGTGTGGAGAGTTTTAACATGGGTATGTTTTTGGACTGGTGTGTATCTGGAATTAGTGTGGACAGTTTTAACATGGGTATGTTTTTGGACTGGTGAGTATCTGGAATTAGTGTGGACAGTTTTAACATGGGTATGTTTTTGGACTGGTGTGTATCTGGAATTAGTGTGGACAGTTTTAACATGGGTATGTTTTTGGACTGGTGAGTATCTGGAATTAGTGAGGACAGTTTTAACATGGGTATGTTTTTGGACTGGTGTTTATCTGGAATTAGTGTGGAGAGTTTTAACATGGGTATGTTTTTGGACTGGTGTGTATCTGGAATTAGTGTGGACAGTTTTAACATGGGTATGTTTTTGGACTGGTGTGTATCTGGAATTAGTGTGGACAGTTTTAACATGGGTATGTTTTTGGACTGGTGTGTATCTGGAATTAGTGTGGACAGATGGGTATGTTTTTGGACTGGTGTGTATCTGGGATTAGTGTGGACAGTTCTAACATGGCTATGTTTTTGGACTGGTGTGTATCTGGAATTAGTGTCGACAGATGGGTATGTTTTTGGACTGGTGTGTATCTGGAATTAGTATGGACAGTTCTAACATGGGTATGTTTTTGGACTGGTGTGTATCTGGAATTAGTGTGGACAGTTTTCACATGGGTATGTTTTTGGACTGGTGTGTATCTGGAATTAGTGTGGACAGTTTTAACATGGGTATGTTTTTGGACTGGTGTGTATCTGGAATTAGTGTGGACAGTTTTAACATGGGTACGTTTTTGGACTGGTGTGTATCTGGAATTAGTGTGGACAGTTTTAACATGGGTATGTTTTTGGACTGGTGTGTATCTGGAATTAGTGTGGACAGTTCTAACATGGGTATGTCTCCCATAAGTCCAACCCCTCGTCCACGTCGTGGGAGACGGGCAACGGCACAAAGTAGGGGATCGCCTGTAGGGGCGAAGTACAGTGGGGACTTCGTGTGCCCCGGGACCGTTACGGTAGCTGTGAAGGTCCAACAGGAACCCTGAAAAGTGACGGCTAACGGGGCTCTGGTGAAGCTACGATAGGCCCAGCAAGCCAGTAGTGGATGAAACCAAATGCTTTCAAAAATGGAACGAGCCTCGGACATGATGGATTTAATAGACGACGACACGGCTGTACACACGGACTAAGATTTGGAACTTTAAACCTAAGAACGCTGACGGGGAAGGTGGACGAGATAGTGGATATGATGGAAAGAAGGAAGTTGGATTTATTGGGATTGGCAGAAACAAAGTGGAAAGGGGAAGGAAGGAGAGAACTGAGAAAAGACTATAGACTGTACTGGAGTGGGAACGAAGAGGGAAAGAGGAATGGAGTGGGAGTAGTGGTACGAGATGGTTTAAAAGAAGAAGTGAGGAGAATAAGTGATAGGATGATGAAAGTGAAAGTAGCACTGAGGGGAGAGACCGTAGAAATAGTGCAAGTGTATGCTCCACAAGTAGGCTGCGCCTCTGAAGAGAAGGAGGAGTTTGAAGAGGAATTGCAGAAGCAGCTGGTAGGAAGAAATATGATTGTTATGGGGGACCTCAATGCCCATGTAGGAAGAGAAAGACAAGGTTATGAGAGTGTTCTAGGACCAGAGGGTTGGGGCGGAAGAAATGAGGAAGGAAAGAGACTGTTGGACTTCTGCCAGAGGAACAGCCTGCTAGTTGGGAACTCCTGGTTTAAGAAAAGAGAGAGCCACACAATCACATGGTACAGTGATAACTTGACCAGGAAGTCGGTGCTTGACTATATACTGTATGAGAAAGAACTAAAGAACATCACGGACATCAAGGTTATACCATCGGAGAACCTGGATAGCGACCATCGATTGCTAGTAATGAACCTGAGAGGGAGTAAGGAGAAGAAAGGGACTGAGAACCAGGAAAGACGTATAAGGATATGGAAACTGAAAGAAGGGGATAGAAAGGTCGAGTACCTCGAAATGGTAAAGGAAGGAATTCCAACATGTGAAGAAAGAGGGGTGGAAGAGGAATGGGCCAGATTTAAGAAGACACTAGTAGGTGCAGCAGAAGCAGTATGTGGGAGGACAAGTAGTAAGAAGAGGTGGAAGGAAACACCATGGTGGAATGAGAAGACAAAAGATATAGTAAGGGAAAAGAATAGAGCCTTTAGGAGGTGGTATCAAAATAGGACGGTAGAGACAAGGGAAGAGTACCAGAAAAGAAAGAAGGAGGCGAAGAGAGTAGTGGCTGAGGAGAGAAGAAAGTGGATGGAAGAGTGGACAAAGATGATGAAGGAGGATAGTGAAGGTACAAAAAAGGTCCTGTATGGGATGGTAAAAAATAAGAGGCGGATTATGTTAGAATGGTGAACAAAAGGGGACAAGAGATAGAAAATAGGGAAGAACTGAAGAAAATGTGGAAAGAATATTTTGAAGAACTACTGAACCCAAATGGAAAAGATGGTGAGGAGGAAGAAATCGGGGAAGAGGAAGATGAACTGCAAACAGAAAAGGACTTAACATGGAAAGAAGTGGAGGATGCAGTGAACAAGATGAAAGGAGGGAAGGCACCGGGTGTGGATGAGTTGAGTGTGGAGATGGTGAGAGCAGCAGGAGAGGTGGGGATACAGTGGTTGTACCGAGTGATGAGGACAGCATGGAAGGAAAGGAAGACCCCAGAGGACTGGAAAAAAGGAATAAATGTCCCGATCTTCAAGAAAGGTAGTAGAACAGATTGCAGAAACTATCGGGGAATAACAC
This sequence comes from Meconema thalassinum, assembly GCA_946902985.2. Lineage (NCBI taxonomy): Eukaryota > Metazoa > Arthropoda > Insecta > Orthoptera > Tettigoniidae > Meconema > Meconema thalassinum. The sequence continues at coordinate 160,681,677 of OX336399.1, read as the reverse complement.
TGATGAGTCATTGTGCAAAGATCTCCGAGAAAGTTTTGGAAAAGAGAATTAGGACAAGGATAGAAGGAGGGATGAGGGAAGAACAACATGGCTTCAGAGCAGGAAGGTCCACAGTGGATTTGATTTTGCTGTAAGGCAGTTACAAGAACAGCACTATGAGTATGGAACAGATCTACTGATGGCCTTCCTGGACATTGAGAAAGCATATGACAGTGTATGCAGAAACAAAGTACGGACGTCCCTGGAGGATAGAGGAGTAGAGAAATGGACTATAAAGAGGATAAAGGAGACGTACAAGGGAAGCGTGAGCTGTGTGAAAGTGGGAGGAGAGAGATCGGACTGGTTGGAACAGAGAAACGGCCTGAAACAAGGAAGTGCACTGTCACCGTTACTTTTCATTGTGGTGATCGATGACATAATGACCCGAGTGGCACAAGTAATTGGGGAAGGAAAGGTGAAAGCAATGGTGTTTGCAGATGATTTGATGATTTGGGGAAACAAGAAGGATGAGGTACAGGAACAGTTGGACGTGTGGGAAGGAATAATACAAGGATATGGCATGAAATTTAGCATAAATAAGAGTAGATGGTGATCACAACAAGGAAGAAGGAAAGAACCACAACGGGAATAACAATTGGTGGGGAACAGCTGAAGAAAGTGGAGAGTTTCAAGTATCTGGGAAGCCTGATACAAGATAATGGAAGAAACGCTAGAGAAATAAATGAGCGGGGGAGGCAGGCAGAAGCAATTCGGAGGAGTGTGAGAAGCATGTTATGGAGCAAGGATATCCCTCAAAACAGCAAAAAGATCATATATCGGACGTACTATGTCCCTATCCTGACGTAAGCCTCGGAGACCTGGGTTATGAAAGGAAGGGAGAAGAGCAAAATACAGGCCAGTGAGATGAGGTTCTTGAGAAGCAGTATTGGAGCTACAACGGTGGACAGAATAATAAATGAGAGGATCAGAGAATTAATGAAGGAGGAACCATTACAGAATGGTATAGAGAAATCTGGACTTAGATGGTATGGACATGTAAAACGAATGGAGGAGAAGAGGATACCCAGGAGAGTACACGAGACGAAGTGGGAAGGAAAGAGACCGAGAGGAAGACCGAGAGACAGGTGGCTGAAGGGGGTGGAAGAAAGCGTGAAGAAGATAGGAGAAGACTGGACAAGGGTGGAGGCTGAGAGATGGTGGGAAGACAGAAGACGTTGGAGATGCTTGTGTTCCAAACAGACCCGGCCAGTGGCTGGAAACTGTGCAAGATGATGATGATGATGATGATGTTTTTGGACTGGTGTGTATCTGGAATTAGTGTGGACAGATGGGTGTGTTTTTGGACTGGTGTGTATCTGGAATTAGTGTGGACAATTTTAACATGGGTATGTTTTTGGACTGGTGTGTATCTGGAATTAGTGTGGGCAGTTTTAACATGGGTATGTTATTGGACTGGTGTGTATCTGTACTTAGTGTGGACAGTCCTGACATGGGTAAGTTTTTGGACTGGTGTGTATCTGGAATTAGTGTGGACAGTTTTAACATGGATATGTTTTTGGACTGGTGAGTATCTGGAATTAATGTGGACAGTTTTAACATGGGTATGTTTTTGGACTGGTGTGTATCTGGAATTAATGTGGACAGATGGGTATGTTTTTGGACTGGTGTGTATCTGGAATTAGTGTGGACAGTTTTAACATGGGTATGTTTTTGGACTGGTGTGTATCTGGAATTAATGTGGACAGTTCTAACATGGGTATGTTTTTGGACTGGTGTGTATCTGGAATTAGTGTGGACAGATGGGTATGTTTTTGGACTGGTGTGTATCTGGAATTAGTGTGGACAGAAGGGTATGTTTTTGGACTGGTGTGTATCTGGAATTAGTGTGGAGAGTTCTAACATGGGTATGTTTTTGGACGGGTGTGTATCTGGAATTAGTGTGGACAGTTCTAACATGGGTTTGTTTTTGGACTGGTGTGTATCTGGAATTAGTGTGGAGAGTTTTAACATGGGTATGTTTTTGGACTTGTGTGTATCTGGAATTAGTGTGGACAGTTTTAACATGGGTATGTTTTTGGACTGGTGTGTATCTGGAATTAGTGTGGACAGATGGGTATGTTTTTGGACTGGTGTGTATCTGGAATTAGTGTGGACAGAAGGGTATGTTTTTGGACTGGTGTGTATCTGGAATTAGTGTGGAGAGTTCTAACATGGGTATGTTTTTGGACGGGTGTGTATCTGGAATTAGTGTGGACAGTTCTAACATGGGTTTGTTTTTGGACTGGTGTGTATCTGGAATTAGTGTGGAGAGTTCTAACATGGGTATGTTTTTGGACGGGTGTGTATCTGGAATTAGTGTGGACAGTTCTAACATGGGTTTGTTTTTGGACTGGTGTGTATCTGGAATTAGTGTGGAGAGTTTTAACATGGGTATGTTTTTGGACTTGTGTGTATCTGGAATTAGTGTGGACAGTTTTAACATGGGTATGTTTTTGGACTGGTGTGTATCTGGAATTAGTGTGGACAGTTCTAACATGGGTATGTTTTTGGACTGGTGTGTATCTGGAATTAGTGTGGACAGTTCTAACATGGGTATGTTTTTGGACTGGTGTGTATCTGGAATTAGTGTGGAGAGTTCTAACATGGGTATGTTTTTGGACTGGTGAGTATCTGGAATTAATGTGGACAGTTCTAACATGGGTTTGTTTTTGGACTGGTGTGTATCTGGAATTAGTGTGGAGAGTTCTAACATGGGTATGTTTTTGGACTGGTGTGTATCTGGAATTAGTGTGGAGAGTTCTAACATGGGAATGTTTTTGGACTGGTGTGTATCTGGAATTAGTGTGGACAGTTTTAACATGGGTATGTTTTTGGACTTGTGTGTATCTGGAATTAGTGTGGACAGTTTTAACATGGGTATGTTTTTGGACTGGTGTGTATCTGGAATTAGTGTGGACAGTTCTAACATGGGTATGTTTTTGGACTGGTGTGTATCTGGAATTAGTGTGGACAGTTCTAACATGGGTATGTTTTTGGACTGGTGTGTATCTGGAATTAGTGTGGACAGTTTTAACATGTGTATGTTTTTGGACTGGTGTGTATCTGGAATTAGTGTGGACAGATGGGTATGTTTTTGGACTGGTGTGTATCTGGAATTAGTGTGGACAGTTCTAACATGGGTATGTTTTTGGACTGGTGTGTATCTGGAATTAGTGTGGACAGTTCTAACATGGGTATGTTTTTGGACTGGTGTGTATCTGGAATTAGTGTGGACAGTTTTAACATGGGTATGTTTTTGGACTGGTAATGGAGTCTGTTGAAAGAGCCCTCCTGAGCCTTTCTAACATGTGTAGCATTTGTAGCATGCGTCATTTGAAATTATATAAAGTCGAGTCTCTCAGATTGATTGTATCTTTTTAGTGGGTAAGAATCCAACACCCTTGTGGAGTGCGGACTCCCACAAGCGTCTCAGGAATAATTTTCCTCATTACTTAAAAAGATGAAAATTTATATACAGTATACAGTATATATATTCATCTTTCATATATATTCGCTTGGTGCTCGGGTACTTGGTATAGGATGAGGATGATGCTCACAATCTCTAAAAGGTTCAGAACACCTGTTGTAGTGTATACATCTTAACACACATATTCGTAGACATACTAGATTAATAGCTTGAGTGTAAAGGATCTGTTGATGATCGCTTGACGGTCGAAACTGTTCACCCAGATGTAATAATTAATCCCATGTTATTTCTTTCAATTTTCGGGGGGAACAACACTTATTACAATTTGGGTACAATCGTGTAGACCGATTAAAAAGGAGTCATATTTCATTAATCGCATATGATGTGTAACATCTGACATGTTATTCGAATAATTCCATATTACTCACTCGCATTTTTTTAAGTTTTAAGATGAACTCGTAGTGCTACCTTGTGCCAGGAAACATGAAGGATTCCTTCGTGTCATTACCATCGGTAAGGTCTCATTATTATTATTTCTGCAATAACTACTTTTAAAACTCCAGTGACGAATCCTTTCAGCAAATATGATGTAATAATGCTGTATTTTGGCCGACAGTTCCTCGAGTGCTTACATTAAATAAGAATACAGCAAAAGTTGTAAGATTTAATAAATCATAATTGTTTTCAGCAAATATGATATAATGAATATTTTCACACCAAAGAACTACAGTTTGAAGATGATTTATTGTAGGAATATCTGTAATGGGGACTCCAAACCTTTAAGTAAACTGTATGCGATTTACATTCCACATAGCCACATGACCGACAGTATGTCGTTGTACCAATCTCCGCCACCGCACGCGCTCATTGTTTCCGTTGCATTTTCGTGCCACTTTTACAAAATCACCCACACACAAAAATATACAGCAACCGAGTGGAATGATGTACACATTAAAAAGGTGATGAAAAAGCATCAAACTCCTGGATCTTTTTGTGGGAGCAGAAATACTTTACGCTGACGTTTATATACGCCTCTCACCAAGGTGGACCGGGTTCGATTCCCAGTAAATGCATGTGTGATTTTCGAAGTGAAATGCCGTGTGCTGTCGTTTGGATTCCACGTAAAAAGGAGGTCTCGTGGCTCATGATCTCATGATTAACGGTCACGTAAAACTAAAAGCTTCCTTCCTTCCAGAATGTTATAACCATTAATTTTATCTGTCTCTGTCATGAACTTCGTTGTTCTTCAATCACAAATATTTCAAGTAAATCCCATGTTGTTGACCTTCTCCCATCTCCGATTACAGCGCTGTTTTTGGAAGGTATGCCATGTGTAGCTGGAATTGTAAAGCAGACCGCGACACGACAACTCTACAGCGCCACGCCCCGCTATCATTATTGTCTTCGATAAGGATGCATTGATATGAAATTCATTCATTTCACGTAATTTTTCCGAAGTGACATATAAATTAAAATGTATACCTATGGCTAGGGAAATAAATGATATCTATAACAAAAGGTATATGAGTATAGGGGCCAAGTTCCGACACTATACCACAGAAGTAAAACCTGAGGGAGTATATGCGTCCGAAACTTTGACCATGAATAGTAAAGGTCAAGCTGACCAACTGAAAAAAAAAGAGAGCGCAGGATATTATGAAACATCCTAGGTAATAGATGAGTTGATGGACAGTGGCGAATGAGAGCAAATGAGGACTTGTACAACACAATAGACCCTATCACAGCATCAATTCAGAAGAGACGGCTACTATTTTACGGTCACCCTTGAGGATGGCTGATGATCGATTAACGAAAAGAATATGGAGTTTCATTAAGTTGTTTTAGATCCCTTATTTGGGGGTGGATCTAAAAGGGAGAGTTGTTGTACTAATTTATAAGGTGGTGCCTAAAAGGGTAGCTTCCCTTGTCAGGGTAAGCTGACCAGTGTAGAGTGTTGTGGTGTGCTAGGAACTAGGGGGCGTTCCTATAAATAATGTGGTAGTGTTTGAGGGGATGGGACCCACTGCAAAGGGTCGCTGTGCTAGTCGCTCAGCTGACTGCTTATTATGTAATTGAATCTGCTTGTATCAGCCGAGTGGCACGCGCTGCTTGCTGGCAGCCGAGCCGGCTCGAGAAACACAAAGGTACCTGAGTTAGCGCTAATGGACTACCGTCTGTCACGTCTTTACGTGACGGGAATAAGGAAGGGCGTTGGGATGTAAAGAGGCGTATAACAGTAATGCTAGTGTAGAGTGTGGACCAAGTGTTTTATTGGTCTGTGATTCTGAGTGTGAGTCCCTTGTAGGGAATGAAATTATGTTCACAATGTATTACAAGTGGTGGGTTACAGGTTACAAAGTAGGAACTCTGAACACGATTGACTGACTCACCTCGGTTGACACCAGCGTAGCCTCCGGCTGTCTCGATGAAGCACTGACAATGGAGAGATCCTTTGACCTCATTAGGACGCCTTCTTATACCTTCTGACGTCCTGCTGTCAGCATTGTGTTGGCATGCTGCCCCAGTTAGTACTATGTCGCTGAGTGTAATGATTACGTAAGGCTTGAGCTGCTTTATGGAGTAGCAAGCTGTCCTTACAGTATTAATGGATGTTGCCCCGGATTTCCAAGGGTTGCCATTTTAGGGGATTTGGCCAGATGCCGGGGAGATGGACTCCAAGGGGTGCATACCCCTGGGAGGCTGTACAAAGTCTAAGGCAACAAGGCCGAGATGGTTCGAGGAATGCGAAAAAGATCTGAGGCAAATTGGTGTTCCAGACTGAGACATTTCTGACAGGAACATATTTAGAAGAGTGGTGAACAACTACCAAGGTTTTAAAATGGTATCAACTTCCGGAAGACGGAGAGGACCTTTGTCTGAAGAACATAAACAGGCACTCGTCGCTGGGGTCAGAAGATACTGGCAGGAAGTCAAAGCCGGAACAAGAACAAGACCTAGACACTAAAGTGAAGTTGGTTGTTACCACGCAGTCCATAGAGGCTCTACTCGATGTTAGTTAGTTAGTTAGTTATTGTTGTTTTAAGGGGCGGAACTACGAGGTCATCTGCCCCTAAACTCGATGTTAAAAAATAAAAAATACAAAATTGATAATCCACCTTAAAGTCAATAATGTATTGAAACTACGAGTAAGTATAATATAACACCAGTTTCGGTTATCTTGTAACCTTCTTCAGTTGTAATAAAAAATAAAAATGTTAAACTAAGAGCATCAATCTAACATTGAATTGTTAGTTGTTGTTTTAAGGGGCGGAACTACGAGGTCATCTGCCAATCTAACATTAACATTCTATGTTAAAAGAGATGAACACTAGAAATAAAATGTTCACTATCATCATCATGTACTGCATTAACAGGCCATTGAGACCCATGACAGACAATAAGAGCACAAAACAACACAGGCATTACAACAGGAGGGACTGAGACTAGGTAGTTAGTTATTGTTGTTTTAAGGGCCGGAACTACGAGGTCATCTGCCCCTAGGGACTGAGACTCTTCACAATATCGGTCGCAGATGGTCTTCCACCTTTCTCTGTCCCTTGTATCCTCCACAGTTGCTGTTGGTGCCCCCTTTACCAGTGTGATTATCGCTCGTTCCCTCCATCTTGTTCTAGGGTGGCCTCTTGAGCGTCTCCCAGTTAGTGTCGAGCTGTAAACACGATTGGACATGGAATCCTCAGCTCGAATGACATGTCCCAACCATTGCAACATCCTCCTCTCCAGAATCCGGTTGATGCTCGTCTTCCCAAAGTGTTGATAAAGGTCTTTGTGAGTTCTTCTTTCCCACCTTTCTGTTTCTGCATTATACAGTGGACCATATATTTTCCGCAAGACCTTCCTTTCAAAAACGCACAGACGTTCTTCAAGCATTTGAGGCGTGGCCCAGGTCTCACAGCCGTATAGGACCACAGGTCTCACCAAGGTAATGTAGAAATGTACTTTATTTTCCTGTGAAAACAAACGTGATTTGAAAAAATTGTTCAAGCTATAAAAATCACGATTCGCTGTAGTTATCCTTTGCTGTACTTCCTTTGATATGTCATTCCAGTTGGAAAAGACCGATCCCAAACAATTGAAATCCTCTACCATCTCAAAATTATGCCCATCAATATTGATGCTATTAAGATTGTTCGACCGAGGAGACACCCTATAACAACAACAAAAACAGTAATCGTAGACTGATCTTCCGAAATATTAATGAAAATTTAAAATAAAAAAAGATTAATATGTTATTTCCCATGAACATTCAAATAAATACACGCACAATACAAGCAGAATTATTTTTCAAGACACAGAAGGTTTTTAAAAAACATTTCTATATCCACAGCCACATCAATTTGATCTTTATCCAAAGAAGGCGAAAATCATCGAAATCATAAGGACCAATTTACTTGATGATGATAATAATACCATTTGAAAACGTCTTTTCACTGCCGGTTTCCTACTCCATAGAAGCACATTTCTCTATTTTGGAACCTCAAAAACTTTTTATAAGCGATATTTTTATAAGTATTTTTAATTTTTCAATGATACCTCAGTTGTAACATACCTGATTTTTTAAAGCAATTTTACTTTATATTTTTTCATATTTTCAACGATTTCTTCAAATTACACTAGACAGTATTTTCCATATAATTAACAGTATCTTAAACAGAATTTTTAATATTTTGGAAGATTAGTCTACGATTACTTGAAAAAAAAATATAGTGAACATTTTATTTCTAATGCTCATTTTTGTTTCATAGAATGTTAATGTTAAATTGATGCTGTTAGTTTAAATTTTTATTTTTATTACAACTGAAGGAGGTAACAAGATAACCGGAACTGGTATTATATTATAATTAGTTTCAATATACAGTGTTTGCAAACATTTTATGAACAGGTCTAAATTTCGTTTGATACATATTTGTCCTTAAAGTAACAACATTTAAGTCATTGTTTTAGACGTCTATATGAGGGAATTTCATTTAAAATTTCGCTGCTCTAGCTCTAATACTTTTGGTGATGGAATGTTTTACCTTTTTTAAACAAGGCTAGAAATCCCCTGTTTTTCCTACTAAAATGTTTCTTTTCTGAAATACTAGTCCTACAGCTATGAATTTTTTACTACAGTTTTACTACAACATACCAATCATAAATATAAAACTACAACCTGGGGAAAAATTACTACTCATTTGGTCGCCTCTCAAACATACTTTCTTCCCCGGTAATTTTGGCGGCAAAATTGGTCAATTTCGTTCCGAATGGTAACAATTCGAGAAAGCGCCGACAACGGATCCATCACAAACAAGACATGGAGAAAACAACCTCGCAGTAAGAATAGCTCAAAGTGTTGCCAATCGGAAGTTATCACGGAACGAAATTGACCAATTGAGGCAGACAACTGTTAAAGCACAAGCACCGTAGTCCATAAGTGGCCCAAACGACCAAAGAAGAAATGAAAATAGAAAAACAAATGGTTTTATTCTTTAGTATTGATTAAAGCGTATCATTCACCAGAGTCAGTTATTTCATTAGGGGTCGATAACCTCAATGTTAGACCCTTTTATAAAACAACTCTCATCATCAAGTCCACCTTCATCATCATCATGGTTACCAGTACTCTCCAACATCCCGGCTCCTCATCTTCGAAGACAAATGGCACTGAAGAGAGAATGGCTTAAATATTGTGACAACCCTCTGCTGCCAATACATCTAGACTGCTCACCTTAAGATCTCAGGCTGAAATCTCGGAATCCTTCTTGGAGACAAGGAAAGAAGTTGGTCCAAGAGCAGTTTCAAGTGAACGAAGTTTGGCGCAACGAGTGGCCGACTTCAAATCCAGACAGATTACCGGTAAGTCTAATCTCAGATCCAGTTAAGCAACCCCCTGGTTTCAACCTTCCTAGGAAAATCTGGACGTCGCTGAATCGTATAAGAACTCAACACGGTAGATGTCAGTTCTGGAAGCACAAATGGAAATTGCCGAGAATCCTTTCTGCAACTGTGCAGATGTGCCTCAGACCATCAGTCACATCGCTATGGATTGCCCACTCCGAAGGTTCAATGGTACAATGAAGGAGATTCATCAAGCTAGTGATGAAGCTGCAGAATGGTTAGAGAAATTAGATATCCAGCTTCAGCAACACTGAAGCTACTTGCAGATCAAGGTTTCAATCTGTATATATTTACTTGTAAATACTGTAGGGGGGAGTCAAGTTACTCCGTGATATCAAGTAACGCCGTGATATAGCGTATTTCCTCTATCACGATGTTGTTTCAATTCCGAAAGTTCTAATTTTTTACCAACAGATGGCAGTAGAAACCAGGAATACAGAATTACAGGCCAACTCAAAGAAGTTTAAAAAATAATGGATTGAGTGCCAGTTTTGTAATGTGTGCAACCTACAATGTCTATCTTATTTGTGATAGGTGCGAGGAATCATATAGTAACTAAGAAGAACCAAGTAGACTTAAAATAGCCTATTTTAATGTGTTGTTTTTTAAATATTTTGTGTAGTGAGATGTTTCAATATGGGAAATATGGGATAACAGAAACTTATACATACGATTTGAAGACTTCCATTATATTAAACATTAATTTACACGCATAAAATGTAGCCTACACTGAATTGTGAACACCATGCTATCATGGAGTAACTTGAAAATCACGGTGTTACCTACTTCTACTACTGAAATTTGTTAGTTAATACCTTGAAATAACTTATGGATGTTTGTAAGATTATGCTAGAAATGATCCGTAGGGTATCCCTCTTAACCCTTAATTGACCTTGTGTGGTCCCTGGGACTTGAGATGGTTTTTATATCTTCGTAAGTGGAGTACTTTACCACCGATTGACTCCCCACTCCCAGTGCCTTCCTGCAGTTGCGCCAGTCAGGCTGGGGTGAAATGACGCGAACGTGGTCTTTCGGTATGTAGGTATTTAGTTGTTCGTGGTCCGTGGGATTATGCGAGGTCACATACGTAACTTTTTTAAACAATTCTGACTGATTTTAGTCTGTCTTTATTCTGATGAAACGTGGCATAATGGACCACTATAAACCTGGCCCTAATCGAATAATGTGCAATCCACGAATTTTGAGAATGTTGTTGCTGATTGGCTGCATGCGGACGAAGAGATACAACAAAATGTGCCAGACTCCAAAGAGCGTATCTACAGCATGCTTCAGAAGAAGAATATTCAGACCAAGATGATGCCGAACACAGCTCCCGAAGTAAGCGCATCAGAAAATGAATGTGCCGAGGCTGAAGGTGAGGACGCGGTAACTAAAAAAATGTAATAAACGGCGAAAGCCTACTATTGCGCTCGGGATTGCCCGCAATCTAAAACAAAATCTAGATCCCAACAATAAGTCGGAGGAAAAACATTGCCACAAGCGAAAATATTGCTTGTGTCCAGAAGAGACCTATTATCATCCCACCTGCGTTACGAATGAAAGCTATCAATCTGCTTAGCGCACTCCAATCAAGTTAGCAATGGCTGCGTCAGTGACAAAAATTAAGGCATCTCGACCCCTTGCAGGATTATTTTCTTTGTGTTTGGAACCAGTTTGAATTTTACTGTTATTTAGATTATATATTTGTGTGTTAAGACATTACATTCAATTGCCAAACCTGAAAGTTGGTATTTGTTCTGAAGCAAAGACTGAAGCCTTACAATAATGGTAATAGTTTTATTTTTGTGCGTTTAAAAATCGCAATATACTATATTTACGTGTATATCTTGTCTTATTTGCATTAATATGAGTGTAAATACAATGTTATTTAAATCAGTAAAAAGAAACCAAAATCTTTTCATAATATATTGTCTTAAATTCCGTGGTCCGTGGGACCACACGAGGTTATTAGTGTGAGTTTTTTCTACGAGCTCAATCAATGGTTAAACATGAAACCAATCGAAATGACTGAAATCTAAAATTTCTGAAATAGTAACAGGAAAAGCTTAGTATCACGGAGTTACTTCATTTTACCCTATATGTAAATAATACTGTATATTGCATCTTCATGCCATACGAAATATATTTATCTTCATTCCACCACCACCATCATCATCATCATCTGCCTCTCTTGTCAAATTGCTATTTCGTATGTTCTCACGTGTGTGGACTCTGAGCTGTGTGTAAACAATGTTCAATACCGGGATAGAGGAGGAGATGTGGGTCAGATGCGTGCACGAAGCGAGGGAGGTTGCTTGTGCCAGGCGGGCGGGGTAACCACTAGGAAAAACTCACTTGCTCGCAACAGTCACCAGTTCAGCAATCGATATGCAACTCACCGCCATGCGTGAGGTAACACTGTCTTGTCTTGAACAGGGCTCAGATTTTTAGGTCCTAACAATTGGTCAAAATACTGTATTTATTTGTATGCGCTAAAAATACCAGTGATGGACGAATGGTGATGGTGATAATTGTTGTTTTAAGGGGCCTAACATCTAGGTTATCGGCCCCTAATGGTGTGGGTGATAGTGAAAGATGATCAAATGAAACTTGCAACTAATACTAACTACTGACTTACAAACTAGAAGAAGGAATTGTAAACAAATAAGGGATCAGGCATATAAAGGACAGGAAGAAAAGAAATGCCCTCGACCCTCGAATGAGGATTGAGGGACTTGGAAGGAAGGAGAGCCATGAAAGACAGATAGGAAAGGGGGGAAGAGGAAAGGGTCCGTCCCAAAGTCAGAGGAAAAAGGAGACAAAACGGACCCAGCCCAGGAATCCCTCGGGGTCGCCAACTCCCAAACCCACCAGCCGTGAGCCCTTGAGGGTGTAGCACTATCCAGGGTGCACCAGGGGGTGGGGCTACACACACCCTGCCACCTTGAGGGCCTTGTGCAGAAGGAAGGAGATAACATGAAAAGAAAAAGAAGGCTGACCACTCGGAGAAGGAGGGTATCATATGATGATAATGATAATTGTTGTTTTAAGGGGCCTAACATCTAGGTTATCGGCCCCTAATGGTGTGGATGATAGTGAAAGATGATCAAATGAAACTTGCAACTAATACTAACTACTGACTTACAAACTATAAGAAGGAATTGTAAACAAATAAGGGATCAGGCATATAAAGGACAGGAAGAAAAGAAATGCCCTCGACCCTCGAATGAGGATTGAGGGACTTGGAAGGAAGGAGAGCCATGAAAGACAGATAGGAAAGGGGGGAAGAGGAAAGGGTCCGTCCCAAAGTCAGAGGAAAAAGGAGACAAAACGGACCCAGCCCAGGAATCTCTCGGGGTCGCCAACTCCCAAACCCACCAGCCGTGAGCCCTTGAGGGTGTAGCACTATCCAGGGTGCACCAGGGGGTGGGGCTACACACACCCTGCCACCTTGAGGGCCTTGTGCAGAAGGAAGGAGATAACATGAAAAGAAAAAGAAGGCTGACCACTCGGAGAAGGAGGGTATCATATGATGATGATAATTGTTGTTTTAAGGGGCCTAACATCTAGGTTATCGGCCCCTAATGATCTGGGTGATAGCGAAAATGATAATGAAATGGAAACCAAAACGAAAATTATGTGAGACGGAAAATACGTACAAAAAGGAACTCAGATGGAAACAACTCACAATATGGTCTTACAAAAGGGAAATTAGAACGAAAAGATTCACAAAAAGAATAGATTGAAAAGGACCCACAAAACGTAGGCTAGATTCAAAATACGTACAAAATGCAATGTAGCGTCGAATACTTACAAAATGCAACTGAAATTCAAAATACTTACAAAATGCAAATGAGATCGAAAATACGTACAAAATGCAATTGAGGTTCAAAATACTTACAAAATGCAATTGAAATTGAAAATGCTTACAAAATGTACGGTAGATTCAAACGACTCATGTGGATTGACAATACTTACAAAATGCAATTTAGATTGAAAATACTTGACAAAATGTAATTTAGATTCAAAATACCCACAAAATGCAATTGAGAATCAAAATATGTGCAAAATGCCCACCAAACAAAATGCAATTTAGATTCAGAAGTCGTGCGAAATGCGGTTTTGGTTGAAAAATACTTACAAAATGCAATTGAAATTCAAAATACTCACTAAAAGGCCCCCCTACCTGCATTGAAAGACTTACTAAAAAGCAATTTAGATTGTCAATCTTTACAAAATGCAACGTAGATTAAAAATACCTTAAAAATCGCTAAAAGGGAATTTAGATACACGGTGAACCCAGTAACAAAAAACAGTGCGGGAATCTTAAAGAGAAAAGGAAATATAAGGAAAAGAGGAGAGGAGAGAGTCCGCCCCAAAGGAAATGGACAAAAGGGGAAAACGGACCCAGCTCAGGAATCCCTCAGGGTCGCCAACTCCCGAACTCACCAGCCGTGAGCCCCTGAGGGTGTAGCATTATCTAGGGTGCACCAGAGGTGGTGGGGCTACATACACCCTGCCTCCTTAAGGGCCTTGAGAACAAGGCAGGAGGTAAAAGGTAAAGAAAAAGAAGGCTGACCCCTCACAGAAGGAGGGTATCAGGAAAGATGAGACAAGGAGGAGGGTATCAGGAAAATGAGACAAGGGCCAATTAAGGCAGAAAAGGAAGAGACTCCCTAGGCCTCGGATGCCCTAATACCATTCGGGTTGGAAGGGAACAAGAGTTGACCAAGAGAGGACGACTGGAAAGACGACGCATAGGAGCCCGGCACAAGTAAGTGGAAGCAATGCCAGACTCAGCTGGGGTCCCGTGGTCGCCAACCCACGTCCCACTATATGTGAGCTCCTGAGGGGGATGGACGAAGCAAAGACGTTCTACAGTAAAAAATAGTAGGTTGGCTCAGGCAAGGAAAGCATTTCTACAGAAAAGAAGTTTATTGACATAAACAAAGGTATTAGAAAGTCATTTTTGAAAGCCTTTGTCTGGAGCGTGGCGCTCTATGGAAGTGAAACTTGGACTGTTGGTGCAGCAGAAGAGAGGAGATTTCACATTTTTGTTTTGCAAACAACTCAATATTCTCGAGAGAAACGAGAAGGTTCTTTTTTTTTACCTCATGAAAGCTGTTGTTGTTGTTGTTGTTGTTTCATTTGAGGGGTTTGAACATCGTGGTCATTTTTAGTCCCGTGTATTTGGGGGGAAGTAGTATTTGTCTTATGACCTGTGTAATTGTAGCGTCTATTGTAGTGTGTGTACTTGTAATTCAGGTGAGGATTGGGAAGGACGCGGCCATGGCCTTAAGTTAGGAACTATCCCGATATTTCCTGGAGTAGAAGTGGGGAACCACGGAAAACCACTTCCAGGATGGATGAATTGAATCGAACCTATGCATTCTCAGTTTTACCTCACGAGGCTGAATGTCTCCCAGACCAGAATTACTTTTTGGCAGAGTCGGGAATCGAACCCGGACCTCCAAGGTGACCTCTACACCAGGAAGTGTATATGTTGGATCACCTGTTTATTATTATTATAACGCCAAACCCCATGGCGCTATAGTTCAAGAAGGGCCTAAGCCTACCAAGCTACCGCTGTGCAGCCATTTGGTCTGCAGATTATGGGGTGACGCGTAGTCAGCGCGTCGGGTCCCTGCCTCAATTGTCCTCACGAGACTGAGCGCACCCCGTTCCAGCCCCCACGTCAGTTTCTAAAATCTGTAACGGGGCCGGGAATCGTACCCGGGGCCTCCGGATGCGAGGCGTTTATTATTATAATAACTGCAGTATTCGTTGTTGTTGTTGTTGTTTCATTTGAGGGGATTGGACAACGTGGCCATTTAAGCTGTGTGTCAAGAGACCTGCATCTCTCTTAGGGGCAGATGACCTCGTAGTTCCGCCACTTAAAACAACAATAACTAACTAAACATTATGGTGTTTGAATCCATTTTCAGTGTTGCCTTAGTAAACAAAAGTTTGATGGTTTTCAGTCGGTCGACACGAATGTACCCAAAGGAGATGGGTTATTCCCTAATCCTGAAAAATACATGAGATTATAAATACACTTGGGTGACCAGTTTCGATCATCAGATCCATTACACTTAGGCTATAAAATCTATGTCTGAAAATATGGGTGATAATATTTACAATATGTACACTTATTTAGTTGCAGTATTGATAATACAACTCGTCAATATTTGTTAGTTGTGGTCTATGTGATGTTTTGTTGAGATACTGGAAGTGTTGATTGACCTCCGGAATTTGCCTGTTTGGAGTGAATATGTGGTTGTTGTAAATGGTCAATTCGGATTGTGTTGTACAGGCTACTTATCTGGTTGAGTCTTGCGCGGTCCTGTTGAAAGCAGTTAACAAAACGACCAGGCCTCACCCGTGCTCCACGACAATGCACGACCTCATACGGCCAACACAGTCGCGGCACTCCTGCAGAAATTCAAATGGGAGGTTCTCGGCCACCCTCCATACAGTCCAGACCTCTCTCCCTGTGATTACGCCCTGAAAAGGGCTCTGCGGGGCGAACGATTCACCTCGGACGCCGACATCCAGCTGTACGTGCGGAACTGGTTCACATCGCAGCCCAGGGAATTTTATGAGACAGCCATTCACCGCCTCGTGTCACAGTGGGACAAGTGCCTCAACAGCCAGGGCCAATACTTCTAACATACAGGTACTGGTTTCTGTAATTATGCCTCCGGCTCGTTACTCTTTGAACGCACATTATATGTCTGAAAGTATGGGGGAAAATGACCAACCATTTACAACAACCACGTATTCACTCCAAACAGGCAAATTCCGGAGGTCAATCACCACTTCCAGTATCTCAACAAAACATCACATAGACTATAACTAGCAAATACTGACGAGTGTCATTATCTCAACTAATACTGCAACTAAATAAGTGTACATATTGTAAATATTTTAACGTATATTTTCAGACATAGATTTTATAGCCTAAGTGTAATGGATCTGACGATCGAAACTGGTCATCCAAGTGTATTTATTAATATAATGTAATTTTTCCAGGATTATGGCATAACCATCTCATTTGGGTACAATCGTGTCGACCGACTGAAAAACATCAATCTTTTGTTAACTTTTGCCTAACGATGCTGAGTGTACCCCGTTCCAAATCTCAGACCAGAATTAAATAACTTG
The DNA here is from genome assembly GCA_946902985.2 of Meconema thalassinum. NCBI lineage: Eukaryota > Metazoa > Arthropoda > Insecta > Orthoptera > Tettigoniidae > Meconema > Meconema thalassinum. The sequence continues at coordinate 160,665,152 of OX336399.1, read as the reverse complement.
ACAGGACCTTGGGGATCGAGGGCTCAATAGGAACCCTCAAAATTATAGATCATCTGTTGATTACTTCTGGCTGTTCAGAATCTAAGCTCTAGTTGACCCCTGAGGTCATCAGACCCCAGTCTTGTCAACTGTTCTACATTTATCGAGACTGAGTTTAACTGTATCCAAATTTAATTGGAATCGTGTGAGAGTGCAGGTAGTCAATAGCGTGCCTATTGGTACGAGCACAAGAGTAGAGCAGTGGCATCGCCAATTTATTCCATTCCTGGAATGTCGTACGAATAAATAACAAGTTACCATTTACTTTGCATAACAATAGAATATCTGGAACAACACGATATTTCCTTCTGTAATACAGCTCAAAGTTGCTTGAGAATTCAACAAGAGCAACACATTTTTTTCTTTTTTTTTTCTTTTTTGCATAATGTAAAACGGTTGAATCTTTCGGTCTTAAATTTAAGTTGTTTGGTGTTGTTGCTTGTTTTAGGGGCCGCGTGTACTTTGGATGTGTGTAGAATCTGTCTGATAACCTGTGTTAATTGTGATGGCTGTATTAGTATGTGTTATCTGTTTTTAATTCAAGTAAGGACTGCTGATGATAATTTCACGTAGTTCCTACTTTCGCTACCAAATGCTACCGTCCACGACACCTAGCTGTGAACTTGCCTACTACTAGATGCCATCGCAACCAGCGCCCGGTGACAATCGTTGGAACTTAGAGCATTAGTCAAATCTAACCTACAAATTTCGGCTTGACACAAGTGTAGTTGGTGGAAGGTCCTTTTTGATGCCATAAATCTATGACATGGGACCACCGGCTTTACCTCCCCTACGAAGGAAGGCACACTGAGGGATTTTAACGCACTTAAAAAATCCAACGATTTCGGCCGGGTTTGAACTTGCGATCTTGGGCATAGAAGCTTAGCACGCTACTCTCAAACTTGGAATGTTGATTATGTGCATAATATTGCCATATGGCATCAAAACATAAATTGCACCTTTTATGTACTCCATCAATTTTATTGTTTGAAAAATTATGTTACCTTCTTCCTTAAGTGGTAGGTATTATAAATATAAACAAGTTGTTAAGTAAAGAACATATAGCCTACTTTCTCCTAAATGCATGGGTATTGTTATAACTCTTTGTCCTTTTCAAGGATTTTAATTGAATGTTGGTAATAATAGCTTGTTGAAATACAACGTGTTATACGGATACTAAACATGAATATGAGGTGCCCTTTGCTAGTGCTACCTCTGTAAAATAATGTCATTCAATTCGGTTTCACCGTGTTTGAATTGATATGATGAATCGATTTGCACACATACATGGCTGCTATCTGCAAACTATTGGGCTGATGACCTTGTATTTTAGTCAAAAGATGCTTCCCACAAAAAGGTATGTTATTGCAAAATTTGGTAGAGATCAGATTATTAGGTTGGTCGTAATTTGATTTAATCTTCTATCATTTGAGTGGCCGCCATTACGATTCGGTCAAGATGGCGACGATATAAAATATGACACTGAATTGCCTTTTACAAGTGCTACCTCTGTACCAAATTTCGTTCAATTTGGTTTCACCGTGCCTGAACTGATGGGAGGAATCGATTTTCGCACATACATGGCCGCTATCTGTAAACTAATGGGCTGATGACCTTGTCGTTTGGTCATAAGATGCTTACCACATAAAGGTTTGCTGTTGCAAGATTTAGTAGAGATCAGATGATTAGGGTGGTCGTAATTTGATTTAAGCTGTTAACATTTGGGTGGCCGCCATTACGTTTCCGTCAAGATGGCGCCGATATAAAACATGACAATGCGGTACCCTTTGCTATTGCTACCTCTGTACCAAATGTCGTTCAATTTGGTTTCACCGTGTTTGAATAGATAGGGGGTATCGATTAGCACACAAACATGGCCGCTATCCGCAAATTATTGGGTTGATGACCTTGTAGATTGGTCAACAAGTATTTAATATGAAAAGGTATAATGTTGCAAGAATTGGTAGAGATCAGATGATTCGTTTGGTCGTAATTTGATTTAAGCTTTCAACATTTGGGTGGTCACCATTACGTTTTCGTCAAGATAGCGGCGATATAAAACATGAAACTGAGGTGGCCTTTGCTAGTGCTACCTCTGTACCAAATTTCGTTCAATTCGGATTCACCGTGTTCGAATTGATAGGGGGGCACAGACATTCAGAGTACACACACTCACACACACACACTCACATACACACACACAGACACACAGACAGACACACAATTTTTAGCCTATTTTCAATTTTGAAAAAATAGGCTTATGAGATCACCTTTTGTCCGTGTGTGTGTGTGCGTGCATGCGTGCGCGCGCGCGCGTGTGTGTGTGTGTGTGTGTGCGTGTGTGTGTGTGTGTGTGCGTGTGTGTGTGTGTGTGTGTCTAATAAAATCTAAACGGCTGGAACGATTTCAATGAAACTCGGTAAGTTCATAGTACTATTCCGGACGACCCCGACCGTGCCCTTCAAATTTTATTACGTCTCACCAATCCAACATAGCGGCTGTGCGAAATATTTCACCAGCATTCAATATCTACGAAACTATTCCCGATATCACCCTGGAATTTTTTACTGTGATAAAGGAAACTACTACAAGTTCACCTATGTTACCTTTGAAAACCTGGTAACTACAAAACCAACATGGCGGCCACGCGAATGTGTGACTTTTAAATAGACGTTTCTCGCGATTTAACGAACCAAACGCAATAAAACTTGGTACAGTATATGTTTATACACATTGTAATGCACCGACATCTAACTTCGTTCAATTGTTTACATAACCACAAGATGGCGGATGTGCGAAATATTTCACCGGCATTCTATATGTCTGAAACTATTAGCGGTATCACCCTGAAATTTTGTACGGAGATAAAGGGCACTACCGGAAGTTCATCTATCAGACTTTCAGAAACCGGTTAACTACAAAACGAACATGGCGGCCAAGCGAATTTGAAAATTTTAAATAGACCTTCCTCGCGATTTAATGTTCCAAACGCAATGAAATCTGGTACAGGAAATGTTTATACGCATTGTAATGCACTGGTATCTAATTTAGTTTTCATAACCTCAAGATGGCGGCTGTGCGAATTTTAAAATTAAGTTTTTATTTCTTGTGTCGTAATCATGCGATCGCAGTGAAAGTTTGAATAAAGAACCTACGCAATAATTTTCCTTTAATGGTACATGACTCTATGGCCTATACATTTATCAATCCAACTTGGCGACCATCCGAAATATTTAGACGGCTCTGAATATCTACGAATCTATTATAGCAATCAAACTGAATTTTTATGTCCATAGGGGCTATGAATTTAAGTTCACCTATAGGACTTTAAATAACCTGGTGATCACAAATACAACATGGCGGCGACGCGAAGTATAAATATTCACATGGACGTTTCTCGCAAGTTAACCATCCGAGTGCAGTGAAACTTGGTACAGTTAATCCTTATACGAATGTTAATCCACTGGCATCTAATTTATTTCAATTGTTTCCATAACCACAAGATGGCAGCTGTGCGAAATTTTAAAATCTCCTTGTTACTTCTTGTGTCCTAATCATGCGATTGAAGTTTGAATGCTACACGTACACAATAATCTTCATGTAACAGTACATAACTCTAAGACCTACATACATAAAATCCAACATGGCGACCATCCGAAATATTAGGACGGTTCTCAATATCTACGAATCTATTACAGTAATCAAACTGAAATGTTGTGTGTTGATAGTGGCAGTTAACATAAGTAGGATATATGAAAATAGGCTGTATAGTTCTTCACGGAAGTACTTGTTCGCCCTGTGTTGATCTCATAAGTCTACATTCATTTTTTTGCAAAAATCGAAACTAGGCTAATACTGTATGTGTCCGACAAAATTCTAATAAAATCCATGCGGTAGAGGGTTTAAAAAAAAAGAGTCCTCTTTCTTTCGCGCCTTGCTCAGCCTGCATAGGCAACCCACCATACTACAATGCAGGATTCAATGCGGGCATACAGGCGCTCTCTGTGTTAAAATGGTTCTGACAGGTTCTCCTAACCCACAGTATGAAGAAGAATGCATGACGTGGGAACTCCGCGTGCTAAAGACAATCTCAGCTTTTCATAGGGAATCTTGTAATTAGTCAGGTCTGTCTAATTAATGTTAAATAAAGGATGCAGACACTCATAAAAGTAATCAATTATTAGAACCCATCTAAGGCTTAACAAGACTTGGTCAAAATATGAAAGCAAATAAAGCAGTAAATGGACCAGTAATTAACGCCTACATTATAGGACCATAGATACAAAAAATAATTAACCACTTGCAAGAAATGGGGACACATTGTCATAATTCCACTGCACTGGATAATGCTTCTTATTTTAGATATTATTATTATTTTAGCCTATTTTCATTTATGAAAAATACTGTAGGCTTATCAGATCACCTTTTGTCCGTGTGTGTGTATGTCCCTAATAAAATATAAACGGCTCGAGCGATTTCAATGAAACTCGGTAAGGTCTTAGTACTATTTTGGCGAACCCAGACCGTGCCCTTTAAATTTTAGTACGTCTCTCCAATCCTACATGGAGGCTGAGCTAAATACTTCACTCGCATTATACGCTATAACTCCGAAACAATTACTAATATCACCCTGGAATTTTTTACGGTGGTAAAGGGCACTACTAGTAGTTCACCTATGTGACTTTCAAAAACCTGTTAGGCATAAAACGAACATGGTGGCCAAGCGTAGTTGAAACAAATTGACTTTTCTCACGATGTAACCATCCGAACGCAAATGACTATACAAATTTCAATGCACTGACATCTAATTCAGTTAAATTGTTTTTATAATTTCAAGTTGGCGGCTGTGCAAAATGTTAAAATTAAGTTTGTATTTCTTGTGTCCTAATCATGCGATCGAAATCAACGTTAGGATAATGAGCCTACACAATAATTCTCATCTAATCGTACATAACTGTTTGGCCTACATATATTTAAATCCAACATGGTGACCATCCAAAATATTTAGACGGTTATCAATATCTACGAGGCATGTCCAGAAAGTAAGCTCCGTTTGGTAATAAAATTAAATTGTGTACAGATACAGAAAAAACATTTATTGCACAACATTCTACACCTCCTAAACTACTTTTCCACATAACTGCCAAACTTTGCAGGTATTTGTCATAGCGTGGCATAAGTTTTTGGATACCTTCTTCATAGAAGTTTGCCGCCGACCCGTAAACGAGAGTGAAGACTCCCCTGTAAGATATCCTACCGTTCGGCTACTACTGTTAGGCAAATTGCGTGCTTACCAGGAGAACTGCGTATGTTTAGGAGTTCTCCTGACCACATACGCAATTTGCCTAACAGTGGTGGCCGAATGGTAGGATATCCTACAGGGGCGTCTTCACTCTCGTTTACGGGTCGGCGGCAAACTTCTATGAAGAAGGTATCCAAAAACTTGTGCCACGCTATGAAAAATGCCTGCAAAATTTCGGCAGTTATGTGGAAAAGTAGTTTAAGAGGTGTAGAATGTTGTGCAATAAATATTTTTTCTGTATCTGTACACAATTTAATTTTATTACCAAACGGAGCTTACTTTCTGGACATGCCTCGTATTAATCTATGACAGCAATCAAAGTGAAAATTTGTATGTTGGTAGAGGCTATAAACATAAGTACAGTAGGATATATGAAAATAGGCTATTTAGTTCTTCACGGAACTACTTGTTATACCTTGTTTTACATCGTTATGCCCGTCTAAGAAAGAAAGAAAGAAAGAAAGAAAGAAAGAAAGAAAGGAAGGAAGATGAAAGAATTAAAGAAAGAATGAACGAAAGGAAGGAGGAAAGAAAAAGAAAAATTAAGATGGAAGAAATGAAGAAAGAACCTATTCTTGTCCTCCCAAAATCTGTTCACCTTCTCGCTATGGCTCCTCTGTCCAGGTGCTGTTGGATGCAATGTTTCGGTGGTCTGAACATTGATGATTGTCCACTAGTTCCACGTCCAGTACCACATCACTTGAGATGTCTAACTCCTGAAGGTGTTTCTCAACTTCAAGCATCCAGTTGTTCTTAGCTTTCCTTGAGAGACGAAGATTTAGAATTATTTTAGTCAGCCTGTGATCACTCATTCAGAGAATATTCGCTTTCACTTCGCTCTCACAGAAGCAAACCAGGCTTAGAATTAGTTATACGTATGTTTTTCCTTCTTTGTGGAAACTAGGATAAAACGAAGTAAAACAAAGATGGCTGTCCTAAACTGTAAACATTGAACAAAAATTCAAAATCTTTGCTGAAAACTCTTCGTTGTTTTTTTTCGGAACTCTTCCCAATTTGATTGATGGTTGTCCTTCCACTGTCACTGACTGTTATTTGGTTATTGTTAACATAAACAAGGAAAGACACTTCGTATATATCTTCTATGCCGAAGGTCACGAGTTCAAACCCGGCCGAAGTCGTCGGATTTTTAACAGCGTTAAAATCCCTCAGATTGCCTTCCATTGGAGGGGAATTAAAGACGGTGGGCCCATGTCATAGATATATCGCATGTAAAAGAACCTTCCAGTAATTACACTTGTGTAAAGCCAATATGTGCAGGTTAGAATATATAACGCTCTATTAGTTCCAACGTTCGCCGCCAGTTGCTGACTACGATGCCATCTGCTAGGCATGTCCGCAAGCTAGGTGTCGTGGACGGTAGCATTTGGTAGCAAATGTAGGAACTACTTGAAAATTACTATCTGCAGTCCTTACCTGAATTACAGATAACACACACTAATACAGCCATCACAATTAACACCGGTTATCAGACAGATTCTACACACACCCAAAGTACACGGGGCTACATGACCACGTTGTCGTAGCCCCTAAACTAAGGAACCGACCAACCATCATGTGAAGAAGATAACCGACACAGTACGGAAAAGAAGGATTAACGTTTATGGACATGAAAGCGAATGAACCCAGTGAGACATCATTACTTACTTTCAGGAGAGGAAAACCAAATGGGGGTTCATTGAACTGGATAGAGAAGTGGGGATTACATCAACTAACATTCAGGAGCACATCCCACTGAAGAGAGCAAGCCAAGGTTTCCAAGAAAAACCGAGGCTGAAAATGGGAAAGGTTTTGACCCAGAAAAGGAAGAAAATCCACCGAGAACGAATGCGGGCGTCCTGGCCAAACATCAAAGCCTAAAGAATGAGACAGTTGGAATGATGCGGTCCATAGTTAAAGTCCTGCGCGAATCGCAACATTTTTCGCCATGCGGATATAGTTTGCGTGGCTGTGTGGATAGCGGACAAGCTGCGGATAATGTTTGGAGTAGATTTGCGAATAGTTTTCAGAATACAATCTGAATTTGATGAATATCATAACTAGGACCCAGATGTTCATTTCGTTAAGTTTTTTTTTTCATGACAAATTTAAGATGATGATTTACCCCAATCTCATTCAAATTTTGTCATTAAGCATAATTAACACTCCGAAGTGAAATGGGCTGCAATTCTGGCTGTATGACATTCATTTTAAACATAGCATATGACATGCATGACCTAAGGGAACGACTTCCTCCTCAAACGTCAAAAATGTGTTGCTTTAATACTTTATATAATTAACAAGAAGTTCCGTACGAACTAAAGAGCCTACTTTTCTTAAAATTTAAGATTCATGCCAATTATCAATCTATATGGATCTATCTAGAATAATGACGAAATTAAGTTGGTAATATCGAAATTTCTAATTAGTTCGAAATACTGTATACCTGGCATAATGTAGCCTAATAGAGAACTACAGTTGGCAGCCCTGGTGACTGAATATATTCTTAGTTCCATCTCTTAAGGTACAGAACACAAAATTTGGTTGAAGTCCAATGGATAGCATGCAGTTAAACATTGGATCTAACAGCGCGCGTAAAATCATATTGGCAACAATGATATACATTTATTGGTCAGAAATAATCTGAAATAATCTGATCTATTGTTGTGCCAATTTTGAATGAAATCCATTAGTTAGTATAGAAGTTACATGCATTTTAAAATTGGACCTATCAGAGGGCTATGTTGGGTATATGTTGGCAGTACTGACTTATATTGGTTACTCCAAATTAATCTAGAATGCCAGGTACTATACGTGTGTAAAGGTTAGAGCTATGGCTTGCATACTTTCTGATATATTGATATTAGGGTACCAAAAATATAGACAGTATTTATTAACAGTTGGCAGCCCTGGTTACTCTTAAGAATCGGCATAGTTATATCTGTTATGGTACACATAGCACACACGAAATTTGGTTGAAATCCAAATGATAGTATAGAAGTTACATGTATTTAAAATTGGACCTCTCAGCAGGCTTAGAATCATGTTGGTAGCACTGACGTATATAAGTTACTCCAAATTAATATAGAATGCCAGGTACTATACGTATGCATAGTTTAAAGGCGTCGGCTTGCATACTTTCTGATATATGGGTATTTGGATTTAAAAAAACTGAGAGCATTTATTAACAGTTGGCAGCCCTGGTGGCTCTTAGGTATACGCTCAGTCATATCTGGTTATGTACACATAGCACATACGAAATTTGGTTGAAATCCAATTGATAGTGTAGAAGTTATATGCATTTTAAAATTTGGACCTATCAGCAGGCTTATAATCATTTTGGCAACACTGCCATGTATGGCTTCTTGGAAATTAAACTGCAATATTATTATCTATACGTGTGCCAATTTTGAAATAGCTCCCATTCATACCTTCCAAGATATCCAACATGGAGCTCAAATTTCAATGGCGATTTTTCATCAGTTGGTAGCACTGACATTATTTTCAAATATGGCCGTGATATATTCAGGTATAGATCTCTACTCCTAACAAATTTTGTTTCGATTGCTGCAGCCATTTAGGAGTTGATAAGGGGGGACACACACACAGCCAGACAGACAGACAGAAGGACAGACAGACAGACAGACAGACAGACACACACATTCGCCCGATCTCATAAGTCTACTTTTTCCTCATTTTTGCAAAATGTGAAAAGTAGGCTAAAAATGTTAATGTAATGCCAGTAGTGCGGATGTGGATGAGGTTTTGTTAATCCGCGCAGGGCTCTAGCCATAGGATTCCTCCTCTCTCATTTAAAGCATTAACGTCCATTATGCAGTTCTTCTATGCCCTTGCTTCTAATACAACCTCTTTCTTAACAAGAAGTTCCGTGACGAACTAAAGAGCGAACTTTTCATGCCAATGATTATTCTCCAGTATATGAACCTATCTAGAATAATGACGAAATTAAGTTGGTAATACCGAAATGTCTAATTAGTTCGAAATATTCCTGGTATAATGTAGCCTAATAGAGCCCTACAGTTGGCAGCCCTGGTGACTGAATATATTCTTAGTTCCAGCTCTTAAGGTACAGAATACAAAATTTTGTTGAAATCCAATGGACGTTACATGCAGTTAGACGCGTAAAAGAATATTGGTTCGCAACAATGCCATGCGTGTGCTGGTTAGAAATAATCGTAAATATTATGATATCTTGTTGTGCCAATTTTGGATGAAATCCGTTTGTTAGTATAGAAGTTACATGTATTTTAAAATTGGAACTATCAGCAAGCATAGAATCATGTTGGCAGCACTGACTTATATTAATTGCTCAAATTTAAACTAGAGTGTCAGGTGCTATACGTGTGCAAAATATAGAGCTGTTGGCTTGCATACTTTCTTATATATTGATATTATGGTAAAAATATAGACAGCATTTATTAACAGTTGGCAGACCTGATTGCTCTTAAGAATACTTATAGTCATATCTCTTACGTTACACATAGCACACACGAAATTTGGTTGAAATCCAACTGATAGTGTAGAAGTAACATGTATTTAAAAATTGGTCCTATCAGCAGGCTCAGAATCATGTTGGTAGAACTGAAGTATATAAGTTACTCCAAATTAATCTAAAATGTCAGGTACTATACGTGTGCATAGTTTAAAAGCTGTCGGCCTGCATACTTTCTAATATACTTGTATTTGGTTTTTAAAAAATAGAGAGAGCAATTATTAACAGTTGGCAGCCCTGGTTGCTCTTAAGAATACGCTCAGTCATATCTGTCTATGTGCACATATTACATACAAAATTTTATTGAAATCCAATTGATAGCGTAGAAGTTATATGCATTTAAAAATTGGACCTATCAGAAGGCTTAAAATTATTTTGGCAACACTGTCATGTATGGCCTCCTGGAAATTAAACTGAAATAGTATTATCTACATGTGTGCCAATTTTGGAATAGCTCCATTGTATACCTTCCAAGATATCCAACATGGAAATAAATTTCTAGTGCGTTTTTTCAGCAGTTGGTAGCACTGACATAATTTTCAAATATGGACGTGAGATATTCCGGTGTACATCTTTACTCATACTAAATTTGGTTTCGATTGCTGCAGCCGTTTAGGAGTTGATAGGGGGGACACACACACACAGCCAGACAGACAGACAGACAGACAGACAGAAGGACAGACAGACACACATTTTCCCGGATCGATCTCATAAGTCTACTTTTTCCTCATTTTTGCAAAATGTGAAAAGTAGGCTAAAAATAGTTTTTTCTATTGTCTACGAGAAAGAACAATAATGAAATCTACTTTGGTTGGTTAACTAACACGACTGACGATTTTGGGACAGTATAAAGAACAAGATGTTCAGTAAAGAGCATATAGCCTACTTTCTCCTAAATGTATGAGTATAGTTATAACTCGTTGTTATTATCAAAGAGTATAATAGAACTATTCTTTGTTGAAGACCTTAGAAACGATTTACCTCTACCAAACGCCACAACCTAGATAAAAACTGCTACCATCATTGAAGAAAGAAAGATAAGAAGTATCTAAAGAATGTTATGGATCTGGAGACTTAATCGACCGGACTGGCGGCGTGGCTCAGCGGTAACGTTCTCGCTTGCTGGACCGTATGTTTCAGGTTCGTATCCTGGCGCAGTCAGCTGGCATTTGAGGGTGCACAAATGCGAGGGAGCCGTGTTAGTAGATTTACTGGCACGTTAAAGATCCCCTTCGGGACAAAATTCTGGCACCCCGGCGTCTCTAAAAGCAACAGTAGTTAAAAGGGACGTAAAACCAATAACATAATTATTATTATTATTATTATTATTATTATTATTATTACATAATCGGCCTGACGCGGGCAACATCCAACTTTGAGTTGAGGCATGTCTTTACACGTCTGGCTGCGTATGACTTTCACAACCCTAATTGAATTAACAAATCTTTCCATGACCCTACAGAGGCGTGTGTATACCAACTATGTGGATATTTTCGATTGCTATTTGTCTGAAATAGAAGTATTAATTAATATCCTGAACTAGCACCAACGATAGAGTTCAGATACTATGTGAAATCGTTTTGTTCTTTACTTCAATTAACATTTTCAAATAACGCACAATAGGCTGTTACAAACCCTTTAAAATAGAAAGTAAAAATGTATCGTAGTATCATCTTGTCATTCTTCAAATTCGATGCGCATAGAATGCAAATGGTATAGTAATCAATGGAGCCCCACGTAGACTAGTCGTGATATCTAGTGGTGAAATATCTAACAATATAATCCTAACAGAGCGAGTGCATTCTAGCGGCCAGAAGAAGAAACTTTTCAATAAAATCTGGTCGGCGTGCAGTTACCTTTTTGGCGGCTAGATGTCTCGAGTAAATCTGCTGGCGAATTATGTTTTAATTAAATATATATTTTACACCATAATATGCACAATATAACGCTTAATTTTAAAACATCTGAGTCATTACAAAACAATAAACATATAAAATTTCAAGCAAAAAAACTAGCTCTGAACGGGTTTGAACCATAGGCATTTGAGCGATAGGCTAACGCTCTACCACTGAGCTAATTGTGTCAACGAATATCGTTCTATATAAAATGACTTACATAGAACTTGTTAGCAAATAGTGATTTATACTAAACGATTTCATCACTGGAGTATATTATTTATATATAAAGCACTTCATACAAAGTTTATTTATTTTATATCAGTACGCTATATTGCATGCAATACTCAAATTAGTGAAATATAAGTCAGGCACAAGATATCCGCTCCATCTTGTCTTATTACTAAATCAGCTCAGCTTTTTAAAATCACGTCTGCACTATAGTATTACAAAATAAACTTTTAATTTCGAACGTGCCTCTTCCTTTAGAACAGTTAAAACGATTCTCGGCTCGATAATCGGAACTGGTGGGTCCCATGATATGGATTATAAAGTTTGCATAATTCGCACGGCCGCCATCCTGAAATGGTATGGCGGACGACCTTGTAGTTTGGTCACAAGACGCATCCTATACGAAGGTATGTTGTTACCAAATTTGGTGGAGATCGGATGATTTGGTTAGTCGTTATTTGATTTTACGTTTTGAACGTTTGAGTGGCCGCCATTCAGTTTTAGTAAAGATGGCGGCGATATAAAACATGACACTGAGGTGTCCTTTGCTAGCGCTACCTTTGTACCAAATTTCGTTCAATTCGCATTCACCGTGTTCGAATTGATAGGGGGGGGGACAGACATTCAGAGTACACACACTCACACACACACACATACACACACATACACACACACACACACACACACACACAGACTCACACACACACATACACACACACAGACAGACACACTTTTTTCGTCCTGTGTTGATCTCATATGTCTACTTTCATTTTTTGCAAAAATCGAAAGTAGGCTAAAAATAACCTTGGGAATGAGGAATGAAACAAGAAGTTCCATGACGAACTAAAGAGCCTACTTTTCTTAAAATTTAAGATTCATGCCAATGATTAATCTATATGGATCTATCTAGAATAATGACGAAATTATGTTGGTAATATCGAAATTTCTAATTAGTTCGAAATACTGTATACCTGGCATAATGTAGCCTAATAGAGAACTACAGTTGGCAGCCCTGGTGACTGAATATATTCTTAGTTCCATCTCTTAAAGTACAGAATACAAAATTTTGTTGAAGTCCAATGGATAGCATGGACGTTACATTCAGTTAAACATTGGATTTAACAGCGCGCGTAAAATCATGCTGGCAACAATGACATACATGTATTGGTCAGAAATAATCTGAAATAATATAATCTATTTTTGTATCAATTTTGAATGAAATCCATTAGTATAGAAGTTACATGCATTTTAAAATTGGACCTATCAGCAGGCTTAGAATTATGTTGGCAGCACTGGCGTAGGCCTATATTAGTAACTCCAAATTAATCTAGAATGCCAGGTACTATACGTGTGCAAAGTTTAGAGCTATTGGCTTGCATATTTTCTGATATATTGATATTAGGGTAACAAAAATAGAGACAGTATTTATTAACAGTTGGCAGCCCTGGTTACTCTTAAGAATCGGCATCGTCATATCTGTTATGGTACACATAGCACACACGAAATTTGGTTGAAATCCAAATGATAGTATAGAAGTTACATGTATTTAAATTTGGACCTCTCAGCAGGCTTAGAATCATGTTGGTAGCACTGACGTGTATAAGTTACTCCAAATTAATATAGAATGTCAGGTACTATACGTGTGCATAGTTTAAAGATGTCGGCTTGCATACTTTCTGATATATGGGTATTTGGATTTTAAAAAACTGAGAGCATTTATTAACAGTTGGCAGCCCTGGTGGCTCTTAGGTATACGCTCAGTCATATCTGGTTATGTACACATAGCACATACGAAATTTGGTTGAAATCCAATTGACAGTGTAGAAGTTATATGCATTTTAAAATTTGGACCTATCAGCAGGCTTATAATCATTTTGGCAACACTGCCATGTATGGCTTCTTGGAAATTAAACTGCAATATTATTATCTATACGTGTGCCAATTTTGAAATAGCTCCCATTCATACCTTCCAAGATATCCAACATGAAGCTCAAATTTCAATTGCGATTTTTCAGCAGTTGGTAGCACTGACAATATTTTCAAATATGGCCGTGAGATATTCAGGTATAGATCTTTTCTCCTACCAAATTTTGTTTCGATTGCTGCAGCCGTTTAGGAGTTGATAGGGGGGACACACACACACAGCCAGCCAGACAGACAGACAGACAGACACACATTTGCCCGATCTCATAAGACTACTTTTTCCTCATTTTTGCAAAATGTGAAAAGTAGGCTAAAAATAATACCGTTAGAAAACTAAGGATCCATACATTATTTTTTTATATATTTTTTTTATCGTATGGCTTTTAGTGCCGGGAGTGTCCGAGGACATGTTCGGCTCGCCAGTTTTGTAGCCGCTTCGAGACGGACACCCAATGGGTGAGCTACAAGTACCGTTGGGGAGGGAAGTGGGAATGGAAGGACGAGGAGTTGGAAGGTAGCGGCTGTGGCCTATAGATATGGACCAACCCCGGCATTTGCCTGGAAGGAAGATGGAAAACCACAGAAGACCATCTTCAAGGTTGCCGGCGGGGGGATTCGAACCTCCTCGCCTCCCGGATGTGAGCGACTGCCAGCAGTCATGCCGTAACGACCACGGCTAACTCACCCGGTATCCATACATTAATATTACAGTACATAAAAGCCAAATTTTGATAATTTTTGGCATTCCAGTCTTTCTTAAACTGATGGTTCCGGGTTTTTCGCATGCACTTTCAACCATAGGAGTGTCGAATCTATCTGTGTCTTGTCTACATATAACAACTGCATATTATGAAGCAATTTCTTACTCGAATGATACATTAAGTCTTTAAGTTCATTTTCTGTGACATGGTGATTTCTGAGATATGACCTTGTTGTATTTAATTAGGCGATAAGTATGAAATACTTATTCTTCTTCTTGATCGAGGTTCGTCGTGACCCTTCACGGAATTCTATTAACAATACCCCACCATACACCGCAGTCTTCTGATGTGTGCATTAATTTCTGAAGTGGCAGATTAGTCAGAGACTCTTTATCTGGTCAAGGTACCGGTTCGGGGCACGTCTCCTCAGGATACACTTCTCAATGCCATCTCGCCGGATAACATGGCCGAAAAATCTCAACATTTAGCTTTGTATGTTTAGGAGTAAGTGTGCTTTAGGAGCAATCCCTAGTCAAAGCTTAAAAAAACACTTTAAAATTTGTTCCAAAAGGTAGGATAAGTTACAAACATTTAGGAAGTTCGCAAAAGGTTTCACACCTTTTGTAGCGTTCCGTGTGATGAAATAGATTGAAAACAACTCATATATACACGGAGAAGCATAAGATAAAGAGAATCATACCGCGCTCGGACCAGGGCCGTATTTCTAAATAGGCTAAGTAGGCTGCAGCCTAGAGCGGCAAAGTTTCAGGGGCGGCAGTTTGACAATTCATTCAAAAGCTAAAATGAAGTATTTCAGACGTTAATAATACCGTATTTTTCGTACGAATTTAAGAATAGAAGTTACTTAAAAATATGTTTTAGTCCTTATACAGTTCTTCCTGCCTTAGAAGAGTTAAGAACTATCTGTAAACTAGTATTTCTGAAATACGGTTCAACTCACTTTCATTACTTTGTATTGAGGCAAATACAAGAAAAACACTTTCATATGAGGACATTATGAACGAGTTTGTCACTAAGAAATCTCGTAAGAAAGCTACGGTATGTAAATTTGAACTCGAAGATTACGTGGGGTGAGTTGTTTTAGAGAAGTTTGTATATTTTTCAACAAATAAACCAGTAATTAACTACATTTTGTGTAATTTCATTTCACCATGTAGGACAACTTTATTCAAATTGAACCCAGTTCTTCAATTACGCAAAAGCTAGTCATTAGCATTAAAATATAAAAATATGTGTAAAATAGTGATCACTGATCTCCAAGAACAAATTAATTAAGTTCGAAACCCATCTCATTTTTAACGAATCTTAAAAGAAGTAAGTGCAAAGAAAACAAGTAGATAACTTATTTCATTATAACATTTATTATGTAAGCCATTAAATTTGTAGTTTTATCTAAACTAACTGAACTTTATGTTTAAAAAACATGAAAACGCCAATGAACTCTATCCTTTTGTTGTGTAAAAGAAATGTATTAAGCAAATATGAACTTTTGAGGGGGCGGCAAATGGACTTTAGCCTATAGGCGGCGTACCCTTAAATCCGGCCCTGGCTCGGACTATGAAGAAACTTTTACGCATGAGCTAACAGCACGATTCATTCGCCAAGATATCTTCTTTTTTTTCTATCTTTCCAAAAAAAAAAAAAGATATTGACTTTATAACAGTGTAGGCAAACAAAAAATATCCCTCAGTGATGCCAGTTGAAATATTAAGCAAATCAAATTTCTACTTACTGTTCTGTCGCTATCGAGACGTTCAACCGTTTCGGGAGTAATACTTCCGCATAGGATCTCAAAGACTCGCCAATCCTCGTCTGTGTTGCCCGGCTGAGCTTCCTCCTCGCGTTCCATGTTGTGGCAGCCCTGTTAGCATCATCCCCCACTGGGACGCGACGTGTTTAAGGTGTCTACACTGCTCTTCACATAACAACACATAAACAACTCGCTTCTAAATCCACTTCAATTATTCGTTATCATATTATTCCACTAACTCCTAATTAATAATATCGTCAAGGCTTCAGTCCATCGTCGAATGGGAATTAAACATCCTTAATTAATCACACAGAAACGAAGGAAAAGAGAACAAATTCTTTGGTAATTCTAAGCCATCTAGAACTCGATTATTTCGTTTATATTCAAATATAAACTAATTTTCTCTTGTGATAAGAAAAACAAATGAATCCACAGCCTTCTGAACGATTATGCCAATGCCCTGACTCATTTCGTTTAATTCACTCCAACGATGAGTTATTGTCTACCAAGGAAATTATTCAAATTACATCATTTCGCGTACTATTCCTTAAATTAGGTAAATAATGCGAGACAGACCTTGTGAGAAACTAATAACAGAAAACGGAAGATAATCTCCTTTGCTAACACGTTACACTTGCCGTTATTTGCAAGATTTTTTACAAATACTCACACACGAAAGGAAATAAAATAATACTGGATTAAATGATAGCTAATAGGTAATAACTGCACTGTTGGCCTTTAAAAGAATCCACTCTACAGACTGTGTACTAAGTCAGAAGTGTCGAGTTGACACCTCAGGTACATGCTTGTTTACGTAGCGCGACCACGGTAACTACACACGGGTGGTACACGAACCTCGGGCCCAATGCACTGCAAAGCGGATACACAGAACAATGCTGAGACACGCGAAGATAGCTAGCGCCTATCGATCCGGCTTCACCACGGACGAGTGTAATGTAGGAATCAGTTCGTGGCTCGAAGCTTTTCTCCCCCCTTCGCAATCCTAGCAGCATTCTCATTCCAGTGCCCTATTAAACCGGTAACTATCTGGAGGCAGGCAAGCAAATCGTTGTTTTAGACTCATGAAGTCTGCGTAAATGTCCAATGAACTTAAAATGGAAACAGTGGCGTAGCAGTCACCCCGCAATCGGGATCGGCTGTGCGCTCAAAGTCCCCATAGTTAAAAACCCTGCGCGGATATCCGCGAAATTTTTCGCCATGCGGATATAGTTTGCATGGCTGTGCGGATAGCGGATAAGAATCGGATAATGTTTGGAGTAAATTTGCGGATAATTTTTAGAATGCAATCCGAAATTTATAGGCTTAATATCATTACTAGGACCCACATGTTTATTATGACATATCACAATTTTACATTATGTTTTTTTTTTCATGACAAATCATCATCATCATCATCATCATTTCCCCTTATCCTTATCCTGCCGGATCGGGGTATTTATGGCACTTCTCCACCTTCCTCTTTCTTTCCACCATTCCTCTTCCACGATCTCGTCCCAGGCCAAATTTATTAGCCTACTTTTCATATTTTGCAAAAATGAGGAAAAAGTAGACTTATGAGATCGGGCAAATGTGTGTCTGTCTGTCTGTCTGTCTGTCTGTCCTTCTGTCTGGCTGTCTGGCTGTGTGTCTCCCCCCCCCCCTATCAACTCCTAAACGGCTGCAGCAATCGAAACAAAATTTGGTAGGAGTAAAGATCTATACCTGAATATCTCACGGCCATATTTGAAAATGATGTCAGTGCTACCAACTGCTAAAAAATCGCAATTGAAATTTGAGCTCAATGTTGGATATCTTGGAAAGTATGAATGGGAGCTATTTCAAAATTGGCACACGTACAGATCATAATATTTCAGTTTAATTTCCAGGAGGCTAAACATGGCAGTGTTGCCAAAATGATTATAAGCCTCCTGATAGGTCCAATTTTTAAATGCATATAACTTCTATACTATCAATTGGAATTCAACCAAATTTCGTATGTTGTATGTGTACATAACCAGATATGACTGAGCGTATTCTTCAGACCTACCAGGGCTGCCAACTGTTAATAAATGCTCCTAATTTATTTTATCCAAATACCAATATATCAGAAAGTATGCAAGCCGACAGCTTTAAACTATGCACACGTATAGTCCCTGACATTCTATATTAATTTGGAGTAACTTATATACGTCAGTGCTACCAACATGATTCTAAGCCTGCTGACAGGTCCAACTTTAAATACATGTAACTTCCATACTATCATTTGGATTTCAACCAAATTTCGTATGTGCTATGTGTACCATAACAGATATGACTATGCGTATTCTAAGGAGCAACCAGTGCTGCCAACTGTTAATATGTGCTGTCCCTATTTTTGTTACCCTAATATCAATATATCAGAAAGTATGCAAGCCAATAGCTCTAAACTTTGCACACGTATAGTACCTGGCATTCTAGACGAATTTGGAGTAACTAATATACGTCAGTGCTGCCAACATGATTCTAAGCCTGCTGATAGGTCCAATTTTAAAATGCATGTAACTTCTATACTAACTAATGGATTTCATTCAAAATTGGCACAACAATAGATCATATTATTTCAGATTATTTCTGACCAATACATGCATGACATTGTTGCCAACATGATTTTACGCGCGCTGTTAGATCCAATGTTTAACTGCATGTAACGTCCATGCTATTCATTGGACTTCAACCAAATTTTGTATTTTGTACCTTAAGAGACGGAACTAAGAATATATTCAGTCATCAGGGCTGCCAACTGTAGTGCTCTATCAGGATACATTATGCCAGGTATACAGTATTTCGAACTAATTGGAAATTTCAATATTAGCAACTTAATTTCGTCATTATTCTAGATAGGTTCATATTCTGTAGAATAATCATTGGCATGAAAAGTAGGCTGTATAGTTCTTCACGGAACTTCTTGTTTTTCTTATGCTGTTCTTCACTGAATCAATCCACCTTGTTCTAGGTCTTCCTCTTGCTCTCTTACCCTTGCACTTTACCTCCAGCATCTGTTTTTGTATTCTATTTTCCTCCATCCTCTTTACATGTCCAAACCCCCTTAGTTTATTCTTCTCAATCCTCTTATTTAGTTTTCTCATCCCAACTTCCGTCCTAACATCTTCATTTCCCACTCTGTCTTCCTTGTCTTTCCTGTCATACTTCTTAGGAATTTAATTTCACTGGCTTGAATTCTAGTCTCTTGCCTGCTTGTCAGGGTCCAAGTCTCAGCAGCATAAGTCAATATGGGTACATAGTACACTTTATACATTATACAAATGAGTAGTCCGTTTGCAAAGGCCGTTAAGTGCATTATAAACGAAACCGAGTAAATGACGAAAAACTGCTACGACCAAACTATTTAAGCTAATACCATAATTTTACCCCTGAAAATTAATATAAAAACATGTATTATCCAGTTAAAGTCTGTGAAATCTACGGTTGGATCTTCTATCCCAAAACATACATTAAAATATTGACTTACCGGTTTTGCACTCGTTGTGTGTAGTTAGCGACTTTTGCATCCGTGACGACGAGAGTTGTAAATTAAACTTCGGTTGCAAACCCCTCTATTTTGTTGTTTTATGAATGGCATTTGGATGTGATTTGTAATAAAGAACTATTTTAGCTTTAATATTGTTTATTAGTAAAAATATATTTTGAAAAGTTATAACATGGTGGGTGCGATAAAAAGAAAATTATTATTTTTAAATGCATCTTAAACACCGTGTAACGTCATTTAGACTGCATAAAAATTGTACAAATAAGAAAATGCACAAAACAAAGGGAAAATGGCACCTAAGTTAGGTCAGGTCATCCTCCACACCGTCCACCAGCTCAAAATCTGCTGGTTCTTCGTCTTCTTCCTCTTGAGGTTGGACGATATTGTTGCGAATGACTTCTTGCTCCTGGAAGACCCTACTGAAAACAAATGTTAGGTTGCCGTTTGCTGGCCATTTTACCACGAAGTGAAGCTCTAACAGCCGTCAAACATCTTCTAGTTTAGTTTCATTGAGTGCAACACCTACTTGAATTGGTGAGGGATCAGGATGTTTGTTAAAATTATTTCCTCTTTTCATTTGTGCTCTTCCCCTCACCAACCTCAAAATTGAAGAACTGCTCTCCTTGGAACAGACATGTTTTTTGTTTTTGTCTTGCCAATTGTGAAAACGATTGTCTTCGCTTTTTGGAATTGGAAATGCCTACTACCCATATTTTTACCATGTCATCCGCATACGCTTTCCAATCTCTAACAGGACATTCATCTTGTCCCAGGCGAACTACCATCGCAAATTTCTCAATGTGCTTGATGTATCCGAAGGGATTTTCAAAGACACTCATTTTGCGAAGTTGCCGTTCAATATTTCCAAAAACTCTGTCAGTTGGGATAAATTAGTGACCCACTATTTCCTCTAGACATGCGGGAGCTTTGAGCTGTAACCAGTGAGATAGCATAGTCTCGTTTTTGTTCTGTCCCCCACAGCCATCAGAGAATAACCGAAGCATTTTGCACCTTTAAAATTTATGCCGGCCAGTTTTTGATAAACTGCCGACTCTATTTGGTTTGATCCTTTGGCATGTGGATGTTCTAACCAGACGTAAGAAGTTGCTTTCGACTCCATTATCAACGGGTTCAACTACTTCCACTCCCACTACTTCTGCCGTGTCTGCTCTTCCCTCCGTATTTGGAACATCCACAATAAAATTACAGTCCACAATTGCAATAACTGCTTGACTTAAATCAACAAGATCACTCATTTTTCTGGCTTGAAATGCCCACAAACAAGAAACAACTTGTCGATCAACTGTGCTTCTAAACTGTGTATTTCCACAAGGCAACATGTCATTGTTGCGTACGCTTCCTCGATAGTGCAGCCAACTGAAATCTGAAACACAAAACTATTCTTCCCGATCGTACCGGTAATTTATTGTAAAAGAGTTTTGTGGGAGGAATATTGGCAGTTCTTGTACCAGTTAGCGTGTTTTGCAGCCATATGTGGCAAGGCAGACGCCATACTTATGGAACTTAGCGGTCTTTGGACACGTGGAACATTAAACTGGCTTTGCAACCGTAGCCAACATGCATTTAGCGGTTTATGCAAACGAACGCGAACTTTGTTGGTCATTTTCAACGGTTTTGAGCGGGTTATGCACCCTGAAACTTATTCCATCGTGTAGCCAGTTAAAAGACAAACGTGACGGTGTGCTCAACTAAAATTCGACAAAAAGTGCACTTAGCGGCCTGATGATAATTTAAGCTAATCGCATTCAAATTATGTCATTAAGCATTCACATTCCGAACTGGAAAGGGTTGCAATTCTGGCTGTGTAAACATAGCACATGACATTCAGAGCCTAAGGGAACGACTTTTTCCTCAAATGTCTAAATATGTTGCTTTAGTAATTTATGCTTTATCTAATTTAAAATAATATTGTAATGCCAGTAGCTTACCACGGTGGGTGAGTGGTTAACGTGTAACCCCAAGCTTGCAGGTTCGCTCCTGGCCGTGGTAAGTGATTTTGAAAGGCGGAAAAATTACGACAAGCATGTCATACGATGTTGGCATGTCAAAGAACCCATTTGAATTCAGTAGGCCGTGTTCATAATGGCAAAATTAATCTCGAGAATTTCCGCCAACACGAAGTTCCTCATTTCTCTACTAGAAAGCGCTATAGTGTTCAAGGAGTTTCAGTGCTTCAAGGTACAACGAAATTCGACATGCAAGCTGCCCTCTGGGTGTCAAATAACAAAGCTTGCACCCGGCACCGAGGCCATACGATATTATTATAATGCCAGTAGATTCGGATAACAAACGTGGGAATGCGGAAAATGCGGGGCGGATGCGGATAGCAGTCGTGCGGATGCGGATAACAGTCGTGCGGATGCGGGGCGGATGCGTGGTGGATGCGGATAGCAGTCGGGCGGATGCAGGGTGGATGCGGATAACAGTCGTGCGGATGCAGGGCGGATGCGTGGTGGATGCGGATAGCAGTCGGGCGGATGCAGGGTGGATGCGGATAACAGTCGTGCGGATGCGGGGCGGATGCGTGGTGGATGCGGATAACAGTCTTTCGAATGCGGGACGGATGCGGATAGCAGTCGTGCGGATACGGGACGGATGCGTGGTGGATGCGGATAGCAGTCGGGCGGATGCAGGGTGGATGCGGATAACAGTCGTGCGGATGCAGGGCGGATGCGTGGTGGATGCGGATAACAGTCTTTCGAATGCGGGACGGATGCGGATAGCAGTCGTGCGGATACGGGACGGATGCGGATAGCAGTCGTGCGGATGCAGGGCGGATGCGGATAGCAGTCGTGCGGATGCGGGGCGGATGCGGATAGCAGTCGTGCGGATGCAGGGCGGATGCGGATAGCAGTCGTGCGGATGCGGGGCGGATGCGGATAGCAGTCGTGCGGATGCGGGACGGATGCGGATAGCAGTCGTGCGGATGCAGGGCGGATGCGGATAGCAGTCGTGCGGATACGGGACGGATGCGGATAGCAGTCGTGCGGATGCGGGACGAATGGGGATAGCAGTCGTGCGGATGCAGGGCGGATGCGTGGTGGATGCGGATAGCAGTCGTGCGGATGCGGATAGCAGTCGGGCGGATGCGTGGTGGATGCGGATAGCAGTCGGGCGGATGCGTGGTGGATGCGGATAGCAGTCGTGCGGATGCGGATAGCAGTCGGGCGGATGCGTGGTGGATGCGGATAGCAGTCGGGCGGATGCGTGGTGGATGCGGATAGCAGTCGGGCGGATGCGTGGTGGATGCGGATAGCAGTCGTGCGGATGCGGATAGCAGTCGGGCGGATGCGTGGTGGATGCGGATAGCAGTCGGGCGGATGCGTGGTGGATGCGGATAGCAGTCGTGCGGATGCAGGGCGGATGCGTGGTGGATGCGGATAGCAGTCGTGCGGATGCGGATAGCAGTCGGGAGGATTCGTGGTGGATGCGTGGTGGATGCGGATAGCAGTCGGGCGGATGCGTGGTGGATGCGGATAGCAGTCGGGCGGATGCGGATAGCAGTCGGGCGGATGCGTGGTGGATGCGGATAGCAGTCGTGCGGATGCGGATAGCAGTCGTGTGAATGCAGGGCGGATGCTTGGTGGATGCGGATAGCAGTCGTGCGGATGCGGATAGCAGTCGTGCGGATGCGTGGTGGATGCGGATAGCAGTCGTGCGGATGCGTGGTGGATGCGGATAACAGTCGTGCGGATGCGGATAGCAGTCGTGTGAATGCAGGGCGGATGCTTGGTGGATGCGGATAGCAGTCGGGCGGATGCGGATAGCAGTCGTGTGAATGCAGGGCGGATGCGGATAGCAGTCGGGCGGATGCGGATAGCAGTCGGGCGGATGCGTGGTGGATGCGGATAACAGTCACGCGGATGCGGATAACAGTCGTGCGGATGCGGGGCGGATGCGTATAACAGTCGTGCGGATGCAGGGCGGATGCGGATAACAGTCGTGCGGATGCGGATAGAAGTCGTGCGAATGCGGGGCGGATGCGGATAACAGTCACGCGGATGCGGGGTGGATGCGGATAACAGTCGTGCGGATGCGGATAACAGTCGTGCGGATGCGGATAGAAGTCGTGCGAATGCGGGGCGGATGCGGATAACAGTCACGCGGATGCGGGGCGGATGCGGATAACAGTCGTGCGGATGCGGGGCAGATGCGGATAACAGTCACGCGGATGCGGGGTGGATGCGGATAACAGTCACGCGGATGCGGGGTGGATGCGGATAACAGTCACGCGGATGCGGGGTGGATGCGGATAACAGTCGTGCGGATGCGGATAACAGTCGTGCGGATGCGGGGCAGATGCGGATAACAGTCGTGCGGATGCGGGGCAGATGCGGATAACAGTCACGCGGATGCGGGGTGGATGCGGATAACAGTCGTGCGGATGCGGATAACAGTCGTGCGGATGCGGGGCGGATGCGGATAACAGTCACGCGGATGCGGGGCGGATGCGGATAACAGTCGTGCGGATGCGGATAACAGTCGTGCGGATGCGGGGCGGATGCGGATAACAGTCACGCGGATGCGGGGCGGATGCGGATAACAGTCGTGCGGATGCGGATAACAGTCACGCGGATGCGGGGTGGATGCGGATAACAGTCGTGCGGATGCGGATAACAGTCGTGCGGATGCGGGGCGGATGCGGATAACAGTCACGCGGATGCGGGGCGGATGCGGATAACAGTCGTGCGGATGCGGATAACAGTCGTGCGGATGCGGGGCGGATGCGGATAACAGTCACGCGGATGCGGGGCGGATGCGGATAACAGTCGTGCGGATGCGGATAACAGTCACGCGGATGCGGGGTGGATGCGGATAACAGTCGTGCGGATGCGGATAACAGTCGTGCGGATGCGGGGCGGATGCGGATAACAGTCACGCGGATGCGGGGCGGATGCGGATAACAGTCGTGCGGATGCGGATAACAGTCGTGCGGATGCGGGGCGGATGCGGATAACAGTCACGCGGATGCGGGGCGGATGCGGATAACAGTCGTGCGGATGCGGATAACAGTCACGCGGATGCGGGGTGGATGCGGATAACAGTCGTGCGGATGCGGATAACAGTCGTGCGGATGCGGGGCGGATGCGGATAACAGTCGTGCGGATGCGGGGTGGATGCGGATAACAGTCGTGCGGATGCGGATAACAGTCGTGCGGATGCGGATAACAGTCGTGCGGATGCAGGGCGGATGCGGATAACAGTCGTGCGGATGCGGATAACAGTCGTGCGGATGCAGGGCGGATGCGGATAGCATTCTGTTTTTCGCGCAGGGCTCTACCCATAGTTAGTCAACCCAGGGGCTCACAGCTAGTGGGACGTGGGTTGGCAACCACGGGGCCCCAGCTGAGTCCGGCATTGCTTCCACTTACTTGTGCCGGGCTCCTCTCCGTCTTCTTTCCTGTCGAACCTCACTTCGTCAACTCTTGTTCTCTTCCGACCCCGACGGTATTAGGGTATCCGTGGCCTAGGGAGTACGGTATCTTCCTTTCCCGCCCTTGTCTCATCTTTTCTGATACTCTCCTTCTGCGAGGGGTCAGCCTTCTTTTTCATTTCCTTTTACCTCCTGCCTTGGGCTCAAGGCCCTCAAGGAGGCAGGGTGTATGTTGCCCCACCACTTCTGGTACACCCTGGATATTGCTACACCCACAGGGGCTCACGGCTGGTGAGTTCGGGAGTTGGCGACCCAGAGGGATTTCTGAGCTGGGTCCGGTTTTTTCCCCCTTTTATCCATTACCTCTGGGGCGGACCCTCTCCTCTTTCACTTTCCTATCTGCCTTTCATGACTCTCCTTCCAAGTCCCTCAATCCGCATTCTTCGGGGTTTGAGGGCATTTCTTTCCTCCTGTCCTTTATTTGTCGTATTCTCCTTTTGTTTTCCATTTCTTCTTCTAGTATATAAGTTAGTAGTTAGTTTTAGTTATAGTTTACACTTCATTACCATCTTCACCATCACCCAAACCATTAGGGGCCGATAACCTAGATGTTAGGCCCTTTAACCAACGATTATCATCATCAACCATAATCAGTTCCAGGAACTCGCAACTGCTAGGCGTAGGTTGGTGACTGTGGAGCCCTGAGCACAACATTGCTTCCACTTATACTTGTATCCAGACCTGACCACGGAAGAGGGCCCCGGGACCGACCATCCTGAAGGGCCCAGAAGAAGAAATCCCACTTTCCATCCACACTTTTCTACGAATACAAAGAAACATCCGTTCAAAATATTGAAGTTACTCTGAACTTTGGAAATAAGCTGTTGTTCTTTGAGTCTTCAGTCTTTTGACTGGTGTGATGCAGCTCTCCATGACTCTCTGTCCTGAGCTAAACGTTTCATCTCTACATAGCTACCACACCTTTCGTCCGAGGCAATCTGATTTACTTTTCTAACCTTGGTCTACCCTTACAGTTCTTGTTCTCGACCCTTTGTTCCATAACTAAGCTTGCTATTCCTGGGTGTCTTAGTATGTGTCCTACCAACCTATCTCTTCTCTTCATTAGCAGTCGCCAAAAATATCTCTCCTCTCCCACTCTTTTAATATTTCTTCATTTGTTACGTTTCTATTCTCCTCTTTTCTGCTGCACCAACAGTCCAGGTTTCGCGCCACGCTCCAGACAAAGGATTTAATACCTAAATTGATATTCTATACGTGCGATGAGACGCGGTACTCACCAGGCGCGGATTCAAGGGGAGGGGGTCACGGGGGTCATAACCCCCCCCCCCCCAAACGGAGACCAATTTTTTTTGCAAACTCAAGACACAATAACTAGACAAATAAAACTTAACGAATTTTAACTGAAAAACAATTTTCATTTTATTCAATACAGAAAATATCTTTATTGCAATTATTATGTTCTGTTACAACTGTACATATTTACAACCTGTTAGTATATATACACGATAATTTATATAACAAAATTATCTCGTCTATTTTGTTTAGCAAACCTTGTGATTACCGAATCGGTGTCTATAGTGATGTCACGATTAATGTGCAGCAATGCACGGATAGGAATTTGGGGCTTTTTTCGCACAAAAAAAATGCCGACGTCCAAACTGCAAGCTTGGTTGGCAATTTAAGCTGTGACTTTCTCCCTTTGTCGGTACCAACTCGACTTGCCGAAACTGTAACGTACCTTGATACTTTTCTCGAAGCCCGATGTTAAAGTCGCAAAACACGCCGTTGCAATTTGTACGAATATTTTTGGTGCGCTAAACGCATCAAATTTCTATCCATGTAGCTTGCAAAAAAATTGGTCTGGTTTTGTACGTTTGGTTATTTTGTGATTGCGTTTTTACTGATACAATTTTTCTTAACAATTTCGATTCTCTGACCGACCCCCAAGCCAAACTCTAGATCCGCGCCTGGTACTCATAGTGAACACTTCAGATATTAGACGAAAAGTTATCTTACTCGTCGCAAGAAGAAATTAATGTACTGCTGGCAGTATATGCAAGCGGCCGTTTAGATGGCGAGAAAGTCTGTCTCGCCTGCCACAGGAAACAATGAGCTGCGGGTAGTATATGTGCGTGCCTGTTGGGCGGTAGAGCCTATCGATTACAGATTTCTCCGGCCCGTTTGGCGAAATTCTCGCTATCCTTGCGGTTTAGAGTTCGTGGCTGTTACGCATTCGGCACCGGTCTCGGCCAGTTTGATGAGATTCCAACTGTTCTAGGGGCTACATGAAGGCGATAAGGCTCGGGAAAATATCGCCACTCAAATCAGTACTGTGAGGTAACAGGGTCGGCACCATTCTCGGCCTGTTAGACGGTACTACTCCTATCTCTACAGTTTCGAATCCGCGGCTGGGCATACAAAAATGTTAAATCCGTGCAATTAGCGCCACTTTCGGACTCATTTTATAAAACTTCTCGCTGCACTCGCCGTCGTGTACGTTAAAAATATTGATATGTTAAACGATCAGCGCCACTCTCGGTCCTTTTGACAATGGTGGTCACAAGTACGTGGTTGGTTACGGAGAACAGTCGCGAGAATGTTTCAAGATCGACGCTGCACTCGGTCTAATGGACAAAATTCCCGCTGATTTCATGCTGCAGTGACGAGTCGTAAGCACGTCAAGCCACCAGCCTTTTTTTTAAATGCCATTGCGGTGGGAAGACTTAGGAACTAGTCGATATTTCTTAATACAGGCAGAGAATTAAATTAATGCTATCACAACACAGCACATTTTTCATTCGAAAGCCCCCCTCCCAGGGGCCCACAAGTTGTGGGACGTGGGTTGGCGACCACGAGACCCCAGCTGAGTCGGGCATTGCTTCCACTTACTTGTGCCGGGCTCCTCCCCGTAATCTTTTTTCTCGACCTCCCTTGGTCAACTCTTGTTGTTTTCCCACCCCACCGTTATTAGGATATCCGAGGCCTAGGGAGTCTTTCACTTTCCCACCTTAATTGGCCCTTGTCTCATCTGGCTCCTCCCCGTAATCTTTTTTCTCGACCTCCCTTGGTCAACTCTTGTTGTTTTCCCACCCCACCGTTATTAGGATATCCGAGGCCTAGGGAGTCTTTCACTTTCCCACCTTAATTGGCCCTTGTCTCATCTTTCCTGATCCCTCATTCTTCGAGGGGTCAGACCTAATTGTATCTCCTGCCTTCTGTCCAAGGCCCTCAAGGAAGCAGGGTGTGTGTAGCCCCACCACTTATGGTGCACCCTGGATTGTGCTACACCCTCAAGGGCTCACGTCTGGTGAGTTCGGGCGTTGGTGACCCCGAGGTCTTCCGGAGCTGGGTCCGGTTTTCTCCTTCCATTGGCTTTGGGGTGGTCCCTCTCCTCTTTACCTTTCCTGGCTCTCATTTTTTCCAAGTCCCTTGATTCTCATTCTTCGAGGGTTTAGGGCATTCCCTTTCCCCCTGTCCTTTGTTTCCCTTATTCTTGTTTTCCATTTCCTCATCTAGTATGTAATTATGTAGATAGTTTTAGGTATAGTTTCATTTCATTTACAGTACATTTTCACATCACCCAAATCATTAGGGACCGATAACCCAGATGTTAAAATCTAGTTAAATCGCGAGAAACGTCCATTTAAATATTTATATTTCGCGTCACCGCCATGTTGGATTTGTGCTCACCAGGTTATTGAAAGTCCCATAGGTGAACTTAGGTTCATAGCCTCTATCAACATACAAAATTTCAGTTTGATTGCTGCCATAGATTAATAGTCATTGAGAACCGTCTAAATAGTTCGTATGGTCACCATGTTGGATCTATATATATATATATATATATATAGATCCAACATCCTACATATATATATATACGTAGGCCATAAATTTATGTACTATTAGATGTCGATTATTGCGTATGTTCATTATTCAAACGTTCACTTCGATCGCATGATTTGGACACAAGATATAAAAACGTAATTTTAAAATTTCTCACAGCCCCCATCTTCAGGTTATGTGAACAATTGAACTAAATTAGATGCCAGTGAATTGCAATGTGAATAAACAATTTCTGGACCATGTTTCACTGAGTTCGGATAGTTGAATCGCGAGAAAAAGTCTATTTAAATGTTTCAACTTTGCTTGGCCGCCATTTTCGTTTTGTAGTTAACACGTTTTTGAAGGTCTCATACGTGAACTTCTAGCAGTGCCCTTTATCACCTTACGAAATTTCAGGGTTATATCAGTAATAGTTTCGGAGATATAGATTGCCGGTGAAATATTTCGCACAGCCGTCATGTTGAATTGGTGAGACGTAATAAAATTTGAATGGCACGGTCGGGGTTGGCCGAAATAGTACTATAGTACCGAGTTTCATTGAAATCGCTCCAGCCGTTTAGCTTTTATTGGAGGGGGGGGGGGGGCACACATATACACACGGACAAAACGGTGATCTCATAAGCCTACCTATTTTTTTATAAATGAAAATAGGCTAAGATTGAGTTTTGTTTAAAGCAGTGGTTCTTAACCGGTGGTCCGCGGACCAAAGATGGTCCGTGAATACCTCGGGAGTGGTCCGCGGGAGAAAAGGGTCCACCAGCACGTATAAAAAAGTGGCCAATGAATGGGAATTTCGGAAACGATGTGCGTTGAACGAGAATCGTCCGAAGATATTCGCGGTGATGACTATCAGGGCTTGAATTGAAATATCTTTAAAATAAGGGTTATTGAGGAAGGGTTACAACTGATAGGGTGTATTGGGGGGAAGGGGTGGTCCGTACATGATTCCATTTTAGGCTGAGTGGTCCGCAGACTTCTACGGGTTCAGAACGAGTGGTTTAAAGAAACAGTGTGCTGTAATATGTGATACAATGGTAATGAATAAATAATACTTTTTGACTTTGCATTATTATTTTTTCTGGTGGAAAATCACAAATATTTTTAGTACGGTAACTTTGAACAATGAACGTTGTGCAAAGAAATGCTATGTGTATAAATTTACAAATTTGTAATTATTTTCTTTCCGGTAATATTCGCATTGATGAGCCTTTTGTCTACTCTCTCCGTAAATTTTTCAGATTTCAGATTTTTTGGCCAGGATTTGTAATTTATATTGATTGCAGCCCTACAATCAATTTTTTACAACCTATAAAATTCGAACGACGCGACGCCCATGGATGTCGGGTCTCCGAGTAATTTCAAAGTGGGCGCTGTGTAATTGCGTCATATAGAGCGCGCCACATGATCGGCGATAGTCAGCTGTATTTGCTGGGCACACGGCCAAAGTTATTCTGGGTCTTGGTAGGGTTTGTCTTCTTCTTCCGCAGCGGCCGACCTATTAAGCAGCCAACATGTATTACCAGTTTAACAACTTCACGGGCAGACTAATCGGCAATCACTCTCTACATCCCTACTATCCTATCGTAAGCAAACAACATCAACACGTTTTTATGCATGCTAAGTTTATTGTGTCCTCAACACAAATTAGCCTATCATTGCGGTAGGTCTTGTAAAATTATAATAGAAATATTTATCTCATCAGAATCATAAATTCATCAATCAATCTTTTGATCATCCCTTAGCATGATCTATAAACTAGGCAAATATACAGTTTATTTTATAACTCGACACACTTCGGTTGATATCAAGAATATATTACAGCTATATTTGTGAGGCTTTTTAAATACTGGTTATTCTGCCTTTTCTGTATCAGTGTATAATTCATATCGTCGTGAAGAAAGTCCAGAGCGATTTGTAGTTTCGAGGATACAAAACGACCTTGTATAGAAATCTTTTATCTCGATCGATCGCAGAATCGATTCTGATCCCATGATATTGTTTCTGAAGGAGGAGAACATCGAGGTTTCAGCCCCCTACAGTCTTCGGACATGAGTGTGGATGTCGACGACGGGGCCATACGTGCTGCCTTCCCCGCCCCCTTCCAACATACGAATGTATTAATTATTTGCCATAAAACATCAACCTTAGTTCTAAATCCTTCCCTATATTATTCTGCTAAGGTCCCATTCCAGTTTTGTACCGAAAATAATGTCCCATTAACACCAACCTACACATATGGGGTACCTACAGGTTCAGCATAACCCAATGCGTAAGCGAAACGCACTCGCTTACTCTTTAAATGCCTCACAATTAAATAAATACCTTAAAGAATGTATATTTACAATGAAATAATGAAAGAATGCAACACGGTAACCATGGTAACAGAATCTCACAGGTCCATCTATTTCTGTAAGATGCAATGCAATTCCAATTATTACATTACTGTGAAAGTTTCCAGACAGTTATAAGGTTATCACTAAACCAAATTAAGCTGTAAAATTCATCAATACATACAGTATAATGCGCTTCAGGGGGTCAAGGGGCACTCTAGAATTTTTTCACGCAATTTTCACATGCGAGTGTGGTACGAAAGGTCTTTTTCACCCGACTATAAAGGGTCTCCGATAACCACATTTAATGGCCCTTAAATTAACAGTGTCTGTGATATTCCCAGAAAACTAACTTCACTCTGATATACCTATGAAGGAATGACAAACCCCTAACCACTGTACCAGTAGCTGAATTGATAAAGTCTGATTATTCATACCAAGGATAAATCAGTCATAGCATTCATGATTGAGATTTTGCTGAGTGTACTCTTTACAGCTAGAATATTCGCGGGCAAAGCCGCGACGGGTAATGCTAGTATTCATTATTTCTTTACAATTTGTTTAGATTAAGAAATTATCAAATCCAGTCCAATCATGCATTCATAATACAGACATCAAAAAAAGTTTTGCATATTGCAATTTAGTGACTTGTATATTTTGCCATGTGCATTTAATCAAACACAAAATGTACGGTAGGCCTAAATACAAAGAAAAACAGCACACAATCTGCTCTGCAAAAGAGCAAAGTGATAATGTGGGACTGATCACACAAACGTCCTTTTCATGTTGGGGCCTATCAATACCATGTATCGCCACCGCGAGCTCTAAGGCTTGCTTGCAGACGACGAGGCATGCTAAGCACCAACTAATCCAACGTGGTTTGGGGCAAATTATCCCACACTTGGACAGCAGCTTCAATCAGTTGCTGAATGTTTGTTGGATGATTGGGACGGTGCAAAATTGCCCTCTAGAGATCTTCCCATGCATGTTCAATACAGTTCATGACCGCAGAATTGGTAGGCCACTCCATTCTCTGTACGCCATGCATTTGAAGGAACTGATTGACCACCCTAGCTCGATGGCCACGAGAATTATCGTCCACTAGTGTGAAGCCCTTGCCCATTGTGGCAGCGAATCCTGTAACGACAGGACCAGACCAGTCATGTTACCGTGGATAGGAATTGAGAGGCGTACGTCGACCAAACATGATTCCACCCCAAAACATGACTGAACCTCCTTGCTTTTGGTGGCCAATTGTATGTACAAACTCCTATCTAAATAAGTTTGGTAGATTTTTATGACTACCGTTGTGGTCCTCCCAGCAACGTTCTAGCTCCTCGCCCAGGTGGCCTGGGTTATATTCCCAGTACTGGCCAGGTGGTCTGGAATGAAGTTGACCCAGTATCGTAATGACAATTGGGGAGCTACAGTGAGTTGTGGCAATGGTCAGGAAAATAAGAAATGTCTGGAGGAAAGTAAAGTGCTGACCGCATGACCTCCCTTCCTTTGAACCTTTGAGCTGGGCAGCAGCCATCTTGGCCACTATGGGCCTTAATGGCCTGCCTACGTGTTGTAAGTAATAGTTGTTTGAGTCTTCAGTCTTTTGACTGGCTTGATGCAGCCCTCATGCTTCCCTGTCCTGAGCTAATCATTTCATCTCTACATAGCTACAACATCCTATATCCAAGGCAACCTGTTTAACATATTCTAACCTTGGTCTACCCCTACAGTTCTTGTCCTCGACCCTTACTTCCTTAACTAGGGCGTGTTGGCTCAGCGGTCTAGCTGTATGCCTCTCACCAAGGCGGTCCGGGTTCGATTTCCGGTCAATGCATGTGAGATTTTCGAAGTGAAATGCCATGTTCTGTGGTTCGGATTCCACGTAAAAAGGAGGTCCCGTGGCTCATGATCTCAAGATTAACGGTCACGTTAAACTACAAGCTTCCTTCCTTTACTTCCATAACTAAGTTTGTTATTCCTGGGTGTCTTAGTATGTGTCCTACCAACCTATATCTTCTCTTCATTAGCAGTCGCCAGGAACATCTCTCCTCTCCCACTCGTCTTAATACCTCTTCATTTGTTACTCTATCTGATGGGGGCGTGGTGGTGCAGCGGTCAAGATGTTTGCCTCTCACCAAGGTGGACCAGTTTTAATTCCCGGTCATTGAGATTTTCAAAGTGAAATGCCACGTCCTGTGGTTCGGATTCCACGTAAAAAGGAGGTCCCCTGGCTCATGATCACGAGATTAATGTTCAAGCTTCCTTCCTTTCCATATCTATCTGATCTTCATCATTCTCCTGTAACACCACATTTCAAACGCTTCTATTCTCCTCTTTTATGCTGCTCCTTCAGTCCAAGTTTTGCCTCAATAGAGCACCATGCTCCAGACAAAGGCTTTCAAAAATTACTTTCTAATACCTAAATCCAGGGCTAGATTTGTGACGGTACGCACCAGTACACTGTACCGAAACCTCTGATCGGAGGAAAAGTCGAAAGTTGAACAAACGAGAGACACTTAAAGCATTTCGTGAATATGTTTTTGACAATTGAGAGCACATAAGTGGAAATTGTACAAATAAAGCGAAGTATCCCAATCTCAAGAATTTGCTTCTGTTGGCAACTGCAATCAAGACAGTTCCCATGTCTTCAAGTGAATGCGAGAGAGGATTTTCTCAAATGAACCTCATCATAACTGATTCCAGAGCGTCTTTGTTAACACAAACTGTCTCCTCACTGAAGCTGAATGGCCCACCACTCACTCGTTTTGATCCTTCAAAGTATGTGGAATCTTGGCTGCTTTGGGGATGGCACTCCGCTCCGGTTACTAACAGCAAGGAGGCACATACAACAAAAACTTTTCTTAACTTTGGACAATTTTATAAACTGTGAGGTAAAACATGTTTAAGTACAGCACCTTTTATTTATTTACACTGTTTACGCCCACAAACCTTATATACAAAGTCTTCAAATACTAAGTTCAGTTCTTAATACTTGATAATTTTTGTCTTTCCCAATACTTCTTCATTCTGGAAGATCTTGCAGCTCGTTCTTCTGCAGATATAACATATTGCTTACGCTGTGAAATTTTGAATGTTAGTCGAGTGTATTTGTTATTCAGAAGCCGTTTCTCTTCTCTATGTTTAATTTGATGCTGAGTAATTTTCAATTTGTCTAAATCCATATGTATTTCTTTAAACCATGTGATTTTTGTTTAACTATTCCAAAAGAAGTCAAAAAGTTGTTTCAGGAGTCTATTATTTGGCAAGCTCCAAAAAACGCAATCGTTAGTTTTCGCATCGTGTCAATGATAGATTCACTTTCCTTGTAAAGTATTGAATTGGGCAAAAGTCTCCACTGGCCCTCAATCTGGTGTTTTTTATTGATTGATTATTGTCCAAAGAATCCGTCTATCAACCTTCTGTAGTTTGTCAGTTGTTGATTGGGTGTTTAGTTTAAATAAAGTTTCACTTGCATATCGACGGTAGGCAATGAAAAGCTCGTAACTCCATCAGTCTGTGAAAACCACTTAACTCCAGTAACCAGCGCAGTGCAACACGACACGTAACTTGTTGAGAGCATGAACTTCGCGCTGCACAATGTCGCCATCTAGGAGGAAAAATGAAAACCTCGTATCTTTCGCACCCTTTCATTTGTGCTGAAGACCTCGTAACTCTAGTTCGCTCCATTGGGTGTACAATGAGAAATAACAAAACTTATCCTTAAACTTGTAAAGCAAGGAAGGGTACACAGCACTTACACGATAAAACCACCAGAAACATGTTCAAGTCAGGTGCTTATCCGTGATACACCGATTGTTGGATTAACAAATGAAGGTAAAATAATGTCACTAAAGCTGTATTTTGCTGCAGTATTTGCAATATTTGAAAAATACTGGCCGCGGCGGCCGAGAGCGCTAACCCGCTACCTCGTGCCTTGCTGGCATCGGGAGTGTGGGTTCGTATCCCATCTTGGCCGCTCTGAAAATGGTTTTCGTGGTTTACCATTTTCACCACCAGGCAAGTGCCGGGATGGTTCCTTTCAATAGGTCTACGACTGATTTCCTTCCATAATCCATTCCCTGGCCCATCCTGAAGATACATGGCCATTGGCGGCATTAATAAAATTAATTTTGTTGCATCGGATTATTGTCGCAGTTCTTCACCTTAATAAATCTGGGGCAGGCTATTTGCCATGGACCTCCAAGCCGTTTTGCTACCTCCCAGACTACAGGCGTTGGCATTATACTAAAAAGGTAAATAAAAAGTCGAAACTTTACCATCTACGACCTGCTATTGCTTCCTGTGGCACGAATGTGAGGTATGAATGCTTCATAGTTCACCAGCATAGTCGTGTATTTTATTGAAATCTACATCCAAGATGATTCAGAAATTATATCCTATAGGCTTAGCGATGGATGCACCTATCAAAATCGCAATTCAATCATGAATAATGCACTGGTTCATTTGGCAAAACAGAAGGACATGACTATTACCGGTACCGGTACTCGGAAGTTTTTAGAAAAAGTTCACACTCCTGCTGGATATGTTGAAGTTTGTGCTACTGCAAGGCAAAATCCCCAACCCTTATGCCGTGAAAAACTTGGACCATACATCTTTCAAGGCTTTTCACAAAAATGACATTACATTCGTCTATTGGACCTGGATCACCAGCTGGGGACCCTACTGTGACTGACATCCTATGTTTGAAGCATGATCCCTCAAGCAGAATTCAGTGCAAATTGAAATATAGTGACGAATGGCAGGCACTTCCAAGAAGAATGTCCAATATTGACTACTCATTTGAAGTTCCTGCTCTGTACAGTTCCCCGCCGAAGATCAAAGCAGAAAAGTATACTCATTTGTAGCGGCTAAAAGAAGTTATTCCAAAGGATTATCATTCTTTTTATGATAATTTGACAGTTTGCAACAGTTGAAGTTGAATGACAAGCTGATCTTTTGCTGCCAGGTGTATAAACATAGAACTTATGTAACAGTGTTTTCTAATGTAACTGTAGGAATTTCATTTTGTCACAATTCATACCAAAATTTGTTACCGTACTTTTTTTTTTTTCACTAGCCAATCAAAAAGTGTTCAGCTATTATATTATGAACTAATTATGATTAAAATTAAATTAACTTTATTTTTGTGTCACTTTATAAACCTCGTATCTCCAGTTTTAATCCAGAATTTCACAGTGAAAACCTCGGAACTCCTTTATCAAAGAGAGATTTGATAGGCTTGTACTGTGTAGTAACACATGTAGCAACCATATCTGTATCACTTCGTATATTCTTTTTAAAGATATTTTTGCTTCTCCTGTAAAATTTAACAAAATGGAGTTACGAGGTTGTCATTGCCTACCATCGATATGTTGCTTCTGGCTAAACGACGGAGAAATAATGTTGAAATTTAGCGTTAATCGAAAGAGACTGTTCCTTATATGTTGGCCAGGTAATCTGTTGTGCTCGTCGCAATTTTAGTGTTCTACTATCTATTGATGCTCTTTCATTGGCATTCCAAGTGATGATCTCACCAAGATATTTAAATTTTTTGACAATCTTTATTTTCTGGGCATTATGCAGTACAATATGTGATGTGTCAACTTAAAAAGATGGCATCATTTTTGTTTTCTCAAAAGAAATTTTCAACCCAACCTATGCTGCTAATCGTCCCAATTCCTCTACCTGAAATTTAGCTTCTTCGATACTAGTTGCTAATAATGCTAGATCATCTGCAAAGGCGAGATAATTTAGTCTAATATTTTTTCCAATCTTAACATTCGGTGGACCATAATTATGGTGTCGCCTCAATAGACTGAGAACCAGGCACGGCCGTTGCAATTACCTATGCCATAAGTGGGGTTGGATAGATTCCCCATTGTGTCAATGCAATGAGGAGGAACAGACCATGGACCATATCATCCAGCGCTTCCCACTACATGCCTACTCCGGGAACCCTAGTGATCTGTTTCATCTTCGAGAATGTACTGTGGAATGGCTCCAAAACTTGAACTTGGATTTGTGATTTGTTTTTATGTAATTCACCATACGATTAAATAAATAAATTCGGTGGACAAACCTTATTCCATTGACGCATAATTTTTTCCAGCACACAATTAAACAACAATGGAGATAATCCATCTCCCTGCCGAAGACCAGTATGGATTTCAAATGACTCCGAGGTTTCACTTCTAAACCTAACTCTAGATTTAGTATTTTTAAGAGTGACTGCAATAAGGTTAACAAGTTTTCAATGGAAACCAAATTCAGTAAAGACATTTAATAAAGATTCGCGATGGATACTATCGTAAGCTTCTGAAAATCAACGCAAGTGATCACTAAGTTTAAATCTTTGCTCCTAATCCTGTGATGTTTTATAATCCATTTGAGACTGATAATTTGATCTGGACAGCTTCATCTTGGACCTTTTATAATAAATAATTATTTCAGAAAACTGTAAAGACAAAATTATAAAAAAGAAATAAAAGATTGTTGGTGGACATGTGTGTATTTCCAAACCGAATGTATTTAATTTTTTATTACGTTTAAAAAAATTGAAATAATGTACATTGTTTGAATGGTAGCCTAGTTCGCCTACATTAAAATTTAATATATGCCAACGGCTTTGGTAAGAAAAATGTTTCTACAGCAGTCTCAATTTAATTTAAATTATATTGCTATTTTGTCCACTGATTAATTTTGAAAGGTGTTCAGAAAAGCGTAAAAATATTGTTTTTACAACTATATATTTAAAGCCCCCGTCCCCCTCCCTCCACCATCCCGTAGCCTACAGTATCGGAACCTCTTTTTTTTTACAAATCAAGCACTGCCTAAATCTATTTTTCTTATTAACGAACTCTACCGAGATTTAGAATGGTTATGTGTTGTGTATAAATTTTAAAGTCATTGGTGCAAAATGGTTTACAAATCAAGCACTGCCTAAATCTATTTTTCTTATTAACGAACTCTACCGCGATTTAGAATGGTTATGTGTTGTGTATAAATTTTAAAGTCATTGGTGCAAAATGGTAGTTATCGTGTCCACAAGAAATTATAAACAGGGTGAATTTTAAGTACACCGACAAACTGCAGGGAGGACTTCCTGACTGGAAATGGAGCAAAAAAGTCCATATCAACATATGTCCGGAAATGCATCATTGCCACGGTAGACATCATCTGGACTTCCTGCCATTCATCATCATCATCATCATCATCGTTGACCAACTCCTGTTTCCCGGGTGTGGTATATGAGCCCCCTCCATTTCTGTCGATCCATGAACCATTCTTCGTTCACAATCCTGGCCTCTCACCGGTACATCCTTCTTGCCATGGTGGGTGAGTGGTTATCATGTCGGACTACCAAACCCAAGCTTGCAGGTTCGCTCATGGCCGTGGTAAGTGATTTTTGAAAGGCAACAAAAATGTCATACGTTGTTGGCATGTTAAAGAACTCATTTGAATTTAGTAGGCCGTGTTCATAATGGCAAAATTATCGGGATTTTCCGCCAACACAAAGTTCCTCCATTCTCTACTAGAAAGCGCTAGTGTCATAACCTCCTTGACTTTCATAGCGTTCCAAGGAACGACAAAATTCATCCTGCAAGCTGCTCTCTGGGTGTCAAATAACAAAGCTTGCACCTGGCACCCGAGGCCATACGATATTATTATTACCAGATCTGTCCATTGTTATCTAGGTCTGCCCACTGGTCTCCTCCCACCTATGTCTCTTTCATACTCCCTTCTTGGCACTCATTCTCTTCACGTGGCCGAACCACTTCATTCTAGCCTTCTGGAACTTTTGTAGTATCGAGTCTTCT
This sequence comes from Meconema thalassinum, assembly GCA_946902985.2. Classification (NCBI taxonomy): domain Eukaryota; kingdom Metazoa; phylum Arthropoda; class Insecta; order Orthoptera; family Tettigoniidae; genus Meconema; species Meconema thalassinum. The sequence goes on along the minus strand of OX336399.1, from coordinate 160,625,848 downwards.
ATTCTCAGCTCTTCTCTGATTTTATATTTCCTGATCTTGTCTTACCTGGTCTTCTGGATCATAGTCAGGAACTTCATGTCTGCTTGGAGTTTTGAATTGTCCCTGGTTAGTGTGGTGGTTTCCAGGCTGTATGTCATATAGCCTGTGTACTTTGGGTGTGTGTAGAATCTGTCTGATAACTGGTGTTAATTGTGATGACTGTATTAGTGTGTGTTATCTATATATTTAAAACAGTAAGCTGATTTTTGTTACCGCGAGATTGACAGAACGGCTGAACCGATTGACTTCGCAATGCACTCTGACGAAAGCCCTTGATCTGTATATTTGCAGAGTGTCTTTAAAATAAACAAATATGTTATAATATATTTTTAAATTTATAAACAAAAATGCAAATTTATTGGCCCTAGTGCATGCGCACAATCACCTTGCCTCATGACAGTCATGGCAGTTCAAGTGCATCGCATTTCAATTGATAGTTATTTATAAAAAGTATAAAGGAAGGGAACAATATTTATGACGTTCCCACGATATATACTGGAATACAATTATACACGACGGAAAATGTTGAAATACGTAAACTGGCAGTTGAGTGTGTAGGGCCTATATTGTTTAACTATCTTAATATTGCGTCGCATTACCAGTGATTCGGTAGCTCAGGTCGTAGCGGCAAGGACTCTAAATTTATGCATCGCGCAATGTAAGCTGTTCGAGTCCCACCTCCCACATAATTTTTTATTTCCGTATTATTATTTCTTGGTATTGCTATTCCATTGTCAAAACATATTTTACTCTTAGCATTCCCGTAAACTAAGGAATTCGTATATTTTTAAATTAATATAGAAAAGTGCAGAATTCTTGCCCCTCACGCATTCGTACAAACACGTTGCCTCATGACAGTCATGGCGGTTATAAGTGCATCATGTTTCAATTTGATAGTTAGGCTATTTATAAGGAGTGTGTAGGGGCTATGTTGTTTAACTAACTTAATATTGTGTGGTTTACCAGTGGTTCGGTAGCTCAGGTCGTAGCGTCAAAGACTCTTAATTTATGCATCGCGCGATGGAAGCTGTTCGAGTCCCACCTCCGACACTTTTTTTATTTCCGTATTTTTATTTCTTGGTATTGCTATTCCACTGACAAAACATATTTTACTCTTAGCATTCCCATAAACTAAGGAATTCGGCGCGATTGACGTTGCCATACATATATTTAAAACACTAAGGTAACAAAAGTATACACCACTGTTACAGATTAAATAATGAATATGAAAGCCAGATAAGTTACTTCTTACAGAATTCTTGAATTCCTCGGAATTTTGCTTCCACATATTCATACTCCTAATGTTCGAGCCACAGTTATACTCCTTAGGAATCTGAACATTTCCCAAGAGCTCCTAAATGGTGCCAGATTAATTGTAAGAATTATGCATGAGAATTGCTTGGATTTGGAAATAATAAGTGCAGATAATATTGGGCAGAGAGTTCTAATCCTTCGACATTATTTAACACCATCCGATAAAACACTATTTTCGTTTAGAGCACCAATTTCCAATCGCTTGCCATACCTTATCACAATCAATAAAGCAGAAGGGGGAACTCTGGAACGTGTAGGTCACTATTTGCCTCATCAAGTTTTCAGTCGTTGCCTCCGTAGCTCGCCTCTGTAGCGTAGTGGTCAGCATGGTTAGCTTCCGCCCCGTCCTGAGTTCGATTCCCGGCTCTGCCACGAACTTTAAAAAGTGGTATGAGGAGTGGAACGGAGTATACTCTGCCTCAGGTGGTCCAAATGAGTAGAGGGGGTTCAATTCCCACCTCAGCCATCCTCGAAGTGGTTTTCCGTGGTTTCCCACTTCGTCTTCGGGAAAATGCCGGGATGGTACCTACCGTAAGGCCCACGGCCGCCTCCTTCCCACTCCCTTGCTTAACCCTCCCGCTCTTCCCACCCCTTTATCAGGCCCCTGATCGCTTTGCAGGTGAGGCCGCCTGGGCGTAGTGCTGGTCACACACACGAGTTGTATCCCCGACTCAAGAGTCACAACCTCCAGGACACTGCCTTTAGTGGCGGTAGAGGTGGGATCCCTCGCTTAGTCCGTGGGAAAAGACAACCCTGGAGGGGAAAAAGGTTAACGCAAACGTAACGTAACGCAAGTTTTCAGTCATGGCCAGTTATATGTTGCAAAGTCGATCTTTCTCTGTAATCATACAGAGAATGCATATAAGAAAGTCCTACAATAAATATTTTCCCAATGACCGTCATGTTTTGCACATCATCGCATTTCTTTGTTATATTCCAAAATTATAAGCGATGGTTTGCGGCCAGTTGTATTAGACTCCTCAGAGTTCTTGAATTCCTTGGAATTAAAAGATTTGCCTCCACATACTCTAAACGCTTGACCCATAGTTATGCTGAAGGTTTCCCAAGGGTCCTAAATGCAACCATATTGCTCGGATTTTTAAATAATAAGTACAGTTAAAATTAGGCAGAGAGGTCTAATCCTTCGACTTGATTTAATACCATCTGATATAACACTATAATTTTCTTTTAAGAGGCAATATTTTCCAATTCGTTTGGCATACTCTATCACAATCAATAAAGCTCAAGGGGAAACTCTGGAACATACAGGTCTCAATTTGCCTCATCAATTTTTCAGTCATTGCCAGCAGTATTTTGCAATGTCAAGAGTGCAATCTTTTGACGCCCTTATAGTTTCAATAGAGCCAAAAAATAATCGTACAAAGAATGTACATTAGGCCTATATAAGGAGATTCTTCAGTAAAAATTTTCCCTTTGACAGTCATGTTTTGACGGGTTTCAACTAGTCTGTTTTTAATTCAAGTAAGGACTGCAGACTTTTGAATTTTTCATATAGTTCCTACTTTTGCCGCCAAACGCCACCGTCAACAACTACTAGTTCAGAACTTAGCTACCAGATGCCACCGCAGTCTGCTCTTGGCAACGAACGAAGGAACCTAAGAGCGTTGTTTACATTCTTAAGCTATACAATTTAGCTTCACACAGATGTAATTAGTGGAAGGTTCTTTAACATGCCATAAATCTAAGACATGGGACCGCCGACTTTACCTTGGTTTTGAGTGGCACTTGTTTATCCCAGAGTAGGTGTCATACTTGGTAGTAAAAGTGCACGCTGCCACTATTGGTTGATAATGTGCCTTTGGCAACACAACAGGACATGTGGCTACTTCACGATGGAACGCCACCCCACTTCCGCATTACTGTTAGCCGTCACCTCGACAACACCTTCCCCAGACGGCGGATAGTACGCGGAGACCCTGTTGCATGGCCTGCTTGATCACCGGGCGTAAACCCTATGGATTTTTACTTGGGGGCCATCTAAAAAGAGTTGTAAATGGTGCGCCCATTCCTGATGTGTAGAACCTTCAATAGGGTGTCCCGAAGTCCGTGATGCTGTTCAGATACAGGCCGGAACATTCGAGAGAGTGCCGCAATCTGTGATGCTACGTGTGAACTCTTGCATTGCATCCAATCGAGACCACTTTGAACACCCATTGTGTCATGGATGAGCTTCAGACCGTGTACAGTGAGCCGGGACTACTTGCTGTCGTTGCACACTCGCCGTCCATTTCCGGACAGTTTACTTTTTTTTTTAATTTGTCCAACTATGGACCGCGAAGAACTTAAGACTTTTTGGTTTTTCTTCCTTTCTCCCCCCAGAACCTCTTCATGCGTTCGCTTCTTTTCTTTCTCTCCTCATCGGAAATGATCCGTTTGGGCCTCCTCATTGTTGGTTTCCCCTGAAATGCTTTTATACTGTCTACTCTCCTTCTAAACTCTCTTCTGTTGTGGACCATCTGTAGAGTGATTCCAAAGTCTGCCGCATCCTTTTTCACCTCATCTACCCATTTAGATGTGGCCTTTAACCCCATGATGTAGTTGAAGATCCTTTTGGTCAGTCTGCAATCATCCATCCATAGTATGTGTCCGTAGAACTTCAACCTCCGCATCCTCATTGCGTCCGTGATCTCCTCAATGTACTTCGTTTTTCCTCATCCTCCAAGTCCCATCAGCAGTTTTCTGTGGTCCGAGTATTTTCTGCAGAATCCTCCTTTCTTTTTTTTTCTAGTTCTTGAAGCTCCCCCTTTTTATTTAAAATAAGACACTCTGAAGCGCACAATCCTTCAGGTCGTACTACCGATCTAGTATGTCTGATTTTGGCCTTGTAGATAAGAACTTTTTTTTGCTCCTATTCCAGTCCTATTCCTGCAGTTTGTTGGTGCACTTAAAATTCAACTGACTGTAGTTTTGGGATGTGAAATGCGGTCGAAATTTTCCAGTAGTTGCTACATGGTACCCATTGCAATAGGTAGTTTTCTCATGAAATCTACTTAAAATAAGGTGGTTTTTTTTAATGTGTCAAAAACAGATGTTAACTTTGTAATTTTAAGATCTAAATTATCAACAATAGCAAATGTTTTAGCTGAGGAAGGCCAAATGAAAGGCCATAACATGTACAATATATTTAACATAAGAGGCACCTAGAATCAAAACCTGCTAAGTCCACAAAACAAACTTTGTGGGAAAATTAGGAAAACTGTTTACATAAGAAAAAGCATCCTTGGATTATGAGCATTTAGTTTATTAATTACTTTGTCATCAAACGATGCATTCCAACAAATTACAGCATTGTCCCTTCATGGAAAGTAACACAATTCTTAAGATTAATTAGTTCTGTTTTTGAAAGTGAAATGTACATACGGACACTTTTGAAAGTAAGAAAAGCAGTTCAAAGGATAAAAACAAGGGAAGAAGTAAAGCATTTGAACGTGAGCCTTCCAAATTATGTATGAAATGAAAACCTGACCTGAATTATGATTAAGCATGTACAGTATTTGAAATACAACAGCAGTATCAGTTGTGAATAGGTTACACTTTGTAAGTTCATACAAATGCAATTCTATGTGCTGATTGGCTGAAAGCGATTTGGTGGGTTTTGAAACTAACAATGGCGGAAGTTCAATTGAATCTAGCGGATTTTGAAATTAACCCTAAGTTTTGTCCACCAATTTCGTAGGGAAAAAGAGTCTTTTGAAGGAAAATCGTGCCACCATTGAAGGAAACTTCATCTCATTTTTCATGTTCGATTGACTCGGTGTGTTTTGATTCTAGGCTCCTCATAATTAAAATAGTATTGATAAGAGGAACAAACTTATTTGTGTAAGTTTAAATCTTCAAAATTTGAATCTAATCAAAGTGTCATGGTTTCAACCATTTTGTCTGTCTTGATTGCAGAGCCCGGTACCTCTCAACAAGAATGAAGCACCTAAGATCCGGTTCGAGACTCCAAACATCAAGATGGCCACAGAGACAGCTCCTGTCAGGTCCTCCAACAAAACAATTCCCGGAACAAACCACATGTACGGAGAAGTTCCAGCGAAACTGCGTGCGAAGATGGAGCGCTTTCAGGTTGGTGCTTACTTTAATCTCGTACCAGGATTGCAGAGTAGCGTGTTATTTGTAACACCTTAACTAATAGCAGTTACCTTTTATGACAACAACGTTACTGATTAAATTTAGTAACTAGAACAGCTACTTTTAACAGTAACGAAAATTCCCATTACTTTTTCAATTTGGAGGATTCAATGCCCCGTTACTTTTTCAATTTGGAGGAATCAATGCCCCGTTACTTTTTCAATTTGGAGGATTCAATGCCCCGTTACTTTTTCAATATGGAGGAATCAATGCCCCGTTACTTTTTCAATATGGAGGATTCAATGCCCCGTTACTTTATCAATATGGAGGAATCAATGCCCTATTACTTTTTCAATATCGAGGAATCAATGCCCGGTTACTTTTTCAATATGGAGGATTCAATGCCCCGTTACAATTTCAATTTGGAGGAATCAATGCCCCGTTACTTTTTCAATTTGGAGGATTCAATGTCCTGTTACTTTTTCAATATGGAGGAATCAATGCCCCGTTACTTTTTCAATATGGAGGATTCAATACCCCGTTACTTCATCAATATGGAGAAATCAATGCCCCGTTACTTTTTCAATATGGAAGATTCAATGCCCCGTTACTTTTTCAATATGGAGGATTCAATGTCCCATTACTTTTTCAATATGGAGGAATCAATGTCTCATTACTTTTTCAATATGGAGGAATCAATGTCCCGTTACTTTTTCAATATGGAGGAATCAATGCCCCGTTACTTTTTCAATATGGAGGATTCAATGTCCCATTACTTTATCAATATGGAGGATTCACTGTCCCATTACTTTTTCAATATGGAGGATTTAATGCCCCGTTACTTCAAAATATCAACCTCAGAAAGCTCGGGAGAAGAAGAACACACAAACAATGCAAAACCCCAAAGAGACGACATTAAAGGTATGTTTTCTGAAATACTATCAGAACTTAAAGATTTGAAAAAGCAAACTGAAGAGTTTAAACAAGAAACAAGAGAGGAAATTCAGTCCATGAGAAAGGAAATTAAAAAAAGAAATGATTACTGCGAAAGAGCAAATGAGTCATTAGAACAAAAAATCACTAACATAGACAACACAATACAAGAAAAGATAGAAACATTATCCAAAAGAATAAGTGACCTAGAAGAACAAAAAGAACAACAGGCGAAAAGAGAAAGGAGGAACAACATAGTGGTAAAAAGTAAAGAATTCACTAATGATGAAAGTAACAAAGACGAACTAAAGAACAAAGTCAAGAAGATATTGGACACGATAGAAAAAGAAGGGACGGCAGAAAAATCAACCTACGTCGGTAAAGACAGAAACAATAGAGGTATAGTGAAAGTCAGTTTCACAAATTTTGCAGACAAACTAAAAATAGTCCGAAACAAACACAAACTGAGAGGACAAGACATATTCATAGATGATGACCTCACAATAAAAGAAAGAGAAATCCAAGCATCACTCCGACAGAAAGCCAGGGAAGAAAGGGAAAAGGGTAATAACAATGTAAGAGTTGGATACCAGAAAATCCTGTTAAATGACCAGTGGGTGCACTGGAAAGACTTAACCTCAAAAAACGGGGAAGAAGAATTCAACACAACACAACGATGAAACAACGTTCACACAAGGAAGAAGAACTCATACTTGGTACACTAAACGTTAGAACCTTAAGAACCCAAGATAAAGAAATAGAACTCGAAAACGCACTCGAAAACGTAAGGTACGATATATTAGGCCTCAGTGAGGTGAGGCAATACGGCGAAGACATAATAGAGAAAACAAATGGGGATGTCTTTAGCTTCATAGGGGAAACAAAAGGACAAAAAGGGGTAGGTTTTTTGATAAAAAGACATTTAAAACACAATATAAAAGAAATAAAGGGAATCTCAGAAAGAATCATAGTATTATCCCTAAAATTAAATGACAACACATTCATAATAATTCAAGTCTATGCTCCCACAGAAGCAAGTACGGAAGAAGAAATTGAAGACTTCTATATGCTGCTCGAAGACACACTAGCCGAGTACGAAGCACACACAACATTCATAATTGGAGACTTCAACAGCAAGGTAGGAAGAAAGGAATACGAAGAAGAAGAACCTATGGGCCTTCACGGATACGGAACAAGGAACGAACGAGGAGAAAGACTAATACAGTTTGCACTGGGACAAAGACTTAAAATTGTGAACACATTTTACAAGAAAAACCCAGAAAGCAAATGGACATGGAAATCTCCGAATGGGAAAATCAAAAACGAAATAGACTTCATCCTAACCAATAGACTAACAGAGGTGAAAAACATACAAGTGATAAATGGTCTGAAGTTTGACACAGATCACAGAATGGTACGATTGAAAGTGAGAATAAAGAAGAAAAGGAGACACTACTTCAATAACAAAACTACACATCCAGGATGCATAGACAGGGTGGAGTATGTAAAAGCACTTCAACAAAACCTACGAGACTTCAACCAACAAACGGAGCAAAAAGTCCAACAACACTATACAGAGCTCGTAAATTGCATATCCCGCGCAGCCAAACAATCGTCAACACCTGGAAACAGTATGAAAAATAGAATAAAACTTAAGGATAGCACCAAATGTTTGATCGAAGAAAGAGAACGCCTAAAATCACAAGCCATAGAAAACGAACACAAAAAGCTGGAATATGCGGAAGTCAATAAACAATCAAAAAGGGAAATCCGAAGAGACATCAGAGAACACAACACTAAAGTGGTCAAAGAAATCATGGATACCACAAAATCAATAAAGAAGATTAGAAAAGAATTAACTACTGGCAAACATTGGATGCTGGGAGTAAAAGACAACAACGAAAAAAGACAAGCCTCAAGAGAAGAGATAATGACGCAAGCGACAGAGTTCTATAGGACACTATACTCAAGTAACTCTCAAAGATCCAACTTGCATCAGGACCAGAATACATCAGAAGAAAACCTAGAGGAAGAAACACCTCCAATACTACCCAGTGAAGTAAGAGCAGCCATTCGACAAACGAAAACCGAAAAATGCCCAGGTGAAGATGGAATTTACAATGAATTTCTAAAATGGGGTGAAGAAGACCTAATCCCAGTCATCACAACATTATTTAATTCCATACTCACATCAGAAGACATACCAATGCAGTGGAAACAAAGCATTATCATACTTCTACACAAAAAGGGAGCCAAGGACGACATAAACAACTACAGACCGATCAACCTAATTGTAAACCTCTACAAGCTATTTATGAAGATCCTAACCAATAGAATGACAAAGGCACTGGATGAACAGCAACCGATAGAGCAAGCAGGATTCAGAAAGAGTTTCAGTACATCAGACCACTTGCAAACAATAAATCAACTCATGGAGAAAGTTCAGGAATTTAATCTAGAGGTGTATATCGCATTTGTGGATTACAACAAAGCATTTGACTCCGTAGAACAGGGAAGCATCTTAGAAGCACTGGAAAAACAAGGCATCCCAAACAAATTCGTTAGACTCCTTGGCAAACTCTACGACGGTAACCAAGCCAGAATAAAGACAGAAAGAGAAGGATGTAACATCATGATAGAAAGGGGAGTAAAACAGGGAGACCCCCTCTCACCAAAATTATTCACCTGTTTGCTGGAAAATCAGTTTAGAAAACTAGACTGGGAAGAAAAATATGGCATCAGAATCGATGGGACAAGACTAACCCATTTACGGTTCGCAGACGACATTGTTTTGGTGGCTGAATCAGCGAAAGAGCTGGAACAAATGATAAAAGAATTAGACAAAACAAGTAAAGAAGTGGGCCTTACAATGAACCCGAAGAAAACGAAGCTGATGACCAATGCGTTAGAAGCCCCAATTAATGTGAACGGAGATACACTGGAATATGTTGAAGAATATGTATATCTCGGTCAGAACATGTCATTTTCAAGTCGTTCAGAGAAAGAGGTCAAACGAAGAATAGGACAAGCATGGAAGAGCTTTTGGTCCCTAAAGTTTATACTGGCTGACAAGACCCAAAAACACACTTTAAAGGCTGAAGTTCTGGAAAAATGCGTTATACCGGTGTTACTATATGGTTGCCAAACTTGGGCATTAACATCGAAACAAAGACAAATGATCCAGAGATGTCAACGGAAAATGGAAAGGAAGATACTTCATGTCTCATTGAGAGATAGAATACGGAACGAAGATTTAAGAAGGAGAACCGGCATGAAAGACGCTATGACATCAGCAGACCAGCTCAAATGGAGATGGGGTGGACATGTAGCGAGATTAGATCCTAACCGATGGACGTACAAAATGACGATGTGGGACCCAAGAACAGGAAGACGAAACGTTGGGAGACAAAGAATCAGATGGGCAGACTGGTTCATAAAATGGGGAGGAAAACAATGGACAAGAACAGCGAAGATGAGGCAGGAGTGGAAAGACCTAGGGAGACTCGCATGCAGTGACCAATAAAACAATGCATCAACTAGAAAGACACCGTTCAGTGGGCATGCAGCAAAGCGGTACATATCTCTGGTGTGCAATAAAGGCTTCTCACAGAGCGGTGACCTCAAGAAGCACACTGTTGTTCATACTGGAGTGAAGTAATACACTTGTAGCACATGTGAGAAGTCATTTGCATGGCGGACAGAACTAATGGAACATTGTCTCGCGCTCTAATTTTAAGGAAACATCATCGTGTTCACTAGGGAAAATAACCTTACTACATCACAAGGAATTCAAAAGGTTCAACTATCTTGCGAAACACTTGTTAATTCGTTCCGGGACCACATGTGCACAACATAGTGAATTATTTGTGGGATGTTAAAGAACGTGTATAGGTATCTGCATCCAAACTAGATGTTAAAACTCCACCGGTAAGGTTTTGTATTGCATTTTGAAAAGACCTATTTGAAACGGTTCAATATACGTAGATTTTACTGAAGAGTGAAGACTTGGCAGTTTCTGTCATTGTTCAAGTGCTTAGACAGGGTAAGCTTTGTGCTTAGTGGCAATGGGAAGCTCCCAGATATTGGTTGATGGCTATTATGATTTCCGTAATACTAATGGATATTTGAGGCCTTGATATCGCCAGACTCAGAAATGAAGATTGTTGTAGCGAATGTTATGCCATCGTAATATAATTTACTTAATCTTTAATCAGCTGCACATCTATATAGAAGGCCCAATCAGAAAGAATAACCCTGAATGCTCCTCAGGACTTGCTCACCTGATGAGTTAAAACTGAGCAATTCCCTGCAAAGCAGGAGGCCATAGCCCTTATGGGATTTGTAAGGCTATTTATTTATTTATTTATTTATTTATTTATTTACTTTTTCAATGTGGGGAAATCAATGCCCCGTTACTTTTTCAATTTGGAGGATTCAATGCCCCGTTACTTTTTCAATGTGGGGAAATCAATGCCCAGTTACTTTTTCAATTTGGAGGATTCAATGCCCCGTTACTTTTTCAATATGGAGGAATCAAAGCCCCGTTACTTTTTCAATTTGGAGGATTCAATGCCCCGTTACTTTTTCAATATGGAGGAATCAATGTCCCGTTACTTTTTCAATGTGGGGAAATCAATGCCCCGTTACTTTTTCAATATGGAGGTATCAATGCCCCGTTACTTTTTCAATATGGAGGATTCAATCCCCCGTTACTTTTTCAATATGGAGGATTCAATGTCCCGTTACTTTTTCAATATGGAGGAATCAATGCCCCATTACTTTTTCAATTTGGAGGATTCAATGCCCCGTTACTTTTTCAATATGGAGGAATCAATGCCCCATTACTTTTTCAATATGGAGGATTCAATGCCCCGTTACTTTATCAATATGGAGGAATCAATGCCCCGTTACTTTTTCAATATTGAGGAATCAATGCCCGGTTACTTTTTCAATATGGAGGAATCAATGCCCCGTTACTTTTTCAATTTGGAGGAATCGATGCCCCGTTACTTTTTCAATTTGGAGGATTCAATGCCCCGTTACTTTTTCAATATGGAGGAATCAATGCCCCGTTACTTTCTCAATATGGAGGATTCAATGCCCCGTTACTTTATCAATATGAAGGAATCAATGCCCCGTTACTTTTTCAATATGGAGGATTCAATGCCCCTTTACTTATTCAATATGGAGGATTCAATGTCTCATTACTTTTTCAATATGGAGGAATCAATGTCCCGTTAATTTTCAATATGGAGGAATCAATGCCCCATTACTTTTTCAATATGGAGGATTCAATGTCCCATTACTTTATCAATATGGAGGATTCACTGTCCCATTACTTTTTCAATATGGAGGATGTAATGCCCCGTTACTTTTTCAATGTGGGGAAATCAATGCCCCGTTACTTTTTCAATTTGCAGGATTCAATGCCCCGTTACTTTTTCAATGTGGGGAAATCAATGGCCCGTTACTTTTTCAATTTGGAGGATTCAATGCCCCGTTACATTTTCAATATGGAGGAATCAATGCCCCGTTACTTTTTCAATATGGAGGAATCAATGCCCCGTTACTTTTTCAATTTGGAGGATTCAATGCCCCGTTACTTTATCAATATGGAGGATTCACTGTCCCATTACTTTTTCAATTTGGAGGATTCAATGCCCTGTTACTTTTTCAATGTGGGGAAATCAATGGCCCGTTACTTTTTCAATTTGGAGGATTCAATGCCCCGTTACATTTTCAATATGGAGGAATCAATGCCCCGTTACTTTTTCAATATGGAGGAATCAATGCCCCGTTACTTTTTCAATTTGGAGGATTCAATGCCCCGTTACTTTTTCAATATGGAGGAATCAATGCCCGGTTACTTTATCAATGTGGGGAAATCAATGCCCCGTTACTTTTTCAATATGGAGGATTCACTGTCCCATTACTTTTTCAATATGGAGGAATCAATGCCCCGTTACTTTTTCAATATGGAGGTTTCACTGTCCCATCACTTTTTCAATATTGAGAAATCAATATCATTGGTGTTTCATTTTCTTTTGAATATTATTCACATTAATTTTGGACAGAAGCAGTATCGTCAACTACTGTCCCGATGGGACAGGAAAAGATGGCGTGAAAATACAACTCTTTTGTATATAGCATAACAGTTCTTCTAGGACTTATACATGAAATGACGATGATGAATTTTGAAATAAAATGTTAATTTAATGAAATGCTTTTAGTATTTTTATTTTTTCCAAAAGGAAACATTAACATGTATTTAAGAAACATTTAAAATCTCAGTTTCATCATCATCATCTTGCACTGTTTCCAGCCACTGGCCGGGTCTGTTTGGAACACAAGCCTCTCCAACGTCTTCTGTCTTCCCACCATCTCTCAGCCTCCACCCTTGTCCAGTCTTCTCCTCTCTTCTTCACGCTTTCTTCCACCCCCTTCAGCCACCTGTCTCTCGGTCTCTTTCCTTCCCACTTCGTCTCATGTACTCTCCTGGGTATCCTCTTCTCCTCCATTCGTTTTACATGTCCATACCATCGGAGTCTAGATTTCTCTATACCATCCTGTAATGGTTCCTCCTTCATTAATTCTCTGGTCCTCTCATTTCTTATTGTCCTTCTTTGAAGCTCCAATACTGCTTCTCAAGAACCTCATCTCACTGGCCTGTATTTTGCTCTTCTCCCTTCCTTTCATAACCCAGGTCTCCGAGGCATACGTCAGGATAGGGACATAGTACGTCCGATATATGATCTTTTTGCTGTTCTGAGGGACATCCTTGCTCCGTAACATGCTTCTCACACTCCTCCGAAATGCTTCTGCCTGCCTCCCCCGCTCATTTATTTCTCTATCGTTTCTTCCATTATCTTGTATCAGGCTTCCCAGATACTTGAAACTCTCCACTTTCTTCAGCTGTTCCCCACCAATTGTTATTCCCGTTGTGGTTCTTTCCTTCTTCCTTGTTGTGATCGCCATCTCACTCTTATTTATGCTAAATTTCATCCCATATCCTTGTATTATTCCTTCCCACACGTCCAACTGTTCCTGTACCTCCTCCTCCTTGTTTCCCCAAATCATCAAATCATCTGCAAACACCATTGCTTTCATCTTTCCTTCCCCAATTACTTGTGCCACTCAGGTCATTATGTCATCCATCACCACAATGAAAAGTAACGGCGACAGTGCACTTCCTTGTTTCAGGCCGTTTGTCTGTTCCAACCAGTCTGATCTCTCTCCTCCCACTTTCACACAGCTCACGCTTCCCTTGTACATCTCCTTTGTCCTCTTTATAGTCCATTTCTCTACTCCTCTATCCTCCAGGGACTTCCATACTTTGTTTCTGCATACACTGCCATATGCTTTCTCAATGTCCAGGAAGGCCATCAGTAGATCTGTTCCATACTCATAGTGCTGTTCTTGTAACTGCCTTACAGCAAAAATCAAATCCACTGTGGACCTTCCTACTCGGAAGCCATGTTGTTCTTCCCTCATCCCTCCTTCTATCCTTGTCCTAATTCTCTTTTCCAAAACTTTCTCCAAGATCTTTGCACAATGACTCATCAGTGTTATTCCCCGATAGTTTCTGTAATCTGTTCTACTACCTTTCTTGAAGATCGGGACAATTATTCCTTTTTTCCAGTCCTCTGGGGTCTTCCTTTCCTTCCATGCTGTCCTCATCACTCGGTACAACCCCTGTATCCCCACCTCTCCTGCTGCTCTCATCATCTCCACACTCAACTCATCCACACCCGGTGCCTTCCCTCCTTTCATCTTGTTCACTGCATCTTCCACTTCTTTCCATGTTGCCCTAGATGTTAGGCCCCTTAAAACAACAATTATCATCATCATCTTTCCATGTTAAGTCCTTTTCTGTTTGCAGTTAATCTTCCTCTTCCCCGATTTCTTCCTCCTCACCATCTTTTCCATTTGGGTTCAGTAGTTCTTCAAAATATTCTTTCCACATTTTCTTCCGTTCTTCCCTATTTTCTATCTCTTGTCCCCTTTTGTTCACCATTCTAACATAATCCGTAGGATCCTTCCGCCTCTTATTTTTCACCATCCCATACAGGACCTTTTTTGTACCTTCACTATCCTCCTTCATCATCTTTGTCCACTCTTCCATCCACTTTCTTCTCTCCTCAGCCACTACTCTCTTCGCCGCCTCCTTTCTTTTACTGGTACTCTTCCCTTGTCTCTACCGTCCTATTTTGATACCACCTCCTAAAGGCTCTATTCTTTTCCCTTACTATATCTTTTGTCTTCTCATTCCACCATGGTGTTTCCTTCCTCCTCTTCTTACTACTTGTCCTCCCACATACTGCTGCTGCACCTACTAGCGTCTTCTTAAATCTAGCCCATTCCTCTTCCACCCCTCTTTCTTCATCTGTTGGAATTCCTTCCTTTACCATTTTGAGGTACTCGACCCTTCTATCCCCTTCTTTCAGTTTCCATATCCTTATACGTCTTTCCTGGTTCTCAGTCCCTTTCTTCTCCTTACTCCCTCTCAGGTTCATTACCAGCAATCGATGGTCGCTATTCAGGTTCTCCGATGGAATTACCTTGATGTCCGTGATGTTCTTATTTAGTTCTTTCTCATACAGTATATAGTCGACCACCGACTTCCTGGTCAAGTCATCACTGTACCATGTGATTGTGTGGCTCTCTCTTTTCTTAAACCAGGAGTTCCCAACTAGCAGGCTGTTCCTCTGGCAGGGGCGTGGTGGCTCAGCTGTCTAGCTGTATGCCTCTCACCAAGGCGGTCCGGGTTCGATTCCCGGTCAAAGCATGTGAGATTTTCGAAGTGAAATGCCATGCCCTGTGGTTCGGATTCCACGTTAAAAGGAGGTCCCGTGGCTCATGATCTCAAGATTAACGGTCACGTTAAACTACAAGCTTCCTTCCTTCCTTTGTTCCTCTGGCAGAAGTCCAACAGTCTCTTTCCTTCCTCATTTCTTCCGCCCCAACCCTCTGGTCCTAGAACACTCTCATAACCTTGTCTTTCTCTTCCTACATGGGCATTGAGATCCCCCATAACAATCATATTTCTTCCTACCAGCTGCTTCTGCAATTCCTCTTCAAACTCCTCCTTCTCTTCAGAGGCGCAGCCTACTTGTGGAGCATACACTTGCACTACCGTATTTCTACAGTCTCTCCCCTCAGTGCTACTTTCACTTTCATCATCCTATCACTTATTCTCCTCACTTCTTCTTTTAAACCATCTCATACTACTACTCCCACTCCATTCCTCTTTCCCTCTTCGTTCCCACTCCAGTACAGTCTATAGCATTTCCTCAGTTCTCTCCTTCCTTACCCTTTCCACTTTGTTTCTGCCAATCCCAATAAATCCAACTTCCTTCTTTCCATCATATCCACTTTCTCCTCCATCTTCCCCGTCAGCGTTCTTAGGTTTTAAGTTCCAAATCTTAGTCCGTGTGTACAGCCGTGTCGTCGCCTATTAAATCCATCCTGTCCGAGGCTTGTTCCATTTTTGAAAGCATTTGGTTTCATCCACTACTGGCTTGCTGGGCCTATCGTAGCTTCACCAGAGCCCCGTTAGCCGTCACTTTTCAGGGTTCCTGTAGGACCTTCACAGCTACCGTAACGGTCCTGGGGCACACAAAGTCCCCACTGTACTTCGCCCCTACAGGCAATCCCCTACTTTGTGCCGTTGCCCGTCTGCCACGACGTGGACGAGGGGTTGGACTTATGGGAGACAATCTCAGTTTACCGTATTTAATTCTGGCTTTTACCTCAGACTCCAGAAGTAATAACTCATCTTACCCCCTGTACCCTTTCCTTGTTGCATTTCCAGGCAAGATATCCCCAGAAATCACCCTATTATTTTAGAATATGAAGTACTGTGGACATGGGTATAAACTCTTGCACATAACATGGGAACTATATAATGAAGTACATTTAAATAATATAAAATTTTACACTTTAATTACCAACAGTCTTGCAATGAGCCACAGTAAATCTCACTCACCTGGAGTTCTTGGGTTGAAGTCTGCCCTCATGTAGGCTAATCTCGTCACAAAAACAATTTTACAAGTATATGATCTGGCCACATAAACAATTATGAAACTAAGTTTTAAAAAAGTGCCAGTAATGGAATTTGCACAGTTTTCACAAACTCTACACATATTTACATTGTTTACCATTGTTTTATTTCCTGAGGTCCCTGGTTCAGAACCACTTTTTATTTCTCCTGGAATTAGTCACATTGGGCCATACTACAGATCCTAATTTAAATATGCTAATATATACATCTCGGTAGCCTGCTCCATGGAGTCCTTAGTTCCCAATGTCTACTCTCATTGCCAGAACATACACGGATACTTTCGGGCGCTTTAGCAGGGAGTCGTGACTTTCATTTCTGGGTGCATTCGGGCGCTTTGACAAGGAAAGGGTGCAGTGTCTTGTGATTCACAGGGTATAGGTCACTGGACTCAATATTTCATTGTTTTTTTTTCTTTTTCTGACATTGTATTACACACACAAATCTAGTGATTCCACACAATACCTTGAACTGAAGAACAATATTTTTTTTAAACTCCAAGAGAATACAGTATTCTGGAAGTGCTTGGAGTAATAAATGTTCCGACATAACGCTAACTTGTTTTCCACACATTGCATTCCCACAGTTCCAGTTCACAAGACATGTTGAAAGTGACTACCATTTTCTTGCAGGCACAAATTTATACACTTACACATGTTTTGCAACACTTTTTCAAAGTTACATTTAGAAATTGCTCCTTTGACCTCACGTAAGGAATGAGGATTATCTCTATATACTCTTTCTTTTAAATACACCCACAGAAAAAATAAGTCTGGAGAGGTTAAATCTGGCAAACAAGGAAGTCACAAATTTCTTGAGATTACTCTATTGCCGAAAAAATATTGTAACATCGCCAACTTTTGCACTCAAAATACAGTCTGTCCCGAAAGTAGTCGGACTGGATCTTTCCCACACAGACAAACAGACTGCCTGCAGCTTCTCCGCCTACGGTTAGTGAAGGGGGGTGTAAGGAAGGCTGGCAGCCAGCCTCACAGTTGGTTCTCAGCTGTAAATTGCTTGTCACCATAACCTCTGCAAGTGCACTCGTCACGCTGCGTCATGGTTCATCTGTTGAAACAGCGCTACACCATAAAAATTTTTGTTAGGCTCGGCAAAACCGGGAAAGAGACTCACAATATGATAAGGCGGCTTACGGTGATAACGCCATGGGCAGATAGTGTTTTTGACTGGCACAAGCTGTTTCGGGAGGGAAGAGAGGAAGTTGAAGACGACTCACATTCAGGACGACCTTCGAGCACCAAAACGGATGAAAATGTGTCAAGAGTGAAGAATTTTTTGGACAATGACCGCAGAGTAAGATTTTTGAGCGGAGGTCCTTAAACGGCTGAGAAAACGCATCGTCCGTGTCCGCCCAGCGATCGCCACCTACTGGTGGTTCCATCACGACAATGCGCCGCGTCACACAGCCTTCACCGTGCTGGCGTACCTGGCCCAACGCAACATCGCATCCCTGCCTCGGCCATTCTACAGTCCTGACATTGCCCTAGCATACTTTTTCCTCTTCACCCACCCTAAAAGGACATCGTCATAGCTCCATGGAAGCGTTGCAACAGACCGTGACGAGGGAGCTCGACAGCATTCTGGTTGCCCCATTCCAGAAAGCGTACGAGGGTTGGAAATCCCGCTGACAGCAGTGTGGATGCAGAAGGGTCCTATTTTGAAGAATATTGATAGTTATGTATCATTTCTGTCAATAATTTTGTTTTTTATTGACTCAGTCTCACTACTTTCAGGACAAACCCTGTAAGCCTCCAATAAAGCGACCCTTCGTGCGTGCGTAAAACACATTGTCGCCTGCTTGACCTTGTACGACTCACTCTGCGCAATTCAACAGCTGCACTGCTCTGACACCACTACAACCAGTTCTGCCATGTCTGATGTGATAACATCTCACAGCCAAGTTTGACAACTTATTCCGTCAGATACATGAGCTATTTATTCAGATACATGAGCTATTTATGATTTAAATGAAAGTAATGTTGAATTTTTCAAGTGATCGGTTTTCTTTGCCAGTCAGTGTATTTTATACAAAAGTTACTGAAAAGTAACAATACACTAGTTTGAAAATTTTAAGTGTAACCGAGATACTTTTAAAAAGTACATCACCCAACCCTGTCTGACATTACTTTTACTTTCCATTCACAATTTTTCATTTTATCTTTTTTCTTTCTGTCTTTTTAGGTTCTTGAACATAAAATGTTTTTGGAATAATATGAATCGATTTGACTGTTTGGATTTGTGTTGACCTACAACTGTGATGCGTACCCGTCTAGGGAACTTTTTTAGTGTAGTAGATGATGTCACGGATGACGTACCGACAATAATTTTATTAATAGCCTCACTCCATCATTAAACAGGATGGATTTCTAGTATTATGCAATGCAATTCAAACACGTAACTTTTATAATTTTCTTTCATACAAGTCCAGAATCTCTACTGAGTATAAAACAAAGTCCCCGATTCTTGGATGTCACGGGTAATCTCGAGAACCACTGGATGGATTTTGATACGGTTTTCACCATTCTGTAAAGGATATCTTGAGGAAGGTTTCTGTAGAAAATTATTTATTTATGAACAAAGGAAGCAAGCAGTAGCAATTTCAGTGAAAAAGTCGGGAAAAAACCTGGCGTCCGTGCGCTTTATAAGCTTACACTGGGAAAACTTTAAAAATATCCATATAAAGTGCTGTCAAAACAATAAGGACACCACCCATAAAGTAACTTATGCCACTTGCCTGAAATGTATTGGTATCGCGCTATTTTCGTCGTTATTAATACAACCTACAGAGAACAAGCAGGCGTTTAGTAAAAACGCATGGATTTTGGTTGAAAAATACGAAAGTTATTGGCAATTTTTAAGTACCATATGGTACAAAAATTAACACTCGTATGCACGGAAACCATCCTAAGAGAAAACGGGGGCACGTACACATTTGAAATTTGGCATATCAATAAACCTCATAAAGACCTATCAAACGTGTAGTGTAAAATTATTGAAGAAAAATGTGAGGATGAGTGACGGCCCATTTTGTTTCAACAAATTCCTGAACTCGATGAAGTACGTACTTATCCTCAAAAATATCACAAGCTGCTCAGAGAACAAACCAATCAGCTGTTCCCAAACATCCTTTCCCGCCTAAACAGACGTGTATCAAGTAGGCTGTGATAGCATTTGAGCGCTGGTGCCAAACATAAAATTTTAAAAAGACCATAAAAAATTGGGACTTTTCATGAAAATTTCAAATAATTCAAGAGAAATGTATCACTCTCTCTTAGGATGGAGGTTTTCGTGCATCATCATCATCATCATCTTCCACAGTTTCCAGCCACTGGCCGGGTCTGTTTGGAACACAAGCCTCTCCAACGTCTTCTGTCTTCCCACCATCTCTCAGCCTCCACCCTTGTCCAGTCTTCTCCTCTCTTCTTCTCGCTTTCTTCCACCCCCTTCAGCCACCTGTCTCTCGGTCTTCCCCTCGGTCTCTTTCCTTCCCACTTCGTCTCATGTACTCTCCTGGGTATCCTCTTCTCCTCCATTCGTTTTACATGTCCATACCATCTAAGTCTAGATTTCTCTATACCATTCTGTAATGGTTCCTCCTTCATTAATTCTCTGGTCCTCTCATTTCTTATTCTGTCCATCTTTGTAGCTCCAATACTGCTTCTCAAGAACCTCATCTCACTGGCCTGTATTTTGCTCTTCTCCCTTCCTTTCATAACCCAGGTCTCCGAGGCATACGTCAGGATAGGGACATAGTACGTCCGATATATGATCTTTTTGCTGTTCTGAGGGACATCCTTGCTCCATAACATGCTTCTCACACTCCTCGGAAATGCTTCTGCCTGCCTCCCCCGCTCATTTATTTCTCTATCGTTTCTTCCATTATCTTGTATCAGGCTTCCCAGGTACTTGAAACTCTCCACTTTCTTCAGCTGTTCCCCACCAATTGTTATTCCCGTTGTGGTTCTTTCCTTCTTCCTTGTTGTGATCACCATCTCACTCTTATTTATGCTAAATTTCATCCCATATCCTTGTATTATTCCTTCCCTCACGTCCAACTGTTCCTGTACCTCCTCCTCCTCGTTTCCCCAAATCATCAAATCATCTGCAAACACCATTGCTTTCATCTTTCCTTCCCCAATTACTTGTGCCACTCGGGTCATTATGTCATCCATCACCACAATGAAAAGTAACGGTGACAGTGCACTTCCTTGTTTCAGGCCGTTTCTCTGTTCCAACCAGTCTGATCTCTCTCCTCCCACTTTCACACAGCTCACGCTTCCCTTGTACATCTCCTTTATCCTCTTTATAGTCCATTTCTCTACTCCTCTATCCTCCAGGGACTTCCATACTTTGTTTCTGCATACACTGTCATATGCTTTCTCAATGTCCAGGAAGGCCATCAGTAGATCTGTTCCATACTCATAATGATGTTCTTGTAACTGCCTTACAGCAAAAATCAAATCCACTGTGGACCTTCCTGCTCTGAAGCCTTGTTGTTCTTCCCTCATCCCTCCTTCTATCCTTGTCCTAATTCTCTTTTCCAAAACTTTCTCCAAGATCTTTGCACAATGACTCTTCAGTGTTATTCCCCGATAGTTTCTGCAATCTGTTCTACTACCTTTCTTGAAGATCGGGACAATGATTCCTTTTTTCCAGTCCTCTGGGGTCTTCCTTTCCTTCCATGCTGTCCTCATCACTCGGTACAGCCACTGTATTCCCACCTCTCCTGCTGCTCTCACCATCTCCACACTCAACTCATCCACACCTGGTGCCTTCCCTCCTTTCATCTTGTTCACTGCATCTTCCACTTCTTTCCATGTGAAGTCCTTTTCTGTTTGCAGTTCATCTTCCTCTTCCCCGATTTCTTCCTCCTCACCATCTTTTCCATTTGGGTTCAGAAGTTCTTCAAAATATTCTTTCCACATTTTCTTCAGTTCTTCCCTATTTTCTATCTCTTGTCCCCTTTTATTCACCATTCTAACATAATCCGTAGGATCCTTCCGCCTCTTATTTTTTACCATCCCATAGAGGACCTTTTTTGTACCTTCACTATCCTCCTCCATCATCTTTGTCCACTCTTCCATCCACTTCCTTCTCTCCTCAGCCACCACTCTCTTCGCCTCCTTCTTTCTTTCTTTCCTGGTACTCTTCCCTTGTGTCTACCGTCCTATTTTGATACCACCTCCTAAAGGCTCTATTCTTTTCCCTTACTATATCTTTTGTCTTCTCATTCCACCATGGTGTTTCCTTCCACCTCTTCTTACTACTTGTCCTCCCACATACTGCTTCTGCTGCACCTACTAGTGTCTTCTTAAATCTAGCCCATTCCTCTTCCACCCCTCTTTCTTCATCTGTTGGAATTCCTTCCTTTACCATTTTGAGGTACTCGACCCTTCTATCCCCTTCTTTCAGTTTCCATATCCTTATACGTCTTTCCTGGTTCTCAGTCCCTTTCTTCTCCTTACTCCCTCTCAGGTTCATTACCAGCAATCGATGGTCGCTATTCAGGTTCTCCGATGGTATAACCTTGATGTCCGTGATGTTCTTATTTAGTTCTTTCTCATACAGTATATAGTCGACCACCGACTTCCTGGTCAAGTCATCACTGTACCATGTGATTGTGTGGCTCTCTCTTTTCTTAAACCAGGAGTTCCCAACTAGCAGGCTGTTCCTCTGGCAGAAGTCCAACAGTCCCTTTCCTTCCTCGTTTCTTCCGCCCCAACCCTCTGGTCCTAGAACACTCTCATAACCTTGTCTTTCTCTTCCTACATGGGCATTGAGGTCCCCCATAACAATCATATTTCTTCCTACCAGCTGCTTCTGCAATTCCTCTTCAAACTCCTCCTTCTCTTCAGAGGCGCAGCCTACTTGTGGAGCATACACTTGCACTATTTCTACGGTCTCTCCCCTCAGTGCTACTTTCACTTTCATCATCCTATCACTTATTCTCCTCACTTCTTCTTTTAAACCATCTTGTACTACTACTCCCACTCCATTCCTCTTTCCCTCTTTGTTCCCACTCCAGTACAGTCTATAGCCTTTTCTCAGTACTCTCCTTCCTTCCCCTTTCCACTTTGTTTCTGCCAATCCCAATAAATCCAACTTCCTTCTTTCCATCATATCCACTATCTCCTCCACCTTCCCCGTCAGCGTTCTTAGGTTTAAAGTTGCAAATCTTAGTCCGTGTGTACAGCCGTGTCGTCTATTAAATCCATCATGTCCGAGGCTCGTTCCATTTTTGAAAGCATTTGGTTTCATCCACTACTGGCTTGCTGGGCCTATCGTAGCTTCACCAGAGCCCCGTTAGCCGTCACTTTTCAGGGTTCCTGTAGGACCTTCACAGCTACCGTAACGGTCCCTGGGCACACGAAGTCCCCACTGTACTTCGCCCCTACAGGCAATCCCCTACTTTGTGCCGTTGCCCGTCTGCCACGACGTGGACGAGGGGTTGGACTTCGTGCATACGAGTGTTAATTTTTGTAGCATACGGAACTTAAAAATTGCCAATAACTGTCGTATTTTTTAACCAAAATCCATGTGTTTGTACTAAACGCCTGCTTATTCTCTGTATGTTGTATTCATAATTACAAAAATAGCCCATTACCAATACATTTCAGGTAAGTGGCAAAAGTTACTTTATGGGTGGGGTCCTCATTGTTTTGACCAGCACTGTACTAGGAGTGTAAGAATTGTTCAGCATGAAAAGTTCTACAAAAAATCCCATGAGAGCATATCTATATCTTCCATACATCGCCCACTATAAGATTTTTTTTTACGTTTTAATTTCTTCCAAAAATCTCCATTCAATTACTGAGGCGACAGTTTACGAGCTAGCTAGGGGCGTGCCTATCACCCCAGTTAAAGCCTAGCTATCGGGTGAGCCTATTACCCCAGATACAGCCAGCAGCAAACTGTCGAGCCGTGTTGAGTTAAGACTTCAGAGAAGAGTGGTTGTGATTGGAGTTTTCCTGGATGTGGAACTCGGCTTTCTTCATTTCGCCTGTGAACTTTTCGTTCCACAAAATACACAGTCAAGTTAAGATTGGACGGAAGGGGGATTTGTGTTTCATTCACCTCGACATACTTAAATTATGTCTGACAAGAATCCGTTGCACATGCATCTCCATGATAATATAATTAATAGTCCAGTCAGTGATTTTAACCCATCATGCCGAGACGTAAAACGGATATAGGTCATAGTTCAATGACATAGAAAAAAAGCGGTTACCACGTAATGCATTCATAACTGTACCCGGGCGAAGCCGGGGCGGATTGCTAGTTCTGTATAAGTTACATATAAAAAAAACATATTGTCATTAGTCTATAAGAGTTGACAATTTTAGCAAAGCTTTTTATCGTGTTAAGAGGCTTAAGGCTGGTTCACAATTAGCTCAGAAACGAGAACGCGAAGCTTCCCGGGGCCCCGGTTCACAATTGGCCCGGGAACGTGAACTTGTACATGCGCGCGCGATCAGCTATAGCATAATAATATTAAAACAATCAGCAAGCGCCCACTAATAAACACCAATTACACAACTGAAATGCTTCAGAGGGTTACAATAACTTTATTAAACACACATTGTGCGCAAGTTTAGAGAGCGCATTCACAGGTTATGTTTACATCGCTGGCTACTCCTTCCGTACTGCGCATGTGCAGGTACGTTTCTGATTGGCTCCGGAAAGCTCCGAGAACGTCAAACATGAAACTTATCCATGTTTCCCGCTGGCCTTCCGGGGCTACTTTTAGCTTCTCGTTCCTGGAGATTGGTTGTGAACCGACCCATAAGGTAGCGTGCATTTCAAATTCCTTCTCGTTCCCGGGCGATTGTGAACCAGCCTTTATAGGAGAGGCTGAAGAAGAGAGTGTATATTCTCTCGAAATATGTTCCTCTTAAAAAAAAAAGAAACATAAAAAGAAAGGTATTGACTAGGCAGACTGTTCAGTTAAAAACCCTCAGAGTAACTAACAGTCGATACAGATCCAAAATGAATTGCTAAGTTCCTATGCGTGTCAAGCATTAATGTGTTAATCGACTGAAAAGAAATTTGTTTATTAGACTATTTTTATGGTGGTAGTTGTTGTTGTTGTTGTTGTTGCAGGGCACATCTAGGGGATTATGTGTTTTAGACCGAACTGTTTCTATAGCCCCCAACTCTTGTGTTACAGCTAAACGACGGAACCCCAGTGCATCTTAAAGGTGGACCAGTCGACAGACTCCTGTTTGGAGCGACCATAGGCCTGTGCATCGTTGGCATTGGATGTGTCCTACAAGTCATCTACGAGATGTCTTACCCTAAAAAGGCTTGAACAGCCAGATCTTAGACCAATAATACAACAAGCTTGCTTCACATGAAGTTGTGTGCTTGTATATCTTAACCAGTTTAACCATTCCTGCCGTCTCGATGTTGTCGGAGTGCTGCGATAAACAGACCCTTCTGTTCCATGTGAAGCAAGTTTGTTATACGATACCGTAGGCGTTTAATAGTATTTTTGACTTTGTTAAAGTTGGGATTTTTTGTAAATAACATTAATTTATTGAAAATGTTACTAATTTATTTTCAAAACGTACGAAAGTTACCGCATACACGATGTGCAATAAAGTGAGTTGATGTTTGATTGGTTTCCTTTCTTCCTCCTTGTACTTTGAGACGTGTGTTATTCAAAACCTTCCGGCAGGCATGTGGGAGCACTCTGTGCTGCCATCCATGTTATCTTGTAATAGATCAGAGGACTGTTATTTAAAGAGCCAGGGAGCTTCAGTATTCATAGCTGGCAATGATGGTAACACATTCCACTAGCCAATGTTTGTTTTCTCTCTCACATCCAGTCATCAGTTAAGGTCAAACCTGACGAGTCCGTTGCAGCAGGATATTGATGGTTCCGATGTTGATGACGAAGTGATCCAGAAGTTTCGGAAGAGGAAGCTGAAGAAATGGAGGTTGATGAGGTTTTATATTGGAAAAAACAATGAAACTATTATGTGCTCTAAGCCCATGCAAGCATGTTCAAAAGTACAAGCAAAATTTTTTATCAATTTTTCCTGGCCCAAAAGGGATTTGGAGAAATATTCTGACACCCATTGATCCATTTCTCAAATTCATAAGCTTTGACATAATTGATATCATTGTCGACTGCTGTAGTTCGTTACGTTTGCAGTTTGAGTAACAGTTTCGAGTTAAACTTACCCTTAGAAATAAATTCTATTGGTGACCATTAAAATTTTCCAGGCATAAATATAATTTTAATCAGGGTCACTAGTGAGATATTACCTCCTTTTCCCTAAAATACGGGTCTGCTTTAGGGGTGGGAAAACAATTATTGGGAGGCAGCACTCGGTGCTGCTACGCGCCCGCTCGTAAGAGTTTTCACAGGTACCCCCGCCAGAAGGTTAAATAAATTCCTCTACCTTCCATAATGTAGCAGGCCAATAACCTCAATATTAGTCAAGACATGAGAGAGAAGCTGGTATTCAGAAAGGTGTAAGGCAAGGCTGATCACCCATACTTTTCAATCTTTACATTGAACAAGCCAATAAAGGAAATCGGAGAAAAATTTAAAGTGGGAGTGAAGATTCAAGGATAAATAATTTAAACTCTGAGATTTGCCGATGACATCGTTATCTTGGCCGACACGCCTGAGGATTTGAATGAGTTTTTGAATGGTATGGACTCTGTCTTGAGGAAGGAATTCATGATGAAAATTAATAAATATAAAACAGAAATATTGGAATGCAGCCGAAAGATATCAGAAACTCCTATGGATGTCGAATTGGCAGGTGAAAAACTAAAGGAAGTAGGAGACTTCTGTTACTTAGGAAGAAAAATAACCCGTGATGGACGAGCTTAGAGGATTATAAAAAGTAGGTTGGCTCAGGCAAGGAAAGCATTTCTACAGAAAAGAAATCTGATGACATCAAATATAGATTTAGGTATTAGGAAGTAATTTTTGAAAGCTTTTGTCTGGAGCGTGGTGCTCTATGGAAGTGAAACTTGGACTGTTGGAGCAGCAGAAAAGAGGAGAATTGAAGCATTTGAAACGTAGTGTTACAGGAGAATGATGATCAGATGGGTAGATAAGGTTACAAATGAAGAAGAATTAAGACGATTGGAAGAGAGAGAGAGGTTTCTGGTGACTGCTAATGAAGAGATAGGTTGGTAGGACACATACTAAGACACCCAGGAATAGCAAGCTTAGTTATGGAAGGGTCGAGGATAAGATAATAATGTTATTGGTTTTACGTCCCTTTTAACAACTACGGCTTGTAGAGATGCTGAGGTTCCGGAATATTGCCCCAAAAGGGATCTTTAACATGCCAGTAAATCTACTGACACGGCTCCCTCGCATTTGCACACCCTGTCGAGGATAAAAACTGTAGGGGTGGACCAAGGTTAGAAATATCTGTTCGCAAAGGAAACAGGATGTTAATTGTCCGATTGAGTTATGTATAAGGCGCATTCAAAAAGTAACGAGCCGGAGGCTGTAATGCGCAAACCGGTGACGACATCGGCTAATAGTGGCGTGTGTAACTAGGTGTGGTTCCGACCAGAGCGTGGAAGGTCACAGCCCGTCGCTAGAGGGCACGCGTGCACGTCATGTGGCGATTCAAAGCGAACAGCAGCATGCATCAATCGTCCAACGCTGCCAGTCGCACTGCAAAGAGTGACATGGAGGTGTCAAACGAAGAGCAAAGAGGTGTTGTTCGGTTTCTGACAGCGAAAGGAGTAGGGGGAACGGACATTCATCGCCGAATGTCACAAGTGTACGGCGAACACTGCATATCCCTTGCAAGGGTCAAGGCGTGGCACAAGCGCTTCAGGGAAGGACGGGTGTCGTTAGCCGATGATGCCCGGTCTGGAGCACCCCCCTGCATTACCGATGACGACGTCCAGCTGGTTGATGCACTCATTACCCAGGACCGCCGAGTGACAGTGAACGCCATAGCCGCCGTGGTCGGAAGTGTGCACACCATCATGAAGGAACGACTGAACATGCGCAAAGTGTGTGCCCGATGGGTGCCCCAGTCTTCAACCATACCAGGAAGCATGTCGAATGGCCTACTCTCTTGGTCTTGGTTGGACCATTGATGCATGCTGCTGCTTGCTTTGTATTGTCACGTGACGTGCACGCGTGCCCTCTAGCGACGGGCTGTGACCTTCCACGCTCTGGTCGGAACCACACCTCGTTACACACGCCACAATTAGCCGATGTCATCACCGGTTTGCGCATTACAGCCTCCAGCTCGTTACTTTTAGAATGCTCCTTATACATTAACAATTTTACTAACCATTTTAACAAATTTCAATGTGAATTTGTTAAAGACCAAGGTTAGAAAATGTTAAACAGATTGCCTCGGATGTAAGGTGTGGTAGCTATGTAGAGATGAAATGATTAGCTCAGGACAGGAAAGCAGTCAAAAGACTGAAGACTCAAACAACAACAACACAATGGAAATGCAATAAATATATTCTGAAATCCAATTTTACACTTTAAATACATCTAAAACATGTAACATTACAATAAAGCATCCAGTGCTTGTCTTATCAAACATCTCACATTTCAATGTCTTCTCCAGATAATTTATACACTAAAACCTGCTTTTAACACATACGAAAGGGACTCACAATTTTTTCCATTTAACATAGGTTTCTGGTTATCGAAGGAAGGCCTATGCTAAAATAATTGAACCATGAACATACAGTTAACCCTCCATTTAGCGGATTTCTGACTTGACGGACAGAATTAGACCAATCAAAACATTTTTTTGTTTACAGCCTAGGCTGCCGAATTAAATTTTGATCTTTACTCTCAAAAGATTGAATTAAGCAGTGAAAAAATAATTTTTATTCTTACCTTAAATAACTTAATTTTCGGATTACATATATACTCAAGACCACTGAAAAGTACTATGACATAAATATTTCTAGTAGGTGCACATACACTGCAAAAAAAAAAGGCAAAACAAATATGAAAAAGTGGAAGATTTTTTTTATGCATGTATAAGACTTTATTTAATTTTTTCCCCTTCTAATTGTCGACTTTAGTCATAATCACCTTTTTTCCTTCTAATTGATCACAATTTTTAGCCTAATTTCATTTATGAAAAAAATAGGCTTATGAGAATACCTTTTGTCCGTGTGTGTGTGTCGCCTCCTCATTTTATAAAATCTAAACGGCTGGAGCGATTTCAATGAAACTCCGTAAGGCCATAGTACTATTTTCTCCGACCCCGACCGTGCCCTTGAAATTTTATTTCGTCGCACCAATCCAACATGGCGTCTCTGCAAAATATTTCACCGGCATTCTATATCTCCGAAACTATTATCAATATCACCCTGAAATTTTGTACGGTGATAAAGGGCACTACTAGAAGTTCACCTATGACGTCAAAAGAACGTTGTATCAAGCGGTTATAAAATTCAGAGGCCGTGGACTAAGTGTGATCGCCATTCGACTACAGTCAAACACGGCAGTATAGGGGTTAGATATCATGCATCCATGTACTCACGTTCACAATGAAACGGAAGTGTTATCTACAAGCCGGACGTTCGATTTAGACGATTGCCCACATACTTTTCAATCTTTACATTGAACAAGCAAGGAAGGAAATTGGAGAGAAATTTAAAGTGGGAGTGAAGATTCAAAGAGAAATAATTTCAACTCTGAGATTTGCTGATGACATCACCATCTTGGCCGACACGCCAGAGGATTTGAGTGAGTTTTTGAATGGTATGAACTCCATCTTGAGCAGTGGTTCTGAACTCGTAGAAGTCTGCGGACCACTCAGCATGAAATTGAATCATATACGGACCCCCTCCCCCTCAATACACCTTATCAGTTGTAACGCTTCCTCAATAACACTTATTTTAAAGATATTTCAATTCAAAACCTGATAGTCATCGCCGCGTATACATTAGGATAATTCTCGTTCAACGCACATCGTTTTAGAAATCCCCATTTATTGGCCACTTTTTTATACGTGCTGGTGGTCCCTTTTCTCCCGCGGACCACCGGTTAAGAACCACTGATCTTGAGGAAGGAATTCATAATGAAAATTAATAAATGAAAAACAAAAATATTGGAATGCAGCCGAAAGAAATCAGAAACTCCTATGGATGTCGAATTGGCAGGTGAAAAGCTAAAGGAAGTAGGAAACTTATAATACTAAGGAAGCAAAATAACCAGTGATGGACGAAGCAAAGAGGATTTAAAAAGTATGTTAGCACAGGTAAAGGAAGCATTTCTGAAGAAAATAAATCTGATGACATCAAATATAGATTTACTGTAGGTATTAGGAAGTCATTCTTGAAAGGCTTTGTCTGGAGCGTGACGCTCTACGAAAGTGAAACTTGGACTGTTGGAGAAGAAGAAAAGAGGAAAATTGAAGCATTTGAAATGTGGTGTTACAGGAGAATGATGGAGATCAGATGGGTGAGGAATTAAGGAGATTGGAAGAGAGAGATGTTTCTGGAGAAGCTTGCGGGTGAGCCCGTTCAGAGTCACTCTCGCTTCACCACCGGTCTGATGTAATAAAACTCCAGACTTGAGCATGTGACGACACCACCGTGCAGAATAGTACAGTCCATGTTAAAGTATTGTGTTTCGTGGAAGTACACGTTACATAACTACGAACAGAACACCATTATATTTGCCAATGACTGTACTTCAGCAGTAGTGTGAGATAGTTTTGTCCACCAGCGGACTGCATGGGGCAGGTGACAACAACACAGGTACTGTAGTAACTCGCCTCTAGGCTTCCTTTAGGATTTTTCACTCGTCTAAAACAAACGTCCGACCTGCATTGCACGTGCGTCCCAAAATCTTGTTAAAAAGTACAGTAAATACTAATTACAAAAAGCCCTTGTTAACTAGTGGCCCACCCGATATAAACACAACCTCACTGCGCTTGCTGTAAAATGAATAAATACGACCGAGCAGAACATTCCTGTTTATTAGCGCAATCTAAGAAATCATCATCATCTTGCATGGTTTCCAGCCACTGGCCGGGTCTGTTTGGACATGGTGGCCACTCAAATCGGTCAACGATTTTCCAGGAATAGTACTCAATTTTCCAGACTTAAAAATAAGAGCGGGGGGGGGGGGGGCTTTATCGTTTGCCTACTTCAAGACCAAAATAAAGCATTTGTGTTTGGTTTACTTATACAGATGTTGATAAAAATTTGTGGTGATTGCGTTATTGATACGCAAGCCTACACACTAATGATTTAATTGTCGTTTAAAAAAAAAAGCCTTTGTGACTCAAATATCCGCTTTAAAAAAAAAAAAAAAAAAAAAGGGAAAAGAATGCCGCCTGCAATTTTACTGTGAT
The DNA here is from genome assembly GCA_946902985.2 of Meconema thalassinum. NCBI lineage: Eukaryota > Metazoa > Arthropoda > Insecta > Orthoptera > Tettigoniidae > Meconema > Meconema thalassinum. Next base: position 160,595,062 of record OX336399.1, on the reverse strand, counting down.
CAAGTTGTCTATACTCAATATGTTTTAGAAAAATACTATCGCGTGTTCTCCCACACAGAAACAGGTAGCCTGAGGAAATTTATTTCGTTAACGATCGAGTGCTCACCCAAAACCGCAGAGGGAGTATGATTTAAGATAAAACACGGCGCGTAAATTTCCGGTTAAAAATAAACAGCGTTTGCAGAGCGACCGCTAGATGGCCCTTGCTACCCCATCCGCGATATCATGACTTAGAGGACTAAGAGCGGACTGGGAATTTTAGCAGTGGATGGAAAGATTTTTATAATTAATTAACATTGACTATTTTCCAGGAGTTTTCAAAATTTTCGTCATTTTCCAGGAATTTTCCAGACCTATCAAAAATCCAGGAGTTTTCCAGGATTTCCAGGTTTTCCAGGAGTAGTGGCCACCATGTTGGAACATAAGCCTCTCCATCGTCTTCTGTCTTCCCACCATCTCTCCATCACCACCTTGGTTCAGTCTTCTCCTTTCTTTCGCACGCAGTACTCCACACCATTCAGCCACCTATCTCTTGGCCTTCCTCTTGGTCTTTTTCCCTCCATTTCCATCTCGTGTATCTTCCTGGGTATCCTCCTCCCATCCATTCGCTTAACATGCCCATACCATTTAAGCCTTGATTCCTCTATCCCCGAGTCATCCAGAAAGCGCTCCTCGAGCGCTAGCGCTCCGGCCACGCTCTAAGGCAGTGCTCCGAGCGCTTTGTTGGAATGTAGTTTCAGAAGTGGCTGGCTGAGCGCGCTGAAGTGTGCGGCCAATCCATCAGTCGCTAGTCTAGTCCAACGCGCTTTGTTGACAGCGTGTAAGTAAATCAGTTTCGCAGTGGTCGTGACTGAACAGCATACAAAAAAGGAGTGGTGAAGCAGCAGCCTTTAAAGCAGAATGGGAAATTTCATTTTTATGTACAGTTTATAAAGGACATGCCAAATGTTTAGTGCGCAACAGAGATTTAATGTGTTAAAAAGAACACAATTTGTTGTTAAATTTCCTTTCTAATATGTTCACATTTCAGTTTGGAATAAATCACAATATTCTTTACTTAACACTTGTGTTCGTTTCCTGCACATTCCATACATCGGAGTACCATTCAATTTGTATATACGGTATATTTCTTATGGCAAAACAGCCCTATTAATATGTCAACAGTCCCACAAGAGCTGTCGGCCGCACGACTGTACGTACGTATCTAGTCAGCGTGGTCCGAACATCGTCCGTCTCCTCGCTGCCACAGTGTAGTGGTGGTAGGGGAAGGAGCGCTAGTCTGACTGTCCAGTGCTCCCGGAGCGCAATGACTGGATGACCCTGCTCTATCCTATCCTGTAATGCTCCCTCCTTGACTAATTCTCTGATCTTCACATTTCTTAACCTGTCCACCTTTGTCACTCCAATACTGCTTCTCAAGAATTTCATCTCACTAGCCTGTATTCTGCTTCGCTCCCTTCCTTTCATAACCCAGGTCTCTGAGGCATACGTCTGGATTGGGACGTAGTACGTCCTATATATAACCCTTTTGATGTTTTGTGGGACATCCTTACTCCATACCAGGCTCCTAACACTTTTCCTGAATAATTCTGCTTGTCTCCCCCGCTCATTTATTTCTCTGTCGTTTCTCCCATTTTCTTGTATCATAGTTCCCAGATACTTGAAACACTCTACTTTCCTCAGTTCTTCCCCACCAATTGATATTCCTGTTACAACCAAGACAAGAGTACATGATGCAAATATTAGAAGACATGAGATGTGATTCCTACTACAAACTGAAAAGGAAAGCAGAGAAGAATGGAGAGCTGATAACTAGAGAGATGCATTCATGGTTTAATTAATTTAGCATAGGCCTTCCTCCGTTAACATTTCATGTTTGCGCATTTGTCATAAATAATGCAACATTCTGTGGAAATTTAGAAAAAAAATGCAAACTATCCTTTTTATACAGGGTCATTATCTATGTGCGCTCCAATGAACACGGCAAGCTAAGCCGGCTTTGACTGGCGCAGATCGCGCGAGCGCATACACGGTTCAGCCGGTGGTGGTGCGCACTTTCACACTTTTACCAAGCATGTTCAATAATGTGTACTTACAGTGCTCATAGGCGATGCTGAAAATGTCCTCCCTCTCTTGCAACACACACCTGACATCTTCTGATGAAAGAATGGCTGTCAACTCTTTTATTATTTACGCAGCCTCTTTTCTCGAATCGTTTAGCAAGCCTCCTATCTACTGGAAACTTGATTCGAAATTTTCGTCTAGTTTCAGAACATGACTTTCTGATTTCAAATACGAATCATGGATGTACACACATTCGTACAATGTGAATTGGTGGGTAGACATCAGATTACTCACTAAACTTGGAACACTAATATCTAAGCTCTGCAGATACACGTTCATATGAATGCCAAAACACGTGTGAACTAACGATATGAGTCAGCGGAGCGCGCCCGCGATGTGAGAGTCAAAGCCGGCTTACCTTTGCTTGTTTATCGGGGCGCACATAGACAATGACCCTTTATATAGAGATGTTAAGAGCATATGGGTTCAACTGTTCCCTGTCTAAAAGGTCTGGCAATAGAGAGCAGATGGCCTCCATGACAGCACTGCACACACAATTATACAAGGGCTGTTTTTTAGGCAAGGGCCTTTTTTTTTTTTCCTTAACCGAACATTCTATTTTGAAACCACATTTATTTTTAGGTTTTACATACCTTCCTCTATTTTTCTACATAGTTGCCTTGTTTATTTAGGCACTTGTCATACCTTAAAACTAAGTTCTGAAATCCCTCTGCATAAAAGTTTGCTGCCTGCTCTGACAACCAAGAATTCACACTTGAGGAAAATCCATTGATAGAGTGGTTATCATGAATCTTCGGTCCTCGTGAATTTTCGTGTCAATTGCAGTCACCAAGTCACCTGTGATCACAGGCCTGAGCGTTCATCGTCATGAACATTTTCACGGCCACTTTTCAACTCGCGTACCCATTTTCGCACACCACCTTCCGGCATTCCATTATCACCATACACCTCACAAAGCTGACGATGAATGTCTGCAGCCGACATGTTTCTTGCACTCAAACAACGTATCACAGATCGTACTAACAAGCGGCGGGCGAATCAATCATCTTGAACATTGTAAAGATGCACAGTTCAGCGTACAGGTTAGCTACACAGCTGCAACTGACGCCTGCTTGTTCGCAAAGGATGCCGGGAGGTAGTGCGCACGCTTGTTGTGGCGTGCACACTAACTACCGGCATCAATTCTAAACGTCAACACGGAACCTGCAATGGATTCTTCTTCGAATAAATTTAAAAAAAAGACCCTTACTTAAAAAACAGCCCTCGTAAAATCCAGTCCAAATAAACTAAAAAAATATTCTAGATAACATATTTTCGGTTAAGAATAATTCCTTTTGATTTTTCAACATATAAATCTTTCTGCCCAATCAACACTTGTACCAATAAATAGCTCACTCAAAAACATGAAATGTTACAGATATCCTTCATCAACCATTACAGTTTACCAAACGCTAACACACACACACACATTATAAAGAAGCCAAAGTTTTACAGCATTAGACTACAATAAATATCCACTTTACAACTGCATTACCTCATTCACATAAAAACAAAATCCACAGGTTAGGTGGAAACATTAAATCAGATTACAATAAAATGTTAAATCTGCTAAAAACTTACCTGAATTTTCAATTCAAGATACTAAATTTTTGATTATTACGATGTATGAAAAAATTCAGGTAGAAGGACCACATACGTTGAATTTTTCAAGTAGTTCCTACTTTTGCTACCAAATGCTACCATTCACGACACCTAGCTGCAGATTTGGCTACTAGATGCCATCGCAGCCAGCATCTGGTGGCAAACGGAACTAATATAGGGTTATTAAACTAAGCAATAAATTTTAGCTTCCACAAGTGTAGTTAGCAGAAGGTTCTTTTTCATGCCATAAATCTATGACATGGGACCGCGGGCTTTACTTCCCCTCCGAAGGAAGGCATACTGAGGAATTCTTAACGATCTTAAACAATCCGACGACTTCAGCCGGATTTTACCCGCGAACTTGGGCATAGAAGCTCAGCATGCTACCAACTACGCCACCGAAGCCGCCCGATTCAGATGCTATTGGATAGCATCAAGAGTTGCAAATCGGCATAACAATAATTGCACGTTTCCATTGGTCGCAAGGTCTCGACTTTTGGGTATTTATGGTGGCATTTGCAGATGATGTTGTAATGAGGCTGAAATACAACAGAAGCTGAATGATTGGAATGCTATATTCAAGCAATTTGGTCTGAATATAAGCAAGTCCAAAACGGTAGTGATGCCCCGACGAAACATCTGTACTAACATCACTCTGAATGGTACAAAGTTAGAACAAGTATATCAGTTCTGTTAACTTGGCAGTGTAGTGTCCACAGATAACCAACCATCTGCAGAAATCACTAGTAGAGTTCAACACGGAGCACAATTTTATCATCTCGTGAGAGGGCTTCTTTGGTATAAGCAAGTTCCTTTACGATCAAAACTAATACTCTACAAGAGCTTCTTTGTACCTGTTACTACATATAGCTTAGAAACCTGTACCCAGTGCAAGAGAAATACCAGCAAACTACAGGTGGTGGAGATGAAGTTTTTAAGAACTGTGATTCAGAAGACAAAATGAAAAATGATGAGATACCTGATCTTGTTCAAGTAGAACAATCTCTTAATGAGATCTGTGTTGAAGCCAGGCTGAAATGGTTCGGTCATCTCAAAAGAATGGACACACAGAGAACAGCTAGAGTGTGGTTTGAGAAAGAACTGAAAGAGAAGAGACCAAGAGGAAGAGATGAATGGACCAGGTGGAAGGGGAGACATTCTTGGAGAGAACTAAATGGAGAGCGCACATTCACCACACCCGGGAAACTGGAGCCGGTTCATGATGATGATGATGTTGGCGTCGGGGGGTTTGGTTTAGTTAACACAGGCCTTTCCAACTCGAGCACTTAGTGCTGGGGCGCACCAGCGCTGCCCTCAGCAGCACCGTTCCCCTCTTCCCCACCTACTCCACCCCCTCGCAGTGGTCGGTGGATGTGTGCGTAAGAGACAGTACATTCATTCCTACTGTGTGTGTGTAAATCTCAGTAGAATCTATTCGACAGAACAGACAGCGGAGCAGTCGGTTTCTCCTACGTTAAAAATCTTTCATGGGTGGATGCATATTTTGTTGTCAATACCAAAGAAAAAGCTCAATGTTTAATTTGCCATATCATTTTAAGCGTCAAGTCTTCAATCGTTCGACGACACTACCACAATAAACATGCTTCAACCTACGATGACATCGTTGCGCAGCAACTTATGCATGCGAACAGATGCTTTCAAATCTGAATTTAAATAAATGTAGAACTAGGACTTCACTGTCTGATGCTGTCTTAGAGGCTGTACTTAGAATTTCTACGGCCAAATCGATTGTACCCAATATTGGTAAATTAGTTGCCGCAAAACGATGTCAACAATCGATTTAAACGCTAAATGTACATTGAGGCAAACGGAATAAATTGTGTGTTCATGTGTTCACAGAATTGTCATAAATACTATTATTTTCGTAAGCTGTGACTTGTGGTTCTGCCTCTGCCCCTTCCCCGTCATTCCCCCACCACCTCAACGGTGCTATAGCACAGCGCCGGAGCCACTGCCGGGGCCGGCCAGGGCCGTGGGAGCACCTTGGTTAAAATCGTCTGAGTTAATACGACCAAAGTCTGTAATTCAAATTCCTCTTTTTCTGTCCCAGCCACTTTGAATTATCGAGGTTTTACCGTACATTTAAAAAAATAGCAACAGTATTTACGGCACAGCTCCCCATGGAGCTGACATGATTGTCGAGCAAGACTTGCTCCATGAGCAGTTACGCCCGAAATACCACTTCTACGTTTCAAAAATCTTAAGTCGGGTTCAGACATGGACACACAGGTGGCTCTGTGTGTGTCAAGGACATCTCCACAACAGGGCCTCTCCAACTAAGACTAGAATGTGAACATTCAACAACTGTTCCACATGACAGTACTTTACACCAGATGTTGGCGGGAATACTCCCAGATGAAGAGGGCTCCGGTCACATGCACATTTAACGAGCGTGTCACTCCGTGCTGTGGGACCTCCACACATACATCCAGCAGGGGAAGTAAGTCTGCTGGGATACCTTCCTTCTCGTTCCTGGAAAGAGAAACAATACACTGATATTACAAATGAGTTAAGAATTTTCAAAATAATGTAAAAATTTATTTCAGAAACTTGGACGCTTAGGAAAGAAGACGAGAGAAAAATAGAGGCTTTCAAAATGTGGCTGTGGAGGAGAATGGAGACAATAAGTTGGAGGGACAAAGTGAGAAATGAGGAAGTATTAAAGAAAGTAGGAGAAGAAAGAATGATGCTAAAGATGATAAGGAAAAGAAAAATGAATTGGATTGGACACTACATAAGAATCTGGGAAGCCTGATACAAGATGATGGAAGAAACGATAGAGAAATAAATGAGCGGGGGAGGCTGGCAGAAGCATTTCGGAGGAGTGTGAGAAGCATGTTATGGAGCAAGGATGTCCCTCAGAACAGCAAAAGGATCATATATCGGACGTACTATGTCCCTATCCTGACATTTGCCTCGGAGACCTGGTTTATGAAAGGAAGGGACAAGAGCAAAATACAGGCCAGTGAGATGAGGTTCTTGAGAAGCAGTATTGGAGCAACAAAGATGGACAGAATAAGAAATGAGAGGACCAGAGAATTAATGAAGGAGGAACCATTACAGGATGGTATAGAGAAATCTAGACTTAGATGGTATGGACATGTAAAACGAATGGAGGAGAAGAGGATACCCAGGAGGATACACGAGATGAAGTGGGAAGGAAAGAGACCGAGAGACAGGTGGCTGAAGGGGGTGGAAGAAAGCGTGAAGAAGAGAGGAGAAGACTGGACTAGGGTGGAGGCTGAGAGATGGTGGGAAGACAGAAGACGTTGGAGAGGCTTGTGTTCCAAACGGACCCAGCCAGTGGCTGGAAACTGTGCAAGATGATGATGATGATGACTGCATAAGGGGAGATGGTTTGGTGAAAAGTGCATTAGAAGGGACAGTCCAAGGGAAGAAGAAGGTTTCAGATGCTGGATTCCATCAAGATTGATAAATCCTATGAGCTGATGAAACGTGCTGCTGAAGACCGGATAAGGTGGAGAGACCGACCATGAGGAAACCTGCCATCAGGCAGATAAACTGATGATTATGATGGTACTTACGACGGAAATGATGAAGGTATTACTCGTAGGTGGTGGTGAACGTCACGAGAGACAATACAGCACAATACTGGGCAGGAAACTCGGTTGCCTCAAATTAATATTCCAGACCATTTCTTAAATATGAAACGTGACATATGCCAGTGTAAACTAACACACGAAAAGGGGCAGGAAATGAACACAAACTATTGGCTAGGGTTTTAGAGAAACTGAAATTATCCAGATATCTCAATCAATTGGCCAGTGCACCATTTGGACTCATCAGTTGGTACGGTACACCTCACCAAGACACTGGCTCAGTACATGCTCATTCTGCCATTGCAAGGCCCTTATGAACCACAAGCAATGCCAATGCACTGAGAGACACAGCTCTCTAAGAAAGCGGATCGTAAAATAAGGTTCCATAATTTCTGCATGGCAACGTTCCGTTTCAAAACCCAATAAATCTTAGATAGCTTCTATTTATTTATTTATTTTTTCAGTGTAAACTCCATTTCGATCCAAACATTTTTGTAGATGCTACTGCAGCTTTCGTATGCTCACATCAAAGAAGTCCACCACCAACTAGTTGAGATAGCGATTTACATTGTCTTAAAGACGTCGAGCCATCATTTCCTGGGTCTTACTCAGTGTTTTTTTTTTTTTTTCTGAAACAAATTAAGGGGTACTCTCCGTTATAGTCGACAAAACATCACGATCTTGCAATTTTCGGCAAGTCCGGTCATTGTTTGTGTTCGAATCATTAACTTTTAGCTTTTTCAATGTCTGGGTGGATGTTAAATAGTTGGGTATTTTCTTCATCCTTCAAAACTAACCACACGCACAAAATAACAACCTACCCAGACTCAAACACTAGCCTGCATGCTTATAAGAACTGAGTGCCGAGTTGCCGACCAAAAGAAACTGATTCAATAGATCGATTTAAATCAAGGATTACTCGAAATATACGAGTGACTACAGATCTTACTTTGCTAGAAGAGGTCTGCAAGAAAGACTCTTCACCACATGACCTAAATCAACTGGCCCTCTGTACAATAGAAGAAAGATATCCATCTAATCAATGGCTAAAAATATTTACAGATGGCTCACAAGACAAAGAAAATAGAACTGGAGCAGGAATACATTCATCTCTCTTCTCACTCTACTTCCCAGTAGGCCAGAACAAAACAAACGTTGTTGCTGAGATAAGAGCAATTTCACATGCACTCTATCAGTTATTAGGCAGAAACATTGATTATCAAAAATGTGTTATCATTACAGATTCAAAAACAGCCATCCAAGCCGTCTCGTCAAATTATAAGCCTCAAAATAAACAACTGAAAGAAATTTTTTGTATGATAAAAACTCTTCAAAGACTCCACAAACAGATGTTATTTCAGTGGATCCCTTCTCATGTTGGAATAGCAGGTAATGAAGAGGCAGACAGATTAGCAAAAAAAAGGTACCATACTACAACAACCTGTCAGTCAGACTGATTTTATGTCAGCAAAAAGGATCTTAAAACAAGATGTTCAGTAAAGAACATATAGCATACTTTCTCCTAAATGCATGGGTATGGTTATAACTCTTTGTCCTTTTCAAGGAGTATAATTGAATTTTGGTTGTAGTAGCTTGTTGAAATACAACGTGCTATACAGATATTAACATGAATATAAGGTGCTCTTTGCTAGTGCTACCTCTGTAAAAAATTTCATTCAATTCGGTTTCACCCTGTTTGAATTGATATGGGGAATGGATTTGCACACATACATGGCCGCTATTTGCAAACTATTGGGCTGATGACCTTGTAGTCGTCATAAGCTGCTTTCCACAAAAAGGCATGTTGTTGCAAAATCTGGTAGAGATCAAATTATTAGTATGGTCTTGATTTAAGCTTTTAACATTTGGGTGGCCGTCATTCCGTTTCCGTCAAGATGGCAGCGATATAAAACATGACACTGAGGTGCCCTTTGCTAGTGCTACCTCTGTACCAAATTTCGTTCAATTCGGTTTCACCGTGTTTGAATTGATAGGGGGAATCGATTTGCACACATACTGGCCACCATCTGCAAAATATTGGGCTGATGATCTTGCAGTTTGGTCAGAATATGCTTCCCACATAAAGATATGTTGTTGCAAAATTTGGTAGAGACTAGATTATTAGGTTGGTCGTAATTATATTTTAGCTTTTAACATTTGGGTGGCCGCGATTAAGTTTCCGTCAAGATGGCGGTGGTATAAAACATGACACTGAGGTGCCCTTTGCTAGTGCTACCTCTGTACCAAATTTCGTTCCATTCGGTTTCACCGTGTTTGAATTAATAGGGGGAATCAATTTTCACACAAAGATGGCCGCCATCCACAAAATATTAGGCTAATGACCTATTAGTTTGGTCAAAGGATGCTCCCTCCACAAAGGTATGTTGTTGCAAAATTTGGTAGAGATCGGATGATTAGGTTAATCGTAATTTGATTTAAGCTTTGAAAATTTGTGTACGTTTCCGTCAAGATGGCGGCAATATAAAACATGACACTGAGGTGCCCTTTGCTAGTGCTACCTCTGTACCAAATTTCGTTCCATTCGGTTTCACCGTGATCGAATTAATAGGGGGAATCGATTTTGACACAAAGATGGCCGCCATCTGCAAACTATTAGGCTAATGACCTATTAGATTTGTCAAAGGATACTCCCTCCATAAAGGTATGTTAATGCAAAATTTGGTAGAGATCGGATGATTATGTTAGTCGTAATTTGATTTAAGCTTTGTACATTTGTGTGGCCGCCATTACGTTTCTGTCAAGATGGCGGCGATATAAAACATGACAGTGAGGTGCCCTTTGCTAGTGCTACCTCTGTACCAAATTTCGTTCCATTCGGTTTCACCGTGTTCGAATTAATAGGGGGAATCGATTTTGACACAAAGATGGCCGCCATCCGCAAACTGTTAGGCTAATGACCTATTAATTTGGTCAAAGGATGCTTCCTCCATAAAGGTATGTTGTTGCAAAATTTGGTAGAGATCGTATGATTAGGTTAGTCGTAATTTGATTTAAGCTTTGAACATTTGTGTGGCCGCCATTATGTTTCCGTCAAGATGGCGGCGATATAAAACATGACACTGAGGTGCCCTTTGCTAGTACTACCTCTGTACCAAATTTTGTTCCATTCGGTTTCACCGTGTTCGAATTAATAGGGGGAATAGATTTTCACACAAAGATGGCCGCCATCCGCAAACTATTAGGCTGATGACCTATTAGTTTGGTCAAAGGATGCTCCCCCCATAAAGGTATGTTGTTGAAAAATTTGGTTGAGATCGGATGATTAGGTTAGTCGTAATTTGATTTAAGCTTTGAACATTTGTGTGGCCGCCATTACGTTTCCGTCAAGATGACTGCGATAAAAAACATGACACTGAGGTGTCCTTTGCTAGTGCTACCTTTGTACCAAATTTCGTTCAATTCGCGTTCACCATGTTCAAATTGATAGGGGGGGACAGACATTCAGAGTACACACACTCACACACACACACACACAGACTCACACACATACACACACACAGACAGACACACTTTTTTTTCACCCTGTGTTGATCTCATAAGACTACTTTCATTTTTTGCAAAAATCGAAAGTAGGCTAAAATACTATCAAAAACAGGTATGAAGAAAAGGCAAAGAAAACAGCAGAAACCAAATTATGGAAGGACATTGATGCTAAATGGGATCAATATAAATTAACACCAAGAAGAGAAGCTGTAGCCTTCTTCAGACTTAACACTGGCCATGACTGCCTTGCAGCTCATTTGAAACGAATCAACATCCTGAGATCTGAAGAATGCACACTTTGTCACGAACCTGGAAGTAAAATGGATAAGGGGCACCTACTACATTGCAACAAACTTGATGTGACTGCTAGAACTTCAGGAAACCTCACACAACTCTATTGGAACGCAAGAAAGCTGATGGATTGGAATCCGGGCTAGCCATAGGAAACAACAACATACTCGAAATCTCCTCCAGCTGTAGTGAACAGCACGTTGACGCCAGCTGATCGATGAACTTTCAAGTCGGAAGTTATATTTGCCGGACTAGATACAAATGTACCAAAACTTTTTCTTAGACAGTTTTCAGATGTTAAAGGGGTACGCGTACCCCTACGTTTCCCCTGAAAAAAGCACTGGTCTTACTTATCCATTTCATTCCTTGATTCCTCCAACTTGCCAGGTCTCTTCAATGTCCTCACATTCCAAGTAGCTAATACCATAGCAGTTTTCCTTCTTCTTCTGTGGTGTTCAATCCGAAGATTGGTTTGTAGCAGCTTTCCATGATGATGATGATAATTGTTGTTTTAAGGGGCCTAACATCTAGGTTATCGGCCCCTAATGATCTGGGTGATGGCGAAAATGATAATGAAATGGAAACCAGAACGAAAATAAAGTGAGACGGAAAATACTTACAAAAAGGAACTCAGATTGAAACAACTCACAAAATGTTCTTACAAAAGGGAATTTAGAATGAAAAGATTCACAAAAGGAATAGATTGAAAAATACCCACAAAATGAAGGCTAGGTTCAAAATACGTACAAAATGCAATGTAGCGTCGAAATACCTACAAAATGCAACTGAAATTCAAAATACTTACAAAATGCAAATGAGATCGAAATTACGTACAAAATGCAATTGAGGTTCAAAATACTTACTCAATTGAAATTGAAAATACACGATGCAATTCAGATTGAAATATCCCAGTTCCAATCCAAATTATTCACAAAGTGCAATTGAAATTCAAAATACTTACAAAATGCAATTGAAGTTGAAAATGCTTACAAAATGTACGGTAGATTCAAACGACTCATGTGGATTGACAATACTTACAAAATGCAATTTAGATTGAAAATACTTGACAAAATGTAATTTAGATTCAAAATACCCACAAAATGCAATTAAGAATCAAAATATGTGCAAAATGCCCACCAAACAAAATGAAATTTAGATTCAAAATTCGTGCGAAATGCGGTTTTGGTTGAAAATACTTACAAAATGCAATTGAAATTCAAAATTCTCACTAAAAGGCCCGGCTACCTGCATTGAAAGACTTACCAAAAAGCAATTTAGATTGTCAATCTTTACAAAATGCAATTGAAGTTGAAAACAATCGCGAGATGTAATTTAGATTGAAAAAACTTACAAAATGCAACGTAGATTAAAAATACCTCAAAAAATCGCTAAAAGGGAATTTAGATACACGGTGAACCAAGTAAGAAAAACAGTGCGGGAATCTTAAAGAGAAAGGAAATATAATGAAAAGGGGAGAGAGGAGAGGGTCCGCCCCAAAAGTAAGGGACAAAAGGGGAAAACGGACCCAGCTCAGGAATCCCTCGGGGTCGCCAACTCCCGAACTCACCAGCCGTGAGCCCCTGAGGGTGTAGCATTATCTAGGGTGCACCAAAAGTGGTGGGGCTACATACACCCGGCCTCCTTGAGGGCCTTAAGCAGAAGGCAGGAAGGAGATAACATGAAAAGAAAAAGACGGCTGACCCCTCGCAGAAGGAGGGAATCAGAAAAGATGAGACAAGGGCCAATTAAGGAGGGAAAGGAAGTGACTCCCTAGGCCTCGGATGCCCTAATACCGTCGGGGTTGGAAGAGAACAAAAGTTGACCAAGTGAGGTCGACAGGAAAGAAGACAGAGAGGAGCCCGGCACAAGTAAGTGGAAGCCATGCCGGACTCAGCTGGGGCCCCGTGGTCGCCAACCCACATCCCACTAGATGTGAGCCCCTGGGGGGGCTTTCCATGAACTCCGGTCTGTGGCTAGTCGCTTCAATTCTAAGTAATTATCACAGCCCTCGTCATGAATGATTTGTTTTATGTATCGTAGCCGTGGTCTACCTCTACAGTTCTTTCCTTCCACATTGTCCTCCAGTATTGTGTGCAGAAGACTTTCATGCCTCAAGATATGTCCAATCAAATTGTCTCTTTGCTGAGTAAGCATATTCCATAACCATGGCTTCTCTCCAATCCTTTTCAGCATTTCTTCATTAATTAATTAACTAACAGGGGCTATTTTCCAGGAGTTTTCAAATTTTTCGTCATTTTCCAGGCATTTTCCAGGAGTTATCCAGATCTAATAAAAATCAAGGAGTTTTCCAGGATTTCCAGGAGAAGTGGCCACCATGTTCACAGAATGATACACTGGCACATTGCAACATCCTCTCGTCATCGTCGTCATTTTTCAGGGTTTGAAACATCTTGGCCATTAGCCCCATGTCTGATAACCTGTGTTCCTGTGGTGACTGTAGCAGTGAATGTATAGGGGTCAGGGATGGGGTAGGAGCCCTTGGACTTGAAATGAGATAACATTATTAAAGAATGCTTTCCAGTCGGTCAACACAAATTGTGCCCAATTACATTAGGCAGGAAAACAAATATTTACATGCCCTAACCTGAGAGAAATAAGATATTACAAAATAACACGCTTTTATGTACAAAAATGGGGTACTTAACACATTGGTGACCGGATGCTTGAGCTTGTCACATACCCTGTGGACCGGACATTTTTCTACTGAGCATACTAGAGTGCACTTGATTATAAAAATGCACATAAATATTAAACTAGTCAAGATTTTATCTTCAAATTTGGTATGAGTATGGGAAGGTGGGCCACAGTGAGACATGGGCCACAGTGAGACAAGCTCATTAAATCCTTTTTTTTGAAAGAGGGACATTTTTTAATATTTCTTAGAGGTTGGCTCTCCTGGTAGCAGACATTTTGATCCTGTTTACTCTTTGAAAGAAGGATGTTATGTAGGAGATAAACAACATCTTCGTCTTTGAGGTAAGAAAAGTAAAATTTTCTTCCTTTGTTTTTTTTAATTTTATAGTTATGTGCATGGTGTAACTACAATGGTGAGGCGGATCGCTCCCTCTCTCTCTCGTGCGGATGACGTCACAACGGGGGCATTGCGTTCGGTGACACATCTCTCTGTATTTTACGCGTCTGTGGTCATAATAATATAACTTGAAGGCGTTAATAAAAGCATTTATTATAACACTGTACATACTTTGTATTGTAAACACTCATAATAATGTTGGTCATGATGAATACGGCGTACCTCTAAACAATAGTAATGGTCCTTTAACGAGATCCACTATTTTTTCACATTGGTGAATTTACACATTCTGCGATTCAATTTTCTCTGTGAATTGCCGAAACCTAATATATGTTCGGGTTCGAGCTAAACATTGAATAACCTCATATGCAATATTAATATGAGACAATTTTTTCAAGGTCCTGCTGGTTAATTCATTGAATATAAACTTAGACTATCATTTGATAGCGAATTGCCATGAAATTTATGAAACTCAGCGTCTATTGTCTTTGCAACTTCCTAAGTTCATTAGAGGGATACAAAAGATTTCCCCTTGAAATAAACTGGATCCAATCCGGGCCTTCTTTACTGGGTTCAAGTTCTTGAGATAATGTTCCCAAGTTTTTGTACTTATCCCTGAATCTGTGTGCTACATATCCTGTAATGTATTTTAAACCTTCATGGTTCATTTCATCTTTAAAATCTGAGAGATCAAATTCATCGAACAATTAATTCTGGTGAACGTCATTTCAAACAAACTCATGTTCATTTCCACAGTTTCTTAATTTGATTCAACAAATTAACTAGAAACTAGATTTTCTTCGTCAGGAGCATCCACGATATCAGGAATACGTTTGGCAACATTCACTAACGCAGTCTGCGAGAAACAGGTGTCAGTTTCTGTTTCCATTGGTTTAATCAGACACTTTCCGTCAATATCCTCCTCTGTATTTCTATTTACACTAAAAACTGAAGCAGAGTGCTTGCCCAAAATGTACCATTTCAATCTATATTTAATGTCAAGAGGAGATGGGTGATCATTGGAGCCTCCCATTCCTCTAATATACGAGAAAAGGTTCTCCAAAATATCTTGATTTAGACGATAAGTTATTATGTACTCGACTTGGTACATCGGCTTCAAATATTTAAAAAGGTTAACTAGAGAAGTGTTGCTTAGTAAAATTCCTTTTTGAAATGGAAGTAAGGCTTTATGTCGGCCAACTCTCATGGACGTTATCAACTCATTAACATTATTTAGCAAACTGATTTGCTTGTCTAAATCAGTACCATATGCATTTCTTTCAGAATGACTCCCAAATTTGTTCTTAGCATTAAATAAGTCAAACCAGTCATTTATTAATTTTATACATCTAGCCGCTTCTTCCCAGTCAATGTTTTTCATCAAACCTTTCCCTCCACACCATTCAAGAACCTTTGAAAGTACTTGAGCTGCAGGCCGAACTTTTTGTCTCTCTGATCCCTTTAAATCTAAATGATATCTGCTAATTTTGTGCGCAATAGTGAGTTCAGAAGAAGACATAGAAATTAGTAGTTCCAAACATTCCTTGTTCACTTTTTTTCCCATTGAGCAGCACAAATCCCTGATCTAACAAATGATTTCTCACAAGTTTCAATAAATGAGGAATGTCTGCAAACACAAACACTTTTAAGGAATCGTTGCTTGGATGATTGAAGAAACATTCCTTATTATGTCCAATATTAAGCTCTGACTAGAAGCCCATATTCCCGGACCCCATATCACTTGTAATGGCTACAACAGTGAAGCCTGCAGAATGTAGATTCGATACTATTCCAAGAATAATATCTTTTTCATTCTTTGGTCAAAGGCATAATACAGAGGCTGCTTCCACTGACCAATCAAACCTCGTGCCATGACAGCTTGGCAAGTTTTGTGGGGGCCAATTTTCTGCTGGTTGCTTCTGTCGATACACATGCGATTTGAAATATAAATTTCGTCAAATGTCAATACAGTCAAGCGTTCCAATTCGGTTAGTCCTGCTGATTTATATTTCATTAGTTTCACAACATCTTGCAAAACACCCTGCTCTAAATTCAAACATTTAGCCCAATCACGTAACGTCGTCAGTTCTGGCAAGGTATAGTTATTAGCCCTTAAAAACCGGTAGGCTTTAGGGCTTACACTTCTTAGTGATACAGCCGCTGCTATATCGTCAGAACACCAATTGATTTTCTTACCTTTCTCTGTACTTAATAAATGTTTTATTTGACCTGGAGTGAAGACTTTACCCAGTATCGTCTGAATTTCTTTGCAACGACTGTTCTTCAGATCGGCGATTTCTTTCTTCAACGCCGAATGGTCTGCATATAATTCATCGTACTTTTGTTTCCAAGCTTCGGATTCCTCACGTACCTTCTCTACTAATTTCTTCAAAGTGATGACCTCATCTTCATGAGAACGAGTGCTTGAAAGGAAAGACATTCGTTGAATTATCAGGTTTATTTTTTAAAACTTGTATTGGAACTAGAGTAGCCTACGTTTCTCTTCACAAGATCAATATTTCTTTCATATGACCACTAAACTACGGCTGCATGAAGGTCAAGATTAGATTAATACTATAGCTACACCAGGCTTTAATTAAACTCATGATATCAATGTCTCAACGATCTGGTGAAAGCAGTGCTTTACTCCTCTAGTTACCTCTCTTCCAAGTATCATAATGAACCTTAATTGTATTGTGCGTGTAAAATAAACAAATTCACCTTTTATTATTAAATGAGACTTCAATGTTCAAAAACAAAAAGAAGCTTACCTTATTAACTCCTTCGCATTCAAGCAGGTATGTTTAGATTGTATTCCTTCGGTGAGTGTTTCATTGTTATGTATGTATAATTTCACTTATAACACTTTTACGACGCCCCTTTTCCAGCCTCATTGACCGACTTTCAGCTTCTTCCAGAGATCTCTTCCTTTTCCTTTGTGTAATTTGAGTGGATTTTGGTAGATTTTCAGTTTGAATGGCATCTAATTTTAAAGTTCTACTGTGCACTGGAGTATAGTTCAACAATTGCTGTCGAAGTGAAATAGCAAAACTGTCTTTAGTGAAATGAAGAGAACATACTCGAGCTAAAATCATAATAATAATAATAATAATAATAATAATAATGTTAATAATAATAATAATAATAGACTCTAATAATATCCACTCATAATTGCTATTTGGTTTGCCTATTCATTTCTATAATATTCTTTAATATCTCAGTTTGTAAATGCGTCCAGAGCTATTGCAATGTTTTAATTTTAGAGAGAAATAATTTTAAAGAATGATTTACTGTTCTGCTCACAACAGACAGATTAGTTTTAGAAATCATAACTTACCATGCTTTAAATTAATCATGTCCTCCCTCCTGCAAGCTCTGACCCATGAGCTCGCTACATCTTTGTCTTGTGGAAATACAAAGTATTTTATATGAGACCCTTTTGTTTTCCTGGAGTAGTTGTTGCAACCATACATAGCACAATTCGGCATTGCATCCCACTTTCCGTCGACAGAGATTAAGAAATACAATACTTTCACTAGCAACGCACACACTTGTCAACATTAGCATGTTTCAATCGACTGCTGATCACGCGCTTGACTCCCGCCTATAGCCACAACTAGCAGTTGCTCCCGTTGTGACGTCATCCGCACGAGAGTGAGGGAGCGATCCGCCTCACCATTGTAGTTACACCATGGTTATGTGTATCATTGTACATTAATGAATATAATATGGTCGAAATAGAAACATATTACTAAATAATTATTGGAATTGTCAGCTTGTTCAGTATTGTAGGTGAGATAGTAGACATAATTGTTTTTACATGTCACAAGTGGGCCACAGTGAGACACAGTAGGGTGGGCTACAGTGAGACAGTGAGAAAGATATACGGAGTTACCCCAAAGCTGAGGAGAGGGCTGAGTCAACTTCTAGGAGAGAAAAGGGGAGATCTTTCATTCCAACTCACACCCCAGAAAGAAATAAAAACTTGATTTTAAGTCCACAAATAAAAATTTAAAAATCTAAAGAACTGCAAGAAGAATTTGTTCAGCCAAAGGCAGCCCTAGCTACAGACATTTCCATGGATGATGATGTTGATGATTCTTCTAATTTAGACAGCTCATCAGATAATGAAGAAATTGAGCTCCTAACATTTCATCAACTTGCTCGCAAACCTAAGGAAGGAGACTTCGTTCTGGTTGAGTTTTCAGGGAAACACTCAATATTTTGCACCCCATAGGGTGCAGATATTGCTTCAGTCCCCGCAAAAGGCAACAGATCACTGTGGCCGGTTTCCTGTGCATATGGCAAAACAAATAGACAAAAGTCATTTCTCAAATTTTCTGTAAATTTTGGGAATCTGAATGTGCTGTAGTGTTTTCTGGCATTAATTATTTGTTTTAGTGTTTATCTATGTATTTAACCAGTCAAAATACATTCTTTTCATTGTGTCTCCGTGTGGACCATCATCTGTCTCAGTGTGGACCACGGGTGGGCTACAGTGAGACGGCTGCAACATGTTCACAATTTATTATTTTTACAGAAACGTGTGGATGTTTTGGAAATTCTAAGGGTATGAAATTGATGAGCAACAATCAAATTATATTTCAGTATATAAAGACATTCTCATATATCAAAAAATAAGACAGTATACTAAAATATATTTTTTCTGTCTCACTGTGGCCCACCTTCCCCTACTCACCAATGCTCCTAGTAGCACTTGAGTGTGTGGAGACTGTTTATACTTGTGAATGTTTTGATCATGGTAGAGGTTAGATTGGTCTAGAAGCAAGAAGAACTCGCTACTAAAAAACCTGTCAAGAATATCATCTTGGCTTACAGGATTGAGCCGCGTCGCATATCAGTTATTATTTCCCGACGTTTCGGCTGACATTGCAGCAGCCTTAATCATGGGTAGGTACGAGTTAGTGTCCGTACTCAAACTAACGGTTGTTGCCAGTCAGATGTGCTGCTGCAATGTCAGCAGAAACGTCGGGAAATAATAACCGATATGCGACGCGGCTCAATCCTGTAAGCCAAGATGATAAACTTGACACCGGCCGCGAAAGTCTACGATCTAAACCTGTCAAGAACTTCACTCACACTTTCATTACCTTGTGGGACATGTTAGTCCTTACCTGCCTTGAAACTGTTCTAAATATCTCTGTGAATCCGTCTTTATATCACCATCTTCAGCGTCAATTCCTAATACATCATCAATGTTTACATCGTAATAGTCATCAGAGTCACTTGAATAAATAGGCACATTAGGTAAATTATGGCGTGTAGGGGTTTGAATATCACTCTCACATTCACTTTCCACTAATTCAATATCACTATTTCCATTTGAACGATCGTTGGCATACAATTCTTCTAAAATATCGTCGTCAGCTAACACTGAATTACGCGAGCACTCCATCTTACCATCGACTGAACCGGCAGAAAGAAAGTCGACGTTCGAAACTAAATCAAAGAATAAAAGAAGGCCGTGAATAAAAGAAAAGTGGCAGATATACATCTACGATTTATTCCAATCAATGTGCAGTCCGAAATAGTTCAATACATGGTCAAGAGATGTCGCAGGAAGACCGAAAACAATGACGTGTATAAGACCGAGATTTCTCGGGGCCCGTCATCTACCGCTGGCGAGCGTACTACGAGATTTCACCGGGCTTGTCTTCCATGTGTTAACTGGCTGACATGTTTCGATCGTCTAGCGATCATCTTCAGGTCCTGTTCACTTAGGCTTAGTTAATGTTCGATGTTTATGAATGACACTTATGCACAAACAATATACAGGATTATTATGTATGTGCGCGCCAGTAAACACGGCAAGCTAAGCCGGCTATGACTAGCGCAGATCGTGGCCGCGCGCACCCGCTTCAGCCGGCGAACTTTCACACTCTTACCAAACATGTTCAATAATGTGTACTTACAGTGCTCATAGGCGATGCTGAAAATGCCCTCCCTCTCTTGTAACACACACCTGACATCTTCTGATGAAAGAATGTCTGTCAACTATCTTATTATTTACGGAGCCTGTTTCCTTGAATCGTTTAGCGAGCCTCCTAATTGTATTGGCATTAGGCACAGGTCTCCCTGGAAACTTGATTCAAAATTTTCGTCTCGTTTCAGAACAAGATTTTCTACTTTTCATATACGAATTATGGATAGACACACGTTCGCGCAATGTGAATTGGTGTCTAGGCTTGACCAACAATCATAGTAATCACAATACTCACTAAAGGTGCAACACTAACGTCTAAGCTTTGCAGATACACGTCCATATAAATAACTAAACACGTGTGAACTTACGATATGAATCCGCGGAGCGCGCCAACCACCGGCTCGAAAGGGTGCTCATGGCTGTGATCTGCGCTAGTCACAGCCGGCTTAGCTTGCCGTGTTTACTGGCGCGCACACACATAATAACCCTGTACAACTAGCGGACCCGTGCGAGAACTCTCGCATAATGGGTTGTGTGCGCACCATGTGTACAGACTACCAGCCCGGCGCTAGTGCTATGCGGGCTGCACGCGACACACTTCTTCCAGGGGCTATCGTCTTGTTTATTTGTTTAAAAGCACTTTACAAACAAATACCGTATAGTACATTATGCAATGAGCCTATAATGGCAATAATTAAGACACGAGTATGTTTATAATTTCCATACGAGTGTCTTAATTACCATTATAGGCGAGTTGCATACGACTGTCTATGTTCGACGATAATTATTATAACTATTTTATGTTCGAACATAAATATTCATAAATATCTGTCGAGATTTCGCCAGTTATATGTACTGAACAGAGCACATGAGACGCAGAGAATGCCTTGTATTTGACCATGGCCTCCTCGATTACCCTACTATGACACTAGGCCAGGCAGTGAAATTTAAAATAGAAGGCCGTGGAACTCAGCGCATCTAATTATCTAATTGGTCAAACAACTGTTTCTTGAGCTCTGATTGGTGGGAGAAACTGTCTCATAATGAAAAATAGTGTTATAATGGGCCTCATTGTAGTACAGTTTTCTGACATATAATAGTCAGGGTCGAACATAAAATATATTTCCGTTGACTTTTCAAGAAATGCAAGATTTTTCCTGAACTATTGAGACGATTTGGAAGATTGTGTTACAAACCACACCTTCTAACTCCCTCTGGTTTAGGAGCTTGTGTTTTGTGAAACATACACCTTAGTGTATTTTAGGCTATAATAAGATATTTAGATTCCATATGTTTGTAAAAACTTGTGTAACGTGTCAAACTTATTTACAGACAGTATTGCTCACTTCTATAGTTGTGCGTTATTATAAATGTACTTTAACCATTCCCGAGTGGATGCTTTTATGGCTCTGAGCGGATTTTTTTTTCCCTTCAAAAATTCAAAATATGTAGATTATAATTTTTATGCATTAAATTTAATTAGAACTCACACATATTTCGCTTACCTGTTGATATTTGAAATCTGAGTGGCATCTGAAGGTTGTAAAGTTAATTAATTAAGAATTAAATGTGGAATACTTGAAACCATCACTCAAATCCAAAACAGACACTATATCTACATCATTACATAGCCTTTTCCATGAAATTATGCTCACATCACCAAATAAACACTACAAAAATGCACTCACCTCACCAACTACGCAATAAGACACGTGCGTTCATCTGAAGCAACAACTGCCTGTGGGTAATTGTGAAGTCAAAATTTTCTAAAATGTTTTCTTAAAAAAACTTTTTTTTTTTTTTTCTATACCTAGCGGTCGGCCAGGCAAAGCAGTCGCATTCGACGCGACGACGCTGATGCATCATGACGTTGGTCGAGTTCTCACCCCGCTAGCGCTCTAAGCGGCAATGGTGCAAAATGAGGGTGGCGGCGCGGTCTGCAGGCGAAATAGAAGTCTGAGCGGCAGGACTCTACCGAGCACTCGGAGGCTAAGAACTCGGGCATTATGAGACTTTTCAAGATTTCCCAGATCAAATGCGAAACTCCCGTATATTTCCCGCATATCCTGTATTTCCCGTATCGCTCGACACCCTGTATTCCTAATCTGCTTCTTTGAAATTTCATTTCTCAAGCCTGGGTCCTGCTTACCGTCTCTTCATAACCCACGTTTCTGATGCATAGGTGAGTATTGGGATATAATACGTTCGATACAATACCCTGGGGTACGTCCCTGCTCCATACCAGACCTCTCATGCTTTGCAGGAATCCATGGGCTTGCCTTCCTTTCCTGCCTAATGTAATACGGTGTCACCATGATAAAAAGTTTGGAAAGCTCTGGCTTAGAATCTGAAAGCATCATCATCATCATCATCATCATCATCGGCTTTAACTCGAATCCGAGTATAAATCTTCTTCCTTCAGTCCAGTTTGTGGATGTGTTTGCGGTGACTAAAGAGTCCAATCCTGGCATAGAACCAACGACCACACAAGTCACATAGTATTGCTGGAGGAGGACGTGCTTGGGCTGCTCGAAGTTTCCTAGCTTGACGCTTGGCCTCTTCATGTGTGCGTCGATCCCTTTCAAACGTCTTTACAGTATCCGAGATGGTACGGCGCCAAGTTGAGTGGTCTTCAGCCAGCATGTCCCAGGTTTGTGAATCAAGACCTGTCAATTTCAGGGTCTGCTTAAATTGGTCCTTGTAGCGCCTCTTAGGACCACCATGAGGTCTGGTGCCATAGCATAACTCACCATGTAGCATCTGATGAGGTAACCTCACATCATCCATCCGATGGACATGACCAATCCAACTAAATTGGTGACCTATTATGGATGATTCTATGCTGTTGATTTGAGCCTTTTCAAGAACAGCAATATTGGTAATGCGGTCTTCCCATTTAATCCTCAGGATTGATCGAAGTTTTTGTACGTGGAAGCGCTCAAGCTTCCTAAGATCACGTCGGCAAAGGGTCCACGTTTCACAACCATACAACAATGTAGAAATGACTACTGCTTTGTACACCATAAGCTTTGTACTCATGGACAGATCTTTATTCATGAAGACCCGGTGCGCTAATCGTCCATAATTGCTGCATGGGCTGCGCCAATTCTCTTATCCACATCCTGCTCACGGGTACAGCTCACAGAAATGGTACTGCCCAGGTACGAGAAGTGGTCTACCTGCTCTAATGGCAAATTTGAGATGGAGATATTGAACTGAGGAAGAGGTGTGCTTGGTGAAGGTTGTGCCAAGACTTTAGTCTTACTGACATTTATGGTAAGACCAAAGCGATCACATGCACTTTTGTAACAATTAACCGACTCTTGCAGCTCTTCTGGTGTGAGAGTTGGTGCCGCAGCATCATCTGCATACAACATATTAGTAACATTAGTAACCTGAGTTTTCCTCAAGGGGCGGAGATGAGTTAGGTTGAAAAGCCCTCCATCAAAACGATACTTGACCTCCACACCTGGGATGTTTGTGGGTGAATCATGAAGCATTGCAGCCAAGTACAGTGCAAAAAGCATTGGGGCCAGTACACATTCTTGTTTCAGTCCATGGGCAATAGGAAATTCATCGGACATCTTATTCTGATGGCAAACCTGACCTGTCATGCCATCATGGAGAGCCTTGATTAGATCTACAAAACGCTGATGGCAATCAAACCGCTTCAGCACCTCCCACATGGCCATGAGAAAAAGTTTGGAAAGCTCTGGCTTAGAGTCTGAAAGCATAACTTGCCCTAGAAGGAGCAAGGTCTTCTTGGGGAACTTCATTTCATGCAGTAGAGTGCTGTTAGCCGTCTGCTCTGCTCCCACCACCGTGTAGCCGCCCTTCTTCATGGTCACCAGGTACTTGGCTAACAAGTGGGGCTTCACCTGCACAAACACAAGCCAGCCTCATGAAGTAAAGTAAAATTTCGTGTCATAGTGAAGTTTAGTTAGTTAGTTATTGTTGTTTTAAGGGGCGGAACTACGAGGTCATCTGCCCCTCTTAACACAGATTAAAGAATACAAATTTTGAATTGAATTTAAAATTTTGAGGTGGACATCTAAATTTAAAAAGACCAAAAATTAATAAAACAAAAACAAACAATTAAATAAAAAATAAAAATTATAAAAATTAACAAAAATTACGGAAAAAACAAAACATTATCATTCAAAAACGAACAAGTCGTTGAGTCAATGTTCACTGGAAAATTTAGATTTCTGGCCCTAACCCACTCTCACTTATAAAGCGGATAACGCGATCAGCAGCCACCGCGTCATCGGCTAATATAAGTTTGAGTGTCGTCAGCAAACCAAGGTTTCTTCGTAAGTCAGCAAGATCCACACACTCGGTGAAAATGTGGGCCACGGTGAATACGGCTCCACAGGTACAAAGTGGGGGGTCTTCCCTTCTCATTAGGTACGAGTGGGTGGATCTTGTATGACCTATCCTTAGCCTACACAAAATGACGGACTCTCTCCGGGCCCGGAAGGAGCTCCGCCACACGCGAGTTGTTCCCTTGATCGCTCTCAGTTTACTGGGCAGTGGGTCAGCTAGCCACTGACTCTCCCAAAAAGCCAGAACTTGTAGGCGTAACTGAGAGCGAATATCTCTAGCGGGTACCTCCATTGGTCGAGGTGGTAGTGATACCGCCTCTTTTGCAGCTTGATCTGCTAACTCATTTCCCACAATTTCCATATGGCTTGGAAGCCACAGAAAGGTGATTCGAGTGTCAGCGTGGCACAGCCCAGCTAGTAGGTCGTGGATTCGCTGCACTAGGGGGTGTTGCGGGAAACATGTAGCAATTGACTGCAACGAACTCAAAGAGTCGGTACACACGAGAAAGTGGATTCATGCATCCTGTAGTGCAAACTGCAGAGCTTCATAGATGGCAACGAGCTCCACAGTAAACACACTAGAGGCCTCAGGCAAAGAGATCTTGGTATTTGCACCATCAATAACGTAAGCACAACCCACTTTCTCGTCCACCTTCGAACCATCCGTGTATAGAATGCCAGCGTCCGTAAATTGGTGAACTATGCTGTGGAACTGCCTCCGGTAAACGGAGGCATCCGTGTTCACCTTAGGACCTCGGTGCAGATCTAACCGAATTTCCGGACGCGGGACTTGCCACGGAGGCACCTCGCTAGATGTCCGGATCATACAGGGACCTACAGTCACTCCTATTTCAGTACACGAGCTATCAAGTCTAATACCAACCGTAACCCTGGTGGTTTTGGGTACCGAAGAGAGCTTGATAGGTCGGGTGATGCGGCATTTGACGCACATTGGCAGCATATGCTAAAAGCATATGTTGGCGTCTATAATTTAAAGGTGGAACACCCGATTCGGCGAGTAGGCTGGGTATCGGGCTGGTCCGGAAGGCACCGGTAGCCAGCCCAACGCCACTATGGTGGATACTGTCCAGCATTTTCAAGGTTGCCGGCCTTGCTGAACCGTATGCCGCAGATCCATAGTCTAGCCGGGACAGGACGAGGGCTTGGTAGAACCGTAGCAGCACCGTACGGTCAGCCCCCCACGTAGTGCCACTAAGAAACCTGAGCATGTTCAGTTTCCTGAGACATGTCATTTTCAATTGCCGTATATGGTGCTGCCACGTTAACTTGCTGTCAAAATGGAGCCCCAGGAAGCGATAAGTGTCAACCAACGGCAACGCAGCATCCCTGAGATGTAGTTCAGGGTGTAAATGTAGCCTCCGTAGCCGACAAAAATGGACGACGGAGGTTTTCGCTGCTGAAAAACGAAAACCCCGGTCGTGAGCCCACCTGTCGACCCGGTTGATGGCTAGCTGCAATTGCCGTTCCACGACTGCCATACTTCCAGAGCTGTAATGCAGAGCTAAATCGTCTACATACAGCGATGGAACTACCGCGGACCCGGTGGCGGCAACAATGCCATTAATGGCAATCGCGAACAAGGTGACACTCAGCACTGAACCCTGAGGAACTCCATTTTCTTGGGTATAGTACTGCGATAATGTCCTACCGACCCTTACACGGAAGAGTCGGACGGACATGAAATTCGCAATGAAAGTCGGTAAGTTACCACGGAGTCCCCACTTGTGAAGGGTGGAAAGGATCCCGTAGCGCCATGTGGTGTCGTAGGCTTTCTCGAGGTCAAAGAAAACCGTGACTAGGTGCTGCTTCCGGAAAAAAGCCTCCTGTATGGCGCTCTCAAGTCGCACCAGATGGTCAGTGGTGGACCTATGAGAGCGAAATCCACATTGGTACTCAGACAGGAGACCTTTATCCTCCAAGAACCACACCAGTCGACGGTTCACCATCTTTTCGAGCAGCTTACATAGGCCATTTGTCAAACAAATGGGCCTATAGCTGCTTACAAACTTGGGATCCTTTCCAGCCTTAGGAATCGGTATCACGATCCCCTCTCGCCATTGAGATGGAAACTCCCCTTCAATCCATATACGATTAAAGAGGATCAACAGTTGTTTTATACTGGATTCGCACAGATGCTTTAACATTTGATTATGTATGTTATCCGGTCCAGGAGCCGTATCCCTGCACAGTGCAAGCGCACTGCGCAGTTCCCATTCAGAGAATGGTACATTATAGGACTCCGAAGCAGCAGTGGCAAAGGACAAGGGGTGAGTCTCTGCCTCCCGCTTCAGAGTCAGAAATGTAGGATCGTAACTCCCGGAGCAGGATACATCGGAGAAGTGCGAGCCAATGCTGTTGGCAATGGCGAGATGGTCCGTGATGATGTCTCCATTGATGGACACTCCGGGTATCGACAGTGATGTCGGGAGTCCGGAGATCCGACGAAGCTTAGTCCACACTTGAGATGATGGAGTATGCGCCGTCATGGACGACACATACTTTCCCACGTCGTTTTCTTACTCTCCCGAATCAGATATCGGGCTCTGGCACGCATCCTTCTGAAGGTGATAAGATTGGCCATGGTGTTTTGCCTCCGATAGCATTTGAAAGCACGTCGACGATCTTTAATGGCTGCTGCAATCTCGGCTGTCCACCAAGGGACAAGCTTCCGGCGTGAGTTTCCGGATGAGGAAGGAATTGTTTCCTCAGCAGCAGCCAAAATACCATTCGTTATGTGAATGGTATGATCGTCGACACTCTCAAAAGTATCTTCGGCAAACACCGCACGTGCCGTGAAAGTTGGCCAATCAGCCCGACGGAGAAGCCATCGACTTGGTAACTCGATGGCTCTCTGGTTCGGAGGAGTAACGATAATTGGAAAATGGTCACTATTACAAAGGTCGTCGTGTACACCCCACTGTAGCAGGGGAACCAGCGCACGACTGCACAAGGTAATATCGACACTTGAATAAGTGCCGTGTGCAATAGAGAAGTGCGTAGGTTCCCCTGTGTTCAACAAACACAGGTCCAGCCGCCTGATCAGCCTCTCAAAATCTCTCCCTTTACCACTAGTGGTAGCGGAGCCCCAGATGGTGTTGTGGGCATTAACATCTCCCAGAAGGAGGAAAGGAGGGGGGAGGTGAGAGACTAGATCCACCAGCTGGTCGTAATCCGGCTGAGAATCAGGCGGGATGTACACGTTACATACTGTTGCCATTACTGGCAACGAAGTACGAACTGCAACTGCCTCTAGCTGAGTACGCAACGGCACCTCTTCACCAAAGAGGCTAGAGTGGACGAGAGTGCAGACGCCACCAGCGGCCACAGCTCCGTCCACCCGGTCTTTAGAGAAGAGTTTGAAGTGACGCATTGTTGTCTCATGTCCAGGACGAAACCTGGATTCCTGAAGACAGACAATGGTTGCCGAAAACGAAGATATTAATTGTCGTAACTCAGCGAGATGAACAGAATAGCTATTACAGTTCCATTGTAATAGTGCCATGGTGTGGACTTAAGTAGAAATGGGTCTTCTACTTATGCTTGACCGTTTGCCACCCTTCCCCAGCTCTAGTTGGAGATGATGGGGCAGGAGAGCACACCTCAATCT
The DNA here is from genome assembly GCA_946902985.2 of Meconema thalassinum. Lineage (NCBI taxonomy): Eukaryota > Metazoa > Arthropoda > Insecta > Orthoptera > Tettigoniidae > Meconema > Meconema thalassinum. The sequence goes on along the minus strand of OX336399.1, from coordinate 160,567,011 downwards.
CCACATCTCCGTCCGAAGACGAAGAAAATGGAGCGGGCGCTCTCTTGGGTTGCGCGCGGTCGTCGTCGGACCTCACGAGTCTCGCTCTTGGGGAAGAGCGAGAGCGGTGTCGAGGGACTTTCTCCCGGTCGGAAGACTGGGTGTCTGTCCCCGACACGCCCCGAAGAGATTTCTTCTTGGATCGGCGCCGACGCGTGTTTGGGGAAGTAGATGGTCCCTTCCCCACAGACGCCGGGTCCTTATAAAACAAGGTCGCTCCTGCTGGCACCGCTCCACTGGTAGTGGTGGGAGCGGGATGGTCAGCAGATACGTGAGCAGCCCTGCCTTTAGGAGAGGAAGAGAAACGGCGCTGAACCGTTCCCCTCTCCTCCGCCGATCTATTTTCTTTTCTATAGGGGAGTTCCTCCATACGTACGGGCTTGGCTTCAGCAGGCTTCGCTCCCTTGGTGGTAATGGGAGCGGAAAGGCCAGCAGAGACAGTAGCCACCCCGTCAGCAGGAGGGCGAGAGAGACGGCAGCGAACCGTCTCCCTTTTCTCCCCTATATTTTTCGTATTAGTATGCTGAACCACTGCCACCAGAACAAATGTCTCAACTAGTCTTAGAGATAGCGGTAACCGAGTTTTGGTTACAGAGCTCACCTTTGGTTTCTGTGGGTGTATAGGACTATATAACGAATGCTGCGGTTCTCGAGAGAGCAGAGATGAAGAGCATAGAGGTCATCATCATTAGTCACCGGCTTAGATGGATCGGTCATGTCCAACGCATGAATGACGACAGACTCCCACGGAAAATCCTGTACAGCAAGCTCAGCACGGGCAAGAGACCTCTAGGAGCACCTCGGAAGTGTTACAAAGATCAGCTTAAACAAACCTTGAGGAGTGTAGCCATTGATCCTGATAATTGGCATACTCTTGCGGAAGATCGCGCACGTTGGCGTGCAGCCACCTCAGCTGCGGTTTCACATTTTGAAGAAGAACGCCGAAGGCAGGAAATGGAAACTCGTCAGAGGAGAAAGCTGCGCCAGATATTGCCACGTCCTCCACCTTCCATCACATGCATCGTGTGCGGCCGTATGTTCTATGCCAGAATTGGTCTGTTGAGTCACCAGCGACATCACCATCGAGTGAATACAACTTAGTAATGCAGGAAAGAAACATACACTCGGATACGAGTATTGGCCGACGACGATATTGGTGCCATGGTGTGTGTGATCTGGGGGAATCAGGTTGCCAGCCATGGCCACCTATTTGTGGAGCGCCACGGAGAGTCTAGTGTTTTGTGCCATAGAGATTCTTTTGTGGTGGTCCACCGGTGGGTGACAGGTGGCTTTGACTAAGGACTATGTTACTATGGTGATGTCATGATTGTAGAGAGATATGCTTGGAAGAATGGAGGTTATCTTGTGGGGAAAATGAAATGTTGAGATGTATGGTAGAGGCTTATTGAAGTAACAAGAATATGGAAAGAAGAGTATAATGTATTATGAATCGGTTTGTCCATGCAGACATATTACCCTGAAAAAGTGGAATAATAAGAAGTGAAGCAGAAGAATACTAACAATTGTGTGAGGGGTATTTTTCCCTTATGAAAGTTGTTGTGGACACTGTACAAGAGATACAGGTAATGGAAGCTTGCTTATATGTTGACAAACAGGTATTGAAAGTTCTGATTGCCATAGAACATCCAGAAAAGAAGAATTTGTAAGTGGAGAAGAATTATTATCATTATATGTTTGTGATTTCAACCTTTTTTCAGGGTATTTGCATTTGAACTGTCATCATGTTATGTGTCTAGTATTAGTTATTAATAAATGTGTATATTGGTGAAGTCGGTGTACTGTCTTTGAGTGATTCTATTAGCGAGTACATCGCCCCGTTACCCTGAGGTGGCAAGCTTTGATTTCATATTTATTCAGAGCTTTGAAGCCACTTTTCAGGGTTGCCATATTGACAATTGATATTGCAACTTTCCAGTCAGACAATACACTATCTTAACACAAAATATGATAAAATGGTCCGGCTGACTCAAACAAATTGCTAGTGTTTCGCCCCAGTGTACCATTGGGCTCTTCAGTTGGTGTGGTACACCTCACCAAGATGCATAGCTAGTGCACACTGAGAAGACCCATTGCAAGACGCTCAGGTCAACCGTGACTAACCTTATTAATTTTACGCAATTTGTATCCACGGAGCTAGATCTCAAAGGCCAAGTAGATGTAATATATACCGGCTTTCAAAAGGCATTTGACAAAGAGGATCATGACGTACTCATCACTAAACTATCAACGTAAAATTTTTCTGAACCACTGTTTCGTCTGCTGATTTCATACCTGAAGAACAGATCACAAGTTGTGAAATATAAAACGCAACTATCCGAAACATTTCCCACAAACTCAGGAGTTCCTCAGGGATCTAACTTAGGACCATTACTGTTCTTATTATTTTTAAACGACATCTCTGATAAAGTTCAACACTCAGAAATGTTATTATTTGCAGACGATATAAAATTATATAAATCAATACATGACCCTTCCGATTGTATCAAACTTCAAAATGATTTAAATGAACTAAACATATGGAAGAAAGAAAATACACTGCCATTTAACATCAGTAAATGCAAGCAAATTAATTTTACTAGGCGAAAAAATTACATAAATTTTCACTATGACATTGACGGGGAGTGCTTACTTAAAATTCATGAAGTTCAGGATCTAGGAATTGTATTTACCAATGATCTGAATTTTCAAAGACATGTAGAGAAAATTGTCCCTAAAGCACATAAATGTGTGGGATTTGTAATAAGAAATTCATTTAATTTCTCCTATGGGATTTTAATATTGCTCTTTAATGCCTTCATCAGATCACAACCAGAATAAGCTTCAGTTATATGGAATCCATACACATTGAAATATAATAAGCTTATTGAGAACATCCAAAAGAAATTCTTAAAATATGTATATTACAAAAGATTTGGCTATTATCCCTCTTACGAATCGTACACATTTATATTACAGTCCTTCAATGAAAACTATCTCACAGGCGAAATTGTCAGGGTCTGTTTTTCCTCTATAAAATAGTAAACAATAAACTTGACGACGCTAAAATTCGAGAGAGAATTACGTTATATGTCCTAGCTGTGAAACCTAGTAGATTCCGAAACATTTTCTTTATTCTGAGAGTTCACACAGACAACCCAAAAAACTCGCCGATTAACAGAATTTTATCCCACTATAATAAAGTTCATCATCTTGACTTAGATATTTTCAGTATGTCAGAAAACCAGTTTGCAGCATCTTGTGATAAACTGCAAGATGTCTTGTAATATATTGTACTGTATTCAGCCCATTTCCTTCTCATACCTAACCCTTCTTTTCTTATTATTATTATTTATAACCTGTATCTCTATCTATATCTTCTCTTTATGTATCTTTTGTATTTCTATTTATATATTGTTGTATATTATATGATTCTAGTAGTGAGCAATGTAATTGGGGCTTCCTGTAATGTTCACAACATAAATAAATAAATACATGTGTACCCGCGTCACGAGCAATGCCAGTGCACTACGGGAGTCAAGCTCCCTTTCCAAAGTAAAAGAACCTTACCTTGGCATCTATCTATTGGAGCTTGACTCCCCTAGTGCGCTGGCATTGCTCGTGACACGGCTACACATGTATTGAGCATCTTGCAATGGACCTTCTCAGTGTGCACTAGCTTCGCGTCTTGGTGAGGTGTATCACACCAAGTGAAGAGCCCAATGGTACACTGGGGCGAAACGCTAGCAATTTGTTTGAGTCAGCCGGACCATTTTATCATATTTCGTGTAAAAATATATTAGCTCAAACGGACAATACAACATGTTCTCTTTCGAGAACATTCGATTCAACACACTATCAGCTAGAGTCTCAAAGAACTGAAATTCTCCAGACACATCAATAAATTTGCGAGTGTACCACTACGCAAAGAGGCGGACTGTAGTCGTGCATTTGTACTTCAGGCGAGGATTATGTTTAAATCTTACCTCCTACCCATCATGACATATAGTCTGGAGAGTTGCGTCATTCATAAAAGTGAAGAAAGTCAACTGCAAGCTTGTGAAATGAAGTTCCTTAGGAAAGACACAATTAGGAATGACCAAATCCGAAGTGACCTACAAATCGCCCGACCATGGAAGAAACATTAATTGTTACAAGATTGAAATGGCTAGGATCCGTCAAGCGAATGTAGCCATCACAAACTCCAAGGGAGTATTTTGAGAGGATCGTTCCAGGAAGAAGACCGATTGATCACCCTAGGAAAAGGTGGTTAGACCAGATTAAAGAATACCTTAAAAGATAGGGGAAACATGGGATGCCCTAGAGAGAGAAGAAACATACCAAGACCGTAATAAATGGAGGCACCTCATTCTAAAACATCCTACCTGGCTCGCTGGAAGGAATTCCTGATGATAATAATATTGTATGGCCTCGGGTGCTGGGTGCAAGCTTTGTTACCTGTCCCCCAGAGGGAAGCTTGCATGTTGAATTTTATCGTTCTTTGGAGCGCTATGAAATTCAAGGAGGTTAGGTATCTAAGCTTCTTGACAATAAAGCACTTTCTAGTAGAGAAAGGAGGAAATTTATGTTCGCGGAAAATCCCGAGGCTAATTTTGCCACTATGAACACGGCCCACTGGATTCAAATGGGTTCTTTAACATGCCAACAACGTATGACATACATGCCACGATTTTTGTCACCTTTCAAAAATCACTACCACGGCCAGGAGCGAACCTGCAAGCTTGGGTTGGTAGTCCAACACGATAACCACTCACCCACCTTGGCACGCTACTGGTGATGATGATGATGATGATGATGATGATTGGGAAGGAGGGAGCCATGGCCGTATGTTAGGAACCATCCCAGCATTTGCCTGGATTAGAAGTGGGGAAAACAACTTTCAGAATGACTGAGCTGGGAATCGAACCAAGACCCCTGGGCCAAGAATGCTAGAAACAATTTGTGTTTGCCAAAGGACAAAGAATAGATTGTTGTTGCTAATTCAGTATAGTTGTTGTTGTTAATTCAGCTTTGGACATCTTGGCCATCAGACCGTGTAGTTGGGTTTGTGTTGAATTTGTCTGATAACCTGTATTTGTAGAATTAATTTTTTTAGTGTTGACTCTCTACAGTTTTTATTGAGATCCAAATTTTTGACTAGCAATACCATCATTAGGCCAGTTGGTTGGTTGGTTGGTTCCTCAGTTTAGGGGCTGCGACAATGCGGTCATGTAGCCCCGTGTACTTTGGGTGTGTGTAGAATCTGTCTGATAACCGGTGTTAATTGTGATGGCTGTATTAGTGTGTGTATCTGTTTTTTAATTCAAGTAAGGACTGCAACTTTGAATTTTTCAAATAGTTCCTACTTTTGCCGCCAAATGCCACCGTCAACGACAACTAGGCCTAGTTCAGAACTTAGCTACTAGACGCCACCACAGTCGGCTCTTGGCAACGAACATAGAAACCTAAGAGCGTTGTTTACATTCTTAACCTATACAATTTAGCTTCACACAGGTGTAATTAGTGAAAGGTTCTTTAACATGCCATAAATCTATGACATGGGACCGCCGGCTTTACTTCCCCTCCGAAGGAAGGCAAACTGAGGGATTTTTAATGCTTTTAAAAAATCCGACGGCATCGGCCGGGTTTTAACCCGCTATCTTGGGCAAAGAAGCTCACCATGCTACCAACTAAGCCACCGAAGCCGCCGAAGGCCAGTTCTAACTTATGGTACAGAATCATGGAGTTTAACAAAACAGTAAGAACACCAGTTGCAAGTTTTCGAAAATAAAGTGTATAGGAAATTTTTTGGACAACTTTTGGACTCTGCATCTCAAAGCTGGAAAAAAAAAGATCAAATAAAGACACACACTCACTTTCACAGCAAGCACCAATACTCACCATCATTAACTCCAGAAGACTTCAATGGGCTGGTCGTGTACTAAGGATGGGAGATGATAGGATGGTCTTACAAATCTTTAAAGAAGAACTAAGAGGGAAAAGGCCAGTAGGAAGACCACAAAGCTTCTGGAAGAATGAAATCTCCAAACATTGTAGACATCTGAATATGGACAACTGGCAAGAACTCGCCCAAAACAGAGTTCAGTGGAGGCATTTTGGGAGATCGGCGCGGAATCTTCATGACCCATAGAAGCCATCTGAGTGAGTGAGTGAGTGTTGACAAGACGGTAGCCATAAAATAAATTAACTTACAAGTAGCGTGTCACTTCCCAACACACTCACCTCTGAGATACGAATCCATCGCTCGGCTGAAACACTGAGACTCTGAAACAGCTTGTCTTCAACATATCTCAGGCTACCGATCACATACTCGGATACACCGAACACCTCACAGGTGCGGCTCAGTCCTCCCAGATTGGGCGGTCGGTCGATCAGCGAGGCCACCACTACGAGACCACCGTTGGCTGCCTTTTGCTTCCGCTTCATCGTCGTCTCGGACACCGAGAGCAAGAGCTCGTGGTCGGGAACCATCGACTTCCAAGGGATAATCTTCTTCTGAATGTTTAGGTTCATTTCTAGATTGCAGGCATCCTCATCTTCCTCAGCTGCACCTCCTAAACACACCATGGTGCATTAAGTACAAATGTCCCAACATTATTGCTACCATCAACATACAAGTATTGAACAAGATTGATAGATACATTTTCATTCCATGTAGATTGCATATTACTAACTTAGGGGCCGTATTTTTTGGAAATAGCAATACGCGCAAACTTTTTTTTTTCATATCTTCTCTCTTGCCTATGTATGACCTTCTAGTAACTTTAAGTACCGTATTTTAGCCAAATGAACTCGTGAAATATCACAAAATCTGATTTATTGTGCGAATTGTGCAAATAATCACAAAATATACTCCACTTGGTGCGGAAAATGCTAAATATTATCAAAAAAGCCCTCCAATAAACATTCAGACTTTCACGACCGGCGTTGAAATAGGAATCTCTGTTTCGCGGGCTTATAGGTCGTGTTCTAAGGACATTTTGTCGTCCTGACGTTTCGCTGAAGACTGCGTTCAGCATGTTCACAGGTTACATTAAGCGAGGTAAAACAAGTAAACAGAAGATATATAAATAGTCAACAACCCACACCTAGAGGCTACCATAGCAACGGCGTACCACATAAAAGTAATGCATCAAGGACAGGGCTGCTCTTCTGTTGCATCTTCTCGTCTACGACGGTCAATGAGGGCAGGCTTGAGGGCCTCGCTTAATGTAACCTGTGAACATGCTGAACGCAGTCTTCAGCGAAACGTCAGGACGACAAAATGTCCTTAGAACACGGCCTATAAGCCCGCGAAACAGAGATTCCTATTTCTCCAATAAACGTTTAAATGCTTCTGAGGAATTGATCGTCGAGGTTTCCTTCTCATTTGATTGATATTCTCTACACAAAAGCCCACAAAGCCAGAAGTATGTGTATTCAGTTCCGCGATCTCTAAGGCTATCAATTACATCAAATGGCGTTATGGTCGTAGATACAGCAGTGCGAGTTCGCGACTGATAAAACATTCGGCATTTAAGTATAAAAATTCCGAAAACTAAAGTCAAAACAGTTTTCTCGAGGGCCGAGGAATACAACAGTGAGGGGTAGGCCTACTATGCATTTGACGCTGCAAGAAAGATTCTAATGTGTAAATACTGCAATGTTCGTATTCAGTGGGAACGAAAAGACTCTAGCGATAAACACTGCAAGGATTCAGAAACGCATAAAAGGAAGAAGACAGAAGCAATTGAACATAATTCTAAGCGGCAAATAACAATCGGCAATACTCTACACATCGCAAAGAAGTTGAAGTCACATATCTGTTAGATTTACCCCATACTATGAGGAAGATTTCAGAAGAAACATCGATCATTATGAGAATTTATTTCGTGAATTACCCACCGAAATCAACTGTTTTATTTCACCAAAAAATAAGGCCCTTACATACTACCATATACACAGTACTGCCATAAGTTCTGTCACTAAAATTTAAACGCGTTGTAGCATGGTAATTGTGAATGAAGAAGCGTGGTAACGCTATATGTCGTCGTCCACAAGGTCACCTTCACAACCAGCCAGTAACCAACTTGCAGTGTGCTATTAGCAGGCAGCAGTGAAAGAGAGTGTATGATAATCATATCCCTGTACTAGCGTTATTTTGTGTCGGAAAGCAAACTCAGGAAATTGTTTTTATGCTGAAACCTCTCGGTATGTAAATAACAAGTGTATAGGACTAGTATCCAGAGCGTTTGTATACGCGTGTGTTTTAGTGATTTATATAGGGTAAAGAAATATTTCAATTAAGTGTCATGGGAAAAATAAGTATTATGAGTGTTAATATGTTAATAATAAATGTTATAAATTCATGTCAAGTTGAAAGCATAGCGTATTGAAGAAAGTGTAATTATGTCGCACCACTGTGTCAGCATAATGTATTAAGCATGGCACAGATGGGTGAAAATCTTCACAGAAGGGGTTGTAAACCACCGGACTAGGTGAGTACCGATGATGTAATTATATGTGTTACATCATGCATCATAGTAGAAAAACACCACGACACACCATTGTTGAATTTACTGTACGGTAAATGTCAGTGTTTAAATATGTTTTGTAGAAGTTGGCCATATTTCTAGTGGTCTGTCTAAATAAATTAGGTGTTTTGTAAATTAAAAATAAAACCTGAAAATGAATTTTAAAAAATGTATTCAGAATTAAAGGAAGGAGGGACCGATTAATGAAGTAAATGAGAGTGAATTATAGACAAAAAGATATAAATTGCAATGAATTTAAAGTCAGTGATTCTTTAAAAGTATAAAAACGTCAAATGTAAAAAATGTAAAATCAAAAGAGACCTTGTAAGGAAAAATGTAATGTAGGAAGAACAAAGTAAATGAATATTACACAAAGGCTATGAAAGAAAACGAAGTATAGCCTATATGTTATTCTGGCAAAAGAATAACATATTGAAGTTACTCTTACTCTTATTTCTGTTTACCGTTTCCTCTTCTAGAATGTGGGTGTGTGGTTGGTTTTAGTTGTCAGTATGTAGTTAGTTTGTTTATTAGATATAGTTCATTGATCCATTAGACTGTGGTGTGTGAGTGTGTCTGTGGCAGTTGCATTGTTTATTAGATATAGTTCATTGTTTCATTAGACTGTGATGTGTGAGGGTGCATGTGAGTATCCCTGGTGACAGACTGTTTTAGTGGCAGTATTTTGTTGTTGGTGGAACTTAAGTTTTTTTGTTAGTATTTTTTTTTTTTTTTGGTATTTAATTGTTAGTAGAAGGTTAGTATTTTTGTTAGTAGAATTGCTCTATTACTTAGTCTGAAAGGGAGTAGCAGCCTTTCAATATAAATCAATTCTTTACTTGTCTTATAGACGGTTAAGATATTGATAATATAAGCCAACTAATGGCTACTGTACAGCCGTAATGCTCTTCCTAAGGATATGCACCTCTCTCTGCATAATTACATGTGATGATGGTCTCCTCCCTTGTAAAATTCCAATTCAGAGGTAAACTAGTCCCCCGTTCGGATCTCTGGGTGGGGACTACTCGAGAGAGAGGGTTAACATCACAGAAGTGACAAAGAGGAAATCTGACATTCTACGGATCGGAGCGTGGAATGTTAGAAGTCTGCTGGGAAGTAGAAGGTTAGAACACTTAGCAGGGAAATGGATAGGTTGTGGTTGGATTTGGTTGGGATTAGTGAAATGCGCTAGCAGGAAGAACAGGACTTTTGGTCAGGAGACTATAGGGTCATTAGCACTAAATCAAACAATGGCCAAGAAGGAGTTGGTCTCATATTGAGTAGGAAACTTGGACAGTGAGTGGATTAATATGAGCAATATAGTGAACGGATTATTGTAGCAAAAATCAATACAAAACCTACGTGTACCACAGTGGTACAAATCTAAATGCCTACCAGTCAAGCTGATGATGAAGATGTTGAAAAGGTCTATGAACAAATAGATGAAATTCTGATGAAAAAGTTATAGTAATGGGAGATTGGAATGCTGTGGTAGAAAAAGGAAGAGAAGGGAAGATAGTAGGAGATTTCGGATTAGGTGAAAGGAATGATCGAGGAAGCAGGCTGATGGAATTCTGCACCGAGCATGAGTTGGTCATAGCTAAACCTTATTCAATAACCACAATAGAAGAATAAACACATGGATGAGACCAGGAGATACAGGGCATTACCAAATAGACTTCGTTATGGTCAAGCAGAGGTTTCGAAACCACTCTTTGGATTGTAAAACATATCCCGGTGCTGACATAAACTCTGACCACAATCTGGTTGTTATGAAATGCAGATTAAACTTGAAGAAACTGAAGAAAAGTCAAAAGCCAAAAAGGTGGGCAATAGACAGACTGAAAGAGAAGGATGTAAACGAAAGATTCAAGGAGAGTATAAAGGAAGGACTAATGAAAACCCTAAACAAACTGCAATTGCAGATGAATGGGCACTTTTGAAGAATGAAATAACAAAATCCGCAGAAGAAAACATTGGTAGGAAAGAAAGACTAGGTAGAAAACAGTGGATCACTCAGGATATACTAGAATTGATGGAGGAAAGGCAGAAACACAAGAATGTAAGAGATGAAAAGGGGAAAGCAGAATACAGACGTCTGAGAAATGAGGTTAACAAGAAGTGCAAGGAAGCGAAAGAAGAATGGTTGAAAGAAAAATGTGCAGCTATAGAAAATTGTCTGAAATTAGGAAAAGTAGACACAGCTTATCGAAGGATTAAGAATACTTCTGGGGAAAAGAAGGCTAAGTGCTGTAATATTAAGGACACAAATGGAAAGCCTCTAACAGATAGGGAAGAAGAAGTTGAGAGATGGAAAGCTTACATAGAGTGTTTGTATAAGGGAAAGGAGATTGAGAATCATGTAATGGAAAGGGAGGAGGAAATTGATGAGGATGCAAAAGGAGATTTAATATTGAGATCAGAATTTGACAGAGCATTGGAAGACTTAAGCACAAAGCACCAGGCATAGATGATACACCGATTGAGTTGCTACACTGCAGAGGAGATGAAGGTCTGATCAGGTTATATCACTTGGTGTGTAGGATTTATGAGACAAGTGAGGTACCCTCTGATTTCAAGAAGAATGTCATCATCCCTATACCGAAGAAAATGGGAGCTGACAGATGTGAAGATCACCGTACAATCAGCTCGATTACTTTTGCTTCAAAGATCCTGTCTAGAATATTTTACAAGAGGATGGAAAGCCAGATAGAAACGGAGTTGGGTGAAGACCTGTTAGGTTTTAGGAGAAATGTAGGAACAAGGCAAGCTGTACTAAGTCTCAGGCTGATTTTGGAAGGTAGAATAAGGAAAGATAAGAGAACGTTCATGGCGTTTGTAGACTTAGAAAAGTCTTTTGATAATGTTGATTAGACTAAATTGTTTGGCATTTTGAAAACGATTGGAATGGACGGTGATCTACAATCTATACAGAAACCAGACAGCAGTCATTCGAGCTGAAGGACATGAGAGAGAAGCTGGTTTTCAGAAAGGTGTAAGGCAAGACTGCAACTTATCCCCCATACTTTTCAATCTTTACATTGAACAAGCAATGAAGGAAATTGGAGAAAGTTTTAAAGTGGGAGTGGAGATTCAAGGAGAAATAATGTAGACTCTGAGATTTGCCGATGACATGGTCATCTTGGCCAACACGCCTGAGGATTTGAATGAGTTTTTGGAAGGTATGGACTCCATCTTGAGGAAAGAATTCATGATGAAAATTAATAAATGTTAAACGAAAATATTGGAATGCAGCCGAAATAAATCAGAAACCTCTATGGACATCAAGGAAGTAGGAGACTTCTGTTACTTAGGAAGCAAAATAACCAGTGATGGACGAAGCAAAGAGGATATAAAAAGTAGGTTAGCTCAGGGAAGGAAAGCATTTCTACAGAAAAGGAATCTGTTGACATCGAATATAGATTTAGGTATTAGGAAGTCATTTTTGAAAGTCTTTGTCTGGAGCGTGGCACTCTATAGAAGTGAAACTTGGACTATTGGTGCAGCAGAAAACATGAGAATTGAAGCATTTGAAATGTGGTGTTGCAGGAGAATAATGAAGATCAGATGGGTAGATAGGGTTACAAACGAAGTGGTATTAAGACTAGTGGACGAGGAGAGATGTTTGTGGCGACTGCTAATGAAGAGAAGAGATAGGTTGGTAGGATACATACTAAGACACCCAGGAATAGCAAGCTTAGTTATGGAAGGAAGAGTCGAGGACAAGAACTGTAGGGGTAGACCTGTCTGTTAGGTAGTCAGCCCGAAGGCTGGTTGGAGTCTCAAAAATCACCACCGTTAGGTTATGTGGGTAGATACCCACAAAAATTCAAGGCAGCGCTATATTGAGGCGTACTAGGCAAGATGAGGAGTGAGGTAGTTTCCCGTTGCTTTCCTCACTGAGTCAGAACAGCAGTACTAACTCTATGAGTAGAACCTTTCACAGCATCCACAGGCACTGACTGTGCCCTGAATGTCTTTACTAAGCACCACCCATACCTAAGCAGCTTCCATATAATCACAGTTATGAGAGACTGAGACATCAGTGAAAAGCCACATTTTACTCTAGCCTGTGCCAACAGACAAATGCAAAAGTACTGCATTCATCAAGAGATGGCAATCAGGCCTAAGGGGTAGACCAAGGTTAGAATATGTTAAACAGATTGCCTCAGATGTAGGGTGTGGTAGCTATGTAGGGATGAAACAATTAGATCAGGACAGGGAAACATGGAGAATTGCATCAAACTAGTCAAAAGACTGAAGACTCAAACAACACCTCTCGGTATCACTGAACGATTTGTGTTTCAGACAATCCTCTCTTCTTCTTCTTCCTGCCAATTATTTTTTGGGGTCCGCCACTCTGCACTTTGCTCCCCATTTGTTGCGGTTTGCTGCATCTATAGGATGAAGACCTACAATGCGCATATCGTCATGCAGGGTATCTATCCAACGCCTTTTGGTCGTCCTAGAGGTCTTTGTCCATCTGGCTCGAGAGAAAGTGACTTCCTTACGATGGACTCAGTATTTGTTCGGGCTACATGCCCGTACCAACGCAACCGAGTCTCCCTTATTTTGACTGGAATAGGGGCAATTCCAAGAGTATTGCGGACGTCTTCATTTTTAATATGATCCACCCGTGTAATTCCCAAGGACATTGTAGCATCCGCATCTCCATTGAGTGCAAGGCTTGTTCATGTTTCTTTGTATTAGGCCAGCATACGGCTTCATATAAAGCTGAGCAACAGAGTGGACGACTGTTTGATAGATCTTAGTTTTGAGGCGCAAAGGGATCTTGCGGTCACAGAGAACGCCTGTGACCTGGCGCCACTTCATCCACGCAGCATTCACTCTTGCACGGGCATCTGAGACTGTGTCACCATCAGGTCTCACAACGGAGCCAAGGTATCGGAGATATGAAGCCTTTGGTAGTGGGGTGCCATCTACTATGATGGTCCCATCTGTCTGGGAACCACATTCAAGGTACTCAGTCTTAGTGAGGTTGGGCCGCAGTCCAAATTCACAGAGTCTCACATTCCAGAAGTTGACCAAGTGTTCTAGATCATTACGGGTCTCGCTTGCAAGCATGACATCATCGGTGTACAGTAATGTCCATGGTGGTTGCCTCTGCAAATTGGCAGTCACTGTATCCATACATAGTGGAGACAGACGGTTTAAACAAACGAGTGCAACTGTTGATCGCGTCAGATCGGGCCATCCTAGGTGTGTACGCAGAAAAGAAGTTGTGAATGTTGTGCGTGCAAAGAGAAAGTTCCATGTGTGCAGCGCGGACAACACCCTACTTCTGTCATGGTATGGTGGCTGGTTTCCTGGTGGGGAGAATCGGAGGTGCATTTTCGTTGCAGACAATGTTGGAAAAGGTGATATCACGTGTCAATTTGAACCTGTTTGAATGGAAATCGTAAATACCACGCAGCAGTGATTGACAACCAATGTCCTACTGTTCATAGCTGGTGCCGAATGGCCTAGTGAAAGTCCGGACCCCAATCCATTGAATTATTCTCTGTGACAGAAGTTCGAGGCGATAGCATGTCAAAAATGGCACCGCAATATTGAGAAATCACGTCAGCTGTCAAAAAAAATTCCACTGGACACGATTCGTGCAGCTATTGATGAGGGGTCTCAATGTCTTCGCCACTGTGTTGCCACACATGGTGATCCTTTGAAATAAGAGCATCTTTTGTTCTTTCGGATTATATGTACCGTATTTACTCGGCTATAGGACCCCCCCCCCCCCCCTTTTCCCTAAATGTTTAGTTCCGAAATTAGGGGGGTACTATAGACGTGAACTTTGCAAAAATCCATTACTTTGGGAAAAGGAGAGAGTAAAAATAAGCTATTTTATTTTGATGCTACATAGTACGATATGTATGTATGTCTACCCCTTATTATTCCCGTTTTAGCAACGGGGTCGGGGATGAGATGCGATGGAGTCTTTGTGGTGATGGTTTTTACGGCCGGATGCCCTTCCTGACGCCAACCTCATGAGAGAAGTTAATGAGAGATGAAATGAATGATGGTGAACGAAACTGGGCAAGGATGTGGAAGGAAGTGGCCGTGGCCTGTCAGAAGGTACCGTCCCTGCATTTGCCTGGTGTTGAAAATGGGAAACCATGGAAAACCATTTCAAGGACGGCCGACGGTGGGGCTCGAACCCACGCGTCTACCGAGTCAGCAGAGAGCTTGGTCCCATGACCTAATGCTGCGCTTTAGCCAGCGTAGCCACTACTGTCGGTTACATAGTACGATATATTTAATCAAAATAAAAGAAGTGCGTGCGTATGTCGGCCAGCCAGCCGGCCACGAGTTGCATAGCGTGAGTCATAGCCCATACCCACAGAAGGAAAGACTTCTTTCTTCAAACAAGGTCATGCTTTGTTAGCAACAGAGCTTGCATCTGATTGAATGGTATGGCCCAAGCAGCCAACAATGATCCAACATCTGGTATACAAAGACAAGTATATTCCATGATTATTGCCAACCACTTCTGAAAAGATATCACGCTTTCCCTGAGATTGTTTTGCCTGACCAACCGCCGGCCGTATCCCATCTGTGCGGAGCTGTTTACGCCGCACTTGTTGCTAGACAATAAAAGATGGAACTATCAATAATTAAGGAGGGGTACTATAAGTGATTTCCAAGAATTTTGAAAATTAAGGGGGGGGGGGTAATATAGGCGAGTAAATACTGTCTATTAATGGATTTGCTTAGTTTTATTTAGTAGTTACAGTCGAACTTCGATAACTCGAAGTTATTTTCATTTCCCAGCGGTATCGTATCTAATTCACATGTTACATTTGTTCTATAATTCGAAGTTCTATTACTCGAATATTTTGATAACTCGAGGAATATTTCATTCCCCAAGCGTAAAATATTTTTCTATATCTCGAATTTGGGGTGAAAATACAATTGCCTTGAAAACTGGAGTTGTGACTTGGGGCTTGGAATATGAGATTTTTGTTCACCTTGGGTACGGTACGGTACTTGAAGTTATTTCTGTCAGTATTGTGTGGTCTGCTACATTCCAGAGCAGCCTGAGGGCAAGGAGACGGGTTTGGGTCGTTGTACACCTCAGACAATAACAGTAAGAGGGAAATGGCATGCCCGCACCCTTCGTGTCCTTGGCTAATAAGCCTGGTGAGACAGCACTGTCCTGTAGTTTCTGACCTACTGTGTAAATCAGTAATGCAAACACCATGGAGAAGAAATGTGTGCTGAAATGTTTAAGTGCAAGTGAAAAATTAAAGTTAATTTACGAAGTGGAAAAGGGTGTGAGAAGGAAGAAAGATATTGCGGTGGAATTCGGCATTCCAGCTAACACACTGTCAACGATTATAAAAAATAAAGACAAGACTTCTAGTGCTAATCAGGAGTCACGTTTTTCATCGGAGAGGAAACGTTTTAAGAGCTCAAGTTACCCTCAGTTGGAGGAAGCTATGTTTAAGTGGGTAAAGTGTATGAGGGACAAAAACATTCACTTCAAGGCTCCATACTTCGTCAAAAAGCACATAAACTTGCTAAGGAGTTAGGCATAGAATCATTCCAGGCTAGTACAGGATGGCTAGATAAATTTAAACATCGAAACGGAATTGTGCAGAAAGTTACGTCAGGTGAAAGTGCTAGTGTATCTGAGGTTGACTGTGAAGACTATCCACGAGACGTTCTACCAACTCTACTGGCAGATTACGACCCTCGTGATGTTTTCAATGCCGATGAAACTGGTCTGTTTTTTAAATGTTTGCCAGAAAAGACCCTCGCATTTAAAGGGGAAACGTGTCACGGTGGGAAAAGAAGCAAGGAAAGAGTGACAGTAATGGTTAGAAAACTTCGTTGAGAACTGGGTGTTGCAGAAAAGGAAGCAAAAGAAACTGACGGACTTCTTTTCAAAGATTTGAATTTGTAAGTACTGTAAAATGAAAATGTACTAGTAATACTGTATAACTGTGTAGTAGTTTAACAAAATAGACACAATGTAGTAGAATGGATTGAAACTTGTAAATAATTAATACGATAGCATTAAACCCTAGGTGGAAGTCCCATAGGAGAAGTTCTAGTAACAATAATATTAGAAGTAGCAACAGTTGTCTATTCGTATGTTTATAATACTGTAATGGTATCCCTCCCTCTTTCTTTCTTTTTGAAAAAAAAATTGATATCTCGAATTTTCGATATTTCGAAGTAATTTTTATCTCCGAAGGCACTTCGAGATATGGAAGTTCGACTGTATGTGCATCGAAAATACTGACAGAACTGACTAAATATTACCTGCCATCAAATACACTACTATGCGAAAATATTAATCATAAGTAATTGAACTCAGCAATTTTCCTAGGTTTATTGCCGTGTCTCGTGCGGGGTTTCGCCTATCTTGGTGTTCCTAGGCAAAACCCCACACAAGACACGTCAATAACCTTAAAAATTTGTTGAGTTTAATTCCTTGGCCGTGAAAGCCGATATACCATTATATCCGTATTGACATCTGTATAACTGACTCAGATGAATGATACGCCTTAATCAATACTAAAGAATAAAATCTTGTCAGTTAACATACATGTTTTACATAGGCTACTAATTTCAGCACTCAATGCTGCCATCTTCAGCGAACATAGAACACAAGTGAAAATTAACCTAGGGATACACATTGAATCCCATAAAATTCTTAATTGCTTATGAAACTGTTGACAGACACTCTGCGAGTTCTGGGAACATTAACCCTTATAGTGCCAGGGGGCCGATCTATCGGCCCAGGGAGCCTCTGCTAAAAGTGCCACGGGCCGATCTATCGGCCCCGTTTTTCTAAACATTTTAGCGATGTTTCCAGTAACGCAGCGATTTTGCTGTTGTAACTAATTCAACGCAGGAATCATTCTCACTCCGTGTATATTGATGTGTTTAAGTTCCGTGAACAACTGAATTAATAATAAGCACTCTTGGAGCATGCTGGAGTCAGCTGGCTTGGCGCGTGTTTTATCTTTTGAAGTCGTGATTGTTCATGTTCTTGCTTGGCGCTAATTACGTTACTTGGTGATAAATATGGCTAGCTCTTTGAACGAAGAGGAAATAACTAATGTCTTAATGCCAAGTGAAGAGTGTGAGAGTGAATTTTCGACTGATGACGACGACTTTTATTCTGATGACGATAGTGACAATTTTATTCCGCAGTGTCCGCAGCCTGCGCGAGAGGAGCGCCAAGGCCGAGACACAGGAATACTTTCAAAACAGGTAGGATTTACGCTGACAAAATCGACAGTGATTCACTAGGTTCAGATTCCAATGATAAATCAAGTGACACCTCAACCAATGATGAGGAAGAGGTTACCACAAAGGTAGCAAGTAAAATAACATTGTGCAATGCGAGACTACTTTATACGCATGTCTTTGTAGAAACTGATCGTACTCGAAAACTATTCGATAGAACTACTCCAAATTTGGAACATATATGTACCATTCCATAAGTAATAACATGTATTAAACAAAAGATAGTAATTCGAGTGTAGAGGCTGTCAACATTTTATCAAAAATTTCGAATTTCATTTATTTGTTTAAATATTTTTTTAAAGTATTTTTGCAATTAACAAAATAAAGTGAAACATCAATTAATTAGCATCCATTACGTTACAAATATGTCTACCTGATAAAGAAAAAAATTTCAACATTCTATCTTGATAATTATCAATAGGAGATAATTTTTATCAAACCCTTGTAATTTCGCTAAACTTGGCTTGGCATTCTTAGCATATCCACCCATTAATAGCTTGGCATCAAAAGGGTTAATATCAGTAAAATTATTGAATGGAATTCCTTACAAAAGAAGGTTCTAAATTCAACAGACTCTAAAAATGAATTAACAAATATTGAAGTAAAACTTAAATCATTCAAATCCTGAAGAGTAGTATAAAAGTCTTGTGCTTATGGGCGACGAATCCTTGGAAAAGTAGAAACACTGTCCATTTCTAGGTAGTAACGATCTAAGGATTTAGATCATATTTAAACATTTTCCTATTTACTTGTACAGTCCAGGAATTTTTAGGTCTGAGGTGGAAATAATTATTGTAAAGCTAATTTTCTTTTTGCACAGTGGTCCAATTTGATGTGCTTATGTATATCTATGACCTTAGCCATAATATATTATTTTTCCCGTATTGATCACGATATTTGTGCAACAGTGTCCACTTTACAATACAATGTTCGTATTTTTATTTTATTTTTTGCCTTACTACATTTTTTTCTTCCAGAGTTAAGTTATGAATGGCTACTTCTACTTCTGCTATAGTGTTCGCGATTGCGTGTTCCTCAAACGTTTGGTTCCAGTTATATTTGGGGCCTTTGTTTAAAATCGCCTCTTCAGTTGATAACTTAAGGTCTGTTAAATTTATGATAGGTTGTTGAAAATTGTGGTTGTTTGATATTTCATCTACTGGTCTTTCTACTTTCTTAATACTGTTCAATGCGTTAGATTTTTTGTCTAGAATTTTTTGTTACATCTCAGTTAGTTAGTTATTGTTGTTTTAAGGGGCGGAACTACGAGGTCATCTGCCCCGCTTAACACAGATTAAAGAATACAAATTTTGAATTGAATTTAAAATTTTGAGGTGGACATCTAAATTTAAAAAAAGACCAAAAATTAATAAAACAAAAACAAAAAGAAATTAAATAAAAAACAAAATCATAAAAATAAACAAAAATTACGGAAAAAACAAAAACATTATCATTCAAAAACGAACAAGTCGTTGAGTCAATGTTCACTGGAAAATTTAGATTGCTGGTCCTAAGCCACTCTCACTTATAAAGCGGATAACGCGATCAGCAGCCACCGCGACATCGGCTAATATAAGTTTGAGTGTCGTCTGCAAACCAAGGTTTCTTCGTAAGTCAGCAAGATCCACACACTCGGTGAAAATGTGGGCCACTGTGAATACGGCTCCACAGGTACAAAGTGGGGGGGTCTTCCCTTCTCATTAGGTACGAGTGGGTTGATCTTGTATGACCTATCCTTAGCCTACACAAAATGACGGACTCTCTCCGGGCCCGGAAGGAGCTCCGCCACACGCGAGTAGTTCCCTTGATCGCTCTCAGTTTACTGGGCAGTGGGTCAGCTAGCCACTGACTCTCCCAAAAAGCCAGAACTTGTAGGCGTAAGAGTAGGTCGTGGATTCGCTGCACTAGGGGGTGTTGCGGGAAACATGTAGCAATTGACTGCAACGAACTCAAAGAGTCGGTACACACGAGAAAGTGGATTCGAGCATCCTGTAGTGCAAACTGCAGAGCTTCATAGATGGCAACGAGCTCCGCAGTCAACACACTACAGGCCTCAGGCAAAGAGATCTTGGTATTTGCACCATCAATAACGTAAGCACAACCCACTTTCTCGTCCACCTTCGAACCATCCGTGTATAGAATGCCAGCGTCCGGAAATTGGTGAACTATGCTGTGGAACTGCCTCCGGTAAACGGAGGCATCCGTGTTCACCTTAGGACCTCGGTGCAGATCTAACCGAATTTCCGGATGCGGGACTTGCCACGGAGGCACCTCGCTAGATGTCCGGCTCATACAGGGACCTACAGCCACTCCTATTTCAGTACACGAGCTATCAAGTCTAATACCAACCGGCCGAGTGGCACGAGGCCGGTTGGCGTAACCCTGGTGGTTTTGGGTACCGAAGAGAGCTTGATAGGTCGGGTGATGCGGCATTTGACGCACATTGGCAGCATATGCTAAAAGCATATGTTGGCATCTATAATTTAAAGGTGGAACACCCGATTCGGCGAGTAGGCTGGGTATCGGGCTGGTCCGGAAGGCACCGGTAGCCAGCCTAACGCCACTATGGTGGATACTGTCCAGCATTTTCAAGGTTGCCGGCCTTGCTGAACCGTATGCCGCAGAACCATAGTCTAGCCAGGACAGGACGAGGGCTTGGTAGAACCGTAGCAACACCGCACGGTCAGCCCCCCACGTAGTGCCACTAAGAAACCTGAGCATGTTCAGTTTCCTGAGACATGTCATTTTCAATTGCCGTATATGGTGCTGCCACGTTAACTTGCTGTCAAAATGGAGCTCCAGGAAGCGATAAGTGTCAACCAACGGCAACGCAGCATCCCTGAGATGTAGTTCAGGGTGTAAATGTAGCCTCCGTAGCCGACAAAAATGGACGACGGAGGTTTTCGCTGCTGAAAAACGAAAACCCCGGTCGTGAGCCCACCTGTCGACCCGGTTGATAGCTAGCTGCAATTGCCGTTCCACGACTGCCATACTTCCAGAGCTGTAATGCAGAGCTAAATCGTCTACATACAGCGATGGAACTACCGCGGACCCGGTGGCGGAAACAATGCCATTAATGGCAATCGCGAACAAGGTGACACTCAGCACTGAACCCTGAGGAACTCCATTTTCTTGGGTATAGTATTGCGATAATGTCCTACCGACCCTTACACGGAAGAGTCGGACGGACATGAAATTCGCAATGAAAGTCGGTAAGTTACCACGGAGTCCCCACTTGTGAAGGGTGGAAAGGATCCCGTAGCGCCATGTGGTGTCGTAGGCTTTCTCGAGGTCAAAGAAAACCGTGACTGGGTGCTGCTTTCGGAAAAAAGCCTCCTGTATGGCGCTCTCAAGTCGCACCAGATGGTCAGTGGTGGACCTATGAGAGCGAAAACCACATTGGTACTCAGACAGGAGACCTTTCTCCTCCAAGAACCACACCAATCGACGGTTCACCATCTTTTCGAGCAGCTTACATAGGCCATTTGTCAAACAAATGGGCCTATAGCTGCTTACAAACTTGGGATCCTTTCCAGCCTTAGGAATCGGTATCACGATCCCCTCTCGCCATTGAGATGGAAACTCCCCTTCAATCCATATACGATTGAAGAGGATCAACAGTTGTTTTATACTGGCTTCGCACAGATGTTTTAACATTTGATTATGTATGTTATCCGGTCCAGGAGCCGTATCCCTGCACAGTGCAAGCGCACTGCGCAGTTCCCATTCAGAGAATGGTACATTATAGGACTCCGAAGCAGCAGTGGCAAAGGACAAGGGGTGAGTCTCTGCCTCCCGCTTCAGAGTCAGAAATGTAGGATCGTAACTCCCGGAGCAGGATACATCGGAGAAGTGCGAGCCAATGCTGTTGGCAATGGCGAGATGGTCCGTGATGCTGTCTCCATTGATGGATACTCCGGGTATCGACAGTGATGTCGGGAGTCCGGAGATCCGGCGAAGCTTAGTCCACACTTGAGATGAAGGAGTATGCGCCGTCATAGACGACACATACTTTTCCCACGTCGTTTTCTTACTCTCCCGAATCAGATATCGGGCTCTGGCACGCATCCTTCTAAAGGTGATAAGGTTGGCCATAGTGTTTTGCCTCCGATAGCATTTGAAAGCACGTCGACGATCTTTAATGGCTGCTGCAATCTCGGCTGTCCACCAAGGGACAAACTTCCGGCGTGAGTTTCCGGATGAGGAAGGTATTGTTTCCTCAGCAGCAGCCAAAATACCATTCGTTATGTGAATGGTATGATCGTCGACACTCTCAAAGGTATCTTCGGCAAACACCGCACGTGCCATGAAAGTTGGCCAATCAGCCCGACGGAGAAGCCATCGACTTGGTAACTCGATGGCTCTCTGGTTTGGAAGAGTAACGATAATTGGAAAATGGTCACTATTACAAAGGTCGTCGTGTACACCCCACTGTAGCAGGGGAACCAGCGCACGACTGCACAAGGTAATATCGACACTTGAATAAGTGCCGTGAGCAATAGAGAAGTGCGTAGGTTCCCCTGTGTTCAACAAACACAGGTCCAGCCGCCTGATCAGCCTCTCAAAATCTCTCCCTTTACCGCTAGTGGTAGCAGAGCCCCAGATGCTGTTGTGGGCATTAACATCTCCCAGAAGGAGAAAAGGAGGGGGGAGCTGAGAGACTAGATCCTCCAGCTGTCCGTAATCCGGCTGAGAATCAGGCGGGATGTACACGTTACATACTGTTGCCATTACTGGCGACGAAGTACGAACTGCAACTGCTTCTAGCTGAGTACGCAACGGCACCTCTTCACTAAAGAGACTAGAGTGGACGAGAGTACAGACGCCACCGGCGGCCACAGCTCCGTCCACCCGGTCTTTAGAGAAGAGTTTGAAGTGTCGCATTGTTGTCTCATGTCCAGGACGAAACCTGGATTCCTGAAGACAGACAATGTTTGCCGTAAACTGAGAAATCAATTGGCGTACTTCCACGAGATGTCGAAAATAGCTATTACAGTTCCATTGTAATAGTGCCATAGTGTGGACTTAAGTAGAAGATAGTCGTCTACTTATGCTTAACCGTTTGCCAACCATCCCTATCCTTAGGAGTAGGTGATAGCGTAGGAGAGCATTCCTCAATCTCCACATCTCCTTCGGAGGACGAAGAAAACGGAGCGAATGCTCTCTTGGTTGGCGAACGGTTATCGCCGGACTTTCCGGGTCTCGTCCTTGGTGAAGAGCGAGAGCGGTGACGAGGGACCTTCTCCCGGTCCGATGACTGGGAGTCCGTCCCCGGCACGTCCCGACTATTTTTCTTTTTGAACCGGCGTTGACGTCTATTTGGGGAAGTAGTTGGTCCCTTCCCCCCTGATGTCTCCGTCCTGCCAAACAATGCAGCACTTGCTAGCACTGCTCCTCCGGTGGTCGTGGAAGCAGAATTGCCAGCAGGTATTGGAGCTGCCTTTTCAGCAGGAGGGCAAGAGAGACGGCGATGAACAGTCTCTTTCTTACCCGCCGTTCCTGTCCCCTGTTTTATTTGGCTGGATATGGGTCCAGCCGTGGCCGGCGAAGACTTCCTCCTCGAACGAGACGGAGATTGCTTCTTCACTGGCCTTATCGGAGGAGTTACCTTCTCCGATGGCGCCGGTTTAGTTGGAGGCACCTGAGCCTTTTGTTGGATGCCAGAAGAAGATTCCGTAACCTTCTTCTGGCTAACAGGGGTGATAATGGGGCTATTTGTAGCCCCTTTAACAGTGGTAACTCTTTTACAACTTGTTTCCGTTGTCAAATTTGCCGCTTGATTACTAGATTCTTTTGATACCTTTTGAGCATATGATACTGAGAAAATAGGAGAGGCCATGGAGCGATATTTTCTGCGTGCTTCAGTGTAGGAGAGCTCGTCTAAGGTCTTTATTTCTTGAATTTTCTTCTCCTCTAGGAAGGCAGGACATTCCTTCCAGCGAGGAGAGTGCTCTCCCTTGCAATTTGGACATGCGGGAGGTGGTGTACATTCCGCTCCCTCATGAGTGGCCTTGCCACAGGAAAGACAGATAGGCTTTCCCGAGCAACGAGATGAGGTATGTCCAAATCGCTGACACTGAAAACACCGCAATGGAGATGGAATATACGGTCGCACATCGAGAGTGTACATTGACACTTTGATCCTCTTGGGCAGGCTATCCGACTCAAACGATAAGATGAACGCCCCGGTGTCAACTAGTACACCATTCATCTTACGTTTGATTCGTCTCACCTCGACAACGCCATGCTTTCCAGTTCTTTCCAGGATACGCTCGTCGGTAGTGTTCACCAGGTCCCTATGAAATACTAAACCTTTCTTCAGGTTTAGGGACTGGTGCTTCACTACCTCGACTGGAATACCACCGAAACTTGTCGTCCCAAGAAGACCATCTGTCTCTTTCCTTGAGTTTTTATCAGGAGTGCGCCGTTTCGCAGCTTTTTTACTGTGTCTACATCGCCCCATTTCCCCTCAATTGCATAATGTAAATCAAAAGGATCAACGTTTGTAAAATTTTGCCCATCGGTCCTTGTTACCATAAGGTACCGAGGGAAAAACGTTGAATCCTTTTCATCAAGCGGCGAAACTAGAGGCATAAACTTCCTCTTCTTAAATTTTAAAGACGGCTTTGTAAGGGAGCCACCCTGTGAAATAATGGACGCTATGTTTGGTCCCACGAGTAGCTAGGGAACTGAAAGTCAACCCCCGGCAGAGCCCCGCTTGCCCGGGGTAAGGCTAAGGTTCTCCAGAGGTCGCCAGGTATCTGGAGGTGGGTCGCTTGTGACTACTCACCCAGTAGCCATTCATCACCTCGCCACGACCACTCAGCATGTGATTAGGGGAGGATTCCACCTCCTGTCACGCACACACACATTTACACCAAAGAAAGAAAAGTTGAGACAAGGGCCAACTAAGGCGGGAAAGTGAGACTCCCTAGGCCTAGGATACCCTAATACCGTCGGGGTCGGAAAAGAACAAGAGTTGACCAAGAGAGGTCGACAGGAAAGAAGACGGAGAGGAGCCCGGCACAAGTAAGTGGAAGCAATGCCGGACTCAGCTGGGGTCCCGTGGTCGCTAACCCACGTCCCACTAGATGTGAGCCCCTGAGGGGGATTACATCTCAAATACATATTCCATTTTCTCCACGTTGATACGTTGGTAATGATCCCATCCTATTTGAGTTAATTTATTTGCTGATACTAAATGAGGATTATACATATTTTTGTTTAAAAAAACTTTCTTTTTATAAGAAAATGTATTTCCCTTCTAAGTATTGTTTCATTGAATTGTAATACTAGTGGACAATATTGCACAGATATTGATGTGCTTAACGACATATTAAAAGTCCCGAACTTTCCTCTGCTGGCTTCCTTGAATTCCAGGCCTTGGAACTGCTGGAGTCCTGGAAAACTACATGTTCTCACTGGAATTGGCATTTGATGCAAACAGTTGTACCGAAATCGACCGGAGATTTCCCAAATTAAAGAAGGATAGAGCTATTAAGAACCCATGCTAACATATGTAGCTGGGACATAGACGACGACAAAAAGGGACGAGAGCAGGATACAGGCAGCAGCGATGAGGTTTCTAAGAAGCATCGAAGGAAAGACAAGGCTGATACAGTAAGGAATGAGGAAATTAGAAAAAGGACAGGAATCTGGAAACTCCAGGATAGGATAGAAACAACTAAAGTAAACTGAAGTGGTATGGACACATGATGAGAATGAGTGAGGAGAGAGTGCCACAAAAAGTATTTTTGGAAAAATGAACAGGAAAGACAACACGAGGAAGACCCCCAAAAAGATGGATGGATTCAGTGAAGGAGTGTGTAGAGAAAAAGGGAGGAAAACCAGAAGATGTACTGCAAGTAGGAAAGGATTGGTGGAGGGACAGGCAAAGATCTTCATCATCAAAGTCCCACTCCAGTCACCCGGGTGTGGTTTACAAGCCTCCTCCACTCCTTTCGGTCCTTCCATTTTTCCTGTTCCATCACTTCTGCCACATACAATCCAGCTTCTCCAATGTCCTTCAAAATTTGGTCCAACCACCTTCTTCTCGGTCTTCCAACTGCTCTCTTCCTTTGACTTCTCTTTCTAATTCCCTTCTTGCTACTCTTTCCTCACCCATTCTTTTCACATGTCCGAACCAACGTAACCTTGCTTTCTGTATCTTCTGATTTAACGGTTCCATATTTAACTCTTCTCTGATTGTAATATTATGAATTCTATCCCTTCTTGTCTTTTCAACTGAAGTTCTTAAAAATTTCATTTCCACTGCTTGTATCTTACTATTTTGCCTTTTATTCGTTACCAGTGTTTCCAGGCCATATGTTACAATTGGTATGAAATACTGTTTATATAATGTTAATTTTGTTCTCTTGGGTACTTTGTCATCCCATAAAAGTTCTCTGACTTGATGATAAAATGTTGTACCTTTACTTAGTCTGTTATTAATTTCAATGTTGATGTCATTACTTCCATTTATAGTGCTACCTAGATATGTAAACTGTTCTACTTTCTCTAACCGTACCCCATCTATGTTCACTTGACTTTTCTTTTTCTCTTTTCCACAGTAGATGACTACAGTTTTCTTTTTACTAATTACCATTCCAAACTCCTTCAGATTTTCATTCCAAATGTCCAGTTTCTTTTGTACTTCCTTTTCTCCCTTTACCCAAATCACCACATCATCTGTAAATACGAAAGCATTCACTTCATCATTACTGATACTCTGTTTTACACGTTTTATAATTTCTTCCATCAGTATAATAAATAATAATGGTGATAATGCACTTCCTTGCTTGAGGCAAAGATGGAGGTCCTTAATTCACAACCCAATCCAGGAAGAGACTGGAACCGGGAAATGAAGATGATGAGAGCTACATTTAGTTGAAGCTAGTTGAAGTGCATATTCTATAACATCTGGCGCTGCCGGAAGCACCAAACGGCGGAAAATTTGTTAAAAAGTTCCATCTCTATGTTGTGGTTTGCGATGTACCTTATCCTGGGTTTCTTCAAAGTGTCTTGTGAGGTCGTTTCACCTACAGTGTCTTTCAGTTTTGCTTTCACTTCGGTAAAGTGTAACATTGATTGAGCAAGAGCAAGGCCCCTAAATTGATGCTTCAGAATATTTCTGCTGCCAAAAGCAAAAAATTTGAATGTATTTGTGCCAAATCTTGATTTCTTCAATTACTTCAAACTTCAAATTATTTTTATTTTGAACTTGAGGAGATAGCTTCAAAATTAGTCCATAGAATTAATGACCAAAAATCTCAGTACATGGTAATGAAGAGGAATATTGACGTGTTTGAGAATCGGTTACCTCTTCTTGTTGGCAAGCATAGTTTTGAGAGGGTTGAACATTTCAAATTCTTAGGAGTCATGATTGATGAAGAGAATCATAGAGAAGTGGAAATTAACGATAGAATACAGAATGCCAACCAAGTGTACTACTCTCTGCAGTTCTTATTGGGATCCAAATTTTTGATGAGAAATACAAAATTGAAAGTTTAAAATACCATCCTTAGGTCAGTTTTACCTCATGGTGCAGAATCATGGAGTTTAACAAACCAGGAAGAACACCAGTTGCAGGTTTTCAAAAATAAAGTGTACAGGAAAATGTTTGGACCATTTTTTGACTTTGCATCTCAAAGCTGGAAAAAAGATCAAATAAAGACATATACTCACTATCACAGCAAGCACCAATACTCAACATCATTAACTCCAGAAGACTTCAATGGGCTGGTCATGTACTAGGGAGAGATGATAGGATGGTCTTACAAATATTTAAAGAAGAACCAAGAAGAAAAAGGCCAGTAGGAAGACCACGAAGTTCCTGCAAAAATGAAGACTCCAAACTTTGTAGACATCTGAATGTGGACAAGGACTCGCCCAAAACAGAGTTCAGTGGAGGCATTTTGTGGGATCGGTGCAGAACCTTCGTATCCCATAGAAGCCTTCAGAGTGAGTGAGTATATCATTCATAAGTGAGAATGCAAGAATTATGGCAAAAGCATTTAATGAACTTATGAATTGCGCAGAACCCGAGGAATTTTTACAAAAATATGCGGTTGGTCAGTCTCTGCGAGCTCATGCGTGTTATGTGGCCATAGAAAGTAATTCTCCTTTCTCGCATCATGTCAAGTTATCCTTTCCACACGTATGTAGAGTTCGTTGTTATGTCGCCTTCTGTACTCTCCGTTTTCTCTGACTGGTCCTAGGATCTTTCTCAGGATTTTTCGTTCTTTGGCCTCTAACTTCTCAACTCATCATCATCATCTTGTACAGTTTCCAGCCCCAGGCTGGGTCTGTTTGGAACATAAGCCTCGCCACTTAGTTCTTTCTTCCCACCACCTCTCCGCTGTCACTCTGGTCCAGTCCTCGCCTCTCTTCTTGACACATTCCTCCACTCCTTTCAGCCATCTATCTCTTGGTCTTCCCCTTGGTCGTTTCTTCTGCATCTGCATCTCATGTATCCTCTTGGGAATCTTCTTCTCATCCATTCTCTTTAAGTGTCCATACCACCTCAGTCTTGATGTCTCAATCCTACCTTGCAAGGGCTCCTCTTTCACCATTTCCCTGACCTTTTCATTCCTCACCCTGTCTCTTCTTGTTACTCCGATCCTACTTCGCAGGAACTTCATTTCACCTGCCTGTATTCTGCTTATGTCTCTTTTCTTCATTGTCCACGTTTCTGAAGCATAGGTCAGTATCGGGATATAGTAGCTTCTGTATAACACTTCCTTGCTTTTTTGTGGGACATCTTTATTCCACACTAAGCTCCTAATGCTTCTCATAAATGCTTCTGCCTGTCTGCCACGTTCCGTAATCTCTTTGTCATTTCTCCCATTTTGCTCCACTATACTTCCCAAGTACTTGAGACTTTCCACCTTCTTCAGCTGTCCACCTCCAAGTGTTATCCCACTCATTGGTCTGTCCTTTTTCCTGGTCGTTAACAGGATCTCACATTTACTGATGTTGAACTTCCATCCGTACTCTCCCACTGTTTCTTCCCAAGCCTTCAGTTGCTCCTGAATTTCCTCCTCCTTGTTTCCCCAGACCATGAGATCATCTGCAAACACCATTGCTTTCATCTTATCTTCTCCTATCTTTCCTGCTACCCGTGTCATTACCTCGTCCATAACCACAATAAAGAGAAGGGGTGACAGCGCACTACCCTGTTTCAGGCCACTCGTTTGTCTGTCTCTAACTTCTCAACTAAACCTTTCTTATTCATTGCAAGACATTCTGCTGCGTACAGAGCTTCCGGACGAATAACTGAACAATAATGCCTAATCTTATTCTTGTTTATTATAGTTATTAGTTTTATTTAAATTTTTGTTTTATTAATTTTTGGTCTTTTCATATTTAGGCTTCCACCTCTAAATTTGTATTTCAATTCTAAATTTGTATACTTTCATCTGTGTTAAGAGGGGCAGATGACCTCACAGTTCCACCCCTTAAAACAACAATAACTAACTAACACGCACTCCCCTTCCCTGGGCACTCGCCTACACTGCTACCCCTCAGTCAAGCGAGTGAAATACTGGAGGGGTGACGTCCTTCAGAACATAGTTATTGACAAGTACCTAACGGTAACTGTAACGAAGATACTTTTGAAAAGTAACTTGCCTAACCCTGGTAAAAATGTATGTTGGCAGCCTTGTCTCGGACGAGAATATTTTTCAAAATAATAAATACCGTGTTTACTCGGCTATAGGACCCCCTCACCTATAGTACCCCCCTTAATTATCAAGAGCCAAAATACAAAATTCTTGGAAATCGCTTATAGTACCCCTCCTTAATTATTGAGAGTCAAAATACAACACTCTTGGAAATTGACAAATTCTTAAAAATTTTAAAAATTAAAAATCATCCTCTTTTACGACAAAAATATTTTTCTTGTTACATTACGGTATTTAGTTATTCAGATGATATCCCAATATCCAATAGAAGATGCCACACAATTGGCCGAGTAGAAGCTCCATCCGCCCATGAAAGTTATAGTTTCATATCTTGCCTGCATTCTTTTGTTTTGTATACAAAGATGTATTCTGCCCCACGGGGATGAAGCTACAATACGAGTAACTGACAACACTGGGTACTTCAGCGCCACCCCCCTACGAGCGCTGCTAGGCAAAAGGCCACCTTGTGATTGGTTGATTTGGCCTTGTTACCACTGCCGGCTGGCTGCTTTAAAGCGATCCAGCCGGCAGTGCTTGTTACATTTGGAGTTCTGTGTTGTTGATAACATGGCGGCTCTACGTGCTTGAAACGGTAACTGTTCATTATCCTGATTTTGAGTAACTTAGACGTTCAAACTATTCGCAATGGCAAATATTGTTCATGGGTAACACGATATTTCTGAAGCTTATAATCGTGCTCCATACTTTTCATTCGTAAACCGTATTTGTCAAATGCGGGTGTTGCTTACGCCAAACAATATGAGGCATACGACATCGGCGTGAACAGTTCTGAATAAAACCATCAAGTCCAAAGTCTCAAGTTGGTGCGATTTTTTAAAATGGAAATGTGTCCTTAAATAAAATATGGATTGGAGTGACACAGTTAAATAAAATAAAAATATAAAATGAAAACATATTTGGCAGCTAATATTTCCATACTGGTAGTTGACTGCCACACCACTAGGCGTGCTGCAGTAGTTTCTTGTTTCCATGCTTTACCATGTGGCATTCACTTCTATTATATTTGATGTTCTGTGTTCTGCCCTGATTAGGACAAAGGCAGTAACTACATGAACTTGAAAACCGAGGAAATTGAGTTCAAAGTTTAATCAATTTCTCTTTTCTTTCTACTCTGTGGATCATGTTGAAATTAACACATTAACTAAAACACAAGGGGGAATTTCATTTTCTGGCATCACAAATTACATTTTTCAACGAATTATTGAATTATGGCGGATACTGCCTATTTACATAGTTCATGTGGGTTTCCGCTCTGATTGAAAGAGCAGTAAGTGGAAGTTACTGCCCTTTATCGTTGTATCCTGTGGATGGTGCTTTTTTCCTTTGAACTCTAATTAAAAACACAATAGATTTAAAATAAGATGTTGTAAGTGATATAATACTTTGAGCTAGTCACCTCAGGTAGTGGGGCAATATACAGTAAAACTTCACTTATATGATTTTCAAGGGACCAAATGAAAAAAACGTATAAGCGTGAAAAACGCGTAAATGAAAGTCGCTAAATAAAAACTGCAAAATGTATGTGACATTATGGGTTATACAGGGACTTGGTGTTATATGCGACGCGGACTCTCGCTCGCGCCCGCCGCGAGCCGGTCCCCCGTCAAGCACTTGGCCGTAATGCGCTTCTTGGCGCCACAAATTTCCCTCCTTTGCAGTGTGCTTTAGCAGTGTGGGGTTCAGTTTAGTCAATTGTTCACGTCTTTAGTGCTCAGTGTGATGTTCCAATGCGATTTTCATTACGTGAACGTGTGTAAATACCTTCATAAAGTACAGAAAACCTTTCGCGAAAATGAGCTTAAAGACTATATTACAGTTGAAATACAGTCAATCCGTGGTGAGGAACTTCAGAACGTAAATTACAATTTCATAAAGAGGTGCCAGCGATGTGTAGCAGTGAATGACGAACATTTTCAGCACCAGCTGTGAACTACAGTATAGGCTATATATAGGCCGCGCGAGCTCCGCATTACGGCAAAGTGGCTGGCGGGAGACAGGCCCGCAGCGCGGGCGAGCGGCGAGCGATGGCCCCCGTTAAGAAGTGAACAACAGCAATCGTAATGAACTTCCTCTTCCTTTCACCCATGTTCACTGCTATCAAGGTTAACCACAACTGAAGCACCAAACAAGGCAGAACAATGACTGCAGCAAGTGATGTTGTATTTCGCAACACACGCAACTTCAAGGTCGCTCTCGCCACAACATAGCGCCGCGCGAGGGATGGTTTCCGAGAAACGTACAGTGCGTGTCATAAGTTTCTGGCTCCAATATTTTTAGAGATTTTAGGTAGGGAAACCGTTGTAAACGTATAAACGACGCATTTTTCTCTCGGGGACGTAAGATATGATCGTATAAGCGTGAAAAACGAATAAATGTAAAACGTATATCGGAAATAAATTAACATGGAAAGTATAGGGATTTTGCCGGGACCAAGAAAAAAATCGTATAAGTGTAGAAAACGTATAAGTGTGAATCGTATAAAAGAAGTTTTACTGTACTCGCTTTTTAAAAATTGATCTCACAAAGAACAGATCTTCACAAAATCCACAATTTTATATTTATAAAAAGCAAGCTTCCATTACCTGCATCTGTTGTGCAGCATTAAGAACAATTATTATTATTCTCCTCCACACTTTTTTTTCAGACAACCTCTTTATTTCTTCATAAAAGTTTCAATTTCCGGACCAGAGAGCATCACATTTTACTTAAAACCAGCCTCCATTTTTCCTGGCAGCAACTACATCAACAATATCTCCATGGTTACCTTCTGCCATGTCAAGAAACCTTTCCATTATCAGCCAAGGCCACCTGGTCCACCCACTTGGCTACCCACCAGCAAAGAATCTCAAGGCACATTCATAAGATTCTCTGAGGCGGTGTACCAATCGTGGTCATGGCTGGCAACCAGATAAAAAATAAAATAAATAAACAGAAAGAAACTAGGAGTCTCTGTAACCTACAAATGTTAGGTTACAAGGTTTTGAGTTTGGATTTTATTACTTGAATTGCAACTATTACAGAAGGAAGCACAATCCAATGTAAAGTGAATTATATAACAAACCATGCACTGTAAATACTGTTTAGTGCCATTGTTTATCACAGGGTTCAATAAAAGCTATTTTTAGCCAAACAGTTAATTCCTATTCACATTCAGAAATGTTTTCCCAGAACAATTTTCTGTTCCCAGACATTGGCGGAGTGAGGTTTCTGATAATGCCTTTCTTCTTTTCCTTGGAAAGAACTGGTCGAGGGAGGGGGGCCTTTCTTTACAACAGCAGATTTCAAAAAATTGAGTTCAAGATATTTATTTGCTCCATAGTCTGTTGTATAATGAAGGTTATGATCAGCTATTCTTGCACAAATATGGACAATTTTGGAAAGAAGAATTTTCTCAGGATTGCAACGTTTGGAATTCCGCTTAGAAAATGAAGACAAATCTTGAAAATTATAGAAGTCAGAAATATTCATAACTTTGATAATAACTTTGTCA
Source organism: Meconema thalassinum (assembly GCA_946902985.2). Taxonomy (NCBI): domain Eukaryota; kingdom Metazoa; phylum Arthropoda; class Insecta; order Orthoptera; family Tettigoniidae; genus Meconema; species Meconema thalassinum. The sequence goes on along the minus strand of OX336399.1, from coordinate 160,533,973 downwards.
TTATTAGCAGACTGCACAGCACTAACAAAATTGCTGAAGTCGTAGGTCTTTCCTTGACGTTTCAATGATAATTCAACTTGGTGGTGAAAACTGTCACAAGACATGAATGTATGTCCAGGTTCAAAATAGTTCACTTTGACTAATTTCACATGGACTCTCGAACAATTTACTATGTAAACCAGGAAAGAAAGAAAGGCCCAGTTTTTATTTTGGGTAGCACAATGTCTAACCAAAATATGAACTGCTCTGAATCCCTGTGAAACAAGATGAACTGCATGAAAGTACTTATTAATTCCTCTTTTCCCCTCCATCTGATCCCTTCATGCCACAAGGCAGCAAATGGAAATAGTTTGGTCTGATTTGATCCCACCGGTGCAAAAGTTTCATTATAGGCAATAGCCCTACTAGTGAAGATGGCTTTTTTAAAGGTGCCAATACGAGGTAACATTGTAACCTTTTCCAAGTCGGCAGAAACACATATTGTTCCTGATTCAAAGCTCCTATTTGCATGGCTCCTGTAAAGTGAACGAGTACTGGAAGCTCGTTGAATATGTCAACCCAATGAATACAGGGTTCACATTCTGGATGCAGATTGTCTTTATTGTGACCAGCATTGTGTAAATTGAAAGTCTCACATATTTCGCATTGTTCATGTCCCAATTCTGTAAAATGTATGTAGCAAAAATGAACAGACACTGCCTTCTTAGATTGTAGCCAGTATTTACTGCATTTGTCATTGTTGAGTATAGTAGCGCAGGAAGAACGTACAACCTTAAAGAGCAGATACTGCTTTCTCACAGTGCAGGTTCTACTTCCTACTGTTCTCTGTCATTGTAGATGTTCGAAAAATTGGAAAGGCAGTAACTGATTTTTCCTTATATTTTTAACAGAATATCATATTACTGCGTTTTAAGGTTGTATTATGATGCAGAACATCGAGACGATTCCAACGATACCAATACTCCATTATTTTGTATTTCTGCAGTTACTGCCTTTTTCCTTAGCACGGCAGTATTGCCCTTCGAAGTGGTGTTTGCTGCAGCCTTCTTCTCAGTTTTATTTTAAACACATTTCATTTGTTGCTAGAACCGTCGGCGTTTGTGTGACGCGTTATTGGTACATTAATGTGAAACGTGTGAATAATACGTACTCGGTTATGTTTACAAATGTTAGTGAGAAGTGATCCTGCATTCCCTAATTGATGCATTCTCCCTCCCTATGTTCAAATAAAAATAAAGTTTGCATTTCCATGTCTGATACTTTGTCCATTCCATTCTATTTCTTTGATACTAAGATTTTTGCTTAGCAAGGGATAGTAGTGAAAGTCATTAGGGGATAGCCAGGAAAGTGAGGTTATGGCAGTCTCATAATGGGCTGATTAAAGATGTAAACTTTGTTTATTTTGATTAAATATACCATACTATGTAGCATCAAAATGAAATAGCTTATTTTTACTCTCTCCCTTTCCCAAAATAATGGATTTTTGCAAAGTTCGTGTCTATAGTAGCCCCCCTCTCAATTTCGGAACTAAAGATTTAGAGAAAAAAAAGGGCATCCTATAGCCGAGTAAATACGGTAACTTGCTTTTTGGTAGAGTAAGATACGAGAGTATTCGCTGCCCATACAATAATACGAACCTGTACTTTTAAAGACCCATGAGGCCACACTGAAATCTGACAAACTGCGGTCACTGTTCTCGATCGGGACTGGAGAGTCCGAGAAGCCGCACGACTTGAGAGTGCTGACAGGAATCCACTCTTCATACGTGATGTTGGCAAGTCTCGGGAGATCATAGAAAATGGTCTGCAAGATATTCAAGTGAAATAATATGGCACCAAATCCACTGGGAATATAAGGTAAAATTTTTACAATGTTCGGGTGGCTATGTTGAAACACATCTTGTAGTTAAGCAACATTGGGCATGGTCAGTACATGGATGGGTGACCAGTTCTGGGGGACCACCTGTTTTCGGTGGGGGAATGGAAGGAAGAGCGGAAATAAGTTGTTGATTATTGTTGATGGCTCTACTGCATTTTCCGGAGGATGGCTCTGTGAGTCTATGAATATGTGCCCATAACTGCTCGAATCCATTTTAGGTCCGTATTGACAAATTAACAAACTCACAAAGTGACAAAAATGCCGAAAAGATTCTGTCCAATCAATATGTTTATATTCTTGGACTTTGATTACGTAATTCTAGATCGGTACATGTTTCGGGCCATTCATCGACGCTTGCTCGGCCTTATCTATCAAAAACCATTCCATCAAGTACAGTACATAAAAACATCCAGGCATGCAAATACACATTAAAATATAAACACTCTTAAACAAGTTAAGATCTAAAAAGAACTTAAAATATTTGTAGAGGCGTGCCAATATTACACCTTTAGGAGACTATTTAGGATTATGTAATCGAAGTACAAGAACGTAAACGTATTAATCAGAAGGACATATAGAGAAGTGCAACAAGGCAGTGCCCTTTCACCATTACTATTCATCACCATCATGGATGAAATCATAAAAGAAGTAAAGCAGAACACCAATATGGATCTTAAAGCATTCGCTTTTGCAGATGATATAGTTATCTAGGGAAATAATGAGCTGGAAGTCCAGGAAAGGCTGAACGTCTGGAATGATCATTTGAAAAAATATGGACTGAAAGTAAGTGCTACAAAAACTGCTGCAATGTCTGTTAACAGACAGAGAAGTAAAGATAATATCGCACCCCCGCAAGAAGACTGCCACAAGTCAAAAAAGTTCGATTTTGAGTTATTGCGTACATACTAATGGTTTATGTGTATGTAGTCTATGTCCTGGAAATGTGCCATAAGTCAAAACGTACTTTTATTGTTGCTATGGCCTATGTTTCAGTTTTCTACCTACAAGAAAGTTGCAACTCAAATACTAGAAGACTGCCACATGTCAGTTATGGCAGTTTTCTTTTGGGAACATGATATGAAAGACTGCCGTAACTCGAAATACGGCAGTTTTCTTCTATGCAGTTGGATGGGAAATAACCGCCATTTTGAGTTGATGCTGATGTTGTCTGTAGTGCCGAGTAGCCAAGATTGACTGTTGTGAAGAATTAGAAACATTTACTACATGACATATGAGTTCTAGAGCCATATTAATTATGTCAATGGCACTTAACCGCATAGATTAGGGAGAACGCACGTCGTCATATCGAATCATTTCCACTAACCCCAAGATTGCAGGTTCGCCCCTGACCGTGGTAAGTGATTTTTGAAAGGCGGCAAAAATACGATACGCATGTCATACGATGTTGGCATGTCAAAGAACCCATTTGAATTCAGTAGGCCGAGTTCATAATGGCAAAATTAATCTCGGGAGTTTCTGCCAGCACAAAGTTCCTCATTTCTCTACTAGAAAGCGCTATTGTGTTCAAGGAGATTAGATATCTAACATCTAACCTCCTTGACTTTCATAGTCAAGGAACTACGAAATTCGACATGCAAGCTACCCTCTGGGTGTCAAATAGCAAAGCTTGCACCAGGCACCCGAGGCCATACGATATTATTATTATTATTATTTCCACGGATAGAATCCCACTACTTACGGTCCCAAATGAACCGTGAATATATTGATGTGGGATTATCAGTCGCAGCTATGCACAAGCTGAACAGTGAAGAATACTAGGAAAAGGACATTTCGTGTGGCAACATTAATGTATACTCCAAAATTTTCAACAAGAGTATAATGTAGGATTCTAGGTGCCAAAAAAGGACCAGTGTTCCGAGTGCGAATCATTTAAACTTGCTACTAGTGATACCAAGGTACTACTTAAAGAGAGATGAAAAGAAAATCCACAGCCTGCTTCCAGTCGACCGACCGGGTCAGGGATGGAATGAATGAAGCCCCCATCTAGCGGCGTGGATATGAACTGTGCCGGCTGCCGAAGCCTGTCGCACTCCTCTGAGGCAACGATTAAATGAATGAGTGATGAAATGATAGTGGAGAGTGTTACTGGAATGAAATTCGTGACCGGAAAAACCGGACAGATCTCACATGGAGTGACCGGGATTTGAACCACGGACCCAGCGGGGAGAGGCCGGCGTGCTGTCGCCTAAGCCATGGAGGCTCTCACTTAAAGAGAGATATGAAGAACGAATTGAAAGCAAAAAATGAGACAGTCAGTCTGAAAGACTCTACTTTATATAATTTTAAATGCTACAAATGCTGAAAAATGCTAGAAAGGCTGGAGGCTTCGAGCGAGCGTGCGGTGAAAGGAGGGAGCTGGCTGGATGACGTCAGTGAACTCAGTACACATGCACCAAGCGGTACTATGACGTCACACGCCTCAGTGCATTCTCAGTACATTTCATGACGTTGGCGTAACGTAACAACGAAGTCGACTAGATCATTTAAAATGATAAAATAAAGTGCAGAGAGGAGAAGGAGAAAGACAAATCCGCTGCTGTCGAAGGAAAGTGTGTAACTGCATGTTATGATTTGCAGGCTGTTTTGAACACTACTGAAGGCAATGTTTCTTTGTTTTATTATAAAAGGAAACTGTCAGTATATAACTTCACTGTCTTTGACCTGGGCACTGCTAAGGGTTTTTGCTTCGTATGGGATGAGACTATAGGTGGAAGAGGATCAAATGAAATAGGATCCTCCGTTCTAGAATTTCTGAATGTCGATTACAGGGGAAATGATGTTATATTTTATTCTGATAACTGCTGTGGCCAGAATAAAAACAAGTACTTAGCATCACTGTACATGTATGTGGTGTTGGATGAAACATTAAGTAGTATTCCTTCCATCACACATACCTTTTTTTAGAGTATGTCATGGACAGAACGAAGGTGATTCCATGCACAGAGTTATTGAGAAAAATAAGAGAAGGGCATTGAGATCTGTCCCAGCGCAATGGGTCACACTGATCCAAACTGCTAAGATATCTGGCTACCCTTATGTTGTGAAACAAATGGCAACAGATACTTTTCATGATCTGAAACAGCTAGCGGGCGAAATAGGAAATAATTTTGCCACAAATGTGAGTGGTGAAAAAGTTCTCTGGAATGATATTAATGTGCTACGAGCAAGAAAGAATACATCTTTCATTTTGGAGTACAAGACAAACTTGGGAGAAGATTTCAAGCAGATAGATGTACGGCATCGACAGAGAGGACGTCCTCCGATAGGATTGTTAAGGTTGAAGAAGGCTTATAGCAAACCGCTTGGCAAATCTGAAGCGAAGAAAAAACACTTAGTATCTTTATGCGATGCCAATCTCATTCCATTAATACAACAACAGTATTACAGAGACCTTTTAACAAGAGATGCCTAAAGCATAATAAGTGGCAGTCAAACCTGAAAAGTAAGGTTCCCGTAAATCACTGTATTTTGTTTATGTGATGTTTCTTTGTGTATCATTCAATGTTATTACTTTCTAGTTGGAACAAAGCACCTATGTGTTTTACTGGATGTAGGTACTATTCATGAGGTATCAAGTAAGGTGTGACACATTCATAAACTGTATGTTATAATGTCTGTCGCATTATTAAGTTCTGTAATTATATTCTTACTTCTTTATTTTATTAAACTGCTTAAACTATTTTTTTTTTTTTTTTTTTTTCATAGATGAAAAAGAACGATCCTTGTTTCATTATATCCCGGATGTAAAGGGCTGGAACAGGGTCCACTCAGCCTTGGTTGGTCAACTGAGTACAGGGCGGTTCGATTCCCACCTCAGCCATCCTCGAAGTAGTTTCCCAAGGTTTTCCACTTCTCTTTCAGGCAAATGCCGGGATGGTACCTAACTTAAGGCCACGGCCGATTCCTTACCTCTTCCTTGTCTATCACTGCCCTTGAGACGGTAGAGGTAGGATCCCTTGCTGAGTCAGAGGGAAAAACCAACCCTGGAGGGCAAATGGATTAAAAAAGAAAGAATCAATGTTATTAAAATAATGTTAGCATTCCTGCTGTGACTAATCCAGTAAAATATATTTGTAAGCATTAATCTATGTACAAGAGTATAGAGCTGTGGAAAAGTTCGTTAAAATACAAATTCAGTTAAATTATTGATTAATACTTTGGCCATTAAGTGTTGGTATTCCCACGATCACCTAATAGGAAACTGCCGTATGTCTTAATTTTCCATGTATGACTTAAAATTAATGCATTTTTATTATAATATGTTCATAACGAATTGTGCCGTTATAAAGCTGAATGTCAGAGGACCATCTTTTACAAGTTTCATTATCCTAAAATATTATTTATTATTTTCACCATTGATTCAAACCTTTGAGAGCTTCTCCTGAAAAATGATTGTTTTTGACTTGTGGCAGTCTTCTAGCGGGGGTGCGATATAATGCTGGAGGGTGTACAATTGGAAACAGTAAACCAGTATCAGTACCTTGGATGCATAATATCAAGTGACAACAGAATACAGCTTGAATTAAATAACCATATTCAGAAATCAAGTCAATTCTATCAGCAAGTTCGATATCTACTCTGGAATAAGCAAGTGCCACTAAGATCAAAACAAACTCTGTTTCGAACATACTTTGTCCCTATATTGACTTATGGGTTGGAAACATGCACAATTACCAAAAAAGATGCTTGCCACGGTGGGTGAGTGGTTATAGTGTCGGACTACCAACCCCAAGATTGCAGGTTCACCCCTGGCCATGGTAAGTGATTTTTGAAGGCGACAAAAATCACGATACTCATGTCATACGTTGTTGGCATGTTAAAGAACCCATTTGAATTCAGTAGGCCGTGTTCAATGGCAAAATTAATCTCGGGATTTTCCGCCAACACAAAGTTCCTCCATTCTCTACTTGAAAGCGCTGTAGTAGTGTCAAGGAGTTTAGATATCTAACCTCCTTGACTTTCATAGCGTTCAAAGGAACGACGAAATTCGACATGCAAGCTACCCTCTGGGTGTCAATTAACAAAGCTTGCACCAGGCACCCGAGGCCATACGATATTATTATTATATTATTATTATTATTATTACCAAAAAAGATGACAGCAGACTTCAGGCTTCAGAAATGAAGTTTCTAAGAAGCATGCTTCAAAAAATCTAGGAAAGACAAAGTAAGACATCAGAAGATTAGAGAACAAGCTGAAATGAATCAGTCCCTGAAGGAGACCATAACTAGGGCACGTTTGCGATGGTTTGGTCACGTCAAACCTATGACAGAAAGAAGAATTGGAAAACAATGGTTACATACTGAGATTACTGGAAAGAGACCTGTTGGAAGACCTGGGAGGAGATGGCTGGACCAAGTGAAGGAAGATATCACATCCAAGGGAATCAACTGGGATGAAGTCTTGAAGGAGCAGTGGTGCATGAATCGACTAAAATGGAGAGCGCTCATAGACCACACCCGGGAAACTGGAGTGGAAACATGATGATGATCGGAAGGAAGTCTTTTCGGCATTTTTGTCATTTTGTGAGTTTATGAATGTGCGTCAACGTGAACAGCTGATTTTTCAATGCTATGCCACGGGAGAGTGCTGTCCATTCTCGACATCCCCAATAACACTCTCTCAAATCCACTATAGAATCCAAAACTGGATATTTCCTATATACCTTTCTCCAATCATCTGTATAGCAAAAACAACAGTTTTTTTTTTTAATGGGCATGTCTAGCAAAATAGAATGCAGGAAAACCAGGACTCAACTTACCTCTAGAGTGTAGTGATTGAGGGGATGGAAGGCAGTGAAGTAGAAGTCCTCCAGGAGCTTCTGGGCGTTCTTGATGGAGCTGCCCGACTCGAGACTGGTTAGAAGGCAAGAGCGGACCACTTCGTACTTCTCCACAACTCTGCTGATATTGTGCTCCTTAGCAAACTCCCACAATTTCTGCAGTGCTACCTGAAAAGAAAACAAGTAGTTCCGTGGAAAACTAAATAGCCTATTTTCAGGTCTTTTCCATAAAAATCTCTCCCACCTGTTCATTCCATGCAATATACTAAATAGCTTTTGGTTCATGACCAATCACTTCACCAACACCATTACAATGAGAAGTTATGTCCTAGAATACCGTATTTCCTTGCATAATCGTTGCATTCCTACTTTTCAAATAAAAATTTGGTTCGTAAAATTACATAGCATAATCGTCGCACATAGACGACGACAAAAAGGGAAGAGGCAGGATACAGGCGGCAGAGATGAGTTTTCTAAGAAGCATCGAAGGAAAGACAAGAAAAGGAAACTATTCTATTCATATATTGATATTTAAAATGGGAAAATCACGGAAAACCATTTTGAGGAGAGCCGACGGTGGGGATCGAACCCACATCTACTGAGTCCGCAAAGAGCTTGGCCCCGTGACCTAGCGCTGCGCATTAGAGAGCGTAGCTACTGCTGTCAGTTTTATTGTAACTAACAACACCAGAATAAATAAATAATATAAAAATAACCCCTGGAACATTGTACAAATATATTACACCAAAATATCCACTTTACAATACAACAATGTTTTTATACGATGTCCTTACACTCTTCGATACATGTTTCGGCTCTGTGAGCCTTCTTCAGTCAAACACATTCTCATATGACAAGTCTATTTGTTGATATTGTTAAGAAACTTTAAAAAAATATTTTTACAATCGTCAAAATTATTTAAAAATGGACATAAAATACTTAAAGAATTCGACTATGTGCAAAATTTCAGGTCATAGGCCCTTCGTCGTTGAAATACCAATTCAAACACAGGACCCCATTGTACAAGTATTGTAAAAATCGTGTATGAAAAATCCTTGTGGCTACGGGTGAACAGAAGTTCCTTGCTTAAAACTTTGTCATTTTGGTTCAACAACCGTAGATTTAAAGACACTGGAGATAACACCTCACCCGTAGCCACAAGGATTTTTCATACATGATTTTTACAAGATACTTGTACAATGGGGTCCTGTGTTTGAATTGGTATTTCAACGACGAAGGGCCTATGACCTGAAATTTTGCACATAGTCGAATTCTTTAAGTATTTTATGTCCAGTTTTAAATAATTTTGACGATTGTAAAAAGATTTTTTAAAAGTTTCTTAACAATATCAACAAATAGACTGTCATATGAGAATGTGTTTGACTGAAGAAGGCTCACAGAGCCGAAACATGTATCGAAGAGTGTAAGGACATCGTATAAAAACATTGTTGTATTGTAAAGTGGATATTTTGGTGTAATTTATTTACATATGTTATGCCCTCATTGGAGCACTTAACCAAAACAAGTATATACATATCTCAAAAAACAATATTAATGATTCAGCTTCTTATTTTTCTTCTTTTCCCAAAACATTTTCATTCTAGTCGACCTTGCCGCTCTCTCTGCATCGCATATGGTGTAAGTTTTGCGGGTAAAGGTTTTTAAGGGAAGTCGGATGTTCTTGTTTTTTCAAGATATTCTTCTCATCATTGTTAGCAATTTGGGACATTGTCAAGCCGAGTTCATCCAGATCATTTTGAATTTCCATAAACCACGAGTTCTTTGTTTTACTTTTGAAAAAATAATTAAATAATACTTTTAATTGTCTGGTATCCGGCAGGCGTGAGAGATGACAAAAAAAAGCAATTCGCCTTTTTCGCATAGTATAGACTATAGACTCAGTTTCTTTATAAACCACTTCATTTGGTAATAGACGCCATTGACCATCCACCTGATGTTTTTTATTAATTTATTATTTTGGTGTAATATATCAAACCAATACGGGAAAATTCTAGAATAATGAAAGAAGTCATAGATATTCACATTGTACAAATCCTACTACACACCAATCCTCACATACAGCCTGGAAACCACCACACTAACCAGGAAGGACTACTCGAAACTCCAAGCACCAGAAATGAAGTGAGTCAGGGAATATTCTCCGCAGTGCTTAGGCACTGCTACGTTAAGTGAGAGCCGGAGTTAAGTTGGCAGCACGGTGTCAGAGCTTTCGCTCACTCTCCAAGGTCGACAGGATATCAGAACACATGTGTGAGCTGTGCTGTGCTGTGGAAAGCGTCAGTATGAATGCAGTAAGGGAGCGTTTAGATCATTGGAATAGTGCAACAGGATACAGGCGGTAATGTTTACTACTGAAGAGAGAGCGTTTTTGGTGGAATACGTTTTACGTGAAGGCGATCGGTTTACAGAAAATTTTAAACTAAAATTTCAGGCGCGGTTTCCTAATTCAAAGTGTCTAAGCCGGGATACCGTTCGGGATTTGATAAGTAAATTTCGTGTGACCGGCTCAGTTCACGATGTACCAGGAAGAGGCAGGCCTACGCTGTTAACAGACGAAAAACTTGATGAAATTTCCGATATATTGCTGCGAAGTCCAAGTAAATCAATACGCAAATTAGCTCAAGAAACAGGAATCTCTAAGTGGACTGTTTGTTGTTTGTTTTGTTTTGACACAAGCCACGCTGTCTGCAGGAACCGTGCTGCCAACTTAACTCCGGCTCTCACCTAACGTACCAGTGCCTAGGCACTGCGGAGAATATTCCCTGACACCCTGTATGATACAGAAGACCAGCAAAGACAAGATCAGGAAATATAAAATCAGAGAAGAGGTGAGAATAAAAGATCCAGAAGGCTAGAATGAAGTGGTTCGGCCATGTGAAGAGAATGAGTGCCAATAAAACTGCATGAAAGAGACCTAGGAGGAGGAGACCAGTTGGCAGAACTATAAAACGATGGACAGATGAGGTGAAGAAGGATGTACAGGAGAGAGGCCAGGATTGTTAACGAAGAATGGTTCATGGATCGAAAGGGATGGAGGGGGCTTGTATACCACACCCAGGAAACTGGAGTTGGTCAACGATGATGATGATGATGACGACTACAGCTCATAAAGGGCCTAGACCTACCAAGCGACCGCTGCCCAGCAATTTAGCCTGCAGATATTGAGGCGATGCATGGCCAGCGCATTAGGTACCCTCGGCCGTTGATCTTGCTTTTCGAGACTGAGGCGCTGCCTCACTGTCAGCTACTCAATTGTCTTCACGAGGCTGAGTGCACTCCGTTCCAGCCGTCACGTCAGTTTCTAAAATCCCTGTCGGAGCCGGGAATCGAACCAGGGGCCTCCGGGTGAGAAGCAGACACGCCAACCCAACACCATGGGGCCGGCTATGTAGAGATGAAACGATTAGCTCAGGATAGGGAGGCATGGAGAGCAGCATCAAACCAGACAAAAGACTGAAGACTCAAACAACAAGAGTATGTTTCAACGCCCAATAATTGGCAGCCCTGATGTTACCTGAGAAGTCATTCGAGCTGAAGGACATGAGAGAGAAGCTGGTATTCAGAAAAGTGTAAGGCAAGGCTGCAAATATCAACCATACTTTTCAATCTTTAAGTTGACATCGAATAGAGATTTAGGTATTAGGAAGTAATTTTTGGAAACTTTTGTCTGGAGTGTGGCGCTCTATGGAAGTGAAACTTGGACTATTTGTGCAGCAGAGAAGAGGAGCGTTTGAAATGTGGTGTTACGGGAGAATGATGAAGATCAAATGGGTAGATAGGGTAACCAATGAAGAGGTATTAAGACAATTGGGAGAGGAGAGATGTTTCTGGCGACTGAGAATGGAGTGATAAGATAGGTTAGTAGGACACATACTAAGACACCCAGGAATAGCAAGCTTAGTTATGAAAGGAAGGGTCGAAGACAGGAACTGTAGAGGTAGGCCAAGGTTAGAATATGTTAAACAGATTGCTTTGGATGTAGAGTGTGGTAGCTATGTAGAGATGAAACGATTAGCTCAGGATAGGGAGACATGGTTAGCTGCATCAAACCAGACAAAAGACTGAAGACTCAAACAACAACAGTTTGTTTCAACGCCCCTGATGTTACCTGAGCATAGAGTCGAACATTGAAGTGCTGAGCCATGCACCACGGTAGGATCTCCTTCATGCTCCTGTCGAGGAACAGTGCGCGCTCCTCTCCCTCTCCCTCAGGAAGCACACGGGCCAGGTGATACAGCACCGAGATGAAGGAGCACATGCTACCCGTTCTCTTTTCAGACGCCTGCAAGAGAGTTCCACATAAATCCAATTAGAAATGTTACAATATCATATCCATCTTGTTAAGTGATCATCAGCCTACTCGTCATCACCAATGTTCAACTTGACCAAACCATGCGCATTATAACAGGCACTTAAAGGCTTCCAATCCTGAGTCACATTGAGCCTCCTTCCCTGCGACGAGATTTTTCACTTGTGCGTGAATTAACGAAAATAACTGCTAGTCCTGAGCTCCCTATTCATGAAGACATTCCTGCCATCAACATAAAGATACTCCGTTCCCGTCATCCTCCATTACAAACTTGCCAAGTCAATAACAATACATACAATATAAGTGATCGATGGACTAAATTATGGCGAACCAGTGCTACAAAGGAGCAACTGAAGATGCCCTGTATCAAAACCAAGCCACCAGAATTTGATAAACACAGGAAGATTTGGACCACTCTGAATAGGATACGAACTAATTGTGGTAGATGCGCCGATTCTCTACATTGTGGTGCTGAACGTCAAACGGTTCTGCACATTGTCCAAGCGTGCCCCTTACAAGCATTCCATGGTGACCCACAGGAGTTCTTCTTCGCAACAAACAAGGCAATTGAATACATCACAAATCTGGATATCTGTTTGTGACTCAGTGTATAGATTATGTAAATATGTATATAGACTGTAATTACCTTTGTGCAATGTTTTTCCAGAAGCTAAATAAATAAATAAATCATATATATTATTTCAGTAGTATAGATCCCTCCTGCGGCGCTCACAAGCGACCGATCGTGGCAAATGAGCATTCAAATGAAAGAGAATAGACGTTACCTAGGAAGAATTGCACTCTAATTTCATAAATATCTATAATTTCTTTAAAAAATTACTTTTAAAAAACTGTACGAAGTGTGCAATTTGCATATACTGTTGCTGTAGGAAAATACGCTCCATAATTGCTGTCCACTTCACATTTTGGCTGCTGTGACGCCTGTTTCATGTCTTTTTAACATTCTGAGGACTTTCCTTTATCATTTTACATGGATTTCAGAAACAATAAATCAAAGGAATAAGTTGTCAAATCGTATAATTTCATAAATATCGAATAACCAGTGAGTGTTACATTAGCAGTGAGGAATTGAATTCTAATTTCAAAAATATCAATTTTTGTAAGAAGTGTGCTGTAGGAAAAATACACGACATCAATGAAGTCCAGTTCGCATTTTGGCTGTAGGGCCGCCTCTTTGGTCGGTTCTTAAGTTTAGGGGCTGCGACAACGCGGTCATGTAGCCCCGTGTACTTTGGGTGTGTATAGAATATGTCGGATAACCAGTGTTAACTGTGATGACTGTATTAGAGTGTGTTATCTGTGTTTTAATTCAAGTAAGGACTGCAGACTTTTGAATTTTTCAAATAGTTCCTACTTTTGCCGCCAAACGCCACCGTCAACGACTAGTTCAGAACTTAGCTACCAGACGCCACCGCATTCGGCTCTTGGCAACGAACGTAGAAACCCAAGAGCATTGTTTACATTCTTAACCTATACAATTTAGCTTCACACAGGTGTAATTAGTGGAAGGATCTTTAACATGCCATAAATCTATGACATGGGACCGCCGGCTTTACTTCTCCTCCGAAGGAAGGCTTACTGAACTCACGATCTTGGGCACAGAAGCTCAGCATGCTACCAACTACGCCACCGAAGCCGCCTGTTTCATGTCCAAACTATTAAACGTTAATTCATTTACAGGTCCGCTGTCAATCAATGGACTCAGTACACAAATGACATTAGCAGTGACGAGTTGCATTCTAATTTCATAAATATCAATTTTTGTAAGAAGTGTGTGATTTGCAAGTACTGATGCTCTAACATGTTGCAATTATGATTTGTCGTCTAAAACCTTAAAACCATTAAACGATAATTCTTAACAACCTTTCTCCTTAAGTCTCTCATTATAAACCTATTGCGGAAAGTGTGGTTTATGAACATGCGAGATTTTTCGCACGGGTCCGATAGTTTCATCCAAATTCATGCAATGTTTTTATAATGCCTAAATGAAAGTGTGTGTACAGGTCGATGAGGGGAGATTAAGGAACTCCCGAAACATATCACTATGAATGTGTATTGAAAAGGCGGACAATTTAAATTTCAATAATAATAATAATATCGTGCAAGCTTTGTTAATTGACACACAGAGAGCAGCTTGCGTGTCGAATTTAATGCTCCTTGGAGCGCTTTGAATGTCAAGGAGGTTAGATATCTAAGCTCCTTGACTCGATACCGCTTTCTAGTAGAGAAATTAGGAACTTGGTGTTGGCGGAAAATCCCGAGATTAATTTTGCCATTATGAACACAGCCTACTGAATTCAAATGGGTTCTTTAACATGCCAACAACGTCGCCTTTTACTTACCATGGCCAGGAGCGAACCTGCAATCTTGGGGTTGGTAGTCCGACACTATAACCACACACCCACCGTGGCAAGCAATTTCAATTAACTTAACTAAGTCAATACGGACCATTATAGAGTTCATTAGTGCTGGACATGCTATGAATCTTGCGGCGAGTCATTGAGACCATTCCGCAGCACGGCCACTGTCAGGCTCTGTTCTATAGGGAGGGCTCTCGTTGTAGTTGCGCGGGACCGGGCTGTATGATTAGGGGGATGAAAGAACGCCACCAGGGTATGCATTGGCCATCACGACTTAACCGAACTTCTTCATACTCTCAACCATTGGACAGCAGATAGAAGCACAGAGAGAGAAGAGCTATTGATTGTCCACCCTTACATTAGTGTCCACCCTTGATGACTGTAGTGAGTCAGGCAGTGGAGATTTTCCTTGTTTATCCCTTTTATCTCTCCCTCCGCCAACAACTGCCTATCATCTTTTGTCTGTCCATTCATTGTATGTGGACCTTGTTGTGTTTTTTGAATGAAGATTTCGTCTATACTCTGATACTGAAGAGCGATTTACCTGGCAAAACAACAGACATACCAACATGCACTCCTGCTGACAGCATACGCTCAGATAGTTAATACTGTTAAGGGCCCTTACGAGACATATTTGCATACACCAAGAGCCATACAACTAATCTACAGCTACTCCATCAACACCTACATTTATTAAACCATCTGCCCAACACCCTACACTGATTTCACCCCTTAAACATCCTCAAGCTGGAATCAACAACAGCAACTACACATTTCCTAACACGCAAGCCAGAAGAGCTGAAACCACAGCTATTACCAAGCGCTTGCCTCACACCCAAACAAATACACAAGCACTGCTCATCTAAACAGCTATGTGCAAACGCAGCAGTATGCAAATACATAAAAAGGCCCCCAATCTGAGGGAGGTTATCTGTTACGGTCGGAGACTCTGCCCAACTGCCAGCTGGCATCGTACCTCAGGTAAGTGTTATTCTCAGATTCCACACACAAGTTATACATCCTTCCTCTCGCCACCCCCATTTTGATTGTACCATTCACACTTTGTTATACTAGCCCTGAATCAAGGGAAACCTGCATTACACTTGGGCCCATTAAATAAGTGACCACCATTACTACAAACCAGTTGTAATCATTGTTTATCCTCACTGTCTTTACTGCTCGCTTCCCTACCTACACCTCAACCCGTCATTACATTGTTCCCAAAACTGCTGTGCCAGCGCTAACAACACTTTCATTACCAGTAGCCTTGATTTCTTGGTCGCACGCACGCAGACCGCAGTGGAGCACGATCAGCAAATACTTATATTACTCATCGCCGTACTCACTCTGTAGGCTGTTAGCTCTCGCCTTAAAGCACACCCCATTGATTTGCAACCCTTATCGCATAGAGCTCCATTCGATCCTCTAGTACATTTTCCAACACTCGTCCAGAGTTTCCACTCCTCCATTAGAACTTCCCCTAGTTAAACACCACTCTTTCCACACACCCTCATCCCCCAGTTCAGCCAATCCTCGTAAAGGGACTGAACAATACTGTGAAATCTAAAAGAGATTTACCTCTCGGAACATATCCCAAAACTTATTTCGCAGATAACTGTGTCGATAGAGCAGGCGTACCAACATCCACTCCTGCTGGAAGCGCACGCTAGGCTGATGGTTCTCCAGTAGCAAGCAGTTAAACAACCACTGTAGCACACGTTTGACCTGGCCCTGGAAGAAAACACAAATTGTGTCGATAATAATACCACAACAAAAATTAACAATAATAAAATACATGCAGTGATATGAAACTAAACATATTCAATTTAATATTGGACCTTATTGACAAATATACTAATAAATACACAATAGTATTGAGAGTGATCCACCAAAAGGCAATACCATACATTAAGTGTTGATGTTAATAATGTTATTGGTTTTATGTCCCTTTTAACTACTCTGGCATTTAGAGACGCTTGTTGTTGTTGTTGCTGTTGTTTGAGCCTTCAGTCATTTGACTGGTTTGATGCAGCTCTCCATATCTCCCTGTCCTGAGTTAATTGTTTCATCTCTACATAGCTACCGCACCTTACATCCGAGGCAATCTGTTTTACATATTCTAACCTTTGTCTACCCCTACAGTTCTTATCCTTGGCCCTTCCTTCCATGACTAACCTTGCTATCCTTGAGTGTCTTAGTATCTGTCCTACCAACCTATCCCTTCTCTTAATTAGCAGTCGCCAGAAACATCTCTCCTCTTCTAATCGTCTTAATATCTCTTCATTTGTAACCCTATCCATCTGATCTTCATCATTCTCCTGTAACACCACATTTCAAACACTTCAATTCTCCCATTTTCTGCTGCGACAACAGTCCAAGTTTCACTTCCATAGAGCGCCATGCTTCAGACAAAGGCTTTCAAAAATGACTTCCTAATACCTACATCTAAATTTATTTTTCCACCCAGGAAAATGACCCATACTTTAATACGTACATACTGACGTTCGGCATTTACTAATTGCAGCAACAAAGCAGGAGAGGTTTTTCACCATAGACCCACTAAGGACCCAATCTGACGACTTCATTTAGAAAGTCCTATTCCCTTTAAAATGTTATTCATTATGCTCAATCAAGGCTTTCTTCTCAATCGCAAACGTTGCCTTTTCACAGTTAACACAACATATACGGTGGATCGCCTTACCACATCAAGGAATCAAGCCTCTGCATGATGCAACATAGTTCCATTCAAGTACAACAACAATACTGTACTGTAGGGGTAGACAAAGGTTAGATATGTAAAACAGATTGCCTCGGATGTAAGGTGTGGTAGCTATCTAGAGATGAAACAATTAACTCAGGACAGGGAGATATGAAGAGCTGCATCAAACAATAAATGTTAGGAACAGGGACGAATTCAGAACCCTCTGTGGCTCCACTGCCTATTTACACAGAATAGGCCATTATAGATAGGCATACAGGTTAGTTAGTTAGGTTAGTTATTGTTGTTTTAAGGGGTGGAACAACGAGGTCATCTGACCCTCTTAACACAGATTAAAGAATACAAATTTGGAATTGAATTTAAAATTTAGAGGTGGACACCTAAATTCAAAAAGACCAAAAATTAATAAAACAAAAAATTAAATAAAAATAATAAAAATAAACTAAAATTACAGAAAAAAAAAACATTTAAAAACGAACAAGTCGTTGATTCAATTTATACTGGAAAATTTAGATTGCTGGCCCTAACCCACTCTCACTTATAAAGCGGATAACGCGATCAGCAGCCACGGCGTCATCGGCTAATATAAGTTTGAGTGTCATCTGCAAACCAAGGTTTCTTCGTAAGTCAGCAAGATCCACACACTCGGTTAAAATGTGGGCCACGGTGAAAACGGCTCCACAGGTACAAAGTGGGGGGTCTTCCCTTCTCATTAGGTACGAGTGGGTGGATCTTGTATGACCTATCCTTAGCCTACACAAAATGACAGACTCTCTCCGTGACCGGAAAGAGCTCCGCCACACGCAAGTAGGCATACAGGCCTGAAGCCTTAGTGCAAATGTAGAACATAGTTCCAGTAATTTTACAGTTTTTTTTATTATGACTTTAATTTTAAGCTATGGCGATTGCCACTTGAATATGGTCATTATGCATATTTTTATAAATTTAAGAATGTCTTAGATATGTACATACGTTGATTTATCGTATTAGGCTGAAGAGGAGCACACAGCTGCTCGAAACATGTCCCTAATGATGGATTAAGCTAACATTAAACTTTATTTTCAAAGGTATTGATTGGGCGGAATTTTTTACCCATTAAACTTTACTTTGTAAGCGTCAATACGGGATCTAAAATGGAAAATATTCCAAACAATCTTAATTTATTTATGTTGTCGCTAAGATCTCTACTAGAACGAGAAAAGCAATCCGATTGGGTGTTGTACTCAAACTTTCATGCAAACTGCCGGGAAAAATAGCACCTGTTCAATTTCGTGAGTTGTATGGAAGCTATCATGGAAGACAGAACCTAGCATGGAAGGTACAAATCACACGGTACTAGACGTGTCTATACCAGCATGTATACCCGTACTAGTAGAGCTTCCATGTTAAGGAGTGTCATGTGATACAGGCTTTACAAACGGCGAGGTTCCAAATCGTACCTTATGGATCATTTAAGCATGTAATCCTCCTGGTTTTGAGAAAACTCAACACAAGCTTTGGTATGCTATGCCATCTCTTAAGTTAATGTGAGCATAATACCCCTTTCCCTAAAGCATCCATTCTAAGGTACACTGGGGCGAAACGCTGGCTACTGTGTTTGAGCTAGTCGGACCATTTTTCAAATTTCTTTGTGAATTTGTTAATATCCTAATACCGTCGGGGTCGGAAAAGAACAAGAGTTGACCAAGGGAGGACAACAGGAAAGAAGACGGAGAGGAGCCAGGCACAAGTAAGTGGAAGCAAAGCCGGACTCAGCTGGGGTCCTGTGGTCGCCAACCCACGTCCCACTAGATGTGAGCCCCTGGGGGAGCTAATAATAAACGCACTACAGATGGATCGGTAGCAACTGTAAAACTCACTGCTCAAACGGTTAATCATCTGGAAATACATAGCAGTTAAAAGGTTAATGATGCTTTCTTGAATGGCATACGTGATACATTGGAAAGGTTACACTTACTGGGCTGAGGAAGGTGTCTAGGAGAAGCAGAGCTTGCATCAGCCTATGCTTGCTGCGGTGATGCAGAGAATCTCCAAAGTAGCGAGTCTTGGTCTTGGAGAGAGTCTCGTCCCGCTCCAACAGCATGTCTGCAATATGAGTAGTCATGTGCTTGTGTTGAGGACTAGAGGCTATGGCAAGCAGAAGCAGGAAGCCCCGACCACGCACGCCACTGTCCAGACCACAGTCGCTGCGGACAAACACATAATAAAAATAATATTGTACGGCCTCGGGTGCCGGGTGCAAGCTTTTTTCAATTGACGCCCAGAGGGCAACTTGCATGTCGAATTTTATGGCTCCTTGAAGCGCTATGAAAGTCAACGTTTTCTAGTAGAGAAATGAGGAACTTTGTGTTGACGGAAAATCCCAAATTATAGTTAGTTATTTTTGTTTTAAGAGGCGGAACTACCAGGTCATCTGCCCCACAATCCCAAGATTAATTTTGCTATTATGAACACGGCCTACTGATTCAAATAGATTCTTTAACATGCCAATATCGTATGATATGCTTATCATGATTTTTGTCGCCTTTCAAAAATCACTTGCCACGGCCAGGAGCGAACCTGCAAGCAGTCTGACACGATAACCACACACTCACCGTGGCAAGCTGTGCACCAGGTACAACATTAAATGAAGAGTAGATCAGTTAAACGTTGTCATCTCAAAAGATAACTTTGAAGCCATTTTTAGCCTATTTTCATTTATGAAAAAATAGGCTTATGAGATCACCTTTCCCCCCATAATAACTTCTAAACTGCTCGAGCGATTTCTATGAAACTCGGTAAGGTCATAATACTATTTCGGCCGACTCAAATTTTATTATGTCTCACCAATCCAACATGGCAGCTGTGTGAAATATTTCACCGGCATTCTATATCTCCAAAACTATTACTGATATCACCCTGACATTTTGTAAGGTGATTTTTTTTAAATATCGTATGGCCTCGGGTGCCGGTTGCAAGCTTTGTTATTTGACACCCAGAGGGTAGCTTGCATGTCGAATTTCATTGTTCCTTGAAGCACTATAGAAGTCAAGGAGGTTAGATAACTAAGCTCCTTGAACACTATAGCGCTTTCTAGTAGAGAAATTATGAACACGGCCTACTGAATTCAAATGGGTTCTTTGACATCGTATGACATGGTGTCGTAATTTTTTCCGCCTTCGAAAAAAGCACTTGCCACGGCCAGGAGCGAACCTGCAACCTTGGGGTTAGTAGACTGACACGTTAAACACTCACCCACCATGGCAAGGTGATAAAGGGCACTACTAGAAGTTGATGCATGCTGCTGCTCGCTTTGTATCGTCACGTTACGTGCACGCGTGCCCTCTAGCGACGGGCTGTGACTTTCCACGCTCTGGTCGGAACCACACCTCGTTACACACGCCATGATTAGCCGATGTCGTCACCGGTTTGCGCATTCCAGCCTCCGGCTCGTTACTTTTTGAACGCACCTTATACTATTATCAGGCCTTTCTCTATTCAGGGTGTTTGTTTACCAACCATTTCCTTTAAATTATCGATATAAAGTTTAATTTATGACACCCCAGTTCACTATCTACCCCAGGCAGATGGTACGCCTCCATTTCCATTAGTTCATTTGCTGCAATAAACACACCACAGCTGTAGAAGCAAGAAATCGGCTTCAGCAGGCGACATGTGTGAATGTCCGTGAGAGGACAGTAAGGAGAAGATTAATAGGGGTAGAAATCTTCTCCAGAAGACCTGCTACCAGGCCCAGATTGGAACCTCAACATCGCAGGGCACGTCTTCACTTCGCTCGCCTCCATCAGCAATGGACACAACAGCAATGGCAAGAAGAGATTCGGTCTCAGATCGCCTGACTGAAGAGAAAGAGTGTGGAGGAGGGTTGGAGAAAGGTTTTCTCCTGTAACTTTTTCCTCCAGGACTGCATTCGACGGGGGTTCTGTCATGGCATGGGCCGGGGTCAGTATGGATGCCAGGACTGAACTTGATGTAATTGAGAATGGGACTCTCACAGCTGACCGGTAGATCATGGAAGACCTTGAAAACCATGTTGTACCATTTGCTCCATTTGTCAGGGATGAATTTCGCCTGATGCACGACAACGCACGAGCACACACTGCCCGATGTGTCCAGCAGTACCTGCATGTGGTTGGAATCCATGCACTGGAGTGGCCAGCTAGGAGCCCTGACCTCAATCCAATTGAACATGTTTGTCATATGTTGGCCAGAAATGTTTGGCAACGTGCTCCTGAGACTCTCCAGAAATTTCAGATGATGCTGCATGAGGAGTGGGAACACATCCCACAGGAAAGCATTTCACAAATCATTGCAAGTATGGCAGAGAGGCTACGCAAGGTGATTCGTGCTAGGGGTGGAAATACCCATTTTTAAGTGTTCAGTTCTTGTGTCAGTACCCCAAGGAATGGATTAATTATGTAATGATACATTTTGGAACTCCGATTAACATTTTTAAACGACTATGTAATTTACTCAAAATTTAAGGAATTTTCACTTTTTTTTTCCTTATTCTAGAAAATTAAACAGATTTTTTATTTGAAGCAGTTTGTGAAGTGGTTTTCAAATGTTTAAAAAACAATTAACTAAGCATAATTTTTAGCCTATTTTCATTTATGAAGAAATAGGCTTATGAGATCACCTTTTGTCCGAGTATCTGTCTGTGTGTGCGTGTGTGTGGTGATGTGTGTGATGTTGTGTGTGTGCCCCCCCTAATAACTTCTAAATGGCTGGAGCGATTTCAATGATACTCGGTAAGTTCATAGCACTATTCCGGACGACCCCAACCGTGCCCTTCAAATTTTGTTACGCCTCACCAATCCAACATGGCGGCTGTGCAAAATATTTCACCAGCATTCAATATCTCAGAAACTATTACCGATATCACCCTGGAATATTTTACGGTGATAGAGGGAACTACTAGAAGTTCACCTATGTGTCTTTTGAAAACCTGTTAAATACAAAACCAACATGGCGGCCAAGCGAAGTTGCGACTTTTAAATAGTGTTTCTCGTGATTTAACCAACCAAACGCAATAAAACTTGGTACAGTATATGTTTATACACATTGTAATACACCGACTTCTATCTTCGTTCCATTGTTTACATAACCTCAAGATGGCGGCTGTGCGAAATATTTCACCGGCATTCTATATCTCAGAAACAATTACTGGTATCACCCTGAAATTTTGTACGGAGATAAAGGGCACTGCTGGAAGTTCATCCATAAGACTTTCAAACACCGGTTAACTACAAAACAAATATGACGGCCAAGCGAAGTTGAAAATTTTAAATAGACCTTTCTTGCGATTTAATGATCCAAACGCAATGAAACTTGGTACAGCAAATGTTTATACACATTGTAATGCACTGGTATCAAATTTAGTGGAATTGTTTACATAACCTCAAGATGGCGACTGTGTGAATTTTAAAATTAAGTTTTTATTTCTTGTGTTGTAATCATGCGATCGAAGTGAAAGTTTGAAAAAGGAACCTACGCAATAATTTTCCTTTCATGGTATATGACTCTATGGCCTATACATATAACAATCCAACAAGAAAACCATCCAAAATATTTAGACGGATCTCAATATCTACGAATCTATTACAGCAATCAAACTGAATTTCTTTTCTGTTCATAGCGGCTATGAACATAAGTTCACCTAGGATTTTCAATAACCTGGTGATCACAAATCCAACATGGCGGCGACGCGAAGTATAAATATTCACATGGTCGTTTCTCGCAATTTAACCATCCGAGTGCAGTGACACTTGGTACAGTAAATCCTTATACAAATGTTAATCCACTGGCATCTAATTTTTTTCAATTGTTTCCATAACCACAAGATGGCAGCTGTGCGAAATTTTAAAATCTCGTTTTTACTTCTTGATTCCTAATCATGCGATTGAAGTTTGAATACTACACATACACAATAATCTTCATGTAACAGTACTTAACTCTTAAGACCTACATATGTAAAAATTCAACATAGCGACCATCCACTATATTTAGTCGGTTCTCAATATCTATGAATCTATTACAGCAATCGAACTGAAATTTTGTATGTTGATAGTGGCAGTTAACATTAGTAGGATGTATGAAAATAGGCTTTAGTTCTTCACTGAATTACTTGTTTTTACATAAGAATAATTTCAGTGCAATAAATTATTAGAATAATTTAAAAGAAGAGTGTTGCGTTTCTTTTGCCGGTGAGTGTATATATAAAACCATGTAATTTGATTTAGGTTATTTTTCACGTATTCCAGAAATTGGAATTATTTCGTGTTGACCAACTGAAAACGATAATATCAATTGAATCGATCGCAGCTGAAAAGCATCAAGTCTAAATGGCCTTTAGTATTCTGAAGTATTGACCCAAGGGCCTTGGAGCGGCATAGGAAAGAATTGAGTCAGCCTTCTCTTTAAGCCAGAAACCACTGCTACATGTAGTGCGATCAGCGGAGAAACGCATAAAATCAATGACTTGCTGCCTTTCAACGCCCTATTCCGTACTTAATGTTGGCCGCACTGCAAGATTCCCACGTTGCTACAGTGCTATTGTAAATTACATTTCTACAGGGCTTAGGTGGACCCTTTACCGACATGATCTTAGGAAGCTTGAGCGCTTCCACCTACAAAAACTACTATCAATCCTGAGGATTAAATGGGAAGACCGCATTACCAATATTGCTGTTCTTGAAAAGGCTCAAATCAACAGCATAGAATCATCCATAATAGGTCACCAATTTAGATGGATTGGTCATGTCCATCGGATGGATGATGTGAGATTACCTCGTCAAATGCTATATGGTGAGTTATGCTATGGCACCAGACCTCATGGTGGTCCTAAGAGGCGCTACAAGGACCAATTTAAGCAGACCCTGAAATTGACAGGTCTTGATTCACAAACCTGGGACATGCTGGCTGAAGACCGCTCAACTTGGCGCCGTACCATCTCGGATACTGTAAAGACGTTTGAAAGGGATCGACGCGCACATGAAGAGGCCAAGCGTCAAGCTAGGAAACTTCGAGCAGCCCAACCACGTCCTCCTCCAGCAATACTATGTGACTTGTGTGGACGCTTGTTCCATGCCAGGATTGGACTCTTTAGTCACCGTAAACACATCCACAAACTGGACTGAAGGAAGAAGATTTATACTAGGATTCGAGTTAAAGCCGATGATGATGATCATACCCTGAATGGGATTGACATTTGGCTGGAAATTGCATGTCAGTCATCACCTCTCTGCCTCTTGACCTATCCACGTTCACATAATTGATGTCATAATACTCTGCATTGCAATATCATAGCCCACGTGCTTCAGTGCCTGGATGTCTGGCTTGTACAGTGAGGAGCAGTCTGGCAACCTCGTTCTCAGACCACATGGCGAGGCGAGAACTGTCAGTCCCATTCTGGCAGTGTACAGAGTATAGTGTGTGTTCAATTCAGGTAAGGACTGCTGACTATCAATTTCAAGTAGTTCCTACTTTTGCAACAACACTGGCACGTTGCAGCGAAAATTTGAACTAACAAAGCATTAATCAAATCTAACCTAAAAATTTAGCTTCACACAATTGTAGTTAGTGGAAGATTCTTTTACATGCCATAAATCCATGACATGGGACCACCGGCTTAACTTCTCCTCCGAAGGAAGGCATACTGAGGGATTAGTAACGCTCTTAAAACATCCGACGACTTCGGTCGGTTTAAATCCGCGATCGTGGGCATAGAAGCTCAGCATGCTACCAAATAGGCCACCGAAGCCACCAGTTTGGGGGAGGAAGACTGTTTTGTTGATGGGATAGTCAGTTCTCAAACTTGCAACATTAAAATAAATAATTCTTTTTTCATGTAATAATTCTTCTTCTTCTTCTTCGTGAATGGGTCACTTAGGACCACGCGGAATCAACATTTTCTGAGCTTTCCTCCTTGCCCAATAGTTCTTCATTTTCACTGATTGCTGTAATTTCTGTTCCTCCGACCAGGTACGTCGCTGTGGTTTCTTCTCATCTTCCTCAAATCCCCTTGTGTGAACAATTTTCCGGATCATATTTCTATCTTGTAAATTTGGTGAACCCAATTCATTAAGGTCTTTCTCTACTTGTTTATACCATTTTGGTCTTGTGCGTTTGATTTGCAGAAATTTGTGGATTCGATAAGTGAGTCTGGTAGGATTCATTCTTTCCAAATGGCTTAGAAACTGAATTCGTCGCAATCTCATTGTATCAGTTAATTTAGAAACTCTTTTATAAATTTCATAGTTGGGTTTGGGGTAGTGTATGCCATTTACAATTCTGGGCCCTAAGATTTTCCTCATGATTTTCCTTTCTTTAATCTCTAATTTTTCCTTTAAGGTCTTACGATGTAAACTGAGCGTTTCTGAAGCATATAGAGCTTCAGGTTTAATCACTGTACAGTAATGACGAATTTTGTTGTTCCAGGACAAGCTTTTTTTGTTATAAACATTCTTTGTGTGTTGAAAAGCAATTTCCATTTTCTGAATTCGTGATGCTACAGATTTATTTTCATAGCCATTTTCAGTGATCCATTCACCTAAGTATTTAAATTCTTTCACTCTTGCAATCTTATACCAATGACAATTTCAGGTGGACCATTCTTAATATTTGTCATAAATTTAGTTTTTTCATAGGAGATTTTTAGTCCTATTTTTGCTGCTTGCTCCTCCAGTATAACAAGCTGTTTCTGTGCATCAGCGACGTTTTTGGCAATTATTGCTAAATCATCAGCAAACGCTCGACAATCTAAGTCAATACCCTTAATCTTTGGGCCCAGGCGGTGAGATGGTGCACCTGCTTTCCTCCATTCTCTGACAACTTTCTCAAGAGCACAATTGAAAAGTAAAGGGGAGAGCCCATCCCCTTGACGGACACCTGTGTTTATTTCGAACTCATCACTACAACCACCCATAAATTTAACTTTAGCCTTCGTTTCAGTTAGTGTATCTTTAATAATATTTCTTGTTTTGTTATCAAGTCCAAATTCTGTTAAAACATTAACAAGTGACATGCGATCTATACTATCATAGGCCTTTTTGAAATCGACAAATGTGATGACATAATTTTTGTTTGTTGTGTTCCGAAAATATGATATAGTATTCTTCAGGTTCAGAATTTGCTCAGCACAGAATCTCCCCTTTCAGAATCCACCTTGGTATTCACCAATTCTTTGGTCAAGTTGACTCTCTGCACGGTTGAGTAGAATTTTTGAGAGAATTTTATATGTGACTTGAAGAAGGGAAACACCTCTATAATTGTTTGGATCAGACCTGCTTCCTTTTTTATGTATGGGGTGTATTATTGCCATCTTCCAATCCTTTGGTATTTTTTCAGTTTGCCAGATGTCCAGCATAATGTCGTGAAGTTTTTTGATGAAATTTTCCCCTGCATTTTTCCCAAGTTCTGCAGTTATTTGAACTTCTCCTGTGGCCTTGTTATTTTTTAGTGATTGAATTGTTTCTCTAATTTCCTGAACTGTTGGTGGGGCTGAATCTTGATTAATTTGGTTAGAAGTGAACTGAAACTTTTCCAGAGGGCTTTCACTATTAAGTAATTTAGAAAAGTATGCTGCGAGGATTTTGCAGTTAGCATCAGTGGTATAAGCCATTTCTCTTTATGATTGACAAAATGGAGTGATGGAGAATATTTGGTAAACTTTCGTTTGAAAGTTCTATAATAGTTCCTTGAATTATGTTGTTTAAAGTCATCTTCTATAGACTGTAATTTCATATCCTCACTCAGTTTACGAAATTTCCTTATTGATTTAGTAACAACCTTTCTAACATTTTGAAGTTCCTGAAAAGTGGCTGGAGTTTTATGCCAAGTTTTTTGTCGAAGTTGTATTAACTCGTCGCATTCATCTGTCCACCAAGGGTGTTTTCTTGTTCTTCTGAGTGGTGCTGTAGTTTCGGCTGTGTGTAAGAGTCCTGTTTTAATTTGTGTCCAATTTTGTGGATCTAACTGTTCTGTACCTTTCTTAAAGTCTTCATTGCTTTTAATACCTGCCATGTAATAATTATTAACACACTTAGTAAGTTTTCTGACAGGTTTTCTTGTATTTTGTTTTTGCAGGGCAGAAACAGTCTGTGGGTGTCACTGTAGGTTTGGTAGTGTTTTGTAGAGCTATTTGTCTTGCATATTTGGATCTGATGATGCTCGATTGACGAGAAAATCATGTCATCGCTTAGTTTTCTTGTTCTTCAATAGTCTGTAATAATACATGGTGTCCACAGAATTTTCAATGTCAATTTTACTGACTTTTCCTGACCATTCTTCAACAAAATTCCTGACTCGCGAAGTCATCGTAACATCGGAAAAATGGTTTATTGAGCAAATATATATATATACAGTACCGGTCAAAAGTTCAGGATCTCATAAGGAAATCATTATATGTTACCTAAAACCTAAACTTGTAACACTAGAGCTCTGCGATATTTTTACTGTGCTCTTACATCTGATAGAATATGTACGTCCTGATTTCGTTCAATTGGGCCAAGTATTGTAGAAGTTATGATTTCTTAACTCTTGGAAGGTCACACCAAGAAATCACCATTTTCAGAGGTATAGTGTATTGTATATTCCAATTGGTTGCAGGCATTGCCCTCTATTTTCTTTTTTATACTTAGCAATAGTTGGGGATCATTTTGGTATAAATATACAAATTCCGACAAAATGCAGGTCCTTCTTTACTTGCAGCTTTATACTTTTTCAAGCCAGTGCTAAAAGGTTACTATGCACTGCTGACAACAAAATTATCTCACGGTGAAATCCCATAAGCCAGAATCTGCGCTTGGGTGCCATCTATTGAATGAAAGTGGAACTCTCTGACAAGACACGTTAGAAGACGGTAGCTAGCAAGGAAGCCTTTCGACAAGCATGATAAGAACAAGGGAAAATCGACCATTATAGCGCTGGTATGAAAAAGTATAAACCCGCAAAAAAAAGGTCCTGCATTTTTTCGGAATTTGTATATTTATAGCAAAATGATCCCCAACTATTGCGAAGTCTAAAAAAGAAAATAGAGGGCAATGCCTGCAACCAGTTGGAATATCCAATACATTATACCTCTGAAAATGGTGATTTCTTGGTGTGACCTTCCAACAGTTAAAAAACCATAACTTCTACAATACTAGTCCCAACTGAAAGAAATCAGGACGTATTTATTCTATCAGATGTAAGAGCTCAGTAAAATAATCGCAGAGATCTAGTACCACAAGTTTAGGTTTTAGGTAACATACCATGATTTCCTTATGAGCTCCTAAACTTTTGACCGGTACTGAACTGTATATATATTTTATTTGCAGCCTCCACCCTCCCCATAGCAGCCCAAAGCTTTCCTCTTTATTCGTTTAAAATACAAAATAAAGTAAATTATAATGCAATAATACAGAAATCCAAGTACTTAATAACCTAAACTATAGTGGGGATGCCACATCCCTACGCCAACGCCAAAAAAGCGTACAAAATAGGTAAAAGAGGCTTTTACTAGGATGTACTGTAAAAAAGACCAATTTAAGCAGACCCTGAAATTGACAGGTCTTGATTCACAAACCTGGGACATGCTGGCTGAAGACCGCTCAACTTGGCGACGTACCATCTCGGATACTGTAAAGACGTTTGAAAGGGATCGACGCACACATGAAGAGGCCAAGCGTCAAGCTAGGAAACTTCGAGCAGCCCAACCACGTCCTCCTCCAGCAATACTATGTGACTTGTGTGGTCGCTTGTTCCATGCCAGGATTCGACTCTTTAGTCACCGTAAACACATCCACAAACTGGACTGAAGGAAGAAGATTTATACTCGGATTCGAGTTAAAGCCGATGATGATGACTGTAAAAATGGAAACTTACCATAATGTCCAGTGAGTTATTGCTTTTTATCTTCAGTGATTAGTTGAACTAGTAACATCAAAATATGGCCATAAAACACAAAATACTGTACGGTTTGAACCGGCCGCGGTGGTCGAGAGCAATAACGCACTACCTCGTGCCTCTCTGGCATCGGGAGAGCGTGGGTTCGAATCCCACCTCGGCCATCCTCAAAATGGTTTTCGTGGTTTCCCATTTTCACCACCAGGCAAATGCCGGGACGGTTCTTTTCAATAGGTCCACGGCCAATTTCCATCCAATATCCCTTCCCTGACCCGTCCTGAAAAGAAAAGTACATGGCCTTTGGCTGCATTAATAAAATTATTAATATAAAATTCCTGACTTTCTAATACTTTTCGCCATTTTTTTCCCTGACTCATGCCATTTTTTCACACTTTTTCCTGACTTTTTCTGACCAAAATCAAAATTCCTGACTTTTCCTGCCTGTGGACACCACGTAAATATACACTGACGAAAATGGAAATTGCAACACCCAGAAGGAGTGGTGCTACATTGCTGCAATTGAACATGCAGGAAGAGTGTTCGGTTGTGATTCGATGATTACACTTTCAGGTCCCTCTGACCGCAAGTTTGGACAACAATCAATACAGGAAGTGCCCACCACGAGCTGCAATACATTGATGAATTCCGCAAGGCATGGAGTCAATAAGGCCCTGGATCACTTCCTGAGGAATTGTGGCCCATGCTTGCTGCACTGCACGGGTCAGTTGTTCCAGAGTTGTGGGTGGCTGAGGACGGTTGGCCAGTTGTAGACCCATCATGGCCCACACCTGCTCAATAGGACTGAGATCCGGGGATCTGGCGGGCCATTCTAAGGTTGTGATGTCGTGGAGAGCTTCTCTGGAGATGCGTGCAGTGTGAACCCGGGCATCGTCCTGCTGAACCATCCCATTAGCAATGTTCGCCATCATAGGGACAACCACTGGATTGAGTACCTTATCAATGTACTGTCGAGGAGTCATAGTGCCCTCAACAAGCACTAATTGTGATTTCACATTAAAGCCAAGAGCTCCCCAGACCATAATGCTTGGTGTTGGCCCTGTGTGCCTCTCGACAATAAGGTCTGGGTGGCCCCTCTCCCCGGTACGATTCCAGCGATCACTGCGGGCAAGACAGAAGCGCGATTCATCAATAAAGACGACCCTATGCCATTCGTCGACCCATGTCGATCATTCTCGACACCAGGCCAGCCTTACACGTCGCTGTTGTGGGGTCAATGGAACACCTTCTGCAGGGACACGGGATCGTAAGCCAGCTGCACGCAGGCGATTACCAACTGTTTGTTGTGTAATGTGGGGTGCCACAGCTGCTCGAATTTGCGCTGCTGTTGCATGGGGTTCCATCCAGGCCATCTGAACGATGCGGCAATCCTCTCTCACAGTTGTCTGTCGCGCTGGGCCTGTGCCAGGTCTACGAGTGTGGGTACCTTCATTTGGCCACTGCAGCCATGCATGTTATACCGTAGATGCCTGTCGGCCAACACGTGCAGCGACAGTCCTTAGCGATAATCCAGCCTCACACAGCCCAATTATCCGAGCCCTCTCAAACGGCGACAGTTGTTGATAGCGTACTCTTCTCTGTCATCGAGGCATGTTTGACGGGGAACACTTCACTGCACAGACTGCAAGACAACTACGCTACACCAGAGTCTGCATACCGGAGTTGATTCCTCCGCGACCAATCACGTGGGGAGACCTGTAGCAACAATCCAATGGGTCTGAAACTTTGATCGTTTACATACCTACATGGCATCGTTCCGTATCTTGAAAATCAACACAAATGACCAATGCCTTCATAGTGTTGCAATTTCCATTTTCTTCAATGTATATTCTTCTTCGGATGGATGTTAGCGAACCACATGATGCGATGTGGAATAACTTATCGATGCTGGGTAATCCTGTCCACTGGTTTATGTTATACACCAAGGACATCCTACTTCCTCTTTGACCTTCAATATGTATAAAATCATGTAATTTATTTCAGGTTATTTTTCACTTATTCTAGTAATTGGAATTATTTTGTGTTGATTGACGGAAAGCTATAATATCAATTGAATCAGTCGGAGCTGAAAAGCTTTAAGTCAAAAATAGCCATGTTTTAAACATTTAGTATTCTGAAGCATTGACCCAAGGGCCTTCGAACGGCATAGGAAAGAATTAAGTCAGCCTTCTGTTTAAGCCAGAAACCACGTCTGGTGCGATCAGAGGAGAAAAGCATTAAGTCAATTACTTGCTCCCTTTCAGTGCCATGTTCCGTACTTAATGTTGGCCGCACTGCAAGATTCCTGCGTGTTACAGTGCTATTGTAAATTACATTTGTACAGGATTTAGGTGGTATTTATGTTCCAAATCCATTTTAAAATAAAATATCATGTGAAATATCCATTCTGGATGGCTTCATGCCGCATTAAACTGACAATGGAGTAGAAAGGCATTAAGTCACGTTTCCAAAATTGATTTTAAATAATGTTTATTTAATTAAAATTGATATTCCGCTAACACAAATATATCCTGAATATATGACTAATATAGTGTGTTTGTTAAGTTCTGTTCGGTCAATGACGTTTTATCTGTCTTCTGAAAAGTAATGAAAACTGACTTAATACTTTTGAGCTCCGGCCGATTGAATTGTTAATACAACTATGGTGAACAAATCTTTGAAAATGCCAATCTCACTCGGTGAAACAAGATATCAAGAAACGCTATACACGGCCTAACCAGTCAATCTGAAGAATACTCAACTGGCTGTGAGAGCCAATACAAGCCGACTTACTTGGTCACCAACTCATTGACAGAGCACTTGTTCCCCAGAGAGCTGATGAACATACAGGTCTCATTGTCGACTCTGAAATAAAGAACAGAAATATTACACCACAGAATATTTGACAGCTCGAAGCATGGAAGGAAGTTATGGAAAGGTACGGATTAAAAATAAATAAAGATAAGAGTGAAATTATGATGTTCGGAAGAGATAGAAAGATAAATGGGAATATAGAGTTGGATGGTGAAACCCTCAGAGTGGTAGACAGTTTCACTTATTTAGGTAAAGAAATATCTACTGATGGTAGGATAACAGATAAGATTACCAAGAGGCTGCAAAAAGGAGGAAATTTTTACCAAACAATAAAACATCTGGTTTGGAATAAAGAAGTTCCAGAGAAAGCAAAACTCCTCATGCATGAGACTTATTACTCGCCCATTGTCACGTATGGAGCAGAAACATGGACAATGACTAAAAGGGATTGGAGCAGACTGCAAGCAGGTGAAATGAGGTTTCTCAAAGCAGTAAAAGAGAAAACAAAGTTGGACAGAATAAGAAATGTAAAAATTAGAAAGCAATTAAATCAGGGAGAGAGGGGGTAGAGAAAAAGAGACTATGCTGGATGAGTGGGCAAAGGTTACCAAAAATTATGGAAGGAGACCTCAAGGGCAGTGCTTTTTTTTTTTTTTTTTTTTTTTTTTTTTTTTCAGGGGGAAACGCGTACCCCTTAAACATTTTGAAAACTGTTTAAGAAAAAATATTGGCATTTGTCCGGCAAATATAACTTCCGACTTGAAAGTTCATCGATCAGCTGTCGTCAACGCGCTGTTCACAACAGCTGGAGGAGATTTCTAGTTATCCTAGATTTAAATCGATCTATCGAGTCGGTTTCTTTCGGTCGGCAACTTGGCACTCCGTTCTTATAAGCACACGGCTAGTGCTTGGAGGCGGGGTAGGTTGTTATTTTGTGCGTGTGGTTAGTTTTGAATGGTGTAGAAAATAACGAACTATTTAACATCCACCCAGACACTGAAACAGCTGAAAGTTAATGATTCAAACACAAACAATGACCGGACTTTTCAACTTGCCGAAAATTGCAAGATTGTGATGTTTTGTCGACTGCAACTGAGAGTACCCCTTAAACTTTTTTTTTTTAAGAACTACTTGAGGGCATCCAAGAATGCGCAGGAGTACAGGAGTGAGAGTCTGTATAAAGAGAGGACTTAACTGGCATCAAATGGAGAAAGAAAAGTGGTGGGAAGATAGAGTAAGATGGAGAGGCCTCGTAAACACCCAGACCCAGCAATAGCTGGAACGGGATTTGGGTATGTATGTAAGTAATATCTGACATGGAAAGATTTATCTTTCATGCCTAGGGTCTTTAAATACAACAATTCTTCTAACCTGGGAAGTATTCCAGCTCGAACAGCGAAAACCGACTGAAAGTGGGTTTAAAGTATACAGTTGTACCTACAGTATTGAACCCATGTACCATGGCCTCAAAGGGAGTCGAATCCATGTATTTTGAGAAAGGAATGAAAGAATCATACAGTTTCTAAAGAAACGGAGAGAGATTTCAAGCCAGGATGTTAGCCTAATATTGTGCAAGCGTTAGGGCCAGGTGTTCCCAAGATGAGCTCATGCCTCTTGACATTTATAAGGAGCCAGTCATGGATATTATTAGAACGAGTGGAAAGTTTGGACTGTAAGACGAAGAAGCCTGACTCGGAAATTGCTCTTACGTTGCAGGAAAATGGCAACCCCGCTGCTGAGTCAGAACAGGAATAATTAAATTTAACCCGTTTACGAGTATAAAAATAAGTAAACAGATACAGTACGGTGAATCATTTTGGATTAGAGATTTTTGTGTAAAGAAAAACCTTGTAATAATAGTCCAGGAAAAAACTGCAAACGCAAGTATACGTCATTGGGAATTCACCGGGACCCAAGGAGTGGGAGAATTAAAAATGAACAGCACCACCCACACAGTTGAGGACGAGAAATTAATTAATATCTCGGAAATGCACGATCGATTTCTATGCACAGGAAGATTATTTTACGTTTGGAAGACGAGCTTTCTGGAGATATGATTTTTATAATTGTGCGACAATTAGTTCAAAAGTTGGTCACGAAAAGGACTAGAGTTTTATCTTTTTGTGGCTGAATAGTATAAAGCTCCTGGCAGAGCCAGACCAAACATGCAGTTACTCTGACAGCCCGTGAGGGGGCGTTACTCTGTATCACGCCGGAAGAACAGTATTCAAGAGCCCGAGGGGGGCGTCACGACGCATCATGCAGTCTACGAGCATTCCGTGAGCGGAAGTGCTGCATCGCATCGTACTTGCAGTATTAGTCCGTCCAGGGGGGCGTGACGTTGGAGCATCACACATCGTACAGGCAGTATTAATCCGTCCAGGGGGGCGTTAAGCTGTATCAGACATCGATCCAGAACCTGAGGGAGGTTACTTTGATCACAGTTCGTCATAGCACGTCTTGATGTAGGCAGTTTGCGCTACAATTTCAAGTAGTTAATTCAGAAACACAGTTCGACAAGAGACTCCTGTGGGAGGTTATGCTACAAGTTCGCCGAGTGTAGATCAGTTACGATATGAGTACGCTACGCTGATGGTTAGCAGTTCGAGACTTTGAAGAGTCCTAAAGTATAAAGAACATTAAATATACGGACTTTAAAGTAAGATACAGCGATCAGTAGGGAACTTCGAGTTCCAGAAGAACACTAGTTCGATACAGTTACGAAGTTATAAGAACTCCAACAAATAAACGGCGTTATGGCTAGTAAAGACATTGTTAAAGACATTAAGTCCTGTAAAGGACAAGAATAAACAGTAATTAAGGTCGTGAAAGATAGAAGTTCTAGCAAAAGGAACTTAGGAACTTAGGTTCGAAACCAGAGGGAAAACGTACTCTAGTGAGAAAACGTCAAAAATATACGAAAGACAGTATACGGTCCTCGAAAGGAGGCCAAGATATAGAAACTATAGGGTACGATAGACAGTGTACGGTCCTCGAAAGGAGGCCAAGATATAGAAACTATAGGGAGCGATAGACTACCATAGATAAATAGAGGTGACGGCAAAGTAAAGACATTTATCGCCTAGTTAAAGCAGATAAAGTGAAGCCGAGTAATAGACAATAGAAGCGGTTTTTGAGAGACTGAAACCAGTAGTTTCCATTGTAGGAGAGAGAAACTTTGAACGAGTAAAATCACACGTCCAATGCAGGTCGATAGGATTTACATCAGGGATCGTCAACAGCCGACAGAAATCGTCAAAATCGTTGAGATACGCCCGTGTGATAGAAGTGAAGTGTAAATATTGTAAGAAAAATAATAAGAGGATCATTTTAAGTGTTTTATGTAAGGTGAAAGCGTTTTATGCAAAGTGATGTGTGTTAAAAGTAATATATTTTTTAGTGTTTTATTGTGTGTTCAAACGGATACACAAGTGTATTAAAAATGTTGTCAGTGTTAAATATAGTGAATATGTGTCAAGAAATTTCTGTACATAAGATGAGTTTGTACAATATGGAGTAAGTCAAGAAGGTGGGCCAAAATGTCACATCAAACTAGAATAAAGGTCAGAAAACGACCTTAGACATGTGAGTAAAGATTTTCATTATATTTTTGGTGTCGGGAAAAATTTTGTGTACAATTCTACCGGAGTTTTGAATAAAAGGGATGTTTTTAAATAAATAATAACTAAATAAGAACGCGATCTGAACAAAAATAAATTTTTAAGAAATAATAAATAATTATGTGAAATAATAAATCCTGTAGAGGAAATGCATGGAATAAAATGTCAGTGTATTTAATGAATGTTATAAAAGCAAGCGTAATAATAATAATTATAACAAAGATATTTACATAAAGGTAAATTTGAATTATATGAAAGAAATAGCTTTTGAGCTTTTGTAAGGAATGAAGACATGATGTGAATAACAAGGTAAAGAAATCTAAATAAAGATTAAATTGAATGATATAAAAATATAGAGCGTTGAAGCCTTAACAAATGTATAAGACATGATGTGAATGCATGTTCTTAAAAATGGAGCGATTTATTGTCAACGGAAAAGATTAATATAAGAATTGGGATATGTATCAATTGTTACTATGAAATTTATCAGTTCTTTGGAAGACATTAGGCCGTAAAGTAATGTGTAGCGTAATGGAACGCAATTAAATAAAAAGTCACGCTAGGAACGCGTAAAAGTTAATGTACTTGGTAAGTTACTTATGGAGGGTAGTTGATTGCAGTGAATTGAGATATGTTGTAAGTCCTCTAAATTGTGACGTGGATCACGAGGCCATGTGTGTATTATATTATAAAAGGGAGCAAATGTATGGTATTATTGAGCGTAGGTCCTGTAAGCTACGGCTAGACCCTAAATCGCGTCTTGTATAAGTCCTCCAATGTGGAAATGGTTCCCGAGGCATGTTAAGAGATTCGAACCTAGAATCCTCTGTTTGTTAAAGCCCCTTATTATTCGTCGTCGAATGTGTATTACTCTTCTCCAATCAACGAGGACCCTTCATAATTAATAAATGCCAAGATTACGAAAGTGGTTTATGAACCAATAATATTGTTGAATGAAAATAAGTGAAGTAAAAGCCAAGTCTCCCCAAGGAATTGAAAATAAAATGTGAAGGTTTGTTTTAAAAGCATTGAAGAGAGCTCCAACCGTAAGCTAGGCCGGGAGTCGCTCTCCCTGTCATAAATCACGCTCGAGTATAATGGCCTGACCCTCATAGTACGAGGGTGGGTAAAACCCGTCTTGTAAGAAGTGTTGAATACACCGTGAGTGTTTCAAGTTGTTAATGACCCGGGCGTTGAACCGAGGTCCTTGTAGAGTGATATTATCGCTTGCCAGTTCAGATCGTAGTTCTCTTATGTGATAATAGTCTTATAAGACAAGTGAATTAAATAAAAATCCCTATTGTAATATTGTATGGAAATAGGAATCCACGAGTTTGTGAAGATAACTAGATTCGGGAGTAATCATAGTTTTTGACTTTGTCAAGTAATCTTTATGACTCTGGAGTACACAAGTAGTTTCCCGATCACCGTAGTGAATTTGCAAACTTGAGAGAGATAGTAAATCCTGAGAATATGTGAAATGCCCAAATATTGAAGTGAATAATTAACATGTAATTTTAAATGTAATTATATATTTGTTTTGATGATAAGAAAAGATAAAATAAATTCTTGAGGTGTACAAAGTATGACACCATTATTATGGAAAAGTATCGAGCCAAAGGAGCTCGTAATTATATGGAACTTTAAGATAAGTGCTTTATGGAAGTGAAAATAATCGTGAAATTGATTGGTTTTAAGGAAAACCATGTGTTTTATTCTAATATTTGTTTTATTTTTATGCTATTCCTTGTTCACTTTGGACAAGTAGAATGATATTGGTCAGTAGTTTATTTGTTTTATTGTTTGTAGCGCCATAATTTTGATTAATTAAATGTGTTAAAATAGGAGTTGATTTTGTTGTTATTTTTGCAAGTGTATCCTCTATTTAATCCAAAATATGTAAGTCACAGAGTGGGAGAACTTACCGCAGCCCCGAAAAATCCCGAATTGAGCAATGCTGGCATACTGTGATTTGCATATTTCTTGCTGAAGGGCACAGTATGTCAATAGCTATCAATGCCATTCATCTGTAAAAGTACGTGTTCGGTCGCCAGCACCATCAGAGTATGTGATAATATGATCACCGTGGCATTTGAGTTGACTATTGCAATGCGGGAACATTGTAAATAATGGAGTATATCTACAAGTTGCCCTTGTTAAGGGAACATACTGTTCCATTCCGCTGATTTTTAATCACTTCATTGCAACTCCACATTTACACTTCGATGTCGAATGAAGGATAACGCAGTATCTTCTATTGTGGGAGAGATGACTATGTCAACACGGTACTGCATGTGTAAAGATTTCTTGTTGCAAACAAGTGTTCAACCTTTTCCAGATGATACTGCACCACATCTGTTTCTTGTTAATATAATGGTCCGAATTGCCTGTTGCACGGTAGTTTCTGCTGCGAATTGTGTTTCAGCAATCTTTTTGTAATGTTACCACTTATATGCTAAAGGTCTAACCAATTGTAAGGAATGGATTTTCCCTAAAATAATGGTCCGAATTGCCTGTTGCACGGCAGTTTCTGCTGAGAATTGTGTTTCTGCAATCTTTGGACGCCGTAACTTCCAAACATTGATTGAACACTAATGCGGGGTTTTACATTTAAATGGCCGTGATGGGTAGTAGAACAGACATATCTTCGTATGCTAAGCGCACTGCCAGTCGGTTTTAGCCTTTCGAGCTGGGGTGCTTCCCTCGTATTGTTCTGAAAGAACCTAACAAGGTCTAAAAGGAGGATTACTACATGTGATGTAATTCCTAAACTAAACATTTAACGCCAATGAGTCAAAACACTTACACGCCATTCTCCCAGTATAAACAAACATTGAGCAAGCTACTGTATAACACAACAGAAGAAACACACGGAAGGATAAACTGCTGACCTACAAATAATCAAGGTAAAGGAAGAGGGGATCAGACCTCTGGAAGGAGGATCTTCCGGGAAGCCAGCTCGCAAAGCAAAGGGAATGGCCTGTACCCGGTCTGCATC
Source organism: Meconema thalassinum (assembly GCA_946902985.2). Classification (NCBI taxonomy): domain Eukaryota; kingdom Metazoa; phylum Arthropoda; class Insecta; order Orthoptera; family Tettigoniidae; genus Meconema; species Meconema thalassinum. Next base: position 160,495,547 of record OX336399.1, on the reverse strand, counting down.
CGCTTCCAGCAAGGGGCTCGATTATGGGACTTCAAGACATGCATTGCAGGAGAACTTCCATGGTAAGTGCACATTAGCTTTCCTAATCACTGACATTGGTCTACTAGAACAGGGGTTCTCAAACATTTTCTATCGCAGCCTCCATCTGAAACATGAAATACATAGTGCCTCACCCTTTCTTAGCACTTCTCATAGGCTACTTCGCACAAAAATAAAAGCGGATCACAAGATCTGCAATATTTGCTTCTGGCGTTACTTGTATCAGTTTATTGTAAATCGGTCTAACCACTTCCACAGAGCACGAACTAAAATTCACCTGTTCACTCACTGCAAAGGCCTGGCTGAATTCGAGTCGACAATGCCAGAAATAGAAGAATCTATTCTTTTAAGGAAGTGGCAGTCACATTCTCAAGTGGTTTATTGTCATTAGTGGTTGTTAAGTGTTTGGTATGGAGATATCCGTGCGGGTGAAAGGGTCTTCTTCTTGGTCGTAGTTCGATTTCGAACGTCGTGACCCGTCACCCAATTCTGTTGACAATACCCTGCCATACACAGGAGTGATCAAAGTCGGAGATAAGGAATTGGAAGTAGTGAAACACTTCAAATAATTGGGAAGTGAACTGACTGAAGATGGAAGACTAGATTTGGAAATTAGCAGAAGAATACAACTCGGGAGTGCTTTCTACCAACAGGTACGGGGACTAGTATGGAACAAGGATATACCAATTAAGACTCAAGAAGTTATGTACAAAGCATTTTATGTTCCTATAATGACATATGCAACAGAAACTTGGACAATGACTAAGAGGGTTGAGAGCAGAGTACAAGCAGCTGAGATGAGATTCCTGAGAAATATGGTCCAGAAAACGAGGAGGGACAGAGTGAGAAATTAAGATATACGGAAAGAACTGGGAGTACAGAAACTAAACGACAAACTGGAGCAAAACAGATTGAGATGGTTTGGAGATGTCAAACTGATGAATGAAGTAAGGCTACCAAGACGAGCACTGGAACGACGGATGACAGGGAAGAGAGGACGAGGAAAACCAAGAATGCGTTGGATAGACTCGGTGAAGAATAGCATTAGAAAACGGAACCTGGATTGGAACACTGTGACGGAAGAGGAATGGTGGAACGACAGAACCAAGTGGAGAGAAACCATATTTGCACCCACCCAGTGTCAACTGGAAAAGGGAAAATGATGATGATGATGACACAGCGGTCTTCTAGGCGGACCGGGTTCGATTCCCGGTCAATGCATGTGAGATTTTCGAAGTGAAATGCCATGTCCTGTGGTTCAAATTCCACGTTAAAAGGAGGTCCCAAGGCTCATGATCGCGAGATTAACGGTCACGTTAAACTAAAAGCTTCCAGCTTCTTATTACAGCGGTCTTCTGCTGGGTGCATTAATTTCGGAAGTGGCAGATTACGTAGTCAGACTCTTTATCTGGTCAAAGTACCGGTTCGCGGCACGTCCCCTCAGGATACACTTCTCAATGCCGTCTCACTGGATGTCATGGCCGAAAAATTTCAACATTTGCCTTTGGATGTTTAGGAGTAAGCGTGCATTAGAAGCAATCCTTAGCTCCTTCAGAATAGATTCATTTGTTCTTCATGCTATCCACGATATTGTAGCATTTTTCGGTAACACGTCATCTCGAAGGCTTCGATTCTCCTACGGCATGCAGCATTTATGGTCCAGGACTCGGAGCCATACGTGACGATAGGATATATCAAAGCTTGAACCAGTCACTTGTTTGGGAAATGTTACTCTACACCTGCTGGCAGGATCTACTGGTCAGTTCTTGTGAAATAAGGTAGCAAAAGTAAGAGTTTATTAGTCTTGAATGGTCATGGGAGTTTCCTGTCTATGATAGGTTCATGGATATAAGGATAGAAATATTTGTTATGGAATCATCATCTTCATTTCCCCTTTTCCAGCGGACACTGGGTGGATGGCAAATATGGTTCCTCTCCACTTTGTTCTGTCGTTCCACCATTCCTCTTCCGATAAGGTGTTCCAATCCAGGTTCCGTTTTCTAATGCTATACTTCACCGAGTCCATCCAACTCATTCTTGGTCTTCCTCGTCCTCTCTTCCCTGTCATCCGTCGTTCCAGTGCTCGTCTTGGTAGCCTTACTTCATTCATCCGTTTGACATGTCCAAACCATCTCAATCTGTTTTGCTCCAGTTTGTCATTTAGTTTCTGTACTCCCAGGTACTGTACTTCCTAAGTAGTATGATAGGAAAGACAAGGAAAGACAGAGTGAGAAATGAAGATGTTAGGAAAGAAGTTGGGATGGGAAAACTAAATGAGAGAATTGAGAAGAATAAACTAAGGTGGTTTTGACATGTAAAGAGGATGGAGGAAAATAGAATACCAAGACAGATGCTGGAGGCAAAGTGCAAGGGTAAGAGAGCAAGGGGAAGACCTAGAACAAGGTGGATCGATTCAGTGAAGAACAGCGTAAGAAAAAGAAATCTGGACTGGGACAAGATCGTGGAAGAAGAATTGTGGAAGGAAAGAGGAAAGTGGAGAAGTGCCATAAATACCCTGACCCGGCAGGAGCTGGATAAGGGGAAATGACGATGATGATGATGATGATGATGACTCCCAGGTCTTTCCGTATATCTTAATTTCTCACTCTGTCTCTCCTCGTTTTCTTGACCATACTTCTCAGGAATCTCATCTCAGCTGCTTGTACTCTGCTCTCATCCCTCTTAGTCATTGTCCAAGTTTCTGCTGCATACGTCATTATAGGAACATAATATGCTTTGTACATAACTTCTTTAGCCTTAATTGGTCTATCCTTGTTCCATACTAGTTCCCGTACCTGTTGGTAGAAAGCACTCCCGACTTGTATTCTTCTGCTAATTTCCAAATCTAGTCTTCCATCATCAGTCCGTTCACTTCCCATATATTTGAAGTGTTTCACCACTTCCAATTCCTTATCTCCTACTTTGATTACTCCTTTTCCTTCTTTCTTGCCTCTACTCATCACCACTGTTTTACTCTTCTCCACATTTATCTTCAATCCCCATTGCTCAATCTTTTCATTTATTACGTCTAATTGTTTTTGTATCTCCATCTCATCCTCTCCCCAGATCACAACATCGTCTGCAAACAATATTACCTTCATCTTTGCCCTACTATAGTCTTTCATTGTTATGGAATATGAAATATAAATATTTCAATCAGAGCCGGCACCCCCCTCTTTGAGGACCTCTGTATTAGAAGGTACCATCCCTGGAGTAGCAAATGGGAAATCATGAAAATCCATTTCAAAGAAGGCCGACTCTGGGGTTCAAATACTCTCCCATGAGCTTGTGTAGCTACACTGCAATGTAATACAGTATAATCTGTCATATCCGGACTAATGTGGCGACCGGCCGATCCGGATATGGAAAAATCCGGATATCACAAGGCTATTTTTACAAATAGCTAGGTGACCAGAAATAATTCACGAGTTTGTTGTTGATTAATTTTAATGTTTTTAACGGTTTAGTATCATTTTGTTAACTGTATACTGTACATAGGCTAAGAAATAGAATAATTTCCACTCACAGTGCTTGTTCCTACTCCCATATCCGCGGCAATGTTCTTGGCTGTTTCACCAGCATCTAACCTTTTTTAGAGCACGGAACTTTTCTGCCATCGTAACAACAGTTTTTTTCCTTTTTTCGGACATTTTAGCAAAAAAAAACAAGGTTAAAAGATAACAATAACGATAACAACGGTAAACAATAACAGTAACACACTCGCAAAACAAACTGTCGCTTCAAGACTCACGCACAGACTGAAGGGTAGAAAGAGAGGCAGCCTCGTGTTGACGTTGGTGGCAGGCAGGCAGAAGCCGTGAATGGAATATCACTTATTCACACAAAGGGATGAGTTTCCGGGAAGATGTCGTTGACCGAGTCAGGCCACAACCCCTCGCGGTCAAGCACGCACACAGCCTTCCAGCGCTGCAACTTTCACTCGTCCTCCCTGGCTAGCACACTAATGTATCCTCGCTCTCAACTACGACTTAAAAATTCATTCGGAGATGTGTCCGGATATGGGAGAGTTCGGATATCACAGGTCCGGATGTGACAGGTTGTACTGTACTTACTTTCTGGCAGCTTATGTGGCGTAGTTGGTAGCATGCTGAGCTTCTATGCCAAAGGTTATGGGTTCAACCCGGCCGAAGCCGTCGGATTTTTTATGAACGTTAAATAAAATCCCTCAGTATGCCTTCCATTGAAGGGGAAACAAAGCCAGCGGTCCCATGTCATAGATTTATGGCATGATATCATCTCTCATCTTACCGACAGTAGTGGCTACGCTGGCTAAAGCGCAGTGTTAGGTCATGGGGCCAAGCTCTCTACTGACTCGGTAGACACGTGGGTTCGAGCCCCACCGTTGGCCGTCCTTGAAATGGTTTTCCGTGGTTTCCCATTTTCAACACCAGGCAAATGCTGGGACGGTACCTTCTGACAGGCCACGGCCGCTTCCTTCCACATCCTTCTCCAATTTCATTCGCCTTAATCAATTCCATCTCTCATCCCGACGCGCAGGTCGCCCACGGGCGTCGAATAGAAAGACCTGCACTAGGTCTCTGAGGAGACCACACGAAAAAAAAAAAAAAAAAAAAAAAAACTCTCTCATCTTATATTAGATGTATGTTTCTGGAATGAGACCTGTAGACTAATTACAGGCTGCTTGAGATCTACACCACTTGACAAACTCTACTGTCTAGCAGGTATACCTCCTACAGATATTCGTTGTGAGTGTGCATCCAGACCGGAGAAATCTAAAGCACAGAATCTGACAACCCATACTTTATATGGGTATCAACCAGCAACACAAAGGCTCAAGTCAAGGAAAGCTTTCTCCATTCAACAGAAAGCCTTAGTGAAGCACCAATGAACTTCAGAGTGGACTCATGGCGTTCCAGATCCAGATCACCAAGAAAGTTGGCCTACATGGAAGACACTGAACAGGTTGCGCTCAGGAGTCGGAAGAACAAAGAGCAACATGCAAAAGTGGGGATTTGCCTGTGATTCCACACTCTGTAATTGCGGTGAAGAGCAGACAATGAGCCATCTTTTTGTCTGCAGGTTGTGTCCAACTACATGCTCTCCCCAGAATGTAATTGATGCTACCACAGAAGCATATGAACTTGCCGCATACCGGTCAGGCCAAATATAATTAAATTCATATTTGTGTGGAACACTTAATGTTTATCAGAAATGACAATGTTTATAGTAACAGTTCTTGATTTTATCCTTTTTTTTTTAACGTAATTGTCTTGTTTCTCCTTTTTCTGTTATCTTTTGTTGTTTGTAATATGCTTCTCACACGATTAAATATATAAATGGCATGATAAAAATCCTTCCACTAATTACACTTGTGTGAAGCTAAATAATAGGTTATATTTGACCAATGCTTCTTATTTTACTGTGTAGGTGCACTGTTATTGGGGTGAACACTGAGCTCTGTTGTGCACCGTCAACAAATAATTAAACGCTCTTAGGTTCCAACGTACGTCTCCAGGAGCTGACTGTGGTGGCATCTAGTAACAAAGTTCAGAAATAGTTGGTCATTGACGGTGGCGTTTGGTATCAAAAGTTGGAACTACTTGAAATCGAATGTCTGCAGTCCTTACTTGAATTAAAAACAGATAACACACACTAATAGAGCCATCACAATTAACACCGGTTATCAGACAGATTCTACACACACCCAAAGCACACGGGGCTACATGACCGCGTTGTCGCAGCCCCTAAACTGAGGAACCAACCATACTTGCTTTCTCTGCGGAGAAAAGACAACAACCTGTGTCATCATAAAGTTTCAACAATTTTTCCTAATCCGGAACAAAACTAAACAAATTATCGACGTATATTCATAATTTCACAATATCATCAGCTTCTACAGTTTCCAGCCCCTGGCTGGGTCTACTTGGAACATAAGCCCATGGTGGCCACTCAAATCGGTCAACGATTTTCCAGGAGTTTTCCAGGAGTAATTCTCATGTTTACAAATTTAAAATGAATGCACAAGTCGGATATGAATGCACAAGTCGGAAACGAGAGACAAGGAAAGGAAGAAGTCATTGGACCATATGGATATGGGAAAAAGAACCGGGAAGGAGAGGAACTTGTAAACTTTTGTGAAAGGAATGGACTGATAGTGGATAATTCATGGTTTCGGAAGAAAAACAGCAGGAAAATTACGAGATATGGTTGGGGCGATAGAAGAACAAAATCAGTAATTGACTACTTTCTGGTGGAAAGGACTAATCGCAGAAAGCTGATAGATGTGACAGCTTTACCAGGAGAAGCATTTGATGGGGACCATAGAGTTGTGGTGGCAAAATTTAGATGGGAAAAATTGGAAAACCTAAAGGAGATCAGAGAAAGTAAAATAAAAGTATGGAAATTGAAAGACAAAACCGTACAGGAAAATTTTCAGGAGAGATTGAAGCAACAAATCCCAGTTACTGAAGTGGAAAACATAGAAGAGGAATGGTCTCACTTTAAAAAGGCATTTGTTGGTGCAGCAGAGAGTGCTTGTGGTAGGACGTCAACAAGAGTGAAAGAGAAGGAGACACCATGGTGGAATGAGGAAGTGAGGAAAGCAGTGAAAGAAAAGAAGTCTGCATGGAAAGAATGGAGCCGAGATCAAACAGAAGAAAGCAAAAGGAAGTATCACGACAGCAAACGGAGGTGTAAGAAAGTGGTAGGAGAAGAAAAGAAGAAAAGTTGGGAAGAATTTACACGAAGAATGGAAACAGATGTAAGTGGCAGTAAAAGGATGCTGTATGGGCTTCTAAGAAGTAAGAGGAAAGAAAGAGTTACTACAAAGCTAGTGAAAAAGGAAGATGGAGAGTTGTTAACACACCCAGAAGAGATAAAGGGACGATGGAAGGAGTATTTCGATAAGCTTTTGAATGTGAGTAATGGTACTGGTGAGATGGAAGTGACACAACCTGACGACTCTATAACAGAAGATGATATAACAATGCTGGAGGTGGAATTAGCAGTACAGAAAATGAAGATGGGAAAAGCAACAGGGGTGGATGAAGTCAGTGTAGATATGATAAAGGCTGCTGGACCTGTTGGTATACAATGGCTGTATCGACTGCTAAAGTGTGTGTGGAAATGGAAATGTGTACCAGAAGACTGGAAGAAAGGGCTAATAATACCAGTGTTTAAGAAGGGGGACAAGAAGGTGTGTGATAACTATAGAGGGATCACCCTCATATCACAGATAGTAAAAATACTGGAAAGGATATTAGAAAGAAGAATGAGAAGAAAGGTGGAAGGAGAGTTGCAAGAGGAACAGTATGGCTTCAGGAGTGGAAGATCCACAGTGGACCCAATCTTTAGCTTGAGGCAGGTGATGGAAAAGAACTGGGAATATGGAGAGGATTTGATCATGACTTTCATAGATCTAGAAAAGGCATATGATAGTGTCCCCAGAGAGAAGGTATAGGAAACCATGGTTAAGAAGAGACTGGGAAGAGAAATGTTGGAAATGGTGCAAGCAATGTACAACAACTGTGTTAGCAGGGTACTGACCCCAGTTGGAAAGACAGATTGGTTTACGAACAAGACTGGACTAAGACAGGGGAGTGTGCTGTCACCTCTCTTGTTCATAATGGTGATGGATGAAATAGTAAAGGAAACAAAGGAAGCATATGAACATAAAGAAATGAAGTTACTGTTATTTGCAGATGATATTGTGGTCTGGGGAAGGAACACCGAAGAAGTGCAAAAACAAATAGATGCACTGAACGAAAATATTCAGAAGTATGGCCTGAAAATCAGTATAGAGAAAAGCAAGACCATGGTGATGACAAGAGGGGAAAGACAAGGAAAGGGCACTGTGAAAATTGGAAGTCAGAGTTTGGAAATTGTGGACACGTTCAAATACCTAGGAAGTGAATTGATGCAAACTGGTAGGTTGGACATGGAGATTGGCAGGAGGGTACAGCAGAGCAATGCATTCTATCAAAGTGTAAGAAAACTTGTTTGGGATAAGGAAGTACCAAGGAAAAGCAAGGAGGTAATGTATAAAGTGTATTATGTACCCATATTAACTTATGCAGCTGAGACTTGGACCCTGACAAGCAGGCAAGAGAGTAGAATCCAAGCCAGTGAAATGAAATTCCTAAGAAGTATGATAGGAAAGACAAGGAAAGACAGAGTGAGGAATGAAGATGTTAGGAAGGAAGTTGGGATGGGAAAACTAAATGAGAGAATTGAGAAGAATAAACTAAGGTGGTTTGGACATGTAAAGAGGATGGAGGAAAATAGAATACCAAGACAGATGCTGGAGGCGAAGTGCAAGGGTAAGAGACCAAGAGGAAGACCTAGAACAAGGTGGATGGATTCAGTGAAGAACGGCGTAAGAAAAAGAAATCTGGACTGGGACAAGATCGTGGAAGAAGAATGGTGGAAGGAAAGAGGAAAGTGGAGAAGTGCCATAAATACCCCGACCCGGCAGGAGCTGGATAAGGGGAAATGATGATGATGATGACAAATTTAAAAATAAGTGCGAGTGCAGGGGGGGGTCTTTATTGGTTGCCTACTTGAACACCAAAATAAAGCAGTTGTGTTTGGTTTACTTATACAGATGTTGACAAAAATTAGTGGTGATTGCGTTATTGATACGCAAGCCTACACACAAATGATTTAATTGTTGTTTTAAAAAAGCCTTTGTGAGTCAAATATCCACTTAAAAAAAAACGAAAAGAATACCGGCTACAATTTTATTGGGATAAAGTTGTCTATACTCAATATCTTTTACAAAAATACTATCACGTGTTCTCACACACAGAAATAGGTAGCCTGAGGAAATTTATTTCGTTAACGATAGAATGCTCACCCAAAACCTCAGCGGGATTATGATTTAAGATGGAAAGATTTTTATAAATAATTAACAGTGGCTATTTTCCAGGAGTTTTCAAATTTTTCATCATTTTTCAGGAGTTTTCCAGACTTAATAAAATCCAGGAGTTTTCCAGGATTTCCAGGTTTTCCAGGGGTAGTGGCCACCATGTAAGCCTCTCCATCGTTTTCTATCCTCCCACCACCTTTCACTCTTCACCACTCCTCTCCTCTTTACTGCACTCCTTCCTTCACACCCACAATCCACCTTCCTCTTGGTCTCTCACCCTCCATTTCCATCTCATGCATCCTCCTTGATATCCTGCCCTGCTGCATTCTCCTAGCACGTCCGTGCCAACTCATTCTTGACTTCTGTATGATCTCTTGTAAGGGTTTCTCTTCCACAATCCCTCTCATTTCTTACTCTATCCTTTCTTGTTATTCCTAATCTGCTTCTCTGAAATTTCATTTCGCAAGCCTGGAACCTCCACACCTGTCTCTTCTTCATAACCCACGTTTCTGATACGTAGGTGAGTATTGGGACATAATACGTTCGATACAATACCCTGGGGTACGTCCCTGCTCCATACCAGACCTCTCATGTTCTGCAGAAATCCATGGGCTTGCCTTCCTCTCTCACTGATCTCCTTGTCATTTCTACCACTTACCGTATTTCCTCGCATAATCGTCGCCACCGCGTAATCGTCGCACCCCACTTTTCAAACACTAAAATAGGTTTATAAAATTTCATCGCATAATCGTCGCATAGCATGCTCGTATTTGTGCGCCAGTCAGTTTGCCGCGACTTTATAACCTGGCGCGAGTTTGTCAGACGAAAAATATTTCGTCTTTATGCTTGCGGGCAATGAACTGTGACGCGAGCGGAAAGCTTCGTCACTTAGCACATTCCGCGAGCGTATAATCTGGCGTGATCTTGTCAGGAGAAAGTAATCTTGTCTTTATGCCTGCCGGCTATGAACCGCGACGCGAACGGCCATCGCACATTCCGCGAGCGTATAGGCCTCATCTGGCGTGATCATGTCAGCAAAATGTAATCTCAACTTTAGACCTGCGGCCTATGAACTGTGACGCGAGCGGCCAGCGCACATTCCGCGAGCGTATAGGCCTAATCTGGCGTGATCTTGTCAGGAGAAAGTAATATCGTATTTATGCCTGCGGGCTATGAACCGCGATGCGAATGGTCAGCGCACATTTCGCGAGCTTATAGGCCTAATCTGGCGTGATCATGTCAGCAAAAAGTAATCTCATCTTTAGACCTGCGGCCTATGAACTGTGACGCGAGCGGCCAGCGCACATTCCGCGAGCGTATAGGCCTAATCTGGCGTGATCTTGTCAGGAGAAAGTAATATCGTATTTATGCCTGCGGGCTATGAACCGCGACGCGAATGGTCAGTGCACATTCCGCGAGCTTATAGGCCTAATCTGGCGTGATCTTGTCAGCAGAAAGTACTCTCGTCTTTATGCCTGCGGGCTATGAACTGTGACGCGAACGACCAGCGCACATTCCGCGAGCTTATAGGCCTAATTTGGCGTGATCCTGTCAGGAGAAAGTAATATCGTCTTTATGCCTGCCAGCTATGAACCGCGACGCGAACGGCCAGCGCACATTCCGCAAGTTTATAGGCCTAATCTGGTGTGATCTTGTCAGGAGAAAGTAATCTCGTCTTTATGCCTGCGGGCTATGAACCACGACGCGAATGGCCAGATTCGTCAGCACATTCCGCGAGCGTTAACCTGTCGTGACCTTGTTAGACGAAAGAACCCTGTCTCTGACTGTGGGCTATGACTCACGCCAGACTCACGCTACGCGAATGATTGGCCCGTGCAGCAAATAATGATACAGTATATTCTTTGAAATCAAATATTCTTCGCATAATCGTCGCACCCTGCTTTTTTCCACGAAATTTTGGCAAAAAAAGTGCGACGATTATGCGAGGAAATACGGTACTTCTATTACACTCCATAAATACTTGAAACTATCCACCATCTTCAGTACTTCTCCTCCTATCATTATATCTGTTGTACCTCTTCCCCTATTTCTCGTTGTCACCATCGTTCCACACTTCATCATCATCATTTACCCTTATCCAGCTCCTGCTGGGTCGGGGTATTTATGGCACTTCTCCACTTTCCTCTTTCCTTCCACAATTCTTCTTCCACAATCTTGTCCCAGTCCAGATTTCTTTTTCTTATGCTGTTCTTCACTGAATCGATCCACCTTGTTTTAGGTCTTCCTCTTGCTCTCTTACCTTTGCACTTTGCCTGCAGCATCTGTCTTGGTATTCTATTTTCCTCCATCCTCTTTACATGTCCAAACCCCCTAAGTTTATTCTTCTCAATTCTCTCATTTAGTTTTCCCATCCCAACTTCCTTCCTAACATCTTCATTTCTCAATCTGTCTTTCCTTGTCTTTCCTATCATACTTCTAAGGAATTTCATTTCACTGGCCTGAATTCTACTCTCTTGCCTGCTTGTCAAGGTCCAAGTCTCAGCTACATAAGTCAATATGGGTACATAGTACACTTTATACATTACCTCCTTGCTTTTCCTTGGTACTTCCTTATCCCAAACAAGTTTTCTTACACTTTGACAGAATGCATTGCTCTGCTGTACCCTCCTGCCAATCTCCATGTCCAACCTACTAGTTTGCATCAATTCCCTTCCTAGGTATTTGAAAGTGTCCACAATTTCCAAACTCTGACTTCCAATTTTCACAGTGCCCTTTCCTTATCTTTCCGCTATGGTTTCAAACTTTTTTCAATTAAATTTCAAACCATACTGTTTTATTGTCTCAACCCATACATTCAACCTTTCTTGTACCTCTGCCTCTCCATTGTCCCGTACCATTAGATCATATGCAAAAGGAATCTAAATATTAAAATCCACAAGAATAAAATAATGTGCAATAAATACCTTTGGTCACGCCTGTGGACTGGACCAAACACCAAAGCCTCCACGATAATTTCAGTGAAGGGCTCTAAGAGATCAAGACCTGAATTGAGAGCTACCTTCTGGAGCTGGCAGATCAGGACGTTACACAAGCCAGTCACATTCTGCCCGTGAGAGAAGATCTTGCGAGCATACTGTAAAATAAATGTAAAGAAACATGAAATTAGACTAAGCACAAGTATAATAACGCTAGAAGTGATGAAGGAATTCATCGTTACAATAGACTCCCAAATATCGTAAACAGGGAAGCTAAGAAGACAAAAGAGGATTATATAATGAGACAATACTTAGAAATTGAAGATGGTTTGAAAAATGGACAAGTAGAAAAAGCTTACGACTTGATTAATAAACAATTTAAAAGGAGAAAGGGGCGTAGTGTTTGCATATTGAAAGAATATGGGAAACTAATGATTGAGAGCCGTGCCCGGTACAGCTTGTACAGGGGAGGAGCTCTGAACTGAGGAGGGACTTTTCAGTACTCTGTGGAAGATGGATCCGGGCGGGGAAGTCCTCAACCCCGACACGGCACGTCCCAATGGCCGATAGGGGCTCTCGTGAGAGAGTGGTGCTCGCACCCGCGGAGCAACTGAGGACATGATATAGTGGCAGCAGCTATATCATTATTGCTGATACGAAGATCGGTACGTCGACCTTGTATCAGCAAAAAGCTGCTTCACATCCTGGCATCCTTGGATGTTGGAATGTGAGGTGGTTACTGCGCAATGAGGAAGGCAACGGGAAACCACCTCAATTAATTTTCCCTAGTTAAGCAATATAATAATAATAATAATAATAGTAATAATATCGTATGGAAACCGCAAAGTCTTCAGAACCGCAGTAACAAAGCACAAGTTTAGGGTGAAAACTAGTGGCAGAACTGGAACCAAGTGGACAGAAGAACGGAAGAAGCAGCACAGTGACTTCATGAAGAGATTTTGGGAAGATAGGAAGGCGAATATCATCAAGCCGAAAAACAAGTTCAAGCGCGCTCTATAATGGGCAAAACGCAAAAAGAAGAAGAAGAATAATATCGTATGGCCTCGGGTGCCAGGTGCAAGCTTTGTTATTTGACACCCAAAGGGTAGCTTGCATGTCGAATTTCATTGTTCCTTAAAGCACTATGAAAGTCAAGGAGGTTAGTTATCTAAGCTCCTTGAACACTTTAGCGCTTTCTAGTAGAGAAATTAGGAACTTTGTGTTGGCAGAAACTCCCGAGATTAATTTTGCCATTATGAACACGGCCTACTGAATTCAAATGGGCTCTTTGACATGCCAACATCGTATGACATGGTGTTGCAATTTTTGCGGCCTTTCAAAAATCACTTACCACGGCCAGGAGCGAACCTGCAAGCTTGGGGTTAGTTGACCGACACAATGACCACTCACCAACCTGGCAAGCTTACCGCATATGATGAAATGATCTTGATATGTTGTCAGACATTGCATGATTGTTTTGACATGATAGGGCTGAGGAAGGGCTATTTATAGCTCAAAACATGTACCCTGATTGGTAAAATTTTGTAATTATATAGTATTAATTTAAGAGTTCCTTAATATTTGTCTCAGTAATTTTACTGTCAATACAGACCTAACAGATTCCAATATGGAGGCTAATAACATTGAAAATATTACATGAGTCGTGTGGTGTATTTAGTATCCCACATGTTGGCAACAATGAACTGACGTCAATGTGTGCGTCTGAGTAACAGTTGAAGATACCTCATGCACCTCAGAAACATGGCTGCCATCGTTGAATTAGCAAGAAATAAAACATTTATTTACGTAATATAACATATATACCTATATAACATATATATATTGTTACGGCTGTGAGTTTGTGTCATCGCTCGCCGCTTGAGTCACAACTGCCCCAGGGGCTGGGCTGTGGCATACCTCCTGTAATGCGTGTGCCTTATGCAACAGGGCTACTAAGACAAAGGGATAGTCCAGAAGATTCGTGACTTGACCAGCGATGGAAACCTCGAGAAGCCGTGGACCCTGGATGGATCTAGAACCATTTATTGAGTCACCGGCCTGCTATATAAGAGTGACCCGTGAAGCAGTTGTGGTTGTTGTGTTTTACGAGCTAGTGCGAGCGATTATCTTGTGCGACAGAAGTGTGGTGACGAAGTGCTGTGCGAGTTACGAAATCCTGTGACATTGTTTCTCCCAGCTTGTGGACAGCGAAATAGCCTGAAGCAAGTGATCGTAAGTAATTGTGGTCGGAGAACATAAATGAGAGGAACAGGTAGTGTCTGTCAAGGCCACCGTACTCATTAGGACGGATTAACTTCTGTGGTCTGTTGCAAGTGAAAGGGGCCAAGAGCGCATAAGGAAGAGATTTGAGGAAACTGGAATAAGGCTCCTAATTGCTTGTATTTGCTGACTAGTGTGATTTTCTGGCCGCAATAAAGTTAATTATTTCTTTAAGCTGTAATTGGTGTTGTGCTTTGTACCCCCACCGTAATCCAGTTAACATAAGTGCCACTAGGGGGTGGCACGTAACAACTGGTGTCAGAAGCCGGATTACGAACTCCAGCACAACACCTGACGGTCCTGGTTTCAAAACCCGAGCAGGTCATTTTCTCTAATTTTCCTGTGAGTGCATGCCCTTTACAAGACAAACAACTAAAATGGAGGAGAAATTGGCAGCACTGCTAGAAAAGTTAAATGGCATGGAAACCAAGATGGAGGACGGCCAGAAGAATTTAACCAGGGACCTAACTGCCAAAATGGAAGACGGCCAGAAGAAGATGGAGGATGGCCAGAAGAAGTTAGCAGAGGACCTAACTTCCAAATTAGAAGAAGGCCAAAATAAGTTAGCGGAGGACCTGAAGCAGATGGAAGACAGCCAGAATAAGTTAGCAGAGGACCTAACCGCCAAATTTCTGGATGGCCAGAAAAATCTGGAAGAGTGTCTGCTGACGAAATTAGAGGAGAGCCAAAGGAAATTAGAACAGGGTCTACGTGAGGAAGTCGCGGCAGTGGAGGAGAAGTTCAACACCTTGCAAGTGGAAGTTGCCGAGCTGCGCCAACGCCCGCTGATGGGGGTGGAGGAGAAATTCAACGCCTTGCAAGTGGAAGTTGCCGAGCTGTGCCAACGGCCGCTGATGGGGGTGGAAGAGAGATTCAACGCTCTACAAAAGGAATTTGCTGAGCTGCGCCGACTCCCGCCGACAGCGATGGAAGATAGATTCAAAGCCCTACAAGAGGAAGTCGCCGAGCTGCGCCGACGCCCGCCGACCGGGGTGGATGAGAGAGTCAAAGCCCTACAAGAGGAAGTTGCCGAGCTGCGCCAACGCCCGCCCACCGTTACACCGGGAATATCAGGAACGGGACATAGCAGAGTGACGCCCCCAACCTTCGACGGAAAGGTCCCGTGGAGAACCTACTTACGTCAGTTCGAGGCGGCCTGTTCCATAAATAACTGGAACAACACAGAAAAGGCTACAGCTCTCATTGTAGCGCTGAGAGGTGACGCCCTTAACGTCCTTCAGGCCATCCCGACTGGATCCCAGGACTACGCTTCCCTGATCGCCCACATGGAGTCCCGATATGGAGATAGCCATCTTCAGCAGGCCTATCAGATGCAGCTCCGGACCCGGGTACAGAAGAACGCGGAAACCCTGCAGGAGTTCGAGATGGACATCGCACGCCTCGTAAGGCTCGCCTACCCAACAGCGCCGGCCGACTTTCTGGAGCAGATAGCGACGCAGACTTTCACCGACGGGCTACGGGACTCGGACACTCAACAGGCGCTGCGTCTCGCGCGCAATAAGACCCTGGCAGATGCGCTGAGCCACGCACTTGAGTTCGAGACGGCAAAACAGGCATCCAGAATGCACGCGCGGGTGCGTCAAGTGGACGTCGACGAACCAGTAAAAACCAACGAGACCAAGCCCCTGGCCGACGAATTGATGGAGGCGCTAAGCCGTTTCTTCAAGAATCGCAGTACCACCAACAAAAACGTAGCCGAAGGACATCCGGAGAGGCGGCCCGGAAGAGGACTACCGACCTGCTGGACCTGCCGTAAGAGAGGCCACCTGAGAAAGGACTGCGGTGATCGCCGCCGCCAAGGGTTTCCGTCGGGACAGTCAGTCGTAGGGAAACCGCGCGGCCCAGGAAAGCAAGTATCAGCCAGCCTAGGGGGGCAAAGGTTGGCTTGTGACAGTCGTCAAGCCCCGGCAGTCCAAGTTCGTGTGACGCAGTTACGGAGGGATAATAGCAGCCTGATGGTCGACGGAGTCATCAACGGAGTGAGCTGGCCCATGCTGATCGACACGGGAGCATCGAGGACCATCGTCAATCCCACTGTGATCCCGAAGTGGAGAGTGCAAACCACACAAAGGAACCTCCAGCTAATAACCGCGACCGGAGAGACCGCACCGGTACATGGCGAAGCATCACTGGAGTTCGTCATTGGTCGACGGGTGATAAAGCATCCAGTGCTTGTGGCTGACGTATCAAACGAAGTGATCATCGGACTGGACTTCCTGGACCAGAACAACATCATCTTGGACCTGAGTACCAACACTCTGCACTTCGGAGGTGAGGAACTTGCTTTGCAACCAGCACACGAGGCCGTCACCGCACGACGAGTAAGGCTGAGAGAGGACGTCATCGTTCCTGCCAGGACGGAGGTCAGCGCCGCCGTAATTGTCGACGGAACTGCTGAGGGAGTGGCGGCTGTCATCGAGCCAAAATATGAGGACATCCAGACAAAAGGATTGCTAGTTGCCAAGACCCTCATCAACACGACGTCTCGGCCGTACGTCCGCCTGTCCAACCTGAACGACTACGACATTACGGTTCACCGGGACACCAACCTAGGAGTCTGCGAGCCCGTTACCTGGATTGCCCGCATCACCGACACGACGGACGGACACCTGCAGACGGACAACCGAAGAAGACGCACACTGCCAGAAGAACTACAGAAGCTGTACCAAGGATCGCAGGACCATTTAGACGAGGAACAATCACGCCAACTTCAGGACCTGCTACGCGATTTCCAGGATGTCTTCTCCGTGGGGAGCAAAGACTTCGGCAGGACAAGCTTGGTCCAGCACAGAATCGACGTTGGGGACAGCGCACCGATTAGGGCCCCATTCCGACGTGTCCCGCTCGCCAAGCAAGCCGAAGTCGACCGGATGGTAGAAGAGATGAAGGAGCAAGGGGTGATCGAGCCATCACATAGTCCTTGGAGTTCTCCGGTCGTGCTTGTGAAGAAGAAGGACGGTTCCACCAGGTTCTGCGTGGATTACAGGCGGGTGAACGGCGTCACGAAGAAGGACAGCTACCCTCTACCCCGGATCGACGACACGCTGGACACCATATCAGGGTCAAGATGGTTCTCCACCTTGGATTTGAAGAGTGGCTACTGGCAGGTGGAGGTCCACCCTAAGGACCGCGAGAAAACGGCGTTCTCTGGCAGTTCACCGTCATGCCATTCGGTTTGTGCAACGCCCCTGCGACCTTCGAAAGGCTAATGGAGTCCATTCTGAGGGGACTACACTGGAAGACCTGCCTGGTCTACCTAGACGACGTCATCGTCCTGGGGAGAAGCTTCGAGGAGCACTACAACAACCTGAAGGAGATCTTGTTGAAGCTACGGGCTGCCCAGCTGAAGTTGAGCCCCAAGAAGTGTCAGCTCTTCCAGAAGCGGGTCCAGTACCTTGGGCATATCGTCTCCGAGGAACGGGTGCACACCAGCCCTGGCCATGTTTGGGAGGGAGCTCCGTCTACCTGTCGATCTTGCCTTCGGCCGACCTGGGAATGATCCGATCCCGGTAAGCCAGTATTGTCAAGAACTGGTCGACCAACTGGAGGACGTACACGCGTTCGCGAGGAAGAAACTGCGGATCGAGACCGACCGAATGAAGACCCGATACGACCAGCAGACGGATGCCGGCGGATTCCACGAGGACGACCTGGTCTGGCTCTTCAACCCATTACGGAAGAAAGGCCTGTCACCCAAACTTCAGAAGTCCTGGGAGGGCCCGTACCGAGTCGTGAAACGGATCAACGATGTCGTCTACAGGATCCAGCGGAACCCGAGGGCGAAGATGAAGATCGTGCATCGAGATCGCCTGGCAGCCTACGGAGGGACACAGACGGACCAATGATTGATCGGGACGATCAGCCTTTTTAGGAAGGGGGTGGTGTTACGGCTGTGAGTTTGTGTCATCGCTCGCCGCTTGAGTCACAACTGCCCCAGGGGCTGGGCTGTGGCATACCTCCTGTATTGCGTGTGCCTTATGCAACAGGGCTACTAAGACAAAGGGATAGTCCAGAAGATTCGTGACTTGACCAGCGATGGAAACCTCGAGAAGCCGTGGACCCTGGATGGATCTAGAACCATTTATTGAGTCACCGGCCTGCTATATAAGAGTGACCCGTGAAGCAGTTGTGGTTGTTGTGTTTTACGAGCTAGTGCGAGCGATTATCTTGTGCGACAGAAGTGTGGTGACGAAGTGCTGTGCGAGTTACGAAATCCTGTGACATTGTTTCTCCCAGCTTGTGGACAGCGAAATAGCCTGAAGCAAGTGATCGTAAGTAATTGTGGTCGGAGAACATAAATGAGAGGAACAGGTAGTGTCTGTCAAGGCCACCGTACTCATTAGGACGGATTAACTTCTGTGGTCTGTTGCAAGTGAAAGGGGCCAAGAGCGCATAAGGAAGAGATTTGAGGAAACTGGAATAAGGCTCCTAATTGCTTGTATTTGCTGACTAGTGTGATTTTCTGGCCGCAATAAAGTTAATTATTTCTTTAAGCTGTAATTGGTGTTGTGCTTTGTACCCCCACCGTAATCCAGTTAACATAAGTGCCACTAGGGGGTGGCACGTAACAATATATACAGTAGGCTATATATAACATATATTTGACATATGCAGCAGGTGCTTGGACCACAACAAAACACAATGAAAGCCGAATCCAAGCAGCCGAGATGAAGTTCCTTTGAGGAATAATTGGGAAGACGCGGAGGGATAAAATCAGAAATGTAGAAATTAGGGAGAGAACTGGGTTCCCCAAACTGCAAGACAAGATAGAGACCAGTAAGCTGAAGTGGTACGGACATATGATGAGAATGGAAGAATATAGAGTACCAAAAAGAATATTTATGCAGAAAATACCAGGAAGAAGACCACGAGGAGGCCCAGAAAGAGGTGGATAGATACGGTGAAGGAAAGCATAGAGAAAAGAGTAAAAGAAAAAGAATTATTGAAAGAAGGAAATGAATGGTGGAGGGATAGACAACTGTGGAGGTCCTTGATTCGCAACCCGACCCAGGGAACTGGAAACTGGAAATGAAGAAGAAGAACATATATTTTTGGTGCAGGAGTGATAATTGTCTTGACATTCTTGAGGAGTCGAGATTGAAATGGTTCTGTCATTTGAAGAGGATGCCCTCTTGTAGAACACCTAAAGCCTATTTTGAAAGGGAGATAATTGGCAAGAGATCAAGAGGTTGACCTCGAGATGGGTGGATGAAGCAGGTGCACAGAGCTTTGACTAAGAGAAGTGTAGAATGGAGGACAGTGGTGGCAGGACAGACAGCTATGGAAGGGGCTTGTTCATTCCCACACCTGACCTGCTGGAGTGGAGAATCGATGATGATGAGTGATAATTGTCAGTAATTTCAATTCCTAATAATTCCCAGAAAGGTATGAAAATCATACATTATCAAAATGAAAGTGAAACAGAAATGAGTGATGTCTCATTCAGAATTAATGAATTTTTCAGCCACAAAGGGAGAGTTTTTCGATGGTCTTCATTGATCTGGAAAAAGCATACGACAGTGTACCAAGACCGGAAGTATGGAGGAGCCTACGACAAAAACTTGTACCAGAGAAGTATATACGCCTGATTCAAGACATGTACAAGGACAGCAGAACCATGGTCAGATCCTTTCCTGTGAACGTTGGAGTACATCAAGGTTCCGTCCTCAGTCCATTACTTTTTGTACTCGTCATGGATGTGTTGACAGAGGGAGTCAGGAAGGAAGCTCCATGGTCCATGATGTGGTCCTGTGTGCAGAGACGAAGGAACTTGCAGAGAAATGGTTGGAGGAATGGAGAGACGCACTAGAAAGCCGAGGAATGAAGATAAGCAGATGTAAGACAGAGTTCCTGAGCCTGAGGGGTGCTGAAACAGGGTTAAAATTGGCTGGAGTAGAGGAGATCCCAACAGCAAGTTCATTTAGATATCTTGATACAGTTATCCAACAAGATGGTGGACTGGAGGAGGAAATAAAGAGCAGGATACGATCGGGATGGTTCAACTGGAGTAAAACATCAAGTGTACTGTGCGACAAGAAGGTACCAGAAAAATTAAAAGGGAAGGTACACAAGGCCGTGGTGAGACCAGCAATGATATATGGAGCAGAAACCTGGCAGATAACAAGGAGATGGGCAGAAAAACTGGACGTGGCATAAATGTGTATGCTGAGATGCGCAAGTGGACATACAAGGCTGGACAAAGTGAGAATTGAAGTGATTAGGAGACGACTTAGCGTGGTGCAAGTTTCTGAGAAAGTCAGAGAAGCTGGCCTCAGATGGTATGGCCATGTTAAGAGAAGAGAACAAGATTATGTGGGGAATAGGATGATGGAATTGCTTCCACCAGGGAAACGGAGCCGAGGACGACCAAGAAGGTGATGGATGGACATCATTCAAGAAAGCATAGGAGTGTGGGCTTGTGGAGGAAATGGTCCGGGATAGAACAACGTGGAGGAGGATATCCGCATCAGCGACCCCACATAAGTGGGATTAATCATGCTGGAGAAGAAGAAGAAGAAAGGGAGAGTTTTTGCCTTGTGGTCATTCCTTACCGCACTAATACTTACCTCAACTAGATGTTCTTCGATCCACATATCAGTGATAAGACGGCACTGGAACACCATCTGAACAAATTTTTCCATGGCAGACCAAAAAAGTTCCGTCTTGCGATGCTCGAATGTCCCAGTCCAGCATAATGATATCAATCTTAGGACAGTATCCCGATTGTCAGACATTAAACACCTTGGCAAGATCACCTCCATAACAGACATAACCTCGACCAACGCTCCTCGGCCACCAATCTCGAGCGACAACATGGCTTCATCTAGAATATCATCTTCTAAAATGTTCGTTAAATTCTCAAGTTCAGAATGGGGACAGGTGTGAAGATGTACCGAGAATATAGACCAAACGGCTTGCACGTGCTCGGAAACCAATCTCCCCCACAAGCTTTGCAAGTCTCTCGTAAGTTTCCCATCCTTTGTTCCTTTACTTAGAGTCTTGTTCAGTTGGTGTTGCATGATTATATTCTCAATGAAAGCCTTCTGGCTCTTCCAGACTTGAGACTTACTCACTGATTCATGAGACTGGTCATTCGAATGGGCAATGATTATGAATTCTGAAATGCAGGCTAAAATCTTCATACAAAAATAAACAGATACAGAAGAAACATCGCCTGATGCATCTTCAATCCACTGTATAGCAGTTGTTTGCAGACACTCTATATTCTCTCGAACAGCACGAAGCAGACTGAGCTCCCTAGAAATCCCTTGTAATAGACTAGTCAATAACTGTATGGAATCAAACGCTTGCAAATCACTCGCACGTCTCAAATGCTGGTTGATAAGAGTAAAAAAATCATGATTAGCAATTAGAATAAGCTCTAGGATATTCTTTCTAGTAGAATCATCTTTGACATTGCCTGTTTCACTTTCCTTTAACAAAAGAGTTAAAAATTCTACACAGTTCTCCCGGTCAACTTTATTCACATACACCCTTGAACTACAATGATCGATTTTATCCATTAATGGCGCTGAGAGAGGGATTAGAGCATTTTTAGGACCAAGTGCAGAGTTGTGAACAAGCAGATTTGCATCCGAGAGAAGAACGATCATCCTCACTAAAGAATGCATGTCATTCTGCAGCATCTCTCTTCTAGTCAGAGCAGCGATGGAGCTTGACACAAACTCCCAAGCTTTCTCTGCATCCACAAAAGATTTCAACCAACCAACAGTTCTGTGCCAGGCAAAAGTTCCTCTCTTCAGTGACTCCTTCCGCCTAAAAGTTCCAATAATATCAGTAATGCTCCCTAAATCCAGCTGTTGAACGTCAGCAAGATTAATGAGTGCCTCCAGTATTAAGCACTGCACAGCGCCCCGAATATATACAATCTGATTCGCAACAGCATCTGAAATAAAGCTCCGTAGGATATGTATGCATGATTTATCCCATATACATGTCTCTGGCACTGACGAAAGAGCATAAATAACGTGGAACATAGGAACTGGACCCCATGAGATCTTACTCAGAACAGATAAAAAAATCACAAAAAGGGATCTTGCTTGTTCATGTGGCAAACTTGCAAAAGATGCAAAAAAATAGATTATTCCTTTGCCAACCTCAGGAATGGAAGCAGCTTCCTCATTTCGTGTGTAAAGTGAGGAATTGTCCAATGCATTCACTAAAACATTAATAAGGTTTAGCTTGTCATTCTCTGCTAGAGTGATGAAAAAGTTCAAATCTAGCTGGAGGAGATAAAGAATACCCCATTTAACTATTAGGTTATTGTCATGTTTCAGGAGCCTCTGAAAGATGACGATGCACCATGATGGATGTACCAGAGATTTGCCCGAAGCCTCTACTAGCTTGTCTATCATACACAAAACAGGCTTCACCAAATGAACTTGTTTCTCCTCCAAAACTTCTAAAATCAAGAATACAGAATCCCACAGATTGGAGAGTTCTTTAGAACACTTGGGATTCCAATAAAGTATCGCATCCGTTTTTACTCCAACTTCAGCAGCTTTGGGTCTTCCATCTAGAGCTCGTTTCATGAGATACAATGCTTGTTTCCTGATCAAAGGATCTTCACACGTCAAGCCACATTGAATCATTTTCCAGAATGAATCAAGTTCTATCACACTAAAACCAACTTTTGAGACAAGATTTTGCTCAGCACAAGGCAGATAAAAGTCAGCGAGTGCACATAATACCAATAACACCTGAGAAATTGAAACCTTTAATTTACTGTGAATGCTAGAAAACTGGATGGACAGTCCCTTCCAAATTTCTTGAAGTATAAAAACATTCTTTGTGTACACAATCAATTTGGGAGCAACGCAAAGTAATGTTTGGGCAGCTAGTATCTCATGACCACAACATAAAAGTTTAAGCACTAACTCACACATTTCATAATCACTCAATATGTCTTTGCACAAACATTGAAATGAATTATTGTAGCTCTGGCTGTCTTTAGAGTATAGAACAACAATGGCAGACTCTAATAATCTCAAGGCAATAGCAGGTTTCGTCATATCAAGTGAAAGTAAATTCTGTTCCTCATCACTAACGGCATTTTCAACGAAAGAGGCCAATGAATGCTTGCAGTCTTTGACAATATCTGTAATGAGGGCTTCAAATCTTTCTTCACTGACCAGCAAAAGTACAAGACATAGACAATCACACAAAAGGGAAACACATTCATCTCGTCCATCATTTATATTCTTTAAGGTTGCAAGACATGAGGTTGCTATGTTTTCGCCAATATGCCATGAATTTACAGATGATGTGTCACTTCTCGACTTATATTTCAACTTCAAAATTACATTCAGCGTTCCCAAACTGCTCTTAAATGATCTACAGTCATGCAATTGACCTTTTGCTACATGTAAGGCTGGAGTTAACCCTCTGATAATATTGTCAATGTTGTCTGATAGCTTTTCGTTTCCAAGTTGATGTAACATAACCTTTACGTCTTCAACTCGAGGGTCTGACACCAATAATTCTACCTGCATGATCTCTGCCATCATAAATTCTGAATACACAATGCGATTATTAGAAGATATCTCCAAAACGACAACTTCTATCCTCATTAAGAATACATAATTCGGTACAAAATAACATGGTGAACATTATTATTTGAGTTTGACAGCACAATGCACGTGTTACTTTTAGATCAGCCACATGTTTGCAGCAAAGAATATAGGGGAGAAAGGTTACTCAGGCTTAAAAATTGATTCCAACTACAACCGTCAGGATTACGTCATCAACCAGCCTAGCCTGCTACTTAGCGGTAGCGGTGAGGCAGTGTACTAAAATTTAAGCGCGGGCGATTTGAATTTTATTTAATCGCGTACTGGTACCACCGCTTACCCCCCCCCCCCCCTGACCCTGTACCGCTCCCTTTGTATTTACACGCGTAGTAATATGATATATGTCGGCGTATTTTATTTATTCCTGTTCCTTTTGTTCTATTTTATTTAAGAGCAGATATCAAAACAAAGGCTCATAATAATGGATTATTACTATTAATATAGTAGAAATACCAGCCTGAAATCTTTAGTTTTGATATCTGACCTTGCGTAAAACAGAACAATAGGAACAGTGAATAAATACATTTTATTGACATAAATCATATTACTACGTGTAGTTACAAGAGAGGGATACAGGGTTAGGGGGAAGGATAGGACGCAGGATATTCTTTATTATTATTATTATTTGAAACCTGTACCACGGCAGTTGCGTAGTACTCCCCCCACTTTTCTCCCCATGTCCCCTCTCTTAATTTTTCTAGTATTATATGTTTTATTCATTATAGTTTTTCTATCATTAACATTTCTTTTATAGTTTATATTTTTTTAATGGCAGTGCTTAAAGGTTACTTTTGCAGAGGATGTCATGCGAGATGAACTGGTGACCTTGGGATTTCCTTCCATAAGTCTCAGCTGAGTTCGGCCTTTGAACCCATGGCCTTGTAACACTAGAAAGTCATTCACCTACTACACAGTACTATAAGTTATAATATCAGACAGGTAGAAGAGAGGTTTAGTTGCCACCAGTGTTGTGGGATCACAGTAATCTAAGAAGAATGTAATAAACCAATACAAACCATTCACACCCTATAAAATATGAACTTATTAACCGCTGTTGAATGAGATACGATACTGGAAGGAAACAGAATTCTGAAGGAAAAAATGAGGACAAAAATAAGTGTTTATATGTTCATATTATATTCTTCTTTCTTAGTGTTTACAGATAATAAAATCCACAGAACATTTTCATGAAAAGAGTAATATTTAATTTCATCAGGTCATTGTCCCAGTAGATAATTGTCATCACATGGTAGAGCCACGCATATTGCAAATCTGTAAGAGAAAAATACAATTAAAATCCTAATAATGTTGTAGGGGCTTTGCGATATCGTGGTCATGTGGCTTTATGGTACTTGGAAAGTGTATATGGGATATGTCTGATTACCCATGACATTGTGATGGCAGTAGGTGTGTGTATTTGTAATGGAGCCAGGACCTCGGGATATGAAGTTTCAATATGAACAGGTGTAGCCAATTGACTGTGCAGCGCTGCTACTCTATGGCTCGCACGGCACATCTATACCCCGAGACCACAGAAGATGAATTCCTTACAACAAATTACATTGTGTACCTAAATAGTCGTTACACATACATCTCATAATAAAGATGTTGAAGCAACAACTTGTGACAAGGACAGTAAAAAGCTACTCTCTAGGTTACAATGTTAAGCATGCACATATAGAACTTTTGCTGCTCATAGAAGGAGGGGACAAGTGTAGTGTGGATAAACTAAGTTACCCGATCACTTTAATTCCATTGTTATTAATACTAATAATACAATATTATTACTTTCCTAATTGGCCTGGATGTGTGTAACAGGCCTCACCCCCTGGGTGAATGCCACTGTAGCCTCGATATTAGGATAATGCTGCTTTAATGAATGCACAAAAGTGCATTTAGAATAAATATATAAACTGGAACTAATATTAGATGTTATTTGAAGTGGAGAATGCCACTAGCCAGTAACTTACATCAGAACAAATCCACCATCTCGGAAGTTCACAATTTACCCCAAGCACAGTAAGCAGTAAGATCTATGTGTATGCCCCCCTCTTACTGTGATATTATATAGCCCATCCAAAAACATCCATAGAAGAAAGAAAAAAAAAGAAAAAATCTCAAATGAACAATATTAATTTGTGGATTAATTCATTTGTTACACAAATAGCCTACCAATCAGTAAACCGATTGAAGCATTTCTTGATGCAATATGCATTGAATTCAATTTTGTGATTGACTTAAGGGGAACCGATAGGCCTAGTCATTATATTCACTGCAATGTTATATAGGCTATATACTGTACATGTAGCCTTTTATAGTCCAGTCTGCAAGCCTCTGTTTGCAAACAAGTCACCTCTATGATCCCCTGCTTCTACACCTCTCACTTTAATAAATCGTTAAACACTGAAACTAACTAACTATAGCCTCCTACGTCTATCTCTGCTTATCGTATCCTCTACCTCCGAGCTCATTAACCTCTTAGGTAATCTCTCTCCCCCATTCTCTTTGCATGACCCATCCGAGTCTGCTCATACGAACAGCTTCATATAGCATTTCATTTCCAACCTAGTCTTTATCTCATCATAATTACACATATTATCAGGCAGATTACACACAATCAAGCAGTATACGAGGCTGATGTTCACTATGTCTAAAAGCCCTAAATGAAGCAAAGACTGCAACTATTCCTAATAACGTCACCTGTATATTTTGATTATCTCCCTGCAATAGTGTCATGATTCCAGTTAGGTTTACTGTGTGCCATTCACAGATAAGGACACGTGGCATGCACTATCAAAAGAAGTAGGGCACATTCCAGTTCCTCAAGTGACTTTCTCACACATCTAACAGTATGCCAGGGTGCAATAGGCTATATGAATTTATCAGAGGGGGGTATGAACTAAGTGTATTGCTAATCAAAACCTACATAACACCTGGGCCTACCCTATACCGGTACTGGTGTAAAATTAATAGATCAAAGTTTCATCAATATGGTAACTTACCTTTGCTGAAATAGGATTAGTATACAACTGTTCGGACAACAGAATCAGGCAACTCCTGTCTATAGGCTATTGGACAAATGTAGTATATAATCTGCTTTCCTTGAAGTGCCTCATTACCTGACAAGAGAAAAGAAACACAATAAGGTAACCAGTTCACAACCATTCTGCACATACTGTAGGCCTAGCTCTGTTTCAATAAAGTAGGGTTAGGCTATGTAAAGCCATTCATATAGTTCACAATACTTCACAAAATCATTCTAATATGCCATCTAGCTAAAATCATTTTGAATTGAGAATACTACACTGAACGAAGTAATCACAATAAAGCCCACAATTCGTAAACAGAAACACTATCATAATGGGTAGATATTAAAATCATATCCTGGCAGCAAAACTGCGAAGTAACTATTGAAATAAATACCTACCGTATTAATGCAATATCCTACGAAGGAATGTCATGTTGGAAGCCTCAAAAGCACAAACACACACGATAATGAGTAGGATAGCCAGTTGCCAGCGACATGTTTAAATGTAACCGGCGTATACACCCCGCATGAGCTTCAACCAATAGCAATCGAGTTGGACCGCAGCGCTATGGCAGCGCAGCGAGTGCTCAGGCAGTGAACCTGTCAGTTGGCAGAGAGGCCTTGGAAGCGAAGGATCTATAGTAGTTTCATCCCCCTGGTTTGCAGACAAATGACAGTCCGGTATACACTGTTCCCAACAACGTTTATTTATTTATGTATTTAATGGGATCTTTAAACGAAATAACATCTCGTATATTCTCGTCCCCTAATCCTATTTTAATATGCGTAAAAAGCATTTCTAGTTGCTTTACAAATCAACACAACCGAGTTCCTCATTGTCGGAGGATGAGAATTATGTGGTTGACATGTTGCCTACTTGCCATGTGCGCAGCACACACTTTTTTTTTTCTTTAATTTATTAAAAGGCTGGTTGAGTTTATCCGGTTGATTGACGGAAATGAAAAAAATAATTGTGACTTGTTTATTAATTCACCGTCACTGCTGACAGAAACTGAATTATTTTTATGTCCCTGCATAAAGACTATATAAGTAAATGTCAAAATGAAAGCTGTTGTGCAAAGAGTAGTCAAAGCCAGTGTAACTGGTAAGTTAAGGTACCGTACCGTACATGGTTAGGTCATACTGGATTTCCCCCTCCTTGAAATAGACTTTTGTACATATGTAGGCCAAGAAAGAAAAATTCAACAGTCTAATTTGATTGTAGCAGATTAATATGTATGTTGTTGTTTTTTTTGTTTTTTTTTTTTAGAATAGCAATGTTGTCTGATACCTAAGTCAAACAGGCTACAAGGGGTGCTGGTAGCTCAAATTAGTCTTTTTTTTTTTTTCCCAGTTCAAAAACTAATTTGCACAGCTCAAAAAGTCAATGCACACCTCAAAAAACAAATCTGTGCATCTCAAAAAGTCAATGCGCACCTCAAAAAACTAATCCGCGCTCCCCAGCATCTCGTCATCTGAAATCTTAGCAGCTCAATGGTGTTGAGATCATCCTTTATTTTCTGGATTATGTGGGTTTTCTCTTTGTATTTAATTCACACTTTTATCTTTCCAGTTGATGATGAACTTGTAAGTTCAATCGGAAGAGGCTTATGTGTACTGATTGGAATATCAAGGGATGACACAAAGAAGGATTTAGATTACATGTAAGTGTTGCTGAACTCTTAAGATTATCAATAGGACATGACCTAAAGACAAGTTCCTATAATTTTTGATCGGTGGAGCAAAGAAATTGAATAATCTATGTACATTGTACGATCTTTTATTAAATAATAATTTCAAATTTGAATGGCCATAGCAAGAAAGTAAAATAAATTACATTATAAATTAATTTATCTTAATCGTCTTTGCAAAAAGCTGTTGAAGACTTGTGCCAAAGTTCATAAATCATAGCATGATAGGGCCTACCGTTCGGAATTCTTGCTACAACGATCACAAACACAGTCTGAATTTAGTTGATGAAATATCTTATTAGTTTTGCGCAACTTAAAATGAAAACGAAATGTCGCAGCTCGTAAACCCCTCCTTGCCAGTCTTTGTACATCATGGCATCCGTGGAGTAGAACTCGCTTTATATGTCTCTCTTCTTTACCCTTACTTTCTAGATAAACTGTTCATAATTCTCGGTATAGGCTACCTTAAATGGCAGCAGCAAGCGAGAACAGGATTATTTTTTTATAAACCACCATAGGATGGGTTCTCAAGTTTAGTTGCTCAAATATTTCAGTATTTTTTCTTATTCATATTTAGATAATTTTTCCATAAATTAAAAGATATTTTATTGATCATTTTAGGTGATTGGTTTAGGTCTTCAACATCCACCCTGCAGTCATGTTGCACTTTATAAATGATTGTCATTTTTCATACTATTTAGTACTAAAATAACTGTGCTACACTTTCTTTTTCCCTCCTCTGCCGTGGCATTATTTGTATTATTTTTATCAAAGATTAATTTGGCAAGATGGGGGCTACACTGATCAAGATAATATTCATTGTGACTGTGGAGAAGACCAGACTGTTCAATGTGGACTGCAGTCTCCTGTACAGAAGACTATTTTCGTCAAGGAACGGAAAAAGCATTGGAAGTGGTAAAGTTTTGTGCAAAAATAATAATATAACTGTGTAAAATATGTATGTTTCTGATACGAGAATAATTAATCCATGTGTGAGTGACTTATGTCTTCTCTTGCAGAGTCCGTAAACTAATTAATCTGCGACTGTTCGATGGAGAGAGCGGTAAGAGGTGGGACGTCAGCGTGAAGGACAAAGGATATGAAATACTCTGTATTAGTCAGTTCACTTTATATCATGCACTGAAGGGAAATAAGTTAGACTTTCACAATGCCATGGCTTCTGACCGATCAGAAGCATTTTATAAAGCTTTCTTGGACAGCCTTCGAAGTCAATACCAGCCCGAGCTAATTAAAGGTAAGAACTCGTTTGTAAACTAGCATAACTATCCGAAATAGCCTACTTCTTGCCTTAACATCATTTATGTCCAATATGCATCAATGCATCAAAACGTAGTGGTTTGCGTTGTTGCGTGCCACTCCAGAGGCAACAGGTTTGATTATTTTTTGAGGTATCGATACATCTTCCAAAAGGCTAATGAATATCCTCAACGGTATCACAAGTAATTAGGCCATAATAAAAGCCCTGGTGAATTAGTGGTATGAAATCTACCAAGTCCAACATATCCCTTTTAGGTAGATTTTATAAGAAAGCTACCTATTGCAATGAGTACCATGTTTCGGCTTCCGGAAAATTTTGACATGTTCACATTTAACGTCCCCCAGACCACACAACTAACTTACCGTCAGTTCAAAAGTTTATATGTAATTTATATATCTATATATTAAGTCTCCCATGTAAAGTCAGACCGTCAGGCAGAGTTTTCACTCTACTCAACGGCAGCTGCCCCAGCCGAGCTTATGTCGCAGCGTCGTCGGGCTTGTGTCACGCATTTATAATCTTATATGGAATCTTACCTTATAAAAGATGCTGGAAGTGTTGTCCTTCCTGGGTTTTACAGGTATTGTATCTGGTAACCACATTCTGGCTGATGTGAGTAAGTTCGGCCATGTTTAAAACCTTTAACTGGTGACATGAGGTCATCTAGACTCCCAAGAAATAAGAAACATTGGTGCTTCTTTAATTAAATCTTGCAGGAAGCTGTTGTTTATGTTACCTTCTTATCTGTGTGCTGACACTTCACTCCCTCGTTGATGAAAGTTTAGTAGCTTGCGATTCAGACTGGCAAGAACACATTAACTGCCTGTAAGAGAAACTGGCGGCATTTAGTGACAACAATACAAACTTTTGTTTTGGCGTTGAAATTGTTATTTAGTACAGTATTGTTTTGTACGCTTGAATAATCTACGGTAGCTCGGTTTCAGTAAGGACTGCAAGTAAGATTGTAAATGCTCGACATAATTCCGACCGAGGCCATGACAAAAGTTCGGCTGGTGCAGCTACCGTAGCAGAGAGTTAAAAAGCCGCCTGATGGTCTGACTTTACCTGGGAGACCCTGTATATCACTCTTTTTTGGACACTATAACTACCGCCATTTTCCACCAGTCACTTTCAAATTTATATGTAAAATATTACCTTATAAAATCTCGGTCGAGTTTGTTAATGGGCAAAATTGGACCAATGAGGTGGAAATGGGGGTGGGCTTTTTTGAAATATTGCATACTATTCTTCGGATAAGGGCCAAAAACTTATCTCAGTAAAGTTTTTTGATAGCACCACCCATTCACCAAAGAGATGGGAAAAATTGAGTTTTTTTGAGGGGAAATAATCATACCTCCCTTAATAGGCACAATATCAAATATGTTTAAAATTGTCAATAGTCCTCTAAACATTACCTAACCCTTCTGTCTGAAAGATTTTTTGAAATGACCCACCCTTACGCCAAGGGATGAGCAAAATATTCTTATATAAACAACTCATGTTTTTTGGGCTAATGCCGTGTGAAATTAAATTAGAACCATACGTTTCGGAGAAACCTTGCCTCCTTTTTCAATGGAATCAAACAATGTGGCCAAAGAAAGTATATCAATGAGATTACAAAAAATATAGATAAATTCCTCTGTTCGTCACCAGAGAGCAGCTGCCAGAAATTACTGTATGGACCATGGTAGAATGGCGGACAGAGTAGTAAGTAAGGAGAAGGTAAAGGGGGTGGGGTGAAAATATAGAGACTCCTCGAAGAATGAGAATGTCCAAAAGAGGGGAGGGGGAGGGTTAGATGGATATAAGGAAACATAAACAAAAGGGAAGTGTATCTGAACGATACCTAACGTCATACAGGCAACGGCAAAAAAACAAGATGGAAACTCCTCCAGTGATGAACAAATATTCTTGATGAGGATGCCAAGTTGATGAGGGAAGAGCTAAGCCGAACAGAAGTATCACTGCTGACTGTACTACGGATGTCATCAAAGCAATATTGATTTGTTTTGACATATGTGTCGTTCTACAGACGAGGCAAATATAGCGTTATCTCCAACTCCTGTCCAGCTGGTCGGCAGTTGTGCTAGTGCAAGGTAAATAGCAGTAGACTATATTATAATTATAAGAAAGAAGGTGGGCTTCTCGTATGCTAAACATGTAGAACGTTTGTAGGTATAGAACAATTGATAAAATTAGGGAATTCGAAATATTTTTCTTTGCCCGGTGAACTCTACCTCCCTCCGCCTTCTGGCATGCCTAGAGGGATTTTTTCTCTGTTGTAACTGGACGTGGTGCATTGTAGAACTGGTTCATAATGTGTTCCTCAATATGCCAGTATACCCAGCACACTAATATTTGAATCATCACAACTTTCCATTTCAAGAAAATTATTGCACAATCAAAAACTTTAATGGCTACTCGTGTCAACAGTCTGACCATGCTAATGAACTACAGGGTGTTTCATATAAAGTAAGAACGGCAAGCGGCGGTTTTGTTATCCGCTGCTACGGTGGCATTGGCCGAGTTTGTGGTGCGCCGTGGCGCCCTGCTTTAAGCGTGTGTACAATCCTCTATGAAATATTACCTAATAAAAGTTGCTGGAAGTGTCGTCCTTCCTGGGTTATACAGGCATTGTATCTGGTAACCACATTTTGGCTGACGCGATAGTTCTGCCCCTGTAATGTTTCTGATTTTTTATTTTGTGTTTTTTATTGAGCACCGAGCCTGTAGTGTCAAAGTTATTTACAATTACGTGAATCTGTGCTAGTGAAGGTGGCACTCCATCAGGAAATTGCTGAATAAATGCATCACGTACCCGCCGGGCCGACGCTTAATTAAAATAAATTTTACATACAAAAATACGATGTTGCATTGATAACTGTCTCACCATGTTAGCAGTTGAAGGTCAGACTGGCGACTGACAACACCTGCACGCTTATTCCAAGGTCATGTTTGTACTATGCGCGCGGTTTCAATACTACAGCAGGGGGCCGTGGCACGCCACAAGCTTGGCCAAGCCGGCTGCAGCAGCGAATGACAAAACCGCCGCTCGCCGTTCTTACTTTATATGAAAGACCCTGTACATATCCTAGCTTGCCACGGTGGGTGAGTGGTCAATGTGTCGGTTTACTAACCCCAAGCTTGCAGGTTCGCTCCTGGCCGTGGTAAGTGATTTTTGAAAGGCGGGAAAAATTACGACACCGTGTCATACGATGTTGGCAAGTCAAAGAACCCATTTGAATTCAGTAGACCGTGTTCATAACGGCAAAATTAATCTCGGGAGTTTCCGCCAACACAAAGTTCCTCATTTCTCTACTAGAAAGAGCTATAGTGTTCAAGGAGCTTAGATATCTAACCTCCTTGACTTTCATAGTGCTTCAAGGAACAACGAAATTCGACATGCAAGCTACCCTTTGGGTGTCAAATAACAAAGCTTGCACCTCGGCACCCGAGGCCATACGATGTTATTATTATAACTACATATCCTGGCTTAGACCATTGTGCCTTATGAATAAACAGCAATCGGGAACAGTGAACTGTCGCTAACTATCGGCGCTACAGTCGAACTACGACTAGGAATGCTTCGGTTCATTCTGCATCCATATTGACAACAGTATAATAAGGTAATACCATCGCCGTCTACAATTCTCAAGGCATGTCATTACGTTTGACAACACCGCCCATCTGTCATCTGGTAGACGTAGGGCAAGCACATGGTAATTGCTAACACTGCGTAAATGCATAGATGTTGATGCGGAATGTTTCCGAAAATACAACAGAACATAACGTCCGCTAAGTCTACACATAAATATCAGAAATCTATACTAATATAATAAAGCTGAAGAGTTTGTGTGTTTATGTGTTTAAATGCGCTAATCTGTGGAACTACCAGTGGGATTCGAAAATTTCTTTTTGTATGATAGTCTGATTCAAGAGGAATAGTTTAGGCTATGTAGCATTAGGCTACACCTCTCAGGTAACCTTAAAGATTGATTTTTGTTCAGTAAGTCGGAAGAACAAGCGCTCCAGAACGGCTTCAATAATACCGAATTCTATTGTTGTCATGTAATGCTGGCTGCATCACGTCGCCCCTACCAATGTTCTGGTGCAGAATTGCGAGCTGCTTATAAATTGCAGTCACGGGGAGTAATTAGTGCAAAAATATTTCTTAGGCCCCTTAAAACAGTTATCACGACAATAGTATGCCTCTGTATAAGGGCGATGGTGTTGGTGCAGTATACTGAGGTTATCAGCTGCAATAAGCGTTGGTGCTTTCAAATTTACTTTCATTTATTCTGATCCTTATCCTTGACGCTCCAGTTCTGTAAAACAAATAAATCCACCGGGTGAAGCCGGGCACTACTGCTAGTACAGGATAAATATTATCATGCTACAGTATGTACTGTCAATTCCCAATAAGGTAATAACTGTACCTCAATGTCCCAATGCCTGAAGTTTTCTTTTCTTGCTGCTATGCTCACTGCCGTCATTGACGCACTCAGAAAAAATATTTAAAACTATTCTAACGGATTTAGAGACTGTCTTAGATAATAAATCCTTCACTTTTTTATCCACAGAAGCACTCATGATAGTCACAATAGGCCTCCAAGCTTAATGTTGACAGTCTAACAATAATACTCCACTGGTCGCTTAATTTAAAAATAGGTAGCTTTCTAATGGAATCTACCTAAAAGCACTTGCCAACTGAGTACAGTACATAATAGGCTATACTGGAATATAGAGGCCACATGAAGATATATACCAAACCTACATTACTAAGCTATAAGTGATCAAAACGTAGTAATATAACCAGTTATTTTAATAGTGCTGCCATAATTTGCCTCACAGCCAGGCACACAACACTTCCTAGGCATCTGAAATAGTTGAATGAACATTAGTGAAGAATTTGTTGGTTAAATTCATTACCAGGCATTGGTTACACACAGGGCTAGATTTGTGACGGTACACACCGGTACACCGTACCGAAACCTCTGATCGGGGGAAAAATCGAATATACAGTATAACATAATTTTTAGAACTGAGGAACGTTAGTTGTAAGTCAAGGTCAACTTGGTCTTTGACTGGATAATTATTTCAGAAAACAGTCAAGACAAAATTATAAAACAAGAAATAAATGTTTGTTGGTGAACTTGTGTGTATTTTCAAACCGAATGTATTTAATTTTCTTAAATTATGTAAAAAATATAATTAAATAATGTACATTGTTTGAATGGTAGCCTAGTTGGCCTACATTAAAATTTAATATAGGCCAATGGCTATGGTAAGAAAAATATTGCTACAACAGTCTCAATTTAATTTAAATTGCAATCATAATTGAAAATGAAATGAAAATCCACGGCCTGCTTCCAGTCTCCGACCGGGTCAGGAATGGAATGAATGAAGCTCCCATCTAGCGGCGAGGATATGAACTGTGCTGGCTGCCGAGGCCTGACGCACTCCTCTGGGGCAATGATTAAATAAATGACAGATGAAATGAAATGATAGTGGAGAGTGTTGCTGGAATGAAATTTTGACAGGGAAAACCAGAGTACCCGGAGAAAAACCTGTCTGCCTCCGTTTTGTCCAGCACAGATCTCACATGGAGTGACCGGGATTTGAACCACGGACCCAGCGGTGAGAGGCCGGCGTGCTGCCGCCTAAGCCACGGAGGCTTCGTAATCATAATTAGATTGCTATTTTGTCCACTGATTAATATTTTTAAAGGTGTTCAATAAAGCGTATAAATATTATGTTTAGAACTCTATATTTCAATATTCCATAAAGCTAACCCCCCCCCCCCCGCTCCCTCTCATCACCACCCGGTAGCCCACAGTACCTGAACCTCATTTTTTACAAATCAAGCACTGGTTTCACATACAACTTAATACGGAAAATACTGTAAGTTACTTACTTCTACAACTTGCAGCAGGTCTGATTTACCACGAGGAATTTCTCGGGTGTTGCAATAGTTAATACGAACTGCTTTTAGATGCTGTCATATCAAAATAAACGATATCTATGAACAAAACTTAGCATGTGCAACTTAGAGCCGTAGTTGCTGCCGCTCTTTCTTCTAGGTGATGACTGAAGGACGTGCCTGTAGTCTGAAGCGTTATTCCCAAATATTAAAAATGTTACCCTATTAAAACTATATTTCTCATTTCAGATGGGAGATTTGGAGCCTACATGCAAGTCAATATGGAGAATGATGGTCCCGTCACTGTAGTACTTGAGTCGCCTAAGAAGGAAGAGCTGTGATATTGTTCTGAAATGAACTTAAGTCAAGCCAAATCTTTCAACATAATCTGTGATGTAGGCTACATCTGTTGGTGGTGACATAGTATTTAAGTTCATTTCTCTTGTGAACAGTGGCGTATGCAGGATATCTTTCTGGGGGGGGTCATTAATATAGTAGGGTAATTGTGTACATTATTAAACGTGCAGATAACTTTGCAGTTCCGCCCCTTGAAACGAGTCATCATCATCTATTATTAAAATGATATTTCGATTAATATAAACAATAATTAAATAAACATTCTTATGCCCAAGGTCGCGGGTTCAAACCTGGCCGAAGTCATCGGATTTTTTAACAGCGTTAAGAAATCTTCAGTATGCCTTCCTTCGGAGGGGAAGTAAAGCCGGCGGTCCCATGTCATAGATGTATGGCATGTAAAAGAACCTTCCACTAATTACACTTGTGTGAAGCTAAATTATAGGTTAATTTGACTAACGCTCTTAGGTTCCAATATTCGTCGCCAGGAACTGACTGAGGTGGCATCTAGTAACCAACATCAGAAATAGTTGTCATTGGCGTTTGGTAGCAAAAGAAGGAACTACTTGGAAACTGAATGGCTGCAGTCCTTACTTGAATTAAAAACAGATACCGCACACTAATACAGCCATCACAATTAACACCGGTTATCAGACAGATTCTACACACACCCAAAATACACGGGTCTACATGCCGCATTGTCGCAGCCCCTAAACTGATGAACCAATCAAATAAACATTCTCTTTGCATGAAAACTATTTTAGGCCTCGTTATTTTTTCAGCCCAATAAAAAAATGAAAAAATCTACAGTGGAACTTGGATAATTCGAAATCTTCTTTAATTCGAATTTTTCTCTTGGTCCCTAGCATTTTATATACAATCATTGCTAAAAAATCATGGTTAATTCGAATTATATTTTGGATAATTTGACATTTTTACGTGTAAAAAAAAAAAACGATTGGAAGTCAAACAGTTGGGTCATGAATTCCCGGAAAATGACGTTGCATCATCGGCATGCAGCCCCTACTCGATTGTTTTGCCTACGTGACTAACAACACGCATGCGATGCTCCTTCCGAGGTCAGTGCCCATCCCCTCCCCCCCACCCATTGTTTTGCAACGCTCCATATCTCATAACTCATAACAGTGTCATCCTTTACACCTGTCTGGTAGTGCGTGCTGAGTGGTTTGATTAGACTTGTGGTTTTTTAGAAGTTTGGTTTTGTCTGTGTTTTAAAGTGTGTGTGCAGAGCTAAGATGTCGTCATCCAAGCCTCGGGTTCCATACAAAACTTTGACTTCGGCGGAGAAAATAGTGGTGATTAAAGAAGTGGAAAAGGGAATGAAGAAAAAATCTGAAATTGCAAAGGCTTTCGGGATTCCTCCAAACACGTTGTCAACATACTTAAAAAATAAAGACAAAATTCTCGTTTGTGAAAGTGAGAGTGGCAAAGGCCGAAAAAGGTTGAGGGAACCGGAAAATCCAGATGTGGACCAGTGCGTTTTAAAATGGTTTAAACAGACGAGGGATAAGAAGATTCCTCTTAGTGGTCCACTTTTAAGAGACAAAGCTGAACTGTTTGCTACCGAATTAGGCAAATCAAATTTTAAAGCTAGCACTGGGTGGCTAGATGGCTTCAACGAACGAAATCAAATTTCGTTTAAATAGGTTTGTGGTGAAAGCGGAGCTGTTAACCAGCAAGAAGCCAATCAATGGAAAAAGGATTTAGAAGAAATGATCCAGGACAGAAACCCAAAGGACATCTTCAATGTTGACAAGACGGGTCTTTTTTTTGAATGTACACCAAATAGAACGCTCGCATTTAAAGACGATACATGTCACGGAGGAAAGCTGAGCAAAGAAAGAATAACGCTGCTAGTTGGTGCAAATATGGACGGAACGGAAAAGCTCCCTCTGCTGATGATCGGCAAGTCGGCAAATCCCCGTTGCTTCAAAAACGTTAAATCGAAACCAGTAGACTATGTTAACAGCCCAAAAGCGTGGATGACTGGAAGTCTTTTTCAGAACTGGCTGTTGAAATTGGACAAAAAGTTCATAAAAGAAAAACGAAAAGTCATCCTTTTCATTGACAACTGTACTGCTCACAACACCATACCACTGATGGAAAATGTGAAAGTGATTTTTTTCCCTGCCAACATGACCTCCGTTATTCAGCCTATGGACCAGGGAATAATAAAAAATCTAAAACACTTTTATAGGTGTTTGTTGGTTGAGAATATCCTTACTGGGGATTACGACGCTCTCAAAATGAAGCTCGACATTCTTCAGGCATCCCGAATGTGTAAACAGGCTTGGGACCAAGTGACTTCGAAAACAATAAAGAACTGTTTTCGAAAAGCAGGGTTCAAAATAAAGGAAAATTATGAAGAAAGCACCATCGAAACTGCAGTGGAAACTGTGCCTCCAGTTGACGGCTGGGATGACGTAATCACCAATCCTGCCATTTCGTACGAGGACTTCGTCAACGTGGACGAAAATGTCACAGTTTGTGGTGAGCTGACCGACGCAGAAATCATCGCCGATGTACTGAACTCCGAAGATGGTGACGACGGATCTGACGATGAACTCTTGGAGGAAGTTCCCGTAAAAACTATTCCGAGTGCAGCCCAAGCAACAAACCACATCACAGAACTTAGGCATTTTTTTTAAGTAGAAATGACGTAAAAGATTCTGTTTTCCATTCGTTAAATTTGTTAGGTTCTTTTGTGGTGGCAGAGAGACTTAATTCTAGGAAACAAGTAAAGATCTCAAACTTTTTTGAAAAACAGTAGTTTTCTCTAAGACTTGAGATTGCTGGATTACTACTGTCATTAAATAGGTGAATACTGTAGTACATTTTGGTTTTATTGTACAGTATCATTTGAAACCTTTGAGGTACTATTATGTTTAATAAACATTATTGGCTGAAAACTTAAAATTTGAATATTTTCTCTACTATTTTGAGGTTCGAATTATCCAAGTTCCACTGTATTGTTTTTAAATATGGAAAACAGTAACTAAATATTAAAACTGAAATGATGCAGTGGTCCATACGTGACTGCTTATAAAACTGATATTATGTGAGAGAAATATAATGTTTTGCTCTCCATGTTCTTACTGCCATTAGGCTACTGTTGACTCGCAAAATCTGTCTATCTCGATGGCTTTATCTGCATCATTGATAGGAATAAATTGCAGAAACTTATGTAGCGAATTATCTTCAACGAAACAGACACAATTAAAGCAACCCGAAGCGATATGAAAAAGAGAAAACAATCGCACACTTCAAGCTCCAACGCTGGAGGAGTCGTCTTACCGCGAGTAGAGTGCAGGACACTTACCAAGCGACGAACATGATCACTTTTAAAATATATACAGGAGTAAAGAAGCCTCACTAGTGGCTGTGTAAAACAGGTGATAGATGGGACAATATAAAGATTCAAGTAAATAAACCCTAAAACCCTCCTCCCCCGCCGTTGGTACGCCACTGCTTGTGAATAGGAATCTATAAGAATCGTTTACAGCTAACTAATGGAAACTTGGTCATAGTGGAGAAGATTCTCTCCATTATGCCCTCCCATCCGAGCAGATTGCTGGATCTTTACCATTTAAGCATGAATCAATGTTTACATATGACCACCTATTCCAGTCATCAAAGTCTCTCCAGACTGGCTGTGTGGCGCAGTGGTAAAGTTCTCACCTGCTCTGCATACGGTGCAGTCAGTTGACATTTGAGGGCGCACTAGTAGATTCCCTTCGGGCAAAATTCTCATACCCCGGCATGTCTAAAAGCCGCAGTAATTAAAATGGGTGTAAAACCAACATCATTACCATAAAGCTTCTCTATACTGTTCTCAAAGCATTAGAACAACTTAGGGTCGGATCCAGTTTTCTGATCCTCTCGCTTATGGAAGAGATTCATCCCGATATTGGGGTACTGGTAAGTTTGACCACCATAATCCAAATGACTATGTTTCAATTGAGGGGTTTGAATATCTTAGTCATTTAGCCCCATGTACATATATATATATACTAGCTGTTACCCGCGGCTTCGCCCGCAATAACATTTGGAATCCCGTTATAACATTAGTCATATAGATAGATAAGCATTGGTCCTAGTGGAAAATAATTCTATCACCTGAAACCGAAAATGCATGGGACGAAAAAAAACATCCCCCCATAATTTCACCCCTCCCCATGGGCCCCTTAAATTGGATTTATGAAAAAACGGTCAAACACCTGTTTAGTTATTTTTTATGCTGATTTTTTTTCGGCTGAGTTCCAAACTCCTCGCCTATGTCGTTTAAGAGATACACGCTCCGTTAGGGATCCTTCAACCCCCACTTTTCACCCCTTTCACCTCATAATATACACCACATCGAAAAACCCTCCGACACGTGTCTTCTTATTTTTTGTGCTGAGTTTATATGCCGAGTATCACATCCCCCAATGAAACCAATCGGGAAATATTGCTATTCAATGAAATGCAGGTCTACCCCCTTAACACCCCTTTAGAACCTGAATATCCAAAAATCCTTTCTTAGTGGGCGTTTGCGGCCCTTGAGGAAGCTGGATACCAAATTTCATTCCAATCAGTTTGGTGGTTTCAGAGATTTCGTGATGAATGAATGAGTCAGTGGTATTTGAGCTTTATATAGTAGATAAGCATCGGTCCTAGTGGAAAATAATTCTATCACCTGAAACCAAAAATGCATGGGACGAAAAAAAACATCAAAATATCATGTTGGTTTCGGACCCTAAAAGACGTGAAAAATATAATAAAAGTATTAAAAAAAACTATTTTTTGAAATTTCATTCGAATCAATTTTTATGTCATTCCTGGGACTTGGCAAATTCCGGCCAAAAAGTACAAAATCATTAATAACTCCGTAAGTATTCGTCGTATGATGAAATAGCATGATACAAAATGATGTAATGTGTTATTGTCTACAACATAGGCCATGTATAATTTTACACACAGACATATTACGTTTCCACCCCCACCCCCCACCCCCATAATTTCACCCCTCCCCATGGGCCCCTTAAATTGGATTTATGAAAAAACGGTCAAACACCTGTTTAGTTATTTTTTATGCTGATTTTTTTCGTCTGAGTTCCAAACTCCTCGCCTATGTCGTTTAAGAGATACACGCACCTTTAGGAATCCATCAACCCCCACTTTTCACCCCTTTCACCTCATAATATACACCACATCGAAAAACCCTCAGACACGTGTCTTATTTTTTGTGCTGAGTTTATATGCCGAGTATCACATCCCCCAATGAAACCAATCGGGAAATATTGCTATTCAATGAAATGCAGGTCTACCCCCTTAACACCCCTTTAGAACCTGAATATCCAAAAATCCTTTCTTAGTGGGCGTTTGCAGCCCTTGAGGAAGCTGGATACCAAATTTCATTCCAATCCGTTTGGTGGTTTCAGAGATTTCGTGATGAATGAATGAGCAGTGGTATTTGAGCTTTATATAGTAGATATATACCGTATATATTATATACAACTTAATAAAGTGACCCAATTCAAATACCTTGGGTCATGCATCACTTCAGACTGCAGCACAATTCCTGATGTCAAAACAAGAGTCACTGCCGCATGGATGAAATGGCGCCTAGTTACCGGAGTCCTATGCGATAAGAAAATTCCATTGCATCTAAAATCTAAAGTGTATCGTACAGTGATTAGACCGGTGGTCCTTTATGGATCTGAGTGCAGGCCTACAACATCGAAGCACGAACAGGCGCTACAGGCAATGGAAATGAAGATGTTGCAGTGGTCCAATG
This sequence comes from Meconema thalassinum, assembly GCA_946902985.2. NCBI lineage: Eukaryota > Metazoa > Arthropoda > Insecta > Orthoptera > Tettigoniidae > Meconema > Meconema thalassinum. The sequence goes on along the minus strand of OX336399.1, from coordinate 160,453,764 downwards.
GCTTGACTCAACCAGACCATATTAGGAATGATGCTGTGCGGAAGGATTTCAAGGCTGCCCTAACCACAGAGAAAATGCGTGAATCACGTCTGCGGTGGTATCGACATGTGCTCTGTAGCAGTAAAACCTTAGTTGCAAAGACTGCCCTTCAACTGAATGTGGAGGGTCGTCGACTTCGAGGGCGACCTCAAACACGCTGGCTGGATAAGGTGAAAGATGACATGCGGCTCACTAAACTCCACCCTCGGGACGCTATGGATCGATTGAAGTGGAGGAATAATAAATGGGAAAATGCAAAGAAGATGATATATATACACCCTCTGTCTGAAAAGTTCGGTGAATGGCCTATACTACGAACGGATTGTTGGCTTACCTGAAACAGCCGTTACTGTTCTTCGAAGTAATCCCTGTGGATGGTTATGCACTTCTTAGAACGACTGAGCAAGTCCTGGAAACTCCTGGCATAGTCTTATTTAGGAATAGCCTTCAGTTTGGGTCGTCAAAACTCTAAATTGAAAGCAAGAGAGAAGCGTGAATTTATGCATCCTGCCTTGCACACCTGATCGACGGGCGGCAGTGAGAAGGGTGAATTCATGCAACCTGACGTGCACACCTGTTCGAAGGGTGGCAGTGAGAAGGGTGAATGTTCCGTGGAATGGAATGGTCCTGAAAACCATCGTCACGGGTGACGAGACCTGGTGCCTGAGGTAGAACCTCGAAGGCAAGCCTCAAAGTATGGAGTATCGGGGTCCAGGGTCGCCAAAAAGCCCTGAAGGGCCAGAGGTTTTCGGACATCCAACGTAATGTGACGACCCAACTGAAGGCTATCCCTCAGGAAGACAATGCCAGGACTTGTACAGCCGTTCTAAGAAGTGCATAACCATCCACGGGGATTACTTCGAAGGATAGTAACGGCTGTTTCAGGTAAGCCAACAATCCGTTCGTAATATAGACTCATTCACCGAACTTTTCAGACAGAGGTGTATATATACAGTGTGACAAGTTCACCTGAAGCCCCAGAAAATTTGCGAATAACTAGGCTTCTCCTTGCCCCTCTATTACAGGATCTACTACTATTTGCTGCCGTGAAAGGCGTGACTTGCACAGTTACATCATCAGACACCAATAAGGAGAGAGTTCATTCATTGTTGTCAAATGTTTCATTATTGTCATTCCATCACCAGCTACCGCATGGTGAACTTCATAAGGCAAGCATTGTGGTTTTATCACAGGGAGCTTTGTTCTAATAGCTGAAGGTTTCACAACATTATAAAATGGGTTGCGCGCACGTGAGGATGACTTTCCAGCGGTGTCAAGTGTACTCCTGTACCACGTACTTGTTCATTGTGTCGGGGGCGTGGTGGCTCAGCGGTCTAGCTGTATGCCTCTCACCAAGGCGGTCCGGGTTCGATTCCCGGTCAATGCATGTGAGATTTTCGAAGTGAAATGCCATGTCCTGTGGTTCGGATTCCACGTAAAAAGGAGGTCCCGTGGCTCATGATCTCAAGATTAACGGTCACGTTAAACTACAAGCTTCCTTTCCTTTTTTTTGTTCATTGTGTGTACGTCTGACGTGTAAGTGTATGTCTCCTTGGCGAGTGCTGTATTACAATGGCCTCTGGCATGAATAAAAAAGTTCGTAGCCGGACAAAAGAAAACATATCAATTGATTTATTTATTTATTTATTTATTTATAAACTTCTGAGACTTCTTAAGAAATGTGTGCTGTCTTCATTTTCTATTTCACAGGATTATATTTTATGGACATAAACTGTTACATTAGGGGCAGATGACCTCGTAGTTCTGCCCCTTGAAACCTCAATAACTAACTAAAGTGTTAAATTTATTATTGGAAAAAAAAAAACAATAACACATCATGTAACACCATTCCAACAACTATCATCATCATCATCAAGTTTCCACTCCAGTTTCCCGGGTGTGGTTTACAAGCGCTCTCCATTTTGGTTGATTCATGTACCACTGCTCCTTCAAGACTTCATCCCAGTTGATTCCCTTGGATGAGATATCTTCCTTCACTTGGTCCAGCCATCTCCTCCTAGGTCTTCCAACAGGTCTTTTTCCAGTAATCTCAGTATGTAACCATTGTTTTGCAATTCTTCCTTCTGCCATACGTTTGACGTGACCAAACCATCGCAAACGTGCCCTAGTTATTGTCTCTTTCAGGGACTGATTTATTCCAGCTTGTTCTCTTATCCTCTCATTTCTTACTTCGTCTTTCCTAGTTCTTTGAAGCATGTTTCTTAGAAACTTCATTTCTGAAGCCTGAAGTCTGCTGTCATCTTTTTTGGTAGTTGTGCATGTTTCCAACCCATAAGTCAGTATAGGGACAAAGTATGTTCGAAACAGAGTTTGTTTTGATCTTAGTGGCACTTGCTTATTCCAGAGTAGATATCGAACTTGCTGATAGAATTGACTTGATTTCTGAATACGGTTATTTAATTCAAGCTGTATTCTGTTGTCACTTGATATCAAGCATCCAAGGTACTGATACTGGTTTACTGTTTCCAATTGTACACCCTCCAGCATTATATTATCTTTACTTCTCTGTCTGTTAACAGACATTGCAGCAGTTTTTGTAGCACTTGCTTTCAGTCCATATTTTTTCAAATGATCATTCCAGACGTTCAGCCTTTCCTGGACTTCCAGCTCACTATTTCCCCAGATAACTATACCACCAGCAAAAGCAAATGCTTTAAGATCCATATTGGTGCTCTGCTTCACTTAAAACACTGTTAAAATTGACTAATGTTAGTTGTGTCGTAGTATTACGCTTTAGTCCAATTTTAACAGTGTTTTAATGTGTTTTCATTGTTTTAACTTGTGTCATTTTCAGGAATTATGTATGTTTTTTATGTTTAATATGCTTTGCAAGCATTATGTTGATGTTAGTTGAATTATTATTATTTGCAAACTTTATAAAAGTTCAGGGCTGAAGAAGGACCAATAAGGTTCGAAACATGTACCCAATGTAATTATGTTTTAATACATAAGTATTGATTGACGGAGTTTTCCTCTTAAATTGATTTATTAGTTATTTGTCAATACGGACCTAACAAAATCCATTATGGATTTGAATGAAACAAATATGTCTTTTGCAATCGACACAGACTCTTTAAAGCAAAAATTACACCAATTGCAACGTATGGATTGGATATAATATGGGTTAATTTAAGCAAAAATAACCTGAAAAACTTAGAGAAAGTAAAAGCCTAATTCTTAAAAAGGACTGCTTTCTTTGTGATAAAATAAAACCAAAATGTACTATTCACCTATTTAACGACAGTAGTAATCCAGCAATTTAATTAAGTCTTAAAGAATTCTGCAGTTTTTCAAAAAAGTTTGATATTTTTATCTGTTTCCTACAATTAAGTCTCTCGGCCATCACAAAAGATTTAAGGAACAGAAAACGGAATCACTTACGTCATTTCTACTTTAAAAAACGCCTGAGTTCTGTGATGTGGTTTGTCGTTTTTCGGGAATTCCTGACCCAACTGTTTGGCTTCCGATCGGCTTTTTACACGTAAAAACTTCGAACTATCCAAAATATAATTCGAATTAACCACGATTGTTTAGCATTGATTGTATATAAAATGCTAGGGACCAAGAGAATTATTCGAATTAAAGAAGATTTCGAATTAGCCACGTTCCACTGTAGTTAATATAATGCACATTGTGCGCACTTATCCTTAATAATAATTAAAATCATGTTAATTTTTTCAGGATTAGGGAATAACCCATCTCATTTGGGTACAATCGTGTTGACCGACTGAAAAGCATTAACTTTCGTTCACTAAGGCAACACTGAAAATGGCTTCAAACTCCATAATGTCTGAATAAGTTGAAATGTGAAAAATAATGTTTTATTGGATGGTCTTAGGATTTTTTTGTGACACTGTGTTTGTGTGTGTAAATAAATCAATTTTAAAATGTTTGATAACCTGTGTTATTGTGGTGTCTGTATTTGTACATCAGATGAGGATTGGGAATGAGGCTGCTTGGCCTTACATCTGGAATCATCCCAACATTTGCCACGAGTAGAAGTGGGAAACTACTTCCAGGATGGCTGAGGTAGGAATCAAACTCACCTCTTCTCAGTTTTGTGTGATGAGACTGAGTGTATCCCATTCCAGCCCTCAAACCAGAATTAAATTTCTGAGCAGAGCCGGTAATTGTACCTGGACTTCCGGGATGACCACCAAGAATGCTAACTGCTCCACCATGAGGGGGCCCATAATCCAAATAGTTTTACTACAGTAAAATTATTTGTGCTATTGGTATTTGTAATTATAAGTCATGTAGATGTATACTCTTCTAGTGGTTAAGTGTAAGAGAGGGCCTTGAGCCCTAACTTCGCCACCAATAAAGGCATTATCTATCTATCTATCGGACACTGAAAGGACAACAAGTTGATAAATTTAAGTACCTTGGTTGTTGGTTGTCAAAGAGGATTTGAATCCAGACCTTGAAATTAAGACCCGTATAGAAATGGCAAGATCAACTTTTAAGAAAATGAGACCTTTATTATGCGATGATGCCTTAAATTTAAAACTAAGACAGTGTATTGTAAAATGTTTTGTTGGCCTATTTTGCTTTATGGAGTGGAAGCCTGGACTATGAAATTGTCCATCATTAAGAGGCTCGAAGCTCTGGAAATGTGGTTTCATAGAAGGATGCTGAAAGTCTCTTGGATAGATCATGTCTCTAATGACCAGGTACTGCAGAGGGCAAATTCTCAACGAGAGCTACTGACCACCATCAAATGCAGGAAAATTGCATATCTGGGTCATGTGTTACGTGGTGAAAAATATACAGTATTACATCTCATTTTAAAAGGCCAAGTTGATGGGTAACGAAGAGCGGGAAGGAAAAGGATGTCTTGTCTTCGGAACCTTCAAGATTGGACTGGAACAAGATCTATTGAATAGCTCTACCACTCTGCTAAAGATAGACAAACACTATCCACATTGATCGACAACGTCCGGGAGACTGGGCAGGGCACATAGATGAAGAAAATAGTCTTACATACGTTAAGGACCGCCTAGAAGGCGCAAGTCTTCCCTGATGCAGTCAAAACATAGTTTCTTGGGGCGACCTCGACTGACTTGAATCATTAAGTTTACAGGGCATTTGATTACATGGCCATACCATCTTAGTCAAGTCTCTGATATCTTCTCTGTTGCTGACCTGGCATAACCATGCCAGGCCCAGCCACTTCCATGGAAATACAGCTATAGAGACCTGTGGTCGTTGCTAGCTACATGAGGTTTAGTTAGAAAATATAGGAACGATATGGCTACCTTTAAACTAAGTGATAATTAGACTTTGGATTTTTAGGCACCATAAAGTAGTTTTAGGCACCTGAAATAAGCCTTAAAGCTGGTAAATTAGGCTCCAACCTATTAATACATTAGGCACAAAAAAATATATATTAGGCTGCAATAATATTTACCAATTGGAGCAAAACCCTCAATAAGAACAAACTGCCTAGGGTTTGCAGATGATTTAGCTCTCTTAGCCCTTGACATGGAAGAAGTTAGTGCTCAGATCACCAGTCTCCAGAAAATTGCATTAAAAATAGGATTGCAAATATCTTCTGAGAGAACTGAAATCATGCCAATGAAACCTCTTGACATAAAGGAAGTCATCATAAATGATCAAAAAATTAACATAGTTCCACAATTTAAATACCTTGGAGAAATCATTATGCATAACTTAAGCGAAAAAACAACATGGATAAATAGAACCAACAAATTGAAAATAGCACAATTTCTATCAACTTATAACAAAAAATGCTTGTCATTAGGCACTACGATCCAACACTACAAAACTGTAACTTTGCCCCAAGCCACTTATGCTTGCGAAACCTTGTTCCAAATTAAAAACAAGTAGTTCCGTGAAGAACTATACAGCCTATTTTCATATATCCTACTTATGTTAATTGCCACTATTTAACATACACAATTTCAGTTTGATTGCTGTAATAGATTCGTAGATATTGAGAACCGACTAAATATTTCGGATGGTCGCCATGTTGGATTTTATATATGTAGGTCCTAGAGTTATGTACTGTTACATGCAGATTATTGTGAACGTGTAGTATTCAAACTTCAATCGCATAATTAGGACACAAGAAAAAACAAGGAGATTTAAAAATTTTTCACAGCTGCCAGCTTGAGGTTATGGAAACAATTGAAATAAATTAGATGCCAGTGGATTAACATTTGGATAAAGATTTACTGTACCAAGTTTCACTGCACGCGGATGGTTAAATTGCGAGAAACGTCCATGTGAATATTTATAATTCGCGTCACCGCCATGTTGGATTTGTGATCACCAGGTTATTTAAAGTCCTATAGGTGAACTTAAGTTCATAGCCCCTATGAACATTAAAAAATGCAGTTTGATTGCTAAAATAGATTCGTAGATATTCAGTATCGTCTAAATATTTCGGATGGTCGCCATGTTGGATTGTTAAATGTATAGGCCATAGAGTCATGTACCATTAAAGGAAAATTATTGCGTAGGTTCATTATTCAAACTTTCACTTCGATCGCATGACTACATCACAAGAAATAAAAACTTAATTTTAAAATTCGCACTGCCGCCATCTTGAGGTTATGTAAACAATTGAACTAAATTAGATACCAGTGGATTACAATGTGTATAAATATTTCCTGTACCAGGTTTCAGTGCGCTTGGAACATTAAATCGCGAGAAAGGTCTATTTAAAATGTTCAAATTCGCTTGGCCGCCATGTTCGTTTTGTAGTTAACAGGTTTTTGAAAATCTTATAGATGGACTTCCAGTAGTGCCCTTTATCTCAGTACAAAATTTTAGGGAGATACCGCTAATAGTTTCAGAGATATAAAATGCCGGTGAAATATTTCGCACATCTGCCATCTTGTGATTATGTAAACAATTGAACGAAGTTAGATGTCGGTGCATTACAATGTATATAAACATATACTGTACCAAGTTTCATTGCGTTTGGTTGGTCAAATCGCGAGAAACGTCTATTTAAAAGTCGCATATTCGCTTGGCCGCCATGTTCCTTTTCGTAGTTACCAGGTTTTCAAAAGTCACATAAGTGAACTTATAGTAGTTCCCTCTATCACCATAGAAAATGTCAGGGTAATATCGGTAATAGTTTCGGAGATATTGAATGCTGGTGAAATATTTCGCACAGCCGCCATGTTGGATTGGTGAGTCGTAACAAAATTTGAAGGGCACGGTCGAGGTCGCCGGGAATAGTGCTATGAACTTTCCGAGTTTCATTGAAATCGCTCCTGCCGTTTAGATTTTATTAGGGGGGGACACACACACGAATCACACACACACGCTCACACACACACGGACAAAAGGTGATCTCATAAGCCTATTTTTTCAAAATTGAAAATAGGCTAAAAATGAAAGAAGAACTGATCAGCACCTCAAAACTGAAAGAAGAATTATCAGAACCTGCATAAATAAAATGTACCAGGTTGAAGGAGTCTTGAGAATCCTCTCCAATGAAACAGTCTATCGAGAGATTGACCCAGTTACCAGCACGATGAAGAAGAAAAGAATCTCTTATTTCTTTCACATCCTACGATTACCAGAAAACAGGATTTTACGACAACTAGTGATGAGAAATCTGGGAAAGAAGACTGGAGGGCATTGGATCAAAGAAATTCAAGAGGATCTCAAAACAGTTGGACTCAAAATTACAGATGCAGAGAACAAGAATAAAATTACCCCCCTTCTTAAGAATCACAAATATTCAGCAGAAATGATGCACAGACGGCCTGTAGAGATTTCAGACGAATTAAGAAAACTGCGATCAGAACGAATGAAGAAGTACTGGGCAGATAAGAAGAATCAAACAATACAACCTTCAAAGAAAAAGTGTACATGGAAGACTCAAGTGGTCCAATGTGGCCAGTAAAGTTAATAATAATAATAATTTACCAGTTCAATTGGGTTATGCCTCTCATACATAATTTTTCTATCTACAGTGAAATGGGATGTTGACATGATCATCAATTAATGTCAACACACAATACGCCGCATAGGACCATTGTAAAAAATGATCTGTTATTTCTACTCATAATTAAGTTTTTCCGCCCAACAAGTGAATTAATGAAAAGGAACCACAGAATATTCCCAAGAGGACATTTACATCGCCTGATAATGGCCTACCATCCTAACAAGTTTAATGAGCAATTTAGCAATAAGTCTAATGAATTGTCATGACATATTTTATATTTGTGTAATGCTGATTCAATATGACAAAGCATGTAATGGGGGATAATATAAAGTTATTTTAAGCGTAAACCAGTGCCATGTGGACATTGAGAACTACCTAATAATGGAAATAATGCATGCTTTAATTTAAGATTATGTTCTTGAGTGTGATTTTATGTGTTAGACATTTGTTGTGATCTGTGATAAAGAGGTTGAAGAAGGGTCGAAAGTACCCGAAACATGTTCCTGAGTAAATAAATCTTTGTCAGGCAATTTCAAGTATTGATTGAACGGAAATATTTACCCATTAAATTAAGTTACTTGGCATAATCATCACACCCTGCTTTTTTTCCCATGAATATTAGACTAAAAGTATACAACTGTTTGTGCCAGGAAATACGATATCTAAAATAAGTATAAAAATGGCCATTGGCTGCATTAATAAAATTATAAAATATGTATTTCTTACTTTCCTGTGTTTGTCTAGTTACGCCATCCACTTCAAGGCATAAGATCTTGGTGCCCTCCCTCCTGATGAGACAGATCAAAACTAGCTCATTGGGGGCAATACATTTGACACCCATAGGGTGAGCTACAAGTTCCGTTCAATTTCAAGTAGTTCCAACTTTCGTTACCAGATGTCGATGATACCTACTGATGGATGTTGGAACTTTGATAGAGCGTTCCAACGAAATCTAACCTAGAAATTTAGCTTCACACAAGTTTAGTCTGTGGAACAATATTTTACATGCCATAAATCTATGACATGGGACCGCCGGATTTACTTCCCCTCCAAAGGAAGGCATACTGAAGGACTTTTAACGGTCTTAAAAAATCCAACGACTTCGGCCGGGTTTGAACCCGCGATCTTGGGCACAGCAGTTCAGCATACTACCAACTATGCCACAGAAGCCGCTGGCAATACCATTGAAACATTATCACTCAGTGTGGACATCTTCCTTGTCCTTTTTGCATGTTCTATCACTATCAGTCATTGCCAGTCCTGGAATTGAAATGGATAAGCGGCACCTGCTACATGGCAACAAACTTGATGTGACTGCTAGAACTTCAGGAAACCTCACACAACTCTATTGGAACGCAAGAAAGCTGATGGATTCGAATCCGGGCTAGCCATAAGAAGCAATAACAACAATATTTCTAGTGGGTGCACATACACTACAAAAAAAGGCAAAACAAAAATGAAAAAGTGGAAGATTTTTTTAATGTATGTATGAGACTTTATTTCATTTTTTCCTTCTAATTGATCACAATTTTTAGCCTATTTTCATTTATGAAAAAAAAATAGGCTTATGAGACCTTTTGTCCGTGTGTGTGTCGCATCCCCCCTCTAATAAAATCTAAACGGCTGGAGAGATTTCAATGAAACTCGGTAAGGTCATAGTACTATTTCGCCGACCCCGATCGTGCCCTTGAAATTTTATTTAGTCGCACCAATCCAGCATGGCATCTGTGCAAAATATTTCACCGGCATTCTACATCTCCGAAACTATTACCGATATCACCCTGAAATTTTGTACGGTGATAAAGGGCACTACTAGAAGTTCACCTATGACGTCAGAAGAACTTTGTATCAAGCGGTTATAAATTCTGAGGCCGTGGACTAAAGTCAAATACGGCAGCGGACGGAGTGTGATTGCCATTTGACTACAGTCGAACATGGCAGCATAGGGGTTAAAGAGTTCCACGCAAATACCTCGGTCAGTATGGAGGATACATCATGCTCGACTAATATGCAGTGAACGTGTTAACCTCTTAACCGGGCATGACGAGTTAATTCGTCTACTATCTGTTGCTACTCAATCGGGTAATGACGAGGTAACTCGTCTAGAGCACTTGAAAATTGTTATCTGCTGGGGGGGGACGAGTATTCGTGTCTCTTACGCTGTTGAGTGTAGTTCTATGATTGCTCCGTAGATGTCAGTAGGTTTCAGCTTTGCTGTGCCACAATGCACGCCAATTTCTCAATACGGGACGAGTTCCTTCGTCATTCGCGGAAGTGTAATGGGCGTGACGTGATAACACGTCACCCACATCTTTATAATGGGCGTGACGAATTAACTCGTTTTCAGTCAAAGTATATTCCCCACTACGAATGTTACTTTGTAATGTAGTTCCAAGAAGTCTAATCAAACATTAATTATAGTTTGAATTTTAAAACAAATAAAATCAGGAAGGACTAGATAAATTTTCATGCTTGCACTCATAATGGGCGGGACGAGTTCCTTCGTCATTCGCGGAAATGTAATGGGCGTGACGAGATAACTCGTCACCCACATCTTTATAATGGGCATGACGAATTAACTCGTTTTCAGTCAAAATATATTCCCCACTACGAAGGTTACTTTGTTGGTGGAAACTCCCCGGTTAAGAGGTTAAAGAAGTCATATTGGCTCTTTTTTTCTTTAGGTGAAGTTCTTTATGGCTAAACCAGAGCCATCCAGACAGCGCTCTAAGCCTGTGCTCGGAGCGCTTTGGTAGAAGGTAGTTTCAGAAGTGGAGGGAGGAGCTTGGCTGGCTGAGCGCGCTGAAGTGTGCAGCGGATCCATCAGTCGCTAGTCGAGTCCAATGCGCTTTGTTGACAGCATGTAAGTAAATCAGTTTCGCAGTGTCATGACTGAACATCATACAAAAAAAGGAGTGGTGAAGCAGCAGTCTTTCAAGCAGAATGGGAAATTTCATTTTTCTGTACAGCTTATAAAGGGCATGCCAAATGTTTAGTGTGCAACAGAGAGGTAATATGTTAAAAAGAACACAATTTGTTGTTGAATTTTCCTCTCTAATATGTTTACATTTCAGTTTGGAATAAATCACAATATTCTTTTCTGAACACTTGTGTTCGTTTCCTGCACATTCCTTACATCGGAGTACCATTTGATTTGTATATGTGGTATATTTCTTATGGCAAAACAGCCCTATTAATATGTCAACAATCCCACAAGAGCAGTCGGCCGCACGACTGTACGTACGTATCTAGTCAGCGTGGTCCGAACATCGTCAGTCTCCTCACTGCCACAGTGTAGTGGTGGTAGGGGAAGGAGCGCTAGTCTGACTGCCCAGTGCTTCCCGAGTGCAATGACTGGATGGTGCTGGGCTAAACAAACCTTAGAGCAGGCTTTCTCAATAGACCGAGGTATATTTGAATGACTCTCACACAGGATACCAAATATTAGGTGAATAGTTGACAAAAAATTAAAGGTTTTGAGAAACATTGGTTGTGCGACACGATGGCTCAAGCCTCCGCTAGAGCTCGCGTCAGCCGGGAAGGCTTTTTGGGATTTGCTCAAAGAGAGACAGAGATACATATCCACTGTTGCAACAGGTCCACCAGGTCCGAGTCCCCACACCGCAAGCTGCCGCTGTGAGTTCCTGCGGTGTGGTAACACCACCGCTTAGCTCATCGAGCCTGCCTGTTTCACGCTGCTTTAGACGTTTAAAGTATTCGTGCACTTTGTAAACTATTTCTCGGGCTTGCCTATGCACAACCTGTCGTTTACTTACCTCTGTTTCCATAGCGCTTAAAATGTACACAATCGCTTCCTCTGGATCTTTAAATATTACGACCGACTGTGATTGGTGGGATGGAAGTGAGGCATGACGTAATGGTAGCGTAGTGTTCTGCGCACCGCCTTCCCAGCTGACTCAAGCTCTAGTGCCGATGAACAATCGTCAGTCTACCTCTTGTCATCATGCCGGCACCTCGATAGGTAGGCCAATTGCTCTGTGCACCTCGTCCCTCCTGCTAAGGGATGGGCCACCAAGTGAAACTGCTGTATTTCAGAAAGAACAGTCTACACTTCTCAGGAATTAAAGTAATTTGAACTTCCAGAATTTTAAGACCACAAAAAGTTTGAAGAAAGAAAAAAAAAGGGGTTTCCGTTGGAGTAAATAAAAAAAAGCCTCATATCAGTGTGACTCAAACGCGTCACCTCCGGCTTTGTACACCGGCACTTTGACCATTGAGCTATATGGGGACACTTAATCTTCACTTTGGCAATGATACATCTATGACACTAGTTTATTGTTACGCACACTTCGGTCGTTGTGTGGGTAAAACATTCCCAGAAAGTGACTTTTGGAGGTAGTTTATTTACTCGTGTCAGGAACAAAAATATTACATAAGAAATTATGTACAAAATGGGCAACAAAAATGACAAAACTTTAACATTTAAGGTTCTAAATAATGCATGACCAATATTTTGCCATGTTACATCCATTTGGTGTAGCCTTCAACAGATCCTCCATGGTGCACAGTATAGGACACAGACTGCACTGAAGCAGATGACCCACAGTCTGTTCTTCACCACATTCACAAAGGACCGAGTCGCAGCAAAAAAAACATTTATGAATGTTGGACTTGGATCTGCCAACCCCAGATCGCAATCTGTTGAGAGATTTCCAAGTTGTCCAAGCCTCTGTATGTCCTGCTGGGAGCCTTTCAGATGGAGCCATCCACTGAGTAATGTGGGGCCTTCTGGTCAACCAAGATGTAATCCTCAAAATCTGAGGTTTGTCAGTTAGGCACTCAGTTGTGTGAAGGAAGCTTCTTCTGGACTTCAGTCGAGAGTGGGCTGGTTGAAGTCTATACAATGGATGTGCTTGAGACACATCAACCCTAGATCCCTCACATTTAGCTGCAACTTCTCGTGATATCTGGGGGTGCAATGCCTGCTAAACAATATAGTTTATCACATGGTGTGGGTATCAGGCAGCCAGTCATGAGTCTACACGTTTCATTTAATGCAGTATCAACCTGCTTGGTATGACATGACCTATACCACACAGGACATGCCTATTCTGCTGCTGAGTAACAGAGTGCTTATTATGCTCCTACTTCTCCTGCTCAATATAGCGCTGCTTTGGGTTTTTGTGGTTATCTACTCACATAACCTAGCGGCGGTACTTTTGAGGATCCAACCAGCCTTCGGGCTGATTAACTTACCTAACCCTAACTTCTCCAGCTAACTGTTTTAACGGGAACAATTAAATATAGGTTCAGGTAACAGCCGAGAGCCTGGGTTTTACTTTACTCTTCTTAACAAGTAAATGGTCTTTTGGTGCAGGCATGCACTACCAACAACAGTTTCCATTCTTTGGCAATAAAAAGGATCTTGTTTCTTGGTAAACATCAATTTCCGTTTTCCAGCTTGGGCCGGGTTGGAGTAAATATGACACCCTCCACTTTACTGTGTGTCCACCATCCTTCCTCAACCACTGAACTCCACTCCAGGTTTCGTTCTCTCACACTGTCCTTCACCTAATCCATCCACCGTACTCTAGGTCTTCCTCGTTCCCTCTTTCCAGTCATCTGTCTCTCCAAGGTTGGAATCGTGTTAGTTAATCTTACCGTCAATACGGACTTACGACAAATTTGTCATAGTTAATCCGTCTCTCCATCACTTGTTTCGGCATTCTTTCATTCATCCTTTTCACATGTCCATACCGTCTCAATCTGTTCTACTCCAGCATATCATTCAACTTCTATACATTCACTTCCTTTCATTGCTCTCTCCTTGTCCTCTGTATCATACTTGTCAAGAATTTCATTTCGGCTGCCTGTATTCTACTATCATCTCTTCTTGTCATCGGCAAAGTTTCTTGGCATCACTTTAAAATTGAATTTACTGTAGTCACACTAACACCACACTAAAATGATTTGTCTGTGTCCCAAGTATGCTCAAGTAATGTCACAATTTCTAATGCTTCCGCAGGATGATATCCATCGACAGCACCATACCACACTACTGAAAATGTATAAAATCTTAGACAGTCAACTAACAACAGTGTTTTAGCCCTACAATACTAACATACGTAAAATTTACGTGTATGAATAATTTAACTGCTTAGAATTCCCTCGATATCTGTCCCCACCCTATCATCTTCCAGCAGTGCTTCTACTGGTCTGTGGTGGTGATGTCAATGCTTTTGTTATTAATGCCAATCGGTTCTAGAGGAATAATCGTGGGGCAAAAATTTGCCTCGAAACTATCCTTGAATTTAACAACATATTGGTTTCTCCATGGCAATAACAAAGAGGTGGAGAATTTGATGTAGATATGTCACGTCACTTCAGTGGGATTATAAAAACCACCTCATAAAAAACAGACAGTATAAGAGGCTGGAGAGATTGTGCCTGCTATTTACGTCAAAGTAAACTACTTCTGTATTTGTTGTATTTAAGATGAAACTAAGCGTATTAAACTTCAACGAACAAAACAAGATTGTAGTTTTACGTGACCGTGAATCTCAAGGTAATAAGCCACGGGGCTTCAAAGACCACAGGAGTATTCAGTGTACGATATATACAGTAAATAGCGTTACATAAGAAATGTATATTAATTTCAACCATTTAACTAATTGGTGCCTTAGCACAAAGTTCATAATGTACGTAAATTTAACATATTAGTATTAAGCATCAATTGAATAATGTTAGCATACCTGCCAACCTTACAAAACAAAAAATCCAGAGATTTTTATATGAAAATCAGGAAATACAAACAGTGCATATCAGCACAAATAACTGAATTGGCAAATTATGCTTCAAGTGAATGATTTTCACTTTTAACACCAAAATCAATTTTTTGTTGCTTCCACTTACTTGGTGCTCTTTGTTCCCACGTATATTGAACCTTTACTTTTTCCACAGTGTGATATAAATGCAATGCATCGATGAACAGCATAACATGCAAGAAATGACCATTGTTGGAGTCAATCATGCATGGAAATTGTTCGCCATAATAAAGAATCTTACATCGAGCAAAAACAGTAGAATGTGACGAATAAGTTGCAGCTAAATCAATAAACAATCGTTTACTCTAAATCAAAAGACTTTTACATTTATTACTTGCCCACTATAACCACATCAAAAAATACTGGAACAGTTTTGTAGTTCGTCAATTATTAGCTAAAATCGGGAGAGAAAAAATGATTAATCTTGAGGCGGGAAAACCTCTGGAAAATCGGGAGTCTCCCGCCTAAATCGGGAGACTTGGCAGGTATGTGCTAGTATTCTAGGGTTAATGAACATCCAATAATGCCACCATACACCTACAATGCAATTCACTTAAAAATGGGGTAGTATTTAGCAGAGGGGTAGATGACCTCGTAGTTCCGCCCCTTAAAACAACATAGTTCCGTCCCTTAAAACAACAATAACCAACTAGTATTTAGCAGGAAAACAAGATTCTGCCACAGTTAGTTGTCTTAGAATTAATTTATATACTCCAATGTAGCTGGTCGTACCCTCGAGATCGTTAACATATATTCCTAAAGATTCCAAGTACAGTAACTGTTTACAACCATAAGTTAGAAGCTACATTCACTTGTACCCAAGTTCACTATTTATAACTTTTTTTAATATTCTGATTAATCTACAGATACCCAGGAGGACACCTTTCGCTTTGATCCACATCGACTAAACGCCATAACAATATAATAATAAAAAAAGTTTTTTATGGTTCCGCCTAGTCAATACTTGTTTTATTAAAGATTTTATCGTGACATAATCACTTGTCTTTACGTATGTAAAGTATGTTGGTATATGTTTCGGTGTCTTGTAACATTGACACCTTACAAGACACCGAAACATGTACCAACATACGTAAAGACAAGTGATTATGTCACGATAAAATCTTCAATAAAACAAGTATTGACTAGGCGGAACCATAAAAAAATTATTATTATATTCTGTCAATACGGAAAAATGTGCAACTTTAAAAGTAAAAAAAAAAAAAAAAACATAACAATATTCCATTTAAAAGCTCGTCATTATGCCTAATTGAGCACAGATTTCTTTTCTGCCATCTTTCACTTGATGCATACTACATAATATTTGGCGTGTTATATTTACTATCTTACTTCAAGCTAGAAATAAAAAGTATCACACATATTTACAAGGTTTGGTTGGCACATGTTAAAAAGTATGCCAACTTTCATGTTTGTGTGTAGGCTTTTTGGTGCCCAATCTATGGCCACAAAGTTGGAAGTCTTCTTTTGTCACTGTATGACGACACTTGACTTCGGAAGTACTGAGACCATAAATATGGCAGTCAATTTGCGAATTTTATACTACTTTCAGGATTTGAATGATTTAATACTTTATATTTGTTAATTTTTAGAGTCTTAAATTTAAAACCGTCTTTTGTAAGGAACTGTACTCAATATGTTTACTGATAATGTTCGCCGAATGTATCAGCAATTTCATAAGAAATTAAGAATTTCATTGGACTTGGTATGTACCATTAGGTTAATTTTCACTCTGTTTCTTTGTTCACTGAAGTTGGCACCATCGAGTGCCGAAACCAGTATATGCATTTTAATTGACATGATTTTATTCTGTAGTATTAAGGTGTATCATACACCCGAGTTAAGGCAGTTTTCTTTACTAACGATTAGTCAATTCCTGCATGCATGCATGCATGATTATCGTCGATGCATTTGATGAGGCCATTCAAATCCTACTCATTTAAATGCGCTTTACGGCTCTCGAGCATGCGTAGACTGTTTTATCCTGGAGAAACATGGCGGACAGATCAAGAAGTGTGTAGGACTAGTTGTTTGCGATGCTTCCTCGAGATTTTCTGGAAGATAATTACAGTCGAACTTCGATATCTCGAAGTGCATTCGGAGATAAAAATTACTTCAAGATATCGAATTTTTTCAAAAAGAAAGAAAAAAAGAGGGAGGGATACCATTACAGTATTATAAACATACGAATAGACAACTGTTGCTACTTCTAATATTATTGTTACTAGAACTTCTCCTCCTAGGGTTTAATGCTATCTTATTAATTATTTACAAATTTCAATCCATTCTACTACATTGTATCTATTTTGTTAAACTACACAGTTATACAGTATTACTAGTACATTTTCATTTTATAGTACTTACAAATTCAAATCTTTGAAAAGAAGTCCGTCAGTTTCTTTTGTTTCCTTTTCTGCAACACCCGATTCTCCACGAAGTTTTCTATCCATTACTGTCACTCTTTTCTTGCTTCTTTTCCCACCGTGAAGCTACGATAGGCCCAGCAAGCCAGTAGTGGATGAAACCAAATGCTTTCAAGAATGGAAAAGCCTCGGACATGATGGATATAATAGACGACAACACGGCTGTAAACACGGACTAAGATTTGGAACTTTAAACATAAGAACGCTGACGGGGAAGGTGGAGGAGATAGTGGATATGATGGAAAGAAGGAAGTTGGATTTATTGGGATTGGCAGAAACAAAGTGGAAAGGGGAGGGAAGGAGAGAACTGAGAAAAGGCTATAGACTGTACTGGAGTGGGAATGAAGAGGGAAAGAGGAATGGAGTGGGAGTAGTAGTACGAGATGGTTTAAAAGAAGAAGTGATAGGATGATGAAAGTGAAAGTAGCACTGAGGGGAGAGACCGTACAAATAGTACAAATGTATGCTCCACAAGTAGGCTACGCCTCTGAAGAGGAGGAGGAGTTTGAAGAGGAATTGCAGAAGCAGCTGGTAAGAAGAAATATGATTGTTATGGGGGATCTGAATGCCCATGTAGGAAGAGAAAGACAAGGGAATGAGAAGGTTCTTGGACCAGAGGGTTGGGGCGGAAGAAATGAGGAAGGAAAGAGACTATTGGTCTTCTGCCAAAGGAACAGCCTGCTAGTTGGGAACTCCTGGTTCAGGAAAAGAGAGAGCCACCCAATCACATGGTACAGTGATGACTTGACCAGGAAGTCGGTGGTCGACTATATACTGTATGAGAAAGAATTAAATAAGATCATCACGGACGTCAAGGTTATACCATCGGAGAACCTGGATAGCGACCATCGATTGCTGGTAATGAACCTGAGAGGGACTAAGGAGAAGAAAGGGACTGAGAACCAGGAAAGACGTATAAGGATATGGAAACTGAAAGAAGGAGATAGAAGGGTCGAGTACCTCAAAATGGTGAAGGAAGGAATACCAACAGATGAAGAAAGAGGGGTGGAAGAGGAATAGGCTAGATTTAAGAAGACACTAGTAGGTGCAGCAGAAGCAGTATGTGGGAGGACAAGTAGTAAGAAGAGGTGGAAGGAAACACCATGATGGAATGAGAAGACGTGAAGAATGGTGAACAAAAGGGGACAAGAGATAGAAAATAGGGAAGAACTGAAGAAAATGTGGAAAGAATATTTTGAAGAACTCCTGAACCCAAATGGAAACCACGGCGAAGAGGAAGAAATCGGGGAAGAGGAAGATGAACTGCAAACAGAAAAGGACTTAACATGGAAAGAAGTGGAAGATGCAGTGAGGAAGATGAAAGGAGGGAAGGCACCGGGTGTGGATGAGTTGAGTGTAGAGATGGTGAGAGCAGCAGGAGAGGTGGGGATACAATGGTTGTACCGAGTGATGAAGACAGCATGGAAGGAAAGGAAGACCCCAGAGGACTGGAAAAAGGGAATAATTGTTCCGATCTTCAAGAAAGGTAGTAGAACAGAATGCAGAAACTATCGGGGAATAACACTGATGAGTCATTGTGCAAAGACGTTTGAGAAAGTTTTGGAAAGGAGAATTAGGACAAGGATAGAAGGAGGGATGAGGGAAGAACAACATGGCTTCAGAGCAGGAAGGTCCACAGTGGATTTGATTTTTGCTGTAAGGCAGTTACAAGAACAGCACTAGGAGTATGGAACAGATCTACTGATGGCCTTCCTGGACATTGAGAAAGCATATGACAGTGTATGCAGAAACAAAGTATGGAAGTCCCTGGAGGATAGAGGAATAGAAAAATGGACTATAAGGAGGATAAAGGAGATGTACAAGGGAAGCGTGAGCTGTGTGAAAGTGGGAGGAGAGAGATCGGACTGACTGGAACAGAGAAACGGCCTGAAACAAGGAAGTACACTGTCACCGTTACTTTTCATTGTGGTGATGGATGACATAATGACCCGAGTGGCACAAGTAATTGGGGACGGAAAGATGAAAGCAATGGTGTTTGCAGATGATTTGGGGAAACAAGGAGGAAGAGGTACAGGAACAGTTGGACGTGTGGGAAGGAATAATACAAGGGTATGGGATGAAATTTAGCATAAATAAGAGTGAGATGGTGATCACAACAAGGAAGAAGGAAAGAACCACAACAGGAATAAGAATTGGTGGGGAACAGCAGATGAAAGTGGAGAGTTTCAAGTATCTGGGAAGCCTGATACAAGACAATGGAAGAAACGATAGAGAAATAAATGATCGGGGGAGACAGGCAGAAGCATTCCGGAGGAGTGTGAGAAGCATGTTATGGAGCAAGGATGTCCCTCAGAACAGCAAAAAGATCATATATCGGACGTACTATGTCCCTATCCTGACGTATGCCTCGGAGACCTGGGTTATGAAAGGAAGGGAGAAGAGCAAAATACAGGCCAGTGAGATGAGGTTCTTGAGAAGCAGTATTGGAGCTACAAAGAGGGACAGAATAAGAAATGAGAGGACCAGAGAATTATTGAAGGAGGCACCATTACAGGATGGTATGGACATGTAAAACGAATGGAGGAGAAGAGGATACCCAGGAGGGTACACGAGATGAAGTGGGAAGGAAAGAGACCAAGAGGGAGACCGAGAGACAGGTGGCTGAAGGGGGTGGAAGAAAGCGTGAAGAAGAGACTGGACAAGGGTGGAGGCTGAGAGATGGTGGGAAGACAGAAGACGTTGGAGAGGCTTGTGTTCCAAACAGACCCGGCCAGTGGCTGGAAACTGTGCAAGATGATGATGATGACACATTTCCCCTTTAAATGCAAGGGTCTTTTCTGGCAAACATATAAAAAACAGACCAGTTTCATCGGCATTGAAAACATCACGAGGGTCGTAATCTGCCAGTAGAGTTGGTAGAACGTCTCGTCGATAGTCTTCACAGTCAACCTCAGATACACTAGCACTTTCACCCGACGTAACTTTCTGCACAATTCAGTTTCGAAGTTTAAATTTATCTAGCCATCCTGTACTAGCCTGGAACAATTCTATGCCTAACTCCTCAGCAAATTTATGTGCCTTTTCACGAAGTATGGAGCCTTGAAGTGAATGTTTTTGTCCCTCATAGACTTTACCCACTTAAACATAGCTTCCTCCAACTGAGGGTAACTTGAGGTCTTAAAACGTTTCCTCTCCGATCAAAAAAGTGACTCCTGAATAGCACTAGAAGTCTTGTCTTTATTTTTCATAATAGTTTATTTATTTATTTATTTATTTATTTATTTCGTATGGCAAAACAAGGATACATTATAAATACATATATCTTCCAATTTTATAAACATTATTTACAGATCAATGATACACATTCAAAACTTAATGTCCAGACTTTTCAGCCAGTCCACTGTTTCCGTAGAGGCACTATGTAATTCTTGGGCAGATCCATTGAATTTTCTCTTTGGGCAGTCCATAACAATGTGCTGGATGGTCTGAGGCACATTACCACAGTCGCAGAATGGGTCTTCAGATTTTCCCCACTTATGAAGCCAGAATTTACACCTTCCATGATTTGTCCTGATTCTGTATAGAGATGTCCGTTCCCTTCTTGGTAAGTTGAAACCAGGCGGAGCTCTACAAGGTTCATGGATTAAACCCAGGTGGTCGGGATTTGAAGAGGACCATTCTTCATGCCAGATCTCATTAGCATCAAAATGTGTTTCCAGGAGCTTCTCACCTAGCTTCCAGGATGGGTTTATGGACTTTAATCTCTTCGGTTTCTGAGGGTTTCAGTCCTGATGTAAGAGCAGTTGAGGATTACTGCGGCATTTCTGCCATTCTCTTACAAGAGCTAGTTCTCTTCGTATGTGAGGGGGATGAATGTTGGATAAGACTGGTAACCATTTTAGAGGTGTCGATTTGATGGTGCCTGATATTGTCCTCATGGTATCAACTTTTGAAGTGTGTGCACTGTTAAGGCGACACTCCTGAGATAAACACATCTTTTTACCTAATGCATGGATTTTCACGAAACTTTGTGGGAATGTCACCCAAACAAAAGTAGAGATATCACAAATGCCTGCAAAAGTTCGGCAGTTATGTGGAAAAGTAGTTTAAGAGGTGTAGAATGTTGTGCAATAAATAGTTTTTCTGTATCTGCACAATTTAATTTTATTACCCAACGGAACTTACTTTCTGGACGTGCCTCGTTTTATAGTACTAAATTTGTGTAATTTTTTTGTTCAAAAATTTTGGACTTTTAAATCCCTACTACTGGGAAGAATTCTGCAATCAAGAATTCCATTCGCAGGTTTCCTAATATAGCTGTGATACATTTTTGTACCATACAAATTTTGTTACATTTGGCAGAATATTATGGGAGAAAAATGGGATTTAAATGTAAAATTACAATTGGCGGGAAAATTAATGCAAAGTTCAAGTGACGTTATCTTCCTGATCCATTACCTGAAGTCACCAGAACCGTATGTTTTTCCTTCCTTTTGTTTCTTAGCAGCTTCTGTACGAATATTGGTAATTCTGGAAGCTTGTCTTGATGCACAACTACAAGAGGTTACTTGCGCAACTTCACAAAAGTAAACAGACTGGCTACCGCCACAGAACTCGCAAGATAGAAGAAACATACAAGAATAATAAAACTTCTAGTTGTCAGCATTATTGTAGTGACATCAGGAATAGCAATACAAGCATACAATGTTGCTCAATGACAGTAGAGTCAAGTACTGAAATATTAGTCCTTTGCAGGCTTTATAAATTAATTCAGAAACATGGTAGATCTTACAGCTCGATTCTGTAGAAATATAAGGGAGGGGGGGGGGGGGGCTGGCTGATGGCCCATCCCTGAGAAGCGTAATTGCAAAGAATAGAGATATTTTATTGATTTGATTGAATGAAAACATGACAATGACATCATAAATAATCTAACAAGCAGTTCAGCAGATGCCACACCCATTTCTGCTGTGTGCAGACTGACAAACAAAGCATTATTAAGGTGATAAATTGTTTGAATTCAACGGAATAACTTTGTGACAAGAAAGAAGAAACCCAATCCTTTCAATTTCAGTCATAAAAAAAAAATCACCAAAATGAACAAAATATCGACATTTATCTCCGAAGTGTGTCTCCCACAAGTCCAAACCCTCCTCCACGTGGTGGGAGACGGGCAACGGCATGAAGTAGGGGATTGCCTGTAGGGGTGAAGTACAGTGGGGACTTTGTGTGCCCCGGGACCGCTACGGTAGCTGTGAAGGCTCTATGGGAACCCTGAAAAGTGACGGCTGACGGGGCTCTGGTGAAGCTACGATAGGCCTAGCAAGCCAGTAGTGGATATCATATTTGCTTTCAAACCAGGAACAGGCCTCGGAAAGGACGGATGCAAACAACGACGACCCGGATATGCTAATGGACTAAGAGTTGGGACATTAAATATACAGACACTGACAGGAAAAGTGGAGGAGATTGTAGATGTGATGGAGAGGAGAAAACTGGATGTACTGGGCTTGGCAGAAACAAGATGGAAAGGAGAAGGTCGCAGAGAACTGAGGAAAGGGTACCGGTTGTACTGGAGTGGGAACAGTGAAGGAAGGAGCAGCGGAGTAGGAGTAGTTGTGAGAGATGGAATGAAGGAAGAGGTAAAGGGAATAAGTGACAGGATCATGAAGATCAGAGTAACTGTAAAGGGAAGAAGCCTGGAGATAGCCCAGGTATATGCCCCTCAAGTTGGATGTACAGCTCAAGAGAAGGAAGACTTTGAGGAGGAGCTACAACAGCAGTTGAATGGTCAGAGCATCATTGTCATGGGAGATTTGAATGCACATGTAGGAAGTGAAAGGCAAGGATATGAAAATGTATTGGGAGCAGAAGGATGGGGTAGCAGGAATGAAGAAGGGAGAAAGTTGCTGGATTTTTGCAAGAGAAACGGTTTAGTGGTAGGCAACTCCTGGTTCCGGAAGAAAGAAAGCCACAAGGTAACGTGGTACAGCAGTGATTTAACAAAGAAATCTTTGGTAGATTACATGCTCTACGACTGGGAAATGAAGAGAAGAGTCAGAGATATAAAGGTAATACCATCAGAGGCCTTAGATAGCGACCACAGAATACTTGTAATGAACCTGGGAGTTGTTAAGGATAGCAAGAGGACAGAGTATCAGGAAAGGAGAATCAAAGTATGGAAACTCAAGGAAAAGGAAGTCAAGGAAGAATTCCAGAAGATAATAAGGGAAAGGATGCCAACAGACGATCCTAAAACAGGGGAAGAGGAATGGAAGCAATTCAAAAACACAATGGTGGAAGCTGCAGTGGCAGTATGTGCAAGAACAAGCAACAGAAAGCGGTGTAAAGAGACACCATGGTGGAATGAGAGAGTAAAAGAAGCTGTGGGAAGGAAGAACAAGGCTTTCAGAGTGTGGTTCCAGGAAAGAACTGATCTGGCAACTGAAGATTATAAGATAAAGAAGATAGAAGCAAACACGATTGTCGCAGAGGAGAGGAAGAAGTGGATGGTCAAGTGGACAGAGATGATGGAGGAAGACAGCAGAGGAAATAAGAAAGTTCTTTATGGGATGGTCAAAAGTAAGAGAAGAGGTCTGCGAGAGGATGTGGTAATGATGGACAAAAACGGAAATGAGGTACACAACAAAGAGACACTCAAGACAGTGTGGAAAGAGTACTTTGAGGATTTGCTGAATCCAAATGGTCATAGGGAGGAAGACAATGTATTGGAAGATGGAGAAGACAACACAGGAATGGAAAAGGACCTGACTTGAAGAGAACTGGAAATGGCTATAGACAAGATGAAAGGAGGAAGGGCACCAGGTGTGGATGAAGTGAGTGTTGAAATGGTGAAGGCAGCAGGGGAGGTTGGGAAACAGAGGCGATATGGAAGGAGAAAAAGACCCCAGAAGATTGGAAGAAAGGATTAATTGTCCCAATATTTAAGAAAGGAAGCAGAAAGGAGTGCAGAAATTACAGGGGAGTCACACTCATACCTCACTGTGCCAAGATATATGAAAAGATATTAGAAAGTAGAATACGAGCCAAAGTGGAGAGAAAATTGAGAGAGGAACAGTATGGATTCAGACCTGGGAGATCAACAGTGGATCTCATATTTTCAGTGAGACAGCTCCAGGAACACCACTACGAATTTGGAGAGGATCTATTGATGGCCTTCCTGGACATCGAAAAGGCCTATGATAGTGTGTGTAGGGAGAAGCTTTGGAAAGCAATGGAAAACATGGGAGTGGAAAAAGAGACTGTAGGCAGAGTGAAGGAGATGTATTGTGGAAGTGTGAGTTGTGTGAAAGTTGGAGGGGAAAGAACAGACTGGTTCAGACAAATGAGTGGCCTGAAACAGGGTAGTGCGCTGTCACCCCTTCTCTTTATTGTGGTTATGGACGAGGTAATGACACGGATAGCAGGAAAGATAGGAGAAGATAAGATGAAAGCAATGGTGTTTGCAGATGATCTCATGGTCTGGGGAAGCAAGGAGGAGGAAATTCAGGAGCAACTGAAGGCTTGGGAAGAAACAGTGGGAGAGTACGGATGGAAATTCAACATCAGTAAATGTGAGATCCTGTTAACGACCAGGAAAAAGGACAGACCAATGAGTGGGATAACACTTGGAGGTGGACAGCTGAAGAAGGTGGAAAGTCTCAAGTACTTGGGAAGTATAGTGGAGGAAAATGGGAGAAATGACAAAGAGATTACGGAACGTGGCAGACAGACAGAATCATTTCTGAGAAGCATTAGGAGCTTAGTGTGGAATAAAGATGTCCACAAAAAAGCAAGGAAGTGTTATACAGAAGCTACTATATCCCGATACTGACCTATGCTTCAGAAACGTGGACAATGAAGAAAAGAGACATAAGCAGAATACAGGCAGGTGAAATGAAGTTCCTGCGAAGTAGGATCGGAGTAACAAGAAGAGACAGGGTGAGGAATGAAAAGGTCAGGGAAATGGTGAAAGAGGAGCCCTTGCAAGGTAGGATTGAGACATCAAGACTGAGGTGGTATGGACACTTAAAGAGAATGGATGAGAAGAAGATTCCCTAGAGGATACATGAGATGCAGATGCAGAAAAAACGACCAAGGGGAAGACCAAGAGATAGATGGCTGAAAGGAGTGGAGGAATGTGTCAAGAAGAGAGGCGAGGACTGGACCAGAGTGACAGCGGAGAGGTGGTGGGAAGAAAGAACTAAGTGGCGAGGCTTATGTTCCTAACAGACCCAGCCTTGGGCTGGAAACTGTACAAGATGATGATGATGATCTCCGGAGTGTCACCTTAAGCCACACAGGGCAGCAGTATTCTGCAACTGGGTAGACCAAGGCAAGAGCTGATGTCCCTAGTACTGCCGTGTTTGCTCCCCAGCCTGTTCCACTGAGCTTGTGTAATATGTTGTTCCTTGTTTTTTTTTTATCTTGGGTGCATTGTTAGAGAGATGTTGCTTGTATGCAAGTGTCCAGTCCATTGTGACACCCAGATACTTTGGATAGGGGTTA
This sequence comes from Meconema thalassinum, assembly GCA_946902985.2. Lineage (NCBI taxonomy): Eukaryota > Metazoa > Arthropoda > Insecta > Orthoptera > Tettigoniidae > Meconema > Meconema thalassinum. Next base: position 160,428,085 of record OX336399.1, on the reverse strand, counting down.
TACTTAAGTTGTTGGCCTTTGAGTTCGACTTGAGGTACATAGCTGGCTTTTTGGTTGTCTAGATGGAAGCAGCTTACTTCAGTTTTGTTCAGGTTAGGTTTAAGTCGCCATGTACTGAAATATTTGTTCAGGTTATGGAGATCATTTGTGAGTGTAGTTTCTGCTGTTTTGAAGTCACTAGATTGGGCAGTCAGAGCTATGTCATCTGCTTATATGAATTTCATGGAAGTAGTTTCTGGAATATCTGCAGTATAGATGCTGAACAGTAGCGGAGCAAGAACTGATCCTTGAGGTAAACCATCGTTTAGTGCATAAGGCTTACTCTTACTTTCATTTAAATGCACTTCAAACACTATTGCATACATGTTGTTGAGCAGTGTAGCAAGAATCTTACAGGGAATGATCTTCAAGAGTTTCAAAATTATTCCTTGCCGCCACACTGTGTCATAAGCTGATGTCAAGTCCACAAAAACAGCGATGGTCTTCTTGTCTTGAAATCCGTTCTCAGTGTGGCTGGTGAGTGCCAAAACCTGGTCGCAGCAGCTTCGATTAGGTCGGAACCCTGCTTGTTCAGCTGGTATGTGTTGGAAGGCTGTGGCTGAGATTCTGTTGTAAATCATTCTTTCCATTAACTTGTAGCAAATACTTAAAGAGTGCTATTGGTCGATAATCTTCAGGACCATCTCCACTTTTGCCGGGCTTTAGGATGGCAACTATTTTAGTTCTCTTAAGCAGGGATGGGAGCTTACCACTTCTTAGGATGTAATTAAAGAACATAACTAACCAGTGTAGAGTTCTAGGTCCACAATGTTTCAGAAACTCTGGATATATTCCATCCACTCCTGCTGCTTTGCCTGGTTTACTTCTTTTAGAGCTGTTGAGATTTCTGCAGTTGTGAATACTCCTGAGAACTGGGAGATTGATTCAGTCGAGGATAGCCTGGTTTTTAGCTCTTTCTTGAGTTTTTTGGATTCATTTTTATTGACATTATCTGGTATTTTGGATAGCTTGACGATTCTTTTGGCTACATCTATTGGGAGATACCTCTGAGTTCTTATTAATATATTTGGGAGTAAAACTTCTAAGTTTTCTAAGGAGAGTCCATGCTTTTCTGCTTGAGTGTTGAAAATTCACGTTTGCTGTCATCGAGTTCCATTTATCTTTTCTGGCAGAATCTAGGCAGTGCAATAGTTCATCAGCGACTTCTGTTCTGTTGCTGAGTTGGTATTCTTCGTAAAGTTCATCACATCTTCTATTCCATCCCGGGATATATTCTTTTCTAAATCCTCTGGGAATGAGTTTCTTTGCTATGGAGCATATTAAACCAACAATTCATTTATAGTTGTCCAGTTCAGATGGAATCCACTGGATATTGTGATTTATCTCATTAGTCAACGCTTCCCAGTTTGCTTTTTCAAAAATGCAGCGAGATACATGCTAATTTTTGGAAGAATTGGTCTATGCTGACTTCAAGGAAAATTGGAAAATTGTTCAGTATTTTCCTGCTGCACTATAAAGGTTTTCCATGCTCGTACCTTGAAACAAAACAGATCTGGGTTGGTGTCTTTCTTCCATCTTCCTGAGTGAAAGGAGCCTCTCTCTTTTACATCGTACACAAGGAAGAAGTCTTCTATTTCAGACCATTCTAACACACCAAGAACATCTGTATTAGTATCTCCATACCCTCAGGAAGTACCCCTACTGTTGAAATCTCCCATAATGACTGCTGGATGATTTACATTCTTGATAGCTTCATTACACCAAGGTTGAGATGGTGGTTTGTAAATATTTACTATTTCCATGTCTGCAACTTTAATGCTGGTGGTGAAAATGTTACCAGAGCTGTTGTCTAGAATTTCTACTTGCTCAATATTATTTCGAATGTGCGTAGAGATGCCGTAGTTTTTATGGAAGGTAGCTGCAGCAAGATTGAATCCTGGTAGTTTACATCTGGAGTGAAGTTGGATTTCATTCTCACAATGTGTTTCTTGAAGCAGTACGACATCTACGTGGTTGTCATTAAGCACTTTTAAGAGATTGTCACTTTTGGATCGGCTTCTACCCTCAACATTCAGTTGTAGGATCTTCAAAGTGGGCCCTATATCCTCAGTTTGGCTCTGAAAAGAACCGTTTTGATTGGGATAATGTTCAGTCATTATTGCCGAAGTTCTTTTAATGTATCCTATATTTGCTGGGATATCCATTAAGCAGAGCTTAAGGTCCAGCAGCCAATTCCGTTGTTTACTTAGCACCACCCGGGAGACACGTATAGGGTAATCGTTGACAGTGTATTAGCTGGAATGCCGAATTCCACCGCAATATCTTTCTTCCTTCTCACACACTTTTCCACTTCGTAAATTAACTTTAATTTTTCACTTGCACTTAAACATTTCAGAACAAGTTTCTTCCCCATGGTGTTTGCATTACTGATTTACACAGTAGGTGAGAAACTACAGGACAGTGCTCTCTCACCAGGTTTATCGGCCAAGGACACGAAGGGTGCGGGCATGCCATAAATAGCCGGACTTTCCCCCTCTTACTGTTATTGTCTGAGGTGTACAAGGACCCGTCTCCTTGCGCTCAGGCTGCTCTGGAATGTAACAGACTACACAATACTGACAGAAATAATTTCTCCAAGTACCATACCGTGCCCAAGGTGAACAAAAATCTGATAATCCAAGCCCCAAGTCACAACTCCAGTCTTCAAGGCAATTGTATTTTCACCCCAACTTCGAGATATAGAAAAATATTTTACGCTTGGGGAATGAAATATTCCTCGAGTTACCTAAAATATTCGAGTAATAGAACTTCGAATCATAGAACAAATGTAACATATGAATTAAATACGATACCGCCAAGAAATGAAAATTACTCAGAGTTATCGAAAATTCGAGATATAGAAGTTTGACTGTATAAAGAAAGGGAAATGCAGAAGACCTTATTCAAGGCAAAAGCTTAAAATCATATGAACGAAGTGTTTAGGAGAACTGGAAGTTGTGTTTAACTACACTCACCGGCAAAGAAAGCGAAACACTACGAATTTCACACTAACCTCAATTTTGGATCGTTCGAAACCTTGTAATAATCAAATAATATGGCATTACAACAATATGACAATGTATCATAAGTTAACTACCCAAATTAGCGCAATAATTGATGAACATTTACCATTTTCATCACAACAGTGCGCAAACACGAATTCGGAAATGTCGAAACCTGGAATCCATCGTACTGTCCTCCGACCTGTTGCACTGTATGATTACGAATGTCATAGACAAATTGTAAGGTTCACAAAAATACGTGGCACGAGAATTCACAGCAATAATAAACCTTAAAGACAGCCATTTGTGGTTATTGTTGTCCAAAGGCGGGAAACTGTAACATTGGTGTTGTGAATGTCACGATCAACAATGTTTATCAATTGTTGCACTGAAACTTCTCAAATGAGTTAACTATATCACGGCTCATTGCCATATCACTGCAAAGTCACAGCAATCAATTTATACCAGGTTTGAAAAGGTACAAAGTTTTTTTGTCTGATATTCATAGTATTTCGCTTTTTATGCCGGCGAGTGTTAATAGGACACTCTCTCCCCATGGTCTTCATAGCGTAAGCGGTTGCGTTGTAGACCCCGAGTTTATTTTGCAGAGCTGGAAGGAGTTCCAATCCCACTTAGGATGTTTTTAGCCTACTTTCGATTTTTGCAAAAAATGAAAGTAGACTTATGAGATCAACACAGGGTGAAACATTGTGTGCGAGTGTGTGTACTCTGATGAATGTCTGTCCCCCACTATCAATTCAAACACTGTGAAACCGAATTGAATGATATTTGGTACAGAGGTTGCACTTGCAAGGGACACCTCAGTGTCATGTTTTACGGTATATCGCCGCCATCTTTATGGAAACTTAAATGGTGGCCATCCAAATGTTCAAAGCTTAAATCAAATTACGACTAACCTAATCATCCGATCTCTACCAAATTTTGCAACATTATACCTTTATGTATGAAGAATCTTTTAACTGAACTACAAGGGCATCAGCCCAATAATTTGCGGATGGCGGCCATGTATGTGTGCAAATCGATTCCCCTATCTATTCAAACGTGGTGAAATCTAATTGAACGAAATTTGGCACAGAAGTAGCACTAGCAAAGGGCACCTCATATTCATTTTTAATATCCGTATAGCAAGTTTTATTTCAACAAGCTACTACAACCAACATTCAATTATACTGCTTGAAAAGGACGAAGAGTTATAATACCCATGCATTTAGGAGAAAGTAGGCTATATGTTCTTAACTAAACATCTTGTTTTTTATTATTATATCCGTATTCTTTCTTGGTATTATGTCGCCATTGTCATTAACATTTTATATTCATATGGATGCAAGTTCTTGTGAAACAAAGAGAAAACCATTGAGGGATACCTGAAGTATAGTTAGGCTGTTCCCTCCACTTTAAAGATGCTTCAGAGCAGGGGTGCCCAACCTTTTTTTAAACTAAGGGCCACATTGTAAATAGTTGGGGGACCTTGCTGGCCAATAACACTCCGGAGGAGGGGGAAGGGGTTGGTGGTGCGGAATATTGATTTTTTAATATAGGTACAATTTAGTGAGTTTTGTGATTGTATGACCTTAGTTTTCTTAATATTGTTTATGTTTTCTATATTTATTTATGGTGGATAAAAAATGGAACACTAAGAAAAAATTAAATATTTTTAAGGAATCCCTTTCAAGTAGAATTAAGATTATATTCAATACACTCATACAGCATGACTTACAAAGACTGAGTATTAATGTTCATTTGACAAAATTATTTATCAAATTATGAAATAAAGTTCATGATAATTTAGTGCGATGACAGGATGACTGTACCGGTACTTAAAATTTCTCTCCACTTAGGATCGAACTTAGTTGAACCAATCATTAATACCGTATATACTCTAATACCACCTGCACATTTTTAAACAAATTCGGACGTGAAAAATTGGGGTGCGGGTCTTATTTGAGTCATCCAAATTTAAAGATCTAAATTGCCCGCCGCGCGCGATATCGGGTGTTGCGAGTATCCGCTAGATGGTGCTAGCCTTCTTCCGGCTATAACTTAGTTTTACCGTAAGCACGCGGCGTCATTCAGTCACACGCACATTCTCCGAGTGTAAACATGAATGCTACGAAACTTTTGCGGTCATTTACTGTGAGTGAGAAATTGAAAGTTGCGAGGGAAGCTGAAGTTATTGGAAATCGTGCCCGGTAGGAAATATGATATTGACGAGTCATGTATTCGTGATTGGGCGGGATGACGTCTATGCTGCGTGAACCGCCCGTTCAAAGCAGCCTTGAAACGGCTGTATATGGAGCGGATGGCGGCCGATAAGCACACACCGACTCCAACGGGTCGTATTCAGCGCCCGAAAGTTCAGCTGCTGTGTTGGTGGATTTTGACGGCATGGAATCGTATCTCTGGAGATCTCATACGGAAGAGCTTCAAGAAATTTAGTATTTCGAATGCTATGGATGGCTGTGATGACATTTAGTGGGAAAGTGATGGTGATAAAAGTTCCGAAGTTGGTACTTCTGACGACGATGAATGAAGTGTTGGTGTACTTTTATTTGTATTTTTAATCGTTTGATGTGTGTTATTTTAGGACGACTTCAAAACTGTTGGAAACTATTTTGTATAAATGCTATTCTGTTTAGTTAAGATAGTAAATAATTTTGAGTAAATTTTTTTTTTTAATTTTGTTCTTCAAATTCAGGGTGCGGGTCTTATTCGGGGGCGGGTCGTATTCGAGTAAATACGGTAAGTATTCTAAGTGTTCATCACGGAGTCAATGACCTTGGGTACGGGTGCGCGCGCACTGCTTTGCCCAGTTGGCTTTAGTTACCAAGTTTTGACGACAAGGGCCGGACAAAATAGTCTCGCAGGCCGTAGGTTGGGCAGTCCTGCTTTACAGAGTCGAGTGGTCGGGTTTGGCCGTTTATCGCAATTCCTTGTTAGTGGTAAGTTAACGAGCGTTTCTGCTTGATTAATGCTCGTGCTAAGTTAAATAACCTTTAGTGATGAATTAAGAGGTAATTGATGTTGATTAAAACAGCCCTTATGTCGCGAGTCATCGACTGGATCTACACCTGCAATGTACAATGGGTTCAATTGAAAGGAGAGGGTTGAAAAATAGAATGAATGAAAAATGAAGTACAGTTTATAAAGGATTTTACTTTTTTTTTCTTCACATACAGAAAATGGCCTTTAAAGCACCACTATAATAATATTTTTATGCTACATATTCATAGTAATGGAAGGGAAGGGAAGGGAATGGACATTCAACGTGTAGCCATTTTACAAGACTGACCAGCATTTTCTTTTAAATATCAGAACAAAGCAGAGAAAGAAAAAAATAAACATTAAAATGACTGTACAAATTTTCTGCATAAAAACTGTAGCTGGGCTCAGACTTTAAACATGATTTAAATAATCACAAATTTGCCCATTTGGGGGAGGGGAGATGGCGGGCGGGCAAACAAACACCCTCTATTGTAATGGATTTAACAATTACACATGACAATTAGAGTAACAGTAATTAGGTACTGCATTATGATGAGATTTCCTAAATCTGATATAAAGGGCAAGGGATGGACAATGGGGGAAATTATTCACCTTTTTTAATTATAAATACTATCACTGTTCAATGGACTTTTTGAATTGCTCACTTATTCCACATACTTGAAAAATTCTTGAAATTGTATATAAACTCACCACATATGTTCCTAAAGGCTGGTTATAGCATGATCACATTTATCTGAATCCAAAATCAAATAATCTTTAACTTAATTTAAAACATTAGATTCAAGATTTTAACATATATTTTCAGATTTCTTAAATATTTACATTGTGGAATTGTTCAATAATCAGAATTCTGTTCACACTACTTGACCAGAACAACCACGATTTTTGTTTCGTCAGACATATTCGTTGTGTTTAAAGACATTTACAAATTCTTTATACAAAAGCTGAAACTAAATTTTTAACTTAGTTAAAGTAACTCATGCAGTATAAAGATGAATTTAGCTGCCAGAGAAAGTGAACTTTTGTGAAGTATTAAGAAAAATGATCCAGGCTATGGTGGCCAAAAAACACCAAGCATACAAAGCTGTAGAAAAATTGGCAGCAAGAATACAAAAACACTGTCTAGAAATATAAGTATATATATTTCACTGAGGAGATCTTTGACAATGTAGAAACTTTGTGTAAATTTTTCGTTAATTGAGTTTCCTCTCAAAACTTTGGACCTGTAGGTTTAAAAAAAGGAAAAAAAAAATGTGTAATACAAAAACTAACAAACCCTTATGGTCCTTTAATACTCTAAATCTAACAAAGCAGAAAACTCAGTCAACAATACAAAGTATTTATGGACATACAAAAACATGTGTAAGAAAATAGTTCTGGAAAATTGTCAAAAAACTCATCCAAAATTTACCCTTTTTTCTTTTGTATGTGTGATGTGATGTTAACTACAGTTTTAACAAACTCAGATCTACATAGAAATGTATAGAAAAACCCATTCCCACTTAGGATACTACAATGACAAGCATCATCTATATTTACTCCCACCTACTGTACTTTACAAATTGTATACTTTCCGCTAACAAAAGATTACCAAAACACATTTTAATTTAATTTTTTTTGGTAAAGGAGCACAGAAATCCATTAACACTGAACCCCTTATTCTAAACTACATGACACAATCAATGGCAAATTGGTAATCCTTTGTTAGTGGGACTTTCTTTATGAGCTCTTCAAAAACTTGAGTATTTCTCAACCTCCATACAAATATTTACTTCATTCTCGGTATGAGATGATGTTTGTTGCCAGCAGCGGGTTGGATCACGCGTCTCCGCTGCGAGGCAGATGCTTCAAGGCACGAGCACGAGGAGGTTTTCATTTCTTAAACGTGGACTGGCCCAAAATTCACTTATAATAATCTTGGTCTATGTGTGTGTCTGTGCGCTCACAAATGTTTGCTTGCATCTTTAGGAATGGTCCAAAAACCATATTAATTGTTTGTCCGTCTCACTAGACAAAACTTCACTCTTAATCCAGGAAACAATGGCTTCAAAGCTCTATATGGAAAGAATTATGCCGAAGTACTTCTTTATTCTTCGACAGGAGATTTATTTGCCGACTCTGAAGATTCGGTGCTTGCCTATAAAGAAAAAAAAAAGTGTCTTTGATTAAGTGGTCTTTGAAAAGTATTAGCTACATAACAAAAACATACAAATTAGTACAGAGACTTAAAAATCCATTTTGAAAAGAGAACCATCTTGAAGGCATATATTGCAGATTCAACACAATCTTAAATTATAATTTCAACAGTCAATAGAAACCTAATAACGAGAATCAAATTTCTAACTGATAACTTTCAATCAATTAACACTTATTTAGGCAGAAATTATGAGACACTACCCAATAAATGCTTTTACATGTGATCAATGATCAATTATCATTTGCACAGATTGGGAGGAGGTGCAAGGATGATATGTTTAGTCCATGAAGCAAACATCATTAGACCCAGGCAAATCAAATCAATCATTCAGAATGGTTGGAAAAACCACGAGTCGGATATATGGATCGCTTGATGTTGAAAGGGGACTTCTGACACTTTCTAGATTTTACAGAAGAAGGAAAAGACTGCCTAGGTGATGGAAAATGTCCATCTATTGTTTTACGCTTCTGCCAGTGCACGACTCCTATACTAATGCACACTTCAGTGCACAAAAATACAAATTCCAACTCAGATTATGAAGAAAAAAAAACGTGGCCTACGTCATAATACAAGGCCTGGAAATGAGGCGCCAGACAGCATTGCGAGCGATGGGTCAAACTAGTTCCACATTTTGCCACTAGGTTTGCTTTCTGGCACCCTTAATCGCATCGTTTGCATCACGTACAATGTGATTTGCATCTCTGTATTTGGCAGTAAATAAGGTGTCTTTAACGAGTATGAAAGCTTAGGTGTTTAAAATTGCCTGGTGAAGTGTCTCGTATTATAGAAGCCCTTTCATCAAGGGCAGTAAACTGCTGTTTGGCTGATATTGAGATGGGTGCTAATTGGACTTTATGAGAGAGACGTAGTGAAAAGCAGTTTTATTCCAGTGAAAGAGTAAATGTGTGCAATTACGGCATTGAATCTGAAGATAATTTCATTAAAACAAAATTTATATTCACTGCAACGTCAGGACAAATTCGATGTTCAAATATCGAAGCTCAAGAGTGAAGCAGATCGTGGGAGACTAAAGCTAATTTCTTACTTCAAATTCGAACTTTCACGAATCGAAAGTAAATATAATGAAACAATCAAAATATGTGTATTGCTCTCTAATAAATCACCGCCCACTTATCGCCTACTGAGAGATATACTGTAACTAATTTACAAATTCCTCATCCAAGAACCCTGAAAACTTACATTGGGTACACGAACGGTGAGGCGGGTGTCACGTCACTTACAAAAGCTAGGTAGACAAGTTAAGAACAGTCTCTGACTCAAGATAATGAGAAGGTTGGTTCATAAAGCATTGACGAAAAGACCTATAAAGTATAAACTATTGTATGACAAGAAGTTTGACTCTTTCTCGGCAATTGTAATAGACAAAAATGGAATTGGGATCAAACAAACTGGCTAATAAATCATAACGCATACTGCACTTCTCAAAGGCCTGTTATCCTCCTACAGGATACCATGATACAGATTCAAAGCTATCCCAATAATAAGACCAGACTTACGAAGGAAACTTGTCAAGCTTTGGTGGTAACATATCAACCGTGTCCTGCATACGATTCCATTGTGTGATTGCGCAGAATCTCCCAAGTGACTATTTAGAACTGCTCTTCAGTCACCTAAGAAATAAGGGAGGTAACAATTTTTTGTTTTATGAAAGGGAGCTTGACTTCCTTAGCACATTGGCATCACTCGTGACGTCCATACTACTTGTATTTTGTGTCTTGTGATGGCCTTCTCAGTATGTGCTAGCCATGCGTATTGGTGAGGTGTGTCTGTACCAACTGACGAGCCCAACGGCACACCGGGGCGAAACGCTGGCATTTTATGTTTGATCTAGCCGGACCAATTTTATCATACTAATTGATAATTTATCTGATCAAACGGAAATAACATCATATTCCCATTCGGGAATGTTCATAGCCTATTTGGATTGCCAAGGTAAGGTTTTTGTTTTATGAAAGGGAGCTTGACTTCCTTAGCACATTGGCATCACTCGTGACGTCCATACTACTCGTATTTTGTGTCTTGTGATGGCCTTCTCAGTATGTGCTAGCCATGCGTATTGGTGAGGTGTGTCTGTACCAACTGACGAGCCCAACGGCACACCGGGGCGAAACGCTGGCATTTTATGTTTGATCTAGCCGGACCAATTTTATCATACTAATTGATAATTTATCTGATCAAACGGAAATAACATCATATTCCCATTCGGGAATGTTCATAGGTAACAAAGAGACGAGGTACGTAAGACCATGTCTGCATACCATAGAGTCAAGACTTCGCACAGGAATTATCGCATCTTCTATATGTGGTAATCTGAAACTAAGGGAAGATGCAGTCGCAGCAGGTGTCTTAAGGGTTGCGGAATGTGCACAACCCAGCCAGTGCTACAGAAACACCCCTGCTTTCGGCACATTTCTTGCCGATTCTTAAAAGCTCTCTTCAGGGTAAGAATGTGGGGCATATAACCTATAAAAATATTGATTTACATCAACCATATTTTAGCATTAAAGTCTTTGTTTTCAGAAAAAACAGTATCTTCCATTTCAATTGTAATAGTAGCAGGGTTTCTTATAGGAGTGGCAGAACAGTTGCTAAGATTGCTTAGAAAAAAATATCTGCTCCAGCAAGTTCAAGCCAGTCATTAAGTTTAATACATTTTCAAGACAGAGGGGGATTAAGATATCCCAATGCTTGCTTTTTATCTCCATTGGAAATAATTTCTCACTTTGTCACAATAGCCGTAAATTTAAAGTCTCGAAAATAGATAATGTCTAATTTCACTAATATTTTAACTGGCATGTTTTTAGAGTACAACAAAATGTGAAATGTGTATTGACAATTCGTAGTTAATTTGCAACATTTGAAATGCTACCTTTAAAGAATATTGGTGTGAACTACAAGAGCAGTAGTGGAACGTTTCTGTATCTAAGTAGTTAACCACTCGCAGAAAGATTCTTAAACAGATGTGAAATACAGCCAAGAGTGAGCCGTATTCATCATTTGGGGAAACTAGTGGAAAACTGGCAAGACGTACTCTAGTTGTATGTAATGCATAGTCAACAACAGACAACTAGTGGCAGAAAGTGTAACTACCAGTTTGGCACTCCAAGTCTCGCCTGTATTTCCAGGCCTGGAGTATAACGTAGGCCACGTGAAAAAATGACATGTTAGTATTGCAGAAGTCCCCTTAATACATCAAATGGAATTAACTTTGTAACTCTGAATGCCAACTTCCACATAATTCCACATAAAACCCACAAATAATTACAAAATGTATTAAAACTCAGCAACTTTTCTAGGTTTATGCCGTGTCTTGTGTGGGGTTTTGCCTAGGAACACCAAGCTGGCTCATCAGCGGGCTCTAGGTGTCCTTGCCAGACCCCCCACAGGGGTAAGCCTTCATAGGGAGGTTAAGGCTACTTTAGCTTTCAGCTCTCGCAGTCAAGTGGCACAGGTGTGCTTCATAAAAAGGGAGGTAGCATGCAGTTCGCTACTCCTGTGGGGGTCCGGGCACGGACACCAAGAGCCCGCTGATGAGCTAGCTTTGTGTTCCTAGGCGAAACCCACCACAAGACACGGCATTAACCTAGAAAAGTTGCCCAAGTTTTAATTCACTGGCTGTGAAAGCCATTATACAAAATGTATTATTGCTTTTGAAATGTATAATACGATTCTCAACATGAACACTAAACCAACACTTAATAGCAATATGAAAATTAAGTACAATATCAATGCAAGAATCATTGAAACACAGAGCAATAATTCCAATAACAGCAACTCTATGTAATGAAAAAATGCAACATCACAGAGATTTCACAAGCTCGGCACAGCCATGGTGTGGACTGCATAAGTCTCATTTCAACACTAAACTGAGGCCCTACCAATCTGCAGTATCGCATCAAAAACTAACATTTCATAAAACCTGAAGAAGTAACCTTTTAACATCAAGCGATTCATATGAACATAGGATTGGTGATGCTGGTGGGGGGAGGGAGAAGTCTTATCTCTTACATGTGTCTCAAGACCAGTTTGAGAGCACCAATCAAATAATGGAATCGATTTGAACACAGATCTCCAGGCCGACATGTTCGTGCCTTTGCAACAACCTCAAGACGTATATTGCAGGCGAGCACGTGTTTACACTACTCGCAATTTGCAAGAGGATAGGTCTGTAAACCAGTTTCTTTTTAACATTGTTGACCCACAACGTTTGATTTTTTTGCATTCAAGTTGTGGGGACAAGTACAAATTAAGAACAAGATTAACTATCCAAGTGCTATATTATACTGTACAACTGCTTCTCGCGTGGGAAAGGCAGCAATGAGATGCAGTAGTATCCACGCACTCTTAGGGGCAAAGTGCACGATAGAACGACACTTTCGTACAACATAAAGTTTAGCTTGACCATATCCATGTCAATACTTCCTTGCTTTACTGTATTAAAGTAATTCTGGAATTATACAACCTAAATAACAGAACTTTGTCAGTTTCTTAACACTTGAATTATTACTAATTTCAATGTCTGAAGTGTGTTCTGGATTAGATTTACTTTGGATCAATTGGCTTTGTGTGAAACCTGAATACTTCCACTATAGATTATTTATTTAACATATTCTCTTTGTCAGCCATATTTCGTGTGTGGTACTGTTTACTAGGGAGGTGGTTGACCTCCCACTATGAGCACATGGAAACAACCCTGCACAGCAATCTTCCCTGTTTAAATATTTACTCTGCAGTTATGATGCTTAGCCCATGTGTCACAGCTAGAGCAAACACACCACTAATGAAAACAAAGAGGCCATTTAGAAGTAATTTTATCACAACACACATGGTACCACTTCTTCCAAATTCACAGAACCAGGGGCTTGTTTCAAGTTTTTAAAAATTTGTTCCAGAATCTCCACCCAAGTAAAATTTGTATTCTTGCATTCTTTTTTATTATTTTCACAATTAATATTTCAACTGATTTGGAGAAATTCCTTTGAGATACATATTCATACATGGTGGCCACTACTCTGGAAAACTCCTGGATTTTTATTAGGTATGGAAAACTCCTGGAAAATGATGAAACCTTTGAAAACTCCTGGAAAATAGCCACTGTAAATTAACTATAAAAATCTTTCCATCTTAAATCATACTCCCTCTGAGGTTTTGGGTGAGCACTATCGTTAACGCTACCTGTTTCTGGGTGGGAGAACACGCGATAGTATTTTTGTAAAACATATTGAGTATCGACAACTTCACCGCAATAAAATTGCAGACTGAATTCTTTTCTCTTTTTTTTTTACGCAGATATTTGAGTCACAAAGTCTTTTTTAAAACAATTAAATAGTTTGTGTGTAGGCTTACGTATCAATAATGCAATCACCACTAGTTTTTGTCAACATCTGTATAAGTAAACCAAACACAACTGCTTTATTTTGGTCTTGAAGTAGGCAACCGATAAAGACCCCCCCCCCCCCGCACTCGTGCTTATTTCTAAGTCTGGAAAAATTAGATTTACTCCTGGAAAATTCCTGGAAAACTCCTGGAAAATCGTTGACCGATTTGAGTGGCCACCATATTCATAATACCTCGAGTAACAACAAACAGTATTAGACTATTTAGTTCTTCAGAAAGGAGAAAATATTTCAATAAACTTTATCTTTCTCCACAAAAAATAATGTTATTGGTTTTACGTCCCTTTTAACTATTGCAGCTTTAAGAGACTCCGGGGTGCCAGAATTTTGCCCCGAAGGGAATCTTGAACGCGTCAATAAGTTAGTTATTGTTTTAAGGGGATTAACTACGAGGTCATCTTCTCCAAACGCACCAGTATATCTACTCACATGGCTCCCTCGTATTTGCGCACCCTCAAATACTGTGCCAGGATTCGATCCTGCAATTTTGGGTTCAGCAGGCGAGAAATTTACCGCTGAGTCACGCAGCCAGCCTTTCTCCAGGATAACCTCAAATTGAGACCGTTAAGAAAAGTTATCTTTCACAAAATTAAATAGGCTGTCAACTTCCCCATTTCACAACAAGGCATTTCATACACACTGTTGCGAATTGTCATAGGAAACAAAATGCAGTGTTCTGTTCACCCGTATCTAGTTTTGCTATTAAAATACAGGATATGTCATAATATACAGTAATGATATTTGTTTCGCATCCTTTTTAACTACCAAGACTTTTAGAAACACCTGGGAGCTGGAATTTTGCCCCTTAGGGGATCTTATTAGAAGAACAGCATGGTTTCAGGAAAGGTCGAAGCACTGTTGATCTCATTTTTGCTGTAAGGGTTTTGGCTGAGAAATATTGGGAACGTGGAAAGGATCTTGTGATGGTGTTTTTGGTCATTTAAAAGGCCTACGATAGTATTCCCCGTAATAAGATCTGGAAATGTCATGAAGACTTAAAAGTGCCCTACTACCTGGTTGACAAAATAAGGATGTTATATCGGAGTTGTTATAGGAAATGGTCGTCCAGCAAGGAAGTGCCTTGTCACTGTAATGGACAGAAATTTAAAATCTATTAAGGAAACTGCAAATTAATCACGAGCTTTGGTATTTGCAGATGACGTGGTCCTATGGGGAGAAACAGAAGTGGAAGTACAGGAGAGACTGACTGCTTGGAACAACAAATTTAAAGAATTTAGCCTGAAGATAAGCAAGGCCAAGACTGTTGAAATGACCAATAGGAGAGAGAGAGAGAGGAAAAGTTCGAACATATATTTGGAGGGAGCAAAACTAGAATCTGTTTCTCACTTCCAGTATCTTGGAAGTATGTTCTCCAAGGATAATACCCCCAAACAAGAAATTCTTAATAGGACACAGAAAGCATCACATTTCTATAACCAAGTTCGGCACTTTGAGACAAAAATATGCCCTTGGCAGCAAAGGAAACGTTGTATCACACCTACTTTGTTCCAATCCTTACTTATGGTATGGAAACATGTACATTGCTAAGTAAGAATTCCAGTAGAATTCAAGCCACAGAAATGAGATTTATTAGGACTATGAACCAAAGTACCAGGAGAGACAAGATCAGAAATGAGGTACACAAAGCAACAGCTGGCATCAGGGTCCATGTTACCAACTTCCTGGGGAAACGCAGACTTGAGTGGTATGGCCAAGTAATGAGGAAGGATAGCTCTAGAACAGTTAAGATGTACTTCAGCTTGAAGCTTGTAGTTTTAACGTGACCGTCAATCTCGAGATCATGAGCCACGGGACCTCCTTTTTTACGTGGAATCCGAACCACAGGACATGGCACTTCACTTCGAAAATCTCACATGCATTGACCGGGAATCGAACCCGGACCGCCTTGGTGAGAGGCACACAGCTAGACCGCTGGATGTCAGAGGGAAGAGACCAAGAAGATGCTGGATAGAGACAGTTCAATCAGAGGTGGAGAAGAATGATTTTAACTGGGACGATGTCCAAGAACAAATGGTGTACCAAGATCGGGCAAGACAGAGCGCTTGTTTGCCAAACCCGGAAAACCGGAGATGGAAAATGATGAGGGGATCTTTAACGTGCCAGTAAATCTATCAACACGGCTCTCACATTTCCGCACCCTCAAATCCCAACTGACTTCATCAGGATAAGATATTGCAACCTTGAGCACAGGAGGCAAGAACGTTAACGTCATAATATAAAGTATTTTCTTCTATATCCGAGGGTAATAATTTTTAAGAACCCACCATGTAATTGACAACAATCTTTCTAAACTGAATGGCTACAGGAAAAAGTAAATTATCAGACATTTTCTTACAAGAAGTTTCCAAACTAGATCAAGGAAAAATCTGTTGGGTATGTATATAGCTCTAGCTGGTACTCCAGTTTTTCATGGATCATTCTGTAGTAGAAAAACTGAAAATCCACGGGACACCACAGGTGCCTTCAGGAATTAATTCATGGAGGAACAATAGGTAGAGACTTGCGAAACAAGTTTACATTATAATATTACAGTGGCAACAGTTCTCTCCGTCACAGGTATTGAGAAAGCTTGGAACACAATGGACAAACATGGTCCGAAAATCTTTAGACCTTTTGAGAACACTTTCATGCAGAAAAATCACGAAAAATTTTCCTAAAAGGTAAAACCGATCTTTATCTATCCATTCTTGCAACTCTGTGTCCTTGGTTAATATAGTGTTACGTGCCACCCCCTAGTGGCACTTTTGTTAACTGGATTACGGTGGGGGTACAAAGCACAACACCAGTTACTGCTTAAAGAAATATAATTTATTACAGGCCAGAAAATTACACTAATCAGCAACTACAAGCAATTAGGAGCCTTACTCAGTTTCCTTAAGTCTCTTCCTTATGCGCTCTTGGCCTTCCACTTGTAAACAGACCACAGAAGTTAATCCGTCCTAATGAGTACGGTGGCCTTGACAGAAACTACCTGTCCCTCTCCCTTATGTTCACCGACCACAATTACTTACGTTCACTTGCTGCAGGCTATTTCGCTGTCCACAAGCTGAAGAAACAATGCCACTGGATTTCGTAACTCGCACAGCACTTCGTCACCACACTTCTGTCGCACAAGATAATCGCTCGCACTAGCTCGTAAAACACAACACCAACTGCTTCACGGGTCACTCTTATATAGCAGGCCGGTGACTCAATAAATGGTTCTAGATCCATCCAGAGTCCACGGCTTCTCGAGGTTTCCACCGCTGGTCCAGTCACGAATCTTCTGGACTATCCCTTTGTCTGTAGTAGCCCTGTTGCATAAGGCGCGCGCAATACAGGAGGCAAGCCACAGCCCAGCCCCTGGGGCAGTTGTGACTCAAGCGGCGAGCGATGACACAAACTCACAGCCGTAACACCACCCCCTTCCTAAAAAGGCTGATCGTCCCGATCAATCATTGGTCCGTCTGTGTCCCTCCGTAGGCTGCCAGGCGATCTCGATGCACGATCTTCATCTTCGCCCTCGGGCTCCGCTGGATCCTGTAGACGACATCGTTGATCCGTTTCACGACTCGGTACGGGCCCTCCCAGGACTTCTGCAGTTTGGGTGACAGGCCTTTCTTCCGTAATGGGTTGAAGAGCCAGACCAGGTCGTCCTCGTGGAATCCGCCGGCATCCGTCTGCTGGTCGTATCGGGTCTTCATTCTGTCGGTCTCGATCCGCAGTTTCCTCCTCGCGAACGCGTGCACGTCCTCCAGTTGGTCGACCAGTTCTTGACAATACTGGCTTACCGGGATCGGATCATTCCCAGGTCGGCCAAAGGCAAGATCGACAGGTAGACGGAGCTCCCTCCCAAACATGGCCCGGGCTGGTGTGCACCCGGTGGCTTCATGCACGGCGGCGCGGTAGGCCAGGAGAAATAGTGGAAGATGTTTGTCCCAATCCCTCTGGTGCTCGCTGACGACTATTCGAAGATGGTTCTCGATGGTGCGATTGAATCGCTCTACCATCCCGTCGGACTGAGGGTGTAGTGGCGTTGTCCTTGTCTTCCGGATTCCCAGCAGCTGGCATAGGTTTTGGAACACCTGCGACTCGAAGTTCCTCCCTTGGTCGGAGTGCAGCTCCAGGGGTACTCCGTACCGGCTGACGAATTCCTTCACCAGGGTCTCTGCAATCGTCGCGGCTTCTTGGTTAGGGAGCGCATACGCCTCCGGCCATTTGGTAAAGTAGTCGCTGACGACTAATATGTAGCGGTTCCCTGCCTCGCTTAACGGGAATGGCCCAGCAACATCGATGGCCACTCTCTCCATGGGGCCGCCCACGTTGTAGGTCTTCAGTGGACCCCGTCGTCTTCGTCCTGGACCCTTGCTGGCTGCGCAATCGTGGCACCTCGCGCAGTGGTTCTCCACGTCAGTTCGGCATCCGATCCAGTAGAACCGCTCTCTCAGCTTCTCCAGGGTCTTCTTTATCCCTAGGTGTCCACCAGATGATCCTCCATGAACTTCCTTCAGGACTTCCTCCGTCATAGCCTTTGGAACGACGACTTGTTCCCGAGATGTCTTCCCGTCGGTGCTCTCCCAGGTACGGCAGATGAGGCCATCCCTTACAATCAGCGAGTCCCACTGTGCCCAGTAGGACTTAAACTTTGGGCTGCAGTCACTCACAATGTTCCACCCGGGTCTGGGGACACAGGCCTTCTTCCATTCGGCTATCGGTCCCAGGTCATCATCTTCTGCTTGTGCCCGCGTGAAAGATTCGCGGCTCCAGTTCCCTTGAAGTTCCACAGTAGTCCGTCGGCACAGTATCCCGGTGTTCTCCTCCCTCCTAGTACAGAAGGTGCAGTCTTCGGGGCACGGTCTTCGTGACAGGGCGTCGGCGTTAGAATGCAGTTGGCCTTTCCTGTGCTGAATCTCAAAGTTGTATTGTTGAAGCCTCTCTAACCACCGCGCGAGTTGACCCTCGGGCTGCTTGAAGTTCAGGAGCCACCGCAGGGATGCATGGTCGGTCCTGATGAGAAATTCTTGCCCGTACAGGTACTTGTGGAAGTGTTCAATGGTCTTCACGATGGCGAGCAGCTCCTTCCTGGTGACGCAGTAGTTCCTTTCTGGCTTTGACAAGGCCTTGCTGAAGTAGGCCACTACTCTTTCCTCGCCGTCCACTACTTGCGACAGGATTCCCCCTATGCCAAAGTCGCTGGCATCGGTATCGACGATGAACCTTGTTCCAGGTCTGGGGTAGGCCAAAATAGGCGCGGTGCACAGAGCCTGCTTGAGTTGTTCGAAGGCACTGTGGCATTCTGCTGTCCACGTGAAGAGTTGGTCCTTCTCAGTCAGTCGATGTAAAGGTTTGGCGATGTCGGCGAATCCCCTCACGAAGCGACGGTAATAAGTGCAGAGTCCCAGGAAGCTTCGTAGTTGGGACTTGTCCTTCGGAACTGGCCACTCCCTCACAGCTGCGGTCTTCTCTGGGTCGGTGCGCACCCCTTCCTCGGAGACGATATGCCCAAGGTACTGGACCCGCTTCTGGAAGAGCTGACACTTCTTGGGGCTCAACTTCAGCTGGGCAGCCCGTAGCTTCAACAAGATCTCCTTCAGGTTGCTGTAGTGCTCCTCGAAGCTTCTCCCCAGAACGATGACGTCGTCTAGGTAGACCAGGCAGGTCTTTCAGTGTAGTCCCCTCAGAATGGACTCCATTAGCCTTTCGAAGGTCGCAGGGGCGTTGCACAGACCGAATGGCATGACGGTGAACTGCCAGAGCCCGCTGCCCACAGAGAACGCCGTTTTCTCGCGGTCCTTAGGGTGGACCTCCACCTGCCAGTAGCCACTCTTCAAATCCAAGGTGGAGAACCATCTCGACCCTGATATGGTGTCCAGGGTATCGTCGATCCGGGGTAGAGGGTAGCTGTCCTTCTTCGTGACGTCATTCACCCGCCTGTAATCCACGCAGAACCTGGTGGAACCGTCCTTCTTCACTAGCACGACCGGAGAAGTCCAAGGACTATGTGATGGCTCGATCACCCCTTGCTCCTTCATCTCTTCTACCATCCGGTCGACTTCGGCTTGCTTGGCGAGCGGGACTCGTCGGAATGGGGCCCTAATCGGTGCGCTGTCCCCAACGTCGATTCTGTGCTGGACCAAGCTTGTCCTGCCGAAGTCTTTGCTCCCCACGGAGAAGACGTCCTGGAATTCGCGTAACAGGTCCTGAAGTTGGCGTGATTGCTCCTCGTCTAAATGGTCCTGGGATCCTTGGTACAGCTTCTGTAGTTCTTCTGGCAGTGTGCGTCTTCTTCGGTTGTCCGTCTGCAGGTGTCCGTCCGTCGTGTCGGTGATGCGGGCAATCCAGGTAACGGGCTCGCAGACTCCTAGGTTGGTGTCCCGGTGAACCGTAATGTCGTAGTCGTTCAGGTTGGACAGGCGGACGTACGGTCGAGACGTCGTGTTGATGAGGGTCTTGGCTACTAGCAATCCTTTTGTCTGGATGTCCTCATATTTTGGCTCGATGACAGCCGCCACTCCCTCAGCAGTTCCGTCGACAATTACGGCGGCGCTGACCTCCGTCCTGGCAGGAACGATGACGTCCTCTCTCAGCCTTACTCGTCGTGCGGTGACGGCCTCGTGTGCTGGTTGCAAAGCAAGTTCCTCACCTCCGAAGTGCAGAGTGTTGGTACTCAGGTCCAAGATGATGTTGTTCTGGTCCAGGAAGTCCAGTCCGATGATCACTTCGTTTGATACGTCAGCCACAAGCACTGGATGCTTTATCACCCGTCGACCAATGACGAACTCCAGTGGTGCTTCGCCATGTACCGGTGCGGTCTCTCCGGTCGCGGTTATTAGCTGGAGGTTCCTTTGTGTGGGTTGCACTCTCCACTTCGGGATCACAGTGGGATTGACGATGGTCCTCGATGCTCCCGTGTCGATCAGCATGGGCCAGCTCACTCCGTTGATGACTCCGTCGACCATCAGGCTGCTATTGTCCCTCCGTAACTTCGTCACACGCACTTGGACTGCCGGGGCTTGACGACTGTCACAAGCCAACCTTTGCCCCCCAAGGCTGGCTAATACTCGTTTCCCTGGGCCGCGCGGTTTTCAGACGACTGATTTCCCGTCGGATACCCTCGGCGGCGGCGATCACCGCAGTCCTTGCTCAGGTGGCCTTTCTTACCGCAGGTCCAGCAGGTCGGTAGTCCTCTTCCGGGCCGCCTCTCCGGTTGCCTTCCGGCTGTGTCGTTGCTGGTGGTGCCGCGACTATCGAAGAAACGGCTTAGCGCCTCCATTAATTCGTCGGCCAGGGGCTTGGTCTCGTTGGTTTTTACTGGTTCGTCGACGTCCACTTGACGCACCCGCGCGTGCATTCTGGATGCCTGTTTTGCCGTCTCGAACTCAAGTGCGTGGCTCAGCGCATCTGTCAGGGTCTTATGGCGCGCGAGTCGCAGCGCCTGTTGAGTGTCCGAGTCCCGTAGCCCGTCGGTGAAAGTCTGCGTCGCTATCTGCTCCAGAAAGTCGGCCGGCGCTGTTGGGTAGGCGAGCCTTACGAGACGTGCGATGTCCATCTCGAACTCCTGCAGGGTTTCCGCGTTCTTCTGTACCCGGGTCCGGAGCTGCATCTGATAGGCCTGCTGAAGATGGCTATCTCCATATCGGGACTCCATATGGGCGATCAGGGAAGCGTAGTCCTGGGATCCAGTCGGGATGGCCTGAAGGACGTTAAGGGCGTCACCTCTCAGCGCTACAATTAGAGCTGTAGCCTTTTCTGTGTTGTTCCAGTTATTTATGGAACAGGCCGCCTCGAACTGACGTAAGTAGGTGCTCCACGGGACCTTTCCGTCGAAGGTTGGGGGCGTCACTCTGCTATGTCCCGTTCCTGATATTCCCGGTGTAACGGTGGGCGGGCGTTGGCGCAGCTCGGCAACTTCCTCTCGTAGAGCGTTGAATTCCTCTTTCACCCCCGTCAGTGGGCGTTGGCGCAGCTCGGCAACTTCCTTTTGTAAGGCGTTGAATTTCTCCTCCACCCCCATCAGCGGGCGTTGGCACAGCTCGGCAACTTCCACTTGTAAGGCGTTGAATTTCTCCTCCACCCCCATCAGCGGGCGTTGGCGCAGCTCGGCAACTTCCACTTGTAAGGCGTCGAACTTCTTTTCCACTGCCGTGACTTCCTCACGCAGACCCAGTTCTAATTTCTTCAGGTCCTCCGCTAGCTTATTTTGACCGTCTTCCATCTTCTTCTGGCCGTCTTCTAGTTTGGCAGTTAGGTCCTCGGCTAACTTCTTCTGGCCGTCTTCTAGTTTGGCAGTTAGGTCCTCGGCTAACTTCTTCTGGCCGTCCTCCATCTTCTTCTGGCCGTCCTCTAGCTTCTTCTGGCCGTCTTCTAATTTGGCAGTTAGCTCCTTGGTTAAATTCTTCTGGCCGTCCTCCATCTTGGTTTCCATGCCATTTAACTTTTCTAGCAATGCTGCCAATTTCTCCTCCATTTTAGTTGTTTGTCTTGTAAAGGGCATGCACTCACAGGAAAATTAGAGAAAATGACCTGCTCGGGGTTTGAAACCAGGACCGTCAGGTGTTGTGCTCGAGTTCGTAATCCCGCTTCTGACACCAGTTGTTACGTGCCACCCCCTAGTGGCACTTTTGTTAACTGGATTACGGTGGGGGTACAAAGCACAACACCAGTTACTGCTTAAAGAAATATAATTTATTACAGGCCAGAAAATTACACTAATCAGCAACTACAAGCAATTAGGAGCCTTACTCAGTTTCCTTAAGTCTCTTCCTTATGCGCTCTTGGCCTTCCACTTGTAAACAGACCACAGAAGTTAATCCGTCCTAATGAGTACGGTGGCCTTGACAGAAACTACCTGTCCCTCTCCCTTATGTTCACCGACCACAATTACTTACGTTCACTTGCTGCAGGCTATTTCGCTGTCCACAAGCTGAAGAAACAATGCCACTGGATTTCGTAACTCGCACAGCACTTCGTCACCACACTTCTGTCGCACAAGATAATCGCTCGCACTAGCTCGTAAAACACAACACCAACTGCTTCACGGGTCACTCTTATATAGCAGGCCGGTGACTCAATAAATGGTTCTAGATCCATCCAGAGTCCACGGCTTCTCGAGGTTTCCACCGCTGGTCCAGTCACGAATCTTCTGGACTATCCCTTTGTCTGTAGTAGCCCTGTTGCATAAGGCGCGCGCAATACAGGAGGCAAGCCACAGCCCAGCCCCTGGGGCAGTTGTGACTCAAGCGGCGAGCGATGACACAAACTCACAGCCGTAACAATAGCATACTTACTGAAGAATATTTCTATCTTAATTTCCCTATAATGGAACAAAGTAAAAGAATATCAGATTTGTACAGGAATTGAAGAGGTCATTTCCAATGTGACATAAATCCATGAAATGCACAACTTCAGAAATCAAGTTTTTGTTTCACCGTGTACTGTAATTAAATCAGATATGCTTATGAATATAATGTAATTTTATTCATTACTCTTATGCACATCCTGACACTTTTTATAAATCTTCTATCAACGGAAATGGTAGTAATCATCTCCTGTAAGTTGAGTTAGGCAGTTTTGGAAATAAATCATATATTGACAAACGCTTTCAGTGACATTTATGAACATTTAAATGGTTTAAACACCACTATCACAAACTGATGCTCTACATATTCTTCAAAGTTAGCCATGGACTTGTCACAAACTCTATTCCTCTACCACCTGTAAGCAGCCTTGTTTCCGCGTCATCACGTGAGAGCCAGCAGTTTAGTCAACATGGATAAGACACACATTGGAAACAAAAACACAGAGTTATGTCACTTTGCAAATAACAGTTTTTAGATCTCTGTTAATATGGGATGTAAGACTTATTGTGACTTAAAATACGTTGAGAGAACCTAGAAACTTGCTCATGGAAGACAAAACTGAAAACCAATTTTGGATTTACCTCACTTTGGAAATAACCTCTTCAATTGTCTACATGCTCCTTCCAAGTTAGTATCATTCTAGCTACACAAACAACACAGGAAATGCAGCAAACTTTGGCTAACTACTCCAAGAGTTCCGACTGCGTAACTACCCACCAACCATATTCGGCATCTAACAATTCAACAGCAGAAGAATCTGACAAATCTACCACAATGCTGCGACAGAAAAAGTTCTAACAGGTCACAATCTAGTCCAACCACAAATACTGCTATAAGTGGGAGGTTTTCCCCCCATAGATGTATTTCCTTCACACTTTAGACACATACACTTATTACAAACACACAGCAGGCATAAGGACGTACTTCAGAGGTGCAATGCCAAAAATGTAAGTCAACATACTCTTGCAAGATTCTGAACTTATTTTTCATAATTTATAGATAAATCTCCATAACTACACATACCACTTAGTTGGATTTGAATATCTCTGTTTGAAATAGTCGTGTGTTCGTAGAATTTTTCGTAATGGCCTGTGGCTGAGAGGTAGTTGTAGGCTGCGGAATATTGTACCTGTTTTTAACACTTGAAATTATTTATGTATAACTTAGATGTTAGCATTAATATGCCGGTAGGCTATTGTAATTTTTTGATCTATGTGATTTTGTCGGTTCCTCGGTAAAAGGCTATGGCGAAGAAATATGATTAGACATCGACAGTCTTTAAAATCTCCAGATTTCTCAGTTTGATAGGTTGGCAGCTATGCAAATGAAAGACGCTGATATCTAGAAATATATTTGACTATAGGACAATAGCAGAGAGATGACAGTTCAAAGGAGTTAACAGATATTCACCTCCAGTGTTCACGCACACATCCCAATGTGGAACAAGTTTCCTATACTGTACCGTTCAGGCAGGAAATTTCTGATGAATTCATGAGAAATTAACTAATTTATCTTTCACATCAGCTATTGTGACATAAAAAGATGTTCCTGACACTTGTAACCATGAATTACTCCCAAATTTTGTGAAATTTAGAAGACTTCCTTAAAATAATATGAATTTCAAGACAAATCAAAACACAGTTATTCAAATATATAGACTAGAGAATTTTCTACTCATAAGGCAAAGTTTGAGAGGTCTGTTGGTTAATTATGAGACTAGTGATTGTCAATATATTACGTCCGAATGACTCGTCTGTCTAGCCCCTAAAATCTCATTTGGGTGGCCGACGTTTTGAAACCGATGATGCCATATTCCATAAGGTTACACATTGGCTGCAACAGCAAGCAAAAGACTTCTTTGCTGCCAGCTATCAAGAACTTGTTAAGGAGATGGGATAAGTGTCAGAATGTACAGGGTGACTTTTAGACAACTGTTTTGCAACTTATTTATTGGCTAACCCCTGTAAATGAAATAACACCCTTGATCGAACAATTCTTACTTTCTGAAGAAATATGTCACGCGAAGCAAAAAGCATAGAATATTTTATGGAAAAATAAAAGTCATTGAAGTTATTTTACGTGAAATAATACCAAAATCAAGGAAAGTTTCCACACTAAAATTTAAGGATTTTACTCTCCATTCCCTTCAGATCCATCCACATATTACGTAATCACTTTTTGGTTGATCCCCCGAAAGATCCTATTACGTAATCACAAAGCAATGCCAAATATTTCAGATTTCGACACCATTTATCCGTATCAATAAATGAAGCAAGAAACAATGTCCACAATAAATGAAGCAAGAAACAATGTCCAGAGACTCTGGGACATCAATTACTGTAAAAAATAATAAAAATTGCTGTAGTTTCCCTAGGCACTTCAGGGGAAAATTAAAAATTGTAAATAAAAAAGAAGTACAAGAAATGTACAAACAATATTGACAAATGCCCTGGGTTACTTCATTTTTCATCGAAAATATTTTGTGTACCACTTAAATGATCTGAATAGAAAGTGGCATTCTCTAAGCAAGGTAAGGCTTGTCATTTTATAAGTAAAACAATAATGACCTTTACATTCAACTTAAAAGGTAAGGCTTCTGTCAGTTCGGCTGAAAAGCCACGTAAAGCAGAAAACAAGTTAATTTTTGTTATTTGTTAAGTGATCACCGTATCATAACTTTCGAACCCACCCCCAGTATTGTGATTACATAATTTGTGGACGTCCCCTTAACAATTATAAGTGCCACGTGTTTGTAGGAAGCGTTTTCAAATCCTAAAAAAAAAAACAGTATTTAAGGCATAACTAGACACTATGGAAAAAAGAAACAACACCCTGAGCATGCATGTTTGCACACCGCACTAACCGCCTACTCCTTGTCTGCGGGTGTCTCGGGAGCCTGTTCCGGCGCAGGTGCGGGGGCGGGTGCTGGCGTTTCCGAGCTAGCAGCTGGCTCACTGGCCGTCTGCAGATCAACACCACAACATAAGAATGAATCAACACCCATGATGGCAAAGCAAAACACTACTAGGATGTGCCTCATGTCCTAAACAAAACTTTTGGAAAGGACAATATCTAGTTCACAATACTTTCTGGAAGCAAATTCCTATCTGCACCCTACCATCAGCTTGATCACTTTTGCTTCAAAAATAATTTACACGAGAATGGAACAATAAATTATAACAGTTCTGTGAAGACCAGTTTGGTTTTAGGCGAAATTGTCTGTCTTAGGCTGATCTAGAAAGGTAGAATAAGGAAAGATAAGAGAACGTAAATAGTATTTATAGACCTATAAAAGGCTTTTGATAATGTTGGAGCAAATTGTTTGATATTTTGAAGAGGATTGAAATTAAGTACAGAGATAGGAGAGGGATTTACAGTCAATCTATATAGAAACCAAACAGCAGTTTTCACAGTTATGGACACGAGAGAAAGAGAGAGAGAGAGGCCAGTACTCAAGCTTGCGTTGCCTCTTAGTGTACCTTCGAACGGTCTCTTCGTCTGCACTTGGCGGTAACAATCTATTTTTACACAGTTGTCCTTCATACTTTGTGGTATCTCATGGACGGGTCTTTAAGACCCTACATTGAACAAGGAAAAAGGGAAATGAGAGAGAAATTCAAAGAATTAAATGTTCAAGTTGAAATTATCTCAACTCAGATTTGCTGACTACAGTCCTCGATTCACCAGAGGATTTAAATGAGCTTCTACATGGTATGGAATCCGTATTGAGGAAAGATTCCGAAACCCCATATTGACTTCTGAAAAGCTGTGGGAAGTAGGAGGCTTGCTACTTGAGAAGCAAATTAAGCAGACGTGAACTAAGCAGAGGATATAGAAAGTAGGTTAGTACAGGCAAAAAAAAGCTTGACCACAGATGAGAAATCAGTTTACATTAAATATAAATTAGGTTAAGCCTCCGTGGCTTAGGCGGCAGCACGCCGGCCTCTCACCGCTGGGTCCGTGGTTCAAATCCCGGTCACTCCATGTGAGATCTGTGCTGGCCAGAACGGAGGCAGACAGGTTTTTCTCCGGGTACTCCGGTTTTTCCTGTCAAAATTTCAATCCAGCAACACTCTCCACTATCATTTCATTTCATCTGTCATTCATTTAATCATTGCCCCAGAGGAGTGCGTCAGGCCTCGGCAGCCGGCACAGTTCATATCCTCGCCGCTAGATGGGGGCTTCATTCATTCCATTCCTGACCCAGTCGGAGACTGGAAGCAGGCTGTGGATTTTCTTTCATAAATTAGGTATTAGGATGTCATTTTGGAAAAGTCTGTCTTAGGTATGGTGCTCTATGGAAGTAAAACTTGGCTCTGCTCCTTTTAACAACAGAAACAGTATGCTCTTGAAGTACATCTCCCAGTGATCCCTCTACTACCTTCCGCCTCCTCCTTTCCCGTCTAAGCTCTCAAGCGTGCAGGTTTGAGTCATGAGGCAATAATCGCTCTCTGCAGAGGAAATGATGAAGATATGGGTAAATGGAGTAACAAATGGGAGACTTATTAAGATGAGATGTCCATGGCAAGTACTAATAAAGAGAAAAGAGAGGTTGGTAAGGCACACAAGGCAGCCAGGAATAGCAAACTAGTTATGGAAGGGTCAAGAATATGAGCTGGACGGATAGGCCGAGATTAGTGGATGTTAAACTGATCGACTAAGATGTGGGATGTGGTACCTAGGCAGAGATCAAAGTGAGCGCAGGACAGGGAGGTATGGAACGACGCATCAAACCAATATAAAGACTGAAGATTCCAACACAAAATTATTTACCATCACTGCGTCATCATATTACGAAATATGGTAAAACTATGCTACAAGGGGAAGATTTCACTCATTTTAGAGTAAAAATATTGTGGCTTGTTCTCTTTCACAAGATTCACGAGCTTCCCTTTCATATGTCACACAGGAATGTTGGGTTCTGGGACCTCTCAATCGGCACTATTCGCTACCATTGCTGGAACTTTGTCAAGATTGACAATGGTAGTGGGCTTTAAGTCCTCACGGCAAGTAGCTCAGTAACAGAGCTGAGTAAATTACTAAGTTCCAGTTAGAATCACAAAAGCAATGCATTGTTACTTTTCAGTGACCTTTGTATAAAATAGTTGCTCAGTACTTTCCCTGCTCCTGCTTGATCTGAACGGAATAAAGGATTCCAGTAATATGGAAAAAAGAAATAAATTGAAAATGTACAAATCATATTTCAGCCACGAGAGGGCACAGTCCTTTACGCAAGGACTCCCTTTGAGTGCCTTCGAATGGTCTCTTCCTCTGTCGTCTGCACTTGGCACTAAAAATCTATTTACACACAGTTGTCTTTTAAACTGTGCGTAATCTCATGGACCGGTCTTTAAGGCCATGTGCCCCTTCGAGTTACTATTTTTTGCATATTCTTCAAAATGTAAGTCTGAAATATTTCTAAGAATTTATAACATTAACTGAATAACAGACTGACAATAATTGGGATGTGCACTTTTATTTTTATTTTAACTTTGACATCAGTAATTCAAACCATCACCAAACATAAATATTATGTAACTGTGTTGGTAAATATTTCCCATCTGCATATACTGTATGCCTTTATGAAAATGATAAATGTTTTGTTAAATAACATTTCTGTTCACATGGAAACAGAAAATAAAGTAAGGTTTTTACACATGCTTGGAGCGATTGTGCATGCCTTCTCAAGTGAAAAAGCTCGACAACCTCTTGTGGGTTAATAAATAATTAATAAGTGATTATTGTCACCATTTCATCTCTGTAAATTTACAACTTGTAAATTAATTCCTTAGGGAAAAGATTCTAAATTTTTACATCCTGACTTTCCTGGCGACCCATGATCACTTTCTTTCTCAAACCCTTTTCTAACCTTATCCTAATGAGAACCGATCAGAGGTCTGACCTAGAACCACAAGTTCGCCCCCAAACAAAACTGCCAGTTAAAGAGGGTAGGACAAATTACTCTTTCTGGAGCCCGAGGTAAAATCCACACTTGGATAAGCCCTGCTGAGTATTATCACAAAGGAACATAATATATTATAAAGACCGCCAAGAGAGTAACCGAGCATTATGCAAACAAGCATTCGGCACACAACAGTAGCAGGCAACAATGATCAAGGAACTCTATTCGTAAAGGGAGATATTAACGGAGATTTCTCTGATGACTGCTTGGTAGCTCTACGGCAGAACTTTAAACGTCAAGTTGGAAGTTATAATGACACAATTATAATACACACGAATGAACTATATTAAGAAATTCATGGTTAAAATGGCATCGTATGGAACCTACTGTCGACCAAAATATTATGTGCACTCGAGTTTGAAGGTTTTTTTTTTTTTTTTTTTTTTTTAGTCGTTTCGGCCATCAATGGACCACGATGTTCTTCACTCATATGATCACTGTAAAGCTTGTTTTCTTGTCTGCCAGTAGATCTTGAAGGTTATTTGTGAAGTAACCAATAAACGTACATAAAATCCATTAACATCATTTTCGTCGTTCTATTGTACGTTAGTTCATGTAGGTTTGGAATTTTTTATATTTTAATATTTTTTATCACAGTTGGAACACAAAAAGTGCCCATTTTTAAGAGTGTTTCAACCTTGCGTCACATTTAAGAATTTTTATCTCAAAAACTCGTTATCAGATCTAATCCAAATTTTAACACAATATACATTGCAATGTTTTATAACTGGTTTATTAATTTCAAAATGTTGTGTGTCCAGAAAAGTAAGCATTATCATTTTTGTAAGGGAACTTTTTCTCAGCTCAGGGTTGTTGGAAATTTTAGTTCTTGGTCGTGTTGTAATCCTTATACATCACAAGGTTATGCTGTATGACTGTCAAAATACTAAAATTAATTCCACTTACATCTGTGTGGATCAGTACGGGAAAATAAGACTGTTTCGCAGCTAGCCAATACCGGGAAAGCTGTACAGCGTTGCCAAGATGAAGCTCATCACTTCCGAGTGAGGCGCGCCATGACGCGTGATGGGCACCATCTCAGCAACGCTGTACAACTTTCCCGATATCTGCTAGCTGCGAAACCATGTCTTATTTTCCCGTACAGATACAAACCGATATAAAATAAGTGAATTATGTATGTAGTTAAAAATAGCATAATCTTTTGATGTATAGGATTACAACGCGACCAAGAACTACATTTTCCAACCAACCCGAGGCGAGGCGAGAAAAAGTTACCTTACAAAAATGATAACTTTGATTCTTGGCCACACAAAATTTTGAAATGAATAAACCAGTTATAAAACACTCCAAAGTATATTGTGTTAAAATTTGGATTCGATCTGATGACTGGTTTCTTAGATAACATATCTTAAATGTGACACATGTATGAAACACTCTTAAAAACTGGCACTTTTTGTGTTCCAATGCAATAAAAAATATTAAAATATAAATTAAAAATTCCAAACCTACACGAGCTAACGTAAATTAGAACAAAAATGATGATATTGGTTGGTTCTTAAGTTTAGGGGCTGCGACAACGCGGTCATGTAGCCCCGTGTACTTGGGGTGTGTGTAGAATCTGTCTGATAACCAGTGTTAATTGTGATGACTGTATTAGTGTGTGCTATCTGTTTTTTAATTTAAGTACTGCAACTTAGAATTTTTCAAATAGTTCCTACTTTTGCCGCCAAGCGCCACCGTCAACGACTACTAGGCCAACTTCAGAACTTAGCTACCAGACGCCACCGCAGTCTGCCCTTGGCAACGAACGTCGAGACCTAAGAGCGTTGTTTACATTCTTAACCTATCCAATTTAGCATCACACAGGTGCAATTAGTGGAAGCTTCTCTAACATGCCATAAATCTAGGACATGGAACCGCCGGCTTTACTACCCCTCCAAAGGAAGGCATACTGAGGGATTTTTAATGCTCTTAAACAATCCGATGGCTTCGGCCGGGTTTGATCCCGCCATCTTGGGCATAGAAGCTCAGCATGCTACCGACTACGCCACCGAAGCCGATATTGAATTCAATGTAGGCCTATTGGTTACTTCACAAACAACCTTCAAACTCTAGTGCACATAATACTTTGGTGACAGTAGTCAAATTTCTATCATTGATATTCCTACTTATGTCCTGCTGCTAAAGCTGAAGAGCAGGACACAAAGGGACATATTGTGTAGTAGCAGACCCATGTGAGAAGTCTCGAAGTATAAACCACCAACCGCCCCCAGCTTCGTTGATATAGTTCACGCCACGGTGTTTGGGCGGTCAGTTCCAGATTCACAGCCATACAGATGATAGTCAGCGAGCCTCACCCATCTGCAATTGATACGCAAGTTTTCACTTGTGAGGAAAGCAATTCTCGTATCAATTGCACATACCTGAGGTTCACCACCTATCCTCTGTACGACTGCGCAGTCGGGGCGTGAACTGTATGCAGGCTCACAACAGTTATGGTAGTAGTTTATTTCTTTAAATGCACTTTATAAACTTATCTTTCCATTAACTCCCAAGAAATTGAATATTTTTCCTGTACTATAGAAACTATTTGGAAGATTTTGGTACAAACCACACCTTCTAACTCTAGTTTAAGAGCTTGAGTTTGTGAAACATTTCTCTTAGTGTTTTATATACATGTTGATACCAATAAAAGTCTTATTGAACAAGAATTAATAACCAGCTAAGACATTCCCCAATCTAACAGATGAGCTATAACCAGACTCATACATGCAAGTATACATTTTTTAAATCATTACATGGGTAAAGGACAAACAATGACACAGGCGATAGAGAGATAAAACACGAGAAGAACCGAGGACAACGACACCGTCACCCTAGTTGGACACACCACCATTTTCTAAGGTGTGTAATAATAGTAAATCCTATAGTTTCAGAGTTGTCACCTGAGAAGAGACTTCATACATGCATAAGACCATGGAAACCTCTGAAGGAAGAAAAATGAAGATGAGAGAGAAATAAGACCCATTTCATTCTGTAGCCAACACTGAGAACCACAATAAGAAGAAGCAAGCAAGGAAGGCCACTCCTAACCCCACCATGCAGTAGTTTAGCAAACTGACCAGCTTGTCTGTGGTTGCCTCGGAGGCGGGGGCGGGGGCTGGTGCCGGAGCTTGTTCTGGCACAGGTGTGGGTGCTGGTACCTCAGCTGGTTCGCTGGCCGCCTGCACACCAACAGCACAATATTACATCAACACAGCAAATATAGTTTTTCTGGCTCTAGAAACTTGCCTCCATTGAATGTATCAAAGTACTGCGAACCTGAACACACACACACATCCCAGATTCTTTGAAATTGCCACCTGCTCACATTCACCTCTTTTCTGATGAAAATTTTGTAAAATAGATACAAAAAGCAGTACCATTTACAATGTTTGATATTTGCCTAATTGATTAACCCTTTTGATGCCAAGCATTTAATGAGTGGTTATGCTACAATTGCCAAGCCAAGTTTAGTGAAATTACAAGTGCTTGATAATCTCCTACCTATATTTTTAAGATTACTGTATTGCTATTTTTTCCGTAGCAGGTAAACATATTGATCAGATACTAGATGCTGAATAATTAGTATTTGTTTAATTTGTGTAATTTAAAAAATATTCGTTAAAATAATTAAATTGGAGATTTTAATTTACATTTGACACCCTACACAATCTAAATATTATCTTTTGTGATATATAGGGTCTTTCATATAAAGTAAGAACGCCAAGCGGCGGCTTTGTTATCCACTGCTGTGGTGGCCTTGGCCGGGTTTGTGGCGCGCCACGGCTCCATGCTTTAAGCGTGTGTACGATCCTATATGAAATGTTACCTTATAAAAGATGCTGGAAGAGTCATCCTTCTGGGTTATGCAGATAGTGTGGGTTATGCAGATAGTGTATCTGGTATTACCCATTTAAGATTTGATTGCCGCTGAGCGTGGCTCAGTCTTTGTTGTTTATTGCAGCAGCTGCCCCGCGGGGCGAAGCAGGGAACACAGCGATGACAGTGTATTTTGCACACAAGTCGAGCATTGCGCGTTACAGCAGCTCATATCATCACGGACAGTTAAACGATGACAGGCTACTGAAGCAGAGTCATATCCTACTCGCGCAACTGTACCTGTCAACGAAGCAGGCTGACTTGTGACAAGTAAACAAAGAATAGTTCCCATCTCGACTGGCGGCAATGAATTCGTGAAAGGGTAATAACCACATTCTGGCTAACGCGAGCGAGTTCTGCCACTGTAATGTTTCTGACCTTTTATTTTATGTCTTTCATTGAGCCAGTAGTGTCAAACTTATTTTCAATTACGTGAATCTGTGCTAGTGAAGGTGACACTTCATCAGGCAATTGCTGAACAAATGCATCATGTACCCACCGAGCCGACTCTTTCTTAAAATGAGTTTTACATACAAAAATACCATGTTGTAATGGTAACTGTCCCACAATGTTAGCAGCTGAGGTTCAGACTGGAGTCTGAACACCTGCACGCTTATTGCAAGGTCAAGTATGTACTATGCACACGCTTTCAATACTACAGCAGGTGGCCGTGGCGCGCCACAAGCACGCCAAGGCCACCGCAGCAATGGATAACAAAACCGCCGCGCGCCTTTTTTACTTTATATGAAAGACCCTGTACATGTTAATACTCATTGAATTGTGTATACATATCACAAGTTCAGAGTAGTTAGATCAAAATAGGTTTTGAGTACAATCAATTTCTACAGAGGTATGTGTATGCAACACTGACATTGTCATCAGCAGAATCTAAGTAGTCATCAGTAGAAAAATCACTCAGCGTTAAAAACTAATTATTTCCCCTTTGTTTAAAGATCTAGCCATATTTTATCATCACGTATCTAAATTAGCTCTAAGCAAGATCATAAACACTACTTCAAAATGATAACACACATGGGAAGCCAGCTAACTGCAGCAGGTTAAAAGAGTACTTATTATAAAATACAATTATTCACTGAATATAAGCCCATTGATATATTTCGAGAGAGAACGATTGCCAAGTTTTCTTTGTTGCAACAGTTTATTGCTGCGAGGCTGGAGATATCACTAAAACATTAAGAAAACTCGGGCCAACAGGTTGGCCGGTGGCAATTTTAGCAGAAGCTCCCCTTGGCACTATAAGGGTTAATTGATTACTTATAAAATATACTGTAATGCCTATCAATAAAAAATTAAGAACATCTATTCAAATTTGTTTATATCTATTCAAATTTGTTTATATCTATTCAATCGTTGGCGCATGTTTCAACCTTTCATGGAGGTCTTCATCAGCCAAATTGCTGATATCTAATTCCTAAAACTAGTGTACCAATTATTTATTAAACGAAATCGATATCCTTACAATTTTCATTTACATAACCCAGGCCACGCCAACTCAGGTGCTTCGGGAGCACCGGTGCTCTGCTATAGGAGAGGAACGTGTAGTGGCAGCGCTTAGCGAGGGAGGAGTCTGGTTGTTTGGTGAATGGGGCTGGACAAATCAGCGCGCGTCAGGTGGTGTACCGGTATGAGAACGAAAAATAATAGTGTCAACTGTGTACAGACAGAAATAATAGTTCTTTGCACTCCTGATTTTGCACTAATTTTCAACATTCTTTGTTTGGCATCACTTTGAAGCCACTAATTTTCCGATATTTGGAACAATCTTTTGGGCAGTTGCAATCTGAAGTATACCTTCCAAGGAAGAATCAGACAAACTTGACCGGTTTTTGTTTCGTTATTATTCATAATTGAAAACATTTGTTCACAAACTAACGTTGTTCCAAACATAGCAACAAATTTCAGGGCAAGGGCATGAATCCTCGAGAATTCTGTTCCTCAACACCTTTATAAAATGAAATCGAATCAAAATTGAATTGCACTGTAGTTTTATCAGCTCAACTTGGAGACTTGATGGGGCATCCTCTGGGTGCACCGAAAAAGGCGTCATTAGCACTTTAAGTGCCGGTTTTACTCGTTTTATTCCATCAAATCTATCTGCAAATTCTTTATGCAATGACTGACACTTTGTGTACTCACTGATGTGTTCTTTAATTCAAGGATTTTAGAGAGGGAAAATAGTCCCAATTTCCTTCTTGAAGCAGACTTTAAAAAGCACAAGCTGCAATTTGAAACTTTCAATACGGTCACACATGGTACCGATTAATTTATTTTAGTCTTGCAACGAGATATTTAAATCATTTAAATACCCCGTGATGAAAGCTTGGGTCAGTGATCCATTGACCATCATCCACGTCCGACTGCAACCGCCACTACACGGGAGGAAAAATGGGAAAGAGGGGAAAAGCACCGGTGCTGCTTAGTGCGGCACCGGGGCGCGGAAGCTCTAAATTCTCGCGTCGGCATGGCCTGACCTAAAGGTTCCTTATTCATAAAGTCTTAAGAGTCTGGTTTAGTGATGAAGTATTTCACTAACAGATATTTGTAAGTTGTGCATCTAAAACTCTGAAGATTGACACGACGATCATCTCAACATCTATGGTTAATGCACATGCAATCAAAACTGGAGTGATGTGACCTTTATCATGAATAATTTAGTTAAAGGAAACTATCATGTTTGTACAGATAAAATAACAAAGTGGGGAAGGATATCTGATGACTTACATTTGAGAAAGCTAGAATATTGTAGCCATACTTCAGACAGAGAACTGCCAATATAATACTTTATTTGCCACCGTATTTACAATAACTACTTCAGTCATCGGTCAGTCCTGTGGTACTCCACATTTGCAAAATGAAAATAAAGCTTGGGTATAAATGATACACCTGCGTTTCACCACATCCAAAGGACTACAATTTGTTAGAACACCAATACATTCTATACACTGAATTAGTACCTAGGCTACAACATAACGAGTTAAGTTTACAACATTCTGCACACTAATTAAAAAGATATTCACTAATTTAGAACTAGGTTAGGAGGTAATTACAAATGTTTGGTCAGGTTAGAACTTAATACTTCTACCAACTTTAAACAGGAGCCACTAAGTTTCGATCTCTTAAAGAGTAGGCCTGGTACTTTTTTAGAGTAATTTTAGTTTTCAAATAATCTTAAGCATAAGAATAGAGTAATTGCTACAAACAACAATCAATTGATTGATAGTTTAATCCACTGGTCAAATATAGTTTATCAAATGTTTTGTCAATTAATCGAACTTCGCTCCTCTATGCTCTTACAGACTCAAAACAGACATTTCATTAATGAAAATAAATTGAATCGTATATATTAATAATGTACTTTGTTTTAGCCTAGTTTTCACAAAAAAGGTACAACAACAACAACGTTCCTGTCCAAAAAAAGAACAAGGATCCAAAATCTTTGCTGAAAACTTTTCAAAACCCTTCCCAATTAGATTGATGTTTGTCCTTCCACTGTCACTGACTCTTATTTGACTATTGTTAACATAAACAAGGAAAGGCACATTGTATTTTTAGGCAAAACATTACTTTTATAGATATCTAGAAGTCATTCCGAAAATAAACGTAACTCAACTGAAGCAATGACCTCTCATTAATACTTTTCTCATCTCATGTCGACTAATCAATAATTGATAGATTCTTCCGTTAGCCGATTAATCTATTATTCGGTTAGCAGATTAATTGTTTTCAATTACCGTATATACCCGACCCCGAATATAAGACGAGGCCTAGTTATCAACTGCCTCTTACCGATTTTTTCAAACAAATACCCGCTAACTCATAACTTGCACAATATATGCCCTTAAGGTCGTGCTTTCATTTTTATAACGTCTCATGTTACCGGAAATCCCTCTGCCCTCTATTCCAAGACATACTCTATAATTTCTTTGTTCAAGAATGGGAGACCGTTATTAAATTAAGATAAGTTAATCACTCAATTACTGCTCGTAAAACTGACTGGTCGTTCTTGTGAAGATGGTTTTAAAACATACTTCTGTATGCTTTCGAACATATAATTTATCCGCTTAAAATGACGTTTATGCGTAAATCCTAACCTCAAAATGTACGCTATTCGTATATGCATGGTAATTAAACATAACAAACCATATTTTAATCTTCATAACGCATTGATTTGTTGGGAGTTACAAGATGCCAACACCACATACTACTTTGCAAATAAAAATAATAACTTTTTTTCCCCACACCCTGAATATAAGACTACCCCAAATTTTTATAACAACAAGTGGGAAAAAACCTCGTCTTACATTCGGGTATATACGGTGAACCGCTTTTCTTTTCCACCTGTAGTCTTCCCTTTTTTCTCTTTTCTTCGGCGTGTCGATTATCGGAATTGTTCTCTTTTCTTCTGGGTTATTACTGGCCAGGGTAGCCGGGCAGATCAGTGGACATTTCTATAATTGCTGATCAAGGTTCGTTATAGCGATTTCTTACTATGCCGAATCGTGATCAGTGACACCTCTTTCCTTTTACTTTCTCGTTTCCGTCTCCTGTGACAACCCCTTGTTACTCTCTAGGCAGTCTTC
This sequence comes from Meconema thalassinum, assembly GCA_946902985.2. Classification (NCBI taxonomy): domain Eukaryota; kingdom Metazoa; phylum Arthropoda; class Insecta; order Orthoptera; family Tettigoniidae; genus Meconema; species Meconema thalassinum. The sequence continues at coordinate 160,390,602 of OX336399.1, read as the reverse complement.
TGTTTTCTCTATCCTGGTAGGACTTTATGTTTATGCGCCCGCTCTCATTTTCGAGATGCCTTGCTTTTCTATCCGTTTTTTTCCCGTTCGTTTGCGTTTTTTATAAAGGTGCGCGTCGAGGTGCGAATCTAGTTCATTTAATGTAATTCCGTGATGCCGGATTAATGCTGATACCATCAAGGTAGGTTACGTATTTTTGTCTTTGCTCATTGTATGGAATACTAGGGCGTTTCGCCTATTCTAGTATGTCCATGGAGTATCTGTTTCGTTCCAGTTATTCTTTGTCCCCATTTCGTCGTATCTTTTTGTGCAGGTATTTGGTCCGGTTTACTGAGTAACGTGTGTTCAACAGTAAGACCTATGCCATATCTCTTATCTTTTTGTTTGCCTCTTATCTTAGGATCGAGTTTTCATATGCAAGTCCATGAGTTTGGCTTAATCCCTTTCTGACGTAACTTAATTTGATGGGTATCTCTTATTTTGTGTTGCAATACCTTTCTCGTAATTATTTTTAATATCGTTACTTGCCCCATTTTGTGTTTATTCTTTTACGTCATCTACGCGCGCTTTTATTAATACTCCGTCCCCCTCATCTCCTTCAGGGCTATTTGAGCTACCGTTCGCTCCTTTGACGGTAGACTCACTTTCCCCGACTCTTTGTCTAGCCCTTTTAATCTTTATTTTTTCACAATGTAATTTTACTCTTTAAGAGTATACTTTCCCAGATGTGTTCCCCCCTTATCGTTTTTCCCTATCGATCTTGACATTTACGTTTCGGTCCTTTCGACCGTTATTTTACCTAGTATCACAGGTTTGTCGTCCACTTAACCTCATTCATAGCATGTAATGCTTCCTCGTCATTCCTTGATGTTATCTCATTGGTCAATACATTACCTACGACGAAATGGGGACAAAGAATAACGGGAACGAAACAGATACTCCATGGACATACTAGAATAGGCGAAACGCCCTAGTATTCCATACAATTAGCAAAGACAAAAATACGTAACCTACCTTGATGGTATCAGCATTAATCCGGCATCACGGAATTACATTAAATGAACTAGATTCGCACCTCTACGCGCACCTTTATAAAAAACACAAACGAACGGGAAAAAACGGATAGAAAAGCAAGGCATCTCGAAAATGAGAGCGGGCGCATAAACATAAAGGTCCTACCAGGATAGAAAAAACAGAAGACTGCCTAGAGAGTAACAAGGGGTTGTCACAGGAGACTGAAACGAGAAAGTAAAAGGAAAGAGGTGTCACAGATCACGATTCGGCATAGTAAAAAATCACTATAACGAACCTTGATCAGCAATTATAGAAATGTCCACAGATCTGCCCGGCTACCCTGGCCAGTAATAACCCAGAAGAAAAGATAATTCCAATAATCGACACGCCGAAGAAAGAGAAAAAAGGGAAGACGACAGGTGGAAAAGAAAAACGGTTCAACGGTAACTTCAAATGAATATATCATTAACTTTGTGTGGGACTGCAGAGACTCGACCCCCAGATGGTTCCACCATTTCGAATGCTGCCACAGAACTTGAACAAATGGTAGTTACATGTTCGGTATATTATTAATAACTAACCAAATGCCACAGTCCCTTTAAATCACGAGGAAACAGCCAGGACGTCTGACGAGAGAAAGGAAGCAGACACGGGACCGTCATTAATTACTTGGGCGGAACTTGCTGGCAGGCTTGCGGCTAGTTATCCATTCACAGTCACGACTTTATCAAGGTTCTTTTTATGTTTTACTAGATTAGTAAAAATGCCATGTACTAAATAAACAAAATTCATGCTTCTATGTACCAAAATCCAAGAAGATGTGTTTACTATCTACAGAATACAATTTTCGTGAAACATTTACCCCAATCAAGGATCAAAAGTCGAACACAGTTATTGTAGTGCATTACAGGAAAACCCCTTTATAAGGCTGTCAGATTTACCACAGAATCAGATGCAATGCGGGGCATAGTACGTTACATGGGTGTCAAGAAATGGTGTGTAGGAACATTCCAATGATTTCTAGCTGCCTCGACCAACTGGTGAGAGAGTTTTATGGACAATTGGAATGGAATGTGTACTGTCAATTGAGGTGGTAACATCGCAATCTCCGTAGCCCTGACCATGGGTTTAGCTTGGGAAACCCGTAAGTCAGCTTATTAGTTGCGCACGAATTGGCAAACAAGAGAGGAGGCTGGCACGATTCTTAAATGAGACCTTTTCACTGTCTTCACTTGCAGAATGTTTTTTAGAAACTAAATAGGAATGTAATTAACTGAATGGACTATTAGAAACAGAACTTTTCTATACTTTGTAAACTGGGAGAATGCGATCGACAGTTCTAGTCTCGCCATGAGGTCTGAGAACGAGGTTGCCAAACTGTACAAGCCAAAGATACAGCTGACCAGGCACTGAAGCACATGGGCTGTAATAATGCAACACAGAATATTATGACAACTATGCGAACATGGATTTGTCGAGGCAGAGGGGTGATGACGGACGTGGAATTTCCGGCCTAATGTCAATCCCTTTCTGCAAGCATACTGAGTATAGTGTCGTAATACACACCAGTAAGAGACTCAACATAACAGATAATATCAGCATTTTCTGGAATTAGAACAGGCAGCGGGTATGGTTCTTTGTTGACAGCCCTTAAATCTCTGCGACCTTCCTTTCGGGGTTGCAAAACTGCATTCCAAGGGATTTCACAAGTATAACGGGAAACTATGCGTACCTTAATGAGTTCTGAATGCATTCTTATTTCAGTATCTCAAGTCTTTGTAGAGTGAAAGTTTACCATATTGTGTTTTACTTGTGTCATGTTTTGAGTTTTATTTCAACAAAACGTTCAGAGCAGCAGCAAAAAAAAAAAAAAATTGAGCGAGAACCAAATTACCGAGTATCATGTACAAAGTTGTAGAGCAATAAGTTAACGGGTTTGTCCATCTGTTTGGGATTTCTAATTTCCTTATCACATGGATTTTCAACATTCCCAATATATTACGGTTCAGCTATAACGCAGGAGTTGATGTCCCCCAACGAGTATGTTAAAACGGGTTTCCACTGTACTTCGCGTAGCCTGGCTTGCCGAAGGTTGTATGCCCCTCAGCCCTTCCCTTCCCTATCTGGACAAATAAAGGGGAAAAGATAGCTGTCTGGGAACAAGGCTTGTGTGTTGAATTGCAAAACAATTTTAGGGCAGTGGCCAACATGTGTGTTCTTCGATAGCAAAACTTACGCTGAAACGCAGTTATGAAGTCAGCCATTTTATTAGCATAAATTCATTCCTCACGACATCAAAAAAATAGAGACAATTTAATTCAAAAAATTCATTTACGTCACGATATGCCAATAGTAGGTTTTCAGTAATGCTTGATGAAGGTTAGTACTTCTCAGTGCGAGGAGTTTAGACATTCATTACAGCTATAAACACACGGTAAGTGCATGCATACTAATAGGGTCCTAAACCTACCAGCTCACTCACAAACGAGACTAAAACGCAAAGTTTATAAGAAATTCATGTTCTGGTACGGAAAAGTCACAACACACTGCGCATGCTTGCAATCACTTCACTTAACGAACCGGCTGTTTATCAGTTGCTTCTGGTGCTGGAGTCGAAGGCTTCTCCAATACAGGCGTAGAAGGTTGTTCAGGAGCTGGAGTTAGTGGTTGTTGAGGAGTAGGGGCTGGAGTCGAAGGCTGCTCCGTTACAGGTGTTGAAGGTGCTTGTGCTGCAGGAACGGGAGTTGAAGGCTGTTCAGGAGCCGGAGTTAGCGGCTGTGGAGGACTAGGGACTGGAGTCGAAGGCTTCTCCGTTACAGGTGTTGAAGGTGCTTGTGCTGCAGGAACGGGAGCTGAAGGAATTTCGGGCGCCGGAGTAGGGACTGGAGTCGAAGGCTTCTCTGATATGGGTGTTGAAGGTGGTTGTGCTGCAGGAACGGGAGCTGAAGGTTGTGTTGAAATAGGAGCTGGCGTAGAAGGTTGTTCCGGAGTAGGTACCGAAGTCAAGGGTTGAACCGGTGAAGGGGTTGGAGTCGAAGGTTGCTCAGTTGCAGCTGCTGGTGTTGAAGGTTGTTCCAGTGCGGGGGCTGGCGTTGAAGGTTGCTCTGGCGCAGAAACTGCAGGACTGACAGCTGGCTTACCAGCCGCCTACACACCAACACGGTAACAGTTTGTATATGGAACTATATACCACCCATTTAAAGGGATTTCAAATTTAACCCCAGACTCAATGAAACTAATTTTTAAATATCCTACCAGAGTCACTCTCGAGATAACAAGTACTTTGGACAGATTCTTCCCAGTGTTAAGAAAGTGGAAAATTGTATGCTTTTTTTTTTTTTTGGCACATGAAACCATATTCTTCACAATTTGTATTTTGTTGTCTTTCATATCATCAAAACTGCCTTTAAATTTTCATGAACGGCAGCATGCTGATTAATATCTATCCGTCCTCCATTAGAGGACTTAAGCCAGATCAGTATGTCACTGCATTGGACTCCTTGTTCGTTCAACTCTTTCGGGATTGATGTGAATTCAAAATACTCGACAGATGCTGTTTACAAGCTCAACAATTACATATGGTCTTCTCGCTTATATTTTTTGAGTAATATTCTTGGTGGACAGTGAGTAAATTAGAGGGGTGTCATTTGCTCCGATCCGGCACAAGCTGGAAAACTGAAATTGATAATTAATATTCTTCCGATCGGCAAGCCATACCCTTTACTTCCGCCTTCAGTTTAGAACAATTGTCTCCATACAAACCAAACTGGATGTGATACGAGTGGCTAATTACATGCCGAGTTTCCTTTGCTTCTACCACCTCATTTCCATTATGAGGCGAGAATTAGGACCAGTTTCCAGTTGTGTGTGCGAGAATTCAAAATTTTATTTATTTCCTTATTTATCTCTAGCTTAAAAAATTGCCCAAGTTCCAGCTTAATAGTTTGCTCGTACACAAATCAGAAATGAAAGCCCCCCCCCCCCCAAAAAAATAGCACACAGTAATAAGAAATAATAGAGTGGAGGTTAAAAGTAGGGACCCTGATTTATGGCGATATAAAAGGCTTCAAAGCGATGACATAAAAGAGGTGCGATTGTGCTTAACCATATGTACAGAGAATGCATTTGGTTAAATAATTGTCACTATAGAAACATTTGGAGGAATAATAAAAAAAATCCCCCCCCCCCCAAAAGAACTAAAACTCAAATGAATTACTTTTTCTTAAGACCTAACCTAACATACTTCAAACATTCTCCATGACTACTACAGCACTTTTCTCACTCACTCTTGAAACTCGTGTTGTCCCCAAAATATAACCCATCATTTCAGGACTTGAACTGACTTTGTTATCCCGTGTCTGATGAGACATTTGTATTTAAGATTTATTTCCAATCAAACGACAGATAGTGGAACTATTTTGATTAACTTTAAAGTAAATTGTTAAAACAAAATTTTAATTACCAGCATTTCAGGGTAAAAATAACATTTCGGAAAATGATCTATTTTGAGAGATAATTAGAGTCTTCAATATTAAAAAAAAAATGCATATTTGAGGTAAATATATTGTGATAATGTTGGCTGAAATATTTCTCACATATCTTTATAACACAACATCCAAGACTAGTTAAAAGACTTTCTGAAAATTATCTGAGAAGTTATACTATTTCAATTAAGCACCCACATCCCCCCCTCCACTGCAATGGATTCTACTGTGTGGAGAATGACCCCTTTAATCAGAAATAACAGTTGTTTTAAGGGGGCGGAACTACGGGGTCATCTGCCCCTAGAATAATGCCAACACATCTACGTACCGGTGCAGGTGTCGCCTCAGCTGGTGCAGGTGTGGCAGGCTCAGGAGTTGGAGCCGGCTCGGCAGGTGCCGCTGGTGCTTCTGCCGCTGGAGCTGGTGATTCTGTCTCTGGAGCGGGAGCTTCTGCCTTCGGACTTTCAGGAACGGCTTCCACGACTGCAGCCGGTTCTGGAACGTCTGTGGCGGGTGCAGCTGGCTCGGGAGCAACCTCTGCGGGAGCTGCGGCAGCCTCCTTGACGACTGGCTCTTCGACTGCCGGTGCAGATGCCGCTGCAGGCTCTGGGACAGGTTCTGGAGCGGCAACTGTTGCAGGTGGCGGACTGACTGGGAGGGGAGGAACCTCCTCCGCAGGTGCCGGTGTGGGCTCTGGCGCCGCTACTGGAGCCAGGGTCGGTTCGGGTGCTGCGACGGGGGCTGGCGTAGGTTCTGCCACTGGTGCTGATTTTTCGGCCTGAAATATATTTAACAAATTTAGAAGAAACCAGGAAATACAGACTACCGAGTCTCCTGGGAAGCGAGAAAAGTTTAATGGGAGAAATCGTTAGCGACTTTGTCTAGTTGCGCCTAATATTTTGAAATTTGATCATCGCCAACACTCTGTCGTTTGGCTATCTCAAGTTTCAACCTCCTCTAATAAAACCAAAACTATATTTTCCCTTCCTTCAGATTTATTTTTCTTATACAGTATTAAAAAACCTGCTGCGATTGATTCTGAGTCACAGCAGCCTTAATCAGAATGTATACACTTCACAGAATTCGTTGTCGGCCAATACTCTTTCTTTCCCACATTACTAATTTGTATTCACTCGATGGTGATGTCGCTGGTGACTAAACAGACCAATTCTGGCAGAGAACATACGGCTACACACGATACATGTGATGGAAGGTGGAGGACGTGGCAATATCTGGCGCAGCTTTCTCCTCTGACGAGTTTCCATTTCCTGCCTTCGGCGTTCTTCAAAATGTGAAACCACAGCTGAGGTGGCTGCAAGCCAACGTGTGCGATCTTCCACAAGTGTATGCCAATTATCGGGATCAATGGCTACACTACTCAAGGTTTGTTTAAGCTGGTCTTTGTAACTCTTCCGAGGCGCTCCTAGGTCTCTTGCCCGTGCTGAGCTCGCTGTATAGGATTCTCCGTGGAAGTCTGTCGTCATTCATGTGTTGGACATGACCGATCAATCTAAGCCGGTGACTAATTATGATGGCCTCCATGCTCTTTATCACTGCTCTCGAGAACCTCAGCATTCGTTATATAGCCATCCCATTCGATGTGCATAATGGAACGAAGTTTCTGCAGGTGAACGTCACAGAATTAGTACTATAGAAAGACCTGAATCTAATAATGTTTGGTAAGGATTCTTAGTGATGTGGTAAATGTTATTGAACTTGTTAGACCTGGTCAATACTTAGAAAAATACCTAGCTGGAATATTTTTTAATAAAATTTGACTTGTTACACTTTTCATTCAGAACTGTAATTGGATTATATATTTGTGTTGTCCCATAATTTATTTTTATATTATTGTGCATTAATTACAACACATTAACTTGCGGCGGTGGTATGGACATACGTCGATAGAAATCTTCTGTGCTGCCGTTTCGCGTGTAATCATAATAGGATCGCCAACCTTCGGAGGGAGACTGCGTCATGAGAAGAAGAATTAACTATGAAATTTATACAAACACGACAGCATGGAGTCCTGTCTCAAAGTAGATGGTTATTAAAATACAGAGTAACAAGCTACAGTATGCTTAGGGTGTTTTACCGCAGTACATACGGTTGTTGAGTCTTGTGCCACACGGCCCACAGAGACCAGTCAGTACTGGAGCAATGAAGTTGCTCTTCTCTCGAGGTTATACGTAATACATACAGATGTCCACATGCCAGGTCAGGTCAGGAGAGAGCAAGGCAGGCAGAGCTAAGACACAGATGCATCTTGTGTGAATAAATGTTGCCAAAATTTAGTGAAAATCTAATATAGGCAACATGACACATTGCTGAATTAATCTGAGAGCTGACCATTTGACAAGCTTAGTAACCGTTTTAGCATTATGATATTTTGTTGCAAAAATAAATAAGACAGATTGTCCAATTCAGTAAGGAACAAAAAGCCCTTCCCTAAAATATTTGTCAAGAAATTTTAACAGGATGTGTGGAAAGCGTAGTTTACCTCTTTCGGGGCTTCAGCCGGGGCTGGTGTAGTGGCAGGTTCGGACTTCTCTTCGGCTGTAGGTGCTGGAACAGTTTCCGTAGGAGCGGGGGCAGCTGCTTCCGTCACCTTCTCCTCCACAGGGGTAGCAGCAGGTGCATCGCCACCGGCCTGGAACATCAAAAACTCTTTTACAACATGCTTACTTTCTAAATTATTTGTGTCAGTCATTAAGCCTAAATTAGAATATTGTGGTGTTTTCTGGAATACTTTCCATATTAATGAAATTGTTGCCATTGAGGGAGTGCACCAGGGATTTGTAAAATGGCTCTGTTATGGGGGTGGACACCATGCCATGGAGCTGAACATGAGAGTTATAGTATAAATAGCTGATATAGATTGAACATTTTTTATTGCTATGAGCACTAAAATTACACTGAAGAAAATGGAAATTGCAACACCATGAAGGCATTGGTCGTTTGTGTTGATTTCCAAGGTATGGAACGATGCCAGTTTCAGACCCATTTGATTGTTTCTACAGGTCTCCCCACGTGATTGGTCGCGGAAGAATCAACTCCAGTATACGGACTGGTGTAGCATAGTTGACTTGTAGTCTGTGCAGTGAAGTGTTCCCCGTCAAACATGCCTCGACGACAGAGAAGAGCACACTATCAACAACTGTCGCCGTTGAAGAGGGCTCGGATAATTGGGCTGTGTGAGGCAGGATTATCGCGAAGGACTGTCGCTGCACGTGTTGGCCGACAGTCATCTACGGTACAACGTGTATCGCAGCAGTGGTCAAATGAAGGTACCCACACTCTTAGACCTGGCACAGGCCAAGCGCGACAGACAACTGTGAGAGGATCGCCGCATCATACGGATGGCCCGGATGGAACCCCATGCAACAGCAGCGCAAATTCTAGCAGTTGTAGCACCCCACGTTACACAACAAACAGTTGGTAATCGCCTGCGTGTAGCTGGCTTACGATCCCGTGTCCTGCAGAAGGTGTTCCATTGACTCCACAACAGCGACTTGTAAGGCTGGCCTGGTGTCGAGAACGATCTACGTGGGTCGACGAATGGCATAGGGTTGTCTTGAGTGATGAATCGCGCTTCTGTCTTGCCCGCAGTGATCGCCGGAATCGTGTGCGCCGACGTACCGGGGAGAGGGGCCGCCCAGACCTTATTGTCGAGAGGCACACAGGGCCAACACCAAGCATTATGGTCTGGGGAGCTATTGGCTTTAATGTGAAATCACAATTAGTGCTTGTTGACTGCTCGATAGTACGTTGATAGGGTACTCAATCCAGTGGTTGTCCCTATGATGGCAAACATTGCTAATGGGTTGTTTCAGCAGGACAATGCCCGGGTTCACACTGCACTCATCTCCAGAGAAGCTCTCCACGACTTCATAACCTTAGAATGGCCCGCCAGATCCCCAGACCTCAGTCCTATTGAGCATGTGTGGGACACGACGGGTCGACAACTGGCCAAACGCCCTCAGCCACCCACAACTCTGGAACAACTGACCCGTGCAGTGCAGCAAGCATGGGCCACAATTCCTCAGGAAGCGATCCAGGGCCTTATTGACTCCATGCCTCGACGAATTCATCAATGTATTGCAGCTCGTGGTGGGCACATCCTGCATTGATTGCTGTCCAAACCTGCGGTCAGAGGGACCTGAAAGTGTAATCATCGAATCACAACCGAACACTCGTCCTGCATGTTCAACTGCAGCAATGTAGCACCACTCCTTCTGGGTGATGTAATTTCCATTTTCTTCAGTGTATGTACTTTTGTTTTTGTGTTTTTTTTTTTCAAATTTAATTTTTTTTAGGCACAGGATCCTGTTATGCCTATGTTTGTTTTGAGATGTTTAATAAGCACTGTTTTTTCATAAGTCTTAAACTATGCACGACATTCAGAGCTAAAGAAGAGAAAGTAAAAGTTCCCGAAATGTGTAGCCTACCTTTAGACTTTGAAATTATATAAATATCCATTCTGTCAGTATTGACTCTACAGAAAATTTTAATTCATGCAAGTCATTTGCAACGTGTACAGTTTTCCACCACTGACACGAGATTCGTTTGGAAGAGGGTAAACGATGGAATTGACCCGAATCAGTTGCCAGCCAACTTGTGATTTCACTTCCCTTGGAGAGATACCAATTGGAAGTGAACATTCAATGGGATCAGATTGAGAATTAAAGTGCAAAAATTCATAACTGATCCGGATGCAGTCAACATACATCTTGATGGCAAGTAAAAAAAAAGTTTATTCGAACTGTTACGAGAAACATCTGAGGTAAACTAATGAGTGTTCATTTCTATTTGTGTTTGATTAATGGAATATGTGGATGAACGATTGCCTGTATGTTGAGTGACTGAAATAAGCTTTTATCTTCAATTTAATTTGAAAGATTTTTCTCTCTCTTTGTACGACCTTAGGGTGTGTGTTTTGTACAGCCTCGGATGTCACTTAACTTTTATTTCCAGCTACTGTACATTATTCTCCCATTTATTTCATTTGTGTGTTTTGCCTAACTTGTATATATTTTTCCGAGCCTTCAATTTTAAATTTGGTTAATTCTTAATTTCTATAATTAAATCTTTTAATGACATACTGCCTTTCACTGCCAAGTAATTAAAACTCTGACCGACTGCGTGGCTCAGCGGTAACGTTCTTGCCTACTGCATCCAAGGTTGCAGTTGGCATTTCAGGGTGCAGAAATGTCAGGGGGCCGTGACAGTGGATTTACTGGCATGTTCAAGATCCCCTTCCGAGCAAAATTCCGACACCCTGGCATCTCAAAGTCGTAGTAGTTAAAGGAGACAAATTAAAACTCTGCAAATCTGCGAGGTCTTTGCGATGTCATTTGCAGGCTTTTGCCTAGGTACACCGAGTCTGGTTCATCAGTTGGCTCTTGGGGACAGTGCCCGGACCGCCATACGGGTGTGAACATTTTTCTTTTTCTTTAGGGGAGTCAAGTTATGAGACATGGTGGTGAAGGAACCAGGGGTTCACACATATCCTTTTAGAGTGATCACCCGTTTTGTTTTTTCTTAGAATGAAGCTTAATGTGTGTATGGCTTTGAAACAGGTAATAGAAGGGCAATTTCTCCATCAACAATTAAGAAAATAACAGCTAGAGTAAAGCTGGATACCTCTGCTGGCATTTGAAAAATCAAAATTATAAAACAATCCTTTATTTCAGTTTCCAGCTCGGAGCAAATATGAATTCCCTCCACCACTCTGCCTGTCCACCATCCTTCGTTAACCACTGAACTGCACACCAGGTTTCGTTCTCTCACGCTGTCCTTCACCAAATCCATCCACCGTACTTTTAGTGTTCCTCGTCCTCTCTTTCCAGTCATCCATCTCTTCAACACCTGTTTCGGCATTATTTCATCACTCATCCTTTTGACATGTCCATACCATCTCAATCTGTTCCGCTCTAGCTTATCATTCAGCTTCTGTACACTTACTTCCTTTCGAATGTCTTCATTTCTCACTCTTTTTCTCTCCCACCCCACCCTCACGTTGGCAACCTAGCTAGGGCTGTATTTGCATCAACTAATTTACTAGCCTATCCTTCACCTCTTGTTAACACTTAGCTAGGGCCACCGAGAAGTGGGGGCAAGGGGGGCAAATACACAGGGACCCGTAAGCGATTCTTCACATTTTCTTGGGAATATTGTTTTAATTTTAAATTCATTTCTATTTAAAACCTGGTAGGACAAGTGTAGGGGAGGGTGGGCCACGGTGAGACAAAAAATATTTTATTATTCTGTCTTTTCTTTCTTCAATATATGAAAAGGTCTTTATATACTGAAATATAAGTTTATTGTTGCTCATCAATTTCATACCCTTAGAATTTCTAATGATCCACACTTTTCTGAAAATATAATAAATTGTGGACATGATGCAGCTGTCTCACTGTAGCCCATCCGTGGACCTCACTGAGACAATGAAAAGAATGTATTTTAACAGGTTAAATACATAAACACTGAAACAAAGAATTAAGAAAACACTACAGCACATTCAGGTTCCAAAAATTTGAGATAAAACTATTGCCTTTTGTTTTGCCATATGGACAGGGAACTGGCAACAGTGATCTGTTGTCTTTCGCGGGGACTGAAGCAATACCTGCAACCTCTGGGTAAAAAAAACTGCCTATCATTTTTGCACTTTTTCTTAAGAATTTTACTTCATAATTTCCATCATCTAAATCTAGTTTCACTTCCCCGATTTAAAATCCTGAGTGTTTACCTGAAAACTCAACCAGAACGAAGAAACCTTCCAAAGGTTTGCGAGCAAGGTGATGAACTGTTAGGAGCTCGATTTCTTCATTATCTGATGAGCTGTCTGAATTAGAAGAATCATCAACATCATCCATGGAAATGTCTGTAGCTAGGTCTGCCTTCTTGGATTTAAAGTTCCTTTGGCTGAACAAACTCTTCTTGCAGCTCTCGATTTTTTTTTTTTTTTTTTTCCTTCCTGGGGTGTCAGTTGGAATGAAAGATCTCCTCTTTTCACTCCTAGAAGTTGACTGCGCTCTCCTCAGCTTTGGGGTAGCTCCGTATATCTTTCTCACCGTCTCACTGTAGCCCACCCTCTGTGTCTCACTGTGGCCCACTTGTGACATGTAAAAACAAAGTTTACTATCTAACCTACAATACTGAACAAGCTGACAATTCGAATAACTATTTAGTAATATGTATGTATTTCGAACATATATTTATTAATGTACAATGATGTTGTTTGAGTCTTCAGTCTTTTGACTGGTTTGACGCAGCTCTCCATGCCTCCCTGTCCTGAGCTAATCGTTTCATCTCTACATAGCTCCGACACCCTACATCGGAGGCAATCTGTTTATCATATTCTAACCTTGGTCTACCCCTACAGTTTTTGTCCTCGACCCTTCCTTCCATAACTAAGCTTGCTATTCCTGGGTGTCTTAGTATGTGTCCTACCAACCTATCTCTTCTCTTCATTAGCAGTCGCCAGAAACATCTCTCCTCTCCCACTCGTCTTAATACCTCTTTGTTTGTAACCCTATCTACCCGTCTGATCATCATTCTCCTGTAACACCACATTTCAAATGCTTCAATTCTCGTCTTTTCTGCTGCACCAATAGTCCAAGTTTCACTTCCATAGAGCGCCACGCTCCAGACAAAGGCTTTCAAAAATGACTTCCTAATACCTAAATCTATTTTCGATGTCAGCAGATTCTTTTTTGGTAGATATGCTTTCTTTGCCTGAGCCAACCTACTTTTAATATCCTCTTTGCTTCGTCCATCACTGGTTATTCTGCTTCCTAAGTAACAGAAGTCTCCTACTTCCTTTAGCTTTTCACCTGCCAATTTGATCTCCATAGAGGTTTCTGATTTATTTCGGCTGCATTCCAGTATTTTTGTTTTACATTTATTTATTTTCATCATGAATTCTTTCCGTAAGACGGAGTCCATACCATTCAAAAACTCATTCAAATCCTCAGGCTTGTCGGCCAAGATGACGATGTCATCAGCAAATCTCAGAGTTGAAATTATTTCTCCTTGAAGCTTAACTCCCGCTTTAAATTTTTCTCTAATTTCCTTCATTGCTTGTTCAATGTAAAGATTGAAAAGTATGGGTGATAAGTTGCAGCCTTGTCTTACACCTTTCTGAATACCAGCTTCTCTCTCATGTCCTTCAACTCGAATGACTGCTGACTGGTTTCTGTACAGATTGTATATCACCCTCCTATCCCTGTACTTTATTCCAATTGATTTCAAAATGTCAAACAATTTAGTCCAATCAACGTTATCAAAAGCCTTTTCTAAGTCTACAAAAGCCATGAACGTTCTCTTATCTTTCCTTATTCTACCTTCTAAAATCAGCCTAAGACTTAGTACAGCTTCCCTTGTTCCTACATTTCTCCTGAAACCAAACTGGTCTTCACCCAACTCAGTTTCTATCTGGCTTTCAATCCTCTTGTAAATTATTCTAGACAGGATCTTTGAAGCATGAGTAATCAAGCTGATTGTACGGTAATCTTCACCTGTCAGCTCCCACTTTCTTTGGTATAGGGATGATTATATTCTTCTTGAAATCAGGGGGTATCTCACCTGTCTCATAAATCCTACACACCAAGTGAAATAACCTGATCAGACCTTCATCTCCTATGCAGCGTAGCAACTCAATCGGTATATCTATGCCTGGTGCTTTGTTCCTGCTTAAGTCTTCCAAAGCTCTATCAAATTCTGATCTCAATATTAAATCTCCTTTCGCATCCTCATCAATTTCCTCCTCCCTTTCCATTACATGATTCTCAATCTCCTTTCCCTTATACAAACTCTCTATGTAAGCTTTCAATCTCTCAACCTTTTCTTCCCTATCTGTTAGAGGCTTTCCTTTTGTGTCCTTAATATTACAGCACTTAGTCTTCTTTTCCCCAAAAGTATTCTTAATCCTTCGATAAGCTGTGCCTACTTTTCCTAATTTCAGACAATTTTCTATACCTGCACATTTCTCTTTCAACCATTCTTCTTTCGCTTCCTTGCACTTCTTGTTAACCTCATTTCTCAGAAGTCTGTATTCTGCTTTCCCCTTTTCATCTCTTAGATTCTTGTGTTTCCGCCTTTCATCCATCAATTCTAGTATATCCTGAGTGATCCACGGTTTTCTACCTATTCTTTCTTTCCTACCAATGTTTTCTTCTGCGGATTTTGTTATTTCATTCTTCAAAAATGCCCATTCGTCTGCAATAGAAGTTTGTTTAGGGTTTTTCATTAGTCCTTCCTTTATACTCTTCTTGAATCTTTCGTTTACATCCTTCTCTTTCAGTCTGTCTATTGCCCACCTTTTTGGCTTTTGACTTTTCTTCAGTTTCTTCAACTTTAATCTGCATTTCATTACAACCAGATTGTGATCAGAGTTTATGTCAGCACCAGGATATGTTTTACAATCCAAAATCTGGTTTCGAAACCTCTGCTTGACCATAATGAAGTCGATTTGGTAACGCCCTGTATCTCCTGGTCTCATCCATGTGTATATTCTTCTATTGTGGTTATTGAATAAGGTGTTAGCTATGACCAATTCATGCTCGGTGCAGAATTCTACCAGCCTGCTTCCTCGATCATTCCTTTCACCTAATCCGAAATCTCCTATCTTCCCTTCTCTCCCTTTTCCTACCACAGCATTCCAATCTCCCATTACTATAACATTTTCATCACCCTTGATATACCTCAGAATTTCGTCTATTTCTTCGTAGACCTTTTCAACATCCTCATCATCAGCTTGACTGGTAGGCATATAGACTTGTACAACTGTAGTGCAGGTAGGTTTTGTATTGATTTTTGCTACAATAATCCGTTCACTATATTGCTCATAATATTCCACCCGCTGTCCAAGTTTCCTACTCAATATGCGGCCAACCCCTGCTTGGCCATTGTTTGATTTAGTGCTAATGACCCTATAGTCTCCTGACCAAAAGTCCTGTTCTTCCTGCCAGCGCATTTCACTGATCCCAACCAAATCCAACCTCAACCTATCCATTTCCCTTTCTAAGTTTTCTAACCTTCCACTTCCTAGCAGACTTCTAACATTCCACGCTCCGATCCGTAGAATGTCAGATTTCCTCTTTGTCACTTCTGTGATGTTAACCCCCTCGAGTAGTCCCCACCCGGAGATCCGAACGGGGGACTAGTTTACCTCCGGATTGAAATTTTACAAGGGAGGAGGCCATCATCACATGTAATTATGCATAGAGAGGTGCATATCCTCGGGAATAGCATACGGCTGTAGTTTCTCGTTGCTTTCAGCCGTACAATGATAGACATTACTATAAAATAAAATAATAGAAAGAAAATTTTACTTTTCTTACCTCAAAAACGATAATGTTTATCTCCTACATAACATGCTTCTTTCAAAGAGTAAACAGGATCAAAATGTCATTTACCAGGAGAGCCAACATCTAAGAAATATTAAAAAATGACACTTCTTCAAAAAATAGATTTAATGAGCTTGTCTCACTGTGGCCCACCTCCCCCTATGTGTTATTGAAGATATCGTTCTAAGAGGTCCCCCTTCATTGCATAATAACCTTCAAAGTGACTGAACAAGAGCTTTCCTGAGAATAGTTTGATTTTCATAACTACAGAATGAAGAATGTGTTCGTCGAGGCTGGTGAGTATGTAGCGATACAAAATCAATATACAGTATTCCTTTTCCTTACAGATTACTTGGCGAGTTTTAGTTACTAATGAATGGTTGGTTCTTAAGTTAAGGGGCTGCGACAACACGGTCATGTAGCTCCGAGTTACTAATGAAGGATGGCAAGAAGATTGTTCCTGGCGTAAGCTGCCAGTCACAAACTACGCTATATTGATGTGTCATTTTAGAGGCTTTGGCATCGTGGTCATTAAGCTCCATGTACTTGGGTATGTGTGTATGACAGCATCAGATACTATTCTGAGAATGGCATTGCTTTGCACAATAGGTAGTAGTGGATGGTGGGGGCCGAGCATATAACATTGCATAGGGACCCTTCAAATCCTCTCTGTGGCCGTGCTGTTAGCCACCAAAAGATGAATGATGAAAGTTTTTTTCATCATTTCAAATGATCTTGTCGACTTCGTCGTTATGCTTGGCTCTAATGTTATGCGTTACTGTTACGGCGTGTATGACGTTGTTCAGTGCATATGCACTGAGTCTGAGTTTACTGCTGGGGTCTGGCGTTATGCGATACGAACGTCAGACAGGAATACAGGGCGACTCCTAAAGAAGTGTGCAAAATATCAGACAAGAACACAGGGTGACCCTTAACGAGGTGTACACAATGTCAGACAAGAATACAGGGCGACCCCTAAAGAGGTATACAAGACGTCAGATAAGAATACAGAGTGACTCCTAAAGAGGTGTGCAGGATGTCAGAGCAAAATACAGGGTGACACATAACGAGGTGTACAGTATGTTAAGATTCAATTCAAGGTATCAGATTCAAATAATGGGTGACCCTTAAAGATGTGCCCACATGGGAAGCCTAAGTTAATGGGTAATGGAGTCCGTTCAAACTGTACTGGGGCTTCGAGTTAAGCGAGAAGCCCTCCTGAGCCTTTCTAACATGTGCAGCATTTATAGCATGCGTCATTTGAAATGATACAAAGTCTAGTGTCTCAGACCTTTTTTTTTTTTCCAGTGCTATGTAGAAGGTAAGTGAGAATTCCCAAGTACAGGAAAATGTTCGTACCTCAGGTGCCTTGTCTCCTGCTTCGGCAGGAGCTGCGTCACTGGCTGGAGTAGCTTCTGTGGCTTTAGTCTTGTCATCTGCTCCCTGCAATGAAGAGAAACAAGTGTTACCAATGTGTCCACTCAAGTTAATACAAACAAATTCTGGATGTTCAGGTCAAATGAATCCCATTAGTGATGGCAGAACTCAAACAATCCGAGGAGCCAACAGCAACTGCCAAGTTTCTCTCCCAAAATAGGAATTAAATAGTTTATATTAATCTTGTGTGTTGTATTTTCCTGCTCCAATGGAAATTTGTAAGTCTGGTCTGTCCAAGAACTATGTTTTGTAATTTATGGTTGGATTTTGACATGTGTTATTGTATGTTTGGTTTTCTTTAGTATCTTTCATGGATATGCGAGACGTTTATACACACATCAAAAAAAGTTTTGCATCACCTCGGTTCCCAGATCTCCGGCATATAGACGTTGACTGTGTATATTGTATCCAAGATACAGTCCCTTTGACTGTTCATAGATGTCACTAAAACTGCTCAAAGATGTAAACAAACATGCATGAGCAGGGCCTATTAGACGGAGGGGGTACGACAGCCGATCAGTTCCAGTCATTCCACCAGGACGAAGGTACGCTGCTGTGTTGTCTGTAGTTCTACCATGCCTAGAAGGTCAATACCGCAGTTCGATCGCGTCCGCATTGTTACTTTGTGTCAAGAAGGGCTCTCAACAAGGGAAGTTTCCAGGCGTCTCAGAGTGAACCAAAGCGATGTTGTTCGGACATGGAGGAGGTACAGAGATACAGGAACTGTCGATGACAGGCCTCGCTCAGGCCGCCCAAGGGCTACTACTGTAGTGGATGACCGCTACTTACGGATTGCCGCTCGGAGGAACCCTGACAGCAATGCCACCATGTTGAATAATGCGTTTCGTTCAGCCACAGGACGTCGTGTTTCAACTCAAACTGTGCGCAATAGGCTGCATGATGCGCAACTTCACTCCCGACGTCCATGGCGAGGTCCAGCTTTGCAACCCCGACACCATGCAGCGCGGTACAGATGGGCCCAACAACATGCTGAATGGACCCCACGGAATTGGCATCACGTTCTCTTCACCGATGAGTGTCGCATATGCCTTCAACCAGACAATCGTCGGAGACGTGTTTGGAGGCACCCTGGTCAGGCTGAACGTCTTAGACACACTGTCCAGCGAGTGCAGCAAGGTGGTGGTTCCCTGATGTTTTGGGGTGGCATTATGTGGGGCCGACGTACGCCACTGGTGGTCATGGAAGGCTCCGAAACTGCTTTACGATACCTGAATGACATCCTCCGACCCATAGTGCAACCATATCGGCAGAATATTGGAGAGGCATTTGTCTTCATGGACGACAATTCTCGACCTCATCGTGCACATCTTGTGAATGCGTTCCTTCAAGATAACGACATCGCTCGACTACAGTGGCCAGCATGTTCGCCAGACATGAACCCTATCGAGCATGCCTGGGATATGTTGAAAAGGGCTGTTTATGGACGTCTTGACCCACCAACCACTCAGAGATTTACGCCGAATTGTCGTTGAGGAGTGGGACAATTTGGACCAACAGTGTCTTGATGAACTTGTGGATAGTATGCCACGGCGAATACAGGCATGCATCAATGCAAGAGGACGTGCTACTGGGTATTAGAGGTAGTGGTGTGTACTGCAATCTGGACCACAAATGCTGAAAGTCTAGCTGTATGATGGTACAACATGCAATGTGTGGGTCTCATGAGCAATAAAACGAGCTGAAATGTTGTTTGTGTTGATCTCTATTCCCTTTGTATTTAACGGTTCCGGAACTCTTGGAACCGAGGTGATGCAAAACTTTTTTTGATGTGTGTACTTCGTTAAGATGTTTCTGGTTGGTTCCTTAGTTTAGGGGCTGCGACAACTACTTGTACTTTTACTGCGACATTTACTTTGGGCGTGTGTAAAATCAGTCTGATAACCGGTGTTCATTGTGAAGGCTGTATTAGTCTGTTATCTGTTTTAATTCAAGTAAGGACTGCAGACAATTTTCAAGGAGTTCCTACTTTTGCTACCAAATGCTATCGTCCTCGACAATTAGCTTGCAGACTTTGCTACTAGATGGCATCGCAGTCAGTACCTGGCGGCGAACGTTGGAACTAATAGCGAGTTATCAATTCTAACCTACAAATTGTGGCTTCACACAAGTGTAGTTAGTGGAAGGTTCTTTTTCATGCCATAAATCTATGGACATGGGACCGCCGGCCTTACTTCCCCTCCGAAGGAGGGCATACTGAGGGATTTTTAACGCTCTTAAAAATTCCGACGACATCGGCCGGGTTTGAACTCGCGACCTTGGGCATTGAAGCTCAGCATACTACGAACTACATCACGGAAGTCGCTGTAGCGGACGAACTTCAATTCAATTTTAATATTTGGATTACTGTACTTATTCACCTTCATTATTAGTAGTAGTAAGGTCTAAAATTTCGGGATGCGGACCACCCTGAACCTATCCCCTCGCTACGTCACTGGTTTAAAACGTTATTAGTTTTGTTAAGTAACGGACTTGCTCATATTTTTTAGTTTTGTTAAGTAACGACTTGCTCATATTTATAACGATTAATTTTTAGGACATTAATTCGAAGCCAGGCAGCTGTCAATGAAGAACTATGAGACGCAAGGTCAAGACAGCAAAATGAGCTATCGCGGCGTGGAGCGAGCGGAGCGGCACCCGCCTCTTGCGTGTCACGCAACATCCTTCCTCACGAGTTAAATCATCCAGCACATCGTACAGGTTTGTATTCTACCTGTACTTAGTCGAATTGTCCGAATAAGAATGTGATTCAATCATACGTATAGCCAGGGCCGGATTTAGATTTTATGCGCTCCTAGGCCGGTGGGTTTTTGCCGCCCCCCTCTTCATACCAACGTGAAGGGGGGAGAATTTAGACCTAAGAAAGGTAAGCGATCAGTTGGAAGACCAAGAAGAAGATGGATGGATCAGATTCGGAAGGACATCGGAGAAGCTGGATTGGATGTGGAGGAAGTAATGGAGCAGGAAAAGTGGAAGGACAGAAACGAGTGGAAGAGGCTTGTTAACCACACCCGGGCGACTGGAGTGGGACATTGATGATGATGATGAATGATGAAAGGTATTTTATTCTAATGTATCGTCAAGTAAAATCAATTACATAAATAAAAATAATGAGAGAATCAACTGTTTCTAAACTGGTATATATAAACTATAAGTAGGCCAACGAGATATTAAAATAAGTTTAAACCATTTAAGACTCATTATACACTTACAGATATACATATACACTACATCATACAGAGGTGCCAACCTTTGAAATGGGTTATCACTTATCAGTAATCCCTTATATTATATTTTATTTGAGATAGTCTCCAAATTTAGAGGTCAAGTTGAGTTTCGAAAGTTTTCACGAATAAACGTCTCGCGGAAAGCCAGTTTTCCTAATACAGAAAAATATTTCACACAAAACTAAAAACTCTTCTTGATGCCGAAAATATACGTTGAACCGATGTATATCACTTAAGGTATCCTCAGTATGCATTTCCTTGACGGCGTGATATAGCTTACGCAATCGGCGCCGCTTGCGTGAAACTTGCTCCATCGCAATCTGTGAGCCTAGCGACGCGAGTTTAAATGATTTAAACCGACCACGGCGAATTTTCGTTACTCCAACTATCCAGACACAAAAATTAGCTAAGTTTAGTTATTTTCGGTACCTGTTTGTAAAATTAACCACTTTTTCGTTTAATTCGTTACTTTTCGTTATCGGTAGACACTTGTAACTTTTCTGTTTCTGTTTTTTTTTTTTTTTTTTTTTTTTTTCATAGAAATTTTATTCTTTTCGTGATAATGTCACTTTTCCGTAATAATTTCACCTTTGACCGAATGCCGTAATCGTGAGGTGAAAACCGTAATAATTACGGACAATCCTCTGCATCATAACCTACAACTATGCATGACGTATTATTCAAATTAAACTGATAATATTCAAGACTTAAATTTTCTCCTAATAAATCCTAAAACATTCCTGTTGTAAAGCTGAAGTCGAAAAATCTGTTGTTGGAAAATTATGGCCACAATAAAAATTGGAAAAGTGTCCAAATTTTGGAAACTTTAATTTAAATGAAAAACTTGCGGATTAATTTTGCGCCCCTCAGCATGGTGCGCCTCTAGGCCGGGGCCTATTGGTAAATCCAGCCCTGCGTATATCTGGACTATTCGAATTATTCGCACATTCAAATACCGTACAGTATTTCTTATCGGGAAGGGAGGAGAGGAGAGGAGGAGGAGAGGAGAGGAGAGGGTGGGAACTCTCGGGCACATATCTTTAGTTTTACAAAGCAATCAATACTCGTTAATCCTCGAGACATTGCTTTGCCCTGCCCGTGCCCGGTACCCAAAAACTGAACTGCTGTACAATAGTTACCCTACTCCAGCGTGCAGACACTGATCTCTCTCGCCTGAGTAACTTGAACGAGTTGGCGGCATCAAACAATGCGACAGCTATATTTAGAGAAACACAGGTCGTAACACTTCTAATTCCCCAATTAAGTGTAATGATATAAATGTATGTTATCACGCGTTTTCCATGAGATGACTCGTGCTGAGCTGCTGCGGCAATTCTCTGTTTGAAGGACGCAGCCTCCCTGTACAAGCCTTCAGAACTATCATGAAACGTTTGTTACCCGAGAACGCATCTTGTCCTGAAAAATGTTACCCGAATTTTGCTAAGGCAGTGACTTCAAACTAACCCCATGAGGGCCACAGGATATATGCTGGGTTTTGAAGAGCCGCAGCATTAAAATAATAACACGTCTTATTAATTATCGAAAACGTGACTTTACATGAAAGAAAGCTTTCCAGTCTGTCAAGCTGTGCCCAATTATATTACGCGGGAAAACAACTATTTTAACACCCTAAACTGAAAAATCGAGATATTAATCACAATAGAAAAGATTCTGTGTACAAAAAAAAAAAAAGGGGGGGGGGAGGGGACAACGTTGGCGAGACTAGTTTGAAACAACCGTATCAAACAAGAATGTGTTATTATTGTCGGTTTGTAGACCTCGAAATGGTTTTCCATAATTTCCCCATTTTCAACTCCCAAGGAACTGCCGGCACGATTCATTCTAATAAGCCACTAGCTCTACCTCCCTCAGCCCAGTTCTTTTAATTTCATTTCTCATTTAGTTCCTTCAGGGCGATTATTCGCCATGGTTCCTTCATGGGGTTAATTAGTAACATTGGTTTGTATGTACAGTATACCGTTTGCGAAATAGTTGCATTAGAAACATTCAAAAAGTAACAACGACGCCTTCACTCAAACGTCCTCCCAAAGCAATGCTAATGGAAAATAGTGACCGCTCCGATTCCCTCGTACTGAATGACGTACAAATTCCACACATTCTCAAATGACAGAGCGGTTTAAAAATAACTGTTTGGATCTGGAAATACCATTAACATTCCTCTCCCAAATTGCTGTGTTTTTAAAACAAATGCTGCCACTGTTTGGTAAACACAGTTGGTAATTGTGACATCGCGACATATTTATGAATGGTGTAATGGCTGCCTCACATCAAAGGAAAAAGAAAAAAGAAAAGAAAAAAAAAACTAAGAGTAATAAACAATAATGACCTGCGCCCGGGGGACCCTTGTTAACAGCTGTCGAGTATGTTACTAACAAAACCAACGAGCTTAAACATTACTATAGAGAGGCAGGAGCGCCGCAAGACTGAAGCTACTTGAAACTGTGTCCGCCATTTTCTCTGTAGTCAAGAGAAAGTGGGAGGAGCTATGCCATATGTTGAAGTATCAGAGCAGGGCATGTTGGAACATTAATAAGAAACATATTTACGACAAATTATGAAGTCCAATCACTTCTTAAACCTTCAGAATAGTTTCAAGTTACAACAATAGTGCTGTAGGCTATTTATACTGCACAATTGTAATTACTGTCCCTTAAATAGAATCGGCTTTGTTAAAACTTGCCTCACTTGCCGTCGAGAGGACTTTTCTCTGAGTGCATGATATACTCTGTAAGTGAAATAATACGGTACTTCAATATATGCCTTATGAACTTCACATAATGGGATTCATCACATGGTTCTACAGCAGTGAATGGTTGTTCAAAGGAAGAGAACAAACAACAGTTTAACCTTGTTAATACCTTGGTCTCTAGTTTGAGCGAGATATATTTGCAGTTTTTTTTTTCAACATATGAGCATTACTCCTGAAAACACATTCTGCTTTCTTACACAAATATTTCAAGTCATCGGATGGATTATACAGTGAGTTGCCCACATCTTTGCATTTTATGAGACCACACTTTGCGTCATTATTCATTGTCAGTAGAACACCTAAGCATTCCACACATTTGATTTTCTTCGACACATTTCGTACAACAGTACCTGAAACATATTCTATCACTTGATCACTGAAAATCGAAAGGGTTTCAAAACACTCTACATAGTCAAGTTCACTTAGGCCTACATCATACTTAATAACAATAGGCTGCATAATGGGAGGACTTAGGATTAGACTATCATCTGTCTTCACATTAGCTTTAGGGGAAGGATCAATTTGAGCAATTAAGCATTTCCGAAATGCAGCTTTGAATTCTAAGGCATTGGGATGTTTCTGTATTTTTCAACGGGAATCTGGAACAGAAACAATTCCTTCTGTTACGGTACCAGTACGAATATATATCGTATACCGTATAGGCCTGTATCAGACATTACTAGAAAGCAATGGAGACCAGATGTTATGGAAAATTGATAGTAACATCCTTACTGTATCCGTGCAGTGAAGTACATTAGTAGCACATTTAGGCTATACTTATGTAAAATAGGATATATCCGTTGTTTTATTGCTTCGATTAGTACAGCCGTACGTTGAACATACAGCAGGCATCGCTGCGGAAATTAATATGCAGTAGATTTCAACCTAGTAACCCAAACGACAATAGAAATCACAATTCACTGAACTCTTCCCTCGCAATCAGCTGACTGAATGTTTTGACTCGATCTCGATGACTCCAGAAAACATGGCGGACGTTCTTACCAATATCTTCCGCTAAGAGCGCTGTGAACCGTCAATTAGCCTCTCTATAGTATCTTTAAAGCTCGTTGAACAAAACTGCCTTCCAGCATCTCAGAAAATCAGGAACTATCAACGCACTGCACATTTTCCTCGAGATGTAATTTAGGTCTCGTCATGGGTGTTAACCGTACTCAGTACGTTTACATGTTTAACTCCAATAGCTTTGAATACGCCTAACGTACTGCATTACCGCGTAGTCATGGTTGTTTGGTTCCTTAGTTTAGGGGCTGCAACAACGCGGTCATGTAGCCTCTTGTACTTTGGGTGCGTGTAGAATCTGTCTGATAACCACTTAATTGTGACGACTGTATTAGTGGGTGTTATCTGTTTTTAATTTAAAAGGACTGCATACGATAATTTGAAGTAGTGCCTACTTTCGCTACCAAATGCTACGTCCACGACACCTAGCTAAGAAACTTTGCTACTAATAAATGCCAGCGCCCGGTGACGGAACGTTGGAACATTAATCAAACCTAATCTACAAATTTTGTTTCACACAAGTTTAGTTAGTGGAAGGTTCTTTTGCATGCTATAAATCTATGACATGGCCCCGCAGGCTTTACTTCCCCTCCGAAGGAAGGCACACTGAGGGATTTTTAACGCTCTTAAAAAATCCGACGACTTCGGTCGGGTTTGGACCCGCGACCTCCACATGCTACCAACTACGCCACCGAAACCGCCCGCATAGTCATGTAAACAGCACTTTGTTTCGAAGCGCGTTTCATGAACAATTCGGCTTCCTACCATAATATCGAGTCAGGACACTGCCTACTTGACCGGTACTTTTTTTTTTTTTTCATGATAATGAACTGTATTGTCGCAGAATCTTCTCACAGGAGGCATTCCCATGTGCACAACCCACCCTAACACTTGAAATGTACCCTTTGCCTGCTACGTCACATACAGCTTTGATTAATAATGGGGATTGCGATCTTCCTAATGTCCCTTAACCTTTGATCTACGAAGAAACCTTGGTCTGCATAATACGCTCAATCCTGTATTTGTCGGGGACTCAGAATTACTTAGTTCTGTAGATTTTTGTTTTGAAATATTATGAATTGTTTTATTTTTGGTGTGTTTTATCAACATTAGACTGCTTTCTCCATTAGGGATCCACCTCAAATGTTAACGTATGAAAGTTAGTATTCAAAACTGTTACGAATGGCAGGCTACAGAACTGAGGGGTCCTGGGTTGCGGTAGAGCTCACAGGAAACAAATTCGCTCAATTTAATTTCAAATTAAATTTCAGGTAGCGTTACATTCATTATAACTCGACCCAGTCAACAGGACTACGAAACGTTATCAAGAAACCACGACATGAATTTTGGAAGTAATATTTATTATATCTTCGGACAGAAAGGGGCACACGACCTCATAGTTCCGCCCCTTTAAACAATATCAGACAGAAACAGTGCTCAAAGGTGTCAAGTCTTTACAGGGCCGAAATGTTCTCGATCTTTGCAAAAACCGACTTCTGCTTCATATGATAAGGAAAGGTGTTGAACTTGCTCTTCTGATTAAAGGAAACTTTTCTTTCAGATACAACGAAACCTACATCGAAAATTTACACTAAAAAGAAAACCGTACAAATTTGAAAATATCAAATTCCACGTAGTTTTACCATTTCAAATGATCTTGTCGACTTCGTCGTTATGTTGAGTCTAAAGTTATGCGGGACGGAGACTGTTGCGTTACGGAGACGGAAGTGAAATCATGCAGCCGCGCGGGAAGCCAAGTTAATGGGTAAAGGACGGCGAGTGCGTGACGTCATGCAGCCACGCGGGAAGCCGAAGTTAATGGTGTATGTTGAAAGAGTCCTGGGGCATCGAGCGACCTGGGGCTTTGAGCGAAGCAAAAAGGATACAGGGTGACTCCTAAAGAGGTGTACAAAATACCAGATAAGAATACAGGGTGCCTCCTTAAGAGGTGTGCAGGATGTCAGAGCAAATTACAGGGTGACACTTAACGGTGTGTACAGTATGTTAGAATCAATTAAATTACAGGGTGACCCTTAAAGAGGTGCCCGCGCGGGAAGCCTATGTTAATGGGTAATCGAGTCTGTTGAAAGAGTCCTGGGGCTTCGAGCGAAGCCCTCCTGAGCCTTTCTAACATGTGTAGCATGCGTCATTTGAAATTATATAACGTCTAGCAATGCGAAGTTTATACTCCCAGGATGTCAGTTTATACTCCCAGGATGTCACGGGACGATAAAACTATGGAGGGGCCGCAAGTTCTAGGGCCCTTGATAGCTCTTCACGGCCCTGGCAGTTCCACCCCCGAAAAACTCTTGATTTTCATTTTTAAGGTATTCATTAATATTGCAAACCAGCCTTTGGAGCTTAGTCCACAAGCCCTGTCAACGTTCATGACGAGGTTGTTATCCTTCAGGCATTAGTGAATCTGAGAATATTCGCATAAATAATTGGACACTTTTCTCGAGAGAAGTCGAGGACGAAGTAGAGGACGCTATCAAAGTGTAAAGGTGTGAAAGCAATAGCCGCTTCTGACCACCCGAACATCGTAATAAATGCAGCCTCTTTAACAGAAATCATCAATCAAGAAATTAGTCGTCTTGTTGGCTGATATTTTGGAGAGAACTGTACGGGGAACAGCTGTGTCAGGGTGCCAGCTGTCATGTGGTGACATGCTAGGCGCAGCTGCAGTCTTTTCAGTATACAGATCCTTACCTGGCATCGCTGCCTTCTAGCACACCCAACCTTGGGCTAAAGATAGGCCCACTTAATCAACTCTTCAGATGATTTACTAGTAACGTGCGTGTTGGAGATCACACAGTTTGGACGGTTTAATACGCCTCCTTAGCCTGAGACTCAAGAGCAGTGACACAGTTGGAACTCAATGCAGTCGTGGAGCTTGGTAGCTCAGCGTTCAGATCGAATCCCAACACTGATAAGACACATCTTGAGTCTGGTTTCAACGTCCCACCAAATATTCCTTCCAGGCAAATGCCGAGATGGTACCTGATCTGAAGTCCGAGGTATCTACCCCAACCCTACAGCCAACCAAATACCGTTACACAAACACACACACACACACACACACACACACACGTTACTATAGTCGCCATACAAACAAACTCAACACATGGGAAGTAAATTAGGCCGATTACCAGTCTCCTATAAATTAACAACTTAATTCGCACCTAATTGCAAGAACAAAGTACAGGGTGAACATTGCGAAATTACACGGGTGCTGACCAAACTAGGTATTTTCAAGTCCAACAACCTAGCCCCTGCTAATATCCTCTCACCAGTCCTCCGAGCGTTGAGTGAACCACTTTTGTTACACTAGAGTAGGCGTTCTCAACCTTTCTGAAACTCAGCACCGCACTCACGCCATACCAAGTACCCGAACACCAATAAATCTAATAACCATGCGCCATCTTTCCTTTTCCTAACCCCGCCCACAGACTTTCTGAAATAGCTAGGGATTCATCGCTCACCAGGCATGCTGCAACTGCTTGCATGACTCATGCAGGTAAGATACATTTACGTGTCGACAGTCTAGTGGAATCAGCATATTTCGTGTTACTAATGAAATAGAGATGTGCATTTATTTATATTATTTATATGCATACGGTTTTCACAAATTATTATTATATAATATGCTAATGTATAGGTTTCACAAAACAAGCTCCTAAACCAGAGGAAGTTTTTGTACCAAAATCTTCCAAATCGTCTCAATAGTACAGAAAAAAATTGTTTTTTCTTGAAAAGTCAACGGAAATGCATTTGTTTATGAAGTGCTTTTAAACAAATAAAAAAGACGGAAGGCCCTGGCGGGTTGTCTGTACACATGGGGCGCACACAACCCATTATGCGAGAGTTCTCGTACGGGAAGAATTCTTCTCGCAAACATTTGATTCGTATGACGAGAGCACCAAATATCATAAAGAACACCGTGGTGCTCGCGAGCAATAGCTTGAGAATCTCTTATCTACAGTATGGATCCGTAAATGATGGGAATGATCATTGTGAGCCAATAGGGAGTTGACCGACTGAGTTAGTGTTTTAATGGGCGGAACAGCGATGCCACCTGCCCCTCGACCAACCGAGAAGTATAAATCATAGACCATCTGAGGTACTTCAAGGTTTTAGCGTAACATCACGTCACGACGGTCGTGAAAGGGAAATGTTAGCACCATAAATCAAAGATTAAGTAACTTTTGTCTTTAGTGTTCATCAGGCGAAAAGAAGCTAAATGACTTACGCTTTATAACATATAGACAATGTAGACTGCTTTCACAAAGCGCCGATGGCATCTTGCCAGCTTCTCTTTACCCTTTGCGTCCCACGGCTAATCGTACACAAAGGAAAATCTCGACAACCAGCAACAGAGGAGGAAATTGTGCATTAGACACAACGGAAATTAATGTTTAATTCCACTCTAAGAAGCGACGAC
Organism: Meconema thalassinum; assembly: GCA_946902985.2. NCBI lineage: Eukaryota > Metazoa > Arthropoda > Insecta > Orthoptera > Tettigoniidae > Meconema > Meconema thalassinum. Next base: position 160,361,842 of record OX336399.1, on the reverse strand, counting down.
TACGACAGAAAAAATCCACAAATCTGCAGTGTTCACTGTATGGCAATGATTAGGTTGTCCGAGGAACCTGCGTTGCATTTTAACACCGACTGCAGAACATCATATACTGTATATAAAACGCTAAGCCGTATGTTTCACAAAACTCTTAAACCAGAGGGAATTAGAAGGTGCGGTTTGTACCAAAATCTTCGTCTCAATAACACAGGAAAGAAATTGCATTTCTTCAAAAGTCAACGGAAATAGGGCCCATTTTTTTAAATGCGATTAGATAAATAAACAAAGACAATTTTAATTTATGTGAGACGTGAACCTAAACTGGACCTCTGGAAATGACAGAATAATTGTCACTTCATTTCAAGAGGGTCGGCTGAGATTTAATCCTGCCCGTTACCATTCAAGTCTTCCTCGACCGAGAATGTAGGGATCATGAAGTGATCCCAGGAGGAAATGCTCTGTGAATTGCTGTGATTGTCCTGGGAAGAGCGGTCAGGCGGGTCCTCCTCGAGAGATGCCACATAATTGCCGCTCCGCTCAACAATAGTCTGAATTCACTCACTAATGTGAGACAATTTATGACAAAGGCGACCCGACCGCATCGACTGTCATGGTGCATGACACAGCAGGGCATGAAGGCCTAACACACTATAGCATCAATGCCACTGCGTATTTTATAGACCTGTTTCCATCTCTCGATGAATTAAGAATAGACAATGAAAGCTATGTATCTTGGGGGATCGCAAATCAGCCCTCACATAAATGCAGATTATCAAACAAGAGGCGCCGAGAATCAAAACTCGCCTAGTCCACAAAACATACTTTGTGGGAAAATGAGGAAAACTTTACGTATGAAAAAATATCCTTAGAATATGAACATTTCGTTTATTAATTACTTTGTTATCCAACGATGCATTCCAACAAATTACGGGATTGTCCTTTTACTGGAAGTAACAATTCTTACGATTTATTAGGAGTTAACTGTTTTTGAAAGTGAAATTTACATATGGACGCCTTTGAAAGTAAGAAAAGCAGTTCTAAGAATAAAAACAAGGGAGGAAGGAAAGAATTTGAACGTGAACCTTCCAAATGTCGTATGAAATGAAAACCTCACCTGAATTATGACATATTTAAAATACAACAGCAGTATCAGTTGTGAATAGGTTACACTTTGCAAGGTCATACAAATGGATTATGCAATTCTATGTGCCGATTGGCTGAACGCGACTTTGTCGGTTTTGAAACTAACAATGTAGGAAGTTCCATTGAATCTAGCGGACTTCGAAATTAACCCTAAATTTTGTCCGCCATTTTCATCCGCCATTTTCAAAGGGAAATAGCGTCTTTAGAAGGGAAATCATGGCACCATTGAATTACCCGCGTTCAAGTTCATATAACGGCAACTTCATCTCATTTTTCATGTTCGATGGATATAGCGGGTTTTGATTCTAGGCGCTTCTTATTTAAATCAAACACTCCACTACACGGGGCTGATGGCCAAGATGTCCCAAGCCCCAGGGCTTCCATCCACTCATTCGTGCAAAAAAAAGTAAAAAAGGCGAGTTTTTTGTATGAAAAAGTGAGTAAATTCATAGCATTGTTCGCATTTATGGCCGTAGGCCTATATCTGGTTCATAATTTTAACTCTCGTTGATATCTGTAGGTGCAATTAAGGGGGGGGGGGGGCTTGGGTGGCTGAGCTCCCCAAAACCAACCATAGCCCCCCAAAAATGTGTCAAGACTGTATTGAAATAGGCAAAATTTTTAAGAGAGAGGACACTTTGAAATAATGGATAGTGCACGAAACCATTTTAAACGCAGAATTTGACGAGTTTTGTAAAAGAAAGTAATAATAGTGAGAAAAGTGAGTCGCTGGAAGCCCTGCCAAGCCCCTAAATTGAAGTAACAATAGGGAGGAGAAAAGTTGTGGGAGCTTTTGGTCCCCGCAGCGAAGTGGCACAGCCTAAGTTTGGGACGTAGTGCAAGATGCGCTACCCCAGGTGTGATCCGGGCATTAAAAAATCATTTTTACCGGTTTAAAAAAAAAACTTGAACTAATTTCCCCAAATCAGTTTTCCTAGTACCTAGACTCATCACAGGTGATCGTTAATACAAAAGAAACACATGTCCCTCACATGTTTCCGATCAGTATTGTGTGACTTCTAAACCAATGGTGCAACAGTGTGCTGCCCCGCGCGGTAGACTCACCCAGCTATCTTAATCCCATCGAGCGAACCGTGTTCCCCCAAGCCACCCTCGCTGGAGGGTGCACGGCGCTTAGTAATTGCTTCCAGAAGTTGTAATAAGGTCGCAGGATTTGTTCTCGAACCAACAAGAGCATTATCTTTATAATGATTCTCGCTGCATTGTTGTAGAGTAATACTGCTGAAGTGCACCTCAAAGGAACCAACTACCTCCATTCTAATACACCGACACTGTCTTGGTATGTACGCATAATAATCCTCTCCATCATGCTGTAGCTCGCAGGCAATGGAGGAAACGTGCACATCCAGTGAAACTACAGCACTTCTCGTAGCATAACCCAATTCAAGAAAAAAATCATAATTGAGGAGCGTCGGATCAAAACCCGATAATAAGTCTAGCAAATTAATTATTTGCAAAATGTAAAAATAGGGGAGACCGGGGATACTTTGGACACGGGGTTACGTTGGACAGCTTTAAATTTGACGCCATGGTGCAATAGTTGGTACACCTGTAACTGAATATTGTGCATAGCCACATGCAAGACCAGCTGATATGCAATATGGTGGCCTGCTTTTGATATTAAGAAGGCGAGTTCATTTTTTATTTTTTTTTGTGTGCTGATATATATCATTTTGATGGGCTTAATGTTGTGATTTAGATACTTCATTACCAGAGAATTTCTTTGTAATTTATTTGTATCAATAGTGAATGTGTTCCGTATGAAATGATACTATGTAATAACCAAAGCATTCACATGGAGAAAGTGCAGTGTATATATTGTTCCTTTTGTTACGTGGGGTTACATTGGACAGGCCTGGGGCTACGCTGGACAGGTGTCCAATGTATCCCCTGCTTTTTTGTATTATTTTAAAATATAGATATATTTTTTTATATATTTTTATTTTTTTATTTGAGATGGTTCGAATTTACCGAAAACTGACAGACAGAGTCAAATGAAGAAGACTCCAAAGCCGCAGTAGGGGATGTGATACATAGAGGATTGTCATTGCGTGTTGCAGCAGACCAATATGGTGTGAAGAAGTCTCGGCTGGGTTACCTAGTAAAGAAAGCCAAAGCGTGTGGCTTTCACTACTAATTTCAAAAAATAGGCAAGTCATTCCGGATGTGATGGAGAATGTGCTTGGTGACTACCTTCTACAATGTTCAAGCATATTTTACAGACTAACTCCAAAGATGACAAAGAAATTGGCATACTAGTATGCCAAAAAGTACGGTTTAGATTTGCGCCCACGTGGGATGAAAGAAAAGAGGCTGGTCAAGACTGGTTTTCAGGTTTTATGAGAAGACATCCTAACCTTTCTTTACGCATGCCAGAGGCTACGAGTTTGGCGAGGATGACCGCCTTCAACAGGCATACTGTAAGCATATTCTTCGACAAACTTGAATGTGTAATGAAGAGGCACAGTTTCCGTCCAAGTCAGATATTAAATTTTGACGAAACTGGAGTAACCTCGGTTCCACATACTGAAAAGATAATTGCGCAGAAGGGATTGAAACAAGTAGGACAAGTAACGCCGAGAGCTTGTTACACAGGTTGGAATGATCTGTGCTAATGAAAATGCACTGCCACCAGTGTGGATTTTTCCACGGGTGCGCTTTGATGAAAACAGGATGATGTCTGGGGCTTCAGTTGGTGCTCTTGGGTTAGTACACAAGTCAAGCTGGATGACATCAGAAACCTTTGTCAAAGTCCTTGGAGTTCTTTAAAGAGAATGTGTGGTGCTCTAAGGAAAGTTTCGTACTCCTGATTATGGACAATCACGACTCACACTTTAGTGTTCAAAGTTTGGACTTCTGTAAGGAAAATGGGATTGTTGTGCTGACTATTCCGCCGCACACATCCAAAAGACTACAGCCACTAGACCGATGTGTATTTGGTCCGTTTAAAAGGTTCTTCAGTTCAGGAGTTAATTCGTGGATGAACTCCAACCCCAATCTAACGCTGAACATCTATGCCCTCCCAAAATTGTGCAGTTCTGCCTGGGACCGAGGAGCAACACCAGAAAATATAAAATCTGGTTTTAGGGCTACGGGAATTGTGCCCTTTGACAGGGATATCTTTTCTGATCAGGACTTCTTGTCTTCGGCAGTATCTGATCGTCCCCTTCCAACTGGAATTAATGCCCAAGTGGGAGATCAAAATACCGGTATTTTGGTTGCTGAAACAGCAAGCACTGTGACAAGTTCTTCATCAAGCTCTGCGGTAGTAGTTCCTATCTCACCGGAATATGTGAGACCTTTTCCCAAGGGAACACCTAGGTTAGGCCAGCAGTCCAACCGTGGCCGGAAGAGGGGAAGTTGCACGATTGCTACAGACGCACCCGAAAAAATTTAACTACAGGAAAGAAAAGGTGGCGCAGTTGCCAAAAGACAAATATTGGTGTTATCATCTTCCAGTGAGGAGGACATTGAATACCTTTGTGAAGAGTCGGGGGATTCCCCTTTCAGTTCCTCGCAGTCTTCTGAAGAGAGTGACGATGATGAATATGATGACGGTGTTGAAGATGTGAAGGAAGGTGATTTTGTAATTGTGAAATTTCCTCATAAGAAAACAGTCGTGTATTACACTGGTAATGTTGTAAAAGTGATCAAACCCATATTAGAGTATGAAATTAAGTTTCTTCTACGTAAAAGCATGGGTTTCATTTATCCCACTGTTGAAGACGAATCTGTTGTTGTGTTTTTGAAGATATTTGCAAAAAAAAATGCTCCCTTATCCGTCAGGGGAGGCAAGCATTACTTTTCAGAAAAGATCCTGCAAAAATTTACAAATGTACTATAGGGATGAGATGAAACAGTTTATTTTTTAATTTGAATTGATATCATGCAAACATTTGTGTTTCAGTTCCTTTTTATTTATGTAAGGTTTCAGTACATTTATTACTCTTTTCATTATTTCTTTAAATTTTGTCTGCCTGTCCAAAATATCCCCTAAGTGTCCAATCCAACCCCCCCCCCCCCCCCCCTATGGGGATAGATTGGACACTTTGCACCTCGTAGGATTTCTTTTGTCTCAAAATAGTGACAGGATATATGAAGTCAATTTCTCAGGCTGAAATGAATAGCGCATTTCGTGAGGAATTGCATGGTGTGATTTTCATAGCAATAAGGCACTTGCTGAGCCTGCTAAAAATCGTCGATTAAAAATTGTCCAATCTATCCCCGGTCTCCCCTACTGACAATTTTGTGGTATTTTAACCGATGTTTTAAGGTAGATCGAGTGGTTGATTGGTTCCTCAGTTTAGAGGCTGCGGCAACACGGTCATGAAGCCCCGCGTACTTTGGGTGTGTAGAATCTGATAACCGGTGTTAATTGTGATGGATGTATTAGTGTGTTACCTGTAATTAAGTTAAGGACTGCAGACGATCAATTTCAAGTAGTTCCTACTTTTGCTACCAAATGCTACCGCCACGAACTTGGCTACTAGATGCCACCGCAACCGGCACCTGGCAACGTACGTTGGAACTTAATAGAGCGTTGATCAAATATAACCTACACATTTAGCTTCACGCAATAATTGTAGTTAGTGGAAGGTTCTTTTACGTGCTATAAATCTATGACATGGGCCCGCCGGCTTTACTAGCCCCCTCCGAAGATCGAGTGACTTGATAGAAGATTGTGGAATCAAATGTTAAAATCAATTTTCAACCAATACTCCTCCCGGGAGTAAAAATCGTCATTCATCCCCGTGAACTTCAGCGAGTAGAATTTATCTGGCAAGCTGTCTTCGTCTGTAGTAGTGTACTTTAGGCTAGGATTGGGTAGGATGCGGCCGAAGTGCTACAACATCTTCCACCAAAGCCGCCAAATCTACACTAAAAACTCGTTTGAAATGCCACAACGTTGTCTGTTTTACATTCCCTATGCTTTGCTTGACTTATCGGGTTTTGTTCTGGCGCTCCTCAACTGTCACTCGTCGTTCTTTATGGGAATTCGCATAAAATGTCAAAGACAGTTAGAAACAACACAGGAAACTGGTTCACGCGGTCTTCATGATTGGAATTAGATAGCAGGAATGCACGGCAACAGCCAAGGTAGAAATTAGCAAGAGTTTAAACAACAATGAGTATTTAGCTCTCAAGGCACGTCGTTTGATTAATGAGACACACGTCCAGCGCAGCGAGCTTTGTTCGAGCCACGTTACAGGAAACACGATAAATCAGGTGTACCAACGGAAATGAATCTCACCTACGCTCAAATACTACGATTCGTCACATACCTTTGGGCAGTGTCGTACACTTAAAAATTCAAGTGTGTTTCCTCCGCGAGATGAAGATCTTCAAGCACGAACATCGTTTAGAGAAACTTGCATGATACAAGATAACTAACTTTCTAAATGCCTGTTTATTTTTTAATATTCGTTTAGAGCTATTAGAGGCCACGTTACAATTGTTACACAGCCCAGTATTGTTGCATTATTTCCTCGTCTTATGTTTATTGGCTCTGTTTGCCATTTTTATATTAATTCAAATTAACTTACATTGCTGAGGGTTCTTCATCAAAATAAATTTCTCTTGGCATCTTTAATTTCACTCCTTTGTGGATATTGTAGAATAGTTATTGGGGCAATAAAATCAAATCCCGCTTTTATCATTTCAAATGATCTTGTCGACTTCGTCGTTATGGTTGGGGTCCATCGTTATGCGTTACGGAGACGGACGTGACGTCATGCAGCCGCGCGGGAACGTGACGTCATGCTCACGCGGGGAGCGAGAAGCAGACGCTAATGATTATTGGAGTCTGTTGAAAGAGGCCTGGCGTCGAGCGACCTGGGGCTTTGAGCGAAGCGAACACAAGAATACAGGGTGACTTCTAAAGAGATATGCAAGATGCCATATAAGAATAAGAATACAGGGTGCCTCACCAAGAGGTGTGCAGGATGTCAGAACAAAGCATCGAACCAGTCCCAATATTCCATCCCTATTCTCACTCAAAATCCCCCCCCCTAATGTTCAGCCCGCCACTGCTCGCTCCCATGTTCTACAACTCATCTCCCAACTCTCTATCGTTACACTAGTCTAGCCAGATCGAACACAGGCCTGCCTGGGGCGGGCAAAAACACTCCTTTTCAGAGAAATAACTCCGCAACAAGCTTCACGAAAACCCAAATTAAAATCGAAAATTACATTCTACGAACACCAAATTCAGTAAACTTTCCTCATTTCAGTTACTCTATACTTTAACAGACACAGAAGGCATAGTCATGACTCCTTCGTGGAGTAGGCTATTGTCTAATGTTCACCTCTCCTTCACCTTTACCATAAATTTCATAAACTATTTAAAAATCGGAAACTCACTCCACAAATCTGTAAATCAGTATTCTTCCCTTATTTCAGATACGCTATTCATTAAACAAACATATAAGGCATAGTCATGACCCCTTCATGGAGTAGGCTATTGTCTAAATCTGGACACTCATACCACATCCTTACACTTAATTCAAACTTACGGCCAAATGATCCTTCTGACAGGGAGGCAAAGGTTTCCGCCGGCTTGCCTGGGATGATGGGCCACAAAACCGCTATCAAAAAGTACACAATTTACGCTTTATTCAACCAAACACATCTATAATACAAGTACAAGAAACACATTTCTTCCCGTGACCCTTAAAGAGGTGCCCGCGCGGGAAGCCTAAGTTAATGGGTAATGCAGTCTGTTGAAAGAGTCCAGGAGGGGCTTCTCGCTTTGCTGGAAGCCCTCCGGAGCCTTTCTAACATGTGTAGCATTTGTAGCATGCGTCATTTGAAATAATACAACGTCTAGTCTTTTAGACTGACTGTTTTTTTTTTTTTTGCTGGGGTAGGCTTTTCGGTTGAAAAATTCTGTGGTATCAGGAAGGGCATCCCGCCTAAAGTTTCATGAAAATTAGCCTATTATTCAAGTGCGGCCCGCAACTATTTTGGCCCTCAAGCCCTTATAAGTTGGGAACTACTGATCTAGATTAACTGTTCTCCAAACAAGATCAGCTTATCCTGTTCCCTCGTTCCTGGCCATTGCGATCGTCGTCGGTATGTTCTATCCTCTTGCATTGTGCGAGTGAAGTGGGCAGTGGAAATTATGCCCATTCTGTATTTTATTGAGTTTTGAAAGCGAGAAGTATGCAAAGTTGCTTGATACCAATTATATTAAGATTGAGACACACGAACTGGAGAACAAACATGCTAGTATTTAATCAGTGAGAAATTCCTAGCGTTAGGGAAAGTCGTTGAAGAATAATGAAGACCTATTTATTGCCATAGATATACATATAAAAGGGATTCCAACGGGACGATATGACTGGGCGAACGAAACTAACTAATAAATATCCTAGATAAGTGCATAGTTTTGTTTTAAATATGTTTTTCCACAACAAGGTTACCTACATATCTGCTGAGGCTTTTTATTAAATTTAGAATATACTTCAGCAAGTTGTTTAATCAGTAGAAATACATGAAATACTCCAAAACTGGAAGAAACTTTCTATATTTCTGGTACCATACTTAGAATTCGAAATTGGCGGAACATAGCGATGTATCCTGTTGCTTCATTATGGGATGTGTAGTGACAAATTAGGTCGATCCGAATTGGTCATTATCCAGATCAGAGAAAATCCAGATTACGACAGTGCCGTCTAAACTGGGTATTAGCGATGTCTTTGCGCTTCATATCCATTTTCCTCAGATCCTTCCTGACTTCCCTGAACCACTTATGAGAGGTTTTAGGTCTTCCATCAAGTATGGTGAAAATTCTACTTTTCAACCTCGTTTCGTCCATTCTGAATAGGCGACTATAGAATTTGAGTATTCTCTTGTTTATGGATTCCAACAGTCGTTACTTTGAAACAATTCCGTGCTTCCTCGCAACCTGTATCATCCAGCCACGATCTTCCGGTTCATTATGGCCCATCTTCCTAATATTTCTCTAGAACTTCTCTGCCTTTCCAGTAAGTCGGAGGCATTCGCTTGCATCGAAACACTGGTTATGCCCGGCCCGGTCAAGAAAAGTAATTCTGGTTTGAGAGCTGGAACGAGGTACACAACGTCTGCATGTACGCATGAATATCAAGCTGTAGCCTGCAAGCGATTGAGGAAACTCACAGCCAGTGAAAACAACTGAAATCTCCAGCACTTCTTGCAGCTAAACTTAAGTAAAATACGAAAATCCATGTCATAATTAACACAAAATGAAGAAAAACTCCCGAAAGAGGTAAACTTATGATAGAGGGGTTCGATACCCACCTCAACCATCTTGGAAGTGCTTTTCCGTGGATTCCCCACTTCAACTCCAGGCGAATGTCGGGATGGTTGTCGACGCAACACACTTTTTGGAGTGCGATCTAAGAGTCTACTGAACTATAATACATAGGCCTAAGATTAACACTTGTTGCCATGGTAACCACCATGTCGGAATAGTGTCCACCCTAACCACAATAGAGGCGGCGTCGGTGGCGTAGTCGGTAGCATGCTGAGCTATGCCCAAGGTAGCGGGTTCAAACCCGGCCGAAGCCGTCGGATTTTTTAAGAGCGTTAAAAATCCCTCAGTATGCCTTCCTTCGGAGGGGAAGTAAAACCGGCGGTTCCATGTCATAGATTTATGGCATGTTAAAGAACCTTCCACTAATTGCACCTGTGTGAAGCTAAATTGGATAGGTCAAGAATGTAAACAACGCTCTTAGGTTTCTAAGTTAGTTGCCAAGAGCCGACTGCGTGGCGTCTAGTAGCTAAGTTCTGAACTTGGCCTAGTAGTCGTTGACGGTGGCGCTTGGCGGCAAAAGTAGGAACTATTTGAAAAATTCTAAGTTGCAGTACTTAAATTTAAAAAAACAAACAGATAACACACACTAATACAGTCATCACAATTAACACCGGTTATCAGACAGATTCTACACACCGAAAGTACACGGGGCTACATGACCGCGTTGTCGCAGCCCCTAAACTTAAGAACCAACCAACCACAATAGCCCCAAAACATACCGTACCCATGCTAGTTTAAATGAGTTTTCAATGCAGTCACGTGAATCTTGTTGGTCATTCAAGAACTACGAGGGACTCAAATCCGACGGGGTATCCTTAGGACCAAGTCATTGAGCATTTCTTGAAGCAAACAATTCCACTCCTCGATGGCAGCATATTTTCAAGCCTGAATCGCTAGTGTTCGATGTTGACAATCTTGAATCTAATATCCCTACCTATGAAGAAGGCAGAATTGCCACGATTTCAACAATACACTTACAATCTAACCATAAATGAAATATAAAATACATCGGAAGTACAAATATAATTATGTAATTTATTTTGACGACTACTGTATATGAACTGATGACCACGATGTCCTGAGCACGAAAGCGAGTGTGCAATCGGGGATTCTCAAGAGTTTCATTCGGCGGCTTCGGTTGCGTAGTTGGTAGCATGCTGAGCTTCTATGTCCAAGATAGCGGGTTCCAACTCGGTCGAAGCCGTGGGATTTTTTAAGAGCGTTAAAAATCCCTCAGTATGCCTTCCTTCGGAGGGGAAGTAGAGCCGGCGGTCCCATGTCATAGATTTGTGGCATGTTAAAGAACCTTCCACGAATTACACCTGTGTGAAGCTAAAATGTATAGGAATGTAAACAACGCTCTTAGGTTTCTACGTTCGTTGTCAAGAGCCGACTGCGGTGGCGTCTAGTGGCTAAGTTCTGAACTAGGCCTAGTAGTCGTTGACGGTGGAATTTGGCGGTAAAAGTAGGAACTACACTGACCGGCAAAAAAAGTGGAACACTAATTTTTTATGTAATTTTTTTATTTTGTTCCACTAAAATGTATCGGTTTTCCAATATTTGCATTATTCATGTAAATTTAGATGGTTGACAAAAGAAAATACCGAATCATGTTTTACAACACGCTTTAACTCACAAATTTCGTTACATTTTGCAAATCTTACAATTTTCTATTTTTTAGTAATGCTCTTTTGGGCTGGTGTTTATCAAACGTATAGCCAAACAAAACAGTATTAATGTTTGCACTGCACGAGAACACTGGTCACTAAAAACGAGTGTTTCCACCTTTAGCGTCTATGACAGCTTGTAAACGCTCAGGCATACTGTTCACAACTCTTCGAATGGCATCTGCCGGGATGCGATCCCATTCCTCCAGCAGCGATGTTCTCAGTCGTGCCAAGGTGGTGTGGTCATGCTGTCTGACGTTCCTTCCAAGCGTATCCCATACATGTTCGATGGGGTTCAAGTCAGGACTACGAGCTGGCCAGTCCAGGGTTTGAATCTCCACTTCCTGCAGATATTGTACAACACAGCGAGCAGTATGAGGGCGGGCATTATCCTGCATCAGCATGAAATTCTGACCAATGAAAGGCGCAAAGGGCATCACATGGTTCATCAGGATCTCTTCGATGTACCTTAGGGAGTTGAGCGTCCCGTGATCGATTCACACCAACTCAGTGCGGGCCATAACGTTGATGCCACCCCACACCATAACCGAGCCACCTCCAAACGGAGTCCTGGAGGAGAAAGCAACAGGGCTGTACCTCTCCCCGCGCCTTCTCCACACTCTCTCTTCCATCAGGAGATCCAAGGTTAAAGCGACTCTCGTCAGTGAAGAGAACAGAGGCCCACTGCTCGTGGGTCCATCCCAGATGCTGCCTTGCGAAGCGAAGACGCGCCTCTCTGTGATGCCGTTCGAGTGCGGGTCCACGTGCAGGTCTCCTGGACGAAAGATGAGCTTCTTCAAACCTTCTTACTGTTCGCTCACTCACTCTCACATTTCTGACATTTTCCAGTTGATTCGTGCTTAACTGCTGTGGTATGCCGATCACGCAGAACTTGGAGGGTGAGAAATCTGTCATCCCTGGCACTTGTGCTTCTTCTACGGCCTGACCCTCGTCTCCTGTCATATGTTCGGAGCTCTCTGTAACGTTGCACTGCACGATGTATGCTACCGAGAGATGATCCAATGACCTCAGCAACATAACGGAAGCTGTGGCCATCCTCCACCAATGCAACTGCCTGTGCAGCTTCTTCACGGCTAAGAGGCATGTTTTAGTGTGAACTGCAAATGGATAACTTGCTAAAATGTGTGACAATGGTTCACACGTGTTCAACAAGTGCCAGTTGCTATCCCTAGAACAACAATAAGCGAGCGGCAACACTCATAAACCTTAAACGCTTCCAGTCCGCTTCCCGCCATAAAACCATTAAGATAGGCTCATCGAGGATTGGGGGTAATTGGTGGTAATAAACCGCCCTAATAAATGTCATTATCAATTTCTATTCACGGATGTTTCAGATGTTTGTTGTAATGCAAAGCTTTTAAAATGTGATTAAATCTTTGTCAAGGATAGATTTATACTATTTATATTACTTTTTTTAACTGTTCCACTTTTTTTTGCCGGTCAGTGTATTTGAAAAATTCTAAGTTGCAGTCCTCACTTGAATTAAAAAACAGATACACACACTAATACAGCCATCACAATTAACACCGGTTATCAGACTGATTCTACACACAGCCAAAGTACACGGGGCTACATGACCGCGTTGTCGCAGCCCCTAAACTGAGGAACCAACCAACCAACCAACCAACCAAGAGTTTCATTCACACGCTAAAAGAGTTGTGTTACTAGTGTGACCTTCGGGTTTGGTCAACCCTGACCAACCAGAGCCTCCTTCCAATTTCACGGTTACCAGGCAAGGCCTCCTTGATCACACAACAATGCCCTGATCAAGACGATAATGCTATCTTGTATTCAGTCTTCGTTTAGACGAGCAAGAGGACAGTAATTTTCTAATGGAAAGCGATAAGCCTACGCGAAGAAGAAAGAGGGTAAGCTACAGGAAATTAGACTTTAATAAGAGTAGACTGAAGTGGCACTTAAGTGAAGAGCAGCAGGCGTCAAGTGTGTTGGCTTATGACGTCGCGACGCCAGTACAGGGCATCTAATAAGCTAGAACTCTCATTGTCGAAGGCTTGTTTTACGACGTCCTTCGCCCAAACTCATCCACTCTAGTATAATTTCCTCGCTGTCATCAAGAAACATGTGATTGTGTTTCCGTCCCATTGTTTTAAAACCGTACTACTGGACATCTTAAATGGAAATCAATCCACAGTGCAACATTATACCTGGATGATTTTAATTTACGGATAAACTGCTGTCTTGTAAATTAATTTTAAGGACTTCGGGCTGATGGCCAAGTTATCCCAAGTACCTGGACGTGTGTTGAATTTGTGGATAGACATAAGCAAATAAACTGGAGACAATATTCCGCAGTCCAAGTTGTGCTAAGTCGCACTAAGCTCGAGGGTTCATGGCTCCAAACCAGGACTGTACATATTCGAATAATTTCGAATACGAATATTTCAATTATTCGACTTTCCAACTTACTCAAATATTTTAAGAGTTCCATTTGTTTAATAAGAATATTCGAACATTTCATTTTAGAAATATTCGCATTAGTGAAAGAACCTGACTATTCAGTCAATCGAATTATTCGACGAAGAAGTCTAATAATTATAATAAATGTAGAAACAATAAAGAAAGAAGTGTTGCTTGCTTAAAAATATCTTTATTTATAGGAATATCAGGCTGAATTGAGAGGGGTTAATAAAGAACTCCCTTCCGACCCCCTTTGATTCGCTCCTGCTTTGAATACTTCGTCCACTGGAGATTTTTCTTCACTACTTGCTAGAATTTTGGGGTACTTATAATCTTGGAATAATTCAAATATTGTAACTGTTGATTTCTTTTAATAATAGAATACACTGAACTCTAGCAATCTACGGTACCCGTCGCAAAGAAAATCCACATTTTTTAAAAATAGAAATGGCTAATTTTTCTAAGATACAGGAGTTTAATATTTTATCGCTAGAGGGTGTTACTGCATTTTTCAGTAGTGCCAACATTATTGGTTGGCGCTGGTTTTGCCGCCAGTTGGAAACATGGAATCCTTGCGTTATGGATTGTGGAAGTTGCGAGATAACTCACCAGTTTCAATGGTTTTGGCTAGACCAATATTTTCAAACAGACCAATAATGGTTAGGTGTTAGCTAATATAATCACCCTTGGTTTTTGTCACGCCCAGTGGGGGTAGTCACGCATCAATAATCTTTATCCAGGCCAATGGTAATGCCTAGTAGTATAATCAGTTATTTTCACCTCCAATTTAGTCCAGAGAGTCGCCAAACCTCGCAACAGGGGATTGCGGTGAAGTGAAGTTGGCAGCATTGCCTAATCCGTAGAATGCACGAGAGACAGACTACACTATTCGGACTCTACTCCGTCAGTAAATCACATTTTCGAACTAGCGAAAATTCGTAGTAGTCGAATTAATAATGCTATACACAGTCCTACTCCTAACCTACGTTTCGTAAACTTATCAATGGCGATACAAACGCGAACAAATACAAGAAAAAAAAAACAAGACCAAGTCACTGGTTAAAGGAAATACAGGACCACGATCAGGAATCAAGTGTCGCCAGTTTTCTAACAATGAAGTGATCAGATAAGAGAACGGCTTATTAAGTTTGGGAAAAAGAATAAGCTGTCGACCTCCGATAACGTATCATTGGCAGGGTGGGAAGTCGAGAACGAATATGGAGGAGACCCAAACATGTAATCTGGAAGAAATGCAGGGTTCAACCAGGGCCCCGTGGTCACACAGAAAATTCCCACTAGTCTTGAGCCTCAGGGCAGAGTGACTGATAAGCAATGTTGGTCGGGCCTGACTTAGACTCTCTACCATTGTTATCCGGTTGAAGCCAGCGGCGGAGTAGAATTACGAGATGATTCCCAATAATTGGTGAATTAATCTTCAGGATGGGGAGCAGTAAGGAACTTCCGGTCGCACACAGGTGGGAAGTGATGTACTGTTTTAGTTCTCAACGAGTGGAAGTCAAGTACTGCGCCACAGATGGCTACGGACTTAAACAGCAAATTGCGACCATAATCACAATGGGTGATTAATGAGGATAGGGACCAAACCCTTCTCGCAATTATCATCCGGAGGCGAATAAACCTAGGGCAAGGAATGCAATTTTAGGAAGGGTCACTACTTTAACCATTACGTATCAAGCTATTTATTCTGCGAAGAAAATTTTACGGCCAAGATCATCCAAAAGAAATAGATACTGTATTAACTTTCGTAATACGGCAATCTATTAAACTCACACGGCAATAACTTTGCACACGGCCAATATTACAGATTGTATATAATTAAGCCAATTATATAGAATAAGCAGTCTACCATGAAATAAAAGACATGTATAGATGTGATATTCAATGTGGATTGAATTACAGGTTATGTTATTTCGTTAACAATGCGAAGATCGGAGACCCTGAATGACGTAACAGAAAGAGAGACTACTTCCACCACTGCTGCCAACTTTTAAGTTGCATTATACGTGACGGTTTCAGTGGTTTCCCCCTCCAGACAAATGGTTCCTAGCTTAAGGCCACGGTAGCCTCCTTCCCAATACTGTATCAATTACAAATAACCTACTAGTGTTACTACAATAATGGCACAGGTAATCTAACACTATACTCCACCAAAAATACCAGCATGACCACGAATCCAATGATAAAACTAAAATAATCTACGAAGGAGCTTTCCGAGTCCCCAACCACCCTCCGAGCATATTTTTTGACAAAAAGGAAAATCTTGTAGTTTGAGGTGATTGTTAGCCTATTTTCATTTTATGAAAAACTAGGCTTATGAGATCACCCTTTGTCCGTGTGTGTCCCCCTAATAACTTCTAAACGGCTGGAGCGATTTCAATGAAACTCGTAAGATCATAGTACCATTCTGGCCGACCCCGACCTTCTAATTTTATTCTGTCGCACCAATCGAACATTGCGCCTGAGCGAAATATTTCACCAGCATTCAGTATCTCCGAAATTATTGTTACCGATATCGTCCTGAAATTTTGTACGGTGATAAAGGGTACTGTTACAAGTTTATCTGTAACTGTCAAAAACCTGTGAAGTACAAAACAAACATGGCGGCCAAGCGAATTTGAAACATTTTAATAGATTTCTCTCTTGATTTAACCATCTGAGCGCAGTGAAATGTGGTACATTAAATGATTATACATATTGTAATGCAATGGCATCTAATTTAGTTACAATTGTTTACGTAACCTCAAGATGGCGGCTGTGCGAAATTCTAAAATTTAGTTTTTACTTCTTGCGTCCTACTCGTGCGATTGAAGTTTGAATACCACACGTTCACAATAATCTTCATGTAATAGTACATAATATAAAATCCAACCTGGCGACCATCTGAAATATTTAGACGGTTCTCAATATCTACGAATCTATCACAACAATCAAACTGGAAATTTGAATGTTGATAGAGGAAATTAACACGAGTAGGATATATGAAAATAGGCTGTCTAGTTCTTCACGGAACTACTTGTTAAACCCCCGATCATGAGCCACAGCACCACCTTTTACAGTAGGCTAATGTGGAATCCGAATCACGAGAGACATTTAACATCAAAAATCTCACATAAGGGAGCCGGGTAATGTACAGTAGATTAACCAACAAATTAACTATTTATTGAAACCTTCATTATTAGGTAACCATGGTAACTAGAAAAATGACCCTTTTTGACGAGGTTTTTGTCACCAAATATTGCTTTCATTTTGCTTCACACCTTTTGGAACGCTAATAAGTGATAAAAAAATGTGAACTTTATTGCGCTCGTGATTCCTGAGAAAAATGTAATCCACATAACTTGTAAAAAAAAGTTCTGAGAAAACAAAAGTTTTCGCTATAGCAGAGGAACCGGCCGAAGTTTTACTTACAGTCTTTTTTTTACGCCCTCATTGGAGCACTTTAATCAATACAAATACAATTAAGTCTTAACAACGGTATTTGGAGATTAGTTATTCAGCTTCTTCTGCGCCCAAAATTTCTTCATTCTATCTGACCTAGCTGCCCTTTGTTCATCTGTGATTGTGTTTTTTCGTCCAAATGTTGTTAATGTGACTTGAATGTATTTATTCCTTAAAATATTCTTCTCTTCTCTATTTTTTTAATTTAGAGCATCGTTAAATTTTATTCATCTAAATCATGCTGGATCTCTTTGAACCAGTTTTTTGTTTTACTCTTCCAGAAGTAACCAAAGAGTTTTTTTTATTAGTCTGGTTTCTGGTAGGCGTGAGACATTCGTCTTTGTTAAAATTGGCCAATAGTACAGCAAACAAAAAGTTAGCAGTACTAACATGTACTATTTTTACAGACAACCCGTATTTCCTACAACTCCTCCCCTTAAAATACTAGTAATTACTCCCCAAAATGCCCCATCTCTCATTGTCTTATATAAAATCGTAACGAATTTTGGTCGTTCCCCACTACGCGGTTCCCTTTAACCGGGAAATAAACCTGGTCCGCGCCACTGCGCTGTGCTTCTATGCCTAAGATCGCGGGTTCAAACCCGACCGAAGTCGTCGGATTTTTTAAGAGCGTTAAAATCCTTCAGTATGCCTTCCTTCGGAGGGGAAGTAAAGCCGGCGGTCCCATGTCATAGATTTGTGGCATGTACAAGAACCTTCCACTAACTAAACTTGTGTGAAGCTAAATTGTAGGTTAGATTTCGTTGAAACGCTCTATGGAAGTTCCAACTTTCACCACCAGGTGTCAGTAACATCTGGTAGCGAAAGTAGGAACTACTTGAAATTGAACGGAACTTTTAGTTCACCCCATGGGTGGCCGCATTGAAGCAGCTACATCCTCTTGCGAGGATCCTCTAACACTCCCGGCACTAAAAGCCGTAAGGTAAATAAATAATAATAGACATGATTGAAGTAAATTAAAAAAACATTTTCACCAAATATTGGCCCACTAAAGAGCAAACTACGTGTTGAAAATTCACCTCCTGAATGCTTTTCACGATATAGATTGAGCAATGTTTCAACTGGCAGTCAGCGTTTTAAGACAAAACACGGACACGTTCCATGCCATTGTTTCGCCACAAGAGTTATGGTATGTTTAACTACTTTATTTTCACAATGAAGACAAGACCTTTGGCACGAGCAACCCACACACCGCGAGCAAAATAGCCTACTAGAGATATTTTCACGTCTCACTTAGGAACCCACACCACAGCAAATTAAATTCCACTCCAAGTCAAGTGGGCGTAGGACATCAGCTCATTCATTGAGTCAGGTCCTTGTGGTGATCACAACCAAGGAGGCTTTTTAGCTTCAATCATACAGATCGAAGAAGGAAAAGACCGCCTCGTGGGGCTGTCGCCTCAGAGGCCTGGGTTCGATCCCTGGTACGAGGGCCGGAACAGAGTACACACAACTTCGTGAGGCAAAACTGAAGTGGTAGGTTAGATTCCAATCTCAGCCATCCTGGAGGTGTTTTTCCGAAGTTTCCCCACTTCTATTTACATTTTTTCTTACAAAGTGCCACGGCCACCTCCTTGCCAATCATATCTCCAATTTACAAAACTTAGGACTAGTACAGCCATCACAATAACGCAGGTTATCACAAATTCCACACAAACCCAAGTACATGGGGCTACAGTACATGCCAACTACGTCACAAAGACATGCGTGCCGTGATTTTATCGCCTTTTAAAAATTACTTCCCATGGCCAGGAGCGAACCTGCAAGCTTGGTAATCCGACACGATAACCACTCACCATGGCAAGCCTCAACCTGTGCACTCGTCATACGAGCCAAAATGGTGCTCGAGTACTTGGTATGGCATGAAGGTGGTGCTCCCAGTCTCAGGAAGGTTCAGAACGCCTGCTCGAGGTGGTGTTGCTTAATTAATTTGAGGGGCTTAGGACATCTTTGTCATCAGCGCCGAGTACTATAGTAGCTGTAATTATTAGAATCGGCATGGATTAGGTGTCTTGGGGCTTCAAATAAGGTATTATCCCGGCGTTCACCCTGAGGGGACTGGAAAATAATCGCTGTCAGCGCCGTCATTCGAACCTCCGATGCCAGCAAGTCCCCGTCGCGTCGCGGTCCTGTGAGCGATTTAACGCGCGCGGCTATGTAAGCGGGGTCAGCTATAATTGACCTACTTTTATGGTATTGCAGCGAAAAGTTTACGACGGTTACGAAAGTAAATATTGTCTCGGGCGGTAAACTTTCTACAAAGAACATATTACATTTTAGTGGTTGAAGCATGACTATACCTGAACAAAACACGGCGAAGGTGGTTTTAAAATTAGAGCAGCTTCTACTTAGATTCTGTAAATTGTGAAGGATATATTATATCAGACTATGGATTGTATGATGAGACAAGGGTCTTGAACATTTTGAAACATAAATATGAAACTTGTTCGGGCACTTTCTTTTATGCTCGTAACTGCAGATTATACAGGGTGTGCAAATAGACTCGACGGCAGTTTTACAACATTACATTTATAGTTTTCATGACTTAATGCAGTAGACTACATGTTTTAAACCAATAGTCTCAATTTTCTTTTAAGAAACTGAAGGTAAAATGACTTTTTAGATTTTCAATCTAATAGGATACTTGCAGAATGACGCACATTTTATGTTGGATTACTTTATTCTAGTTTTCGAGTTAATTTAGAGCAGAGGTACTCAGTATTTTTCCATGATGGTCTGTTCTTTAACTATTCAAAGATTTGTGGACCAAGAATTGAAAAACCGATTGAGGGTACATTTTAAGTCAAATAAAAAAGAAAAGGAGAGAACCAACCAGCTTCGGTATCCCTCAGAATCCTCAATACGGAAAATGTCCACACTACACGCAATTTCTTATGGGTAACAAGTTCATAGGGGAGAAAACATTTCGAACACAGTTACCGGCAGCTAGCTATGCACTTGGCCATTCCCCTCGTCCTCCTGCATACTGCTGCAGGATAAAGCAATCGCCACGCTAAGCTGCACTGACTTAGACTAGTAATGTCCGAGGGAACAAGCTACTCATCAATGTTCTCAGACAGGGTAGTATTCGGCACGATCCCTGCACCGCTCCATGCCTCCTCCCCTCACTCCTAATCATTGAGCTCTCAAGGTCTTATGCCATCTTTGATGGCTCTTTCCGCTCTGAATGAATTTGATATCCTGTTTCCACCAGTCTTCGTCAAATTATATTATCAATTCAATAATTAATTATAATTTACAGGTTAAGCAAATGAGTAGTAATTTAATAGTACATTATGCAACGAGCCTATAATGGCTATAATTAAGACACGAGTATGTTTATTAAACGAGCGTATGCGAGATTTATTATTTCCATACGAGTGTCTTAATTACCATTATAGGCGAGTTGCATACGACTGTTTAATGTTCGACTATAATTATTATAACTATTTTAGGTTCGAAGATAAATATTCTTAAATATCTGTCGAGATTTTGCCAGTTTTATGTACTGAACAGAGCGCATGAGACGCAGAGAATGCCTTGTATTTGACAATGGTCTTCTCGATTACCCCACTATGACACTAGGCAACGCAGTTTAGAAGGCCTTGGAACTCCACGCAGGTACGATGCTAACCTTATATAATTGGTCGAACAACTGTTTCTTGAGCTGTGATTGGTGGGAGAAACTGTTTCAAAATGAAAGATAGTGTTATAATGACCATTATGATACAGTTTTCCGACACATAATAGTCAGGGTAGAACATAAAAGAAATTACGAACGTGTGCAATCTTCCTGTAGACATTTTGAATACATTATTTTTATTGAACATCAATGTTCCACACACTCCTCATTCCTTTTCTGGTGCTCTGTATACTCACGCCTATTACCGTGCTTAGAACAACCCCAACCCCACACGCAGTTTTGACAACTAATCGATACGGCGAAGACTAGTTAATTCTAGGATGTTTGTTTCTTCAAAATCCGTTAAGAATTATGGGTTGGGAAAAGTTATATTCAACTATGAAATATGGAGTTAAATAAGCTTACCGAGTGAAGCACGTCAGGGTGGGGTGGAGGGGGGGGGGGTTGACTGCTATGGTGTGAAACTGTCTGAAAAACATTTATTAACGTTTCTAGTTTCAATGTTGGCACACATCCATAAAGTAAGCCACAGAAGGCACATAAAACCTGCCTAAATTGGTAGGTAGTTCTTGTGCTGTAGTATCGATCTGTAGTCCCCTTCGTCATCGTTAAAAAGGCTCCCCCAACCCCAGCTTGGGGTGGCATGCAGTCGAGTCGATAGCAGGGTGGCTGGCTGGCCGTGTGCGAACATACAGACAGAAGCAGCCAGTCCCTAGGGGTCAGTGTTCCATCCATGCACCTGTAAGTGTCATTCGCTGTCGGCACTGATCCTCTTCCCCCCCCCCAGTCCACAACACACTACACCTGGCGAATATCTCTAGAAACATTTTAATCTATCTGAACATTTTGAAATACTATATATATATATTTTACACACACACACACCGAAGTACACGGGGCTAAATGACCACGATCTTGGAAAGCCCCTTAATGAATTAACATAAGCAGGCAAAAATTATGAACAGTGGATATACTCCTACACCGCGTACGGGATAAAAGTTAAATTATACAAAATAATCTATACTAATATAATAAAGCTGAAGAGTTTGTGTGTTTAAACGCGCTAATCTCTGGAACTACCAGTGGGATTCGAAAAATTCTCTTTATATATGATAGCCTGATTCAAGAGGAATAGTTTAGGCTATGTAGCATTAGGCTACACCTCTCAGGTAACCTTAGAGATTGATTTTTGTTCAGTAAGCCGGAAGAGCAAGATCCCCAGAACGACTTCAATAATACCGAAGTCGATTGTTGCCATGTAATGCGGACCGCATCACGTTGCCCCTACCAATGTTCTGGTGCAGAATTATTCTGAAATAATTCTCAATTATTGAGAGCTGCTTATAAATTGCAGTCACGGGGAGTAATTAGTGCAAAAAGATTTCTTAGGCCCCTTAAAACTGTTACGACAATAGTATGCCTCTGTACAAGGGCGATGGTGTTGGTGCAGTAGGCTATACTGAGGTTATCAGCTGCAATAAGCGTTGGGGCTTTCAAATTTACTTTCATTTATTCCGATCCTAATCCTTGAGCGCTCCAGTACTGTAGAACAAATAAATCCACCGGGCGAAGCCGGGCACTACTGCTAGTTTATATATATTCAGATAGATTTTTTATTTATTTATGTTAGACCATGCCAAAATATAAATAATATATGCCAGAAAACCGCTCATTAGTTCAAGTTTCATTGTAATACAGGTTCACCACCAATCAAGAGCTCAAGATTTTCATTACGAAACAGCTGTTTGACCAATTACAGTAGGTAAGAATAGCATCGCGCCAGCGCTCAACGCACTTTTTTTTCTTCCAAAATCAAACATGTCTGACAATTGACAACATTGAGGTTATGATAACCTTCTATCATTGTTTTTGTTTCAAAGCTTTGAAAACGCATGACATTGTCAAGGTCTTTGATCGACTGAAAATCAATATCCCAGCGCATGCGCTCTGTTCAGTAAACACAGCTGACGGAATCGACAGATATTTATTAATATTTATGAACATAAAATAAAGTTATAATTATCATCGAATATAAACAGTCGTCTCCTCTAATGGTAAATAAGACACTTATGGAAAATATAAAACTAATTATTGCCATCAAAGGCTTGTTTAATTTACTATGTATTTATTTATTTAGGCAAAATTAATATTAACTGTAACATGAAGTTCATTAACTGGAAGTACAGGTAACGACCGTGAACTACAGGTTCTATTTATCTGTAGTGGAATATTCTATCTGGAGTTCGTCATCCTCTCGAGTTCATTCTTCTCGAGATAAGCCCAGAATGTTTGCGCTCGGCTCAAGACCCACCCAGACGTGTATCAAGCTGCAAGGACGCACCATCATGTGATATAAAGTATCAGTAGGCTGACGAAATCGTTACAAACACCCAGGACTGGGGAATAACATGTTAGTTCTAACGCCATTCCAAGTAAAAGTTATTTTCTGCGATAACTAGTGGGTAACGACGCACGTAACGAATCAAATTAACTAACGCCAATGATTTTATTAGTAACGACATTAAGGAATGACTTAGTTGGCTCCCTCTTCAGTAGTTCAAAACAAGTGTGTGTTTAATCACATCAATGTCCCAGTTATTGGGATTACATCGTGTTGGCTGACAAAAATTGTTTAACACTAACAGAAATAGAGAGATTTGCAAATTATTTGACTCGATAGCAGCTTGCCAACATTTACTTTGTATGTTTAGTGACGTATTACAATGGAAATGGTTTACAAGGCGCTGAAATTACTTGAAATGCTTAATCAATAGTCTGATCCCTTTTTTTTAAGAATCTGACTACTTTTTTATTTGTATAGTTTCCAGTTAAAGAGAAGCCTCGTTAGTGCAGTATGCCACAAGTTTTGTTTTGATTACTTTATTCTAGTTTTCGTGTGAATTTAGACCAGAGAGATCGGGAGTCTTTTGCTACCAATTGTCCACTCGCTGAACTATTCAAAGATTCGTGGGCAATGGGTTGATATCACCTGATTTAGAGGATACATTCCAAAGTCAATGAAAAAGAGAAAAAGCGGACCCAGCTCAGGTGTCCCTCAGAATCTCTAATTTCTAAAATTCCCAGTTGCAATTTCTGATGGGAAACGTAAGTCCACAGAGAAGAAAACATTACTCATGAAAAATAAAATGATACGATTTTCAATCAAGTATTGTGAATGATTTAAATTATCGACCTATATTGACACTAATGATTTACACACCTCTATACCAACGAGTATTAAATAATTTTATTGCACCTTATGTCAAATTTGAATAAATAACATTGATTAATTACAGTAATTTCGGCCACATTATAGTCCTCAGTAATTGTTTTTTTTAAGAAACCATAATTGCGAGCAAAGTTTATTATGAAAAATTAATAAAAATATAAACGAAATAGTTTAAAAATCAGATCTGTAACAACTATGGGCCTTAAATTGAGGATAAAATAAGTGAAAATGGCATATCTAAACAATTGGTGCTTGCATATTACTATAAAACTGACTAAAATATTATTTTAAACATATCCTGTGAATGTCAACAGGATGTGACCTCCGTTAGTCGAATATAGGCTCTTTGCGTAGTAGAGCCAAGGTTGGAATTTGTAGGTTACTGTGTCTATATCTTCCTGCTGCAATGGCAATTTTGACGTGAATTGTAATATCAATTATCAAATAAACACTGAAAAAAGCAGCTTTAAAGCTACACATTAATGTTACATTTAGGGCTTACGACGTAATAGTCATCAGCCAGGGTACCTAACTGAGTGGAATCCATATGATTAACAGAGTAATATACTGTACAGTACTAACACAAACAAGGTGACGTTTCTCAATTCACCCTGATTGTCAAACTTTCACTTCAGCACTAAATTAGTTTAGACATACAATATATTGATCTCGTGAAGCAATCAACATTCCACAACTTCTAAGCCAGTTAAACACCGTTATTACGCTCTCTTCAAGGGACTGTGGCCTAAACAGCGGGACAGCGCTATAGACAGGAAATTGCTTGTGAGGAGGGTCAGCAATTTTAGAGACTATTTCAGTAAAGTACAGTATTATATTATTGTTTGTGTGTGTGTGTTTTTTTTTTTGGTTTTTTTTTTACAATTTATACGGAATTTTTCCTTTTTCGACAGGAAATAAACGCTATAAGCGAGATTTAGAAGCGTTATAATAGGGTAAAATTATGCAGTATTATAATCGAGCCATCCAGGGTCCTTACAAAAAGAGCGTAATTAACGGGATAGCGTAATAAGTGAGCGCTCAACAACTGTTTACTTTAACATAATACGTTCCTTTCAACAGCGATCCTATTTCCCGTTGGAGAACATTTCTTTCACGTCAAGTTTCAGTTGAGCATCTTAAAAAAAAAACTTCACAGAAGAACAAAATTATTTGGCACAAAAAGTTAAACAGTCCGAAGTCTTCAAGAAATAATTTAGAACGTTTAAAAAATTACGATTACAGTAGGCTACTAACAATCTTACAATATTACTGATCAGAATTTTGGTTTTTATGTCCCAACTTTATCTGAGACTATTTTAATTGCAGTCAAGATTGCCATATTTTCGAACAACACACTCATTGTTACAGCTCTGTCTTAATAATTTAATAGATATTTTGCTAGCTTATATTAGTGTTATTCAGCAGGCTACATTTTCAGAATATTAAGTTTTAGCACGAATATTTTTTCCAGGCATTTTATAAAACCGTATCACATTTTTTCAACATTTCATAATATATATTATTATTATTATTATACTTTACTATTGCCGGCCCCGTGGTGTTGGGGTAGCGCGCCTGCCTCTCACCCGGAGGCCCCGGGTTCGATCCCCGGCTCCGTCAGGGATTTTAAAACTGACGTGAGGGTTGGAACGGGGTGCACTCAGCCTCTTGAGGACAATTGAGTAGCTCTCTGACAGTGGGACAGCGCCCTGATCACGAATACCAAGATTAACGGCCGAAGGGACCCGACGCGCTGATCACGGGTCACCCCAATATCTGCAGGCCAAATGGCTGGGCAGCGGTCGCTCTTAGCCCGTCATGGGCTGTATAGTGCCAGGGGTTGACTTTTTTTTATATACTTTACTATTGCTTAGAATATTAAGGACAAACTGTTTGCTCGCAATTATTGATTATTTGTATCTCATTGAAGACTATATTTATTCCAGTCATCTTTCCATATTTTCAAATAACTCCCACATTGTTACAGATCTGTCTTATAAAACCGAAACTTACGGAAATTAAGTTACAATTAAGCTAATCTTTGAAAGTAACGACCATTTAAGTTACTTCGACACAGTAAAAAGTAACCATTACAATTAACGCACTATTCCCGACGTAAAGGAGTACAATTTCTTATTTTCGAGGTTACATTCTACTAATTGAATACTCTGCCACATTTAAAACAAACTTACAAAAGGAACTGCTATTATAGCAGCGCCCTCTCCGAGACAAAGGACTAAGATATTCCTCATTCATCCCTTTTCCTCCTTGATACCCACAGCTCATTACAGGAGAGGCTCTAAGCTTCATTTATTGCTCCGCTAAGCTTCTCAGTCATGGCTTACCACCGCGCACCTTCTATTCCCTTACTTTGTGTAAATTAACAGCGTTTCACAAATTGAATTCAACATTCGTTGCTTTATTAAGCTACTCAACACCTATATTGTACTCAATGTTACGGATTACATACAGTATTTTAGTTGCGTCTATCATGCAAAGATTCCCGGATTTTTTAAATTTTAACTAGGCTATATTCACAAAAATTTTCAGCCAACATATGTCAGTCATAATACAATTATATATTTATCCCAAATATACCTTCTTTTTGTCTATACTGAAGCCGCGAAATATTGTTTTATGCAATGTGCTACTTTACCCTAAAATAGCATAACCTCCCTATGAAGGCTTCCAAAAAGACGGTATATTGGCTTTCACGGTCAGTGAATTAAAACTCTGCAATGTTTTCTAGGTTTGTGCCGTGTCTTGTGTGGGGTTTCGTCTCGTCTGCTCGAGCTTATAGTTCTCGCAGTAAAGAGGCGCACGTGCGCTTCACAAAAAAGGGAGTTAGCGCGCAGTTCGCTACTCCTGTGGGGGTCCCGGCGGGGACACCAGGAGCCCGCTGATGAGCCAGCTTGGTGTCCTAGGCGAAACCCCACACGAGACACGGCACAAACCTAGAAAAATTGCTGAGTTTTACATTATTGAATTGTTTGAACATCCCTTTTCTTCTGCCAGGAGATCTTAACATGAAGCTACCGTATTTGAACACACTCCAATGTTATCGGCAGAGTCGGAATTTTAATACTCAATCTTGGTATTTGAAAATGAACCATTTACCGATTACGTCGTAGGTTACATTCAGTATGGCATTGTGATTGATTACAAGATAGCTAGTACACCAATTTAAATCAGTGTCCTCACACTTGTGTACTATCAGTAGATGTGATATGGCCTCGTTATTTAGCGTGCATTGTTAACAACTACGACATAACCTACACAAAGGCTGACAGATAACCTAGAAAATGGCGGCTCATGATGGGTTGCGATAAAATCTCCACCAGAATGCGTGTAGTCTATACCACGAACAATAGTTCCGAAACGGACATTTTCTGTGCTTCATTCTCGCCTGTGAAACCGGTCGAAACTATGAAGCTGTTGGGAGAGCTCTCGATAGAAGTACAGTTTGTATTTGGCTTGCCCTCATAGCGGGTTGCTCCCACCCTCGCGAGTAGGCGTGTTTATTCCGTGGTTATCAATAACTCAACTCGTGGAGCGGAACAACCCTCGACATTCCTCTTTCTTTTATAACAGGCTTCTATGCAGGAGGAAGAAGAGAAGCCGATTTACCTGGATATCATCCCAAGAGGATCAGGAGACCCGTCTTAACCAGGGGTCGGTAAGACTGGAGTTCACGCTAGACAGTTTGGATTTGACAAACTGAAATAATCCAAAATATCCACCAAATAAAGTTTGATTTACATCACACAGAATGCGTTACACACGTTACCATACAAAATTACGAGTTCAATGTGAGGCTGAAAATACGTTTATCATCGTTATAGGCTATGCTATTTCTTTGTTAGACCATACATCGAGGTTGTAAAGTTAAACTGATATAGCCTAAGTATGGAAATTGAAGTGCACGAGTGGGTTGCGACATTTCTGAAGTAAAAAAGTCCCGCTTGGCGAGCCGGAAGGCGCAAGTAGATTTCACCGGCAAGGGGGGGGGGGAGGAGGAGAGTGCACTGAACTTGCCATTTGTTTTATGCCTACAAAAGTTCCACATGTACAGCATACGAGAAGCTCATCTTACAGTTACGAAGACATTTTGTTCATCCCTTGGCGTAAGGGTGGGCCATATCAAACATTTCTTCAGATAAAAGTTATGTAATTTTTAGAGGACTATTTTTAACAGTTTTGATATTGTGCCCGTTTTAAAGGAGGTTGCCGCTATCAAAAACCTCCCTGAGGGACGTTTTTGGCCCTTGTCCAAAGAATAGTACGAACTTTGAATGGATTAGATTTTTAATAATCAAAGTTAGAGTGATATTTCACTTTATCGAAAAAGACCCAATTTTCACCTTTTTGGACCGATTTTGCCCATTAACGAACTCTGCCGAAATTTAAGAAGAAAGAAGTTCGTTGAGACGTATAATACTTTTAAATCTATGCTGCTGGTCCTAACTTATTGCTAAATAATCACCTCAGTTAGATGACTAGAAAGTCATTTCTCAAGGTCTTTTGTTTGACGTGTCTTACTGTATGGATGCGAAACCTGGACATTAGGGAAACTGGAGGAAACAAAACTTAAAGACTGCAGAAATGTGGTTTTGGAGAAGAATGACAAGAACAGAACAAGTTGGATGGACAGGAAAACAAATGATCTTGTTCTGCATGACGTGAAGGAGGATCGATGTTTATTAAAAACATGAAGAAGAGGACAACAAAGTTCCTTGGACATAAATTAAGGAAAGATTCTTCTCCAAACCAATATGAAGGGCAAAGTATTGGGAAAGAAATCTAGGGGACGTCCGGGGATGTCGTACATCAAGAACTCCATTGGAGAACTGGCATGTGGTTCTTATGGCAGCATGAAGAGACTAGCGGCAAACCGTCAAATTTGACTGCAGCCACAAGGCTTTACCTTTAAAAGGAAGGAAGCTTGTAGTTTTACGTGACCGTTAGTCTTGAGATCATAAGCCACGGGACCTCCTTTTTACGTGGAATCCGAAACACAGGACATGGCATTTCACTTCGAAAATCTCACATGCATTGACCGGTCCGCCTTGGTGGGAGGCATACAGCTAGACCGCTGAGCCACCACGCCCCCCTGCTTTACCTTTAATAAACGATGATTGTACTAATCGCGATCAGCAGCAGCCACCATGTCATCAGCTAATTTGCAAGATTGAGTTTATTCTGTTGGCCAAGGTTTCTTCGTAATCGGGAAGATCCACACACACTTAAATGCGGAGCTCTGTTAGGACAGCTCCTGAAGTTCGAAGTGGGGGAACCTATATCATCGTCAAATGTGAGTTATCCCCTTGCTGCACAGCAACAGTCGAGATCAAACGATTGTTCTATCTAGAGCCAGCAATAGGACTCCCGTCACCTTATCGCGCTGGTTGATGTTAACAACAAACCCCTGGTCCCAGGGAAGGAAGCACGGTCTGTAAACAAGCCCAGTGGGGTTGAGATGGGTGAGGACGGAAGTACTCATCAGATAATCACCCCCTTCCCTCTTTGTACTTCCTTCGGATGTGACAAGTCACTTCCAGCACACACGGTTGTCGATGCCCATTCACTGATGTTACTCATGCGAATGTGGTATTCAAATGTGCCACCAGGAGATGGTGGAATGTGCCCCGTGCCCAGTAAGCATGAAAACGCTGCCGGAAACAGTGCGAGATACTACAGCTAGTGTTCCTTTCCTTTCATTAGCCAGGGATAGATTGCATGACCATTATTGTCGACGGAGTTCGTTCAATAAAATACGGGAAAGTAATATAGCCTATCGATACAAAATTGATCGTATTTAAATTGGGTCAAAAACTACCAGGTCACGATTCGTCTACCTCCTGGCACGAGAATCATTTCTAATTGATGATCTTAGAAACTGTTTACCTCGATCAACCACCCAAGCATGGGAAAAACTACTAGCACCAATGAAGAAAAGAAGGGTAGACATAGGCTACCTGAAGAATTTTATGGAACTTAGCCATGATCGAACGGACGTGGACAACTGCTAACTTTGAGTTGAGGCATGTGTTTTACATGTCTGGCGGTCCATGGTTTTCACCACCTTATTTGTATTAACAAATCTTTCCATGAACTTACAGTGACGTGTGTATGCCATATATGTGGACAAGCATGTGAACGCTACCACCTAGAGCTCTGTAGTAAAATAAAACCATCAAGGTCTATTCAATTAAATGCGCCAGAGCGCAATTTCAGTGTACATGTTCATTTTTTTTCGATGGCTATTTGGCTGTTACAAAAGCATTATTAATAATCTTATATCTAATATTTATCATTAAAACTGTTAATTAAGATTGTTACTGGAAAGTCCTTAAAATTATATAAAATAAACGGTTAACTAGGAAATCATATCTATTACAAAGTAATAATAATATCGTATGGCCTAGGGTGCCGGGTGCAAACTTTGTAATCTGCACCCAGAGGGTAGCTTGCAAGTCGAATTTCGTTATTCTTTGAATCACTATGAAAGTCAAGGAGGTTAGATATCTAAGCTCCTTGAACACTATAGCGCTTTCTAGTAGAGAAATGAGGAACTTTGTGTTGACGGAAACTCCCGAGATTAATTTTGCCATTATGAACACGGCCTACTGAATTCAAATGAGTTCTTTGACATGTCAACATCGTATGATATGCGTGTAGTATTTTTGCCGCCTTTCAAAAAAAACACACTTACCACGGCCAGGAGCGAACCTGCAATATTGGGGTTAGTAGACAGACACGCTATCCACTCACCCACCGTGGCAAGCTAACAAAGTAATGTAAGTATAGTTTTTCCCTGTACGAGGGGAAATTCTGCTATTAATTGAACATGTGAAGCGCAAATGTCTTGTATCAAGTATCTTCTATAAATGAAACTCATCAAGTTGTAAAATTCAAAAATAAAATCAGTCAATGTTCGAATTAAAATAAATAAATAAATAAAATAAATAAATAAATAAATAAATAAAT
This sequence comes from Meconema thalassinum, assembly GCA_946902985.2. Taxonomy (NCBI): domain Eukaryota; kingdom Metazoa; phylum Arthropoda; class Insecta; order Orthoptera; family Tettigoniidae; genus Meconema; species Meconema thalassinum. The sequence goes on along the minus strand of OX336399.1, from coordinate 160,330,943 downwards.
AAATAAATAAATAAATAAATAAATAAATAAATAAATAAAAAGATAATAAGTTATGCTAGTTTTGAATGATATTTAATCATAAGGATCTATGAGGCTGAATGGGAAGGGGTTAACCCCCATTCGATCCCTTTGATTCGCCTTTGCTTCGAGCAACTCTTCTACTAGGCATATTTCTGTACACAAATTGCTGTAATTTTCGGGTACAATCCACATCAGAAGAGGATTTGAAACAACAACAAAAAACTTCCCGCTTCAAAAGCGACAGAAAGATCCACCACACGTACGGTCGAAACTTTCACCGCCCAAAGGAGTTATGTAGGTGCTGATAATGACAACGCGCACACTAATGCAAACCGGATGAGCACTGCAAAAACAAGAACACCATTGGGACATAAATATGGCGGCAGGCATATGTTGAATAACCCTCATAGCGTATTGCGGTGTTGGTATGGTAACGATTTTGTCGACTCCTTTATATTCAGACGACGAAATAATATATTTTACAATTTATTCTTATCTATATATATAAAGCACAAAGTTTGTCTGTCTGTCTGTCTGTTATGTATACAAATCTACACCGTTTCACCGATCTGAACCAAAATTTGTATACTTACCCTTTGGAACCCTGCGGGTAACCCCGTCAACATTAAATTTCGGACAGACCACCCCATTCCCTGCATTTAGGCCCTTTGGTCCAAATCCACACCGTTTCACTGATCTCAACCAAAATTTGTATATTTACCCTTTGGAACCCTGCGAGTACCACTGACCACTTAAAATTTCGGACAGACCACCCCATTCCCTGCATTTAGGCCCTTTGGTCCAAATCTACACCGTTTCACCGATCAGAACCAAAATTCGTATTCTTACCCTTTGGTGCCCTGCGAGTAACACTGTCCACTTGAAATTTCGGACAGACCACCCCATTCCCTGCATTTAGGCCCTTTGGTCCAAATCCACACCGTTTCACCGATCTGAACCAAAATTTGTATATTTACCCTATGGAACACTGCGACTAACACTGTCTGCTTGAAATTTCGGACAGACCATGCCATTCCCTGCATTTAGGCCCTTTTTGCACAAATCTACACCGTTTCACCGATCTGAACCAAAATGTGTATACTTACCCTTTGGAACCCTGCCAGTAACACTGTCTGCTTGAAATTGCGGACAGACCACTCCATTCCCTGCATTTAGGCCCTTTGGCCCAAATCTACACCGTTCCACCGATCTCAACCAAAATTTGTATATTTACCCTTTGGAACACTGCGACTAACACTGTCTGCTTGAAATTGCGGAGAGGCTACTCCATCCCATGCATTTAGGCCCTTTGGCACAAATCTACACCGTTTCACCGATCTGAACCAAACTTTGTATACTTACCCTTTGGAACCCTGCCAGTAACACTGTCTGCTTGAAATTTCGGACAGACCACCCCATTCCCTGCATTTAGGCACTTTGGCACTAATCTACACCGTTTCACCGATCAGAACCAATATTCGTAAACTTACCCTTTGGTATCCAGCGAGTAACACTGTCTGCTTGAAATTGCGGACAGACCACTCCATTCCCTGCATTTAGGCCCTTTGTCCCAAATCTACACCGTTTCACCGATCTCAACCAAAATTTGTATATTTACCCTTTGGAACACTGCGACTAACACTGTCTGCTTGAAATTGCGGCGAGGCCAATCCATCCCTTGCATTTAGGCTGTTTGGCACAAATCTACACCGTTTCACCGATCTGACCCCAATTTTATATACTTACCCGTAGAACCCGACAAGTAACACTGTTCACTTTAAATTTCGGACAGACCACACTATTCCCTGCTTTTTGGCCCTTTGGCAGAAAACTACACCGTTTCACCGATCTCAACCAGATTTTACATAATTACCCTTTGGAACTCGACGAGTAACACTGTCCACTCGAAATTTCGGACAGACCACTCCATTCCACGCATTTAGGCCCTTTGGCACAAATCTACATCGTTCACCGATCGAAAACAAAGTGTGTATACTTACCCTTTGGAACCCGATGCGTAACACTGTCCACTTGAAATTTCTGACATACCACTCCATTCCCTGCATGTAGCTCAGGAATTCCTCGGGGTTGCCAGCTTCCTAACTCACCAGTCATGAACCCTTGAGGGTGTACCAGAAGTGGTGGGTCTACACACACCCTGCCTCTTTGATGGCCTTGAGCAGAAGACAGGAGATATTATGAAAAGTAAAAGAAGGCAGACCCCTCGAAGAATGAGGGTATCAGGAAAGATGAGACAAAGCCAATTAAGGCGGTAAATTGAAAGACTCCCTAGCCCTCGGATACCCTAATACAGTCTGGGTCGGAAGAGAACAAGAGTTGACCAAGGGAGGCCGACAGGAAAGAGAACTGAAATGAGCCTGGCACCAGGAAGTAGAAGCGATGCCAGACTCAGCTGGGGTTCCGTGGTCGCCAACCCACGTCCCACAAGTTGTGAGACCCTGGGGGGGGGGGGGATCAGTTGTGAGAATAGCTTGCTGATTCATCGTGAGGTGACTTGAGAGTACTTTCCAGAGCCCGCCGTGTTATCTCCTGCTGTCTATGCTGATGCCAGCACAGGGCCGTTGCGAAACAGTGAGTGATTCCCGGTCAATCTGTATAGGACGGGGAACCCCGAACGTGTGTCATCATATTTCGTCATCATCTGCGATCATCTCAGGTTCGTGCAGCTTGGACCTATATTCTTTGTCTTTGCCGAGCAGTACGCTCTTTCACTAGGCGCATCCAGTACAGGCCTAAGCCAGAAAATAAGGTTGAGACTTTGGAAGACATCGAAGCTAGACACCTGAATTACCTATATCAGTTTTAAAATAACACCATGTTCGTTTAGTAGTCTTTTTTTCATTACCTTATTATTATCATCATAAGTGCAAATGACCTAGATGTTACGCGCATCATACCAATAATCACCGCCGCATAAAGTCTTTCTCGACTGTGATTTTTAAAATATTTATTTTTGGTTGGTTGGTTCTTAAGTTTAGGGGCTGCGACAACGCGGTCATGTAGCCCCGTATACTTTGGGTGTGTGTAGAATCTGTCTGATAACCGGTGTTAGTTGTGATGACTGTATTAGTGTGTGTTATCTGTTTTTTAATTTAAGTACAAACTGCAACTTAGAATTCTTCAAATAGTTCGTACTTTTGCCGCCAAGCGCCACCGTCAACGACTACTAGGCCAAGTTCGGAACTTAGCTACCAGACGCCACTGCAGTCGGCTCTTGGCAACGGACGTAGACATCTATGAGCGTTGTTTACCTATCCAATTTAGCTTCACACAGGTGTAATTAGTGGAAGGTTCAATAACATGCCATAAATCTGACATGGGACCGCCGGCTTTACTTCCCCTCCGAAGAAAGGCATACTGACGGATTTTTAACGCTCTTAAAATATCCGACGGCTTCGGCCGGGTTTGAACCCGCTATTTTGGGCATAGAAGCTCAGCATGCTACCAAATACGCCACCGAAGCCGCCATATAGTTTTTATTACAGTACATTGTGTACATTATACGTTGAAGTGTCAATTCAATACCGGTAGTAGTTTCCCTTATCATCCTCATCATAAGAGCAAATGACCTACAGTAGATGTTACGCCCATTACACCATTAATCACCACACACAATAAGTCTTCCTCGCCTGTGAATTTTGAAATATGTATTTCTATTACGGTAGTTTGTAAGTTTGACGTGTCAATTCAACAGTAGTTTTTATTATCATCCTTATCAAAAGGGCAAATGACCTAGATATTACTCCCTCATTGTCTTTGGGGGCAAATGACTTAGATTTTTTAAGTCCATTATATTTCTAAGGAGACCTTAAAACATTATCATCATTCCACCGGGCGAAGCCGGGTACTACTGCTAGTTGACTATAAACATGAAACGAATGATGAAATAAGCTATGCTATTACGTTATTCCTCTTGAATTAAGATAATATCGGGATTAGAACCCGAATCTCCTGCATTCCGCGCAAACTTGTCCATCTTAGTCATCAATGATCCACGTCCGACCAACTCATTTCCGAATCTTAGGTGAAGGCACTGGAAAGAAATTTGCACCGACTTTGGTGGGTTGGTTCCTTAGTTTAGGGGCTGCGACAATGCAGTCAGGTAGCCCCGTGTACTTTGGGTGTGTGTATGTAGAATCTGTCTGATAACCGGTGTCAATTGCGATGGCTGTGTTATCTGTGATTCAGGTAGGACTGCAGACGATTAATTTTGGCAAGTAGTTCCTACTTTCGCTACGAAATGCTACCGTCCACGACACCTAGCTGCGGACGTGGCTACTAAATACCAGCGCAGTCAGCACCTGGCGGCGAACGTTGTACTAATATAGCGTTATCAAACGAATCTACAAATTGTAACTTCCACAAGCGTAGTTAGTGGAAGGTTCTTTTTCATGCCATAAATCTATGACATGGGACCACCGCGCCGGATTTCCTTCCCCTCCGAAGGAAGGCATACTGAGGGATTTTTAACGCTCCTAGCACCAACTTTATACGTGTCACTAAGAGCTAGTGTCTTAGTTCGAACCACACTAAGGAAAACTTAAAAATGCAGCTACAATGTTTGATCAAAGTTTAATTTTGGTTAATTGCAGACTTAAGAGACTTTTTCGACTCATTTTGGAGAACGAGAGGAAACTCTTCTTTGGCAACAAGAATTCAGAGATTTACGGGCTTGCTACATCCTTGACCATCAGCCCTGCATGGTATTTGTTTTGACAACCTGTGTTCCTGCGACGACTGTGGTAGTAAGGGTCATAATTATTAAGGTCAAATATTGGGGAAGATACCCCGGAACTTGAACTTTGAGTATTTTTATCAAGTAAAAAAAAAATCAGAATGGCCACTGGCAGGGATAGGATTCGAACCTGGGATCTCCGGACAGAAGCTACCATTGCAGTAGTGTAAGCCCGACTTAATGCATTTGGCTACGTTGCTAGGTTACGAAAGAAACATCAGGCCCCTAAAACCGACGCTGATTCCCACAGCACCCTACAGGGAGACGTCAGTCTTCATTAATACCCTCGACATTAATTTAAGGCTAGGAGACGTTCAAGGTCAGATACGCTCCGAACAGTAGCGAGATTCTTCTCCACCCTCTTCTAGCTTTTAACTGAACATGGGGGAACGTGGACGGCGACAATACTCCACGAGCGAGATCCCAGGTTCAGCCAAACTTAAGAATGGTTTATCCCTAACACTCCAATCAATTGCTGTGATGGTACCTTAGTTCTTGGACGCCTACCCAATTCAAGACCATTATAGTGTCAAGTACATGCAGAGATTTCCAAAGATCATAATTTTATTGAAAGAGCAACCCAATTTTCTGCATTTTACCACCAACACTCCAGTCAACCATACACGTTTTATGAAAAATTCCACAATTTAAAACATTTTTTTTTCGTTTTTTTAGGGTTAACTAGAATGCAAATGAAGGCAACGCCATCAGAATGATTATTTTATAATTTAAGGAGTTTTCAAAAAAAAAAGTAAAAAAGAGGCATTTTGTGATCACGTAGCTAGCAACTACCACAATGATCTTTTTTTATAATTTTCTTTCAAGAAAGATCAGCATTAGTGCTTATGATGTCCCCTATATTAGTTTATCACCATTGTACTAAGAAATATACATTCCTTCAAAATTAAAAAAAAATCCTTTCTTCACATTCAGTTTTTGAATGGGGAGTCATTTTTCTCAACTTTATTACAGGATATTCCTAACTTTATGATGTTTAAGTGTTGACCTTGTTGGGGTTGATAGGTGAATTAGAACTTATTTTGTTTCAATACACAATATTCTTAGGTTAGAGTAAATTAAGTTTGGCATTATGATTAGACACGCGCGCCCTGGTCCGTTTAAATTAATTTTCTGGGCATATTTATACATGAAACATGTAAAAACCAAGAAACATGACTCATTCCATCCTAATATGCCATTTCAAATGTGTATGAATACTTTGAACAGAAATGCCGTATTGGCCTGAAAATAAGCCGCACTTTTAATTATAATTACTTGGGTAAAAAATCTGGGTGCGGCTTATATTCGCTACCTACACTTTTATAATATGTCATGTACTGTTAAAAAATGAACGCGGCAATAAAGCAACTAGAGAAACTAGGGGCATTTAATGACAACAATGCGAACATTTGTTTTGGCGGCGACATTGTTATTCGGTAACACAACACGGTTTTGTTACGCAAGTTTTAATAACCTACAGCAGCTCAGTCTCAGCAAGATCTGTAAGAAAGTCTGTTTAACGCAAAAATGAACGATCATTTACCGGTAGAGCGAAAGCTTCAAAGGAATTCGGCGTGCTTATGATGCAGCCTTCGAACTTGCAGTTGTGCGTTATGCCAAAAGCACAACGAACGGAGAGCTTCGAAGAAAATATGGATGTCAGAAAAAATATTTTACGTGTTGGTAAGTACAAGAAAATTAATGTGCCTTCCCTTAATCCGGATGCGGCTTATTTTCGGGCATAAACTTGTTTTCCTCTTCGAATATGAAGAATGCGGCTTATTTGCGGGCCAATACGGTACGTCGAATTACAAATCAATCCGAGCATTATAACGAAAGTGAGAACAGACGGCCACGATGTCCCGATCCCTAAATGAACAAGGTTAACGAGCTCCTAGATATATTGTGGCAGTGAAGATTTGACGGTTTCAGCTGGAAGTAAACTGCTCGAGTCGCAACCGTTTTTGTCAACTCGCAGCGGCCACCCTGGGTGTGATTCTGTAGTAGTAGTAGTAGTAGTAGTTTCACTGAAGGACTGACATCGTGGTCATTTGAGTCAGTGTGTGTAGAATTCGTCTCATAACCTGTGTTATTAGAACACCTTTTTGACGCTTTGCTTGGTAGGCTTTCCACCGCACGTCAGCCTAATATCAATCTGACAGTTATACCGCGATTAATAGTGTAGCTTACAGACTCAACAAAATAATTCCAATCACTGGAATATGTGAAAGAAAAAAACACCAGAAATAAATGACGATGTCCGTAACAATATACTAGTAGAATCTTAACAATAATACAGGTTATCAAACAAGTCCCACAACACTGACATCTTCAAGCCTTCATTTCTCATCATTCTTGTAGTAATTATAATTTCAACGCAAAATTAAGACATTGCATCACAGTAATCAACCCTGAAGCACTACACGCCTCGAAAACAATCATTGGAGGCAGATCTCTTATTAAAGACGTAGAGAAACGAAGGGAAATATTGAGGAAAATCCTTGGTTAAGTCTGCTCAGAAGGAATCTGGATGAAACTGAAGTCTTAGGAGCGTTATCAGCCAGCTGTAAAGATGACTTGACACCTGCAGGAAGAAGCGATCGAATTTCAACGGCCACGTTTTCAGAAGGAACAAGGACGGGCTTCTCAACCTTGCTCCCTCAATGAAAGCCAAGAACAACTGGCTTAGTGAAATAGTAAAAGACTTCAAGAAACTGGCATACGAAATTATAAAAGGAAGACTCCAGTTTAGAACGCCAATCAGCAACCTTCATTTCTCTGAGAAAATGAGTACCAGGACTGACAAAATCATAGACTGAAAAACTGAGGAAGACTTTCAGTGTCCAGATGAGATTTTAGGCGGATAAAAAACAAGTAGTTCCGTGTATATATCCCACTTATGTTAATTGCCTCTTTCAACATGCAAAATGTCAGTTTAATTGCTGTAATAGATTCGTAATTATTGAGAACCATCTAAATATTTCGGATGGTCGCAATGTTGGATTTCTACATATGTAGGCCTTCGAGTTATGTACCATTACAATGAAGATTATTTGTGTAGGTGTATCATTCAAACTTCAATCGCATGATAAGGACACAAGAAATTAAAAAAAAAGAGATTTTAAAATTTCGCACAGCCGCCATCTTGACGTTATATAAACAATTTAACTGAATTAGATGTCATTGCATTACAATGCGTATACACATTTGCTGTGCCAAGTTTCACTGCGTTTGGATGGTTAAATCGCGAGAAAAGTATTTAAATGTTTCAATTTCGCCTGGCCGCTATGTTCGTTTAGTAGATAGGTTTTTTAAGGTCACATAGGTGAACTTCTAGTAGTGCCCTTTATCACCGCAAAAAATTCAGTAATAGTTTCGTAATATAGAATGCCGGTGAAATATTTCGCACAGCCACCATGTTGGATTGGTGAGACTTAATAAAATTTGAATGGCACGGTCGGGGTCGGCCAAAATAGTAGTACGACCTTACCGAGTTTCATTGAAATCGCTCCAGCCATTTAGATTTTATTAGGGACACACACACGCACGCGCGGACATTGAGGTGATCCCATAAGCCTATTAATAAATGAAAATCTGCTAAAAATCTACGTCCCTTTAAATGCTGTGTTATAGTGACGACTATTCAGTTAATAAGCGCAGTTGAACTCATTTTCCGATGATAAAATACTAGATCCAGTCCAGATGTTATAAAAAATGCCCCACGCTGCCCAACAGGAAACTGGGGGCGCGATCATTATCATGTAGCGTAAAGGAATGTGTGCCCCCTCACCCACCCAGCCCTTGCTTGGTCTGTCGCACAGTATGTGAACATCCATTACCCACTTTAACTTGACCGTCAGCGTGGGGTTTGGGCCAAATGCGTGGGAATTAGGTTAAGTATAAAAAATCACTGTTAAGACAAGCACAATCCAGATTTATGATCATAATATGCGCTGCTACTATTTTGGGGTTCAGACGATTTGGGTAACAACCCACAAGTTTAATTTGACCAGTGAACGTGAGAAACAAACATCGGCCATGATTTAAATAAATTGCTTCTGCGACAACTTTTGACAACCTTTACATTGCCAACATATCAACCCTGACCTCGGTAGTTTCGCCCCTTAAAACATTAACCCCCTTTAACGACAGGGTTTTCTACAGAATGTAGTCCGTCCCATTTCTCCATTTCAGAGGACCGCAACCAGTTGCACAGAAAGCGCAGGAACGTCAGCTGCTCAATTAAAACTTCGTAACCAAGTTTTTCAGAAAATAACTGAAAATGGAAGGTTATTTATTTAGCGTATGGTACAAAACACATCCCAATACATATTATAATACAACGAATTAATCAGCATTGAAAAAATAACTATTTACTAAGCAGAAAGATAAGGGTCAAAATGCCAGATTTACATCCTTTTTTTAGTGTCTGCATTTTTCTGTAGCCATCAGGAACTCCAACTGAAGCCCCAAAGAAGGCTGTTAGTGGACAATCTTGGGTAATATGCTGAATAGTTTGTCTATCAGCACCGCAGGTACATTTCGGAGATGGAATTTTCCTCACCTGTGAAGCGAGTCCGCGCATCTGCCACAATTCCTTTCAAATTCTATTTTGGGTAGACCACATTTTTCTAGGAAACTCAAAACCCGAAAGCTTGGTTGTAATGCATGGCCTAGTTTGTTGCTCCGGTGTGGCAGAGATCGACCAGAACTGCTTCCAACGGCCAGTCACGTTGAACTCTCTTTCAACAACGTTGCTGAACGTCCGTAGGTTTTAACATGAAATTACCCTATACATGTTCCTAACTGAGTAACAACAGTGGTAGCCAGATAAACCTTTGGATCTCCTGGCATTTGCCTCGAGTAGAAGTGGGAAACCAATTCCATGATGGCTGAGGTAGGAATCTAATCCTCCTCTCTTCAGTTTAGTCTCACGAGGCTGAGTACCCCGTTCCAGCCCTCAAACCAGAATTAAATTTCTTAGTAGAGCCGGGAATCGAACCCGGGCCTCCACGGTGACAGCCAAGCAACGAGGCGGACGCTCAAGTTAAAGCAGATGACAACGTCCTACCTCTAAAAATAAAAAAAACAGTTTAAAATATATACATTGCTCTACCTGACGTCCGGAACAACACATCGAAAGGACCCCCCCCCCCCCGGAATTCTCATCATCCCATGCTTATGCTTTTTCGGGTTATAAGATGGTAGACACAAATTTGTACAGCACACACTAAAAGATTGATTTTTAAAAATGCATCCGCTTGTTAATGCATAGAAGTTTGATGATTTTAGACTTGGCATCACTGCTATCTTCATAATGTTTTAGGATCACACAGTAAGATATTGTTGGCTCACAAAAACCCCCTCTGGTTGACGTCAGCGCTGCGAATAATGCATCTGCTTGGTGTAAGAAGTATCAAAAGAATACTTCCGAAACATATGCCGAGGTCGATAGCCTCAGCCGAGTACCGGGCTACGCCCAGTCACATTGGGAATGGTAAGTATAAACCGGTAACTGTCATAAACACTGCGTCCATTCAAGAACAGACCACTTCCCAAATTATCTAACCCACGTCTTGAATGATTCACAAGTTATTGTCATATCGATGCGTTAAGTGCCGAATTGATATTGCATTTGTTTTGTTCGAGAATTTTTATATAATTTATACACTGACGAGGAAATGCAAATACACTACACTACAAAAAATATTAAAGAACTATCTCAGTTTAAACGAGGAAAATTCAGTTTTATCTTCAAACTGTCATTACAGAAGAGAAAGAATATTTATATGCAAATTCCAAAAACATGGCATTATGGTTCTGAGGATTGTACATGGTTGCTGCAATTATTTCAGGTACAAGTGGGGCTGGATCAGGTCACCAATGTGAGTGTAACCTGGAAGAACAGACGATCGAACATCTGGTCCAACGCTGTCCTCTTTATTCGTACCCTGGCATTCCTGACGATTTGTTCGATCTCACACCCGGTTTAACCGAATGGTAGAAAAGGTTGGACTTTAAAGTTTGAATATTACCTTGTTATGTATAATTGTATAAATTACCATACGATTAAATAAAGAAATGGTTCTCAAAACGTTTCGGCTACACAGCTACTCTTAAGCATTATCCGCAGCTTATCCGCTATCCTCTCAGGCATGCAAACTACACTGCCCACCAAATAAAACTTAATATTTTGTAGAAACAGGGCCGGGCCCCTCTAATGTCGTTTCTATGTTTTCTAGCAAATTAATGAAGGCGAAAACCATCAGGCCAATAACTAACAAGTTCAAACGCGCTCTTTGAATGGGCATAACGAATAATCAAATAATAATAAATAGCGGACCCGTGCGAGAACTCGCGCATAATGGGTTGTGTGCGCCCCAAGTGTACAGACTACCCACCCGGCACTACAGCTAAGCGGGCTGTACGCGACACAGTTCTGCCAGGGGTTATTGTGTTTATTTTTTAAAAGCAATTATAAACTAATAAATATATTTCCGTTTCAAGAAATGCAAGATTTTTTCTGTACTATTGAGACGATTTGGAAGATTTTGGTACAAACCAAACCTTCTAACTCCTTTTGGTTTAGGAGTCTTAGCTTAAAATAAGAATAATAACATCCACGGGAAACAATCATTGGTGGCGGATTTTGAACAGATGACAAAGAGAAACAAGAATGGAAAAGTTTACGAAAACTTTTTGGCCCAGTTTGTACAGAGGGAATATGGAGGGAAAAAAAAACATAGTAGGAAATATATTGTCAGTCTGAATAAAACTCGCCCACTTTTCGGAAAAGAAGATTGAAATTTTATGGACACATTATCAGAATGAACAATAACAGACTAACTAAAAGGATTCTCAATCTGGGCCTTTCATTAGAAACCAAGAACAGCTGATTCGTGAAATTGAAACATCTCCAGGAAATCAATATCCCAGAAGACATTGTACGGGACGGATGTAAATTCAGATCCAATCACCAATTTGGAGACCAGAGCTTGGGCAGAAGAACGAAGGAAGCAGCTCAGCGAGATGAGGATGAGATTTTGGGAAGGCCAGCACATTAAGCTAAGCAGGTTCAATCGTGCTCCTGAGTTAGGGTAGAAGGACGTAAAAATATCATCCTTGATTCGCATGAACTTCGCAGTGCTTTTCGATGTCCGGCTCCGTGGCTAAAATGTTAACGCGCCAGGCTTTGGCCCGACGTAACCCGGGTTCGATTCCTGGGCGGGACATCAGGGATTTTAATCTCCTGGGGTTAAATCCCGTGGCTCGGGGACTGGGTGTATGTACCATCTTCATCATGACTTCATCCTCATTATGGCACGCAGGTCGCCTACGGGCGTCAACTAGGAAGAACTGCACTCAGCCTCCCAGGAGGCCACACATTCATTCATTGGTTTTCTATGACTTTCTAGGGATAGCTTGATCTCTCGTGGAGCACGTGCCTGTGGTAAGTTATCGGAAAGGCGAGGGGGATATGACCGCTCTTCTCAGCAGTAATTTATTTGCTCGCACTGTTTAATCTGCACTTGTGTGATGCGATGACATTAATGTTTCGTCGGCGAGGAATGCGACACTTATCAGCGGGTCAAATTCTTAGCCGACAAGGTCAGCTCCAGACAAATAACCAACTGTTTTCAGCAAAGAAATATGAGCACAGGAAGTGCCAAGTATACACACGACAGTCAGCACGTCAGTATCTTGTTCCAGAGGAAAATGGCTGAATTAGCACACACATCTGTAGAAGGTAGACAAGTACAGGTTGTTAGCTATCTACGTATCCAAGCGGACTATAGATCAATTTACAAACTAAAATTATTAAAAACCCACCAATTACACTTATAGTAATTCCAATAATGCTATATAGACTATGAATCCCAATTTAGTTAACACAGTAAGATGCTATATTGGCTTTCACGGCCAAGGAATTAACACTCAGCATATTTTATGGGTTTATGCCGTGTCTAGTGCGGGTTTCGCCAAGGAACACCAACATAAGCTCATCAGCGGGCTCTTAGTCCAGTCACGGACACCAAGAACCCGCTGATGAGCCGATCATTGTGGTCCTAGGCGAAACCCCGCACAAGACACGGCATAAACCTAGAAAAGTTGCCGAGTTTTAAGCACAATCCATATCCTCCTAACTTTTACTTAGCTGAGTGTTCAGGGTGTCGAGGTTCAACAGTGACGGGACTTGATTTCCGGGTTGGTACCGTAAGTTGAGGTAACAATGCTGCACTTAACAAATATAAAAAAAAAGAGAAGCCTATTCAATGCCTTATATTGACGCAAACAAGGCTACCAACGCTAATGATGTTTCATATGAGGGGCTTTGACACGGTGGTACAGATGTTAGTACTGCAGAAGTCCACTTGATACATCAAATGGAGTGAACTTTGGAACTTCGAATGCCAACTTCCACATAAAACCCAGTATGAACACTGAACCAATACTGAGTAGTAATATGAAAATGAAGTACAATATCAATGCAAGAATTACTGAAACACAGAAAGTAATTCCAATAACTGCAATTCAATGTAATGAAAAACTGATGAACACTGATGAGTCTACATTTAACCCTCAAGAATTTGCGTCAAAACATAACGCGAGGACTGGCGCCGGGTCATTTTGACCCATAGTTTGTCACATCCTTTTTTGTCGTAGTCTTACAGATTTAATGAAGTAATTTTACACCTGCTCAGGTGTCTTCCTATGAACTATTCCCAATATAAAATGAGGTGTATTAACATTTTTCAAATTTAACATGCAGAAAAAATACGATTTTGGGTACAGTATCATTGGCCTTGAAGGCGGCGATAAAGCAGTCATCTCTTTTTTTTAAAGCTGATGACTAAGGTGTCCCTAGACCCTGAACATGGACAACAAGAACGTAAGCTATGTGATTGTGCTGCACCAAAATAGGTGGATTAACTTTTTTTTTAGATTGTCCTGGCTAACATAAACAGAAAATTATCACGCGAGGACTGGCGCCATGGGTAAATCTGACCCGACCGTAAATAATATAGAAATTACTTTGTTGTTCACAAAGTAATGAAGACGTTACTTTTGCAGGGTGAAATTCAAGGATAGGAAAGATAGGTACTGTAAACGACAAGAAATGAGGGCTGTCCAAAACGAAAAGTAAGAGCATTATTTAAGCTTCGGCTCAAAAATACCCATGCGCCAATCCTCGAGGTTAACATCACGCGGAGAATTCACAAGCTCGGCCCAGCCGTTGTATGGACTGCAAGTCTCATTTCAACACTAAACGGTGGCCCTACCTATGATCTGTAGTATCGCATCAAAAACTAATATTTCGTAAAACCTGCAGAAGTCCCCTCCTAACATCAAGCGACTCATTAAGAACAGATGACCTTTGTGATCCATCCCGGAGAACACCAACAATCAGAGTAAGCATCGGGCATTTCTTTTCGATAATGCTCCTCTCTCGCAAGCAAACAGCTTCATCTCATACTCTTTCGAAAGAGATCGCTGGGCAATGATAGAGCTTCATTACCAGTAGCTTCACTTGAAAACTCCCGAACAATAAGGCATTATTGCATCTTGAGAAGAAAAAAAAGTTACATCTTTAATAATGAGGTTAATAAGAGCAAGAATGTCTGTTGAGGCTTTGAAGTAAACTCGCAATGGTTTGTGAAATTGAATAATTGTGGCGCATTTCACAGGGAGTTACCCAATGCAGCTCCTAAAACAGTCTCATTATGCTAATGCAACAGAACAATGCAACTGAATAACTCCTTCAGCCTGTTCCCACACCGCATCGCTTACCCGCAGTTCTGCATTGGCAGAGGTGTTGCATAACCAGCCTACTACAGGAGGAACTAATCACCGCAACTCTTGTCTGTTATGTACAGTTAGCTCGAATCCTTGAAAAATGCCACCGTACGTTATGCGAGAAGTGGGGTAGTTTGCCATCATTTCCTCATTGAGTTAAAACAGTGATAATGTTATTGGTTTTAAGTCTCATAACTACCGAGGCATTTAGAGAGGCATGGGTCGGATTTTTTCCTGGTCGAGGATCTCCAAAATGCCAATAAAGCTAATCACTTAGTAGGCCTACCTCCAACGGCAACTAAGTATGTCGTAGACCTATTGAAAGTGACCGTCCCGGCATTTGCCTGGTGGTGAAAATGAGAAACCACAAAAACCATTTTCAGGACGGCCGAGGTGGGATTCGAACCAACGCTCTCCCGAGACTCAGGCTGGAAAGTTAGCGCTCTCTGCCACCGTGGGCGTATAAGATAAAATTAACAATTTGAATTGAATTATTTAGTCTTATTCGTGATCCCACATAATTTGATCTAAAGGTATGACTAGTCACAAAGGTCCTCTGTTCGATTCCAGGCTCTATTGGGAAATTTACCTCTGCTCCGAGGATTAGCACGGAGTACACCGATCACTAGAAGCTCCTGAAAGTGTTTTCTATTGTTTCTCACACTACTCCAGGCAGGTAAATCCCATGGTAGCCTTTTCGCAACCATACTACTTACTGCTGTACATCCACAAGTTGCCATATAAATACCTATTCAATGAACTGAAACTTTCTTAACCCTGCGTTACTCGCGCACGGTCTCACGACCCGGGCGTCAGTTTTTGTTATTACATAGCTAAGTTGGCTAAAAGTGCGGCGAGCCGGTATAGCTTCCGTTTTCAACTCCCCCAACCCCTCCCCTACTCTTTTGTTCAATCCGTGGTGTGACCTCAACAGTACCGTTTTCTTCAATACCGGTTTGTCATTCCGTGCCTGAGTAAATGTGTTTGTGCTTTTTCAACTTTTTAGTGTAGACATATCTAAATCCTAAAAAAAATGAATCATAATGAGTAGAAGAGGATTCTTCGTCTACTAAATGAAGTGTCAAGTGAACCTGGTATATTTGATGAAGAAACAGATTCAGACTGATAAGTGTCAGTGTGTATGTGTAAAAGTGTCTGATGTCTACAGAGTTGACATTATGCTAACCAAAAATTTCTTTACATTCACATTTTCTAAGATGTCATTTTCAAAAGCAATGTTGTTTGATAAGTTATTTCCAATAAAAAGGGGTTTCAGTTATTAGTTTTTTAGCTACGTTTTTACTTAATAATTACACATTATAGGCTTGTACTTACGTAAATCATGTCCCCAGTGCATACTTCTATACTTTTGTAAATTATAGTTTGCCAAAAATATCAAAATTTTTTCATTATAACCAAATTTTAACAATGAAAAGAAAACAAGGTCTCTGAGTCCATGCGTGGGCATTGGTGTAACTGTGTTAGTGTGGGTAACGCAGGGTTAAGGGAGGTATTTTTTCTCTCCGATTTTTCACACCCCTCAGGTCAAATGGTTGGTGCTATCAAAAATATTATACGGTGAAATTTTTGGCCCTTATCCGAAGAATGGCATGAACTTTGAATGGGTTCGATTTTTAACAAGTTTAACAAAAAATCCTCCTCGGCAGGCCGGGGTATTGGGGTAAATTTCACCGAGCAAAGAAAAATATTTAGATTTCACTAAATTTGCCAATTGCTGTATACCTACTGAAGCTCCACATGTTTAGCATACAAGGAGCCTCATCTTATAATACCGAAAATATTTAGCTCATCCCTTGGCGTAAATTGTTGGCCTTTATGTGAAGAATGGTATGTACTTTCAATAGGTTCAATTTTTTACATGTTAAGTTATAGCGATATTCTTTTTTTTTTTTTTTTTTTTTTTGAAAAAGGCCTTCCATTTCCGCCGATTTTGCCCATTAACGAACCTGACCAAGATTTTGACTGGTTATATTTTAAGTATACATTTGAAAGTAATTGGTGCAAAATGACTGGTTTTGGGGTATGGAAGACTTGAAACGCAAAAATATGAAGACATTTTCCAAAAGTCGCAACATGGTACCCATTCACGTTAAGTTACAGGTTGCTGAAAAGAGTATCCCAGGGCGGCTTCGGTGGCGTTGTTGGTAGCAAGCTGGGCTTCTATGCCCAAGATAGAGGGTTCATACCCGGCCGAAATCATCGGGATTTTTAAGAGTGATAAAAATCGCTCAGTATGCCTTCCTTCGGAGGGGAAGTAAAATCGGCGGGCCCATGTGAGCGTTATGGCATGTAAGAGAACCTTCCACTAACTACACTTGTGTGAAGCTAATATTTGTAGGTTAGATTCGATTAACGCTCTATTAACTTTCAACGTTCGTCGCCAGGTCATGGTTACGGTCTGCAGTCCTTACCTGTATTACACTAATAGCGTACAGCCATCACAATTAACACCGGTAATCAGATTCTACACACACCCTAAGTACACGGGGCTAGGCCTACATGACCGCGTTGTCGCAGCCCCTTAACTGAGGAACCAACCAACCACCCGAATCCCGTAAATGGCGGGCGGTAAGAGAAATAGATCTCAAGGGAAGGCCTTCAGTTTGGACGTGAGTATACAGCACTTCCATTGCACTTACCCCGCAAGCCATGTACTGGAGCACTACGAGGTTCGGAACGAATCGCAATCCTTAGCAACGGTCAAAGCCTGGAGGTCTACTCACCCATCCAACTAATTCGCATGACAGCGAATACACGCTGGATTACAAGGCAACGTGGTGCCATGACTAATATTAGTACCGTCAAATATGCACTCGCGAATGGTTTATTAAGAGGTTTCACAAACGTACGATCAGGAAAAGAAGGTTTGATCTACGTTCTCTCTATCAAAATCCCATGAGATGTTATGATTAGGGGTGGCGATTCTTAGTATTTTGATATCAGAAATTTGGCAATTTGATTTGAACATTTGGCATTTTGTAACTTTGTATGTTTGTTACTTTAGGGGCTTTGCGACATCGTGGTCATTTATCCCTGTGTACTTGAATGTATGAACCTAAGTTAAGTATAGCTAGATGTAACTTTCTGTATTTCTCACCAAAGTTATGTAACATTCTCCCAATTAAATGAAGTAATTTAAAGGAAATCATGTAAATCTGAAGATGCATATTATGAGACATTTTATCAGGGAAAACAAAACTAAAATTGAAAATATAGCAGACAAATTTATACAAACGCAAATGATAATTCAAATTTCCTTGTTCATTATTTTAGTACATGAAGCATATACACTGATCGGCAAAAAAAAAGTGGAACAGTTAAATAAAAGTAATATAAATAATATAAATCTAGCCTTGAAAAAGATTTAATCACATTTTAAAAGCTTTGCATTAGAACAAACATCTGAAACATCCGTGAATAGAAATTGATAATATGACATTTCTTAGGGTGGTTTATTACCACCAATTACCCCCAATCCTCGATGAGCCTATTTTAATGGTTTTATGGCGGGAAGCGGACTGGAAGCGTTTAAGGTTTATGAGTGTTGCCGCTCGCTTATTGTTGTTCTAGGGATAGCAACTGGCACTTGTTGAACACGTGTGAACCATTGTCCACATTTTAGCAAGTTATCCATTTGCAGTTCACACTAAAACATGTCTCTTAGCCGTGAAGAAGCTGCACAGGCAGTTGCATTGGTGTAGGATGGCCGCAGCTTCCGTTATGTTGCTGAGGTCATTGGATCATCTCTCGGTAGCATACATGTGCAGTGCAACGTTACAGAGAGCTCCGAACATACGACAGGAGACGAGGGTCAGGCCGTAGAAGAAGTGCCAGGGATGACATTTCTCACCCTCCAAGTTCTGCGTGATCGGCATACCACAGCAGTTCAGGCACGAAATCAACTGGAAAATGTCAGAAATGTGAGAGTGAGTGAGCGAACAGTAAGAAGAAGGTTTGAAGAAGCTCATCTTTCGTCCAGGAGACCTGCACGTGGACCCGCACTCGAACGGCATCACAGATAGGCGCGTCTTCGCTTCGCAAGGCAGCATCTGAGATGGACCCACGAGCAGTGGGCCTCTGTTCTCTTCACTGACGAGAGTCGCATTAACCTCAGATCGCCTGATGGAAGAGAAAGAGTTTGGAGAAGGCGCGGGGAGAGGTACAGCCCTGTTGCTTTCTCCTCCAGGACTCCATTTGGAGGTGGCTCTGTTATGGTGTGGGGTGGCATGAACGTTATGGCCCGCACTGAGTTGGTGTGCATCAATCACGGGACGCTCAATTCCCTAAGGTACATCGAAGAGATCCTGATGAACCATGTGATGCCCTTTGCGCCTTTCATTGGTCAGAATTTCATGCTGATGCAGGATAATGCCCGCCCTCATACTGCTCGCTGTGTTGCATAATATCTGCAGGAAGTGGAGATTCAAACCCTGGACTGGCCAGCTCGTAGTCTGGACTTGAACCCCATCGAACATGTATGGGATACGCTTGGAAGGAACGTCAGACAGCATGACCACACCACCTTGGCACAACTGAGAACATCGCTGCTGGAGGAATGGGATCGCATCCCGGCAGATGCCATTCGACGAGTTGTGAACAGTATGCCTGAGCGTTTACAAGCTGTCATAGACGCTAAAGGTGAAAACACCAGTTTTTAGTGACCGTGTTCTCTTGCAGTGCAGTGCAAACATTAATACTGTTTTGTTTGGCAATACGTTTGATAAACACCAGCCCAAAAGAGCATTACTAAAAAATAGGAAATTTTAAGATTTGCAAAATGTAACGAAATTTGTGAGTTAAAGCGTGTTGTAAAACATGATTCGGTATTTTCTGTTGCCAACCATCTAAATTTACATGAATAATGCAAATATTGGAAAACCAATACATTTTAGTGGAATAAATTAAGAAATTACATAAAAAATTAAAGTGTTCCACTTTTTTTTGCCGGTCAGTGTATATAGAACGTGTTATTCGACTAAGTCATTATACCACTTTAAGACATAGTAATGAATGAAATGCATGCCACAGGTTGCACCATGAATGTATTTCTCACTGCATTCTCCCAATTAAATTAAAAGAATTTAAAGGAAATCATGCAAACCTGAAGATGCATATGGAACATTTTCTCAGAGAAAAAATTAAAATTGAAAATATAATTAGTTGAGCCTACAAGTTTATACAAAAGCAAAATCAATTTTCCTTAATTATTATTTTTATTTCGTAAAGCATTTAAATAGAACGTGTTATTTGACTAAGCCATTATACAATTTTAAGAAATAGTAAGCTATGATATGCACACCACACAAGGTTGTATATGTGATTGCTCTTCCTGCTATGTATGAATTTGACATGGTATTTCCACCCGTCTTTTAACATATTGCAATAATATAATTCAATTGGAAATTAACAGGTTAAACAAATGAGTAGGAATTTTAAGGAAATTCATAAAATGTGAACAGTCTTTCGGAATTTTGTAAAATGTGTGTATTTGTAACGATTTAATCAATAATCAAATTAATAATTTAGAATTTGTCTAACCCGAGTCACTGATGTCTACACTAGTTTGTGGATTTGTAATTGAGGTACGATTTGGGTTGGAACCATCCCGGCATATTTCTGGAGTAGA
Source organism: Meconema thalassinum (assembly GCA_946902985.2). Taxonomy (NCBI): domain Eukaryota; kingdom Metazoa; phylum Arthropoda; class Insecta; order Orthoptera; family Tettigoniidae; genus Meconema; species Meconema thalassinum. The sequence goes on along the minus strand of OX336399.1, from coordinate 160,310,724 downwards.
AATGGGGAAACCAAGGAAAGCCACTTCCAGAATGACCGCGGTAGGAATTTAACCCACCTCTTCTCAGTATTGCCTCAAGAGGCTACCCCGTTCCAGCCCTCGACAGCCAATGCTAGCCACTACGCAACGAGGCGGTGTAACCTTTTAGAATAACTAAAACTACTAGGGGAGTGCACATGTAATGTTTACAGAAACACCAACTGTTCGAGACGGGTAATTTTGTTTTCTTCAGTTGGTTTTTTTTTTTGTTACGATTTTATTACTGGTCAGCGTGTTTGTCTTTACTTCACTCCTTTGTCGCGGGACAAGACCAAATCTAACGCCGATCGATGACCTTGAAGTTGTAGCACCACAATCCTCTCCAACCCGCCGGCACATGGCCAAAAGCTGAGTCATTTCCTTTTCCCGCTCTTTTGTACCTGGCGAGACAGTCTTGCCAACTCTCACCTTTAATGCGTTGTGTTGGCGATCACTTGTGATCGTTCATTGTACCCCACTGGCGGGTAATTCCACGACTATTTTTGTTTGCCTCGATTTGGACGTTCGAAATTTAATAAGTCAATTTACGTTATTTCAATAAGCCGATAGGACTTTGAAAATTAACTGAATTTTGTTGTTGATGGACGCAGGAAATAAGACAACGAAACCAGTGCAAAGCGCAATTCAGATGGGAAGAGAAAACTATTAACGTTCACAAAAACACTTCCATTAAGCTATTTACCATTAATAAGTGTGCAGTTTCTGGAAAGCATAACGCAATTGAAATATTAACAATAGTAATGCCACTGTCAATATTTAATGAAACAAAACTGTAGTTTTATGCATTTTTCGAGATACATTGGGATCTTCCCGTCAGCAATACAATATTTAAATTTTAAAATCGAAAATGATCTTAAGAATAAGAAATAGAACTAAGTGTTCAAGCGTACTTGCCTGTAAAAAGTTTAGGAAATCGGATGCTAAATTATACAATTACTGAAAAATGCATTGGAAAAATTAAAATATGAAGTGTTTTCTAATTAACTGTGCGTGTGTTAAACCACCCACCCGGTTCTACTGTTATGCGGGCCGGATGCGCAGCTCTCGCAGGGGCTATTGTTTATTTGTTTAAACACACTTTATAAACAAATATTTCCGTTGACTTTTCAAGAAATGAAAGATTTTTCCTGTACTATGAGAAGATTTGGAAGATGATGGCACAAACCGAACCTTCCAACACCCTTTAGTTTAAGAGCTTGAGTTTGGTGAAACATGATCGAAGAATACTGCAATAAATTGTGAAGTATGAGATTTGTAACAAAATAAAAGAACATTTTGGAAATAAATTTAAAAAGCATTGTCAGTTATTTATTTTTCTAACGATATTCGGTAAGATAACACCAATTTCTTATGGAAAAAATCTCACTTGGTACTTGCCCAAATGTGCAAGTGTTGAATAATAATAATATGAAGTCATGTATTGCAGGGGGGGGGGGGGAGAGAGTTATTTTGGGGCGTGCCCAGCCGGGGGTTAGGAAAGGGGGTACGTGGTTCTTCCTCGGGAAACCTTGGTTATATTTGGTGCAAAATTATGGAGTTTTAAGGCTATCTGGGATTACTTTTTCAACCAATTTGTTGTGATATTTTATGTTTGGTTAATGTCAAACACAACTAGGACCATTTTATGTTACTTTTTATTAATACAATCATCAACCTCACTTTATAGTGTTTATAGTGTTTACATCGCTTAGTAACAATAGTACATGGTAAGTATTGTTCCTTGATGTTTCAATTCATAAACAAAAATTATATGTGACAAAAATTTCGGGGGTAGGATGGGCAGCCCCCTCTTATATACGCCCCAGGTAGTGGGTCTTAGATCTTGACAGATTTGAGGCACTGAGGCGATCTACCCTCCAATTTGAACGTATTGTTAAAACACTACCCCATGGCAGCGAAAACCAGAACTCGACTCATAGCGACATCATCATCAAGACATTTAGGGGTGACGAGACTGTTCTATAGGCGGTATTTTTAATCTGCAAGCAAGTCTACCGCCACAGGTGTTTCGAATTTTTAGCACCTTTACATGCCAATTAACTGTACTGGCATTTGATCCCGCAGTTTGACGGGAGCCGACATATAAACAGCTGTTCGTCAGTCTTATTTGGCGGGAGTGAGACGCGTGGTGATGAAAGCAACAGTACTCCTCAAGGCCAAGCGAAGCAGTGTGTCTCAAAGCCGCGACCTCAGCGATCCAACAGAGAAAGTGGTCTGACCTTGGTAGCAGGAGACAAGCCACGTGGCTTAGGACGTCGTGGTCATCAGTCAAGTGTAATAAAAGTTATTGGTTTTACGTCCCTTTTAACTACTGCGGCTTTTAGAGACACCGGGGTGCCGGAATGTTGCCCCAACGGGGATCTTAAACGTGCCAGTAAATATACTGACACTGCTCCCTCGCATTTGTGCACCCTAAAATGCCGACTGAGCAGGATTCAATTGAGCAACCTTGGAAAGGGCAGGCGTGAACGTTACCGCTGAGCCACGTAGCCTTTTTTCAGTCATGTGTGATCAGCTGATCACTAAAGCCCTGCGCGGATGAAGATATCCGCAACATTTTTCGTCACGCGGATGTAGTTCGCATGGCTGTGCGGATAATGTTTGGAGAAAAATTGGGGATATTTTTTAGAATACTGTCGTATCTTGTTATATACAGTATCATTGTTAGGTCCCGGGTGTTCATGTCATTTTTCCGGTATGTTTCATGACAAATTTAAGAAGTTGATTTAAGCTAATCTCATTCAAATTATGTCATTAAGCATAATTAACACTCCGAACAGCAAAAGGTTGCAATTCTGGTTGTATAACTTTCATTTTAAACATAGAACATGACTTACAAAGCCAAAGGGAACGACTTTTTCCTGATAGCCTATGTCCTGAAATATGTTGCTTTAGTAATTTATGCTTTTTCGAAAAATATTATATTAATGCTAGTAGATTCGGATAACAAACATGCGAATGCGGGAAAAGTCGTAGGGAAGCGGAGCGGATAACTTTTGTTTATCCGCGCAGGGCTCTGACCACCTGTGTTATTGTAATGATGTTGTTGTTGTTGTTGTTGTTGTTGTTGTTGTTGTTGGAGTCCTCAGTTTTTTGACTGGTTTGATGCAGCTATCCATGCCTCCCTGTCCTGAGCTAATCGATTCATCTCTACATAGCTACCACACCCTACATCCGAGGTAATCTGTTAAACAAATTCTAACCTTTGTCTACCCCTACAGTTCTTGTCCTCGACCCTTCCTTCCATAACTAAGCATGCTATTCCTGGGCGTCTTAATATGTGTCCTACTAACCTGTCTTCTCTTCATTATAAAAAAAAATGTCCTCTCGGCACGCCGGAAGGCGGAGGTAGATTTCACCGGACAAACTTGGGGATAGGCGAAAAGAGGCAGAATATGCAGATTTTCGTAGAAGGATCAGACCTCATTTAATGCGAGAAGGTATTTTATAATTGGAGCTTAATTAACTTTGTTTTTCGTCATTTTATGCTTATTTTAAACATTTTATTGTCTTATGGGAACGGTAACCTTGTCATTTGGGGTCCATTTTTATACTTGTGGTCACACTATCCTTATGCAAGGTTTCGACACTGATGTGCAACTATGTAACGGTCTGTTACTTCTTCACGCAAAATTATATCTACCGCAGAGATTTTGGTTGGTTCCTCAGTTTAGGGGCTGCGACAACCCGGTCATGTAACCCCGTGTACTTTGGGATGGCTGCATTAGTCTGTAATTCAGGTAAGGACTGCAGACTGTCAATTTCAAGCAGTAGTTACTAATGTTGCTACCAGATACTACCGTCAACGACACCTAGCTGTGAACTTTGCTACTAGATGCCACCGCAACCAGCAACTCGCAACGAACGTTGGAACTTCCCCTCCAAAGGAAAGCATACTGAGGGAATTTTAGCGCTCTTAGAAAATCCGACGACTTCGGCCGGCTTTGAACTCGCGACCTTGGGCATAGACATTCAGCATGCTACCAGTTACGTCACCGAAGCCGCTTCAAACTTAGATGGAAATCTGAATCTGATCTCGTGCAAGTGTGTTATCTTGGCAACGTCTGATGGCTCATCCCTCATCAATTTAGTAGTGTTGCCATGGCAACCACTGATAGGTCTTGGCATTTTCTTATAATTCCTAAATTATTTTTCTCATCCCTTGGCATAATGGTGGGTTATATCAAAAATTCTTTCACACAAAAGTTTTAGGTAATTATTATGGGAATATTGTCCATTTTGTACGGTTTTGATATTGTGCCTATTAAGAGAGATATGATTAATGTTTCCCGAAAAACCCACTTTTTCCCACCCCTTTGGTCAATGGTTGGTGCTATAAAAAAAACTCTTCAAACATACATTTTTGGGCTTTATCCGAGACAGTATGAATGTTGACCGGATTCGATATTTCACATATTAAGAGAGTTATAGCAATATTTCACTTTTTCGAAAAAAAAAAAGCCCCCCATTTTCACCCCTTTCGACAGATTTAGCCCAGTAACGAACTCGACCGAGATTTTATAGGTATACGTATTCGGTAAAAAATTCAAAGTGATTGGTACAAAATTATGGCAGTTATCGTGTCCACAATAAACTGATATGCATATACATACATAAATTATATATAACTTTTGAACTGACGGTGGTTTTGGGGTCTGGGGGATGTGAAACGCGAAGATATGTCGAAATTTTCCGGAAGTCGAAACATGGTACCCATTGCAATAGTTAGCTTTCTAATGAAATCTACCTCTGGTTGGTTCCTCAGTTTAGGGGCTGCGACAACGCGGTCATCTAACCCCGTGTACTTTGGGTGAGTGTAGAATCTGTCTGATACACGGTGTGAATTGTAATGGCTGTATTAGTCTTAATTCATGTAAGTACTGCAGACGGTCAATTTCAAGCAGTAGTTCCTAATGTTGCTACCAGGTACTACCGTCAACGACACCTAGCTGTGAACTTGGCTACTAGATGCCACCCCAACCATCAACTCGCAACGAACGTTGGAACTTCCCCTCCAAAGGAAAGCATACTGAGGGATGCTAGTGCTCTTAGAAAATCCGACGACTTCGGCCGGCTTTGAAACCGCGACATTGGGCATAGACATTCAGCATGCTACCAGTTACGTCACCGAAGCCGCTTCCCACTTTGTCAGGCGGCTTCGGTGGCGTAGTCGGTAGCATGCTGAGCTTCTATGCCCAAGATACCGGGTTCAAACCCGGCCGAAGCCGTCGGATTTTTTAAGAGCGTTAAATATCCCTCAGTATGCCTTCCTTCGGAGGGGAAGTAAAGCCGGCGGTCCCATGTCATAGATTTATGGCATGTTAAAGATCCTTCCACTAATTGCACCTGTGTGAAGCTAAATTGGATAGGTTAAGAATGTATACAACGCTCTTAGGTTTCTATGTTCGTTGCCAAGAGCCGACTGCGGCGGCGTCTAGTAGCTCAGTTCTGAACTTGGCCTCGTAGTCGTTGACAGTGGCGCTTGGCGGCAAAAGTAGGAACTATCTGAAAAATTGTTAGTTGCAGTACTTAAATTAACAAACACATAACACACACTAATACAGTCATCACAATTAACACCGGTTATCAGACAGATTCTACACACACCCAAAGTACACGGGGTTACATGACCGCGTTGTCGCAGCCCCTAAACTTAAGAACCAACCAACCACTTAATCAGATGGAAATACTGAATCTGATCTCGTGCAAGTGCGTTGTCATGGCAACGTCTGATGGCCCATGCCTCATCAATTTAGTAGTGTTGCCATGGCAACCACTGATAGCTCTTGGCATTTTCTTATAATTCCGAAATCATTTTTCTCGTCCATTGGCGTAATGGTGGGTCATATCAAAAATTCTTTCAGACAAAAGTTTTAGGTAATTATTAGGGGAATATTGTCCATTTTGTACGGTTTTGATATTGTGCCTATTAAGAGAGATATGATTAATGTTTCCCGAAAAACCCACTTTTTTCAACCCCTTTGGTCAATGGTTGGTGCTATCAAAAAACTTATTTGACATAAATTTTTGGCACTTATCCGACACATATTATGAACTTTGAATGGATTCGATATTGCACGTATTAAGAGAGTTATAGCGAAATTTCACTTTTTCGAAAAAAGCCCCCCCCATTTTCACCCCCTTCGACCGATTTAGCCCAGTAACGAACTCGACCGAGATTTTATAGGTATACATCTTCGGTAAAAAATTCGAAGTAATTGGTGCAAAATTACGGCAGTTATCGTGTCCACAAGAAACTGATATACATACATATATATATATATATACATACATACATACATACATACATACATACATACATACATACATATATATATATATATACATAAATTATATATAAACTTTTGAACTGACGGTGGTTTTGGGGTCTGGGGGATGTGAAACGCGAAGATATGTCGAAATTTTCCGGAAGTCGAAACATGGGACCCATTGCAATAGTTAGCTTTCTAATGAAATCTACCTAAAAAACCTGTGAGCTGCCTGGATAGGATTGACATTTTGCCGGAAATTCCGCGTCATTCATCACCCCTCTGCCTCTTGACCAATGCATATTCGCGTAGCTGATGTCATAATACTCTGCGTTGCAATATTACAGCCCACGTGCTTCAGTGCCTGGTCAGCTGTATCTCTGGCTTGTACAGTTTGGCAATCTCGTTCTCAGACCACAAGGCGATAAGAACTGTCAATCCTATTCTGGCAGCTCGCAGAGTATATATATAGCAGTAGCCAGAAACATCTCGCCTCTATCACTCGTCTTAATACCTCTTCGTTTGTAACCCTATCTACCCATCTGATCATCAATCTCCCGTAACACCACATTTCAAATGCTTCAATTCTCTTTTCTGCTGCACCAATAGTCCAAGTTTCACTTCCATAGAGCGCCACGCTCCAGACAAAGGCTTTCAAAAATGACTTCCTAATACCTAAATCCATATTCGATGTCAACAGATTCTTTTTTGTAGAAATGCTTTCCTTGCCTGAGCCAACCTACTTTTTATATCCTTTTGCTTCGTCCAACACTGATTATTTTGCTTCCTAAGTAACAGAAGTCTCCTACTTCCTTCAGCTTTTCACCTGCCATTGTAATGTGTGCACTTTAATTGGTGCTAAAATTTGGAAGGAAACTACATTTTGTCAGGAGATTGAAAACCACTTCTACAACGGCCGATGTGAGAAACTAACCCACGCTCTATTCAATTATCCACGTGAGGTTGAGTGGATCTTACTCCAGCCCTCAAGATCAGAATTCATTTGGCAGAACCAGGAATCGAAGACGAACCTCAGAGAAGTCAGCCGAAGTCGCTAATGCGGTCCCGTTGATATGCAAGCTTGATTTATAGCCGCCCTCATGTAGGGGGTAATGCACGTGCCTCTGACCCTGATGCCCTGAGATCGGGTACGGGGTTCACTCAGCCTCGAGAGGACAATAGAGTAAGGCTGGTACTTCTAATCAATTAATTTCAGCTATCGAACAATCGATAATCAAAGCAAGAAATCGATTAATTGCTGTAACAAACGATTGTTATTCGAATAGTCGATTATATATGGTAGCCAATGGCCATAGCTGGGTATGTTTGAACGCCCCAGGGCTCCCAACAAGTGCAATTTGAAGTAGTTCCAGCTTTGGCTATCAGACGCTACTATCACTAATACCTAGCGGCGTAAGTTTGAACTTTATAGAGCGTTTCTAAATAGCCAAATATAGCCTACAAATTTTGCTACACACTACGAATTGTAGTGATAGGTTCCTTTACGTGCCATAGATCTACGGCATTGGAAGGAAACTTGCTTCCCCTCCGAAAAGAGCTTTTTAACGCTCTTAAAAATCAGACGAACTTGGCCAGAGTAGTTCAGCATGCTACTGACTACGACACCGAAGCAGATTAATGAATGTGCTTCGTTCCTTTCACCACTCTCACAGAAGAGAAACTGCCATTTATTGAATTGAAGTATATTATAACATTTTAAAATAATTGACCTAGGTAAAACTAAGTAAAACAAAAATGTTCCTGTCCTAAATTGTAAACATTGAAGAAGAATTCAAAATATTTGCTGAAAACTCTTCGTCTTCATTTTTCGAAACCTTTCCCAATTTGATGTTTGTCCTTCCAATGTCACTGACCTCTTGGTTGTCAACATAAACACGGAAGGACACTTTAATAGTCTTTAGGTAAAAACAACTTTTTTTCGACTTATATATTCCAAAAATAAGCGTAACTCAACAAGCGATGACCTCTCATTCAAACTTCCATTTCTTAGCTCGTGACTGCTATTCAATCGATACTTTGGTTAGCCGATTGATAGATTCTTGGATTAGCTGATTAATCGACAGAACTGTCAATCGAATTGTATTTTTCGATTATTTTCAAATCATCCGATAATCTATTAGGCCCAATCGATTGAGTAGCAGACAACGAGGCAGCGCCCGGCCGAGAGAACCTGATGCACCGACCACGTGTCACCCCGCAATATGTAGGCCAAGGATGTTTCTGGCAACTGTTAATGAAGAGAAGAGATAGGTTGGTAGTACACATACTAAGACACCCAGGAATAGCAAACTCAGTTATAGAAGGAAGGGTCGAGGATAAGAAATGTAGGGGTAGACCAAGGTTAGAATGTGTTAAACAGGTGTAAGGTGCGGTAGCAGGATGTCTAACAAAACAAACCAACCAACAGATTTCCTTGAAAATTCCCTGATTTTTCCAGGATAAATCAGAAAATTCCCTGAGTACCAGTAGTGGCCATAATAAATATATAAAACAGAGTTTGTACTTACAAAGCATTTCTAAAAGTGCTTGAACAATAAAGATAGCATGATAAATTCGAGAAGATAAAAGAAAAAGAAAGAAAGATTTATGTTTCTATATTTTGCAAGTTTCTAAATTTTTTCATCCAGAAAAACTATTGTACTTGCGAGTATTGAAAGTAGCTCATCAATAGTAATGCTCTCAGAAATCACGCAGTTACACAGTTCTGTACAAATGCACAGTCTACAAACGTAATTTGTGTGCTCTGTGTCGCGAGAAATGAGAGCTTACTGATTTAACGTCAGTACGAGCATACATCTAGAACAATCACCAGAATATACTTTTTTAACCCATCAAAATTTAAACGATTAATTTCTAATTATTCAAAGTTGGACCTTTTAAAACAAATTCCCTGAGTGTCATTGAAATACCCTGATAATTCCCTGAGTTTTCCAGGATTAAAAATTTCCCCGAGTATTCCCCGTTTTTCCATGTTTCCCAGAGCAGTACACACCCTGGGTAGTCATGTAGAGATGGAACGATTAGCTCTGGATAAGGAAGCATGGAGAGCAGCATCAAACCAGTCGAAAGACTGAAGACTCAAACAAGAACAACAACAACACAAACAATGCAAGGAGCTGGGCGTGGTTCAGCGAGAACTGCCAGGAGATTGATTCTTATGTTGAGAGTTATTTTCTGGTGAATTCTTCCTTCAGAGAGAATTACACCCCAAGTCATGGCCTGGCGCCTTTAACACTGGTGACAGCGGGAAATACGTGACACGTGGTTCAGGCGGCGAGCATCCTCCTCCCGTCCAGCGGACGATTCGACACCCGTCGACCATTCAAAAAATCGCCGTTTATTGGCAAATAAGAAGGGATTTGGCTATGAACGGTAGGACAATGCGCTTCGAGTACCTTAATAATGTCGAGCCTGAAGGTCATCCGGTTGGAGCCAGGCTCAGCAATCGCAAGTAGTGATCTCCGGGAGCAACAATATTCCAATAGGAACAACAGGAAAAGGAAGCCATCACTTCTTAGCCACAACCACCTCTCCTGGGAATATTGTCACAATCAACCCAAGACATCTCGCGCCCGACCACATACACACGCGAACAGGAAACTTAATATGTTTAGAATAGACGGAGTCTTCAATCGCGGGAAACACCCCGAGGGGCCGCAACTTCTCGTATTCCTTTCAACCGCATATAACAAGTGACGGTTGTTTTAAATATCAGAATAACCCAGATGTGAAAATTTAACAAAACAATGTCAACTCTCATTAAAAATCTCTATCCTCCCAGCTATACTTCACCCACCGACTCTGCGAGCAATTATTCCTCTTCCGTCGCAAGCACGATGTCTGGGAGCACAGCACACTTTGCAAACAGATACAACTGGGGATGGTGACAGGTGACCGCTAACTGTGGTCTAATTAAGGAAGGGTTAGGGAAGGGACTTTGGAATGAAGTCGGCCGTGGACCTGTTGAAAGGAACCATCCCGTCCTTTGCCTGGTGGTGAAAATGAGAAAACTATTCTCAGGACGGCCAAGGTGGAATTCGAACCCACACTCTCCCGATGCCAGCGAAGCACGGGATAGCGCGTTAGCGCTCTCGGCCACAGTGGTCGGTTTAGGTCAAATACAGATTTAGGCTAGATATTACATTTGGCCTTAGTCTATTATGCAACAGAATACTGCTCTGGTATCTGGCTTAATAGTGCTCACACACAGCTAGTAGATTCACAACTTCGCCAAACCATGCGGATCCTAACTGGTACACTTCGTGCTACACCGATCAAATGGTTACCGGTACTCAGCAATATAGTACCTCCACATATCAGGAGACAGAAGGCCCTTTTTCAGCTGTGGACAAGAATGTTGAAGAATGAACATCTACCTGTTCATGAGGATATCAGACAGAAATGCACACGCCTTAAGTCTCGTCAGCCTGCTTGGAAGACGGCTGTGAAATTAACATCCAGCTCCTTCGACTCGACGTCTAAGTGGTCAACAGAGTGGTCTTAATCCCCATCTCGTGCAATAGTGGACATCAATAATCCATCTACAAAACTGGCAGGCTTCGATCTGCCACGCTGCACCTGGAGTAGACTAAATCGCATGAGATGTGGAGTAGGTAGAACAGGATCTACTTTACACACATGGGGCTGGTCAGTTCCCCCCCCCATTGTGATTGTGGGGAGGTTCGCCAAACAATGAAGCATGTAGTGCAGGAATGCCCACTCCGTGCTTTCTCTGGAACCATGGAAGACCTCAATTCAGCAACACCGGAAGCAGTGAAGTGGGTAGCGGAATTGGACATTCACATTTAGTGAGACGTACATCACTCACACTCAATGTTTACAATCTCAAACTTCGTAACTTGCTTTGTTTATACATGATAATTTGTATTTACTCTCTGCTTATCTGCCACTGGATATGTAAATAGTTTATAGGTTGTTTTCATCATACGCTAAATAAATTAATTAAGTCATTTTTGAAAGCCTTTGTCTGGAGCGTGGCGCTCTATGGAAGTGAAACTTGGCATGTTTGGAGCAGTAGAGAAGAGAAATGTGGTAAGTGATGAACAGATTGGTACATAAGACTAACAGATGAAGATGTAAGGCGAGTGGGGGGGGGGGGGAGAGAGAGAGAGAGAGAGAGAGATTGCGTGATATTGGAAGGACAATAAATGTGATTTTTTCCAACGCTATGAATCACAAAAAGACATGATTTAACAAGTACCAGTCAGAATGGAATGATTTATTTTTCATGTAGAGAAAATACATGAATACCGAGGATGAACCACATTCATGAAATCTTGGCATTAAAAAATAATTGAGTTATACTTTGAAAATTAAGCAAAAAACTGTCGAATTTTTGAAAAACAAATTAAATATTTTAAAAAATATACTAGGTATTTACAGTATACCAATCATGGTGGTTCATCCTATGTATTCATGAGTTTTCTTTACATCAAAAAGATTTCATTCCATTCCGACTGGTATTTATTATTAAATGTACCATAATATAGGCCTAATCTGTATTACCAATAATGAACGCTGACTTCTGTCAAAAGCTAGCACGCGGAGAAATGCTGCGTTGCCACAGACAGGTCATAACTCCTAACATTCCAAGAGCCTTGCATGAAGACACAAATACTGGGGGTCTGAAGACAGTGACGAGTCAAGGAATAGTAGAACACTGCAAAACCATGTGCTCACTGCTGTGTCTGCATATTTCGCAACACTGCTCGATGTTGCCATGGATAGTCTACCGTTACCCGTCTCGTCCCCACTAGACACCTCACCCTTCAAGCCGTTGACAGCTTTCACCGATCACCTTTCGGAAATCAAGAGTATAGTGAAGTTATTTAATTCTTAACTGTGTGAAAACTCCCACTCGCGATGTATGAGCCCCTTACGTCATTCTTTTATAAATTTTAGGTAATTTTCTCAAGATTTTGGGGGCATTTTATAGGTCATTTTTAATGATTTTTAGGTCCTCAAAATCCGCGCCCTGGTAATAAGTACGAAAGGTCACATTCTTAAAGTCATTTAATGGCTAAGACTAGCGTTTGTCCGCTGTAACTTACCAAGCAATGTATACAAACTGACACGAACAGAGGCTTCCAGCTATTGTGAGCACATTTTGCTCGCTGCGGAAGGCTATTTGAAGGGAATCGCCTGTTCTTGTCACAGCGGGGGTTGTGATAGCACAAAATTGTGACTTGCTGGTTTCTCGACCACAGCCTTAATTGAAATACCATGTTGACCGCACGACGACACGTGCCGGCCGTGTTCGCTTGGTTTCTAAATGATGAATGAAGTTTCTTTCCAAGTATCATTGCCTCGTGTGAACGTGCTGGGCCTAGCGAGATAACTACTCCGGCTTTATGTTAGATTTGATATTATAATGGATACCCGATACAAACGAACCTATTGAAAACTAAGTATATCATTTTCCTTGTTCAATTCGGCGTTACGCTGACTGCGCCAGGATTCGATCCTGCATCCTTAAACACAACAGGCGAAACCGTTACCACTGCACCACGCAGCCAGATACACAAGTAACAGATCGTAACAAATGAGCGTTCAAAAGAGCCGCGGAGGATCGGGAGAGCGTGAATTCATTCTCAGCTCGGCCGTCCTGAAAATGATTTAATTGTTTCCCCCCATTTTCACGACCAGGCAATAGGTCCACGGCCGATTTCTTACCAACATCCCTTCCCCGACCCATCCTGAAAAGAAAATGCATGGCCATTGGCTCCATTAATACTAATTTTTAAAAAATGGAAACCGGGTGAGTTAGCCGTGGTAGTTACGGCGTGGCTGCAGGCAGTCGCTCACATCCGGGAGACGAAGAAGTTCGAATCCCCCCCGCCGACAACCTTTAAGATTGCCTTCTGTGGCTTCCCTCTTCATTACAGGCAAATATCGGCAGTGGCCGATACAAGCCTTGCGGGGCCCTGGGCGATATAAGGTGGGGCCCACAACAATAGGAAATAAAAAAATACCAAATCAAATGGAAAGTAGTTTTGTAATAATAATAAAATAAAGAATAGTTACAACATTTTGAATACACTACAGTGCTTTTTTTTGTAATATGAAAGAAACCTTTAAGTCCCCTTGAAGAAGATTATGTCAACTATGAAATATTCAAATACTACTTTGTGACTTCTTTTCCCGGCTGAAGTCTTCTATTATTTCACTGAAATCTAAACTTGCTAAACGGTCAAGGGAGGAAGCTGCACTGAAAAAATAAATAAATTATAGATTAGTTTGAAAAGGATAATTAATTAAATTTTAAAAAATCCATGGCGCGGGGCCCTGGGCGGTCGCCCTCCCCTAGATCCGCCCCTGAATATCGGGGTTGGTCGCTAACTATAGGCTACAGCCGCTACCTTCCAATTCCTCGTCCTTACATTCACACTTTCCTAACCAGACAACACTCCACACGCGAAGGTACTTGGGAGTCCGCATAGAAGCAGCTACAAACTCTGGCGAGCCGAACATGTCCTCGGACACACTGCACACTAAGAGCCACACGGAAAGAAGTTATTTACCCGCAGCAGCGACGAATTGCACTGTCATTTCATAAATCGTCAACAATTTGTTTAAAAAGTGTGATTAAACAAGCCGATGGCCCCTGCCAGAAATGTGTCGCGTCAAGCCCGCATACCAATAAAGCCGGGCGGGTGGTTAATAATAATAATAATAATAATCATATAAAAGAAACTCCAGCTCGTCCCACCCATGGTCAGATCTTAAAAGTTCAAAAGTTTAAATAACTTGGTGAGTGAGTTGATCGAAGCAAATAATTCGGAAAAGTTCGCCAACTCAACACTAGTCAATAAATTCGAAACAGCCTTCCGCCTCACACACCAACAGTACAATAAAATGTCCATCTCTAGAAATGCCAAGTTAAGACACTATCAAACTGTGATTAGACCGGAAGCACTGGATGCAGCAGAATGCCTAAAAAACCGCGCAGCTGGCCCGATCGAGGACTTGACGTTAAGAAAAGAAAGATCACTAGGATAATTCTTGGTCTTACGTTCAAAGATGTAGGTTACAAGCTCTGGAGTAATTCAGAAATATACTCCCACACTGAAAAGATCTCTAGTGTAATCCAGAAACGGAGAATTAACATTCTAGGCCCACCTCCTCAGAATGTCAGTAGATTGTCCAACCGTCTTATTATATTTCCGAGGTTTAAAGTGATGCCTCTTTGGCTGGTGGAAGTGGATATAGACTTGTTCAAGTTTGGAATTTCTGAATCTGATATCTTGCTCAGAACCCCATTGAAACAAAAACTCAACACGTTCATCAAGAGGAAGTAAAACTCGGCAAGAGATATGTTCACTCGGATGAATGCAGGAAATCCAATTCCGAAAGGATGAAGGCGTGGTGGGCTAAAAAGAAGAAACGCATTTGAGATCTCGCGGTCCCTAGTAAAATAATAACAACAGCGTTTCGGCCTTGAAGGACTATGCACTGTATATCCGAGAACTACCACAACCAAGCTCCTAGCTAGGCGAGCTCGGTTCATTCATCCTCAGTGATCCTGTAACTATCCTACCCTCGGTACAAGGCAAACAAACTTGTCTGGATGACATCCGGAGAGCTGGAGACTGGAACATAACCACGTCAGTGCGAAATAAGAGTTAATATTTGTGATTAGCCGAGTCAGGGGATGAGGAATGGCGCGCGGTTAGCCGACCGCACCCATACTTAACGAGTCAATGCTCGTATAGCCTGCTAGTTAGGCAAACCGCAGTAACTTGCAGCTAACTGGCTTGCATACTTAGTTTTATTACGTCGTTCAACGTACCGAGTCTTCCCGGATAAATCTAGAAGGTAGGGAAGAGAGGATAGATGTTCAGTGTTGGCCAGGTATGGATCGACAGGAATTATGAGTTTTTTAATCCTCGACCCCAAACTGATTTCATCCCTTAGAATACACGACCCTTTTTACTTTTAAATAAAGTTAAGGTGGCGCTAATTTAGGATATGGTGGGGGAAAAAAACCAATTTCATCTTTTTTTGATGTTGGGTTCTCCACATATTTAAATCTCATAGGTTCCTTTGGTGCAAGATTGTTAATTTATTTCCGACATAAGATGGTTTGAAGCTTGTCACTTTTGAAGCTAGTCAACTTAGGCAAACATCTATGATGTCTTTGTTAATCTATTTGCCTACATTTCTTACACATTTCTTATGCTTATATAAAATATTTGAGAAATTACTAATCGATCTACTTTGAATATTCACAGTATCTTTATACTCATATGTGGACTAATCTGACCTAGAATAATGGCTGCAGTATTTATGCATTGCTTCAAAAACTAAGCTCCTTTTTAAACGTATCGAAGAAAAATTTACAAACAATAAGTTTGAAGAACTAGAACCATGATTGGGTTGCAGCTATGAAATCTTCAAATATTTAGTTTCAAATCATTGACTAAGTAAGGTCATCAATGTACCTTTTGCTTACGATTTTGTTTTTAATAATTGTTGGCAACGGCCTTTTCAGTAACATAGCTATTTATCTTATAAAGGTGAATGTTTATAAATTTTCATGACAATTGATTCAGTAGTTATAATAAAATTTATATAACCATTAGTCAATCTATATACTGTACTTCAGTCACATTGTAAGCATCCTCGGCGTAATTTAGGAGATGAAGCGGTGCAAAGACATACTATGTTATCAAAAATTCTGAAAATGTTCTTCGTCCAAAAGCTCACACATTAAATTTAAAAAAAAACTTTTACAAAATTTGTTTAATAAGAAAAACGTGAAAAATATAAGTCTTGATAAAAACAGCGTGGAATAGACTTGGAAATAGCAAGGTTAGAACTGATAGTTTGGTATGTGTTTGCGAAGTAATTGAGAAATGATGGAATGAAAACTTTGGAAAGTTTTATGAGTTCATGTTATGAATGGGTAAGAAATTTATTCATTTGAATCTAGTTTTAGATTACATATTTCCTCAAAAAGTAAAGGGATGCTTGCTATTGTTACAGCCACACACTTTAGAAATCTTCCTTTGCTCAAAAACAATTTATGTACATTACTAATCTTGTAGATATTCTTAATTTTCTATTGAAAGGCGCTATATTTTAAAAGTCACCTATATATTTTTACTCCTAAGAATAAAATATGGAAAAATATGGAAAATAAATTTGTTTAATTTGAATCAAGGTCAACATAATCGATCGAGATAAGTTTAAAAGATATGTCTGTAATAAATATATAAACACATAAATGCTAGTCATGATTATTATCTAAAAATCCCGGAATTATATTAGTTTACCCCATATGGGAAGACAAAAGAGCAGGTATACTGGCGCAGAGGAACATGTTGACAGACATTGGGCTTATCTCGCGGCAGTCAACGCCCCGAAGCTGCTGGTAAGGCCGCGACCTTTTCCAAGGGCAAGCTGCGCTGTCCCGAGGTTACAGTCCAACTCCACAATCTCGATTCCTCGATGGTGGAGCGTCCGTCTGATCGTCTCGAGATCATGAGTTCGATTTCTGGCAGAGGAAATATATTTTTTTAAGGGGTGACAAATCTACAAAGATCTCTGGTTGGTTGGTTCCTCAGTTTAGGGACTGCAACAACGTGGCCATGTAGCTTCATGTACTTGGGGTGTGTGTAGAATCTGATAACCGGTGTTAATTTGTGATGACTATTAGTGTGTGTTATCGGTTTGTTTAATTCAAGTAAGGAATGCAGACAGATTTTTAAATAGTTCCTACTTTTACGGCCAAACGCCACCGTCAACGACTACTAGTTCAGTACTTAGCTACAGGACGCCACCGCAGTCTGCTCCTGGCAACGAACGTAGGAACCTAAGAGCGTTGTTTACATTCTGAACCTATATATAATTTAGCTTCACATAGGTGTAATTAGTGGAAGGATCTTTAACATGCCATAAATCTATAACATGGGACCGCCGGCTTTACTTCCGCTCCTAAGGAAGGCATACTGAGGGATTTTAACGCTCTTAAAAATCCGACGACTTCGGCCAGGTTTGAACCCGCGATCTTGGGCATAGAAGTTCAGCATGCTACCAACTACGCCACCGAAGCCTGTTAAATGCATCCCACTTCAAGCACGTCATCGACGAGCAAGAGTTAGTTGGAACATTTTGGTTGGGGTCAGCAACAGTGGTCCCGAGTTATGTTCTCCGACGAATCCCGCTTCACCATGACAAGTGATTCTGGCCACCAGTTACTGTCGACCAAATTATTATGTGCACTCGAGTTTGAAGGTTGTTTTGAAGTAACCAATTGACCTACATAAAATTCAAAGACATTTTCGTCGTTCTATTTTACGTTAGCTCATGTATGTTTGGAATTTTTAATTTATATTTCAATATTTTTTTTATCGCAGATGAGACACAAAAAGTGCCCGTTTTTAAGCGTGTTTCAACCAGTCATCACATTTAAGAATTATCTCACAAACCCGTCATCAGATCGAATCCAAATTTTAACAAAATATACATTGGAATGTTGTAAAACTGGTTTATTAATTTCAAAATTGTGTGTGTTCAAGAACGCAAGTTTTCATTTTTGTAAGGGAACTTTTTATCGGCTCGGAGTCGTTGGAAAATTTAGTTCTTGGTCGCGTTGTAATCCTTTTACATCAAAAGTTCTGCTGTATGACTGAAATACGTAAATTAATTCACTTATTTTATATCGGTTTGTATTTGTACGGGGAATTAAGACATGGTTCACCAGCTAGCCGCTCCGGGAAATGCTGTACAGCGTTGCTGATATGGAGCCCATCACTTCCGAGCGACGCGCGCCATGACACGTGATGGAGCCCATTTTGGCAACACTGTACAGCTTTCACCGGAGCGGCTAACTGGTGAACCATGTCTTAATTCCCCGTACAAATACAAACCGATATAAAATAAGGGAATTGATTTACGTATTTCACAATCATACAGAATACCTTTTTAACGTGTAAGGATTACAACGCGACTAAGAACTACATTTTCAAACCACCCCGAGCCGAGAAAAAGTTCCCTTACAAAAATGATAACTTTCGTGGACACACCAAATTTTTAAATTAATAAACCAGTTATACAACATTCCAATGTATATTATGTTAAAATTTGGATTCGATCTGATGACGGTTTGTGACAATTCTTAAATGTGACGCATGGTTGAAACACGCTTAAAAACGGGCACTTTGTGTTCAAACTGCGATAAAAAAAAATATTAAAATATAAATTAAAAATTCCAAACCTACATGAACTAACGTAAAATAGAACTACGAAAATGATATTGGATTTTATTTTATGTAGGTCTATTGGTTACTTACAACCTTCAAACTCGAGTACACACAATATTTTGGTCGACAGTAGTGTGGAGAGACAGGGGAAAACGTTACGCACCGTGCTAGGCGCGCTTTGTACTTTGCGCGATTTACAGGACACCATCTCAATGTCCCAAGCACCTGGCAGTGACCGAGATGGTTTCAGATTTGTGGAGGAAGAGTGTCTAAGTTACGTGCCAGATGACAGGCATTTGGTCTTCCTAATGTGTGTTTAATGTTGTTGACGGCAGCGACACATGTGAAGCGAGTCGCATTCACGTTGCTACGCGACAGTGACCTAGCCGAGGACACACTGGTTAAGTAAGTGACTGAGGGGCGAAGATAAACATCCACCTTATATTGTGAGGGCTCTTTCTATAGAACCGTTATTCACAGATTCCACCTGACGGCCTAGGCACTGGCGCTAGCAGCTGCGTAGCGCCCAACTAGTTAACACATTTACACTTTTTACATGAATTTCAGAGTAGTTGCTGGAAATGCTGTCCATTTCCTAAACAAACGTTGCAGCAACGTAGGAAGTTTTGGTACACTCGCTGTAATTCATCCTCACTGATATTTCGTATCAGCGCAGTTATTTCGTTCTCGAGAGCTTCCAAAGTACGCGGATTGTTTCTGTATACCGTTTGTTTGCGATTCCCCCCCCCACAAGTAAAAATAGCACGACGCTGAATCGTACGAACGAATTTACTGCCAACTACTTCTTGAGAAGATAAGTTTCCACTAGGAAAATGCGATGTTTTATTCCATACCTAACCATGTTTACGAGACAAACTTCACTAACCCTTGTCTAAGAAACAATATTTTTGGCTGCAAATAAATATAATTGTTTAAGGGTTCTAACATCTAGGTTATCGGCCTCTATGGTCTGGGTGATAGCGAAAATGACAATTAAATGGAAACCATAACGAAACTCAAGCTGGACTGAAACTACTTAAAACATGGAACTAAGATAGAAATGGCTCAAAATGAATGGAAATACTTATAAAAGGTAAAGGTAATTTAGAAGGAAAATACTCATAAAAAGAATTTAGATTGAAAAATACGCACAAAATATAGTTTAGGTTCAAATTACTTACAAAATGTAATGTAGATTCGAAATACTCAACAAAATGCAATTGAAATTCAAAATACTTACAAAATGCAATTTAGATTGAAAATACTTACAAAATGCAATTGAGATTGAAAATACTCACAAAATGTAATTTACAGACACCAGGAGCCAATTCATAAAAACAGGGCGGGAATCTTAAAGAGAAAAGGAACTATAATGAAAAGAAGGCTGATCCCACGAAAAAAGATTTGTTTTAAGATTATTTTTAATATTATTTATATTTTTAAATATATTTGCTTTTGAGTTTTTTTTTAGGGATCAGGAAATCTGAGAGAAGGGCCAATGAAGGCGGGAAAGGAAAAGACTTCCGAGGCCTGGGATACCCTAATACCGTCGGGGTCTGAAGAGAACAAGAGTTGACCAAGAGAGGTCGACAGGAAAGAACACAGGAGCCCGGCACAAGTAAGTGGAAGCAATGCCGGACTCAGCTGGGGTCCCGTGGTCGCCAACTCACGTCCCACTACATGTGAGCCCCTGGGGAATGCTGCAAATAAACTTCCTATGATATTTCAATATGTTGTGAACCCTAACATAAATGAGAATCTTCCAAAAAACTTACGTTAGCGCCACCTTAAAATATACCACTCCCCGTTTAATACAGTATAATTGGGCACAATCAAGTTGTGCGACTGAAAATCTCTACATAGTAACTTATAAAACTAATTCCCCGATTCTTGGATGTTCCGGGTAATCTCGAGAACCACTGGATGGATTTTGATGCGGTTTACACCATTCTGTAAAGGATTTCTCGAGGAAGATTGAAAATGAAAGTCAATTTAAGCCTCCAAATTCTCATAATGTCAGTCAGTAGTGTGTGTCATTGACCAGCACAAATATATCTGACCTGAGAGAAAGAAGATATTCGTTGCTCTATTTATTGGAAAACAGTAGGTTTCCTGGCGCCCTGTTCTAATTAAGTCACACTATCTTTTTATTTCTTCCAACAATCTCCAATCACTAGCTTCAGAGACAGTTTACGAGCTAGCCACGAGCGAGTATATCACCCCAGTTTCAGTCTTGGTTCCGCAGAATGCACAGTCAAGTTTAAATTGGACGGAAGGAAGATGTGTTTCATGCACCTCGCCATTCTTAAATTACGTCTGACAAGAATTCGTTGCACTTTCTATCTCCATGATAGTAAAATTAATAGTCCAGTCAGTGATCTTCATGCCGAGAAGGAAAACTTAATATAGGTCATAGTTCATTGAAATCTAAAAAACTGCGTTGTTTAACCCTTGAGAACTGGCGTGAACAAATATTACGTTAAGATTGGCGCCGGGTCATTTGTGTCACTCCTTTTTGTCGTATTCGTACGTATTTTAATAAGTAATTTTACACCTGAATTCCTATGAACTATTCGAAATATAAAATTAGGTTTATTTATATTTTTGAAATTTAACATGCAGAAAATGATAAAAACAAATTATGGGAGCATCAGGGTCACTGGCCGATTTAAATATCTTGGAGAAATAATTAGTAGCAATGGGACGGATAAATTGGCAATCGAGGACAAAAAAGGGAAATAGGAAAGATTAAATTTTTGTACAAAAAATATATACAATAAAAAGAACCTGTCTATCAATGCAAAATTACGACATTTTAATACTGTTGTTAGACCAGTCATCTTGTACGGCATGGAAACTACAAATATAACCGGAATGGAGAATTTGCTCAAGATAGAAGAATTTTAAGAAGTATTTATGGTCCTAGGAAAACACAGGAATGTTATAGACTGAGATCGAATGCAGAAATTTATAGTAAAATCGACAACCTTGAAGTGATGATCAGAAAACTGCGACTTCAGTTCTACGGACATATGGTCCGCATGGATTGCTCAAGGTTATACAAACAAATTTTTGATAAAATCTGGAACTATACAGGACAAGGAGGCTATGTAAAAGAAATGAAAGAAGAACTTCAAAAATTCAAAATTACTGAAGAAGATTGTCTAAATCGAATCGAGTACAGAAAAAATAATTTGGTCTCAAAATTCTTGTCGGGGAGAAGAAAAATAAGGAAACTAGACCTATAAAGAAGTGATATTTGCGTGGTCCTTGTTGGCCTGTCCGCGGTGTATATATATGCAGAAAAATGACAATTTTCGTAACAGTAGTCGATAATTGGCCTTGATAGTGGCGGTAAAGCAGTCGTCTCGATTTTTTAAACAAAGGAGATGACCAAGATGTTCCTAGACCCTAAAGTAAACATTGATCAAGAAAGTGAGCTATGTGATGGTGCTGCACTAAAATAGATTTTCCCCCTATTTTTTTTTTTTTTTTTTTTTTTTTTTTTACAGATTGTCCTGAGCAACATAAGCCGAAAATTGTCACGCGATCCCTGGCACCATGGGTAAATCAAACCCGATCGTAAATAATATAGAAATATCTTGAGTGTTCAAAAAGCTACGGACAATATTCTTTTGCAGGGTGAAGTTCAAGGCTAGGAAGGAACGTACAGCAAGCGATAGAAAATAAGGGTCGACCAAAACGAAAATATAGAGCATTATTTTATCCTCGGGTTAAAAATACCCATGCGCCAGTCCTCGCGGGTTAAGCTTACGCTGGGTGAACACTTACGATACCGGGCGAAGCCGGGGCGGGTTGCTAGTTATACAGTATAATAAATGAAGGAAAGCCACGCGGTACGTATCGAACCTCAAATATCTTAAACGCCAACTATCAAGTAGCTGGTACAGCCGAATTCAGATAGAATGTTGTGATCTA
Source organism: Meconema thalassinum (assembly GCA_946902985.2). Lineage (NCBI taxonomy): Eukaryota > Metazoa > Arthropoda > Insecta > Orthoptera > Tettigoniidae > Meconema > Meconema thalassinum. The sequence goes on along the minus strand of OX336399.1, from coordinate 160,288,232 downwards.
CCAGAATGTAGCGAGCGACTGCTGCAGAATCCCCCACGCTGAGTCGTCAGGCCGAGCGCTTCCCCCCAGACTAGCAGCTGGTCCCATCCAATGTTGCCTGCTTGCTTCCTTCCAGCGACAAGGAAAACGTTTTATGTTTCGGTACGTTCGGTTCTTGAACCTAGCTCACTTCCCTTCATTAACCAACAACTTGGGGAGTAGCATTTGATGGAATTGAACATAGTCATTTAGCCCCGTGTACTTGGCATTTTGTCTGATGACCTGTGTCATTGCGATGGCTGTATTTGAGACCCAGCTGTAACCTAATACTAGGGGCCAGTGAGGATTTCCCACGGGGAGAGGCGCATTAAAATTTAAACCTTCATTCTGATGTTCGTCGCGGGTGTGTCTGCTTTACCGCAATATTACTAAAATCTATACAACTATTTTCCTGTCAACAAAGGGAAGCAGTATTCCTTTAATAACTGTTTTGAACAACCCAACTCCTTATCTTTTCGTTATTATTATTTTTTCATATATTACACCAGGTCAGTGACTACTACTAGAGTTACACGCGGCGAGACGGACTATACCTATGTTATATTAATCATCATATCGTAGCCTCAAATAAAAATACATTATGTAGCTCATTTGAAATAATGCATACTAATAATTACAATGTAGAGAAAACCGTGTTATCACTAACTTTAAACAAGCAGTCAAAGAGCTAGAAGTGGGTGAGGGACAGATTACACTAACTAAATCGTTCAAATATCTAATCTAGGTGAGTGGATCGAGTACAACACCACCGAGAAGGCAGCTAAATCATCATCTAACAAAGGGCGTTTACAACAAGGAATCAAATCACTAAATGGCAAGCTAAGACACTCGCACAGTCATGCTGCGAAATACCTTGCAATTCATAGTAAAGGACTTACGGAGAAATTGAAAGTTGACCCAGTAAAAGAAAATGGTGAATATATGAGACTGCACAAAGACTAGCTCTACGCACGTATAGAAAAAATAACTGATGTGATGAGGAAAAGAAGAATTTCATTTTATGGCCACATGACGAGAATGAGCTCTGCGACATTGAGGAACAGTATCTTTACCTACTTTCTAGGGGAGAAAACTTAAGGGGGCTTGGTTCACTGAGGTAGGCAGAGATTTACAAGAAATTGGGAGTGCATGTGACTATGTGTAGGAGCGTGTGTCACTTAAAACGAAACTGACAACTCACCAGAGTTTCTTGGAAAAACGTAAGCTGAAAACAGGCATGAAGTAGACTGAAGAAAGGAAGCAACATCAATAATTCATGCGACAGTACAGGGCGAATATTATAGCTCGACGTTCCGATCGCACTGCCACTTGCAGCTCAACGATAAATCGGCTGGGCAACTTGTGACTGAAATTAAATGAATGTGTCTAAACCACCAAATCGATTGCCACGGTGGGTGAGTGGTTAACGTGTCTGTCTACTAACCCAAAGCTTTCAGGTTCGCTCCTGGCCGTGGTAAGTGATTTTTGAAAGGCGGCAAAAATTACGACACGCATGTCATACGATGTTTGTATGTCAAAGAACCCATTTGAATTCAGTAGGCCCTGTTCATAATGACAAAATTAACCTCGGGATTTTCCGCCAACACAGAAGTTCCCCATTTCTCAACTAGAAAGCGCTAAAGTGTTCAAGGAGCTTAGATATCCAACCTCCTTGACTTTCATAGTGTTCCAAGGAACAACGAAATTCGACATGCAAGCTACCCTCAGGATGTTAAATAACGAAGCTTGCACCCGGCATCCGAGGCCATACGATATTATTAACCACCAAATCTAATTTGAGAGGTATTTTGCGAGCCAACAAAATACCACTCTTGAAAAACGTCGATTTTTGCCACCCAAATTTGCTAGTTGGTCAGAATTTAACCCGTGATATTGGGATCATAGCCTACACTACCATTGATCCAGGAATAACCCTTGTATATTCGTAGTTTCATTTCAGAGGCCTTCTAGTCCCGTAAAATGTGTGAAAATCCGAGTCATTGTGCTGTCTGTAATACTATACTTGTAACTAGCAACCAGACCCGGCTTCGCCCGGGAACAGTTATGAATGCATTTCGTGTTGAGCGCTGTTTTTTTTTTTCCAATGTCAATGAGCAACGACCAATATCCATTTTACGTCTCGGCATGATGGTTAAAATCACTGACTGGACTATTAATTATATTATCATGGAGATGCATGTGCAACAAATTCTTGTCAGACGTAATTTAAGAATGGCGAGGCGCATGAAACACAAATCCCCCTTCCGTCCAATCTTAACGCGACTGTTTCACATGCGAAATGAAGAAAACCCGAGTTGCACTTTCAGGGAAACTCCAAACAACCACCCATCTGAGAAGTCTTAACACGACTCAACGGTTTGCTGCTGGCTGTATCTGGGGCAATAGGTTCGCCCGCTAGCTAGGCTGTAACAGGGATGAACAACTCGCCCTTAGCAAGCTCGTAAACTGTCGCCTCAGTAGTTGAATGGACATGGTTGGAAGAAATTAAAACATAGAAACACTTATAGTGGGCGATGCATTTAAGATTGACAAATGCTCTTGCGGACTTTTTTGTAGAACTTTTCATGCTGAACAATTCTTACACTCATAATATTTAGATATTTTTAACGGTTTGCTCAGCGTTAGCCTACAAAGCGCTAGGACGCCAGTTTTTATTTCGATTTTTCCACTGAAATAGTTACTGCTTGACTTCCTTAGATCATATAAATTAATTATTTTCTACAGAAATCATCCTCTATATATCCTTTACAGAATGGTGAAAACCGCATCAAAATCCATCCAGTGGTTCTCGAGTTTACCCGTAACATCCAAGAATCGGGGAATGTTTCATACTAAGTAGATATTCTGATGGGGAAGGAGTCAGCCGTGGACTTAAGCTAGGAATAGGTGAGAACCCACGGAAAACCACTTCCAAGATGGCGGATGTGGGAAACTAACGCACCTTGTCTCAGACTGAGTGTATCGCCGTTCTAGCCCTCACACCAGAATTAAATTTCTAGGCAGAACCGGGGGAATCAAACCTGGGCCTCCAGAGTGATAGCCAAGAATGCTAGTCGCTAAACCACGAGGCGAATTCATATTTTAGATTTTTTTTAAATCAGAAATAACTTAGCCACTGTGCAACACAACCGGGGAAAACTATTAGGCTACACTACTACCTGCGTCGTGCTTTTATAGGCAATAAAATACATCATTGCCCGCACATTCTCGAAGGCTGATTCATCCTGTTTGTTTATCGACTGGACCTATTAACCACACCACAAGCTGCTTTGTTACCAACACACTCGACTCTTCTTAGGACAGGCACTGTTTACATTGTTTATTCCCATTGCCCCAGTCCTGACTGACATGCGCAGTGACATCTCTGAAGACTAAGCACCAGAGTAATTGTGCTAACTTACGACCTAAATGATGACATTCCAATTCTAGACTAAGAGTTCAGTATTCCCTTCGTAATCGAGTAAATTAATTGATTTTCAGTCGGTAACACGTCAATGATCCAATTAAATTGAGGGCAAACAACACTTATTGACTTACTCAAACAGGTAACCTGGAAAACATTAAATGAATTAAATACAGTCTAACTTCTATCTAGAATAGTTAGGGCGTGTCAAAATGTTAAGTATGCAATATACAGGTCGCAAAATACTGCATGTAGGCTTTTAAACCTCGGGACGTCGCGCGAGGCAGTGTAACATCAGTCGTCGCGCACGGTGGGAAAGACCGCAAGCATTCAATATCGTTTGATTATTTCCATTTGCTATATATTATTGTTAGGTTGCTTTCTCTATGTGCTTACTCTCTATTTTCATCGTTCAAAGTATACATTTTATTTATTTACATCCAAATAGTACTTTAAAGATGGAAGATTAGATTTGGAAATTTGCGTAAGAATACAACTCGGGAGTGCGTTCTACCTACAGGTACGGGGACTATGGAACAAGAATATCCCAATTAAGGCTAAAAAGTGATGTACAAAGCATATTATGTTCCTATAATGACATATGCAGCAGAAACTTGGACAATGACTAAGAGGGATGAGAGCAGAGTACAGGCAGCTGAGATGAGATTCCTGAGAAATATGGTCCAAAAACGAGGAGAGAGAGTGAGAAATGAAGATATACGGAAAGAACTGGGTGTACAGAAACTAAATGACAAACTGGAGCAAAACAGAGATTATTTGGACATGTCAAGCGGATGAATCAAGCAAGGCTACCGAGACGAGCACTGGAACCGTGGAACCACCGATGACAGAAGAGAGGACGAGGAAGACCAAGAATGCGTTGGATGGACTCCGGGAAGTATAGAATTAGAAAACGGAACCTGGATTTGAACACCGTGTCGGAATAGGAATGGTGGAACGACAGAACAAAGTGGAGAGGAACCATATTTGCCCCCACCCAGTGTCAGCTGCAAAAGGGGAAATGAGTGCTACAAAGAATACAATAACTAATTTTACGTTCTACTTTTAACCCCCCAGTGGTTATGTGGGGTGCTCACAACACCCCAGCATTATTATTTGTTATGTTTTAAAGTTACTAAGTTGGCTATGATGGTGGCGGACTCAGTAGCTTCTTACCGAACATTGTCATTTGAAATAAACTCATTGTTGGCCATAAGTAACAAACTGTTTGAATGCTATAAACGTTTATTGTCACTGGGGTGCTGTATACACCCCACCTAACAACTTGCGTAATATCTTTGTTGGCTAAGTCCTTTTTAGATCATACACCCAGTTCTGTGTAGAAGCATTGTTTGCCTTGCCATGTCTTCCGATAAGGAACAACAGCGTATAAGGAAAATGCTTGAAGAAGAAACTGAAGAAGTCAGACAAGAACACCATACACTTCTGCTACAGATGTCAAGAGCTCATGTGCCTGAATCATATGGACAGTACGGTATATGCCGCACGTGCTGCAATGATTTCAGTAATGGTTTCGTGACATAAGTGTATTAAAAATATAATGTAATATTTACATTAGTGAGTGATTTTTACATGAACTTTGGTACTAAAGATAGAAACTTTCCAATTTTTACTAATGATTATCAGTCTCCTTCTCTTTCAAAATTTCTCATTGTAAAACAGAATATCATTAATTTTGTGTTGTTTTATGGATGTGTGTTATGTTTAGATTAGTAAAACACAAAACTGAACTTTTCTAAGAAATGAGCCAACGCAAAATTCTTGAAATAGCAACATGTAGAATCAAGCAACGAAAAAATATAGGTATATCTTCCAAAGGCTTGAATTTCTTTAGTGAATTAATTTATTGTTGTAAGGTAATTAAACCTGGCTTAAAAGGATGTGAATAGTATGCAAAATAAGTAAGAAATTTTCAGAAAAATGTATGTCCGAGATATCCCAGCAAAACTTTGGGATAATCTCAGCACCCCACCTAACCACTTATGTAATTTTAAACCACCTAACAACTTAAAGATTAAAACGCACAAAAATACAGTGAAAAGGGAAGAACATTCACAAAAGCAAACTGATGAAAAGTACAGTACAATGTAATAGTAATTTACAACTATCAGTAAAAATATATATTTAACAATGTTACAGCTTCATAATGTACTTTATTTTACTGGGAATGGTTGTGCACGGAGCACCGAACTGAGTAGCGCTACCTGGGTTTAAACCGTAGAGGAAGGGTGCGGGGTAGATATGGTGGGTGGGGGGGGGGGGGGCTGCCCTACAACAAGGCTAGATAGAGTAACACACGAAGTAAGCGTGCGGTCGAAAAGACCACAGCTCGATGTCCCTGTCTAATTTAATAGAAATAGTTGTTCGTAATGGCAGTTTTATTACATCATCCGAGTTAAATTTAACAATATAGCGTCGACAAAGTACGGTACTAGTCGGAATACCATATTCTTGCGAGACACTTTCATCCTCCCTCTACTTCACGAATAATTTTGATCTTGTCACTTAAACGAAGTGATTTTAGTTTTCCCTTGTTATTGCATCATTTTCACTGAACACATACTGTATACCACGAAGCTACCACTGGACACTATTTGACATTTAAACGCGACAATGTGCTCTGAATTGAAACCGACTGTTGGAGCAGAAAGCGGCAATAATGAAAGAATGCCCTGTGAACTCAACTCAGCAATGCAACTTCCCATTTCGAAGTCAAGCCAATGCTGTATCAGCAAAAAATCATAGAACATAACCTACATTTCTTCCAAATGAAAGAACAAAAGAAACTACTCTTCAGAAAAATAAAAAATGAACAAAGGAAATTATCTAATAAAATAGCAATAAACTAACAGGACTAACGAATTTTACTAAAATCTGTAAGTTTAAAGGCTCGGTCACAAAGGAAGCGGTCTGTCGCAGCGGGAAGCGATATCAGACCGAGGCGGTCAGGCGGTCCAGTTGTATATTCCAAAGTTGCATCAACCCTGGCACACAGAACGCGGTCTACCGTCACCCGCTAGTCTTTGTCGCGACGACGAGCGATCCGGTTGTACAAATTTACTGATAGCCCGCCAGGCCGCCTTCGATTGTGATGAGTGACCAAACTGAAGTATTTATACTGTGCGTAAATACTCATTTGTTTGACAGTTCACACGAGCATTATAAAAATGTTTTAAAGAATGCTGAAGCATGGAATCGTGCAATTCCTCGGAACATTCTCGCGACATACGAAAATACTTGAAAAGCCTATCTTCATGTGACTCCAGTTCGATACATAAGCGGTGGTATTCTCCTAATTGCTCTCTCTTCTTATTGATGTCATGCACCCAACATTGACTTTTCTTCTTTGTTTTTTGCAAAGCAAACAGGAGAAGAAGTTGCTCTTCGAGCTCATACTCAATAATATCAAACAATACTTAATATGAAAACGCACTACATATTCTCCAGAAGGAAGCGACGCGACTGGACCGCTCACACAATGATATCGCGTCCTATGTGACGTCCTCATATCGCAGCCCGCCGCGACGACCACTGGATCGCTTCCGTCGCGACAGACCGCTTTGTGTGGCCGAGCCTTAACGCGGTGACTAGACGCCTTCAGTGGTTTGGGCAGGAATGAGATTCTATCGAGATCATAGTATTCTTAGAAGCAGCATACGGGTTGACCCAACTTCAGTAATAGGTGGAAAATTCGAATTAGACAAGTTTCACTGTAAAAGACTTAAAAGAGAAAAATAATATAATATGTAAATTGTAGGAAGTTGTTCGGGAAATAATTACTACGAATTACACTGGTCAACAGCATTTTAGTTACAAAGAAGGTGAATGGTGTTCTTTGCTAAGTCGTGGGTGCTGAATTCGAAAACTATATTAGTTTTCGTATATCGGGCTCAGTTTTCGTAGTATGGTGCCCTCTATCTTTAAACATCTTGAAAATACTGTATTGTTGGTGAACAATCGAAATATATATACAAGGACGTCCATTCATTATCCTCAGTTCCGAAATTCACCGCCAGGGTACGAATGAGTCATGCTCCAACACTTTGCAGCACATTGATTGTTGCATTGTTTTCTCAATTTTCTTCGAACTAGTGTGCCTCCGTGGCTTAGGCGGCAGCACGCCGGCCTCTCACCGCTGGGTCCGTGGTTCAAATCCCGGTCACTCCATGTGAGATCTGTGCTGGACAAAACGGAGGCAGACAGGTTTTTCTCCGGGTACTCCGGTTTTCCCTGTCAAAATTTCATTCCAGCAACACTCTCCACTATCAATTCATTTCATCTGACATTCATTTAATCATTGCCCCAGAGGAGCGCGTCAGGCCTCGGCAGCCGGCACAGTTCATATCCTCGCCGCTAGATGGGGGCTTCATTCATTCCATTCCTGACCCGGTCGGAGACTGGAAGCATGCTGTGGATTTTCATTTCTTCGAACTAGTGTGGCTCATTTCCTAGAATAATATGTGTAACACATTCTTTTGTTCTCATTTTGTCAGATACATATAATACAAAGGCTGCCGAAAGCATTTTAAAAAAATCCATTAACACATGGAAAACTGAGGCCGGTACATAAATACGGAGATTAGATCTGGATTCAGGGACAAATTATCTATCAGGAACAGCTCATTTGGTTATTGTGAACTGAAAAAAAAAACAAGTTTCTTTTGTAGACCAGTGTTATCGAAACTTCGAGTAACAGAAGCTCCAGATATGACGTTCGACTTTATTAGTAAGTTATAAAATCTAACTGAATACAAGTGCAAACCTCACACACACAAGTTTCTACGGGACAAAAGTGGCCCCTGAATACAAGAATAAAAGTTTTAATACCCCTGTTCTGGAGGTATGATTAACCGCTTAAGGCTGGAAATAAGAATTCCCACCACCTAACAGAATTTCAATAAGGGCAGGCAGGATTACCGGAGCCGGTTAGGCTAGTCCCAAAGCGCTTTGTGAGGACGGTTATAAATTTCCGGGAGCAGGGAGGGAGTCAAGGCGAAGAAAAGCGGTCAACAGCTCGGCATACCAACCGACCAAGGTCACGGCTGTTTTCGCTATTCATTAGTTCACAAAGAGAGCGCGACGCTGCCACCCAAGAAAGAGACAGATCAGTGATCTCTGACCTGGCCCCAAGGTCCAACATCTCACCATTTGTCATCCCAGAGTCAACAGACCACTTAGAGGAAATGTATTACCAAACATGACAAGCACGCTGACAGTTTCCTTCGGAAAAATGCATACTTTTGTTGGAATGAAAAAATGAAAATCCACAGCCTGCTTCCAGTCTCCGACCGGGTCAGGAATGGAATGAATGAAGCCCCCATCTAGCGGCGAGGATATGAACTGTGCCGGCTGCCCAGGCCTGACGCACCCCTCCGGGGCAATGATTACATGAATGACAAATGAAGTGAAATGATAGTGGAGAGTGTTGCTGGAATGAAATTTTGACAGGGAAAACCGGAGTACCCGGAGAAAAACCTGTCTGCCTCCGTTTTGTCAAGCACGGATCTCACATGGAGTGACCGGGATTTGAACCACTGACCCAGCGGTGAGAGGCCGGCATGCTGCCGCCTAAGCCACGGAGACTTCCTTTTTTTTTGGAATAATAATAATAATCCAGGATCAGGTTGTGGCTACCAAAAACTATCTTACATAGTTACGGCAAATATGAAGGACAAAAATGTTGACTGAAGTCCAATCAGTAACAGCTGTATTGGCAACATTTCCCGAAACTTTTTCATAAAATCGCCCCAATCGGGTCGAGAAACACATAAGCAAATGGGGACTCCGTTGGCCGACGGAACTATATATGGTAATTGCGGGCGAATGCCCTTCCTAACGTAATCATAAGAGACGTTCATGACATTTAACTGAAATGGGCAAAACATTGCAAAGAAGTCTGTGGCCTATTAAAAGGCCCGAAGTTGACAATTTGAAAACTCTCACAACCGCCGCTTGGACGACTGACAGTGGAGAAGGGTTCGGACCCGTGATACCCAGGGCCCATTGAAATGCGTGTCAACATGCGTCGGTTACTAATGTTAGTACAATAACATAGGTTATCATACAAATGCTACACGGTGTCCAAGTACAAAGGCCTATGCTCCCCCCAATTACATTTCTTGGACCATGACAAGGTGACATATTGTTAAGGAGATGGGATAGGAAGATACTCAGAAAAGTATATGGCGAATCAGAAATAGTATGGAGATAGAGTTGCATGGTAAAGCAGATAATATAACTTTGTTGTGAAAATAATAGAGTAGTAGACTGCGTAGGAAGAATGACAGAACAGGATTGTAAGGAAGGTACGTAGGTTTTCGATGGGAAGGCACGAGGACGTCGTGTGAGTAGAAGACCTAGGACAAGATGGCTGGACAACGTGGAGGAGGATCTGAACAGGAAGGCAATAGATGGAGAACCAAAGAGTCAAAGAGAAGAATAGGTGTAGATTGTCCTGGAGGCAAAGCCCTCCATGTTTCTCAGACATTTCTCTATAGATTTGAATCCAGGCGCGTTGTCGCTTTATGTCATGTCCGTAGATGGGTTGAAATTCCCCCCAGAAATCCCATAGATTTGAATGTTGTTGCTCGATTTCGATTGGGAAGTGGGGGTCTCTCTCGCCTGTGTGAAGGAGTAGGCCTAAGTAGTAACAAAGTTGGAAGCAGCTTATTGTAATAGCAAATTCAAAAGCCAGATTTTTGTAATTTAAATTCGGCACCAGGAAAATTAACGATCTGAGGGTAACTGACCTGTGCCCTCACATTCCTCTCTCACAGCGTCGTGACGCCCTCGATGCAAGCAAGCGAACAGCTGGGCTAAAATTAGAGCTGTTGGCCAACGCAGAACAAAGCAAACAGGCTGCAATACCAACACTATCAAGGGCAATTAAATTCTCGGAATGCGCGGAAAGTGTTTCGCTACAAACAAATTAGTCATGTCACGAACTGCTGTTCAAAGTTTTCTAACATTTCCCAAGTTTTCAATCTTCTCAAGGGTGAACTCCCAAGCTAAAAATAAAGTGTAACTTGACAGTAGTTAGAAAATTAAGCCTGAGTTAGTTAATTTGTTTTAAAGAGCCTGAGACGTCTCGGTCATGAGATCTGTGTACTTTGGTGTTCGTCTCAATTTGTCTGATGACCTGGGCTAGGCGCCCCGGGACTTGAAAGAAGGTACTATCGCGGCATTTGCCTGGATCTAGTGTGGAAACTCCCGGGGGTAAAACCACGCTCAGGATAACTGTCAGCTCGGGGATTCGAATCTCCCATGTTTGGGCTTGTTCAAGCTCCCCATGGCGGTTAAGGGACCGTTCCCGGAAGATTAGAAAATTTGAAATTTTCTGGAAAGTAGTTCATTAAATTATTTGGAAATTTTGATCAACCTTACATATTTCATGAAGAGAATCCACATAACACTATTTCTTTTTATTTGAAAAAAAAAAAAAAAAAGTATCAGCATTCAAGAAAAAAGTTGGTAATTTGACATATTGAAAATAAAAAACTAAATAAATAGATAAATGATCCAAGGCGGACCTCCAAGGAATAAATAACACAGACATCATAGAAAATAATTGAGAAACCTCTAAGACAACTGGTAGGAAGTGGTCCACAGAACGCAAGGTGGAAAAAGTGCATTCATGGAGACATTTTCGGAGGATAAGAAAGCGAAAACCATCAGGCCAACAAGTTCAAACGCGCTCTTTGAATGGCCACAACGAAGAAAAACAAAGAAAAAAGGAAAGAAAGGAGAAAAGGAAGAAAGAATGAAAGAAAGAAAGAAAAGAAAAAGAAAAAAGAAAGAACAAAGGAAAAAGAAAGAAAGAAAGAAAGAGAAAGAATAAAGAAAAAAAATAAAAATTAAATAAATAAATTTGATAACCGGCCCCAGGAATTAACCTGGGAGGAGTCCATGTGGCTTTTGTTACCACATGGCTCTGGGCAAATGGGAGTGAAATGCGTCGTTGCTTGTCATCTGCAACCATAACTTATTGGGTTCAGCAAGAGAATCCAACTTAGCCTCTTTCACTCCAACTCCAGCATGTAACCTACAAGAGGTGCCCCTGTTAAACCGAGTAACCCAGTGGAAGGTTGGGTAATCAATCCCAGCGGGAAATTGGGTCGGTGAGCCGATCAGTGCTGGTGGCTTCAAGGATAACCTTGATAGTTAAAAACCCCCTTACCTTTTAGGTAACTCGAAACATGAACTTTACCGAAGAGTAGATACGAGCCCCGTGGTCCTAAGTAGGAAAAAACTATAACGAAGAAGAAGAAATTTGATAACCTGTGTTATTGTCGTGTTTGCATTTGTAATTAAGGGATGGGTTGGGATTGCAGCGACCGTGGTTTTTTGCATGGAAGACAATTTTAATACTTTCCAACATTAACCTGCTTTCCTGAAAAATTGTCTTATCGAAACAAAGAGCCCTTTATATCTAGAACCAAGAACGCGTACGAGACTTAGTTGAATCGATTTGCGCCGCATCACTCATCTCCAGCGCCACCTATTGTAAAATGGATTTAATTTAGAAACCTTTGTGGGAGTATGTACAACAACTCACCAAAGTTTCATCGCAATCAGATGAATGATAAATGAACTCGTAGGCCTACGGGACAAACAATTGGGTAACAATCAAGTGTATATAGAGAGATGGTTCAGTATAATCTCAAGAACTCTTCCAATAGACATGGAGTTAAGCGAGCCTGAATGTGGCCAAATTAACATTATCGAGATAGGGGTGGCGCGGAAAACCTCGTTCAGTAGCAGTGATCAGAGAGATTGATGGTGTATATTCAGTTTCTCTGCTAACGGCGGTGTAAAGCAAATTCCAATTCATTTTCCTTGTTTACTATTCAGATTACAGTGTAGGTTATGTTATCTTTACGGCCATGACTTGACGACCACAAACAAGCGATTTATCTGCCGGAAGTACAAAGATCCCTGATACACAATGGAATGCCCATGAACATGATCAGCTCTGACTAACATGTTGTATAGTATTACAAAATGATCATATTCTGGAAAGCTCGTGACACATGACGCAGAAACCAGGCGCCTTGCGAACCTGTATCCAAGACTGGCTTGGGTGGGGCAAGCGCTATCGGATTGCAGCTCTCAACTACGCACCGTAGACTGCTCCAAGAAACGAAAAGCATACCTGCCAACTTTACAATACCAAAAATCAGGAGAATTTGATATGAAAATCACGAAAACTCGGGATATGCAAATAGTGCATATCAGGTCCAACTATGTTTCAAAATGGACATGTAATTAAGCATTAGGCATTTATTATCCCATTACTTTCACTTTCAACACAAAATCTCTTATTTTTTGCTACACTTTAGATTTTCTTAGTGCTTCTTTGCTCCCACGTGCTTCGAAATATTACTTTTTTCCACCATGTGATATATTTAAAAAAAAACAGACAAACAGTACAAAATGCAAACACGATGTCCACCAAAACCAACTAATTGATTTCCCTGAGAATTCCCTGATTTTTCCCAGGATAAATCAGAAAATTCCGTGAGTAACATTAGCGCCCAAATTAAATAAATAAAACAGACTTTGTACTCTACAGCATTTCAGAAAGTGCTCGAACAATAAGAAAAGAAAGAATATAAGTTAATGTATTTTTCTATATTTAGCAAATTTCTAAATATTTCATCCAGAAAAACTATTGTACTTTTAATGTGTGTACTCATCTCTCAAGAAATGAGAGATTTAACGTCAGTACGAACCTACAATCTACATCAATCACCAAAATATATCCCCCCCCCCCTCCCCCCGTCAAAATTGAAATTCTTAATTTCCAATTATTCAAGGTTAAGCCTTTTAAAACTAATTCCCTGAGTGTCATGAAAATACCCTGGTAATGCCCCGAGTTTTCCAGGATTTGAACATTCCTTAAGTATTCCATGTTTTACAGAGTAGTATGTTCCAAAAACTGTTTCAAAAAAAACAGAATTGGTCATGGTGAAAAGTGTCAAACACCGAGCAAAAACAATAGAATGTGACGGAATGTTGCAGCAAAGTCTATAAATATCCGCCTGCACTGAAACGGAACATTTACGAATTCAGGCACCCAAATAACATTCATTACCCGCCCATTATAAACACTTCCAAAAATACTGTAAAATGCTTCAAATTAGTCAAATATGGCAGGTATGGACAAGGCTTTCAGCTGAACGCTGCTATACAGCAGGGTTGAACATCGGAGGTTTGAATCCCGCCGCTAAAAGCAACTATACTGAACATCGTTCTTAACAAGAGGATTTATGTCATTGTCATTCCAAGAAGATGCCGGTATGGTAACTTATTTCAAGTAGCGATGTACCTCACTCCTAGAAGCTCATGCCCACAAGTACTGTCTCAATAACACAGGTTATCAAACAAAATCCACTCACACCCAAATACACGCGGCGATATGACAACGATGCCGCAGCCCCGATTATAAACAACAACCACCACCACCACCAAGTACTGTCCGAGTTTGAAGAGTAAAGTAGTTTCATTTAAGGAGCTTTGAATGCGTGGCCATTTAGCTCAGTGTACTAGGGTGAGTGTATTTGTATTTCAGGTGAGGGTTTGGCGCGCGGCCGTAGCCTCAAGTAAGGTACCATCCTGACATTTCCCTGGAGTAGAATTGCGAGACCACTGAAATCCACTTCCAGGATGGATGAGGAGATTTTCCTCGCAAGGCTGAGTGTACCCCGTTCAAGCCCTCAGACCAGAATTGAATTTCTTGGCAGAACCGGGAATCGAAGAAGCACCAAGAATGCTAGCCGCTACACCACTCAGGGTCACTGACATTGGACCCGAAGGTCAGGGTTGGATTCCCGGCTCTGCCAAGAAATTTAATTCTGGTCTGAGGGCTGAAACGGGGTATATTCAGCCTTTTGAGGCAAAATTAAGGAAAAAGTGGATTCGATTCCCACCTCAGCCATCCTGGAAGTGATTTTCCGTGGTTTCCCCACTTCTACTCCTGGAAAATGTCGGAATTTTCACCTTATTGGTGATGGTCACCCGTGTTAAAATACATAATGAGAATGAAGTGTCACTGATTGGTGAATGAATAAAAGTTAATTTAAAAGACGATAAAATTGAAAAAAAAAACGGATAAAAGATTAAACAACGTCGCTCTAATTGTCCGGAGCAGTTGAATGTGATACAGGGAGATTGTTGTGAGTGAGGTCCGCGCTGATAGTCTTCCAGATTCTCAGAATTAGACCACGGCCGCCTCATTTCTCTCAGAAATTACAAATACAGAAAGTGACCACAATAACACAGGTTAGACAATTCTCTATACACAGAAGTACACTGGGCTACATGACCCGAACCCCTCAAATGAAACGACTCAAGTTTGACGGAGGGCGGGGGGAAAAGAAAATCAGCCTCTTAAGATATTCTGAATTGTAATAACTTTAGATTTCACGTACCTGAGCATTAACCTTGACGAATCTTGACAATAAGGCACCCATGATACACGGAACTACGAGTCTCGACACTCAACTAAACTCAGCGAAGAAGCAGAGCTAAAGAAGTGTTGCTTGCCAACTCTGTTCAACTGGGGGATAACTTCCTGGTGTTGTACCTATTTATATAGGGTGAGTCGCCAGGAACGTCCACCGCAACTATTTCCTGAACCGTCACAAGACCATGATAGTACTCACATACTTTGTTGTCTGAGTCTTCAGGCTTGATGCAGCTTTCCATCCCCTTTCATGAGCTAATCGTTCATCTCCACATAGCTACCACACCTTACATCTGTTTAACACATAAACTTGGACTTCCCTCACAGTTCTTGTCCTAGACCTTTCCTTCCATAACTGTTTGCTATGATGTGTCGTACCAACCTCTCTCCTCTCTTCATTAGCAGTCACCAGAAACATCATTCCTCGCCCACTCGTATTAATACATCATTATTTGTTACTACCAATTTGTTGTCGACCTATCTGGCCATCATTCTCCCATTTCAAACGGTTCTTTTCTCCTCATTTCTGCTGCTCCAACAGTCCAAGATTCGCTTCCATACAGCGCCACGCTCCAGACGAATTTCAAAAATGACTTCCTAATACCTAAATCTATATTTGATGTAACAATATTTCTTTTCTGTAGAAATGCTTTCCTTGCCCGAGCCAACTTTTTGTATCATCTTTACTTCTTCCATCACTGCTTATTTTGCCCATACTTAACTATGTTTTGGGGTCTAGGACATCTTGATCAGCCCCGTGTACGTGGGTGTGCGCGTAATTTGCCTGATAACCTGTATTGCCGTTTGATTTTATTAGAGAGATAGGGCAGTGCCCCGGTTCTTGAAATGAGAAAAAGAGCGAAAACACGCTGTCAACGCCAGGATTTGAACCGCCAATCTTCGGACTTACTGTCTATGCTCATTCCGACTGTATCCTCATTCCGGTCCTAGTCACCAATTTAACGCGCACTGCTACAATGAGGGAGAAGGCACTGAACATTTTGCAGACCTCTTCCCGACTTTTGAAATGCACGAAAAACCAAATCAAGTGAAAAACACCGACGTATTTTCGCTTAATAATAATATTCCCGTATCTACGGCATCTCGACAAGGTGCGAGGAGTGACTTTTTTTACGACCGGACTTCCTTCCTGATACGAATGAATGAATGAAATCTGGGTAGGTAATGTTCGTGGTTGTTGACTGATTTAAGGACATTGTGACATCGTAGTCATCTAGCCCCATCTACTTGGGTGTGTGAAATTTGCACGATAATCTGCCTTGTGATGGCAGTGTTATTAAGAGGAGACGGCCATGGCCTTAAGTTAGGAACCATCCCGACATTTGCCTGGAGTAGAAATGGGAAACCATGGAAAACTACTTCCAAGATGGCTCACGAGAGGAGTGTGCCCCGTCCCAACCCTCAGACAAAATTAAAATTTCTAGGCTGAGTCTAGAATATAACTCGACCTCCAGGGTGAGTCAAGAATTATAATCGGGCGAAGACTGGAATGAACCGAACGAGGCCTATTAGAAGGTACTGTCCCAGCATTTACCTGGAGTTGAGAATGGGGAAACAGCGGAAAACTATTCCAAGACAGCCTATGCCACTCGTCTACCGAGTCCTACACCTTAGCACTAAGCTACTACAGTCTGTTAAACTACCTCATATTTCAATTAAAATATATTACGAAGTCAAAGCCTTGTAATTTGATAAATTATTGTGATATAAATTACATAAAATAACAATTCCTGACGATTAAAAACCTTAAGTCAATATTAATTTGTACTTTTTATTGTACCGGTTTGTGACCACATTGTGGCCTTCCTCAGCGTTATTAATGTGAATAGAAAAGTGGCAATGACAGTACATGAAAAATTCTTACGATAATAGAAGGTTGTTCTCAAAAATATTTCTAAAAAATTAATCGTCAAAAAGCTACAAAACTAAAAAACAGACTAGAATTTTAAAAACCAGATCTGTTACAAAATAATATACGTCAATTCGAAATAAATAAATCTTGATATGGAACCAGCTTGAAGATCACTGTTCCTTCTTCAAGCTGGTATCATATCAAAATTTCTTTCGAATTAACATGTTTTGTAACATCCGGTTTTTTAAATTTTAGTGGTTTTTTTCAGACGATTAATTTATTAGAAATAATTTGAGAACCTTCTATTGTAAAGATTTTTAATGTACTGCATATTAGCTCCACAGCATAGGTTACCAAACAATATACAGAACATTAATCCATTACCACATTAGCACTGGGTATTAAACAAATTGAAACGCCGAATGTGCCCAGTAGCTAACTGGAACCATCCAATCAAAAGTTACAAAACATTCGAAAACAGGCTTTCAATAAATGAACTATGGGGTCCTCTCACACGCATCGCTCGTCAACAATCCCTCTTTCTAAGAATGAAAACCATTCGCTACAAGGTTACCTCAGACTAACGACAATGAGAGTGTGGAGAGATGTGGTAGCCAAGGTATTTTAGTTTAGAAACTAGCACATTCTAATAAATTAGCGCCAGGTCACAAAGACCCGCCACCACTTCTGGGTTAATAAAAATAATATGTTGCAGTAGGATTTATTAGGTCTCACACACAACAGAAGGGAATCCTGTTTGATTATGCAGTACAACATTACGGCCATTTAACCATCCAACTATTCAAGTTTCACTTGAAACGTATGAACAAATAATAAAATGGGACAAGAGCGGGGAAGGCAGAAAAAAATGGCTGTGGACCTTTCCGGTTCGTCGTTACCTAGTACAACATTTCCATTACGCATTTATATTAGGCCTACTAGAAATTCAAACTGCTGTTTAATGAATTCGTACAATATGATATCCTTGCCCCCTTGCCTTCCACATTTACAGTATTTTCAAATAATTAGTAAAAACAATTAGTGAACTATCTTTATGTAAATTAACCACGTGTTATCTTTTCCTAGCACATTTAAATCCATTTCTGCACAATATTAAGTGATACTAAATTTAAACAAAACTTTTAATTTGATGAATTTAAACAAAACTTTTAATTTGATGAATAACTTCAGTTTCCTCTTGGCATATTTATAACAGTCCATACGAAAGAAAAAGCAGGACAAGTAGATATAGGCCTATTTAAGTTATTAAAATTAAATGACTAGTTATTTTAATATTAATACATTTCAGCGCCAATGAAAGTAACATCGTTACGTTGCGTGAACATTGATCACTTCGAGACCAGTTTTTATTTCAATTTAGTGCTGTTTGCAGCTAAGAAAATCTACCGACACCATTTGACGAAATACCCGCAACACAACTTCAGAGAAAATCTAATGTAACACAGTAACATTTATTATATCCACCTTGGGATAATTCGGACGAAATTTAGTCCCTCTTGAAACTCATTTTCCGAATTTCCGTAGCTTATAATTGGAATATTCGAAGCCAGATTTTGATTGACTTTGACGAGACAAGTGTTTGGAAGATCTAGCAAGTAGTGTAACTTAGAAATGGATCTAATAAATCTCATTATTTCAAGCCATATCGACCACTGAACCAGGTAGCATGTGTACAACCACCACCTTGAATTTACGGAGTGTTTCGTTCATGATGAAGTTAATTTTCTTAAATGAAGATCTTCTACAATGCACCTAAATTAACTTTTAAAAGAGGCCTATTTAACTGAAACTAACAAAAAGAACAAACAGGATAGCTTTGCGAGAGAATCACACATATCAATTGCGGTTACATGTAAAAATCCGGTTGTGTAATCATTGTCGTTCCAAATACTTGGAGGAATTACTTTCTTCAAGCTGAATAACTTGAGTTGAAACCCACTGCATAGTCACCTTTACGAGTATTTATAAATGTATCTGTAAATATTCTGGCTAATTCAATTTATGGATAATTCGCCATGTTTTTCGCATTCACTAGAGTTCGAATAACCGAGTCCGTAGAAGTAAAAGTTGTCGCAAATACAAAGTACATTACAAAAACACTTTCTTTTCAAGTAAAGCTCAATATAATTGAAAATGAATTAGTATGGTAGAATGCACCTACCTCAGGATTCATCTTGACAAGTCTTGAGAATAGAGAACCCGTGTTACACAACTATCAACCTCAGCGAAGAGGAAGCTACTGTCAAATGAAGAGCGTCGCTTGCCAACTAGTTCCACCAGGGGGATAAGATCCTGCTTTTATACTTATTTTTATATAAACACCTCACCTTGCCCCACTCCACTAGGATTAGACCTTCAAGAAAATAAAATGTATATGTGTGTGAGAAGGTTTCATCCCCACTTCACTTCACTTCCTACCGAGAGACCTTTTGGCATAAGGCCTTTCTTTGCTCCTGATTGGCTGGCTCGTGCTTGCCAAGTTTGACGATCATATTACAGGCTAGGCTGAAGCTAGTCCCACCACCCAAGATCAGAGGTGGTGGGGAGAATGAGGGGGAAGGGGAGCAAGAGGGATTCGAACCAAACAACTTCAAGAAGTCTGCATGAACTGGGTTATTTTTGGTGCCTTGAACGAAGAACGCAATTCCTTTAATTTTACACACACGCAAGGTCGTGGAAAGAGCATTGGCGATGGCTTCGTGTAGTACAGGGATGTCAAACTAGTGTTTTCTTGGCCCTGCAGGTCTATGTGGAGGGCCGAAACACTAGTTTAATGTGTTACAAATTTTATCAAATACACACACCAACATCCACAAATAACGTTTTCACTGATAGAAATAAAACAAAACAATGTTAACGAGATCGATCTGAACAACTGCTTCGATTTTTACAATTTTCAGTTACGGCACATCAAATTGGAGTGATAGAAGCCATTTTGCAGTGTTGCCTAATTCTAGTAAAGAAAGCTTTTTAGTCTGTCAACAAATTGTGCCCAATTACATTAAGCGGGAAGCACATCAAAAATACACACATCAAAAAAAGTTTTGCATCACCTCGGTTCCAAGAGTTCCGGAACCTTTAAATACAAAGGGAATAGAGATCAACACAAACAACATTTCAGCTCGTTTTATTGCTCATGAGACCCACACATTGCATGTTGTACCATCATACAGCTAGACTTTCAGCATTTGTGGTCCAGATTGCAGTACACACCACTACCTCTAATACCCAGTAGCACGTCCTCTTGCATTGATGCATGCCTGTATTCGTCGTGGCATACTATCCACAAGTTCATCAAGACACTGTTGGTCCAAATTGTCCCACTCCTCAACGACAATTCGGCGTAAATCTCTCAGAGTGGTTGGTGGGTCAAGACGTCCATAAACAGCCCTTTTCAACATATCCCAGGCATGTTCGATAGGGTTCATGTCTGGCGAACATGCTGGCCACTGTAGTCGAGCGATGTCGTTATCTTGAAGGAACGCATTCACAAGATGTGCACGATGAGGTCGAGAATTGTCGTCCATGAAGACAAATGCCTCTCCAATATTCTGCCGATATGGGTGCACTATGGGTCGGAGGATGTCATTCAGGTATCGTAAAGCCGTTTCGGAGCCTTCCATGACCACCAGTGGCGTACGTCGGCCCCACATAATGCCACCCCAAAACATCAGGGAACCACCACCTTGCTGCACTCGCTGGACAGTGTGTCTAAGACGTTCAGCCTGACCAGGGTGCCTCCAAACACGTCTCCGACGATTGTCTGGTTGAAGGCATATGCGACACTCATCGGTGAAGAGAACGTGATGCCAATTCTGTGGGGTCCATTCAGCATGTTGTTGGGCCCATCTGTACCGCGCTGCATGGTGTCGGGGTTGCAAAGCTGGACCTCGCCATGGACGTCGGGAGTGAAGTTGCGCATCATGCAGCCTATTGCGCACAGTTTGAGTTGAAACACGACGTCCTGTGGCTGAACGAAACGCATTATTCAACATGGTAGCATTGCTGTCAGGGTTCCTCCGAGCGGCAATCCGTAAGTAGCGGTCATCCACTACAGTAGTAGCCCTTGGGCGACCTGAGCGAGGCCTGTCATCGACAGTTCCTGTATCTCTGTACCTCCTCCATGTCCGAACAACATCGCTTTGGTTCACTCTGAGACGCCTGGAAACTTCCCTTGTTGAGAGCCCTTCTTGACACAAAGTAACAATGCGGACGCGATCGAACTGCGGTATTGACCTTCTAGGCATGGTAGAACTACAGACAACATGAGCAGCGTACCTTCGTCCTGGTGGAATGACTGGAACTGATCGGCTGTCGTACCCCCTCCGTCTAATAGACCCTGCTCATGCATGGTTGTTTACATCTTTGAGCAGTTTTAGTGACACCTATGAACAGTCAAAGGGACTGTATCTTTGATACAATATACACAGTCAACGTCTATATGCCGGAGATCTGGGAACCGAGGTGATGCAAAACTTTTTTTGATGTGTGTAAATAAGAGCCTTTCCAGTGGCATCCGTCGCATAGTCGACAGATAGGTAAAGACCCGCGCGGATGCGGATATCCGCGGATAAGCCCGCGAATGTCCGCAACATTTTTCGCCATGCGGGTATAGTTTGCATGGCTCTGCAGACAGCGGATAAGCTGCGGATAATGTTTAGAGTCAATTTGCGGATAGCTTTTAGAATACAATACAATACGAACTTGTTGAATTTCATTACTAGGACCCGGATGTTTATGAGTTGTTTTTTCTTTTCTTTTTTTCATGATAAATGAAAATTGGAAGTCCGAGTTTGCAAATTGTGGACAGGTTCAAATACCTAGGAAGTGAGTTAATGCAAAGTGGTAGGTTGGACATGGAGATTAACTGGAGTGCAGTGCATTCTATCAAAGTGTAAGACAGCTTGTTTGGGATAAGGAAGTACCAAGGAAAAGCAAAGAGATAAAGTGTACTATGTACCCATATTGACTTATGCAGCTGCGACTTGGACGAGTTAAATGAAATTCCTAAGAAGTATGTTAGGACAGAAGTTTGGATGAGAAAACTAAATGAGAGAACTGAGAAGAATAAACTAAGGTGGTTTGGACATGGATGGAGGAAAATAGAATACCAAGACAGGTGCTGGAGGTAAAGTGCAAGGGTAAGAGAGCAAGAGGAAGACCTAGAACAAGGTTGACTGATTCAGTGAAGAACAGCATAAGAAAAAGTAAGTGGGACTCGGACAAGATCGTGGAAGAGGAATGGTGGAAAGAAAGTGGAAGGTGGAGAAGTGCCATAAATACCCCGACCCGGCAGGAGCTGGACAAGGGGAAAATGATGATGATGAAATGTAAGAAGATTCTTTAAGCTAATTTCATTCAAATTAAGTCATTAGGCATAATGCAACACTCCGAACTGAAAAGTGTTGCAATCCTGTCTGTAACATTCATTTTAAACGTAGCACTTGACTTACAAACCCTAAAGGAACGACTTTCTCCTCAAATGTGTAAATGTGTTGCTTTAATGCGTTATGCTTTATCTAATTAATTATAGTAATGTCAGTAGATTCGGATAACAAACATGTGGGACGGATGCGGATAACGCTATATTTATCCCCGCGGGGCTGTACTGATAGGAACTCGCCAAACCTTTGCAATGGATCTACATATTTCATCACGTCTATGTCTAGACACACATGCCAGATAAAAACAAGCGCACAACAACCGTCTTGAACATATAAAGTATCACAACTCGATAGCTCACCGTCTAATAAGCCTAGGGGGCGTGGTGGCTCAGCGGTCTAGCTGTATGCCTCTCACCGAGGCGGTCCAGGTTCGATTCCCGGTCAATGCATGTGAGATTTTCGAAGTGAAATGCCATGTCCTGTGGTTCGGATTCCACGTAAAAAGGAGGTCCCGTGGCTCATAATCACCAGATTCACGGTCACGTAAAACTACAATCTTCCTTCCTTCTAATAAGCTAATATCGACAAACATTGCAACCAATGCTAAGAATTAAACAACGGAGCCAAAATATCCAAAGTAACTGGTATGTAGACTATTCTATTTGTTAGATAGCCCGGAGGGAGTTTGGATGTTCAAAAACCACCGATGGAGGATATGTTGCCAGAAACTTACAAAAAACCCAAGGCAGCGCATTCATGAGGCGTTCTAGGCAAGCTGAAGCGTGAGATAGTTTGCCGTAGTTTTAAACATGTGTTTATAAACAAATTATCGATCCTTATGAAATATGAGTGAAATTCACTGCTCAGGGGAAATCGCCACAAAAGGGATCTATACTGCTGAAATGATGATTTGCTTTTCCAGACAGGTTTTGGAAACGGGTCCGGATAGGAAGACATGTTGGAGAGCCCTGGCGCCATTTCATCCCACTTGGCAAAACGGAAATAACTCGTGCACTTCATTATATTGTATAGTAAAGTAGTAGCAGCAGTTGATCTCCTTGCGTCATCGGGCGGGCAGAATACGAGATGCTTACGAAGGTCGATCTGCACGCTTGGGCGACCGAGCGCGGCAACTGGAACACTTTCAGAGATGTGTCGCTCTCAACCACATTCCGCAAGCATATCTTTAGTATATTAGATTACCGGGTCCGATTCACACGCTCTGACCTCACCTTCAAATATTTTGGACGAAAAAATCGGGTTTGAAACTCTAAGTGCGAATGATCGGTCTCTGAGGCGGCTTCGGTGGCGTAGTCGGTAGCATGCTGAGTTACTATGCCTAAGATCGCGGGTTCAAACCCGGCCGAAGTCTGATTTTTTTAGAGCGTTAAGATTCTCTCAGTATGCCTTCCTTTGGAGGGGAAGGAAAGCGGCGAGCCCATGTCATAGATTTATGGCATGTAAAAGAACCTTCCCCGAACTAAACGTATGTGAAGCAAAATTTGTAGGTTAGGTTTGATTAATGTTCTTAAGTTCAAACGTTCGGCACCAGACGCTGGTTGCAATGGCATCTAGTAGTAGCCAAGTTCAAAGCTAGGTATCGTTGACAGTAGCATTTGATAGCGAAAGTGAAATTATCGTCTGCAGTCCTTACTTGAACTAAAAACAGATAACACACACTAATACAGCCATCACAATTAACACCGGTTATCAGACAGATTCTACACACGCCCAAAGTACACGGGGCTACAAGACCGCGTTGTTGCAGCCCCTAATCTAAGGAAATAACCAACCATGGGTCTCTGACCTAATTTAAGGACCAGTAATAGTTGCATTACTTTCCAAGTTTTTGCTTTTGGAGAGCAGTGACCGTTACAGGGTGTCATTGTACGTTTGGTAATCGGCCGCGGTCGCCGAGAGCGCTATCGCGCTACCTGGTATCTCGCTGGCATCGGGAGAGCCTGGGTTTGAATCCCAGAAAAAGGTTTTCGTGGTTTCCCATTTCCAACTCCAGGAAAATGCCGGGACGGTTCCTTTCAATAGGTCCACGGCCGATTTCCTTTCATAATAAGATTATTGTAGGTTTGGGAGAGCTATTTTGTCTTTTGTATTTGCATCTGATGATGCTCCCTTGAGCGAAACTTGCCATCCTGTAGTCCCCCAACTCTAAGCTCATTGTAAGTTTGCTATTCCTGGGGGCCTTAGTACTCCCACTTTAAGTATCTATTTCTTTCATTACTTGCTCAATGTAGGCCTATAGATTGAAAAGTGGGAATTAATTCCCGAGGGCCAAGTTGAAAACCAGGAGCTTGATAGTATACGTAGCTTAGAGGGGAAACACTCACGGTAAGTTCACTGATATGAAATGAATCATAGGTTGGTCAATTCCTCAGTTTAGGGGTTGCGACAACGCGGTCATGTAGCACTCGAAGAAGCCGCGCTGTGGCGATATTATTGCCATGTTTTTGCATTGCCGCGTTGAAGGCTATCGGATGACAGGCGCTAATATTTGAACATAATGACGGGAAACAATAGCAACAATGCTAAAAGGAAACGAAACGATGACAATGGAAGGAACTCCCGAAACGTGCTGGGCCGTGGAGAGCGAGCACGTGTCCTAGGGCTAGGACTTACGGGCTCCTCCATATTAGTTCGTCCCGTGACATTCTAGAAATATCAAATTTGCATTTTTATTTTTCAAGCCACCTAAAAACGACTCCGTACATTTTTATAATGTTTTTATTTACTGCTTTCGGAACATTTTAATCGTGTTCAATGTGAATTTGCAATATCGTTGTCGTAGGTTATCTAACCAAAAATGTAACTCTTTCTCATCACAAGAACAAGTTCAACGTCTTTCACAAACCTTATGTAGGCTACTAAAATTCGAACTTTGCAAAGGTTCATAATGTAGCTTTGGGGCTATTAGAGCGAGTTGAAAGTTTATTTAGCAACTTTCCTCCCTATAAAAGGTGGAAACTTTACTGTTTATCTGGCCGCGAAGATGTCAACATAATGGTTATTTACAAAATACATTTTTATGTTCTCATTATAGTATTTTCTAGCAAAATCACTAGTTTGTTGGCAAATTAAACCGAGTGTAAATTTGTCTACTCTGGGCTTTTCTACCACCACGGGTCTCTTAGCACTTACGGGCCCCAGGGCTACAGACTGGCACGTGTTGTACTAGCTGTCCAACTCCAGCCAAGACCGATGATATTGTAGTTGGTCTTGCTCCAGCCAATAAGAGCCCGCGGCGCCATATGCTTCTTTCGAAATAAAGGGTTCAGTACAATTTTACCAGTACGAAGGACGGGTAATCCGCAAGTATCACTATAAACGGATTGAACATCCTATATTGATATCCATAATGACCCTAGGCCCTGAATGGAAGCACAACATAATCCCCGTAACAATCTTCGAGTGAATCCTCAGCAATTCGGCCACTTTCATTTAGACACACTTGCCGTTTTATCCAAACTTCGCGTGGTTCCATTTATGTGGTTTCAGAAAGCACTTCAAAAATAATTAGTGTATAACTTCCAGTTCGTACTGCATAGGCTAATTGAGATTAATGGAGCGACAAATCAATTCACATTTGGGACTCCTCGTTGTTAATGAACGACAGCATGAACAAGTAGCCATTAGCAGCTTATTACAGCTGTTATTAATGTCCTGAGGCACGCCCATTCTCAGCAAAGACACGGCAATGTTCTGTCGTTCAAATTAAACACAGGCGGCTTCGGTGGCCTAGTTGGTAGCATGCTATGCCCAAGATCGCGGGTTCAAACCCAGCCGAAATACGTCGGATTTCTTAGGAGCGTTAAAATGCCTTCCTTCGGAGGGGAAGTAAACACGACGGGCCCATGTCATACATTTGTCATGTAAAAGAACATTCCACTGACTACAATTGTGTTAAGATCTAAAGTTCGGCGCCAGGTGCTGGTTGCGGGGACATCACAGTTAGGTTTGATAGGAAAAGTAGGAACTACAGTACTTTGAAATTGATCGTCTGCAGTCCTTACCTGAATTACAGACAACACACATCACATTTATCACCGGTTATTAGACATATTCTACACACACCCTAAGTACACGGGGCTACATGACCGCGTTGTCGCAGCCCCTAAACGGAGGAACCAACCAACAATAATTGCAGGTTGAGTAAGTTACACTCTCAAGTTACTTCTTCTTGAAGGGAACTGCATTACAGTATAGCGGCTTGTCGCCCTGGAATTCAGAGTTCGATTCCTGGCTCTGCAAATAAATTTTAAATGTGGTGTGAGGGCTGGAACGGGGTGCACTAAGCCATGTAAAGCAAAACTGAGAAGAGGTGGGTTCGACTCCCATCTCAGACATCCTGGAGGTAGTTGTCCGTGACGTGACCCCCCCCCCCCCCCCCCCCGCTTCTACTCCAGGTGTTGGTTCCTAACTTAAGGCCACGGCCGCCTTCCTCCAAATCCTAGCCTAATTTAAAATGAATGAACAGTAACCACAACCATCTGTTCCCTAGTCATAGCTGAAAATTTTGTTCGCATTTCGCTCGACTTGTGCCTTTAATATTGAGCTGGCAGATGCGAACGATTTCCTCGGGATTCTTTGTCCTGGAGGTATTTTCAAATTGTTCGATCTCTTTGTCGTTGCTTCTTCAGCAAGTGTAACCTAGGGTACTTCCGGACGTAGAGCACCAGCAACATTTGATTTCACGAGTCCTTCACAGGTAAATAAATTAATATTTTATGAAATAAGATGGATTTAACCATTTCGGTTATTATAATCCTTATTGACTACGAAATCAACCGACAGTAGTGGCTGCGCTCGCTAAAGCGTTGCGTTAGGCCATGATTCGGTAAACGCGTGGGTTCGAGCCCCACCGTCGGCCGTCCTTGAAATGGTTTTCCGTGGTTTCCCATTTTCAACTCCAGGCAAATGCTGGGACGGTACCTTCTGGCAGGCCACGGCCGCTTCCTTCCACATCCTTGCCCAGTTTCATTCACCATCATTCATTTCATCTCTCATTAACTCCTCTCATGAGGTTGGTGTCAGGAAGGGCATCCGGCCGTAAAAATCATCCGCCACACAAAGACTTCCATCGCATCTCATCCCCGACCCCGTTGGAAAACGGGAATAATAAGGGTAAGACATACATTGACTACGAAATCAAATGTATTATACAAGAGGTGGTGTTTTTTAACAAATTGTTAAAATAAGGAATAAATAATTCATGTGTTGACTGGACGGAAATTTGTTTTTAAAAGAACTTTGTATTAGAAATTTCATTTCTTTTTAATTTTGCGCAAATTAAATTAAGGCTCTTTCATTCGGGACAAACTTGGTTCGCCAAGTGCATGTCACTAATTATACAGGAGGTTTCAGTAGGATACCCGTAATCCGGGCCGCCACACCGAGCACATCGACATAGGGACATGTGGTCACCCAAAGGTGCTATGGACGTAAACATGTCGTCCCCACCTCTGGCAAACTAGCGAAAGTGCAAAAATAACGAATCTGCAATCATATAAATACTATTAATATAAGATCTACAGTCTGGCAAAGTATTGTATCTGTAGCTCGTTCCTTTTGGCAACAATTAGCTCTTCTTTATTTACGAAACTGCATACAATGGATTTTTGACAATGGAAAAGTAGCGAATCTGCACTTTGGTTAGTTTGCCGTAGTCATCACAATAGCATACAACACTGTTTACTACAGCAAAATAACGAATGTGTCAGATTCGCTTGATATTGAGAATGTAATGATGTCAGATACCGTAGCTGCGAGGGACAACAAACTTGTTAGTATGTGTCTAGAAACAATCAAGAAACACCAAAAGCTCCAGCAGATTGACCACATTTATTTTGAGCCAGGGCACAGTTTCATGGAATGAGATTATATTCTTCAAAAATTATATATGTCTGCAAAGAACCTCCCAGTGTACACTCCTGAAGGATGGGTTCAACAGATACGAAATGCACGCATGAATCCATCACCCTACAATGTTTCATAATCGGTGCACACTGACTTTATTGAATTCAACCCGAAAAAGAACAGTTTTATGTCGGTTGAAGGTAAGAATCCTTTGCCTTTCCGAAAAGCTGTTTGGTTTTGATAAACAAAGGACGAACCAGGTACAGTTCAGATAAAGACTACTTATGAAGATGCTATGTTTAGTAGGTTCGTTCTCAGGAATCGAAGAGGCCGCCAATCAGACTGTCAAGTAGTGAAACCTTACTCTCCAAGATTCTGCATCTCCGGTGCAAATTAACTTAAAGGATCAGAAAAAAAACTTTGCTATAACCTGCAAATTCCAAAGGCTTATCATGCAGTTTATGAAACCTTTCCGTCATCAGAATCGTGAGAGATACACTCCCCGAACCGAATGTTTCAGAAGAATCAGATTTTGAGTAGATTGTGGTATGCTAATTTATGTATTAATTTATTTGTTATTAGCCTACTTTTCACATTTTCCAAAAATGAGGAAAAAGTAGACTTATGAGATAGATCCCGGCAAATGTATGTCTGTGTGTGTGTGTGTCCCTCCTAGCAACTCCTGACGGGCTCCAACAATCGAAACCAAATTTGGTATGAGTATATATATATATATACTTTAATATCTCCAGCCAAAATGTGAAAATGGTGTCAGTGCTACTAACTGCTGAAAAACAGCAATTGAAATTTGATCTCCATGTTGGATATCTTGGAAGGTATGCATGGGAGTTATTCCAAAATTGGCACACATGTAGATAATATTTCAGTTTAATTTCCAGGAGGCCATACATGGCAGTGTTGCCAAAATGATTCTACGCCTGCTGATAGGCCCAATTTTTAAATGCATTTAACTTCTACACTATCAATTGGATTTCAACCAAATTTCGTATGTACTACGTGTACATAAACAGATATGACTGAGCGTATTCTTAAGAGCCACCAGGGCTTCCAACTGTTAATACATGCTGTCTATTTTTTTACCCTATTATCAATATATCAGAAAGTAAGTGAGCCAACAGCTCTAAACATTGCACACGTATAATACCTGCCATTCTAGATTAATTTGGAGCAACTAATATAGGTCAATGCTGCCAACATGATTCTAAGCCTGCTGATAGGTCCAATTTTAAAATACATGTAACTTCTATACTAACAAATGGATTCCATCCAAAAGTGGCACAACACGAGATCATAATATTTCACATTATTTCTGACAGACACATTCACGACATTGTTGCCAACATTATTTTAGGTGCGCTGATAGATCCAATGTCTAACTGCATGTAACGTTCATGCTATCCATTGGAGTTCAACCCAATTTGGTATTCTCTACCTTAAGAGATGGACGTAAAAATATTTGCAGTCACCAGGACTGCCAACTGTACTGCTCTATTAGGCTACATTATACCAGGTAAATAATGAGTCTACTGAGTATTAAAAGTGACCGAAAAAGAAAATAACTGGATTTTATACAAGTAAATGAAACTTGTTTTAGATCTCCTGTAAAATTAAGAATTTTCACTTTCGCTAGTTTGCCAGAGGGGGGACGATGTGTAACACGAATAAGGCGTCCTGAGTAGTTATGTGTATTGATGTGTGGCAAGCTCTTACTGAAACATCATGTATAGTAGGTTTTAGACATAGCCTATGCATCCAGTTTTCAGTTATACTTTCGACAATGAAAACCCCTCATTGGTTTCAATCCCTCCTTAGTAGTGTTTTGTAAACTCTTGAAATGATTAATGAAGTTTATAAAGAGACACCTGTTATTACTTTAATGTTTAATGAAATAAGTCTAGGTTTACAACCTTTCATTGGGATCATCGTAAGCATGGGTTGTATTAAGATAACTTATAGACTAACATGGTTATTTTATATGAAAATGAAAATCCACAGCCTGCTTCCAGTCGACCGACCGGGTCAGGAATGGAATGAAGCCCCCATCTAGCGGCGAGGATGTGAACTGTGCCGGCTGCCGAAGCCTGTCGCACTCCTCTGGGGCAATGATTAAATGAATGACAGATGAAAGGAAATTATAGTGGAGAGTGTTGTTGGAATGAAATTTTGACAGGGAAGACCGGAGTACCCGGAGAAAAACCTGTCTGCCTCCGTTTTGTCCAGCGCGGTTATTTTCTATGAACATAATATAATCAAATTCAACTCTAAAAGGGTTGAAAACGTGTTTCAATAAACATAGTATTAACAGGTGTGTCTTTATAAACATAACTAGCAATCAGCCCCGGCTTCACCCAGGAACAGTTATGAATGCATTACGTGATAAGTGCTTTTTTTTTCTCGGCATGATGGGTTAAAATCAATGACTGGACTATATTATATTATCATGGAGATGCATGTGCAATGAATTCTTGTCAGACGTAATTTATGAATGGCGAGGTGCATGAAACTTGACTGTATTTTGCGGAACGAAAAGTTCACGGGCGAAATGAAGAAAGTCGAGTTGCATTTCCAGGGAAACTCCTAACACAACCACTCTTCTCTGATGTCTTAACTCAACACCACTCCACTGTTTGCTGTTGGCCCGCTAGCTGGGCTGTAACTGGGGTGATAGGCTCGCCCCTAGCTAGCTCGTAAACTGTCGCCTCAGTAACTGAATGGATATTGTTGGAAGAAATGAAAACGTAAAAACACATAGTGGGCGATGTATTGAAAATAGAGATGCTCTCACGGACTTTTTTGTATAACTTTTCATGCTGCACAATTCTTACACTCAAAATTGATATTTTTAACGGTTTGCCCAGCGTTAAGCTTAAAAAGTGCACGGACGCCAGGCTTTATTTCGACTGTTTTCACTGAATTCGTTACTGCTTGGCTTCCTTTGATCATAAATTAATTATTTTCTACAGCAACCTTCCTGAAGATATCCTTTACAGAATGGTGAAAACCGCATCAAAATCCATCCAGTGGTTCCGGAGATTACCCGTGACTTCCAAGAATCGGGGACTTTATTTTTAAGTAGAGATTAATACACACGTTAATACGTCTATTAAACACATTTTCCGTCATGGTTAATTTTTTTTCCTTCATGTATTGTGAAATGCACAATATGATAGAAATTCTACGTTCAAGAAGGATATTCAGTGTCGACTGGCTTGTGGCAACTAAACGTACTGTAACTCAACCAACTAAAAGTAAACTAATTTAACTTACTGGTTTCTTAATCAGTGCAAGTTATATACCTTACCTTACCTTACCTAGATGGCCACTCAAACCTAAGCAGGTCTTTGGCCTCGCCAACAGCACGGCGCCATCTTTCTCGGTCATCCATTATGTGCTCCGTGACTCCGATTTTTCTCATATCTTTTTGAACTTGGTCCCACCAGCGAAGTCTCGGTCGTCCCAATGGTCGCCTTCCTCTGGGTACACCTTCCAAAACTGCCCTTAAATTCAATTCTCTACTTCTTCTATGTACATGACCAGCCCAGCGTAGTCTTTGGCTTTTGGCACGGGCGACGATATCCGGTTCTTTGTAGAGATCCCGCAATTCCTTATTTGTTCTAATTCTCCACTGGCCATTTTCTACTATCGGTCCGAAAATGCGTCGTAGTATTCTATTTTCAAAAGTTACTAATTTCCTTTCAGTTTGCTTGGACAATACCCAGGTTTCTGAGCCATACGTGACAACAGGAAGTATAATGCTTTTATAAATTCTCACTTTAGTTTTTCTAGATATAATTTTACTCTTTAAGAGATTTTGCAGAGACCAGTAGCTTTTGTTGCCACTGAGAATTCTTGATTTTATTTCTGTTTCTTCCATATTATTCTGGTCTATGATAATTCCCAGATATCTGAACTCAGTACATCTGTGAAAAGCGTATGAAGCAACTGTTAAGGGGTTTTGTACTTGTGCTGCATTCCTTCCTACAACTAGATATTTTGTTTTTTGTTCATTTATCATTAGACCTACCTCCTTGGCTTCTTCAATAAGGGTTTCTGTGAGTATTTTTAGATCGTATTCGCTTTCTGCCATGAGTGTTATGTCATCAGCATAAGCTAATATGTTTATCTTGGTTCCCACTTCAAGGCCTGGGTGGAGCTGGTTTACTCGTTTCAATGTTTCTTCTAAAGCTAAATTGAATAATAAAGGCGAGAGTCCATCTCCCTGTCTTACTCCAGTGTTGACATTAAATTCTTCGGTATATTCATTATTGATTCTAATTTTGCATTTGGACCCTTCTGTGCACAGTTTTGCCATAGTGATAAGTTTTTCTGGTATTCCATTCCGCTGCATGTATTTCCACATTTGTTTCCTATTGACACTATCGTATGCCTTGTTGAAATCTACAAAAAGAAGATGGGCTGTTTTGTTAAACTCCCAATATTTGGAGATTACTTGCTTTAAGACAAAAATTTGGTCTGTTGTAGATCTTTGGCTTCTAAATCCTGCTTGGTGATCTCCAAGAATTTCTTCTGTATAACATGCTAGTCTGTTGTAGATTATTCTTGAGAATACTTTATATGCGCTGCTTATTAATGATATCCCTCGGTAATTATTTCAAGTTATATACCGATAACTAACGAGTGGCTGAAGTAGAGATCATGCAACTTAACCCATGGTTAACTGAAGGCCAGTAGTTTTGAACACGAATAATTCGAATTGTCACCGTTAAAAAATTAGTAGCACTCCATATAAAAATATACTTTAATAGGTAAAAGTTGGAGAATTGGTTCTTGACATTATCTTAAAGCGTACATATTAATTCTAGAAGGGCTGAGAAGAAAATGAGACAAATTACAGCATATCCTCTTTACAGTTTTGAAGATATCATTAGTTTCATGTCGTGTGTATTTATGAGATTCAGATAATAAACAGGATTCAGTAAAATTCTGGAATTAGTGGTACGAAGTCGAGCCAACACAATTAGTGTGTCATGTAAGTTCTTAATGACACTGATCATTTGCAAGACTCTCCTCCTATTGTTTGCTGTTATCGTTGCTGTGTCATCTAGTTTGCTAATGTTGAAGGGCGTTAGTAACAACCAGGGCTAGGATTTATATCTACTAAAATGTGTCAAAATATGGACAATAAAACTAAAAAGTGCCAATTAAGTAGATATTTCGTGTGACGGACTAAATCGCTTTTGCACATTGCAATTAAAGTTCAGGGCATTTCCGCACCCAAAACTTAATTCGAGTTTGGCCGTGCATAATGCACCATGGTGCAAATGTTGGCTCTGATCAGTGGAGATGGGTATAAGTAAATACAATGAAACCCAGCTTTGATATTATATTTGTGGTATGATATTAAACCATCAGTCATTATGAATATGATCACCATATGTAAACTGTTCTAACTTTCAAACACGCAGTGGAATGAACTTGCTAAAGAATTGGCTGATGCTCCCTCGCTATTTTTTTATAGTTTTAACTCATTACAGTATGTTGGTATTACGCTGATAAATGTTTTCGCTGTCCAGAATTGAGTAAATTAAGAGCCAAAGAGATGAGCTATAACGCTATAATAATGCATCTCGCTCGCAAACAACCACATCAAAGGAATAGAATGTGCCTTTATGTGTCAGGTGTTTCGACAGAATACACGGATATCGAACACAAGAGTATTTATAAAATATGCAAAAATATGCAAAATATGTAAAATAAAATTAATTTTAACCACTAACCACTGAATTTTGTTACTTTTAGAGCCTACAATAAAACATTAAACATACTGGATTTATAGGCATTTTTTTACAATTTATTTTCAGTTAACTTCTTATTTGTCTTTCATTCATTGACTATTTCTGCTACCAGTACAGTATGTTTTAAATGTTCAAACTTGAGGCTTCTCCCATTGTCTCGTATTGACTGAAGCTTCGTTCATGAGGTGATAGGCGCTAATTTAAAATTCACTATTTCAGCAGGAGATAAAATATATCAGATTCTACATAACAAAAAAAAAGCCTGGTTGGCTCCGGCAACCCCAATAAAGTGGGAAAAGCCGAAGAAAGTTTTTTTTTTTGAGTACTACATTACAAATTTCCTGAAAACTTTTATTTCTAGAAAATTTGCGCATCTCAAGATCCAGGTCTATTTTTATATGCACTGGCACCTGACCTTACACAGCCACATATTTCAGAAATCCTTCTTTGTTCAAAAACAAGTTATGTACACAACTGTAAATTATTTCTTAAGTTTTTTTAATTCTTCTGGCAAGACTATATTATGTAATGCAACAACAACTAGTGAACAGTCTGCAAACGTCATAAAGGGAGCATAACAAGACTTTTATGATAACCATGATGTGCGTAGCTTCTCTTCCAGGAAAATACCAAAGTGTCCCGAGTTATTAAATTAATGTATGACATATTGAAATTGAAGAGTTGCTATAGTTCGGAAAGTTTCTAAATCGATATTTTCTTAGTAGGGTTCTGAAGGACGTCCTGCTTATCCTTGGTGGTGAGCATAATCGGTCACATACAAGAGGAATTACTAAAATCCACATGGATCAAAATCAAAAAGTAAAATAAAACTATCACTGGGAGACAATAATAGAGCTCTGAATAACGGAAGAATAAGGAAACCCATATTTAATTAGATATACTA
The DNA here is from genome assembly GCA_946902985.2 of Meconema thalassinum. Classification (NCBI taxonomy): domain Eukaryota; kingdom Metazoa; phylum Arthropoda; class Insecta; order Orthoptera; family Tettigoniidae; genus Meconema; species Meconema thalassinum. Next base: position 160,253,478 of record OX336399.1, on the reverse strand, counting down.
AATTACACGGGGGATTTTTCTTTAGGGCAACCCTGATCAACAGCCGTCCCCGGCCTGCTGAACTCTTCCAATAATAATAATAATAATAATAATAATAATAATAATAATAATAATAGTTTCACGTCCCTTTAAACCACTGCGGCTTTTGGGACGCCGGGGTCCCGAAATGTTGCCCCGAATGGTATCTAAATCTCTGGCACGGCTCCCTTGCATTTGCGCTCCCTCAAATACCAGCTAGACTGCGCCAGGAATCTATCAATCAACCTTGGGCCAGCAAGCGAGAACGTAACCGCTGAGCCACGTAGCCAGCCTGAACCATTTCATCCAGCCCGCCTATCAGTTATTGAAAATTTATTTCTTACGTAATCCGTCAAACTGAAGTAAAAATGTTTCCAACCCTCGACAATGCAGTGCGAAAATTCTCCCTCTGGGCTTTAAATTCTGTTAAGACAAGCCCTAACGCAAATAACAGCTCCCTTAGTCTTCACTCGACCTTATGCTGTAAATTGCGCCAGAAATGTGGTGTCCCCCTAATTTTCTCATTAATATGGGAAGTAAATATACATTATGTATTTTCTTACTTTCTTTAGGATTACTGGTTACCGTTTTAATACTCATGTTTGTGTGTTTGTGATTTTAATTTGTGATGGATGAGTTTCGTCATAGAATGTGGCTACTACGTTCTTGTGAAAATATTATGTATTGTTAAGAAGGGCCCGCGATGCCTGTACGTCCTCTGCAATTGGCCCACATTGTGTTCCAAGTTGCACATGCCTGCTTCAAGGAAGGGTTGGTACTACCAGGAAAAGTCACGGGACGTTTAAACAATTAGGTGCCCGGAAGTTCTAGTCCTGGGGCCCGAGATCACCCTCTACGGCCCTGAGTGTGCATATTGCTATACTGTGAAAGACTTCCGCTCGAGACTGTTTCATCTTGAAGGATATTCATTGCTTAGAGTGTTTTTATATAAATCAGATAATATCGTATGGCCTCGGGTGCCGGGTGCAAGCTTTGTTATATAACACCATGAAGGCAGCTTGCATGCAGATTTTGTTGTTCCTTGGAACGCTAAGAAGGTCAAGGAGGTTAGATATCCAAGCTACTCGACAATATAGCGCTTTCTAGTAGAGAAAGGAGAAACTCTACTGTGTTGGCGGAAAATCCCGAGATTAATTTTGCCATTATGAACACGGCTTACTGAATTCAAATGGATTCTTTAACATACCAACAACGTATGACATGCATACCGTGATTTTTGTCGCCTTAAAAAAAGAACACTTACCACGGCCAGGAGCGAACCTGCAAGCTGGGGGGGAGTACGACACGATAACCACCCGCCGTGGCAAGCATTTATCAGATTACTTTGTATTAGCTGTAGAGTGTTTGCCCCTTTGTTGTATTTATTGAATTCAATACAGGTGATAAAGGTAGCATAGCTTTGCTCTGTAATTTAATAATTAACTAGCAACCCGGCTTCGCCCAGTATCTTTAACGGTTTACCCAGTGTACGTTTAAAAGGCGCACGGACGGCAGGTCACAGACGCAATACAGAAAAGCCGAGGTGAACATACTCTTCTCCGAAGTCTTCAATCGACACGACTCGACATAGTTTGATGCTGGTCGAAGCTGGGGTGATAAGCTCGCTAGTTCGTATATTCGCTCCAAAGCTAGTAATTCAAATTTCCACTGAATAGAGATTGTAGGAAGAAATGAAAACTTAAAAGCACTTATAGTGGGCGATGTATTAAAGGTAAAGGTATGCTGTCGTGAACGTTTTTGTAGAACTTTTCATGCCTATAGGCCTAGATATTTTTAACGGTTTACCCAGCGTAAGCTTAAAAGGCGCACAGACGACAGGTTTTTCTTGGAGTCGCTTAACTGAAATAGTTACTGCTCGGCTTCCTTTGGTCATAAATGAATGTTTTACTACAGAAACCTTCCTAGATAAATCCTTTACAGAATGGTGAAAACCGCATCAAAATCCATCCAGTGGTTCTCCAAGAATCGGAGACTGTTTTATACTATGTAGAGATTTACGTACCGTACTTCTGTATTTGAATTTACCCGGGTTTGACTCAAAATGACTGTAGTAGTTTGTGTGAGGGGCCGGAATGGGGTAGGTGTGCCAGAATTTGAAATAAGGTACTGTACTATCGCGGCATTTGCCTGGAGGGAGCGTGGGAAAACCACACTGAGATTCGAATCTCCGATCTCTGGACCTGCAGCAGCTTTCCACCGCATTCATTGTGAACAATTTAACGCGCGCAGCTACGCAGGAGGGTAAATAATAGTACATTGAGCAAAGAGCCTATAATGGCAATAATTAAGACACGAGTATGTTTATAAAACGAGCGAATCGAGTTTTATAATTTCCATACGAGTGTTTATTACCATTATAGGCGAGTTGCATACGACTGTTTATGTTCGACGATAATTATAACTTTATTATATGTTTTAACATACCTGTTCATAAATATCTGTGGAATTCATTCAATTCAGTTAGTGAACAGAGCGCGCTGGTTTTGCTTACTGAACAGAGCTCATGCGTGGATCAAAGACCTTCGGAAGCAGAGACCATTTACTTTGCTACTGATTACAGCCTGTACGATGTCTAGTGCCGATCAAGACTAGCATTCACTAATATTGTCACAGAAGTCGTTTGAAAGCAATGCACTGTGTATAAATTGGAGTTGGGGATATTAAGGTACAGTGCTATTTCTTGTCTCATATTCGCCAGTTTATTTACGCGAACAAATTGTACGGTGCACTTTCCATGTCGGTAACTTATATAGAAGGATGCTGTGTTGCTAACTTCTGGACGTAGGTTTATAAATTTCTTGCATATGTCATAGTATTTTCTGGTTACCGTAAAGGTTCGTGCTGATATTGTCTTTGTGTTTGGGATTGCAGCTACCCGATATCAAATTTGAACTTTCAAATCATGTAATTCATGTCAGACATGGTGCATTTTGAGCGCATGCGCGAAGGTATCCTTACCTAATTGGTCAATGAACGAGCTCTGATTGGTTGAAGAAACTGTCTCAATGAAAAACAGCACTATAATGACCATCATTATGATACAGTTTTCTGACGTATAATATTTACATTTCGACATCGTCGAACATAAATTTGAATAGAGCTCTGTTTACCGTATTCGAATTTTTTTTTTTTATTTTTTTAATTAAGTTGGTTGGTTCCTCAGTTTAGGGGCTGCGACAACGCGTCATGTAGCCCCGTGTACTTTGGGTGTGTGTATAATTTGTCTGATAACCGGTGTTAATTGTGATGGCTGTATTAGTGTGTGTTATTTGTTTTTAATTCAAGTAAAGGACTGCACACACTCGATTTTTAAAGTAGTTCCAACTTTTGCTACTAAACGCCACCGTCAACGACCAACTAATTCTGAACTTTGTTACTAGATGCCACAGCAGTCTGCTCCTGGCGACGAACGTTGGAACCTAAGAGCGTTAGTCAAAGATAACCTATAATTTAGCTTCACACAGGTGTAATTAATGGAAGGTTCTTTACCATGCCATAAATCTATGACAAGGGACCGCTGGCTTTACTTCCCCTCCGAAGGAAGGCATACTGAGGAATTTTTAACGCCCTTAAAAAATCCGACAACTTCGGCCAGGTTTGAACCCGCGACCTTGGGCACAGAGGCTCAGCATGCTACCAACTACGCCACGGAAGACGCCAAATGTTTAATTAAGTCCCATTCGATAACACTTGCTAACGAGATTTAGACTACATGATCGATGGCTTCAAGTAAGGAAGTGTTATCTGAAACCTGTAGTCTACTGCAGACAATAAAAACGAATTAGAGTAGTTAGCAATCTGTCATACAATCTCTCTCTTGATTTTTCCATTTGTATTTACAAATCAGGAGATGAACCAGACAAAGCATAAACCACTCAATCTTCCTTTCAAACTGGGAATTGGAAAAGGGGAGATGAGCATGACATGTAGAAGGAACATCTGTATCGGATAACCATCTAGACCAGAGCAGAGTGCATCACGGTGGCCCGTTGGGGGGGTAAGGAATTCAATATCTTACCCCAGCACCACGACTGAAGAAAACAAGACAGTTCGCAATTGCTGCAGGGAGTGTTGGGCTCGCGTAGCATTGCCATCAATCTCTCATTCGCAAGGGAATAAGGTATGCCATTCACATTTTCAATCCCATCTAAATGAAATTACAAAGACACTTGTCCGGATTTGTCTTGGAATTAAAGAAAAGAATGTTATATATATAACGCCCGGAAGTTCATGCAAAATCATATTTTTTGCATATTTATGCATGTTTTGGTCATTTTAGCACAAAGCATCATATTTTTCTCCTTTGTCTGTTTAAGTGCATATCTCTGCCTGAGAAGGGCGTATATTCTAATTTCCTATTGTTTTGAAGAGCTTTTTGTTACTGCATGCTCCTAAAGTCGAATATTTCGATTCGGACTCCGAGAGTATATCACAGAATAATACTGAATTTATTTTAATACCTAGTACTTTTCAGTCTTTTTTGCAAGTTAATATCAATTATTGTTATTCAGCATTCACTAAGTAAATATCGTACAATTATTGTCATTAAAAAAAACATCATCATAATCATATCTCATAATTATTAACAGAATAAAATCATTATTGATTGTCAACACCGCTTGAAGTTCCATAAAATAACATTTACTACTATTTAGAAGTGTTTCTTAGTTTCGATATTTTACGAAAGGTGTAGTTGTATGTCCGTTGTCCGTCTGTTCATATTTTCTTTATATTCAAAATAGAAACGCTAAAGAATACGGAGTGATCGTAATTGCCCTAGTTATTTCATAGCGCATATTTTTTTGAAACGTGATGCATATTATTTGACCAATAATAATTAGTGCTTTTGTTTTGCATGCATATTTATTCATTTAATAGTGCATGAACTTCCGGGCCTTAGTTGAGTTTGTCACAAGAAAAGAATGTTCTATATTATGTAGATTGAGGCTTTCACGGCCCGGAATACTATTGAAATTAGTCATGCTTTTGGGATATTACCGTGTGAAAATAAAATTTTAAAACTCTAAACATTTCGAAAGGGACCTTGCCTACTTTTTTCTATAGAATTAAAACTATGTGGCCAAAGAATGTGTGTCAATGAGCTTACAAAAATTCCCCTGTCAGTCACCAGAGAGCAGCCAGAAATAGGCTTGCCATATTTTTGGTGAGTGAAACCAGGACACATTAATATGGGATGGTGAGTTTTAAGCCTTTTTTTAAGCCTCGCAAGTGACGGGAGGGGGGAATCTCAGGGCTCCCATCCACTCACTCATCCAAAAATAGTGAAATAGTGAGTGTTTTTCTTTCAAAAAAGTGAAAAAAAGGTGAGTTTATGCATGAAAAAGTGAGTAAATAGTGAGTAAATTCATAGCATTATTCGCATTTATGGCCGTATATCTGGTTCATAATTTGATCTTTTGTTGATATCTGTAGGCGCAATTAGGGAGGGGGGGGGGCTTGGGTGGCTAAGCCTCCCCAAAACCAACCATAGCCCCCCAAAAATGTGACAAAACTGTTTTGAAATAGACAAAATTTTTAGGAATGAGTATCTGAAAAACAAATTAGCCCCCCAAAAATGTCAACCTAATTGCACCTATGTTAATATCTCTGAGTACTGTTCGTGATTTTTCATGTAGTTAGAGAGGACACGTTGAAATAAAGGATTGTAAAATCAATGCAACACTCAAGAAATTTAAATCGTAAAACAAAAATATAAATCTGGAATACAAAACAATGTGTATGTTATAATGGACTCTTTACTAGAAGAAAAAAAAACTAAAATAATACTGCCATACTGCCACATAAGAATAAAAATAGATATCATTAGTCTTAAGATAAAACAATGTTAATGCACACCTTACTAGAAAAAAACAAATAATTAATAACCCCTGGCACTACAGCCTGTGAAGGGCCTAGGCCTACCAAGCGACCACTGCCCAGCCATTTGGCCTGCAGATTTTGGGGTGACACACGATCAGCGTATCGGATCCGCTCAGCCATTAATCTTGGTTTTAGTGATTGGGGCGCTGTCTCACTGTCAGACAGCTACTCAATTGTCCTCACGAGGCCGAGTGCACACCGTTCCAGCCCTCACGTCAGTTTCTAAAATCCCTGACGGAGCCGGGTGAGAGGCAGGCGAGCTACCCCAACACCAAGGGGCCGGCCCAGGAAAAAAAAAACCACTGTAAAACAAATAATACTGTCGTACTGCCACATAAAAAGAAAAGTAGATATCATCAGTCTTAAGATAAAATTCCCAAGTTGTCATCAGTCTTAAAAATAAATTCTAGTGTCGGGGTCATCTGGATAGTCGCTGTTTTCATCGCGCCGTCGTTTCCCGACTTTCTTCTTTAGTGGCTCCGACTGCTTTTTGCGGAGATCTTCGGCCCAGAATCGCATGCTGCGGGCACCTTCTAGCATACCTTGGCAATTTTTGCACTTTTCAGATCACCCTTTACCAAAGCAGCTTTTAGCTTTTAGTTGGCCTCATCAATTAGGTCATCAGAAGCTTGTCTCTCCTCTTCTTCCACTTCTTTTTCCTTCCTGAACTCTTCCTGTAATTTTCCTATCTCCTTTCTTTAACTTGAGTTTTTTCCTGCTCTTCTTGCTTGCGCCGAACATCCTCCGCCTCTTCCTTTCTCCTTTGCTCTTCCTCTGCGCTTAGCCTCTAAATAGTTTTCATATTTGCTGTGAGCGCCAGCTGCCACTTTCAGAAGAGCCTTTGTGATGGGAACTGCTTCAACCCGCCCACCGAACTCCTTCATACCGTCACAAATGTTCAATAGAGCATTCAGGGTGCGCTCTTCCATTGCGGCTCTATCTGCCGGAAGTTGATTTCTTGATTCCGAAAATCCACGTTCCACATCTGAGCTTCTATGAGCTGCTGGTAGGATGGCTTTCACAACTTTGCTCACAAGCATATATTTTGCCTGACCAGTAAAGTCGAAAATGTCAAAAATTTGATGCCAATAATGGTCAATCCTTGGACTTTCCTTAAAACGTGGGAGATTTTCTGGCTGCAACAGCTTCCATTCACTGCGAAGCTTCTCTTCGTAAACATCTTTTAAAGCCAGCTGCAACATTTTGTAAACAAAGACAATGCTCATCATACTTTCTTAGATGGCCTGACGCTGCAAGCATTTCAAGTGCTTGGCATCCTTTCCAGTATTAAGGATGGACTTGTTAAGCAAGTGCTTTGCCGCCTCTTGATGAAACTTCAATACTTACGGTTCACTACAGCTCTAATCGATCAGGAGACGTTCAGCACTCTTCCCAGTCAACATTTTTCAATTCCATAAAATTTTTGCCATCCATGATGAAAGATTCTTTCAAAAATTCACTGGTACTCTTCAATACTTCTGCCTGGCAGAACCTACTCAAGAGCAATATGAATAAATTTGACACTTCATACAGAACATGTATCATAGGTTGCTGTAATTAAAATACTTTTGAAAATCTTTCAAAAAAATTTGCACTATATACCGTACTACAAACGCAATCTGAGTGGGGCAAGTATCATCTTTTAGAGCACTAGCAATAGCCTGATGACCTTTCGATTGCAGGAATTTTTCAGCATCCTTTCCCTTTTTAAGTGGCAGACGGGGTCGGTATGTCATTCTAAAACCGACGGAAAATTCATCAGTGTAAGGCCAACTATTGACTTACCTTTGATAAATTGTGAAATACTAGAATATATGGCGACGCCACGCTCCTTTCCGTCACAACACTTCTGTTAAAATTTTCGTCGATCGCTGCACAGCACCGCCTGTGGTATTGCACCATGGAAGCTTTTTATGCTTTCTGGCCGCCTGGCTCGCTGCCGGCAGTGGACTCAGGCACCGGTGGCAGAAAAACGAACTACCCATTCATGGGTATATTTTGTGTCGTTTCTAGCAATCTGATTGTGCACGAGACCATTTTATCATTTTAAATGATCTTGTCGACTTCGTCGTTATGCTGGGGTCTGGCGTTACGTTATGGTGACACACGAAATGTACCCAGATGCACTGAGGTGTGTGACGTCATAGTACCGCTTGGTGCATGTGTACCCCAACAATCTCTACTTCGTTAGTATAAGACAAAAATCCCCGATTCTTGGATGTCACGGGTAATCTCGAGAACCACTGGATGGATTTTGATGCGGTTTTCACCATTCTGTAAAGGATATCTCGAGGAAAGATTCTGTAGAAAATAATTTATGTATGATCAAAGGAAGCCAAGCAGTAACGATTTCAGTGAAAAAGTCGAAAACAAACTTGGCGTCCGTGCGCTTCTTAAGCTTACGCAGGGCAAACCGTTAAAAATATCAATATACTATGAGCGTAAGAATTGGTCAGCATGAAAAGTTCTACAAAAAAAAGTCCGGGAGAGCATATCTCTATCTTCAATGCATCGCCCACTATAAGTGATTTTAGACTGGATGGAAGGGGAAAGTCCCCGCGAATTTGAAACAAGATAAGTATTATGCAGATAATTTTCTAACATGTCAAGAGTCTTTCGCTTCGAGCGAAGCGAGAAGCCTCCATCCTTTCTAGCATTTTTCAGCATTTGTAGCATTTTAAATTATACAAAGTCTAGTCTTTCAGACTGACTGTCACTTTTTTAACGCAGAATGTGACCAGTTTTGTTTAAAAAAAAGTGAGAATAGTGAGTAATTTCATCAAATAGTGAGAAAAGTGAGGCTGCTTTGAAAATAGTGAATAATAGTGAGAAAAGTGAGTCGCTGGTAGCCCTGGAATCTGGCACCCTAAATTGTTAGTTATACACACCTTTTAAAAATAAAAGAGGAAATTTTGCTACATAAAAACATCTAATTATTCCTTTTTAATGATATTTTTTCTGGTCTACCATCTAGAAGGAAGTGTTAATAAAGTACAATTTAAAATACTTCATAAAATTGAATTGAACAATTACCAAGTCTTATTATTTTTTGAAAAACTACAACTTTTTGTCTAACTACAAAAACAACACTACCCTCGCAACGCGCTGAATTAGCAGTTTGGGCTATTGTTTTGTGGGGTGATACCGAGCTCCGCTGATGAGTTCTCTCCACGGGGGTCAATTAGGAAAATCCTAACAGGGGAAGTTGCCTGAGGCGTGTTTTACTGCCCCCCACTCCAAACTGGACGTGAAGGTAGTAATATTAACGAAATGTGTCAACCTGCCATGATCTTCACTATCTATTCTTGTTATCTCAAACACGTAGTCCTTACCACTCATTAGAAATTCTAGGCGTACTATACAAATCAATATGCACATTTTAATTTGTATGTTATAGCTTTGGAAAAATGTTATCATATGAAAGTTATAACCAGCAGTATGAGCATTACAACGATATTCTGCTACAAAGTGCAAAACTGCAGACAAAAGCTTTACTTCCACTGACAGTTCGTGGAGTTAGCATTAAAACTTACGGTATGAAAATAATTCATCTTCTTAGTATTTTCATTCAATCAAGACGAAGTATTGGTATAAGAACAAAATTGAATGTAGAAATTTTATGACACATCGTTTAAGTCTTAAGAGAATAAAAATAACCTTTACCACAAGGTGATTTCTTAAAGACTGCAAATGTGTAAATTGGGGGATCAAAGTGAAACGATCATGGTGGGGGGAAATTGTGTTTAAATGTACCTCCTGTATTAGTCCAATAACTAACCAAAATACTCATTCTACTAATATTTAATATAACAACCGCTTTTTTTTTTCTGGTGGGGTGTGAAATTTGTCACCGCACTGGTAGCCCCACTAAACTACATTTAGTGGCAATATACCTAAATGAAACCTTGTTATTGTCACATTGCATTACATTTCATTTGCATATTCCTTGTTGGTGCACACTGTTTCTTGAAGATACTTAGTTGAGTTTATTCTCGACTTATCCATATATTTTGGCCCATCAATGTCCAAGTATTTCATTCAACCTATAAATATACTTGGCAAACTGAATTATGATATGAAATAAATCACCCGTTTGGACAGTTAGTTCTACAGAGCTAACCAAGAAGTAGGATCCTCTGGTTTTATTCAAGGTTGGTTAGTTAGATGGTTTAATCATTTATAAAACATATTTATGGTGTTCGACCATCTGGAAACTACATATTGTAACCACAAATATATTTCAACAGGACTCTTTATAAGGTTATAGATGACTTCAAAAATCTTACGCATTGTTCCATATCAGTATGCCTGGCTGGAAACAACATCCCATAGCATCCATCAGCGACATCCGTTTCAATATATAATAATAATAATAATAATAATATCATATGGCCTCGGGTGCCGGGTGCAAGCTTGGTTATTTGACACCCAGAGGGTAGCTTGCATGTCGAATTTTGTTGTTCCTTGATGAAAGTCAAGGAGGTTAAATATCTAAGCTCCTTGACACTATAGCGCTTTCTAGTAGAGAAATGAGGAACTTTGTGTTGGCGGAAAATCCCGAGATTAATTTTGTCATTATGAACACGGCCTACTGAATTCAAATGGGTTCTTGGACATGCCAACATCGTATGACATGTCGTAATTTTTGCCGCTTAAAAAAAACTTACCCCGGCCAGGAGCGAACCTGCAAGCTTGGGGGTTAGTAATCCGACACTATAACCACTCACCCACCGTGGCAAGCAATATATTATTATTTAGCCGTATTGAATAAATCCAGTCTAATATAGGCCTAATATAGAAAGTTTGGGTTCAACTAGAACGTTTTTCAAGGTTAGAGGACTTTATCAGTCAAAAATTGTTACGCATTTCACCAATTCTTTATACGTGGAAACAACACCTTTTTGCAATCAACAGGAGATCCGATTCATTATATTGAACCATAATGAAGAAGTATAATGTAGACAATCTATTAAGGTAGATTTATATTAACTTTAGTCTTATTGTCATTTAGACTTTCACGGCCCGTGTTATTATTCATAATGTTGAATTTTGGGCTTATGCCGTGTTTTATTATACTAAAATTCGACGCGTTTCGAAAGAAACCATGTCTTTCATCGTCAGGAATAATCTGGAATACGACAATGTTGCTAAGAGAAAGCAACGAAGAACATATAGAAGGTGCCCAAAGATGGACGCCATTATAGCCCCATGTTAGGGACAACGGAAAGCAGCAGTGAATTACTTTCTCAGGGTTCTGATAATAGGTAGCCAGGATTCACTGAGATTGTAGCCGGTGTCGCGGTTGAAATTATCTGGGTGTTTACGTATTTCAACCGCCTCCCTGATGATTCTGGTACGATATTGCTTTATACGGGCAAGAACATCCACTCCTTGGAACATGACATCATGGCCAGGTGTTAAAGCATGATCGGCAACAGCTGATTTATCAGGTTGAATGAGCCTGATAGATCTATTATGTTCCTTAATGCGAGTGCATATTGTTAATGTTATTGTTAATTGTTAATCAGTGAATCCTGGCTACCTATTATCAGAACCCTGAGAAAGTAATTCACTGCTGCTTTCCGTTGTCCCTAACATGGGGCTATAATGGCGTCCATCTTTGGGCACCTTCTATGTTCTTCGTTGCTTCCTCTTAGCAACATTGTCGTATTCCAGATTATTCCTGACGATGAAAGACACGGTTTCTTTCGAAACGCGTCGAATTTTAGTATAATAAAACACGGCATAAGCCCAAAATTCAACATTATGAATAACTTTAGTCTTGTTTCGTTTATGTATTTTTCCTGTTTTTAGTGACCTTTCATTTTATTTAAATTTTAATGTGTACTTTGTAAAGATATCCATTTTCACTATGGCATTAATTGTTAACATAGTTTTTAAGATTGTTTTATTATTTCATTCTACGCCGACGATTATCATTGTATACCGAAGCATGTTCGTATTAATTTAAATATTAAACGTCTTTTAAGTGTTTGACAAGGCGGCTATTATAATTTGAGATTAATATAATGAAAACCAAAATGTTAGTGTATAGTCTATATAATTTTAAAGCTTATAAAACAGGTTACAATGTTAATACTGAGAGCTCTCCGTAATTTTTTTGACGGAGGTCCATGTTTTATTCCTGGCTCTGCCAAGAAATTTAATTCTGGTCTATGGGTTGGAACGGGGTACACTCAGCCTCGCGAGGAAACACTGAGAAGAGATGGGTTCAATTCCCACCTCAGCCATCCAGGAAGTTGTTTTCTGTGGTTTCCCCACTTCTACTCCAGGCAAATGCTGGAAGGTTCCTAACTTAAGGTCACGGCCACCTCCTTCCCAATCCTCCAGTCTAGTCTGCAAACCTCTGTTTGTGAACTAGTCACCTCCATGATCTCCTATTAGCAGTTAGCACTGCGGCCTCCTCTGCTTCTACACCTCTACATTGAAATCGTTCAACACTGAATCTAACCATCGCCTCCTAGGTCTACCTCTACTTCTCTTACGCTCTACAGCCGAACTCATTAACCTCTTAGGTAATCTCTCCTCCCCCTTTCTCTTCACATGACCCCACCACCTGAGTCGGCTCATACGAACATCTGGCGTGTTTATTTCTAACTTATCCAGTTTCTCTTCATTTACATATAACAATACTTAAATGTTCCGTCTATAAAAATAGTTTCTCTTTTACACAAGTATTTCAAATTTGATGCAGTAGAAAACATAATAATGTTATTCTCTCTGTCTTTTACCAGAAGCATATTTTCTTTTAGTCGGCCCCGTGGTGTTGGGATAGCGCGTCTGCCTCTCACCCGGATGCCCCGGGTTCGATTCCCGGCTCCGTCAGGGATTTTAGAAACTGACGTTAGGGCTGGAACGGGGTTCACTCAGCCAATATTAACGGCCGAGGGGACCCGATGCGCTGATCACGCGTCACCCCAATATCGGCGGGGCAGCGGTCTCTTCGTAAGCCTAGGCCCTTCACGGGCTGTAGTGCCAGGGGTTATTATTATATTTTCTTCTAAGTTCGATCGAATGTCCATAATGGCTAGAGTATCATGAACTTCTTGCTTATTTTGAGGCAGAGGTGGTAAGTTTCTCAGTCGCAATATTATTTTAAATCCTCTCCATGCCATTTGATAGTAAATTATCAGACAAGTGCTTAGGGGTAGCAAGTATATCCTTTCTCATTAACTTCGATGGCCGTTCACATAATTATATTGTCACGTACATTTCTTTTTACACAGTTTGAAATAAATTCTTGATTAATCGTCGTACATGGTTCATGATAGTGAGACCCACATAACAGAAAGTTACCACCATTTGTAAATAAATGGGCAGAACATTCCTTGACACCTCCACTGTTGGTCCCATTTTGACAACTCACACTTATGAAATTTATAGTTTCCTATAATTCGCAATTCTCCAACTCTTTGACTGTACTGTACATGGATAACATGTTCGCTGCACTGATTATATCCACATAAACCCCAGGGGGTCCAGGTGTATGTAGCTGTCAGTCAACTCATGACTTACAAACATTTCAGGAGAGGAAGCCTACCCCCACTCTCTTCCCAAACCCATTAGCGTGAGCTGACAGGACTGTTTGGGTTTAACCTAATCAGCGGAGTTCGACCATCCCGGTTTTGTGTCATAGGCTACGTTTGAATACTTCTGACCTCTTTGCTGCTGTGCGCGATAGTCAACGATGCTGATTGTTGTAAAGTAACAGGTTCATAAAAGATTCTTAAACACACACATTCATTACTTTTTACATCTTAAGGTCGTTTTCCGGATCATTGATAAAACCGTACGGGACACCGGGACAAGAGCAAATCCCGGGACTGTCCCGGTCAAACCGGGACGTATGGCAAGCCTAGCCAGAAACCACTGTATGGACCTTGGTAGAAAAACGCGCCATATTAATTAGAACGGTGGACAGAGTAGTAAGGAAGGAGAAGGAAAGGGGGCGGGGGGAAAACAGACTCCTCGAAGAATGAGAATGTCCAAATAATGAGAAAGGGCGGAAGGGGGGGGGGGGGATGGATGAATACAAGGAAACAAACAGGGAAGTGTATCTGTACGGTACCCAACGTCAAACAAGCCTCGGCGAATAAATAGATGAGAACACCTCCAGTGACGAACGAAGGAGATCAAATAATGGCCCTGTAACCATAGAGGAAACCGTACAATTTGATATAGATTAAGAAATAGAGAATCTAAGAGGAACTATCTTCCCAGATCTTTAATAACTGTCAGCCAAGTGTCATTAGCTGATATCCAGTGTCTCTGTTGAAGTTATTGGTTTTTTTACTGCCTCCCTTATAATTCTAGACCAGTTGTGCTTAACAAGGGCAAGCGCATGAGCATCTTTGGAACATATATCGTGTTCAGCTATAGCTGATTTGTCAGGTTGGTTTAGACGGATGTTCCTTTGATGCTCCTTGAAGCGAGTTGCAATGGACCGTTTTTTTTTGTCCAATGTAGACCTTTCCGCAAGTACAAGGGAATTCACACACCCCAGGCTGAAGTATGGGGGACAATTTTTTATCTTTGTTTAATCCTAAACGTTGACCAATTTTAGTCATAGTGCCAAAAACTGTTTTTATCTTGTGCTTGCGGAGAATCTTAGCAACGCAGTCAGTGTGTTGTGAATATAAGAGAGGAAAGCAGTTTCCCGCACGTCAGAACTCTGACAAGGTTGTATATCCCTCATTTTGGGATGTAGGGACCTAAATATGGTGGATAGAAAGTACCCTTAAACATTGTTTTAACGCATGTAACTCTTCCTAAAGAGTTGATGCCTCACAAATACGTTCCGCTCGTTTGGCTCAAGTTGTAATAATTCCTTGTTTTTGTTCTGGGTGGTGGTGGGAGTCTGCATTGACCACCCTAGCTCGATGGGCACGAGCATTATTGTCACTAGTGCAAAGCTCTCACCCATTGTAGCAGCGAATCCTGTAACAACAGGTTCAAGGATGCTGTCTATACGCCAGACCAGTCATGTTACCGTGGATAAGAATTAGACGTGTACGTCGACCAATAATCTTTAATAATAAGCTTTGATCAGTTGCTGTTTGTTGGAGGAATGGGATGGTACGAAATTGCCTTCTTGAGTTCTTTCCATGCATGTTCAATACAATTCATGTCCGTAGAATAGACAGGCTACTCCATTCTCTGTACGCCATGCATCTGAAGGAACTGATTGACCACCCTAGCTCGATGGGCACGAGCATTATTGTCCACTAGTGTAAAGCTCTCACCCATTGTAGCAGCGAATCCTGTAACAACAGGTTCAAGGATGCTGTCTCTATACGCCAGACCAGTCATGTTACCGTGGATAGGAATTAGACATGTACGTCGACTAAACATGATTCCACCCCAAAACATGACAACCTCCTTGCTGCTGGTGGCGTTCCTGGATGAGGTATCCATTGGTTTGCACCCATACAGTAGGAGCATTCTAGTGTGGCGACGAGTGGATGAGAGATTTCACGAGCCCTTCGACGAAGTTTGCATCAGGAAGGCCATCCAGCATGGTAAAGTTTTCTAACTTTTTTTCGGTGCATATTCGCTTGCAGAGCTTTTAGTGTATACCTAGGCATAACTGAAAATCCACAGCCTGCTTCCAGTCCACCGACAGGGTCAGGGAATTGAATGAATGAATGAATGAAGCCCCATCTAGCGGCGAGGATATGAACTGTGCCGGCTGCCGAAGCTGTCGTACTCCCCTGTGGCAATAATTAAATGAATGACAGATGGAATGAAATGATAGTGGAGAGTGTTGCTGGTATGAACCTGGTATTAAAAGTGACATCTCTGTGTGACGTGAAAATCTATGAGCCAATCGATCAATAATATTAATAATAATAAGAATAATAATAATGTGGAAGTAGTGCAACTGGCCTGTATTCCTCACTAATTGCTCCATACCAGGCTCGATCAGTCGGGTCATACATACCTGTGAAGAGAGAGAAATTGTAATTAGTGACAAAACAACCCGTAAAACTGAAAAATGCATCATTTGTCGATTAAGGCACGTGAGAAAGATGTCCTGGAATATATGATGGGATCAAAGGAATGGGAAAAGAATAAATGCAACCTGAAACCCTTAATAAGAGTACTAGATTACTTCAGAACATCACTACCTTTTCAGCTGTGGTTTACGAGCAAAAACCTTTGTTCAGCAAGGGAACTTGAACGTACGGTATCGGTAAATCTGACCCGAGCATATCATTTAAGCACACTAAGTGTCAACCGACTGTGTTGGGATTAGATCCCACTACCTCGAACAAAGAAGACAAGTATCTAACCAAGCCTGTTCAAACAAAATATCTTCAAACAAAACAGTGGAAATGTTTCCGTCTGGGTTTTAAGAAAGAACATTGATAAGTATCTGAAATCACGTAACTGCGAGAAGTTTTTGAGTTCTACCAGAATGTAGGAATTCCACCCCGCAAAGGTTCTTCAACGTATTAATAAGCCATATTAAACAAGAGTCGAATTTTGACAATCTATTCAGTTTCTACGGCCACGGCCACCTCCTTCCTAATTCTAGCCTGAATCACAGATACACACCCCCTTCAACCATTACAATGACAGTTATCAGAGAGTATCTTCACACAGCCAAGTACGTCAATATTACCAACATAATTCTTAACACGCATATAGGTTATATAAAGGTCCGGTGATCGAGCAGGCCATACAACAAGGCCTTCGCGTCTAATCCAACGTCTAGGGAGGTGTTGCCGGTAATGTAGAAGTAGGCTAGCGCTCTGTCGTACAGCAACCACATGATCTGTCGTATTGTCAAAGGCGTATTCTCAAGCAGCAGTGGCAGCGTGTTCTGCACGAAGTTACGAGAGAATGACGTCTACCGTGACAACGACGCACTTCCGGACTAAGTTGATATGAACATTTTTGATCATTTCCAGTCAGGAAGCCATCTCTGCAGTTTGTCGGTGTACTTAAAAATTCACCCTGTATAGTTATAGGCAGTGCACATTGTCATAGTAGTCAAGACAGTTAACTAATTACCAATGTTCTCTGGAATTGAGAGCCCTAGACTCTATATCTCAGAATGTACGCAAGGAAACCTGAAATTATCCAAATAATTGGTTGGTTGTTTCCTTAGTTTAGGGGCTGCGACAACGCGGTCATGAAGCCCCGTGTACTTTGGGTGTGTTCGGAATCTGTCTGATAACCGGCGTTAATTGTGATGTCTGTATTAGTGTATCTGTATTTAATTCAAGTAAGGACTGCAGACATTGAATTTCAAGTAGTTCCTACTTTTTCCACCAAACGCCACCGTCACAACTACTAGTTCAGAACTTGGTTACTAGACGCCACCGCAGTCGGTTCCCGGCGACGAACGTAGGAACCTTAAGAGCGTTGCTTAACCTTTAAGTTAATTTAGCTTCACACAGGTGTAATTAGTGGAAGGTTCTTCAACATGGGACCGCCGGATTTACTTCCCCTCCGAAGGAAGGCATACTGAGGGATTTTTAACGCTCTTAAAAAATCCGACGACTTCGGCCGGGTTTGAACCCGCGATCTTGGGCATAGAAGCTCAGCATGCTACCAACTACGCCACTGAAGCCGCTATCCAAATACTGAATGCACATATTGCCAACATAATAGCAATATTCTGAGCAGGTAAATAGGTGATATTGACAATAGCATTTTAAGAAATGGTTGTAATGACTGACTCCACCGAAAGTTTTGAAGTCAACATATTAGAACTTGAAATGTAGGGAGTATGGTAAAGACTACGAAGAAACTGAAGGAAATAGAATGCCAGGTAGGAGGAACTAAACTGGAGCAGGTGGAACATTTGAAATACTTGGGCTGTTTATTCTCTCAGAATGGTCGTGTGGGGAAGGAAATAAGAGTCGATTGGTAGACAAGCCAATGCAGCGAGCTCTCAGTTGCGATCTACAGTATTCTGCAAGAAAGGCGTTAGCGTAGCAACGAAACTCTCCCCACATCACTCAGTATTCAGACCGACCTTGCTGTTTGGAAGTGAGAGCTGGGTAGATTCAGGATATCTGATACATAAGCTAGAGGTAACTGATATTAGGGTAGCATGAATGGTTTCTGGGACAAATAGAGGGGATCAAGGCAGGAAGGTACTCGTAATGAAGGCTAAGTTAGAAATGAACGTGTTAAATGAAGCTGTATGTATGAGCCGACTCAGATGGTGGCGTGATGTGAAGAGAATGGGTTAGTTGATTTAAGGGGCGGAACTACGAGGTCATCTGCCCCTAAAATGGGGGAGGAGAGATTACCTAAGAGGTTAATCAGTTCGCTGTCGAGGGTAAGAGAAGCAGAGGTAGGCCTAGGAAACGATGGTTTTAGATCCAGTGTTGAACGATTTCTAAGTGCGAGGAATAGAAGCAGTCGAGGACGCAGTGCTAACTGCCAATATGGGAACAAAGAGGCGAAGCTTGCAGACTAGATCGGACGCTGAAAGCCAAACCCGCCTCTAGTTCTTCACAGCCGTTGTTTTGTTTGTTATAACAAATTCGCTTGTGTTGCTCGGGAAACGAACCTGGTAAGCTAGATGTCCCCCTTCGAGGAAAAGCCTGTCCAACTGCGCAACAAAGTCCACGTAACCAACCTTCACACCGACTGCCGCAATAATATTTATTACCTGTTTACCGACAGGAAGCCTCCGTGGCTTAGGCGGCAGCACGCCGGCCTCTCACCGCTGGGTCCGTGGTTCAAATCCCGGTCACTCCATGTGAGATCTGTGCTGGACAAAACGGAGGCAGACAGGTTTTTCTCCGGGTACTCCGGTTTTCCCTGTCAACATTTCATTCCAGCAACACTCTCCACTATCATTTCATTTCATCCGTCATTCATTTAATCATTGCCCCAGAGGAGTGCGTCAGGCCTCGGCAGCCGGCACAGTTCATATCCTCGCCGCTAGATAGGGGCTTCATTCATTCCATTCCTGACCCGGTCGGAGACTGGAAGCAGGCTGTGGATTTTCATTTTTCACCTGTTTACCGACAAAATCCGGATGATGCAATGCTTGTACGCGCTCTCTTCCATGGGAAGTCGAGAAGTAGGCTAGTAATGTAACACACGATAATATAACTGTCATCCCCTTTGCCCCGGCAATGTTTCAGGCAGCACTCAGTCTCAAAAGGCAGGGGCGTAAAACTCCTCACAAACGTGGGCGGGAGGTCAAATTTATAAATTGCGGTTGCCTGCCTACCAGGAAATTTCTTATTTTAGTGTAAGACTTTAAAGGTTGAAATAACACGGTATTTATTTATCGGTTGGTTGGTTGGTTCTTAAGTTTAGGGGCTGCGACAACGCGGTCATGTAGCCCCGTGTACTTTGGGTGTGTGTAGAATCTGTCTGATAACCGGTGTTAATTGTGATGACTGTATTAGTGTGTGTTATCTGTTTGTTAATTTAAGTACTGCAACTAAGAATTTTTCAAATAGTTCCTACTTTTGCCGCCAAGCACCACCGTCAACGACTACTAGGCCAAGTTCAGAACTGAGCTACTAGATGCCGCCGCAGTCGGCTCTTGGCAACGAACACAGAAACCTAAGAGCGTTGTTTACATTCTTAACCTATCCAATTTAGCTTCACACAGGTGCAATTAGTGGAAGGATCTTTAACATGCCATAAATCTATGACTTGGGACCGCCGGCTTTACTTCCCCTCCGAAGGAAGGCATACTGAGGGATTTTTAACGCTCTTAAAAAATCCGACGGCTTCGGCCGGGTTTGAACCCGCTATCTTGGGCATAGAAGCTCAGCATGCTACCGACTACGCCACCGAAGCCGCCCGATATTTATTTATCGTATAGCTTTTAGTGCCGGGAGTGTCCGAAGACAATCAGGTGTCATCTAGCTTGTCAACTATTTCCGAGTAAGTGACTAGTCGACAGCAATGATTCAGTCTAATTTGCCCCATCGTAGATCGGAGTTAGTCTTTAACCCTTCTAAACACCGAAAAACGTATCTCTGCAGAACAGCTTGAAGCAAGTACGACGAGCAGTCATCAAGTACGAACTTCACAAATTATCAACAAACTTTAGATCAGTGGTTCCCAACCTTTGTCAGCTGACGCCCCCCCCTTTTCAGATACGGGAGTTCATCGCGCACCCCTCCTCCTCCACCCCTCCACTCATCGCTTCTAGAACCTCTTCGATTGACACGGAGGATATAGACCTAACCTAATAATACTACATAATGGAATAGGCCTATCTATTACATACTAACTTCATTTTAGCACAATACAAAGAACACACTTTTACAACAAATCCTTAAATTAGTCAACAAATGTCAGTGAGAGTGTTGACACTGTTTTCTCTTGGTAAGATTCGGTATGTTTGGTATGATATTTGACAGAGCACAGCGGAGATCACTTGCAACATCAAGCTGACAGCGCTGCTTTGTTTTCATGACACTCAGCGTTGAAAATCCTGACTCGCATAAATATGTCTTTGAAAATGGGACAATGACACGCAATACAAATTTGGCTATTACAGGATACACTGCAAGACAGTTTACCCAAAAGTCACCCAGTCCTAATATTTTAGTATCATCTTTTAGCTTTGATTCACACTTCAAATCTATGGCATCTTCTTGAAGCTGTGCTGGCAGTGCTCAATGTCAATGGCAAACGAATTTCTTGTTAACATCCAGAACCATTCTTCCGACGAGATTTCAGGAAAGTAGAAGCTGAATTCTTGTGCCAGGGAATCCAAATTTGACTGAATTTGCACCTAAGTGTATTACGATCACGTTCATTTTTCGGCAAAATTTCATTAAGGCGGTGAAAAGATGAGAAGTTGTTCAACTGAAGCCGGCGTTTCCATAACTATTTTTCCCAGGAATGCATAATATTGGAGTTTTTGCCTTGGAGATTTAACTTCAAACACATCAAAGCTTCAATGAAATCACAAAGATATGCCAACGAGACGATAACATTGGCATTATTTTGCTCCTTATAACAACAATTTCCTTATTTCACCTCCAACCTCGCGGCTCCGCAGAGGTTTGTGCCGAAAAGTTGGCAATTACCAGTGCTTATGAACGATTGACTTGGTGCGACAATCACTTGGAGAGATTCGAAAAATGTTTATTTTACAATATTGTAATATTCGAATTAAAAGAAACATAATTCGGAAATCACTTCACGCCCCCCCCCCCACCCTAAAGCCCGACGCCTCCCAAGGGGCGCGCGCCCCCAGGTTGGGAATCCCTGCTTTAGACAAACTGATGCAATGCTGGAGCTCCACCGATTTGGGTAACACGACACAAACGTAGCACCAAATCTCTTAAATTCTGACGTCACGTGCGTAACTGCTTTTCAAACTCTGTCGGCGGAACGCAGGGCGCAGGCTCATGGCGAGCTTAAAATGTGAGAGATAAGAGTCGTGTTATTTTATCTTGTCTGTTTCGAGAGAAAAAAAAGCGCATGTGGTTTTATTTCCCGGCAGGAATAATGATAGTGTGTGTCACAGTATCTTACCTCTGTTTTAAACCGGGGAGTCTTTATTATTTCTCTACATGTTAAGATCAACTCCACGTTGTGTTCACTCGGAAGTTTTTTCCTTGTTTAGAACCTCTCAAGTTGTTCTCATTTGAATGCGTGAAAGTCATAATGCTCACGTGATTGAATCTGGAAATTTGTCGACGACCGGATAGACACAAGACTTTTGAAGAATACGGAGAAATATCGTAACTTTTAAAGAGCAAATGGATGAATATACTTTAAGTCTGACTGAACTGAATGACAAAATTGTATATGTTATTTAACAGAACAAAATGACTCAGCCAGTGATAAAACAAGCGTGCCTTAACTGCGCGTGAGAGATCTCCATCTGTGAACCATCTAGGTTTTGCCACTGCTCAAGGAGTTAGATTAAACTACTGGTGTCAGACAAGGAAGGAAATCCCACAAGAGTAGCTCGACAAACTTCTCCGGCTATTATATAAGATGTCCGGAGAGAGGCAGGCACGGAGATTTGCGAACACAAGCTATTTCCGGAGATTTGTGGACACAGGGCCTTTTACTACCCGAGAAGGGGATCACACAATTCCAAAAGTATGTTTATACCGGAGGTTTTCGGGCACCTTCGGTTGATTCCTAACACACATTATACAGGCTTTGGGCTGTTAATAAGCATCGTCCTTTTTGAAAATCATTTATTAGCACATTACAAATCAGCTATTTAAAAAGCTATTTTTCAAACTAAGTCCACGATTCTTTGATGTAACTGGTAATCTCGAGAACCACTGGATGGATTTTGATGCGTTTTGATGCGGTTTCCGCCATTCTGTAAAGGATTTATCGAGGAAGGTTTCTGTAGAAAAACATTAAATGATCAAAGGAAACCGAGCAGTAACGATTTAAGTGAATCGAGTCGAAGAAAAACCTGCCGTCCGTGCGCCATTTAAGCTTATGCTGGGTAAACCGTAAAAATTAACTATATACAGTTCAGGTCACGGTGATTGGCCGGTCAGCTGCGGTTTCGCAGTCGTTCAGAGAACAGTCAGTGAGTCTCAGACATCTACAATTGATACGCGAGTTGCTTTCCGCACAACTGATGACCAACTGGAGCTGACCGCCCAAAAACCATCGCTTGAAAAGTTCTACAAAATAGTCCGCGGCGACATACCTCTATCTTTAATACATCGCCTACTAGTGTTTTTTAAGTTTTCTTTTCTTACAACTATCTCCATCCAGTGGAAATACTAGCTTCGGAGCGAGTTTACGAGCTAGCGAGCGAGCCTATCACCCCAGCTTCGGCCAGCATCAAACTGCCGAGTCCTGTCGAGTTAAGACTTCAAAGAAGAGTATATGTGTTTGGAGTTTCGTTGTTCGAATTTACCTGATTTGGGCCTTTTAAGCTTACGCTGGGTAAACCGTTTAAGTTATCGGGCGAAGCCGGGGCCGGATCTGTTAACGTTACAGCTGGTGTCCCTCAGGATTCTGTACAGGGTCCTCTACTCTGTACTTTTCATTCAATATCACATGCTACTAGACCAGCGGTTCCCAACCTTTTTTCTTCTGCGTACCCCTTAAACAGACATAGTACCCGCAAAGTTCTAACTACTTTTTTTACTGTACTATAACAGTATTAGAGAGGGTGTAATACACATGTATTGCAATATTTGAACAAACAACAGGTCGACACCTATGAATGGAAATTTAGCTAAGGAAATAAAATAGTAACACGAAAATTTCTGCTGAACGCCGAATTTTTAATTGAGAACATCGAATGTGTAAATAGAATACATATAGAATAGTGCCAGATTAGATATAGAAGTTTTCATGAAGTGTCTAATGTGATCCTTGGGCTTGTTTTGTTGCACATAGCATTTTGAAATATATCGGCACTTTTGACAAATACACTCTTAAGTCTGGACTTGCATCAAGCTTGTTACGATATTTGTTTTTAATAAAGGCATATGAAGAAAAAGTTCTTTCTACAAGCTCCGCATTAGTAAAAGACACTAAACTTGGGAGTGCTTTATTTGAGATTGGCTCGTATTCATCACTAATGCTAGCCCAAATGTTTCCAAGACATTTTGCCTTGAAATCAGATTTCAAGGAAGAGTGTGCAAAGATGTCGACGAGTTGTTCTTTTTCCAGAATGGACAACGTGGCAGTCTTGAAGTTTACTTCACTGAACGGATCTACGATCCAATTTTTACCATCTTCACGTTAGGAAAATATTGCCTAAATGAGTCTTTAAGGCTTGTCAAATGCAAAATTTTACTGTGTTTTAGCTCTGCTGGTAGAACTAGGTCGTTTTCGCTGCGCGTGTATATGGCGACTACCGTACGCACGGCCCGACGCGACGTAGAACCTACTCACCTCTAGAGAATGATTTTTTTAAAATTATATCCGCCATTACTGATTATTTTTTGCGTACCCTCAACTAGGTCACCGCGTACCCTAGGTTGGGAACCGCTGTACTAGACAATCTCCATTGGAAATACGTTATCATAGGATATTAAAATAAATATAGAAGTCATCAAAGTGGTGGATAATGTTTTTTCTGCTGGGATCAACAATCAGTAGTCTAATATTGGCTCTGGCAGTCCCGCGAGTCGTCGGAGATTATCACTTGACCAGGCAGCGTTCAGATGATCAGATGTTTCCACGCACATCCAAGCACTTGTCTTTCCCCACAGCAACATACGGCTGTGAAAGCTGGACCACAAAAAGGCGGGATAGGAAACATACTGATGCATTTGAGCAATAATGCTGGTGAAGAATTAACAAAACTCAGAATTCAAAAAAGAACAAGTCTTTGAGTAAATGTATACTGGAAAATTTAGATTGCTGGTCCTAACAGCAAGCGGACTTAGAACCCAGTTGTTAAAGCATGCCCAATACTCACGATACGAATAGACTTGGACAGCCACGAAAACAAACGAGAGGGTAATTTAGAAAATTAATCCAGACCTTATTTTTCAAGAGGACAAGACAATGTTCCAACCCTTAAAACAATGGATTATCACCAGCACATCTAACTGTATACAATCCTTAAAGCAGCCTGTCTCCGGCTCTCACTGAAATACCACTCAGTAGTGCACATTCATTACACTTACTGTAATATCAAGATTCAAGTCATGGAAAATGTCCAGAGACTCATTCATTATATCCGTGTGTTTTAAACAATGCTAGAGTGTAAGTCACCACCAGGCCCCCACAATAAATTATCTCGCACATAAAATGTTCAAGGCCGTTGGAACAACAGAAAAAAAAGAGACAAAATCATCATTCATATAGCGGATAGTCATATGCCCCAGTACAATAAGTCGTTTCCTTGCATTGCACCACGCATATATAATGGTCTGCCGATAATCTGCAAATAAATACCTCGCATCGCTCGGTGTCCATGACACCTTACACACGTACACATTAACATACATTTCAAGTGAATAATTGACTGTATTTTGATCCTTCGATAAGGTTTTCTGTATTATTTTCAATAATATTCGATAATTCCTCACTACATTTACAGATTCTTCTCAGTCCTCAAAATTTGCAAAGTAGATTGTGATGTTTCAGCACCACACCCAAAACAATTGAACCTGGAGCACTAAGATGTGTGAAATTGCAACCACAATGTATGTACTGTATATATTTATTGTCTTGGAGGGAACTATGAAGTCATGTCCATTTTCATCCATCCTTGTAATATACGTCAACCCGGCCTTTCAAATAGTAAACTTAACCCCCTTTATTCAAATTTTCTGTTTGAAAGGTCGCAAGACGTCATTCATCTCATTTTTGGTTTAATAAATTATTTATGACTTTCAGTCAATATATTCCCAAATCTATACTTCCCAGATATCAACATAGTAGAATAAGGTGTTTTACAGCTAGCCTCTGCTGCCCCTCCCCCGAAATTAAAGAGTTTCATTTTAATAATAAGTATAAATTTGTCTCACAACCGTCCGTTGGAGATTGGAGCCCTATTACCCGAGCTAATTACTCGTTGACTCTTTACTTAGGAGTGGAACCATTTCATCTAGCAGCCAACAGAGGGACGAGATTGATAACCACCCCGGAACGTTACACATTTACAGATTCTTAAAACAATCTCAGTCCTCAAAATTTGCACAGTAGATTTCCTATATTTGTTTTTTATTTGTCTGTTTCTACAATGATTCAATATTTTCAGACCGTCCGCCTGACGATCATTTCCGAAACACTTTGTAGTACAGTAAATGAAATTGATGAAGATTTCAGTCATCTTCGAAAAGCTTTGGAGTATCTTACAACAAATCAAATATTAAAAAATGGATTTTCTGCACAGCATGGACGATCCAAGGCGGATTTCAGCTATTAGGTGTGTAACCAATAATGAGCGCTTCCTTCCTTCTTTCGATTGTACACTGAGTACAAGTCAAATACTGTATAATGTAGGAGTCAAAACCGAAAACTTTTGCCACCCTAATCCGCCTCCTACTAGATCGCCTATGTTCAGTGGAGGACATATTGCTAGCAATTAGGGCAGTATATATCATTCGACTACGACGAATATTCGCCAATTTGAAATTCGAATTTCAAACAATGCGGATGTTCATTCAAACATTCGAAGTACCGAGTATTTGGAATAGTCTTATTAAAAAAAATCGAACAGTGCAAATATTTAAATTTAGGAACTGGGAGGAGAAAGAGCGAATCTGCAATAAGATTACATACAATATTCGCCCTTTCAGCTGGGAGGAGAAAGGGCGAATCTGCAATTAGATTACACACAATATTCGTCCTTTCGCCTCCATGTTCCTGAATTATTCCGAGATGACAAGTAGGTCTGTCCGAAAAATACAACAATTTGTGTAAGGAAAAAAAAAGTCCATTGGACGAGTTGTTCGAAGCAGGGGTGAATCCATAGAGTCAAATACCCTGAATAAAATATAAATAATAATAATAATAATAATAATAATAATAATAATAATAATAATAATAATAATAATAATAGCAAAAGAGACCGTCCTACTAACTAAAACGTGGAAGCATGCTTGGTGGAACAGTGAATGTGACGCAGTAATAAGGAAGAGACAGCATGCCTGGCAGAAATGGAATTCGCAACAAAATCAAGTCAACTGGACAGACTTCCTGAATGAGAGAACGAGTGCAGCAAAAACCATCCGCAATGCTAAACGTGCCTTTCATAAAAACCAGATGGAACAAATCGAACAGGATTTCCAGAAGAAGAATATGCGCAACTTCTATGGAACATTTCAAAGCAACTTGAAGAAATATAGCCCTCCATGTCTTCAGTTCAGGGATTGCAATGGCAAACTAGTTTATAGCGACAACGATAATTGTCAGGTGCTTGCAAAATATTTTGAGTCCCTTCTTAACTGTGAGACTCCAAGTTCCATATTCACATTTTATGACCATGCGGAAGTCCACCCAGATTATCCGATCTCTAAAGAACCATAAAGCTCCAGGTGAAGACTCGATAATCGCTGAACTGTGGAAGTTTGCTAGTGACAATACAGTGGATAAATTAACGGACATCATACATGAAATTTGGGATACCGAAAGACTTCCAAGTGATTGGACTTCTGCTTTAATCCACCCCCTTCATAAGAAAGGCGATAAAGCAGATGTTAACAACTATCGAGGCATCTCCCTCCTACTGATAACTTACAAAATCCTCTCAAAAGCTCTTCAAACTAGGGCTGAAGAACAGCTAGATACAGAACTGGGCGATTATCAAGGAGGTTTTAGGAAGGAACGGTCATGTGTGGAGCAAATCATGAATCTCAAATCTATCCTTTCATTTCTGAAACTAAGGAGCAAGAAATTTGTAGTAACTTTCATTGATTTTAAGAAAGCTTATGACTCCATTGATCGGACTACCCTGCTTAAGATTCTAAAGGAGTTCGGCCTAGACAACAAAACCAGAGCGATCATCCAACAGACTCTCACCAACACCACTTCAAAAGTTAAGTTTAGAGGCGAGATTTCCAATGCCTTCGAGATAAGGACAGGAGTTCGACAGGGAGGTGGTCTCTCGCCTCTACTATTCAACTGCGTTCTTGAGGAAGTTATCCGTGAGTGGCGCAAAACTATGAGTGATGAAGGAGTCGAAAATGGAATCAGACTTGGTCACAAGAATAAGAATTTATCAATTGACTGCCTAGCCTTTGCGGATGACCTTGCGGTTTTTGCAGATTCGTTGGATACGGCCAGGAAACAGATCAACCAGCTTCAAACACAAGCTGCAAAGGCGGGCCTCCTAATCTCTTTCGAGAAAACAGAATTTATTACTAACATCAAAACGGCTCCAAAACATATTGAAGTGAATCATGGGAAAATCAAGCGGGTTGTGAAATTTAAGTATCTTGGGGAATGGATAGACCCTACAATGTCCGAAAACGAGGCTTTTGAGTCACGCTGGAATAAAATTGAAATGGCTTACCATGTAACTAAGAATGTGTACAACAAAAGATCTATATCCCTGAATGCAGAACTGAATCACTACTGCACGGTCATCCGGCCAGAAGCTTTGTATGCAGCGGAATGTCTCTCCATGAATAGAAAAGGCATAATGGAAAAACTGGAGACCAAGGAAAGGAAGATATTGAGGAAAATCCTGGGTCTAGTCAAAGAACACGGCGAGTTCCGAAGACGCCACAACCACGAGTTGTACACTCACGTAGAGAAAATAACGCACGTGATGAGGAAAAGAAGGATTTCTTTTTATGGACATATAACCCGAGTGAAATCAACACGGCTATCCACAGAATTTTTGCTTTTCTCCGTGAGAAAATGACAAAGGGGGCCTGGTTCATTGAAGTAAAGAAAGATCTGTTGGAGACTGGGATTACACGTGAAGATATCCAGGAGCGTGGCCCACTTAGGGATAAACTTCAGAAACATCGGAGTTTTCAACTAAGCCGAAGCTAAAAACCGGGAAGGCGTGGACGACAGAGAGAAAGGTGCAACATCGATTGCGAATGAAGGAGCACTGGGCTAACATTAAAATGCAGAAAAAACAGTTGACATGACGTGGTCCTTAGTTGGCCGTAACGAAGGAGGAAGAAGAAGAAGAAGAAGAAGAAGAAGAAGAAGAATGGGCTAAAAGGAAAGCTCAAAACATTAAAAAATGATTGATTTCATGTACCCCCAAAGTTGGGTGAAACAAATAAAGAATAAGAATAATACAAAGAAAAAATATCATTCAAAACAAGCATCACTCGTTATCCCTTTCTTTCCTCCCCTTTTCATGCTTTATTTTCTCTTGGTTCGTCGTATAATTAGATTATACATTAGAGCATAGATCAGCTTCCACTCTCCATAAAACTGTTGTTGTCAAACAAGTAATATTCCCTTGGGAATGCCGGCTCTCGCGGCGCAAGTAGTACTGACCTGTTCTGTCTCTGTCCCTAGAATGATTCATGACCTCGGGTCAAGTAATACTCGGCGGAATTAACACGACAGTGATGTTCCGAAGGTTGGAAACCTCTACTCCCCACAGCTCCAAGCTCCTCCATGGCATGTACGGAGTTGGCTTTGCTTTGTAACAAGGTTCTAAAGCTTTTAAAATCCCGGTTGGTTCCTCAGTTTAGGGGCTGCGACAACGCGGTCATGTAGCCCCGTGTACTTCGGGTGTTTGTAGAAACTGTCTGATAACCGTGTTTATTGTGATGGCTGTATTACTGTGCGTTATCTGTTTTTAATTCAAGTAAGGACTGCAGACATTCAATATTTCAAGTAGTTCCTACTTTTGTTACCAAACGCTACCGTCAACAACTACTAGTTCTGAACTTCGTTACTAGATGCCACCGCAGTCGGCTCTTGGCAACGAACGTAGAAACCTAAGAGCATTGTTTACATTCTTAACCTATCCAATTTAGCTTCACACAGGTGCAATTAGTGGAAGGTTCTTTAGCATGCCATAAATCTATGACATGGGACTGCCGGCTTTACTTCCCCTCCGAGGGAAGGCATACTGAGGGATTTTTAACGCTCTTAAAAAATCCGACGGCTTCGGCCGGGTTTGAACCCGCTATCTTGGGCATAGAAGCTATCATGCTACCGACAACGCCACCGAAGCCGCTTTATATTGAATTAATAGAAGGCATTTTTCAGTGTTGCCTAGCAATGAATTAATAGACTCGCTTTAGTATGGAAGAGTGTTGTTTATTTTAATAGCACATTTTATTGCAGTCAATGGCCATGACTTACGTGGAAGTATAATGAAATAATATAAGGTTCGGAAGATAAGGAAACGTCATTAGCCTATTTTCATTTTATAAACAAATAGGCTTAATAGATCACCTGTTAGGGTAATAATAATAATAATATCGTATGGCCTCGGGTGCCAGCTTTGTTATTTGACGCCACTATCCACGGTGGGTGAGTGGATAGCGAGTCTGTCTACTAACCCCAAGATTGCAGGTTCGCTCCTGGCCGTGGTAAGTTATTTTAGAAAGGCGGCAAAAATACGACACGCATGTCATATGATGTTGGCATGTCAAATAACCCATTTGAATTCAGTAGGCCGTGTTCATAATGGCAAAAATAACCTCGGGAGTTTCCGCCAACACAAAGTTCCTAATTTCTGTACTAGAAAGCGCTATAGTGTTCAAGGACTTAGATATTTAACCTCCTTGACTTTCTTAGCGATTCAAGGAACAACGAAATTCGATATGCATGCTACCCTCTGGGTGTCAAATTACAAAGCTTGCACCCGGCACCGAGGCCATACGATATTATTTATTATTTGCGCCCAGCGGGCAGCTTGCGTGCCGAATTTTGTCGTTCCTTGGAGCGCCATGAGAGTCAAGGTTAGATAGATATCTAAGCTCGTTGACAATAGCTCTTTCTAGTAGAGAAAGAGAACTTTGTGTTGGCGGAAAATCCCGAGATTAATTTTGCCTTAATGAACACGGCCTACTGACTTCAAATGGGTTCTTTAACATGCCAACAACGTATGACATGCGTATTGTGATTTTTGTCTCCTTTCAAATATCACTTACCACGGCCAGGAGCAACCTGCAAGCTTGGGGTTGGTAGTCCGACACGATAACCACTCACCCACGTGGCAAGCCTAGTCTGGATAAGAACACCTGATCTCGGAACGACCAATTGCCATTTCTGTCGTGGGGTACGATTGCGCTCGCAGCAAATCCCTAGTAGTTAGCAGACCTTTTCAAGTGTGTCCAATTAACGACACCAAAGTGGAAATAAAATTCGCAACAGCTACGAACATCTGTCAGGGTAATTAGGACTGCGACAACAGAAGCCTCAGAAGCTGGCCGTACGGCTTCTCGCGCGTAACCTGAGCCGCCAGTCTCTCCTTGCCCCACCGCACTGGATATCCTCACAACAAGGCCACATACTGTATGTGTGTGTGTGTAACTTGAAACGAACCCGCGACCTTCTGCCCACGCTGACCATATCGATCTCTTGTGTTCAAGAGTCAGGTGTGGATTACAACGACTTCAATTTGAATGAATCAGCTAACCACACCGACCAAGCACGTACATTTGTGGATAAACAGACCCAACAACATAGCCGTGCGTGTTGGACGCTGCATGTGCATCTTCCCCGGGGATTATCCAAACTAACGCCAAATGCCAGAATGTAACCTTATCCCACCCCAATCCTAAAATCATATCCGGCCCTCCGATATCCAGCTCACAGTTTTTTCTTATTACGTTCTCCTCGGTGTTCACCTCATTCAGGTCCCTTGTTTCCCCCAGCCAATTTATTTTGTGCATTAATTATTTTGAACAAGCAATCCGCCCCGGCTTCGCCCGGGAACAGTTATGAATGCATTGCGTGATAAGCGCTCTTATTTATGTCAATGAACTACGGCCTATATCCGTTTTAAATCTCGGCATCATGGGTAAAAATCACTTACTGGATTATTAATTACATTACCATGGAGATGCATGTGCAACGAATTCTTGTCAGACGTAATTTAAGAATGGCGAGGTGCATGAAACACAAATCCCCCTTCCGTACAATCTTAACTTGGCTGTGTATTTTGCGGAACAAATCGTTCACAGGCGAAATTTAGAAGAGCCAAGTTGCACTTCCAAGGAAACTCCAAACACACCCACTTTTCTCTGAAGTCTTAACTCAACACGACTCAACAGTTTGCTGCTGGCTGTTTCTGGGGGTAATAGGCTCTCCCTCTAGCTAGGCTGTAACTGGGGTCATAGGCTCGCCCCTAGCTAGCTCGTAAACTGTCGCCTCAGTGATTGAATGGAGATTGTTGGAGGAAATGAAACACATAGTGGGCGATGTATTGAAGATAGAGACATAGACATTTATGAAGAACTTTTCATGCTGAACAAGTCTTACACTCATAGTAAATTGATATTTTTAACGATTTGCCCAGCTTAAGCTTAAAAAGCGCACGGACGCCAAGTTTTTTTTCAGACTTTTTTCACTGAAATTCTTACTGCTTGGCTTTCCTGGATCATAAATTATTTTCAACAGAAACCTTCCTCGAGATATCATTTACAGAATGGTGAAAACCGCATCAAAATCCATCCAGTGGTTCTCGAGATTACCCGTAACATCCAAGAATCGGGGACTTTGTATTATAGAAGTAGAGATAATATTTTTGTTGGCCTATTGTTGTCCATCTTTTATAATTGCCAAAAAATTTCAAACGTCTCGTGCGTACAGTGTAAAAGTACTAAAGAAGGGGGATAGTTTCAAGTATCTAGGGAGTGTAATAGAAGTAAGTGGTACAAATAACAAGGAGATCAGTGAGAGAGGAAGGCAAGCCCATGGTATCCCACAATCTGCAAGAAACCTGTTGTGAGAAGATCACCAAGTATCTACCCTTGGCTGAGGAAATGCGGCAAATGTGGCGACAGGAAAGTGGTGCAGCCCATAGTCATCTGTTGTACCGGCAACATCCCTAAATCGTTGGTTCGCAACCTAGAAAAAAAAATGGGAATTCATCCTGGTCTACATATCATGCAGAAGGCCGTCATCTTGGAGACCTGTTCCATTGTTCGCTCGTTTCTCAATGTTCCACCCTGAAAGAAGTTGCCATACCGCCTTGTAAATAAGCCGACGATATGTTGATTTGTAGGCCTACCCACTGATGTGAATGTGTTGTAATAATAATAATATATGCATCAGAATCCGTAAGTTTAGGAAGCCATTCAAAAATTGTAGACATTAAGAACAAGAACGCAAATTTCTGAAAAATATTCGGCTCTACACAAGAAAATGGAATTTGGATCAAGAGACGAAATGCAACCTCGTTCGTCTCACAGACACTTCCTACTCATTGGTTTAACCTGTAAATTTACAATTATTAAATTAGATTATTACAATATGATAAAGACAGGTCGAAATAGGATATCACATTCATACAGAGCAGGAAGAATAATCACATAGGCCTATACAACCTTGCGTGTGGCATGCATATCATTGATTATTCATCATCATTTTCCAGCTCCTGTTTCCCAGGTGTGGTATACAAGCACTCGTCATTTATTTCGGTCGGAGTCGAGTTGCTGTTCTTCTACATCTACCCATTTCACATTCCGTATTTTGACCTCAGACTTCACTGTGTCTATCCATCGATTTCTTGGCCTTCCTACTGATCTCCCTCTCACTTCTTTGTCGAAATAATTCATTGGTGTTCTATTTATGATCATTGATTACTATTTCTTAAAGTTGTATAATGGTTTAGTCGGATAACACGTTCTAAGTACTGTATAATTATGTACCAAACATAATGAATAACAAGGAAAATTGAAATTGCGTGTGTATAAACTTATAGGGTCAACTAATTATATTTTCAATTTTAATTTTGTTTTCCCTGAGATGATGATGATTGTTGTTGTTTTGAGGGGCCTAACATCAAGGTTATCGGCCCCTAATGGCCTGGAAATGTAAACCATAACTACAATTAAGTTAGACTGAAAATACTGACTAAATGGAACTCAGATTGAAACGACTCACAAAATGTAGAGTGGAAATACTTACAAAAGGTAACTTACTTGTTAGAAGGAAAATACTCTCAAAAGGAATAGATTGAAAAATACTCACAAAATTTAGTTCAGGTTCAAAATATAAAATGTAATGTAGGCCTAGATTCGAGATACTCACAAAATGCAATTGAAAATCAAAATACTTACAAAATACCTAACCTACAAAATGCAATTTAGATTGAAAACACTTGCAAATTAAGAGAACTCACAAAAATGGTACCCCTACATTCGAAGACTTACTAAAAAGAAAATTTAGATAGTCAATCCTTACAAAATGCAACTTAGATTGAAAATACCTACAAAATGTAGTGTAGAGTCAAAATATTCATATTCATAAAATGGAATTTAGATAAACGGGGAGTCAATTCACAAGAACAGTGCGGGAATCTTAAGAGAAAAGGAAATGTAATGAAAAGAAAGAAGGCTAAATCCGTAGAAGAATGAGGGATCAGGAAATATGAGAGAAGGGCCAATTAAGGCGGGAAAGGAAGAGACTCCCTAGGCCTCGGATACCCTAATACCGTCGGGGTCGGAAGAGAACAAGAGTTGACCAAGAGAGGTTGACAGGAACAACCCGGCACAAGTGGAAGCAATGCCAGACCCAGCCGGGGTCCCGTTGTCGCCAACCCACGTCCCACTAGATGTGAGCCCCTGAGAAAATGTTTCATATGCATTGTCAGGTTTGAATTCCAGCGAGGATTCGGAAGGAGGCGATGGTGAAAAGTTAGCAGTGAAGTGCGGTGTATCTTGGCCAATGACTGGTGCACACAGCTGTAGAGAGCGCGACCCCACCCGATCCGCCTGGACTCAGTTTATGGGCCCGACGCACGAAACAACTCCCCTACTTTTAACAACAGCGACCCTTGTCCCCATCCTGTTAAATTCTAAGCGGTCACGAACACATTTTATTTTAAATATTTACAACTTCTTGGCTGCGCGCAGAGAGCAGGTGTGGAGCAGCCAGGATGATATCTCCCATCAGGAGGCTGCTGGATAGCCTTTTACAAGAGTCGGGATTCCTTGAGTGGAAAGCTCATCAGCACACAAGGGGGATGGTGTACATGATTATTAGTTGTTTTGAGGGAGGTTAACGTCTAGCTTATCGATTCCTAATGCTGAGAATGATAATGTTATTGGTTTTACGTAACTTTTAACTACTCTGGCATTTAGAGACGCCGGGGTGCAGGAATTTTGCCCCGAATGGGATTTTAACGTGCCAGTAAATCCACTGACACGGCTCCCTCACATTTGCGCACCCTCAAATGCCAGCTGACTGCGGCAGGATACGAACCTGCAACCTTGGGCCCAGCAAGCGAGATGATGAGAATGATATCGACTGATGTGCAAGTTTGAGTCTTCAGATTTTAGACTGGTTCAGTGGCGTAACCAGGGTTTGCTCATGGGGTTGGACGAACCGAGTCAAACCCACATTGGAAGGTGAGAGCTTGCCACGATGGCTGAGTGATTATGGTGTCTGACTGCCAACCCCAAGCTTGCAGGTGCGCTCCTGGCCGTGGTAACTGATTTTTGAAAGGCGACAAAAATCACGGCACGGATGTCATACGTTGTTGGCATGTTAAAGAACCATTTGAATTCAGTAGGCCGTGTTCATAATGGCAAAATTAATCTCAGGATTTTCCGCCAGCACAAAAAGTTCCTCCTTTCTCTACTAGAAAGCGCTATAGTGTCAAGGAGCTTAGATATCTCATCACCTTGACTTACATAGCGCTCTAAGGAGCGATAAAATTAAGACATGGAAGCTGCCCTCTGAGCGTCGATTAACAAGGCGTGCGCCCGGCACCCGAGGCCATACGATATAATAATAATAATAATAATAATATGGAGGGCGTGAGGTTTCGGACATAATGAAACAATCAATGAAAGCAAATATACGATCCCGAAGTTTAAAAACTTTCTTTTGATTTAAGGTATTAATTTTCATAATATATTTATTGTTGACAATGTTATTAGTTGGTATTTTCATCGTTCTCAAGATATTCATTATTTTCCAGTTTTCTTCATTTCATCCAGTATATATTATAGTTAATTTAGTTTCTCAACATTTAGTTCTAGTACAATAGTTTCTTAAGGTTCGATTGTTAGATCGAAACCTGTACTAATTTGAACATAATCAGTATAGATTGGCGGAGCATTTTCATTAATTTTCCCTGTACCCTTGAAATGTTTCAGTAAGGCGAGTACCAACTGGGTCTGAGTCAAGACGGAACAAGCTAGTGACCTGGTATGTTATCAGTGTTAACATTAAAAAGCAGGATGATATTAATAAGACAGCAAACACGTTTATATAACTTAGTGGCGATGTCAATTAGTTCTGCTAGACAGCTCGCGTACAGCGGTAGCATAATTCCAGGCTCAACAACCGTACCAACACCTCTGGGTGTTAACGAGTGTCATTTTATCAAAGGATTTACTGTACTTTGAGATGAAATTATCATTGTTAATTCATTGTTGCTGCTGTTGATCATTTTAGGGGCTGCGACATCGTGGTATTTGGGTGTGTGTGTGTACAGTAATTTGACAGAATTGCGAAGGAGGCTGCCGTGGTCATAAGTTGACGACCATCCTAGCAATTGCCTGGAGTAGAAGTGGGGAAAAGATATAAAACAAAAAAATTAAGAGTGGATAAAACATTGCTCAAAATTGTATTATTGTGTTGTATAGGCAACAGTAAAACGACTTCAAATTTCCACATTTATTGTTGTGTGTCAAGATATAATAAGAAATTTGAGAAATATCTACCAAAACAGATTTATTTATTTATTTATCGTATGGCTTTTAGTGCCGGGAGTATCCGAGGACATGTTCGGCTCGCCTGAGTCTGCAGCTGCTTCCAGCGGACACCCTAACGCAGACTGTTCCAAATCCACGAGTTTGAGTATGAGTACACGCGAGTACTCAGCAGTAATGCTCGGAGCACGGTTGGAGAGGGACTAGGGGGTGATAGCCAATACGTCACTGGGCGAAGGTCATAGTACAAGACCATGCACTTCCTGCCAGTATTGATGTATCCACCGCTTAGCACCGGCCGCCCCTACAGCAGAGCTGTATTGCCTATTGTAGGTTTACTCACACGAGGCGGCGAGTACTCAGCTGCTCACGGGCGAGCTGCTCGGCTGGAACAGCCTGCAATGGGTGAGCTACAAGTTCCGTTTAATTTCAAGTAGTTCTAACTTTCGAAACCAGATATCAATGATACCTAGTGGTGAACGTTGGAACTTTGATAGACTTTTCTGACGAAATCTAACCTAACAATTTTGCTTTACACAAGTTTAGTCTGTGAAAGGATCTTTTACATGCCATAAATCTATGACCAAAGCAAAGATAATGATATAATCTACATGTCATTATTTACCTATTTTGATTTAGGGATCAGAATGTTTGACATTGACAAAGAAAGATGCGCTCTCTAGGAGGGATCCTGGGTAAAACGAGAAGAGACAATACGACACACGCTTAGGGTGGAGACAGTAGAAACTATGGAGAAAAATAGGCTGAAATAGTTTAGCCATGTAAAAAGAATGGGAAAGCATGGATTACCAATCAGAGCTTTAGAATGGACAGACGCTGGAACTCCAGCAACAAGATGGAGAGACCAGGTAAAGGATGATGTCACCAGAAGAGGAATACAGTGCAGTGGGAGGAAATGCCGAACGATAGATTGCGGGAGAAAAAGAGAACATTGGAGGAGGTTATGTGAACGACCCAGGGAGCTACGTGGCGCAGTCTGTAGAGGCGCTGAAAGGGAGTGGGTTCGATCCCCACCAAGGTAGTGGATTTTAAAAACAAAACTACCACTTTCGGGATTCACTCAGCCTATACCAGAAATGAGTATCAGGGTAATTCCTGAGAGCAAATACGGCCGGGCATGGAGCTGACAACTCCATCCCATCTATTATAGTGCCGATGTCACGAAGAGTGGAAGCCTCTACCTTCCACTGCTCCAGGACCTCCATGGCCAGTACGGAGTTAGCTTTGCCTTGATGTGAACGACCTGCGTAAGCAGAAACGTTTTAAAGGCGAAGAAGAAGAAGAAGAATAAGTTGGGAAACCACAGAAACCATTTCCAGGATGGCAGAGGAGGGAATAGAGACCCTCACATTTCGATCCTGCAACTTTGGACAAAGCAGGCGAGAACGTTACCGCTGAGCCACGCAGCCAGTCAACTGGAAGCAATGCCGTATGCAGCTGGGGTCCCGAGGTCACCTACTCACGTCCCACTTCCAGTGGTTGTGAGCCCCAAGGGGCGAGATGAAGTGGATCCGGCAACACTGTTATTGCCAGGGAGTGAAGACAAAAGTATGACAGCAGCTGAGCTATTAGTATAGGCTAGGTCAGTGACAGCTGTTACAGGCACGCCTCCAAAATACCTTCTGTCAGCCTTTGGCAGCGCGCTGAGTGTGTGTGTCTTATTGACTGACATTCATAAACGCTCCTTGAAATGCGGCTATCCGACGAGAACAGTCATTCATTGGGTTGGTCGAGCTTCTACTCTACGATAATTAGCACAGAAATAACGAATTAATGACCGGGCAATGTAGCTGGCAGACCGAATGAAGTAACAGTCATCTATCTCTGCATATTTGTCGACTAGCACAAACCCTTCTGGCAAACTCTATTTCTAGAACATATGCACTCAATTTTTAAACCAAGACATGACATCTTGTACCCCAAAGGCATATCATGATGATGATGATGATGATTGTTTTAAGGGACATAACATCTAGGTTATCGGCCCCTAATGGTCTGGGTGATAGCAAAGATGACAATGAAATGGAAACCAGAACGAAAATTGATGAGACTGAAAATACTTACAAAAAGGAACTCAGATTGAAACTACTCACAAAATGGAGAGCGGTAATACTTACAAAAGGGAATTTAGAACGAAAATACTCACAAAAGGAATAGATTGAAAAGTACGCACAAAATGTAGACTAGGTTCAAAATACGTTAAAAAAAATGCAATGTGGAGTCGAAATACTTACAAAATGCAATTGAAATTCAAAATACTCACTAAAATGTCCTACTCCTACATTGAAAGACTTACTAAAAAGCAATTTAGATTGACAATCTTTACAAAATGCAATTGAGGTTGAAAACACTTACAAAATGCAACGTAGATTAAAAATACCTACAAAATGTAGGGTAGATGCAAAAAAAAAATCGCTAAGGGAATTTAGATACACGGGGAGGCAATTAACAAAAACAGTGCAGGAATCTTAAAAGAGAAAGGGAAATATAATGAAAAGAAAACAAAGAGGTCTGACCCCTCGAAAAAGGAGGGATCAGGAAAGATGAGACAAGGGCCAATTACGGCGGGAAAGTGAAAGACTCCCTAGGTCCCGGATACCCTAATACCGTCGAGGTCTGAAAAGAACAAGAGTTGACCAAGGGAGGTCAACAGGAAAGAAGACTGAGAGGAGCCCGGCACAAGTAAGTGGAAGCAATGCCGGACTCAGCTGGGGTCCCGTGGTCGCCAACACACGTCCCACTAGATGTGAGCCCCTGGGGAACCCAAAGATATAACCAGAAAGGCAATTAAGACTGCACAGGAACTGCTACGCTCTAGCCATATCAATCTATTAAAAAGGGAAGTAAACCCGGCGGGCCCATATCAGATTTATGCCATGTAAAGAACCTTCCACTAACTGAACTGAGGTGCAAAGAAAACAAACGCATCACTTAACTTTTGCAAATTATTTCTATTTAAATGCTATGAAATATACGTAGGCCTACTTTATTATTACTATTTCTTATTAAACCACTTAGATGATGATGATAATTGTTGTTTTAAGGGGCCAAACATCGAGGTTATCGGCCCCTAAAACCACTTAGAATACTTCTACACAAATTTGAACCTATAGACATCTTTTGTAACACTTGAACAAGTTTTTGACACTAGTTTTTTCTTCACTGTGTTTTCCCGATAACGAACAACATCATCATTCAGGCCACAGTCAGTGCCTGTGGATGCTGTGAAAGGTTCTACTCTTAGGGTTAGGACTACTGTTCTGACTCAGTGAGGAAAGCAATGGCAAACTACCTCACTCCTCTTCTTGCCTAGAATGCCTCAACATAGCACTGCCTTGGGCTTTTGTGGGTATCTACTCACATAACGTAACGGCGGTGCTTTTTGAGGATCCAACCAGCCTTCGGACTGACTACCTAACAGACATCATCATCATTGCACAGTTCCAGTTTCCCGGGTACTGTTTATGAGCCACTTCCACTTCAACCTGTCCAAATACAACTTGTGTCATGGAGAACATCATCCTAGATCGCTAGATCAACCTTGATCATGTCCATCCATAGGGTTCTAGGTCTTCCTACAGGTCGTTTTCCATCCACCTGTATTTCCAAATTTATTCTGGCTGATCATGTAGGCTCCATCCTCATCACATGCCCGTACCACCGTAGTCTAGATGTGCTGACTCGGTCTAATAGGGATGTCTTCATTCCAGCTCGTTTCCTCACCTCCTCGTTCTTTAACTTTTCCATCTTGGTCTTCTTGCTGCTTGCAGTCTTGATGCATCTCTCTTTGTAAGGGTCCATAGGTCAATAATGGTATAAAATAGCTGTTCAATATCACCAGTTTAGCTGGTTTTGTAATCATTGACATCATGCAGATTTTGGAAAATCGTGTCCGTGTTAAATTTGTCACTGTATATTGAATATCTGTTCATTTTTACCATTCCTCTCAATAAACTGCACACATTGAATACTCAGAAACGAGTATTGCCTGCTCTGGCCCTCCCTAATTCCTGGAGTCACTGAGGCATGCTTCTAATGACCGTTGCAATGACCTCCTGTGGTATTCTCGCCAATTCTTCGCGTAGCATCACCCGAAGTTCTGCCAAGGACTCAGGAACACCGTCTTCTTACATTTCTCCCCATAATATCCCACATGTGCTCGATGGGGTTCATATCTCGACTCCAGGAAGGCCACACCAAAATCTGGATACCCCAGTTCTTCCAGGTACTGATGCACATAGGGGGGGGGGCATTATCTTTCATGAGGCGTAATCCACCCCCCAATAAAAGGAGCAAATGGCACTACAGGTTCTTCAAATTTCTTCAATGTACCTGTGGGATGTGAGAACACCATTCTCTATGAAAACAAGCTCCGTCCTAGCCTAAAAGCAGATACCTACCCAAACCATGACTCACAAGGCTGAGTGCACTCCGTTCCAGCACTCACGTCAGTTTCTAAAATCCCTGGCGGAGCCGGGAATCGAACCCGGGGCCTCCTGTGCGAGGCAGGCGCGCTTACCCAACACCATAGAGCCCACTCAGGAATTCGCAAACATCCTATATACGTTGACAACTTTCAATCTCAGCCGACAAATGAACTTTGAACAAAGCCCTTTGACTGGAGTGAGCGAAGCTAGAAGCGCGACTGACTGAAAGTAATGACATAGCTTTGGTTTAATCGTCAAGAGTGATAGATTGAGAACAGCTCAATCCCTACTAATTGACATACACCATTAACAGATAAATGGTTGATATTAGTGGGATCAATCAACCAGCATTCCACACAGACTATTTCTTGGTATTGTAACCTTCCGAGTCAAGTTCACTGCAACAAAAACACATCCATCAGGAAAGGAAGGAAGGAAGCTTGTAGCATGACGAATGAAAGAGAAAGTGAGAGGACTCCTCAAGTTCAAGCGCGCCCCGCCCAGCAGCGCTAGTGTGGGCAAGTTCCACGCTGCCGGTCAGCTGGTCTTAGGGATAATGCCAAGGGAAACGAATTGCTTTGTAACTGATACTCTTTTAAAAAGTAATTAGCGATTACAATTAAAATAGCACGGCAGGGCACAATGGAAAACATAATTCACGGAAATTAGTACATTACATGTTACGGAAAGCACAGATTCCTGGAGTAGGCTATACAGACTGTTACTTTTGTTGTTTCTTGTTGTGGCAATTTAGTTTCCTCAGATTGAGAGACTAAAGAAGGTGAATGTGTGGGTCTGAATCTAATTAATGAAAATGGGGGAATGGCAGAGCGGCTCTTGAGAGCACTAGTGACAGAGTTGAGATGGCTATTCAGAGGGAGTGATGCCTATGTGCAGGCGCGGATTCAAAGGGGGGGGGGGGGGGGTCGTCACGGGGGTCATGACCCCCCCCCCCCCCAAACGGAGACCAAATATTTTTGCAGACTCAAAAACGAAAACACAATAACCAGACAAATAAAACTTAACGTTAACTGAAAAACAGTTTTTTTTTCATGTTATTCAATACTGAAAATATCTTTATTGCAATTATTATGTTCTGTTACAACTATACATATTTACAACTTCATACCTGTTATATAAAAACGATTATTTCTATAACAAAATCAACTCTTCTATTTTGTTTAACAAACCTTGTGATTACCGAAACGATGTTTATAGTGATATCACGATGAATGTGCAGCAATGCACGGATAGGAATCTGGGGCTTTTTTCGCACCAAAAAATTTTGCCGACGTCCAAACTGCAAGCTTGGTTGGCAATTTAAGCTGTGACTTTCTCCCTTTGTCGGTACCAACTCGCCTTGCCGAAACTGTAACGTACCTTGATACTTTTCTCGAAGCTCGATGTAAAAGTCGGAAAACACGCCGTTGCAATTTGTACGAATATTTTTGGTGCGCTAAAGGCATCAAATTTCTATCCATGTAGCTTGCAAAAAATTGGTCTGGTTTTGTACGTTTGGTTATTTTGTGATTGCGTTTTTAGTGATACCATTATTCTTAACAATTTCGATTCTCTGGCCCCCTCCAAAACCAAACTGTAGATCCGCGCCTGCCTATGTGGTGAGTACCTAATTCCTCAATGAGGGAAATAAATTGGGCTATGGGATTGAGCGCGTTAATTACTGCTTGCCTGACTGATTTACAAAGGCTAATACCAATAGGTGGGTGGATGAGGACCATCGTTGTCTGAAGGTTACTGCCATTGCGTGAAGCGTACCACAGCTCTTTCTCGAAATGAAATGTCGGGAATGAGACGTGGCCCGGTGGGGGAGTAGGTGAGCTAGAGAGTGAGGAATCTGATTTTGGTGAAGCTGGTTGAAGTGGAACGAGTGTACCATCTCGTTTTTGGGCAGGCCCATTCGGAATTAGTGTTTTTGGATTGTCAGGGGTATAATTTGGGCTTTTAGGGTCATCAGGGTCCTGAGTTATCAGGAATGTTATGTCCTGGTAGCCTACGTTAATGTGCGAGGTTTAGTGTCAGTGCGCGACATGTTTGTGTTCGTGAGTGTATAAGTGCGTGTAATGAGTAAGAGGTGATGAGAGATAGTGGTCAAATACCTTGGTCGACCGGAGAATAAGGAAAGAGAAAAACAAATGTACCAGTCACTCAAAGTTATCCAGTTTAAATACACTTGGAGCTGTGACGTTGAGTGCGCTGATGAAATTTGAAGTTACTTGAAATAATTAATTATTGGCTGCTTGGTAGGGTGAGGGGATGAGCTAAACTTGTATTTAAACTCGAGGGAGACAGGAGTTGCTTGACTAGGATGGTTTCAGGGTGGGTATGATGTTTGATATTTGAATGGTAGAGGAGTGATTTACTCTGTACTGTTACCACGCGGGATGCAAATTAAGCCTATAGGAACGTAGTGGAATGGCTTGAAATATCGAAGTCGAGGCGATA
This sequence comes from Meconema thalassinum, assembly GCA_946902985.2. NCBI lineage: Eukaryota > Metazoa > Arthropoda > Insecta > Orthoptera > Tettigoniidae > Meconema > Meconema thalassinum. The sequence goes on along the minus strand of OX336399.1, from coordinate 160,210,424 downwards.
GCGAGGACTAGGCTTGGTAGAAAGGCTGGCAAGGCTGGCGGATCATCGATTTCGTCAATTGGCGTTAGAAGACGGAGCGTGCAGTTTGCTTGGATGCTGGACTCGGAATGATGATGGTACAAAACAGTAATATTAACAAAATAATATGTTTGAAGTAGGCCTACACAAAACATAGAACGCTGATGTACACAAGTCACAATGAACTGAATTTAAGAACTGAAATCAAAGATAATTCAATTTATTTCACACAAATATCTCACACAGTAGCTTCCCCCGCACAATTCTATGACCCGGTTCGACGGAACAACAGGACACGTGTTGGACATAATCGCTTGCAGTGCTTGTAGCGGCGGGACCACCAACTACCGTTCTATAATGGCGGAGTCCTCACACTAGGTCCTTCTATTCGTCATGCTTGTAGTTTAACGTGACCGTTAATCTCGAGATTATGAGCCACGGGACCTCCTTTTTACGTGGAATCCGAACCACAGGACATGGCATTTCACTTTGAAAAAACAAGACAGTTACAGGACGAATGAACCATCGCTTCTCCAACCTGAACCTGAACTTTAAAATTGAGCGCTCTGCGACTATTGACGTTCAATTGACGAGTGAAAAGCAAAATCAAGTAGGAGACTCTTGCAATAACCAGTGATGGACGGAGCAAAGAGGATATAAAAAGTAGTCTCAGGGAAGGAAAGCATTTCTACAGAAAATAAATCTGTTGACATCTAAAATATCGATTTAGGTATTTGGAAGTCGCCGCTCGTTAACCAGAAAACAGAACTATAGCTATGTAGAGATGAAACGTTTAGTCACGTTAATTGTTGGCACATCCTACAATGAAAAATGCAATAATGTGCATACATACCCAATATCGCTATTAAATGTAAGACTCGAATTCTAACATATTGTTGCGGCAACTTAACATTTATCGTTTCAGAAATTGTGTGTGTTTCCGACAACTACATTCAACAATAGCCTAAGTTAATAACATTATATAAACCGAAGGCGGCCCTTTTAATTACAGTTCATTATTGTAAGTACTCTGCCAGAATATTACGCAATAATTCATAAATCATAATTATTTAATCTTTTCCTTATTCGAACGGTCTCCTTTCGCTTTGAAAATATTTTGATATAGTCCATTTGCTTAACCCGTTGAGTGCTTCGCCCGTCTATAAACGTTGCTCAAGATTTCTTTTTATTGATGTGTAACATATTTCCACTCGGTAGCTGGATATTTTTGTGGGAGTGATTTTGGAAAAGGGACGGAAATGGGAGGGAAACAATGAGTGCGCGCGGTGGCGGAGATTGGTACCACGACATACTGTCGGCCATGTGGCTATGTGGAATGTGTATCGCATACGGTTTATTTCAAGGTTTGGAGGCCCCATTAAAGATATTCCTACAATAAATCATTGGCACTGGAGTTTTTCCATGACCAGCAGAGTTCACTGTTAACAAGGGATTTGCGCTCCCGACAGACACGTAGTAGGATAACTATGTCATGTTTCACATATGCGACTACTGTAAGGCTCATATTTTTTTTAATGTTCAATGGATATTAGTTGTGACTGCTTCAATGCTCATCTCTAAGCCTACATAGTATAAAACGAAGTCCGCGATTCTTGGATGTTCCGGGTAATCTCGAGAACCACTGGCTGGATTCTGTTGCGGTTTTCACCATTCTGTAATGGATTTCTCGAGGAAGGTTTATGTACAAAAACATTCATTTATGACCAAAGGAAGACTAGCAGTAACGATTTCAGTGAATCGAGTCGAAGAGAAACCTGCCAGTCGTGCGCCTTTTAAGCTTACGCTGGGTACACCGTTAACAATATCTATGTACAATGAGTAAGAATTGTTCAGTATGAATAGTTCTACAAAAACGTCAACGTCCACGACAGCATATCTCTATCTTTAATGCATCGCCCACTATAAGTGTCTTTACGTTTTCATTTATTCCAACAATCCCCATTCAGTGGAAATTTGAATTAATAGCTTCGGAGCGTGTTTACGAGCTAGCGAGCCTATGACCCCAACTTCAGCCAGCATCAAACTGTCGAGTCGTGTCGAGTTAAGACTTCAGAGAAGAATATTGTAACTCAGCAATTTTTCTAGGTTTGTGCCGTGTTTTATGTAGGGTTTCACCTAGGACCCCCACAGGAGTAGCGAACTGCGCTACCTCCCTTTTTATGAAGCCAGAAGCGCACCTGCACATCTTTATTGCGAGACTAAAAGCTCAAGCAGCCATAACCTCCCTATCAAGGCTTCCAGAAAGATGGTATATTGGCTTTCACGGCCAGTGAATTAAAACTCAACAAGGGAGGTAGCGCGCCGTTCGGTACTCCTGTGGGGGTCCGGGCGGGGAAACCAAGAGCCCGCTGATGAGCCAGCTTGGTGTTCTAGGCGAAACCCCACACAAGACACGGCACAAACCTAGAAACATTGCTGAGATTTAATTAACTGGCCGTGAAAGCGAATATACCATCCTTTTGGACGAGTATAAGTGTTTTGGGGTTTCGCTGTTCTCCTCGGCTTCTCTGAATTGCGTCTGTGATCTGCCGTCCGTGCGCCTTTTAAGCTTACGATAGTTAAACAGTAAAGATACCAGCCAAATCCGGTACGGGTTGCTACTTATTACACACTGTATACTGTACCGTAGTGCCTATTTGCCGTCTATTTTACGTTTTTTTAGGCGCCTATTGCGCCAACCTTCAGTCATTACAAACCTCCTCAGGGATAAATACCGAGTTTTAGCTGAAATTTCAAAACTTTCAAACTATTTACAGAAAAGATAACGACGACAGCTTTTTTTTTTTTTATGACTGTAGCACATTATCAGCAAGGTCGAGCGACGAAAAGCACGGTGCACTCGTAAACACACATTAGACGACCTTCACGGATGCTATTCACAGATATGAAATAGACTTCCTTGTGCCACATCCTGGCACATGCTTTTGGCGACTTGAAAATTCTTATGAATGCCGCTTATTTCTGTCCTAGCTTCTCGGCCCAGCACCAAGTTCCGCTACGGCTAGCACCAGTAAATTAAAGATGATGAAACATTCCAGGATTGTCCATGTATAAGCCACCATCCAAAACATTTTTCACCCTTTCTTTTTAACAGTCGTAAACATGACTTGTTAAGTACGCAAAATACGGATTAACCTTCCGAATATTGGCGAAGAGCTGGTCAGCTGTACCAAAATAATGTATATCGGACATGCCGACCTGTCAGGAACAGAACATGTCTTAATTCAGACATTTAGCTGGCCAATAATAGGATTCATCATCATCATTTACTGCACTTATGGGCCTTTTTTATCATTTCAAATGATCTTGTCGACTTCGTCGTTATGCTCGAGTCTACGTTACGGAGACGGAAGTGACGTCATGCAGCCGCGCGGGAAGCGGAAGCTAATGGATAATGGAGTCTGTTGAAAGAGACCTGGGGCGTCGAGCGATCTGGGGCGTCGAGCGAAGCGAAAAGAATACAGGGTGACTCCTAAAGAGGTATACAAGATGCCAGATAAGAATACAGGGTGACTCCTAAAGAGATATGCAAGACGCCAGATAAGAATACAAGGTGACTTAAAGAGGTGTAAAAGATGGCATAGAAGAATACAGGGTGACTCCTAAAGAGGTGTACAAGATGTCACACAAGAATACAGGGCGACTTCTAAAGAGATATACAAGATGCCATTTAATAATACAGGGTGCCTCCTAAAGAGATGTACAAGATGTCACAAGAATACAGGGTGACTTCTAAAGAGATGTACAAGATGCCAGATAATACAGGGTGCCTCCTAAAGAGGTGTGCAGGATGTCAGAGCAAATTACAGGGTGACACTTAACGAGGTGTACAGTATGTTAGATTCCGCGCGGGAAGCCTACGTTAATGGGTAATTGAGTCAGTTGAAAGAGTCCTGGGGTTTCGAGCGAAGCGAGAAGCCCTCCTGAGCCTTTCTAACATTTGTAGCATTTGTAGCATGAGTCATTTGAAATAATATAACTTCTAGTCTTTCAGACTGACTAATTTTTTTGCCTATAGCAGAAGAACAAAAGAAATAAAAAGAAGAGAAAAGTTATAAGAAAGGAATAAGTCACGAAGGAGGAGGTATCTACTGCTGGTAGCATTCCAACGCTGCCGGTCTCTAGCTTCATCTTCCACCGCATTCGGCTCCACTTGCTGAAGTATTGTCAATACTCGATACTTCCATCGCGTCCTGGGAAGTCACCTTGAGCGTCTTCCAGCAGGTTGTGAATGAAGGACTGTTTTGGATGGATTCATCAGCTCGAAAGATGTGGCCAAACCACTGTAATCTCTTCTGTCCTAGTACTCGGCCAACTTGTGGTTTTCTAAACCGCTGATACAGGTCATCCTTCGTTCTCAATTACCTTCCATGGCATTGAAAACGGGTCTATAAATCTTTCTAAGTACCTTCCTCTCGAAAGCAAGGATGGTTTCTTTGGTTGTTGCTGACGTCGCCCAGGTTTCACAAATTTATTCATTGTATTTATTCGCTAGGAACATTTCCGGAATCGAACCCGGACCTCCAGTGCAACAGCCAAGAATGGTAGCTGAACCTCTTCGTCCTGAAAACTAATAAATAAACATAGCGCCGAACGCCACATCCACTAAGAAGTGAATCCATCTAAGAACATTAGATGTTAAGCTTTGTCATATTTGACTATGAACTTAGCTTTTGTTTGAGCCCAGAATTCCCCTCATTCTTTGTGAATTAGTGGGACTTCTTGTGCTCTTTTGTCCAAAGGGCACCGGGTCTTCTTTCCGGTTGCTTGTCTCTGTTTTTCCCGTTCGCCACTCTTCTTTTTTTTTTTTGCGGAAGAGATCACAAACAATTGCTTCTTCGGGTTTGATTTCTAGAATTTGGAGGTGTACTTTAGTGTGTCTAAAGCAGAACATCATTGTTTTGGGGGTTGGATTAAACATAAAGGAAATATATCTTTAGCCAATTTGTCCCCGTTCATTCTTCTCAAGGGATCATAAAAAACTACTTTGTTGTACACGTCCTTGTTGGACTATTTTGTTGATGCCATTCTTGGAATTGGATCCCATCATTCCTCTAATGATTCTGCGCTCTTTTTTCTCTCCAGGTGAGGTAGGTGTCCTTTAGTGTAGGGTTTCGGCTACATAGATACAGTCGAACCTTCATATCTCGAACCTCTTTTACTCGAATTTTTCTATATCCCGAAACTTGAATTATATCACTGACACTTGTTCTTTATCTCGAACATTTCGTATTGTAACCTTGCAACTAGTTTCATACATCACTGAATGTGGTTGAGAACTTTGTGGCGGAAGCTCGTGCACAGAAAATGAAGCAGATGATGATGATAGTTGTTTTAAGGGACCTAACATCTGGGTTATCGGCCCCTAATGGGCTGGGTGATAGCGAAAATGACAATGAGATGAAACCATAACGAAAACTAACGGAGATTGATAATAATAACAAAGGATTGAAAAGACACAAAATGTAATTTAGAGTGGAAAATAGCGGCTTCGGTGGCGTAGTTGGTAGCACGCTGAACTGCTATGCCCAAGATAGCGGGTTCAAACCCGGCCGAAGCCGTCGAATTTTTAAGAGCGTTAAAAATCTCTCAGTTTGCATTCCTTCGGAGGGAAAGTAAAGCCGGCGGTCCCATGTCATAGATTTATGGCATGTTAAAGAAACTTCCACTAATTGCACCTGTGTGAAGCTAAATTGGATAGGTTAAGAATGTAAACAACGCTCTTAGGTTTCTACGCTCGTTGCCAAGAGCCGACTGTGGTGGCGTCTAGTAGCTAAGTTCTGAACTTGGCCTAGTAGTCGTTGACGGTGGCGCTTGGCGGCAAAAGTAGGTACTATTTAAAAAAAATCTAAGTTGCAGTACTTAAATTTAAAAAAAACAGATAACACACACTAATACGTCATCACAATTAACACCGGTTATCAGACAGATTCTACACACACACAAAGCACACGGGGCTACATGACCGCGTTGTCGCAGCCCCTAAACTTAAGAACCAACCAACCAGAGTGGAAAACACTGACAAAATGGGATTTAGATGGAAAATATGCACAAAATGCAGGTTAGAGTAAAAAAAAAAAAAAAACATGCGGAGGCCACAGACCCGGTAGCCATCTTGAAGAGGGCGGTCCGTGACGAATTTTTGTTCACACCGAGGAGAGTCAATTTGACCGGATCCCTTTTTCTTATTAAAAAAAAAAAAATTGACAAAGTACAATTGAGATTCAAAATACTCACAAAATGTAACTGAGATACTTACAAAATGCCTAACCTACAAAATGTAATTTAGATTCAAAATACTCAAAATATGTCAGCCCCCGCTCCAAAAGACTTACAAAATGCAATTTAGATTGCCAATCCTTACAAAATGCAATTGAGGTTGAGAATACTCCCAAAATGCAATTTAGATCGAAAAACTTACAAAAAGTAGTGTAGATACAAAAAAAATCACAATAGGCAGACTAATGTTGATACACGGGGAGCCAATTCAGTAAAATAGTGCGGGAATCTTAAAGAGAAAAGGAAAAAAATATAATGAAAAGAAAAAAGGCTGATCCCTAGAGGAAGGAGGGATCAAGAAAGATGAAAGAAGGGCCAATTAAGGCCGGAAAGGAAAATACTCCCTAGGCTTCGGATACCCTAATACTGCCGGGGTCGGAAGAGAACAAGAGTTGACCAAGAGAAGTCGACAAGAAAGAAGACTGAAAGGAGCTTTTATCAATAGCAACATCCATTTGTATTACATACATTTGGTGTATAAACCAACCGCCTGGCTTGACTGTTATACGAACTTAACGCACTTTCTAAACAAATGTCGGTATTATGAAATCAGAGAACAATTCATCACTGCTGCTGGTTGTGTGCGCCCCATGAGTACAGACTACCCGCCTGGCTCTTTGATATTTTATTCTTTCCAAATATTTTTGTCTTTTTGAATCCAAGTTGTTAACTTCTTGTTCCAAAGATATTTGAAGATCTTGTCTTCCATTCTGTATAAATGACCAAGCATATAAATCGTCTCTTCCTTAATATTTTCTATGTTCCGGTATATTTCATCATTATTTTTAATTTCCAGAATCCGGTATTTCTTAGCGGACCAAAAACTTCCTGTATAATTCTTCTTTCCCCACCGGTAACGTTCTCACCTGCTTTTCCCATGTTTCTAGGGTCGAATCCCGGCGCAGGATTATGGGATTATGAGGGTGTGCAACTGCGAGGGAGCCGAGTCAGTAGATTGACTGGCACGTTAAAAATCCCCTTCGGGGCAAAATTTCGGCACCCTGGCGTCTCTAAAAGCCCTGGTAGTTAAAATGTACGTGAAACCAACAACATTATTATTATTATTATTAGCCTATCATCTTTCCTACTACAGTATTCTAGTGCAGTTCAGTACTAGGCATTCACTCGCTTTTATCGGCTTTCCGGTATGACTAATTTTATTATAATGTTACATTTAAAGTTTTTGGTTGTTACTTTTTAGATAAACACTTCATTGTAAATATCGTTGTTCTATGACGGTGCGGGTGATAGAAGGCGAGCAGAAGCGTAGTGTCGTGCAAAGCTGTGCTGAGAGGGGACAGGCCCACGCGTGTCGGTCGAGTCGTGCGCCCGAAGAATCAATAATCTGAACACAGGGGCGGGGGATGGGGAGCGCTCTCGCCATTATTACACTCGGTCTAGCCTGTCTTCAAACGGAAAACCTCGAAGAGAATCACTCCGATAATATTTCTAATAATAATAATTCCAACTCCGGAGTTAAAATCCTAGTTGCATGCAAGATCTACAGTGATGCTGAGAGATACTGATGCAATGGCCAACGGATTTACAGTCGGCGCTCTTTCGTCCCCATAATCCTACCGCTCAGTCCCACCCACCTAGTTATGTTATGCGGGTTCTGTGTCCGCTTCCTTTCTCTCGACACCAGATGTCCCTCGTGGTTTAAATGTATGTTGGCTATGGCTAATAACATAGTTGTCACTTCTTGAGTTTACTATTTAAACGTGTTAGTGTCATGGCTATCTAGGCCTCGTACATGGTTAGCAAGGAAACAAGTATTCATTATCTATATCTGAAGTGTAAAGGCCATCTAGGTTACAAAGGCAACAAGAGTATTCTTCATCTATATCTGTAGTGTGAAGGCCATCCAGGCCTCCTACATGGTTACCATGGCAACAAGTAATCATCTAGATCTGAAGTGTAAAGGCCATCTAGGCATCCTATATGGTTACCCAGGCATTAAGTATTCATCATCTATATCTGCAGTGTAAAGGCCATCTAGGCCTCCTTTATGGTTACCATGGCAAAAAGTATTCGCCATCTAAATTTCAAGTGTAAAGGCCATCTAGGCCACAAAATATTCTCTTGATTTGACCTTAAAACACATTTTGTTGATATTCGGCAGAAAAAAGTGAGATTATCGTTAGCGTGTTCGCGTTGTCGTATGCTAACAATTTACAAATGGCCCGTCACGGATCGAGTTTGGTTGTCCCTGGCCTATGTGTTGCGATCAAAGAGCGTCTCGGGCCACTACTTTGAGACCACTGGGCTATACTGTGCTTTGTACCCGAGAAGAATGAGGCGGCAGCTGGATAGAAGCCGAGCCGCATTTGATTAAACTCCTTGCTGGAAGCTGTCCGCCACATTCATCACAATTAACTGGAAACCGCAAACTTCCTCAAGACATCGTAATGAGCTCTCTCTCCAGAAACTAGTGTAATTAGCCCAACTCTCTCCAGGAGGAGATACCAACTCTCCATACCACTGAAAACAAGAGTGGGCAATTTTCAATGTTATTATTCGAATGTTAGTGCGTACTTTGGCAGTTTTTAAAGGGCAAATTTGAACCTATCAAAATATATGAGGCAATGCTGTACCCTTGATGGTGATCTTTAACGTGCCAGTAAATCCCAGTAAATCTACTGATTTACTGGCAAGTTAACCCTTTATAGGTCCTTGGGATACTATCTTCCCACCATGTATTTATAGAACGGTGTTAGGGAGAGAATCTTCCCACCCCTTTCATTTCAAGCAGTTCCACATGCATCCACAAGCTAGATGCAGAGAAATATTGAAAACCCATTAATTTGATGAATACTGTCATCAGAATCCAAAGGTGGGAAGCATATATCCCAGTGGTCTCCACATTGCACGTGCTCGCTAGTTCGGTTGTGTTGAGTGAAAGAAATGCATTGTTTTACAGAAGAAGGTGTTTTTATTGGAGATAAGAGATTTGTAAACATTGGTATGTAACTGAAATACTGTACAATGTTAATAATGGTTTTGGTCACTTGAGTAAATATATTTCAGCTAGAATGCAAATAATTCTCCTGCTCAGTGTGTTTGCCATAGAAAAGAAGATTTTAAAAATTAATTTTCTGTGTTTTTAGTAAATACTATTTTGAAATTATTGAATTATATTCGAATATACTAACTTTTAACATTCCAAAATCACTTTTACTTTTTTGTGAAGTTTTCGGCAAAGATGATATAGGTCACTGACCTTGTGTTGCGTGGGAGATACGTTTCTTTTTAAGTTATAGAGCGTGATGGGTGTTTTCATATATTTTATCCTGCTAAATAAACCTCATTATTGAGTGATAAACACAGTACCATCATAATTTGGAGATGGGAGATTATTACCCCATTGCTCATTTATGAAAACATACTGTCGGGTGTGGGCACTGGGATAATTTCCCACCCCATATTTCATAAAATAGAATCCACACCCATAAAATTGTTGCATATTCCTACTCATCCATCACCCCCAATTACAAATGTGCAAAAATATATATTTTTTATACCCCCAGTCTTTTGCCCTATAAAGGGTCAAGGATCCCCTTCAGGGCAAATTTCCGACGCTTCGGCGTCTCTCAAAGCCAGAGTAGTTAAAGGAAAGTAAAACCAATAACATTATTATTTTTATCACCACACGGAAGATATTAGCAATGTCCACGGAAGTTTAAGTGGGGGGAAAGTAACTTTTCAGTTTTTGTTTTTTTTGTTCAGCATGTCCCAGTAATTGGGATTATTGTGTCTTCACCGACTGAAAACTTGCAATATCAATATTGTCAATAAGGCAACACTGAAAAATGGCTTCAAAGCTGTCTATATCTTTAGTCAGGCTGAAGCGCAAGTTTGTATGTATTAAATCCTTCTTAACTGAATGGATACAGGACAGCTGCACAGAAAAGAAAAAAAACACCTTTTGTTCCAAAATCTGTGCTATGGTTGGCTATTTTTAAATCGTTAGAAAAGCACAAAAAAGGCTTAACTCTGAATTTTAGAATAATTTGCACAATCATTTTGTCAGAAAACGAAAAAAACATTGAAAAGCGTTTTTCTCTGAATCTACGTATTTTAAAGAAAAGTTTTTAAAACAAAAAATGTAGAGGACATTATCACCTACAAATCGTCTCATTGAGGTCATGTCATACGTTTTGAAATGCAGAAGCTAGGTGGCGCCAAAGTTTCCAAAAAAGTGTTGGTTTTTTTTTTGGTCCTAGAAAAAATGTTTGGTTCACAAAAGAGCGAATCAGAAATTTGTTCCTCTCAAAATTGTCTACAACATTCATTGAAACCTTTTTTTTTTTCCTCCGCCTTACCGTTCCAAACTTATATAGTCTACCGAAGTGTGAAAATTGTACTATTCAGATGGCACAAAGGTTAATATGTGTACAGTTATGATTGATACGTTGCGATTGAAATATATATGATTGTTTGAGCTAATTAACAAACACAGCCCGCGTCCTGTTTGACCGAGCCTTAGGCAGCTGACCGACACCGGTCCCTGTCTAAATTATGCCCACCGCTCTCTCCGCAGTAACAATAGTAGCCTTGACTACGCAGAGTTGCATTTGCTGCGCTATAACTTTGGAACGGTAAGTCGGAGGAAACAAACGTTTAAATAAATGTTGCAGACAATTTTGAAAGGAACAAATTTCTGATTCACTCTTTTGTGAAGAAAAAAAAAAAAAAAAAAAATTTTTCTAGGACAAAAAGTGAAAAAAACACTTTTTGGAAACTTTGGCGCCACCTAGCTTCTGTATTTCAAAACGTATTACATGACCTCAATGAGACGAATTGTAGGTGACATGTCCTCTACATTTTTTGTTTAAAAAACTCTTCTTTAAAATACGTCGATTCAGAGAAAAACGCTTTTCAATGATTTTTTGAGTTTTCCGACAAAATGATCGTGCAAATTATTCTAAAATTTAGAGTTAAGCTTTTTTTGTGCTTTTCTAACGATTTATAAAAAGCCAGCCATAGCACAGTTTTTGGAACAAACCCATTCCAGCTGTACTGTACTAATGACAGGTGAACTTCGAAGGAGGAGATTTTGGACTGCAATAAGTAATATGCTATTCCGGTCGCAAGCGAGTTCTGCATTAAATGACTCCACATCCTTGAAATTCCAGACGGAAATGTTATTGCAAAGTAGAAAAAAGTAGTGACTTCTATATTGCGTGCTTACCCAACTGTGATGGACGAATTTCATATGAGGTTGAGTCACAGACAAATGTACAATCACAATCTGCTAAATTCTAGCTTAGGCACCGGTTATGAATAGGTCGTCCTAACCACTAGCATTAACAGTAAGTGCATAATGCAAGACTCAAGTTCATGAGGAGTATTTTTACATCGCTGCTGGCCCACGATCACAACAGCTGCACCCGTCACATCTTTCTTTACGTTCAGTCTAAATGGGCAGCAAGGTAAACAACCAGCAGTAGGGAAAGTTGTTGCGTATAATCTCTACTTAGTATAAAACAAAAGTCCCCGATTCTTGGATGTTCCGGGTAATCTCGAGAACCACCGGATGGAATTTGATGTGGTTTTCACCATTCTGTAAATGATTTCTTGAGGAAGGTTTACGTGGAAAAATTATTATTTATGACCAAATGAAGCCGAGCAGTAACGATTTCAGTGAAACAAGTCGAAAAAAAAAACTACTGAACGTGCGCTTTGTAAACTTACACTGGGTAAACCGTTCAAAATATCTATCCTATATACTTGGAGTGTCAGAACTGTTCAGCATGAAAAGTTCTACAAAAACGACAGATCACCCACTATAAGTGTTTTTACGTTTTCATTTCTTCTAACAATCTCCAATTTACGAGTGAGCGAGCCTATCACCCCTGTTTCAGCCTTCGTTCCGTAGAATACACAGTCAAGTTTAGATTGGACGGAAGGGGGATTTGTTTTTCATGAACCTCGCCATTCTTAAATTACGTCTGACAAGAATTCGTTGTACTTTCTATCTCCATGATAATATAATTAGTAGTCCAGTCAGTGATCTCAACCCATCATACCGAGACGGAAAACCCAGATAGGTCATAGTTCATTGAAATCGAAAAAAAAAAAAAAGCCTTTTAAGCTTACGCTGGGTAAACCGTTAAAGATACCGGGCGAAGCCGGGGCGGGTTGCTAGTAACATAAATTACACATTGACATCATTTGAACATGCTAATGGGTAGAGCTGGTAATACGCGGTGTTCGGTCAATCGATTAATAGACTAGCTGAAAAAATAGATGAATCGGCTAACCAAATAATCGATCAGGCCTAATTGATTAGAAGATACGAGATTAAAAAAAGTTTAAATTAGAGGTCATCGCTTTAGTTGAGTTACGATCATTTTCGAAATGATTTATAGAAATTGATGACGTTACCTTTTGCCTAGATATACGAAGTGTCTTTCCTGGTTTATGTTAACAATAACCAAATAAGAGTCAGTGACAGTGGAAGGACAAACATCAGTCAAATTGGGAAGGGTTCCGAAAAAAGAAAACTAGGAGTTTTCAGCAAAGATTTTGAATTCTCATTAAATGTCTACAATTTAGGACAGGAACAATTTTTTTTAAGTTACTTTGTTTTAGCCTAGTTTTCAGAAAGAAAGTAAATTTTAAAATAAATTCTACAAAATTAATTATTAATTAATTAAATGTCTCTTTTGCTTCTGTGAGAGCGTAGTGAAATGAGCCAAGTACATCGATTAATCGACAAAACAATTTAAATATTCCATCAATCGATTAATCGTTATTTGTAACAAATAATCAATTAGAAGTACCAGATCTACTAAGCCCAAATATTACGTAATCGCAACGAGAGAGAGAGGGGGGGGGGGGGAGTTCGGAGTTTGTGATGACGTGAGGGGTAAACAAAATGATTACGTAATCACTTAACAACAAAAATCAATTCATTTTACGGTCTACCCGACTTTGCAGCCACGCTGACGAAGGCGCGAGCAAAGCCACCACGTGTCGGAGGTAGTGGGTATTCTCCTAACCCACTCCTATCAACCTTCATCAAAGAATAGGCTACTTCTATTCAGATCATAATGAGGTTCAAAATCTCTTTCCGATGAGAAATAAACTAGGACTTTCGTCACTTATTCGTAAATTTCTTGTGCTTTTCCCCCGAAGCACCAATGGAAACTACAGTGGGTTTTTTTTGGTTTTTTTTTCAGTCATTGATGTGTCTGACATTGTGTTCCTTGTATTATTTAATTAGGTTTATACTGTTTATCAAAAAATCTGTCTCGCATTTACTACTAACAGAAGGAATAATTCCATACAATAAGTGTGAATGTTTCCTGTCATTTCAATTCTTGGTTAAGCAACTCACAAAACACCCAGTAACGATCTTCCCCTAACTCACCCAACACCCAGTTCAAAGACTTGTTCCGAAAAATTACAGAGGTAAAAAAAAAACGGTTCTATACTTTAACCCTGAGAAAATACCGCACTTTACAGACAAAAGAAGTCAATACGAGGTTCTTTATGTACTTGACGTGACCGAAATATGAGTCTAATTCTGAAAAATGAAACTAGAAGGGACAGTGTTTACATGCGATCTGACACTGTGCCAGGACACTCGTTCAGGTCCATTTAACTTCCGCACAACGCGAGTACACAACAGGCCATTAATCTACCTCACTGCGAGTCTATAAATATAAATATGAACAAGAAGCACCCCTAGCCTTGACTGCAAAAACAAATTCATGACAAAGGTTGACCCTCATCTGCCTCTCAAATTTATCCAACAGGAAGCAAGTTATTCAAAATCAGAAACATGCTGATGATAAAGTTTCCGAACGAGATTTTTTTTAAAATTTGCAAGTATACATTGTATCAGGGTAGTAAATCTTGATTTAAGGCGAGTATTATACCCAGGATTGGGCAAGTTATCTATTAAAAGTAACTATCATAATACAGTGAGAGCCTTCTCTATAGAACGGAGCCTCACCGAGGCCGTGTGACGGCTGGAGAGAATTGAGACAGCGCCAGTTGACTAGCATCTACCATTACACAACAGCGGGTCGAAAAGCCTCGGATGCGGTCATAACTTGATTACTTTCCCAGCTGACAAGATACCCTAGTTGAGAGTGTTACGACTTATGAAGTACTGTAGCCAATCTCGTATCCCATGAACATGGTTAGGTATGAAACAAAACAGTGAATCTTCCCAATAAAAGCTTATCTTCTCAAGAAGAAGTCATACAGTAAATTAGTTCGTACGTTTCAGGGCAGTGCGATGCTTTCTTGCGGGGGAACCTCAAACAAAATGTATACAGAAAAAATCCGCATACTCGGGAGGCTCTCGAGAACGAAGTAAAGCGGCTTCGGAGGCGTAGTTGGTAGCATGCTGAGCTTCTATGCCCAAGAACGCGGGTTCAAACCCGGCCGAAGTAGTCTGATTATTTAAGAGCGTTAAAATCCCTCAGTAACTTAAAATCGGCGGGCCCATGCCAGATTTATGGCATGTAAAAGAACCTTCCACTAAGTAAACTTGTGAAGCAAAATTTGTAGGTTAGGTTTGATTAATGCTCTTAAGTTCCAACGTTCGCCACAAGGTGGTGACTGCGATGGCATTTAGTAGTATCCACGCCCGCAGCTAGATGTCGTGGACTGTAGCATTTGATGGCAAAAGTAGGAACTACTTGAAAAAAATTAATAGTCTTCAGTCCTACCTGAATCACAGATAACACTAATACAGCCATCACATTTAACACCGGTTCAAATTCTACACACACCCAAAGTACACGGGACTACATGACCGCGTTGTCGCAGCCCCTGAACCAAGGATCCAACCAACCAGAACGAAGTAACTGTACTGACACGAAATATCAGTGAGGATGAATTACAGCGAGTGTACCAAAACTTCCAACGTTGGTGCAACGCGTGTTTAGTAATTGAAGGACAGCATTAACAGCAACCACTGAAATTCATGTAAGTGATGATTATTAAATACTTTAAAAAGCGTAAATGTGTGCTACTAGTTGGGCGCTACGTTGCTGCTAGCACCAGTGCCTTGCTCAAGAGGCGGCTACACACAGTGCACAGCCGTCACGCGGCGACTGCGAGGCCCCGTTCTGTAGGGAAGTCTCTCACTGTTACAAATACCGGCGCTCAGCTCTGCACTTTGCCTCTGAACCTCAGTGGTAGGAGTAGGGTGTAGAGCGGTGCGGGGAACGGGACGAATACTTCCCCATCTGAGAACATTGGCGCACGTGATAGTAACTTCTCACAGACACGTTCAGCGTGGCAAATGCTTTACGCTGCGGTAGTAGCCTATACCTCCCACAGGATGTCGACCAAAACCAAATAACAGATTGCCCTGGCAATTCCCTGATTATTCCATGATAAATCAGAAAATTCCCTGAGTAACAGTAGCGGCCAAAATAATATAAAAAGAGTTTGTACTTAAAGAGCATTTCAAAAAGTGTCTGAACAATAAACTGTAGCTGAAAAGACAAAAACAGATTTTTTTTTTTCCAAATTTCTAAATTTTTCATCCAGAAAAACTATTGTACATGCGAGTATTGAAAGTAGCTCGTCAATAGTGATGCTCTCAGAAATCATAGTGTTACACATTTATATGCAAACTAGCCGACCCGAGCGAGAAATCTCGCATGTTCATAAACCACACTTTCCCCAATAGGTTTATAATGAGACTCTTAAGGAGAAAGGTTATGTTTTTCTTTCAACCAAATGATTATAGAACACTATTTACATTTCAGGATAAAGGGAAGACCTCAGAATGTTAATATGGCATGAAACAGGCCTCACAACGGCCCGTGGACAGCAATTATGGAGCGTATTTTCCTACATCAATGGTGTTTGCAAATCGCACACTTCGTACAATTTTTTTAAGTCGTTTTTTAAATAAATTATAGATATTTATGAAATTATAGTGCAATAAGTCACTGCTAATGTCTATTCTCTTTCATTTGAATGCTCATTTGTCACGATCGGCCGCTTGTGAGCGCCGCAGGAGGGATGCATACTACTGAAATAATATATATGATGATACACAGGTAAATTGTGTGCTCTATCTTGCTAGAAATGAGGGCTTACTGATTTAACGTCAGTACGAACAACAATCATCACCAGAATATACTTTTCCCCCATCAAATTTAAATGCCTCAATTTCCAATTATTCAAGGTTGGGCCTTGCAAGACAAATTCCCTGAGTGTCATCAAAATACCCTGATCATTTCCTGAGTTTCCCTGATTTAAAAATTCCCTGAGTGTTCCCTGTTTTTCTGAGTAGTCGACACCTAATACCGGAAGAGTGGGATGGGGAAGTACACGGCTAAGCGCCGAGAATATGATATCTGTCTGACGAGTCCGGACAGACCGATAAAAGATGTAAACATTTGACAGTACACACACTTCAAAAAGCAAAGACTCATCAGACTTATTTATCAGTTTGCACTGTTGACAGGTACAGTCGCGCAGGTATGACCACCCAGCTCCAGTAGTTTTCGTCCTCGCCGTAATGACATGAGCTCCTGTTGCGATTATTAGTGCTGCTCTTACGTGGACACTGTACTAAAAAATAATATTAACTCTTGTCAATGCTCTGTCCCGCAAGGCTCAAGCTACGATCAACAAACGCTAGAGCAACCAAGTTCATCTGCTCGACTTTGATAAACATAATGTTGGACTTTGAGAACCACAAGTAAACAATTACATCGACTATTGAGAAACACTGTCGAGGTTAAGTCCAACCTTGATATCTCGAATTCCTACGGGATACCAAAATAAATTCGATATATCGAAAGTTCCAGTTGTTGAGCAAAAAATGTTAAATTTGTGATGTATAGGTTGCAAAATACTATAAGTAGGCTCACAACATAGTTGTCTAAATGTATGTAATAAAATGTATCTTCGTAATTATAACAGAAAAAGAACCTACCACTACAATTGGTCGTGTATAGCCAAATTTGTAGGTTATATTTCGTTAGAAACTCTCTATCAAGATCCGACGATCGTCACTAGGTGTCAGTGGCATCTGGTAGCCAAAGTCGGAACTACTTGAATTGAACTGTCTCATTCATTTCATCTCATCCACATGCGACGGTACTTGTAGATCACCCCTAGGGTGTCCGTATAGAAGCAGCTACTAACTGACGAGCCGAACATGTCCTCGGACACTCCCGCCACAAATGGCATACGCTAAATCTCTACTTAGCATAAAACATAGTCCCCGATTCTTGAATGTCACGGGTTATCATGAGGACCACTGGATGGATTTTGAAGCGGAAGCCATCCTGCAAAGGATATCTCGAGGAAGGTTTCTGTTGAACATTATTTATGATGGAAGGAAGCCAAGCAGTAAGGATTTCAGTGAAAACGTCGAAACAAAAACATTCCGTCCGTGTGCTTTTCAAGCTTACGCTGGACAAACCGTTAAAAATATCAATATACTATGAATGTAAGAATTGTTTAGTATGAAAAATAATACAAAAAAGTCCGCGACAGCATATCTTATCTTCAATAAATCGCCCACTATAAGTGCTTTTAAGTTTTCATTTCTTCCAAAAATCTCCATTCAATTACTGAGGTAACAGTTTACGAGCTAGCTAGTCTATCACCCCAGTTACATCCTAGCTAGCGGGCGAGCCTATTACCCCAGACACAGCCAGCAGCAAACTGTCGACCCCTGTTGAGTTAAGACTTCAGAGAAAAGTGGTTGTGTTTCCCTGGAAGTGCAACTCCGCTTTTCTTCATTTCGCCTGTGAACCTTTCGTTCCGCAAAATACACAGTCAAGTTAAGATAGGACGGAAGGGGGATTTGTGTTTCATGCACCTCGCCATTCTTAAATTACATCTGACAAGAATTCGTTGCACATGCAACTCCATGATAATATAATTAATAGTCCAGTCAGTGATTTTAACCCATCATGCAGAGACGTAAAACTGATAGAGGTTGCAGTTCTTTGACATCGAAATGAAAGCGCTTATCACGCAATACATTCACAACAGTTCCCGGGCGAAGACGGGGCGGATTGCTAATAAATAAATAAATAAATAAATAAATAAACAAATAAATAAAATCATCCTTCTTCTGCTTCATTTTCTGTCCACGAGCTTCCACCGCCAAGTTCTCAACCACATTCAGTGATGTACGAAACAAGTTGCACTGGAGAAATAAGTCCAATGTTAGAGATAAAGAACGAGTTTATTATAATTGAAGCTTCGCGATATCGAAAAATTAGAGTTAAAGAAATAACCCTTTATATGTCAGTGGTCTGTATATTAACCACCTGCTATATTGTCAAAGATGCTGATTGAATCGTTCAGCCATATGCCAACGAATTATCTTTTGGAAGTGTTAATATTTCATAAAACTGAATATGCTTCTATCTTCTTGAGCTAAGATGCTTGATGACATGTATTTCTTTTAACAAAAACAATATTAAAACGTAAAAAATAAAATATGATTTAAAAATTAAAATTGAAAATAAATATGCTTGTAAAAATTAAAAATAATAATCTTAAAATTAGGATAAAATAATGAAATAAATACAAACAAAATATATTAATAATATTAATATTAATAATAATAAATGGTTAAAGAGAATATATATATACACCATGTAAACTTAAATTATACGAATTACGTTCGGGATACGACCATTAAAATTCGAGTAACACAAGATCGAGATATCGAGGTTCTGCTATATATTCAAACAGATGTTTACGATACACGTCCGTACAAAAGCAACAGAGAAGCAGGAGCTCCAGGACTTGTGGACACAGTCTGCAAATGGAAGCAGGGAGCAAAGCCAGGCAGCGGCTGCGTTATTTGATAAAACAATTAGCACAGCCTCTTGAGGGAGCTTCATCAATTTAAAATTTCCTTTGTGCATTCTGCCCTACTGATCTGGATACGCCGGGTCAGTGTAACCTTCATGCGCGTTAATTGTAATGTTACAGTATCTGAACTAGTGTAGTGTTTTATTCGGCATTCTACTACCTAATGGCGTAACGGGTTCGATTCCCGGCTCGGCAAGATAAGTAGCAGATGTTAAGTCAACAAACAAAACATTGTGTGTTCAACAAACAAAACATTGTGTGTTTGAGTCTATAATGCATACATTCTGACTGTGTACATAGAACAGTAACCAAAAACGCCATTCATAATTAATGAAGTAAATAAAGATTCTACACACACCCTAAGTACACGGGGCTACATGACCGCGTTGTCGCAGCCTCTTAACTGAGGAACCAACCAGCCTCAAAGTAGTGATCCATGGCTTCCTTTGAAATAAGAAAGCTGATAATTACAAAGAGCTTATTTCCACTATGCTTGAGAACTTTAAAAACTCAAGGGTTGCAGAATATCCCTTCAAGTACACATGTTACATGC
Organism: Meconema thalassinum; assembly: GCA_946902985.2. Lineage (NCBI taxonomy): Eukaryota > Metazoa > Arthropoda > Insecta > Orthoptera > Tettigoniidae > Meconema > Meconema thalassinum. Next base: position 160,190,731 of record OX336399.1, on the reverse strand, counting down.
TCACTTGGACCAATTTTAAGATAACTCGGGGGCATATTCACGCTGTGTCCCAATACTCAAGTTGTCTGCTATTGACTAGCTGCTAGCTACTATGTGCTACGGAGATTTGGGAAATGTCTGCTTGATCACAGCCTCCTTCATAGAATTGTGTTCTGAAACGCACTGGACTTACATGCTGGTACCAAAGCGGTGATCTGCTGCTCCTTGTAAGCTCTTTGCGCTTTCATCAGCTGTTTTAAATAAACAATACCTGAACGATACGATCATGGATGCGCCAAGAAGATCACTTTTTAGCCGAGCCCTAATTATGGTTTGTGTTTGGCTGATTAACAGAATACAGTTCAGGAGGAAGAGAAGAAAGGGAATCATGATAATAAGGCAGCGGCAAATTGACAATTTTTATTGTGCGCTGGAGACCATGAACCGAGTTGTCGTTGCAATCCTCAGTCGTGATTACCACAGAACCAATCCTCAGTCGTGATTACCACAGAACCAAACAACATATTCGCGTGAAAAAAAATATCACAACAGAACGAGATATTATGCTTCCCTCGTGGGTTGTGAGTTGGAGCGTTGTATTTGGCAAAGAATATAGGCCAAGCATAGACTGGATTAAAGTCAAAGACAAACTACAATTTACATAACCTACAATTCCGATAAGCTACAATTGCTACAACTTCCTTGACGTAGTCGACAATCTAGCAAGCACTTTCGTTCACTAGCTACTACAGACTTGATTGCTATGTGCTAAGCAGTATTGGATCACAACTTCTGACGTCACATCCGGCAAAGTAGTCGACTATCTAGTTCACTACGGCTGAAATTGTACTATTGGGACACAGCCTCAGAAGGGGACACCAAGACGTGATGGACTTGGAGCAACGTTATCAAGGACATGATGAGTGATTACATTTGGGGCTAATGCGAGAAAGGCCGCACCCCCAAAGAAGAAGTATCAAATATATTCCATTTTTAAAAGCTAGTTTGTATTGTTTTATTGATTTGCAGATTAACTATGTTTTGTAAATAAACGGGAAATAAACATAAATAATTTATTTCAAATTTGAATATTTGTTGTGGTAGCTACAAAAGCAAACTTCATTAGGATAAGACCATTTTCTCTCTCATTAGTTAGGCATGGCAAATCAAAATCAATAATAAATAATAATGATAGCATTAAGCAAATCACTAGTAAAATTAAGCACAAGAACAAACTTTTTGGCTACCTTTAATGTCAATTCACTCTTAAAAACAGGAAAACTTAAAACTCTAATAAATTTCATCAAAGAGAAAAGGATTATAACAGCTCTTCAAGAAACTAGATATACTGATGAACATCCATTTAATTCAGAAGGTTATAGAATATTCAAGGGAAAACCTGGAAAGAGAGTTATGAAAAATGTACCTCAGTTTGGAACTGGGTTCATTGTAAATCAGAACATATTAAATTCAATAATAGAGTTTCAATCCATTAATGAAAGATTATCCCTGCTATCCTTTAAATCAGTAAACAAAGTTTATACCATTGTCAATACACATGCACCAACTAATGAGAAAAATAGGACTCCGAAAGAACAAACGGATTTTTTTTGGCAAGAACTATCAAACACCCTGGATCAAATTCCATCAAAAAATATAATACTTCTACTTGGAGACTTTAACACTCAAATCGGCAAGAACGTCAAAATCGGTCCATAGTAGGCAATTTCCCGGCACATAAAAGAACCAACACAAATGGAGAAAGACTTATTAGTTTATGCAGAGAGCATAACATAGTCCTGAAATCTACATTCTTCAAAAAACTTCCGAGGAAACAAACTACTTGGGTTTCCCCAAATCCAGTTTGTGGTGAGAAACAACTTGACCATGTTGCTATTAGCAGACAGTCTACAACGGAGATACTCAATGTGAAAGTTGCTAAGAGTGCAGGTTTAGATTCAGACCACTATCTGTCACTCATTAAATTCAAAATTAGACCAATATATAAAAAGAAAAATCATTATCAATCCAAAAAGTTTGATACTCAAAAATTAGCTACAGAAAATAATTTCAAAACACTTTTGGAAAGCAGAGCACCTAAAACATGGGAACAACTTCAAAGAGACTTAGTACAGACAGCAGAAGAAACCATTCTCTTAAAAGAAAACTAAAACATGCCCGGTGGACTGCTGAGTGTGATGAACTAATCTTTAAAAGACAACGAGCTTGGAACATCTGGAATGCAAATAAAAATGAGAATACCAGGAACAGCTTTATAGAATCCCGAAAACATGCATCTAAGGGACTCAAAAGGGTAAAAGTACAACATATGAAAGACCAATTAACATTAATAGAATCGGACTTCAGACAGCACAATATAAAGGACTTCTACAAAACTTTCAGAAGTAGTTTAAGGAAGTATACTCCACCAAGCTTACTTTTCACAGATCCAAAGACTCAGAAAACTGCATATAATAACGCTGAAAATTGCAGAATACTTGCGGAATATTTTGAAGAACTCCTCAACTGCGATCCACCAAAGGAGACATTTAATTTTGATAATATACTCCCCGTTCCTCCAGACTCGAAACCACCAACAACAAATGAAATTAAAGAGATTATAAACGAACTTAAAAATAACAAAGCATCTGGAGAAGATAGTATAGTTGCTGAATTATGGAAATACTCGAGTGACAACATGATCCTATGTTTAACGGAAATCATAAATGACATATGGAAAACACCCAGTTTACCATCAGAATGGACATCTGCTTTGATACATCCACTACATAAGAAAGGGAAGAAAGCAGATCCTAACAATTACAGGGGAATCTCCCTCCTGCTAGTGACCTATAAGATCTTAACCAAAGCACTTTTAAAAAGAGCGGAAAAAATACTCGACCCACAATTGGGAGAGTATCAGGCAGGATTTAGGAAGGGACGATCATGTATGGAGCAAATACTAAATTTAAAAAGCATATTAGACATGAGGAAAATCAGGAACTTGAAATATGTAGTTACTTTTGTGGATTTAAAAAAAGCCTATGACTCCATTGACAGAAAGGCACTTATTAACATTCTGAAGGAATTTGGACTTGATAACAAGACAACTGAAATAATTCAAGCAACACTAACGAACACAACTTCCAAAGTTAAATTTAGAGGGGAACTTTCAAAATCTTTCAAAATAAAGTCAGGTGTGAGACAAGGAGATGGTCTGTCACCTCTGCTTTTCAATTGTGCATTGGAAAAGGTAATTCGAGAGTGGAGGAAAGCCATCAATACTAAAGGCGTTCAACTAAGAAGACATCCAAATAAAATCACTGTAGATTGTTTAGCTTTTGCGGATGACATTGCATTACTTACTGACTCACTGGATACTGCCCAAGAACAAATTAGAGAGTTGCAAAAACAGGCAGCCAAACTCTGACTACAAATATCATTTGGAAAAACTAAGTTCATGACAAACATCACCGATGCCCCCAAAAGTATCACAATTCATGACAGTTCAGTATGTAAAACAAATTCCTTTAAATACCTAGGAGAGTGGATAATGAATGACTCACAGGAAAAGACAGCAATAGAAACACGTATGCATAAGTTACAAAGGTGTTTTCATATGACAAAAGATATATATAATAAAAAAAAGCTTATCCTAGAACACTAAATTAAGGCATTATCAAACAGTAGTCAGACCTGAAACTCTGTATGCAGCACAAACACTTAAATTAACAAGATTTGGTGATTTAGACAAATTAGAGAAGACAGACGAATTCTGAGAAAAATACTGGGAGCTAAACAAAATAATAACGCAGAATATAGGTTACGACCAAATAGAGAGTTATATTTGAAATGTGAAAAATTAACTGATGTAATGAGAAAGAGAAGATTACAGTTTTTTGGGCACATCTATAGAATGGAAAATAGTAGACTAACTAAACAGATCTTCAACTTACCGACTAGTTACAAATCCAAACCCACATGGTTCATTGAAATTGACGAAGATTTGACAAACGCCAAAATTCAGACAGACAATAGCAAACAGATCACTCTTCAGAGAAGCTATTCAAAACGCAAAATTTCAAGAAAGGAAGAAACAAACAACTGGCAGAAAGTGGACTCAGGAGGAGAAAGATCGTCACTCTAGAACGATGAAAGAAATTTGGAAACAACGGAAATTGAATACAATGGACAATAGCCAACGTTGATTCATCGTACCCTCCAAATGGGCTATTCGAAAGAATAATAATAATAATAATATTGTTGGTTTTACGTCCCTTTGAACTACTGTGGCATTTAGTGACGCCAGGGTGCCGGATTTGGCCCTGAAGGGGATCTTTAACGTGACAGTAACTGACACGGCTCCCTCGTATTTGCGCACTCTCAAATGCCAGCTGACTGCGCCAGGATTCGATCCTGCAACCTTGGGATAGCAAGCGACAAATCAAAACCATACAGAACCCGAATTCAAGATTCGTGTTTAAAAGGGCCTAACATAGAGGTTATAGGCCCTTAACGGTTTTGGATGAAAAATATTAACTATGATCACTAAAACGAACTTACAGGATAGAAAAGGACAAAAAGGAAGGAATAAGTGAAATAAAAGACAGGTAAAACAAATGCCATCAACTCTCGAAAATTGAGGACTGACGGACTCCGAAATAAGTAGAGCCATGAAAGGCACATAAAGGGAAAGAGGAGAGGGTCCCCATAGGCGATGGACAAAGGAGAGAAACCGGACCCAGCTCAGGAATCCCCCGGGGTCGCCAACTCCCGCTATGCCAAGAAATTGAATTCTGATTTGAGTCTTTAGTAGTTGTTAATTATTTTAGGGGATTTGCGACATCGAGCCCTGTAACCTCGTGTACTTGGGTGTGTGTATATTTGTCTAATAACCTGTGTCACTATGATGTCTGTACTAGTGAGTGTATTTGTAATTGATGAAGGTTTTGGGTGGGCAGCAGCAGTGGTTAGTTACCACCCCGGCATTCAACAAGGGGGAAACCACGGAAAACCACTTCCAGGATGGCTGAGGTCGGAATCGAACCCATCTCTTCTTAGTTTTACCTCACGAGGCTAAGTGAACCCCGTTTCAGCCCTCACAGCAGAATTAGAATTTCTTGGATCTCCGGGGCGACAGTGAGGAACGCTAGCCACTACACCACGAGATGGTCGTTAATAGATTGAAACACAGGAAAATCTCTACTTAGTATAAAACTAAGTCCCCGATTCCTGGATGTTCAGGGTAATCTTGAGAACCACTGGATGGATTGTGATTTTCACCACTATGTAGAGGATTTCTCAAGGAAGGTTTCTGTAGAAAAACTTTCATATATGACCAAAGGAAGCCGAGCAGTAACAATTTCAGTGGAAAAAGTCGAAACAAAAATCGCCATGCCTCCCTGCCCTGAGCTAATCGTTTCATCTCTACATAGCTACCACACCCTACATCCGAGGCAATCTGTTTAACATATTCTAACCTTAGTCTAACTCTACCGTTCTTGTCTTCGACCCTTCCTTCTATAGCTAAATTTGCCATTCCTGGATGTCTTAGGTTGGTGGGCCACAAACTATATCTTCTCTTCATTAGCAGTCGTCAGAAACATCTCTTCTCTCCCACTCGGTTTAATACCTCTTCATTTGGAACGCGATCTTCCTATCTCTTCATTCTCCTGTAACACCATATTTCAAACGCTTCAATTCTCCCGTTTTCTACAGCACCAACAGTCTTAAGTTTCACTTCCATAGAGCGCGACGCTCCGGACCAAGGCTTTCAAAAACGACTTTTTAATACCTAGATCTATATTCGATGTCAACAGATTTATTTTCTGTAGAAACTCTTTCCTTGCCTGTGCCAACCTACATTTTCGCATATTTTCATTAATGAAAAATAGGCTTATGATATAATTTGTCCGTGTGCCTGCGTGTGTGTCCCAAATAAAGTATAAACGGCTGGAGCGATTTCAATGAAACTCTAAGTTCATAGCACTATTCCAGATGACCGTTACCTTCAAAATTTGTTACGTCTCACCAATCCAACACGGCGGCTGTGCGAAATATTTCACAAGTATTTAATATCTCCGAAACTATTACCGATATCACCCTGGAATTTTGTACGGTGATAAAGGGAACTACTAGAAGTTCACCTATGTGACTTTTGAAAATCTGGTGACTACAAAACCAGCATGGCGGCCAAGCGAAGTTGCGACTTTTAAATGGACGTTTCTCGCGATTTAACCAACCAAACGCAATGAAACTTTGTACAGTGTACGTTTATACACATTGTAATGCACGGATATCTAACTTCGTTCAATTGTTTACATAACCACAAGATGGCAGCTGTGCAAAATTTTAAAATCTCGTTTTTACTTCTTGCGTCCTAATCATGCGATTGAAGTTTGAATACTACACGTACAAAATCTTCATGTAACAGTACATACAGTAACTCTTAAGACCTGCATATATAAAAATCCAACATGGCGACCATCCGCAATATTTAGTCGGTTCTCAATATCTACGAATCTATTAAAGCAATCAAACTGAAATTTTGTACGATGATGGTGGCAATTAACATAAGTAGGATATATGAAAATAGGCTTTAGTTCTTCACGGAACTACTCTTGTTATATCCTATTAGCTTCGTCCATCACTGGTTATTTTGTTTCCTAAGTTGCGGAAGTCTCCTACTTCCTTTAGTTTTCCACCTGCTAAAAAGGGCTATTTCCCCATGATAGCCTGTCAGTGAATGGTAAGTAAGAACGGGGCGGACTAGGTGTGGCCTGCGCCGAGCACCGGATCGATAGGGATGGCTGGTTTGTGCGCGTTGCCATGGTAACAGCAGCCGGGAAGAGCCCGCCTTGCCGTCAATAACACTGGGCCTGCCTGCCTGCCTGCGTGCGGCCAACAAATTAGAATGGAAATGAAGGAAATCACTTCAAAACAATACAAACTCCACTGAATTCAACTCCCCGACCAGCCAAGACTATTCCAGTAAAATAAAATACAAGCTACTCCTATTTTTGAATATATTTGCCTGTTGCTTATCTTCTTTGTCGAGGAAGAAATGGCTGTAGGCTACGTATAGCAACGCAAGGCCGTGAAGTCTGAGTCGTACAATCTAGTAAATCTAGGATTTCTTTTTAATGATGACAACGTTTTAGAAGCACTCAAGAGTCCAGTTTAGCAAAAACCTTAAGTTATGTCGACAATTGTGCCAAGGTGAAAAGTTCGAAGACCCGAGAAAAGAGTCAAAATGCATGTTTTGAAAAGCTCTTATCATATTTACTTCCCGCTTAAATTATATTTTCAAGAAACATGTTTTTTAAAATGCCACTTTTCCTACAGATTAAATTAAATTAAAAGTTTGATGGTTTTAAATTCTTTGATTCTTTATCTTCAATATGTGAGAATCAGATTTTTGAATCTCTCAAAACGGAAGTAGATATTTCGATTTCGATAAGTATGGGTCAAGAGTAGCGCTCGTAGTGAAATATTTAGTGAACTACATACGACAAAGGATGTGGCCTAATGCAGCGTTTCCCAAACTGTGGAACGCGTACCACTGGTGGTACGCTCTTACTGCTGCAGTGGTACGCGTTGATGTTACGAAAAATATAAAATAATAAAATTAAAAAAATATAAAAACATTGATATGTGGCCGGAGAAAATATGCGGACATAGCTGACAAAGCAGTTAGATTTTTACTGCCCTTCACTACTTCGTGTTTGTGTGAGACTGCATTTTCTTCACTTGTTTATCTCAAGAATAAAGAAGAAAACTATCTTCGTTTGAGACTCAGCAATCTTATAACAGACATTCCTAAATTGTCTTCTAATTTTCAATTGTCTTCACATTGAAGTTTTTAGTTTAACAATGATTTTTTTTTGTTTAATTATTAAGAGTTATTTTATTAATATTATTTGTAGAGTGTCATTTCTGAATGTTTGAATTGAATACGGTACTTATTGTAATAAATAATAAAACATCTGGACACACTCTTTAATATTTGAACTTTAACTCCAACAGTCTAACTCTAACACACACAACTTACAATCCATCTTTTGGTCGTACTGGTGGTGGTGGAGGGGTTATAGTTACTATATCTCCAAACCATTAGGTGGTACGCGAGAGATTATCATCTCCTAAAGTGGTACACACACACAAAAGTTTGGGAAACACTGGTCTAATGCTTGGTGCCCATGACTAGTCAGTTTAGTGTGTGTCACCATGCCGAAAACACGTGAGAGGCGCTTGGTTAATACACACATTCAAAAGTTAGAATAATAAAATCAGAAAGTAGTAAGATTCAGCGACGAACCTGGAACGAGACGGCAAACACTTGCTTTTAAAATGGAACTTTTGAGAAAAACTGCAGGGGTAGGTCAAGTTACTGTCGAGTACGTTAAAACATAGTGTGGTAGCTATGTAGTGATGAAACTATTAACTCAGGACAGGGAGGTTTGGAGCGCTGCATCACACCAGTCTTGAGACTGAAGAATCTAACACACAAATAACATACTTTTTTATATAGTACAGTGGTTACAAAGGTTATTTTAGTAACGAAAAGCAAGTCCTCTAAAACAGATATTCTCTGGCATTAATGCACGCAACTGCAAGGTTGCATTGTCACACCTTAAGCATATTTCGGACGAAAATAATGTTCTTGGTTTAACGTCCCTTTAAACTACTGCAGCTTTTAGAGACGCCAGGATGCCAGATTTTTGCCTCAAAGAGGATCCTTAAAGAGCCAGGAAATCAACTGACACGGGATCCTCGCATTTGCGCACCCTCAAGTGCTAACGACTACCAGGATTCGATCCTTAGACCTTGGGCAAAGAAGGAGAACGTTACCGCTGCACCGGACATCAAGTCCTGAGAAAAATTTCGTTTTCTTGCAAACCGTTCATAATGTTCTGTTCTCATGTACTTGGGGGTGGCAGGTAGAATGTAGTGAATGTAGACTGCGAGAAGTATCTGCTATCTGATCCTTCCTCAGCAATACGATACTGATCTCGAGTTATTTACAGCCTGCTTCTCTTTTAGCAATAAGTGGCCAACACTTCCTAGAATCCCAAAAATAAACATCGCGATACTGCGTGAAGGTCAAGAGGTCACATCGATGGCTTCTACGTCTTGAACGCGTGCATGAATTACACTGTACAGTCAAGGAAGTTAAGTTTCGAGTACAATCTATCTCGAAAGTGAGTCTGTCTACGAGAGGCTGTACCAGGGAATAACATTTATTTTTTCTTTGAGGGATTGATCCTCACTGTCAAGAAATATCAAAATCAAACTATACGTAGTACAATGTTCGAATCTATTGATTTATCTTCAGCTCAATTATCTGGTGTCAAGTAGGAATACGTCGCCTCCGTAGCGTAGCGGTCAGCATGGTTATCTGCCACCCCGGAGGTCCTGGGTTCGATTCCCGGCTCTGCCACGAAATTTGAAAAGTGGTGCGAGGACTGGAACGGGGTCTACTCAGCCTCGGGTGGCCAAAATGAGTCGAGGGGGTTCGATTCCCACCTCAGCCATCCTCGGACGTGGTTTTCCGTGGTTTCCCACTTCGTCTTCGGGCAAATGCCGGGATGGTTCCTACTGTAAGGCCACGGCCGCCTCCTTTCCCTTTCCTTGCCTAACCGTCCCATTCTTCCCGTCCCTTCATCAGGCCCCCTGTTCGCTTTGTAGGTGAGACCGCCTGGGCGTAGTGTTGGTCACACACCCCAGTTGTATCCCGAATTCAGAGTCTCAAGCTCCAGGACACTGCCCTCAGTGGCGGTAGAGGTGGGATCCCTCGCTTAGTCCGTGGGAAAAGCCAACCCTGTAGGGTAAAACGATAGCGAAAAAAAAAGCAGGAATATTATTTAGCCTATAGCAAATTGGACAAATAGGGGAAGATGGGGTAAGAGTGTCATCTTTAATTATTGTCAAGTCGTGATGATAGCAACTTTTTAAGTATATTGAACACAATGAATAAGGTGGCGCGCGTGTAGTACGGTACATTTCAGCTGCTCCAAAAAGTTACGTCATGTCTGATATTATTAAGTACATATTTGAGTATTCAGATATAATATTTCCGGAACAGTAAGTTACCCAGCAAATCCTTTTTTCTTAGATATCTGCGCTCACCTGAAGAAAGCTTAGAACCCTTCCCCAACAGTTTAAAAGTTTTCAACAAGAAAATGAATGTTGTATTCAGGGAACACAGAGACATTATGGAAAGCAATTGACACATCTGTAAATAACTTGTTACCACCAGGTTTTGCGAAACTGTTACAGTACCCATTAATAAATAAAACCATCTTTATGTAATTCGACGTTTTAATCAGCTGTTGTTTTTCCATCGACATTGAAACTGGGTATCGCTAAACTTTTTCGTGGTTTAAGGATCGCTCCCTACAAACATCGTGTAAATAAGGGCCTTCTCAAGGTTGACATACACACGCATGTGGTGAAACTCACGGGAAGTCATAAATAAAGTCCCCGTCCCCTCGCCATAATGGTGTCCACGCGCTCAGGTCGATGACCCCGCCCCATCAACCCCTATATGTGTGTATTGCTCCAGGAACAAATCATATGTCCCAATACTGGAGCCAAGTGAATCGCAACATGGCGCACGAGCGAACAGTTCGCTAATTTGTCAACTGCTAACTTGTCGCTATTTGAAAAATAAAACAAACAAAAAAAAAGTTGGAGAAATATTTCCTTAAAAAAAATTGAAGTGATGGTTGGTTCCTAAGTCTAGGGGCTGCGACAACGCGGTCATGTAGCCCCGTGTACTTTGGGTGTTTGTAGAATCTGTCTGATAACCGGTGTTGATTGTGATGGCAGTATTAGTCTGCGTCATCTTGTTTTTAATTCAAGTAAGGACTGCAGACATTCAATTTTCAAGTAGTTCCTACTTTTGCTCACCTAACACAACCGTCCACAACAGCTAGTTCTGAAGTTGGTTACTAGATGCCACCGCAGTCGGCTCCTGGCGACGAACATTGGAGCCTAAGAGCGTTAGTCAAATCTAACATATAATTTAGCTTCACATAAGTGTAATTAGTGGAAGGTTCTTTTACATGTCAAATCTATGGCATGGGCCCGCCGGCTGTACTTCCCGTTCGAAGGAAGGCATACTGAGGGATTTTAATGCTCTTAACAAATCCAACGACTTCGGCTGGGTTTGAACCCGCGACCTTGGGCATAAAAGCTCAGCATGCTACCAACTACGCCACCGAAGCCGCCAATTTGAAGTGATATTGCAACTTTTTAGACGGCCAACACAACATAGCTCCAATTACTTCGATATGCAAAAAAATAAAAATGATGATGATGATAATTGTTGTTTTAAGGGGCCTAACATCGAGGTTATCGGCCCCTGATGAAATGAAATGGCGTGAAATGAAAGGATGAAGATAAAAAACAGCTCACTGCTATGGATGAAACGAAAATGGTTTAGATAAAATAGACAGTGAGCCCCAACAACTATGCCTTATGTAGCAGGGAAAATACTTACAAAAAGGAACTCAGATTGAAACTACTCACCAAAAGGAGAGCGGTAATACGTACGTAAGGGAATTTCGAACGAAAATACTCACAAAAGGAATAGATTGAAAAATACGCACAAAATGTAGGTTAAGTCCAAAATACGTACAAAATGCAACGTGCAGTCGAAATACCTACAAAATGCAAGTGAAATCAAAATACTTACAAAATGCAAATGAGATTGAAAATACGCACAAAATGTGGAGATTCAAAATACCCACAAAATGCAATTGAGACTTAACTACTTGAACAAAGCGGGGTAGGTTGAAAATACAAAATGCAATTGAAATTCAAAAAACTCACTAAAGCCCCGGCCCGGATATTGAAAGACTTACTAAGAAGCAATTTAGATCGTCAATCCTTACAAAATGCAATTGAGATTGAAAAACGCTCACAAAATGCAATCTAGATCGAAAAGACTTACAAAATGCAACGTAGATTAAAGATACCTACAGAAAAAAAAGAAAGAAAAAGAAAAAGAAAAAAAGAAAAAGTAAAAAAACGCTAAAAGGGAATTTAGATACACGGGGAACCAAGTAACAAAAACAGTGCGGGAATCTGAAATAGAAAAGGAAATATAAGGAAAAGAGGAGAGGAGTGGAGAGGGGAGAGAGAAGGTCCGCCCCAAAGGGAAGGGACAAAAGGGGAAAACGGACCCAGCTCAGGAATGCCTCGGGGTCGCCAACTCCCGAAGTCACCAGCTGTGAGCCCCTGAGGGTGTAGCATTATCTAGGGTGCACCAGAAGTGGTGGGGCTACATACACCCTGCCTCCTTAAGGCCCTTGAGCAGAAGGCAGGAGGTAAAAGGAAAATAAAAAGAAGGCTGACCCCTCACAGAAGGAGGGTGTCAGGAAAGATGAGACAAGGGCCAATTGAGGCGGGAAAGGAAGAGACTCCCTAGGCCTCTGATACCCAAATACCGTCGGGGAAGGAAGAGAACAAGAGTTGACCAAGTGAGATCGACAGGAAAGAAGACGGAGAGGAGCCCGGCACAAGTAAGTGGAAGCAATGCCGGACTCAGCTGGGGCCCCATGGTCGCCAACCCACGCCCACTAGATGTGAGCCCCTGAGGGTAAAATAAAAATGGCAAGTGATTAAATACACACACATATATATATATATATATATACACACTGAATTTGTTACTAGCATCCCACCCCGGCTTCGCCCGGTATATTTTAAGGGTTTACCCAGCGTAAGCAGAAAAGGCGCACGGACGGCAGGTCCCAGACGCAATTCAGAAAAACCTAGGTGAACAGCAAAACTCCAAAGACATTATAGTGTACTCTTAAAACTCTGCAATTTTTCTAGGTTTGTGCCGTGTCTTGCGTGGGGTTTCGCCTAGGACACCAAGCTGGCTCATCAGCGGGCTCTTTGTGTCCGTAGCCGGACCCCCACAGGAGTAGCGAACTGCGGGCTACCTCCCTTTTTTATGAAGCACACATGCGCTTCTTCACTGCGAGAGCTAAAAGCTCAATCAGCTTTAACCTCCCTATGAAGGCTTCCAAACAAGATGGTATACCAACATACACTTCACTCGACAGGGCTGGGGTGATAGACTCGTAAACTGGCTCCGAAGCTAGTAATTTAAATTTCCTCTAAATGGAGATTGTTGGAAGAAATAAAAACGTAAAACACTTATAGTTATCCGTATCTACTGGCATTACAATAATATTTTAAATTAGATAAGATATTAAAGCAACACATTTAAAACATTGAAGAGAAAATCGTTCCCTTAGGCTATGTTTAAAATGAATGTTATACAGCCAGAATTGCAATTGCAACCCTTATCAGTCAATGTTAGTGTAAATTGTGCTCAATGACATAATTTGAACGAGATTAGCGTAAAATCATCATCTTACATTATTTTGTCATGAAGAAAGAGAAAAAAAAACATAATTGAAAAATATGATTGCTTAAATTGATTTTCTAATCGCCATATTGGGTCCTGCCTGTTTCGTTGTGCTGATGACAGTGTGGCCTCCGGAGAGGCAGAGTGCAGGTCTTTCTAGTTGACGCCCGTGGGCGACCTGCGCATCGTTATGAGGATGAAGTGATGATGAAGACGGCACATACTCCCAGTCCCCGAGCCACGGGAATTAACCCCAGGGGATTAAAATCCCTGATGGCTCGGCCAGGAATCAAACCCGGGGCACTTTATGGGCCAAAGCCTAGCGCGCTAACCATTTAGCCACGGAGCCGGACATTTGTTATGCTAATAACCATATAGTAAATGACTTGTTCTTAGATGAAAGGGCAGACACTTTTTTGTCTGAATCTTAACATGGTACCGACTACTGACTAAGAAGCTTGGAACTATAGGCTATGTTGTTTACATTATCATATATCCGCAGCGGTTCGAAAGCACTATGGGTAAGAGAGATCACACTAACAAAATTAGGCCCAAAATTCAAAAAAACTAGGTATTATTTTATAAACATGGGTATTGAAACAAGGAATGAGTTGCCAGAAGAAGTCTTAAAACCTTTCCATAACAGTTTAAAAGGCTTCATGAAGAAGCAGTAAAACACTAAACCATTAAGGACACCACATACTCTTGCATGATGAAAAAATAGATTGTTTTATTTTGGCGCCATAAAATTCTTCATTCTTTTCTGAATCCAAATATATATAGTTTGTTGGGGTTTTGAGGTCTACAAGTACCTTAAATTCTTTTTTTTTTTTAATTAGCGTCCCATGCTCTGAATAACACCCTTAACTTTGCCAGCTGTTTTCCGTTAACTCATTTTTCATGTTTAGGTACCAATAACCAGGAAACCATTTAAGATAGAGGGCTAATTTATTTTACATTAACTTGCCTAATAGAGTACAAAAAAAAGTCAACCCCTGGCAATATACAGCCCATGACGGGCTAAGGCCGACCAAGCGACCGCTGCCCAGCCATTTGGCCTGCAGATATTGGGATGACGCGTGATCAGCGCGTCGGGTTCCCTCGGCCGTTAATCCTGGTATTCGTGATCGGGGCGCTGTCTCACTGTCAGACAGCTACTCAATTGTCCTCACGAGGCTGAGTGCACCCCGTTCCAACCCTCACGTCAGTTTTAAAATCCCTGACTGAGCCGAGGATCGAACCCGGGGCCTCCGGGTGAGAGGCAGGCGCACTACCCCAACACCACGGGGCCGGCCGCCTAATAGAGTACTTTAATGTTAACCTATTTTCACTTCCGAAACATAATAGGCATGGATTGGGAAGAGAAAAATTGATACATACTTTTGAATAAATTTAAAAATAAGAGTTCGGATTTTTTTTCTTGCATTCTGTCCCAATAATAATGAAACAAAGCAGTTACTCATCTGCCATGATCCATTCCAAGTATGTGAACAAAATTTGAGAATATTTGATTGAAAAACAACAGAAAATTGTACATGAAGCAACTTATACAACATTTTTTTGAAAATGTATCTGTCCTAATTTCTATTAATTTCACACATCCGATAAAAGCAAAGTAGCACTACATGGTCAAAAACAGCTCAGAATATACCGCTTCTTATAATGTGTTAAGAATCATAGCTGTACCTTTAGCATAAACCCAGAAAATACTTAGTAAAGTGATGCCACAAAAATAGACTTTTTCATCGTGTAAGAGTACATGGTGACCTTAAGCACCTGAAAAATAACTATTTATTTTAATAGCGACAATGTTGAAACACTCCCATAAACAAACAGTCTCCCTCCACCAACCACTGTCACCACGTGATAATTGATCATCCTAACTCCTGTCATGGAAACACGTTGACAAACTATAAACGGAGTAAACAAATATCGCTGCTATAACGGGAGCTATAAAGATAAGCCTCAACCCATAACGAGGACACTCTGTCTCTCCAAGAGCATAATAAAATGATCCAGGTCGAGCAGACCCGGCGGGAGGGGATGTAAATACACCCCGAGTGGACTCGAGACGTCAAAGAAGCGCTACTTAAACCAACAGACCATTCAGGAAGGTAAGAACCGTCTTCAAGATGGCGTTGAGAACCGCTATATACCCCACCAACAGGCAGGGGTGACCAAACGTACTTTAGCTTGGAACAGTCAATACAGCGTGGAGAGCGATTAACTTATATGCCTACTGAGAAATTATGCTATGAAAATCCACAGCCTGTTCCAGTCGCCCGACCGGGTAAGGGATGGAATGAATGAATCCCCAATCTAGCGGCGAGGATTTGAACTGAGCCGGCTGCCGAAGCCTGTCGCACTCCTCAGGGGCGATGATTAAATGAATGACAGATGAAATGAAATGATAGTGGGGAGAGTGGCTGGAATGAAAGTGTTGACAGGGAAAACCGGAGTACCCGGAGAAAAACCGGTCTGCCTCAGCTTTGTCCAGCACAAATCTCACATGGAGTGACCGGGATTTGAACCACGGACTCAGCGGTGAGAGGCCGGCGCGCTGCCGCCTGAGCCACGGAGGCTTCTTAGAATTTAATGCTATTTTTTCATTTATTATAATTTTGTAACTAATGTTCTCAAACATATTTTAATATATTTGAAACGTAGAAATTAAATTTAGATAATGTTATTGGTTTTACGTCTCTTATCTACCGCGGCTTTTTTGAGACGCCGGGGTGTCGGAAAGGGGTCTTTAACGTGGCATTTTATCTACTGACACTGCCCGCCCCCCAACCATAGTAACAGCTGTTGTTTACCACCACGCTACTGGTCGACTACTCGCACTAAAGGCTCACGCAATTGGTGAGAAGTACAGGACTTACCCCACGGGATAAGAATCATAAACCTCCTCCAACCCTTCCAAACCTGTTGTGAGGCAATTTTCTTTCGTTCCATATAACTGAAGTCAATTCTGTTCCCTCCGCCAGAGACCCGAGAAGTCAATCTCCGTCAGCCCGCGGCGACACGTTGATCAACAAGGTGGCGACTTTTGTCAACATGCGCCTCCCCTCGACGTGATAAAAGACCATTCAACCGGAAGTTTACCAAACGTGGTTATGGCGCAGTGAACACCTCTTCGGCCGACCGGCTCAAGAGAAATATTTGAAGCCGTTTTTCAGCGTTGCCAATAGTCAATCATACGATGCTTTTCAATCGGTCAACAGGTTTGTGCCTAATTATATTAGGCGGGGAGTACAAGTATTTAAAGACCCAAACCTGAAAAAATATTACATGAATCATACAGTACATCTAATATATAAAAGTGAAAGTCTGTATGTGGGTATGTGGATATGTGGGTATGTGGATCTGTTCCGTATACAAATCTACACCGTTCCACCAATCTCAACCAAATTTTGCATACACATAGTTTAGGACCCAGAAGGAACCGCTGGCTACATGAATTTACGGTAGTCTTTCTCATTCTTCTGATTTCGACTCTTTTGCACTCCAGCACATGCTAATCAAATCATAAAATATACTCATGAAGGAATGGCAAGGCAGATAGTTTCCATGGCAACATAGCTCAAGTCGAGACACGGCCGACTGGATGCCAATTGCGCTCTGCACTACCGGTATAGAAAATGAGCATCTTTACTTGAAATCACGTTAGTTACTCAACTTCTCACACAGCACTGTCAACCGAGTTTAGCATAACAAAGACTTGACACTATCTTCCACTATAAATTTGTCAAATACCACTCACTCACTCATTCATTCATCACGAAATCTCAGAAACCATCAAACGGATTGGAATGAAATATGGTATGCAGCTTCCCCAAGGGCCGCAAATGCCCACGAAGAGAGGATTTTTGGATATTCTAGTTCTAAAGGGGTGTTAAGGGGGTAGACCTGCATTTCATTGAACAGCAATATCTCCCGATTGGTTTCATTGGGGGATGTGATACTCAGCACATAAACTCATCATTAAAAATAAGAAGACACGAGTCGGAGGGTTTTTCGATGTGGTGTATATTATGAGATGAAAGGGGTGAAAAGTGGGGATTGAAAGATTCCTAACGGAGCGTGTATCTCTTAAACGACATAAGCGAGGAGTTTGAAAATCAGCGGGAAAAAATCAGCATAAAAATAAGTAAATATGTGTTTGACCGTTTCATCATAAATCCAATTTAAGGGGCCCATGGGGAGGGGTGAAATTCTGGAGGGGGGGGGGGGGAGAAACAGGAAAGAAAGTGTCCTAACTGATTGACTGACTCACTCACTCATCAAACTCAGGGGGAAAAACTGCTTTAAAGTAAGTAAATAGCTGTTCGACAGTTTTTTTCATAAATCAAATTTAAGGGGTTCATGGGGAGGGGTGAAATTCTGAAAAAAGAAAATTGAAAGAAAATGTCCTGACTCACTCACTCATCATCGCCCAGCCAAAATGATTGAAGTTAGAAACATGACAGTTTGGGGATATGTTCATTGTATTTCAAAACAGTCTACTAAGGGAGGATTTTCGGATATTCAGGTTCTAAAGGGGTCTTAATGGGGTTAAACCTGCATTTCATTGAATAACAATATCTCCCGATTGGTTTCATTGGGGGATGTGATACACGGCATATAAACTCATCATTAAAAAGTAAGACACGTGTCTGAGGCTTTTTCGATGTGGAGTATATTATGAGGTGAAAGGGGTGAAAAGTAGGGATTGAAAGATTTCTAACGGAGCGTGTATGTCTTAAACGACATAGGCGAGGAGTTTGAAACTCAACGGAAAAAAATCAGCATAAAAATAAGTAAATATGTGTTTGACCGTTTTTTTTATATAAATCCAATTTAAGAGGCCCATGGGGAGGGGTGAAATTCTGTGGGGGGGGGGGGGGCAGGAAAGAAAATGTCCTAACTGATTGACTGACTGACTGACTCACTCATCAAACTCAGGGGGAAAAACTGCTTTAAAGTAAGTAAATAGCTGTTCGACAGTTTTTTTATCAATCAAATAGAAGGGGTTCATCGGGAGGGGTGAAATTCTGAAGGGAAAAAAATGAAAGAAAATGTCCTGACTCATTCACTCACTCATCATCGCCCAGCCAAAAATATTGAAGTTGGAAACATGGCATTTTGGGGATATGTTCGTTGTATGTCAAAACCGTACACTAAGGGAGGATTTTTGGATATTCAGGCTCTAAAGGGGTCTTAAGGGGGTTAAACCTGAATTTCATTGAATAACAATATCTCAGGAGTCGTTTCATTTGTGGATGTGATACTCGGCATATAAACTAATCATTAAAAATACGCAGACATGTGTCTAAGGGTCTTTCGATGTGGTGTATTATTATGAGGTGAAAGGGGTGAAAAGTGGGGGTTGAAGGACTCCTAACGGAGCGTGTAGGCCTATCTCTTAAACGACATAGGCGAGAAATTTGAAACGCAGCGAAAAATCATCAGCTAAAGAGATAAGTAAATCGTTGTTCGACCGTTTTTTCATAAATTAATTTAAGGGGCCAATGGAGTGGGGTGAAATTCTGGGGGAAAAAAGGAGAGAAAGTGTCGTAACTGACTAACTCACTCACCAAACTCAGGGGAAAAAGACAGCTTTAAAAATAAGTTAATAGGTGTTCAAGCGTTTTTTCATCAATCCAATTTAAGGGGCCCATGGGGAGGGGTGAAATTCTGGTAAAAATAATTGAAAGAAAATGTCCTGTCTGACTCACTCACTCATCACGCCCAGCGAAAACTATTAAAGTTGGAAAAATGAAATTTTGGGAATATGTTCGCTGTATGTCGAAAACGTCAACTAAGGAATGATTTTTGTTTATTCGGGTTTTAAAGAGATGTTAAGGGGGTAAACATGCATTTCATTGAATAACGATATATCATGATTTCTTAGGGGATGTGATATTCGGTATATAAACTAATCATTAAAAATAATCAGACATATGTCTAAGGGTTTATCGATGTGGTGTATATTATGAGGTGATAGGGGTGAAAATTGGGGGTTGAGGGATTCTTGACGGAGCGTGTATCTCTTAAAGGACATAGGCGAGAAGTTTGAAATTCGGCGGGAAAAGAACAGCTTAAAATACAAGTAAATAGGTGTTCGACTGTTTTTTTAATAAATCCAATTAAAGGGGCCCTTGGTGAGAGGTGAAATTCTGGGGGAAAAAAAAACAGGAAAGAAAGTGTCCTAACTGATTGACTCACTTACTCACTCATCAAACTCAGGGGGAAAACAGCTTTAAATAAGTAAATAGGTGTTCGACCGTTTGTTGCATAAATCCAATTTAAGGGGTTCATGGGGAGGGGTGAAATTATCAAAAATAAATGAAAGGAAATGTCCTGACTCACTCACTCACTCATCATAGCCCAGCCAAAATTATTAAAGTTAGAAACATGACATTTTGGGGATATGTTCGTTGTATGTCCAAAACTTCCACTAAGGAAAGAGTTTAGAATATTCAGGTTCTAAATAGGTGTTAAGGGGGGTAAACGTGCATTTCATTGAATAACCATATCTCACGAGTGGTTTCATTTGGGGATGTGATACTTGGCATATATACTAATCATTAAAAATAAGCTGACACATGTCTAATGGTTTTTCGATGTAGTGTATATTATGAGGTGAAAGGGATGAAAAGTGGGGGTTGAAAGATTCCTAACGGACCGTGTACCTCTTAAACGACATAAGCGAGGAGTTTGAAACTCGGAGGAAATCAATCAGCTTAAAAATAAATAAATAAATAAATAAATAAATAAATAAATAAATAAATAAATAAATAAATAAATAAATAAAATAAATATGTGTTCGACCGTTTTTTCATAAATCCAATTTAAGGGGCCTATGGGGAGGGGTGAAATTCTGGAAGAAAAACGTCCCCTAATGAAGGATTTTTGGATGTTCACTCTCATCGACCAAACCAAACGATTAAAGTTAGAAGAATGATATTTTGGGGATATGTTTGTTGTGTGTCGAAAACGTCTACCAAGGAGGGATTTTTGGATATTCAGGTTCTAAAGGGGTGTTAATGGGGTTAAACCTGCATTTCATTGAATAACAATATGACACGACTATGACGCGAGCGAAGAGAGGCTAAATATGAGATGATGTGCGTCTATGTATTACTCAATCACGCAAGTACCACTGGTCCGATTTACATGAATTTTACATGGAAGTAGCTGATTTACCTGGTTAACATATAGGTTACTTTTGATTTCAATACTTTGTACTATTTAAAGATGGCGACCATTTTAGTGACTTCACTACACAATTTGGTTTAAAACTTTCATATTTCCATTTCAAATACAAAGAGAACGCTAACAAATAGCAAACTTTTGATGGTATATACGAGGTTAAAAATTACATTTTCTATCCGAAAGGTATCTCCAACCGTTAGCGAGTAAAACCTAAATTTGTGCTATAAAACACGGTCAACGCCGAGCGGTGTAGTTGGACAAAATGTTCTATCCTTAATCTCCCTCTGCGCAGCACCTCGCCTATCCCCTGTTTTAACTGTCACCTTCATATTTTAATTTATTTATGACGCGTAGCGAAGCACGGGTACTTCAGCTAGTCACTTATATAACAAACGACCGTTTGAATACCAAATGTTACGTAGATTTCATATATATATATATATTTCAGTAGTCTAGACCCCTCCTGCGGCGCTCACAAGCGATCGATCGTGACAAATGAGCATTGAAATGAAAGAATATACATCAGCAGTGGCGAATCGCTCTCTAATTTCATAAATATCTTTCTTAAAAAAATGACTTTAAAAATGAACGAAGTGTGCGATTTGCAGATAGTGTTGCTGTAGGAAAATACGTTCCATAATTGCTGACCACTTCACATTTTGGCCGCTGTGGCGCCTGTTTCATGTCATTTCAACATTCTGAGGTCTTTCCGTTATCATTTTGCATGGATTTTGGAAACAATAAATCAACGGAATGAGTACTAAATCGTATAATTTCATAAATATCGAATAGCTTGCCACGGGGGGTCAGTGGTCAACGTGTCTGTCTACTAACCCCCCAAGCTTGCAGGTTCGCTCCTGGCCGCGGTAAGTTTTTTTTAAAGGCGGCAAGAATTACGACACCATGTCATACCATGTTGGCATGTCAAAGAACCCATTTGAATTCTGTAGGCCGTGTTCATAGTGGCAAAATTAATGTCGGGAGTTTCCGACCACACAAAGTTCCTCTTTTCTCTAGTAGAAAGCGGTATAGTGTTCAAGGAGCTTAGATATCTAACCTCCTTGACTTTCATAGTGCTTCAAGGAACAACGAAATTCGACATGAAAGCTAACCTTTGGGTGTCAAATAATAATAATAAAGCTTGCACCCAGCACCCGAGGCCATACGATATTATTATTTATTAATAAATATCGAATAACCAGTGAGTGTTATGATCCAATTTTCAGTGATTGCCTTCTTAAGTAAGGGAACGTAGAACTCTGAATTCTAACTGAAATGTAAATAGTGTTCTATAATAATTTGATTGAAATAAAACCATAACAACCTTTCTCCTTAAGTCTCTCATTATAATCCTATTGGTGCAAGTGTGGTTTATGAACATGCGAGATTTCTCGCACGGGTCCGCTAGTATATTATATACGAATTGCAGCCAATGGCTATAGCAGGACATTTCAATTGAACGCCCGAGGGCTCCCAACAAGTTCAATTTCAAGTAGTTCCAACTTTGGCTACCAGATACTCATGTCACTAACACCTAGCGGCGAACGTTGGAACTTTATAGAGCGTTTCTAATCAGCCAAATATAGCCTACAAATTTTGCTACACACTACAAATAGTAGTGGTAGGTTCTTTTACATGTCAAATCTATGACATGGGCCCGCCGGCTTTACTTCCCCACCGAAGGAAGGCATAAAGAAGGATTTTTAACGCACTATTTAACATCTTGATCGCTTCTATCTCATGTACATAACACCACGACCTAATACAGTCGTTGAAAAACAACCACTTAGGCTATACACAGATGTATACAGCCAGTGGTGTACCGTAAACCCTACCCCCCACCCCCATCCACCCCGACATTTTTTTTTTACTTAAATCTTTGGTTGGTTGGTTCCTCCGTTTAGGGGCTGCGACAACGCGGTCATGTAGCCCCGTGTACTTTGGGTGTGTGTAGAATCTGTCTGATAACCGGTGTTTTTGTGATGACTGTATTAGTGTGTGTTATCTGTTTTTAATTCAAGTAAGGACTGCGGACAATCAATTTTCAAGTAGTTCCTACGTTTGCCGCCAAAAGCCACCGTCAACGACCAACTAGTTCAGAAATTAGTTACCAGATGCCACCGCAGTCTGCTCCTGACGACGAACGTAGGAACCTAAGAACGTTAGTCAAATGTTTAACCTATATTAATTTAGCTTCACACAGGTGTAATTAGTGGAAGGTTCTTTAAGACTCCATAAATCTATGACATTGGACCGCCGGCTTTACTTCCCCTCCGAAGGAAGACATACTGAGGGATTTTTAACGTTCTTAAAAAATCCGATGACTTGTAGCATGTGTCACCTGTTTTACGCTACCGCTATTGAGGCTTCTTGCTCCTGTATATATTTTTAAAATATTTTAAAAGTGATCACGTTCCTCACTTGGAAAATGTCCTGCACTCTACTCGCAGGGAGACTCCTCCTTCGGAATAGTGATGTATAGAACTAGCACCGATAGAGCGCACTGCTGTTGTACTGGGTAAGCGCAAGGCGCTCTTCGTTTGTCTCCCGTGTTCTCATGCCGCTAATATGTACGAATTTAAGTTGTTTAAATTGTTATTTTCGTGACTATGCCGAGCTATTGCAGTGCTCCTCTTTGCAAAAATCAGGGAAGCCCGTTTTCGTTTCACCAATTTTCACAAAATAAAGAAATGACGAAGAAATGGTTACGTGCTATTAGAAGGTAAAATTTCGGTGAGAAAAATCGGAGCGAATATATTAAAATGTATTCCCATCATTTACAACCCAATGACTTCACGAAAACTGTGTTGGATAAGTGTGATTTACAAAGGGAAATAATTCCTATTTTGTACCTACAAACTGATTAGACATTTCGATAATAACCACAGATTTTATGCGTTTGTATTTGAAGGTGAGAGAGCAAGATTAAAACCGGGCGCTGTTCCATCGCTTTTTCCGTGGACCACGAACACAACAAAAGTAAGGAAGAGGCCATACACAAGAAAATTGCCGGATTATCACGATAAGCCTACAACATCGGAATCTGCAGAAATTATCTCCATTGAAGTAGGTTACGGGAAGAAATCGTCAATATACACGAAGGAGTGAATGTAACATTTGTGATTCCCATTTTCAAAGACATCAATACTCGGACAAATACTTCAAGAATAAATGTCGCAACATTAACAGTCGCAAACGTATTATGGTTGGTTTTTTGAAATCAGAATTAATCGTCAACTTCCATCTGCCCGACGGTGATTGTGGTAGCGACTGACTGCTACATTCTTGAGACAAAGTCAGATGAATGGAAACAGTTCGTGACCCTAAAGCTGGGATTCTTAAACTTTTTAAAAATTGTACCCCCAAGTCCTTTCCCAGGGGTACGGGAACGATTCTTATTTAGAAATTGACAAAATTAAGCTACATAAGAACCAAACGTTGCGATGCATTTTCGAGGTATACCGGTACAATACCGGTATCAACTTCCTTAGATTATGTTTACCTTAAAACATGACAGTTTCATGTAAGCTATCAACCTCAAAAAAAGACATGAATCGAAGTCTATATGCAAGGGCAGCAAGTGAATATTTAAATCTCTATTTAAGATTTAAGTCTTATGGAGATAGGTATATCAATATAGGCCAACAATACTCAAGTAATTGTAATCTTTAGGAGAAAGCATGCTGACTCATATTCATTATTTGAAAAATAAAGCGTGTTAGAATTTTGTTATTACCGCTGTAATAATTCTTTCTTCCTCCCGTCTGGTCCGTAGCTCATTTTGCAGCTGTTTAACGGTTAAACGCTGAAAATCGTCCATAATATATTAGGAGATATACCTATAGAATTAAGTAATTAATATAGTCTTGGAGTAAAATTAGAGAATATATAATTTACTTAAGCTTAGAAAACTCGGTCACAATTTATACATTCCTCGCAGCTGACTGGGAGAAACATAAGACGATCGCCTTGCGCTTACCCAGTACTACACGAGCGCTATCTGGCGCGAACTTTCTCCAGCTACATCCCTGAGCTAGCCATGGATCGGTTTTGCTGTTTGAGTGTGCGATCGGTAACCTTTTACACGTCGCCTCGGGTTGCTTTAATTGTGTGTCCATTTCGTTGAAGATAATTCAGTACATGAGGAGTTCCTGCAATTATTCCAATTAATGATACAGATAAAGTCATCAAGATAGGCAGATTTTGAGAGTCTATAGTAATGGCAGTAGGAACACGGAGAGCTAAACATTATTTCTCTCTCACATATCAAATTTTAACCAACCGCGTAACTATGGTCATGATAATACCACTGCATCATTTCAGTTTCAATATTAAGTTACTGTTTTCCATATTTTTATTAACTAACTCGTTTTCATTTTTAATTGTGTCAAAAAAATGATGAGGCCTAAAATACCGTAGTTTTCTTGCAAAGAGAACGGTTATTTAATTCTTTTTTTTTGTGAGTATTAATCGAAATATCATTTTCATTATGGTGACTCGTTTTACGGGGCGTAACAGCAAGGTCATCTTCCCCTTTAATAATTTACACATATTTATGAACCAACCCCCCCCCCCCCCCCCCCCTCTAGAAGGAAATCCTGCGTACGCCATTGTATACAGCCTAGGCATAGAGTTAGCTCGACTGGCACCTTTTCCCATTTATCTGGCGAGTTCGCGAAACTCGTCCGCCCACCCAGTCACCCTCGCGCAAGTCTATAATGGGACCGGAGCTTTTTTAAAGACCATTAGTAGTATAGACAGGCAGCCAACAGAGCAGCAGCCCCCCACCCCCCGCGAGCTCTAGGCTATATTTAGTGCTGCTACTTCCTGTACACCATCCTGGAATGGAATGTACAGAGAGGCATGCTGCGCCAACACTTCAGACTTGGGACAAATTGGTCACCAGTAAGGATCGGGAGTGTAAGACTCTAAAAAGTACAAAATAGGCAAGCAAATAAGCCTTAAAAACTATTTGTTGTTTTAAGGGGTCTAACATCTGGGTTATCGACCCCTAATGGTTTGGGTGATAGCAAAAATGTTAATGAAATTAAACTAACCCTAAAACTAACTACATACTTACAAACTAGAAGAAGAAGAAATGGAAAACAGAAAGAATAATAAGGGGAACAACAGACAGGAGGAAAGGAAATGCCCCCAACCCCCGAAGAATGAGAATTAAGGGACTTGGAAGAAAGAAAGAAAGAAAGAAAGAAAGAAAGAAAGAAAGGGCCAGGAAATACAGATAGGAAAGATAAAGAGGAGAGGCGAGGGACCGTCCCAAAGGCAATGGAAGAAGAAAAATCGGACCCAGCTCAGGAAGCCCTCGGTGTCACCAAATCCCGAACTCACCAGACGTGAGCCCTTGAGCAGAAGGCAGGAGATACAATGAAAGGCAAACAGGAGGTCTTACCCCTCGAAGAATGAGGGATCACGGAAGATGAGACGAGGGCGAATTAAGGCGGTAAAGTGAGAGACTCCCTAGGCCTCGGATACCCTAATACCGTCGGGGTTGGAAAACAGCAAGAGTTGACCAAGAGAGGTCAAGTAAGTGGAAGCAATGCCGGACTCAGCTGGTCGCTAACCCACGGCCCACAAGCTGTGAGCCTCTGGGGGGGGGGGCTTAGAAACTAGCTGAATTTGACCTAGAAAGGAGGAAATGTAACCTACTGTATGTATTTTAGGGATGTGCAGCAAGTACTAGAGTATTACCAACATAAAATACGATAATACAGAGGTGTGCAATTTATTAGACTATGGCAGTTTTACAACATTTACTGAATACGTTTTGTGAAACGTGAAATGTTTTTCAAGGCGCTGGAATAATTTGAAATGTTTAATCAATAGTCTTAACATTTTTTTCAAAGAATCTGACAGTAAACTAATATTTTACAGAAGAGCCTTGTTAATGCAGAATGCCACACGTTTTGTTTTGATTTCTTTATTCCAGTTTTCGTGTGAATTTAGACCAGAGAGATTGGAATTCTTATTACTAGCGCTCGGATGTTTAAGACCTAAAAAGAGCCCGAATATGTAAGCAAATATGACCTTAAAGGTGACAAAATATGACCTGCAAATGACTGATTTAAACTGTGGCTGTTCTTTTTTATATTTTATGATCGACCCTGAAAACTGTATCATAATGATGGTCATTATAACACTATTTTTCATTATGAAACAGTTTCTCCCACCAATCAGAGATGAAGAAACAGTTGTTTGACCAATCAGGTGAGGATAGCAACGCACCTGCGCTGAGCTCCAAGGCCTTCTAATTTAAATTTCACTGCCTGGCCTTGTGTCATAGTGGGGCAATCGAGGAGGCCATGGTCAAATACAAGGTATTCTGAGCATCCCATGCACTCTGGCGAAATCTCGACAGATATTTATGAATATTTATGTTCGAACATAAAATAGTTACAATAATTATCGTCGAACATATACAGTCGTATGCCACTCGCCTATAATGGTAATTAAGACACTCATGGAAATTATAAAATTCGCATACGCTCGTTTTATAAACATATTCGTGTCTTAATTATTGCCATTATAGGCTCGTTGCATAATGTAGCCTACTATTAATCCAAGCGACAATCCCTTCGAGATTAAATTGTTAATTAAATTATTTATTCCTATTTGCATATTCATTTTCTGAATATGCCTGTTTAAGTGGTTATGCTATCCAGATTAAATTTCTGTAAACACTAGTTCCTGTTCGGTAAGTTGAGGATTATTGCACACCTACAGCTGCCGTCAAACTACCGAAATATGGCGTTCTTGCCAAACATTGCTCAAAATATGACCTAATGGTAAAAAAATGTTCGAAATATTATATGGCAAATAAAAAACACTGTATTGTGACGATAATCACTTGATTTGCATCAGAAACCAATCGGGCATGAAAATAGAGGCAAAGAAAAAACACACTTTTCCTCAACATCCGAGCTCTACTTATTACAGATTGTCCACTCGTTAACTATTCAAAGATTCATGGACAATGGATTGAAATCACCTGATTTAAAGCACGCACTCCGAAGTGAATGAAAAAGGAAATACTGACCCAGCTCAGGTATCTCTCAGAATCTCCAATTTCGGAAATTTCCAGATGAAATTCCTTATAGGAAAAATTGTAAGTTCACAGGGATGAAAACATTACCAAGTAGGGTATTAAAAGTAAAATAATATGATTTTGAATAAAAGATTGTGACTGATGTAAATAATTTGTACCCCTCTGTACAGTAGACACATTTAATCATACAAACTGATACGAGCTACAATACTAGGTATATTTGACCTTTCAGTATTCATTCAGTGTATGGCTTTAGGTGGGACGCAGTTCTCATACGCTTTACCTAAAAAGAGAATCCAAAAACGAATTGAATCGGTCGGAGCTGACAAGCATTAAGTCAAAACTGGTCATTTTAACATTTCAAATGATCCTGTCGACTTCATCGTTATGCTTGAGTCAAACGTTATGCGTTACGGAGACTGCGACCGCGTGACGTCATGCAGCCGCGCGGGAAGCCTAAGTTAATGGGTAATGGACGGCGAGTGCGTGACGTCATGCAGCTACGCGGGAAGCCTAAGTGAATGGGTAATGGGGTCTGTTGAAAGAGTCCTGGGGCGTCGAGCGACCTGGGGCTTCGAGCGAAGCGAGAAGGCAGTTGTAGCATGCGTAATTTGAAATGGTATAAAGTCTAGTCTTTCAGACTGACTGTAACTTTTTTTAAATAATTTGTATTGACCCAAGGGCTTCATCTTACAACAGGAGAAAAAGCACGGAAGCTCACTGACAAGGCAAAATCCATCACAAAGCAATTTGTTTTGTGGGTTTAAGCCAGAAACTATTGCTACATGAATAAATAACATGTGAAATATTCATTCTGGATGGCTTTATGCAATACGGAGCGGAAAGGCATTAAGCCATGTTTCCGAAATTAGTTTGAAAAATATGTTCATTAAATTAAAATTGATATTCCGCTAACACAAATATAACCTGAATAGTTGCTTCACAATATAAATATAGTGTGTTAAGTTCTGTTCTGTCGATGACGTCTTATCTGTCTCCTGTAAAGTAGTGAAAACTGACTTAATGCTTTTGCGTTTTGGTATGTTGGCATACATTAGAAGAGATAGGCACACTTCACTAACTGCAGTACTACAAGTACAGTCGAGTCTCGCAAACTCGGCACTCGGTAACCCGCCACTCCGGATTTCTCGGCCACCCTGACAGGAGAAAATCATGATTTTTGTTTGTTGTGTTTCCGCACACAGCGTTATTATATTTTCTTTCGTCTTCTCAGTCATCTCCACCATGGACATTCTGTTTCTTCGCAGTCTTCGTGACGAGGCTTCAAGAAACAGGTTTCAAAGCGAAAAGCAGAAGAACATTACTTTTTTGCAAAGAAGTAAATGGTAATTTTCATTACCGGTAAGTGAAAAAACTATTTGCGTACAGGAATTGTTTTGTACATATACTCTATAGTGTACATATTATAAAAATAATTTGTACGCCTAGTTATCTTTTATAATTTAATTGTTTCCCTTGATCTTTATGAAATACATTAGTACAGTACTGAACTATACCGTATATTCAAGTACTGTAATTGTAGTGGCTTGAGCCCTAATCGTTTTAAAACTTGTGTTTCAGTTAAAAACAAATGTACTGTATGACATTACTTTTAAAGCAAAACTAACAGCTTGTTTCTTCTTTTTAACACATTTCCCGATAACCCGGCATTTTCGCGAACTCTTGTCACCCTTCGGTCTACATTAGGCCGAGGTTGCAAGACTCTACTGTATGAGCAATCTGTTCAAATACTCTGCTGGCTGTAAAAGGTGAAGGGGACTGTAACGAGTCACGGAAAGGCCGTTCTGGGCCTGAGAGAATCGACATTCCAATTAAAATGGCCCATCTGGTTCAATTTAGTTCCTCCAAGCTGGCATCCCATCTTCCTTGCATTTCTCCCCGTTTAGGAAAATTTGGATCTTTCATACCACATTCTGTTACAGACAGCTGTACCTACTCTCTAACGCGCAACGCTAGGCCTTCTGCGGACACTCTAGACGTGGATTTGAGCCTACCGTCGGCAAACCTTGAAGTGATTTTCCGTGGTTTCCCCATTTTCAACATGCTGAAATGACACCTTCCGACAGGCCACGGCCGCTTCCTTCCACATCCTTGCCCAGTTTCAATAGTTTCATCTCTCATTAACTCCTCTCCTGAGGTTGGCGTAAGAACCATCCGCCATACAGAGACTTTCATCGCATCTCATCCCCGTTGGAAACTGGGAAAAGGGGCAGCCTATATTTATGTTCAAGTTCTAACATTAGATTTTTCAGCTTTCGCCATAGTTTGTAGTAACAGCCAGTCATCAACATAAAACTCAGCAATTTTTCTAGGTTTGTGCCGTGGCTTGTGTGGGGTTTCGCCTAGGACACCAAGCTGTCTCATCAGCGGGCTCTTGGGTGTCCCCGCCCGGACCCCTACAGGAGTAGCGAACTGCGCGCTACCTTCCTTTTTATGAAGCGCACCTGCGCCTCTTAACTGCGAGAACTAAAAGTTCCGGGGTTCCGGGCGGGGACACCAAGAGCCCGCTGATGAGCCAGCTTGGTGTCCTAGGCGAAACTCCACACAAGACACGGCACAAACTTATAAAAATTGCTGAAGTTTTAATTCACTGGCCGTGAAAGCCAATATACCATCTCCATCAACATAGGTCAGACACGGGGCGTGGTGGCGCAGCGGTCAAACTGTTTGCCTTTCACCAAGGTGCACCAGGTTCGATTCCCGGTCAATGCACGTGAGATTTTCGAAGTGGAATGCTATGTCCGGTGGTTCGAATTTCACGTAAAAAGGAAGTCATCTGGCTCATGATCGCGAGATTAACGGTCACGTAAAACTACAAGCTTCCTTCCTTTCCTTTCTTTAAAGTCAGACTGTTGAGCTTCTATGCCCAAGGTCGCGGGTTCAAACCCGGCCGAGGTAGTCTAATCTTTTAAGAGCATTAAAATCCATCAGTAAGCCTTCCTTTGGAGGGGA
Organism: Meconema thalassinum; assembly: GCA_946902985.2. Lineage (NCBI taxonomy): Eukaryota > Metazoa > Arthropoda > Insecta > Orthoptera > Tettigoniidae > Meconema > Meconema thalassinum. The sequence continues at coordinate 160,160,135 of OX336399.1, read as the reverse complement.
AGTACAGTCGGCGGTCCTATGTCCTAGATTTATGGCAAGAAAAAGAACCTCCGCTAACTGCACTTGCGTGAAGCCAGAATGTGTAGGTAGAATTGATAACGCTATATTAGTTCCAACGTTCGCCGCCAGGTGCTGACTACTATGGCCCCTAGTAGACAAGTCCGCCAGCTAAGTGTAGCGGGCGGTAGCATTTGATAGCAAAAGTAGGAAATATTTAAATTATTGTCTGCAGTCCTTACTTGAATTAAAACAGCTAACACACGCTAATACAGCCATCACAATTAACACCTTTATCAGCCATTTTCTACACAAACCCAAAGTACACGGGGCTACACCGCGTTGTCGCAGCCCCTAAACTAAGGAACCAACAAAGTCAGACTGCTTCCTTTTACGACTTTCTTTCTTTAGCAAGAAAGTCACAATTCGCAAACATGTCCCATGGTTCACTGTGCCGAGAGACAGCTGTGGGGAATAGCGGTGCTTTGAACCACGAAATTGCTTTTCATTTGCCTTTGAGGTTTTCTTACAAAGGGAAGGAAGAGGAATACTTTTCGCGGAGATTGTAGCAAAGAAAGTGGCCATTAATGTGTGCTTACCTCCTCATTGCAGACACAAAGGCCGTCAAGACATCTGGTTAGCGGCACTTACCTGCAAAAGAAAGAGAAGAGTTTAATGTACATTAGCTTTTGTATAAATCAATATGCAGTGAGCAGTGCGCAGACTCGCGCCTCGCACGTGCCGTCTGGTGCGGTGAGGCTACACAGCATCCCACCCACACCTCGTTATCACTTCGCTCAGGCTCTAACAGAACAGTTCCCTGATTTGCTCAGCATAAATCAGAAAATTCTCTTAGTAACAATAGCGGCCATAATAGATACAGATTACTGTATTAGACTCTAAAGAAATTAAATAAGTCACATCTTTCATTCAATATCTTTGTTGAACAGCTGACATCATTTATTACCCTACTTAGTAATTGATAACGAAAGTTTTCAGTCGGTCAACACAGAATCTCAACGGGAAATTTGACAAAATTACATGAAAAAAAAAATTAAGTCCGATTAAATATAATATACTAGCTGTTACCCGCGGCTTCGCCCGCATTAACATTTGGAATCCCGTTATAACATTAGTTATATAGATAGATAAGCATGGTCTATCACCTGAAACCAAAAATGCATGGGACGAAAAAAAAACATCAAAATATCATGTTGGTTTCGGACCCTAAAAGACGTGAAAAATAAAGTATTAAAAATAAATATTTTTGAAATTTCATTCGAATCAATTTTTATGTCATTCCTGGGACTTAGAAAATTCCGACCAAAAAGTACAAAATCATTAATAACTCCGTAAGTATTCGTCGTATGATGAAATAGCCAGAGACAAAAAAGATGTAATGTGTTATTGTCTACAACATAGGCCATGTATAATTTTACACTCAGACATATTACGTCCCCCCCCATAATTTCACCCCTCCCCATGGGCCCCTTAAATTGGATTTATGAAAAAACGGTCAAACACCTATTTACTTATTTTTTATGCTGATTTTTTTCCCGCTGAGTTCCAAACTCCTGGCCTATGTCGTTTAAGGGATACACGCTCCGTTAGGAATCCTTCAACCCCGACTTTTCACCCCTTTCACCTCATAATATACACCACATCGAAAAACCCTCAGACACCTGTCTTCTTATTTTTAATGATGAGTTTATATGCCGAGTATCACATCCCCCAATGAAACCAATCGGGAGATATTGCTATTCAATGAAATGCAGGTCTACCCCCTTAACACCCCTTTAGAACCTGAATATCCAAAAATTCTTTCTTAGTGGGCGTTTGCGGCCCTTGAGGAAGCTGCATACCAATTTTCATTCCAATCCGTTCGGTGGTTTCTGAGATTTCGTGATGAATGAATCAGTCAGTCAGTCAGTCAGTCAGTCAGTGAGTGGTATTTGAGCTTTATATAGTAGATTTTTATGTTCAACCCTGACTATTATATGTCCCAAAACTGTACTATAAGGTGCGTTCAAAAAGTAACGAACCGGAGGCATAATTACAGAAACCAGTACCTGCATGTTAGAAGTATTGGCCCTGGCTGTTGAGGCACTTGTCCCACTGTGACACGAGGCGGTGAATGTCGGTCTCAAAATTCCCTGGGCTGCGAATGTGAACCAGTTCCGCACGTACAGCTGGACGTCCGAGGTGAATCGTTTGCCCCGCAGAGCCCTTAGGGGACCAAACATGGCGTAATCACAGGGAGAGAGGTCTGGACTGTATTGAGGGTGGCCGAGAACGTCCTATTTGATTTTCTTCAGGAGTGCCGCGACTGTGTTGGCCGTATGAGGTCGTGCATTGTCGTGGAGCGACCACGGCGGCTATGGCGTTCACTGTCACTCGGTGGTCCTGGGTAATGAGTGCATCAACCAGCTGGACGTTGTCATCGGTATAGCAGGGGGAGGGGGGGTGCCCCAGACCGGCCATCATCGGCTAACGATACCCGTCCTTCCCTGAAGCGCTTGTGCCAAGCCTTACCCTTCCAAGGGACATGCAGTGTTCGCCGTACACTTGTGACATTCTGCGATGAACACCATGAAGGCATTTGTTTGTGTTGATTTTTAAGATATGAAACGATGCTATGTAGGTATGTAAACGATCAAAGTTTCAGACCCATTGGATTGTTGCTACAGGTCTTCCCACGTGATTAGTCGCGGAGGAATCAACTCCAGTATACGGACTCTAGTGTAGCGTAGTTTACTGGCAGTCTGTGCAGTGAAGTGTTTCCCGTCCAATATGCCTCGACGACGAGAAGAGCACGCTATCAACAACTGTCGCCGTTAGGGCTCGGATAATTGGGCTGTGTGAGGCTGGATTATCGCTAACGACTGTCGCTGGACGTGTTGGCCGACAGGCATCTACGGTACAACGTGCATGGCAGCAGTGGTCAAATGAAGGTACCCACACTCGTAGACCTGGCACAGGCCCAGCGCGACAGACAACTGTGAGAGAGGATCGCCGCATCATTCGGATGGCCCGGATGGAACCCCATGCAACAGCAGCGCTAATTCGAGCAGCTGTGGCACCCCACGTTAGCCAACAAACAGTTGGTAATCGCCTGCGTGCAGCTGGCTTACGATCCCGTGTCCCTGCAGAAGGTGTTCCATTGACCCCACAACAGCGACGTGTAAGGCTGGCCTGGGGTCGAGAACGATCGACGTGGGTCGACGAATGGCATAGGGTCGACTTTAGTGATGAATCGCGCTTCTGTCTTGCCCGTAGTGATCGCCGGAATCGTGTGCACCGACGTACCGGGGAGATGGGCCGCCCAGACCTTATTGTCGAGAAGCACACATGGCCAACACCAAGCAATATGTATGGTCTGGGGAGCTATTGGCTTGAATGCGAAATCCCAATTAGTGCTTGTTGAGGGCACTAGGACTGCTCGACAGTACGTTGATAAGGTTCTCAATCCAGTGGTTGCCCCTATGATGGCTAACATTGCTAATGGGATGTTTCAGCAGGACAATGCCCGGGTTCACACTGCACGCATTTCCAGAGAAGCTCTCCACGACATCACAACCTTAGAATGGCCCGCCAAATCCCCGGACCTCAGCCCTATTGAGCATGTGTGGGACATGATGGGTCGACAACTGGCCAACCGTCCTCAGCCACCCACAACTCTGGAACAACTGACCCGTGCAGTGCAGCAAGCATGGGCCACAATTCCTCAGGAAGTGATCCAGGGCCTTATTGACTCCATGCCTCGCCGAATTCATCAATGCATTGCAGCTCGTGGTGGGCACATCCTGTATTGATTGTTGTCCAAACTTGCGGCCATAGGGACCTGAGAGTGTTATCATCGAATCACAACCTAACACTCGTCCTGCATGTTCAATTGCAGCAATGTAGCACCACTCCTCCCGGGTGTTGCAATTTCCATTTTCTTCAGTGTAGATCGACAGACCACCATTTAGCTGCGCAACTAAGAATCAGCTCATCCAAGCTTCAACCAGATTATGAAAAAACTTTTTGAAGCACAACCACAGTTTCACTTGTTACATACTCCTTCCTCTTCTAACAAATAATGAAGGTAGCAGATAAGTGTTGTTTGATTTAAAATTCAGAAATAAAATGTTTATAATCTATCAATAAACATGTGTTCTTTTTTTCGGCCCGCTTAGATAATTTTGTATTGCATCTGTCCCTTCCCATAAAACGTTTGTTGCTCTTTACATAATTTGGTTTATTTGTAACAATTTAGAGCACACATTTAACTTATATCATTTGCTGATGGAAGTATTTGTGTTCACTCCTGATATTTGTAACTACTTTTTTTTTTCTGTCTCCTGATAACCAGTTCAAAGAAGTCATATGAAGTTCTCTGCATGTTTGCCCATGTCTGCTCAAACCCCACTCAACCCCCTCCAGAAGCAAATCCTAGTTACGCCACTGAGAAGCCCTGATATAGGTTAACCCAAATGTTATTCCAATTTGAGATACAGGGTCAAACTCAGCTCGGCATGAGTTGATGAACTGATAATCCATGCAGTAATGAATGCGATTTTAATGGCACTTCTTGCAACCAGTCCATTGTTCCGCTTGGTGAGCTCCCTTTTCAGATCTCCCCCAGCAAGGCAGCTCCACTCCCTCATAGCCTGCCAGCCAGCATAAGCTCCAGACAGTGGAGGTAGGTTCAGACTACTCACCAGCGACCAGCACCAAGAAATTCACTTCCTCACAGCTCCTGCTTTCGGAAGCAAAAAACCCTCGATTCGAAAGTAGTTGATCTATGAATACATGCATAGCTTATTTTACAGCGAACCAAACACTATACGGGTACAATAACCTGAACCAGGGGCGGTGATCGGTAATTAATTTAAATACAGATATTCTACTCAACAAAAGTATATTTCCCTCCTCGACTCTAAAAATAATTCAGTGTTCATAACGAATCACCAGGGAACGGATTTATATGTACCGTACAAATAATTAATGAAGAATGTACATATATATTTAGCGATTTTTATAGAAATATGGATGGACTTAAAATTACAACAACAACAACAACAACAACAAAAAACTAAAATTTCTATTTAATATTCAAGTTCAAAGAAGCCAAACAAAGTAGATCTACTTTAAACAATGTTGCATTTCCTATTTTAGTACCAATATGATATTTGAAGAGTAATCAATCTTTTATTCTCCGTTACCAAACCAATGGATTACGAAACATTATTTAGTGCCGGAAAATGAATCTTCTCCTGTTGCCTTCAAGGACAGAATAATATCACGTGATCTTATTAACTCAGGCGTTGACAGGCGTGATAATGACCTGAAAACCAGCTAAATTATTATTTTTTTAAATCTTCTTCTTCTTCTGCTGCTGCTTCATTCCCCGTTTCCAGTTCCCTGGGCCGGGTTGCGTTTCAAGGACCTCCACAGTTGTCTATCCCTCCACCATTCATTTCCTTCTTTCAATACTTCTTTTTATTTTACTCCCTTCACTATGATTTCCTTCGCCGTATCCATCCATCTCTTTCTGGGCCTTCCTCGTGGTCTTCTCTCTTTGAACTCTATTTTCTTCCATTCTCATCATATGCCCATACCACTTCCGCTTACTGGTCTATCTTGTCTTGCAATTTTGAGAACCCAGTTCTCTCCCTAATGTCCACAATTCTGATTTTATCGCTCCGTGTCTTCCCAATTATTCCTCTAAGGAACTTGATCTCTGCTGCTTGGATTCGGCTTTCATCGCGTTTTGTTGTGGTCCAAGTACCTGCTGCATGTGTCAAAATTGGTGTGTAATTCATTGAGAATAGACCTTTCTTGCATTCCTCTGGGACTTCCTATTAAATATAGATGTTCAATGTGTTTCTTCATTATTGACAGTACTGCTAATTTAATAGAATGTAATACTTTTTAGCCGAATTATGGTCTATATTGATTTTAATGACTAACTCAAAGTATGGAAACACGACACGTCATTCGTGAGGATAATACAAAATATGTTTAGCTTCCAAAATAGATGTGTGTTTACAGATAAATCCTTTCCATGCTAATAAGTTCCTGACAGCCTCGTGCGGTTTATTGTAATAGCTGTTGTTGATTCTCTAGGGGCTTCGGTCATGTAGCCCCGTGTACGTGGGTGTGTGAAGAATTTGTTTGATAACCTGTGTCGCTATGTAGTATACTGGTGTATTTGTAATTGAGGTAGGATTTGGGTAGGAAGCGGCCGTGGCCTTAAGTCAGGCACAGTTCCGTCATTTGCCTGGAATAGAAGTGGGAAACAACGGAAACCCACTTCTAGGATGGCTGGGGTAGGAGTCGAACCCGCCTGTTCTCAGTTTTGCCTCACAAGCAGGGTGTACCCCATTCCAGCCCTCAGACCATAATTTAACCTCTTGGCAGCGCCGGGAATGAAACCCGGGCATCCGCGGTAACAACCAAGAATGCTTGCCACTCCTCAACGAGACGGACTGTTGTAATAGCGAGGGCCGATCTACAGAACCTTCCATGTAAAGTACAGTAGGTTATATGGAGTGAAGGTCCGGGCGAGAAAACAGTGGACATAGCACTGCCTTGCACGAAAATTATTCTGTGCTATGAAATGATTCGGATTTTTAAGAGCGTTAAAAATCCCTCTGTATGCTTTCCTTCATACAATAGTTAGTGGAAGGTTCTTTATCATACCATAATTCAATGACATGGGACCGCCGGCTTTACTTCCCCTCCGAAGGAAGGCATACTGAGGGATTTTTAACGCTCTTAAAAAAAAACGACGACTTCGGTCGGGTTTGAACCCACGACCTTTGGCATAGAAGCTCAGCATGCCACCAACTGCGCCACCGAAGCCGATAATTCAAACATTATCCGCAGCGTATCCGCTATCCGCACAGCCATTGCGAAAAGTTTTGCGGAGCAGGGCCTTAGACATGGCCACGTAACGGGAACGTTGAGGTCAGACGAGTCTATGTTGCACAAAGCCAATACTTTCGTCTAGTCATGTTGTCTGTACACGGCACGCGTCTTGAGGTGCTATAGTCAAGTAGCCACGGGCTGGGCTAATGATCCACGCTATCTCATTCATGAACACGACGAGGGACGCCACCAGATGTCAAGCGCGCAATAAAAACAGCGAGCACATCCATATGGCGCGGCAGGGTTGCCAACATTCCGATGAGCTGGAACTGCGCATGCCGCTCCGCAAACAATCTTACTTTTACCACTAAACGGAAAGTTTTCTTGGTAGATTCATTTGAGGCTAAGACATTCAGTCATTTAGCCGCGTGTACTTCGGTGTGTGTGTGTGTAATTTTTCTCCGATAACCTGTGATGATATGATGGCTGCATGATGTGATAATTGTTGTTTTAACCCTGGATGAGTAAGGTGTAGTTATTACACCATTATGAGTACGAACTCCACTTATTAAAGTTGAAATATGAGATAAACATGTTGAACTTTTCTTTAATACATTGGAGTTACTAACCTAACATTATTGTGTTAATTTAATGCAGAGAAAATTACAGCTTTTAATAATTCGAGTCAGTATAGAACGTACAAAAAACTTTTACAAAAATAATGTTCTAAAATATGCTTGCAGAAAAGAGGTCATTTTCACACTTTTCAGCCAATGCAGGTGATCACTTTGTTGTGTTCCTGACATACAGATCTATTACAAACACCACAGAAAACTGTGGTTTCGTTCGTTTGCAGTTCACTGAAATTGCACACAACAGAAAAAGTATCGCATCGAGTAAGGTGGGGTGCGACACCACACCAAGGTCTGTGTCCAGCTAAGAAGTACTTCAACCTGGATGTAAGAGGGAAGAGACCAAGAGGAAGACAGAGGTGACGATGGATCGAGTTCGATCAGAGATGGAGAAGAATGGTTTAACTGGGACAATGTCCAAGAACAAATGATGTACCAAGATGGGCAAGATGGAGAGCGCTTGTTTGCCACACCCGGGAAACTGGAGATGGAAAATGATGACATTTACAATAGAATGACTTCTACGCTTTTCCAGGGGAATCTAGATTTAAAACTCTAGATGTACAACCCTTACATCGAAATTGAATTTCCCATTAAAATAAATTATGGAAAGTGAAAAATTGTTTAAACGGCAGTGGCGGCTGGTGACATTGTTGCAGCGTTGCACAACTCCCAATAATTTTACACCTAATTCGTCGTTTCTTTTCCTTTAATGTTTTAGTTTTATAGATCTAATGCACTCAAAAATGTGTTAAAATCATCGATATTTTGATATTATTTATCCTAATGCTTCACACTGTACCTATAAAAGCTGCCGCCTTCAAATCAAACTCCAGGGGGTTAGCTCTCTTGTGGCGACTCCCAAGTAGACAGCGCGACCGGCAGGGACGAGGCCAAACTTGTACATAGCTTGCTGGCCAGCATGGGTAGTAGGGAGTTGCAGACGAGCTGCCACACTCAGATCCAAATGGCACCGTTAGACTACACCTCTCTTTGGAAATGACAACACCCTCGATTTCTCTTACTCCGCGAAGGGTAGTTTAGTTAGTTAGTTATTGCTGTTTTAAGGGGCGTAACTACGAGGTCATCTGCCCCTGAAGGGTAGTTTCTTTCCCAACCACTAGGGAAATGCTACACCACCAACAACAGTACAAATATCGGAATTTCATAGGGAGACAGTTGGTTCACACCCAATTATTTTTAGATGTTTTCTCAACATAACTTCATTTAATATTTTTGTCAATTGTTCCGTGAAGCGAGCCTAAGAACGCCAGCATTGCTGTAAGTACAGTAGATAATTGGCTGAACTATTTTGCGACGTATTGTTGGTGTACAGTAGCGGTCTATGTTGGCTTTTACCACTCTTGTTCTTGCGGGATTTGGGTTGCGATTAGTTCTGTATTTAGTTGATTTGAGTATTTTGGTTTCAGGCAGATACATAACTGTGCATTATAATAATAATAATAATAATAATTATTATTATTATTATTATTATTATTATTGTTTGGTTGATTGTGAGTAGACCTATGCATTCACTACGAAATTTCTAGGCTAGCAAAATTCAGTGTTTTGATTGTTTGCCTTTCGCGCCACTTTCCGATATAGCTCCCTTGTATTGTGGAGTGTGAATGAAAATTAATAGAGTAAGTAATTTACTAGTTAGACAGTTTTCCCAGCTCCCTGATAAACTTAAAAACACTCGGTAAACCATTACCGGATAAGTATTGTCCAAAATATAAGTACACGAGGGCGTTTAAAGGAGATATTTAAGGCATTAATAAATGGTTATGTGAATGCGATATTAAAACGCTTTATTCTGTTTTCCATGTTTGTTGGTCGAGAATCCACGTGGTCAAAAATAGGAGTTACGGAAATTAATCCCTAAAATAAAGAAACATGAATCTTCAGCTGAGCGGCTTCGGTGCCGTAGTTGGTAGCATGCTGAGCCGCTATGCCCAAGATCGCGGGTTCAAACCTGGCCGAAGTCATTGGATTTTTTAAGAGCGTTAAAATCCCTCAGTACGCATTCCTTCGGAGGGGAAGTAAAGCCGGCGGTCCCATGTCATAGATTTATGGCATGTTAAAGAACCTTCCACTTATTACACCTGTGTGAAGCTAAATTATAGGTTAAAATTTGAACAACGCTCTTAGGTTCCCACGTTCGTCGCCAGGAGCCGACTGCGGTGGCGTGTAGTAACCAAGTTCTGAACTAGTAGTCGTTCACGGTGGCCTTTGACGGCAAAAGTAGGAACTGCTTGAAATTCAATGTCTGCAGTCCTCACTTAAAAACAGATAAGACTCACTAATACAGCCATCACAATTAACACCGGTTATCAGACAGTTTATCCACACACCCAAAGTACACGGGGCTACATGACTGCGTCGTCGCAGCTCCTAAACTGAGGAACCAACCAACCAACCAATCTTCAGCTGTTTGAAATTGACACTTTTTGGAAATGTTAACGAAGCTGCACAATTGGACAGTGCCTATAGAAGGTAAATTGCGGAATATAACGAAGAAGTTAGGCACAATAGGTATGTGTTGAATATTGTAATAAACTGTATTCGTTTCTGTGGCTCTTTCGAACTGGCCTTGCGTGATCATGATGAAATCCAGGTGTTTTGAGAGAACTAATTAATTTTAGCGCTGAGTTGGATGCTGTGTTAAAGGTCATTTGGTAAGGGCAACTGTTTTCAAAGGAACGTCCAAAACTATTCAAAATTAACTTTTATAGATTATGTTGGAGGTTTGCCAAGAAGAAGTATCAAAGCAAATAAAGGAATCGGAAATTTTAGCAGATGAAATTAGTGATATTTCAAACATATTTCAGATGGCTGTTGTGTACCGATACGTAGTAAGAGGCAAACAAAACATGACGCACACACATTAGCAGGGTGTTTACTGGATGAATTAAAGAAGCAGAAATTGAATGTAACTCCTCAAAAATGAATTGCGCAGACGTATGGCAGAGCGCACTTCATGGCTGGTTCCTCTGATGGGGTTCAAGCTATAGTAAAACAAGTAGTTCCGTGAAGAACTATACAGCCTATTTTCATATATCCTACTTATGTTAATTGCCTCTAGCAACATACACTATTTCAGTTTGATTGCTGTAATAGATTCGTAGATATTGAGAACCGACTAAAAATTTCGGATGGTCGCCATGTTGGATTTTATATATGTAGGTCCTAGAGTTATGTACTGTTACATGCAGATTATTGTGTACGTGTAGTATTCAAACTACAATCGCATAATTAGGACACAAGAAGTAACAAGGAGATTTTAAAATTTCGCACATCCGCCATCTTGAGGTTATGTAAACAATTGAACTAAATTAGATACCAGTGCATTACAATGTGTATAAATATTTCCTGTACCAGATTTCAGTGCGTTTGGAACATTAAATCGCGAGAAAGGTCTATTTAAAATTTTCAACTTCGCTTGGCTGCCATGTTCGTTTTGTAGTTAACCGGTTTCTGGAAGTCTTATAGATGGACTTCCGTAGTGCCCTTTATCTCCGTAAAGATTTCAGGGAGATACCGCTAATAGTTTCACAGATATGGAATGCCGGTGAAATATTTCGCACATCCGCCATCTTGTGGTTATGTAAACTATTGAACGAAGTTAGATGTCGGTGCATTACAATGTATATAAACATATACTGTACCAAGTTTCATTGCGTTTTGTTGGTTAAATCGCGAGAAACGTCTATTTAAAAGTCGCAACTTCGCTTGGCCGCCATGTTCGTTTTGTTGTTACCAGATTTTCAAAGGTCACATAAGTGAACTTATAGTTGTTCCCTTTATCACCATACAAAATGTCAGGGTAATATCGGTAATAGTTTCGGAGATAATGAATGCTGGTGAAATATTTCGCACAGCTGCCATGTTGGATTGGTGAGTCGTAACAAAATTTGAAGGGCACGGTCGGGGTCGCAGGGAATAGTGCTATGAACTTACCGAGTATCATTGAAATCGCTCCAGCCGTTTAGATTTTATTAGGGGGACACACACACACGAATCACACACACACACACACACACGGACAAAAGGTGATCTCATAAGCCTATTTTTTCAAAATTGAAAATAGGCTAAAAAAGACTGATAGTCAGTCAGAAAGACTAGACTTTATATCATTTTAAATGCTACAAATGCTGCGTGAACTCAAAGTCCGTTAGCAAGTGCAAACCAAGGTCAAAGGAGGTTGCTGTCTAGATGTCGTCACGCTCACCGGAGCGCGCGGGGAAAGGAGGAAGCTCAATCAGTATTATGACGTCACACACCTCAGTGCATTCTCGGTACATTTCGTCCCGTCACCGTAACGTAACGCCAGACCCTAGTGTAACTACGAAGTCGACAAGATCATTTAAAATGATAAAAATCCTATCCTTATGCAGAATATGTGCCCGTCTTTGTTAGTAATAACATTTTTCGTTAACGTACAAACTTTTCGGTTGCCATGTTTTTATGTTGAGAATGTTTATTATCCCGGAGATGCAGACCCACCCTTAGACAACCTGCTGTGTTTAAAATTCTTCTCATTAACTCACTCATAGGGCTTAAATACATTAATCTGATTTTTTTATGAATTCCTATAGGAAGAAGCCCAATAGAGCCATTAAAATTTGTCTATTTGTCGAACGCACAGTTATTTTGGAAAACCCATGTATTTCAGTTTTTATAGAACTGTAGTTTATCTAACGTTAATTCATTTTTGTTACATGTGTAAACTTCCCATATAAAATTGTGACAGAAATTTTGGTGCAACACCCAGCTTTTCTTACCACCGGCCGCCACTGGTAAACGGTCACTTCAATTTCAGCGTCATGGTGAAAATCAATAGGTGCCTGTACTGGGAGGCGGTGATAAATTTGAGGATAAGCGTGTTGGTAGTTGACACCACTCTGGAGCAGAGGAATGCAGATCGGAGAGAATGAGTCACAAGCGAGGGAGCGCCACCCCTAGTATCGATCACACACGCTATTGTTCCCACATAGCCGTGTCTTCACCCACAATATAGCAGCGATAATGCATTGCTGAATGCGTTAGGCAGTATGACCAATGTAACCTACCAATTATATTCCAACTAGCAACCCGCCCCGGCTTCGCCCGAGAACAGTTATGAATGCATTACGTGATAAGCGCTTTCTTTTTCTATGTCAATGAACTACGACCTACACCCGTTTTACATGATGATGATGATAATTGTTGTTTTAAGGGGCCTAACATCGAGGTTATCGGCCCCTAATGATCTGGGTGATAGCGAAAATGATAATGAAATGGAAACCAGAACAAAATTATCGAAGACTGAAAATACGTACAAAAAGGAACTCACATGGAAACAACTCACAATATGGTCCTACAAAAGGGAATTTAGAACGAAAAGTTGCACAAAAAGAATAGATTGAAAAAGACCCAAAAAACGTAGGCTAGATTCAAAATACGTACAAAATGCAAAGTAGCGCCGAAATACTTACAAAATGCAACTGAAATTCAAAATACTTACAAAATGCAAATGAGATCGAAAGTACGTACAAAATGCAATTGAGGTTCAAAATACTTACAAAATGCAATTGAAATTGAAAATACACAATGCAATTCAGATTGAAATATCCCAGTTCCAATCCAAATTATTCACAAAGTGCAATTGAAATTCAAAATACTTACAAAATGCAATTGAAATTGAAAATGCTTACAAAATGTACGGTAGATTCAAACGACTCATGTGGATTGACAATACTTACAAAAAGCAATTTAGATTGAAAATACTTGACAAATGTAATTTAGATTCAAAGTACCCACAAAATGCAATTGAGAATCAAAATATGTGCAAAATTCCCACCAAACAAAATGCAATTTAGATTCAAAATTCGTGCGAAATGCGGTTTTGGTTGAAAATACTTACAAAATGCAATTGAAATTCAAAATACTCACTAAAATGCCCTGACGCCTGCATTGAAAGACTTACTAAAAAGCAATTTAGATTGTCAATCTTTACAAAATGCAATTGAGGTTGAAAACAATCGCGAGATGTAATTTAGATCGAAGAGACTTACAAAATGCAACATAGATCAAAAATGCCTTAAAAAAAATGGTAAAAGGGAATTTAGATACACGGTGATTCGAGTAACAAAAACAGTGCGGGAATCTTAAAGAGAAAAGGAAATAGAAGGAAAAGAGGAGAGGAGAGGAGAGGGGAGAGAGGAGAAGGTCCGCCCCAAAGGGAAGGGACAAAAAGGGGAAAACGGACCCAGCTCAGGAATCCCTCGGGGTCGCCAACGCCCGAACTCACCAGCCGTGAGCCCCTGAGGGTGTAGCATTATCGACGGTGCACCAGAAGTGGTGGGGCTACATACACCCTGCCTCCTTAAGGGCCTTGTGCACAAGGCAGGAGGTAAAAGGAAAAGAACAAGAAGGCTGACCCCTCACAGAAGGAGGGTATCAGGAAAGATGAGACAAGGGCCAATTAAGGCGGGAAAGGAAGAGACTCCCTAGGCCTCGGATACCCTAATACCGTCGGGGTCGGAAGAGAACAAGAGTTGACCAAGGAGGGTCGACAGGAAAGAAGAAAGAGAGGAGCCCGGCACAAGTAAGTGGAAGCAATGCCGGACTCAGCTGGGGCCCCGTGGTCGCCAACCCACAACCCACTAGATGTGAGCCCCTGGGGGGACCCGTTTTACATCTCGGCCTGCTGGGTTAATATCACTGACTGGACTATTAATTATATTATCATGGAGATGCATGTGCAACGAATTCTTGTCAGACGTAATTTAAGAATGACCAGATGCTGCTGGCTGTATCTGCGGTAATAGGCTCGTCCGCTAGCTGGGCTGTAACTGGGGTGATAGGCTCGTCCCTAGCTAGCTCGTCAACTGTCACCTCAGAAATTGAATGGGGATTGTTGGAAGAAATAAAAACACTTGTACTGGGCGATGTATTGAAGATAGAGATAGGGTCTCAAGGACTTTTTTGTAGAACTTTGCATGCCGAACAATTCTTTCACTCATAGTATATAGATATTTTTAACAGTTTGCCCAGCGTAAGCTTAAAAAGCGCGCGGATGCCAGTTTTTTTTGACATTTTCACTGATATCGCTACTGCTTGGCTTCCTTTGATCATAAATAAATTATTTTCTACAGAAACCTTCCTCGAGATAACCTTTACAGAATGGTGAAAACCGCATCAAAATCCATCCAGTGGTTCTCGAGATTACCCGTGACATCCAAGAATCGGGGACTTCGTTTTATGCTGAGTAGAGATTCCTTGTCAAGTATAAGGGCCGAGTTCACTAACGCAGCGTTAACAGGCCGTCATTAAATGCCTCGTTAATTTTAACATCGGAATTAAACTAACAGTAGTTTGAGTTTCACGAACACATTCGCCGATTAGGATCAGCAAACGAATCTTGATGTTTAAGCGCTGTACAAAACTATGATAATTGTTTAAAGGGGGCCTAACTTCTAGGTTATCGGCCCCTAATGGTCTGGGTGATAGCGAAAATAACAATGAAATGGAAATCATAACGAAAACCAAGGTAGATTGTAAATACTTACATAAATGGAACTTAAATTGAAAAGACTCGCAAAATGAACAGTGGAAATACTTACAAAAGGTAATTTAGATGGAAAATACTAAATAAAAGCAAGTTAGATTGAAAAATACGCACAAAATGGAATTGAGAATCGAAATACGCACAAAATGGAATTGAGATTCGAAATACTTACAAAATGGAATTGAGATTCGAAAATATACAATGCAATGTAGATTTAAAAAATCATTGAAAGATGATTGTGGCGGTATTTGTAAACACTATCCTTCGGTTTAATCAAGCAGTCCGTGAGCTGCAAAAACCTAAAAGTTATATACTTCTTGGTGAAAAAACAAACATGGCTAATGAGGAAAAGGGGAAGAAGAGCCGGGGATCGAGTTTTTCTTTGGTTGAAAGAAACATACAATACGCTGAAAATAAGAGGACTGATGCTGTGACGTCTACGTAGTCTTTTATTAAATTTTACATGTGCTAAACCGTAATGCATCACAAGATATTACACATAAATAAGAAATTGTACATACTGTATCTTACTTGTAAAATGGGAATTCCAAGGTGTAAAATAATCAACACAGAAGGTTTTGACAACCGAAATCTTATAGTAAATACTGTGTAGTCTCCTTCAACCTCGTTTATCCGAACTTGAGACTGGAACTGATCCGGATTAACGAAAATTCGGATAATTAGAAAGAAAAAAAAAACAACAACTAAAAACAAATACATGTTATATAATCTATCAACATAAGTTGTAATACGGTATTGAGGATGATTATCAAATGTGTTCGAACCCACGCGAGATAACACCACTGATTTGAAAAGGCTGGATCAACCCCTGTTTACATAGTGCATTGCAAATTTCCATATCTTTACAAGTTTCTTTTTCTAAGGCAACCTCTCCTTTCTCGCCACGCTGGCGCTGTGTGCATTCCAGGTTCAAGAGCTGCGAGCTATTGTGGCAAACAGCTGTCCATCAAACGATCTTCCCCTCGGCCCTGCTAGCATCAACGCAAATCGCTCTTGTTGGCTACAATAGCTGTCGGCCATTTGGCTAACTACGCCAGTGAATTGCGTTCTACAACGGTGCTGAAATACACAATCCTCAAGTTATACAACAAACTTGGATGGAGTTAGGAAAGTCTCAGACCAGTCCAAGGGTATGACTCAAGGGCCCTATCAATGGCCTATATAGTTTTTGTTTGTTTGTGGAGGGGGCATGGAATAGCCCCCCCCCCCCCCCATAGAGAAGTGGGTCCGGTGTCCCTCACAGGGAAACTTTTGTATAATTTGGTGTGAAATGATGAGTTTGAAGCCTATCTGACATCACTTTTTCAAACAATTTGTCGTGATGTTTTATACACCGGTCAAAAAATGTTTTGCATATTGCATGATTTACTTCAATTGCTGAATGAAATTTCGTTTTTGCACATTGGCTCATGTGGTAACTAAGATAACACGTTTGTACCGTGCACTGTTAGTGCATACAACCTGCACAAATGGGGGAAGTGGCCAAACCCCTACTGTGGTTGCGGTGCATTGAACCAGACCATCAGGCACGCTGTCTAAGATTGCAAACTAAGAGCGTACTTAGGTGACCCTAGCGACTTTTTCAGTGCTACACCATCGAGCCTGGACTGGAGAAAATAGATTGAACATAAGGTCATAAGGTTGATAGCATTGTTTCAAAACGTATTCTATGCATAAGTCACTAAGGCGTACTTCTAGAGAGCAGATGCCTATCAGATTGAACCTTATTGGCATACAAACCTGAGTTTTGAAACAATGCTCCTCATATGTGCTAGTATGTACATGGGTTGGTTTTTTAGTTTTGGCACCTTAGTTATAACTGGATTAATAACTCACTTAGATGGTTCCAAGTTTCACAGACCATCGATGTAGTCCCCGCCATTGCGTACAACGTGTCCCAATGATGCGGAAGTCGTTGGATCCCGTTGGCACTGCCCAATCTATTGATGATACGAAGAGAGCGCTCGGCAGCCTGCTTAACGTCTTCAATGGTACGGAAGCGCTGCCATACCGTTCCCCGAGGGCAAACCGTTACTGCGTACTATTGTTCGTTCCAGCAAGACCATCTCCGAGGAGCTCCGAGAAGGAAACGGCGCCACCATATGGTTACACCGCCCATCGTTCTGCATGACAATGCTAGGGCACACACAGCAGGCGTTGTGTCGGCATTGTTGGATCGCTGGGGCTGGGAGGTCCTCTATCACCCCCCATATTCTCCCGACATCAGTCCCTGCGACTATGATCTCATCCCGAAGATGAAGATGACAATGACGTTAAGCAGGCTGCCGAGCGCTCACTTCGTACCATCAATAGATTGGGCAGTGCCAGCGGGATCCAACGATTTCCGCATCGCTGGGAACACGTTGTACGCAACGGTGGGCACTACATCGAGGGCCTGTGAAACTTGGAACCATGTAAGTGAGATATTAATCCAGTTATAACCAAGGTGCCAAAACTAAAAAAACAACCTATGTACTTATATTAGTATTAATATTGTGTTGCACGTGTAATGCCATACGCTACATAAATAAATAAAACCAGTTATCGGATAAAGCACGTGCATTATATTTGGTCCACAAATACATAAGCTTGCAATATGCAACACTTTTTGGCCAGTGTATTTGGTTATTTCAAACACAACTAAAATACATTTTTATGTTACTTTTTATTAATACAATCATCTTGCTCACTTGATAGTATTTAGATGAAAAGAATTAACATTACTGTTTTGATTACAACTTACAGTACTGGTATAATATAAAGTCAATGTTTCTTGAAGCATTACCAAATCGGTTTATAACTTAATCGTCAGTGATTTGTACATCTCTCAATATATAACAATCCTAGACCAATGAGTGTGTTTTCAACCTACTCAAATTCCGTTCGGCAATAGCTGCAGAGACAGGCAAAATTGCCAAAAGTTTGATAAGGGTATAAAAGTTAGGGAAGAACCTTTTGTCACGCGCTTCAAGGGCCCTCATTGCTTGGTAGGCTCTTAACCCTTTCGTTCACAATTTATTTGTCAACATCAGAATTTTCTGATGTAAAAAAATGTTGGACCCTTAGAAAATAAGACAGTGCAGAATTTAATAACTTTATATTCTATAGCTCAAAAATACAGCATGTCCATATTTGAATACAAAAGTACTCGGCGGTTGCATTACATACATTTTTTGAATCATTTGTAGGATGAAGGATCATCGATATTAGCTCAAAAATACGTATTTGGCAGTACAAATCTTGGTGAAGCATGGTATATTTACTTTTCTGGGTGTAAAGCAAAGAAGTGCAGAAGAAAGATTTGTTATAGTATGATGTTTCCAGAGAATGGCCTGAGAATTGTTGTGTTAAAAGGTGGTGTCCTCAATAGGGGACACGGTGAACGAAAGGGTTCCGAGCGAAGGCACTGGAGAGTAATAATAGTCTATGTTGTTACAGAGAGAACTGATTGTCACACAGTTGACATCGCTCTACAGTCGCCTCGGTTTGCAACGTTGCCATATGTCATAGTATGCTATATAGTACATCATAAGTATATTGGTTTCTAATGTTTTAATTCATAAACAAATATGAGGCCTAGATGTGAAAATTTCGGCACCCCCCCCCCCCCCTAACCACTTCTTGAAAGTAACCACGTTACAGGTAAACCCTCAATATCTCGAATCGTTAGGGGATGTAAAAAATAAGACATACGTATCAAAACAGTGTTAAATGTGGGCCCTATAATGACGTGAGTAAACTTTCAACATAAATATAAAACAGCCAAGAAGATGGCGCACAGCGCCAAGCAACCTTCGTTCTGAAAGGAACGTCTCAGTAATTCTTTATCACTTAAGTAGTCCAATGGGAAAATTGTAATTTGTGACTGATCAGAAACATACATTACGACTGATGACGTCAGCCTGTGTCCCAGCTCATAGAAATACGTTTGATCAGTGAATGGGCAGGAATATTTCATGAATGCTGAAAGCCGAGAGTGCCGGCAAGACAGGGAGTGTTTCCAATCTTCACACAAACTAACTTCTCTTCACCGTACAATCGCTGTCGCTCTTGGGAAACTTTTCAATTGCTCTGATTACCACTTCATTAGACCACGAAGAGCGTGTGAAACAACTTGCCATAAAAGAATATATAGAATTGGATGAGTTATTTTCCCTTTTGTGAATTTAAAAGTTCAATAAAGGAAGATATGTAAAGGGTAGATGGTACTAGGGCCCGGATGTTGATGCCATAAAAAGTTAAAAAAAAAGCACTTAAAATTTTCAAAAATGACTAATAAATGACCTAAAAATTCGAAAAATGCACTATAAAATGGAGAAAATGATCTTATAATAATAAACTCCCCAATATTTCAAAAATGACAAGCTCAAACTGAAGTCAATCAAAATAGATTTCTAGCACTTAACAAAAGGTTTATGTTCACTTCGTTCTGGGTTGCACTGCACTACGAATGCCATTCTGTAAATGATCTGCGGTTATCAGCCAACAAGTTTTTATATCTCGAAAAGCTGCGTTCAACATCAACTGATGTGATCGGAGCGTACTTGAAGTGAGGAAGGTCATTTCCTGCTAAATCCTCAATGCAGTAGTATTCACCAGAAAGAATGTCAGATTTTGCATAATGTTTTATGCCAGGTGTTTTTGTACAGCACTTTTTTCAGTTTTGATGCAATACCCGTAGCAATTTCACCACGATTGTTGCTAAAACTAGTTTCCAGCCGGTTGATTAAGGAAATGGAATCAATATTTCAAAATTTTAAATTATCTTGTACCAGCTACTAGATTCTTTTTAACTCTGAGAGACGTAATTCCCTCATATAAAGCTGTGACATGACAATTGAAAAAAACATGACCTTATAAGGCCGATTTCTCTAAAATAAGACCAAAAAATCTACCAAACTCAAAAAAATGCTCTTAAAATTGAAAAATAGCACCAAAAATGCAAAAAGATGCAAAATAAAAATGACATATTTGAAGACGGAGTTTCTAAGTACTTCAGCATAGTTTTCGACAGCTCAGTAATAAGATGACATGTCATCAACATCCGGGCCCTAAATAACGAATAAGTGTCACTTTCAGTACACACTATGTTTAAAAAGGGAAAACATTTGCTCCAATATGTTACAAATACTCCCTCCCTCTCTATAGCAATTCTAACTGACAATATACTTAAACACAAATCCCACCATACAGGGGCGTAAAAACTGATAGGGCAGGGGGCCATGGACTGTCCACTCGCACACTGCAACAATGCCTGGAAGGACAGGAGAATGTCAGGTCACCAGCAGTGACGTATCATTCGTTCACTAGGTTGGATGTACGGGTTATCTCGAGAACCACTGGATGGAAATCTGTAAATGATTTCTCGAGTAAGGTTTCTGTAGTAAAACATTCATTTATCACCAAATGAAGCCCAGTAGTAACGATTTCAATTATTCGAGTCTGAGAAAAAACTGGGTAAACCGTTAAAAATATCTATATACTATACGTGCAAACCGATTGTCACACAGTTGGCAACGCTTTACCGTTGCCTCGCATTGCAACGTTGCCATATGTCATAGCCCCAAAGTTCAGCTTGAAAAGTCCGTGACAGCATATCTCTATCTTTCTTCCAACAATCACCATTTAATGGAATTTCAATCACTAGCTTCGGAGCGAGCCTATCACCCCAGCTTCGGCCAGCATCAAACTGTCGAATCGTGTCGACTTAGGACTTCAGAGAAGAGTAGGTCTATGCGTGTTTGGAGTTTCACTGTTCACCTCGGACCTGCAGTCCGTGCGCCTTTTAAGCTTACGCTGGGTAAACCATTAAAGATACCGGGCGAAGCCGGGGAGAGTTTCTAGTTATTCCATAATTGGCTAATTTCATTTCTTTGAAATAGTCAGGGGAAGTGATTTGGAGGTTGGCGATGGTATTACTGCTTTCTGGTAATTCTTTTTTTTTCTTTTTGTGTCGAGTGGGAAAGCAATTTAATTAAGTTAAGTCCTTTATGACAGTAACAAATGTACAAAATAAAAATTGGGGAAAATGGGGAATATTAAAATTAGATCACATGGTAGGTGAAAGCGTGGGACTCCTGGGATACATCAGAAGTCAGTATTAAACATAGTCTGACAGCGTCGAATTAATTACAGTTGCCCGTCCCACTGGAGAGCTGAAGTGATCACGTCCCTTCCGGATGTAAACCTGAGCAGACCGGCACCCCACACTTATCTCCACAGTAGTCCAAACGTTTTGACAATGATCATAGATATTATTTCAGTAGTATTGATCCCTCCTGCGGCGCTCACAAGCGTCCGATCGTTACAAATGAGCATTCAAATGAAAGAATAGACATTAGCAGTGACGAATTGCACTCTAATTTCATAAATATATATGATTTCTTTAAAAAATGACTAAAACAAGATGTTCAGTAAAGAACATATAGCCTACTTTCTCCTAAATGCATGGGTATTGTTATAACTGTTTGTCCTTTTCAAGGAGTGTAATTGAATGTTGGTTGTAGTAGCTTGTTGAAATACAACGTGCTATAGGGATATTAAACATGAATATGAGGTGCCCTTTGCTATTGCTCCCTCTGTAAAAAATTTCATTCAATTCGGTTTCACCGTGTTTGAATTGATATGGGGAATGGATTTGCACACATACATGGCCGCTATTTGTAAACTATTGGGCTGATGACCTTGTAGCCAGTCATAAGATGCTTTCCACAAAAAGGCATGTTGTTACAAAATCTGGTAGAGATCAAATAATTAGGATGGTCGTAATTTGATTTAAGCTTTTAACATTTGCCGTCATTCAGTTTCCATCAAGATGGCGGAGATATAAAACATGACACTGAGGTGCCCTTTGCTAGTACTACCTGTGTACCAAATTTCGTTCCATTCGGTTTCACCGTGTTCGAATTAATAGGGGGAATCTATTTTCACACAAAGATGGCCGCCATCCGCAAACTATTAGGCTGATGACCTATTAGTTTGGTCAAAGGATGCTCCCCCCATAAAGGTATGTTGTTGCAAAATTTGGTAGAGATCGGATGATTAGGTTAGTCGTAATTTGATATAAGCTTTAGAACATTTGTGTGGCCGCCATTAAGTTTCCGTCAAGATGGCGGCGATATAAAACATGACATTGAGGTGTCCTTTGCTAGTGCTACCTTTGTACCAAATTTCGTTCAATTCGCGTTCACCGTGTTCGAATTGATAGGGGGGGGGGCAGACATTCAGAGCACACACACACTTTTTTTTTCGCCCTGTGTTAATCTCATAAGTCTACTTTCATTTTTTGCAAAAATCGAAAGTAGGCTAAAAATGTACTAAGTGTGCGATTGGCATACATTGTTGCTGTAGGAAAATACGCTCCATCATTGCTGTCCAATTCAAATCTTGGCCGCTGTGACGGCTGTTTCAGGTCATTTTAACATTCTGGGGTATTTCCTTTATCATTTCGCATGGATTTCAGAAAAAGAAAATCAAAGGAATGAGTACGGTGCTCAAATCGTATGATTTCATAAATATCGAATAACCGGTGAGTGTTATGATGATCCAATTTCGAGCGATTGCCTTCTTAAGTTAGGGAACGTAGAACTTTGAATTCGAACTGAAATATAAATAATGTTCAATATTCCTGTCATTTGGTTGAAATAAAAACAACCTTTCTCCTGAAGTCTCTCATTATAAAACTACTGTATTGGGGCACGTGTGGTTTATGAACATGCGAGATTTCTCGCACGGGTCCGCTAGTATACGGTTATACAATACATGTGATATTCTCGAAGTGAAATATCACGCCTAGTGGTTCAGACTGCACGTGAAAAATTGAGACCCGTGGCTCATGATCGCGAGATTAAAAGATCACGTAAAACTACAAGCTTCCTTTCTTTCAACTCCCCAACAACTAGCAATGGAAATTAAAAGTTTGCAAGAAATGCAAGAACTCAATATCATCCCATTCGCTATTTCTTAACCGGACTCCCACACCAGTTTATCTCCAAGGGAAAAGTTGGAATATCGGAGACTTGAAACATTGTGACTGATCGGAAGAAAATTATTCCTTAACTTCTAGAAGTTAACACCTTCGAAGCAGAGTATTAAAAATAACTTACTAAAAACATAGTGAAACAAGAGAGAAAAATCCTCAAAATAATCCTAGGACCAAAATATGACAACAGGGTTTAGATAAAAAGCCACATGAAATATTATCAATGATTGAAAAAAATCATAGATTATATCAGAAAATGGAGACAAATTTTATGGCCACACATACAGAATGGATGACAATAGAACAGAATACTATCAATGATCGAAAAAAATCATAGATTATGTCAGAAAATGGAGACAAATAGTATGGCCACACATACAGAATGGATGACAATAGAACAGAATACCCTCTGTTCCAAATATTGGATAGCCAGAGATTAGAGCGACAGTATTATTTATTGCAACCATGACCTGATACAATGTGATTCCCTAATAGCCTAATACAGTAAGATTCATAAATCGCAACATGAATTTAAAAATAAATCACAAAATCTACAAATAATTTACAACAATTGGCTGACACAAGAAAATTCTAAACCTAACACCATGTCTGAAAAAAACCTACAATTTCTGTAATTAACGTAAGACCTACAAGAAATTGGTAGACCTATCATCGGTGGTGTGGTTAGTAGCATGCTGAGCTTCTATGCCGAAGGTCGCGGGTTCAAACCCGGCGAAATCGTCAGATTTTTTTAAGAGCGTTAAAAATCCCTCATCACGCCTTTCTTCGGAGGGGAAGTAAAGCCGGCGGGCCCATGTCAGATTTATGGCATGTAAACGAACCTTCCACTAACTAAACTTGTGTGAAGTCAAAATTTGTAGGTTAGGTTTGATTAATGCTTTTAAGTTCCAACGTTCGTCACCGGGCGCTGGTTGCGATGCCATCTATTAGTAGCCAAGTTCACAGCTAGGTGTCGTGGACGGTAGCATTTGGTAGCGAAAGTAGCAACTACTTGAAATTATTGTCTGCAGTACTCACTTGAATTAAAAACAAATAGCACATACTAATACAGTCATCACAATTAACACCGGTTATCAGACAGATTCTACACACACCCGAAGCACACGGGGCCACATGATCGCATTTACGCAGCTCCTAATCTAAGGAACCAACTAACCATTTACAATAGACCAACATTTAACACCATAATAACGGACAAATTTGCCGAGAAACCTACACGGAAGAACACACGATGGACAGAAGAACGCAAAAGAGAGCACAGTGAACGGATGAAGCGTTAATGGCAAGGAACATTGTGCTCAAGTTCTAACGCGCTCTTTAGTTGGCATAACACATTAATAAATAATAATAATAATAATAATAATAATAATAATAATAATAATAATAATAATAATAATAATGTCAGCCCAAGAGGCAAACAAACTTGTGGCACTTCCTGTAGCGGTTCCGTTTATTATTCCACTTGGTCTCCACACTGCCACTGGCGCCACCGTCGCCTCGGCCCGGGCCGACTGTTTTAATTACAGTATTAACACTAGAGGGCGTGTGCATCGTGCGCGTCACCTCGGGGGAGACTTTCCTCGTCATTTACACTCTAGTGTATTAACGATACACGCCAATCCATGTTAATGTTATTTTATCAGCGGGAAACTGACCCCCCCCCTCCAGAGAACACGAGGCATCTTGGCGCGATATTTCAACAATAACAGCGAAATTAACATGAGACGCGTTGAGAAACAAGGTGATAATTCAAAACTATGGATACATCCCATGCCACTGTGATGTCTGTACTAATGTGTGCATTTGTACTTGGGTAGGAAGCGGCCGTGGCTTTAAGTGAGGTATCTCGGCATTTGCCTGGAGTAGAAGTAGGAAACCATGAAGAACCACTTCTAGGATGGCTGAGGTGGGAACCAAACCCGCCTCTTCTCAGTTTTGCCTCACGAGGCAGAGACAGGATGTCTACCAAAACCAAGTAACACATTCCCCTGACATTCAGGATAAATCAGAAAATTCCCTGAGTAACAGAAGCGGCCATAATCTCTACTTAGTATAAAACAAAGTTCCCGAATCTTTGATGTTATGGGTAAACTCGAGAACCACTGGATGGATTTTGATGCGTTTTTCACCATTCTGTAAAGGATATCTCAAGGATGATTTCTGTAGAAAATAATTTATTTATGATCAGGGGAAGCCGAGCAGTAACGATTTCAGTGGAAAAGTAAAAAAACTGGCGTCCTAGCGCTTTGTAAGCTTTCGCTGGGCAAACCGTTAAAAATATCAAAATACCATGAGTAAGAATTGTTCAGCATGAAAAGTTCTACCAAAAGGTCCGCGAGAGCATATGTCTATCTTCAATACATCGCCCACTATAAGTGTTTTCAAGTTTTAATTTCTTCCAACCATGTCCATTCAACTACTGAGGCGACAGTTTACGAACTAGCTAAGGGCGAGTCTATCATCCCTATTACAGCCCAGCCGGTGAACCTATTGCCCCAGATACAGCCAGCAGTAAACTGTCTAGTCGTGTTGAGTTAACAACTTTAGAGAAGAGTGGTTGTGTTTGGAGTTTCCCTGGAAGTGCAACTCAGCTTTTCTTCATTTCGCCTGTAAACTTTTTGTTCCGCAATATTCACAGTCAAGTTAAGATTGGACGGAAGGGGGATTTGTGTTTCATGCACCTCACCATTTTTAAATTACATCTGACAAGAATTTGTTGCACATGCATCTCCATGATAATGTAATTAATAGTCCAGTCAGTGATTTTAACCCATTATGCTGAGACGTAAAACGGATATTGGTCGTTGTTCATTGACATTGAAAAAAAAAAGCGCATATCACGTAATGCATTCATAACTGTTCCCGGGCAAAGCCGGGTCGGGTTGCTAGTAAATATATAAAACAGAGTTTGACTTAAAAGAGTATTTCAAAAAGTACACGAACTGATCGTGAAA
Organism: Meconema thalassinum; assembly: GCA_946902985.2. Lineage (NCBI taxonomy): Eukaryota > Metazoa > Arthropoda > Insecta > Orthoptera > Tettigoniidae > Meconema > Meconema thalassinum. Next base: position 160,134,122 of record OX336399.1, on the reverse strand, counting down.
GCCTATATACACCATCTTTTTAATAAAGGGTAGCATGACAAAGTTGAAAAGACAAAAAGAAATAGTTTTTAATTTTTCATTCAGAAAAACTATTGTACTTTCGAGTGTTGGAAGTAGATCGTCAATAGTAATCAACTCAAAAATCATACACTTACACATTTATATACAAATACACAGTCTGCACATGTAATTTGTGTGCTCTATCTTATAAGAAATGTGAGCTTTCTGATTTAACGTCAGTGCGAACATATACAACAATCACCACCAGATTACCGTATACTCTTCCCCGCAATCAAAATTTAAATGCTTAATTTCCAATTATTCGAGGTTGGACCTTGTAAAACTAAAATTCCGCGAGTGCCATTAAAATATCCTGATAATTCCCAGAGTTTTTCCACGATTTAAAAATTCCCTGAGTATTCCCTGTTTTCCAGAGTAGTCGACACCCTGTGAGAGTATCCTGTTCCAGCCATCACACCAAGAGTAATGTCTTGGCAGAGCCGGGAATCGAACGCGGACCTCATGGGTGACGGCCAAGAATGGTAGTCACTGTCCCACGAGGTGGGTTCTTGTGAGGGACGATGACATGTTGAGTTGATCAGACTACTCACTCCTAAAAAAAACTTTAGAACCCGAGTTTAAATTTCTTGGCAGAGTCAATGATTCAACCCAGATTCTTGACTACAGAAAGAGGCACCCCTGCTACAACTAAGACGTTGCTGACTCATTGTAGCAACCAGCCAAGGTTCCTCGAATCTGTAATCATGTAATCAATGGCCGCGGGCACTGTCATCGTTAATATTTGGCTGGGTGAGTCATGGCGAGACGAGGAGGGCTTCGCTCATCCCTAGCACAATATTGGAAATACCGCAGCATCATGGGTCCTGCCTGCCTGGTGAATAAACATACTCTGTGTAAGGGAGGCGATGCTCTAGTACATACACTTATGCTAACGGGGGATCACAAATTGAGGGACGTGGTTCGGAAACCATGAAGCGTCAGCTGAGATTGGCATTGCTTCCCACTTGAGCAAGGCTTCTCAATTTTTAAACTTTCTTGTCAGCCTTTCTTGGTCAACTCTTGTTGTTCTTTAAGTCAAACAGTTAAAAATATTTCAGGTGTTCACAGCAGCCCCCTGTCTTTTATGAAACTGCTAACTGATTGTAATAAGTGTGGTAAGTCGCGAATTCTAAGAGACTTAACGATTATAATAGGAACAAAATTTCGCATTTCTGATTAGGGAAATATTTTGCATTTTGGCGAGAAATTTAGCATATTTAAGAATCCAGGGTGCACTATAAGTGGTGGGGTTTCACACACCCAGCCTCCTTGAGGGCCTTGAACAGAAGGCAGGAGATACAATGAAAAGACAAGAGTTCTGACCCCTCGAAGAATGAGGGTTCAGGAAAGATGAGACAAGGGCCAATTAAGGCAGGAAAGTGAAGGACACCCTAGGCCTCGGATACCCTAATACCGCCGTGGTCAGAAACTAACAAGAGTTGACCAAGGGAGGTCGGCAGGAGAGAGTACAGAGAGAAGCCCGGCACAAGTAAGTTGAAGCAATGCCGGACTCATCTGGGGGTCCCGTGATTGCCAAATCACGTCCCACTAGATGTGAGCCCCTAGGGGGAGGCTTAATGAGGCTGTTCGCTTGAGCCTACTCAGATGGATGGGTCATGGGATTAGAATGGGGGGAAAATAGGTTACCTAAGAGGTTAATGAGCTTAGCTATAGTAGAGAAGCGAAGGTCGACATAGAAGGCATTGGTTGGATTCATTCTTGAAGGATTTCAAGGTGAGTGTTGTAGAAGAAGAAGGAGGTCGCAGTACAAACTGCTAGTAGGGGATTATGGAGGAGACTCGTTCACAGAGGCTTGCAGACTAGACTGGATGCTGAAAAGCAAACCAGTCTCAAATGACATTGAATTAACAATCTAACCACGCGATTGTGTTTGATACGGCTACACATACCCTAGGACTGCCACCCTTCTCATACCCTAGGAATTGCGGCGAATGCGTAATTTTTTGCGTTACGTTTCTACTTTCTAAGTCGGGCATACTATATAATAAAACCGCATGGCTTAATTTTCTGGTCTAGGGACGAAGTGGCCAAATTAAGAGGTTTTATTTTTCGTCCTTGCGTCTCACAAGTCGTGACATATCTTGGCAAACTTCCTGTTATTATGGCCAGCGTGTGACTCGAACTGTTGTAGTACGCACCAGGGCCGGCGAGAATGAGCTAGCTTTCGCCGGCCCTGGTACGCACTATGTGAAAGGAATATTCCCTGGCTTGCTTCTGAAGTGGTTATCGTTATTCAGACAACTAGAGCACTCTATTGTCTAAATAGGACAACAGGGCATATTGTATCCTAAAGGTCTCTGGACGTCGGAGGGACCCTGATTAACGGTAAAATGAATGTATCAAAGCGTCGAAGTAATAAGAAGTGTGCTTAGTAACTAACTAACTGTACGGTGCACGGATTTATAGTTAAATAATGAATACTTTAGATTCATTTGGATGAATAAACAATTTATTCTAGGATTTTGTTTTTTCATTCTCCAAATAACAAATTCAAATGAATTATGTTTCCTGTGTTCCATGGTGGCCACTCAAATCGGACAACTATTTTCCAGGAGTTTTCGAGGAAATTTCCAGGAGTTTTCGAGGAAATTTCCAGGAGTAATTCTCATTTTTCCAGACTTAAAAATAAGCGCGAGTCCGGGAGGAGGTTGCCTACTTCAAGACCAAAATAAAGCAGTTTGGTTTACTTATACAGATGTTGACAAAAATTAGTGGCGATTGCGTTGATACGCAAGCCTACACACAAATGATTTAATTGCTGTTTTTAAAAAAGCCTCTGTGACTCAAATATACGCCATAAAAAAAGAGAAAAGAATGCCGCCTGCAATTTTATTGCGGTCAAGTTATCTATACTCAATATGTTTTACAAAAATGCTATCGCGTGTTCTCACACAGAAACAGGTAGCCTGAGGAAATTTCTTTCGTTAACCATAGAGTTCTCACCCAAAACCGCAACGGGAGTATGATTTAAGATGGAAAGATTTTTATAATTAAATAACAGTAGCTATTTTCCAGGAGTTTTCAAATTTTTCATTATTTCCCAGGAGTTTTCCAGACCTAATAAAAATCCAGGAGTTTTCCAGGATTTCCAGGAGTAGTGGCCACCATGTAGTGTACAATATAGAACCTTACTTCAACAAATATTCTCCATGACTACAATAGTCCTTTTTCTCAATAACTCGTGAAACTTATGTTGTCCCCAAAATATAAGTAAAGCATTGTTTTAATCATTTCAGGACTTTAACCAATCAAGTTCGAAAAGGGACTTCGTTATCCCGGATCTTATGAAACTTTTTATTTCAGATTACTTATTTTCTAATCAAACGACAAACAGTGGAACTATTTCCATTAATTTTAAAGTATGTGTTTTTTAAAACAATCTCTTATTACCAGCATTTTGTTGGAATTTAGTATTTTAGAGAGAAAATAACATTTCACAAAATAACATCATTTCCGCGATATTTCGCGGCTTATCGTTGTGATATGGTAACATGTTCGCTGAAATATTTCGCGAATATCGTTAAAACAAAAAAAATCGGGACTAATTATCACTAATGAATACTGCCATATGTCATCAAGTTAATTACCGACTAATTACGGTAATTCTTGAATGACAGTGTTGTACCACTGCCGACAGTTGCGATAATATGGTTTCAGAAAACAAATATTTTCAGTAAAGTAATTATTTCCTGGGGGAAGCAAGCAATAAAAGGGAGGGGGAGTCTAGATCACTAGCTTTTACAATGGTAAACTGCCAAGTTCCTAACACCTTAACAATCCATTGCTAGAGGCGCCACCCCCTTAAACTTCGGAAATTAACACAGTTTCTCATGTTTAAAAAAAGAAAAAGTGTTTGAAACGGCTCTAAATACAACAATAAAAATAATCACATTTCAATGGCCTATTGATTTTTCTGCGGTAGAAATGGCTGTCGGGGCCGGGGAGACGTGTTTAATCGAAACCTGAATATCTAACCATCCCAACAATTTCAGTCCACATCGTGGTGTAGTGGAGGTCCGGGTTAGATTCCCGTCTCTGCCAAGAAACGGAATTGTGGTCGAAGGGTTGGGAAAGCTGTCTGACAATCTGTATTATTGTGTTTTTTTTTTAATTTGAAATGTAGGTGGGAAGGAGACTGCCGTGGCCTTAAGTTAGGAACCGTCCCGGCATTTACCTGGAATGGAATAGAAGTGAGGAGTTACTTTCAGGATGGCTCTTCTCAGTTTCGCCTAGCGAGGCTGAGTGTTCCCCCTCAGCCTTCAGACCAGAATTAAATTTCTTGGCAAGGCCCAGACCTACAGAGCGACGGTCAACAAAGCTAGCCGCTACACCACGAGGTGGTCGATCCGTATTCCTACCTCAAGGTGTCCAAGAAATGGTATTCCAATTACCACGCCATGTAAATGCTGCGACTTAAAGGCAATGGCCACCTTCTTTCAAACGCTACCCTCAACTACAGATACAGACTACTACAGCCATCACAATGATAAAGATTAGACTGACTTAATCGGATCGGTGAAATGAAATTTGTCGGCTGTGTTTGCTTGGCGACTGTTTGTCAGTGTTACCGGCAGTTAGCTCTGCACTTCCCCGGTATATGATAATTGTTGTTTTAAGGGGCCTAACTTCTAGGTTATCGGCCCCTAATGGTATGGGTGATAGCGAAAATGGCAATGGAAATGAAACCATAACGAAACCAAGGTAGATTGAATATACTTACAAAATGGAGTTTAGATTGAAAATACTCGCCAAAGTTAATTTGAAAAAACACGTCTGATTTAGATACACGGGGAAACAAATTCACATAAGAGTGCGCAATCTTAAAGATAAAAAGAAAACATAATGAAAGGAAAAAGAAGGTTGATCCCTCGAAGAATGAGGGATCAGGAAAGATGAGAGAAGGGACAATTAAGGCGGGAAAGGAAGAGACTCCCTAGGCCTCAGGCACCCTAATACCGTCGGGGTCGGAAGAGAACAAGAGTTGACCAAGAGGTGTCGACAGGAAAGAAGGAGAGGAGCCCAGTGGAAGCAATGCCGGACTCAGCTGGGGTCTCGTGGTCGCCATCCCACACCCCCACACTGAGCGTGTCTGTGTGTGATTGTGGTAAGTCCTACTGACACGGTTGTCAATGTCCTCAGATAAGGAAGTATTCGACCCGTTCCCCGCACCACTCTACACCGCACTCCTACCGCTGAGCTCAAGGTCAAGTGCAGAGCTGAATGCCGGTAAATGTGATTCGTCGTACAAGTACTAACACCGCGACTGACGTTTGTTAGGTGACCTGTCTTGCCGGTTAGCAGCCTCCCCTTATGGATTACAGGTACTGTATGTTTTTAATTCATGTAAGGAGCTTGGGACATCTTGGCCACGAGACCCATGTAGTTGGATGTTTGTTGAACTTGTCTGATAAGCTGTATTTAAATGAGTGTAGTAGTAAATCTGTAGCCGATATGTAACTGTATTAGGGATAGGGATGTGGTATGTGCCCCGGGACTTGAAATTAAGTACTATCCCAGCCATTTTCCTGAAGGGAGTGATCCAGGCATTTCCCATACATACAGATGAGTCGCTCTCGGCGCCGGGTTTCAAATCGTAGGACTCGCAGCTCTCCATAGTTTGTAGTCGTTGAATGACAAAAACGTGCTCGGCTACGGTGGTGGCCAATGGGCATGCCACAGCCAGAGATGTTAAGCTTCTTGTTAGGTATCGCGGGGTTGGCAGACACGCTAAGCGACATAGAAGAGTTCTACGGTTACAATGATCAAACGACCAACCACACACAACGGTACACAGCTGACCTTTAGACACAGGTTTAACGGGCAAAGCGCTGAAGGTCCGAGTTCGGATCCTGTTATTTCTTAAATTAACGCGGCAGTGGAGGTCACACCATCAACACACCTGATGAAACACTGCGAACAAATATCAAGTCACTAAATGCAGGTGTAGTTATAGGTACAGCGCGGATAAACAAAACGTTATCCGCATCCGCCTCGCATTCGTACGACTTTTATCCGCATACGTAGTTTGTTATCCGAATCTACTGGCATTACAATAATATTTTCAATTACATGAAGCTTAAATTACTAAAGCAACATATTTAAACATTCGAAGAAAAAGTCGTTCCCTTAAGCTTTGTACGTCATGTGCTATGCTTAAAATGAATGCTATACAGCCAGAATTGCAACTCATTCTTGTTCGGAGTGACAATTATGCTTGACATAATTTGAATAAGATTAGCTTCTATCGTCATCTTTCATTTGAATGAGTTATTGAATGGTATGGACTCCGTCTTGAGAAAAGAATTCATGATTAAAATTAATAAATGTAAAACAAAAATACTGGAATGCAGCCGAAATAAATCAGAATCCTTTATGGACATCAAATTGGCAGGTGAAAAGCTGAAGGAAGTAGGAGACTTCTGTTACTTAGGAAGCAAAATAACTAGTGATGGACGAAGCAGAGAGGATATAAAAAGTAGGTAGGCTCAGGCAAGGAAAGCATTTCTACAAAAAAGGAATCTGTTGACATCGAATATAGATTTAGGTATTAGGAAGTCATTTTTGAAAGCCTTTGTCTGGAGCGTGGCGCTCTATGGAAGTGAAACTTGGACTATTGGTGTAGCAGAAAAGAGGAGAATTGAAGCATTTGAAATGTGGTGTTACAGGAGAATGATGAAGATCAGATGGGTAGACAGGGTTACAAACGAAGCGGTATTAAGACTAGTGGGAGAGAAGAGATGTTTCTGGCGACTGCTAATGAAGCGAAGAGACACACATTAAGACACCCAAGAATAGCGTGCTTAGTTATGGAAGGAAGGGTCGAGGGCAAGAACTGTAGGGATAGACAAGGTTAGAATATGTTAAACAGATTGCCTCTGATGTAGGGTGTGGTAGCTATGTAGAGATGAAACGATTAGCTCAGGACAGGGAGGCATGGAGCGCTGCATCAAACCAGTCAAAAGACGGAAGACTCAAACAACAACAACAACATTTGTCATGAAAAATAATATAAAAAAAAACATTACGGAAAAATGTTATGTGAAACATCCGGGTCCTAATAATGTTATTAAACAAGTTCGGATTGTATCTGCTACTCGCACAGCCATGCGAACTGTATCCTCATGGCTTTAGTAATACGACTGTCATGCTAAGGTCCGGGGTCGGGGCTGTAATCACCCTCATTCTGCTAAAATCAATTCTCTCCGACATAACTAAGTTGGTGAAAACAAAGAGATGGCAGGCGCTTTCTTAACTACAGAAATAGAAATTCACCTCAGTATTATTCTTGAATCCTTTCCCCGCTCAGTGATCTGTATTCCATCCCTTTCCCACTCGCTCTGAAGGCGAGGTGGTGCAATAGTCTATCTGCTTGCCTCTCGCCAAGGCGGACTGGGTTCGATTCCAGGCAAATGCATGTGATATTTTCGAAGAGAAATATCATGTCCACTGATTCGAATTCCCCGTAGAAATGGAGGTCCACGAGATTTTATTTCTTTTTCTCTCCCCCTCAATGTCTCTCCTTTCCTTCTTTCTCTCTTCTCTCCTTCCCTCTCGCACTCTTTCTCCTCTCTCTTTGTCTCCTCTCTCTCGGGCTGATAGTCTGTATGCACTATTGTATATAATTTGTCCATTATTATTATTATTATTATTATTGTCTTTGTTACTATAACTGTTAAGACTTATTATTTATATTGTGAATTATAAGTGAAATGTTTTATTTTTATAAGCCCTAATCTTAATGTATGTATTGTAAAGGAGCTTTTAAACTCTAAGTGTAGCCGTGAAAATAAAATCAATCAATCAATCAATCTCTTCCCCCCCCCTCTTCCTATTTTCTCCCCTCTCTCTCTCTCTCTCTCTCTCTTTCTCTCATCTCTCTCTCTCTCTCTCTCTCATCTCTCTCTCTCTCTCTCTCTCTCTCTCTAATTGTCAACGCTTACGGTTCCAAATAGCAAACATGCACGTAAAAAATGGTCGTGAATAAATAAAAGATCTGAGAACCAGTGTTTGTAGAATTTATAAGTTAAGTGGCGAATCCATAGTGGCACAAGTCCAAAATACTCGGACCTCATGTTTATAGCCAGAACATTGTATAAATAAATCTTCGATCGAAATAACAGTTGTGCATGTAAACCAGGATACAACAAAGAAAGCAGTTACTTCATAAATACCTTACGATGACGTCCAGTGTTTACGAGCGCCTTAATGTACGTCACTAGCTGCAATAACTATTTAAATAAACACCCTTTTGAATCACTGTAGAGCACATGCCATTCTGAGATCCGGCAGGACCAACAAGTTTTTATCTTCACCTTATAAATACGCACGTGGTCTTGGAGAAAAGGTTGGGCAACCGGCCCTAGAAGGACCCGAGTTCGATTAGAGTCCAATTTAATTCTAGTGTCAGGATTGGAATGGAGGTACAAAGTCTCGTGAGGCAACATTGAGAAGTGCGTTCGATTCGCGTTCGATTCCAATCTCAGCCATTTTATAAGTGTTTCCATGCAGGGATGGTTCCAAATTACTGTATAGGCAATGGTTAACTATTTTTTTCCACAATCCTAGCCTCGACTACAAATATACTGCACAATAACACATTATCTGACATTCTGTTTATTCTTCTCATGGTTTAGAGGCGTCTTGGTCATGCACCCCGTATACTGATGATTGTTTCAAGGGGCCTAACATCTAGGTTATCGGCAACTAATGGTCTGGGTGATAGCGAAAATGACAATGAAATGGAAACCAGATCGAAAATTAAGTGCAACTGAAAATACTTACAAAATGGAACTCAGATTGAAAGGACTCACAAAAGAAATACTTACAAAAGGGAATTTAGAAGGAAAATACTCACAAAAGGAATAGATTGAAAAATACGCACAAAATGTGGTTTAGGTTCAAAATACTTACAAAATGCAATTGAAATTCAAAATACTTGCAAAATGCAATTGAGGTTCAAAATACTTACAATATGCAATTGAGGTTCAAAATACTTACAAAATGCAATTGAAATTGAAAACACATAATGCAATTTAGATTGAAAAGCGCCCATTTCAGATCCAAAATACTCACGAAGTGCAATTTAAATTCAACATGCTTACAAAATGCAATTGAAATTCAAAATACTCACTAAAGTCCCAGCCCCTAAATTGAAAGATTTACTAAAAAGCAATTTAGATTGTCAACGTAGATTGAAAATACCTACAAAATGGAGTGTAAATGCAAAACATTCGTTAAATGGAATGTAGATACTCGGGGAGCCAATTTTAAAAAAGTGCGGGAATTTTAGAGAAAAGGAAATATCAGGAAAGGAAAACAAGAGGTCTGGCCCCTCGAAGAGGGAGGGATCAGGAAAGATGAGACAAGGGCCAATTGAGGCGGGAAAGTGAAAGAGTCCCTACGCCTCAGATACCCTAATACCATCGGGGTCGAAAAATAACACGAGTTGACCAAGGGAGGTCGACAGGAAGAACCGACACAAGTGGAAGCAATACCGGACTCAGCTGGGGTCCCGTGGTCGCCAACCTTCGTCCCACCAGTTGTGAGCCCCTGGGGGAACCCCGTATACTCGGTTGCGCGTAAAATGTCTCATAACCTGTGTATTTTGACGTTTGTACTATTGTGTTTAACAGTAATTGGGACTAGGATGGGGAAGGAAGCGGCCGTGGCTGTTAAGTAGGAATCATCCCACCGTCTTTGGAGTACAAGTGGGAAACCACGGTAAACCACTTCCTAGGATGGTTGGAACTCCAACCCACCTCTTCTCAAGTTTTGCTTTTGAGAGGCTAAGTGTATCCCATTCCAGACCTACGACCAGAATTACATAACTTTGTAGAGCAAAAATTGGAAAACAGACCTCACTGTGGACAGCTAAGAGTGCTAGCCAAGAGGAAGCCTGAAAGAAAATCTACTACACCCCCTTAGTGGTTTGTATACTAGTAGCAAGTATAGCCGTTTTAGGGCCAGGAAGTGGTAGAACCAGGTACTTCAAGTACAGGGTCATCATCATCATCATCTATGTGCGCGCCGATCAACACGACACGCTAAGCCGGCTGTGACTGGGCGCGCGTACGCGGTTCAGCCGGTGGCAGCGCGCTCCGCCGACTCATATCGATAGTTTACACGTGTTTTGTCATTCATATGGACGTGTATCTAAAAACCTTAGACGTTAGTGTTGCACGTTTAGCGAGTATTGTGATTACTGTGATTGTTGGTCATGCCTAGACACCAATTCACATTGCGCGAACGTGTGTATATCCATAATTCGTATGTGAAAATCAGAAAATCTTGTTCTGAAACGAGACGAACATTTCGAATCTAAGTTTCCAGGAAGACCTGTGCCTAATGCCGGTACAATTAGGAGGCTCGCTAAACGATTTAAGGAAACAGGCTCCGTAAATAATAAAAGAGTTGACAGACATTCTTTCATCAGAAGATGTCAAGTGTGTGTTACAAGAGAGGGAGGACATTTTCAGCATCGCCTATGAACTCAGTAAGTACACATTATTGAACATGTTTGGTGAAAGTGCGCGCCAACTATAGGCTGAACCGGGCAAGCACTCCCGCGATCTGCGCTAGCCACAGCCGGGTTAGCTTGCCGTGTTTATCGGGGCGCCCATACAGTAGATAATGATCCTGTACTATCCCGACATTTGCCAGATTGAGTGTAAAAAACACACACTTTCTAGCTAAACACTAGTCATCACCACCGGCATTCGAACCTCCGATCTGCTGTGTTACAGCAGCTGTTAACTAGCGCGCACCCCTGTGAGTTACCGTCGATAAATGGCAATTAACAGCGCACGAATGCGGAGGAATGTGGTTCCTTGTTTGCTTGCGGTTGTCTTGTCTGATAACTATTCCAATAACGCCCCAACACCATTGGGAAGCGAGTGATCGGGACAGGACATCTACTGGTTGGTTACGTGAACAAACCGCCAGCGGAGAACGTTCACAAATGAGTATAACCTACAATGAAATAGAGGCAAGCTCGAGTATTGAGGAAAGAGTTAGTAGTGACTTACACGCACTGCAAGGACGACACAGGCTACTCTTTCATAAATCAATAGTTCAATTCGAATAACCGCAAAAACTGTCTTATCATTCTGTCTTAACCTTCAAAAAATTGAAATAATTTATTATCTATACAATTGAATGAAATGTTACCATCAATTGTATTCATCGAGTTGATAAAGGCTATATTTATGTCTGTGTCGGATAACCAACCCGGTGTCTGCACAGTGGGTCAAAATCGAAATCTAGGGGGACACAATTATTTTTACGTTTTAATCATGAATTTAGAGTGAAAGCAAGGTATATAATTTGTTTACTTCATAATAAACATCAGTTAAGACCTGTTTTAAGCTACATCTACACATGCGAGAAATTGTCTATGACTAAGAGTCGGATAGAGCATTCAGTTATCTATTCAGAACAATTTTCTACCCCTAATTTACTTTTAACAAAGTCACAAAGTTCCACTTTTGACATAATCGTCGAACCCAGTGCTTCAATCAGTTGTAAACGTGTGAGAACTAGTTGCGCGGCATCTTCTAAAACGTAAAATAACTAAGTTGCAAAAAGATGCAAAAAATCTTATAACAGGCGTAAACTACAAGGCATTATCTACATTTTAACATTAAGTAGAAAGTGACTCAGAGTGACGCGACATACTATAATTCTAAGTGAAAATATAATTTTAAAAATAACTGTTAAACATTATATAATGCAAATACCGTATAGATAAAATTACGTAACAATTACGCACATTAATAGCTGAAACACGTTTCAAAGATCATACCTTCAGCTACATGTTATATCTTAAAGCATCACACTAACCACCAAGACAACCAAACCACAGCCACTTACATTCACCCTCCAATTCAGACTGCTCGAACAGTGGTGACAGATTTACACTAAGATGCACTTACATCCCAGAATAGTGAGCGGCAATTATATGAGAATGCTGTAGAAGTAATACATTTTGTTTTTTTAACTATGAAAATAAACAATTTTGTCCTAAATTTCGATTTTGACCCACTGTGGTCTGGTAGGATACTCAGAAAATGCCGCCGTAGGTTATGTGGGTAGAAACCCACAAAATCCCAAGGGCATTGAGGCATACTAGGCAAGGTGAGGAATGGGGTAATTAGCCATTGCTTTCCACCCATTGCTCACGGTAATAATAATAATATCGTATGGCCTCGGGTGCCGAGTGCAAGCTTTGTTATTTGACACCCAGAGGGTAGCTTGCATGTCGAATTTCGTTGTTCCTTGACTATGAAAGTCAAGGAGGTTAGATGTTAGATATCTAACCTCCTTGAACACTATAGCGCTTTCTAGTAGAGAAATGAGGAACTTTGTGTTGGCGGAAACTCCCGAGATTAATTTTGCCATTATGAACTCGGCCTACTGAATTCAAATGGGTTCTTTGACATGCCAACATCGTATGACATGCGTATCGTATTTTTGCCGCCTTTCAAAAATCACTTACCACGGCCAGGAGCGAACCTGCAATCTTGGGGTTAGTAGACCGACACGCTATCCACTCACCCACCGTGGCAAGCTATTGCTCACGGTAAAATGTTTCTTAAAATTTATTTTACAACTAATTTTATAAAAATTTGACGAAAGCAAGCTGTGTTGTTCACGGTAAAATTATTTTTATAAAATCCGTGGATGTATCAGGATCGCCATCTACCGATAAAATTCTGAACCAAGAATCAGCTGTTCAACACACTGGTTTGAGAGTATGGCTCCAACAAACAAAGCAAAAATTGCAAAAAAAAATGCTGCTTTAGCTACAATTATGTCGTACAGTGGTAAAAAGGAAGAAAAGAAATGCTAGGAAGTCCTGGACTCGGGAATGGATAAAAAGAAGAGAAGAGTAGAGGAATGTTCTCCTTGGTCGAAAATGAGTTGAGGTTAGAAGATCAGAATTCATATAGGAATTTTCTAAGAATGGAGGAAAGCAGTTTTAAAAAACTCCTAGATCTTGTTGGTCCCAAATTTATTCGACAAGTCACTAACATGAGGTAAGCCATTTCTCCGAATTGAGACTGCAAGTGAGTTCGAAGCCCGTTTTTCTTCGCCTTCACAATAGCCTGGCTTGTGTTCTGTCGAATTTGTGAAACATATTCGGCGATTGAGATTTCTGCCTCCCTTCTGGCATTTCTATTGTGGTATATGGGCGTTTCAACCTCATACAAACACTGATATTTCTGGTACTCGTCCAGTAGAACACTAACAGCTTCCTTAGTCCAGCCGGAGCCTGCAATTTTCGAGTGTTTGTTTACAAGCGAGCTTCACAATCTTCTCACCACGTGGCGCCAGCATCATCTTCATGTCAGCTTCCCTGATTGGTTCGTTTCGTAAAATTAATTTTACGGAATAGAACATGTCCCAGAGGTGCCAACCTTTGAAGTGGGTTATCAATAATCCCTTATATTGCCCCCCCCCCCCCTCTCTCTATGCATAATTACATGTGATGATGGCCTCTCCCTTGTAAAATTTCAATCCGGAGGTATACTAGTCCCCCGTTCGGATCTCCGGGTGGGGACTACTCGAGAGGGGGTTAACATCACAGAAGTGACAAAGAGGAAATCTGACATTCTACGGATCGGAGCGTGGGATGTTAGAAGTCTGCTAGGAAGTGGAAGGTTGGAAAACTTAGAAAGGGAAATGGATAGGTTGAGGTTGGATTTGGTTGGGATTAGTGAAATGCGCTGGGAGGAAGAACAGGACTTTTGGTCAGGAGACTATAGGGTCATTAGCACTAAATCAAACAATGGCCAAGCAGGGGTTGGCCTCATATTGAGTAGGAAACTTGGACAGCGGGTGGAATATTATGAACAATATAGTGAACGGATTATTGTAGCAAAAATAAATACTAAACCTACCTGCACCACAGTGATACAAGTCTATATGCCTACCAGTCAGGCTGATGAGGATGTTGAAAAGGTCTACGAAGAAATAGACGAAATTCTGAGGTATATCAAGGGTGATTAAAATGTTATAGTAATGGGAGATTGGAATGCTGTGGTAGGAAAAGGGAGAGAAGGGAAAATAGTAGGAGATTTCGGATTAGGTGAAAGGAATGATCGAGGAAGCAGGCTGGTAGAATTCTGCACCGAGCATGAGTTGGTCATAGCTAACACCTTATTCAATAACCACAATAGAAGAATATACACATGGATGAGACCAGGAGATACAGGGCGTTACCAAATCGACTTCATTATGGTCAAGCAGAGGTTTCGAAACCAGATTTTGGATTGTAAAACATATCCTGGTGCTGACATAAACTCTGACCACAATCTGGTTGTAATGAAATGCAGATTAAAGTTGAAGAAACTGAAGAAAAGTCAAAAGCCAAAAAGGTGGGCAATAGACAGACTGAAAGTAAAGGATGTAAACGAAAGATTCAAGAAGTGTATAAAGGAAGGACTAATCAAAACCCCTAAACCAACTTCAATTGCAGACGAATGGGCACTTTTGAAGAATGAAATAACAAAATCCGCAGAAGAAAACATTGGTAGGAAAGAAAGGATAGGTAGAAAACCGTGGATCACTCGGGATGTACTAGAATTGATGGATGAAAGGCGGAAACACAAGAATCTAAGAGATGAAAAGGGGAAAGCAGAATACAGACGTCTGAGAAATGAGGTTAACAAGAAGTGCAAGGAAGCGAAAGAAGAATGGTTGAAAGAGAAATGTGCAGGTATAGAAAATTGTCTGAAATTAGGAAAAATAGACACAGCTTATCGAAGGATTAAGAATACTTTTGGGGAAAAGAAGACTAAGTGCTGTAATATTAAGGACACAAATGGAAAGCCTCTAACAGATAGGGAAGAAAAGGTTGAGAGATGGAAAGCTTACATAGAGAGTTTGTATAAGGGAAAGGAGATTGAGAATCATGTAATGGAAAGGGAGGAGGAAATTGATGAGGATGCGAAAGGAGATTTAATATTGAGATCAGAATTTTATAGAGCTTTGGAAGACTTAAGCAGGAACAAAGCACCAGGCATAGATGATATACTGATTGAGTTGCTACGCTGCATAGGAGATGAAGGTCTGATCAGGTTATTTCACTTGGTGTGTAGGATTTATGAGACAGGTGAGGTACCCCCTGATTTCAAGAAGAATGTAATCATCCCTATACCAAAGAAAGTGGGAGCTGTCAGATGTGAAGATTACCGTACAATCAGCTTGATTACTCATGCTTCCAAGATCCTGTCTAGGATAATTTACAAGAGGATTGAAAGCCAGATAGAAACGGAGTTGGGTGAAGACCAGTTTGGTTTCAGGAGAAATGTAGGAACAAGGGAAGCTGTACTAAGTCTCAGGCTGATTTTGGAAGGTAGAATAAGGAAAGATAAGAGAACGTTCATGGCTTTTGTAGACTTAGAAAAGGCTTTTGATAACGTTGATTGGAATAAATTGTTTGACATTTTGAAATCGATTGGAATAAAGTACAGAGATAGGAGGGTGATATACAATCTATACAGAAACCAGACAGCAGTCATTCGAGTTGAAGGACATGAGAGAGAAGCTGGTATTCAGAAAGGTGTAAGGCAAGGCTGCAACTTATCACCCATACTTTTCAATCTTTACCTTGAACAAGCAATGAAGGAAATTAGAGAAAAATTTAAAGTGGGAGTGAAGATTCAAGGAGAAATAATTTCAACTCTGAGATTTGCTGATGACATCGTCATCTTGGCCGACAAGCCTGAGGATTTGAATGAGTTTTTGAATGGTATGGACTCATCTTACAGAAAGAATTCATGATGAAAATTAATAAATGTAAAACAAAAATACTGGAATGCAGCCGAAATAAATCAGAAACCTCTATGGAGATCAAATTGACAGGTGAAAAGCTGAAGGAAGTAGAAGACTTCTGTTACTTAGGAAGTAGAATAACCAGTGATGGACGAAGCAAAGAGGATATAAAAAGTAGGTTGGCTCAGGCAAAGAAAGCTTTTCTACAAAAAAGGAATCTGCTGACATCGAATATAGATTTAGGTATTAGGAAGTCATTTTTGAAAGCCTTTGTCTGGAGCGTGGCGCTCTATGGAAGTGAAACTTGGACTATTGGTGCAGCAGAAAAGACGAGAATAGAAGCATTTGAAATGTGGTGTTACAGGAGAATGATGATCAGATGGGTAGATAGGGTTACAAACAGAGGTATTAAGACGAGTGGGAGAGGAGAGATGTTTCTGGCGACTGCTAATGAAGAGAACAGATAGGTTGGTAGGACACATACTAAGACACCCAGGAATAGCAAGCTTAGTTATGGAAGGAAGGGTCGAGGACAAGAACTGTAGGGGTAGACCAAGGTTAGAATATGTTAAACAGATTGATGATGATGTAGGGTGTGGTAGTTATGTAGAGATGAAACGATTAGCTCAGGACAGGGAGGCATGGAGAGCTGCATCAAACCAGTCAAAAGACTGAAGACTCAAACAACAACAATGAAATAAAAGGATGAAGATAAAAACCCACTGCCAGAGATGAAAACTAAAATGGTTTGCATAAAACAGACAGTGAGCCCTAACAATTATGCTTTATTTGGGTAAAAGGAGTTAAAACAGGGTGATAGAAAACAATAAAGCATATTGAACATTACAAATAAAAATGAACACACACAAAGAAGACTAAAAATAAACTTGAAGTCTTCAACTACATTTTAAAAAAACATACCTACTTTAACCTCATGAACCGGATGACTAGTCTGCTGACGGCCCGTCATCACGTAGAAGAGGGGGAGGGTGTTCGGAACTTTGAGAGTCCTTCGAAGTTCAGCCAGGTCCACACACTCGAAGAGAGTGTGCTACGGTAAGGTGGGCGCCGCAAGTACACACAAGGGGGTCTTCTCTCTTTAATAAGTGGCATTCGTTGTCTCCTTGAAGGCTCTGAGTTTGTTGGGGAAGAGGCGTGGAAAATTTCAGAAAGCCTACTTTCTACTTATAGATAGGATTCCCACCTCCCCCAAGAGATTGTGTTGCCCACATCAGACTAACAACAATGACCACTGTACAGCGACTCAAATTAGTCTACCATGACATGTTCCACAATTAATCTTATAACAACATGAGCCTTTGCTTACTTTCTCACCTGCGGCCTCTGAACCTGAGCCAAACACACTTGTCAGTTACACCTGTTTGCCATTTTCTACTTCCATGGTAAAAAAATAGCTGCCAAGGATTCCTCGAAACGACGCAGTTGGTGTCGCAATCTTCTTCTCGTGCATGACTGGACCGCTAATTACGAGATTTCGTTTTCATCAGGCAGGCGGGCAGGCATGCGAACGGTCTCGTGTGCACGAACCATTAGCCTAAGTAAATACGTTATAGCAAGAGACGCGCGCGCCCAGTGGCATGTGGACTAAGGTGCTAACTACTGCCTTTCTTTCTTTGTTTGTTTCATTTCTTGCGATTCCACGTAAAAAGAAGGTCCCGCGTGACTCATGAACGCGAGATTGAATCTCACGTAAAACTACAGGGCGCCCAAGAATGTTCTCCGCAGCTGTGAGTGGTTGAGTCATGAGTTTTAGTTGGCTGCACTGCACTGTGTCCTTCAAAGCGGGACTTCCCCGTGTGAGCTATTGATGTGCATCGCGATATGCGCGCGAGCCTGCAGGTCTTCAGCATGTATTACAGTCAGCGAGCTTTCGGATAGATTATTATTGGAAGAGTGCAACAGTATACAGGCGGTAATGTTTACTACTGAAGAGAGTTTTTTTTTTTTTGGTGGAATACGTTTTTCGCGAAGGCGATCGGTTTACAGAAAATGTAAAATTAAGATTTCAGGCGCGGTTTCCTAATTCAAAGTGTCCAAACCGTGATACCATTCGGGATTTGGTAAGTAAATTTCGTGTGACTGGTTCAGTTCACGATGTACCGGGAACAGGCAGGCCTACGCGTTTAACAGACGAAACACTTTATGAAATCTCCGATATAATGCTGCTAAGCCCAAGTAAATCAACACGAAAATTAGCTCAACAAACAGGAATCTCCAAGTCGACAGCAGATAAAGCTGTAAGAGACAAGCTTCAGTTGTTCCCTTATAGTGGGCGATGTATGGAAGATAGACATATGCTCTCGCGGACTTTTTTGTAGAACTTTTCATGCTGAACAATTCTTACACTCATATTATGTAGATATTTTTAACGGTTTGCCCAACGTAAGCTTACAAAGCGCTCGGACGCCAGGTTCTTTTATCGACTATTCCACTAAAATCGTTACTGCTCGGCTTCCTTTGATCATAAATAAATTATTTTAAACAGAAACCATACTCGATATATCCTGTACAGAATGGTGAAAACCGCATCAAAATCTATCCAGTGGTTCTTGAGTTTACCAGTAACATCCAAGAAACGGGGACTTTGTTTTATACAAAGTAGAGATGATGCAAGCGGCAGCCGTGCTACCAAAGAACTGCTGTGGCTAGCTATCGCAGACGCATGTAGGCGCTGCGGAGAATATTCCCGGACTCACTGTATAAGCTTCCTTGAAAACAAAATTACCGTTACACCTGCTTCGAGTGAAATATAACGGCGTTACAGTTATTGATATAACTCATCGCTACTTTTGTCTAAAAATATCAGCCGCCAGTTATTCGTCGCAATATTTTGCTTACTGCAAATAATGGACTACAGGGTTATTATCTATGTGCGCCTCGATAAACCCAGCAAGCTAAGTCAGCTGTGAGTGGCGCAGATCGCGGGCGTGTGTACCTGGTTCAGCCGGTGGTGGCACGCACTTACAAACTTTTACCAAACCAGGTTCCATAATGTGCACTTACAGTGATCATAGGCGATGCTGAAAATGTTCTCCCTCTCTTGTAAAACACCTGATGAAAGAATGTCTGCCAACTCTTATTATTTACGGAGCCTGTTTCCTTGAATCGTTTAGAGAGCCTCCTAATTGTACTGGCATTAGGCACAGGTCTTCCTGAAAACTTGATCGAAATTTTCGTCGGGTTTCCGAACAAGATTTTCTGCTTTTCATATACTGTACGAATTATGGATCGACACACGTTCGCGCAATGTGAATTGTTGTCTAGGCATGACCACCAATCACAGCAATCACAATACTCACTAAACGTGCAACACTAACGTCTAAGCTTTGCAGATACACGTCCATATGAATAACAAAACACGTGTGAACTAACGATTTGAGTCAGCGGAGGGCGCCAACCACCGGCTGAACCGCTTACGCGCGCCCACTATGTGTGCCAGTCACAGTCGGCTTAGCTTGCCGTGTTTATCGGGGCGCACATCGATAATGACCCTGTATAATGGTTCGCTATGGTTGCGAACAGATTCCAGGAAGATAGCCTGGGTTTGCGGTTCCCGGCTCAGTCATGAAAAATTTGTATCCTGGTATGAGGCTTATTAGCCTCTAGTCTCTTCGTTTCATTTACCCAGGATAATCCCGGATAATCTCCAAATTAAGGTTACACCACACCAGTGACATTGATCGCCGGTCCCGTGGTGCTGCGGTAGCGCTCCTTGCCTCGCACCCGAAGGCCCTGCGTTCGATTCCCGGCTCCGTCAGGTATTCTAGAGACTGATGAGAGGGCTGGAACAGATTGCACTCAGCCTCGCAAGGGCAATTTACCATATTTATTTTAATTTGCACATTTGTTTTATTATATTGTTTAATTTTCATATTGTTGATTATATTTACTAGTTGAAATTTCATCCACCACCCTAGTTCAAGAAGACATATAATATTTGCCTTTCAGAAATATTACTTCTACAAGAAACTTTGTTGTAATTTGGCTGAAAGTTTCAACTATTAGCACCATTCATAATAACCTACAAACTTTTTATAGTAGTTTGTTAATATTTAGACCAATATCCTGAAGGGTAAAAATGGAATCCAACTCACGATTCTGCATTGTATTTGGATACGCATCTACTACAGGCCTCAGTTCGGGGTTGCGCCATCCACGGTCTGCAATAATTATGAGCCTCAGGGAGATAATCTTCTCCATGGCAACGTGAACTCGAAAGTTACATTTATTTTTAACGTGCATCCTATGAACAACCGTAAAACTAGCATAATTTCAACACTAATGGACCACTGATGACTGTATAACCTTAGTCTATGATTGTATTCTTCATTTCGAAAGTGTATGTATGACCTTTGTAGAATTACGATCCCATAATGAGTACACGCCAAATCCATTAAGTTAGAACTACTGTGCATCACCTTCACAACCTTCCTCGTGAAGGACAGTACCCAACCTCCTCTCTAGAGACTTGTTTTTGTGGTCATTTGTGCGCGTACATTGCCACCATCTCATGAATATTCGACTGACAGTACATTAAAAATATTATCTCATGTGAACAAACTAAACGACCTGTTTGTTCCAGCGGGTAGACCTACTACCGGAATTGGTCGATCTATGTGATGAGTTGACTTACTTCTCACAAGGTAACATGGCAACTCACCCGCAACTTTGCACACATATTTGTCGAATCGCAAGGACAATATCGCTTTGATACCGTTGTTAACTGGCAAATGGAGCGAATTAAGACAAATTCCAGGACTTATCTGTCACCGAAAAGGAAGTTTAAGTTCCTCGGCTCCGCTGAATTATGGATGATACTCGTATTAATTATATATAATTCGTTGAGGCCATCTAGGACCACGTTAAGTCTTGCTACACTTGGCAATTTGCTTCGCATTCCTCTGGGCCCAGAATTCTCTCATTCTCTGTGCGTGGGCCATCTTGCGCTCCGCTGTACACGTTGTACCTTGTTTTCTTTCAGGTTTCGGTGTCTCATCTCGGGTTAGCCCGTTAGTCAGTATCTTTTGGCGGAAGAGATCTCTACTGAAGGCATCGTTGGCTTTTAGATGCAGCATTCATAAACCAGACCATTGTGGTTTTGGGTTTTGAGTCAAAAGAAATGAAAAATCTGTTTAGTCAGCCAGTTTCCGTCCATTCGTTCCTTGAGTGCTTCTTTGTCCAGTCCACTTTTCATGATCTCTCCCAAGTACTTAAATTTTTCCAGTCGTATTAATTATTATTATTATTACTAGCCTCCGTGGCTTAGGCGGCAGCACGCCGGCCTCTCACCGCTGGGTCCGTGGTTCAAATCCCGGTCACTCCATGTGAGATCTGTGCTGGACAAAACGGAGGCAGAACAGGTTTTTCTCCGGGTACTCCGGTTTTCCCTGTCAAAATTTCATTCCAGCAACACTCTCCACTATCATTTCATTTGTCATTCATTTAATCATTGCCCCAGAGGAGTGCGTCAGGCCTCGGCAGCCGGCACAGCTCATATCCTCGCCGCTAGATGGGGGCTTCATTCATTCCATTCCTGACCCGGTCGGAGACTGGAAGCAGGCTGTAGATTTTCATTTCATTATTATTATTACTACTGTGTAACGCGCACAGCTACACCCTAGATTTGTTATTCCTCTGAACGCTATGAGGATTCCAAGGTACTGCACATTTTGAAAGCTTTTCCGCAGCTCTCAATTCACACGTGGCTGCTATTTGTTTGCGGGGGAGCAAAGCCCTTTAAAACATCTGCCAAACTTGCAGAATGCCAACAGCCTGCGAGTTAAGCGCACAACCCAATGTTTCACCTCTATTTTTAGAGCGGTCTATTTAGAAACGTTAAGGGTTTGACACGCAAATCAAACACCAATTGGAACAAAGATACTTTGTCGCGACATAATGAGACAGCTGGAGTAATTTGCTAGCGATCCTAACCGAGATGACTCTCCACGTGTTCAGTGACTAAGCCAAAATCTAGTCTATTGTAATCTGACTAATCTTAATACGCAAAGGAGAAACCTTTCTGGTGAACTAAAACACACACTCACACATTTAAAAAAAACATCTCTGGTTGGTATAACACAGAGGTGGTGCGTCATTAAGGGCCAAAAAGGCACCCACCCACCCAAGGCCGTTAAGCCGTATTGCACAAAATTCATTTTATTAATGTCTTTAAAAATTGCTTTACATCGCAGATATCCTACATAAAATAAGTGAATTTCCTTCTCGAATCTCTTAAAGAGAATTCAGTTGAAATTAAATTATCCAGTCCAGTTTTCAGGGATTCTACGTGAATCATCTGACCCTTTCTTTTACTCGACCTTGTAGAGGTGTGCAAATAAAGAATTTGAATCAGTCACAATGAAATGAAAATCCACAGCCTGCTTCCAGTCTCCGACCGGGTCAGGAATGGAATGAATGAAGCCCCCAACTAGCGGCGAGGATATGAACTGTGCCGGCTGCCGAGGCCTGACGCACTCCTCTGGGGCAAGGATTAAATGAATGACAGATGAAATGATAGTGGCGAGTGTTGCTGGAATGAAATTTTGACAGGGAAAACCGGAGTACCCGGAGAAAAACCTGTCTGCCTCCGTTTTGTCCAGCACAGATCTCACATGGAGTGACCGGGATTTGAACCACGGACCCAGCGGTGAGAGGCAGGCGTGCTGCCGCCTAAGCCACGGAGGCTACAATCAGTCACAATATTTTATTCAAAATAATTGCGTTTTATTTTTATTGCGCCACTTTGTAACGTTTTCCTCTCCCGTGGACTTACAACGTTTCCCATAAGGAATTGCCACTGGACATTTTCGAAATTGGAGATTCTGAGCGACACCTAAGCTGGATTAATGTATCTATTTTTCATTGACTTTGAAATGTATCCTCTAAATAAGGCGATTTCAATCCATTGCCACGAATATTGCATGGTGTCGACAGAATTTTCTTTTCCTGAATTTTCCTGACCATTTTTTTTTCAACAAAAATCCTGACTCGTGAAGTCATCGTAACATCGGAGAAAAGGTTTATTGAGCAAACAAATATATATTATTTCTTAAAATTTGCAGCCTTCACCATCCCTATAGCTGGCCAACGCTCGCCTCTTTATTCATTCAAAACACAAAATAAAGGAAATTATAATTTAATAATGCATAAATCAAAGTACTTAATAATCTAAACACAACATAATATCTATATTTATGGAAACATGTAACTTACATGTTTAAAACTTAAATAAACAATTAAATTTATATTACAGTGACATCAAATTTTTACTTTGGTACTTAGAAAACCCTAATACTATAAAATCAGTTATTTTTTACAGTAAAAAAAAACAAACACAAAATACTGTACGGTTAATGTAAAATTCCTGACTTTAATACTTTTTGCCAATTTTTTCCTGACTCACGCCATTTTTTCACACTTTTTCCTGACTTTTCGTGACCAAAAACAAAATTCCTGATTTTTCTTGCCTGTGGGCACCATGTATTGGAAGAGTTCAAGAGTGGACAGTCAGTAATAAAAGAATTCCAATCTCTCTGGTCTAAATTCACACGAAAACTAGTGCAAAGTAAGCGAAACAAGACGTGTGGCATTCTGCATCAACAAGGCCTCCCTTTTAGTGGAAACTGCTAAAAATTAGTTTTGCTGTCAGATTCTTCAAAAAATGTTATGATTATTGATTAAACATTTTAAATAATTTCAGCGCCTTGCAAACATTTCCACTGTAATAAGTCACAAAAGGTACAAAGTAAATGTTGGAAAACTGCCATCGAGTCTAATAATTTGTCAAATAAATTTAATTGCAGCCGAATGGCCAAAATACAATATTCATGTTGGTTATTTAGTCTATTGATCTTTGCTATATTCTAAAATTGATTTTGTCCTATTTTTGCATTGGTTGATGTGATAGCGTTCACATCTTTCACCACACACTCATTTCCTACTTCATGGAAATGTGTCGTCGCACATAGTTTGTGGTGATATCCATGAACCGCTAACTTGTGATAACGCGCCTTAATTCTTGATTTGCCTCCGTCCAGTGTCGGTCCCACATGGCGTCTTTACAATAAAATTCAAGCCAAATATCCTCTCTTTTTTGTCTTCTCTCTTCAAGTACCTTGGCACTATTTTGAGTGGATGGTAGTAAGAACCTTGCCTTTATGTCATCGATATAGAAAGTCTCTTTGGCCATTTCATATACCAGTCTCGACTTTGTGTTTATTCCAACACAGAGTGCTCTTTTAAGAAACCTTGCCTTTACTTTTTCTATGGATCGGAGGTCTGCGAGTGTTAGGTGAACCCATATAATCTGTATCCCATAAGTTGCTACAGGGCTCACTACTGCATGAAACAGTTTCATTGCTGATTTTATTGATACATTCTGTAGATCTTTTATTGTATATATTGCTCTAATTGCAGCTGAGACTCTTTCTTTTACGTGAAGTCTGTAGCAGTGACCTGTTGTTTATAACGTAATCCCGAGATATGTGAATGCCCGAACGACTGGAACATTTTCCCCTCTTTATCTTTATGTGGTCGTCTTCTGCAGGCCTTCCTCCTTTTCTAAAAGTCATTTGCATGGTCTTGTCTGTGTTAATTTGAAGGCTATTTTTATCTGCCCATACCGTCAACTTGTTCACTGCTTCCCGCAGGTGTATTAGATTGGCTGAGCTCAGCACCATGTCATCTGCATATACGTGTAATGATGTCTCATGCTCAATAATCAACAGCAGTTCCCAACTCATGTTTAACAACACAGCTTAATGCAATATTATTCACTTTCCAAAATGACTGGACTATTATCAGTTATCACCCACCCGCGCCAGTTTCAGTGCCACCCTCTGGCTAACTGAATAGCTGACAATTCCGCTCATTCAGTAAGTTTTTAGTTAGAATTTTTACACGAGTGAAAACTAAGTATAAACTTATATAATCCAATCATTTGTCATCAATTTGAAGGGTGGTTTTAATCAATATTAAATTTTCTGTGCGTTAGCGGCGCTAAAATTTTAAAAAGTTGCCCATTGTTGCAGACTATCAGAAAATATTTAACTGTAATTAAACTTCGTAGATTTTTCATTGAATTGGAAATGTATCCTTTAAATCAGGTGATTTCAATCCATTGCCCACGAATCTTTGAAGAGTTCAAGAGTGGACAATCAGTAATAAAGTAATTCCTATCTCTCTGGTCTAAATTCACACGAAAACTAGTGCATTCTGCATTAACAAGGCCTCTCTTTTAGTGGAAACTGCTAAAAATTAGATTTGCTGTCAAGATTCTTCAAAAAAATATTATGATTATTGATTAAGCATTTGAAATAATTTCAGCACCTTGCAAAACTCTTGTAAACTTTGTAGAACTTTTTAACTTAGGGCATTTTCTTTTTCTCTCTCTTTTACAGGAAATGTGATTTGTGTCGCAGTTTTTAACGCGAGAAAAGGTGAACAATACGCTGCTTTCCGCGAGTTTCTTGAAACATTCTACGATAAAAATGTGAGGAAAACTTTTTATCGCAGACTTATTCATAAAATCAGCGTAGATTTTAACATTTTTTTTTTGTTTGAATGTAGAATTGGAATAACATTTGACTATATTATTAACACTTGTTTTTAGAAAGCGTGTCATACGTTAGTTCATATTGTACCTTTTTTAAAATTATTTTTTCAGTATTTTTAGGGCACATTTGCCTGCATATTTCTCGTTTTTCTCAGGTTCTAAACACCATTAATAAGTATTACTCGCTTCACGTAATGGCCCCCGAAACATGTCAGTCGCCTCAAGTGGATTTATTTAGGATCCAGTTAAGAAACAAGATTTACTACAATGCTTCACAAACCATTCAACTGGCAGGTTCAATGAATCACGAGGATCTAGCGAGACCTAGGATGAGACTGCTTGTAATAAAACTAGCCGAGTGCTAAGTGCGCATGTGTACGGCGTTAAGTCGCTTCTACAGACCGTCTGCCATCTCTTGGGAGTCTCAGTGAACGAGGTCTATGTTTATTCGCATGCGGTGGCACCACTGGCAAGAGAGAAATAATATATTTTGCATTCGTTTCGTAAGTCGGCTACTATGAAGTTCCCATTCAATCTAGCTGTTGGCTCCATCTATATTCACCCGTTCCAATCATTTGAACGAACGTTAAAAATAATTTATTCTACTGTCGCACTCACAGATGTCACTCGTGAAAAAGTGGCAATTCAAATGCTGCCAACAGAAATAGGAACGTCGTGAAATAATGTGCTGAAAATACTTAACCAACCCGGGACTAGAATCCGAAGCTCCCGGATACAGGAATTTCGCTACAGAAGCCAATACGTAATTGAATGCAGCATACAGAAATCAGAAACCCCCATTGACGTGAAATTGGCAGGTGAAAAGCTAAAGGAAGTAGGGAGACTTCTGCTACTCAGGAAGCAAAATAACCAGTGATGGACGAAGCAAGGAGGACATAGCATAAATCTGTTGATATCAAATATAGATTCAAGTAATAGAAAGTAATTACTGAATGTCTTTGTCTGGATCCTGGCGCTCTATGGAAGTGAAACATAAAGAGTGTTGGCAAAGAAGAAAAGATGAGCATAGCAGCATTTGAAATGTGGTGTTACAGGATAATGATGAAGATCAGATGGGTAGATTAACACATTTTTATTTTATTTTATTTAGCGTATGGCTTTAAGTGCCGGGAGTGTCCGAGGACATGTTCGGCTCGCCAGTTTTGTAGCTGCTTCGAGGCGGACACCCAATCGGTGAGCTACGCGTACCGACGTGTGTGGAGTTTTGTTGGGGAGGAAAGTTTGAATGTAAGTACAAGGAGTTTGAAGGTAGCGGCTGTGGCCTATAGTTAGGGACCAACCCCGGCATTTGCCTGGAAGGAAGATGGGAAACCACAGAAGACATCTTCAAGATTGCTGGCGGGGGGTTCGAACCTCCTCGCCCCCGGAAGTGAGCGACTGCCAGCAATCATGCCGTAACGACCACGGCTAACTCACCCGGTGAACAACAAATAAAGAGGTATAACGACGAGTGGGAGATGAGAGATGTTTCTGAAAAAGAAGAGATAGGTTTTTAGACACATACTAAGACACCCAGGGATAACAAACTTAGTTAAGGAGGAAAGGAAAAAAAAAGGAAGGAAACTTGTAGTTTAACGTGACCGTTAATCTCGAGATCGTGAGCCACGGGACCTCCTTTTTACGTGGAATCCGAACCACAGGACATGGCATTTCACTTCGAAAATCTCACATGCATTGACCGGGAATCGAACCCGGGCCGCCTTGGTGAGAGGCATACAGCTAGACCGCTGAGCCACCACGCCCCCATGGAGGAAAGGGTCGAGGACAAGAAATGTAGGGGTAGGTTAGAATATGTTAAACAGATTGCCTCCGATGTAAGGTGTGGTAGCTATATAGAGAGGAAACTAACTCAGAAGAAGGAGACATGGAATGCTACATCAAACCAGTCAGAAGACTGAAGACTCAAACACCTACAGCCAATACATTGAATATACGAGTTCAGAAGTGAAGTGTTAACACTTGAGAATTGAAGATTGTCACTGCGTGTGTGAATATTGAAGGGTGAACAACCGGTAACGGCACAGTTTTACACAATAGCTTGCGAAAGAGATTGGTGCAGCTCTCTTTACATAATTTTTAATATGGGGAAATTCCTAAGCCTGTGAACGCGCGCCATCAAATTTCTCATTAATCATAGCTGCGGAAGTTCTTTTCAATGCACGTTAAAGGATGATAATAATGAATTGGTGGGTTTCTTATCAATGGATACTACTAGGATTTTTTTAATTATGGATACTCGAGTTTAGGCCTTTATTACAAGCAAACCAACAGACCTATTGAAAAATGAGTTATACCAATATTTTCTTTATTTAATTCTGCGTTAGACTATATAAGCCAATTATTCTCAAGTTTATATATATTTTTAATATTTGTGGTTGTATGAAAAATTGTCTAGGTTTTTGACGTCTTTTCTAGAAACCGCTCACTTAAAATTTTATACATGGAAAACTAGTTGGCTGAGGGTAATGAATTTTTTATATGTTATAGGCACAAGTATTGGTAGTGTAAATCTCAAGTTTGAATGTTTGAAGCTTACATTATTTACAGAGACTTACAGTATCATTTAGAATACCTCTGTTAAGTTTCGTACAAGTTTTCTCGGAGAAAAGAAAAAAACCACCCCGTTTTTATAAGTGTATAAAAAGAGCATAAATTAATCCATGCATGTTTTTTTTTTCTTCAGGGTAATAAGTGTTGGTAGATAGACTGTTAATCCCCGCTCACAGTAACGTGATGACAGATTACCAGCGTACGAAGGCAATACTGAAACAAAAATGTTTATTAATTATAAAGAACAATACTAAACAAAAAATAGTCAAATCACGTATTGCAGAATTACGCCACTAAAAGACAGCTGTTTTGCCTCAGAAACCATATCCCTTGGTGGTCACTAGAACTATATAAATTGAACAGCAAGAACTGAAAATTTATGGTCCCACGAGAGAAAATGGAATGTGGATTAAGAGGCGAACGGTAGACCTCTATTCCATAACTGACGTTCACTGAAGCCGTACGCAAGGGACGCCTGAAATTCTATGCCCGTCAGGGCCACCGCGAGGATTTAAGGGCCCCAATACATCCCCCCCTCCCTCCCTTGAAATACTTTCAATTCTTACTGCCCACTACTAGCTATTCCGGAAACACAATGCCGTTTTGTGAAAAGCATCTGATAATTACTTTACCCGGTGGCTCACGAAGAACCTTGGCCTGCATCGCCTCTAGTCTCCAGCCTTCATGATTTTCTGCTCGTTTCCTCCAGTTTCTGACTCCCAAGGGCGCGGAGGTCTTCCTCGACGTCATCCAGCCAGCGTTTCCTTGGATGTCCAACTAACCTTCGTCCTTTTGGTCTACTTTGGAAGAACTGACGCGGACCGACTTTCCGGCATACGCTGAATATGACCAAGCCAACAGATCCTTGCTCGTAATTTCTGTCGTGATGGGAAGGTCTTCAAAAAGATTATAAACATCTTTATTTGTGCACACTTGCCATTCCCCATTAACTTGGGTAGGTCCATAGATTTTCCTCAGTATCTTCCTTTCCCATCCGTTTAGTAGATCTTCACTTCACTGTGTCATCACCCATGTCTCACATGAAAAGCATCTGATCTACAGTCATAATTTTTTTAAATAACAAAAATCTTATTTCATAGAAATCATTTTAGTATTTATTTTATGAAATATATTCTGCAAAGTGCACAAAAGATTTGGGATGCTTTAGTTATTTTAATACAGTTAACATGTATAGAATTATTTTGCAATTCTGTAGGTTTACTTTTTTACTATTACATAATAAAAGGAAGCACGGAAGCATTTTAAAACTCCGCATTAGTTTGATAGATGCAACAGTATACACGGTGTCTTATGTACCTTCCTCAATCCTTTAACTCTTGGCATGATTCATTTCACCATGTGGCGCTGGCGTAATGGATAGCGTTGCGGTGCGAAAGGCCGGTAGTCCCGGGTTCGATTCCGGGCTTGGGCAATTCTTTTAAATGTTATTTTAGGTGTAAGGTTTTTAAGCATGATACATTAGGTAAATTAAACCGATCTTTGTACACTTCGTAGCATTAAATTGTTTAAGTCCGTTATTACGTTTAAATCACGTTGATTTGCAAGAGAAAGTAAGTACATCGTGCGAAATTAAACTGAACGTAGTAGTTTACGTCAACTGCCGGACTGTTTCTCTAAAACTGTACGACTGCACTCTTCTCTGCCGTAGCACCAGACTGTATCATGCGACTACAATGCGACAAATAACATTTTAAAAAATATTTTTGCCCTAGCCCGGAATCGAACCCGGAACTACCGGCATTTCGCACCGCAACGCTATCCATTATGCCAGCGCCACAGTGAAATAACTCATGCCAACAGTTAGAGGATTGAGAAAGGTATTTGAAGCTTGGGTCGGTTGCCTAACTTACAGGGTGGAGAGCCTGATTCAACCCTTATTTTAGGGGTTAAGGAGGCCGCTCCGACCCCAAGTCCCCTATCTCAAATTACTTCTATACCCGTCCCCTATACGACCTATCATTCTCCAAAGGTACATAAAAGACATCCTGTATAGTACATTATTCCTAAACATTTATAACTCCCAACTCAGAATCACTTATATCGATTGCAATACTCTTCTGGGGTAGAATAAGGTACAATACACTTATTTATTTATTTATTTATTTGTTTATTGTAATTTTAAGAATCTTAAGAACTTCTTTTAACAAATGAATGGTTTCTGCCAATACTTTCGCACTGTCGTGCATGACACTGAAGTGTTTTTCTGCCTCATTTCGCTTGACAAAAGAAATATGAGATCTTCTGCACAGCAGTAGACAAATCGACATCCTCACTCTGCAAAGCCTCGGAAGGTTGTAAAGTTATAGCCAGCATTTTACAGAATACAAAGTAGTTACAATAAACAACTAACGGGCCGTAATGACCATATCTGTAGAATGGACAGCGACAGACTAACCAAAAGATTATGTAAAATAAATCAACAAAAAGGAGGTCAAAATAAACTGGCTAGAAGAAACTAAGGCGGATCTCCAACAAATAAATATCACAAACGACATCATAGAAAATCGTGGAGCATTTAGTACAATAGTAGGCAAGCACAAATTGGTGGAGAAACCTAAAAATAGAACTGGTAGAAAGTGGTTCACAGAACGCAAGATGCAACACAGTGCATTCGTGAAGAGATTTTGGGAGGATGAAAAACCAAAAACCATCAAGCTAACCCAAAATGTAAAACACGCTGTTTTAATGAATAACAACCGAGAAGAGAAGACAAATTAAATAAATTGATAAATCGAGTATTTACAGCGTTCCATTCTGCCTGGAAGAACAAAATAGAAGATATTTAAAGAACGTCAATATATTCACCGTCGGTTTCAAACATGAACAAACTTTCTGGGTGTTGTACCAGTTCTCCTTACCGGCAGTCTGAAGTACCATGTTATCTAAAACTACACAGCAGTAAATAAAGTTCATTTCAACACCTACTTAAGATAACGTTCGCTTGAAAAAAGATTAATGGGGAAATTACTAAGCTGGTGAACGTGCGCCATCAACTTCCCCATGAATCATATCCGCGGAAGTACTTATCAGTGCACGATATTGAATAGCTTCTTATTAATGGAAACCTTATCACAAGTGGTTCTAACTTACAACACTTAGCAAGTACGTTCAAGTGGGAAGGAGTTGCGTTCGGTTTTTCATTTTAAAAGCCCTTTTAGAGACATGTCAACTTGAGTTTCAGCCCAATATGTCTAATAGCCCAGTGTCTGCTTGACGACTTATTTCCACCATACTTTCAGCGAAGTTCAGAATTCACTGAGCATATCTGGACAACAGCTTTTGATATGAGCAGCAGAAAGTCTTCTAATTGAAGAAAGGAACTCCGAGGACGTGCCACAGGGGAGCGGGTGGAACATATGAAAGTTAACGTAAACCGACACCGTAATGAAATTTTCCAGGTGCTCTCTTGGGGGAGGGGAGGAAGAACACACAAACAAGCCAGCAAGAAATACGAGTAACAGCGGAACATTCCACGATTCCAGACCATGCGCAACTCGTGCTGTGCGTTCAAAGGCACAACGTTACAGTATTATGAGAGTCCACCCCTGATTATATAATCTCGCACCAACGTAAGAAATGAGCAAATTTAAGTGTTAGAAGCCATTCTTCAATGTTGCCCAGTTCTACAATAGAATAACTGGTCATCAGCGCTTTTGAAGGAAGGAAGGAGGCTTTTAGTTTTACGTGACCGTTAACCATGCGAACATGAGCCACGGGACCTCCTTTTTTTTACGTGGAATCCGAACCACATGACATGGCATTTCTCTCCGAAAATCACACATGCATTGACCGGGAATCGAGAGAGACCAACAGCTTGACCGCTGCGCCACCACGCCCCCCTGCCCCCCTCAGCGCTTTTGAGTGTGCTTAAATCAATAATAATCATAATGATAATATCATATGTCCTACGGTGCCGGCTGCAAGCTTTGTTATTTGACAGCCAGAGGGCAGCTTGCATGTCGAATTTCGTCGTTCCTTGGAACGCTATGAAAGTCAAGGAGATTATCTAAGCTCCTTGACACTATAGCGCTTTCTAGTAGAGAATGGACGAACTTTGTGTTGGCGGAAAATCCAGAGATTAATTTTGCCATTATGAACACGGCCTACGGAATTCAAATGGGTTCTTTAACATGCCAATTTAGTACTATTTTTGCCAATAGGTTCCCATCCTCTCAGGTGTTAACTTCTTGTCTGCAGCAGAGAACACCCTCCCTTTAGCTCTTATTAATTTTGGTTGGTAGTCTAATATGCGAGTCTTGTAAAATTTTGATTCTTGTCAGTTTTATTCGTCATATCGTCGAGTGTTAATTGGAGTTCATTAATATCATGCTTAATTTCTGTGATCCATTTCATCCTGGTATTGCTTTCCATATTTTTTCTACTATTTTTCTACGAATTCTTGTTTCCGGTGTTCGAAGAATGTCCAAAAAAATTGAGATCAGTTTCTTTCCAATTAAACTGAATACTGGTTCAATTTCCTTATAGACTGTATTATTTGATGCTATTCTCCAATGACCATTAACTTGAGATTGCTTATTTATGCATGTCCTAATTATTCTTCGTTCGGTGTTAAGTATTTTTATCTATTTCAGCTTTATTAGTAGTTTTGAAAATACCTTCACTAGCATAAGACACTTCTGGCTGGTTAGTTGTTTTATAATGTCTTAATTTATAAATAAAGTAAATAAAAATAATGTAAACATTTTAGGAGATTTGAATGCACAATTAGGAAGAGAAAAGAAATATCGCGATATAATTGGAAAATGGGCTCCACATAAATTTATAAACAAAAATGGTCTAAGACTTGTAGAAAGAACTCTGCCAAATACATAATTGTATATCCAAATCAACGTATTTCCAAAGAAAACCTTATAAACTTAAGACTTGAAAACATCCCGATTGGAAGGAATGAGAATGGCAGACCATGTTTGTATGCATAATTATTTTCATAAGGAAATTTATAATGTGTAAGTATTAAGAGGAATATATACTGGTTCTGATCATTACATTGTCAAAGTTAAACTTACATGCACACCGTTAAGGATAAAGAAAATTAAAACAAACAAAGCAAAGAGGTATTATGATCCACACCAGTTAATAAATAATAATAATATAATAACTACAGGGCCTGTGAGTAAAATCTCGCATGTGTTAAACCACCCGTCCCACATTGGTTGGTTGGTTCCTTAGTTTAGAGGCTGCGACAACGCAGGTCATGTAGCCCCGTGTACTTTGGGTGTGTGTAGAATCTGGTTAATTGTGTTAACTATATTAGTGTGTGTTATCGGTTTTAATTCAAGTAAGGACTGCAAACAGAAATTTCGTAGTTCCCACTTTGGCTACCAAATGCTACCGTCCACGACACCTAGCTTACGATGGCATCGCAGTCAGCACCTGGCGGCAAACGTTGGAACTAATAGAGAGTTTACAATTCTCTCTCTCTCTTCTCTTAGTCGTTTACCCTCCAGGTTGGTGGAACCCACGGACTCAGCGAGGGAACTCACCACTACGCCTCTACGGGCAGTGTCCTAGAGCTGGGAACATCTAATCGGAGGGGATACAACTGGTGAGGTGTGATTGGCACCTCGCCCAGGCGGCCTCACCTGCAAAGCGAACAGGGGCCTCATGAGGGAAGGTAATGGATGGTCAGGATGGATAGGCAAGGAAGAAGGAGGCGGCCGTGGCCTTGAAGAAGGTACCATCCCGGCATTTGCCCGAAGACGAAGTGGGAAACCACGGAAATCCACTTCGAGGATGGATGAGGTGGGAATCGAACCCCCTCTACTCATTTGGAACACCCGAGGCTGAGTAGACCCCGTTCCAGTCCTCATACCACTTTTTCAAATTTCGTGGCAGAGCCGGGAATCGAACCCAGGACCTCCGGGGCGGCAGCTAACCATGCTGACCGCTACGCTACGGAGGCGACTGTTTACAATTCTAACCTACAAATTTTGGCTTCACACGAGTGTAGTTAGTGGAAGGTTCTTTTTCATGCCATTAATCTATGACATGGGACCGCCGGCTTTACTTCTCCTCCGAAGGAAGGCATACTGAGAGGGATTTTTAAGGCTCTTAA
Organism: Meconema thalassinum; assembly: GCA_946902985.2. Lineage (NCBI taxonomy): Eukaryota > Metazoa > Arthropoda > Insecta > Orthoptera > Tettigoniidae > Meconema > Meconema thalassinum. The sequence goes on along the minus strand of OX336399.1, from coordinate 160,100,025 downwards.
TAACTCCGACGACTTCAGCCGGGTTTGAACCCGCCCTCCCCGTCCCACTTTACTGTTACGCGGAATCGACGCGACACAGTTCTGGCAGGGGCTATCGTCTTATTTGTTTAATCGCACTTTATATCATAAATATCGACATTTGTAACTAGAGTGAAATTATCTTTCTTTTGAATGCTCATTTGTTACTTATAATAATGTTATTGGTCTAACGTCCCTGTTGACTACTGCGGCTTTTAGAGACGCCCGGGTGCCGGAATTTTTCCCCGAAGGGGATCTTTAACGTGCCAGTAAATCTAAAGACACGGCTCCCTCGCATTAGCGCACTCTCAAATGCCAACTGGCTGCGCCAGGATTCGATCCAGTAACCTTGGGCTTAGCAAGCGAGAACGTTACCGCTGAACCACGCAGCCAGCCGCTCATTTGTTACGATCGGCTATGTTTTCTGATCATGTTATAAATGGGATTTCTTAGTAAATCTTACACTTTAAACGATTCTTATCGCAAACGTTAACCTGTTCACAACATTAACCCTTTTGATGCCAAGCATTTATAAGTTGTGTTAAAAATGACCAGCCAAGTTTTGTGAGATTAAAAGTCTTCTATTAAAAAAAAATCTCCGACCAGTGTTTTTAACATGGAATGTTTTTCTTTTCAGTAGGAGGTAAATACAAGTAAACATAGTAGATGTTAAATAATTAATACAGTACTAACAGTTTTATTTTTTTACTTGGAAATTTAACATAATTTTGAGAGCCTAAACAATCCAAATAGCATATTTTCTTAAACCCAGATTTATTTCCTCTTCGTTCAAAGACAAAGCCGTAATTATCATTAAGATTCCGACGAGGCAAATATGCCCTAAAAATACTGAAATATGATCCAAAAAAGGTACAATGTGACCTAATAAATGTACATGCTATCTAAAAACAAGTGTTAATAATGCTGTGAAATGTTACTTCTTATTTTTAATTCTACATTCAAACCTTAAAAAAAAAGATAAAAAAAAATCTACGCTGATTTTTTGAATAGGTCTACGATAAAATGTTTTCCTCAAATTTTGAAGTCCACCACCTACCCTCAAAATATTGATGAAATATGACTGAAAATTATCCAAATATACATTTATATGCTCTATAAAATCCAGCTAAAAAGAATCAGGAAAATTGAACTCCTGCTTCATTACATTTTTTTTAATGAAAATGTTGTTAGGAAAATATGACATATTACCTTAACTTCCGAACCTTATTTATCATTATATATCTTAATTATCTCCGAGGAAGAACGTAAACAAATACCACTTCAAAATATACAGGCGCGGAATGTCAGCTGACTGCAGCATGTCCAAAGAATAATTATTATGGATAGAGTTATTCAATTTAAACAGATATATTCAGAGAGAGCATGATGCCTGCGTTGTCTTGGCCACAACATTGATAGCACTGCGTGGCTGACAATAATAATTATAAAAAAATATAAGAACGGAACGGATATATTTGACTGTGGATATTTTAGCAGAAGCTCCCTGGCACCAAGGGTTAATGAAAGAAAAACTATATTACGTAATTTTGGTTTTCTGTATAGAAATAATCGGAGTTTTCAGTCTCCACTAATTTCAAAACTCCCGCTAAATTTTAACAATTTTGTTTGTCGGGAAGTTATCCATCACTAATCGTAAGCAGTACTGCCGCAGTGCAATTCCGTTCCTTCAGAAAGCAGCGGAAGTTCCACGTGGTTGAATCCAGGGAGCTCCTCGCACTTCCAGGAATTCGAAAGGCCGACGCGACCGCCACGTGTCGCGTGCTGTGTATAAACACGAGATGGCCTCGTGTCGACAAACCGAACCTTCATTCTTTTCGCAGCTTGTCCAGTACCTTACGGGACAACACACTTGAATTGTATTTACATTCGCAATTCACTTGAGTGCAGTGGCCATCAAGTGGGTGGAACATTGATAGAGCTGCTTTGTGTCATTTACTGTTGAACCTTGTCAGTCAAACACAGTGCTTTTACAGAAGTACAAATATTTGAAATTAGCTCTAATCCGCCGCTTTGCACATTGTTGTTGCTTTCGTTTTACGAGTGTGGAACGTCTTTGTCATTTGGATGCACGATTGTGTTGAATTTCACTTAACATTTGGGTTCCTGTGGCGACAAACTCATCGCGTCGTGTTGAATGTTTTAGGTAGATTTTATTAGAAAGTTGGCTATTGTCATGGGTACCATCTTGCGTCTTCCGGAAAATTTCGACATATATCTTCGGGTTTCACATCCCCCAGATTCCCAAACCACCATCAGTTCAAAAGGATATCTTTACTAATATAGTAAAGCTGACGAGTTTGTGTGTTTGTTTGTGTGTTTAAACGCGCTAATCTCTGGAACTACCAGTCTGATTCGAAAAATTATTTTTGTATACGATAGCCTGATTCAAGAGGAATAGTTCAGACTATGTAGCATTAGGCTACACCTCTCAGGTAACCTTAAAGATTGATTTTTGTTCAGTAAGTCGAAAGAACAAGCGCTCCAGAAAGGCTTTAATAATACCGAAGTCTATTGTTGCCATGTAATGCGGGCTGCATCACGTCGCCCCTACCAATGTTCTGGTGCAGAATTGCGAGCTGCTTATAAATTGCAGTCACGGGGAGTAATTAGTGCAAAAAGATTTCTTAGGCCCCTTAAAACAGTTATCATCATGACAATAGTATGCCTCTGTACAAAGGCGATGGTGTTGGTGCAGTATACTGAGGTTATCAGCTGCATTGGTGCTTTCAAATTTACTTTCATTTAATCCGATCCTTATCCTTGAGCGCTCCAGTTCTGTAAAACAAATAAATCCACAGGGTGAAGCCGGGTACTACTGTTAGTATTATATGTATGTTTCACTTTCTTGTGGACAAGATAACTACCGTCATCTTGCACCAATCCCGTTTAAGTTTATAAATAAAATAAAACCATTCAAAATCTCGTCCGAGTTCGTTAAAGCTATAACTTTCTTATGATGTGGAAAATCAAATCCATTCAAATTTCGTACTGTTCTTCGCATAGACCAAGGGCCAAAAACTTGTCCCCGTAAAGTTTATCGATATAACCAACCATTGACCAAAGAGGTGGGAAAAATGAAGTTTTGGGAGGGGGATCACCCTCCCTTAATAAGCACAACATCAAAACAGTTCAAAACAGTCAATAGTCTTCCCAAAAAGTACCTAAAACCTTCGTCTGAAAGAATTTACAACAAGAGCAAAATGTTTTCGGAATTATAAGGTGGGGTTTCTCGTATGCAAACTATGTAGAACGTTTGTAGGTATACAACAATTGACAAACTTAGTAGTGAATTCGATATACTGATTTTTCTTTGCTCTGTGAAATCTACTTCCGGCGTGCCGAGAGGGATGTTTAGCCTACTTTTCACATTTTGCAAAAATGAGGAAAAAATAAGACTTATGAGATCGATCCGGGCAAATGTCTGTGTCTGTCTGTCTGTCCCCCCTATCAACTCCTAAACGGCTGCAGCAATCGAATCCAAATTTGGTATGAGTAAATATCTATACCTGAATATCTCAAGCCCATATTTGAAAATTATGTCAGTGCTACCAACTGCCAAAAAAACGCACTGGAAATTTGATCTCCACGTTGGATATCTTGGAAGGTATGCATGGAAGCTATCCCAAAATTGGCACACAAATAGATAAGAATATTTCAGTTTAATTTCCAGGAGACCATGCATGGCAGTGTTGCCAAAATGATTCTAAGCCTGCTGATAGGTCCAAATTTTAAATGCAGATAACTTCTACACTATCAATTGGATTTCAACCAAATTTCGTATGTACTATGTGTACATAAACACATATGACAGCGTATTCATAAGAGCCACCAGGGCTGCCAACTGTTAATAATTGCTCTATTTTTTATCCAAATACCAATACATCAGAAAGTATGCAAGCTTTAAACTATGCACACGTATAGTACCTGACATTTTAGATTAATTTAGAGCAAGTCATATAAGTCAGTGCTGCCAACATGATTCTATGCCTGCTGATATGTCCAATTTTATAATACATGTAACTTCTATACAAACAAATGGATTTCATCCAAAATTGGCACAACAAGATATAATATTTCATATCATTTCTGACCAGCACACGCATGACATTGTTGCCAACATGATTTTACGCGTGCTGATAGATCCAATGTCTAACTGCATGTAACGTCCATTGGACTTCAACCAAATTCTGTATTCTGTACCTTAAGAGATGGAACTAAGAATATATTCAGTCACCAGGGCTGCCAACTGTAGTGCTCTGTTAGGCTACATTATACCAGGTATATTTCTAACTAATTAAACATTTCGATATTACCAACTTAATTTCGTCATTATTCTAGATAGGTTCATATACTGTAGATTAATCATTGGCATGAATCTTAATTTTAAGACAAGTAGGCTCTTTAGTTCGTTACGGAACTTCTTGTTTTAAACTGGTATATTGTCTATTTTTTATCAAGAGTCTTTTGTAAGGATATCCATATATTTATTACACATTAATTAAAGGAATAATTTTCTTGCATACCAAATAATCCTAGATTTAGCTTAACGATATTTTATTTAAAATATATTCTTGATCTAAGTTTAGCTGAAGATGGTCTCAACGTAGACCGTAACATGTGCAGTGTGTCATAATTGAATAGATATGTTTCATTTTAACTTGATTATGGATTGGTTTTTGAGAATGTACACAATTGTGTGAAAGAAAACAATGTGACTTAAGTTTTGTGATGCCAAGTCACAGCGAATTAATGAAACTGCTCGCATCATTTGTAATAATAAGCCTGTATATGACTGGCAATAGACTGTGTCAACTAAAATTGAGCTGTTATGTTACTCCCGAGAGTTTTTCCAACGATTACAAAATAATGTTATCATCAGTGTTTGTAGTTGGGCCAAGACCAACTACAAACCTTAGACCTTAATACAGAAAAAAACATGGCGGCCATAAATGTCCATCCAATAGCTTGTCACAGTTCGTGTGAATTATTATTTCAACTCACCTAAGAGCATAAAAGATGGAAGATAAAAGATAAAAGACGATGTACTTCGCTCTCTCCACTGCGTTCTCACAGAAGCAATACTAGCCTACATTTGTTTACTTAAACATAAATTCTGAAATAATGTATCTTCATTATGTCGTTTATTGTGGTCCGAATTGACGTTAATATATTGAACGAATATTAAAATATCCGCCTTTTCAATACAATTTATTAAATAGTACTCACAGGTACATATTTCGTAGGCAGGGGCGTGGTGGTGCAGCGGTAAAGCTGTTGACCTCTCACCAAGGCGGACCGGGTTCAATTCCCGGTCAATGCATGTGAGATTTTCGAAGTGAAATGCCATGTCCTGTGGTTCAGATTCCACGTAAAAAGGAGGTCCCGTGGATCATGATCGCGAGATTAACGGTCACGTTAAACTACAAGCTTCCTTTTATTTCGTAGGCTTTTACAGTCCCCCTTCAATCAGCTGAGTATTATTTAATAAATTGTATTGAAAAGGCGTATATTTTAATATTCATTCAATAATGTATCTTCTTTGTAAAAACTAGGCTAAAACAAAGAAAAAGAAAAATGTTCCTGTCATAAATAACGAATTTCAAACCTTTGCTGAAAACTCTTAGTTCGAAACTCTTCCCAATTTGATGTTTGTCCTTCCACTGTTACCGACTCTTATGTGGTCATTGTTAACATAAACAAGGACAATTTGTATATTTAAGTCAAAAAGCAACTTTTATACATATCCACTGCCTTCGTAATGTACAGGCCGTACTGTAGCTCCGGTGACGTCACCCTAAGAGGCGGTCAGCTAGCTCCGTTAGACCCGCGCAATGCAAGCAAACATCGTAGTTATGCGATACCATTTGTATTTTAGTTAAGAAATATTGACGAATGTTGCATTAATATAACGAATGAAAACCATAAAACTGTGATCTTTCAAGATATAGTAAATAAGGCCGACATAATTTCAGGAGAAGTAGGTTTAAAGCATGATAAAAACAGTCAAACATAACGATTGTCTTACTTGTGAGCCCACCTAACAAATCTTATTATGAATTGATGAAAGCATGGAAACAACGAATGTACAAAAAAATAAAATGTTTAATAAATAAGGCATTACCTCCATACATTTAGATATCCATAAATACGGCAGCTTTCCTGGTTTTCTCCTTGGAACTTCCGGCATTATCCTTCCATGATCGTTTTGAACCACTTTCTTCCACACAAACATTTGATTGATTTTTACTATAGTTATTTAGGAATACGTTCGCCCAAATGGTAACACACCGGCCAGCAAGATATGCTAATATTTTCCACATTCACATACAATTGCAGAGGAACTGAGTTGCATTGCTTCTAGTACCAGATGATTAAACACAGATATTGGGTCATCAGAATATAAAAATCACATCACATAAAACTCACTACTATAACTCTGAACAACAACAACAACAACAAGAAAGACAAAAGCAGGACTCACCATCAGTACGGGTTGCGCTGATTTCTCTCACAATTTGATCTTCAGGAAAATGAATGATGCATACTCCCGTATTCCTAGTAGCTGATCAATTTTCTCTTGGTATTTTCCTCCTCCATAGATTAACTTTTCCTCGCCGGAAGGAAATGAAAATATTGGTGTAGTTGGATTTGCATCCTGGCACACAACTTCTTGGCATAGTAACACTTGCTTGTTTTCACACACACTTCTACGCACAACACATTGTATTTACACAAAACAGTGCTATACAGTAAATATTCAATTATTATATACAACAAGGAGCAATATATCCTCTGAATTAACTCAACTCTCCACGTGGAGATAGCATACCTAACCTAAACGGCATAGCCTCACTATTTAAATTACAGTTATTTATGTGCAACTTGATGTGAAAAAATACGATAATTTAGAGGGGAAAAAAGGCATTTAACATACTTAAAAATAAATAACTGACTCAACCCCAATTATTCGCAAAAGAGCGTCCAATAACTTCGCATTACACTCACAAATACAACTCTTAACATTGGCCTTAATCGATCAGCTGATTGCCTTCGCGCGCTTCCTGCAGTACGGCCTGTTACATTACGAAGGCAGTGACATTTCTATAAATCATTCTGAAAATAAGCCTAACTTAGCCTCTCATTTAAAGATCCGTTTTTTCTTATCTCGTGTCGACTAATCAATTAATCGATTCTTCGGTTAGCCGATTATACTATTATTCGATTAATTCCCAATTATTCGATTAATCGAACATCGCTTATCACCAGCTCTAGTTGGTAATTCTGTCTCCAAAAAATAATTTCTTTAAAGTATAAATAACTTTGTTTTTATTGTTTAAAGTAAGATGTCCCAGATTAAATCACCGAAATCTATCAATTTCCAAAGAAATTCACTGACTGTATCCATTGTTAACTAGGTCTCACTTGCAACATAGACATCTCATTTATTATTTCAGTCCGTGATGAGGTCAAACGTTGCGTGCAGACCAAGTTTCCAGACAGGCGTAGACACACGCATTGCGGGACAAAATCGAACTTCTGTATTTCAAAGTAGGGCACATACTCGTGATCACGTAGTTGATATAGATTATTCGCCAAAACACGATATTCGTGTTTTCCTCTCGTGCTCTGGAATTGCTTCAGAGTGAAGAATGGTAACATTATCAGAAAGCCTTCGTTAAAACAAATTTAATGCAGCTATAAAGAAACGTGCCACTAAATATACTGAGAAGGGACACATTATTTAAACGCCTTGAGTTATAAACTGACTGAGTAAGGACTCGATCCCACAACCTTTGACACACCAGGCGAGAACCGCACCGCTGCGCCACGTAACCACAAATACTTTTCCTAAACGACATTCACACCGTTTATGGAAAGGAAACAAAACCACCTTCTCATCCTCAACAATTATGACGATATTGCCTCCTTCGGTGTTAAGAATGACTTTTAGACGTCGGGGGTACATCAAATACAAAGCAATTGCCTACCTTTCAGGTAGATTTCATTAGAAAGCTGCCTATTGCAATAGGTACCATGTCGAGAATACCGGAAAATTTTCGACAACTTACAAATTATCACATTCTTAAGGGCACTGTAACTTCAGTCACTTTGCATCAATAATTTTCACATTTAAACACTAAATCCAACTATTCACAGTCTCGGTCGAGTAAATTGGTAAAATCGGACCAAGGGATGAAAAAAAGGGGGGGGGGGGCTTTTTCGAAAAAGTAAATATCGCTAATCTTTCTTAGTAGGCCTACGTGAAAATTCAAATCTACAAGTCCGTACGATTCTTCGGATAAGGCCCATAAATTTATTTCGGTCAAGTTTTTTTGATAACACCAACCATTGACCAAAGAGGCAGGAAAAAATGAGTTTTGAGAGAGAGAGAGAGACAAATCATACCTCACTTAATAGGCACAATATCAAAACCGATCAAAATAGTCAATAGCCCTCTAAAAATCACCTAATTTTTTTTGTCTGAAAGATATTTTGATTACGCCAAGGGATGAGCAAAATACATTCGGAATTAATAGGCATTATTGAAGATGTTCGGGAGCGCTTGTTCTTCCAACTTAACAAAAAACCATCTTGAAGGTTACCTCAGAGGTGTACCCTAATGCTACATAGCCTAAACTATTCCTCTTGAATCTGGCTATCATATATATAAATAATTTTTGGAATCCGACTGGTAGTTCCAGAGATTAGAGCGTTTAAACACACTAACAAAAACTCTTCAGCTTTATTATTTTAGTATGGATAGTAAAGATGAGAAAAACTACAGAAATTTCGAGATGCTTCTTTCCCCGTTTGAAGAAGATTACAGCGCAATGTTCTGGATAATAGGATAAGTACGGTAATGTAAAAATAAGTTAAATGGGTTTCTCCTTGGAAATAGCATATGCAAATTCTTGCATAACGCTATCAAGTACAACACAACGCAATTGTCTCCAAACCGGTAATCTGAGTCTTGTGGGAGGAAGTAATTGATGATATCACATTTCCGAGACATGACACGAACGAATGGTTGAAAGTAAAAGAATGGCGCTGCCGAGAAGTTCACAACAACAATTAAAACGAGAGCCAATCAAGCCCTTGCATCACAATGCAAGACCCAGTTAATTAGTTCGCCATTATCATATAATGTAACGGGCGACAACAAGCTCATATACTGCACGATACGAGGCACCAAATATGTGAAATTAATTACCATACCGGTAATTTGCAACACTAATATGGAGGCAGTAAATTAGCTTGACACTGACATTTCCATGACTCATGGAAGGAGGAGTGAAGTATCCGAGTAGTTATATACAAGTTGTCCGGGCTTGTAGACCGTGGTCCAGGCAGGATGTTTGCTCCCGACTTTCCACCAAATACTGCGTTGGGCATTATCAAGGGTCAGCTCCTTCCGTTAGTCAACTTCTCGTTACATTACTTGTTATCAACCTGTTTGTACCGGTTATGGTTAACGAGCGGCGACTCAAACGTATGGTAGTAGCCTAGCACATAACCATTGTTCGCTAGTGACCAATAGGATGCTTCCTCTTATCACTCCACGTGGACACTTAAGTCCCACCCTGGTGGCTAGCTTGTGCCTCCGACAGGTATCAGTGTCCAATGTTGCACATCTGCACATAGTTCTGTCCAGTCTCGCTGCTTGCCCTCAGTGGCTACGGTGGAAATTTGACAACGCTGTGCCTCACGCTGGGAAAGCCTTGGCCCCAGGTGCCATGGAATGTAAACATATCCGCCCAGCTAGATTTCAAAGGCGAGCCGTACGTTAACCAGGAAAGTGAGGCAAGTATACCATTACAATCAATAGTGAGCTCCTACAGATCACAGAACATTTTCCTCATCTTGGAAGGAAATATTGATGCTGAATTCAGCATCGACTCAAATGTGCCAGCACGGCTTTCGGTAGTCTACGGGAAAGGGTGATCGATAATCTTAATATCAGCACTCCAACTAAGCTGTACGTATACCAATATATCGTAATACCAAGCATTACTTACGGCTGTGAAACTTTGACCACCTACAGGAGAGACAATCTGCTTGTAGAAATATCATCAACGTTGTTTGGGAAGAATCTTGAGAATGAAATGGCAAGACCGGCGTACCGACATCAGCATCCTCGAAGAAGCAAATGTTAAAAAGCATCGAAGCCAGAATAATAAAACATGAACTTCAGTGGACTGGTCATGTTGTCTGTACGCCCGATGCTCGTCTCCCTAAGCAAATCTTGTATGCCCAACTTACGAATGGACACCGTACGCAGAAATCTATGATCAACATCAAAAAGTGGGAGACCACAGCTTCTTACCGACAACCACGACGTCTGCTTGTTCACGGAGGTCCACAGCACTTTGAACACGAACGTCGAAGACATGCAGTGGATATGCGACAGGCAAGGAAAGAACGAATGGCCGCTCAAAGAACAATCCTCAGCGAATTGTTGGTGAAATCTATGTTTTTGAACATCGTGGAAGAGTTTGTGGCTCCAGAATTGGTCTACACAGTCATCAGAGGACCCACAGACATTGAGGTCTTATAGTCCCAAAGAAGACATCAAATCGTTAGCAAGTGATAGCCTATCATCATCATCAGCAGCAGCTTGCCACGGTAGGTGAGTGGTTATCGTGTCAGACTACCAACCCCAAGCTTGCAGGTTCGCTCCGGCCGTGGTAAGTGATTTTTGAAAGGCGACAAAAACCACGACACGCATGTCATACGTTGTTGGCATGTTAGAGAACCCAATTGAATTCAGTAGGCTGTGTTCATAATGGCAAAATTAATCTCGGGATTTTCCGCCAACACAAAGTTACTCCTTTCTCTACTAGAAAGCGCTATAGTGTCAAGGTGCTTATATATCTAACCGCCTTGAATTTCAAATCGACATGCAAACTGCCCTCTGGACGTCAAACAATGCTTGTACCCGGCACCCAAGGCCAAACGATACTGTTATCATCATCGTCGTCGTCACATTACTCATTAATTATCCTGATCATAGCGCAGCAATGCCACTTCTTGAAATTTGTTTATTTATTATATACACTGTTTGAAACTTCCACCACATACAGTCGCGTGGATAGGATATGACTCAGCATCAGTAGCTTCGGTCATTGTTCTGCACTCAATATTAACGTCTGCTGCTGTTAAGTTTAGCAATAATAATAATAATAATAATAATAATAATAATACTAATAATAATACCACGAACCTACTACGCTGTCGTAGCAGGCGGAGAGGTGATACTCCGAAGTGGCGCGTCCCAGGTGGCGGATAGGGGGGGGTCCTCACCGGCTTGCCGGCGGACTTGAGCGAAATAAAATAGCTCTCGCGGACCAAACACACTTAAGCCAGAGAACACCTAGAGGCACCTCTCGATCTCAACAATCGAGTAGTAATTTCGTGATCTTATCTTCAGATCACCACTAGTTGTATATTCAACTTTTAACTAACGCAACTACCCCAGGCCCCGGACACACGTCCGGTCTTTCCCGATCATCGGATTCTGGGGGATCGGGAACGAAATCATGCTTCAGAGAAGGATCGGAGCTTCTCAAAATCTCTTCGCCCCAAGAAAAAGAACTTCTTGGGTACTATTACATCAATACCCTGTTGAAAACAGGAAAGCTCAAACAACTGACTGACATCCTGGACAAATTTGATATTCAAATCCTAGCAATTCAGGAAACACGATTCCAAGATGAGAACCATTTCGACTCTGAAAACTTCAGGATATTTAAGGGTAAACCAGCCATTAATATCACAGGCAATTTATTAATGTTTGGGACGGCTTTTGCAGTGAGGAAAACTATCTTAGATTCAGTTAATGACTTCACATCGCCATGCGAAAGAATTTCAGTGCTTACAGTAAAATCAAGCAACAAGGCATATGCCTTGATAAATGCCCATGCTCCCACTAACATAGACAATAAGAGAAATCCACAGAATGTAGAAGAATTTTGGGAATTACTAGAGGAAACTACAAGTAAAATCCCCAAACATCACGTGAAAATCTTATTAGGGGATTTCAATGCACAGGTTGGCAGAGAGAAGATATACAGATCAATAGTAGGACTCCATCCCGCACATCGGCGGACTAATAAGAATGGAGAGCGTCTAATAAACTTTTGTACATTATTCATGCTGAGACTCATGTCCACGCACTTTATGAGACCATTACACAAAAAGAAAACCTGGAGATCACCTAACCCGTTATTAGGGGAATTTCGGATAGATCATGTGGCTATTTCCGCAAAGAATATGCTGGAGATTCAGAATGTTAAGGTACGAAAGGGAGTGGTAGATTCGGATCACTACCTCACGCAAATCAAGGTTCGGTTTCAACCAAACAGATCCAAACCTAAAGGCAACCGGTTTCCAAGAGTTGATCCGGACTGCTTGAGGAAGAACGCCGAGGTTTTCGTACGAGATTTACAGGAAGAAAATCCTAGGGAGTGGCCAGACCTTCGCAAAACATTACAGTCATCAGCCATGAAATTAGGACAACCACCTAGGAAAAGAAAGCACAGATGGTGGAACACAACGTGCGATGAAGCCGTCAATGACCGAGTCAAAGCATGGCATCAGTGGAATGGACATCGGACAGTGGAAAGATGGGAGAACTTCTTAAAAACTCAAAAACTAACCTCTAAAACAATCCGGCGCGAAAAACATGCCTACAACAAAAACAGACTCTAAGGATTAGAACAGGATTTCCAGAAAAACAACACTCGAAATTTTTACAAGACATTCCGTGAGGACTTGTCATGGTGCAAACCACCAACTCTAAGTTTCCGTCGACGTAATGGACGACTAGAAACAAACAGTAAGGAGAACTGCAAGATACTCGCTGATTATTTCCAAACTCTACTGAACTGTGATCCTCCAGTGGAAAGACTGCAGTTTGAAAAACCTGTACCAAACCCAGACTCACTTCCCCCAACAACTCAAGAAAGAAAAGAGATAATCCAATCGCTCAAAAATAACAAAGCCCCTGGGAACGATGGAATAACTGCCGAGATGTTGAAAATAGGAGGAGATGACCTCATAAGGAGAATTCATACACTCCTAACAGAAATATGGGAGAGCGAAATAATTCCGAAGGACTGGAAGAATGCCATTATCCATCCGTTGCATAAAAAGGGCGACCGAGCGGACCCCAACAACTACAGAGGTATATCACTTTTACCAATTATATACAAGGTATTATCTAAAGCACTCTTAAACAGAGTAGAACAACAAACTGATCATTTGATTGGTGAATACCAGGCAGGCTTTAGGAAAGGTAGATCGTGTTCGGAGCAGATTTGGAGCCTAAAGACGATATTAAGGATACGCCGCAGTACCAACACATTTGTCACCTTCGTGGATTTTAAGAAGGCGTATGATTCTATTGACAGACAAACTGTTCTGAACAGCCTAGAAGAGCTCAGAGTTGACAGGAAAACCAGGGACTTAATCCGCCAGACTCTCACTGACACAACATCTCAAGTGAAGTTCCTAGGTGAACTATCAGAGCCTTTCGAAGTACATACCGGAGTTCGACAAGGTGACGGCCTCTCCCCACTGCTTTTTAACTTAGTGTTAGACAAAGTCATCAGGGAGTGGGAAAACAACATCAAAGGCATAAGCATTGGTACTCTGGAACAGAAAATAAAAGTAAAATGCCTAGCTTTTGCTGATGATCTAGCTATCTTTACCAAGACTAGTGAAGAAACCAAGTATGCCATAGAGAAGTTACATGAGTTAGCATCAAAGACAGGACTCCAAATATCGTATGAGAAGACGCATTTCATAGTAAATGGAGACCAGAATATCCCGAGATCTCCACTACAGACCAACTATGGAATAATTAGACACGTACCTTCCTTCAAATATTTAGGAGAAATTATTGTACCGTCTGGATTGGACAGGAAAGCTAATTTAGAAAGAGCTACCAAACTTCAGAAAGCATACCGAATAACATGGAATCACTATAATAAAAGAGTGATGTCACGAAATGCAAAACTACGGCACTACCAGACAGTTGTTCTTCCGGAAGCATTGTACGCCTCCAAAACTGTATCTCTAGGAGGCCACTCTCAAATTGGTGAAATCGAAATCCAGGAACGTATAATTCTCAGGAAAATATATGGCCCCGTTTATGTTAATGGTATATGGTATATGGATTAAAAGGAAAACCACAGACTTGTACACAGTAATCAATAAGTTCACTGATACCGTGCGTAAGAGAAGATTGAAATTTTATGGTCACATCTGCCGAATGGACAACACCAGATATGCAAAAAAAACTGCTTGATATAATTCAAAGAAGGTCAAAATCAGTTGGTTAGAAGAAATCAAACAGGACTTAAAGGAAATAAACATTACAGAAGATAGCATCATGAATCGCAAGACTTTTGGAACCCGAGTTACAAATCACACTTTCGCCGAAAAGGCTAAAAAGACCACTGGAAAAAAATGGACGGAGGAACGTAAGAAGGGGCGTAGCGAGTTCATGAGGAGATTTTGGGAGGAGAAGAAGAGGAAAGCTCCATCAACCCGAGTCAACAAGTTCAAGCGCGCTCCCTAAGTGGGCAAAACGAAGAAAGAAAGAAAGAAAGAAAGAATAATAATATCGTATGGCCTCGGAGGTTAGATATCAAAGCTCCTTTACACTATAGCGCTTCCTAGTAGAGAAATGAGGAACTTTGTGTTGGCGGAAAATCCAGAGATTAATTTTGCCATTATGAACGCGGCCTACTGAATTCAAATGTGTTCTTTAACATGCCAACATCGTATGACTTGAGTGTCGTGACTTTTGCCGCCTTTCAAAAAATCACTTACCACGGCCAGGAGCAAACCTGCAAGCTTAGGGGTTAGTAATCCGACACTATAACCACTCCCCCACCATGGTAAGCTGATTGACACTAATCTGTCAACGCTGTGTTCCCCTGCTCGTCCCGCAAGGCTCCACTAAGCGCAGCCACGTTCAGCGGCACTCATTTCTTAAATATGTAATACCGTCGTTGTTATCGTTTCATGTTTACGGGCGAAGACATCGTGGACATGTAGTTAAGCGTGTGCATTATTTGTCCGATGAAAAAAAAAAAAAAAAGACAAATCATAACCGGCATGGCATACAATTTAACCTCTTGCTATTTGCCAATTTAAGAAGTTTGGTTATTAATCGTTGCTCTAACAAGACGGATTAGAGGCCAATCTCTGCCATTGCAACTGTTGAAGTTACGAAGTTAAGCTGTATATTTGGCAAGATAGGATTTCAGCGCAGAGACTTAATTGGTTTTATTATCTTTGTATTGCTGGTGAAGTATTGAGGAATTAAGTGTTCCTACTGCTGTTTCCAACAAAGGTGTTCTGAACTGTTGCTGTCGTACCGAACCGGTACCATACATTTGTGTCTTCAATAACATCTAAAGACCACCGTGAGGCGTCCATTGGAAGTGTTTATAGGCCTAGTTCATAAGACTCTTGACATAACTCATATTAGGCGTAAAATGTTTCAATCTCTCTTTATGGTGCACCATACAAGTTTCAATTTTAAGGGAATTTTAAGTGCTACGCAAAAAAATATTCTTGTATCGTTTCTCTGACATATCGGCTGATGAAGGGGCCAAAACTATTGATTTGGCCTCGAAACATGTCCCATTGACGACCACACAGTGATTTTAATAAAAGTATTGATCAGGCGGAACTTTTAACCTGTTAATACTAATTAGTTTATCGAAACGGAACCAGAATGAACCCTTTAAGTTCTAAAAATAAAGACATTCTTTTATCAGAAGATGTCAGGTGTGTGTTACAAGAGAGGGAGGACATTTTCAGCATCGCCTATGAGCACTGTAAGTACACATTATTGAACATGTTTGGTAGAAGTGTGGAAGTGAGCACCAACCACTGGCTGAACCGGGTACGCGCGTCCACGATATGCGCCTGTCACAGTCGGCTTAGCTTACCCTTTGAGCACTGACGGTACTTTAAAGTACCATAACATTTGAAGTCTTATTTAAAAGTAGTGGTTGATAATATGAACCACTTATGGCCTGGCGGTACTTCTCAGTACCTTGCCAAAGCATCCCAAATATGTTACATACACGGTTTCCCAACCGACAGTAGTGGCTAGGCTGGCTAAAGCGCAGTGTTAGGTCATGGGGCCAAGCTCTCTGCTTACTCGGTAGACGCGTGGGTTCGAGCCCCACAATCGGCCGTCCTTGAAATGGTTTTCCGTGGTTTCCCCATTTTCAACACCAGGCAAATGCTGGGACGGTACCTTCTGACAGGCCACGGCCGCTTCCTTCCACATCCTTCTCCAATTTCATTCACCTTAATCAATTCCATCTCATCCCGACGCGCAGGTCGCCCACGGGCGTCGAATAGAAAGACCTGCACTAGGTCTCCGAGAAGACCACTCGAGAGGAAAAAAACTCAGCACTGAAATATTGCATGTACACATTCTTTGGTCAGTTTTCAGGTGCACAAACTAAGTCATATTTCTGTGTGTTATTCTGCAATGAAGCAAAAATTTATTCGATCCCTAATGTGTATTATTGCCATGAAAGCAAGTACATCATCTCAAATCTTGCCTCAAACACTGATGTTCATTTTCAGAGCCAATCAACTACTTGGTACTCCTAAGTACCGTCAGGGCTCGATGGGAATTGGCAAGGAAACAATTGTTGAGGTAATGTTTAGGCGGGAAGTTCATCACGGAGGTATTCCCAAGTGTGTATATGAAGTACTTCTAGCATTGTTTGCATGATAACTTGTGAGATATGAATGCCCACAAGGTTTTAACATTAGAAGATATAAATAATGATCCTCTAGAGGAAATAGCCTACCTGATGTAGACATTTCGGATCGATTGCGAGCTCTGTACAATGTAGATCGCAAGTCACAAAGGCGAAAGCGGAGACTTTTCTGGGGAATGTTAGATATTCTGTTCTTAAATTCTTACATTATTTATTGTGAACTCTTCGGTACAATTTCAGTGTTAGAATACAGAAGGTCAGTAGCTCAAGGACCTGTGGCCATGGAGAACCCTAAATCCAACAAGAGATCATAAATGCTCAGCATGCTACCAACTACGCCACCGAAGACGCCTGGTAACGAGAGTAACAACTGCTTTGTTGAATACCATGAGATACACGTGTAGCAATGACTTCTTGGGCTCAAACACTTCTGAATCTAACTGCCCTTCTGGTTTCAGAGTATATTAATTTTCTACTTTTCATATTTATGCAACGTGTATATTTCTTGGTAGGCCTATTTATTTCGGACAAAAATAAATTTATTGTATGTAACATTTTCGTTTTCGTAGTCAGATTACCCTCCAGGAAGGTTTTTTCCACGGACTCGTCGAGGGATCCCACCTTTACCGCCTCTACGGGCAGTGTCCTGGAGCTTGACATCGAGTCCGGGGATTCAACTGGGGAGGGGGGGACTAGCAACTCGTCCAGGTGGCCCCACCTGTAACGCGAGGGAAGTTATGAGCCGGGGATCGAACCCGGAGCCTCCGGGTGAGAGGCAGGCGCGCTACTCCAATACCACGTGGCCGGCAATATCCCTATTTGGTCAAGATAATTATTAAGATTTCCCTTACGAGGGAAGTGACGGGACGGGAAGAATGACAGGGATAGACAAGGAAGAGGGAAGGAGGCGGCTATTGCCTGACGGCAGTTACCATCCCGGCATTTGCCCGAAGACGAAGTGGGAAACCACGGATAACCACTTCGAGGATGGCTGATGTGGGAATCGAACCCCCTCTACTCACTTGGACCACCCGAAGCTGAGTAGACCACGTTCCAGTCCTCATACCTCTTTTCAAATCTCGTGGCAGAGCCAGCAATCGAACCTCGGACCTCCGGTGGGGGAGGGCTAAGCACGCAAACCAATACACCACGCAGGCAGCTATCACCCACAGAACCAACATTTCTTAACTTTGGTAAATATCTACAAAAGAATAAGAATTTGTGTCCCACTCTAAATACGAAGTCCGTAAAATCCCTGTTGCCTGTAGAGGACTGACGGTACTTGTAAGTACCAACTAAAAAACTTATACTTACGTATAAGTAAGAGTTTTGAAAAAATGATATGTTCAAACGGAAGCATATACAGGCTTATGAAATTTTAAAGTTACATTTACCAATTTTTAAAGGTTCAGGGCTCAAAGGGTTAACGTGTTTATCGGTGCGCACATAGATAATGACCCTGTATAATAGATTATACATTAGACTTAAGCTGAAGAAGACTCCATTGAAGGGTCGAATCATATACAATTGAATATATGTTTTATAACCTTCTCTAATTTTAATCCTCTCCGTTTAGAGACGAGGTTCGAACCCAGCACGACCGCGCGACTCGTAGGACTCGCCACACCTCATCACCCGATCCTCGCTGCTCGTATCAACTTTGTATAGTTATCTTTATTGCCGCATGATTTCCTTTTATCATTTGAAACCTCTACATATGAGCCGTTTATATCCAACACTACTACGCCCAAACGCATTTCCTGAGACTCGAAAGCACAGCGCTTGCTTTAGTGCGGCTTGTGATTTCTAAGAATTATTTGAAAGAATGGCAAGCCTCCGTGGCTTAGGCGGCAGCACGCCGGCCTCTCACCGCTGGGTCCGTGGTTCAAATCCCGGTCACTCCATGTGAGATCTGTGCTGGACAAAACTGAGGCAGACAGGTTTTTCTTCGGGTACTCCGGTTTTCCCTGACAAAATTTCATTCCAGCAACATTCTCCACTGTCATTTCATGTCATTCATTTAATCATTGCCCCGGAGGAGTGCGTCAGGCCTCGGCAGCCGGCACAGTTCATATCCTCGCCGCTAGATGGGGGCTTCATTCATTCCATTCCTGACCCGGTCGAGACTGGAAGCAGGCTGTGGATTTTATTTTTTTTCATTTGAAAGAATGCTGTGACAAGAAAAATAACAGCGTCTGAATTAGTAAACAACTCCATATTCATACTACCCGAATCCTAGAACCTACGCGTTACTCAGAATCGTACATTCCTGCAATTACGGTACGCGGATAAAGATTCCAAAACTTTAATGCGATCATAATAATTAGACCTAACCGGATTATAACGAACTAATTCAAAAAAATAAGTGAATAATTAATCTATGTCATATTTTCCAGGTTAGCAGATGAGGAGATTGTGATATTGCCCGTCCAATTTGATTGGGCACATTGACATGTAACTAACGCGGTACCTCGTGCCTCGCCGACATCGGGAGAGCGTGGGTTCGAATCCCACCTCTGCCGTCCTGAAAATGGTTTTGGTGGTTTCCCCATTTTCACCGCAAGGCAAATGACGGGACGGTTCATTCCAAAAGGCCCACGGAAGGTTTTTCAATGTCTGTAAATTAAATCTTAATAATTATCTTGACCAAATAGGGATATTGCCGGCCACGTGGTAATGGAGTAGCGCGCCTGCCTCTCACCCGGAGGCTCCGGGTTCGATCCCCGGCTCAGTCAGGGATTTTAAAAACTGACGTGAGGGTTGGAACGGGGTGCACTCAGCCTCGTGAGGACAATTGAGTAGCTGTCTGACAGTGAGACAGCGCCCGGATCACGAATACCAAGTATAACGGCCGAGGGGACCCGACGCGCTGATTACGCGTCACCCCAATATCTGCAGGCCAAATGGCTGGGCAGCGGTCGCTTGGTCGGCCTTAGCCCGTCATGGGCTGGATAGTGCCAGGGGTTGACTAAATAGGGATATTATTAATATTAGCTTACCACCGTGGGTGAGTGGTTATAGTGTCGGACTACGAACCCCAAGATTGCAGGTTCGCCCCTGGCCATGGTAAGTGATTTTTGAAGGCGACAAAAATCACGATACTCTTGTCATACGTTGTTGGCATGTTAAAGAACCCATTTGAATTCAGTAGGCCGTGTTCAATGGCAAAATTAATCTCGGGATTTTCCGCCAACACAAAGTTCCTCCATTCTCTACTTTAAAGCGCTGTAGTGTCAAGGAGTTTAGATATCTAACCTCCTTGACTTTCATAGCGTTCAAAGGAACGACGAAATTCGACATGCAAGCTACCCTCTGGGTGTCAATTAACAAAGATTGCACCAGGCATCCGAGGCCATACGATATTATTATTAGTATAATATTGATTAAGGCGCACCAAGGAGGGATTTCCGACTATTAGGCAATTAGGGGCCGGGGTGGAGTCAGCAAATAGGGATATATTTTTTAAAACTATTTTTCCTTTATACCTGATAAGTTGCATGTCCCCCCGTTGAGAAGTGTGGAGAATGAGTGAAAAGGAGCACAGGGAAAAACACAGCTTACTAACATAACGCCATCTTATTTAACTCCAAAGAACTTATGTACAGATATGAACACTTTACACTATATACACAAAGTAGAACACACACAAAGATATGTCAGTCCTTCACATCCTCCCCACCCTGGTCGACCTCTAGAGGTATGACCAGCTGAATTGGACGCGTTACCCGGTTCCTGTCTGGCGTGCGAAGGATGACGGTCCTGAGTATTCCGTCTCGTCCAGGTCGTAGTTCCTCGATTACGCCTCTGCCCCATACGTGGCGAGGACGGTTGTCTTCTTGCAGCAGGACCAGGTCACCTACCCGGAAGTTCGGGGTTTTGCCGCATGTCTGTCGTACGTGGTGATGGTTGCGTAGTTCCAGAAGATATTCCTTCATCCAGCGTTTCCGGAAATCTTCTGCCGCTTGTTGCTGGAGCCTGTATTCCCTTTTCAAGTCCTTCTTAATAGCAGGCTCAGGTCCTGTAGGGATTGTCGTCAGCTTGTCGCCGTGGATGAAATGGCTTGGAGTCAAGGCTGTAGTTCCTTCATCCTGAAGGAGGGGACGGGAATTTATGGCGGCTTCAATGCTAACGAGAATGGTGTACAGGGTTTCCTCATTCACTTGCCGCCGGCCTAAAACTTGGCGCAAGCAGCGTTTCGTAGTGCCGACCATTCGTTCCCACCATCCTCCCCACCAAGCCGCCCGTGGTGCGATGAATTTCCAGCGGATGCCATTTGTGGAAAGGTAGCTCGATGCGTCGTGGAAGATCACAGAAAGCTCTCTAAGTTCTCTATGAGCTGCGTGAAAAGTGGTGGCATTGTCGGAATATATGGTATGAGGTAGGCCTCGGCGGCTGACGAATCTTTGGAAGGCCATCAGAAACTTATTTACTGTCGATACACTAAAAATGTTAGGATAAATAAAAATTAAAACTTTATGTACTTACATAAAGTAGGCCTAAGTAATTTTACTTTTTTTTATTTGTATATTTAAATCCAGAAAAATGTACTCATTTTACAAAAACAATTCACTAAATAATTACAAATTTAACGTAAGTATGTACTGTACGTATGCATACAAAAAAAAAAGCTGTTCGAAATCACTAAGATATTTTATTTGACAAACTTGCTAATTTTGGGTTGTGCGAGTTTCGAAATACTCTTTCTGCCGGCCAAATCCTTCATTCGCTTAAGTAGCACTCACAAGGCCATTGTTCTCTCACAGCGCAGTGCAAAATACAGTTCACATGTTTAAAGCGGGCGTTCGGATTTTTGACGTTGGGATTATTGACGCTCTACTGTAAGTCGGGCAAGCATTAATTTCAGTATTTGCACTTTTCATGCCAAAGTGCAATATCGATCTGGCGCCGTTTCGTAAGTTTTCGTTGTTTACAAGATTATTACTCTAGTCTCGAAATCAGGGAAGAATTTAAGTACCGCTGAAAAGAGAGAAAAATATACTTTCAGAACACTTAAGCGATACATCTTGTATACGGGACATGAAATCTATTTTAATGGTGTACCTACGATATTCCTTTAGTGTAATTAACAATGTTCCTTTCTTATTAATGCAGCCAATGGCCATGCATTTTTCTTTTCAGGACGGGTCAGGGAAGGGATTTTGGAAGGAAATCGGCCGTTCTACCAAGAAGCGGGGATCATTGCCCGGTGTCGTTCCTGGAACATTACGAGTTCGATCTAGCTGCTTCCGGTTGCGTCGTCCCGTGCTGCATTAATAATTCACACGACTTGGCGGTTACGTAAGTCGTAACGTCCTCTTAATGACCGCAGGAAGCGTCCCTAACTGTGAGTACACTGACATTAAAATACTATAAGGGACTTGATCGCTACTTATTTCAGTTCATTTAGGAGACAATGATTATAATAATAATCAGTAATAACAATGCTCAGAAGGAATCTGGATGAAACCGAAGTCTCAGAACCTTGGGGGGTTCCTCAGTTTAGGGGCTGCGCCAACGCGGTCATGTAGCCCCGTGTACTTTGGGTGTGTGTGTGTGCGTAGAATCTGTCTGATAACCAGTGTTAATTGTGATGGCTGTAATAGTGTGTGTTATCTGCAATTCAGGTAAGGACTGCAGACGATCAATTTCAGGTAGTTCCTACGTTTACTACCAAATGCTACCGTCAGACACCTAGCCGCGAACCTGGCTACTAGATTCCACCGAAATCAGCACTTGGCAGCGAACGTTTCCAAAAAGCTTTATCAGCATGCTGAAAAGATCACAGACCTCGAGGAAAAGGCGATTGAAGTTCTACGGCCACATTCTCAGAATGAACAAAGACAGGCCCACCAAAAGGATTCTCAACCTTGCTCGCTCAATGGAAGTCAAGAACAATTGGCTTAGTGAAATAGAAAAAGACCTTCAAGAAATTGGCATTACGGAGGAAGCAAAACATTACAAGATTCCTTTCATCCTCAATTCCTACCCCCTGATCACACACTATCTCAATCATTCCCTGCGGCTTTCCCGAGATGTGTCCCTTGCTGTCATCACTGTCATTTGTTACTTGTTAATATTATCATACCTGCCAACCTTTCAAACTGAAAAATCGGGAGATTTTGAAGACTAACGATGTCAAATCATATTTCTTCGCCATAGTCTATTACCGAGGAACCGACAAAATCACTCAGATCAAAATATCACAAGAGCCTGCCGGCATATTAATGCCAACAACATGTGAGTTATACATTTGTAATTTCACGTGATAAACACTTAAGTTACAATATTCCTCTCACGCTCAGGCTTTTATGAAAACTTCTAGGAGCACGTACTGAATTGACCATCGACTATTTCAAAGACAGATATTCAAATCCAACTAAGCGGGACGCGTAGTTATGGAGATCTATAAATTATCGATACGAAGCGAAACTGCGGTATGGAAACACACTTCAACACACGTAAAATCGACCTGTTCGATGGATGACTGGAGTTGGTCATCTCGTACTTTTAGTCCGAAATTACATGCGAGAATTTTTGAAAAATCGGGAGATTTAATACGTTAAGCGGGAGGGTGGGATAAATAGTGTAAAATATGGAGTCTCCCGCCTAAATCTAGAAAGCTGGCAGGTATGTATTATTTAAGATTTGTGTAACTATTAGTGCTAAATGACCCGCTCATGGTTGTATCTAAAAACTATTAAATAAATTTAAAGAATAAACTCACGGTGGACTCCAGTTCGGAACAGCAATCAACAACCATAATTTCACTAAGAAAATTAACACCAGGACCAATAAATCCTACAGAACGAACGGAGATTTGTAGTGCCCAGATGAGATTTTGGGAGAAGAAAAAAACAAAACATTAGCAAAATAAGTTATATGGCACTCCACAGACGGGCATAACGAAGTTCCAAATACAGGTAAACTTAAAACTCACACCTGGATGAACAAAAAATGAGAATAAACGTTCATAAAGAATTGAATCTCCCCCTCCTGCTGCATCAAATAGTTATTTAATTTCTGATCAATGAACAATTAGGCTATAGCAATAGCACCAGCTAGTATATAACCTACTCACATCGACTAACCTGACGGGAAAAAAACCAACAACAACACTCATAGGCTACTTCTCGAAACAAGACATTTAATGGTGAGAAGTGGGAACTCCTGTAGTGTTTAAGTGGATGATAATTCATTAATATATTTTTGGGGGATTAATAGGTATGAGTAGATTTGTGTTATTCTCCGTTCAATTTAATTAACTTTATTAACACGATGGCAGATTGAAAAGCAATTAACTGACCATATTACGAAATCAACATTGATAATTGACCTCTGATTTTTTTAAATCAAATATGTATTTTAAGGGACAATCTCGAGACAACTCCTCCGTTTATCTTATGACAGTGACAGAATGTTGCCTTTCGCTATGATCATGCAAAATTCATAAATCATTCCACCAGTAATTTATTATACCACAGAACATTTATGAACTAACCTGTAGTCATCGCAACAGCTACATATTTGGCGCGCTCCAAACCACTTACCTGGAAAGAGAGAGATTACAGTCAGTTACAAAATAATGTATTAAAACATTTCAAAAACAAACTACGGTATCAAAATGCAGATGGTCTCAGATGCTTCTAACTTCGAAGGCCTTCGGAGTATTTTCAAGATAATTTTTGTGAGAAGCATTGTCGAAATGTTACGATACTGTAAAAAAAAAACATCCATATTTATTATACACAGGGGAAATTAAGATTACTTTTTGAGTGGGTAACATCAGTTTTAATTTCCAATAATCGTCGTCGGGGGATATATCCTACAGCTTTTGAGATAAAACAAATGCATCAATGAAGAATATTTAACTGCCCTCTGACTGCCTCAACGTGTAATAGCTAACTCAGTTGGCTTTCATCCGTAAGGTCTTAGTTCGATACCCAGCTCTGCCGAGAAATTTATCCTCTCGCGGATGGTTGGTTGGTTCCTTAGTTTAGGACCGACAACGCGGTCATGTAGCCCCGTGTACTTTGGGTGTGAGGAATCTGTTTGATAACCGGTGTTAATTGTGATGACTGTATTAGTGTGTGTTCTGTTTTTAATTCAAGTAAGGACTGCAGGCGATAGTTTCAAGTAGTTCCTACTTTCGGTACCAAATGCTACCGTCCACAACACCTAGCTGTGAACTTATCCATTACTAGATGCCATCGCAACCAGCGCCCGGTGACGAACGTTGGAACTTCAGAGCATTAATCAAGTCTAACCTACAAATTTTGCTTCACAGAAGTTTAGTTAGTGGAAAGTTTTTACATTCCATAAATCTATGACATTGGGCCGCCGGCTTTACTTCCCCTCCGAAGGAAGGCATACAGAGGGATTTTAACGCTCTTAAAAAAATCAGACGACCTCGGCCGGGTTTGAACCCGCAATCTTAGGCATAGAGGCTCAGCATGCTACCAAATACGCCACCAAAGCCGCCTCTCATGAGGATAAACAAGTAGAAAAGTTCTATTCCCATTAGGACTTAATATTCGAACATCGAATTAGTGAAATAAACCGACTATTCCATCAATCGAATGATTCGACGAATTCGTCTATTCATTCGAATGTTAGGACAATTATGGTTGGTTGGTTCCCTAGTTTAGGGGCTGCGACAACGCGGTCATGTAGCCCCGTGTACTTTGGGTATGTGTAGAATCTGTCTGATAACCGGTGTTAATTGTGATGGCTGTATTAGTGTGTGTTATCTGTTTTAATTCAAGTAAGGCCTGCCGACAATAATATCAAGTAGTTACTACTTTTTGCTACCATATGCTTCCATCCACGACACCTAGCTGCGGAAGTGGCTACTAAATGCCATCGCAGTGAGCACCTCGCTGCGAACGTTGGAACGAATATAGCGTTATCAATTCTAACCTACAAATTTTGGCTCCACACAAGTGTAGTTAGTGGAAGGTTCTATTTCATGCCATAAATCTAGGACATGGGACCGCTGGCTTTACTTCCCCTCCGAAGGAAGGCATACTGAGGGATTTTTAACGCTCTTAAAAATCCAACGCATTCGGCCGGGTTTCGAATGTTAGAATAATTATAATATAATGAATATAGAAAGAGAAAAGAAAGCAGGAAGGAAGGAAGGAAGAACGGATAACAAGTGATGATTGTTTTGAATGATATTTATTTACAAGGATCTATCAGACTGAATGCAGAAGGATTCGCATCTGCTTCGAAAAACTAGTCAGAAATGGCTGTAATTCTCGGGTATTCATTATCTTCGAATATTTCTAATATTTGAACTGTTCGATTTACGGCATTTTAAAAATAAGACTATTCGAAATACGTAAGTACTTCGAACATTCAACTAATTTATTCGAATATTCTAATTCCCACCCCAGTTATGCAACAAATGGTTCTCCGTGGTTTCCCAACTATTACTCCAGGCAAATGCGAGGATGGTTTTAATAAGTTGTGGCCACGGTCGCTTCCTTCCGAAACATAGCCTCAATTATACACAAAACACACCATTATCGATGTTGGTGATCCATTTTGGAGTTTGGCGACATCGCGGACATTTAGTCCCGTGTGGAATCTATCTGATAACCTGTTATGTTCGTGGTGTATTTCTAATTGGTTGAAGGATTTGGGTACGAAGCAGCCGTGACCTTCATTAATTTAAATACCATCCTGGAGTGAAATTGATACGCGAGTTTGCAGTTGCATGGAAAGCAACTCACGTATTCATTACACATGTTTGAGGTTCACCACCTGCCCTGTATACGACTGCGCAATCGAGCCTCACCGACCAAAAGCCGTGGCGTGAACTGTACTGTCCAAGGTTTGAATCGCGGCTCGTTAACGTGGAAAGTGAGATCAATACGCACCGAATCCACTTCTTCTCAGTTTTGCCTCACGAGACGAGTGTACCCCGTTCCAGCCCTCAGGCCAGAATTAAATTTCTAGGCAGAGCCGGGAATCTTAACCCGAATCTACGCGATGATAACCAAGAATACTGACGAGGTGGACGGGGAGAATATTAGATAAATACAGGAGACAATTTTTGCGTAAGAAGGCGTTAAGTAACTCGACATAATTCAGAAGACATATTGGAGAGAAACCTATTTATAGGGTGTATGAATATCAACAACTCCATTATCGGCCGAACGGTCTGTTTGGGATGAAATATTCATGCTCCTCTTTAACTTGCAGGGTTCCGAATTTCCATGGCGGCTTCAGGGCTGGACTCCGGATAACACAACCATCAGCCCCAGGCGCGTGTGTGAAATCTGTCAGTATAAACTACCCTCGTTCCGCCTCTAGTTGTGATAGGCAGTCAAGTAGTTATCTCTTACGACTGCGCAAATTCACAACTTACATATGCCATCCAGTGAACCTATAGACTGAGATAAATACTAAGCAATTGTTATTGGAACCAGTAGCATAATTACGGGAGGATTAGGGTGGATTACTGATTTCAGAAAATTTATTTCCACTGCATGACGTGTAAAATATTTAGCGTTACCAAAACTGTTCATTTCCGAACTTTTTCACATTGAGAAGTGCAAATAAAACGTATCAAATGTTATGGAGATCAAACAAGAAAACGGGTAGGCTTTCTTTCATTTTTTTTAAGCAAAAAACAAACGCATGATCAAAACAAAGTAAATTTAAAAAATCGAAAACACAAAACTAAAAACACAAATCAGATAGCAAAATTCGAAAACAAAAACAAAAACAGAATGCAAAAAGCAAAATTCGAGAACAAAACCAAAACCCAAAAATATGAAGCAAAAAAAAAAAAAGGCACGTAGTTATTTTCTAACACAAAAACAAAAAACTGAATTGGTTCAGATTTGACATCACTCACCTCCCACCAGAATCAAATCCTAGTTACGCCACTGATCGGAACACGTTCTTGTACCTCAAAAAACTAGAGTACCGGTACCTAAGGTAGTGCAAGAGGAGATGAATGCATGGAAATATATTTCTCATCCAGTACTGTAAGCAAAAAGTAAGTATTTTCCACTAACAATACTGTAGGGAATATAAACTTAAAACTCGTTGGATTTCCTATGTGCAAATTCTTCCTTTTTTTTTCGATTGTTATCTCTCTTCTAAGTGAAAAGCTGTTCCTCGTGTTTCAATAAACCCATAGCTATAACAGTAGCTTGTGGGAGGCTTGAGAATCCAGTCCCCCGTGTACTTAATAAGCCGACGAGTAATTTAGTTTGGTACAAGAAACAAACACCCGAACCTGGTGCACTTCAGCAGGAGCAAAGATAACAGACACGCCTGACATAACACTAACAGACATTACAATACTTCAGAGACTATGTACACACAGGAAACTGCTGCGGGATAAACGCTTCCAGCATACATTAAGACAGCTTCAAACTGTGGCACACGACGAGTTGGTATGCGGCTCAACACCTCATTGGACAGGTATGATTTTAGTTTCAGTACCAACACGCAGCTTCAAACTTTCTCACACAGGCGAGATTTTAATGATTTAATCTCTTCATAGTACAAAACCAAGTCTCCGATTCTTGGATGTAACGGGTTATCTCGAGAACCACTGGATGGATTTTGATGCGGTTTTCACCATTCAGTAAATGATTTCTCAATGAATGTTTCTGTACAAAAACATTCATTTATGATCAAAGGAAGCCGAGCAGTAACTTATATCAGTGAATCGAGTCGAAGAAAAACCTGCCGTCCGGGCGCCTTTTAAAACCTTACGCTGTGTAAACCGTTAAAGATACCGGGCGAAGCCGGGGCGGGTTGCTAGTTTACTGTATAAACTGTTCAAAATAGCTTACACTACTCTGTACGTTTATTCTAAAGTAACGGTCATTTCCCAATATATTTTAAAATTCTGCGTATACGTAGTAATTACCATGCATGAGGATATCCGACGACTCTTGTGCGCAAATAGAGAATTAGTAACCACGTCGTCAGTGTATGCCGGAAATTGGGAGTAATGCGTTATTAGTTAAATTCTGTAACAGAAGGTTCTATGTTACACTTCAAGGGAACATAAGACGATGGAGGAACCAGAAAAACGGGTTACCTCAAGGAAGTGTGTTATCCCCTTGACTACTCAACATTTATACAAATGACCAGCCAGAATATTTAGAGGTCAGGCGATATATTTACGCGGATGACCCTGCTATTGCTGAACAGGGTAGAAGCTTTGAAGAGGTGGAGGGAAAAATGTCCAATGATCTTGAGAGATTAGACAATTATTACACCCAGAATCACCTGAAACCTAACCCTGGAAAGACACAAACAAGTATGCGCATTTCATCTTCGCAACAGAGGCCCGGAGAAAGTTGAATGTTGTCTGGAAAGGAGTTACACTCGAAAGCTGTGAAACGCCTAGATATTTGGGAATCAAGCTTGATCGTACCCTTAACATTGTAGAGCATTGAAGTGCAAGATAAGCTCAAGGAATAGCATAATGTGTAAGTTGATAGGCTCAACATGGGGAGCGAACCCTCAGTTTCTACGTTCAACAGCTTTGGGAATAAGCTTCGCAGCATGAGAGTACGGATCATCAGTGTGGGGAGCATCTGCCCAAACCAAGCAAGTGGACAGAGCTCTTAACGAATCCACCCGTATTGTCACTGGTTGTCTGAGACCTACTCCAGCGCAGAAGACCTACCCTCTCGCTGGCAATGCACATCCAGCTATTCGACGCGACGTGGCAGCAGAGAAAGAGAGAAAAGCTTGAGACAGATCCCAGACATTCGATGTTCAACTACAAGGTGACCACTCCACGCCTAAGATCCAGGAAGAGTTTTATGAAGAGAACAGTACCCCTCCATACCAAACCAGACCAGACGTCTGGCGTGTGTCACTCTGGAAACAAATAGTACCAGAGGGGTTTACCCATAAAGAAGAACAGAGCAGTGGTAGTCATTTGCCTTATACCACCTGAAGGTCCTTAAACCGGATGAGATGGTATAATTGTTGTTTTAAGGGGCATAACATCGACGTTATCGGCCCCTGCTAACCGGATGAGAACGTAGCAACCTTGTGAAGTGGGGTTATGCAGAAGAAACAAGACGAGACGGGAGAAATCCAGATTCCACAACACCTGCTCAGGTGCCAAGATCAGACACCTGCAGCCAGGAAGACCTTATATTGGCCACAGACCGAGGGATAAGAGCTGCAGAGTTCTGGAAAGGAAGAATTTAGTGCGTCTCCCGGACACGGAAGTATATTTATCCAGCACCAACGCAGAGTTAACAGACCGTCAGTAAATGCCTCGTTAATTTTTAACATCGGAATTAAGCTTGTTGGTGTTTCACCAGCACATTCGTCGATTGGCATTAGCAAACGAATCGTTATGATTAAGGGCTGTACAACACTCGTTGAAATATCACGATAGTGGCGGTATTTATAATTTTTTGGTTTGATCAAGCAGGCCGTGAACTGCAAAATGCTTAAACATTATTATACTTCTTGGTTAAAATCAAACATGGCTGACGAGGAAAAGAGGAAGACGAGCCGGGGACTGAACTTTTCTTTGGTTGAGAGAAACCCACTTGGTGGATAAGTATTGTGAAATCGTTCAAAATACGAGGGCTTTGCTGTGACATCTAGGTAGTCTTATTAAATTAACTAGGGGCATGGTGGCTCAGCGGTCTAGCTGTATGCCTCTCACCAAGGCGGTCCGGGTTCGATTCCCGGTCAATGCATGTGAGATTTTCGAAGTGAAATGCCATGTCCTGTGGTTCGGATTCCACGTAAAAAGGAGGTCCCGTGGCTCATGATCTCAAGATTAACGGTCACGTTAAACTACAAGCTTCCTTCCTTTATTAAATTAACTACACGTGCCATACTGTAATGCATCACACGATTTTACACACAAATAAGAAATGGTATATATTCCAGGTTAGGTTCTATCATCCATAGAACATTAAACACAGAAGGTTCTGACAACCAAAATCTCATAATTCTTGTGTCGTCGCATTCATCAAAGTAATTCCTCCGTTCTTAATAAATTTGAGGTCGACGAATATTGAGCATATCTTCAAGTTGAGCATATCTTCAAGAACATAGTCATCGTTGAGAATAAAGTTTATAATAATGCTATTGGTTTTACGTCCCTTTTAACTACACTGGCTTTTAGAGACGCCGGGGTGCCGGAATTTTGCCCCGAAGGGGATCTTTTACTGACACGGCTCTCTCGCATTTGCGCACCCTCAAATGCCAATTGTCTGCACCAGGATTAGATCCTACAAACTTGGGCACATGAGGCGAGAACGCTAACGCTGAGCCACGCAGCCAGCTACAATTAGTATTAATGGCTCGTTAGGGAGGCTAATGGATTGTTATAGCCTAGTTTGGTGAACCATAACATTTCGGTAATCGTCCTTTAACGACCTTTAATGGTTAACATTTTTAACGAATTGTGAAGAACCCGGCCTAACGCCGTTTCATTTGACTAACGAAAAGGTTCCTTTATTTTCAAAATGGGGCAATTAATGATACTGGTGGGTCTTATTTAATTTTGAAATGTCCCTCGTAGGCATGATGGAAGGTACTTTGAAAACCGCTTTGTTACTGAGGTGTAAAGGACAATGCGACGGCTATAACGGGCAACTTTGAAAGCTGGTTCACGCGTGGGCTTTGAGCCAGTAAGTAGTGACCGGCACACTCGTACTTCCATGTTAAGCAAACATTATCTACACTGACCGGCAAAAAAAGTGGAACACTAATTTTTTATGTAATTTCTTAATTTATTCCACTAAAATGTATCGGTTTTCCAATATTTGCATTATTCATGTACATTTTAGATGGTTGGCAACAGAAAATACCGAAACATGTTTTACAACACGCTTTAACTCACAAATTTCGTTACATTTTGCAAATCTTACAATTTTCTAGTTTTTAGTAATGCTCTTTTGGGCTGGTGTTTATCAAACGTATTGCCAAATAAAACAGTATTAATGTTTGCACTGAGCTGCACGAAAACACTGGTCACTAAAAACGAGTGTTTCCACCCTTAGCGTCTATGACAGCTTGTAAACGCTCAGGCATACTGTTCACAACTCGTCGAATGGCATCTGCCGGGATGCGATCCCATTCCTCCAGCAGCGATGTTCTCAGTTGTGCCAAGGTGGTGTGGTCACGCTGCCTGACGTTCCTTCCAAGCATATCCCATACATGTTCGATGGGGTTCAAGTCAGGACTACGAGCTGGCCAGTCCAGGGTTTGAATCTCCACTTCCTGCAGATATTGTACAACACAGCGAGCAGTATGAGGGCGGGCATTATCCTGCATCAGCATGAAATTCTGACCAATGAAAGGCGCAAAGGGCATCACATGGTTCAACAGGATCTCTTCGATGTACCTTTGGGAATTGAGCGTCCCGTGATCGATGCACACCAACTCAGTGCGGGCCATAACGTTGATGCCACCCTACACCATAACCGAGCCACCTCCAAATGGAGTCCTGGAGGAGAAAGCAACAGGGCTGTACCTCTCCCCGCGCCTTCTCCACACTCTCTCTCTTCCATCAGGAGATCTAAGGTTAAAGCGACTCTCGTCAGTGAAGAGAACAGAGGCCCACTGCTCGTGGGTCCATCCCAGATGCTGCCTTGCGAAGCGAAGACGCGCCTCTCTGTGATGTCGTTCGAGTGCGGGTCCACGTGCAGGTCTCCTGGACGAAAGATGAGCCTCTTCAAACCTTCTTCTTATTGTTCGCTCACTCACTCTCACATTTGACATTTTCCAGTTGATTTCGTGCCTGAACTGCTGTGGTATGCCGATCACGCAGAACTTGGAGGGTGAGAAATCTGTCATCCCTGGCACTTGTGCTTCTTCTACGGCCTGACCCTCGTCTCCTGTCGTATGTTTGGAGCTTTCTATAACGTTGCACTGCACGATGTATGCTACCGAGAGATGATCCAATGACTCAGCAACATAACGGAAGCTGCGGCCATCCTCCACCAATGCAACTCCCTGTGCAGCTTCTTCGCGGCTAAGAGGCATGTTTTAGTGTGAACTGCAAATGGATAACTTGCTCAAATGGATAACTTGCTAAAATGTGTGACAATGGTTCACACGTGTTCAACAAATGCCAGTTGTTATCCCTAGAACAACAATAAGCGAGCGGCAACACTCATAAACCTTAAACGCTTCCAGTCCGCTTCCCGCCATAAAACCATTAAGATAGGCTCATGGAAGATTGGGGGTCATTGGTGGTAATAAACCACCCTAAGAAATGTCATATTAACAATTTCTATTCAGGGATGTTTCAGATGTTTGTTCTAATGCATGAAAAGCTTTTAAAATGTGATTAAATCTTTTTCAAGGCTAGTTTTATACTATTTATATTACTTTTTTTAGCTGTTCCACTTTTTTTTGCCGGTCAGTGTATATAAAAAATAGCATTTCAACAAGGTTCTCGCAGAATACCTCACTGCTTCCTGCTCATTCCCCCTCAACCTCCCCGACTCCCCCATTCGCACACCACTGTGTTTCTCCGGCACGTGCCTCATCACAGCGTTGCAAGACGTTCTGCGGCCATTTTCATATTTATTTACGCCTATCTAGCAGATTTACGGCAACAAATACCAAGGCATCATACATTTTCGTACCTGTTTGTACAGTCAGGCGCTATTAACATGAGCAATCACCGCAAACTAGTAGCATGCAGTCTTTATCTACTTAACGATGCCAAACACACTGTGCTCTATGTATCTGGACAGAACATTTATGTTAAATGGTTATTTTCAATACCGTATGATCTTGGCAGAAGCCTTTTGCAGGTGATACTAAAGTGAGGATCCTTTTCAAAAATTCCTGTTACCCTCGTCACACCGCGGTAGTCGAGCTGGTAATAAGCGATATTCGGTTAATCGATATAATTTGAACGTGTTCTTAGTCGATTGAACTGATCGATTAATCGACCAAGCGAATAATAGAATAATGGACAAACCGAATAATTGATTAATTAGTAGACACGAGGTAAGAAAATAAGTTTAAATGAGAGGTCAACGCTTAAGTTCAGTTACGCTAATTTTCGGAATGATTTATAGGAATCTATAAATTAGGCTATTATGCTGTTTGAAGCCATTTTCAGTGTTGCTTTAGTAAACATAAGTTTGATGCTTTTCAGTAGGTCAACACAATTGTAGACCCGACTGACAATCTATAGAAGTTACTTTTTGTCTACAAAGTGTCCTTCCCTGTTTATATTAACAATAACCAAATAAGAGTGACTGTGGAAGGACAACCATCAATCAAATTGGGAAGGGTTTCAAAAAAGGAAAGCTGTGTTTTCAGCAAAAATTTCGAATTTTTGTTAGAAGTTTCCAATATCGGGACGGGAACATTTTTGTTTTACATCGTTTTAGCCTAGTTTTCAGAAGGAAAAGTACAGGGTCATTATCTATGTGCGCCCCGATAAACACGGCAAGCTAAACCGGCTGTGACTGGCGCAGATCGCAGGCGCGCGTACACGGTTCAGCTGGTGGTAGGCGCGCTCCGCTGACTCATATCGTCAGTTCACACGTGTTTTGTCCTTCATATGGACGTGTATCTGCAAAGCTTAGACGTTAGTGTTGCACGTTTAGTGAGTATTGTGATTACTGTGATTGTTGGTCATGCCTAGACACCAATTCACATTGCGCTAACGTGTGTAATATCCATAATTCGTGTATGAAAAGCAGAAAATCTTGTTCTGAAATGAGACGAAAATTTCTAATCAAGTTTCCAGGAAGACCTCTGCCTAATGCCGGTACAATTAGGAGGCTCGCTAAACGATTCAAGAAAACAAGCTCCGTTAATAATAAAAGAGTTGACAGACTTTCTTTCATCAGAAGATGTCAGGTGTGTGTTACAAGAAAGGGAGGACATTTTCAGCATCGCCTATGGGCACACTTAGTACACATTATTGAAAATGTTTGGTAAAAGTGTAAAAGTGCGCGCTAACCACCAGCTGAACCGGGTACGCGCGCCCGCCATCTGCGCCAGTCAGAGCCGGCTTAGCTTGCCGTGTTTATCGGGGCGCACATAGATAATTACCCTGTATATTATTAAAAAAAGGTATAATACCCACAATATATTTTAATTAATTGAATATCGGTTTTGCTTCTATGAGAGCGTAGTGAAAGGAGTGATGTACATCCATTAATCGACAAAATTATTCGATCAACCCATTGATTAAACGACCAATCGATTAAATGCTCTTTGTAGCATTTAGTAGTTTCTGTTCGATTAATAGATAGTTAGATAACCGACATTAATCGATTAAAATTACCAACTCTACGCCGTAGTTCATCTGAATCTTAAACTTCAGTAAGTAGTTGAACATGGCTCATTAACCGAAGGGGTTTGTCACTGAGGACGACGACTCGAGGCTATTGCCCTTGTCTCTCTATGATTAATTACGGCAGTACATTACAGTGTCCAGTCACATGCCATGATGCGAGAGTGGGCTTTAATTCAGTAAGTAGCCCGTAACGACATTACATATTTAATGATCCGGCCACATGCCAAACGGGATTGCGGTTCTTCATTACAAAATTACTTACCTAATATTTCCATCCCATCATCGATATGTTGCGAACTGATCCCTGAAAATCTCCATAATCTGTCTGAACATTGTAAATTTTCAGAAACTTAGCATTTATCCCGGATGAGCTGTATTTACTTTGACCGAACATACCCTCAGTTTATATGTTTATCAGTTTGTTATGGATTAGCACACTTCTCTGAACCCTTTTAATCGAAGTATAAAGAGCCCCTCGATTGAAAAAAATAAAACACCAATAACAAATTATGCACACACAGTAGCACTCTTGGCCTGGCGCAATCTCTTGATGAATGGTTTATTTGTCCATTTCTCTGTTAGCAAAGGATAGAGAAAATGTGGCTTTTCACCAAAGTCCCAATCTCATTCGCATTTCATGTATTCTAAAAAGAAACCTAGAAGTTCCTGCACTACACAGAGAAACACCTAATCATGTAATTATTATTCGTCTTTCAAATGAAGTATTTTTATTATCAAATAGCAACCCACCACGGGTTCGCCCAGTATCTGTAACGGTTTACCCAGCATAAGCATAAAAGGCGCACGGACGGCAGGTCCCAGACGCAATTCAGAAAAGCCGGGGTGAACAGCGAAACTACAAACACATATACTCCTCTCTGAAGACTCAACAGTTTGATGCTGGACGAAGCTGGGGTGATAGGCTCGCTCCGAAGCTAATAATTCAAATTTCCACTGAATGGGGATTGTTGGAAGAAATTAAAACGTAAAAACACTCATAGTGGGCGATGTATTATAGAGATATTATGCTGTCGCAGACTTTTTGTAGAACTTTTCATGCTGAACAATTCTTACACTCATAGTATATAGACATGTTCAACGGTTTACCCAGCGTAAGCTTAAAGGCTCACGGACGCCAGATTTTTATTCTACTCAAATTCACTGAAATCGTTACTGCTCGCCTTCCTTTGGTCATAATTGAATGTTTTTTCTACAGAAACTTTCCTCGAGATATCCCATACAGAGTGATGAAAACCGCATCAAAATCCATCCAGTGGTTCTCAAGATTACTCGTTACATCCAAGAATCGGGGACTATGTAGAGATGTTACGGTCAAATATTTGCTAATTCAGTATTTGAAGCAGTGTACTCTATGTTTGGTCAACAATGTTCGTATTTTCCTACACATAGGCCTATCTGTTCTATATCAGTATGGACGATGTCATTATTCCAAATGAATATCTTAATATTATTATTATTATTATTGAGGTAAAATACGACTACTAAATGCTCATTTTCAGAGCCTTGTCGCCTTGGTAACCATCTAGACCTAGTACACTTAAAACAACACCTTTGGTTGGTTGGTTCCTCAGTTTAGGGGCTGCGACAACGCAGTCACGTAGCCCCGTGTACTGTGGGTGTGTGTAGAACCTATCTGATAACTCGTGTTAATTGTGATGACTGTATTAATGCGTGTTATCTGTTTTTAAGTACTGCAGACGATAATTTCAAATAGCACCTACTTTTGCTACAAATGCTACCGTCCACGACACCTAGCTTGCGGACTTTGCTACTAGATGCCATCGCAGTCAGCACCTGGCAGCGAACGTTGAAACTAATATAGCGTTATCAATTCTGACCTACAAATTATGGCTTCACTCAAGTGTTGTTAGTAGAAAGTTCTTTTTCATGCCATGAATCGATGACATGGGACGACTGTATTTACTACCCCTCCGAAGGAAGGCATACTGAGGGAACTACACCTTTGAAGGAATATGAATTTAGTAACGATTTAGAGATTTTTTGCTGACAAAATTTAATGTTGGAAACACTGATTTGCAAATTTTAAAAAGTCACTCGAGGAAGCTAGAAGAAAAAAAAATTGAACGAATTATAATTACTAATATATAAAGACTGTTCGTCCATCACTACGAGTTACTTCTCGACCGATAGGCGTACCAACTTTCAATAATAGTAAGATGCTCTTATAGCAACACTTATAGATGTATACTGAACTGAAATACATAGGCCTACATAAACACTTGTAACCATGGGAACCATGGAATAACCATATTGTCCACGTTTATCACGGCGAGACCCCCTGCCCTAAAACAAATCCATGTCAAAAAAACACTCTCGGCACGCCGGAGCACGGAGGTAGGTTTCACCGGGCAAAGAAAAATGTTGGAATTCACTAAATTTGCCAATTGATGTACCCTATACCTACAAAAGTTCGACATGTCAAACATTTGTTCATCCCTTGGCGTAAGGAAGAGTCATTATCAAAAATTCCTTCAGATAAAAGCTCCAGTAATGTTTAGAGGATCACTGACCAGTTTAAACTGTTTTGATATTGTGCCTATTAACGAAGGTATGATTTTTTCTCTCTCAAAACTCCACGTTTCCCACCCCTTTGGCCAATGGTTGATGCTGTCAAAAAACTTGACTGTGATAAGTTTTTGGCCCTTATCCGTAGAATATTAACATGGTAACAATTGCAATAGGTGGCTTTTTAATAAAATCTCCCTAATTTGGAATTTCGTGAAACCAAAGAGCAAGAAATGCCTAAATTCACACATTAATATCCCTCCCGTTGATACGTATGGGCCCTCAGCTCCTCTGCTCTTGATTTCTCCTTCAGTAGCTTCATTTCTTCAGCAATAAAATGCTAGTAAGTTTCACAGAGCCCCGGAAAAGGTAGCGTACCGGAAGTTTCAAGAATTAAGGGATATTTGAATACGCCGTGAAAGACCTAAAACATGCGCCAGGAATGATAGGTACTTAACACCGGAAAGTCTAGGCTATTTATACTATGAACAGACGGGGACTACTGTCGACCAAAATATTATGTATACTCGAGTTTGAAGGTTGTTTGTGAAGTAACCAATAAAATCCAATATCATCATCATTTTCGTCGTTCTATTGTTAGTTACGTTAGTTCATGTAGGTTTGGAATTTTATATTTTAATATTTTTTATCGCAGTTGGAACACAAAAAAGTGCCCGTTTTTAAGCGTGTTTCAACCATGCGTCACATTTAAGAATTATTATCTCACAAACCCGTCATCAGATCGAATCCAAATTTTCCACAATATACATTGGAATGTTGTATAACTGGTTTATTAATTTCAAAATGTTGTGTGTTCAAGAAACAAAGTTGTTATCATTTTTGTAAGGTAACGTTTTCTCGGCTCGGGGTGGTTGGAAATTGTAGTTCTTGGTCGCGTTGTAATCCTTATACATCGAAAAGTTATGCTATATAACTATGAAATACGTAAATTAATTCACTTACTTTATATCAGTTGGTATTTGTAGGTGGAAATAAGACATAGTTCACCAGCTAGCCGCTCCGGGGAAAGTGTACAGCGTTGCCGAAATGGAGCCAATCACGCATCATGGCGCGCATCACTCGGAAGTGATGGGCTCCATCTCAGCAACGCTGTACTGCTTTTCCCGGAGCGGCTAGCTGGTGAACCATGTGTTATTTCGACGTACAAATGCAAACCGATATAAAATAAGTGAATTAATTTACGTATTTCACAGTCATACAGCATAACGTTTTGATGCATAAGGATTAAAACGCGACCAAGCACTACATTTTCCACCCCGTGCCAAGAAAAAGTTACGTTACAAAAATGATAACTTCGTTTCTTGGACACACAAAATTTTGAAATTAATAAACCCGTTATACAACATTCCAATGTATATCGTGTTAAAATTTAGATTCGATCTGATGACGGGTTTGTGAGATAATTCTTAAATGTGACGCGTGGTTGAAACACGCTTAAAAACTGGCACTTTTTGTGTTCCAACCACGATAAAAAAAATATAAATTAAAAATGTCAAGCCTACATGAACTAACGTAAAATAGAACGACGAAAATGATGATGTTATTGGATATTATGTAGGTGTATTGGTTACTTCACAAACAGCCTTCAAACTCGAGTACACATAATATTTTGGTCGAAAGCAGTCGACCAGTTAGTCAAAACAGAACGCAGGGTATTGAGACAAATTTTAGGCAACATATGGGATGACTGACACTTACGTTTGAAGTCAAACGAAGAGTTATATAGAAAGATAGAACCAGTCACGTCAACAATAAGAAGGAAAAGGTGGTTGTTCTATGAACACATAGAATGTCCAACGATCGTCTAACTAAGAAAATTTGGAATTTCGTAAAACCAAAGAGGAAAAGATTGGCATGGTTCGAAGAATGTAACAAAGACCTTATAGAAATTGGTATTCCGGACTGTAAAAATATGATTAGGTGTGAATTCAGACACCTAATCAAAAATTACCAGGGATTTAAGGCAGGGGACCTCTTTCAGAAGATCGGAATAAGGCGCTGAGTGATGGGCTCAGGACATAAAAGCTGGCAGACGATCTAGAACGAAATATTGATTTTGATTGTTACTCCGTAGTCCATAGAAGCTCAATTCGAATGAAAAAGAAGAAGAAAAAAATTATTAAATAAATTGTTGATGGTTAATCGTATTTCTTCAAAATGTATGAACGCCTTTCTTTTAAGTGATGTAATCCTTTAACCTAAATGAGTACCAATGGGTATTTAATAAATGTATTACATCTTAGTCAAAAATAAATTAATATAATTAATGAAATGTACCAGTTTCGGCCATATTATGGCTTTCTTCAGCGATGTTAAAAATTATGTAATTACGAGAAAAGCTTTGTTTATAATATTTTACTTAGGTTTTCTATGATATTTACATAGTTACAGATGTAACTAATTTGATGTAAATAAAAATAATTTTGCGAAAATTACATATCTAAATGGTATATGTATGTGTAGGAGTGTTTTCTATCATCAGGTTCGGAGTTTAATTTGGGATAAAGTTAATATTGTTGTTTTAAGGGGGAGGAACTACAAGGTCATCTGCCCCTTGACATAAAGACATACCACTGAAGGCAAAAGTGATGTACAAGACCTATTACTTACCAATGAAGACGTATGGGGCAGAAACTTTGCCGATGACGAGGGAGATGAAAGTAGAATTCTGGCAGCCGAAATGAAATTCCTGAGGAGTATGGTACAGAAGACTAGGAGAGAGAGTGAGGAATGAAGACATTCAAAGGAAGTGAATGTACAGAAGCTGAATGATAAGCTGGAGCAGAACAGACAAATGGAATGGACATGTGAAAAGGATGAATGATGAAAGAATGCCGAAGCAAGTGATGGGGGACGAGGAAGACCTACAGCACGGTGGATGGATTTGGTGAAGGACAGTGTGAGAGAACGGAACGTGGAGTGGAGTTCAGTGGTTGAGGAAGGATTGTTGACAGAGTAAAGTCGAGGGGTGCATTTGCTCCGGCCCTAGCAGGAAAACTGGAATGGATGATTGTATAATGAAACTATTTCGATATGTTATTTTCGCAAAATTATTTTTACTAACGTCAAATTAAAGCCCATTTGTCACAGATCTTCGAACAACGGCGAACAAATGTCCTTTCGTGGTGTGATTTGTTACTCACTGTCAATATTATCACGTGTACTTAGTCAAGTGTATTCACTTATTCTTTCACATGATAGAACATGTATGTATTAGTTACCAGCGAAAACTGCATATAAATCGGTTCAGCGGTTCTTGTGTTATACGTACATCAACAGAGGTTGAGATAACCTGTCACAGTGGCATTTCCCACGTGCTAGCTTTGACGGCTGTCAGCGTTATTCTCTCATCATACAGACTATACGCACTCCTTATGCAATGTAATCATTTGACAGGATGACAGATTCACCTGTATGAATGTGAAGATGGAAACGCCGGTAAAGCGCGCTCTGTCTGGTGACTCAGGATACAACAACGCCGTGCACCGCCCACTAGTTCGCGGAAAGTGAAGCAGACACACAACCTGTTTGATGTTACACAACCATTACGGGACTCCAAAGAAAGCGAACGCTTTTTTTTTTTATCAGTTTAGCTAACACGAGTTTCCTTGCGAACATTCCAGTACGATACGGAGATTACCATATTATCTGCATTCTATTCGTATTGGTATACACCACCGGGAATATGAAAACTTTGAGCTCGAAGTGCATTTATAAATTGAGTCAGATTACCTCAATATTCCACGTCTTAAAACAATGATCACCCCGCAGCGTGGCCGAACTCGTTAAATCGTGCACCACGTCCACGCGGGCAGATGCAGACCGTAGGTTCGAATCCCGCCCCTGACAGCGGCTATCCTGAGTGCGGTTTCACTCTCTCAGGTTTTATTAAAGAAAGCTTTCCAGTCGGTCAACATAAGTTGTGCTCAATAACATTAGGCAGGAAAACAAGTCTTTGTACACCCTAACATTAAAGAAATTCTACTCCCGGCAAAATGTTGACTGTCAGGGCTGGTTCCGAACAATTTCTAGCCTCGACCACTAATATCCACACTAATACAACCATCACAATGACACCGGCTATCAGAAAATTTTCACACCCACACTTTCTTGCAAATCCCCTAAATTGAGATTGACCCGCGAAGTTTGACACACCACCACTGATTATTTATTCATTGAATACTAGCTATTCCCGGCATGCGTTGCAATGCCAATCAAAGACGGAAAGGAAGATAACAATGAACCACCGGCCGAAAACCGTGGCGTGAATAGCAAGCCATTCTCACACCTTGCATTGCGGTGTCATAAGCATACAGATTGTGCAATTGGTCTACTGTGGGACTTACGGGTTCCTGTTTGGTCCCTCGCCCTTTTGTGTTACATAATTTGTAGCTAGAAACCTTCCCTGGAGTGCACACAACTCACCCAAATGTCATCGCACTCGGATGAATGGTATATGAACGAATAGGGGACATACAGACACACTATCTCGTAACTTTGATTTATATTTAATACAAGAGGAACCCTATTCCATCGAAGTATAATAGGGCTGTAGTTTAAGAAATTACAGGTTACAAGTTCCAACTTTGGCTACCAGATGTTAATCTCACTAACACTAACGGCCAACGTTGGAACTACTTGAAATTGAACTTGTTGGGAGCCCTCGGGCGTTCAATCAAAAATGCCAAGCTTATGGCCATTGGCTGCGATTCATATATCTATCAACATATTATATAGGTCAATTGAAAAAAGTTAATTTAGATTAAATGTGATGTGAAGTGTGAAATGTGAATGGGAAAAAATGATTGTAACAACAAGATTTTTGAAAAATGTCAAAGTGGTTTTGTTAGTTCATAATTGCAGTAATTCAAATGGTGATTCAGACTGTATCTTTTTCTTTCGAAGGCAGGACAGTCAAATAGGAGGCGAGTTATGCTTCGAGATGATCCATAGATGCAAGGGTAATTGTCTTCTACTTTAATTTTGAAACGTTCGAAGTTAAATTTATATTCTCCACGGCCGGAAAAGAATTGTGAAAGCTGAAAGCTTGGTGTCAGCATTTTGCATTGGAGTCTGTCGAAAACTTTGGGGAAGAATATAATCCTAGTAAATGCGCCCTTTGAAGATGAAGTCCATAGGTGATTCCACAGATGGAAGGTGTATTGTTTTATCTTTCTCACGTAACATACTGGAGATTTATCAAACGACACCGGAAGTTATACATGGCAGCAGTTTCTGCAAGCTGGTATGCTCTTTCATTTCCAACGGTCAAATAACTGATTAAACAATCCCAGTTTTATTTCCGCATATTCACTTTACCCTTCCATCAACCGAAGACTTATCCCGACCTAGGACTAAATTAAAGGGATCCGCGGGGGTCTGAAACGCATCTGCCATTTAATTGTATAATCAATTAGGGAATGTTCCTCTCGCTATGAAGACAATCACCCGACTGTGCAAACACTACTGTGTATTCAGTGAGCGAGAGAGGAAGGGTGCAGCGTTGCCAACTAATGTCAACTGAAATCCTGTTTCTACAGGGTCTGGGATCAGGTTAGATGAAATCTGTTATTCGAGGTTACTCAATTAGGTGAATTTTGGTGTGTGTAGGAGGAGGATCATCATCATATTATTATTACTTTACATAGTTATGTCCATCTGTGGAGCGCGATACAACTTATTTTGCTAATGATCGTTTTTTTGTTTTCTCCTAAATCTCTCATCTGGGCACTGACAATCTTTCTCCGTTCTTCAGCCCATGATTTCTCAGTCGTGTTATTTTCTCAAAGAAATGATTGTTATTTAATGTTCTGAATTGGATTCGATCGTTTAGAATTTCCTTTATAATGCTAATTTCTTGAAGGCCTTTTTCTATTTTATTAAGCCACTAAGTAATAGCATCAAAAGACGTGAACATATTACAAAAAACAATAAGTGATGTAGAATAAATGAGTTTGAAATAAATGTTCCAAAAACAGAAATGATGGTATTCCGGAATGGAGGAAAAGTTCCTGCAACAGCAAAAATCTACATACAAGGACAGCAACTAAAGATCACTGCAGATTTCAGGAGTCACATTTCAAACAACCGCTAAGTGTTTCACAAAACATGTATTAGAAGAAGCTACACATGCAATAATGGCTATGTATGGAATAAGTTATATAAGATCCCTCAGATTAGAGACAGCAATGTGTCTATTTAAAGCAAAAATACTGCCAATATTGACGTATGGCTTAGAAATTATCTGGCCGTATC
Source organism: Meconema thalassinum (assembly GCA_946902985.2). Taxonomy (NCBI): domain Eukaryota; kingdom Metazoa; phylum Arthropoda; class Insecta; order Orthoptera; family Tettigoniidae; genus Meconema; species Meconema thalassinum. The sequence goes on along the minus strand of OX336399.1, from coordinate 160,056,123 downwards.
TCTCAATGAAAAACCTCTCCACATTAGAAAGCGTGAAAGCAGTATACATTAAGAAAGCAATTGGAGTTTCAAAAACAAGATCCAGATTAGTTTATCACCTGGCAAGATAATCCTTCCTCATAAAAGATCTTAGACACAAATACATCAAGTTTATATAAATAGTATTTTCGTAAACCTATGGCGACTTGGCTGCATTAAATGTTTAATTAAGCCAGTTATTTGCTTTAATTGAGAAAGTAAGGTTGAGAATCCTTTTGGAGAGCCTGTCATTGCATTGTTCATTCTGATAATGTGGCCGTTAAACTTCGATCGCCTTTTCCTGAATGTGTTAGTGACCTTTTCAGCATGCTGATAAGTACACTCTTGAGACTTCAGTTTAATCCAAATTCGTTCTGAGAAGACTGAACCAAGCATTTTCCTCAATATTTTCTTTTCTTGTTTCTCTACGTCTTTGATAAGACATCTGCCTCCAATGATCAAGGTTTCCGAGGCTTGTAGTGCATCAGGTTTGATTACTGTGGTGTAATGTCTTAATTGTGTGTTCTTAGATATTGATTTTTTGTTATGTCTGTGTCAGGTGATTCTTGTTAATACTAATTAGGTGTGATCAAAAATTTCCAAGATGGCGGTCTTTGCTGAACTTAACCTAAGCTATCCTTAATTTCCCGAGGGCAATTCAAGGGTTTAAGTGTAAAACTCGGGGAGTGGATGCTCTTATACGGAGGGGTAACACCCCCAAGAGGTGTCGTAGAGCGTTCAAAATGGCGGTCAGAGGCGTTGCAGAGCATTTAAAATAGAGTGAGGGTAGCTGAACAGAAGCATCTTTAGTCGGTCAACCAATGATGGTGGTGATAATAGCAACATAATTTACAGTAGATCATACACGTATGAAAGGCCCATACACACAATTCATGCTTCACTGGCAAAGCTTAAACATATTTGCAATATTTACATATTTTACAAAGATATTTACATATTTAGAATATTCAATATAAGAAATAATGTCGTAAACATTAATTATCCTGTTCACTCACTCCATCTGTTCATTAATTTTTCATTGGGATATCCATTAAGCGGGACAATCACTCGTACAGAAGTTTACTTGCACACATTTTATTTTACTGAACGACCTGAACCTCCGAAGAGGCAAGTTCTTGGCATACCCTGCCGGTGCATTCCATAACCGCGCAGAGCGGCCGTAGGAACCGGTCAGGTAGGCATTGCTATGTTCGAAGGACAGAACGTGAATTATGCCTTGTCGACAAACTGAACGATATGTCAATGGCAATCAGCGAACGGTGTCCATAGCAACGGAACCAGTGAGTTTTTAGCCTACTTTCGATTTTTGCAAAAAATGAAAGTAGACTTATGAGATCAACACAGGGCGAAAAAAGTGTGTGTGTGTGAGTGTGTGTGTGTGTGTGTACCCTGAATGTCTGCCCCCCCCCCCCTATCAATTCGAACACGGCGAACCCGAATTGAACGAAATTTGGTACAAAGGTAGCACTAGCAAAGGACACCTCAGTGTCATGTTTTATATCGCCGCCATCTTGACGGAAACGTAATGGCGGCCAAACAAATGTTCAAAGCTAAAATCAAATTATGACTAACCTAATCATCCGATCTCGACCAAATTTTGCAACAACATACCTTTATGGGGGGAGCATCCTTTGACCAAACTAATAGGTCATCAGCCTGATAGTTTGCGGATGGCGGCCATCTTTGTGTGAAAATAGACTCCCTCTATTAATTCGAACATGGTGAAACCTAATGGAACGAAATTTGGTACAGAGGTAGTACTAGCAAAGGGCACCTCATATTCATGTTTAATATCCCTATAGCACATTGTATTTCAAGAAGCTACTACAACCAACATTCAATTGTACTCATTGAAAAGGACAAAGAGTTATAACAATACCCATGCATTTAGGAGAAAGTAGGCTATATGTTCTTAACTGAATATCTTGTTTTTCTTTAATCTTGTTATTGAGATTGTTTATCAGTGGTGATGATTATTCTTGTTTTAAGGGGCCTAACATCTAGGTTATTGGTTTATCAGTGTGTGTGTGTGTGTGTGTGTGTGTGTGTGTGTGTGTGTGTGTGTGTGTGTAAAATTAGGCCGGTTGCGTAGTGGCTAGCATTCTTTGCTGCCATCGCAGAGGCCCGGGTTCGAGTCCTGACTCTGCAAAGAAATTTTATTCTGGTCTGAGGACTGGAACGGGGTACACTCAGCCTGTTGTTTTAAGGGGCCTAACATCTAGGTTATCGGCCACACTCAGCCTCGTGAGGCAAAAGTGAGAAGAGGTGGGTTCGATTCCTACCTCACCCATCCTGGAAGTGGTTCTTTCACCCCAATTCTACTCCAGGCAAATGCTGGGATGGTACCTAAAATTAAGGTCACGGCCGCTTTCTATCCCCAAATCCTAAGTAAATTACAAACACGCACAAATACTGACATCACACACACGCCCAAAATACATGGGGCTATATGACCACGATTACACAGCCCTTAAATAAGCAGGATGGCCGAGGTGGGAATCGAATCCACATCTTCTCAATTGTAAAACACGAGGTTGAGTATACCCTGTTCCAGCCCTCAATTACAATAGATTAATTAATACTTTAATATCAATTCAATTCTTTTCGCTCATTACAATTTGGGTAGAAACTTATTGACCGACTGAAAAGCATCTACATTTAATTTACGAAGGAAACACTTTCCGTCCCGACATTAAGCCATTAATGTTCGTTTATAACATGCCCACTCCAGTACGTAGCCATTTCAATGAGATAAGTGTTGGTAACCCTGTAAGGACGTGCCTGAGCCGCTCATTCCACGCACGTTCCTCCTCGCAGGGGAAGGTAGGCCATGCTATATCAAAGTATCTAATGCCAGAGAAACTCTTCTGGGGAAGCTGCTACTGTCATATCTGACGAGGATTTAAACCACATCACTATGAACACGTGAGTCGTCACGTCACATACTTTATCCAGTATCATTTGTCATCACAGTATTTAAAAAAGAAGTAATAATTAGTTCAAGCCCTTTAGACAAGCATGTTGAAAACATCCTTTAATGTCAGATCATACAGTGTGTCCGCCAAGTCTCTCTGCAGCGCGTGTCTCGCCTTGCAGGAAGTGTTGTGTTTGCAGTACATTCATGGTATGTTACAAGGAAAACAATTACATTAAATTAATTAATGCAATTATATGGTACTCACCACTATCACACTATGCTCCGTAAAGTTTCCACCAGCACTCTCCCACTAAAAACACACGCTCTTCAGCATTCCCACTAGACTCAGCTTACACAAGAACAAAACTTACAGCTTCAACACCGTCACGCACAGGCACCCACTGTCGGCAATAATGAACCGGTATTTCCCAACCAATCACTCCATAGGTCATGGCATGCTTATGCCAAACGCTGTGTTGAGACTGCGTCTACAGCGACATCATTGTGCTGCAAGGCGAGACACACGTAGCTTGCCACTGCGGAGAGACTTTGCGGACGCTCTGTACCTTCCATGAACACTATTCCCTTTGGGCACTGGGTTTTAACCGGTAGTCCGCGAGTGGCCTCGGGAGTGTTCCGCGGGAGAAAAGGGTCCACCAGCATGTATAAAAAAGTGGCCATTAAATGGGGATTTCGAAAACTATGTGCGTTGAACGAGAATTGTCCGAATGTATTCGCGGCGATGACTATCAGGTCTTGAATTGAAATAACTTTTAAAAAAAGTGTTATTGAGGAAGGATTACAACTAAAGGGATGCATTGAGGGGGAGAGAAGGTCCGTACATGATTTAATTTCAGGCTGAGTGGTCCCCAGACTTCAATGGGTTCAGAATCACTGCTTTAGGGGATATGGACTTGGCAATTTACGTACATTGTACGTTTATGAGATAGAGACTTTATATTTACGTACCATGAACCTCTAGGGATATCAGCTAGGATCTTGAGGTAAATATGAGAACACATTTATTTAATCCTAAATACTACAATCCTTTTTTTAATCATCGAATGTGTATTTAGGCATTTTAATCTTTGGTTCCGTTGATTCTTCACGAGTATTTGACCCTTTTCGTCCACCTCGCGAGTTTAATTGATATATTTATTGACCTCAACCATATTCGATCGATTAGATTAGCAGCTAGCTTTTTTTTCCACTACGAGCGCCTTTGAGAGTCAAAGAATTTCACTAAAGCCCTTATAACTACTTACGTTGTTAAGATTTTTCAAAACATCAAACAACGCCTGAGGGTATTGAACCAAGGAACGCAAAGAAAGAATTACGTAAGTTAATTTGGCTAGGATTTGAAGAAAACAAGTCAAACAAGCGATTTTCGGCTGTTTTCCGGAACTGCATTTTGGTCACAGGAGATTTTCGAATTTATTTATAGTTTGATAGAGCTCTCCAAGACTCACAATTCGAAATCTTTCCGGGCCCTTTAGCCCTTCAACGTTTGGCACAATTTAGGAAATCGCTTAATTAAAAACAACTACACTACCGTATCTTCTTTATACCGGATGAAATCAGTGATTCGTTGAATACATTCTACTGTTGGTGAATTTCTCCAAATAACCCACGCATTTCTAATGCAAGTACACCAATACCCAGCGAGGTAATATTGGTTGATGATGAACAGTGGTGTTACTGGGGGGGCGTTGGAATTATAAAAAATAAAACCAAAACTGATCAATAGTAAGCTAAATAAATACTTCTTAAATTTAAGAAGTCCTCTCGGCACGCCGGAAGGCGGAGGTAGATTTCACCGGACAAACTTGGGGATAGGCGAAAATAGGCAGAATATTCAGGGTTTCGTAGAAGGATCAGACCTCATTTATTGCGAGAAGGTATTTTATAATTGGAGCTTAATTACTTTGTGTTTCGTCATTTTATGCTTATTTTAAACATTTTGTCTTATGGGAACGGTAACCTTCTTGTCATTTGGGGTCCATTTTTATACTTGTGGTCACACTGTCCTTATGCAAGGTTTCGACACTGATGTGTAACTATGTAACGGTCTGTTACTTCTTCACTCAAAATTATACCTCCCGCAGAGATTTTGGTTGGTTCCTCTGTCATCTAACCCCGCGTACTTTGGGTGAGTGTAGAATCTGCCTGATAAACGGTGTGAATTGTAATGGCTGTATTAGTCTTAATTCAGGTAAGGACTGCAGACTGTCAATTTCAAGCAGTAGTTCCTAATGTTGCTACCAGGTAATACAGTCAACGACACCTAGCTGTGAACTTGGCTACTAGATGCCACCCCAACCAGCAACTCGCAACGAACGTTGGAACTTCCCCTCCAAAGGAAGGCATACTGAGGGATTTTAGCGCTCTTAGAAAATCCGACGACTTCGGCCGGCTTTGAAACCGCGACCTTGGGCATAGACATTCAGCATGCTACCAGTTACGACACCAAAGCCGCTTCCCACTTAGTCAGATGGAAATACTGAATCTGATCTCGTGCAAGTGCGTTGTCATGGCAACGTCTGATGGCTCATCCCTCATCAATTTAGTAGCGTTGCCATGGCAACCTCTGATAGCTCTTGGCATTTTCTTATAATTCCGAATATTGAGATCAGAATTTGATAGAGCTTTGGAAGACTTAAGCAGGAACAAAGCACCAGGCATAGATGATATACCGATTGAGTTGCTACGCTGCATAGGAGAAGAAGGTCTGATCAGGTTATTTCACTTGGTGTGTAGGATTTATGAGACAGGTGAGGTACCCCCTGATTTCAAGAAGAATGTAATCATCCCTATACCAAAGAAAGTGGGAGCTGACAGATGTGAAGATTACCGTACAATCAGCTTGATTACTCATGCTTCAAAGATCCTGTCTAGAATAATTTACAAGAGGATTGAAAGCCAGATAGAAACGGAGTTGGGTGAAGACCAGTTTGGTTTCAGGAGAAATGTAGGAACAAGGGAAGCTGTACTAAGTCTTAGGCTGATTTTAGAAGGTAGAATAAGGAAAGATAAGAGAACGTTCATGGCTTTTGTAGACTTAGAAAAGGCTTTTGATAACGTTGATTGGACTAAATTGTTTGACATTTTGAAATCAATTGGAATAAAGTACAGGGATAGGAGGGTGATATACAATCTGTACAGAAACCAGACAGCAGTCATTCGAGTTGAAGGACATGAGAGAGAAGCTGGTATTCAGAAAGGTGTAAGACAAGGCTGCAACTTATCACCCATACTTTTCAATCTTTACATTGAACAAGCAATGAAGGAAATTAGAGAAAAATTTAAAGCGGGAGTTAAGCTTCAAGGAGAAATAATTTCAACTCTGAGATTTGCTGATGACATCGTCATCTTGGCCGACAAGCCTGAGGATTTGAATGAGTTTTTGAATGGTATGGACTCCGTCTTACGGAAAGAATTCATGATGAAAATAAATAAATGTAAAACAAAAATACTGGAATGCAGCCGAAATATATCAGAAACCTCTATGGAGATCAAATTGGCAGGTGAAAAGCTGAAGGAAGTAGGAGACTTCTGTTACTTAGGAAGCAGAATAACCAGTGATGGACGAAGCAAAGTGGATATTAAAAGTAGGTTGGCTCAGGCAAAGAAAGCATTTCTACAAAAAAGGAATCTGCTGACATCGAATATAGATTTAGGTATTAGGAAGTCATTTTTGAAAGCCTTTGTCTGGAGCGTGGCGCTCTATGGAAGTGAAACTTGGACTATTGGTGCAGCAGAAAAGAGGAGAATTGAAGCATTTGAAATGTGGTGTTACAGGAGAATGATGAAGATCAGATGGGTAGATATGGTTACAAACAAAGAGGTATTAAGACGAGTGGGAGAGGAGAGATGTTTCTGGCGACTGCTAATGAAGAGAAGAGATAGGTTGGTAGGACACATACTAAGACACCCAGGAATAGCAAGCTTAGTTATGGAAGGAAGGGTCGAGGACAAAAACTGTAGGGGTAGACCAAGGTTAGAATATGTTAAACAGATTGCCTCCGATGTAGGGTGTCGGAGCTATGTAGAGATGAAACGATTAGCTCAGGACAGGGAGGCATGGAGAGCTGCATCAAACCAGTCAAAAGACTGAAGTCTCAAACAACAACAACATAATTTTTCTCATCCCTTGGCGTAATGGTGGGTCATATCAAAAATTCTTTCAGACAAAAGTTTTAGGTAATTATTAGGGGAATATTGTCCATTTTGTACGGTTTTGATATTGTGCCTATTAAGAGAGATATGATTAATGTTTCCCGAAAAACCCACTTTTTCCCACCCCTTTGGTCAATGGTTGGTGCTATAAAAAACTTCTTCAAACAAATTGTTGGGCTTTATCCGACACATAGTTTGAACGTTGAACGGATTCGATATTTCACATATTAAGAGAGTTATTTCAATATATCACTTTTTCGAGAGAGAAAAAATAAAAAAAAAAACTTTTTCACCCCCTTCGACTGATTTAGCCCAGTAACGAACTCGACCGAGATTTTATAGGTATACATATTCGGTAAAAAATGCAAAGTGATTGGTGCAAACTTACGGCAGTTATCGTGTCCACAAGAAACTGATATTCATGTACACACATCAAAAAAAGTTTTGCATCACCTCGGTTCCATGAGTTCCGGAACCGTTAAATACAAAGGGAATAGAGATCAACACAAACAACATTTCAGCTCGTTTTATTGCTCATGAGACCCACACATTGCATGTTGTACCATCATACAGCTAGACTTTCAGCATTTGTGGTCCAGATTGCAGTACACACCACTACCTCTAATACCCAGTAGCACGTCCTCTTGCATTGATGCATGCCTGTATTCGCCGTGGCATACTATCCACAAGTTCATCAAGACACTGTTGGTCCAAATTGTCCCACTCCTCAACGACAATTCGGCGTAAATCTCTCAGAGTGGTTGGTGGGTCAAGACGTCCATAAACAGCCCTTTTCAACATATCCCAGGCATGTTCGATAGGGTTCATGTCTGGCGAACATGCTGGCCACTGTAGTCGAGCGATGTCGTTATCTTGAAGGAACGCATTCACAAGATGTGCACGATGAGGTCGAGAATTGTCGTCCATGAAGACAAATGCCTCTCCAATATTCTGCCGATATGGTTGCACTATGGGTCGGAGGATGTCATTCAGGTATCGTAAAGCCGTTTCGGAGCCTTCCATGACCACCAGTGGCGTACGTCGGCCCCACATAATGCCACCCCAAAACATCAGGGAACCACCACCTTGCTGCACTCGCTGAACAGTGTGTCTAAGACGTTCAGCCTGACCAGGGTGCCTCCAAACACGTCTCCGACGATTGTCTGGTTGAAGGCATATGCGACACTCATCGGTGAAGAGAACGTGATGCCAATTCCGTGGGGTCCATTCAGCATGTTGTTGGGCCCATCTGTACCGCGCTGCATGGTGTCGGGGTTGCAAAGCTGGACCTCGCCATGGACGTCGGGAGTGAAGTTGCGCATCATGCAGCCTATTGCGCACAGTTTGAGTTGAAACACGACGTCCTGTGGCTGAACGAAACGCATTATTCAACATGGTGGCATTGCTGTCAGGGTTCCTCCGAGCGGCAATCCGTAAGTAGCGGTCATCCACTACAGTAGTAGCCCTTGGGCGGCCTGAGCGAGGCCTGTCATCGACAGTTCCTGTATCTCTGTACCTCCTCCATGTCCGAACAACATCGCTTTGGTTCACTCTGAGACGCCTGGAAACTTCCCTTGTTGAGAGCCCTTCTTGACACAAAGTAACAATGCGGACGCGATCGAACTGCGGTATTGACCTTCTAGGCATGGTAGAACTAACTACAGACAACATGAGCAGCGTACCTTCGTCCTGGTGGAATGACTGGAACTGATCGGCTGTCGTACCCCCTCCGTCTAATAGGCCCTGCTCATGCATGGTTGTTTACATCTTTGAGCAGTTTTAGTGACATCTATGAACAGTCAAAGGGACTGTATCTTGGATACAATATACACAGTCAACGTCTATATGCCGGAGATCTGGGAACCGAGGTGATGCAAAACTTTTTTTGATGTGTGTATATACATACATAAATTATATATAAACTTTTGAACTGACGGTGGTTTTGGGGTCTGGGGGATGTGAAACGCGAAGATATGTCGAAATTTTCCGGAAGTCGAAACATGGGACCCATTGCAATAGTTAGCTTACTAATGAAATCTACCTAAAACGAGAAGTTCCGTGACGAACTAAAGAGCCTACTTTTCTTACAATTTAAGAATTAATCTAAAATATTATGATCTATTATTGTGCCAATTTTGGATGAAACCCATTTGTTAGTATAGAAGTCGCATGTTTTTAAAAATTGGACTTCTAGTCCAGTCAATAAACGAATTTCACCCTACATCAGATGCGGGATCGTTTTTTATTTTTTGATGTTGTTTAGGAACCTTCGGTAGTTATTAATTCAAGTTTCCGTCATCCCCCCCCCCTGCTTCGTCCGCCATCTTGAAAAAACTGTCAGATATCGGCACTTTTTTCAGTTTCTGGCCTCTAGCTCATTCCCAGTTCACTTGTTTGAACACATGTCCAAATAAGAAAATGTAGATTACTAAATTTCCAACAACTTTGATTTGGAAGTTTTTTTTGTAGGACCAAGCGTATTCGAGCTACGAGAAGGCGAAAAAGGGCGAAAATTGGCGATTCGGCAAATTTTTAACTTTCGCTCCAGTTTCCATCGCAAAAACAGGGAGAAGAATTTATCTCGGCAAAAAGTTTATTGCATGAAAGTTGTAGATAATTTAATTTCCTTTGAAACTCGTGAATCAAAAAATCAATTAAGAGCAATGGGTAGGAGTGGGGGTAAATTTAAGAAACCTAGAGGAAATGCGTATTTTGTGATTCAGCCCTGGAGCGCCGTGTTGGTTAAAGTTTTTCGATTTCATTATTTTCTGAACACAGCAGTGCATCTAAACAATATTTGAACCATTTTTAGTATACATATGAATAGATGGGAGAGAACTAAGTCGTTACCCATTCATTTAAGAAAGTTAGTGTGTATTTACAAAATATAGATTACAATACAATGAGTTTTATATATTAATTATTTACATATTAATTATTAGGGAATAATGAACACACTAAAATAAAAACTTTAAAATAGATGGGGGCTGGGGGCTAGCTACAGTAACTGGAGATGTTTCGCAAGGGGGGTTGGGAGGGTTGACCCTTCGGCAGGGTCTTCGTCGAATGATATGGACGGGTCGTCGATGTTTTCCTCTTCCTTGTCAGCGACTATCAAAGGACGGTTGACGCCGCAGCAGAATTTGCAGAAAGTGGAGCAATGCAAACCGGCTTTTCTGCATCCACACACTGCGGAACAGCCGGTGACACACCTGCATGATACCGTCTTCAGCAGGGTACGAGAAGCAGCATCTCTGGTGGTTGTTGCCGAAATCAAGCCCCTGCTTCCTCTTGTCCAGCCAAAGATGATCGGGTCTTTCTTCCTGCTCATCCAGGACGTCACTTGGTGGTATACCCTCAAGAAGTGGTATCGCGCTGCATGGGAGATTGGGAGCAGGTTTTCCAGGTTCAAGTTTGTCGTGGTGGCAAATTTTGTATGTCGGAGGTCAGAAAGTGATTTCCCCCCCCCATGGAGGACGACCAATAATTGCTCTCCTACTTTGGAGATGTCCTCTAATGTGGCTGCTGGGTCCATGAAGACATCACTTATCTCCAACAATAATGGATTCCTCCGGAACAGGGAACAAAATTTGTTTTTTACGAATCCATAAATGTTTGACGTTGTGTCACACCCGCTGATGGCGTGGATGAGCAGCAGGTTCTCGGCGAAGTCGTACATAAATGATGAGGGGGAGTATATGACGTCAGGTGAATTGCCTCTTCCTGTTCTCTTTTAAAGGTATACGTTGTTCATCGTATTGCTGTCCCAGTGAGAATGGCTAATAAATCGATGTCTCCCCCCACAATAATTACAGCGTCGTACGAAGAAGCCATCGATGTTGCAGTGGTCACAATGAGCACGTCAGCATCCTCTTCAGCTTGCTTGTTCATGACGTTGGACGCTTCAAGTGTTGTTCTGAGGAGGGCAACAAATCGTTTTTATTGCTCTCATTGGACAGAAATTTGTCTTGAGGAGTTTTGTTGACTGTGGCTTCATCAAATATCACAACTGCTGAGGCGTTCAGCTTGCGCCTTCTTGCTCTTTCAGCATTCTTGGTACTCATCAGAAGATTGTCTGGGTACCCGTCGAAGATGACCATCACCACTGTCCCATAATGTTGGTGGATGTACTTGATATAATCGGCACAAATTTTTCCAAAAGTGGAGTAGATGCCCACCATCGATGACAGTGAGGTGATTTGAGAGAAGCTCGAAATCTATGGGTGTGAACGCTGCATATCAAGCAGACTTTGTGCCCTTGCGCATGACATCCTCGTTGAACAACGACATAGGGTACGGTGCAAGCTCATAAGAGAGGTATTCCTCAAGGTCATCCAGGGTTGTTTTTGCTATGAACATCCTGTGATAGAGTGTGAGTTGGTCCACAGCAATCTTCTTCTCCCCAACTTTCAAGATGTTCTTGTCAGCTGCTAAAGATATCACTTTGTCCTTTTTGAAGGTCACTTCACCGAAGGTTGTTCCCACTATTCTTGAGAGTCCAGCCATACCGACTTGCTGAGCCTTGTAGCAGTTCACCAGCTCACTTCCAACTACACCAGAGCTGATGCTCTCCTCCCTTCTTACGGGATCCAAACGACCGAGGACGCGCAGCAGCATTGATTGCATGGGAAATGGCAATATTGATCCTCTTCCATTTATCTTAACTTCCTTGTTTGTTTTTAGCACAATTGTTTGGACCATTGTCCATAACGTTGGTGGAATGTCGATACTGTTCAAAAATGTATCAGGGGGTGGATAGTCAATGGTATTGTACAGACGGGAGTGAATATCCTCTGTAATCATATCTGCAGCTGCTTTCACCATTCTCATTCTTTCTTCCTAAGGATTCGATTTTATATTGGCATACCAAGTGCCATTCAATATTTTATAACCAGTATTTTTGAAACAGACCGTCGATTTATTGCCCGTTTCAACGAACATGATGTCATCCTCGTACTTTTTCAGCAAACGGGATTTTACTGTTCTCCGATCAAGTTCACATCCTTCCTTAAGGGCCCCCATCAATTGATCAAATGAGAATTGGCACTCTTCTTTGTTTCTTTCCAGAAAAGCATGAACACATTCCATTGCTTCATCAACTCTGGGGTGTGTTCTGTATCCTCTTGCCCCTCCCCAAGCTCTCTGTGGTCGGTACAGCTTTTTCATACAAGCATCGTGGTACTGACCGTCAGCAGCAATAAGATCTAAGTCTGGGGGGAACACTTAATTATTTGTTGAGCCCCTCATCTCTGCGTGCCCGAGCTGCTACCAGTCCGTCCAGAGTTAAGAGTGTACTATGGGCTCTTATGGGCTTTTATATTTAGCGGACTCCCCCAGAATTGATGACTTCGAAGTCTTTAAAACTAGATTTTCGCTATGTTATTTAATAGGTTAATGGTCATGGGTGGAGAGTACATGATCCTCAGCATTCATTTAATGATATGTAATTCTTACATTCTTGGTATGCAACATAATTTTGTAATGTATCTGACAGCAGTGTCTGCGCGCTGGATGGAACAGCGCGCACGCTGTTGTACGTGTCTTAGCTCTACACTGAACGCACGAGTCCAGTTCTCTTCAAGATATTTGAAACAGTGTTGAAGTGTAAGGATCGTTTTGTGTAATAAAAATAATTGTGATTTAGGTATAAGTAAGTGGCATTAAAGATATGGCTGATGTTCCGTTTGCGAAACGTAAACCTGGGGAAATTTTAAGGCGTAGAGAACGACAGATAGTTTGTAACGTCTACAATTATATAAAGACCAAGAATCAGGAGAAAAGTGTGGACTGGACTGCGAGAGAAACTGCTGAAGCATGCGGCGTTTCAAGAACCACGGTGTTTAAAGTTCGAGCCGAGGCTACCAAGGGCCCTTTCGTGTCTCCAGGTAAGAAGAGAACGCCGAAAACAACGAGGCGAAACAGCAGGGTTTTGAAATACAATGACTTTGTACGGAGTGCAGTTAGACGGAAAGTGCACGAGTTTTTCGTTAATAATCGACCACCCACACTAAATTCTGTTCTTTCGGCTGTCAACAAAGATCCAGATCTCCCAGATTTTAAAAGATCAACACTCCATGTCCTACTTAAAGAAATGGATTTTATTTACGAACGGAGGGGAAACAAAGCAATGTTGATTGAAAGAGACGATGTTGTGTCTTGGCGCCATAAGTATTTATCACAAGTGAAGAAATTCCGAAATGAAAATAGAAACATTGTTTATACAGACGAATCATTTGTTAATACCGGCATAACAGTGCTAAAGACATGGGTTGACAAGTCCATAAACAGTCCACGGCAGGCATTTTTAGCGGGACTTTCGAGTGGGTTGAGGGCGCCTACAGGTCGAGGGCCACGATTTGCGTTAGTTCATGCAGGTAACGAGCGCGGATTTGTGCCGAATGAGAAACATGTATTTTTATGCAAGAAAAACACTGCTGACGCTCATGATGAAATGGATGGTGATCGTTTTGATAAGTATTTTAAAGAACAGATTCTCGCAAATCTCCCACCTCAGTCAGTAGTAGTCATTGACAATGCTTCCTACCACAGCCGAAAGAAAGAGAAATTACCAACCAAGTCATGGAAGAAAGAACGTATGCGGGAGTGGCTTCGATCACGTGGTATTGCGTACTGTGAGGACATGCTGAAGATAGATCTGATTTACATTATCAGTAAAGAAAAATACAAATATGATGCATACGTCATTGACGAAATGGCTAAGGAAATGGGACATACAGTTCTTCGACTGCCACCTTATCACTGCGAGTTAAATCCGATCGAACTTGTGTGGGCTCAGGTGAAACATCACATTAGTATGAACAATACTACTTTCAAAACAAAGGACATGGAGAAGCTCATTCAAGAAGGGTTTGAAAGTGTAAGTGTAGAAAATTGGGAGTGCTTATGTTCAGCATGTGAAGACTTGAGGCAGATATGTGGACTGCAGATAATCTCCAAGATGACCCAGAGGCTCTCATTATTAGGTTAACAGACAGCTCTTCGGAAGAAGAAATGTCCAGTGAACAAGAAGATGAGCAGCTTGACGATGACTTGCAGGGAATTGGACCGCTGGAATAACGTTGTCTGGAGGTAAGATTGCAGTCTTATACATAATTGTGTTGTGTTTTAACTTATGAATTTCCCAGTCTCTGGTATGACAACTTCCCATTCACGCTGCTGTACGTTTTTGAGAAACCCGTGATATTATTATTATTATTATTACTATTATATTATTATTATTACTATCTACTCACTTGCAATAATGTGCGTAACAGAACTTTCATGCAGTTAAATTACGCGATTTGTGCCGAATGGCAAGCTTGTAGTTTTGTATAAAATAAACCGCTAAGGCTCATTATGAAATGGATAATGATTGTTTTGAGAAATATTTTAAAGAACGGATTATCGCAAATTTCCCACATCAGTCTGTAGTATTTGTCTTTCATTGTCCAATGTACGTTGTGCCACTGAATTTTTTGTTTTATTCCTTTCTTTCTTTCTTTCTTTCATCTATCATACTGAGCTCGATAGCTGCAGTCACTTAAGTGCGACCAGTATCCAGTATTCGGGAGATAGTGGGTTTGAACCCCACTGTCGGCAGCCGTGAAGATGGTTTTCCGTGGTTTTCCTTTTTCACACCAGGCAAATGCTGGGGCTGTACCTTAATTAAGGTCACGGCCACTTCCTTCCCACCCCTAGCCCTTTCCTGTCCCATCCTCGCCATAAGACATATCTGTGTTGGTGCGACGCGGCGTAAAGCTACTTGTAAAAAAATATTTCATCTACGCGTGTAATAATATGTGAAGTATCATTTCCGGGAACTCTCCTCGCCTCTACAGATAAAAGTGACTCACTGGGATCTGTGTAGGTGTCGCTGCGACAGATGATTTGTATCCTGTCACTGACCTAGGCTGACCTTGGAGTATATATTGCCATATTACCTATTAAACTTGATCCGTATCTAACGGATGACTCAGGTTAGCTTTCATGTCAATTGTTTTGTCATAGCCATACCGTACGTAACTAAAATTCCAATGTAAATAAATAGTAAATTGTAGCAGTATATATAATCCGTTCTAAGCATTGTTATGCAAATCAATTACTATCCTCGGCTCCCCCACTCATTAGGGGAATAACTCAGTCTTTATCTTTATTAAAAACTGATCATCCAAATTCTGTTGTCCTTACGGGAATTATAGTAAAAGGTTGCAGATTATAATGGCGCGAAGGATCGACATTCCGCCCGGATGAGGAGCTCGCTGATAATCAGTCCGGCAGCGGGCTGTACTACTCGTGTGGAGTGCTGTACAATAGCTGCCCTTCTACACTCGCTAAGCGTGGCAACGCTTGTGCCATAAGAGCTACAGTACACTCTTAACTCTGGACGGACAAATAGCAACAAGTTGTCCCTTATCTCCATCTTCTCCACCAAGCGAACTGGATTTCGAGAAATCCAGGGGAGCTTTTCCTGTTTTTTTCATATATTCCTCTTCAATTTTTTCCGCACATAAAAAGCACTGGCCCTTGAAAATAAACGCCTCACTTACTGACCTTAGCTTTGAAAATGGTCTAGGTGTAGGGGATTCTGAGCGTAGAGCTACGTCTATCCGTCTTGGATCGGTGTAATTCTTTGAGCAGGCATTGTGAACTTATAATTTCATCTCTTTTCTTCAAAATCTGGCAGTGGTCGTTTCGCCCTCATCGAACACTTGCGCTTAATAGAGTCTGAACTCCATTCTTCTTCACAGTAATAACAACTCCTTCGCCCAAACTCTTCCCGCATATGAAGCACTCACTGTCCGGTGTTTGGGATGAATAAGCCATCCTTCACCACTACAACTCACTCTACAGGAAAACTCTTTCCAAGCACGTTGACTAACCTCGATGTGAACACTGGAGGTACGAACATCAACTGAATAAAACAAAAACAATATGCTTGTGTGTGAGAGTGTGAGTATGTGTGTGGTTACATTTATACAAAAATGGTTCAAATAATATTTAGATGCACTGCTGTGTTCAAAAAATGGTTGTAATATAATGAAAACTAAAAACTTTCACCAACACGGCGCTCCAGGGCTGAATTACAAAATACGCATTTCCTCTAGGTTTCTTAAATTTACCCCCCCCCCCCCCCCAACTCCTACCCATTGCTCCTAATTGATATTTTCATACACGAGTTTCAAAGGAAATTAAATTATCTACAACTTTCATTCAATAAACTTTTTGCTGAGATCAATTCTTCTCCCTGGCTTTGCGATGGAAAGTGGAGCGAAAGTGAAAAATTTGGCGATTTTCGCCCTTTTTCGCCTTTTCGTAGCTCGAATTCGCTTGGTCCTACAAAAAAAACTTCCAAATCAAAGTTGTTGCAAATTTGGTAATCTACATTTTCTTATTTAGACATATCTTCAAACAAATGAACTGGGAATGAGCTAAAGGCCAAAAACTGAAAAAAGTGCCGATTTCTGACAGTTTTTTTAAGATGTCGGACGAAGCAGGGGGGGGGGGGGGGAGAATATGATGAAAACTTTGATTAATAACTACCTAAGGGTCCTAAACAACATCAAAAAATAAAAAACGATCACGCATCTGATGTAAGGTGAACCCCCCTTTTTGAGCCTCTATTGACTGGACTATTCTCAACAGACTTAGAATCATGTTGGCAACACTGCCATGAAAATTATACTGAAATATTATTATCTATATGCGTGCCAATTATAGAATAGCTCCCATGCATACCTTCCAAGATATCCAACATGGAGCTGAAATTTCAATTGTGATTTTTCAGCAGTTTTTAGCACTGACGTCAAATATGGCCTTGAGATATTTAGATATAGATCTTGACTCGTACTAAATTTGGTTTTGATAGTTGCAGCCGTTTAGGAGTTGATAGAGGGGGACACACACAGCCAGCCAGCCAGCCATTTTTCCGGATCGATCTCATGAGTCTACTTTTTCCTCATTTTTACAAAATGTGAAAAGTAGGCTAATGACATTTGCTGATGGTGATGATACTCTGACTCATGCTAAGTGGTACTGTGCTAGACACAGTGGGGTCTTATGAAAACATGATTTACGAGACCCCTGTGGAATCCGATGAAGACCTACTGGCGTGGGTTACGGCTGCGGCGGATGTTGGACGACCAGGGATTGGTGATCGTGAGTACCAGAACTATGCGGGAGATTTGAACGTGTGCTGTGGTGGTTTTACGCGGGTAGCGGGAAGACAGTACGTTTCCGGACAAAAGTTCCTATGCTAAACCGAACCGTCTTGGTCCCCACTACAAGCCCTCGAAGTCTGTAATGGGAATTTAGAAACACTCTGTATACCACTCACCACTCGCCCGGCTTTATTGTTCTGGGGGATCCACGGGACACAGCTCTATCAAGAGGTATCTTCTTGTTTAATGGTGTAAACGCACTTTTTAAACAAATACATTTGTCGACTTTTCAAGAAATGCAATATTTCCCCTGTATTATAAAAACGTATTGGTGGGCATTTTGTAAGTATTTCGAATGTATTTTGTGCGAATTTTGAACTTAAACTACATTTTGTGCGTATTTCTCAATTAATTCCTTTGAGAAATTTTCCCTTTAAATAATCTTTTGTAAGTATATCCACTCTATATTTTGTGAGCAGTTTCAATCTGAGTTCCATTTTGTAAGCATTTTCCGTCTCACTTTTCGTTATGGTTTCCATCCCATTGATATTGCCAGTCGAGTAGTGCAAAGAGTAATGGTTACAAGAAACGCGTTGTTCCCCAGCTCTGGTAAAACACAACATTGCCAATGTCCGTACATTGATATTCAGCAAGGGAATATTGAAACGACCTTGGTGTGTGAAGCAAAGTCATCCGCAGAAGTGGAAAGACGAGATCACCTGCTCTTTAGAGCAGCTGTCACATGCAATACGCACCATGTCCTTG
This sequence comes from Meconema thalassinum, assembly GCA_946902985.2. Taxonomy (NCBI): domain Eukaryota; kingdom Metazoa; phylum Arthropoda; class Insecta; order Orthoptera; family Tettigoniidae; genus Meconema; species Meconema thalassinum. The sequence goes on along the minus strand of OX336399.1, from coordinate 160,038,069 downwards.
AAGCACGCACGCTTACCACTTGGCACATCACTCACTCCGGCCGTGTGCAAATTCCTGATTGTCGGTCGACTATTGTCCTGGAGGAAAATTAGTTCTGCACAATTTTCTCTCTAACACTGATTTCCTGGCTAATGATTTCAATTCACATAGCTAATTGGTCCACCTTTACCTTCAGTGAGAGCGCAAGTTTGAGAAATATTTTAGTCAGTCATTCGGTAACTGAGATCATACAACTTCCCATCACCTTTTAGAGAACGTGTTTAACTTTTTCACAATGCCGATGTAACTATAGCCATAACTATGCCTCTAGCAAAACTTGAACAAAATAAAGAAAGAAATCTACGGAGCAAACAAAAACAAATATCGGTGATTGGACCATCACCGAATCTGAACTTTAAACAGCATTTTTTTAGCATTCTTATTAATTTAATTCATACGAACATTTTGATGGGGTTTACCTTTCAGCACCCAGTCTAGTCTGCAAGCCAATGTTTGCGAACAAGTCACCTCCATGATTCCCTATTAGCAGTTAGCACTGCGGCCACCTCTGCTTCTACACCTCTAACTTTAAAATTATTCAAATTGTGATCTTTTGAGGGGTATCATTGCAGTTTGTCATGATTTTTCAAACGATATTTGTACCGGTAGTCCTACTTTGGCTGCTTGTTTTGTAAATCTCTGATTTGTTCTTGGGCATTATCCAGTGAGTCAGTAAATAATAAATAATAATGAATAATATTAATATTGCTTCTACGGTCAAATACGACTGATGATCGACTCCCGATGGACGAAACGTATCTTCAGTATCTTTGACTCATAAACAAAAACGACATTGCCATGGTACATTAACGTCCAGTAAGATCTTTAAAAAAATGGGGATACGAGCAGAAGATTTACAACACCGAAACCTTTATAGAGCAGCCATCAAGATGTTTGGGACTTTCCGGGACGAAAAACTGACAACTGGTGCGAAATGGACAGAAGAACGCCGTGCTCAACACAGTGAGCTCATGAAGACAATGTGGATCAAGAGAAAAATGAACAAATGCCAGAATGTAAAATGAGGCTTATCGTGGTCCCTAGTTGGCAGATTAGCGAAATTTAATGAGTTTAATATTAATACTGTTTTTTTTTTCAGGAACGGTTGCAATGATCATCCGAAACGTGAAAATACTTTTAGTAATAAAATATCAAGTTGAGGATGTTCTTGTAACATGCTTTTACGACAATATTACGAAAGGAAATATTTATGTTGATCGCGGCCGAACAATATTCAAGGAATAAGTTGTTTCTCCTGCCCCTTCCTTCATCTGAGGAAGCCAATATAACTACGAGGCTTGCCAATTAGGTCTTATTTAAGAGAATGATAAAAGTATGGGAATTCAGATATTTTTCATGGCATTCCTGCTAGGCCACCTAGCTTATACAATAGTGTTTACTTTAAGTACCACTTTTCTTACCATTTTAGAGGCATTTAATTCAGGATTTAGTGCCTATAATTCCAAGCCGTAGTTATGACATACATCGCGAACCTGTATAAAACGAGCTGCATACAAATAGCTCTGCATTGTCGGTGACGTCACGTTCTCGGAAAGCACGAGTCCAGTACGAATACATTCCTTCGTGGACGCAACTCGCCCACATAAAGGTACGCCAAGTCATATCACCATTCCAGTAATTGTCAATAGGCTTGCTCACTGAAACACATTCCGACTGCTGCTCCTTGTATGGTGCCACTGAGTCGCGACACAACATGATACTGAATTTCCAGGATCAATTTAAATACCCTCAAGATATCTTAGTGCAGACCTCGCAAGGCCAACGCGCATCACGAGCTATACAGACCTATTCCTAATGTCGGGCTAAGCCAGGGGTGCACAACCCACGACCGCTTGAGGCCCTCTAAGTCAGCCCGCGGATAAATATCTTATGCTATTGAAAACGTGAATAATTATAATGTGAATGATGAGATTTTTCTCATTTTTTTAGGCCCTTCCGTAGCGTAGCGATCAGCATGGTTAGCTGCCACCTCGGAGGTCCTGGGTTCGATTCCCGGCTCTGCCACGAATTTGAAAAGTGGTATGTGGACTGGGACGGGGTCTACTCAGCCTCGGGTGGCCCAAATGAGTAGAGGGGGTTCGATTCCCACCTCAGCCATCCTCGAAGTGGTTTTCATTGGTTTCCCACTTCGTCTTCAAATGCCGGGATGGTACCTACTGTAAGGCCACGGCCGCCTCCTTCCCTCTTCCTTGCCTATCCATCCTAACCTTCCAATCCCTTCCCTCTTGAGGACCCTGCACGCTTTGCAGGTGAGGCCGCCTGGGCGAGGTGCTGATCCCACCTCACCAGTTGTATCCACTCCGATTAGATGTTCCCAGTTCTGGGACACTGCCTGAAAAGGCGGTAGGGGTGAGTTCCCACGCTGAGTCCGTGGGAGCCACCACCCTGGAGGGTAAACTCGATTTAAAAAAAATATAGACCCTAGTTGAAATAAGAAAATTATAAAAATGTTTCGTTAAAAATAAATTAGAATGTAAACAATTATTGGACAGATTTTAAGTTTTGCATATCCAGACTGCTGCAAGGTTCAGACTGACTGTGGAGTCACTCTTGCAATACTAGTGGATGTGGATGGAGCAAATTGATTGTAAATCAGTAATTTGATAACTTAATAACGCAATTTGCAGAAAAAACTTAAATGGATTTAAACCATTTAGAGGACACAAAAATGGCAATGAAAAACACCGTTTGACTGCTGGTAAAATTGGTCATCAGATAATGGTAAAATTAGCTTTAGCGTTGGGGTTTGGCAAGTGTCTATGTGGAAAGGTAATTTTCGGCCCGCCAATTAACACGTTAAAATAAACTTGGCACCCACTTATAAAAAGGTTTGCATCCATGGGCTAAGCGTTGCAATAGGTTTGCGGTGGCCACCACGACTTGCATAACCAATATATTTTTTCCCGCTCAAGTCTAGCCATTTGAAGTATTTCCGTGCTTCTTATTGGCCGCTCTGCCTTTCGCCTTCCTAGTTCTTAATTGTGACGTTTGATGGCAGCATGAGCCAACTTCCTGTTATTCCTATTTCTCGTGTGATTTAAGACTGGGGTTATCGATTTCGAATGTAAGCTAATGTTCCGTGTTGGATTTTTAAAATCACGTGTTAATGAATTTAGTTCTTTTTAAACTTCAGTTTAATTTTTTCTAGTTTTTAGTTTCATTAATCACCAATCGTTTGTGAATCTCATCATCTTTTACTTTCAATTTTGTGTAGCTTTCAGTTTGAATGGTCGCCAAATATTTGCAAATTTTATTTTTAACTTTATGTAGCATTTTAGTCATATAAATCACCAAATATTTATGAATGTAATATTCTTTATAAATAAATAATAAATAATTAAAAATAAAAAAGTTTATAACAAAAAGCGCCTATCTAAAAACCAGAATGACTAGTATTAAATTATAAATTAAACAAACTTGAACTATCAGAAAAGAGAATTATGAGAAAAATCTCAAGCCCAGTGAAAACAAACGTAGTATGGAAACTAAGATCTAATTATGAAATATACAGGACTATAGAAAGCATAACGGAAACGATAAGAAGAAGCAGATTGAAATTTTTGACATATTTACAGAATGGATGATTCCAGATTAACAAAAAAATAATATTCAAGTACCTTTGGGATAAAAGGTCATCGACTAGCTGGATTCAAGAGATAAAGAAAGATTTATAAGGAAATAATATAAGCGAAGAAGACATTGTGGACAGAGTAGGTGTTAAGTATGGAAGGATTCCAGTGAAGGGTGGAAAGGAAACCGGGGGCGAAGTGGTCCGAGGACAGAAAGATGCAGCATAGTCTAAGAATAAAGAAATATTGGGAAGAACGGAAGAGAAAAACTAAGGGTGAAGAATTGAAATTAACGCGTGGTCCATAGCAGGCCTCATCGAAAAAAAAAACAAAAAACCCACCACCGACGCCGGATTTTGGACGGGATTTTGGAAGTAAGTCGGCCGTGGACATGTTGAAAGGACCAGACCCGGAATCGCCTGGTGGTGAAAATGGGAAACCACAATAACAAATTTCATGATGGCTGAGGTGGGATTCGAGCCCATGCTCTCCCGAGGACCGAGTTAGCGCTCTTGTGTTATACGACCTAGTTACAAGGTTAATGGTTCCTGACGATCATTATGAACATGATAAATACCAACATCACTACTTTTCTCTAAAAAAATCAGGTGATTGAAATTGATTCGCACTTCAATTACTGAAGAGGATGGGGGGGGGGGGGGGCTGTTAAGAGGGGCATATATAAAGAATGCACCGGCCATCTCTACATAGTATAAAACTAACTAGTCCGTGACAGAATATCTCTATCTTGAATACATCGCCCACCATACGTGTTTTTAAGTTTTCATTCATTCCAACTATCTCCATTCAGTGGAAATTTAACTAATAGCTTCGGAGCGAATTTACAAGCTAGCGAGCCCATCACCCCAGCTTCGGCCAGCATCAACTGTTGAGTCGTGTCGAGTTAAGACTTCGGAGAAGAGTGTGTGTGTTGTGAGTTTACTGTTGATCTCTTCTTTTCTGAATTGCGTCTGGGACCCGCCATCCGTGCGCCTTTTAAGCTTACGCTGGGTAAACCGTTATAGATACCGGGCGATCGAAATGCATCATTGAACCACGCAGCACAACTCTCCGGTCACGAATCCTCAGATACCGGCGTGCTAATGGTTGAAAGAAGAGAAGGTCTGAGGCACTTGTCAAATGTGAATCATCACACATACTTGAGCCATTAGTCACGTGAGCGGTAATTGTAGAGAAACAACATCAGCATCATCAACATCACATAGAATCTGAGAAATGCCACTTCCTCTTGATGGCCGTGACTGATTGTCATCATGCTCCCACTGGACAACCATTATCACAAGATCGGCCAAATTAGTCGTATCCTTTGAGGAGCTACGGCTTTGACATCTTCGCAATTTGGCCACGTGCACTTGGGTGTGAATATGCACATGAAATATAATACAGGTGTGGTGGCGCAGCGGTCAAGCAATTTGCCTCCCACCAAGGTTGACCAGGTTCGATTCACGGCCAATACATGCGAGATTTTCGAAGTTAAATGCCATGTCCTGTGGTTCGGATTCCTCGTAAAAAGGAGGTCTCGTGCTCATGATCGCATGATTAATGGGCAAGTAAAACTACAAGCTTCCTTCCACATATAAAATATATAAATTGTCTGATAACCAGTGTTATTATATTGACTCCAGTAGTGTGTAAATTTGGAATTCAGGTGGGGATTGGGAAGGAGGCGGCCGAGGCGTTACGTTAAAAGCCATGCCGGCATTTGACTGGAGAGACCTCGGAAATCTTCCAAGATAGCTGAGGTGCGAAATAATCTTATCTCTTCTCAGGGCGATGCTCTGTCCCATCTTCACTTCAACATTGCTCTCGAAAGTTATCAGATCACTAGAATTTGTTCCGGCTGAGATGCATCTCGAACAGTATCATAAAGTGCTTGCATACGCAGATGATATCGTTCTCATATGAAGAAATGAGGAGATAGCTTTAAAATTAGGCCATAGAATTAATGACCAAAAAACTCAGTGCAGAATCGTGGAGTTTTACATGGTGGCCACTCAAATCGGTCAACGATTTTTCAGGCGTTTTCCAGGAATTTTCCAGGAGTAATTCTCATTTTTTCCAGACTTCAAAATATGAGCGAGTCGGGGGGGGTTGCTTTATCGATTGCCTACTTCAAGACCAAAATAAAGCAGTTGTGTTTGGTTTACTTATACAGATGTTGACAAAAATTAGTGGTGATTGCGTTATTGATACGCAAGCCCAAACACAAATAATTCAACTGTTTTAAAAAAGCCTTTGTGACTCAAATATCTGCTTTAAAAAAAAGAGAAAACAATGCCGCCTGCAATTTTATTGCGGTGAAGTTTTCTATACTGAATATGTTTTACAAAAATACTATCGCGTGTTCTCCCACACAGAAACAGGTAGCCTGAGGAAATTTCTTTCGTTAACGATCGAGTGCTCATCCAAATCCGCAGCAGGAGTATGATTTAAGATGGAAAGATATTTATAATTAACGGTAGCTATTTTCCAAGACTTTTCAATTTTTTTTCTCATTTTCAAGGAGTTTTCCAGGAGCTTTCCAGACCTAATAAAATCGAGAAGTTTTCCAGGATTTCCAGGTTTTCCAGGAGTAGTGGCCACCATGAGTTTAACAAAACAGGAAGAACACCAGTTGCATGTTTTAGAAAATAAAGTGTATAGGAAAATTTTTGGACCATTTCTTGACCCCGCATCTCAAAGGTGGAAATAAAGATCAAATAAAGACATACACTCACTTTCACAACAAGCACCAATATTCAACATCATTAACTCCAGAAGACTCCAATGGGCAGGTCATGTACTAAGGGTGGGAGATGATAGGATGGTCTTACAAATCTTTAAGGAAGAACCAAGAGGGAAAAGGCCAGAAGGAAGAGCACGAAGTTCCTGGACAAATGAAATCTCAAAACTTTGTAGACATCTGAATGTGGACAACTGGCAGGAATTCGCCCAAAACAGAGTTCAGTGGAGGCATTTTGTGAGATCGGTGTGGGTTCTTCATGTCCCATAGAAACTTTCTGAGTGAGTCTCTTCTCAGGATTGCCTCGCGAGGTTGAGTGTACCCCGTTCGAGCCCTCAGACCAGGATTAAATTTCTTGCCAGAGCTGGGAATCGAGCCAAGAACGCTAGCCATCACACCAGGAGGTGGTTGCGCAGCGTCCAAGCTCTAACCAAGACGGACCCGTGATCGATTCCCGATCAATTCATGTGCGATTTTCGAAATTAAATGCTATGTCCTGTGGTTAGGATTCGATGTATTAAAAATAGGAGGTCATGTGGTTCGCGATTGCGAGATTAACGGTCACGTAAAACTGCAAGCTTCCTATTTCAAAAGGAGGAGGACCCGGCCAAATTAAGCAAGAGTACCTTACCATTTAAATATCCAGTACTCCTATGTAATTCACAAAGCCCTAAAACAAAACAAACTAACCTTATAACTAGATTCAATCTGCGAATCTTATTACGCACACCAATTAAACCGCAATACAATTTGTTGTAGTTAGATAATATATTAGTGTATAAATTTGAACCTCCGTTGGTTGGTTAGTTCCTTAGTTTAGGGTCATGTAGCCCCGTGTATTTTGGGTGTGTGTAGAATTTGTCTGATAACCGGTGTTAATCGTGATGGCTGTATTAGTGTGTGTTATCTGTGATTCAGGTAATGACTGCACACTATCAATTTTCAAGTGGTTCCTACTTTTGCTACCAAATGCTACCGTCCAAGACACCTAGCGGCGGACTTAGCTACTAAAACCCATCGTAGCCAGCACGGTTTCATGCCATAAATCTATGACATGGGACCGCCGGCTTTACTTCCCCTCCGAAGGAAGGCATGGGAGGATTTTTAACGCTCTTAAAAAATCCGACTACTTCAGCCGGGATTGAACCCACGACCTTGGGCATAGAAAATTCAAACCTCAACACAGTGATCAGTGATCTGATGATGAAAGCTTGGGAGGTGGAAACGCGTAATCTTAAAATTGCCCCATTATAATACAGTAATGTATTATTTTTCAGGAGTGTTGTTACATTGCACCCCGCTCAGGCATTCGTGTTGGCCGACTGAACAGTTACAACTCTGGCAAGTTAACTATCACGATTTTTTAAAATACAGAGCGTTAGCAAAGTGTCTCCGTAGCGGCGGGCTACACAGGTCTCGCCACGCGGGAAGTGTTAGGTTGGCAGCACAATCATGTCGCTGTATACGCAAAGTCTCACCGCAGCGGTTGGCATAAGCATGCACTCGTTCCGTGTTGCCCTTCAACTGGAGTGATAGGGTGGGAAATAACGGTTCATTATTGCCGACAGCGAGTGCCTGTGCGTGACAGTGTTGACGCTGTAAGTTTTGTTCTTGTAAGTTCTTGTGTAAGCTGAGTCTAGTGGGAATGCTGAAGAGCGTATGTTTTTAGTGGAAGAGGGTTTCTGTGCTGGTGGAAACTTAACGGAGCATAGTGTGATAGTGGTGAGTACCGTATATATATTACAATCGTTTCCTTATAACAACATAACATTGGAAGTGCTGCCAACCCAACACGGAACGCAAGGCAAGACACACGCTGCGGAGAGACTTTGCGGACACTGTTATTCTTAAATAGTCACTTAATCAGCATTGTAAAGCCTCCGTGGTTTAGGCGGCAGCACGCCGGCCTCTCACCGCTGGGTCCGTGGTTCAAATCCCGGTCACTCCATGTGAGATCTGTGCTGGACAGAACGGAGGCAGACAGGTTTTTCTCCGGGTACTCCGGGTTTCCCTGTCAAAATTTCATTCCAGCAACACTCTCCACTATCAATTCATTTCATCTGTCATTCATTTAATCATTGCCCCAGAGGAGTGCGTCAGGCCTCGGCAGCCGGCACAGTTCATATCCTCGCCGCTAGATTGGGGCTTCATTCATTCCATTCCTGACCCGGTCGGAGACTGGAAGCAGGCTGTGGATTTTCATTTTCAATCAGCATTGCCAATGTGCGACAATGAATATTCAATTGTGTGGGGCAAATCAAAATGAAATTTTAGAAACTTTACGTTTAAAGCCCGAGCTGGTTTTTGCAGTCTTCCAGATATTTTGCGACCCCTAAATGCCGCTGCCCTTGGCAGTTGCCAGTTTTAGTCCCCCGGTAAATATGGGCCTGTGTATAATATTCCAGTTAGCCAATAGTATTCTATATGGGGTAGGTCCCATCCCGATATTTGTGTGGAGCACAATCGCAAAATTGGTAAAAACCCATAGCAAAACTAAATGGGAACCACTCCGACTCCGAGACCACAATTAATATTGGTCTGAGGGTCGAACGGGGTACACTCAACCTCGTGAGACAGGTCTGCCTCAGCCATTCTAAAAATATTTCCGAAGTTTGCTTATACTCCAAGCAAATGCAGCGATAGTATCTTACATTGAGGCCTCGGCCACTTCCTACACAAATCCTAACCCCAATTACGAATAGGCCCCTACACCTTACACTTTTACATTCATCACAATGACACAGGTTATCAAACAATTCACACTCGCTCAAATACCAAGAAATACAGGAAAATCATGTCACAAAGGCCCTATAATGGAACAACAATTTAACTTTATAAAATTGGTGTTAATTTAGTTTTGTTGTTGAAGTCTTCTGTCATTTGACTGGTTTGGTGCAGCTTTCCATGCCTTCCTGTCCTGAGCTAATCGTTTCATCTCTACGTAGCCACCACACCTTACATGCGAGGCAATATGTTTAACCTACAGATAGTGTTCGACCCTTCTTTACATAACTAAGTTTGCTATTCCCGAGTGTCTTAGTATGTGTCCTACCAACCTATCTCATCTCTTCATTAGCAGTCTAGAAACACCTCCTCTCCCACTCGACTTAATACCTCTTCATTTGTAACCATATCTACCCATCTGATAATCATTCTCCTGTAACACCACATTCCAAACGCTTCTATTCTCTTTCCTGCTGAGCCAACAGTCAAGTTTCACATCCATAGAGCGCCACACTCCAGACAAAGGCTTTCAAAAATGACTTCCCAATACCTGAATCTATATTTGAAGTCAATTAATTGATATATACATATATTTGGTTCTCTTGTGTCCTTGTGGTCGCCTACAACTACTGTAGAAAGAATTGAAAATAAAAATTAATTTATATTCGGTTTTTTTTTTCGTCTAAATGCTACATTCATGTGAAATATCTATCGTGCAACAGTATTACAACCGAGTCTCAAAAATTAACAACTTCCGCTAGAAGTCTCAAGAAAGAAAAAAAGAGGGCAATGACTGGTATACAATTGAAACATACGTGTGTAATGCAGAAGACAGCAATGAAATTAGCGAAATTTTACTTTTAAATTAGTATTATGCAAAATATTTGGTAATTAGATGGACAGTCAACAAAGGGAGCCTTGTGTTTTAGAACAGAAGACAAAGTCAGGTCATAATGGGGCGAGTCATGCGCCGACTGGTGAGTAAGTATTTAACCTGTAACCGTCACCAAAATTAATGTACCAAATAAAAATTAAAAACAATAAAAAGCATTGCCTATTCTTTCCAGGAAATAAATGAACGAGTCAGGAAGATTAAGGCGACAAAATTAACTTCACCCACGTCTAACCACGTTTTCTCAGCTGCAAAGCTTGACGTTAACTCACGGTGGTCTCTTTATAGGTAGAGCCCTGCGCGGATAGACCAACCTTATCCGCACGACTGTTATCCGCCCCGCATCCGCACGACTTTTATCCGCATCCACGCGACTTTTACCCACACGTTTGTTATCCGAATCTACTGGCATATTCAATAATATTTTCAATGTGTTGCTTTATACTTTATCTTTTAGACATTTGAACAGCAAGTCGAACCCTTAGGCTATGTACTGTACAGTATGTCATGTGCTATGTCTAAAATGAATGTTACACAACCAGAATTGCAAACCTTTTCAGTTCGGAGTGTTGATTATGCTTAATGACATAATTTGAATGGGATTAGCGTAAATCATCATCTTACATTTGCCATGAAAAACCATAACGGAAAAATATGATATGTCATAAACATCCGGGCCCTAGTAAGGGATAGTGGGGGAATTGTGCGCACTTAAGCTAGAATCGGTCTTGTGATGATGACATAATAGATAACACAGCAGCAGTTAATTCGAAATCTCGCAAATATGCATTTGCGCACGATTACCCACCCTGCAGGATAATCATGCGCATGGGTTGGGAAATTGTGCGCATGGGAAGAGTGTTGGAAAGCCACACTAATACAATGTGAATTGACAGAAACTTGCACTGTGCATTAACATAAGAATATTGCAATGCCTTTTACAAAAGCATAACAATGCAATGAACTAAATTTCCGCAGTTTTGGATATTAGAATAAAATATCTTCGATTCGTCAGCAGGAGGCAATCGAATTTAGGCTTGTTCTTTCAGGTTGTCTCAAAGTTAATGCAGGATATCTCTTCAAGAACTCATACAACCAATATTTGCCTGCTAGACTTTTAACTTTATGGAAATTATGGAGAATCTTATTCTCCTCTGCAAACGTGAACTAGAACCGTCTGACAAGCTTTGTGGGCGTTAAGCCATAAAATAATGTTGCCAATGTCAAAAGGTATTCGGATAATTATGACTCCATTTCGTTGGTAAAACAGCTTTACGGACTAGACGAGGTGGAGCAAGACAATTTTGCAGCAACTGCTTTGGTAGGATTGACTGGGGAATGTTGAAACTTCTCCCCACTTCCCTTATTTTCTTCCCATCATCCCTAACTGCACGTCGAGATTTCTGCACATTTTCTGCTGGGTAGGAGTTTTTCTCAGTTTTCCGCGTATAATTTCTTGGCATCTGGGGAACAAACACGAAATATTTTGCCATTAATGTCGCGTTGTATTTGTAGTACTTGTATCATATATGATTTGCGCACCATTACTCTGCTTTTAAAACGTAACTCACTGAATCCCGGTAAACTGATCTATTATATTGAAAAATAAATACATGAAAAAACACTGTACACTGGCATTTAAAACTACATTTAATTTTAAATAATTGGATCACAACTGTAGGCTTGCCTTCTTATTTGCTGGCTACAGATAATAACATGCAACGTGTTAAGTTTCTTCATCCAAGTCTCCGGTTATCACATAGCGACTGGCATCATGCTGACTGTCCCTATCTGATAGGTACGATGACAGCTTTAGGGTAGCAGTGAACTGAGTTGCTAGTTGTACTGCCAACTCGAAAAACATAGATGCGCACGATTACCCGCTTCGCACAATTACTCAACTTTCCCCATGATATTCAACAAGTTCGGATTGTATTCTAAAAACTATCCGCAAATTTATTCCAAACATTATCCGCAGCTTATCCGCTATCCGCAAAGACATGCAAAGTATATCCGCATGGCGAAAAATGTTGCGGATATCCGCGGTTTTATCCGCAGATATCCGCATCCGCGCAGGGCTTGATATATGGGCTTTCTTTACTAACTTGCAGTCGGTCAACACTAAATATTTCCTATTACATGGTGTCCACAGAATTTTCAATGTTAATTTTTCTGACTATTCCCGACTTTTCCTGACCACTTTTCAACAGAATTCCTGACTCGAAGTCATCGTAACATCGGAAAAAGGTATATCAGAATTGCCATTATGGAAATAAGAAATATCAAGTGATTGGCATTTAAATTTTCTTGTTTATGAATGTCAAGTCACAATATTTTAGAGGCTGATTGCAGACACGTAGTGCAATGTGCTGGGCGATGGGGTCGCCACATCCCTACACCAACGCCAATAAAAGCGTACACAAAATAGGTAGAAGAGGTTTTTACCATGATTTACTGTCAAAATGGAAACTTATCATTATGTCCAGCGAGTTATTGCTTTTTATCTTCAGAGATTAGTTGAACTAGTAATATCAAAATATGACTATAAAACACAAAATACTGTATGGTTAATATAACATTCCTGACTAATACTTTTTGCCATTTCTTCCACACTCGCGCCATTTTTTCACACTTTTTTCTGACTTTTCCCGACCAAAACCAAAATTCCTGACTTTTCCTGCCTGTGGACACCATGTATTACTGGAATATGTGAAAAATAACCTGAAATAAATTACATGTGATCGTTACGGACTATTGAAGAAAAAGAAAAAGAAAACTAAGGTATGACATGTTTCGCTCGACAAGCGAGCATCATCAGATCAAAAGATGCAAGACAGTAGTAGTAGTAGTAGTAGTAGTAGTAGTAGTAGTAGTAGTAGTAGTAGTAGTAGTTTTGAGGGGCGGAACTACGAGGTTAACTGCCCCTAAGATTCAAGACAAGTAGGTCTACAATAGTACATTATGCAACGGGCCTATAATGGCAATAATTAAGACTCTACTATGTCTATAAAACAAGCGAAGCGAGTATTATAATTTCCAAAATGATGATGATGATGATCAGGTGCCATCAAGTCAGCGTCGACTCCTAGCGACTGCATGGATGGACTGTCTCCATATGATTCGGTCTTCAGCCATATACTTCAGATCCTTCAGTGACATATTCTTGTTGGATTTGATGGAGTCGATCCATCTCAATGCTGGCCGCCCTCGTCTCCGATACCCTTCCACCTTTCCAAGCATAATTGTCTTTTCCAACGAATCAGAACGCCTCATAATTGTGTCGAAAATATGACAGCTGTAATCGTGTTATTAATGCTTCAAGAGACAGATCTGGTTTGATTTTTTGAATCACCCATACATTTGTCTTTTGGCTGTCCAAGGAATATGCAGTATCCTTCTCCAACACCAGAGCTCAAAAGCATCAATATACTTCCTATCTCGTTTCCTTATGGTCCAGCTTTCGCAACCACATGCAGCTATGGGAAAGACTAGTGCCTTGACCATCCTAATTTTAGTAGGCAAAGAAACATCGGAACACTTGAAGATCTTATTCAGGCCTTTAAAAGCTGCTCTTCCTAGGGCAAGTCTTCGGCGAATCTCTTGACTGCTAGAGCCACTACTACTAATGGTTGATCCCAACAAACAGAACCTATTCACCTCTGTGATTATCTTTTATCTATCATAATGTTTGATACTAGTGTCTTAATTACCATTATAGGCGAATTGCATACGACTGTTTATGTTCGACGATAATTGTAACTATTTTATGTTCGAACATAAATAATTAAATAATCATAAATATCTGTCAAGATTTCGCCAGTTTTATGTACCGGTACTGAACAGAGCGTATGGGACGCAGAGAATACCTTGTATTTGACCATGGCCTCCTCGAATACCCCACTATGACACTAGCCACGCAGTGAAATTTAAAATAGGGGCACGGACGTCGGCGCAGGTGCGCGATGCTATTCTTACCTAATTGGTCACACAACTGTTTTTTGAGCTCTGATTGGTGGGAGAAACTCTTTCATAATGAAAAATAGTGTTATAATGACCCTCGTTATGATACCGTTTTCTTACATATAATATTTACATTTCGACATCGTATAACATAAAACACTATTAAACCTGGTGACACCCACTGAGTCTCTGCCCCACAAAAACAAGTTTTAGTAATTATTACTGACAAATTTTAAAGCATTAAAGCATCCGAAAAAAAGAACTACAGTATTTAATTTAATGTATTATTAATTTCCTTATTGAGTTTCTAACGCAGAGGAACCCTTTTATGCGTAGCATAATAGGGTAATATATAGTTCGACAGTTACACAATATTTACAACAGTACTTTTATAACATTATAATAACTTATGGAAGATATGATGAATGATTGTAAGAAAATGAGAGTAACAACATGATTTTTAAAATATGATGATAGCAAACACTCGTCTCGAGTAGGTTGGCCTTCCAATGCCGAATAACTCTTCATTGACGAGTCCGGAGGTGGCTATAAAGCCCAATGTGGGGAGAGACAGATTTTCGTAGTGATGACAGGTAGTATCAGGTCCAGGTGAGACAACCGCATTCCTCTCTTTTTTTCTAATGAACGCACTGTTCTTTCTGCGCTGCCTTCGATCTCCTACCATACGTCGGCGGATTTCTTCAAAAAAGTATCGCACCATGATGAACAAGTGATCTCCAGGATGAGCGATCAAAGGCTAAGGTCTCCCAGTTGTTGATATCAATGTCGCACATATGCATATTAGCCTTGAGTAAGTCAGAATCGCTTCCTCGGGCATCCCACACAGAGCTTGCCCTCAGTTAGTTCAGAGCAAAAACACCTGCTTGGGAATGCGATTATTGGGCATGCGGATTACGTGTCCATCGCAGCTGACGTTTTAAAAGCATGGCTTCAACACTGGTAGTCTGTGCTTCTTCGAGAATGCTGGTGTTTGTGACTTGTCTTGCCATGTCATGTCACACGAAGAATTCTCCTCAAACAACACTGGTGATATTGCTCCAGCTTGTTAAAATTACGTCTGTAGCATGTCCAAGATTCAGATCCGTTAAGTAAGGTGGGAACTACAACTGAGTTGTACACAAGGATCTTCGTTGCAGCATTAATAATAATAATAATATCGTATGGCCTCGGGTGCCTCGTGCAAGCTTTGTTAATTGACACCCAGAGGGTAGCTTGCATGTCGATATTCGTCGTTCCTTTGAACGCTATGAAAGTCAAGGAGGTTAGATATCTAAACTCCTTGACACTACAGCGCTTTCAAGTAGAGAATGGAGGAACTTTGTGTTGGGGAAAATCCCGAGATTAATTTTGACATTGAACACGGCCTACTGAATTCAAATGGGTTCTTTAACATGCCAACAACGTATGACATGAGTGTCGTGATTTTTGTCGCCTTCAAAAATCACTTACCACGACCATGGGCGAACCTGCAATCTTGGGGTTGGTAGTCCGACACTATAACCACTCACCCACCGTGGCAAGCATTGATATCATGGTTGTTAAAATATAGGATGCAGAGGTTTAGTCAGTCCATTAATGCATTAACTCAGGTGACATTTTATAATAAGTATCTCTCTTTCAAAAGCAGGGCAGTCGAAAAGCAGGGCAGTCGAAAAGCAGGCAGCAAAACTCCCCAATGACTATCCCTTCAACCAAACAGTCTTCCTGTAGGCTAAGGAATTACCTGACGGTTACAAAGTGTCCAGGAAGGTTATGACTAGGGCTAGGATTTTTAGGTAAATAAATATATTTTTTAATGTAAATACATATTTTAAGAATTTTTTTCCTATAAATACATAAATTCCTGTTTTTCACTTATTAGCACATAAAAAGACATTAACATTTTTTAAAATCTGTATGCTAGATCTTTCAGTTAATTGCATTTTTGTTCCGTGTTACTTCCACGGGGAAGAACCTGTGAGCTATCTAATCTTCATGCAGAGCGTATGTCAGCTTGCAACTGTCTTATTCTTATCTTGTCGCCCCGTGCCACTCACTGTGGAAGTCAGTGATTTCCTTGTCCATAGCCATATTGCACCACGTACTAGACCTCCTCCCCCACCCCCTATCGCCCCCTTCCCCCAACTACCTGGATCCAGTGTCACTTACAGTTAATTTCTGGCACTGTGAAGTGTAAGGCAGTTCTATGCCATAAGTAAAAACTACAAGTTACCGTCTGTTGCACAATTTAAAGGTAACTTAATTTTACTTCTGATGGGAGCGTTCTGTTGTGGGAAAGCAATAAAGGCTGAACAGCGATCTCAAGTTACACAACACCTCAAGGGCAAGAAACATATTCCCGCAGTTTCGCACCTTCAGAGTGTCATTTGTGATGGACAACCTGACGATGTATCTCGTTGTCTATTGTAATGCTTCAGCAGTCAGTGAGACATACAGTAGAATTAATTGCATTCGTGAGCACTGCATATTGTTTATAATTACCTTAATACACTAAATTATAATAAAATATTTTCTTTCTTTCACACATTTCAGGTATTTTTAATACGTAAAAAATAAATATTTTCCCGATTTTTATCACCTACAAATCCTAGCCCTAGTTATGAAAAGCCATGAATGGCGCCGGACAATGTATGCATGTTTAACTCTTAGAATTGAACGATATACATAAATGTATCCAACGTTTTTATAATAGAAAGATATTGACGAACATAATATTCTATGGTCTACATTTTACTGCCGGAAGGGAGGTGTGCATCACTGAACCTGTATAAACGTTGGTATTCATATATCACTTGGTCTTCATAGAAGGTATATGAGCCGTTACTCGGTGGCGAGTGTATTCCGCACATCTCTTCTATGTATGTATGTCTACCCCTTATTATTCCCGTTTTCCAACGGAGTCGGGGATGAGGTGCGATGGAAGTCTTTGTGGCGATGATTTTTACGGCCGGATGCCCTTCCTGACGACAACCTCATGAGAGGAGTTAATGAGAGATGAAATGAATGATGGTGAATGAAAATGGGCAAGGATGTGGAAGGAAGCGGCCGTGGCCTGTCAGAAGGTACCGTCCCAGCATTTGCCTGGTGTTGAAAATGGGAAACCACGGAAAACCATTTCAAGGACGACCGACGGTGGGGCTCGAACCCACGCGTCTACTGAGTCAGCAGAGAGCTTGGCCCCATGACCTAATGCTGAGCTTTAGCCAGCGTAGCCACTACTGTCGGTCCGCACATCTCTTCTATAAACGTATTAATTTCTGTTCCACCCCTTAAAACAATAATTAAGTAATTTCACACTAAGATTCTTTGCTCTATTTATACTCGTGTGCACATAATCTAACTCACAACGAAGGACACAGGCTCTACAACTCAACTTACTGTACTCTGTGGAGCTAAATACACAGCGAGTAACTTCAACAGGCAAATAGGCTCTCTATAGCTGGCGTAGTTTTGTAAACCTATAAGACAGTATAAAATATCCTGTTTGAAAACACGGAAAATTGAAACTGCGTCCATTTCATGAAGAATGATATAAAATATCGCATTTCTGCTGCTCATGAATTATTGCTCTCTACTTAAAAACGTACATTGCCTACGTCACAGTAGGATTTGGTCTACGCGCCATAGCCTGCCGTGTGACGTCATCTTGACCTACTATAATGCTTTCCAAGACCGGAAGCAATCGTCTAACCGGGTGAGTTAGCCGTGGTCGTTATGGCACGACTGCTGGCAGTCGCTCACATCCGAGAGACGAAGAGGTTCGAATGCCCCCGCCGGCAACCATGAAGATGGTCTTCTGTGGTTTCCCATCTTCCTTCCAGGCAAATGCCGGGGTTGGTCCCTAACTATAGGCCACAGCCGCTACCTTCCAACTCCTCGACCTTCCATTCCATCTTTCCTCCCCAACGGTACTTGTAGCTCACCCATTGGGTGTCCGTCTCGAAGCAGCTACAAAAACTGGCGAGCCGAACATGTCCTCGGACACTCCCGGCACTAAAAGCCATACGCTAAAAAAAAGCAATCGTGTAAATGATTCGATGTTCCTCAGTTTAACAGGAATTTTAAGTAAATACTATACATGATTTTCATTTCACACCATTTTAACGTAGCCATGACCTCGAAGTTCCGCCCCTTAGAACAACAATAACTAACTAAGGCTCAAAATGGCGCTTTCAGCATCCCGAACAAGTTTACACTAAAAATAACCCTGCATACAAAGCGAATTCCCGCGCGCGCGAGGTGAATCGCAAGGCCAACCAGACTGTCTCAGGTTCAAGCCCCGCCTGCGGTCAACCACACTCACATCCTATGGTAATACCGAAGTCGAAGGTTTCCCAGGTTGTAAAACAAAGCGTGCTTCTGTCAGCTGGGTCAGGTCATGGCCTGCGAAACAGACACGACTAATGCATTGTGACGTCACGAGCTGCAATGTTCTACTGCAAATGGAACTCCAAGGATTTCAACTACCAAAACAGGCTACCCAGCAGGTTCACACGATAACATTATGTTCATGTCTTAAGAGTAGTAGTTCTGGGCTCGGAAGAAAGAAAGTAGAAGTCAGCTACCAAAGCATAATCATTCGTTTCTTTTTTTCATGACCAACATTAAAGTTGCTCCGAGACAAAACAAAAGAGGATAACATAAGTAAAGTTGTAAATTTCAAGTACCTTGGTGCGATAATCCAACCTAACGGAATCTACAAAGAAGGAAGCCATGAAAGAGGCAGGAAAATGGAGCTTGCTTTCCACCTTACGAAAAACACATACAAGAAGAAAGCGATTTCTATTAGGAGTAAACTACGACACTATGAAACCGTAATTGAACCAGAGTGCATGTATGGTTCGGAAAAAATTCAAGAGATTGAAATTTAAGAAAAATTCTCGGACCAAAAAATGTGCTGACACATACCGATTACGTAGTAACAAAGAAGTATATAAAACATGCACCAGAATCTCAGATACCACACGAAAACTAAGGGTTAAATTATTTGGACATGTTTCAAGAATGCCCGACTACAGACTCACTAAGAATTTTTTTAACCTCTTCAACAAGCTCAATAGAAAAGGTAACTCGTGAAAAATGGTTTGCTAACACCAAGAAGGATCTACAAGAAATGAACATCACTGATCAAGACATCCGCAACAGAACCACTTTCAGAAATAAGATACACACATTTGAGGGGTTCCTAGAGCCAGAAACAGCGAACAAGAAGAAAACATTGAACAGCTGAAAAGAAGGAAGCTGTGAGCAAGAGAATGAAAGAATACTGGCGCCAAAGAAAACTGAAATCATGAGTGGTACTTAGTTGGCCAAAATCGATCAAGATAGCAATACATCATCGCTGATCCGCCACCTAAAACTTAACACGTCACAACTAGGCAACGAACCGGGACCCTCCTGGTTTTCCAGACCGATGTCCTACCGCTTAATCTACCTCGGTACGTCAGTTCTCTCTCTGGCTGGGGGCAGTTGACCTCACTATTCCGCCCCCTTCAGGCAACAATAACTATCGTCGGCGTAGATAGACTGCAGAACCGATAGCGTTACTGACCGGACTTTTAGAACCGCTAATGGTAAATACAATTACTGTAGTACAATAATTTTCGGGACCATAAAAACACCATGTTGATTATTTTTTTTCAATTTTATTTTATAAGGGCATTCCGACATCGTGGGCAATTTGTTTGGATGTCTGTACTAGTGTATTGTATTTGAGGTAGTGTATTGTATTTGAGGAAGGATATGGGTCGGAAGCGGCGAGGCCTTAAATTAGGTACCATCCCAGCATGTGTCTGTAGAAGTGGGGCGAAACCACAGAAAATCACTTCCAGGATGGCTGAGGTAGGAATATTTTTATTTAAGGAAGGTTTTCAGTCGGTCAAAAAGCTGAAAAGCTTTGATGATGATGATAATTGTTGTTTTAAGGGGCCTAACATCTAGGTTATCGGCCCCTGGCTTTCTTTAATACAATTAGGCAACAATGAAAAATGGCTTCTATCATTACGATAAGGTATGTATCGAACCAACTTCTTCAGTCTTGCTTCAAGGGGCCGAGTGTGCCCTTTCTTTCCAGCAGCCAGACTAGAATTAAATTTCTCGGCAGAGCCTGGAATCGGACCCGGGACTCCGCGGTGACTCAAAAATGCTAGCCACTACGCAACGAGGCGGACTCCATATACACTTTAAGATTTTAAAAATGATTAGTTCTCAATGAGTGTTATGGTGATAGTTACGAGTAATTTATAGGGAAATAAACTAAAACAAGGAAAATACACATGCATGAATTTAACCGAATAAGTACGAGTAATTACGTATTATGATATAGTTGTTGCTGCTGCTGTTGTGTCATTTGAGAGGCTTGGATATCGCGTTCATTTAACGCCGAGTACTTGGGTGTTTTTTTTTTTGGTATTTTGTAGCTGTGATATTGTGATGGCTGTATTAGTGTGGGTATTTGCAATTCACGCGAGGATTGGGAATGAGGCGGCCGTTGCCTTAAATCAGCAACTACACGCTATGAGCTATGAATGTTACCTATAAGTTACATTTCAGAACAATAGACTACGAAAGTAATGGTTCCAGTGTTATTTGCAGGGTTAGTGTGACCGACAGCTCTCTCTGAATTACGATGTTTGTTAGTAGATGCTTAATAGATAATATTTGCAGTCACCAGCGCCAAAAGCTTAATTACCGTGGGTGATTTCATCGAACCCACAAGTGACACTTTCATTCGTCAACAGATGAATGTGATCTGAACAGGGAGGTGATGGTCTGAACGACGACTTACATAAATCTCTACATAGCATAAAACGAAGTCCCCGATTCTTGGAGGTAACGGGTAATCTCGAGAACCACTGGATGGATTTTGATGCAGTTTTCACCATTCTGAAAAGGATTTCTCGACGAAGATTTCTGTAGAAGAACATTCATTTATAACCAAATGAAGCCGAGCAGTAACGATTTCAGTGAATCGAGTCTAAGAAAAACCTGCCGTCTGTGCGCCTTTTAAGCTTACGCTGGATAAACCGTTCACGATACCGGGCGAAACCGGGGCGGGTTGCTTATATATATAAACTGCGTAAGACCAGCCACGATGGCCGAGTGGGTTGGAATCCCACCTCGGCCGTCCTGAAGATGGTTTCCGTCGTTTCCCATTTTCACCACCAGGCAAATGCCGGGACGGTTCCTTTCAATAGGTCCACGGCCAGATTTCCTTCCAAAATCCCTTCTCTGACCAGTCCTGAAAATACTGTCAAATAAAATAATAGTCTATAAATAGCTAACTTTATAACATTATCAAGTGCGTAGGACCATTACTGAAATGAACCTTTAAACCCCAGAAACCTTCCATTGGTCAAGTTTGATACTTTGAACGTTTTGAAACGTTGAGCATCAAATCAACAGCAGTGAAGCAACTACAGATTCACAAGTACCATGCATGTTCTAAATAAACAAGATAGAAATATTGACCATGATATCTGTCGAGTCAATGTTCAGATGGTTGTTCCTACAATTCGCAGATAAATGCAAATATACATTTGAAACTCATCGATACTATCGCTGAAACCTACCGAGCTAATTCTGTAAGGCGGAAAGTAATATTAGATAGCGGGGTTAGGAAAGACTTCAATGCATGAAAACAAACCGAACCTTTTTCATGACAGTTCTGAAGAGAGAAAAAAAAATCTTTACAATGAAATTGAGGAAAGAAAAAAAAGTGAAATTAGGTACCCAGTTGCGGTTCTTATGCGAAGAGTGGTGATTTTAGCCTTTTGAAATCAGAAATTTAGCATTCTGCAGCGTTGATACGTGTTCAATTTATAGAATTAAAAAAAAATAAGTTAGGTTAAATCTGATTAGTGAGTAATGTCTTACGATGTCAAGTAAAAATCACAATTGTAAAAGGTTAATAACGAGATGCGTTGAGTAATTTGTGGATTTAATTTAAATAGGTTAATAAAGTGGAAAATAGAACAATTGACACAGGTTAAAGCATAAAAAAATAAGAGACAATACAAATGTATGCTGATGCAAAACCAAAATGATATAGAGGAAATGCACACAACACAATTTGTCTGTTTTAGTATCCTCCCTGGTGTGTAGGCTATCGGAAGTACATGAATCAGTAACGGTGCTTAACCCTTAAGAACTGGCGCGAAGAAATAAAGCACGAGGACTGGCGTCTGGTAATTTTGACCCATAGTGTGTCATTCCCTTTTTGTAGTAGACGTACGTATTTAAAGGTAATTATACACCTGGTGTCTTCCAGTGAACTATTCCCAATATAAAATTAGGTTTATTTACATGTTTTCAAATTTAACATGCAGAAAAATTACAATAATTTCATAACAGTATGATTGGCCTTGTTAGTGGCGGCAAAGCCATCATATTAATTTTCTGGAACAAAGGGGCTGATGACCAAGGTGTCCCGAGACCCTAAACATGGATCAACATTATTGTGAGCTATGTGATTGTGCTGTACCGAAATAGGTGGATTTCCCCCCTTATTTTTTACCGATTGTCCCGACAAACGTAAGCCGAAAATTGTCACGAGAGGACTGGCGCCATGGGTAAATCCGACCCGAGCGTAAAGAATTTAGAAATAACTTGAGTGTTCAAAAAGCTATTAACATGTTTCTTTTGCAGTGTGAAGTTCAAGGCTAGCGAGGAAGGTACAGTAAGTGACAGGAAATAAGGGCTGACCAAAACGAAATATGGAGCATTAAGCATCGGGTAAAAGAAAAAAAACATGCGCCAGTCCTCGCGCATTATCTCATTTTGAGTTTAATCGCATTTTGTCGCTTTTCGAAATCACATTAAAAGCTTGTTTATACGTCGTTAAAATCACCACTCCTGTGCTAGCAGAGTTCCTTAACTTGCACGCAAAGCGCTGTTACTGGAACAGCGGCGAAAGGCAAGTCGACAGCTAGTGATTATTATACCGTGTAACTCAGAAATGCACCCTTACAATAATTCCTTTTCATTTTAGACTGTTAGGCTATACCTTACAATATCCACTGTAATTTGGACTTACAGTAGGCTCCATGATTTGCAGTTGCAGTTAAATAAATAAGCCCTTCCAATCTATACAATTCACCTTACAAGCATTACTTGCCACGTCTTAGTTATGGGCAAATAATGAAAGTGAATTTACTTAAAATGTTAAAAATTGAGATTGGAACTGTTTTGTTATTGCCTATTTTGGGGGTTGAGAACCCCCCCCCCCCCCCCCCATAATCTTTCCTTAAATCCGCCTTTGCTCTTCAAACCCTGAGACCTGGACTCAATTCGGGAAAAATCAGGTACTAATCTTTAACACATGCAACGCGGGAGAATTCCAGCTCGATTTCTGTTCTTGTTCATTTCCAAGATTGTATTGAAGCCTGACGCTACCCATATCACAAGCTGTCTACTGCGGAGGAAACGCCATCCCAGTATCACATTCACATCGCTTTCAATTTTGCAATCACTCCACATATCGACGGGCTTTTGTCTCTTGAAGCGTTCGCTGCTGTCAGATGAGAACACGAGGCGCTGTTGACGCACGCACAAAGGGAGAAACACACGCCACCAAACCTTCTCGCCTCGCAAAAATCAAGGTAATTGAAAAGCGTTGGCAGAAAACACACAAAAATCGGATACCGATACGTATTTCTTTCCAAATATACAACTCCGCAAGTAATTGAATGAGTACGCAATTTAACCAGGCACCAGAATGAACACAAATGATTATTTACAGTCACCGAGTGTTCCCATGGTGCGGATATTGAGAAGTCTTTTTTTCCACAGAAGAAATTGACGTATCGGCGCCAGTGTGCAAAAACAGTCGACTACTAGATTGCACACACGGTTTGTTGCAGTAGAAACCATACAGCGCTGCGAAGCTGAATGATACTGACACCAACCAGTCGCCTATTTGGTTGCCTCCAGTGTGAACACTATTCTTGCCGTGTTCCCTGATGAGATGTTTTAATTAATTAGCAAAATATTCTCTCGTGCAGGATTTATGATCATTTTTGTAATATTGCAGAGCATGCAGGACCACTTGAGGACTTTCCTGAATCCGACGGGCTATTACAGCATTTGATTTTTGAACGTACATAGTTAATTTTTAAGTACTATTTCATTTGATGTTTTCGAGCCATCAGCGTAAACACATTAATATTATGAGCATGTGGAAATAGGCTGAATATATTATTGGTTTAACGTCCCTTTTAACTGCGGCGGCTTTATAGACTGCGGGGGTGCCAGGATTTCCCCCCGAAGGAGATCCTTAGAACGTGCCAGTAAGGCTGCTAACACGACTCCCCATATAAGCCCCCTTAAATGCCAGCTGACTGCAACAGGATTCGATCCTGCAACCTTGAACACAGCAGGCGAGAACGTTACAACTAGACCAGTCGTAGAAATTACCCCGGGAGTGTGGAACTTATCACGTGGTACGCGTGGCTATCAGCAATAGTGGCAACGTTGTCTTCAGTTCAGCATATCTCCACCGAATTGTAAGAATGCTTCTTTGGAGAAACAACTTTTGATAATAAAATAATATAAAAACTTCACCCTGTTAGTTATATACCCTACTTGTAGAAACAAACGATCGGTAAATGCTGTAGCCTATATCAAATCAAATCATCATGATTTTTTAAAATTCTGTTTTTGTTATTCAGGCTGTTTTATGACGAATGACTACATATAACTCGAGAACGGCTCGATGGATCAACACAATCATGATACTTATCATTCCCATCCCAAGTACCACTCACATAAGGGAACTATTGGTAATACCTTTCAAAATTAAAGGTTGATATTGTTTTCAACCCATTATTGCAACTATCCCTCAGTTCAGATTCGTCATGATCTGGGCGTAGACCCTCAAGCACGTCACATGTGAATAGTTCGGTAGCCTCGAAACCACAAACACGGTGCAGTAATACTTCAAGCGCTAGATCAAGCGAGTTCGTGTCGAACAGAATTATAGACTTTAAAGCAGCCTGTGAAATCGCAGCTGACGAGCGGGGGTGGGCCTGTATTCCTCCGTAAATAGAACTTAGAAATTGATCAGCCCTTTGTTAATTTGTCCATTTTCACAACTCACTACGCTGCACAGAAAGTGGGTTAAGTTCCCCATCTTGAAAGAGGAAGGTTTGGGGTCACCAACCCATGCAATGTTATAAATCAAGAGGATTGATTGCTCGTTTAACCGCAGGTGACCGGTTCACACGTGTATCCAGCCACAGAACTTGACATCTACTGTTATACCAGGGAATAGGACAGTTCCCCCGGTCAAACCACACCGTAAACATTCGCTACCATTAAAACTATAATGATTTGAATCCACAGCTAATCTAGTGATCCGCATAAATGCCTTCCAACGAAGAATATTCGCGCGATTTATTACGTCGGGATATACAACCTATTAGAGCACGCATCTGAATTTACTATATCGTAAATAAGGGGTCTAAAATTGAACTCCATCTATATAATCATATTATATATAAAAAGCTAACGTGTATGTTGAACGCCCGTAGGCTCCCAGCAAGTTCAAATTCCAAGTAGGTCCAACTGTGGCTAGCAGATGCCACTGCCACTTGGCGGTGACGTTGAAACTGATTAGAGCGTTTCTAACCAAAGAACCTACTAATTTGGCTGCACACTACTAATTGTAGTGGTAGGATCTTTTACATCCCATAAATCTAAGACATGGACCCGCCGGCTATCGTCTCCGAAGTACGGCATACTGAAGGAATTTAACGCTCTTAAAAATCCGACGAATTCGGGTTTGAACCCGCATCTAGGGCATAGCAGTTCAGCATACTATCGACTTCGTCGTTACGCTGAGGTCTGGCGTTACGTTACGGCGACGGGACGAAATGAACCGAGAATGGACTGAGGTGTGTGACGTCATAGAACCCGCGCGCTCCGGTGAGCGTGACGTCATCCAGCCAGCTACCTCTTTTGACCTTGGTTTGCATCTGCTAATGGACGCAGTTCGCTGCATGATCATGAGTAGGGCCCGGATGTTGATGCCGTAACAAAAAATGCACTTAAAATTTTCAAAAATGACTAATAAATGACCTGAAAATTCGAAAAATGCACTATAAAATGGAGAAAATGATCTTATAATAATAAACCCACCAATAATTCAAAAATGACATCCTGCGCTCAAACTGTAAAGTCAATCAAAATAGATTTCTAGCACTCAACAAAAGGTTTATGTTCACTTTAGTGTGAGTTGCACTGCACTACGAATGTCGTTCTGATATTTGTCAAATGTAAATGATCTGCCGTTTCAGCCAACAATTTTGTATACTTCGAAAAGCTGCGTTCAACATCAACTGATGTGATCGGAGCGTATTTGAAGTGAGGAAGGTAGTTTGCTGCCAACTCTGAGAGACGTAACTCCCTCATATAAAGCTGTAACATGACTAAATTGTAAAAAAAAAACTTAAAAGGCAGATTTCTCTAAAATATGACCCAAAAAATCTACCAAACTTAAAAAATATGCTCTTAAAATGGAGATATAGCAAAAAATGCAAAAATATGCAAAATAAAAATGAGATATTTGAAGAGGGGGTAACCCGTCCGGAGTTTCTATGTACTTCAGCATTGTTTTAGACAGCTCAGTAAAAAGTATACATGTCATCAACATCCGGGCCCTAATCAAGAGGCTTTCACCCAGCATTTTTCAGCATTTGTAGCATTTAAAATGATATAAAGTCTAGTCTTTCAGACTGACTATCACACCATCACTCTTTGGACTGGCTACGTCGCTCAGCGGTAATGTTCTCGCTTGCTGGGCCCTAGGTTGCAGGTTCGTATCCTGGCGCAGTCAGTTGGCATTTGAGGGGGCACAAATGCGAGGGAGCCGTGTCAGTATATTTACTGGCACGTTAAAGATCCCCTTCGGGGCAAAATTCCGGCACCCCGGCGTCTCTAAAAGCCACAGTAGTTAAGGGACGTAAAACCAATAACATCATTATGACTATCACTCTTTTTTGTGAAGGACTTCTCGAGGAAGGTTTCTGTAGAAAAACATTCATTTATGACCAAGTTTTAGGGGCAGATGATCTCGTAGTCCCCCCCTTGAATCAACAATAACTAACGAGCCTATGACCAAAGGAGCCGAGCAGTAATAATTTCAGTGAATCTAGTTTACGAGCGGCTTTTAAGCTTACGCTGGGTAAACCGTTAAAGATACCGGGCGAAGCCGGGGCGGGCTGCTAGTTTGTTTATAAAGTGCATTTGAATAAATGAACAAGACTGTAGCCCCTGCCAGAACTGTGTCGGGTCTAGCCCGCATAACAGTAAAACCGGGCGGGTGGCAAAAAAGCGAGATTCTTCGTACAGGCCCTCTAATGACATTATCGCGGAAACTATAACAGATGGAAGGTTGAAACCTTCAAATATAATCAAGTTACAGTACTTCTGTGCGTACTATAGATATCCATTAACGTAAGCGTAGATTACAAATTATAAAAATTTCTATGAATGAGAAAAACATTTTCATTTGTAAAAAAAAAAAACTCATTTCTCTAATGAGCTACGGCGCTGAGTACGTATCAATGTACATTATGTGGTACGGTACTAAACTTATAATGAAAAAAAAAAAATCTGTTCATGAGAAATTGGGCCACCAATACGATAACATGTTCACTAAAAGTACAGTGTAACCACGATATCGCGAATCGTTCGGGAATGTCAGAATAAATTCTACTTATGGAAAATTAGAGTTACAGCGATACGTACGACAAATGATAAAATGTGTGATCTATTGGTTGCAAAATGCTGTATGTACAAGTGTTTTGGGCTTGTAGGCCGTGGTCCAGACAGGATAAATCCCGACGTTTCACCGGAAAATGCCGGACTTAATTATGAACGCCAGTCGCTGTGAAAGCCTAAGCTGTTATAACTGTGTAAGCTTAAAACATAGAGTTGTCTATATGTGTGAAATAAAAATGTTATGTTCGTAATAATGACAGCTTTATTGTTGCACATGGTTGACTCAACTGCAGTAATCTATGGAGAAGTAGAACCTTCGAATGAGACAAATTGCACTGTAAAAATACGCAAATGTTCGAGATAAAGAACACGTATAAGTGCCAGGGATATAATTTTAGCCTTGAGATATCAAATAATTCGAGTTATAGAATTTCCACTTAGGTTAAAGAGAAAAATCCTCTGTTCTAACCCTTCAGGCAATCAACTCAATGTTGGAAACCTATATTAATAGATTAATGCCACAGATTAGACCAGAGGTGCAGAACCCGCGGCCCGCTTGCGGCCCTGAAGTCAGTTTATGTGGCCGTGGATAAATATCCTATACTATTGAAAACTTTAATATATATATTGTGAATGATGAGCTTTTGCCCATTATTGTGGGCCCTGGTTGAAATAAGAAAATTATAAAAATGTTTCGTCAAAAAGCATTAGGCTACTACTTGATTTGATGGTCAGTTTGACGATATATTGATGTTCATTTTTTATATATTTTGATGTTAAGATCTGTTTTTTGTAAAAATAATTTTATAACATTGTGATAGTATAATTTTATTTTATATACCCCTAAACCCTTTCGAATCAGGAGTAAGTCGACTGTAAATCAGTATTTTATAACTTTAATTTGCCAAAAAACTTCACAAATCGATTTAAACCATTTAGAGGACACAAAAATGGTATTGAAACACATTTCTTGTCTGCTGGAAAAATAGGTTATTCAGATAATAGTAAAACTAGCTTTAGTGGTGGGGTTTGACAAGTGCCTATGTGGAAAGGTAACTTGCGGCCCGCCACTTATTACGTAAAAATAAACTTGGCCCCCCACTTATAAAAAGGTTGTGCACCGCTGGATTAGACCTTCAATGAACATTGTCCGATTGACGACTCGAACCTGATGCATCACTAAATCTTATTGTTGGTGCCTTTGTAATTATTTTTTGTTGTTTTCTTCACTTTTCCAAACGTCGAGGACAAACTAAATGTTTCTTAAGAGGTGCCGGCATGACGACACACTGCCGACTGATGATTGTTCACCATATCCGGTCGGTTTGTCTTTCCTACCAATACGAGCGCTAGTGTGAGTCGATGCAGAGTTTAACTTAAGCCCTTATAACTACTTCCGGTGTGAAGACTTTTCAAAAAAATAACACCTGAGGGTATTGGACAGAGGAACACATTAAAGAAATAATGTTGTAAGTAAGTTAATTGGATAGGTATTGAATCAAAAAGAAAACAAGTAAAGAAACAAGCGACTTTAGACTTTTTTTTGGGGGGGGGGGGGGGTGACTCTACTTAGACCGGAAGTGATTTCCGAAATTTGGTTTTTTAGTTTGATAGAGCTAGAGACTAGTATGGAACAAGGATATACCAATTAAGGCTAAAGAAGTTATGTACAAAGCATATTATGTTCCTATAATGACATGCAGTGAAAACTTGGACAATGACTAAGAGGGATGAGAGCAGAGTAGAGGCAGCTGAGATGCGATTCCTGAGAAGTATGGTCGAGAAAACGAGGAGGGAGAGAGGGAGAAATGAAGATATACGGAGAGAACTGGGAGTACAGAAACTAAATGACAAACTGGAGCAAAACGTGTCAAACGGATGAATGAAGTAAGGCTACCAAGACGAGCACTGGAACTACGGATGACTGGGAAGAGAGGACGAGGAAGACTAAGAATGCGTTGGATGGACTCTGTGGAGAATAGTATTAGAAGACGGAACCTGGATTGGGACACTGTGTCGGAGGAGGAATGTTGGAACGACAGAGCAGAGTGGAGAGGAACCATATTCGCCCCCACCCAGTGTCAACTGGAAAAGGGGAAATGAAGATGATGATGAGAGCTCTCCAAGACTCACGACTTGACACCTTTGCGGCCCCTTCAGCCCTTCAACTTGGCACAATCGAGTTAATTGTGTAATGTCATGTTCTTCATAAGATAGGAACCACTACGTTACCTGCTAAGAAATGTTTTCATCATTTAAAAAAAAAAAAAAGGAATTGTCGGGGAAAAAATAATTACTGGCAAACAAAAATTCGAGTAATGTAGGTTCGACTTCTAGGGCATTTAATCTTCATTTAATACTAACAGTTCATGCTAGTTTTAAAATGCATCTGATAGGGTTGTAAACAATACTTTGTATACATAATATAGATTTTCAACTACGTGAATGCAAGTAAATTAAAGACCAGTTGGATAATAAAAGAAGTACCTGACGACATGGAATTACTTAAAATCTCTGAAGACGACTTTAAGGATACAGAACAATTTAGAAATAAAATCAGAAACATGCAAATTGTACAAGTCTCAAGGAAGGACACATCAGGAAAAAAAAATAGAGGAAAGGAAGAAAAAGCACAGTGAACTAATGAAGAGGTTTTGAGGAGAAAAGAGAGGAAAAGGATGTGAAGCTGTGATTGGTTCAAGTTCACATGCTCTCCTGAAGGGGAATAATCGGAAATAATGAAAATCCACAGCCTGCTTCCAGTCTCCGACCGGGTCAGGAATGGAATGAATGAAGCCCCCATCTAGCGGCGAGGATATGAACAGTGCCGGCTGCCGAGGCCTGACGCACTCCTCTGGGGCAACGATTAAACGAATGACAGATGAAATGAAAATGATAGTGGAGAGTGTTGCTGGAATGAAATTTTGACAGGGGAAACCGGAGTACCCGGAGAAAACCCTGTCTGCCTCAGTTTTGTCCAGCACAGATCTCACATGGAGTGACCGGGATTTGAACCACGGACCCAGCGGTGAGAGGCCGGCGTGCTGCCGCCTAAGCCACGGAGGCTTCAATCGGAAATAATAATAATAATAATAATATACAGTAGCATAGGGACTATTAGGTAGAGTGCAACTTAAAAAAACGACGATTCGAGACAACTGCTTGTCCCTTTTATCAAGGCCTGTCAAGAAAGAAAGAAAGAAAGAAAGAAAGAAAGAAAGAAAGGCATGTAGCCTCTATAGACAGATGGTATAAGATAGGAAGCCACGTCGAAACAAATAGTTACCTGTACTCCTTTACCTCCCGAGACGAAGAAGATGTTGGTAATTAAACTATAGAGGGCAGCCATGATTTACTCAAGGGATAACCATCTCCCATATTAAAGTTGTGTGGTTGTTTACTTATTTCAATCACCTCCCGAATCACACAAGTTGTGAAATGTTTTGCCATACAGATGACAGAAGTTTCAACAAAAAGAATTCGATGGCCATTCTGTATGGCATGTTCAGCAACCGCAAAGCTACATTATGTATGCAACTGGCCGAGAACGTTTACGCAACAGTAATACTTTCTATCCCTAAAAGGGTTATAGGACATAACGTACCACCGGACATAACGTACCACTTCCCCGGCTGATTACCTGCAAAGAGTCAGCTAATGGCTTAAAATATCTCGGAGAGGACATATCGTACCACTTGAAAGAGTGGGAAGTGTTTAGGATGCATGAAACCCTCAATTAATCCTGGCAATACATACGTGGGCAATAACATAACGAACTAATATAAAATATGATAAGTATTTGGGTTCCCATCAAACTTTATCCAGGATTTGGACATTTTGGCGTGTTTAAAATCAGCTCTGGTCATTTTTCGGTTTATTTTTTACTATGTTTTTTTATTTTAAAAAAATGTTTGTGGGTTTTATATCCTAGCGAGTTCATCGTGGGATGTTTCATTTGAAGTGAATAGCAAGTTCGCCATGTGAAGTTTCATTCCAAGTTCGGCGAATATGAGAGAGCTCTCAAGCAAGATTTCAAGTTTCCATTCTCTTCATACCGCTTCATTATTCTGTCAAGCCGTTCATCATACTTATTTCTTCTTTCTCTTTGAAATTCAATGTACAATTCGTACTTCATCCGTCGAAGTGCGCACATAAACCGCCCTTATTCGTTGTACACAACTCCATGTTACAATACAAAAATGTTTAAAGCCGCACAGTGTGATTGCCACTGTTTATGTGGTAATGAACCTGTAACTGGAATGCCCGTCTGACATCAACTGGTACGTTATGTCCGAGCGCAAATATTTGGGGATTGTGGGAAAACCGTTCTTAAGAAGATAACGACTTAGGTGGTACATTATGTCCTCTAAATCTGTGGTACGTTATGTCCGGACTCCCCCTAAAAGTCAACGGAATTCCAGAAAATTATCTTCTCATATTAGCATTTGTGGCTATATGCTAAAGAACCGGGTGTCACCGACGAAAATTTCTCAACATACATGTACTAGTACCTCAAACAATAATGTCTCGAATATTTCCCAAGTGGGCAGCAAACATTCCATACAAAACAAATAGTTGCGATAAGAGCTGTAGGCAGTGGCAGTGCGTCACACCGTAGATAAACTGGTGTAAACATCCGCCATTGATCGTCCTAACACAGATCATGAGAACGCCAAGTGCTTCGCTCTATTTACTCAATGAATGATACACGAATAAGACATTTCCAACAGTAAATGCTCGCCTTATCAAAAGTTACTTACAAGACGAATTCCAAAAGGAACTGAATCCTCTTTCAAAATCATTTGAAGTAAGCATGAGATTTCATTTTATTTTATTGATCCTTATGTCAATTTTGATTATAGACTCTTGCCAAAACCTACTAAAGGGGAGAGATCTAATTTATAAGAGCCATAGAAGTAACAATGTTTATTTAATGACATAATGTACAGTAACTATCTAATGTAACAATGATACACCTATTTCCAAGAAAACTTCTACACAACCAAAAATAATTTAAATTTTTGAAATAAGACAAGTATTTGTTCAATTTTCCAAATTTGCCCTGGCTTTTGCAGTTCTTTGTTGTATCTAATGTTGCTGTTTTCATTTTTATTTATGGTGTTTGACATCTAGGTCATTCTTGTCATTATTCCCATATTCTTAGATGCGAGAAATTTGTCTGATAACCTGTATTATTGTGGAGTACTTGTAATTGACACAAACAGGCACATCCTGAAGTTGAAGAGCCAACCCGGCCGGCCTTTTACTGAGTAGGAAAAATCAAATCAACCGAGGAAGTAATCGAAGCAACCTGTTCTATGTTTTGCCTCCCGATAGTGAGTGAACCATGTAATCAGCAATTATTTCCTGATGGTACATGCGTAAGCAACGAGTTTCATTAGCGTGCGAGTCAATGTACTGCTGCGTGGTTAAGATGGGAGGAACGTTCACTTCACTCGTTGCTACCGTATTGTTCACATTGACTCCTATTATAACTGTAGCAGTATTGCATGTTAGCGTGTCCCATGAGCACTACAGTAGTACAGCAGGACTCCCTCCACTACCAACGTTCTCTTTTCCCCTCTTCGCTCGAGGGTTCGCACAGATTTGCACCATCAGGTATTAATTGGAGTAAGCCTATACCAGCCTTTTGACCAGAAATAATGTTTTTGTCAGAGTCGGGAAACTGACTGATCTCAGGGGTAGCAACCAAAAATGTCAGCTACTATCATATGAGGTGATCGAAAGCAACTGTCAAATGTTATGCTGCATCATATGAGGAGCTTTGACATTGCAGTCATTTAGTCCCGTGTACTTGTGTGAATATAATGTATATAATACTAGTGGAAAGACGTCGTCCTGCCCGAATATATCAAGCTATATACTAAGTGACATTTGACATTGATTTTTAAGGAAAAAACTCTTTAATCATTTCCACGGAAGCCTACGTCACATACCAATAATTCGACATCATCGCCACCTATGGTACAAAATCATAACACTATGAATTAATTATTCTCAGAAAGTCAATTATTCATGAACTTTTCAGAAGAAACCACAGCCAAGGGAACGGGCTAGGGAGAATTAGTGGGGGAAATAAGACCCTGACAAAAAATAATCAAAATATTTCTAGAACCTGATCGCAACGCCACATACCGGGTCCAATTGGGAATCTAAATCCATATAGGGACCCACTCGAACATTAAAAAATTCATCAAAATCTGTCCAGCCGTCTAGGAGCAGTTTAGTAGCCTAACATATATCTATTTTTAAGGCTGATAACCTGTGTTATTGTGGTGTGTTGTTGTAGTACTAGTAGTAGTATATTTGTAATTCAGCTGAGGGCAGCCGGCGTTTGTCTGGAGTAGAAGTAGGAAACCAAACCACCTCCAGGAGGTCTGATGTGGGTATCTAACATATCTCTTAGCAGTTCTGCCTCACAAGGCTGAGTGTACCCCGCTCCAGCCATCAGAGCCGGGAAACAAACCAGGACCTCCAAGGCGACAGCCGCGAATACTATACCAAAAGGTTGACAACTGTCAAATGTGCGCCAAAACGTATGCTTAATGTCATCGAGGGGAGAAGAAACCAAGGAACAGATGGTAGAGTTTCGAGGCTAATAACCCTCATCGTCACGCCCCATAAAGCCACATGGAACCTGGTCAACACCCATGACGCAAGGAAGTGCTTCCCGCCATCATACAATTATTGCTAATCGAATTTATTGCGTATTACGACAGCTCGCGGCTCGACGCACATTCTCAGGGAAATACGCAGCAAGAATTGAGCAGTAAATCAAGTGTGACGGATCGTTGGCAAGCTTTCGCCGTGCCGTAGGCTATACGCCTATACCACATACCGTATCGACTCCCATTATTTTAGAGTTCGAGTTTTTCTATTATTGAACGACATAGATACCGGCAAAGTCCGTGATTGTTCTCGTTGCATTTAGCAGCACTGTAACATCGTGATCGTGTAGTCCAATGTACTTTTTCGTTTCTATTAATCGAATTATTAATCACTACCGCTCTCACATAAGCAAAACAGACATTTACTAATTAAAATATACAGTATTGTATCATTGTATCAAAGAGGTACCGGTAATGTATAAAGTGTACTATGTACACATATTAACTTATACAGGTGAGACTTGGACCCTGACAAGCAGGCAAGAGAGTAGAATCCAAGCCAGTGAAATGAAATTCCTAAGAAGTATGATAGGCAAGACAAGGAACGACAGAGTGAGAAATGAAGATGTTAGGAAGTTGGGATGTGCACGGATAAGAGAGCAAGGGGAAGACCTAGAACAAGGTGAATTGATTCAGTGAAGAAAAGTGTAAGAAAAAGAAATCTGGACTGAGACAAGATCGTGGAAGAAGAATTGTGGAAGGAAAGAGGAAAGTGGAGAAGTATCATAAATACCCCGACCCGGCAGGAGCTGGATAAGGGGGAATGATGATGATTTATCATATGTTTTAAATAATGCACCTTAGACAAACCAATTAAACCAATTAAAACAAAAATGGCCCTGTCCTAAATTGTAAACATTGAACAAGAATTCAAAATCTTTGCTGAAAACTCGTAAGTTTTTTAACCCTTCCCAAATTAATTGACGTTTGTCCTTCCACCGTCGTTGACTCTTATTTGGTTAATAATAATAATAATAATAATAATAATAATAATAATAATAATAATAATAAACAAGGACAAGAAGCAGCGAAGATAGGACTGCAAGTGTCATTTGAGAAAACAAAATACATCACGAATATCAGTGTATCACCTCATGAACTACCTCTAGAACAGGGAAGGATGAAGAAAACCAACAAATTCAAGTACTTGGGTGAATGGCTGGAACCCAATCCCTCCGAAGGAACAGCATTATCAACCTGAGTAAATAAGCTAGAGCTGTCATACCGACTGACTAAGAACATCTACAATAAGAAGTGTGTCTCCCGCAACACCAAAATGAAGCACTATCTAACGGTCATCCGCCCTGAAGCTTTATATGCCTCTGAATGCCTCATTAAACAGGAAAGGACTCGCGGAAAAACTAGAAATCCAAGAGAGGAAGATATTGGGACCAATCAAGGAAGGGAATAAATATATTACACGGCCCAACCAGGAGCTCTATAGTTACTCTGAAAGAATTACAGACGTGGCCAGGAAGAGACGTCTACCATTTTATGGACACGTCTCCAGGATGCATCCAACCAGGCTGACCAACCAGCTACTCACATACTGGCAAAGAAGGAAGACCAAGTCACCATGTCTGATAGAAGTGCACAAAGATCTGCTGGAACTGGGAGTTACGGAAAAGGACATAAAAGATCGAACGTCTCTCAGGAGTAAATTAAAGCAAATAAAGATCCAGGAAAAAACAAGGAAGAAGACGGGTGCCCTCTGGACAAAGGAGAGAAAAGAACACAGAGGATGAGTGACTACTGGGCAAACATCAAGGCCCACTCCAAGCAAAATAGTTTAATATCGTGGTCCGTAGTTGGCCTATACGGAACAGAAGAAGAAACAAGGAGGGACACACAGTATATTTAGGCAAAATTAACTTTTATAGATTTCTATACATCATTTTGAAAATAAGCGTAACTCAACTTAAACGATGGCCTCTCATCTAAACTTTTTTTGGTTTATCTCCTGTGTACTAATCAAATAATCGATTCTTCGGTTAGCCGATTAATCTATTGAACCAAACATAGCTTATTACCAGCACTCTGAGGAGTGTCCATCCAGATCCCCTTGACTATAACGGTACAAATCACTCGACGGTATACAGGAGAGAGGTATTCTCAAAGATGTCACATGGAGAGTAATGAGGAATGTGGAGAAAGCGAGTAATTTGTTGTAGCGCATTACAATGAGAGGCGTGGTCAGTCCCTGACGGCGCCAGTTCTGCAGGTAAATAAAACACAAGATAGACAGACCAATGACAAGAACATCACAACCTACTTCACGTACATGGGGCGAAGGATGTTTTCAAAGCATTACAGTTCTTTGTGAACAAACTCGTCCAAGGGTTGGTCTGAATTGGCCCCAAACACAATCTTAAAACGGTGGTTCTCAACCATTTAAAACCCACAATGCCACCCACAAACGGTCGCTGCACTCCAGAAACCAAAAGCACTTAGTGTGGAAACTTTTAGTGATAATTACTAAAGCATTAAGCACCACAAAAAAGAAATATTTTAATATTTACACGGTTGCAAGACATAAAAATGACGATTCTATTGACAAACAGTGTCCCTCCACCAACTTATCTATGAAGGTGTAGCTACTATTGGTGTGATCCACTTCAACAATAAGCCCTAAACTAGAATGTTAAACTTACATGCAGAAATGATCAACCAATGCATTGCTGAGATGATACAAATCTAGAACTGCAACATATAAACAGTGGTGGTGTTTTGTAGAGCTACACTGACCGGCAAAAAAAAAAACGATCACTTGAAAAATTCAACATTACTTTCATAAAACATGAACGGTATAGGCCTAGTATAGTACATACAGTAGTTTTAGCATGGAAGGTTAAATTGGTTTCCTGGATGCATTACCATTCTTCGTGTCATTGTTTCACAACAATAGAGATTCTTTGACATGATGCTGATTCCCGCGGAAAGATGTGCGTGCCATCGCACAGTGGGTCAAAATCGAACTCTAGGGGGACAAAATTAATTTTAATTTTTAATCATGAATTTAGAGTGAAAGCAACGTATATAATTTTGTTTACTTCATCATAATAAACATCAGTTAAGACCTTTTTAGCTACGTCTACACATGCAAGAAATTGTCTATGACGAGGAGTTGGAAAGAGCATTCAGTTCTCTCTTCAGAACAATTTTCTACCCCCAATTTACTTTTAACAAAGTCACAACGTTCCACTTTTGACTTAATCGTCGAACCCAGTGCTTCATACAGTTGTATACGTGTGAGAACTAGTTGCGCGGCATTTTCTAAAATAACAAAGTTGCAAAAAATCTTATAACAGGCATAAACTGCAGGACTGTATCTACATTTTTAACATTAAGTAGAAACCGACGCAGAGTGACGTGACATACTAAAAATCCAAGTGAAAATATAATTTTTAAAAATAATAGTTATATACTGTATAATGCAAATATAGCTAAAATTTCGTAACAATTACGCCCATTAATAACAAACACGTTACAAAGATCATACCTTCAGCTGAATGTTCCATCTTAAAGCATCACACTAACCACAAAGACAACCAAACCACAGCCACTTGCATTCACCCTCCAATTCAGACTGCTCGAACAGTGGTGACAGATTTACACTAAGATGCGTTTATATCCAGAATAGTGAGCGGGAATTATATGAGAATGCTGTAGAAGTAATACATTTTGATTTTTTTAATTATGAAAATAAATAATTTTGTCTTCCCAGATTTCGATGTTGACCCACTGTGCATCGCTATCGTCAACAATGCAATGATGTATTCTTTATATTTTGCCACTTGTTGGCATAGGAAAAGATCAATACAACCATATCCACAGTAGTTCTTGTGGAATTCAGAAACGAATATGCGCTTGAGGCCTGAAGATGTTGCCTGGGCAGTGGCTCTGATCGCAAATGGTGGCGCGAACATCTTTTCTTACATTCATCCTTCGTATCTTCCATAAGCTACTATAATGTTATATCCTACAAGTAGTAAATATTCTGTAATTCTCGAGCTATAACCCTAATATGCGAGGCAAAATAGGGTTCCTCCTATGTTTTAGAAACTCAATAAATAATATTCAGTAATCCACATCAAAAATTATGTATCTTTTTAAAATCAAATTTTATTTCAGGTTTTTATTTTCTTCAAGTGTTGCCGAATGAAAAGGATGCAAAGCCAATTTATTTATTAAAGGTAGAACACCAAAACCAACTGCCCCTTTCAACTAAAGAATTAGCACTCTAATAAAATGATTTTGTACAATTACAATAGTATGAAACAAAGTCCCCGATTTTGGATGTAACGGGTAATCTCGAGAACCACCCGATGGATTTTGATGCGGTTTTCACCACTCTGTAAAGGATTTCTCGAGGAAGGTTTCTGTAACTTCCAACAATCTCAATTCAGTTAATTTAAATTACTAGCTTCGGAGCGAGTTTAGGAGCTAGCGAGTGAGCCCATTACCACAGCTTCAGCCAGCATCAAACTGTCGAGTCCTGTAGGGTTAAGACTTCATAGAAAAGTATGTGTGTTTGTTCTCCGGTGCTCACCTCGGCTTTTCCGAATTGAGTCTGGGACCTGCCGCCCGTGCGCCTTGTAAGTTTACGCTGGGTAAACCGTTAACAATATCGAACGAAGCCGGGGGCGGGTTGCTAGTTGAATAATATAGCTGAAGAATTTAGAAAATCTTTAATTACTTAGTTTGTTTGGCCCCATCCTCTCCTCCGTTTGAAGTAACGGTACGTTACTGTGACAATTTTAACTGTAACGCTGTTAGTTTCCACATAAAGTAACGATAACTAGGGAGTAACTGCCAGTAATGTACGGCACTTTTCAATTTTAAAACATTAATAAACTGCAAGTGCTGACAACATGAATGATGTATTTGTCGTGACAGCTAACGAGAAAGGGTAGAACAAAAACTGCGTAACTAATATCAAACGCTATGCTGGGGAGATTACAATCGCTACAATTACACAAGATAATGAGCACTTGCACTCAAAGCTTACCTATCAACTTGAGAGCTTCTGGCTGAGTAAGGGTATAATAGCGGCAGGAGGGTATTAGCTGAGCTAAGGGTTCTAGCTGGGAGTTTCGCGTGGATAAAATTCCGATTTAGAGGGCGTAGTCTGTAGCCTGCTGAACTGATATGCCCAAGATCACGTGTTCAAATTCACCGTTAAAATCCTTCAGTATGCCTTCCTTCGGAGGGGAAGTATATCCGGCGGGCCAACAAATGGTAGAGTGTAGCCAAATTTGTAGGTTATATTTGGCTGGTTAAAACTCTCTATCAAGTTCCAACGTTCACCGCTAGGTGTCAGTGACAGTGGCACCTGGCAGCCAAATTTCAAACTTCTTGAAACTGAACTTGTTGGGAGCCCACGGGAGCCGGGTGTGGGGGTAGCGCGCCTACCTCTCACCCGGAGGCCCCGGGTTCGATTCCCGGCTCCGTCAGGGATTTTAAAACTGACGTGAGGGTTGGAACGGGGTGCACTCAGCCTCGTGAGGACAATTGAGTAGCTGTCTCACAGTGAGGCAGCGCCCTGATCACGAAAACCAAGATTAACAGCCGTGGGGACCCGATGCGCTGATCACGCCTCACCACAATATATGCAGGCCAAATGGCTGGGCAGCGGTCGCTTGGTCGGCCTAAGCCCTTCATGGGCTGTATAGTGCCAGGAGGGGTTGGGAGCCCACGGGCGTTCAATTAAAATACCCCGCTATCACCATTGGCTGCAATTCATATTATTAACTTGATTGGCCACATTAGACCACTTGATTCTTCCATGTACACTTTTGCTTTGAAGGTTGCAGATCATATATAATAATATAATTCCGACACAGTGGTACATCGCAACAAGTGTTAAATCATCTAGGCCTATGTATTCTAGTTCAGTAGACATCCGCACTCATAGAAGTTAGTTAGCCTAGTTATTGCGGTTTGAAGGGCCGGAAATACGAGGTCATCTGCCCCTTCAAAGAAGCATTCTAGTTCAGTAGAGAGGCTGATAGTGTTTCACTAGGTAATGTTTACTCCTTTGATCATCTTCCTTCCTAGAGAGTTGTGAGGATTATACACGATCAAACCCTAAGCACACGTCTTAAATCGTTATTGGAATGATGAGCAGTACGGCGTACGTAACAGATAAGCTGATTTTTTCTTTTTAGAAAAGTTTTTTTTAGGGGGGTGGGGGGGGGGCTCCTTTAATATAAGATCTAATCAATGTTTTCAGCTATCAACTTCAACTTTCATCGTATACGATTCTTAGTGTGTACCTGGTGTGCTTGAGCAACTCAAAGCATTAGTATTTGAAGGATGCGTTCGGAAGGAGGGGTACAGGGTCTGTAAGTTGGGTCTAGTTCCGGCATTTACCTGGAATAGAAGTGGGGAATCACAGAAGAAAGGAAGGTTTCACGTGACCGTTAATCTCACGATTATGAGCCACGAGACCTTATTTACGGGGAATCCGAATAACATGAAGGAAATTGTCATAAGCATTAACTCTGAATCGAACATGGTCGGTCTTTGTGCGAGGCAAGCAGCTGTTATGGAATCATGAAAATCCTCTTAGTTGAGCTTCACGAGGCAGAGTGTACCCCATTTCCGCCTTCAGATCAAAATGGACAGATAGGAATCGAATCCAGGGACTCGGGAACGGCAGGAAGCATCTAACGCTGCTTACCGCTACACCACAACGAGAGGTATTGGGAGACACTAATGTGACGTTTTATATTTGAAAGACCGTTGTATTGTAAATACGAGTGCAGAAGAGCATGTCTGATGCATTACATATTCACACTCCATGACTGAAGTGCGCACACACACACTCTCTCTCGCATGTACATTAAAGTCATTAAGCGCTGTTACACGGTGACAAAACACTCGCAAGCCGCGGGGAAAGTTGCCGTTAAATAGCATAGCATATCAAAGCACGGGGTGTTTATAGAGTCCCTTATCGTCATTTCAGATCGTACGATACGATAAGTACCGTATTAGCACTTCAAATGTCAAGTTCATTTCCTTCTGACATTGTTAGATTCTAGCATTTTAATCGAGATTTGTGATTTTCGACCGTACAAAACGTGGCAACGTTACTGCCGGGAGTGTCCGAGGACATGTTCGGCTCACCAGAGTTTATAGCTGCTTCTATGCGGACACCCATGGGGTGAGCTACAAGTACCTTCACGTGTGGAGTGCTGTCTGGGGAGGAAAGTGTGAATGTAAGGACGAGGAATTTTAAGGTAGCGGCTGTGGCCTATAATTAGGGACCAACCCCGGCATTTGCCTGGAAGGAAGATGGGATGCCACAGAAGACCATCTTCATGGTTGCCGGCAAGGGGATTCGAACCTCCTCGCCTCCCGGATATGAGCGACTGCCTGCAGCCACGCCGTAACGACCACGGCTAACTCACCCGGTAACGTATCGTTGGAACAATACCATAAACCAGAGGTGTCCATACGGCACGCCGACGTGCTTCTGACGAGGACGGTATTCCAGTGATGGCGGAGGAAGACTTTAGTCAGTCTCTGTCGCTCTAACACACATATTATTCGCCTCTTTCTTGCTGCACCAGCAGTCCAAGTTTCAATTCCACAGAGCCCCCAGACGATGACTTTCAAAACAATTTCTAATACCTAGTACATACATTTCAGGAAGAAGTTCCAAGTACTCACCTCCTCATTCTCTTCCTTGGTGACATCACCGTTCTTGCCCGTCTCCTCTTTCTTGGTCTTCTCTTTGCGCGACACTCCAAACGAACGGAACGACCATTTCTTCTTCACTTTGTCTTTCTTCTCTTTCTTTGGCTTCTCGAGGGACTCTTTGATCTCCTCTGTTTTAGGATTATCGCTATCCTCTGTGGCCGCCGCGGGAGTAGCATTGGCATCGTCCTCGGTAGGTTTTACAACTTCTGGCTCGTCGTCTACGATCGTCTCCGAGCCATTCACCACCACCACTACCTCCTCCGCCTCGTCCTGCAAGCAAAACAACGGGAGTTGTTAACAATTGTGAGGAGGAATTAGGTACACATGAAAAAAATTGCATATTGATCTTTCAACAGGCTACCACAAGTATACACAGAATTGAGAAAACAGTTTGCAACTTTTTATTAAAATGAAATACCAATGGGTATTTAGTAATTTTATTATACATTAATTAATTCATATTCAGTGTTGCCTTAGTAAACGGAAGTTTGATG
Organism: Meconema thalassinum; assembly: GCA_946902985.2. Taxonomy (NCBI): domain Eukaryota; kingdom Metazoa; phylum Arthropoda; class Insecta; order Orthoptera; family Tettigoniidae; genus Meconema; species Meconema thalassinum. The sequence continues at coordinate 159,995,494 of OX336399.1, read as the reverse complement.
CTTTTCAGTCTGACAATACGATATTGATAACCGACTAAATATTGCGGATGGTCCCCATGTTGGATTTTTATATATGTAGGTCTTAGAGTTATGTACTGTTACATGAAGATTATTGTGTACGTGTGGTATTCCAACTTCAATCGCATGATTAGGACACAAGAAGTAAGAACGAGATTTTAAAATTTCGCACAGCTGCCATCTTCTGGTTATGAAAACAATTGAAATAAATTAGATGCCAGTGGATTAACATTTGTATAAGCATTTAACGTGCAAAGTTTCACTGCACTCTGATGGTTAAATTGCGAGAAACGTCCATGTGAATATTTATACTTCGCTTCACCGCCATGTTGGATTTGTGCTCACCAGGTCACTGAAGTCCAATAGGTGAACTTATGTTCATAGCCTCTATGAACATAATAGTTCCCCTTATCACCGTACAAAATTCCAGGGTGATATCGGTAGTTTCGGAGATATTGAATGCTGGTGAAATATTTCGCACAGCCGCCATGTTGGATTGGTGAGACGTAACAAAATATGAAGCGCACGGTCGGGGTCGCCCGGAATAGTGCTATGAACTTACCGAGTTTCATTGAAATCGCTCAGCAGTTTAGAAGTTATTAGGGGGGACACACCCCATCACACACGCACACACACGGACAAAAGGTGATCTCACAAGCCTTTTTTTTTTCATAAATGAAAATAGGCTAAAAATAGTACATTATGCAACGAGCCTATAATGGCAATACAAGTGTCTAAATTACCATTATAGGCGAGTTGCATACGACTGTTTATGTTCGACGATAATTATAAGTATTTTATGTTCGAACATAAATATTCATAAACATCTGTCGAGATTTCGCCAGTTTTATGTATTGAACAAAGCGGATGGGACGCAGAGAATACCTTGTATGTGACCATGGCCTCCTCAAATACCCCCTCTATGACGCTAGCCACACAGTGTAATTTAAAATAGGGGGCAGTGGAAGTCAACACAGGTGCGATGCTATCCTTACCTAATTGGTCACACAACCGTTTCTTGAGCTCTGATTGGTGGGAGAAACTGTTTCATAATGAACAAGAAGTTCTGTGACGAACTAAAGAGCCTACTTTTCTTAAAATTTAAGATGAATGCCAATGATTAATCTATATGGATCTATCTAGAATAATGACGAAATTAAGTTTGTAATATCGAAATTTCTAATTAGATCGAAATACTGTATACCTGGCATAATGTAGCCTAATAGAGAACTACAGTTGGCACCCCTGGTGACTGAATATATACTTAGAACTATCTCGTAAGGTACAGAATACAAAATTTGGTTGACGTCCAATGGATAGCATGGACGTTACATGCAGTTAAAATTGGATCTAACAGCACGCGTAAAATCATGTTGGCAACAATGACATATGTATTGGTCAGAAATAATCTGAAATATTATGATCTCTTGTCGTGCCAATTTTGGATGAAATCCATTTGCTAGTATAGAAGTTACTGGTATTTTAATATTGGACCTATCAGCAGGCTTAGAATCATGTTGGCAGCACTGACATTAGTTACTCCAAATTAATCCAGAATGTAAGATACTATACGTGCGCAAAGTTTAGGGCTGTTGGCTTTCATACTTTCTGATATATTGATATTAGGGTAAAAATATAAACAGCATTTATTAACAGTTGGCAGCCCTGATTGCTCTTAAGATACGCATAGTCTTATCTGTTATGGTACACATAGCACATACGAAATATGGTTGAAATCCAATCGATAGTATATATTGAAGTTACATGTATTTAAAACTAGGTCCTATCAGCAGGCTTAGAATCATGTTGGTAGCACTGACATACATTAGTTGCTCCAAATTACTCTAGAATGTCAGGTACTATACGTGTGTGCATAGTTTAAGTCTGCTTGCATACTTTCTGATATATGGGTATTTGGATAAAAAAATTAAGAGCATTTATTAACAGTTGGTAGCCCTGGTGGCTCTTAAGAAAACGCTCAGTCATATCTGTTGATGTACACATAGCACATACGAAATTTGGTTGAATTCCATTTGATAGTGTAGAAGTTATATGCATTTGAAAATTGAACCTATCAACAGGCTTATAATCATGTTGGCAACTCTGCCATGTATGGCCTCCTGGAAATAAAACAGCAATATTATTACCTATACGTGTGCCAATTTTGAAATAGCTCCCATTCATACCTTCCAAGATATCCAACATGGAGCTCAAAATCAAATTGGGATTTTTCAGCAGTTGGTAGCACTGACATCTTCAAATATGGACGTGAGATATTCAGGTATAGATCTTCACACCTACCGAATTTTGTTTCGAATGCTGCAGCCGTTTAGGAGAGAGAGAGAGAGAGAGAGAGAGAGAGACACGCACGCGCCCACACACACGCGCACATTATATATATATATATATATATATATATATATATATATATATATATATATGCCCGATCTCATGGGTCTACTTTTTCCTCATTTTTGCAAAATGTGAAAAGTAGGCTAAAAATAGTGTTATAATGACCCTCAAGATAGTTTTCTGGCGCAATATTTAAATTTCGACATCGTCGATCATGAACAAATCTGTAACAAATATGGGCTTTAAACAGATAATATGAAATAACTTTGTGAAAATGGCACACATAAATAGTTAGCGTTTGTATATTTGTATAAAATAAACTAAAAATATATATTTAAAAAATATATTTAAAAATATGTTGGGATGGTCAACGGTGTGCGATTCCTATAATATGAATTTAAGTTCTGCGGAGTGGAGCACAGGTTGGAATATGTAGGTTACTGTATGTATCTTTTTGCTACAATGGAAATCTACTTCCCCCTCCAAAGGAAGGCATACTGAGGGATTTTTAACGCTCTTCGGCCCGGTATGAACCCGCGATCTTAGGCATAGAAGCTCAGCATGCTTCCAACTACACCACCGATACCACCGCGTAGGAGATGTCCATATAATTTGTACATACCGGTACTACAAACAAATTACCGTTTTAAAAAACCTACACTTAATTAAAATGATCCGCCAATCAATACAAATTATATTCACAAATTAAATTAGTACATTTTCCGGTCCAACAATGGGGCCTTCTGCAGCAAATGACAAACATTAAAAAATTAATTTAATAAAACTAGTTAGAGATGATACTATGTAAAATAAATACAGGAACACTAAATTAAGGCATTATCAAACAGTGGTCAGACCTGAAACTTTGTATTCAGCAGAAACAGTTAAATTAACAAGATTTGGTGATTTAGACAAATTAGAAAAGACTGAAAGACGAATTCTGAGAAAAATACTGGGAGCTAAACGAAATAACGCAGAATATAGGTTACGACCAAATAGAGAGTTATATTTGAAATGTGAAAAATTAACTGATGTAATGAGAAAGAGAAGATTACAGTTTTTTGGGCACATCTATAGAATGGAAAATAGTAGACTAACTAAACAGATCTTCAACTTACTGACTAGTTACAAATCCAAACCCACATGGTTCATTGAAATTGACAAAGATTTGACGAACGCCAAAATTCAGACAAACACAATAGCAAACAGATCACTCATCAGAGAAGCTATTCGCAAAATTTCAAGAAAGGAAACAAACAACTGGCAGAAAGTGGACTCAAGAGAAAAAAGATCGTCTCTCTAGAAGGATGAAAGAAATTTGGAAACAACGGAAATTGAATACAATGACCAATAGCCACCGTTGATTCATCGTACCCTCCAAATGGGTTATTCGAAATAAGGATAAAATGAAGAAACTGGAAAAACAATAAGAACGATGAAAACATATCTAATGGATAAGTATCCTTGTAAAATATAAAATAGAATCAATTTTAAATAAAAGTGACAGTCAGTCTGAAAGACTAGACTTTGTATCATTATGCTACAAATGCTGAAAAATGCGAGAAAGGCTGGAGGCTTCTAGCTTCGCTCGAAGCCAAAGACTCTTGACATGTTAGAAAATTATCTGCATAATACTTATCTTGCTTATCTTGTTTCAAATTACTCGCGAACGGCAAGTGCAAACCAAGGGCAAAGCAAGGTCAAGCACGCGGGATGCCGCACGCTCGACAGAGCACGCGGGGACGTGTCCCTTCCATCCAGTCTAAAAACACTGATAGTGGGCGATGTATTGAAGATAGAGATATGCTCTCACGGACTTTTTTTTGTAGAAGTTTCATGCTGACCAATTCTTACGCTCATAGTATATTGATATTTTTAACGGTTTGCCCACCGTAAGCTAAGGGGAGACCAACACCTTTAAGCTCCAAAAATATGACATTTTTCAAAAATACATCATATTCGAATAGAACAACGATTTCTCTTTCATTCAGTGAAAGAACTGGTTTTATCTCGAATAGAACGGAAGTTATAGTTAAAGTACGATATGACTGACATCTCCCAGTGAAAATTAAATTTCCTGTCAACGCCCATTTTAATGAGCAATCTCCATTCCCCACAATTGACCCTTTTAGAATATTCACTATATCTATCGAATTATGTTGATAGCACTGGCATTATAAAATTTGCACAAAATATAGCTGGAATATTTTTGTCTAAGTTGTTGTTGTTGTTTGAGTCTTCAGTCTTTTGACTGGTTTGATGCAGCCTCCATGCTTCCCTGTCCTGAGCTAATCGTTTCATCTATACATAGCTGTCACACCCTACATCCGAGGCAATCTATTTAACATATACTAACCTGGTTTACCCCTACAGTTCTTATCCTCGACCCTTCCTTCCATAACGAACTTTGCTATTCCTGGGTGTCCTAACCTATCTCTTCTTTTCGGTTAGCATTAGCAAAGAAAACTAGTTTTAAAAGAAATAAGAGACTATGACTGTAGGAAAACACTGAGAAATCCGGTGAGGAAGGACCAGTTTATGCGGCAGGGGAATTTTAGAACATCCCAACCATGTGTAACTTGCGTCGCTCATTTCCCATAGTTCATTTTTTTTTCATTCCATTTCCCTAATAACTCATGAACTTACAAAGATATTTCAGTGAAATTTTGTAGTCACATTTCTACGATAGTTATCAACAAAATGTACTAGAATGGTTACCCTAACCATTATAGTTTAATAAATTATTTACTATGAAAATTTTATAGATTTAGACCCATTATTTAAAAAAATTCAAAATAATATTTCTTCTTGAAATATTTCAATCACTCTAGTACATTTTGTTGCCATGACATTTAGGACCACATTAAAAAACAACAATTAAAATGTAACAATATTTCCGAGAGTTACTAAGGAAACCCCATTCTTGAGTATAATATGCTGTCGCCATTTTGTGTGCATATATCCATGATGATGCAATTTTCTAAATTTTTAATAGTTGGTCTGTGTTAAAATTGTATTGTATGCAGACTGTGTTAAGTGACAAGTCCCAAACAGTTCATCAGTGCAAAGAAAATAAATGTAAAAAATTCACTATTTAGTTGCTGTCGAAGGTGTTGGTCCCCCCCTGCTCTCACGGACTTTTTTGTAGAACTGTTCATGCTGACCAATTCTTACGCTCATAGTATATTGATATTTTTAACGGTTTGCCCAGCGTAAGCTTAAGAAGCGCACGGACACCAAGTTTGTTTTCGACTTTTTCACTGAAATCGTTACTGCTTGGCTTCCTTTGATCATACATAAATTATTTTCTACAGAATCTTTCCTCGAGATATCCTTTACAGAATGGTGAAAACCGCATCAAAATCCATCCAGTGGTTTTCGAGATTACCCGTGACATCCAAGAATCGGGGATTTTTTGTCTTATACTAACGAAGTAGAGATTGTCCGGGAACACATGCACCAAGTGGTACTATGACGTCACACACCTCAGTGCGTCTGGGTACATTTCGTCCCGTCACCGTAACGCCAGACCCCAGCGTAACGACGAAGTCGACAAGATCATTTAAAATGATAAAATAAAATTGATATCCTTACAAATGATAAAATGAAAATCCACAGCCTGCTTCCAGTCTCCGACCGGGTCAGGAATGGAATGAATGAAGCCCCCATCTAGCGGCGAGGATATGAACTGTGCCGGCTGCCGAGGCCTGACGCACTCCTCTAGGGCAATGATTAAATTAATGACAGAAGAAATGAAATGATAGTGGAGAGTGTTGCTGGAATTAAATGTTGACAGGGAAAACCGGAGAACCGGGAGAAAAACCTGTCTGCCTCCGTTTTGTCAAGCACAGATCTCACATGGAGTGACGGGGATTTCAACCACGGACCCAGCGGAGAGAGGCCGGCGTGCTGCCGCCTAAGCCACGGAGGCTATCACAAATAATTTGGTTAAATAAAGGATCTAAATATTTCAATAGAGTTTTCAAAACACTCTGAAGATGACTTTTCAAACTGGTCATTGGAACCGTGATGGATGGAAGGGATGTTGAAACTGACAGATTGAATTGAGACTACCAAATACCAAGTCATAAATGTCGGCCTATTCTCGCTGTATTTGTTAATAAATTGCATACAAACCTCGCACGGTTCGAATCACTTAACTTTACTTTAGCACCATTTTTCGGAAATTACGATCTGACAGGTTTTCTTTACGGCCTTTAAAGTGAATATTATTATAAGTGTTAGTTGCATTGCCCTTGACGTTTGTATTTTATGGTGCAAGGTTCTTGAGGGAAAAGATTTCCCCCAAACAATCACACCCAGTCATAAGACAGGTAGGGAAGGAGCTTTCAACATGCTGTGGAATGTTCAAACATTCCATACCTAGTTCTGTCTCCAAGGAAGATGCCTGAGTGAGATAACGAGAGAGAGAGAGTTGAGTTTATGGCTCCAGAGCATGGCAAATCACGCAGTGGGGTCACCACTCAGGTTAAATATTGATAAACTCTCAGCATCTTACGTCGTTGGTTGGTTCCTTAGTTTATGGGCTGCTACAACGCGGTCATATAGCCCAGTGTATTCGGGAGAGTGTGTAGAATTTGAGTACGATGGCAGTGTGTATTTGTAAATTAGGAACAGGATTGGGAAGGAGGCACCCATGGCCCTAAGTTAGGAACCATCCCAACATTTGCCTGGAGTACTGTGAAAGCCACGGAAAACCACTTCCAGGTTTGCTGAGGTGGGAATCGAACCTTCCTCTTCTCAGTTTTGCCACACGAGTCTGAGTGTTGCATGATTTTACTCTTTTGCATCCAAATCAGAATAATTTTACAAGATAAATATCAGAATAAATTCTGGTTACATTAGGCTTTTATTTTTGCATTTAAAGGTATTAACATTTAAATCATCTAACAAATCCTACCTTATTAGGTCCCTTGCAAATTTGAATGTAATCTAAAGCGGGTTTCAGCCCTCACACCGAAATTAAAATTTCTTGGTAGAGCCAGGAATCTAACCCGGACCTCCGAGGCGACAACTTACAAAGTTCCTAATAGGTTACAACCTAATTATGACCAACACATATCAAAATGATTTTACACTTAAAATGGATTGAAAAGAGGACTAACATCAGCATCGTGTAAGAAATTCAAGGGGAGAGAGAACTGAGACTAACTATCCATAAAGGAATAGCTAAATTCACAGACAACATTTTGAAGACCTAGAACAAGAGGATGGTGGAGAAGTGCCATAAACACCCCGACCCGGCAAGATCTGGATAAGGTGAAATGATGATGATGATGATAATAATTAGAATAAATTGTTTCTTATTCCTCCAAACGTTTCTACTGTATAGTGTTCATTATTTAAAAAACTCCGTGTTCCTACTTAGTTATTTATTAAGCACACACCTCCCTTTTTCATTTCTCCACTTTCAACATTATATTTCATAGCTTTGAAGCCTTTTACAATACCATAAATCAGGGTCTCTAGTTATGCTACGCGTTACTATCTGGCTAATGATGTGAAAAAGACAGATGACCTCACTGTTCCGCCTCTTAAACTAAATCACACAAGACGGATTACGATTAGGGCGGCTGTCAACTTTGATAAAATATGTGTCAGTTTTACTGTCTGCTCGTGATCTGCAAACATGATGACCTTGATACACGAGTGGCAGAAGTGAATAAATCACACTGTTCGTACTGATGCGGGACGAATTGGTAAGATTACAATTTTAGTAACTTATTCACGGCGACTTGAACTCTATTAGCACCTTGTTTAGGAAGTATTTGATCATTAAACAAAAAAACCTGCTGAACATGAACAGATTTTTGGTTTAAAACTTCCGCATCTTTGAGACGTACGGTATCTCTAGAGCAGAGAAGACTAACTTATTTCAACAAGTAATTTGTAAGTCAAGAACCATTCGAAGAAAGCGACATTTCATGTTAAAGGCATTCTTCAAACATAAGATCTATATTTCAAAAATAAGCTAATGTACAATAGGAGAGGTTTAAAAGCCAACAGCGAAGATTAGTGTGGAATTTAGCCTTGAAAATAGAACAATGCTAGCCACGAACACGGAAAACTGTTTAAATGCAATAGAGGTGACCCTGAATGTTCCCAAGATGTTCCAGGATGCGAAGAGTGAATCAAACCCGCCAAGCATTGCAGATAACTTCCTGAATCAAGTGTCTTCATGACTCAGGGAGTGACTAGCATCCATATCAAGGTTGGTCCAGTGATTCACGAATGAGACATAGGAATATTGCAATACTGCACATACCGTACATCATATCAGCTCCGATTGAAGTGCAAAGGGCAAGAACATTACAGAGAGGGAAGCTCTGCAAGCTCACAATGAGTTTGGCAAAGGAACACTTGCGGTAACCCTGGCCCGTCCAGTCCCCCCCCACCCAGGGAATCCGTTTAAACACACAATCCCGCTACGTAAAAACACCGCAACAATTTTTAAAAAATGTGTTAGCTGAAAAGACAATTGGAAAAAAGAAAGTTTATAATTTTAAACCAAAAACGTAACGTAGCCCAGCCCGTAATAAAGGAAAACATTCTGGTTGGTTGGTTCCTTAAATTAGGGGCTGCGACAACGCGTTCATGTAGCCCCGTGTACTTCGGGTGTGTGTAGAAATGTCTGATAACCGGTGCTAATTGGGATGACTTATCTGTTTTAATTCAAGTAGTTCGTACTTTCCCTACCAAATGCTACCGTCCACGACACTTAACTGTGAACTTTGCTACTACTACATGCCATCGCCACCAGCGCCCGGTGACAAATGTTGGAACTTAAAAGCATTAATCAAACTTAACCTACAAATTTCGCTTCACACAAGTCTAGCCTAAGTCAGTTGAAGGTTCTTTTTCATGCCATAAATCTATGACATGGGACCGCTGGCCTTACTTCCCCTCCGAAGGAAGGGCATACTGAGGGTTTTTATCGCTCTTAAAAAATCCGACGACTTCGGCCGGGTTTGAACCCGCGGCCATGGGCATCGAAGCTCAGCATGCTACCAACTACGCCACCGAAGCCGCCAAAGAAATTCTAATTAACTATCTTTGCTTGAGTTCAACGATAACCTGTTAAAGTACTAATAAGTACGTTCCTGGACTTTCAGTATCACTTTGATTCTCCAAAAAGGGAGGAAGAGTGCCGCCGCCAACGTAATCAAAACGTAGAAACATAATGGCATGGGCTTTATTCGTCCCTTGTAACTACTGAGGCTTTTAGAAACGCCAGGGTGCTGGAATATAGTCCCGAAGGGGGTCTTTAACGTACCAGTAAAAATCTACTGATACGGCTCCCTAGCATTTGAGCACCCTCAGGCTTCGATCGTGACACCTTGGGAACAGCAGGCGAGAACGCAGAGCGCTGGGCCCGATTTACAGGACACCGTCACTAAAAGCCGCAATAGTTAAAAGGAACGTAAAACCAACATTATTATTAATTATTATTACCGTATTATGCAATCTGTATCAAAATTGTTTGAATATCGTGTATATTTCATTATTGAACGATTGAACAATTCAGGCATTAATTAGGCTTTTAAAACCAAACCAAGAAGATACAACTTTTGTGATTCGAATGTTCTCTTCAGCTTCGAGTCACCATTGGCTGTATTATTGCAGCAAGAGTGTCACGACTTATGGGTATCTGGGTAATGTGACCTCCCCTATAGTATTTGTCCCTCGCAGATATGAGCCAATTGTTATCGTCGACCAGATGGCAGCCTAAAGGTGTCCCCCAATTATATGCAATAACCCCCAGCGCGATTACATGCGGGCATGCGGGAAATGACCTCCCGTAGCCATGGCAACCAACTGCCTTGTTTAGTCACAGCAGTGCGGATAAAAAGGAAGGAAGTTTTTAGTTTTACGTGACCGTTAACCATTTTATCACGAGCCACGGGACCTCCTTTTTATGTGGAATACGAACCACAGGACTTGGCATTTCACTTCGATAATCGAACATGCATTGACCGGGAGTCGAAGCAGTGAGGATGTGGACTCACATTGTAACTCTGCGAAGACTCATACAAAACTGTAGTGGCAGATTAAAAAATAAACAAAAGTGAGCTATGCCCCTGTAGCAAGGGTTCACAACCTGGTGCCCGCGAGCACAAGCTCTGAGATTCAGTCTTCAATTCAAATTGTGTTGCACGAACCAGAATAATAGTGTTTTCACTACAAATTTTACCGGTCATAAATTTTACCTTTTTGTGAAATAGTATTTTTAATGTAGCCTATCCTAGTAGAAAATGGACATCCCTGGGTTATGAATAACACGAAAGATGCTGATTCAACTCGACTGTCCATACTTAAATGTATCTTATTTGCAAACAGTTGAAGAGGGGGGTAGAGGAAGGAGGGGGAGGGGAGGGGTAAGGAGGAGAAGGGAGGGAGGAGGGGGGGGGGGGGTATAGAGGAGGAGGAGGCAAAGAAAAGAGGCGCTGGTCTGTATAGTTATTATTACTAATATCCTATTATATTATTATAATATTCGATTTAATAGTGCTCGGGTCCTACTTAGTATGGGATGAAAGTGATACCCAAATTCTCAAAACGTTTGAGAACGCCTGCCCTAAAGAAATAGTTCACTGACGCTCATTCATAATATACACATAACGAGTTTCGCACATTGCGAATTAGTGACTTGTTTATTTTGCTTTGTGTCTAATCAAATTAGACAACGTAGGGTACATACAAAGAAAAACAACACACAATCTGCTCTGCAAAAGAGACAAACACACAACAATTAACAAAAGTGAATGTGGGACTGAGCACCCAAACGTCCCTTTTATGTTGAAGCATATCAATATCGTGTTATCGCCACCACGAGCTCTAAGGCATGCCTGCAGACGACGAGGTATACTGAGCACCAACGAATCCAACGTGGTTTGGGGCAGATTATCCCACTTTTGAGCTTCAATCAGTTGCTGTTTGTTTGTTTGTTTGTTTGTTTGTTTGCTTGCTTGCTTGCTTGCTTGCTTGCTTGCTTGAGGATTGGGATGGTGCGAAATTGCCCTCTTGAACTCTTCCCATGCATGTTCAATACAGTTCATGACCGCAGAATTGGCAGGCCATGCATCTGAAGGAACTGATTGACCACCCTAGCTCGATGGCCGCGAGCATTATCGTCCACTAGTGTAAAGCCCTCACCCATTGTGGCAGCGAATCCTGTAACAACAAGTTCAAGGATGCCTCTATACACCAGACCAGTCATGTTACCGAGGATATGAATTAGAGGCATACGTCGACCAAACATGATTCCACCCCGAAAATTCACTTTACCTCCTTACCTCCGTGCTGTTAGTGGCTGTTTTTGCGGCTTTTTGTTAATTCGCATTGGGGGTTTAGGTTATCTCTGGTCATCAGCCCGTGTACTTGGGTTTATGTTGAATTCTTCAGATACCCTTTATTTCTGTAGTGACTAGTAATATGTGTATAATAGAGACGATAGACTAATACCCAATCGCAAGCCTTTCATCCCCATAATCGTGCCGATATGTCCCTCCCAAGTAATTATTAAGGTCGCGTGTCGGATTCCTTTTCGACATTCCCCCGTGGTTTAAAGAGACTATGGCTCCCGTTTACAGCTTATTACCCTCATAAAATCGTTCCCTGCTGGGCGAATGACACGTTCAAGGGGTTCAGGATCAAGCGGAAGACTAAATCTTACTTCGCCGGTGGGTACGCGTTGAACGTCCCGACAATACCTGTAATTATTGGGGCAGGGGATGAGGTATGTACCCTGGGAATTGCAATCAGGTACTATCTGTGATGTTTGTCAAGAGAACATTCGAAAATTCCAGTAGAAAACCACACTTAGGATAACCGCTGTGAGCGCCAGTGTTCGAACCTCCGATCTCCAGAATTTCAGCACCTTCTCATTGGTGTCGTGGTGAACTAGTAGCCTACGGTTAAGCCGCACCGCGGTGTGACGAGTGATTAATGACATTTAAATCTCCAGAATCATCTACTGGAACGCGACTATAAAAAGGTACTTGCTTCACATTCATGTGATTTCATCTAGTGACCTTTGAAGCAATACTTCTTGACACAGTGAGCCAGCAAAGATTTCTTCTTCCTCCAGCAAACTGAGAAGCTGTCTGCTATCACAAGGCCATCTCCCTGGCGCCTCTAACCAGACTTTTCTTGCGCCCGATTCACTTACATCAAGAAACCTACAACATCGGCCGAGTGAAACACCTGCACTCTTATTAATACAGCCAATGACCCATTTGTTTTGTGTTCATGACGGGTCAGGGAACTGATTTTGCAAGGAAACCGGCCGTGGGCCAATAGAAAGGGACCGCCTCGGCATTTGCATGGTGGCGAAAATGGGAAAGCTCGAAAACCATTTGCAGGACGATGGGATCCGAACCCACGCTCTCCCGAAGCCAGCGAGGCACGAAGAAGCGCATTAACGCTCTCGGCCACCGCGGTCTGTTTTCACAATAATAATGACTTGTCGATAAATTATTAAAACGAGAACGAAGGATATAACAGAAGATTTTAGACAACAGATGGAATGTAGAACTGATGCTGTTTCATTTGAAGAGCTTTGACATCTTGGTTTCATCTCCATATACTTAGATGAGGGGAAATTTTGTATGATAACCTATATTACTGTGAAAAGACATGAATAGGTCTAAAACCATGCCTGCCAAATTCCTCATTAGCTAATATATATATAACTTACCTTAAGTCAATAAACGTACTTTTGATTAGAGTAGTTATTCATATGAACGTGTATCTGCAAAGCTTAGACGTTTAGTGAGAATTGTGATAACTGTGATTGTTGGTCATGCCTAGACACCAATTCACATTGTGCGAACGTGTGTAAGCCCTATATCCTTAATTCGTACATGAAGAGCAAAAAGACTTGTTCTGAAAGAAGACGAAAATTTCGAATCAAGTTTCCAGGAAGACCTGTGCCTACTGCCAGTTCAATTATGAGGCTCGCCTAACGATTCAAGAAAACAGGCTCCTTCTTCTTCTTCTTCTTCTACCTTATCCGATACGGACGTTGGCTACCACCATGGCTAACACCTTCTTATCCTGTGCAATCCTGAAGAGTTCCGTGGAAGACAGCCCAAACAGGCTCCTTATATAATAAAAAAAAGTTAACAGATAACGTTGTGTTCTTCCAGAACAAAAATTAGATGCGATTGTTGTCCATTCTTTCTTCAGAAGATGTCAGGGAGGACATATGAGCGCTGTATTACCATGTTTGGTAAAAGTGTAATTAAAGTGCGCGCCAATTACCGACTGAACCGTGTACGCGCACCCGTTATCATCGCCAGTCAACGCCGGCTTAGGTTGCCATGTTTACCGAGGCGCACAAAGATAATGAAAAAGAAATGGTCGAAACAGGAATAAGGAAAACAAAACGCAGGGACGAGAATTGCCTCAACCCTCAAAGAAAAGAAGACTAGAGGGACTTGAAAAGAAAAAGCCAGGATAGGCAGATACGAGAGGGACAGGAGAGGGTCCGCCCCCAAAAATCTATGGAAAAAGGGTAAAACACGATTCCAGCCCAGTAATCCCTCGGGGTCACGAACTCCAGAACTCACCAGCCGTGAGTCTTTGAGGGTGTAGCACTAGGGTGCACCATAAGTGGTGGGGCCACACACACCCTACCTCCTTTAGGGCCTTGAGCAGAAGGCAGGAGAAGCCATGAAAAGAAAACAGTGACAGTCAGTCTGAAAGACTTAGACTTTATATCATTTTAAATGCTACAAATGCTGCAAAATGCTAGAAAGGCTGGAGGCTTCTCGCTTCGTTTGAGGATAGAGATATGCTCTCGCGGACATTTTTGTAGAACTTTTCATGCTGACCAGTTCATACGCTCATAGTATATTTGCCCAGTGTAAGCTTAAGAAGCGCACGGACGCGAAGTTTGTTTTCGACCTTTTCACTGAAATCGTTACTGCTTGGCTTCCTTTGATCATACATAAATTATTTTCTACAGAATCTTTCCTGGAGATATCCTTTACAGAATGGTGAAAACCGCATCAAAATCCATCCAGTGGTTCTCGAGATTACCCGTGACATCCAAGAATCGGGGATTTATGTCTTATAAGCCTACTAACGAAGTAGAGATTGTCCGGGAACACATGCACCAAGCGGTACTATGACGTCACACCTCAGTGCGTCTAGGTACATTTCGTCCCGTCACCGTAACGTAACGCCCGACCCCAGCGTAACGACGAAGTCGACAAGATCATTTAAAATGATAAAATAGGTCTGACTCCTCGAAGAATGAGGGTATCAGGAAAGATGAGAATGGCCAATAAAAGCGGGACAAGAAAAGCCATCATAGGCCACCAATCAGAGCCCAAGATTTTCATATCGATACAGTTTATTGACCAATTAGGTAAGGATAGCTTCGCACATGCACTTAACGCACTCAAAATCCAACATGTCGGGCATTAATTACATTATTTGAAAGTTGACAATGTAAAGGATATTGGACCAACCATTGTAGTTACAATCCCAAACACCAAGACAAAATCAGCACGAACCTTTAAGGTAACAAGAAAATACTATGAATCTACATCCAGACTTCGGCGACAATTTTAGTGAATGCTGGTGCTGATCGGCACTAGAAAGTCATGCAGGTTGTAAACATATGACATTGCCAAGCAAAGAATATGGTCTCTGCTCCCCAAGTTCTCTGACCCACGCATGCGCTCTGCTCACTAAACTCAAGTGACTATCTTTACAGTTATTTATGAATATTTCTGTTCGAATGAAAAATAAAATAAGGTTATAATTATCGTCGAACATAAACAATGTTGTGCAACTCGCCTATAATGGTATTTATGTTCGACCCTGACTATTATATGTTAGAAAACTGTATCATAATGACTGTCATTATAACACTATTTTTCATTATGAAACAGTTCCTCCCACCAATCACAGCTCAAGAAACAGTTGTTTGACCAATTAGATAAGGTTAGCATCGCACCTGCGTGGAGACCCAAGGCCTTCTGAACTGCGTTGCCTCGTGTCATAGTGCGGTAATCGAGAAGGCCATGGTCAAATACAAGACATTCTCTGCGTCTCATGCGCTCTGTTCAGTACATAAAACTGGCGAAATCTCGACAGATATTTATGAATATTTATCTTCGAACATAATATAGTTATAATAATTATCGTCGAACATAAACAGTCGTATGCAACTCGCCTATAATGGTAATTAAGACAATCGTATGGAAATGATAAAGCTCGCATACGCTCGTTTTATAAATATACTCTTGTCTTAATTATAGCCATTATAGGCTCGTTGCATAATGTACTATTAAGAAACACTTATGGAAATTATAAAGCTAGCGAATTCGCCCCGCTCGTTTTATAAACATACTCGTATCTTAATTATTGCAATTATAGGTTCCTTGCATAATGTAGGCCTACTATTGTATTAGTGTTTAGTAATACAGTATTGCTATACGTAGATTCATTTTATTTTGGTTCTATCCTCATCAGTTTCATCACCAACAATCGCTGTTAAACTGGAGGTCAATAAATCAAGGTCAAACAATCATCACTTGTTCCAGCTTATACGTATAATGAAGTGCAGGACGCACGCGCTGTTCGCCATCTGCCAGGCCAGGCCCAGCACCGATGACAGGTGGTTCGCAAATCTGAAGGCAGGCAGTTTTCTTGGTTCGGCTGGAGGCCCCAACATCTGCTGTCTCACAGAATTACACCATACATATGCAGTTCGTTACCCCGACACGCGCTGTAATTATACTGAGAGAGAGTGTTTGTCGAGACGGTTCTCAAGTAAACACATCTACATACAGTCAACGGATTGCTACATCAACACAGCTTCTCATCATTCAGGTAGCTTCATCAAAAATTCAGGTAATACCGAGCTGCTCTAATAGGTTCTCTTCACAGGGGTCAATTAGGAAAAGCCTAGCAGGGGAAGTTGCCCGAGTCGTGCTTCACTACCTCCCCCCTCCAAACTGGACGTGAAGTTTAATATTGTCGGAACGTGTCAACCTGCCCTCATATTCTCAGTGTCCTTTGTTATATCAAAGATTCATTAGCAAGTTTTTCCAATATTCTAGATTCCTGAATTTCTTCATCCTTGCACTTAAAGCAATGTATATCGAGAATGATAGAATACAACATGTGAAGGAATAAAAGTATCTGGGAAGCCTGATGACATGATGGAACCAGCAAACGAGAAATTAGGAGTAGAATTATTCAGGCAAAGAACGCCTTTTATAGAAAGAAGAATCTGTTCCACATCCAGAAGTATAGACCTAAAAATAAGGAGAAGACTGTTGAAGACGTACGTGTGGAGTGTGGCTTCGTATGGCAGTGAGACCTTGACAATAGGGAAGTCAGAAGAGAGGAAGTTTATGGCTTTTGAGGCTTGGTGCTGGAGAAGAATGCTTAAGATCAGTTGGATACAACATACGACAAATGAAGAGGTATTCAGAAGAGGAAAAAGTAAAACGCTTTATGAAAAGTCTGAAAACAAGAGCGAATATGATGGGACATATTCTCAGACATAATAGCCTGCTAGCGAGTCATCGAAGGGATGTTAGAAGGGAAGAAGACCACCACTTGCATACAACACACACAATGACAGACACGAACACAAAATCATATCACGAATAGAAGAGGATAGAGCAGATTGGCGAGTTGCTGCAAACCAGGCTCAGGGCTCAGAGCACTTAAAGCTAAAGTTATAGGCTAGCCTGCATTACGAGCTTGTAAACTATTTCCGGGAACCAAAATCCTTATAATTATGTATTCTGCCATATTCCAACATTTCTAGAAACTTAACCTTTTAGCAGAGATAAGAAACGTTCTACATCATGTTACATAAATCAATCACCATGGGCGCTAAACTTTAGTATGTGTCTTGCTCCCAAATGTCTGGAAGTTTGTCGTAACTACAATAGTATGTAGGACACTATGCCACTTATCTTCAAATGTCAATTTAACTTTAACTCACTACAGACTATTCTAATTTACCAGCCCGCTCGGTAGAAACGTACGGTTAACCGGCTTATTCACTGACAATGTAACCTTGCAAACGTACGCAAACAAGTCAGGCCACAAATAAGACGTCTGGGGTGACATTTCATCTTGGGAGGTATCTTACGAAGGTTAATTGCACACATTTTAAATAAGCTCAGCAGAAGCAAAGCCCAACAAAACATGCACGCACGTCTCCGTCACTACCTTCATTTCTAGGGGCTTCGGTGGCGTAGTTGGTAGCATGCTGAGCTTCTAGGCCCAAGATCGCGGGTTCAAACACGGGCTATGTCGTCGGATCTGAAATCCCTCAGTATGCCTTCCTTCGGAGGGGATGTAAAGCCGGCGGTCCAATGTCGTAGATTTATGCCGTGTTAAAGAACCTTCCACTAATTACACCTATGTGAAGCAAAATTATAGGTTAAAATTTGAATAACGCTCCTAGGTTCCAACGTTCATCGTCAGGAGCCGACTGCCGTGGCGTCAAGTAACCAAGGTCTGCACAAGTAGTCTTTGACGGTGGTGTTAGGCGGCAAAAGTAGGAACTACTTGAAAATTCAATGTTGGCAGTCACAATTATCACCGGTTATCAGACAGATTCTACACACACCTTAAGTATACGGGGCTACATGTCCACGTTGTCTGTCGCAGCCCCTAAACTGAGGAACCAACCCTCATTTCACATAGTTCCAGACTGTGCATTGTGTTTTGCGACCAGTATATCACTTTTCTCCACAAGTCGAATTTATTTTGACATCTCCCGATGCTTCGAGGTTCGATTGTGTGCAAAGCCGATAGAGGAATAATAATGTAGAAATGCTCAGGGCCGTCAAGAAGGTGGGCAAACTCACAGGGGACCGTAAGCCAGTGAGGACTCAGCAAGTTACTTCAGGTTTATTGTAGCTACCTTAGTATTATGTAAAACGAGCGGACCCGTGCGAGAACTCACGCACAATGCGCCCCTTGTGCACACACTACCCGCCCGGCTCTAGTGCTATGTGGGCTGTACGCGTCACAGTTCTGCCAGGGGGATATCGTCTTGTTCATTTGTTTAAAAGCACTTAATAAACAAATACATATAATTCAGTTGACTTTTCAAGAAATGCAAGATTTTATCATTTCAATAATGATCTTGTCGACTTCATCGTTATGCTTAAGTCTACCATTATGCGCCACGGTTACGGCGTGTATGACGTCATCAAGTTCAGTGCATATGCACCGAGTCTGAGTTTACTCCTGGGGTCTGACGTTATGCGATACGGAGACGGCGAGTGCGAGTCCTGGGGCTTCGAGCGAAGAAAGAAGCCCTCCTGAGCCTTTCTAACATGTGTAGCATTTGTAGCATGCGTCATTTGAAATGATATAAAGTCTAATCTCTCAGACTAACTGTATCTTTTTCCTATAGCCTACTATTTAGACGATTTGGAAGATTTTGGTACAAACCACACCTTCTAACTCCCTCTGGTTTAGGAGCTTGAATTTTGTGAAACATACACCTTAGCGTATTACATAATAAGATGTTGGCTATAACTTACAACCTGTCCGAGGCTTTGCAGAGTAAGGATGTCGATTTGTCTACAGTCCTGCAAAAGATCTTATGTTACCGAACTTTAACTGTCAAGACAAATGAGGCAGAAAAAAAGAGTGGTAGTCTGAAAGACTAGACTTTATATCATTTGAAATGCTTCAAATGCTGATAAATGCTGGATGAAAGCCTCATGATCATGTAGCGAACTGCGAACAAGTGCAAACCAAGGTCAAAGGAGGTCGCTGGCAGGATGACGTCACGCTCACCGGATCGCGCGGGGAAAGGAGCAAGCTCAAGCGGTATTGTGACGTCACACACCTCAGTGCATTCTCGGTACATTTCGTCCCGTCGCCGTAACGTAACGCCAGACCTCAGCGTAACGATGATGTAGACAAGATCGTTTAAAATGATAAAACTCTCTAGAGGCATATGCCAATGCGGAAGTATTGGCAGAAACCCTTCATTTGCTAAGACAACTGCCTCGATTGTGGAAATTACAAAAATCACGCTGTAATGAACCTTTATCTATTCCAGGAGAGTATTAAATTCAATATAAATGACAGGAGTTTTAACTGTTTTGGAATAATGTATTATAATTTAATGTCCTAGTAGTACCCTTTACCACTATAGAAAATTTCAGGGTGATATCAGTAATAGTATAGGAGACGTAGAATGTCGGTGAAATATTTCGTACAGCCGCCATGTTGGATTAGTGAGACAATAAAATTCGAAAGCCACGGTCAAGGTCGCACAAAATAGTAAAAAAAAGCACACACACACTTTCTTTTGCAAAAAAAAGAAAGTAGACTTAAGAGATCAACACAGGGCGAAAAATTGTGTGTGTACTCTGAATGTCTGTCCCCCCCCCCCCCCCCTATCAATTCGAACACTGTGAAACCGAATTGAACGAAATTCGGTACAGAGGTAGCACTAGCAAAGGGCACCTCATATTCATGTTTAATATCCGTATAACACGTGGTATTTCAACAAGCAAATACAACCAGCATTCAATTATACTCCTTGAAAAGGACAAAGTTATACAATACCCATGCATTTAGGAGAAAGTAGGCTATATGTTCTTCACTGAACATATTGTTTCATAAATGAAAATTGGCTAAAAATCACAAATCGTTTTGTGCACTTAGCAAAAAAATATTTGACAAAACAAATGTTAAAATGTTTTCCATGAAAAAAGATTTGTATGTTTTTTTTAAATTATGACCGAGTATCAGATGCTTTTCTCAAAATCACATTCTCTTTCCGGAATAGCTAGTAGTGAACAGTAATAATTAAAAGTGTTTTAAGGGGACGGGGCAAGAAATAAATTGCATAGAGGCCCTTATATCTTCTCTCTGGCCCTAGAAGAAGGAAGATTGTAGTTTTACGTGTCCGTGAATCTTGTGATTATAAGCCACGGGACCTCCTTTTTACGTGGAATCCGAACCACAGGACATGGCATTTCACTTCGAAAATCCCACATGCATTCTGGCCCTAGAAATGCTATGTTCTGCTCAAGTGAGGTAAAGCACTATTACCGGTGGGAAGGAGACATAAGCAGGTAATGGTGTAACAGAGTCCTTGCGCAAGAGAGAAGGGTAATTCAGGAACACACTGTTTAAACGGGCTTCATTGTTTGCGTGAGAGTGATTTAGGAAGCTGTTTATTGTTGGCAGTGAGAGTTTCTTTTGTATTCGTGGAGTGAAATATATCTCGGGCAAGGTGAAGAAGAGAAACCCGTAGAACCTTGACCCTGTAACCGAGATCCAGGAAGTATTGCTGCCAGCGCGGAGGGGGGAATCTGGCATGCCGCACAGTGATTCCTAAATAATACACGTAGGCCTACAACAAGAAGAAATAAAACATATTCGAATTTCCCCTGATAGTAAGCCCCTACTAGATAATAGTAAATGGGGCTTGAGATTTTTGAATGTGTCTCCAATTCGGGACATTTCTCGTGAGCCCTAAAGTCTAATCACAATACTGCCAGCAAATTTTGATTGCAGCTTCAAAAATAAGTTATCAAGAAGACGCTGACATCGGGAGAGCGTGGATTCCAAGATTGTATGAAAATCGCACCCAGGGAAAATAGAGCCGACTGAGAAATTTGCGCAAATCGCGCCCAGTCTAGAAATTGTCCTCGTGACTACCGACCCCAATAAGTCATAATTGAACCAGTTGAGGCGTTGTTTTGCATCAGGATTCGATCCTGGAACGTTGGAAACTGCAGGCGAGAACAGTGCAACTGCGCCTCGTAGCCAGTCGTAACCGTCTCAACGCTAAGATCAGATGATTTAAATTCGTATTATACCAAACGTCAGGTCAAGTCCTGAGGAAAATAGCCCTCCGCGCATCTCTCACTCTCTCTTTCACTCTCTCTCTCTTTGTAGCCTCAGTGGCCTGCATAAGAGAAACAATAAATTCAAATTCAAATGCAAAAAAAAAAAAAAAACTTTGTGTTTCCGGGATGGGAACTCTTATATTGTCAACCCTCAACCTACTACACAGGTATACAGTACATATAATATCATTTGTTTGTTCCTTTTACTTAATTTCTCTCCAGTTGTATTAACTTTGCAAGCTTTCCAAGGGTCCGGGCGGGGACACCAAGAGCCCGCCGATGAGCCAGCTTGGTGTCCTAGGCGAAACCCCACACAAGACACGGCACACACACAGAAGAATTGCTGAGTTTGACATCTCCAGTTTGAACAAGTTGTCTACTTGAGGAAACCATGTTAACTTTGTAACCGTGTTGCTAACCTTTGAGCCTGATTCGCTATAAAATCAAATTACTCGGGTGCTCTTTCGCCGCTCAAACAAGGCTCGTACAAAACAAAACGTAATATAATATATTCGTACTGATTTACTCTTCTTATAGTTCCAAATACCACTAAGAAGTACAATGAAACCTCTATTAAGAGAGCAGTGACTGTTCCATGGAAAACTGGTCTTTTAGAGGGGTGGTCTCTTAATAGTAGGCTACGGTCAAATTAGGCTTCAAGACGGAAAAAATTAAATGACAACGAATTTCTTCAAAAACATGTCCTATAGGACCCCCTGAACATCCCCAGAAAAATCGCCAAAAATCGGGCTTGGGGAACACCCCTAAATTTTCAAAAAACTTCCTCCATCTTGGATTTTTCAAAAAACTGCTATAACTTATGAACGAATAGTAGAAATAAGGTGCGGTTTTCGCCAAAAGTTGTGTTTCGACTTTTACATGCTGTACTTACTATGAAAACTCACAATCAAGTCGGGGACCGTCTTTAAATTTAGAAGAAAAAAAAGACGCTTGTTATCTTAAGATTTTTGAAAAGAAAAATCGATATAACTGTTGAACGAAAAGTGCAAAGGATGCTATTCTGTCTACAAGTTTAGATTAACTTTCACAATTTGTGTACATCAAATAACTGGATATATACGAGGGGGAACGCCCCTAAATTAGAAAAGAAAACAAGTCGTAATAAACTCGCATATTGCATAAAGAAAATCTAATGCTCATAGCAGAGCATTTACAGTTTTTGGGCAAGAACATGTACAATGGATTTACGATGTTCAAAGGTTACAAAACAATCATTTTAGCTAAAACTGGCATTACAAAATATTAGTACTATAAACAATACACAAATTGCAGACATTCTACATTGAAGATAACATTTATTAGACATTAACACATATTAAGACAACATTCATTTGTTTACAACTCGTCTTCTCTTTGAGGTCTCTTTGAGGTCTCTTTGGGGGCGATGCTAGACCTCTTTTGTACAGAGACGGCGGCGGCGGCATCATTGGTTTCATTTTCGATTTGCTCCGTGTCATCTTCATCCTCGTCATCAAAGAAAGTGCGTTTGTTCAGGCATGCATCTCCTGCACATACGGCGCACATGGGATGCCTCCTCTCCTGCATTCGCAGTTTCTTGTGCAGTCTCCCTTGCATCCACACCTTACCATGTGGAGGAGACGTTCAGGCGCGGGCGGCAAGGTAGACTGAATAGGAAAGTGCCTTCCACATTCGAGTTTCCACCATACCTGCCAACTTTTGAAAAGGGCTATCAGTAAAACTCACGCGCGACAAAAAATTTAACGATTTTCGACATACCCCGGCTTGACGAAAATAATAATACTTCTGGGCTACAAAATACAATAATTCATGCTTTAAACAGGATATTTCAATGAAATCATATCTACTTACATGATTTGTAGATGAACATAACAATCAAGAAGAAATCCATGTTAATCAGCAGCAGGCGTGGTGAATATTGGTTTGGAGCATACATAACAGGACTTCCTTGATAAATTAAGCCGATATACGATATTTGAAAAAGGTTTTACACAATAAAACTTGTTTAACGTAACACAGGCAAGAAATAATATAATACACACTGCAAATCACATGCTAGTTCGACTTTAAAGTCATGGTTGTGGCCTTTTTAGCTTCCAGCAAAAAGTCTTGAGAAAATGCTTTGTCATAACAGGGACCAGAACTCCTGGTCTTCAAAATAGAAATAGACTCCAGAGATTCATTGGACATGGATGACCTGAACTGTGTCCTATTTTTCTTCACAAGGCTGAAAACACGTTCACATTCTGCATTGCTATGGGGTATGGTGAGAATAGAGAGCATTACTCTAGAAATTCGGTTATACTTAAGAAGTCCATCGGCTCCACGAATTCTTGATATTTGTGCCCAACTGGAATCACTTGCAGCATCTTGATGTGCAGCCAAAGTGTCATCTACCTGAAGAGCTGTAAACTGCCTCTGAAGCTCATTCACCACCTCATCGGTAGTTTCATTCTCTTCCTTGCATAACATGATAGGAAACTTTTCCAAGAAAAAACGAACGGAAGAAAACTGTGCATCTTCAATTTTGTCTAACCTAGCAACTTGAGCATTCTTTAGCACGTCATCCTTGAGTGGAAACTTGTTGATGATGTAGTCACAGGCAGTACAAAAGTAGTTTCTCACTGATGAAAAGAAAAGGGATTTATCTGTATCCTGGAGATCATTCACTATGTTCGAAGTTTGAATGCCAATAACTAACTCATCATCACTTCTTTGATTTTGAATCAAGTTGTACTCAACTTCAAGCAATGAGGAGCTTTTGACAATTTTGGGCTTAACAAACTTGGTGAACAGCTGCTTTAGCAAATCCATTAGAAGTTCTAATAACAAGTGAACTTGTGGGGAAGAAGTCTGAAGGGCAACATTCAATTTGTCAAATACAGGAATAGTCACATGAAGAAAAGTGCAAAAGGCCTTGTTCAAGTTTGAGGACAGGAACATAAACAATTTTTCCTCACGAGTTGTAGCAGAAGTCTTACTTTTTAGGATGGGTTTGTCACATTTGGAAGAATATGCTATTCTTTTAGGGGCATGTGTAGTAGCAGAATCAAGAATTCTCTTCTTCTGATACTCTTTGGATCCACTTTGTTCAACTTTAGGTATTCTGAAAGATGTCAAGCTTGTGGAAATGTTTTGGGTACATAATATTACTTCCTCCTTGAAGAAAGAAAGAAGAGGATCCCACTGGTCCAGTAGTCTATCCAAACATCTGCCTAAAGATAACCACCTAGTACATACATGCTTCAGAATTTTCTTTGCTTCCTTATTGTGCAAGTTCTGAAATTTCTGAAGGCGTTCTTTTCTCTTTACACTCTTCTCTAAGAAATAAAATATATCTACAAGGATCTCATCCACTTTAACTGGTAATCTTCCAGCACCTTTTTCAGCTGCTAGATTAATCAGGTGGCAAATGCACCCTATGATGGCAATACCTGGTTGAACTTCCTTCAGAACTGCTGAAACCCCATTTTTGTGTCCTATCATAACAGGAGCATTGTCGGAGCAGAAAGCCACACAGTTTTCAATTGGTATATTATGAGAACTCAGCTGTGATAACATCAGGTTACCTATGTTTCGCCCTGTTGAGTCCCCGTCCAACGCTGGTATGGATAGCACAGTGCTCACTACTTTTTCCTGCCGAACATCATAGAATGTAACAACAATAGGATACAACTTGGCATTCGTATCATTGCTTCCATCCGTTGCCAAAGAAAATGGTCCGTTCTGAAGGCACTTAACAACTTCAGATGATGCATTTTTTGCCATTTTATTTACAATGCACGTCGTTTTCGTGCGACCACAACTATATTTCTTTGCAACTTCTGATGTGGGAAACATCTTCTTAAATAAAGCGCCAGCATGATCAGCCGCACTTAAGGGCACATTGTGTTCCACCAAAAAGGAAGTAAACAGACACTCGGCCCTAATTACGTCACTGTCAACGTTACCAGCCTTGGCAAAAAAGGTGTTGATTTTCTTGCTATCTTCCTTCGATTTAACATAACTTATGTGTTTACCGCACTTCACATGATTACTTAAATCGTTTTTTCCACCATGAGCAATATTAATATCACACGCACATACCGTGCAAAAGGCAAATTTTTCTCCCTTTCTTGATTTTAGTATGCACGGAAAATCAACCGAGTATGATTCTTTAAATGTCTGGAAGTACTGTTTCTTGTTGTATTTGTTCATTCTCGATATCTACTAAAACATCGAAAGGAACCTGGATCACTAAACGTCACATAAAATTATAACATAAATCGCATAAAACACAGCCCACACTTCATTAAAACAAGTCAAAGCACACAAGTCAAATGAACACGACGCCAACCTCGTAAAGAAAGAATATGCACATGGTAGAGAGAAAAAAACACACACGTGGAACGAATGTAATTAGTCCAAGGAATACAGGAAACTGCGAAGCACGAAGATATAGCACAAAAACTCGAACACTTCATTAATATATGCCATAACCTTAAAATACGAAAACATTCAAAGAACGCCAACTTCGCGAACAATAAACAACTCACGTGGTCAAAGAATATCGTTTAAATCGCAACGAGCGAACGTAGGGGAACAAAGAATTTGCGAAGCAGAGCGTGTTGACACCTAAGATTCACATGGAAGAACGGTTATCCCGGCTTCAAATTCAATTACAATGACGACACAAACATGACACGGTCAAAAGTACGAATCAACTCAAAGAACGAGTTATCGACTATCGCGGACTTGCCTTCGACCCACGCAAACAATCGATTGTACGGAAGTGGGAGGGATTATCGAATGTTAATTATCGTTTCAAATTTTTGTCCGCGAAATCGTAAAATGACACCGTTCATCCGTAAAACCGTAAAATGCTGCAATTTCCGTAAATTTTACGGATAAACCGTAAAAGTTGGCAGGTATGCATCCCCAATCTTGCGGTGGAAGACTGTTGCCCTTCCAAGCTTGAACCTGGTCGTAGACGCGCAGACAGTGTTGACGTGCCGCAGCGGAAGAAGGAGGAAGGCCAGAAAGATTCATGACGAAGTTTGGTGGTTTCTTTCCCACGGTTTGGATGTACTTCTTAAATCGTGCTTTGTCAAGGCCCTCTCCTGGTTTGCCTCCGTAGAGCTTGATGCTAAATTCCTGTCCTGAATCAAACAAAGCATAGGTAATGTACAGTATACCGACCTCTAGCAGTCAGAATTAAAAGATCAGACCGGTATTATAAGAACAAGTACTAAAGAAAAGAACGAATTTACCTGCAGCTGCAATTTTATCTTGTGTTGCGGACTCGTCCAGGAAAACAGCGACTGTTTTACGGAGTTGTTGGTCGTTGTGTAGTTTATTGAAGCGTACCAACGGACTCTTGTAACAAAAGGCGGAGGTGGTATCACATCCCATCATTGCGTGGACAAACAGTAAGTGAGCTGTCATTTCTTTTTTTTTTTTTTTTTTGCAATCAAAACATCCGCGTCACTGGGTGCATGGAGGACTGGGAAGTTTGCTGCCTGAAATGCTGCTCCTAGAAGGTTTACGAAAGTCTTTTTTTTTTGTCAACGTTGGATAAAAACGGTTCTTATGGTGCAGTCAAAATGTTGGAAGATGTCACTTCTACCCAAGCTGACGACTTTCCGATGCAACGGCGACCATGTGCAGCGTCTTTCGTGCTCGCCTCGTAGCCGTCGAACACTATAATGACACTTGCCCCGTAATGCCTTCGTACGTAGTCCGTTTAGGCATTGAACACATCGTCTTAGGTTGCTGGGCGAGGCCAATGCACGCGGTGTATAAGATCGCCACCGTCTAGAACGAACTTGGGGTTATCAGGCATCTGACTGCTCACCTGACAGACTGTCTATAACCTGATATATCTTCAATAACACCAGCACGGAGCCCAACGTTGTCGAACAAAGCTTGGGGATATGGTACCAACTCGTGCCGTACGCAGTCTTCCAACTCATCCTCGGTTCTGACGACACAGGCGATGCGGCGGGACTATTGGTTGGGATTTACTACGACCGGTTCCTTGTTGATCACGAGTGTCTTCTTCATGGCAGTGAAAGTTGTCACTTGATCCTTCCGTTTTAGAGTGACGGTGTCAAATGACTTCCCCACAACACTTCTCACCGCCTTTTCGCCCAACTCTTCGGCCAAATCACAATTGACGCTTTCGTCTGCAATTATTCCAGTTGACAGGGAGACGAGATCTTGGATTTCTTAAAGGAAGAATGTTGTTTTAGCCACTCAACGAATTTCTTAAAGTCTTTGGAGTCTCGAGACTGCCAGGATGCCAGCAAAGAGACGAGTTGTTCAGAGGTTTCACTTCTAATTCCTACAAAGGCTTCCACTTCTTCTATCACTTGTAGACTCGCCGGCAAAGTGCGAATCCAACGGGCTACGATTGCATCAGAGATACCTCGACCTTGAGTAAACCCACCGCTGACTTTCATTATCTCATCAAAACCTGTTCGATGGTCATGTCTGTCCATACCCCACACCAAATTTATCCGATCGACGGACAGTGAAAAAGCTTTTCTTGACGAACAACTCAAATTCCTTGTGTCAAAGTTGATTCAAGCTGAGCCATGCTCTGAAGATAGATGTGAGCCGCCTTGGCGTAGTGAATTTGTCCTGCGGCATGCAGGCAATTTAGCATTCTTTGAACAGCGGATAGGTAAATGCTCCAATCTCCGGATCTTTCCGCTCGAACAAAGTCATGAATGATCGCTGTCTGTCGAAAATATTACAGCTACTGTTTCGAAGTTCGACTTTTTTCTTCCATTTCAGCCATCCACGACGAAACAGCCTGGAGTAGTTCTTCCACCTGGAGAAAAGATTCTTCTGAAGATCCGGTGTTAAAAACCTTTTCGTAAGCTAGATCAAGAGTTTCGACGTCGGAGGCAGACAGGCGTTTCTGTTCCTGGCATGGCCGATAGCAGCTCGAGAGAGGGAATGAGCTTGCAAAGTTCTTGCATATGCGGGTCCGCCCATCATTTGGACAACTGTGTTTTTACGTTTACTTAGTATATCACAAAATTTTAAAATATATTCCAAGAAATCAGGCTTCTTTCTTGAAATTTAAG
The DNA here is from genome assembly GCA_946902985.2 of Meconema thalassinum. NCBI lineage: Eukaryota > Metazoa > Arthropoda > Insecta > Orthoptera > Tettigoniidae > Meconema > Meconema thalassinum. The sequence goes on along the minus strand of OX336399.1, from coordinate 159,967,167 downwards.
GACGTTCCCCATCTTACATACGCAATAATAAAATAAACAGAAGTTCTGAAAGTTAAATTAATTATATAGACGAAAACAGCACCTTTTTATCAATTTTCGTTTAGGAGAAAGCTTTTTTAAGTAGATAATAAAGAGTTTTTTCAAAATTTGAAGACGGTCCCCGACCTGAATGTGAGTTTTCATTGTAGGTACAACACCTAGAAGTCGAAACAACTTTGGGCGAAAATCGCACCTTATTTCTACTTTTCATTCAGAAAAATAGCAGTTTTTTGAAAAATCCAGGATGGCGGGGGTTTTTTGAAAATTTAGTGGTGTTCCCCAAACCCGATTTTTGGCGATTTTTCTGGGGATGTTCAGAGGATCCTATAGAACATGTTTTTGAAGAAATTCGTTCTCATTTAATTTTTTCCGTATCCGGCCAAATTTTGTCCTAATATGACTGCACTATAATAGGGGTTGACATTAAATATAATCTTATACTGCATTATTAATAAAGTAAAGTTGTAACACATACTTGATTACAATTTATCTGCATTGGTTCACATTTACAAATTAATTACAATTAGTTATTTTCGAGCTCTGTCATTTAAAAAGTCATGAATTGATCTCTGTTTCAGTTTAGCACTTTTTTTTTTACAATTTCACTTTCTAGAATATCTTATAGTGAGTTCGAAAGTCCATTAGTTTGTTCTGGGTTCAAACAATCTTCTACGAGAGCCGTTACATTACACTTTTTCTAATGACCATTGTTTATATCACCCTCATCAACGTCTCCAATGGGAAGGCAGACTAGAAGTGGTCTTTTGAAAGAGGTCAGACTGAGAAAATGCCTGGTCTTTGGTCGGGGAGAGGGGTGGTCCTTAAATAGAGGTAACAAACACATAGACCTTATGAGGTTTTAAATCGGTTCCAAGAAAAATCGGTCTTTAGGAGGGGTGGTCTTTTAATAGGGGTGGCCTCTTAGAAAGGTTTCACTGTATGTACAAACACACAATTCATCACACGAAAAGTATAGTTGGTAAAGCTCCCAAGTAACGTGAAAATTAAAAATATATTCATATATTTTTACAAAGGAAATCGTGAAAAGTAATCTCTCCAGCTTATGGGAACTTAGCAACATGTGCTGAAAAATTTTGAACGCCAAAACAAGCAGAAAAGTGTGAACTTTTCCTGGCGCGTTAGACTCTTCACAGACCAGAACATCAAAGGGACCGCTTAGGTCTTGAGGTGACGAAGTATAGGTGCTAGGGATATCCCTGGTAATCAGCTATGTGTTCTTGGCTGTGTGTTGAATTTGTCTGATATCCTACGTTTTTGTGCTGGATGTAGTTATGTAGCGTGTGTATATGTATATTACTCATTAGTAGGGCTAGGGGTTTTATGTAATATCAACATACAAAATATGTACATACATCTAGACTATTTATGTAATATTAGGTAAATTATGTTTAAAAAATTAAAATATGTAACATTAATATAATTTTTATATAAACAGTATATTACACATGCTATTACTTGAAGAGTCCTCATTTTATTAATATTTTTTGCAAAATAAAGTGTGGTACAATAATAAATTAATTATGGCAATTATAGCAAATTTATTAAGTTACATTATACGCTAAGGTTGGTGTATTCTTTGAATACACGGTACCTGAGATATAATTTTTATTGCTCCTTGCATGTTCATTTCTTCCTTTCTCTTTGTCAAACACCAACAGTGATCTTTGTTTTCTCCTTGATAGGCAAATCTCTTATGTCTTCATAAGTCTGTTCTAGATATATAACTTCTGTGACCCACCTAGCGTCACCTCGCAGCGAATCTCTGAAGCTCCTCAACTCTTCCTGGTGCTAGAGGACTTACTTATCCATTTGGCCACCAGATCCTGTTACCATCGCCAGCTATTTTCTCCTTGAGCAAGAGGACTACGTCTACTTCTTTACTCACCATGCTGCGCTAGTATCATCTGTTATCAACTCTTAGAAGATCAGCTCAGCAAGAGATTAATTTTTTGTTTTAAAGTTGGCAATGTTTATATGCTCTCCTTTTGTCTCCTACCCCCCACTCTTTCCCCCTTTTTTGGTCCCTCCGTGCTCCGTTGAGCAGCTCTCACTTCTCAGTCTGCAGTTGACTCGGTCAGTCAAAGCTCCGCTCGAGCTAGCCTCCTCAAACCAAGAGGCTCACCCTCTTCTACGCCATGTTGGCTAAGTAGTCATCAACGGAAACTTCGACTTCAACATGAAATCAAGATAAGTACCATTTTAAAAGTTTTAACCTCATCTTCATGGTTTTAACTTCCACGTGCTTTTAATTATAATTTATAGACAGTGTGAAATCATTTACTTTGGGGCAAAAATCATTCTTCGTGGGATTTGCCATGTTGAGCTTTTGCTTGTATAAGCCAACCTTACTAAAAAAGAGCTTTTCTTAAGCTATTCAAATGAGAAATCCTCTCGCTACGTGGGATATTATCTAATACCCGCTGTCTATAATTATAAAGCTAGTTCCTCCGTTGGATTTTCTCAACCCCATTTTCTGCTAAGGTCGTTCTGGAACCTTCGAGATCTTGTACTCTATCTGCGAGTCTTGCCGTCAAGTATTGTTCACGCACTTGTGAAAATGCTAGTTAAAATGAGGAATCTTCCTTAAATTACTGCAATAGCGAACTTTCTTCCCCCGTTGGAACATTCTATGGCGCATTTAATTGTAAATCACAACTTTTTCAAGAAATAGACTCACCTATATAGTGCAATCAGTTATTTCCATAATTGCAATAACTTTCTTTCTCATAAACTTCAGTGTTTCTATAGTGAACTTTGCATCCATCTTTATAGACTACAGTGATAACCAGTGCTTGCTCCACGTTTCTACCGCGTCGCGCTCGTCCGTTTACATTAAATACGGCCATGAACATTGATCCTATATCCCAATGATCTTTCCTCAACCTTCTACTAACAACCATTATTAATAAAATTGTAACTTTCTATAAGGCGTCACTCACGAAGTGCCCTTCCAACTTTGCTAGTTTAACATTAGTTAAATTCTGCATAATTGCTTGTGTGATACAAGTTTTAAATCACATTGTTCCTTTCCTATAATCAGGGAAAACATTTCTTTAAACTCTTGAGCGAGTCATGTTCAGGTTTCACGAAATGGAAACTGTCCCATTTGGCGAGTGATTCCTGCTCAAACTTGGGAAGTCTAGAACTTTCCTTTTCACTTTCTTCAGGTTTCACAGTAAGTGACCTGCCCTCTTTGTATAATTCTCATATATTAATTCTGTATAAATATAAGAAGTTGTAGGAACTTCTATCTTATTTTTCATGTTGTTATTATTGTTATTTTCAAAGTTGTCACTTTCTCTAGATCATTCTCTCAAGAATTTCTGAAGGTGCACTTTTTGTACTCCAATTCACGTTCAAGCTTTAATTATTTCATTGCTCATTTGTTTAAATCTTATAAAGATTTTAGAAACATGTAAGGTTTGAAACCTTGTAAATTGTCAATTGCCTGGAGCAACCGTTTAATGTTGAGAGGTCTGCGACCCTATTTGTTAAAAAGTTCAAATGAACTATGTTTGTCAAAATTAAATTGCATAATTGTTAATTTCCTCAAACTTCTTCTAATTGTAAAATAAACGAATCTTTTCCCTTCGCTTTTTCATTTGCGAATACAAAGTTTAGGCAAAATCCTGTCTTCCTTGACTCTCCTCACTCAATGACATTAAAATCATTAATAGGGCTTTCACCATTTGTTGCATTTGAGCAAGAACTCTTAATTTTCACCTCACTAAAGTTCTTTTTAGCTTTAATAGCTAATTCTAATTGGCCAGTAAGGCAAGTAAAGCTCGCTAAGCCAGCTACCTGCTTGTGGAGACCCTCTCCGAAAACTTATGGTCAGTTTTCTAAAAGATAAGTGTTTCTTTTTGTCTAAACTTTTAGCCGGCTCCTCGCTGAGTAAAAGCTTAGCCATTTTCCAATGCAACCATTGGTTCATTTACCAAGATTACTCCATAAGGCATAATCCTTTATCATTTTCCTTCTTAGAGACACTTGGTCGCCCTTACAGGAACTCCATAATTTTGGAAATTGAAAATACCAAAACTGAGTTAAATCATTGGCATTCTTCGAATTACTTTGTAAAACCTAATTTCTTTGAGAAGACATACAGTAAATTTGTTCCTCTCAGTCTTGCCAGACCATCACTCTTCCCCATAGTAGTTTTATATATGCTTGAGAGGGATTATACGAAAGCCACTCTCTTGCAAACCGCCCAAGTTCTATCTGTGTTTCTCGTCAGCTTAGACCAAGTCCTTACTCATTTTAGGTATCCGAAAGCGGATTTTCGGTGGCAACCACCTTTAAGTGTGTTTAAAACTAAACTTATTAATTTTGTGGGACTCTCCTCCTATTTTCTATCCTTTTTTTTTCAATCCAAAACCTACTTCCCTTTTTTTAATCATCTTCCCTTGGTGGGTGGGTTATTCCTCAGCCAATAAACTACCCAAAATTTGGTGCCGAAACCTGGGAGAGCCCATTTTTCTTTTTTCTTTTTTCTTTTAAAAAAAGTGTCATTTGACAATACTTTGCATATTTCTAATATCTGTGTTGAATATTTCAGCTATAACCACATCGTGCAAAGCCTGTGAACGGGAAAGAGGCCGCTCCTGTCTCCTATGGTGTGTCCCATTCTTTCTACTCATTCGCTGCCGCCAGCTTGACAGCATTTCCAAGGTTCCACAGTTTCGTGAGTTACATTTTCATCTACCTTCTTTAATATGGCTCCCACTGATAAGGATAAGGATGAAAAACTTACTTCTAAACGAGCATCCTATAAAGGGCAAATTACCCGATTCAGAAGGTACATAAAAGAATTAGATCCCTCAGACGCGCAATTAGACTTGTTGAAACATCGTGTAAAGGATTTTGAACGTTCATATGAAAACTACTGTAACATTCAAACTGAAATAGAAACTTGCATGCTTAATCAAACAGAAGATCGTGTCGAAGTAGAAAACCTATATTACGAAGGCATAGGTTCTGCTTTCAAAATAATACGCCAACTCGAAGAGGAGCAGAAAAAGGACGCTTCTGTTCTTGGTTCCCTTCACGAACCACAAACTTCGTTCCGTGAGGGCACTCACAAGCCCAAACCAACTTTACCGAAAATTGATTTACCCCATTTTTCTGGAGATGAATCTGCTTGGGATTCTTTCTATGAGTTATTTTGCTCCCTTGTTCATGACAATGAAGACATTCAAGTCATTTACAAGTTTCATTACTTGAGATCTATCCTTCGAGGTCAAGCTTTGCAGTTGGTTGAAGCACTTCCTCTGCGTGCCGAAAATTACCCCATTGCCTTTAACTTATTAAAAGAAAGATATGGAAATTTACGTTTACGTATTCAACGCCATATTAAGGCTCTATTTAACCTACCTGCGTCACAGCACAATGACGTCACTAGTTTGCGTACTTTAATTGACACTACCCAACTCCACGTTAAAGCTTTGTCCCAATAAGATCAACCTACTGAACATTGGGATACTTTCCTAATACATTTAGTAGTCTCTAAAGTTGATGCTGCTACTCTCAAAGCTTGGGAAATTGAACTTTCTAAAGAAGACGACTACTCTTACGAGCATTTAGTCACTTTCATAAACGCTAGATGCCAACTTTTAACCGCTCTAGCTAATCAAAGTGAACCTTCATCTCCTAGTTCCAAATTCGAATTAATGTCCATCAAATCCAAAAGTGAACGCTCAGCGTCCAATACCCAAAAACCCGGGTCCAGCTCATCCAAATTCAAATCAAACTCCACTGGTTACCCAACTAGGTCTAGTGAACGTCGTGTTGCTAGCTCTATTGTTTTAAACACGCAAAGCGAACCTCGCAAAAGTTTAAACGAACCTGTAAAGTGCATACTTTGTAAAGATCCCCATGCCCTATACCTCTGCAAATCTTTTAAAGAAATGTCAGTCGATGACAGACGAAAATTAGTCGCTCAAAACAAACATTGTTTCAACTGCCTAGCGCCCACGCATTCTGCTTCTAACTGTAAGTCCACAAGACTTTGCTACCATTGTGAAAAGGCTCATCATACTCTGCTACATCGTCATGATCAGGCAAGGTCATCGACAGCATCTACTTCGCCGAAAAATGATAGTGCTAACAATTCTAATGCTTCATCGTATATTCAAAATGCTAAGTCCATTCGCAGTGCGCAAGTATTGTTGTCTACTGTCCAAATTGACGTTCAGGATAACTTTGGCAACTGGGTCCGTGCACGCGGTCTTCTAGACTCAGCGGCAACTCATGATTTTGTGTCCAATTCCTTGATTAGAAAACTAGGCCTACCTGTAAACCCCACTTCTATCAACGTGTCGGGCATCAACAGCTCAAAATCGCAAGCTTTACAATTCTCAAAGCTAACTATAAGAGATACTTGTCATAGAAACAACTTTCTCAAACTTAATTGTCTAATTCTTAATAGCATTGGGGAAGACACTCCAAGTCACTCTGTGGATATTTCAGGGTTAAACATTCCCTCGCATTTAAGGCTAGCCGATCCTTGTTTTAATATGCAGAACCCTATTGACATACTCTTTAGTGCCAATGTTTTCTGGAATTGCCTACGTAAACAGGTTCGTAAGTTATCCTCAAACGTGGTCGCCAGAGACACTAATTTTGGATGGATCGTCACGGGGCAACTTCCCCATTATTCTCCTCAACCCGCATCGCAATGTTACTTCTCCAATACTGACCTGGAACAGTTCTGGAGACTTGAAACTATTAATTCTCCTAATGTAACCTCTTCAGAAAATGAATTCTGTGAGCAACTTTTTTTGAACACCACCACTCGTTCTTCTGATGGCCGGTTCGTTGTTCAAATGCCAAGATTACACAATCCTCCTAAACTTATCAACTCTCAGTCTAAAGCTCGAAAAGCTCTCTTTGCTATCGAGAGCAAATTCAAAAAGGAACCTCTTGTTAAACAACAGTACACTGATTTCATGGATGAGTATGAAAGCTTAGATCATATGGAAGTTGTTAACAAATCTAATGATGAATTGCACCCCCCAATTGAAACGGTTTATTTAAATCATCATCCCGTGTGGAAAAACCCTCTTGTAAAAGATAAAATTCGAGTTGTTTTCAATGGTTCATCACCCGACGTTAATGGCAACAGCCTTAACGACACTCTTTATTCTGGTCCTGCTATTCAATCAGATTTATCTGCTATACTCTTAAACTTTCGATTATTTCCCATAGCTGTCATAGCCGACATAAAACAGATGTACCGTCAAGTGTTAATTCAACCAGAACAACGAGATCTTCAAAGAATCTTGTGGCGTGATGAAACCAGTAAGCCCATTAAGGTATTTCGCTTGAAAACGGTTACTTATGGCTTAAAACCCTCTGCTTTCCTTGCTATCCGATCCCTACACTTGCTAGCCTCTCAAGATGGTCATTTATTTAACCCCAAAGCCTCTGAAGCACTAACTACGTCATTCTATGTTGACGATTATTTGCAATCCTTCCCCTCTTTGGAGGAAGCTTCTTTTGTATCTTTAGAACTTCGGGCATTACTAAGGAATGGAGGTTTCCCACTCCATAAGTGGAACTCCAACTCCCCTGAGTTTCTCGCTCAGTTTCCCATCGAAGACGTAGATCCTTCTTCTGTCGAAATTTGTGGTAACTCCGAATCTATAAAAACCTCTAGGAGTTCACTGGTGCACTAGCACTGACACTCTTATCTACAAAGTTTCGCTCGCAGAAGAGCTTCCTAATACAAAAAGACAAATTCTCTCTGAAATTGCAAAAATTTTTGATCCACTTCAATTCCTTGCCCCATTTATCGTTATAGCCAAACTCTTCATGCAAGAGCTGTGGTCGCTTAAATGTGAATGGGATGACACTGTCCCTCTTTCTTTTCTTAATCGTTGGCTCTCGTTTCGCAGCAATTTGCTGGATCTTTCCCTTATTGAAATTCCCAGGAATTTAATCAGCTCTCATTCTAATGCATCTTTTTTCCTTCATGTGTTCGCGGACAGATCCGAAAAAGCTATGGTTGCTGTGCATATTTAGTTTATCACGATTCACTCTATGGATCTCTAGTTTCCAACCTTGTTTGTGCCAAATCGAAGGTCGCTCCTCTTAAAACTATCACTTTGCCTAGGCTCGAACTGTGCGCTGCACTCATGGCTGCAGAACTTGTCAAGAAATTACGGGAAGTATTAAAGGTCGAATTCTCGCAAATCTATCTCTGGAGCGATTCCATGATCGCCCTTTCTTGGATCGCCAAGAACCCCTCTCACTGGCAAACTTTCGTTGCAAACAGGGTTTCCAAAATTCAAACTCTTTCTTCTGGATGTCAATGGAGGCATGTTCCCAGTGCGGATAATCCAGCTGATATTATCTCTCGTGGTTGTTTACCCTCTCAATTGGCAGCTTCCCAATTGTACTGGCATGGGCCCTCGTGGCTAATCGAAGAATCTTCCTCATGGCCTTCTAAACCCCCAGCTACAAACTCCAACTTGCCTGACGCTAAAGTACCTCTACCCATTGCTTCGTGTCTTGTTTCCAACGCTTCTCATCCTTTGTTGTCCCGCTATTCTTCTTTTCATAAACTACTACGGATTGTCGCCTATCTCCTTAGATGGAAATATCTTGTGGTTGACCAACCTCTTCTCCCTAAACCACACCTTACCAATCATGAATTGAATCTCGCTACCGTTAAGGTTTTACAACTGACACAGCAAGAAGCCTTTTCTTCTGAATTGTCTTTGCTTTCTTCTAAAAGAGATCTTCCCAAATCCAGCCGTCTTCGTGCTTTAGCCCCGTTTCTTGATGACCATGGGTTACTCAGGGTAGGTGGAAGGCTCTCGCAATCTTTACTCTCTGAAGACAAAAAGCATCCCGTTATTTTGCCTTCCAAACATCACGTAACTTCCTTAATTATACGTGACTTTCATTACCGTAATCTTCATGTTGGTACACGTACTCTGCTTTGCCTCTTAAGGGAAAAGTACTGGATTATAAATGGAATTCATGAAGTTTCTTCTGTAATTCATAAGTGCATTCCTTGTTTCAAAGCGAAACCTAAAATCAATACTCAATTAATGAGCGATCTGCCCTCTTTTCGTTCTTCTCCTATACGCCCATTTGCTTTAACTGGCGTGGACTATATGGGTCCGTTCCAATATCAACGAAACTCTCCTGAAGCTAAACGCAAATTGTTTGGTAAGCTTTATGTTTCTCTCTTTGTTTGCATGGTTACCGGCGCAATCCACTTGGAACTAGTAACGAATGCTTCTACTTCTTATTTTTTATCAGCTGTCTCTCGTTTCACCGCTAGGCGTGGTGTTCCTTCTGAGATGTTCTCTGATAACGCTTCCACCTTTCAGGGCGCAGCTTCCCTGTGGAAGAAAGCTCTCACTTCCTCTCCTGCCATGGAACAAATCTCTAATTTTTCTTATTCAAAAGGTTTCAAATGGCGCTTCATACCTCCTTACGCTCCGCATCATGGTGGTAGGTGGGAATCTTGCGTAAAGCTCACTAAACGTCATTTAAGAAAAGTCTTAGGTAATCGAATTCTGACTTACGAAGAATTCAATTCATTGTCTGTTCTGATTGAAGGTGTTGTTAACTCTCGCCCCTTAACTCCGCTTTCCAATGACCCTGATGACCTACTTCCACTCACCCCTGGTCACTTCCTCATCGGCACTTCTCTTTCTGCCCCTCCTCCTCTTCCCAATTCTTACAGGGATTTTAATTTACCTATTGTTTGGCGTAAACTTGAAGCCCTCCGTAATTCTTTTTGGAAGAGATGGAACTTGGAATATTTAACTCCCTTGCAACGGAGGCAGAAGTGGTTTCTTTCCAGTCCCGACATTAAAGTGGGGGACTTGGTCTTGGTTAGGGATGTTTCTCCCCCTCTAGTCTGGACTTCCGGTAGAGTGACCAAGTGTTACCCTGGAAGAGATGGGAGAGTCAGGGTGGTCAGAGTCTTGACCATTAACGGTTCGATTACAAGACCCCTGTCTTTGATCGCTCCTCTTCCATTAAATGTGTAACTGTTTATTTGCTCTCTGTTGGTGTTTACCCCCCAGTATGGTGTATTCTTTGAATACACGGTACCTGAGATATAATTTTTATTGCTCCTTGCATGTTCATTACTTCATTTCTCTTTGTCAAACACCAACAGTGATCTTTTGTTTTCTCCTTGATAGGCAAATCTCTTATGTCTTCATAAGTCTGTTCTAGATATATAACTTCTGTGACCCACCTAGCGTCACCTCGCAGCGAATCTCTGAAGCTCCTCAACTCTTCCTGGTGCTAGAGGACTTACTTATCCATTTGGCCACCAGATCCTGTTACCATCGCCAGCTATTTTCTCCTTGAGCAAGAGGACTACGTCTACTTCTTTACTCACCATGCTGCGCTAGTATCATCTGTTATCAACTCTTAGAAGATCAGCTCAGCAAGAGATTAATTTTTTGTTTTAAAGTTGGCAATGTTTATATGTTCTCCTTTTGTCTCCTACCCCCCACTCTTTCCCCCTTTTTTGGTCCCTCCGTGCTCCGTTGAGCAGCTCTCACTTCTCAGTCTGCAGTTGACTCGGTCAGTCAAAGCTCCGCTCGAGCTAGCCTCCTCAAACCAAGAGGCTCACCCTCTTCTACGCCATGTTGGCTAAGTAGTCATCAACGGAAACTTCGACTTCAACATGAAATCAAGATAAGTACCATTTTAAAAGTTTTAACCTCATCTTCATGGTTTTAACTTCCACGTGCTTTTAATTATAATTTATAGACAGTGTGAAATTATTTACTTTGGGGCAAAAATCATTCTTCGTGGGATTTGCCATGTTGAGCTTTTGCTTGTATAAGCCAACCTTACTAAAAAAGAGCTTTTCTTAAGCTATTCAAATGAGAAATCCTCTCGCTACGTGGGATATTATCTAATACCCGCTGTCTATAATTATAAAGCTAGTTCCTCCGTTGGATTTTCTCAACCCCATTTTCTGCTAAGGTCGTTCTGGAACCTTCGAGATCTTGTACTCTATCTGCGAGTCTTGCCGTCAAGTATTGTTCACGCACTTGTGAAAATGCTAGTTAAAATGAGGAATCTTCCTTAAATTACTGCAATAGCGAACTTTCTTCCCCCGTTGGAACATTCTATGGCGCATTTAATTGTAAATCACAACTTTTTCAAGAAATAGACTCACCTATATAGTGCAATCAGTTATTTCCATAATTGCAATAACTTTCTTTCTCATAAACTTCAGTGTTTCTATAGTGAACTTTGCATCCATCTTTATAGACTACAGTGATAACCAGTGCTTGCTCCACGTTTCTACCGCGTCGCGCTCGTCCGTTTACATTAAATACGGCCATGGACATTGATCCTATATCCCAATGATCTTTCCTCAACCTTCTACTAACAACCATTATTAATAAAGTTGTAACTTTCTATAAGGCGTCACTCACGAAGTGCCCTTCCAACTTTGCTAGTTTAACATTAGTTAAATTCTGCATAATTGCTTGTGTGATACAAGTTTTAAATCACATTGTTCCTTTCCTATAATCAGGGAAAACATTTCTTTAAACTCTTGAGCGAGTCATGTTCAGGTTTCACGAAATGGAAACTGTCCCATTTGGCGAGTGATTCCTGCTCAAACTTGGGAAGTCTAGAACTTTCCTTTTCACTTTCTTCAGGTTTCACAGTAAGTGACCTGCCCTCTTTGTATAATTCTCATATATTAATTCTGTATAAATATAAGAAGTTGTAGGAACTTCTATCTTATTTTTCATGTTGTTATTATTGTTATTTTCAAAGTTGTCACTTTCTCTAGATCATTCTCTCAAGAATTTCTGAAGGTGCACTTTTTGTACTCCAATTCACGTTCAAGCTTTAATTATTTCATTGCTCATTTGTTTAAATCTTATAAAGATTTTAGAAACATGTAAGGTTTGAAACCTTGTAAATTGTCAATTGCCTGGAGCAACCGTTTAATGTTGAGAGGTCTGCGACCCTATTTGTTAAAAAGTTCAAATGAACTATGTTTGTCAAAATTAAATTGCATAATTGTTAATTTCCTCAAACTTCTTCTAATTGTAAAATAAACGAATCTTTTCCCTTCGCTTTTTCATTTGCGAATACAAAGTTTAGGCAAAATCCTGTCTTCCTTGACTCTCCTCACTCAATGACATTAAAATCATTAATAGGGCTTTCACCATTTGTTGCATTTGAGCAAGAACTCTTAATTTTCACCTCACTAAAGTTCTTTTTAGCTTTAATAGCTAATTCTAATTGGCCAGTAAGGCAAGTAAAGCTCGCTAAGCCAGCTACCTGCTTGTGGAGACCCTCTCCGAAAACTTATGGTCAGTTTTCTAAAAGATAAGTGTTTCTTTTTGTCTAAACTTTTAGCCGGCTCCTCGCTGAGTAAAAGCTTAGCCATTTTCCAATGCAACCATTGGTTCATTTACCAAGATTACTCCATAAGGCATAATCCTTTATCATTTTCCTTCTTAGAGACACTTGGTCGCCCTTACAGGAACTCGATAATTTTGGAAATTGAAAATACCAAAACTGAGTTAAATCATTGGCATTCTTCGAATTACTTTGTAAAACCTAATTTCTTTGAGAAGACATACAGTAAATTTGTTCCTCTCAGTCTTGCCAGACCATCACTCTTCCCCATAGTAGTTTTATATATGCTTGAGAGGGATTATACGAAAGCCACTCTCTTGCAAACCGCCCAAGTTCTATCTGTGTTTCTCGTCAGCTTAGACCAAGTCCTTACTCATTTTAGGTATCCGAAAGCGGATTTTCGGTGGCAACCACCTTTAAGTGTGTTTAAAACTAAACTTATTAATTTTGTGGGACTCTCCTCCTATTTTCTATCCTTTTTTTTTCCAATCCAAAACCTACTTCCCTTTTTTTAATCATCTTCCCTTGGTGGGTGGGTTATTCCTCAGCCAATAAACTACCCAAAGGTGTATGATTCACAAAACTCGAAGCTCCTAAACCAGAGGGAGTTAGGTGTGGTTTGTACCAAAATCTTGCAAATCGTCTTAATAGTACAGGAAAAATCTTGTATTTCTTGAAAAGTCAACGGAAATATATATTTGTTTACTAAGTTCTTTTAAACAAATAAACAAGACTATAGCCCCCGGCAGAACTGTGTCGAGTACAGCCCGCATAGCACTAGAACACATGGGGCGTACACAACCCATTATGCAAGAGTTCTCGCACGAGTCCGCTAGATTGAATAAATTCCATTATTATGTATGGGAAAATGTTTACGAACTCAAGCATGAGTATTGTGAGCGGCACTTTATGTTTCCGGGGTGGGAGGAAATATAGCAGCCTTTCTGAACAACCGGTTGAAAAGTAGAGTCTCAGGTACTCACTGGACAACAGTCTCCGGCAGGGTGCTACGAGAATTCCCATCCCCTATCTCCACCAATGTATATCGTGGAATTCTTCACTGGCGCTTTCTCAGAAGCTTATGAATTGCATGGAAAATCCGTTTCATGTACCTGAGTTTCTAGTGAACAAATATTAACATACAGACTGTTTTGAATCACCGTATATTTCACTAGCGAAAAAATACTTTTCTTTTTACAGTAAGAGATAGCAGATAGGATATGTAATTTTAGATAAAAGTAATAGTCAAATGTCATTATGATCAGATATGTACCAATAAAATGTAATTATTATACGATAGCTAAGGTTCTAATTCATGGACATTTATCATTTTAGTTATGTATAAGCGACGGGAAAGAATATGTATTTACATAAAAATCCGATCTCTGCACTTGCTAAAGCTCCACGTGGCTCCAGTGTTGAGCAAGAATGGGATTCGGGCCTCGGCATTAGAATATAAGACCAGTATAGCCTATATGACTGATTAATGAGGATTTACACGTCGCAATATACAATCCAGAATCCAGGACTTCAGAAGAAGATCACTGATGTGACCAGTGTCTAACTACCAATACCAAGGACGAAAATAATTAAGTTATAAAGAAAAAGAATGAGATCCTACACGTCGTCCTTTGGAAACCGCATGGAATTCTCCATTTACACTTACCAGTGCATTCTTGGAATTTCCCAACGAAAAGCACCACCAAATTCCTTCCCACAGCTTGCCACATAACAAGCTGTGAAATAACTCACGCAATAATTGGAATATTCCACCCGAGATCAGACAGTGTCCATCCAAGTGAGAGGCAGACCACTCAGGAAACTGATAAGCTTGAAACCAAAAACTCTCAGGGGTTCACAATTAAAGTTCACTAGCCGACCCGTGCGAGAAATCTCGCATGTTCATAAGCCACCCTTCCCTTTAATAGATTTATAATAAGAGCCTTACGGAGAAAGGTTGTTATGTTTATATTTTAAGCGAATGATTATAGGACACTATTCAAGTTTCAGGCGTCCCTACGGTCAAAATGCGAACTGAACCGCAATGATGTCAATTATTTTCAGACAACAACAGTATTTACAAATCGCACACTTCGTACAGATTTTTATAAGTCATTTTTTAAAGAAATTAAAGAGATTTAAGAAATTAGAGTACAATGCGTCACTGGTAATGCATATTCTCTTTCATTTGAAGGCTCATTTTCACGATCGGTCGCTTGTGAGCGCCACAGGAGGGATCTGTACTACTGAAATAATATGATACGCGTATTTACACGCGTATTTACTCAACCTCCTGGATTACAATACATACTACAGTTCAAGCTTTCTGATTGGATAATTAGTGACAAATTTGCATATGAGAATTGCGAGATATCAAACAAGTGTGTTTTAATCTTTGCGTCGATAGGGGGCGCAGTTATTTGCTTTCTGCGTACAATTGAAAAGTTGTGTGTCCCATCTTTGGTGTGCCAGAAAGGCAAAATTGGTCTACTTGTATATAAGCTTTATTGCACCAAACGGCCAAGGAGGAGTTACAGTTGAAATAGAACAATACAACACATGTGAACATTTCCACAAAGTACATCTGCACTGTCACTCTGAACAGAGTTATTACATAAAATGCGCACAAATGTGCATACATAAAGACTTATATATTCTATGTACAATGTTTGATACATTTAGATCTAGTCTTTGCTATAGTCGATGATTGACTTAATCCTCTTATGCCATTTAGTTAAGTGGTATTTTTCACAATGTTCGTTGCATAATACGCATACACAATCATGCATTGTTTGGGTCGTGAAATTTGTCATTTCTACATTTCTTGTGGTGATAGCCGTGCACTGAAAGTCTGGTTAGCACAGATCGCAGTTCGTGGTTCGCTTTGCCCATTTCCTGTCGATCATGGCGTCAGTAGCGTAAAAGTCTTCGGGTATTCCTTTGGTTTTTATTTCCTTAGCTCTATTAATTGAGATACTTGCTTGGTGTGTGGTAGGAGCAGCTTGGGTATCAGATCCTCTATGTAGAACGGTCCCCTTGCCAGTACATATGCCAGTCTGGACTTGGTCGTTCTCGCCACTCCAAGAGCTCTCTTCAAATATCTAGATTTGATTTTCTGAAGGATGGTAAGGTCCGTTAGGGTTAGTCTTTCCCATGTTAGTTCAAAATGTTTCTACTTTTAAGCCTGGATGAGTAAGGTTGGGTGCAGTATCACTCCACAGTATTTTTATTCTGGGATGTTTTGAGTTTGTAGCATTGATTTCTTTTATCTCCCATGACTACAGTATTTATCTCGCTAGTAGGTAGTCAGTGCCACTTTGACCTTCGGTCTGCGTATTTATCAGTTGCCTGGACACAGACCTTACTCAAAGCAATACTTTTCCTCTTGTACAATCCTATGCCTGTCCGAGAATGAAAGTCTTAACCAAAGTTTTCTGTGGTGTTTGTAATAGACCTGCATGTCAGGAACACAAAAGTGATCACCTGCAATAGCAGCATTGGCTGAAGTGTGAAAATAACCTCTTATTTAGAAACAGTATTTTTTGTATGTATATACTATACTGACTCGAATGATTAAAAGCTTTCATTTTCTCTGCATTAAATTGATAATACAAAGTTAGGTTAGTAACTTCGATGTATTAAAGGAAAGTTCAAAATGTTTCACTCATTATATTTAAACTTTAATAAGTGGGGTTGGTATACATCCCACCTTACTCATCCAGGATCAAATGAAAGTAGACCTTTGTTAATACAGTATTTGAATTAATGTTTACAGTGTCGAATACATTTTAGCCTACGTTGTGAAATTTAAAAAATACTGATAGTATATTGGCTTTCACGGCCCGTGAATGAAAACGCAGAATTTGTTCTAGGTTTATGCCGTGTCTTGTGTAGGGTTTCGCCCAGGAACACCAAGCTGGCTCATCAGCGGGCTCTTAGTGTTCCACGCCCAGTCCCCCACTAGAGTACCGAACTGTGCACTACCTCCCTACTATTAAGCGCAAGTGCGTGTCTTAACTGCGAGAGCTTAAAGCTCAAGCAGCCTTTCACCTCCCTATAAAGGGCAAAAAAAAAGGTTATATTGGATTTCACGGCCCGTGAATTACACAAAACAAAAACAGTTCTAATCCACGGGCCGTGAAAACCCATATACCATCAGTATTATGGCCGAGATTATATATATATATATATATATATAAATAAAGCCACCTCTAAACAATTTTGCCTGACAGAAACGAGTGCGCCTCGTCCCAGAACTAAAACTAGAAATACATTTCTTTTAAGTAAAACTAGGAATTGAACTCAAACTGGACCCTTAATACGTACACCGAGACCACTGAAGGAAAGAAGGTTGATTGGTTAAAAAGTTTTTACTGCGTTGCGTGTATCGCAAGACATTCTTCAAATTCTTTATATTTCAAGGTAAATTATCAGTGTTTTTTTTTTTTTTTGCACGATTAATTTAGTCCACGCAAGGTATAGCTTCGCCTGCCACTTACTTTTTATGTGCATTTTTGACCAGTTTGATGATCATTAAAATTTGGCATACGACCTTGAAATGAAGCCACATTGATGCTGAATCTTTAGTATTATGACTGGGAGAAGGAAAATAAGAGTCCAGATATGAATTTGTAGAAGACAATGTGCAAAAGTTTCAGAGTAAAATTTGTCTAACTCATCCAGAGCCTGTAGCTCTGTCAGTATTAGCATGGCAAGTCATCATCAACAGCACATTGTCATAAAGTAATTTTTAAATTGGATAGTCAAAACCTGCCCTGAACTAATCGTTTCATCTCTAAACAGCTACATTCGAGGCAATTAACCTATTCTAACCTTGGTCTACCCCCCACACGTGTTTGTCCTCGTCCCTTCCTCCTATAACTAAGTTTCCTATTCCTGGGTGTCTTAGTATGTGTCCTACCAAGCCATCTCTTCTCTTCATTAGCAGTCGCCAGAAACATCCCTCCTCGCCCACTCGTCTTAATACCGCCTCATTTGTTACTCTATCCACCCATCTGATCATCAATCTCCTGTAAAACCACATTTCAAACGCTTCAATTCTCCTCTTTTCTGCTGCTCCAACCGTCCAAGTTTCACTTCCATAGAGCGCCACGCTCTAGACAAAGGCTAACAAAATTGATTTTCTAATACCTAAATCTATATTTGATGCCAAAAGATTTCTGTTCGTGTCTAACCTACTTGTTATATCCTCTTTGCTTCGTCCATCACTGGTTACTTAGCTTCCGTCAGCTCTTCACCTGCTAATTTGAAGTCAATAGGGGTTTCTGATTTATTTCACGAAGGCCTAAATTTAAAAAAGTTTCATAATTTTAAACCAACTCAATCTTTGGAAGTAGTTAACTAGACTGAGAATTCAAAGAGTTTCCTTAAAATTATGCAATTTTTTTAAAATGCAGGCCTATGTGAATACCGGTACGTTAACTTAAGTAGCATATAAAACATGAACATGGCGTTATTTTTTTAAGACGTTAAAATGAACTCTAATTTTGGGTCAGTTATGCCTGCATAATGGTTAATTTGCATTTTAAGAGATATAAAAAAAAGTTTAGGGGAGACTCCATCGCAACACTCACAATTTTTTCAAAGAATTTTTATTGGCTATTTCAGACCCTTGGAGTGTTTTCTCTTAGATCCCAGAAAGATTTGGTTCTATTCGAATTATAAATAGGTCTAAATAATATTTGATATATGGACTGCATGAGGGGGGCGTGGCTCACTGACAGCTGTCAAAGATAGTATTTGATGTTATCACCATCAAACATGACCGTCTACTCACCAATCGGATAATTTTTGTTCCAAAGATGGCTCTTTGCTTTTTCTTTAATTGTAGCGATTCCTGGTGATAAAAAGCTGAACCAGTGATTTCAACTAACATTTTGTTGAGAGGGAAATTTTTATAAGTTTGAATTCTAACTTTTAATATAAACTTTTTTTTATCCTAAATATTAACCAATCTCAGTGAAATTTCTGCAGGACGTAGTCATGATGTATTTGCATACTTCTGTGCATTAATATTAAATTATTTTTATGACATTTAGAGTACAGTATGTACTAATTATTTGGAGAGAAAAAATTGAAATTTGAAAAATGAACTAAGGGTAAATAAACAAATATTCTCATAAAATAAATGCACAGAACTCTTACGCTATATCCTGTTACTGTGTCTGAAGAAATTGAAATGTAAAAATTGATATCAGAGTGCCAACAGTTGGTTTTCAAAAATGCCATTAAAAACACACTAAAAATTAATAGTTCAGAAACCATTCAAGTTATGGCCTTCAAACCTTAGACATGGCTACATCTTGACGTGATATATATGAGCACAAAATTAATTTGAAATCGATGCAGTAGGAGAGAAGTTAAAATTTTCAGTGGAGTCTCCCCTCGACATCCAAAAAGTTTTGAATAAGAATTAAAGAACAAGTATTACATAAGAAGAAGTATTGAATAGAAGAAGTATTAAACAAGGAGAGAGAAAAAGCATGTTTGTGAGATCACCTAGCAACTACCTCAGTTGGTTCCTCAATTTAGGGACTGCGACAACGCGGTCATGTAGCCTCATGTACTTTGGGTGTGTGTAGAATCTGTCTGATAACCGGTTAATTGTGATGACAGTATTGGTGTGTGTTTCGGTACCTGTAATTTAGGTAAGGACTGCAGACGATCAATTTTTATTAGTTCCTACTTTTGCTACCAAATGCTACCGTCAACGACACATAACCACGAACTTGGCTACTAGATGCCACCGCGACCGGAAGACTGCGAACATTGGAACTAAGCATTAATCAAATCTAACCTACAAATTTAGGTTCACACAATTGTTAGTTTACATGCCATAAAAACACATTAAGTTATATATGATTCTATATAAATATATACTGTATATATGACATGGGCCCGCCGGCTGTACTTCCCCTCCAAAGGAAGGCATGGGTCTACCGGGGGATTTTTTTTATCGATCTTAAAATATCCGACGACTTGGGCCGGGTTTGAACCCGCGATCTTCGACATAGAAGCTCAGAATGCTACCAACTACGCTACCATAGCCACATGTACTCTTGTGGTTGAAGACAGAATTGGAAAGGAAGCAGCCGAGGACTAGTTAAGTGGGGAACCACAAAAAAATTCTTCCAAGGATGGGCGAGATGATGCAAAAACCAAACACCTCTTCACAATTTTGCCTTACAGGGCAGAGTGCGCCTCGTTCCAGACCTAAAACAAGAAATACATTTCTTAGTAGAACCAGGAATTGAACTAACTGGATCCTTAATACGTACCCCGAGAGCACTGAAGGAAAGAAGGTTGATTGGTTAAATAGTTTTTACTGCGTTGCGTGCATCGCAATGTAGACATTCTTCAAATTCTTTATATTTCTGGGTCAATTATCAGAGTTTTTTGTTTGCACTATTAATTTAGTCCACACTTTGATGGTGTGTCTTCAGAATTACGACTGGGAAAAAAACGTCCATATATGTATTTGTAAAAGACAATGTGCAAAAGTTTCAGAGTAAAGTTTGTCTAACTCATCCAGAGCCTGAAGCTCTGTCAGTATTAGCATGGCAGGTCATCATCAACAGCACATTGTCAAAACGTAATTTTTATATTGGGTAGTCAAAACCTGTCCTGAAGTAATCGTTTCATCTCTACACAGCTGCATTCGAGAAATCTAACATATTCTAACCTTAGTCTACCCCTACAGTTCTTGTCCACGTCCTCCCTCCTCCAGCTAAGTTTGCTCTTCCTGGGTGTCTTAGTATGTGTCCTAGCAAGCTATCTCTTCTCTTCATTAGCAGTCGCCGGCAAGATCTCGTCTTAATACATCTGTGTTACCCTATCTACCCATCCGATCTTCAGCGATCTCTTGTAACACCACATTCCAAATGCTATTTGTTGTTGCACCAACCGTCCAAGTCTCACTTCCATAGAGCGCCACGCTCTAGACAAAGGCTAACAAAATTCTAAATCTATATTTGTTGTCAGATTTCTGTTCGTGTCTGAGCCAACCCACTTTTTATATCGCCTTTGCTTCATCCATACTGGTCATTTTGCATCCGTCAGCTTTTCACTTGCTAATTGAAGTCAATAGGGGTTTCTGCTTTATTTCTCAGAGGCCTAAATTCTAAAAAAATTGCATGATTTTAAACCAACTCTGAATTTTTTGAAGTAGTTAACTAGACTGAATTCATAGAATTTCTGTAAAATTATGCAATTTTTTTAGAATATTTTCCCTATCTTCACTTTCACTTATGATTTTTTCTCAGCTTTAGTACAGGACATAACGATTTTAATGCTCTTTAATTTGAGGCCTTGTTGAGGTTGAACCTGTACAAAATAAACTAAATTCTTAGCTAATGAGTAAATTAAGTTTACAATTTTACTATATGATCATATAAATCAATTTTTTGAGCATATTTATACAGTAAAACCTGCCTAAAGTGGAACGGAACCATTCCTGATTTATTTTCCAGTTTTCACGGGTTTCCGTTTTACAAAGGGTTGAGTTTTAATGTGTCAAATACACTACACAGAAATACTGTATTACCGCATAGGAGTACAATGAAATAATTTAAAATATAGGTCTGTGAACAAAAAAAGAAAATAGCTTAACATGTATTACACTGTATTTTCAACTTATGTACCGGTACAAAAATTTCAGTTTCTCTACTTGTTTTATTGTTTCCACGTGTCTTTCAAAGTGCATTGTCGCGTCTTCTTTAGTAGAGAACGTTGTATGATTTTCTTTGCATCCAGTATTAACTCGAGGAGTTCTGGAACATTCTTGGAAGCTGCAAATTCCTGAAGGACCCTCACAACAGATTGTGCTTCTCCAAAAGTGTGTATTTTTAGCTCCCTTTCGTTGCCTTCATCGCCGTCCATTTCTTCCATGACTTCGCACCTGCTGTTTTCGGCAGCAATATCACCTGCACTTTGAATGTTCTCAGTCAATGTATCCTAGATCGAACTATGGTGCACAGGCACAGTAATGCTCAAAATTTAGCACTTTAAACATGGTGGCCACTCAAATGGGTCAACGATTTTCCAAGAATTTTCCAGGAGTAATTCTCATTTTACCAGATTTAAAAATAAGCGTGAGTGCGGGGAGGGGGCTTTATCGGTTGCCTACTTCATGACCAAAATAAAGCAGTTGTGTTTGGTTTACTTATACAGATGTTGACAAAAATTAGTGGGGATTGCGTTATTGATACGCAAGCCTACACACAAATGATTTAATTGTTTTAAAAGAGCATTTGTGACTCGAATATCCGCTTTTAAAAAAAGAGAAAAGAATGCCGCCTGCAATTTTATTGCGATGAAGTTGTCTGTACTCAATATGTTTTACAAAAATACTATCACGTGTTCTCACACACAGAAACAGGTAGCCTGAGGAAATTTCTTTCATTAATGATAGAGTGCTCGCCCAAAACCGCAGCGGGAGTATGATTTAAGATGGAAAGATTTTTATAATTAATTAATAGTGGCTATTTTCCAGGAGTTTTCAAATTTTTCGTCATTTTCCAGGAGTTTTCCAGACCTAATAAAAATCCAGGAGTTTTCCAGGATTTCCAGGAGTAGTGGCCACCATGTTTATATAGCTTTGTATTATTCATAAGATAACACGTCTTAATCACATTATTTTCGCATATAGTTCCGGAATTTCTTTCCTTTTCCACGTTAGGCAGTTTTCCGGCTTACAGTGTCATTTTACATAGGAAATACCTCAGTTTTGAATTTTGTTTTCAGTTTGTCCAGGGGTCCAGTTTAGGTAGGTTTTACTGTACATGAAACTTGTAAAAATCAGTATTAAGCTTTCCATCTGGAAACGAAATAAACATTCCATTCAAATACGCCATTTTTAACGTACATGTGTGTACACCTTAACCCGCGACTTGGAACCTCAGAAGTCGTGAGTGTCTTGTCTCCAACCAGGACATGCTCCTGAACCGCAGCACACACGTAAAGCAACGGTACATTACTGTACTTGTTCCAGTCAATGGAATGCTGGGGCAAGTTAAACTGGTCATATCAGCTGTTGTCTCCAACAGTACAGTTCAGTGAGACCGGACATACTGTACGAGACAGTTATCTGGACAAAAAGATGCGAGCAAGATCACTTCCTCAAAGAGATCTTTTGTTCCATAATGAGGCCTCCAGATAAGCTATTAAACACAATCCAAACAATGGTCTCGATTATGCCTGGTGTCAACCATTAAAACAAGCCAACACGAGATAAGAATATTAATGCCTCTAATTTAAAGATTAATGAATACTATTATGTCTGGATCATATTATATTAAATCCTGATCCGAGTGAACATCATTATTCTTTAGTTTCCAATTCAAACATTGGTTTGCAACAGATTTTCTTCCCCACACTTCCTTGCCGTAGCCTGCCTTTTCTTTCCGCACAGAGTAGGATTGTCCAACGAGAGAAGGATTTCGCGAGAGAGCGCCACAGTCATTGAATACTCGACTACAGTAAAGCCATCGTTACTTCCGACTTGACGTTTCAGTTCTAGGCTAGATTTATTTCGCTAAATCGCGATATCGAGAACAAAACTCAATTTGTCGTGACTTATCGATTTGAATGGCTGTCTGTGATTGTCTAGTTAAAGTGATTTTCCTTCTGACCGCTAGATAACTCTAGGGTAACACTGAAACGTCAAGTCGGAAGTAATGATTGCTTTAGTATAGGCTATTCCTATTTGAGAGGTCTGTTGCTATGGTAACGCGCGCTAAATTGATGAATCTGCTGACGCCGTTTCCCACGTGCTTCCTACGCTGGTCTATTTTACTATCGTGAATACGAAGTGTACACAGTATTAATTACGCCCTTAATCATTGCTATTTACTGGGTTATTCTTTTGAATTTTATATGGCTGTGTATTGATTCGCATTGTGTAATAGCCTAATGTGTGATAAGGCCTATATGACGGTTCCTATCTCCAATACGATGCATCACGAATAATGAAACATGATAACGACAGTTCTGTTACGTTGTCGTTGTAGTAATTTTCTTCAGTCTCTCGACTGGTTTGATACAGCTAACCATGCCTCCATGTCCTGAGCTAATCGTTGCATCTCTACATGAGCTACCACACCTTGTATCCTAGGTAATCTTGTTTTACATATGCTAACCTCTGTCTACCCCTACAGTTCTTGTCCTCGACCCTTCCATCCACAACTAAAGTTTGGTATACCTGGGTGTGTATGTGACAGACCAACCTATCAATTCTCTTCATTAGCAGCCACCAGAAACATCTCTCCTCTCCCATTCGTCTTAAACAGCTCTTCGTTTGTTACTTCATCTACCCATCTCATCATTATGGGATAAAAATAAATTTAAACTTTAATGAATTAAGTCGCTTTATATCGCCGCGAACTTACTTCACACGTTGTACAAAAAGTAATTGTTCTGTCAGTACTGAACGTCTCTTCACCGATCTCTTTCACTTACTTTCTGAACTTGACAGCTTCACTACACTTCACTTCACTTTCGGTAAGATGGGGCTAAGCATCCGAAAATAGAGCTACTTTTATACGGTACCTATCATGTTGCAAGTAACAGACTTCGGTGGCGTAGTCTGTAGCATGCTGAACTGCTATGCCCACGATCGCGGGTTCACACTCGGCCGAAGTCGTCGGATTTTTAAGAGCGTTAAAATCCTTCAGTATGCCTTCCCTCGAAGGGGAAGTAAAGCCGGCGGGCCCATGTCATAAATTTACGGCATGCAAAAGAACCTACCACAACAATTGGTAGGCCTAGTGTGTAGCTAAATTTGAAGGTTATTTGAGGAGCTTGTTTTCAAAACTGAATATCTCCAGACAGGATTATCAAAATGGAGTAATATATAGTTTGAATGATAGCTAGAAAGAGCAACATACTATCACCAAAAGTGCACCAAATTATATGTAGTACATAAAAAGTTATTGATAAAAGAAGATAGGGTATATAGAGTTGTGAAAAAAATTGTGTTATCTAACTTAGCTATGGAAAGCAGGATACTTCAAATAACCTCACCTAATACGTGATATTTATTTTGAACATAATATTAATAGGTACAATTATTAGAAATTAAATGCCTGTCTTTTTTTATTATTCACTTAGTTTAATCAAATTGTCATAAAATGGCACTGCATACAGGTCATAAAATTTATCAGTGTCAGTAGCACACTTACTTTTAACTGAAGGTTATAGTGCTGCTATCTATCGTAACAATGAAAGTAGCATAAAAGGCAAGTGAGAGATTGAAAAACAAGTCTATGGATATATTCAGTTTCGAAACAAAACAAACAAAAACGCAATGCTGTGTATTTTAGAGCGTGGATATATTGACTTCTCGTGCAAAATATACTCAGTTTTGAACAAAAAGCAGTTTTTATTCTCACGGCCTTATCAATGGCAAAACATTTAGATCAATATATATATATTACCATCCAATGCAACTAAGGGTAAATGTTACCGAATAAGCCATAAAAATGTTTTTTTTTTTTTTTTTGACATAATCAGTTTTGAAAGCCTCCGTGGCTTAGGCGGCAGCACGCCGGCCTCTCACCGCTGGGTCCGTGGTTCAAATCCCGGCCACTCCATGTGAGATCTGTGCTGGACAGAACGGAGGCAGACAGGTTTTTCTCCGGGTACTCCGGTTTTCCCTGTCAAAATTTCATTCCAGCAACACTCTCCACTATCATTTCATTTCATCTGTCATTCATTTAATCATTGCCCCAGAGGAGTGCGTCAGGCCTCGGCAGCCGGCAACAGTTCATATCCTCGCCGTTAGATGGGGCTTCATTCATTCCATTCCTGACCCGGTCGGAGACTGGAAGCAGGCTGTGGATTTTCATTTTCATTTTCAATCAGTTTTGAAAACAGCTCCTTATTTGGTTAGAAGCGCTCGATCAAGTTCCAACGTTCGCCACTATCTGACGTCTCTGGGAGCCAAAGATGGAACTAATTGAAATTGAACTTTATGGGGAGCCTTCGGGAGTTGAATTAAAATACCCCTCTATGGCCATTGGCTGCAATTCAAACAATTATGTTGTAAGAATGAGAAATGGCAATGCTTAATGCTTTACAGCAATAGTAACCACACAATCGATTTTTTTTTTACGGCAGTGACAGTTAGTGGGTGCCAACGTAGTGTTTTGGAGAGCAATAGTATCATTTGTATACTGTATAGTTGGATCTTATGATGTTCCCCCGAAGAGCGAAATATATCCCTTAGTAATCTCCACCTGAAATCCAAAAAAATAGTATATTTTCTCTCAGGTTATTTTTCGCACGTTCCAGTAATTGAGATTATATTGTGCTGACCTACTAAAAATAGTATTATCAATTATCAGCAAGACACCAAATGGATAATAACAGGCTTACAAAGAACATTCTTCAACCTAGTCTTAGCAATGAAGAACCAAAACAACTAGGTAAAAGAAATCTGCGAAGACATGAATGAAATTTGCTGTCGTGAAGAAACCATCCAAGACAACACAATTCATAACTTTAATTTACAAGCACAGATTTTCTGATAAAATACAGGATGGACAGAATAGCGTGAAAGGGAACAGAGAGAGGATGAAGAGATTTTGGGGAAGGAAGAAGAAGTACTAGTAAGTTCGAACGCGTTCTCTAGTTAGGCACAATGAATTAAAAAAAAACACTCAAAAAATGGCTTCAAATCTATCTGTAACTGGTGAGAGGTCATCTGGATCCCGATGTCCAGTCATATCTCTGACCTACACGAGTTAGAGTTCGCCTCCAAAACATTCCCAGATAAAGAGGGTAAGATAAATTATTATTTCTGGAGTCCGAGGAAAATGTCAAACTGCCAGGAAAAAAAGGTAGGTTGGTTCCTTAGTTTAGGGGCTGCGACAACGCGGTCATGTAGCCCCGTGTACTTTGGGTGTTAATTGTGAAGGCTGTGTTGGTGCGTGTTATCCGTTTTAATTCAAGTAAGGACTGCAGACGATAATTACAAGTAGTTCCTACTTTCACTACTACCAAATGCTACCGTCCACGACACCTAGCTTGCGGACTTGGCTACTAGATGGCATCGTAGTCAGCACACGGCGACGAACGTTCGAACTAATTGAGCGCTATCAATTCTAACCTACAAATTTTGGCTTCGCACAAGTATAGTTAGGGGAAGTTTCTATTTCATGCCAAAAGTTTATGACATGGACCACCGCCCCTCCGAAGGAATTTTTAACGCTCTTAAAAAATCCGACGACTTCGGCCGGGTTTCAACCCGCGATCTTGGACAAAATAGCTCAGCATGCTACCAACTACGCCACCGAAGTCGCCATAGGGGGAAAAGTCGTACTTAACTATTGTTAACGTTTCCTTTGGAAAAATAGTATTTCAATACAAAGCAAATATAGTAGCCAATCACAAAATAAAAGTGCATGTCGCAAATAAACGGGCCTGCGCCGCCACTGGTCTGGTGGTCGTGAGGGAGTACGCGAACTATATAGCAAGGGACAAGGTCGCAGCAGCATACTCGCCCACGACACCAGGAAACATCCACAATGAGGAAGAGTCTGGATCTAGCAGCTGCGGTTTGATATTCGCTAAAATCTACTGGTGGGCAGACTTCCTCGTGGATGATATCAGCAGTGAATTCCCACAACATTCCCCCAGTGCGTTTCCTGTTCATATTTCGCACTCGAAGGTATTCATCCATTACCAGAGAAAAAAAAAGCTTTCTTTATGTGACTATCGACGACTGAGTAAGCTTCCGGAATGTAATTGTATGCATCCTGAACATATCATGAACACCCAAAATGTTCGGCACATCACGAGGATTGATAGATACCATCTCCTACAGTATATTCCTCAACGAAAGATACCGGGGAAGGGAAGTGATAGTAGGAGAAGAATATTCTGGCTGAAAAATATCAGGGCTTGGATTCTCAAAACTTCTACTTTAATAATATCGTATATCTAATTGTGTTGTTCCTTGGAGCACTATGGGGGCTGCGTGGCGCAGTCTGTAGAGGCGCTGAGCTTGTAACTGAAAGGGAGTGAGTTCGATCCCCACCCAGGTAGTGGATTTTAGAAACAAAACTACCACTTTCGGAAACGTAAATAGCCCTGGGGTTCACTCAGCCTACACCAGAAATGAGTACCAGGGTAATTCCTGGGAGCAAAGACGGCCGGGCATGAAGCTGACAACTCCATCCCATCTAGTGCCGATGTCACAAAAAGTGGAAGCCTCTACCTTCCACTACTCCCAGGGCCTCCATGGCCTGTACGGAGTTGGCTTTGCTTTGGAGCACTATGCAAGTCAAGGAGGTTAGATAGGCTCCTTGACACTATAGCGCTTTCTAATAGAGAAAAGAGGAACTTTTGTTGGCGGAAAATCCCGAACTTAATTTTGCCATTATGAACACGGCCCACTGAATTCAAATGGGTTCTTTAACATGCCAACAACGTATGACATGCGTGCCGTGATTTGTGTCTCCTTTCAAAAATCACTTACCACGGCCAGGAGCGAACCTGACAGTTATTGTTTTAAGGGGGCGGAACTGCAAGCTTGGGGTTGGTCGACCGACACAATAACCACTCACCCACCGTGGCAAGCAAAACTTCTACTGAATTATTTCGAGCCGCAGTTGACAGGAACAGCACACGCAAGATGGTTGCCAACGTAAATCCCAAGAGCAGGGTTATCAGTGCGTTAATGAAACTTGGGGAGGGGGAAATCATTTTAGGCTAGGAGATGAAATCTTAAGACTGCGCTATGTACACATGTATACAAATCAACCAGCATGGAGTGAGCTTGGCAAACATACGGGGAAGCCCAATTATATGAATAGGAGTGATCATTCTTTCAAAGTTATGGGTCGATCACAGTGTACTAATTATGGAAAATATTCTTTCGTAATCCGTGCCATTGATAACAAAACTCTATCTGCGGCAGTCTTAGCGCAGGTGTGTTTAAGAAAAGACTTGACGAATTGTGTAAATACTCCAGTTTCATTGTTATATAATTGTTTTGTAGAACTGTGTACTTGTTTTCATCGTCAACTTCTGAAGGCAATGCCTCGTCTCCGAAACCATTGTTCTCTGTCTTCAGCACCTCGTTTCATTTCTTAGTAATGTCATCATTGCAGCCAATGGCCATCCATGTACTTATCGTTTCAGGACGGGTCAGGGAATGGATTTTGGAAGAAAATAGGGCACGGATAGATCGAAAGGAACCGGCCCGGCATTAACCTGGTGGTAAAATTGGAAACCACGAACACCATATTCAGGACGGCAGGGGTAGGATTCGAACCATCGCCCTCCCGATACCGGCGAGACACGAGGTACCGCCATAGAGGCCATCGCAACCATCGCCTGGTGACTAACGTTGGAACTTTTAAGAGCATTCATCAAACCTAACCAACAAATTTTGCTTCACACAAGTTTAGTTAGTGGAAGGTTCTTTTACAGGTCATAAATCTATGACATGGGCCCGTCGACTTTACTTACCCACCGAAGGAAGGCATACTGAGGGATTGTTAACGCTCTTAAAAAAATACGACGACTTCGGCCGGGTTTGAACCCGCGACCTTGGGCATAGAAACTCAGCATGCTATCAACTACGCCACCGAAGCCGCCACCATAAGAATTAGTGTAATATCTTGCGGGAAATAGTTTCCTTCCAGGAGATTAGTTAGGAAAGCGTTATGTCCCAAGATGTGGCCTGTGAATTTAGCTTTTCTTTTACGGATAGTTGGTCTCAGTTCTCTAGTCTCTTGTTTTGCATACCGAATTTTACACCGAGGGACTCACCCCCAATTGCAAATAAAGAAATTAATGGACCTCAAACATATAGGAACCAGAAGAAGAAAAACCTCAAAGGCCCGTATATTCGGTGCACTAGAGTCTTTTCATTTAGTAGCATGCACAATTAGCTACATTATATCAAGTCGACCTCGACATATCAAGATGACCTCGTAGTTCCGCCCCTTAAAACAAGAATAACTAATAACTAACGAAGTACTTACGTGTGCGCTGAACTTGCCTGATAAGGTGTGTTATGGTTTCAATGTATTGGAGGTAAGGATTGGTAAGAAAGCAGCCATGGGAACCGTCTCGATATTTGCCTCGAGTATAAGTGGGGAAAGTACAGAAAACCTCTTCTATAAAATTAGTATTTGCGAAGCGGCAATCTTATCCACCTCTGCTTAGTCTGCCTCGTAAGAGTGAGCTCCCTGCCCCATCCTTCAGACCAGAATTAAATGTCGTACAAGAGTCAGGCTTCAGGGATGAAAGCCAACAACGCTAACCGGTGGGTTGTCTCATTTAAACACCCTTTATGCTATCTGATTGCGCATGGATCGAAAAATTAAGTTTTAGACGTCACAATATTCAATTCAGGGTTCAAATCCCGGTCTCTCCATGTGAAGTTTGTGCTGGACAAAGCAGAGGCAGACAGGTTTTTCTCCGGGTACTCCCGGTTTTCCCCTGTCACAAATTTCATTCCAGCAACACTC
Organism: Meconema thalassinum; assembly: GCA_946902985.2. Classification (NCBI taxonomy): domain Eukaryota; kingdom Metazoa; phylum Arthropoda; class Insecta; order Orthoptera; family Tettigoniidae; genus Meconema; species Meconema thalassinum. The sequence continues at coordinate 159,937,243 of OX336399.1, read as the reverse complement.
TCCACTGTCATTTCATTTGTCATTCAACCTCATCATTGCCCCTGGGGAGTGCGACAGGCTTCGGTAGCCGTCGCAGTTCATATCCTCGCCGTTAGATGGGGGCTTCATTCATTCCATTCCCTGACCTGGTCGGTCGACTGGAAGGAGGCAGTGAATTTTCAGTATACAATTCAAAACCCCACGGCTTCAGAAGAAGTAGTTTGTTATTTTAGGCACTGCGACATCGTGGTCAAATAGCCCCGTGTGCATTGGTGCGTGTGTAATTTGTGTGATAACCTGTATTATTGTAATGTCTGTTTGCATTTGAAAATTGGGGACAGGATTGGGAAGGATACGGCCGTCAGCTTAGTTAGAAACCATCACAGCATGAACATGGAGAAGTGGAGGGAAGCCAAGGAAAACCACTTCCAGGAATGGGTTAGGCGGGAATCGAACCCTCATACTTTCAGTATTGCCTTACAAGGCCGAGTGTACCCCGTTCCAGCCCTCATACCAGAATTAAAATTTCTTGGCAGAGCCGGGAATCTAACCCGGACCTCCGGGGCAACGGCCAATAACGCTAGCCTTCAAACTAAGCTCATTGACGTGACCAGAGACAAGAAATTACCAACACCAAAGACGAAAATAAATTCTAAGGAAAGGAGTAAAGCAAGGATGTTCTTCACTTCGCCCTATCGAATCCGCATGGAATTCTCCAGTTACGCTCACCAATGCATTCTTGGAATTTCCCAACGAAACGCACCACCAAATATCTTCCCAGAGCTTGCCACATCACAATCTGTGAAATAACTCACGCAATAATTGGAACATTCCACCAGAGATCAGACAGTCCACCCTAGTGAGAGGCAGAAGGCGCAGATCACATACGTAGGGCTAGGATTTCGATGACTTTGCATCTTTTCTTTTGGTAAGCCTAATGTATTAATGAGTTGTATATAAATGTGTTTTAGAGTAAGAGCTGGCGGCGTGGCTCAGCGGTAAGGTTCTCGATTGCTGTCCCAAAGGTTGCAGGATCGAATCCTGACGCAGTCAGGTGGCATTTGAAGGTGCGCAAATGCGAGGGAACCTTATCTGGATTATGCCGTGTGAAAATAAACATATATAACAATTTAATTGTAATCCCTCGCGAAGCGTAGTCTATAGGATTTATTTTTATTTTCACACGGCAAAATCCCAAAAATATGAATATCTTATTATACAGGGTGTCTTTTATGTACCATTGGAGAATGACAGGTCGTGTAGAGGACGGGTATAGGAGTAATTTGAGATAGGGAACTTTGCGTCGGAGCGGCCTCCTTAACCCCTAAAATAAGTGTTGATTCAGGCCCTCCACCCTGTCAGTTGGGCAACAGATCCAGGCCTCTATTACCTTTCTCAATCCTTTAACTCTTGGCAAGATTCATTTCAGTATGTGGCGCTGGCGTAATGGATAGCGTTGCGGTGCGAAAGGCCGGTAGTCCCGGGCTTGGGCATTCTTTTTAAAATGTTATTTGTCTTATTTGCACTCTCTTCTCTGATGTAGCACCCGACTGTATCATGTGACTACAATACCACAACATTAAAAAAAAAAAAAAAAAAAAGATTTTGCCCAAGCCCGGAATCGAACTCGGGATTATTGGGCTTTCGCACCGCAACGCTATCCATTACGCCAGCGCCACATGGTGAAATAAGTCTTGCCACGAGTTAAAGGATTGAGAAAGGTAATAGAGGCCTGGGTCGGTTGCCCAACTGACAGGGTGGAGGGCCTGAATCAACACTTATTTTAGGGGTTAAGGAGGCCGCTCCGACTCCAAGTTCCCTATCTCAAATTACTTCTATACCCGTCCCCTACACGACCTATCATTCTCCAAAGGTAGCCTACATAAAAGTCACCCTGTATAATACGCTAAGTTGTATGTTTCACAAAACTCAAGCTCCTAAACCAGAGGGAGCTAGAAGGTGTGGTCTGTACTAAATTCTTCCAAATCGTCTCAATAGTACAGGAAAAATCTTGCATTTCTTGAAAAGTCAACGGAAATATATTTATTTGTTTATTATGTGCTATAAAACAAATAATTAAGACGATAGCTCCTGCCAGAACTCTGTCGCGTCCAGCCCGTATAACACTAGTGCCGGGCGGGTAGTTTGTACACTTGCAGCGCACACAACACATTATGCCCGAGTTCTCGCACGGGTCCGCTAGTTAATATTCTTATTTCAGAGTAAGAAGTGTTCAACTAAACCTATTTATTAGGCCACTTTTTGCATTTCACTCTGTGTGGGATACGGCATTTTAAGTTTCTTTTATTGCATTTGTATGCATTTTTTAATTCTTATCGGGATTATTGCATTTTATATGTATTTGAAGTACTATATTTCTTGGGTTTATTTTGGATTCCTACCTGGTGCTATAACTTGCTTAGAAAATGTAAAAAGGCAAGGTGACGAACGATGTAGCGAAGAAATTGATGCTGCTATTGAACAAAAATGGAGGGTTTGCTACATTGCCTTCATTGCAATTGCAATTATTATACACTGACCGGCACGAAAAACGCAACACTTCAATTTCTTACAAAAACATTGTGAGGTATTTATTAATCTCATGTAATTTATTTCAGGATCAGGGCATAACCCAACTCTATTTGGGTACATTCGTGTTGACCGACTGAAAAGCACCAAACTTTTGTTCTTACAAAAACTGAAATTTATTTCAAATTTATGACACTTTTATAACAATAATCTACTATATGATGATGAAATATTGTAGTATGGTCCCATGTAGCTGACTAACAATGAAAAAAAAATATTATACACAAATTTAAAAATTAAGCCAGTGATGCACAGTCAAGGCAAGAGCGCTAAAAGAGCGGGAAATTTTGAGTAAGGTCCTAAAGGTCCTCACTTCTGTTTTGATTTTATACACTTCAAACATTACTTCACAGACCTCGGAGGTGATCTCTGAGACCTCTGTTCGCATCTTTAAAAGCGTGTTTTGCCACCTCTTGTACCAATGACGACATTCTATCTTTCAGAGATGTAATGCTGTAATGTCCTGTTGAGGAATCATCTCCTATTCTTCCAGGAGGGCATTCCGTAGGTCCTGTAGGGTCTCTGGATAGCACTGACGGGCTCTTCTCCCCAGCGGGTCCCAAACGTGCTCAATAGGATTCAAACCAGGGCTTCGAGCAGGCCAAGCCATAGCATGAATCCCTGCTTCACCCAAGAACTCTCGCAACATGTTGGCGTGCATTGTCTTGCGTTAGTGTGAAATCATCACCAATAAATGGAGCGAAAGGCACAACATGCTCAAAAAGGATTATCTCCACATACCGATGTGCAGCAAGGCTCAAATCCGACCTTGCAGCCATACTGATTCCTGCTCACACCATCACAGAACCACCCTGAAAAGGCGTCCTGGATGAGAATGTGCAAGGGGAATACCTTTCCCCTGGCCTTCTACAGACCCTCTCTCTTCCGTCAGGTGATCGGAGACCAAACCGCGACTCATCGGTGAACACTTGTTCCCATTGTTGTACTGTCCAGCCATGATGTTCCCTTGCGAAACGTAGTCGAGCTGTGCGATGTTCTCTGGTAGGTTCTGGGCCTGTAACTGGTCTTCTGGATTGAAGGTTAGCGTCTTCCAATCTTCTTCGGACGGTTCTCTCACTAGCATCGACCCCTCGAACTTGGTGGAGTCGATTTTGTGCTTCAATGGCGGTGGTGTGAAACTTTTGCAGCTTGATCAGGGCTTAAGGGCAAGTTTACTCGAGAAAGCTAATTACGACAAACGCAGAAAGATCCCACAAACACATGTGATTGAAAAGGTAACAATTCAAAGTACAACACTAAGCGCTAAAAGAGCGGGAACACATTATTGGGTTACATCCAGTGATGTGTTTCCCAGGTGCGCGGGAAAAAACAATTGAGGCTAGTGCAATCAACAATTCATTGTTTGCTTGCAAAGCAACGCCAATAACATACCCCGTCTAAAAAAAAAAAAGGTCAAAGTGCTTCACTTTGATTAAATAGATAATTACACAATAATTTCACATAATTTTTGGGTGTTGCGTTTTTCGTACCGGTGAGTGTAGATGCTGTGTCGGGTGAGACATTCTCTCTTGGAGGACTACGGAGGACTACCAAGAGAAGTGTCACAGTTTACTTCACGCTCCTCTAGAATCTGTACGAATGGAAAGGAGCTTCTCAATACACAAGGCTTTAGTTAGTTAATGAGGTTTTAAAGGGCCGGAACTATGAGGTCACCTAGTCCTATACAAGGCTTTGTTAGCAGACAATACACAGTTTTTTTTTAAATCTGCAAATGGTATTTATTCCATTCAGGACCGCTCAATGCTTGTCAGTAAAATAGAAAACAGATCACTCCGTCAGTTGTGCATTTTTTTAAAATTTATGTAGCTTCATTAAATAAACTTTATTGTTACCGTACTAAAATGTTTAAAATTTTAAGGACATTTTATAAATTCTACAGGACATACTTTGGAGATTTTTAGGCCATACCAGCATTTTTCAAATCTTTATTGGACATTAAAATCCTAGCCGTACTGATAAGCATGAAGCCAGTGGAGTTATCAGATATGATAACTGTCGTAGTCTGAATTTTCGGACAGACGGGTTGGCATTTCACTTCTTCTAAATACGCATAAAGACACGCTGCTTTGCGCGTTACACACTGAGCTAATCCAGTCGACAAGGACGGGAAGTGAGATCTCTGGAGTCAATAATGTTCTCAGTGTAGCCCGCAGGCCGGAAACCGTTGGCAGATTAATTCCATCCGGCAACTAGTTTATTACAAATATGAACATTGCCCCTGCAGACACAAAGATAGAGATCCATGATTCAGCCGTGTCTTTACACAGCCACATAACAAGAACCACTGCTGACTTCTCCGGGACTAATAGCTGCGATTCCCATGCGTAGTTGTAGCTCAGCTACCGACGGTGGTCTATAGTTTAATGGTTAACAAAAAAAAAAAAAAAAAAAATGCAACGCCCTTTTGGAACGATATGAAACCGTTAATGCAAAAGTGACAGACTCGCTCGCTAGCTCGTAAACGCTAGTAGTTGAATGGACATTGTTCGAAGATATGAAAACGTAAAAACACTTATAGTGGGCGATGTATTGAAGATACTTTTTTTTATAACTTTTCATGCTGAAAATGCCTTACCCTCATAGTAGGCCTATAGATATGTTTAACGGTTTACCCAGCGAAAGCTTAAAAGGTGCACGGATGGAAGGTTTCTTTCCAAGACTCAATTCACTGAAATCTTTACTGCTCTGCTTCCCTTAGTCATAAATACATTATTTTCAACAGAAATCTTCCTCGAGAAATCCTTTGCAGAATAGTGAAAACCGCATCAAAATCCATCCAGTGGTTCTCGAGATTACCTGGAACATCAAAGAATAGGGGACTTTGCTGTATACTAAGTAGAGATAGAGATTACACTGTAGAAATAGGAAAGCAAATTAATTATGTTATACAAAGGTAAGGATGCGTTACGTAGACAATTGGAACTGTAATACGGTTACAATTCACTCAAGGTAACATTAATATAGCTAATTTTAGCCAATCTTTGCCAACTTATCTCTGGTACAGAGTTCAAAGACCAGAACCCCAAGATCAACAGCAGCACAGCTGCAATATAAAAGTTCCGAAACATTAGCATATAAGCTAATAGCGGCGATGGTCGTAATTAACAAGGCACTTATGTTTGAGTTCTCGGGAATAGGCTTGTACACACCCGGGCGGCATGGCGAGTGTAGGCAGAAGAATACTCTACCCACACAACACAATTCAAGTGTCAAGCTACCACCCTAACTTATAGCTTTACTGCTGAATTAGCGCATCATCTCTCAGCGTCACGGCGCGACGCGGCGCCATCCACCGTGGGTATTCTCAAACTTGGAGACACCATCAAAATGACGACGCCTCGTAGAATGGACTGGTGCTCCTTTTGCCCTTTGTTAAGGGGGAACATTTAGTTTTTGGATGAATTTGTCAATTTATTGCTCACGTGTACTTACAGTGAAGGCCCTCCCTATAGAACGGGGCCTTTGAAATGACTCACCGTCACATTTATAGCACGTGCCGATCATTAAGGACCTGCGCGGATGCGGACATCCACAAATTGTTTCGCCTTTTAGCTAAATGTAAAATCGAAAATAGAGAATCTAAAATCTACAGTAAAATCTAAAACATGCGGATATAGTTTGCATGGCTGTGCTGATAGCGGATAAAGTACGGATAATGTTTCGAGTAAATTTGCGAATAGTTTTTGGATTATAATCCTAACTTGTTGAATATCATTACAAGCACCCGGATGTTACGACACTTATTTCCGTTATGTTTTTTTCATGACAAATGTGTAAGATGGTGATTTACGCTAATCTCATTCAAATTATGTCATTAAGCATAATTAACACTCCGAAATGAAAAGGGTAGCAACTCTGGCTGTATAACATTCATTTTAAACATGCACACGATATACATCGCCTAGGGGAACGACTTTCCCCTCAAATGTCGAAATATGTTGTTTTAATACTTCATGCTTTATCTAATTAAAAATATTAGTGTAATGCCAGTAGATTCAGATAAACGTGCGGATACTAACAACAGTCGTGCGGATAACGTTGTGTTTATCTGCGCATGCCTCTAACTTACCGAACATAACAGCAGGCCGTGAAGCCCTGGATGTTGTCATAGCATTTGTTACATTCGCAGCTGGCAAGATACCTTAGTTGTGATAATTAAAACCTGCTGTGAAGTACTGTAGCCTGCCTTGTATCCCGTGAACATAGGTATAGAACAGAACATTTTCCTAGTGGAAACTCAAGAAGTAGTTTGGAGTAATTTTCTTCGCAAGTTTCAGCGCCATGCCATTTTTACTTGGGGAAGAGCTTCAAACAAAAGGTATAAATAAACAATCCGCGGACAGTGCAGGCTCGGGAGGGCGAAATAACTGAGCTGATACGAAATATCAGTGAGGATGAATGACTGCGAGTGTACCAAAACGTGCTACGTTGGTGCAATGTGTGTCTACAACATGAAGGACAGTATTTCCAGCAACTACTGTGAAATTCATGTAAGTATGCTTATTAAATACGTTAAAAAGTGTAAATGTGTCCAACTAGTTAGGCGCTACGCTGCCGCTAGTGCCTTGCTCGATACGCAGCTAGTCCACGGTAAGTAGAAGACTTACTACTTCTACTTACCGTGCGGCTAGTCAGTGACTTATCCGTCACGCGGCGCATCCGAGGCTCCGTTTTATACGGAGCCCCCCCCCCCTCACTGTAGTACGTTCACGCCACGGTTTTTGGCGGTGAGCCCCAATTGCGCAGTCCGACCAAGGACAGGTGGTGAACCTCAGGTATGTGCAATTGATACAAGAGTTGCTTTCCGTGCAACTGGAAACTCACGTATGAACTGCACCTGTGCGAGGCTCGCAGCCTGTCCTCTGTACGACTGTGAAACCGGGACTAACCAGCCGAAAACCGTGGCGTGATGATGATAATTGTTGTTTTAAGGGGCCTAACATCTAGGTTATCGGCCACTAATGATCTGGGTGAGAGCGAAAATGTTAATGAAATGGAAACCAAACGAAAATTAAGCGAGACTGAAAATACTGATAAAAAGGAACTCAGATTGAAACAACTCGCAAAATGTTCTGATAAAAGGGAATTTAGAACGAAAAGATTCACAAAAAGAAATACCCACAAAATGTAGGCTAGGTTCAAAATACGTACAAAATGCAATGTAGAGTCGAAATACTTACAAAATGCAATGTCGAGTCGAAATACTTACAAAATGCAATGTAGAGTCGAAATACTTACAAAATGCAATTGAAATTCAAAATACTTACAAAATGCAATTGAAATTCAAAATCCAGCTGGCAGTGGTGGATCGAACGGAAGTGTGTAAGCTGGATCGCATTGCTGAACACTTATCATTCTGACGGTAAACGCCCATGCGAACTCGGGTGTCAAGTGGTTGAAACAAAGCACATGGCATATGTTCAGAAGTCTTCGTATCAATATTTAAAAATGATAAAATGCTTTAATATCAAACATTGTAAGTAGTCGGCATTGCCGGTATTCTGTTTCTGCACAATGGCTATTCAAATATTAACCAACATACGGTAATGCAGTCATCAATATAATATAATCGTTGTGTTTATACGAGAACTGAGCAAGCCTTCATGATTGCTAAATATATTCTCTTTACTCAAAAGTGGGCCTATTCATAAGGCATTTTTAAACTAAATTTCACGCAGGAACATTATCGAAACAAGCAAAATATAAATGAAACTTAATTCCGTGATGCAGTATTATTGGTACGTGAAAATAAGTCACCATCTTGTACCTGACATTCGTGTGGTCGAAATAGCTGTGGGGTTAGCGTCATTGACTGTGAATCTAGAGATCTCGGGTTCGAATCCCGGACGGGTTAGATATTTTTGCCACCAGATTATCGTTTTAAACGGTATTTATCATATCAATATGACTCATTTTAACAGAATCCATATGAAATTACATGTTGGTCTGTGAATCAAGAGGTCCGGGAACTACTGCTGTGCACATTGCACTTATAGGGAATTTAAGGTTATGAGCGGTGTCGCGTCTATTAATCTAGTTGATCCATATCGTATTCTTTATTTAGGCTAGTACTGGTGGAAGCTACAAAACCTCGAATAAAATGAGTTCCGTATTATAAAATACCAGTGTATCAACAATTTGCCGTCCTTGAAATGGTTTTCTGTGATTTCCCATTTTCAACTCCAGGCAAATGCTGGAACGGTACCTTCTGACAGGTCACGACCGCTTCACTCTACATCCTTACCCAGTTTCATTCACCATCATTCATTATCATCTCCCATTAACTCCACTCGTGATGTTGGCGTCAGGAAGGGCATCCGGCCGTAAAAACCATCCACCACAAATACTTACATCGCATCTCATCCCCGACCCCGTAGGAAAACGGGAATGATAAGGGGTAGACATACAATACCGGTGTATCAACAATTTCATGTGAGGTTTCTTCTATGTCAGATGTTACACATCATATGCGACTACTGTAAGTCTCGTCAAGTTGTTTTTTTGTTTGTTTTTACAGTGCTCACATTAGCCATAAGAAGGCACGGAATAATTTTGGTTGTATCACCAATGTAAACATCAGGGAATATACTATGTATATTACAAATAAGCGTACGTTTGATGTTGTAATATCCTCTGATAGTATTGTTAAAAAGTGCACTTTCCCCATATTGGGCAACCGGGGTTCGCAATAATAGGGAGGTGAGAAATCTCACGTTATTTTTGTTATAATAGAATAATATACCCTTCTAATTAAAGCATTTATTCAGACAATGTAAATTAATTAACATAAATTGTACAAAAATACAAAAATAAACATTTTAAGTTAATAACAGTCCTAGTTTCCTGTTGCCGAAATTACAAATCAACCTGTCTCTGATTCTACCCACAATGTGTAAGTCAAACACACTGTTTTGAATTAAAATGAGTGCGCTGCCAAATGTTTACATCTATCGGCTCTTCAGGGCGAGTGTGGGGCACGAGGGAAGGCATGGATACTCAGGGAGAACTATTTATTAACTCTGCTGCTCCAGCACTGAATCCATTACCCCTTTTAGCCATCTTCGGGATTGGAAGGATGTCAACAATTCGAACTAGTGGACTGCCCGCACCAGCAGATGTTGGAGGCCTCTGGTGAAATTTCACCACTTTTGTTTGCAGAAGATGATGGAATACCCCGATCTAGATTTCTATGTTGTACCTCTACTGAGAGGTTCGGAAAATGAAGTTCCCGGAAGATATTCTTTTTGAACGGATAAGGCCCCGATTTACGGAACCCTCCTACATATTCAACAGTTGCTGCCTTTATATACGCACGACCAAACAGCTCACCAACCTATTTCTTCCTTCCCGGCATCTAAAAAAAGTGATATGCCACTTAGTAAGAGTTGAACTATTCCATTACATTCAATAGAACGTAATATGGGGTTCCCCATATTAGGCTATTTCTGTGTCCATGCTTTAACATTTTACTTCCAAGAAATTTATAGGTTAAGACAAAATACTACAATAGGACGTTGAACCCAAACCCCTGACTGTATATACAAACACATTTAGCAAATTAATTCACTTACGGTACCTTTTCTTATCAATTCGTACGAATTCAAAAAACAGAAATATTTCACAACGATGTAAAACAACAAACTTCGATAACAAAAAGGCTATGATGCGCAGCTAATTGAAACTTCGTGCTTTACCCATACAGCACATGGTCAACAATTTAACGTATTCACCGCCAGGTGACAGTATCTACTATATAATAAAATACTACTTCCCCATATTAGGAAACCTCCCCATATATGGCGACTTTCCTCTATTGAGTTGCGTGGTGAGTTTTAGCTAGATATAGTATTTAGATGTATGGAGATTACTCATCGCCGTCAGCTAGTAGCAGCACAGCTTATTGACACACCGAGTAGTTGGTATTCAGCAGCAGTTTTGTTAAATAATTGAATTGAATAATAAAATCCAACTGTAACGGCTATGGAAAGTGGTTTGTGTGTTGGGCTGTATAGTGGTGCTCTTAAGTTGCCAATTTATGGTGTTATATGGCTTTGTTTATCCCATAGTACTGCCAGGTGGAATTTTGGCATATTTGTGCCATGGGGGCACTTATCGGGCGTAGGGGTTTGGGGCGGGGGGAAAGGTTTTAGTGAGCCCGAGAAGTATTACCCTTTCGCTAGTATAGTTCTCTCACTTTCCTGGTTAACCAGCGGCGACTCAAACGTAACAGTACCACGCGCCGACAATAAGCATTGTTCGCTACTGACCAATAGAATGCTTCCTCTATCACTCCACATGGACTCCCACCCTGGGGGCCAGTTCGCGTGTCACGCAGGTGTCAAGTGTTTTACATCTGCACATAGTTCTGTCACAAATCAGGCTAATAGTTTTCCCTTCGTTTCCTTTCGAAGACGTAGGTAGGAACGACCACGAACTAACCATGTGACAAAATTTGGAGCGGTCAAAGACCTCAGTATGAGAAATATTAGCGGAAGCTAAGTCTTTTTCCTTTTACTTCAAATTTATGCATAAAATATAACCATTTAATATCTCGGTCGAGTTCGTTTAAGGGCGGGGTGTTGAAATGGGGGAGGGGGAGGGGGCCTATTTCGAATACTGAATTATCCCTTTAACTTCTCAGTAAATCATCAACCTTTGACCAAAAGAGTGGGGAAAAATGGAGTTTTGAGAGGGGGAAAATCCATACTTCCTTTAGCCACAAAAATAAAACCGCTTAAAATGGTCAATAGTCGACAAGAAATTTCCTACAACTTTAGTCTGAAAGAATTGACATGATCCACACTTATGCCAAGAGTTGAGCAAAATGATTTCGGAATTCTAAGATGGGGCTTCTCGTAAGGTAAACATGTGGAACTTTTGTATATGTACAACAATATTGACTTAGGGAATTTGAAATACTGTATCTTTCATTGCCCGGTGAAATCTACTCCTGCCCTCCGGCGCGCCGAGGAGGTTTCTTTTTTTTTTTTCTTTCTGAAGACTGACATGGCTTGGTTAATCGTAAGATACCATAATGAGGAATTTGATTAGTTATAAATATAAGTTTAAAGGTTATGGAAGCACAAACTGATAAGCTCAGATGGTCGAGGATGAGTCAACTCATAACAGTGTTTACATAGTTCACTACTGAGCCGGCAATTAGTCACTGCTATCTACCACTCAAGGCCACCGTCTTTCTAAAACAGGATACCGTACTGGGTTCAATGTCCCGCACCAGACCCCAACGTTTTATCACACATGGTGGCTGGCGCATGAGCAGCACGACAGCCGATATTAATTTTACAATAATAAACGCGATAACTTCCAGGAAGCTCGTGCTTCGACCGCAAACTAAGCTAGTGACATCAATTCCAGCGATTCTCTTGCAGACAGTTGATGATTGTCGTTTTAAGGATTGGAACAGCGAGGTCCTCTGCACCTCTGGAGCAGTTGTACAGTGTGTGTGTATTAACACAGCTAATATATACAGTATAGGATATATACACATGAAAAAGACGCATTCGGCGATCATCATTACTAGTACTTTCCAGGCGCCAAACGGAGACCATGTTATTTTTTATTTTTTGCAAACTCAAATAACGAAATCACAATAACCAGACAAATAAAACTTAACGAATTTTAACTGAAAAGCCGTTTTTTTTTTTTTTTTTATTCAATACTGAAAATATCTTTATTGCAATTATTATGTTTTGTTACAACTGTACATACTTAAAACTTCATACCTGTTATATAAAACTGTTATTTATATAACAAAATCAACTCATCTATTTTGTTTAGCAAACCCTGTGATTACCGAATCTATGTCTATAGTGATGTCACGATGAATGTGCAGCAATGCACGGATAGGAATTTGGGGCTTTTTTCGCACCAAAAAAAATTGCCGACGTCCAAACTGCAAGCTTGGTTGGCAATTTAAGCTGCGACGTTCTCCCTTTGTCGGTACAAACTCGACTTGCCGAAACTGTAACGTACCTTGATACTTTTCTCGAAGCTCGATGTAAAAGTCGCAAAACACGCCGTTGCAATTTGTACGAATATTTTTGGTGCGCTAAACGCATCAAATTTCTATCCATGTAGCTTGCAAAAAAAAATGGTCTGGTTTTGTACGTTTGGTTATTTTGTGATTGAGTTGTAGTGATACCATTTTTCTTAACAATTTCGATTCTGTGACCCCCCTCCCCCCAAAGCCAAACTCTAGATCCGCGCCTGGCACTTTCAACAAACATTTAAAACATAATCCCAAACCTAGCTGATTACAAATGCATCATTCTCCGTTAACACCGCATTTCAAATTCTCCTATTAGTCGTTTTAAGGGAGCGAAATAGCAAGGTCATCTGTCATCAAATCCCTCTGCCCTACTCTTCTCTGCTGGGCCAACATTCCAAATTTCACTTCCATAAACTGCCACGCTCTAGCTAGACGAAGGTTTTCAAAAATTACTTTCTAATAGAATATAACAATGGATTTATTTGCCATCAAGAAGACATACCCAATTATAGGTGACGTAGCAATCCCATGGCCGATCCGGAGTCGACAGATACCACACCGTCGCGTCGTTGTCTCCTTGACGTATCTGTCAGTTTGTAGGGCAGAGGCGTGGCGCGCCACGCTTCTTCGCGATGCGACATATTCCATTGTAACACGTGATGAGACAGATTCGGATATGTAGGGTAGAGTCAAGTTACTCCGTGATATCAAGTAACGCCGTGATAAAGCGTATTTCCTATATCACTACGTAGGTTCGATTCCGAAAGTTCTAAGTTGTTACGAACAGATGGCAGTAGAAACCAGGAATCTAGGAAGCCCTTGAGTTCTATCTTTGACAAACTCAATGAGGTTTAAAAAATATATTAACAGCGAGTTGACATTTCCACATGCGATCCACATCCTGTGAAATCTGTGGTGAAGCTTTTAATTTCTTATAAACAGCTGTTTCATTGTATCAGTTTCATTTTAACACCAGTCAGAGGTAAGATGCAGACCATTCGCATACAAAACTTACATGCATGTAGTGTTACGCATGCAAGGTGTGTGTGAGCTTAGCAATAAGTACGTTTTTCTTAGATTGGACGCTGAAATGGCGCCAAAACGGAAAAAAGAGGCTTGCTCCTACACAGCTGAAACACTTAAAGAAGCATTGAGGTCGATGAAGGAAGAAGGATGGTCAGTATACAACGCCAGTAGGTGTTTTAATAACCCGTGGAGTACACTAAAGGATTATTGCACAAAATATTCGGCCGATCCAGGAAGTGCAACCCTTGCAGAAATTGGAAAGCCACTCGTTGTGTCACCTGAATTTGAAGTGAACATAGTGTGTCAAGACACAATAGATAGGTCTTGGCCTAAATCCAGACCAATGACGATGATGGTTGTGGTGCGTGAGGTGGCTACCCTGGCGGATGCCACCAAGAGGAAGAATGAAGCCGAATGGATTGTTTATCAGTTTTGTAATGTCCGGTACCTATAATGTCTATTTTATGTGTGATAGGTTGAGGAATCTGATAGTGACTAAGAAGACTTAACATATGTTTAATGGATTATTTTTAATAGAATGTTTTTTCTATAAAAGAACTGCAGTGAAATGTTACAATATGGGCAATATGGGGTAATAGAAACTTATAGTCTACATACTATATGAACACTTTCATTACATTAAACATTAGTTTTCACGACTAGAAAGTACACTGAATGGTGAACACCATGCTATCACGGACTAACTTCACTATCACGGCGTTACCTGCTTCTACTACCGGATTTTGTTAGTTAATACCTTGAAATAACTTATATGAATATTATTTGTAAGATATATGCCAGAAACGTTCCGCAGGGTATTCCTCTTTATCAATGATATGAATCGAAGTAACTGAAATCTAAAATTTAAGAAATAGTAACAAAAAAGCTTACCTTGACCCTACAGCCTAACTTTGCAGTCGTGATGTGTGGCTGAATGTACAAGAAAGCTGCGGGGACAGTAAAAGAATACCAACTTTCCGTGACTTGACTACGATATTATCTATGTCGCTTATCCCCGTTTCTACAAGGTCAGGGATGAGATGAATTTCTATGAGTTGGATGGGTTTTACGGTCGGATGTCAGTTTTCCGTCGCCAACCTGATGAGAGAAGTTATTAAGAGATTAAATGAAGACGAATAAAACTAAGCAAAAAGGTCGGAAGGAAACTGTCATAATACAGTATATTATAAGGTACGGTATCATCCTGCCCTCACGGGTTACTGCGGTTGGTAGTGATTGGCATAAATATCAAGACTACCAGGATTTAAAAAAAAAAACGTATTTGACCATAAAAATCGGGTCCGAACCAACGATCATTTCAACCCAGTATCAAGTCGGGTCAACATGTTATAACTTTAACAGAAATTCAGGGAAAATCGGTATTACAAAAGCGAAAACTTCGGTACGGAAGTAACACAAGAAAATAGAATACCATGTAGGTGAAACTAAGATACTTAGATTGTGTATTCATTCAGGATGGTAGTACAGTATGGGGAAGGAAATGGAATCGAGGCACATTCAAGCCAATGCAGCGAGTTCTCAGTTATGATATGCAAGAAAGAAATTTATGTAGTGACGAAACTCTCCATTCATTACTGAGTACTCACACCGAACTTGCCGTTTTGAATTGAGAGTTGGGTAGAATCAGAATATCTGAGGCAATTCGATATATGAAGGTAGCACGAGTTATTGCTGGGAAAAAGATGGAAGCAATGGCAGGAAAGTACTCGTAATGAAGAGAAAGGCCAAGATATAAACTAAAACGCTAGGTGATGATAATTGTTGTTTTAAAGGGCCTAACATCTAGGTTATCGGTCCCCAATGGTCTTGTTGATAGCGAAAATGACAATGAAATGGAAACCATAGCGAAAATTAAGCTGGACTAAAAACACTTACAAAATGGAACTCAGATTGAAAGGACTCACAAAATATAGAGTGTAAAGACGAAAGGTAATTTAGAAGGACAATACACACAAAAGGAATTTAGATTAAAAAATACGCGCAAAATGTAGATTCGAAATGCCGGTACTCACAAAATGCAATTGAAATCCAAAACCCTTACAAAATGCAATTGAGGTTCAAAATAATTACAAAATGCATTTGAAATTGAAAATACACCATGCAAGTTACATTGAAAAAGGCCGCTTCGGATTCAAAATACTCACTAAGTGCAATTGGAATTCAAAATCCTTACAAAATTCAATTGAAATTGAAAATGCTTACAAAATGTATGGTAGATTCAAAATACTCACAATAGAAGCCCGCGATTCAGAATGCTGTACTGACAAAATGCAATTGAGATTGAAAATACAGCAGAACGTATGAGCCGACTCAGATGGCGGGGCCGAGTGAAGAGAATGGGGAAGGAGAGATTACTGAAGAGATAACGAGTTCGGATGTAGACGATACCTAGGATGCAATGGTTAGATTCATTAGGCTATTGAACCATTTCAAAGTGAGAGGTGTAGAAGTAAAGGAGGAAGCAGTGCTAACTGCTAATAGGGGACCATGGAAGCGACTTCTTCGCAAACACGAGACTCGCAGACAGACTGGACGCTGAAAGACAAAACAGTCTCAAATGAAAATACTGTGCCTAATGTATGCCAGCCTGAAACAAGATTCTAATGGCTAAATGGCCCCAGCTTAATCATGAACACTCATAAATCTCCGGAGCGTGTGTGACTGATATCAGAGACCCCAATTCCCCCCCACCCAGGTTCTGCAATGGCACCATCGAAAATACCAGCTGTATCCAGCTTCCTGTCGCGTGCCCGACTCCATGGGGGGAACTAATAGCAAAGCTCAGTCCTGTTCAGTCTGTCGCGTGTCTGGCCAGAACGTTCAAAAACAGCGCGCGGCGGGGAGTTCCTTTGAAGGCATATAGCACAGCTGTGTCCAGCATCTGAAGAGAACGTCTCCACGCGACACAGTTCACCAGATTATACTAACAAACTTGCCAGTTTTCGAATACGCTTCTCCACAGGTAATCGCTACCACTTCGCTAACTATTTTAGGCAAAATTTTAACTACATATATGTGGAGTATACTTTGCTGTTACAGTACATTCTAAAAATTCTAATTAAATTTTTCCACTCAATCTATTAATTATTAAAATAGATTAATATGGTTTGTGCACGAGTGTATTTAGGTCCCCTTTTTCATATAATTACAAACCTACATGCACTCAAATTGAACATAAAATACAATAAATGTGAACTACTGAACTTAAGATTATTTTTTAAAATAATTAATTATTTAGAACTATATTTTTTCTAATTTGTTAATTTATTTCACCATTACTTCTTTTTGTATAACTGACAGATTTTCAACTGAAATAAAGATTTTTGTTCGCCACGTTTGCACTGCTGACGCCTTCCCACGTACTACATAGGATACTGTGCATTCAAAAAATATCAGTCTGTCATTGTCAGCTTCACTCATTCACGACCTCCCTCTTCCTTGATTTGGACTGGGCAAATGGGAAACTTGGAGACTGCATACTTAAAGCTGGACGACGAACAAGCACTGCGGGAGGTAGCAGTAACCAACTGTAGACATTTTGGTTAGGAATTGACAGACCGCGCATGCGTACAGACGAAACCACGCTCGCCGTCGCGTCACAGCAAGTCGAACTGGACTGACTTCTCATGGCGCGCAGACAATTATTATACACCGTAAATAAATTGTATTGGCTTAATTCTAAGGTCACTTAGATTACTACAGAGGGATTTCATTTGCCACCCAGACGTTGTTGTTGCCGTTTCATATAGGCCGTGTACTTGGGTGTGTAGAATTGGCTGATAACTTGTCCCAGTAGTAGCGTGTGTACTTTTAATTCACGTGAGGTTTGGGAAGGACCTTAAGTTAGGATCTATCCCGGCGTCGGCCGGGAGTAAAATGGGAAACTTACGGGAAAACACAGCCAGGAATGCCAAAAAGAAAATAAGAGTCCGACTCATCCGAGATTAGCCTCGCGAAACAGTGCACACCGATCCCACCCTCAACAAGAATGCTAGCCCCTACAACACGAGATGGTCTAACTGAACGTGTAGCCCAGATCTTTAATTAAAAATAATATAAAGACTAAATAAATGATTTTTCAAGTGTCAAAGTCCTCTGACGCATTAAGAAATGAGGTTAAGTTGACCATGAAACAAAAATACATCTGTTCCAAGAAGCTTCACACTGATAAAGGAAGAATGAAACAAAAGAGTTATTCAACGAAACGTGCTAGCCTAAATGTCAAGCCTCTCATTGCATAATACCACAATGAATGGCTTTCCTACAATGCAGCAGGGAAAGTGCAACGAATGCTCCTCCAACTGAACAATTTCATGGCAAATGACACCGCGAGCACAAGCAATGAGGCATTGTTTGCGTACGTACCAAAGATCATCTTAGAACATAGAACTACAAAATAACTACACCCACAACCAGTTGTCAGATATAGCAAAATGACCCAACCTTCAAAAACACGATACCAAAATACCTCAACGTAACCTCCAGCGTCCTACTTAAAAACTAAGATAATACCAGGAAGACTTGTCGCTTTCCTGCGGTAGCACTGAAAAAACGTGCAACAATCATCCCATGATTTACTGTCAAACAGTTGAAACTCTGCTGTTCTACATTATAAAATGACTTGCAAGATAAATAGTCCGGACATTTACTCACTGAAAACTATTAAAATATGCATGCAATTAATTATGCACTGAAAATTTAGAAAATATACATTAAAGAAGTGAAAAAAAAAAGGAACTTAACAATAAGCCAATCTTATTCACTCACATTGTATGTATCATTCACTGCGGAAAGAAGCATCACAATAGATAACTACGAGTTTTTCAATGTTTTCAGGAGACAAATTACGTCTATTTTAATAGTTTTCAGTACATAAATGCCCGGTCCTTAGCCCTCAGTTGAATAATCTATTACCGGACACCCACTGTTTAAATAAATAGTCTACTTTCTGCTGCTCTTCTCTTTATGCATTTTGAGTTAAGGATATGTAGACTAAGAATAAAGTAACACATTAACTGAAGAAACTCCTCACAAAACTAACCCCGGGCTACTGGCTGTCGAGATGGTGAAAGGAATGTCTCATCCCATTAATTTCTTCAAATAGCCAGGCAGCATTGCATAAAGTATGAGTACTGTCATCTCCTTATCTGTTTCTCAGAAAGTATCTTGCAAGGGATACTGCCCAGATGGTGAAAGGAATGTCCCACCCCATTCGCTTCTTGAAATAACCATGCAGCATGCTTGCCTAAAATAGTTATTACTCTGTTGCTCAGAAAATTGCTTACAAGGGACGTCCAAAACGCAGGCCCAACCTATTTTGTTCAAGGTGTTTATGATTATACTTAATTTCAACTGTATATGCTAAAATATGCAGTAATGGTCAGAATATGCATATATAGTGATGTGGGCCAGGTAAATACCCAGTGGGAAGGTAAATATAAATTGGGTATTTACCCGGGTATATACCCAGTGGTCATTTAAATACCCAAAATGGGGGTATTTTCAGTTTTTGAGCTTTGTACAACACTTTTTAATGTGCTGATGAAGAGTTGGACAGACAAGGACTGAAACACAGGTATTTGATGCCTTAAATTGAAATCAGGAACAATATTGATCCTTCAAAACAAAAGGAAAATGGACGTTCGGGTATTTTTGGGTATTTATATGTTTTGACACTGCAACCTTGTGTTTTATTTCTTCCTTAAACTAAAGTAAAATATTGGATAAAACCTTTTGGTTGTTTTGTGTTTTACATTTTTAATAAATACCAAGATATTGATTGAGAAGGTCGAGTTTTAGTATGGTACTGGAAATGAGCAACAAAGGTGTGGGAGGGAAAAGCTACTTTTGTGGTAATAAGAGTAGGCTATATGCATATTAATTGAAATATGTGTGTGCCAAAACTCAAAAGGTAATAAAATATATCCAATAGAAAGGACATGCTTAGTAAAAGTGCTCTAAGTTATTTTTCATTCAATTTTAAATATTTAAAAAATATTAATTTTTTAAATCATACTCTACATAATACAAATGCATATCAGGAAGTTTTTGTAGTATGTGGGGTCTATAATGGGTGAAGATGTATGGTGTGCCAGCAAGCGTATGGATTGGCAACACTGCTCAGCTCCTCCTACACAGAATTCAAACTGACACTGTACTTCCTTCCCATTTTCTATTCTTTGTTTGATTTATTATTTACTAGTCTTTTTGGTTATTTGATTATTTATTTCATATATGAATGATATTACAAACTGTTCTGAAAAACATATACAATGTGTTGAAAACTGTATATTACACCTTTTGTAGAACTTGGCCAATGCACTGAATAAATTTCCCCCAACTTGTATCTCAATGTTTGCAAAAAGGCCTAGTTCAATTGTAACCCTGAGTTTTTGAGGTTATAACTATTGAATTTTACCTCCTGATCTAATTCCCAAAAAGGTCCCAATTCTAATTAAATTTAATTTTATTAACTATGCGATCTAAAGTTGTTACATTTAAAAAAAAGTTAATGTAGAATAGTTTGCATACCGATACCCTTTTTTAAGGTTCAACTTACCAGGACACAGGATTTTAATTTTTAAAAATCCATAATACCCGGGTATTTACCCGAGTATATACCCTGGGTATTTACCCTGATTTATAAATACCTGGGTATTTTACATCACTATGCATATATATAAGGAGCCTTACAGTAGTCGCATATGATGTGTTGACATGTTATCCTACTAAGATTGAGATGAAATATATGTGAAGTATTTTTTCTTTTCGGCTGAACTCCTCCAGTTTTTAAATTTTTCTCGCGTTTCTTTTGTCGATAATTTCGCATATATTCTGCTCTGGATTTACCCATCTCTGCAAATCACAAAATCATGAAAAAAGAGGCGGCATCCCGAGTCCTGCGACACCTCATACAAGTCCCTAGCATTATTGGCGAAATATTAAAAGCAGATGACCTGGGTCCTTTGGTTAAATTAAGAGGGGGATAAAAACGGGGGGGGGGGGGGCGTCACCCCGACTCCTAGCATTATTGGTTCGCGAGATATTAAAAAGCCGATGACCTATTAGTTCTGGGTCCCTTGGTTAAATTAAGGGGGCTATCGGAAAACAGGGGGCGTCACCCCGAGTCCTAGGACACCCCATACAAGTCCCTAGCATTAATGGTTCAAGAGATATTAAAAAGTCGATGACCTATTAGTTTTGGGTTAAATTAAGATGGCTATAGGAAAATAGTGGGCGTCACCTCAAGCAAAATTGGTTGACACCATCTCACAGCCATCTCTCCGCCACCGCACGCGCTCATTGGGCAAATCAAATAGCGCGCTTTCCTGTTACACATTTTCGCCCCGTTTCCAAAATCACTCCCCAAAAAAAAAAATATATATATATTTTCAAAAAATCCGGTTCCTACGTATCGGACGTAACCTAAAGCGTCCATGGACAAAGGTTATAAATAGACTACAATGCGGGCGCGCACTATCCTCTGAAATGTAAAGAATCATCACACGTGATGATTATATGCCATTTCCTCATATCAGATCAACACAAACATCCCGAGTGTGTAGCATTTAAGCACATCCAGTACTAATTGTAGAAATGACCTGATGTCATGAATCAAACAACAATAAGAAGCTATAATAACGGCAGAAGTTATTGCCCCATTTTAAAGTCAATCCAAGGCCATCTTATCGCCGCCGTAAATTCTATAATTACAAACGGGAAACATAAAAAGCTAAATGACCATTGGCTACTATCCCAAGAAATTGTTTTGACTTCCGTCGCACACGGTATGCCATGCGTGTGACCCGTTGACCCATAGATTGAGGTTTCTTGGGAAGATTCATGTATAACAGCATTCAAATAGCTCGCCAAATGTTATGACAACCTTCAGGGAATATTACCACAGAAAGTCTCTGTAGCTAGAGGAAAGCTAACAAGCACAAGAATTCTCGTAATACGGGCAATAATACATTAAAACGGGCCTACAACGGAATCTAACGGGACTCGATTTTTTTTCAGCTAAATATCGTTTTCCGGTTAACGGAAGTAGGGCCTAGATCTAAGCTAAACTCTTTAACTCCATGAAAATGCATACTGAGAAATATAAAATTATGTAGGCTACAGACCTTATTCAGCGTTGTATTGACGTATTCCCGCTAATGTATCACTTTTACTCTCGTGTTAAGATCAAGCACAACTCTTACTTTCTTAGCCATGATGACTACTGGTGTTACAAAATTCACAATCCATATTTCGGAAGAAGATTTGTATCACTCATTTCAAGCACTGATTTGTTGATATTCGCCACTTGCTTTTCAAAATTATTTGTCTATTTTTGAATTTTTAATATAAAGCCCAAAATTTTATTTACACTTAATATTACAAAATCTCTTATCTTTCTAACTGTATTTTGAAAAATTTAATGTGAAGCCCCTTATTATTTTCTGTTTATTTACAATTAATATTACAATGTAAGGATATCCATCTTTATTATTTTATTTCGTTCTTTGAATTACATTTTAACTCAAACATTTTTCACGTCACACAAACACTAGACTTAAGTACATCTATAGTATTTTATTTTTATACTTAATTGATTTCATTCTTAATTGAGCTGAAGAAGACGTGTTGGCGTATAATTTAAACATTGAATAATCACTACTGCCGAACTATGTCAGCAATGAACAGAGATGTGCAAATTATTAGAATCAAAGAATTTAAATCAGTTAATTTATTATTTAAAATCATAGGCTAGCAATGTTTTGTCCTCTACGGACTTAAACTTTTCCCATCAGGAAATGCGTATGTAAATTTTGGAAATTGGAGATCCTGAGGGATACCAAATTGTATACGAGATATCTCCTATGAACAGATTGCACAACTCGGAAGTGCCATGGATTTTTGCCACCCGTAAAAAAAGAATGGATTACTCCGCACTGGAATGAAACCAGTGATCTTGGAGTATGAGAAACACCGTCACTGAGCCACTGCGGAAGCTCACCAAATTAAACAGAGCGAAGACTTTGCGCGGTTAGTTCAGTTCTCCACCAAGACCCATTTTTAGGGAATGATGAAGTACGCTACCGGTTGCAGCGTATGAATAAGGGTACAGGTCATTAAAAGAAGAAAATTGGAACATTTTGGTCATTTCACGCGCAACAAAAAATCCAACCTATTGGAGTTAATTATTCAAGATAAAATTGAAGGCATCAACTACGGTCCCAGGACGAAGAAGACCCTGGCTAAAGAAGCCAGTGGTTTGGACTGAAAACAATGTCGCTGTTTAGAAAAGCTACGGACAAACAGCTGATCATGCTACTGTTACTGAGAGGACGAGGGACTTTAAGGAAAAGAAGAAGACCTAGTTGTTCGTTCCCTTAAAACAACGACCATGTCGCCAAAACATGTAAAATAGCCACACTTAAAACTGAGCATTTATCTGTAGGTTTATACCGTGCCTGGTGCGTGGTTTCGCCTAGGAACACCAAGTTGGCTCATCAGCGGGCTCTTCGGTCCGTGCCCGGACCCTCCACAGGAGTAGCGAACTGCACGCTACCTCCCTTTTTATGAAGCGCACCTGCGCCTCTTTACTCTGAGAGCCAAAGCCCAAGCAGCCTTAACCTCCCTATGATGGTTTATGCGAGTCTCTCGTGTGACAATTCACATACACACATCAAAAAAAGTTTTGCATATTGCTGGCCATGAGTCTTAGAGGTCTCAAGCCCATTAGTCGTTCTTGCGTGCGAGTATATCAGCTGTGTCAATGAGGATAGATCTGTACGAGTGAGTAGACACCCGGTGAACGTATGCACGACCAATAGGCCTACATCCGAGACAGATACCTACAGGGAAGAGGTGGTGCAATGTTTTTGGGTGACATCATGTATGGTCGCCAAACCCCTCTTGTGTACATCCCAAGCATACGTTACAAGCACCTGTAGTGAAAGGCTTTCTGACAATATCGGCCAAAATTTCACTTTCGTGGACGACAACGCTCGCAATGCCTTTCTTCAGGAGAATGTTATTCACAGAATGGAATGGCCGGCTATGCGTCCGATCTCAATATTGTGTAGAGCAGGCGTGGACACTGCTTAATAAATAAGTCGAGAGATTGTTGGATATTGATTTTAGGGTTTGGGACGTGTTGGTCATCAGCCCCGTGTAGTTGGGTGTGTTAAATTTGACTGATAACGATGTTCTATGTGATGACTGTAATACTGTGTGTAACTCATTAGAGACAGGGATGAGGCAGAAGTCCCGAGACTTTAAGTAAGGTACTATCCTGCCATTTGCATAAAGGAAATGTGTAGAAAAAAAAAAAAAAGCACATCCAGGTTAGCGTTGTCAGCTCCGAAATTCGAAACTGCGATCTCAGACTTGGTGCAACTGGCCTTGCGGCCGTGGTATGTGATTTAACGAGCATGGGTCGGCTACGCCATCGGCCTTCAAGAGAGAGACAGGCACAGGGGGATGACAGTTAATAGGGAGCGCGTGGGTCGGAGAAAGGCCCTGTACTGGATGTTCTGCCAACCAATGAATTAATTTTAGCACTAAGGTCCCGTAGTTGGCACTCATGAACGTTCACATCAAACCGACTGGCGAAAGCGGGAATAGTCTGTTTTGATTGATTTTCCTCGTGGTGTTGTTGGTTGTTTTGATTTGTTCAGTATTTTGATCGTTTATTTGAATTGAATTGTGAGTCAATCATGCCACTGCAAGGGAGGAAAAATTGCCAAGCACCGGGATGTAAGAATTATGATAGTAAGAACAATACGGCAATTTTCATCTTCCTGGTGTTGACCATGTGTAAAACTAGTGGGCAATATGGACTACTCTCGAATAAAAATATATAGAGAATAAATGTGTGCATTTCATCTCTTGTTTGTTTTCTTACCCATTCTCCTTTGCATTGCAATAAAATTTGTGGTTTAGGGCTACGGGGAGGGGTGGATGGCAGCCGGCATGCTAGGCCAAAAGTGAGGTTATGGCAATGTAGTGTGTGCATTTGGCCAGTTTTCTTTATATTCATAGAATATCCCAACAATTCTGTAGAATATGAGAGCATTTTTAATTAGCCTAGAGGTGAATTAAGCTCTAGAACGGCATAACTGTGTCCTTCGTGACAAATCTATTGCCAACATGGATACATAACAAAATGTATTATTTTCCTATCTGGACGTATATTTCAGCGCCTAGCGAAAGGCGCAGTTATGTTTGTGTCATTTTCATCAATAATCAATAACTCATCGCAGAACATACTGTTCATTTACGTGTAATAAAGGCTACATTCATATGGCTTTTTACTTTTTATGTTGCCAGACTTGCCAGTACAGTCCATAGCCTCAGGCGGTGTTCTCTCTCGGAAATTCTATAACCAAAAGTGACGAATCTCTTATACTTACATGATCCTTGGACAGGCAGACCGGGGCATGTAAGGATAATATTGTTAAACTATGATGAGAAAAAGGCTCGTGCTCAACCAAAAATAAATAAATAAATAAAATAAACCAGCCGTACACCTGGTCAAATTCCATACAATGTTCGCAGATGATAGGCAAGGGGTTAACTCAATCTCGAAGGACGAATGAGACCTCTCCCTTCCTTCGTAGCTTCCTCACTCCTGCTCCAGGCAAAGCACACTAGCAGGCATCGGAATTATTAAGGTGACCACACGCAACCAACCACAAGAGCAGGTGACCATGACATTCTTTGAATTGATCCATTCATTTTTCTTTTAAGTACCCATTACAGCAACTCTCTGAATTTCAGTCTGCATACACTATTATTCTATTTTAGGGGATGGGACATCGCGGTAATTTAGCCCCATGCAGGCCTGCTTGGGTGTATATGGAATTTGTAATTCTGGTGAGAATTGGGAAGGAGGCAGCCGTGGCCTTAAATTAGGTACCATCCTGGCATTCGCCTGGAGTAGAAGTGGGGAAACCACTTCCAAGATGGAAGAGGTGGTCATCCAACCCACTTAATCTCAGCTTTGCCTCACGAGGCTAAGTGTTTCCCTTTCCAGCCCTCAGACCAGAATTACATTTCTTGGCGGAACCGAGAATCGAACCCCAACCTCCACGGCGACAGCCAAGAATGCATTATGTTTGCAGTGGCAACCAAACACGCAAAGCAGTGTAGAAGGACCTCAAAACCGACAAAACATTTCCTTGTCATGCTCTCATTCCAGTATTTTCGCCAGAATATTCGCGAAAAACAAGAAGAAAGCCTGAAATAAAACTTCTTCGATAATCCAAAATAGATATCTTCGATATCGATGCAGGTGAGGCAGGAGTAATCTTTATGGTTCAATGGAACGGCAGGCAACGATGACGCGAGTGTACTTAAATGTGTCAACTTATGACAAACATTACGTGTTACGTGACGTCAGTAACTAGAACAGGAGGCGAACTAGCTTACTCAATACACTAGCCTCCCACATAAAGAGATATCACCTTTAGAATGAGGGGGTATAGCGGGGTTCGATTCCAGGCTCTACCACGAATTAAAAAATAACTTGTATACTCCGGTGGGTAGGTCTCTGTGATTGTAAATGGCAACCTGCCTTCGGGTAAGAAACACTTATCATAGTCAAGTCCTCTAATAGACTCAAACCTATATCCTTCGTTGAGATGACATATAAAGCTACTCTGCAAACAATTCTTAGCATGCAGTGCAACAAGAGAATGCTTGTCCATCGCAGCATTCACTATAGCGAGCATTAATTGCAGCCTGCTTACGATCTATTGAAGAATGCAGTTAACTTGCATTTGTCTATTGGCACAGACTAGCCTCAGTCGTTCCTGGCTGGGATTATATGGAAGATACTGAGATATGAGCGGTGCTGAGTGATGGCCCTCAAGGGCACAGCCAGTGTCTGTGGAAGTTGTGAAAGGTTCTACTCATAGGGTTGGTACTACTGTACTGGCTCGGTGACTAGCGCTTAGAGACAACCCAGCGGGGTAGTCAGTTGTTCCTCGTTGAGACAGACCAGCGCAGCGGGGCAATAAGAACGTACCCGAAATGTAAATATTCTTTGATAAATGTCAATGAATTAGAACCTTAGCTATCATATAATTACATTTTATTGTTACATATCTGATCATAATGACGTTTGTTTTACATATTTTAAATTTCTAATGTAAAATTACACATTTAAAATTTCTAATGTAAAATTACATATTCTGTGTTTTTATTTTACATATTTGACCAAAATGACGTTTTGAAACATATTTTTCTTTATATATTTAAAATTACATATTTTGTCTCTTACTGTAAAAAAAGAGATTTTTTCGCAAGTGAAATATACGGTAATTCTAAACTGTAGACTAAAAAAACTCTTTATAACCTGTGTTATGGTAGTGGAGTGAGGTTTGTAATTGAGGTGAAGATTTGGAAGGAGGCGACCGTGGCCTTAACTTCTGGATTTCCCTTGAGTAGAAGTGAGAAACCACGGAGAGCCACTTCAGGGATAGCTGAAGTGGGAACCGAACCCGCCCCTTTTCAGGTATGCCTCACGGGGCTGAACATACCCAGTCCCAAGACCTAAAACCAGAATTAAATTATGAGGATGATAATTGTTTTAAGGGGCCTAATGGTCTGGGTGATAGCGAAAATTTCAATGAAGTGGAAACCAGAACGAAAATTAAGAGAGAAGGAAAATACTTGCAAAAGGGAACTCTGATTGAAACTACTCACAAAATTGAGAGGGATAATACTTACAAAAGGGAATTTAGAACGAAAATACTAACAAAAGGAATAGAGTGAAGAATACGCACAAAATGTAGGTTAAGTTCAAAATACGTACAAAATGCAACGTACAGTCGAAATACTTACAAAAAGCAAGTAAATCAAAATACTTACAAAATGCAATTGAGATTCAAAATACACACAAAATTTAATTTAGATTCAAAATATCCACAAAATGCAATTGAGAATTAACTACTTGCAAAAAAGCGGTTTAGGTTGAAAATACAAAATGCAATTTAAATTCAAAATACAAAATGGAAGCCACGATATTGAAAGACTTACTAAAAAGCAATTTAGATTGTCAATCCTTACAAAATGCAATCGAGGTTGAAAAACACTCACAAAATGCAACACAGATCGAAAGACTTACAAAATGCAACGGAGATTGATAACACCCACAAAATGGAGTGGAGATGCAAAAATAACAGTGCGGGAATCTTAAAGGGAAAAGGAAATATAATGAAAAGAAAAACAGGAAAGTGAAAGAGGAGAGGGTCCACCCCACAGGTAAGGGACAAAAGGGGGAAACCGGACCCAGCTCAGGAATCCCCCGGGGTCGCCAACTCCCGAACTCGCCAGCCGTGAGCCCCTGAGGGTGTAGCACCTTCTAGGGTGCACCAGAAGTGGTGGGGCTACACACAACCTGCCTCCTTGAGGGCCTTGCAGAAGGCAGGAGATAACAAGAAAAAGAAGGCTGACCCCTCCCAGAAGGAGGGGACCAGGAAAGATGAGACAAGGGCCAATTACTGCGGGAAAGGAAGAGACTCCCTAGGCCTCTGATACCCTAATACCGTCCGAGTCGGAAAGAACAGGAGTTGACCAAGGGAGGTCGACAGGAAAGAAGGCAGAGAAGAGCCCGGCAGAAGTAAGTGAAAGCAATGCCGGACTCAGCTGGGGTCCCGTGAGACTGGTTAGAAACGCTCTATCAAGTTCAAACTTTCGCCGCTAGGTGTTTGTGACAGTAGCATCTGGTAGCCAAAGTTGGAACTAAGTTACTTGAAATAATTGAACTTGTTGGGAGCCCACGGGCGTTCAATTAAAATACGGTACCATGCTATAGCCAAAAGGCTGCGGAACTTGTTGGGAGCCCACGGGCGTTCAATTAAAATACAGTACCATGCTATAGCCAAAAGGCTGCGATTCTTATTTAATATAAGGTAGGAGCACCGGGACCTGACGGAAGGTAGTACCCGGCATTTGCCTAAAGGGAGTGAGGAAAACCACAGACAGCCGGCGTTTATTTGTAAGTCAGTGAGGATTAAGGAGACGGCCGTGGCCTTACGTTAGGAACCATCCCGGCATTTACCTGGTGTAGAAGTAAGAAACCACGTCTGCGGTGGGAATTGAACCCTCCCCTTCACAGTCTTGCCTTACGAGGCTAAGCGTTCCACAGCAGAGCCAAGGCGCGGATCTAGAGTTTCGCTTGGGGGGGGGGGGGGGGGGGGGGTCAACAGAATCGAAATTGTTAAGAAAAATGGTATCGCTAACAACGCAATCACAAAATAACCAAACTTACAAAACCAGACCAATTATTTTTCAAGCTACATGGATAGAAATTTAATACGTTTAGCGCACCAAAAATATTCGTACAAATTGCAACGGCGTGTTTTGAGACTTTTACATCGAGCTTCGAAAAAAGTATCAAGGTACGTTACAGTTTCGGCAAGTCGAGATGGTACCGACAAAGGGAGAAAGTCACAGCTTAAATTGCCAACCAAGCTTGCAGTTTGGACGTCGGCAAATTATTTTGGTGCGAAAAAAAGCCCCAAATTCCTATCCGTGCATTGCTGCACATTCATCGTGACATCACTATAGGCATCGATTCGGTAATCACAAGGTTTGCTAAACAAAATAGACGAGTTGATTTTGTTATATAAATAATCGTTTTTATATAACAGGTATGAAGTTGTAAATATGTACAGTTGTAACAGAACATAATTGCAATAAAGATATTTTCAGTATTGAATAAAATTTAAAAAAAACTTTTTCAGTTAAAATTCGTTAAGTTTTATTTGCCTGGTTATTGTGTTTTAGTTTTTTGAGTTTGCAAAATAATTTGGTGTCCGTTGGAGGGGGGGCTAGCAGAGCCGGGAATCGAGCCCAAACCTCTGGAGTGATAGTGCTCGAAAACCGAGCTTTATATCGCGAATGAGTTATAGAGTGAGGACCCTCCGTATAGAACAGGGAGTCGCAGTGGCCGAGTGACGACCGGGGCACAGTGGTTAGCCGCGTGTCGAGCAAGAAACAGGGGTCAGCAGCAGCGCCCAATACATTTATACTTTTTGAATGGTATGGATTCTGTCTTGAGGAAAGAATTCATGATGAGAATATTAATAAATGTAAAACAAAAATATGGGAATGCAGTCGAAAGAAATCAGAAACCTCTATGGATGTCGAATTGGCAGGTGAACAGCTAAAGGAAGTGGGCGACTTCTGTTACTCGGGAAGCAAAATAACCAGTGATGGACGAAGCAAAGAGGATATAAAAAGTAGATTAGCACAGGCACGGAAAGCATTTCTACAGAAAAGGAATCTGTTGACATCGAATATAGATTTTGAGTATTAGGAAGTCATTTTTGAAAGCCTTTGTCTGGAGCGTGGCGCTCTATGAAGTGAAACTGGGACTATTGGTGCAGGAGAAAAGAGAATTGAAGCGTTTGGAATGTGGTGTTACAGTAGAAAGATGAAGATCAGATGGGTAGATAGGGTTACGAATGAAGAGGTATTAAGACGAGTGGGAGAGGAGAGAGGTTTCTGGCAACTGCTAATGAAGAGAAGAGATAGGTTGGTAGGACACATACTAAGACAACCTGGAATAGCAAACTTAGTTACGGAAGGAAGGGTCGAGGATGAGAGCAGAAGGGGTAGACCAAGGTTAGCCTCGGATCTAGAGTGTGGTAGCTATGTAGAGATGAAACGATTAGCTTAGGAAAAGGCAAGCATGGAGCGCTGCATCAAACCAGTCGAAAGACTGAAGAGTCAAACAAACAACAATCACGGGATACGAGACAGCCTAAAGTACTTAACGACAAGACTTAAATCCTAACTAAGGTACGTTGCCAGCTCCGTATCTAATAAATGCAACCAGCATTGGGGACATCGCCTCCTGCTCGTGTTATCGCTAAATGCAAGTCAATTAGCGGTGACTAATCACTTATGCACTGAAAACTATGAAAATATGCATGCAATTATGCATTAAAATTGAAAAAAATATGCACTTAACAATAAGTCAATCTTATTCAGTCACTTTATACATGTATCATTCACTGCAGAAAGAAGCATCACAATAGACAACTACAAGTTTTTCAATGATTTCAGGAGACAAATTACGTCTATTTTAATAGTTTTCAGTGCATAAATATCCGGTCCCTAGCCATCAGTTGAATAATCACTATTACCTGACACCCACTGTTCTAATAAGTAATTAAGAATTATTAATCTGTTGCTCAGAAAGTTGCTTACAAGGGATGTCCAACACGCAGATGAAACCTATTATGTTCAAGAGGTTTTAAATTACACTTAATTTTAACAGTATATGCTAAAATATGCTGTTATGTTCAGAATATGCAAAAATTCCAATAAACCCTCAAAATAAGCATTTGCATACGCGCATATGCATTTCCAAAAAATCTGGCCCCTACTAATCACTCCCCGCCCGCCTGGTGGGCAAGGAAACTTCCGTGCTATAGGGAAGGGCCTTGCTGTAGAACTTCAGCGCTTCCCTGCCTACGACATCAAACCGGATACTACTACATGTGTGCACGGAACAATGTACTCAGCAGCAGCAAGGTCTGGGGATCTAGAAATGCAAACTCCCACCTGTCCCAACCAGACTGACAACATTCCCCCCCACCTGACGAACGGATTGAACCAGCCATCAATATGAAAGAACACGGAGGGTTAGCCTTTCCGTGACACACCAAGGCGCACATATAATATTCTTGCAAGAAACGATGGAGTGCTTGATGATATTTCACAAAACAGTCAGATATTGTTTTAAGGGGCGGAATTACGAGGTCATCTGCCCATACAAAACAGTTAAAAATTAAGAAAGGTGTAACTTATTTCTAGAGCAATCTATATAAATCTGAACCGCCTTAATGAGTCATAACATTTGAACAAATAATGACCCACATGTGCAACTTTGGGGAGATGATACACAAATTGGAGATTGCATACCGGTAAATAAGAAAAAGTCCGGCGAGGTTAGATCAGATGATCGGGGGCAGGGGGGCATTCATTTTTTTTAGATTAATCGGTCACTAAAGAAATTTGTTACATTAACCCTGCGTTACTCGCGCTCGTCCCACGATCCGGACGTGGGTTGTTTTTGTTATTACATAGCTATAAGTGCGACAAGCCGGCATAGCATCCGTTTCCAACTCCCCAACCCCACCCCTACTCTTTTGTTCAGTCTGCGGTGTGACCTTGAGTTGTAACAGTAGTGTTCTCTCCAAGCCCGGTTTGTCATTCCGTGCGTGAGTAAATGTGCTTGTGCATTTTCAACTTTTTAGTATAGACTGGTATGTCAATCTTAAACAAAATGGATCATAATGAGCAGAATAGGATTCTTCGTCTACTAAATGAAGTGTCAAGTGAACCTGATATATTTGATGATCTTTGGAAGAAACAGATTCAGACTGATAAGTGTCAGTGTGTATGTGTAAAAGTGTCAGATGTTTACAGAGTTGACATTATGCTAACCAAACAGATTTCTTTACATTCACGTTTCCTAAGATGTCATTTTCAAAAGCAATGTTGTTTGATAAGTTATTTCCAGTAAAAAGGTTTTTCAGTTATTAGTTCTTTAGTTAACGTATACGTTTCTAGTTTATAATTACACACACCGCATTATTGTAGGCTTGTACTTACCTAAAACAGGTAATTACCACTAGCATACTTCTATACTGCTTATGTAATTTAAGAGTTTG
The DNA here is from genome assembly GCA_946902985.2 of Meconema thalassinum. Classification (NCBI taxonomy): domain Eukaryota; kingdom Metazoa; phylum Arthropoda; class Insecta; order Orthoptera; family Tettigoniidae; genus Meconema; species Meconema thalassinum. The sequence continues at coordinate 159,904,918 of OX336399.1, read as the reverse complement.
CCAAAAATATCAAAATTTGTTCATTATAGGCCTAACCAAATTTTAACAATGAAAAGAAAACACGGTCTCAGTCCGTGCGTGGGCATTGGTGTAACTGTGGTAACGCAGGGTTAACTTGTTGGGAGATTCCTCACAGTAAATGTTGGAAGTGTCCTCCACCAGCATCCAGACACACCTGTACTCGTTTCACCGTATTTCATGACGTTCTGTGAAGTGTATCTTCACCAATGTTAGTCATTTCGTGTCTGATGACCTCACGGAGATCAGCGGTTGTCCGAGGTCTATTGCTGTACACTACCTTTAATTATTGAAAGAAACGCGCACAAACTGTGCAAAAATTTACAAACATAATCAGAATGAATAAATGTCAGTTCTGGAAATAGACTACTATTGACTCCACACGTTTATCGCATGTCAGAACATGATAACGGGCACAGAGTTAGCGCATGCAATCGGGTCCTGGGTCGTGGTGATAAGTCAAGTTGGTGATATCCGTGCACTGCCATCGAATTCACTAAGTGGCGGGAGTTCCTGGTGTGTACCAGTCCACGATCTGTCTAGCATATCTTATGTGTAAAATTCAGGACAGATAGCATTCCTTTCTGTTCCCTGTCATCCAGTAATTTTTCCCCAGCTGTTTATAGAGGGCAAGTTATATCTCAATTAGGTAATTAGAGTTTGATGGATATTGAGTTTGATTTCACTGAAGCGACAGTTTAAGGAGACAAAGTCTCAGGTAAGACTCCAAGGAAGCGGCTTCGGTGGCGTAGTTTGTAGCATGCCGAACTGCTGTGCTCAAGATAGCGGGTTCAAACCCTCAATATGCCTTCCTCCGGAGGGGAAGTAAAGCCGGCGGGCCCATGTCATAGATTTATGGCATGTAAAAGAACATTCTACTAACTAAACTTGTGTGAAGCTAAATTTGTAGGTTAGGCTTGATTAATGCTCAGTTCCAACGTTCGTCACCAGGCACTGGGTGGCATCTAGTAGTAGCCAAGTTCACAGTTAGGTGTCGTGGACAGTAGTATTTGGTAGCGAAAGTAGGAACTACTTGAAATTATCGTCTGCAGTCCTTACTTGAATTAAAACAGATAACACACTACTACGGCCATCACAATTGATACCGGTTATCAGGCATATTCTACACACACCCAAAGAACACGGGGTTACATGACCACGTTGCACAGCCCCTAAACTAAGGAACCAACCATACCATCTTCATGACGTTCTGAGAAGTGTATCTTCACCAATGTTGTTTATTCCGTGCCTAATGATTTCACAGGAGTTGAGCAGTTGTCCGAGGTCTATTTTTGTACACTCTGCCTTAAGATACCCGTATCAGAAAACGTCCGGCGAGGGTGGGTCAGGTGATCGGGGGGGGGGGGCACAATTTGTTGAGATTATTCTGTCACCAAAGAAACTCGTTACAAGTTGCATAGAAGCGTTAGATGTATGCACGTTACTCCATCTTGTTGAAAATAACCTCGTCAGTTCGACGTCATCCAGCTGCTTCACAAATGCTGGACCGAGGAGCACATGGGCAGAATCAACAAACTTGCCAATGGACAGTGGTACCGATTCTCCCAGAGCCACTGAGATCATTAAAACAAATTTCCCGTTTCTACGAGCTTTCGGAGGGAAATTATGATCCATTCAAGTGGATCAAGTTTATATGGATCGCTATGTACTAGTGTATAGTAGAAGAGACTATGCCTACCCTGGAGATTCCCTTGATTTTCTAGAGGCCACTACAGAGGCTCTGGATTGGACATTGTACATTAAAATATAATGTACTTGCTTCCCTGTGTTTGTGTGAAAATGAAAATCCACAGCCTGCTTCGAGTCTCCGACCGGGTCAGGAATGGAATGAATTAAGCCCCTATCTAGCGGCGAAGATATGAACTGTGCCGGCTGCCGAGGCACTCCTCTGGGGCAATGATTAAATGAATACAGATGAAATGAAAGTGGAGAGTGTTGCTGGAATAAAATTTGACAGGGAAAACTGGAGTACCCGGAGAAAAACCTGTCTGCCTAAGTTTTGTTCAGCACAGATCTCACATGGAGTGACCGGGATTTGAACCACGGACCCAGCGGTGCGAGGCCGGCGTGCTGCCGCCTAAGCCGCGGAGGCTTCCCCTGCGTTTGTGTACGATAAATAAATAACTTACTCCCGTTGATATGTCATCTGGGATTAGGCGATGCAGAATACATGAAGCTCATCACAGGACTAAATAAGAGAAGAAAGTTATTAGAATGCAACATCCCTAACTTATCCTGGAACTAAAAATGGGGAAACCAAAAAATAATTTCAAGGACAATCGACAGCGGGGTTCGAACTTCACTCAACCTCCGTAAACAATGATCTTGCGCGGTCTGACCGATAGCAAAATATGCCGGTAGAGTAACCCGAATAGAGTGGGAGTTTACGTAAACGGATGAGGCATAGAAAACACGGCGGTGAAGTCATTCAAATGATAGTGAAATGACATCACTAGGATTCTAATCAATAATGTCATAGTTGTGGTGAGGAAGTTTCTATACTGATTACTCCGTAACCTAGGATGAATCACTCGCACACAACTCGCGAGAAAACTGGTAAACGTGTTTTAAAAGTATGTTGCCACCACTGACCTAAACAAAGGGTCTTCCTTCGACAAGTGTACCACAAAAACTCGCATTCCCATCATTATATCCACCGGAAACAGCCTTCTCGCGGCAACGCAGCGAAGCTTCAGTCGCTTGGAAGAAGAAGGAAAGGCTTGCCTGGGGCGTAGCAACTTTTTCTGACCAAGCACACACACACGTAATATTTGTGTGGTAATACAGATCAATTAGATAAATCTGGTAGTGAAAGTGGAAAACTTGACCTTGTAAGAAGATGTTCCCGTTCGTAACCGTCGCCCATACAACAAAAGCCTATGACATTTCAGATTTAACTTCACTTGACCAGCAACACTGGAAGGAAGCTTTTAGTTTTTATGTGACCTTACGTTCGCGATCATGAGTTACTGGACCTACATTTTTACATGGAATGTAATATTTAACTTAGAAAATATCACATGGATTCACCGGGAATCGAACCAGTCTTCCTTGGTGAGAGGCAAGCAGCTTGACCACTGGACCATGACCCCCCCCCCCAACGACACACTGAATTGGCTCTCCAATGCATTCACTGGAAGGAGCCTTTCACATTACAGTAAATGCGATGTGACTGAGCCCGGAATCGAACCATAATCGCAGCCAATAAGGAAGTAATGTCCTTTCGTTTCTCAGACATATTACCTTTTTTAAATCAGGAAGTTCAATCTAACATTGAGAATAATAAAGCACCCAAAATTAATTCTGCCCAACAGACCACCATAATTCTTTAGATGACCAATTTAGCCCATATCGATTTGACAGACATTAGCGAGAAACAAAATAAGTAGAGCAAGCGAACTTAATTTGCACAGTACTATGCAACGAAATTTAGTTTAGACTGTTAACTTCAGAATTCATTGTGAGAAAATCAATATTGTTCTAGCACATTCTACTAAATCAAATCGAAATATATAAAAAGCATATAAATTGAAATGCGAACAATAAACACCAATTACACAATTTGAAACCGGTAGCATGAGAATCGCATTCACAACAGTGCACACAAGGAAGTAATAAAAAAAATGGTTATTCATAGGGCGTGGGTCTTGAATTTCTAAGTCTGGCCAATTGTTATTCCAACAGTAATAAAATACTAATATTTATTCATCATTCTAAAAACAAAAAAGAGCAAGTAAAACATAAGGATCGTGCGCTTTCGCAGATCTTCACGAGCTTTTGGATCACCGTGTTGAATGGGAAACTACGGACGTGTTTTACAAAACTAGGTGTCTACAAATATTAACCACGAACAAAATGAAGCGTATTACTCAAGAACAGAATCCGGATAGCTTCTTAGCGCTTTCCTTGGAATATTGACCGGTAAAATGGAAAAAACACAAATTGAATGCTTGAAAATAATCGTAATAAACTAATAATAATAATAAACTACGCTCTAACGTGATTGCTAGGAAGCCTGTGCTAGACGTATCCAACTGTAGGCCTGTATGATTATTCAATACGCAGTAAATGTAACTCAAAACACGTTTTCCTGGATATTTCCTCAGAAAAACAAATTCCTTTAATAAATGTCCGTAATTTAACTCGCAGTCCAAAATTGTAATTACAACAACAAAATGCCGAATACGATAAATAATTTTCAAACACAAAAATGAACCATAGCAAAAAACCACTGACCTGGACGTCCGGCTGGCTAGCATGTGTATCTCCATTGGCTGCCGGTTTCGCATCAATCTCCTCTATCTTTTCCAATTTGCCGTCCAAAGGCTGAGGATCTTCCATTTCACCCTTCTTGGGCGTGGTGGTGATATCCACCGAACGCTTGCTTTGCCGGGCTCCCATAGTCTGTGGAAAACAAAACACAAAACACGTCTGAACACAGCACTGCCACACACACGACTGAGGAGTAGGACCCCAGTGCAAGCCAGCCCTCGGCTTGTCACAGAGCAGACAGCAGCGCTCTCACTCCAGCCATGGTCCCCTGGTGCATCAGTACCGGCAGCGTACTCACGCTTGCAATGCTCATAAACTCAACAATGTCATATCTTACAGGCTATTTAATGTGCACTATGGATCATCAATATCCACGATATTATCACAAACAACAGTTATGGCCCTCAAGTGCATCAGTGTTGGATTCTACACCAGGGAGGTAAAGAATACAGGAAGCTGTCCTAAGGTCTCCAGTTATTGTTGATTCACATAGGAACTTCGCGACATCGTGGTCATCTAACCTCGTATACTCAAGCGTATGTCTATCTGTCTGGTAACCTGTGCCACTGTGATTGATGATGAAATATTATATGCCTAAGTACTCGCTCCTTGAATCAGTTTTTTTTTTCATGGTAGTCTAAGGATTCTGTCATGAGGAAATAATTCATTATGAAAATTAATAAATGTAAAACAAAAATATTTGAATGCAGCCAAAAGAAATCAGAAACCCCTATGGATGTCGAATTGGCAGGCGAAAAGCAAAAGGAAGTAAGAGACTTCTGACACGGTACTTAGGAAGAAAAATAACCAGTGATGGACGAAGCAAAGAGGATATAAAAAGTAGGTTAGCACAGGTAAGGAAAGGATTTATACAGAAAAGGAATCTATTGCCATCAAATATAGATTTAGGTATTAGGAAGTCGTTTTTGAACGCCTCTGTCTGGAGCATGGCACTCTATGGAAGTGAAACTTGGACTGTTGGAGCAGCAGAAAAGAGGAGAATTGAAGCGTTTGAAATGTGGTGTTACAGGAGAATGATGAAGATAAGATGGGTCGATAGGCTTACAAATGAAGAGGTATTAAGACGATTTGGAGAGGAGAGATGTTTTTGGCGACTACTAATGGAGAGATGAGGTAGGTTAGTAGGGCACATACTAAGACACCCAGGAATAGCAAATTTAGTTATGGAAGTAAGGGTCAAGGATGAGAACTGTAGGGTAGACTAAGGTTAGAATATGTTAAACAGATTGCCTGGGATGTGAGGTGTGGTAGCTATGTAGAGATGAAATGAATTAGATCAGGACAGGGAAGCATAGACGGCTGCATCAAACCAGTCACAAGACTGAACTCGAACAACAACAATAATACAAACATCAAAAAAAGTTTTGCATCACCTCGGTTCCCAGATCTCCGGCATATAGACGTTGACTGTGTATATTGTATCCAAGATACAGTCCCTTTGACTGTTCATAGATGTCACTAAAACTGCTCAAAGATGTAAACAACCATGCATGAGCAGGGCCTATTAGACGGAGGGGGTACGACAGCCGATCAGTTCCAGTCATTCCACCAGGACGAAGGTACGCTGCTCATGTTGTCTGTAGTTCTACCATGCCTAGAAGGTCAATACCGCAGTTCCATCGCGTCCGCATTGTTACTTTGTGTCAAGAAGGGCTCTCAACAAGGGAAGTTTCCAGGCGTCTCAGAGTGAACCAAAGCGATGTTGTTCGGACATGGAGGAGGTACAGAGATACAGGAACTGTCGATGACAGGCCTCGCTCAGGCCGCCCAAGGGCTACTACTGTAGTGGATGACCGCTACTTACGGATTGCCGCTCGGAGGAACCCTGACAGCAATGCCACCATGTTGAATAATGCGTTTCGTTCAGCCACAGGACGTCGTGTTTCAACTCAAACTGTGCGCAATAGGCTGCATGATGCGCAACTTCACTCCCGACGTCCATGGCGAGGTCCAGCTTTGCAACCCCGACACCATGCAGCGCGGTACAGATGGGCCCAACAACATGCTGAATGGACCCCACGGAATTGGCATCACGTTCTCTTCACCGATGAGTGTCGCATATGCCTTCAACCAGACAATCGTCGGAGACGTGTTTGGAGGCACCCTGGTCAGGCTGAACGTCTTAGACACACTGTCCAGCGAGTGCAGCAAGGTGGTGGTTCCCTGATGTTTTGGGGTGGCATTATGTGGGGCCGACGTACGCCACTGGTGGTCATGGAAGGCTCCGAAACGGCTTTACGATACCTGAATGACATCCTCCGACCCATAGTGCAACCATATCGGCAGAATATTGGAGAGGCATTTGTCTTCATGGACGACAATTCTCGACCTCATCGTGCACATCTTGTGAATGCGTTCCTTCAAGATAACGACATCGCTCGACTACAGTGGCCAGCATGTTCGCCAGACATGAACCCTATCGAACATGCCTGGGATATGTTGAAAAGGGCTGTTTATGGACGTCTTGACCCACCAACCACTCTGAGAGATTTACGCCGAATTGTCGTTGAGGAGTGGGACAATTTGGACCAACAGTGTCTTGATGAACTTGTGGATAGTATGCCACGGCGAATACAGGCATGCATCAATGCAAGAGGACGTGCTACTGGGTATTAGAGGTAGTGGTGTGTACTGCAATCTGGACCACAAATGCTGAAAGTCTAGCTGTATGATGGTACAACATGCAATGTGTGGGTCTCATGAGCAATAAAACGAGTTGAAATGTTGTTTGTGTTGATCTCTATTCCCTTTGTATTTAACGGTTCCGGAACTCTTGGAACCGAGGTGATGCAAAACTTTTTTTGATGTGTGTATATTGGTAGAAGCTTTTCAGTAGGTCAACACGAATCTGCCCAATTGGATTGGGTGGGGAATTACGATCAATTTCTTTTTAGTGCCTGAAATAAAATACATGAATTGTTAATACACTTAATTTAACACGTTTCACACAAATTCTTCCTTACTGAGCCAGGAATTGAAACCCTGGCTGTCTTCGAGGAACCTTAGTGAAACATGATAATCCAACATAAAAACCAAAGCCAACTCCGTACAGGCCATTGAGGCCCTTCCAGCAGAAGAAGGTAGAGTTTTCCACCCTTTATGACTTCAGCACTATACGTGGGACATACACTTGACGTATACGACACTACTGTACTGCTACCAATCGGCCAGAAGTGAAATCAATCACTTTAAGTAGCTAATCGGGGGCAGCCATTCATATCGATATACTGTATCAAGACTAATCAAGTTTCGTTCGCGATGTTGCTACACATCATTATGAATGTCTACCTGCGATTGGCTGGTTAGAGTGGTTTCTTACTGACCTCTAGGTAGCTCTAGCGTAGCACTTAAAACGTCAAGTAGAAGTAATGATGTCCCAAAGACCTCACTGCACTTAAATTATACTTCACCACATATGTTCTCCCTATCCTAGATTTCTCTTCTCCAATCTGGTCTATTTCGGCTATAACCAATATTTCTAAATTGAACAGTGTCTTTAATTTCTTCATATCAGTAGTCAAAGCTCGCAATCCTTCACTAAGGCACTTCGCCAAATCCGATATTCTAAACCAGCTCAATGTACTCGACCTGAGAAGCCGTCTACAATTTACTGACCTGTGTTTCTTACATAAAATTATGAATGGTTACACAAAATGTAACATGCTCTTAAGCTACTTCCCACTTCATGTTCCTTCCCGTTCAACACGCCAGAACCATTTACACCACGTACCTCGCCCACGTCTTGAAGTACACAAGCGCTCTATTTTCCACCGTCTACCTACCCTTATCAACTCCCTTCCAAACATTGACATATTCTCTCCCTATCGAGCATTCAAACATAACATTAGAAGTTCCCTTTCACCCTCTTTTCCTAACCCCTCGCCCTCCTAATCACTCACTACCCCAATCACTCCCTGCGTCCTTCCCGAGATTTATCCTTTCTGCCATCACTGCCAATTGTTACCTGTTATTGTTGTTGTTTTTGTTAATATTAGTTGAAATTGTTAAAATATTAGTGTAAAATGACCTTTTCATGGTTGTATCTAATAATTATTAAATAAATAAATAAAAAATATAGATGGGAAGGAGTTGTCAGCTCCTTGTCTGGCCGCCTATGTTCCCAAGAATAACCCCGGAACTCATTCTTCTGTAGCCTGGGCCATTTGAGTTCCATAAAGTGGTAGTTTTATTTTTATGTGGGAATCGAACCCTCTCTCTTTTTGTTGAAAGCTCAGCGCCTCAACTGACTGGGCTGCGTAGCCCCCTCCCCCAATCCAATATAGCCTATAATAAATAATAACCCCTGGCACTACAGCCCATGAAGGGCCCAGGTCTACGAGCGACCGTTGCCCAGCCAATTGGCCTGCAGATATTGGGGTGACACATGATCAGCGCATCGGGTCCCCTCGCCGTTAATCTTGGTTTTCGTGATCGGGGCGCTGCCTCACTGTCAGACAGCTACTCAATTGTCATCACGAGGCTGGGTACACCCCGTTACAGCCTTCACGTCAGTTTCTAAAATCAATGACGGAGCCGGGAATCGAACCCAGGGCCTTCGAGTGAGAGGCGGGCGTGCTACCTCAACACCATGGGGCCGGCCCCAATAGAGCCTATGGAACAGCAAAATGGAGACGAAGAAGTGACAACAAATAGTTTCATACAAAAGTAACGGAACGGTAACGATGCGTTAATTCGACAATTATAACTGTAACGCAGAACACAAAATATAATCTATATTAAGCGAGGAATAAGCTAGATTGGCAACACTGAGAGGACGTTGTCATGAAGACGTGTGTAGACTCAAATGAGGAGCTGGGCCGAAAGGCGACAACAGTAAATTATTATTAGTCTCGAGTCAGAAAACATCAAATAAAACACAGATACAAATACTATGACTTCAGACATTATACAGGGTGTATCTATACCGACAAAAAAAAATCGGGGACGCCCTGCGTGTTATGTAAAAGACGATGCCGCAATCGGATTGGCGGAGAAAATGAGGTTACTTTGTTACTTCCGGGCGCGCGACTCAAATCTACGAACTCGCCGTATTTGCTGAGCCATGCAGCAAGCCGCTAGCCACCGCTGTGCTTCAAGCAAGGGAAGGGAGTGTGATAGAAGGTGACAGAGATATGCTGGCGGGCATGCGCAAGTTTCCTCGATCACCTCGGCTTGCCGCATGCCCGCCAGCATATCTCTGTCTCCTTCTATCACACTCCCTTCCCTTGTCTAAAGCACAGCAGTGGCCAGCGGCTTGCTGCCTGGATCAACAAATACGGCGAGTTCGTAGATTTGAATCGCGCGCCCGGGAGTAACAAAGTAACCTTATTTTCTCGGAGGGAAAAATTTTCTCCGCCAATCCGATTGCGGCATCGTCTTTTACATAACACGCAGAGCGTCCCTGATTTTTTGTCGGTATAATTAAGATACACCCTGTATAATATTTGACCAAAACTTGGCCACTTCCACTGCATTCTGTGATGCTGCATATAGTTCATCTTCTGTGCAGGAGGTCGGGCACAGTCGACACTGAAGCAAATAGTAAGAGTTATACATTCATCAGCATGATATAATTATTTCATTTAAAATGTGTTTAGCTTATTTTTATTATCAGTTCCTGTTTAATTTTTTGTAGAAATTCCAAATGGAGGGGTCCAACCCCCCCCCCCCCCCCCCCCCCAGTAACATCCACCTGTCTACGCCACTGCGCAGAACTCGTAATTAACTTCGCTTCTATTTGCTGTAACTAACGTTAACTGTATATAGCGACAAGTTCAACTGAAGCCACGGAAAATATGCGAACTACTACCCTCTGCTCCCTCGGCCACTCCCGCGACAACAGCGCCCTCACTCAGGGCTTCAATTGAGCTATAACGCAGAACTCATAAAAGGGAACTTCGCTTCTATTTGCTGGCAGAACTCATAAAAAGTTAACTTATTCAACCCGCATAGGGCTTTTCATAAACTATTCAGAATGTCTTGGTGCACCACTGTTTGACCTTCTCTGACCTCCGGAATTAGGCCCACAAGGGGGAAGCCTGGGGGATATTATGACCTTGAACTTAACTCCCCCAAGACTGAGCATCGATCAGTCTCAGGGAGAGATCCAAGGTCACCAGTGACAAGTCACTCATTATGTCTGGATTATTTTTACAAAGGAAGGGACATCTTGACAATCCTGTGTGTCTACTTCGCGTCAAAGTACGCCGGCTTGTCACAATGGTCGTAATTACGCATTGTTACTTTAGTATAGAAACATATGCTATGACAATTATTGTTTATTGTTTGATAAAGGACAGAGAATAGCTCACAAGTTAGTTTAAACAATACCTAGGTTTCTGAAAATATATCGTTCTACATGAATTATTGTATCTCTAAAATATATAGAACTAGCAACCCGTCCCGGCTTCACCCGGTATCTTGAACGGTTTAAAAGCTTAAAAGACACACGGACGGGTCACAGACGCAATGCAGAGAGCCGAGGTGAATAGCGAAACTCCGAACACATATAGGTCTACTCTTCTCTGAAGACTTAATTCGACACGACTCGATAGTTTGATGTTGGCTGGGGTAAGAGGCTCAATCGCTGGCTCGTAAACTCGCTCCGAAGCTAGTAATTTAAATTTCCACTGAATGGAGATTGTTGGAAGAAATTAAAACGTAAAAACACTTTTAGTGGGCGATGTATTAAAGATAGAGATATGCTGCCCCGGTCGTTTTTGTGGAACATTTCATGCTGAACAATTCTTACACTCGTAGTTTATAGATATTTTTAACGGATTCCTCAGCGTAAGCATAAAATGCGCACGGACAGCTGATTTTTCGTCGACTCGATTCACCGAAATAGATACTGCTCGGCTTCCTTGGATCAGATTTCTTTTGCACAGAAACCTTCCTCGAGAAATCCTTTACAGAATGGTGAAAACCCCATCAAAATCCATCCAGTGGTTCTCGAGATTACCCGTTACATCGAGGAATCGGGGACTTTATTTTATACTATGTAGAGATACTAAACAAACATTGAAACAAAAAAAACAAAAAAAAAGGAACACGTTCTTTGAGTAGCCTAAATATTCACTTGTAAACTTAGATTGCTTGCCCTAACCGACTGAAGATGGATTTGCTAGCAGATGTACCAACTTTAGAGGAAGAATGGTCGTAATTACGCAGTTGCTTTAGTATAGAAGTATAGTAAACTATTTATTTTTACCTAAAGTCAATATTTAGTACATTGAAACGTGACCTTCTTCAGCGTGGTATATGATGAGTAGGGCCCGGATGTTGATGACATGTCATCTTTTTACTGAGCTGTCTGAAACAATGCTGAAGTACATAGAAACTCCGGACGGGATGTCATTTTTATTTTGCATCTTTTGTAATTTTTTTTGTGCTATTTTTCCATTTTAAGAGCATGTTTTTAAAGGTTGGTTGATTTGTTGGTCTTATTTTAGAGAAATCGGCCTTTTGATGTCATTTTTTTCAATTTAGTCGTGTCACAGCTTTATATGAGGGAGTTAGGTCTACGTCTCTCAGAATTAAGAAGAAGTTATTCGCTGATACAAGATAATTTGAAATAATGATTCCATTTCCTTAATCAACCGGGTGGAAACTAGTTTTAGCAACAATCGTGGCGAAATTGCTGCGGGTATTGCATGAAAACTGAAAAAATTGCCGGCCAAAAAAACCGGGATAAAACATTATGCAAAATCTCATACATTCTTTCTGGCGAAAACTACTGCACGGATGGGATTGAGGAGGATTTAGCAGCAAACGACCTTCCTCACTTCTAGTACGCTCCGATCACATCAGTTGATGTTGAACGCAGCTTGCCTATAAAAACTTGTTGGCTGACAACCGCAGATCATTTACATTTGACAACATCGGAATGACACGCGTAGTGCAGTGCAACTCAAGACTAAAGTGAACATAAACCTTTTGTTAAGTGCTAGAAATCTATTTTGATTGACTTTTCAGTTTGAGCTTAAGATGTCATTTTTGAAATATTGGTGAGTTTATTATTATAAGATCATTTTCTCCATTTTATAGTGCATTATTCGAATTTTTGAAATATTAACGATTTTATTATTATAAGATTATTTTCTCAATTTCATAGTGCATTTTTCAAATTCTTTAGGGCATTTATTACAGTCATTTTTGAAAATTGTAAGTGCATTTTTTAAACGTTTTTACTGCATCAACATCCGTGCCCTAATGATGAGTAACTGTGTAGTACCATACCAAGAGTTCAGAGTAAAATTTCAAATAAACAGATCTGTTACAATATATTTTTTTAATTTTTTTAGTTCCTTGGCAACTACCACAACCGATACATTTCTCAACATTTCATAATAACTTCGCCACACATAGCCTATTCCAAAGTTTTTCTCTACAATACCTGGCAAATACACATCAAGCATCATTTTTATAACCTAACTGATTCAACATACAGTACATATTTTCACATACACATCTCCTCATTTCTACGCTGTTTTTCAAGACTTTTTTATGCTTTCTTAACAAAATTATTGTAACAAATCTCTTCTTTTTTTATTTTACTCTGTGAACTTTTGATATGGTACTACACAGTTACTCATCATATACACGCTGAAGAAAGTCTCAATGTGACCCAAACCGGTACGGTTTCGGTTTCAATGTACTAAATATTGACTTTGGTATTTAAAAAAAAAAGTAGTCAATAAGGAATCGGGCAAAGACAGAGAATAGCTCACAAGTTAGTTTAAATAATACCTGTTGTTATTTGAGTCTTCAGTCTTATGACTGGTTTGATGCAGCTCTGCCTTCCCCAGTACTGAGCTAATCGTTTCATCTCTACATAGCTACCACACCCTACATCCGAGGCAATCTGTTTAGCATATTCTAACCTTGGTCTACCCCTACAGTTCTTGTCCTCGACCCTTCCTTCCATAACTAAACTTGCTATTCCTGGGTGGCTCAGTATGTGTCCTACCAACTTATCTCTTCTCTTCATTAGCAGTCGCCAGAAACATCTCCCTTCTCCCACTCGTCTTAATAACTCTTCGTTTGTAACCCGATCTACCCATCTGATCTTCATCATTCTCCTGTAACACCAAATTTCAAACACTTCGATTCTCCTCTTTTCTGCAGCACCAATAGTCCAAGATTCACTTCCATGGAGTGCCACGCTCCAGACAAAGGCTTTCAAAAATGACTTCTTAATACCTAAATCTACATTCGATGTGAACATATTCCTTTTTTTTTTTGTAGTAGAAAGGCTTTCCTTGTCTGAGCCAACCTACTTTGTATATCTTCGTTGCTTCGGCCATCACTGGTTATTTTGCTTCCTAAGTAACAGAAGTCTCCTACTTCCTTCAGCTTTTCACCTGCCAATTTGATGTCCATCGAGGTTTCTGATTTTTTTTCGGCTGCATTCCTAGGTTTCTAAAAATACATCGTTCTCCATTCATGCTAGTTTGAGTTCTTGTGTAGTCAACAGTGACACCTATTTCTCGACTTCACTATTCATGGCTCGTCCTGGTCGATCGCCGTGGCTTATTGCGGTCGGGGACACATTCTTATCGTATGAATAGCAATCTTTAAACTTCTGAGGTCATAGGCCAACATCGCTGAGATTTAGCCAGTACAAGCCACCTGTAGCCCTCCTGTACAAGTGTATTATTCTAGAGGTCGCACCGCACGAAGAGCGGGCAAAAAGTCGAAGGACCGCACCGAGGAACAGGTGCTCGACATCAACACCACCTTCTAATGATACCACTCCAGGGGTACAGTTATTAGGGAGCAAACAAAGAACACGACATGAGACTCCCACAGTCTGTATCCTATCATAACAGGTGTGTTGAGACTCGTTCTGACTTGCTGAACAGTGCAATTCCTTACTCTGACTTACTCGCTTCCTTACGATCTTACTTTCTCACTTACGTATTTACTTGCTTATCTACTCGCTTGCTAGTCCTGAGGAAGATATCCCTCCGCGAATATCCTCTCTCTGTCCCTTCTTGTGTTTCATCATATGAAGAACGAAGTTGGTAAAGCTAGCAATTAACGTGAAAATGAAACCTTTTTCATACAATTTTACAAAGGAAATTCTGAAACGTAATCTAGCCAGCTTATGAAAACATAGCAACATGTGCTGGAAATTCTTGTACGCCAAAACAAGCAGACACGTTAGCGTCTTCACAAACCAGAACATGAAAGGGACCGCTTAGGTCTTGAGGTGACTAGAGGTATAGTTTACTGCTCGGGTCCAAGCTCTGTGAACCTGAGAGGAATGGGGATCGCGGACTATGAGGAGTGATCGTGACGAGTGATGGGGGTTCTCGGTCCGTTCGTAGTAACAGAACCAAATGCATTGGTCGGTGACTCACTCATTTGCAACACCACAGTGGTTAGAGCAACGGCCATATGTTTGCAGTATTGGAATAAACATGAATTCCAGATAACACAGCGGGCTTACTTACTTACTTACTTACTTTAGTACGTACGTACTTTCTTTCTTTCGATTAGCTGCGTGGTTCAGCAGCAACCTTCTCGCTTGGTGTGCCCAAGATTGTAGGATCGAATCCTGACGCAGCCAGTTGGCATTTGAGGGAGCGCAAATGCGAGGGAGTCGTGTCAGTAAATTTACTGGCACGTTAAAGATCCCCTTCGGGGCAAAATTCCGGTACCCCGGCGTCTCTAAAAGCCGCAGTTGTTAAGAGGGACGTAAATCCAATAACATTATTATTTCTTTCTTTTTCTTTCTTTCTTTCTTTCTTTCATACTTTGTCACTTGCTTCCTTTCTCGCGCTTATTTGCCTGCTTACTTGCACCTACACCCAAGTTTCGACCAGCATCAAACTGTCGTCGTGTCGAGTTAAGTCTTTATAGAAGAGTTTCGTTGTTCACCTCGGCTTTTCTGAATTGCGTCTGGGACCTGCCGTCCGTGCGCCTTTTAAGTTAAAGCTGTGTAACCCGTTAAAGATACCGAGCGGAACCCGGGCGGGTTGCATTTATGTTATATAATCCGCCTTGTCAACAGTAAAATATGTAGCTTATTATTGTTAGCTAATTATTGATGTTTTAAGGTTTTAACTACGAGGTCATCTGCCCCTTATTATTATTATTATTATTATTATTTAAACGAACATGTTTCGATATACAATGATATCTTCTTCAGCGATCAAATTAACAGTGTTTTACATTAATAAAAATAAAAATTGATATCCTTACAAACAATTTGATAAATCCTTGGAAATAATTTGATTTATTTAATCAATCTTCATCAATTTAATCAATTATATGTAAGGATAGCTAAGCAGGGAATCAAACTAGGATCATCTGGACTTAACCTGTAGAACAGACGACAGTGCGGAGGGTCTAGAATATTGTCCAGTGACTTGGTTTCATAAACTAGTTCCTCCAAACACACTAAGCTTTCGGGACAATAGCTATCACCAGAGTGGGCGGATGTGCGTCACCAACAAGAATATAAAATATCATTACGCTATGCTGACCACGGAAGTCCAGACTCCCAACATCCTCTCTGTATTAACCACGGGGTGAGTGAATCATCACAAAGAGCCATCATCAGGGAAGTGCCACAAAAACTCTGAGTAAACACAAAATAAGACCTCAACAATACTAGCATATAATTAACATTCTTGTTCTGTACACATCCTGCGTACAATAAAGCTGGGCCACGCCCATCGTGCTGGGATTTAGTCCCCAAGAAAGCATCTGTTCTCATTCAAACAATACAATAAACTAAAATTTATATAACCAGTCAATATAGGCCAACAACCTGTGACAATCAAGTTCGATGAATAGTCCTATACTATCAACATAGCAGTGACCCTATTGTCCTTCGAAATAGTCCCCTCCCGTAACTATGCAATGCTGAGTTCGGCGATACATGTCCTGGAAACTTTGCAAGAAGGCGTCCTTTGGGATGCTGTTCAAAAGGCTCCTCACGTTGCGTTCGGTAAATCAAGTCAAAACGGTCGACGTGGCAACATTGGCGACACACAACGCAACGTGTAAGACCTGTTTGACACAGTGCGTGTTTAGAAGGATGAATTTATGCCACCTACCATGTACATCTGTTCGGCGGGTGGCAGTGAGAAGGGTGAATGTTCTGTGGAATGGGATGGCTCTGAAAACCATCGTCATGGGCGACGAGACCTGGGGCCTGTTCCACCATCACTTTTCAGATTTGTCTTGCAAAGTGAGAAGTGAAAAGTGAAACCTGTTCTGTTCCTCCATTGGTGCAGAAATGCAAAGTGCAAAGGAATGAAGTGAAAGGTTTTCCGAAATCTTTGCAAAGAGACGATTCCCTTTTCAGTTGTTAATGAACAAGTCTCTATACTAGTTTCTTGGCGCTGAATTTGGTTTAGTGTTATAAATATATTACGACGAGAGCTTTTGTTATCATCAAGTGAGGATAGTGATGACGAATCCAACAAGAGGACGCAAAAAAAAAAACAGGATGAATTTTCATAACCTTACTTCGACGGAATTTCGTGAGTGTTTTCGTATTACCCATTTGAAGCTTGGTGCAAATTTCCGCATAAAGGTAGAAATAATTGGCCATTTATTGAAACCTGCAACAAAAAGAAGTAGATTTCTTTCCTAAAAAGAACAAATACTTATATGCTTACATTGGTTAGGAAAAAGGGGCAGATGACCTCATAGTTCTTCCCCTTAAAACAACAATAACTAACTAACTAACTTGGTTAGGAAATGGTGCCCAGCACGGTATAGCAGCGATGCATAGGAAATCAAAATCAACTATTTGCAGAACAGTTACTAAAACCCTTAAGTTCGCCACGAAAAATAAAGCATCAAATCATGGAGTATTATACAGTTTGTTCATGGAATAAACATGATCGGATCATTCCTACGCAAAGACTTTTCACTTTGAAAAGAAATTGAAAAGTAATACATAGATCATGTTGCACTTTGCAGAATTGAAAAGTGAAAAGTTGCAAAGTTCATTCGTGGAACAGGCCCCCGGTGTCTGAGGTAAGACCGCGAATTCAAGCGTCAAAGTATGGAGTGGCGAGGTCTTCGTCCAGGGCCAGAGGTTTCCGAACATTTCGAACATTCAACGTAATGTGACGACCCAAGTGAAGACTATCCCTAAAGAGTTTACAGTACTTGTACAGACATTCTCAGATGTGCATAACCATCCACGGGGATTACTTCGAAGGACAGTAACTGCTGTTTCGGGTAAACCAACAATCCGTTCGTAATATAGACCCATTCACCGAACTTTTCGGTCACGTGACGAGGCTTTTGAACACCATCCCAAAGAACGCCTTCATGCAAAGTTTCCAGGACATGTATCGCCGATGTCAGCATTGCATAGTTACGGGAGGGGACTGTTTCGAAGGACAATAGGGTCACTGTCGTGTATTGTTCATCTATGTTGATAGTATGGATAGTTGCATGTTGTACATTAATACCGTACCGGTTTCAGCCACATTTTGACCTTCCTCAGCGTAATTTAGGACACGTAAATGTGCAAGAACATACACTTAATATAAATGTTGCCCTAACAGAGGATTCTAAAAATATTCATGTTCCAGAAGCTCACAAATTAAATTAAAAAAAAAAGTGACAGTCAGTCTGAAAGACTAGACTTTGTATCATTTTAAATGCTACAAATGCTGAAAAATGCTAGAAAGGCTGGAGGCTTCTCGCTTCAATCGAAGCCAAAGACTCTTGTCATGTTAAAAAATTATCTGCATAGTACTTATCTTGCTTATCTTGTTTCAAATTACTCGCGAACGGCAAGTGCAAACCAAGGGCAAAGCAAGGTCAAGCGCGCGGGATGCCGTCACGCTCACCACAGCGCGCGGGGACGTGCCCCTTCCATCCAGTCTAAAAACACTTATAGTGGGCGATGTATTGAAGATCGAGATATGCTCTCGCGGACTTTTTTGTAGAACTTTTCATGCTGACCAATTCTTACGCTCATAGTATATTGATATTTTTAACGGTTTGCCCAGCGTAAGCTTAAGAAGCGCACGGACGCAAAGTTTGTTTTCGACTTTTTAGGTAGATTTCATTAGAAAGCTAACTATTGCAATGGGTACCATGTTTCGACTTCCGGAAAATTTCGACATATCTTCGCGTTTCACATCCCCCAGACCCCAAAACCACCGTCAGTTCAAAAGTTTATATATAATTTATGTATGTATATATGTATATCAGTTTCTTGTGGACACGATAACTGCCGTAATTTTGCACCAATCACTTTGATTTTTTTACATAACATGTATCCCTATAAAATCTCGGTCGAGTTCGTTAATGGGCAAAATCGGTCGGAGGGGGTGAAAATGGGGGGCTTTATTTAGAAAAAGTGAAATTTCGCTATAACTCTCTTAATACGTGAAATATCGAATCCATTCAAAGTTCATAATATGTGTCGGATAAGTGCCAAAAATTTGTCAAATAAGTTTTTTGATAGCACCAACCATTGACCAAAGGGGTGGAAAATAGTGGGTTTTTCGGGAAACATTAATCATATCTCTCTTAATAGGCACAATATCAAAACCGTACAAAATGGAAAATATTCCCCTAATAATTACCTAAAACTTTTGTCTGAAATAATTTTTGATATGACCCACCAATACGCCAAGGGATGAGAAAAATAATTTCGGAATTAAAAAAAAAATGCCAAGTGCCATCAGAGGTTACCATAACAACGCTTTTAAATTGATGAGGGATGATCTATCAGAGGTTACCAAGACAACGCCATTGACGAGATCACATTCATTTTTAGCCTACTTTTCACACTTTTCAAAAATGAGGAAAAAGTAGACTTATGAGATATATCCGGGAAAACGTGTCTGTCCTTCTGTCTGTCTGTCTGTCTGTCCTTCTGTCTGTCTGGCTGTGTGTGCCGCCCCCCCCCCCCCCCCTATCAACTCATAAACGGCTGCAGCAATCGAAACCAAATTTAGTATGAGTAAAGATGTATACCGGAATATCTCAGGCCCATATTTGAAAAAGATGCCAGTGCTACCAACTGCTAAAAAAAACGCACTAGAAATTTGAGCTCCATGTTGGATATCTTGGAAGGTATACATGGGAGCTATTCTAAAATTGGCACACATGTAGATAATACTATTTCAGTTTAATTTCCAGGTGGCCATACATGACAGCGTTGCCAAAATAATTTTAAGCCTTCTGATAAGTCCAATTTTTAAAGGCATATAACTTCTACACTATCAATTGGATTTCAACCAAATTTTGTATGTAATATGTGTACATAAACAGATATGACTGAGTGTATTCTTAAGAGCCAATAGGGCTGCAACTGTTAATAATTGCTCTCTATTTTGTATCCAAATATATCAGAAAGTATGCAAGCCGACAGCTTTAAACTATGCACACGTAAATTACCTGACATTTTACATTAATTTGGAGTAACTTATATACGTCAGTTCTACCAACATGATTCTAAGCCTGCTGATAGGACCAATTTTTAAATACATGTAACTTCTATACCAACAAATGGATTTCATCCAAAATTGGCACAAAAAGATATAATATTTCAGATTATTTATGACCAGCACTCGCATGACATTGTTGTCAACATGCTTTTACGTGTACTAATAGATCCAATGTCTAAATCCATGTAACGTCCTTTGGACTTCAACCACATTTTGTATTCTGTACCTTAGGAGATGGAAGTAAGAATATATTCAGTCACCAGAGCTGCCAACTGTATTGCTCTATTAGGCTAAATTATGGCTAGTATACCTTATTTCGAACTAATTAACACATTTCGATATTACCCACTTAATTTCGTCATTATTCTAGATAGGTTCATATACTGTAGATTAATCTATGGAATGAATCTTAATTTTAAGAAAAGTAGGCTCTTTAGTTCGTCACGGAACTTCTTGTTCCATCTGACTACGAGAGAAGCGGCTAACTGGTAGCATGCTGAACTTCTATGCCCAAGGTCGCTGGTTCAAAGCCGGCCAAAGTCGCCGGATTTTCTAAGAGCACTAAAAATCCGTCAGCATGCTTTCCTTCGGAGGGGAAGTTACAACGTTCGTTGCAAGTTGCTGGTTACGGAGGCATCAAGTTGCCAAGTTCACAGCTAGGTGTCGTTGGCGGTAGTATTTGGTACCAAAATTAGGAACTACTTGAAATTGACCGTCTGCTGTCCTTGCCTGAATTGCAGACTAATACAGCCATCACAATTAACACCGTTTATCAGACAGATACTACACACACCCAAAGTACACGGGGTTACATGACCGCGTTGTCGCAGCCCCTAAACTGAGGAACCAACCAAAATCTCTGCGGGAGATAAAATTTTGCGTGAAGAAGTAACAGACTGTTAGATAGTTACACATTAGTTCCAAACCTTGCATAAGGACAGTGTGTTCCCCATAAGACAGTAAAATGTTAAATATATGCATAGAAAGACGAAAAAATGTTAACTAACCTCCAATTGTAAAATACTTTCTCGCAATAAATGAGGTCTGATCCTCCTACGAAAACCTGCATATTTTGCCTATTATAGCCTATCCTCTAGTTTGCCCGGTGAAATCTACCTCCGCCTTCCGGCGTGCAGATATGATTTTTTTTTTTCCACTGAAACCGTTACTGCTTGGCTTCCTTTGATCATACATAAATTATTTTCTACAGAATCTTTCCCCGAGATATCCTTTACAGAATGGTGAAAACCGCATCAACATCTATCCAGTGGTTCTCGAGATTACCCGTGACATCTAAGAATCTGGGATATTTGTCTTATACTAACGAAGTAGAGATTGTCAGGGAACACATGCACCAAGAGGTACTATGACGTCACACACCTCAGTGCATCTGGGTACACTTCGTCCCGTCACCGTAACGTAACGTAACGCCAGATCCCAGCGTAACGACTAAGTCGACAAGGTCATTTAAAATTATTAAAAAAACACATCTGTTACAAAATGTGTTAAGAAAAACATGAAAAAGTCTTGATAAAAACAGCGTGGAATAGAAGAGATGTGGATGTGAAACTAGATAAGTTGAAATAGCTAGGTTATAACTGATAGTTTGGTATGCACTGTATTTACGAGGTAGAGAAATAATGGAATGAAAGCGTTGGAAATAAGTGTTATGAGGTAATGTTATGAATGGGCAGGACATGTATTGGTTATTTAGTTAATTTCTTGCCCATTCATAACATTACCTCGCGACACTTATTTCCAACGTTTATTCCATTGGTTGGTTCCTCAGTTTAGGGGCTGCGACAAAGCGGTCATGTAGCCCCTTGTACTTTGGTTGTGTGTAGAATCTGTCTGATTACCCGTGTTAATTGTGATGGCTGTATTAGTGCGCGTTATCTGTAATTCAAGAAAGACTTCAGACGATCAATTTCAAGTAGTTCCTACCTTTGCTACCAAATACTACCGTCAACGACACCTAGTCACGACCTTGGCTACTAGATGTCATCGCAACCGGCACCTGGCGACGAACGTTGGAACTTGTAGAGCGTTAATCAAAACTAACCTAAACATTTCTCTTCGCACACTTGTAGTTAGTGGAAGGTTCTTTTACATGCCATAAATGTATGACATGGGCCAGCCGGCGTCACTTTCCCTCCGAAGGAAGGCATACTGAGTAATTTTGAACGCTGTTAAAAATCGGCCGGATTTGAACCCACGATCTTGGGCATAGAAGCTCGGCATACTACCAACTACGCCACCGAAGCCGCCTAGTGATTAGTGTGTCTGTGTCTTGTGTTAGAGAGTAGTTAGTGATCGCTTATATCTGTTGCGGTTTAACTCTTGGTTGGTTGGTTCCGTAGTTTAGGGGCAACGCGATCATGCAGCCCCTTGTACTTTGGGTGTGTGTAGAATCTGTCTGATAAACTGTGTTAATTGTGATGACTAGAGCTGGGATTTCTATGTAATTACATATTTCACATATATTTTCATATTTGTGGGTATTCTACATATTCTTAATGATATTACATAAAATTACATATTTCAGAGTTATCCTGTTTTTCATACGAAATAAATTGCTGAATTGAAGTTTCACACTTAATGTGGGGCTGTTGTCTGTCCTCTCAACAGGGGATTAAGGTAATTATGAGTGACAGGTAATTGAGAGGATGATAGGATGATAATCTATTGCTGTGCATGGGGAAACTGGTGCAAGTGTATTGAGTAAATTGCAAAAAGTGTTGAAGAGAAATCCTGGTTATTCAACATTTCACAACCGGGTGAGTTAGCCGTGGTCGTTACGGCATGACTGCTGGCAGTCGCTCACATCCGGGAGGCGAGGAGGTTCGAATCCCCCCGCCGGCAACCTTGAAGATGGTCTTCTGTGGTTTCCCATCTTCCTTCCAGGCAAATGCCGGGGTTGGTCCCTAACTATAGGCCACAGCCGCTACCTTCCTACTCCTCGTCCTTCGATTCCAACTTCCCTCCCGAACGGTACTTGTAGCTCACCCATTGGGTGTATGTCTCGAAGCAGCTACAAAACTGGCGAGCCGAACATGTCCTCGGACACTCCCGGCATAAAAGCCATACGCTACAAAAAAAAACATTTCACAGTGTGTGCCGAATTCTAAATGGAGATGACGTTGATCCTCCCGAGGACATTTCTCCAGCGAAAATTCCTCTCCTAAAATTTGCCCCAGTTACATCATGTTATGTTGAAATATCCTTCTCTGCATATAAGAACATCCTAAGTGACAAACTCCTTTCTATGACCCCAGAGAACATCGAAAAATACTTAATAGTTCACTGTGCTACAAAATTTAATGAATAAACGTGCTTTGAGTTATGAAAATAATAAGTTTCTATTGAATATGTGTGTGATATATTCATATAATATGACTCCAAAGAACATTGAAAAATATTCAAAATGTAATATAAAGCGTGTTTAGTGTGTTGTAACTGACAAAATGGTAAGTTTATATTAATTATAGGATATTACATAATTTGCCCAATCTACATATTTTGGTGCTTTTTGTTACATATTTATGTACATACTAGCTAAAGTACCCGTGCTTCGCTACGCGTCATAAATAAATTAAAATGTGAAGGTGACAGTTGAGACAGGGGATAGGCGAGATGCTGTGCAGAGGGAGTTTATGGATGGAACATTTTGTCCAACTACACCGTTCGGCGTTGACCGTGTTTTATAGCACAAATTTAGGTTTTACTCGCTAACCGTTGGATATACTTTTCGGATAGAAAATGTAATTTTAAACCTCGTATATGCCATCAAACGTTTGCTATTTCTTAGCGTTTTCTTTTTATTTGAAATGGAAATATGAAAGTTTGAAACCAAAGGGTGTAGTGACGTCACTAAAATGGTCACCATTTTAAATGGTGCAAAGTATTGAAATCAAAAGTAACCTATATGTTAATCAGGTAAATCAGCTACTTCCATGTAAAATTCATGTAAATCGGACCAGTGGTACTTGCGTGATTGAGTAATACACAGACACACACCATCTCATTTTTAGCCTCGCTTCGCCCGCGTCATAGTCGTGACATATTGTTATTCAATGAAATGCAGGTTTAACCCCGTTAACACCCCTTTAGAACCTGAATACCCAAAAATCCCTCCTTAGTAGACGTTTTCGACACACAACAAACATATCCCGAAAATATCATTCTTTTAACTTAAATAGTTTTGGTTGGTCGATGAGAGTGAACATCCAAAAATCCATCCTTAGTGGACGTTCTTCTTCCAGAATTTCACCCCTCCCCATAGGCCCCTTAAATTGCATTTAAGAAAAAACGGTCGAACACCTATTTATTTTATTTATTTATTTTTAAGCTGATTGATAGACATTTGTGAGCTTATTTTTAATGATTAGTATATGTGCCAAGTATCACATCCCCAAATGAAACCACTCGTGAGATATTGTTATTCAATGAAATGCACGTTTACCCCCTTAACACCTCTTTAGAACCTGAATATCAAAAACTCTTTCCTTAGTGGACGTTTTCGACATACAACGAACATATCCCCAAAATTTCATGTTTCTAACTTCAATAATTTTGGCTGGGCGATGATGAGTGAGTGAGTCAGTCAGGACATTTTCTTTCATTTATTTTTGATAATTTCACCCCTCCCCATGAACCCCTTAAATTGGATTTATGAAACAAACGGTCGAACACCTATTTACTTATTTAAAGCTGTTTTCCCCCTGAGTTTGATGAGTGAGTAAGTGAGTCAATCAGTTAGGACACTTTCTTTCCTGTTTTTTTCCCCCAGAATTTCACCCCTCTCCAAGGGCCCCTTAAATTGGATTTATGAAAAAACGGTCGAACACCTATTTACTTGAATTTTAAGCTGTTTTTTTCCCGCCGAATTTCAAACTTCTCGCCTATATCGTTTCAGAGATACACGCTCCGTTAAGAATCCCTCAACCACCAATTTTCACCTCTTTCACCTCATAATATACACCACATCGATAAACCCTTAGATATATGTGTGATTATTTTTAATGATAAGTTTATATACCGAATATCACATCCCCAAAGAAACAACTCATGAGATATCGTTATTCAATGAAATGCACGTTTACCCCCTTAACCCCTCTTTAAAACCCGAATAAACAAAAATCATTCCTTAGTTGACGTTTTCGACATACAGTGAACATATTCCCAAAATTTCATGTTTCCCACTTGAATAGTTTTCACTGGGCGTGATGAGTGAGTGAGCCAGACAGGCCATTTTCTTTCAATTATTTTTACCAGAATTTCACCCCTCCCCATGGGCCCCTTGAATTGGATTAATGAAAAAACGCTTGAACACCTATTAACTTATTTTCAAAGCTGTCTTATTCCCCTGAGTTTGATGAGTGAGTGAGATAGTCAGTCAGTTAGGACACCTTCTCTCCTTTTCCCCCTAGAATTTCACCCCACCCCATTGGCCCCATAAATTAATTTATAAAAAACGGTCAAACACCGATTTACTTACTTTTTATGCTGATTTCTTTTCGCTGAATTTCAAATTTCTCGCCTATGTCGTTTAAGAGATATGCCTACTGTACACGCTCCATTAGGAATCCTTCAACCCCCACTTTTCACCCCTTTCACCTCATAATAATACACCACATCGAAAAACCCTTAGACACATGTCTGCTTATTTTTAATGATTAGTTTAGATGCCGAGTATCACATCCACAAATGAAACCACTCCTGAGATATTGTTATTCAATGAAATGCAGGTTTAACCCCCTTAAGACCCCTTTAGAACTTGAATATCCAAAAATCCTCCCTTAGTGTACGGTTTTGACATACAACGAACATATCCCCGAAATGCCATGTTTCCAACTTCAATATTTTTGGCTGGGCGGTGATGAGTGAGTGAAGAGTCAGGACATTTTCTTTACATTTTTTTTTTCTTCAGAATTTCACCCCTCCCGATGAACCCCTTCAATTTGATTGATCAAAAAAACTGTCGAAAAGCTATTTACTTACTTTAAAGCAGTTTTTCCCCCTGAGTTTGATGAGTGAGTCAGTGAGTCAGTCAATCAGTTAGGACACTTTCTTTCCTGTTTCCCCCTTCCCCCCAGAATTTCACCCCTCCCCATGGGCCCCTTAACTTGGATTTATGAAAAAACTGTGAAATACATATTTACTTAGTTTTTATGCTGATTTTTTTCCGCTGAGTTTCAAACTCCTCGCCTATGTCGTTTAAGAGATACACGCGTCGTTAGGAATCTTTCAATCCCCGCTTTTCATCCCTTTCACCTCATAATATACACCACATCGAAAAACCCTCAGACACGTGTCTTCTTACTTTTTAATGATGAGTTTATATGCCGTGTATCACATCCTCCAATGAAACCAATCGGGAGATATTGTTATTCAATGAAATGCAGGTTTAACCCCCTTAAGACCCCTTTAGAACCTGAATATCGAAAATCCTCCCTTTGTAGACGGTTTTAACATACAATGAACATATCCCCAAACTGTCATGTTTCTAACTTCAATAATTTTGGCTGGGCGATGATGAGTGAGTGAGTGAGTGAGTGAGTCAGGACTTTTTCTTTCAATTTTCTTTTTTCAGAATTTCACCCCTCCCCATGAACCCCTTAAATTTGATTAAAAAAACTGTCGAACAGCTATTTACTTACTTTAAAACAATTTCCCCCCCCCCCCTTGAGTTTGATGAGTGAGTCAGTCAGTCAATCAGTTAGGACACTTTCTTTCCTGCCCCCCCCCCCCGAATTTCACCCCTACCCATGGGCCCCTTAAATTGGATTTACGAAAAAACGGCCAAACACATATTTTTTCGCTGAGTTTCAAACTCCTCGCCTATGTCGTTTAAGAGATACACGCTCCGTTAGGATTCTTTCAATCCCCACTTTTCACCCCTTTCGCCTCATAATATACACCACATCGAAAAACCCTCAGACACGTGTCTTCTTATTTTTAAAGATGAGTTTATATGCCGAGTATCACATCCGCCAATGAAACCAATCGGGAGATATTGCTATTCAATGAAATGCAGGTCTACCCCCTTAACACACCTTTAGAACCTGAATATCCACAAATCCTCTCTTAGCGGGCATTTGCGGCCCTTGAGGAAGCAGCATACCAAATTTCATTCCAATCCGTTCGGTGGTTTTTGAGATTTCGTGATGAATGAATGAATGAGTGAGTGAGTGAGTGGTATTAGACAAATATGTAGTACAGGTCTGACGTTTGTTTTTGACCGGTGCTTGCTTGTTGCGTAGAGGTCTCCGACCAGCCAGGATGCCTTCTTATTGTGAGCATGTGCAGTAACAACTGCATGCACGCACGCACGCACGATCAGAAGGAACGAAGGAAAGAAGGAATGAGGTTGAACGGTTAGCACAGTGGATGCTCTGGTTTCACGGCCACCGGCCAAAAACAAACGTCAGACTTGTAGATAGATAGTGTCAAGTCTTTGTTATGCTAAACTCGGTTGACAGTGATGTGTAAGCAGTTGAGTAACTAACGGGATTTCAAGTAAAGATCCTCATTTTCTATACCTGTGGTGCAGAGCACAACTGGCATCCAGTCGGCCGTGTCTCGACTTGAGCTATGTTGCCATGGAAACTATCTGCCTTGCCATTCCTTCATGAGTATATTTTATGATTTGTTTAGCCTGTGCTTGAGTGCAAAAGGGCCGAAATCAGAAGAATGAGAAAGACTATCGAAAATTCATGTAGCCAGCGGTTCCTTCTGGGTCCTAAACTATGTGTGTGCAAAATTTGGTTGAGATTGGTGGAACGGTGTAGATTTGTGTACGGAACAGACCCACCCACATACACACATACAGACTTTCACTTTTATATATAAGATTATGCCACTTGATATTACATAAAAATTCCAGCTCTAGTGGTGACTGTATGAGTGTGTTATCTGTTTTATCATTTTAAATGATCTTGTCGACTTCGGCGTTACGCTGAGGTCTGACGTTACGTTACGGTGACAGGACGAAATGTACCGAGAATGCACTGAGGTGTGTGACGTCATAGTTCGATGTAGCAGCCGAGTACCAAGAAGGCAGTGCGAGAACAATCAAGTAGGCAGTGAAGAAACAAAGTAGAATCTTGAAACTCTGTTCTCGCACTGCCTTCTTGGTACTCGGCTGCTAGCATTTAAAATGATATAAAGTCCAGTCTTTCAGACTGACTATCAGTCTCTTATTAATTCAAGTAAGGACTGCAGACGATAATTTCAAGTACTTTCTACTTTCGCTACCAAATACTACCGTCCACGACACCTAGGTGTGAACTTGACTACTACTAGATGCCATCGCAACCAGCGCCTGGTGACGAACGTTGGAACCTAGGGGCATTAATCAAATCTAACCTACAAATTTTGCTTGAAGTTTAGTTAGTGGAAGGTTCTTTTACATGCCATAAATGTATGGCATGAGTCCGCCGGCTTTACTTCCCTCCAAAGGAAAGTATACTGAGTGATTTTTAACACTCTTCAAAAATCCGACAACTTCGGCCGGGTTTGAACCCGCGATCTTGGGCATATAAGCTCAGCATGCTACCTACTACTCCACCGAAGCCGCCGCGGTTTCTCTCTCCTCGTGCGCTTGTTCTGTGGTTTCGGTTTGCGAATGTTTAGTTTCTTTGAGTGTACGTGTGTGTTTGGGCTTGCTAACTCCAGTCTTCGCCCGATGGGTGGGGGAACGGAACACGTAGTATGTGAGTTAGTATAGCAGGAAGACTTGGGAGTTGACCTTTATCGATGTGATAAGGATACTCCCTTTTATCTATTCCTCTTCAGAGTCAATGAAATTATCACAGAGGTGGAACACCATTATGATAGTCTGCCTGTGTGTGAGCGTGTCAAGTGCGTTGATACTGTAGTACATTTCCTTCCCATATTATGTGGGTTACTGGAGCCTCCGTGGCTTAGGCACCGCTGGGTCCGTGTTTCAAATCACGGTCACTCCATGTGAGATTCGTGCTGGACAAAGCGGAGGCAGACAGAATTTTATCCGGGTACTCCGGGTTTCCCTGTCACTTTATCATTCTAGCAACACTCTCCACTATCATTTCATTTCATCTGTCATTCATCTAATCATTGCCCCAGGGGAGTGCGACAGGCTTCGGCAGCCGGCACAGTTCATATCCTCGCCGCTAGATGGTGGCTTCATTCATTCCCTGACCCGGTCAGTCGACTGGAAGCAGGCTGCGGATTTCTTTCATTAAGTGGGTTACTGTAGTATAGTGGAACCGACAGCTACGCTCGCTAAAGCACAGCGGTAGGCCATGGGAAGGCTAATTTTTCCATGAGTAGGATTTTGTTTATGCCTCCTTTCCGCAATAACTTTAATGTTTCAGCTCCAAAGAGTGCTTCAGGTCTCACCACAGTATATTGCAATGTTTAAGTTCTAAAGAATGTCACTGAAGACAGCCATGGGACTCCTCCAAACCAAAGTGCTACCAACACTCACATACGGCTTGGCATTAATTTGTCAATTCCTGTCACGTAGACAGTTGAAAGAACTGGAAAGCATGAAACCGAGATACCTCAAAAGGGTTCTAGGGGGTTCAAAATTTGCTCGATCCCGATACGTGTATGTCTTAGCCCGGGAAACCTTCTTGGTAGAAGACCTAAGACTTCAAATGCGTCTGCAGCACCTTCCAGCACACGAAGAACTATTACCAGAGCTACGAGGAAAAAGGGACTCAATCGGAGAAATCTTCTAAACAACAGATGCAATGATAAACAAAGATTGGATGAAAGAAGAATACGAACTGAGACACCTGATGACGCGCTTTGCGATGCACGGTTTCCATCACCGTATTTGTACCAGGAAATCCTTTCACCAGTGCATGGTGTCCACAGAATTTTCAATGTCAATTTTACTGACTTTTCCTGACCATTTTTCAACAAAATTCCTGCCTTGTGAAGTCATCTTAACATCGGAAAAAAGGAGTATTGAGCAAATATATCTTTTTTATTTGCAGTATCCACCATCTTCATAGCTGGACCGATTTGGCTAATTTTGGTCTTGAATTATATGTGGAAGTCCAGAGAAGGTTTAAAAGGTGAATAAATATGAAAGTTGTAAAGCACGAGAAGATTCAACAAATGAGTGACGGCACGCGAATCGCTTAAACAAAGTCCCGTATGCGTTCATATACCATTCATCAGATTGCTATGAAACTTTGGTTGTATTGTTGTGCACACTCCAGGAAAGGTTTCTGACTTAGTAAATCCTTTTTACAATAGGTAGAACACGAGTAGATTCAACAAATGAGCGACGACGGCCGAAGCGTTTCAACAAAGTCCTGTATGCGTTCACATACCATTCGTCGGATAGCGATGAAACTTGGGAGAGAGGTTGTGTACACTACAGGCAAGGTTTCTGGCTTGGTAAATCCATGTTATAATAGGTAGCGCACGAGTAAATTCAACAAATGAGCGACGACGAGCGAAGCGTTTCAACTAAGTCCCGTATGCGTTCATATACTATTCGTCTGATAGTGATGAAACTTGGGTGAGATGTTGTGTACACTTCATGGAAGGTTTCTGGCTTAGTAAGTCCAAATAACAATAGGTAGCGCACGAGTAGATTCAACAAATGTGCGACGACTGGCGAAGCGTTTCAAAAAGTCCTGTATGCGTTCACATACCATTCGTCCGATAGCGATGAAACTTGGGTGAGAGGTTGTGTACACTACAGGCAAGGTGTCTGGCTTAGTAAATCCATGTTATAATAGGTAGCGCACGAGTAGATTCAACAAATGAGCGACGACGAGCCAAGCGTTTCAACAAAGTCCCGTATGCCTTCATATACTATTCGTCTGATAGTGATGAAACTGAGCTGAGATGTTGTGTACACCTCAGGGAAGGTTTCTGGTTGGTAAATCGACTTAACAATAGGTAGCGCACGATTAGATTCAACAAATCAGGGACGACGGGTGAAGCGTTTCAAAAAAGTCCTGTATGCGTTCACATACCATTCGTCTGATAGCGATGAAACTTGGGTGAGAGGTTGTGTACACTACGGGAAAGATTTCTCTCTTAGTAAATCCATACTATAATAGGTAGCGCACGAGTAGATTCAACAAATGAGCGACGACGAGCGAAGCGTTTTAACAAAGTGCCGTATGCGTTCATATACTATTCGTCTGATAGTGATGAAACTTGGGTGAGATGTTGTGTACACTTCAGGGAAGGTGTCTGGCTTAGTAAATCCACTTAACTATAGGTAGCGCACGAGTAGATTCACAAATGAGCGACGACGGGCGAAGCGTTTCAACAAAGTTCTGAATGCGTTCATATACCATTCGTCTGATAGCGACTAAACTTGGGTGAGTTGTTGTGTACACTCCAGGGAAAGTTTCAGGCTTAGTTAATCCATTTTACAATAGGTAGCGCTCAAGTAGATTCAACATAAGAGTGAAGGCGCGCGAAGCGTTTCAACAAAGTCCCGTATGCGTTCATATACCATTTGTCCTAAAGCGATGAAATTTGGGTGAGATGTTACGTACACTTCAGGGAAGGTTTCTGGCTTAGTACATCCACTTTACAATAGGTATAGCACAAGTAGATTCAACAAATGAGTAACGGCGTGCGTATCGTTTAAAAAAAATCCGTATGCGTTCATATACCATTCATGCGATTGCCATGAAATTTGGAGAAATTTTGTTTCCACTCCCGCAAAGATTTCTGATTTAGTACATCCATTTTTCAATAGGTAGCGTACGAGTATATTCAACAAATGGGTGACGGCGCTCGAATCGTTTCAACAAAGTCCCGTATGCGTTCATATACCATTTATTTCATTGCGATGAAAATTTGGTGAGTTGTTGAGCACGCTCCCATGATTTTTTTGAGAGAGTAAATCAATTTTACAATAGTTTAGAGGTGGTTAACGGAAAAAGAAAAACAATATTGGGAATCCAAAAGCACTTCATCACACAAAGTTACAATGCCAACACTTTCTTGATTGGCATTGCAACTCATGCTGGGTACAGCCAGTCTATTATATAAAGCTCAAATACCACTCATTCATTCATCACGAAATCTCAGAAACCACCGAACGGATTGGAATGAAATTTGGTATGCAGCTTCCTCAAGGGCCGCAAACGCCCACTATGAAAGGATTTTTGGATATTCAGGTTCTAAAGGGGTGTTAAGGGGGTCGACCTGCATTTCCCGATTGGTTTCATTGGGGATGTGATACTCGGCATATAAACTCGTCATTAAAAATAAGAAGACACGTGTCTGAGGGTTTTTCGATGTGGTGTATATTATGAGGTGAAAGGGGTGAAAAGTGGGAGTTGAAGGATTCCTAACGGAGCGTGTATCTCTTAAACGACATAGGCGAGGAGTTTGAAACTCAGCGGAAAAAAATCAGCATAGAAAATAAGTAAATAGGTGTTTGACCGTTTTTTTTTCATAAATCCAATTTAAGGGGCACATGGAGAGGGGTGAAAAAAAAAACAGATAATTTGTCTGAGTGGAAAATTATACATGGCCTATGTTGTAGACAATAACACATTACATCTTTTTTTGTCTCTTGCTATTTCATCATACGACGAACACTTAGGAAGTTATTAATGATTTTGTACTTTTTGGCCGGAATTTTCTAAGTCCCAGGAATGACATAAAAATTGATCCGAATTAAATTTCAAAAAATAGTTTTTTTAATACTTTTATTATATTTTTCACGTCTTTTAGGGTCCGAAACCAACATGATATTTTGATGTTTTTTTTTGTCCCATGCATTTTTGGTTTCAGGTGATAGAATTATTTTCCACTAGGACCCATGCTTATCGATCTATATAACTAATGTTATAACGGGATTCCAAATGCTATTGCGGGCGAAGCCGCGGGTAACAGCTAGTATTACATAAATCAAAGTACCGTAGTTAATAACCTAAACTAGAGTGATGGGGTCGCCACATCCCTACGCCAACGCCAAAAAAAAGCGTACAAAAAATAGGTTAAAGAGGTTTTTACTATGATATACTGTAAAAATGAAAACTTACCATAATATTGCTTTTGATAGGTTGGTAGGACACATACTAAGACACCCAGGAATAGCAAGCTTAGTTATGGAAGGAAGGGTC
This sequence comes from Meconema thalassinum, assembly GCA_946902985.2. NCBI lineage: Eukaryota > Metazoa > Arthropoda > Insecta > Orthoptera > Tettigoniidae > Meconema > Meconema thalassinum. The sequence goes on along the minus strand of OX336399.1, from coordinate 159,872,049 downwards.
GAGGACAAGAACTGTAGGGGTAGACCAAGGTTAGAATATGTTAAACAGATTGCCTCGGATGTAGGGTGTGATAGCTATGTAGAGATGAAACGATTAGCTCAGGACAGGGAGGCATGGAGAGCTGCATCAAACCAGTCAAAAGACTGAAGACTCAAACAACAACATCTACAGAGATTAGTTGAACTAGTAACATCAAAATATGGCTGTAAAACACAAAATACTGTATGGTTAATTAACATGCCTGACTTTCTAATACTTTTCGCCATTTTTTCCTGACTCACGCCATTTTTTCACACTTTTTCCTGCCTTTTCCTGACCAAAAACAAAATTCTGATTATTCCTACTATTCCTGACTTTTCCTGCCTGTGGACATGTGTTTTGTGTGGAGAACAGTGAGATACATATAACGCAATGGAGTGCAAGAAGAGAGCGGTCTCTCTGACCGAATTTTTCTTGGATTCTTGAGCCTTATGTAATTTATATATTTTATACATTGTGCGTAATACATTCGTTATAAAGTTCTAAAACCAAAATGGGCATTTAAATACTTGTTTCCCGCCTAATGTTATTGAGCACAATTTGTGTTGACCGACTGAAAAGCTTTCTTTAATACACGGCGACCGAGAATGTTCTCCGCAGTGGATACGTGCAGCTACGAATGGTTGAGTCGTGAGTTTAGTTGGCTGCACTGCACTGTGTCCTTGAAAGCGGGACTCCCCCGTGTGGGCTGTCGGTGTGTATCGCGATAAGCGCGCGAGCCTGCATGTCTTCAGTGTGTATTACAGTCAGCGAGCGTTCCGGTAGATTAGTGCAACAGTATTCAGGCGGTAATGTTTACTACTGAAGAGAGAGTTTTTTTTGTGGAATACGTTATTCGCGAAGGCGATCGGTTTACAGAAAATGTAAAATTAAGATTTCCGGCGCGGTTTTCTAATTCAAAGTGTCCAAACCGTGATACCGTTCGGGATTTGATAAGTAAATTTCGTATGACTGGCTCAGTTCACGATGTACCGGGAACAGGCAGGCCTTGATGATATAACGATATAATGCTGCGTAGTCCAAGTAAATCAACACGAAAATTAGCTCAACAAACAGGAATCTCTAAGTCGACAGCACATAAAGCTGCAAAAGACAAGCTTCAGTTGTTCCCTTATAAAGTTACCGTGGTTCATGAATTAAAACTAACTGATTACCGAAAAAGAGTGCTGTACTGTGAATGGTTCCATCATATGTTGTGAATGGCTTTGGTGAGTACAAAGTCTACTGTTTATTTGTTATGATGCAAGCGGCAGCCGTGCTTCTAACGTAACTGCTGTAGCTAGCTCTCGCAGACGCATGTAGGCGCTGCGGAGAACATTCCCGGACTCACTGTACAATTAGGAATCACTGGAAAATGGCTTCTTCACTTCAATTGACGTCTTAGCCGACACACCAGAGGGTTTGAATGCGTTTTTAAATGGTATGGACTGCGTCTTGAGAAAGGAATTCAGGGTGAAAATCAATGACCGTAAAACAAAAATAATGGAACGCAGCAGAAATAAATCAGAAATCCCTATAGACGTCGAATTGGCAGGTGAAAAGCTAAAGGAAGTAGGAGACTTCTGCTACTTAAGAAGCAAAATAACCAGTGATGGACGAAGCAAAGAGGACATGGAAAGTAGATTGGCTCAGGCAAAGAAAGCATTTCTACAGAAAAGAAAATCTGTTGACATCAAATAAAGAATTAGGTATTAGGAAGTCACTTTTGAAAGCCTTTGTCTGGAGTGTGGCGCTGAATGGAAGTGACACTTGGACTATTGGTGCAGCAGAAAAGAGGAGAATTGAAGCGTTTGAAATGTGGTGTTACAGGAGAATGATGAAGATAAGATGGGTAGATTGTGTTGCAAACGAAGAAGTATTAAGGCGAGTGGAGAAGAGATTTTTTTGGCGACTGCTAATGAAAAGAGAGGTAGGCTGGCAGGACTCATACTACTACGTCCAGGAATAGCAAACTTAGTTATGGAAGGAAGGGTAGAGGATAAGAACTGTAGGGATAGACCAAGGTTAGAATATGTTAAATAGATTGTCTCGTATGTAGGGTGTGGTAGCTATGTACAAATGAAACGAGTAGCTCAGGACAGGGAGGCATGGAGCGCTGCATCAAACCAGTCAAAAGACCGAAGATTCAGAAACAACAATCTGACAGATTAGTTGTGGTAAACGGTGCTAGTATTTTGGTTGCACCTGAATGAAGGTTAATGCGAACACTTAGGATCATATCAGACAAAATACAGTACTTGGAAATCTGTCTTCACAAGACAAAATGCTTTCTTTGTACTGTATTTATTTGTGTATTTTCCACAAAACGTTATAGATATGCCTTTGGAGTGTGAGAAGGTAGCTGAAGGTCGCTGTCACAGTTGCAGGACTTCTTGTCTGCTGGAGTCTCCAGGGATCCGGCCTATCCAATCGTTATTCCAGTCCACACTAGCTGTCCCCCCACTCCATACAGCATCCGCTTGTCAATAACATCATTTACAGCGACCAAAACCTGACTCGCTCCCTTAATCATCAACAACTGTCCCCCCACCTGAGCCCCTTTCCATACCGTACTATAAATATCAACGGTCACGTGGCGTATCGTCACCTTAATGTTAGGGTGAGCTAAAGATTTATACAGGGTCATTATCCATGTGCGCCCCGATAAACACGGCAAGCTAAGCCGGCTGTGACTGGCGCAGATCGCGGACGCGCGTACCCGGTCCAGCCTCTAGTTGGCGCGCACTTTCACCAAACATGTTCAATAATGTGTACCTACAGTGCTCATAGGCGATGCTGAAAATGTCCTCCCTCTCTTGTAACACACACCTGACATCTTCTGACGAAAGAATGTCTGTCAACTCTTTTATTATTTACTGAGCCAGTTACGTTGAATCGTTTAGCCAGCCTCCTAATTGTACTGGCATTAGGCACAGGTCTTCCTGGAAACTTGATTCGAAATTTTCGTCTCGTTTCAGAACAAAATTTTCTGTTTTTCATACACGAATTATGGACACATGTACGCGCAATGTGAATTGGTGTCTAGTCATGACAAACAATCACAGTAATCACAATACTCACTAAACGTGCAACACTAACGTCTAAGCTTTGCAGATACACGTCCATATGAATGACAAAACACGTGAGAACTAACGATATGAGTCAGCGGAGCGCGCCAACCACCGGCTGAACCGCGATCTGCGCCAGTCACAGCCATGTTTATCGGGGCGCACATGGATAATGACCCAGTAGATCAAAGAAGAAAATATCGATGTTGATGATAAACAGTAGGGACAATTATTTTTTTTTGAAAATACATAAGCGCAAATGCATATTTTGTAGGTTTATTTTAATGTATTGCATATTCCGGACATAACAGCGTTTTTTAGCATATACATTTGCAATTAAGCATAATTTGAAACATGTTGAACAAAATTGGCTTTGCCTGCGTGTTGGACATCCCTTGTAAGAAACTTTCTGAGCAACAGGTAACGAGATAACAGTATTTTAAGCCTGGCTATTTCAAGAAGGGAATGGAGTGGAACATTCCTTTCACCGCCCCTGCAGCCAGTATCCCGAGGTTAGTTTTGTGACGAGTTTCTTCAGTTAATGTGTTTCTTTATTCTTGGTCTGCATATCCTTTGCTCAAAATGCCTAAAGAGAAGAGCAGCGGAAAGTAATTATTAAATCAGTGGGTGTCAGGTAATAGTGATTGATCAACTGATGGCGTTATCGTCTATTGTCAAATATGCTCGAAGGAAGTGAAATGTGAAAAGAAATTTCAACTTGAACAACATAAACGACTGCACACATTACGGCGATTGAGGGAAATAAGAATATAGCCGAGCCGACGATTTTGCCCGAAATGTTGTTTAATTGTTAGCAGACACAAGCCTTCGAGTCGAGCAGCGAATAGAGCCCAATACACCAACCACTACCGCGACATGACCGGGGATGCGTGGCCACGGAACAGTGGGTGGGACTCTTCTAGCTCGGCTGATCACTCGCGTCACTTATACACCGAAACGAAATATCAAGTGCACCACTCGGTCAATTTGGCAAGATACGGTTTCTACATATGAATAGGATGAAAGGCAGCATTTTCAAAAATATATAGAAACATGTATCACAATTTTACGCCCTATAGTTTACTTTTATTTTAAAATTATTTGAAAGAGGACACTACTCATCGACCATTAATAACTCGTCCCTAGCTGCTGCAGGAAGGACGTGGCAATGCAATGTTGTCAAGTCGTTATGAAGCTCTCCGTCCATTGTGTTAGCATAATGTTTCCACGTTCAAGTCCAAGCAGAGAATGAACAGTGTTGCTAAGGCAGGGCGTGTCACGTGTTTCAGAGGAGGCGTGAAGGAACTAAAATGCGTTACTGCGTCGCGGTAGAAACTAGTATGTCAGCCTTTACTTCAGGGGATGCGGACGGTTACTGGCAATCGTCCCGCTGCACAACTAAAGGCGTGAAGTTGTCAACACATTAGGGGTTAAGACTGCAGGTCTGCTTTTCCAAAGCTCCTACTACTGTAGGCAGCCCAACTTACTGATCTGTAGGTATATGCTACACCTTGTACAATGGGAAGTTACACCTTGTACAATGGGAACAAGACATATTAGGGGATGAAAGCTAGAGTGTTAATTAAAATGCCTCATCATCCCATTATTATTTATGAACTAGTAACCCACCCCCGGCTTCGCCCGGGAACAGTTAAGAATGCATTACGTGATAAGCGCCTTTCTTTCGATGTCAATGAACTACGACCTATATCCGTTTTACGTCTCGGCATGATGGGTTAAAATCACAGACTGAACTATTAATTATATTATCATGGAGATGCATGTGTAAAGAATTCTTGTCAGACGTAATTTAAGAATGGCGAGGTGCATGAAACACAAATCTCCCTTCCGTCCAATCTTAACTTGACTGTGTATTTTGCGGAACGAAAAGTTCACAGGCGAAATGAAGAAAAGCCGAGTTGCACTTCCAGGGAAACTCCAAACACAACCACTCTTCTTTGAAGTAGGCTATTAACTCAACACGACTCGACAGTTTGCTGCTGGCTTTATCTGGGGGTAATAGGCTCGCCCGCTAGCTAGTCTGTAATTAGGGTGATAGGCTCGCTCCAAGCTAGCTCGTAAACTGTCGCCTCAGTAATGGGCGTGTAACTGTCAAAGGTTGTCACCAGAGTGCAGCATGACTAGTAGGGGTCCAATACGTATTATGGCTAATGGCGAATGCTAAGCAAATTTCATAGATTCTGACATTTAGGTGCGTGAATAATGCCTAGTACGTTCTGCTGTGTACCACTGTGTAAAAATAGAGGTGGGCATAGGTTTCCAAAGGATCACAGTTTGAGAAAACAATGGACAAAATAAATTCGTCGGATTAAATGGAATCAAAGTGACAGCAGTGTTGTTTGTTTCGACCATTTCGCACCCAAAAGCTCTATTGGCGAAGTAGGACGTGCAGTTCAATCATCAGTAACGTCTTAGAAACTAACTGTCCCTTAAGGCTGTGCGCTCACCACCACCGTCAATTGCAAGGCAAGAGATGGCAGCACTATCACCGCTTGACAACCTCTGCATTTGTGTTAGTGATCTGTCGACCCTTCACTTACCACCTACTTCCGACCCTACCTCTCCTCGTCACTCAATGTCTTCTCTCTCTCACTGATAGCGTTAGACTGTAAGTGGATGTGTTGTACGGAGAGTGATGTTTTAAAAGACATTAAAATTTTAGGCTAGTTAAATCTCATTTTATTACATTTCTAGTTTCTAAACAAACCTCAACCAATAGGATAGGCATAAGCAAGAAATTGGATACACGAAGCACCTGATCAGATATAAGCAACAAGCTATATCAATGGAAACCTGATATAATGAGCTATCACAGGTGATTTTTTTTGGCATAAATATATAATGGAAAACGAAGCATGTGTTTGATGTAATTTCTTACCCAAACGCACATCATTAATAATAATACGCAATCACGTTTACATATTTCAACGTTTCTTCGGCTATAGAGTTTTTCATAAACTAAACTACTATAAGTGCTATAAGTCTACTTCCACCGATAAATATCAGCTGAACGGCCCCTTTGTTCGAGAAATAACATGTTTACAAGACATGCTTTTATTTTTTGTTTAAAAAAATCTGTTTTAAGTTTAGTATTTAGAGCTTTCTATATATGTAAAAGGCGCTTTGCGGGCCTTTGCTAGGGCAAAAGTGCTCATTAAATCGTTCATTTCTAATTTTTTGGCCGTTTCACATTCAATTGACAGAGTAGCCAAACCGTTCAGAAGCTCCTGCGCCATCGTTGATCGCAAATAGTTTTTTAGCCAATTTTCATTTATGGAAAAATAGGCTTATGAGATCACCTTTCGTCCGTGTGTCTGTGTGTGTGTGCGTGTGTGTGTGATTAGTGTGTGTGTGTGTGTCCCTAATATAATCTTAATGGCTGGAGCGATTTCAACGAAACTCGGTAAGTTCATAGCACTATTCCGGACGACCCCAACCGAGCCCTTCAAATTTTGTTACGTCTCATCAATCCAATATGGCGGCTGTGCGAAATATTTCATCAGCATTCAATATCTCCGAAACTATTACCGAGAATACCCTGGAATTTTGTACGGTGATAAAGGGAACTACTAGAAGTTCACCTATATGACTTTTGTAAACCTGGTAAGTACAAAACCAACATGGCGGCCAAGCGAAATTGCGACTTTTAAATAGACGTTTCTCGCGATTTAACCAAGCAAACGCAATGAAACTTGGTACAGTATATGTTTATACACATTGTAGTGCACTGACATCTAACTTCGTTCAATTGTTTATATAATCTCAAGATGGCGGCTGTGCGAAGTATTTCACCGGCATTCTATATCTCTCAAACTATTACCGTTATCACCCTGACATTTTGTACGGAGATAAAGAGCACTACTGGAAGTTCATTTATGAGACTTTCAAAAATCGGTTAACTACAAAATGAACATGGCGGCCACGCGAAATTGAACGTTTTAAATAGACCTTTCTCGCGATTTAATGATCCAAACGCAATGAAACTTGGCACAGCAAATGTTTATACACATTGTAATGTACTGGTATTTAATTCAGTTCAATTGTTGACATAACTTCAAGATGGCGGCTGTGCTAATTTTAAAATTAAGTTTTTATTTCTGGTGTCGTAATCATGCGATCGAAGTGAAAGTTTGAATAATGAACCTACGCAATAATTTTCCTTTAATGGTACATGACTCTATGGCCTGTACATATATCAATCCAACATGGCGACCATCCGAAATATTTAAACGGTTCCCAATATCTACGAATCTATTACAGCAATCAAACTGATTTTTAAATGTTCATAGGGGCTATGAAGATAAGTTCACCTATTCGACTTTCAATAACCTGGCGATCACAAATCCAACATGGCGGTGACGCGAAATAAAAACATTCACATGGACATTTCTCACAATATAGCCATCCGAGTGCAGTGAAACTTGGTACAGTAAATCCTTATACAAATGTTTCCATAACCACAAGATGGCAGCTGTGTGAAATTTTAAAATCTCGTTTTTACTTCTTGTGTCCTAATCATGCGATTGAAGTTTGCTACACGTACACAATAATTTTCATGTAACAGTACATAACTCTACGACCTACATATATAAAAATCCAACATGGCGACCATCCGAAATATTTAGTCGGTTCTCAATATCTACGAATCTATTACAGCAATCAAACTGAAATTTTGTATGTTGATAGTGGCAATTAACATAAGTAGGATATATGAAAATAGGCTTTAGTTCTCCAGGGAACTACTTGTTTTGATTAGTTTCAAAATGGAAAAACTCCTTTCCCCCGACGCAACCGTTATAGGAATTGTAAGCATAATTCGATATGCCGTCGTTAAATTAGGATAGGACTCCTTTATCGGGGCTAAGTACTCTAGTGCACCGCAAGCACTTTTTACAGATTACGGAACAGCGTACCTAAATAATTGTTGCTCCAGAAAAAGATCCTCTGCATCCAAATCTTCAAGCTCCCCGTCTTTTAGAAAATTAGAGAGTGTTTGGAATGGTCTTTCAATTGCTTTTCCTCCAAATTGGAAAGCTCTGAAGGATCGAAGGGAAATCCAAAGTATTCCGAAAAAAATTAACTTCGTTAGATCTATTTTCTACGCAGCTCAGTGCAGTAGCTACGACAGACAAAAAGTAATCTACCCGAAATTTATTTTCAGCTTCTTTTTAAAGTTCCTCTGGAGGTTTTTTTTTCCACCTGTTGATCATTTTGCTGTTTTATTTCATCAAGGAACCTTTTGCGATTGCCTTGACGGCAAATAGAAAATTTATTTGCATAGCCCAAATTTTCCATTATTTCTCTAGCGGTGTCAAAGCCAGTGTTACGATAATTTTGAAAAAATGACTTTAGGCCCTGAAGTTCAGTTAATGCCGTATCTAACGAAGTCTTCTCAGATTGGAGAGTTTTACTTGTTGAGTTCACAGAAAATTAAATATCGTACCAGATAACGAGGCTTAAGACAAATTCATACGAACTTGTGTGAAGCAACAAAGATTGGGCCTCTGACCGGGTAACAGGATCGTTGGTAGTTTCTGCCAATTTTTCTAGAGCTTCGTTTACTTTGCCTAACTGGTACCTGATGGTCTTGGCACTGCCAATTCAACATTCCCATCTCGTGCTAGCTGAAGATTTTAGTGTGAGGAGGCCAGTACATAGTTCGCACAAAATGTCCCACCTTTCCGTGGAAGCTACAAACAAAGTGTACAGGCACTGAACTATACCAAAAAATGTCATAGCGTTCTTATTGCATTAACCATGTCACCCAAAAGTAAGTTAAGATTGTGTGCAACACATGCCATGAACATTGCTCGTTTATTAGTATTTTTTACTCGCATCTGCACTCCCTTATACTTAGCCTTCATATTAGCACCCTTGTCATACCCTTGTCCCCAACAGTCCATGATATCAAGATCATTATCCTCCAATACTCCTTCTAAAACCTCAGCTAACCCCTTTCCCGTAGTGTCGTGTACCTCCAAAAACTCGATGAACGATCGACGATCCTTGGAGTTTCTGCTATCATATCAACATAGCGGAGGAAAAATTTTAATTTGGGCTGGACTGAATCAAACACACTATCTTTATTTATTTATTTATTTATTTTCATTTATGAAAAAAAATGGCCTGAAGCGCGGGGCCTTACTGAGCGCGGGGCCTGGCGCGACCGCACCTCTCGTGACGGCCCTGCGTATTACCAATTTGTGGAATAGGCACTCTCCCTCCGTCCAGCCCCCCAAAAAAAAGATTATATTATGATATACTGTAGTATGATATGATTGACGGAGAGAGCTGGCCGTGCGGTTAGGGTTGTGCAGCTGTGAGTTTTCATTCTGGAAATAGTGGGTCCGAACCCCCCCCTGTCGGTAGCCCTGGAGATGGTTTTTCCCTGGTTTTTCATTTTCACACCAGGCAAATGGGCGCTGTACCTTAATTAAGGCCACAGCCGCTTCCTTCCCACTCCTAGTCTTTCCTATCCCATCGTCGCCATAAGACCTACAGTATCTGTGTTGGTGGGACGTACTGTAAGGCAAATTGTAATATATATATATATAAACTAATAGTAATGCCCGGCTTCGCCCGGTGGATTTATTTGTTTTATGGATGATAATAAATACTACTACAGAACTGGCATATGATACTTAAACTACCCGAAAGAAAAAAATACAACTTTTTGTGGTGGAGGTGGTGGTGTTGGTGGTGGTGGATGTAGTGCGGGTGATAAGCAGTACAGTATAATGGACGTAACATTTAGATCATTTTCCCCTAATGATAATAATGATAATAATGAATAGGGAAACGGCTATTTACTAACTACAGCACTGATACATGTAATTTACAAACACATTTCTAAAAATGATTAGAAAGAGGAATAAGCGAAATTAAAGACACTGCCTAGGACCTATATCTCACTGTCTGTTAGAAATGTAGAGACCAATAGTGTCGTCTTTTGTCACATAACGCCGAAAGAAAAGAATCAGAACACTTTGGAAAACTTCGGCTGTCCCGAGCTCCTGAGGTAGCAATAGTATCATTTATGGCCACATAGCGCTCAACGATAATTTTCGGAATAAATTACGGTAAATTTGAAAGCACCAACGCTTATTGCAGCTGATAACCTCAGTATACTGCACCAACACCATTGCACTTATACAGATGCATAATATGTGACTGCAATTTATAAGCAGCACAAGATTCAACTATTTTCGCAATTCTGCACCAGAACACTGGTAGGGGCGACGTGATGCAGCCCTAATTGCCAGTCAACAATAGACTTATTAAAATACTCTTACATTTACACTACTACAGACAAGAATGATTCTAGGGCCTTAATACATGGTTTTCAAGATAAGTTTGTTTGTTATTCTAAATGTAGGGAATGGAGAGCGTTGTCCAAAATATCAAGTGGACAGTGTTACCAGCAGGGTTTCAAAGTGTATGTATAATTTGGTGCAATTAGGAGGAACGGTGTAGATTTGTAATAAAGGGCCTAAATGCAGGAAATGGAGTGGTCTGTCCGAAATTTAAAGTGGGCAGTGTTACCCGCAGTGTTCCAAAGGGTGTGTATACAAATGTTGGTTCAGATCGGTGAAACGGTGTAGATTTGTACCAAAGGGCCTAAATGCAGGGAATGGAGTGGTCTGTCCGAAATTTCATGCAGACAGTGTTCCTCGTAGGGTTCCAAAGGGTAAGTATACAAATGTTGGTTCAGCTTGGTGAAACGGTGTAGATTTGTGCCGAAGGGCATAAATGCAGGGAATGGAGTGATCTGTCCGGAATTTCATGTAAACAGTGTTACTCGCAGGGTTCCAAAGGGTAAGTATACGCATTTTGGTTCAGATCGGTGGAACGGTGTTGATTTGTGTCAAAGGGCCTAAATGTAGGGAATTAATTGGTCTGTCCGAAATTTAAAATGGACAGTGTTACCCGCAGTGTTCCAAAGGGTGTGTATACAAATGTTGGTTCAGATCGGTGAAACGGTGTAGATTTGTGCCACAGGGCCTAAATGCAGGGAATGGATGGTCTGTCCGAAATTTCATGTAGACTATGTTACTCGCAGGGTTCCAAAGGGTAAGTATTCAAATTTTGGTCCAGATCGGTGAAACGGTGTAGATTTGTGCCAAAGGGCATAAATGCAGGGAATGGAGTGGTCTGTCCGAAATTTCATGTAAACAGTGTTACTCGTAGGATTCCAAAGGCTATGTATACACATTTTGGTTCAGATCGGTGAAAAGGTGTAGATTTGTGCCAAAGGGCCTAAATGCAGGGAATGGACCGGTCTGTCATAAATTCCATGCAGACTATGTTACTCGCAGGGTTCCAAAGGGTATGTATACAAATTTTGGTTCTGATCGGTGAAACGGTGTAGATTTGTGCCAAAGGGCCTAAATGCAGGGAAAGGAGTGGTCTGTCCGCAATTTAACATAGCCTAAACTATTCCTCTTGAATCTGGCTGTCATATAAAAAAATAAGTTTTCGAATCTGACTGGTAGTTCCAGAGATTAGCGCGTTTAAACGCACAAACAAACACACAAACTCCTCAATTTTATTATATTAGTATATATACATTATTTTGATATATTTTGAAGATTACAACTCACATAAAGTTCTATTGATCATTAACATGTACAGAATTGTATAAAGTAACTTATAAATAATTTTTAACATTCTGTAAGGTGTAATGGGTGAGATAATAACACTTCTACGATTTCCTCTAGACTGTGGTCGTGTAGCCTGGCAGGATGAGTCAGGGAGGAAGGGGGGCGGAAGCTGCGATAGCAAAGGTGTTGAGGGAGACGGGAAGGCAGGTGCCCGAGCGCGCTCTTGCCCAAGACCTTGTCTTGTCGCTGTGTGTGTGCGCCCGTGTGTGTATGTGTGTGTGACTGATTCAGCCAGCGTTTTTTAGAGTCTGAAAGGTACAATCACCACGGGTATATCGCTGAACCAATTTTCTTTATCAAACTTTTCTACTGCTCAGAATAAGATCCACTTCAAATTAACATAACTTTGAGTTAATATAACAATTTTTTCTCACTAAAAATGGTATTCAAATCTGAAGAGGTTAATACAAAATTTGAATTTCGAAATAAGAATTGTTCCTATTGCAGGTACTACTACAGGGGTTGTTGTAGAGAAATTTCGGTGTCTTCCGATTATTAGTTTCGTCGTGGTGATCGTACCTTTAACGCTCAAAATAGCCACTTTGAAGCCATGTCCTCAGCAAACGAGCCGTCGTTATTTTCTGAAAAACGCATATAATGTCTCACAAAGACCTACATTAGAGATTAAGAATAAAAATAAAAATAAAAATAAAATTTTAATTTTTGACCGCACAGCCTTAAATGCCTGATTAGCGCCTCAAGAATTTCCTATTTAATTCTAACCTTTAATCCTGCACTTACGACAGGCATCAAATTGACAGGTGAAAAGCTGAAGGAGGTAGGAGACTTCTGTTACTTAGAAAGCAAAATAACCAGTGATAGACGAATCAAAGAGGATATATGAAGTAGGTTGGCTCAGGCAAGGTAAGCATTTCTACAAAAAGGAATCTGTTGACATCGAATATAGATTTAGGTATTAGGAAGTCATTTTAGAAAGCCTTAATCTGGAGCGTGGCACTCTATGAAAGTGAAACTTAACTATTGGTGCAGCAGAAAAGAGGAGCATTGAAGCGTTTGAAATGTGGTGTTACAGGAGAATGATGAAAATCATATGGGTAGATAGGGTTAGAAACGAAGAAGTATTAAGACGAGTGGGAGAGGAGAGATGTTTCTGGCGACTGCTAATGAAGAGAAGAGATAGGTTGGTAGGTCACGTACTAAGACACCCATGAATAGTAAGCTTAGTAATGAAAGGAAGGGTCGAGGACAAGAACTGTAGGGGTAGACCAAGGTTAGAATATGTTAAACAGATTACTTCGGATGTAGGGTGCGGTAGCTATGTAGAGATGAAACGATTAGCTCGGGACAGGGAGGCATGGAGATCAGCATCAAACCAGTCAAAAGACTGAATACTCAAACGAAACCATGGTATACCACGTTCTTTCTGTACTCTGACGCAAATCTGCCTTTAAAAAGTAAGTTCACCCTTCCTTCCATGAACTGGGGGCGTGGTGGCGCAACGGTCAAGCTGTTGGCCTCTCCCACGGCGGATCGGGTTCGATTCCCGGTCAATGCATGTGAGATTTTCAAAGTGAAATGCCATGTCCTGTGGTTCGGATTCCACGTGAAAAGGAGGTCCCTTGGCTTATGATCTCGAGATTAACGGTCACGTTAAACTACAATCTTTCTTTTTTCCTTCCATGAACTTTCGCATTTCTTCTTCAGAGTTCCGCCTTCAACTGAAATAAATTCCAGTTCCCATGCTCCTTTTTTTTTTTCAATTCATTTGGATGCCTGACGGAAGAGCTGATTGCATTGGAAAGAATGAAGCATATCCTCCAATTCGTATGCGCCTGGACCCCTCCTATGCCTGCTGCACTCTTGTGGTGGCAACATGAAGTTCGTCTAGAACACGCCCATTGAATGGCGATTGTTGGAAGAAATGGAAAGTGAACACACTTATAGTAGGCGATGTATTGAAGATAGAGGTATGCTCTCAATTTTTTTTTTTTTTTTTTTTTTTAGAACTTTTCACGCTGAACAATTCTTACACTCGTAGTATATTGATATGTTTAACGGTTTGCCCAGCGTAAGCTTAAAAAGCACACGGACGCCAGGTTTTAATTCGACGTTTTCACTGAAATCGTTACTGCTTGGCTTCCTTTGATCATAAATAAATTATTCTCCACAGAAACCTTCCTCGAGATATCCTTTACAGAATGGTGAAAACCGCATCAAAATCCATCCAGTGGTTCTCGAGATTACCCGTGACATCCAAGAATCGGGGACCAATGGCCATAGCTGGGTATTTTTGATTTAACGCCCGAGGGCTTCCAACAAGTTCAATTTCAAGTAGTTCCAACTTTGGCTACCAGATGCTACTGTCACTAAAACCTAGCGGCGAACGTTTGAACTTGATAGAGCGTTTCTAACCAGACAAATATAACCTACACATTTTGCTACACGCTACCAATCGCAGATGTAGGTCCTTTTACGCGCCATAAATATATGACATGGGCTCGCCGGCTTTACTTTCCCTCCGAAGGAAGGCATACTGAAGGATTTTAACGCTCTTAAAAATCCGACGACTTCGATCTTGTGCATAGCAGTTCAGCATGCTACCGACTGCGCTACAGAGGCCTCTATCATCCCATTAGGTAGTACAGTAGAGCGTCAAAAATCCGAACTAATTGAGACTGGGGGGTTCGGATTCCCGATTTGTTCGGATTTTCGAACATAACCGAGAAATTCCTAGTTTCACTAGCCAATTTCACCTCTTTCAAGTCTATTTAATATTTCGAGTTTGGGTTCTATCGTTAGAAATGTATGTTTCCTCCTCAGTGTCCCAGATGATGCCATAATACGACACTGTTATTGTTGTTTTAAGGGGTGGAACTACGAGTTCATCTGTCCCTAATACGACACGGTACAAGGCACACACACAGTACTGTAATTAAAATACAAATGTACGCACTACGAAACACAACTACACTACTGAACAAGTGGTTGGTTGGTTCCTTAGTTTAGGGGCTGCGACAACGCGGTCATGTAGCCCCGTGTACTTTGGGTGTATGCAGAATCTGTCTGATAACCGGTGTTAATTGTGATGGCTGTATTAGTGCGTGTATCTGTTTTTTTAATTCAAGTAAGGACTGCAACTTTGTATTTTTCAAATACTTCCTACTTTTGCCGACAAACGCCACCGTCAACGACTACTAAGCTTAGTTCAGAACTTAGCTACTAGACGCCACCGCAGTCGGCTCTTGGCAACGAACGTAGAAACCTAAGACCGTTGTTTACATTCCTAACCTATACAATTTAGCTTCACACAGGTGTAATTAGTGGAAGGTTCTTTAACATGCCATAAATATATGACATGGGACCGCCGGCTTTACTTCCCCTCCGAAGGAAGGCATACTGAGGGATTTTTAACGCTCTTAAAAAATCCGACGGCTTCGGCCGGGTTTGAACCCGCTATCTTGGGCATAGAAGCTCAGCATGCTACCGACTACGCCACCGAAGCCGCCCTGAACAAGTGAAAAGCAACTGAACTGACAGGGCAGTGGCGGATTCAGGCCTTGCGGGGCCCTGGGCGATATAAGGTGGGGCCCACAACAATAGGAAATTTAAAAAAATAAAATGGAAAATAGTTTAGTAATAATAATAAAATAAAGAATAGTTACAATATTTAGAATACACTACAGTACATTTTTTTAATAATATGAAAGAAACCTGTAAATCCCTTTGAAGAAGATTATGTAAACTATGAAATATTAAAATATTACTTTGCGACTTTCTTCCTGGTTGAAGTCATCTATTATTTCACTGAAATCAAAACTTGCTGAACGGTCACGGGAGGTCATAGCTGCACTAAAAAAAAAAAAAAAAAGAATTATATATTATTTTGAAAAATATAATTAATTAATTATAATTTTAAAAATCCATAGCGCGGGGCCCTGGGCGGTCGCCCCCCTCGCCCTCCCCTCGATCCGCCCCTGTGACAGGGTTAAAAAAAAGGACTGACCCGGGGGGAAGGGGAGTGGATGGTTCAAAACAAGCACTCCCAAGGTCACTGTTCTATCACAGCACTGTGCAAAATACAGTTCACATGTTTAAAGCGGGCGTTCTGATTTTTGACGTTGGGATTATTGACGCTCTACTGTACACGCTAACATTTGTGAGCTGGCTGTAGAGATAACGGTGTAGTTTCTAGTGGGTCTAATAAACAGTCTTGTGGAAATCTCGTGCCACTCATGTCTTGATGGTGATGCAGCTGCCAACTCGGTCACGGAGCCAAGCGGCAAGTACCGTAGCTGGAGAAATACAGTTGTGGTCAGACACAAACCAGCCGTGTGCTTGCAATAAGGGACATTCAGGAGATCTTCCATTCCACAAGTTCGGCACCACTGATAATAATAATTAGGGGGCGGATTTCTATGACCTAAAAATGTATGAAATATGTACCGGTATGCATTTATGATCTAAAAACATAAAACTATGACCTATAAAATTCAAAATATGACTTTAACCTCACACAATTTACAGAATAATATCACTCCATCCATACTGAACGTGTTTTCACCGAACTCGCGAACAAAACTTCGTAACTTCCCACAAATTGAGACTTTCGTTTTAGGCATATTGAAAAGAACTGAATGACTGAAGCTCACTAATGAGTGACCAAGGTCAGTGTGTTGGAGGTGGAAGAGGGTAGGGCGAAGGAGAGATAAGCACGATGACAAATAACTGCGGAATTAGCCTACTTCTGCTTCCGTGTAAACAATAGCCCGGTTTCCAGGAATTGACCCAGCTAGCTAACATTCCATACACGACTTTAGAATGGTTCTTCAGTAGTATATTCCAGTCTATCCTGAACAATAATTTCTAGAGCTTATTCTGATTTTTATAAAACGAAATTTAAATGAAAATTACCAAAATATGGCATTTATAATGATATTTTGTTCAAAATATGCCATAAAACTTAAGAAAGCCTAAATATGCATTTATATGCCCAATAAAACCTGTTTAATTTTGATTATCATGCTTGGAAACGTGTTGAAAATACAAGACTATAAGATATAATGTTAAGGGGGAAAATATGACTTGTCAAAGAAATCCGCCCCCTATTATTAATAATAATAATAATAATAATAATAATAATAATCTCTACGGGTCCCAGGAATCAACCTGGGAGGAGTCCTTACAGCTCTGGGCTAATGGAAGTGAAATGCGTTGTTGCATGTCACCTGCGACTTAAACATATTGGATTCAGCAAGAGAATCCAACGTAGCCTCTTTCACTTCAACTCCAGCACGTAACCTACAAGAGGTGCTCCCTGTTAAACCGAGCAACCCAGTGGAAGGTTGGGTAACCAAACCCAGCAGCGGGAAGCTGGGTCGGCGAGCCCAACAGCGCTGGGGGCTCCAAGGCTCACAACCTTGGCAGTACATTGGTCAGTGTGCAATATCATTGGCCCATATCAACAGTTTTTTCAACTGTGAAAAGCATGGAGGAAACGTCTGCTGAAGCAACTACCCCAGGTGGTAACCAATCCACCGACCGTCGTCTTGCACGACGCATGCAGGACTTTGGACTCTGGGGAGCCTGCAACGACATGCTTGGAGGTATCGGAGACTCATACAAACAAGATCAGACACGAACGTCGCAACTTCTTCGCAACATTCAACGTGAACTCCCTTATGTAGGCGTTGTCGCAGCCCCTAAACTAAGGAACCAACCAACCATCCCTTATGTAGGCCGGTAAATTAAAACGACTGATTGACACCCTACAACATCATCAAATCCTGATCGCAGCAATTCAGGAAACAAGGTTTGTTGATGTAGAAGCTTTTGACTCCCAAGGTTTTAGAATCTTCAAAGGCAAAGTCGGAAAACGTGTAGTAAAATCCATTCCCCACCTTGGTACAGGATTTGTGGTCAGTAAGAAGATTTTAGAGTCCATCACCAACTTCATGTTCCCCAACAGTCGAGTCTCGATCCTTTCTTTTCGAAGCACAAATAAAATCTACACTATGGTGAACGTCCATGCCCCATTTAATCAAGTTAACAGAATTGATCCACAAGGGACGGAAATCTTCTGGGAAGAGCTTGAAGATATTCTATCCAAGATTCCCACGGAACACATCTTCGTCCTTCTCGGAGACTTCAATGCTCAGCTCGGTAAGGAAAATAAATTCAAGAATATTGTCGGAGAATACCCGGCCCACCGAAGAACAAACCGCAATGGAGAAAGGTTAGTGGAGTTGGGCAAGGCGTTCAACCTAGTGATGAAGTCAACCGCTTTCAAACGACTTCCTGCAAAACAGAAAACATGGACGTCCCCAAATCCCCATATCGGCGAATTCCAAATTGACCACGTTGCTACTTCTCGTAAATCACATAGAGAAATCCAGAATGTAAAAGAGATTTCAGGGAAGAAAGATCAACAGGTTTGATATGGGAAAATTGAGAACAAAAAGCGAATTCAGTCAGAAACTTGAAGCACTTGAGCCCCAGAATTGGGAACAACTCAAAGAAGCAATACCCCAAACGGCACAGGAAACCATCCCACTGACAAAGCCGAGGAGGCATCCTTGGTGGACTAATGAATTTGACGATGCCATTCACCAAAGGCGGCTTGCCTGGCTGCGATGGAACAAACAGAAGAATGAAGAAAACAGAGAGAGATTCCTGGTCGTGAGAAAGCAGTCTGATAAAACCATACGCGGGATAAAACGAGCATTCCACAAAAATCAGTTGGCACGAAAGACCAAGATTTCAAAAAGAACAACACCCGTGATTTCTATAAAACCTTCAAGCAAAATCTCAGTAAATACACACCACCCAGTCTTCACTTTAGGCTCCCCGATGGGAAAGTTGCTTACAATGACAGACAACTGTCAGATCCTGGCGAAATATTTTGAGTCCCTTCTCAATTGTGAGCCTCCAACATAGAAATTTTCCTTTCACAAAAATATGCTCGTCAATCCAGACTCAAGTCCACCAACTAGGGAAGAAATCAAGCAGATCATTCACTCACTTACGAACAATAAAGCACCAGGTGAGGATTCAATAGTTGCCGAACTCTGGAAATACGCGGGAGATTTCTCGCACGGGTCCGTTAGTATATACAGTATATATTCACGCTTTCAACAGTATAAAATATTTATCCGCAGGCCACATAAACTGACTTGGAGGACCGCAAGCAGCCCGCGGGCCGCGGATTGTGCACCCCTGGTCTAATGCATAGCTTTGTCGACAGCATTTGGTGACATTTCACATTTCTGTACCACTTCTAACAAACCCGAAAGCATTGGATAGGAACTTGCTTTCTCTTGCCACTAATGGGTAGTATCGGAGTGTGTTATGATGTCATAGCTACCTTATCAGCTATCAGCCACTATTGTTGGCTAACAGACAGTTGCACAGCTTCGTGGGAGGAACATGACTGAAAAGCGGCCTTGGCCCACACAGGACCCACTGTTAGATTAGACGGCGAGTTATCTGCTTGGAAGACACGTCCGCACCTTCGAAGGGCTGTTTCTGAGTTGGAGTTCCTGTATCTTCCCCTGCCTTCTTACCAATTCAGGTTAAAAAAAAACTCCCCAAGTAGCAGTTAAAAGACGATATGGTGTAAGGCAAGGCTGCAACTTATAACCCATGCTTTTCAATCTACTGGATACATTGAACAGATATGATGATAATTGTTGTTTTAAGGGGACTAACATCTACGTTATCGACCCCTAATGGTCTGGGAGATAGTGATAATGAGGATGTAATGTAGGAAATGGAAAACAAAAGAAGAATAAGGTAAATAAAGGACAGCATAAAGAGAAATGCACTCAACCCTCAAGGATTGAGGGACTTGGAAGGAAGGAGAGCCATGAAAAGCAGATAGGAAAGGGAAAGAGGAGAGGGCCCGCCCCAAAGTCAGTGGAAAAAGGGGAAAAATCAGATCCAGCTCAGGAAACCCTCGGGGTCACCAACTCTCGAACTCACCAGCCGTGAGCCCTTGAGGGTGTAGCACTATCCAGGGTGCACCAGAAGTAGTGGGGCTACACACACACCCTGCCTCCTTGATTGCCTTGTGCAGAAGGCAGGAGATATCATGAAAATAAAAAGAAGGCTGACCCCTCGAAGAATGAGGGGGTAACAGGAAAGATGAGACAAGGGCCAATTAAGGCGGGAAAGTGAAAGACTCCTTAGGCCTTGGATACCCTAATACCGTCGGGGTCGGAAGAGAACAAGAGTTGACCAAGAGTGGTCGACTGGAAAGAAGACGGAGAGGATTCGGGCACAAGTAAGTGGAAGCAATGCCGGACTCAGCTGGGGTCCCGTGGTCGCCAACCAACGTCCCACTGGATGTGAGCCGCTGGGGGGTATACGAGTGCATTGAACAAGGAATGAATGAAATTAGAGAAACATTTCAAGTAGGAGTGAAGTTTCAAGGAGAAATAATTTCAACTCTGAGATTTGCTAATGACATTACCGATTCACCAGAGGATTTGAATGAATTTTTAAATGGTATGGACTCTGTCTTGAGGAAGAGATTCATGATGAAGATCAATGATTGTAAAACAAAAACAATAGAATGCAATGGAAATAAATCAGGAACTCCTATTGACGTCAAATTGACGAAAGCTGGAGACTGTTGGTATATTGGCTTTCACGCCCAAGGAATTATAACTGAGCGTTTCTTTACCTCGCAGTAAAGAAGCGCAAGTGAGCTTCATTAGAAGGGAGGTAGCGCACAGTTCGCTACTCCAGACACGGAAACCCAAGAGCCCGCTGGTGAGCCAGATTGCTATTCCTAGGCGAAACCCAACACAGACATGGCACACACCAAGAAAAATTGCTGAGTTTTGGAGACTTTTGCTACTTAAGAAGCAAAATAACCAGTGATCGGCGAAGCAAAGAGGGTATAAAAAGTAGGTTAACAGAGGCAAGGAGAGCATTTATACAGAAATCTGTTTTGACATCACATATAGATTAAGGTTTAAGAAAGTCTTTGTCTGGACCGTGGCGCTCTATGGAAGTGAAACTTTGACTGTGGTGTAGCAAAAAAGAGGAGAATAGAAGCGCTTGAAATGTGGTGTTATACGAGAATGAAGATCAGATGGATAGATAGAGTAACAAATGAAGAGATATTAAGACGAATGGGAGAGGAAGATAATGAAGATAAAAGATAGATTGGTAGGACACATACTAAGACATCCAGGAATAGCCCACTTAGTTATAGAAGGGGTCGAGGACAAGAACTGTAGGGGGTAGGCCGAGGTTAAACAGGTTATCAGACAAAAATTCATACATACACACACCCAAGTGTATGTATGTCTACCCCTTATTATCATTATTCCCGTTTTATGGGGTCGGGGATGAGATGCGATGAAAGGCTTATGTGGTGGACTGATTTTACGGCCGGATGCCCTTCCTGACGCCAACCTTATGACAGGAGTTAATGAGAGACGAAATGTATGAAACGGGACAAGGATGTGGAAGGTAGCGGCCGTGGCCTGTCAGAAGTTACCGACCCAGCATTTTCCTGGAGTTGAAAATGGGGGAAACCACGGAAACCATTTCAAGGAAGGCCGACGGTGGGGCTCGAACTCATGTCTACCGAGTTCGCAGATAGCTTAGCCTCATGGCTCAGCGCTGCACGTTAACATGTGTAGATGGCACTGTCGGTATGCACACACCCACGTACACGGGGCTAAATGACCTCGATGCCCAAGACCCTCTAATGAAACAATAACTGCCTAGCCAATTTGTGCAAGAGTGCTCAGCATCTCCCTTCTGAAGTGTATGGTCCTCTTGGATGAGAAGTGGCGGTGTGTTGCTGAAGAGACGTACAGTAGGCCAAGTGATATTCAACATGTCACCAACTTCTTGTAGCCACTTGTTACAGCTGCTGTACTTCAATGTTGAGTTTGACGCTTTTCCTTTTATCTGCTTGCCACACAGTTCAACTCAGCGCCAGGTTTGACAGCTCTTTAAGAATGCATTATGTCGCTAGCTCACAGTAGCTGAAGCTTATTGAACTTCAGCCTTTACATGTTTACGGGAAGCATTTGGCCCGGAAATTCATGCAAAATCATATTTTTTGCATATTTATGCATATTTTGGTTATTTTGGAACGTAATATTTTTCACCTATGCCTTTTTGAGTGCATATGCAAAACCGGCAATCATCACTTATTGGTGACAATGAGTTATGGATGGAAAACCATTTTCTGAGGTGTTTGTGATCTGTTTATAAACTTGTTTGGTTCCAAATCCGCTTTTCTGAGGGGGATATAGCCGGATTTGGAATCAAACAAGTTTATAAACAGATCACAAACACCACAGTGAATGGGTTTCTAACGATAACTCAATGTTACCAAAAAGAGGAGCTTGCCGGTTTTGCATCTATAGAGCGTCCAGGGTTAAGAAAAGACTACAGGTCTTATGGGCTAGCCGCACTCCGCATTTGCCATATCTCCTCGCACATCGCCGCCCGGTCACTCGTTGTGAAGTACAGTGCGACATAAAATTATACTTCGCCTAGTGCAGCTGTTTTAGTGACTGAAATAAGTTAGATAATAATACTACTTCTACTGCTACTACTACTACTATTAATAATAATAATAATAATAATAATAATAATAATAATGAAGTATGATCAACTCGTAGTGTAGCGGCTATCATTCTTGGCTGCCACTCCGGAGGTCCGAGTTCGATTCCCAACTCAGCCAAGAACTGTAATTATAATCAAAGCCCTGCGCGGACGCGTATATCCGCATCTGTTCTCGCCATGCGGATATAGTTAGCGTGGCTGTGCGGAGAGCGGATAAGCTGCGGATAATGTTTGGAGAAAATTTGCGGATAGTTTTTAAAATACAATCCGAATTTATTTAATATCATTATTAAGATCCGGATGTTTATGACATACCGGTATCATATACTGGCGTTATGTTTTTCTCATGACAAATGTAAAATGATGATTTAAGCTAAGCACATTCAAATTATGTCATTAAGCAGAATTACCACTCCGAACAGGAAAGACTTGCAATTCCGGCTGTGTAACATTGATTGTAAACATAGCACATGATATACATAGCCTAAGGGAACGACGCTTCCTCACATGTCTCAATATGTTGCTTTATCTAATTGAAAATATTAATGTAACAAACATGGGGATGGGGAAAGAGTCATGCGGATGCGGGGCAGATGCGGATAACAACTGTGCGGATGTGGGCGGATAACAACTGTGCGGATGCGGATAACAACTGTGCGGATGCGGATAACAACTGTGCGGATGCGGATAACAACTGTGCGGATGTGGGCGGATAACAACTGTGCGGATGCGGATAACAACTGTGCGGATGCGGATAACAACTGTGCGGATGTGGGCGGATAACAACTGTGCGGATGCAGGGCGGATGCGGATAACAACTGTGCGGATGTGGGCGGATAACAACTGTGCGGATGTGGGCGGATAACAACTGTGCGGATGTGGGCGGATAACAACTGTGCGGATGCAGGGCGGATGCGGATAACAACTGTGCGGATGCAGGGCGGATGCGGATAACAACTGTGCGGATGCAGGGCGGATGCGGATGCAGGGCGGATAACGTTTTGTTTATCCGCGTAGAGCTCTGGAACGGAGTACACAGACTCGTGAGGCGGGCATTTCAGCCATCCTGGAAGTGGTTTCCCCACTTCTACTCCAGGCGAATGCCGGGATAGTTCCGAACTGAAGGCCATAGGCCCCCCCCCCCCCCCCCCATTCCCAGTATTCATCTGAATTACAAATACACACCACTACATACACCACATTAACATAGGTTATCACGCAAATTGAACACCTGGTTTAATCAGCCCCTCGAATGAGACAACAAATAATACAAGAGCAAATTATCACATATGTGTCCAGAACCTGAAGTGAATCCCCAGCTTGCATCGCATTGTTCCTTATCAGCAGGGGTCACAGCGCTGAGGTAATTACTTTACGGAGACATTTCACAACGAAGACGGCTATAACACAAAAGTACCGTTAACAGATGGATGCGTGAGTGACAGCTGGACCTGCTCTCACCAGCTGGCTATAAATATCGTACCTCCAGTAATGTTAATTTACTCATAAATGATGACAGATGCGATATTTTGATCGCAACAGTCAATAGATATTCTTTCTACCCAACGTAACTTAAAGAAGAACGAAAAGAAAGTCGAAAGTCCTGTTTGCAAGAGAAGCACATTACCGACAAATACGAGTATAAATTAAATGCATTTTGTAAGTAATTTTAAAATAAATTATCTACTTACATTATCAGAGGTGCCATGTTCATCTATTCCATTTCAGCACTGCTTGAAGAATCTTCATCTGAAGAGTCACCGAGACGGACGATGATTGGTTCGATGTCATCTTGAATTTCATCAGCCTTCCACATATCGCCTTCAATTTTCTTTACATGGTTTACGTAGTTCCTCCAGTTATCAGGTGTAACACAAGCTAAACCTTCCTGAATTAACTTTTTCATTTCTTTCACTTTGAAGTCCGTATTGTGTAAGCTCACGTGATGTTTTGCCTGGGCCCATACGAGTTCAATGGGGTTTAATTCGCAGTGGTAGGGGGGCAGTCGAAGTACCGTGTGTCCTCTTTCTAACGCAATTTCGTCTATCTTGTACTTATCGTATTTGCCCTTTTCCAAAGCAATAATGTCCATTAAATCTTTCTTCAACGTGTGATCTTCGTACTGAATATGATGCTCCGTCATCCATCCTTGCATATCGCATTTCTTCCAGCCTTTTGTCGGTATTGGCTCCTTCTTCCTGCTGTGGTAAGAAGCATTATCAATAACAATTACGGAATTGGGAGGCAAATTTGGAAGAAGCTTTTCTGAAAAGTATGTTTCATAACACACCCCGTCCATTTCATCATGCGCATCGGCAGTATTTTTCTTACACAAAAAAACATATTCAGCGTTAGGCACGAACCCATTTTCGTTACCTGCGTGAACAATAGCAAATCGTGGCCCACGAGCGGTAGGGGTTTTCAATCCGATCGATAACCCTGCAAGAAAAGCTTGCCTTGGTGTGGTAACCGTTTTGTCTTTCCACTCTTTAGCCACGGTTATTCCAGTGTTAGCCCAACTTTCGTCTGTATAAACTATGTTCCGACCTTCTTCTCTATACCTTTTAATTTGTACGAGATACTTATGACGCCAAGACACGATATCATCCCTTTCTATTAACATTGCCCTATTTCCCCTTCTTTCATAAGTAAAGTTCATTTCCCTGAGAACAACATGCAACGTAGTTTTCTTAAAGTCGGGCAGTTCTGGGTTAGTGTTGATAGAAGTCAGGACGGTCTTCAGAGTTGGGGGTTGATTTCTAAAATAGAATTCATGAATAATCCTCCGTATTCCACTTCTGACAAAATCATCATATTTAATGAGCCTAGAGTTACTGCGAATTAACTTTTTCCTTTCCCGTTTCTTGCTGGGACTCTGAAGTGGCCCTGCACTGGCTTCCTTCCTTATTTTGAAGACGGAAGACCTTGAAATTCCTAAAGACTTAGCGGTTTCGTCCACTAACCAGCTAACACTCTGTCCTGGATGTTCCGTTTTCAAGTATGAAAATACATTAAGTACCATCTGTCGTTCCTTTCTCCTGAGAATTTCCCCACTTCTCCTTTTCACATGTTCAGCCATAACTACAGTTATCACTCGCTACTTTAAAGTATGATATGTGAAAACGAAACAGACAAAAACAAACAATGTAACTATACACACAACGAAAAGTAAAATGTACACTATGAAGCACAATACAAGGTATTTATAACACTATGCACTCTCCAAAGCACTTGCACCTGACAAATAATAATTTTCACGTTCTTTTATGCCCACTGCTGTACGCTCACTCGTTTCTCCTCTCTGAGTACTGGCGCGAACTGACATTCCCGCTCGACTGTTCCTTTAAATAAGCCCACTATTCTAACACTTTAAATGATAAACTGAAATATATCAAAATGAGTTTACGTCTTCTTCAGTGTCGTAATGCACAAACAATACATGTTTCATAAGGAGACGAACGCATTTTCATAGGACTTCATTATAATACAAACTTACAGTTTGGAGCAATAGGGGTGAAACCAACAGAAATAAAAGCCCATAAGGCCTGTAGTTTTTTCTTAACCCTGGACGCTCTATAGAGATATCATCTCTGCTTGAGAAGGGTGAATATTCTATTTTCCTGTTGTTTTGAAGCGCTTTTTGTTACTTCATGTTCTTAAAGTCGTATATTTCGATTCGGACTCCGAGAGTCTATCACAAATTAAGGTTGGTTGGTTCTTAAGTTTAGGGGCTGCGACAACGCGGTCATGTAGCCCCGTGTACTTTGGGTGTGTGTAGAATCAGTCGGATAACCGGTATTAATTGTGATGACTGTATTAGTGTGTGTATCTGTTTTAAATCAAGTAAGGACTGCAGATGATCAATTTTCAAGTAGTTCCTACGTTTGCCTCCAAACGCCATTGTCAACGACTACTAGTTCAGAACTTAGCTACCAGACGTCACCGCAGTCAGCTCTTGGCAACGAACGTAGAAGCCTAAGAGCGTTGTTTACATTCTTAACCTATATAATTTAGCTTCACACAGATGCAATTAGTGGAAGGTTCTTTAACATGCCATAAATCTACGACATGGGACCGCCGGCTTTACTTCCCCTCCGAAGGAAGGTATACTGAGGGATATTTAACGCTCTTAAAAAATCCGACGACTTCAGCCGGATTTGAACCCGCGATCTTGGGCATAGAAGCTCAGCATGCTACCAACTACGCCACCGAAGCCGCCTATCACAAATTAATACTGAAATCATTTTAATACCTAGTAAGTTTCAGTCCTTTTGCAAGTCAATATCAATTACCTTTCATTCAGCATTCACTATGTAAATATTGTAAAATTATTTCAATTTAAAAAAAATCAATGGCTATTAAAACTGTATATCAGTTATACTTAAAAATTAGCATAATAAAATAATTATTGATGGTCAGCATCGTTTGAAGTTCCATAAAATAACATTTCATACTATCTAGAACTGTTTCTTAGTTGATATATTTTTTAAAAGGTGTAGTTATTGATAACGCGCCAGGAGATGGCAGTTAGGTTTGAACTGCAAATGTCTTCCCGCTCACTGCGTAATGCGCATTTCAAAAACATTAAGTTGGTCTCGACTTGCTTCACTCACTCAGCACAATCCTTCTTTCACTGGCTGCATGTCGTCTGCCCGGATAACAATCATTGGCATGCGGGAAGCCGATATATTTAGGTTTGGAATAGTTAGGCCGCGCATGCGTACTGCAAGACTCCCCGCACTGTGTCACAGCGTGTTGAAGTGGCATCACCTGGCGCGATGACAGTATAATTTATGTCCGTCTGTTCATATTTTCTTTATATTCAAAATAGAAACGCTAAAGAATACGGAGTGATCGCAATTACCGTAATAATTTCACAGTGCATTGTTTAGAAACGTGGTGCATATTTGACCAATGATTAGTGCATTTTTGAATGAATATTTATTCATTTAATAGAGCATGAACTTCCGGGCCTTAGTTATTATGATGGCTGTATTGGGGTTGGGCAGGAAGCAGCCGTGGGCTTAAGTTAGGTACCATCCTGGCATTTGGCTAGAGTAGAAGCGGGAAACCACTTCCAGGATGGCTGAGGTAGGAATCGAACCCGCCTCTTCTCTGTTTGTCTCAAGAGGCTGATTGCACCCCGTTACAGCCCTCAGACCAGAATTAATTGTCTTGTCAGAGCCGGGAATCAAACCCGGGTCTCCGCAGTGACAGCCAAGAATGCTAGCCGCTACGCAAAGAGACGGACAGAATAAATTAACTTTAGCACGATACAAGGATCTTAGCCATAGCTTTACCACAAAACGAGGGTTAGCACAAATGATTAAAGCTATTTTTATTTTATTTTGTGGAATGACGAAGATGTTTAATTACAAAATGCCGAACTACTACGGTAGCTTTATTCCATAACAAATGACAGTTTTTTGCAGCTCCTGAAAAGTTTGCTAGTATGGATAGAACGAGTTTTGCAACTGGACGACTCATTTAGGGGTGTTAAAAGCATACTTTCTATAAGCTTTATGTTCGATGCATAGTGAAAGATGGCAGTCTTCAGCAGCCCCCCGGTTCTAGGCCAACTAATTACGATAACAGCCACCGTTCATCTCCCTCGACACGAGATGGGAATAGCATCTGGGTAGTGTCGCTCCAAACAAACTGAGCTCGCTTCTCAAATTTCAAGCACTGCCGCAACGGCCATAGCGGTCTAGCAGTAGGGTTGGAACTGAGCACATGCAGAAGATAATGTCTGATAACCTGTGTTCATGTGAAGACTGTAGTAGTGTGCACACGATTGTACAGGGTGGGGCAAGTAAAAGTGGCCCGGGGAACAGAGTTCCAGGTTACAAGGAAACACACCAAAGAAATGGAGGTAGCTTCTGCTTTAGAGCCCTGAGCGGATAAACAAAACGTTATCCGCATCCGCCCCGCATCTGCAGGGCTGTTATCCGCATCCGCACGACTTTTATCGGCATCTGCACGTTTGTTATCCGAATCTACAGGGTCTTTCATATAAAGTAAGAACGCCAAGCGGCGGGTTTGTTATCCGCTAGTGTGTTGGCCTTGACCGAGCTTGTGGTGAGCCGTGGCTCCCTGCTCTAAGCGTGTGTACAATCCTCTATGAAATATTACCTTATAAAAGTTGCTGGAAGAGTCGTCCTTCCTGGGTAACCAGATTTTGGCTGACTCGAGTGAGTCATGCCACTGTATTTTTTCTGATTTTTTATTTTGTGTTTTTTATTTAGCACTGAACCAGTAGTGTCAAAGTTATTTACAATTACGTGAATCTGTGCTAGTGAAGGTGGCACTTCATCAGGAAATTGCTGAACAAATGCATCACGTACCCGCCGAGCCGAATCGTAATCAAAATAAATTTTACATACAAAAATACGATGTTGCAATGATAACTGTCTTACCATGTTAGCAGCTGCGGTTCAGACTGGCGACTGAACACCTGCACGCTATTGCAAGGTCAAGTTTGTACTATGCGCGCACTTTCAATACTACAGCAGGGGGCCGTGGCGCGTCACAAGCTCGGTCAAGCCGGCTTCAGCAGCAAATGACAAAACCGCCGCTCGCCGTTCTTACTTTATATGAAAGACCCTGTACTGGCATTTCAATAATATTTTAACTATATAAAATATTAAAGCAACACATACCGTATAGACATTTGAGGAGGAAGTCGTTCCCCTAAGCCAGGGGGGCCCAACCTTTTTGTTAACTAAGGGCCATATTGTTAATAGTTGGGGGCCTTGCGGGCCAATAACACTCCGGGGGGTTTAGGGGTTATGTTTTTTTAAATCATTTTAAATGATCTTGTCGACTTCGTCGTTACGCAGAGATCTGGCGTTACGTTACGGTGACGGGACGAAATGTACCGAGAATGCACAGAAGTGTATGACGTCATAGTACGATGTAGCAGCCGAGTACCTAGAAGGCAGTGCGAGAACAGAGTTTCAAGAAGGCAGTGCGAGAACAATCAAGTAGGCAGTGAAGAAACAAAATCGAATCTTGAAACTCTGTTCTCGCACTGCCATCTTGGTACTCGGCTGCTAACATTTAAAATGATATTAAGTCCAGTCTTTCAGATTGACCATCAGTCTCTTTTTATTATAGGTGCAATATGGTGAGATTTGTGGCTGTCTGACCTTAGTTTTCTTAGTAAAAATAAATGTACATATTTTTAATCAATTCCTTTAAAATAGAAGTAGGATGATATTCAATACACATACAGCATGAATGACAAAAGAGTGAGTATATATGTTCATTTGACACAATTATTAATAAAATTATAAAATTAAGTTCATGATAATTTAGTTTAGTGCGAAGACTTAAACTGATTTGGGTTGGGGTGCACGCGCACTTCTTTGTCCATTTGGCTTTAGTTGTTTCAAAGTCTTGGCTACACGGCGCGGGCGTGGAGCGGCGGGCCGGAGAAAACAGTCTCGCGGGCCGTAGGTTGGGCAGTCCTGCCCTAAGCTATGTATGCCATGTGCTATGTTTAAAATGAATTACAACCCTCTTCAGTTCCGAGCGTTAATTATGCTTAATGATATTATTTGAATGAGATTAGCGTAATTCATCATTATTTGTCATGAAAGAATCCTAACGGAAAAATACAGTATATTATATCATAAACATCCAAAATATCCAAAAAGTTCGGATTGTATTCTAAAAACTATCCGCAAATTTACTCCTAACATTAACCGCAGTTTATCCGCCATCCGCAAACTTATGCCAACTATATCCGCACGGTGAAAATTTTTGCGGATATCCGCATCTGCGCAGAGCTCTACTTATAGCAGATGTTGAAAATGATCACCATTCATCTCTTGGCACCTTTGAGCCCTGGTCAGCAAGTTGCGGAAGGGAGATCGCAGCTGGACCGCTGGAATTGCTGCAATCTCATCAGAAATGTTCTATGAGGGTTGTTGCGATACACTTTGGCCTTGAGGGTTCCACACAAAAAGTAATCTCACACGGACAGATCAGGTGAACTGGGTGGCCAGCTAGGGCCAAGATCAAACTTACCTCGGCTAACAACTTTGTCAGGAGTGAAGATTATGTGAATGTGATCCATGGTTCGGCGGGATGTATGGGCAGTTGCACCATCCTGTTGGATCCTGTTTGGTGTGCAGTGTCTGCAGCCTGCATTTTTCGTCCCATTTTCAATCATCAGACGGTGAATTCGGAGCGTTACATTTCCAACATTTTCAATCCATTTGTGGCAGCATTAACTGAGGAGGATAAGACCTACTGTCACTTCCAACAGGATGGTGCAACTGCCCATACCAAGCCGGAAGTTTGTTTTAGACGATTGCCCTTGACCTTGAAACTTGCGGGCGAGCCTGTACACAGTCAGAATATACAGTGTGTCCGCAAAGTCTCTCCGCAACGCGTGTCTCGCCTTGCGGGACGTGTTGGGTTGGCGGTACATTCATGTTATGTTGTTACGAAGAAAACAATTACATAAGTTAAGTAATGTAATTATATATACGGTACTCACCACTATCACACTATGCTCCGTAAGGTTTCCACCAGCACGGAAAACCTCTTCCACTAAAAACACCCGCTCTTCAGCATTCCCACTAGACTCAGCTTACACAAGAACTGGACAAGAACATAACTTACAGCGTCAACACTGCCACGCACAGGCACTCACTGTCGGCAATTCCCCACCCTATCACTCCAGTTGAAGGTCAATACGGAACACGTGCATGCTTATGCCAACCGCTGCGGTGAGACTTTGCGTATACAGCGACATGAATGTGCTGCCAACCTAACACGTCCTGCAAGGTGAGATCCACGTAGCTCGCCACTGCGGTGAGACTTTGCGTATACAGCAACATGAATTTTCTGCCAACCTAACACGTCCTGCAAGGTGAGACCCGCGTAGCTCGCCACTGCGGAGAGACTTTGCGTATACAGCGACATGAATGTGCTGCCAACCTAACACGTCCGTCACGGGAGACCCACGTGACTCGCCGCTTCGGTGAGACTTTGCTTATACAGCGACATGAATGTCCCGCCAACCTAACACGTCCCGCAAGACGAGACCTGCGTAGCCCACTGCTGCGGTGAGACTTTGCGTATACAGCGACATCAATGTCCTGCCAAGCTAACACGACCCACAAGGCGAGACCTGCGTAGCTCACCACTGCGGAGAGACTTTGCGTATACAGCGACATGAATGTCTTGCCAACCTAACACGTCTCTGCAAGGCTGGACCCACGTAGTTCGCCACTGCAGAGAGACTGCGGACGCTCTTTATTATCCCCACATAGATATAAGTGATGGTGGTCGAGGTGGGAACAATTCTTTGTTTAGTAATGTGGTGATGTGGAGATGAAAGGATCTCAAGTGGGTATCGGTTTCCCAAAGGGGATGGTTATGGTACTTGCAACTGATTACTTCCCATTTCTGTTCTAAGGGAGTGAATATCGCTCAAGGAAAAAAATACACTCGCCGGTCACAGTATTTAACTGGCGACGTGCAACACCTTTGATCAAATTACTAAGAAAACCGTCCTTGTCACTGATGATAAAAACTATTCGGAATGTAAGGTTTGCTCTTGTAATTTCAACTCCCCTATATTACTTGAAGACACTCCAGCCAGCAGCGCGGAACGCCCATCAGGCGCAATACTGTCACAGTAAATCCCACTTCTCTACATCGCTGCGCGGAGGAAGAGAAACAAGCAGCTGAAATTACTTCAAGGGAACAGCCAGGCTTCCTTAGCGTCGTAACATTCCCTGCACAAAAATACAAGGATGCGGAAATACTTGGATTTAGAATTTATCTAATTAACAAGTTGTACCCGGCATGCGTTGCAATGCCAATCATCGAAACTGTTGGCGTGTTAATTTTCTTTATTGAAGTGCTTTTGAACACACAATATATATATATTCTTTTTCTGTTAACTGCCTCTAAACTATTGTAGAATGGATTTGCTTATTCGAAACATTCGTGGGAGAATGTACAACAACTCACCAAAGTTCCATCGCAATCGGATGTATGGTATATGAACGCATAAAGGACCTACGAACTATCACGTAACATTAATTTTTATGTATATAGAGAGTGACATTATGCTGAGTTTCTACGCCAAAGGTCGCGGGTTCAAATCCGGCCGAAGTCGTCGGTTATTTTAAGAGCGTTAAAAATCCCTCAGTATGCCTTCCTTCCGAGGGGAAGTAAAGCCGGCGCGGCGGTCCCATGTCATAGATTTATGGCATGATAAAGAACCTTCCCCTAATTACATTTGCGTGAACTTAACATTTGACTAACGCTCTTAGGTTCCAACGTTCGTCACCAGGACCCGACTGCGGAGGCATCTAGTAACCAAGTTCAGAACTAGTTGGTCGTTGACGGTGGCGTTTGGTAGAAAAAGTAGGAACTACCTGAAAATTCGATGTTTGCAGTCCTTGAATTAAAAATAGATAAACACACTAATACTGCCATCACAATTAACACCAGTTATCAGACAGATTCTACACACACCCAAAGTACACGGTGCTACATGACCGCGTTGTCGCAGCCCCTAAACTGAGGAACCAACCAACCAGACTAGCAGATTATGACGAAGAACAGAAACAGAATTCCTATGGCATAAAAATGGAGGAGAGTCCTGATCGTTGTTAGTGAAGTAACTCAACACGTTGTTTCTTGATTAAATTAATATTATAACTTTCAGTCGGTCAACACAATATAATTCCAATCACTGGATTAAGCTAAAAAACTCTAAGCAATGGGGCAGATGACCTCGCTGTTCCACCTCTTATAACAATAACAATATAATTTTCTCTAAGCAAATGAAACCTTTCATATTAATATCAGTAATTATTTGTATTATTTAATCCGCCTTGTCAATACTAAAATATGGTGTTTTAACCAGTGATGGACGAAGCAAAGAGGATATAAATAGCAATAGTTAGCTTTCTAATGAAATCTACCTAAAAGTAGGTTAGCTCAGGCATTTCTACAGAAAAGGAATCTGTTGACATCGAATATAGGTTTAGTAGATATTAGGAAGTCATTTCTGAAAGCCTTTGTCTGGAGCGTGGCTCTCTATGGAAGTGAAACTTGGACTATTGGGGCAGAAGAAAAGAGGAGAATTGAAACGTTTGAAATGTGGTGTTACAGGAGAATGATGAAGATCAGATGGGTAGATAGGGTTACAAACGAAGAGGTATTAAGACTAGTGGGAGAGGAGAGATGTTTCCGGCGACTGCTAATGAAGAGAAGAGACAGGTTGGTAGGACACATACTAAGACACCCAGGAATAGCAAGCTTAGTTATGGAAAGAAGGGTTGAGGACAAGAACTGTAGGGGTAGACCAAGGTTAGAATATGTTCAACATATTGCCTCGGATGTAGGGTGTGGTAGCTATGTAGATATGAAACGATTAGCTCAGGACAGGGAGGCATGGACTGCTTCATCAAACCAGTCAAAAGACCGAAGACTCAAACAACAACAATAACATCTAAACGAACATGTTTCGATATGTTATGATATCTTCTTCAGCGTTAATAGAGTTTACAATAATTTGAATCAAAATAAAAATTCCACATAATAAATACAAATTTTCCTCCTGTTGAGGACCGCATTGATGCGCTGCTTTTTCCACTTAAGTGGCAAACTCGGGAAGCTTTCGCTTTTGGCCGATATCACTGAAATCAACAATTTTGTACGAGAACAAAGAGGTGAAGAACTATCTGGCTATACGAACTCGGATATCCTTTTCTATTTCGCACAATATAATAATCCTATTAAAATAACAGTACATTAATGTGCCAGACACAGACACACTCAGCGTGGCAAATGTTTTACGCTGCGGTAGTATACCGGGCAGCGAAATTGCAATTTCTAGTTCACTTTTAACATTGGAGAAGGACACAGCTTCCTGACGAAACACGACTGCAGCAAATGATGATTAGTCAGCGTAGTGATAGGGTGGAACCTATCAGCGATGTCGTTCCAGGTTTGTAAATATATGTAGAACTCCCGCTTTTTTAACTTCGTAATTTCTTGGTACCCGTATACATTCTTGTAATGCGCCTTGAAATAGTTGCATGATCATTGTTCCTAGGCCATAAGTGTTTCCATATCTTCTTAAATCAAGAAGAATCATTACTAGAATGATTTCCCCCTTGTAGCCTACCATTTGGGTGACTCTACATATAGGGGACACTTTATGGTCCTATGGCTGTATCCTATAGAGTTTATTATTCTAACAACCAGTGGCGGCGCCCACATATCACAGTTGGGGGAGCTGCATGCACATGCATTAACCTACCATATTTGTAGAACAGCTCCAGGCGCCGAGTCTTGAACGTGACGAATTTTTCGATGACGAGGTTATTGAAGTTCGGTATGCTGAATAGGAAGCATTCCAAGTGCAGTAAGTCTTTCTTGTCCCATGGCATTCCTGAGTTAGCGTACGTTTTGATCCTCTTGAGGCACGAGTAGCAGCGTTCTGGTTCAGCGATAGTCATAGGCAGGGTGATAGCGATGCGTAACAGTTTAACGATCTCTGTAAATGATGGGCCTAAGTTTTCAGTGAGAAACTCAAAAGTAGGGGCAGATGACCTCGTAGTTCCGCCCCTTAAAACAACAATAACTAACTTAACTCAAAAGTTTCAGAGCTCCACCGATATTTCAAAATTCTTCTCTTTGATATAAACGTATTCTTGCGATAGTAGGCTATTATGAATTATATTTCCCTGTTTCTAGTTACCGGTACTTCATTGTTATGGCGATCAATCGATTGTTGATACGCCGAAACTAAGCTCTTCTGTACATCCACTTTCCCTAACACTGCAAAATTTACCATGTTATTTAAATGAGTATCGGAAGATACGAGCTTCTGATTTGTTCGCTCAGTTTTCTAAGATCTGTCACTCCCTTTTGAGTTCAGCTAAATTCTCCACCGTCTATACCGTGAAATACTGTAATATACAAGCATTTGTTAAAATCACGTAAGCATACTACATTAGAAACTTGACCTACAGGCCTAATTCGCATGTTGGCAAGACTGATTGTACAAGTGTTTGAATAAAATATGCACAAATCATGGAGATGGTGGAATGCCTTCCTTTCACTGGCTAAGGGATGATGATGGACTTGGTTAGTACCTACTAGATGCCGTCAGCGCCTACTCGAGTTCCATCCTGCTTCTACTCATGATTCTAATTGTCATTTTCAGTGCTTCATTCAGTTGCAGCAAACGCCTTTCCCATGCAAACATTTTATTGCGATAGTACCGGTATTATATTTTATATCAGACAGATTCTACACACAATGTAGACGGGGATAGATGACCGCGTTGACGCAGCCCCTAAACTGAGGAACCAACCATCTTAGTTGGCTGTGGTATGATTGTACATTATCATATAACTAATTCCATTGCCAGAGATTTGAAGCTGTATCATAAATGACATGTCGGCGGTGTATACTGCTAGAATGTGCACACCGTCAAAATTCTTGCCGAATACAGCCTAATAGGCAACTTATCATACACGTGCAGATGAATGGACAAGAAATAACCCAATCATCGAGCAACACTACGGTGAATTTCCAGAAACACCCCCTCCCTATGTAGGCTATTAGGTTCAACTTCCAGCCTCATTGATCTGATATACGTCATTTAGGATTCATGCTAACGAATGGCTATGGCATTTACTGAATTGCAGATCAAAGTAACTAGAGCATCGTGTAAGTCATCCTGGACTTTCCT
Source organism: Meconema thalassinum (assembly GCA_946902985.2). Taxonomy (NCBI): domain Eukaryota; kingdom Metazoa; phylum Arthropoda; class Insecta; order Orthoptera; family Tettigoniidae; genus Meconema; species Meconema thalassinum. Next base: position 159,835,996 of record OX336399.1, on the reverse strand, counting down.
CATGTGTCATGTCGAATCTTCTGTTGCTCTACTGTACAAGAACCAGCTGGCCTCTGTGCCTCATAGATTCAACAGTCAGTATCGTCAACTGCAATGATGGAGAGCACAAGACATGAGCATCTTCGGTGAGGTAGTATTGAACTAAGAACCAGTAAGTGATTTGATAATCGGTAAGTGTCTAGTTTATTAACAGATATCATGTGTGTTTGGTGATGGGAGTGAGAGCACATCATCACCGAGCAGTCTCGGTCACTGGTATCAGGAGCACAGCCATGTCAGTGAGGAGGTTACGTACCCATAACTGGACCCCCATTGGCGGTGTGACTGCTGTATCCTTCAATACCCTTCCATTCATGTGTGTCTAATGGGGAGGTTTGTGTGTGTGTGTGTGTGTGTGTGAGAGAGAGAGAGAGACTGGGGTCATCATCAAAGTGTAGTCTCGGTCGCAAGTATCAGGAGCACAGCCATGTCAATGAGGAGGTTACGTACCATAACTGGACCTCCTTTGGGTGTGAGACTACTTTATCCTCCAATACCCTCCCCATCATGTGTGTGTGACCTAATATAGTATTGTTCTAACCCTACTGACCTAATAAAGAGGATAATTCCCATTTGTTTCAGCAATCGCTGGTCGCCTAAAAATCAAATCTGAGACACGTCTGATTACAAAAAAGAACACGAAGAGGAGATAAAAGAAATGTATCATTTCTAACAGTATCAGAAACACTACTGGAACACTATTGCCGAAGTGAAGGAACAGCATCAATGTTCGTAGTACATACGGCGTGCAATAAAACCAACATGTATTACACTGAAATGGTTGACATATTTTGAAACATAAGAAAATGACAGACTTCATCCAAATTATAATGATCGAAGGAGCGTTTAGCTCTTCATGTTTTATTAAAGACAGTCGATGGAGACTAACTCTTGCCTAGTATTAAGTCTGATTGAACATGTATAGTGATTATTAACTTCTATAGCGAGAGAACCCACGAATATTCACCATAGAAAGTCGATGGATGACGAGTCACCAGTGGAAATAGTCAAAGGTTACGATCAGTTTACAACGAAATAGACGCAGTGTTGCTGAATATTACTGTGGACCAGAACCTAACATGAGGGTCATATATTATTAAACAGAGGAATCGTGGACTAGGCCTACTGGGGAAACCACGTAAAAAAAACGCGCCATGTACTCTACCTCATGGTGGTGTGGAAACGAGTATTCAGCCAGACCAACCCTCTCTTAAGATCGCCTTATTAACAACACAGTTCTATGAAAAACGTATCACTGTATACATGAATATCTTACAAATAGACTAGATTTCAATCAATTTTCAGAATTGAACAATACAACAAAAATACGCAATTAGCCATTAGCATGGATGTCCCTAGTCATCACTTCCTCAGTGTTTGCTATTGCATTTATTGAAGTATGAGAATTCTTTTCGTTACGAATGCATAAATTTGACTAGCATATAAACCTAAACTTAATGGAACGACATCGCTTATAAATCCCACGCTATATCTTCCCCGACTAATTACATCCTTGGCTGCAGTCGTGTTCCGTCAGAATAGCCAACAGGAAGCCGTATCGCTCTCCAATGCTAAAAGTGAACTAGAAATAGCAATCTCGCTACCGGGCAGGCCCACCTCACTTCATAGGGAGCTCCCTATTGGCCTGAAATCAGGCACTCACTTTTGCGCCAAAATATGAAAAACAACCCATTGGGAATATAATAGATTTCTTCTTATAGAAAGGAGGCTGGTACGAACTCGTCGGCCCAAGACAATTTAAGTTACCATGGTTACAATGTAATCATGTCAGTTCCTTGGCCAAGACATCTCTTGAGTTGTTTACTGTGTGTGCTTGGGCGTTGATTTTATATTATTTGTATAGCCTATTTATATACCGTATAATATTTATAATAAGCCAGAATTTCGGAAATATCAAGCACCGGGTTGCGATTCCTATTCCTATTGCTGCCAGTACCAACATGGAAGTAGGCTACACGAAGGTGCTTATTTATTGGTATATTACCTCTTTGTACTGTGAATTCTTTAAGTGCAATGTGAAAGCATTTCCTAACAGTAGGCAAAACAGCCCCTTCAAGAATGGTTTATGAGTGAGCCAGAGAATCATTCCACATCGAAGATCTCCGATTTTAAATGCTATTACCATCTACCAGCCCATACGTTGAACCAAGATCAACTACAATATCTATTACAGGGTGGCCACTCAAATCGGTCAACGATTTTCCAGGAGTTTTCCAGGATTTTTCCAGGAGTAATTCTCATTTTTCCAGATTTAAAAATAAGCGCTAGTGCGGGTGGAGAGAGAGAGAGAGGGGGGGGGGGGGCTTTATCGGTTGCCTACTTCAAGACCAAAATAAAGCAGTTGTGTTTGGTTCACTTATACAGATGTGTTGACAAAAATTGGTGGTGATTGCGATATTGATACGCAACCCAACACACAAATGATTTAATTGTTGTTTTAAAAAAGCCTGTTTGACTCAAATATCCGCTTAAAAAAAGATAAAAGGATGCCACCTGCAATTTTATTGCGGTGAAGTTGTCTATACTCAATATGTATTACAAAAATACTATCGCGTGTTCTCACCCAAAACCGCAGCGGGGGTATGATTTAAGATGGAAAGATTTTTATAATGTTACGTGCCACCCCTAGTGGCACTTTTGTTAACTGGATTACGGTGGGTATAAAGCACAACACAGGATGTTCTTTTAAAGAAATAATTAATTTTATTGCAGCCAGAAAAAAAATACACTACTCAACAGCAAATGCAAGCAATTATTACCTTACTCCAGTTTCCTCACGTCGAGAATACTTTCCCTTTCACTTGTCAACAGACCACAGTTAATCCTCTTCGCTAATGAGTCCGGCCCCGTACGCTAGCTGGAAATAGCTGCACTAGGTCTGTCACTGTTTCACAAGCACCACAATCACTTCCTCGCTGTCAAGAGAATCAGCTTCACTGGGGGTTTCGCAAGTCACCACACTTCTGTCGCTCACGATAAACGCTCGCACTAGCTCGTAAAACACAACAACCACTGCTTGACGGGTCACTCTTATATAGCAGGCCGGTGACTCAATAAATGCTTCTAGATCCATCCAGGGTCCACGGCTTCTCGAGGTTTCCATCGCTGGTCCATTCACGAATATTCTGGACTATCCCTTTGTCCTAGTAGCCCTGTTGCATAAGGCGCGCGCAATACAGGAGGCAGGGCACAGCCCAGCCCTGGGGCAGTTGTGACTCATGCGGCGAGTGATGACACAAACTCACAGCCGTAACACCACCCCCTTCCTAAAAAGGCTGATCGTCCCGATCAATCATTGGTCCGTCTGTGTCCCTCCGTAGGCTGCCAGGCGATCTCCATGCACGATCTTCATCTTCGCACTCGGGCTCCGCTAGATCCTGTAGACGACATCGTTGATCCGTTTCACGACTCGGTACGGGCCCTCCCAGGACTTCTGCAGTTTGGGTGACAGGCCTTTCTTCCGTAATGGGTTGAAGAGCCAGACCAGGTCGTCCTCGTGGAATCCTCCGGCATCCGTCAGCTGGTCGTATCGGGTCTTCATTCGGTCGGTCTCGATCTGCAGTTTCCTCCTCGCGAACGCGTGCACGTCCTCCAGTTGGTCGACCAGTTCTTGACAATACTGGCTTACCGGGATCGGATCATTCCCAGGTCGGCCGAAGGCAAGATCGACGGGTAGACGGAGCTCCCTCCCAAACATGGCCCGGGCTGGTGTGCACCCGGTGGCTTCATGCACGGCAGCGCGGTAGGCCAGGAGAAATAGTGGAAGATGCTTGTCCCAATCCCTCTGGTGCTCGCTGACAACTATTCGGAGATGGTTCTTGATGGTGCGATTGAATCGCTCTACCATCCCGTCGGACTGAGCGTGTAGCGGCGTTGTCCTTGTCTTCCGGATTCCCAGCAACTGGCATAGGTTCTGGAACACCTGCGACTCGAAGTTCCTCCCTTGGTCGGAGTGCAGCTCCAGGGGTACTCCATACCGGCTGACGAATTCCTTCACCAGGGTCTCTGCGATCGTCGCGGCGTCTTGGTTAGGGAGCGCATACGCCTCCGGCCATTTGGTAAAGTAGTCGCTGACGACTAATATGTAGCGGTTCCCTGCCTCGCTTAACGGGAATGGCCCAGCAACATCGATGGCCACTCTCTCCAAGGGGCCGCCCACGTTGTAGGTCTTCAGTGGACCCCGTCGTCTTCGTCCTGGGCCCTTGCTGGCTGCGCAATCGTGGCACCTCGCGCAGTGGTTCTCCACGTCTGTTCGGCATCCGATCCAGTAGAACCGCTCTCTCAGCTTCTCCAGGGTCTTCTTTATCCCGAGGTGTCCACCAGATGATCCTCCATGAACTTCCTTCAGGACTTCCTCCGTCATAGCCTTTGGAACGACGACTTGTTCCCGATATGTCTTCCCGTCGGTGCTCTCCCAGGCGCGGCAGATGAGGCCATCCCTTACAATCAGCGAGTCCCACTGCGCCCAGTAGGACTTAAACTTTGGGCTGCATTCACTCACAATGTTCCACCCGGGTCTGGGGACACAGGCCCCCTTCCATTCGGCTATCAGTCCCAGGTCATCATCTTCTGCTTGTGCCCGCGTGAAAGATTCGCGGCACCAGCTCCCTTGAAGTTCCACGGTAGTCCTTCGGCACTGTATCCCAGTGTTCTCCTCCCTTCGGGCACAGAAGGTGCAGTCTTCGGGGCACGGTCTTCGTGACAGGGCGTCGGCGTTAGAATGCAGCTGGCCTTTCCTGTGCTGAATCTCAAAGTTGTACTGTTGAAGCCTCTCTAACCACCGCGCGAGTTGACCCTCGGGCTGCTTGAAGTTCAGGAGCCACCGCAGGGATGCATGGTCGGTCCTGATGAGAAATTCTTGCCCGTACAGGTACTTGTGGAAGTGTTCAATGGTCTTCACGATGGCGAGCAGCTCCTTCCTGGTGACGCAGTAGTTCCTTTCTGGCTTTGACAAGGCCTTGCTGAAGTAGGCCACTACTCTCTCCTCGCCGTCCACTACCTGCGACAGGATTCCCCCTATGCCAAAGTCGCTGGCATCGGTATCGACGATGAACCTTGTTCCAGGTCTGGGGTAGGCCAGAATAGGCGCGGTGCAGAGTCTGCTTGAGTTGTTCGAAGGCACTGTGGCATTCTGCTGTCCACGTGAAGAGTTGGTCCTTCTCAGTCAGTCGATGTAAAGGTTTGGCGATGTCGGCGAATCCCCTCACGAAGCGACGGTAATAAGTGCAGAGTCCCAGGAAGCTTCGTAGTTGGGACTTGTCCTTCGGAACTGGCCACTCCCTCACAGCTGCGGTCTTCTCTGGGTCGGTGCGCACCCCTTCCTCGGAGACGATATGCCCAAGGTACTGGACCCGCTTCTGGAAGAGCTGACACTTCTTGGGGCTCAACTTCAGCTGGGCAGCCCGTAGCTTCAACAAGATCTCCTCCAGGTTGCTGTAGTGCTCCTCGAAGCATCTCCCCAGAACGATGACGTCGTCTAGGTAGACCAGGCAGGTCTTCCAGTGTAGTCCCCTCAGAATGGACTCCATTAGCCTTTCGAAGGTCGCAGGGGCGTTGCACAGACCGAATGGCATGACGGTGAACTGCCAGAGCCCGCAGCCCACAGAGAACGCCGTTTTCTCGCGGTCCTTAGGGTGGACCTCCACCTGCCAGTAGCCACTCTTCAAATCCAAGGTGGAGAACCATCTTGACCCTGATATGGTGCCCAGCGTGTCGTCGATCCGGGGTAGAGGGTAGCTGTCCTTCTTCGTGACGTCGTTCACCCGCCTGTAGTCCACGCAGAACCTGGTGGAACCGTCCTTCTTCTTCACAAGCACGACCGGAGAACTCCAAGGACTATGTGATGGCTCGATCACCCCTTGCTCCTTCATCTCTTCTACCATTAGATCGACTTCGGCTTGCTTGGCGAGCGAGACACGTCGGAATGGGGGCCCTAATCGGTGCGCTGTCCCCAACGTCGATTCTGTGCTGGACCAAGCTTGTCCTACCGAAGTCTTTACTCCCCACGGAGAAGACATCCTGGAATTCGCGTAGCAGGTCCTGAAGTTGGCGTGATTGCTCTTCGTCTAAATGGTCCTGGGATCCTTGATACAGCTTCTGTAGTTCTTCTGGCAGGGCGCGTCTTCTTCGGTTGTCCGTCTGCAGGTGCCCGTCCATCGTTTCTGTGATGCGGGCAATCCAGGTAACGGGCTCGCAGACTCCTAGGTTGGTGTCCCGGTGAACCGTAATATCGTAGTCGTTCAGGTTGGACAGGCGGACGTACGGCCGAGGCGTCGTGTTGATGAGGGTCTTGGCAACTAGCAATCCTTTTGTCTGGATGTCCTCATATTTGGCTCGATGACAGCCGCCACTCCCTCAGCAGTTCCGTCGACAATTACGGCAACGCTGACCGCCGTCCTGGCTGGAACGATGACGTCCTCTCTCAGCCTTACTCGTCGTGCGGAGACGGCCTCGTGTGCTGGTTGCAAAGCAAGTTCCTCACCTCCGAAGTGCAGAGTGTTGGTACTCAAGTCCAAGATGATGTTGTTCTGGTCCAGGAAGTCCAGTCCAATGATCACTTCATTTGATACGTCGGCCAGAAGCACTGGATGCTTTATCGCCCGTCGACCAATGACGAACTCCAGTGATGCTTCACCATGTACCGGTGCGGTCTCTCCGGTCGCAGTTATTAGCTGGAGGTTCCTTTGTGTGGGTTGAACTCTCCACTTCGGGATCACGGTGGGGCTGACGATGGTCCTCGATGCTCCCGTGTCGATTAGCATGGGCCAGCTCTCTCTGTTGACGACTCCGTCGACCATCAGGCTGCTATTGTCCCTCCGTAACTTCGTCACACGAACCTGGACTGCCGGGGCTTGACGACTGTCACAAGCCAACCTTTGCCCCCCAAGGCTGGCTAATACTCGTTTCCCTGGGTCGCGCGGTTTTCAGACGACTGATTTCCCGTCGGATACCCTCGGCGGCGGCGATCACCGCAGTCCTTGCTCAGGTGGCCTTTCTTACCGCAGGTCCAGCAGGTTGGTAGTCCTCTTCCGGGCCGCCTCTCCGGTTGCCTTCCGGCTGTGTCGTTGCTGGTGGTGCCGAGACTATCGAAGAAACGGCTTAGCGCCTCCATTAATTCGTCGGCCAGGGGCTTGGTCTCGTTGGTTTTTACTGGTTCGTCGACGTCCACTTGACGCACCCGCGCGTGAATTCTGGATGCCTGTTTTGCCGTCTCGAACTCAAGTGCGTGGCTCAGCGCATCTGTCAGGGTCTTATTGCGCGCGAGTCGCAGCGCCTGTTGAGTGTCCGAGTCCCGTAGCCCGTCGGTGAAAGTCTGCGTCGCTATCTGCTCCAGAAAGTCAGCCGGCGCTGTTGGGTAGGCGAGCCTTACGAGACGTGCGATGTCCATCTCGAACTCCTGCAGGGTTTCCGCGTTCTTCTGTACCCGCGTCCGGAGCTGCATCTGATAGGCCTGCTGAAGATGGCTATCTCCATATCGGGACTCCATATGGGCGATCAGGGAAGCGTAGTCCTGGGATCCTGTCGGGATGGCCTGAAGGACGTTAAGGGCGTCACCTCTCAGCGCTACAATGAGAGCTGTAGCCTTTTCTGTGTTGTTCCAGTTATTTATGGAACAGGCCGCCTCGAACTGACGTAAGTAGGTGCTCCACGGGACCTTTCCGTCGAAGGTTGGGGGCGTCACTCTGCTATGTCCCGTTCCCGATATTCCCGGTGTAACGGTGGACGGGCGTTGGCGCAGCTCGGCAACTTCCTCTCGTAGAGCGTTGAATTTCTCTTCCACCCCCGTCAGTGGGCGTTGGTGCAGCTCGGCAACTTCCTCTTGTAAGACGTTGAATTTCTCCTCCACCCCCATCAGCGGGCGTTGGCGCAGCTCGGCAACTTCCACTTGTAAGGCGTTGAATTTCTCCTCCACCCCCATCAGCGGGCGTTGGCGCAGCTCGGCAACTTCCACTTGTAAGGCGTCGAACTTCTTTTCCACTGCCGTGACTTCCTCACGCAGACCCAGTTCTAATTTCTTCAGGTCCTGTGTCAACTTATTCTGACCGTCTTCCATTTTCTTCTGGCCGTCCTCTATCCTCTTCAGGTCCTCCGCCAGCTTATTTTGACCGTCTTCCATCTTCTTCTGGCCGTCTTCTAGTTTGGCAGTTAGGTCCTCGGCTAACTTCTTCTGGCCGTCCTCCATCTTCTTCTGGCCGTCTTCTATCTTGGTTTCCATGCCATTTAACTTTTCTAGCAATGCTGCCAATTTCTCCTCCATTTTAGTTGTTTGTCTTGTAAAGGGCATGCACTCACAGGAAAATTAGAGAAAATGACCTGCTCGGGTTTTGAAACCAGGACCGTCAGGTGTTGTGCTTGAGATCGTAATCCGGCTTCTGACACCAGTTGTTACGTGCCACCCCTAGTGGCACTTTTGTTAACTGGATTACGGTGGGTATAAAGCACAACACAGGATGTTCTTTTAAAGAAATAATTAATTTTATTGCAGCCAGAAAAAAATACACTACTCAACAGCAAATGCAAGCAATTATTACCTTACTCCAGTTTCCTCACGTCGAGAATACTTTCCCTTTCACTTGTCAACAGACCACAGTTAATCCTCTTCGCTAATGAGTCCGGCCCCGTACGCTAGCTGAAAATAGCTGCACTAGGTCTGTCACTGTTTCACAAGCACCACAATCACTTCCTCGCTGTCAAGAGAATCAGCTTCACTGGGGGTTTCGCAAGTCACCACACTTCTGTCGCTCACGATAAACGCTCGCACTAGCTCGTAAAACACAACAACAACCACTGCTTGACAGGTCACTCTTATATAGCAGGCCGGTGACTCAATAAATGCTTCTAGATCCATCCAGGGTCCACGGCTTCTCGAGGTTTCCATCGCTGGTCCAGTCACGAATATTCTGGACTATCCCTTTGTCCTAGTAGCCCTGTTGCATAAGGCGCGCGCAATACAGGAGGCAGGGCACAGCCCAGCCCTGGGGCAGTTGTGACTAATGCGGCGAGTGATGACACAAACTCACAGCCGTAACAATAATTAATTAACAGTGGCTATATTCCAGGAGTTTTCAAATTTTATCATTTTCCAGAAGTTTTTCAGGAGTTTTCCAGACCTAATAAAAATCCAGGAGTTTTCCAGGAGTAGTGGCCACCATGTCTATATCTATATTGTAGTCTTTCTTGGTTGAACTTATAAGAAAGAGAATCTCGAAGAGAAAGGAAATAGACCTTTATTTCTACGCCGCGGGTGCGATGTTGGAAAGGTGTTCGACCAGAGAAAATCAAAATCAAAGACATGTCACAAATTTCACCATAAAGTATGTAAAACCAAATCGACCATCTTACATGTGATAATTGTGTGTTTGATCTGTGTGATGAAAAATGTGAAACCTACCATTCAATGAACAGTACAAGAAGAATGAAAACCCTGACTGAATATGGTAATTACTAATGACTAAAATGCATTTAGCATACTCTACAGTACATGTCCATTAGGGTGAACCTTAATTCATTATATATGTGAAAATAATTATATTGTTATCTCAGTAATGTTAATTGCGGTGACTGAATAAAGAAAAACGTGCATATCATTATATCATGCTCCTTTGATCATTTCTTTAATTTTGTCAAGAGGGTGCGGATTATGGTAGTCACAAAGTGAGGTTATGGGATAATTGTAGCTGAGAAGTGAGGTTATGGAAGTCCCATATTTGGATTAGTAGTGAACTTCGTGGCTATATACGGGCATCGAGGTATTCAAATAAGCATTATTAAAGACTACTAAAACTAAATTAAAACACTGGGGTTATGAGAAGATTCGTCGTGATAAATCTTGTCACCAACCTTGCAAATACATAACGGTTAGTTTTCTTTAGTTACCACGAAATATGTGTGTGTATCTCGTTCGAGGTGCAAATATGTTACTTATATAGCTCAGTAATTGCAATTATTCGCCAAAAAAGAAGTTGATTAACGAGTAGCCTAGTACAGTAGATACTCGCACAGTTATTATTGTGTTGCGTTGATTTTATGTTGAGTGCCTAAATAGCTGAAAATCAGTCAAAGCGCGCCTTCGCTCCAAGAAACCTTATATCCATGAGTGACGCATCTAATTAAGTTACATGATCCCTGATACTGGGGGAGTGGGATAGGGAAGTGTAGAGCTAACTGCCGATAACTGTGCTTGCGTGTGTATGTAATAAGAGTATGACAACTTGTGTCATTGTGGTAGCTGTATAACCGCTTACTTAATTAACTGCCTTACAGACATAAACACTTTTTTTTTCTCTGGTGACATTTAGTATTCATGTTATAAATCAACAATATAGCCTTTTTGATGTTTTAACTTAGTAGTGGATGTCCACTACAGCTGTACTAGTGTGGATGGTGTAGGATTAGGTAAGATTAACTATCTTGATAAGAGCCACGAATCTAACCGGGATTTGAGGGGTGACAACCAAGAATGCTAGCCACTACCCCATGTTAGTAATATGACACATAGATGACGTCACTCCGCTCTTGTGTCTTGTTTACAGCGAACACGAAGCTGAATTAAGACTGAAAGTGTTAAGTTAGAGGAAGGAATGCAGCTAATTGGCAGAACAATTAAGTTGTCTGCGCGCACACATAATGTGACCCACAGAATATGATGTTTATCTTAATTGGGACAGCGGGCTTCCACGGTTTTCTTACCAGACACACACAATACACATGCTTTGTTCATCCTGCTGCCGTTAACAGAACAACATCCATGTTCCAGGGCGAAATATGATTATCTTACAGTCTCCTGTTCTAATGGCTAGACCGGGTTCCATTCCTAGCCGATCCATGTAAGATTTTTGAAGTGAAATATCTCGTCCAGTGGTTGGGATTTCACGTTTAAAAAATGGATTTCCCATGGTTCATGATCGCGAGATTGACGGTCACGTAAAACTACAAGCTTCCTTACGTCTTACTTAAGCTGCGGTTTCCTCCAGTAGCGGTACCGCTTTCTAGCGGCAATAATATACGCCGTCATAAAAACAGAGGGCGAGTGGTTTTCTAGGAAGCGTCGACTACCACCGTCACATAAAGTTGCGGTGGCGTCATTCCTATGACGGTGGTGAGTACGGTAGCAAACAGTTCGTCAACGTTTTTGTACGGTGTATGCTGAAAGTAGTGAATTTTAAACAATGTCTGATAAGATGTTATATTGGAGTATGGAAGAAAAGGAAACATTAACAGATTTCGTAAAGAATAAAGAGGCATTGTATAATGTGAAGAGTAACCTTAAAAATACACAGAGTTTCTGTTCAGAAGATATTGGTTTCTGTTGTACGGCACTGAAGTTACGTCATCCTTTACGTAATTCAGAACATAATCAAATAACACTGGTGTCAACCGAAAATGTCCTCTGAATTTTCCTTCATTGCAGTGCAGATGACGACGCACTAAATTCCATATGCACCTTCTGTGGGACGCCTTTTAAAAATGTCACTTCCCCTGAACGTTCCCTATCGTCTTCGGATGACTCTTCTTCTTCCAAAAATATTACGAGTGCCATGTCAAGATCATCCATTTCTTATTTAACGTTATGACAACATGCCGTCACGACACTCACCGTTAATTAGCTCTACCATTGTTCACCGTCAAGACGGTCCCCAGTTTCTATTCGTTATTCGAAGTCACATTACGGCCGTTGGAAAACGGTACCGCTACTGGATGAAACCGCAGCCTTACTCCTTCCATCCCTGCTTCGTCTTCTTACGTTACGGCATTCTAAGGACCACGTTACAATTTCAATTCCTCCACCTTAGTTGTTCTTTCCTTTCCTTACAGTATTCCTTCCGCTTCCTTCCGAAATCCTACCGCAATTACAAATACTCACACTAGCACAGTTACCGGCAGTTAGCTCTACACTTCCCCATCCCACTCCTCCTGTATACTACTGCAGCGCAAAACATTTGCCACGCTGAGCGTGTCTGTGTCCGATTGTGATAACCAACTTTCACGCAGGTCAATGTTCTCAGATAGGGAAGTATTAGACACGTTTCCCGCACCGCTCTACATCCACTCCTGCCACTGAGCTCTAAAGGTCAAGTGCACAGCAAAACCACAGAGTCACAGGTTATCAGATAAATTCAATACACTCTCAAGTACACGGGGCTACAAGACCACGATGTCGCAAAGAATCAACAACATCAAAACACACCCAACTACAAGGGGCTAATGACCAATTTGCCCCAAACCCCTTAGTAGCATGCTGAGCTTCTATGCCCAAGGTCGCGGGTTCAAACCCGGCCGAAGTTGACGGATTTTTTAAGAGCGTTAAAAATCCCTCAGTATGCCTTCCTTCGGAGGGGAAGTAACGCCGGCGGTCCCATGTCATAGATTTATGGCATGATAAAGAACCTTCCACTAATTACACGTGTGTGAACCTAAATTATAGGTTAGATTTGACTAACGCTCTTAGGTTCCAACGTACGTCGCCAGGAGCCGACTGCGGTGGCATCTAGTAACCAAGTTCAGAACTAATTGGTCGTTGACGGTGGCGTTTGGTAGCAAAAGGTGGAACTACTTGAAAATCGAATGTCTGCAGTCCTTAATTGAATTAAAAACAGATGACACACACTAATACAGTCATCACAATTAATACCGGTTATCAGACAGATTCTACACACACCCAAAGTACACGGGGCTACATGACCGCGTTGTCGCAGCCCCTAAACTGAGGAACCAACCAACCTCTCAAGTACACGAGGCAACAAGACCACGATGTCACAAAGAATCAACAACATCAAAACACCCAACTACACGGGGCTAATGACCAAGATGTCCTAAACCCCCTGAATGAATTATCAACAACTTTAATTTGAGCCACTTCATACTTCAAACACGATTGTCCCATTATTATTTGAATCACTCATTAATTAGGTCATTGGTAACTTAAGCTTTGGTTAACTTACCCAGGACCTCTGAGATCACGCTAGAATTTGCAGGGTAACGTACCTAAAACAAAACAAAATTAATGTTAGGAACATTTTTTGAGAATTATGCTACAACTTGTGTAAGTTTCCGACATTGTACAAAGCATTGAAAACAAGTTCGCCAATGTGAAAAGAAGTTACATAAAAAGCTTTGATGTCAACTTTCAATGTCACAATAATAATAATAATAATAATAATAATAATAATAATAATAATAATAATAATAATATCGTATGGTCTCGGGTGCAAACTTTGTTATTGCACGCCCAGAGGGCGGCTTGCATGTCAAATTTTGTTGTTCCTTGGAGCGCTATGAAAGTCAAGGCGGTTAGATATCTAGCTCCTTGACACAATAGCGCTTTCTAGTAGAGAAAGTAGGAACTTTTGTGTTGGCGGAAAATCCCGAGATAAATTTTGCCCTTATGAACACGGCCTACTGAATTCAAATGGGTTCTTTAACATGCCAACAACGTATGATATGCGTGTCGTGATTTTTCTCGCCTTTCAAAAATCACTTACCACGGCCAGGCGCGAACCTGCAAGCTTGGGGTTTGTAGTCCGACACGATAACCACTCACCCACCATGGCAGGCCATTTTCAATGTTGATAATATTTCTTCTCAAAAATATTTTGAAAATTCACACCGGAAGTACTTGTAAGTGCTTAAGTTATTTTATTTATTTATTTATTTATTTATTATTTATCGTATGGTTTTTAGTGCCGGGAGTGTCCGAGGACATGTTCAGCTCGCCAGAGGCTGTAGCTGCTTCAAGCAGACACCCATAGGGTGAGCTACAAAACCGTTCAATTTCAAGTACAGTAGTTCCAACATTAACTAACAGATGTCACTGATACCTAGTGGTAAACGTTGGAACTTTGATAGAGCGTTTCATCGAAATCGAACCTAGAAATTTAGCTTCACACAAGCTTAGTCTGTGGAAGAATCTTTTACATGCCATACATGTATGACATGGGCCCGCCGTCTTTACTTCCCTCCGAAGGAAGGCATAATAAGGTATTTTAACGCTCTTAAAAATTCCGACGACTTCGGCCGGGTTTGAACCCGTTATCTTGGGCACAGCAGTTCAGCATGCTACCAACTACACCACCGAAACCGAGTGCTTAAGTGAAACTCTGCATTGATTCACACTAGCGCTCTTTGTGGTAGAAAAGGCAAACTGCTAATCTAATCGACCGGATATGCTTGAGTTTCCTGTGAACAATCATCAGTCTACCGCGTGTCATCACGCCGGCACATCGTAAGAAACTTGGCGTGTGCTATACGTTTGGAAAAGTGAAGAAAACAATAATGTTCATGGAAGGTCTAGTCTAAGACATTAAAGGATGTTTTCAACATTGATTTGCTTTCCCGAAGGGCTATAACTGTGTATTTTTTCAGTGTTGCCATATTAACAAATGGTATTGTATTGCATCTTTTCAGTCGGTCAACACAATTAAATTCCTAGTTATTGGTAAATGTAAAATAACCTGAAAGAAGTCAATAAAAATAAATTTGCACCGATTAGAAGAAGAATCATGTAATCTGTGTAATCACATCACGCATGCCTGCCAACTTTCGGAAATAAAAAATTGGAATATTTTTAAATGGTAGATTTCATCGCGCATGGTATGTGAAGCATCAATACTTAAAGACTATTTCTCCTAAATTGTCAGAAACTAAAATTAAAGCTGCTATTTTCGACGGTCCTTAAATAAAGAAACTAATGGCCAGTGAAGAATTTCCACAATATTACTCAACGCCCACGAGAAGCAAGCATGGTACAGCCTTAAAGCAGTGATCCATGGCTTCCTTGGGAATAAGAAAGCTGAGAATTACAAAGAGCTTATTTCCACTATGCTTGAGAACTTTAAACACATGGGTTGCAGAATGTCCCTTAAAGTACACATCTTACATGCTCACTTGGACGAATTTAAAAGATAACTTGGGGACATATTCAGAAGAGCAAGGGGGAACGTTTTCACCAAGACGTGATGGACTTTGAGTGAGAGCGCCATACAGGAGGCTTTTTTCCGAAAGCAGCACCTAGTCACGGTTTTCTTTGACCTCGAGAAAGCCTACGACACCACATGGCGCTACGGGATCCTTTCCACCCTTCACAAGTGGGGACTCCGTGGTAACTTACCGACTTTCATTGCGAATTTCATGTCCGTCCGACTCTTCCGTGTAAGGGTCGGTAGGACATTATCGCAATACTATACCCAAGAAAATGGAGTTCCTCAGGGTTCAGTGCTGAGTGTCACCTTGTTCGCGATTCCCATTAATGGCATTGTTGCCGCCGCCGGGTCCGCGGTAGTTCCATCGCTGTATGTAGACGATTTAGCTCTGCATTACAGCTCTGGAAGTATGGCAGTCGTGGAACGGCAATTGCAGCTAGCTATCAACCGGGTCGACAGGTGGGCTCAAGACCGGGGTTTTCGTTTTTCAGCAGCGAAAACCTCCGTCGTCCATTTTTGTCGGCTCCGGAGGCTACATTTACACCCTGAACTACATCTCAGGGATGCTGCGTTGCCGTTGGTTGACACTTATCGCTTCCTGGGGCTCCATTTTGACAGCAAGTTAACGTGGCAGCACCATATACGGCAATTGAAAATGACATGTCTCAGGAAACTGAACATGCTCAGGTTTCTTAGTGGCACTACGTGGGGGGCTGACCGTGCGGTGCTGCTACGGTTCTACCAAGCCCTCGTCCTGTCCCGGCTAGAGTATGGTTCTGCGGCATACGGTTCAGCAAGGCCGGCAACCTTGAAAATGCTGGACAGTATCTACCATAGTGGCGTTAGGCTGGCTACCGGTGCCTTCCGGACCAGCCCGATACCCAGCCTACTCGCCAAATCGGGTGTTCCACCTTTAAATTATAGACGCCAACATATGCTTTTAGCATATGCTGCCAATGTGCGTCAAATGCCGCAACACCCGACCTATCAAGCTCTCTTCGGTACCCAAAACCACCAGGGTTACGCCAACCGGCCTCGTGCCACTTGGCCGGTTGGTATTAGACTTGATAGCTCGTGTACTGAAATAGGAGTGGCTGTAGGTCCCTGTATGATCCGGACATCTAGCGAGGTGCCTCCGTGGCAAGTCCCGCGTCCGGAAATTCGGTTAGATCTGCACCGAGGTCCTAAGGTGAACACGGATGCCTCCGTTTACCGGAGGCAGTTCCACAGCATAGTTCACCAATTTCCGGACGCTGGCATTCTATACACGGATGGTTCGAAGGTGAACGAGAAAGTGGGTTGTGCTTACGTTATTGATGGTGCAAATACCAAGATCTCTTTGCCTGAGGCCTGTAGTGTGTTTACTGCGGAGCTCGTTGCCATCTATGAAGCTCTCCAGTTTGCACTACAGGATGCACGAATCCACTTTCTCGTGTGTACCGACTCTTTGAGTTCGTTGCAGTCAATTGCTACATGTTTCCCGCAACACCCCCTAGTGCAGCGAATCCACGACCTACTAGCCGGGCTGTGCCACGCTGACACTCGAATCACTTTTCTGTGGCTTCCAAGCCACATGGGAATTGCGGGAAATGAGTTAGCAGATCAAGCTGCAAAAGAGGCGGTATCACTACCACCTCGACCAATGGAGGTACCCGCTAGAGATATTCGCTCTCAGTTACGCCTACAAGTTCTGGCTTTTTGGGAGAGTCAGTGGCTAGCTGACCCACTGCCCAGTAAACTGAGAGCGATCAAGGGAACAACTCGCGTGTGGCGGAGCTCCTTCCGGGCCCGGAGAGAGTCCGTCATTTTGTGTAGGCTAAGGATAGGTCATACAAGATCCACCCACTCGTACCTAATGAGAAGGGAAGACCCCCCACTTTGTACCTGTGGAGCCGTATTCACCGTGGCCCACATTTTCACCGAGTGTGTGGATCTTGCTGACTTACGAAGAAACCTTGGTTTGCAGACTACACTCAAACTTATATTAGCCGATGACGCGGTGGCTGCTGATCACGTTATCCGCTTTATAAGTGAGAGTGGGTTAGGGCCAGCAATCTAAATTTTCCAGTGAACATTGACTCAACGACTTGTTCGTTTTTGAATGATAATGTTTTTGTTTTTTCCGTAATTTTTGTTTATTTTTATGATTTTGTTTTTTATTTAATTTCTTGTTTTATTAATTTTTGGTCTTTTTTAAATTTAGATGTCCACCTCAAAATTTTAAATTCAATTCAAAATTTGTATTCTTTAATCTGTGTTAAGAGGGGCAGACGACCTCGTAGTTCCGCCCCTTAAAACAACAATAACTAACTAACTAACTAACTATGGACTTTGAGCAACATCTGGAGGCTAATACGAGAAAGTTCGTACTCACACAGAAGTGTTACCAAAATACACATTTTTAAATCTTGTTTGTATTGGTTTTCTTTTGATTGGTAGATTAATGGTAACTATGATTTCTAAATAAACGTGATGTAAATATATAAATTAACATTTGTTTTTGTTTGAACTTATAAAAATAGAAAATTTCCTTCAAATTTGAACTTTTGTTGTGGTAGCTACAAAAGCAAACTTTATTAGGTAAAACTATTTTTGCTTTCATTGGTTTGGCGTGACAAATCAAAAACGGAAATACGGAACTCACACTCAAAATTTGTGTTGACTTGTGTAATTTATAGGTGAACAATATCCTAGCCTTAAAAATTATTCTCTAAATTTCCCATTAAAACTGCAGGCTTTAAAACACTCATCCAATTAATAATGTTGTAAATTATTTTATAAAAATAATGTGTTTGTCCATGCAGTAAAAAAAACATGAATTGTCTGTCCTGTGCTGATGTATGAATGGGAGAGAACGTGCCGACGCTGACCCCCTACTTGTGGACAGGAAGAGGGTGTAACCAGCTACTCGGGTTGAATACCGGTCGGGACATAGCGGTTTAGCAACGTCAGTTCCGGATACACACTTCCTGGCCGCTGTGGCTACTCCAGGTAAGAAAGTACAGTGCATTAACATAACACTATCTCCAAAAGAAATTTAACAGCGAACACATTAAAGAAACATTTAATTTTAGTCTACCGACCGCGGTGGCCGAGAGCGCTAACTCGCTACCTCGTGTCCCGCTGCCATCGGGAGAGCGTGGGTTCGAATCCCACCTCGGCCGTATGGAAAATGGTTTTCGTGGTTTCCCATTTTCACCACCGGGCAAATGCCGGGACGGCTCCTTTCATTAGGTCCACGGTCGATTTCCTTTCATAATCCCGCCCTGACTCGTCCTAAAAATAAAAATGCATGACCATTGGCTGCATTAATAAAAATTAAAAAAATCTACCATTAATCCAGGTATAAATATAAGTACGAAGGTGGATTAAAAAGTTAGTTGCACTAACGCGCTGCAGCAGCGCGCTGTGTGTTCCATACGTGGGCACAGCGGAGAAAGGGACAGACACTGCCCACACGTCTGTTAGGCCGGTCGCTGTGGTGTCTCGTCTTGTATGGTGTGAACAGCGACCAAAAGCAATGGCGCGTCGACTGGACGTTCACTCCAAATATGAGGTGCGTGCGACAATCCGATTCCTATGGGCCAAAAGGAAGAATTGCACGGACATTCATCGTGAAATTAGTGCTGTGTATGGGGAGCGGGCCATTTCCCGGCAAGGGATCGTAAAGTGGTGTCAGCAATTCGAAGCCGGACGCACGGATATCACGGACGAATATCGTGAGAGCAGGCCCGCAACGTCCAGGACCCGTGCAAATGTCAACAGTGTGAATGCGATCATTAGACAGAACGGAGGTCGACATTCCCAGACCGATGAGGAGGTGAAGGCCGCTGTCTCCTCGTGGTTGCAGAACGATGGAGGAACTTTCTATGCATCCGGCATCGACAAGTTGGTTGTGCGTTCGCAGAAATGTTTGGAGTCTCTTGGAAACTATGTGGAAAAGTGACGTTACATTGTATGTCGTTATAGGCGTGTTGCTGTTGTATAGGTGGTGTAATAAATGGCCATAACTGGGAAGTGCAACTTATTTTTTGATCTGCCCTTGTATTAGGATAGAAAACTCACTTTTGTTTGTTTTCTCTTTTTTGCTCCCTAATGAAAACTTAATTCTTGAATTTCATGACAACTTACTTCACTAATAGGGGCAGATGACCTCGTAGTTCTGCCCCTTAAAACAAAAATAACCAACTAACTGACTTCACCAACCAACATTTCTTTTTTACAACTGCAAACAAAAACGACAACAGCAACAAGTCAAGTTCTAATTCAGCTATCTACATCAACAAGGTCTCAAATTGGGCGGCTTCGGTGGGGTAGTTGGTAGCATGTTGAGGTTCTATGTCCAAGATCGCGGATTCAAACCCGTCGTTCTTTGTAGGAGCGTTAAAAATCCCTCAGTATGCCTTCCTTCGGAGGGGAAGTAAAGCCGGCGGTCCCATGTCATAGATTTATGGCATGAAAAAGACCCTTCCACTAACTACAATTGTGTGAAGCCAAAATTTGTAGGCTAGAATTGATAACGCTATATTAGTTCCAACGTTCGCCGCCAGGTGCTTTTTAGGACAGTTTAAAATCCCTCAGTATGCCTTCCTTCGGAGGCGAAGTAAAACCGGCGGTCCCATGTCATAGATTTATGGCAAGAAAAAGAAACTTCCACTAATTACACCTGTGTGAAGCTATATTATAGGTTAGATTTGACTAACACTCTTACGTTCCAACGTTCGTTGCCAGGAGCCGACTGCGGTGGCATCTAGTAACAAAGTTCAGAACTAGTAGTCGTAGACGGTGGCGTTTGGTAACAAAAGGAGAACTTGGCCTACTTGAAAATTGAATGTCTGCAGTCCTTACTGGAATTAAAAACAGACAACACACACTAATACAGTCATCACAATTAACACCGGTTATCAGACAGATTCTACACACACCCAAAGTACACGAGGCTACATGACCGCTTTGTCTCAGCCCCTAAACTAAGGAACCAACCAAATTCGAGCATAAATTGGCTGGAGGAAACAAGGGAGGACCTGAATGAGTTGAACATCGGAGAGAACATGATGAAAAACCGAGAAATCTTCAGAACCACTGTAAATAAGCACACATTTGGGGTGAAACCTAGCAGGACTGGTACAAGATGACAGTAGCAACACAGTGAGGTTTTGGGAGGAGAAGAATAAGAAGAACTAACAAGTTCCAACGTGCTGTATGAATGGGCATAAGAAAGAAAGAAAGAAAGAAAGAAAGAAAGAAAGAAAGAAATAAGGAAAGAATATTCTGAATATAACCTACGTACGACGACTGGCCAAGTGCTATACAGCTAGTCCAGAAGGTTCAGTGCTATTTCGTCCAGCAACAAATTTCCTTGAAAAAAACGTGCCATTTCGTCCTGCTGGGTTTTACAAATTATTACACAATTTAATGAGTGCCATCTCGTCCAGACGAAATGTTGACAAGGGTTGAGGCAGTGCAGTGTGGGGTTTCTCACCCATCCCTGCTGTGGAATTCCATTCCTCCCCTCCCCACCTCTGTTTATGAACAGTGGCTTAATTCGTTCGAATGATCTCTATGAATTAACATCCTTGTGAATTATGGAGTTTTCAACCATTACACGGGGCCAACCTAGTTTATTACTTAACGGGTATCGGTATACGGTTAAGAATGAGAAGAAGTGCGGTGAAGTTGTGTGGCGTTGTGTTAACCGTTCTTGTAGTGGAAAAGTGTTTACTATAAACCGTGAAATTATTAAAGAAGACATCCACAATACGTGTGTTCCTGATGTGGCTGCACAAGATGTCCATAAGGCTATGGCACAGGAAAATAAGACAGCCCGCGAAGAAGCTGATAAATCCATTTCACAGGTAGGTTTGTATTTTTATTAGTGACAATATTTACGCCCCAGACTCTATAGTGCGTCTCTACCTTAAAAGACAGTACGCATTAAATGGAGCGCGCTGATGCCAGATCTACTGCATATATCAAGTTCTGCAAGGCCGGACACATGATGTAACATAACTCGTATACAGGCGTGCTTTTACGAAAATCTCAGGAAATTTCCGAAATATTTGTTTGTTGTATATAACTGTACCTCATGCCTTGCAGCGAACGACGGCACAATATTTAGATAGATACACCGAAGCTCAGAGAGCGATTTTAATCCACATTTTTTCTATTCTCACTATGTTGTTTACATTATAAGCATTTCATTGTAAACTATAGTCGACTGGTGGCAAACGAGCGGAGCGAGTAACGTCCATTATTACAAACATCAAAAAATTACTTATTTTTAACAAGAAACGCAATGAAATGAAACAGTTATTGTAGACCTGTCAAACTGTCAATTATAGGTGTTTGGACGAAATAGCACTAGTGGGCCGCATAGAGTCAACCCACCTGCCTCTGTTCGTGGAATTTGGACGAAATAGTAGGCCTACCTGGACGAAATGGCACGACACCGTCCAGAATACGCTATTGCACAGCACCTAGAAAGCCGGTAATCTTAGGATACATTCCATTTATTGTTATGAATTCCTAACTAATGTACTCCAAGAAAAATGTATACAGGAAACACGGGAGATATGATCTGAAAATGCAGGAAGCAATACTTGTTTTTACCTCCACTGAGTTTGGAAATACAGTAACTATTGTGGATGCCATTTACGAGACCATGTTAGTGAGCAAAACAGCGGCTGATAACAATCAGTATGCACCTCTCTCCTAGGGTCTCACAACTAGTGGCTGCGCGAATTGGCGATAATAAAACATCGGCTGAACATGGCATTGCTTCTACTGTACTTGGCCAGGCCCGCCTTTTATCTACATTCCTAGTTCTATCCCTCGCAACGGCGGCCGGTATTGAGGTTGCAATTTTGCACGACGACCAGATCTTTTCAATAATAATAATAATAATAATAATAATAATAATAATAATAATAATAATAATATCGTACGGCCCCGTGTGCCGGGTGCAACCTTTGTTATTGACGCATAGAGTGCAACTTGCATGTCAAATTTTGTTGTTCCTTGGAGCGCTATGAAAGTCAAAGAGGTTAGATATCTAAGCTCCTTGACAATATAGCACTTTCTAGTACAGACAGGAGGAACTTTTGTGTCGGCGGAAAATCCCGAGATTAATGTCGCCATTATGAACACGGCCTACTGAATTCAAATGGCTTCTTTAACATGCCAACAACGTATGACATGCGTGTCGTGGTTTTTGTCGCCTTTCAAAAATCACTTACCATGGCCAGGAGCGGTTGTAAGTCCGATAGGATAACCAATCACCCACCGTGGCAAGCACAATAATAATAATAACAATGCAGATGATCTGGTAATTATATCAATCAATATGCAAGAAGCTATCCATTCTCTGGAAAAAATCCATGAAACTAAATGTAACACTGGACTTCAAATTTCATATGAGAAAACCCGAATTAGGACTGAAGGACTCAGAAATGAGTCATGGAAGGCAGATAGGAAAAAGGAGAGGGCCCACCCTAAGTCAATGGAAAAAGGGGTTAAACCGGATCGAGCTCAGGAATCCCTCGGAGTCGCCAACTCCAAATCTCATCAACCACGAGTCCTTGAGGGTGTAGTACTATCCAGGGTGGGGCTATACACACCCTGTCTCCGTCAGAGCCCCGTTCAGAATGCAGGGGAACAGGAAGAGGTCTGACCCTTCGGAGAATGAGCGCAGGAGATAACAGGAAGAGAAAAAAAAGAGGTCTGACCCTTCGGAGAATGAGCGCATCAGGAAAGATGAGACAAGGGACAATTAATACGGGAGAAAGATACCCTAGGTCTCGAATACCCTAATACCGTCGGGGTCGGAAAGGAACAAATTAACCAATGGAGGTCGAGAGGAACGATGACAGAAAGGAGCTCAGCACAAGCAAGTGGAAGGAATGCCGGACTCAGCTGGGGTCCCACTAGTTGTGAGACTCTCGAGGGGGAGGGGCAACCTAAGTACCATCAAATGACAACTGACTACGGCGTTATTTGATCTCACAACGTTGGTCACAATAGGCGTGGGCGTTACAGTTGTACCACGCAACCAGTCGGGAAGGAAGCGACCGTGGCCTATTTGAAGACACGGTCCCGGCATTTTGGTCTCGTGTACCGAGTCCACAGGTAGGTTGGCCTCACGTAGGCTACACACATTAATACCGTATTGGCCCGAAAATAACCAGCCCCCGCATATAAGCCGCATTCGGATGAAGGGAAGACATATTTAAACATGTAAACGTTTTTTTCTGACATCCGTATTTTCTTCCAGGCTCTCTGTTGGTTGTGCTTTTGGCATAAGGCACAACTGCAAGTTTGAAGGCTGCATCATAAGCACACCGAAGTCCTTTCCTTGATGAAGCTTTTCGCTCTACCGGTAAATGATCGGTCATTTTTGCGTTAAGCAGGCTTTCTTACAGATCTTACTGAGACCAGAGTTGCCAACCTCTCAAACCTGGAAATCGCAACTTCCCACTCAGAATGCCCCTTTTCACTAGAAAATATTCCACGTAAATATTTATTTTGTTAAGAAAATGTATAATGAAGAAAATATGTCCTCTAGAGTCTCGATAATGTGTTTCTAATTGCGGTAGGCCTACCACATGCGCTAAAATTAATTTTAACAAAACACAAAACTGTCTTGTAAACTATCATTATCATACACTTTAAACATTCACTTAATGCTCGTTTTTATTCATTTAAAGATTAAGATGTTTAATCTTTCCCTGTATAAGTCTTTTTTTTTCTTTCAAAAATGAAGATTTCACAAAAACACAAAACATAAGTTTTTATCTCCAAAACTGTCTGTTATCGCACAAGCGGCAGTTGGCGATTGTAATGTAATACCGGACTACACTTCCGTGACTGGTTTATTTTTATTCTATCGGCAAGTATGAATCGTACCTATTGTGCACTTTTGCTGCAAACTAAGCTTTTATGCATTAATGGCCGCTTAGCTAGTGATAGGCTATATGACATCGGCCAAATATCCCAAATTCACCTCACTTTTTGCACAAAAAAAAGAAAAAGATCCCTTTATCCCTTTCCTAAAAATATTTGTCTAAATGTCCCACAATTTGGGACAAATCCCACGGGTTGGCATCACTGAACTGTAGATTAACTTACGAAACAATACCGTGTTGCCTAATAACAATGTCGCCGCCAAAGCAAAAGTTCGCATTGTTATCATTAAATGCCGCTAGTTTCTCTTACAGACTGTATTGTTGCTGTGTTCTTGCTAATTAATGAGCATTCCTTTTTAAACAGTACATGACATATAAAAGTGTGGGTAGCGAATATAAGATTTTTTACCCAAACAATAAAACGTGCCGCTTACTATCGGGCCAATACGGTAATTATCTTTGTTTCGTAAATAAACAATATTTTACAATATGCCTCTGTACTGATTTAACAAGCTCAGGTATAGGCTATATCAAAGTGTGAGAAATCCGGCGTTAAAGAGAATATTACATCGCTACACTGACGGACACAACCAGCAGCTTGGCAACACTGTTAAAAGACTTTTTACTTCCTGGGGGATGTTAACAGACAAGCACCCCCACACCGACAAAGAGAACTAAATAAATACACAGGACGAGGTCACGTGCGAGACAGACGGGCTAATGTATGGCCAGACACATTCTGCACGACAGCCCGCTGTATATTGGGGCTGGGCGATGAGTTAACTAAAGATGTCCTTGCACACCAACAAGGTCTGCCCTTCTTCCAGAAAAATACTTCGCATTCAGTACGACAGCTGTTGCTGCAATGCTCGTAGTACAATGGCACAGATAACACACAATGATCTTCAAGTTTTTCTTGACAGAGCCGGGGATCAAACCCAGTCTGGTAGATTCTTATAAATAAACTAGCAACCCGCCCCGGCTTCGCCCGGTATCTTTAACGGTTTACCCAGCTTAAGCTTAAAAGGCCCAAGGACGTCAGGTCCAAGAAGCAATTACAAAAAAAGCCGAGGTGAACAGCGAAACTCCCAAACACATATACACTACTCTGAAGTCTTAACTCGACAAGACTCGTCAGTTTGATGCTGGCCGAATCTGTGGTGACAGGCTCACTCGCAAGCTCGTCAACTCACTCCGAAGCTAGTAATTTAAATTTCCACTTAATGGAGATTGTTGGAAGAAATGAAAACGTGAAAGCACTTATAGTGGGCGATGTTCGTTTTGAAGAACTTTTCATGCTGAACAATTCTTACACTCATAGTAAATAGATATTTTTAACGGTTTACCCAAGACGCAAGGCGCACGGACGACTCGATTCACTGAAATCTTTACTGCTCGCCTTCCTTTGGTCATAGATGAATGGGGCCGATAACCCAGATGTTAGGCCCCTTAAAACAACAATTATCATAATCATCATCATCATCATCATCATAGATGAATGTTTTTTCTACAGGAACCGCATCAAAATCTATCCAGTGGTTCTCGAGATTACCCGTTACATCCAAGAATCGGGGACTACTGTTTTATACTATGTAGAGATATCGTTCATAACAACCATCATTGTTATATCTTTCTTTCTTTCTTTCTTTCTTTCTTTCTTTCTTTCTTTCTTCTCCTCTCCCCTTTATGCGTTCTCTCTTTGTTTCTTCTTGTTTTGTTTCGTCCAACTAAGGACCACGCCATAGCAACTATTTCCTTTTAGCTTTAGAATTAGTCCAGTATTCGTATACGGTGTTGTTCTTTTCTCTCTTTTGTCCACGCCTTTTCACTGAACAGCGTCGAATGTGGTTGGAAACGCTAATGTTCGTAGAGTTTTCTCTTAAGCCGGTCACGCTCATGGATATCATCACGTGAGATCCCAATCTCGTGCAGATGTTTTGTATCTCACTGAACCAAGTTCCCTTTGTATTTTTCTCTTCGAGAAAAAAATGCGATAAGTTAATCGTGTTTTGTTTCTATGTTTATTATAATTATCCGAGCAAGCGAATGAGGCTATCACCCCAGCTTCGGCCAGCATCAAACTGTCGAGTCGTGTCGAGTCAAGACTTCAGAGAAGCAGTGTTTTTTTCTTCTTCGGGGGGAACGCGGGGGTACACTTACCCCTTAAACATTTGGAAACTGTTTAAATAAATATATATTGGTACATTTGTATCTAGGCCGGCAAATATAACTTCCGACTTGAAAGTTCATCGATCAGCTGGCGTTAACGTGCTGTTCACAACAGCTGGAGGATATTTCGAGTTTACCTCGATTTAAATCGATCAATCGAATAAGTTTCATTTGGTCGGCATCTCGTTCTTATAATCACGCAGGCTAGTATTTGGAGGTGGGGTAGGTTGTTATTTTGTGCGTGTGGTTAGTTTTGAAGGATGAAGAAAATAACGAACTATTTAACATCATACCCTGGCATCGAAAAAGCTGAAAGTTATTGATTCGAACACAAACAATAACCGTACTTTGCAAATTGCCCAAAATTGCAAGATCGTGATGTTTTATCGACTACAACTGAGAGTACCCCTTAAATGTATTTTAGAAAGAAAAAAAAAAAGGACTGGAGAAGAGTATATGTGTTTGGGAGTTTCGCTGTTCACCTCGGCTTTTCTGAATTGCATCTGAGACCTGACATCCGTGCGCCTTTTAAGCTTACGCTGGGAAAACCGTTAAAGATTCCGGGCGAAGCCGGTGCGGGTTGCTAGTAATAAAAATACCCTAATCCTTAAAAAACGGGCCTGTCCCGGTTAAAGCAGCCTGTTTACATTATTATTTCACAGTCCATGTTTTGTTCTCCCTGTGTTAGATTGTGGGAGAGAATGCTCGCGTCTCACTCGTCAAGTGATAGGAGCCAGCTGAAGGAACAGATTAGGGAGAGCGAGGGAGTAGCGATGAGACGAAACCAGAGCTAAAGGAATGTCGAGTGACCGGAAAGTATCAGCAGGGTTGCACAAGGTTTGAACTTCCACTCACTGCCTGATCAATACCAACTCGACTACAATAACGTTCCCTTTCAAGGAAAGTTCTCAAGCGTCCAAAAGGATATGTTAGATAAGTTATAGAAAGTTTTCAAAGGCGGCTTCGTTGCCGTAGTTGGTAGCATGCTGCGCTTCTATGCCCAAGGTCGCGAGTTCAAACCCGGCCGAAGTCGTCGGATTTTTAAGAGCGTTAAATCCTTCAGTATGCCTTCCTTCGTAGGGGAAGTAAAGCCGGCGGTCCAATGTCATAGATTTATGGCATGTTAAAGAACCTTCCACTAATTACACCTATGTGAAGCTAAATTATAGGTTAAACATTTGACAAACGCTCTTAGGTTCCGACGTTCGACGACAGGATTCGACTGCGGCGGCATCAGGTAACCAATTTCTGAACTAGAATTAGTTGACGGTGGCGTTGGCGGCAAAAGTAGGAACTATTTGAAAAAATTGAATGTCTGCAGTCCTTACTTGAAATAAAAAACAGATAACACACTCTAATACAGCCATCATAATTAACACCGGCTATCAGATAGATTCTACACACACCCAAAGTACACGGGGCTACATGACCGCGTTGTCGCAGCCCCTAAACTGAGGAACCAACCAACCAACCAACCAACCGAAGTTTTCAAAGGGTATTGTCAGCAGATGATCGTTGATAACTTCTGAATACAGACAAGCCACAAATGTACATACGGGTTCAATTTTCCAACGAACTTCTCATATATTGTAAGTACTATCTTTTCTTTTTTGCTAAGTTGGAAGACGTTCGCAGGTTGACTTTGGGGAGGAAGGACTGGTGGATGTTTCAACCCTTAACCCTCGTATGCACAGTAAATATTCTTTACACATTTCCACAGCATGGGTGCATTGGACTCCTCAATCTCTCACTGAAAATTCCATGGCATTTTTTATTTTTTTTGAGCTGTTGATTCGTATGCCTGTTTTATCATCTCTTGATGATTGCAGTACATTTGAATTTGTCTGTTGGCACAAGCTAGAGTAAAATGTGTCTTTCCACCGATGTCTCAGGGCAGTGATTATATGGAAGCAAGTTGGATGGTTGGTTCCTTAGTTTAGGGGCTGCGACAGCACGGTCATGTTGCCCCGTGTACTTTGGGTGTGTGCAGAATCTGTCTGATAACCGGTGTTAATTGTGATAGCTGTATTAGTGTGTGTTATCTCTAATTCAGGTAAGGACTGCAAACGATAATTTCAAGTAGTTCCTACTTTCACTACCAAATGCTACCGTCCACGACACCTAGCTGTGAACTTCGCTACTGCTAGATACCATCGCAACTAGCACCCGGTGACGAACAAAGAGCATTAATCAAACCTAACCTACAAATTTTGGCTTCACACAAGTGTAGTTAGTGGAAGGTTCTTTTACGTGTCATAAATCTATTACATGGGACCGCCGGCTTTACTTCCCCTCATAAAAAATCCAACGACTTCGGCCGGGTTAGCACCCGCGATCTTGGGCATAGAAGCTCGGCAACCTACCAACTAAGCCACCGAAGCCGCTTTGTTAAGGCTGTACTAGTATGTTGTTGTTTTTTTTTGTAGGGGGAGGAGGAGGAGGGGGGGGGGGGGGGAAGGGAGGAAGGTGAGAATTTTGGTAGGAGCCGACCCGCGACTTTGATTTAGCTGCCATCCCAGCATTTGCCAGGAGTAGAAGTGAGAAAACACGGAAAACCATTTCTAAGATGACCTGTTGTCAGTTCTGCTTAACGAGGCTGAGAATCCTGCTTTGCTAGACTTATTGATTTATTATTTCATCTCTCTCTCTCTCTCTCTCTCTCTCTCTCTTCAGTAGATCTGTCCGCAGAGAGGTTCATATGGACGTGTATCTGCGAAGCTTAGACGTTAGTCTGGCATGTTTAGTGAGTATTGTGATTACTGTGATTGTTGGTCATGCCTAGACACCAATTCATATTGCGCGAGCGTGTGGATATTCATAATTTGTATATGAAAAGCAGAAAGTCTTGTTCTGAAAAAAGAGGAAAATTTCTAATCAAGTTTCCAGGAAGACCTGTGTCTAATGTCAGTACAATTAGCAGACTCGCTAAACGATTCAAGGAAACAGGCTCCGTAAGTAATAAAAACGTTATGTTCTAACAGAACAAAAATTAGATGAGATTGTTGTCCATTATTTCATCAGAAGATGTCAGGTGTGTGTTACAAGAGAGGGAGGACATTTTCAGCATCGACTTTGAGCACTGTAACTACACATCATTGAACATGTTTGGTACACGGACCGAACCGTGTACGCGCGCCAGTCAACGCCGGCTTAGCTTGCCGTGTTTACCGCGGCGCACAAAGATAATTACCTTGTAGTAGACAATTCCTACGTAGTAAGTGACCCATCCAAGAATATTTCCTCTTCTGTATCATCCTCATTTCTCATTCTATCGGCCCATTTCACTTTCCCCATAACCACATTTCAAAACTTTCCAAATATTTTTGTTCTTTCTGTTTCATATAATAATGCAATTACACAAGCCAGTCACTTCAGATACTGTTATTTCAATTAGGAACGTGTTGAAAATCAAACCAAATATAATGGAATGCAGCCGGAAGAAATCTGAAACCCCTATTGACATTAAATTGGTAGAAGTCGACAAGTTGGGAAGCAAAATAAGCAGTGTCGGAAGAAGCAAAGAGGGTATAAACAGTAAGTTAGCATAGGCAAAGAAATTTGTTGACAAATTACCTCCGACATGACGTTTCAGTGTTACCCTAGAGTTATCTAGCTGTCAGAAGGAAAATCACTTTAACTAGCCAATCAGAGGCAGCCATTCAAATCGATAATGTAACGACGAATTGAGTTTCGCCCACGATGTCGCGATTTAGCGAACGAAACTCTAGCTAGATTGGGGTACTAAAATATAAATGTTTTGAAACCATTGTCTGGAACGTGGAAGCGAAACTTGGGACTGTTGACGCAATAAAAAGAGGAGAATAGAAACACTTGAAATGTGGTTTTACAGGAAAATGCTGAAGATTAAAGGGGTGAAGGCGTATTGGAGGCGGTTCAGAAAAAATATACTGCTTCAGCAATTTAAAAATAAACAACCATTTCGGCGCGCCTCATGAACTTCTACTTACTTTTGGCCCACTTTCGTCACTCACTGGGCTAGGAACTTGGAGCACCATGTAGTCTACAGAAGGAACAATGTTGAATTGAGTACGTACACAGCAGTGTCTGGAGTGTTGCCATCACACAGGCGTGGTGCACACCAATAGTATTGTTCTCTGGCCCACACGAACAATACGGAATGCAATGATTTCTACCCGCCGCCCTAAATAAGCTTATTTTTGTTGTTGCTTCATTTATTTATTTCCGACTTATTTATGTCTTAGCGTTATTATGGCTACATCGCCTTCTCTTACACAGAGCATTTACGTTTTACATATTTCATTTTACAATTTCACATTTTATATTTTAAATATTGTATTTTACAATTTACAACATATCTAAATGGCAATATATATTATATATATTGGCAAAATCCAAACCACAACAATTCAAAATTATTTAAAAAGTTAAAAAACAGAAAAAACGTCAAAATCAAAACCTAGTAGTAATCAAATTTATTCGAAATTATCTCAAAAGAAAAAAAAAAGTCGTCGTAATAAAAACAAAAAAAAATCGAAAATTAGGCTACTCAAAATATCCCCCCCCCTCCTACACACACACACACACACACGCACACACACACACACACGATCAACATTTTGGGGCCTGTAGTATACTGGTAATCGGGGGCTCGTAACCACAAGGAATGTATTTCTCTCTGTGTAGGTAGGTACTCGTGGTCTACCCACTTCTCTCTTTCTTCTCCACCATTATCCATGGTTTCTCCACCTATTCAGCAAGCCCTTCTTCCAATTCTCTCTATCATCATAATCGTTTAGACTATGCTGCTGCCCGACTAGACATAATATTCTAAAGTTCTGTATAATACACGGTACTAAATTTAAAATTTTTAAAGTTCTAGCGATGTCGAATTGGCAGGTGAAAAGCTAAAGAAACTAGCTGACTTCTGTTACTTAGGAAGCAAAATGACCAGTGATAGACGAAGCAAAGAGGATATAAAAATTAGGTTAGCACAGGCAAGGAAAGCATCTCTACAGAAAAGGAATCTGACATCGAATATAGATTTGGGTATTAGGAAGTTATTTTCGAAGGCCTTTGTCTGGAGCGTGGCGCCCTAAGGAAGTGAAACTTGGACTGTTGGAACAGCAGAAAAGAGGAGAATTGAAGCGTTTGAAATGTGGTGTTACAGGAGAATGATGAAGATCAGATGGGTATATAGGGTTACGAATGAAGATGAATTAAGACAAGTGGGAGAGGATAGATGTTTTTAGCGACTGCTAATGAAGAGAAGATAATAATAATAATAATAATAATGTTATTGGTTTTACGTCCCTTTTAACTACTCTGGCTTTTAGAGACGCCGGGGTGCCGGAATTTTGCCCCGAAGGAGATCTTTAACGTGCCAGTAAATCTACTGACACGGCTCCCTCGCATTTGCGCACCCTCAAATGCCAGCTGACTACGCCAGGATACGAACCTGCAACCTTGGGATCAGCAAGCGAGAACGTTACCCCTGAGCCACGCAGCCAGCCATGAAGAGAAGAGATAGGTTGGTAGGACACAAGCTAAGACACCCAAGAATAGCAAACTTAGTTATAGAAGGAAGGGTCGAGCGGTGGCCGAGAGCGCTAACGCACTACCTCGTGTCTCGCTGGCATCGGGAGAGCGTGGGTTCGATTCACACCTCGGCCGTCCTGAAAATGGTTTTCGTGGTTTCCCATTTTCACCACCAGGCAAATGCCGGGACGGTTCCTCTCAATAGGCCCACGGCCGATTTCCTTTCATAATCCCTTCCCTGACCCGTCCTGAAAAGAAAAATACATGGCCATTGGCTGCATTAATAAAAGCATTATTAGAAGGAAGGGTCGAGGATAAGAACTGTAGGGGTAGTCCAAGGTTAGAATATGTTAAACAGATTACCTCGGATGTAGGGTGTGGTAGCTATGGAGAGATGAAACGATTAGCTCAGGAGAGGGAAGCATGGTGGGCTGCATCAAATCAATCGAAAGACTAAAACAACAATATATCTATTGTAACAACAGTTGTTAATTTGAGAGGCTTGGGACAACTTGGTCATTAGCCCCGTTTGGTTGGGTGTGTGTCGAGCTTGTCTGATAGCCTGTATTTGTTGGATGACAGTAGTAGTGTGTGTAACTGCATGAAGCACAGGGGTATGGTAGGCACCCCGGGAATTGCATGGCAGCGGCTTATGTAGCGCAGTTGGTAGCATGCTGAACTGCTGTGCCCAAGATTGCGGCTTCAAACCGAAGTCGTCGGATTTTTTAAGAGCGTTAAAATCCTTCAGTATTCTTTACTTCAGAGGGGAAGTAAAGCCGACGGTCCCATGTCATAGATTTATGGCATGTAAAAGATCCTTTCACATGTGAAGCTAAATTGTTAGGTTAGATTTCATCGGAGCGCTCTATCAAAGTTGAAACGTTCACCACTAGGTATCATTGATAACTGGTAGCGAAAGTTGGAACTACTTGAAATTGAACGGAACTTGTAGCTCACCCTAAGGGTGTCCGCTGGAAGCAGCTACAGACTCAGGCGAGCCGAACATGTCCTCGGACACTCCCGGCGCTAAAAGCCATACGATAAATAAATACTTGCATGGTGGGAGTTTGGAAAAACCTCACTGAGGATAGCCGCAGTCAGCGCCGAGATTCGTACCTGGAGCGTAAAATGAGTCAATATTTGTTAGTGATTACGTAATATATGGTCGGCCCCCGAATCCTTGATCTTCTGTATAAATATCCCACACGTAGGATGTCCGCATTCAACGCCGGAATTTAAACTTTAGCTCTTCATTGCTGCCGTTGAATGTGACTTAATGTTCACGGCTACGGCGCTGAGTGTCCATTGGTCAGAATCATAAAATGCTATTAACATTCCATGCTGTCATTAGGTATCCAGGATGCTCTCCGGAATGTGTTATGGACGACAGATACAGACCGCACACATTAAATAAGTTTTTAAGGATAAAATATCACCACAACCAGACAAATATAATTTTTCTACTGTTGGTCTGAATCAGGTATGCATCCATTATCGCCTCCAATCAGTGGCGTAACTAGGATTTGATTCTTGAGGGGGATGGCCGGATCAAGAGCGTTTTACTTGCCTGATAAACCGTTTCTAGTACAGAACTATATTTATTCAAATGTTCAATTATGTGATTTTCTCTCTTTTTACGGTTGTTTTTTTTATTTTGTGTTTGATTTTGCTTTTTATTCTTTTATTTCTTTCTTGTATTCTATTTTCTTTGTTATTGCTTCGTGTTTATTTTTTATTACTGCTTTGTCGTTTTTGTGTTTTTAACTTTTTTTGTTATTGCTTTGTCGTTTTTGTGTTTTCTTATTTTTGTTATTGCTTTGTTAATTTTGTGTTTTTTAAATTATTTGTTATTGTTTTGTTGTTTTACATTTTTGTTATTGCTTTGTTGTTTTTTTATTTTTTGTTATTGCTTTGTTGTTTTGTGTTTTTAAATTTTGTTGTTATAGCCTTATAGCTTTCTTGTTTATGTGGATTTTTTGCTTTTTTATTTTTTTTTATTGCCTCTTTGCTTTGTTGTTATGTTTTTGTGTTTGTTTAGCTTTTTATTTTTTTGTTATTGGCTTTTTGCTTTAATGTGTTTTTTTTTTGTTATTGCTTTGGTTTTTAATTTTGCCTTTTCTGTTTGATGTTTTCTGCAATTGCTTTTGATTGTTGCTATTTGCATTGTGTTTTTGATTTTATGCATTTAAAAATATTCATAGAAGTACGTCTTTTCATTATTTGGTTCTACCTCCCGTAGTTACGCGATTGCCTCCAGTGTCCCAAGTTGCCCAGTAACTTAAACATTGACAGCATGAGCTGTCGAGTCCATGATCGCTAATCTTTA
Organism: Meconema thalassinum; assembly: GCA_946902985.2. Classification (NCBI taxonomy): domain Eukaryota; kingdom Metazoa; phylum Arthropoda; class Insecta; order Orthoptera; family Tettigoniidae; genus Meconema; species Meconema thalassinum. The sequence continues at coordinate 159,802,106 of OX336399.1, read as the reverse complement.
CGTCGTTAACCAAATAACAACGCATACCATAACCTATAAAGCAACACCTATTGAAGAACATTGTTACACTTTCACTTCAGTGATTTTAATCCTTTGGCTTCACGATTTGCCTGACTGGCGGTGAAATTTGAAGCTACACTTCATGGAGACGGCATATTCTATCCAGTACACATTACTGTGATATAGCCTAAGGATACTACGCAATCAATACAAATTAAGAAACTTCTATTCAATTGCTCCATTTTCGGTTTGAAAATGAAGTCTTATTCAGCTAAAAGTTCAATTAAGAATATTAATTAAGATATCAGCCTCCGTGGCTTAGGCGGCAGCACGCCGGCCTCTCGCCGCTGGGTCCGTGGTTCAAATCCCGGTCACTCCATGTGAGATCTGTGCTGGACAAAACGGAGGCAGACAGGTTTTTCTCCGGGTACTCCGGTTTTCCCTGTCAACATTTCATTCCAGCAACACTCTCCACTATCATTTCATTTCATCTGTCATTCATTTAATCATTGCCCCAGAGGAGTGCGTCAGGCCTCGGCAGCCGGCACAGTTCATATCCTCGCCGCTAGATGGGGGCTTCATTCATTCCATTCCTGACCCGGTCGGAGACTGGAAGCAGGCTGTGGATTTTCATTTCAATTAAGATATCGTTGTGTCTAATCTATAAATTACTATTTAGAAAGAACAATAAAATGACATAAAATGGCCATGATAGCCCGATTCCTTATTAACGTATTAATTATAATTAACTATGTATTACCTTAAGTTAATATTTAGTACAGTGAAACCTTACGGGTTTCGGTCACATTGTGAGCTTCTTCAGCGTGGTATGGGATAATTTACTGTGCAGTAACATACAACTTAATAAAAGTTATGTCATAGAGGATACTATAAATAAAAACCAGATCTGTTACAAAAGTTTTGTTATTAAAGCATAAAAAAGTCTTGATGAAACAGCGTTGAATTGAAGAGATGCGGATGTGAGTAAGTTAGGTCATAAATGATTGATGTGTATCTGCCAGGTAGAGAGATATCGTAGAGAGAAAATTTGGAAACAGGTGTGACGAAGTTATTATGAAATGGTAAGAAATTTATGAACCATGAGGTTATTGTCTGCTATGAAATGTTTTTAACATTAAAGCTGTCCTTATTACCCATGTAGTTAGGATGCGTATTGGATATTTCTGGTAGCCTGTGTTTTGGTAGTAACTTCAGTAGTGTCAGTCAAATACAGTACACATCAAAGTACACGGGCTGATACACAACTAAAAGAAGCAATAGGAAGAGAACTTGGAATGTAGGCATGTTATTAACCTGTCACATCCGTAACCACGCGCTGTTTTAGGTCGTGCTACTTTTGGCAGAATTTCTAAACCCATTTGTTGAGCAAATAGCTCCTGTGAGTATTTTTACGACGGAGAAATCCATCAGCCATATTGTCTAACTAAGAGACGCTACGCTTTCTGTCGAGGTGACATATTTCCATCCATTACGTGTTAATGATTCAAGTACGGTCATGCAGGAAATGAACGATGCTGTATTGACAAAACACCGCTATATTTAGCTCTGAAACGTATCATGCTCGGTTCACCTTTGTCTGCATTGAACACGTGTAGCCTACTCAACTAAAAGAAGGCAAAATTTCCATCGTTATCTCGCTCGGTAAACTTCAATCCGTCAACAAGTTCACTCAGGGGCGCAGGAAGGATTACATGATAGTTCCCCCCACACTGACACTGACACTTCCACACACTGCCCCAAATACTGACATTTCCCCACAGCCCTTGGACCGTTGGACGCGGCTACCTGTTTAGTAACTTAGAAAATAATAATCTCGAATGACAGTTCCACACACATCCCCCCCCTAAGGTTATAGGTTTCAGAGATCATCGTTACAGCCGCACCAGTGACAATGCACCTTAACATAATACTCCTTTGGAGTGAAGAAAAGCGCTCGGTCTATGAACTTCATTACTAACACGGTCTCGAAAATATCATTGTGATGTAGTGTAATTTCCATCAAAATAAGATAAATGAAGTCTGATTTCCATCACACTTTATCCAGGCTGTGGACTGGCAAAATAATAACAAAACCGATCATTTTGGTGTTGTTATCATTTTGGTGTGTTTAAAATCAGCTTTCTAGGCTTCGTCAGTTGCTTGGTATTTTTAGCCTACTTTCGTGTCTGTCTGTGTGTGTGTATGTGTGTGAGTCTGTGTGTGTGTGTGTGTACTCTGAATGTCTGCCCCCCCCCCTATCAATTCGAACACGGTGAGCGCAAATTGAACGAAATTTGGTACAAAGGTAGCACTAGCAAAGGACACCTCAGTGTCATGTTTTATATCGCCGCCATCTTGACGGAAACGTAATGGCGGCCACACAAATGTTCAAAGCTTAAATCAAATTACGACTAACCTAATCATCCGATCTCTACCAAATTTTGCAACAACATACCTTTATGGGATGAGTATCCTTTGACCAAACTAATAGGTCATCAGCGTAATAGTTTGCGGATGGCGGCCATCTTTGTGTGAAAATCGATTCCCCCTATTAATTCGAACATGGTGCAACCGAATGGAATGAAATTTGGTACAGAGGTAGCACTAGCAAAGGGCACCTCAGTGTCATGTTTTATATCACCGCCATCTTGACGGAAACGTAATGGCGGCCACACAAATGTTCAAAGCTTAAATCAAATTACGACTAACCTAATCATCCGATCTCTACCAAATTTTGCAACAACATACCTTTATGGAGGAAGCATCCTTTGACAAATCTAATAGGTCATTAGCCTAATAGTTTGCGGATGGCGGCCATCTTTGTGTCAAAATCGAATACCCCTATTAATTCGAACACGGTGAAACCGAATGGAATGAAATTTGGTACAGAGGTAGCACTAGCAAAGGGCACCTCAGTGTCATGTTTTATATCACCGCCATCTTGACGGAAACGTAATGGCGGCCACACAAATATTCAAAGCTTAAATCAAATTACGATTAACCTAATCATCCGATCTCTACGAAATTTTGCATCAACATACCATTATGGAGGGAGCATCCTTTGACCAAACTAATAGGTCATTAGCCTAATATTTTGCGGATGGCAGCCATCTTTGTGTGAAAATCGATTCCCCCTATTAATTCGAACACGGTGAAACCGAATGGAACGAAATTTGGTACAGAGGTAGCAGTAGAAAAGGCCACCTCAGTGTCATGTTTTATATCACCGCCATCTTGACGGAAACGTAATCGCGGCCACCCAAATGTTAAAGGCTAAAATGTAATTTCGACCAACCTAATAATCTAGTCTCTACCAATTTTTTCAACAACAAATCTTTATGTGGGAAGCATATTCTGACCAAACTGCTAGATCATCAGCCCAATAGTTTGCAAATAGCGGCCATGTATGTGTGCAAATCCATTACCCGGATCAATTCAAACACGGTGAAACCGAATTGAACGAAATTTGGTACAGAGGTAGCACTAGCAAAAGGCACCTCAGTGTCATGTTTTATATCGCCGCCATCTTGACGGAAACGGAATGACGGCCACCCAAATGTTAAAAGCTTAAATCAAATTTCGACCATCCTAATAATTTGATCTCTACCGGATTTTGCAACAACATGCCTTTTTGTGGAAAGCATCTTATGACTGACTACAAGGTCATCAGCCCAATAGTTTGCAAATAGCGGCCATGTATGTGTGCAAATCCATTACCCGGATCAATTCAAACACGGTGAAACCGAATTGAATGAAATTTTTTACAGAGGTAGCACTAGCAAAGGGCACCTCATATTCATGTTTAATATCCCTATAGTACGTTGTATTTCAACAAGCTACTACAACCAACATTCAATTATACTCCTTGAAAAGGACAAATAGTTATAACAATACCCATGCATTTAGGAGAAAGTAGGCTATGTTCTTTACTGAACATCTTGTTATTTACTTTTGTCATATTTGTTCAACAATAACATTAACCTACTCGATTTTCTGTGAATAGGCAACTGCCTTCAGAAAACTTTTCATTTTTTGGGTCATTTTCGAACTTTTTCTAAATGTTCTCAATCCGTCCGTCCAGTTAGACATATCAGGGGGAGATCTTACGCTATACTTATACTTCAAAGGCTGCTATGGGGAGGAGCCTTTGGAAATGTCTCATTTTTAATGTACCAGTACTTGTACTCATAATAGCTGAAGAGTATTAAACATTTTTGCCTCAAACCTTATACAGTAGTTCAGTAGTTAAAGAATATAATATGTGATTCCAGAGATATTAAAAGTGCTAAACAACAGTAGGTCAAATTTCAACTCGATCGTTTTCATAGTAGCCTTGGGGGAGGGGGAGATGTGTGTGGAACTGTCAGTCGAGATTATTTCCGAGTCATTAAACAGGTATCCACGTCCAAGGGCTGTGGGGAAGTCTCAGTGTGGGGAACTGTCCGGACACCGCAGGAAGTTATGGATAATTCATTTTAGAGCTTAGGACATCTTGGCCATTAGCCCCGAATGGCTTGATTTGACTTATTTTTAAATTTGTCTGAAAACCTATGAGTATAATTACAAATCGCAAAAACATGAGCACACATGATGTCGCATTACAGTTCTTTGCTGACTGCATACGTTTGAGTGAAGTCGATTTTGAAACAGGATGGTACAGAAAAAAAACTTAAGTGTCGTATGGATGCAACCTTTTAACAATGGGTGCGTGAATTGCCAACTAGATTACTCAAGGCCAAGAAAAGCTACGGAGGCTAAAAATCAGCCCTCCTTGTTTCAGAATTTGGCCGCTGAAGGCACTCTTAAGGTGCCTGTATACTGGAGAGCTTTTGCCCTAGCTAGAGCGTAGAGTAGCTCTGGCTAGAGCACTCTAAGCTCCTCTCCAGTGTACACAGGTGGTAGAGAACCCTAGCGGAGACCGCCCTAAGCACTAGCTAGGGCCGGCTGACTCTACGGTGTAAACAATATTTGGGTGCCCTAGCTAGACCAGTCTAGCTCCATTCGTTCGGTTGAACATTGGAAGGTGCTCTATGTAGAGTCAGTGGTGGATTGCTGGGGTTATTTGTTTGTTGTTAACTATACTGTTTGAATATGGCTGAATTTGTGTGGAGTCGCGAAAAAACAATAACATGAATTGAAAATATCGAAGCCCATCCAGAAACTTTGAATTGTACTCGGAAAGAATACAGAGACGAAATTTGAAGGCACAGTGTTTTCGGGTGATCCCTTTTGCTGATCCTGGAGGTAATTTTGGCCAAAATATAATCATAGTCATTTTTGTTCATTCAGAATCTTCTGAACATAACTCTTGCAATAATTTAGCGTGCATTCCCTCGTATTCTCTTTTTGATATCCAATTCCTCACCCACAACCTTCTTTTCCTCTTCATAGTTTTCTTTTTTAACAAGGCACACACAACCACCATAGATGCTAAAAGCTCTCTTGAAGACATTTTAACTCACAACAAAGCACAAAAAAAACTAGACTCACACTGCTCTCAGAATGTTTTAGCGCTGCTCTACCTAGTGCGTTTACGATTTACATTGTACACAGGTTCAGAGAGTGCTCTAGGTAGATTTGTCTATCTCCGCTCTACCTAGAGAAAATTAATCTACAGTGTACACGCACTCAGTTTAGCTAGAGCGGTCTAGCTAGACTCGCTCTATGAAATTCACTCTTCAGTGTACAGGCACCTTTATGAACACAAAGTTGCTACAGTGAGAACAAGAACGGGGATAGTCATGGGCACGATATTGACTTATGCATGGGCATTGCCAATTTAGATTGCTATATTACGAGGTTCTGGGAGGTATATTATGTAGACGGCTGTGTAGTAAGAGAAACATGCGATAGAAGCACTGTTGTATGCTCTCAATCTTAACTGTCGCGACCACGCCGCCAACTCAATTGCACCAGCGGGGTAAGATCGAGCTGGCGGTGACCGCAGCCCATGTTCCAAACCCTGTTTGTCCAGGCAGGACTAGTGTAATCTAGCAGGCAATAGTGCATGAAAACTTAGCTTATTATGAGAAAGGTTATGTATTAAAATGTACCGGTACTGTATACCTGCCAACTTTCCAGATGCCCATAATGCTACATGTAGATGATGATATTCTAATATTTCACCTGAATCTACCACATGAAATGAAAATCCACATCCAGCTTCCAGTCTCCGACCGGGTCAGGAATGGAATGAATGAAGCCCCCATCTAGCGGCGAGGATATGATCTGTGCCGGCTGCCGAGGCCTGACGCACTCCTCTGGGGCAATGATTAAATGAATGACAGATGAAATGAAATGATAGTGGAGAGTGTTGCTGAAATGAAATTTTGACAGGGAAAACCGGAGTACCCGGAGAAAAACCTGTCTGTCTCCGTTTTGTCTAGCACAGATCTCACATGGAGTGACCGGGATTTGAACCACGGACCCAGCGGTGAGAGGCCGGCGTGCTGCCGCCTAAGCCACGGAGGCTGGCACCTGAATCTACCACATACGGTATATAAAATTGAAATCTATTTACACAATGTAATTCGCCAATGTACACGATATCAGCGCCACACTTGTCGCACTTCATGGTGAAGGTCAAACGAACGAAAAGGGCTATAAGATAAAACAAAATAATTAAATAAATATAATAAACACCAAACGAAACCCCGTGGCGCAACAGCCCTCGAAGGGCCTAGGCCTAACAAGCGACCGCTGCCCAACCATTTGACCTGTAGATTATGGGGTCCCCTCGGCCGTTAATCTTGGTGTCCGTGACCGAGGTGCTGACTCATTTTCAGACAGCTACTCAATTATCCTCACGAGGCTGAGTGCACCCCGTTCCAACCCTCACGCCAGTTTCTAAAATCCCTGCCGGAGCCGGGAATCGAACCCAGGGTCCCCGGGTGCGAGGCAGGCGCGCTACCCCAACACCACGAGGCCGGCTAAATAAATATAAATAAATACAATACAAATTTTTAAATAAACCAAGCGACTAGATTTCACGATCGTAAACCGTTCGGCAAAATATAAATCAGAGCTAGCCTATATACCTTTTCTTTCATGTTGTTCTAGGTAACCTATATACCTTGAATATTCGCAGGTCACACACCATCTATCGGCGGTCTGTAGAAGCTCGTCTTGGCGCGAATATGAAAGAGAAGCTTACTGTGGGTAAAATCGTAAACTATTACAGTTCGGCCACAAAACGCACTGCATTTCCGCAAATTTTAAAGTAAAATCATAAAAGTTGGCAAGTATGAAAATTGATATTTTTTTGGGATGGGTGTCTAACTGGCGTCGACAAATTTTCGACACCTAGTTACCATGGCAACAAGTACAAACACACTTGGTTTCCACTCGTTGAAACATCCGCGATCACCATAAACCAGAGGAAGGCGGTGCTTATAATAGACATACCCATGATACTGTGTTTTGGTTCTGCAACATTATGACAAGTTTTCTAGCCAAATTGTTTCCAAATAACTTTGGCTTCAAACGCATCTATTGATCTTTTGTTCCTTAAAGCAAAAAAGAAGTATCACAACATGAAGATCAATGCACAACTAGTCTATAAGTGCTTCCTTTCTCTCCTTTTTTGCTAATATGACTCAGATTGGTCTGTTTTTATATTTATAGCCATTATTTCGAAATAATAATTATCCGGTGAAGCTGGCTGGTGGTGAATTCACGACAGGGTGTTTATAAGATTTGTGTTTACTTAACCACTATTTGAATATACATTTAGGAGATCGTGATGGCTGTGGAAAACAGTGCGAACATTATTCAAGCTTAGATTCTTAAATTCAATTCTTTCTCAGTCTACAGGTGAATAATTAAGATTAAAGCTTGACAACAGCTATCTTTGGCATTTCTACTTTTACACGGGAGATTATTGAAAATGTATGATTTATGATTCACATAACTTTCTGGGAGTCATTAGAAATTGAATTGTCACTGCTGCACCGGAAAAATGGTTTTATTACGTAAATTAATGGTTTTTATTTCCTGCCCATTCAACGACAGCACCCTGACACATTGACGTCATATCACGACCTATGACTGTAGCCAGCATGGCCGATACAAAATGCACCAGAACTAAAATGGGTGTATACAAAATACACCAGAACTAAAATGGGTGTCTGGACGAAACCATTGGTCGCTACTCGGTTAGACGACTGTCTGGACGAAACCACTGGCCTGGACGAAACTATTGGTCGCTGCTTGGTTAGACTACTGTTTGGACGAAAATTACTGATTGCACTACAAGGAAGGGGGTCTGGGGCGTAAGCCCCAGGGTTAGTTTGTTTTGTATGTAGAACAGTATTCACCATTTCAATGAAAATTGACGTACTATAACATTAACTTGACACCGGATGCGAAATAGTACCGAATGCGTGGGGTTGGCAATACTACATAATACCATCTTTTTGGAAGCCTTCATAGGGAGGTTATGGCTGCTTGAGCTTTTAGTTCTCGCAGTAAAGAGGCACAGGTGCGCTTCATAAAAAGGGAGGTAGCGCGCAGTTCGCTACTCCTGTGGGGTCCGGGCTGGGACACCAAGAGCCCGCTGATGAGCTAGCTTGGTCTCCTATGCGAAACCCCACACAAGACACGGCACAAACCTAGAAAAAATGCTGGGTTTTGATTCACTGGTCGTGAAAGCAAATATACCAATACTGTACATGTTGCCAAAAATGGCTGAGTCAGCTGGAATTTCATCTATACAAGTCGTGATCATATTTGGGATGGCTGGGTGGGTCACAGGCAGCGGAGGAGTAAACATCTATTACTACATCATCTCCAGATTTTTTTCGCAACTATTAATATTCAGGTATTTTGGTTAATTTCAGTACCTTAAGAGTTAGTTAAAAAAACAGATGTCTACAAGTTGTACCGAATTAAGTTCCATTCAATGTTTTAAACACTCACCGAATTCAACCCAATTTCACAACAAAATCTCATGTCTCGACCCGACGGCGACTGATTCTGGGCTCCAGTACTCCCCGTTATAGTAGAGAAGGAGTGTTGCTGTACTGTACGAGGTGACTGGACCAGGCTGGACGGACCGGAAGCGGGTCGTGTCGTATGCCTGGCAGGTGCCAGGTGAGGTAGAGGTGGCCATGGGCCCGCTACGTTCTCCGCATGGGAAACAGGGGCCAGTGTTGTCAACTGTACTCATACCTCCAACAATTGCATTCTGAGACGTTTCACAACTTCCCCATATCCTCTACCCCCAATAGTTTTATGAACGATGTTGCCTTTCATGATTCAGACAAGGACACGAGTCTGTTTGGGAGTTCGACCTGGGGAAATATTTCTTTCCTCAGAGAAAAATCACGAGGTTAGAGATTTTTGGTTGGTTGGTTCCTCAGTTTAGGGGCCGCGGTCATGTACTGCTCGAATCTAAGCTGCGTGGACCTGAGAAGAATGTGCATCGCAGACTATTAGTAGTGGTGGTGACGAGTGATGAGGTTTCTCGGTCCTTGCGTAGTAACAAAAGCAAATACATTAGTCGGTGACTCAGTCACTCATTCCCAACGCCACACTGGTTTCAGAAAAGACTCATGTTAGCAGTATTGGAATAGACGAGAATGTCAGGTGACACGGTGGGCTGTCGACAGGCTTCTCAATTCTCGCCTGCTCCTACTCTGCCTCTGCCCTTCAACCCGCAAGTTCACAGAGCTTGGAACCGAGCAGTAGCTCCGTGTACTTTGGGTGTGTGTAGAATCTGTCTGATAACCGGTGTTAATTGTGATGGCTGTATTAGTGTGTGTTATCTGTAATTCAGGTAAGGACTGTTGGAACTTAAAGCGTTAATCAAATCTAACCTACAAGTTTTACCTTCACACGATTGTAGTTAGAGGAAGGTTCTTTAACATTCCATAAATCTATGACATGGGTCCGCCGACTTCAGGCTACTTCCCGTCCGCAGGAAGGCATATTGAGGGATTTTTAACGCTCTCAAAAAATCCCACGACTTCGGCCGGGTTTGAATCTGCGATCTTGGGCATAGAAGTTCAGCATGCTACCTACTACGCCACCGAAGCCGCCGACAAGAAGATGGACGGAAGTGGCTGTGCTTTATTAGAAAAGTACCGCCCCTGCATTTGCCTGGGATTGAAAAACTGGACCACAGAAAACAATAGTCAACGGTGGAGTTCAAACCTACATCTACCGAGCCCGCAGATAACCTGACCCCATTGGTACTGCTGTCGATATTGTTCGATATCTGCATGTTGTTAATTTATTCATAGAGCTTTGGGAATCATGTTCATCAGCCCCATGTATTTGGGTATGTGTTGAATTTGTCTAATAAACTGCATTTCTGAGGAGTCTGTAACTCAAGTAAGAACTGAGAAACCCGGGAGGAAACCGCTCTCCGGGAATGGAACCATCTATCTCTGTACTTCCAGACAAATCTGTGAAGATTCGTAATGAGTTTAATGTGCCTTTCAACTGCTGAGTTTATGAAGAGTACGGCCCTCATGCAAAACATTATACCACAGTTGGTAAATTGGAGAAATTGTTCATGATATGAGCACTTCTCAGACCTGCAACTGTAATCAACAGGAATTTGATTTTATGCCGTTTACTTTACCTCGATTTCGGTGCTTATTTAGCAGCAACCACGGTCCATACCTGCCAAGTTTTCCGGATTTTCGGGGTGTTTCCCGGTTGTTCGGATTAACATAGTTTTTTTTCTTCGGATTTTCAACTCCCTGGCTTGTTTCCGTTCTCTGCATCCAAATCGCATTTCAGTTTTGATTTTCGATAATAGTTGCTATTCTGAGATGCAAGTGTTTAAATTCCACTGAAAATAGAATGATAAGACAAAAGTTTATCGATAATCCCTGCACTTTTGTCATTAATTCCTTGCGTTTGACATTACGCTGAAAGTCGATAGAACTATCTATCGATAATCACATCTCGCAGAGTATCGCTGCATTTATATTACTCTTTGTGCTTCGACTGTTTGTAAGCGGGAAAGATTGGTTTTAAGCGATGCTTGCTGTAGTTCTGGTATTGTGCAATTGTGTGACAATTTTTTGTGCAATTTAGTGTTTTCGTGATGAATTAAAGTGAGGGAGGCATATTCTTCAGAATTTTTGGAAACTGGCACAATGAATTAGATAGTCTCACATCACTAAGGGTTTGTAATCTCTTTCCCAGTAGTCATTTCTCGCTATTTCTATGACCTTGCGACGCATGTACGCGTTAAATTTTTGCGCTTTGGGATCTTCTGGATTTCTCTTTTTGAAAGTTGCCAGGTATGATTTATATAAATGTTAAATTATGAGCAATTCTGAGTTCTTTGGCAAACGCAAATTGTTTTAAAATAAAAATATTCAATTATTAGACGCCATTTTTCTTCATTCGGTCAATGAGATTAGGCGGGAATTACAATTCATCAATTTCCTAACGCCTGAAACGGAACACATGAATTATTTGTACACTGAATAAAATACTTCTCGCACAAATCCCCCCTTATTCATGAGAATTGTTTCATTAAGTGTATAAATAATTCATTTAGGCCTATTTTATTTCAGGCATTAGGAATTAATTACAACTCCCCGTCCATTCTAATTGGGCACAGTGTTGACCGACTGATAAACTTCTACTAGTGGATGGTTTTTACGGCCGGATGCCCTTTATAACGCCAACCTCATGAGGAGTTAATGAGAGATAAAATGAATGAAACTTGGCAACCAGACGCCACTGTCACTGATACTGTCACCCAGCGGTGAACGTTGGAACTTGATAGAGCGTTTCTAACCAAATAACCTACAAATTTAGCAACATCTTTGTAGTGGTAGGTTCTTTTACATGCCATAAATCTATGACATGGGTCCGCCGGCTTTACTTCCCCTCCGAAGGAAGGCATACTAAAGGATTTTAACGCTCTTATTAAAAATCTGGCGGCCGGGTTGGAACCCAAGATATTGGGCATATCAGTTCAGCATGCTACCGACTACGCCACCGAAGCCGCCATACCTGTTATATGATTTATGATAAGTAATGAAATGAAAATCCACAGCCTGCTTCCAGTCGACCGACCGGGTCAGGGAATGAAGCCCCCATCTAGTGGCGAGGATATGAACTGTGCCGGATGCCGAAGCCTGTCACACTCCCCTGGGGCAATGATTAAATGAATGACAGATGAAATGAAATGATAGTGGAGAGTGTTGCTGGAATGAAATTGTGACAGGGAAAACCGGAGTACCCGGAGAAAAACCTGTCTGCCTCCGCCTTGTCCAGCACAAATCTCACATGGGGTGATCGGGATTTGAACCACGGACCCAGTGGTGAGAGGCTGGCATGCTGCCGCCTAAGCCACGGAGGCTGTTATGGTGAGTAATACTAATAATCCAATGAAGCAAGCCATAAAAAGTGAATAATTAATCCATGTAGCTTCTTCCTGGTCAATTTAATTGGTCATGTTAATGTAGAACTTCAATCGCCTTTATTCTGAAGGTTCCATTCAGTGTTGCCAAATCTTGAAATGGGAAAGAACTAAATCCTACGCTTTAAAACACCAGAAAAGCACCAGCTGGACTCTAGGATTCAAAACACTAGATAAACACCAAAAACTATAAATATATAAACGGCTTTTTACTAACATTTCTTTCATTAAAAATCGTGTAGTACTGCTGTAGCTCTGCATACTTCCAATTTTGGCCACTATTATATCCTTCGGAAGTTCGTAATCGTGATAGCATTTTCACTCTGTTTTTAGTCCAAATCGCACACACAGAATGGAATGCAATTTTTTAACTTTCATTCGATATCTATGCTTTGTTTTCACCAATTAAACTTGGCTAAATACTCTCCCTGCATCTGCATTAGAGTGAAGGAGCGAAAGTACATAAACTGCCTTTGCATGAAACTGGGAGATCCCCTGGGAGCTGGGAAGAGAATAGATAAGTCGATTCTTTGTACAAGTGCGCTTGCACTGAACCCTGCATGTTGCGCTTACTTAGCACTTATGCACGAGAATGAGAATTTCAGGGACTTCCCCTGCTGGAGTGTTGACCTTGACTCGTGTAAGGCTGAGCATTGCCTATCATAATTGATTAACTTTATTAAAACTATTACATGGCTTCCAGGATTTACTTATTTGTCATAGGAGACAATTTCATGAAAAAATCCGTTAAGCACCAGATTTCATTCATTCATTCATTTATTTGCAATTGGGGGTGTGTCCCCCGGTGGCAAATTGGGTATACATAACAAATACATAATTATACATAACATTTCAATAACAATTAAACTGGAGTATTTACACAAATAGTCAGTCTTTTCTTAAGAGTTCCAGTTATGTATGGCCCGGTTAACGAAATAATATTTACCATAATTTGTACGCTGTGGTCGGCCCTTAACTTAGAAAGGATGATCACTCCTGCTCATGTAAGTGGGCTTTCCCATACGTTTGCCAAGCTCACTCCATGCTGGTTGATTTGTATACGTGTTGTACATAGCGCAGAGTCTAGATTTCATCCTCCTAGCCTCCAGTGATTCCCACCCAAGTTTCTTTAACATACGGCTCACACTGCTCCTGGGATTAAAGTCACTGAGCACAAATCTAGCGGTCTTTCTTTGTACCATTTCCAACTCATTAATGAGCCCTACTTGATATGGATCCCAATCCGCCGAGGCGTATTCCAGAATAGGTCTTACAAGTGACAAATATCCTAATTCTTTAGCAGAGGTACTACTTCCTTTTAATAATTTGGCACTGGTTTTCTTGAAATAACACCAGTATTTTGCTATGGCGCTATTAGAACATTTCTGGCACCAGACGAACTTCAGAAACACCAGATCTTGTGCTAAAAACACCAAATTGGCAACACTGGTTCCATTGTTCATTCTGAGAATGTGGCCGTAGAACTTCAATCGCCTTTTCCTGAAGGTTCATTGTTCATTCTGAGAATGTGGCCGTAGAACTTCAATCGCCTTTTCCTGAAAGTTCATTGTTCATTCTGAGAATGTGGCCGTAGAACTTCAATCGCCTTTCCCAGAAGGTTTCATTGTTCATTCTGAGAATGTGGCCGTAGAACTTCAATCGCCTTTTCCTGAAGGTTCCATTGTTCATTCTGAGAATGTGGTCGTAGAACTTCAATCGCCTTTTCCTGAAGGTTTAATGTCCATTCTGAGAATGCGACCGTAGAGCTTCAATCGCCTTTTCCTGAAGGTTCATTGTTCATTCTGAGAATGTGGCTGTAGAACTTCAATCGCCTTTTCCTTAAAGTTCATTGTTCATTCTGAGAATGTGGCCGTAGAACTTCAATCGCCTTTATCCTGAAGGTGCATTGTTAATTCTGAGAATGTGGCCGGAGAACTTCAATCGCCTTTATTCTGAAGGTTCAATATTCATTCTGAGAATGTGGCCGGAGAACTTCAGTCGCCTTTTCCTGAAAGTGCGTTGTTCATTCTGAGAATGTGGCCGTAGAACGTCAATAGCTTTTTTCGGGAGGTTTATTGTTCATTCTGAGAATGTGGCCGTAGAACGTCAATCGCTTTTTCCGGAAGGTTCATTGTTAATTCTGAGAATGTTGCCGTAGAACGTCAATCGCTTTTTCCGGGAGGTTCATTGTTCATTCTGAGAATGAGCGCAGAACTTCAAGCACCTTTCCCTGAAGATGTCAGTTGTCTTTTCAGAATGCTGTTAAAACTCCTGTGACTTCCGTTTCATCCAGATTCCCTCTGAGCAGACTGGACAAAGGATTTGCCTCAATAGTTTCCTTTCTTGTTTCTTTAATGAGAGATCTGCCTCCAATGATCAAGGTTTCCAAGGCATAGTGCTTCAGTGATTAATATTATTATTATCATTATTATTATTAACCTGTTGACCAACTGAATACATTCACCGCGAAAAGAAATGTTTTGTTTCACATAAAAGGTGAGTGTGAGTGCCATAACTGCTTGATAACATGTGTTATTGTGGTTATCTGTACTAGAGTAAGCAGTCGAAACTGTAGGTACTTTCCGTAACATTCACGGCCAAGATGTTTACCATACCGGAACGACTCGGCACACAATGGTATTGTGGTATCAGTAACGAGTGCCATTATGTGAGCATAGAAATCAATTCAAGGACCTGTTTGCTTTCCTTATGGCACGTCCGGAGCTAGAGGCGAAGCGAAATGCACAGGGGGGAAGGAAGCTTATAGTTGTACCTGACCGTTAAACTCGCGATCATGAGCTAAGGTACCTCCATTTTTACTTGGAATCCGAACCATAGGACGTGGTGCAGTTGACCCTCAATATCTCGAATCCTTACGGGAAGTTAAAAAAAAGTACGATGCGCGTCGATATTTGAGCGTGACAACGTATTCTCGGACTAACTTGTTTAAACAGTCGCTCCTGCGAAATTTCAGCTTCGTATATTTTTTAATTATATATTTTGTGGGACGGGAAGTTCACAGGCGAAATGAAGAAAAGCTGAATTGCACTTCCAGGGAAACTCCAAACACAACTAAACTTACTCTTCTCTGAAGTTTTAACTCAACACGACTCAACAGTTTGCTGCTGGCTGTATCTGGATAATATGTTCGCCCGCTAGCTAGGCTGTAACTGGGGTGATAGACTCGCCCCTAGCTAGCCCGTTACTGTCGCCTCAATATTTGAATGGAGAGATGAAAACCCAAAAACACCTCTAGTGGGCAATGTATTGATGATAGAGATATGCTCTCGCAGACTTATTTCGTAGAACTTTTCATGCTGAACAATTCTTACACATTTATAGTATATAGATGTTTTTAACGGTTTGCCCAGCGTAAGCTTAAAAAGCGCACGGACGCCATGTGCTTTTCGACTTTTTCACTGAAATCGTCACTCCTCGGCTTCCTTTGATCATAAATAAATTATTTTCTACTGCAATCTTCAAGATATCCTTTCCAGAATGGTGAAAACCGCATCAAAATCCATCCAGAGGTTCACCCGTGACCTGCAAAAACGACAGTAGCGACACTCGAGCGCAGCAACGGAAGAAAGAGAGAGAGAGAGAGAGAGAGAGAGAGAGAGAGAGAGAGAGAGATGAGAGAGAGCTGCAGCAGAAGAGAGATAAAACGATATCACCTATCACTGTAACACTTTTTCACGAACGTCACTGTATTTTAACTATTTATTTGATGATGTAACGCCAAAAGAGCCTATATGGAGGTACAATAAGCACCACTACATATTACTCTAACAAAACACGGACAGCTCAAAATAACACAAGCCGTTGTGACTCACATTAAGGTACTCTGACCGAAACGAAAGGGACTTAATAGACACCCCTCTTTCCCCTTATGACCCACGAATCTACGCCGCGCCGCTATCCGGAGCTCAATGAAGAGGGACTACTGTGTCAGTCGTACAGAGTAACAAAAAGTCCACTTAACAGTAGCGCTTTCATTAACATGAGACATGACATCCTCAGCCAAGAATTCGTCCAAGAGCATGTCTTATCATTTTACTGACCTAAATATTACTTAACAACACCATGACCTTAAAATCCAATAAAAATGGCCCAAAACTGTAACGTGTTTTATGGACGACATTCGAGCTCTATAAATTGGCTCGTAAGTCAGCTGCCATTCATGTTTGTCAAGACCCTATGACTTTTAAATTATTCGAGAAGTATGGTATATCGGCTTTGATGGCTTTTTATTCAACGCCTGCAAATCATTCAGTTTTTTGTTGTGTCTTGGTTCCTCAGTTTAGGGGCTGCGACAACGCGTAGTCATGTAGCCCTGTGTACTTTGCGTGTGTGTAGAATCTGTCCGATGACCAGTGTTACTTTTGATGGCTGTATTAGTGTGTGTTATCTGTAATTCACGTAAGGACTGCAGACGATCAATTTCAAGTACAGTAGTTCCTACTTTTGCTACCAAATGCCACCGTCAACGACACCTAGCTGTGAACTTGGCTACAACTAGATGCCAACGCAACCAGCGCCCGGTGACGAATGTTGGAACATAAGCGCATTAATCAAACCTAACCTACAAATTTTGCTCCACACGAGTTTAGTTAGTGGAAGGATCTTTTACATGCAATAAATCTATGACATACGCCCGCTAGCAGTACTTCCCTTCCGATGGAAGGCATCCTGAGGGATTTTTAACGACCTTAAAAATCCGAAGACTTCGACCGGGTTTGAACCCGCGACCTTGGGCATAGAAGCTCAGCATGCTACCAACTACACCACCGAGAGCGGAAAGGACCTGGCCACCCTACCGCACGTCAACTCCGGCTCAGAATAGCCTCTTCGGAGGCTCGGATCTGCCTTCGGGCAGAATACACACACAAACATAGTGTATGATGACTTATCTGCAGAGAACCCAGGGCTATTGGGCGATCTCTGGTTGAGGTTAAATTGTCTCTTAATCACCCCGAACGTGTCCAAAAGCTACGAGCGTTATGTATGACTGACGCCCTCATAGAGGCTGGTTGTGCAGGTTGTTAGCGAAGTGTGTGGTACAGATTGCTCTAGAACGGGTTTCCTGTCTGAGTGCATTGCCTAGGTCAGTACTGCTGTTGTACTGTTAGTGTCCTGTTCCCCTACGCAACGGAACTAGTTCCTACTCAGTGACGTATAATAGAGGGCATTTCGCTTATACTGTACGTGCAGTGTCCATTTACTACCTCTGGCTAGCTTGCCACGGTGGATGAGTGGTTAACGTGTCGGTCTACTAACACCAAGCTTGCAGGTTCGCTCTTGGCCGTGGTAAGTGATTTTGGCAAGGCGGCAAAAATTACGACACTAATGTAATACGATGTTGGCATTTCAAAGAACCCATTTGAATTCAGTAGGCCGTGCTCATAATGGCAAAATTAATCTCGGGAGCTTCCGCCAACACAAAGATCCTCATTTCTCTACTAGAAAGCCCTATAGTGTTCAAGGAGCTTAGATATCTAACCTCCTTGACTTTCATAGTGCTTCAAGGAACAACGAAATTCGACAATGCAAGCTACCCTCTGGGTGACAAATTACAAAGCTTGCACCCGGCACCATACGATATCCCTCCCTATATTATTCTGATAAGGTCCCATTCCAGTTTTGTACCGAAAATAAGGTTCCATTAACACCAACCTACACATATGGGGTACCTACAGGTTCATCATAACCCAATGCGTAAGCGAAACGCACTCACTTACTCTTTAAATGCCTCACAATTAAATAAATACCTTAAAACAGTGATGTATATTTACAATGAAATAATGCAACACGGTAACCATGGTAACAGAATCTCACAGGTCCATCTACAGTGAAACCCCTCATATCCGAACCCCGGAAATCCGAAATCCCGGGTAATCCGAACGAGGATCTTTCGACAATTTTAAGTTTGAAAAAATACACGCCAAAAAAGAAACTTATGTATTTACTGTAGTCATAAAACAATCATATACTCTGCATTATGGCTGCATTTTACATAATTAGTTGAAAAATTAACAAGAAGTATAGTTAGCATGGTGTAAAAGTGCTTACATAGACTACTTATCCCATCCAGGATTAAGAAACGAAAACGTTGGTTATTATTATTCCGTAGGTAATCACTTTGCTAAAACAATGAAATAGCAATAGAAACACACAAAATATCACTTAATCTTTCACTTGAAATCAGTTATCTTCAATATTGCAGAAGTGACGAAAACCTTCCCGCGGAGGCAATTGCGTGCCAGCGTTGCACTAACAAGGGAAGTCTCTGAACCGGGGAATCGCGGATCCTGCTGAAACTTAGCAAATATGTTGCTTGAGCCCAACTAGGCAGAACCATGAAGAAAAATCTTTCGGAAATTAACTCCTGCCCTCCGTAGACGGCAATAAGTACAACAATTTTGAACTGTGCGCGCTGGTCAAGCGCGGATGTGCCTCACGCCTGATTGGTGGCTCAATAGGTCATGCTCCAAACGACTGCCCTCCCGTACTCGCGCTCACAACCTGCGCTGCGGCGTGGACATTAAGAGGGGGCGAAACTTGGGTCGGAAATCGCCTTTTATTTCCAGAAATGGCCACCTGAGAGGTGAGCGCTATTGTCGCGTAATCTGCATTACCGACCATGCTACAGAGGGTACGGTGGCAGGTGAGAGAGAGCGTTTTGGACATAAAGAGACAGAGACACTGCGATGTCGCCAGACTGCTCTTCCCGCAGTGTTGCTAATTGCTATGAAGCAAGTCAGAAAGCATTCAACCTCCACTCAGCCGACTTCTCAGTTTTCTTCCCTCAGTCTTTCGGCAGGACTTACGCAACCTGCCCAAGGGGATGTTGCGATGCTGTCAATCGTCACTTCGTCCGTAATTCTAAACGACTGCTATTCGGAACGTATTGTTTTTTTCTTGCAACATAAGATTTCACGTGCGCCCACAATTGGGTTGTACCAAAACTACACAATGTCCACGCAGGGCCGCGACGATAGAGAGCGATCTTGGGCCCCACGGTATTGACTGCCACCCCACATTTGAGTTCTTTCCGTGAAATCCTAATATTCATGTTTTTTCTTAAAATAAATTAAAATTTCAATATTTGGTTATGTGAAATTATATCGGAAAGGGAAGCTATTCAACTTAGTGAATTTTCACCAACCAGGCCTTTTACGCAGTGCCGGATTTCTGCCTAGGCCTACAAGGGCCCGGCCTAGGGGCCCAGCCAGGCTAGGGGCCCCGGTGGGGGAATTTTATCTGCTTATGAGGAGTTAAGTAAAAAGTTTGACTTTCTTACGAAACTTCATCGTTTGGAATCTAAAGACATTCGTGAAGGAGCCACAAACCTTATAACTTTTTATCCGGGGGACTTGGATAGGACTTTGGAAAACGAGTGTCTGCACCTGCAAGCTCATTTGTCGTCGAATGATGAAGTTATGGAGTTATCGTCACTGAAGCTATACACATATCGGAAAAAGGCTTTTTCGACATTTATCCAAACGTAGGAATTGCGCTTCGAATGCTGTTGTGTACACCATCGTCAAACTGCTCAGTAGAACGGTCGATTTCAGCGCTAAAGAGAGTAAAGGATTGCTTAAGATCTAACATAGGAGAGAACAGGCTCAATTCACTCTCTGTAATGTACATAGAGTCAGAAATAATGCAGTCAATTGACTATGATGACGTCATTCATTCTTTTCCACAGAAGAATGTTTGTCGTTTGATTCTATACATTTTATAGAATAACGTACCAATACTAACATAGACTGTATTATTCTGATGTTTATTAGAGTCATTAAAGTCGATTAAAAAGTATATGTTATGTACTAGTGCATTAATTTGCTAAATTTCCAAAATATCTTGGTTGGTAGGTTGGTTCTTAAGTTTAGGGGCTGCGACAACGCGGTCATGTAGCCCCGTGTACTTTGGGTGTGTGTAGAATCTGTCTGATAACCGGTGTTAAATGTGATGACTGTATTAGTGTGTGTTATCTGTTTTTAATTTAAGTACTGCAACTTAGAATTTTTCAAATAGTTCCTACTTTTGCCGCCAAGTGCCACCGTCAACGATTACTAGACCAAGTTCATAACTTAGCTACTAGACACCACCGCAGTCGGCTCTTGGCAACGAACATAGAAACCTAAGAGCGTTGTTTACATTCTTAACCTATCCAATTTAGCTTCTCACAGGTGCAATTAGTGGAAGGTTCTTTAACATGCCATAAATCTATGACATGGGACCGCCGGCTTTACTTCCCCTCCGAAGGAAGGCATACTGAGGGATTTTAACGCTCTTAAAAATCCGACGGCTTCGGCCAGGTTTGAACCCGCTATCTTGCGCATAGAAGCTCAGCATGCTACCAACTACGCCACCGAAGCCGCCCCAAAATATCTTCGAGATGGTGGGGGGCCCAAATGTCAAGTGCCTAGGGGCTCTGGATCTCTAAGTCCGGGCCTGCTTTTGCGGGGATATAATCTCATTTTATATTCATTCGTGAATTTTGTACTTTTAATTTCGTAGCGTGCTTACAGTTTCTAAGTTGCCTTTAGCACTGTAACGCTTGAAATTTTACCTGCTGCCAATAGACTACAGACTACTGTTATTTACCTAGTTATACAGTATATACCTAGGTAAATAACAGTTCTTTAGAAATAACTGAAATTGGACCCAACGTTTTCGCTCTACAACGGCCCAAGAATCACCATTGTTTTAAAGTTTACTCACTTTACCTTTCAAGAGTTTGCTTGGACTTATTTAAAAGACTGATATAGCAATTAAGAAGCCGTAGTTTTCTATTTCGGGCCCTTCAGTACGCTCGGGCCACAGGGCTGTAGCCCCATTTGCCCCTCCTTCTCGTCAGACCTGTGTCCGCGTTGTCTTGCTATTTCATCAATTTCGTACGTACAATGAGCGGATTTGTGAAGTAACAATTCCACTCTGGTTTGTGATGGGTTGTGGGGAATATCATTAGAAGACAACCACTCGATAATGTAAGCCTCTCTGTTATTCGAGGTCGGAGCTTTGTTAATTTGCACTGAGAAAATACTCACATTGTCCATAATAACTGAATGTGGACGGAGGTCTGGCAGTAATTATTCAGTAAACCTTAGTTTAATACGAGCGTGTCTCTCCTGAACGGCAATGGTCAGATTTCTCCGAGTTCGATACTAACCCTCCTTTGGTCGCGTAGATTACTATTGTAATCAAGGTTCATTTGTTTTATATCTACGAATATAATACACTAGATTTTCGTACATTCTGTTCAGTACCTTTCCAAGAAGTTCTTCCCATTACAATCACCGTGAAATATTACATCAATTGCCACTATATAGCGTGCCAGTGGTGTACCAAATAGTCAATTGTATTCCAATCGACTATTTCGGGAACTGCGCTTGAACTCATGGGTAGAGCCCTCCGCGGTAAACAAAGCGTTATCCGCATCCGTCCCGCATCCGCACGTTTGTTATCCGAATCTACTGGCATTACTATAATATTTTTAATTAGATAAAGCATAACGCATTAAAGCAACACATTTACACATTTGAGAAGAAAGTCGTTCCTTTAGGCTTTGTATGTCAAGTTCTATGTTTAAAATGAATGTTACACAGCCAGAATTGCAACCCTTTTCAGTTCGGAGTGTTAATTATGCTTAATTACTTAATTTGAATGATATTAGCTTAAGTAATCATCTTACATTTCTCATGAAAATAACATAACGGGGGAAAAAAATGTCATCTCATAGACATCCGGGTCCTAGTAATGAAATTCAACAAGTTCGGATTGTATTCTAAAAGCTATCCGCAACTTTATTCAAAACATTATCCGCAGCTTATCCGCTATCCGCACAGCCATGCAAACTATATATGCATGGCGAAAAATGTTGCGGATATCCGCATCCGCGTAGGGCTTTACTCATGGGCGCCCGTAGGGGAGGGGAAAAAAGGGGCCGTGGGCCCCGTCTGGAATCCCAAGAATATTTCGACTGTTCATTGTCACACCAGTTTATTTCATAAATTGAGGATACTGATAGTTAACTGATTTAGATGTAGGGATAATTCCACAGTTTTAATTAACTAAGTAATTAGTGATTATTTGAAAATATCTCCAGTTATTTAGAAAATCGGCGAACTGGATTAACATTACTATTTTAATGAACTGCTTGATTTTTATTTTACTTGTTCTTAAGAAATGAACATTATGACGATGATTCACAAAAGAAAGAAAAAAACTCCTCCCATTCATGCCATGAAGATATGTACCCGACGGTTTTAGAGCAGTCAAATAATGAATAACACGAAGCAAGTAAGAAATGAAACTAAATTGCCGGGCGGAGGTACGTATCATCATCAGCTAGTGACAGGTAGGTAAAGAAATGAAAAATACAACTTGCCTCCCTCCCCCCGGAATGAAATCCTGCGGGTGCCCATGCTTGTATAGCATTGTATAGAATTGGGCAACTGAATATATTAAGGAACACTTAATTGTAGAAAAATACTCATCTGTTCGCAAATATTTCATGTTTTTACTAAATACGGGAAACTGACAAATTTCTTTCAAATTTAGAATTAGATAAGTTTTCATGTTGTGTCAAAATATTTGGTATTTCATGTATTTGTCATGGAGGAAAGAAAGAGAGGATTTGCCCAGAGCTCGTGTCAGTGAAGCAAAGCGCTGAGTCCAAAGTGGGCGTAACCTAGTGTTCTGTGACTTGTATGTGGTAGAGCATTGTGCATGGTTATTTCGGAGTTTTTTTCTTCCTAATAATGGCGTGTAGTGCCTATGGTGGTACGAATCGACAGAACAGAACAGACCAGGAAGCATAAAAATATAGTAGGCCTATTATTTACCATACTTGAAAGTTACAATATCAATTGAAGCTGAACCGTTGTAAGTTGTATCCATGCAATTCTGTTGCAGGTTGAGTTTATTAATATTATATTATATCTCAGGACAGGAAAGCATTGAGAGCTGCGTCAAACCAGTCGAAAGACTGAAGACTCAAACAACAAAACATTATATTGCACTAGCCAGCGCAGCGAAGGCATCTCCTTCCGGTTCTTTCCTCTATGGTATTTGTCTATGATTAGTATATTCATCACACTCCATCCTTCTTATAAAATCGAAAATCAAAATTTTAAACAAAAAAAAGAACAAATGAAATACCCATTAAAATTGGCCTACGATTGTAATCCACGCGACTACTGACGTTGCATTTCAAGCCGACCGTCCTAACCAAAACTTCCAGTCCTCCGGAAACGTCGCTCATTTTCCAGCACATTGACCTTGTATAGTTTTGACTTACATTACGCTTCATCAAGGTAATAAATGCAGTAACTTATGTCCCTGATTCACCGATCTCGTACATTACGGTACCGGTACCCTGAAAAATACAGTTCTCGCCGCTATGATGTCACTCCGTTCCATGAGTAGCTTTTTCTCGTCATGAGTTTCCTCATATGTTTAGTGCTACGCTTATCTTATACTGTACTGTAGGTTCATAATTAGTTAAAATATAAGAAACTACCAGAGTATTAGTGTAGGACAATACTGTGAAAACACAGATATGATTTTTATACAGGGTACTTTTTTCGGTCTAGCGACATTGCCGCGCAGCGGCAAAATGCATGCGTAGCCGAGTTACTCATTGCGAGAGATATAGCGCTGCTATGTTGCTACATGGACAGGGGTAGCTGACCACGCAGTTCCGCCCCTTAAAAAAACAACAATAACGAACTTGCTAGATGGATAAAAAAGAAGGACCCTGTACTTTTAATTAATAAGTGTATGATAAAAATGTTTCACAATAAATTATACTTAAACTCGTTGAATTAATAACACTGTATACAGAAGATTAACCTACTAACCGTTCGTTTAAAAACGAAAGTAAACACAGTAGAATCCTATTCAATGAACACAATACATCAGCTGTAAGTCTTGTTCTCAGCGCTAAAAATAACTCGTCACTCTGCCTTACCGACCCATTACGCCTGCGCTCTTGCGGCTAAGTAGCGAACTTCTACGGCAGCGGCATTACGACTGAAAGTGTAGGGCATTAAAAACTGCTTGTTTTATAGAAACACGCAGGAGAAAAGCAAGATTCATCTCTATAGAAGCATTCTTAAACAAATACCCTTTACAACCATGTAACTTTTCATCACTTTTGACAGTAACATTGATTTTTAATTTCTGAAGTAAAATCGGTGAAAAAAAAGGCCTTGCCTTATGGGAAAACTGCTTCTCAGTTTCAATGATACAAAATGTTATTATCAATGAAATCTCATTTGAAAAGTTTAATACGTGCCATTGAAGGTATTTACGTGATTTGAAAGTGAAGTTTTGTTTAATTTCGGCCATTGACCTATTTAAAACGTAGATTTTAACTCTCTCTCAATGCTATAAGCAGAGCCTGCCACGAGCGGCCGGCCGGCTGACTTTAGCGCCCTCTTAATGCTGCATCTTTACAATATATTGCACGTCGTGCTTTATTATTAATCATGCAATGTAAGGTATCACAAATACATATCATTACAACACAACACAGAGTAAACTGAACCAAAGGTCAAACCAGTGAGTAAGTGACCAAGCTACTTCACACAGTTCTGACAACAGTGATGTTCGTGGTAATAATGTTGGAAACACAAACTGGTGTTACACCATCCACACCGTATGAAACACGGGCGAGTGCAAGTACTACATTGTATTGCACTGATATCGAAACAATATGGCACAGGGTGTTCAAACCCTCCGGGATTGTCGGACAGGTACTGACTTCGGTACCATGCGTATTGCCACATTGAAGTAAAACGAGGGGACGACAATTGGTGATATGTCAGACTGCATTTTCAAGATTGTATTTCTCTGGGCCAAATTGATGTCAAAATTCAATAACCGAACGGTGTTCGAAAATCTACGGACAAAGCTTTTCCAGACCCTAAAGCCGTATACATCCAATGGTTGACAATAGGCTGTGGCTCCAGGAGGTATGCGCTCTTCACTTTCTAACGATTTATGTCCAGAAAAGGAATCCAGAAGGAGTGCCACATTGCCGGACGGAACATGCTGTTTGAAAACATTGTGAAACCAATCCTTCAATTGTGCGGATCCCATTTTGCCAGATTTTGTAGGAACAACGTAAATATTGTCATGTGCAAACATAGTTTCTTTCACCCTTTTTCCAGACACACCTTTTGGTTCTTTCAGAGTTATGAAGAGAGGTCCTAGTAGCTTGCCGGCTGCTGTTATTGTTGGCATTATTGTATAACTGTGCGTTGTGGCCCCCACTGATTGCGCTTTGGAGCAAACCGTTTTCGACCCTTTTATAGCCAGTGTCCTACCCGAACACATCTCCAAATTGAACCCACTTTGATCACTATTACATACGTTCCCAGGGCCGAGAGAATCAAGAACCGATGTAACCTCTTCTACGAATATTTCTGCTGCTGACATAATATCCATTTCTCGATGGGCATTCTTTGATGTCGTCACAGTTGTTATTTTTCGCGAAATGATATTATAGCGATCCTTAAAGTGCTGCACCCAGGAATGGCTGGCTTTAAACCCCGTACATTTTACGTCCTGTGCAGCTAGCATAGCCCATTGCTGAATTGTCACGTCATGTATAACTTCATTATTCTGATGGGCAATGTCAAATTGGGCTTTTACGACACATGTTATTCTTCTCAATTTGTCGCGGCGGGTGCCTCCCCTTTTCACTTGCTCTGCCCACAAATATAAATCTTTCTTGCTTTTTTAAACGGTGAAACTTACTTTTTACCGACGAAAAGGAAAGCGAACGCCTCTTGCCGCTTTTCCAATAATCAACAGTATTTTGTTTGTATTCCATACCTACAGCTTCATCTGACACTTTCCCGGGTGAGCTATCGGTGGCAGCCCAAATATTATCTTCATCAGAGTTGTTGGTGTAACTGGTGTTACTGTCATCCGGTAGCTCATGTGTGGCGACAGTAAGAGTAGAATAGGAGTCCACGTTCATAGTACTGTTCTCTATACAACCAGTTATGATATCTGTAAATATCAATAAGCACAACAAATAAACACACTTGCTACAAGAGACGAACGCCAGAAAGTCAGATAGGCACAAAACCATCAATAGCCTATAGCCTACCATCCAAACTGTCCAACAGGTCCTGTTCTTGAATGCTGAGAGGCCTTTCCATACATTTTCCATATTTTTCCTCCAGACAACATATAACTTTTGCAATGTTAATATTCATCATGCAATGCATGGGACACTCTCCGTATACGGATATAAGCGTATGCCGGGTCTGTCGCCTCTCATTCGGTGACTGTACGCCGTAGGCCGTGAAGCAACCTCAGTAGTGGGATGATGACAGAGCTGTCTCACTTAGCAAGTTGTGAGCCCCTGCGACCTTGGAATGGAAGGAGCCATGCTAGGAGGGCGTGCTTGGATTCGTTTTTTTCGTCTCGTTGTGCTCTTTACGGGAATGTAGGTGTCGAAAAGGTGAACTTAGGGTTTTGGGTCAAAACGTGCGTTTTTCACATTTTTGCCGATTTTTGGAAAACGGGCCATGCTAGGAGGGCGTGCTTGGATTCGTTTTTTTCGTCTCGTCATGCTCTTTACGGGAATGTAGGTATCGAAAAGGTGAAGTTAGGGTTTTGGGTCAAAAAATGCGTTTTTCACATTTTTGTCGATTTTCGGAAAACGGGCCATGCTAGGAGGGCGTGCTTGGATTCGTTTTTTTCGTCTCATGGTGCTATTTACGCGAATGTAGGTATCGAAAAGGTGAACTTAGGGTTTTGGGTCAAAAAATGCGTTTTTCACATTTTTGTCGATTTTCGGAAAACGGGCCATGCTAGGAGGGCGTGCTTGGATTCCTTTTTTTCGTCTCATGGTGCTATTTACGCGAATGTAGGTGTCGAAAAGGTGAACTTAGGGTTTTGGGTCAAAAAATGCGTTTTTCACATTTTTGTCGATTTTCGGAAAACGAGCCATGCTAGGAGGGCGTGCTTGGATTCCTTTTTTTCGTCTCGTCGTGCTCTTTACGGGAATGTAGGTGTCGAAAAGGTGAACTTAGGGTTTTGGGTCGAAAAATGCGTTTTTCACATTTTTGCCGATTTTTGGAAAACGGGCCATGCTAGGAGGGCGTGCTTGGATTCCTTTTTTTCGTCTCGTCGTGCTCTTTACGGGAATGTAGGTGTCGAAAAGGTGAACTTAGGGTTTTGGGTCGAAAAATGCGTTTTTCACATTTTTGCCGATTTTTGGAAAACGGGCCATGCTGGGAGAGCGTGCTTGGATTCGTTTTTTTCGTCTCGTTGTGCTCTTTACGGGAATGTAGGTGTCGAAAAGGTGAACTTAGGGTTTTGGGTCGAAAAATGCGTTTTTCACATTTTTGCCGATTTTTGGAAAACGGATAACGTGATGATGACGTGCGTGATAGTATGTTTTCGTCTCGTTGTGCTCTTTACGGGGATATAGATATGGAATAGGTTAAAAGCTGGAAACATGTTTTTTTTAGTCACAAATGGGTTTTGTGATTTTCCCTTATATTGTGAAAACCGAAAACGTGAGAATGACGTGTGTGATAGTATTTATTTCGTTTCATTGTCCTCTTTACGGGGATATAGATATGAAAAAGGCAAAAAGCTGGAAACATGGTTTTCTTATGGAAAAGGTGTTTTTTGTTCATTTTCGCGTTATTTGGAAAACGAATGAGGCGATTTTTATGATGGTCATGTCGATGTATTTATGTCGTTCTGTTTACGGGAATGTAGGTATGGAAAACCTAAAATGATGGTTTCCGTTATTTTTTTCGAGATCGTTGAGGAAAACGGGGAAAAATGTAAGAAACCAGATTTGAAGTCACGTTAGGTTATGCGCTATGATGTTAGTAAAACATTTATGCATTATTATTATTATTATTTGTCTTGACTGGTCAGGGCTCACACGCAGAGAGAGAACATGTTTAATGCAATGAGAATTGAAAGCATTGAGACTGACCCACGGCGATCCAGACAGACACAGGTCTTATCATCGTACGTGCCTCGCAGCAGAGAGAGATAAGAGGCTGGTGTCATTATACAGTGTGCGGATTTATAATGTGTATGTCATAGCCTAGGTTCATTATGGACTCATCATGCAACGCAAAGTTTGAAACAATGAGTGAGTGTATAGCATCATGATAACAGATTGGCATGGGCTCGAACAAAGCGGTAATAAACAAAAGGGTGGGAATAATGAAAGGTCATATGATATGGGCTTTTACCTCGATTGATCATTTCACCCCTAAAACAGTAAATAGTCATGTTATGGGGAAAAAACGTGTTAAACACCTAAAAATGATAAATGAACCTAAAATATTTTGTTTTTGATGAAAAATAGCAGGGGGGTGAAACTACCCCCCAAAATTGAAAAATCCCTATCTTGGAAATGAAGAAGCCTAAAATTAGGTGTGATAGCTTAAAAAATAGGGTATGATATGGGCTTTTACCTCGATGGATCATTTCACCCCTAAAACAGTAAATAGTCATGTTATGGGGGAAAAAACGTGTTAAACACCTAAAAATGATAAATGAACCTAAGATATTTTGTTTTTGATGAAAAATAGCAGGGGGTGAAACTACCCCCCAAAATTGAAAAATCCCTATCTCGGAAACGAAGAAGCCTAAAATTAGGTGTGATAGCTTAAAAAATAGGGGATGATATGGGCTTTTACCTCGATGGATCATTTCACCCCTAAAACAGTAAATAGTCATGTTATGGGGGAAAAACGTGTTAAACACCTAAAAAATGATAAATGAACCTAAGATCTTTTGTTTTTGATGAAAAATAGCAGGGGGGTGAAACTACCCCCCAAAATTGAAAAATCCCTATCTCGGAAACGAAGAAGCCTAAAATTAGGTGTGATAGCTTAAAAAATAGGGGATGATTAGGGCTTTTACCTGGATAGGTCATTTCACCCCTAAAACAGTAAATAGTCATGTTATGGGGAAAAAATGTGTTATACACCTAAAAAATGATAAATGAACCTAAGATCTTTTGTTTTTGATGAAAAATAGCAGGGGGGTGAAACTACCCCCCAAAATTGAAAAATCCCTATCTCGGAAACGAAGAATCATAAAATTAGGTGTGATAGCTTAAAAAATAGGGGATGATTAGGGCTTTTACCTGGATAGGTCATTTCACCCCTAAAACAGTAAATAGTTATGTTATGGGGGAAAAATGTGTTATACACCTAAAAGCATAAGCATCTTTGTGAAACCATGCTTTAATGGACATGTGTATGGAGGATGATTGTTGTTATTATTATTATTAGGTAATTATGGATTAATGTGCGGATAGATAACTAACCTGTGGGGAGCGTGATGGCGCAGGTGCGTAGCTGCTCGTCTTTACTCGGGCAGGTGGGGTTCAAATCCCGGTGACGGCGGGGGTTGGAATTTTCACGTGAAAAAAATCACGTGGCGTCAGGAAGGGCATTCGGCCTTAAATCCCCGGCCAAAACCAAAATGAGCCTGGTTGGCTCCGGCGACTCAAAATAATTGGGAAAAGCCGAAGAAAGAAAAAATGATAACTCACCAGTAATAGTAAACATTGGTTTGAGGTGTTGAACAAGTCAGGATGGCCAACCCTTTACCCTGGTTCACGAATGGACCCCAAAAAGTTTTACCTGTCAAGACTCAGTCTACCCTGTTGCAGCCTTGTGAAAAAAAATCGAACCGGGGCCTCTGTAGTGACAGTGGAGCTATATTCATGATGATTTTTAAACAAACCTAGGCTTGCCTACTACCGCTGTGTTGAATCTGCACAGAGACTCTGGCTTTGGTTTGTCTAGTGTCCCTTGGCGATAACAGCACAGCGACCTTGTCAGGAAGTTTCATATTACTCATTTGCATGATAGCGGGCGTGCTCTGCACATGACTAGATCGTTGTTAGGTTTGACAAAGGCTTAGTGAAGCTTATGGCAACCTTGAAATGAATGTCATGGTATAGTCGGGGTTGGAAGGCAAGACCTTAGGGTTGACAACCAAGTAGGTTAACCACTACACGGTGAGATGGTGAAATAATAATGTAACAGAACATATAGAAACGTTTTCTATAGTTTAACGAATTGGCATACCATGAGAGGTGTAGGTAATGGAAATTGAATCCTTAGCTGATGATTATACTACTTTCCATGCCCACGTATAAGCTATCATGTTAGAAAAAGAATGGTATGGCTTGTTTTAAACGGAGAATAATCATTGTGTTTACTGTGAAACACAAATCTGAATTTAAAATTAATTTAAAATAATTAATTTAAAATTAACTAATTTAAAATTAGTTTAGTACGCTGAAGTTAAAATGAATAATGATCACGTTACCGACAGCCAGTTTCAAAGCCATGAGAACTAAGTGAACAAAGTATAAAATTCATGAGCCAGTGAGGAATTCAACATGCTGTCCTTTGGACAAGAGAGAAGCGTTCTACAGCGACCCTCAATGGTTTGGGACATCGTAAAGATGAAAATTAAATCTAAGCTACTATACGCTTATATACTAGAATAAGAAATGGAAAACAATTGGTCAAATAAAGGACAGAAGGAATAAAAAATGGCCCTCAACCCTCAAGCATAAGGATTGAGGGAGTTGGAAGGAAGGAGAGCCATGAAAGGCAGATAAAAAGTATACTAGGAGTGGCTTTGCCCCAGAGGTAATGGATAAAGAGGAGGAAAACTGGACTCAGCTCAGAAATCCCTTGGGGTTGCCAACTTCCAAACTGATCAGCCCTTGAGGGTGTAGCCATAGGCAGAGTGCATCGCAAGTCGTGGGGCTAAATACACCCTACCTTCTTGAGGGGGCTTGGGCAAAAGACAGGAAATAACATGAAAATAAAAAAGCAAGGCTGCCTCCTCAGGATATCAGAAAAAATAAATAAACCAGGGCCAATGAAGTTGCAAAAGGAAGAGACTCCCTAGGGCTCGGATACTCTAATCATGTTGGGGTCGGTAGAGAACAAGAGTTGAGCAAGTGTGGTCGACAGGAAATAAGAGAGTGAGGAGCCTAGCACAAGTTAGTGGAAGCAATGACGGTCTCAGCTGGGACTCCGTGATCGTCAACCTACATGACACTAGATATGACGCCCAGGGGTGGAATTAAAGACCTCTTTTTGTTTTTTATCACTGGCTTTTAAGAACGCTAACACATGGCATGCCTTATAATGCAATACTGGTCCTAGGGTATGCAAAAATTGTATTAGAAACTCAGCTAATAATAGAGTGCTTGCCCATGATTTACCTTAAATTTTCCTAAAATCCACTACATTTTCCGCAAATTGACCAAATGACACAACATTCCAGCAAAATTCAACAAATGACTACCAGATTTATTGAAATTCCATTGATTTACCTAAGCATGGTTTAAACTACCTCAAATTCATATAAAATTAGACGAATATAGATGAAAATTCACTAAAATTTACCGAATTTAGCCAAGTGGTGTACAAACCATGAAATTTATCCAATTTTTATTAAAATTGACTACATGTACTCGAAAATTCCATAATATTCCCTTTACATGTATGCTTTTTGTTGTTGTTGTTGTTGTCTCGTTTACCACACTCCCTGTAGACAATCACCTCAACATGACTTTCTCCTAGACTAGGAGCTTCACATTCGACATGATAGCTGAGTTTCATTTCCCATAAACTTGTCTCTGAGGTGGGTGTCAGGAAAAGGCATTCAGCTGTAAAAACCACACCCTCACGTAGACTTTCATAACCTCTTACGTTGAGGTTCCTTACACTAACGACATTAAATGATTGAACGGTTTCCTTTTCACAATTCCTGTCTATACTTTCCTCTTTAAGGTTGCAAGATGTTTGCAAGATTCCTAAAATGCAATTAAATGTAATAAATACCTTAAGATGGTTTCATTTGTTTAATGATATGGTGTTGATGATGGATATATACGTTAAGACTAATTTTTGTTAGGTCTTGACTGGCCTTGCAATTAGAAATTGACAAACCAAACATGGGTTATCTACCAGGGGAACACTTTGACCACTATATTGGTTATTTACCAGTAAGTACAGTTCTAGTAATGAGACAGAAATCCAACACAAACAATGAGCGCGCAATGCGGCGGAGATTGGTACCACGATGTACTGTCGGTTATGTAGCTATGTGGAATGCACATCATATATGGTTTACTTGAAGGTTTGGAGATTCCATTAAAGATATTTCTACAATAAACCATTTTCAAATGGTCATTCGTTGGTGTGAAAATATTTATTATATGGTATTTTATGAAAACAATTATGATTTATAATTTATATGTTTATTGTATTCTTATTTAATGTAAGCACTGGAGGCACTATCGACCAAAATACAGCACTATCTGGAATGTATATTGCATACTTGAAGGTTTGGTGATCCCATTAAAGGTATTCCTACAATAAATGATTTTTAAGTTCTCGTTTTATGGCATGATTATTTAATATATGCTATTTGCTAATAGGATTTGACACTGGAATTATTTTACAAGTAGTTATTTTAATGACCAACAGAGTTTAATGTTAACAAGGCACAGCTCTATTTGAAATTTTGAATAACATGTTGCATGTCATACATCATATGCAACTACTGTAAGGCTTGTGATTTATTTAATGCCTTTAACCCTATATTAAACACGCAGTTTGCAATACTGATAACTGCAATGTTACTGAAAAAAAAATTGAAACAAAACAAAAATCAGCATTGAAAAACCAAAAAGTGGTTGAGCATATATATAGTGGGGAAAAGAAAAGTTTTGTAAACACTAATGTCCAACAAGATTAATTAAATCAGTAACTGTCAGGGTGGCCGAGTGGTTAAGGCGTTTGACTTAAGATCAAATTTCCAAATATATAAGGAAGCAAGGGTTCAAATCCCTTCCCTGACATAACTATTGCTTGAACATGCAAGAAAACAAGAAATGTACACAAACTATGTTTATCAATTTAATCATTTTTTTTTACAAGAGATAGACACACAGAATACAGCTCTTTTGGTTTATCAGTTCTTTTAAACATAACACTTGTTGAAAATTATTTTTTAGGGGATGGGGGGTGTTGCTACGTTGACCCATTACACAATAATAGCAGCTTTACGAAGTTCATTTTCTATATTTAATAGCTCTTTCTCATAACCAATATGGCCAAGCTGTTTACAGGCATGCAAGAGCTGTAGACGTTCGACTAATATATTAGGATCGTTCCATTTACTATTTTTTATGAATCGTTTCAGAATCTCGGGAAGCAGTTCATTATTATCACCATCATTATGATTATCATCCTCATTATTATAATCATTTTCATAATGATGATCATTATCATCGTTATCATTACCATCATAATTTCCACCTTTGTCCACAGACTGTTCAATGGATTGAGTTGCCTTTGATAGTGTTGAAAGCTTCTTTTTAGATGTGCTAGAATGCTTTAACATTGTTATGTTATTATTACCACTATTACCTTTCCCCACTAACTTCTTGATGGGGTATATTGTCTCTGATAGGGTTGAGGGCTTTTGAGATGTGGGTGCATGTCTGAACATGGGTTTCACAGGAGGTGTCGAAGGTTTCTCATTAAACAACTCGCTAACAGTATGAGTGCGTTGTAGTGTATTAAACTTGAGGTTAATATTATCTTGAGCAGTACTATTTTTCTCTTGGACTTGGTTTCTTGCTTTGGTTTGGGTTTTCCTTACATTTAGACTAGCGTGATTATTAAGTTTACATTCATGATTGTTTGAAGAAAGTACGTCGAATTCTTTTGTTTTAAGCATTCCTCGACACTGTTTCGATCGTTGCTTTGAACAGCGCCAAATAATAGTTCCATTTTTATTGCTTCGTTTCACAATATATGAATATCCTTTATAGTATGCATAAGGCTTACCATACCTAGTCACTGATACTTCCATATCAACTGTCAAGCACAAACTAATCTCTAGTAAAGACAACTCGGTAATAACAACAATAGTTTAATGTGGGAGCATATATACATGCAAAAAGTGGGAGCAAAGGTGGGGGGGTAAAAAAGTGGGAGCAAAAGTGGTAGCAAATGTGGGAGAAAAAAATAACTGTGAGCAAAAAGTGGGAGCAAATATGGGATCAAATGTGGGAGCAAAGCAAATATAAAAAGTGGGAGCAAATATGCTAAGAAATATGTCAACAAATATACCAGCAAAAGTAAATACACAAGTCAAGATAGATTAAAGTGCAAAGAAAATATGGAAGCAAATATGAGAGCAAAAATTGTGTTTTTCTAAAACAACTAGACATAACAAACTTAGTCATAACCTAACCTAACCTAACCCAACCTAACCAAACCTAACCTCACCTAACCTAACCTAACCTCACCTAACCTCACCTAACCTAACCTCACCTCACCTAACCTCACCTCACCTAACCTAACCTAACCTAACTTTACCTAACCTAACTTGACTGAACTTTACCTAACCTAACCCATCATAACTTCACCTAACCTAACTTTACCTAACCTAACGTTCAACTCTCAGATCAAAATTAAATTCTAGGCATAGTTGAGTTGGAACCCAAGACTTCAGGGATAACACACAAGTATACTAGCCACTACACCGCAAAATGGGCAAATTATCATGCAACACAACATAAAGTAAAAGTTTCCTGTAGTGTAACTCATTGGCTGTCAACCATAGTTTGGGAATTCAAACCCAAGACCTCAAGACTTTTGTTTTGAACATTATCAGAAATATTATTCCATTTACATTTTGCTGCTGCTTATAGTTATAAGAGTTGGCATTAATATGGGAAGCAAAAAAAAAGTGGGAGCAAATGTGGGAGCCAATATGGGAGCAAATATAGGAGCCAAGATGGGGGGGCAAAAGTGGGAGCAAATGTGGGAGCCAATATGGGAGTCAATATGGAGGCAAATATGGGAGCAAATGTGTGAACTAATCATCTCACCTCGGATATCGCCAGTGAGTACTCATATCCACCGCAAGGTAGCGGAAACATACTTTGTGTGTTGTATGTATCTATCTTACAAAGTTTGACTGCATGCAAAACGTCCTTGTATAAGCTGTGCATATAATTTTCATATACAATTAAGACCAAGTGTTCAGTACTAACATGTATAGCCTTGTCTAGGGTATATAGAGGATCGTTAGCAAGAAAGACTGACTAACCCAGGAGTGTAAAGCCTTGCCATATGCAGTAAGCATCTGTTGGCAGAAATGGTTCCTAATAATAACGGACTTAATGAATATGAAACGTGTTTTGAGTGTCGTCTTAAATCCTATTTTATACGTTGTGATACGTGTAAGGATTTAAGACGACACACAAAAGACAACACCCAAAATACGTTTGTGTCGTCTTAAATCCTTACACGTATCACAACGTATAAAATAGGATTTAAGACGACACTCAAAACACGTTTCATATTCATTAAGTCCGTTATTATTAGGAACCATTTCTGCCAACAGATGCTTACTGCATATGGCAAGGCTTTACACTCCTGGGTTAGTCAGTCTTTCTTGCTAACGATCCTCTATATACCCTAGACAAGGCTATACATGTTAGTACTGAACACTTGGTCTTAATTGTATATGAAAATTATATGCACAGCTTATACAAGGACGTTTTGCATGCAGTCAAACTTTGTAAGATAGATACATACAACACACAAAGTATGTTTCCGCTACCTTGCGGTGGATATGAGTACTCACTGGCGATATCCGAGGTGAGATGATTAGTTCACACATTTGCTCCCATATTTGCCTCCATATTGACTCCCATATTGGCTCCCACATTTGCTCCCACTTTTGCCCCCCCATCTTGGCTCCTATATTTGCTCCCATATTGGCTCCCACATTTGCTCCCACTTTTTTTTTGCTTCCCATATTAATGCCAACTCTTATAACTATAAGCAGCAGCAAAATGTAAATGGAATAATATTTCTGATAATGTTCAAAACAAAAGTCTTGAGGTCTTGGGTTTGAATTCCCAAACTATGGTTGACAGCCAATGAGTTACACTACAGGAAACTTTTACTTTATGTTGTGTTGCATGATAATTTGCCCATTTTGCGGTGTAGTGGCTAGTATACTTGTGTGTTATCCCTGAAGTCTTGGGTTCCAACTCAACTATGCCTAGAATTTAATTTTGATCTGAGAGTTGAACGTTAGGTTAGGTAAAGTTAGGTTAGGTGAAGTTATGATGGGTTAGGTTAGGTAAAGTTCAGTCAAGTTAGGTTAGGTAAAGTTAGGTTAGGTTAGGTTAGGTGAGGTGAGGTTAGGTGAGGTGAGGTTAGGTTAGGTGAGGTTAGGTGAGGTTAGGTGAGGTTAGGTGAGGTTAGGTTTGGTTAGGTTGGGTTAGGTTAGGTTAGGTTATGACTAAGTTTGTTATGTCTAGTTGTTTTAGAAAAACACAATTTTTGCTCTCATATTTGCTTCCATATTTTCTTTGCACTTTAATCTATCTTGACTTGTGTATTTACTTTTGCTGGTATATTTGTTGACATATTTCTTAGCATATTTGCTCCCACTTTTTATATTTGCTTTGCTCCCACATTTGATCCCATATTTGCTCCCACTTTTTGCTCACAGTTATTTTTTTCTCCCACATTTGCTACCACTTTTGCTCCCACTTTTTTACCCCCCCACCTTTGCTCCCACTTTTTGCATGTATATATGCTCCCACATTAAACTATTGTTGTTATTACCGAGTTGTCTTTACTAGAGATTAGTTTGTGCTTGACAGTTGATATGGAAGTATCAGTGACTAGGTATGGTAAGCCTTATGCATACTATAAAGGATATTCATATATTGTGAAACGAAGCAATAAAAATGGAACTATTATTTGGCGCTGTTCAAAGCAACGATCGAAACAGTGTCGAGGAATGCTTAAAACAAAAGAATTCGACGTACTTTCTTCAAACAATCATGAATGTAAACTTAATAATCACGCTAGTCTAAATGTAAGGAAAACCCAAACCAAAGCAAGAAACCAAGTCCAAGAGAAAAATAGTACTGCTCAAGATAATATTAACCTCAAGTTTAATACACTACAACGCACTCATACTGTTAGCGAGTTGTTTAATGAGAAACCTTCGACACCTCCTGTGAAACCCATGTTCAGACATGCACCCACATCTCAAAAGCCCTCAACCCTATCAGAGACAATATACCCCATCAAGAAGTTAGTGGGGAAAGGTAATAGTGGTAATAATAACATAACAATGTTAAAGCATTCTAGCACATCTAAAAAGAAGCTTTCAACACTATCAAAGGCAACTCAATCCATTGAACAGTCTGTGGACAAAGGTGGAAATTATGATGGTAATGATAACGATGATAATGATCATCATTATGAAAATGATTATAATAATGAGGATGATAATCATAATGATGGTGATAATAATGAACTGCTTCCCGAGATTCTGAAACGATTCATAAAAAATAGTAAATGGAACGATCCTAATATATTAGTCGAACGTCTACAGCTCTTGCATGCCTGTAAACAGCTTGGCCATATTGGTTATGAGAAAGAGCTATTAAATATAGAAAATGAACTTCGTAAAGCTGCTATTATTGTGTAATGGGTCAACGTAGCAACACCCCCCATCCCCTAAAAAATAATTTTCAACAAGTGTTATGTTTAAAAGAACTGATAAACCAAAAGAGCTGTATTCTGTGTGTCTATCTCTTGTAAAAAAAAATGATTAAATTGATAAACATAGTTTGTGTACATTTCTTGTTTTCTTGCATGTTCAAGCAATAGTTATGTCAGGGAAGGGATTTGAACCCTTGCTTCCTTATATATTTGGAAATTTGATCTTAAGTCAAACGCCTTAACCACTCGGCCACCCTGACAGTTACTGATTTAATTAATCTTGTTGGACATTAGTGTTTACAAAACTTTTCTTTTCCCCACTATATATATGCTCAACCACTTTTTGGTTTTTCAATGCTGATTTTTGTTTTGTTTCAATTTTTTTTTCAGTAACATTGCAGTTATCAGTATTGCAAACTGCGTGTTTAATATAGGGTTAAAGGCATTAAATAAATCACAAGCCTTACAGTAGTTGCATATGATGTATGACATGCAACATGTTATTCAAAATTTCAAATAGAGCTGTGCCTTGTTAACATTAAACTCTGTTGGTCATTAAAATAACTACTTGTAAAATAATTCCAGTGTCAAATCCTATTAGCAAATAGCATATATTAAATAATCATGCCATAAAACGAGAACTTAAAAATCATTTATTGTAGGAATACCTTTAATGGGATCACCAAACCTTCAAGTATGCAATATACATTCCAGATAGTGCTGTATTTTGGTCGATAGTGCCTCCAGTGCTTACATTAAATAAGAATACAATAAACATATAAATTATAAATCATAATTGTTTTCATAAAATACCATATAATAAATATTTTCACACCAACGAATGACCATTTGAAAATGGTTTATTGTAGAAATATCTTTAATGGAATCTCCAAACCTTCAAGTAAACCATATATGATGTGCATTCCACATAGCTACATAACCGACAGTACATCGTGGTACCAATCTCCGCCGCATTGCGCGCTCATTGTTTGTGTTGGATTTCTGTCTCATTACTAGAACTGTACTTACTGGTAAATAACCAATATAGTGGTCAAAGTGTTCCCCTGGTAGATAACCCATGTTTGGTTTGTCAATTTCTAATTGCAAGGCCAGTCAAGACCTAACAAAAATTAGTCTTAACGTATATATCCATCATCAACACCATATCATTAAACAAATGAAACCATCTTAAGGTATTTATTACATTTAATTGCATTTTAGGAATCTTGCAAACATCTTGCAACCTTAAAGAGGAAAGTATAGACAGGAATTGTGAAAAGGAAACCGTTCAATCATTTAATGTCGTTAGTGTAAGGAACCTCAACGTAAGAGGTTATGAAAGTCTACGTGAGGGTGTGGTTTTTACAGCTGAATGCCTTTTCCTGACACCCACCTCAGAGACAAGTTTATGGGAAATGAAACTCAGCTATCATGTCGAATGTGAAGCTCCTAGTCTAGGAGAAAGTCATGTTGAGGTGATTGTCTACAGGGAGTGTGGTAAACGAGACAACAACAACAACAACAAAAAGCATACATGTAAAGGGAATATTATGGAATTTTCGAGTACATGTAGTCAATTTTAATAAAAATTGGATAAATTTCATGGTTTGTACACCACTTGGCTAAATTCGGTAAATTTTAGTGAATTTTCATCTATATTCGTCTAATTTTATATGAATTTGAGGTAGTTTAAACCATGCTTAGGTAAATCAATGGAATTTCAATAAATCTGGTAGTCATTTGTTGAATTTTGCTGGAATGTTGTGTCATTTGGTCAATTTGCGGAAAATGTAGTGGATTTTAGGAAAATTTAAGGTAAATCATGGGCAAGCACTCTATTATTAGCTGAGTTTCTAATACAATTTTTGCATACCCTAGGACCAGTATTGCATTATAAGGCATGCCATGTGTTAGCGTTCTTAAAAGCCAGTGATAAAAAACAAAAAGAGGTCTTTAATTCCACCCCTGGGCGTCATATCTAGTGTCATGTAGGTTGACGATCACGGAGTCCCAGCTGAGACCGTCATTGCTTCCACTAACTTGTGCTAGGCTCCTCACTCTCTTATTTCCTGTCGACCACACTTGCTCAACTCTTGTTCTCTACCGACCCCAACATGATTAGAGTATCCGAGCCCTAGGGAGTCTCTTCCTTTTGCAACTTCATTGGCCCTGGTTTATTTATTTTTTCTGATATCCTGAGGAGGCAGCCTTGCTTTTTTATTTTCATGTTATTTCCTGTCTTTTGCCCAAGCCCCCTCAAGAAGGTAGGGTGTATTTAGCCCCACGACTTGCGATGCACTCTGCCTATGGCTACACCCTCAAGGGCTGATCAGTTTGGAAGTTGGCAACCCCAAGGGATTTCTGAGCTGAGTCCAGTTTTCCTCCTCTTTATCCATTACCTCTGGGGCAAAGCCACTCCTAGTATACTTTTTATCTGCCTTTCATGGCTCTCCTTCCTTCCAACTCCCTCAATCCTTATGCTTGAGGGTTGAGGGCCATTTTTTATTCCTTCTGTCCTTTATTTGACCAATTGTTTTCCATTTCTTATTCTAGTATATAAGCGTATAGTAGCTTAGATTTAATTTTCATCTTTACGATGTCCCAAACCATTGAGGGTCGCTGTAGAACGCTTCTCTCTTGTCCAAAGGACAGCATGTTGAATTCCTCACTGGCTCATGAATTTTATACTTTGTTCACTTAGTTCTCATGGCTTTGAAACTGGCTGTCGGTAACGTGATCATTATTCATTTTAACTTCAGCGTACTAAACTAATTTTAAATTAGTTAATTTTAAATTAATTATTTTAAATTAATTTTAAATTCAGATTTGTGTTTCACAGTAAACACAATGATTATTCTCCGTTTAAAACAAGCCATACCATTCTTTTTCTAACATGATAGCTTATACGTGGGCATGGAAAGTAGTATAATCATCAGCTAAGGATTCAATTTCCATTACCTACACCTCTCATGGTATGCCAATTCGTTAAACTATAGAAAACGTTTCTATATGTTCTGTTACATTATTATTTCACCATCTCACCGTGTAGTGGTTAACCTACTTGGTTGTCAACCCTAAGGTCTTGCCTTCCAACCCCGACTATACCATGACATTCATTTCAAGGTTGCCATAAGCTTCACTAAGCCTTTGTCAAACCTAACAACGATCTAGTCATGTGCAGAGCACGCCCGCTATCATGCAAATGAGTAATATGAAACTTCCTGACAAGGTCGCTGTGCTGTTATCGCCAAGGGACACTAGACAAACCAAAGCCAGAGTCTCTGTGCAGATTCAACACAGCGGTAGTAGGCAAGCCTAGGTTTGTTTAAAAATCATCATGAATATAGCTCCACTGTCACTACAGAGGCCCCGGTTCGATTTTTTTTCACAAGGCTGCAACAGGGTAGACTGAGTCTTGACAGGTAAAACTTTTTGGGGTCCATTCGTGAACCAGGGTAAAGGGTTGGCCATCCTGACTTGTTCAACACCTCAAACCAATGTTTACTATTACTGGTGAGTTATCATTTTTTCTTTCTTCGGCTTTTCCCAATTATTTTGAGTCGCCGGAGCCAACCAGGCTCATTTTGGTTTTGGCCGGGGATTTAAGGCCGAATGCCCTTCCTGACGCCA
Organism: Meconema thalassinum; assembly: GCA_946902985.2. Taxonomy (NCBI): domain Eukaryota; kingdom Metazoa; phylum Arthropoda; class Insecta; order Orthoptera; family Tettigoniidae; genus Meconema; species Meconema thalassinum. Next base: position 159,760,496 of record OX336399.1, on the reverse strand, counting down.
CGTGATTTTTTTCACGTGAAAATTCCAACCCCCGCCGTCACCGGGATTTGAACCCCACCTGCCCGAGTAAAGACGAGCAGCTACGCACCTGCGCCATCACGCTCCCCACAGGTTAGTTATCTATCCGCACATTAATCCATAATTACCTAATAATAATAATAACAACAATCATCCTCCATACACATGTCCATTAAAGCATGGTTTCACAAAGATGCTTATGCTTTTAGGTGTATAACACATTTTTCCCCCATAACATAACTATTTACTGTTTTAGGGGTGAAATGACCTATCCAGGTAAAAGCCCTAATCATCCCCTATTTTTTAAGCTATCACACCTAATTTTATGATTCTTCGTTTCCGAGATAGGGATTTTTCAATTTTGGGGGGTAGTTTCACCCCCCTGCTATTTTTCATCAAAAACAAAAGATCTTAGGTTCATTTATCATTTTTTAGGTGTATAACACATTTTTTCCCCATAACATGACTATTTACTGTTTTAGGGGTGAAATGACCTATCCAGGTAAAAGCCCTAATCATCCCCTATTTTTTAAGCTATCACACCTAATTTTAGGCTTCTTCGTTTCCGAGATAGGGATTTTTCAATTTTGGGGGGTAGTTTCACCCCCCTGCTATTTTTCATCAAAAACAAAAGATCTTAGGTTCATTTATCATTTTTTAGGTGTTTAACACGTTTTTCCCCCATAACATGACTATTTACTGTTTTAGGGGTGAAATGATCCATCGAGGTAAAAGCCCATATCATCCCCTATTTTTTAAGCTATCACACCTAATTTTAGGCTTCTTCGTTTCCGAGATAGGGATTTTTCAATTTTGGGGGGTAGTTTCACCCCCTGCTATTTTTCATCAAAAACAAAATATCTTAGGTTCATTTATCATTTTTAGGTGTTTAACACGTTTTTTCCCCCATAACATGACTATTTACTGTTTTAGGGGTGAAATGATCCATCGAGGTAAAAGCCCATATCATACCCTATTTTTTAAGCTATCACACCTAATTTTAGGCTTCTTCATTTCCAAGATAGGGATTTTTCAATTTTGGGGGGTAGTTTCACCCCCCTGCTATTTTTCATCAAAAACAAAATATTTTAGGTTCATTTATCATTTTTAGGTGTTTAACACGTTTTTTCCCCATAACATGACTATTTACTGTTTTAGGGGTGAAATGATCAATCGAGGTAAAAGCCCATATCATATGACCTTTCATTATTCCCACCCTTTTGTTTATTACCGCTTTGTTCGAGCCCATGCCAATCTGTTATCATGATGCTATACACTCACTCATTGTTTCAAACTTTGCGTTGCATGATGAGTCCATAATGAACCTAGGCTATGACATACACATTATAAATCCGCACACTGTATAATGACACCAGCCTCTTATCTCTCTCTGCTGCGAGGCACGTACGATGATAAGACCTGTGTCTGTCTGGATCGCCGTGGGTCAGTCTCAATGCTTTCAATTCTCATTGCATTAAACATGTTCTCTCTCTGCGTGTGAGCCCTGACCAGTCAAGACAAATAATAATAATAATAATGCATAAATGTTTTACTAACATCATAGCGCATAACCTAACGTGACTTCAAATCTGGTTTCTTACATTTTTCCCCGTTTTCCTCAACGATCTCGAAAAAAATAACGGAAACCATCATTTTAGGTTTTCCATACCTACATTCCCGTAAACAGAACGACATAAATACATCGACATGACCATCATAAAAATCGCCTCATTCGTTTTCCAAATAACGCGAAAATGAACAAAAAACACCTTTTCCATAAGAAAACCATGTTTCCAGCTTTTTGCCTTTTTCATATCTATATCCCCGTAAAGAGGACAATGAAACGAAATAAATACTATCACACACGTCATTCTCACGTTTTCGGTTTTCACAATATAAGGGAAAATCACAAAACCCATTTGTGACTAAAAAAAACATGTTTCCAGCTTTTAACCTATTCCATATCTATATCCCCGTAAAGAGCACAACGAGACGAAAACATACTATCACGCACGTCATCATCACGTTATCCGTTTTCCAAAAATCGGCAAAAATGTGAAAAACGCATTTTTCGACCCAAAACCCTAAGTTCACCTTTTCGACACCTACATTCCCGTAAAGAGCACAACGAGACGAAAAAAACGAATCCAAGCACGCTCTCCCAGCATGGCCCGTTTTCCAAAAATCGGCAAAAATGTGAAAAACGCATTTTTCGACCCAAAACCCTAAGTTCACCTTTTCGACACCTACATTCCCGTAAAGAGCACGACGAGACGAAAAAAAGGAATCCAAGCACGCCCTCCTAGCATGGCCCGTTTTCCAAAAATCGGCAAAAATGTGAAAAACGCATTTTTCGACCCAAAACCCTAAGTTCACCTTTTCGACACCTACATTCCCGTAAAGAGCACGACGAGACGAAAAAAAGGAATCCAAGCACGCCCTCCTAGCATGGCTCGTTTTCCGAAAATCGACAAAAATGTGAAAAACGCATTTTTTGACCCAAAACCCTAAGTTCACCTTTTCGACACCTACATTCGCGTAAATAGCACCATGAGACGAAAAAAAGGAATCCAAGCACGCCCTCCTAGCATGGCCCGTTTTCCGAAAATCGACAAAAATGTGAAAAACGCATTTTTTGACCCAAAACCCTAAGTTCACCTTTTCGATACCTACATTCGCGTAAATAGCACCATGAGACGAAAAAAACGAATCCAAGCACGCCCTCCTAGCATGGCCCGTTTTCCGAAAATCGACAAAAATGTGAAAAACGCATTTTTTGACCCAAAACCCTAACTTCACCTTTTCGATACCTACATTCCCGTAAAGAGCATGACGAGACGAAAAAAACGAATCCAAGCACGCCCTCCTAGCATGGCCCGTTTTCCAAAAATCGGCAAAAATGTGAAAAACGCACGTTTTGACCCAAAACCCTAAGTTCACCTTTTCGACACCTACATTCCCGTAAAGAGCACAACGAGACGAAAAAAACGAATCCAAGCACGCCCTCCTAGCATGGCTCCTTCCATTCCAAGGTCGCAGGGGCTCACAACTTGCTAAGTGAGACAGCTCTGTCATCATCCCACTACTAACCTCTGACGCAGCCAATGAAGCTCACGTCGCTGGCGCGCCAATTTAAACGTGTAAATCTTAATTTTTCATCTAGTACAAGGGGAAGTTAATTTCCGAAAGATTTCTCTTCACGGTTCTGCCTATTTGGGCTCACGCAACGTATCTGCAAAGTTCCAGCAGGATCTGCGATTCCCCGGTTCAGAGACTTCCCTTGTAAGATGACATCGTTTGGCGTGGCAACTGCGTGTTGTTCTACGAAGCGCAATGCGATATCAACAGCAGTTGCAGCTTCAGTATAAGTCACATTGTCTGCCGAAGTTTCTTCTTCCTCACTGTTAGCTACATTCCCGTCATGTTGACTTTGGACCAGACTCACGATTTCATGTTCGCTGTTTGCGCCAAACCAGCCCAGCCTGCCTCACTCAATATAGGCTACAGTCCTATACCGTAAAGAGGGCTGGTCATTATGTTATGGATATGTTTCGGCTAATCCGAACAAATTGAAATCCGAACAGGCTACAGCCCCAATTAGTTCGGATTTGAGGGGTTATACTGTATTTCTGTAAGTCGCAATGCAATTCCAATACTGTGAAAGTTTCCAGACGGTTATAAGGTTATCTCTGAACCAAATTAAACTGTAAAATGCAACAATACATACAGTATAATGCGCTTAAGGGGGTCAAGGGGCACTCGAGAATTTTTTCACGTAATTTTCACGTGTGAGTGTGGTACGAAAGGTCTTTTTCACCAGACTATAATGTGTCTCCGAAAACCATATTTAAAGGCCCTTAAATTAACAGTGTCTGTGATATTCCCAGAAAACTAACTTCGCTCTGATATACCTATGAAGGAATGACAAACCCCTAACCACTGCACCAGTAGCTGAATTGATAAAGTCTGATTATTCATACCAAGGATAAATAAGTCATAGCATTCACGATTGAGATTTTGCTAAGTGTACTCTTTACAGCTAAATATTCGCGGGCGAAGCCGCGACGGGTAATGCTAGTTATTATTATACTACCTCTGGCTGAAGAGGTTGAGTTTTGACTAAATGGCTGATGAGTAGGGACCGGGCATTTATGTATAAAAAACTATTAAAATATGCATGCAATTATGCACTAAAATGTAGAAAATATTGAAAAATATGCACTTAACAATAACCCGTCGCCTCCGTAGCGTAGCGGTCAGCATGGTTAGCTGCCGCCCCGGAGGTCCTGGGTTCAATTCCAGGCTCTGCCACGAAATTTGAAAGTGGTACGAGGACTGGAACGGGGTCTACTCAGCCTCGGGTGGCCCAAATGAGTAGAGGGGGTTCGATTCCCCCTCAGCCATCCTCGAAGTGGTTTTCCGTGGTTTCCCACTTCGTCTTCGGGCAAATGCCGGGATGGTACCTTCAAGGCCACGGCCGCCTCCTTCCCTCTTCCTTGCCTATCCATCCTAACCATCCCTTCCCTTCCCTCATGAGGCCACTGTTCGCTTTGCAGATGAGGCCGCCTGGGCGAGGTGCCAATCCCACCTCACCAGTTGTATCCCTTCCGATTCGATGTTCCCAGCTCTTGGACGCTGCCCGTAGAGGCGGTAGTGGTGAGTTCCCTCGCTGAGTCCGTGGGTTCCACCAACCTGGAGGGTAAACGACAAAAAAAAAAAAAAAAAAAAAAAAAAAAAAAAACAATCTTATTCACTCTTCTTTCCCTCAATCGCCGTAATATGTGCATTCGTTTTTACATGTTGTTCAAGTTGAATTCTATTTACATTTCACTTCCTTCGAGCATCTTTGACAATTGATGACACCGCCATCTGTTGAATAATCTCCTAATTACCTGACACCCACTGATTTAATAAATACTTTCTGCTGCTCTTCTCTAGGCATTTTGAGTAAAGGATATGCAGACTAAGAATAAAGTAACACTTTAACATAAGAAACTTCTCACAAAACTAACCTCGGGCTGCCGGGCTGACGAAAGGAATGTTCCACCCCATTCCCTTCTTGCAATGTATTATTATTTAGCTTATGGCTGTCAGTGCCGGGAGTGTCGGAGGACAAGTTCGGCTCTCCAGGGACTGTAGCTGCTTCAGTGCGGACACCCAAGGGGTGAGCTACAAGTTACGTTCAATTACAAGTAGTTCCAACTTTCGCTGCCAGATGTCACTGACACCTAGTGGTGAACGTTGGAACTTTCATAGAGCGTTTCAACGAAATCTAACCTACAATTTAGCGTCACACAAGTTTAATTAGTGGAAGGTACTTTGAAGGCATACTGAAGCATTATAACGCTCAAAAAATCCAACGACTGCAGGCGGGTTTGAACCCGCGATCTTGGGCATAGAAGCTTAGCATGCTACCTACTTGAAATAGCCACGCAAAATGCTTTCGTAAAATACTGTTACCCCGTTATATGCTTCTCAGAAAGTTGTTTGCAAGGAATACTGGACAGATGGTGAAAGGAATGTCCCACCCCATCCATTTTTTGAAATACCAGGCGTAAAGTACTGTTATCTGTTGCTTACAAGGGATGTCCAACACGCAGGCGAAACCAATGTTGTTCAATACTTCATTTCAAATGTATATGCTGAAATATGCTGTTATATTCAGAACTAGAAACCCGGCCCGGCTTCGCCCGGGAACAGTTATGGATGAATTACGTGATAAACGCTTTTTTTTTCTTTTTTCGATATCAATGAACTACGACATACATCAGTTTTACATCTCGACATGATGGGTTAAAATCACTGACTGGGCTATTAATTATATTATCATGGAGATGCATGTGCAACGAATTCTTGTTAGACGTAATTTAAGAATGGCGAGGTGCATGAAATAAGAATGCCCCCTCCGTCCAATCTAAAAACACTGGGTGATGTATTGAAGATAGAGATATGCTCTCCCGGACTTTTTTTAAAAACTTTTCATGCTGAACAATTCTTACACTCATAGTATATTGATATTTTTGACGGTTTGCCCAGCGTAACCTTAAAAAGCGTACGGACGCCAGGTTCCTTTTCGACATTTTCACTAAAATCGTTACTGCTTGGCTTCCTTTCATCATAAATAAATAATTTTCTACATAAACCTTCCTCGATATATCCTTTACAGAATGGTGAAAACCGCATCAAATTCCATCCAGTGGTTCTCGAGATTACCCGTGACATCCAAGAATCGGGGACTGTTTTATACTAAGTAGAGATATGCAATAAATCCACAAAATATGCATTTGCACAAGCGCATATGCAACTTCCGGTCCCTACTGATTACTCAGTGGCATAACTTGGGATTGCTTCTGGAGGGAGGATGAGCTAAGTCAAAATTACATCGGGGTGTGGGATGAGATCACAAGACACACTGAGACATAATAAATGAAAGGTAATATACGGTCCTGACGTTTTAAAACCTCCTATCTATATTTTTTTCCGATTTTTATTCCATTAGCATTTGATAGGTTGTACATTAGTTGCACTTGTTAATGTGCAAATGATCGAAATATACCAGTTTTGTAGATATTAAATTACCCAGTCTTATCGCTTCGCTCGAAGCCAAAGACTCTTGAAATGTTAGAAAATTATATGCATAATACTTATCTTGTTTCAAATTACTCGCGAACGGCAAGTGCAAACCAAGGGCAAAGCAATGTCAAGCGCGCGGGATGCCGCACGCTCCCCAGAGCCCCTTCCATCCGGTCTAAAAACACTTATAGTGGGCGATGTATTGAAGATAGAGATATGCTCTCGCGGACTTTTTTGTATAACTTTTCATGCTGACCAATTCTTACGCACATAGTATATTGATATTTTTAACGGTTTGCGCAGCGTAAGCTTAAGAAACGAACGGACGCCAAGTTTGTTTTCGACTTTTTCACTGAAATCGTTACTGCTTGGCTTCCTTTCATCATACATAAATTATTTTCTACAGGCTCTTTCCTCGAGATATCCTTTACAGAATGGTGAAAACCGCATCAAAATCCATCCAGTGGTTCTCGAGATTACCCGCTACATCCAAGAATCGGGGATGTTCGTCTTATACTAACGAAGTAGAGATTGTCGGGGAACACATGCACCAAGCTGTACTATGACATCACACTCCTCAGTGCATCTGGGTACATTTCGTCCCGTCACCGTAACTTAACGCCAGACCCCAGCGTAACGACGAAGTCGACAAGATCATTTAAAATGAAAATATTAATAAACTACAGTTTCCAACTATAGCTTAAAGTCTTTCCATTTAGCCATGATACTCAGAGGATTAAGGGACTTCTCGGAACTAAACTGACGTCACTCACTCACCCTCCCGACCCGCTCGACGGACCGGCCGGTGGCAAACAATGACTCACCTACTGGCGCTGTCCCACAGGACTAATCTTTTATTTCAAGTTTAAATTTACGATTTTCAATTTTTTTTTATTTCTACATAAAATTCTAAAGAAAATGAGTCCAAACGCGACTGAAATGCTTCATATCCACGGAGTGATAGTCGGTCAAAACATGACATATTTCGTGCCGTAATTGTTTGTTGTAAATTAGTCAGTTGCAATTAAAAAAATATAAATTACATGTAAAAAAGTTTAAGAAGTAAGAAGTGGGACAGCGCCAGTAGGTGAGTCATTGTTCGCCACCGGTCGGTCCAGCTAGCAGGTCGGGAGTGTGAATGAGTGGTCAGGTGAGTTCCGAGAAGTCCCTTAATCCTCTGAGTATCATGGCCAAACGGAAAGACTACAACAGCGCTACAAGTCAACACAATATAATAAGCCTATTCGCTTTCCAAAATGACACACTCGGATACCAGCTAACAACTGGTGTATTTTTGGAAAGGGATGAGGAAAGGTAGTGGTGCTTCACCCATCTCACTCCACACCTCTGGCTAACTGAACAGTTGACCATTTTGCTCATACAGTAAGAGTAAATGTTACACGAATGAATAGAAATGCCTTCAAACACTATCCAATCATTTGTCATCAGTCCGAAGAATGGTTTTATACAAAATTAGAAGCTTCACATTTCATCTCAGCAATTTTTCTAGGTCTATACCGTGTCTTCACCAAGAAACACTAAGATCAGCGGGCTCTTGTTGTCCGTGCCCGGACCCCCACAGGAGTAGCGAACTGCGCGCTACCTCTCTTCTTATGAAACGTCATAAGTAGGGCTCGGATTTTTAGATAAATACATATTTTTTTATGTAAATACATAAATTCCCGCTTTTCACTTATTAGCACATAAAAAAGACATAATATTAACATTTTTAAAAATCAGTATGCTAGATCTTTCAGTTTATTGCATTTTTGTTCAGTTTTACTTCAACGGGGAAGAACCAGTGAGCTATCTAATCTTCATGCAGAACTTATGTCAGCTTGCAACTGTGTTATTCTTAGCTTGTCGTCCCGTGCTACTCACTGTGGAAGCCGGGGATTTCCAGATAATTTTACTTCTGATGGGGGCGTTCTGTTCTGCCAACCATGTGGAAAAGCAATCAAGACTGAACAGCGATGTCAAGTTACACAACACCTCAAAGGCAAAAAACAATTTGCCGCAGTTTCGCGCCTTTAGGAGAATTGTTTTGCGGATCGTCGGTCATTTGTGATGAACTACCTGAAGATGTATCACATGTATTGTAATTTTTCAATAGTCAGTAAGGCATAGCATAAATTGCATTCGTGAGTGCTGCATATTGTTTATATTCACATTAATAAACTAAATTATAATTAAATATTTTCACTTTTGTGTCACATATTTCAGGTATTTTTAATACATAAAAAATAAATATTTTCCCGATTTTTAGCACCTAAAAATCCGAGCCCTAGTCATAAGATATCGCAAAAGTTAGATATGTCAGTGGTATCACTTTAATAACTCTATTTAATGAAGTTTAGAGAGAAGAAAAAACGCATAGTAACCTATCTTGTAGAGCAGGAGTTCTCAACCTTTTAGACACTGCGACCCCCTTTTTAGGCTGAGTATTTTGGCAACACCCGCCGCCAAGTTTTAACGTTAAAACAATAATAATCAAAACACCACAATGATTGTTACAAAGTCATTAGGTAAGGATATGAGTTCTGTTTTGTGGGTAGTCAATCCGTTCAGGGAACCAGCCGTAACAAAAGCTGAGCTAAGTGCTCGTCTTCATGACGAACTGATAGAGATTTCAAGTGATCAGTTAGTGAATCTAACTTTTAACAATGCTTGTGTCGACAAATTTTGGATAAGTATGAAGAAGGAACACCCGAACTGTCCACAACAGCGTACAAATATTGATGTCATTTCCTACATCTTACAACTGTGAACAAGGATTGTCCATAATGGTGAATTTAAAAACCAAATTAAGAAATCGTTTGACACTAGGAAATGGCATTGTTTTGTGTCTTACAAAAATCATTCCCAACATTCAAAAATTGGTTAATTCAAAACAAGCTCAAGTTTCTCATTAATGGAATTAAAAAACGTAAACGTTTAGTACAATGTGAGTGTATTCTTTCTTTAATAAAAAACTACAGCAATAACTTTTTCTTTTTAACCTTTTCTCCGTATCTCGCGCCCCAAGACATATCCTGCGACCTCCCCCCAAGACTGAAAGAGAAGGATGTAAACGAAAGATTCAAGGAGAGTATAAAGGAAGGACTAACGAAAAATCCTAAACAAACTTCAATTGCAGACGAATAGGCACTTTTGAAGAATAAAATAACAAAATCCGAAGAAGAAAACATTGGTAGGAAAGAAACAGTAAGTAGAAAACCTTGGATCACTCAGGATATACTAGAATTGATGGATGAAAGGCGGAAACACAAGAATGTAAGAGATGAAAAGCGGAAAGCAGAATACAGACGTCTGAGAAATGAGGTTAACAAGAAGCGCAAGGAAGCGAAAGAAGAATGGTTGAAAGAGAAATGTGCAGGTATAGAAAATTGTCTGAAATTAGGAAAAGTAGACACAGTTTATCGAAGGATTAAGAATACTTTTGGGGAAAAGAAGGCTAAGTGCTGTAATATTAAGGACACAAATGGAAAGCCTCTAACAGATAGGGAAGATAAGGTCGAGAGATGGAAAGCTTACATAGAGTGTTTGTATAAAGGAAAGGAGATTGAGAATCATGTAATGGAAAGGGAGGAGGAAATTGATGATGATGCAGAAGGAGATTTATTATTGAGATCGGAATTTGACAGAGCATTGGAAGACTTAAGCAGGAACAAGGCACCAGGCATAGATGATATACCGATTGAGTTGCTACGCTGCATAGGAGATGAAGGTCTGATCAGGTTATTTCACTTGCTGCGTAGGATTTATGAGACAGGTGAGGTATCCTCTGATTTCAAGAAGAATGTTATCATCCCTATACCGAAGAAAGTGGGAGCTGATAGATGTGAAGATTACCGTACAATCAGCTTGATTACTTATGCTTCAAAGATCCTGCCTAGAATAATTTACAAGAGGATGGAAAGCCAGATAGAAACGGAATTGGGTGAAGACCAGTTTGGTTTTAGGAGGAATGTAGGAACAAGGGAAGCTGTACTAAGTCTTTGGCTGAATTTGGAAGGTAGAATATGGAAAGATAAGAGAACGTTCATGGCATTTGTAGACTTAGGAGGCTTTTGATAACGTTCATTGGACTAAATGTTTTGACATTTTGAAAATGATTGGAATAAAGTACAGGGATAGGAGGGTGATCTACAATCTATACAGAAACCAGACAGCAGTCATTCGAGCTGAAGGACTTGAGAGAGAAGCTGGTATTCAGAAAGGTGTAAGGCAAGGCTGCTACTTATCAGTTATCACCCATACTTTTCAATCTGTACATTGAACAAGCAAAGAAGGAAATTGGAGAAAAATTTAAAGTGGGAGTGAAGATTCAAGGAGAAATAACTTCAACTCTGAGATTTGCCGATGACATCGTCATCTTGGCCGACACGCCTGAAGATTCGAATGAGTTTTTGAATGGTATGGACTCCGTCTTGAGGAAAGAATTAATGATGAAAATTAATAAATGTAAAACAAAAGTATTGGAATGCAGCCGAAATAGATCAGAAACCTCTATGGACATCAAATTGGAAGGTGAAAAGCTGAAAGAAGTAGGATACTTCTGTTACTTAGGAAGCAAAATAACCAGTGATGGACGAAGCAAAGAGGATATAAAAAGTAGGTTGCTCAGGAAAGGAAAGCATTTCTACAAAAAAGGAATATGTTGACATCGAATATAGATTTAGGTATTAGGAAGTTACTTTTGAAAGCCTTTGTCTGGAGGGTGGCACTCTATGGAAGTGAAACTTGGACTATTGGTCCAAGCGTTCGAAATGTGGTGTTACAGGAGAATGGTGAAGATCAGATGGGTAGATAGGGTTACAAACGAGGAGGTATTAAGACGCGTGGGAGAGGAGAGATGTTTCTGGCGACTGTTAACGAAGAGAAGAGATAGGTTGGTAGATCACATACTAAGACACCCAGGAATAGCAAGCTTAGTTATGGAAGGAAGTGTCAAGGACAAGAACTGTAGGGGTAGACCAAGGTTAGAATATGTTAAACAGATTGCCTCGGATGTAGGGTGTGGTAGCTATGTAGAGATGAAACAATTAGCTCAGGACAGGGAGGCATGGAGAAATGCATCAAACCAGTCAATAGACTGAAGACTCAAACAACAACTGAAGAATAGTCAGTGAAACCTACATTGATAAAATACGAAAAGTAGGAAAAGAGGACTATAAGAACCCCCTGCAACCCTACACTAGTCACGACCCATACTCCTCTTACATCTTTCTAACTGTGCTACCTTGTTCCAAATAATATGATGCCCGATCGAAACATTAGAATCGTAAACATCGGAGAGAAGACGCATTGTTATTGGTCAGTTCAACGAAGTCACATGTTCCCAATGTGAAACGGACCATTAACTGCAGGCGAAGCGCAAGCGAGCATCGGCACGTTTGTTTTGATCGGGCGTCAACTTACAAGGAACGGTGAGTATTCTTGATATTTTACAACCTCCAGGCTAATACGGCACCTCGTGGTGTAGCGGCTAGCATTCTTGGCTGTCGCACCCCGAGGTTAGGGTTCGATTCCCGGCTCTGCCAAGAAATTTAATTCAGGTCTGAGGACTGGATTGTAATCCCTACCTGGAAATTTAGTTGCCATCTCATTTTCCTTTCCGTTTCATGACGTTTATGCGAATATTAATAGAATTGAGCATTATTTCGGTTTATTTGCAGTGTAAGCAACGTAAAAACAAACAAACGTTTTCCGCATAAGGGACCCCATGATCCTCGGATTACCGTTCTATACTCTTTCCGCTGCCTGGAAACTACGGCAACATACGTGGCTCATCCCTCACAACAACCCGCGCCAAAAATGCTATTTTATCTAAACACTTGACCATCTGGAACTTCCACGTCTGTTAGTTTCATTTCTGGTCAAACCCTCATACACCATAAATTTGGACGAAATCGAGTAGGCGCGGTCCCCTTGTTAAACCATTTCCTTAAATGGGTAAGCTCAAGTTATAACGTTACCTATCTCTTTTTTCTACTTCAATATCTTCTAATACAATTTTCAGTCTCTCTTTGTAGTGTCCTGGTAGGCCCCTCGTTCCATGTTATCAAAATCATCCGTAGTGACGCTTACTTGATAATCGTCTCACAAGATTATAATTTTTAGTTAATAATACGTCATTCCTTTGTAACAACTTTTCAAGAGCGTTTAAATGATTGGAACATATATTAATTAATAGTTTTCACAGTCATATAATCTCTCTTATGGTAAAGATTTAGATTCGAATTATATTTCAATTATATTTTTTTCTAATGACAATGCTTGACTTGATGCTTGTGTTCTATATCTGTTACACCCTGCACATACCCCTGAAATGGAGCAACAATTACAAAATTCCTGAAGGAGGAGAAACAAGCATGTCAAGGCAAGAGAGACCTGAAGCAAGAATATTAACCATGACGGAATATGTGTTTAATAGACGTATTAACACTCAATCAGAAGGCTTCTATGGGACACAAAGAACCCACGCCGATCTGCAAAATGCCCCCACTGAACACTGTTTTGGGCGAGTTATTGCCAGTTGTCCACATTCAGATGTCTACAAAGTTTGGAGATTTCATTTTTCCAGGAACTTCGTGGTCTTCCTACTGACCTTTTTCCTCTTGGTACTTCTTTAAAGATGTTTAAGACTACCCTATCGTCTCCCATCCTTAGTAAATGACCAGCCCATTGAAATCTTCTGGAGTTAATGCTTGCTGTAATAGTGCCTGTATGTGTTTATTTGATATCTTTTTCCAGCTTTGAGATGCGGAGTCAAAAAATGGTCCAAACATTTATTTTCGAAAACCTGCAACTAGTGTTTTTCCTGTTTTGTTAAACTCCATGATTCTGCACCATAAGTTAGAACTGACCCAATGATGGTATTGTAGGCTATATTTTCTCGTCAAAAATTTGGACCCCAATAAAAGAATGCAGAGAGTAGTACACTTTGTTAGCATTCTGTATTCTAACTTTAATTTCCACTTCTCTATCATTTATTCTGTTCATCAATCATGACTCCTAAGAATTTGAAATATTCAACCCGCTCAAAACTATGCTTCCCAATAAGAAGAGGTAACCGGTTCCCAAACACATGAATAGATGTAGGCTAATGCGATCCATGCTTATGTTGACCCCAATGAAGGGTTCAATACACGTTACAATACACATTATAGAATTAAGATGTGTGTGTGTCTCAGTAAACTCAATTAAGAGAGGCCTGGCCTTCTCTACTGGAAACCAAACACAAGAACATTAATAACAAGTAGTTCCGTGACGAACTAAAGAGCCTAACTTTTCTTAAAATTATAGAGACCATATATCAACAGTTGGCAGACCTAGCGACTCTAAATACATATATTCATAGTTCCATCTCTTAAGTTACACAATGCACATGTAAAGTTTTGGTTGAGGTCCAAATGCTAGAATGCACGTTACATGTATTTAAATACTGAATTTATCAGCATGCGTAAAATTAGGTTGGTGACACTGCCATAAATGGGCTGCTCAAACATAAATCAAAATGTTATGAGCTATATCGATCACTGAAAATTATCCTACGTTTGCAGGTACTATATGTGTGCAAAGTTTAGAACTGTTGGCCTGCATACTTTCTGATATATTGAGATTAGGATAAAATGTATAGGATGCATTTTTCAACAGTTGGCAGCCCTGGTGACATTAAAAGAATGCATATTCATAACTGATCCGGTGCGCTATTCACATACTAAATTTGGTTGAAATCCAATAGATAGTATGGAGGTTACATGCATCTAAGTATTGGACCTATCAGCAGGCATATAATCATGTTGGCAACATACTCATCTATGGGTTCCTGTAAAGTAATCTGATGTAATATTATTTATATGTGTGTCAATTTTGGAGCAATTTCCATGCAATTCTTCCGAGATATCCAACATAGACCTCAATTTTCAATTGTGATTTTTCAGCAGTTGGTAGCACTGACGTCTTTCAAAATATGGCCGTGAGATATTCGGCCATACCAAATTTGGTTTCGATAGCTGCAGCCGTTTAGGAGTTGATAGACACACACACACACACACACACACACACACACACACACACAAACGGAGAGACAGAAGGACAGACAGACACACATTTACCCGGATCGATCTCATAAGTCTACTTTTTCCTCATATTTACGAAATGTGAAAAGTAGGCTAAAAATCCCCACGTTTGTGAAGAGACACAAATTAAAAGGTAACTTCAACTCGGACTTAACACCAAGGCACGAAGGGTCTTGTTTCTCTGAGCACCAGGCAAGGAGGGTCCCACTGCAAGCAGTAGATAATCGAATCGGCGATACAGAGCAGGAAATGGAGAGGGTGAGACGGACTTCTCAAGGAAATTGGTTTCTTTATCCAGCCGGAACAGGAGTCTCAGCTCGCCAACTGCACTTGACCCAAACAAATACCAAGTCCACCTTGCAGATAGCTTACACACCTCATCATGGGGAACAAGAACTACATTTTGTTTTAAGGGGAGGAACAGTGAGGTCATCTGCCCTATTAACACAGATAAAAAAAGATAGCTTTGAAACCATTTTCAGTTTTGCCGCTGTTACTCGGGGATAGTTAAAATACTGTTTTTTTTTTTTAATATACAACTAATAAAGAAAGCTTTTCAGTCGGTCAACAATTACATTAGGCGGGGAAAAAAGTATTGATATGCCCTAACATGAAAACACTACATACGATATTTATCACAAAATAACGTTTTAATGAACAAAAATAGCGGATTCGGTGGCGTAGTTGGTCGCTTGCTGAGCTTCTATGCCCAAGATCGCGGGTTCAAACCCGCCCGGGGTAGTCGGATTTTTTAAAGCGTTAAAAATCCCTCAGTATACCTTCATTCGAAGGGGAAATAAAGCCGGCGGTCCCATTTCATAGATTTATGGCATGATAAAAAACCTTCCACTAATTACACATGTGTGAAGCTAAATTATAGGTTATATTTGACTAACGCTCTTAGGTTCCAAAGTTCGTCACCAGGAGCCGACTGTTGTGGCATCTAGTAATAAAATTCAGAACTAGTTGGTCGTTGACGCTGGCGTTTGGTAGCAAAAGTGGGAACTACTTGAAAATCGAATGTTTGCAGTACTTACTTGAATTAAAAAGAGATAACACACACTAATTCACCCATCACAATTAACACCGGTTAACAGACAGATTCTACACACACCCGAAGTACACGGGGCTACATGACCGCGTTGTCGCAGCCCCTAAACTACGGAACCAACCAACCTAACTCAGCCAAATGCAACACTGAAAAATGACTTCAAAACTTCATAATAAACTAGCTGTACCCGGCATGCGTTGCAATGCCAAAGAAATAAAGGAAGTGTAACGGTTGTAAATTTTTATTGAAATGTTTTTGGATACACGATCATTTTTAGTTTTTCCGTCTGGAGCATACGTGAATAAATAGGAAGGTTTTTCCGACACGTGAGCAGTCCATATGAGAAGCATGGAATTTTCAAATTTAGTCCACGCACTTGTAGGGATTGTCCCTGTGCTTTGTTGATGGTCATCTCAAATGCAAGTCACACTGGAAACTGCAAACGTTTCGAAACACACAAACTGCCGCTGAACTGTATGAAAGACACTCATTTTTGTAACGACTTATGAGCCACTTATTGTAAAATGGATTTACTGGTTCAGAAACCTTCGCAACCATGCACAACAGCTGACCAAAGTGCATTTGTTGATACGACTCGCGCGCCATCTAATGTAAAATAGATTATCTAATTCAGCAACCATCGCGGGCATGCGCACAACTCACCAATGGTGATTTGTTAAAACGATTAGACACCAAAACTCATTTGTTGAAACGACTCACGCGCCACCTATTGTGAACTGAATTTTCTAATTCAGAAACTTTTGCGAACGTGCGCACAACAGCTTATCAATGTTTCATCCCAATCGGATGAATGGAATATAGACTACGGGACAGGCAGGACGTAACATTAATTTCTGTATAGAGAGATGAGTCTTTTCGGATATAATGTCGTCTTGCGTACAAAAAGTTGTTATGATTACCCAGAAGTTGCTCTGCTCTTGGCCGTATTACATGATTTACTCTGTCCCCGAGGTAGAGCACGAAGAAATATTGCGACGTTACGTGATCGTCACCGAATTCGGTCTTCGCGGTCAAGTACGAAGAAATTTCGAGATGTTACACGATCGGCGCTGCTCTCGGCCACTTGACGAGATTCCCGCAAGTCTCTATGGTAGGACACGGAGAAACATCGCGATTTACGCAATCGGTGTCACACTCAGTCGTTAAACGAGATTTCCATTGCCCACGAGGCCGGGCACGAGAAAATCTACAGTAACTTTACTACGTAATCGGCACCATTTTCGTGTAACTCGCTCCATCGCAATCTGTCAGACTAGCGTAATACTAGCCCCATTTTCGCTACTTTCGTTACCGATCGACTGCCTGATAGAGAAGAGACCAAGCAAGTCAGTACAGAGACTTGGAGATCGTGGTCATCAACCACATCTGTGCTATTGTGATGTCCGTAATAGTGTATTAAAAATGTAAGCTAGGATTGGGAAGGAGGCGATCATGATTTTCAGTTTGCAACTATCCCGGTATTATCCTGGTGGAAAAACCACCTTCTAGATTGTCGGGGTGGGAATCGAAACCACAAGACTCTGCGTCACGAGACAGAGTGTACCCCGGTCCAACCCCTAGACCAGAATTAAATTGCTTGACAGAGCCGGAAATCGAACGCAGGACCTTAGGGACCGGGGTTTCATTAAATATTATTTACCATGAGAGCGCAAAGAATGGAAAAATGAATACTACTACTGAGATTAAGAAATTATGAACAAACAAAAACAGGGAATAACTTAAAGGGATTGGAAAACGAGAAAAAAGATTTGTACTAAAAATTAGGATCGAGGTATAAAAAGTAGATAGGAGAGAGGCGAGTGTCCATCTCGTCATCCTATAATACTATCATATTGAAAACAAGACGGTACCGGTAAATGCACAATTGATATCTTTGCTTTTCCATTTGAGGGGCTTGGACAACGTGGTTATTTAGCCCCGTGTATTTGGATCGCTCTGTGTTTGTGTAATAACCTTCATTACTGTGATGGCTGTATTAGGGTGTGTATTTGCAATTCAGATGAGGATAGGGTAGGAGGCACTGAGACCTTAAGTTAGGAATCATCCCGGCATTTGCCTGGAATAGAAGTGGGAAACCACGGAAATCCACTTCCAGGAAGGCTGAGCTGGAAATCGAACCCATCTCATATCAGTTTTGCCTCCCAAGGCTGAGTGTACCCTCAGATAAGAATTAATTTCTATGCAGAGCCGGGAATCCAACCCAGGGCCTTTGTATATTGAGTCTCAACACGTACACCGAGATCACAGAAGGGGTCAAAAAGATAATTAAGATAAAGTTGGAAAGTATCTCATTACAAAAATGTGCCTAGTATCTACACACTGAAGCAGTAAATAAAGAAACATAGACACGACGCGAAGAGCTTGACCTAGTTTTCGGACCATTTCCCCGATAAATGTTATCACCCTGCTTTACTCCATCCATACCGATCCGGGTGGTTACATTCCAGCGCTCCCTGATAAAACGCCTAAAGGTCACATGAAGTGTCGAAACAAAATAGAAGAAATCTGAAATCATTACTTCAACTATATTTACGAGCGCTGTTTTTTAAGTACGAGCCTTTTTTTTTAACCGAACATTTTATTTTGAAACTACATTTATTTTTAGGTTTTACATACCTTCTTCCTCTATTTTTCTACACAGTTGCCTTGTTTATTTAGGCACTTGTCATACCTTAAAACTAAGTTCTGAAATCCCTCTGCATAAAAGTTTGCCGCCTGCCCTGACAACCAAGAATACACGGCTGCTTTCACTTCTTCATCGTCGGCGAAGCGCTTCCCACCACGATGACGTTTCAGCTGCGAAAAGAGGTGGAAATCGCTCGGAACAAGAAGCGGATGATATGTTGAGTCGAATCATCACAGGAGATGAAACATGGGTATCCCATTCCACCCCTGAAACCAAGCAACAGTCAATGGAATGGCGACACTCAACCTCTCCTCTCAAGGTCAAACCCAAACAAACCCCGAAGAAGTGAAAACAGCCGTGAATTATTGGTTGTCAGAACAGGCGGCAAACTTTTATGCAGAGGGATTTCAGAACTTAGTTTTAAGGTATGACAAGTGCCTAAATAAACAAGGCAACTATGTAGAAAAATAGAGGAAGGTATGCAAAACCTAAAATTAAATGTGGTTTCAAAATAAAATGTTCGGATGATTTAAAAAAACGGCCCTTACACTTAGAAAACAGCCCTTGTACTTTACAGTAACCCTGCAGTTCGCTTCGTTGCGTAGTGGCTAGCGTTCTTGGCTGTCATTTGTAGCTCTTCAGAATCACGATTATGCCCAATGAATGGACAGGGTACAAAATATAACTATAAAAACACACTCCTGGAAAAAATAACACGTATTAGTTAATTATCACAATTAAATGCGGATTAACTAATACCATACATGTAGTGTTTTCCAAGAGTGTATTTTTATATTTTGCACCCCGCTCATTGCGTGCTTAGCTGCCACCCCGGAGGTCCAAGATTCGATTACTGGCTTTGCCACGAAATTTGAAAAGGGGTATGAGGACTGTAACGGGGTCTAGTGGTCTAAGGGGGGGGGGGGGTACAATTCCCACCTCACCCATCCTCGAAGTGGTTTACCATGGTTTCCGGGATTGTGCCTAACGTAAGGCCACGGCCGCCTCCTTCCCTCTTCCTTGCCTAACCTTCCTATCCCTTCATAAGGCCCCTGTTCGCTTTGCAGGTGACGCCGCCTGGGCGAAGTGCTAGTCACACTCCCCAATTGTATCCCAGACTCAGGGTCTCAAACTCCAGGACACAGCCCTCAGTGGCCGTAGAGATCGGATCCCTCGCTTAGTCCGTGAGTAAAGCCAACTCTGGACGGTAACTATAACGGAAACGGCAGAGCCGGGAATCGAACCCGGGTCTCCACAGTGACAGGCACGAATGCTAGCCCCCAACTACAAAAAAAAGCAACGATATTGGGAATGTGCTGACGGTGAACCCAAACGATGTAACCGATGAATCTTTAAGAAACACACTGACTATATTTTGTAGTTAGTATGCCAAATAATCTTAGGAGTGAGAAAATAACACGCATTCTGACAAACAATAGGTAGGAAGTAATTGACAAGTCTTGAAAACTCCAAGAATTACAACCTAAACCAGTCATTGAATATTCAGTGCATGGAAGGAACATTTCGGTATCTACTATTTCCCAAAAGACTAAGTTCAAGTAGGCTACTTAGAAGAAATTACTCAACGTTGAGGGTTGATTCGCCAAGCTTGCAGGTTCGCTCCTGGCCGTTGTACGTGATTTTTCAAAGGCGACAAAAATCACGGCATGCATGTCATACGATGTTGGCAAGTTAAATAACCCATTTGAATTCAGTAAGCCGTGTTCAGAATGGCAAAATGAATCTCGGGATTTTCCGCCAACACAAAAGTTCTTCCTTTCTCTACTAGAAAGCGCCATAGTGTCAAGGAGCTTAGATAGCGTTCCAAGGAACAACAAAATTCGACATGCAAGCGGCCTTTTGGGCGTCAAATAACAAAGCTTGCACCCGGCATCCGAGGCCATACGATATTTTCGTTCTTTCTTTATCGTTTAGGCCTACATAGGACCACGGGGCTTGTATCTAGTCTTCGGTATAGTTGTTGCTTCCTTCTTCTTCCAATAGTCCCTCATTTTCTGACTATGAGTCAGTCTTCTTTCTTCTGTACACTTAGCTCCTGTAGTCTTCTTACTTGTAAGGGACGTTGGGAAAACGCCCTGTCGGATGAGCTGACGGAACATCAGACGGTCACGATCTTATTATATAATACGCTAAGACTAAGGTGTATGTTTCACAAAACTCAAGCTCCGGAACCAGAAGGAGTTAGAAGGTGTGGTTTGTGCCAAAATCTTCCAAATCGTCTCAATAGTACAGGAAAAATCTTGCATTTCTTGAAAAGCCAACGGAAATATATTTATTTGTTTAAAAAGTGCGTTTAAACGGAAATATATTTATTTGTTTAAAAAGTGCGTTTAAACGGAAATATATTTATTTGTTTCAAAAGTGCGTTTAAACAAATAAATGTATTTATAGAAGCCCGCATAACAGTAAAGCCAGGCGGGTGGTTTATACACATGCGAGAGTTCTCGCATGATGGCTTTACTATAGTTCATGGGGCAAGCTCTCTGCTGACTCGGTAGACGCGTGGGTTCGAGCCCCATCGTTGACCATCCTTGAAATGGATTTCCGTGGTTTCCCCATTTTCAAAACCAGGCAAATTCTGGGACGGTACCTTCTCACAGGCCACGGCCACTTCCTTCCACATCCTTGCCCAGATTCATTCATCTTCATGCATTCCATCCCTGACCCCACGGACGTCGACTAGAAAGACCTTCGCTTGGTCTTTCAGGAGGCCACACGACAAAAAAAACTAACATCTAGCAACAGTGACTATAGCTCTCACATTCCATGTCTGCGTGGAACCACGGCTTTCCCAGCTCGAGACACAGTGTTGTCAACTCTCGACCGTAGCCACTGAGAACAAGCAACGAGACTGGACATAACTGCGTGCAACTGTACAACACTGGAGACCTGACAAGCGAGCCGGCAGCACGGACTGGACTCCACGTGGAGTGATAGAGCAAGCAGCGAAACTGGACAGAACTGTGTGCAACACTGGAAACCTGACAAGCGAGCCGGCAGCAGGGACTGGACTCCACGTGGAGTGGTATAGCAAGCAGCGAGACTGGACAGAACTGTGTGCAACTGTGCAAAACTGGAGACCCGACAAGCGAGCCGGCAGCCTAGAATGAATTCCACGTGGTGTGACAGAGGAAGCATGCTATTGGTCAACAATAACCATTGTCGGCGCGTACTACTGCCGTTCGTTAATTAGGAAAATGAGAGAACTCTAGACTGTATGGTCAGCCAAAGATCCAGTCCACTGATGGTAAACAAGACGTCATTTCCGTACTTGTTGATGCGAGAATCAGAGAAGCGACACATACAAATCGCTCCCTCGAGGCCTGCCCGCATACCATTCAGAACAAACACGTGAAGGACGAAGCAAGCCAAGGGTATTCACTACATCAAAAGATTGTATTGCATAAGCCAGTGCGTGTGATAGTAGCGAGTGAAAACATTTAGGACGTGGATGGCACAGAAAGCAGTCTTACCACACTTCATCATTGGAATCGTTCAGAAAACCAAACAGGGCGTAGCTTTCTCACTTCGCATTCCATGGGCGCCAGTGCCATGGACGTGAAGATATGTCTGTCACCACATACACAGTGACCGAATGAAAATAACTTCCTCGACGGCACAAAATCCTTCACACTGATTTGAAATTCATTTGTAGAAAGAACTACACCTTCAACAAGTATCCCCGTGTACTTAGGTGTGTGAGGTATCTATTCTGTGACCTGTGCCATTGCGATGGTTGAACAAGTGCGTGTATTTGTAGTGGGGATTAGGAGGCGCCATTGCCTAATAATTGTCTGTAGCAGAAGTGGCGGGAACCATGGAAAAACATTTTTGTTGGTTCATTTGAGGGGTTTGGACAGCGTGGTTATTTATCCCCCGTGTACTTGGGTATGCAAATAGTTATGTCTGATAACCTGCGTTCTTGTAATGCGTGTGTATTTGTATTTCAAGTGAGGATCGGGAAGGAAGCGCTCTACACCAGGGGTAAAAGCTTTTTCTGTCACCCTCACCCTTATTCTTCTTGTTCTTTATTAGGGCTGAATATTTCCGAAGGAGGGCAAGCACTATCACTTTCATGGGGTCTCTTTTTACCACTGCTAATAAGCCACTTATCCATGGGTAATGGCGTTACTTACACACTAGAATTCACCTGTTCACAAACCGTCCTTGAACTGACTGCAAAGGCCTGGCTGAATTCGGGTCGACAATGAGAGAAATAGAAGAATCTATTCGTGTAAGGAAGTGGCGGTCACATTGGCAAGCGACTTATTGTCATTAGTCGGTTGGTTCCACAGTTTAGGGGCTGCGACAAAGCGGTCATGTAGCCCCGTGTACTTTGGGTGTGTGTAGAATCTGTCTGATAACCGGTGTTAATTGTGTTGACTGTATTAGTGTGTGTTATCTGTTTTTAATTGAAGTAAGGACTGCAGACATTAAATTTTCAGTAGTTCCTACTTATGCCGCCAAACGCCACCGTCAACGACTACTAGTTCATAAATAGGTTACTAGATGCCACCGCAGTCAGCTCCTGGCAACGAACGTTGTAACCTAAGAGCGTTAGTCGAATTTAACCTATAATTTAGCTTCACACAAGTGTTATTAGTGGAAGGTTCTTTAACATGCCATAAATCTATGCCATGGGACCACCGGCTTTAATTCTCCTACGAAGGAGGGCATACTGAGAGATTTTCAACGCTCTTAAAAAATCCGACGATTTGGGTCGGGTTTGAACCCACGATCTTAGGCATAGAAGCTCAGCATGCTACCAACTACGTCACCTAAGCCACCCAATCGTGAGGCAGGAAAAACGACTGAAAATCGGGAGGCTTCCGCCTAAGTCGGGAAAGTTGTCAGGCATTAGCTGATAAACATCGGCTCGGAAAAATTCGGACTATTCTCGTTCAAAATCCCCATTTATTGGCAACTTATTTTTATATGTACTACCGGGCCCTCATGTCCCGCGTACCACAAGTTGCTGAGCTTCTATGCCCGTGGGTTCAAATCTGGCCGAAGCCGTAGGATGTTTTAAGAGCGTTAAAAATTCCTCAGTATGCCTTCCTTCGGAGGGGAAGTAAAGCCGGCGGTCCCATGTCATAGATTTATGGCATGTTAAAGAACTTTCCACTAATTCAGTAGGCCGTGTTCAATGGCAAAATTAATCTCGGGATTTTCCGCCAACACAAAGTTCCTCCATTCTCTACTTGAAAGCGCTGTAGTGTCAAGGAGTTTAGATATCTAACCTCCTTGACTTTCATAGCGTTCAAAGGAACGACGAAATTCGACATGCAAGCTACCCTCTGGGTGTCAATTAGCAAAGCTTGCACCAGGCACCCGAGGCCATACGATATTATTATTATTACTAATTACACCTGTGTGAAACTAAATTGTATAGGTTAAGAATGTAAACAACGCTCTTAGGTTGCTACGTTCGTAGCCAAGAGCCGACTGCGGTGGCGTCTAGTAGCTAAGTTCTGAACTAGGCCTAGTCGTTGACGGTGGCGGCAAAAGTAGGAACTATTTGAAAAATTCAAAGTTGCAGTTCATACTTGAATTTAAAAAAACAGATACACACACTAATACAGTCATCACCATTAACACCGGTTATCAGACAGATTCTACACACTCCCCAAGTACACGGGGCTACATGACTGCGTTGTCGCAGCCCCTAAACTAAGGAACCAACCAACCACAGGTTGGGAACCAGTGCTCTAAATTCTTTGCAACCCTACTTCAAATCTTGAAGGAGGTCGGTCGGAGAATCGAATCCTTTTGTGCACCGACACCCACAGTGTTACCGTTATGTATTGGGCTGTACAATGACAAGAAGACCTTATTGTCTGGCTCTTTTTTTTTTTTTTTTCAGAACTCAAGACACACCTACCTCTCTGTATAGTTGGGTGCGTTCAGTACCGGGTAGGCACATATTTCAGAGCCGCAAACGTAATTCAAGGGCTTGGCGAAAGAACCAGATTTGGGCCAAAATGAGTTACACTGATTCTGATAGGAAGAAAAGAAAACCCTCCTTCGTTTGGTAATAATAATAATAGGCTACCAATAATATCGTATGGCCTCGGGTGCCGGGTGCAAGCCCAAAGAGCAACTTGCATGTCGAAGTTTGTTGTTCCTTGGAGCGCTATGAAAGTCAAGGAGGTTAGATAACTAAAAATCTCCTTGACACTATAGCGCTTTCTAGTAGAGAAAGGAGAAACTTTTGTTTTGGCGGAAAATCCCGAGATTGATCTTGCCATTATGAACACGGCCTACTGAATGCAAATTGGGTTCTTTAACATGCCAACAACGTATGACATGCGTGTCGTGATTTTTGTCGCCTTTCAAAAATTACTTACCATGGACAGGAACGAACCTGCAAGTTTGGGGTTGGTGGTCCGACACGATAACCACTCACCCACCGTGGCAAGCCCAAGTTTGGTGAACTACCTGTGTTATATGTTATATTAGTCTATGTGTTATATAATATTTGAAATTCCACAAGAGATACATGCTATGATTATACAGTAAGAACCTTCCCTATAGAACGGAGTTGAGTAAGCGCCAGTTGACTAGCATCTTAAGTTACACAACAGCTCGACGGGAAGCCCCTAAATGCTGGCATTGCATTTATTACATAGGGAGCCTAGTTGAGATAATTACGACTTATGAAGGCTATCTAGTATCCCGTGAACAGGGTCTGGAGTAAAACATAGAATTTTCCTAGTGGAAGATGGTATATTGACTTTCACGGCCAGTGAATTAAGACTCGGCAATCTTTCTAGGTTTGTGCCTTGGCTTGTGTGGGGCCTCATCAGCGTCCGGACCCCCACACGAGCAGCGAACTGACTGAGTGTAAAGGATCTGATGATGATCACTTGACGGCCGAAACTAGTCATCCAAATGTATTAAGTTAATTATTTCCAGGTATTTTTATCAGGCGTAGGGAACAACACCCATTACAATTTGGGTACAATCGTGATGACCGACTGAAAAGCATTTTAATTTAATTACAAGGATGTTTATTTTGATCTGTTTCGATTTGATTGATCTCAAATCTTCCCCTTTTATTCCAAGAGGGCAGTTCGGCATGTACAGAAAAACCTGCCTTCAACGGACCCTCTATTAAACGGAATATTTGACGGTCCCGTGAACTTGCTCTCTTCATTAAACGGAAACTGTATTACGCGAAAAATACGCATTTTAGCGGTAAATTCCCATGTTCCGGAATGCAGTGTATAGAAAATTTTCAGGCACCGTGTGTTAGTCGACCTTGTCTGTTTTAACAGTTGATTCTGTAGCTAACAAGGAATGTGCAGATAGGTTTTCCATCTTTTGTTCTCCAACTTAAACGTTAAATTGGCTGTTTCCAGTTCCACAAGCCTTTCCCAATATTCGCTTTGTCATAGTTGGTAGCATGCTGAGCTTTTATGTCCAAGTTTGCGGGTTCAAACCCGGCCGAAGTCGTTGGATTTTTTAAGAGCGTAACAAATCCCTCAGTATGCCTTCCTTCGGATGGGAAGTAGAGCAGGCGGTCCCATGTCATAGATTTATGGCATGAAAAAGAACCTTCCACTAACTACAATTGTGCGAAGCTAAATTTATAGGTTAGATTTGATTAACGCTCCATTAAGTTACAACGATCGGCACCAGGTGTCGGTTGCGGTGGCATCTAGTAGACAAGTTCACAGCTAGGTGTCGTTGACGGTAGCAAAAGTAGGAACTACTTGAAATTATCGTCTGCAGTCCTTACCTGAATTCCAGATAACACACACTAATACAGTCATCGCAATTAACACCGGTTATCAGACAGATTCTGCACACACCCAAAGTACACGGGGCTAGATGACCGCGTTGTCGCAGCCCCTAAACTAAGGAACCAACCAACCAACCATACTTGCTTTACACCCTGTTAATCAACAAATGCCTGACTTTCTCTTTGACAATCAGTTTTTATCTGAGCACTTCTCAACTTACATTACTGACATAGTCGTCATCGTTGTTGATTCTTTACTGGTGTGTATTATAATTGAGGATAGGAATAGGGTAGGAAGCGGCCATGGTCTTGAGTTGGGTACCATCCCGGCATTTTCCTGGAGTAAAAGTGGGAAACCACGGCAAACCACTTAGGCTACAGGAGACTGAGGTAGAAATCGAATCCGCCTCTTCTCAGTTTTGTCTCACGAGGCTGAGTGAATCCCATTCCAGAATTGCATTTCTTGGCCGAGTCAATATGGCTTCGA
This sequence comes from Meconema thalassinum, assembly GCA_946902985.2. NCBI lineage: Eukaryota > Metazoa > Arthropoda > Insecta > Orthoptera > Tettigoniidae > Meconema > Meconema thalassinum. The sequence continues at coordinate 159,733,871 of OX336399.1, read as the reverse complement.
AAGCAAGAGTTGTGCTTAATCTTGAGTGAAAGTGATACAGTAGCAGAAATATGTATGTATTTTTTTACATTTATTTATAGCGTATGGCTTTTAGTGCCGGGAGTGTCCAAGGACATGTTCGGTTCTCCAGAGTTTATAGCTTCTTCTATGGGGTGAGCTACTAGTACCGTCACGTGTGGAGTGTTGTCTGGGCAGGAAAGTGTGAATGTAAGGACTAGGAATTGGAAGGTAGCGGCTGTGGCATATAGTTAGGGACCAACCCGGCATTTGCCTGGAAGAAGATGGGAAACCACAGAAGAAACTCTTCAAGGTTGCCGGCGGAGGGGATTCAAACCTCCTCGCCTCCCAGATGTAATAATAATAATAATAATGTTATTGGTTTTACGTCCCATTTAACTACTGTGGCTTTTAGAGACGCCGGGGTGCCGGAATTTTGCCCCGAAGGGGATCTTCAACGTTCCAGTAAATCTACAGACACGGCTCCCTCACATTTGCGCACCCTCAAATGCCAACTGACTGCGCCAGGATACGAACCTGCAACCTAGGGCCCAGGAAGCGAGAACGTTACCGCTGAACCACGCAGCCAGTCCCTCCCGGATGGGAGCGACTGCCTGCAGTTACGCCGTAACGATCACGGCTAACTCACCCGGTTGTCAGAAATATGTACTGTAAATACAACACTGAATAAGGTTCTGCTCGAGTCTAAGCTGCGTGGACCTGAAAGGAATGTGCATCGCAGACTATGAGTAGTGGTGGTGACGACTGATGAGGTTTCTCGGTCCTTGCCTAGTAACAGAAGCAAATACATTAGTCGGTGTCTCAGTCACTCATTCCCAACGCCACACTGGTTCAGACCAATGTTATCAGTACTGGAATAGATGAGAATGTCAGGTAACACGGCGGGCTGTCGACAGGCGTCTCAATTCTCGCCTGCTCCTACTCTGCCTCTGCTCTTCATCCCGCAAGTTCATAGAGCTTGGAACCGAGCAGTACGTAGGCCTTATTCACTTTTTACATAGACCAAGGAGTGAACTGCGCAATAAGCGAATTGGAGGTTAGATGTTGACGGTGTAGGGCGCGCGTGACTCATCACTCAGATCCATCACTCGACTGGCACATCATGTCAGGGGAAGTTCCCGTTCTCCCCCACTCCAGAGGGTGAGTAGTGTGTCAGGAGCTACAAGAAAACAACCCCTAAACCCCAACATGCTTATTGTCGAGATAATTATAGCTTCTATTACCCCCAATAAACGTCTTTTAACAGAAGCATCTCAACGCATTATGTACACTGATAAACTGAGAACTCTGAAGACGAGATGGCAGAGGTCAAAACGTTCGGATGTTTAGAAAAGTCATATTTTTTTCCTTGACTACATTTTCATAAAAACATGTAGGCTAATTAGGCAGGAGTTCAATTCATGTTTATTTTTAGGTGGATTTTATAGAGCATATAAATGCATGTTTGGGTCATTTTTATATTTCATCAATATTAACGTTTTAAGGTCATATATTGGTAATATTTTAGGGGTATCCGCTGGCCGCTGCAAGGTGTGTGTTAGCGGCGCGAAAAAATTAAAAACTTGCCAATTGTTGCAGACTATCTGAAAAAAAATACTGTAACTAAACTTGGTAGTACTTTTAACTTACTGTCGACCAAAATATTATGTGCACTAGAGTTTGAAGGTTGTTTGTGAATTAACCAATAAACCTACATAAAATCCAATAACATCATTTTCGTCGATCTATTTTACGTTAGTTCATGTAGGTTTTGAATTTTTAATTTATATTTTAATATTAGGTAGATTTCATTAGAAAGCTAACTTTTTTTTAAAATCGCAGTTGGAACACAAAACGTGCTCGTTTTTAAGCGTGTTTCAACCATGCGTCACATTTTAGAATTATTATCACAAAAACCCGTCATCAGAACCTCATGGCAAAGAAACCATAGAATCCCTGCAGCAGTGCCATGCCCCGCCGTATGTAGTGTGTTTGGGCGTGAACAACAGCAGATCAAAACGTGTCTCGCAAATATCACTCCTTTGATTGTCCAAAGACATACTAGGGGAGAAGGGGAAGGAAAATAGAGGACGGGAATAAAAACAAAGGAAAAATAAATGTGGATGTTTATGATGTGTCGTTGTTGGCTTAGTTCTCCAAGGGCAGCATAGAGACTAGTTCGGAAAACGATGACGCAACCAAATAGAGACTCACAACACCGGCCTGATTCAGCGGCTTTTGAATGCGCCCAGGCCTGGAAATCCAATTACAAGATCTTCTATGGAGAATCGGAAACAGTTGAACTTCACATTATTTATTTCACAAATCTTTATTTCGTGTAACGTATGTTCTTATAAAGGTAATTATTTATCTTTGATATTTATGTACAGACTGGGGAAGGTGTTAACCTTCGAAACATGTACCTGTGAGTAGGTTCAATATAAGTATTGAAAAGGCAGAATCCCTTTATTTTCTTTCTAATATATAGTTAGTCAATACGGACCTCAATTACTGACAATATGAATCCGAACCTTAGTTATGAACAATCGACATTTCCATCTTTATTTTAGCCTACGTTCCTCTTATATGAGAGGGGGGGCATGGAGACACAGCGGTCAAGCTGTTGGCCTCTCACCAAGGTGGACCGGGTTCGATTCCCGGTCAATGCATGTGAGATTTTCGAAGTGAAATGCCATGTCCTGTGGTTCGGATTCCACGTAAAAAGGAGGTCCCGTGGCTCATGATCGCATGATTAACGGTCACGTAAAACTAAAAGCTTCCTTCCTTTCTTATATGAGAATTAGCGGTCGAACTCTTTCTCTAATATTAGCAATCTTTTTAACTTTTACTCCCAGTTCGGCGTCTGTGAGGGACCATTCCTCTGCCGTTGCAATGATGGTATCTTGACAGTTGAACACACCTGGTCAGCAGATACAAGTGGGGATGGTGACAGGCGAGCCCTAACTTTGGTTTAAGGGGACTGATGAGGGAGTTTTGAAAATCTGAAACTACTGTACGAATCATTTTCAAATTTTAACCACAGATAGATAGGCCTATAGTTAGGGCACATTCTAAATTTTGACTTGATTGCTCAAATGGTTTTTGAAATAATAATAATAATAATAATATTATTTTCAAAAACATAGGGTCATAAAAAAGTTCCTTGCGATGGAGTTTTCACTTATTTTCCTCCATACTTGGTAACAGTTGCTAAATAATACACAATTAGAAATTGCTCTGGAATTTGATGTGCCTTTGATATGAGAGTCGGGAGAGAAAATCAAAATGATAAAATTTCAGTTAAACCCAAAAAATAGAAATTTTATATATTTGAAAGCCCAAATAATGCAGTTATTTTCTACTGACATAAAATTCCAGAGCAAATTATAATTTGCACACATATTTAAATATGCAAACCAACTTTGAACCAAATATCTTGAAAACTGCAATACAAGGAGCATTTTGTATCATAATACATGTAAGAAAAATCACTTCATGAGAAAACAGCAAATACAGTTGAATGGTGAGTAACTTAAGTCAGAACAACCCTGCACCATATGTACAACCCTCAAACCTCTTCTTTTCCCTTCTTTCTATTACTACAGAGTTTGATTTACATTCTCCACACAATAAACATTGAATCAGCTCTTTCCAAACACTGTTATGTACAATAATGTACTGAGACTTATGGAGCTAATGTCAACAAAGATCATAGTGCAGCGGTAGGAAGTAACTATGGTAATCAAATGAGCAAGTCATTTATTTACTTATTTCTTCTTTTTACTTCATTACTGATAATAAAGATGACTTGCTCAGCATGAAGTAAAATAAAACTCGAAATTAGAAGGAAATTATTTCAATATATTTGGACAGAACTTATTTCATTCCTGTGTATAAAGTTATAACTTGACTACCATAGTAAACTACGATAATTTTCTGTTCCTAGATGTCATAAGACACTTGCCTGACTATTTCCGCAAGTGGACTTTGTGGTAACTTGTTAGCAATGACATAAAAAAAAAGGGATCCGAAATGTGGGTGTGTCGCGCGCTGAGGTATTTAATAATGGCGTGCAACAATCTTTGAATCACCGCCAGGGCTTTAAAAATGGCGCCAAGGGAAAAATTTCATCATTCCTTATTTCACAAAAGGTTTGGGCCTCAAATTTGGTTAAAATCCAAAATTCGGTATTTTGGCCGAATTTCATGAAATCTCACTCATCAGTCCCCTTAATTAAGGAAGGGTTAGGGGAAGAGATTATTGGAAAGATGTTGGCAGTGGACCTGATGAAAGAAACTGTCTGCCATTTCCCTGGTGGTGAAAATGGGAAACCACGAAAACCAAGTTCAGGACGGCCGAGATGAGATTCGAACTCACGCTCTCCCGATGCCAGCGAAGCACGAGCTAGCACGGTTGCGCTCTCGGCCACCGTGGTCGGTCAGGATTTGTACTGTGTGAAATTTTCCTTACGACCTTCCTTCTATGGTAAACCAAATTGAAACGGATTTCTTGTTTGTAGTTCATTTGTATTAAAAGAATTGCGATCAGTCCCGTGTACTTGGGAGTGTGTTGAATTTGTCTGATAACCTATGTTTCAGTTGTGACTGTAATAGTGTAACTGTTAGGGTTGGGGATGTGATAATCGCCTGAAATAAGCTACAATTCAAACATACTCCTGTAGTTCTAACGGAGAATATTGATACAGTACTGCGAATTTGTAATACTGATCTTCATCATTCTCCTGTAACACCACATTTCAAACGTTTCAAGTCTCCTCTTTTCTGCTGCACCAACAGTTTCACTTTCATCGAGCACCACGCTACAGACAAAACGATTTCAAAAATGGCTTCCTAATACCTAAATCAATATTAGATGTCAACAGATTCCTTTTCTGTAGATATGCTTTCCTTGCCTGAGCCAACCTACTCTTTGCTTCGTCCATCACTGGTTATTCTGCTTTCAAGTAACAGAAGTCAATGAGGTTATATTCACAAGAGTTGATCATCTGGATGGGCTTTGCAAATGTGGATCTCACGACCGTTATACAATTTACCACAAAACTGGCAAGAAATTATTTATCTTTATAGCTTACATATGTTGCAAAAATATATTTTATTGTATTATAACTGTATGTATAAGAGATTGCTAGTGTAGCTGAAGAATGCCTTTTAGACCAAAACATATTCAGACTTCCCTATAGAACGGAGCCACGGATGCGCCGCGTGACGGCCGCCTGTCGAGCAATGCACTGGCACTAGCAGCAGCATAGTGCCCAACTAGTTGAACACATTTACACTTTTTAATAATCATTACTTACATGAATTTCACAATAGTTGCTGGAAATGATGTCCATTTTATTTATATATAAATTCCAACCAATGGCCATAGCAGGGTATTTTACTTGAACGCCCGAGGGCTCCCAACAAGTTCAATTTCAAGTAGTTCCAACTTTGGCTACCAGATGTTACTGTCACTAACACTAGCGGCGAACGTTGGAGCTAGATATAGCGTTTCTAACCAGCCAAATATAAGCTAATACCAACTGTAGTGGTAGGTTGTTTTACGTGTCATAAATCTAAGACATGGGCCGGCCAGCTTTACTTTCCCTCCAAAGGAAGGCATACTGAAGGATTTTAACGCTCTTAAAAACCCGAAGACTTCGCCCGGGTTTGAACCAGCGATCTTGGGCATAGCAGTTCAGCATGCTACCGACTACGCCACCGAAAACACATTGCACTGACGTAGGATGTTTTGGTAAACTCGCTGTATTTCATCCTCAATGATATTTCGTATCGGTACAGTTATTTCGTTCTCGAGAGCCTCCCGAGTACGCGGATTGTTTTGTTTGAGGTTCCCCCACAAGCACTGAAACTTACGAACACATTTACTGGAAGACTTTTTCTTGAGAAGATAAGTTTCCACTAGGAAGATTCTATGTTTTGCTCCAGACCTAACCATGTTCACGGTATACGAGATAGCCTACAGTACTTCACCACAAGTTGTAATTATCAATTAAGCTCCCTATGTAATAAATGCCGGGGATTCCCGACGCGCTGTTGTGTAACGTTAGATGCTAGTAAACTGGCGCTGACTCAACGCACTTCGTCCGTCCCACGGCGCAGGCGAAGCTCCGGTCCATAGTGAAGGTTCTCAATGTATAATACCACTAGAATAAGAAAAAAAAGTATTTAAAAGTAAAAAAAATACTGTAATCCTCATAGCCGTCACCAGCCATACTTACATTGCTATTGAAAGGGATTAAATTATTATGTTAATTCATTTTAGAGGCTTGGTACATCTTGGTCATCAGCCCTCAGTACTTGGAAATACTTGGTGCGTTCAAAATGATTGGCACTACAATTTGTTTTCGATCACAGGGACCATTTATTGAACAAACTCAATCAGATTACATTACAGGTATTCTCCGCCAATATCTATGCACTTTATCCATTGTTCTGGCAGCTTCCGTATTTGCGTAGGAAACCATTCTTTGGGGGTATCCCAGTACCACTGTTGGACAACTGCATGGAGTTCGTCATTGGTGGTGAGCTTACCCCGCATGCCCTCTTTCATTGCGTCGAATAGGGCATAGTCGCTATGAGCCAGATCCGGCGAATGTGGAGGTTCTGTGGCAGCACAGTAAACCCTAGGTAACGAATGGTGGCAATGGTCTGGCGACTTGGTGCTGCCTCCGCACATATGACTGCTAACCTCGTGTGGATGTCTCAAGCAGTCACGCCTTCCCTCCAGAGAAACCACACTATCGACCTTTGCCCGTGCTTATCGGTTTCCATGTTGTAACATCGATGTCCATAAGCGTTCTCGCACGCCGGGACATTTGCCGCTCCAGTGCGCTACCTATGGGAAGCAGCAACAGCATCTGGTGACATTTGACAGTACTATAGTCTATCTTCACGCATACATCGACACACATTTCCAACTGCAGAAGTTAGAGGGGAGGGAGAGGGGGTGCCAATCATTATTGAACGACCTAAATACATTCAATTAGTCTGACAACCTGTTTTTCTTGAGTGAAAGTGATACAGTAGCAGAAATATGTATGTATTTTTTCTGTAGTGATTGTAAGTAGTAGTGTGTAGAACTGTAATTTAGGATCGGGATTGGGGTAGGAGCCTCGGGTCTTGAAATAAAGGGGCGTGGAAAAAAACGGGTAAAAATCGCACTCAGGAATGCCGCTGTCAGCGCCGGGATTCGAACCTTCGATCTCCGGCATGATGTAGCTCCTCAACAAGGTCTTGGTGTAAAATTTAACGCGCACGGCTACACCATAGGGTAGGATAAAATGGAAGATCGCGTAACAAAGGATGAGGCAACGAAAGTCACTGATGGCTACCGTACGGCGAGAATTTGTATACTTACTTTACTTTCCGTGAGAGTATTGCCAACATGATTCTATGCCTGCTGATACTTACTTTGCTTTACTTAATTACTTACTTTCCGTGACCGGGAGACACACTAAATTCTTCCTTTCCAGAACTCTGCAGCTCTTATCCCTCGGTCTGTGGCCAAAATAAGGTCTTTCTGGCTGCAGGTTTCATTAAGATCTTTACACGTGAGCAGGTGTTGTGGAGTCTGGATTTCTCCACAGGCACATCGTGGATCTTCTGCATAACCCCACTTCACAAGGTTGCTACGACACTTAGGCACTCCTGTTCTCATCCGGTTTAAGGACCTCCAGGTGGTATAAGGCAAATGACTACCACTGCTCAGTTCTTCTTTAGGGGTAAACCCCTCTGGTACTATTTGTTTCCAGAGTGACACACGCCGGACGTCTGGCTTGGTATGGAGGGGTACTGTTCTTTTAATAAAACTCTTCCTGGATCTTAGGCGAGGAGTGGTCACCTTGTGGTTGAACATAGAATGTATGGGATCTGTTTCAAGCTTTTGTCTCTCTTTCTCTGCTGCCACCCTGCGTCGAATAACTGGAGGTGCAATGCCAGCGAGAGGGTAGATCTTCTGCACTGGAGTAGGTCTCAGACATCCAGTGACAATACGTGTGGACTCGTTAAGAGCTATGTCCACTTGCTTGGTATGGGCAGATGCTCCCCACACTGATGATCCGTACTCTCCTGCTGCGAAGCAAAGTCCCAATGCTGTTGAACGTAGAACCTGAGGGTTCGCTCCCCATGTTGAACCTATCAACTTCCACATTATGCTATTTCTTGAGCTGATCTTGCACTTCAATTCTTTACAATGTTTCCTGAAGCTGAGGGTACGATCAAGCTTGATTCCCAAATATCGAGGCGTTTCACAGCTTTCGAGTGTCACTCCTTTCCAGACAACATTCAACTTTCTCCGGGCCTCTTTGTTGCGAAGATGAAATGCACATACTTGTGTCTTTCCAGGGTTAGGTTTCAGGTGATTCTGGGTGTAATAATTGTCTAATCTCTCAAGAGCATTGGACAGTTTTCCCTCCACCTCCTCAAAGCTCCTACCCTGTACAGCAATAGCGGTGTCATCCGCATAAATAAATCGCCTGGCCTCTAAATATTCTGGCTGGTCATTTGTATAAATGTTGAATAGTAATGGGGATAACACACTGCCTTGAGGTAACCCGTTTTTCTGGTTCCTCCATCGACTTTTATTCCCTTGAAGTGTACCATAGAACCTTCTGTTCTGGAGCATCCCACGTATGACATTTATTAGATTCATGTCCTTAGTGATGTTGTACAGCTTGGCTATGAGCTTCTTATGGTTCACTGTATCATATATAGCACTGAGATCTATAAAGGCGACACCAGTGATAAGTTTATTCTCATAGCCATCCTCGATATGCTGTGTCAGGTTCAGAATTTGGCTGGAACAGGATTTCCCTGGTCTAAATCCAGCTTGATCTTGAATTAGCCGGTTATCAATGAATGTTGCAATTCTTTCAAGGATCAACCTTTCAAATGCCTTGTATAGGTGGCAAAGAAGAGAGACAGGACGGAAGTTCTTTGCATCCGTTGGTTCCTTGCCTGGTTTTAGCAGTGCGACCACATGAGCTTTCCTCCACAGCTTTGGTAAGTGCAAGGTCTCGATACATCTATTCATCATATTCACCAGCCACTGGATTGTTCCTGGTCCAAAGTTCTTGATTTGTTCTGTCCTGATGTCATCCGGGCCCGCAGCTTTGTTGACTTTCATCAGCTTGATGGCATGTTCTAATTCTGCTGATGTGAAAGGACGACCGAGAAAATTATTCTCATCTTCACTAGGCTTCAGCTTCACAGGCTGAGTCTTCGTCATGGTTTTCCCGTTACGGAGCAGCTGATGAGCTATTTGATTTGGTGTAACCTTGGTGAGATCCACTGGTGGACTCTTAGGGTCGTTGCTCAAATTTTTGACCAGCTTCCATGCTCTTCTACTGTTCTGGGCCATGTCAAGGTTTGCTAGTAAGTTCATCCATCTTTCCTTTCTTCCGTCAGCGATGCTCCTCATGAGTTCTTCACCCGTTTGAATGGTGTCAACTGCAAAAGGGTCTGTCTCGTATTTCTCCTGGTAATCTTTTAACAGATCCTTAGAATCAGCATTGAGGCCAGAAATGAACTAGGTACGGCAGCCTCGGGGAATATGTCTACGAGAGATCTTCACAAGGTCAACAAAGTCTTCATAATGACTTGGCTCTGGTTGTAAATTGGACAGTTCATCATCCAGCTCAATGGAAAAACCCCTCCCAGTTTGCCTTTTTAAAATTGAAACGTCGTTTAAAAGGGACTTCCTCAGGGCTGACCACTCCTCGAACTGAACATGTGATTGGGCTATGTTGTGTCCTAGGGATGGGTTCCTCCACCGCTTTAACTACATGTTTTATCACTTGCTCACTTATGAAAATGTTGTCAGGGTTGTAACCTCTATGCCATCTACCGCTGTTGAAAGATGGTCTCAGTTTGGGGTTGTGAATCAATCTCAATCCTTCCCTCTCTGCCCATTGCTCGAGTTCCTCCCCATTCTTGTCTGTGATATTATATCCCCAACTGATGCTCTTACAATTAAAATCCCCCAGGACAATTTTGATATTCTGCTTGTCAAAGTTACTTGGCCTTTCAAAGAAGAAGAGTTCATTGGGTGGTTTGTAAATGGATGTTACAGAGCAGGATTCCAATTCTACAGTCAAGATTTCTATATTGTTCCTGAACGTCATTTGAGATGACTTGACATTAATCTCTGGTCTAACAAAAACAGCACTGCCGTATTGTTCATGGGGTCGTTCGACAACCAGTCGCATTCCTTCTATTTTGGGTCTGTTGTTGTCGATCCCTCTGTGAGTTTCTTGCATCACTAGGATGTCGATCTTTAGTCGGTTGCACATGTCAGCGAGTAAGAGTGCTTTATCTCTGGATAAGCCTTCGATGTTTATTGAAGTTATTGAAAGTCTTGAAAAAGACTGGTCGAAAATGTAATATCTCCCGGTGGTTGAAGGATCAGCCGCTGGCCTATGGCCACCGTTGCCCAGGGTACGCCCGATTGTAGTATTCATAATTTGTGCTTATCTAGCAAATATTAACAATCTTCGGGGAGGCTCCTTCAGTGTACCCCAGAATTTGTATGTAATATCAACATGCAAAATATTGCATTTAACAAAATTAAAATATGTACTATTAATTGAATTTTTATATAAACATATGATATTACTTGAAGATTCCTCATATTATTCATTATATTTGGCAAAATGAAGTGTGTTACAATAATTGAGCATGTCCATATTATAGCAAATTTAAATAAACTCCATTATTATGTCGCAGAAAATGCGCATGAACTCAAGAATAAATATTACCAGCGGCATGGGAGGAAATATAGCAGCAGTTCTGAACAAGAGGTTGAAAAATAAGAATCCCTTTGGACAACTGAATTAAACTAAAGTCCACCCTCTGAGTCTCCGGCAGGGTGTGACGTGAATTCCTATCCCCTTATCTCCACTAATATCTTTCTTGGAATTCTTTCCTGGCTCTTTCCCAGCAGTTTAGGAATTGCTCGGAAAATCCCCTTCATGTATGCCTACATGAGTTTCTAGTGAACAAATATTGGCATACAGACTGTTCTGAATTACCGTCTAGTTCACTAGCGAAAACATATTTTTTTACAGCAAGACAGAATATGTATTTTTACATTTAAAAAAGTAAAATATGTAACAATGTAATTCTAATTCATGGACATTTATCATTTTTTCTTATGTATAAGCAAAGGGAAAGAATAAAAATCCTAGCCCTACTATAATGGCACTTGCCAAGGAATTATTCACTCCTAAGCATACTGGAGTTGTTACTGTATAAAGGCGTACAAAGACACCAAGTCATAAATTATATGGTGCAGGCTGTGGATTTTAATTTCATTTTGAGGTAAATAAATATGTTGTTATGTTGATACATATTTTAAGCAATTTTTCTATAAATACATAAATTCCTGCTTTTCACTTATTAGCACATAAAAATACATAAATATTTAAATCAGTATGCTAGATCTTTCAGTTTATTGCATTTTTGTTCTGTGTTACTTCAACGGGGAAGAACCTGTGAGATATCTAATCTTCAAGCTTGCAACTGTGTTATTCTTAACTTGTCGCCCCGTGCCACTCACTGTGGAAGCCGGGGATTTCCTTTTCCATAGCCATATTGCACCTTATGCTAGACCTCCCCCTCCCCCAGCTACCTGGAACCAGTGCCACTCGCATGCAGTTCATCTCTGGCACTGTGAAGTATAAGGCAGTTCTACGATGCCTAAAGTAAAAACAGCTACAAGGTATCGTCTGTTGCAGAATTTAAAGATAATTTTACTTCTGATGGGGGCGTTCTGTTCTGCCAACCATGTAGGAAAGCAATAAAGTCTGAACAGCGATCTCAAGTTACGCAACACCTCAAGTGCAAGAAACATATTGCCGCAGTTTCTCGCGATAATCGTCAGTTATTTGTGATGGACAACCTGAAGATGTATCTCGCTGTGTATTGTAATGCTTCAGCAGTCAGTGAGACATAGAATAAATTGCTTTCGTGAGTACTGCATATTGGTTATATTCACATTAATAAACTAAATTATAGTAAAATATTTTTACTTTTTTTGTCACATAGGGTATTTGAGGTATTTTAATACATAAAAAATAAATATTTTCCCGATTTTTAGCACCTAAAAATCCGAGCCCTAATCATAATATTGCATACCACAGTCAATGGTTTCATTGACACAGCACAATGCGGAAAATTTCATTTGTAAGCAAGTTAGCGAAAGATGCGTGGCACGAAGAGCCTGTTGCCTTCCCATATACAACCCGAAGTGATTAGTTGTTCGCCTGGAAGCATAACATAACAGGCGTCAGATATCGACTACAGTACAGTATATCACCGTGCAACCAACGAAACTACTTGACATTTTCTGGCAATTCCACTTCAAGAAACCAGTATGTCTGCATGTAAACGCAGAACACTTACTATAGCTTTCTGAACGTAGAAAATTATACAACCACTCAAGCAATTCTAAATTCTGACTGTCATTTTGCATTATTCTCATGGCATGGAGTACACGAACAAATTGCGACATCGCTGTTATCTGTAAGGCTGAGTTTTATGGAAGTTACTGATTCGGGGCAGATGACTTCGTAGTTCCAGCCCTTAAAACAACAATAAATAATTAACTAAGATACAGAGTAATGTTGTCACCCTTATTGTTCTTAATGGCGATGGATGACATGAAGGCAGCAATGAAAGGCTATATACGGTAGTAAGGCAAAGATGAAGGTAATGTTGTTTGCAGACGATGTGATCTGGGGCAGGGATGAGATGGAGGTACAAGAACAGTTAGACGTAATAAATGAAAAGATTGAACAATGGGGATTGAAGAGAAATGAGGAGAAGATTAAAACAGTGCTGATGAGTAGAGATAAGAAAGAAGGAAAAGAGTAATCTAAGTCGGAGATAAGGAATTGGAAGTGGTGAAACACTTCAAATACTTGGGAAGTGAACTGACTGAAGATGGAAGACTATTGGAAATTAGCAGAAGAAACAACTCGGGAGTGCTTTCTACCAACAGGTACGGGGACTAGTATGGAACAAGGATATACCAATTATTAAGGCTAAAGAAGTTATGTACAAAGCATATTATGTTCCCATAATGACATATGCAGCAGAAACAATGACTATGAGTAGGCTTGCCATACGTCCCGGTATTTTGGTCTTGTCCCGGTGACCCGCTCGGATTTATCAATGTCCCGGAAAATGGCTGCAAGATGTAAAAAGTAATGAATTTATGTGTTGAAGAATCTTTTATGAATCGGTTACTTTTCAACAATCAACATAGTTTTTTTTTTTTGTAAGTTTAATTGTTTTTGTAGTTAGACAAAAAGTTGTAGTTGTACAAAAAATAATAAGACTAAGTAATTATTGTTCAATTAGACAATTTCATGACGTATTTTAAATTGTATTTTATCAACACTTCTTTCTAGAAGGTAGACCAGAAAAATTATACATTCTTATGTAGCAAAAATTCCTTTTTTATTTTTAAAAGGTGTGTAGAACTAACAATTGAGGGTGCCAGATTATCCCCTCCCGTTACTTGCGAGGCTTATAAAATGGCTTAAACGCACCAATTTTCTTCTATTTTAAAAAAATCCCGGACCCCTCCCCCCGCTCAATATCCCTCGGTAAGGCCATCCCATATTAATATGTCCCGGATTCACTCACCTAAAATATGGCAAGCCTAACTAAGAGGGATGAGAGCAGAGTACAGGCAGCCGAGCCGAGATTCCTGAGACGTATGGTCCAGAAAACGAGGAGAGGAGTGAGAAATGAAGATATACGGAAAGAACTGGGAGTACAGAAACTAAATGATAAACTGGAGCTAAACAGATTGAGATGGTTTGGACATGTCAAATGGATGAATGAAGAAAGGCTACCAAGACGAGCAAAAGAACGACGGATGACAGGGAAGAGAGGACGAGGAAGACCAAGAATGCGTTGGATGGACTCGGTGAAGTATAGCATTAGAAAACGGAACCTGGATTGGAACACCGTGTCGGAAGAGGAGTGATGGAACGACAGAACAAAGTGGTGAGGAACCATATTTGCCCCCACCCAGTGTCAGATGGAAAAGGGGAAATGAAGATTATGACAAGAGTACAGCTCGAGTCTAAGCTGCGTGAACCTGAGAGGAATGTGCATCGCGGACTATTAGAAGTGATGAGGTTTCTCGGCCCTTGCTTAGTAACAGAAGCAAATACATTAGTCGGTGACTCACTCACTTATTCGCAATGCCACACTGGTTTCAGAAAAGACCCTATGTTAGCAGTATGGGAATAGACGAGAATGTCAGGTAACACTGCGGGCTGTCGACATGCTTCTCAATTCTCGCCTGCTCCTTCCCTGCCTCGGCCCTTCATCCCGCAAGTTCACAGAGCTTAGAACTGAGCAGTAATGGCATTCTGGTGTTTTTCACATTCGGTGCAGCTGCACTGTCCCAGAGCGAAAAGCAATGTTAAACTCCTTACGTTCGGTGGCGTAGTTGGTAGCAAGCCGAGTTTCCATGCCCAAGATCGCGGGTTCAAACCCGGCCAAAGTTGTCGGATATTTTTAAGAGCGTTCCCTTCGGAGGGGAAGTAAATCCGGCGGTCTCGTGTCCTAGATTTATGGCATGAAAAAAGAACCTTCCACTAACTACACTTGTGGAAGCTAAAATTTGTAGGTTAGTTTGATAACGCTTTATTCGTTCCAACGTTCTCCACCAGGTGGTGACTGCGATGGCATTTAGTAGCCACGTCCGTAGCTAGATGTCGTGGACGATAGCATTTGGTAGCAAAAGTAGGAACTACTTGAAAAAAATAATAGTCTGCAGTCCTTCTACCTGAATCGCAGATAACACACAGTAATACGGCCATCACAATTAGCACCGGTTATCAGACAAATTCTACACACACCCAAAGTACACGGGGCTATATGACCGCGTTGTCGATGCCCCTAAACTGTGTGACATCTTGTACACCTCTTTAGGAGTCGCCCTGTATTCTTGTCTGACATCTTGTGCACCTCTTTAGGAGTCGCCCTGTATTCTTGTCTGACATCTTGTGCACCGATTTAGGAGTCACCCTGTGTTCTTCTCTGCCATCTTGTACACCTCTTAAGAGTCACCTTGTATTCTTATCTGGCATCTTTTATATAACTTTAGGAGTCACCCTGTATTCTTATCTGACATCTTGTACACCTCTTTAGGAGTCACCCTGTATTCTAATCTGAAGTCTTGTATATCTCTTTAGGAGTCACCCTGTATTCTTGTGTGACATCTTGTACACCTCTTTAGGAGTCACCTGTATTCTTGTCTGACATCGTGTACACCTCTTTAGGAGTCACCATGTACTCTTATCTGACGTCTTGTATATCTCTTTAGGAGTCACCCTGTATTCTTGTCTCACATCTTTTTCACCTCTTTAGGAGTCACCCTGTATTCTTCCCCGCCATCCTGTACACCTCTTTAAGAGTCACCTTGTATTCTTATCTGGCATCTTGCATATCTCTTTAGGAGTCACCCTGTATTTTATCTGGCATCTTGTACCCCTATGTAGGAGTCACCCTGTATTCTTGTGTGACATCTTGTAACACCTATTTAGGAGTCACCCTGTATTCCTGTCTGACATCGTGTACACCTCTTTAGGAGTCACCCTGTATTATCTGACGTCTTGTATATCTCTTTAGGAGTCACCCTGTATTCTTGTCTGACATCTTATACACCTCGTTAACGGTCACCCTGTATTCTTATCTGACATCGTGTACATCTCCTTAGGAGTCACCCTGTATTCCGTCACGCAATCGCCGTCTCCGTATCGCATAACGCCAGACCCCAGGAGTAAACTCTGACTCTGTGCATATGCACTGAACAACGTCATACACGCCGTAACCGTAAAGCATAACATTAGAGCCAAGCATAACGACGAAGTCGACAAGATCATTTGAAATGATAAAAAAAAAACAAGATTATATTAAATGGTAACCTTTTTTGCAAGTTTTTTTCCCACTAAATATTTCAAAAAAACTATGATATGTACAGCAACAGTTCTAGGTCATATTTTTCTTCCCTATAAGATACACATGTATACTAAATTTCACTTCTTGATCTTGAAAACTCGGGCAGTTACTAAGGAAACTGATTTCAATATCCGAAGTTTCGGGAAACGAGCAACAAAGTTACCAATGTGTAGGAAGACTTCTAAAACGTCGGTTTGGTCATAACATCAACAGTATTATACATATCAGACATTGTTGCAGTGATTTGAAGAGGAAGGATCAATATACGTAGGAAAAAAAAAAGACATTTTGATCCTTATACTTTAAGAGTAGGTCCCCCCTTAAGGTTTTTAATCTTCGTGACTTATTATAACAATTAGAACACTGCTTCACTCCCAAATATCTAGGAGTAACTCTTGACCGATCACCAGTGGCGGCTGGTGCAGAAAATCAGATGTGTGCTGTAACCAATCCACCCACTTGATGTGAGCGCGCAGAATCAGAACTTCTCAGTGTTACTAAAAGCATTAAAATAAAACCAGCAACGACGTATTGAAAACTTACATGTTATTTTGCTATAGCGAAATTTACAAACTAGACATCTTGCAACTAAAGAATATAGCAATACCATGTCCTTATTCTGACAACATAAAAAGTATAATTTTTACAGTTCGATTTACAAAATGTGGCTATGGAATAGGCAGGCACGGATCTAGAGTTTGGCTTTGGGGGAGGTCACAGAATCGAAATTGTTAAGAAAAATGGTATCACTAACAACGCTATCATAAAATAACCAAATGTACAAAACCAGACCAATTTTTTTGAAAGCTACATGGATAGAAATTTGATGCGTTTAGCGCACCAAAAATATTCGTACAAATTGCTACGGCGTGTTTTACGACTTTTACATCGAGCTTCGAGAAAAGTATCGAGGTACGTTACAGTTTCGGCAAGTCGAGTTGGTACCGACAAAGAAAGAAAGTGACAGCTTAAATTGCCAGCCAAGCTTGCAGTTTGGACGTCGGAATTATATTTTTTTGGCGCAAAAAAGCCCCAAATTCCTATCCGTGCATTGCTGCACATTCATCGTGACATCACCGGGTGAGTTAACTGTGGTCGTTACGGCATGACTGCTGGCAGTCGTTCACATCCGGGAGGCGAGGAGGTTCGAATCCCCACGCCGGCAACCTTAAAGATGGTCTTCTGTGGTTTCCCATCTTTCTTCCAGGCCAATGCCGGGGTTGGTCCCTAACTATAGGCCACAGCCGCTACCTTCCAACTCCTCGTCCTTTCATTCCAACTTCCCTCTCCAACGGTACTTGTAGCTCACCCATCGGGTGTCCGTCTCGAAGCAGCTACAAATCTGGCGAGCCGAACATGTCCTCGGACACTCCCGGCACTAATAGCCATACTAAAAAAAAATCGTGACATCACTGTAGACATCGATTCGGTAATCACAAGGTTTGCTAAACAAAATATACGAGTTGATTTTGTTATATACAGTAAATAATCGTTTTTACTTAGCAGGTATGAAGTTGTAAATATGTACAGTTGTAACAACACAATAATTGCAATAAAGATATTTTCAGTATTTAATGAAATTTTAAAAAACTGTTCTTCAGTTAAAATTCGTAAAGTTTTATTTAACTGGTTATTGTGTTTTCGTTTTTTTGAGTTTGCAAAGAAAATGGTCTCGGGGGGGGGGGGGGGGCATGACCCCCGTTCCACCCCCCACCCCCGAATCCGAGCCTGGGAATAGGTACAGTAAGTTGAGAGTATTAAAAAAAACCTTATGAAAGGAACAGCTTATGGCTTACTCAATTTTTCCCCCCGTTTCCTTTGAACGATTCCCTCTAAAATACTACCGCAGAGCCTAGAAGGTCCCACCTGTCACGTTCTCATTTCTTCTGACCAGTGCTGCCACTCGGTGGTCGAACGAAGAATCATTGTGATATCTTGGCTTGTGGTCTTGGCTGTTGTCCCAACAGCACCGCGGAAAAGTTGGGCACGCATGCGCAGAAGGCAGAGTTCATGTTTGATGGCAATAAACGTCGACATTCTCACTGAGCTGCGATCTACACAGCCAGTGCCGGACGCGGATTGGAGCGTGCGACTACAATACCTCGTTGTGAGGGGAGTTGAATATTATTCCTATTCATCGTCTGACGACCTCTTTAATGCGCCGTATTTGAATGTAGATAATATTATTAAAGTTATTAATTTTCAAATAAAATAATGTGCTGCAGCACTTCAGCACATAAGGTGGAGCCGCCCCTGCCGATCACTAACCTATAGAACACACTGTCTGAATACCAAAAGAAAAGTATCTGCACGGAACAATATTCTCCGGAAATTATCGGGTTCAACCTGGGGGACGCATCCTTCCCTCTTGAGAACTTCGGCAATTGCCCTTTGTTATTCAGCTGCAGAATACGCCTGCCCTGTCTGGTGTAGATCTAGTCATGCTAATCAAGTGGATGTTGCCTTAAATGAGACCTGCAGACTCATTGCAGGATGTTTGAGATCTACACCACTTGATAAAGTTTATTGTCTAGCAGGTATCCCACCCCCAGTTATTCGCCGTGAGTGTGCATCCAGACTGGAGAAATTCTGAAGCACTGAACCTGAGGACCCATACTTTATATGGGTATCAATCAGCAACCCAAAGGCTAAAGTCAAGAAGAAGCTTTCTTCATGCAACAGAAAGCCTCACCGAACCACCATCGAACTTTAGAATGAATTCATGGCGTTCAAGATCCAGCCACCTTGCAGGATGGATGATACCTTCCGAAAGCCTTCCTTCAGGCCACGAGGAAAGTTGGTCAACATGGAAGACACTCAACAGGTTGCGCTCAGGAGTTGGAAGAACAAAGACCAACATGAGAAAATGGGGATTTGTCTGCGAATCTACACTATGCGAATGCGGTGAAGAACAGACAATGAACCATCTCCTTGTATGCAACTTGTGTCCAACTACATGCTCTCCCCAGAACGTGATTGACGCTACTAAAGAAGCATGTGAACTAGCTGCATATTGGTCAAGCCACATTTGATTAAATTTGTACTTGTGTAGAGCTTAATCGCATTGCTACCTGTCATCAAAAATGATTAATGCTTATAGTACCAGGTGAGAAGTTATATCTTGTAAGTTATAATGTATGTTTCTGACACGATTAAATTAAATATTATTTAAAACTATTGTACTAACAAGGTGGAATTATTTAAATTATTCTACACCTTCTAAGGGCACCCAACAGAGTATTAAGTTAGTGATAAGAATAAAACACCCTAGACATGTGAAAACAATATTAAAGCAGATACATTTCTTTGCTGGAATGAGGGTAGCTCTAGTCATCTAGACTTTTAAATTATATTAGACGACAGATTAATAGAAAATACAACAAGGCCTTCTATAAATGCAGTTGAGCAGCAATACATATTTCGAAGATACACAAAAAAACGTTCTGCAGAAGACCAGATAATCGGTGACTCAGCTTAGTGACTGCTGGTCTACTCAAGGAGGCAAGGTCAGAATCACCAGTTGGATGAAAAGTAATGGTAACACTACTATAATTTGTGCCTTGCTTTATTGTCAGAGGAAACCTGCTTCAATATGCTCTCCCCTATCTTCTGCAACACTTATGGAAGACTTCTTACAGGTCAGCAGGTCCACCTCTGTGGATGTCCTACAGTGACCGCTCTAGAACATGGATTATTTCTTCAAAGGAGTCATTTCATTTTGTGAAGAGATCATAATCTCATGGATTGGCATCTGGTGAATACGGCAGTTCTATCTTACAAAAAGATCCTTCATTTGTGTTAGCTGTGCCTTGTTATTTGGAATTCATTTTACGGGACTGGGACATCTTGGGTATGTGTTGTCTGAAATGCTGTGTTTTTGTGGTAATATTGTAATACTGTAGTATGTATAACCTGTGATGTGCATTCAATCTCATCTACCCCAGCAGTGCAGAGGAAAGTACTTTTTATCAAATCCTTTCTTGTGGTAACAACCTAAACACATTCAAAATCAGGTGCACGGAAGATCTTGATTATAAGAGGGTAATACAATTGGTAAGAAGTTCCTCCTAATTGCACTCATATTCATATCATTACTTATCAGAGGTCAAAGGAATGCAATAATCTAATCGAGGTTAATTTTGAAACGAATGAATTGTTAGATTTATTAGCAGATTATTTAAATAATAATAAAAAACGCAAACCACCTCCTCAACCCCCACCTCAATAGTTTAATTCCAACATACATTCCTGACTCGATTTATTTTCATGACGCCACACCCAATTACCTTCCTGGGTGCTGGTTAGTTGTTTTCTCCGCTTTTGGCAAGGTTATACGACACTTGTGTGCATTTCAGCAACCCACGTTGAAACTAGCAATGAGTAAATGTGTCAATGTGTCAATATTCATTACTTCAACTAAAAGTGTTTATTCCGTGAGTGACATTAATGTGTCGAATGACACAGGCCTAACAAAGTAAGAACAAGAGAAGAAATGTGAACTGTGTTTTTGTTATTTAGTGAGGTTATCGATGTTTTATGATGTTTAACACCAATAAGTGGGCTGAGGAAGAAAACATTGTGTGTTTTCGAAACATGTACCTATAGAATTTTTAAGTAAGTAAAAAGTATTGATTTGGCGAGAAATTTATGTTATACTTCAAGTTCCTCCTAGTCGATACCTTTCGAATTAGTAATTATTCAAATCACTTGGTACATGTTTCGGGGCTAACTCCCTTCATCAGCCAAATTATGTACTGACACACATCAAGACATTAATATTTTCCCAAACTAAAATTTAAAAATATATTAAAAGAGCTTTATAAAACACATCACGATGATAAAAATGTTTTTCTTCTAGTTATAATATTATTGAGTCTAACAGGTAGATATCTGTGTTTGTGAAAATATGAATGTCTTTATGTGTGTTAGTATATAAGTTTCACATAATATGGCCGATGAAGGGAACAGATATTAGCACCGAAACATGTACTAAGTGATTTGAATAATTACCAATAATTCAAATCCTTACCTAATTTTATTACCCTATTATACGGTTTGTCAAATACAGACCCAAAATAAATCCAAATATTCCTACAGATCTAATTGCCAGTAACTGTTAGGACCCAGCTAGCTACTGTCGACCAAAATATTTTGTGTACTCGAGTTTGAAGGTTGTTTGTAAAGTAACCAACAGACCTACATAAAATCCAATAACAATCATTTTCGTCGTTCTATTGTACGTTAGTTCATGTAGGTTTGGAATTTTTAATTTATATTTTAATATTTCTTTATCGCAGTTGGAACACAAAAAGTGCCAGTTTTTAAGCGAGTTTCAACCATACATCACATTTAAGAATTATTATCTCACAAACCCATCATCAGATCGAATCCAAATTTTAACACAATATACATTGGAATGTTGTATAACTGGTTTATTAATTTTAAAATTTTGTGTGTCCAAGAAACAAAGTTATTATCATTTTTGTAAGGTAACTTTTTCTCGGCTCGGGGTGGTTTGAAAATGTAGTTCTTGGTCGCGTTGTAATCCTTATACATCAAAAAGTTATGCTGTATGATTGTGAAATACATAAATTAATTCACTTATTTTATATCGGTTCGTATTCGTAAACAAGCTGCTGCTTTGCAAATGTCTGATCAACAGTGAGACGAATATTGCGTTTCGATTTGCATTTTCATCCGTATAAAATGGTTACTGTCCAGCAGTTGAAGCCTAATGACTATGCAAAGCTTCAGTGCAAGACTGGAAGAATGCATGGCAAAAGATGGGCATCATTTGAAAGACGTTATCTTCAAATCTTAAAAGTTAAAATCTATTGTTCTTTCATGTTTTCCATTAATTGACATGTACACCTTGCTGTTATAAGTAATAAAAGAGTTTGTATCATTTAAAATGTTTGTGTTGTTGTGATTTAAAAACCATCAGATCTCTTTGCCGTTCCCTGTACTATGGTGGCCAGCACTAATTAACAGGATTGAAAATAATTGGTATTTTAGGTGATAACTGGAGCTTGGGCATTGCCCCTTCTAGAGATTGATAGGAAGCTAAACCAAGACCGGAGCTAGTTTTCAAAATTTCTCAGAAAGGTCTTAACATGTAGTTTTCAGGGTCCCTAGGGAACCCAACAAGTATTGTTTCTTGCATGGATGGACATAAAATAAGCTGTGCCAAGACAATATTTTCCTATTTTAGCCTACCCGAGTGGCAAAGGGCCGATCATTGGAAGAATATTCTGTATTTTGAAACTGCAATAGTCCTATGTTTATTCCTGGTATAAAAATAATGTTCATCCAAACTTGCAGCTTAATTGGTCAAGTAAGTTTAGTATAAAAGAGTAACAACAGACACCACTAGATTTATAAAATACAGGGTTATTCAGAAACCGTTGAAGATATTGATAATCTGTTTTCAAATTCTTAAATTGTATTAAGGGGCTCATAAAACACGATCCATTTAGTTCCCAGCACATACGTAGTTACCGATGGCAACTATGTTGTTTTTAAATAGGACTAAACTAATTTCATCCACTAAAACAACCATGAATCGAGTGGAGAATTCAGTGATGCGCTTACTTTGCAGACGTGATCAAGTATTTTTTGAGATGGTAAATGTTTCCATATGTATCGGCATTAGACAGAAAGCGATGCACCAGCCACTGGAATGTTGAATCCAGGATTCTCCTGCGATCTCAAAAAGTACTCATCGGATTTGCAAAATAAGCACATAACTGAACTCGCCACTAGATTCTTAGTTTGTTCCAGTGGGTGAAATTAGTATAGTTCCATTTAAAAAGAAACTAAGTTGCTACCAGTTTCTCGGTATTTGCAAGGGAGAAAATGGACCGTGTTTTACGAGCCCCTTAATACAATTTAAGAATTTCATAACAGATTGTCTGTATCTTAAATGGTTCCATAGACATTTGAGGTGGCCCTCTTAGCTGAATAACCCTGTATATACAATGCAGAAAATGGAAATTGCAACACCCAGAAGGAGTGGTGCTACATTGCTGCAATTGAACATGTAGGACGAGTGTTTGATTGTGATTCGATGATTACACTTTCAGGTCCCTCTGACCGCAAGTTTGCACAACAATCAATACAGGATGTGCCCACCACGAGCTGCAATACATTGATGAATTCTGCAAGGCATGGAGTCAATAAGGCCCTGGATCGCTTCCCGAGGAATTGTGGCCCATGCTTGCTGCACTGCACGGGTCAGTTGTTCCAGAGTTGTGGGTGGCTGAGGACGGTTGGCCAGTTGTCGACCCATCAAGTCCCACACATGCTCAATAGGACTGAGGTCCGGGGATCTGGCGGGCCATTCTAAGGTTGTGATGTCGTGGAGAGCTTCTCTGGAGATGCGTGCAGTTTGAACCCAGGCATTGTCCTGCTGAAACATCCCATTAGCAATGTTCGCCATCATAGGGACAACCACTGTCGAGCAGTCATAGTGCCCTCAATAAGCACTAATTGTGATTTCACATTAAAGCCAATAGCTCCCCAGACCATCATGCTTGCTGTTGGCCCTGTGTGCCTCTCGACAATAAGGTCTGGGCGGCCCCTCTCCCCGGTACGTCGGCGCACACGATTCCGGCGATCACTGCGGGCAAGACAGAAGGGCAATTCATCACTAAAGACGACCCTATGCCATTCGTCGACCCACGTCGATCGGCTCGACACCAGGCCAGCCTTGCACGTCGCTGTTGTGGGGTCAATGGAACACCTTCTGCAGGTACATGGGATCGTAAGCCAGCTGCACGCAGGCGATACCCAAATGTTTGTTGTGTAACGTGGGGTGCCACAGCTGCTCAAATTTGAGCTGCAGATGCATGGGGTTCCATCCGGGCCATCTGAATGATGCGGTGATCCTCTCTCACAGTTGTCTGTCGCGCTGGGCCTGTGCCAGGTCTACGAGTGTGGGTACCTTCATTTGACCACTGCTGCCATACACGTTGTACCGTAGATGCCTGTCGGCCAACACGTACAGCGACAGTCCTTAGCGATAATCCAGCCTCACACTGCCCAATTATCCGAGCCCTCTCAAACGGCGACAGTTTTTGATAGCGTGCTCTTCTCTGTCGTCAAGGCATGTTTGACGGGGAACACTTCACTGCACAGACTGCAAGTCAACTACGCTACACCCGAGTCTGTATACTGGAGTTGATTCCTCCGTGACCAATCACGTGGGGAGACCTGTAGCAACAATCCAATGGGTCTGAAACATTGATAGTTTACATACCTACATGGCATCGTTCCATATCTGGAAAATCAACACCAACGACCAATGCCTTCATGGTGTTGCAATTTCCATTTTCTTCAGTGTATATAGGCATAATAAAGATTTATGATTATATTAATATAAACCATTGGGCTCATGTCAACTTGTTGACCGACTGAAAAATCAGTTATTTCACAGAATCTATCAAGGCAACAATGAAAAATTGATCCCGAGATTTTCTATGACATACAAGAAACAATCCCCTTGATATAGACATCACCAACAGAGGTGCCAACCTTTGAAATGGGTTATCAGTAATCCCTTATATTATATTTTATTTGAGATAGTCTCCAAATTTAGATGTCAAGTTGAGTTTCGGAAGTTTTCACGAATAAACGTCTCGCGGAAAGCCAGTTTTCCTAATACAGAAAAATGGTTCACACAAAACTAAAAACTCTTCTTGATGCCGAAAATATACGTTGAACCGATGTATATCACTTAAGGTATCCTCAGTATGCATTTACTTGACGGCGCGATATAGCTTACGCAATCGGCGCCGCTTGCGTGAAACTTGCTCCATCGCAATCTGTGAGCCTAGCGGCGCGAGTTTAAATGATATAAACCGACCTCTGCGAATTTTCGTTACTACAACTATCCAGACATAAAAATTAGCTACTTTTAGTTATTTTTGGTTTTTGTTTGTAAAATTAGCTACTTTTTCGTTTAATTTGTTACCGGTAGACACTTTGTAACTTTCTTTTTCATAGAAATTTAATTCTTTTCGTGATAATGTCACTTTTCCGTAATAATTTCACCTTTGACCGAATGCCGTAATCGTGAGGTGAAATCCGTAATAGTTGGCACCTCTGCACCAGAGATGGATGCGCTGATGGTGAACAATGCCTGCTACAACTGAAACAGTAGGCTACTTTGAAACAACATAACTGGTTTTGTGTGGCAATATGGCCAGTTAAAAATGATTGAACATAGTTTGGCCCCTTCACCGACTTGGATATGAGCTTCATTGGGGCATAGACTGCAACTGGAAAGCAAATCTGTCCAAAATGCAGTGGAATCACAAAGGTGTAGAACTCTTAACCTTCAAACAAAATAGACATTTTCCAAATCTGTGATTATACTGGGGGGGGGGGGGGGGAAAGAAAGAAAAACAAACCTCAGGATGCTCGTATTTACATTTACCAGTCGAAAGAGACAACATAGCCAACTTCATACAAGCAGGATTAATATACATTTTTGTCAGTTTTTTATTGCACCAATCGTGACAATAAACTTATAAATTATAGGAACCGATCGAATAATCTCTTCTAAATTTATCACCACGAGTTCTCGTCCCTACATGAATACATGTCTCACAATGAAAGAAAGAAAAAAAAAAGGGTCTATCTGTCAAAACAAAATTAAATGCATTATAAAATGGTAATGAAGTGCAAATAATATAAAAAATGATCTGCATCTGTTTCCATACAGAACTATAGAGCAGATAAGAAAACTCCATCATCACCTTGCAATGTAAATTTTCTGGAGACAAATACATAAAAACAACATTTAAAAATATCTCACTAAATAAAAAGCAAATATGACATTACATTTTAAAGACAGCGATATTTATTTCAATTCTGCAGCAGCATACATATTGAATGCTTGAAGAGTTCTTAACAGAAAGTGTTAAATTAGGACATTCAGAAACTCAAGAGGCTAAAAGTCTCAATCTTCACGTGCCCTCAACATTTCAAGTATTTGAGCACCATGTTCGACTCGTACACAACCAGAATATAGTAAATTTATCCAAGCTGCCCAACTTGGGATCAATACCAGATTGTACTAATATTTTTCAAGGAGTTTCCTGCCCATTAGTGATTATCACAATGACAATACTGTTTCAAGACAAACTAAATTATAGTTAATTCTTGAAAGAGATATTTCTAAATGAAAAACCATTAATAATGTACACAGCAGTATCTCAATGTAAACGTCTCTCTGAACTGGATTCATCCACGACAGCCATGCAAAATGCCCTCGTATAAACCACTCGTATTTTGTCCTAAGGTAAGAACAACCCGAATGAAGTTGAGGTTCAATGTAGATTATTAACCTTTGATTGGCTGCTTCGTTTATATGTCATCCCTACTAACAGGTATTTCTGGCAGAAAATCAACTGTACATAGGGAATACTTCACATCCTGGAATGTTGCCACAGAAATTAAAACTTAAGAATGTCTTTACAGTACCCTACTTGGAAGCACATTTCATGTCCTACTAATCACTAGATCACACTAACTTAAAGTAACATTGTCCACTTCTTTCAAGCACATATATACTGTAAGAGCAGATCTGGTACAGAGTATATACATCAAGTTGAACAGCCAAGACATATTTTGTTTGTGTTGCAGCAACGGCAGTATATGAACTCCAAACGTTGGAGATCATGTTTCGATAAAACCTAACTCACACTCACTCACAAAGTCCTGTTCATCAGCTAACTGAATTGTACAAATATGCTTCAGACAGTTATGCAAGTGAGAAAATAGTGGATCATATTGATTATGTCCCACATCAGCCTTAAACAATTTGATTTCTCAAATAACACTACTTCATACCATTCCCACCTCACCAACGAGCCATATGCTTAGCAAGTCTCATTCGGAAATCCTCCAGGTTTGGCCTATCCCGGCAAGATGCATAATCCATCGATAAACCTAACCTTAACCCATCACGCAACTGTGCCCAGCCTGGCTTGGCGTCGCCACTGTTAGTGGTAGTGTTCAAACGATATATACACCAAAAACGATGCTCGTTAACAGGATGGAAATCCACTTTTATTAAGGGATCATCTGATTTGAATTTCTTATGCCCTTCTTCTGGTTGTTCTTCTTCTTCCACAGATGAATGCCTTCGTTTCCTGCAAGCTCTTTCTTCATCGGTTTTATTATCGTCTGACACGGCATATTCCTTTGATGGACCCTCCTCAGCCTCCTGTTTGGCACTGTCCTCGGATGTTACTACATCTGATGGCCCACACACTTCCATCTCATCAGCATTCTCTTGATCTTCAACGCTACCATTATCCAGACTAGCACTCTTTCCCTCTAAACAATAGTCCTCTTTTCTTGCAATGTCTTCCTGTTTACTAACCTCTGAATCAACATCCATTGCAAGATCATCGTTGTCTTCAACATTAGGATGCTCATCTTTTTCCACGGTACCAACAGCAGAAGTGGATTCATCCTGATCTCCAACAGGTTGTAATTTATTGTCAGTCTTAACTGCTTCATGATCATCTGCTTGTGCCTGAGTGTCATCTCCTTTAATGCTACAAGAAGGATCACCAGTAAAAACATTTTCAGTATCCTTTGCACTACAAGTTTTATCCATTCTAGCTTCTTCAGTTTTATCAAAGACAGCTTCAACTTTATCATCCATGCTTGCATTTTCTTCTTCTGCACCATTAATAGGCAGACATTCCTCTTTCTCAACCTCTTCTTGGCTGCCATCAGGTGTGCTTACATCTTCAACTGGTTTATTTTCTGTACTAGCCATTATAACTTCTGTTTGGACTGTACTATCATGTGGTAATCCAGTAGCAACTTCTGTTTCAAGTGGAGGTCCAGCAACAACTTCTTTTTGAACTGTACTATCACAAGGAGATCCAATAACTTCTGTTTGGACTGTACCATCAAGTGGAGATTCAGTAACAATTTCTGTTTGGACTGTACCATCAAGTGGAGATTCAGTAACAATTTCTGTTTGGACTGTACCATCAAGTGGAGATTCAGTAACAACTTCTGTTTGGACCGTATTGTCATTCGGTGATCCACCGGTAGTGATATCTTCATCCATTTTAATCCGTACATCTACTACTTTACAGTCCTTGTCCTGCTCAAAATCACCTTCCTCGGCATTAAGATTTTCCTTCGTTTCTGAAACAGAGCAATTTACTCCAACATCATTCAAAGCATGCTTTGCACTGCTCTCGTTCTTCTCAGTTGAATTTGGTACATCTAGGCTTTTACAGTTTGTCAGGGATACGGTTGCACCTTCTTCGACATGATTCTCCACTGCAACATGTGGTTTAGGAGGTTCAATAACCATATCTGCTTTGGTTTCTACTTTGTCTCCACAGGTTTTGGTTTCCAAATTGGCTTTTACAGCCTCACTTTCAACATCCGTTGTTGAATTGCACAGAGGTTCTAATTTAGTGTCAAGCTTACCATTCAGTCTGTCAGTGGTGCCTTGCTCCTCAGATCTTGAATCAGGAGAGACTACTGTTGAATCACCATTAGGAATTTTGGGACTACTTTTGTCCTCAAATGACTCTTTCTCAATGTCCCCATTAGTAACCGTGTCAACTTCAGTAGTATCACTAATTTCATTGCTGTTGTTAACTTCCCCATTTCCTTCCTTGATCGAAATATAGTTCGCATCACTTTTAGTTTCTGAACTACTCACTTTTGAAGAATCAATACCATTCCTCATATCCATTGGTATTTCAACAACAGATGGGGGCAAAGTTCCATCAGGTGCTTTCTTTGTCGATTCAGAGGTAATCTTTTCACTTACTGCTGAAGAGTTTTCTGTAGACACAGCTCCAACTTCATCAATGCCTTTTGAATCATTGAGTTTATTTGCTAATTCAACAGCTAAATCTTCACCTTCCTGTTTCCCAACTACAGTGTCATTTACTTCTAGATCATTCCTTGGACGCTGAATGCCACTGTCTGGTCCTTCTTCCTCATCAGCATCCATTGATCTTGCTTTTCGTTTTACACCCCTTTCTTGAGACACAATTGTTTCTGTTTGAAGAGTGATTTCTTTAGGAGTGCACTTGGTAATAGTTACCCCATGTGCAGATAACTTACTGGTTATATCTTTTACACTAACTAATGTGCATTGGCCTATAGAGGTAATTTCTGTTGCATTGGGATCATTGCCTACCTTCCTCCGTTTTGAAGCACCTGAGTCATCCACATCTTCACCATGCAGATCATTAAGAGGACGTTTAATTGCTGGAGTGTCCAAAGGATCCACAGATCTATCATCTACCTCAATAGGTGATGGACACTCCAAAACCGGCTTAAAGTTGCTGTCAGGTGTATCATCTTGAGTAGAACCATTGCAAACATCATCAAGATTAGTTTCCTCTAATGTACATTCTGGCTCCCTTTTCCACTGCATATCACTGTCATCATCCTCCTCCTCGTCTTCAATTTCATGGTATACATTTGTCTCCCCACTCTGTTCTATAGGATCTGGTTCCACATTGACATCTACTCTACCTTGGAAATACCGTAGCTTATAATTCATGAACCTTTTTTTGGTACCGATAAATGTTGCAATGGCCTTCTTTTTGAGTTTCCGAGTTAACTGAAATACACGATCTCGTTCCATAAGTTCTACTGAATCTAAGGAGTAAGAGTTTCTTTCTAGTGACTGCCCTCGAAAGCGTACATTAGATGTTGAAGCTGCCTCATCATCACTACCTTCACTGAGATCTTCAGAATTACTGTCATACATCCGCCTCTGCCTGGCCCTTGAACGCGATTTTGATTTGACAATATTCATACTACCCGATTGCTGACCATCTTCTGAGTCCTCATCTTCATAGTCATCTTCTTCCTCTTCCATACCTTCATCTGCTGACACAGCATCGGATTCTTCTGAACCTTCCTCACTGACATAGTCATTGCTATCCAAGGGCACTTCACAATCACTGGGGATAATTTCCTGACTAGGACTCGCTTCAGAACATATGCTAGGAGAGGCAGGTTTTGGGGAAAGTGTCTCTTGAGCCTCCGTGGATGAACTAGGCAAAGGTTCCTGTTGCAACGATGGAGTTTTGTCCGCAATTGAAAAGAAATTCCAAAGTCCTACACACCTTTGGCAAAAATTACATTCCACAGTATCCCTTGCATCACCCTTAACCCAACCACAAAGTCCCAGCACAAGAGCACTCAAGCCAAACTCTGATACAGGAGAGTCCACTGCTTTGAAAAACGATTCCACTACCTTGTTCTGTATCCTCAAATCACTGATCACTTCTTCAGTAATACTTGGCAAAATATCTTCCAGTGAAATTAAACTTTCCCATATTTTTGTAACATTTTCTTGAATTACTTCAGGATCTGTCGGAAGTTTGAACAAATCATCTGGAGTTGAAATAAACTGAAAGGGACACAGTGGTTCATGTCCTTTCTTTGCCAATACAAACCACAATTCACCCTTCTTTAAAACATGAAGACAATCTATGGAGGACAGACACATATTACAATGAATATTACAGTCAGTGGTGCCTCTCCACCCATGTTTCGCAAAGTATAGGGCTGCATTGGGATCTGCACCCCAAGTTTGAGGTTGGAAAGTTGCAACTCTCTCGAGAAACCCACGAAAGCTTCTCGGTGTCCTCACATCTGGATCAGGGCGAAACTTCATCAAACTGTCACTGGATTCCTGCACAGGATTGAGAATTCGAGGTCTGTAGAGTGGAAAGATAGCTTCATCCAACAAAGATTTCACATCCACAAAAGGAATTTCTCTCTCCGGTACGGAGTCCCCGTTACACTGATCACCATCAGCCATTTTCCCCTCAGCAACAAGAAGGTTCCACGAAAATAAAATTCCACTTAAACGCACACACAAACAGGATCAGTTGAAAGCTGCTTCAAGCCCCCAATATGGAACATCACACAGGTCGTATTATGCTTAATACTCTGTTGTTCGAACATCATTCAGGGTGCATCAGCACAGATGGACCTCATAACTACCAACAATGACTTGAGAGTTGGTCATTTAAACTGCCATATTTCAGCTGGTGGATGGACATTTGCCTAAAAAGTAATAAGAGAAAAAAGATGGAATTAAAACAAAATGGTTAATATGGATTATACAATAATGATAATTACAATTAAATTTTAAAGATACAGAGAAAATTTAATCACAAAATAGTTTTCTATTTTGATTGTGGAAGAGGTCATTTCCGCCACTTCTTCATTGTACCGATTGCTTTGCAACCGAATTATATGGAAGAGGAATGTACAGAATAGCACTTAAATATCACATTTCCAGCATAAACACCTGCAATTCAGCCTGCTCTGAACACATACAGGGTAAATCAATACGAACACACCTTATAGATTTGCAACATGTACAATAATGTACATCTCTACATAGTATGAAACGAAAGCCTCGATTCTTGAATGTAACGGGTAATCTCGAGAACCACTGGATGGATTTTGATGTGGGTTTCACCATTTTGTGAAGGATTTCTCAAGGAAGGTTTTTATAGAAAAACATTCATTTATGACCAAAAGAGCATTAACGGCTTCAGTGATTCGAGTCGAAGATAATCCTGCCGCCAATGCGCCTTTTAAGCTTATGCTGGGTAAACCGTTAAAAATATCTACATACTAAGAGTGTGTAAGAATTGTTCAGCTTGAAAAGTTCTGCAAAAAAAGTCCACTACAGCATATCTCTATCTTTAATACGTCGCCCACTATAAGTGTTCTTATGTTTACATTTCTTCCAACAATCACCATTCAGTAGAAATTTAAATTACCAACTTCGGAAAGAGTTTATGCTCCGGCCAGCATCAAACTGTCGAGTCGTGTCGAGTTAAGACTTCAGAGAAGAGTTTATGTGTATGGAGTTTCGCTGTTCACCTCGGCTCTTCTGAGTTATGTCTGGGACCTGCCGCCTGTGCGCCTTTTAAGCTTATGCTGGGTAATACAGTAAAGTTATTATTTATTCCGCCCTATTCAATACAATTCACGTGAATTGTATTGAATAGGGTGGAATAAATAATAACTTTACTGTATTAAATTTGCGTCAATACGGGCCAATATGAGCGAAATGACGTATGCTGGGTAAACCGTTTAAGATATTGGGCGGGTTGCTAGTTAAATCATATTTCAAAGAAAACTGAATATTTGAATCCTGGTGTACCATTGGACTTGCCAGCTGGCCTGCTATGTCCAACACATACTGAGAAGGCGAAACTCTGGCAAATTGATGGTGGTAGTATGAAATTCAGTTAGTGATTCAGGTATTCCTGGATCCTTCAGAACAGGTTGATGCAGTAACTCAAAATGAAGAATGAGCATACAGTTGGTGACTGTTCTGGCCAAGTCCCAACAGCGAGTTTACACAAGAACCTTTACAGTGATGTAAGAAATTCCAAGGTCCATAAATTCAACATCGTGAATAGTTGAAACTTTTCGCATATTCTGTGGACACTTCTATGCAACTAAATGTTAAAATTCTTTTTTGTGTAGTCAGTACAGTTAGCATACAGTTGGTGACTGTTATGGCCAAGTCCCAACAGCGAGTTT
This sequence comes from Meconema thalassinum, assembly GCA_946902985.2. NCBI lineage: Eukaryota > Metazoa > Arthropoda > Insecta > Orthoptera > Tettigoniidae > Meconema > Meconema thalassinum. The sequence continues at coordinate 159,701,295 of OX336399.1, read as the reverse complement.
ACACAAGAACCTTTACAGTGATGTAAGAAATTCCAAGGTCCTTAAATTCAACATCGTGAATAGTTTAAACTTTTCACATATTCTGTGGACACTTCTAAGCAACTAAATGTTAAAATTCTTTTTTGTGTAGTCAGTACAGTTAACGCCGCAGTTTTTGGCCGGTCAGCTGTAGTTGTGCAGTCGTACAGAAGACAGTCGGCGAGCCTCTGGCATGAGCAATTGATACGCGAGTTGTCTGTTATGCTGAAAGCTAAGCTGTGTCATCATGCTCCGTGTGCTCTGCCGGTGGCAAATAAATGAAATAGTTGACCGATATCGTAGTTCCTTGCAGTTCCTTGTCCGTACGTGTTGTACATAGTGCGCTGAGCGAAATGTCACCTATTGAACCAAAACTTCGTAGCAAAACTCTTCAGAGTCAAACTCCTGAGGTTTAAATAGAAAAGAAGGTTATTCAATCCTGGTGCGTTCCATATTTATGTGCAATAGATAAATATAGGGAGGAAGGGCAGGCCTATAATTTATGAAGCTACCTACAGTACAGTATGTCTCGTATCACTTGCAATATCATTATTCTGTGACGAAGCACATGGTGATGGATTGAGCTACCTGAGATGCATGACACATAAGCTGTTCACTTATATCAGTGGCTGATTGCTCCACCTGTCAAAGTCCGACCAATAGGCGGCTTCGGTGGCGTAGTTGGTAGCATGCTGAGCTTCTATGCCCAAGATAGCGGGTTCAAACCCGAAGCCGTCGGATTTTTTAAGAGCGTTAAAAATCCCTCAGTATGCCTTCCTTCGGAGGGGAAGTAAAGCCGGCGGTCCCATGTCATAGATTTATGGCATGTTAAAGATCTTTCCACTAATTACACCGGTGTGAAACTAAATTGGATAGGTTAAGGATGTAAACAACGCTCTTAGGTTGCTACGTTCGTTGCCAAGAGCCGACTGCGGTGGCGTCTAGTAGCTAGTTCTGAACTAGGCCTAGTAGTCGTTGACGGTAGCGTTTGGCGGCAAAAGTAGGAACTATTTGAAAATTCAAAGTTGCAGTCTCTACTTGAATTAAAAAACAGATACACACACTAATACAGTCATCACAATTAACACCGGTTATCAGACAGATTCTACACACACCCAAAGTACACAGGGCTACATGACCGCGTTGTCGCAGCCCCTAAACTAAGGAACCAACCAACCAAAGTCCGGCCAAACTTGTGAAATAAGAGTTTCAGTTTGAGAGTTTTATTACGCAGGCCAACTGAATTACCGTACATTCGTATCCTTGGCTGGATATGGTGACTATTTCATTTTTAGTAGTGGTCGAAATGGACTGATGCCGGTTGGATGCCTGACTACCAGAGGAGCATGTGCTCTCAGCTGCTAGTACTAAACTCGCTTTAATATGCGAGCTCTCTAGACCACTGGCAAAAACCGTAGCGAAAACTGTCATTTGAAATAATTTCTGTGCAAATTAATGGCAATAGTAGGAAATTCAGTTAGAGATTCAGGTATATTGTCCTTGTCCCTCCCTGTTCCCAGTACAGTAGAGCCTCGCAAACTCAGCAAACAATTAACACCGGTTATCAGACAGATTCTACACACACCCAAAGTACACGGGGCTACATGACCGGGTTGTCGCAGCCCCTAAACTTAAGAACCAAACTCAGCCTAATGTGGACCGAAGGGGTGGCAGAGTTCGCGAAAATGCCGGGTTATCCGGAAATGTGTCAAAAAGAATAAAATAAGCTGTTTGTTTTGGTTTAAAAGTAATGCAATGCTCCGCACGAGAACCTCTTGTTTACTCATTACTGCCAACAGTTTGTGCATTTACAGCACTGTACAACTACCTGTCGTTACTCTTCCTACTATGTACTATAGGTCAACTTAACTGTCGATAATTCCATTGACGGAGAAGGCGAAAGAAAACATAATAACGCTCTGAGCGGAAACACAAAAATCATATTTTTCTCCTGTCAGGGTGGCCGAGAAATCCGGAGTGCCGGGTTTGCGAGTACTTGTGTTCATATTCTGCACTGTGGCAGGATAAAATACAGCGTGTACAGTATACAACAGTGTTTGTACAAGCTGGACGTTTGTTTTAGACAATTAATTGCCTTTGACCTTGAAGCTTACAGGTGAGCCTGTACACAGTCACTCTCTCGCTTCACAGTTGTCACCACCGGTCTGATGTAATGGAATTGCACACTTGAGCATATGACGACACCACCGTGCAGAACAGTACAGTCCACGTTACATAGTTACGAACAGAATGCAATTATATTTGGCAATGACTGTACTTCAGCAGTAGTGTGAGCTAGTTTATCTGACTGCATGGGGCAGGTGACAACAACACAGATACTGTAGTAACTCGCCTCCATGCTTCCATCTGATTACGATTTATCACTCGTCTAAAACAAACGTCTGGCCTGTATATTATCGAACTGAGTCAACAATGGATGTCCAAAACAACCCAAAAGCAACACCAAACATTAACTTTCGGTCAGAAGGTGGCAGACATCAGCAGGGTATAAAAAGTTCAAAAACAAAGCATCCAATAGTAAGAGACTATGGAATGTCCCAGAATATGTTCCATTCTCTGAAAAGCATAAAATCCTGAACAAAATATCTAAAAACATTTATGAAAGTGATTAACCAGTTAACTATCAAACGTAAAGTTTGTGTTTGATACAGCTCTCCATGCCTGCCTGTCCTGAGCTAAGTTTCATCTCTACATAGCCAACACACCGTACACCCGAGACAATCTGTTTAACATATTCTAACCTTGGTCTACCCCTACAGTTCTTGTCCTCGACCCTTCATTCCATAACTAAGTTTACTATTCCTGGGTGTCTTAGCTTGTGCCCTACCAACCTATCGCTTCCCTTCATTAGCAGTCGCCAGAAAAAATTCTCTCACACTCTTCTTAGTACCTTTTCATTTGTTCTTCAGTGAAAACTTTTCTGCGTTAAATGTTGCACGATTCTAGAACTTGATACAATGTTTATTAATAGGGCTCGGATTTTTAGGTATTTTTTTTTTAATGTAAATACATATTTTAAACATTTTTTTCTACAAATACATAAATTCCTGTTTTTCACTTATTAGTGCATAAAAAACACAATATGTACATTTTTAGAATCAGTATGCTAGATCTTTCAGTTTATTTCATTTTCGTTCTGTGTTACTTCAACGGGGAAGAACCCGTGAGCTATCTAATCATCATACTGAGCGTATGTCAACTTGCAACTCAGTTATTCTTAACTTGTCGCTCCGTGCCATTCACTGTGGAGGGCGGGGATTTCTTTGTCCATAGCCATATTGCACCACGTGCTAGACTCCCCCCCAGCTACCAGGGACAAGTGTCACTCACATCCAGTTCATTTCTGGCACTGAAGTGTAAGGCAGTTCTACGATGCCTGAAGTAAAAGGAAGTACCTAGGTACAAGTTATCGTCTGCAGCAGTATGTTGTCGAATTTAAAGATAATTTTACTTCTGATGGGGGCGTTCTGTTCTGCCAACCATGTGAGAAAGCAATCAAGGCTGAACAGCGATCTCAAGTTACACAACATATCAAGGGCAAGAAACATACTGCCACAGTTTCGCGCCTTCATAAGAAATGTTTTGCGTTATTCTTCGGTCATTTGTGATGGACACCCTGAAGATGTATCTCGTCGTGTATTGTAATTCTTCAGTAGTCAGTGAGGCATAGCATTCGTGAGTACTGCACACTTTTTATATTCACATTAATGAACTAAATTATAATTAAATATTTTTACTTTTTTGTCACATATTTCAGGTATTTTTAATACATAAAAAATAAATATTTTCTTGATTTTTAGCACCCAAAAATCCGAGCCCTATTTATTAATAATAGGTCTACTATGTTCTTCAGAGTAAGTAGTTTAGCTCAGTAATACATAATAGCTCTCATAATTGATGGTGGTGACCTCCAACATACTCCAGTGACTTCACATCTGAAAATAATGTAAGGAAAGTAACTAATTGAAGGCAGTGTATTTCCCTTAGGCCAAAATTGGTACTTAATATGTTACACTCCACAATCTTAGTTTATTTAACCCATTAGCGTAATTTGACGAGCTCTGATCGCGGGTTATCACATTAGCACAGAAATCATTAACAAGCTCTACTTGCGGTGATGCATTACTTTATTTACGTTCTTGTATTCCTATCTCCTTTCCGTAAAACTTGCCAGAATCCTGAAATAATGGAACAATAATCCCATTGTATATCCATTTAGCGGATTCAGTAGGGTTTCCATAAGCTAATTAAGCAGTCCTCGTTAGCGCGCAGTGGCCATCTTGAACACGATTTAAAAATACATTATTCTCTATATTTTAGAGTTGCGAGAACAAGAATTAGTGATGCAGCAGAACCTTAGCTTGGTATAGTACCTAATTTGGTTTGGTGAAGTTTTATGATGAGACTAGCATTGGAATATTATGTTAAAATTGAGAGTCTCCAGTCGGCAAAGAAACCACATTTATCTTGAACGTGCAAGAGTGTCGGTGAGGGGAGTTAAAGGCAAAAGATTTGCCGCGGCCAACAGAATATTGCATTTGTATCAAGACCAGTCAAGGCGGCAGAAACCCGTTCTCAAAGGAACTAGCAGCGCGCGCTGAACTCTAACAATGGCTCGCTAGCAGGAAACAACAAACTAGCCCGCAACAATATAAAAGCGTGGATCGCACGTGCGTATTTGTGATCAAGCGGGGGTAGGGAGCAAGCCCAATAAACCATGTGACGGATGACAGCGAATCAAATAAATGGATTTGATGAATTTATGAAGCTGCTCATGAGTAATTAGGAAGATAATTGCAAGAAATTTAATTGAGAAAAGTATATAAAACGGTATTCTAGAATATCTCAGCACTTTTGTAAAGAGAGAGAAAACTAAGATAACTAGTAAATTGTAATTTATTGTTAGTTAGTTATTGTTGTTTTAAGGGGCGGAACTACGAGGTCATCTGTCCCTAAATAATTTATTGTTACTGCAAGTTTTTTTATGAGACGCCAATTTTGACAGCGAGAAGGGTGATAGAGCGGAGGACTCGAGGCTTCCTAATTTGTGACAGCCGAGGTATTCCGACGTGTTGCTCTGCCCGGCTCGACTGCGAACATAATGTCATATGGTTACCAGCAAGTGAGGTGACGATATCGGCTAAGTGTTGGCTAACTACCCCACTAATTACGAGTGGATTTAGTGTTTTCAGAAACATTGTTGGAAAGGCTTTTAGTAAGAATTTAGTAGCAAGTCACTAATTATTAATAGTCATCATCATCTAGCACAGTTTCCAGCCACTGGCCGGGTCTGTTTGGAACACAAGCCTCTCCAACGTCTTCTGTCTTCCCACCATCACTCAGCTGTCCAGTCTTCTCCTCTCTTCTTCACGCTTTCTTCCACCCCCTTCAGACACCTGTCTCTTTCCTTCCCACTTCGTCTCGTGTACCCTCCTGGGTATCCTCTTTTCCTCCATTCGTTTTACATGTCCATACCATCTCTATACCATCCTGTAATGGTTCCTCCTTCATTAATTCTCTGGTCCTCTCATTTCTTATTCTGTCCATCTTTGTAGGTCCAATACTGTTTCTCAAGAACCTCATCTCACTGGCCTGTATTTTGCTCTTCTCCCCTCCTTTCATAACCCAGGTCACCGAGGCATACGTCAGGATAGGGACATAGTACGTCCAATAAATGATCTTTTTGCTGTTCTGAGGTACATCCTTGCTCCATAACATGCTTCTCACACTCCTCCGAAATGCTTCTGCCTGCCTCCCCCGCTCATTTGTTTCTCTATCGTTTCTTCCATTATCTTGTATTAGGCTTCCCAGATACTTGAAACTCTCCACTTTCTTCGGCTGTTCCCCACCAATTGTTATTCCCGTTGTGGTTCTTTCCTTCTTCCTTGTTGTGATCACCATCTCACTCTTATTTATGCTAAATTTCATCCCATATCCTTGTATTATTCCTTCCCACACGTCCAACTGTTCCTGTACCTCCTCCTCGTTTCCCCAAATCATCAGCAAACACCACTGCTTTCATCTTTCCTTCCCCAATTACTTGTGCCACTCGGGTCATTATGTCATCCATCACCACAATGAAAAGTAACGGTGACAGTCCACTTCCTTGTTTCAGGACGTTTCTCTGTTCCAACCAGTCTGATCTCTCTCTCCTCCCACTTTCACACAGCTCATGCTTCCCTTGTACATCTCCTTTATCCTCTTTATAGTCCATTTCTCTACTCCTCTAACCTCCAGGGACTTCCATACTTTGTTTCTGCATACACTGTCATATGCTTTCTCAATGTCCAGGAAGGCCATCAGTAGATCTGTTCCATACTCATAGTGCTGTTCTTGTAACTGCCTTACAGCAAAAATCAAATCCACTGTGGACCTTCCTGCTCTGAAACCATGTTGTTCTTCCCTCATCCCTCCTTCTATCCTTGTCCTAATTCTCTTTTCCAAAACTTTCTCGAAGATCTTTGCACAATGACTCATCAGTGTTATTCCCCGATAGTTTCTGCAAACTGTTCTACTACCTTTCTTGAAGATCGGGACAATTATTCCTTTTTTCCAGTCCTCTGGGGTCTTCCTTTCCTTCCATGCTGTCCTCATCACTCGGTACAACCACTGTATCCCCACCTCTCCTGCTGCTCTCACCATCTCCACACTCAACTCATCCACACCCGGTGCCTTCCCTCCTTTCATCTTGTTCACTGCATCTTCCACTTCTTTCCATGTTAAGTCCCTTTCTGTTTGCAGTTCATCTTCCTCTTCCCCGATTTCTGCCTCCTCACCATCTTTTCCATTTGGGTTCAGAAGTTCTTCAAAATATTCTTTCCACATTTTCTTCAGTTCTTCCCTATTTTCTATCTCTTGTCCCCTTTTGTTCACCATTCTAACATAATCCGTAGGATCCTTCCGCCTCTTGTTTTTTACCATCCCATACAGGACCTTTTTACTAATTATTAATAGTAAACATCATAAATGCCAGCCTCCGTGGCTTAGGCGGCAGCATGCCGGCCTCTCACCGCTGGGTCTGTGGTCCAAATCCCGGTCACTCCATGTGAGATCTGTGCTGGACAAAACGGAGGCAGACAGGTTTTTCTCCGGGTACTCCGGTTTTCCCTGTCAAAATTTCATTCCAGCAACACTCTCCACTATCATTTCATTTGTCATTCATTTAATCATTGCCCCAGAGGAGTGCGTCAGGCCTCGGCAGCCGGCACAGTCCATATCCTCGCCGCTAGATGGGGGCTTCATTCATTCCATTCCTTACCCGGTCGGAGACTGGAAGCAGGTTGTGGATTTTCAAACATCATAAATATTCTCTACGAGGAGCTCTATAAATATTTACGACTTTTACAGGGCCATCCTTTAATATTATAAACTGTATCAGAATTGTGTGAAGTTGAGTATTTCTACTAAGTGTTCTAAAGCAATGCTACGTAGAATATTCTGCATATTTAAATATTCCATAAGTTATTTCAATTCTGACCATGACTAACAATTTGAAATTGGGAGAGATGATTTTAAACTTTATCAGCGAGGAGATGATATCGTACTCAATACCATGGTGGAAACATAAGCTGCAGGATGAAGAAGATATTTGAAGTGACTAAATGCCAAGGAAAGAAGTCACCATTTGACACAACATTCAAAATTATGGCAAACCAAAGATCGAAACTGAAAGCAAATGAATTGACTACCGGTATGATGATGAAATTCTATGAATTAACTACCATCAAGAACGAAGAGGAATCTAGAACTAGGGCAAACCCAGTTCGATTCCAGAACGAGTAGATGCTGTTCGGAGAGGCGAACGTCAGGGAGCTGTGAGGGGCTTCCATACGATGATGTCTGGCATATTGTCCTGTACGAGAGGGGTGAAATTCCTTGGTTCTGTACGAGGGAAGATGATCCAGGATTACCGCTGAACAGAGGTACGAGAGACCTTGGTTATGAAATCCAGCGGCAAGACGAACTTCCACGAGACAACTATAATCCGACAAGATAGAAAAGATTTTATCACGTAGAATTTTCGTAGTTTGCTGGCTTACGAATTTATTTGAAGCAACCATTTCAACTAATTGTTTTAGGTTTTTATCTATTCATTATAGGATTTTTTGTATTTTTCTTATATTTTGGATTTAGGAGTTTGATGTTTCTATTTAGATTATTTTAGGATTTGAGGTCGCTGACCGATTTTTAAGTTTTTCTGTAATTTTAATCCATCTTGGAGATTTTAACAATATTCGATTTCAAGTAGGATTAATAGGATCGCTGATCATGCATAGATCACTTATATTTTTAAACATTGGTTGGTACAATTTTTAATAATTTGAGGAAAGACATTTGGAATTATGGTTCATTTAAACCTATGAAACATATTGAAAATGGTATGACAAATAACAGATATCGGTACTGTAAAAAATCTTATGAACTTGTTTGGAAAGATTTCTACAATTCATTTCAAATGTAACATGATACCTTTATGAAATATAAGCTGGTGAGAGCTATTTATATTTATTGAAGTGGTATCACATTACATTGTTGTGAAGCCTTATTGACATGAGTAATTGATCTGAATATATAGTGGAAGTTTGAAAAAGCATTTTTGTAGTATGGAAATATGTTTTACAAGATAAATTTACGCATTTAGCGAAAATGGGAACACGCACGAGTTTATTGTGTGAACTGACGATATTGTATTCCAGTTTGAGTTAATAGTTGATATTGTGCATTGATAACGGCAGTTTGTTGCTGACATGGTTCATTTATGATATAGAAACTGTTAGTCTATGAAGAAATATGATGATAAAGTAATGTTGATGTTAATGAGAGAGAAATATGTTGTTAATGTACCAATTTTGTGTATGAAGAGGTCTGTTTAGAGACTTTTGAAAGTATTTTGCAATACAGATGCGTAAGATAATGCAGCCGATGTAAACAGTTGATTGGAGCTCAAGTATCTTAATCAGGATGGATGTTTGTTTGAATAGAACAGTAACAGTAATGGCAACAATGGAAATTAAAGGAGCAACATGTAGAGTTATTATTATTTTATAGTGTGGAAAGATCGGAGGACATGAGCATTATAATCTAGGCTGCACTGCACGGATTATGTATTGGGATTTGACTTTTATGAACCGAATGTAGACCGAGTTAGTGGTGAATTCGAACGATATTTTGATCTGTCGGAAAGATTAGCATTACCGGTTATATATGTAAATAATTAGTTTGAGATTGAGTGTTTTGAAACATTATTAGAATAGGGATTAATCAGGAATAAGTAGTCTTGTATAGAGTTAAATATTACGTTTGTAATAGTGAAGAGGCCATCTTTAGTTGTTTTTTTTGTAAATTAGGTAATTTAAAGACATTTTATTTTCCACTCCTTAAATCTAGAGCACAGTATTTTCATGCCAGGAGCATACTTTTAATTTAAATTATTTCATTTTGATTTAACTAGGAACGGTTAGGAGAGCTACTTATTTTTCATTTTCCCCAAGAGTTAATTTTTATGCATTTGTCTTTTGAATAAATAGGCTGACGCATATTTATGAATGTCGGATATTTTTATAGAATATTTGAGTTATCCTTCGCAGTTTATTAGGTAATTTTAGTGTGCTATAGAGGTAGAATAGGACTCTTCGCCCTTATCTTTTCCCGTTACGCCCAGAGAAACGCAAGTTTCTCACTCTCCATTTGTAGATAGACACCCATTATCCAAATAGAGCAGTCCTATAGCACAACCGTAGTTATTGTATCCCATCTGTGTTGTTATCTGCCAGTATTTTTATAGTAGTTATTCTAGCCGGGGACTACAAGTTGCTGAAATCCATCTGCGGATCCTGGCAGGTTCTACGAGATTTCGGGTACAGTAAGATCGAGGCAAAGTGACAGTCACTCCATACTTATAAGATGGCATCTGGGCATAATAATAATCATCAATTGTTTAGAATGTAATTGCACAATTATAACAAACCTTTAGTTAGAAAAAAGTACCATACAAGGTAACTCGCTGATGCATACAAACTTTCAGTAAAATATAGTTATTGTTTTGTATTTTAAGGATATTTTTTGTAATCTCAGAGCACTGTCGGGTGAATATTATCTGATTTCACAGTCAACACTGTGACCATTAAATTATGACTCGAATGGTTTAGTATAATCAAGTTGGTCGATATCTTTGAGGAAAAGACATTACACACAGTGAGTGAAACAGCCCCACTAATGGTGCAATTTCTTTTACTAGATTCATGTTCTTTAAATTCACAAGCCTCTACGTTTTGACACCCGCATTTATTTACTAAGTGTATGCAATAAGGGGTAAATAGGGTGTGATTTGTGGAGTGTTCCATCTTAGAATAAAGAATGGTTTTAGGTAGATTTGATTAGAAAGCTACGTATTGCAATAGGCACCATGTTGCAACTACCACTGCCAGTTCAAAAGTTATACAGTATATCACTTTCGTGGACACGATAACTACCACATCTTGCACCAATCACTTTCAAACCTAACTTAAAATGGGTGTCATATGACTAGCAATCATTTTAAATATCTATAGTATGTGAATCAATAGAATTTCCAAGTTTTTCATTTTAATTTGGGATAGTCATAATATGTTTTCATTGGCCTCACACATTTATCTTTTCACATACTGTAAATGTCTAACTAGTGCTGACAATTATAAGTAGGTAGGCTGATAGGTTTTTCACTATCCTTATATTATAACATGTGGTTACAATGTTATTTGAATCACTATTCTTTGGTGAGGAAGGAGGTCATGGGATATAGTTGCACATCTGTGTACATAATATCTTTTTAATGATGTGGTATTGTTTTTCTTTATTCTTTGTTGTTTTTTTATTTTTATGAATGAGTATCTGTTGATAATATCTGTGGAGATTATTGGTGCTTGTGCAGTTAGGTTTGGATTATAAAAGTGGATTGCTTATAGATACAGGAAAAGATGTATAGTGATGATTATTAATGAATTAAATGAATACCTGTGTTCCTATGGTGAGGTGCAGGTTCCTTTATGTTTTAATTGACGGCGATCTGAGTAATGAACGGTTAATAGAGGAATGTCCATCACATATATCAGGTATATGTACTGACTGCTTGCCCTGTTGTTAAAATAAAATATCCCTTGCGAGTATTATCAACCACAACCCCGATAAGGAAAGAAGAAGAAGTAAAGTTATATTTTGACGCACCAACGAGGAGCACGAATGGGGGAGATGAACCTTAGTGATTTCCAAATGATCATGGAGCAGTTGACCAAGAGGAGTGACATCATTGATAAGGGGAGTGAACAGATATACTCAATGAAAGTACAAATGGAGAAAATATGTGAAGTATGTGATGCTGCAGTTGCTGAAATAGAAGGAAATGATAGAAAACTGAATGAAGAAGGGAACAAGAAGCAAGAAATGTATCAACAAGGTGGGGGGCGCGAAGAAGAAATGAAAGACGGACAAGAGAGAGAACAAGGTCAAATGGAGGAAGATAAAACTGAGGACAAGGAAGAAGATGAGATAGAGGGCAAGGTAGAAGGGAAAGGAGAAACAGATAACGGAGAAGAAGAAATGAAAGACGGACAAGAGAGAGAACAAGGTCAAATGGCGGAGGAGGATAAAACTGAGGACAAAAAAGAAGATGAGATAGAGGGCATGGTAGAGAAGAAAGGAGAGATGGATAACGGAAGAGGTGAGATGGAAGAAAATGAAGAAGAGAAACTACTAGCAGATGAGATTGGTCATGAGGAGGACAGTAGCAGTCAAGAAAAAGAGGTTAAAGATGAGGGTAAAAGTGCAAGAGAAGGTCATGGAGAAGACAACATACTAGAAGAAAATCAGGTGAATAAGAAACAGTGGAGAACAAAGTGGAAGAAGAGAAAGGAACTGTTGAGTAAGACAAGACAGACGAGGAAGAGGTGGAAAATGTGGAAAGGAAGAAGAGAGAAGTGGTTGAGAATGAAGACAAAGAGGACCAGGATGATAGATAAAAAGAGGAGTTGGAAAGCAAAGAGAATGATTAGGAAGAAGATGAAATGTCAGGTAAAGCAAGATAAGAGAGTGAAGGATCAGAAGAAGAAGAAGAAGAAGAAAATGAGGAAGGAAAGGAGACAGGAACGGTGGAGATGGAAGATGAGGAGTACAAGGTACGGAATGACATGACGGATGAAGAAAAAGACGAGATGAAAGGCGGAGGAGATGCAAAAGTTGCAAACGACGGCGCAGGAGGAGAGGCAGGATGAGAAAGGGGAGGATGAAGATGATGATGGTTCTTCAGATGACGATAAACGTGGAGAACTGGATGCCGAATCGGAAACGCCGATTCAAGGGATGAATTTGGATATTGATCGAGATGATTATTCATCCAGTATGTTCCCAACTTGAATATGATATCGATTGATGCAGAATTGCCCCAACCCCCATAGTTTAGGAATATCGTGTTCTATTTCTTTTATATATAATTGAGCTAGTTATAATATTACTCATCCTTTCTTCCTAAGGAGTATGGTTGTTTCTGAAAAGTGAGAGTTCCATTGAGGCCTTTTCTAGCTATAAACATTTTTAAAGCAGCTAGACTAATATAAATCAGTTGTGTTAAATAGGTCTACTTATGTACGTGTTTCACTTGAATGCACAACAGGCATGTGGGTTGCCTACCAGCTGCAATAGAGCCGCAAGAAGTTCTTGCTCGTAAATTCGTGTACCTCTGGTCCCTGTGCCTTGGTCTTTTCTGTCCTTTCATTTCAAAGACTGTCACGGTGGCTCAGACGCTAGAGCGAGAGACTGCGGAGCCTATGGTCTACGGTTCGAATCTCGAGCCTGACTCCAGTTTTTTTGTTTGTTTTATTGCCCATTGTCAGGCAAATAATGTTCTTACTAGAAATTGCTCGACAATTCTTTTCTTTTACGAACACTGTTGATTTTTATAATAGTTATATCAAGTGTGATATTGGTACTTACAGAAGAAGACATAACAATGAATTATTTGAACATATAGAAGATTTGGCGAGTGTGATGAGAAAAAGGAGAATGTCTTTCTTTGGACATTTGGAGCGGATGGCGCATCATCGACTTTCATATCGAATCCACTCATCAATATCTAAAAAAAAATCCTATTGTAAATGGTCGATGCAAGTTAAAAAGGAATTACAGAAGCTCGAATCAACCAAGCTCTGGTTTGGGATAGGAACCTGTTCAGAAAGGCGGTTAAATCAACCAGTAATCTATACCCTTTAACATCTGTGATGCCTCGCCCTCACTGCAAGTGGATGGAAGAAAGGAGAGCAGAACATTCGTCAAGAATGAAGATCTACTAGCAGACAAAAAAAAACAAGCATTACAGTGATCATATGAGTGAAGAATATCGTGGTCCATTGATGGCCGAAACGTCTCAAAAATAAATATCAAGCAGTAAAGTATTAGTATGCCACATTTCTTTCTGATAGTAACTCTTAATTAAATAAAATCAGTGTAATTTCTAGGGCCACTTTGCCGTTAAATTAAAAAAGAGACTTACATGGAAGATAAAAACGGCTGTCCAACTCATCCTTGTTACATTTTGATTTGACCGATGCATTTTTATCCCAGAGATAGACGAATTAGGGAGCAAGAACTTCTCACGGCTCGATTGCAGGGGGTAGGCAAACCACATGCCTGTTGTGTGTTCAAGTGAAACATGCTGTATATTAATGTATTTCACTTTCAGAAAAGCCTACATTCCTATGTAAAAAAAAAACAACGTGGCTGCATGTAATCAAGTCGTTGATCAGTGAGCTTTGACTTTTCTGGAATATCCTGCCCATCATTTACAAAATCCTCTTCTAAATACTGTGCTGTGGGAGAAGGAAGTCTTGTCATCAGGACCAGTGCTCTTCCCAAACCTCACCTGAATTACAAATACACACACCAATACATCCATCAGAATAACACAAGACAAAATTCCACACTCACCCAAGTACACAGGGCTAAATGAACACAATGTCCAGGCCCCTCAAATGAAACAACAATTCTTTGTCATCAGAACATTATACCCAATTTACTAATAATGATGTTGCTGCTAATGATTTAACTCGTAAAATTCCAGTGCTTATGATAATAATAATAATAATAATAATAATGATATTGGTTTTACGTCCCTTTTAACTACTCAGGCTTTTAGAGACGCCGGGGTGCCGGAATTTTGCCCCGAAGGGGATTTTTAACGTGCCAGTAAATCTACTGACACGGCTCCCTCGCATTTGCGCACCCTCAAACGCCAGCTGACTGCGCCAGGATACGAACCTGCAACCTTGGGACCAGCGAGCGAGAACGTTACCCCCCCCCCAGTGCTTATGAATATTGCAGCATGAAGGGAATTGCAACAATTTACTAGTTTTTGTTTTCCAAGTTGTGTGACAAGACAGCAGTGCTCATTTATTGCTATATGGAAAAAATTATAATGTATTAAGAAGAGAATTAATTTGAAACATAACCTTTTGTACCAGAAAGGGAGATAGGAGAAGGAATGGTGGGCTATCAAGAGTTGTGAATTGGTGGGTCGGCGCGGAGAGAAATGCGGAGCAGTCGCATACGAAAGTGCATGGCTGTGCTATCTACAAAACCTGGGTCCACACTACTCGCACCTACCAATCTGCCATATTGGTCATCAGAACTTTCCTCAGAGAAGCATCTCTAATCACTTATATCCTCTTTGTTCCCAGTCACTGGGTATGGTCTTTACTAGATCCTCCATGGTACATTGGAGAGGGCAGGAGCTGCAATTGAGGGAGAATTGATTGCTTCTCTCCGCAATCACAACGGGTCGACTCGCACGGTGGTCGCCACTTCTTAATGTTGATTTTGAATCTACCAACCCAACCTATTGAGACTCTTCCATGTAGTCCAAGACTCATCTGACCTGCTGGAAGATTATCAGATGGTTCCATCCTCTCATGACAGAATTATCTTAGCTGACACACCAGAGGATTTGAATGAATTTTTAAATGGTATGGATTCTGTCTTGAGAAAAGAATTCATAATGAAAATTCATAAATGTGAAATACAAATATTGGAATGCAGTGGAAAGAATCAGAAACCCCTATAGATGTTGAATTGGCAGGTAAAAAGCTCAAGTAGGAGACTTCTGTTACTTAGGAAGCAAAATAACCAGTCTTGGACAAAGCAAAGAGGACATAGGCAATCTGTTGACATTGAATATGTTGGTAGGATATATTCTACAGTTGGATGTATGTACACTTCTCTCTGAATGATCACACTGAATAGTGTTTGAAAGTGATATGCTTGATTTTAAGGCACCAAATCATAGTGAAGTAACATGAATGTTAAAACAGCAAATAAGTGTATTGTTGCCTTACGTAAATTGCATGAGCGGAGTACAGGTTATGATCAGCTGTGACTAAACCAATGAGATGAATTCATGAAGATATCTCATTTCGCCTTCTGTGAGTATTCCTATTAATATTATTTCTGTCAGTGAATACAATGCAGAATAGAAAGTATACTGAAGCATTATCAAATTCTCGGACGAAGACAGTTAAGTTTACATGATACAAACCGATAAATTGCTGTTAAGTAGTGTAACGACCTCTGTGGGTTGGGGCTGTAGAATAGACCCACGGTATTCCCTGCCTGTCGTAAAAGGCGACTAAAAGGGGACCGAGTAGCCGCCGGTATAAGTGGCTCCCCTCTTTCGCAAATTGTAGATAGGGTCAGGGCACTCTTTTGTCCTTAGAGTGAGAAATCGCTCCTTAAGGTGGATGAACCAGCAGGATTTGGTCAACAGCATAAGAATGGAGAAGGCAACGGGAAACCACTCCATTAAAGACCTTTATGTGTATCCCAAGAAAACCTATGATGAGTCCAAAGACAAATGTTAGTGAAGTTGGCAACTGCGGGATCACACCTCAAAGGAATGATGTCGGGCCCGGCAGGAGAGGAAATGGGGCCTCTCAGGTCGTTATCCGGAGAAATCCCTATTTTAAAATTGGAACATGGAATGTTCGAACTATGTTACAAGCTGGGAAACTAGAGAACTTGAAAAGAGAAATAGACCGACATAAATTAGATATTTTAGGATTAGCTGAAACACGCTGGAGAGAAGAAGGAGAGTTCACATGCGGAGACTACAAAGTCTTGCACTCCGGAAGTGAGAATGGTCAAGGCGGTGTAGGTTTGGTACTAAATGCTAACTCTTCAAGAGCCCTACTGGATGTTGAAGCTATTGGAAACAGAATTATCATAGCACGTTTTCTGGCAAC
Organism: Meconema thalassinum; assembly: GCA_946902985.2. Taxonomy (NCBI): domain Eukaryota; kingdom Metazoa; phylum Arthropoda; class Insecta; order Orthoptera; family Tettigoniidae; genus Meconema; species Meconema thalassinum. Next base: position 159,684,997 of record OX336399.1, on the reverse strand, counting down.
ACCCGTAAATTTAGTTGTGGTGCAGGTATATATGCCTACGTCCAGCAGCGATGATGATGAGGTTGAAGAAATGTATGAGAAGCTGGAAGAATTACTGCGTAAGACAAAGGCTAGCGAGAACATTATTATAATGGGAGACTGGAATGCAGTGATTGGTGAGGGAAAAGAAGGATTTGCAGTAGGAGGGTATGGTCTTGGTAGAAGAAATTCACGTGGTCAACGTCTTCTCGAATTCTGTGAACAAGAGAGGTTCGTTATAAGTAACACTTGGTTTACCTCACCAAAGAGGCGGAGATATACTTGGAAAAAGCCAGGTGATGATCAACGTTACCAGATTGACTATATTCTTGTCAAGGAAAGATACAAAAATCAAGTGAAGAAATCCATGGCATATCCGGGCGCTGACATCTGTTCTGATCATTCTCTACTAGTAATGAGTACGGAACTGAAATTTAAACGCAGGATTCAGGGAAAACCAACAAAGAAGTGGAATCTTGAAGCATTTAAAAGCGAGCGGACTAAAAAGCAATATCAGGAAGCCACTGATGACAACATATCATCATATGCAAACAACTCACAAACTGTTGATCATTTATGGTCAATAGCCAAATTCTCTATCGAAAAGGCTGCTGAAGACTATGTGGGATTTGTGGAAAGTGTGAATCGCAAACCATGGATCACACAGGACATTCTCTTAAAGATGGATGAAAGAAGAAAATTTAAAAACGACTCTTCAGAAGTAGGCAGAAATAACTACCGAATGCTAAAGAACCAGATTGATCGACTCTGTCGGGAGAAGAAAATGGAGTGGTGGCAGTCAAAATGCGAAGAGATCGAATTTCTGCAAAAACAAGGAAGAACAGATTTAGCCTACCAAAAGATCAGGGAAACTACTAAGAAACAAAAAGGATTCCGCACTAGACAGTTCCGTGATACACATGGGAATCCTATATCAGACCTGAATTCATGAAGGAACACTGGAGGATGTATGTTGAAGATCTATACGCAGAACCAATTCCATACCTTTTGCCAACACGTGGCGAGGAAGACAGGCCAATTGCAGAAGGTAGAATTATTAGATCAGAGTTCGATGAAGCTCTAAAATCAATATCCATGGGTAAAACACCAGGTATTGACAATGTTCCTGCCGAACTAATCAAGAATAGTGGGGATAGTACACTTGAAAGGATATTCAAATTGGTAGCAAGAATTTTCGAAGAAGGTAAATGGCCTCAGGAGTTTTACACCAGCATCATCATTCCAATTCCAAAGAAGACTGTACCAGTTGAATGTAGTGACTATCGGACCATTAGTCTCATCCCTCATGCATCAAAGATACTTCTGCAGATTTTAAGGAAAAGGATGGAAATATGCATCGAACAGTATCTAGACAACTCTCAATTTGGCTTTCGAAAGAATATGTCTACACGTTGTACCCGATACCTAGTTGAGGCTATCGGCTACGCCAGCAGACATTAAGCCGTAGTTGAGGTTTTGGGAAGAGTTAAGAAAAGATAGCGCTCAGATCGAGTCAAGAGGAATGTCAGGATGACGTAGAAGGTCTAGGATCAAGAAGGCGCTGACCGCAGTCAAGCAGATGGAATTATGAAGCTTTATTAAGATCTATATGGAACATGGTATTTAAACATCTTAGAAGAGGAGATATAACATGCATTATATGTGGTAATTATTTGAAGGAAGTCAAATAACCCTTAAGTTATTTTATAACTTAATAGCCGAGATGATGGGGGTTCGAGATTATATTTGTGACGCAAGACCGCGGTGGTGGGGAGGACGTCACGTGACCGCACCAGGCAGTAAGGGTCAAGGCAGAGCAGAAACTGTCAGGAATATTTTAAATGTCTGTCTGACTATCAAAGTGAAATAAATTTGTTTTTATCTTAGTTGTGATCTGATGATGGTGTGATTTTCCTTTTTCTTTCCTTGTCTTGAGTAAGGCTTAACCAGGAAAGGAGGTGGTTTGCTAGGAATTCAGTTGATGGCGCCCATTTATATTTGCATTATTTTTATTAAACTTAAGCCCGTAACGACCCTAGAGATACTTTGTCTCGTGTTACCCACTGCTTTTTCGATAACTCAGCTGAATTTCCGACACATTCCTTATTTGACTAGAGGTTCATTTAACTCCGCTCTGTCCTGGAACTCCAGGAATGCGATGTAATAGCAGATGGGTCATCGCATCCCCAGGACGAACGGGTACAACGTGATGCTATCGGGTCCTTGCGATGTCTTGGAGAAAAGATGTTAAGTGTAAACAGAAACCTTTACGTGTGCTTTGTGGACTTTGAAAAAGCATTTGATAAAGTCAGCTGGCACAAGCTGTTTCCTCTTCTGAATCAAATAGGTTGTCCCCATCGATTAATCAGATTAATATTTGATCTGTATATAAATCAAACTGCTGTTGTTCGGCTTGGAAATGACGTATCAGAACCCGCTAAGATCCGCAAAGGTGTGCGACAAGGGTGTTTGCTGTCCCCTGGACTGTTCAATGCCTTCGCTGAAGCTATAACTAAGTGGGCTTTTAAAGGTTCTAATATGGGAGTGAAAGTTGGTGGAAGACTTATCCAGAATATTAAATTTGCTGATGATCTGGCATTACTTGCAGTAAATCCGCATACATTAACAAACATGTTGCAATGTTTAAATGATACAGCTACAGAATATGGAATGAAAATCAATTTTAAGAAGACCAAGATTCTGGTGATAAGTAAGCATCAACACGAACTAAATATTACCATAAATAAAGAACCAGTACAACAGGTCAATCGTTTTAAATACCTTGGCCAGATCTTCACAGAAGACCTACGATGTGAAGTTGAAATCAGGAGCCGTATAGCCATGGCCAAGCAGGCATTCCGTGAAAAGCATTCTCTAATTTGTCAACGCTCGATGTCCCTCAGCCTTAGAAAACAACTGGTTAAGACCTACATATGGCCAGTTGCAATGTACTGCAGTGAGACCTGGTCAATGAATAGAGGTGACATTAAACGACTAGAAGCGTTTGAGATGTGGTGTTGGCGCCGAATGGAAAAGATCAGCTGGGTAGAGAAAATGACCAACCTAACGGTGCTGGATCGAATAAAGGAAAAACGGCAAATGATCCGCCAGATACATAGAAGGAGATCCACCTGGCTTGGCCACAGGTTACGACATGGTGGCCTGATGATCGACATTCTAGAAGGCAAAATACCCGGAAAACGCCCTTGTGGGAGGCCACGGAACACTTTCATGAGATCTTTCCTACATAGCTCTGGCCTACGAAATTATGAAATGGTCAAAAGGACAGCACAAGACCGAACAACGTGGAGAAGACTCATTGTAGGGGCAGACCAGTCGCTTGACTGAAAAACATGATGATGATGATGAAGTCACTTTTGAAAGCCTTTGTCTGGAGTGTGGCACTCTATGGAAGTGAAACTTGGACTGTTGGAGCAGCGGAAAAGAGGAGAATAGAGTTTGAAATGTATTGTTACAGGAGAATGATGAACAAATGGGTAGATAGAGCAACAAATGAAGAAATATTAAGGCGAGTGGAGGAGAAGAGATGTTTCTCGGGACTGCAAATGAAGAGAAGAGAGAGGTTGGTAGGACACATACTAAGACACCCAGGAATAGCAAACTTAGTTATGGAAGGAAGGGTAGGGGTAGACCAAGGTTAAAATATGTTTAACAGGTTGCCTTGGATGTAGAGAGTGGTAGCTACGGAGAGATGAAACGATTAGCTCAGAACAGGGAAGCAAGGAGGGCTGTATCAAACCAGTCAAAAGACTGAAGACTCGAACAACACAACCATCCATCCATCCAGATCTCCAGGCTGTTACCTGTGATGATTGAAGTGGATCCTTAAGGCACACAGGAAACTTCTCCATAGACTTCAATCTCTGCTGAGCAAATCAATAATTGTGCAGATAGATCTACTTTTGATCTTTTATTTCTGGCTATCTCTTCACGTCTAATATCTGGGGGTGCAATGCCGGCTAACACTTTTTCACATGGTGGAGGCCTCAGGCAACTAGCCTGCAAGTTTCATCTAAGCCAATATCCACCTGCTTGGGATGGCAAGTCTATGTCAAACAGGGCATGCATATTCCGTCACAGAGTAGCTAAAGCAGTAGTCTAAGCCTGCATCCCCCAACTAGTGCCAGATGATTTACAGAGAATAGAATTTCTCGTAGAAATCTTGTGTTTGATATTGCTACAATGTTGGGTAAGAATGGCTGCATGGCTCGGCGGTAACGTTCTCGCCTGCTGTTCCCAAAGTTGCAGGATCTAATCCTTGCGCAGTCAGTTGGCATTTGAGGGTGCGCAAATGCGAGAGAGCCATGTCAGTAGACTTAATGGCACGTTAAAGATCCCCTTCGGGGCAAAATTCCATCACCCTGGCGTCTCTAAACGCCGCAGCAGTTAAGAGGGACGTGAAACCAATAACATTATTAATTAATGTTTGGTAACACTGAATGGGACCTCATCTGACGATAAGATTTTCTAAAGTACTGAAATTAGCCCAAATACCTTTTATAATGATTAAAAATAAATCAGGGAATGATGTAGTAATAGATGTTTACTCCTCTGCTATCCATAACCCGCCCACCATCCCCCTTTAGATCACGACTTATATAGTAATATTCCAGCTGTGCCCACCATTATGTGCAAGCCTGCGCTTTCGGTCCTATTGTAAAGTTTGTTAAAACCAGACCAATGGCGTTTGCCTGGACCAATAATAGTTTCTTAAAACTCTTACACTAATATTATTAGTTTTCTGTTTCATAAACTTATGAGCCAATAATATTAGTTATTAGTTCATGACTCCAAAATATTAGTGAAGGTTTATAACTGTTTCATAAACAAGGAAGACTATTAACATAGTCTAATATTATTAGCCTTATTTTGACAAGTGTGCTTAGTCTAATAATTAATATTATTGGTGAGAATACCGTGAACTTAATATTTATTTAGCCAAATAAGATTGTGTTACAGTAATTTGAGATATACATTTTAAAACTGTACACTTGTAACTTTGGAGAAGAAACCTCACGTGAAATAGTTGGTACACCAGTATTTTATAATATTATTGGCACAAATATTAATCTATTGTAAAAGGCAGTGTTTTACAGATATTGCAGTTTATAGAAAACATGTGGTAGAACATCAGGAAAGGTGGAATGATAAGAGTGAAAGAAAAGGTAAGGGAGAAGAAGAAAACTTTGAAGGAATGGAAAACAAAAAAGACTGAAGAAAGTAGAGCAAAATATATAGAAGCAAACAGAGATTGCAAGAAAGTAATTGCAGAGGAAAAGAAGAAAAGCTGGGAATAATTCACTCAGGAAATAAGGGAGGATTTAAATTGTGGAAAGAAATTGCTGTTTGGAATTATAAAAAGTAGAAGAAATGAAAAGGTGAACACTGGGTTCGTGAAAAACAAAAGAAGATGAAATATTGACAAAACCAGAAGAGATAACAGACTGATGGAAAGAATATTTCAGCTGCGGAGAAGTTATGCAAACAGCCAAACCGGTGGAGGAAAAAATAGAAGAAGAACCAGACATTACTATGGCAAAAGTGGAATGGGCAGTTAGGAAGATGAAGATGGGGAAAGCTGTGGGAATTGACGAAGTGGCAATAGAAATGATCAAGGCGGCAGGACCAGTGGGACTGCAGTGGACATACAAACTTCTCAGGAGTGTGTGGAAAGAGAAGAAAGTTCCTGAAGACTGGAAAAAGGGAGTAATATTGCCAATATTCAAGGAAGGAGACAGGAAGGTGTGTGGTAACTACCGAGGAATCACCGTCATCTCGCATGTTGCCAAAGTAATGGAAAGAATCGTAGAAAAAAAGAATTAGAGTAAAGGTAATAAGCCAAATAGAGGAGGTGCAGTTTGGATTTAGAGGGGGCAGGTCAACAGTGGAACCTATTTTCATTCAGAGACAGAACATTGAAAGAGTTGGGAATATGAGAAGGATATGGTAATGACTTTTATTGATCTAGAAAAGGCCTATGATAGCATCCCTAAAACAAAAGTTTGGGAAAGCTTAACAAATAGGGGGGGATAGGCAAGGAACTGAGAGACATGATAAAAAGAAAGTGCATGGATTGCTACAGTAGTGTGAAGACTAGTCGGGACATCGGAAGGGTTTAAAATTGACACTGGACTAAAGCAAGGAAGTGTGTAGTCACCATTATTGTTCTTAATGGTGATGGATGACATCATGAAGGCACCAATGAAAGACTATAGTAGGGCAAAGATGGAGGTATTGCTGTTTGCAGACGATGTTGTGATCTGGGGGCGAGGATGAAATGGAGGTACAAGAACAGTTAGACGTAATAAATGACAAGATTGAGCAATAGGGATTGAAGATAAATGTGGAGAAGAGTCATCATGGCTTTAACTCGAATCCGAGTATAAATCATCTTCCTTCAGTCCAGTTTGTGGTGGATATGCTTACGGTGACTGAACAGTCCAATCCTGGCTTAGAACAAGCGTCCACATAAGTCACATAGTATTGCTGGAGGAGGACGTGGTTGGACTGCTCGAAGTTTCCTAGCTTGACGCTTGGCATCTTCATGTGTGCATCGATCTCTTTCAAACGTTTTTACAGTATCCGAGATGGTATGGCGCCAAGTTGAGCGGTCTTCAGCCAGCATGTCCCAGGTTTGTGAAAACAGTGGTGATGATTAGAGGTGAGAAAGAAGGAAAAGGAGTAATCAAAGTAGGAGATAAGGAATTGGAAGTGGTGAAACACTTCAAATACTTGGGAAGTGAACTGACTTAAGTTGGAAGACTAGATTTGGAAATTAGCAGAAGAATGCAACTCGGGAGTGCTTTCTACCAACAGGTATGGGGACTAGTATGGAACAAGGATATTCCAATTAAGACTAAAGAAGTTATGTACAAAGCATATTATGTTCCTATAATGACATATGCAGCAGAAACGTGGACAATGACTAAGAGGGATGAGAGCAGAGTACAGGCAGCTGAGAAGAGATTCCTGAGAAGTATGGTCCAGAAAACGAGGAGGGACAGAGTGAGAAATTAAGATATACGGAGAGAACTGGGAGCAAAACAGATTGAGATGGTTTGGACATGTCAAACGAATGGATGAAGTAAGGCTACCAAGACGAGCACTGGAACGACGGATGACAGGAAGGGAGGACGAGGAAGACCAAGAATGCGTTGGATGGAGTCGGTGAAGAATAGCATTAGTAAACGTAACCTGGATTGGAACACCGTGTCGGAAGAGAAATGGTGGAACGACAGAACAAAGTGGAGAGGAGCCATATTTGCCCCCACCCAGTGTCAGCTGGAAAAGGGGAAATGAATATGATGATTTAGTTTATAATACGGAACTCATTTTATTAGAGGTTTTGTAGCTTCCACCGGCAGTAGCCTAAATAAAGAATATTGTATGGATCTACTCGATTAATAGACGCGACATCGCTCATAACCTTCAATTCCTTATAAACTTGAGAGTAAAGGCAATGTGCACAGCAGTAGCTTATGAAAGGCTTGCCCAGTTCTCGGACAGCTTTGTTCACAGACCAACACGTAATTTCATGTGGATTCTGTTAAAATGAGTCATATTGATATGATAAATATTGTTTAAATCGATAATCTGGTAGCAAAATATCTACCTCGACCGGGATTTGAACCTCGGACCTCTAGATTCACAGAGGAACTCGCTATCCGCACGGCTATTTCGACCACACCATTGCACAGCACAAGATGATGACTTATTTTCACGTACCAATAATAGTGTATTACGGAAGTAAGCTCTATTAATATTTTGCCTGTTTTGATAATGTTCCTGCATGGAACTGAGTTTTAAAAGCCAACTTCCCAGTCAAGGGAACATGTATAGCAGCAGTTCCTTAAGGCTTGCTCAGTTCCCATATAAACATATGGATATATATTATATTAATAACTGCATTACCACAATGTTGGTTAATATCTCAATAGCCATTGTGCAGAAACATAATACCGGTATTGCCGAATAGTTACATTGTCTCATATTAAAGCATAATATCACTTAAATGCTGATACGAAGACTGAGCCCACTAATAATACGAATATAGACATTTTTCAGTCCTCATGATTCTTAATGAAACAGAATTTGGCTAACTAATAAAAATTATTATGAGTACTAATATTATCAGTCAGTTTTATGAAACAGGCCCCTGGTTTTTGACAAGCACAGTGGGGTAGTCACGCACCATTAATCTTTAATTAGTGTGGTGCATGATGTATCCCACATGTTGGCAACAATGTGTACGCCTTATTGACAGTTGAACGAGATTTCATGCGCTGTCGAACATGGTTGCCATATATAAAATGGCAATAAATAAAAACACGTCTTATTTATGTAAATTAGCACATATCTCTAGTGCAGTAGAGACCAGGGTTACTAATTTGAATTGTCGATGTCCCTCACAAGTTGAAACAAGGTATGTAAAAGCCACGATGATATCTCATTCAGAATTAATCAGTAGCAGAATATTGCTGCCCAGCGCCCATGCAAAGAAGATAGACGTACAGCTGAACGACACAATGAGGACTGTATCAGGAACCATCCAATCTACACCTTTGGAATGGTTACCAGTACTCTCCAACATCCCGCCTCCTCATCTTCGAAGACAAATGGCACTGAAGAGAGAATGGCTTAAATGTTGTGACAACCCTCTTCTGCCAATTCATCTAGACTGCTCACCTAAAGATCTCATGCTGAAATCCCAGAATCCTTCTTGGAGACAAGGAAGGAAGTTGGTCCAAGAGCAGTTTCAATTGAATGAAGCTTGGCACAATGAGTGGCTGACTTCAAATCCAGACAGATTAGGTCTTATCTCGGATCCAGTTAAGCAGCCCCATGGTTTCGACCTTCCCAGGAAAATCTGGACGTCGCTGAACCATATAAGAACTCAACACGGTAGGTGTCAGTTCTGGAAGCACAAATGGAAAATTGCCGAGAATCCTTTCGGCAACTGTGCAGATGTGCCTCAGACCATCAGTCACATCTCTATGGATTGCCCACTCCGAAGGTTCAATGGTCCGATGAAGGAGATTCATCAAGCTAGTGATGAAGCTTTAGAATGGTTAGAGAAATTAGATATCCAGCTCTAACAAAACTGAAGCTACTTGCAGATCAAGGTCTGTATATATTTGTACTGTAAATACTGTAGAATGTAAATAATTGTATATTGCAACTTCATGCCATACGAAATAATATATAATGTTGTTTATATGTGAATGCACGGTCCAGAGTCATCCCCAGAACTTTGCAAGTTGAGCAGTGACCCAAGAGAATGCCCTCCCAAGGAAGTGATTTTCTGGTTGCCTCTTTATCCTTCAGGTGGAAAGTGCAGACTAGTGTAGTATTTGAGGGATTAGGTTTCAATTGGTTCTCGGGCCGAGTACAACTAAGGCTTCAGTTAGTTTACTCTCAAACTCATAACCCTGGGTGACAATAGAACAGTTGTCGGCATATATGAAGCTTGGTGCCATGTAGCAAAAGTTGGTCATTGATATACACATTGAACAAAATGGCAAACAAAACACTGCCTTGGGGTAGCCCTTTTCTTTGGTTCTTCCACAGATATTGCTGCCCTTAGAAATCTGCAAAGAATCATCGATCTGAAGAAGGAATAATTTCAGTCAACTTATTATCCTTAGTCATCTTGTAGAGTTTACTCAACAGTATTCGGTGTTGACTGTATCATAAACAACAGTTAAGTAGATGATGACCGCCCCTGTGATTTTTTGATTTATTCTGAACTAGCAACCCGCCCCGGCTTTGTCCGGGAACAGTTATGAATACATTACGTGACAAGTGCTTTCTTTTCCCTAGCTAGCTCGTAATCTGTCGCCTCAGAAATTGAATGGAGATTGTTGCAAGAAATGAATAAGTAAAAACACAAGTGGGCGATATACTGAAGATAAGAGATATGCTGTCACGGACTTTTTTGTAAAACTTTACATGCTGAACAATTCTTACACTCATAGTATATTGATGTTTTAAACGGTTTGCCCAGCGTAAGCTTAAAAACCGCACGGACGCCAGGTTTTTTCCCCGACTTTTTCACTGAAATCGTTACTGCTTGGCTTCCTTTGATCATAAATAAATTATTTTTTACAGAAACCTTCCTTGAGACAACCTTTACAGAATGGTGAAAACCGCATCAAAATCCATACAGTAGTTCTCAAGATTACCCGCTGCATCCAAGAAACAGGGACTTGGTTTTATACAAAGAAAGACATAAAAATAATAAATCTGAAATAGGTTTCATTGGTCTAATATTTCACTAGTGCTTTTCTTATAAAGGGGATTCACGGGTCGCAATTGTGCGGCCCATAATTTTATTAGAAGCTGCTAAATATTGGCGCTCGCAGCAAGCGACTTTCTTTCATCACCTTCGATTTTGGTAGGAGCAACTCTGGGTCTATTACAAAAAACTTGTATATCTGAATGAATGCATGACCAACACAGAGGGTGACGTGTAACCTAACTAAACAATTTGGCAGACAGCACGCGCCGCAACCATTTCTGCTGTATGAAGATGTGCAAAGAAAGCAGATTTAAAGTGACAAATAATTAGAATTCAACAAAATAAACTAAAACAACAACAAACAAAAAACAGTTCCCCTGTAATGCCAAATGGCATAAACGGTCTGAATTAAATTTTTGATATGAAGTCTAAGTACAATCAATATTTATTTGTTTCTTCTTCTTCTTTTGAGACCACAAAGGATCACTTTACCCAACCATTAGTTCGTCGATTGTAGGAACTGTACGAGCCTTGCGGTCCTCCCAGTACTTCTTCATGCGTATTGTACCCGTAATCCACGTGGTCTTACCTGTTGCAATCCGATGGAAAAGCTGGATCGTAGATTCTAGAAGTTCCCGGCTCAAATGACCTCTGAAAAACCTACCAACTAGGATCAACCAGGGATCAGGATACGTCGATATAAAAGAATGCGGTACGAAGATGCCAGTGGTGTATAAAATTACGATGAAACAAAGCTCAAAAGAACTCGAACAAGAGACTCTAAAATAAAACGAAAATATCTCGGGCGTTAAGTTTAAGCAAACTCAAAGAAAACCACCCACTGGTCCTCCTAACGCACTCCCCTTTTCTAATTGAAAACACCAGTCGTTCTAAGATTCTTTTTAAAATTAAATTTTGTTTATTGACTAGCAAATGATGTATGCCCTATGTCCGTCAACTAGACACAAAAGTAAAGCAAAGCTTCTTTAGATCAAATGATGAAAAATTAGCTTTAAATAAATGCCTATAATAAGGTCCCATCTTACTGCTCATATCATCCGCTGAACAAATTACAAGAAAAATTACAATATTGAATTATGTACTGATGTTATACCCTTATTAAAGATTTATACATATTTTACATTTTATATACAAGTTATATCCTTAATTAGGATTTTGTTCTAAACGCGGCCCATCTCTATTTAATTTTACAAGTATGTTTCAAGGTTATCATTGTCTTCATTTGTTGCATTCAACAATCAATTAAGATAATCGAATAGAGTTACAAGTTGTGAAAATAGTTTATTAACTATTTATATGCTTCAATGAATGCAGCATATTTTTGCTAAAATTACTGAAATATCACATGTATTATATTGCATGAATTAATTAAAGTTATTCGAAAAGTGGCTGTGTTACTTAAATATGGGTGTCATGATATAAGCAATTTATCTCCGGCAAATCCTACTAGGCAAGAATAAAACGTAGGGTTACTTGCATAGAACAAGCATAAAGAGAAACATACGTGATTCCAATTCATGATTACTACATCATCATATCCAAGAAAGTGATAGCTCAAAAGCTAATTTCACTCTTACTAAAACGCAATAACTACGTTAACGTCTTCTCAAAAGACTACAAGTACAATATACAACATTAAGATTGACCATCCAATGATGTCAAATATTCGCTTCACTAACACAATAAATCGTATGCACAAAATTGCAATACCTTAATTCAGCTTTCCAAAGCTGTCAAGAATTAATCCCAAACGTTATTAAACTTAAAACCTTTCAAAAATTGCTCTGAAAATATCATGCCCTATCATAGACGAATATAGAAGTGCCACAGATTACTTCTTTTCTAACTTCACTAAACAAGAAGCAACAATTTATTAGATAAATTGCATTATCTATTTCCACAGATTATCGTCATTTAAGTCTACGACAAATTCTGTTATACTAGTTGAACTGTTAAATTTAGTTCACAATTCCAATATATTTATATATATATATATTTTTATATTTCCATAATGACTTATATGTGAGAGAAAAATTGTAAGTAGACACTATCAAAATAGTCGTTTCAGTTTTGCCTATCCAAACTCGAAAAATGGCTCAACTACTCAGAAGAAAACACGTGAGACTTACATCATGGAAAGGAGTCTATTATCATATCAATAGATACACGCAAACCATTAAATCAAACGATGATCTATCCAAGAGTCTTCCCAAAAACGAATTGAAATATCACAAGCTAAAAGCTGAACGAACTGAAAATTATCATTTAAAGAAAAATCTTTAATCAAAAAGAAATATGAAAGTAGGCTACAAATGCCTTGGCAATCAATTCACAAATGTTTTCGCTGGACGATTTCCATAATTCCATAACCATGGAAAATAACGATGAAAATGCACTATTATTTCTATAAGAAAGAATTTTTACTAGAATGTCATAAGTCCAAACGAATAGTATCACTGAAATGTTTTTGGAATAGTTCAAGTGCACGAGTGTGTGGCCATCTTCTTCCTAATTGCTATTCTTATACAAAGATATCGTCGTCTTGGTCCTAATTATGCTGCAGATATCTTCCCAACAAAATTGAATGCTTGGTTTTATTTCCAAAATTTTCAAAACAAAAGCAACAAAGTAATGCTCTAAATAGCATCACGTTTACTGTTAACTACACAAAAAATTACACTCTCCGACAGAAATGATAAAAAGGAACCAAATCTAGTCTTCGAATGAATTTCATACTAATTTAATAAAATATTGGTGAAAAGTATCGAACTAAAAGTGACAAGGTCTACTGTCTACAAGAGAAGAAAAGTTTTCCAGCTACCTTGGGCGAAGTTCTGGTTGAAATTGAAGAAAGTATAGGAACATATATTCCTGTCAGAAACTGAACCATCATCCCTGAGTAGTTCATGGCTGGAGCTGCAAGTCGCCGAACCAACTTCCTCCTAACCCGAAAACTACTGTCCACGAAACGGAGTTCCTGCATATTGCTTGTACGATGCTCCCTCGACGTTATCAGTAAAGTAGTTTCGTTCATTTGGAATTATTTCTTCATTCTTGGCTACTGTAAAACCACTGGATCAGAACTAACGTTCCCCAGCGTTTCTTTCTCTTCATTGTAGAGTTAATAAGGATGTCACTCCAAATGATCAACTCTGCTACTGTATTACATTCCTGCACGATATGTTTAGCACATCATTACTCCAACAGCTAGTTTCTCACAATAAAATCCAGTCATATTGTTCTTGATAATATTAATGCTTTCCTGCATTTCAATCATATACGTGGCAGATTTCCTCATCGAGTCTGTATTAACGAGTCTATGCGTTGGCTAAGCTCACTCATTCGAACCGCTCCGCGAGTAGAAAACACTCGTATTACCGCGTGATAAACGGAACTTTCTTATAAGAGCGATAACATGTTCACTGCATAAGTTGCTGAACTCAAGTGTGTGTCGTTTCAAAACTGCTCATCCAAGTCTCAGCTGGCAGTCTACCCAAGATGCATCACACCTATATCGAGGTGGACAATCGAACCCAGTCGATTATCATTTCATATATGCATCAACTAGTTGCAGGACCAAGTCCGCGAGCATGAGCTGTGCACGTGATCAAGAGTGTGGCGGGATTGTCTATCCATCTCCTTAGTGCATAACAAGCATACTGCGTCTCAAAGCCTGCAGTCAAAATAATGTCAAGCAATAACTTCCAAATACGTCTCGCTGTCATATCAGGGTTCAAATAAATAGCAAAATACTGTCTCAGTATTGATCGTCTTGCCCGTTCTTCGGCGGAAAATATTCTTGTAGGAATTTTCTTCTTTGTGAGTGGAAAATGAAACGTCATATTTTTAAGTGCTGTAGTTAAACTTTTCTTAGTTGCAGCATCTTCTGTTGTTAGGCCAATTTCTTTTAAGTCCTCTCTGATTTCTTTCAACCATCGGCATCCAGTTGTTGTGTTTTTTGAAGCAAGATTGTACTGCACTAGTTGTTTTAGAAGACGTGAATCTGGCATTCTCATGATGTGCCCAAAGAATCCTAGTCTTTTCTTTCGCATGGTATCAGTAATGGGTTCTAGGTTGTTATAGACCATATTGTTAGGTATTATTCGCCATTGCCCATCTTTTATATATCCTTTATTGATACAAGTTCTTCCAATTCGCCTTTCGATCTTCTGTAATCTGTCGGTTTTAGAATGTTCATTTAGATGGAATAATGTTTCTGCTGCATATGTGGCTTCCGGTTTTATGACTGTATTGTAATGTTTAATTTTTGCATTAATTGATAAGCATTTCTTTTTGTAAGTTTCCAATGTTAATTTTTGTGCCCTAGATAACTTGTTGGTTCTTATTTGAATTGACGCTTTCTCATTTAAATTGTTTGTTATTAGCACTCCTAGATATTTGAATCGTGTTACAATTTTAATTTTTGTATCATTAATTTGTATTTCCTTTAATGGTGTTGGTTTTTGTGGCATGATTTTTGTTTTTTCGAATGATATCTTAAGGCCAATTTTATTTGCAATTGTCTGAAGCTCTGATATCTGTGTTTTGGCTTCCTCTAAATCTTTCACCAATAATGCCATGTCGTCTGCAAAACCAAGACAGTTTGTTTGAATTTTTCTCCCTATTTTTATATTTGGAGGGCATTTCTTAGACCATTCTCGCATTACCATTTCCAATGCACAATTAAATAGTAATGGTGATAAGCCATCACCCTGTCGTAAACCGGTTGTGATCTCAAATGGGTCAGAGAATTCACCTCTGAATTTAACTTTTGATTTGGTGCCTGTAAGAGTTAGTTTTATGAGATTTGTCAATTTGGGGTGTAATCCCATGTGCCTTAGAATTTTTAATAAAGATTCTCTATGAATACAATCATATGCTTTTTTAAAGTCGATAAATGTTATCACCATATCTCTATTCCTTTTTCTATTATAATCCATTATCAATTTTAGGCTCATAATTTGATCTGGGCAACTTCTCCAGGGCCTGAAACCTCCTTGATATTCTCCTAATTCATTTTCAAGTTGTACTTTAATTCTATTGAGAAGAATTCGAGAAAAATTTTTATAGGTAACATCCAGGAGTGAAATCCCTCGGTAATTGTTAGGGTCTGTCTTATCCCCTTTTTTATGTAGTGGATGGATGATAGCTGATCTCCAATGTTCAGGGAATTTTCCTGTAATCCAGATGTTGACTAGTTGTTGGTGAAGAGCGATTTTTGCCGAATTTCCAGCATCCTTCCAAATCTCGGCAAAAGTCTGCTCTTCTCAAGGGGCTTTGAAATTCTTCATCTCATTCAGTGCTATGTAAACGTCTTCTAATGTGGGCGGGTTAATGTTCTCCGGTGGTGTTGTTATTGGAGTGTCAACATCCAATTGGAGAAATTCTATGGGTTCTTCACAGTTTAGGAGTGTCTTAAAATATTTAGCCATAATTTGTGCATTATCCTGGTTGTTGTGGGCCAATTTACCATTTTCATCTTTTAACAATAAGGTGTAGGTGCTTCATATTTTTTCAGATGTTTTTTAAAGATTTTGTAATAATTCCGCGATTGTGAAATTTTGAATTCCTCTTCAATTGTTTGTAGGGTGTCAGTATGATATTGCCGTTTTATTCTTCTTAAAGTTTTAGTTGTTTCTTTTCGTTATGTAACTAAATTTTGAAAAGATGTTTCAGATTTTTGGGATTGGTGTATTAACCACGCTCGGTGTCGTTTATCAATCATCTCATCACATTCATTATTCCACCATAGATGTTTTTTCCGCGGTTTAATTGGAGCCAGGTCTTCTGCTATTCGTTGTAGGTTGTGAACCAAGTTTTCGAGTTTATCAGTTATTTTAATGTTTCCAGTTGCTTTTTGGTACTGTTCACTGTTGATTAACTGGATAGGAACTATTGTTCGTTTAGTTTTGGGGGTTTTCCTTTGTTGTCTATTCTGGGGCGTGAGTTTAATTTTGACTACGTAGTGATCAGAACCTGTGTCAATTCCGCGGAGGACTTTGACGTTATAGATCTCTTTATGGTGGTGTTTATCCATGCACACGTGGTCCAGTTGCCATTCTCCCTTAGTGTAATCAGGGTGTTTCCATGTTTTAAGTTTTTGAGGTTTTCGTTTAAAACATGTAGATTTTGAGATTAAGTTATGGTTTCGACACAGGTCAACTAGTCGCTCTCCATTTTTATTTGTTCTATTGTGTGCTGGCCATTTTCCGATGATGTCACGGTATTTTCTTTCTCTACCTAGCTGAGCGTTAAAGTCGCCAATTAATAATTTAACATGGTGTTTGGGGATGTTATCTATGGTTTATAATAATAGAATGCCACCAATTACCTTCGATCATTACTGTAGACATCACGAACAGAAAAACTCTGACCAGGGGAAAAAAAACCAATCTATTTCAATCGACAGCCTAATTTTCTTCCGAGAGAAAAAAAAAGAGCCTAATTTTCTTCTGAGGAGAAAAAAAAAGAGCGAGAGAAAAAACAAACAATTATCTCCAGACTAGGGGCAAATGACCTCGTAGTTCCGCCCCTTAAAACAACAATAACTTACTATCTCCAGACTGTCCCTTTAAAAAGCACTACAACTCGTTAAATCACAGCCCATGAAGAGCCTAGGCCTACCAAGCAACCATTACCCAGCCATTTGGACTGGGGTGATGTGTGGTTAGTGTGTCGGGTCCCCTCAGCCTTTCATCTTGGTTTTCATGACTGAAGCCCTGTCTTACTGACATCTCCTCACGAGGCCGAGTGCACCCTGTTTCAGTTCCTACATCAGTTTCAAATATTCTTGACGGAGCCAGGAATAGCACCCGGGGCCTCTGGGTGAGAGAGGTGAGCTACCCCAACACCACAGGGCTGGCTTTAGAAAGCCCTACCAAAAAATTAAGACTCAGACCTGTTTCCGCTTGAAAAAAAAAAACCTTCATGGAGGTGTTTTTGTCAACACCGGTTGAGACCAAATCCTGGGGAAGAATGACCAATTAACTACTGAAATTAGCCAAGATACCTTTTGTAGAGATGAAAAACAAATCTGAAAATGATGTAGTAATACAGGCTTACTCATCCGCTGTCTGAAACCCACCCACCATCCCCTTTTTAGATCACCTCTTATATAGATAAAATTCCACCCAAGTCCGCCATTATATGCGTAAATTATCGACAAATACAGTATTGCCAACCCCACACATAGGATACTACTGTCCTAGCCGGTATTGTAAAACAAAGAGTTTTATTAAATAACATCTAAGCAATAATAATGTTATTAGTTTTACGTCCCTTTTAACTACTGCGGCTTTTAGGGATCACTGAATTTTGCCCCGAAGGGGACCTTTAACATGCCAGTAAATCTACCGACACAGCTCCCTTGCATTTGCCATTTGCGCACCCTCAAATGCCAACTGGCTGTGCCATGGTTTGATCCTGCAACCTTGGGAACAGCAGGTGAAAAAGTTACCGCTGAGCCACGCAGGCAGTTAGTTATTGGAATTTTAAGGGACGGAACAGCGAGGTCAGCTGTCCCTCCACGCAGCCAGTCAAACAACATATGATCAGTATCCTACTATTCGCAAAGACTGATATTAGATAAAAACGCGTCAATAATCTTTATCCCGACTCATGGTTTTTGACTAGACCAATAATTGCTGGGTATGCGACACCCTAGGTTTTTGTCATGCACAATGGTGGTACTCACGCATCAATAATCTTTATCCAGGCCAATGGTTTTGCCAATAAATGCCTTTCCATACAATGTGGTGCATTTTGTATCCCACATGTTGGCACGACGAATGTAACGTCAACGTGTGCGCCTGAGTAATAGATGAAGAGACCTCATGCACCTGAAAAACATGGCTGCTGTCATTTAATGAGCAAAAATTAAATACAAATGTTTACGTAATTTAGCACCTACTGTATTTTTGGCGTAGTACTGACAATTTCAATTTCCTAATGTCTAACAGAAAGGTATGAAAATCCTATATTATCAATAATTAGAACGAAATCAAATTGGCAGTATTTTTAAATTAATTTAAATTAAAAAGCCACGCCAATATTCAATCTAATTACTTGACGGACAGATGGTGATATGGTGCATCCACTTCAAAATCTTCTATGGGCAAAGATAACATCCCATACCGTACCTTTGATCAATACGTACAACAAAATAATAGTTAACGTAACAGAATCATTTATATCTCTATATAAGTTATAATCCAATTACAGCGTATTAAAGTATGTTATAATAATATTACATTTCACGTTCATGTGTTTATACTAACATCTCTAATATGAGAACGTACTACTAACGGAAAGGATGTAATATTGTTAAGTTCTCAAGGTAAGTTCGATAGATTTGAGTTACTATGAAAACAATTCTGTGTCGTTAAACAGGGTTCATTACAATACCAAGGAGAGGCAGAGCTGACAGAGGTCGTCGAAGCCAGTCAAATGCGCGGTGAGCTATTTCACGTGCAAACCACACTGATGACCAACAAGCGACGGATAATGAAAATATTCGTATTTGAACGTCTGATTACGTTCGAGAACGACTGGAAATGAACGAAAAGCGAATAGATTTAGAATGCAATGAGTTCGTGAGTATCAAACACAACGCCAGCGAGCCTGACACAATGAACATGGTCGACTGCGCCGACGCGATGCTCCTATGAACCTGGAACGTCAGTTGACCGAATCACAGGAGGAGCTCATTCGGCGCTGTTTTCCGAACGTAGTGCAGAACTTCAAAAACCATAAATGCCTGAGGGAACGAGCCATATTGGCAGTGAAAAATAAAGATCTCAACGAGTCCATACAAAATTTCATTCCGGGACAGTTGTTTCCCTTCAAATCGGTTGACACAGTTATCGACCAGGATGAGGTAGTCAGCTATCGCACAAAATTTTTGAATTCACTGGAATTGCCTGGATTACCACCCCAAAATTTGCAATTGAAAGTAGGCTCAGTCATCATCATGTTGTGTAACATCAATCAACCTCGACTATGCAATGGAACACGACAGGTGAGGAAAAGCAAATGAACAATGTCATCCATGCGACGCTTATCAAGGGAAAGTACAAATGAGAGGTGTTTTTGATTCCGTGCATCCCAATGATTCCACCGGACGTGCCATTCGATATTTAATGGTTACAATTCCCCATGCTTCTGGCCTTCGCAATGAACATCAACAAATCACAAGGTCAGTCGTTGGAAGTTTGTGGAATTAACTTGGAGTTTCCGTGTTTCGTGCATGGACAACCATGTTCGTGTTCGCGTGTCGAAAAGCCGTCATCTTTTTTTTAATTAGCACGTAGCACATTCGTAAGGACTAGTGGACTTTGCACCTTTCACAACTTCTAACATTTCACTCAAACAGAATTCCACAGTTTTCATATTATGAACCTACATCTGCCACTGGATAGCAAGGAATACTATATCTGTATATTATTCAAATAAGAAGAAATAAGCTGACTAAACACTTTTTACTATAATACTCAATGTTCATAAAAATCGCACTTAGCACCTCTCTACTGATATGTATCCAAGTGTATAAGCCAAAATTTCGTCTCCTCCAGAATTAATAAGTTTTTTTCTTCTTCATAACTTGAAGTTAGCAGAAAAAGCAATAAAAGTTTACCATATTTGATATTTGCCAAAATAATACAGGGTGACAAATAGGAACCGGATGATTTTGAAATGAACAGTACTCTATTGATTTGCAAGGAAACCCGATTTTATTGCTGCCACATTTAAGAATACGTTCCACCATTTCATTTACCATTTTTAGGATTGAAAGATAACGTCACTCAGGTGGCGGCCATCCGCTTGAATCCCTTGGTCGCCAAGATCCCCCGCCTTATCCTGTTGCTATCTTTTCCTGTGGGGGTGCCTAAAAGAATGTGTCTATGCCCACTAACCCCATACAATAATGGCACCGGAAGATGCCATTACAGAAGAGGTGCGTGCGATTGATCAAGTGATGTTCCGCAGAGTTATAAATGCTTTCTCGCGACGACTTGAAACCTGTATTATGGATGGCCGCCACCTGAGTGACGTTATCTTACACACTTAAATATGGTAAATTAAATGGTGGAACGTATTCTTAAATGTGGTAACAATAAAATCGGTTTTCCTTGCAAATCAACCGAGTACTGCTCATTTAAAAACATCCGGTTCCTATGTGTCACCCTATAGATAACTTTTTAAAATATCAATATAAAATTAAGAACATCTATTCCAAATTTTTTATTATCTATTGAATCATTGGTGCATGTTTCAACCTTTCATTGAGGTCTTCATTAGCCAAAACCGCTTATATCTAATTCTTAAATAAAATGAAATGCTTCGGTGACATAGTCAGTAGCATGCTGAACTGCTATGACCAAGAGCACAGGTTCAAACCCAGCCGAAGTCGTCAGAATTTTTATTAATTCTTTACGAGAGAGTTTCCTTTCACCACACGACATGAAATAAAAGGCAAAACTATTGGCCTGGATAAAGATTATTGATGCGTGACTTCTCCCACTGTGCGTGACAAAAACCAGGGGTGTTATCTATTAGCTAACGCGGCCCTCGCTATCAATCCACCATTGGTCTGGACGAAAATATTGGTCTAGGCAAAACCATAGTGAAACCCTCTTGTGAAGTTTTACCGAATTTTTTGCCTTCCTTCAGAGGTGAGGTAAAGCCGGTGGGCCCATGTCATAAGATTTATGGCAGGTAAAGAACCTACCACTACAATTGGTAGTATGTAGCTACATTTGTAGGTTATTTGGTTAGAAATGCTCCATCAAGTTCCAACGTTTGCCGCTAGGTGTCAGTGACAGTAGCCAAAGTTGGAACTCCTTGATGGGGAGCCTAAGGGCATTCAATTCAAATATAATAAAATGAAATGGATATCCTTAATCCATTTAAGATTTGATTGCTGCTGACCCTAGCAGCCCCTGTATTTGTTGTTTACCATAGCAGCTGCCCCGCGGGGCGAAACGGGCAACACAGCGATGACAAGGGTGCATTTTGCACATAAGTCAAGCAGCATTGCACGTCATTGGAGCTCATGTCACCACGGACAGTTAAACGATGACTGGGGCTACTAGAGCTGAGTCATATCCCTCTCACGCAACTGTACCTGCCAACAAAACAGGCTGACGTGTGACACAAGTAAACAAAGAATAGTTCCCATCTCGACCGCCGGCAATCAATTCGTGAAAGGGTAATACACTAATTCTGAGAATTAGATATAAGCAATTTGGCTGATGAATGAAAGACTGAAACATGCACCAACGATTGAATAGATATTCAAAAATTTGAAGAGATGTTCTTAATTTTGTATCGATAGGCGCTTAAGTTATCTATTATCTAGTACCATACCTGCCAACTTTCAAAAAGGGCTTTCAGTAAAACTCGCGCGCGGCAAAAAATAAAACATACTGTGCATAAGGCTTTTTTTTTCCTTTTCTTGATTTCAGTAAGCACGGAAAATCAACGCAATATGTTTCTTTAAATGTCTGAAAGTACTGTTTTTTTTAATTAGACTTATTCATTTTTCGTACAGTAGGATTATAGTGTACGAAAATATCCAAGTACAAATGTCTCAATATCTACTGAAACATCGAAAGGAACACGGACAACAGCACAGCACACTAAGTTATAAAACCATTAAACGAACACGAAGCTACACTCGGGAACAAATAATAATATGCACGTGGTGGTAAAAGAAATCACTCACGAGAAACGAACGTAACGTCGAAAGAAACACGCGGTAAACTGCGGAGCACGAAAGTTATAACACAAAAACTCAATACATTCCCTAAACACTTCACCAAAACATGTTACAGCACACCACGTTATAAACCTAAAAGGTCAAAACCAGGTCAAAACATTCAAATGAACACAACTTCGTGTATAAAGAACAATACATACGTGGTGAGGAACAGGTGAAACGAGCGGGAACAAAGAATTACGGGAGTGTACCAATCGCACCTTAAAAAGCACCTATCATATCCAAGAATGAGTTATTATTACCCTGGACTCGCCTTCGATCAGCGCAAACAATCTATCGTAAGGAACGGAGCGATTGTCAGAGCAAAACCGACTACAATGCCACAATGAACAATATATGAGACCGACTACAATGCTACAATATATTGTAGCCGGAGTCGGTCTTGGTCCGAGTTAATGTTTCCCTTTGAGAAAATCAACGCCATCCACCGGCAGCCTTAAAAAGTAATTTCAATGCCATCTACCGGCAGCCAGAAAAATTAATTTCAATTTGTTGTCTGTAAAATCGTAAAATGACACAGTCTGTCCGTAAAGCCGTAAAATACCCCAAATTCCGTACATTTTACGGATAAACCATAAAAGTTAGCAGGTATGCAGTACAAATACAAAGAATCACAAAAATATGTTTACTGTCCTCGCCCCCCCCCCCCCCCTCAACGGGTAAACAAAATTTACAAATTCGGTACAACATTAGAGATAGGCCTATAATTCTTTTTGTGAAATCAAGCAATGCATACATCGTCTCTCTAAAAAGTACCTACAAGCTAACATCACCTACGACATCCCGATACCCTTCAGAACAGTATGCACTGTTTGGGCAATACTATGGAAAGCATTTCATACACATTCTCTACATTCCTCTTCCAATAAAACAATAGTTAAAAAAAAAGTTGTTTTACTTACTTCGTCAAGCGTACGAGTTCACTGCAAATTCCGCTTCATGACCATCATAGGGATCTTGCAAGTCCCCTCCATCCACCCACTGTTGACTCAAGGTGGAGGGGCAAACAGCAGATCATGACCACAGTCCTACATACAGAACACGCATTTCAAAACAAGGTATCCAAAGGATTCCCCTTGTTCAGGAAACATGGCCAAAGTCGAATATCACACAATCTTCATTTCAGGTGACAGCACTCTACTTCTCCTAACAAACTTCAATAATTAATTGCATCTACATAACAAAAACAAATAAAAATGGAATGCAATCATTATCACATAATTTAACTTTCTACATAATTTAATTCGTCAACGAAAAGAAAACGGTCTGAAGGAACAAAATTAACTTTTCTATTTTCTTATAGACATACAGTACTTGCATGGGAAGGTTATTGTGAATTAGTGCATGTGTTCACAAAACTCTTTACTTACAGTCCATCAAAGAGCCATAACCTGCAAAAACCAAGACATTGTCATAGATTTATGGCATGTAAAAGAACCTTCCACTAACTACTATCGTGTGAAGCTAAATTTGTAGGTTAGATTTGATTAACGCTCTATTAAGTTGCAACGGTCATCGCCAGGTGCCGGTTGCATCTAGAAGCCAAGTTCACAAACAGGTGTCGTTGACAGTAGCATTTGGTAGCAAAAGTAGGAACTACCTACTTGAAATTGATCATCTGCAGTCCTTACCTGAATTAGAGATAACACACACTAATACAGCCATCACAATTAACACCGGTTATCAGACAGATTAAGCCTCCGTGGCTTAGGCGGCAGCACGCCGGCCTCTCACCGCTGGGTCCGTGGTTCAAATCCCGGTCACTCCATGTGAGATCTGTGCTGGACAAAACGGAGGCAGACAGGTTTTTCTCCGAGTACTCCGGTTTTCCCTGTCAAACATTCATTCCAGCAACACTCTCCACTATCATTTCATTTGTCATTCATTTACTCATTGCCCCAGGAGTGCGTCAGGCCTCGGCAGCCGGCACAGTTCATATCCTCGCCGCTAGATGGGGGCTTCATTCATTCCATTCCTGACCCGGTCGGAGACTGGAAGCAGGCTGTGGAGTTTCATTTTTATCAGACAGATTCTACTCACATCCAAAATACACGGGGTTACATGACCGCGTTGTTGCAGCCCCTAAACTAAGGATCCAAACATACATTTTTGAAGAATACTAGCTACATTTTTAATTATAACTTGTATGAACTACATTTCTTAATTAATTAAATGATTTCAATTCTTTATGAGCGTTAAAATCCTTCAGTATGCCTTCCTTCGGAGGGGAAGTAAAGCCGGCGTGGCCCCATGGCATAGATTAATTGCATGTAAAAGAACCTACCCCTGCAATTGGTGGTGTGTAGCGAAATTAGCAGGTTATATTTGGCTGGTTAGGAAACGCTCTATCAAGTTCCAACGTTCACCGCTAGTGTTAGTGACAGTAGCATCTGGTAGCCAAAGTTGGAATTACTTGAAATTGAACTTGTTGGGAGCCCTCGGGCGTTCCATCAAAAAATGCCTAGCTTATGGCCATTGGCAGCGATTCATACACTGACCGGCAAAAAAAAGTGGAACAGTTAAAAAAGTAATATAAATAGTATAAAATTAGCCATGAAAAAGATTTAATCACATTTTAAAAGCTTTTCACGCATTAGAACAAACATCTGAAACATCTTATGGTGGTTTATTACCACCAATTACCCCCGATCTTCGATGAGCCAATCTTAATGGTTTTATGGCGGGAAGCGCATTGTAAGAGTTTACGGTTTATGAGTGTTGCCGCTCGCTCATTGCTGTTCTAGGGATAACAACTGGCATTTGCTGAACACGTGTGAGCCATTGTCATACATTTTAGCAAGTTATCCATGTGCAGTTCACACTAAAACGTGCCTCTTAGCCGTGAAGGAGCTGCACAGGCAGTTGCATTGGTGGAGGATGGCTGCAGCTTCCGTTATGTTGCTGAGGTCATTGGATCATCTCTCGGTAGCATTCACCGTGCAGTGCAACGTTACAGAGAGCTCCAAACTTACGACAGGGGACGAGGGTCAGGCCGTAGAAGATGCACAAGTGCCAGGGATGACAGATTTCTCACCCTGCAAGTTCTGCGTGATCACCATACCACAGCAGTCCAGGCACGAAATCAACTGGAAAATGTCAGAAATGTGATAGTGAGTGAGCGAACAGTAAGAAGGTTTGAAGAAGCTCATCTTTCGTCCAGGAGACCTGCACGTTGACCCGCACTCGAACAGTATCACAGAGAGGCGCGTCTTCGCTTCGCAAGGCAGCATCTGGGGTGGACCCACGAGCAGTGGGCCTCTGTTCTCTTCACTGTCGAGAGTCGCTTTAATCTTAGATCTCCTGATGGAAGAGAAAGAGTGTGGAGAAGGCGCGGAGAGAGGTACAGTCTGTTGCTTTCTCCTCCAGGACTCCATTTGGAGGTGGCTCGGTTATGGTGTGGGGTGGCATCAACGTTATGGCCCGCACTGAGTTGGTGTGCATCGATCACGCGACGCTCAATCCCCAAAGGTACATCGAAGAGATCCTGATGAACCATGTGATGCCCTTTGCGCCTTTCATAGGTCAGAATTTCATGCTGATACAGGATAATGCCCGCCCTCATACTGTTCGCTGTGTTGTAAAATATCTGCAGGAAGTGGGGATTCAAACCCAGGACTGGCCAGTTCGTAGTCCTGACTTGAACCCCATCGAACATGTATGGGATATGCTTGGAAGGAACGTCAGACAGCGTGACCACACCACCTTGGCACAACTGAGAACATCGCTGTTGGAGGAATGGGATCGCATCCCGGCAGATGACATTCGACGAGTTGTGAACAGTACGCCTGAGCGTTTACAAGCTATCATGGACGCTAAGGGTGGCAACACTCGTTTTTAGTGACCAGTGTTCTCGTGCAGTGCAGTGCAAACATTAATACTGTTTTGTTTGGCAATACGTTTGATAAAAACCAGCCCAAAAGAACATTACTAAAAAATAGAAAATTGTAAGATTTGCAAAATGTAACGAAATTTGTGAGTTGAAGCGTGTTGTAAAACATGTTTCGGTATTTTCTGTAGCCAACCATCTAAAATTTACATGAATAATCCAAATATTGGAAAACCGATACATTTTAGTGGAATAAATTAAGAAATTACATAAAAAATTAAAGTGTTCCACTTTTTTTTTGCCGGTCAGTGTATATCAAGTAATTTCAATTTATGTAGTTTTTAATTTTTACAATGCACCATGTTTTTCTTAATTAATGCATATTGTACGGTATCCTTTCTTTTTTCTTTAATAAATGTTGTACTTTTTAAAGGAACTTGCAATAATTTAGGACGAATACTAGCATTACAACAGTTTAATCTTGTAACAGGCAGTTTTCTGGCATTTCTCGCTGATGAAGGTATCATTGTCCACACCGATACATGTACGATTTTAACATGCTTTAATTAATAAACATGGATTAGATCGATATTGACGAGACGTTTTAACCAATGAACATTTATGTAGATAAGAGAAAACTAGGATTACTTTCCGCATGCCATACAGGAGTCAAAGACGTCATAAACATTCTAAATCCTCACTTATATTTTCCGAAAGAAAGGAAATAATGAATACATTAATTTAAATTGTTTGTGGATTTTTAATTTATAGCCTATAGCAGTTCAGTGCGATTTTCATATTTTGAATCAATTTCGTTGTTTTTGTCGCGTTTTCAAAACACAATGAAGAGTGGTTTAAAGGTCGTTATAAATGAAAATACAAGTGATATTGTAACTTTCAGTCGGTCAACACAGTAATTCCAATTGCTGGAATATGTGAAAAAAAATCTGGATGCGATTAAGATGTATTATTATGGACTATTGAAGAAGGAGAAAAAAAAGCAAGGAAGCTTGTAGTTTTACTTAACTGTTAATCTCGCGATCATGAGTCACGAGACCTCGACCTCCTATTTACGTGGAATCCGAACCCAGGACATGGCATTTCACTTCGAAAATCTCACGCATTGACCGGGAATCTAACCCGGTTTACTCGTATCTTCATTTTGTTGTCAACCGCCCATTTATAGACCAAGCTGAGACCAGTTAGTAACTGAGCGTTGTCTTAATGTGAGCTAAGCAGTTTTAGGTATATAATCATCCGCAAACAATCTTGGTGAGAGGCAAACAGCTTGACCATTGCGTCACCACGCCCCCCAACCCTCAGACCAAAATTAAATTTCTTGGTTGAGCCGGGAATCGAACCCGGGCCTCCGTGGTGACAGCCAAAAGTACTAGCCACTACACAACGAGGCGGACGACGAAGTACGATATGTATCATATATAGGACGCAGTGCAAGGTTCGGTATCCCAGTGGGATCCACGCAGGGTGTACCAAAGGCCTCCAGATGAGACTAACTTAGTACACCCAGGCGAATCCCCGCAAAGGAACGATGAAAAGCTACAAAATATTCTTCTTCTTGGTCGTAGTTAGATTTCGAACGTCGTGACCCTTTACGCAATTCTGTTAACAATACCCCGCCATACACCGCGGTCTTCTGCTGCGTTCATTCGTTTCTGAAGTGGCAGATTATGTAGTCAGACTCTTTATCTGGCCAAGATACCGGTTCGGTGCACGTCTCCTCAGGATACACTTCTCAATGCCATCTCGCCGGATAACATGGCCGAAAAATTTCAACATTTGCCTTTGGATGTTTAGGAGTAAGCGTGCTTTAGGAGCAATCCTTAGCTCCTTCAGAATAGATTCATTTGTTCTTCTCACTAGCCACGATATTCGTAGCATTCTTCGATAACACGTCTTCTCGGAGGCTTCGATTCTCCTACGGCATGCACCATTTATGGTCCAGGACTCAAGAGCCATACGTGACGATAGGAAATACCAAAGCTGGAGTTTAAATATTTAGTAGTTCTATTTCTACCGGGTGAGTTAGCCGTGGTCGTTACGGCATGACTGCTGGCAGTCGCTCACATCCGGGAGGCGAGGAGGTTCGAATCCCCCCGCCGGCAACCTTGAAGATGGTCTTCTGTTGTTTCCCATCTTCCTTCCAGGCAAATGCCGGGGTTGGTCCCTAACTATAGGCTACAGCCGCTACCTTCCAACTCCTCGTCCTTACATTCAAACTTGCCTCCCCAGACAACACTCCACAAGCGACGGTACGTGTAGCTCACACATTGGGTGTCCGCCTCGAAGCAGCTACAAAACTGGCGAGCCGAACATGTCCTCGGACACTCCCGGCACTAAAAGCCATACGCTAAAAAAAGTTATATTTATATTTAAAAATTCTTGAATAATAAGAATAATTGTATTAGTTATACGTCCCTTTTAACATCTGCGGCTTTTAGAGACTCTGGCCGGAATTTTGCCCCCAATGGGATCTTTAACGTGCCAGTGAATCTACCGACATGGCTCCCTCGCATTTGCGCACCCTCAAGTGCCAGCTGACTGCGCCAGGATTCAATTATGCAACTTTGGGCACAGCAAGCGAGAACGTTAACGCTGAGCCACGGAGTAAAAAAAAAAAAAAAAACAATACTTAACATCTCTCGTAATAAAAAGATAGAGCAATTACCCCTAAATCATCATATTGTTACGAGAGCGGGGTTGCTTCATTCCCTCTCGCGTGACTCACAGCTGCCCGAGGCTACCTCTGGGCTCTGTCGGCCGGCTACTTGCGCAGCGAGAAAAAAAGACATGGTCTGGAATGTTCCCGACCCATCTGGTGATGGAACTCTCGGGAGGTGCCGTGAACTCGCCTACTCTGAAAACATCCATTGAGTCACCAGCCCCGCTATATAAGCGACCTGGCCAGCGAGGGGAGTGAGTTTTTGAGGAGTGTGTGTGTTTGTGCGACAGAAGTATTGAGGCGAAGTGCCGTGCGAGTGTATTCTTACCAGTGTCACAGAGGTTATTGTAGTGAATTGCAAAACGCAGTGGATTGTTTCCTAGCTTGCGGTCGGCGAGACTGTGTGTATTCAAGAACAGTGAGAGACAGACTGTGGCGCAAGTTATTTCTAGCCAGGACACGGGTCTACCTAATTAGTGAGGGATTAACTGTGTAAGTGAGTGGAAGAGGTGCGAGTACTCCCTAAGGGAGAAGAGACTTGAAGTGAGACTGCTGATTGGTTCCTAAGTGTTTATTGTACGATGTATATTTCTGACCTGCAATAAAGCTAATATTTCTTTAAAGGAACAATTGTGTTGTGCTTTTACCCACCGTAATCCAGTTAACGAAAGTGCCACTAAGGGTGGCACGTATCAATATATATTATTTCAGTAGTATAGATCCCTCCTGCGGCGCTCACAAGCGACTGATCGTGAAAAATGAGCATTCAAATGAAAGAGAAAATACATTACCAGTGACGCATTGCACTCCAATTCCATAAATATCTATAATTTCTTTAAAAAATGACTTTTAAAAAACTGTACGAAGTGTGCGATTTGCAGATACTGTTGCTGCCGGAAAATACGCTCCATAATTTCTGTCCACTTCACATTTTGGCCGCTGTGACGCCTGTTTCATGTCATTTTAACATGCTGAGGTCTTTCCTTTATCATTTTGCATGGATTTAAGAAACAGTAATTTAAAGGAATGAGTAAGTACTCAAATCGTATATCATAAATATCGAATAACCGGTGAGTTTTATGGCTAAGCTGTCAATCAATGGACTCAGCACACAACTGACATTAGCAGTGACGAATTGCATTCTAATTTTATAAATATCAATTTGTGTAAGAAGTGTTCGATTTGCAAATACTGTTGCTGTCTGAAAATACGCGAGATCATTACTGTTCAGTTCGCATTTTGACCGTAGGGACGCCTGAAACGTAAATAGTGTCCTATAATCATTTGGTTCAAATAAAAACATAACCTTTCACCTTAAGTCTCTTATTTTTGTAAATCTATTGGGGAAAGAGTGGCTTATGAACATGCGAGATTTCTCGCACGGGTCCGCTAGTCTAACTAGTTTCTACTATTAAAGATATTGCCGCAGCCAAGCTTCAAGAAAATTAATTTTCCTATGAGAGCGTTAAGGTTCGTGTTTCAATACGTAACAGTCGAGCAAGGTAGTGACATCTCCCTTATGTCAAGAGGCTGCTACAAACTGAAAAGCTGTCATGTCGAGCCCAGCTGGGTTATCTGTGCTCTCCGGATGACACCCCAACAGGAAGGGACATATTTTTATCAGCTCCTCCGGGAGTACGTCACAGCTATCCGAGACGCACAGCTGAGTTCGGGAAGGAGACGAGCGACGCAGACGTGCCACTGTCATTCATGAACAACTCCGCATAGGAGACAGACTCGACACGGGCATTAGAGATCAGACTGTGATACGCGAACTGGAACTCAAAATAAGCTACATTTCCAGACGTGCTTCGACTAATCCAGCTAGAACATCGAACCCGGGATAACAATTCTTAACGCCGGATTTAAATGTTCTTTATGTTTCATCTGCGCCCTGCTCAAGGCTAATATACGAGGCCCATCCAGAAATTAAGTTCCCAATTTTAAAATTAAAAATAAAACATAAGAACATAAAAAACGTTAATGGCACCGGATACAGCATAGTTTGTGCTTGAGCTTTTTTTTTTCTTTTCGCCATAGTCACTACCACGCGAAGGACATTTTGATAACGCCAGGTGTCTCAGGGTATTGCGATTGGGCCCCACTTATTTCTGGCACTTATTAACGACTTATCGAATGGGATTCGACGTGACTGCAGAGTGTTTGCGGATGACAGTGTAAAATACTGAAAAATGCATAGCTCACAAGATAACGCTCAGTTACAAACTGACCTCAACCTGGTCTAATATAGAGCCCTGCGCGGATAAACGAAACGTTATCCGCATCCGCCCCGAATCCGCACGACTGTTATCCGCATCAGCACGACTTATATCCGCATCCGCAAGACTTTTATTCACATCCACATGACTTTTATCCAAATCCGCTGATATTTCAATATTATGATTAATTTATTAGATAAAGCATAGTGTTAAACCAACACATTTGAACATTTGAGGAGAAAGTCGTTCCTGACAATTTGCTTCATTGCAAGGGACTTCAAGTTGGATGACACTTCTGGTTCCTTGACCTCCGCTTTAGACACAAAAAAAAACTGGCTATACTTTTTTGGCTACTTTTGCACTTGTGCTTCAGGAGTTTGATGTGCCTGATTTGTGTCCTGAGTATGAATAGACATTTTTACTGGTTAAATATCCTACTATATCGTTCACCTATTAGTTTCCATTGAAAACGTAACCAAATGTCTGCCATATCGTTGACTCGAGCTTCCAGATAAACCTGGAACCAGATCTTCCAGCATAGCTTAGACGGCGAAGTAGCTGACTTGAGGAATGTTAATGATGTCACCACGATGAACTAACAAGCTTATTGACAGCATTATATCTCGTATGTATAGTAATAATGGCAGTGAGAATTGATGATGATGATGGGATGTCAAGACTACGAACATACGGCACTTAATAAAATGTAGTTGAAAGCATAATGAGTAAAATAATCTTCTCGTGTATAAGCTGCAATACGTCCTGAATATTTCGTACGCAATAGGCTATAGGAGTAATTTCTCTTTTAAGCATGAAGCTGTAGATTGGCATATCAAATATGTAGGCTAATATTATCGAAAATTTGTATTCTAAAAACTATCCGCAAATTTACTCGAAACATTATCCGCAGCGTATCCGCTATCCGCACAGCCATGCAAACTATATCCGCGGATATCCGCATCCACGCAGGGCTTTATACTATAAATGGGCGGTTGACAACAAAATGAAGACAAATATGAATAAACCCAGTCTCTTGAGAATAGAGAGAGGGCGAAGGAATGATTTTCATTATAATGTCGGGTCGGAAATACTTCTAGACTCTAGCAAATACTTGGGCATCAATGTAAGGAATGATATGAAATTGAGTACCCATATGGATTGTGTCGTCTCCAAACCGTACAAATCACTTCATTTTGTAATGAGGGTATTACATGACAGTAAGTTCCACCGCAAAAGAATTAGGATATTTGACCCTGCTGAGGCCAATCTCGGTTTGGGACCCATTTCAAGTAGACCTGATCAATGACCTGGTACAAAGGAACGCTGTTAGGTTTGTGTTCAACGATTTTAATATTAGAAGTAGTGTAACTTGAATCATAGAAAAACTACGGTAGGGATCTTAGGAAGATAGAAGGATGGAATCCAGACTGTACGCTATGTATTTAATACTTAGACTACACTAATCGGCCACCATGGGGAGAACTAAGCATACTGTACGCCTGAGAAATCCCACTTACCTCAGCAGGGCTGATCATCCGCATAAAGTTATAGCATACATATTATGGGAAATATTCTTTAATCGTGGTATTGGTAATTATTGGAATTCACTACATGCCACAGTCTAAGAGCCTTTCTCCAAACATATTGATGTGTTTAAGAGAAGACTGAAATTTGGTGGGAATCGACCGGGTGAAACTTTATAGGGTGTTTTGGTACCAACGCTAGCTTGCCTTGAAGTAGTAGCTGCTGACAACGTTAAAAACGCTAGCTGTCATCGCGTACGACGATGTAGTTGAGTTGTACTTCTATAGATGGCAGCAAAAACGGAAAATTGGTGAGTATTCTTGATAATGTTGTATATTTAATTAATATTTGAATATATATCATTAGTAAATACATATTGTAGTGCTTAGAAAGGAATACAATCGGTTTCTAAAAATATTATACGAAGAAATTGAATTATATTGAATCACACATCGATTTTAGTGGATACACTGCGCTCGAAAACGATATCAGATACTATCGATATAATTCAAAGTAAGAGCTGTTGGCTGGTTGTTCCAACGCTTCCCGTAATTCAAACGTGATATTTCTTAATTCGATTGATAGGAAGTACAGCACGGACAATTAAATAATACTGGTGTGTGATAAGTGCAGCTGTAATTTTGTCTTACAATTCATTTTTAATATTGTAGTATAGTAGCCTACTCTTTCTATTTGTACATTCTGTGGGGTAGGCCTATGTCATGCTATGTGCTTTGTGGAAACATCCACAACTATTATGATAGAGCCTATGTTTTCTTCTCTACCTGATATCACAGGGGGAAGAAATCGCCTATTATTAGACCAATTACTAAAATATGAAAGAAAGAAAGAAAGGAATATAAAGTAGTGGTGGGGGGATAGAGTAGGGGAAAGGGAGGGGAGAGGAGCGAGTAGGCCAGGTCGGGGACGGATCGCGCTCGAGAGTGCATCGTCACGCCATCTCATATTGTTAGTTGGAACTATTTGCATCGAGCAATAGGTTGGGGTCAAAATTTTGCATTAAGTTGCAGCTCTACCCATATATCCTCCTTGGTGGGAATACTACGATGTAATTACTAAACTCCCCAAACCGTGACTCTTGTACATTTAGTGTGTTTGATATTATTGTTGGTAATTTTCTGCAATTGTACAATTTGCCGCCGGGGAATTTTCCATTTGCAAATAAAGTAAATGAATGAATGAATGAAAAAAAATTGAGACACCTGTCATATCATGGGATCTACTTTGGTATATCTGTATCGTAGGAGTCTGCCACTGGGGAATGCAACCAGCGTGTGACATTAGTCTTCAGTTCTTCGCCACATTCCGCAGATAATACAATCCTTGTTGTATAAAATTGTCACTAAGCACCTGCTGTTCAAGGCAGTGTGTGCCAGAAGGGTGGCGAAAAAAACCTGACACCCGACCACAAAATGCAGCGAGTAAGGAGTTCGGCTGAGAGCTGCTTGATCATCCACCGTACAGTCCTGACCTTGCTCCCAGCAATTATATTTTCTTGAACCGTAAGAAATTCCTCTCCTCCGGTCAGCATTTTTACACCAATGAAGCGCTGGAGACGAATGTCACACGCTGATGCCATTGCCAGGCGGCAGAATGCTACGACACAGGAATACGCAAATTGATCCCATGATGACTGTCGCAATTCTGGCGGTGATTATGTCGATCGCTCCTAGGTTGGGTCTGAAGCTGCAGATCTTCCGTATTCTCGAAGACTAGTATGACGTCATCAGCATCTAGAGCAGAATCCACGGTAGAGATAATTGCAGGTCTGCTGTCAGTGTCCATCACCAGGATGAACAGGAGCGGTGACAGGGTGGAACCTTGATGGACACTAACGGTGATTAGATCTTCGGATGCTCCTGCCATAAATGCCCTACATGCTTATTTATTAAATGTCCTAACCCCCTTCAGTTTCGTGGGGTGACTCGTTCGGTGGCTTCTGTACATCTCGCAGCACGCACCTGGACATTGAACTACTGTATTCCCGGAGGACCAGGCAAAACACGCTAGTAAGATAATAAAGCCACACCCTTCATTACCCCACATTAGCTAGACATGACACAGAAATACACATTCTAAATTAGAACAAAACACGTTTTCGCGATATGGGAAAACTATTCCCAACACGCCAAATAAGATAAGGGCCCAAACCGTCACCAAGGTAAAACACACGCGACTGTTCGTTCCACTCTTTCCAACCTCAGCCACCCGGTGTAGACCTCTTGGAATGGACCAATCTAGGCGATCTAATCTCCAATTCCAACATTCCATTTGCATTACTACCTAGAAGGAAAACAAAGTACATTGGGTTGTAAGGGCAGTACCTTGTAGTTACCAACAGCTTAGCCGTGTTGAAGCACCGGATTCCGGAAGATCTCAGACTTCGAATGCTTAGAATGCTGAACTGCCCGAAATAGCATGAGGGTAATAGTAATAATCGTATGACCTCAGCTATCGTGGCGTAGATCTTCTCAGTTTGAGCTATCAAAGCGATCTGCAAAACAATTGGGCAATCGGTGGCTGAGTTAATTAATGGTATCTTGTAATCGCCAGACATAAGAGAAACCTTTGCCACCCTTCCTCGGAAGGGAAACGAACAAGCGATCTTGTGACACTCTGCCACCGACCTACAGAGGAAGGTTATTTTCCACAAATAGCAGAAAAGGGACAAAGATTGCAACTTAGGTGACGAAATTAAACGAGTGGAGCCATGTAACTTAGTTGTTACGGGCTGCCCTAATGGGATCTCTCCACAGGGGTCAGTTATGGAAATACTAACAGAATACCTGCCAACTTTCAAAAATAGAAATCCAGAAGATCTCAAAGCGCAAAGATTTTACGCGTAGGCCTACATGTGTTGCAAGGTCTTAAAACATAGCGAGAAAAGACTACAGGGAAAGAGATTACAAACTCTTGGTGATGTGAGGCTATCTAATTCGGTGTGTCAGTTTCCAAAAATATTGCCATTACATCAAGAACACACATAATTGGGAACAGTTCACACACTACACAAACATGAGCTCTTCTGCACTTTGATCTTGCAAGTCACAGAACACTGGCTATATTCCATCACAGGTTGGAGAGGAGAGATGAAGATGAGTAGCTTTCTTCAGAAATTCTAGAGGAAAACTATCCATGTAACATGGACCACTACTTCTCGTTTTGAAAACAGAAATGGATCTTACAGTTTCATTGGACATGGGGGACCTAAACTTATTTCGGTTCTTTTTCACCAAGCTGAACACACACTCACACTGAGCATTGCTGTGCAGTAGAATCAAACAGAAAGTATTAGACTGGATACCCTGGATAATCTACGAGATGGGATCATCGATCAACTTACAGTCGAATTTCAAACACTCGCATCTCAGAATAACAGATCGAAAATCAAAACTAGAATGTAATTTGGATGCAGAGAACGGAAAAAAGCCAGAGTTGAAAATTCGGACAACCGGAAAACACCCTAATAATCCGGAAAACTTGGCAGGTATGTAACAGGGTAAGTTGGTTGAGGCCTGTTCCACTGCTCCCCCCCCCCCCCCCCATTCCAAACTGGACGTGAAGGTAAATATTGCCAGAATGTGTCAACCTGCCCTGATCTTCATGGTGTTCTTCACTATCTACTCTTGTTACCTCAAAGACGTATCCGATACTATTCATTAGCAAGTTTCGTCATTATTCCAGATTCCTGGAGTTCTTTCACCTTGCACTTAAAAGCTAAAGTTCGGTATCCCCCCTCTCTTTGTGCATGTGTTTCACAATTACTATTCAGATCTCAACATTCTAATTTTTATATTGTAGCTTCATAAACATGTTTTCGTATGCAAGTTACAAAGTTACAGCCCGCACTATGAGCTTTAAAACGATATCATGGGAACCAAAATGCTTGTATGTATTCTGCTACAAAACAAGGAGCATTCGTAAATAAATAGGCAGAACATTCCTCGTTCGAACACCTCCACTGGTGGTCCCGTTGTGACAACTCAAAATTACATTGTATAGTTTCCTATAACTCGCAATTCTCCATCTCTTTGATTGTACATGGATAACAAATTAGCTGCACTGATTATATCTACGGAAACTCAGTCAACTCATGGCTTAACCAACTTTTCAGGAGAGGGTTACCTACCCCCCCCCCCCCCCCAATCCATTAGCGTAAGCTAACCCAATTAGCGCAGTTCGACCATCCCGTTTTGGTCATCAGCCCCCACATACTTGTGTATGTGTTGAAATTTCTGATAGCCTGTGTTTCTGCGGTGACTGTGACAATTGGGGCCGGGGATAGGGACAGGTGCCTGGCGATTTTAAATAAGGCACTGTCCCGGCATTTTCCGGGAGGGAGTGTGGGAAAACCAGAGGAAACCATACTGAGCCAGACAGCACCGGGATTCGAACCTCTGATCTCTACTGCGAGCGATTTAATGTGCACGGCTACACCGCAGTCGCGTAACTTTCCGAGGAAATTTAACTGGAATGAGCGTGTTGAAAACGTTATTAGTAAGGCGCTACATTTCGTTAAGTGCAGATTCTCTTTTAGTCTTGTCCACTATTGAGTAAAACAGTGTTCACGGCAGAGTTTCCAGGCACGAATAAAGCGATTATGGTAACCGAGGGTCTAAACCAGGGCCGCAGTGAAGATTCAAATTTCCACATTATATAGAACACTGCACATGAATAAATAAAACCAACTATAAAGAAAATAGGTCACTTCAAAAACGCAACTATACTGTTTACAGACAGTGAAATTAAATAAATCCTATTTCTATTCCAAGCAAATGCAAGGATGGGTCCTAAATTAATGACTACATCGCCTCCTTCCCAAAACTAGTCTCAATTACACACACACTCACTAGACACACAATAACACAGGTTATCAATAATTTTTTTAAATTTACTCAAGAATTGAAGCATTTGAAATGTGGTGTTACAGGAGAATGATGAAGATCAGATGGGTAGATAGGGTTACAAACGAAGAGGTATTAAGACGAGTGGGAGGGGAGAGATGTTTCTGGCGACTGATAATGAAGAGAAGAGATAGGTTAGTAGGACACATACTAAGACACCCAGGAATAGCAAGCGTAGTTATGGAAGGAAGGCTTGAGGACAAGAACTGTAGGGGTAGACCAAGGTTAGAATATGTTAAACAGATTGCCTCGGATGTAGGGTGTGGTAGCTATGTCGAGATGAAACGATTTGCTCAGGACAGGGAGGCATGGAGCGCTGCATCAAATCAGTCAAAAGACTGAAGACTCAAACAACAACTCAAGAATTACACGGAGCTGAAATTATCACAAAAGAAACACCACCACGTGCTGCAAGTGTCGCAACAATAACATACAGTTATAACTTAGTGTTAATTTCCGCACAAACCTGCCACGAGTTCGCATTAGCACGCGAAATTCCACACATGAATTACAAACATTCCCACGCGACACAAGGAAGGATAGATATAACCCATTACCCAACAAAGGTTCTTGCCGAGCATGGCGATGTTTCAGGGAGCCCGCGGTTCAGTGCCGTTCTGGGTCACCCTGCAAGGGGAAAACTATACACAAGGAACACAAGCGAGGCCGGTCAGAGAAGACACATTACAAGCTGTAGGCTACACGGCATGCGTTGCAATGCCAATCAAAGGAAGTGCAATTTTGTTTGCAGAAGTGTTTTTGGATACAGTTTTTCCCCCCTTTCATTTTCTGTTGACTGTCTCCAAACTAATGTAAAATAACTTAAGAAGTGCTGTGAAGTACTGTAGCCTACCTCGTATCCCGTGAACATGATTAGGTATAGAACAAAATATCGAATTTACCTCGAGGAAACTTATCTTATCAAGAAGAAGATTGCAGTGAATTTATTCGTAAGATTCAGCACTTTGCGATTTTTACTTGTGGGGGAAGCTCAAACAAAAGCTATACAGAAAGAATCCGCGTACTCTACAGGCTCTCGAGAATGAATACCTGTACGAAAAATAGTGAGGTTGAATTACAGCGAGTGTACCAAAACATCCTATGTCGGAGCAACGTGTGTTTTAGAAATTAAAGGACAGCATAGCATTTCCGGCAACTACTCTGAAATTCATCAAGTAATTATGATTATTAAATACGTTAAGAAGTGTAAATGTGTTTAACTAGTAGGACACTGCGCTGCTGCTAGTGCCAATGCCTTGCTCGACACGCTGCAATACACAGGACCGCCACACGGCCTTTGCGAGGCTCCGTTCTATAGGGAGAGCCCTCACTGGAATACCGCGATGGAGGCTGTATGGCCCTTGTGAACAGACAGCACCCAAATTAAGCAAGGTTCTTCCCGAACTCACACAAAAGTTAGGGCCATAGAGAATGTTAAACGCATACTAGCCATTCTATGTGGAAAGGACAGAGTTGGCCCTATGCTTACAAGTCAAGCGCGGCTGACCTTGACAGCTTGTTGGTCGCGAAGTAGAACACGTCTGCCTCTTTCACATGATGCGGGTTCATTTTTTAAACATGAACCTGCATTATTTACCGCGCATTGTTCGGATTTCTGATGTCGTTTGATATGATTGCATATTCTAGCAAGCAGCTGCGTGAGAAATTTGTTGTATTGCTTGACGAATTTTAATTGGGTAACCCATGCTATATCATTGTCTTACACACTGTAGTTAGCTACTCATTAGTTAGGGTCTGATGGCCAACAAGTTCCAAGCCCTACCCCAAAAGAATAAACTCAGATTGTAAGCTATGCCCGCAGAGCAGTGATCGACATAATTAACTCGTATCGTCTATCCCAGAGCGACCGTTTCAGGTGAGCGCGCGGGCTCTTGCGATCTTACCTGCCGGAAACAAGACAGACATGGTGGTTCTCGAGAGAATGAAAATTAATTTCCACGATCCATTAACTATTTGGAACCCAGATTAGGAATCCAACTAATGCTTTACGGCGTTATTCATATACGTTTGAAATGGTGTATTTTCACCTTTTCTTTACTTCCAGGTGAAATCTTAATTCTTCTACTGTAAGAAAATGTAGATTTATGCATGTGTCTTATCACAATGCAAAACTTAATTTACTCAATAACTAAAAATGGTGTCCTTCACAGGCTGAAACATCAATAAGCTAAGTAGTAATTGATAATATAATGTTATTGGTTTTACGTCCCTTTTAACTACACTGGCTTTTAGAGACGCCGGGGTGCCGGAATTTTGCCCGAAGGGGATCTTTAACGTGCCAGTAAATCTACTGACACGGCTCCCTCGCATTTGCGCACCCTCAAATGCCAGCTGACTGCGCCAGGTTTCGAACCTGCAACCTTGGACTCAGCAAGCGAGAACGTTACCCCTGAGCCACGCAGCCAGACAGTAGTAATTGACCCAAGATCTCCAATTATAGATCATTTAACTAGAAATGCCCTGTATGTATTAATCTCATGTTGTTGTTTTTTCCAGGATTAAGGAATTACCCATCACAATTGGGTACATTCATGTTGACCGACACAAAAACATCAAATTCGTCCTGTACTAAAGTTGAGAAAAATGAAACTTTTCAACTTCGAAATAATGTTATATTTCTAGGTATAATAAACTAAATTTAGTAGGGGACATCAAGTACACTAATGTTAATAGTTATGTGAAAGAAAAATCTATTATATCTAGGATCATCCAACATAAAACTCAAGCTCCTGAACCAGAAGGATAGAAGGTGTGTTTTGTGCCAAATTCTTCCAAATCGTCTCAATAGTACAGAAAAAATCCTTAATTTTATGAAAAGTCGGCGGAAATATATTTATTTGTTTAAAAAAGATATTTAAACAAATAAACAAGACAATAGCCCCTGGCAGTACTGTGTCGCGCCCATCCCGCATAACACTAGAGCCGGGCGGGTGGTCTGTACACATGGGGCGCACACAACCCATCGTGTATTGAAAAGCATATTCAAACGGAATTAACCGCAACAGTGACGAATTGCACTCTGATTTCATAAATACTGTATTGACAGTTTGTTTAAACAAATAAACGTATTTAAAGAAGCCCGCATAACAGTAAAGCTGGGCGGGTAGTTACTGAACATGCGAGACTTCTCGCACAGGTCCCCTAGTTGAAATAAATTCATTGTGGTAGTTGCTAGGTATTCTCAAAATAGTTTGTTTTATTTATTTATTAAAATATTTTGGACACCTCTTAGATCGTAAATTAACCATTCTGAAGGCATAACTGCCTTTATTTACATTCCCGTCACCTACTAAATTCAAAAATTAAGGATTTTACTGTTACGTGAGAATTTTGCTTATAAAACGTATATGAATATGTTTCGGTTTGCCACTGATACCTGTGAAATT
This sequence comes from Meconema thalassinum, assembly GCA_946902985.2. Taxonomy (NCBI): domain Eukaryota; kingdom Metazoa; phylum Arthropoda; class Insecta; order Orthoptera; family Tettigoniidae; genus Meconema; species Meconema thalassinum. Next base: position 159,644,343 of record OX336399.1, on the reverse strand, counting down.
CCTCATCTTTGCTAGTTTGCTTTGTTAATTCCTATAAGGAGCTTGGGGTATCTTCGGTCATAAGCCCCGTGTACTTGGGTGCATGTTGAATTTGTCTGATAACCAGTGTTTGTGTGGTAACTGTAGTAGTGTGTAGCTGTAATTACAATGGTCGGGGATGGAGTAGGTGTCCCCCAAGATTTAAATAAGGTGTTATCTCGCCATCTGCCTAGAAGGAGTGTCGAAAAAAAAAACTACGGAAAAAAACACTCAGGATAGCCGCTGTCTGCACCAGGATTCGAACCTACGATATGCGATCGTAGGTCAGCAGAGGCATTACTTGCTGTGCGATCTCGCGAGAATTTTTGCGGTATTTCGTGCAATTGATCATTTAATAATATTAAAAAAATAACCATAAAAGCTTTCATTACTGTGGTTTTTAAAACTTTTCAGTCAGTCAGCACGATATAATCCCAATTACTGTGAAATGCGAAATAACATGTTCGATTTCCCGCTGTCAAGAAATGTAATTCTTTTCCGAGGGCTGGAAAGGGGTACAATCAGCCTCGTGAGACAAAACTGGGAGGAGGTGGGTTCGATTCCTACCTCAGCCAACCTGGAAGCGGTTTTCCGTGGTTTCCCCACTTCTACTCCAGGCAAATGCGCGGATGGTACTCACGGCCGCATCCTACCTCAATTACAAATATATACAATAGTACAGACATCGATATAGATATGAAACTAAACTCTATAAAGATGCAGTGACGCAGGCTATCAGACAAATTGTACTCACAGCGAAGTACACGAGGCTACATGACAACGATGCCGCCAAGTCCCTAAAGATTCAACAAACCTCTCCAATATCTTGTCGGACTGGACCGATTGTGGAGGATTCGAATTATAGTCAACGTCCCTGGTTTAAATCCCGTGGAAGGGCGATATAATTTCCAACTAGATCTCACCCTGATGATAATAATAATGTTATTGAAACGAAAAATTCTCAGGAAGATTTACGGGGCAGTGAATAAAAGCGACATTTGGATGAAAAGACCTCAGAACGAACTCTATCAAAAGACCAACACAATAACGGAAGAAATCAGAAAATGCCGAGCAAAGTTTTACACACACATCTACGGGTTGGAAAATTCCAGAATGGCAACGAAACTACTCAACGTCATAACAAAGAGTAAATGCGGCACGGAATGGCTGAAAGAGGTCCAGAGGGACCTACAACACAGAAAATCTCGAGGACCGCACTGAGTGCCGGAATAAAATCACAAGTTTGAGGAAAGATCACCACAATCGGCTTAACTATGGACAGCTGAGCGGAAGGAGAGGATGAAGAGATTTGGGGAAGAAAAGAGGGAAAACTCCCGAAGATGAAATCGTGAATTCTAGTTCAATTGTTCTCCTCAAGGGGAAAAATAAATATAATAATAATTAATAATAATGTTATTGGCTTTACGTCCCTTTTAAAAACTGCGGCTTTTAGAGACGCAGGAGCGGCGGAATTTTTCCCCAAAGGGTATATTTAACGTGCCAGTATATTGACTGACACGGCTCCCCCGCATTTGCACACCCTCAAATGCCAACTGGCTGCGCCAAGATTCGATCCTGCAACCTTGGGAAAAACAGGCGAGAACGTTACCGCGGAGCCACGGAGCCTGATTAAGCAGTTTTCTCTCTACAGAATCACTTTCAGATACTTGGATTTGTTTCGTACATGGTTACTGATGTGGAGAAACAACCGAGATCTAACGTTCCCGATAGTAGGGAACTCATCAATGAACCAAAATGCTGGGCGAGTGTACGAGGTCTGTTCGAATGGTCATAATATGAGAAAGGTGTATTCCATCACATTCAGTTTATTTATACGGAAGGTGGGCATAAATAAAACACAAGCAGCGTGTAATGTAAGTTCCAACGGACGGCTTATCTCGCTCTCTGTTTCATAAAATATGGCGTGGCATTGTACCTCACGTCCTTCCTCTTCCAGAGTTCGCAGCACGTTCCATATGGATTGAAGGGGGTTTTACGTCGATATAGACCATCCATAGAATTCCATATTTTACAAGCCTTGGGAACTTCAATGATTATGTTTCATGCTTAATAGCAGTACTGGGCTCAAGAAAAATGATATGCAATAATGGACCATACAAGAAAACTATTTTTTTTAGAAATAATTCACTTAAAAATTTGGTCATTCATTGATTTATTGGAGATTTTTTGTAAGAAAACGAGCAAACATGATTTTGAACGCCGAGTGAAGGCTTCCTCAAACAGCGTTCCCAACGCGGCCACTCCAAATAGAGTATTTTTCAGCGCCAAGGTCACTTCATTTAATCTCACAGGAAAAGAGAACGTTTATGTCAATTTTGGCAATGCTTCTTATTGGTTACTGGGGCAGATGATCTCGTAGTTCCGCCCCGTAAAACAACAATAACTAACAGCTTATTACTATGAAGTGCAAAGGCTTAGCATAAGACAAAGGTAAAAGAAAGTTTCCAAAGGAATTAAGAATTTTATATCCCGATTGGCAGTATCAATATTAATTCATTTAATTAATGCTTTTAGACATTCGTTTGATACACCGCACCAAGACGCTAGCTGGCTAGAATATGCTGATAAAACAAGTGCAAGGCACACAGGATAGAAATAGCATATTTTCCAAGTTTCAAATCAGTCCATCGACTTTCGAGGATTCCGTACCAAATCTCGTATTTCATCAGTATCCACTATCACTTCCCTTTTTCTCGGGGCAGACCCACACGCAGGGTTTGGTCTAGCATATTGTTCATTAACTTCAGAGATTAGGACCATCTAGGTCATCAGCACCCAACACATAGTATATTACTGGCAAAGGTGGTACTAATGGTCTTGTTGTATACATAGACGAAAGTCGTATATTATAATAGTTAGGCACACAGATTGAAATTGCCATGTGTGGAGGTCGCGTTCAATGAGACATATCTCCATACAAGGGGCAGGAAGAGTGGACCTTTCGTCGTGCTGCCGCGGATTTCTAAGTCACAATGTCTGTCATTCATCAGTCGTAGGATCGCTACGAGATAGGTCAGTTCGCTTGGCCAGTTGGTGATCGACGTATCAAAACCCGAACGATATCTGGCAATCCCTAGGTTGCATCGTCGAACCGCCACAGCCTGATAATTGCAACAACAAGTAAACTGTAAAAGGTTACGAGGAGAAAAAATTGTGACCCCGTTGTCCTGTGCAAGTACCCTGCTTAATGCAGCAACATCACGCAAACAGATGAGTCATGATTTCCCCTGCCTCTGAGTGACCGGAGTGCTGGAGGCAAGTTGGAAAATATTCTTCGTTTACGTCAGATTGCACTGTCGACAGGAACACTCACCAGTGTAGGCTATGACAGCTCATGTAGCCTCAGTCATTGTTGTCCTTTTCATGGTGACATATGTTCCTGTTCGCTTATCAGTGATGGACGTATGTGTACTCCATCACCACTGTGTGTGTGTGTGTGTGTGTACAATCAAGCGATAGAATGGCCAGCGTTAAGTCCTGACCTCAACAATATCGAGCAGGTGTTTGCTATCTTACTGTTGCACTATAGACCCTTCAGGAACTTTCACACGCTCTCACCGCAAGTATGAAATGCTGGTGGTAGGCACCCACGACAATAACACACTCGATTATGGACTTCTCCCAGTTTTATTTTTTGTTTTTGACATATCAGAAACTTCCACTGAATCAGAATAGAATGAGTTGAGTACTGCAGGTAGATCAGGTACAGTTTACGTCTCGGTTTTGGCCAGTCAATCCCGTTTCTAAAGTCGTACAGAGGACATTCAGTGAGCCTCAGGCATGTGCAATTGATACGTGAGTTTTCAGTTGCGCGGAAAGCAACTCTCATATCAATTGCACATGCCTGAGGTTCGCCACAGACTTCTGTACAACTGTGAACCGTGGGCTCACCGGCCAAAAACCGTGGCGTGAACGAACATTGCTACTGCTCGAGTCTAAGCTGCGTGAACCTGAGAGGAATCTGTATCGCGGACTATGAGAAACGGTGTTGACGAGTGATGAGGTTTCTCGGTCCGTGCATAGTAAAGAACCAAATACATTGGTCGGTGACTCACTGACTCATTCGTAACACCACACTGGTTTCAGAGAGACCATATGTTAGCAGTACTGGAATAGACGAGCTTGTCAAGTAACACTGCGGGCTGTTGACAGGCCCTTCTCTTCTCGCCTGACCCTTCCCTGCTCTTTCTCCTCATCCCGCAAGTTCATAGAGCTTGGACTCGCACAGTAGTCATCAATGTTATTGTTCAATGCATTGTGGTGTACCATTTGTGCCCCCAAAATGATGATTACAGTATAATGTCCTGCCAATGGGTTGAATCAGGGCTTTACCCACAATTTCTACCCTTTTATCAAAGTCACCATATTTGCAGACTTTTTGAATACACTGGAACTGGCACGTAGAATGTAACTTAAAAGTTTGCAGCATGATCACCAATCTTCACATCTTCTTTGGATAAATTACAACGCATAACATAACCTATAAACTATTTATTTATTCATCGTATTGCTTTTAGTGCCGGGAGTGTCCGAGAACATGTTCGGCTCGCCAGAGGCTGTAGCTGCTTCAAGCGGACACCCATAGGATGAGCTACAAGTTCCGTGTAATTTCAAGTAGTTCCAACTTTCGCTACCAGATGTCAATGATAGACTACCTAGTGGTGAACGTTAGAACTTAGATAGAGCGTTCCAACGAAATCTAACCTAGAAATTGAGCTTCACACGAGTTTAGTCAGTGGAAGGATCTTTTACATGCCATAAATCTATGACATGGAACCGCCGGCTTTACTTCCCCTCTGAAGGGAGGCACACTGAAGGATTTAACCCTCTTAAAAATCAGACGACTTCGGCCGGGTTTGAACCCGCCATCTCGAGCACAGCAGTTCAGCATGCTACCAAGTACGCCACCGAAGTCGTTATTCTACGAGTAATATGCACGATTGGTGTGTTATGATTGCAGCGTGTGTTCACGACGGATACAGGAGTAAATATGTGTATTGGCAGTTCAAAAATAGGCGACAAATCTTCTAAAAAGAATAAACAATCTGCTATTTGGTGGCCAAAATAAAACCACTTCGACTATATCCCACTTATTCGGGCGCCTACCGACGTTTAGGGACCAGGATTCCTGATCTCAACTTGAGCCCGGTGCCCCCCTGGAATTCCGTAATAAAAATGCTTTATGGCAGTAGGTCGCCTCCTTCCGTACTTACTTTGTCGATAACACCAGATACACACACACGAGGCGCGTTTTAAGTAAGTATGGTTTTCGTAAATTTTCGCTGCAGCGCTGCAGGTGCGATGTTAGGCATGCGTAATGGCAACCATCAACTGTTAACCCTTTATAGGGCGAAAGACTAAAATCTTTTTGGAGTATGCAACAATTTTATGGGTGTGGATTCTATTTTTGAAATATGGGGTGGGAAATTATTATCCCACTGCCCACACCCGACAGTATGTTTTCTTAAATGAGCAATGTGGTAATAATCTCCCACCTCCAAATTATGATGATACTGTGTTTATCACTCAATAATGAGGTTTATTCAACAGGATATAATATATAAAAACACATCACGCTCTATAATTTCTTTTTAAAACGTAACTCTCACGCAATATAAGGTCAGTGACCCATAACATCTTTGCCGAAAACTGCACAAAAAATATATAAGTGATTTTGAAATGTTAAAAGTTAGTATATTCGAATATAATTCAATAATTTCAAAATAGTATTTACTAAAAACCCAGAAAATTATTTTTTGAAATATTCTATTCTATGGCAAACACACTGAGCAGGATAATTATTTCCATTCTAGCTGAAATATATTTACTCACGTGACCAAAACCATAATTAACATTGTATTTCAGTTATATACAAACGTTTACAAATCTCTTATCTTCAATAAAAACACCTTCTTCTGTAAAGTAATGCATTTCTTTCACTCAACACAACCGAACTAGCGAGCACGTGCAATGTGGAGACCACTGGGATATATGCTTCCCACCTTTGGTTTCTGATGACAGTATACATAAAATTAATGGGTTTTCAATATTTCTCTGTATCTAGCTTGTGGATGCATGTGGAACTGCTTGAAATGAAAGGGGTGGGAAGATTCTCTCCCTAACGCCGTTCTATAAATACATGGTGGGAAGATAGTATCCCAAGGACCTATAAAGGGTTCACACACCACATGCATCTTAGGAGATTCTATTAAAGAAAGCTTTTCAGTAGGTCAACACAAATTGTGGCCAATTACATTAGGCGGGAAAACTAGTATTTATGTACCGGTACATAAAAGCGAGTTATTTTGTGATGTCTCTTGTAATATTTATTTCAGGTTAGGGCGAATAAATATTCGTTTTCCCTCCTAATGTAATTAGACACAATTTGTGTTGACCGACTGAAAAGATTTCTATAGCTCTGGAGATATTCACGTAACGTGGCAATATTGTAGCGAGTGTAAAATATTCGAAACAATACACCCGCCCACTGGCTGTGAGACACGAGTCGTGTTTTGTTTCTTGAGTACACGAAACATTTTAAACCGGTCAACATTTCTCGCCAATTGTGTGAGGTGTTTGGTATAAGTGCAATATCGGATGGAATTGGGAGGTAATGGGTTCGAATGTCCAATGAAGGTCGTCAACATGTGACTCGAGTCCTGATTGAGCTCCAAGTGACGTCCATCTTTTCGTTTAGTGAAAACTTATCTTCTCAAGAAGATGATGATGATGATAATTGTTGTTTTCAGGGGCATAACATCTAGGTTATCGGCCCCTAATGGTCTGGGTGATAGCGAAAATGACAATGAAACGGAAACCATAACGAAAACTAAGATTGAAAATACTTAAATTGAACTTAGATTGCAACGACTCACAAAATGTGGAGTGGTAATACTTACAAAAGGTAATTTAGATGGAAAATACTCACAAAAGTAACTTAGATTGAAAAATACGCACAAAATGTAGTTTAGATTCAAAATACTTACAAAATGCAAGTAGCCTAGATTCGAAATACTCACAAAATGCAATTGAAATGGAAAATAGTTAAAAAATGCAATTTAGATTGAAAATACTTACAAAATGGAGTTAAGATAGAAAATACATACGAGATGCAATTTAGATTGCAAATACTTACAAAATGTAGCTGAGTTTCAAAATACTCACAAAATGCAATTTAGATACACGGGGAGGCAATTCACAAAACAGTGTGGGAATGTTAAAGAGAAAAGGAAATATAATGAAAAGAAAAAGAAGGCTGATCCCTAGAAGAATGCGAGATCAGGGAAGATGAGCGAAGGGCCAATTAAGGCGGGAAAGGAAGAGACTACCTGGTCACGGATACCCTAATACCGTCGGGGTCGGAAGAGAACAAGAGTTGACTAAGAGAGGTCGACAGGAAAGAAGAGGGAGAGGAGCCCGGCACAAGTAAATGGAAGCAATGCCGGACTCAGCTGGAGTCCCGTGGTCGCCAACCCACGTCCCACAAGTTGTGAGCCCCTGTGTTCGTGCGTTTCAGCGCCGTACGATTTTTACTTGTGGGGGAATCTCAAACAAAAGGTATACCTATACAGAAACAATCCGCGCACTCTGGAGGCTCTAAGGAACGAAATAACTGCACCGATACGAAATATCAGTGAGGATGAATTACAGCGAGTGTACCAAAACTTCCTAAGATAGTGCAATGTGTGTTAAGAAAATGAAGGACAGCACTTCCAGCAAATACTCTGAAATCCATGTAAGTTAAGTAATAATTATTAAATACGTTAAAAAGTGTAAATGTGTTGAACTAGTTGGGCGCTATGCTGCCAGGCGCAGTGCCTTGCTCGACAGGCGCCTAGTCCATCATACGGCGCATGCGATGTTCCTTTGTATAGAGAAGGCTCTCACGGTACAAGTGAAAGATGGAAATTTGAAGCCCTTCTTTTTTTTTTTTCAGTGTTGCCTATGGTTGGTTGGTTCCACAGTTTAGGGGCTGACAACGCGGCCATATAGCCCCGTGTACTTTGGGTGTGTGTAGAATGTGTCTGATAACCGGTGTTAATTGGGATGGCTGTATTAGTGTGTGTATCTGTTTATTTTTAATTCAAGTAAGGACTGCAACTTTGAATTTTACAAATAGTTCATACTTTTGCCGCCAAACGCCACCGTCAACGTCTACTAGGCCTAAGTTCTGAACTTTCCTACTAGACGCCACCGCAGTCGGCTGTTGGCAACGAACGTAGAAACCTAAGAGTGTTGTTTACATTCCTAACCTATACAATTTAGCTTCACACAGGTGTAATTAGTGGAAGGTTCTTTAACATGCCATAAATCTATGACGTCGGACCGCCGGCTTTACTTCTCCTCCGAAGGATGGCATACTGAGGGATTTTTAACGCTCTTAAAAAAAGTGTTGCCTATACAAATTGTATTTTGCTGCTCTTTAGTAGGTCAACAGGATTGTGCCCAATGAATTGGGCGGGGTACAAGTTATAAATATATAAACACACTCCTGGGAAAAGTTACATGTATTAGTTAGCAATCCTAAATTGCCCATTTAAGTGTGTTTACATATTTATAACTTGTACCCCACCCAATTCATTGGGCACAATCGTGATGACCGACTGAAAACCAGCAAAAGACAACAAGTAAACGAAGCAGATGATCTCGCTGTTCCTCCCCTTAAATCTCCAATAACTAACTGTGCAAGTGCCTTAACGAAGACCGGGCAATGTCGACAAGTATAGCTGAAGGTGTGTAAGATCTACAGAATATAATTATATATATTTACTTTTTTGTGCAAAATAATGTTGTCTTTCTTTGAAAATAAAAATAAAATAGAATATATAGGCCTATATTGGTACTTCAAGCACGCGTATAATATTAAAAAATAAACAATGTCCCACACCAACATTTAATAAGGGCAGTCGGAAGAACACAGTGCACTGTAAAATGATCTATCGTGATCAACAGTCTAACAGCAGTTGTATTATGCAGCATCATCAGCTTATTATTGTTAGCAACCCCATCACCCTCCTACAGCTGCTCGTCCCCTCCCCAGCTAGAGACTTGATGCTGCACACAAAGCGACAATCCAACCATCATGCAGGTCACCTCGAGACCTTCCAAGTGTCATGTCATATGTATGCGGGCGGGCTTTTACGCTTCACAATACCCACAAGGTCATACCTATGTAAACAAAGCGCAGTTGACAGATCTTTCAAAAAGCACCGTTAAGGAACAAAATATTGTCATTAAATATTACCCGTCTGTAGTCCGACTTTTTATCTGTTGCTTCCCTCAGTATGCCTTCCTTCTGAGGGGAAGTAAAGCCGGCGGGCCCAAGTCATAGATTTATGGCATGAAACAGAACCTTCCACTAACGACACTTTTATGAAGCCAAAAGTTGTAGGTTTATTGATAACGCTCTATTAGTTCCCACGTTCGCCGCCAGGTGCTGACTGCGATGCCATCTAGTAGCCAAGTCTACAAGCTAGGTGTCGTGGACGGTAGCATTTGGTAGCAAAAGTAGGAACTACTTGAAATTATTGTCTGCAGTCCTTACTTGAATTAAAAACAGATACACACTAATACAGCGATCACAATTAACACCGGTTATCAGACAGATTCTATACACATCTAAAGTGCACGGGGCTACATGACCGCGTTATCGCAGCCCCTAAACTAAGATACCAACCAACCATCTGTTGCTTTCTTTTTCAGTTGACACAGGCTAGAGTAAAATGTGGCTTTTCATCAACGTCTCAGATCATTCATGGCTAGGATAATTAAAAATGTGTTCTTGCCAGATCTAGTCTGCCCACCTAGTGCAGACGTTCACAGTTCATGGTACAGGATATTCGAATCTAAGTACCTATGCGGTGGAACCACGTGCAAGAATCAGCAAAAACTTTAATCTCTGACGTGTGATTGCGGTGCAGAAAGACAAATACAGTATATTGTCCAAGATTGTCAAATTCAAGCCTACAGAGGAGATGTGCTGGACTTCCACCTTCGTGACTGCTGCATCATTGTGTCAAAAGATTCCAGACAAATCCTTACAGCTATGATGCCAATACACCTCTAGAATAGGCGTCTTTCATGGCTTGAAAGGTCTTTGTCGAATTAACTTGCCGGTAATGCACAAAACAACTTATTGGTCAGTCTTTTGAATTTTTACTCATATTTGACTTAAGAAAAAATGCCAACTTCTCCAGAAGTCAATGCAAAATATGACTGCTATGCTACTGGTAGTGTCCACAATCCCCTTAACCAGGAGCGGACGGTCGGCAAGACATCTGATGGGAAAGGAAGCCAACATGAAAACCCATTTAAGATTTGATTGCCGCTGAGCGTGGCTGCCTCTGTATTTGTTGTTTATTGAAGTAGCTGCCCCGCGGGACGAAGCGGGGAACACAGCCATAGCAGAATGCATTCTGCACGTAAGTCAAGCAGCATTGCGCGACACAGGAGCTCATGTCACCACGGACTGTTAAACGACGACTGAGGCTACGGAAGCTGAGTCATATCCAACTCGCACAACTGTACCTGTCAACGAAGCAGGCCGACGTGTGACACAAGTAAATAAACAATAGTTCCCATCTCGACCGCCGGCAATCAATGCGTGGAAGGGTAATAGTCACTATGGCAGTAATAAGCGGTACAGTAGACCCTAAATGTATAGTAGCCTCACTTTCCTGGTTAACGACCGGCGACCCAAACGTTAAGCATTGGCATGAGCCGACAATAGCCATTATTTATGGCTGACAAGTACATGACGGTTCTTGACCAATAAGATGCTTCCTCCATCTGTTCACGAGGGTGCAGACAAGGTGTTGCCGCCAGTCCTGTCTTCCTGCTCACCGGCCGTAAGTCGTGAATGCCTCGGCACCCCGCAGCTATGGAATGTAAACATCCGTCCAGCTAGATTTCAAAGACGAGCAGGTCGTTAACGTGGAAAGTGAGGCTACTACACTGACCGGCACGAAAAACGCAACACCCAATAAATGATGTGAAATTGTGTAATTTATCTATTTAATCAAAGTGAAGCACTTTAACCCATTTTTTTTTTTAGACGGGGTATGTTATTGGTGTTGCTTTGCAAGCAAACAATGAAGTGTTGATTGCACTAGCCTCAATTGACTTTTCCCGCGCAACCTGGAAAACACATCACTGGATGTAACCCAATAATGTGTTCCCGCTCTTATAGCGCTTAGTGTTGTACTTTCAATTGTTCCCTTTTCAATCACATGTGTTTGTGGGATCTTTCTGTGATTGTCGTAATTAGCTTTCAGGAGCAAACATGCCCTTAAGCCCTGAACAAGCTGCAAAAATTGTTGCTTTGGTGGAAGATGGTTGCAGCATGCATTACATTGCAGAAGTGTTGAGGATTACAGCTTCCACGATTTCCAGAACCGTACGAAGATACAGGGAAACTGGAGGCTTTGCAAGGAGACCAGGATCAGGCCCGAGAAGAACAAAATCGAAGAGAGATGTCCGCTTCTTACAACTTCAAGTTCTTCACGACCGTCACTCCACCGCCATTGAAGCACGAAATCGACTCCACCAAGTTCGAGGGGTCGATGCTAGTGAGAGAACCGTCCGAAGAAGACTGGAAGAAGCCAATCTTCAATCCAGAAGACCAGTTACAGACCCAGAACCTACCAGAGAACATCGTACAGCTCGACTACGTTTTGCAAGGGAACATCATGGCTGGACAGTACAACAATGGGAACAAGAGTTGTTAGCCGATGAGTCGCGGTTTGGCCTCCGATCACCTGACGGAAGAGAGAGGGTCTGTAGAAGGCCAGAGGAAAGGTATTCCGCTTGCACATTCTCATCCAGGACGCCATTTCAGGGTGGTTGTGTGATGGTGTGAGCAGGAATCAGTATGGCCGCAAGGACGGATTTGGTCTTCGTGGAGAATGGGAGCCTCACTGCACATCGGTATGTGGAGGAAATCCTTCTGGAGCATGTTGTACCTTTCGCTCCATTTATTGGTGATGATTTCACACTCCTGCAAGACAGTGCACGCCCACATGTTAAAGTTCTTGGGTGAAGCAGGGATTCATGCTATGGCTTGGCCTGCTCGAAGCCCTGATTTGAATCCTCTTGAGCACGTTTGGGACCGGCTGGGGAGAAGAGCCCGTCAGTGCTATCCAGAGACCCTACAGAACCTACGGAATGTCCTCCTGGAAGAATGGGAGATGATTCCTCAACAGGACATTACAACATTAATCAGGAGCATCCCTGTAAGGTTGAATACCGTCACTGGTACAAGAGGTGGCAAAACACGCTTTTAAAGATGCAAACAGAGGTCTCCGAGATCATCTCCGAGGTCTGTGAAGTAATGTGTGAAGTGTATAAAATCAAAACAGAAGTGAGGACCTTGAGGACCTTACTCAAAACTTCCCGCTCTTTTAGCGCTCTTTCCTTGAAGTGCGCATCACTGGGTTAATTTTTAAATTTGTGTATAATCATCTTTTATTTTCCATTGTTAGACACCTACATGGGACCGTACTACAATATTTCATCATCATATAGTAGATTAGTGTTATAAAAGTGTTATAAATTTGAAATAAATTTCAGTTTTTGTAAGAAATTGAAGTGTTGCGTTTTGCGTGCCGGTCAGTGTATATCATGTCTATGATGCAACAAGCATCTTCATGTAATTAAACACGAAAGCTGATCGAGCAAACGTGTTAACCAACATCTCATGCAGGTTATAGCATAAAAGAAAGAAATAGCAATGTGACCAAGAAGAAAGAAAAGAAGAAAAACTCGTAAAAAATTGAGAAACAATATTATTCTATTCCTAGAATAGACCATCTGATTGGGCATCCCAATCCAGAAATTTCATATACCATTTAGAAAGTAAAATAACTAGTGATGGACGAAGCAAAGAAGATATAAGTAGGAGGTTAGCACAGGCAAGGAAAACATTTCTACAGGAAAGAAATCAGTTGACATCGAATACAGATTTAGGTATTAGGAAGTCATATTAGAAAGCATTTGTCTGGAGCGTGGTGCTCTATGGAAGTGAAACTTGGACAGTTGGAGCAGCAGTAAAGAGGAGAATTGAAGCGTTTGAAATGTGGTGTTACAGGAGAATTATGAAGATCAGATGGGGAGATAGGGTTACAAATGAAGAGGTATTAAGACGAGTAGGAAAGGAGAGATGTTTGTGGTGACTGCTAATGAAGAGAAGAGATAGGTTGGTAGGACACATACTAAGACACCCAGGAATAGCAAACTTAGTTATAGAAGGAAGGGTCGACAGGGCTTCCATCCACTCACTCATCCAAAAATAGTGAGTGGTTTTATTTCAAAAAAGTGAAAAGAAAAAAAAAGGTGAGTTTTTGCATGAAAAAGGGAGTAAATAATTACCGTAGCAAATTCATAGCATTATTTGCATTTATGGCCGTAGGCCTATGTTGTTGTTTGAGTCTTCAGTCTTTTTGACTGGTTTGATGCAGCCTCTCCATGCCTCCCTGTCCTGAGCTAATCGTTTCATCTCTACATAGCTACCACACCCCACATCCGAGGCAATCTGTTTAATATGTTCTAACCTTGGTCTACTACAGTTCTGGTCCTCCACCCTTCCTTCCATAACTAAGCTTGCTATTTCTGGGTGTCTTAGTGTGTGTCCTACCACCCTATCTCTTCTCTTCATTAGCAGTCGCCAGAAACATCTCTCCTCTCCCACTAGTCTTAATACCTCTTCGTGTGTAACCCTATCTACCCATCAGATCTTCATGATTCTCCTGTAACACCACATTTCAAACGCTTCAATTCTCCGGCAATAGTCCAAGTTTCACTTCCATAGAGTGCCACGCTCCAGACAAAGGCCTTCAAAAATGACTTCCTAACACCTAAATCTATATTCGATGTCAACAAATTCCTTTTCTGTAGAAATGCTTTCCTTGCCTGAGCTAACCTACTTTTTTATCCTCTTTGCTTCGTCCACTGTTTTTTTTTTCTTTCTTCCTAATTAACAGAAGTCTCCTACTTCCTTTAGTTTTTCACCTGCCAATTTGATGTCCATGGAGGTTTTTGATTTATTTCAGCTGCATACCAATAATTTTGTAGGCCTATATCTGGTTCATAATTTTAACCTTTGTAGGTGCAATTAGGGGGAGGGGGTCCTTGGGTGGCTAAGATCCCCAAAACAAACCATAGCCCCCCAAAAATGTGACAAAACTACATTTTTAAGAATGTGTTTTTGAAAAACAAATTAGCCCCCCAAAAATGTTAACCAAATTGTGCCTATGTTAGTAATATCTCTGAGTACTGTTTGTGATTATTTTCGTTGATCGCTGCACGGCACCGGCTCTGGTATTGCACCATGGAAGCTTTTTATGCTTTTTGGCCACCTGGCTCGCTGCCGGCAGCGGTGGCAGAAAAACAAACTACCCATTCATGGGTATATTTTGGGTAATTTCTAACAATCTGATTGTGCACGAGACCATTTTTAACGCAGAATGTGACTGGTTTTGAAAAAAGTGAGAATAGAGAGTAATTTTTATGAAATAGTGAAAATTGAGGCTGCTTTGAAAATAGTGAATAATAGTGAGTCGCTGGAAGCCCTGAGGGTCGAGGATAAGAACTGTAGGGGTAGACCAAGGTTAGAATATGTTAAACAGATAGCCTCTGATGTAGGGTGTGGTAGCTATGTAGAGATGAAACGATTAGCTCAGGGCAGGGAACGGATGCATGGAGGGCTGCATCAAACCAGTCAAAAGACTGAAGCCCATTATGCCTGCCTGGTGAGACTGAGCACGCTCTCTCGCTATACTGTGGCATATGCATGCTTTTTTTTAATTAAAAAAAAACAGTTATAGGAAAAAGTTTACTGGCACCAGATACAGATTGGCTCCGGCGGCCGCAATTAATTGAGATAAGCCAAAGAAACAGCAATGTTGAGCTATTTTTCGACATAATCACCACCAGGATTTAGACGCCTGTCATACCGTGGGATAAACTTTTGCATTCTTATGGGGTAGAAATCTGCCCCTTGGGAATGGAACCAGAGTTTGACCCAATCGCCAAGTAACGTTAGACCGGTAACCTGTGGAGTAAATTGGCCTAAGGCGACTTAATCTGTTTTTTGTGTGCATATTATACTATTATTTAAATTAGTTTCCATGATGGTTCCATATTGACGTACTAAATAGTTTTTAACGACAATTATACATCCGCCTTAGTCAATACATAAACGAAAGGAAATATAATTAGATTTGCTCCAGGTACATGTTTCAGGGATTAATAGCTTTTATCCCCTTCATCAGCCAAGATTAATATCTGAAGGAAGATATGAAATAGTGTAGCACTCAAAAAAACAAATGGCTATTTGACTTAATATGGTGCACCATATAAGTAGGTCACAGAAAAATATTGAGCAAAACTAAAAAATATGAAAGTGACGATATTCAGCCATCAAACACAAGTGAAGATAAACGTAGAGAACCAGTGGACAGTTCATTCATAAATCCGCTCCAAAACACAGGTCGAAGCTTGAATTGGCATTTGATTTGGCTTATGGACCTGTGAAGCATACGGCTTCTTCATTGGTTG
This sequence comes from Meconema thalassinum, assembly GCA_946902985.2. Taxonomy (NCBI): domain Eukaryota; kingdom Metazoa; phylum Arthropoda; class Insecta; order Orthoptera; family Tettigoniidae; genus Meconema; species Meconema thalassinum. The sequence goes on along the minus strand of OX336399.1, from coordinate 159,628,752 downwards.
TGTACATATGGTGAAGTATTGTGGTCCCACTTATACTACTTATATGTTGCACCATATCAAGTCAAATAGCCATTTGTCTTTTTGAGTGCTACGCTATTTCATATCTTTCTTCAGATATTAATCTTGGCTGATGAAGGGGATAAAAGCTATTAATCCCTGAAACATTTACCAGGAGCAAATCTTATTATATTTCCTTTCGTTTATGTATTGACTAACAAGGGAAGTCTCTGAACCGGGGAATCGCGGATCCTGCTGGAACTTTGTAGATACGTTGCGTGAGCCCAACTAGGCAGAACCGTGAAGAAAAATCTTTCGGAAATTAACTTCCCCTTCTACTAGATGAATAATTAATTTTTACACGTTTAAATTGGCGCGCCAGTGGCGTGAGCTTCATTGGCTGCATCAGAGGTTGCTTCCCAACCGTACTGTGCTTCCCGGCCTACGGTGTACAGTCAACGAATGAGAGGCGATAGACCGGGCATACGCTTATATCCGTATACGGAGAGTGTCCCATGCATTGCATTATGAATGTTAACATTGGAAAAGTTATATGTTGTCTGGAGAAAAAATATAGAAAATGTATGGAAAGGCCTCTCAACATTCAAGAACAGGACCTGTAGGACAGTTTGGATGGTTTTGTGCCTATCTGGCTTTCTGGCGTTCGTCTCTTGTAACAAGTGTGTTAGGTATGAAATACAAACAAAATGCTGTTGAGTATTGCAAAAGCGGTAAGAGGCGTCAGCTTTCCTTTTCGTCGGTAAAATGTATGTTCTACCGTTTAAGAAGTAAGAAAGATTTACATTTGTGGATAGAGCAAGTGAAAAGGGAGCGGCACCCACCGTGACATATTGAGGAGAATAGCATGTGCCTTAAAAGCCCAATTAGACATTGCCCATCATAATAATGACGTAATATATGACGTGACAATTCAGCAATGGGCTATGCTAGCTGCGCAGGACGTAAAATGTACGGGGTTTAAAGCCAGCCATTCCTGGGTGCAGCACTTTAAGGATCGCTATAATATCACTTTGCGAAAAATAGCAACTGTGGTGATATCAAAGAATGCCCATCGAGAAATGGATATTATGTCAGCAGCAGAAATATTCGTAGAAGAGGTTACATCGGTTCTAGGTCCTCTCGGCCCTGGAAACGCATGTACTGTAATAATGATCAAAGTGGGTTCAATTTGGAGATGTGTTCGGGTGGGACACTGGCTATAAAAGGGTCGAAAACGGTTTGCTCCAAAGTGCAATCAGTGGGGGCCACAACACACAGTTATACAATAATGCCAACAGTAACAGCAGCGGGCAAGCTGCTTGGACCTCTTTCATAACTTTGAAAGAACCAAAAGGTGTGTTTAGTAAAAGGGTGAAAGAAACTATGTTTGCACATGACAATATTTACGTTGTTCCCACAAATTCTGGCAAAATGGGATCCGCACAATTGAAGAATTGGTTTCATAAGGTTTTCAAACAGCATGTACCATCTGGCAATGTAGCATTCCTTCTGGATTCATTTTCTGGACATAAATTGTTAGAAAGTGAAGAGCGCATACGACTGATGGTCATCCCTCTTGGGGCCACAGCCTATTGTCAACCTTTGGATGTATACGGATTAGGGTCTGGAAAAGCTTTGTCCGTAGATTTTCGAACACCGTTCGGTTATTGAATTTTGACATCATTTTGGCCCAGAGAAATACAATCTTGAAAATGCAGTCACTGACCACCAATTGTAGTCCTCTCGTTTTACTTCAATATGACAATACGCATGGTACCGAAGTCAGTATCTGTCCGGCAATCCCGAACGGTTTGAACACCCTGTGCCATATTGGTCGAAATCAGTGCAATACCATGTAGTACTTGCATTCGCCCGTGTCTTATACGGTGAGGATGGTGTAAAAGCAGTTTGTGTTTCCAACATTATTACCACGAACATCACAGTTCTCAGAACTATGTGAAATAGCTTGGTCTCTTACTCACTTGTGTGACCATTGGTTCAGCTTACTCTGTGTTGTGTTGTAATTATATGTATTCATGATACCTTATATTGCATGATTAATAATAAAGCACACGACGTGCAATATGTTGTAAAGATGCAACATTAATGTCCCATGCCGCAGCACAGCTTATGAGCGCGAATACGGGAGGGCAGTCGTTTGGAACGTGATCTTTTGAGCCACCAATCAGGCGTGAGGCACACTCCCTCTTAACCAGCGCGCACAGTTCAAAATTGTTGTACTTACCGCCGTCTACGGTGGGTAGGAGTTAATTTCCGAAAGATTTTTCTTCACGGTTCTGCCTAGTTGGGCTCACTCAACACATCTGCTAAGTTCCAGCAGGATCCGCGATTCCCCGGTTCAGAGACTTCCCTTGTAAGGCAGATGTATAATTGTTAAAAACTATGCATATTATACACCCTAATTGGAGCACTTTAATCAAATACAATTAAATCTAACAACGGTATTTGGAGATTAGCGATTCAGCTTCAGCTTCTTCTGCACCCAAAATTTCTTCATTCTATCTGACCTGGCTGCCCTTTGTTCATCTGTGATGGTGTAGTTTTTCCGTTCAAATTTTGTTAATGTGAATCGTAAGTATTTATTCCTTAAAATATCCTTCTCTTCTCTATTTTTAATTTGGAGCATCGTTAAATTTAATCCATCTAAATCATGTTGGATCTCTTTGAACCAGTTGTTCTTTGTTTTACTCTTCCAGAAGTAACTAAACAGCTATTTTATTAGTCTGGTTTCTGGTAGGCGTGAGATATGGCAGAAAAAAAGAGATTCTCCTTTTCCGCATTGTATCTGGTTTATTTATTTATAAATAAATAAAATTAATCTGGCTCTCAGGTACAAAAATATACATTAGAATTTACTCTCACATCGAAAATGGAGTAATCCAAGAATGTGCAACTTGCTACATTTAGTTCAAAGCATACAGATAATAATTGAAGAGATCCCTCGAATAATGTTCCACTTCTTCTGAAAGCTACTGGCATACTTAGGTTTAATACAGCCTAAAGAAGGCAGGCAAATATTAAAGAAATGTGAACGAAGGAACAAATGCTTGACCAGATTAGGAAGAGGCAACTTGCATGGATAGGACCTGCCTGGACCTAATAATCTGATTCATTGACTGTAGAGACTATTCCACACAATGATGCGGGATCTAATTAGGTGAAGCATTTATAGCCACCATAAGACTGAAATACCTAGGAATCAACCTACAGGAAGACTGAGAAAGATGTTCGTGAAGCCTTCTCCGGCACCGCTGAAACAGGATTAAGAAGGGGTGGACATACATTTTTGAGAATACGGAGCTATCAAGAGGCTGAACTAACGCCAGCAGAAGTCAGATGGGTTTGAACTGCAGATGCCTTCTCGCATTCTGCATACCGTGCATTCCAAAAACCGAGTTCATACCTTTTTTTTTCTTTATTTGTAATCTGTAATCTGCAAATGGGAAAAGTAGAAAGGGGCCTTCAGTGACAGACTACATACTTAAAGCTGGATGAACAACAAGCACATTGCGGGAGGTAGCAGTAACTGACTCGATATATTTAGGTCAGAAATAGACCAAGCATGCCTACAGCCAAACCCTTGCTCCCCATCGCAGTGTGTCGAACTGACAACTCCTGGTGCGCAGTCAGGACAAGACTAACTGTATGAAGGAAACTCACCATAGGGCAGGGATAGGGAACATAAGCCACAAGAACATATTTAATATTATGTTTTGCTGTATAGGCCTACAGGGGATTTTCTGCCAGGGATCAAGCATTTGTCCCTTCTGGAACAATTTCGGGAGAGCGTAATGGAGAAGAGGTCGAGCTGCTCGTCACCTCTAAAGCAGAAATATTGCTGCGCCTGAAAAACCTGCTATGTAACAATGTTGTTCACTTTCATACTTTTCCTTAAAACTGGTCAAGCCCCAAGCCATATGTGGGTATGTAGCTTCACACAATCTCGCAAGGCTCATTTTTCAGTAAAACTGGAGGAGACCAATACATGGGGTAAAAATTTCTTAAAACTACTGAAATTAGCCAAAATACCTGTGGTAATGGTTGGGAAAAATCTGGAGATAATGTAGTAATACATGTTTATTCCTCCCTCCCCTTTTTAGAACACGACTTGCATAGATAAAATTCCAGCAGAGCCAGCCATTGTTATGTGCGATTTACGGACAAATACAGTATATCCAACCTTATGGATATGGTACTACTTATAGCCCAGAGGTGGTCAGCTGGGCACCCATTTACCCTGGCCCAGTGCAGCCAGGCAGACGTGACGTAAATGCGGGCGGCTTACCAGCATGCATATGTCACAGTGTAGTGGGAGAGCAGGCTCAGACTCACCAGGCAGGCATTGCGAGTAGTGTGTCATACCAGGATGAGATAGAGATTCAGGGGTGACAGGTTCAAACTAATACTGTTTTATTAATGACAATGTATTTACATTACAAAAATGCTGGCATTCATGTGTGTACATCATGATGTATATCTCCCATGTTTAGTTGTAAGTGAGGGAATCTCTAGACAAATACTATTGCTGGTGTACAGTCGAAGAACGGCCCTCAGATGGCTATCTGTCATTTGTGATCGCTGTCTTGGTTTGCAAAGCTTTAAAGCGGAGAAAAGTTGTTTATATAAATAGCCTATGTAAAACCAATCATGCACATTATAGCTGCCGCTCAATGTTTTATTTTTTAGGTATCACAGAACATCCACATACTAAACATTTAGCACGTTCTGCAATTGGCACAAAAAGCCACTGCCTTTCCCACAGGGATTTTTGTTGCAAGCTATTTGCAAGGCCTCTTCTCAGCGGACTTCATATTCGTAGCAACAGCTGTCACTGTAATGACGCAATCGGTTGGTTTACGCTGCTAAGACTGAACGCAGCGACTTCGCCCACTTACCGCTCGTGCACGGAGCGGGCGCCCACTTGGCAAAATGCCCGGCTGCCTGGTATAGCCAGAATCGTAAAACAAAAAAAACGCCAAGTTCCATTCAGAACACCTCTTCGAAACAAATCACCATCAAGACACCTGAGTGGAGCAGTTTTTTTAAAATAACATCTGATCTATACGCTGCCATCCGTTAAGACTGAAATTACCCAAAAACCACATCCATAATTTTCATCCACACCAATAGGAGCATTCCACAGAAAACAGGACATTTAGTCCAAAAGTCAAAAATTCAAATGTTGAATTAAAAAGTGCTAGTATTATGTATTTAAGTTTTAAATTTAATATATTTAATAAAATTTTGCTAAAATTTGCACTTTTAAGTTGGCATTTCTGATCTAAGATGGCAACCTGCTGATTTGTTCTGAAGCAGTAAAAAAAATTGGTCGGTTTTGGAGGCTTTGCCAGGGCAGACAAAGGATCTTCAGACATTTTGACTGTGCTCGTTGTAGAAAGTAAGTACATAACACATTTTCAATAATCAGTATAATTATTTTTATAATTATGAGCAGTAATTAAGCCATGATTAGTTGAGAACATCATTGTCCCACACGTGACAAGGATTGTTAATGCTTGTGTGATATGGCGTGTATTATGGTAATATGATTTTCAGTTCCATAGCTGATTTTCATGGGTTTCATCATTTAAATGTGTGGTTTAAGAATTAGACCTATATTATGTTAACAACTGATCCTTTTGGTTTATTTTTAATGAGAATTTCCTGTTGAAGTAGTAATTAAAAATAATTGCAGATTATTTAGAAAGTAGTAAATGCATTCTGGACTTAGTAACTTCTGAAACAACTATTTTCTCTCTTTCTAGGTGTAGGCAATGTCTAATATTGCTAGTACAAGTGCAAGTAGGATGCAAAAAATGCGTGAACGACTAATATGTGAAGATCCTGATTTCCAAAAACAGGAAAACAAGCGGATATCAGAATTGAAGAAGAAAAAGAAGCAAGGTATGACTGAAGCTGAGAAGGAGAAACTTAGAAAGTATGAGAGGGACTGGAAAAGAATCCAGAGGGCAAAGAAAAGGGGTGATAAGCTTCAGCAATTTTCCTCTACTTCCTCACAAGGATCTAAGAGTCCATATCAATGTCCGCAGTCACTGGGAAAGGCCGTATGGAGAACGACACGTGCATTGCCCAAATCGCCAACAAAGAAAATTGCAGTTTTGACATGCTTAGCGGAACGTGCTGGTTTATCTCCACCAGCCAATCGTTCCAATTCAAATTCCAAGATTGATTATTCAAAAGTGAGGGATTTCTACTTCAGGCCAGATATTGTATATACATGCCCAGGAATAAATGACTGTATCACTGTCTGGGAGAATGGAATCAAGGAAAAGTTACAGAAGCACTACATGACAATGTTCTTGAAGGAAGCTTTTTTTATTTTCAAGGAAGAAAATCCATTGCTGGTAGTTGGTTTCTCCAAATTTTGTAGTTTACGTCCAAAGAATGTTTTACTTTTGAAAAACACTCCATCTGATCAGTGCAAGTGCAGAGTGCATGAGAATTTTATTCTCAAACTCAAAGCCATGAAATACAGCTATTCAAACTCTTTCTGGGAGAAAATACTGTGTGATGTGCCGATCAATTCTGCTTGTTGGCAAAACATTTGTGAAGCCTGCTGTGATGGCAAACTTTTGCAAGTGCCAGCAAACAGTGATGATGAAGTTACTTGGAAATGTTGGGAAAATTCAGACCAGGGATTAAAACTTTCTGCTAAGGAAGGCCAGGTTGGTGATTTATTCGAAGCAACAATACAAGATCTGCCAGGCTTCAAGACCCATGTGAATCTCAAACGAATACAGTCTGCAGCATTCGAGAATGACAAACAAGAAACCAGTGGTATCCGCATTCTGCAGATTGACTTTGCCATGTCTTTCTCATGTGAATACCAGTACGAAATTATGAGTGCACTGTGGTCCCGCCAAAGTGTGTTATTATTCACAGCGGCGTTGTTCTTTAAAGGAGATGTCAAACATTCCTTGTTTGTTCCAACACAAAGAACAAGGACAAAAACACAATATTTACTTTCATTGATTTTTTGTATAGTATTACCTTTAATGCAGAACAACCAAACAGCGAAAATCCTACTGAAGAAGTAATCTGGAGTGATGGTCCTGCCTCAGAGTTTAAAAACAGGTACATGGCCAAAGTTCTAAACCTGCTCTCTGAGAAGTATGGCAAACCTTTTTCATGGAAGTATTTTGCAACATCCCATGGAAAGGGAGTTGTTGATGGAGTATGGGGTAACGTCAAACGGATTGTTCGTGAGAAAATTATGAGTCAAGGAGAAGGTGGCCCAGTAGTTCAGAGCGCAAAAGACTTTGCTGAGCTTGCTGCAAAAACTGTAACTAGTACCAGAATCTTCTATGTTGACGAAGAGTTCATCAACAAGAAAATTGAACGAGAAAATCCTTGGGCGGATGCTCTATCAATCCCTGGAATTTCATCATTTCATATAATGAAATCAGCTGGACTGGCCTTACAGTGTAAAAATAATGCTCTCTCTTTAGATGAAACAACTTTTGGTGCTGAAGCTCCGGTGTATGATTTGTTGGATCTTGCTGTCAACCAGTGGGTGATAGTTAATTATCAGGGTGTACACTACAGAGGAGAAATAACTGAAATTGACCAAGACAGTGTAAAAGTTAATGTCATGCATGAGTCAAAGGTTCCTGGTTTCTTCAGATGGCCAAAAGAACAGGATGAGATACCTTACAGCCGTTTTGAAATTGTGAAGATAATTCCTGGACCAGTAATTGCCAACAACAGGGGACTGTTTAAATTTAATGACAATTAGTTAATAATTGCGGACATTTCTAATGTTGCAATTATGTAACATTAACATATGAGTTGCTATTTTGTTTTTATTTCATTTGGTAAACCAAGAAAAGAATGAGACATCATACAATGTCCCACACGTGACATCAGTGTCCCACACGTGACATTAGAAAAATATTTTTTTTGTCAAATTTGTTAACTATTTAAAATTGATGTATATGATGGTTATTTAGGCAATAGTATATAGCTTTTAATAAAATACTGTATTACAGTGAAATGTTCTTAGATTCACAGATTTTTTTTAAAGAGATGGAAATTATTTTTTCCATGTCCACTGACCATGTTCCGCACGTGACGGTTATGTTCCCTTCAATATTTCAGGTACCCATAGACATTTTAAATATGTATTCCTCCACATAAACAGAGTTGGTTTAGTACTTTTCAGCTGCACACTAGTTGATTGTTACATTTCTTTTTATTGGAGCAGAATAACAAAAAAGTATTGTAAAATGAGTGTGAATGTCCTGCACGTGACAGTGGAATGCTCCAATAGTTTTTGCCTAGACCAATAATTGCCAGGACACATTAGCTAATATGTACACCCCTGTTATTTGTCACACATCAGTAATCTTTATACAGGCCAATCGCTTTGCCAATTAATGCTTTATCACATAATTCCAATATTATGTTTGTCGTGTGGTGAATTTTGTAGCCAACATGTTGGCAACAATGAACGGTCGTCGATGTGTGCGTTTGAGTAACAGTTGAAGATACCTCATCTGCCTCAGAAACATGGCTGCCGTCATTGAATGAGCAAGAAATTAAAACATTTATTTACATAATATAACAAATATTTCCGGTGCAGCAGTGATAATAGACAGTAATTTCAATTCCCAACAACTCCCAGAAAGGTCATCATCATCATAATCATCTCCCCTTATCCAGCTCCTGCCAGGTCGGGGTATTTTTGGCACAGACTTCTCCACTTTCCTTCCACAATTCTTCTTCCACGATCTTGTCCCGGTCCAGATTTCTTTTTCTTACGCTGTTCTTCACTGAATCGATCCACCTTGTTCTCGGTCTTCCTCTTGCACTTTTCCTCCATCCTCTTTATATGTCCAAACCACCTTAGTTTATTCTTCTCAATTCTCTCATTTAGTTTTCCCATCCCAACTTCCTTCCTAACATCTTCATTCCCTGCTCTGTCTTTCCTTGTCTTTCCTATCATACTTCTTAGGAATTTCATTTCACTGGCTTGGATTCTACTCCCTTGCCTGCTTGCCAGGGTCCAAATCTCAGCAGAATAAGTTAATATGGGTACATAGTATACTTTATACATTACCTCCTTGCTTTTCCTTGGTACTTCCTTATCCCAAACAAGTTTTCTTACACTTTGATAGAATGCATAGCACTGCTGTACCCTCCTGCCAATCTCCATGTCCAACCAACCAGTTTGCATCAATTCACTTCCTAGGTATTTGAACGTGTCCACAATTCCCAAACTCTGACTTCCAATTTTCACAGTGCCCTTTCCTTGTCTTTCCTCTCTTGTCATCACCATGGTCTTGCTTTTCCCAGAAAGGTATCAAAAACATATTTTTAATAATATGCCTGGTAGAAGTTTAAAAGCCAGGTTTTGGTCTCCTGCAGAATTATTCATTTTCCTATGTTCATAAGCAGAGAAAAAATAACCCAAAGAGAAGTGTTTGGTTGGTTCGTATATTCACCTAGGCTTTGAGGGCGTGACCAACATTAGGGGGCAGAATAGCATTGCGTAATGATACGGAACTAATCAAATCCTTGAAATGTCCATATCGATGTGTAAATTAACCCTTTCCACTCTTGTGTCGACCGGTGGTCGACAGCCTTCTCTTATCGTTACAGCTCGTGTGTCAACCCTGAGTCGACACATTGTTTCGCCGCTCGTTTCTAGGTTTGGCAACTACTTTGTTTGGTAAGTGCTGGTCCCTTCCGGAAACCGAACGAAACCAAACAGGAGGGTTTTAGTTTACAATAAGTAAAACCTGAATTTCCCGCCGAATCAATACTTTACTTAATAGAAAACTCTATGGGTACATGTTTTTCCTCAGCCCTCTTTTGGTACTACAAACATCATAAAACACATTCGAAATCCCCAATAAAACAACATAAAACACACATCATAAATTACAAAGCCACAACATATTAAAAACTACGAGCTTAAAAATACACTAATTAAAATTCAACAACAACCATAAATAAAGCATGTAATGCTCCTCGCATTTTCAGTCATTCAGTCCTTGTTTAGTTTGTGTCTTTGGACGCATTAAAATATTGTTTATGCACAACCATTTAATTTGTTCAAAGTGTCTTCAAACTCTAAAATAAATGTAATCAATCTATGGTGACTCTTGCGTACGTAGGGCTTGTTGAATTGAAAACATCTAGAATTTGCCTATTGTCGATGGACACTCGTTGTTTGAGGTAGGACAACAAATATTATGGTGTTCCCTATCTAGAATACTTAACAACATGCTGTAGTGAAGCGACTGTTGTTTATGAATAACAGTCCAATTAGATAGCTAGTAGAGAATTGAAGGGCTTAAGAAGCCCTGAATTGACTGTCTTCAATTCTCTACTAGCTATCTAGCTTGTATTAACAAGCCATATTTCATACTGCTATGACCACCCGGGCCCGAGAAAAAGTTGTTTTACAAAATTCACAACAACTATTTTAAGAAACATCAGATCAGATTAAAACTTCATATACGTGTTAACAATAAGTTCCTTTAAGACGTATTAAAGTTTCGTTACGATCAGATTAATACTTTTAACGTAATGATCTTTCTAAGTGAGCGCTTCGTAAACTTGGAAAGAAAAACCGGTACCTTTTTTTTTTGTTCAATCTGCTATAAAATTTTAAGGAGATACAATGCAAATATTTACTCTATATCGTTAAACGACAAATAAAACAAGGAAAATTTTGGTGTAGGTTGTTCTTATGTAAGACTAAGGGTAAAGGTTTTATTGACCTCTAAACTCTAGTATCTATACTTATTTCCCCCGACAGTAGTGCTGCACATAAATTCTAGTTTCATTCATATATGCATTAGGTCCAGAACTCAAATTAGAGTTAGAAATGAACTTGTATTTTGGTTTGGGTGTGTGTGTAATTTTGTCTGATAACCTCTGTTATTGTGATGGCTGTATTAGTATTTGTAATTTGGTTGAGGATTGGGATGGATGCGACTGTTGCCTTAATTTAGGAACCATCCTGGCATTCACCTGGAGAAGAAGTGGGAAACCACGGAAAAAAACACTTCCAGGATCGCCGAGATGGGAAACGAACATGCCTCTTTTCAGATTTGCCTCACAAGGCTGGGTGTACCCTGTTCCAGCCCTCAGACCAGAATTACATTACTCTCCATCACTGTCACAGTGGCTAACCAATCACTGGACTGAAATACTTGAGAACGACGTGCTAAATGCTGGACCGAAACCTACTTTCCAAAATCTACCGAAGTAATGCCCCCATATCAATCATTTCCCATCACACCTTGGAGAGTGTGAGTGGCATTGACAGCCACATACCCCTTCTTGAGGGCTGAAAACACTGTCTAATTAAACATAGCCATATTTGGAACTCGTGTTGTATATGTTGCCCGCCGCCATTGAAATCCGAAAAATTCTCTACAGAAATGGCCAATGTTACTAATATACAGGAGTTGAATATTTTATCGCTAGAGGATGTTACTGATTTTTTTCAGAGTGCCAACATTATTGTTTCCAGACCAATAAAGGATAGGTAGCGCGGCCCTGATAGGCTAATATCAACACCTCTGGTTTTTGTCACGCACAGTGGGGTAGTCACGCATCAATAATCTTTATCCACAGGCCTAGTAGTGCAATCAGTAAGTTGGCAGCAAACATGGTGGCGTGCATTTTATAAGTTTATTAACTTACTCAAAAGTTATTTTGGAAGTGTTTACGCGGTGTTTGTTAATGGCAAATGGCTTTAATAACGTGGCAGAGTAATTACAAACCATTTTCAGAGCGCTACTAAGTACAATAATGAACTTTCGAAACGGGCAACGGATACTACACGAGAGCCCCATATTTGACTACCACAACGTAAGATTGTATTTGGATGTTGATTCATTGTACAGTCCTAAGATACCATGGTTGCCAGCCCAGAGAAAGTGTGCATGGAACCTGTCTGGTATATGAATACTATGGCTTAGTAATAATACTAAAGGCAACAAAGGAAGTGTACACAGGTACAAGAATGGTTGGTTCCTCAGTTTAGAGGCTGCGACAACGCGGTCATGTAGCCCCGTGTACTTTGGGTGTGTGTAGAATTTGTCTGATAACCTGTGTTAATTGTGATGACTCTATTAGTGTGTGCATCCGTTTTAATTCAAGTAGGCTAAGGACTGCAGACTATCAATTTTTAAGCAGTTCCTACTTTTGCCGCCAAACGCCACCGTCAATGACCAACTAGTTCAGAAATTAGTTACCACATGCCACCGCAGTCGGCTCTTGACGACGAACGTAGGAACCTAAGAACGTTAGTCAAATGTTTAACCTATATTAATTTAGCTTCACACAAGTGTAATTAGTGAAAGGTTCTTTAACATGCCATAAATCTATGACATGGGACCGCCGGCTTTACTTCCCCTCCGAAGGAAGACATACTGAGGGATTTTTAACATTCTTAAAAAATCCGACGACTTCGGCCGGGTTTGAACCCGCGATCTTGGGCATAGAAGCTCAGCATGCTACCAACTACGCCATTAAAGCTGCCCCAGGTACAAGAATGAACATAATCCTATTTGCTGATGATGTTCCGATTTGGGGAGAGAATGAGAATGTGGTCCAAGAACAGAAGGAAAATATGGAGAAATGGGAAATGAAGTGAAGAGAAAAGAAAGAACTGAAAGTAGTAGACCACTTCAAATATTTAGGAAGTGAATTGATGGAAAATGCAAGATTGGATATGGAGATCAACAAGAGAATACAATGTGGGGAGTGTTTTCTATCATCAGGTTAGGAGTTTAATTTAAGATAAAGACAAAACAATGAAGGCTACAGAAATTACGTACAAGACCTTACAGTGGCTCACTTAAGTATTCATACACCAGCCATGTAACACAAAATTTATTTTTTCCTCCTACAATATACAGACGATCTTGCCATATACAATATCAAAAGTAAGTGTAGTCATCACTGAGTACTGACGGGCAATATGATTAACATAAACGCCAACTTAATAGCACAAATAAAATGAAGACACAAAATAACCAGCTTCGCACTGCCACTTAAGTATTCATACACAGCCAAGAAGGTCGTACAAATTGTCATACAGAACTCACTCTGTCCCTTTGTACCGTCCAATTGGTTCGTTTACTATCATGCACACTCAGTGGACATGCATACAAACCCTACTTGCCAGTATGAATCCAGTGTGCTAGTGATATGGGCCGCATAGGTAAGAACACGTCCCCCGAACGTTGGGAACTTTCAATTAAACTTTGAGAACGAGGTCCAAGTTACAAAAAAATTGATCAGGAGACAGGGACCCCTTTCCCAACAGTCCAGTCAATCATCAGAAGATACAGGACAGCACAGGGTTCAGGACAAGCCTAAACCAGGGCATCCAAAAGTGTTTAGCGCACTACAGGAAAGGCTTATATGCAGAAAAGGCAAATCCTCGACTTAGTGCCCCCCCCCCCCCCCCCCCCCCAGATAACAGCGGAAATTACCAGCTCTATGACGGTTCATGTGCACCCAGTTTTCAAGTTTTTGACTCGAATGGACGTATTATGGTATGGCGAAAGCCAAATGGACTAAATCCGGTAAACTTGAAACCAACAGTCAAACATGGTCGAGGACGGGTCTTGGTTTGGGGTTGTACTGTATGTCGGCTCAGGGAGTAGGTAGTTACACTTTGTGGAAGGCACCATAGACCAGCATCAATACATTGATATCCTAAAGAAGAATTTGTTGGACAGTGCAACTAATGTGGGCATTGTGGACACATTCAAATTATGCCAGGACAACTACCCCAAGCATAAAGCTTGGAATTCTCGTAGGTGGGTATTGTTTAACTGCCCCAAGGTTCTTGATGTCCCTCCACAGAGCGCGGATTTAAACCCAATTGAAAACTTATGGTACCATCTCGATAAACAAGTGCGACAACACTCAATTTCGAACGTTACCCAACTCAAAGATAAACACTTGGAAGAATGGGCCAAGATTCCACAACAGCACACATAAGAGTTTGTACGGGAATGCCCAGGAGGTTGCGAAGTGTCATACTCCAGAAAGGTTTTCCTACGAAGTATTAAACACAGGACATGTCGGTGTTGTGTGAGCGGATGAATACTTAAGTGGCAGTGTGAATCGGTTTATTTGGTGTCTATTTTATTTGTGCTATTAAGTTGTAATTTATGTTGCATCATATTGCCTGCCAGTACTCAATGATGACTACACTTTCTTTTGATGTTGTATATGGCAAGATTGTCTGTATATTGTAGGAGGAAAAAATAAATTGTGTGTTACATGGCTGGTGTATGAATACTTAAGTAAGCCACTGTACCAATAATGACCTATGGAGCAGAAACTTGTCCGATGACGAGGAGAGATGAAAGTAGAATACAGGCAGCGAAAATGAAATTCCCGAGTTTGGTACACAAGACTAGGAGAGAGAGTGAGAAATGAAGTGAATGTACAGAAGCTGAATGAAAAGCTGCAGCAGAACAGATTGAGGTGGTATGGGCATGTGAAAAGGATGAATGATAAAAGAATCCCGAATCAAGTGATGAAGAGATGGATGACTGGGAAGAGAGGACGAGGAAGACCTAGAGTGTTAGTTATTGTTGTTTTAACGGGCGGAACTACGAGGTCATCTGCCCCTGACCTAGAGTATGGTGGATGGATTTGATGACGGACAGTGTGCGAGAACCGAACCTGAAGTGGAGGGGTGTCATATTTGCTCCGACCCGGCCCAAGCCGGAAAACTGAAATTGATGATGAGCAGTAATAGTGTGTTTCACGTCTTGTAGAACTGCTTACATTTGTATAATAATCATGCAACCAATAACTCTCTCGGCTAACACCACCGCGCCACGCCCGAAGTGGGGATTCGTAAGGAAGGGGATGATGGGAGGGTAAAGTCACTCCGCCACAACAGACAGGACCGGCGGGAATGACTCATCGTTCGCCAAACTATTTCCGGTCTGCAGAACGCTGGCGGGGAATAAGTAAACACAATCATTTCATTATTACAACCACCCCCTCCAGAAATAAATTGGACAAGGAATATGAAAATTCAGGGGTAAACAGTTATCAAACGATTATTCGGAAAACATCACTATTATGATTTGAACAACAGCGCTCAAAAGGCGGGCCAATACCAGCTGGTCTTCCAAATCGCTCCCAGAGGGAGACAGCATCCAGCAACAAGAAATTCGCTACGCATGCCGCCACCCGGGAGCGAATCCCCCAGGGCCTTGACAGGCGACCTTCAAATATTACCTTACGATCACAAATTGCCCATTCCCACCCTCCCGTCAATAAAATAAAAACTCAACACACCACAGACTTGCAGCGTACAAATAGTTAATATCTGCATAAAATTGGACCACGATTTTATCCCAGCTCCCGCAAAATTCAAAAGCTACATTTTTTAGTACAAACAGCGCCTAATCACATGAGCAGAGAGAAGAAAAAGAAATCTATTCAAGAATGTGACAGCACCAGCACAAGTTTCACTGGAATAACATTTCAAAGAATTAACCACACGCATACTTCTATAATCAACAGTACATTATAATGGAATGATGCTATTACCGACGGTCACAATGTGTAGTGACATTGAATCATTCTTCTTCTAACACAATTTGTAAAAACTGTGTGGAAAAAAAAAAGAACAAAGCGTGCACATGACAGAAAGCACCTGGATAAAAATCATCCCCGTTCCACAAAAATTTAGCATCGCATATTTAAAACACTTACCTCGAAAAGTCGTACAAAGAGTGCAAGAAGACCACTTGGGTATCAAGTTATCTCCGAAAAAGATTCGATTTTGGAGAATGTTTTCAATCCAGTTCTTTCGCGGCACAGGTCAGGTTTCAAACGATTGAAACACGAAATACGAATGATGGTACCAAAAAATACACAAGCAAATATTCCCGCCGCGAAGCAATATACTACACAAAAACCACAGCCAACCACACACGCACAACTTCTAATCACCTTCTTATATTCAAACAATATACAATACACCTTTATTCGCTACCTTCTACCACTGTAATATAAATGCCGGCGAAGCCGTTGTCTCCCTTCCAGTCAACCCGAAGTCACGTGACAGTATTGACCATTCAAGACGAACTTCCAGCAACTAGCTGAGCAAAGACGCGCTTTTCCAGCGCAATGTAGCCAACATAATTATAATAACATCAAAACTAAGAGAAGAAAATTTACTCCATCCCATTATGAATAAGAAAACAGCTGCAAATAACCAAAAATATAAAATGAAAGAAAGTGTCAGGATACTGAAGATAAACCAGATTGCGGAAAAAGTGGCACTAGTATTCTTTATTAACCTATGCGTATAGGTTCGGAATCATGAATACAATAAAATTACAAAACGGAGAGGGGGCTTCCGAAACGTGTTAAATACCCAAAGTAATTATAACAATAGTACATTGCTTACAAATATACTAAATTCTGATGTTCTAGAGCGTATAATGAATCAACCCTCCCAAATATTTTATAACGCCATGGTGGTACAACGAGTCCGCCATATTCGCTGAAATACGTCAAGCGGGATGCAGGTTAGGGTTGACCTGAACCTTACTAAATACATTTATCAAATATAGGTTACTCCAATAATAAAACTATGCAACACTTTTATAATTCATCTATATTTCTAATTCAAATGTATTTCCCATAATATACAACATGCTAATCAGTGTAGTTCCCTTCAAAACGATTTAGCTATAGCCAAAATTCACTACAAGTGTAGATTTATAATATACTGTATTCCTTGGATCTACTGAGAGGCAAATAGTAGAAAATAGTGATGTGGTAGCGTTCAATATGTACTAAGAGTAGCACTACCACCTGTACTTGTTTGGTATATATCTCAGAGAGTTAAACCCATCACCTACAAATGAAGGAATGAATGGCATTGTTAAAACAAACCATTAAATTTTAGGTTATGCAAATGATGATGAATGTTCAAGACTCCTGATTAACACTAAATGGCCTAATATCACACTGCAACTTCAAACTAATGGGGACAGAGAAATTTGGCCCTACATACAATCTTGAGTCCATAATAGTCTATACCATGAAGTATAAACCAACATGTACAAGCCTGCAAATACACTTCTCCAGTACACTAAACCAAAAAGAAACATGTAGAAAGCATCATTGTTATATAGAAGCATTATAGTTGTAATAATTCTGAAAAGTTCCTCCAACACAGAATAGCCTATAATAAACATAAACAAATTTTCCTTAAAATAATAAATACTCGTCTTTGGCCATGTTAACAGGAACAGAGGCTTAAATTAGTATACACTTTGCACAAAAAAATCTATAACTTGACTGGTAATGAATTCTAACTTTATATATCCCATATTCATGAAAACAACACTTCATATTCATGTTGACAATTCACTATGTGGTCAAATACTGTATGTACAATCGCACGAACATTCCGGCACATAGGATAAGGTACTGTATTGCATAAGCATGGAATATATACTCACCGTACTTCGGTAATCGATACTGAACACTGATACAACAAAGAAGTAATCTTGGGACAATGCAGTATAGTATATCACTAAACCTTGGTAGATAGAAATATTCACTTCTTTCCCTGGATAGGCCGTACAGATTTTGTCACATGGCCACCAGAAGAATCTAGCAGCGCAGAAATCTCAATATAGTTTAATGCAAAAAATTCAGTATACAGTGTATAAAAACACACGTGAGCTTAAGCTTATTCTTTCCGATAAATCATAATAACAATAGATTCCAGCTATGGACGTCTAGTATAATACCACTTCGCTCCAAGCAACATACACTGTTTTCTTCTTTCTCCCGTCAGAGAAATTGATTAGCTAACTAGATAGCGTCAAGTGCCAGCAACAGCTTCAAGCCATGTTGGAGCAGCAAATATTTTCAACTAGTGATGTACCTGAAGCTCAGAAAAGGAAAATTACTAATTTGTATCTTTTAATATGTATTTATTTTTATTAATATACACAACGTGAGGTATTCACCGTTTGTAAACCATTGATAAATTAGACTCAAAATGACGTTGAGGTATTAAATGGCGACATACGTGGAGTGGTCTGTACACAAGCTTTTGACAAAGAGTAAGCACGCGCTTTCAACATATGTTCAAAAATAGAATAAAGGTAAAATCCTTTATAAAATTTTCACGCCTTGCTAGTTTTTATAATTTTTGAAAATAAATATTGTAAGTCAACGACCAAAAACAACTACTAATAAATTAAGTTGAATATGCAGTACGGTAATAAAATGATGGTATTACGTGATATATCACGATCATAATCCACGGGACTTCACTTTTAAGTGAAATTTGAACCACAGGACATTTAACTTCGAAAATCTCACATGCATTAAACAGGAATCGAGCCCAGACCACCTGAGTCAGAGGCAAGCATCTTGACCACTGCACCATTGCTGGTATGCTCCCCATTGGTATATGAAGTTGAATACCGTATGCTATTTAGTGAAATGATATCATTATATGAAAATCTTCATCTATAATGGTTCGGGTTCGATTCCCAGCTCTGCCAAAAATTGTAATTCTTCTCCGAGGGTTGGAACGGGTACGGTACACAGGAGAGTTGGGCAGTGTCGAAAATACAGGGCGCCAGGAAATGTTCTCCACAGTGACTGCCGGCTTCTGGCAGAGCTAGCATCATCAGTATAGTATGCAGTACGGTGTCCTTGGCAGGTTGAATCCCACACGTGTGGGCTGTAGGCTGTCGAAATCGTCAGAGTGTATTGCAATAAGCGAGCGTATGTGTCATCAGCACTTCCAGCATCAGTTATGAATGGCTGTGGTGAGCACTAAGTTTACTGTTTGTTCTGATACAAGCGACAGGAGTGCTGCCAACGTAACTACTGATGCTAGTTCTCGCAGATGCATGTAGACACTGCGGAGGACATTCCTGGCACCCTGTACATGCATTTAAAACAAGTATTCTCAATATGTTTTTTATTTTTTTGAGTCGTTTCGGCCATCAATGGACCACGATGTTCTTCACTCATATGATCACTGTAATGCTTGTTTTTTTTGTCTGCCAGTAGATCTTCATTCTTGACGAATGTTCTGCTCTCCTTTCTTCCGTCCACTTGCAGTGAGGGCGAGGCATCACAGATGTTAAAGGGTGTAGATTACTGGTTGATTTAACCACCTTTCTGAACAGGTTCCTATCCCAAACCAGAGCTTGATTGATTCGAGCTTCTGTTAGGTCCTTTTTAACTTGCATCGACCATTTACAATAGGATTTTTTTTTAGATATTGACGAGTGGATTCGATATGAAAGTCGATGATGCTCCATCCGCTCCAAATGTCCAAAGAAAGACATTCTCCTTTTTCTCATCACACTCACCAAATCATCTATATGTTCAAATAATTCACTGTTATGTCTTCTTCTGTAAGTACCATTATCATTAACGGGTCCTAAAATTTTCCTTAGAATTTTCCGATCCTCAAGTTCTAATTTTCTCAATGGACCTTTGTTTGTCATCTGTAAGCATTCTGCGGCATACAGTGCTGACGGCCTAATTACTGTGTTATAATGACAAAGTTTGACATTCCGGGACAAGCTTTTACTTTTGTAAATGTTTTTGCAGGTTTGAAAGGCACCTTCCAATTTGTTACATCTGCTCTCAATGGCAGTTATTTCTGAATTATTAGGGGTAATCCATTCCCCTAGGTATTTAAATTTTCGGACTTTTTTGATTTTTTGCAGACCAATCGTGATGAATTTTGAGGCATCTTTGACATTTGTGATAAAATTAGTTTTATGGAAGGCCACTTTAAATCCAGTTTTAGCAGCTATGGTTTGTAGTTTATTAAGTTGGTCAGTGGCCTCTTCCATTGTATTAGCGAACAAAGCAATGTCATCTGCAAAAGCGAGACAGTTTATATTCAGGTCTTCTTTTTTATAACCAATTCGAATACCATAATTATTTGGTAAGATCGTTAACCATTCTCTTATAATTTTTTCCAAGACACAGTTGAACAGCATTGGTGATCCCAGATCACCTTGTCTACAGCCAGTCTTGATTACAAAGGCTTCGGACAATTCACCACGAAATTTGACCTTAGAAATGGTGTTTTCTAAGCTTGCTTTGAACAAATTAATTGATTTATTGTCTAGGCCAAACTCACTTAAGGTGTTAATTATTGTGTCCCTATGAATGCAATCATAAGCCTTTTGAAAGTCCACAAAAATCACAACATAAGGTTTTCAATATGGTACTTTTGTAGGCCTATAAGCTACATTGTGGACCATGTAGCGAAAATCCTTTTCATGAGTATTTTGTATTTTCAAAATACACCTAATAAATTCATTGTAACTTACAGAATCGAATTGGACTCGCAAATTTTTCCGTTGAAGATAGGTTTATGGTTAACGGACGTGAGCCCTTGATAATTAAACAATGGACATACTGAGAAACTATCCTAATTTAATTAATGTTATATTTATATATTTCTGCTACGAATTAATACAGTACTGTACCACTTTTACTCTCATGTTAGGATCAAGCACAACTCCTGCTTTCGAAACCATAATGACTACTGACGAACTATGTCAGTAATAAAAGTTGTGACGTGCTCAGTTAGAAGCTGATTGGTAAGGGCCGACACTAAGACATGCATTTGTTGATTGACAGCTCATTAAAGCGAGCATTGGGAAAGGCTTGAGGAACAGGAAACAGGCAATTAGAAGTACACTTTGATGTGTAAATTGAACAAAAGAAGGAAAATCTATTTGCACATTCCTTGTTAGCGACAGAATCGGCTGTTACTGCAGATAAGGTGGGCTTTGAGTGGTTGCCTGAAACTAATCAATACATTCCGGAACTCGAAAATTTTCCGTTAAAATGTGTATTTTGATTTCCGTTGTCTGCATAACACAATTTCCGTTTAATGAAGGGAAATTAATATGTTTTCCACCCCTAAGTTCATGGGACCTTCAAATATTTCCATTTAAGACACGTTTCTGTTTAATAAAAGCTCCGTTGGAGGCAGGTTTTACCGTATTAGAAGATTTTTAGTTTATTCCTCCATTATCTTCCCTTGTTATAACTTTAATCAATTGGTAGACATGGCACAGGTAAGTTTGAGAACAATACAACTGTGCCAAAATTATACCTCCCTTGTGAGACCATGTGCAATGCTACTTATTTAGGATGCAGGTAGATGCTCTGCTATCAGCTTGGTAATCTTGGATACCTTTCCAACCAGTAGTTTCAGCTACCTATAGTAATTTCCCAAACGTAAGAGGCTGTCTGAACCTGTTAACCCTTCGCTAGTGACCTGAATTTCACACTCAACTTTAGTGACTTGGTCGAGTTAACCGGCCTTAAATAATTCCATACTCTTCATTATTTATTTATTTATTTATTTATTTATTTATTTATTGACATAGGTCCCAATGAGCCTGAGCTCGTGTTAGGGACAATCAAGTAACATAGTTACAGCATGGCATATATATAATTTTTGTAACATTATTGTTTAGTTTAATAGTAACTTAGATTGCTAGTGACTAACTTTACAGAGATAATATGGTATGATACATTGCATTGCTTAAGGCTATTGTACATTGGCTATTCATTCCTTAATAGGAAGTATTTTGTTTTCCTCTTAATTGTTTTTATAGAGAAACTTTCCCTTATGCCTAATGGTAGCGAGTTGTATTCTTTTATTATAGAGGACATAATTCCTTTAGTTCCAAATTTAATGGATTGGGAATGGCTGGTGAATATTTGATTTACTCCTCTTGTTGCATAATGATGAATGTCATTTGCATGGGTAAAATGGATGTGTGAGTGTATCAATTTGTTTTCTAATTTGTATACAAATACTGTTGCTGACATAGCTATTTGTTTTTGCAGTGGCATAATTTTAGTTCTTGAGTACAATTCATTTGAGGGTGTGAGCCAAGGTAATCCAAATATAGATTTTATAGCACGTTTCTGGAGTATCTCAAGTTCTTTTATCAGCTCCTTCTTACAATATCCCCATATGAAATTCATGTACATTAGATGTGAATGTATCAGAGCGAAGTATATATTTTTCTATTGTTGGCTAGTAAGACAGCTATATCTTAATCTGAAAATAATACCAATTAAAGGGCTGATTTTATGTTTTACATTTTCTACATGATTTTCCCAGGTTAGTGTACTATCTAGTGTGATACCTAAGTATGTTGCCGATTTAACCCTTTCTATTTCTTTGTTGGCTATGTTGACTATGTTTGTGGTCTCAATCTTGTATGATGGTTTATGGAAGAACAAATATTTTGTTTTAGTGATATTGATAACCATTTTGTGTGCTCTCAACCAATCCACCAGCTTATTGAGATCATAATTAATATTTAGCATAATTTCCTGTTCAGATGTTCCCAGATAGAGTATAAAAATATCATCTGCAAATAGTTTAAGCTTGCCTTTCAATTCTAATAATACTATATCATTAATATAGGCCAAGAAAAGAATTGGTCCTAAGACAGAACCTTGAAGTACTCCTGTGTCAATTCTCATTTGAGATCCTTTTACATTATCGATTGCAACATATTGTTTTCTGTTAGTGAGGTAGTTCTTGAACCAATCATGTGCCACTCCTCTGATGCCTGCAAATTCTAGTTTATTAAGGAGAATCTTATGGTTAACCAGATCGAAGGCTTTTTGAAGGTCAATTAGTACACCAGCAGCTAGTTTGTTTTCATCTAATGCCTTTTCTACATCAGTTACTACTTCAAATATAGCACTATCAGCTCCTCTATTTGGAATAAACCCATATTGGCAGTTTGCAAAGTAATCATTTTTCATGAAGAAATTCATAAGTCTTCGTTTAACAACGCTTTCTAGAACCTTGCTGATGGCAGATATAATATTAATGGGTCTGTAATTTGATGGGTGGGTTTTGTCCCCTTTTTTGTAGATCGGGACCACCCTAGAGACTTTACAGGCATCGGGGAATATACCAGTCATCAGTGAAAGATTTATTATTTTGACAAGATATGGTGTAAGGCCCTCAAGACACAATTGTAGCATGACATTAGTAGTGTTGTCCTCACTTATATTGTTTTTGTGTTTTAGGGAGTTTATAATTTATTGTATTTCATTAGCATCAGTAGGTAACATAAAGATTGTCTTAGTGCTAGTAGTATTTTTATAGCTTGTAATATCCGAGGTAGAACCGTTTCCTTGATTTTCCCATATACTGTTAGCAATATTGACATAATATTTATTAATTTCATCACATATATTTTCCTTTTTTTCGACATTTGTGCCGTCGACTATAAGTTTGACAATTTCATGTTTCCCCTTCTTTGGTCTATTTAACATCTCATTAACAACACTCCACACTTCCCTCTGATTATTTGCATTTTGAATTTTTTGGTCAAAGTAGTTTCTTTGTAGGTTTCTCTTAAGTTTTGTAACTTGGTTGCTAATAATTTTATATTCTGCAGATGGATTTTTAACTTTGGTTTTTGTATATATCTTATCTTTCCTGTGTATTAGTGCTAAAATATCTTGTGTGATCCAGGGTTTTATTGGTGGGGCACTTGGCTCCTTATTCGTATATTTCATAGTACAGGCTTCTATTCCTTTATTAATAAAATCAGAGAATTTATTGTAGTAGTCATTGATGTTAGTTTCATTGCATACAATTTCTTGAGTTATTAAATATTTATTAAGTTTTTTGTAGTTTATTTTATCCTTTTCTATTGGCCTATCATCACATATTGAGTTCCTGTTTATCTTTTTGTTTCTCATTTCACAGATGAGTAAATGGTGATCACTCAAATCATTATCAATATTATAGACATTACATATTTTGTCACAGTCGTTCACCAATACATGATCAATTAGAGTACAGTAGAGCTAGTTTGTGTTACACGAGTTGGATGTTTTGTATTACATAATACTAGACCGTATGATTTGACTAGGTTAATATAACTACTAGTATATCTGTCCCCAAATAATAGATCGATATTCATATCACCTAGTATTATAACAGGATTCGTTGAGTAAGAACTAATAATTACTTCGAGATCAGTTAGAAAGTGTGGAATGTTGCTTTTATGAGGGTTATAAGCAGTGATTATATTGTATTCTTGATGGCCTTTTCTCACAGTAATGTGCAGTATGCTGTGGGTGGAATTTATTTCCTTTACAAGGGTACTGCTACATTTGTTTGAAATATACAAAGATACTCCCCCTCCAGTTTGCTTTCTAACTATGTGATATGCAACATATTTCTTAATATTGAAAAACATTTTTGTTTGTTCTGTTAACCAATTTTCTGAGATTGCTAGGACATCTACACCTTTGATTCTGCCTAACATTATTTGGATATCATCGAACTTGTTTTTTATGCTATGTGCATTTATGTGTACGCATTTTAGTGTACTGGTATCGGTTATTATCTGTTTACTGTCCTTAATCTTATAATAATCGCAAAGTGTATTACAGTTACACTCGGTTAATTCTAGTGTATTATTATTAGCATTACCTAAAAAATTTAATGTCTGTAATTCTAGTTCCATATGGGATAATACTTAGTAGATATCTTACTATTACATTGATTTTAGTTTGAGAGGGCGAGTTCATCCAGTATTTCAGCACTTGATATAAGCTTTGAGGGTCCATTTTGATTTTTCCGAATGTATATTTTGCAGTCTCTGACCCAAGTTGCAAAGATTTTTCCCTGTTGTCTAAATTCACGGCACTTTTTGGCGATGGTTTCATTTCTTGGGGTCAGGTGTTCATTGATATATATATTACCACCATCACTGTAACCAATTTCACTCGTCTTCAGGGTCTTCTTTTGTCTTCTGCTACTGAGAATCTCTTCCTTCTTCCACCTATTATTTAATTATTTTAGAGTATATTTTTAAGGAAGGGTATAATACATAAGTATTTTATCATCTTAACCTTTATTTAAAATATACTTAAGTAATCTATAAGCAGTAACAAGGAGAAACTATAACTGAGCTATGACAAGTGAAATTAGCGAAATATCCAATGATAAACTCTGTTGAAAAGAAAACAAATAATCATGATTGAGATCTCAAGTTTGTAAATTTTCATCAGTATACAATTACGCAGCCTGGCTCAAGTGGAGACAAGTCACGGGAGTTCTCTGTGATAAAAAGATGCCTCTGCATTTAAAGGCAAAGGTCTATAAGTCTGTGGTACGCCCAACAGCCATCTATGGGACTGAATGTTGCCCTATGACCAAACAACATGAGCAAATTTTGAATACGATGGAAATGAAGATGCTCCGATGGTCGATGGGGCTGACCCGATTTGACCATGCAAAGAACCTCGACGTCCGGCGAAGATTTGGTGTTGCACCAATTGTCGAGAAGGAGAGGGAGGCTCGTCTACGCTGGTACGGTCAGGTCATGAGAAGACAGAACAACTCAGTTGCCAAAAGAGCACTCCACATCAACCCAGGTGGAACAAGACCAAGTGGAAGACCTGCAAAGCGGTGGACTGACAACATCAGGGCTGACATACACGCTGTTGGTCTAACACCAGAAGATGTTAACGACCGAAAGAAGTGGAGGAGATGTAGCAAAGTAGCAGACCCCGCAAGGGATTAATGCTAGGAAGAAGAAGATACAATTAACCTTCAAGACAGTCATGGTATACAACATTTGCGTGTTCAAGGCACAAATACGCTCTTAGTGACCTCGGTGTGCGAGACCGAAAAGATTTCCACTGACCTGTACGGTTATCGTTCGAACTTGTGCAGTGGCGAGTATACTCGAGAATGAAATTGATGAAGGTAACCTGATGCACAGCTAGCCCATTCCAACGGGCAAACAAGGAGGCGCAATCGTTTATGACGTTGGTCTGTGACACCGTGTGTCACTAACGGAGGGTTAACTGATATTCTCTGAAAA
Organism: Meconema thalassinum; assembly: GCA_946902985.2. NCBI lineage: Eukaryota > Metazoa > Arthropoda > Insecta > Orthoptera > Tettigoniidae > Meconema > Meconema thalassinum. Next base: position 159,602,818 of record OX336399.1, on the reverse strand, counting down.
TTCCCAGAAGTGCTCTCATGAGAGCTGAACAAAATGAGACAATTATCTGCCGTAAGAGCACTGCAACTGTCATATAAAACTTAGAATTGAAAAATATTTTTTTCATTTGAGGGGCTTGGACATCGAGGTCATTTACTGTAGTTCCTTGTACTTGGTTGTGTGTGGAATTTGTTGCGATATATCAATTTGAATGTCTGCCTGTGATTGGTTGTTAAAGTGATTTCACTTCTGACCGCTAGATGGATCTAGCGCAGCACTGAAACGTCAAATCGGAAATAACGATGGCTTTACTATAGGAAGGATGCGGCCATGGCCTTAAGTTTTTTTAAAATTATTATTAATCATATGGCTTTTAGTGCCGGGATTGACGGCTCGCCTGAGTCTGTAGCTGCTTCCAGCGGACACCCTTAGGGTGAATTACAAGTTCCGTTCAATTTCAAGTAGTTCCAACTTTCGCTACCAGATATCAATGATACTTAGTGGTGAACGTTGGAACTTTGATAGGGTGTTCAGACGAAATCTAACGTAACAATTTAGCTTCATACAAGTTTAGTCTGTGGAAGGATCTTTTACATGTCATAAATCTATAACATGGGACTGCCAGCTTTACTTCCCCTCCGAAAGCATACTGAAGGATTTTTAACGCCCTTCGGCCGGGTTTGAACCCGCTATCTTGGGTACAGCAGTTCAGCATGCTACTAACTACGCCACCGAAGTCGCTATGGCCTTAAGTTATTTTATGTTCGACCCTGACTATTATATGTCAGAAAACTGTACCATAATGAGGCTCATTATAACACTATTTTTCATTATGAAACAGTTTCTCCCACCAATCAGAGCTCAAGAAACAGTTGTTTGACCAATTAGATAATTAGATGCGCTGAGTTCCACGGCCTCCTAATTTAAATTTCACTGTCTGGCCTAGTCTCATAGTAGGGTAATCAAGGAGGCCATGGTCAAATACAAGGCATTCTCTGCGTCTAATGCGCTCTGTTCAGTACATAAAACGGGCGAAATCTCGACAGATATTTATGAATATTTATGTTCGAACATAAAATAGTTATAATAATTATCGTCGAACATAAACAGTCGTTACAACTGTGTTAGCAGGGTACTGACCCCAGTTGGAAAGACAGATTGGTTTACGAACAAGACTGGACTAAGACAGGGGAGTGTGCTGTCACCTCTCTTGTTCATAATGGTGATGGATGAAATAGTAAAGGAAACAAAGGAAGCATATGGACATAAAGAAATGAAGTTACTGTTATTTGCAGATGATATTGTGGTCTGGGGAAGGAACACCAAAGAAGTGCAAAAACAACTAGATGCACTGAACGAAAATATTCAGAAGTATGGCCTGAAAATCAGTATAGAGAAAAGCAAGACCATGGTGATGACAAGAGGGGAAAGACAAGGAAAGGGCACTGTGAAAATTGGAAGTCAGAGTTTGGAAATTGTGGACACGTTCAAATACCTAGGAAGTGAATTGATGCAAACTGGTAGGTTGGACATGGAGATTGGCAGGAGGGTACAGCAGAGCAATGCATTCTATCAAAGTGTAAGAAAACTTGTTTGGGATAAGGAAGTACCAAGGAAAAGCAAGTAGATAATGTATAAAGTGTATTATGTACCCATATTAACTTATGCAGCTGAGACTTGGACCCTGACAAGCAGGCAAGAGAGTAGAATCCAAGCCAGTGAAATGAAATTCCTAAGAAGTATGATAGGAAAGACAAGGAAAGACAGAGTGAGGAATGAAGATGTTAGGAAGGAAGTTGGGATGGGAAAACTAAATGAGAGAATTGAGAAGAATAAACTAAGGTGGTTTGGACATGTAAAGAGGATGGAGGAAAATAGAATACCAAGACAGATGCTGGAGGCGAAGTGCAAGGGTAAGAGACCAAGAGGAAGACCTAGAACAAGGTGGATGGATTCAGTGAAGAACGGCGTAAGAAAAAGAAATCTGGACTGGGACAAGATCGTGGAAGAAGAATGGTGGAAGGAAAGAGGAAAGTGGAGAAGTGCCATAAATACCCCGACCCGGCAGGAGCTGGATAAGGGGAAATGATGATGATGATGATAAACAGTCGTTTGCAACTCGCCTATAATGGTAATTAAGACACTCGTATGAAAATTATAAAACTCGCATACGCTCGTTTTATAAACATACTCGTGTCTTAATTATTGCCATTAAAGACTCGTTGCATAATGTACTATTATGGTATTATTTTAGGCCAAAGGGGTTCTTTCTATGCCATTGTTTTGTGAGAAATAATAACATTTTTTCCTTCCTGATCTAAAAATATGTTTATTCAGAAAACGCTCACACATATAACTTTCAGAAAGAAGCAAATGAATAATATACTTCAATAATCAAGCAATTATAACAACATCTATATATATATAAAGCTCATTTGTCTGTCTGTTATTTATATAAATTCACGCCGTTTGTTCGATCTGAACCACATGTTATGTACTTACCTTTTAGAACTGTGTGGGTAACACTGTCTGCTTAAAATTACTGACAGCCCTCTCCATTCTCTTAGATTTTGGCACAAATCTACACCCAATTTTACGTACGGCAGGTAACACCGTTGGACAGCCATCTCCATTTCCTAAATGTAGGCTGTTCGGCTCAAGGACAAAATATCGAACAGCGCTATGTGGCAAAAAAAATGTACTATTGCTCCCTCAGGAGCTTGGGACAATTGAAGATTTCCAAAGTGCTCCGATTATTTTCCTACAGCGCTTTGCGGCAAAAGATGACAATATTGCTCTCTATTTTACTAACAGCCGATGAGACATAGGCAGCGCCTTTTATTTCACTTACTCCCCTTTCTAATCAATTTTTTCAATTCGTTAGCAAATAACATATGTCAGTAGTTGGAAAATAGCCGTTTCCATGTTCATCATTATCATTACCATTAGGAGAAAATGACCTGGATGTCATGTCTGTTATACTACTATTCATCACAACAAAAAGCTATATTTTTAAAATAATTGTTTCTATATTGTTTCATTATCAACAATAAAACAAATACATAAATCCACCGGGCAAAGCTGGGTACTACTGTTAGTCACTAATAATAAAAATTGTGAGCGATTATGTACCAGGACACGTTTACTGGAAGATAAGTTCTCTCTAGAAAAATTTGATGTTCACTGGATACAGTACTTAACAAGTCTTAATTATCTGAACTAAGGTATCTTGACAGCCGGGAATGTAATCAAGCTATGACCGCATCCGGGGATTCCCCACCCACTGTTGCGCTAAGTTAGATCGCTCTCTACCCATCACACGGCCCAGGCAAGGCAAAGCTCCGTTCTATAGAGAAGGCTCTCACAGTACAGTACTTACTTATGTAAAAGCATTTCTTTTCACTCGTGTAAAATGTTTCGAGTTACCTAAACAGTATATTATAATAAAGTTTATTAACCATAAATCAATATATGTTGTACATTAAAACCGTACCGGTTTCAGTCACATTTTGACCTTCCTCAGCGTAGTTATGTGAATGTGCAAGAACATACACTTGATATAAATTTCGCCATAACAGAGGATTCTGAAAATATTCTTGTTCCAAAAGCTCATAAATTAAAATTAAAAAGAAATAGATATGTTGCAAATTTTGTTAAGAAAAACATGAAAAAGTCTTGATAAAAACAGTGTGGAATAGAAGAGATGTGGATGTGAAACTAGATAAGTTGAAATAGTTAGGTTATAACATATAGTTTGGTGTAATGTTACACCATTACCTCGTAACACGTATTTCTAACGTTTTCATTCCATTATTTATCTTTATGGAAGAAGTAATATTGGAGAATGTCATTTGAACATTCAGTTGTAATTTATGCATTTTATGCAATTGAAAGATAAGTTGGTGTGAGAGCTATTTATTGAAGTGGTATTGAATTACATTGTTGTGAAGTCTTATTGAAATGAGTAATTGAGCTTAAATTGAGCAGAATAAATGGTGGAAGGCTGTATACGCATTCTCTTTTTTGAAATATGGAATAATGTTTTACAAGATATTTTTACACATTTAAGGAAAATAGGAGCAGGCACGAGTTTATTGTGTGATTTGGAAACTGATGAGATTATATTCCAGTTTATTGAGTTAATAGTTGATATTGTGCGTTGATAATGACTGTGTTGTTGACCTTGTTCATTTATGATATAGAAAAGGTTATTCTACAAGGAAATAGGATGATAAAGTAATGTTGATGCTTATGAGAGAGGAATATGTTGTTTATGGACCAGTTTTGTGTATGAAGATGTCTGTTTAGGGATTTTTGAGAGGTATTTTGCGATACAGATGCGTAAGATGATGCAGCCGATGTAAACAGCTGATTGGAGCTCAAGTATTTTATTCATTATGGAATGTTTGTTTGAATAGAATAGGAACAGTAAAAGGAACAACATGCAGAGATAATATTATTATTTTATTGTGTGGAAAGATCTGTGGAGGACATAAGCATTATAACATAGGCTTCACTGCACCGATTATGTATCTGGATTTGACTTTTATGAACCGAGTATAGACCAGAGTTAGTGGTGAACTTGTATGTTATTTTGAGCTGTCAGAAAGATGAACGCTACCATGTATATTATCTAAATAATTAGTTTGAGATTGAGTGTTTTGAATCATTATTAGAATAGGAATTAATCAGGAATAAGGAGTCATGTATAGAGTTAATATTACGTTTGTGATAGCGAAGGCCATCGTTAGTTTTTTTTTTTTGAAAGTTAGATCACGTAAAGACATTTTATTTTCCACTCATTAAATCTAGGGCATACTTTCATGCCAGGAGCATACTTTTAATTTCATTTTTATTTAACCAGGGACAGTTAGGAGGGCTATTTATTTTTCATTATGCCCAAGAGTATGCGTCTTCTGAATAAATAGACAGACACATATCTACGAATGTCCGATATTTTTATAGAACATTTGAGTTATCCTTTGCAGTTAATTAGGTAATTTTAGTGTGCTATAGAGGTAGAATAGGACTCATCACCCTTACCTTAACCGTTACGCCCTGAGAATCGCAAGTTTCTCACTCTCCATTTGTAGATAGACGCCCATTATTCAAATACAGTAGTCCTATAGCACAACTGTAGTTATTGTATCCCATCTGTGTTATCTGCCAGTAGTTTCTTAGTAGTTATTCTAGCCGGGGACTACAAGTTGCTGCAATCCATCTGCGGCTCCTGACAGGTTCTACGAGATTTCGGGTACAGTACCGTAAATGTCTTTTTGTTATTCATTCAATAAATAAGAATAAATAATATCTAGAATTTAACCATAACCCAAAAAATAAAACTCCATTACAAAAGATTATACCACCAGTTTACAATGAAGTGAAATCACTTAATAACTACAAAGCAGCAGGAGATAATCAAATAGTAGCAGAAATATGGAAGAATGCTAATGATCAGACTATTCAAAACCTACATAAATACATCATTGATATTTGGAACACGGAGAAGCTTCCCGAGGAATGGAATACAGCGATAATTCACCCGCTGCATAAGAAAGGCGATCGCTCCGATCCAAATAATTATCGGGGGATATCCTTGCTTGATATTACATACAATATTTTTCTAAGATTATATACACAAGAATCCAAGAACATCTCGACCAAGAACTTGGAGAATATCGGGGAGGATTTCGACCTGGTAGAGGCTGTCCGGATCAAATCATCAGTTTAAAATGGATAATGAAGCACCAAAGAGTTCGAAATAAGGGTCTAGTCATCAGTTTTGTAGATTTTAAGAAAGCATACGACAGTATACTTCGTGAATCATTACTGAAAAGCCTTAAAGAATTTGGCTTACACCAAAAACTCGTTAACCTCATTAGTATGACTTTCAAAAATACGAAGGCAAAAGTTAAATTTAGAGGTGAATTATCAGAATAATTCACTATAAGAACTGGACTCCGACAAGGAGACAGACTTTCACCATTGTTGTTTAATTGTGCATTGGAGAAGGTTATGCATGAATGGAACAAGCAATGCCAACCAACTATCAAGATCGGTAGAAATATTAAACTCAACTGTCTTGCTTTTGCGGATGATTTAGCATTACTTGCAAATACAATAGAAGAGGCTAAATTTCAAATTGAACAACTAGAAATTATAGCAAAAAAAATGGGATTACAAATTTCATTTGAAAAAAAATCCTCTCAGCACGCCGGAGGGTGGAGGTAGATTTCACCGGGCAAACTAGGGGATAAGCTATAATAGGCAAAATATGCAGGGTTTCGTAGAAGGATCAGTCCTCATTTATTGCCAGAAAGTATTTTACAATTGGAGCTTAATTAACTTTGTTTTCGTCTTTCTATACATATTTTTAACATTTTGTCTTATGGGGACGGTAACCTTCTTGTCATTTGGGATCCGTTTTTATACTTGTGGTCACACTGTCCTTATGCAAGGTTACAACACTGATGTGTAACGTTCTAACAGTCTAACTTCTTCACGCAAAATTTTATCTCCCGCAGAGATGTTGGTTGGTTCCTCAGTTTAGGGGATGCGACAACGCGGTCATGTAACCCCATGTACTTTGCGTGTGTGTAGAATCTGTTTGATAAACGGTGTTAATTGTGATGGCTGTAATAGTCTGTATTTCAGGCAAGGACTGCAGACGGGTCAATTTCAAGTAGTAGTTCCCAATTTTGATACCAAATACTACCGTCAATGACACCTTGCTGTGAACTTGGCAACTAGATGCCACCACAACCATCAACGAACATTGGAACTTTCCCTCCTAAGGAAAGCATACCGAGAGATTCTTAGCGCTCTTAGAAAATCCAACGACTTCGGCTGACTTTGAACCCGCGAACTTGGGCATAGAAGTTCAGTATGCTACCGTTTACGTCACCGAAGCCGCTTCCCACAGAGTCAGATAGAAAACTGAATGTGATCTCGTGCAGTGGCGTTGTCATGCCAACCTCTGATAGCTCATCCCTCATCAATTTAGAAGCATTGTCATGGTAACCTCTGATGGCTCTTGGCATTTTCTTCTAATTCCTAAATCATTTTGTTCATACCTTGGCGTAATGGTGGGTCATATCAAAAATTCTTTCAGACAAAAGTTTTAGGTAATTATTAAGGGAATATTGTCCATTTTGTACGGTTTTGATATTGTGCCTATTAAGAGAGATGATTAATGTTTCCCGAAAAACCCACTTTTTCCCACCCCTTTGGTCAATGGTTGGTGTTATCAAAAAACTTTTCAAACATAAATTTTTGGTCCTTATCCGACAAATAGTATGAACTTTGAATGGATTCGATATTTCAAATATTAAGAGAGTTATAGCGATATTTCACTTTTTCAAAAAAGCCCCCCATTTTCACCCCCTTCGACTGATTGTGCCCATTAACGAACTCAACCGAGATTTTATAGGGATACATATTACGTAAAAAATTCAAAGTGATTGGTGCAAAATTGCGTTATCGTGTCCACAAGAAAGTGATATATGTACATACATACATAGGCCTATATATATATACATAAATTATATATAAACTTTTGAACTGACGGTGGTTTTGGGGTCTAGGGGATGTGAAACGTGAAGATATGTCGAAATTTTCCGGAAGTCGAAACATGGTACCCATTGCAATAGTTAGCTTTCTAATGAAATCTACCTAAAACAGAAATGATGCCAACTTTTAAAGTTGATCTACCAGTCGTTCAACTGAATTTCTTTGAACCTATTATTTTTTGTTTTTATTTTCCATAAGTAGTTAATTAGTTGTTTTAGTAGTCTGTTGTCATGTAATCTCGATAAATGACAGAAAAAGCCAATTCTCCTTTTTATCCGAGTGTCTCTTATTGAATCACTTTCCCGGTAGATAACTGCACCAGGCAAAAATCTCTATTGCCCAATCCATTTATTAATGAATGTTATCTGTCAACCTTCTGCAGTTGATTTGTCGTTGAATTTAGTGTTTTACAAACTTAAGTCGCTTCTGGGTTAACAACAGAACAGTAATGTTGAAAATGAGCATTTATCGAAAGAGATTTCTTCTTGTATGTTGACCAAGTAAATTGTTGGGCTTATTTTGATTTAAAGTTTCTACTTTCTATTGATGTTTTTTCATTGGAGTTCCAAGTGAGAATTTTATCAAGATATTTACAATTTTAACTTGTTTGTTATTGTTTAATAGAATTTTACACTATAACTCTTCTAAATCCTGCTTATAGCACCTTTTGCATGTAAAAAAAAAAGAGGGAAACTTCCATAAAAATTGTAAGAAAAAAGCACAGAGTTGTTTTAGTAATAATAATTATAATACAGTAATGTACATTAATGAAATATTGTTTCCAAATAGTTTTCACACCTCACAAACCATTTCCCGTAGATAGCTCTGTCCCGCTGTTTAAACCACAGTCCCTTGAAGAGCGTAACAGGGTTTTACCATACTTGATTTGAATGGAAGAGTGGATTCGAGGAATATGGAAAAATAAAAATTAATTGGCAATTTCTGAATCCTATTTAATAATAATCATTAAAAAAAGTTGGACTCAAGGCATCTCAATTGGGGGACGAACGATTATTAGCCTCCGATTTGGCGGTGGTACTGTGCTTGTAGCCAGTAGCGAAGAACTTGCTGACCTACTGACAAAAGTATAGGACGTTAGTCTATTGTATGGATTAGACATCAATGCCAGCATGTCCAAACTCATAATTGATTGAGCACAGGTCAAATAAGGGTATTGGAGGTTGTGCATTCCTTTGTTGATCTTGGGTGAACCATATGCAATACGGAAAGTTGTGAAGATGAGATAAGAAGACTATTAGGACGAGTGCCTATGAAGCAGCTCACCAAGATCTGGCAGAACAGAGTAATAACATCACCAATCATCTTCATATCCTTCCAGCGAGCCGGGTAGGATGTTCATGAACGATTTGCCTCCATTTTGATCTATCTTGGTACACTTCCTGTCTTGTTTCCCAGTTTTCTCCTGTAGTTCCCAGATCCTCCTTAATCTGATCCAGCCATCTCTTCCTGGGCCATCCTATTAATCCTTTCCCCTGCAAATTTCTATCCAAGTATTGCTTTGGCGTGCGGGTATCCTTCATCCGTTTCACATGTCCAAACCAATACTCAGCCTCTCCGCCATCGATAGGATCTCTTCTCAATTGACCTCATTCCTAATTTTGTCTCTTCTAGTCTAGTCTGCAAGGCTGATCGCAGAAACTTCATCTCACACGTTTGTAATTTGTTCAGATCTTCTTTATTAACCCATCAACAGTGGAATTATTTTTAGTTTCACGACATAATACCCAACCCTAAACACTTAATTTTTTATCGCACTTACACGTAATTTTTGCAGAAATGGGCGATACCACTTTCCTAAAGCGAGCATCCATAGTTCATCTAGCATGGCGGGAAGACAGCTTTGTTCATTCAGTGGGGCTCTGGAGTATGTAGAATGATCCGATTGCAACACCAGCCCAGTAGAGCCAATAGTTCGCATTTTAATTGACCTCCTGTATGCTTTAGACATGTGATGCCAAACGGCATCGCCAGCCGATCATGGGTTAATTGGACAGCATTCCAAGCTGTAGTCATAAATGGCAAGAGATAGGTTTTAGTTAGTTAGTTATTGTTGTTTCAAGGGGTGGAACTACGAGGTCATCTGCCCCTGAATAGGTTTTAAACATGGTAATTGAAACTCCCATGTCCCACACTGCACTTGATGAAAGAACTGAGATTCCTTTCTTACTCTGTTCTTCTAATTTGGCACGTCCATCTCTAGATATTTTACTTCCCAGGTAATTGAAAGCCTCCACACATTCAAATGTCTCTCACTCGAGCACAAGGTTGCACTGAGTTTGTGTCCTGCTCATAATCATTGCTACGGTTTTACTTTTGCTCACCGTCAGCTGGTACTCTTTAAACTTGGAATTCCATTTACCTAATCTTATAACTTAGAAAGGAAGCTTGTAGTTTAAAGTGATCGTTAATCTCTAGAGCATGAGCCATGGGACCTCCGTTTTACGTGGAATCCGAACCACAGGACATGGCATTTCACTTCGAAAATCTCACATGCATTGAATGGGAATCGAACCCGGTCCGCCTTGGTGAGAGGCCAACAGCTTGACCGCTGAGCCACCACGCCCCCTTATAACTTAGAAACAATAATCATGGTGAGGGCACGAAACCAACCAAGGGGGAGAGCAGAAAGCAGGTGGATAGACCAAGTTACCTCTTCAGCAGGCTTTAAGAAAAGCTGGTAACCGTCTGGGAAGGCGTCGTAGTTCATGGGATCACGATGCTCAGCAATGAGTTAATCAACTTGTGATGATGATTTAATGACAAATGACTATAGTGACAGTCCTCATCTCTTTAGTCGTATGACTTGTAAATGAATTCCTTACGGACAAAATTCAAAATTGTTATAATATGATCTTCCCGGTGACCAACGATCAATTCTTACTCAAATCCTTTTCTAACCTTATCCTGATAAGAACTGGTCAGAGGTCACCTGGGTCACACAGAGATAAAGCAGACGCAAGAAAAGCTTGCCGAAACTCAACGATGCGCAGAGACCAATATCAATCGGCGTATTTTAATGCTCATTGCGGGGCTCCTGTGTGTCCCCCGAATGCTGATTACCGGGCTCACTGTTCACTCCATTCTTCAACAACGCAGCTCGCTCCGAGACGCGGTCTACAGCTGTAAACCAAGCGTAAACCCAGTCACAGTTCAGCCTGCCAAGCCTGGGCAGACGATCCGTTCAGAACTGCTGCTAGCGAGCTACTGCCACGAAGTGGGAGGGGTGTTGTATGCCATTACCGAGCACACCCGAACCCCCGAAGATCTGCGCAGCATTCTTCGGCAAGCTTTTCTTGCGTCTCCTCTATTTCTGATCTAGAATCGCAAGTTCGTCCCAAGACACCGTGGTAACATGACTTAATCTTTCTGGAGTCAAGACATAGATGAACAAAATTTAAAATGTACTTAAACTTGTTCACGTTTCGTTCAGAAAAACCTTGCTAAAAAAATCATTACCGTTAATCTTGCGACCATAAGCCACGGGACCTCTATTTTTACGTGGAATCCGAACCATAGGATGTGATATTTCACTTCAAAAATCTTGCAAGCACTGACTGGAAATTGAACCTGGTCTGCCTTGGTGAGAGGCAAGCAGCTTGACCACTGCAGCACTACGCCCCCCACGTTTCATTTGAAAAAATGCTAATAACACTACAGATATTATTCAATAGAACAATAATGTCATTCTCTGCCATATCTTCTAACAAACATTTTAATTGATACTCTATCAAATTGTTGTGACAATATGATGACATTTATCATAACATTTGTTCAAAACTTTTTTTAATCAAATATGTATACATCTATCAAAATAACAAGAAATTGTTTTTTACAATTGAATACAGTGAACAATTCAATGATATAGTTTTTTTCTTCAGAAGAAATTTATTTTTAACGTTGTGTGATTGAATTTTTTAAATGAGTATTTTATAAGAGTATTTAAATATATATTTGAATATTGGTGTGTAGATAGATCAATGTCTCGATATGTGTTAATGATAAGGTTTTTTCTAAATTATTATGGCTGATGAAGGGAGCAGATATTTTTACATGTACCAAATGATTTTATAATCTTCAAATAATTACTACAGTAGAGCGTCAATAATCCGAACGCTCGCTTTAAACATGTGAAGTGTATTTTGCATGGCCCTGTGAGAGAACAATGACCTTGGGAGAGTGTGTTTTGAACCATCCACTCCCCTTCCCCCCAGCTGACCAGTTTGTCAGTTCAGTTGCTTCACTTGTTCAGTAGTGTAGTTGCACATTGTGGTTCGTACATAATTTGTATTTTAATTACAGTACTGTGTGCCTTGTACAGTGTCGTATTATGGCGTCATTAGGGACACTGAAGAGGAAACACACATTTCTAAATATAGAATCCAAACTCGAAATATTAAATAGACTTGAAAGAGGTGAAAGTGGCTAGTCTTTGTCAAAACATTATGGAGTGGATAAAGCTATCATCTTGGACATTAAAAAGAAAAAAAAGGTAGCATTCTAACTTTTGCTTCTAAGTTAGAATCAGATGATGGGTCTAAAGTCAGAAAAACAACAAGAACCGCAAATGACAGTTTACTAGAAGATGCCGAGTTTTTATGGTTTTCTCAGAGGCGAACTTTAGGGGATCCTGTATCAGGACCTTTGATCTGTGAAAAGGCTCTTTACTTTAATGAAAAGTTATGGGGTCCAAGTATTTTCACTAATCTTAACATTTTTAGTATAACTAGGAATTTCTAGGTTATGTTCGAAAATCCGAATTCCCTCCCCAGTCCTAATTGGTTCGTATTTTCCACGCTCTACTGTACAATCAAAAAGTATTGACTAGGCAGGATTTCTTTAACCATTTTAATTACCCTATTATACTGTTTTTCAATACGGACCCAAAAATGAATCCAAATATTCCTAAATAACATTTCAATGAAAGTAACATTTTATTTCAAAATAAATATGAAAAGTAATTAAATGAGAAACACTAGTGACATTGCTTCATCTTGAAACTGTTAAGGGGAGGTTGTAAGCTGGTTAGGGTAAAAAAGTGGAATTTTAGATTGTATGTTATTTTGATAATCTGAAGACCAATTTATAATATACATTATGCTTATTTTCTGAAAATTTATGCTAAACGCCACTTATAGCCCCGCTCCCCTTGAAGATTTGTTCTCGAGAACTGGCATATTTTCTCCTCGTCTTTCTATTTCTCTTTCTCCTGCCCCTCCTATTTCTCCTGCTCCCCTTACCCCTTCTCTTTCTCCTGCTAATTTTCCTCCTCTTTCTGTCAAGAAGCTAGGGAGTTAAAAAGAAACTAGAAGAGGGGCAGAGAATATGAAGACAACCCAGATGATCCTAAATATGGGCCTGGTGCACATAAAAGTAACTTAACACTTATCTTTAAGAGCATTTTTCTCCACTTTTGTTTTCTCCAAGACAAATGTTCCTTTTTCTCAGGAAGTATTAACAATAGCGCTCTGATTTTTTTCCAGTAATTCAATATGATCAATTAAAGGATTGTGTTTTCTTGTGATTTTTTTCATAAATAGAAAATAAATAAATATATATTTATAGAGAAATAAGTTGAAAAACATTTGAGAGAAAAAAAAAATTACAAACACACACATTTCCAACAACAATCATTTAAAGATAAAATATAGATATAAATATCAGTAAGGTTTTGTTTCAATAGCTTAAATACTTAACGAGAAAAAGGAACATGAAGTTGACAAATTTAACATGGCGAAGATAGGGCTTACAACCTCCCCTTAAAAGTAGCAGCGTTACAAAACTGTGGGTCTTATGGGCTTTTACTTTTAACGGACCCCCCCCTACACTGGTTTTGTTACCTCACCTTTTATCATGAAGGAACTCGGAACATGTATATTTTTCGTCATAATAGCTTCCTACAATTATCTGCCAATTGATTACCTTTGTTATTGCATACAAGTATCGTTTATATTACGTCTTAGTAATTTAAACATTTTCGAGGTTAGCACGCTGGAAAGAAGAGCCTCGTCCAGTGCTGCATGCTCGCCCGGAGTGCAGCACGTGCTCAGTTCCGCCGGCAACATAAGTTCTGAAGCACTATCCGTCATTGGTTTATTGTTGTGTGTCTGTTTTATTTTCTGTTCGATTGAATCAGGGCTGCCGACAGTTCAGTTTGAACCCACTATCTCCCGAATGCAAGGTCACAGCTGCGCGCCCCTAACCACACGGCTAACTCACTACGATATTACAAATATTAATCTAAACAAAACAAGAATAGAATTGAAAGAAACTAAATTATAGCCAAACTAATAACAAAAAAGTGATGATCAACAGTAGACTATTGCCGACGTAAAAATTGTTAACATCGTCAACATACATCCGAGAAGGAAAGAAGGGTTGTGCTCTCGACATCTGTCAATTAGTAATGCGTCATATCACAACGAAATGAATGTCGTTATTGGTTTTCTTCATGTACGGTATCTTTAATACGGGTCCAATCCGTTAACACCTGCAAAACTGCTCCTTCCTTTGCATGTTCTACTTCAGGTAGCTGCTAGGGTTGTGTTGTGTCGCTAACTTATGAAAGGACAGTACTCGAAGCGGGTGAACATAACTTATGACGTCAGCGCTACCTCTGCCTAGAATTAGCAACAATCACGCCATAAGGCTCCACAGTCTTTTCTAAATGCTGGATGCTCTATAGAATGTAATTTTAGTAATGTTGTTACCGTAGAAAGTAACAGTTACAAGTAACTCGTTGCTCCCCAACCCTGATATTGTAATCTAACAAACGCTGTAAAGAGGACAAGATGGTAATATTGGTATCTTTATTATAAACAGCTAGTTACTACGAGCTATGTTTTATGCGAGTTATTTGTACTGATATGAGAAATTTGAGCTGCTAGTTCATGTCTCATTTTCTAAATGCAATAATAGAATTTCAAAATTTACTTTAAGGCAAAGTTGTGAAAAATGATACCGCATTTGAAATACACAGTAATATAACTATGGATGCAGGGAGTTCACCGGGAAATGTAACCCACTGCAGGTAGCAGCACAATAAAACTACTTGTGGCAAATGAGAAGCCAGGTACTGATATCGCGCCAGGAGTTGGGTTTGAACTGCAGATATCTTCCCGCTCACTGCTTATCGCGCATTCCAAAAACATTAAGTTAGTCACTACTTGTTTCACTCACTCAGCACATTCCTTCTTTCACTGGCTGCGTGTTGTGTGCTGCAATAACAGCGATTGGCATGCGCGAAGCCGATATATTTAAGTTTGGAATATGAGGGCCGCGCATGCGTACTGCAAGGACCCCCGCACCCCGTCACAGCGTGTTGGACTGCCATCTCCTAACGCGATATCAGTACACAAAGTTTGGTTCTAGTGTGATTATCAACTATCTTGCTGTCAGTCTGCATTTCCAAGCGAACAACCTGTAGGGGAGACTTTGCAAACTCCGCAGTACTTGCCATATACTTTCTCTGCAGATATACCCCAGTGCAAGAGGCGAATTCATCTCACGAGTCAACTATTTAATTTCCCTTGGCTATGAATTTCGAAACGATAAATGCTACCATCTGGTGGTAACATCATGAAAACCTGGGTTGTATTTTGTTTGTAAATACAGGGTCATTATTCTATGTGCGTCCCGATCAACACGGCAAACTAAGCTGGCAGTGACTGCCGCAGATCGCGGGCGCGCGTATGCCGTTCAGCCGGTGGTTGGAGCGCTCCACTGACTCATATCGTTAGTTCACAAGTGTTTTGTCATTCATATGGACGTGTATCAGCAAAGCTTAGACGTTAGTGTTGCACGTTTAGTGAGTATTGTGATTACTGTGATTGTTGGTCATGCCTAGACACCAATTCACATTGCGCGAACATGTGTAAATCAATAATTCGTACACGAGAAGCAGAAAATCTTGTTCTGAAACAAGATGAAAAATTTCGAATTAAGTTTCCAGGAAGACCTGTGCCTAATGCCAGTACAATTAGGAGGCTCGCTAATCGATTAAATGTAACAGGCTCCGTTAATAATAAAAGAGTTGACAGACATTCTTTCATCAGAAGATGTCAGGTGTGTGTTACAAGAGAGGGAGGACATTTTCAGCATCGCCTATGAGCACTGTAAGTACACATTAATGAACATGTTTGGTAAAAGTGTGAAAGTGCGCGTCAACCACCAGGTGAAACGTGTATGCGTGCCCACGATCTGCGCCAGTCACAGCCGGCTTAGCCTGCCGTGTTTATTAGGGCGCACATAGAATAAGTGTTTTAGTATCAATGTATATTTGTGTTTTGACATTGACGAGGTCAATTTTGTCTGTGGAATGGTGTTTCTTAACATAAATGTAAAGGGCTGAAGGAGGAATTATTAGAAATTCCAAAACCTGTACCCATGAGACGATAATATAGCATCAAATTGCGTTGATTAGGCGGAAACTTTGTATTCTTTGTTATTGTCATTTCTAAACGTCAACACGGAACCTGCAATGAATTCTTCTTCGAATGAATAATGACCCTGTATATACAAATAATTCATGTATTTTGGTGATGCATTTGTGCAGTAGAGGTAGTGAAGAAGCATATTTTTGGACATCCTATTGCGGATTTAGCCCTAGCAGAACTTTTTTACAGTGAGGGCTCGCCCAATAGAACGGAGACTCGCATAGGTCGTGTGGCAGCCGGGCCAGTGTAGAGCTAGACATTGGCGTTAGCAGCAGCGTAGTGCCCAACTAGTTTAACACATTTACACTTTCTAACCTATTTAATAATCATCATTACTTACATGAATTTCGCAGTAGTTGCTGGAAATGCTGTCCTTCATTTTCTAAACACACACTGCACCAACGTAGAAAGTTTTGGTGCACTCTCTGTAATTCATCCTCACCGATATTTCGTATCAGTGCAGTTATTTCATCCTCGAGAGTCTCCAGAGTATGCGGATTGTTTTTGTATACCTTTTGTTTGAGGTTCCCCACAAGTAAAAATCGCACGGGGCTTAAACTTACAAACAAATTTACTCCAAACTTCTTGAGAAGATAAGTTTCCACTAGGAAAATTCGATGTTTTGTTCACGGATATGAGGCAGGCTACAGTATTTTACAGCAAGTCGTAATTATCTCAACTAAGGTATCGACCCAGCTGCGTACCTAATAAATTCAATGACAGCATCCAGGGCTTCATGGCGCGCTGTTGTAATCGGTACATGCTATAAATCTCGCAGTGACGCATTGTGACCTGTGCGTGGCGCGGCCTCTGCAAAGCTCCGTTCTATACAGAGGGCTTTCACTGTATAACATGATTTATACAACCCATGTGAGATGAAATTTTAAGAACTGAATTTATATCGAACTAGTTGAAGTACCCTTGCTTTGCCACGGGTCATAAATAAAATAAAATGTGAAGGTGACAGTTAAAACAGGGGATAGGCGAGGTGCTGCGTGGTAGTAAAGTAAGGATGGAACATTTTGTCCAACTACACCGATCGGCGTTGACCATGTTTTATAGCACAAATTTAGGTTTTACTCACTAACCGTTGGAGATACACGAAAAGTGAAAAGGACCTTTCTGATAAAAAAAAAAAAATTTAAACCTCGTATATGCCATCAAAAGTTTGTTATTCTTTAGCGTTCTCTTTTCCTTTGAAATGGAAATATGAAAGTTTGAAACCAAAGGGTGTAGTGATGTCATTAAAATAGTCACCATCTTTAAATAGTGCAAAGTATCTAGGTAAATCAGCTATTTCCACGTAAAATTTCATGTAAATCAGACCAGTGGTTCTCGCGTGATTGAGTAGTACTCAGACACACAGCATCTCATTTTTATTTGTATCAAATATATAGTAAGAAAATGTTTTGGGAAAAGAAGAAAAATAAGAAGCTGAATCTCTAATATTGTTTTTGAGATATGTATATACTTGTTTTGGTTAAGTGCTCCAATTCGGGCGTAACATATGTAAATAAATAAATAAATATATAGTAATCTAATTTCTATATTCATTATTTGAAACTCTTTCCCTTACCATCAATCCCTTAATATTGCAGATTTAGCAGAGTCTCCCCTATATTAATTCTAAGTCTACAGTAATTATTTAATGGAACAATATGATATGAGATTACAACCACAATACCATACAGCATATTTTAAGTATTAGAAGCCATTGCAGTGTTGCCAAGCAATCTATTATAGCATGCTTTTCAGTCGGTCAACACGAATTTGCTCAATCATATTAGGCGGGGAGTAAAAATATTTAAAAACCTGATCCTGAAAGAAATATCACATTATTTATCACCTTCCATCTGGCGCAGCTGATCATTGTTTGTCGACGATCGGGAGTTAAAAGTTCCTTCTTGATAATAGCTTCCTGTCTTTCACACCTTTTTATTGTCATGAACTACAGAATGTAATAAAATTGACTGCTCTGTTGTCAAGATATTTGTTAACTGAGCAATTTGATGCATTGCGCCCCTTCCCATTTCATTGCAATAATATGTTTGTTATCTACACTGCACGGTAACGTTTCTGTCGGCGACATTCAATACATACAGTATTTGTGATATAAAAACCTTTAGTAATTTGAGATATTCTATGTTCAAAGAAGAAATGTGTTTCTTTTTATTGAATGTTACTAAGGTATCTGCCCGTAAATGCTTAACAAATATTTCGAAACACAATTAAGGTTGTGTGATCATTTTGATACACTGCGCCAGATTGTGTCCTGCACAATACTGTGTTCGACAGAGGGTTAATTAACACACACAAAAAAAAAAAACACCACCCTTTTTGTTGTACAAAAAGTGTGTTAATTAAGTGATAAATAATGTAATGGTGGAAGAGGCGAAACAAAGATCTTTACAGACAAGCAGGAAAAATCACAGATACCATTCGGAAGAGAAGATTGAAGTTCTACGGACACCTTACGAGAATGCGCGATAGTCGACTGACGAAGAAAATCTTTAATTACATCACCAAGATGCGACTACAAAATGGGTTGATGAAATAAGAAAGGATATGGAGGAAGTTGGGGTCAGTCCAAATGAGATCTGGAATAGAGAGGTGTTTCGAGTTATGATTGATGCATTCAAGGGGTTCCAGGAAAAGCAAAGGAGAAGAGCCAAGAACATCTGGTCAGAAGAAAGTAAGAGAATCCACAGTGAAAGGATGAAGAATTTCTGGGAGCAGAAAAAAGGACTAATCAGCAAGTCAATTGTTTCCCATGGTCCAAAGTAGGCCAAAATCGAACAAAGAAGAATGTAATATATCTTTCAGGCTAGGGTGTTTAAATATTTGTGCTCCCCGCCTAATATAAATTGACACAATCGTCTTGACCGACTAAAAAGCATTCTATGATAAGGAGAGTGTAATTCGTGGCCTCTGATAAAAAGGTTTGAGACTAGTTGGTTAGCTACGTGATGTGTAAGGCCTTAGCATGACCGTCTGTTGTCCGTAATACCTGACACAGTTCCAAATCTGCCCCAGATGTCAAGTGTTTCTTTTTTTTCTGGATTTAACAATAGAACAAAGAAAACTTGTTGGATTTCTCATTCAACTGTTGGAAACTCTGAATGTAAACATCAAGCTATACAAGCCATTTTTGACAGCTGTGGAACTTCCGAAACTTTTTTTTTTTTTTTTCAATAAGAAAAACCGGCAGAATCTTCATGCCAAGGCCTTTAGTGATCTTGTAGGCAACGGGCAGAGCAATGCTGTGGTCTGTGTGATTGGAGACTATAGCAGGAGATGTATTAAATCATCTCAACAAATAAGGGAAGACAACAGTTTTCCAGTCTTATGAGGACTACAGGAAAATGAAATGGCTGCAACAAACTAAAGAAGCATCACAGCGTGGAGACAAGTAAGAAACCAAACTTCACAGTAGTTTTGTTCTTACGAGGGCTGCTTTTTAAGTAAGGGCCAATTTTTTAAAAAGCCCGTAGTTAGTGCGCACGCCGCAACAAGCACGCACGCTACCTCCCGGCATTCTTTGCGTACAAGCAGGCGTCAGTTGCAGCTGTGTAGCTAACCTGTAAGCTGAGCTGTGCATCTTTACAATGTTCAAGATTATTGATTCGCCCGCTGCGTGTGAGGTACTATCTGTGATACGTTTTTTGAATGCAAGAAACATGTTGGCTTTGTGAGGTGTATGGTGATAATGCAATGACGGAAGTTAAAGTGCGAAAATGGGTACACGAGTTCAAAAGTGGCCGTGAAAATGTTCATGACAATGAACGCTCAGGTCTGTGATCACAGATGACTTGGCGACTGCAATTGACACGAAAATTCACGAGGACCGAAGATTCATGATAACCACTTGATCAATGGATTTTCCTCAAGTGTGAATTCTTGGTTGTCAGAGCAGGCGGCAAACTTTAATGCAGAGGGATTTGAGAACTTAGTTTTAAGGTATGACAAGTACTTACAGGAACTTACAGCTGAGTATTGTTTTAAATGAGAGCTTTCGTATATGGCAATTGCAGTTGCCGGACCGGGAAACAGTGGTGGACAGTTGCTCGCTCGTGCAATTAGCTGACGCAACTTGGAGTCGCCATTAGAGTTAAGGCATTATTTGAAATGAGAGCTTTCACATGGTGCCACTAGTTGCTGCCAATTTTCACCATTCACTCCAGTCAGATCAGCTTTGTGTAAGTGTTGAAACTACTCTGTTCATTGTGAAATATGAGTGCAAACGTAGAAAGAAGTAGCCTAATTAGGTTT
Source organism: Meconema thalassinum (assembly GCA_946902985.2). NCBI lineage: Eukaryota > Metazoa > Arthropoda > Insecta > Orthoptera > Tettigoniidae > Meconema > Meconema thalassinum. Next base: position 159,582,548 of record OX336399.1, on the reverse strand, counting down.
GTGGATTAAAATTCAACACGGAAGACCTGATATGTGAAGTGGAGAAACATCCTACGGTTTGGAACGTTTCAGTCGAAGACTATGGAAGCAATGGTGAATAAAGAACCACGTTCCTAAGAGCATATGATGCACCAGCATTGTTCTTGCTCTGCATTTCCTTTTCTTTTCTATTAGCAATGCCAGCAGAAGCACTTCATCACATCTTGTAGATGTCATTTTATTGACTGGCTATTGGGAGTTGCATGTGTGAAAGCGGCCTTACACCAACACAACCATGCATCGATGGTGAAGACCATCTGGGCAGATCAAAAGAATGTTTTTCCCTCCTCAGGATCCATGCTTGGCCTGGTCATTCTGTCTGCATTGGGGATACTCTCCACATTTCACTGAATACTGAACCCTGAGATCCATTTGTAAATAAGAATTCTCTCAAACGTAGTTTTATTTTGATTGACTTTAATAATGGCAACAATACATTTATATTTAAAACAATCAACAACAATAAAAAAACTATCAAACTGTAATTAAATTACAAAACAATTATTTTCTCAGTCCACTGTGTACACAAGTCTAACCCAGACCCAGTTCACAGAATACGACTTGCATACCAACGCAAACATAATAAAGTACAGTAATTCTTTATGATATATTCACCTCATATAGCCTACAATTCAATTTTTAATCCTTTGTTGCCTCGGTGAGTAACATCAAAGATACGAAGGCCTGCGAATTAGAAAAATGGAAATGGCTTACCATTTAACCAAGGGCATCTCTAACAAACTGTCAATGTCCAAGACAAAGCTGAAACATTACTGTAGTATCATCTGTCCGAAGATCCTGTACGCTACTGAATGCCACATGATGAACAAAAAAGGCTTGGTGGAAAAAATGGAGGCCACAGAAAGGAAAATGTTTAGAAAGACCTTGGGTGCCGTCAAAGGCAATGGGGAATATAGAAGACGGCATAACCACAAACTGTATACGCATTTGGAGAAGATAACTGACATCATCTGGAAAAGGATAGCTTTTATGGACATGTGAAGGGAATGAGTGAGACAGACCAACCAAATCATTACTTACTCTGAGGAGAGGAAAACCATAGAAAAATTAACAAGAGAAATCACCTTCATCTTTTTCCTAGAGTTTTCCTGACAGAGGAGGGTTCGCTGTCGTGGTCTTAGCTCGCCATTTTGTGCGATTCTGGGCATCGGTTTGTCTTCAAGTCATCATTTACTGTATCTTTCCAGCATTGCTTCGGACATCCGCTTAGTCACTGCACATTGTGGCCAGAACTGGTGACTGTTCCAGGTGAAGCACGCAGGTCATGATCATACCATTGGAGGCGCCTTTCTCATGTCTTCTCAATGGTCAACAGTGCCGTTCTTGACATGATCAGGGAGAGTGATGTCCATTGACCATATGCATTTCCAAATACGAGATTTTAGCTAAAGAAAGATTATTAACTCTCTTCCATATTTGTTGTCATTTTTGTAGTGCACTTAGATTTACTCAGCTGGTTTTGGTGAGCGCTTATATAGAGTGAGTCTTTTGCTTCTGTAGGTTGTTGATTACAGCTATATTGTAGATAATTATACTGCTCTTACAAGGGAAGTTTCTTCACTGGGGAATCGTGGATCCTGGTGGAACCTTGCAGATACGTTGGATAAGCCCAACTAGGCAGAATCTTGAAGAAAAATCTTTCGGAAAATAACTTACACCCGCCGTAAACAGCAGTAAGTACCACAATTTTGAACCGTGTTTGCTGGTCAAGCGAAAGTGTGCCTCACGCCTGGTTGGTGGCTCAAAAGAACACGTTCGAAACGACTGCCTCTCATTCAGTAACTGTACGCCAGAGGCCGGGAAGCACTGTACGGTTCGGAAGCAACCTCGCGCAGCCAATGAAGATCGCGCCAATTTCAACATGTAAATCTTAATTTCTCCTAGTTTGAGGGGAAGTTAATTTCCAAAATTTTTATTCATGGTTCTGCCTAGTTGGGCTCGCCCAACGCATCTGCAAAGTTCCAGCAGGATCCATATTCCCTGGTTCAGAGACTTCCCTTGTTAGTTATTTGTGCATTTGACATAATTTTCAATATGATGAGGAAATTAAGTAATAATTTGCCCTGAAAAGAGCTTCCGTTTTCGTGCAACTTGCAAATTGTGACCTTTTACAAACAGAAATAAGCCAACAATTAAGCAAGTACAGTATTAAATGCCTGTGGGATGGATCAAGAAAATAATATGAAATGGGAAACATTTAGGATATCGGAGGGTAAAGAAATGCAGAACACGAAGAAATACATCACTACATAATCTGGCCAGGCACTGTAGGAGGTAACCTTCACGGAATTACATAACAAACAAATAATATTAAGAAAGCACACAAGCGTGCAGCAAATAATGATACAGTAGGCCTATATATTTAAAAATTGTGGTTTTCTTCCTTGAACTTAAATATTCTTCACATAATCGTCGCACCCTACTTTTTGCCATGAATTTTAGGCTAAAAATTTGCGATGATTTAATTCCGTATATTTCATTTTCATCAAGATCGCCGTATAATTCATGTATTTTCTCATTGTGGACAACATGTGCGTAACATCACGCACGGGTCTCTGTTGCGATGTTTCCACGGGTCTGGCTGATGCTAGACTGGCGCAAGGTGTCCCTTGCGTAAGATTATGCCAATAGCAGTCTGTCGGCGAACTGAGGCTGGCAGCGCTTCATACGGTGCCTTATTGAATCTCATCATTCTGAGGCTAACTCACGGAAGTGAGAGGTCCACCCAAGTTTCACTCCACTGGAGTGGCGTTGACGCGATCGCTGTTAAGCATGCCACGGGCCAGCCGTTCGCATATCGTGAGTCATGGCCTGCAGTCAGCGAAACAGGCTTCTTTCTTCTGACTATGTAGACTGGCATGCGTATGCTGGCCGGCCACCTGTCGCACGCAGAGAAGGAAAGACAGAGACTTGTTTTTCCAAACAAGGTCACGGCTGGTTAGCAACAGAGCTCGCGTACGATTGAAATATGGCAGCGTGTAACGGACTAGTGCGCATGTGCTGTGCGCTGAGCATGCCATGAAATGTTATGAACCAAATTTTAATTTGAAAAGTAAAGGTGCGACGATTATGCGAGGAAATACGGTACCAACTCACTGGCGGCAGAATTCTTTGCAGAGGGCATTGGAAAGCTGGTGTCACGACACTACAAATGTTTAGTTTTGGCGATTATGTTGAAAAATAAGTACAAAACAAGTAAACCTTTAGTAATAAAATCATTTTGTTATGTCAATCTGTCATTTTTATATAGCCTATCAGAGGTGGAAAAAAATAGCCCTCGTAGTATGCTGACATCTCCATAAACCATAGTCCGTCTAAGGTTCTTCAAAGCTGCAAGATACAAACATTTCTAATCAGTTTCATAAGCACAAACATAAATAATAATAATAATAATAATAATAATAATATCGTGTGGCCTCGGGTGCCAGGAGCAAGTTTTGTTAATTGACACCCAGAGGGCAGCTTGCGTGTCGAATTTAATGCTCCTTGGCGCTATACCGCTTTCTGGTAGAGAAATGAGGAACTGTGTGTTGGCGGAAAATCCCGAGATTAATTTTGCCATTATGAACTCTGCCTACTGAATTCAAATGGGTTCTTTAACATGCCAACAACGTATGACATGAGTATCGTGATTTTTTGTCGCCTTTCAAAAATCACTTACCATGGCCAGGAGGGAACCTGCAATCTTGGGGTTGGTAGTCCGACACGATAACCACACACCCACCGTGGCAAGCAAACATAAATAATTCCTACTATTTGTTTGATATATTATTGCTGTGGTGTGATGTATTTAGCCTAGTGTTCAAAAGATGGGACCATTGCACCATTTGCAAACAACTTGACCGTCCATAATTGTAACTCAAATGTGTAATAAATATAGCTTATATTTTGTGACGAACATTCAACATTATATCAAAAATTGCAAAAGTGCAAGCAGCCAAATCAAAACATGAATAACAGTGGATGGAACACAACAAAAAATAAAATGTCTCAAGAAGTAAATAACATAACTCAAATTTTTCTAAAGAAATTCCATGTACGGTACAAAACAAAATGCATCAAATACTGCACAATTAACAACACTCGTATGGGTTTCTAAGAATAAACCTCATGATACAAGGAATTAAACACAAACAGTTAAAAAAAAAGAAATCCTGATCAAAAATTGACTTAACCCAACAAGTGCCAAATGTCTACATTTCGAATGACCTGCGAGTGTCGGCAGTACCAGAATCGAAAAAATTCCATGTCAATAACAGTGATAAAGATATTATAGGCAACATCCGTTACCGTATGTTATCAACAAGTTTAAAAACTGATTTTACTGCCATAAGGCTTTCCTTATCCATATTATGTATCCTCTTTGGCTTTGGAGTTTCAATGTGGCCAACACGGCCACTCCATTGCTGGTAATAGTAGCCTTATAGTGGGTATAATTAATGAAGTGATGTACAAAGTATATTATGTTTCTATAATGACATATGCAGCAGAAACTTGGACAATGACTAAGAGGGATGAGAGCAGAGTACAGGCAGCTGAGATGAGATTCCTGAGAAGTATGGTCCAGAAAACGAGGAGAGACAGAGTGAGAAATGAAGATATATGGAACGAACTGGGAGTACAGAAACTAAATGACAAACAGGAGCAAAACAGATTGAGATGGTTTGGACATGTCAAATGGATCAATGAAGTAAGGCTACCAAGATGAGCACTGGAACGACTGATGACAGGGAAGAGAGGACGAGGAAGACCAAGAATGCATTGGATGGACTCGGTGAAGAATAGCATTAGTAAACGGAACCTGGATCGGAACACTGTGTCGGAAGAGGAATGGTGGAACGACAGAACAAAGTGGAGAGGAACCATATTTGCCCCCACCCAGTGTCAGCTGGAAAAGGGGAAATGAAGATGATTCACTTCAACGCTGTGAAATATGGCGATATTGGTAGCTGCAATTTCAGTGGGCCAGATGGAACTCAGTGTTAATGTGAGGGATGATGACTGTCGTTTTAAGGGGCGGAACAGCAAGGTCATCTGCCCCTAATGTGAAGGTCTCCAAGGATGATATTTTACATATTCATTGATATTCTTTTCTGTGAACCTAGTTTTGTAAATATTGCAGTCAAACTTCAGTTTACATTACAATGAATGATACACTGGATGTTTACTAGTGCTTCTATGAGAATTTTAGCATGAACAATTAATTCATTTGTATTTCATTCTGTTAGTTATAAAAGTGATTATTTAGATTTTTCATTTCTTTCGTAAACTTAAAGAATCTGCACAATCTGCTCTAAAATCCCATTTATTCTTTTTCTTTGAATTAATTTCAAAGCATCGACTTGCTTCTTGCTGGTTCAGTCAATGACAAGATGGAGATGAGATTATTGAAGAATTATATGCCAATATCGTTCAAAGGAACCGAGTGATAGTGAATTAGTGGAAACTGAATGTGAAAATGATATTCAGGCTCCCTAAGCATCATGACTCTGATGGAGACTATATTAGACATGGACACTGAAAATGGCTTGATGAAAACAGATCTTCCAAGCTATCTAAAATAGTTTGAAGGAAGGCCAGCCAACGACTAATGTATGTCCCACAGGATATTCACGTGTAAAAGAAGTTGAAAAACAAAATTTTTTAGTAGCAATTTCTTCACCTTGCCTGTTGTTAACCGATCTAACCTTTAACATGTTGCATTTGCTGTTCCAGAAAAGTGTCCATGAATGTAAGGGCTCATTCCTGAGAACAAAACATCACAAAAAAGTACATGTGAACGTGGATCCCATTATCCTTCGTTAAGGTGTTATGAATGGAATTCCCTGTAGTGATCCTGATTATGTAAGTCACCTCAAACCCACAACACTTGAGTCTGTTTCGCCAATATCTTGATAACCAGTTTCCGAACAGATGAAGGTTTAGAGGAATCCACTGCATGGCCTGCCTGATCGCCAGGTTTGAATCCGATGAATTTTCACCTCTCGGGACACGTACAAAGCAGGAGGAAGTCATTTTGAGCAATTTTGGATATGTATGATGTAAAATGTACTGTATGCACCATTAACGATGAACCTATCTAACCCCCAAACAAAAGATTTTTGGTGTCAGGAATGTGCCCTATTAGAAGGGAAATACACAAGAGGAAGACCACCACTTGCATACATCACACAGATAATGACAGGCACGAACACAAAATCGTATTACGATTTGAAGAGGATGGCGGAGAATAGAGAAGATTGAAGAGTTGCTGCAAACCAGCCCCAGGGCTGTTAACTTAGAGAGAGAGAAAATGTGCCCTCTCCTTTATATACACCCTGTATACCACACTCTCTAGCAAGTACTCATACCAACTTGAAGATAAAATTTTGACCAATTACACATTAATGTATGTTTTTATAAACATATTCGAGTATTCTCACCAGGAAAATGTCTGGTCGACAGGAGATGTGACAAGACAAGGCAATGTGTTAGTTCAGAGGCAACATACCAAGCTGGCACTTGTTGGGTTAACAGGCACAAAAAGAACATGCCAAAATAATTGAAGTAACAGAAGCCAATTTTCAGTGTTGCCTAGTTCTATTCTAGAAAGCTTTGCATTGTGCTCAATTACATTAGGTGGGGAAACTATTTAACCTGTAAGAAATATTACACGAGATATTTATGAACAAGAAACAAAAAAACGGGGGTAGCCTACTTAATATTCATGGTGTCGAGTGGTGACCTGTTTTTAAATTCCCGAATTTTTCCAAACGAAAATTTACCAATTTCCTGTATTATTTAGACGAATTCGCATGTCGAATAGCTGAAAAATGACTAAGTGCGAATCAAGTTTTTCTAGCGTAAGTGTAACTGAATGTTAGGAGATACTTCCGCAGGAGTGATAGCAAGATTTAGGTCAAGTCAGTAGCGTGAGCAATGCACGTGCGCTAAGAAGTTGATCTGACGGGTCGTAACGTTGGCTAGGCTCTCACCCCGCTTAGCGCTTTAAGCGGCGGTGGCACAAACTACGGGTGGCAGCGCGGTCTGTAGACGAAATAGAAGGCCAAGCGACACGACTCTACTGAGCATTGTGAGGCTGAGAAGTTGGACAATATGAGACTTATCAAGATTTCCCGGATCAAATGCAAAACTCCCTTATATTTCCCGGGTCACTAAAATTCCCGCATTTCCCGCATATTCCATAATATATCTGTAATTGGACGACATGTTTGATCATCACTAGATCATCATCATCAGATCCTGCTCACTTAGGCTTAGATAAGGTACGTATTACACTTGTACACAAAAATACCAGCTAAGTTTTCACAACATTATTCAACTATCTAGTGTATTGTATAATTTGAGTATTTGCCACATTGACAAACCAATCACATTGCAATAGGCCAGCAGTTTAAATAGCAACGTTAGAAATAAGAACAGCAATAACAAAATAATGTAGACAACATCTTACCTGAAGTTCATCACAATAATAAGTCAATAAATCACAGGTTAACATACTTAATACATGGAAGACGGGCCCCGAGAAATCTCGGTTTTATACACGTCATTGTTTTCAATCTTCCTGCGACATCTCTTGACCATGTATTGAACTATTCCGGACTGCACATTGATTAGAATAAATCTTAGATGTATATCTGCCACTTTTCTTTCATTCACGGCCTTCTTTTATTCTTTGATTTAGTTTCGAATGTCGACTTTCTTTCTGCCGGTTCAGTCAATGGTAAGAAGGAGGGCTCGCGTAATTCAGTGTTAGCCGCCGACGATATTTTAGAAGAATTGTATGCCGACGATCGTTCAAATGGAAATAGTGATATTGAATTAGTGGAAAGTGAATGTAAGAGTGATAGTGGAAGTAATATTCAAGCTCCTACATGCCGTAATTTACCCAATGTGCCTATTTATTCAAGTGACCTTGCTTGAAGACCAATCTAACCTCTACCATGATCAAAACATTCACAAATATAAACTGTCACCACACACTCAAGTGCTACTAGGAGCATTGATGTGTACTCATACCAAATTTGAAGATAAAATCTTGACTAGTTTAATATTTATGTACATTTTTATAATCAAGTGCACTCTAGTATGCTCAGTAGAAAAATGTCCGGTCCACAGGGTATGTGACAAGCTCAAGCATCCGCTCACCAATGTGTTAAACTACGTTAATAATAACACAGCAACTATAGAAGTGCTTCAGACTAACTGAGCAAGAACACACTGACATTTTTACAGAAGTTCTTCCAAACTTTTGTAAGATTGTGTATATATGTGTGCATATGTGCAATACATAAACATCGTACCTTATCTAAGCCTAGACGAGCAGAATCTGATGATCTTGTGACGAACCAAATATGTCATCCAAAAAGTGACTTGTAGTTTGAGCTAGCCGGACCATCTTATCTTATTTTGTTAAAATATATTAGTAATTACAGTAAAGATGAGGAAAAATCCACCTGATCAATACATAATTATATTTATATTAAAACACTGTTACATTAGACCCTGTTTTGATATAAATATATGTATTGATCAGGCGGAGTTTTCCTCATCTTTACTGTTATTAATAAGACAATCAATACAGAACCATGTATGAACCAAATACTAATAAAATATATTAGCTCAAACGGACGAACCAACATCATGTTTTAGGGGCAGATGACCTCGTAGTTCCGCCCCTTAAAACAACAATAACTAACATCATATTTTCCTTCGGGAACATTCGATTTCAATATAAATACCAAGGTAAGGTTTTATTGTTTTGTGAAAGAGAGCTTGCCTCTCGTAGTACATTGGCATTGCTCGTGGCGTCAATACTACAAGTATTTTGTGCCTTACAGTGGACTTCTCAGTTTGTGGTAGCCACGCATTTTGGTGAGGTGTACCATACCAACTGACGAGCCCAATGGTACACTGGGACGAAACGCTGGCAATTTGGTTTGAGCTAGCCAGACCATTTTATCATATTTTATTAAAAAGTACTTGTCGGCGTAACTGTGGCAGAGCACTTTAATTAATTCTCCTTCTTTCTCATTACATCATTCCCACTCCTATGTGGGGTCGATGTTTCCGACAGCTCTCGTCCATTTAACCCGGTCATGCACATCCTCTTCTGACAACTGCTTTTCTCCGAGTTCCTCCTGTACACAATCCATCCATCTTCGTTTAGGTCTGCCTCGCATTCTCACTCCCTGTATTTGCATGTCTAGCATCTTCCTCCCCACGTAGGATTCCTCCCTTCTTCTCACATGCCCGTACCATTGAAGTCACTTTTCTTGTATCTTCTTAGATATTTCCACAACCTTCAATGTTCCTCTTATTTTGACATTTTCCACTATCATGCTTAGTCACTCCACTCATCCACCTAAGCATTTTCATTTCCGTGACATCAAGCCTGTTTGTGTGCGTGCAGGCCATGTTTCAGAGCCATACAACAATGCAGGTCTTACGACAGTTTTATATATTTTCCCCTTAACCTTAGGCTTGATCCTGCGGTCACAGAGCACTCCTGACATTTTCCTCCAGTTCATCCATCCTACCTGAATCCTGTGTGACACTTCCACATCCAGATTTCCAACTCCAGTCACCACCGAACCCAGATATTTGAACTCATCCACTCTATTTAAAGTTTCCCCTTGCATTCTGATCCCACAGTCTTAATCAGTATTGAGCATTTTAATTAATTATGTCATCCCCACCCCATTTTTTTGTACATAAAAAGCATTGTTACTTTGTGATAAATATTTCATGTAATATTACTTTTATGTTTCGCCTAATATAACTGGGCACAATTTGTGTCGGCCGACTGGAAAGCTTTCTATAAGAAAATGCCAAAATAAGTCAATCTTGCAGGAAGTATCCAGATTCAGATTTCAGTATAAAATGTGGGTCTTTCAATACCAATAAGTCTGAACACATTTGGCAATAAATAGACAGTGTTGAAACCCACCAATATATATGTAACAAACTTATAACTAAGTTCAACGAGTATCTTCTGACGATTCTCGATGCTGTTCTCCGATCGCTTCAGTTCTTTGGAATTGAGGCGGAGGAGAGCGCAGATGGTCGCGTAGGAAGCCGACTTGCACATGGCTCTGGTGGCGATGATGCAACAGAAGCCGATGACGGTCCTCAAAGTGCCCAGCCCCAGCATGGAGTACGATGGCCAGATGATGGCATATGGAGGAGTGAGGGGGGAAACCCTCATGTTGCCCAGCTGATAGTTCATCCACGCACCGATATGCACTCCCACGGACACACTCAGGACGATGGTCGTGTCACCACTAGAACATAAGAGTCCTCTTACTTTAACCATTAAAATTATTTATTCTTTGAAGTTAATGAAACTTAATGCTTTTCAGTTGATCAACACAATTGTACCCAATTGTAATGGGTGCTTCCCTAATCCTGAAAAGCAATTTACATGAGAATAATAAATTCACTGAGATAAATACACAGTAAAACACAGGGGTTTAGGTGCAAGACAACATGTTTAAGTACCCTTAAAAAAATAAATGTACTGTAATATAACCCTACACTATTCCATGATTTAATACTAGGTTAGGCGGAAAATCAGAAAAGCAACCTGCCCTGCTTAGTCGTACTATTTTTATTCTACCGAACAAACAGTCTGCTTTTCCCCCCTCCCCCGTTTCCCGCCGAGGCGCCAACTTAGCCGAGACGCTTTGAGCTTTGTCCCCTTGCCACGACAATTTGAAAAGGTGCGTTTTCAAACTATTATTTCTGGGTGCCGGTTTAAAACTGAGGTAAGACAGTGTTTGGGCGTTTTGCTAGACGTTGACAAATTATGTTTTGTGTTTTGTATTCATATTCCGATTGTATTTTGAATTTTAATTAGAAATAATGAATAAAAATCAACATTGTCTTTTTTTAATACAGGGTGTTTATAAATGAATATCGGGGTTTTAACTCTTTATAATATTTATTACATTAAACTTACAGTTATAAATGATATGTCAAATGAAAAAGCAACTCAAACAATTTTGTTAGTTGGCACCAGTGCGCATGTGCATGCAATGTTTCTGCCGCAATCCGCTAGACAGCGGCAGTAGCAAAGATGGCGACTAGTGAACAGAAAGCCTTTTGTGTTTTGCAGTTTGCAAAGACCGAATCTGTAGTTACTGTGCAAAGTGCGTTCCGCATTAAGTTCGGTTGTGATCCTCCTAGTGATAATAACATTCGTAGATGGTATCATCAGTTTGAAGATACCGGCTGCCTTTGTAAAGGGAAGAGCACGGGACGACCAAGAGTGAGTGAAGAGACTGTTGAGCGAGTGAGAGAGTCGTTCACTCGTAGCTCAAAGAAATCAGTCCGGAAGGCTAGTTGTGCATTAAAAGTTCCTGTGTCGACTGTTTGGAAAGTTCTAAGAAAACGCTTACCGCTATGTCCTTACCGTTTACAGTTATTACAGGCTCTAAAGCCGACAGACCACGGATTACGTGCCAACTTCGCAAACGACATGTTGTCTCATGATGATTATTTTATGGATCGTGTTGTCTTCAGTGATGAATCGACCTTTCACCTTAGTGGACATGTTAACACTCATAATGTGCCCATCTGGCGCTCAGAAAATCCTCACGAGATGGTACAAATGCAACGAGATTCCCCTAAAGTGAATGCTTTTTGTGCCTTATCCCGGCGAAAAGTTTATGGGCCTTTCTTTTTTGGTGAACCTACTGTAACTGGCACTTACCTTGACACACTTGAGCAATGGCTCTTCCCTCAGTTGGAAGAAAATGAGCCAGAGAACTTCATTTTCCAGCAAGATGGTGCGCCACCTCACTGGCATAACGAAGTACGCGATTGGTTGAACGTCACTGTACCCGAGGGCTGGATAGGCCGCAAGGGCCCCAATGACAGGGCTTGCTATGCATGGCCTCCGCAATCTCCTGACCTAACACCATGCGATTTTTACCTTTGGAGCTTCATCAAGGATCGTGTGTACGTGCCTCCGCTACCAGCTGACCTCCCTGAATTAAGAAACCGGTTTGAAGCAGCTGTTGCTACAATTACTGAATCCACACTTAACGTTTGGGAAGAACTCTGCTATAGACTTGATGTGTGCCGTGTGACAAATGATAGTCACATTGAACATTTATAAGGTAAAACTGTTTGAGTTGCTTTTTCATTTGACATATCATTTATAACTGGAAGTTCAATGTAATAAATATTATAAAGAGTTAAAACCCCAATATTCATTTATAAACACCCTGTATATTTTTAGGCCTAAATTACCGTGTTATTTCAAGTTTTAAAACCTTAAACTAAAAAAATAACATTCCCTGGTAGGTAGGTAACCACAGATCATAAATTTGACCACGCAACGGTTGCGAGGAGTTTTACGCCTCTGACTTAGATAACTAGTTTTGATCGTCAAGTGAGCATCATCAGATCCAAGTAACGGGGCTCTATAAAACACTACCAAACCTCTCAAGTGCCACAAATGAAAACTCCTCAAGAGATAACTTCTTTCATAAAAGCAACTCAAATTCAAAGAATTCAGAGTAATAGTTCATTACATCAAAAAGTGGTTCTGTATACATTGCACAATTTCAGATAAGTATCCACATAGATCTTTCAACACTTTAATAGTAGCCAAACATTGTTTGTATGTTGTAGTTGTAGCATTTTACTATCATCACAGGGACATTACCATATACAATCAAACCTCTGTTCAATGATTACCGATGCAACGATAAAGCCGGGTACAGCGAAAATTTTATATGGTCCTGGCTGAATTCCTATATTTACTATCTGGAATAATTATCAAAGTATTGATTTACTATATAACAAAAGAGAAACTGTTCCGCCTAGTCAATACATTTTTAAAAACAAGTTATAAACTTGTTATTATATGGTACATGTTTCGGGGCCTCTAGTACTGGTCCCTTCTTCAGCCATAAATTAAGATGTAAAATCCAGCATAATTAAAGATACCATAAAAAAATACATAAAATGATGAGTGAATGGATGAAATGAGGTGAAAAAGAACATATTAACCATGAGAAGTAACATGAGTGCGCATCAGTAAAATGTAATACCTTCCATTGGTAGTGCTAGGTTCTCGTGAATAAACATTTATATAGCACTGTTGTAATGTTTGTGCGTGTGAAAATCACTTCACTTGGGATGTATCGCCTGTTGTTTACAATGCTGTTGACTGAAACTTGCTGTTCAAGCTGGGGCTTCTGAGCTTATAGTCTCTTATTAGAGGGAAAAACACTGATTGTCATGCAATGAAATATCATCACCATGATGAGACATCCAAGCGTGGAAAAAACTTACTTTACTTAGACCAACTAAAATATTTTCTTTGTTGATCTAATTCACAGAATCTCAAATCCTATTTTTAAACCAAAGCCTCATCTCTGCTTCTTGTCTTTATTAAAATTATTACATAAACTTCATGGCCCCATCATTGCTTCATCCAGTTGCTTAGATACCTTTAACCTAAGGCTTCTAGATTATATGCTTTGCCTAGGTCATGCAGTATCTAAATTTGCAACCATTGCACTCTCATTATATAAGCTCAGAAGCCCCATCTTGAACAGCAAGTTTCAGTCAACAGCATTGTAAACAACAGGCCATACATCCCAAGTGAAGTGATTTTCAGATGCACAAACATTAGAACAGTGCTATATAAATGTTTATTCACAAGAACCTAGCACTACCAATGGTGTTATATTTTACTGATGCACACTCATGTTACTTCTCATGGTTAATATGTTCTTTTTCACCTCATTTCATCCATTCACTCATCTTTTTATATATTTTTTATGATAACTTTAATTATGCTGGATTTTACATCTTAATTTATGGCTGAAGAAGGGACCAGTATTAGAGGCCCCGAAACATGTACCATATAATAACACGTTCATAACTTGTTTTTAATAAATGTATTGACTAGGCGGAACAGTTTCTCTTTTGTTATATAGTGAATCAGTCATACGGAAAATGAACTTCTTTCAGAGCACAAAGTATTGATTTGACGGACATTTGTGTAATAACATATTTTAAATTTTATATTTACTATGTTAATCACCCCTCATTACAATGATGAAGTAATTTTAGCAACACCCTGTTATATTAACAAATTCACAAAGAAATTTGAAAAATGTTCGGGCTAGCTCAAAAACAGTTGCCAGCGTTTCGCCTCAGTGTACCAATGGGCTCTTCAGTTGGTTAATGGTACACCTCACTAAGACGCATGGCTAGTACATACTGAGAAAGCCGCTGCAAGGCACAAATGGCGCCACGGGCACCGCCAACAGACATTTCCAATATGGATTAGCAGGGTAAGCTAACATCATTTTGATTAGGAAGTTTTGACTTCCGTAGTACCTTGGCGCTGCTCGTGGGGACATTTGTGCCCTGCAGCGGCCTTCTCAGTATGTGCTAGCCACGCGTCTCGGTGAGGTGTACCATAACCAACTGAAGAGCCCATTGGTACACTGGGGCGAAACACTGGCAACTGTTTTTGAGCTAGCCGGACCATTTTTCAAATTTCTTTGTGAATTTGTTAATATGCATAACTCAATCAGACATTTAAAATCCTGTTTCCTTTGGGAACAGACATTTCAAACACCCTGTTATAACAAAAACAAAGTTTCGGGGATCTTACTATTTTTTGCTTCTAAGAATGTGACCATAATGGTATGTATTGTTTGTTAAACCCTTCGACCTTCAGTGCTGCATTTTCAGAAGCTTCACTACATACTGTGCTGACGGTAAGCAGGTTAAAGCCAAGGGTGAGCTCTGCTGAGCGGCAAACTAGAAAGAGTCATAGAGTTCCTGTGTTTGAACCAGTGTTAACTGCATTAGTCTATACATTGTTGAGCTTTGCAGTCAGAAGTGTTGTGTAGGGGTCATACGCAGTTTATTTCAGTGATTTTTGCAATCTGTGATAATGTTACGGCTGCGCAGTTAGTTCATCACCTCACTGCGTGATTCACAGCCCGCCTCGGGATATCCCCTGCCTCTGTGTTAACCAGCGATTTGCGCAACAAGAAGACAGGCAGTAACAAAGAGACCGTCTCGAATGTTCGTGGCCCAACCAGTGTTGGAATTCTCGAGAAGATGTGAACCCTGGTCTACTCTAGAAACATCTGTGAGTCATCAGCCCCGATATATAAGCGACCTGGCCAGCGAGGGACGGACTGTGTTTTCTGAGCGAGTGTGTTTCACTTAGTGCGACAAAGTATTGAGGCGAAGTGCCGTGTGGATTGTGAAACCAAGTGAGTGTTTCTCCGGACAGCAAAGCAGTGTGACTCATACAGGGATCGTGTTTAAGACGAGCAATTAGTGGCGAGTGACAGGCTACCGCAAATAACTGTGGTTTGCATATCGAGGAAGAGGTGCAAGTTATTTCTAGCGAGGACAGGCCTAATTACAAGAGGATTAGCTGCTTAAGATCTGAAAGGGGTGAGTGCTCTCCATAAGGGAACAAACTTGAGGGAGACAGCTAATTGTTTCTATTTGCTTATTGTGTGGTGTAACTTTCTAGACCTGCAATAAAGCTATATTTTTTAAGGACCACTTGTGTTGTGCTTTTACTCACTGTAATCCAATTAACGAACTTGACACTAGGGGTAACACGTATCAATAATTTTAAGTACACCTAACGGTTCTTCTCTGCAACAATGCGTCAAAGACACATAAGTTGACACCATTGGTGATCGGACGATCAACTTATCCCCCGATGCTTGAAAATGTAAGAAGCTTACCAGGTAAGAGTACATATATTTTAACGTACCTTCCTTTAACTTAGAAGTTGATTCAGTACCTTCAGCATGAAGAGTACATATAGTACAGTACTCTACCAGATTAATTCTGTATTCATTTCGTTATTCTATTATTTCTCATCAGAAAATAACTAATAATAATAATATCGTATGGTGTCGGGTGTCGGGTGCAAGCTTCGTTATTTGACACCAGAGGGCAGCTTGCATGTCAAATTTTGTAGTTCCTTGAAGCACTATGAAAGTCAAGGAGGTTAGATATCTAAGCTCCTTGACACTATAGCACTTTCTAGTAGAGAAATGAGGAACTTTGTGTTGACGGAAAATTCCGAGATCAATTTTGCCATTATAAACACTGCCTACTGAATTCAAATGGGTTCTTTAACATGCCAACATCGAATGACATCCGTGTCGTAATTTTTTCCGCCTTTCAAAAAAAAAACCACTTACCACGGCCAGGAGCGAACTTGCAAGCTTGGGGGTTAGTAATCCGGCACGATAACCACTCACCCACCGTGGCAAGCAGAAAAGTACTACTGTATATACTGACCTTCAAGGTACAGAAGTTGCAGAAGCAACTATTAGGATGGTATGGGCATCTTCAAAGAATGGGAGATGAGAGGACACCAAAAGCTTATTTCAACAAGATTATCCCATGAAAGAGACCAGTAGAAGAAGAAATGGTTGGTCCAAATCAAGGATGATCTTGAAGACAAAGGGTTAGACTGGAGAAGGACCCATGAAGACCAACTATCCATGGACAGGAAAAGGTGGCGAGGGCTCGTTAACAGCACCCGGGCGACTGGAGCTGGAATTTGATGATGATGATGATGATGATGATGATGAAGGTACAGTACTATAGTACAAATTAATCTTGTATTTTTTTCGTTATACTATTAGAAAAGTACTACTGTATATACTGACCTTTAAGGTACATTATAACAATAACCCTGCTATACCCAGTGCCGTATTTCTAAATAGGCTAATTAGGCTGCCGCCTAGAGTGGCAAATTTTCAGGGGCGGCAGTTTGGCAATTTATTCAAAAGCTAAAATGAAGTATTTCAGAAGTTGATAATATTTTCCGTACGAATTTAAGAATACAAGTTACTTAAAAATATGTTTTAGTCCTTCTACAGTTCTTCCTGCCTTAGAAGAGTTAAGAACTCTCCGCGAACTAGTATTTCAGAAATACAGCTAAACTCACTTTCATTACTTTGTATTGAGGCAAATACAACAAAAACATTTTCATATGAGGACGTTATTAAAGAGTTTGCCATTACAAAATCTTGTAAGAAAGCGATGTAAATTTGAACACGAAGATTACGTGGGTGAGTTGTTTTAGAGAAGTTTGTATATTTTTCAACAAATAAACCAGTAATTAACTACATTTGTGTAATTCCATTTCACCATGTAGGACAACTTAATTCAATTACGCAAAAGATAGTCGTTAGCATTAAAATATAAAAATGTGTAAAATATACCATCCTGATCTCCTAGAACAAATTAATTAATTAAGTTCGAAACTCATTTCATTTTTTAACGAATCTTAAAAGAAGTAAAAAGAAACTAGTATATAACTAGTTTCATTCTAACATTTATTATGTAAGCCATTAAATTTGTAGTTTTATCTAAACTAAATGAACTTTATGTTAAAAAACATGAAAACGCCAAAGAACTCTATCCTTTTGTTGTATAAAACAAATGTATTAAGCAAATATGATCAATTGAGGGGGCGGCAAATGGACTTTAGCCTATAGGCGGCATACTCTTAAATCCGGCCCTGGCTATAACAATATCATTTGTATGGTCCCATGAATATTGTTCTATCGAGGTTTGACTGTATTAGTTTACAATAATTCTACATTATTGCTTAAGTGTATCACAGCAATAGTAGCTACACCTTCATAGATTAGTTTGTGGAGGGAGACCGTTTGTGGATAGAATAGTCATTTCTCAGTCTTGCAACATTGCAGATATTAAAATAAATAGTTCTATTTCGGGTGCTTATTGCTTTATTGCTTATCAGTAATCATCATCAAATTCCAGCTCCAGTCGCCCGGGTGCTGTTAACGAGTCCTCGCCACAGTTTCCTGTCCATGAATAGTTGATCTTCATGGGTCCTTCTCCAGTCTAGCCCTTCGTCTTCAAGATCATCCTTGATTTGGTTCAACCATTTCTTCTTTGGTCTTCCTACTGGCCTTTTTCCTGGGATAATCTTGTTGAAATAAGCTTTTGGTGTCCTCTCATCTCCCATTCTTTGAAGATGCTCATACCATCCTAATCGTTGTTTCTGCAAATATTTTGTAGCACTGATATCTATGCCAGCCTCTGTCCTGTTTGTTTCATTCCTTACTTTGTCTCTCCTTGTCCTTTGAAGCATTATTCTTATAAACTTCATTTTGGATGCCTGAATCCTACTTTCTTCTCTTCTGGACAGGGTGCATGTTTCTACTCCGTAAGTTAGAATTGGGATGTAGTATGTTTTAAACAGTATATGTTTACACTTCCTCGGCACCTTATTATCCCACAGTAGTGTTCTAACTTGTGCATAGAAGGTGGTTGCATTACTAGTCCTATTTGTTACTTCACAGTTGTTGTTGTTGTTGTTGTTAGCCTTACACAGTAATAATTGCCACTATTTTGCCATGTTCTTGGAGGGCAGAGACCATTAGTGGGTGTCATTATGGGTATGGTAGCATTTTGTAGAGCTATTTTGTCCTGTATAGTAAGGACCATCTCTATAGAATGGGTCTTTTCAAAGGCCGTGTCGCGGAAGCGTCGCAATGACTCACTGTTACATTTATACCATGTGTCAATTACAACAGCGCGCCGTGAAGCCCTGGATGCTGGCATTGCATTTATTACATACTCAGCTGGCAAGATACCTTAGTTGTGATAATTAAGACTTACTGTGAAATACTGTAGGCTACCTCGTATCCCGTGAACAGGGTTAGGTATTGAACAAATCATCGAATTTTCCTAGTGAAAGCTTATCTTCTCAAGAAGAAGTTTGCAGAAAATCTGTTTGCAAATTTCAGTCCCATGTGATTTTTACTTGTGGAGGAACCTCCAACAAAATGTATACAGAAACAATCCGCATAATCTGGAGGTTTGCGAGAAGGAAATAACTGCGCCGATATGAAATATCAGCGAGGATAAATTACAGCGAGTGCACCAAGACTTCCTACGTCGGAGTAACGTGTGTCTAGAAAAAGAAGGACAGCATTTCCAGCAACTACTGTGAAATTCACGTAAGTAAATACAGTATGATTAATAAATAAGTTGAACAAGTTGGGCACTCTGCTCCTGTTAGCGCAGTGCCTAGCTCGACAGGCGGCTACACACAGTGGCTCCATTCTATAGGGATGGTCCTCACTGTATATTCGGATCTGATGATGCTCGCTTGACGAGCAAAACATGTCATCTATAGTTTTCGCCCTCTTCTGTAGTCCACAACTAATATATATATATATTCTTCTGCGCAAATGGGTCTCCTAGGACCACGTGAAATCAACACTTATTGGCACTGATATTTGCCCAAGAACTCTTCATGCTTAACGATTGAGCGAGTCTTCGTTGCTGCGATCAGACGTGTCTGGTAGGTCTTCTCTCTTCTCCTTCAAAACCCCGTGTATGAGTAATTTTCCTAATATCCTCTCAATCCTTTAGATTGGGAAAACCTAATCCAGCCAAGTCCTTTTCCGCCCGTTTGTATCAATTGGATCTTGTTGCCTTTTACTGCAGAAAATATCTAGATATTGTGTTGACTGGCTGAAAAGTGGCAATATGCCAACATTATTATAGAGTAGAGTCTTGCAAACTCTACCTAATGTGGCCGAGACGAAAATGTGTTAAAAAGAAGAAATAAGCTGTTTGTTTTGGTTTAAAAGTAATGCAATGCAGTACATTTTTTTTTACAGAAACACAAGTTTTAAAACGATTAAGCCACTTCAATTACAGTACTTGAATATATAGCTGTAATGCATAAGAATCAAGGAAAACAATTAATTTATAAAAGTAAACTTTGAAAAATTAGGCCTACAAATTATTTTTATAATATGTACACTGTACAGTATATGTACAAAACAATTCCTGTACGCAAATAGTTTTTTCACGTAATGAAAATTACCATTTACTTTTCTTTTGCTTTTCGCTTTCAAACCTGTTTCTTGAAGCCTCGTCACGAAGACGGCGAAGAAACAGAATGTCCATAGCGAAGAAGGAGAAGATGAAAGAAAACATAATAACGCTCTGTGCGGAAACACAAAAACAAACAAAAATCATGATTTATTTCTCCTGTCAGGGTGGCCGAGAAATCCGGAGTGCCGGGTTATCGAGTGCTGAGTTTGCGAGACTCTACTATATTGTAATGCGGCTTCGGTTGCGTAGTTGGTAGCATGCTGAACTGCTATGCCCAAGATCGCGGGTTCAAACCCGGCCGAAGACGGATAGGATTTTTTAATTTCGTTAAAATCCTTCAGTATGCCTTTCTTCGGAGGGGAAGTAAAGCCGGCGGTCCCATGTCATAGATTTATAGCATGTAAAAGATCCTTCCACTAACTAAACCTATATGAAGCTAAATTTCTAGGTTAGATTTCGTTGTAACACTCTAGCAAAGGTCCAACGTTCACCCCTAGGTATCAGTGACATCTGGTAGTGAAAGTTGAAATTGAACGGAATTTGTAGGAGCCGAACATATCCTCGGATACTCCCAGCTCTAAAAGCCATACGCTAAATAAAAATAAATAGATAAATATTGATATTTTAATAATTACAAGCCGTATAAACTCACCGGGTTGGAGTCCAACGATCACTGCTGGGATAGAATACCACCATGAGTATTGAGGATAAAAGAAGAATAACCGGAGACCAGGTGCCAGTGAGCAGATAATAGTCCAGGGCATCCACGATGGGAACAACAGGTACCATGAGAATCGGAGCAAGGATCAGTCCAGCAACAATATCCTGTAATGACAAGACATCGTCAGCACCAAACGTATAACTCTCGACAGTACTAGCGTGATGCGTACAGACATACCTACCAGCACAGAGTGCATTCCAAGATACAACCGACTGAGGCATATAACCGTACACCATCCAATGGCAAACAGGACGCCCAGGAACACAGGGTACTAGAACAGATCAAAGATAATCAGCGATGGGAAAAGGATTTAGGATAAATTACAATAAAATTTACTCATCATCATCATCAATTTCAGTTTTCCAGCCTAGGCCGGGTCGGAACAAATATGACACCCCTCCACTTAACTCTGTCTGTCCACCATCCTTCCTCAACCACTGAACTCCACTCCAGGTTCCGATCTCTCACACTGTCCTTCACCACCATACTCTAGGTCAAAGGTGGGCACAATTTGGCTCATTGAGCAGCGCTCCCGCTCCGGCAGGAGAAAGAGCCGATTATGCGCTCTCACCGAAGTTAACCTTGTAGCTGCTTGCACAGCTTCCCATTACAAGCGGCTTATCACAACAGCTTTATACTTCTGCTGTTGTGCATTAGATGATTAGAAAAAGGAAGCTTGTAGTTTAACGTGACCGTTAATCGTGAGATCATGAGCCACGGGACCTCCTTTTTACGTGGAATCCGAACCACAGGACATGGCATTTCACTTAGATGATTAGATTATGGTGCTACGTACATACGCTTAATTATATTCCTTTTATTAGGTTCTGTGTATGAAACATAAATAATTACTTTGACAGCTGATAAGTACACACTCCTTTGTCCACTACCGATAGTCCTGAAACTGCAATAAGCCAACCTAACAACTTGTTTAGAACACAAGCAACGAAAACTTGCTCTAGGAGTACAGAAATAAATACATGAATAAATATCATTCACCATAAACAAAACATAGGCCTATGTGTTCTTATATATCTGAACTGTCATTCTGCAGATGATGAGGAGGTGTGTGTATCCTTTCGCTGAAGCAGACGTGTTACATTTGGAGCGATCGATCTTGCACTTGCAATTCGAAGAATGGCAGTGAGATGAGCGTCAGTTAGAGTGGCTCTTCGTGGAGATTTATTTATCTTCATTAGAGAGAACAGTTTCTCACATAGATATGTTGAACCAAACATTGATAGAAGTTTGGTAGTCATTTTGTGCATGTTTGGTAAATCTGTTGGCGAAAACTGTTCATAAAAATGTGCTAAGCTTGTTTGTGATTCATATTTAGCGTACAGCCGTACACATAATATACGCCTACTCAGCCCGGTACAATGCTTGCGCCTTGACTGCGCATATTGCCATCTAGTCGTTCCAGCACAAACTATTAGCGAGCAGTCAGCTCCTTGGCTCCGCTCACGCTCATGCAGTTGGCTCCAGGAGCTGCGCTCTCTCATTGCCCACCTATGCTCTAGGCCTTCCTCGTCCTCTCTTTCCAGTCATCTGTCTCTCCATCACTTGTTTTGGCATTCTTTCATCATTCATCCTTTTCACATGTCCATACTATCTCAATCTGTTCTGCTCCAGCTTATTATTCTGCTTCTGTACATTCACTTCCTTTCTCACTCTCTCTCTCCTAGTCTTCTGTACCATACTCCTCAGGAATTTAATTTCGGCTGTCTGCATTCTACTTCCATCTCTCCTTGTCATTGGCCAAGTTTCTGCTCCATACATCATTATTGGTAAATATAGGTCTTGTACATCACTGCTTTAGCCTTCAGTGGTACCGTATGTCTTTATCCCAAATTAAACTCCAAACCTGATGATAGAAAACACTCCCACATTGTATTCTCTTGTTGATATCCATTTCCAATCTTGAATTTTCCATCAATTCACTTCCTCAATATTTGAAGTAATAATAATAATAATAATAATAATAATAATAATAATAATAATAATAATAATAATAATAATATCGTATGGCCTCGGATGCCGGGTGCAATTTGTTGTTTGACACCCAGATGGCAGCTTGCATGTAAAATTTTGTCATTCCTTGGAACGCTATGAAAGTCAAGGAGGTTAGATATCTAAGCTCCTTGACACTATAGCGCTTTCTAGTAGAGAATGGAGGAACTTCGTGTTGGCGGAAAATCCAGAGATTAAATTTGCCATTATGAACACGGCCTACTGAATTCAAATAGGTTCTTTAACATGCCAACAACGTATGACATGCGTGACGTGATTTTTGTCTCCATTCAAAAATCACTTACCACGGTCAGGAGCGAACCTGCATGCTTGGGTTTGGTAGTCCGACACTTCCAGTTCTCCAATTTTAACAATCCCGTTTTCTTCTTTCTTTCCTGTTGTCATTACCATTGTCTGACTTTTCTCTACACTAACTTTTATTTCCCATTTCTCAATATTTTCCTTCATTACATCCAGCTGTTCTTGGACCACATTCTCATGCTCTCCCCAAATTAGAAATAATGAATAAACATTATCTTTCTTTTTAAAATATACCATTGCGCCTACATTACCGCCTTATTTCAAGCTTTAAATCTTAAACCAAAAATACATTTTCCTGGCAAGTATGAGGGCTGTTTTTTAAGTAAGGGCCTTTTTTTTATTAACCAAACATTTTATTTTGAAACCACATTTATTTTTAGGTTGTACATACCTTCCTCTATTTTTCTACGTAGTTGCCTTGTTTATTTAGGCACTTGTCATACCTTAAAACTAAGTTCTGAAATCCCTCTGCATAAAAGTTTGCCGTCTGCTCTGACAACCAAGAATCCACACTTGAGGAAAATCCATTGATAGATTGGTTATCATGAATCTTCGGTCCTCGTGATTTTTCGTGGCAATTTTAGTCACCAAGTCATCTGTGATCACAGACCTGAACGTTAATCAACATGAACATTTTCACGGCCACTTTTGAACTCGCGTACCCATTTTCGCACTTTACCTTCCGTCATTGCATTATCACCATACATCTCACAAAGCTGACGATGAATGTCTGCAGACGACATGTTTCTCACACTCAAAAAACGTGTCAGAGATCGTACCTCACACACGGCGGGTGAATCTTGAACATTGTAAAGATGCACAGTTCAGCGCACAGATTAGCTACACAGCTGCAACTGACGCCTGCTTGTTCGCAAAGGATGTCGGGAGGTATCACGCACGCCGCAACTACGGGCTTTAAAAAAATAACAGCCCTTACTTAAAAAACAGCCCTTGTAGGCAACCACAGTTAATAAATTTGACCCCCTCCCCACATTTGTGAGAAAGTTTTATGCCCTTTGTTTCAGGAGTTGAGTAATGGCATTGGTGTGGGGTATAGTTGAAGTCCATAGCAGCAAGACATTGTCTCCGTCAACAGTGGACTAAGAAAGAGCGCTGTGCTCACTCTCGACCAGTGATGTTACTGTATTCATACAATCAATTATTGTCCAGGATTTTATGGTTTGCTATTCATTCTTGAGAATTTGGTGGTAAAGGATGGCTCAAGACGAGAAGATTAGGCAGTGGCTGATTGAAGAGACAGATGATGGTGTTCCCGGAAATATATGCCATGGAAATATCGATGAATCAGAGGATTCGGATGCAGAACAGCCTGCAAATAGCGATCACGACAGTTCTACAGAAATTTCTGGTGATGAAGGAAATCTGTTTTACAACTAACATGATTAAGTCTTAACTTGTGCCATTATTTCAGTGTTTTGTTATGTATATAAGTCAAGAGTCTTAACATTGTATTATGTATACTAAACTTGTGAAAAAATTGAAATAAAAAAAGTATAATTAATAATATGTTCAATAAAGATAGCAAAAATACAGAATACCCAAGAGTGAGCGCAGTGCTCACCCTTGACCAACTGTGCTATGAAACATGGCTCGACCAGCAGAAGGTTACCTGTTTCCAGTTTCCTGCGTGTGGTGTAAAAGTACTCTCCATTTATGTGACGAAAAAAAGTCCGCAGAGGATCATGCTCACCCTCTCTTTGGTCACCAGCCTCAAAGAAGGTGGCTAAAATCATGGAAAAGTTTTCTGCAAACAACATCGATGCCTAGTACAAAACCCGAGGTAGCCAGGATACAGCTATGGCAATCCACCATACCACCAGATTGGATGAAGGCCAAGGAAAGGCTTCCAGCAGGCCACAACAACAACTGGGAAACTTGGTGGTCACTCAACAGACTTCGGAGTGGTGTTGGGAGATGGAAAGTTAATCTACACAAATGGGGATACCTACAGGAATCGGAACTCTGTGAGTGTAGGAAGAGACAGACCATGGCACAACCGTGTTCCTGTGAACTGTGCTCGTGCTCTTGCACGCACAACGCAGGAGTTAATGGAAGGTCTTGAAAGTGGTGTGACAGTGGCCCGTATATACATTGTTGTATATATTATTGTATTATTCCTTTGTAATATTGTGTAACATCCCTCGTGTGTATATTGTAGTGCTTCTGACTCGAATAAATAAATAAATATTTTTGTCTGTGCAAGTACAATTCTTCAACTTCACACCATTCCACTCCTCAGCCTTGCAGATCATCTTTTATTTAGGGGAGATCCATTGTGTCCATGGCCTGCCCCTAGGTCGCTTTACCCTCAGGTCCTTGACAAACCATACTCATGCTACGCTATTCAAGTGGCCAAACCATCTCAATCTTAGTGTTACTAGAGTTTCGTTAAGTGGTTTCCCTTGGCAGCAGGAAGTGGCACGAAGCATGGGGGCAGTGAGGGCTCAAGTCCCAGCTGCGAGAGACCCGTCGATCATGTCAAGAATCACCCTGTATTTGTAAATAACTCACTACTTATTCTCCTCATGCCATGAAAGGTAACAGAACAATAGCAATACTCACCTGGTATCTATTCATCGTATAGAGGATGACAGAGAAAGGGATGGACACACCGACCATGGCATGTGTAGAGGGCATGCCATATTCTAGTGCCCATTTCTTCTGGAGTCGAACGGCAGGAGGACATGACGGACGGGGCCAGCGTACAATATCTTTGATTCCTTGCCCTTGAAAATGAAGAGAGACAACTAAACAATAAGAATCATTTGATATTTTGCAGAATTCAGGTATTTTTAAAATTAGTTTTCACAATGTGTAGATTAAGGCTTTCACGGCCTGGAATACTATTAAAATTATTCGTGCTTTTGGGATATTACCGTGTGAAAATAAAATTTTAAATTCAAGACAATTCAAGAGGAACCTTGCCTCCTTTTTCAACAGTACAGAATAGAATACCTAGGAGAGTGGATAATGAATGATTCTCAGGAAAAGACAGCAATAGAAACGCGTATGCATAAATTACAAAGGTGTTTTCATATGACAAAAATATATTATAATAAATAAACCTTATCCTGGAACACTAAATTAAGGCATTATCAGACAGTGGTCAGACCTGAAACTCTGTATGTGGCAGAAACACTTAAATTAACAAGATTTGGTGATTTAGACAAATTAGAGAAGACTGAAAGACGAATTCTGAGAAAATACTGGGATCTAAACGAAATAATAACACAGAATATAGGTTACGACCAAATAGAGAGTTATATTTGAAATGTGAAAAATTAACTGATGTAATGAGAAAGAGAAGATTACAGTTTTTTGGGCACATTTATAGAATGGAAAATAGTAGACTAACTAAACAGATCTTGAACTTAAGGACTAGTTACAAATCCAAACCCACATGGTTCATTGAAATTGACAAAGATTTGACAAAAACGCCAGAATTCAGACAGACACACTAGCAAACAGATCACTCTTCAGAGAAGCTATTCAAAAGGCAGAATTTCAAGAAGGATGAAACAAACAACTCGCAGAAAGTGGACTCGAGGAGAAAGATCGTCGAAAGAAATTTGGAAACAAAGGAAATTGAATACAATGGACAATAGCCAACGTTGATTCATCGTACCCTCCAAATGGGTTATTCGAAAGAGGAAGAAGAAGAATAGGTTCCTCTCTAAACATCTAGAATTTCAAATTTTATTTTCACACATCAATATCTCAAACCTTGCCTCCTTTTTCAATAAAATTCTATTGATAAAGAAGGCAAGGTTCCTCTCGAAACATCTAGAATTTAAAATTTTATTTTCACACGGTAATATCCCAAAAGCATGAATAATTTTAATAGTTTTTACAAGTTTGATGGAAATTATTAGTATTATTTACTCCCCCTTGCCAATACTAAAAATATGTTTCTTCTTGCTGTCATTTCGGCCATCTTTGGACCACGCTATTTCAACTGCCTTTTCCATGTCTTTGCGCCTGGGCCTTAACGTTCGCCCAGTATTCCTGCATTCGTTTCCTATGCTGTTCCTTCCTCGCTTCAGTCCATGTCTTGCCAGTTTTTAGTTTAGGGTTTTCTTGGAATCCATCATGTTCTTGGAGTTTCGACTTTAGTGGAACACGTTTCTGGATATCCTCCTGGTTTATTCCCACTTCACGCTGGTCTTTTTCTACCTCGGTGAACCATGCCGCCTTGGTTTTCTTGTTAAGAAGAATACTGAAGATCCTATTGCTCAACCTTGTAGAACTCATACGAGCAATGTGGCCATAGAAAACTATCCTTCTCTTACGAATGGTGTCCGTGAGAGTAGAGTTCTTGATTGTGTCGTCTTCTGAACTCACCATTTTCTTTGATTGGACCTAGGATTTTTCTTAAGATCTGCCTTTCTCTTATTTCTAGCTTCTCGATCATACACTTTCTACTCATAGCAAGGCATTCGGCACCATATAAAGCCTCCAGTCGTATTAATGTGCAATAATGTCGTACCTTGGCCTTAATGGATATCGATTTCTTCTTTAGGACATTTTAAGTTAGTTGATATGCCATTTCCATTTTTCTGATCCTTGATGTAAAGGCTTCTTTCTCCGAGGAAAAATATGATGTTTATCAATATTTAAACGAACGTGTTTTGATATTCAATGATATCTTCTTTACTGTTCAACATTAATAAAATAAAATGGATATCCTTACAATAATTTGATTAAAATAAAATAAAATATCCACATATAAATTAAAAAAAAAGCACTAGAAGATGTTACTAAAAGCCAGAATCCATCGCTACTTTAAGTTAGTAACAACATCTTCTAGTGCTTGAAATTTTTTAATTTATTTTTTAAAATTTATATGTGGAACATTTTTTTTTTTTTTTTTTGAGTCGTTTCGGCCATCAATGGACCACGATGTTCTTCACTCATATGATCACTGTAAAGCTTGTTTTCTTGTCTGCCAGTAGATCTTCATTCTTGACGAATGTTCAGCTCTCCTTTCTTCCGTCCACTTGCAGTGAGGGCGAGGCATCACAGATGTTAAAGGGTGTAGATTACTGGTTGATTTAACCGCCTTTCTTTTATTTTATTTTAATCAAATTATTGTAAGGATATCTATTTTATTTTATTAATGTTGAACGCTGAAGAAGATATCATTGCTTATCGAAACATGTTCGTTTAAATACTAATAAACAACATATTTTCTTCTTCTTCTCCTCTCGAATTGGCCTACTTAGGACCACGCTTATTCAACTGGAGGGTCTTGATCTTCGCCCAGTATTGACGCAATTTCTGCCGGTGTAACTCCTTTCTTCCAGTGGTCCAGGGGGTACCTTTACTCCGAGGTTTCTCCTGAAAACCATGACTTCCTTCAAAGCATGCGTCACAGTCAGTCTGTGATGCAGATCTGATATTTCCAGTTTGTTAATGTCCATCTCGGTTACCATCAACCACGTGGTACGAACCTTCTTATTGTGCCAGAAACTAAGCGAACGATTGGTCAATCTTGTGGGAGGTAACTCGCTATATAGCCATAACAGACTATTCTCTTTTTTCTTCTACAATCAGAGAGTTTCTCCATATGTTCGTAAAGCTCAGAGTTATGTAGCCTATGAAATTCTTCATCTACTTTTATTACAGGACCGAGGATCTTCCGGAGAATTCTCCTCTCTATAATTTCCATCTTCTCCATCAGACCCCATCGGTTTAAAGAAAAACACTCCTTGGCATATAAGGCTTCTGGCCTTATGACTGGCTTATAATGTTTCAATTTCAAGTTACGAGATAAGCACTTCTTGTTGTAACTGTTCTCCGTCAACCAATAGCCCATTTCTAATTTATTGACAACATATTTTATTATTGACAAGGCAGATTAAATAATACTCTAATAATAGTCAATACGGATAAACCTTTACCAAACTTCTTTAAGTTTGATGGATGAATACTACATTTTTTAAATTTTAAACATATTTTAGAGACTAATAAATGCACAATGGTATTAAGGGAGTTCCACCAAAAGTCAATAAATTAAGTACTAGAATTAGTTTAATGTACTAGTTTAAGCCACATTGTTGTTTTCAGCATGTTAAACAATTGACAGTTACGAATACGATATTGATATTTTGTATTGTAGCAGGTTATTAATGCCCCTAACTGTTGGGTGATAATTGTAACTGTTGACCTTTGCCTAAGCTATGTTGTTTTAATGGGCGCCAAGACCTCAATGCAATGCTGAAATCTAAATTTGTATTTAACAACGTCTAGCTCTGGGAGAACACCTTCAAGAATCTATTCACTCAGATCGTGGTATGATTTGATCATTAACCCAACAAACAATTGTATCAGGAGAAGGAGTTGGTCTATATCTAATGCTACCTACTGAAAGCAAAGATTGCATTGTAAAAGAAATGAATTTATTATATAAAACAAGTATAGCAAAATTAATAATAATAATAAGTTTAAAATTTAAATTGGAGCGTTGCGATTTTAATATTACCGATAGAAAATTACGTGAAAACGGAGTCTGATAAATTGATTTTACTCTTATTTCCAAGCTATGAAGTTACTGAAATATGAAATGTAAAACAAAGAAAAATGAGAGATTGCGTATTTCTGCTTCATTTGCGCTTACCACTGGAAATTGCTAAAGCATTTCCCTCGTACTGGATGATGCTGTGTGCTTCCCACAGTCTCCTGGACGTCGCCATCTTCTTCGTTATTTGATGATATTCTGGTAGATTAGATAATTCTATGGTCCGTACATCGGATCCAAACCGTACAACCACCACGGTTAAGTTTCACAAAGATAGTCGCTAACTCCACTGAACATCGGAGCGACACGCACTTGCAACCGTACTCGGCAAGTTCTACACAGCTTCTTCTCATTCCACGGCGCGTCGAACGATATATGCACACGTTGGCTCCCCACTCCGGAGCCGTCTTCCAGCTTACGTCGTCTCCACAGATTGGCTGAGCACGCCGCTACTCCCCTCCTCTGCCTCATTACACTCTGCGGTAAGGGGAAGTCGTATTCCGTTCCAACAATTCGCCTTTTCTTGACGATGCGACCCAAGCTTGCGTCATGCTTCCCGACAAGATTAAGCTTGTATTTGAATTTCCAGTGACTCATGTCTCTCATAATATACCCTAACTGACGAAACTCTGTTAAATTCCGTAATCACATAATTTCCTATGATATTGTCGTTCGTAATAATTTGCTTGATAGCGTTTTCTAAGACATAGAAAACCTATCTGTATGCTTATAATTTTTATAAAATGCTCCGAAAATATCTTAATAATAATTATAATAAATTAATAATAATAATAAATTAACATGAAAAATTCTCTTGGCTGAACAATTTGCCGCGTAAATAAATATAGAATGGCTTCCTACTGACTTATGCCAGTTTCACAAAAACCCCTCGAAAAACACGTTACATATTTGCCTCGGATCATCGGATGATTTACCGTGACGACGGTCCATTATCCTATTATCCCAGACACGTTAATAAACCCCATCCAAAATACATATTACATAAATGAGATCACCCTAAATTACAGATATATACACTCATAATTTTTCTTCAAGCACTTTGCGTCAAAGTTTGTTGTCACTATGGATTGCACTTTGCAACCAGTCCAATGTTTTACATATAGAATAGTGTTCCACGGATATTTCCGCCTCTCAAATTTCTCTATGTTGGAGAAATAGACATAATTAATGTGTGAGCACTATGTATTTATGATGTCATATCACACGCATTGAAGGTGTTCTGATATATTTATATCACCATAGAACTTCCTAATTTCACTGGAGGTCCCCTCCTTATGGTGACATTTAATTCCACTTATCACTGACCACACGATCACACTATTGTGGCAGCGGCTCGTGACCATAATACTTAATCTCTCTTTAAAGTAGATTAAATTAATATTGACTTCTAAAAAAAAAAAAACAGTAAATGCGCATTACATATAACACCAAATATTTCTGTGCCGTAATCGCCCTGTCTTGTTAAGTTCCCGTAGACCATATTCTACTTAGAACTAGTTCTCAACACAGATCAATTCTTCTCACACAAATAATACCTTTGTACAAATTATCTTAAATTACACACTTACAAATCTTACATGGCGAGGCCGTAAACAGAAATCACGTGTGCTGATATGTATGAGTTTCATGAAGGACTGTCTCGCATTCTGATGGCCCATCTTTTGCCTCGTGGACGCCTTAAGCAAAAATACCATGTACAAGCGCTCACCCATCTCTTGGAGGCAAATGGGAATTCACCAGCGCTACCAAATTCTGGCCTTGGTGTATCGAGACATTTTAGTGCTCAAGAGCATCCGACAATCCCGTCATATTTCCCTGTACCTTAAAAACTCTCATTTACTTACATACTACCCCCCTGTGTGACTTCTGATACACCTGCCTGGTAGACCAACTCCTCCCACGCACCAAATACCACACTTACTCATTTGATAGGCTGGCTCGCCAGCTAAACACACTCACTTTATGACACATATTTTCGTAGACTATGTATATTATACGTTCCGTATAATCTGTTTCCCTCACTATTCTCCAGCACATATGCTGTTTTCCCAATACGTTTGGAAACTATAAATGTTTCTGCGTCACCTGCTTCCAACCTTGCAAGTGGCTCCCTTAAATGAACGTCATCACGTTGCTCTACCTAGCATATTACTCAGTGTCTGTAACGATGCCCTGTTGCTACTGTCCACACATACTAACCCTACCTTCCTATGGTGTCACACCTCTACTCGACACTATGACCTAAAAATGTCACTTCTGACTGACAGAATGAAGACTTAGACAGCTTCAAAGTGAACCCTGCCTGATCTAACTTCTGAAAAACTATATCTAAATGACGTAGATGCTCCTCAAAACTGCGTGAACTAATTACCATATCATCTATGTAAATGGTTACAAACTCTCCTGTGTCATCCCCTAATGCGATGTTTAAAGCCCTAATTAAAGCTGCTGAACTACTCTTTAACCCATAAGGTGTTCTACAAAATTGATAAAGGTTATATTTATGACTAAAAGCTGTAAATGGTCTATCTTCATACATAAGTGGCACTTGCCAAAAACTGGAACTCAAATCTACACAAGTGAAATACTTCTTCCCCTCAAATGTTTGCATCAACTCTTCAATGGACATGGACTTCAGCTGATCTGAACTGATTCTACTGTTAACTAAACGAGCGTCTAAACAAATACGAACAGTGCCGTCGGTTTTGGGTACCGTGATCAAAGAATTAACATACGGACTGTTAGAGTGCTCAATAATCCCATCTTCAAACATCTGGTTAATTTGTGCCTCAACTGCACTCTGATAAGCGAAAGGTACAGGATATCTATGTCCTGTGAATACTGACCTATCAATAACGTTCAATGAATGTGTATAGCAATTGGCCATACCAATGCGATCCTCAAAACCTCTCCTATTACACCATAACACATCATAGAGCCGAACACACTGTTCATCCTCTATATTTCCCTGAAATGCAGCCTCACGTAACGAGTCCTCTAGACTTCCGTTCGTAATCACACTGCCCACAAAACATGGAGAACCCCGCTCTACGGCTGGCGATATCTCATTTAAAGTACAAATCACACCTACAATACTACTCCTCTGAATATGGTCATTGAACGCTACTTCTACTTCAGAATCTCCCCATTTAAATTTCAAACTCCCTACATCATAACATAAGTTACCAGACACTCTACTTAGCCACTCTGAACCCAAGATAACACTGAATACTAAATTTGGAATTACAAGACAAATCTGCTTCTCTACATGATTATTAATTTTAATGTCTACTAAAACTTGCTTAGAAATTACTTTAGACCTCTTCCCAACAGCTGTGATAACAAATGTGCTTTTAATTGGCATCTCCTCAAAATTTTCTCCAGTTCCTTTCATTTTTATCATAAAATGCACTACTTATGCAACTCTTCATACAACCACTATCAATTAAAACATCTGTGTACGCCTCGGACACGTTAAATTTAACTATGGGGCTCTTACTAACCACTTCCTGAATAATACCTTCATCATTTAGTTCATGTAATAATTCATTTCTTACATTTAGGTCATAGGGTTCCTGTATAATTGTATGGACAGGGCATGCTACAGACTGAGATTCTGACCTTACTTCGCAGCCTGGTTCGCGTTTAAAGAACCGCTACAGCTGGCCGTAGTACTACTAACTACTGAACTGGTCTGGTTGTTCTGGGCTGTGTTGTCATTGTTTGGCTGTATATTACTACCACTAGGCTGTCCTCTTCCTTGACCCCTATTCTGGTTGTAATTATTGTCATTATAATTTCTCCCTTGATTTCCCCTGAAATCATTGTTTCTCCCTTGATTTCCCCTGTAATCATTGTTACTCCCTTGATACTGATTACCATAGCCATTTCCTCTGTTCTGATTTAGCTGATTATTATTATTTCTATTTTGAGCGTTGGCCCCTTCGCCACCGTTCCCTTGAACTTCTTGATGCCTGGCTTCATTAGGTCTATTATTATTATTACCCTGGTTCCGATTGAAATTGTCCTCATAACCCCCTCTCCATAGTGCATCAAATGTGCTTAACAAATTTTCTACTTGTGATATAGTCTTTACATTCTGGATACAAGCAGCCTCCTTGATCCTATAGGGAAAGTGCCTAAGTAGCAACCTCACCACATCACTTTCCTCCTTCAACCCATCCAGATATTTACACACTAATACCTGCCCTAAAAAGTATTCGGTCATGGTGGAGCTTCCTTTAGGGTTATATTTACCACACACTACTCCCTCACGATGCTGCGACTGAATAACCTCATTCCAGAACTTTTCACAGAATTTCATTTTAAAATCATTCATATCAGTAAACTTGTCTCTGTAGACAGCAAACCAATTCCTCGTTTCCCCCACAAACACTTGTTCTAAAATTTCAACTACCTGGCACCACTCAATACTACCATTTTCCAACCTCTCCCCGAATTTATTTTCTATAGTGTTCATGAACTCCATTGGGCACCCCTGTCGATTGCTGAACTTACCCAGTTCTACCTCCCTGTGTGTGCTATTCACAAAAACTGGCCTATTCTGACTATTTTCTTGCCTGATCCTAGCTTTTAATTTTAACTCTATTTCTGCGATTTTCTCCTCAGCCTTCCTCTCAATACTGTTTACTGTTAATTTAATGTTTCCTTCTGATTCTTCTACTTTATCATATAGCTTTGCTTGTTTCTCCTCAATCTTGCTAATGCTCTCTCTATTACTCTCTCTTAAATCATTTACTTCTGCAACTATTTGTGAGTGGACTTTCTCAATTCTACCCCCCAGCTGTTCCTTAACCTCTTTAGTTGCTACCTGAATTTTGTCAATTTCTCCCCCCAATTGCTTTTTGGCCTGCTGTGTTTCCAGTTGCACTAGTTCTTTTAAATTTTCAGCCTGTGTACTGATTCTAATTTCCAACTCCTCCTGTACTTTTCCTAATTTTCTGTCTACATCTGCAATAATCTCTTTAGCCTTTTCTTTCATCACCCCCCTGATCTCACCTCTAATCAGTTCGAATTTGTCACTCATTTCCCTACTGTTTTGTTCTAATTTAGCATTTAAAGTTTCAGTACTCTCTCTATTTTCCTTACTGTTTTGTTCTAATCTGGCGTTTAAAGTTTCATTACTCTCTCTATTTTCCTTACTGTTTTGTTCTAATCTGGCGTTTAAAGTTTCATTACTCTCTCTATTTTCCCTACTGTTTTGTTCTAATTTAGCATTTAAGGCATCTGTACTTTCTTTATTTTCCCTACTGTTTTGTTCTAATTTAGCGTTGTTTTGTTCCAGTTTTGCATTATTCTGTTCTAACTTTGCATTTAAGGCATCACTACTAACTTTGTTCTGATACATGAACTCGAGAAGTAAAGTCTTTAATTCTGGTTGGCCGCCTACACTCCCTGTTTCAGTATCGGGATTTACCTCCGCTACCCCGGTACTACCATCACTCGACATACTGCTCGTATCATCACTCTCCCGTTGATGACCACTACGTAACCTCATCTGTCTTTCTTTCTCATCCCCCATAATGATATACACTGATACAGACAAATAACCCCCAAAATACAGGCACAGAAATATATACCCTTCTCCTTCCACAAATGTTATTAGGTTTTCAGCCCCAAGTTGTCGGCGACAAATGTAGCAGGTTATTAATGCCCCTAACTGTTGGGTGATAATTGTAACTGTTGACCTTTGCCTAAGCTATGTTGTTTTAATGGGCGCCAAGACCTCAATGCAATGCTGAAATCTAAATTTGTATTTAACAACGTCTAGCTCTGGGAGAACACCTTCAAGAATCTATTCACTCAGATCGTGGTATGATTTGATCATTAACCCAACAAACAATTGTATCAGGAGAAGGAGTTGGTCTATATCTAATGCTACCTACTGAAAGCAAAGATTGCATTGTAAAAGAAATGAATTCATTATATAAAACAAGTATAGCAAAATTAATAATAATAATAAGTTTAAAATTTAAATTGGAGCGTTGAGATTTTAATATTACCGATAGAAAATTACGTGAAAACGGAGTCTGATAAATTGATTTTACTCTTATTTCCAAGCTATGAAGTTACTGAAATATGAAATGTAAAACAAAGAAAAAAGAGAGATTGCGTATTTCTGCTTCATTTGCGCTTACCACTGGAAATTGCTAAAGCATTTCCCTCGTACTGGATGATGCTGTGTGCTTCCCACAGTCTCCTGGACGTCGCCATCTTCTTCGTTATTTGATGATATTCTGGTAGATTAGATAATTCTATGGTCCGTACATCGGATCCAAACCGTACAACCACCACGGTTAAGTTTCACAAAGATAGTCGCTAACTCCACTGAACATCGGAGCGACACGCACTTGCAACCGTACTCGGCAAGTTCTACACAGCTTCTTCTCGTTCCACGGCGCGTCGAACGATATATGCACACGTTGGCTCCCCACTCCGGAGCCGTCTTCCAGCTTACGTCGTCTCCACAGATTGGCTGAGCACGCCGCTACTCCCCTTCTCTGCCTCATTACACTCGGCGGTAAGGGGAAGTCGTATTCCGTTCCAACAATTCGCCTTTTCTTGACGATGCGACCCAAGCTTGCGTCATGCTTCCCGACAAGATTAAACTTGTATTTGAATTTCCAGTGACTCATGTCTCTCATAATATACCCTAACTGACGAAACTCTGTTAAATTCCGCAATCACATAATTTCCTATGATATTGTCGTTCGTAATAATTTGCTTGATAGCGTTTTCTAAGACATAGAAAACCTATCTGTATGCTTATAATTTTTATAAAATGCTCCGAAAATATCTTAATAAAAATTATAATAAATTAATAATAATAATAATAAATTAACATGAAAAATTCTCTTGGCTGAACAATTTGCCGCGTAAATAAATATAGAATGGCTTCCTACTGACTTATGCCAGTTGCACAAAAACCCCTCGAAAAACAAGTTACAGTATGAAGGGTGTCACTATCTGGTAGCGTTGTAACCTATATTTTATGAGTTTCCCATGATAGGTTTTAATGTAGGCTAGTGGGTTTATTATTTCTTTATATCTATGTTATCGTGTTGGCAACGTGTTCAATTGCATTGGACACGTCTGCAGGAGATGCAGTATCATTTTTATTATTACTATTATCATATACGTATACTTTTTATTATTAATTATTCAATGTATTTTAGGTCACTTTTGACAAGATTCTGAAGCTAGCTCTTATCCTATGTTTTATAAGTATATTTATTGATGATGTTCAGACCACTGAACCAGGAGTCAGGTTCATGTTCTGGTCACACGTGCAGAAGGCAGCACTTCATGGACACTATTGTCTCAAGCAGGTATGCTCGCTCACCCCGGCGGGTGATGAGGAAACGGCCGAGCAAGTGCTATGAGTGGCTTGGGGAGACAAAGATATAACAACGAGCGCTTCTGAGAAGGACTCCCTGGTCTGAGGTGTGGCTTGAGGGACGGGCTGTAGCATTCAGACTGAGGGCACTGCTGGAGTTGATTCTTCCTCTAGACATTGAGATGACTGGTTGGGGAGTGTCTCTCTCTTGAGCTGAGTGCTTCGTGTTTCAACGGAAAGCTAAAAGCTTGAAGACTGTACGGTACCTTCGATTTGTTTTAGTATGGAGGGTATCATGTGATTGGGTTCTGGCTGTTATGCCACAATCACAGTAGTGCTAATACCTATGCAAATAATTGTGCAACGATGAAGAAGACCGTGATGGTGATGAAATATAAAGGCATGGCTGAACAGCTTCATAGTGGTGTAGAAATGAACTAGACATATACGGCAGACGACGGCATTACCGGTAATGTGAATACCAGCTTAAATATTATTATTTTATTATATTATATCTTTTAATTGCATTTCTTGTAGGCAGCTTCAGAATATAGAGTAAATTTACATAGGATAGTTTCTTTTTAGTTAGATGCCTGTAAATCTTCCTACATCATTATTAGTTTATAGGAGGTTTGGTAAGGCCTATGTACGAGCCAGTCCTTTCAGAATATCTGCACACGCCCGGAGATAAGAGTTTCAAGAAGGTGGATTTGTTCATTTACATTACAACTAATTATTTCATTTGCTCAATGTTTAAAGAAAGGCCATTTATGAGGCAGAATATTCATTTTTACTTAT
The DNA here is from genome assembly GCA_946902985.2 of Meconema thalassinum. Classification (NCBI taxonomy): domain Eukaryota; kingdom Metazoa; phylum Arthropoda; class Insecta; order Orthoptera; family Tettigoniidae; genus Meconema; species Meconema thalassinum. The sequence goes on along the minus strand of OX336399.1, from coordinate 159,544,823 downwards.
TTTTTGTATCTTCAAAGTTACAAATGGCTTCTCTGGTTGAAGATATCTTGTGGCTAAAATTGAAAGATTACAGTGTAATCTTTCGTATTTCTATAGAACTAAATAAAAACTTACCTAGTATATATAAAACTTATTGACTACCGGTATCATTATTAATGTTTAAAATGTTCTTAAAAATATAGAAATGTTAAAAAAGAACAAATTAGATTTGTTACAATATCTGGCAAGGGAAGATCATAAGATAAAGAAGAAAGAAGCAAACAAGATTGTCGCAGAGGAGAGGAAGAGGTGGATGGTAAAGTGGACAGAGATGATGGAGGAAGACAGCAGAGGAAATAAGAAAGTACTTTATGGGATGGTCAAAAGTAAGAGAAGAGGTCTGCGACAGGATGTGGTAATGATGGACAAAAACGGAAATGAGGTACACAACAAAGAAACACTCAAGACAGTGTGGAAAGAGTACTTTGAGGATTTGCTGAATCCAAATGGTCATAGGGAGGAAGACAATGTATTGGAAGATGGAGAAGACAACACAGGAATGGAAAAGGACCTGAATTGGAGAGAACTGGAGATGGCTATAGACAAGATGAAAGGAGGAAGGGCACCGGGTGTGGATGAAGTGAGTGTTGAAATGGTGAAGGCAGCAGGGGAGGTTGGGAAACAGTGGCTGTACCGTGTGATGAGGGTGATATGGAAGGAGAAAAAGACCCCAGAAGATTGGAAGAAAGGATTAATTGTCCCAATATTTAAGAAAGGAAGCAGAAATTACAGGGGAGTCAAACTCATACCTCACTGTGCCAAGATATATGAAAAGATATTAGAAAGTAGAATACGAGCCAAAGTGGAGAGAAAATTGAGAGAGGAGCAGTATGGATTCAGACCTGGGAGATCAACAGTGGATCTCATATTTTCAGTGAGACAGCTCCAGGAACACCACTACGAATTTGGAGAGGATCTGTTGATGGCCTTCCTGGACATCGAAAAGGCCTATGATAGTGTGTGTAGGGAGAAGTTTTGGAAAGCAATGGAAAACATGGGAGTGGAAAAAGGGACTGTAGGCAGAGTGAAGGAGATGTATTGTGGAAGTGTGAGTTGTGTGAAAGTTGGAGGGGAAAGAACAGACTGGTTCAGACAAATGAGTGGCCTGAAACAGGGTAGTGCGCTGTCACCCCTTCTCTTTATTGTGGATAATGGACGAGGTAATGACACGGATAGCAGGAAAGATAGGAGAAGATAAGATTAAAGCAATGGTGTTCGCAGATGATCTCATGGTCTGGGGAAACAGGGAGAAGGAAATTCAGGAGCAACTGAAGGCTTGGGAAGAAACAGTGGGAGAGTACGGATGGAAGTTCAACATCAGTAAATGTGAGATCCTGTTAACGACCAGGAAAAAGGACAGACCAATGAGTGGGATAACACTTGGAGGTGGACAGCTGAAGAAGGTGGAAAGTCTCAAGTACTTGGGAAGTATAGTGGAGGAAAATGGGAGAAATGACAAAGAGATTACGGAACGTGGCAGACAGGCAGAAGCATTTCTGAGAAGCATTAGGAGCTTAGTGTGGAATAAAGATGTCCCACAAAAAAGCAAGGAAGTGTTATACAGAAGCTACTATATCCCGATACTGACCTATGCTTCAGAAACGTGGACAATGAAGAAAAGAGACATCAGCAGAATACAGGCAGGTGAAATGAAGTTCCTGCGAAGTAGGATCGGAGTAACAAGAAGAGACAGGGTGAGAAATGAAAAGGTCAGGGAAATGGTGAAAGAGGAGCCCTTGCAAGGTAGGATTGAGACATCAAGACTGAGGTGGTATGGACACTTGAAGAGAATGGATGAGAAGAAGATTCCCAAGAGGATACATGAGATGCAGAAGTAACGACCAAGGGGAAGACCAAGAGATAGATGGCTGAAAGGAGTGGAGGAATGTGTCAAGAAGAGAGGCGAGGACTGGACCAGAGTAACAGCGGAGAGCTGGTGGAAAGAAAGGACTAACTGGCGAGGCTTATGTTCCAAACAGACCCAGCCTGGGGCTGGAAACTGTACAAGATGATGATGATGATGATGATAATATACTGCAAATTGATTTTGGCAAACAAGCTTATTATTTCTTCTACTGCAGTGATGTTAATGCGGATGCCATTTTGTGGTTGAAGGCGTCAATGACATTAATCATACTAGGGCATTGTCGTTGATACCTTCGAACACAAAATTGCACTCGCATTGTCACCTCTGCAGTAGAAGAAACAATAAGAAATTATAAGCTTGTTTGCCAAAATGAAAATATACACTCACCGGCAAAGAAAGCGAAACACTATGAATTTGAGACTAAACTCAATGTTGGACCGTTCCAAACCTTGTAATCATATACTATGACATTACAATAATATAGCAATGTATCATAAGTTAATTACCCTAATTTGCACAATAAATGATAAACATTATTGATCATGACAATCACAACAGTGCACAAACACGAATTTGGAAATGTTGAAATCTGGAATCCATCGTACTGGCCTCTGACCTGTTGCACTGTATGATTACGAAATGTTGTAGACAAACCGTAATGTTCACAAAAATACGAGGCACGAGAATTCACTGCTGTTTGTGGTTATTGTTGTCCCAAGGCGGGAAACGGTAGCATTGGTGTTGCGATTGTCACGATCAATATTGTTTATCAATTGTTGCGCTGAAACTTCTCAAATGAGCTAATTAAATCACGGCACATTGCCATATCCCTGCAAAGTCACAACATTCAATTTACCGTATACCAGGTTTAAAACGGTCAAACATTGAGCTTTGTCTGATATACGTAGTGTTTCGCTTATTATGCCGGTTAGTGTTAAGGTGCGTTCAAAAAGTAACAAGCCGGAGGCATAATTACAGAAACCAGTACCTGTATCATGACGAATAGAAGGAACTAGTGTGAGGACTCCGCCATTATAGCACGGTAGTTTGGGGTCCCGCCGCTACAAGCACTGCAAGCGATAATCTCCATCAACCTGTACCAGGGTTGTCGGCACTACAAGCACGCCATCAAAAAACAGCAGTTGAAAAACAAGCAACAACTCCATAAACCCATCCCCTCACTCCTCTCCCTCTCACCAACACTTCCCCCACGCAATCCTAGCACTCTACATCAAATCCTACAGCTTTTAATCACGCCAGCAGCACAATAAACTTAATAAATCCGGGCTACAGAACAGGCCAAAAAACTACACTTTAAGCTAAACCAAATTCACTTCTCAGCTCGACATAAGCCATAATACAAGTTAAAACCTATACAAAACATACTCTCCCAACTGTTTTACAACTATTCAACTAACTATTCGCACTCAAAACCTAAAATCCCTGAAACGGGAGCTAATTTAAAAACGCAATAGCCTAGCCCGATTACGTCTCCGGCAGTGCTACCGCATATGCATTTCAGGGTGTATGTAGCCCCACCAGTTCCTGTGCACCCTAGATAATTCTACACCCTCAGGGGCTTCCGGCTGGTGAGTTCGGGAGTTGGCGACCCCGAGGGATTCCTGAGCTGGGTCCGTTTTCCCCTTTTGTCCCTTCCCTTTGGGGCTGACCCTCTCCTCTCTCCCCTCCCCTCTCCTCATAATCCTCTCCTCTTTTCCTTATATTTCCTTTTCTCTTTCAGATTCCCGCACTGTTTTTGTTACTTGGTTCCCCGTGTATCTAAATTCCCTTTTAGGATTTTTTGGTAGGTATTTTTAATCTACGTCGCATTTTGTAAGTCTTTTCGATCTAGATTGCATTTTGTGTGTGTTTTTCAATCTCAATTGCATTTTGTAAGGATTGACAATCTAAATTGCTTTTTAGTATGTCTTTCAATATCCGGGACGGGGCTTTTGTTAGTTTTTTGAATTTCAATTGCATTTTGTATTTTCAACCTACCCCGCTTTGTTCAAGTAGTTAAGTCTCAATTGCAATTTTGTGGGTATTTTGAATCTCCATTACATTTTGTGCGTATTTTCAATCTCATTTGCATTTTGTAAGTATTTTGATTTCACTTGCATTTTGTAGGTATTTCGACTGTACGTTGCATTTTGCACGTATTTTGGACTTAACTTACATTTTGTGCGTATTTTTCAATCTATTCCTTTTCGAGTATTTTCGTTCAAAATTCCCTTATGTACGTATTACCGCTCTCCATTTGGTGAGTAGTTTCAATCTGAATTCCTTTTTGTAAGTATTTTCCCTGCTACATAAGGCATAGTTGTTGGGACTCATTGTCTTTTTTTTATCTAAACCATTTTCGTTTCATCCATAGCAGTGAGCTGTTTTTTATCTTCATTCTTTCATTTCACGCCATTTGATTTCATCAGGGGCCGATAACCTCTATGTTAGGCCCCTTAAAACAACAATTATCATCATCATCATCGCATATGCATTCATAACTTCACAATAACTTCCAAATTACGACTAAGTGAGCTATCTGCCTGAGTAGTTACAGGTGTTACCGGCTTGCCTGGGACGATGGGTCACCAAACCGGTATTTAAACTCAATTATTAAGCTTTAATTAACCAAATTGAGAGGAAACAGATCAGACCAAAAAACGTACACTTTAAGCTATACCAAATTCACTTCTCAGTTCGACATAAACTTTAATTCAACTCAAAACCTACACAAAACATACTCTCCTTACTCTTTTACAACTATTAAACGAACTATTCGCACTTAAAACCTAAAAACCCTGAAAAGGGAGCTAATTTAAAAACGCAATAGCCTAGCCCGATTACGTCTCCGGCAGTGCTACCGTAAATGCATTCATAACTTCACAATAACTTTTGTATAATTTGGTGCAAAATGATGGGTTTTAAAGCTATCTGGATTCAGTTTTTCAACCAATTTATTGTGATGTTTTATGTACGGTATGGTTAATGTCAAACGCAACTAATACCATTTTATCCATAATGTAGAATCTTGGGCTTATGCCGTGTTTTATTTATTCAAACTCGACGCGTTTCGAAAGAAACCATGTCTTTCTTCATCAGGAATAAACGGAAATACGACTAAATTGTTGCTAAGAGAAAGCAACAAAGAAACTAAAAAAGGTGCCCTAAGATGAACAATGAAGTGTATCTAACACGTCCTTCGAGAAGTGTATGTGGCATTCTTTTCCAGGCCGAGAAAGTAATTACCGGAAAATTAAACTCAAAATCGATGTGGAGCGAAATATTTATGATTGTATCGATTCCAAAGGAACAATTTCAGTTGATCATTCAGGAGCTGGCTGCTGTCTTCAGCGTGTCATGGATATTATCCCTAGACTTGTTTATTTTGGGTGCCGATTCATCTTCAGAACGAAGGAAATCCGCCGAGATTTGCAATCTCGAACATCTGCCAAGTCTTCACGCAAGCTTTCGAAAGTTCAGTACCGTAGCCGACAAAATGAATTGGTAAGTAGAGAGTTACTTTAAATAGTTTATGTGTGCTTGTTTTAATATGCTGGGGATTAGCCGTGTTTTTTATCTGTTTCTCTATACTCCAGGAATCTGTGCGTTCCGTAACATGTAATGAAGACCGTAGTTCTTATTTCCATGAATTATATTTTCCATTGTGCCCTGCCGTGCTATTTTAATTGTAACAGCTAATTATTTTTTAAAAGAGTACTAGTTACAAAGTAATTCGTTTCCCTTAGCACCATCCCTTATACCAGCTGACCCCGCCAGTGTGGAACTTACCCACTCTAGCGCTGCCTGGCGGGGTGCGCTTGAACTTCAGGAGTCTTCTCACTTTCTCCTTCTATTCGTCATGCCTGTATGTTAGAAGTATTGGCCCTGGCTGTTGAGGCACTTGTCCCACAGTGACATGAGGCGGTGAATGGCTGTCTCAAAATTCCCTGGGCTGTGATGTGAACCAGTTCCGCACGTACAGCTGGACGTCGGCGTCCGAAGTGAATCGTTGGCCCCGCAGAGCCCTTTTCAGGAGACCAAACATGGCCTAATCACAGGGAGAGAGGTCTGGATTGTATGGAGGGTGGCCGAGAACCTCCCATTTGAATTTCTGCAGGAGTGCCGCGACTGTGTTGGCCGTATGAGGTTGTGCATTGTCGTGGAGCGACCATGGCGGCTATGGCGTTCACTGTCACTCTGCGGGCCTGGGTAATGAGTGCATGAACCAGCTGGACGTTGTCATCGGTAATGCACGGGGGGGGGGCAGACCGGGCATCATAGACTAACGACGCCCGTCCTTCCCTGAAGCGCTTGTGCCACCCCTTGACCCTTGTAAGGGACATGCAGTGTTTGCCGTACACTTGTGACATTCGGTGATGAATGTCTGTTCCCCTACTCCTTCTGCTGTCAGAAACCGAACAAAACCTCTTTGCTCTTCGTTTGACGCCTCCATGTCACTGTTTGCAATGCGACTGCCAGCGTTGGACGATTGATGCATGCTGCTGCTCGCTTTGTATCGTCACGTAACGTGCAAGCGTGCCCTCTAGCGACGGGCTGTGACCTTCCATGCTCTGGTCGGAACCACACCTCGTTAAACACACCACGATTAGCCAAAGTCGTCACCGGTTTGCGCATTCCAGCCTCCAGCTCGTTACTTTTTGAACGCACCTTATACATACAACGAAACTAGGCTGTCCAATAATACGCTAGGCAAAATTAAATATTTTAACAAAGAAGTAACTGACGATAAAATGATGCAATATTTTAAATATTGCTGCCGTTCCCTACTAATTATATTGGCTAACCCTGAAACTAAAATTCGATTAGTTTTTTTAAAAATAATCAAGACCTCAAGGATTAAAAAACTGTGTTGAGAAGATTAAGGGACTTTTAGACTTTTTAAACTTTTTTAATTTATAAGGAAAGCCTTAGGATTTTTATGTAAAGAATTTTAATGTTTAAATATTATATAGCTGAAGATGAGCTAACGAGCAAGCTTGAAATATGTCCAAATAAAATGAGGATAAATAAATTGTGACTGGGCAGACAGAACCTAACAAATTGTTTCACTGCACTCAGAATTTATTTATAACTCCTAAAATTACTATGCTTATCAAAACAAAACATGAAACATCTATTCAATTATACTTGTTTCAACCCTTCAATGGAGTCCTCTTCAGCTTAAATCTAATTAATTATCTAATTCTGGTTGGTTCCCTAGTTTATGGGCTGCGACAACGCGGACATGTAGCCCCGTGTACTTTGGGTGTGTGCAGAATCTGTCTGATAACCGGTGTTAATTGTGATGGCTGTATTAGTGTGTGTTATCTGTTTTAATTCAAGTAAAGACTGCAGACAATAATTTCAAGTAGTTCCTACTTTTGCTACCAAATTCTACCATCCACGACACCTAGCTTGCGGACTTTGCTACTAGATGGAATCGCAGTCAGCACCTGGCAGAAATGTTGGAACTAATAGAGCGTTATTAATTCTAACCTACAAATTTTGGCTTCACACAAGTGTAGTTAGAGGAAGGTCCTTTTTCAAGCCATATATCTATGACATGGGACCGCCGGCTGTACTTCCCCTCCAAAGGAAGGCATACCGAGGAATTTTTAACGCTCTTAAAAAATCCAACGACTTCGGCCGGGTTTGAACCTGCGACTTTAAGCATAGAAGCTCAGCATGCTACCAACTACGCCTTATCTAATTGTATGGACACAAAGATCCCATGCTGATCTCACAAAATGCCTCCACTGAACTCTGTTTTGAGCGAGTTCTTGCCAGTTGTCCACATTCAGATGTCTACCAAGATTGGAGATTTCATTTTTCCAGGAACTCCATGGTCTTTCTACTGGACGTTTTCCTCTTGGTTCTTCTTTAAAGATTTGTTAAGACTATCCTATCATCTCTCACAGTGAAGGAAGTGGGAAAAAAACAGAGGCGGTATGCTATCCAAAGATATTTCCCTGTCATACCCCAACTTCAAAAAAGCATACCCCTCCCTTACAACGTAACGTGATATGCAGGAAATTTGTTCTATTCACTCAGAATTGCATCATGCTTAAGTAATAAATTTTATTTTTCACTTAAAGAATATATGTGTAAATTATTATTTAGGCTATATGAAAATCCACAGCCTGCTTCCAGTCTCCGACCGGGTCAGGAATGGAATGAATGAAGCCCCCATCTAGCAGCGAGGATATGAACTGTGCCGGCTGCCGAGGCCTGACGCACTCCTCTGGGGCACTGATTAAATGAATGACAGATGAAATGAAATGATAGTGAAGAGTGTTGCTGGAATGAAATTTTGACAGGGAAAACCGGAGTACCCGGAGAAAAACCTGTCTGCCTCCGTTTTGTCCAGCACAGATCTCACATGGAGTGACCGGGATTTGAACCACGGACTCAGCGGTGAGAGGCCGGCGTGCTGCCGCCTAAGCCACGGAGGCTTTATTTAGGCTATATAGATAAATAAAATTAAATGAGTGAAGTGGGGAACTAAATTGATTTTTGTTTGTTACTGGCATATAATTAGCATCCGTATAAGAACTCGCTTTATGAGTTTTGCTGCATGGATGGCCATGGCCGTTCTTTTTTTCCACTCTAGTTAACTGCAGCGATGCTGAAGCGCTTCACAGGTTCGCTTTAAAAAGGAACGCACGGTTCTATATTGGCAATGTCTACAGGCGAATGTTTATCGGTGAAGGTAGCTTGGTACCAGTGGATGAATGATCATGAAAAGTAATTATATTAATTCCTATGGCGAAAAAAAAATTAAAATCCACTGGTTTTCAGTGGCGGTATGCTATTTGACATTGAAAGCAGTGACGGTATGCCATTGGGCCTATGAAAGCAGTACCGGTATTCGATACCGGCGCATCCCGCCTCACTTCCCTCCCTGATCTCCTTAGTAAATGACCAGCCCATTGAAGTCCTTGGGAGTTAATAATGTTGCGTGTTGGTGTTTGTCATAAATGATTGTTAATTCATTTTGGGCGCCCTCGAACTGCCTTCACTGAGTGCAACATGACGCGTTGACACTAAAAAAGACAAGCATGTCACTGTAATTGAAATTGTGCCAAGACTTGCAATAGGACACAGTGCACGAAGAGATTCGTGAGTTAGGCTATCGAAAAGAGTGTTCCTACAGAGCCATACGGTTACTCACCAAAGAGTGTCTAATAACCCGTGTTTTTGTGGTGACTGTAGTAATGTAATTCACAAGTTAAAAAAGTTTTTGCCACATGGTTGAAACTACATGTATCATATCAAGTTTTATGGGCTATTTACAAATATGAACATGAAAATATTCCATCATCTTCAATTTTTTAGAAAATCACTAAAATATATCTAAATATATGAAAAAATATTGAATAATTAGTAGTAATTAATATACATAAATTATGATAATTATGATTATAGTTATAATTATCAACGAAGTGTAGACTTTCATTGTCTCTCTTAAAGCTAGTTTGCACAAATATTTGTCCATTCTTTCATGCCTGAAGAGCCATAGGGACGTGACGTTCGGTAGTTCTTGCGAAAGGGATTAGGGAGGTTTATTGCTGTAAGAACTCAGCCAACAGGAGATAGTTGAGTGTGTGGGGTGAGGTGGGTTTCCAACATGAACCATTCAGATGTAATGTTTACAGTGGTGTAGGCAGGCATGGGGGAAAATCTGCATGGTTGTGATTTATGTCTGCTTCACCACTGCTTCACTTGGTGATGTACAGTTGTCGCTTTTCAGCCTGGCTTCCCATTTCAGGCTATACACGCCTTCACAACCATGTACAATCACAGTCCCGAAGCTTGGCTCATATTTTTCTACCAGCAAGGACTGTGTTGTGTTGCTGTACGTTATTGTTGCTGGATTTATGTTAGCATCATGTAACAGTTATACAGGGAGATTCTTTTGCTGAAGCAGGGCCGGCGACCGGCTGCGCGCGCCTTCCGCCAGCCAACCGAGCTCGGGCCACGGATAGCGCGCAGGTGGAAACAGTAACTAAGCCCATTAATTAATGGTAAATTCACCAGCAAATCATGATTAAAGAACTTACCTTTTCACAAAAGATGCTGAAAATGTTTCCCCTTCAGCTGACAGACAGGCGTTGTACCGTGTTACACGTATTTCCCTTCTGTTGTGAGGGATATTGTTCTCTAGCCCCACTAGAGTACGGGCAATTGATATGTACACTTTGTATTTTAAATTACCCCACAATTTAACATAAAGCGGGTTTTGGTCCGTGCTTCGATTAATCACAGTAAGCAAGCAGGTGGGAACAGGAGTAGCTACATAATGTAACGATGTAGCTTCCCAAGTTACTGTCTGTCAGCTGAAGGAGAACATTTTCAGCATCTTCTGTTGAAAGGTAAGTTCCTACCTTTAACTGGTGACGTGAGGCCACCCAGATTCCCAAGAAATAAAAAAAACATGTGTGCTTCTTTAATTAAATCTTGCAAGAAGCTGTTGTTTATGTTACCTTCTTATCTGTGCGCTGACACTACACACCCTCGTTGATGACAGTTTAGTGACTTAATGACCCTGGTTATCGTGCCTGCGGTTGGCTGGCGGAAGACGCGCATGCCCGGCTGCCGGTCGTCGGTCCCGCTCCAGCAAAAGAATCTCACTGTATCTTTAATCATGTGTTTTACGAGAGGAGATGTGCAGTGCAATAAACTGATCAAATATTAGAAGCCCGTTATGTGAGAAGTGTTTCTTAAGTGTATAAATATTTCTTGTTTTATGAATTACACAATTACACTAGGAAATTAATTGTTACTCCTCGTCCTATCTCATTGGGCATATTCGTGATGACCGACTGAAAAGTCATTCTATTAATGTTCAAATAACAAGAAGAAGAAACCCGAGTTATATTTCCAAAGGGCTCTGAAAGGTAAGACTTGAGCCAAGAATTTGAGGCTAATATTATAAAGCTTTTCAAACAAACAATGGAACTAGGTCTTTAACTGGTTATAAACAAGAAGCATCTCTCGGTAGGATATCTATGCATTTTTAAAATTAAGCCATAAGCAAACTTAAATCTCAAAGACGTGCTGATATTTTAATTTTCAGGAGTAGAAAATAGCTTTTAAATAGTAAGAGAGCTGATTTAATGAATAAAGGTGTGGACTACAGTATTTGTACAATAATATAAAATTATGCTTGAATCATTTTGAAGCATATTCGAAGAATAAAATAGAGGAAATAGAGATCATACGTCAAATAGCCAACATCAACGGTTATAGTCATAACTATATCAATAACCTTGTTCATAAAATAAAAAACAAACCGAAAACTACACTAGTCAAAATTGAACCCGAAAAGAAAAAATTTGCAACCTTCACCTACGTGGACCGAAGCATTTATACAGTTTCTAACATCTTAAAGAAACATAATTTAAATATCGCCTTCAAAACCAACAATTCTAATTTTAAAAAATTCTTTAATTCAAGTAAAATCAATCACACCAACAAATATTCCAAATCGGGTGTATATGAAATCAAATGTAATTCTTGTCCAGCCAATTACGTGGGTCAAACAGGTAGAAGCTTTCGCATTCGTTATAACGAGCATTTTTCAGCAATAAAACAATAAAACTACATGGCATCCCACATGGAAGATAGCAAACACAGTTTCACCAGTATAGAAAACGATGTCAACATATTGCATTACGTGTCCAAAGGCAGTCTTATGAATATTTTGGAAAACACACACATCAATGTGTTACAAAGGTCCAATGCACACAAAAATTTGAATTAAATCAATTTTGACACCAACGTATTGTTCGATACAATAGCAGACCACCTCATTTCCAAAAAATCTAAACACTCCACAGACAACAGTAAGGTCATTGACAGGTATTCCCGCCCCACCCCGGGCCGTTCCGATCACTTCCACTCCGCATAGTTCCTCCCCTTTACCTCCCCACACCCCACCCGTTCTCCTCCACCACGACAGGCCAGCAGCTGACTCTGCTTACAGCACAAGCGGATCAGTTGCACACACACACCGGACCATAAACAACATAGCACTTGACCTACCTATGTCGCACGGCATTGGTATTCAACGTCGGTAAGTCAGTCAAATTTCACTTTTTCCACGCAACTTTTATTCTTCATGGGCTATTAAAATAAATTTCTCATTTTCTTTTTCTCAATTTTTCTTCAGGTGTATAGGCCGATCACCTGGAACTGTATCATGTCATAGGCGCATTGCATTCAAATCGTTTCCACGTAAGTCCGCTTTGTTCAGGGTAGTCCTTAAAGACTAATAATTTGTATTTTTCAATATGGGTTCAAATTTCAACCACCGGACGATTCTCATTTCAGGTCCGTTAAGAAGATAATACAAGACAGCAAATCCACTTTATGTGCTAATGCAAATTTTAAAGTCAACAAGCCAGGACACGTCATCCCTGTTTTCATGGTGCCAGCAACATATTTATAGTCATATTCCAGCGCACTTTTAAATAAAGTGCTGTAATCAAAGTTTCCACTTTGTCATCACTAATCCAATATTACTACAAGTTGTTGAGTTACATAGGCTCATGGACACGAACAAAATACTCATATCTTCTCCCGACATATAAGTTTAATTATGACTGTGTATTTTAACCATCACACACTTAGCAAGAATGTGTCGTAACAGCAATTACATATCAATGTTGATGTAAACAATAGGAATGTTTTAATTGTTCTTAAGTTTATCATGTTGTAATTTTAATAGTTTTTTAAGTGTTTTAATATCAATGTATAGTTGTGTTTTGACATTGACGAGGTCAATTTTGTCTGTGGAATGGTGTTTCTTAACATAAATGTAAAGGGCTGAAGAAGGAATTATTAGAAATTCCGAAACATGTACCCATGAGACGATAATATAGCATCAAATTGTGTTGATTAGGCGGAAACTTTGTATTTTTTTGTTACTGTCATTTAATTTTGAAGCAAGCCGATTTATGTCGTCAGGATAATGCTCACTAACTTAGATGTGGCACACTGTTTGTTAATTCTCGTATGGAAATACAGTCTCCCACATGACTGCTGTGAAGGTACGGTACACAATTGTTAAATTGACATTGTAATTGCCAAATTCAGGAATGAAAGGTTTCAATCCCACAGAAAAAATAAGAAGTACCTACAATTGAGCCATTTAAGACCTAAAGATCTGTTTGACAAATCCCAGTGGTAACTTTACTAATCAACTATAGCCTAAAGTTATCGGTAAGTTACTCCATTTTTTTTTAAATTACTAGCTTTTGAAGTGGCAAAGAATTTTGATATCGCTTAGCTTTTTACAATAAAGCCCATATGCCCGTGACTATCATTGAGACAAATACATGAATAAAATTTATAACTAGTCTCTCTTAAGTTAACAGACCTGGGGTTGGTTTGCAGCAACTCGCCAATCTTCTCTATTCTCCGCCATCCTATTCAATTCACGATATGATTTTGTGTTCGTGTCTGTCATTAACTGTGTGATGTATGCAAGTGGTGGTCTTCCTCTTGTGGGCTATTAATTCTATGTAAGGACTCATTAAATATGTCATACAACTGCAAATAGATATAATTGTGAGGACTGAACTAATAAAAGCAAAGCAAATGTTTTTATGTTCCTATGTATTAAAAGTGGAGAGTTTATCAACACTGTGGCTTCTCTATTCTGAAGTAGTTAGATTAACATGACATGTTTACAATTGAAATAATCGCTCAAGTGAGTCAAGATTCATGAAACTCCTGCAAATGTGAAATCAGCTGTTCCGAGAATAATGTGCCCAAGGCAGTTGCCAGCTCGCTGGCCGCCTCGCGACTGAGTATCTTAGACTGTGGTAATATAACTCCGTCCTCCCAGGGTTGCCAATCTAACTTTATCCCTGCAAAACATAGCTTATTTCAAACTGAGCCTAGCGCCAAATAATTTTGAATCCCACCTAGCGGGACAATATTAACTTTTATTCTTTTCTTGGTGGAAGGGAAGTTAACTTATATGTAAATTAATCTAGTTTTAATTTAAAATAACGCATTTTAATAAGGTCCTAGAAAATTCTATGGGTACATGAACACTAATTTGGAGATCATTGTTAACTTATTGAGCGTGAGTTAGTCGTCAGCCGAGTTGCTTCATTTTACATAAATGTACGTCCAGCAATTCCCTGGTTGCAACTGAGTGAAATTTGTCTTGCGTATTGTAAGCTACTAAACCTTTTTCTGGCTACATGACTTATGCTTACAATTGAAATAATCACTCAAGGGAGTTAAGATTCATAAAACTCCTGCAAATGTGAAATCAGCTGTTCCGCAAATAACGTGCCCAAGGCAGTTGCCGGCTCGCTGGCTGCCGCGAGTGATGATGTCACTCCATCTACCAAGAGAATGCAATTTCGTAATGCAGCAAGCTTCGCGACTGTAAGAAGGACCTACTACTCCGTGAACCTGAGAGGAATGTGGTCTATGAGGAGTGATGGTGACGAGTGATGGGGGTTCCCGGTCCGTGCGTAGCAACTGAACCAAATATATTGGTCGGTGTTCTCACTCATTCGCAACGGCCTTATGTTAGCAATATTGGAATAGACAGGAATTCCAGATAACACAACCTGCCACTTCACTTCACCTCACCCCACAAGTTCGCAGAGCAGTAGGTAGGTGACAAAAATCTTCGAAAATGGTATTTTAGGCGTTCAGAGCTGATTGCAACATAAAGCACACGTTTCTGTTGAAATAAGTAAATAAACATAAAAATGAGTATTGTATAACTCATAAATCAACATGATACATCGTGAGAGGACAGGCCCACTTTGGCTGAGACTCCTGTAAATGTTTTCAACCAGTTAACTATGAGAGCAGAATTAATGAGCACACCCCCTTTTTGAGTGGCACACTGTCTTCATATTGGTGGCATAGATAGATTCGAGTTTATTATGTTCCTGTCATGGGAACAGGAATGTTCTATATTTTTACCGTTGAAGTAAAATATTTCAATCAAAAGTTAACTTCATTTTTTATCTTTGTCTTTTGTGCATATTACTCGAAAACTACAGGACCAAAATACTGTACATGAAACTTTTCTTTTGTAATAATCTCTCATTGAGAAATGGAAATACTTGTAGAGTTGTTGTTAATTCATTTGAGGGTCTTGAGACATTTTGGTCATCAGCCTCGTGTAGTAGGGTGTGTGTTGAAGTTGTCTGATAACATGTATTGCTGTGACGACTGTAGTAGTGTGTGTCTAAATGAATCTGGGACAGGGATGCGGTAGGCGCCCCGGGACTTGAAGTAAGGTACTATCCCGGCAATTTCCTGGAGGAAATGTGGAAAAACTTGGAGAAAAAACACTCAGAATAACCACTGTCAGCGGTAGGATTCAAACCTATGATATTCGGACTTACTGCAACTGCCCTCGCGACCGTGGTACACGTTTGACGAGCGTGGCTAAGCCGTGAGAAGAAATGCTTGTAGAATTTAGCTCGAGTCACTATACCCCCCCCCCTCCCCCCATGCTACTGAAAGTTAAGTTTGAGTTTGGTTGTGCTTCTGAAAAGTTTTAAGTGATTTTTGTTACACGCACTTTAATTTTCACTACAAATAAAATAAAAATGTTGTGCCTGTGTTAATTCACAAAATAGTTTCTGTTATGCATGTGGACAGTTTATTCTTAAAAGTCAACATCAATCTTTAACAGAGACATTAAAACAGGTTTATTACAGTTATTTTGAATGTCATATTGGTGATGAAGATAGTGTCGGTCACGGACATGTGCTGTATAACATGTTACACAAATCTAATGAAGTGGAAAAATGGTGACAAAACCTGTGTTATGCCACTCGCGGTCCCAATGGTCTGGCGTGAACCAACTAGCCATGCAGAAGATTGTTATTTTTGCCTAACATAAACGAGAACATTCTCAAAGGACAAAATCTAATATTGAGTACCCGAATGTTCCATCTGCTATAAGACCTATTCCACGAGGACCTGAACTCCCAATCCCTAGTCCACCTACACAGGTAGAAGAGTCTTCTCCAGGAGAAGAAGAACCAGATCCGAAACCATCCACTTCCTCTGATCCACATCCACTTCCCCCACTGGTTAATCAATCCAGACTGAACGACTTAGTGAGAGATATGTATCTCACGAAGCAGCAGCACATACCCCTGTTTGGATCGAGACTTCAAGAATGGTATAAAAGTTACTTGCTCCCAGTACTAGAATTTCATCTTTCCGGAAGAGACATGAACAATTTTCTGGCTATTATATAATGGAAAATGCCCCCTGTGCATGTATTAATATAGATGGTTTAATGTGTGAGTTTGGATTTCAACATACCCCTGAAGAATGGAAACTGTTAATTGATTCTTCAAAAGCAAGTCTCAAAGCAGTATTGGAAACATTCAATACCTCTAGTGCATTCAGTAGAGATGAAGGAAACATATGAAAGTCTATCCGAGTTTTTAAATGTTATTCAATATAACAAGTACTGCAGGCAAATTTGTGGAGATTTAAAGGTCATTGCCATACTACAAGACTGCAAGGGGGTTTAACGAAGTAGGCTACTGTTGTTTTCCCTGTTTATGGTGCAGGAGGGCAACTATACTGTGAAGGACTGGCCTCCCAGAGAAAAATATGTACCAGGACAACAGGATGTTAAGTACGTTCCATTAGTGAATTCTAACAAAGTACTACTGCCCGCTTTGCACATAAAATTGGGTGCGATTCAAAATTTTGATAAAGCCATTGACTAGGATGGAAAAGATTTTGTGTATCTAAGTATCCAAAGTTAAGTGATGCAAAAGTGAAAGAGGGGAATATTTATTGGTCCCCAAATTCGGACACTTTTACAAGATAACTTTGAGAGAGAGTTACGTGATAAGAGAGCTAGAGTTAGCAGACTGGAAGGCCTTTTCTGAAGTAGTGAATGGATTTCCGGGAAATATTAAAGCAGTAAATTACCAACAATTGGTTCAAGAACTTCTGGAGAATTACCAAAAACTGGGATGCCGAATGTCTCTAAACACTCACTTTCTCCGTTCCCACCAGGAATTTTCCCCTGAGAATTTGGGTACTGTCAATGACTAGCAAGGGGAAAGATTACACCAGGACATTCAGAAAATGGAGCAGAGATATCAAGGTATTAATGGGTGACTTGCTGGTTTTTAGTTAGGGAGTGTAAGACACCACAATAGGAAGATTAAACTGTAAGACTTAAAAACTACAAGCAGCTCTCACATTTATTATCCATATACCTGCATGTTTGAGTTAAGAAGTAGTACTACAATGGTTGTTGACTATTAATTCTCAGATTTTCTTAATTCTAATTCACAATTTCAAGTTGATTAGTTTATCGCAAAAAACTAGATTCTTTAATTAAATTTTACTTGGGATGTAAGTCAATTTGTCAATAGTAGCATCAATTTATTCCTTTTATATTACCTCATATGCACAAATTAAGGCATTTTTAACGTAATTCCATAAGTGAATTAATTATATTTGTGGCATTATTAGAATTATGTTTAAATTAAACTAAATTTTCAGCCTTTTTTGCTAGAATCGACTTGATTCTGTCACAGAGAAACTTTACGTGTTACGAACGTTTTATTATCATTTCGTGTTAGGAGGTCTGATTTATGTAAAACGACTTGTTTTTGTCAATGTGGCATAAAATACGTGGAACGGGAAAGCTCCTCGCAAGTTAAAGATAGTATGGTCAGAAGTCAAACAGGAACACTGTGAGACCCCAAAATATCTAGGAGTGACACTTGACAAATCTCTTACTTCCAAGAAGCACTGCATGAACTGTAAGTCGAAAGTTTCCACCAGGAACAATTTTCTACAGAAACTAGCCGAATCAAAGTGGCATTGGGAAAGTATGGAAAAAAAAAAAACATGTTTTACTGTACCAATAGAAAAATGCAAAAATACAGCATTCCCCAAAAGAAGGCAACAGGCCAACAAATGTGCTCAACCTTCCCCAGCACACACCTGACTGCACAGGTAACAATCTCTGTATGACAAAGAGAAAGGATCTGTGGATGACTGCACAGGTGTATGTGTGGTATGAACTCGTAATATAGAGTGATTAATGGCATGCAAAATGTACAAACTTCTCAACATACTTCATTTGATAAAAAGTCAACATGATGATCATGATAATAGTCCAGTCGGTAAACACAACGTAATCCCAATTACTGGGACATGCAAAAAATAAAAACCTGAAAAAAAATTACGAGTGATTAAAAATATATATTCAGGGCATTTTTTCAGGGGAACGAGGGTTACGCGTACCCCTTAAACATTTGATAACTGTTTTAAAAAAATATTGGTACATTTGTATCTAGTCCAGCAAATATAACTTCAGACTTGAAAGTTTATTGATGAGCTGGCGTCAACGCGCTGTTCACAACAGTTGGAGGAGATTTCGAGTAACCCTCGATTTAAATCGATCTCGTACATATGAACAATTGTTACCGCGCAGTCAATACTGTTTAAACGGTCACAATTGTCAATACGGAACCATGAATGACTCTCCGAGTTCAATATATTAAATCGAATTGGGAGAATTTGCCATCCATTAAGGTCCATATTGACGAATATAATTATGCTTCGAACCCTTTTAAATACGGTTCTTCATCAGCCGACGTTTGTCTTAACACAGCTACTATTAAAGACATAGATAATACACAAATACATACAACATTCTAAACACATTAAAACCTTTTGCAATTCATGATATTAAAACACCACTGAAATGTGGCCTGTCACAATTCCTTTGCCCTTCAAATGACATGAATAGTCTGAGTTTATTTCTCTATCTAGGAAACCTTCATGCTAGGTTTAGCAGTAAGATAGTTCTGATCACATAAAAACATTTTTAAAACCACATGTGTATTGTTCATCATCGTCATCTTCCTAGCGTTTGTCCCGCTTTGGAGCAGGGTCCGCTACTTTACATGCCAATCTCCATTTCTGTCGGTCAAGGGCATCATGCCGACACAGATTAACTTGTCGCATGTCTTCTCTAAGGCGATCAAGCCACCTCTTCTTAGGTCGCCCACGAGGACGTTTGCCATCCGGGTTGAGGCACAAGGCAGTTTTAGCCACTGATTGTTCGTGACTGCGTATGGTGTGGCCGTACCAGCGTAGAAGAGCCTCCCGCATTCTATCCTGTATGGGCGCAACTCCCATCCTCCCTCGGACATCGCTATTCTTGATATGGTCAAGTCGCGTCAGACCAAGCACCGAACTAAGCATGCGCATCTCCATAACATGCAGGGCTTGGTCGTGATTAACAGAGGCCGGCCAGCATTCAGAACCGTAGTGGGCGACTGGACGCACGACGGTCTTGTAAATCTTGGCCTTAAGATAGGTGGGTATCTTGCGGTCAAAGAGGACTCCAGTTACCTCCCTCCATTTGAACCAACTGGCACTCACACGAGCTCGGGCATCAGGGAGGGTGTCACCATCTGAACGAGTCAAGGAGCCAAGATACCTGAATTGGTCGACTCTTTGAAGATCTTGACTACCTACAAGGATGGTGCCAGGCGTCGGTGACCCACACTCCATATACACGGTTTTCTGGACATTCAGCTTCAGTCCATTCTCAGCCAGCCTCGTATTCCAGTCCTGCAGTTTCTCTTCAAGAACGTTGCGTTCTTCTGCAGCCAATAAGACATCAGCATACAGAAGCGTCCATGGATGTTGCGATTGGATATCTGATGTTATTGTATCCATGCATAGAATAAACAGAAGTGGTGACAGGGCTGATCCTTGATGGACACCGACTTGAATGGGGAAAGGAGATGTGATTCCCGCGGGACATCGCACAACACTACTGCACTTACGATACAGAAGTTGTGTCCAGCGGACGTATTCTTCAGGAACACAATGTCAATGGAGTGCATGCCAAATCAGTTCATGTGGAACCCGATCAAATGCCTTCGAGATCTAAAAAGGCGATATGAATAGATCTATTCTTCTCACGGTATCTCTCAATGAGGAGCCGTGCTGCGTGAATAGCATCAGTTGTTCCACATCCTTTCACGAATCCACACTGGTTGCTAGTGATCTGGACAATGTCACGCAGTCGACTGTCAAGGATTCGCTCAATGATCTTCATCGTGTGGCAGAGGAGGCGAATAGGTCTATGGGTGCCACATTCACTGACATCGCACTTGCCTTTCCAAATAGGCACCGTGGTACTCGTGGTCCAAATTTGAGGCACTACACCTTCTTCCAAAATCTGGTTGAACAGAGATGTCAGTAGTTCAATACCATTCTGACCAAGTCATTTCCACAGTTCGGCAGGAATGTCATCAGGACCTGTAGCCTTCCCGTTCTTCATCTTTCTGACTGCCTGTGCAACCTCTGCCATAGTTATTAGCGGTACTGGTCCAAGGACATTTACCGCACTGTGGATAGGTGGATGAGGGAACTCTTCGTTACTTATTTCTGAGAAGTGTCTTTCCCAACAACTCAGAATAGCAGATGGATCTCTGAGAATTAGGTGGTCTTCATCTTTGATATGCATAACGTGACCAATGTCTTGCGAGGACCGATGACGTGTGTTTGCAAGCCGGAATATCTTGTTGGCTCCTTCAGGTGGGCCCAGCTGGTTTTACACATCTGCATAATGTTGGGCCTTAGCTGCTGCAGACTTGAGGGTCTTATATTCCAGATGATCGCTGGTAAAACGCGAGGTCTGCCAAGTCTTGAATGCAAGCCGTTTCTTTTTGATCACGGTCTGCACATTCTCATTCGACCACCATACTTGTTTGTCAAGAAAACGCCTCCCATGTTTCGATTTTCCCAACGTCTGTGCTGCAACCGAATGAAGGCAGTCTACTATCCTAGTCCAGTTGATCTGTATTGGTTGGCTTGGGTCGAACGTGAGTGATCCAAGGGCATTCACCAATTTGTTCCTATGGTCCGGTAGCTTCCACCACTTAATGCGTTCAGGTCCCGTTGTTCGTGGTCTTTTCATGGGTACGGTGTCAAACTTGAGATCTAGTTCAAGGAGGAGGTGTTGGGGAGCGATGTCATCTGACGGGATGACTTTGACATTTGTTACCAACTTGAAATCATTCCGCCTGAGAAGCCAGTAGTCTATTTGAGATGTTCGACCACCGCTGTAATAGGTGATCAGGTGAGTTGGCCGTTTCTTAAAATAGGTGTTAGCCACAACAAGATCGTGTGCTTCTGCGCATTCAAGGATGCAACATCCCTCTTCATTCCTGGTCCCGAAACCTCGCCCACCATGGCAATGAGGACAGCCATCTCTTTCTGACCCAACATGACCATTGAGATCTCCACCAATGAACACATATTCATCCTCTGTGAATGAATGAAGATGAGTATCAACACTGCCCCAAAATTCATCTTTCTCATCCCCTGAGCAACCCACTTGAGGGGCGTAGCATGAGACGACACCAATAGTTGAGTTGTGGTAGTCAAACTTCACATAAAGCAGTCTGTCTGTGATGCGGCTAACCTCTACTACACTGCCATGAAGCCTCTCGCAGACGACCACTGGGACACCGTTCTGTGTAGATTTCCTTCCATAGTAGAACAACTTGTACCCCTCGCCAATATTCTTAGCCTTGGCTCCTGTCCATTTCGTCTCCTGTACACATGCTATGTCTATCGATCGACTCTTCAAGACAACTGCTAGTTCACGGCTTCGACCTGTGAACGTACCGATGCTGATGGTCGCCAGACGTAGGTGTTGGACTCGCTTCTTTAGCCTGCTCCGTCCATAAGCAGGTAGCCCTCACTCATTTCCCACGTCGTCCGGGCGATGACGACACGCATTTATCTGCATATTCAAGGTTCATACTGGCATGTTCATTTGATGCGACAAAAAAAAAATGATCCAACCGATGTGTCGCTCCACCTGTCGTTGGATTTCCTAACATGATAATAATAATGCCAAATAAGCATTTTGCCCTGTTTACAAATAGCTGACATAGATAGGGCAGAAGATGTAATTGATCAATGTATACTCTGTGTAGTTATAGAGTTCCTATCTGGTTCGTGATTTCTATGGCAATGGTGTTAAAGCTGACAAAATGGATGACAGTTAGGGCACAGAACTTATGACAGATATGATAAACCGCCCTTCTAATTGGTGTTATCTGTGGACTGATTGTTTCAAAACCAAGATGGCCATCACTTAGGGCACAAAAATGTTTGCAAATATAACCCTGATAACAACAAATAAAGATATCAGTTACCCCAGACAATACGAATACAAGGCCAGCACATAAAAACAAGTCACAAATATCACTTAGAAATCACGACTGAGGTACAGATGTTCCAAATAAACGGATATATCACGCAGCACACCTACACATGGTCTTGTTCAAGGAACTCCATAGAGTTGGTTTTATTTATAAGTCACTGTTCATTAAATAGCACAATGCCTGTTGTTGCCTGTCCATAAAATTCTTCACACCGAAGTAGGTAATGAAGTTCTACTTGTTGTAGAGAAGAAAGTGTTGTCAAATGGGTCTAAAGGATGGAAAGCTTATCCCAAATGAGTGGCTCTTGAAGTAGCCTAGTAGTCCATCCTGACAGTTAAGGCAGTCCTATATTGAGCAAATTTAAATAGTGTAAAAATGACGAAAATATGAATCAATGAGAATGCAAGTGTGATAGCCAGAAAATAAATGAAAATGCAACGAACCGACATCCTTACCTTAGTTAGAACTTTACACATACCAGGTCAAGCCGGGTCAAACCTTAATGCAGCGACTAGAAACTCCTTAGCGAGGCAGGTTGTATAAGGAAAGAGGGGCGGGTCTAACAACAGAAGGAGTGGGGCAAGAGTGATAGGAGAAGTATGGACACATAAACAGGGAGTTAAGGAGAGCGGAAAGGGGCGAGGGAAAAGGTTGGTCATCAGGCACGTTCTTTATGGTTTTTTTGTACGGTTTCTATTCGTGATGTAATTCGTCAAAGTATCGTATAAAATGTTGCAGTCAAAATTAATTTCATTTAAATTACAAGCCGGATTATTCCTTAAGGCCTGGTCAATTTCGATTTGCTCTAAAATATTGAGCATCACCCCTTTACTGCAGTAGTGCAGAATTTCCAGATCTTCGTTGATGTTAGAAAAACTATGGTCGAACTCCACCATGTGGTTCCCAATGGCTGAAAATTTTCTGTGCCTTGTCGCATTAATATGCTCCTTATATCTGATTTTGAAACTACGTCCCGTTTGACCAATATAATCCGTATTGCAATTTTTGCATTTTATTCTGTAAATCCCTGATCTTTGAAATTTATGTGATTTGTCCTGCATGTTAATCTCATTAGAATTGAATAAATGTTTTTTTGGTGGTATTGACTGTTCTGTAGGCTATTTTCATTTCTTGTTTCTTAAACACGTTTGTAATGTTGTAAGTTGATTTGAAAATGTAAAAACTGCGAGGGACTTGTTCCTTTCTTCTGGCCGCAGTTCTGTTTTTGATTTTATTTAAAAGAGCGTTGACATAGGGTCTACTGAAACCATTAGCCCTGGCGATTTGGTGTGTGATGGAAAGTTCAGTTTTCCAATCCTCCCCTGAGAGGGGTGATGCTCTATTTATGAATGATCTAAAAGCAGCTTTTTTGTGGCTAGCTGGGTGGTTTGAATCCTTCCTGATGACAGTGTTTGGGACGGTTTCCTATAATTTTTAAAGCGTAGGCGTGTGATGTCGCTACTGACCGTTAAATCAAGGTAGTTTATAGATAGTTCGACTTCGGAAGTTGTGGTAAATTTAATTTTATTGTCAATTTGATTGAGTTCTGTTGTGACGTGATCAATACTGCTGATATCGTTATCTATTATAAGAAAAATGTCTTCGACGTATCTTATCCAAAAGCTAATGCCTTTAATTTACTAACATATTTGTTTTCCAAATGGTCGATGTAAATGTTGGCCATTATACCTGACAGTGGGGAGCCCATGGCTAGTCCCTCTACTTGCTTAAAAACTTTCTGATTAAATGAAAAATAATTACAGTCGAACTTCTATATCTCGAATTTTCGATAACTAGAAGTAATTTTCATTTCCCGGCGGTATCATATCTAATTCACATGTTACATTTGTTCTATAATTCGAATTTCTATTAATCCAATATTTCGATAACTCGAGGAATATTTAATTCCCCAAGCGTAAAATATTTTTCTATATCTCGAAGTTGGGGTGAAAATGCAATTGGCTTGCAGACTGGAGTTGTGACTTGGGGCTTGGAATATGAGATTTTTGTTCACCTTGGATACGGTACGGTACTTGGAGAAGTTATTTCTGTCAGTATTGTGTGGTCTGCTACATTCCAGAGCAGCCTGAGGGCAAGGAGACGGGTTTGGGTCGTTGTACACCTCAGACAATAACAGTAAGAGGGAAAGTCCGGCTATTTATGGCATGCCCGCACCCTTCGTGTCCTTGGCCGATAAGCCTGGTGAGAGAGCACTGTCCTGTAGTTTCTGACCTACTGTGTAAATCAGTAATGCAAACACCATGGAGAAGAAACGTGTTAACTGTTTAAGTGCAAGTGAAAAATTAAAGTTAATTTACGAAGTGGAAAAGGGTGTGAGAAGGAAGAAAGATATTGCGGTGGAATTCGGCATTCCAGCTAACACACTGTCAACGATTATGAAAAATAAAGACAAGACTTCTAGTGCTATTCAGGAGTCACGTTTTTCATCGCTCAAGTTACCCTCAGTTGGAGGAGGCTATGTTTAAGTGGGTAAAGTGTATGAGGGACAAAAACATTCACTTCAAGGCTCCATACTTGAAAGAGCACATAAATTTGCTGAGGAGTTAGGCATAGAATCGTTCCAGGCAAGTACAGGATGGCTAGATAAATTTAAACATCGAAACGGAATTGTGCAGAAAGTTACGTCAGGTGAAAGTGCTAGTGTATCTGAAGTTGACTGTGAAGACTATCGACGAGACGTTCTACCAACTCTACTGGCAGATTACGACCCTCGTGATGTTTTCAATGCCGATGAAACTGGTCTGTATTTAAATGTTTTCCAGAAAAGACCCTCACATTTAAAGGGGAAACGTATCACGGTGGGAAAAGACACAAGGAAAGAGTGACAGTAATGGTTAGAAAACTTCGTGGAGAACCAGGTGTTGCAGAAAAGGAAGCAAAAGAAACTGACGGACTTCTTTTCAAAGATTTGAATTTGTAAGTAGTGTAAAATGAAAATGCACTAGTAATACTGTATAATTGTGTAGTAGTTTAACAAAATAGATACTATGTAGTAGAATGGATTGAAACTTGTAAATAATTTATACGATAGCATTAAACCCTAGCTGAAAGCCCCGTAGGAGAAGTTCTAGTAACAATAATATTAGAAGTAGCAACAGTTGTCTATTCGTATGTTTATAACACTGTAATGGTATCCCTCGAGCCTCCGTGGCTTAGGCGGCAGCACGCCGGCCTCTCACCGCTGGGTCCGTGGTTCAAATCCCGGTCACTCCATGTGAGATCTGTGCTGGACAAAACGGAGGCAGACAGGTTTTTCTCCGGGTACTCCGGTTTTCCCTGTCAAAATTTCATTCCAGCAACACTCTCCACTATCATTTCATTTCATCTGTCATTAATTTACTCATTGCCCCAGAGGAGTGCATCAGGCCTCGGCAGCCGGCACAGTTGATATCTTCGCCGCTCGATGGGGGCTTCATTCATTCCATTCCTGACCCGGTCGGAGACTGGAAGCAGGCTGTGGATTTTCATTCAATGGTATCCCTCCCTCTTTTTTTTCTCTCTTTTTGGAAAAAAATCGGTATCTCGAAGTAATTTTTAACTCCGAAGGCACTTCGAGATATCGAAGGTAGACTGTATTCTGCACGGTGAACTTTAAAAGGGTGACGAGTTCATTAATTTCATCATGAGATAACCTGCTATGCGATTTTAAATTTTTCTCAATTATATTCACAGTTGGAACCACAGGAATGTTGGTATATATGTCAGTGATGTCCGCTGTGTGCAACGTTTCTGAACTTTTTAATTTAAATTTTTTAGTTTGCTCGCAAAAATGGACGGAATTTCTTAAGGCATCGTTGTTCGAAAATTTGTAGTGTTTATTCAAGAATTTCTGTATAAACTTCTACAGTTTATAAACCGGGCTGCCCCTGAAGTTGACGACAGGTCTGATCGGAGTGTTAATCTTATGTGTTTTGGGTAATGCTCTTAGGGTAGGAATGCTCGGGTTCATGTTGATAAGCTTATTGCTTTGGTGTTCGTCTAGGATCATAATAGTATTCTTAAGTAATTGCTTTAATTTCCCTTGTGTTGTCTCCGTGGGGTCCTTACTGATAATTTCAAAATTTTGATTAATCAGAAAGAGTTCTGTTTTTTCAATTTATTTAATAAAAAAATAAAACTATGTCTTCTTTTTACCCTTCAAATGAGGTAAAAATAAGACAGCATTCACTCTCCATATGTAGAGGCAGATGACCTTGTAGTTCTGCCCCTTAAAACAATAACTAACTCTCCACATCTAAGGGAGCTACACAAATGGGAGTGCAAAAATAAGACACAGCAGGTTTCTGATAAGTATAGTATGCTGAGCAAACTATTAATTTACACCAAAAAAGCACCTTTATACTGAACTTCAAGTATCAAACACGGTAATTTAGGTACTAATGAGTGTTAATTTAATAGCTCGGGTATTAAATACAAATTAATGAAAAAAACATAGCACACAACCTTCAATCATTACTTTTCAAACACATCAATTGGCTGCACAAAACAATATTGCATACGCTGTCCAATACAAGACATAAATGGCACTGGAAGTAAGCCAATAATATCACTTAGATGAATTAGTGTCACATCTGCTTCGTTCAACTTAAAAAGAGTATTATTTCCAGATATCATATTCATACACATGACATCATATTCATCACTTACAGGGTATATTTTCTGTGCAACACATACCACCTTTAAACTCGACTAACACATAATCTCCAACCTTCACTTCATTTGGCTCAGGTAGCCCTACCTCACAAATGTCAGTCACTTAGTTTCAACTTCTATGATGTCAATGTCATCTAAACTATCACCACTTTCTTGCCATTCCTCTTCTTCAGAAGTTTCAGAATCATTCAATACCTGTACCCTTTTCTTGTTTTTTGCTATCTTCGTTTTTCTAGTTCTAGATTTATTACTCTTGTTTCTTACCAAACCAATGTACTGTTCTGATGTAACAACTGCACTATCCTGGACTATCATTCTTCTTTATTCAGGAATGGGAGTAGGCTACAGTAGGAAGCCTCCGTGGCTTAGGCGGCAGCACGCCGGCCTCTCACCGCTGGATCCGTGGTTCAAATCCCGGTCACTCCATGTGAGATCTGTGCTGGACAAAGCGGAGGCAGACAGGTTTTTCTCCGGGTACTCTGGTTTTCCCTGTCAAAATTTCATTCCAGCAACACTCTCCACTATCATTTCATTTCATCTGTCATTCATTTAATCATTGCCCCAGAGGAGTGCGTCAGGCCTCGGCAGCCTGCACAGTTCATATCCTCGCCGCTAGATGGGGGCTTCATTCATTCCATTCCTGACCAGGTCGGAGACCGGAAGCAGGCTGTGGATTTTCATTTCAGTAGGCTACAGTAGCCTTCTAAATTTTTTGTAACAGCAATTCGGCAAAAGCGATGTCTTACTGTTCACTGTTCTGCCCAGGAGAACTGTTGAGAGGTGCAGGCAAATCTGTTACACTTGAAGGTCCTGTAAGAGGCTCTGACACTATACCAGGTGGTGCAGTTACAGAGGGACTAACTGATAAATGTGAATACTCAGTCTGTATAGGCTTAGTCACTGCATAATATTTTTCTAATTTAGTAGGATCTAAATGATTTTTGGGTATTTTTTCCCTGTTACAGGGAAATATTCCAGTTGAATTAAAACCAGCCTGGATTGTTTTCTGTGACATGCTTTCATCCGACATTTCACACAGTAAATCAACCATTTCAGATCAGGATATCTTCCTCATATTAGGGCGTTGCCATTCTTGTAAGTCTTTCAATCCACATATCCTTCGGAGGTTTGAAGCAAGATTTATTATGGGGCTGAAGAGTTTCTGTTGTGTGAGGAGGAAGCTTTATAATGGTGATTTGTTCTTCCCTGCTTTCTCTAAGGTTGCTAGGTCCAAATGTGACAGATGCCCATCAAGTACCAATAATAAAGGTCTTTCCTTTACATGATCACAAAATTTAACTAACCAATCTTGGAAAATATCCATACCACCTAAACTCCACAAGTGCCAAATCACTGAGGTCATATATCCTTGGGCGTGGTGGCTCAGCGGTCTAGCTGTATGCCTCTCACCAAGGCGGTCCGGGTTCGATTCCCGGTCAATGCTTGTGAGATTTTCTATGTGAAATGCCATGTCCTGTGGTTCGGATTCCACGTAAAAAGGAGGTCCCGTGGCTCATAATCACAAGATTCACGGTCACGTAAAACTACAATCTTCCTTTTTTCATATATCCTTTAGCAGGACTTGCATAAAATGTCCCCTTTATGTCCTGTTTTCACTTCCAAGTTGTCCATAAGTGCTATCCAGTAAAAGTAGTTTTCCACTTGCCGAACAACAAGCAAGAATGCTGGTGATATCTTTGCCAGATCCTTGTATGTTACGATGTGCCTTATGACCTTTACCAGCAACACATCTCAACCTTACAGGATCATTACAAATATAAGTCTCATCTAAATTATAATGTGTGAAGTCTTATCCACTATGCTTAAAGATGTAAGAACTTCTTCCAACAAATCATAAAATGCATATATGATAAATGGGTCAGCAGTGGCTGTTGGGCACTACACGAGTTCTGTACTTTCTCTTGCCGAATTTACTTTCGTCTATTTCGACAGTTTTCCCAGGCCCTCCCACCTGTTCACTGTTCCTTTCAACATGGTCGCAGATCACCCCAAACATGAACTGTTTCCAGTCAGAGACTGTATGGCTGGCCTACCCATAATTGCCCATGATCATACCGGTTGAAGTTCTGTTGGCGATTTCTACTGTCGGCAGCAATATTTCGATCAGTGTCGAGATGTTTTTGCTAAACCACGATCCGTGTCGAATGGATTTAGTTTTTCGGCATTCAGATTTCTTACTGATTGTAAGTCCATATCACGCCGTCATTTACTCGAGTCAGCACGGTTCCTGGTATGCATTTCCGCACCGCATGGCAGATTTATTTAAGCCGGATTTCCGCAAGAATTCTAGCAAAATAAAAAATATGCTATTGCCGATACCTTCTCGCCCCACAACTCGATTAGCAGTCATATTTGGTAATGAAACCTCGTTTCTCAATCTCGCTTGAAAGCATGACACAACGGACATCAAGGGTTCCATGTTTTGCACTGGCGCCAAAACCAGCGCCAACCGATAATGTTGGCACTTCTGAATAAAAATTAAAAAACCAATAACACCCTCTAGCGACAAAATATTCAACTCCTGTATATTAGTAGCATTGGCTATTTCAATAGAAAATTTTTCAAATTTTTAATGGCGCCAGGCAACGGACCGGACACTACAAGAGTTCCAAATCCCCACCTAGCCATATCCTTTAAATGAGAAGCTAGCTCTCTTTCAGCCTCTAAAATTATTGCTGTCCTTCGTCCACGTTTTTCCAACACCTGTCCAGAAATATGCCTACTTAATAGTGACTTATCTAAATTGTACCGGTACTTCTTTGCAATATTTCTCAGTGAATTTCTTTTTTCCTTCCATTCCTTTACAGCTCTGCACACATCATCTTCATTGATTTTATTCTTTTTCTTATATGTTCTAATTCTAACCATTTGTATAGGTTAACCCTAGGCAGCACACAATGTGAGTCAACCTGTAACAAGTGATGCAGCAAAATAATGATAGATTCACTAACCTACATAACTTACTGTAATTATTATACTTGTTATGGACTACAAAAGACGGAGAAAATTATGGAATGATGTGTCGCTCGTCAAGCGATAATTATCAGATCCAAATATACAAGACAAAATAGCTCTACAAAACACTACCAAACCCACAAACGGTCTCTGCTCTCCTAACACAAAAGGCATGGCAAAAACATAGAAAGTGTGGTAACTTCCTGTACAGATAAATACTAAGCATTACGCCACTGGAAAGGAGAATTACCCTACTTATTTTAAAGTTGCAAGACTGAGATTTTTTTTTATTAATGCAGCCAATGGCCATGTACATTTTTTTTTCAGGATGGGTCACTGAAGGGATAATGGAAGGAAATCGGCCGTGGACCTATTGAAAGGAACCGTCCCGGCATTTGCCTGGTGGTGAAAATGGGAAACAACGAAGGCCAAGGTGGGATTCAAACCCACGCTCTCCCGATGCCAGCGAGGCACGAGGTAGCGCGTTAGCGCTCTCGGCCACCTTATTTATTTTAAAGTTGCAAGACTGAGAAATGACTATCCCATCAACAAACAGTCTCCCTCCTGCAATACACTTAAGCAATAAGTCCTAAACTAGAATTGTACACTAAAATGCTGAGAAGATGGGAAAAATCTAGAGCTGCAACATACAAAAAACAGTGTTTGTTTACCAATTAGTAAACAAATATACAGTGAAACCTCTATTAAGAGACCAGTGACCGTTCCATGGCAAACTGGTCTTATAGAGGGGTGGTCTCTTAATAGGGGTAGGCATTAAAAATAATTTTATACTGCATTATTAATAAAGAACAGTTGATAATATAAAATATAATGATGATAATTGTTGTTTTAAGGGGCCTAACATCCAGGTTATCTGCCCCAGTTGAAACACATACTTGATTACAATTTATCTGCATTGGTTCACATTTAGTACGAATTAATTACAATTAGTTATTTTCTGAGCTCTGTCATTTAAAAAAGTCACAAATTGATCTATGTTTCAGATTAGCACATCTTTTTTTAAACAATTTCACTTTCTAGAATATCTCTTGAGTGAGTTCGAAATTCCATTAATTTGTTCTGGGTTCGAACAATCTTCTAGAAGAGCCGATTTTTGTATTTTTATACGTTATATAACACTTTTTCTAATGACATTGTATGCTGATGCAGTTCTGTACCAACAGAACCATTGTTTACATCATCACCATCTCCAATTGGGAAGGCAGACGAGAAGTGGTCTTTTGAAAGAGGTCAGACTGAGAAAATGCCTGGTCTTTGGTCGGGGAGAGGGATGGTCCTTCAATAGAGGTAACAAATACATTGACCTTATGAGGTTTTAAATCGGTTCCAAGAAAAATTGGTCTTTAAGAGGGGTGGTCTTTTAGAAGGGGTGGCAGTAGCCTCTCACAAATCCGGACCTCAAAAATCCGGACTCCGGCAAATCCGGACCGCTCAAAAAATATTTTTTGTAATACAAAATCAGTAAAATGTAGGTAACGTGATGCTTAAGCGCCTTCAATTTCTCCGCGACCATTCCGCATTACAAGAATGACGTCTTTTCTATTCTACTGGCTGTGCGGCACGGCGGGAGGTCATTGACTCGCCCCCTCCCCAACAGCTCTTTGTTTACTCATACAGTACTTACATGGAACAATAATACTGTGTTCTTCTTCCATGGTACTTAGTTGACCGCGCTCACTCTCTCTGTGCAGACGTTATTTTCGGTGGCTACCTCGTGTTGTTTCGGTGCTCTGTGTTTCTCGCGTCTTGTTTTTAAGTACTGTAAGATGAGTAACAAACGAAAGCAAGTGTGTGTGTCAGTGGAAGAAAAACTCCGTGCTATAAAGAGGATTGATGCTGGAGAATCGGCGAAAAAAATCGCTCTAGAGTTAGGAGTAGGAACAAGTACAGTTTCAGATTGGAAGAAGAATCGCGGACAGATAGAAAAATGGTGTTCCTCTCAATCCAGTGGAAGTGCGATTAAAATTAGAAAAAGCATGCATAAAGGCAAACATGTAGAAGTTGAAGAAGCATTGTTCTTGTGGCATGAACATTTAAGAGATAAAGGGGTTCCTATTACGGGGCCTATGCTTCAAGAAAAGGCGTTGCATTTCAAAAAAGAAATTGAAGGTGAAGATGGTGAGTTTACAGCAAGTGAAGGTTGGCTTGATCGTTGGAAGAAACGATTTGGTGTTCGTAAACTGTCAATAAGTGGGGAGGCATTATCAGCCAACAAAGATGCTGTTCCTGTAATGTAAATTCTTAAGTCTTATTAAAGTTGTTCAATACTATTAACCATCTATTTTTTCTACCCCTGTGTTCAGTTAATTGCAGTTCAGAACTGTTTTATGCGAGTAACAATAAAGTACACATATCGGCACGGAGTGGCGGCGATCGCGGCACGCAAACCACTGCCGCGACCGACGTCACTCTGTCTCCGGGAAATCCGGATTTTTCGGAATCCGGATCGGCCGTCCGCCACATTGGTCCGGATTTTCGAGAGTCTACTGTATTTTAGAGAGGTTTCACTGTATATATAAGTTATTTGGTAATTGATTGAGATAAGATCGTATGATAAAAAGTAGTGGAATGATTTACTACATCGTAGATGTTTACTCATCCACTGTCCATAACACACCCACCACCCCCTTTTAGATCATGTCTTTTATAGTAAAATTCCAGCTATGTTGGCCATTCTTTTTCTTCTTTCTTTCTTTCTTTCTTTTTCTTCGCCTTCTTCTTTTCTCAATGCTCTCATTGTATCCATCCATCTCATCCTCTGCCTTCCCCTTTGAAGTCTTACCGCGACTTTCTCAGTAAATCCTATGCCCATACAATTTTAGTTTACTGATCTCGATAGTGTCTTGTAACTTCGGGAATCCTACTTTTCCCTCACAATTTCCTTGTTTCTGATTTTGTCTGTTGGCCATTGTCGGCATGAATTATGCGTAAGTACAGAATTGCCAACCCCAACGAAACGTCACTCATACGGTACTAATTGTATAGGCAGTCTAGGTAGCGTTCTGTGAGGGGTTCAAATGAAAGGAAGAGTGGTTTTGACAATGGTTACAGCCTAACATGTCGTCAACAGTGCCCCGCTAGTTTCCAGCAGCCAAGGCTGCACCTCAACCCGACCATTCTAACCTTCGTTTCGTCCAATCCAATGGGTTTTGACGATGGTTTTAAGTAGCCATATATACACCCCAGGTTTTTGTCACATACAATGGGGTTGTCATGCACCAATAATCTTTAATTAGTGTGGTGTATTTTGTATCCCACATGTTGGCAACAATATATGTGCCTTGTTGACAGCAACGATAATCATGCGCTGTCGGAACATGGCTGACGTTAAAAGAGCAATAAAAACACATAGGCCTATTTACATAATTTGACACACATTTCAGGTGCAGTAGTGACCAGGGTTAATAATTTGAATTGGTAATGTCCCCCAGAAGATGAAACAAGGTATGTATAAGCCATGTTCTGGTCTCTTTAAGAATTAATATATACGAGGGAAATTCCAAAAGTAAGGTCCGATTCGCCGTAAATATTTGAAAGTGGCGCCAAAGGCAAAACACGCATGCTCGCCGACTCCTGGCATTCCTTGCGCGGAGAAAGCCACCAGTAGCGTTGTTGCTGCGTGCTGTTGATAGTGTCAGTTCACAATGTTTAAGACAATTAATCAGCCCGCCGATTGTGAAGTAAGGGCAGTGATACGGTTTCTGCATGCAAGAAACGGCAGATTACTGAAGTGTACGGTCCTAACAGAATGAGTGACAGTAAAGTGCGCAAGTGGGTGCGAGCCTTTAATGAAGGACGGGAAAATGTGCACTATGAACCCCGCTCTGACAGACCATCAGTGATTTCAGACGAGTTGGTTCATGCGGTTGAACGACAAAATTCGTGAAGATCGACGATTCACTATTTCAGGGACAACGATCAATAAAGCCGCCTAATGCGCTACCCTGACTAAACTTCGACGTGCAATCCCGAATAAGCGACGTGGTCTTTTGTCGTCTGGAGTGGTGTTGTTGCATGACAATGCCAGACCCCATACTGCGAATAACACGCAAACTCTAATCAAGAAATTTGTATGGGAACAGATGGACCATCCACCGTACAGTCCGGACTTGGCGCCAAGTGATTTCCACCTGTTCCGCTACATAAAGGAGTTTCTTGGCGGCAAGCGCTTCGACACAGATGATGAAGTGAAAGAAGCTGTTAAAGACTGGTTAGCTTCGCAGGCGGTCGAGTTCTACGACTTAGGCATGCAAACGCTTGTGGAACGATGTGACAAATGTGTAAATAAGTATGGAAATTATGTAGAAATATAGAGAAAGACGTAAGGAATGTCAATAAAACAATTTTTATTTTGGGTGGTTTTTTTTACCAGAACTTAGTTTTGGAATAGCCCTCATATTTTAATCATATGTAATTTTATTCAGGTTTTTTTTCTGCATGTTCCAGTTAATTTAATTGGTATTCTGCCCGAAGGCAGGTCTGAGCCTCTGAAGAGGCTACCCCCAGCCGGAGTTTACTTGCGGTAGGGTGGCCAGGGCCTTTCCGCTCCTCCTTATGTTGGCCAACAGCATGCAATGCCTAGAACCGGCATGCCATCCAAGTTCCGACTGCGCCCAATGTTGCTTAACTGCGGAGTTCTCATGGGATCTGGTGTTTCAACACGGCTAGGCCGTTGGCCATGTCCCAGTAGATGGGATTATATTGTGTTGACAAACTGAAAACCAGAGTCCAAAAGCAAATCACGGGAGGAATCTGGTCCTGTTCCTTTCCACTACATACAGCTCTTGTCTACTGGATTCCTTCTTTGGAGCAATATTTTTGTACACCTTCTTTTTACTTTTACAAGCAGATTTCACTAAGTCATTCCACCAGGATGTGTGCTTTTTCCTGTCTTTACACACTGTTGACCCAAGACATAGTTTGCAACTTCTGGTAACTTACTGCATCCCTTTATCCTGACCACTCAGTTTCAATGTCTGGCAATTCTTATCTACACTTAGGAATTTCTCATTAATCATTTCCATGTATTTTTGCCTAAGTTCCTTATCCTGGAGATTTTCAACCCTAATCCATCAACAAACTGCCCTCATTTTCTGCACTTAAGATCTAACTTTGTTTAATTCACAGCAGATCAGCTTATGGTCAGTTTCAACAAAAATGCCCATGAACAACCTGCAATCAATTTCCTACATTCAAAGTCAGTAATTAGTAATATAGTTTTTATGACCTGGATGCTAGCCATGGTGGGTGAGTGGTTATCGTGTCGGACTGCCAACCCTAAGCTTGCAGGTTCGCTCCTGGCCAGGGTAAATTTTTTTTTTTGGAAAGGCGACAAAAATCATGGTAGGCTATGCATGTCACACGTTGTTGGCATGTTAAAGAACCCATTTGAATCCAGTAGGCCGTATTCATAATGGCAAAATTAATCTCAGGATTTTCTGCTAACACAAAAGTTCCTTCTTTCTCTACTAGAAAGCGCTATAGTGTCAAGGAGCTTAAGATATCTAACCTCCTTGACTTTCATAGCATTCCAAGGAACAACTAAATTCGACATGCAAGCTGACCTCTGGGCGTCAAATAACCGAAGCTTGCACCCGACACCCAAGGCCATACGATATTATTATTATTGACCTGGATCCTCTACCCTTTACGCATTGATAAAAACCAGGGTAGGCAGAGCAGAAATACAAATGATCAAAGGTATGAAAAGTGTGTAAGTAGTGTGAAGACCAAGCTAGGACAAACAAACTGGTTCAGTGTTGAAACAGGACTTCGACAAGGAAGTGTGTTATCCCCTATAGGCTACTGTTTATAACTGTCATGGATGAAATCCACAAGAGTGTGAAACGAAGAATGGGAAGCAAGGAGACTAAGGCCTTACTCTTTGCAGACGACATAGTAATATGGGAAGGAAAAGAAATAGAAGTGCAAGAACAAGTTACTGTATGGAATCAAGAGATAGAGAAATATGGAATGAAAATAAGTGTGGAGAAGAGTAAGACGGTAGTGATGACAAGAAACAAGAGAGAAGGAAGACAGAATATTGAAGTCAATGGAAATCCATTGGAAATGGTAAAAAGCTTTAAGTATTTGGGGAGCATACTCACCAGGGCCGTCATGAGGGTGGCGCGAGAGGTGCGGTCGCCAGGCGTCAGGCCGCGCTTCACACCTTTTTTTTTCATAAATGAAAAATAGTAAAGATAGTGTGTTTGATTCAGTACAGCCCAAATTAAAATAAGCCAACAATGTAAAATATGCTGTGTTTTTATGGGGGACCCCCCATACATCCAAGTAATCAATACCCCCCGGGGGGTATTAATTACTTGGATCTGGATCGTCTGAATTAAAGTCAGTTTGTTGACAAAACTTGGGTCGGTCCTCGAGTTTTTGGAGGTACACGACACCATGGGAAAGGGGTTAGCTGAGGTTTTAGAGGGAGTATTGGAGGATAATGATCTTGATATCATGGACTGTAGGGGACAAGGGTGCTAATATGGAGGCCAAGTATAAGGGAGTGCAGATGCGAGTAAAAAATATTAATAAACGAGCAATGTTCATGGCATGTGTTGCACATAATCTTAACTTACTTTTGGGTGACATGGTTGAATGCAATAAGGACGCTATGACTTTTTTTTTTGGTATAGTTCAGCGTCAGTACACTTTGTTTGTAGCTTCCACAGAAAGGTGGGATATTTTGTGCGAACTATGTCCTGGCCTCTTCACACTAAAAATCTTTATCTAGCAGGAGATGGGAATGTAGAATTGACAGTGTCAAGCCCATCAGGTACCAGTTAGGCAAAGTAAACGAAGCTCTAGAAAAAGTAGCAGAAACTACCAAAGATCCTGTTACCCGATCAGAGGTCCAGTCTTTGTTGCTTCATACAAGTTCGTATGAATTTGCTTTTAAGCCTCGATATCTGGTACGATATTTTATTTTCTGTGAACTCAACAAGTAAAACTCTCCAATCTGAGAAGACTTCGTTAGATATGGCTTTAACCGAACTTCAGGGCCTAAAGTATATTTTTCAAAATTATCCCAACACTGGCTTTAACAGTGCAATGTCCACCGCTAGAGAAATAATGGAAAATTTGGGCTATGCAAAGAAATTTTCTATTCGCCGTCAAGGCAATCGCAAAAGGTTCCTTTGATGAAATAAATCAGCAAAATGATCAACAGGTGGAAAAAAACCGAAGAGGACTTCAAAAAGAAGCTGAAAATAAATTTCGGGTAAAATACATTTTGTCTGTCGTAGATACTGCACCAAGGTGCGCAGAAAATAGATTTAACGAAGTTAATTTTTTTTCGGAATACTTTGGATTTCTTTTCGATCTTTCCAAACTTTCCAATTTGGAGGAAAAGCAATTGAAAGACCATTGTCAAACACTCTATAATTTTCTACAAGACGGGGAGCTTGAAGATTTGGATGCAGAAGATCTTTTTCTGGAGCTACAATTATTTAGGTACGCTGTTCCGTCATCTGTAAAAAGTGCTTTAGGTGCACTACAGTACTTAGCCCCGATAAAGGAGTCCTATCCTAATTTAACGACGGCCTATCGCATTATGCTTACAATTCCTATAACGGTTGCTTCGGGGGAAAGGAGTTTTTCCATTTTGAAACTAATCAAAAACTACTTGCGATCAACGATGGGCCAGGAGCGTCTGAACGGTTTGACTACTTTGTCGATCGAATGTGAAACTGCCAAAAAATTAGAAATGAATGATTTAATCAGCACTTTTGCCCTGGCAAAGGCCCGCAAAGCGTCTTTCACATAAATAAAAAGCCCTAAATTCTGAACAAAAAACAGAAATTATTTTTTTAGAAAAGAAAAGCCAACCTTGTAATCCATGTTATTTCTCGAACAAAGGGGCCGTTCAGCTCATATCTATCGGTGAAAGTGGACTTATAGCACTTTTAGTAGTTTAGTTTATGAAAAACTGTATAGCCGTAGAAATGTTGAAATATGTAAACGTGATTACGTATTATTATTAATTATGTGCGTTTGGTAACAAAGTACATCAAGCACATGCTTCGTTTTCTATAATATATTATTTATGCCAAAAAAATCACCAGTGTTAGCTCATTATATCAGATTTCCATTGATATTGCTTGTTGCTTTTATCTGATCAGGTGCTTCATGCTTATCCTATTTGTCGAGGTTTGTTTAGAAACTAGAAATGTAATAAAATGAGTTTTAACTAGCCTAAAATTGTAATTTCTTTTAAAACATCACTCTCCGTACAACACAGCCACTTAGTCTATAATTTGCATTTACTACCCCCACCCCGAACTCATGCCTACTAGGCCCCGCGCACCCTCGCAACGGCTTTGATACTCACAGAAGATGGTACAATAAATTAAGAAATTGGAAAGAGAATCCAACAAGCTAATGGGTTTTACCAGTGTGTGAGAGGTTTAGTATAGAACCAGAAAGTCCCAGAGAAATGTGAGAGGTTTAGTATAGAACCAGAAAGTCCCAGAGAAATGCAAGAAAGTTCTATTCTCAATGTATAACACACCAATTTTGACATATGCAGCAGGTACTTGGACCACAACAAAACGCGATGAAAGCTGAATCCAAGCAGCCGAGATTAAGTTCCTTACAGGAATAATTGGGAAGACACGGAGGAATAAAATCAGAAATGTGGACATTAGGGAGAGAACTGGGTTCCCAAAACTGCAAGACGAAGATAGAAATCAGTAAGCTGAAGTGGTACGGACATATGATGAGAATGGAAGAATATAGAGTACCAAAAAGAATATTTATGGAGAAAATACCAGGAAGAAGACCATGAGGAAGGCCCAGAAAGAGGTGGATAGATACGGTGAAGGAAAGCATAGAGAATAGAGGAGTAAAAGAAACAGAAGTATTGAAAGAAGGAAATGAATGGTGGAGGGATAGACAACTGTGGAGGTCCTCGATTCGCAACCCGACCCAGGGAACTGGAAACGGGAAATGAAGAAGAAGAATCCTCCACCCTCCCATATTTATCTATGAATCTCCTTATGCTTTGAGAATGAGTTTGCAACAGATATTAGCCGTTCAAGATTCGATTGCCGCTGAACGTGGCTGTGCCAGCGGTTGTTGTTTAATGCAGCAGGGGCCATGTAGGATGAGCATGAGGGGACAGCGACATAAGTAAAGCAGCATTGCGCGTCACAGGAGCTCATGTCACCATGTACAGTTGAACAATGAATGAGGCTACTGGAGTCTAGTCGTATCCTACTCGCACAACAGTACCTGTCAACCAAACTGGTTGACAGCGTAACACACTCAATACCGACTCACCCAGTGCCTCATAAAATCTGTCTACTTCGTCCTTATCCGCCCTTTTAGCCCAGTACAGATAGCTAAAAAAAAAAAGGGTTGGCTTGCAAAAGGTGGGGTAATTTTGATGATCTACACGTAAGTTATATAGTACATACTGTACATCATACTTATATATAAAAATGAGATGGTGTTTGTCTGTCTGTTACTCAATCACGCAAGAACCACTGGTCCGATTTAATTGAAATTTTGCATGGATGTAGCTGATTTACCAGGTTTACATATAGGATACTTTTGATTTCGATATTTTGCACTATTTAAAAATGCCGACTATTTTCATATTTCCATTTCAAATAAAAAGAGAACGCTAAGAATAGCAAACTTTTGATGGCACATAAGAGCTTTAAAATTTAATTTTCTATCCGAAAGGTTCTTATCACTTTTCGTGTATCTCCAACGGTTAGCGAGTAAGACCTAAATATGTCTTATAAAACATGGTCAACGCCGAGCGATGTTAGTCTATGTTAGCCTCTACATGAACTGTTTTATTTATAGAGGTAGTTTGTGGGGTCCGAAACGAGACGTGATTTTGAGTCTAATTTTATATTCTTTGTGCCGGTTATTGTATGTATTTGGATCTTTACGCTGTTTCACAATGCTTTGTACTTTTAACGGTATGCTTTGATCCTTTTTATCGATTTGTTTTTCGTTAAATGAATATTTCAGTTGGCCAATATTTATCTGCTTTTTGTCGTTTTTTTTACCATGATCAGAAACCCAAATTCACAGGCGAATGTGTCTAAGACTAACGACTGTCACATTAGTTTATTTAGTGTTCATATTAATCTTACTGCAGAACTGGGCAAATTTATTTCAATAAAGTTGGTATTTTGCCTTTCACGGCCAATTTAAAAAAAATCACACACAAAACACAGTGTAAACCTAGAAAAGTTGCTGAGTTTTAATTGCTTGGCCCTGAAATTCAATATACAATCATTTTGGAAGCCTTTATAGGGAGGTAAAAAACTGTTTAGCGTTTACCTCTCGCTGTAAAGTAGAGGTGGTGTTCTAAATAAGAATTGAGGTATCGAGCAGTTTGCTACTCCTTTGGTAGTCCGCAAATAGACCACAAGAGCCCGCTGATGAACCATCTCGGAGTTACTAGGCGAAATCTCGCACAAGACACGGCATAAACTTAGAAAATTTTTCTGTGATTAATTTGTTTATGTTATTATCACTTGGGTTCATTGAAGTTTGTTCCATTACTGTTACTCTCTATCATGACAGGGTATGTAGTTTCCGCAATATTACTTATGTGAATTCAGTAGAGTTTATTTTATTCCGCCCTATTGTATTGAATAGGGCGGAATAAAATAAACTCTACTGAATTCAATTTGCGTCAATACGGGCCAATATGAGTGATATGACGAATATTACTTATGTGACAATTTCAATGGGTTGAGTGGTCTCCGCCCAATCAATACAAGTTGTATTGTATTGATTGGGCGGAGACCACTCAAC
This sequence comes from Meconema thalassinum, assembly GCA_946902985.2. Lineage (NCBI taxonomy): Eukaryota > Metazoa > Arthropoda > Insecta > Orthoptera > Tettigoniidae > Meconema > Meconema thalassinum. The sequence continues at coordinate 159,504,230 of OX336399.1, read as the reverse complement.
CCATTGAAATTGTCATTGTACACGTCAATACGGACCTTGCGAAATGGATATTCTTCCAATTAATCTATTACTTATGTATCGGAAAGATCCACCCAGCGCCAACTCCATTTGCTGATGGTATCAACAGTTCAAAACCATGGGATGTCTGTGCAAGGGAAAATCAGCTGGCCAGCTTAGTGTGCCTGAAGAAACGGTTAAGCGTGTGCGACGCAGTTTTGAACGTAGCCCGTGAAAGTAAGCTCGTCGCCCTTGCAGGGAAATGAACATGCCTCGTTTGACCGTTCGGAAAGTCGTAAGGTAAAGATTGCAGATGCGCCCTTACTGTTTGCATCTGCTCCAAGCATTGTTGCCGGCTGACAAAGTGAACCGTTTTGAGTTTTGTATGTGTTTTCGGGAGCATATGCAAGATGATGCAGGCACAATGTACGAATTTGGGGGACTGAAACTCCTCGTACTTGTGTGTAGCACGTTCGTGACTCTCCCAAGCTCAATGTTTTCTGTGCCATTTCGAAATTTAAAGTTTACGGTCCCTTCTTATTCGTTAAAAATCCATTACAGGGCACATCTACCTGGATATGCTGGAGAAATGGCTCATGTCACAGTTGGAGATCGATAGCATGAATTTCATCTACCAAGAGAATGGTGTTCCACCTCATTTCCATGGTGAAGTTCGTGACTTTCTGAATGTACATAAGATTTCCAGAAAGATGGATCGGCCGTATCGGGAATGAAGATCACGCCCTCACGTCATGGCCTGCACGCTCTCCGGACCTCACCCATTGCGTCTTCTTCGTATGGGGTTATGTGAAAGACACAGTTTTTCCGGCACCATTACCGACTGATCTAATAGAACTGCGGGCCTGCATCATCAACGCCTTGGTCAAATTGACAGTGACATGCTAGGTCGGGTATGGGACGAATTTGACTATAGAGTTGATGTGTGTAGAGTCACTCATGGGGCACATATCAAGCACTTGTAGGCGCATAAAAAAACTGAGTTTTTCTGTTTGTCTATAAAATTTCGTAATGTTACAACAAATAATAAACTAACTTAACAGGATTTTTTTGAAACCGCTTTAATCATTTGTGTACACCCTGTACTGATTTGAACATAGTGTATTTTCAGTAGATATAATCTTCTGGATTATCTAAACTCTTTTCTTGCAGCTTTTGGAGCACATATTGGTAGTTTAGAGTAGAAAGTTTTTTTTTTAAATTTATCGTATGGCTTTTAGTGCCGGGAGTGTCCGAGGACATGTTCGGCTTGCCTGAGTCTGTAGCTACTTCCAGCGGACACCCTTCTTAGGGTGAGCTACAAGTTCTGTTCAATTTCAAGTAGTTCCAACTTACGCTACCAGATATCAATGATAGCTAGTGGTGAACGTTGGAACTTTGATAGAGCGTTCCGACGAAATCTAACCTAACAATTTAGCTTTACACAAGTTTAGTCTGTGAAAGGATGTTTTACATGCCATAAATCTATGACATGGGACCGCAGGCTTTACTTCCCCTCCAAAGGAAGGCATACTGAAGGATTTTTAATGCTCTTAAAAGTCCGACGACTTCGGCCGGGTTTGAACTCAGTATCCTGGGCACAGCAGTTTAGCATGCTACCAACTACACCACCGAAACCGCTAGTAGAAAGGTTGAATGTATGGGTTGAGACAGTAAAACAGTATGTTTTGAAATTTAATGCAAAGAAGTGTGAAACTATGGTGGCAATGAGAAATAGGGGAAGAGTAACAACAGATATACAGTAATGATAGGAGAAGTACTAAGGAAGGTGGATTGTTTGAAGTATCTAGGGAGTGTAATAGAAGTAAGTGGTAGAAATGACAAGGAGATCAGTGAGAGAGGAAGGCAAGCCCATGGATTCCTGCAGAAAATGAGAGGTCTGGTATGGAGCAGGGACTACCTCAGAAGAGCAAACGGGTATTGTATCGAACGTATTATGTCCCAATACTCACCTACGCATCAGAAACGTGGGTTATGAAGAAGAGAGAGGTGAGCAGGATTCAGGCTGGCGAAATGAAATTTCAAAGAAGCAGATTAGGAATAACAAGAAAGGATAGAGTAAGAAATGAGAGAGATTGTGGAAGAGAAACCCTTACAAGAGATCATAGAGAAATCAAGAATGAGTTGGCACGGACGTGCTAGGAGAATGCAGCAGGGCAGGATATCAAGGAGGATGCATGAGATGGAAATGGAGGGTGAGAGACCAAGAGATGGGTGGATTGTGGGTGTGAAGGAAGGAGTGCAGAAAAGAGGAGAGGAATGGGACAGAGTGAAGATTGTAAGCTGGTGGGAGGATAGAAAACGATGAAGAGGCTTATGTTCCAAGCAGACCCAGCCAGGGGCTGGAAACTGTAGAAGAAGATGATGACGACAGTAGATAGTAGTAGCCATTGCAATCTGAGATCTTCAATGAGGAATGCTTCCCTAGTGAGAACATATATCAGCCGGGAAGGAGTATACTCCTAGCACTCTTTTGATATATTGTGCCTTAAGATTCTCTATTTCTTCAAATTGTTTCTTAGTCAGACATTCCCATATTATTTCCAGCCCATCATATGTGAGAGTCGGCAGAACTTTAACCTGAAACATTTTCATGGCTATTTATAATGGTATTTCCTGAAGACATTTCACATCATTAATGCTAAGGGTCGCAGCGACTAAGTGTTCTTTCAGGTGTATCGAGAATTAATTCCCAGTCATCTGAATCCTTAGCCCTAAGTATTTGAAATTATTATTCATGTTAAGATGTTAACCCTTATAAATGATGTATTCCTTCTCTGCTAGTTTCCCTCCTTTCCTGAAGACTGAGTTCAGTCTTCTTTTCATTGATGGTCATATTCTTCTCAGCCCATTCCGACAAAATGTCCATAGCACTTTGTAACTTTGTAATCCTTCATTTATGTACCTCACAATACTACTGTACAGTATGTTATGTTCTCACTTTGCCATGCCTCATCCTACACCTGACAGATACACCTTAGTTAGTTATTGTTTTAAGGGGCAGAACTACGAGGTCATCTGCCCCTCTTAACACAGATTAAAGTATACAGATTTGGAATGGAATTTAAAATTTAGAGGTGGAAACCTAAATTGGAAAGGACCAAAATTTAATAAAACAAAAAATTATATAAAACTAATAAGTTAATTATAATAAATAAACAAAATTTACGGAAAAACAAAAAATCTGCATTCAAAAACGAACAAGTCGTTCGAGTCAATGTACACTGGAAAACTTAGATTGCTGGCCCTAACCCACTCTCACTTATAAAGCGAGCGGCTTCGGTGGCTTAGTTGGTAGCATGCTGCACTGCTGTGCCCAAGATAGCGGGTTCAAACCCGGCTGAAATCGTCGGGAGGGGAAGGGAAGTAAAGCCGGAGGTCCCATGTCATAGATTAATGGCATGTAAAAGATCCTTCAACAGACTAAACTCGTATGAAGCTAAATTTCTGGTATAGATTTCGTTGAAAGGCTCTATCAAAGGTCCAACGTTCACCACTAGGTATCAGCGATATCTGGTAGCTGACGTTGGAACTACTTGAAATTGAACGGAACTTGTAGCTCACCCGATGGGTGTCCGCTTGAAGCAGCTACAACCTCAGGCGAGCCAAACATGTCCTCGGACACTCCCGGCACTAAAAGCCATATGCGATAAATAACTTATAAAGCGAATGACGAGATCAGCAGCCACCACGTCATTGGCTAATATAAGTTTGAGTGTCATCTGCAAACCAAGGTTTCTTCGTAAGTCAGCAAGATCCACACACTCGGTTAAAATGTGGGCCATGGTGAAAACGGCTACACAGGTACAAAGTGGGGCAGATACACCTTGTAATCTCATAGATGTGCACACAGGTCATCACACATGACGCTACTGAACTCTTAGAAGTTTTACAATGTTATTTTAAAGTGTTTTTTTAACAAGTGCTTGTTTAGTTTTAATGTCACCTATGGTGAAATGATGTTAACTTATGTGTTGATATTGCATGAATATGTTGACGTGATAGGGCTGAAGAAGGGCTGTTTGTAGCTCGAAACATGTACCCTGATTTGTAAAATTTTATAATACATAGTATTGTTTGACAGAGTTCCTTAATATTTGTCATAGTAAACTACCTAATAAAGCAGGGTTTAGGTAGGCAACCAAACGAGGCAGCTCGTTGCCGATGGATAGAAACTGAATCCTCCTAAGAACTAACCAACTTTTAAAAAGGCTTAAAAGCAGGTTGTAAGTAGGCTACGTATGAAATATCACATACGGGTCCCCCTTGAGCTTATATCAAGTAAGGGCCCTAAGGGCGTCTTACATTAAGGACCCTCCAAATGGGTGAAGAGACGGGCCTCTAAAAGCTAACAAAGGACACTAACATATTACAGGGGCTAAAAATAATGTTCTTAGGCATCTTTGGAAGGTTCACTATAGATAGCCTGTACTGGTAAGACGATCTTTGAATATTAAATGGTGCCTCCGGATACAGATTTTGGGGTGGGCTTTTGATGGTAGAAAGAGTATTGAATTCTTTCTTGGCTTGCAACACAGCTTACGATGCCCCAATAGCGAGTTAGAAGGACATGAAGTTTCTCAGAGATGGCACGTGCAGCTAAGAGTGGCCTGCGGCCCCCAATGGCATATTAGAAGAGACTCACCAAGACTTGCAACAGTCTAGAGGGGCCCCAAAGACCAGTCAGAATAGCCTGAAATTCCAAGGCTACACATACTTTCAGAACTTGATGAAAGCCCATTACCACTGGTTAGGAATAGAAATGGGCATCCAACAACTTACAGAGGCACCTGACAGCTGATCAGAAGGGCCTCCGCTGCCTAGGGGTCCCACTTAACAAAGTGTCCCTACCTAATCCAAAAAGCTGCGCACGCCTATTAATCTCCTACTTCCTCCTCTGTATCTCCCTTTATCTGAACATCACTAATCCCTAGAATACCCAATCCCATCCTACTTGCCGACTCAGCTAGCTCCAACTTTCTTCCTTCCATATAATCGCCCTTGACATTAATGGCACCCCACTGAATACCAGTTCGATTGCCTGTTAGTTTCCAAGGCGTCCCTGATATGTCAGATGGGAGGGGAACCCCATCAGTCACAGGCCCGTAGCTTGCTCAAGACATTTTTAGCAGGTTTAGAGAGTACAAGTGAAGCAGGTTGCTAGCCTTACTTACAAAGGGGCCCCGAGTTTCATGTCAGGGAACAAAGAAGAGCGTTGGGTAGCCGCCTGAGCACAAGGAGGGCCACTCCTATTTCATAGTAACTGGTATCCTGACTGTCGGGACCACTTACTAGGCCACTCAGCCATTGCCCATGGTTCACGAACTGGGATGTGACTAACTTACACCATGAACCATACATTTAGAAAATTTACCCATGTTCTTAAAACATTTATTCGTGTTTTCAGACAAAAACGTTGAAAATTTGGACTCACAAACACCAATGCTCTTGTGGAAAATACAAGGAAATTAATTCAACTTACCTACATACATAAGGATTGCCCAGACTAAAACCACTCTTCTGCCAACAGCTCCATCAATATTCCAAAACCAGAAGGGAATGAATGAAGCATAAAATATTTCATCACCTAGTGCAGTTCCCACTATAAACAAATAATACCACAACCAGTTCGTGATAACATAACCTTTGGATTCAGTTTCTGACTCTGAAGATACGGTTTCAGAGTCGTCGACGTTCTTCTGTGCACACCCATTACTCTTAACTTCATGAAATGATTTACTAAATAAACTTGATTTTTGCGGTGAAAAACGCTGCTTCGTAATTGGCCTATCTTCACCTTTACTCTTACAAGCACTATTTGAACTTCCATTCCGACACTCGTTTTCTTTCGGTAAATTCACTGAGTTTAAATAACTTTTACTGATTCGCACTCCATAATATTCCTGTATCTTAGCAACCAGATGTGGATCTTTCAAATATTCAATTATTTCCCACATCATTTTTCTTTCTTTGATCACACGCTACCTGTATGCGGCGGCTATTTGACGCATGGCGCTCGACTAGGTGCATTTAGGCATGACAGTTTCCTCCAATATTTTTTCTCCGAATGCTACGTAATGTGTGACAGATGCGTGTGATACTGCACATGACAATGAAATGAGGGCAAGACCTTGAAATTCAGATAAAATCTGCGATTGTAGAGATGACTAATACACAAATATTACAGGTACAAATGTATATTGTGAAACTAAAGTACGTTTCACTATCGCGTCTGAAATAAATACGTGCACGCCAATGTAAGTCGAATACCAATCCTCAGAAATATGTCATTCATTTCAGTCAGCAGGTTATCAGCTGTTATCAGCTGTCACTAAACCCAAGGATGATGTAACCAAAACAACCTGTTCAAAGAACTACAATCGGATGTTCATTATTCATGACACTGCAACCTCGATCGTGTCTGATAGTGCTACGAATGGAAAAGATCGCCGAACGTCAACACGAACCGTGATATAAATTATATTATTTTTATTTTCTTTCTTTCCTGCGGCGCATTAATTTTGTCTCTACCTACTTTGGCAGGCTTGCGTAATCAAGGACTACCGGGTGTTCAGAAATAAAAGACCATTCCCGCTAGTGTGTTCTGACGTCACCGCTGAGGAAGGTAGAAAGCTTGTTACCTTACAAAACTGATAACAACTTTCGTTCTTGAACACACAAAATTTTGAAATTAATAAACCAGTTATACAACATTCCAATGTATATTGTGTTAAAATTTGGATTCGATCTGATGACGGGTTTGTGAGATAATAATTCTTAAATGTGACGCATGGTTGGAACACGCTTAAGAACGGGCACTTTTTGTATTTCAACTGCGATAAAAAATATTAAAATATAAATTTAAAATTCCAAACCTACATGAACTAACGTAAACTAGAACGACGAAAATGATGATGCTATTGGATTTTATGTAGGTCTATTGGTTACTTCACAAACAACCTTCAAACTCGAGTACACATAATATTTTGGTCGACAGTAGGTGACTATTAATAGTTAATCTCGCGAACATGAGCCACGGGACCTCCATTTATACGTGGAATCCGAACCACAGGATGAGATATTCCACTTCGAAAATCTCACATGCATTGACTGGGAATCGAGCCTCGTTGAGAGGCAAGCAGCTTGACCACAGCACCACCACACCTCCGCCCCCCCCCCCCCCCTCAAGCGAGTTTACTATTAGCATCTACAATATTATCACTGATCTATAAGATTTACAAAAAAATCATAACCAATAGACTTGCTGCAGAAACAGATAATATATTATGGTTACTGTTGAATATTTTATATTTCGAAAAAATATAATGGTAATAATGTTATTGGTTTTACGTCCCTTTTAACTACTGCAGCTTTTAGAGACGACGGGGTGCCGGAATTTTTCCCTGAAGGGGATTTTTAACGTGCCAGTAAATCTACTGACACGGTTCCCTCGCATTTGCGCACCCTCAAAATGCCAACTGACTGCACCAGGATTAGATCCCGCTATCTCGGACTCAGCAGGCAAGAACGTTACCGCTGAGCCACGTGGCCAGTCTTCGAAAAAATAGAGGAACCTTACATGCAATAGCGATTTTCCTGGAAAATGTAAAAGAACACACTGTAGAGCCCTGCGCGGGTGAACAAAACATTAACTGCCCCGCATCCGCAAGACTGTTATCTGCATCCGGCATGCATCCTCACAAGTATATCCGCATCCGCCCCGAATAAGCACGACTTTTTTCTACATTCACACGTTTGTTATCCGAATCTACTGGCATTACAATAATATATTTTTAATTAGATAAAGCATAAATTACTAAAGCAACATATTTAGACATTTGAGGAAAAGTCGTTCCCTTAGGCTTTGCATGTCATGTGCTATGTTTGGTTGGTTAGTTCCTCAGTTTAGGGGCTGCAACAACGTGGTCATGTAGCCCCGTGTACTTTGGGTGTGTGTATAATTTGTCCGATAACCGGTGTTAATTGTGATGGCAGTATTAATGTGTGTTATCTGTGATTCAGGTAGAAGGATTGCAGACGATCAATTTTTCAAGTAGTTTCTACTTTTGCTACCAAATGCTACCACCTACAACACCTAGCTGCTGACTTGACTACTAGATGCCATCGCAGCCAGCACCTGGCGACGAGTGTTGGAACGATAGTGTTATCAAACTAACCTAAAAATTTTAGCTTCCACTGGAGTAGTTAGTGGAAGGTTCTTTCTCATGCCTCTATGACATGGGACCGTTGGCTTTAATTCCCCTCCGAAGAAAGGCATACTGAGGGATTTTTAACGCTCTTAAAAAATCCAACGTCTTCGGCTGGGTTTGAACCCGCGATCTTGTGCATACTGTAGAAGCTCAGCATGCTACCAACTACGCCACTGAAGCTGCCGTGCTATGTTTAAAATGAATGTTACACAGCCAGAATTGCAACCCTTTCCTGTTCGGAGTGTTAATTATGCTTAATGACAATTTGAATGAGATTAGCTAAAATCATCTTACATTTTGTCATGAAAAAGGAACATAACGGAAAAAAATGATGTCAGTAACATCCGGGTCCTAGTAATGATATTAAACATGTTCGGATTGTATTTGAAAAACTATGTGCAAATTTTCTCCAAACATTATCCACAGCTTATCCGCACAACCATTCAAACTATATCCGGATCCGCATGGCGAACAATTTTGAGGATATCCATGGGTTTATCAGCGGATATCCACATCCGGTGAGGAAAGCAATGGCAAACTACCTCACTCCTCTTCTTGCCTAGAACGCCTCAAAATAGTGCTGCCTTGGGTTTTTGTGGGTATCTACTCACATAACGTACGGCGGTACTTTTTGAGGATCCAACCAGCCTTCGGGCTGACTACCTAACAGAACAGATCCACATCTGGGCAGGGTTTTTAACTACAAGTCACCCCACAAAGAAGCTTTACAGAGTATTCATTGACTTCACCAAACCTTTCTTTAAGCAGACGGCTGAGACAGAGATGATTGGAGAAGACAACCCATTCTAGCTAGCTTTCAATTACCGGTATACAGAAATCACTGCTGGAGTACCTTTGTCAACACTGATTCAAACAAATGGAATGCAACAAGGAGGCCCAATGAGTCTAATCGTATTCAATATAACTACAGCTGTCATGAGAATCATTCGTGAACACAAGGTCACCTTATGCTCATATGCAGACGACATGTTCCTGTCATCAGCTAGCAAAGAAGACCTATCCCTTGGAGTGTCCTATCACTCACCGTCCAGACTTGTGTACGAACTAACAAACAAGACTTTCCTGATAGAAGACCTCCTCACTCCAAGATAGGGAACTCCTCAAACAGAGAAAGGACAAGAAGTTAGAAATCCCTCTGGAATTTTACTAAACTGATACTATGGTAAATAGTAATTGGACCGAGCCAAATAACAATATACGGACTGCCCTAGCGCGGCTAGCAATTCACGGATTCTACCATAAGATATGCACAAAAGCTACCGTCCTTGAACCTTGCTCAGGATGTGTGTGTCAACTCTGTGATAGACACTATGATTGGTACCACTTCACTTCCAGCCTACAGAGAAAGAAGACTTTGATGGACTACAGCAAAGAAAAATAGGAATTACAATCAATCTACACATATTTTTGTGCTCTCCCTTAATAGTAAATTATTACTAGAGGAACTGCAGTTGGCATAACCAACAGAAGACTGATGAACATGTATTTTTAGGAGCCACAGTTTTACACTACATGTATAAACAGAAAATGTTATCCCCTATATGTTGATACTCTGTACCATAAAGCACGTTGTGATACAATGGACTCTAAACAGAACATAGACAGTGTGCAAACTTCTTTCCGCAGTTTTATAGCAAAAAAGATTCAAAAATTTGGCCAGGTTTTTCTTCATGTTCAACAAAATTTATTGAGTCTATGGTACATTTAGCTAACTTGAAAATTATTTTAAACAAATTAATGCCAATGGTTTGTAAAGCCCCAATTGTATTTTTATATTATTGCAGGCCTATTTATATGGGTGAATTGGAGTATAGTAATCTATTGTTATTGTGGCTTATGTCTTAGTGTGTGAGGGGAAATCATCTAAATACAGGGTCTTTATATTTGCTTGGCTAGGATATTCTGGCTCACGCGCTCCGCCAGTGACGCCTCAGTTGCCGGCTGCCGCGTATGTACGACAGAATACGGTGCTTAAAATCAGTATCGTGCATTTTTACTCACTATGTTCCCCATCCCCTGCCAAACATAACCGGCATCTCCTTATGAAGTTTCCGGTTACTCCAGTTAATTTAGCTTCAGTAAGAAAATAACGACCTTTATGTCTATTTTTATCGTTTACTGAACCTGTACTTTTGAATCTCTTACCATTTGTTTTATTGTGATTGTGTATAATGCTGTAATGCCTTGTGTGAAATATTTGTTACTTAAACGTGTATATCTGCACAATACGTACATAAAGTGCAGGAAATCGTGCGCTAGAACAAGACAAAAGTTTCGAGTGAAATTTCCAGGAAGACCCACTCCTATTAATCGGACACTATAACAACTGGCTAATTGTCGATAAGACAAGACAGAAAAAATGGCTTTAAAATCAAAGCTCTCTATAATATTTCTTAATTTGCAAAACCGAACCTGAGATAAAATAAACACATAAATACACCCACAATATTAGGAGCAAACAACTGGATTTGGTCAACTCTTTCAAATATCTAGGTCCAGTGCTCGATATCTAGAGATAAATTAGCCAGAACTGTAACCTTCCGTGGGAAGTAGTGGTTGGGGAGGTTTCCAAATTATTTGATAGATAAGAAATCTTAAGATTATACATAAACTGGAACATTTTAATTATTTCCAAACTTTATTTTGCAAAACAAGTACAAAAATGGGTTGTAGTTATGTAATAAAAGCAGTAAGAAAGCACATTTTTATGACTGAGTGCTCTCCTTGAGAGTTCAAAGTATTTTGTACCCCTGTCAGCAACATTATCTGGATACCCGTCAAAAACGTTTGCGCTTGTCTTGAAGTGAGATTTCACTTAACTCACATAACTGTTACAAATGTTTGCCCACTGTACCACACAACTTGGTGCAACAGATACTCTCCATCAATAACACACAACGAGCTCTCATTATTTGATTATGCTGTTAGTTGAATTGGGCCGAGTCTTTTAATAATTACTGATCTGAGAGGATTTCTTGATACACAAGCTACATGGAGCAGGATTTGTCTCCAAAAAGTCCCCACCCCTCTTTTTTTTTTTAACCAAAGAGTCTTTGGTAGAGCTAATGCAGAATTTTTACTGTTCCCTCACAACACTTTCTTGGGATTCAATGATAAAAATAGATTTGGATTTTCAGGAAATTTTTAAGCCCACAAGAACTATAGGTCATTGCTTTGGAGCGAGGACTTTAGTGGAGTGCTTGGTACGCCTCCTCCACTCTTGCAGGGGTCTGTGTTATCTTCTTACAAGACACAGTAGAATAAAACTGTTGTACCCATCTAACGATTGTTCGGTGATCAGAGAGACTATTGTTATGTTTTAACTGGAAATAGTTACAAAACATTTTACTGTTAATGGAGACTTATTTTTAAAATAGCTCTTCACAGCTAAAGAACTGTGCTCTGCCGACCACACTGATAGAACTATGAATAGTTTGTTATTAAATAGGTTCCACCTAGTCAACCCCTCCATTTATTCTTATATTCACACTAGTCCAGTCGACAGGTTGGAAAAAAGTGGGGTTAGGTTGGAATTTAATGAAACTTTGGGAAGTTGTTTAGGGATGGTTAATTAACATTTTCTCAAGTTTTGGACCTCGAGGACCCTGTGCGAAAAGAGGAGGGGGGAGGAAACTGCAAAAGTTTCGACCTTCCTCCGTTTTTTTTCCCTTGCGTCCTACCGCAAAAGCATTCTTATGCGTTATATTTCCTACAATTGTGACAGTTCAAACATGTTTTTATGTCAATTCATTACCGAGATATAGCGCTTCGAAAATATGTCATTTTTCAAAAATCGCTAAATAAATGCCCAAAAATGCAGAATTCCACCTTATTTCTTTTGTTATACCCAAATTATGATGAAATGTTGTTGTACTTATGGTTCCTGGTTACAATCACCAACTTTGGAAACCCCCTCCCCCACTCAGCCCCAATTCACAAAAGCTAATTTTCTTCTCTGATCAAAGCCAACCATATTCACATCATGTTGTCATTGATATTAGTTACGTTTTGGATCAACCTCCCGCCCCCCTCCCACTACATAATTATCCCAGGGCAGGTAAAAAAAAAGACGTAGTCCTTTCGTGGAAAGAATTAATGTAATTAATAATATTAAGGTATTATTATTGAAAGGTATTCATATATACATGTACATATCATAGTAGGTACTCATTTGTACTCATTACAGTTTCTGTCAGGATTTCTTAGCCATGGGTTCTGCTTCTAACTGCTCGTCGACCTCCTGAGTGATCAGGCTATTAATGACGTCCTCGCCATCGTCGTATTCGTCGACTATGTCTGGTGAGTCCTCCTTGTTCAAATCAGTTGCGGGGGCATTTTTGCAGGAGTGGCCTGTGCAGTGCTTGCACATTTGCTGAGCACCTGAGCCTGCATTCTTGCAGCTGCAAGCTCCGGTGCTACAGCCTTTGCTGCACTTGCAGGAAACAATCTGGAGGATGTTATCTGGCGCAGCATTTCTGGTCGTGGGGATTGGTAGTACCCTTCGCGGGGCTAGGCTCCAGCCTCAAACTGATGGGAGAAGTTCATTGCCTAACCACGCCTGTACTTGCTGGTAAGTACGTAGGGAGTGGTACTTGGCAGCGCCCCTTGTTGGAGGTAGACGGGCTAATTGCAATTTGGCCTTCGTCACTGATCGTGTGAATAATCTGTACCGCAGGTCGTCGAGGTTGTCATTGTCAATGTCGCCTCCATAAACTGCTACCAGGAACTTTTCTCCAGCATCACTGATCTGCTGAGGACTAGCGTTTGGTGTGAGAAACGGAGCCACTGCTGCAGAGAGGGAGGTATTCTTCATGTAGATGCTGCAAATTTTGTTCTTCACCAATCCATGCAGTGCTGACGTGGTATCACAACCACTCACTGAGTAGAGGAAAAGTATGTCCTTGGGGGGAATGGAGCAGGAACTTGGCGAGTAGAGGGCACTGAGACCACAGCCTCTTCCACTTTTCTGAAGATAGATGTTCTTTGTGGACATACCTAATGCTGTCAACAGAATAAGTATGTCCACATCTGGAAACGAATTGACATACAAACATGTTTGAGTGGTCAAAATTGTAGGAAATTTAACGTTCTACAAAAATGCATACGAATGCATTTGCGGTAGGACGTAAGGGAAAACAATTATTGAAGAAAAACCGGAGGAAGGTCGAAACTTTTGCAGTTTCCTCCCCCCTTCTCTTTTCGCACAAGGTCTTCGAGGTCATGAACTTGAGAAAATATTAATTAACCATCCCTAAGTTTCATTAAATTCCGACCTTTCTTTATCTGAAACTACGTGTCGACTGGGCTACTATACGAACATGTTTCAAGCCAAAATATACAGCACTGGAAAATTATGTTACTGTTATTATTTAGTTTTCAGGATGATAATGTAAATATGCTCCATTGTGCTGTAGACAGTGTTCATAAGAATCATGCAGATTTTCAAACATATTCTGGAACATAGGTTGCTTCAGAGTCCTGACGTAATGCAGGCACAGTTTTGGGTGGATCTGGACAGCTGAAAGCTTCCTCCTTTAACATTCCCCACACGTAAGCATCAGGTGGTGTCAGATCAGGGGAATGTGATGGGTAAGGAAACTCAGCCCCACAGGAAATGATTCGTACTGGAAAGGTTTATTGCAGCATAGCCATAGACTGTGTGGAATCACTGTCGATTCATCTGAACGTTCCTGGCACAACAAAACCTTCTTAGATCGTGAATAAATGGCCTGACCACAAAGTTCCTATAACGTTCCTGGTTAACAGTAAGAGGTGCACCATCATCCTCAATTTCAGGGCTGTTCGCCGAAGATTTCGCTTTGGTGACTGCAACACCCGATTGAGGACACGTCCATAATTATCATTTGTGGACACAGTTACGAACCTACCAGGCCTTCCCTTCCGTTACACAATACACTACCCTTACGACAGAATTTTGTAGCAATAGACAGCATAACAGTGTTGCTTGGTGCCAGCTTATTAAAGTGTTCATGATATTGTTCCGCCACAAACTTTAAACTCGGCCTGCCTTGATAACCATTTCCGCACGAGCGAAAATAATACTCCACTATGAACATTTTTCCCTCCAGCTGAATGTCACATTCGATATGTCTACTGTACCCTCAATCCACTTTTAAAAAAAATTGCAAATCACTGTGTAATTTTATTTATTTCTTAGATTTGAGAATATAAGCCAAATTGATGGTGTATCGAGTAGTTGTCACCTCTACCCTGCTATAAGAATGTGAAGCCTGGACTCTATATCGCTGTGATATGAAATTAGAACTCTTCCACCTACAGAAGCTCAGATTAATTATGAACATCAAATGGGATGATTACGTTCCAAACACAACAGTTCTTGAGAGACAAAAAATGAACAGCATAGAAGCCATTGTTGGTCACCAACTCAGATAGATTGGGCATGTTCAGCGCATGAGTGATGACTGATTTCCTCGACAGAGCCTGTATAATGAAACTAGTACAGACACGAGACCTTGTGGCGCTCGTCTGAAGTGCTATGAGGACCAGCTTAAGAAGACCTTGAGGAGTGCAGGCATTGAACCAAGCACTTGGAGTACCTCTGCGGAGGATCGTCCTCGCTGGCGATCGACTACGGCAGCTGCTGTCGCACAGTTTGAGGAACATCGAAGACACCCAAGATAGCGGGTTCAAACCCGGCCGAAGCCGTCGGATTTTTTAAGAGCGTTAAAAATCCCTCAGTATGCCTTCCTTCGGAGGGGAAGTAAAGCCGGCGGTCCCATGTCATAGATTTATGGCATGTTAAAGATCTTTCCACTAATTACACCTGTGTGAAACTAAATTGGATAGGTTAAGAATGTAAACAACGCTCTTAGGTTGCTACGTTCGTTGCCAAGAGCCGACTGCGGTGGCGTCTAGTAGCTAGTTCTGAACTAGGCCTAGTAGTCGTTGACGGTGGCGCTTGGCGGCAAAAGTAGGAACTATTTGAAAATTCAAAGTTGCAGTCCCTACTTGAATTAAAAAAACAGATACACACACTAATACAGTCATCACAATTAACACCGGTTATCAGACAGATTCTACACACACCCAAAGTACACGGGGCTACATGACCGCGTTGTCGCAGCCCCTAAACTAAGGAACCAACCAACCAACATCGAAGACAAGCTATAGATAAATGCCGGAGGCATACACTACTCCAAGCTAAACCACGACCTCTACCCTCTGAAAGGTGTAACCAATGTGGTCGATTGTTTCATGCCTGGATTGGCTTGCTAAGACATCTCCTTGCCGGAATGGATATTGGAGAAGAATTGCAGGAGAGAAATGAATACTCGGACAAGAGTATCAGCCGGCGATTATTTCACGCAATATAAATGCATGTTTCCTTTGTAAACACTGATGTACAAGCATTCTTAATCAAACCAGACAACAAAATATATGATAGCTACCATATGCTTAACAGTGAAATATGAATAATTGTTTGAGCTGAACCTCTAAGGAAGCCCATGAGGGCAGTATGACAAACTTTACTCCCCCTGAGACTGGAAGAGATCATCAAGTTTGAGCGCTGTGCAGCATTCTAGTCTAATGGTGGTTGAAGGGGACACAAGAAATCAACCCAAAGGAGTTAAATAACATAACTATTTTTATTTATCAACACTTATGTGCTTATAATGGCAACACACATTACATTTATGTACAAATCATTTTTGTGGAATAAAGCACCAACATTATTCATTTCTTTGGTATATTTACAATTTGGTCTCATGCAAAAAAAAAAAAAAAAAAAAAAAAAAAAAAAAAAAAAAAAAACCAAAAAAAAACCCCCTACAATATACAGTATAAACACTTCGATGTATGAATTTCTCTTTTAATAACTTGTATTCAAATGGACTCAATATTGTTTACAAAAGGGAATTTCTTGAGTCTAAAAAATATCTTTGGTAAGTCTTTTCCTGTAACCATTGGAAACGTATAATCACAACTTGTGCACATATATTTACACCCGGAACAAAATTGAATAGGGATCTACCAAAATATCACCTGGAAGTTAGCAGCACTTTCTATGCAAAATTGAGCAGCACTTGTATAGAACAATTACGTATATTGTGTAGGCATATAAGGCCTTTGACAATGTTTAGGCATGGGAAGGGAAGAACACTAGTGTCATTTTATGACAAAGTAGAAGTCTGATCATAAGTTCTGTCACCACATTTTCAAAACAATAAAAACTATGAAATATAGAAATAATAACTAGAGAAGTAGTGACATAGTGGCTAGCATTCTTTGCTGTCACCCGTACGGCCTGGGCTCGATTCTTGGCTATGCCAAGGAATTTAATTTTGGTCTGAGGACTGGAACTGGGTACACTCAGTCTTACGAGACAGAACTGGTGATATGAGGTGGATTCGATTCACACCTCAGTAATCTTAAAAACAGGTTTTCCATGAATTCACAACTATTCCAGGCATACGCAGAAATGGCCGTAGCTGTCTCAATTCAAAATACACACACTACTACAAACACCACAATAATGCAGATTATCAGTCAAATCTTACACACCCACGTAAACAGGGCTAAATGACCATAATGTTTCTATAAATATATTTAAGAGGAAAGCAAGAGAATTCCTATTAAGGAATGAATAGCCTATGTTCAATATGTAGCCTTAAGCAATACAATATATATATCATACCAATTAGTTCTGTAAAGTTAGTCACTATCAATCTTTTGTAGGTACCTACCCTTACTAAACACAATATCATGTTACAAAAATTATGTACTGTATATGCCAATCTGTATCTATGCTACATGATTGTCCCTAACACGAGTCCTGGCTCATTGGGACCTATTTAAGTGATTATATATAAGGTGCGTTCAAAAAGTAACGAGCCGGAGGCTGGAATGCGCAAACCGGTGACGACATCGGCTAATCGTGGCGTGTGTAACGAGATGTGGTTCCGACCAGAGCGTGGAAGGTCACAGCCCGTCGTTAGAGGGCACGCGTGCACGTCACGATACAAAGCGAGCAGCAGCATGCATCAATCGTCCAACGCTGCCAGTCGCATTGCAAACAGTGACATGGAGGCATCAACCGAAGAGCAAAGAGGTCTTGTTCGGTTTCTGACAGCGGAAGGAGTAGGGGGAACGGACATTCATAGCCGAATGTCACAAGTGTACGGCGAACACTGCATGTCCCTTGCAAGGGTCAAGGCGAGGCACAAGCGCTTCAGGGAAGGGAGGGTGTCGTTAGCCGATGATGCCCGGTCTGGGGCAACCCCCTGCATTACCGATGACAACGTCCAGCTGGTTGATGAACTCATTACCCAGGACTGCGGAGTGACAGTGAACGCCATAGCCGCCGTGGTCGCTCCACGACCTCATACGGCCAACACAGTCGCGGAACTCCTGCAGAAATTCAAATGGGAGGTTCTCTCCCACCTTCCATACAGTCCAGACCTCTCTCCCTGTGATTACGCCATGTTTGGTCCCCCGAAAAGGGCTCTGCGGGGCCAACGATTCACCTCGGACGCCGACGTCCAAGCTGTACGTGCGGAACTGGTTCACATCGCAGCCCAGAGAATTTTATGAGACAGCCATTCACTGCCTCGTGTCACAGTGGGACAAATGCCTCAACAGCCAGGGCCAATACTTCTAACATACAGGTACTGGTTTCTGCAATTATGCCTCCGGCTCGTTACTTTTTAAACGCACCTTATAAATAAAAGCCCCTAAATAAATCAACAGCATATATATTGATATACTGATGTAGGCTTTCATGGCTGGTTGAGTAATATTCAGTAAGGCTTTTTGAGTTATTAGGCCGTGTACAACGTTTTAGATGCCTCTCCCAGCAAGTGCACAAAGATTTGTTCTCAATAGTGGTGTAGTGTATATAGGCTATTGGAATGTTCTCAAATAACCAAGACACATGAGCGTATTCAGGTACCTGGTTGACTCTCCGGTTTTATTCCCAATGGTAAATTATTGACATATCACAGTCAGATAGTGAAATGCGTCATTTTATGAAAATCCACGGCATTTCTTGAAAAGATTAATTGGAGGATTATCCATTTCGCAAGGTCCGTATTGACGTGTACAATGACAATTTAATGGGTTTAAGGGGTCTCCGCCCAATCAATACAAGTATTGTATTGTATTGATTGGGCGGAGACCCCTTAAACCCATTAAATTGTCATTTCTTGAAAAGTCGGCATATGATGTAAAAAGGGATAGTTGCATTATCTGACGCATTTCTTCATGATTTTACATTATTAACCGAGGTACTTCATGAACATCCGGTGTTTGTTGATTGGACTCTTCATGAAATGACTGACGCTTCGCGTTGCTACATCAATCAAACCAGATATTGGATGCCTTGTTCGTGAGAAGCTGTGCCAGGTGTCGGATTGACAGGTAAAATATTAATTCAATTATTTTAATATAATATTGATATACATTTAATTTAGTTTTAAAAATAACTTATCTAATATATGATTAATATTTTAATAAAAATAACGAGTCAATATATTAACTATTTTTAAAATTAATTGGTTTATATTAAGAGTTTAGATCCTATTTAATACGGTAGAAAAAATCGAATCATGTGGCCCGCAAACCAATTCACCTTAACGACAGTGGCCCTTTTCCTAAAAAGGTTGGACACGCCTGGTCTAGAATGTTCTTTAATTCATGTTGTTACATTGCTCTTAATTGTTCTAATATATACAGTACTTTGTAGAGGGGCTCCGGAGAATATCACTGATTTCTTATGTTGGGCTGTAAATAATTTCTATGAAATGGCATCTCAATATTCTTCCTATTCTGTCTGTGATCTTCTTGATGTAAGGTAGATAGCCGATATCAAACGAGAGTACCATGGATTTTTGCTGCCTGACTTATTTGGCTGGGAAATGGGACCGCGATCTTGGGATTTCGAGGCAATGACCTGTCATGATCGCTTGTGTGGTGCTCACTATAGATGCATATTATGAACTTAATCCTTTGAGTTTGGCTCTGGGCTAAGAATTCAATGAGGTAGGAAAACCTGTGCAGTTACCAGGAGTGTGTTCATTCTTTGTTTGAGCTAAAGTACTCCACCTCTCGGGTTTCATCGTGATAGTACATCAATTACTTCCCTTGTGTTCAATACAACAAGAAATGACATCTCAATATTCTTCCTATTCTGTCTGTGGTTCTCAGAATATTTCTGTTTGTTCCATAAAATACGAGGCTTCCTGGAGACTTGTTTGAATTTTGAACATTGTGCTCTTGAAATGTGTTTTTAGCTCTTTTATTGGGATACTAATTCAGATAAGAGCTAAAAACACATTTCAAGAGCACAATGTTCAAAATTCAAACAAGTCTCCAGGAAGCCTCGTATTTTATGGAACAAACAGAAATATTCTGAGAACCACATAACTATAGACGACACAATATTAAAATTAATACTAAACCATAGTGGAGTTATTTTTCCAAAACACTGTAACAGAACTCATGACCAGAAAAGGTACATTAGGATACAAATTCATTATCAAGCTAGGAAGGGAAAAATAGAAAGAGGTACTTACCAGGTTAAATAAACAATAGATTTACACCTAATAAAGCGGAACGTTAAAAAGAAATTCTACTCGTGTCATCATCAGTGATAGAATAATGAATTCTACCTGAGGTAGCACTTTCTCTGGTGGTGGTCTGATTTTTTTTTGTGCTTGTCACAAAGAGGAGAATGAAGTTTATCTGAGGGAGCACTCTGAAATAGTTGATTTAGTGCTTGTCCTGCTTTACTGTGCATTATGTATACACATCCAGGTAAGTTGTTCTTTCTATTTCTTCCTTCTTAGCTTAATAATACTCGCCTGTTCTTAGCCCTTTTATTGGGATACTAATTCAGATAAGAGCTAAAAACACATTTCAAGAGCACAATGTTCAAAATTCAAACAAGTCTCCAGGAAGCCTCGTATTTTATGGAACAAACAGAAATATTCTGAGAACCACATAATTATAGACGACACAATATTAAAATTACACCATTGCATAAGTTCACATCAAGCCTCTGTTGGAAATGCTTGTGAAAACATCTTTGGATTTTCTGTAGGAAATATACAATAACCAAGAGTAGGTACAAGCTGAAATAATAATAAAAAAATCTTTGGTGCATGACTACACTACAGTAATTCAATTACTTTAACTACTAAATGATCTGAGAATCATGGTAAAAAAAAACTACTAACAGTGCAGTATAAGGGTAAAACATAGTGATGCATCACATTAACCCTAGGAACACAAACCCTAATTTGGTAGTACATAAACACAAACCCTCGTAAAATTTACGACTATTTAGTTCCATGATGAATAAAATGTAATTGCGCACAAAATATAATATAAGAAGCACGTATTAACATGTAAGTTATTTTACAGAGTGTTAACTCCTGGGTTTTCAAGTCCCTGGTGTCTCATTTACAGCAGTTTGTGCAAAGATTTGCTCTATGTTCCTTGCAATATGCGCGGTGACATTCACTGCAGTATGTTGTCGTCATTCGCCTTTTCTGAGCAGGACAGATGTGACAAACAGTTCTTACCAGTATGTATTTGACAAGTTCTGCAGTTCTAAATACTTATTCTATGAGAATAGTGCTATAATTTAACTTTGTTACAGAACTTACCTGGCTAAGTTTAGCATACGTAGCCAAAAATCGTCGAAAATTTTACAACGCAAGGGTCTTCAATTTGAAATCAACAGACTCACTCTAAAAATGCACGCACACTGATGAAGCTCGCGGTATTGTAGGAAGCTACTGAGTAGGACAGCAACGTGGCGAGAAAAGCCCAACAGACAGAGCTGTGTTGCCAAGTATACGTCGTAAAAATTACGAGGGTTTGTGTTCTAGGGTTAAACATCAACCATTCATCTGTTTAACAAATAAATCTAGCATTAATAGTATATAAAGTGAATCATCATCATTTTACAGAAAAATGACAGCGAATGAGTACGCTTGAACATTATCATGATTGTGCTGTAAAAAATTAATTCTGACTGAAGTGGTTGGTTGTAACGATGATGGTTGTTTTTGTTTCAAGGGGAGGAACAGTTAGGGTATCTGTACATTGTAACATAGTTAAAAAAAAAAAAAAAAAAAAAAAAAAATCAGATTAAACTGTGCATTTCGAAAGAAAGAACGTGAAGGATATGGCGGGAGCTTGGAAGAGCCGAGCTGTGTTGCCAAGTTTTAATTGTTGTTGTAAAGCAGCTGACACACAGGGCTACACTTCGGACATTATATTGGTACAATTAAACGTAATATATTTTAATATTTAATGAAATGAAAATCCACAGTCCGCTTCCAGTCGTCCGAATGGGTCAGGGAATGCAATGAATGAAGCCCCCCATCTAGCAGCGAGGATATGAACTGTGCCGGCTGCCGAAGCCTGTCGCACTCTCCTGGGGCAATGTTTAAATGAATGAGAAATGAAATGATACTGGAGAGTGTTACTGGAATGAAATTGTGACAGGGAAAAACGGAGTACCCGGAGAAAAACCTATCTGCCTCCGCTTTGTCCAGCACAAATCTCCCATGGAGTGACTGGGATTTGAACCACGGACCCTGCGGTGAGAGGCCGGCGTGCTGCCGCCTAAGCCACGGAGGCTCTTTAATATTTAATATATATTCAATATATATTGATGCAGCAGGCAGGTGGACAACAACTAAACGGAATGAAAGTAGAATCCAGGCAGCAGAGATGAAGTTCCTTAGAGGTATAATTGGAAAGACTTGCAGAGACAAAATCAGAAACAAGTAAATGAGGGGGAAAAAAAACCAGGATTCCCGAAGTTACAAGACAAGATCGAGATCAATAAACTAAAATGGTACGGCCATATGATGCGAATGGGAGAAGATAAGAGTCTCGAAGCAATTTACTGAGCAAGTCACGGGTGGCCGAGGATGAGGTGGATGGATACAGCCAGGGAGAGCATTGAGAAAAGAGAAGTGAAAGTGGAAAATATACTGGAACAAGGACGAGAGTGGTGGAGAGACAGAAAAGTATGGAGATCCTCGATTCACACCCCAACGCAGATCACTGGAACCGGGAAATGACGAAGAAGATATTTTTTAAGTCGATCTTGAGTCATACACAAATAAATAAATTACACGCCAAAGCCCTGGTACCTGTACCACCATTTCTCAAGTCAATCAATACGACAAAGAGCAAAATCTGCTGATACAAAGTAATCTGATGAATATATCAACACTCACCATGCAATAAGCAGGCATTATTGATAATCCTTCAAGTTAAAAGAAGTCTGGGAGGAGGTAGTTTCATAGTATAGTTGACTCAGAAACAGCATGCACACTCACTGTGTTGTGACTCTTCAGGGTTAATACACAATAATAATAATATCGTATGGCCTCGGGTGCCTGGTGCAAGCTTTGTTAATTGACACCCAGAGGGTAGCTTGCATGTCAAATTTCATCGTTCCTTTGAACGCTATGAAAGTCAAGGAGGTTAGATATCTGAACTCCTTGACACTACAGCGCTTTCAAGTAGAGAATGGAGGAACTTTGTGTTGGCGGAAAATCCCGAGATTAATTTTGCCATTGAACACGGCTACTGAATTCAAATGGGTTCTTTAACATGCCAACAATGTATGACATGTGTGTCGTGATTTTTGTCGCCTTAAAAAAAAAAAAAAAAAAAATCACTTACCATGGCCAGGAGCGAACCTGCAATCTTGGGGTTGGTAGTCCGACGCTATAACCACTCACCCACCATGGCAAGATAATACACAAGTAATGTTAAGATACAAAACAAATTAGCACTGAGCACTAAAACAAGCTACTCTGGTGAGTGTTGCCGTGTTTTTGAATCGTCGAGTTGTATTGGACGACAGGTGGTAATATTTAAACATTAAGACTGAAAACAATAGAATTCAACCCACTCGTTCTATTATAGATTGCCGCAAGCAAACTCACACAAACAAATACATAATCCTCATCATTTGGCCAGAGTTTGACATTTTCCATCCCTTCACTATCATCAATAATAATTGAACATGCGCTCGCAACGTGTTGTGCTAGCTGTCAAACTCTAGCCAATAGTAGCACGCCGGTGGCCATTTTATATCGCTCCCGCCAAGTGCTTCAGATTCTTTCCTTCGAAATACAGGATATAGTTATAATCTAGAGGTGGATGCCTAAATATGAAAAAGCCTATTATAAAAAGGAATCGACAAAACTATTAATCAAGGAGCGTCAGAACAAAAACCAATAAATCTACTGCATCCCACTACTTAAAGCAGTATTGGAGAACACAGCTTATTGTTCACGTAGTAATAAAGGCCAAAAAAATTAAGAATTCTGTTAAAGAAACTACTGAAATACAATTATGATTTCTCCTATAAGTTTATCAAAGTATTTAACAATGAACTGCACAGCTGGAAAAAACAAACAAACAAAAGAAACATTGGATTTGTTCAAGTTCACTATACAGAAAATATGAAAAGCAAGCAATTCAGTCTCTACTTATCTTCTGTTCGGTAAATGAATACAAATACATTATACACACAATGAGAACCGGGATTCTTTGGTACAGGGTAAGTCCAGAAACTGCCTTTGGCATGGGATAAAAATTAATTTTAAATAACCAAGCATGGGTCCTTCACAATTTTTGACATATGAGAAGTTTAAGGCTCTTGGGTTGTTACCACATTATGATTATTAATAAGTCAATATTTTGCGCAACAACTAAACAAGTGGTTAGCAAACTGCAAGCCGAAATTCTTGCGAACTATGGTCCAGAAAACAAGGAAGGACTGAGTAAGGAATTAAAGAATAAGAGAAGAAGCAGGTGTGTACCCATCCTTGAACGAAAGAGTGGCATGGGTTCACTTGAACTGGTTTGGCCATGTCAAATGAATGGACGATGATAGGACAGCAAAACATTGACTTCAGACAGTGGGGGTTGGAAAAAAGACCTAGGAAGAGATGGCTGGACCAAGTGAAAGAGGATATAGGAACAAGAGGAGTCAACTGGGATCCAGTCCTGAGAACAGAGTGGAACACGGACAGACAGAAGTGGAGAGCGCTCGTATACGAATACCACACTCTGGCAAATGGAGTGCACAGCTAATGATGATGAATATACTGTGATGTCTACTGGCTCGAGCCTTGGCTGGTCATAGAGAGGGAGGGTGGATTGGTTTAACTACAGGCCAAACAAGCATAAAAACAAAAAAAACTTCAATTTCATCACTAATTGCTACAAAAATCTCAAAGATTTTCTTACATATATGTTCGGGAAACCATGAGTGATATGTTTAGTACAGTGAATCTCACACAGACGCCACATGAAATTACCAATTTCTTTCTTGGATCTGCATTGACTTACAATATATTTACCTTACAAATTGAAGTATACCCTATACAGTAATTTAAAAAAGCTTCCACCTATGTCAATACTTGCTATTTTATTAATTAAGACACTTGTCAAATGTACATGTTTTGACTCTCCATGGTGGCCACTCAAATCGGTCAACGATTTTCCAGGAATTTTCAAGGAGTAATTCTCATTTTTCCAGATTTAAAAATAAGCGCGAGTCCAAGGGAGCGGCTTTATCGGTTGCCTACTTCATCATCATCATCTTGCACAGTTTCCAGCCAATGGCCGGGTCTGTTTGGAACACAAGCCTCTCCAACGTCTTCTGTCTTCCCACCATCTCTCAGCCTCCACCCTTGTCCAGTCTTCTCCTCTCTTCTTCACGCTTTCTTCCACCCCCTTCAGCCACCTGTCTCTCGGTCTTCCCCTTGGTCTCTTTCCTTCCCACTTCGTCTCATGTACTCTCCTGGGTATCCTCTTCTCCTCCATTCGTTTTACATGTCCATACCATCTAAGTCTAGATTTCTCTATACCATCCTGTAATGGTTCCTCCTTCATTAATTCTCTGGTCCTCTCATTTCTTATTCTGTCCATCTTTGTAGCTCCAATACTGCTTCTCAAGAACCTCATCTCACTGGCCTGTATTTTGCTCTTCTCCCTTCCTTTCATAACCCAAGTCTCCGAGGCATACGTCAGGATAGGGACATAGTACGTCCGATATATGATCTTTTTGCTGTTCTGCGGGACATCCTTGCTCCATAACATGCTTCTCACACTCCTCCGAAATGCTTCTGCCTGCCTCCCCCGCTCATTTATTTCTCTATCGTTTCTTCCATTATCTTGTATCAGGCTTCCCAGATACTTGAAACTCTCCACTTTCTTCAGCTGTTCCCCACCAATTGTTATTCCCGTTGTGGTTCTTTCCTTCTTCCTTGTTGTGATCACCATCTCACTCTTATTTATGCTAAATTTCATCCCATATCCTTGTATTATTCCTTCCCACACGTCCAACTGTTCCTGTACCTCCTCCTCCTTGTTTCCCCAAATCATCAAATCATCTGCAAACACCATTGCTTTCATCTTTCCGTCCCCAATTACTTGTGCCACTCGGGTCATTATGTCATCCATCACCACAATGAAAAGTAACGGTGACAGTGCACTTCCTTGTTTCAGGCCGTTTCTTTGTTCCAACCAGTCAGATCTCTCTCCTCCCACTTTCACACAGCTCACGCTTCCCTTGTACATCTCCTTTATCCTCTTTATAGTCCATTTCTCTACTCCTCTATCCTCCAGGGACTTCCATACTTTGTTTCTGCATACACTGTCATATGCTTTCTCAATGTCCAGGAAGGCCATCAGTAGATCTGTTCCATACTCATAGTGCTGTTCTTGTAACTGCTTTACAGCAAAAATCAAATCCACTGTGGACCTTCCTGCTCTGAAGCCATGTTGTTCTTCCCTCATCCCTCCTTCTATCCTTGTCCTAATTCTCTTTTCCAAAACTTTCTCGAAGATCTTTGCACAATGACTCATCAGTGTTATTCCCCGATAGTTTCTGCAATCTGTTCTACTACCTTTCTTGAAGATCGGGACAATGATTCCTTTTTTCCAGTCCTCTGGGGTCTTCCTTTCCTTCCATGCTGTCCTCATCACTCGGTACAGCCACTGTATCCCCACCTCTCCTGCTGCTCTCACCATCTCCACACTCAACTCATCCACACCCGGTGCCTTCCCTCCTTTCATCTTGTTCACTGCATCTTCCACTTCTTTCCATGTTAAGTCCTTTTCTGTTTGCAGTTCATCTTCCTCTTCCCCGATTTCTTCCTCCTCACCATCTTTTCCATTTGGGTTCAGAAGTTCTTCAAAATATTCTTTCCACATTTTCTTCAGTTCTTCCCTATTTTCTATCTCTTGTCCCCTTTTGTTCACCATTCTAACATAATCCGTAGGATCCTTCCGCCTCTTATTTTTTACCATCCCATACAGGACCTTTTTTGTACCTTCACTATCCTCCTCCATCATCTTTGTCCACTCTTCCATCCACTTCCTTCTCTCCTCAGCCACCACTCTCTTCGCCTCCTTCTTTCTTTCCTGGTACTCTTCCCTTGTCTCTACCGTCCTATTTTGATACCACCTCCTAAAGGCTCTATTCTTTTCCCTTACTATATCTTTTGTCTTCTCATTCCACCATGGTGTTTCCTTCCACCTCTTCTTACTACTTGTCCTCCCACATACTGCTTCTGCTGCACCCACTAGTGTCTTCTTAAATCTAGCCCATTCCTCTTCCACCCCTCTTTCTTCATCTGTTGGAATTCCTTCCTTTACCATTTTGAGGTACTCGACCCTTCTATCCCCTTCTTTCAGTTTCCATATCCTTATACGTCTTTCCTGGTTCTCAGTCCCTTTCTTCTCCTTACTCCCTCTCAGGTTCATTACCAGTAATCGATGGTCGCTATCCAGGTTCTCTGATGGTATAACCTTGATGTCCGTGATGTTCTTATTTAGTTCTTTCTCATACAGTATATAGTCGACCACCGACTTCCTGGTCAAGTCATCACTGTACCATTTGATTGTGTGGCTCTCTCTTTTCTTAAACCAGGAGTTCCCAACTAGCAGGCTGTTCCTCTGGCAGAAGTCCAACAGTCTCTTTCCTTCCTCATTTCTTCCACCCCAACCCTCTGGTCCTAGAACACTCTCATAACCTTGTCTTTCTCTTCCTACATGGGCATTGAGGTCCCCCATAACAATCATATTTCTTCCTACCAGCTGCTTCTGCAATTCCTCTTCAAACTCCTCCTTCTCTTCAGAGGCGCAGCCTACTTGTGGAGCATACACTTGCACTATTTCTACGGTCTCTCCCCTCAGTGCTACTTTCACTTTCATCATCCTATCACTTATTCTCCTCACTTCTTCTTTTAAACCATCTCGTACTACTACTCCTACTCCATTCCTCTTTCCCTCTTCGTTCCCACTCCAGTACAGTCTATAGCCTTTTCTCAGTACTCTCCTTCCTTCCCCTTTCCACTTTGTTTCTGCCAATCCCAATAAATCCAACTTCCTTCTTTCCATCATATCCACTATCTCCTCCACCTTCCCCGTCAGCGTTCTTAGGTTTAAAGTTCCAAATCTTAGTCCGTGTGTACAGCCGTGTCGTCGTCTATTAAATCCATCCTGTCCGAGGCTCGTTCCATTTTTGAAAGCATTTGGTTTTATCCACTACTGGCTTGCTGGGCCTATCGTAGCTTCACCAGAGCCCCGTTAGCAGTCACTTTTCAGGGTTCCTGTAGGACCTTCACAGCTACCGTAACGGTCCCGGGGCACACGAAGTCCCCACTGTACTTCGCCCCTACAGGCAATCCCCTACTTTGTGCCGTTGCCCGTCTCCCACGACGTGGACGAGGGGTTGGACTTATGGGAGACGGTTGCCTACTTCAAGACCAAAATAAAGCAGTTGTGTTTGGTTTACTTATACAGATGTTGACAAACATTAGTGGCGATTGAGTTATTGATACGCAAGCCTACATACAAATTATTTAATTGTTGTTTTAAAAAAGCCTTTGTGACTCAAATATCCACTTAAAAAAAAGAGAAAAGAATGCCGCGTGCAATTTTATTGCGGTGAAGTTGTCTACACCCAATATGTTTTACAACAATACTATCGCGTGTTCTCCCACACAGGAACAGGTAGCCTGAAGAAACTTCTTTCGTTAACCACAGAGTGCTCACCCAAAACCGCAGCGGGAGTATGATTTAAGATGGAAAGATTTTTATAATTAATTAACAGAGGCTATTTTTCAGGAGTTTTCCAGACCTAATAAAAATCCAGGAGTTTTCCAGGATTTCCAGGAGTAATGGCCACCATGCTCTCTTTTAGAGCCTTCTTCAGCAAATAAACAAAATATCAAATTGTGAGCATTGAAATTACAAACTTAGTTTGCATGAAGACATTACATATTTAGTAATAGACAAGAATTAATATGTATGTCCTTGACATTCGTCATGATATTGTTGCTGATGAACAAGTGATGATAAGACACAGGGTCACCCCATGGCTTAAGAATGAATGGGGCAATGTCATTAAGAATAAGTGAAAGATAATAATAGATTTCATAACACACAAACACAAAGGATAGCATACGTATGCTAAGCATCAAAGAAATAGTTTGTCTTGTGGTTGTAATATGGGAAAATGCTCAAATGGTATCAGCAGCTTCGGTGGCGTAGTTGGTAGCACGCTGAGTTTCTATGTCCAAAGTCGCAGGTTCAAACCCGGCCGAAGTCGTCGGATGTTTTAAGAGCGTTAAAAATCCCTCAGTATACCTTCCTTCGAAGGGGAAGTAAAGCCGGCGGCCCTACGTCATAGATTTATGGCATGTAAAAGAACCTTCCACTAATTACACTTGCATGAAGCTAAATTATAGGTTAGATTTGACTTAACGTTCTTAGGTTTAAACGTTCGTCAACAGGAGTTGACTGTGGTGGCATCAAGTAACCAAGTTCAGAACTAGTTGTTGTTGATGGTGGCGTTTGGTAGCAAAAGTAGGAACTACTTGAAAATTGAATGTCTGCAGACCTTACTTGAATTTAAAAACAGATAACACACACTAATACAGCCATCACAATTAACACCGGTTATCAGACAGACTCTACACACACCCAAAGTACACTGGGCTACATGACATCAAAGATTGTCCCAGGAAATAGACCAGTAGGAAGACCAAAGAAGAAATGGATGGACCAAATCAAGGATGATCTTGAAGACAAAGGGCTAGACTGGAGAAGAACTCGTGAAGACCTACTATTCATGGACACAAAAAGGTAGCGAGGACTCTGTAACAGCACCCGGGTGACTGGAGCTGGAATTTGATGATGATTAATTAATAAATTCTCAAAAATGGAGAGAGCTTGTGGGTTAGCTAAAAATATCTACAACAAGATGATGATATTTCTTGTTTCATGGGGCTTAACATCTAGGTTATCGGACCCTTCTATAACAAGAAGTGCATCTCTTGGAACACCAAGATAAGCACTATAACATTGTGGTTAAAACAGAGTGTTTATATGCCAGCGACTGCCTCTCAATGAACTACAAGTTGGTGAAGCTAGAAAGAAGAATACATAGGAAAATCATAGGTCCAGTCCAGACTGAAACCGGCTGGAAACTTCGGAACAACAATGAAATCTACAAAAATTTGGAGCAAATCTCAGAAACCATGAAAAGGCGGAGGTTGTCATTTCTCGGACACTTGTACAGAATGGATTAAGGAAGTTTGTCAAGATCTAGAAAGGTCTAAAATTCAGTTAGTTTAGATGTTAGATAGAGATACATTTCGGACCATTATTCAAAAATTGGGAGGGCTCCAAGACGTAAGAACTTCGAAGACAGGAAGAAGCTGCAGCACAGCATCCATATGAAGGAATATTGGAGGAAGATTATGACGAAGAAGAAATTAAATTGTAGTGTGATCCTCAGTGGTTTATTCGCAAATATATAGATATATTATCAACCTTTTGCACTCCTATGTTGAGTGGGTTTCGACATTAAAATATTTAACTTCTGCTCCGATGTACTGTAGAGTCCCACACGACATGACGATAGCTTGTACTCGTATGTAATGTATGACTTCTGTGCTGTATTCCAGTATTGTGAAGCCATCTAGTGGTCTCCGAGAGAACACCCTTCCCTATTTACTATGGTTTGCGGGAATTGTAATGAATTTCTAACCTTCGTTATTCTCGAATGTTTATGACAGTTTTTCTGATGATATAGATTGTAAACATGGTGTCTGCTTCATCTTCAAAAAGTACCACACCATGAAAAACTACAAGGATTAGTGTAGTTTGTGTTCTAACTGTAAATATATTTCATATAACATAATTATATTTTGTGTTAGATTGTGGTGTTAATAGTGCAGAAATTAATTAGGAGTGGAGCAGGAAGCATACGATAAGGAAAAGAAAAAAAGAAACTTATTGATGTACTGTACAGTAGATGGAAGCATTTTTAAATTACATATCCTTCAATTTGTAAGGTACATATGTCTGAGCGGTTCGCTGCTCAGTTTTAAAAGGCGAGAAACAAGCATTGAGACCGGACAGTCTGAAAAGACAAAATGTTGTTTGAAACACTATAAGTACCATAATGTAATATATTTCATTAATATACATAAAGTATAATGAGAAAATATTACATATAAGAATAGTTGATGGGTTTTTCCTTTTTCAAAATGTCCAGAATGGCTTTGCCTACTCTGGGGAGTTGTGTCTGCAGTGCACTCCAGATATTTCGTGGGCAGTCAATTCACGTTCGTGAGTCCAGGCTACTGGACTTGCGACTTCAACAGTTGGAAATTTGTCAGAGAAAAGAAAAAAACACTGATTGTATTGTGAATAATACTTTTCTAAATGTTTTCTTTAAATAAATACAAAAAGTCGGTTCCCGATGCAATATAAACACAACCTTAAATACTTAAAGAGACAATCGGAGTCATTTTAGGATGTTCTTATGTCAAGAATCATGGAATATCACACTGCCAATAACTGCAATTTATGAAGATCAGGGTCTAAATGAAAGAAATTAATCGGATAAAATGAGTCTGAAACAATCGATTGTTTGATAGCTCAAATCAACAACGATCATTGCTACAGAGCTATGCGTTGGATAAGGTGTAATATAAAAGTCTATTGTGAAGAAATTCATTCAGTAAAATAATAATTTTTTGAAGAAATAATAACCCCTGGCACTAGAGCCCGTGAAGGACCTAGGTCTACCAAGCGACCGCTGCCCAGCCATTTGGCCTGCAGATATTGGGGCGACGCGTGATCAGCGATTGGGTCCCCTCAGCCGTTAATCGTGGTTTTCGGCTCACTGTCAGACAGCTTCTCAATTGTCCTCACGAGGCCGAGTGCACCCCGTTCCAGCCCTCACGTCAGTTTCTAAAATCCCTGATGGAGCCGGAAATCGAACCCGGGGCCTCCGGGTGAGAGGCAGGCGCGCTACCCCAACACCACGAGGCCGGTGGAATTTGAATTCTAGTCACAGGATCGGAATCATCTTTTGAATTATTGCAGTGTCGTGAATTAAATAGCGAGTAAACTGAAAATCCACACTTTGGGCAGAATGAGGAATGATTTGGATTAGGCAGGATCTTGAATATTTTGATTGAGTTCTTAGCTAGCGCAATATATCGTGAGTGTGATATAATTACACTTTTCTCCTATTAATTAAACTTTATCATAGTTTAATTTACTAATCATTAAATGAAAATGATAATTTGCTGTTTCCCATGATCCATGCATTAATTATTATGAAATATCGGGAGTGCACTGTACAAGTATTAAACCATGATTTACTTTAGAGAAGTAATAGCTATACAGATATGTTGAGAAACACAATAAGCAATTGGATTAATATAAAAATGGAGAACAAAAATTACAAATTTCAACAGAATTGAAAGAGAAAGGTATGTTTACAGAGCATGGAAGACATTAAGAACTGTCCCTATTAGACAGGGTGTTTCCATAATGGTGATGGGCACACAGGAGTCCTGGTCCGGAGATGCTCCGTTGCCCTTATGTGTGAGGGGGTAGGGCACCCTATGAATCATTGTGTGTAGATGTAATAAAGCACTACAAACCCATGCCTCAAAGATGTTGCAAATTGTCATTACCCTTAAGTAGGCTACATTATTAGCCTTGTATTATGTGTTAGCAGTTGGTACCATTGTACCAGTTAGCAGTGTTGTGGGGATGTGATTAGAATGGAAAATGAGAGACTGCAAGAAAATATTTTCACCTCAATGTTCAAGTTCATACTGGCAGGGGACGGTAAAATTGGAGGGGGAGAGGATTCGAATGGGTCAATGTCCTAGAGCAGAAAAGATATGAAGACCAGAAGAGAAGGTGAGGGCTTGAACATCACACCCAAGAAACTGGAGTGGGAAAATGAGAATGATGTTTGCCTTGGAAATGTCCAAACAGTAGAGAGCAAAGGTTTAGTACACTTTTAGCATCAATATATGGCAGGCAAACTAACCCATAAAATACATGTACAATGTGTGTATGTTTACCATATTGATCTGGCAAAGGTTGATCCATATTCACTGTTGGTATTTTATTGAATCCGCCTTGTCAATACTATGTTTATTATTATTTAAATGTACATATTTTGGTATTCAGTGATACCATCTTCTGCATTTTAACTTTCATAAAATGGATATACTTACCCTGTTATATGAATGATTCCTTGTATTATAAATTTCACTCGAACTAACATTCTGCATTATATTTGCATCAGAGTTGAAATAAATGGAATTGCTCATACGCTAATTATCACCTATTATTGGAGGTATTAAAATGTACGGCATGGAATAAGACCCATATCTACAGACTGTGTAATAAAGAAAACTTTTCAGTTGGTCAAAACAAAATTTGTGCCCAATTACATTAGGCGGGAAAACAAGTATTATAATAATATCGTATGGCCTCAGGTGCCGGGCCGGGTGCAAGCTTTGTAATTTGACACCCAGAGGGTAGCTTGCATGTCGAATTTCGTTGTTCCTTGAATCACTATGCAAGTCAAGGAGGTCAGATATCTAAGCTCCTTGAACACTCTAGCACTTTCTAGTAGAGAAAAGAGGAACTTTGTGTTGGTGGAAACTCCCGAAATTAATTTCGTCACTATGAACACGGCCTACTGAATTCAAATGGGTTCTTTGACATGCCAACATCGTATGACATGCGTGTCGTATTTTTGCCGCCTTTCAAAAATCACTTACCAGGCCAGGAGCTAACCTGCAATCTTGGGGTAAGTAGACCGACACGCTATCCACTCACCCACCGTGGCAAGCTAACAAGTATTTATACACCCTGATATGTAAAACATTACATAAGACATTTATCACAAACCAACATGCTTTTATGTACAAAAATGGGGGGGGGGGGGGGGAAGGGTACTTAAATTGGAAGACATGTTTCGAACGTCAAGAATTCGGTAGCGCTGCACACCGTGAGAACATGTGTATAAAAAAATTGAGTAATGAAATTAGCCAAAGTACCTGTAGTAATGGTATCTGGAGATGATAAATTAATAGATTTTGACTCGTCCGCTGTCATAGACCCACCCAGCCATCCCAAATAGCAACACTACTTATATAGTTGAAATGAAATCTCTAGGAGACATCTTTCTCACTAAGTCAGGAATGCCAATCCCACGCATTTGGTACTATCTCGCACCGGGTATACAAAGAAACAAAAGAGCGTCGATAATGTAATATACTATTGCGCCAAATCCAACTCGTCGTACTTTAACCATGGATTGTGTGACATAAATTCTATTTTATTAATGTATTACGCCCCAGACCCCTTGCTTGTGGTACTAGCAGTAATTTTCGGCCAGGCAGTACTTTACGTCTTTACATGTAAAATGGTGAATGGTGAATTTTGTGTGCGACATGATGGTAACGTAGTCACATGTCAATCGAGTGTCCAAGATGGCGTCCGTAGAGAAACGAACACGATAAAATTTCTTTATTTTCGTAAAAAAAAAAAAAAAAAAAAAAAAAAACAACCATTATTGAGGTGCGGCAGTTGTAGTTGAGATTGTGAAACGACTCCCAACAACTCCGAGAAAGGTATGTAAATCATAAATCCTATATTTTCAATAATATACCTCGTTAAAAGTTACGAAAAGGCATGTTCTCACAGCGTGCAGAATTACCAAGAATTCATCTTCAGATCCTGCTCACTTAATTACGATGTTCTTCTATCACTTCATGTTATGTGTACTTACAAATATACATGTTGGTTGTGTCATTTAGATATGACTGGTAAATTTATTGAGTGCTTTAATTTTATTGTTGAGATACTCTTAATTCAATACCATTGCTTTCTGATAACAATATTTTTTGATTAAGATGGGTCTATTAACTCCGCCCAATCAATACTTATAACTTCTTACTACAAAATTTATTTTTACATACCAACAGGGAGATGTCTCGGGCAACAACTTTGCCCTTCCTTAGCCTGTCACATATTCATCAACAATGTATACATTCAAAAGACTCTCCTATTATTATAACATGCATAAAATGAACATTTTCCCTGTGCTTTAATAATAGGAGTGTCTTTTGAATGTATACATTGTTGATGAATCTGTGACAGGCTGAGGAAGGGCTAAGTTGTTGCTCGAGATATGTCCCTGTTAGTATGTTAAAATACATTTTGTAGTAAGGAATTATAAGTATTGAATTGGCGGAGTTAATAGACCCATCTTAATCAAATCTCTTGTCAATAAGGACCTTAAGAAATGGTTATTAATCCAATTGATCCTACTGACAACAGTATTGTAAGGATATCCATTTTCTTAATGTTCAACGCTGATGAAGGTATCACTGAACACCAAAGATGTGCATTAAATAATAATGAACATCATATATATTATAGTATTGATAAGGAGGATTCAATAAAATAAATACAGAAGTCAGTCAATGCAAGGGCTAGAAACAAAAGGCAGGGACTTAGAGAACGTACATTCACAACTACAGCAACAAGTGAAAAATCCAATATACAAAAATACATGATCATCATGAGTCATTAAGAGGTAGATAGCTAAAATGCTATCATTCAGTAAATAAGGAACAGAGTTGCACTAATCTCATCTGTGTCATCTTCATAACACTTACGATAATATCTCTTACCTTTCCATAAGGAATAAATGTAAGGCAGTTAAAAAAAATTAACTTAGTAACAGATACATCCTTATTCAATTTTGTTGAGTATTTGGTAACATCTAGTTGAGCTGTTTGGGTTCACTCTGATGAACTATGTCTAGTGGGTGGTGCCATTAAGTCATTGATGGTAGAGTTATGCCTTGTTTTACGCGATCCTTCACTGTCATTGTCCATGCTAGGATTGACCGAATGAGAAAGTGCAACAGTTTTATCAAAATCGATTGTGGCATACCCTTCTGAAGCTCTTAGGGGCGACTCAGGGAGTGCAAGCAACAATGGGGGTGCTGAGCCGAGAGGAGATGTGGGCTGCTGGCTTGAAGAGATATTGATGTTGGAGGATATAGATTCCGATTTGTTTTGATCCAGGTCTAACACTATATAATTCACTTGACGAATCAGATTCGGAGGGGGAGTCAAGACATTTTGTTGTGAATGGGAAATTTGTTGCATAATCGACGGACCAGAGTGTCGCTTTGGAAGATGACTTCGAGCCACCTCAATTTCTCCTGGTTCCAGATTTGCATAACAATGCCTTGCTTCCTCTTTTTCCCAGTCGTGTTGGGAGGGATGAACTCCGCCGGGGCACGATTTCATCCGCCCCAGAGGAGGAAGGGATTCCGGGACAGCTACCAAGCTGTTTTCACGACCAGGCACCATGTTCATGTACAAATGCCCTTGCTGTTGTTCAGCTGTCAGTTCTATCATGGCATAGTTACCGTCACTGTCAGTATGGTACAGTGGCGATAAAGGACTATTGTTGAGATCAACATTAACATAGGAAGCCGACGGGCAAGCTGTGGGATGAAAAGATGCCTCATCGTTGGGAATGGGTAATACGACACCTTCACCACTACCGACACTCAGACGAGAAATAGCTTTATCTCCAGTATTGTCCGTTACTGTTCCTGCAATGCTTACTGGAAAAGACTGTCGCAAGGGTTTCTTATTATTATTTTCACTCACATCGATAGAACTACTGCTTGTCATAAACAGTTCTTCATTAGCATAGTAGACACTGGGGTTGGATAGGGGAATGGGGGGAGGTGAGGGGGAAGCTGTCCCGAGAGGGCTGAGGGGACCGTTACTGCTGCCAACACTGTCCAGTCTCACCGAGCCTCCCCATCGCAAGGTCGTAGGAACATTGTTTCCAAGGACTGCACGTAAGGGTATAGGATCCAGGTAGTTCGATTCAACTGATGTATTAACCCTCGATGGGACGGCAGGCCCGGGGTGAGACGGCACGGGGAATTCACGCGAGATGACATCATCGGCGGCGTTGTTGCGGGCCTGGATGTGGGCTTGCAAATAAAAGAATAACTGTTCTGCACGCTCACAGCGAAATGCAAAGATACCAGGACCGGAGGGACATCGGCGACCAGTCTCAAAACTAAAGATTTCAGCATCATATCCGTATCGCCTTAGAGTTCGTATGGGCCATTTCAATGGTGCTCTGCGGCGTTGATACAAGACAAGATCAGTATCGGTAATCTCTAACTGACCAGGAGTTACTCGATTCCCAAGTTCATCTACATTCATCACCTGAAAAAAAAAAAAAAAACGAGAACAAAAGGTTTAATTTTTGAAAAAGGTGAAATCAACCATTCAATTAAAATACTTCAAGAAAATAATGATAAGACACTGTTCTAAGAACAAAGAGGAATTTATTAAGAACAAGGGGTGGGTGGCAACACCTATTAAAGGAATTCCACCGTGGCAATACACAATTTATTGTAAGAGTACGCCGTTTGCAAAGGCCGCTAAATGCATCATAAATAAAACCGAGGAAATGCCGAAAAACATGCTACTGCCAAACTATATACCTGGAACGCATGCAATTTGTAAATTACTGTATATCTATGGACCCATAACAGGGATTTGAATTAAACTTTGTACACTTCTAGTACAAATACAAATGCTAGGCTTTCGTTAAGATGTATCAAGTTTTAAATTTCAATACAGTACCGTATATACAAGCGTAATAAAATTTCCATATTAAAATATTTAAACATCTTTCTTGAATATTACAAAAAACAAAGTTTCTTGAAAACTATCAATGTGATTGGCATCAACTATTTTTTACCTTAAAGACATCACTCAATCACCCAGAATAGACCTCTATATACTTAGTGGAAGAATAAGTTACCCTTTTATAGGTATTTCATGTGAAAAAAAAAAAAAAAAAAAAAAAACACCATATGATGTTTTAGGTGCACTGAGCATATTTTTCAAAGGAATTCAATAACTGAGGTTCATCCCTTATAACCTAGTTCCAACAAAGGGAATTCCAAATTTAATGCAACTTGGACTATTAGTTCTAGAGGTTTTTATTTTTGTGTAAAAAAAAAATGGGAAAACAGCTCTAAAAAGAGTACAGTATACACAGTACATTTCCACTTGCACGCCCACACAGCTGACAGTTAAGTTCATGCAAGAATTTAAATCGATACAACTCAGTCAAAATAAAAAAAATTCTGTATAAAACTTCAGATTTAGGTAGAGAAATGTGTATTCTTTCGTTCAAGATAAAAACAAAAAAATCATATTTCTGGGTGTATCAGCCCCCTCGCTAATGCCAAATTTTTTTACCCCTAAAAATCAACAAAAAATCATTTATTATCAGGTTAAAATCAGTGAAATCTACAGAGGGGTCTTCTGTCTCAAAACATAAATTTAAATATTGACTTAGCAGTTTTTGTACACGTTTTGTACAGTTAGCGACTTTTGTACCTATCACGCTGAGGTGAAACCAAAGAAATGAGAAATCATGGAAAACCCTAGGATAGCCTAGGTGGGAATTAATCCCGCTCTTCTCAGTTCTGCCTCACAAGGCTGAGTGCACTCCTCGTTGAGAAGGAATATGATTTAAAAAAATCCCCTCTACACACCAAATGGAAAGAAGACATGATGAAGCTTGCACGTGCAGTGGTGAATGCAGGCTGTATGTGCTGGACAGGGTGCGTTTAGTTTTACAAAAGACGTTAAAATACACAGATTACCAACTAATAAGAACGAGGGCATTGGCCTTGATATACTCATCAGCTGAGTACTGTTCTAACATATGGCTAAACAGTTCCCATACTTACTTGGTGGACGTTCCAACTCGTCAAACCATGCGAATAGTATCCAGCACGCTTCTACCTATCCCTATCCATTGGCTCCCAGTATTAAGCAATATCAACACCACCGCATCTAAGACAGAAAGCTCTTGCTCGATTATGGTCTAGAATGCTGAATAATTAAGCTCTCCCTATTCACAATGTCATCCAGCAATGTGCCACACCCCGACTTTAAGTCTCGTTAACCTGCATGGAGAACCTCTTTAAACCTGGCGTATTCGATCCTATGGCTACATGGAAAGCAGAATGGACATCTTCACCCCAAGTGAAGCTTCCTACGAATTGACAACCCAACTCTAAAACACGACGGGTTTCAGCCTACCTCGTCCCACATGGTGGGACAGGAAGAACTGCCAATACTCTTTACAAATGGGGTTGGCAAGATTCTCCTCACGGTGACCACAGCGAAGTAGCTCAAATAATCCAGCAAGTTGTGCAAGTCTGTCTACTTCGTGCTTTCTCCGGAAGAGCTGAATGTAGCCAGCCCCGACGCAGCTGTGTGGTTGGAAAACTTAAATATTGAAATTTAGTTTCATTTGTAATGCATATATGATATTTATTTGATTGTATAGCATCATACGCTAAATATATATGGTATATAAAACCAACTGATACGGTTTAAAATAATAATACACTTACGTGAAAGATGTTCTCATGGAGATCATTGATATCGGTTTTGCTGGATATGCAACCCATGATTTCAAAGCCTGGAAAAGAAAAAATTCTTTCTTAAAACATACATCTATACAGGAAAATACTACAGGCAGATGCACAAACTCAACCTATAGTAGGAAAATACAACGCCGACTAGTGAACGTGCAGTGCCGAGACAACTGATGGCATGTGGTGGTTGTTTTAAAGGGTGGAATATTTAGGTTATCTGCCCGAAATGAAAATCCACAGCCTGCTTCCAGTCTCCGACCGGGTCAGGAATGGAATGAATGAAGCCCCTATCTAGCGACGAGGATATGAACTGTGCCGGCTGCCGAGGCCTGACGCACTCCTCTGGGGCAATGATGACAGATGAAATGATAGTGGAGAGTGTTGCTGGAATGAAATTTTGACAGGGAAAACCGGAGTACCCGGAGAAAAACCTGTCTGCCTCCGTTTTGTCCAGCACAGATCTCACATGGAGTGACCGGGATTTGAACCATGGACCCAGCGGTGAGAGGCCGGCGTGCTGCCGCCTAAGCCACGGAGGCTCTAATGAAATGGATGATAATGAAAATTACTACTTCAATAACTAAAATACTGTCATACTTCTAACCTATATAGAGTGGAACGTGGCTAATTCGAACTTCTATAATTCGAATTTTTATTTTTGTCCCTAGCATTTTATATACAATCAATGCTAAAAAAATCGTGGTCAATTCGAATTACATTTTGGATAATTCAAAGTTGTTATGTGTAAAAAGCCGATCGGAAGCCAAACAGTTGGGTCAGTTCCTGAAAAAAAAAACTGTTCCCGAGAGTGCAGCCCAGGCAACAAACCACATCACAGAACTAGTTTTTTTTTTGGAAAGTGGAAATTACGTGATTCTTTTTTCCGTTCCTTAAATTTGTTAGATTCTTTTGTGATGGCCGAGAGACTTAATTGTGGGAAACAGGTAAAAATCTCAAACTTTTTTGTAAAACAGTAGATTTCTCTAAGACTTAACTACTGTAGATTGCTGGATTACTACTGTCGTTAGATAGATGAATAGTACATTTTGGTTTTATTTTATCATTTGAAACTTTTGAGGTTATTATAAAGTACTGTTGTGTGTTACTGCTTTGTTAAACGTAAAAACATAATACAATATATTTTCTCTACCCTTTTCAAAGAACTTTCTTAATTCGAATTTTTGGATAATTCGAATGATATTACTGGTCCCTTGAGGTTCGAAATATCCAAGTTTCACTGTACCAGAAGATTGGGGGGGAATTAATAAACAAAAACAAAGACAGGGCAAAGATATGCCCTCAGTCCTTGAAGAATGAGGATTGTGGGACTTGGAAAGAAGAAAGACCCATGAAATGGAGATAGAAAAGAGTAGTTGTAGTTTTATGTGACCGTGAATCTTGTGATTATGAGCCACGGGACCTCCTTTTTTTTACTGCATCACACATCCCCCCATAACTAGAATTGTTTATCGTTTAGTTTCAAGATAGTATTGACTTAAAGTTGGATTAAATCTATTTTACCTATTCACAGGTATTTTCATTTATATGTCAATATGGACAACTTATGAGGTATCATGCACTTTATAACAATTTATACAATTAGTACTCTATGGGTGGGGTAGGCTTGGGGTTGGCAATACTGTGTTTGTGCATAATTCAAACGGATAATGGCCGACACAGAGGGAATTTTACTATATAAGCCGTGATATAATTTGGGAAGGTGGGTGGGTTTTAGCGGAGGAGTGATCTACATCCTTTCCACATGTATTTTGAATCATTACAGAAGGTATTTATGGCCAATATCTGCAGTTTATTACATTTTTCTGTATGTTCTCGTTTCCTCAACTGTTACCAGCATTTCTTGCTTCAGATGTGCGAAAAGTCACCAGTAGCGCCCCTGAAGCTCGAGGGTTGGATTCTGTCCACAGAAGGAAGTGGTAAATTTGAATTTGCAATTTATGACCCAGATCTCTATGGTCTCTACGTCTGTAGCACCCCTGAAGGTCGTGATGCCCGGATGGTTCTCAACTTAAGGCCACAATCGCCTCCTTCCCAATCCTGACCTGAAATTCAAATACTGTATACACACTACTACAGAGACCTCAGTAACACACATTATTAGCAATAAAAAAAAAATCATATACATTGACCGGCACGAAAAACGCAACACCCAATAAATTATGTGAAATTATTGTGTAATTATCTATTTAATCAAAGTGAAGCACTTTAACCTATTTTTTTAGACGGGGTATGTTATTGGCGTTGCTTTGCAAGCAAACAATGAAGTGTTGATTGTTGATTGCACTAGCCTCAATTGTTTTTTCCCGAGCAACCTGGGAATCGCATCACTGGATGTAACCCAATAATGAGTTCCCGCTCTTATAGCGCTTAGTGTTGTACTTTGAATTGTTACCTTTTCTATCACATGTGTTTGTGGGATCTTTCTGTGATGGTCGTAATTAGCTTTCTCGAGCAAACATGCCCTTAAGCCCTGATCAAGCTGCAAAAGTTGTTGCTTTGGTGGAAGATGGTTGCAGCATGCATTACATTGCAGAAGTGTTGAGGATTACAGCTTCCACGATTTCCATAACCGTACGAAAGTACAGGGAAACTGAAGGCTTTGCAAGGAGACCAGAAACAGGCCCAAGAAGAACAACATCGAAGAGAGATGTCCGCTTGTTACAACTCCAAGTTCTTCACGACCGTCACACCACCGCCATTGAAGCACAAAATGGACTCCACCAAGTTCGAGGGGTCGATGCTAGTGAGAGAACCGTCCAAAGAAGATTGGAAAAAGCCAACCTTCTATCCAGAAGACCAGTTACAGGCCCAGAACCTACCAGAGAACATCGCACAGCTCGACTACGTTTCACAAGGGAACATCATGGCTGGACACTACAACAATGGGAACAAGTGTTGTTCACCGATAAGTCGCGGTTTGGCCTCCGATCACCTGACGGAAGAGAGAGGGTCTGTAGAAGGCCAGGGGAAAGGTATTCCCCTTGCACATTCTCATCCAGGATGCCTTTTCAGGGTGGTTGTGTGAGCAGGAATCAGTATGGCTGCAAGGACGGATTTGGTCATTGTGGTGAATGGGAGCCTTACTGCACATCGGTATGTGGAGAAAATCCTTCTGGAGCATGTTGTGCCTTTCGCTCCATTTATTGGTGATGATTTCGCACTAATGCAAGACAATTCACGCCCACATGTTGCGAGAGTTCTTGGGTGAAGCAGGGATTCATGCTGTGGCTTGGCCTGCTCGAAGCCCTGATTTGGGACCGGCTGGGGAGAAGAGC
This sequence comes from Meconema thalassinum, assembly GCA_946902985.2. NCBI lineage: Eukaryota > Metazoa > Arthropoda > Insecta > Orthoptera > Tettigoniidae > Meconema > Meconema thalassinum. The sequence goes on along the minus strand of OX336399.1, from coordinate 159,461,823 downwards.
CCATCAGTGCTATCCAGAGACCCTACAGGACCTACGGAATGCCCTCCTGGAAGAATAGGAGATGATTCCTCAACAGGACATTACAGCATTAATCAGGAGCATCCCTGAAAGGTTGAATGCCGTCATTGGTACAAGAAGTGGCAAAACATGCTTTTGAAGATGCGAACAGAGGTCTCCGAGATCATCTCCGAGGTCTGTGAAGTGTATAAAAACAAAAGAAGTGAGGACCTTTAGGACCTTACTCAAAATTTCCCGCTCTTTCCTTGAAGTGTGCATCACTGGCTTAATTTTTAAATTTGTATATAATCATCTTTTTTTTCATTGTTAGTCACCTACATGGGACCATACTACAATATTTCATCATCATATAGTAGATTAGTGTTATAAAAGTGTCATAAATTTGAAATAAATTTCAGTTTTTGTAAGAAATTGCGTTTTTCGTACCGGTCAGTGTATATGAATAATTAAAATGACCTACAGTTTTTATATTGATAGTACTGTAATGGATGCTCTACTTGGGACAGTACTCTTAAATACAGGCCTAACCTAGATAGTGCAATAATGGAATATATATTTTTCGCTCTCTCGGCTCTTGGCAGAAAAACAGTAATTCCTTTTTGTGTTTGTATCTTTTCGTTCCTTTGGTGAGTGAGTGTTTTGTCTTTATTTGTGATATTCTTTGACTCAATGGACTTTACAGATGACTGCAGTTCTGCAGAGCTAAGAGAGAGCTATGAGATATTGTTGGCATTTTCCGATATTTAATCTGTGACGCACGCGCAGTGAGTTTCCTGCACGCAGTTGAGTATTTTATGGGCTTGTTATATAGTTTGTCGTGCGTCTCTCGATGGAAAGTTCAGGTTAACTCTCTCTATCCAACGATAATGGGCAAGGAAGGGGTAAAAATTAAACAACGATCACTCCTTTATAACTTCATAATAAAAATTAGCCAAAATACCCGTAGTAATGGTCTGGAAAAATGTGGAGATGATGTAGTAATAGATGTTTACTCCTCCATGGTCTATAACCCACCTGCCGTCCCAAATAGGGTTAGGATCACGACTTATGTAGATGAAATTCCTGCTGTGTCCGCCATTACGTGCGTGAATTATCGTCAAAGACAGTATTGCCAACCCCGCGCTTACGGTACTGCTCAATGTTTCTAACCTTCGTTTTGCCCAATCCAATGGTTTTTGACAATGGTTACAGCCTAACACGTCCAGATCGTGTGGTGTATTTTGTATCGGGTATGTTGGTAACTAGTGACATCAATGGGTCGTATGCATAAAAATGTAGCATATGCTACAAGTACAAGCAATAAGTAAAAGCATATGCTTTCAGCAAATACTAGCAAGTAAAAGCATTTGCTTAAATTGATATGAATAACCTTTTGCTTGTGCTGACTAGAAAGTGCTACAAGTTTTTCCAGCAAGTGCTGACTTTTTGTAGAATATGCTAACTAGCATTTGCTAGTCGCGCAAAGCATGCTGGTTGCCGGTAAGAGGTTATGTTCATCTCAACATTATTAATGTGTAGACCGCCGTGACCATACAAGTTTGCATTAGGTGTTACTAGTTTACAGTTTTGATTTCCTGAAGTGCCTATTCATTCTACGATGTCGGAAATGTCAGAAACAGAGGTTGAAATTGACGTGAATTATCACTTTGTTACCATGCTAAAACAGTTACCAGTCTTATTGAGTAAATCGCAAACTCAGTCGATGAAAACAGCCAAATTAGAAGCTGTTGAACAGTTACGTGAGAGCTGTGAGAAGACTCTTGGGAGGCAATTTACAGCAGATCAGGTGAAAAAAAGGATCCATAACATGAAGACGGAAGTCAAAAAGAAGAGTGATCGTAACACTACAGGAAATAGGAAGATACAGCTGAAAAAATGTGAGGAGGAACTTAGCAATTTCATAGAAGGACAACAGAATCCAACATTCACTCCTGTACCAGGTAAGTTTATTAAATTTTACTATACTCGCTGATGAAATACCGCATGCTATGTTGTAATGAGAAAAAGGTGATGATGATGATAGGCCTAATTTAAGAGTCCTACCTTCTGGGTTATCGGCCCCTAGTTGGAAAAAAAAGCATTACGCCTTAGTAGTTAAACGGGACGTAAAACCAATAACATTATTATTAGGAGTTCATTTTATTAATCTGTAGGCGAAGGTCGGTACCGTAATTCTATTTCATTATTTCAGGAGGATGTGCTGTAGGAGGAAGTAAGGAACACGCAACTGATAGCAATAATGATGGCACACTACCACTACCACTACAGCGTACGGCACCATCAAGACAAATCAAGAAAATAAAGTTAACTTCAGAGACTGAGGAGACGGAAAAACTGTCGAATACGGAACTTCAAAGACTGGTGTTGTTGGAACAGTTGAAGTTAGCTCGCATGCAACAGCAGGAAATAGAAGATAGGAAATTAGCTTCAAACATAAGTGAACAAACCTACATACAGTTTAAATAATAATGTGTGGATCAGGGAGATAAATGTTTGTATTTAACCGAGGCGAAATTATACATGTACCGAATCCCAAATAAATTCATAGCGATGTAAGAGTATAAGTTAAATGAAAAAATACTAGCCACACAATTATTAAATTTTGTTTTTCCCAGATCACAGTGCTTCACTTTCATTGTTCGTTTACAGCAACGTGTTGAAACAAAATATTAGCGATTTTATTTCTTCTCTGTGCACCACGTCTTCTCATCATGTCATCATGACCATATTCTTGTTCAGCCCTGTCACCAACACCATCATCATATATTTCTTCAATATGAACATTATCAAAATTGTCCTCATCCCTTAAATGCTTAAAGACGTTATGTAGCACAAAGCAACAGATGATAATGCGTGAAATTTTCTCTAAAGAGATTCTGACTTTGTTTGCTAGTAGAGGGAAACGTCTCTTAAGCTGACCAAAACATCTTTCAATAATTACTCTGTTTTGAGCATGCACGCGATTGTAATTCTCTTCTTGTGGATTTTGAGGGTTTCGGTAAGGAGTTAGCAGCCAAGGTACTAGCCCGTATCCTGAATCACCCAACAGTACTGCAGCTCCTGCATGCTCTCGCAATCCTACATACACATGTGAATTCTTAAATATGCGACTGTCGTGAACAGAACCAGGCCAGCTAGCATCAACACTTGTGAAAATTTCTCTTGAATTGCAAGTTGCTTGTACATTGATAGAAGCGAAATTTTTGCGGTTTATGTATTCATCGCCGTGTAGTGGTGGCTTTAAAATTGGTACATGTGTACAGTCAAGAACACCGATCACGCAAGGAAAGTTAAATCGTTGCTGCCATTCGTCTTTAGCTATGTTGATTTCTTGTGGCCGTGACGGAAATTTTATCCAGTGATGTGCTTTTTGAAAAACGTTCTCGCTGACGAAATCAAAGGTTCTACTAACAGTACTTTGATGCACTCCCGTATCTTCTCCTATCCCCACTTGGAAACCCGGATCACCAACAAAACGAAGAAATATCTGCATTCGTTCCTTCGATGTTACCGCACCACCACGCGTCTCGTCACTTTCTCCCAAGAAAGAGCTGAAATTAATTCAACATTTTCTTCGTTAAATCTGTACAAATGTTTATATGAACGTTCATCACTTTGCCGTCTGGGATTATAGAGATTCCTGCGTCGGATATTCACAATTTGTGCCATTAAATCAACCAGAAGTTAACACTAAGTCGTCACAGTACAAACTTCAAGCTAACTGAGACTAGCTTGGTAAATCTTAAGCAAATGCTTGCATAGTACTAGCACATGCTTGGTTTTATTCATGTATAATTCAGCATTTGCTGGAAAATTAAGCAAACGCTAGCTAGCAAGTAAATACTAGTAAGTAAAGCAAATGCTAGATTATTTTATGCATACCCATTCCAGCATATGCTTACAAAAGAGGTAGCAAAAGCATATGCTAGACTTTATGCATACTGGCCATTGTGTGCGCCTTGTTGCGAGCGCTTCGGCGGCAGTTTAACATACTAAATAAGCTGTCGAACATGGCTGCCCTTATGAAATGAGTAACAAATAAAAACATATATTTACGTTATTTAGCATACATATCCAGTGCAGTCGGTGTCTCCCATAATTCCAACCCCTCGTCCACGTCGTGGGAGACGGGCAACGGCACAAAGTAGGGGATCGCCTGTAGGGGCGAAGTACAGTGGGGACTTCGTGTGCCCCGGGACCGTTACGGTAGCTGTGAAGGTCCTACAGGAACCCTGAAAAGTGACGGCTAACCTCTGGTGAAGCTACGATAGGCCCAGCAAGCCAGTAGTGGATGAAACCAAATGCTTTCAAAAATGGAACCAGCCTCGGGCAGGAGGGATTTAACAGACGACGACACGGCTGTACACACGGACTAAGATTTGGAACTTTAAACCTAAGAAGGCTGACGGGGAAGGTGGAGGAGATAGTGGATATGATGGAAAGAAGGAAGTTGGATTTATTGGGATTGGCAGAAACAAAGTGGAAAGGGGAAGGAAGGAGAGAACTGAGAAAAGGCTATAGACTGTACTGGAGTGGGAACGAAGAGGGAAAGAGGAATGGAGTGGGAGTAGTAGTACGAGATGGTTTAAAAGAAGAAGTGAGGAGAATAAGTGATAGAATGATGAAAGTGAAAGTAGCACTGAGGGGAGAGACCGTAGAAATAGTGCAAGTGTATGCTCCACAAGTAGGCTGCGCCTCTGAAGAGGAGGAGGAGTTTGAAGAGGAATTGCAGAAGCAGCTGGTAGGAAGAAATATGATTGTTATGGGGGATCTCAATGCCCATGTAGGAAGTGAAAGACAGGTTATGAGAGTGTTCTAGGACCAGAGGGTTGGGGCGGAAGAATTGAGGAAGGAAAGAGACTGTTGGACTTCTGCCAGAGGAATAGCCTGCTAGTTGGGAACTCCTGGTTTAAGAAAAGAGAGAGCCACACAATCACATGGTACAGTGATGACTTGACCAGGAAGTCGGTGGTCGACTATATACTGTATGAGAAAGAACTAAATAAGAACATCACGGACATCAAGGTTATACCATCGGAGAACCTGGATAGCGACCATCGATTGCTGGTAATGAACCTGAGAGGGAGTAAGGAGAAGAAAGGGACTGAGAACCAGGAAAGACGTATAAGGATATGGAAACTGAAAGAAGGGGATAGAAGGGTCGAGTACCTCAAAATGGTAAAGGAAGGAATTCCAACAGATGAAGAAAGAGGGGTGGAAGAGGAATGGGCTGGATTTAAGAAGACACTAGTAGGTGCAGCAGAAGCAGTATGTGGGAGGACAAGTAGTAAGAAGAGGTGGAAGGAAACACCATGGTGGAATGAGAAGACGAAAGATATAGTAAGGGAAAAGAATAGAGCCTTTAGGAGGTGGTATCAAAATAGGATGGTAGAGACAAGGGAAGAGTACGAGGAAAGAAAGAAGGAGGCGAAGAGAGTAGTGGCTGAGGAGAGAAGAAAGTGGATGGAAGAGTGAACAAAGATGATGAAGGAGGATAGTGAAGGTACAAAAAAGGTCCTGTATGGGATAGTAAAAAATAAGAGGCGGAAGGATCCTACGGATTATGTTAGAATGGTGAACAAAAGGGGACAAAAGATAGAAAATAGGGAAGAACTGAAGAAAATGTGGAAAGAATATTTTGAAGAACTTCTGAACCCAAATGGAAAAGATGGTGAGGAGGAAGAAATCGGGGAAGAGGAAGATGAACTGCAAACAGAAAAGGACTTAACATGGAGAGAAGTGGAAGATGCAGTGAACAAGATGAAAGGAAGGAAGGCACCGGGTGTGGATGAGTTGAGTGTGGAGATGGTGAGAGCAGCAGGAGAGGTGGGGATACAGTGGTTGTACCGAGTGATGAGGACAGCATGGAAGGAAAGGAAGACCCCAGAGGACTGGAAAAAAGGAATAATTGTCCCGATCTTCAAGAAAGGTAGTGGAACAGATTGCAGAAACTATCGGGGAATAACACTGATGAGTAGAGGTGTTAGTTTTTGTTAATTCGCGATAAAACGAAAAGTCATATTTAGAGGTTAGGATGTTTTATTTTCACGTATTTACATGTTTCGTGCCGCCCAGGAGTGAAATTAAATCGCGAAATAACGCGAATTTTGTGAATAACACCACAAATACCGCAATCTGCGAAATAAAAACAAATTTTCATATTTTTTCCCCACACCAATCCGAACATTTTTGTCCACAAGCCGATAATCGAATTTGGTTGGTGTTCAATTCGAGAGAATGATCGATTGTATAGTTTCGCGAGGGGTAATACTACGATATACGTCATATTACGATATACTGTCGATATTCTCGTTACTCGTTGGATTTTAGCGCTGTGGTAAACAGCTGTTATATCGCGGCGTGAATAGTTTGGCCGACTACCTCCAAAAGGTTATGTGATAGTTGTTCATAATGTAAACTACGTTTGCCTCCTGTTACATCGGTAGCGAGTGTAAATTATAGTAGAGAATTCTATATAATTTAATAAAAAGTGCGCAAATTGTGCGTTATCATCGAAGCTAGTGTGTTATTTGCGTGAATCAGTTGGCGACCACGTGTTCGTCGTATTAGTTCCGAACTTAGCAGTACAGGAAGATGAGACGCGACGTAATTTAAATATTATGACACGAATTCAGAAATAAATTTTGCGTGTGGTTACGAATTTATACTGGCGTGTGACTACAGTCAACCGTGTGATAGCAGTGTTTGTTACTGGGCATCGCTCAGTTGAGTTTAAAAATGCCGAAGGTAGCTGTTTCTGCCACAGACAGACTTAAAGAATATAAGAATGAAGGATTTATAATTTCTTGTGGCATTCTTATGTGCAAATATTGTGATTGTCGGTTAGATTATCGCAGGAAAGATGCATTAGACAAACATTGCAAATCGGAGAAGCATTCAAAACGCCGAGAAAATTCGCGTCTTGAAGTTAGTGTTCCTAGAGTGGCCACCTTGAAAGAAACATTATCAAATGCTAGTCGTGTGAAGGATATTGTTACGGCTGTGAGTTTGTGTCATCACTCGCCGCATGAGTCACAACTGCCCCATGGCTGGGCTGTGCCCTGCCTCCTGTATTGCGTGCGCCTTATGCAACAGGGCTACTAGGACAAAGGGATAGTCCAGAATATTCGTGACTGGACCAGCGATGGAAACCTCGAGAAGCCGTGAACCCTGGATGGATCTCGAAGCAATTATTGAGTCACCGGCCTGCTATATAAGTGCGACCTGTCAAGCAGTTGTTGTTGTGTTTTACGAGCTAGTGTGAGCGATTATCCTGAGCAACAGAAGTGTGGTGACTTGCGAAACCCCCAGTGGAGCGGGGAAGTGAGACTCCTACAGAGGAACTGTGTCTTGAGCGAGTGTGTTTATTTCCAGTGCGACAGAAGTGATTGTGCTACATTGTGAAACGGTGTGTAGTACGGTGACAGGCTGGGTGCAGCTATTTCCAGCTAGCGTACGGGACCGGACTCATTAGCGAAGAGGATTAACTGTGGTCTGTTGACAAGTGTTCTCGCCGTAAGGAAACTGGAGTAAGGTAATAATTGCTTGTATTTACTGGAGAGTGCTGTATCCTTCTGGCCGCAATAAAATTAATTATTTCTTTAAGCAGTAATTGGTGTTGTGCTTCCTACCCACCGTAATCCAGTTGACAAAGGTGCCACTAGGGGGTGGCACGTAACAACTGGTGTCAGAAGCCGGATTACGAACTCAAGCACAACACCTGACGGTCCTGGTTTCAAAACCCGAGCAGATCATTTTCTCTAATTATCCTGTGAGTGCATGCCCTTTACAAGACAAACAACTAAAATGGAGGAGAAATTGGCAGCATTGCTAGAAAAGTTAAATGGCATGGAAACCAAGATGGAGGACGGCCAGAAGAATTTAACCAAGGAGCTAACTGCCAAATTAGAAGACGGCCAGAAGAAGCTAGAAGACGGCCAGAAGAAGATGGAAGACGGTCAAAATAAGTTAGCGGAGGACCTGAAGAAGACGGAGGACGGCCAGAAGAAGATGGAGAACGGCCAGAAGAAGTTAGCCGAGGACCTAACTGCCAAACTAGAAGACGGCCAGAAGAAGATGGAAGACGGTCAAAATAAGCTAGCGGAGGACCTGAAGAGGATAGAGGACGGCCAGAAGAAGATGGAAGACGGTCAGAATAAGTTGACACAGGACCTGAAGAAATTAGAACTGGGTCTGCGTGAGGAAGTCACGGCAGTGGAAAAGAAGTTCGACGCCTTACAAGTGGAAGTTGCCGAGCTGCGCCAACGCCCGCTGATGGGGGTGGAGGAGAAATTCAACGCCTTACAAAAGGAAGTTGCCGAGCTGCGCCAACGCCCACTGACGGGGGTGGAGGAGAAAGTCAACGCCTTGCAAGTGGAAGTTGCCGAGCTGTGCCAACGACCGCTGATGGGGGTGGAGGAGAAATCCAACGCCTTACAAGTGGAAGTTGCCGAGCTGTGCCAACGCCCGCTGATGGGGGTGGAGGAGAAATTCAACGCCTTACAAAAGGAAGTTGCCGAGCTGCGCCAACGCCCACTGACGGGGGTGGAGGAGAAATTCAACGCTCTACGAGAGGAAGTTGCCGAGCTGCGCCAACGCCCGCCCACCGTTACACCGGGAATATCAGGAACGGGACATAGCAGAGTGACGCCCCCAACCTTCGACGGAAAGGTCCCGTGGAGCACCTACTTACGTCAGTTCGAGGCGGCCTGTTCCATAAATAACTGGAACAACACAGAAAAGGCTACAGCTCTCATTGTAGCGCTGAGAGGTGACGCCCTTAACGTCCTTCAGGCCATCCCGACTGGATCCCAGGACTACGCTTCCCTGATCGCCCATATGGAGTCCCGATATGGAGATAGCCATCTTCAGCAGGCCTATCAGATGCAGCTCCGGACCCGGGTACAGAAGAACGCGGAAACCCTGCAGGAATTCGAGATGGACATCGCACGCCTCGTAGGGCTCGCCTACCCAACAGCGCCGGCCGACTTTCTGGAGCAGATAGCGACGCAGACTTTCACCGACGGGCTACGGGACTCGGACACTCAACAGGCGCTGCGTCTCGCGCGCAATAAGACCCTGGCAGATGCGCTAAGCCACGCACTTGAGTTCGAGACGGCAAAACAGGCATCCAGAATGCACGCGCGGGTGCGTCAAGTGGACGTCGACGAACCAGCAAAAACCAACAAGACCAAGCCCCTGGCCGATGAACTGATGGAGGCGCTAGGCCGGTTCTTCAAGAGTCGCAGTACCACCAACAAAAACTTAGCCGAAGAACATCCGGAGAGGCGGCCCGGAAGAGGACTACCGACCTGCTGGACCTGCCGTAAGAGAGGCCACCTGAGCAAGGACTGCGGTGATCGCCGCCGCCGAGGGTTTCCGTCGGGACAGTCAGTCGTAGGGAAACCGCGCGGCCCAGAAAAGCCAGTAGCAGCCAGCCTTGGGGGGCAAAGGTTGGCTTGTGACAGTCGTCAAGCCCCGGCAGTCCAAGTTCGTGTGACGCAGTTACGGAGGGATAATAGCAGCCTGATGGTCGACGGAGTCGTCAACGGAGAGAGCTGGCCCATGCTAATCGACACGGGAGCATCGAGGACCATCGTCAGTCCCACCGTGATCCCGAAGTGGAGAGTGCAACCCACACAAAGGAACCTCCAGCTAATAACCGCGACCGGAGAGACCGCACCGGTACATGGCGAAGCATCACTGGAGTTCGTCATTGGTCGACGGGCGATAAAGCATCCAGTGCTTGTGGCTGACGTATCAAATGAAGTGATCATCGGACTGGACTTCCTGGACCAGGACAACATCATATTGGATCTGAGTACCAACACTCTGCATTTCGGAGGTGAGGAACTTGCTTTGCAACCTGCGCACAGTCCATCACCGCACGACGAGTAAGGTTGAGAGAAGACGTCATCGTTCCCGCCAGGACGGAGGTCAGCGCTGCCGTAATTGTCGACGGAACTGCTGAGGGAGTGGCGGCTGTCATCGAGCCAAAATATGAGGACATCCAGACAAAAGGATTGCTAGTTGCCAAGACACTCATCAACACGACGTCTCGGCCGTACGTCCGCCTGTCCAACCTGAACGACTACGACATTACGGTTCACCGGGACACCAACCTAGGAGTCTGCGAGCCCGTTACCTGGATTGCCCGCATCACAGATACGACAGACGGACAACCGAAGAAGACGCACACTGCCAGAAGATCTACAGAAGCTGTACCAAGGATCCCAGGACCATTTAGACGAGGAACAATCACGCCAACTTCAGGACCTGCTACGCGAATTCCAGGATGTCTTCTCCGTGGGGAGCAGAGACTTCGGCAGGACAAGCTTGGTCCAGCACAGAATTGACGTTGGGGACAGCGCACCGATTAGGGCCCCATTCCGACGTGTCCCGCCAAGCAAGCCGAAGTCGACCGGATGGTAGAAGAGATGAAGGAGCAAGGGGTGATCGAGCCATCACATAGTCCTTGGAGTTCTCCGGTCGTGCTTGTGAAGAAGAAGGACGGTTCCACCAGGTTCTGCGTGGACTACAGGCGGTTGAACGACGTCACGAAGAAGGACAGCTACCCTCTACCCCGGATCGACGACACGCTGGATACCATATCAGGGTCAAGGTGGTTCTCCACCTTGGATTTGAAGAGTGGCTACTGGCAGGTGGAAGTCCACCCTAAGGACCGCGAGAAAACGGCGTTCTCTGCGGGCAGCGGGCTCTGGCAGTTCACCGTCATGCCATTCGGTCAGTGCAACGCCCCTGCGACCTTCGAAAGGCTAATGGAGTCCATTCTGAGGGGACTACACTGGAAGACCTGCCTGGTCTACCTAGACGACGTCATCGTTCTGGGGAGGAGCTTCGAAGAGCACTACAGCAACCTGAAGGAGATCTTGTTGAAGCTACGGGCTGCTCAGCTGAAGTTGAGCCCCAAGAAGTGTCAGCTCTTCCAGAAGCGGGTCCAGTACCTTGGGCATATCGTCTCCGAGGAAGGGGTGCGCACCGATCCAGAGAAGACCGCAGCTGTGAGGGAGTGGCCAGTTCCGAAGGACAAGTCCCAACTACGAAGCTTCCTGGGACTCTGCACTTATTACCGTCGCTTCGTGAGAGGATTCGCCGACATCGCCAAACCTTTACATCGACTGACTGAGAAGGACCAACTCTTCACGTGGACAGCAGAATGCCACAGTGCCTTCGAACAACTCAAGCAGGCTCTGTGCACCGCGCCTATTCTGGCCTACCCCAGACCTGGAACAAGGTTCATCGTCGATACCGATGCCAGCGACTTTGGCATAGGGGGAATCCTGTCGCAAGTAGTGGACGGCGAGGAGAGAGTAGTGGCCTACTTCAGCAAGGCCTTGTCAAAGCCAGAAAGGAACTACTGCGTCACCAGGAAGGAGCTGCTCGCCATCGTGAAGACCATTGAACACTTCCACAAGTACCTGTACGGGCAAGAATTTCTCATCAGGACCGACCATGCATCCCTGCGGTGGCTCCTGAACTTCAAGCAGCCCGAGGGTCAACTCGCGCGGTGGTTAGAGAGGCTTCAACAGTACAACTTTGAGATTCAGCACAGGAAAGGCCAGCTGCATTCTAACGCCGACGCCCTGTCACGAAGACCGTGCCCCGAAGGCTGCACCTTCTGTGCCCGAAGGGAGGAGAACACCGGGATACAGTGCCGAAGGACTACCGTGGAACTTCAAGGGAGCTGGAGCCGCGAATCTTTCACGCGGGCACAAGCAGAAGATGATGGCCTGGGACTGATAGCCGAATGGAAGGGGGCCTGTGTCCCCAGACCCGGGTGGAACATTGTGAGTGACTGCAGCCCAAAGTTTAAGTCCTACTGGGCGCAGTGGGACTCGCTGATTGTAAGGGATGGCCTCATCTGCCGCGCCTGGGAGAGCACCGACGGGAAGACATATCGGGAACAAGTCGTCGTTCCAAAGGCTATGACGGAGGAAGTCCTGAAGGAAGTTCATGGAGGATCATCTGGTGGACACCTAGGGATAAAGAAGACCCTGGAGAAGCTGAGAGAGCGGTTCTACTGGATCGGATGCCGAACAGACGTGGAGAACCACTGCGCGAGGTGCCACGATTGCGCAGCCAGCAAGGGCCCAGGACGAAGACGACGGGGTCCACTGAAGACCTACAACGTGGGCGGCCCCATGGAGAGAGTGGCCATCGATGTTGCTGGGCCATTCCCGTTAAGCGAGGCAGGGAACAGCTACATATTAGTCGTCAGCGACTACTTTACCAAATGGCCGGAGGCGTATGCGCTCCCTAACCAAGAAGCCGCGACGATCGCAGAGACCCTGGTGAAGGAATTCGTCAGCCGGTACGGAGTACCCCTGGAGCTGCACTCCGACCAAGGGAGGAACTTCGAGTCGCAGGTGTTCCGGAACCTATGCCAGCTGCAGGGAATCCGGAAGACAAGGACAACGCCGCTACACCCTCAGTCCGACGGGATGGTAGAGCGATTCAATCGCACCATCGAGAACCATCTCCGAATAGTTGTCAGCAAGCACCAGAGGGATTGGGACAAGCATCTTCCACTATTTCTCCTGGCCTACCGCGCCGCCGTGCATGAAGCCACGGGGTGCACACCAACCCGGGCCATGTTTGGGAGGGAGCTCCGTCTACCTGTCGATCTTGCCTTCGGCCGACCTGGGAATGATCCGATCCCGGTAAGCCAGTATTGTGCATCGAGATCGCCTGGCAGCCTACGGAGGGACACAGACGGACCAATGATTGATCGGGACGATCAGCCTTTTTAGGAAGGGGGTGGTGTTACGGCTGTGAGTTTGTGTCATCACTCGCCGCATGAGTCACAACTGCCCCAGGGCTGGGCTGTGCCCTGCCTCCTGTATTGCGTGCGCCTTATGCAACAGGGCTACTAGGACAAAGGGATAGTCCAGAATATTCGTGACTGGACCAGCGATGGAAACCTCGAGAAGCCGTGAACCCTGGATGGATCTCGAAGCAATTATTGAGTCACCGGCCTGCTATATAAGTGCGACCTGTCAAGCAGTTGTTGTTGTGTTTTACGAGCTAGTGTGAGCGATTATCCTGAGCGACAGAAGTGTGGTGACTTGCGAAACCCCTAGTGGAGTGGGGAAGTGAGACTCCTACAGAGGAACTGTGTCTTGAGCGAGTGTGTTTATTTCCAGTGCGACAGAAGTGATTGTGCTACATTGTGAAACGGTGTGTAGTACGGTGACAGGCTGGGTGCAGCTATTTCCAGCTAGCGTACGGGACCGGACTCATTAGCGAAGAGGATTAACTGTGGTCTGTTGACAAGTGTTCTCGTCGTAAGGAAACTGGAGTAAGGTAATAATTGCTTGTATTTACTGAAGAGTGCTGTATCCTTCTGGCCGCAATAAAGTTAATTATTTCTTTAAGCAGTAATTGGTGTTGTGCTTCCTACCGACCGTAATCCAGTTGACAAAGGTGCCACTAGGGGGTGGCACGTAACAATATGAAAGAAGAGTTTATTTTGGACACTACTACTGCGTTTGTGAAAGCTAATATACCAGTAGAGAAACTAGACAATCCTGCTATCCGTACTTGGTTTAATAAGTACGTTCGCGGAAGTGGAGATTTACCATCAGCAAATCAGATTCGTCAGAAATACATCCCCATGATTGGCGAAAGAAGGAGGGAAGAAATTAGGGAAGATATAAAAAACAAAGACGTGTTTTTGCTATGTGACGAAACAACTGACAAGAATGGAAGGTGTGTTTTCAACATTCTTTTTCGTCCATCAGTACCATCAACTGAAATGAACACACATCTGGCTGCCTCTGTTGTTCTAGATTCTGCCAATAGCGTAAATTGCTCCAATGCGATATTAGACACCTTGAATTCCTATGAAATTGAACGGGAGCGTGTAGTGGCAGTAGTTACGGACTCAGCACGCTACATGACAAAATGTGTAACTACTCTTCAAGGATTGATTGAAGAATTAGGTCATGTCCAGTGCTGGGCTCATAAAGTCAATCTTATCGGCTGCGTATTTGAAAACGAGCTGGACGAATTGAACTCGTCTATAGTAAAGACAAAGAATGCCTTTTTAAATATGCGAAAAAGAAAAAGCAATTACGTTGCATTTCTAAGGGAGAAATATGAAAACACAGAAAAGGAGAATGAAATTCTAGCTTTCCCAATGCCTGTATGTACAAGATGGAATTCATGGTTTAAGGCTGCAATGTATATGGCCACGCATGTGGAAGATCTGGTAGAATTTTTCAAAACATTGTAAGATTCAAATTCTGGGGTCAAATTTTTCCAACAAGCATCGACTTCAACAATACAATTTATACAATTACAAGCATTGTATGTTTCTGTTGTTGGTGCCTCTCTTATGGACTTGCTTAATTTCTTGGAGGGATCTAAGTACCCAACAATTCACTTACTGGCTGGGAAGCTAGATGACCTTGAGGTAAAGCTCAAGCTATTAGGCAATGGTGGAATGTTCAATCATACGATCCTCCAGAACTTGGAACAGCTTCCTCAAAAGATGCAGATAAAGGTTAAGTCCAAGCTTACGTGTGTTGCCCAGTCAGCTCTAGTGAAAGTCAGGACTTTAAGGACCACGGATCCAGCCAGGAAGACTGTAGAAGCCATCGGGTCATTGTTTGATCCTCGGCATGCACCTAAGAACGTATCTCCCACAGAACTGCTCCAATTTAAGAAGAATGCCCCATTTCTTACGAAGATGGAGTCTCAACAGTTTTTAGAGGCTCACAGCATTTACCTGACTGCAATCAAGAACCAACTGCGTCATGAAGATAATGTGAATGTTCCAGAGATCCTCATGGGATTAAGGCCTGCTCACCGAGACTATGCAACAGCTGCATTAAAGTGTGTGTGGTATCCTTGTTCAAATGTGGATTCTGAAAGGTCATTTTCGAAATACAGTCTCATAGTAAGTGATAGGAGGCGAAAATTGACAGCTGCAAATGCTGAGACTTTAACCATGATCTACTTCCAGTGATTTCACCGCAGTATTTGGATAAAACTGAAAAAGGTATTCACTGAAATGTGTTTCGAGATGGTGAATGTAAAATATAAATGTGACTTCCATATAAGTATTATCTCATTCTTCCATAGCCATGTTTAACGTTTTACCCTGCTGTTTTGTTTTTTACTTTGTTTTATTAATTGTTTATATTTTTAAATGCACTTATTGTACAAACCTTATCGCTTTCCAAATTTTAACATGTCATCACCCGAAAAAATAATAAAAACACAAAACACCACCTTTTGAATTTTAAATCAACAAATCTTCAAAAAAATTACACTTTCTAACACCTCTACTGATGAGTCATTGAGCAAAGATCTCCGAGAAAGTTTTGGAAAAGAGAATTAGGACAAGGATAGAAGGAGAGGGATGAGGGAGAACAACATGGCTTCAGAGCAGGAAGGTCCACAGTGGATTTGATTTTTGCTGTAAGGCAGTTACAAGAACAGCACTATGATTATGGAACAGATCTACTGATGGCCTTCCTGGACATTGAGAAAGCATATGACAGTGTATGCAGAAACAAAGTATGGAAGTCCCTGGAGGATAGAGGAGTAGAGAAATGGACTATAAAGAGGATAAAGGAGATGTACAAGGGAAGCGTGAGCTGTGTGAAAGTGGGAGGAGAGAGATCAGACTGGTTGGAACAGAGAAACGGCCTGAAACAAGGAAGTGCACTGTCACCGTTACTTTTCATTGTGGTGATGGATGACATAATGACCCGAGTGGCACACGTAATTGGGGACGGAAAGATGAAAGCAATGGTGTTTGCAGATGATTTGGGAAAACAAGGAGGAGGAGGTACAGGAACAGTTGGACGTGTGGGAGGAAATAATACAAGGATATGGGATGAAATTTAGCATAAATAAGAGTGAGATGGTGATCACAACAAGGAAGAAGGAAAGAACCACAACGGGAATAACAATTGGTGGGGAACAGCTGAAGAAAGTGGAGAGTTTCAAGTATCTGGGAAGCCTGATACAAGATAATGGAAGAAACGATAGAGAAATAAATGAGCGGCGAAGGCAGGCAGAAGCATTTCGGAAGAGTGTGAGAAGCATGTTATGGAGCAAGGATGTCCCTCAGAACAGCAAAAAGATCATATATCGGACGTACTATGTCCCTATCCTGACGTATGCCTCGGAGACCTGGGTTATGAAAGGAAGGGAGAAGAGCAAAACACAGGCCAGTGAGATGAGGTTCTTGAGAAGCAGTATTGGAGCTACAAAGATGGACAGAATAAGAAATGAGAGGACCAGAGAATTAATGAAGGAAGAACCATTACAGGATGGTATAGAGAAATCTAGACTTAGATGGTATGGACATGTAAAACGAATGGAGGAGAAGAGGATACCCAGGAGAGAACATAGCCTACTTTCTCCTAAATGCATGGGTATTGTTGCAACTCTTTGTCCTTTTCAAGGAGTATATTTGAATGTTGGTTGTAGTAGCTTGTTGAAATACAACGTGCTATACGGATATTAAACATGAATATGAGATGCCCTTTGCTAGTGCTACCTCTGTAAAAAATTCATTCAATTCGGTTTCACCATGTTTGAATTGATATGGGGAATAGATTTGCACACAAGCATGGCCGCTATCTGCAAACTATTGGGCTGATGACATTGTAGTTCAGTCAAAAGATGCTTCCCACAAAAATGTATGTTGTTGCAAAATTTGGCACAGATCAAATGATTAGGTTGGTCATAATTTGATTTAAGCATTTAACATTTGGGTGGCCGTCATTCCGTTTCCGTCAAGATGGCGGCGATATAAAACATGACAGTGAGGTGCCCTTTGCTAGTGCTACCTCTGTACCAAATTTCATTCAATTCGGTTTTACCGTGTTTGAATTGATAGGAGGAATCGATTTGCGCACATACATGGCCGCCATATGCAAACAATTGGACTGATGACCTTGTAGCTTGGTGTAAGGGGTGAACTTTTACACAAATGTCAACCTCACCTGCACGGGGTGCACCCTGCTCTAGACTGACGAGGCTCTGACGACCGAGTGGCTCCCGGGATAAGGAGTCCATCTCTATAAAGTCAACGGCTCTCTAGGGAGGTGGATGAACTAATGGAGGATGGGGCACTCTCTTGCCCTTGGGGTGGGAAACCTCCCCTAAAGGCGGATGAACCACTTGTGGTCAACGGCATAGAAAGTCCTCAACGGCGGACCGGGCGTAGAGCAATCATATACAGCTCCAAGGGCCGGGAAGGCGGAAGAAGGCTGCAGCGGACCTGAATCTTCCAGTCGTCGTAGTTCTCTATGCCACTGGATATCTGTTTCAAGTCTGTCAAGAAACGTGCGATTGTTGATGTGCAGCAATATTCCCACGTTAAAAGATATCACGCACAGGCGTCTTCCAATGAACTGTAACGTCAATCATATCAAGTCCTGCGGTGATCGGGGAGTTGTGACGGGAGCAGGATAGTGTAATCTGGGACCTCCTAGTGACAAACGGGCACGTAGGCGACAAATATGTGATCGCCGTCTTTCTTAAGGATTATGGCTGTTGAGCAACTCGTGTGCTGCATTTGTGACTGAGCAGGCCTATTCAGGATCCACTCTGCTCACCCCACAGGGGGAGGGGGCTAGAAAAGGTGCCCTAAACATAGTCAGCCATTACATAACCTGACTGGGCAACCGCACCCAGAGGGTACACCATATGCGGTCGAAAACAATTGAAGATGAACTTTGGAACATGGAACATCCGTACCCTAATGGATGATTCCGATCAACGCCTAGAAAGACGAACTGCAATTATTTCCCGCGAGTTAAGAAGATTCAATATAGATATTGTAGCAATCAGTGAAACCAGACGTGCTGGAGAAGGACAAATCATAGAGCATGGCGGTGGTTACACTTTCTTTTGGCGAGGTAAGGATCTGAATGAGCCCCGTATTCAGGGTGTTGGCTTTGCTGTTAAAAATCAACTTGTCCATCTCCTTGACGAATTACCTTGTGGCATAAATGAAAGACTTATGACCCTACGCATTAAGCTTGCAAATAACCAGCGTGCTATCGTAATCAGCGCTTACGCTCCAACTCTCCAGTCTGAGGAAGAACAGAAAGAAGCCTTCTACTCCCAACTTGACACACTCCTCTCAGACATTCCAAGAGCTGATAAAATTATTCTTCGGGGTGATTTTAATGCCAGAGTGTGTACGGACTATGTACTATGGTCTGGCGTGATTGGCAAGGATGGTGTGGGAAAATGCAATGCCAATGGAACTCCTCTTCTCACCAAGTGCTCGGAACACAATCTGGTCATCACCAATACGTTATTCCGGCAGAGAGACAAGTTTAAGACATCTTGGCAACACCCGAGATCCAAACATTGGCACCTTATTGACTATATAATTGTACGTGCCCGTGACCAGCGAGATGTTTTACTCACAAGCGCTCTGACAAGTGCAGATGACTGCTGGACCGATCATCGACTGATACGATCTGTGACGACTCTACGTATTCACAAACAAAGACGTAACCAGAGGAACCTCATCAGACGTAAACTGGACACTGATCGTCTTAAGGATGATGATGCATAACTTTATTTTCGACAACTTCTGGGTAAAAATCTTCCCAGTCTTTATTCTGATGACATTGAAGAGCACTGGTCAAGATTCAAGGATGCTGTGCTGACATCTTGCATAGAATCTATAGGCTACACCACGCGCAATGAAAACGACACTGAAATCCAGAGTCTCATTGACATTAAGAGAAAAGCTTACACTGAATGGCAAAACAACTACAACTCTTCTGCTAGAAGAGAAACGTATCAAGAAGCTAAAGCTGCAGTTCAAAGAAAAACACGTTCCCTCAAAAATCAATGATGGACCTTAAAAGTCCAGGAAATGCAGCAACTTGCAGAAAATAATAATCACCATGCTTTCTTCACTGCCATTAAGGCTAATTATGGACCGTCCACAAGAAGTGTCCATCCATTAAGATTCAAATATGACTCCACACTTCTCAAAGATACCCAATCTATCAGTATACGATGGAAGGAACACTTCCATGAACTACTAAAAACAGGGATACGCATGTCGACGAAATATTTATTAAGATTCCTCAAAAGACGTTGCAGCATCACCTTGATAATGAACCTTCACTGCAAGAAGTCGAAAGGGCCATCAGTCAACTGAGGAATAACAAAGATGTTATACCGGCGGAATTCTTCAAGGAAGGTGGACAAATCCTCACTGAGCATCTTCATCAACTCTTTGTCAAAATATGGACCTCTGAAACCATTCCTGCTGAACTCAGAGATGCTTTGTTGGTAACCATATTTAAAAAAGGGGACAAAACTCATTGTGATAACTATCGCGGAATATCCCTACTCTCCGTCGCGGAAAAATTCTTGATAGAATTCTAGCCACACGTCTAATGCCACTTGCTGAAGGGTGTTTACCCGAATCACAATGTGGTTTCAGACCCAATCAAGGAACTACCGACATGATTTTCTGTGCCAGACAAATGCAAGAGAAGGCAAGAGAACAAAATCGCCCTCTGTATATGGCATTCATTGACGTTGTTAAAGCCTTTGATTCAGTTAACAGAGAGGCTCTCTGGAAAATCTTGGCGCTCATTGGCTGCCCACCAAAATTTATTTAACTCTTGCGCCTTCTGCACGATAACATGTATGGTACTGTTATCACTAATACTACCTGTGGTGAACGATTTGAAATAACTACTGGGGTTAAACAGGGGTGTGTTATTGCCCCTACGCTCTTCTCAATTTTCGTTGGAACCATAATTCACTTTATTAGAGACGAAGTCCCACAAAGCATTGCAATTGAATTCAGAACTGATGGAGGCTTATTCAATCTGAGCCGACTGCAAGCAAAGACCAAGGTCTTCACAACATGTGTAATGGAACTCCAGTATGCAGATGATAATGCTATTCTCGCTAGCTCGGAAGATGATCTTCAGATAATGATAAATGCATTCACTGCTGCATATAACTGCATTGGTCTAGACCTCAATACCAAAAAGACTCAGATTCTACATCAGCCTGCGCCTAATTCACATGCTACTGCCCCTGTCATTACTGCCAAGGGCGAGGTATTATTGAATGTTGACCACTTTCCATACCTTGGTAGTCTCATCTCTCAGCTAATGCCAATATTGATGTTGAAATCCAACACCGCTTGAATTGTCTAGTGCAGCTTTCGGTCGATTGCGAAAGAGGGTCTTCGATAATGCGGATGTCAACACTCGGACAAAGCTCCTTGTATATCAAGCTATTGTAATATCAACACTTCTTTATGAATGTGAATGCTGGACTCCCTACAGAAGGCACATAAAATGCTTAGAGAAGTACCAACAACGTTGTCCGAGGAGGATCCTTAAAATCAGCTGGCAAGATCGACGAAAAACATTAGTGTCCTGGAAGACGCTAGCACTACCAGCGTGGAGGCTATGATCTTGAAACGTCAACTGAGGTGGACTGGTCATGTCCTTCGCATGCCAGATACTCGCCTTCCTAAACAAATTATGTATGCTCAACTAACAAGTGGCAAGCGACATCAGGGAGGATAGAGGAAGAGATTCAAGGATGCTTTAAAGTCAAACATGAAGAAATGCTCGATTGACATCCCAAATTGGGAGACTACAGCCGCTGACCGTCTGGTATGGCGTCGGCTCGTTCACAATGGCCCTCTACGTTTCGAGCAGGACAGCCGAAGTTCTGAGGCTCTGAAGCGACTCGCTCGTAAAGAACGGGTGTCTATGAGAAGATACAACCCTCAGCACCTTGGTGATGATAAAACTTGCCACCAGGGTGGAAGAGTTTGTGGCTCGAGGATTGGTCTCTACAGTCACCTGAGAACCCCCCAGTGAATGTTTTGGAAGACAATTTTATCCTCGTTCACGAGTGATAGCTTCTCACATAAATGTATGTTGTTACAAAATTTGGAAGAGATTAGATGATTAGGTTGGTCATAATTTGATTTAAGCTTTTTACATTTGGGTGGCCACCATTACATTTCCGTCAAGATGGCGGCGATATAAAACATGACACTGAGGTGCCCTTCCCTTGTGCTACCTCTGTACCAAATTTTGTTCAATTCGGTTTCACCGTGTTCGAAAAGATGGGGGAATCGATTTGCACACATGCATGGCCGCCATCCGCAAATTGTTGGGCTGATGACCTTGTAGTTTGCTCAAAAGATTCTTTATACATAAGGGTATAATATTGAAACATTTCGTAGAGATCAGATGATTAGGTTGGGCGTAATTTGATTCAAGCTTTTAACATTTGGGTGGCCACCATTTCGTTTTTGTCAAGATGGCGGTGATATAAAACATGACAGTGAGGTGCCCTTTGCTAGTGCTACCTCTGTACCAAATTTCGATCAATTAGATAGATAGATAATGCCTTTTTTGGTGGCGAAGTTAGGGCTCAAGGCCCTCTTTTACACTTAACCACTAGATGAGTATACATCTACATGACTTATAATTACAAATACCAATAGCACAAATAATATTAATAGCAATAAGAATAGTGATAATATGAATAATGGTAGAATCATTAATTTCAAAAATACACAAAGTAAAGTACCCTTAAATGACGTAACTACAGTAATCCGATCATTCATCTCATTCATCCACTCGTTCATTCAACATTTATCCCGGGAGTCATCGGGATCCACCCAGCAAATACTCGCAGCAAGCCACTTTAAATTTGCGATGAGAGGGATTGTCTCTAATGTTCACAGGTAGCAAATTCCATGACCTGGACGCAGAGATTATGAACGAGCGGTTGTAAACAGCAGTACGGTTTATAGGTATGGCAAGAGAGGAGCCAGATCTCGTATTGTGGTCATGATAGGACGAGAGGTAAGAAAACGGTGAAACACGATAGTTAGGGGTATTAATGGAAAGTATTTTGTGCAGTAGTGATAACATGTGGAGTTCACGACGCTGGTGCACTCGAAGCCACGACAGCTCCTTATAATAGGGTGATATATGATCATCATATCGCAGGCCAAAGATATATCTTACACAGTTGTTGAGGCACCGGTCCAGTTTCTTGTTACTGTCGCAGGTTATTTCAGTCAACACAGTGTCACAGTAGTCAAATATAGGTAGTATCAGAGAGCGAATTAGTTGTACTTTAAGCCGAACAGAGAATACATTACCGAACCGTTTCAGAGGATATAAGCATTTGTGTACTTTATTACATATGCTTATCACCTGTTTAGTCCAATTTAAGGTCTCAGTCATAATAATTCCTAAGTTTGTCACTGAAGTAGAGTAGGGTATGATTTTATTGTTTAAAATTATTGGAGAGATGTCACGTAGCTTGAGGGAATATACGTTTTTACTGGTACCGATAATAATCACTTGAGTTTTATTTGGGTTTATTAATAAACTGTTTTTATAAGCATAGTCACTAAGCTGTTGTAGGTCAGAATTTATTTTAATGATTGCATTATTGATATCACTCGGTTTTGAATGATAGTAGATCTGTACATCATCTGCATACACTTGCAATTTGCAGAAATTAAGGGCTTTTGATATGTCATTTATTTGGATGATAAATAACAGTGGCCCAAGAACCGAACCCTGAGGGACACCGAGGGTCTTACTTTGCCATCCCGAACTCACATTTCCCACTATCACACGTTGCCGGCGATTTTCAAGGTAAGAGGAAAAGAACCGGAGTGACACACAATTAAAATTTAGTTCTCGAAGTTTCTGCAGTAGTAACTGAGGGTTGACGGTGTCAAAGGCACTACTGAGATCTAATAATGTCAGTACAGTCACGTCCCGTTGGTCCATTGCACATCTGATATCATCTGTCACTCGTAGTAAAGCTGTCGCAATGCTATGCCCCTTTCTGAAGCCAGATTGGAAGGGGTTGAGTAGGGAATGCTTTGTAAGGTATTCAGTAACTTGTGTATGAACTAGACGTTCAAGTACCTTGGATAATGGTGGTAGGATGGATACTGGACGATAATCTGAAGGAGAATCAAACTTGGAGCTCTTCGGCATAGGTCTAATTAGTGCATCTTTCCAAACATCTGGGAACACTCCGTTTGTCAGGCAGTAGTTAAATATATGAGTTAGTATTGGCAGAACAGCTCCCAAGACATGCTTAATCAGTGATATAGGAATGTCATCGTTACCTGTGGCATTGGATGAAATAGAGTATATCACACCTTTAACTTCATTCGAGCTGATATTTCTAAAAGAGAATTGGTCAAAAACAGACTGCTGTTGTAACAAGGGTACCGGTAGTGAACTATTATGGAAGGACGTAGAGGCTACTTTTGGCCGTGCGAAGTGATCATTTAGAGCCTCTAGCGATATGCTTGGTACATGTTGTTCAACTGTCTTACCTATCCCTAACGCACGTAATTTACTCCATTTTTGTCTAGGGCTGTTGGTTTTCATCAGTTCATGAAAGTATTTATATTTAGAATTTCTAATTAGCTGCTTGGTTCTGTTTCTCAGAATTCTATATCTCTCAAAATCAACTGCATCATGTGTCTGTCTGTATAGTCTGTATAGTTTGTCACGACTGGCCATAGCAGATCTTACCTCAGCCGTTAGCCACGCAGATGAAGAGCGGGTAATTCTTACCCGTTTCTTTGGTGCATGTTTGTCAAATATTTCTAGTACCATTAAATTGAATGTATTTACTTTAGAATTTATGTTCTGAGAATTACGTATATTATCCTAAGGCAAGTTATATGCATCATAGCGTAGTTTATTCTGGTCAATATGTCGTAAGTCTCGTATTGTAATGTAGCGTGGTTTATACTTAGGTATTCGTATAGAATAACATACGTACAATAGATCATGTGAAGAGATGCCAGGAGCAGGGATCTGTCCGTGTTTAATTACTTTCTGAGGTTGATTTGTCACAAGAAGATGAATTAAGGTATGGCTCGTATGGTCAGAGTAATGAACATGATTAGTAGCGTTCAGGGGTAAAACCGTCATGTTTGTGGCGAGAAATAAATTCAGTAGGCTGTTAGCTTCACCAGTCTGCTTTAAGAGGTCAGTGTTAAAATCACCCATGATTATAATGTCGTCGTATGCCGATGCAAGACCTGCTAATGCATCTTCAAAATCAGCAGTCTGTCTTATTTTAGGTGGCTTGTATACAATCCCTATTAATATCTTTTTATGGCAGTCTAATTCTACAAACATAAATTCTGGTCGCAGTATAAGTGTTGGGTCGGAAGTGGAAATTATCTTACATTTTAGGTCGTTTCTGTAATAAAGTAGAAGCCCACCACCTATTTTGTCAATACGGTCATGGCGTAATATAGAGTATCCATCAAGGTTAGCTGCCGATGACGGCAGGTCTTTACGCATCCAACTTTCACTGATTCCAATAATATGTACATTGTTTACTTCAAAAATAGCCTGTATCTCCTCCAGATGAGCTAATAATGACTGTCCATTTAGGTGGCAACATTGTAGCGACCGCGGGTGGTTACTAAGCTGCTCTTGCAACACAAGTCCCATTGAAGGTGGAAGGGACGGGAGAGAAGGGGTGGGCGAAGTTAGTGGAGAGGAATGCAGGTCAATGGTATTGCCGTTGTCCTGGTCAACAAACATATGAAAGTATGCAGTGGGAAATAAAATTAAGTAAGAAGTAAAATGAGCTTACCTGAGCAACCTGGTGAGCAGATCCACTGACTTTCACAAGCACACACATACACACACACAAATATAAGCTAATTACTATACACATAATTTATTTCCAAGGTTCACTTGTTCATCCTACTCCCTGCGATGTTATTCAACTGCATCATCGTGCATATTTGAATTTTGCTTCTATCCTCCCTTAAAACACAAATACGTCCATCTTGAGTCCAGCATTTCTGCAATCCCCATATGTCCCGTGCCTGATTTAATATAGTTTTTCTCACACTTGTGAGTGACTCAGTTAGCATGAGCCCACTGCCCTTAAAAGCTCGCTTCGCACGCCACACACGATCTCGATCATGATACCGAAGGAACTTAATAATAATCGGTCGATTTCCATGCGAGACCACCTCAGCAGACGTTCGATTTCGGCGGCTCAGCCTGTGGCAGCGATCTACATCAAGCAGTGAGATATCTATTGAAAGTTTATTTTTCAGGGTCTCGAGGGCTTTGTTGTAGACGTCTTCAGACGGTTGCTCAGGGACCGCATGCAACAAGGGGCAGTTTCGGTTTTACTGTGTTTGAATTGATAGGGTGAATCGATTTGCACACATACATGGCTGCCATCTGCAAACTATAGGGCTGATGATCTTGTAGTTTGGTCAAAATATACTTCCTGCATAAAGGTATATTGTTACAAAATTTGGTAGAGATCAGATGATTAGGTTGGTCGTAATTTGATTTAAGATTTTAACGTTTGGGTGGCCGCCATTACGTTTCCGTCAAGATGGTGGCAACATAAAACATGACACTGAGGTACCCTTTGATTGTGCTACCTCTGTACCAAATTTCGTTCAATTTGGTTTCACCGTGTTTGAATAGATAGGGGGAAACAATTTGCACAAATACATGGCCGCCATCCGCAAAGTATTGGGCTGATGACCTTGTAGTTCGGTCAAAATATTCCTCGTACATAAAGGTATAATGTTGCAAAATTTGGTAGATATCAGATTATTAGGTTGGTCGTAATTTGATTTAAGCTTTTAACATTTGGGTGGCCGCCATTACGTATTCGTCAAGATGGCGGCGACATAAAACATGACACTGAGGTGTCCTTTGCTAGTGCTACCTCTGTACCAAATTTTGCTCAATTTGGTTTCACCGTGTTTGAATTGATAGGGGGAATCGATTTGCACACATACATGGCCGCCATCCGTAAAAGTATTGGGCTATTGACCTTGTAGTTTGGTCAAAATATGCATCCCTCATAAAGGTATGTTGCTGAAAAATTTGGTAGAGATCGGATGATTAGGTTAGTCGTAATTTGATTTAAGCTTTGAACATTTGGGCGGCCACCATTACGTACCCGTCAAGATGGTGGCGATATAAAACATGACACTGAGGTGTCCTTTGCTAGTTCTACCTCTGTGCCTAATTTCGATCAATTCGGTTTCACCGTGTTCGAATTGATAAGGGGGGGGACAGACATTCAGAGTACACACACAGACACAATTTTTGGCCCTGTGTAGATCTCATAAGTTAACTTTCATTTTTTTCAAAAATCGAAAGTAGGCTAAAAAGTGACCATTGTTTTATAATTAACTAGCAATCCAGCCCGGCTTCGCCCGGGAACAGTTGTGAATACATTACGTGATAAGCGCTTCTTTACGATGTCAATGAACTACGATCCATATCCGTTTTATGTCTCGGCATGATGGGTTAAAATCACTGACTGGACTATTAACTAACTTATAATGGAGATGCATATGCAAAAAATTCTTGTCAGACGTAATTAAGAATGGTGAGGTGCATGAAACACATAAACCCCTTCCGTCCAATCTAAAAACACTTATAGTGGACGATATATTGAATATAGAAATGTGCTCTCGTGTATGTTTTTGTAGAACTTTTCATGCTGAACAATTCTTACACTCATTGTATGTTGATATTTTTAACGGTTTGCCCAGTGTAAGCTTAAAAAGTGCACGGACGCCAGGATTTTTTTAGACCCTTTCTCTGAAATCGTTACTGCTTGGCTTCCTTTGATCATAAATGATTTTCTACAGAAACCTTCCTCGAGATATCCTTTACAGAATGGTGAAAACCGCATCAAAATCCATGCAGTGGTTCTCGAGATTACCCGGGACATCCAAGAATCGGGGACTTTGTTTTATACTAAGTAGAGATTATACGCCAATCAGTATAATTTAATATAATATAATCCACCTTCGACGCCGGCCTCTCACCGCTGGGTCCGTGGTTCAAATCCCGGTCACTCCATGTGAGATCTGTGCTGGACAAAACGGAGGCAGACAGGTTTTTCTCCAGGTACTCCGGTTTTCCCTGTCAAAATTTCATTCCAGCAACACTCTCCATTATCATTTCATCTGTCATTCATTTAATCATTGCCCCAGAGGAGTGCGTCAGGCCTCGTCAGCTGGCACAGTCCATATCCTCGCCGCTAGATGGGGGTTCATTGATTCCATTCCTGACCCAGTCGGAGACTGGAAGCAGGCTGTGGATTTTTCATAATCCACCTTCGACATACCTAATAGACAACTCTTTCAGAACAAAATTAAAACAGTCACCTTCAAGGAGGAACTAGAGAGAAGCAGGAAACAGCCACACAACAGAGGAGCTCCAGCAACAACAATATGGAAGAATGAAGCAATTTTGGGTGACCAAGAAGAAATCATATAGCAAAACTTGATGTATTGATTTAATGTGCTCTATTAAGGGCTATTCGATTAAATAATAATCCCCCTTCCGTCCAATCTTAAATTGACTGTGAATTTTGCGGAAGGAAAAGTTCACAGGCGAAATGAGAGTTGCACTTCCAGGGAATGGAGAGGTGAATGAAACTCAAATCCCCCTTCCGTCCAATCTTAACGTGACTGTGTTTCACAGGTGAAATGAAGAAAACCCAAGTTGCACTTCCAGGGAAACTCCAAACACAACCACCCTTCTCAGAAGTCTTAACTCAACACGACTTGACGGTTTGCTGCTGGCTGTATATGGGGCAATGAGTTCGCCCGCTAGCTAGGCTGTAACAGGGATGATAGACTCGCCCTTGGCTAGCTCATAAAATGTCGCCTCAGTAGTTGAATAGACATGGTTGGAAGAAATTAACACTTAAACACACTTATAGTGGGCAATGTATTGAAGATAGGCATATGCTCTCGCGGACTTTTTTGTAGAACTTTTCATGCTGAACAATTCTTACACTCATAGTATTCAGATATTTTTAACGGTTTGCCCAGCATAAGCTTACAAAGCGCTCGGACGCCATGTTTATTTTAGACTTTTCCACTGAAATCGTTACTGCTCGGCTTCCTTTGATCATAAATAAATTATTTTCTACAGAAATCATCCTCGAGATATCCTTTACAGAATGGTGAAAACCGCATCAAAATCCATTCAGTGGTTCTCGAGTTGACCCGTAACATCCAAGAATCGGGGACTTTTGTTTTATACTAAGTAGAGATAAGGAAGCCTCGTTTTTCAACCTCAACAGGTATCTATACACAACAGATCAAAGGGAGTCTAGACAGTGCTCTCTCGGTAATCCGGCAGATATCGGACCTGAGCACTGCCGAATTACCAAAAACGCCGGATTACTGGAAAATATCGAGAAAAACGCAGATATCATTTGAAAATCAGTTTTAATTACATTGTACTATACAAAGTAAAAAGGTACGAAAATACATCATATAACTAACGTTATTCCTTGGAAGTAGACGGCTGGAAATATGCATCAATTGTCTTTTGCTTTTTACGGTTGAAAGACACTTTGAGAACTTGTTCCTGTAACATTCTTAAAACTAAGACATCGTTAGCAGAGATGCCATTTTCCTCCGCCCAGGCAATTGACGTGGAAAACGAGGCGATGGCCGCATTGCGAGAGATTGATTTTACAGCCGCTGCCACTTCTCCTTCGACCTGCTCCTCGTCCTCTTCCTCTCTTGCCACTTCCTCTATGATGTCATCTTCTGTCATAAACTGGTTGTTTTCGTCATCTTCACCGGTAAGCCACACGCCTACGTCATCAGTTGTCAATGCATTATCCGGTGAATCCACGAGTTGTTCGTTAACCACATCTCGCAGTTGATAAATCTCCCTCTCTTCACTGGCTTTCTTGTTCGGTTCATCTTTATTGTACTGATCCAGTAGTGTCATGTCCGGCCATAGTGGTTTCCAAGATCAAATGATGACTTTCTCAAGCATTAGCAAGCGAGTAAACCACGTCTTTCAGGTTTATTTCTTTCAAGGATTTAATCATACTTTCGTCCTAAGAAAACACATTGTACAATAAGCTCTTTTTGTATTGCATTTTAATCGCCTGGATAACGTTCTGGTCCATTGGTTGTAAGTGGGGGGTCACATTTGGCGGTAAGAACATCACACGAATAAAACTGTCAGCTGAATTCAACTCATCTTCACCGTGGTGGCCAGGGCAGTTGTCCAAGATAAGCAAAGCTTTTTCTGATAGTTTCCGCTCCTTCAAAAATCTTTTCACTGAGGGTTTAAAATGTTCATTGAACCATTCAGTGAATATGGACTTATTTATCCACCCTTTGCTCTGGCTCATGTAATCAACAGGAAGTTTGACGTTTTTAAATGCCCTAGGACTCTTCGCCTTACCTAATAGCATTGTCACCTTATGTGCACTGCTTGCATTTGAACAAGGCATGAAAGTGACCCTATACTTAGCCAACTTTCGTCCAGGAGCACTAGCTTCTCCACTATGCACTAATGTTCTTTTTGTAACAACCGTCAAAATAAAACGCTCTCGCCCGCATTGTAAACTTGGTCAGGAATTAAATCCATTTCTTGGATAACCTGTTTGAACCTTTCTTTATATGGCTCTACTTCGCTTCGTCACATGAAAGTTTCTCACCCGTTGTACTTAGCAGTCTAATTCCATAACGTTGTTTGAATTTCTGCAACCATCCTTCGCTGGCTTGGAAATCATCCTTTTTCGTAATTTTCTGGTAAAATCCCCTAGCCTTTCCTCTAAGGATTTCACCAGAAATTGGTGTATGCCTACCACGTTCTTGTAAAAACCAAGCATAGGATTTTCACGAGTTTTCAATGTCTGTCGTTTACTTTTTAAATTTGCATATGTCCTAAAAAACGACTTTAATTTATCACTGTTTTTTCTTATATCATGAACTGTAGCTCGACCAACACCGTATTCGTTAACAACACTAGTTAACGCTTCGCCCTTTTCAAGCTGCTTTAGGATTTCATGTTTAACAAAGATAGAGTTTTAAGTTAACGTTTTTTCTGCACGGATGCCATCTTCAACACAACACTACTACAGTACAACTGTCCTACACTAAGCACCTGAGGTGGGGGAGGGGGGCGGCGTGCGTGAGTCATCGCTCTTGGCGCCAATGCATTGCTTACTCAAAACACTAGTCGTGTCGCTGAGTGGGAAACATTGTACAGTATTGGGGACGCATTATCAAATCAAGTATTGAGCTCGTACCCGAATACAAACCTCCGGATTACTGGGAGTGACGGAGAGCTGAGATGCCGGATTACAGAGGGAGTACTGTATTTCTAACCAAACGGCAAATGCAGCGCCAATAATGTTGGCACTGCTAAAACGTGCAGTAACTTAACACTCTCTGGTGATAAAATGTTCAACTCCTGTATCTCAGTCACATTACCTATTCCTAAGGAAATGTTCTGGATTTCAATGGTGGCTGACACCATATAGAGAACGTGTTCCCGTCAATGATTGTAAGCCAAGAGTACGTATAATCCATTGGATGCGGAAAGTGCCCCCAAACCTTCGATTCCATACCCAAGTATCATATAAAGTTACTATTTAAAATGACATTAACATACAACCAACCTTGCAATGGTGACTGAATTCCTTAATGAGCCTGGATCTGAGAAGGTAGCCAAAGTCATTTTGGTTGTAAACTAAAATATTTGCATCCAGCATGACCATTTTCATATTCTGTGGTGCTAATGATGTGGGTAATCCTAAAACATACAAGTGAACTAAAGTACACAATGTAGGTTCAACTGTCAAACCAGGAAATAAAACTGAAAATATAAAGGAAATATTCACAGTAGAGTGGTAATGTACGTACATAGAGCAAGATATTGATTCAGTAAACAAAGTGAAATGGTATCTAATATTAGTTTCAAGCACTTAAATATAAATAAACCAGTAGGTCAACAGGTAGAATCCCGGCACTATACAAAAATCACTCGCACACATTGCTCAATTCACGGCTATCTCGGAGGACCAAAGATTGCCATTACCGATGCCGTATAAATTCATTTGCTATTCATAATACGAAATAGTATCTTACGTTATCAACACAGGTCGGAATGCTTCTAATATGAGAAAATTTACTCCACTGGTTATAATTAACTATTACACAAAGAAAAGACATTACACAGAAGAAAACTGGGCAAATGACACTGGTTACTTACAATAACACAATTTTACACAACATACTGACAATTAGCCAATTAGTATTAAATCAACATTACAAAGATCTCAAACTATGACGCACAAAACATGTTAACCCACAACAAACTGGACAAAGATGGTACCCAATCCCAGCCAATCATTGTTGTTGTTGTTTGTGTTGCGTTGCTGGACACAGAAGCTTCTTCGCCCAATAACATCCGGCATGGGAATAGTCTACAGTAGCCATCGCAGTAAAATGCCGCAGCAAATTGGTCCATATGTTCAAAACCACTAATCTCTTGAACTTCGTTTATCACATTGCAACTGATGTCCACATTATCCTCTTCACTATCGAAGCTGATCTTTAGCACTGATGTCTAAATTTATATAATTATCGCACACGCCAAATATGAGAAATCAGGGAAACAAGATCTATCCGTATATTTATATGGGTGACCAAAAAACCGAAAACCACACCCAGGAGCACCAGAAAGAATAACGGGAAGGACCCCCTAAGAGCCCACCTAAGATTTTACAATTGAAATGGAAGGTGATCCAAATATGACATAATAGCATCCACCAATGGAACTGTAGGACTATGTACAAGTGACGCGATGTTTAACGGCAAGGGATAAGCAAGTCGCCTCAATTTCTCCAACATAATGTCCCGCTGCGGATTGAAGGTTTCGCACTGAAACAATATGTGATGTAAAGTACCTCGTGCCCTACCACATACACACCTATCATTGTCCCTGAGATGCATGCGCTCCAAAGCTACTGGTGTAAGAGCGTGCTGGAACCGCATTCGAATGATGGTAATAATATGACGCCGCGAATATTTTCCGACCCGGAACCAAGGCGCTGTAGTTACGGATGGTTTTATTAAGAAAAAATGTTTTGCTTTACATTTTGCTATCTCGGTCCATTCATTTTGCCAAGCACTAACGACTCGCTGATGAATTATCGGTACTATATCCGGATACGGTATCCCGATATTATAAACTGTTCCCTGACCGCATGCCGCATTCTTAGCCCAGAGATCGACTGTTTCGTTTCCTGCTATATGACAATGCCCAGGAATCCACATGATGACCACGTCTTGTCCTGTGAGGGTGAATGTATGGAAATATTGCACTATTTGGTAGAGATACCAATTATTTGAGTGCAGAAAATGAGGTAAGGCATTAATAACACTCAAAGAATCCGTGCATATTAGCGCGTGATGTAAACGATGGGCATGAATATAGTGACAAGCCTGGCGTATAGCAAAGAGTTCAGCTGTAAAGATTGTAAGATGAGGGGGGAGGCAATAAGTGCGACTAACCTGTAAATCAGGAGAGTAAAAAGCCGACCCCACGCGATCCGGTCGAACCATCTTTGAACCATCCGTATAAAAAATCTTATAATCGGAATACAAATCCTGAATATCTCGAAATGCACGAGAAATGATATTCGGATGATGCTTGAACATTTGAAATAGCAATGGAAAGGAATTATGCAGAATCTTAGGTTGGGTATGCAAAACCTTGTAGGGGATTGTATATGGAAGTGCTAAACGGGTTTGTAACACATCCTTCCTGAAGGGTTGTAAAATCTCATAAGCTATGACCAGTGCCGGTTTATGTGAGCGATCTAAACGATTTTGTGCGTAATATTCCATCAGAAGTTGTAATTTAGAGATAATCGGAGACGCCACTAACGACAATTTGTAGGCCAAATATTTGCCCGCTATAAATGTGCGTCGATGTGACAAAGGTAACTCACCGGCTTCCACCAACAATGCACTCGTGGGGGTGGAGGCCAAAGCCCCTAGAATGATGCGGATGGCTTTATATTGTAGTCTATCTAACATTAACAAGCGACTGTTCGCCATTAGATCGTAAAAGAAACTGCCGTAATCTAATTGTGAACGAATAATGTTCTTGTACACTGTCAATAATAATGCGGGGTCCGCACCCCAACGACGCCTTGTCAAAGCTCGAAGGACCTGTAACCGTTTTTCGATTTTAACTTCAAGATATTGCACCTGCCGTGTCCACCGGAGTTTATCATCAATATAAATGCCTAAATATTTGATATTGCGCACAACATCTATGGTACCCTGTCGAAATAAAATAGGGCTCTGATCGTACCGCCGTTGATGCGTGATAATTATAGCAGAGTTCTTACCCGGAGATGTTTCCAAGCCATGATTACTTAGCCATTCATGGGCTAGAGTTAATGCAAGATATAAATCTGTTCGACATTGATGCAACGAGTCACGGGAACAATAAATCATAAAATCATCCGCATATTGTATGATACGGGCATAAGGCAAAATCACCGCTTCTAATTGTTGAGTATAAATGGAAAACAGAAAACCACTAAGTATGTCCCCTTGCGGCAAGCCCTGAGACGTCTGACGGTGGTCCAGCTTCCCCTCGGGGGTACGTAATATGAGACGCCGATGAGTTAAAAAATTGTGAACAATACAAAGAAATGGAGAGGGGAAATGAAGCTCCTGCAGTTTCCGTTGTAAAATCATGGGATCTACTGCATCATACGCCCCCTTAATATCCAGACAAACAGCAATAGTATGATGTTTACGTCCTTTAGCTAATAACACATCAGTTAAGAAAATCGAAATAGCATCGACAGTACTGCTACGTTTACGAAATGCGAATTGATACTTAGAGAATAAGTTGTAATATTCCATACACCATTGCAAACGTTGCAATAATACTTTTTGAAATATCTTCCTCACACAGGAGCCTAAATTGATCCCACGATAATTCTGAGGGTCACGTGCGTCCTTCGAGATTTTTAAGATAGGCAGGACCTCAAAGATATTCCACTCAGTGGGAAACGTGCCAAAACGTAATACTTCATTATATACAGAAATAAGTATCTCGAGTGCCTTGTCTGGAAGATAGGCAACCATCTGATATGTTATAGAATCGACACCAGGACTTGTCGATTTCGTACCTCGAAGAGCAGATTGAACTTCCGCGTGCGTTATAGGTTGCAGTAGAACATGGAAATGATCTGAAGCTGTATAAGACGGAAGCGGGCCCATATTGATAACTGTATCTGGCGTGAGATTTATATAAAATTCTTGAAAACCCTGCCGGCTAAGTCCTGTAGACGGCCCCATATAACGAGTATTGGACAAACTTTTGATGGTAGACCATAACTTAGTTAAAGAGGTTGTGGCATTTAATGAGCTGATGTGATTCTTCCATGCGTCTCGTCTCTTTTCATTAAATACTCGTTGGATCGTGGCTGTGACGCGCTTATACAAGATATAATTGTCATGTGTACCATGTTTCCGATATTTTCGTAAACACGCCTTCCGTCTTTTTACTAGTAAGGCGCACTCTGCATCCCACCACTGTATAGTCCCAGGGCGTTGGAACCTACTATACGGAATGGAACGCTTCGGGTGATAACAATCCAAATATTGTTGAATAAGGTGATACAAAAGAGAGTATTTCTGACGTGGGAGGGGTGGGATACGGCCCAGATTATCCTGAATGAATGTCTGAAAGAGGTCGAAATCAAAGTATTTTAAAGAACGAGTTATTTTAGTGCCCCGGTGTATCGATGGTGCGACCCCAGTGCGATCATAAAAAATTAAAATAGGGAAGTGATCACTCTGATGCGTGTCCCCGATCGTGCTCCAATCTAATTTATGCGACAAGTCCGGGGTAGTGAGGGTTAAATCTACCGCACTTTTTGGACTGCCCGGGGGTGTCAATCTCGTAGGAGAACCGTCGTTTAACACATTTAAGGAAAATGTGGCAATCGCATGAGCAATATGTCTACCTTTAGCATTTGTTCGTTCACTGCCCCAGAGGCCATGGTGTGCATTAAAATCACCTAGGATAACATGCTTAGATCTTTGTGACACGTATTTAAAATACATGTGCCACTGTTGTTGCGTGCCCTGAACACGTGGTGGGCAATAGATATGACTAACATATATATCCCCCACCCGAAAAAATTGATGATAACAAAAAGGGAGGTGATACGGCAAAGACAGCGGAGTAATTTGTAAATCCGATTTACAGAGGGTTATTAAGCCTCCGTATCCCGGACCATCTTCACGAACGACCGTATAATTGGGAATTTGAAAACGGTAATGTGGGTATAGCCACGTTTCTTGGATAAAAACGATCTCAGGGTGATATGTCGATATTAAATGAAGCAATTCATGCTTCTTATTTACCACACTCCGACAGTTCCATTGCAGCAGCCACATCCTTCACCTATGAACGACATGAGATGAAGAAAGAGACGAAACGAATCAACCCAAAAAAAAAAAAAACTATTGACAAACTGCACCAGTGCCCCTTGGTAGTGGTTTTTCGAGGGGTGGAAGTAATGGCAGTATTTTATCTAATAACTTTTTAACACAGTGCGCCCACTGTGCATTGTGGCCTAAAAGCTCCATGAGTTCTGTAAATTCGTCTAGGATTTTTTGAGTAGGAGCAGTTTTATCGGGCCCCGAATCGGGCTCCAGTCGCCGGACACCGGATGTGCCCGGTTCGCTGGGCTTCTCAAGTGGTGATATCCGTTCCACGCTTGGGGTTTCTATCAGTTGCAAATATGCCGACCTATCATATCCCAAAGGTGTAATCAATTTCGGAGCCGGATGTACCAACTCTGAAAATTTACGCTTACGCGGAGGATCAAATCGTTGCCCACTAGGTGATGCTGCCAAAGGGGGGAATTGTTGGGGAAGTGCTAAAGGGTGAAAAGGGGTACTTGTCTGGCGCTTCACAATTTCATTATATGATTTGTTTTCAGTACACATCAGCCTCTTTATCTCTATTTGCTGCTGATGCACCTCACAGCGCACCGCCCCTGCCATATGATTGCCTTGACAATTAACGCACTTGAATATCACTTCTTTGCAGTCACTCGTTAAATGCTCCTGCGCACATTGTCCACATCTAGGTCCCCGAGCCCTACAGTGAAGTTGCACATGCCCGTACCTCTGGCACTTCTGACATCGAAGAGGTGAAAAAATGTACAAACTTACTTCTAAGAGAACATTGAAGATGCTGACATGAGTAGGCAAGTTTTGAGTTTCGAAAAAAATTTTCACCGTGCCCGTTGCTATTTTTTCCGATTTTCCATCTACGGTTTTAGTACGAAAAAAACGTTGTAAACGTACGATAGGTACAGGAGAGTCAATGAAACGCATTAGTTCCTCCTGCGTAAGGGAGGTATCTACCCCCCGAATGAGTCCCACTCGTTGTATGCTTGACGATGGTATAAAGGCCATCATATTTCTATCCTTTAACACCGGATGTTCCAAAAATGAATTGGCATCTCGTAGTGACTTAAATTGAACTTGAACCCGATTGCGCCCTTTTCGTTGGATTTCTTGAATTCCTGGGATTTTACGTTCATAAAACAACCGTCCCAAGGCCATTGGATGCAAATGTCCAATCGCTTGAGGCTCAACTCCTTGAACGAAAACTATATACGGTCCCGTATGATTTGAGTAGTAGCGATAGTCACTAGGAGGAGTACGAGGTTGTACAGGGGTTTGGACCACAGGAATAGCCCGAACTTCCGACATTTTAGTGTTCTCATGTTCATCCACAATATGCATTGATTCAATGTTGGCGTAACCATCAATAATAACCGCCGATGGATTATCCGGTGGGAGGCCTATTTGACCTCCCCCACTCTTCTCCGACATTGCGGCGAAGAATTTCCGAATGTATAGTACTTACATAAATCGTCACCAAGCACAAGGAAATAAAGACGAAAACAACACACTTAAATATGGATAGCAAATCGCACACCACACCGCTCACCGCACACACAAACACCAGACGAAAGCGACGGATATGTTGCTGCGTTCACAGCGGACGAGCGACTGAATGAGCCAATCATTGGTGTTGTTGTTCCATGATTGGATGCAAATAATAATATCTTCTACTGCTTGGCGATTTTGTGGGCGCAGCCGGAGAAATACCCGGTCTCGAACACCAAGGAACTTATTCTTCTGCTTTCGCTTCTGCTTCTCTTTAACAATGAATTGGCCACAGTAGAGCACTATACCCATTGCGTAACACGAAAAAGTGTTGGGAGGGTCTGGCCTATCACGATTCACTTCCCAGTGTAGAGATACGTCTAGCATGAAAATCTGTTTAATTCATCATCAACCAAGGTTGATTATAACTTGGTCTGCAAAAATTATTACTAACAAATCAATAAAGAAACATGATTTTTAATCACCAACAGATGTAGGCCTACTTTGTATGTAAAATTAAATGGCCAACGGTAGTTACATACATACATACATACATACATACATACATACATACATACATACATACCGTCAACCGGGGTGACTACGGTCCCAGGGGTGACTATGGTCAAAATTGAGGAAAATTGTTATTGTGGCTTATTTCTTTCTTCGTTTTGCCCACTTAGGGAGCGCGCTTGAACTTGTTGACTCGGGATGATGGAGCTTTCCTCTTCTTCTCCTCCCAAAATCTCCTCATGAACTCGCTATGCCCCTTCTTACGTTCCTCCGTCCATTTTTTTCCAGTGGTCTTTTTAGCTTTTTCGGCGAAAGAGTGATTTGTAACTCGGGTTCCAAAAGTCTTGCGATTCATGATGCTATCTTCTGTAATGTTTATTTCCTTTAAGTCCTGTTTGATTTCTTCCAACCAACTGATTTTGACCTTCTTTGAATTAATTATATCAAGCAGTTTTTTTGCATATCTGGTGTTGTCCATTCGGCAGATGTGACCATAAAATTTCAATCGTCTCTTACGCACGGTATCAGTGAACTTATTGATTACTGTGTACAAGTCTGTGGTTTTCCTTTTAATCCATATACCATTAACATAAACGGGGCCATATATTTTCCTGAGAATTTTACGTTCCTGGATTTCGATTTCACCAATTTGAGAGTGGCCTCCTAGAGATATAGTTTCGGAGGCGTACAATGCTTCCGGAAGAACAACTGTCTGGTAGTGCCGTAGTTTTGCATTTCGTGACATCACTCTTTTATTATAGTGATTCCATGTTATTCGGTATGCTTTCTGAAGTTTGGTAGCTCTTTCTAAATTAGCTTTCCTGTCCAATCCAGACGGTACAATAATTTCTCCTAAATATTTGAAGGAAGGTACGTGTCTAATTATTCCATAGTTGGTCTGTAGTGGAGATCTCGGGATATTCTGGTCTCCATTTACTATGAAATGCGTCTTCTCATACGATATTTGGAGTCCTGTCTTTGATGCTAACTCATGTAACTTCTCTATGGCATACTTGGTTTCTTCACTAGTCTTGGTAAAGATAGCTAGATCATCAGCAAAAGCTAGGCATTTTACTTTTATTTTCTGTTCCAGAGTACCAATGCTTATGCCTTTGATGTTGTTTTCCCACTCCCTGATGACTTTGTCTAACACTAAGTTAAAAAGCAGTGGGGAGAGGCCGTCACCTTGTCGAACTCCGGTATGTACTTCGAAAGGCTCGGATAGTTCACCTAGGAACTTCACTTGAGATGTTGTGTCAGTGAGAGTCTGGCGGATTAAGTCCCTGGTTTTCCTGTCAACTCTGAGCTCTTCTAGGGTGTTCAGAACAGTTTGTCTGTCAATAGAATCATACGCCTTCTTAAAATCCACGAAGGTGACAAACGTGTTGGTACTGCGGCGTATTCTTAATATCGTCTTTAGGCTCCAAATCTGCTCCGAACACGATCTACCTTTCCTAAAGCCTGCCTGGTATTCACCAATCAAATGATCAGTTTGTTGTTCTACTCTGTTTAAGAGTGCTTTAGATAATACCTTGTATATAATTGGTAAAAGTGATATACCTCTGTAGTTGTTGGGGTCCGCTCGGTCACCCTTTTTATGCAACGGATGGATAATGGCATTCTTCCAGTCCTTCGGAATTATTTCGCTCTCCCATATTTCTGTTAGGAGTGTATGAATTCTCCTTATGAGGTCATCTCCTCCTATTTTCAACATCTCAGCAGTTATTCCATCGTTCCCAGGGGCTTTGTTATTTTTGAGCGATTGGATTATCTCTTTTATTTCTTGAGTTGTTGGGGGAAGTGAGTCCGGGTTTGGTACAGGTTTTTCAAACTGCAGTCTTTCCACTGGAGGATCACAGTTCAGTAGAGTTTGGAAATAATCAGCCAGTATCTTGCAGTTCTCCTTACTGTTTGTTTCTAGTCGTCCATTACGTCGACGGAAACTTAGAGTTGGTGGTTTGTACCCTGACAAGTCCTCACGGAATGTCTTGTAAAAATTTCGAGTGTTGTTTTTCTGGAAATCCTGTTCTAACCCTTCGAGTCTGATTTTGTTGTAGGCACGTTTTTCGCGCCGGATTGTTTTAGAGGTCAGTTTTTGAGTTTTTAGGAAGTTCTCCCATCTTTCCACTGTCCGATGTCCATTCCACTGATGCCAAGCTTTGACTCGGTCATTGACGGCTTCATCGCACGTTGTGTTCCACCATCTGTGCTTTCTTTTCCTAGGTGGTTGTCCTAATTTCATGGCTGATGACTGTAATGTTTTGCGAAGGTCTGGCCACTCCCTAGGATTTTCTTCCTGTAAATCTCGTAGGAAAACCTCGGCGTTCTTCCTCAAGCAGTCCGGATCAACTCTTGGAAACCGGTTGCCTTTAGGTTTGGATCTGTTTGGTTGAAACCGAACCTTGATTTGCGTGAGGTAGTGATCCGAATCTACCACTCCCTTTCGTACCTTAACATTCTGAATCTCCAGCATATTCTTTGCGGAAATAGCCACATGATCTATCTGGAATTCCCCTAATAACGGGTTAGGTGATCTACAGGTTTTCTTTTTGTGTAATGGTCTCATAAAGTGCGTGGACATGAGTCTCAACATGAATAATGTACAAAAGTTTATTAGACGCTCTCCATTCTTATTAGTCCGCCGATGTGCGGGATGGAGTCCTACTATTGATCTGTATATCTTCTCTCTGCCAACCTGTGCATTGAAATCCCCTAATAAGATTTTCACGTGATGTTTGGGGATTTTACTTGTAGTTTCCTCTAGTAATTCCCAAAAGTCTTCTACATTCTGTGGATTTCTCTTATTGTCTATGTTAGTTGGAGCATGGGCATTTATCAAGGCATATGCCTTGTTGCTTGATTTTACTGTAAGCACTGAAATTCTTTCGCATGGCGATGTGAAGTCAATAACTGAATCTAAGATAGTTTTCCTCACTGCAAAAGCCGTCCCAAAAATTAGTAAATTGCCTGTGATATTAATGGCTGGTTTACCCTTAAATATCCTGAAGTTTTCAGAGTCGAAATGGTTCTCATCTTGGAATCGTGTTTCCTGAATTGCTAGGATTTGAATATCAAATTTGTCCAGGACGTCAGTCAGTTGTTTGAGCTTTCCTGTTTTCAACAGGGTATTGATGTTAATAGTACCCAAGAAGTTCTTTTTCTTGGGTCGAAGAGATTTTGAGAAGCTCCGATCCTTCTCTGAAGCATGATTTCGTTCCCGATCCCCCAGAATCCGATGATCGGGAAAGACCGGACCTGTGTCCGGGGCCTGGGGTAGTTGCGTTAGTAGTGTGTGTTCCATCATGCCTTAGTTACAAGTTGAATATACAACTAGTGGTGATCTTAAGATAAGATCACGAAATTACTACTCGATTGTTGAGATCGAGAGGTGCCTCTAGGTGTTCTCTGGCTTAAGTGTGTTTGGTCCGCGAGAGCTATTTTATTTCGCTCAAGTCCGCCGGCAAGCCGGTGAGGACCCCCCTATCCGCCACCTGGGACGCGCCACGTCGGAGTATCACCTCTCCGCCTGCTACGACAGCGTAGTAGGTTCGTGGTGTGGCTTATTTATATATTATATATTTTTAAAATCTCATTTTTCAAATCTTCCTCCAATCTAGGCACATTTTTCTCTCCAGAAAGGTAAAACTTGTGATTCAAACCTGAAATGTGCTTTGTTTACTTTCATTTGTTTCAGCACTTGTTTTTTGACAAACAATAGTTGGCTAAACTGTTCATTATTGCTCCTAGGTCATCACATCTAAATGTCATCTGGAAGTATTGTTTACCTTTGATTATTCATTGTTAAGGTATGTATGTAATTTTATCTTTATACGAAATTGTTTTGTACCTTAGAAGTGCAAATTTATAAACAATAGCACAATTATCTTGATTTTTGGGGTTACTATGGTCACGAGTATCAACTCATTGCAATTGCCTTAGAGGTTATGTTAGATTACTCTTCTTAAATATTGAAGGTAATTAATATATTTATATTTCTTTCTTCACTTGTTTGTTTCACATTTTCATGTTTGTGTCCTTTTTATTTCAGTATTAGCGGAAAAATGGTCAGGAATTACAAAAGAAGGCCTGGTTCCCGATCCTATATGGATCACTCACCGCAACAAATGGCAGATGCTATTGCCGAGTTTAGTACCAAAAAAAAAAAAAAAAAAAAAACGAAAGTGATGCAACTCCTCAAGAAGATGAAGTGATCATTACATTTCTAAGAAGATGTCATGAATATTTTGTGTGGCCGAAAGAAGCAGACATTTCTGTTATAAATGTGAATGCAATTCTTAAAATACTACCCCCTGCAGGTGATCAAAGGAGGGGTAAACTAACCTTCTTTGTAAAGTTTACTGCTTCAACTTAAAATGAAATGAAAAGGACAAATTATTCAAAATTTATAGATTTTTCATTAAAGTTTGACACAATTGGAGTTTTTAGCTTTAGAATAGAGTCAAATATAAGATTTCTTACATCAATATGCTTGAAAAATTATGTTCTTTTTCACCATAGTCACCCCCTACTAATTCCTTCACATTTAGTAACAATTTTTGAGTGATTATAATACATGACCCTAGTGTCCCCACCCCATGGGGCTACTATGGTCACTACATTTTCACATGTGAGACAATTACCTGATGTTCGAAAAAATTATTTAAGTGACTTGATGATACCTAACACTATTTACTAAATCGCATTTCATTTTTACATAGATATCTCAAAAAATGTGCAAGATTTTCACAAAAAAACGAAAATAGTGACCGTAGTCACCCCAGTTGACGGTACATACATTCATACATGCACACATCTATCATTTGGAACCCGACGAGTAACACTGTTTACTTGAAATTTCTGATAGACCACTCCATTCCCTGCATTCAGGCCTTTTAGCACAATTCTACACCATTTCATAAGTCTATTGTTGACTGGCAATGCGGGATGCATCACGCCACCCCTACCCTTGTTCTGGTGCAGTATTGAGAAAATAGTTATATCTTGCGATGCTTATAAATTGCAGTCACGGGGAGTAATTAGTATAAAAAGATTTCTTAGGACCCTTAAAATAGTTATCATCATGAAAATATTGTGCCTCTCTATAAGTGCGATGGTGTTGGTGCAGTACATTGAAGTTATCAGCTGCAATAAGCGTTGGTGTTTTCAAATTTACTTTCATTCATTTCGATCCTTATCCTTCAACGCTATGTGGCGATAAATGACACTATTGCTACCTCAGGAGCTTTGGGCAGCCAAAGTTTTCCAAAGTGCTCTGATAATTTTCCTACGTTGCTATGCGACAAAAGACCACACTGTTAGTGTCTACTTTTCTAACAGCTAATGAGATATAGGCCCTAGGTAGTGTCTTTGATATCACTTACTCCTCTTTCTAATCATATTTTTCAATTCGTTTTTAAATTACATGTGTCAGTACTGTAGTTAGTAAATAGCTGTTTCCCTATTCATTATTGTCATTATCATTACGGGAAAGTGACCTGAATGTTACGTCCATTATATTGTACTACTTAACACCCCCACTACCACCACAAAAAGTTATATTTTTAAAATATTTTTTTTTCTGTTAGTTTAAGGATCATGTGCCAGTTCTGTATTAGTATTCATTATCATCCATAAAACAATTAAATACACCGGGCGAAGCCGGGCACTACTGCTAGTTCAAGATATATTACTCGCTTATAAACAATATTATCGTTTGAACATGTGTTAGTTAGTTAGTTAATGTTGTTTTAAGGGGCAGAACTACGAGGTCATCTGCCCCAAACCTCGTAGTTCCGCTCCTTAAAACAACAATAACTAACACATGTTCAAACGTTAATATTGTTTATAAGCGAGTAATATATCTTGAACTGAACATGTGAACGGATGGTCTCTTTATTTTTATTAAATGAAAAATCACTGGATGAGTATTGATCGATTCTCTTTTCATGCAAAGTACTATCGATTGCATACAGCAGAGCTTTCCAAACTTTTTCTCATAGCAACACCCTATTAGCACACTTAATTCTACACGACACCCACTTAATTATTTTAATTATAGCCTAAACATAGACTATTTTAAATACCGTAATGTAATAATGCAGACAAATGGCCAGTTATATACAGGGTGGTTGGGAAGTCCCTTTACATGTTATAGCATAGGACAATAAATTTAGACATGTATTATAAATAT
Source organism: Meconema thalassinum (assembly GCA_946902985.2). Classification (NCBI taxonomy): domain Eukaryota; kingdom Metazoa; phylum Arthropoda; class Insecta; order Orthoptera; family Tettigoniidae; genus Meconema; species Meconema thalassinum. The sequence continues at coordinate 159,418,288 of OX336399.1, read as the reverse complement.
TTATAATTTACATTATTTACATATTGTTGAGATAACAATTTCCCGCCGTGAGCCGAGTCTCGCACTTGAAACGTTCACTTCGGTTAGCGTGGGAAAGTCGTGTCACGTGTCACGTGGTTCGCTGCGTAGCTCACTGCACAGTTAGCTGCCTTCAGTCGAAAGAGTTCAACCATGACGGATACAAGAGTGTTTTCACTGTTGAGGAGCGTTTGGTGGCTTCTGTTTGGTTCACGAACGCCAGAATACGAAGAAGACAATGTCAGATATTTTGAGGGACTGCGCTGTGAGGTTTGGAAAACCACCGCCATCACGACCAACGTTATTCGCGTGGGAGAAGAAAACCTTTGTGACGGGAAGTGTTCTCGATACACCACGTAGCGGAAGGCCTACGACTCGTATCGAAACTTGTGCCACTGTGGCGGAATCGATTGAACGATCACCGGTGAAGCCAACCCGTAAGCGGTCTGTGGAATTAGGCGTCCCGCGATCGACGATGAAAGACCGTATGCGCAAAGACTTGAAACTTTCATGTTTTCGGCCATCCTCCGTGAACGAGTTGAGTGATCGTGACTTGGAGCAACGTGTGCATGCATGTGAAATGCTGCTCGCACGCTTCCCGCATGCAGATGATAAAAAAAACTCGTTACATTCTCTGATGACTGTGCGATTTATCGTAGCTCACGAAATTGTAACGTCTTTATTTGGGCAAAAAGCATTACGCACTTTTACGAGGAAATTGAGTGCAATCCGCCGCATGTTATGCTTTGGGCAGGATTATCGGCAGGCCATCTGCTACGGGACCTTATTTCTTCGATGGTCCTTGAACCAGCACAGCTACCTGCAAATGATTAACAAGTGGTTGCTTCCACAATCAAGGGCTAAAGGTATAAGTGACATCGTGGCACTTCAACAAGATGGTGCTCCACCACAATTTGCTGTGAGTGTCCGAAACCGGCTAAATGAACTTTTTCCAAACCGTTGGATTGGGCGTGGATCACAAGACCTTCCAGCACCACTGCCATGGCCTCCACGAATCCCAGACTTCAGCACACCGGACAATGCACTACGGGGAATAATAAAAGAAAACGTTCGTAAACGACGATACGTGAACAACGATCAACTGAAAGATGGAGTTCTCATGGCATTTGAAACTATCACCCACCACATGCTATTTTATTCATAACAATGTTTCCATGTCTAACTGTCCTATGCTATAACATGTAAAGGGACTTCTCGACCACCCTGTACATTCAAGTTGATTCACAACAGAATTCAGACAATGATAAAATTCTATCTGAAGAGTTTCCCACACAGACGACAAACACAGTCCGTGCATGGCTCATGAAAAAGAAAGGTCCTACAACACTTGTGATGGTAACCATGTACTGCAAATCTGGTAACAGGATGTCTGAGCTGATAATTTGCTTCTTTCCAGTCCGTCGTTATTGAGCCGGTACAATTTTAAGATCCGTTCGACGTTATTTCCATCTAGCGGTCTCTAGTAATACATCTAAGAGATCGTAATTTCCGCACGTCTGAAAAAGGAATGCACCCGCGTTGGAGAACCCATCCTTGTCTAAGAAACACGCCTTCGGCGATTGTTATCGCGCCGGAATTGTTATCGCGAAGAGAATTTGATGATCGTCTGCCATTATAACTACTACTAATACCAATAATTCTATTCTAATGTTCCGTGATGTCCTCTATAATATGCTTTGAGAAGATATAAATGTTGGGGAGACACTACGCGATTCAGGCTTTGTCTCATAGTGAAGAATTCCGTAAATATGGAGTTGTCATAAAATAAAATTATCATCAGTGAACTTCCAGAACGTCTCGGAGTATCAGCTAAGTGGAAATGGTCCTTGTTGCTATTCTGTTTTAAATAGTCATGTTTTGAAGAAAATTGATCACGGTATATATATACTCCCCAACTTTCAGTGTTAAAAGTTCCGTAATTTAATCTGCTAAGGTAGGGTTAACCTGGAGACCGTTCATGTTTTTCTATGAAGTTATTTTGTGTTTATTTTGTCCCCAGTTTGTTTATATACGCACGTAGTGGAGAATCAAATTGCTTGTTTATGGGTTTATTAATTTAAACGGGCGCTTGTTGTTGTTGTTTCATTTCCGTATCTAGTCGCGTTTTATTTTAGTGCGTGTTACTTGCGTTTGTTTTATGTTGTGAAACGCGATTGTATTTATGAGAGATGTTTCTTACCAGTTCCTAACCCCTTGCAAGAGTATGGGATCTTTCATGGACCATTAGGGACTGGTATTCTTTAGGTTAGTTCGCGATATTAATTGTGCCTAGACGTAGGAGGGTGTGTTGTTCATTGCTTTGGATGTAATATCTTTTTGTTGGAACACACACCAGTTTATTTTATGTTTCAAGGATTTGTTTTTATCATGCTTGTCATTTGTGCACTCCAAGGATGGCCGATTAGGTTTTCTTTTTATCCTTGGAGACTGGGCAAGCATTATCTATGTATGTTTCAGAAATATGTTTCATTTACAATCACGGTTCCTGACTTGATATTAAGGGTTGGGTTTATGTCGTTTGTTTAAGTGGGAATTTGACTGAAGGTCGAGGGTCACGTTTAGTGTTGTTCTGTTTTGTTGTGGCTTTCAGTCAGCAAGCAACGCGTGATCCCATTACGTTATTAAATCAGGTATATTGGTTACCCTTCCGAGATGATGAAATGTGTGTTCGTTGTACGTGCCCGGGACTGCAATTGACGCTTATTTGACATCCCGCAAGGTAACTGAACCTTGTGCTTTCGTTCGAGAGAAGTTTTATTCTACCAGCTCATGAAATCGTTTTTTTATCTTCATTTGGGATTTGCTTGTTTTAATTTTACTGAACTGATCTATGTTTATTTGCTGAGTTTGTATGTCACGGCACGTCATGTGAAGTTGTGTAATTATTCTGTGTTTATTGACGTGTCATTTAAGGGTCGTTGCTGTTGTTGGTTGTTTCTTTGGGTAGCTTGGCGTGACATACAGTTTAATATAAGGGTGGTCGGATAGACAGTTCATGGGAGACACGATTTCATGTACTTCTAAGAATGATGCTTCTGACTATCTTCTTGTAGTCAGCCTGTGGTGGAACGAAACGCACTCTTAACACTATTGTTAATTTCTGCCCCTCTACTGAACGATCTCCAGCGACTTAGGCATTCTCCTCGTCGTCGACATTCTCCTTTTATAGATCTTTATTGTGTGTTTTACGTTTTATTGTTTTACTGTTTTATAATACCATGTACATATTTTATTACAGGCCCATCATCTCTCATCTTACCATTTCATGCACACCTCGTTTCCCCTTTTGCTATGTCTTGTTTTTTGATATATTAAATTTTATTTTATTTTACAACCTCTACTCGAAAGGTGTAGTCATTGGGTGGTCGGTGCTCCATCTAGTTCACCATGTGTTAAAGGTCTCGACTTAGGTCTCAGGTCCGCGTCCTCAACACTTGCACGCCTCAGTTATCATGGCATCCGTTGTGTAAAATTCCATCCAAATATATTTTTTCTTTGCTATGTGTTCTCTGACTACCTCTTTGAAGGCCGGCGTGGGCGCAAGACTATTTTAACCAAGGAGATTCAATTTAAAGGAATTTAAATTTTTCATAGTAAATATATGATTTTCCAAAACACATTTCTCATATATACAAAACTTGCACCTTGATGTTCCAATTCAATGACTGCTATGGGATTGGCGATCATTGCAAATATGCTTTATATCAGGATGCAGGACAAATTCACACGCATTTCCTCATCTAACATTCTCAAACTTCGACGTTTAACTGTTTTTGTAATAGCCATAACAGAAAACGCACATTCACACGGATATGTCGTAGAAAACTGCAACGAAACTATGAGGGCTCTTTTACTCCGGTGAGGAAAATATTGTTGAATAGAAATCTGAAGTTATCTAATTCTAACTCTTGGTACACAAGTTATAAAGTCTGGTTGTGTTTAAGTTCGGCCAGTCTACCTCTTCGATAAGTTGAAATTCACAAGATCTGGAGGTTGCAAAACGATTTCTAATCCAGTCATATTGGTTTACATTTAGTGCTGGAAAATATCCATCCAGGCTAATACGTCGAACGAGGGGAAGCAAGTTTACTACTTTCTCACAAGTTCTTTAATCGCTTTCTATCCCGAATTTATAAGTACGACGAATCTCTCGATACCCTTGATGGTAGCACGCGACACCCTCGAGTGTCGCGGTACCATGTTTGGAAAGCACTGGCCTACAGTATAGCATTTATTAAAAGAATTACAGTCAGTCTGAAAGACGTTATAGCATTTCAAATGACGCATGCTACAAATGCTACACATTTAGAAAGGCTCAGGAGGGATTCTCGCGGCTTTCAACAGACTCCATTACCCATTAACTTAGCCTTTCCGCGCGGGCACCTCTTTAAGGGTCACCCTGTATTTGTGTCTGACATCTTTTACAACTCTTTAAGGGTCACCCATTATTTGAATCTGATATCTTGCAAACTTCTTTAAGGGCCACCCTGTATTTGATTGAATCTAACATACTGTACACCTCGTTAAGTGTCACCCAGTATTTTGCTCTGACATCCTGCACACCTCATTAGGAGGCACCCTGTATTCTTATCTGGCATCTTCTATATCTCTTTAGAAGTCACCCTGTATTCTTGTGTGACATCTTGTACACCTCTTTTCTTTAGGAGTCACCCGGTATTCTTGTCTGGCATCTTGTGCACCTCTTTAGGAGTCACCCTGTATTATTCTCTGCCATCTTGTACACCTCTATAAGAGTCATCTTGTATTCTTGTCTGGCATCTTGTATATCTCTTTAGGAGTCACCCTGTATTCTTATCTGGCATCTTGTACTGTATTTTACTCTTACATCCTGCACACCTCTTTAGGAGGCACCCTGTATTCTTATCTGACATCTTGTATATCTTTAGAAGTCACCCTGTATTCTTGAGTGACATCTTGTACACCTCTTTAGGAGTCACCCTGTATTCTTGTCTGACATCTTGTGCACCTCTTTAGGAGTCACCCTGTATTTTTCTCTGCCATCTTGTACACCTCTTTAAGAGTCACCTTGTATTCTTATATGGCGCCTTGTATATCTCTTTAGACGTCTCCCAGTATTCTTATCTGGCATCTTGTGCAACTCTTTAGGAGTCACCCTGTATTCTTTTCGCTTCGCTCGAAGCCCCAGATTGCTCGACGCCCCAGGACTCTTTCAACAGACTCCATTAACCAATAATTTAGGCTTCCCACGTGGCTGCATGACGTCACGCACTCGCCGTCCTTTACCCATTAACTTAGGCTTCCCGCGCGGCTGCATGACGTCACAGTCTCCCTCTCCGTCCCGCGTAACGTTAGACACAAAGCATAACGACGAAGTCGACAAGATCATTTGAAATTATAAAAAATATAATTGCATAAATACGTTTATAAAGGTCTGTCCAGGGGGGGGGGGGGGTATTAACGCTATTTTAAGTTTTGATTCATCATCACTGATCATAATCCTTGATAAGCATGATCCCCTAGTTATTTGTTTCTGTGCAGGCCCAACACAATAGACACTAAAAGAAGTCACAAGTGCTTCCACTTTGCAATATTGTAAATATTTATAATTCTTGAGTTCCAACATTCGCCGCCAGTGTTAGTGACAGTAGCATCTGTTAGCCAAAGTTGGAACTACTTGATATTGAACTTGTTGGGTAATCTGTGTTGGGGCTACGGTGGAGTAGTTGTAGCATGCTGAGACTAAGGGCCGATTGTATAAAGATCGCTTGACTGGGGATAAAATTAACTGGAGTTCAAAATCTGAACCAAGTTCAGTCGCCGTCCATGTTGTATAAAACTATTCGTGGATTCCGAGATCCTAGTTCGATTTGATCTCAGGTTCAAGGATTTCAATATGGCAACAGCGCAAAATAGTAAGGATATTCACGTATCGAGTGCACTAAACTCATCTCGCCGAGCGATCTTCAACTTTTTGTTTGTTTATTTTTGTGTATGTTAACCTCAAAAGAAAGCGTATTGACATGTGTTGGGAATGAAAACCTAGAACATAACCTAAGTGCACACCATGTTTGTCTGAGCGGGAATGTTAAGACAAAAATGTAACATAAAAGACCATTTCAGTACCGGTAACCGGAAAAAGAATGTTCCATGGACTTCAAATTCGCGGCCGAAATTTCGCAAAGGACTTGCAACCGAATCCATAAAAGTAGGTGAAGTCAATTGATATAATTATTTACAGCTTTTAAATGTACCCTAGATGCGATTACGTTGCTGAAAGATACATAACACGGTTTCAAACCATTTTTTAAATTTCTTTCAGGTTCAAATTTGATTATAGCTAGCTGATCCAATCTGGTCCTGCCTGAGCTGGAAGTGGGATCACATGTGAATTGTGGTCTCGTACACCTTTTGATATTCATACAAATCACTATGCTTCCTTCTGCATGAAATCCATGAAGGTAAGTTCCTTGCACATCTTTCAGTTATATTGTATAGTAAGGCATTTCTCCACCCCACCTATCTACCTAACCTGAAAATAATCTACAATAGCTGAATTAGGTCCGTGTAACTTACCATAGTTTTATGCATTAATGAAGTGAATTTCAAGATGTAGAGGGGAAGATCATGTTGATACCTGATATTAGGACCCTGAAAGTCTCCATAAATATAATTTTACATCAATTACACTGTTATAAAATATATGCTTAAGACAAGTAGGCTAGGTCATTCCTCAAGGTAAGTAGGCTACTGTTAGTGAACAGGCTATCCTTTTTATTGGCAACCAAGGCCCCTAAATCTTAATCCATCAAGAAATAATATACTAGCATGCATTGCTAGGTAATGGTATAAGTTAGGTTCGGAACAGTATGGTATCCAAAGGTTTATTTAAATCAAAACTTTAATTTAATTTTGCAAATTAATGCCATATTAGTATTGTTAAGCCTACCCCAATGGCAATATCATACTGTACATCATGTTTGGAAACTTATTGCTTTTCTTTCTCGTAAGCTGCAATTGATTACCATGCTATAACGTTTGCAACACTGTTGGTATGAAACTTCCTAAATATAAGTAGGTAGAAAAATGTGTAGTAGCCTATATTACTTAGAAAAAAGAAGTACTGGTATGTAAATAAATATACTGTATCATAACCAAGGAGGCTTCCAATTATTAGGTCATGGTGTATTGCAATTAGTTCAGGCAAAGGTCTTACACTCCAACTATTTTTTACAACACATGACCCAACAGCTGAAAGCCTCCGCAGTCATGAAAATCCAACTGAAATATACTGTAGGCTACCTCTTATTCTTTTTGCACCCTTTGCATTGATCTGTTATGCCTATTTTCTAACACAGCTTAACATGAAAATAAATGATCATGTTACTGTCTTGTATAAAAATATAATGTTTTCCTCTGGTCGTAGGCTACTCCATTTACAGGGGGCAGTGAATTACAGTGAATTCTTTATCATGTATGCCAGGGCTGGATTCTTGCTCACAATTCAGTGTACCCAGGCATTTCTGTTCAATTACACTGTAGCTACTGCCGAGCTCTCCACTTCAGTGTTGTGGAGCCAGCTCATGAGAAACCAAGAGCCTGAACTTTTTTGCAGGCTTTGCTGGCAATGGCTACAATAGCTTATTCAATGGCTACAATAGCTTACTGATGAACAGGTCTTGTTAAAGCAACTTGATACCAATCTCTGATAGGGTTTTTAAGCAGTCTTTCTTTTGTTTCTGCTTCATTTTGGGGATTAGGTCATGGTCATCGACTCCTTGCACTGGGGTGTATGTGGAAGTGTTGACTTTATTTGAGATACACACTATTTGGCCATACAAACTGAAAAGTTTCAATAATTTACTTCAAAATGTGTAAAGTGTTCTGTGTTGATTAAATAGGTCATGTTACTGTATTCCAAATTTAAGAAAACCTTTACAGGTACTGTCCAATGCTAGGTCTCCTTAGAATGCTGCAGTAGGCAAACTTATCTGTTTACAGGATCTATGTTGAGATTGCTATTTATGGACAACATAAGCACAATGGTTAAGTAGCATGGTTTACCACAGTTTCAAATTAACCTAAATGATGGTTACATTTTGATATAAAGATAAGTAAGCCTCTGTGGAATTTGTTACACCTGACTACATTTAATTGGAAGAGGGAGGAATGAAATCTTCTGATGGCATCTGGTTAGTTTTAGTATGTCAGCATCAAACATCGGAGGAAGCTACTAATTCCCAAGGAGTAGGCAAATAAACTTAAAACGTTCCCTACCGTATTAATTAATACAAATTATTTAGCATGATTTTTAGCCTACTTTCGATTTTTGCAAAAAATGAAAGTAGACTTATGAGATCAACACAGGGCGAAAAAAGTGTGTCTGTCTGTGTGTGTGTATGTGTGTGTGTGAGTCTGTGTGTGTGTGTATGTGTGTGTGTGAGTCTGTGTGTGTGTGTGTCTGTGTGTGTGTGAGTGTGTGTACTCTGAATGTCTGTCCCCCCCTATCAATTCGAACACGGTGAATGCGAATTGAACAAAATTTGGTACAAAGGTAGCACTAGCAAAGGACACCTCAGTGTCATGTTTTATATCGCCGCCATCTTGAAGGAAACGTAATGGCGGCCACTCAAACGTTCAAAACGTAAAATCAAATAACGACTAACCAAATCATCCGATCTCTACCAAATTTGGTAACAACATACCTTCGTATAGGATGCGTCTTGTGACCAAACTACAAGGTCGTTCGCTATACCATTTCAGGATGGCGGCCGTGCGAATTATGCAAACTTTATAATCCATATCATGGGACCCACCAGTTCCGATTATCGAGCCGAGAATCGTTTTAACTGTTCTAAAGGAAGAGGCACGTTCGAAATTAAAAGTTTATTTTGTAATACTATAGTGCAGACGTGATTTTAAAAAGCTGAGCTGATTCAGTAATAAGACAAGATGGCAGCGGATATCTTGTGCCTGACTTATATTTCACTAATTTGAGTATTGAATGCAATATAGCGTACTGATACAAAATAAATAAACTTTGTATGAAATGCTTTATATATAAATAATATACTCCAGTGATGAAATCGTTTAGTATAAATCATTATTTGCTAACAAGTTCTATGTAAGTCATTTTATATAGAACGATATTCGTTGACACAATTAGCTCAGTGGTAGAGCGTTAGCCTATCGCTCAAATGCCTATGGTTCAAACCCGATCAGAGCTAAATTTTTTGCTTGAAATGTTTATTGTTTTGTAATGACTCAGATGTTTTAAAATTAAGCGTTATATTGTGCATATTATGGTGTAAAATATATATTTAATTAAAACATAATTCGCCAGCAGATTTACTCGAGACATCTAGCTGCCAAAAAGGTAACTGCACGCCGACATACTTATTAACTTCCAGATTTTATTGAAAAGTTTCTTCTTCTGGCCGCTAGAATGCACTCGCTCTGTTAGGATTATATTGTTCGATATTTCACCACTAGAAGTCACGACTAGTCTACGTGGGGCTCAATTGATTAATATACCATTGGCATTCTATGCGCATCGAATTTGAAGAATGACAAGATGATACTACGTTACATTTTTACTTTTTATTTTAAAGGGTTTGTAACAGCCTATTTTGCGTTACTTGAAAATGTTATTTGAAGTAAAGAACAAAACGATTTCACATAGTAACTGAGTTCAAGCCGTTGGTGTTAGTTCAGGTATTAATTATTACTTTTATTTCAGGCAAATAGCAATCGAAAATATCCACATAGTTTGTATACACACGTCTCTGTAGGGTCATGGAAAGATTTGTTAATTCAATTAGGGTTTTCGATTCCCGGTCAATGCATGTGAGATTTTTGAAGTGAAATGCCATGTCCTGTGGTTCGGATTCCACGTAAAAAGGAGGTCCCGTGGCTCATAATCACAAGATTCACGGCCACGTAAAACTACAATCTTCCTTCCTTTTTTTTCAATTAGGGTTGTGAAAGCCCTGCACAACCAGACGTGTAAAGACATGCCTCAACTCAAAGTTGGATGTTGCCCACGGCAGGTCGTATATGTAATAATAATAATAATAATATATATATATATATATATATATATATATATATATATATATATTTTTTTTAGGGGAAGAAATGCATTTACGCACAGAGTGTCGGGCTCCTGCTGCTGAGTAGCAGACTACCGACTAAAACTCCCCCTTTACTTCTGAACACTAGCCTGGAACCGTTTAGCACATTAAAACAATAATAATAATAATAATAATAATGTTATTGGTTTTACATCCCTTTTAACTACTGCTGCTTTTAGAGACACCGGGGTGCCGGAATTTTGGCCCGAAGGGGATCTTTAACGTGCCAGTAAATGTACTGACACGGCTCCCTCGCATTTGTGCACCCTCAAATGCCAGCTGACTGCGCCAGGATACGAACCTGCAACCTAGGGCCCAGCAAGCGAGAACGTTACCGCCGAGCCACGCAGCCAGTCCGTTCGATTATGTCTCCAGATCCATAACATTCTTGAGATACTTCTTATCTTTCTTTCTTTCTTTCTTTCTTTCTTCAATGATGGTAGCAGTTTTTATCTAGATTGTGGCGTTTGGTAGAGGTAAATCGATTCTATGGCCTTCAACAAAGAATAGTTCTATTATACTCTTTGATAATAACAACGAGTTATAACTATACTCATACATTTAAGAGAAAGTAGGCTATATGTTCTTTACTGAACATCTTGTTTTCCTGGACTTTTACTTATTATTTATTTATACGTGCACTTTCATCATCATCATCTTGTACAGTTTCCAGCCCCAGGCTGAGTCTGTTTGGAACATAAGCCTCGCCACTTAGTCCTTTCTTCCCTCCACCTCTCCGCTGTCACTCTAGTCCAGTCCTCGCCTCTCTTCTTGACACATTCCTCCACTCCTTTCAGCCATCTATCTCTTGGTCTTCCCCTTGGTCGTTTCTTCTGCATCTGCATCTCATGTATCCTCTTGGGAATCTTCTTCTCTTCCATTCTCTAATTGTTATTTATTTATATGTGCACTTTATGCCCTAAGGCTAAATGAATGCTTATCCATAGTGAGAATTCAGTTGTTGTAAAGTACACTCCTCACTTCACTTGTTATTTTCTAACATGTGTTATTGTTGCAGGTAGATTTGGAGGTGCCTCTAGCAACAACACAGAGCAAGCAGAAGCCACTGTTTGGAGAGGACAATGGGCAAAATTAAAAATGAAAGAATAATTAGAATATGAAATGTTGAGCAGGCAGAAACTGATGGAAATGAAATGTACTAACGCATTATTTAATAAAAATAAAATAAAAGGATGTAACTTAATGTTATTCTGAACTAGTTGTTAATTCTTCAGGCCCTGATTGTTCTTGAAATTGTTGCCACAATATTGTCCTCCATAACAAGGTTACATAGTGATTGGAGTACAATGTCCCTAACACTCATTTGTGCTCTCTCTACAACTGAGCATGGATGATTTATATTTATAAAATTTTGTTATGTACATATAAAAAATGTTTCTGTTAAATGTGCAACAGAAGACTGGTGAAGACTGCAGATAGGCTATGCTAAAAAAATGGTCGAGGGGCATTCACCGTTATTGATCCAAATTAATGTCCAGTACAAGTTATCATTTGTAATGCACTCACAACTTTAATCAGAAATCTGCTGTTTGCCATTTAATTACAGTTGTCATGTATGGGACAGTCGAAGCCAAGCTGTTAATTGCTTGCATATTGAATTTCTTGAAATTTGGTTAACATAATAACATTTGAATTGGGTAGGTTTTGGAGAACTTAATATGAAGTAGACCACTGTTTTATTGGAGGTTTCAGGTTCACTTCTCTTTCAAAAAGTAGTTTTTAAATATGGGTTTTTATCACTTTAAAAATGTAAATGTTAGAATATGTTATCAAATGGTTGTTGTAACATCTTGGTCAACAGCCCTGTGTACTTGGGTGTGTGTTGAATTTGTCTGATAACTTGAGATGGCTGTAGTAGTGTACCAGTATGTAACTGTAATAAAAACGGTGGATTTAGTAAGTTTTCTATGGATGATATTTTAAGGAAAACCTGGAACAACCTGGGGTAAGTGACCCAGGACTTACAGGTACCGTACCCATAAGTAGCATTCTAGCATTTGCCTTGATATAGTGTGGGTACCCTTGAAGAGCCACACTCAGGATAATCAATGTCAGCACTGGGATTAAAATATCTGGACATGTTGCATTTCCTCGTTTCAGTCTTGGACCATGGCCCGATATACTCAGCTAAGCTGCTGGATTGACATATGATTACACGCAGATAGTTTGGGTGGGCGAATAAATGAAATATTGAGCAGGTAGAAACTGAAGGAAATGAAATGTTCTAAGGCAATTTCAGGCCCTGAGAGTTCCTGACGTTGTTCCCACAGTATTGTCCTCCATTGACTCCTGTACGGTGTGAGTTAATGAACGGGGTATTCCTTCTCTGGGGGATTTGTACTCTCTCCACCCCTTAAAACATTACACCACAATCAAACATATTTTATATCCCTGCCTGAGATAACATCTATCCCCAATCAAACAAAAATGCTTTCCACAAAGAAAAGAAAGGGAATTGTGAATATACACCTCATATACTACAACTGGTGATCTATTACAGTATTGTTTTAGCATTTTCTTGTTAATGTGATGCAGTTGTACAACATGGGGCTCTCCTCAAGTGCTCGGGGACACAGTCCAGGGGATGGTTGGATGACCTGGGTCTATTTACACTACTGGTATTTGGACATAAAATACATGAGCACAGTAAAAGGTGGGGAGTGGAGAAGAATGGAAGCAAAATAGGATAGATGGAAATGTTTAAAAAACATTTTCTCAGTACAAATACATTCATACACCTACTGTCATCGCGGCAGGAGATGGCAGTTGAACACGCTGCAACGGGGTGTGGGGGGTCTCGCAGTACGCATGCGCGGTCCACCTATTCCAGATCTAAATATATCGGCTCCCTGCATGCCAATCGTTGTCATCGCAGCACACAACACGCAGCCGGAGAGAGAAGGAATGTGCTGAGTGAGTGAAGCAAGTAATGACTAACTTAATGTTTTTGGAATGCGAGATAAGCAGTGAGCGGGAACACATCTGCAGTTCAAACCCAACTGCTAACTCCTGGCGGGATTTCAGTAGCAAAGATGTCTTGATGAAACATTTTGCATAAATGTAAGTTAAGCCATTGAAATGTACATGTAACTAAATTTACATGAGGGACTATTTAGAAGTACCGTAGCTTATGACACCCAGCTATGGGCTTACAATTGTGGTGCATGTTTACTGCCATATGGGCTAAATAATGTGAAGTGTGTGTCACATGAATACTAGGCCTATGATACTGTAGTTCTTCTACAGTATATCTAATAGGCTACCCTATTAGCAAAGGTAATATTAAGTACCAGTGACCCACCACTTTCAAAAACAAAAGGCACCGTGGATAAAATAGTCATTTAATGCTACTATTACCGTATCGTATGTGTGTGGTACCGGTGTTAATATATTCACTGGTGGCATGAAGCACCCCTCGGAATGCGTTTAACCTCAAAATTGTGCATCGCATTCGTAGGCTTAATTACGGTATTGGTGCATATGTCAACGATACAAAGAAAAGTTACAACACCATCACTGATTAAAAACTCACAGTTTGGAGTGAAAACATAAATTCTTATCAAATGTGAACACGTATTACGTCCGTATAGCCTTTACGCCTAATATAACCCTGGAATTGGAGGCACAGACCAACACGGTTTATAGGTGACATAATACAATAAAATGTAAAAAAAAAGGTCGTGTTTTAATATTTATTTAAAACTGAAGAAATATATCGTTCAAGTGTCAATAAGACATGATTTTTAGGAGAATGGCATTCTTCCTCCTCAAAATCCAAGATCACTCGGACTTAAATGCATCATCGATGAGAGCGAGCACGCGCAATTTAAGCCTAGTCCAGAAAGAAATAGTACCGTACCGTCGTATAACCTAGGCCTACTAATGTACAAGCTTTCTAACATATTTCTCTTTTTGATACAGCCTACAACCATACAACTGGAATCTAAGCGCTAAAATGTTTCACGGACAACAGCTGTGAACTAAGATCAACATGGCTGAACCGAGAATTGTCGCCGGTTAAATATGAACTCAGATCAAAACGCGGTGATCTTAGATTAACGTTTATACAACAGAGATTCTGAGTTCAGCACGCGCTAAGATCAGCTGAACCTGGTGAACTGAGATCAAATGCTTTATACAATCGGCCCTTAGTTAGTTAGTTACTTATTGTTGTTTTAAGGGGCGGAACTACGAGGTCATCTGCCCATGATGCTGAGACTCTATGCCCAAGATCGCGGGGTGTCAAATCCAGCCGAATCGTAGGATTTTTAAGAGCGTTAAAAATCCCTTAGTATGCCTTCCATCGGAGTGGAAGCAAAACCGGCGGGCCCCCATTTCATCATTTATGGCATGTAAAAGAACCTTCCACTAACTCCAATTGTGTGAAGCAAAATTTGTAGGTTAGATTTCATTATTGCTCTTAAGATCCAAAGTTCGTCGCAAGGTGCTGGTTGCGATGGCATCTAGTAGCCAAGTTTGCAGCTAGGTAGCGTGGACGGTAGCACTTGGTAGCAAAAGTAGGAACTGCTTGGAATTATCGTCTGCAGCCCTTACTTGAATTAAAACAGATAACACACACTAATACTGCCATCACAATTAACACCGGTTATCAGACAGATTGTACACACATACAAAGTGCGCTGGGCTACATGACCGCGTTGTCGCAGCCCCTAACCTAAGGAACCAACCAACCAAATCTGTGTTGGAAGCCCTCGGGCTAGGCTTGTGACATTTTTATGAAGCTATATGAGGATGTTTGCCATTTTTATGTGGAAAGTATTAAGTAGCCCTCAGGTGGTGATATATTAAGAACTAGGTGTATTTGAGTGCAAATCTGTTGGATCCATAGAGGAGGATCCAGAATTAGAAGATGTGGCATATCTAAGTCCAAAAAAAAAATGAATGTGGAACAATAGAGAATAGTTGATTATAAGAAGTTTATGGTAGGATTGGATCTTAAAAAGAAACGTATGTCTTGTATTGAAAACTGAAAGAGTTTATAACATTGTATGAAGGTGTCTGGTCTGCATGATATTGATAATCCCGTAATGCTTCTAACAAAGAAGAATCCTTATAATAAAGATCTTACAAATCATATCCTCATACTGCAGTTCAACATATACTATATATATTTATATTTCCTAAGAACCGTAAGTAACATTCCCAGTAGACCTAATTGATAGTATATTTCAGTGAATGTCAGAACTGTTATCCAAACTGATGGTATCCGGGTTGGTATTTAATAATTCCCTACACCCAGGGGCGGTTCGAGTGGGGGGTTGGGGGGGGGGGGGGAGGGGGTGTCTCACCCCCCTCAGGTATTTTCTCAGTCAGCAAATACGACATCAGTCGGCAGTCGGCAAATCCTGAAGAATCCGTAACATTTCCCAAAACAGCATTTTAAAAGCAAAACGGGGCATGGCCATATACGATTTGGTCCGATTTAATAATGAATAAAAAATATTATTCTGACAGTCGGGATTTTACCGACAGTCGGCACAAACGGACGCTGCAATAATTCCATACAGCCAGACAATAGCCCAGGGCGGCAAGGGAAAGAGTCTGCAAAATAACCATTTTAAAAGTTTCACTTCCAGTCCTCGGTGCACCGGCTGTCACTTGCCATTTCGTTTCTTTGTATGCAAACTGAAGAAAGAATGACAGAAGAGCAATATGGCACCAAAGACAAGGGATGAACTCATCGGCACGTTCCAGGGTGGGTGTAAAGTCCCGTGTCAGGGTAAAGTAATTAATTTCTTTGTATTGGTATCATGTACAGGGTATTGTTTTATGTTGTATGTATGTTGTCTTGGTTACGGTGGAAAAATAAAATATGGAACCTGTAGCGGTATATGACTGCACGGTGTTTATATTAAAAACAAGGTTAGAGTTAACATTTGGCGACCGATAGACAGGACTGATTGCCGTCCAGTGAAAGTAAAATAAAAACTTAAGGTACACAACAACTGTTTGATTTCGACTAGCAAAATCTATCATCATGGCTGAAGTGACTGCTTTACAAAGAGAAAGAGCACAGTTACGTCGTTTGCTCACAAGAGCCTTTAACACGTTCCAGAACAAGATTGAGGAGGAAAATGTGAAGCAGGAAGATATATTTACTAGTTTTAAACTACTCGAAGATAAAGCCGATCGACAGTTTCTACTTGACGAGAGAATTCGCGAAGCTTGGCATGGACGTGAATGCAACAGCGAAGATGAAGACAAGGAATATGAAGAAGTCGAAACATATCGAGACAAATGGACAACAGTGAAGTGTAAGTACGAAAAGTACGAATGTGAAATACCGTGCGACACTCATTCCATAAGAACTAGTGTTTCTCAAACTGGTAAGTTGATTAGTAAATTACCAAAGTTGTCGCTTGTGAAGTTCTCAGGAGATATTAAACATTGGTTATCGTTTTGGGCCCAGTTCAAGCGAATACATGAGAGTGTCGAGCTGGATGCTGCAGAAAAGATTCTTTATCTAAGAGAATCTATGACTCCTGGAACCAGGGCGTATGATCTTGTGAGTGGTTTTCCTCCTATTGCCGAGAATTATAGCAAGGCTGTACAGTTGTTAGAAGCCCGCTATGGTCGAAAAGATCTATTGATAGAACTTTACGTGAGGGACATAATAAATCTAGTGACAGAGAAACCTTCCCTTTCAGTATTGTATGATCGAATTGAGGTTAATGTTAGGTCCTTCGAGTCAATGGGCCTGACTACCGACAATTAGGCTGCATTATTATATCCCCTGGTAGAGTCTTGTTTGACGGATGAATTAATTAGTGTGTGGCAGAGAAGAGGAGATTGTATACAAGAAAATGGGTCACAAGATAAGCTTAAAAACCTTTTGACATTTTTGAAATCTGAAGTAGAAAATGAAGAGTACTTACAACTTACTAGAAAGATCGGTAATGTTACTGCGGAAAAGAAACAAATTTCGAAACCCTTAAAACGGTGTGATGTTCCTACTGCTCAGGGTTTGGTATCAACTGGAGGAGTGGGAGGTACATGTGCTTTTTGTAGTGAAGAGAAATATCCTTCATCTGGATGCACGGAAGCAAAGAACATGACTCTCGAAGAAAGGAAGGCTAGGTTGTCAAAGAATGGCGCATGCTTCAAATGTCTCAGGGTTGGTCATGTTGCAAGAAGATGCCATACTCGCCTCTCCTGCAAGTTATGTAAGCGGCAGCATTATCCAGTTATGTGTGATTTTTCAGAAAGGAATCTTGAAACGGAGACCCAGGCCTCATCTCAGGCCAGGTCAGTGACGAACGTCTGCATAAATTCCTCCTGTGTATATCTACAAACAATTTTGGTTAAGATTGTTCACGGGTATAATATAGAGCTTGTACGCGTTCTTCTAGACTCTGCCTCACAGCATTCTTACATTAAAGAAGAACTGGCAGAGAGATTGGGTCTCAAGGAAATTAGGAAGGTTATTTTAAGCCATGCGGTGTTTGGTGGCAGAACTGGATCTCCAGTAGAACATGGCGTAATTGAACTTGTTCTTCATAATCTCGATAACTCCTGTCAGCTGAGACTGACTGTTCTTAGCCAGCCCGTTATTTGCAGCCAGGTTCCTCGCTTTACAACAGAACAAGTCGTGAAACTTGGACTGTCTCATCTAGATGTAGGAAAGGATAAGGATATTGAGATCCTTATTGGTGCTGATTTTCTAGGATCAATTCTCTCTAATGATCGTAAAACGGTGGGAGCGTTAACAGCGTTGCGCACTACATTGGGGTGGACAGTATTTGGCAGAGACCAACGCTCGGGGTGTGGCATGAGTAAAACTACACCTATTATGCTGAATATAGTGAAGGTTAGCAACTTCTGGGAACTTGTCGTATTGGGAATAGAAGATCCTATCACTGAAAAGAAGAAATGCGAACTTGACGAGGAAGCAAGATTAAATGTCATTGAAACCGTAGAAATAAAAGAAGATGGTAGGTACGAAGTTCGATTGCCATGGTTGAAGGATGCTCTTCCCTTGGATCCTTCGAACGAGAAGGCAGTGAAGCGCCTTGATATAACGAGGAGAAAGCTAGATAGTAACGGATACTTGGAAGGATATGACAAAGTCTTTCAAGACTGGCTAGCTGAAGGGATAATAGAGGAGATTAATGGTGATCAGACTGAAATATGTGGCCATTATCTGCCTCATCGACCTGTGATCAAGGATTATGAAACAACCCCTGTTCGACCAGTGTTCGATGCTTCCGCTAGAAGAGGTAACAACCCATCACTCAACGATTGTTTGGAAAAGGGTCCAAATCTGATCCAAATTGTTCCAACTCTCCTACACAAGTTTCGAAAGAAGTCAATTGGAGTTATTGCTGATATTCGCAAGGCTATCCTGCAAGTCTCGGTAGCACCAGAAGATCGAGATTGTTTGAGATTCCTGTGGGGAAAAGAGAAAATGAAAACATATAGACACAAACGAGTTGTTTTTGGAGTGACATCAAGCCCCTTCCTACTGGCAGCTGTGATTGAACACCTTTTAGACCGAGCCTTGCAAAATGATCAGGAAAGGTGGAACAGTAGGACTGTCAATATTATTAAGCAACTGAAAGACAGTTTTTATGTTGATAATTATGTGACAAGTGTCTCAAATAAACAGGAGCTGGAATTGTTTATTAAAACTGCTCAAGATGCTTTTGCCCAACACAAGTTTGAGCTTAGAGGTTGGGAGAGTAGTGATCCAGTGCTTCAAGATTATGAAAAAATGTCACCCGTCCTAGGGATAACGTGGAATCGCAAGGAAGACACGCTTAGCTTGAACAGTGAACTCCTGAAGAAGTTATCGCCTATAAAAGCAACCAAAAGGTCGATACTATCTGCTGTCCATAGGATTTATGACCCAATTGGATTTTCTGCACCGGTTATGTTATCACCGAAGCTGTTACTGCAGAAAATAAACAAGGTCTCTTGGGACATGGAGGTACCGCAGGAAATACACATCAAGTTTGAAAAATGGCTTCGTGAAATAGAAGAATTAGGCCAGCTGACGATCCCAAGAAGACTCCCTGAGGTATATGAGGAACGTAGTCTCCATGCCTTTTGCGATGCGAGTCAAGATGCCTATGCTTCAGTGGTATTTTTACGCACGCAGACAGTGACAGGAGTTCATGTTCAGCTTCTCCAAGCAAAATCAAGAGTGGCTCCATCACCTCGACTCGAACTTATGGGAGCTGCAATTAGTGCCCGATTGCTGACATCTATAAGAAAAGACTTTGATACTGAAACAGTTTATTTCTGGACTGATTCGACGACAGTGTTGTCATGGATACAGCGAGAAGTTCTCTGGTCTGTTTTTGTTGAGAACAGGGTTAGATAAATCAGGCAACTGACTTCAAAAGAATCGTGGAGGCATGCACCTGGGGCACTCAATCCTGCTGATCTGCCTACCCGAGGCTGTAGAACAAGAGATCTTATAGCATCGAGATGGTGGGAGGGACTGTCATGGATGTATCTTCCCAAAGAAGAATGGCCTTTAGATAATAGCAACAGAAATGAAGATGAAATCATGCTTGAAAGAAGAAAGACTGCCACGTCTCTATTGGTCGCAGAAGAGCCTTCAAGTTCCAACTGGCATTACAAGTATTTCTCTCGATTTGACAAAATAGTGAGGCTGATCGGGTGGATAAGACGGTTTATGTTCAATTGTAAATATAATAGCAGGCAGAATGGAGAACTGACTTGTTCAGAATTAGAAGACAGTGAAAGAATAGTAATTAAACTTGTCCAGAATGAAAGTTTTCAAGGGCCCTAGGATCAGAGACTGGCTTCAATAGTGCCATTCTTAGACAATCATGGCATGTTGCGAGTAAACACCAGAATAACGGAGAGGGAGGACAACAATGAGTTTCGCCAGCCTGCTATATTGCCGGGAGATCACCCTGTTGTGCTGCGACTTATTCATGACACGCACATTCGGCAGTGTCATGTAGGCCCACAGACTGTTGGGTATTATTTGAGAGAAGTACTGGATCTTGAATGGAAGACGATTCGTGAGATCATTTGTACAAAAATGTGTTGTTTGCAGATGGTATAAGAAAGAGCGACTGAAAGTTTCAACCCCACATCTGCCTAATGACCGAAAAAGTGGCCATGGAACAAGAGAACATGATGTTGCAGAGATATCATACTCGGAATGGGAGAGCAGTAAGGTGTCCGATGAGATTCCTGCAATGAGATAAATGCCGTACTTTGAATGTTGCAATTTTATTGAGGGCTGAAAATTGCAAAGTGGGAGAATGTCAGGGTAAAGTAATTAATTTCTTGGTATTGGTATCATGTACAGGGTATTGTTTTATGTTGTATTTATGTTGTCTTGGTTACGGTGGAAAAATAAAGTATGAAACCTGTACCGGTATATGACTGCACGGTGTTTATATTAAAACAAGGTTAGAGTTAACATCCCGCGTTCATTATGTAGAGCGACTCAGCTACACAGCGAAGCGAGCCCAGAATCTATGCCATGTGGCTAGACAAAAGGTGTTGGTGAGCGCATTGATAACTTCAGGTCAAGCCAATTCATTGAGATGTTGTCGGAGGAATGTTATCACCTGCTACTGCTTGTCTCGGCGCGTCCTCAGATATCCGCGCTATTGTGACAAAATTGACAGGTTTATGGTTCCAAGTTTCCTCAAGGGGTGGGATGCTCACTATGGTCAGTGCAGTGGTCACCGAGAATGAGAGAAAGCAGTCGTTCCTGCACCAGCAACTTTTACAGTTATAACTAGGTGCAAATACAGTGGCAGTGGGACGTGAGTTTTCGCCAACATGGAACATTTTCACGGAGCATCGCGTACCCATCAAACGTAAGGAATAATAATACAATAGATACATGCGTATTTTCAGCCATGCTTATGTTTAATGGTGTTAACAAGAAAAAAGTGAAGAATGATCGCACGCTGGAGTACGTCAGTGGCACGAACTTAAAAGTCGCGGAAAGAAGAAAAAGGGCAAATTATAAGAACACTTAACTTCAGAAGCTCATCAAGCAACGATGGCAGATTTGTGCCACTTTGTTAATGGAAAAGGCCACGAAGACGTTCGTTCTCCTTGATAAACTTTTACGGACGATCAGAATTGAGGAAGAACAAGAAACGGAGCTCCACAAAAACGTTATCCATACTTATTAACACATTAAAAACCCTTTGTCGGCAAGGTTTGACTTTCCAAGGTCACGAGGATGGAATCACTCAAGATAATGGAAACTTCACGCAAATTATGAAGTTACTTTCACGGCATAGTCCGGTCATGAATAGGTGGTTGGAAGAAGTGAATACGCGGAAGCACAACGTTACGTATATGGGCAAGGACTCTCAAAATGAATTCGTCCATCGACTTGGAGAGAAAACTCGTGAAATAATTGCAGAAGAGATCAAGAACGTTGGTATGCTCTCCGTTATAGCAGATACTACTCCCGATATGTCACATAAAGACCGCCTCTCGTTGAATATCTGATACGTCGTCGAAAAATATGAAGAGCTCGTTCCTGTGGAGCGTCTTTTAAAAATAGACGCTGTTTTAACAAAAGAAAAAAAAAAAGACTGGAGAGGAGTTGGCTGAAAAAATATTTTTAATTCAGACGGACTTACTTCCACTCGATAAACTAGCGTTTCAATCGTACGACTTTGCTAGTAACATGTCTGGTATATAAAACGGCACTCAAAAAAGCTATCAGAGAAGTGCAAAATAGATATTCCGTACGTTCCATGCCAAGTTCACAGGTTAAACATTTTCGTAGAGACAGCTTGTAATGCTAGCGCGCTTATCCGAGAGTTTTTTGACACTCTTGAAGCATTGTACGTTTTTTATGCGGGTAGCACGAAACAACATTTAAGCTTCCAGAAAGAGCTGGATAAAATTGAAAATTCACTTCAACTTAAGAATTTATCAAAAACATGGTGGACTGCACGCACTGAATCGGTGAGAGCTGTTTCTTCGTCTTATGAAGAGATAGTCACATCATTGGAAACAATGAAAACCTCATTCGATTCTGAATTTGACAGTAAAACCCGAACTTTTGCGTCAGGCTTGCACAAAATGCTTCTAGACGACGATTTTATCTGCAGCATATATTTTACCATAAACATCATGTTTAAAGTTAAGAACGTAACCGAGCTTTTAGAAGCGGAGGAGCTGAATGTTGTAGACGCGATGCAGCTGATTCAGAGCGCTTTGAAGTATTTTGAAGATATCAACGACGATGGCAAGATGAACGCTTTGATAAAGAGTGCATCGTCATTTGCGAAAAGTATGCAAGTAAATGCGGAGGAAGACTTCTTAAAGCACCGCAGGACCCGGCGACTTGCAAAGAAGTATAACGTGCACGCTGAAACGACAGTAGAAATTTCTTTCCGTACATTCTACAGAAATGAGTTCCGAATACTTGTGGATGTATTTACTACAAGCGTGCAAGACAATCTCGCAAAACTAATTTCTTTGCTAGAGTCATTCTACATAATTTTCAAGATACCCACTGACAGAACGAACTGCACCATCGAGCGCGTCCGATCTATAAAGCAATCACACCCGAGAATCATCCTTCAAGTTGAAGAACTTGTGCTGGCTGAGCTTGAAATCCTGCTTGAAGCCAGTAAACAGTGCTCATCTCCTAAATAGATCGCAAAAGTTGTTGTTAAATTAAAGAGAATTATCCCGTGTGGTTATCAAGTAGTTCGACTGATATTAACATCCCCAGTGTCTTCTGCTTCTTCCGAACGGTCCTTCAGCAAGTTGAAGCTCATTTTCAATCATTTGCGGACATCGATGGGTGACGACAGCTTAGACTCCCTCATGATGTTGTTCTCAACGATAGATAAGGTCCACGACAATGAAATTACAGAGATAGTGGAGAAGTGGTCCTTGTTAAAACATCGTACAGTAGGGATTTAGAAAGAATAGCTAGATTTTTTAATTCTTGTAATATTTAAACACTTATTTTGTTCATTTATCAAATTTTCCTGCGATTCAAAATTCAGGAACTAAATAAAATACATTTTAAATGAAAGCCGTTAATTAAGTATATTTGCCCTGTGTATTGTTTGCCGCCACTGCCGCCCCCCGACAGCAGTGGCTACGCTGGCTAAAGTGCAGCGTTAGGTCATGGGTCCAAGCTCTCTGCTGACTCGGTAGACGCGTGGGTTCGAGCCCCACTGTTGGCCGTCCTTGAAATGGTTTTCCGTGGTTTCCCATTTTGAACACCAGGCAAGTGCTGGGACGGTACCTTCTGACAGGCGACGGCCACTTCCTTCCACATCCTTGCCAGTTTCATTCATCCATTCCATGTCTCATTCCGACGCGCAGGTCGCCCACGGGTGTCGAATAGAAAGACCTGCACTCGGCCTCCGAGGAGCCCCACCCCCTCACAGACACCCCCACCCCCGCCCTCTCCCTCCCGTTGCTCAGTTTTCAAGCGAATAGTCGGCAATGTTAAACAGCCAGTCGGCATTTTTTAAATGCTCACCCCCCTAGATGTACAAGGTCGAACCGCTCCTGCCTACACCCTGAGATTATAGAGGACTTGTGTTTATTTTGCTTGGAACAAGAGATTAATTACTCATATATTTACTTGTATTTGAGTTGGTGCCCAACATGAATTTCCTCTATAAACCTACTTGATGGGGCACCCATTAAAAATAAATATTACAGGGTTACCAACCGTCCGGCTTTTCCGGGACACGTCTTGCTTTTCATTTATTTTGGTTATGTCCGGCCGCATTTCTAATTTATCGAAAATGTCCAGCATTTTTTGTTATATGATTGCTCATTTAGGTTTTCCCCTTAAAGTCAGACAGATATTAAATACATTTTCAGAAGTTGGTTTGGATAAAGAGTGTAAGGTGTTTATGGGAAATGTATCTTGTATCTGTGAAACCTGCACTTAGTACTTGGATAAATGGATGCATCCTATGGAGGAATTCAAGTGTTACAAATGGTTAAGATTTCAAAACATCAAGGACTCCAGCTTTGAGGATATCGTACCATGTATTCAATATTTACAGTCAAAGGGTGTAGAAATAGATGATTCAAAATTATTCGACCAGTTCTGAAACGTAAGGGCTTATTCTAAAAGTTCAACTTTGGATAAATACACAACACTAGACCAATAATGGTCTGTTTTCTTTAATAAGTGCCAGAAAATTGAGGCATATTCTGAACTTTTGAACATTTGCCAGTTTTTCTTTGCCATACCAGTCAGCAATACCTCCACTGAACGTGTGTTTTCATTCACAAATGCTCAATGGACAAAAGAAAGGAACCGTTTGTTGGTAGAATCAGCGAAAGGAATGTTATTTGTGAAGTTTAATTTCAAAGATATTATGTTGTGTGAAGAATTTTATAAATATGTGCTTCAAGAAAATAATTCGCGTCTTCTTTCAAAAGTAGGTTCTGTTGAAAAATACAGCTTCAAGGAAAAGAACTGTAGCAAGGACAGATAATTAAGTAAGGTACCGGTATTTCCTTTTGTAAAAAGTTATGTGTAATATATGTATCATTTTGTTATCGATTGAACTCGTCATGTATTTTTCTTAAATGCGGAGGGGGTCCTGCATTTAGAAATTTTCCGTTGGCAACTCTACCTCAGGCGTTCAATCAAAAATGCCCAGCTTATGGCCATTGGCTGCGATTAATGTATCATAATCTTTGGGTTCGTACTGTACCCGTATGAATCATGATGATCACCTGTCGGGAATCCTAAGATGGAGTAGATCGTAGAATCTTGAGGCTCCCGGCTAGCAGAAACATGAAAATCCTACCGACAAAGACATCATGACCCTACAACAGTCTCTACGATTGTGTTATGGATCAAATACACTCAAATGGGATGGTGACTACGTGTGGAGAGTGAGAATCGTACCACTTCTCGGGTCGGATTGGGTTAAGAATGCCTAAAACATGATTCAGTTCCACAACACAATCTCCTTATAATTAAATTAAATCCACACAAACGCCACGTAGAAAAAAAACGAAGTGAAAATTTATTCATCATCATCTTCATCATCTTGAGCAGTTTCCAACCGCTGGTCGGATCTGCAACAATTGAAATAGAAAAATAAAACACCAATTATTAATTAAATCAGGCTCTCTAGCCCCTCAAAAAATTAATTTAAAGTCTAACATTACTTTCCTATATGCACATCAACTGAATAGAACGATCAGCTGTCGTCTAATTCGCACCAATAAATGTTTACTACACACTAGAAATAGTTAAAATACATCACTCAGTTTCGAAGTTTACATAATACAGAGCTGCATACCTTTGCTCCTACAATATAGACTTCACTGCGTCAACTGCCTGTTAAATAATTCACCGCTCTATTCATAACTGGTTCTACTACACCTCACAGCTGGTCTACACGTACATTTCAACCATAAAAAATCCAGTGTTATTTCTCATCAGAAATAAACATTTCCTGTCATCTCTCTCCAGTTATAACTTCTATACCGTAATATCAGATATTACCAAAGTGTAACCTTCACTGATCCAACAAACATTTTACGTAAATACGTCTTACATTGTTACCACAAAACGTAACTTCAATACTTACATTGTTTCATATAAATACTCCTGTTCACGTCAGTACCACACTTCGTTTAATGCAGATGTAATCAGCGCGCTACACTGGAAAAATAGGGCTCATCTTCAATGGAAACGCTCTTCTTTGGAATGCCATAGAATTGAATTTGTGGTCAGGGGGACCGAATTCAAAGAAATTCAGCGCTGAAAGTATGACGCCTACCTGGAAGACATAGACTCCAGTGTTAAATCTAATCCGAACAGATTATGGTCCTTCATTAAGCAGAGATCTAGGAACACCAGATTACCGGTCTCGATCGAGTACGACGGACGTACCAGTACTGATGCAAACTCTGCCTGTGAGCTGTTTTCTGATTATTTCGAAACCTTATTCCTTCCTGTAAATTCTATACCACCACCCTTACCTGATCTGCTACTCTCCAGTAACGACAGCATTTCTTACTTCCATATTTCCGAAGACAGCATCAAGAATAAATTACATAATCTATCCTCTGGCAAATCTCCCAGTCCTGTTGCCATTCCTATAGAAATAATTAAATCTTTATGCCAACAGCTATCTCGTCCACTTTACATTCTGTTCAACCAAGCCATCAGTAAAGGAGTGTTTCCGAATTACTGGAAATCAGTACATATCACCCCAGTGTTAAAGAAAGGCTCCAAGCAGAAGGTAGTAAATTACAGACCAGTATCACTAATGTCTATTTTCGCACGAGTTTTTGAATCAATTGTTCGGGACGAAGTGTACGCCCACGTGTCACCATTCATCACTGAACTTCAGCACGGCTTCCTTCCTAGGCGATCCACTGCTACCAATCTAGCAGCCTTTACTCATGATGTATCCACCTTTATGAATAACCGTGGTAGTGCTGATGTTATCTATACTGATTTCTCTAGGGCTTTCGACAGCGACATCACAACCTATTGCTTCATAAACATTCAAACTTTGGTATAACTGGTAATGTTTTACGTTTCTTCAAAAGTTACCTTTCAAATAGAACCCAATCAGTTATAATTAAAATAATAATAAGTCTAAATCTGTTAACGTTACTTCCGGTGTCCCTCAGGGTTCTGTATTGGGCCCTCTGCTCTTTATACTTTTTGTGAAGGATATCCCTCGTATAATTCATAATTCTAGGTGCCTGATGTACGCTGACGACCTTAAACTGTATATGCACATCAGTACTATAAATGACTGTGAGTTGTTGCAAGAAGACCTACACCAACTCAGTGAATGATGTGAAACTTGGAAACTGAAACTGAATACTGAAAAGTGTAAAATTTTGTCAGTTTCATTGAAACGTAACCTTCTACCCAGGTTTAATTATTGTATTAATAATGAAACGCTAGGTAGAGTGTCAACCATTAAGGATATAGGGGTGACAATCACAAATAATTTCTCGTTGGATGAACATACTGCATTTCAAAAATATGTCGTGAACGTTTCCGGATCGTGGGATTTTTAAAAAGAAATTGTTTAAATTATTTTTCGGACATAACTCTATCCAAATTATTTAAGTCACTCATTCGGCCTAAATTAGAATACTGTAGGGTGATTTTTGAATCCTTTTCACAATAATAAAATTGACGCCATCGAAAGTGTGCTAAAGAGATTTTTTAAATGGCTCTGTTACAGGGGTGGACGATCGTACCATAGAGCTGAGTATGAGAGTTATTGCAACGTGTACGGTCTTCCTCCACTGAGCAGTCGGCGCACAGTGGGTGACGTGAGATTCCTATGGAAGCTGGTAAATCGCGGAATTGACTAATCAGTTGCTAGCTGACTTGGGTTTTCACGTCCCTCAGAGAACCACCAGGCGGAAGCACACGTTCGATGGGTTCAGATCGAGAATTAATATGCACAACAATTCATGTCTGATCCAGTTGCAGTCAACATACAGCTTGATGGAGAGTAAAAGTGCTACTGATATTCACTTCGACTCTCTGTCAATTGTTATGAGAAACATCTCAAGTGGGCTGTAATATATTGTATGTATATTGTGTTATTTTTTTCTATTTGCGTTGATTGATTGAATGATTGAACATGTGGTTGAATAAATGGTTGATTGATTTTTGATTGAATGTACGAGCGACTGAACTAATGCATTTTTTGTTTGCTGTTATCTAGATCCTCGAATGTCACTCTTGTTTTAATTTTCCCCCAGTTTCTGAGCTTTTTCTTCTTATCTTTTTATGTTTTTGTCTTTTTCCGTTTACTGTAGATAGTTTTGATTTTTCTGTAGGTATTTATTCCAATGTTTCTTGTACAAAGGGATTGTATGAATGAATGCTTGAGATAGGATGTTTGAGTGCGTGTCTGTATGGTTGTTGATTTAAAATAGACTAGTGTTTGTTCGTGATTGTTGTTTTTGTTTTGTTTATACTTGTAAATTTTATTGTTAATTATTATATTGTCACTAATGGAATCTATCTGTTTGACAATAAAGAATACATACATATAATCCTGTTCACATCAGTACCACACGTTCAAACGCTTCCCAAATATTTAAAACACGCAAAACAAATTATTATTAGAATAATAAACACCACAATTGTAACATTTACATACAGGTTTATAGGGTAATCAAATAATAACTAACAACATAATAGCCTAGTGCCAACATTTATTATATATAGGCTTGCCATATTTTTGGTAAGTGAAACCGGGACACATTAATATGGGATGGTCTTACCGGGGGGTCTGAAAGGTATGGAATACTCCCTAGCAGAGCGGGGGTTCGGGGATCCTCCGCCGGGAATTTTTTAAAATTAGAAGCAAAATGGTGAGTTTTAAGCCTTTTTTAAGCCTCACAAGTGGCGGGAGGGAAGAATCTGGCACCCTAAATTGTTAGTTCTACACACCTTTTAAAAATAAAAATAAAGAATTTTTGCTACATAAAATATATATTTTTTCCTTCTTAATGATATTTTTTTCAGGTCTACCATCTAGAAATAAGTGTTAATAAAATGTAATTTAAAATACTTCATAAAAGTGTTTAATTAAACAATTACTAATTCTTATTAAAAAAAACTACAAATTTTTGTCTAACTACAAAAACAATTACAAAAAACTTTTTTGTCAAACTAAAAAAAGAATTAATTATTGAGTTAACTATAGTCTACTTCTGACCTCTTTGACGCTGTGCGCGATATTCAAATATGTTGATTGTTGAAAAGTAACCCATTCATAAAAGATTCTTAAACACATAATTTCATTACTTCTTACGTCTTACAACCGTTTTCCGGGACATTGATAAAACCGGGCGGGACACCGGGACAAGAGCAAAATACCGGGACTGTCCCGGTCAAACCGGGACGTATGGCAAGCCTAATTATATATATGTTGAAGTAATAACAATTGACATAGTTGCGAAACGTGTTGCAGAGATGTATGTTTCGATTATCGAATCTCGAATCCTAAGGTTATCGTTACATCTCTCTTCTCAAAATAAAATTAATATTTCTCTACGCTGATTAGATTTACAGATTTAACCTAACTGCTGGTTTTACAGTTCTGCCATGTCTTGTAGTATATTTGAATGATTCTAATCAGGGTGCTTTTGAAGCTTCTTCCCTCTCTACGTTCGGTTCAACTGGAGATGTTCCTTTGTTGGGATCATCTGGATGTATAGGTAGGCGTGAACTTCCATGGATGTCTGTTAGTGGATCTTGAATTGACGATTGCATTCTCTCGTTTGTACTTTGATTTGATTCAACGTTTTAATCGGCCTGAATTGGTGTTTCTTTTGTTATTGTGCCTTCAATATTCGATGGTCTGATGAAACCGGTATTTTTTCGCAAAATTGTTCCATCATCTTTCTGAATCACATATGAGCGATCAGTTACTGGATGTAAAATTCTTCCCGTGTACCACTTGTTGTTTAGATCTCTGATCAAGATTTTCTCGTCATTTTGATACTGTCGTGATTCCTTGGCTCCGCGATCAGCATATTTATTCTGTTTTGACCGCTTTTCCTCAAGTTTTAGTGGTACATCGGTTTGTAGTTTGGGCTGCAGATTGTTATTAGAAAAGGAAATTGGAGTTCTCGTATTCCTTCCAAACAATCTCGAGATTGGTGTGCCTAGTTCTGGGTCTCGTGGTGTATTTCTCGACATTAGTAGGGCCAGTTGTACATCTTCTCCGCTGATGTCGCATTTCTTCACCATTCGCTTCGCAATGTCCACGTACTTCTCAGCTAATCCGTTTGACCTTGCGAAAAAAGGACTCGATGTAACTAATTTGAAGTTCCATTCCTTTGAAAACTGCACAAATTCTCTGGACGAATATGTTGCGTTGTCGGCGTGAAATTCTTGTGGAACTCCATGTGTAGCAAACCAAATTTTAAGTTGATTAATCATTTCTGCTGCTGTTGTTTTGTTAATCTTTTGCACTTCGTAGTATCCACTGTAACTGTCTGCCAGAACAAGATAGCTGTTGCTTTTGTAGAAAAAGACATCTGAAGAAACTATTTCAAATGGAAATTTAGGTATTTTCTTCATTATGATGGTTTCCTTGGCAGGTTTACGCTGCGTATGTTGGCAGGTTTTGCAGGATTCAACCAATTTGGTTACGCCCTTTGTTAGAGTTTCCCAAAACACTAACTGGCTTGATCTTCTCAGTGTTGATTGTATACCCGGATGTCATTTATGAATGACTTGTAGAACTCTAGGTCTTTCTCTTTTTGGGACAAAAACGTGATCTCCTTTGAAAATGAGTCCATCACAATGTGATAATTCATCTCGAAAATTGAAAAAAACATCTCAATATCTGCGGCACTTGAAAGTTATCGGTAGGCCAACCATTGTTCATCATCTTGATTAATGCCTGGCAAGTTGGGTCTTGGAGCGTTGATCTTTTGAAGTCTTCAGTGGCGCTTTCAGACATTTATAACACCATTAGAACTTAGAGTTCTTCTTCATCGTTTTCGTAAGAATCTTCACAATCTCTACTAAGTGTATCCGCAATCTTCAGTTCACTTCCTTTATGGTATACGATGATAGGGTTGTACTCCTTGAGATCTAATGATATTCTTCTTAGTCTCGGTGGTGCATTCACAAGCGGCTTTCTCCAGATTAACTCTAAGGGTTTGTGATCCGACTCGACTGTTAATTTCTTACCCCAAATGCAGTCATGAAATTTCTTACAGCCGTAGCAAATCGCAAGTGCCTCTTTAACAATCTGCGGGTAATTTTGTTCGGTGCTGTTTAATGATTTTGTAGCATACGCTACCGGTTGTCCTCTTTGCATTAGAACAGCTCCTAATGCCCTTGATGATGCATCAACTGATAATGTTACGTCTTCATTTACGTCATAGTACCTCAAAACAGGGGTGCTGGACAGTGCTTTTTTTAGTTCTTTGAACGCCTGATCCTGTTCCGGACCCCAAATCCATGCAACATCATACTTCAATAGTACACGCAATGGAGCTGTCAAATTTGACTGACAGGGAATAAATTTTCCCAAGTAATTTATCATACCCAACAATCTCTGTAGCTCTTCTTTGTTCTTTGGTACTTTGAGTTTCTTTATGGCATCGACTTTTGTCTCATCAATTTCAAGTCCCTTGTCTGACAAAACGTGTCCTAAAAACGAACTCTTTGTACGTTAAATATGCACTTTTCTTTATTGAGTTTAAAGCCGTTTTCGTGTAGTATTCGAAGTAATATTTCAGTGGTATCCCGAAGTTTCTGGTCTGTACTGGCATGAATTAATATGTTGTCCATGGCGCATTCTACATTTGGAATGTCGTGAAGTATCTCTGTCATAATTTTCTGAAATACTTCTGGAGCTGAAGAGAGTCCGAACGGAAGACGTTTGCAGGAATAACGTCCCCAAGGTGTTGCAAATGTTAAATATTCTTGTGTTCTCTCAGAGACTTTTACTTGCCAAAAACCTCGAGTGCAATCTAGGCATGTGAATTACTTACTACCATTGCTTCTTTCGGCAATGGCTTCAATCGTGTTTAATGGGAAATGCCTTCTCTTGATATTTTTATTTACATCTGTAGGGTCGATACACAAACGAAGTTTTCCCCCTTTTTTGACGATTACAAGAGGAGATACTACTACAGTGGGTTTCGTGACTCGTTTGATGACGTCCATTTTAACCATTTTATCAAGTTCTTGCTTAACTGTTTCCTTTATGGCCAATGGAATCGTTCTAGCTGAGCTAATCTCGAACTTTGGATTTTCTACAAGGTCTATGTCATATTCGTAACCCTTGAAACATCCCAATCCATTAAATATCTGTTCGTTATTTAACTTCGGGTTGCTAATCTTCACGCTGTGTACTCTAATAATCAGATTTTCTTCTTCGCAAGTCTTTTTTTTGCCGATTATTGGCTGAACTTTTTCATTCACTGTCAAGAATGTTACTTCTGTTTGATGATTCTTGATCTTACATTTCAATTTCAGTTTTCCGACAACGTTGAGCCTGTGTTCACTAAATGTTACCAACTTCTTTACTTTGGATGGTGTTATCTTAGCAGTGACTCCCAGTTTCTCGATCATGTGAATCGGAAGAACGTTACATTGAGCACCGCTATCTAGTTTAGCATGAAACGCTTTGTTTCCCACTTTTATTAATTCTTTCCAATCTTCTTGTCTTGGTGGTACTGTAGCACTGCCAATGTACATCATATCACTATCACGTGACGATTGAGAGGTTGCATCGTCGTCTTTAGAGCCGTGTACTGCATGAATCTCCTTTTTGGACTTGCAACAGACTTCAAAATGTCCTAACTTCCCACACAAATTACATCTTTACTTATACGCCGGACAAGATCGCTTTCCATGTGTCATACCACATCAGTTGCAATTAAACTGATCAGTATTTTTATGTTAACTCCTTGTCTTTTCATTTTCTTGAGTGCGGCGACTGGTATCTGTGATTCTGATTCGCTATTCTTATCTCATGTCGATGGCTTGTTTGTGTGTCAGCTCGCTTGCTTGACACATGTCTACTGTTTTTTCATAGGTTAGGTCTGTTGTGCCCAACCATCTTTCACGTAACGTATCATTATTGATGCCACTAACAATTTTGTCTTTTAGCCACTGCCGTCTGGATTGCAACACTCCTGGTTGCTTTAAACTGCCTGCCCATTCGACGATTACAGCATTGGTTTGAGCGTACAACCTCGTTTCCAAATAAAGACACTAGGAAGCAGCACCAAGGCACTGTGGCAGACATAAGTTTTGTATTGATGTTAATGGAGCAGTTATGTTTGGAATGTGTTGTGTATTTACATGAACATTCTAGAAAGTGCTATGTTAACATAAACATTCTAGTCAGTGTTGTGTATTTAGGCTACTTGAGTTAATACGAACATTCTAGTCACTATGCCCAGAACATTCCAATCTGGAACATTCGATTCTGGAACTTTCCAGCTACTATGTATATATGCACCCGCGGACTGTAGACGATAGTTCCGCTCAAGTTAGTTCACATTGTGTATCGTTGTGTATCGACTAGTGTTTAATAAACCGTTGTGTTATATTAACAAGTGTATGCTATTTATCTTGTATCTCCCACGACATAACAGTGGTGCCAGAAGTGGGATAAGATAAATAACGTTGTGAAACCGAGTGACTTTCTAACCTCAACGCAAGTGTTGCACCGAACGACGTTCATCGCAGTGCGTGTTGGAAACTAAACCGAGTGAACTTTCTAACCTCAACGCAAGTGTTTGCACCGAACTAAGTTAATCGCAAGTGCGTGTTAGATATACTGTTCTCCACTCATCTTCACCATGCCGGACTTAACCTCTGAGCAACTCCAACAATTATCGGCAATCATCGCCGACGCTATCCGACAGACAAGTTCAACAACGTCCTCATCACAGCCACGACCGCCACAATTCACAATGCAACCGTAGCGTACAACCGACGGGACGACTGTAGCCGACTATTTCACTCGCTTTACCTGGGCGTTCAACTTGAGCAAGGTACCCGCGGATCAACACGCACATTTTGCACGGGTTTACATGGGATCTGAACCCAATGATGCCCTGAAGATACTGGTGAGTCCTAATGATCCGGAAACTCTGTCATACAACGAGATTCAATCTAAGCTGAAAGGCCACTTTGACGCCACACGCAACAAGTTTGCTGAGAGTATCAAATTTCGCAGTGTAATGCAGAAGCAAGGAGAAACCATCGCTAGCTTCACCTTAAGACTGCGGCAGGCTGCAACGTTTTGTGAGTATGGCACATTTCTTGATCGCATGTTAATTGAACAAATGCTCGCAGGTTTGGAATCACGAGCAATGTGCGACGAGATTATTGCAAAACAACCAGAGAACTTCACCGCAGCATATGAAATCGCGCACGCACTCGAAGCTACTCGCATTACCACCGACGAGGTCAAAACAGCTGCCGCTAAGTCTGAATCAACCAATCGGATTGGATACGAGAAGCCTCTGTCCAGGAAGAACATCAACCAGCAGGTGCCACGCAGCAAGTCAGCTCATCGAAGTCAAGGGTCTTACAACCTAACCAGACAGCACCAATGGCCACACCAGGCAATCCAGAGTGCATTCCAGGACAACCAATCAACATGTGCAGGGTGCGGTGAAGCTCACCCTCGTAGTCAGTGTAGGTTCCTGAACGCAGAGTGCCTGAAGTGTGGCAAGGAAGGTCACATCAGAAAAGTTTGCCGATCGAAATCGAGGAAACATCGAACAACAAACCATGTGACCGAAGAAGAGCTTCCAGTAGAAAACCTCGACGTTGTGGACTACCTCCCTCAGCAAAATCGAGGTCATCGGATCGGTCAACGCAGCACCTAAGCCACTGGTTGATGTCAACATAGAGGGAACCACCGTCAAAATGGAACTCGACACCGGCGCCCCCTGCTCAACTATGAGCAAATCAAACTAAGTATGATCAAACCAGGTTTTGTGTTGCAGAGAAACGATCGTAACTTCGCCAGTTACACTGGCCATCCGATTAAATGCATTGGCAAAACGTCAGTGTGCACCACCATCGGAACCACAACAAGGAACCTGAATCTCTACGTGGTTGACGATGAAGTCGAATTGCTCTTTGGCCGAGAATGGATTTCAGAGTTTGTACGGGAGATCGACTTTGGTCACCTCTTCGCAAAACCCGACCCAATCCACAAGCTCTCAGACAAGCAGGCTCTGTCCTTGGAACAACAGAAGCAGCTCGACAACATTCTATCTCGCTACCAGGATGTGTTCAGCGACACCCCTGGGAAGATCTCAGGTCCCCCAGCGAAGATGCACCTGAAGGCTGGAGCCCACCTGTTTTCGCCAGAGCTCGAGACGTACCAGTTGCCCTCCGCGATGCCTATGCCAAGGAAATCGACAAGAAAATTGCATCTGGCTTCTACAAAAGAGTGGACTACTCTGAGTGGGCATCGACAACGCACGTCGTCGCCAAGAAGAACGGCAAACTGAGGATCACAGGCAACTACAAGCCTACTCTCAACCCACGGATCATCATCGATGAACATCCGATTCCCAAGGTGGAACATCTGTTCAACCGAATGCGCGGCGCCACTCTCTTCTGCCACCAGGATATCTCCGACGCGTACACTCATCTCGAGGTCGACGATGAGTTCAGCCATGCTCTCACGCTTAACACCCCAACTCACGGTCTGATCCGCCCAACGCGAGCAGTATATGGAGCAGCTAACATCCCCGCTATCTGGCAGCGGCGAATTGACACAGTCCTGCATGGTCTCCCAAACGTCGTAAGTTTTTTCGATGACAGTATAATTTTTGCTGATAGCTTTGAAAATCTGATGCAGGCCCTCAGCACCACTCTGGAACGGTTTCGTTAACACAACCTCAAGCTCAACCGAGCCAAATTCGTTTTCGCACAAACTTCTCTGGAAGCCCTTGGCCACAAAATCGATGCGTCAGGTATCCACAAGTCGGATGCACACATCCGAAATGTACGTGATGCACCGAAACCAACTACACCAGAAGAACTCCAACTGTTTCTTGGTAAAGCAACCTACTGTAGTTCGTTCATCCCCGATTTGTCCACCAGAGACAGACCACTCAGAGACATTCTGCTCAAGGACCCTGTCATCTGGACACCAGAAGGTGACAGGGCATACAAAGACATGAAGAACGCCCTAACCTCGCCCCAGGTAGTCATGCAGTATGACCCAGCGTTACCACTCCTGTTGGGCACGGACGACAGCAAACCGGCCTGGGCGCAGTATTGTCACACCGGCTCAGCAACGGGCAAGAACGTCCAATTGCTTACGCCAGTCGAACAATGACAGCAACGGAACGAAGGTACCCTCAGATCGATAAGGAAGCACTGGCCATTGTTTGGGATGTACAGAAGTTTTTTAGATATCTCTATGCTCGCCACTTTACTCTCATCACTGATCACAAGCCTCTCACAGAGATCCTGCACCCTGAGAAGTCTTTACCGGTCCTGTGCATCAGTCGCATGGCCAATTATGCCGACTACCTAGCACACTTCTACTACGACGTCATCTTCAAGACATCCAAAGCCAACGCCAACGCTGACTACTGCTCCCGAGCTTACCTACCAACAACAGTTAACCTCATCAGAAACTTCTTTCCTCCACAGGAGGAAGAGACGGACAGTTTTAATGATTTTGACTTTTTTGCAGTCGATCAGATCCAACAGCTACCAGTTAGGGCAGACGCAATCGTACTTGAGATCAGGAAAGATCCACATCTGGGCAAAATTGTCCAGATCATCGAAGACCTCACCCGCCAGCATTACAAGGCACCAGAAGCGAAGTACACCCTCGCCGCAAACTGTCTGAAGTTCGAGCATCGAGTTGTTGTCCCTCCTTCACTGCGAGACGCTATCCTCAACGACCTGCACGTGGCTCACCTGGGGATAGTCAAGATGAAAGGCATGGCACGTTCCTTTGTGTTCTGGCCTGGAATCGACAACGGCATTGAGTCTCTCGCCAAGGCTTGCGCCGTGTGTGCAGCTCATGCGCATGCGCCACCCAAGTTCCGAGATCACCACTGGGAATACCCGAAGGCACCATGGGAACGGATCCACATTGACTACGCGGGCCCAGTGG
The DNA here is from genome assembly GCA_946902985.2 of Meconema thalassinum. NCBI lineage: Eukaryota > Metazoa > Arthropoda > Insecta > Orthoptera > Tettigoniidae > Meconema > Meconema thalassinum. Next base: position 159,381,513 of record OX336399.1, on the reverse strand, counting down.
CTGACACCATGTTGCTCATTGTTGTCGACGCATACAGCAAGTGGCTCGAGGTCAAACCCATAACATCAACATCAGCCGCAACAATTTCCATCATGGATGACCTGTTCACGGCGTATGGCGTGCCAGTCACTGTCGTCTCCGACAGCGGCCGACAATTCGTCTCAGACGAGTTCAAGACCTTCCTAAGAAACATTGGTGTGAAATATCACAAGTTGTCAGCGCCATACCATCCCTCAACCAATGGCCAAGCTGAACGTTATGTTCAAACGGTGAAGGACGCCCTCCATGCGATGAAGACAACTATGGGAACGCTCCGCGCCAATCTGAACGTGTTCCTCCGTCAATTCCGCAAGGCCCCACACTCCACCACTGGCCAATCTCCAGCCCAGCTTTTCTTGGGACGAGATCTCTGCACGAGACTCAACTTGACCAGACCTGATGACGTCCAGACGAAGGTTACAGAAAAACAACGAGCTGAAATGAGCTCAACATTCCGCACTCTGGAACCTGGACAGAAAGTCTACTTCCTGTCTGGCAATATCAAGCTGGACAAGTGGCTCCCTGGAACAATTGTGAAACGCACTGGTGACCTTCACTACGAGATCAACTACCAGGGAAAACGATTCAAGTGCCACATTGATCAGATCAGATCGTTTGCTGACACAAACAAAGGCAAAACCAACTTGGACAACGATCAAGGATCGACCAACGATCGAAGGTCAACCAATGATCAAGAACCAGCCATTGAGCAACCGAGCCTGAGACGAGTTCGCTTCACCGAGACATCAGCAACAGCCCAAACACCACCAGCCACACCAGCTACACCTGTAGACAGGGCACCGCCTATTTCGCAAACCCCTTTTATTCCCCACAGGAGTACTCACCAGCGCCGACCACCGTTGAGATTCTCTCCTGATTCCTAAATCATCCATTTAAAAGAGGAAGGAAATGTTGTGTATTTACATGAACATTCTAGAAAGTGCTATGTTAACATGAACATTCTAGTCAGTGTTGTGTATTTAGGCTACTTGAGTTAACACGAACATTCTAGTCACTATGCCCAGAACATTCCAATCTGGAACATTCGATTCTGGAACTTTCCAGCTACTATGTATATATGCACCCGCGGACTGTAGACGATAGTTCCGCTCAAGTTAGTTCACATTGTATATCGTTGTGTATCGACTAGTGTTTAATAAACCGTTGTGTTATATTAACAAGTGTATGTTATTTATCTTTTATCTCCCACGACATAACAGAATGTATTCTGAATGATTTTATAATGCTGTACTGCTGCGTGCCCTTTTGTAAATCAGAACAGGGCAAGTTAGAATACCGGGGAATCTCATTTCATGAGATACCATTGGACAATTCACTGAGTGGGATGTGGTTACGTGCAATTTCCAGAGAAGGTGACGCAGGGGAAGCAAATAAACAAATAAATAAATACATTCCGGTACATGAATGAATGAGTTAATACGTGAGACAATAAATATGTAAGTAAATAAATATGTAAGTAGGTAAATATGTAAGTAAGTAAATAAATAATTTAAGAAATATGTAAGTAAATAAATAAGTGAATAAATAAGCAATAAATAAGTAAACAAATAAATCAGAAAATAAATAATTAAATAAATAAATGTGTAAGTAAATAAGTAAATAAATACGTGAATAAATAAGCAAATAAATAAGTAAATAAATAAGTAAACATATAAATAAGAAAATAAATAAGTAAACAAATAAATAATAAAATAAATAATTAAATAAATAAATTTGTAAGTAAATAAGTAAATAAATATGTAAATAAATAAGTGAATAAATAAGCAAATAAATAAGTAAATAAATAATTAAACAAATAAATAAGAAAATAAATAATTAAATAAATAAGTAAAAAAGATAATACATAATTAAATAAATAAGTAAACAAATAAATAATAAAATAAATAATTAAATAAATAAATGTGTAAGTAAATAAATATGTAAATAAATAAGTGAATAAATAAGCAAATAAATAAGTAAGTAAATAATTAAACAAATAAATAAGAAAATAAATAATTAAATAAATAAGTAAAAATAAATAAGAAAATAAATAATTAAATAAATAAATGTGTAAGTAAATAAGTAAATAAATATGTAAGTAAATAAACAAATAAGTAAATAAATGAGTAAATAAGCAAATAAATAAGTAAATAAATAAATAAGTAAATCAATAGATAAGGAAATAAATAAGTTAATAAATAATTAAATAGATAAATACGTAAGTAAATAAAAAGTAAATAAAAATAAGTAAATAAATAATTAAATAAATACATATGCAAGTAAATGAGTAAATACATATATACGTGAATAAATAAATAAGTAAATAAATAAGTAAACAAATAAATAAGAAAATAAATAATTAAATACATAAATATGTAAGTAAATAAACAAATAAGTAAGTAAATAAGTAAGTAAATAAGTAAGTAAATAAATAAGCAAATAAATATGAAAATATATAATTAAATAAATAAACATGTAAGAAAATAAACAAATAAGTAAATAAATACGTAAATAAATATAAAAGCAATAAATAAGTAAAGAAATAAGAAAATAAGTAAATAAATTTGTAAGTAAAGAAATAAGTAAAAAAATAAACATTCTGTCCAAAAAATCTGTACAAATGTATAATACAGCCATCACAATAAGACGGGTTATCAGACAAATTCACCTCACACCCAAGTACATGGGGCTACATGACCACGATGTCACAAAGCCCCTAAATAAACCATCATCCCATTTTTCGGGGGCCGGAGGCATTTCTTTTCCCTGTCTTTTATTGTCCTTATACTTTTCTTCTCATCTCGCCAAGTATGTAAGTTAGATTTAAACAAGTAGTTATATTTTTATTATCGTCTGCATAATTACGGGAAAATGAGCTAGACATTTCGCCCCTTAAAAACAATCGCCTCCACCACATGTATTTTTGCTTTCCTTTATACTGAAAATTTGCCCGTAAGTATGTGTCTGAATACTTTTAGATGTTAGAATAACAAAGGAACTAACTTAGTGTAATGTTTTCACGTCCGTCAATCTCGATATTAAGCCTCCAAACATAACAATACTTCGTTTCAGGTATCTTCCCCTTTAAAAAGCCGCGGCAATCTCAGTGTCTTGGTGCTGCACCTAGCGGTGAATTAATGCATATATCTTGTACGCCTGTGAGTGTCTAATGGGCAGGCAGTTTAAAGCAACCAGGAGTGTTGCCTTCCAGCCGGCAGTGCTTTTAGCATTCGTTTCTCTAATTGATCGTAACTACAGTTTCTTGCTTGAGTTGTTACGCGAATCAAAAACTGTTCAAAATTTTCGTCTGATTCTTGTAACATTTTATGAAAACCGTATGCTTCATATGTTTCATTAGCTTTAGGCACAAAATAATTGTTAAATGTGCCCATGATTACCTGCATATTTGTTTGTTCTGCCTCAGTGAGGTTAAATGACTGGAAAATCTCTTCGACTTCATAACCTATTGTTGTCATAAACATAGCGACTTGGACTTCGGGCGGTTCTTTATCCAGCTGAATTGCTTTTGAGTACCAGTTGTAAGACACTTTCCACGTTTTTCATTCCTGTGCCATATTTTTTTTTGCCAAACTCCAGGGGTTTAGGTTGTCGAATATGAGTTCTCTGAGTTAGCCTCTGATTTTGGGCGTTTTGTTCTACGTTGGCCATTATTTTTGTTTGCTGCTTTATAATTCAGAAAAACCAATTACTTCTGACACCATGTAACATTTACGTACAGGTTTATAGGGTAATCAAATAATAACTAACAACATAATAGCCTAGTGCCAACATTTATTATGTATGTTGAAGTAATAACAATTGACATAGTTGCGCAACGTGTTGCATAGATGTATATTTCGATTATCGAATCTCGAATCCTTAGGTTATCGTTACAACAACGAAATTTAAAAATATTTAAATAATTATACACAATATTTACATCGCTTGACTTACACAAGTTTAGTAGTTTAACTCAACGAAATTAATATTAATTTATTAATATTATTTATGTTGACTTTATGTTGTGTATTTACTTGAGTTAACATGAACATTCTAGTCAGTGGTGTGTACTTAGGCTACTTGAGATAACATGAACATTCTAGTCACTATGCCCAGAACATTCGAATCTGGAACTTTCCAGCTACCGGTACTATGCAAACATGCACCCGCAGACTGTAGATGACAGTTCTGCGCATATTCTTTAGTTCCGCGCCAGTTCCGCTCAAGTTAGTCCACCTTGTGTATCGTTGTGTATCAACTAGTGTTTAATAAAACGTTGTTTTATATTAACAAGTGTGTGTTATTTATCTTGTATCTCCCACGATATAACAGTGGTGTCGGAGGTGGGATAAGATAAATAACGTTGTGAAACCGAGTGACTTTCTAACCTCAACGCAAGTGTGTGCACCGAACTAAGTTCATCGCAAGTGCGTGTTAGATATACTGTTCTCCACTCATCTTCACCATGCCGGACTTAACCTCTGAGAAACTCCAAAAATTCTCGGCAATGATCGCCGACGCTATCCGACAGACAATAGTGTCAACAACGTCATCAGAGCCTCGACCGCCAAAGTTCACAATGCAACCGTATCGCGCTACCGACGGAACGACTGTAGCCGACTATTTCACTCGCTTTACCTGGGCGCTCAACCTCAGCAAGGTACCCGCGGATCAACACGCCCCTTTTTCACGAGTTTACATGGGATCTGAACTCAATGATGCGCTGAAGATCCTAGTGAGTTCTGATGATCCGGAAACTCTGTCATACAACGAGATTCAATCCAAGCTGAAAGGCCACTTCGACGCCACACTCAACAAGTTTGCCGAGAGCATCAAATTTCGGAGTGTAATGCAGAAGCATGAGAAACCATCGCTAGCTTCACCTTAAGACTGCGGCAGGCTGCAACATTTTGTGAGTATGGCACATTCCCTGATCGCATGTTAATTGAACGAATGCTCGCAGGTTTGGAATCACGAGAAATGTGCGACGAGATCATTGTAAAACAACCAGAGAATTTCACCGCGGCATATGAAATCGCGCACGCACTTGAAGCTACTCGCATTACCACCAACGAGGTCAAAACAGCTGCCGTTAAGTCTGAATCAACCAATCGGATTGGAAACGAGAAGCCTCTGTCCAGGAAGAACAGCAACCAGCAGCCGCCACGCAGCAAGTCAGCTCAAGGGTCTTACAACCTAAACAGACAGCACCAATGGCCACACCAGGCAAACCAGAGTGCATTCCAGGACAACCAATCAACATGTGCAGGGTGTGGTGAAGTTCATCCTCGTAGTCAGTGTAGGTTCCTGAACGCAGAGTGCCTGAAGTGTGACAAGAAATGTCACATTTGGAAAGTTTGCCGATCGAAATCGAGGAAACATCGAACAACAAACCATGTGACCGAAGAAGAGCTTCCAGCAGAGAACCTCGATGTTGTGGACTACCTCAGCAAAATCGAGGTAATTGGATCGTTCAAGGCAGCACCTAAGCCACTGGTTGATGTCAACATAGAGGGAACCACTGTCAAAATGGAACTCGACACCGGCGCCTCCTGCTCAACCATGAGCAAATCTAAGCTAAGTATGATCAAACCAGGTATGCGTTGCAGAAAACTGATAGTAACTTTGTCAGTTACACCGGTCATCCGATCAAATGCATTGGCAAAACGTCAGTGTGCACCACCATCGGAACCACAACCAGGAACCTGAATCTCTACGTGGTTGACGATGAAGTCGAATCGCTCTTTGGCCGAGAGTGGATTTCGGAGTTTGTACGGGAGATCGACTTTGGTCACCTCTTCAGAAAAGCCGACCCAATCCACAAGCTCTCAGACAAGCAGGCTCTGACCTTGGAACAACAGAAGCAGCTTGACAACATTCTATCTCGCTACCAGGATGTGTTCAGCGACACCCCCGGGAAGGTCTCAGGTCCCCCAGCGAAGATGCACCTAAAGACTGGAGCCACACCTGTTTTCGCCCGAGCTGGAGACGTACCAGTTGCCCTCCGCGATGTCTACGCCAAGGAAATCGAGAAGAAATTGCATCTGGCTTCTACAAAAGAGTGGACTATTCTGAGTGGGCATCGACAACGCACGTCGTCGCCAAGAAGAACGGCAAACTGAGGATCACAGGCAACTACAAGCCTACTCTCAACCCGCGGATCATCATCGATGAACATCCGATCCCCAAGGTGGGATATCTGTTCAACCGAATGCGCGGTGCCACTCTCTTCTGCCACCTGGATATCACCGGCGCGTACACTCATCTAGAGGTGACGATGAGTTCAGCCATGCTCTCACGCTTAACACCCCAATTCACGGTCTGATCCGCCGAACGCGAGCAGTATATGGAGCAGCTAACATCCCCGCTATCTGGTAGCGGCGAATGGACACAGTCCTGCAAGGTCTCCCAAACCTCGTAAGTTTTTTCGATGACAGTATAATTTTTGCTGATAGCTTTGAAAATCTGATGCAGGCCCTCAGCACCACTCTGGAATGATTTCGGCAACACAACCTCAAGCTCAACCGAGCCAAATGTGTTTTCGTTCAAACATCTCTGGAAGCCCTTGGCCACAAAATCTATGCGTCAGGCATCCACAAGTCTGATGCACACATCCGAGCTGTACGTGATGCACCGAAGCCGAATACACCAGAAGAACTCCAACTGTTCCTTGGCAAAGCAACCTACTACAGTTCGTTCATCCCCGATTTGTCCACCAGTGACAGACCACTTAGAGACATGCTGCTCAAGGACCCTCTCATCTGGACACCAGAAGGCGACAGGGCGTACAAAGACATCAAGAACGCCCTAACCCTGCCCCAGGTACTCATGCAGTATGACCCAGCGTTACCACTCCTGTTGGCCACGGACGTTAGCAAGACCGGCCTGGGCGCAGTATTGTCACACCGGCTCAGCAACGGGCAAGAACGTCCAATCGCTTACGCCAGTCGAACGATGTCAGCAACGGAGCAAAGGTACCCTCATCTCCGCACGAGACTCAACCTACCAAGCCACCGCGCAACCGACAAGGTCACCGTCCAACTGACCAAGTCACCGTGCAACCGACTAAGTCACCGTGCAACCAACCAAGCCACCGCGCAACCGAAAAGGTCACCGCACAACCGACGAAGACACCGCACAACCGACCATGCAACCGAGCCTGCGACGAGTTCGCTTCACCGAGACACCAGCAACAGTCCAAACGCCACCAGCCACACCAGCTACACCTGTAAACAGGACATCACCTATTTCCCAGACCTCATTTATTTCCCGCAGGAGTACTCGCCAGCACCGACCACCATTGAGATTCTCTCCTGATTAAGTTTCCTAAATCATCAATTTAAAAGAGGGAGGGAATGTTGTGTATTTACTTGAGTTAACATGAACATTCTAGAAAGTGTTGTGTATTCACTTGAGTTAACATGAACATTCTAGTCAGTGTTGTGTATTTAGGCTACTTGAGATAACATTAACATTCTAGTCACTATGCCCAGAACATTCGAATCTGGAACTTTCCAGCTACTATGTATATATGCACCCGCAGACTGTAGATGACAGTTCCGCGCATATTCTTTAGTTCCTCGTCAGTTCCGCTCAAGTTAGTCCACCTTGCGTATCGTTGTGTCTCAACTAGTGTTTAATAAACCGTTGTTTTATATTAACAAGTGTACGGTATGTTATTTATCTTGTATCTCCCACGATATAACACTTTATTTAGATATCTTTATCATCTGCTTTATATAGGGTTTATCGTCAATACTGGGCTAATATGACTAAGAATTTAAGATAGCTCATATGATTATTACTCACTATCCAGGTTAATAATTTAATAGACACTAATAAACAAGGTTAAACTCCATCTCGTTAACTTTTCCTCCAATCTCCCTTCTGTCTATCCTTCAATACCGTTCACAAACAAGTATATTAGAGTTTTACAACTTACTTTCCAACAAACATGCTTCAACAAGCTTCAACTTTCTTATAACACCATCATAACACTCTTACTCTAAAATACGGAAGTTCCCTCGTATTTGAGTTACCTTATATCATCGCAGAATTCAATTTATCGTAAATACATGTATACGGCACTATATTACCTCGTATACCTCACAATAAATTCATTATAACACTTATATATATACACAGACTCTCTTTTACATATTTACGTAATACGTGTACTGTCTCATTATTACCATTGAACCTTACTTATCAAAGCAGCTGTTTATTATTACCACGTAGAACTTGCTATTAATACCATCCTTTCGTTTTAATAACGATCATTGAAGTTGATATTGTTAGACCTCCTATTGGTTTACTTCGAATAACTACTATGTTGTTAACCATTGCTACTAATTATTTAATAAAAAATACAATGTTTCACCACACTGATCTATCTTCAGAATTACAAAATCGCAAAATTACGATAACAATAATATGCAACGTTGCAAATTGTTTTAAATACTCATAGTATTTATCAAGTGTCCAATTAATCTCGTTTACGATTGGATTTAGCTGTTCCCTAAATCTCAGTTGTCAAAAATATTATCTTCCAAGAAGATATATTTTAAAGTTAAAATGGCATTAATGAATGATTGAAAGTTTCACTATCAAAATAAAATAGTTTCATCAAAACGTGAAAAAAGTTCCATTCCATGTCTTCATTATAAATATATGCGTAGCATAATATGACGAATATTACTTGCTAGATCATCGAAAATTCATTATAATAGCATAATGATATTTGAAATAATATCAAACGTAGTCATCTTCTTCCTATCTGAAAACTTCTTACATTCAAGGTGCCCAATTCATTTATTCCAAATGAATTTAATATTCGACATCGATGAAAAATATTCTGAAAGGATTTCGGAATTATAAAAAAAAAAAAAAAACGATGAAAATAAAATTTAAGGAGATCCTTAAATATTGGAAAACGAAGTTCCATAAAATTTAATACATCAGAACAGAAACTGTAGAATCGCAATTTATGTTTAAAAGTAGGAAGACAATCCTCCTATACAAATTCGAAGAATATTAATGTCAATGGATTTCTAAGTGAAAATACAATCACATAAAACATAGAGAAAAAGTTCTCAGTTGCTGTCAACTACTCAAAACTACAGTAATTTTATCTGGCAGGTCTACCTTGTGTCGACTTAACAAGTTCAATAAGGTATATGGAATTCCCTGATGTTCCAGATCCATGATGAAAGTCACGAACTCTGGTCCACTCCCTTCAAGCGAACTGCAATCCTGGAATGCGAACAGCATTGCTCCCCGGCTCCTCCTGCTCCTTCGGGATATGAAGAGCTCTGCCTTCGTGTAGTTCCTTGAATACCAAGCTACAGGCCTTAGACGGGATAATCGGTCGGCTTCTTGCTTCAAGAGATGATAAAAATCTTCTTTGCGACGCCTCCGCTTAAAATCTAGATCATTATTGAGCAAAGTCGTTGGTTATCCATAATGGCAGATACGGTAATTAAGATTTATGTAGAACAAGATTAAATTGTAGGTCGAAATGGTCACATAGTTGTTTAGTGAAACATCGTAATGGGTCGTATGTAATTCGTATTTGTGGATGTACATGAAGAAGTTGTACATGATTTCAAAATCGAAACTATTCTCATAGTCGCTCTCTGTCGTCCACCAAAATTCCCTGCTAGGTGTGTTCCTGTCGCATGGTTACTTACTTTATAACGGATCCTTCCATAATTGCGTAATTCAACATTTCTACTGATTTTATGATAGCAATCATTGTGGAAATCGAATGAGAAAAGATTTCACTGTTCATGTGGATCACCTTAATGTTCGTCTACTTACGTTGCTTTTGTAGAAACATAGACCTCAACTCAAATGTAAACTGTTCATTCGCTGTTAACAACTTTCCACAGGTACGATGTTATTGTCTCACGTCTGGATTCGAATAACTGTCCTGCACTCGCAAAAAAATTACTATCAGCTTCCAAAATGTTTGAAGAATATGTTTATAGTTGCTCAATATTATATGCAGTTCTTATTTCAACACAATTGTACTCGTAGAATAGTTCATAAGACGCGAACTCGTATCGACACTGAATCGTTATACTTGACTAGACTGAATACAGAGTCCGGTAGTACATTAATTGCGCCCGCGATGGCTAGGCGTTCGATAGTTGGCTATCACCGCACTCGCTTTCGGGTCGGCTGGGAAACGTTCTCCAGATATACGTCTATTCCCGACGAACTTTCAGTAGAATAAGACGCTGTTTCGTGGCTGCAATCTCTCTCCACAGCTATCATTGCCGCCATTTAGAAATCCAAGGTAAATAGACGCGGCTACCTGTACTAACTGTCCCGGGTATTACGTTAAACTGCGTCCGACCGAGTGACCACTGGTATAAGTGGTCTCCCTCGTTCAAGCGTGGAGGAGGTAAAGGGTACTCTCTTGTCATTGGGGTGAGAAATCACCCCTAAAGGCGGATGAACGAACACGGAATCGTCAACGGCATAGAATGCAGAAAGCAACGGGAAACCACTGCATTAAGGATCCTCTGGATATCCTAAGGAATAGCGGCTCATGTCATGAAACCAGTACTCGTAAAATGTTCCAGATTAGCCCCGCGATCGGATCTCCGGGCGGGGTGTGCTTGTACTGTACCCGATAATCCGGAAAGCCGTTTGTCAGAAATCCGTCCCCTCAATCGGATTGCCTACCTCAATATGCTCCGGCTCTACTAAATCATTTGAAATGGCTCTGACAAACACAATCGGGATCATAGCACACCAGTTTACAAGAATATTGTGGAACACACCAAACTACACGGGGGAAAACACTTACCTTACTTACCGTTCTAGGGGTTTATGGGTGGCACCCTATCTCCCAAAAGAGTGTCCGCACAATATCTCGCGTACATGATATTTAAAATGAACACACACGTCAAAGATTATGAAAACTGAACGGTAAAATTTTATTTCACATAAATATAAATAAAATTATACACTAAAAGAATTAGAGTCTTGTGAAACCAACACAAATTCTCCTCAGCCACCACTGGACTGTAAGACAATTACACAAAAGTTATGAGCTTATTCGGACTACTGTAAGCTAGTCAAAACATCATTTTAAATTAATAAAAACTGGAAGCGTTTAGTAGCAATCAGCTCTATCGCTGTGCATCTTGAGGTAACTTCCTCATTCCAATGACATATATACGCAAGGCCACAGAGTTGTTGACCTCAATACACAAATCCTTATCTGAACATATGGACTATAGACACACACATCTTGCCTCCCCCACTGTTAAATGCGACCGGTCAATAGCGACATGCGAGAATCAGTCTCGAAAACGCTAGATCATTGTCACTAAACAAATGCTGATAACTCTGAACCTAAGCTACAGAATATCATGAAATATTTTATACACTCTTCCAGACACACCCTACATTGTTTCGAACCAATGCAATTCCTGATTCATTCTTACAAAATTTTCATCATTTACTCGTCATTCATTCACAAAAATTTAATTTTAACAAATTATTATATGACCCTAATAAACCTTATTATATTATTATATTAATTACAGATTTATTTTACATAGTTATATGATTATATAAAGCGTTGCCTAATATGGACAAAACGCTACACTACGCTGAAGTGTTTATTTAAATGATCTCTAAATAATTTTAGAGTTTTTGAAACTGTCGTCAATCGACAATCGAATTTACATAGAATATAGAAATTCTATTTCTTTTATATTATTTTTATACATTACACACACGTCAAGTCGGGTTAGAGTTACAAAATTAGTTCAAATACAACCAACCAATTAAGGTTATTTGCATGTAGTTACATATTCGTGGTTAATAAATTTTAATGGGGAATATCTGTGACACTAATCTTTATCTGTAGTCGAAAAAATTATTCAACTCACACCCTCTGTTAAATAAAACAGTAAATTTACATGAATACAATCTGGATGAGGAATAACATCACTAAACTTGCGGTAAAACCTCGCTCCAAGCACACTATGGCTTAACAACCTCATATATATTACATCATATATGGAAAAACTTCCACTGTTTACACAAAATCACCAATGATTACTTTGTTATAAACAATATCGTGGGAAAACATCCTTCAACAAGGGCTCTATCAATCAGTGACTTTCACACGTCCACTGAGCTATAATTTATACATCCCATCGTTCCTCTCGAAAACTCTACATTATCAAAACGTATTCAAACTGTTGCATAATTTTAACCATCATGAGTATCTTTAACAAAACGATATGAAATAAAAATCAGCCAGTCACAAATATGATTAATAAAAATACAAACTGACTCTCCTCACTTGTCTATCCAAAAAATTATCATTATAATATTATCGCGGTACAATAAAATATTACACTCAAGAGAATTTAAATAATTGCAGGTTATTTAAATCAAGTCGGATAGAAGTCCATCTAGACTGGAATATGCAAGCATCGATATCCTAGCCTAAGATATGAAAATCTTCTACCAAAAGATTTCTTTTCAACAGTTAACTGAATAAAGCTCATTCAGTACTCAAGTTACATAAAGTTGTCTTCGCTGAAATGTTTTTCATTATCTAATGATATTGTCTTTGTTTCAACAACACATTCTAAAGAACGACTAGTAATTCAAAAGATCGTCGTAACGTTACATATATTTTAACGCTCTAATTAATGTTCGATGGTTTCTTCTCTCTTGCAGTTGGACAGAAAAATGTTCAAAGTAAGTTAACGGAGACATTACTTTGAAATGATAACACGATGTCTGAATTCTGACTTGAAATGGAAACTAGTTATTTTTAAAGTCAAACCGTGACTGCAAAATTAATCCACATTCTCTAAAGAATATTAAATGTCAGTAAAACTGATCCTCAAAAGAATTTAAACATAAATATGAAAGACTAAGGTCTCTAGACACTAAAGAAAATATAATACACCTGAAAAGTGTACAGAATTCAAGAACATATTAAAATATAAAATATGGGGAAAGATCGTTGCTCAAATTTCACTATACAGCTCACATTATAACAAATAAATATCACGGCTACCTTATATGATGTTCAGACGTTCTTGAAGAGTATTCACAGAATACTATAGATGTTCCTATAAAACCAGAGTACATATCTGGACAGTACTCGAACATATGAACAGCGACCTCGGATAATAGAACGATTCTATCTCCGGAATACACCCATCCATGTTAACATGTAACTTCCTTCTGGCAACTTCTTCTGTTTGTGCTGGGATACCCTAGCCACTCTTGAAAATCCCCAAAGTTCTACGTCGAAATTAACCATGAAATCCATTGTATAATCGAGGCAGAAATATTAATGTTAATGGATAATGAATAAATTTCCACTGCCGTATGGATGTTATATCAGCGTTTGATAGATATGCATGAGTGTAAATGCTGGTTACCCACTCCATGCTAGTATTCCAAGAATACTGACTATCGTAATTCCATGTTGGATCTTCACGCTATCGATATATGTCCCAGGTGCATAGTTAGTTTAATACTCCATCACTACTTTCATATAAATGTCTATTAAATATAATAACTGAGTATTAACTGCCATTGTAATGTCAATTGTCTGTAGCACCAACTGAATAATGTTCTGTTTCACACTTGCAGTACGCCTGCTATATGAATGTTCAAAGTGTGTAGCATGAAAAGTGATTCTGGGATCTGTGAAAAACACTTTTGTATTTCGTCTTCTATCGCTTATATTTCCCAAATTATAAAAGCTGGAATGTTCTGCGTTTAATACAGACTCTATATAGTCTTACACTGCTTGATTATAATAAACGCTGAAGCCTAATTGTGTATGTTCATGAGATAATGTCACTTATACTTGCGTTTTAACTTCGCCTAGATTTGAGTTGTATAATACAATGCAGCTTATCCAAACTGTGCTGTTTCACGAGTGGACAACCTCCACGCCCGGACTCGAAGCAACTTTTGGGACTGCGTTAACCCATCAACACACTTCGCTCGTCGACTGATTTATTAGAAAGTGTCTCGGCTCTCCGCTCTCGTCGTTTAAATACCCTGACAGGGGGCGTATCCTCCATCCATTCCATAGCTTCTATATGCGTCATTACTCATTTCCAACATTGGCTATAACCAATCGATTTGAAGATTTTAAAGTAGTAGAAATAATGTCTTCTTAATTCCATTCCATTTCTTGTGTTGAAAATAACTTTCCATAGTTTTAAAAGCCGATTTTTACTAAAACTCATAGTTGCAATAAATTCCATCTTCACTAAGACTTTCGCTCATTGGTTCAAGACAGCCAACCAATAGCTTAATTTCTCTCTACGAATATTATATTATTTCCTTCTAGATGTTGGGCCATGCTTCCAGAGCTTTCTCGAAAAATTCTTATACGTCATCATGGATCTCAGCGGAGCCTCCCTGCTTGCCTGAGCTATGAGCCAGCCGTGCCTACGTCATTAATAACACGTAATAGCTATGATGGCTGCAACTTTACTCATGCTCTCCCAAATACTACCATCGTGGTCTCTGGATAATTCAATTTACGGGGGCAGTACTGTCCCCGATAATCCGGATAGTAGGCTGTCAGAAATCCGCCCCCTCAATCGGATTGCCAATAATCGATTGCACCGGCACAGCTACCTCAATGAAAATGGCACTGACAGATACTACCGAGATTAGAGCACAGTAGTTAACATGAAATTATTGTGGAACACACCAAAATATACGGGGGTTCATACTTACCTTTTACTTACCTATTCAATTTAATCTCGGGTCTGGGTTTTCAACTGGATCACTTAATAGTATGCCCTCACAATAACCTCCACCACGATATTTAAAATGAACCAAGTCGGAGACCAGAAAATTTAAACTGCACAATAATTTATTTCACATAAAGAAAAAAAAAAATATTTTAACAAAATTTAACAACAAAATAGTTATAGCTGTCTGAAGCCATTGTCAATGCAACCATGTCCTCCTGTAGGACTGTAGACTTCACATACAAAAATTCAGCTTTCTCTAGCTCAAAAGAACGTAATAATAACAACAATGCACATTGGAATGGATAAGGGAGCTGGGACGAGACATATAGCATTTGTTTCCTTGTTCATGAACTTCATAATTTAGTTCATTGACACACATTTATTAATAACCGCAAGGCCGCTAAGTAGTTGACCTTGACCTCCACCATTCAGTTATCTGGCCACCTGCAATACACCCTATGCAGTGTTGCATGCTTGCTTCGTCAAATGGACGCAGCTGCCTAACCAGTGTCACCATATGCTGGCCAACGCAGAGTCTAGCTCTCATTCAAAACAATTTAAATGCTCACATCTCAACTCAAATATTATCACGCAAAATTTATACAAGTTCCGTTCACATTGCAATGGATTACTCTGTTAATCTCAAATCTTATTTAAATGTTTATTCCAATTATCGAACTAGCGTTGTTTAAATGTTAATAGCAAAACGCATAATGTTATATCATAGTGTTCAATAATTATTTATAACATTTAGATTGTTCATAACTTAGTCAAACGACAATTGAAAAATTTTTACACGCCTCTATTAATCCCGTTTGTTTCAAATTATTATTATAGATATTTACATAGTTATTTACATTATTTATATTTTATTTATATTTGAAATACATTAACCACACGTTTATCCGGTTGATATTTTCTTAAATCGTGGTAATATAATCGACCGATGAAGGTTACTTATATTTAAATTTTAGATTCAGGTTTAATAAGATTTAATAATTATTATTTGTGACGGTAACCTCCATTCAAAATCTATAATTCAATCAATTTATCACTCTGGTTAATTTTAACAGTAACTTCACATGAATAATTTTCAATGGACCTGAACAATACAACTCAGCGGAAACATACCTCGCACAAACGCACAAAATTGGCCCATAATTCATCATATATCTCATTATATATGGCATCAAAATCTTCCACAATACACACAAAAAACCTCCACTTATAAATTCATCATCATCAATATTATTGTGGGAACCTCCTTCACTTATTAAAGGGCATTATTCATCAGCGACTTTTACACGTCCACTGAACTAACGATTATACATCCATAGTTCCTCTTTAAAAATTCTTATATTCATCAATTGTATCGAAAACTGTTATTATATTTAACCTTCGTGGGTTTCATTCATGAAGCGATATGAAGTAAAAATTTGCCAGTCACAAATAAATTTAATAGCAAATACGATTAGACACGCCTCCCTGGTCTATCAAAATGAATTAATCTCATCATAATTATCGCAGTATAAAATACTATATTCAAGCAAAATTCATTTAACTGCAGAAATAGTCGAATAGAATGCAAATAGACTAGAAAATGCAAACATTATTGTTTCAATCTAGAATTGAGAAAATCTCCTATCAAATGTTCATTACTATAGTGTACTGAATAAATCGTATTCAAAGTTCATATTTCATAAAATTGTCTATAATGCAATGGTATTTCAGAATTGACTAAAATGTCTGTGTTTCAATCATGTTCATAAAAACGACTAGTATTTACAAGATCGTCGATAAAGTAGTAGATTTTAACGCTCTAAAATCTTTTAATCATTCTTCTTTCTTGAGGATGACAGAAAATTGGTCAAAGTAATTTACTGTAAAGAATTACTTTAATAAAACGACACGCTGTCTGAATTCAAACTTGCCATAGAAAATCGTTAACTTTACAGTCAAATCGTGACTACAAGAAAAATTCAAATTCTCGAAAGAATATTTAACTTCAGTATAAACTGATCCAAAATGTTTAAATATGCAAATGACATAATAATGTCTCAATAAATCGAAGAAAATGGCATAAAGCTGCAAAGTGTACAGAGTACAGAAACATCTAGCAAAAGAATATGGGGCAATCAAATATATGACAGAAAATATGGGAAAGATAGTTGCTCAGATCTCACTAAAATGGCTCAAATAAATCAAGAAACGTTCACGGCTACCTTATCTGTTGGAGTGAAGTTCTAGAAGAAAATTTCAAAGAAGACTGCTGCTGGTTCCATTTCACCACAGGATAGATGTGCACCGACCTCGAACCTGGAACTTGCGCCCTCGGAGAATAGAACAGCTTCCTCCTCCGGAAATCGCACTGCTCCGTGTAGACGATAGACATCCTTCTGGCAAAACTCTTCTTTGTGTGCTGGGAAAAACCCTTGCCCCTCTTGAAAGTTCCCTGAAGTTCTTGTAGAAATCAGCCATGAAGTTCATTGCAAATATTTCCGCAGAAATGTTCATAATTGTGGAGTATGAATTTATTTCCACTGCCATTTGATGTAATTCAGCGATGGATTACGATGCATGAGTGTAGCTGAATGTTCACTACATACTCGTCTTTGTAGAATGACGATTATCGAAGCTCCATGTTGCTACTTCACACTACTGATGTATGTCCCAATTGCATTAAAGTTTTAGTCTTCCATCTCCACTTCCATTATAATGTTAGTCGAAAGTACTGCCAGATTGTATAGTTCCATTGTAGAATGTAGCGTTGTATCACCAAATGTAATCTTCAGTATCACGGTTGCAATACACGTGTCTGTCGTAGCGTAGAATGTGGTAGTAAAAGTGCTTCTCAGGATTCGAGAAAAACACTTTTCTCTGCAGTCTTTAAATGCGAATATCTTCTGAAGTATTATAATGAAAAAGTTCAACTTTCGCACACGCCTCAATATTGTAATGCACTATTGAATTAGTATAAATGCAGTAGCTAATTCTTGATAGATAAATTTGTAGAATCGTTTATGTGTGCTCTCCAACTTCGCCTAGTTTTAGTAACAGTAAAATTGCACTGCTGGATACCCAATACTGTTCGATGCGGTGGGCTCTGCCACGCTTGCTTATGACGATATGCTTGTTCTATCAGAACACGAAGTCAGACTATCAAGTCAGAATAAAACCACGAAGTGAGAACCTCCTCTATGCTGTGCAAGGCCTTTTATCAACTTTGAAGGGGCGTATCCATCCCTACCATAGCTTCTTCTTCCATCATTACTCGAAGTTCCAACTTTGGCTATTCTTGACGGATTTTCAGATTTCAAAAACATAATTAATTTCTTCAAAATTCCAAATCAATGCCATAACTGAAAATAGTTTTCCACAATTCTGCATGCCAAAAGTTATTAAATATGGTAGTTTCAGTAATCTCCGTCTCTCTTCAAGCTATCATTCATTGGTTCGAGCCTCTCCTCCAATAGCGTAACTTCTTCCTCAGCACGTTTACTTGCTTCCCTGCGACTGCGTCGTAAATCTAAGATCCTTCTCGAACAAAATCGTGACGTCAGCAAGAATCTAAGCTCAGCCAGCCTACTTGCTCGAGCGTTGCGTCATCCACGCCTACGTCATGAATATACACGTCACAACTATGACGGCCATAACTTTATTCACATATGCCAATACAGCCACCGTGGTCTCAGTATAATTCAATTTACGGGGGCAGTACAAGTGCTCAATGTAGGAGACGCATTGCAACATGGAATGTTCGATCACTCCTACAATGTGGAAAGCTGGAAAACCTAAAGCTTGAGATTGGAAGGATGAATGTAGATGTGTTAGGAATAGCCGAAGTGAGGTGGACTGATAATGGAGATTTTTGGAGTGGAGATTACAGGATAATCCACACGGGGACTATTATGGACAAGCCTGGAGAGGGAGGAGTAGGAGTGGTGCTGACAAAGGAGATGGGTCACCAAGTTAAAGGTTACGTTCAGCAGAGTGGAAGACTGATTTTAGTGAAATTAGATACTAAACCAAGGGACACCGTGATCATTCAAGTCTGCATGCCAACCACTACCCACGAAGATGAAGAAGTGGAAAGAGTGTATGATGATCTGTCAGAATTAATCAAAGGTGTTAAAGGAGATGAGAATCTGATAATCCTTGGAGACTGGAATGCTGTTATTGGAGAGGGTAAAGATGGAGTGGCTGTGGGCCAATTTGGGCTTGGCACACGGAACGATCGAGGAAACCGTTTATTGGAATTCTGTGCTTAAAATCAGCTGGTGGTTGCAAATACATTATTTCAACACCATGCACGAAGACGTTATACTTGGACAATGCCAGGGGGTGGTAATCGATTTCAAATTGATTACATTTTAGTTAAGCAGAGATTTAAGACACAGCTGAAGGACTGTAGAAGCTGCCCTGGCCCAGATATTGGTAGTGACCACAACATGGTTTTGAGCGAATGCCAACTAAAACTGAAGAAACTGAAAAGGAAGAACAGTCAAAAATGGAATACCGAAGCTCTCAGAGATCAAAACCTTGCTATAGATTTTAAGAAGAAGACAGATGAACTTCTGGCAGACATATCAGCAATAGACTTAGGAAGTATGGAGAATAAGTGGAATGCTTGGAAGGGAAGTGTTCCAACAGCAGCAACAGATGTTGTGGGAAAGTCGAAAGCACAGAACAGGAAAGCCTGAATAACTAATGAAATCATTGAGAAGATAGACACAAGAAGAAAGTTTAAGAACTCTGCCACTGAAGAAGGACAACTATACAGGAAATTGAGAAACGAAATAAATCGAGAGGCGAAGGCAGCCAGAGAAAAATTTCTGGAATTGCAACGCATGGAAGTAGAAGAACTAGTTAAGAATCACAAATTTGAGACAGCGTTTTAAAGTAGCCAAAAGGTTCTTCGGGGACAAGAGGATTAGATGCAATGTACTGAAGACAGATGATGGAGAACTGGTATATGAATATTCTGAAATTGGCTCAAAATGGAAAGAATACATTGAGAAATTATATGGAGGAAAACATACACCTTGTGAAATACTAGAAAATGAAGAGCTAGTAGATAAAGAAGAAGAGGGAGATGAAATACTCCTGGATGAATTTAATCAAGCAATGGAAAGACTGAAAAACGGAAAGGCATCCGGGATTGATGATATACCAGCAGAGCTGATAAAAGCCACTGGAGACAATGTGAAGAAAACCATATTTGATTTGATTTGTGAAATGTATAACACGGGACATATCCCATCTGACTTTAGGAAATGTGTCATAGTGCCCATTCCAAATAAATCATCTGCTAATAGATGTGACCAATATCGCACATTAAGCCTTGTAACACATGCTTCTAAAATACTCCCCAGCACTATCTTGAAACGCATTGAAGGAAAGGTAGAGTTGGCGTTCACAGAAGATCAATTTGGATTCAGGAAGGGTAGAGGGACTGGAGAAGCATTCCTAGCTTTAAGAATGATTATAGAGAAACGACTAAATAAAGATCTTGATATATTCATTGCTTTCGTAGACCTGGAGAAGGCATTTGATAAGGTTGAGTGGAATAGACTATTCATCGTATTGAAAGAACTGGGTGTTACGTACAAGGACAGGAGGACAATTTGGAAATTGTATGAAGACTAGATCGCCGTTATACGATGTGAAGATTTCACAACAGAGGCTAACATTAAGCAAGGAGTTCGGCAAGGTTGTTCGCTCTCACCAATTCTTTTTAATGCATACATCCAAAAAGCAATAGATGAAATAAATGATAATTTGCCAATGACTGGAAGTCTCAAGATTCAAGGAGAAAGAATTACCATGCTTCGCTTTGCGGATGATATCGCAGTCCTGGCAGAAAACGAAGATGATCTGAATTATGCATTAGCAGAAATGGAATCCACCTTTAACAAATATAACATGAAGATCAACAAAATGAAAACCAAAGTTTCTCTCTGTAGCCGGCAGTATGAACCTCCTCGTTGTACTTTAAATGGAGAACAGCTGACAAATGTACAGGAGTTCACTTACCTTGGTAGCAAAATAACAGCAGATGGAAGAAGTAGAAGAGAAATAGTCAGCCGCATCAACCAAGCCAAAATAGCATTCAACAAGAAAGGAAAGCTCTTTACATGCAAAAACATTAGTATGAGCCTCAGGAAACGTCTTGTGAAGATATATGTGTGGAGCGTACTGTTGTATGATAGAGAAACCTGGACTCTTAGCTTGGCTGATAAGAAACGAATAGTAGCCTTTGAAATGTGGTGCTACAGGAAAATACTAAAAATTCCATGGGTGGACAAAATCAGTAATCAAGAAACGCTGAAGAGGATCGGAGAGAAGCCATGTTTATGGAATATGCTTACACACCGAAGAGACAATTGGATTGGACATATCTTGAGGCATGAAAGTCTTCTGCACACAATACTGGAGTGCAATGTGAAAGGAAAGAACTGTAGAGGTAGACCACGGCTGGGATACATAAAACAAATCATTCACGACAATGGTTGTGATAATTACTTGGACATGAAGAGACTAGCCACAGACCGGATTTCATGGAAAGCTGCTACAAACCAATCTTCGGATTGAACACCACAGAAGAAGACCTGTACTAAAGCATAATACAGCGTACTGCGTAGCTTTTGAGACATCCAATGTCTTAAAAACAATCTTTTTAATTTCTGCATCTTCTCATAATATCAAATAATGTCATACATGGGCTCAAATGATAATAATCTCATTATATTAATTATCGTTGGATGATCAATCCTTCCATAAAACCTCTTCCCATTGGTCAGAAGACAATATCCATTAGAATAATTCATATCAATCGAGCGCTCAAATTCACGGCAAACTCCTTTTTACCAGGCGAATTGTCCTTGGCAGAACTCCCAGAATCCCTCACAGAATCCCGTGTCTAGCTTGTAACTCGTCGTAAAAACCAGTCCTGTGCAACTTTGCAGGATCTCAATTAACATGCATTTCACTGCCTTCAAAATATCATAAAATTCACCAGAAATAATTCAAATCCGGTTTCAGTACCAAAACAGAAAATAGCGGTCGCCACGTCCTCATTAGAGTGCATTAGGCCTGGTCCATATTATATGGCCTGATCCTAGGGTTACATCATCCTTGGTCAAGACAAGATCATCTTTGATTATCTTGGTGACTGGGTGAAGAGTTTTTTCTCAGGCCCAAAAAATCTGTGAAGTAGAAGAAGACAATATCATAGAGGATATAAGAGGATACAAGATATACCCAAGGAGTAATAAGGAGACGCCCTGCCAGCGCTATAGCATGCGGAGAGTTGAAGCACTGACCACGCCCCCATACGTGCCCGGCTCGCGGTAAATGGAGCCACTGCTTACGAAACCAGTGATGGAGCCTACGACCGTGGACTTATTTATTAGTGCGATTTAAGTATGATTACCAGTAAAAGATTCGTGTGCAGGTATAGTACGAAGTTGTAAGGTAGGCCTATATGACGATGGAAATCAAGGAATATTTGTTGATCTTTGCTGGCTAGCGTGAAGTGTACGGCAGCCAATAGGCAAATAATCGAGATACCAGTATGCCTGCAATTATATTCACGAATGTGTATTAAATAATTAATTACAGTTAAAATATTAAGGCATGTGAACTAATTGTGTGGTGGCGTTAATGTTTTTATTGCACGATGATTTTTTGAAAATAGGCCAGTTCAGTTCCGGTAACGAAATAAACAAGGTCTAGGCTGAGGTTTGAGATTAACACGCTAAAATATGCAAATAATGGCATATCAGTCTTCTAACACCCACGAGCAATAAATTTAGAGCTCAAGCCACATTAAAAATAGTTTGGGGTAGGCTAATTAGATTACAGTAATACCGTTCATTAATTGACAAGCAGAAACTATTTCCAGTAAGAAACGAAGAAACATATCC
Organism: Meconema thalassinum; assembly: GCA_946902985.2. Taxonomy (NCBI): domain Eukaryota; kingdom Metazoa; phylum Arthropoda; class Insecta; order Orthoptera; family Tettigoniidae; genus Meconema; species Meconema thalassinum. The sequence continues at coordinate 159,358,781 of OX336399.1, read as the reverse complement.
ATAATTAATTCCTAGCAATCGAAATACTTATATTGGAGGACACATATGCCAATATTTGAACTTTTAACGAATGATACTAGAACTGTTCCGTAAAGCGGCTACTCTAAGGATGAAAACTTAACTCAATAAATGGCAAATAAAGTGCATTTACTTGTGAAATGACATTACTTTGGGAGGTGGGAGTTCTGTTTGTGCAAACATATGCCCCACACGTCGACATTTCGTCCCACACGCGAAATATCACCACTTTTAAGTACGTACGTCACACAATTTCGTGCTTTTCTTATGGAACTGCCGCAATGTTTTGAGCATATGTGAAGGAGTAACTTCTGGCTTCACTTCCTTGCCGTTAGGGCCTCTCCTTATTACACCTTGTATATACCAGTAATAAACAGACATTCTTTGACCGAGTGTTTTTGTTTGATTTTTTTTATTCGTTTCCCGTTCAGTCTTGTGTCAACCGCGTTACGAAACACTTCATTCAGCAGTAGAAGTACTCGCCTGTGTGTTGGGGTCAGACATTTGTGGTGTTGGGAGGTAGTAGTAGTAGTAAGTGTGATTAGATGTCCCACAGACTACAGGTTAGTGTCCATTTGTTTCTTCTTGTGCCTCCAACATGGGTGAGGCCAGTGGTGGCCCACCACCCTTGTTAAATGTGAGTATCCCTGAAAATGTCATTATAGATAACGAGGTCTCGATGGAGCACAGGTTTGTCGTGGATAACCCTGAGATCATGCCGTCGGTAGTCTCTCCGACTAGGCCCGTAGTGAATATCACTGTGCCTACAACTAATTTAGCAGCACAACATCGTTATAATGACCGTCATCGCGGTCCTTACATAGTATTTGTACAGTCAGTGGATCAGAATGTGGGCAATCTGCACCCCATGGCCTTGGGACGTTTATTTTTTGAGAAACAAATTCCAGGCATCAAGGGAATACAAAAAAAGGGTCGCAACCGCGTGCAGGTACAATTTGCAACTTCGGCCATGGCCAACTCTTTTTTAACACACCCCCTTCTCATTGAACGAAATTTATCTGCCTTTATCCCATCCGCAAATGTGCAACGTGTAGGTCTTATACGTGGAGTCGATCTGTCGTTTACCCACGAGGAAATCATACGTTACATGGACTCCCCAGCCCCTGTGGCACGGGTCCAACGCTTTAACAGAAAAAAAAAAGATTGATGATAAGCTAGAAACATTACCTACAGGTACGGTGAAAATCTTTTTTGATACACAAGATTTGCCCACCTATGTATGCATTTTTAATGTCATGTTGGAAGTAACTTTATTTATATTCAATCCCATCCGTTGCCAAAAATGCCAACGGTATGGCCATGTTCAATTACATTGTCGCGCAAGGGAACCTCGATGGGGAAAATGCGCCCTGGGCCATCTCACATCCGACTGCAAGGCAGTTATATTCAAATGCGCCAACTGTCAAGACAACCACCCGGCAGGGGCAGCGAGATGCGAAACACACATTCAGCAAGTAGCTATCAAACGTCAAATGTGCATTGACAACAAATCGTATAGTGAAATCGTCAACCAACATCAGAAAGCGTTTAACCCGTTAACGCTACCGAATCGATTCCCCCCACTAGCGCCCCCAACTGAATCACGACCAATTGATCCCCCGCGAAAAAGGAAATTACCGAAACGGTTCACAAATCACCCAGATCTATCACCCCCCTTGGGTATGATCGACAGAGGTACCTTAATATTGTTGCCACACCCTCCACTTCCAGCATGAGTTTTCCCCCATCGGCCCCAATTGAAGAAGTGGCTGGTAGCGTCTCGCACCCTCCAGCGGCTCCGAACTCGAATGACACCACCCGCATCATCCTCGCCGAATTCCGGCAATTAATGGACCTTTTAGGTCACAATGTACAATGGAGCCATTGTGTAAAAAAATTATTCGAAAAAATAATCCCGTTGTTCCCCCTCTTGCCCCCGTTGATCGTCCGTCGTCTGATACTCGTTAACATGGTGTTTTTTTGGTTCTGTATGAGGGTACTCCAGTGGAATTGCCGGAGTATTGTCAACAAACATCATGCATTATTGCTTTTAATAGAAGAATTTCATTCTGACATAATTTTCCTCCAGGAAACGTGGCTATATTCTCATACACGTTTTAACATTCCTGACTATCATGCCATACGTCACGATGGCCCAGGTTATCGTGGCATATGTACTTTAATTAAACAACATCTCCCCTTCGCGCAGCTACAATGTGATTTTATTCTGCCTTCTATGGATATTCAAATGTTAAAAATAAACAATCGTCTATTCACACACTTATATTGCCCACCGAATATTTAAGGTACTCAACAACAATGGTATCTATTTTTTCGCTATGCCGGCCAGTTAAAACACCACACTATTCTAGGAGATTTTAATGCACATCACCCAGCCTGGGGCAGTGGAAGAGTTAATCCAAAAAGCCGCCATGTCCATCACGCAGTCACTTCACATCAACTCCTACTTTTAAATGATGGTTCTCCAACCCGCTTGACCCAGCCGAATAGTCCATCTAGTGTGGTTGATTTAACTATCACCACGTTAGACCAGGCACACCACCTAACTTGGCAAACGATTCCCGATTTGCATCAAAGTGACCATTATCCCATTCTGATACATTATGACTCTAGTACCTTCATCCCACTCGCACCCACAACGTTCTCACTTAAACGACCGACCCATGGTTTTGATCTGTCTTATTTTCTAATTATTTACAAGATCATCTCACGCTGAAACATCGTATCCCTTGGTCTGCTTTTGCTATCTTGACCAATGTCATTGATGCATATATAACTATTTATCATTCTCGGGCGACACCCAACCCTCATACTAACAAACGCACCCATCGCCCGCCTTGGTGGGATCAGGAATGTTTCCTGTGGGTTAAGAAACGCAACGCAGCACTCAAACGGCTTCGAAAGAATTTTAATCCCTCTAATTACTTCAGTTATAAAAGAATATGTGCGTCAATTCAACAACATTTTCATCTCAAACAACGTGCTGCATGGCGTACTTTTATTTCTACTTTTAGCAGTCATACCACGCTCCGTATTCTATGGTCAACGATAAGAAAATGTCGAATGTAGTCACGGGGTCCCCCATGCGATTCCTTAACACGCAGGGTTATGAAACCTTTTATCGGAACCTTACCCCTGATTCCGTCGCTCCATGTTTTTCCCCCAACCCTTATCGCGAATCCCCGAGATTCTTGACTTTGTTACTACCCATCTCGTCCACAGAGATCTGGCAAGTTACACATGGGAAGAAATTTACACGGCCAGGTCTTGATGCGGTGACATATTGCATGATTGAGGCTTTCCCCCCTCGAGCCCTGACAATCGTTTTAAACCTATACAATTCCATTCTGCTATCAGGTATAATCCCCGAAGACTGGAATCAATTCGAAGTACTCCCAATACTCAAGCCTAAAGCCGACGCGAAGGACCCCCATAATTATCGCGGTATAATGTTGAGTTCTTGCCTTCGAAAAGTGCTTCAAAAATTCGACGATTACAATGGTGTTTAGAATATTACGATGCTCTCCCGAAAACTCAATATGCCTTTGTTAAAAAACGTAGTACTAATGACGCACTGAATATTTTTCTCACTGACTTACTACTGGCGAAAGGACGAAAACAATAAACTATAGCCATATTTTTGGACATTAAGGGAGCTTACGATTCGGTAGACCCCTACATTTTATTACAAATATTATATTCCCATCGTTACCCATTAATATTTCTCAGCAATATCCATAATTTCCTAGTACGTAGACGTATATATTTATGCACAGGTAATGCGGTACTTAAAAATAGATACACGTCGCAGGGTCTTCCCCAGGGCGATATTTTAAGTGGTATGTTATACTCCATTTATATCGGATCCCTGGAAACTGTCATACTTCCGCATGCCAGATTGATTAAATTTGCCGATGACATATTAATATATGCTACTAGATCCAATCTCAACACTTTCAGGGAAGATTTACATTCGGCACTATCGCAGGCACATCATAGCCCAGTCAATAAAGGTAAAAATATACGCTTTGTCGCAACTAATTAGAGGAAAGCTGAATTTTTGCAGGATGTTAGTATACAAAGTAAATAGTCAAAAATTACAAAGTCCCGAACCCCACCCCTCTTGCTCCCCCCTCCTATGCCTTGCTAGAGCAGTACTATGGTTAAATGCTTACAGCTCGAAAACTAATTAAGCTACAGACGTGATTGTTTTTTAAATTTTACTCCTTACAATATTTTTAACAATATATTTAAGAATACATTTTTATGTAGACAACCTATTATCGCCATAATACATTAATATATGCAGAAATCTGTCATTGCAAAAAACAAAAAGTAATTTATACTAATTATAACTATTTACCCTTATGTCGTAGAAAAAATATGTTCGATTAAAATGTTTAGCTACTGTTATTATCTTTAACGTTATGGGTCTAAAAAAGATATTTGTTAACATGATGGTTTCACAGAGCGATGAACAGTAGCGGACACCGCGCATCCCGCCGGGCAGCCGCGTATAGCGTGGTGTGGTGACTCGGCCGCTTGGCTGTCTGCATGAGTCACACTGCACGTTGCAACTTGTTTGTTTACTGCCCTCTTATCTCTACTACGCTGCTTATTGAGTCCTTTTCGTTATTAGTGGGCCTTGCCTGTTTAGTGTTCGGTTAACCATGGCATTGTGCAGTTCGTTGCATTTTGTGTTTCGTGATAGTTTTACTTTTTGTACAGAAATACAAGTTGTTGTGTTGTGCCAAGTGCAGTGAAATGCTGATAGTTTTGCTATTGTTATGTATTGTTGAGCGAGATAACCCTTAAAAATAGCAAAAACTTGTTAAATCTGAACTGTTACCCACAAACTTTACAGCTAGGCGCTCTTTATTATCAACAGTTTTCAATAATGACTGATTTTACCAATATATGCGTAATATGTAATGAGGAAGTGAAAGATGCCGGGGTAACAGTCACTAAAGGTATAAACACTTTAATAAAATGTAGTATTGAGAGAAAAGACGAAATCTATAGGTTACTTGTTGACTTCGATGTAATAAAAGTACATACTGTATGCAGGCAAAATTATACCAGACCTAGCAATATTAAAGCAGCATTAAAAGCACAAAATTCGGAATTTTCCACATCGCAGCGCCTTCTCAGAGAATTAGACACCAAATTTGATTTCAAGCATGACTGTTTGTTATGTGAAAAAAAAATGCTGTGTTTCACCCAAAACTTCCTTCTCAATAGTATGTCCACCCTTATTATTCCCGTTTTCCAACGGGGTCGGGGATGAGATGCGATGGAAGTATTTGTGGCGATGGTTTTTACGGCCGGATGCCCTTCCTGACGCCAACCTCATGAGAGGAGTTAATGAGAGATGAAATGAATGATGGTGAATGAAACTGGGCAAGGATGTGGAAGGAAGCGGCCGTGGCCTGTCAGAAGGTACCGTCCCAGCATTTGCCTGGTGTTGAAAATGGGAAACCACGGAAAACCATTTCAAGGACGGCCGACGGTGGGGCTCGAACCCACGCGTCTACCGAGTCAGCAGAGAGCTTGGCCCCATGACCTAATGCTGCGCGTTAGCCAGCGTAGCCACTACTGTCGGTTCCAAAACTTCCTTATCAATACCGAACCCAAATTCATGAGGTTTCAACATTTGAAATCAAGCAAACTCTCCTTAATGCTTCTGATAATAGGAATGATGATTGGGCCTGTAATGTTAAGTCCAGGCTTTTAGATGTGATTGATTTAGTTCCGGCCGAAGCCCGTTATCATGGGCAATGTTATAAGGACTTTTGTAAACCTAAACCTCATGAACAAAAGGTAGGACGTCCATTATTAGCCGAGTCTGTAGATAAATTTAATTTGCTTACTAATTACCTTGAGAGCGACAATGAGTGCCAGTATTCACTAAAAGAATTAAGAGAGATAGTAGTGGAGTTATGTGGTTCTGATATAGACTATAGTGATTATTATCTCAAGTCAAAACTTGTAGATTTTTTCAAAGATCGGCTAGTTGTACATAATTTACCTGGAAAGAGACGTATTTTATGTATGTCACATACTAGTCACAAGGTATTAGATTCGTGGTAAAAAAAACAGAGAAACAACTACTGAAGACGAACGTAAAAGAATTGTTAGAACAGCAGCAGAAATCGTTAGGGAAGATATACAAAAAATGAATTATGACAGTGGAAAATACGCAAGTGAAAAGGAAGTGAGTACTGTATCAAATTATTTGATTCCTGAAACATTGGCACTATTTACAACTACAGTAACTAAAAAAGGAGTTGGAAATTCGTCCACTGATATAAGTAGAAAGCGTACTGTAATTAACCATACAATAATTTCAACTGTAGGACCAAGGTCCTTCTTGTCGTCAATACAAACTTCTTTGTCTTCATATTTGAATAGAATGTAAGGGTCAAAGCATCTCAGTGAGGTACTCTCTGCGCTGGGAGTATGTTCTTCATATTATGAAAGTGACAGGTACATAAGGTCTTTAATAACGCAGGGACCCCCAGTCATAAAATGTAATTCCTTTACACAGTACGTTTTCGACAACGCTGACGTTAACGTAAGATCATTGGATGGTTTAAATACATTTCATGCGATGGGAGGAATTGCATGCATCTCTCCATCGTCCCATGTCTCCATTACCTCAGAAGTACCTAGATTAATTGACGAATCGTTCAAAGTTGCAGAAGAAATTCGTAAGCGAGCGTATGTAAAGAAAAGAACCAGTGGCTTAGCTGGAATCGTTATGGAAGACTTTTCAGATGTTATATCATTAAGGAAAACAAATACAAACACAGTATCTTTTATTCATCCACTTAATCTGCTATGGGTCAGTGGATGTAACACTCAACCTGGATGGAATGGTTTTATGAGTGTCTCAACCAAAAAGTTAAAAAACCATGACACTTCATACATTTTAGCTATTCCCTTCATAGATATTGATCCAAACAACCCATCATCAGTGTACACAGCATTATGTTTTGCAGCTGAGCAGTGCAGTAAGAACAAGCAAACATGCATTGTGACCTTTGACCAGCCACTGTACTTAAAAGCTATGGAAATCGTCGGTGGCTCTGAAGATCCATCTGATTTGTCAAAAATTGTTGTAAGGTTAGGAGGTTTTCACTTACTAAGGACGTATTATTCGTATAATGGAAGGTAGTGGAATAGAGCCTCTATGGGAAACAGTGTACGGCAAGGCAATGGTCAAACACATGCTTACCGGGCCAGAGCTGTGAGGGCATACATATTAACTTATGCTGCAATTGTTGAAAAGATGCGCCTGTACGTGCAAATGTATTTTGTAATGACGTGCGAACAATTTACGACAAACTTTCTCGCACTGAAATTTCTCAAGCAACTGCTTGTGATGATAAAGCTGTTCAATCTTCCGTGTCAAAACTGACAGACCATATCAATGTAAAGAAGTCAGTCAGCAGAACATCAAAGCTTTGGCTAAATCTAATTCAGCAAGTTGACCTAATGTTAAATTTTATCCTAGCTGAGAGAACGGGAAACTGTAAATTGCACTTAGATACTGCCACCGATATGCTTCCTTACTTTCATGCTGCGGGGCACCTTCCTTACGCAAAATCTGATCATATGTATGTCCAAGAAATGGACAAACTGCAAACAAAGCTAACTGAGGAAGTGTACGAACTTTTTGTAACGAAAGGTCTTTTCACTATAAGAAGAAAAGAAGAGTTTTGGTCTGGAAATTGGAGTGGTATGTGTATAGAGCAGTCTTTGATGAAGTCGTTAAAGTCAATAGGAGGTTTAACGCACGGTAGAGGAATAACTGAGAGCACCTTAAACAAATGGGTTTTAGGAGCCCCTTCATTTTTACGTGTAAGTGAAGCATTTAGAAGCTTTCCTGGACTGAACTACAATACTCACGAGCAACATGTAGAGCTGAGAGAAAGCCGCAAATCCAGAGACCTACAAGATTTATCAAAGTTCAAAGTTTGGCTAAGTCAGCACAACCCTTTTGCTTGCGGCAGTTGTGAATTGGTTTCTCTTTCAACGGGATTGGTATCAGACTCTTCAGTTAATTGAGATGATGCGTATGAAGTTGGCTTAAAAGCAATGGAAAATATGGTGGGAAAATCTTTCAATTACATAAAACTACAGCGGAAGGATATGGTTACAACACAGGCAAGTTTCAAGTCTATCAAAGTGAGATCTAAAGAAGTTTCAATTAACTCCCAGCAAATATTAAATCGATTTTTTTTTCATCTGTGACAGCCCCGTTAAGTTGAAATCTTATTTTGAGTTCGAATTAGCATCTCACCCACCGTCACTATTTGACGAGGCATCAATACGTAAAGGTACGAAAGCATCGTTTATGAAATTATTTGAAGATGGAATTGTTGAAGAAAGCTTCAAGGCAAAGGAAGATGCTTTTGTGATGGATGCTGGATATTTGTTACATGCTGTGGTTTGGAGAAAAAACCAGCACTTTTAAGGAAATAATAGATTCTTATTTAAGCTCTATACTTTGTAAATACGGAAATAAAGTTACAGTGGTATTCAACGGTTATCCCAACTTTCCAACCACAAAACAGCAAGAACAAGAGAGAAGAGCATCAAAGAAATCTTCTCACACAATTTTTTTTAATGAAAATACAGTTTGCACAACACAACAAGCAGACTTTCTAGCAAACCCTCATAACAAAAAGAGGTTGATAGAAGCAATTACAACACGTTGTGTGACTGAGGATATTAAAGTTTTTTCTGCGGAAGGTGACGCTGACACTGTCATTGTTGACCAGGCAATTAAATATGTGCAAACTAATAATACTACAGTTGCTGTCGTGGGAACTGATACAGATCTCTTGGTTTTACTCGTAGCATTAACTCCCCAGCAAGACGCCAAACTTTTCTTCTTAAAGCCTTCGTCGTCAATGTCCAAACTGTACTCTGTCGATTTTCTTATAAATCAACATGTCAAGCAGCAAACTTTACTGCTTTTTTTTTCTCATTCAATGACTGGTTGTGATACGACGTCTGCTTTCTATGGGCTAGGGAAGTTAAAAGCAGCCGACATGATACGTAAATCAACTGATGCTAGATCTCAGGCTGAGCTTTTCACAAAACAAGACATTACAAAAGATATCCTTCTAGAAAGTGGAGAACAGTTTATCCTAAGCATGTACAACTTATCAAAGTTCAAAACTCTCAATGAAGCCAGGTACTTTAAGTTCAAGCAATTAACCGCAAAAAATGTCTCTCAAGTCTAATTTTGATTTAGCAAAACTTCCACCAACTTCAGATGCTGCTCATCAACATATTTTGAGGATTTACCACCAGATTTAAACTTGGTTAGGTTGTAAAATTCCGGCAGAAGAATGGGGTTGGCATTATACATCAAATAACAGACTGATACCTAAGTCCATGACGAATCCTGCTGCTCCAAGTGAACTTCTTCTACTGATATCTTGTAATTGAAAAACATTGTGTGTTACAAACTGTAGTTGTCGTAAAGCTGGGTTCGATTGCACATCTATGTGTGGGAACTGCAGTGGAATGTATTGTAAAAATTATTCAGACCAAACTGATGAAACATTAGAAAATAACCCTTTATACTAAAAAAAAGGAAAAACATAAACGTTGTTTATTATTAGGCCGTGTTAGTTGTGCAGGAATTAATAAGTTATCAAAAATACTATACAATGAAACTTGATTATTTGTCAGCTATAAAAGTGTACTAAGTACAGGATTTTGGTAATGAAAAGTTGAAGTTAAAGTTTTTATATTTCATCATCATAAACTCAATGACTATTCAAGATTAAGGATATGAGTACATACAGCGGTGCCCTTCAGCATCGAGAAACAACGGCGCGGCACTGCTTCGTCTGGCGCGGCGACGCGGTGGCCATTACTGTTCATCGCTCTCTTTGAAGCCATCATTTGAACGGTAACCATTATAGTAGACACATATTTTTAAAGCTAATTAAATTGTCTATAAGTTTTGTGCAAAGCATTTCATTGTATGACGGAATGATAAAAAGGTACACTAGGTTGAAATTCCTTTTTGATTTTGCAGTGGCAGTTTTTTGCATATATTGGAGTATTACGGTGAAATTACGCTATCTACATACAAAGTTTATATGACATAATTTGTTTAGAATAATGTTAGGCGTAAGATTATTAAAAAGTCGCGATTGTAACTTCATTAGTTCTTTAACTGTAAGCATTAAACCAGAGTACTCCTCTTGTAAGGTTGGGGAGTGGGGGGGGGGGGGGGGAGCAAGTGGGGTGGGGGTCGGGACTTTGTGTTTTAACTTTATACTTTATATACTAACATCCTGAAAAAAATCAACTTTCCTCTAATTAGTTGCGACACTAAACCTTTATTGACTGGGCTATCAGTGGTTCACAGAACACGGCTTAGTAACGTCACAAACGAAAAACGCGGCTATGATTTTTACCCATAAACGCCTATATGACACGTCGCCGGTGGTATATCAACAAGGCCAAATTGAAGTTGTTCGGGTCGTCAAATATTTAGGTCTGTACATTGACGATAAACTTAATTGGCAACGTCATCTAAATCACATTACGCAAAAATTAGAACCTAAATTCCCAGTGTTCAAGGCTCTTACCCAACGCTCATGGGGCGCCGCGCCGTCGGTGTTATTGACGGTATATAAAAATATTTTCCGCTCGGTATTAGACTATGGGAGCGCCTTTTTTGACATTATGAAACCTACTCGCTTAATCCAGATGGACCGGTTACAATACCGAGCCCTGCGCATCATCATCGGAGCTCTCCCATCCACACCCACACAGGCTTTATTGGTGGAGACTGGCGAAATACCACTCGCTTTACGGCGTCAGTTTCGTGTGCTAAATATATATTACAGAAAATGTCACTGTCCCACACACCTCTATTAAACAAATTACGCTTATTAAATGAATATTACCAACGCCATCTCTTATCTCAAGATCGTATTCCCGCGCTTTTAACTATGTATCGCCGTCTCTGTCCGTATCGACAGATGATCGTACAAACACGTCTCAACCCAGTGTACACCATCGCATATCAGGTTCACAGCCATCACCCACACATCCTCCAGACTAGTCTCCCCCAACTCACGAAAACGTTTAAATCACCCCCCCCCCCATATCATTTCCCGTACATTCCATGATATTATTAGTCACTATCCTCAACATACCCTGTTTTATACAGATGGTTCAAAACTTGCCCACCCACCTCGCGTGGGTGCAGCTTTTTTCGCCCCGTCATTACAAGTTGAGCGCAAATACGCATTACCCTCTCACACTACAATCTTTACGGCTGAAATCTTTGCCCTTCGTCAGGCTTGTATTTATAGCAAACAACAGGGTCAGTCTCATGTACTCATATGTACTGATTCGCAAAGTGTCCTCCTCGCCCTACAAAACATAATCGTATCCGATAATTGGTTTTTACTTAATTTAGCCCAACAATTGTATGAAATAGAAATGGCAGGAACTAATGTCATCTTAACTTGGATCCCAGGACATTCCCATATCTATGGCAATGTTCAGGTTGATATTTTAGCTAAAGAAGCTGCAATAGGTCAGGGGACACGTATTGATATGGCTCTCCCATATCCTGAACTTCTGCCACATCCTATATGAACTCATCATCCAAGAATGGCGCCTGCAGTGGAGGGAATATGTACGTAAATACTCAACACCATATACATATATTCAATCCTCGATACCGGTTCAGCCGTGGTTTATGCAAGGATCCTATACTCGACGTCACATCACTACTATCATTTGAATGTGATTCAATCATGCTGTCACCCCTGCTTATCTCCATCACATCAATGCTCGTGCTTCTCCTGTTTGTGAGGCCTGCGGTCACTACCAAGGAGATCTTCCTCACATACTTTTTCAATGTCCACAGTATGATACACAACGCTTTAAAATGTACGCTTCTCTTTTCTCCCTGGGTTTTCAATTACCGCTCCATTTGACGACTTTGTTGCATACTCCGGCGGTCCCGCTGGTTGATATCCTCACCAAGTTTTTATGTGACATTGGAAGTTATTTTATAAATTTCACCTTTTTGTGATCCGGTCTTGTTTGTGTACATGTAATTGTCAGTCACCAGGATGGATCACTTCGGTGTGAAGATTTGTACCTTTGTGTCCCCTGTGTTTCCTGGTATTTTTGTAGTTAGAAACTGTCAGATGATGTTACCCCGTGTTTTCCTCACTGTCACAGATCCTCAATTTATCCTTGATGTTTTGTACTTGGTTTTTTGGTCTTTTACTGCCCAACACACGGGCAGTATCCGTCTTGCCATTGGGCGAAGCTCATGTGTGCCCAGTAAAAAGAAGAAGGAGAAGAAGTTTCCCGTTTGTGACAGTGGTCACACGGGTCCCTTCGTGCGCTGTCCTAAAGTAACTCGTGTGTTGGGAGTATTCCTATTCTCTTAGTTTATTTTGTTCTTGTATAGTTATTGTACCTAGTTTATTTCATACATCAGAGGTGAGTAGTGTTTCAATTTCCAGTGTATTCCAACGGAACAAGACAGTGTCGGGGGTGATCGTACCCGTCCACCGGATGACTCCATGGAAATCATATCCACGGATATAATTCACTTGGATGATCCATTAATTTATTTGCAAAATATATCAGACCAAACCCCAGTCATATCCCCACATCTGCACAACCTTCAACTTCGCAGATCATTACGAATGAAACTCTTCCTCGAACATATTCTTCATATCATACTGGCCCTGTTCACATTCATGAAGCAAACGATTCAACTCGCCTTGGCAATCTACATACGATGGGGTTAGGGCGCCTTTTTTATGAACGAAACGTAGGAGGTATCAAAACCATTCAACGTAAAGGACGAAATCGTATTCAGGCTACTTTTCACACTGCCCATAAGGCCAATGTTTTTTTTGACCCACCCCATTCTCCCAGAAAATAATTATAATGCTTTTATTCCCTCGTCCAATATACACCGAATTGGTGACTTACGAGGCATTGATACTACTCTAACATTAGAGGAAATCATTTAGTACTTTGCATTTCCAGTATCCGTAATAAAAGCTCAGAGAATGAATAGGAGAAAGTTTACTGATGGAAAGGCCGAGTATATAACAACTGGTACGGTCAAACTCACTGTTGAATCTCAAAAATTACCCTCTCATGTCATGATATATAACGCCATTTTAGAGGACTAAGTTTTAATTTTCACACCAATTGTATGCCAGCGATGCCAACGATATGGCCATGTTAGCCAACAAAACCGGGCCCGTGCCCACCGTTGCGGACGGTGTGTACAGGGTCAAATCACTTCCGACTGCACAAAAACAATTTCCGTATACGTACACTACTGTCGGTGCAGAATTATGTGCACCCCAGTTTGGAGATAAACAGCAAAATAACCGAAAGGCCTATGGAGAAACAAGTAACATCACCAGTTTCCTTGTTTATTTCTGCGTTGTTTGATGATAAAGGTAACTGGGAACGTATTTCAATATCGTTTATGGCAGGTGTAATGTAAAAAGTACCGGGTTTTGGCGGGTTTCGAACATGGTCACCAACGTTTCGAGTGAAACGTCAACTTAAGAGATTCACAACCCTCAACGCCGTTGTGCTACAGTAACCAAATTTAAATATGTGCTAGTGAGATATGTTGTTTGTGTGTATGTGAAGTTTCAAAATGTTATCTCCAACACAAACAACGAAACAATCAACAATGTGAAAGGCTCGCATTTCGAAACAGGACTTCCGTAGAAGTTTGTTCTTGGGTGTGTTGTATTCCACAAACTAGGAATGTTACAAAAAGGTAGCGGGAGTAGTGGTGGGGTGCGTTAGAATTCTCCTTACTAACCTACTGTTATATTTTGTCTTAGGGACTTGGTTTGTGGGTAGAGGGGGTAAAGACCATTCATTTACATCAAACAAACTTTTTTTGTAACATTCCTAGTTACCAAAATACAAGAATTTCAAAATTGAAATTGAAATAAAATTATGTATCTAGTTTATGTCCTCTCTGGAACTTGGTCGGAGTGTATATATGCTTTTACTCTGTGACGATGTTAGTTGTATTTTGCTCAATGTGTTAAGATGTAGATTGAGATGTGTGTGCATATTAAAGTGCTATAATATCTTTTATTCAAAACATAATAGCTATAATGTAGTCTTGTGTAGTTCGCGAACGAACTAGTTCGGAAGAGCGGGTCCCACAGACGAACTACCGAACTAGTTCCCAGATCCCTCGCTTGTTAGTTCGTTCGATCCTTTTAACAGCGCGAGAGCGCGGGACCCCGTAGCTCGTCACCTCGTCACATCACCACTCATTGCACAATCACATGCGCTTTGGTTCGTTCAGTCAGTTAGTTCGGTGCAGTTGATTGGGTGTATCTATTGTTAGTTGCAAGATTGTCAAGTTTTGGCGCGGTGCGGCGAATGTTGAATGTTGGTTTATAATACAGTAATAACAGCATAACACACTACTAGTGCTAACACGCTAACAGGTAATAACTACCTTATATTTGTAATGTAATACAGTGGCGGTTCATAAATTGAAGTTACTGATAGTTAACTGATTTAGATGTGGGGATAATTCCACGGTTTTATTTAACTTGGTCATACGGGATTATTTGAAAATATCTTCATTTATTTAGAAAATTGGCGAACTATATTTCACTTCGGCAGGAAAATTCTCAGAAATTTGGCTGAAAGATTCAACTATCAGCATCTTTGAAAGCACAAACTGTCCTTATGACAGGTGGATAATAAAGAGACCACTATCCCATAAAGGGTTATTAGTATTGGTAATATTGCTTGTGCGGCATAGCCTACTTAACCTGTACCCAATAGTAGAAGTATTTTTGTTACCATATATAATGGTATTTTTATTTACTAAAATAAACGTATTTAGAATATTATATAAGTAATATTTCTTCAAACGGAAATTTAATCCGGCAAATGAAAACAAAACACGCTTTCATCCAATTAACAATTGAAAGACAAAATAAAGAATTTAAAAAATTAACAAATCCATTTAAAAATTAAAATACTACGAGTACGCTCACAATGTATGTAAAGTAAAAAACAAGTAGTTCCGTGAAGAACTATACAGCCTATTTTCATATATCCTACTTATGTTAACTGCCACTATCAACATACGAAATTTCAGTTTGATTGCTCTAATAGATTCGTAGATATTGAGAACCGACTAAATATTTCGGATGGTCGCCATGTTGGATTTATGATCACCAGGTTATTTAAAGTCCTATAGGTGAACTGATAGCTCCCAGCCGCGAACTACTACGCGCACCAGTGCCTGACGAGTAATGAGTGGTGACAGACTGCTATAAAAAACGAGGAGTGCGTGCAGTAGCAATGCGAGCGAACGATCTGTCTTCGAGATGGGAACTAACGAACTAAAAGAGCGAACTAGTTCGCTAAGGAGCTGCGAACTAAACTGATCGCTCCCAGCCGCGAACTATCATGCGCAAGACTACTATAATGTGCTTTTTTCAAAACATAATAGTTGGCGACGAGGAATTGGGACTTGATTCACCGGTACAGATATAGCCTATATCAATGAAGTACGGTATTTACGTCGTCTGTTTCAACGGCCACGTGAGTAAAATCAAGAATCAGGCAAATCGACATGAAATTTACACAGAGTACTTGTAAATGATCCTAAGCAACTCATTGTATATTCAGCTGTGTGTACTTGCATGCCACATATTCAAAATAATATTTATCGCAATTCGAAATTTGAGGTTATGCAATGTTATTTTTTCTCAAGCCAAGGACAATATTCGGTCATCGATCACTACCCAGTGTGTTTTAAATCGGTTATCTTGAAACATTTTATTATATTTGAACTCTGATTTTTAAAATTGTTTCCAAGTTCCGTCAAGATGGTCGCAAATCAGTTTCAACAATTACCGGTATTGAACATTTTTACCGATTCTCAAGAGAAGTTACTTGAAAGGTATCAAGCTCACCAGTCCGTCACAACCCCACAAGCCACTAACATCACACCTTTTGAAAACTTTGATTCTGAAAAGGAAAAATTCGGGACGTATTTAGAACGATTTGAGAATTACGCAAACTTCAACAATGCCACCGATCCAACAAAGAAAGCTCAGTGTACATCAATAGGGGCAATTCATTACAACAATCTCTCTGCATTTTTAGGCCCTGATAAGCCAATCAAGTCTTTCGGTTATAATGACCTAGTAAAACATTTCAAGCAAATACTGTCACCTCAATTCTCAACCGTGGTTTCCCAACACTATTTTTTGAACGTCAATCAAAAAGAAAGTCAAAATATTGCAGGATTTTTTGCCACTCTTAGAAGCCACTTACTAGACTGTGACTTTTATATTCAGTGTACATGTGACGCCAGAATTTCAATCGCGGATGTTTTTCTTCGTGCACAATTTATACGTGGCTTGCGAGATAATTGGATCAGAGAGAAACTTCTCCAGTCTAATGACACGAAATTTTATGATCTGAAGAAGGCTATAGCCCTGGAAGCATCGCGGTATGAGAGTAATCAGCTGTCAAAACAGCTCACTGCACCGTCAGACACTGTAGAGGACACAAACATAGTAACAAAAGCCACAGGTTCATATAATGACCGAAGTATGAATCAATATAGCAGTGATTCACGTTTTGTTCAACAGCCTAGCCCAGGCTCTCACTCACGTTCACAGTCCAGGGGCCGCCGTAGTTCTGTCAATTATAGAGCACTAGGTATTGTTGGATTATGCCTGAATTGTGGAAATTTAAACCACAGGTCAAGAGATTGTCGCACAAACTGAAACTCTCTTAAATGTAGGTCATGTAGGAAAGTGGGACATGTTGCAAAAGTTTGTATCACTACACTACACTTCTGCAACAGTCAAATACACACAACATTGCAACTGAGAATATAGATGACAACTTGCATGACCACCCTGAAACCAATTTCGGGATAGGACAACTGGAATGCATCGAAGATCTCTTTGAAGTAGGACAAGAATCACTGTTAAACTCAACAATAAATCACAAAGATTTGAAGTCGACTCGGGAGCAAAATATTCACTCATCCCAGAGAACGAATGTTCAACCTTGGGTCTTGGTTTGCCATTGCAGCCAACAAATGTCTGTTTTCGATCATATTCTGATCATGTTATCAAACCCAGAGGAAAAATTGTTGTCACAGTATCATACAAAGGAACAGAAATTGTTGCAGATCTTTTTGTAGTTCCGCAAGGCCATGCCGCATTGCTTGGTCGTGTTTGGATCAGGGGCCTCGGCCTTGATCTGAAGGAAATTGACAAAAACACAAATCAATCACTTCACACTGAATCTGTCAACTCAGTGCAGTCAATTCAGGATATTTTACATCAGTATAGTACAATCTTTGAAGAAAAAATTGGATGCGTTCCCAATATTGAAGTAAAACTGCAACTCAGAGAGGGGGTGAAACCTGTCTTCAATCGTGAACGTGATGTCCCTTTTGCTCTTCGGGAACGCGTCGAATAGGACCTCGCTTCATTGGAATCAGACGGAGTTATTTCTCCCACAGCTTTAAGTGATTGGGGATCGCCTCTTGTTATCCCAAAACCGGATGGGGGAGTTAGCTTATGTGTCGACTACAAATGTGGAGTAAATTCAAGGTTGATTTCTACAAACCGTCCCATAAGACCAGTTAATGATGTTCTACATAGTCTTAGAAACTCAAAATTTTTCTGCAAGTTAGACTTATACAAGGCATATCTACATCTGAAGGTTGATGAAGAAGGTAGTATGATTCAAACTATATCCACTCACAAAAGAACCTTCAGGATGCACCGACTGAGTTTTGGCATCAAAACTGCCCCCTCAGAATTTAATAGGATATTATCACAGATCCTTCATGGTCTTCCAAAAGCTGAAGCTTATTTTGACGACATCATAATACATGGTATAACGAAGGAGGAGTGCACCAATAACTTAATAGCCTGTCTAGAACGGCTTTCAAAAAATAATCTGCATTTGAACAAAAGCAAATGCTCATTTTTCAAAGAAAACATAGACTACCGAGGGCATATTGTATCATATAATGAGATCCGCAAGTCACCAGAGAAAGTTCAAGCTGTGTCACAAATGCCACGCCCTAAAAGCAATGAAAAAATGAGACGCTGTAACATAAGGTTACAATGTTATTATGTTACTGTTCTATTAGAATTAGTTGTAGGTTAGAAAAATGGCGCTTGATAGGAGTGCTATATAGGAGTGTCATACACTATCCTATTTTATGATCTCTATGCATTTTCGATGTTCTTCTTTTTGATGCTATTTTGTTTTATATATATCTTTGACTTCTTGTGAGGAGTCCATACTAGTAGATTTAGTGTTGGAGATTTGGTTATTGGTTATACATGAGAAGATATGAAAGAATTGTGAAGAGAAATTGTGAAGGAAATGTGTCCCTCAGGGTAATCAAATACTACCACACCCCAGAACAGATTTGAACAGTTACATAATGACGCACCAACGAGGAGCACGAATGGGGGAGATGAACCTTAGTGATTTCCAAATGATCATGGAGCAGTTGACCAAGAGGAGTGACATCATTGATACGCGGAGTGAACGGATATGTGAGTGGATAGACTCAATGAAAGTACAAATGGAGAAAATATGTGAAGTATGTGATGCTGCAGTTGCTGAAATAGAAGGAAATGATAGAAAACTAAATGAAGAAGGGAATAAGAAGCTAGAAAAGTATCAACGAGGTGGGGGGCGCGAAGAAGAAATGAAAGACGGACAAGAGAGAGAACAAGGTGAAATGGAGGAGGATAAAACTGAGGACAAGGAAGAAGATGAGATAGAGGGCAAGGTAGAAGGGAAAGGAGAAACAGATAACGGAGAAGAAGAAATGAAAGACGGACAAGAGAGAGAACAAGGTGAAGAAGAACAAGGTCAAATGGTGGAGGAGGATAAAACTGAGGACAATGAAGAAGATGAGATAGAGGGCATGGTAGAAAAGAAAAGAGAGATGGATAACGGAGGAGGTGAGATGGAAGAAACTGAAGAAGAGAAACTACTAGCAGATGAAGTTGGTCATGTGCAGGACAATAGCAGCCAAGAAAAAGAGGTTAAAGATGAGGGTGAAAGTGCAAGAGTGAGTCATGAAGAAGACAGCATACTGGAAAAAGATAAGGTGAAGAAGCGTTGGAGAAGGAAGATGGGGATGAAAAAGATGTGATGTAGGATGAAGCGAAAGGATGTGTTGAATAGTATGAGAGAGACAAGAAAGAAGAAGAGAAAAATGAGGAAGGGAAGGAGAGAGGTACGGTGGAGATGGAAGATGAGAAGTACAAGGTACGGAATGACATGGCGGATGAAGAGAAAGACGAGATGGAAGGTAGAGGAAGAAAGGAGAATGGAGAAGGAGAAACAGGTGAACAGGAAGAACGAAAAGTGGAAGAATGAGAATGGGGAAGGGAGTGATTTTGAGGATGAAGATGAAGTTCTCAGTAGTGATATCATGAATTTGGATTCTGTTAGTGATGGAGAAACAGTTTGCAACCAGTATCGCAATACATTTGATAATAATGTAGTTATGATTATGGGTATTATGTTGTGAATGATATGGTTGAAGTTTCACGAGAGTCTTCGTGTGTTCCGAGTGTGAGTTGTGAGGAAGGTGCAAATTTGACATACGATGATGACAGTATTGGGTGGAAAGTGTTTAATCTGGATATTAATAGATATGATTATTTATACATTCGAGATGGTAGCAACATCGACAAGAGCAGTGCAGATGATGAAAAGTGTGGAGATGGCATGTCTTTATCAAATGAACTCATTTCTTTAGCGCTTCGAGATTTAATATTGGAAAGTGGATTGCAGCTTGGTGATGGGTTGGATTCAGAAAATGTAGTTGCTACTTCAGGGATCCTTACACCAGATAGTCAAGGGGAGATGTCTGTGGAACAAATACAGAAGGAGCCGGCAGTTATTGGGACTGACGCATCATTACTTTCTGAGGTGGTTGAGGAAGTGAATTTTGACCATTTGGGAAGTGACTCGGGAGAGAGGAGGCATTTTAGAAGTGGCTTTTTGGAAACATATGCCAGACGTGGACAAGTTAACAACAGTGAAGATTTATGCCAACCTCGACTTCCTTCTGTAAATAATGATAATTGATAAGGCATCTTACTGTGTGTGATATCTTAGTGTATATGTATTGTGTTGTATTTTCATTTATGTTATTTTATGAATGTGATCCTCATGTGCTTCTCACATGAGAATCACATTAGGGGGTGAATTGTAACATGAGGTTACAAAGTTATTATGTTACTGTTCTATTAGAATTAGTTGTAGGTTATAAAAATGGCGCTTGCTAGGAGTGCTATATAGGAGTGTCATACACTATCCTATTTTATGATCTCTATGCATTTTCTATGTTCCTTTTTTGATGTTGTTTTGTTTTTGTTTTTCTTATTCCGTGATTTTATATATATTGTTAATTCCATGAGTATCTGTTGAGATTTTCTGTGGAGATTATTGGTTTGTTCTGTTAGTTGAAAGAAATATGAAAAGGAGGAGATGTTTTACATAAGAGAAGAGAGGTAATGGAGTCTTATTAGAGTTATGCGTTGGTTATATAGTGAAGAAAGAAGTATTATTGATGAGTGGAAGGAAAGATAGCCTAATTGAAATAAAATTTTTAATGAAAAGTAAAAGTGTATGCGAAGAGCGATTAAGACGGATACTGCAGTAAGAATAGGAGTGGAAATAATAATGATTTATCTCCCTCTTATGCTATAATAACAACGACCCGAGTAGAACAGTTAAAACGCTTCCTTGGTATGGTGACTTATTACGCAAAGTTCATTCCTAATTTTTCAACGAAGTCCCACCCATTACGGCAGTTATTGCGGAAAGGTGAACGGTTTTTCTGGTATGCAGCATGTGAAGCAGCTTTCTTGAATCTCAAGTCCGAGTTACGTAGTGAACGTGTCCTTACCCCATTCAATCCATCACTGCCTATCATCTTGTCAACCGATGCCAGTCCTACTGGTGTTGGAGCAGTATTAAGTCATGAGATGGATGGCCAAGAAAGACCCATCCCTATGCATCACGTGCCCTAACACCAGCAGAATGTAATTACAGTAGGCTTGACCGGGAAGCGCTGGCAATAATTTTCACCACAACACACTTCGACAACTATGTTTTTTCAAGAAATTTCATTCTTGTGACAGACAATGAACCTCTGTCTCGTATTTTTCATCAGAACAAGGGCCTGCCACAAATGACATCTGCAAGGCTTCTAAGATATGCATCGTTTCTATCCGGGTTTGACTACACGGTAAGAGTGAAAAAGGGAAAGATAACGAAAATGTTGAATATCTATCCCGAGCCCCTGTTGCATCTATCTCGCCAAACATTGAAACATCAATAAATGCAGAAGATTCACAACTCTGTGCTGAAACGATTCTTCAAGTGTCAAGTGAAACCATTACATACGAAACTATCCGTGATGAGACTATGTTAGACCCAGAACTTAGAACCACCCTGCAACGTCTTCAAACTCAATCCTTGGATGAACCATATACAGTTGAAAATGGTATTCTATTCCGTCAAGACCGAATTGTTATCCCAAAGAAACTACAAAGATTTTTTTTGAAGAGTTACATTTAACATACCTCGGCATCGTGAAAACAAAACAGTTAGCAAGACGATATGTCTACTAGCCGCAATTAGACAAAGACATTGAGAAGCTTATCAAATCTTGTGAAGATTCCGCGCAGACTCGTTCAAATCCACCAAAAGCTCCAATTCACCCCTGGGATGAACCAGAAGAAAATTGGGAATGCATACACATTGACTATGCGGGACCATTTGATAACCACCATTTCTTGATGTGTGTTGACGCGAAATCCAAGTGGGTCGAAGTCCGAATGGTGAAAGACGCTCCATCCACTGCAACTACCCGTACTATCAGTCTGCTTGACAATATGTTTACCGTACATGGGTACCCGAATGTCCTTGTGTCAGATAATGCCACTATCTTCACGAGTGATGTATTCAGATCCTATTGCAAGGAGAGAGGGATTTTTCAGAAATATATTGCACCAGGGCACCCAGCAACCAATGGGCTAGCCGAGAGAAACATCCAAACTTTGAAGAGACGACTTCGTGCTGCTGTAAATTACCCAGCACCATTATCGACTAAGTTACAGAACAACTTGTTTCAATACAGAGCAACGCCATTGGCATGTGGACAGTCTCCAGCTGAACTATATTTGAAACGTCGGCTACGTATCCGGTTGGATGCTCTTCTTCCAAACCAAAAGAGCTTGACTACATCCAGTTTCTCACCCCCTGTTCGCTCTTTCAAAGTGGGAGAGAGAGTGCAAGTCCGGATTCACCAGAAAAACCGTGATATTTGGCAGTTTGGTGTTATACTAACTAAACTCGGCCATCCCCACTGCGATGTGAAATTGGATTCCGGACGAATTTTAAAGCGGCATGTTGACCAGTTATTATCGACTCTCGTGCCAAAGAAATATAAGCATGTCACTTTTGCTCCAACAAATCCTCCTGTACGTGGTGTTCCATATATACCAACACCAAACCAGTCAAGACTAGAGAATGATGATATTCCTCCTGCAACCCACACTTCATATGATACAAGGCAGACCATCCTGCAACCAGATGAACGCCCTGATCGAAACAGCCTTCCACCATCTGCTGATAATTATTTAAGAAGTTCAGCCAGAGACAGGCGACCTCCTCAGTATCTGCAAGACTATGTGCCCGAATAAATATGAATAGTTCCTTTTATTTGTTTTTATATAAGTGGGGGAGACTATTATGTATCTGGTTTATGTCCTCTATGGAACGTGGTCGGAGTGTACATATGTTTTTACTCTGTGACGATGTTAGTTGTATTTTGCTCAATGAGTTAAGATGTAGATTGAGATGTATGTGCATATTAAAGTGCTATAATATCATTTATTCAAAACATAATAGCTATAATGTGCTTTATTCAAAACATAATAGGTAAGTTTCCATCTTCACACCAATTGTATGCCAGCGATGTCAACGATATGGCCATGTTAACCAACAAAACCGGGCCTGTGCTCACCGTTGCGGACGGTGTGCACAGGGTCACATCACTTCCGACTGCACACAAACAATTTCCGTATACGTACACTACTGTCGGTGCAGAAATTATCTGCACCCCAGTTTGGAGATAAACAGCAAAATAACCGAAAGGCCTATGGAGAAACAAGTAACATCACCAGTTTCCTTGTGTATTTCTGCGTTGTTTGATGATAAAGGTAACTGGAAACGTATTTCAATATTGTTTATGGCAGGTGTAATGTAAAAAGTACCGGGTTTTGGCGGGTTTTGAACATGGTCACCAACGTTTCGAGTGAAACGTCGACTTGAGAGATTCACAACCCTCAACGCCGTTGTGATACAGTAACCAAATTTAAATATGTGTTAGTGAGATATGTTGTTTGTGTGTATGTGAAGTTTCAAAATGTTATCTCCAACACAAACAACGAAACAATCAACAATGTGAAAGGCTCGCATTTCGAAACAGGACTTCCGTAGAAGTTCGTTCTTGGGTGCGTTGTATTCCACAAACTAGGAATGTTACAAAAAGGTAGCGGGAGTAGTGGTGGGGTGCGTTAGAATTCTCCTTACTAACCTACTGTTATTTTTTTTGTCTTAGGGACTTGGTTTGTGGGTAGAGGGGGTAAAGACCATTCATTTACATCAAACAAACTTTTTTGTAACATTCCTAGTTACCAAACTATAAGAATTTCAAAATTGAAATTGAAATAAAAAAATAAAAAAAAAATATTATAAAAATAATGGACATAAAACCATTCTTTTAAGCCTATATAACACTTTTTAGGATGATTAGTTGAAAAAAAATATCGCATACTTTCAAAATTGAACATTTTTGTTTTTTGTCCTAGAGACCGAAAACTTGGTTTGTAGGTAGAGGGTTTAAGGCCCATTTGTTTATTTCAAATAAACATTTATGTAAAATTCCTAATTTTGGAAATATAGTCCATTTTGAAAATATCGTTTTGGAAAAAATTGATAAATACACTGATTTTGGACTGAGAGTGGAATAGAGGTAGGTGTAAGAGTTAACATGTGACTTTTTAGAATTTTTAGTTTAAACATAATAAATAGCCTACTTTTCAAATATTGTTTGAGAAATTTGAAAAATACACTACTTTTGGACTGAGATTGGGATAGAGGTAGGTGTAAGAGTTAACATATGACATTTTAGGATTTTTAGTTTAAACATATAGCCTACTTTCCCAATATTTTTTGGAAAAATTGAAAAATACACTATTTTTGGACTGAGGGTGAGATAAAGGTAGGTGTAGGAGTTAACATATAACATTATATGATTTTTAGTTTAAACATATAGCCTATTTTCCCAATTCAACTTTTTAGGAAAAAAATAAAATTATATTGTTTTTGAATAGGTGTGGGAGAGAGAGGTAAGAGTAAGAGTTGAGAGTCAATCATTAACCTTAGAATACTTTGGATTGGAATTTTAATGTGTTGTTGTTGCTTACAAACATGGCGGTAAGCATTTTGCTGCCATAAAAAGAGCTGAGATACTTTCCAAGACCAAAAGAATAAATCCACTAAATAAAAGTAACTTGTCAAATAAGCCAATACGAAAGCCAATATAAAAGCCAACATAGAAAGCCAACATGAAAAGCCAACACAAAAGCCAACATAAAGGCCAACACAAAAGCCGACATAAAAGGCAACACAAAAGCCAACATAAAAGCCAATTTAAAGCTAACATAAAAAGCCAGTACAAAAAAGCCAACCTCAAAAGCCAACATAAAAGCCAATACACAAAAGCCAACAAAAAGCCAATAAAAAGCCAACAAATGGCCAACTTAAAGAGCCAACATAAAAGCCAACATAAAAAGCCACTACAAAAAGCCAACATAAAAAGCCAACAAAAAGCCAACATAAAAATGCCAATACTTAAAACCAATACAAAAGCCAACACAAAAGCCAATACAGAAGCAAACATATAAACCAATACATAAACGCCAATACATAAACTGACATGAAAGCCAATACAAAAAGCCAACATAAAAAGCCAATAAAAAGCCAACATAAAAAGCCAATACAAAAGCCAACACATAAACTAATCTATGGGGTCTAAAACGTCGGCTAGTCGTCTTCGCTTCATGTGTAAACTTTTCTCTTTAACGTCACACCACTTGTTAATTTCCAGAGTTAAATCTGTTTAGTACAGACAACTTGAGGGTTTACGGGGTCGGCTACATTAATAATGTGGTTATGATTAGCCGTATAGCCATCGGCAGTGACCTGGGGTACATTGTCATATAACTCTCGCACCTTGTTATCCGAATACTCTTTTGTGGTGGCATCGGTAGAAACTTGAGGATGCTTCACATAGGTTAACCACTTTCCATTATAGTCATAATCTCCCCGTTAGCGGCTTCGGTGGCGTAGTCGGTAGCATGCTGAACTGCTGTGCCCAAGATAGCGGGTTCAAACCCGGCTGAAGTCGTCGGATTTTTTAAGAGCGTTGAAAATCCTTCAGTATGCCTTCCTTCGGAGGGGAAGTAAAGCCGGCGGTCCCATGTCATAGATTTATGGCATGTAAAAGATCCTTTCACAGACTGAACTTGTGTAAAGCAAAATTGTTAGGTTAGATTTCGCCAGAACGCTCTATCATAGTTCCAACGTTCACCACTAGGTATCATTGATATCTGGTGGCGAAAGTTGGAACTACTTGAAATTGAACGGAACTTGTAGCTCACCCTTTAAGGTGTCCGCTGGAAGCAGCTACAGACTCAGGCGAGCCGAACATGTCTTCGGACACTCCCGGCACTAAAAGCCATACGATAAATAAATAAATAATCTCCCCGTTTAGTGCGTGCCACCACTGACCTATCCACATAGTGTTTATTGGCGAAGATAAAATGAAAAATTTAAAGATAACTAACGTAATTAAAGTTAGACAATAAATCAAGTACAAGGTGTGTACTTTAAGGAATTTCTAAGTAAATATCCTAGAAAGAGTAACAACTTCGGAAATAACAAGAACAAACAAAAAACAGGAAGAATAAAATAGAAGTTTCTATAACTTCTTATATTAATGCTGAATTACTTGGTTGGATTATGCAAATAGGGCAGGTCACTTATTGTGAAACCTGAAGAGAAAAATCGAAAGGAAGTTTCTAGACCTCCTATGTTTAAGTAGGAATCACGAGACAAATGGGGCAAGTTTCCCTTTCGTGAAACCTAGAAATAACTCACTTATGAGTTGAAAGAATTGCATTCCCTAATTAGAAGGGAGAAACAAGATAATTTGAGACGTCTACCAGACACGTAGTTATGCAGACATTAATTCGTTGTATATGGAGCAAAAAAGGGAGGGCACTAGTTGAGAGTGACACGTCATTGATAAAGACCTAAAGTAACAATTTTATTATTTTGGTTTGTTATTAAGGGGTTTGGGAAAGATCAAATGGAATTGAGGATAAGTGTTCATGGCCGTATTTATTGTAATCGGACGAGCGCGACGCGGATGAAATGTTGAACAAACACTGTTTTTCACTATAGTCTGTTGAAATAGATGAAAAGTTCACTGTAGTAGCACAAACGTTTATGGCAAAGAAAGTTATTGCAATTATGGAAAATAACTAGTTAAACTAGATTGGCGAGAGTCTATTGCTTGTGAAAGTTATAGATCACCGTTAAATGCGCCGAGAAAAGAAATCCCAACGGAGGAAGAAAAATTAGCTATTGATAAGTAATTCATAAGGAAGATTTCTTAGTTAGAAAAGGTATTCCCACAGGCGAGTGGAAAATACATGACGGTATAACTGGTAGATAGAGTGCAGATTCTGGAAGATTCCAGAGCAATCCTGACTGAAGAATAGGGCAAAGTTATTCCAGCGGTGGAACGAGCTAAGTATTTTATAGACAGTGGGTAATTCAATGGTATCCCACGTTGTGAGAAGATCTCTCATTTAATAAGCATAAGAAATGCTGCTTCCTATTAAGATCGGCTTAGACAAACCAAAGCCCAACATGGAAAATCCCGCGAAAGATGATTATTGCCACAAATATAGTAATTTCACACTGCCTATAAAATGATCATTAAAAGCATGTAGCTATATAAAATCCATTAAAATTAGTTGAAGAACGTAGAAGTAGTACTTAGATTGGCTTCATGGTGGTGTATTCTTGGAATACACGGTATGAGAGAATATAAAGTTTAATGCTCTTTGCTTGTTCATTCCTTCCTCTTTATCAAACACCAACAGTGATCTTCTATTTTCTCTTTGGTGATCATGTCGCTTATATCTTTTGTGAGTCTGTTCTAGATATATATCTTCCATGACCCACCTAGCGTCATCTAGCAGCGAATCTCTGAAGCTCTTCAACTCTTCCTGGTGCAAGAGGACTTCCTTTTCCATCTGGCCACCAGATCTTGCTACCATCGCCAGCTGTTATCTCCATGAGCAAGAGACTTTCGTCTACTTTTTCACTCACCATGCTGTGCTAGTATCGCCTGTTATCAACTCTTTGAAGACCTTCTCCTCAAGAGAATTTCATTTCTTATGTTGGTTATGCTGATATGTATACCTTTTGTCTCCTACCCCCACTCCTTTCCCTTCCTTGGTCCCTCTGTGCGTCGCTGAGTGGGTCTCACTAGTGCGCCGGCCGTCGACTCAGTTAAGGCTCAACTAGAGCTAGCCTCCTGCCCTAACGAGGCATTTTCAGATTCCACGCCATGTGGTAACTTTAAACATCAAAGGGAACTTCACCTTCGATATGCAATCAAGTTAAGTACAAACTTCAAGTTTTAACCTCATCTTCATGGTTTTAACTTCTACATGCTTTTAACGATCTTTTATAGGCAGTGTGAAATTATTTATTTTTTGAAATAATCACTCTTCGCGGGATTTGCCATGTTGAGCTTTTGTCTGTCTAAGCCAACCTTAATGGAAAGTAGCTTTTCTTAAGCTAACCAAATGAGAAATCTTCTCACCACGTGGGATATTATTTATTACCCGCTGTCTATAAATCACAAAGCCAATTCCTCCGCTGGATTAACTTTGGCCCCATTCTTCTATTAAGATCGTTCTGGAACCTTCCAGATCCTGTACTTTATCTACAAGTCTTGCCGTTATGTATTTTTCACCCACTTGTGGGAATACTATTTAAAATGAGGAATCTTCATTATAAATTACTGCAATAGCGAATTTTCTTCCACCGCTGGAATGTTCTATGGCGCATTTAATTGTAATTCACAAACTCCTCAAGAAATAGACTCTCGCCGACCTCGTGCAACCAGTTATTTTCATCATTGCAATAACTTTCTTTCCCATAAACTTTCGTGTTACTACAGTGAATTTTTCATCTATTCAAAAGACTATAGTGAGAAACAGTGCTTTCAGTATTTCTTCCGCGTCGCGATCGTCCGTTTACATTAAATAAGGCCATGAACATTTATCCTCCATCCCAATCGATCTTTCCTAAACCTTCTACTAACAAACCATATTAATAAAATTATAAATCTGGATCATTTCCAATAAGGTGTCACTCTAACGAAGTGCCCTTCCATCTTGTTTGTTTAGCATTACTTAATTTCTGCATAACTACGTGTTTTATACACGGTTCAAACTTACATTGTTTCTACCTTATAATAAGGGAAAACAATTCTTTCAACTCTTGAGTGAGTTATTTCTAGGTCTCACGAAATGGAAACTGCCCCATTTAGCTCGTGATTCCTACTTAAAACATAGGAAGTCGAGAACCTTCCTTTGATTTTCTCTTCAGGTTCACAGTAAGTGACCTGCCCTTATTTGTATAATTAACCAACATTAATTCTGTATAAATATAAGAAGTTGTAGGAACTTCTCCTTTATTCTACCCTCTTTCTTCGTTGTTATTTTCGAAGTTGTAACTTTTTCTAAAATAGTTACCTGGAAATTTCTTAAAGTACACTCCTTGTACTCAGTTGAATGTTGAAACTTTAATTACTTCATTTGTCTTTTTCAAATCTTACAAAGATTTTAGTACATATATAAGGTTTGAAACCTAAAGAATTGTTAAGTGCCTGGAGCAAACGTTTAATGTTTTCTGAGGTCTGTGACCCCAAAATTGTTAACCAAATTGAAAATATATATTTATTAAAGTTATCAACTTCTTTTGAATTGTTAAATAAATTAAGCGTTTCTTTTTGCCTTTTCATTTTTCTAGTACAACGGTTAGGCAAGATCCTGTCCTCCTTGGCTCTCCCTACTCGATGCTATTAAATCTATTGATAGGGCTTTCACCACTCGTTGCATTTGAGCAAGAACTCTTAGTGGTAATCTCGTTAAAGTTTCTCTTAGCTTTAATAGCTAATTCTAACTGGTCAGTAAGGCAAGTAAAGCTCGCTACGCCAGCTACCTGCTTGTGGAGATCCTCTCCGAAAACTTATGGTCAGTTTTCCAAAAGATAAGTGTTTTTCTTTGCCTAAACTTTTAGCCGGCCTCTCGCTGAGTAAAAGCTTAGCCATTTCCAAATGCAACCATTGGTCCACTTCCCAAAATTACTCCCCAAGGTATAATTTTTTATCATTATCCTTCCTGGAAGCACTTGGTTGCTTTTTCGGGAACTCTATAACTTCGAAAACTGGAAATACCAAACCTGATTCAAATTATTGGCATCCTTCGAATTACCTTGCAAAAACGAATTTCTTTGAACATGCATACAATAAATCTGTTACTCTCAGTCTTGCCAGACCAACACTCTTCCCCATAGTAGTCTTATGCCTGCTTGAGAGGGAATATACTAAGGCCACTCTTTTGCAAACCGCCCAAGTCCTAGCTGTATTTCCCGTCAGCTTAGACCAAGCTCTTACCCATTTTAGGTATCAGAGAACGGATTTTCAGTGGAAACCGCCTCTAAGTGCATTAAAGGTTAAATTTATAACTTTTATGGAACTCTCATCCTATTTCTCTATCCTTTTTCTCCAGTCCGAAACCCACTTCCTTTTCTTAATCATCTTCCCTTGGTGGGTGGGTTATTCCTCAGCCAATAATTTACCCACATGGCGAAGGTGAAGTTCCCTTTGACGGTTGAGATTAAAGTTCCAACATGGCGTGGAATTAAAAGATTGCCTCTTGAGTTGAGGAGGCGAGCTCTAGTTGAGCTTCAACTGACTTAGTCGACCGCCGGCGTACAAGTGAGGGCTGCTAGACGCAGCGAAAGCACACTAGCCTAGACGGCATGTTTAACAAGAAGGTGAGTGCACTGTGAGAGTGAGCAGTTGCTCACGACGTGGAGCAGTGTAGAACTGAAGTGAAGAACAAGAAGTGACAGAGCGGGCTGCTGCGCGCGCGGAGGAGAGCGCAGTAGGAGGAGGGGAGAAGAGGGGGGTAGCGGGAGAGTAAGGGGGGAACAAAGAGATTACACATAAACATGAAACAACTTTACAAAAATATTTTTTTTGGAGCGGTGTCTTCATGGAGTAGTAGATTGGTGAAGAACATGACGCCCTGCGGATTAATGTGGAAGTCTTCATGGTTTGAAGCGATGGAAGTTCGGAAGGCAGCGATGGGACGCTGTCAGGCTGGTTCAGCAGAATATACGTTTCTGTAAAAAACTGACAGAAAAAATAAACAAATCCACGGGGCAAGCGGGAGGTAACGGTTCGATGTTGGTGTGTGCGGGAAAGAAATTTAAATAAATGGACTGATATAAAGTAATGAACAGCAAAAGCTAATTCTTTCTTTCCGTCTATTTGCAAAAATACACCACTTGTCACGTGACATATTCTACAGTTTAGACTTGCTTTAAGACTGGCTATGACGTCACACATAGCTCACCTAACCTAATGTAACATATCAGAACCTAACCTAACCCCATGTGTTTGCTATTAAATTGGCTTATGTATTGACTTTTTGGATTGGCTTTTGTGTTGGCTTTTGTTTTGGCTTATGTATTGGCTTTTGTGTTGGCTTATATATCGGCTTTTTATTGGCTTATTTGTCAAGTTATTTTTGTCAATGTATCTAGTAGATTTTTTATTGATCTTGGAAAGAATCTCAAAGACTGGGAATATTTAAAGATTTAACCTCAACTCACCTAACATAACCTAACTCAATCTTGTCACGTGACATGTTCTACAAGTTTAGACTTGCTTTAAGTCTGGCTATGACGTCACACATAGCTCACGTAACCTAATGTATCATATCATAACCCACCTTAACCTAACCCCATGTGTTGGCTTTTGTATTGGCTTATGTATTGGCTTTTGTATTGGCCATTGTGTTGGCATTTTTATTGGCTTATGTATTGGCTTTTGTGTTGGCTTATATATCAGCTTTTGTATTGGCTTATCCGTTTACTATGACTCGGCGGTCATTCTCGCAATTGTTTTTTCAATCATCATGGTCATGCTTTCACAAAGCATAAACAAACCACTCGCATAAGCCTCTGCGATTCATGATTCATGAAATATCAATGAATGTATTGTCAAGCATGGCCACCGAATAAGCCTCTACAATCAATGATTCATTAAATAGCGCATTCCTTCACGTGCATGATACTTTTTACTGACGCAGCGATTTACAATCTTGCACCTGTTGTCAAGTCAAGTCAGGTCAGCACATTCCAATAAGCTCAAATAACATTCACATCGTTTCAGTCTGCTCTCTAGCAAGTTTGTTTTCTCTACTCGCTTCAATCAGCATATAACCAAGTTCTGTTTCCCTTCATCTGATTATAAAATTTTCATTTGTCATGTAACTTATCATCGTTTACACGTTAAAGATCTCCTTTGGGAGTAAAATATCGGAAAAACATACCCTCGCTCTGTCATAAACCGACCCGTCAAAATATCGGAAAAGGAACCCTCGGCCTGTCCTAAACCGACCTGTCAAAATATCATCTGATCATAGAATTATCATTTGTCATGTAACCCAACATCGTTTACACGTTAAGGATCCCCTTCGGGAGTAAAATATCTGAAAAACGAACCCTCGCTCTGTCATAAACCGACCCGTCGAAATATCGGAAAACGAACCCTCGGCCTGTCCTAAACCGACACTTCGAAATATCATCTGATCATAGAATTATCATTTTTCATGTAACCCATCATCGTTTACACGTTAAAGATCCCCTTCGTAAGTAAAATATAGGAAAAACGAACCCTCGCTCTCTCATAAACCCACCCGTGAAAATATCGGAAAACAAACCCTCGGCTTGTCCTAAACCGACCTGTCGAAACAGCATCTGATAATAGAATTATCATTTGTCATGTAACCCAACATCGTTTACACGTTAAAGATCCCCTTCGGGAGTAAAATATCTGAAAACGAACCCTCGCTCTGTCATAAACCGACCCGTCGAAATATCGGAAAACGAACCCTCGGCCTGTCCTAAACCGACCCGTCGAAATATCATCTGACCATAGAATTATCATTTGTCATGTAACCCATCAACGTTTACACGTTAAAGATCCCCTTCGTGAGTAAAATATCGGAAAAAGGAACCCTCGCTCTGTCATAAACCGACCCTCAAAATATCGGAAAACAAACCCTCAGCCTGTCCTAAACCGACCCGTCGAAATATCGATTGTTCTATTAAGCACGGTCATTATAAACAGTAATATCCTTGTTAAAACACACATCCAGTAGTATCATCTCTCTCTCTCTCTCTCTCTCTCTACAACCACTCATCATGAACATACGATATTCGAAAGAGGGGTGCGTTACCCCAAGTCTTTGGACACCTCGTACAGATCTCTAGCTTTATTGGTTTGTGAAATATAACAAAAAGTTTAAAATCATGGTTTTACCTCAAAAAAGTCTGCTTCCCTCATTCTCAAAACTTTAACCTATTAACAGCATCAAAAGGGCTTCAAGACAAACGATTTGACATTTCGCACGTTCAACAATGCGTTCGTGAGATATCGGCAAACTTCGTAGGAAAGTAGGCAACTATCTAGCTCTCTCCTCACCACTAAAACCCCTTCTTTTGAATCATTTTTCAAAAAGCCTGCCCTCTTACTAAATCACCCAGTGCACATGCATGAAAAACAAAAACAAAAAAATGCTTATTCCTTATGGCATCGACTCGTTATAATGTCATTTATGTGGAACAATGTTTAATTTCATACTAGCATTCACACTCTCACATGTCGCACTTGGAAAACGAGATTTTTGCAAAAATTATAATTTCACCCCTTAGTAGGGGTAGGTTTTATTTTGGGGTGTGAATAGGTTATCCATTGTAAAGGGGGGTGTCAGCCCGAGTTCAACGACCCCTCATACAAGTCCCTAACCTTATTGGTTCATGAGATATTAAAAAGCCGATGACCTATTAGTTTTGAATCTTTTGGTTAATTTTTTTAAATAACTCATCTAAAAATCATTATTCAAAAAGCCCGCCCTCTTACAAAAACCCCAAGTGCGCATGCGTAAAAAAATGTTAAATTATAGTGGCGTCGACTCGTTGACATGTCGTTTATGCAGAACAACGTTTAATATCATACTGGTATCGGACCACATTAACGGTGGAAATATGTTGTTCATACGAAAGAGGACGTCAGCCCGAGTCTAACGACATCTCATTTGTCAACATCCGACCATGGGTTCAAGAGATATTAATTATTTAACATGTACAGTCGGGTACAAATAAAATGGGTGGGTCAGAAGCACCACTACTCCCCTACTCAATGCCAATGTCATTGTTCTATTTTGCCAGGATGTGCGGGATAGTCGCCACATTTATATTGAACATGTCAATCCGGATATGACCTTTCAAACTTTTACTGAATTGTGTGCCAAGTGCTGGAACATGCAACGCCATGCCTGTCTTGTTATTGGCAAACAAAATGAACTTGGCCAAGGACGATATCGGTTAGGGTTTGATCATTTTATTACTATTATATTTAAGAGGCTGTCTCATTTCCTTTAAGTCATTTGTTGAGACACCATGGCGTTAGCAGAGAGCCAATATAAAAAGCATATTATTAGAGCAAAAATAATATTCGCCACAAGTTTCGTCAATTGAAACGATCACGTGCAGATAATGCTTTGTTTATTCAACAACATTTAGCGCCTTTTCTAAAAGCCATGTTTAAACCATCTTCCAAGCCATCTGAAACGATACCCACAGTTTCACAAGCAACGCAGACTCTACAAGAGGTCCCTGTGGAAGAGGAACAAGAGGAATTCGTTAGTTCTAGCGATGTTCAGGATGATCAAGTGTTTACTCCTCAAGAAAAATCATCACCCCTCACGCAGTTTTTAAAAACAAAATCTGTCATTGTTGAAGCACCCTCTACTTCCAAGCAGCCTCCATTGTCTGAACTCTTGTCCACGCCTCAAAATACTGCAGAATTAAAAACCATTTAAAAGAAAACATTATGGATCAAAGCTGGCGCCCAATTTAGAAAAGCTCTTTACAAATAAAAAAAGATACTACCTATGGTGTCCGCTATGAAGATGATGGTTTTAAAATTGGTGATTCATCTCTTTAATTTACTCGTACTAGTGTCATCATTAAAAACATAAACTATAAATTAACTCCAGGCCTGTTAAAGCTGTTATTTTCGCGTACTCCATCTTCAGAGGACTATACGTCTGATGATCGTGACAAATATAAGTCCATTTTATTGGAAACCAATGCCCACAAAAGAGAGTATAAACCCTCTCAACAAGTGAATGCAAATATATCTAAAATATAGAACCATCATTGAGAAAATGTTTAGTGGGCGTGCAGTGTAGGTTCGGGAGTGACATTTAAACCATTAAAACCCCTTGTGGATGTTACCTTCAGGCATAATCTCAGGAAGCTTGTCCAGCGGCTACAGCTCTTGCATGCTTCACTTCAAGCAGGGCATACCTGTCACGATTGGGAAATCAAAGATATTGAACAAGAACTTCAAAATGCCAAAATTATTGTTTAAACCCTCGCCCATCAAAGTGGATATAGCGCGCGAGTTGCATCGCCCTGCTAGGCGTAACTATCAGCGACTCAAGGTTATTTCACGGGGTGTGAATGCACTTTGGCCGGCCGATTTGGTTGAGATGATACCCTATGCTAGCGTTAACGATGGTGTACGCTATATGCTAACTGTCATTGATGTATATTCCAAAACGGCCTTTGTTCAACCTATGAGTCCCAAGTCTGGCTATCTAGTCACCAAGGCCTTTAAACGTATTATTCAACAATCCAAACGTCAACCCAAGCTACTACAAAAAGACCAGGGAAAATAATTTTTCAACAAGGATTTCTTCAGTTTTCTCAAATCTTGGGATATTCACCATTACACCACGTACAGCAATTAAAAGCAGTGTCATTGAGTGGTTTAATCACACACTAAAAACTAATATATGGAAAGAGTTTACAGCTCCGGGGTCCTATCGCTGGATAGACTGAATACTAGCGCTAGTCTCACGTTACAATGATACCAAAACACAGAACGATTGGCACAAAGCTACGACTGATCACACAAAATATTGCGCGCCTGGATCTAGATAAACTCTTTAACCCCAACAAAACGGCTGATCCTAAACATCAGCACTTGACATTGGTGACCATGTTCGTGTGAGCATAAACAGGTCTATCTTTGACAAGGGCTATACCCCAAATTGGTGGACAGTACTATTTCGTATTCGTCAAGTCAACCTGGACAGCCCAGTCGCCTATTTACTAGAGGACCTCAACCATCAACCCATAAAATGAAGGTTTTATCTCCAAGAACTCCGAAAAACAGCGTTTCCAAAACATTACATTGTGAAAAAAGTGTTAAAACAAAAAGGAAACAAAATATATGTTAAATGGCTGGGATTTAGCTCAGCCTTCAATTCTTGGCTAAATAAATCAGATTTTGTGTGAACCCTTGTGTCTATTATTTATTTATTTATTTATTAACTCATGCTAACATCCTATACTCCCTCTGTACTCCAATCGGGTCTGAAAACAAGTTTCAATGGTCAAAGACTTGTAAGTAAGAGTAACTGTTATCATCAACAGGCCTCTCTGTTCCCCCTTCTTACCCCCTCTCTATCTTTCTCTCCGCCCCCCTCTCCCGCTCCTATTTATTTATTTATCGTATGGCGTTTATTGCCGGGAGTGTCCGAAGACATGTTTGGCTCGCCTGTGTCAGTAGCTGCTTCCAGCGGACACCTTTAGGGTATGCTACAAACTTCGTTCAATTTCAAGTAGTTCCAACTTTCGCTACCAGATATCAATGATATCTAGTGGTGAAAGTTGTAACTTTGATATAGCGTTCCGGCTAAATATAACCTAACAATTTAGCTTCACACAAGTTTAGTCTGTGGAAGGATCTTTAACATGCCATAAATCTATTACAAGGGACCGCCGGCTCTACTTCCCCTCCGAAGGACGGCATACAGAATGATTTTAACGCTCTTAAAATACAACGACTTCGGCCGGGTTTAAACCCGCTATCTTGGGCACAGTAGTTCAGCATGCTACCAACTACGCCACTGAAGCCGCTTACCCTCTCCTACACTGCCAGTGACGTCCAAAGGCAACACCTACATAATATGCTTCAAGTATAAAGTGTTAACCCAGCTTAGCAACGGAGAATCTGCATTTTCTCAACGTTTGACCTTCAACTGTCCTGTCTCTCACTCGCTAGCCCAGTTGCCGTATCATCTTTCATGGCTGAAGCAAACGAGATTCGCAAAAAGCAGAGAAAATCATTCCTTGCTTTCTACAATAGCAGTAGTCTGTTCCTTGCTTCATCAACAACACACATACAAGTTCCAACTACCTTAAACTCATTCGTCTCATCACAGAATTATAATTTATATTTACGCTAATTTGTTGCGTCCATTCACATCGCTTTTTGGACCGAATGTTGTAGATTCATATCCTAAAAACAGTCCGCTGGCCTATGAGCATGCGTCAAAGCCTAGCTTGTTCATGTAAAATTATCGGTTTACGACCTATCTGGGAAACCAAAGTCCATGACCTTGCTGTTTTAGGTCTTTTGAGTCAATGAGTGCGCCATAGGAAAGATCGGAAAAAATACCCTTAAAACGAGTCGTCGCATGCCGTCCTATGACCATTGGTTCGCGAAATATCGATTGATCTATTGAGCACAGCCACCGTGACCGGCGACATGCTCGTTTAAACACAACCGGTACTGTTTCTCTCTATTACCAC
The DNA here is from genome assembly GCA_946902985.2 of Meconema thalassinum. NCBI lineage: Eukaryota > Metazoa > Arthropoda > Insecta > Orthoptera > Tettigoniidae > Meconema > Meconema thalassinum. The sequence goes on along the minus strand of OX336399.1, from coordinate 159,321,536 downwards.
TATTAAATAAAATTTAAATAAAAAACTCAACATGTGTCGTTAAGCCGTTTGTCATTTTTTGGGAAAAATAAACAATAAATTCAAAAGGGGGACGTCACCCCAACTCATTTGACACCTCGTACCCGTCTCTAGCATTATTGGTTCGCATGATAGAACAAAAGGTCTAAAAATCATGTTTTTGCCCAAAAATATATTTCCAATATTATCAAATATTCAACCTACTAAAAAATTAAGGTCGCCATAAGATAGATCAGAAAAATTACCCTTAAAACGAGTCATCGCATGACCCTCTCCGATCAATGGTTGGCGAAATATCAAGTTGCCACGTTGCAACATACAGTCGCGGTGCATGCTTTAACGCTAACGGCATACGCTGTGTGCTGAGTAACTCCTTTATACATAATTCGTTTTAAAAAGCCCGCCAACGTCTTATCCCTAGTCACGTGTTGCAATGTCAAGTACACTCGCATATACGGTACATAAAATGGGTCCCTCATTTAGTTAAGCCCTTTGTAAAGAAAATATGGAAAATTTAACATTGGAGTGGTCCAAAGCTACTCCCCAAAACTTTCAAGTAACCTATATGCATGTTGCAAACTTGCGGAAATACTACTCCAGGTGGTAAGCAGAAACGAGAATCCACCACGGCACGAAGCCGTGCAACTGGGACTGAGGTTTCTGGAGAGCCCAAATCAACGTGCGGGATTGAGTCGGAGCATTGTACAGGGAACTCAACAGTAAAACTAAGACCGAAAAGAAGATACTTTTTTGGTACTCTCAATATTAATTCACTTCTCAAAGTGGGAAAATTGAAAGAACTTACCAAAATTCTAGTTGATCAGCAAATTGTAATACTAGCATTACAGGAAACAAGGTATATCGACGATAGTACAATAGACTCAGAAAATTACCGGATATATAAAGGAAAACCAGGAAAACTAATAATGAAGAATGTCCCGCATCTTGGAACTGCTTTCGTAGTTAACAGGAACATAGTGGAATCAATAAAACATTTTCATTACCCTTCTGAACGGTTGTCTCTTTTGACAATGTCTGTTAGGTAGTCAGCCCGAAGGCTGGTTGGATCCTCAAAAAGTACCGCCGTTAAGTTATGTGAGTAGATACCCACAAAAACCCAAGGCAGCGCTATTTTGAGGCGTTCTAGGCAAGAAGAGGAGTGAGGTAGTTTGCCATTGCTTTCCTCACTGAGTGAGAACAGTAGTCCTAACCCTATGAGTTGAACCTTTCACAGCATTCACAGGCACTGACTGTGCCCCGAATGCCATTACTAAGCACCACCCATACCTCAGTAGCTTCCATATAATCACAGCCATGAGTGAGACTGAGACATCGGTGAAAAGCCACCTTTTACTCTAGCCTGTGCCAACTGACAAATGCAAAAGTACTGTATTCATCAAGAGATGGCGAACAGGCCAACTTTTGACAATAAGATGTGTAAATACAAATTACACTTGGTTAATGTTCATGCTCCCATCAGTGAAGATAACAAAAGAATCCCAGATAAAGTAGAATAGTATTGGGAACTCTTAGAAAACGAAATCCATAAAATTCCAAAGGATCATATCAAAGTGTTAATTGGCGATTTTAACGCGCAAATTGGAAAAGAGAAATGTTACATAAGGATTGTTGGAGATTTCCCAGCTCATAGGAAAACAAACAAGAATGGACTACACCTAATTGAACTGTGTAAGGCCTTTAACTTGCAATTAATATCTACCCACATTAAGAAACTAAGTAGAAAGCAAAAAAAAAAAAAAACATGGCGGTCCCCTAATCCAAACCTAGGAGAATTCCAAAATGATCATGTGGCTATTTCTTCTAGGAACAGGAAAGAAATTCAGAATGTTAAAGTGAAAGGGGCCAATATTGACAGTGACCATTACCTCACGACCATCAAAATGAGATTCATTCCATTAAACATACGCAAAGAAAGAATAACTAAGAGAAATAGATTTGATGTTGAAAAATAGAGAAATAATAAGGCGGTAAACAAAGAATACAAGGAAAAATTAGAAAATGACCATACAAAAAATTGGAAGGACTTAAAACGGAAAATACAGAACGTTGCACAAGAACTCTGTCCTCTAGAACGAAACAGGAAACATAGATGGTGGAATGAAGAATGTGAAGAAGCTATCACGGAAAGACTGCAATCATGGAAAAGGTGGCACTCATGTAAAACAGATGATAATTTTGAAAGGATCAAAATAACCCGGAAGCAGGCTTCTAACTCTATAAGAGCTGTCAAGAGGAAGTACGAAGAAAGCCGACTTACCCAGATTGCGGACGATTTTGCCAAAAATAATACAAGAAGTTTTTATAAAACCTTTAAAGAGGAAATTACAAAATATCAATCTCCCAATCCTGGATTTAGGGATGAGAAGGGGAAAATCGGACTCAATAATAAGGACAATTGTGATATTTTGGTCAGATATTTTTAGAAACTCTTGAATTGCAAAGAGCCTGAAGAAAGATTAACATTCGGTCAAGCAGAAATTAAATGCAGAGATTCGGACCCACCTGATGAGATGGAAATGGATGCCATCATTCAGCATCTAAAAATAATAAGGCCGCACCGCCGCAGAAGATATGATAGTGGCGGAACTGTGGAAGGAATCTGGAAGTCGAGCAAGAGAAGAACTGCGAGACATACTAAGAGAAATTTGGCAGTCGGAAAAAATTCCAGAAGATTGGAAAATTGCATTGATACACCCATTACATAAAAAGGTGATAAGAAAGATGTAAACCATTACAGACGCATCTCCCTGGTACTAGTTACATATAAGATCCATTCCAAAGCTCTTCGAAACAGGATTGAGCCTATACTTAAACAAATAGGAGAATACCAAGGTGGGTTTAGAAAAGGTAGGACGTGTATGGAACAGATATTTAATTTGAAAACAATTATAAGAGATAGAATGATCAGGAACAAGAACTACGTCTTAATATTTGTGGACTTCCAGAAAGCCTATGATTCAATAGATAGAACTTCATTATTCAATGTTTTAGAGAAATTTGGAGTAGACACGAAGTCCGTCAACATCATCAAAGATACACTTACTGATACAAAATCCAAAGTGAAATTTATGGGAGAGATCTCAAAGGAATTTTTAATTAATACCGGTGTGAGCCAGGGAGACGGACTGTCTCCAATTCTTTTCAACTGTGTTCTAGAAAAGGTAATACGGGAATGAGAAGAAAGGCTCAAGGAAAGAGGACTCTACCATGAAATATGACTTGGATCGAAATTTAAAGGGGTAGGTATCAATTGCTTGGCCTTTGCTGATGACATTGCCATTCTTTCAGAAAATATACAAACAGCTTGTGTCCAAATAAACCTTTTGAGAAAGATAGCAGAGAAAGCTGGACTTCAGATATCTTTTGAGAAGACCAAATTTATAACTAATATTAGAAATTCTCCTACAGTTTTAATAACAGACTCCGGAAAAATTGACAAGGTAGAAAAGTTTAAGTATTTGGGAGAAATTATTCAAATTAATGGACTAGACAAAGAAGCAAATAGAGCAAGAATACGAAAATTGGAACAAGCTTTTCAACTGACGAAGGATACCTACATTAAGGACATTTTTTCTATTGGAACTATAATCCGACATTACAATACGGTAATTAAGCTGGAAAGTGCCTATGCTTCAGAATGTATGTTTTCCATTAAAAAAAAGGCGAAATAGAAGAGTTAGAGAAAAAGGAAAGAAGGATACTTAGAAAAATATTGGGACCATTAAAAACAGAAAGTGGAGAGTTCAGATCCAGAAAAAAAGATGACCTCTACAAAAATAAAGAAATTGAAAAAATCTATGATTCGAACAGGAAATGGAGGGTTAATTTCTTTGGACACGTAGTGAGGATGAATAACACCAGACTCACAAAACAATTTTCAGTCATGTATACAAAAGAAAGAATGGTAACCAATGGTTACAAAGTATAAAAAGGGATATGGAAGAGATGGGAGTAACAATAGATATTATTCAGGACAGAACACTTTTCAGAAATATGATAAAAAATTTCAAGCGTTTCCAGGAGAAGGAAAAGAAGAAGCGGGTTAACATCTGGACGGAAGAGAGAAGAAGGATACAAAGTGAAGTAATGAAGAACTACTGGAAGGCAAGAAAGGATAAAGGGAAATAAGAGACAGTGAATGCAATGGGTTATTTTACGCGGTCCAAAGATGGCCAAAATCGAGGAAAGATGAAGAAGAAATTCAAACAAAAGGAGGGGGGGGGGGGGGGCATGACCCGGAGTCATGCGGCACGTCACACGTCCAAATCCGACCATTGGTTCGCGAGATATCAACGAAAAATCAATCGCCAGGTTCACTCACGTCCAAAAAAAAAGACCTTGTAAAATTCTTAGTTTTGGAAATATAGTCAATTTTCAAAATTGAACATTTTTGGAAAAAATGTAAAAAATATAAAGTTTTGTTCTAACGATAAAGGACACAAAGACCTTTTGTTTGAGCCATTACACAACATTATGTACTAAATAGTTTTGGAAATATAAAACTAACTAACCTCGTGGCACTACAGTCCTTGAAGGGTCTAGGCCTACCAAGTGGCCGCTGCCCAGCCAATTGGATTGCAGATTTTGGGGTGACACGTGGTCAGCGCGTCGGGTCCCCTCAGCCGTTAATCTTGGTTTTCGTGACCGGGGCACTGTCTCACTGTCAGACAGCTACTCAATTGTCCTCACGAGGCTTAGTGCACCCCGTTCCAACCCTCACGTCAGTTTTAAAATCCCTGATGGAGCCGGGGATTAAACCCGGAGCCTCCGGGTCAGAGGCAGGCGCACTACCCCAAAGCCACGGGGCCGGCTTTTTGAAATATAGCCTACATAAAAAAATCATTTTTTTTTAAATTATAATGAGTTTTGTTAGAAAAAGGGATATCACCCCGAGTCGTACAATATGTCGCAATATCCGCACATGGGTTCGCGAGATATCACATTAGGTACTAGAGCGAGGGTGGCTCAATGAGTTGTGCATTCAAACTCCTATTGCTCATCTACTGTTGTATACACTCCAGGGAAGGTTTTTGGCTTAGTAAATCCATTTTGCAATAGGTAGCGCACGAGTAGATTCGACAAATGAACGACGACGCGCGAAGCGTTTCAACAAAGTGCAGTAAGCGTTCATATACCATTCGTCCGATAGCAATGAAACTTGGGTGAGATGTTGGATACAGTCCAGGGAAGGTTTCTGGCTTAGTAAATCCATTGCGCAACCTCCTGTGAAATGGATTACTAAATTAGAAGCCTTCACTTAAGTGTACACAAAAACTCATCAAAGTTTCATCTCAATCTATGAATGGAACACAAACTTATACGGGATTTTGTTGAAACGCTTCGCGCGTCGTCACTCATTTGTTGAATCTAGTCGTGCGCTACCTAATGTGAAATTGATTTACACAACATCTCACCCAAGTTTCATCGCTATCGGGACCTTTTTGAAACGCTTCGCGCGTCGTCGCTCATTTGTTGAATCTATTCGTACGCAATCTATTGTAAAATGGATTTACTAAGCCAAACACCTTCCCTGGAGCTCACTCAACATATCACCCAAGTTTCATGGCAATCGGATGAATGGTATATGAACGCATACGGGACTTTGAAACGCTCTAACGTGCAGAGACAAAGAGTAGAATTCGACATCACTGCCACCTTTGGTATAAAACACAACTTTTCGCCACGGGCAGAGTGTATGTAATGGCGGTAGTTGCACAGGTTGCGACCAGGTGGCTCTAACGTGCAGAGACAAACCGTCCAAAGACATCAGCTTTCACGAAGGCCAAGGCTAGTGGTTTCCATGACGACTGTTTTTGACCGTATATTGTGGTTCTAAAATTGTGTTTAAATTGTGGTTATAAAATTGTGTTCATTCCACCTACCGGGTCAGATTGTGAATCTAAACCATACATGGACCCACCCTAATATACGTACCAAATTCCATCAAAATCGGTTCAGTCGTTTAGGGGGAGTTCAGTCACATACACACGTGTTGAAGAATTATATATATATAACGATAAGATAAGATAAGATAATATAGAATGTCCTACCCCATTTACATAAATGCAGCAGGTTTATGACACGTTAGATGCATTCGCATTATTTTTCTGTATACCAGAAAATATTTTCTAAAAGATGATAATAATAATAAAAATCTCTAGAAATTCATAATAGGTGAACGCTAAATTTTGATTTAAAAACAGTGAAAGTAATATTTCTTGAGGATCATAAGTATAAATAATCTCTCTATATATAAGAATGAAAGTTTGTCTGTTTTTTTTCTGAATTTCTACGGAAATTTGCGTTACTTACGCGTTTTAGACTGTTTTATGACGGATGCGCGCGAAAATATTTTTTTTGTCTGTCTGTCTGTCTGTCTGTCTGTCTGTCTGTTTGTTTGTTTGTCTGTCTGTGGACAATTTTTTGTGTCCTTATAACTCGAGAACGGCTGAGTGGATCAACGTGGATATCCTTCAGAGGCACGACACCAATCATTGATGAAAATATTCTGTATACCTCTCATAAAAGGGGGCCTACCCCCTTAAAATACTTGCTGAAATAGGCGTAGAAGGGCGAGACAAAGCTCATTTTCAGCCCCTCAATGTGAGAAACGAAACTCGAAACCACATTTTAAACCAACAGTTTTTGAGATATTCCCAGAAAATTAATTTCATTTAATACAATAATGAAAGGAAGCTAGCCGGTAACCATGGCAACAGAAATTCACAGGTCCATCTATTGCTGTAATATAAGACGCAATACAATTCCATTTATTACATTAGGTTATAACGGAACCAAACTATGCTGTAAAATTCATCAATACATATAATGCCCTTAAGGGGGTCAAGGGGTTCTCTAGAATTTTTTCACGCGATTTACACGTGCTGGTGTGCTATGGGAGGTCAATTATATCCCTATCCCTATATTGTTATATTATTATTATAATTATAATTATTATTATTTTTATTACACTACGGAAAGGAAGACCCCAGAGGACTGGAAAAAGGGAATAATTGTCCCGATCTTCAAGAAAGGTAGTAGAACAGAATGCAGAAACTATCGGGGAATAAAACTGATGAGTCATTGTGCAAAGATGTTTGAGAAAGTTTTGGAAAGGAGAATTAGGACAAGGATAGAAGGAGGGATGAGGGAATAACAACATGGCTTCAGAGCAGGAAGGTCCACAGTGGATTTGATTTTTGCTGTAAGGCAGTTACAAGAACAGCACTGTGAGTATGGAACAGATCTACTGATGGCCTTCCTGGACATTGAGAAAGCATATGACAGAGTATGCAGAAACAAAGTATGGAAGTCCCTGGAGGATAAAGGAGTAGAAAAATGGACTATAAGGAGGATAAAGGAGATGTACAAGGGAAGCGTGAGCTGTGTGAAAGTGGGAGGAGAGAGATCGGACTGGGTGGAACAGAGAAACGGCCTGAAACAAGGAAGTGCACTGGCACCGTTACTTTTCATTGTGGTGATGGATGACATAATGACCCGAGTGGCACAAGTAATTAGGGAAGGAAAGATGAAAGCAATGGTGTTAGCGGATGATTTGATGATTTGGGGAAACAAGGAGGAGGAGATACAGGAACAGTTGGACGTGTGGGAAGGAATAATACAAGGATATGGGATGAAATTTAGCATAAATAAGAGTGAGATGGTGATCACAACAAGGAAGAAGGAAAGAACCACAACGGGAATAACAATTGGTGGGGAACAGCTGAAGAAAGCGGAGAGTTTCAAGTATCTGGGAAGCCTGATACAAGATAATGGAAGAAACTATAGAGAAAAAATGAGCGGAGGAGTGTGAGAAGCATGTTATGGAGCAAGGATGTCCCTCAGAACAGAAAAAAGATCATATATCGGACGTACTATGTCCCTATCCTGACGTATGCCTCGGAGACCTGGGCTATGAAAGGAAGGGAGAAGAGCAAAATACAGGCCTGTGAGATGAGGTTCTTGAGAAGCAGTATTGGAGCTACAAAGATGGACAGAATAAGAAATGAGAGGACCAGAGAATTAATAAAGGAGTAACCATTACGGGATGGTGTAGAGAAATCTAGACTTAGATGGCATGGACATGTAAAACGAATGGAGGATAAGAGGATACCCAGGAGGATACACTAGACGAAGTGGGAAGGACAGTGACCGAGAGGAAGACCGGGAGACAGGTGGCTGAAAGGGATGGAAGAAAGCTTGAGGAAGAGAGGAGAAGACCACTGGACAGGGGTGGAAGCTGAGAGATGGTGGGAAGACAGAAGACGTTGGAGTGGCCTGTGTTCCAAACAGACCCGGCCAACAGCGGGAAACTGTGCAAGAGGATGATGATGATGATGATAGTACGGCCTACAACGACGAGACAAAGCTCAGTTTCAGCCCCTTGGTGTCAGAAAAAAACCTCGGGGCCCCTAAACAGTCGTAAAGGGTCCCCGAAAACTACATTTTAATGCTCTAAAACCAAGAGTTTCTGAGATATTCCCAGAAAACTAATTTCATTTAATAAACTAATGTAGGAATGCAAGCCAGTAACCATGACAACAGTGTCTCAAAAAGGTACATCCAACTTTCCATCTATTTCTGCAAGAAGTAATGCCACTCCATTCATTAAATTTCTGTGAAAGTTTGCAAATGGCTATAAGGTTATCACGGAACCAACAAAAACTCTAAAATTCATCAATGCGCTTAAGGGGGTCAAGAGGTACCCTCGATTTTTTCACAAGACTTAAACGTGCGATGTGTCGTACAGAAGGTCTATTATATCTTAAAACAGCAACATTATTTTCAAAAATTTCTGAATTGAAATAGTTTATTTTTTTTTTATTTTTTTTTTGCTTTTCGGAATTTGGGCCATTGGAGGCTAAAAAACCTGAATTTTCATGCACCACAAGCCTTTATAATTTATTAAAGGGGTCTTCCTCTGGATGCGCACTTGATACAACAGTGAGGGTCAGTTTTTATGTGACGTGAATTGCATTTCGTCTACGAGGTTTTCAATTTTATTTTCACGTCAGGAAGTACACGTTAGGTAAATTAGTTTCAGAGCATATTTCAACTAATCATTTATCTTTGTCGACAAACAGGTTCCAAGCCCCTAACCATTGCAACAGTAGCTCAATTGATTACGTCTGGTTATTAATACCGACGACCGTTCGAAGAATGGGTACTTCTGCTAGTCTACTATAGTAGGGGAGAGCTAGGAGATCTGCCCCCCCCCCCACCTCTCCCTCTGACGTCACATACTAACCCGCAATACATTCAGGGGCAAAGCTGATATCTCGCCAACCCTTGGTCCGATTTTAACAAATGAGGTGTCGTTCGTCTCGGGTTGACGCCCCCTTTCCAATGGACCACTCATGTCAACCCCTAAATAAAACCTACCCCTACTAGGGGGTGAAATTGTATTTTTTTTAGTGAAAGTCTCATTTCAAATGCGACATGTATAAGGTGCGCTGCTAAAATGAACTTGAATGTTGTTGCTCATGTAGCGCATGCGTTTTTCTGGCTGCCACTATGGATTAACATTTTTGTTTTTGTTTTTACGCATGCGCACTTGGGATTTTTGTAAGTGGGCGAGCCCTTTGAAAAAAAAATGATTGATAAGAAGGTGGTGAGGAGAGAACCAGATAGTCGCCTACTTTCCTACGAAGTTTGCCGATATCTCTCGAACGCAAGGTCGGATTTGGACGTGTAATGTGTCAAATTGCTTGTCTCGAAACCCTATATATGTTATTAATAGGTTAAAGTTTTGAGAATGAGGGAAACAGGTTTTTTGGGGGTAAGACCATGATTTTAGACTTTTTCCGATATTTCACGAATGCATGGTCGGATTTGGTCCTATGACGTGTCAAATGGCTTGTCTCGAAACCCTCTTTATTTTGGTAATAGGTTAAAGTTTTTGAGAATGAGGGGATAAAACCGTGATTTTAAACTTTTTGCTATATCTCGCGAACCAATTATGCTAGAGGCGTGTACGACGGGTCCAAGGACTCGGGGTGACATTCTCTTTGCTAAGGACCACTCGTTATAATTTTAAAAACATATTGGAAACTCGATTTTGGGGTAAACACGTGTTTTTTGTGATTTTTGCCGATATCTCACGAACCAATAACGCTAGAGACGTGTACGAGGTGTCCTAGGACTCGGGATCACGCCCCCTTTTAGAAACTATGTTTGACATTTTGACAAAGGGCCTAACGCCATACATGTTGAAAAAAAAATCTTTACCGATACCTGTTTATAATGTTCATGAAGCGTGGTGGTTGAGAAAGACGATACTGCTGGATGTGTGTGTTTCAACGAACCTGTCGCTGACCACGGTGGCTGTGCTCAATAGATTAATCGCTATTTCGACAGGTCGGTTTATGACAGAGCGAGGGTGCGTTTTTTCTGATACTTTACCCCGAAGATGATCTTTAACGTGTAAACGGTGATGAGAACTTGGTTCTATGTTGGTCGAAGCGAGTACAGAAAACAAACTTGCAGAGGAGCAGGATGTGAATGTCATTTGAGCTTATTGGAATGCGTTGATCTGACTTGACAACAGGTGCAATGGAAAATGACAAAGACGCTGAGGACACTTGAAGGTGAAATAATCTGACCATCGTGGTGGCAGGGAAGAGCGAATACACGTGTGAGATGACATGTACGCTAAACAAGTTACATCCTGTTTGCTTTGTACGTGACAAAATGCAAGTTCATGTGAAATTTGATCTGCCACAGGTGTTCACTTTGGGCGTTAGCTGTCCACGTGCATGATAACAGAACGTTCAAAGCGTGGGAAAAATGATTATACATGCAACGTAACATATATAAAGACATGTCGTTATCATTTCCTCTCTCACTTAGCCTTTGAACACATTGCGTTGTGTGAAACCCCTGGTCTTGTTTAACAGTTTTGGTGTTGGTGGAAAATACTTATTCTTGTTGTGAGGTAGGTATATATTTATTCATTTATACATTTATTGATTTATATATATTTACAAGCAATTATTTATTGATTAGGTAATTATTGATTTTTTAATTTATTTGTTTGCAGATAATTGGTATACCTTACATGTCTGAGATAGAAGATACCATTACACTTTTGAGCCCACTAGAAGGAAACAGCAATAAGCCACTGCAAGTGAAGGTGGGATTATTTTTTTAAACTAACTTGTTTCATTTTCTTGTTTCATATTTTACTTTATAAAATGCATGTACTAACCTGAATTTAGGTATTTATAACGGTTTATTTTATTTATTATTAGAAACTTGGAAAGAAAAGCCTTACCGCCGTAGCAGTCGCTGAAAACTCGAGACGCAGTAAAGTGCAACCATTGTTTCCAGGCAGTGAACTATTTAAAACTCAGGTAAGACTAACATAAAATGCTATTCCATTTTACCACTACTGAAAATTGGTAGACAAAAAAATTCATTACCTGTACATGACTAGGACGATGATTGCTTTCTTGATTAATGGCCAAGTTGTTGTTGACTGGGAAAAGTACAAGGCCATGTTGGATTTTCTAAAAACAAAAATTTAAATTTAATTTATGGGTGGTTCCCTATGGACTCAACGAATATCCACAGGTTTGAACATGATAAAGTGAACAAAATGACATGACATTCATTTTTGTTTATATATTGGTTAAAGGGGGGATGTAAATGACTGTAGCTTTATAAAAAGAAAATAAGTACATGTGTTACTGTTAGTGCCAACATATAGTTTATTTTTAATGGTATTTTGATTTATTAATGCCAATTAATGTTAACGTTTTATTTACAAGTATTGATTGATTGATTGATTGAGTGATGGGTTATTTTTTTTGCTTTTAGGTGTCGTCATGCGCCATTAACGTAATGAACAGACAGTGAACAAGCATACATTGTGCTTTAAAGTACTCTGTGCAACGTTAATAACTTACAATAAAAAAAGTTTTAATATAACACATGGCGTTAGTACCAAATACAACAAGTGAGCAAGTTGGTTTACCACGTGGGTTAAATTTAAAATCAGAACATGACCGTTGGTTAACATTTGAATCCTGGCATGTAGGCTTTTTGTCGACACATGAACTTGCAAAAGCCGTTTTTTTTTACTTAAACCGAGAAGATGTGGTGCGCTGTGTGTTTTGTCGTATTGAACTTTCACACTGGGAAGAAGGGGATGATCCCTTTAGAGACCATTTGCGATGGTCTCCTTGTTGTCCTTACATGCTTGGAAAGCAAGTGGGTAACCTACCCGTGCATTCATTTTACCGAACCACAAGACCATTGGCCGCTACTTACGTTGCTGAATCACAAATAAATAATAATGATGTATTGCCAGCCAACAACGGTAGTGTCGATATATGTGGTCCATATGCCATAGACAGTGTTGAATTGGCATGTGCTTTTGAAAAATTGGGAGTTTGCAAGACTAAAGCACTAGCACACCCAGAGTACAGCTCTGTTGAAAAACGTTTAGAATCTTATAAAAATGTTTGGCCATTAATATTAAAACACCTTACCAAACAGCTAAGTGAAGCTGGATTTTTTTTATACTGGTAAAGGGGATAAAACAATATGTTTTTGTTGTGGATTTGCTTTAAAGGATTGGCAAATGACTGATGACCCTTTTGTGCAATACGCTCGTTGGTTACCTAACTGCAAATACATGGTGTTGCTTAAAGATCAGGAATTTGTGAACACTATTCGTAAAGAAAACATGATTGCAGCTCAAGACTTAAAAGTGCCTTAAGAGTTAGAACACGCGGAGCAAATACACGAGGCTGAAAGAAAAGACTTGTCTCACGAACAGATACAAAAGTGTGACCAACAATTATGTAAAATTTGTTATCAAGATGAACTAGGTGTTGTATTTTTTGCCTTGTGAACACATGATAGCCTGTGTCAAGTGTGCATTAGAACTCAACACTTGTGCTATATGCAAAAAAGCAGTATCTGCTACAGTTAGGGCATTTCTTGCATAAATAGTAAAATTTATCAGCCATGCATAGTGCAAAATCCCAAATTGCACAATATTATTAAAGCTGTTTTAGAGTGTAATAGATATGCTTTTCTTTTGTTTATAGACTACTACAATGCATGTTTTGAATGCTGTGGGTCAAGCATGTGGCTTAGAGACAAAGAAGCTCAGCGAATTGCCAACGCATATTCCATTCCACATTATCAAGATTCGGAAATTGAAAACAGCATATGGTGATCGTGTACTTTGTGTATGTGAAAACTTTGAGACATTTCTACCTATACGGTTTAATGATATGTCGGAGAGTGTTTTTGATGAAGTCAATAATGCTGTGCAACCTGTACATTTAATTTATGAAGGTTTTAAAAACAATAGGTGCATGGTTCATTTTAATTAAATAAAAAAACAAATGTCAAATAATAATAATGGAAGATATAAGTGATGACAATGGACTGAAAGAAAAATATGTGTATAGAATAATAATGTTTTAGTTTTTAGTATTGTCTTAAAACATATTATCATGAAACCAAAAACATGTATATAAAGTTTGTAAATAAATGCAAAATGATGTTACAATGCTGTTTTATTTTATACAAAGTTAGTATATTTAACATTGCAGAGTATACATGATTATGACAATAGATACACACCGAATACAAGCCTTTCTCTCTTTACAATAGACTGTTATAGTTTTAAACACAAGACTTTTTGTAGATCATTTTATAGCAATGTCCATTCACGATATCCAAAGCTTTTGCATAGAGCGGTTGGTCAAACGTTACCACACAGGACCGGTTTCTCGCTTCGCTCTGCATTGCTGCATAAAGTAGGCAAGTGTGAATCATCGACGGATTTGAAGGCGATAAGTTTGTATATTCATTTTATCTTTAGAATAACTCTAATTCCTCCAATTAAAGGTAACTTTACTAAGTTAGTGCGTAAAAACAGGTCAAAATCAAACTTTAAACACACTATTTATATTATTAACAGTACTAAAATAAATTTAAAAGAGCTGTAATAATGCGTTTAGCACATCTTATTAATGTTTACGAGACTTCGAGAGTAATATCTGGTCAATTTGACACCAGTCTGACCTCGCTAGGACCACTAGTTCGAAATATATGGCCAAGAACCGAAAAATCCAAGATGGCGGCTTTTCCCCAGCTCGGATTTTTGGGACTTTTGGGATTCCGTTTAGGACTTTGTTCTTAATGTTTCCACCAATTTTCAGCTAGTTATTAATTTTGTCCGAGTCAGAGGTCAATTTTGTCTTATTGCACTGGACTATATTATATTTTTCACGTCTTTTAGGGTCCGAAACCAACATGATATTTTGATATTTTTTTCGTCCCCTGCATTTTTGGTTTCAGGTGATAGTGGGAATTATTTTCCACTAGGACCCATGCTTACCTTCTTCTACTATATAAAGCTCAAATACCACTCAGTCACTCACTGATTCATTCATCACGAAATCTCAGAAACCACCGAATGGATTGGAATGAAATTTGGTATGCCGCTTCCTCAAGGACCGCAAACGCGCACCAAGAAAGGATTTATGGATATGCATGTTCTCAAGGGGTGTTAAGGGGGTAGACCTGCATTTCATTGAATAGCAATATCTCCCGATTGGTTTCATTGGGGGATGTGATACTCGGCATATAAACTCATTATTAAAAATAAGAAGACAAGTCCCAGGAATGACATAAAAATTGATTCGAATGAAATTTCAAAAAATAACTTTTTTAATACTTTTATTATATTTTTCACGTCTTTTAGGGTCCGAAACCAACATGATATATTGACGTTTTTTTCGTCCCTTGCATTTTTGGTTTCAGGTGATAGAATTATTTTCCACTAGGACCCATGCTTATCTACTATATAAAGCTCAAATACCACTCACTCAGTCACTGATTCATTCATCACGAAATCTCAGAAACCACCGAACGGATTGGAATGAAATTTGGTATGCCGCTTCCTCACTAAGAAAGGATTTTTGGATATTCAGTTTCTAAAGGGGTGTTAAGGGGGTAGACCTGCATTTCATTGAATAGCAATATCTCCCGATTGGTTTCATTGGGGGATGTGATACTCGGCATATAAACTCATTATTAAAAATAAGAAGACAAGTGTCTGAGGGTTTTTCGATGTGGTGTATATTGTGAGGTTAAAGGGGTGAAAAGTGGGGGTTGAAGGATTCCTAACGGAGCGTGCATCTCTTAAACGACATAAACGAGGAGTTTGAAACTCAGCGGAAAAAAATCAGCATAAAAATAAGTAAATAGGTGTTTCACCAATTTTTCATAAATCCAATTTAAGGGGCCCATGGGGAGGGGTGAAATTCTGAAGAAAAAAACAGGTAATATGTAAAATTATACACGGCCTATGCTGTAGACAATAACACATTACATCTTTTTTGTATCTTGCTATTTCATCATACGACGAATACTTAGGGAGTTATTAATGATTTTGTACTTTTTGGCCGGAATTTTCTAAGTCCCAGGAATGACATAAAAATTGATTCGAATGAAATTTCAAAAAATAGCTTTTTTTAATACTTTTATTATATTTTTCACGTCTTTTAGGGTCCGAAACCAACATGATATTTTGATGTATATTTTTTCGTCCCATGCATTTTTGGTTTCAGGTGATAGAATTATTTTCCACTAGGACCCATGCTTATCCGGGACAGCTTAAATAAGTTACTGGATCAAAACAGGGTAGGCAACTTTAACAGCCGTCCCCTATGCCTACGTAAATGTTGGTTTATGGTTGCATTTCTTGAAGGTAAGTTGTTTTCAGGTGCGAGCACATTGTCGCCAACCCTGCTTAAAATCCCGCCATCTCCAAAGACCATAATACCAGTAATATTCCGTACCACACAGTTGCCGACATGTTTCTGGCAATAACTCCCAGAATGCATTTTTCACAAAGTCAGCCAACATTATAATTACGACTGTAACTAAAGACTTATTATTGAAATAATTTCACAGTTTTCTTTGGAAATTCAAGTCTAATGAAGTTTTAACAAGTTGTACAAGGTACGTACTAGTAATATACATCGATTAAGACAGTTTTTACAGTTAGTATAGACTCATGATATGTGTGTGTCAAATCCACTTGTCTGAGATGTTTCGAAGCTTTTATTTAATTAATTTTTTGATAAATTCTTATTTAGATTTTTCATGACGCTTAAAAAATACGAGAACAAGATTGGAGATGGATTGGAGTAACTCTACAAAGATCACTACAATTTAAGTAAGTAGGCTTAGCCTAGACCTACAAAATTTAAAGTACAGAGTTATTTAATCGTTGTTTTATTTATTTTTATATTCAGTCAGAGCACAAATAACGTAATAAAAAACCTTAATGATCTTTGGAAATTTTGAAATAGTCTTCCGACTGCATTTTCCGTATAGGCCTAATTCAAAAATAACCTAAAATATAGCCTATATAAGTTCTCTCTCGGGAATATATTCTTAGGTTCAATTCGCCTTCTAATATAGTAATGTATATTATTCTCGACTTCGAAATGCCGTCAGCCATAATATTATAATACATTGCACATTTAACTCTTGAGCTTGGAAGTAGGCCTAGTCTATGATTCACACTCGGTTGGTGGTAGTGAATGTATTGGTGATTATTTATGAAGCTTATAACTTATGTACTTGGCTACTGACCTATAGCCTACTTAGTAGTAGGCAGATAAAATATTTATATTAGGCCTATTTTTATTTGTTTCAGTCATGGTTGCGACAGAGTAGTGTGATGCCCTTCAACGAACTTCAAGGGTTGTGCAACATGAATCAATCATCATTCTGAAGAGCCATATACTCACATGTGCATGGTATATGCACTGCGCTGGAGTCACATATGCAAATTTTCAGAGAATACCAACAATATCTCATAGCTCTCTTTTAGTTCTCGACATAAGTTACTGCACCACTGAATGTCTGGGTGAAAATTACTGATGTACTAATGTTGGGTGAGACAAAGTCATTGTTCGCTACTTGGTTAGATGACACGGTTTGGGCGAAGCCACTGGTTGCAATACGTTATAAATATTGGTCGCAGCTATAGCCTACTTGTATTATTAATTCTGAATGAAAGTAGAAAGTGGCTTATACACCTGCATCGGACATGATTGTGACTGTATGCTGTGATGGCTGCGCTAGAATTATTAGCACACAGGTAACGATATTTGTAGGCTATACATTATACGGTAATAGAAAACTAAAAATTTCATAGATCTCGTAGGCCTATACTACACAGCTTGGACATTCTTAAAATTCACGACACGTGAATAATGAAATAAAAGGCAAAACCATTGGCCTGGATAAAGATTATTGATGCTTGACTACCCCCACTGTGCATGACAAAAACCGGGGGTGTTATATATTAGCTAACGCGGCCCGCGTTACCTCAATTTTTCATAATAAAGCATTGTTATTGTCTCTTATGGCTAGCCCAGATTCCAATCCATCAGCTTTCTTGCATTCCAATAGAGTTGTGTGAGGTTTCCTGAAGTTCTAGCAGTCACATCAAGTTTGTTGCAATGTGGCAGGTGCCCCTTATCCATTTTACTTCCAGGTTCGTGACAAAGTGTGCATTTTTCAGATCTCAGGATGTCCCAAATAGGATCACGACTTATATAGATGGAATTCCAGCTGAGTCTGCCATTTTCGTTGTTAATTATGCACAAGTACAGTATTGCCCACTGCCGGCTGGATCGCAACACTCCTGGTTGCATTAAACTGCCTGCCCATTCGACGATTACAGCATTGGTTTGAGCGTACAACCTCGTTTCCAAATATAGGCGCTAGGAAGCAGCACTAAGGCACTGTGGCAGACATAAGTTTTGTATTGATCTTAATGGAGCAGTTGTGTTTGGAATGCATTCTGAATGATTTTATAATGCTGTACTGCTGCGTGCCCTTTTGTAAATCAGAACAGGGCAAGTCAGAATACCGCGGAATCTCATTTCATGAGATACCATCGCACAATTCACTGCGTGGGATGTGGTTACGTGCAATTTCCAGAGGTGAAGCAGGGGAAGCAAATAAATAAAAAAATAAATACATAAATAAATACATACCGGTACATGAATGAATGATTGAGTAAATACGTGAGACAATAAATATGTAAGAAAATAAATATGTAAGTAAGTAAATATGTGAGTAAGTAAATAAATAATTTAAGAAATATGTAAGTAAATAAATAAGTGAATAAATACGCAAATTAGTCAGTAAATAAATAAGTAAACAAATAAATAAGAAAATAAATAATTAAATAAATAAGTAAACAAATAAATAAGAAAATAAGTAATTAAATAAATAAATGTGTAAGTAAATAAGTAAATAAATATGTAAATAAATAAGTGAATAAATAAGCAAATAAATAAGTAAGTAAATAAATAAACAAATAAATAAAAAATAAATAATTAAATAAATAAATGTGTAAGTAAATAAATATGTAAGTAAATAAACAAATAAGTAAATAAATAAATAAATAAGTAAATCAATAGATAAGAAAATAAATAAGTTAATAAATAATTAAATAGACAAATACGTAAGTAAATAAATAAAGAAGTAACTAAAAATAAGTAAATAAATAATTAAATAAATACATATGTAAGTAAATGAGCAAATAAATATATACGTGAATAAATAAATAAGTAAATAAATAAGTAAACAAATAAATAAGAAAATAAATAATTAATACATAAATATGTAAGTAAATAAACAAATAAGTAACTAAACAAATAAGTAAATAAATAAGTAAATAAATAACCTAATAAATAATTAAATAAATAAGTAAATCAATAGATAAGAAAATAAGTTAATAAATAATTAAATAGATAAATACGTAAGTAAATAAAGAAGTAAATAAAATAAGTAAATAAATAATTAAATAAATACATACCGTATGTAAGTAAATGAGTAAATAAATATATACGCGAATAAATAAATAAGTAAAGAAATAAGTAAACAAATAAATAAGAAAATAAACAATTAAATACATAAATATGTAAGTAAATAAACAAATAAGTAAGAAAATAAGTAAGTAAATAAATAAGAAAATACATAATTAAATAAATAAACATGTAAGTAAATAAACAAATAAGTAAATAAATACGTAAATAACTAAATAAGCACATATATAAGTAAATAAATAAGAAAATAAATAAATTTGTAAGTAAATAAATAAGTAAAAAAATAAACAATCTGTCCAAAAAATCTGTAAAA
This sequence comes from Meconema thalassinum, assembly GCA_946902985.2. NCBI lineage: Eukaryota > Metazoa > Arthropoda > Insecta > Orthoptera > Tettigoniidae > Meconema > Meconema thalassinum. The sequence continues at coordinate 159,302,306 of OX336399.1, read as the reverse complement.
ATGTATAATACAGCCATCCCAATAAGACAGTTTATCAGACAAATTCACCTCACACTCAAGTACATGGGGCTACATGACCACGATGTCGCAAAGCCCCAAAATAAATCATCACCCCATTTTTCGGGGTCCGGAGGCATTTCTTTTCCCTGTCTTTTATTGTACTTATTCTTTTCTTCTCATCTCGCCAAGTATGTAAGTTGGATTTAAGTCGGTTACAAGTAGTTATATTTTTATTATCGTCTGCATAATTACGGGAAAATGAGCTAGACATTTCGCCCCTTAAAAACAATTGCCTCCACCACATGTATTTTTGCTTTCCTTTATATTGAAAATTTGCCCGTAAGTATGTGTCTGAATACTTTTAGATGTTAGAATAACAAAGGAACTAACTTAGTGTAATGTTTTCACGTCCGTCATTCTCGATATTAAGCCTCCAAACATAACAATACTTCGTTTCAGGTATCTTCCCCTTTAAAAAGCCGCGGCAATCTCAGTGCCTTGGTGCTGCACCTAGCGGTGAATTAATGCATATATCTTGTACGCCTGTGAGTGTCGAATGGGCAGGCAGTTTAAAGCAGCCAGGAGTGTTGCGATCCAGCCGGCAGTGGTATTGCGAATCCCACACTTACGGGACTACTTTGTATAAGCGCGGTACCATGAAACAAAGTAGCGCCAAGTTTGAACCAGTTCGCAATGGATTGTGCAAGCTGTTTTTGTCTAGACCAATAATTGTTAATTCATTAGGCCATACAAACACCCCTGGATTTTGTCACGCACAGTGGGGGTAGACACGCATCAATAATTTTCATCCAAACCCATTGTTTGTGCCTAGACCAATAACTTTTTGACAGTGAGGTGCTGGTTTTCCCGATTAGTTCGAAACATGAAATTCTTGCGATCAGCGTTCATTACAGTGGTAAATACTGTTCTACATACAAAACAAACCTAACCTGGAGCTTATGCCCAGACCTCCTTGCTTGTAACTTAGTGCAATTGGTAATTTTCGTCCAGACAGTCGTCTAACCAAGTAGCGACCAATGGTTTCGTCCAGTCAGTCGTCTAACCAAGAAGAGCTCGTTTATTTCTTTTTCTCACATAATTACAACATTACATGTGTCGTCTAATGTAGGCCTATTTAGTATCGGATATGTTGGTAACTAATGACGTCAATGTGATCGCTCACTGCGGCAGTTTCACATACCAAATATGCTGTCGAACATGGTTGCGGTTGTTAAATATACAATAAATAAAAACACATGTTTAAGTGATTTAGCACATATATCCGGTGCAGAAGTGATCAAGGTTAGTAGCTACAATTGATAATGTCCCCCCCCCCCCCTCCCGCCAAAAGATGAAATAAGGTATGAAAATAATATATTATCAAAGTGAAAGCGAAAAGAAACAAGTAGTTCCGTGAAGAACTATACAGCCTATTTTCATATATCCTACTTATGTTAATTGCCACTATCAACATACAACATTTCAGTTTGATTACTGTAATAGATTCGTAGATATTGAGACCCGACTAAATATTTTGGATGGTCGCCATGTTGGATTTTATATATGTAGGTCCTAGAGTTATGTACTGTTACATGAAGATTATTGTGTACGTGTAGCATTCAAACTTCAATCGCATGATTAGGACACAAGAAGTAACAACGAGATTTTAAAATTTCGCACAGCAGCCATCTTGTGGTTATGGAAACAATTGAAAAAATAGATGTCAGTGGATTATCATTCGTATAAGGATTTACTGTACCAAGTTTCACTGCACTCGGATGGTTAAATTGCGCGAAACGTCCATGTGAATATTTATACTTCGCGTCGCCGCCATGTTGGATTTGTGATCACCAGCTTATTGAAAGTCCTATAGGTGAACTTATGTTCATAGACCCTATGAACGTAAAAATATTCAGTTTGATTGCTATAATAGATTCGTAGATATTCAGAGCCGTCTAAATATTTCGGATGGTCGCCATGTTGGATTGTTAAATGTATAGGCCATAGAGTCATGTACTATTAAAGGAAAATTATTGCGTAGGTTCATTATTCAAACTTTCACTTCGATCGCATGATTACGACACAAGAAATAAAAACTTAATTTGAAAATTCGCACAACCGCCATCTTGAGGTTATGTAAACAATTGAAATAAATTAGATACCAGTGCATTACAATGTGTATAAATATTTCCTGTACCAAGTTTCATTGCGTTTGGAACATTAAATCGCGAGAAAGGTCTATTTAAATTTTCAAATTCGCTTGGCCGCCATGTTCGTTTTGTAGTTAACCGGTTTTTGGAAATCGTATCGATGAACTTCCAGTAGTGCCTTTTATCTCCGTACAAAATTTCAGGCTGATACCGCTAATAGTTTCAGAGATATAGAATGACGGTGAAATATTTCGCTCAGCCGCCATCTTGTGGTTACGTAAACAATTTAACGAAGTTAGATGTCGGTGCATTACAATGTCCTATACCAAGTTTTATTGCGTTTGGTTGGTTGAAACGCGAGAAACGTCTATTTAAATATCGCAACTTCGCTTGGCCGCCATGTTGGTTTTGTAGTTACCAGTTTTTCAAGCGTCACATAGGTGAACTTCTAGTAGTTCCCTATATCACCGTAAAAATCCAGGCTGATATATGTAATAGTTTCGGAGATATTGAATGCTGGTGTAATATTTCGCACAGCCGCCATGTTGGATTGGTGAGACGTAACAAAATTAGAAGGGCACGGTCGGGGTCGCCCGAAATAGTGCTATAAACTTACCGAGTTTCATTGAAATCGCTCCAGCCGTTTAGAATTTATTAGGGGGACACACACACGCACACCTCACACACACACACACACACACACACACGCACACGCACACACACACACGCACACGCACACACACGGACAAAAGGTGATCTCATAAGCCTATTTTTTCAAAATTGAAAATAGGCTAAAAAGAGTGATACATGGTACAGAATTAATCTGAAATTTCACTACAGTATATGTTGTTTTATAAAAGGGCATAGCGGGTGGGTTACAGACAGCGAAGGAGAAAACATTTATTAGGACATCACTTCCATAATTATTATTCATCATTACACAAGGTATTTAGGCTAATTTAAGCATTCTACTTGGTTCATCACTCCTGAAGTGTTACCTCTATTACGTATGCCGTTTTGCCTTGAACATTTTTGGTTGAAGGCGGGCTAATATTTTATTTTAGAATATGCACTGAAAATTTGATGTAATCAGCGTAACCGCAGCCTTCGTAAAGAGGTTTACGCAGGCCAGCGCGTATCCCATATTTGAACAGCTGACTGCGGTTGACTGTAGCGTTGGGGGTCTGCACCACTAGCGCTGGCCAACAGCGGGGCGCGCTTGAACTCGGTCAGTGATAACACTATGTATTCTATTCGTCATGATAATGCTATTATTATGATCATGTAGAAATGAGTGGAAGTGTAGAGGACGTACCCATTCGCGACAACGCTGCCTCAGTTCAATTCCCTCTCATATATTCCGCTCCCGCATTTTAAATATCTCAGCTCTCCACAGATAATTGTTTTGCGTTGGTATCTTATAATTATAATTTTCGAGATATTACTCCGTCGATAAAGCTTGCCTTTCAACGCCTGTACTTAACTCGTCAATTTCTCAGTGAATTCATTGAATTTTCTACAAGTGGCTTTTAATGTGCCGGTTGATGAGAGGTCAGGAGACTATTCTACCAACCATCTCGCGTTGTGCGGCTATAATTTTTTGGCACTTGGTCCAGGTTCAATTTCCAGCTCTGTCAAGAAATTTTAATTTTGGTCTGAGGGATGGAACAAGGTACACTCAACCTCATGAGGCAAAACTGAGAAAAGGAGGGTTCGATTCCTATCTTAGCCATCTTGGAAGTGGTTTCCACGCTTCTACTCCTGGCAAATGCCGGGATGGTTCCTAAATTAAGGCCATGGCCACCTCGTTCACAATCCTCATCTGAATAATAAATGCACACACTAATCCAGCCATCACAATAACACAGGTTATCAGACAAATTCCACATGCCCAAGTACACAGATCTACATGACCATGATGTCACAAAGCCCCAAAATCAACCAACTGCTGCTTTCTACCATTCCAAGACGAAATCTTCGAGTTGCCATTAGTCTAATGCCCCTAAAATCCACGACTAGTTCGAATGGTTTTAGGCCTAAGCATTGGATCAACCATCTTCTTGGATCTCAATAGGGATTTGCCAACAGGCTTTCAACAGCTTGTCTCAATTCTGCCTTCATATATGTAGGCCTATACATGCAAGAAATGAGTACGGTACTTATCAAAAATAAAGAAATAATAAGCTAATATGTACCCTACTATTATATTTCTCTCCTACTCCTAAATCCTTCTCTGAACACTCATCTTAAAACAGAATGGTCTGCAGTTTTGGACTAATTTTAAAAATATAGCCTATAAGAAGAAATGAACATGCTCATCTTTAGCTCCCTGGCGAAAATAATTGAGTAAGTATTAATGTTTCTGTTCTTATGCATTTTATATGATGCTTTAAAATCAATCTAGAAGAGATAATTTAAGTTAACTTCACTACCATAATACTGCTTAAGAGTTACTGTCGAGGACTGATGACCAAGATGTCCCTAACTTGAGCAAGGACTGCTTCACAACATCATGTAAAACATATTTTCGTAAAAGGGCCTTTACTTAGTTTGGATCATTTGCGATACGTGTTACATGGATGTGTGTGCTGACTTTTTGGTGTTAAATGATGTAAGTTGGCAACACCAATTGTGGCGGCCATGTTGGTTTTCTAGTAACTTATTTAAGGTGTCCTGGACTTTTTTTTCTAAGTCCCAGGAATGACATAAAAATTGATTCGAATGAAATTTCAAAAAATAGCTCTTTTTAATACTTTTATTATATTTTTCACGTCTTTTAGGGTCCGAAACCAACATGATATTTTGATGTTTTTTTTCGTCCCATGCATTTTTGGTTTCAGGTGATTGTTACGGGGGTAGACCTGCATTTCATTGAATAGCGATATCTCTCGATTGGTTTCATTGGGGGATAACATTGTGAAATAGCGTAAAGATCCATACAATAACCGGCACAAATCATCATCATACTAATATATAAAAATGAGATGGTGTTTGTCTGCCTGTCTGTCGTCCTGTTACTCAATCACGCAAGAACCACTCGTCCGATTGAAATGAAATTTTGCATGGATGTAGCTGATTTACCAGGTTTACACATAGGCTACTATTTATTTGTATACTTTGCACTATTTAAAAATGGCGACCATTTTAGTGACGTCACTACACCCTTAGGTTTCAAAATTTCATATTTCCATTTCAAATAAAAAGAGAACGCTAAGAAATAGCAAACTTTTGATGGCACATACGAGCTTTAAAATTTAATTTTCTATCCGAAGGGTCCTTATCACTTTTCGTGTATCTCCAACGGTTAGCGAGTAAAACCTACATTTGTGACGTCACTACACCCTTTGGTTTCAAAATTTCATATTTCCATTTCAAATAAAAAGAGAACGCTAAGAAATAGCAAACTTTTGATGGCATATACGAGCTTTAAAATGTAATTTTCTATCCGAAAGGTGCTTACCACTTTCCGTGCGTGTATCTACAGCGGTTAGCGAGTAAAACCTATATATGTGCTATAAAACACGGTCAACGCCGAGTGATGTTAGTCTATGTTAGTCCCTACATGAACTGTTTTATTTATAGAGGTAGTTTGTGGGGTCCGAAACGAAACGTGATTTTGAGTTTAATTTTATACTCTTTGTGTCCGTTATTGTATGTGAGTATTTGGATCTTTACGCTGTTTCACAAGGCTATAGTGCTTTATACTTTGCACGGTATGCTTTCATCCTTTCTATGGATTTGTTTTTTAGCCTACTTTTCACATTTTGCAAAAATGAGGAAAAAGTAGACTTATGAGATCGATCCGGGAAAATGTGTGTCTGTCTGTCTGTCTGGCTGTGTGTGTGTACCCCCTATCAACTCGTAAACGGCTGCAGCAATCAAAACAACATCTAGTATGCGTAAAGATGTGCACCGGAATATCTCACGTCCATATTTGAAAATGATGTCAGTGCTACCAACTGCTGAAAATACGCACTAGAAATTTGAGCTCCATGTTGGATATCTTGCAAGGTATGCATGGGAGCTATTCCAAAATTGGCACACATATAGATAATACTACTTCAGTTTAACTTCCAGGAGGCCAACCATGACAGTGTTGCCAAAATAATTTTAAGCCTTCTGATATGTCCAATGTTTAAATGCATATAACTTCTACACTATCAATTGGATTTCAACCAAATTTTGTATGTAATATCTGTACATAAACAGATATGACTGAGCGTATTCGTAAGAGCCACCAGGGCTGCCAACTGTTAATAATTGCCCTCTCTATTTTTTATCCAAATACCAATATATCAGAAAGTATGCAAGCCAACAGCTTTAAACTATGCACACGTATATTCTGACATTTTAGATTAATTTGGAGTAACTTATATACGTCAGTTCCACCAACATGATTATAAGCCTGCTGATAGTACCAATTTTTAAATTCATGTAACTTCTATACTATCAGTTGGATTTCAACCAAATTTCGTATGTGCTATGTGTACCATAACAGATATGACTATAAGTATTGTTAAGAGCAATCACGGCTGCCAACTGTTAATAAATGCTGTCTATATTTTTTTACCCTAATATCAATATATCAGAAAGCATGCAAGCCAACAGCTCTATACTTTGCACACGTATAGCACCTGACATTCTAGATTAATTTGGAGTAATTAATACAAGGCAGTGCTGCCAACATGATTCTATGCCTGCTGATATGTCCAATTTTAAAATACATGTAACTTCTATACTAACAAATGGATTTCATCCAAAATTGGCACAACAAGATATCATAATATTTCAGATTATTTCTGACCAGCACACGCATGGTATTGTTGGCAACATGCTTTTACGCGTGCTGATAGATCCAGTGTCTAACCGCATGTAAAGTCCATTGGACTTCAACCACATTTTGTATTCTGTAACTTAAGAGATGGAACTAAGAATATATTCAGTCACCAGGGCTGCCAACTGTAGTGCTCTATTAGGCTACATTATACCAGGTATATTTTGAACTAATTAGATATTTCGATATTACCAACTTAATTTCGTCATTATTCTAGACAGGTTCATATACTGTAGAATAATCATTGGCATGAAAAGTAGGATGTATAGTTCTTCACGGAACTTCTTGTTGTTAACTGAATAGTTCGGTTGGCCAATATTTATCTGCTTTTTGTCGTTTTTTACCATGATCAGAAACCCAAATTCACAGACGAATGTGTCGCAGACTAACGACTGTTACATTAGTTTATTTAGTGTTCATATTAATCTTACTGCAGAACTGGGCTAATTTATTTCAATAAAGTTGGTATTTTGCCTTTCACGGCCTATAAAAAACCGCACAAAACACGGCGCAGACCTAGAAAAGTTGCTGAGTTTTAATTGCTTGGCCCTGAAATTTAATATACAATCATTTTGGAAACCTTTATAGGGAGGTGAAAGACTGTTTTAGCGTTTAGCTGTCGCAGTAAAGTAGCGGAGGTGTTCTAAATAAGAATTGAGGTATCGCGCAGTTTTCTACTCCTTTGGTAGTCCGCAAATAGACCACAAGAGCCCGCTGATGAACCATCTCGGAGTTACTAGGCGAAATCTCGCACAAGACACGACATAAACTTAGAAAATGTTTCTGTGATTAATTTGTTTTTGTTGTTATTACTTGGGATGATTGAAGTTTGATCCGTTACTGTTACTCTTTATCATGACATGGTACGTAGTTTCCGCAGTATTACTTATTGCGGATATGATAATTGCTATCAAGTTTGATGTGTTTATAGCATAATGTTTATATGCTTAAATATAGTATGAAGACGTTAAACGATAGGTGTTAGTAGGGGGGCAGTAAGAGTTCTAGAGCACCCCGTCAGCAGTTTTTGAATTTCGCGCGCAAGATGGCGGCCACGACGCCACCATGACGTCATTCAAGACGGCGTCCAAGACGTCACATGACGTCACACAAGATGGCGACCATGATGTCACCATGACGTCACACGACCATGACGTCGCACAAGATGACGACTATAGCGTAACTAACCTAACCTCACCTACGAGGTGTGATTAAAAAGTTCCAAAGTGTTAATCCATAGCCTACTCTCCTGGTGACGTCACCTACGAGGTGTGATCAAAAAGTTAACCCATAGCCTACTTTCCTGGTGTCGTCACAACGAGGGGTGATCAAAAATTCCAAAATGTTGACTCATAGCCTACTTTCCGCTAACCGAAATGGCGGCTAACCAAAATGGCAGCTAACCAAAATGGCGATCATGGCTTAACTAACCTAGCCTAACCTAGCATCACCTACGAGGTGAGATCGAAAACTTTCAAAATGTTGATCCATAGCCTACTTTCCTGGTGACGTCACAACGAGGGGTGATCAAAGAGTTCCAAAAATGTTGACTCATAGCCTACTTCCCTGTTGACTTTGCAACAAGGGGTGATCAAAAATTCCATAATGTTGACTCATAGCCTACTTTTCTGGTGACGTCACATACTAACCCGCCATACATTCAAGGGCAAAGCCGATATCCCCCGAACGCATGATCGGATTTTGACAAATGAGGTGTCGTTGAACTCGGGCTGACACCCCCTTTCCAAATTCCCAAAATGTTGACGCATAGCCTACATTCCTGTTGACGTCACATACTAACCCGCCATACATTCAGGGGCAAAGCCAATATCTCCCGAACGCATGATCGGATTTTGACGAATGAGGTGTCGTTGAACTCGGGCTGACACCCTCTTTCCAAAATTCCAAAATGTTGACGCATAGCCTACTTTCCTGGTGACATCATATACTAACCTGGCAAAACCGATATCTCCCGAACGCATGGTCGGATTTCGACGAATGAGGGGTCGTTGAAATCGGGTTGACACCCCCTTTCCAAAATTCCAAAGTGTTGACCCATAGCCTACTTTCCTGGCGACGTCACATACTAACCCGGCAAAGCCGATATCTCCCGAATGCATGATCAGATTTTGACGAATGAGGTATCGATGAACTCGGACTGACGCCCCCTTTCCAAAATTCCAAAATGTTGACTCATAGCCTACTTTCATGGTGACGTCGCATACTGATCTGGCAAAGTCGATGTCCCCCGAACGCATGGTCGTATTTGGACGTGGGTCGTGTCAAATTGCTTGCCTTGAAGCCCTTTTTGATGTTGTTAATACGTTTAAGTTTTGAGAATGATGGAAACAGACTTTAAATGATCATAATGAGTGGTTGAAGAGAGAGAGAGGATACCGCTGGGCGTGTGTTTTTAACAAGGCTATTACGGGTTATAACGACCGTGCCTAATAGAACAATCGATATTTTCGACGGGTTGGTTTAGGACAGGTCGAGGATTCGTTTTCCAATATTTAGACGGGTCGGTTTATGACAAAGCGAGGGTTCGTTTTTTCAGATATTTTACTATCGAAGGGGATCTTTAACGTGTAAACGATGATGGGTTACACGGCAAATGATAATTCTATGATCAGATGATATTTTGATGGATCGGTTTAAGACAGGCCGAGGATTCGTTTAGAATATTCTGACGGGTCAGTTTATGACAGAGCGAGGTTTCGTTTTTTCAGATATTTTACTCTCAAAGGGGATCTATAACATGTAAAGGATGATCGGTTACATGACAAATGATAATTATATGATCAGATGAAGAGCAAACAGAACTTGGTTTTATGTTGGTTGACGCGGATAGAAAACAAACTTGCTGGAGAGCAGACTAACAGGACGTGGATGTTATTTGAGTTTATTGGAATGTGCTGACCTGACTCGACTTGACAACTGGTGCAAGATTGTAAATCACTGAGTCGGTAAAAGGTATCATGCATGTGTAGGAATGTACTATTTGATGAATCATGGATTGTAGGGGCTTATGCGGTGGCCATGCTTGACAATGTATTCACTGATATTTCGTGAATCATGAATTGCAGAGGCTTATGCAGTGATTCGTTTATGCTTGGTGAAAGCATGACTGTGATGATTGAAAAAAAATTGCGAGAATGACCGCAGAGTTACAGTAAACAGATAAGCCAACCCAAAAGCCAATACATAAGCCAATACAAAAGCCAACACATGGGGTTAGGTTTGGTTAGTTTTTGATATGTTACATTAAGTTAGGAGAGCTATGTGTGACGTCATAGCCAGTCCTAAAGCAAGTCTAAACTTTTAGAACATGTCACGTGACAAGGTTAAGTTAGATGAGTTGAGGTTAAGTCTTTAAATATTCACAGTCTTTGAGATACTTTCCAAAACCAATAAAAAAACTAAATACATTGACAAAAATAACTTGTCAATATATAAGCCAACACAAAAGCCAATACATAGGCCAAAACAAAAGCCAACACAAAAGCCAATACAAAAGCCAATACATAAGCCAATACAAAAGCAAACACATGGGGTTAGGTTAGGTTAGGTTAGGTTCTGATATGCTACATTAGGTTAGGTGAGCTATGTGTGACGTCATAGCATATCTTAAAGCAAGTTTAAACTTGTAGAACATGTCATGTGTCAAGGTTAAGTTAGGTTATGTTAGATGAGTTGAGGTTAAGTCTTTAAATATTCCCAGTCTTTGAGATACTTTCCAAAACCAATAAAAATCTACTAAATACATTGACAAAAATTACTTGTCAAATAAGCCAATATATAAGCCAACACAAAAGCCAATACATAAGCCAATATAAAAGCCGATATATAAGCCAATACAAAAGCCAAGACAAAGGCCTACACATAAGCCAATACAAAAGCCAAAACATAAGCCAATATATGAGCTTACGATAAGTCACATTATCACTGAAACAGTTGTAACCTTTATAGTGAGAACATCATACTGACAGGTTAGTTACTACTATGTAACTTCCTACAAACAACAAGGGTAGGCAACGTGAAGTCTATCAAGGCTACTCTTATAACTATAATCGTCAGAATGGGAATGGAATAATATTCTGGCGATGCTCAAGAGAGAGGTCGACAACATGTCGAGGAAATCTAAAAAGTAAAAATGGAAAGGTTTTAAGTGTAAGTGTTCATCAATGTAGTGCTCCAAACAAACCACGGTTGTTGTTTCCAAAAAATTATGAAAATGCTAAAAAGCAAGTTCAAGAAACCGACATAGCAGCTCAAGATAGTGCAGTGTTTGCTCAAATGCACTTATCATATCCTCAAAAAGTCATGTTACGACAGTTGTCAACGTCTAAGGAAACCTCAACTCTATCAAAGTCAACACAGACTATGAAAGGAGTCTCTGTGGAAAAGAAAGAAAAGGAATTCAATAGTTTTAGTGATGTTGAGGATAATGTTGGTTACAATGATGATGATTATACTAATAGTGATAAAGGTTCTGAGGATGATTATGATAATGCTCTGTTTACCCCTAAAAATCATTTGTTAAATTTGTTTACTGGAACAATCCCAGTAAGCTAATCCAACGGCTTCAATACATGCATGCCTGTAGACAGGCTGGTCATACTGAATATGAGGAAGAACTATTGGATATAGAAAATGTGCTTCGTCGTGTAAAAATTATTATGTAATGAATTCACGTAACCGCTTAAACATATTCCCAGTCTTTGAGATACTTTCCAAGACCAATAAAAATCCACTAAATACATTGACAAAATAACTTGTCAAATAAGCCAACACAAAGCCGATATATAAGCCAACACAAAAGTCAATACATAAGCCAATACAAAAGCCAACACAAAAGCCAACGCAAAAGCTAACACATATGCCAACACAAAAGCCAATATAAAAGCTTATGGTAAGTCACTTTATTATCAAGACAGTTGTAACCATTGTAGTGTGAACATCATATAGACAGGTCAGTTACTACTATGGAACTTACTACAACCAACAAAGGAAGGCAACGTGCACTCTATCAAGGCTACTCTTATAACTATAAACGACAAAATGTAAAAGGAATAATATTCTGGCGATGTTCATAACAGAGGTCAACAAAATGTCGAGGTGATATGAAAAGTAAAACAAGATGTTCAGTAAAGAACATATAGCCTACTTTCTCCTAAATGCATGGGTATTGTTATAAATCTTTGTCCTTTTCAAGGAGTATAATTGTATGTTGGTTGTAGTAGCTTGTTGAAATACAACGTGCTATAGGGATATTAAACATGAATATGAGGTGCCCTTTGCTAGTGCTACCTCTGTAAAAAATCATTCAATTTGGTTTCATCGTGTTTGAATTGATATGGGGAATGGATTTGCACACATACAAGGTCGCTATTTGCAAATTATTGGGCTGATGACCTTGTAGTCAGCCATAAGATGCTTTCCACAAAAAGGCATATTGTTGCAAAATCTGGTAGAGATCAAATTATTAGGATGGTCGTAATTTGATTTAAGCTTTTAACATTTGGATGGCCGTCATTCCGTTTCCGTCAAGATGGCGGCGATATAAAACATGACACTGAGGTGCCCTTTGCTAGTGCTACCTCTGTACCAAATTTCGTTCCATTCGGTTTCACCGTGTTTGAATTAATAGGGGGAATCGATTTTGACATAAAGATGGCCGCAATCCGCAAACTATTAGGCTGATGACCTATTAGTTTGGTCAAAGGATGCTTCCTCCATAAAGGTATGTTGTTGCAAAATTTGGTAGAGATCGGATGATTTGGTTAATCGTAATTTGATTTAAGCCTTGAACATTTGTGTGTCCGCCATTACGTTTCAGTTAAGATGGCGGCGATATAAAACATGACACTGAGGTGCCCTTTGCTAGTGCTACCTCTGTACCAAATTTCGTTCCATTCGGTTTCACCGTGTTTGAATTAATAGGGGGAATCGATTTTGACACAAAGATGGCCGCAATCCGCAAACTATTAGGCTGATGACCTACTAGTTTAGTCAAAGGATGCTCCCCTCAAAAAGGTATGTTTTTGCAAAATTTGGTAGAGATCGGATGATTAGGTTAGTCGTAATTTGATTTAAGCTTTGAACATTTGTGTGGCCGCCATTACGTTTCCGTGAAGATGGCGGCGATATAAAACATGACACTGAGATTCCCTTTGCTACTACTACCTCTGTACCAAATTTCGTTCCAATCGGTTTCACCGTGTTCGAATTAATAGGGGGAATCCATTTTCACACAAAGATGGCCGCCATCTACAAACTATTAGGCTGATGACCTATTAGTTTGGTCAAAGGATGCTCCCCCCCCATAAAGGTATGTTGTTGCAAAATTTGGTAGAGATCGGATGATTAGGTTAGTCGTAATTTGATTTAAGCTTTGAACATTTGTGTGGCCGCCATTACGTTTTCGTCAAGATGGTGGCGATATAAAACATGACCTTGAGGTGTTCTTTGCTAGTGCTACCTTTGTACCAAATTTCGTTCAATTCGCGTTCACCGTGTTCGAATTGATAGGGGCGACAGACATTCGGAGTACACACACTCACACACACACACACACAGACAGACAGACAGACACACTTTTTTCGCCCTGTGTTGATCTCATAAGTCTACTTTCATTTTCTGCAAAAATTGAAAGTAGGATAATAATTGGAATGTTAAAAAGCTAGTACAAGAAAAACATGTTGCTACTCAAAATAGTTCATTGTTTATTGAGCAACGTTTAACCCCTGTTGTAAAAGTTATGTTTAATCCATCTTTCACGTCACATGAGCTATCAACATCACAGACTATGCAAGAGGTAGTGTTGTTGTTGTTTTAAGTGGCTGAACTACAAGATCATCTACCCTTGATATGCAGATAGTTTTAACAGGGAAGAAAGTGATGAACCTATGCAAGAACATCAGCGCTGGTCACCAGCATGTCCCTACCTGTGTGGAATAGAGGTGGATAATATACCCTGTCATTCAAGCTCGCCCTCACTAGTGCCTCTAAGTGATGAAAAACAAGTTATGATACTTGTGGACCTTATGGATTCAACAGTGTTTCGATGAGCAGCTCACAATCAAAATAATCCAGTTTAGAGACATTGAGACATCATTGGTGTTATGAACGCTATAAACACGAAAGACTGTATTGTTGTATGAGTTGGTATCGTCCCTATCCCAAAATGGCAAAAGCATGTAAAACTTGTTATACCAATAAAATTATGTAAAAAAAAAGTTGCTGTTGATGTTATTATTTCTCATGTTCCCTGTGATACCCTAACATCAATTTGTTTACTAGAATGGGAATGTAAGTCAATGTCATGAGTACACCTTAGTCATTGATAGTTAGTGGTCACTTGAACTTGACTCAGACAAGCATTAACATGTTGAGTACACTGATTGTAGATTGCCAAGGTTTTAACATTGGAGATAACAAATTTATATTTAAAGGGGTTTCCATTATTGATTGTTCAACCTTTTGGATATCACAAGCTACCCATTTGGTGTTTACACCACCCTATGCTTTTGATTTGTTGTACGAGAAAGACTGTAAACAAACTAAATGGATTGAAAATCATTGCAATTAGACTGGAATCAAGGTATGATTTCATATAAGCACCTGGACATGGTAGTGAAAACTCATTTATTCTTTGCCCATGTGCTATTTGTGAAAGGTGATGAAAAACGCTAATGGTTACAACCATTTTTAACACCTTACTGTCAATGTATTCATCTCATGGCCCTGGGATGTCCCTCGATTCAAAACATTCATGGACCGCTGTCCCTGTGGCAACATTACTCACAAAGCCTTAGCCTAAGTGTGGCATCTCTTTCATTGGTTAACCACCAATGTCTGCTGGGAGGTGTTGAATAAAATTAAAACTCGAGGTTCACCCGTGGATGACATCAGTGAGATTTCTACAAGCAACGTGTAAACATCAACGTAATACCATGGAAAGAGGAGATGCTACTGATAAAGCGATTGGAAAATTCTTTGTGTGCAAAAAGAAACTAGACCGTTTTACCGAAGAGGAATTATTGGCGCTCCTCAAGTCATTCATTTATTATGTGGCAGATAATGCAGTGAAAGAAATCTGGCAACATGTACCAAAATCATGGACTCAAGACCATGTGTTGAGTGAATTGCAACCATGTACGGACTACGATCACCATAAGCAAGTGGCCATGGCAAAAATACCCTCTATGCGACAGTGTGCTACGTGCCAGCTGGTGAAATTGTATCACGGTCATAAAAGTCCGTGTAAAGACTTTGTTTCCCCATTCCACGTGTGTAATGGCGAGAAAAAGCAACAACAGCAACAACAAACATCGTCTACAGAGGAGGATGAAGATCAAACCTTTTCACCATCAATGGAAAAGGATATATCAAACTTGTACTGGTCATGACCTCATTAACAAAGTCATTCAATACTTGCCTTTCGAAATTCATCTTCCTGGTTAAAGATTTTGTGGACCTGGAACTCGCCTTGAAGAATGTTTGCAGCGTGGTGATGTATACATTAACAATGGCGGCCATAGATTAACTAACCTAGCCTAACCCAACCTAACCTACGAGGGGTGTCAAAAAGGTCCAAAATGTTGACCCATAGTCTACTTTCCTGGTGATGTCTCAGCAAGGTGTGTTTAAAATGTTAACCATAGCCTATTTTCCTGGAGATGTTACAACGAGGTGTGTTCAATAAGTTCCAAAAAGTTGATCCATAGCCTACTTTCCGGGTGACGTTGCAACGAGGGTTGATCAAAATGTTTCAAAAGGTTGACCCATAGCCTACTTTCCTGGTGACGTCACAACGTGGGGTGATCAAAAAGTTAACCCATAGCCTACCTCGCAAACCCATGGTCGGATTTTGAAGAATGAGGTGTTCTTGAACTCGGGTTGACACCCCCTTTCCAGTGGACAACCTATTTCCACCCCAAAATGAAACCTACACCTACTTGAGAGTGAAATTATATTTTTTGAAAATCTCGCTTTCCAAGTGCGACATGTGGGAGTTGGAATGCTAATAGGAAATTATACGTTGTTCCACATAAAGGATATGCAAACGAGTCGATGTCATAATGAATTAGCATTTTCGTTCTTGTTTTTACGCATGCGCACTTGGTGAATTTGTAAGAGGGCGGGCTTTTTGAAAAATGATTTAAAAGAAGACGTTTTGGTAGTGAGTAGAGAGCTAGATAGTCGTCTACTTTCCTATGAAGTTTGCAAATATCTCGCGAACGCAAGGTCGGATTTGGACGTGTGACGTGTCAAATCGCTTGTCATGAAACCCTTTATTGATGATGTTAATATGTTAAAGTTTTGAGAATGATGGAAACAAACTATAAATGTTCATGATGAGTGGTTGTAGAGAAAGAGAGAGAGAGGGAGAGACGATACCGCTGGGCGTGTGCTTTTAACAACGCTATTTCTGGTTATAATGGCCGTGCTTAATAGAACAATCGATATTTTGACGGGTCGGTTTAGGACAGGTCGAGGGTTCGTTTTCCAATATTTCGACGGGTCTGTTTATGACAGAGCGAGGGTTCGTTTTTCCGATATTTTACTTCCGAAGGGGATCTTTAAGGGACACTGGGACTGAAATTTTAGTGAATTTTGTGGAAAATGTCGATTTTCATTTTTTTCCATATTAATACACCCCTATCCCCTGCGGATCATATAGCAGTGTTTTTATCCGAATTCCGCCATTTTGTGTCCTTTAAACACCCCGGCACAGTAAGTGTCCTGAAGGTTCTGAGTCTTGGTGTTTCTACAATCGAAGTATCGCAGCTGGTAAAACACCACAGAGTCATGACAAAATGGCTGTAGAACTTTAAGAACCCTTAGTTGTCACGATTATGCCTGTTCATCAAAGGCTGGCATCAGATGAGCTACTATCCAGATGCATCCGTGGTGCTACTGAAAATCAGAATGAGTCTCTGCATTCTGTTTCCTGGAGGAAGTGCCCAAAAGAGATTTTTATTTCACGGAAAATACTTGAAATTGCTGTTAGTAATTCTGTAGCAGAATTCAACATGGGGTGTAGTGCAACAAGAGAGTTGAAATCAGGAATAAGACTAACTTCAGTATCTCATGTCACAGCACAAACACTTGAAAGAAGTGACAATCGCAGGAAGTATGTATGTCCGCGGTCATAATTGGAGAAGCGAAAGGCATGTCGACGGAAGGTGAAACTGAGAGAAATGAAGGAGGAGGCTGCAAAACAGAAGAAGCAGGGTGTCACCTATGCTGTAGGACAATTCTAATGTCATTGGTAAGCTGAAACCTTGTATATTGTGCATCATTTTAGAAAATTGCTGTTTTCTCGGATTCACTTTTTCAGGAATTCAAAATGTTACTCGCGTCACAAATCTTATGATATTGCTTTCAAAATGGGAATTTATTATCTTCATTGCAATGACTATAAACCTGCGGATCGTTTTTTAGATTGCACTTTTAGTATGGCTGCAAAAAAATTCAAACTGGAAAAAATACGATTTTTTGTAGAAAAAAACTTGGATATGAAAAAAAAATCTTGACACTCCTTAACTTAATGCAATTAAAAATCGGATCGGTAGGTTTCTTCCAATTGTTATAGTGCAATAGAATATTACCTAAAAGTTACACTATCTTGTTTTTTTTAACGCGGCTGACCTTTATAAAACTTGAATAATTAGCATAATAAATGTACAAAATAATTAATATCTGGAGAACTAATCAACTTACAATGCTCACGTTTCCCACAGTGGTTTATAATAAGACTATTCATAACCATATACAATTTCAAAGCTGTACCTCAGTTTATATAGAATTTGAAAATTTCAGTCCCAGTGTCTCTTAACGTGTAAACGATGATGGGTTACATGACAAATGATAATTCTATGATCAGATTATATTTTGATGGGTCGGTTTAGGACAGGCCGAGGATTCGTTTTCCAATATTTCCTCGGGTCGGTATATGACAGAGCGAGGGTTCGTTTTTATGATATTTTACTCTCGAAGGGGATCTTTAACGTATAAATGATGATAGTTATATGACAAATGATAACTCTATGATCAGATGGTATTTTGATGGGTCGGTTTAGGACAGGCCAAGGATTCGTTTTCCAATATTTCGACGGGTCGGTTTTTGACCGAGCGAGGGTTCGTTTTTATGATATTTTACTCTCGAAGGGGATCTTTAACGTATAAATGATGATGGGTTATATGACAAATGATAACTCTATGATCAGATGATATTTTGATGGGTCGGTTTAGGACAGAACGAGGATTCGTTTTCCAATATTTCGACGGGTCGGTTTATGACAGAGCGAGGGTTCATGTTTATGATATTTTACTCTCGAAGGGGTTCTTTAACGTATAAATGATGATGGGTTATATGACAAATGATAACTCTGTGATCAGATGATATTTTGATGGGTCGATTTAGGGCAGGCCGAGGATTCGTTTTCCAATATTTCGACGGGTTGGTTTATGACAGAGCGAGGGTTCGTTTTTCCGATATTGGAATGTTCTGACCTGACCTGACTTGACTTGACTTGACAACAGGTGCAATGGAAAAGTATCAGAATGCTGAAGATACTTGAAGGTCAAACGATTTGTCAACCATGGTGAGAGGGGAGAGCGAAATGTATGCGTACACGTGTGAAATGACATGTAAACCCACATGTAAAGTAAACAAGTTACATCCTGTTTCGATTCATACGTGAAAAAATGTAATATGATCTGACATGCAGGTGTTCACTTTGGACGTTAACTGTCCACGTGCGCAAGAACAGGATGTGCATGCATGAGAAAAAATGATTATACATACAACGTGACATATATAAAGACTCGTCTTTAACATTTTCACTTTCACTTATGTGTCAACCTTTGAACACGCTACAGCGTTGTGTGAAACACTTGGTCTTTTTTGAACTGTTTTGGTGTTAATGGAAAATACTTAACCTTATTGTGGGGTATGTATTTGTTTATATATTTATTGATTTATATATATTTACAAGCTATTATTTATTGATTGATAAGGTGATAAATGAATATTTATTTATTTGTTTGCAGATAACGTGTATAGCCTACCTGTTGTATTTGTGTGGGAAAGAGATTGAAAAAGATAGAAAGACGGACAGCTAGAATAGGAAACCATTACCATACTAGCCCACGAGACGAGACTAAAGCAAAGCATAACAACTCAAGGTGTGATTTTTAAAATCTATTACCTGTTTGAATTTTTTTGTTTGTTTAGGAAATGCCTAAACTATATGGAATAGATATGCTTATGGTGGTTTATTTTATTTCCTTTTTAGATATTTGAAAAAAAAAGCTTTATCGCTATAACAACTGTAGCTAAAATCCAAGAGGCTCTAGAGTACAACCATTGGACAGTCTACAGATCTAAACTCAGGTGAGAGTGTTCTTTCAAAATAATGTATGTTACTGCTGTAGATATGTTATTTTGGGAACCCCTATACAGTTGTTTTAAATCACGTGTATGCTCTGGTCGCGTTGTCAATGTTGGAGAATGTGTAATACCAAAATAATTTTTATAATCTAGTTTTGAAATGTTTAAAAATGAAATTTGTATATCACAACGGCTGCATACGGCTTTAAAGGTGAATACAGAACTCGTGGGCGATTTTGTATACAAAAAGAATAACGTCGAGCATAAAGAGACATTTTATATTTGCAGTAAAATGCAAGAGCTATTCATAGACCATAATTTTGAACAGTGGTATGAAACCCACGTGGTCCATGCCTTGCTTGCTAAATTTGATAAACTGCAACATGGACCCAGTGGTCTTGCCTTAGACAAAATCCATCACCTACAAATTAACATTTGTCAGTTCAATCCTTTCAATGCTGGGTCTAGTTTTATTGAGACTCCACTAGCAATAGCGTGTACGCATACATTTCGCTCTCCCCTCTCACCATGATTGACAAATCGTTTGACCTTCAAGTATCTTCAGGGTTCTGATTCTTTTCCATTGCATCTGTTGTCAAGTCAAGTCAAGTCAGGTCAGCACATTCCGATATCGGAAAAACGAACCCTCGCTCTGTCATAAACCGACCCGTCGAAATATTGGAAAACAAATCCTCGGTCTGTCCTAAACCGACCCATCAAAATATCATCTGATCATAGAGTTATCATTTGTCATATAACCCATCATCATTTATACGTTAAAGATCCCCTTCGAGAGTAAAATATCATAAAAACGAACCCTCGCTCTGTCATAAACCAGCCCGTCGAAATATTGGAAAAAAATCCTCGGCCTGTCCTAAACCGACCCATCAAAATATCATCTGATCACAGAGTCATCATTTGTCATATAACCCATCATCATTTATACGTTAAAGATCCCCTTCGAGAGTAAAATATCATAAAAACGAACCCTCGCTCTATCATAAACAGACCCGTTGAAATATTGGAAAACGAACCCTCGACCTGTCCTAAACCGACCCGTCAAAATATCGATTGTTCTATTAAGCACGGTCAGTATAACCAGTAATAGCGTTGTTAAAAACACACGCCCAGCGGTATCGTCTCTCTTTTTCTCTCTCTACAACCACTCAACATGAACATTTAAAGTTTGTTTCCATCATTCTCAAAACTTTAACATATTAACATCATCAAAAAAGGGTTTCATGGCAAGCGATTTGACACGTCACACGTCCAAATCCGACCATGCGTTCGCGAGATATTAGCAAACTTCATAGGAGAGTAGACGACTATCTAGCTCTCTATTCGCTACCATAACGTCTTCTTATAAATCATTTTTCAAAAAAGCCCACCCTCTTACAAATTCACCAAGTGCGCATGCGTAAAAACAAAAACGAAAATGCTAATTCATTGTGACATCGACTCGTTGGCATGTCCTTTATGTGGAACAACGTATAATTCCCTATTAGCATTCAATCTCCCACATGTCGCACTTGGAAAGCGAGATTTTCAAAAAAATATAATTTCACACTCTAGTAGGGGTAGGCTTCATTATGGGGTGGAAATAGGTTGTCCATTGGAAAGGGGGTGTCAGCCTGAGTTCAGCGACACCTCATTCATCAAAATGCGACAATGGGTTTGCGAGGTAGGCTATGGGTTAACATTTTGGAACTTTTTGATCACCCCACGTTGTGACGTCACCAGGAAAGTAGGCTATGGGTCAACATTTTGAAACTTTTTGATCACTTCTCGTTGCAACGTCACCAGGAAAGTAGGCTATGGATCAACACTTTTGGAACTTTTTGAACACACCTCGTTGTAACATCATCAGGAATGTAGGCTATGGTTAACATTTTAAACACACCTCATTGTGACATCACCAGGAAAGTAGGCTATGGGTCAACATTTTGGAACTTTTGGAACACCCCTCGTAGGTTAGGTTGGTTTATGCTAGGTTAGTTAAGCTATCGCCGCCATCTTGTAACGTCGTGGCCGCCATTTTAACGACGTCATGGTCGCCATCTTGTGTGACGTCAAGGCCGCCATCATGCGCGCGAAATTGAAAGGCCGCCATCTTTGTTTTCTTGGTCACAGCTTCGTCGCCATCTTTGTTTTTTGGGCACATCTTCGCCGCCATCTTGGATTTTTGGGCACAGCTTCCATGAAAGTAGGCTATCATCTAAAACCCGCACAGTCCCCTTACTGGTGTTCAATATTTATGACAGGTTATTTAACTTTTACTACATAGAAGCTGATATTTAATTCCAATATATAAACGCACTTTCTCACCTACAAAGCGGAGGCAGACAGGCTTTTCTCCCGGTACTCTGGTTTTCCCTGTCACAATGTCATTCCAGCAACAATCTCCACTATCATTTCATTTCATCTGTCATTCATTTAATCATTGCCCCAGGGGAGTACGACAGGCCTCGGCAGCCGGCACAGTTCATATCCTCGTTGCTAGATGGGGGTTTCAATCATTCCATTCCCTGACCCGGTCGGTCGACTGAAAGCAGGCTGATGATTTTCACTTTCCTACCTCTGATTAATAATTGGGTGAGTGAAAATGCATGTAGTCTACACATGTAGTTGGTAACATGGAAATAACATAACTACATTACGAATTTGTGATTATATTAATGATTTAGGCCAGCAAGTACTAAAAGCCGTTCGAATAACGGGTACTTCAGCTAGTATTACATAAATCTACCGTAGCTCTAAGTCCCTTGAGTGTCTGGTGTTGGTTCTTCTCACTGATTGCCATTTGTTGTGTTGTGTTAATCATGTCTGGTGAGGAGATGAAGACATGGTTGTTGTCTCTGAATGAGAAGATGGCCGAGAACTCTTTAATTTTAGATGCTTTACAAAATAAAATGAAAGAAACTTTTAACGCTATTTCAGTAGCAGACGATTATGTGAAAACAAATACCAAAATGTTAGAAAGTATGATTCAAGCTACGTTAGAAACCATTCAACCCACTTCAGATACCCTTGACGATAGAATTCAAAATAGTTCCAAAGGACTTTCTTAAGAACTTGAATGTAAAATTCAAAATAGTTCCCAAGAGCTTTCCAAAGAACTTGAGGGTAAAATGCTTAAAAATTCTGAATCCCTCGAATGTCAAATTCAAATTCAAAATAGTTCCAAGGAGCTTGAAACTAAAATGCTTAAACATTCTGAATACCTTGAATGTCAAATTCAAAATAGTTCCAAAGAACTTACCAAGGACCTTGAAAATAAAATTGAAAGTATTTCCACTTTACTTGAAAAGAAAATTTTGGAAAATTCAGAATCCCTAGAGAAACAGATGAAATTAGTAGAGGCTAATTTAGAATCTCGGATAGGTGATAACTATGCTGCACTTACTTTAGTAGAAAATAGGTTTAAGGATAATTACTTGGTTCATGAAAGGCAAATTAACTTAATTGAACGAAAAATTCAGGAAAATTCGAGTACTTTAGAAGCACGAATCGGTTCAGTGGAAATTCAGGTCCTCGAAAATAGCTCTAAGTTAGAGGAGAGTGTGGCGAAAACTCACAAAGAAATAGAAAAATTAGAAGAGGCGGTAATTAAGAAGGCCCAAAGTTATGTTATCAAATTACAAGATGATGCTCTTCGTATGGAGGGCTAGGTTAGAAGACAAGATAGGTGAGGTTACGGATGGTCTTGTGACAGAACTACAGTCTCAACTCACTGTAGAATTTAAAAGTACTGGTTTTTGAAAATGTTCAGAAAAAAATAGTTTCATGCGTGGCTAAGGAAGTTGATGATGATTTGAAAAATGTTCATAAAGCTATTAGAACGTGCGATTCTCATCTTAGGAAAGAAATAGGTGTGGTCCAAAAAGATTTAGAAAAAAATTGATAAAATGGTCACTAAGGATTTGAACAAAAGAGTATCGGTCACAGAAAAAATCTTGAGCCGTATAGAAACGTACAACCAGGGTTTTCATGACGATTTTAATAAAATAAGAAAGAAAATCGAAACAGAAACAGTTACCAACGCGGAATTACAGGCTTCCCAGGAACAAATGAGGTCTGAACTTGTAGAACAGATGAAGGCCAAAGTCTCAGAGACCCCGCAGGAACAGTTGAAATCCGATATCTCACAAATAAAAGAGGACGTTTCAAAAATTCAACCGGAACTATGGAAATCCGAAATTTTGGAACAATTAAAGGCAGACGTTTCAAAACTACAAACGGAACGATAGACGTCCGACATCCAGGAACAGAGGAAAGTAGGAAGCACGAAAGTACAATCAGATGAGGTACAGGCAGCTGTTTCAGCTTTGGAAAATAAAATTAGGTCCTTAGAAACAGAATATAAATCAGGAGAGGAATCCAAGGATTCGAATATGGCAAGTGAAAAAATGCCTTATTTTCACTTCCATCAAACACCTGTTCGTGATAATAATCCTCTTACATCAACTTCGGTAATGACGGCCATCAAGAGTAAGGATAAAAAACCAGCCAAGTTCAGTGGAGTAGGTACCATCACCCCCATTGAATTTCTTAGGGAGGTACAAGATTACCTATCCGGAATGAGAGTTTCACAAGCCAGAGAAGTGAAAGTCGTAAGCAAACTGTTTGAGGGTCCCGCACTTATATGGTATCGCGCCTTCAGATACACTATGACTGATTTTGAAGATTTTTCGAAAAACCTTTTGAAGAAATTTTGGACCCCAGAGATACAGCAGGACATACGTTCTGCAGCTTACTTAAATAAATTTTCGAACTCACAGCCTACTCAATATTCTAGCTACCTCGCCAGTCTGTTAGCTTAACTCAAATGTTATACCCCCCTATGCCAGAATACGAGTTGATCACAGCATTAACGCGTCAGTTCCCACTGGAGGTCCAAAGAACTTTAATAGCTCCTGGAGCAGAGAGTTTGGAAGATCGAGATGAAGTTCTCCAGAGGTTGGATCATGTTAGTAATCAACAGTATCGGGAGAGGAATGTCAGGTCGGATCCTCGAACCATTAATTTGGTAACAACAGATCGACATAGCCAAACACAAACCAACAACACCGAGAGGGATTATCAACCATGTGACCGTCGTGATGGTAAACCACATCAAGAATCCTATGGTGGAAGATGAAATGAAAATCCACAGCCTGCTTCCAGTCTCCAACTGGGTCAGGAATGGAATGAATGAAGCCCCCATCTAGCGGCGAGGATATGAACTGTGCCGGCTGCCGAGGCCTGACGCACTCCTCTGGGGCAATGATTAAATGAATGACAGATGAAATGAAATGATAGTGGAGAGTGTTGCTGGAATGAAATTTTGACAGGGAAAACCGGAGTACCCGGAGAAAAACCTGTCTGCCTCCGTTTTGTCCAGCACAGATCTAACATGGAGTGACCGGGATTTGAACCACGGACCCAGCGGTGAGAGGCCAGCGTGCTGCCGCCTAAGCCACGGAGGCTCCATCCTATGGTGGAAGATATCAAGGACAATATTTCCAGTATGAAAGAAGAGTGTATTGCCGTGGGAGACAATACGATTCCAGGAGGAATTATCAGGATTGGAGAAATTCAGATGACCGAAATAATCGAGGATTCCAAAATCAAGAAAATCGAGACTCCAGGGATCACGACAATCGCAGATATTTAGAAGAGAGGCATCTTGAAAGTAAGAAATATCTAGATGAGCTCCACAAGCAGAAAAGAAAGAAGAGCCCAAACCTGGAACTTCTCGTGAGGAAGAAGAGACAGATCATAATTTTGATACAAAAGGAAAAAGCATACCACGCTATGACAGACTGGCATAGGAGCCCAGATGAGGATTCACCCGTGTTTCATGACGAGGGTTTGGAGGATAAATCACGCCATATAAAGAAGAGAAGACATCGAGGGAAAGATGAAAAATAAAAATTCGAGGAAGTTTTATTTTTGAAGAGGCAGGTGGCGTATGTGCCCTTTTACAATGGAATGGATGGGCGTGATTTGAAGAGAGCGCGCTGTGATGTCATCAAAGCTGCGACAAGCTGTTGACTCGCCATGGTTTGAAAGAGGCACATGTCTTGAGCGCAGCCAGGGTATGTTGGAACTCAAATGCTTATTTGCATTTGGATAAAAGAAGAGAAAGGCACCAGCACTTCAGAATTATATTTGGAATAATTCTTCCATTTATTCATGATGTTTCTATTAAATTAATAACCTTCCAGAGTATTCTACGGCGAGGACCAATAGAATAGGAGATATCGCATTACGTAATGTGACCACAGCCATCGATATGTGACCTTGTGGCTCTATATAAACTGGCCCTTTGGAGGTCAGGTCACCTGTGTACTTTCATCCGTCTATACGGCGAAGCTTGTCGATTGTGTCACTCGTCGCTACGCCGTTATACTACGCCGTTATACTGCGCAACTACTCCGTGAGGCTAGGCAGCCACAACAACGTTTCCATATCACTCTGACATAATGTCCAGGGACATAGTCTTATTTTTCGCACCAGTGGTGAAAAGTCAAGTGTTATAGTGTTCTACGAAACTTACTATTATTATTCTCATGGTGATTGTGATAAGTCATCATGTTGAGAATACTTCAGAAATTTCAGGTATGTGAATGTGAACTTGTTTTAGGCAAGTGACTGACAATTTCCTGTGTGTAACTTCTACTAACTGCGCACCATTTATGAACTAGCCTCATGACTGAATGTAGCGTGATAGTGAGCTACCCTGATAGCCTGTGTGGGAATTTCATGCCAGAATTAGACCATGCTTAGTGGATACATTCTTGCCAGGAGTTATTATTATCATCATCCTGCCCTGTAAAATCAACCCGAACATATTAGTGGCAGTCAGGATAAGTAGACATTCTAGAAACTGTGGGCTACGTTATCAGAATGCCGTGTGTGCATTCGTGGAATAGTTGGAAACGACCTCATAAGATGGTGACGTCACTGCCCCAATGTTCGAACATGACAAGTGGCTAGAGCGGCGCTATGTGAGGGGAACAATGCCAGGACTGCCAGATGGGGAACAAGAGCAATGCCGTTAGAGGCATATTTCTGTGGACGAGGACGAAGAATGAGGCGAACGCTGGGATATGTCCATTTCTTAGCGTGCAGTCTTCACGGGTCCGTGGTGCCAGGGTTCGATCCGCACCGAGGGATGTCCAACCACCACAGAACTCCTGAGGTAGAAGACTTCCGACAAATGTAGACATTTTTCTGAGCCATGAATTACCATTATTTCCGATAAACCGATTCACTTTCCTATTAGTTAATAATCATCGTTATTATTATAGTTGGTTGCATACTTCTAGGCGTATATTTCTTTTAGTCGCTTAGACTTGTAGATGAGGTGGATCCTCAATATTTTTCACTCTTAATTATAATAAATAATATGGGATGTCCTACCCCATTTACATAAATGCAGCAGATGTATGACACGTTAGATGCATTCGCATTATTTTTCTGTATATCAGAAAATATTTTCTAAAAGATGATGATAATAATAATAATAATTAAAATCTCTAGAAATTCATAATAGATGAACGCTAAATTTTGATAAAAAAAACAGTGAAAGTAATATTTCTTGAGGATCATAAGTATAAATAATTATGATAAATATGTTTAATTATGGTTATAAACAATTGGTTGATTGTGTAAAATCTGGGATCTCACGATCTTCAATTTTATTGGATATTTTGAAATGAAGCTTAATGATGTTAATTATGTTTCAATGCACTTAGAAAGTTAGTTTAGATTGAGGTGTTGATCCTCGAATGAGTGGGTGTTTGCGGGAGTGATATCCTGATCCACATAATGCTGCTTGCTTTGACAATAAAATGGGAGCTTGCGGGAGTGATATCCTGTCCCATAGTAATGACAGTGCTTCAAATGGTATTCCAATTCCTAAGTAATCCCGTGAAATACACTAATATTAGATCACTGATTTATTGTAAATGTAATGACATCACGTCTAACCAAATGCCGATTTTTCATGACGGCTAATATTAAATTCATGTTCAGTGCTGTAGATCTCCTCATTAAATAATATAATCCTGAAATTATAAAGATATATCCAAGGCTACTTTTGAAGCCGACGATTATTAGTATTATTATTATTATTTTTGTTGCTAATTTTGCCTTGAGATTAATAACTGCTGTGATTCAGTTAATTGTCAATGTAATGCAATTGGACAGGCCGCGTTAAGGAGTGTCATTATAAAGTGTGTGTGTTTTCATCGTAGTAGTGAAGCGTGGATGTGAAACAACCTCAAGATTTTGTATATAATCCATGTAAATATGTGAATAGGACTCGAATATAAACTGAAACCAAAGAGGGTAAATTTGAATATTTCTTTTCGTGTCGTGAGCAATTATGCAATCTCGCATGTATAGAGTAAAAGAGCAACGTGTGGTTTTTCAAACATAGTCTAACCAACGGACATTCAAGAAGAGACTATGATTTATTTTCCGAGATGCATATTCAAAATAGGAAGAGATTATTATTATTATTTTTGCTATTGCCAACAGGCAATATTTAGTGAATAAATTATTGGTGAATTTGTTTTATTATTATTATTATTATTATTTTTGCTATTGCCAACAGGCAATATTTAGTGAATAAATTATTGGTGAATTTGTTTTATCTCAACATGTGTCTTTACTTTATGTTCTGTGTTGTGACGTCTTTCCTTTTCCTTTACGGGGAGCATGGATGCAGTGTGCAGTAATATACAGCCCAGCCCAGAACGAACTGAGATAGATCTCGTGCTGACATTGCGTTTATGCTGCCTCGCATATGGTCACCTGTCCATCCCAGGTGGACAGACGGGCAATATATATATATATATATATATATATATATATATATATATATATATATAAATAAAAGAAGGTTTGTTTGTTCGTATTGTATGCCCGCGAGTAATTTAACAAATGAGTGTTGGAGCGCGATTCGTTTTGAACAAACTCCCACATGCGTTCATATACCATCCATCCGATTGCGATGAACCTTTGGTGAGTTGTTGTGCACACTACCGGGATGGTTATAGGCATAGTAAATCCAATTTACAATACATAGCACGTGAGTAGTTTTAACAAATGAGTGTTAGCACGCGATTCGCTTCAACAAAGTGCAGCATGCGTTCATATACCATCCATCCGATTGCCATGAAACTTTGGCGAATTGTTGCGCTCACTCCCGGGATGGTTATAGTTATAGTAAATCCATTTCATAATAGATAGCGTGCGAGGTGTTTCAATAAATGAGTATCCGTGCGCGATTCGTTTCAACAAAGTCCCACATGCTCTTTTATACCATTCATTACATTGCGATAGAATTTTGGTGAATTGTTATTCCCACTCCCGCGCAGGTCTCTAACTTAGTGAATCCATTTTACAATAAGTAGAGCACGAGTAGATTCAACAAATGAGTGACGGCATGCCAATCGCTTACACAAAATCCCGTATGCGTTCATATACCATTCATCCGATTGCGATGATACTTTGGTGAGTTGTTGCGTATACTCCCGCGAAGGGTTTTAACTTAGTGAATCCATTTTACAATAGGTAGCGCACGAGTAAATTTAACAAATGAATGACGCTGCGTGAATCCTTTCAATTCAATCCCGTATGCGTTCATATACCTAGGCAACATTCATCTGAATGCGATGAAACTTTGATGAGTTGTTATGCACACTCCTGCTAATGTTTCAGATTTAGTAAATCCATTTTACAATAGGTAGTGCACAAGTAGATTCAACAAATGAGTAACGGCGTACGTATTGTTCCAACAAAATCCCGTATGCGATCATATACGATTCATGCGATTGCAATGAACTTTGGTGAATAGTTGTTTCCACTCCAGCGTAGGTTTCTGATTTAGTAAATCCATTTTACAATTGGTAGCGCACGAGTAGATTCAACTCATTAGCGACAGCGCGTGAATCGTTTCAACGAAGTCCCGTTTGCGTTCATATACCATTCATCCGATTGCGATGAAACTTTGGTGAGCTGTTGTGTACACTCCTGCAAAGGTTTCTGACTTAGTAAAGCCTTTTAAAAAGTTTAGAGGCAGTTAACGGAAAAAGAAAAAAATATCGTGTATCGAAAAGCACTTCAACAAACAAAGTTACAACGCCTACACTTTATTTGTTTAGCATTGCAACGCATGCCGGGTAGAACTAGTTGTAAATAAAAACCAGTTAAGTATATACACACATCAAAAAAAGTTTTGCATCACCTCGGTTCCAAGAGTTCCGGAACCGTTAAATACAAAGGGAATAGAGATCAACACAAACAACATTTCAGCTCGTTTTATTGCTCATGAGACCCACACATTGCATGTTGTACCATCATACAGCTAGACTTTCAGCATTTGTGGTCCAGATTGCAGTACACACCACTACCTCTAATACCCAGTAGCACGTCCTCTTGCATTGATGCATGCCTGTATTCGCCGTGGCATACTATCCACAAGTTCATCAAGACACTGTTGGTCCAAATTGTCCCACTCCTCAACGACAATTCGGCGTAAATCTCTCAGAGTGGTTGGTGGGTCAAGACGTCCATAAACAACCCTTTTCAACATATCCCAGGCATGTTCGATAGGGTTCATGTCTGGCGAACATGCTGGCCACTGTAGTCGAGCGATGTCGTTATCTTGAAGGAACGCATTCACAAGATGTGCACGATGAGGTCGAGAATTGTCGTCCATGAAGACAAATGCCTCTCCAATATTCTGCCGATATGGTTGCACTATGGGTCGGAGGATGTCATTCAGGTATCGTAAAGCCGTTTCGGAGCCTTCCATGACCACCAGTGGCGTACGCCGGCCCCACATAATGCCTCCCCAAAACATCAGGGAACCACCACCTTGCTGCACTCGCTGGACAGTGTGTCTAAGACGTTCAGCCTGACCAGGGTGCCTCCAAACACGTCTCCGACGATTGTCTGGTTGAAGGCATATGCGACACTCATCGGTGAAGAGAACGTGATGCCAATTCCGTGGGGTCCATTCAGCATGTTGTTGGGCCCATCTGTACCGCGCTGCATGGTGTCGGGGTTGCAAAGCTGGACCTCGCCATGGACGTCGGGAGTGAAGTTGCGCATCATGCAGCCTATTGCGCACAGTTTGAGTTGAAACACGACGTCCTGTGGCTGAACGAAACGCATTATTCAACATGGTGGCATTGCTGTCAGGGTTCCTCCGAGCGGCAATCCGTAAGTAGCGGTCATCCACTACAGTAGTAGCCCTTGGGCGGCCTGAGCGAGGCCTGTCATCGACAGTTCCTGTATCTCTGTACCTCCTCCATGTCCGAACAACATCGCTTTGGTTCACTCTGAGAGCCTGGAAACTTCCCTTGTTGAGAGCCCTTCTTGACACAAAGTAACAATGCGGACGCGATCGAACTGCGGTATTGACCTTCTAGGCATGGTAGAACTACAGACAACATGAGCAGCGTACCTTCGTCCTGGTGGAATGACTGGAACTGATCGGCTGTCGTACCCCCTCCGTCTAATAGGCCCTGCTCATGCATGGTTGTTTACATCTTTGAGCAGTTTTAGTGACATCTATGAACAGTCAAAGGGACTGTATCTTGGATACAATATACACAGTCAACGTCTATATGCCGGAGATCTGGGAACCGAGGTGATGCAAAACTTTTTTTGATGTGTGTAGTTTTTATATCGTATGTTCAAAGTTGTAAAAACAGAGGGGGACACAGTGCTAACAGCTAATAAGGAATCTAGGAGGCGATTAGTTCGCAAATGAAGGCTTGTAGACTGGACTGGTCAGTAAATGGCAAAACAGGCTCAAATGAAAATCTATGTACTAATAATAGCTCAAACCCAAAAGCCGTAACCATTTTCTGCCAACACCGGTACGCTTTAATACGATTCGTATGTTTGTTTGTTTGTTTGTTTTTCTGAAGCACTGAATATAATTGACTTGTTGATTGTTCCAAACACGCTAATTTAGTCTCGGAAGAATCGCTTTAAAGCAACATAAACACAAAGATTTATTCTACACTTATAAACAAGAGATATACAAATCTAATTTAACGTAATTGAAAGATACACATGTCTGGTTTAAGAAATAGACAATTTAATATTTCACAGTGGAATTTCAGTACTACAGGCCGGACGTTTGTTTTAGACGAGTGAACAATCTTAATGGAAGCCTGGAGGCGAGTTACTACAGTACATGTGTTGTTACCAGCTGCCCCAAGTGTCCGATGATTGACAAAGGTGTTTCACACCTCTGCTGAAGTGCAGTCATTGTCAAATATAATAACGTTCTGTTCGTAACTACGTAACGTGTACTTCCGCGTCACACAATACTTCGACGTGGACTGTACTGTCTGCTCAAGTCTGGAATTTCATTGCATCAGATCGGTGGTGACAAGTGTGAAGCGATATGGTGAGAGAGTGAGTGTGTGTAGGCTCACCCGCAGGCTTCAAGGTCAAGGGCAATCGTCTAAAACAAACGTCCGGCCTGTACATGACCATTCTCGCCAAAATTTAAAGTCGATTACTTTATATGCAGATCTCACACCACCCCTCATATAATCAAACTCTGACAGCCTTCAAATGTCTCAGCAATTCATCACCACTTCCTCATATCACGAACCCAATGACTTTCAAAATCCTTAAATCTTCTTTTCACCTCCATCCATATCCAAGTTCATGGGAGTGTGTCATTTAGTTATATTAAGTTGATATTTCTTCCAGCCTGGACCTATGTTCCCACTACCCCGTTGTGCCCTTGCAATAACGTCCACAATAGAATACTATGTCTTTTAGATTCTATCGAGTTATTGTCTGCTCCAGCCTTGAATAAAGTTCCAACTACAGCTTTGTGTTGTTGCATTGACGCCCTGTGTAGAGCACGAGGAAGTTTAGAGTCTTATAAGGTTAATGTTTGCAGTAGCCTGGACAAACTTCCACTACTGTGGTGAGTTCTTGCAATAACTTCCACAATAAGGCACTATGACATTCAGAGGCTATCTGGCTGACGTCTTTCCCTTAACCTACTAATGAGACAGTCCTAGCCTTGACGCACAGTATAGAGCAATGTAAACATGACTTGCGGACGAATGTTATGTCCTTAGGCTGGCGCCAAGTGTACAGCAGCTTGATCACCATAGTCGATCAGGTAAATCGCTGCTCCTGCGGCGACCAATATTTCCACTACTGCAGTGTGTCCTTCCCTTGATGCCAAGTGTAGAGTACTATGGCCTTTAGAATTTATCTGGTTGAAACCTGCTTCAGCGTGGACTAATATTACCACTACTTCAGTATATCCGTCTCTTGATACCAAGTCTATTGCGTTCTATCTGGCTGATGTCTGCTCCTGATTGCACTGATGTTTCCACTACAAATGTGTGTCCGTCCGATGACGCTTAGCGTGGAGCAGTTTCATTTCTGGAGTCTAACAGGTTGATTTTTGCCCCTGCCGAACTAATATCTCCACTACTGCGGTGTGTCCCTCCGATGACGCCAAGTGTACAGCTGTTTTATCATAATCGTCTCGCTCGTTGATGTCTGCCCCTGCCTGGACTAATGCCTCGACAACTGCAGTGTGCCCCTTCTTTGACGCAGAGTGTAGAGCAGTTTGTTTTCGTACGTCTATAACTGGTTGATGTCTGCCCCTGCCTGGACTAATGTCTCCACTACTGCAGCCTGTCCCTTCTTTGACGCAGAGTGTAGAGCAGTTTGTTTTCGTACGTCTAACTGGTTGATGTCTGCCCCTGCCTGGACTAATGTCTCCACTACTGCAGCCTGTCCCTTCTTTGACGCAGAGTGTAGAGCAGTTTGTTTTCGTACGTCTATAACTGGTTGATGTCTGCCCCTGCCTGGACTAATGTCTCCACTACTGCAGCCTGTCCCTTCTTTGACGCAGAGTGTAGAGCAGTTTGTTTTCGTACGTCTAACTGGTTGATGTCTGCCCCTGCCTGGACTAATGTCTCCAGTACTGCAGCCTGTCCCTTCTTTGACGCAGAGTGTAGAGCAGTTTGTTTTCGTACGTCTAACTGGTTGATGTCTGCCCCTGCCTGGACTAATGTCTCCACTACTGCAGCCTGTCCCTTCTTTGACGCAGAGTGTAGAGCAGTTTTATCATAGTCGTCTCGCTGGTTGAAGTCTGCTCCTGCCTGGACTAATGCCTCCACTATTGCGGTGTGTCCTTCCCGTGAGGCCAAGTGTAGAGCTGTTTGGTTTGCCATATCTAGCTGGTCGATGTCTGCCCCTGCCTGGACTAATGTCGCTACTGTTGCGGTGTGTCCCTTCGATGACGCCATGTGTAGAGCAGTGTTATCACAATCGTCTTACTGGTTGAAGTCTGCCCCTGCCTGGACTAATGTCGCTACTGTTGCGGTGTATCCCTTCGATGACGCCATGTGTAGAGCAGTTTGGTATTCATAATATTTCTGGTTGATGTCTGCTCCAGCCTGGACTAATGTTTCCACTACTGCAGTCTGTCCCTTCAATGACGCCATGTGTAGAGCAGTGTTATCACAATCATCTTGCTGGTTGAAGTCTGCCCCTGCCTGGACTAATGTCGCTACTGTTGCGGTGTGACCCTCCGATGACGCCAAGTGTAGAGCAGTTTGGTATTCATAATCTTTCTGGTTGATTTCAGCTCCAGCCTGAACTACTGTTTCCACTACTGCGGTGTGCCCTTTACATGACGCCCAGTGTAGAGCATTACAACCCACCGAGTCTACCTTGTTGATGTCTGCTCCAGCCTTTAGTAATGTTTCGACCTGCGGTTATTCCTTGCCATGCTGCCAAGTGTAAATCACTAAAACACTCAAAGGCTATGTTGTTGATCTCTGCTTCAGAAAGGACTAATGTATCCGCTTCTGGTGTCCATGACGCCCAGTCTGTAGCACTACCACCTTCAGAATCTCTTTGGTTGATGTCTGCTCCAGCCGTGATTAGTATTTTCACTACGGTAGAGTGTCCTTTGCTTGATGCCCAATAAAGAGCACTATGGCCTTCAGAGTCTATCTGGTTTATTTCTGCTCCACTGCGGACTAATAATTCCACTACTGTGGAGCATCCGCTCACTGATGCCAAGTGTAGAGGACTACGACCTTCATAGTCTCTCTGATTGATGTGAGCTGTGCGATTGAGCAA
The DNA here is from genome assembly GCA_946902985.2 of Meconema thalassinum. NCBI lineage: Eukaryota > Metazoa > Arthropoda > Insecta > Orthoptera > Tettigoniidae > Meconema > Meconema thalassinum. The sequence goes on along the minus strand of OX336399.1, from coordinate 159,267,784 downwards.
GCATTTCAGGATCTCAGCATATCCGTACAAGGCTGCCAAAAGTAATGCGCTCCGACCATTCGGATCCCTTACATTAGGGTCTTTTTGGAGTCGAGCAGCCAGATGACAATCCCCAGTTTGCCTCTAGAGGCTGCCAAATGTAGGGCAGTGAAAGGACGGCAAGGGTGGCAAGTACGGCGAGGTCTACGAAATGGATTTCAACAAAAATAGTTTAAAGCCAAATTGACATCATCGCAACCCGCCATTGCAAACCTCAGCATATTAGAATATCCCACTTCTGTAGACAAAGCTACTAGTGTTTTGACGAAGTCAGGACATTCCATCCTGATTCTAGTGAAGGATTTACTTGGGAGTTCATTTCCATGACCCAACGAAATATCTACTATTTTCCATATACCGTCTTTGTCAGCGTACCGGACTGAATCCCGATCCAGAATTTCTTCCGAATACCTTCCCTCAATCCCCTTTTGCTGAGCGTATTCGTCTCTACTAAGGTTCACCATACCTACGCATTCAATGGACTGTAGTGGATTGAAGACCAACACTTTGTCCTCTATGCCTACCTTTGCATTGTTTTCCAACAACTTTTTGATAATATCTACAGAGCCTCTTTTATGTGTCACCGCTAGTTGTAGAGCAGTACTGCCTCCTTCGTCAACACTAATCACATCAGTGCCTTTCTCTATCAAGGTACAGACTTCAAGAGCATTCTGGCCCAGAATACTGGTGTTCAACGTGCAGTCCTTGGACTAAAGTCGATCAAACAACTCCCAAATCACTTGATAACCCCGATTGAAGATATTTGTATTTAAAAATTCCTCCTCTTGCGCAAAGTGCTCGCTGAACCACTGAGCTGCGATATACTCTGCAAGAGTGCGGTGGATAAAATTAGGAATTCCGTTCATTACTTTCGTAACGATTCCTGGCCTCTGTAGTTCAGCTTCATCCTTTAGTAGTTCTTCCATCTCACGTGGGACATCTGTACTTTTAAGTGATCTCAGAGCTTCTGAAGGTAACAAGTGTACTAAGGCAGAAACCATGTGATCCTGAGTGTGCATTTGGCTAACTTCGGGTAATAGCTTCCGGATGGTAACTTTAGACACATCTGCGCCATTCTTTTCGACAAATGCAATTTTATACTTTCTTTTCACAAACTTATCGTACAAAACCAGGACATCAATAGATTTCGGAACCTTTTTGTTATCAACTGTCATGCAATGCACATGAATATCATATTGATAAGATTCCGCCAAAATCATCAGGAATAGAGGAATTCCTGTCATATTCGCTCCAGCTAAGCCTGGAGTGCTCTTGATAAGCCCCAAAACATGGTGCGCGTAAGTAGATTCATCGTCTCCCCAAAATTTCTTGAGAAACGACTCTTGCTCTCTTGCATCAAAGAAATTGAGTGTGTACGAGAGGGATATGAACATTCTTTCTAGAATATCCCCTTGATGATACCCACAACTGCTTGATCTTCGATTCCTCTAGCAGCACTTTTAGCAAATATTTTCCCTTTTCAGCGTAATCAGGGGATATCTCATCAAAACGATCGGCAAAGATTCCCAGATTTTCTTAGGCTATGCTCGAACAACATAATTAACGAATGAGTTGGCATTTCTCTCAAGCACTGAATTTCTTAACATTTGGTAGACACTCACAATATCTGGAGGCTTTAGACTATCAAGCTACTCTGTGTGGTCTTTGAAATTAATTCTGAGAATCCACATGCTTTTGTTCTTCTCCTTAGATGCTATAGACAAGTGGTCTAGCAATGTGCTCTTACCCATTCCTGGGGTGGCCTGTAGCAATACAACCCTATCGGAGATAGCATCTATATTCTCCGTGGAGTATTCAGTAATCCTGTCCTCACAAATATACTTTTTGAGATAATACATGTCACTTTTGGACTTGATCCACTGCAGAGCGTCCCCATCAAACCGTAACCAATGTACATCAAATTTCTGTGCGCGACAGATGCTATAAACTCTTCTTCCTTAAGGGAATCATCGACAAACCTGAAAGTGTTACGATCTACACGTGACTTGAGACCGTGAGGTGGATCACCAGTGATAACAAACACTATGTCAGTATGCTTTGACTCAAGTAATGATAACGAGAGATGAATATTTCTATACAATTTCCTGGGAATGTAGAAGTTAATCAAAGGCGTTAGAAACTTCCCTACAACAAACTTGGTTCCCTCTACCAGGTGAAGTAAATTATCTCCAGATATTACCTCAACCAACCGAGGATCATTCTCAATCAACGCTTGAATTTTTATGGAGTAGCCTTGGAAATCAATAAACTTGTCAAGAAGTTCAGACGAGTCCTCCAGATCCTTCAAGCAACATTTGTCTTGGAACACATGGCCGGATGTTGGCTGGGTGGATGTTTTGTTAGTGACCACCACAAGTCTGTCATCCTCGGAGATCTCATCTGGAGCACCTTCCACAACGAGTATGGGTCTCAGAACACTGCGCCAAACAATGTGGTGATGTTTCTGGATGTTTTGCTCAACCAAGATATGGCTTATTGTTCCTAAGGCCTGATTCACTTTGAGAGTGCTGAGACATGTTCGATCAGAGTCACTAACAACGGTGAGCCGCTGATGGCTGTGAATAGCTGCTCTGAGGGGAGCCAAAGCTTGTTCAGTGAAGCATATCTTCATGTTGGTCAGCTGAGATAGCTTCCTCTGCGAGAGATTGGCAGCATGAATTCGCAGAGTCACCTTCCAAAGCGAAGAAGTAGCCGACAAGAATTGGGACTCGTCCATCCCCAATCCCGTGTTCACTTCATGTCCTCACCACCAATCTTTAACCTTTTCCATGAAGCTATTGAACGGTTCTGTAGCCTCGTACTCAAATGCCTGTTGGAATTCTTTCCTGAGCATCGAAACCATTTCAAGCTCGTGTGTCTGATTGTGAAAGACTTGTAGCTTCTTTAAGAACTCCTCAAATGAGACAAGTTTTCCATTTTCTTCGTATCTCTTTACGTGTTTCAATAGCTTCTCAACCTCCGAATCTGATTTCACTGTTTTTAATTTACCAAAATACACATTTCTCGACCGATCGTCGTCGTAAAGACTTATGATTCTTTCATTGAATTCTCCAGGGGATTGCAAGGATTGCAACTTTGATATTGCTGTCGTATATTCCAGAAGGTCGTCATATCTCTGGAGTAATTTGTCTTTGAGCTCACAATAATTGTAGATTGCGAAAGTTTGTCCTCCAGTGTTGAGGATGTGGTTCCCAGTGGAGCCAAAGCCTGCGTCTACAATCACAGCGTTGGTAAACAAAACAGGCACCACTTCGACCTCCCGTTGAAGCCTTGTCCCGAAGTTGTGGGCGAGCTTTCCTTCCAAATCCCTGAAGGAGGACCATAGTGATAGCAGACTGAAGTTATGACTTGTCTTCATTAGAATATCTACATTTATTGTGTGTTGAGAAGAATCCTTATGTTTTACTTGGACAATGTAGGCCATCATCTTCACACCTTCCTCGCAGATAAAGACAACATCGTCAAAACTTCATGCATCCTCATTGTTGGTTGCAATGTAGAACTCCTTAGTCGAGGTCACTGCCCTCATGAATAGCATGGCTCCCAACTTCCACTCATATTCTTGGCCACTGATACCAGCTCCTCGGATAGGTCCTGGAACAATAAGAGAAAACAGACACTTAGTAACTCTTCAAATGCCAAGCCTAGTTTAGTGGAATTAGAAGATTTTGATATAAATATATATCTTTGTTTTACAGTAACAAGGAAACATAATTTAAATTTATTAGATGCTGGCAAATAGGCTATCAAACATGGTGGGCACCTCCGAGTTTATAAATATATTCAATTTGTGGTCAATAACGAGTATAACCATTGGCATTACACAATTATTATATGTGATTACTAGCTGAAATACCCATTCTTCGTACGGGCTTTGGTACTGCCGGCCAAAAGCATTCACATAATCGCATAGTAGTGTAGTTATGTTATTACCATGTTATCAATTAAATCTATAACTTAACCAGCGGCACCGAAATAAATAGCATTAATACTGCTCAACGATAGTGATTTGATAATGTTCCGTGACATTGATGAGTTAGAAAGTGAATCAAGTTAGTCTTCGAAACTAAATAATAATTTCAACACTTAAAATCAAGTAGGCATCGATAACACAAGAAACAAAACTGAAATACCAGTTAAATAAAGCACTTTAAGTAACCTAATTGAAGGACTATAATTAAACATTGACCAACATATAAACAAAAGCTGAATATAATCCTTAGTATTATAGAGAACACCTCAGCTCAAATTGCACGATATGCATTTACGATGTCTTCGAACATAATCAAAGTAGAAAACTTCGTATCCTCTTAATTATAATCAACAGATTTTTAAAATATACAGTTCGCAGAGTTAATGTACTATTCCATTCGTCATAACTAACGATGAACTTCAACCATCACGTATAATAGCGTACCACACAATGGAAGCGTGAAAATTTGTAGCCGTTAATGTCACGTTTTAAACAAAGGGATATCTTACTTAGGTGGAGTCCTAACCACCAGATGTGTCATCTGAACTCAAAATTCTCATGTGCATTAGCCGTACAGAATTAACTTTGTGCCGAGTCTTCATGCCCTTAGCACTGAGTGGCTTCTGCTTGTTAATTCACAATCCCTCTACTTAATCCACAAATGAGGAAGAGAAGTCTCAGTCGCTGCACCGTGGTAATTGCATCATTGTCAATTTGCAAAATGGTGATAAAATGGCGCATTATAGTTTCTTTAAAATACACGACTATACCAGACCCAAAACAACTGTGAACATGGGCTCGCCCAGTATCGCGCGTCCAGCTGAGCACTGTTGCCACAGTGAGACTGGCGGAGATGACACAGCTCTACGCTCGCAGTATACGCACAACCTTCCCCCTGAACACAAGGTGCTTCGAAGGCATGTGCATGTAGGCTACGAACTGAGAGGGGGGGGGGGGGGGGCTAATCCTACGAATATCTATTCTTATAACGGAGTGCGCACATATTTACGTATAGTTGTGAAATGAGGCTCATATAAGATGTCCCACGAACATTATTCCTGCACGTATCCACCTCCTGGTGTAGCGACCAGCACTCTTGGCTGCCGCCCAGGAGGTCCGGGTTGGATTCCCGGCTCTGCCAAGCTATTGAATTCTAGTCTGAGAGCTGGAGCATGGTTCGCTCAGCCACGTGAGGCACAACTGGGATGATGTGGGTTAGATTCCTTCCTCAACCATCCTGAAAGTGGTTTCTCATTTCTACTCCAGGCAAATGCCGGGATGGTTCCTAACTTAAGTCCACGGCTGCTTCCTTCCCAATCCTCACCAGAATAGAAATACACACACTCTAATACAGACACCACAGTAACCCAGATTTTCAAACGAGTACTCGGGGCTAAAGTACCAATATGTCCAAGCCCCTCAAATTAAACAACAATTACAACGTTATTATATCACATGACGTAGTAACATTGCTTGTGGGCCCTTTTATAAGGTAATAGAAATTCAGAAAACAATTTATTGGGATGAGTTTCTTATTGGAGACCACCTTGTGGTGTACTGGCTAGCACATTGCTGTCCATTCTTGGCTGTCACCGCGGAGGCCCGGGTACGATTCACAAGAAATGTAATTCTGGTCTGAGGGCTGGAACAGGGTAAACTCAGCCTCGTGATGCAAACCTGGGAATATGTGAGTTGGATTCCTACCTCAGCCATCATGGAAGTGTTTTTTCTGTGGATTCACACTTCTACTCCAGACAAATGCCAGGATGGTACCTAACGTAAGGCCACGGCCGCTTCCTACGCAAATCCTACCTCAATTACAAATACACACACTATTACAGACATCACAGTGACACAGGTTGTCAGACAAATTCCACACACACCCAAATACATGGGGCTACGTGACCATGATGTCGCAAAGCCCCTAAAACAATCATCAACAACAACAAGAACTCTTGCTTTAACCTGTGAGGTCCGGATTCGATTCACGGCTCAATCAAGACATTTAGTTCTGGTCTCAGGGTTAGAACCGGGTACGCTATGCCCCGTGAGGTAAAATTGTGAAGGGGTGAGTTTGATTCGACTCAATTACAAAAAAATACAAAAACAAAAAATAAACATAACTGCGGACACCACACTAATACAGGTTATCAGATTTTGTGTTTTCACGTACTTCTGTATTCGAAAGCTTCTTTAAACGGCCATATACCCTGAAAATTATATTTCCTGCCTGGCTGTTCGACTGCCACGCGGCTTGCTAAGGAACATTGTTATGAGTTCAAACTTCAGCTCACAGCACTAACTTCCTTAAGCTCCACTACTGAATTGATACAGCAATTCTGTCACTCTTCGTTATCTTCCCCAGCGAACCTAAATATTTCAACATCTAACCATTCCTCACTCTAATTATCCATTCAGTTCAAGGGCATATGTTATCTCCCGAACGCCTGGTCGTAGCGTCACGGGGTTTGGACAGTCAGCTTCAAAATGTTTAGCTCTGTAACATAGGTTCATCTAAATAATTGAAGAATTAATGATTTTCGTGTGCGGAGAGAAATAAAGATTTCGTACGGCACAGCGAGCCAAGAGTGCTCAGTTAACTAGGCAACACCGCGCTATGGTATTGGCTGGCTCCTCCCTCATGTTCACAGTTTTTTTGGGACTGGTATAATAACTAACAATTACATGATTGCAAATATCACACGAACAATATTCATACAACAAATGTTAATAACTTCAGAAATGGTAGCTCTTGACTGATTTGCAGTATCAAAGAAATATAATCAAATGTTCTCGAAAGAGAATAAAATGAATATTTTCCGTTGAGCCATTATAATTAACACAGAAAGTGATAAAAATGTCCACCATAACTAAACAAATTGCTAGCGTTTCGCCCCAGCGTGCCAATTGGGCTCTTCAGTTGGTAAAGGCACACCTACCAAGACGCATAGCAGGTACACACTGAGAAGGCTATACAAGACGAGTGTGTTAATTATAATGGCTCAACGGAAAATATTCATTTTATTCTCTTTCGAGAACATTTGATTATATTCAATGCCAAAGCAAGGTTATTGTTTTTGGAGTGGAGTTTTTGACTCCCGTGGTGCACTGGTATACTCGTGACGTGGCTGCATATGTAGCAAAGCGTCTTGTATAGCCTTCTCAGTGTGTACCTGCTACACGTCTTGGTAGGTGTGCCTTTACCAACTAAAGAGCCCAATTGGCACACTGGGGCGAAACGCTAGCAATTTGTAGAGTTATGCTGGACATTTTTATCACTTTGTGTGTTAAGTATCAAAGAAAGTCGACAGAATTAGAAACCTTCGTCAATAAAACGCTACTGTCTAAAGATCAATGATGTCACAACTGCCGTAATAATCGCCCCAATTAACGAAGATTAAAAATTAAAACCTAAAGCAAGTACTGTATACAGCATCTAACGTACTGTAGGTCATAAAGGATCACACTGACGTTATGTGTCACAAACAGATTGCGTGCCCATGTTGGAATAATAATTAATAAAAGTAACCATAAAAGCACGGAATATTATATTTTTAAGAATTAAAAAACTTTAAAGAGGGAATTTCCAAATGTCCATTCGAAGTGGGTGCTTCCAATATGGAAAGAATGTGCATTCCAAATTGCATACTTCTATTTGAAGGGGTTTGTGTTGGGGCATTATGAATGGTATCTTTATTCATATAGATCTGGCTCATCATTTGTTTTATTTATTAATATCCTCTAGGGGTTGGCATGAATATTACTTTGAGGAGGGTTAAAGACTATGGTTCTCATCGTTCGTATCATATTTTTGGCCCGGGTTCTAATGACCCTCACAACGAAGTCCTTCTTCGATCCCACTCAAGAGCACAGGCACTACAGAACAAATTCTACACTATTCTCCTGCTAGGTGACTTCAACCTTCAAATCGACTGGCTCTAGAACGAAACTCCGAAAGCTCTTAATTCCCTTCCTGAAAAATTTCTATCATGCTTTTACGACTTATTTCTCTAGCAGTTGGTAAAGCAACCCACTCGAATCACGGACAATACCAGAACCAGAGATAATGTGCACATAGTGGACACTGTCGAAGTAATTGAAGGCGTGTGTGATCACGAAGCAACCAGGGTTGAGCTGAAATAACTCCACCCAAAATTGAAGAAAATATACAAAACAGCTGTTAACTATAACAAAGCAAACTGGTCATTTTTAAATTCAGGTTCTCTGTTTCGCTCCAATCTTCTGGTACAGCACACTGTTGACATGGAAACCCTCTGGACAGAGTGGAAAAGTATATTCTGGCAGTGTGTACAACAGTGCATTCCGCACGTTAAATTAAATGGCAATCGTCGATCTCCTTGGATTACCAATGAGATTGTACTTGTGTTAAAGAAGAGAAATAGATTGTACAAAAATGGAAACATAACCCTACCCCCAACTAATCTCCATAAGTACAAGGTCCAATGAAATTTAACAAAAGTCACCATTAGAAACAGCTGTAGCAATTTCATCTGGAATGTTGGCACCTCGGACACGAAATCTCTGTGGCGATATATCAGCTCCAGATCAAGAAACGCACCCTCCACGAATTTCACGTATAACGGCAAATTTTATCTGAACCCGCGGAGATTGCCAAATCATTTTGCTTTTCCTTCTCACATAACTTTTCTTCCTTTACGCCATCACAAAATTATATAAGAGATCGAAATATTCATTTCCCTAAACTTGAATCCATTTATTTCTCCGTTGATGAGGTCTGCAAGTTGTTGTTATTTTTACCTCCCAATTCCGCTACTGGGCCTGATAATATACCCGCAAGAATACTCAAAACATGCGCTCAGGCTCTCGGTCCATCCTTCTGCACAATATTTAACACCTCTTTTCAATATGGGAAATTACCATCTGATTGGAAAATCGCCAATGTTGTTCCTGTCCACAAAACTGGTAATAAGGAATCTGTAGTCAACTACCTCCCCTTATCATTGAGATCCATATTGTGTAAGGTAATGGAGGGCCTGCTATCGAGGGAGATATTGCGTTTCCTGAAAGCAACAGGTTCTCTTAACGAACACCAACATGGGTTTCTACCTGGACGTTCCTGTACAATGCTACTCACTTCAGCTGTGATCAACTGGCAGCAAACTTTGGAGAGAATACCAGGCGGTCAAGTGGATCTCGTGACTCTCGATTGCACCATGGCTTTTGATCAGCTTCCCCATTCACGTCTCCTTGATAAACTGCGCTCCTACAGCTTCGGTGGTAAACTAGTGGGGTGGTTGGCTGACTTATTTACAAACCGGCATCAGTGAGTAGTCTTCCAAGGCGCTCATTCCTCTGCTGTTTCGGTCCCATCTGGTGTCCCTCAAGGATCTGTCCTTGGTCCTCTACTTTTCAACATATTCATGTTGGATCTGTCCCATGCAGTCTCCTCAAACATCTATCAATATGCCGACGACACAACCCTCTATCGCTGCCCTGCAGGAGGATGTTAATAACATCAGTGTCTGGTGCAAAATTAATGGCCTAGTTGTCAATTCCTCCAAAAGTAAACTAATCTCCCTAACCCGTAACCTAATGCCAACGGCGAACCCTTATCACTTTGAAAGCACTCCGATTCCCCGTGTGCAGTGCGTCAAACTGCTTGGACTCAACATCACTTCTGACCTGAAATGGAACACCCACACCGACGCAGTGAGGGACCAAGCTACCCGCCAAGTGGGTATGTAAGCAGAACGTGCTTGCCGCACCGAAGTGAAGAGGATCGCCTACCTGAGCCTAGTGCGACCACTACTAATTCACGCGTGCCCTTCATGGAGCCCCGGTACCGAGGGAAATATCTTTAAGATAGAACAGATACAAAATCGTTCCACTAAATTCATAATTTCAAAAAATTTCGTCCTTGACTCTAAAATCAGATGCCAGTAATGTAGCCTTTCATCTATTGAGAATGTACTTACCCAAATTGATTTGTTATACCTGCAAAAACGTTTTAATAATAAAGACTCATGTTATTTTAGACAAAATTTCCCATGGCTGCCGATCAGCTCAGAAGGGCCGCGGAGTTACGCTGTACGCCCCACTACTCAGGACTGAGTCGTACAAACTGGAGTTTGTAAATAGATCGATTTGTGTTTCCTGAAGGACAGCAAAAACAATAATGCCGTTCAGTCTCAGAGGAAGCTGCGGCATTATTTGTTCAACAAGTAGGTTGTTCGTCATAAATTATGCCCCGATCCTTTGTTGTGCTAGTGTTTCCCGTGAATCTCTATTTCCAATATTCATTTGATTTCTTCTCTTGTTGTTCCTCCCTTATCCTATGTAAATGTACATTTACCATCCCCCTATTGTATACTGTAAATAATGTAATCATTGTTCGATTATCACTAATTGCCGTCTTGTGTACATATGTAAATACAACCCAGTCTAATAGTGGGGGCTCTGACGCATCCCGAATGCGAAGTAGGGCTTTGCCCTTTTCAGAGACTCCCTTTAGTGTACTGTAAATATATAAGGTGCGTTAAAAAAGTAACGAGCCGGAGGCTGGAATGCGCAAACCGGTGAGGACATCGGCTAATCGTGGCGTGTGTAACGAGGTGTGGTTCCGACCAGAGCGTGGAAGGTCACAGCCCGTCGCTAGAGGGCACGCATGCACGTCACGTGACGATACCAAGCGAGCAGCAGCATGCATCAATCGTCCAATGCTGCCAGTCGCATTGAAAACAGTGACATGGAGGCGTCAAACGCAGAGCAAAGAGGTGTTGTTCGGTTTCTGAGAGCGAAAGGAGTAGGGGGAACTGACATTTATCGCCGAATGTCACAAGTGTACTGCGAACACTGCATGTCCCTTGCAAGGGTCAAGGCGTGGCACAAGCGCTTCAGGTAAGGACGGGTGTCGTTAGCCGATGATGCCCAGTCTGGGGCACCCCCTGCATTACCGATGACAACGTCCAGCTGGTTGATGCACTCATTACCCAGGACCGCCGAGTGACAGTTAACGCCATAGCCGCCGAGGTCGGATTGATCGTCGGAAGTGTGCACACCATCATGAAGGAACCAATGCACCTGCGCAAAGTGTGTGCCCAATGGGTGCCCCACAGTCTTCAACCACACCAGGAAGCATGTCGAATGGCCTACTGTCTTGGTCTTGGTTGGGCAATTGATGCATGCTGCTGCTCGCTTTGTATCGTCACGTGACGTGCACGCGTCCCCTCTAGCGACGGTCTGTGACCTTCCACGCTCTGGTCGGAACCACACCTCGTTACACACGTCACGATTAGATGTCGTCACCGGTTTGCGCATTCTAGCCTCCGGCTCGTTACTTTTTGAATGCACCTTATAGTTTAAGGCACTGATGAATAAATATGAAATGAAAATGGAGTGGCACGCCGACGTACAGAGAGAAATGTAAGGTTGAGCAGTGGTTGTCAAGGTAACTTTGATCTGTTTGCCAGTGGGAGGACAGTATTTTTGAAACATCCCGAAAAGTGTAGGTTTTAGGGCATTAAAATGTGTGTTTTGTGGTCCCTATGGGACTAGAGTGTATTGAATCTCACATCTGGGAAAGTTAAATGAGTAATGTCCAGTCTTTGTACCTTTTCCCTATGCTCAGTGCCAAAGGGCCGTATAGACTCACTTAGGTTTTGAATTTTCTAAAACCGTTTCTTAGTGAGCATCTACAACCTAAGGGCAACCAACATGCAAAATGTCAGCTTTCTTGGCCTAGTGATTTCAGAGATGCGATGATGAGTGAATACATGAACTTTGGATTATATAGATAGAGAGATTTATTTAAAAAACTGACCCTCTATGGATTTTTCGTTAGACACGGTATAGTAGAACAAATACTTTATTGAGTGCATACATGGTTCCTCAGTAGTTTCACAGACCCTTTGACCACAGCTTCAGCGATTGTTAATGGGTACTACTCCGGAGAAGAATTTTTCCGATATGCCGTCATGGGAGCCTACAGGATGTTTTCCAGGGAGGGGCCATGTAATATTTTTCAATTCATTACCTACCTGTCACTAGGTGATGATGAGACGTACACTCCCCCCCACACTGCAATTTTCGTTTCTTTTCTTACTTGCTTCTTGATATTCACTATTTGGCTGCTCTGAAACCGCTGGGTACATTATCTTTATGGGCATGAATGGGAGTAATAGTTTTATTTTAGTTCAGAGTTTTTGTCCATAGAAGTTTGCTTTTCGTTGTGAATCATCGTCATAATGTTCATTTCTTAAAAGCAGGTAATAAGTAGTTGTATAATCATGTATCGACATAAATAAAAATCTCTCAACATTGGCTGCTATCATGTCCTCTTTTATTTGGTCAAGCCACCGCTTCTTGGGCCTTCCTTGTGGTCGCTTGCCTACTACATCTAGTTGTAGTGCTCTTTTTGCCACTGTTTCCTCGCAACTCCGTAGTACATGTCCGTACCAACGCAGGCGAGCTTCCAGCATCTTGTCAGGGATCGGTGCGACACCAAGGGTGCCTCTTACATGGACATTGGTGACATGATCCGGTCTTGTTAGGCCAATGGACCAGCGCCGCATTCTTTTCTCCATGGAGTGGAGCACTTGCTCACATCTGTTGGTTACTGGCCAACACTCAGTGTGATTAGAGCTGGCCAAAAATTTATTTTGTGTTGAGAACATGAATTGCTCAAATAGTTATTGTGAACTAAAGTTGATTTTGGTAGTGTGATTAGAGCTGGTCAAAAATTGTGTGTGTGTAGAGAGCATGAATTAGGTTCAAATAGTTATTGTGAGCCAAAGTTGATTTTGGTAGTGTGATTAGAATTGGTCATTTTTTTGAGAACATGAATTGCCTCAAATAGTGCTACAGGTCTGATCACAATGTGATATACTTTTGATTTCAGCTGTACAGGAATGATACGATAGCATAAAACTCCTGTCACCTGTCACCATTCAGCCCATGCTGTATTTGTTCGCATTTGTACTTTTCTCAATGTGTCTCAATCGGATGTTATGTATGAGCCCAAATATCGAAAACCAGTGACCTTGTTGAGTTGTTTTCCACCAATAGATATAGAGCCATTGGTTTTCTCCCCACACTCCATGTATTCAGTTTCGGAAATGTTTAATTTCAGTCCATATGCAACAAGGTGGTCTTTCCAAATTTGTGTTTGCTTCTCTAGGCCTTGGCGTGTCGCACTTGCTAGCAAGACATCATCGGCGTACAGAAGATTCCAGGGATGTTTGGTCTGGATATCTACAGTTGCCATGTCCATACACAAAATTAAAAGAAGCGGTGACAATGCTGAACCTTGATGAACACCAACGATTATGTTGAAAGTAGGTGAAGTCCCCGCTGCACACCTTACCCTACTGGTGACGCAGTGGTCAAGAGATTGTATACATTCAACATATACTTTGGGTACTCCATGGGCTCGTAAGGATTGCCATATAAGGTCATGGGGCACTCTGTCAAAGGCGTTTTCTAGGTCCAAGAATGCCAGATGTAATGTTGTAATGATTTTCATTAAAATGGTAATGTTAATCCAGTTTGCCGATTTTCTAAATAACTGGAGATATTTTCAAATAATCCCAAAATACTAAGTTAAATAAAAATGTGGAATTATATCCACATCCGCTTTGAGTCAGGTAATCTGTGTATGATCACCGGAGGCCGTAACTTGGGGCGAGTTGGCACTGTGGTGAACCGTGAAAGACATCCTGGTTCTTTCGACATTGTCCATGTTAAAGATACTCAAGGACACACCTTTGCTACTAGGTGAGTATCCATTTATTGCTGAACTACATTTTTGTTATGCTTATGGACTGCTGTGGCATTGATTTCTCTTTGTTAGGAGATTTGTGTTAAATTATAAACAGAATTGGGCAATAGTTGTGAAGATAGTGTTGGAATATGAATCTATATTCATTAACTGAATATTTTTAATTTCCATGCATTCAGGGCTGAGTTCAAACCTCATGACATTTAGTGAGCACCAAGACTAGGCAAAACTGATACAAACTGGTAGCTGACAGAGAAGTAATTGTGTATCCTCTCTTCATATTGTGGTCTGATCGAAGCAGTTGCGAGTTCTTATGTGATTCACGACTGTCATAACATGGCCTAGAATAAATTATTCTCCTCATGGTCGCTGCTATGGTTAAGCCATCCATATGCTGCATTACCCAAGGATGATGACAGTTTTAAGGGGCAGAACTACGAGGTCATCTGCCCCTAAGGATGATGACAGTACTGCTCTTTTGATGGCAATGATTTTTTTAAAATTAAATGGTTTGGAGGATGTTTCAAGGTCTCATATTGACCAAAAATTGAATGTCGAGGATAATGGAACAAGGGACATTCTATGACATATTTGCTTTCTTTTTTGGAATACAAGTACAAACCACTACTTTCAATGTTTTGGTTTCTATTGAAGTGTATTTTTTTGTACTCTTCTTCATCTTGCACAGTTTCCAGCCACTGGCGGGTCTGTTTGGAACACAAGCCTCTCCAACGTCTTCTGTCTTCCCACCATCTCTCAGCCATCACCTTTGTCCAGTCTTCTCCTCTCTTCTTCACGCTTTCTTCCACCCCCTTCAGCCACCTGTCTCTTGGTCTCCCTCTCGGTCTCCTTCCTTCCCACTTCGTCTCGTGTATCCTCCTGGGTATCCTCTTCTCATCCATTCGTTTTACATGCCCATACCATCTAAGTCTAGATTTCCCTATACCATCCTGTAATGGTTCCTCCTTCCTTAATTCTCTGGTCCTCTCATTTCATATTCTGTCCATCTTTGTAGCTCCATTACTGCTTCTCAAGAACCTCCTCACTGGCCTCTATTTTGCTCTTCTCCCTTCCTTTCATAACCCAGGTCTCCGAGGCATACGCCAGGATAGGGACATAGTACGTCCGATATATGATCTTTTTGCTGTTCTGAGGGACTTCCTTGCTCCTTAACATGCTTCACACAGTCCTCTGGAATGCTTCTGCCTGTCTCCCCCGCTCATTTATTTCTCTATCGTTTCTTTCATTATCTTGTATCAGGCTTCCCAGATACTTGAAACTTTCCACTTTCTTCAGCTGTTCCCCACCAATTGTTATTCCTGTTGTGGTTCTTTCCTTCTTGTCATCCATCACCACAATGAAAATTAACGGTGACAGTGCACTTCCTTGTTTCAGGCCCTTCCTCTGTTCCAACAGTCCGATCTCTCTCCTCCCACTTGCACACAGCTCACGGTTCCCTTGTCCATTTTTCTACTCCTCTATCCTCCAGGTACTTCCATACTTAGTTTCTGCATACACTGTCATATGCTTTCTCAATGTCCAGGAAGGCCATCAGTAGATCTGTTCCATACTCGTAGTGCTGTTCTTGTAGCTGCCTTACCAAAAAATCAAATCCACTGTGGACCTTCCTGCTCTGAAGCCATGTTGTTCTTCCCTCATCCCTCCTTCTATCCTTGTCCTAATTCTCCTTTCCAAAACTTTCTCAAACATCTTTGCACAATGACTCATCAGTGTTATTCCCCGATAGTTTCTGCATTCTGTTCTACTACCTTTCTTGAAGATCGGGACAATTATTCCCTTTTTCCAGTCCTCTGGGGTCTTTCTTTCCTTCCATGCTGTCTTCATCACTCGGTACAACCATTGTATCCCCACCTCTCCTGCTGCTCTTACCATCTCCAAACTCAACTCATCCACACCCGGTGCCTTCCCTCCTTACATCTTCCTCACTGCATCTTCCACTTCTTTCCATGTTAAGTCCTTTTCTGTTTGCAGTCCATCTTCCTCTTTCCCGATTTCTTCCTCCTCGTCGTGGTTTCCATTTGGGTTCAGAAGTTCTTCAAAATATTCTTTCCACATTTTCTTCAGTTCTTCCCTATTTTCTATCTCTTGTCCCCTTTTGTTCACCATTCTAACATAATCCGTGGGATCCTTCCGCCTCTTATTTTTTACCATCCCATACAGGACCTTTTTTGTACCTTCACTACCCTCCTTCATCACCTTTGTCCACTCTTCCATCCACTTTCTTCTCTCCTCAGCCACTATTCTCTTTGTCTCCTTCTTTCTTTCCTGGTACTCTTCCCTTGCCTCTACCGTCCTATTTTGATACCACCTCCCTTACTATATTTTTTTTCTTCTCATTCCACCATAGTGTTTCCTTCCACCTCTTCCTACTACTTGTCCTCCCACATACTGCTTCTGCTGCACCTACTAGTGTCTTCTTTAATCTAGCCCATTCCTCTTCAACCCCTCTTTCTTCATCTGTTGGAATTCCTTCCTTTACCATTTTGAGGTATTCGACCCTTCTGTCTCCTTTCAGTTTCCACATCCTTATACGTCTTTCCTGATTCTCAGTCCCTTTCTTCTCCTTAATCCCTCTTAGGTTCATTACAGCAATCGATGGTCGCTATCCAAGTTCTCCGATGGTATAACCTTGATGTCCGTGATGTTCTTATTTAATTCTTTCTCATACAGTATATAGTCGACCACAGTCTTCCTGGTCAAGTCGTCACTGTACCATGAGATTGTGTGGCTCTCTCTTTTCTTGAATCAGGAGTTTTTTGTACTAAATTGGTAAAATGAGCACAGCAAATCTAGGTTAATTCAATTGTAGAGAGACTCTTATTTAAAGCTCTTATTTAAAGGTGTGTTATTGGTTTTTTCGTTTCACTTTCCTTTCTATAGTTTTTAACGGTGTTTTTCGAGCATATTCTGCATATTGAACAGCATATAATGCGGGTTTCGAGCATATCTATCGAGCATATAATGGGTTTATAAAGGGTTTTTCGAGCATATAATGGTTTTTTCGAGCATAAAACACATGGTTTTCGAGCATATCGATCCGAGCCCTACTTATAACTGTTATGTTGATGAAGATGCTGAAGTTGTAGCTATTTTATGCTGATATTGACTGCACCCACTTTCGACAGCAAAGAAGAATTATTTTCTTGTAGAGCTCCAGAAGTCTCTCTCCATTGCGGTTGGTTCTGCAATGAACTGGGTATTTTCCTACAATGTTTCGGAATTTTCTTTCACGGCCAAGTTGAGCATTGAAATCACCAAGCAAGATAATCATATGTTTGTCCGGAATTTTAGCCATTATATCCTCCAGTTCTTCCCAAAATTCATCTGTTCCTTGTCTGTCTTTTTTGTTTGCCTCATTAATTTTTAACCTGTATATACTAATTGATATTTAAGTGAAAAACACCCCTAAAATAAAACTAGGGTACAAGTTACTTAACACACAGGAGCGAGGGTTTAAGAGGGTGCGTAGCTGCGCAATTGCGCGATTCATATCCATCTCTCGACATAAAAGCGTAGGCTCGGACAATAATTCGGTGGACGCATTTGGGGACGGTTGAAAATTACTCTATATTATTATAGTCACCTTAAATAAGTTACTAACAATGTAACCTTACCATTTATCCCCCATCAATCCTTCGATAAATGCCAATATTGTGTAGGGTGGGTATTTTGTAAGTATTTTTATTCTCAATTGCATTTAGTGACTGTTTTGAATCTAAATTACATTTTGTAAGTATTTTCTAACTAAATTGCATTTTGTAAATATTGTCAATTCAAATAACAGTACAGTAAGTATGTAGTTAGTTTTAGTTGTAAGTAGGTAGTTAGTTTGTCTATTAGATATATGTCATTGTTCTATTAGACTGTGGTGTGTGAGTGTGTCTGGTAGCAGTTGCATTGTTTATTAGTTATAGTTCATTGTTTCAGTAGACTGTGATGTGTGAGGGTGCATGTGAGTGTGCCTGGTGACAGACTGTTTTAGTGGTAGTATTTGTTGTTGGTGGAACTTTAGTATTTTTTTCGTTAGTAGAATTTTGGTATTTAATTGTTAGTACGGTAGACGGTTAGTATTTTTGTTAGTAGAATTGCTCTTTACTTATTCTGAAAGGGAGTAGCAGCCTTTCAGAATAAATCAATTCTTTACTAGTCTTATTGACGGTTAAGATATTGATAATATAAGCCAAATAATGGCTACACTGCGTCCTGCTGCACGGCTGAAAGCAACGGGAAACTACAGCCGTATGCTATTCCCGAGGATATGCACCTCTCTATGCATAATTACATGTGATGATGGCCTCCTCCCTTGTAAAATTTCAATCCGGAGGTAAACTAGTCCCCCGTTCGGATCTCCGGGTGGGGACTACTCGAGAGGGGGTTAACATCACAGAAGTGACAAAGAGGAAATCTGACATTCTACGGATCGGAGCGTGGAATGTTAGAAGTCTGCTAGGAAGTGGAAGGTTAGAAAACTTAGAAAGGGAAATGGATAGGTTGAGGTTGGATTTGGTTGGGATTAGTGAAATGCGCTGGCAGGAAGAACAGGACTTTTGGTCAGGAGACTATAGGGTCATTAGCACTAAATCAAACAATGGCCAAGCAGGGGTTGGCCTCATATTGAGTAGGAAACTTGGACAGCGGGTGGAATATTATGAGCAATATAGTGAACGGATTATTGTAGCAAAAATCAATACTAAACCTACCTGCACCACAGTGGTACAAGTCTATATGCCTACCAGTCAAGCTGATGATGAGGATGTTGAAAAGGTCTACGAAGAAATAGACGAAATTCTGAGGTATATCAAGGGTGATGAGAATGTTATAGTAATGGGAGATTGGAATGCTGTGGTAGGAAAAGGGAGAGAAGGGAAGATAGTAGGAGGTTTCGGATTAGGTGAAAGGAATGATCGAGGAAGCAGGCTGGTAGAATTCTGCACCGAGCATGAGTTGGTCATAGCTAACACCTTATTCAATAACCACAATAGAAGAATATACACATGGATGAGACCAGGAGATACAGGGTGTTACCAAATCGACTTCATTATGGTCAAGCAGAGGTTTCGAAACCAGATTTTGGATTGTAAAACATATCCTGGTGCTGACATAAACTCTGACCACAATCTGGTTGTAATGAAATGCAGATTAAAGTTGAAGAAACTGAAGAAAAGTCAAAAGCCAAAAAGGTGGGCAATAGACAGACTGAAAGAGAAGGATGTAAACGAAAGATTCAAGAAGAGTATAAAGGAAGGACTAATGAAAAACCCTAAACAAACTTCAATTGCAGACGAATGGGCACTTTTGAAGAATGAAATAACAAAATCCGCAGAAGAAAACATTGGTAGGAAAGAAAGAATAGGTAGAAAACCGTGGATCACTCAGGATATACTAGAATTGATGGATGAAAGGCGGAAACACAAGAATGTAAGAGATGAAAAGGGGAAAGCAGAATACAGACGTCTGAGAAATGAGGTTAACAAGAAGTGCAAGGAAGCAAAAGAAGAATGGTTGAAAGAGAAATGTGCAGGTATAGAAAATTGTCTGAAATTAGGAAAAGTAGACACAGCTTATCGAAGGATTAGGAATACTTTTGGGGAAAAGAAGACTAAGTGCTGTAATATTAAGGACAAAAATGGAAAGCCTCTAACAGATAGGGAAGAAAAGGTTGAGAGATGGAAAGCTTACATAGAGAGTTTGTATAAGGGAAAGGAGATTGAGAATCATGTAATGGAAAGGGAGGAGGAAATTGATGAGGATGCGAAAGGAGATTTAATATTGAGATCAGAATTTGATAGAGCTTTGGAAGACTTAAGCAGGAACAAAGCACCAGGCATAGATGATATACCGATTGAGTTGCTACGCTGCATAGGAGATGAAGGTCTGATCAGGTTATTTCACTTGGTGTGTAGGATTTATGAGACAGGTGAGGTACCCCCTGATTTCAAGAAGAATGTAATCATCCCTATACCAAAGAAAGTGGGAGCTGACAGATGTGAAGATTACCGTACAATCAGCTTGATTACTCATGCTTCAAAGATCCTGTCTAGAATAATTTACAAGAGGATTGAAAGCCAGATAGAAACGGAGTTGGGTGAAGACCAATTTGGTTTCAGGAGAAATGTAGGAACAAGGGAAGCTGTACTAAGTCTTAGGCTGATTTTGGAAGGTAGAATAAGGAAAGATAAGAGAACGTTCATGGCTTTTGTAGACTTAGAAAAGGCTTTTGATAACGTTGATTGGACTAAATTGTTTGACATTTTGAAATCCATTGGAATAAAGTACAGGGATAGGAGGGTGATATACAATCTATACAGAAACCAGACAGCAGTCATTCGAGTTGAAGGACATGAGAGAGAAGCTGGTATTCAGAAAGGTGTAAGACAAGGCTGCAACTTATCACCCATACTTTTCAATCTTTACATTGAACAAGCAATGAAGGAAATTAGAGAAAAATGTAAAGTGGGAGTGAAGATTCAAGGAGAAATAATTTCAACTCTGAGATTTGCTGATGACATCGTCATCTTGGCCGACAAGCCTGAGGATTTGAATGAGTTTTTGAATGGTATGGACTCAGTCTTACGGAAAGAATTCATGATGAAAATTAATAAATGTAAAACAAAAATACTGGAATGCAGCCGAAATAAATCAGAAACCTCTATGGAGATCAAATTGGCAGGTGAAAAGCTGAAGGAAGTAGGAGACTTCTGTTACTTAGGAAGCAGAATAACCAGTGATGGACGAAGCAAAGAGGATATAAAAAGTAGGTTGGCTCAGGCAAAGAAAGCATTTCTACAAAAAAGGAATCTGCTGACATCGAATATAGATTTAGGTATTAGGAAGTCATTTTTGAAAGCCTTTGTCTGGAGTGTGGCGCTCTATGGAAGTGAAACTTGGACTATTGGTGCAGCAGAAAAGAGGAGAATTGAAGCATTTGAAATGTGGTGTTACAGGAGAATGATGAAGATCAGATGGGTAGATAGGGTTACAAACGAAGAGGTATTAAGACGAGTGGGAGAGGAGAGATGTTTCTGGCGACTGCTAATGAAGAGAAGAGATAGGTTGGTAGGACACATACTAAGACATCCAGGAATAGCAAGCTTAGTTATGGAAGGAAGGGTCGAGGACAAGAACTGTAGGGGTAGACCAAGGTTAGAATATGTTAAACAGATTGCCTTGGATGTAGGGTGTGGTAGCTATGTAGAGATGAAACGTTTAGCTCAGGACAGGGAGGCATGGAGAGCTGCATCAAACCAGTCAAAAGGCTGAAGACTCAAACAACAAACAACATCCACATCTAAATCAGTAACTTCAATTTCTGAAATAAACTGGTGTGACAATGAACAATGGAAATATTCTCGGGATTCCAGGGCTCCTTACTCCCCTCCCTGCGGGCGCCCATGTATGCTGCACAGCTTCCTGGAGCGGTTGGCGCATGTGTTTGGTGACAGTACGAGAAGCCCCGCGCAGTGAGTGTTCGGTGGAGACCAGACTAGTCTGACCCATTAGGATCAATTGGATTAATATCCATGACAAGGCGAGCCAGGCCAAGAGGTTGCGTTACAGAAACAAAAACCTTAAAGTAAAATTGTCAACCACAATCAAGGACATAGACTTTATTAAAAATGTAGAAACCACAAATTGATACCCAGTCATATAAAGAATTTTCAAAAGAAACATATTAACAATGTGTTTGAGAGAAAAACCAAAAAAAAAATCGTCAACAATAGATTATTGCAAAGCGAATTAAAATTCTTGTACATAAAAAAATCACATCAACAATAAACTACATCAAACCCACTTGGAAGCCTGCAGTAAATCTAAAGACAAAGAAAGGGACGAATTCACATTCTATGTAGACAATGTTATCATGAACATAATCAATAAAAAAGGGAAACTTTAAACAATTAAATTCACGCGACTTCTTAACGAAAGTAATGAAAAAGACACATATTGCCCTGAACCCACCACGCATAACTTTCAGAAGCCAATAGAAAACCTTTCCAAAATAAACTTCAGACAGTCAGAATTGCAAATGGGAAATGGGTTACAATAAAAGAAACAGCACTTTACTAATAGCCGAAACAGAGGCTGCCTCCCATGAAAGCCCGAATTAATACTTTTTGAAAATTTTGCTTTTTTTTCATTAATAAGTCACACCATAGGGAGTTATTAAGCTGCTCAAACCATATTTTACGAAGGTGGCATCTTAAGTTCCCGAAATACGGGGCGTTACATATAAGTAACGCTAGGCGCTTGTGTCGTCAAAACCCTCACTGCCTGTTCTGAATGGTGATTTATAAATAGAATAATGTACCAATTTCATATTTGTTGCTAAATACTTATCTTGATAATATTACACTTTAAAAAGCACTGAGCAAGTATTTTGACACCTTCGAACCTTCGATCATATAGTCAAGTGACTAGTTACTTGGTGTGGAACGGCAAGCAGCATGATATGCACAGTCCCACATCACATTTACAACATGCAGTGCAGACACTGCTTAGACACAATTCACCGGCACACCGCCTCCGCTTATGTCCTGGGACGTTGATGATCCGAAGATTGCGTCCATCATATTACAAGTCTTCAATATCGCGGCCCTATCCTGCACGTGCTGTTGACTGTTGCCTGGCTCCACATGGTTCTACGCCGTGCAATTTCACGTAGAATTGTGCCACTTCCCTCTTGAACTCCAGTTGAGTTGTCCTTGACCGTGATATTGTAATGAGGTTCCATACGTTTTGGAGATTCTCGACAAGAAGCCAAGAAAATATGGCCCACCACCACTTTTTGTTTCTTATTGACACATTGACACATCAGTTCACATTTTCATCCATAAGGTTCGTTCCTCCCATGAATTTGTTATAGGTGCCGATCTGGAGAGGACGTTGGATTGTAACTATTTTTCTTTTCAGCCCGAGAGAACCTTCTGACCTGGTCGAGGGGGAAAAACAGGGACGGTCCTGGAGGCAACAGTTACTGTGCTGTTTTCATGCTAGCGAGCTATAATCATGTCGTCATTAGGCCTACTCATTTTCACTTAACTCCAATATTTCTGCCAAGGTCAGACTTCTAAATAATAATTATGTTATTGGATTTATGTTCCTTTTAACTGCTCTGGCTTTTAAGATGCCGGGTTGCCGGAATTTTGACCCAAAGGGGATCTTGAACGTGCCAGTAAATCTACAGACACGATTCCCTCGCATTTGCGCACCCTCAAATGCCAGCTGACTGTACCAGGATTCGATCCTGCAAGCTTGGGCACAGCAAGCGAGAACGTTGTCGCTGAGCCACGCAGCCAGTCTAGACCTCTGAAATATCGAAATAATTCTCGTATTGTATTTTCTGAAACACTGCCTGCAGCCAGATATCTCGGCAAATGTATGGTCTTGATTACGGTACCTACTGGTATAACAATATGCTACGGTGACATAAAACATATTATATGAAGGCATGCACTGTTTAAAAAAAGCTGTATATGGAAAAACGTTTTGTGTATAAATGCATGAAATGTATTTTAACTCATTTTATATGAATGTGCTACAGAGTTGTCTTTCCACTGACCCTGTATCCGCCTAGCGTTACCATATCAGTCTCTCACACATGATTTTTTCCACAATTTTTGCAATACCGGTACCAGTTGGTAAGGTAATAGGACGATAGTTATCTAATTCATATTTTGAACCGTTTTTGTGCACTGGAATTACTTTTGATAACTTCAAAATATCCGTGTAAGTTCCTGAGAGAATTGAACTGTTTATTAAGTGCGTAAGTGGATTTATTTTATTTTCTGCACATTTCGATAAAATTGCATCAGGGATGCCATCAATGCCAGCACAGAATTTATTTCTTAGCTTTTTTTTTATAACTATTCTTACCTCTTCACTTGTGACATGATTTATAAATAAAGAATCACTGCATATATTTATTTTATTATTAGAATTTAGTGTATTTACCTGTGATTTATTTAATAATTTTTGTGGAATTTCTAGAAAATAGTCATTAAAAGTGTTTGCTAATTCCTCTGGATTATTAATCACTTTATTATTCATGGTCAGTATAATGTCCCTTTGTATTTTAGCAGATTTTCCAGTTTCTTTCTTGAAAATTGATCGTCTGCAGTCCGTACCTGAATCACATACAACACACACTTTATAGTTTACATGATCCTTGACGCACACTATACGCTATATTTCAAAAGAATTAACTTGAAGGAAATGGCGGGAGCTTGGAACAGCTGAGCTGTGTTGCCAAGTTTTTATAGTTGAAGTAAAACAGCTGATTCGAATAATACACAGGGCTACACTTCGGATATTATTTCGGTACTAGTATGCGCAATATAATGCAAATGTCGATCCTGAGTCAACGCCGAGGACATTCAAATAGAGAAATACGGTATAAAATAAATAAATAAATAAATAAATAAATAAATAAATAAATAAATAAATAACACACCGAAGCTATGCTACCTTTGTCACCGTTATTCAATAAATACGAGAAAGAGGCCAAACACTCGACAGCTATACAAATACAAGGTGTATCTTCTTCTACCTCTCGTTACGGGGGTGGGCACAGTAAACTCTTTACCCAATTGCTACTGTTCAGTAGTACGTATCTTGGGGGGTAAACATCGACTACCGAGAAAAGACGGAAGACCAGGGGGGAACGGGTTATGATACCAAACAAAGTATGACGTAACTAGGAGACAAAAGGGGAGGAAACAGATGAAACTAGACTGGGACACAATTGGTATTTGACTCTTCACACCAAATTGACCCACCTTGGTGACTTGACATATAGACGTACATGACCGGGTCACGATTATGGACCAGGTAAAAGGAATACACATTCAAGGCCTAAAATCAATGTTGTCAAAAAAGATACTAGGCTACTTACCAGTGGAATGGTAGGATTTTGAACCAATGTGGAAACATTTAAAGGCAGTGTATACCCTAAAGGTGTATCTTAATTATACCGACAAAAAAAATCAGGGACGCTCTGCATGTTATGTAAAAGACGATGCCGCAATCGGATTGGCGGAGAAAAATTTTCCCTCCGAGAAAATGAGGTTACTTTGTTACTTCTGGGCGCGCGATTCAAATCTGCGAACTCGTCGTATTTGCTGAGCCAGTCAGCAAGCCGCTGGCCACGTCTGTGCTTCAGGCAAGGGAAGGGAGTGTGATAGAAGGAGACATAGATATGCTGGCGGGCATGCGACAAGCCGAGGCGATCGAGGAAACTTGGTTGGATCTCACGGTTGTAAATCAGCTGGTCTTACGTTACCAACTCGAACCGCTAGGCGGTGCTGGGGAGCGCTGTCTCCTGTTTTGGCGAGGAGTTTCCGCTATTATCTCTATAAGCTACTTGCCCAAAGTACACGTGACCAAATGACCGCGTTTTCGCAGCCCCTAAGCTAAGAAACCAACCAGTACTTTTCGAATTTGAATACCATACTCCCAATGATGGAAAACGTCACAATCAATATACGAAGGATGATCAGAGAGGAAACCGGAGCTACAAAACAACATGCACCGAAAGCACACAACGTGAACGATTGGATTACACCGAACGCCAACGAGCGAAATAGCGCCCGACCGAATACGGGAGAAGACAGAGTCAAAATCCAAAACCATGTAGCAGAAGAAGATGACTATAATAGTCAAAATCAATCGTCAAGGCAACATTTGATTATAACAATTGAAGGTTAAAGGTTTGAAAGCAGGATAATTCAGTGTTAGTGAAACCAAGTTAAAAAGCTGTAATAGAAGACAAGAAAGAAGATCAAAAATTCAAGAGAATATACCTAAACAAATCGGCAATTCTTAGAATATTTTCGCCACAAATCAGTCAACATAGGATAAATAGAGTGTAATTATAACCCAAACGTAGGCACAGAAAGAAGACACCATTTTGTAACGGCCTATTAGATTCCAAACATGCCAGACGTAGGCACGCAAATCATGTCCTAAACAGTAGACCTCAAATATGTGGACATCTGCCCCATCTGTGATTTAAAAAAAGTTAAAGAATCTGATTGTGGAATTGAATGTGATGGAGCATATCAAAGATGGCACCATATAGCTTGCGCAGAAATTCAACAAGGACAATACAATGCGCTTAAGGCTGTAATGGTAATTAGTGCCCCATGTTGGTAGCGACAAATGTAATGGTTTCGCTAGCCCACACTGTTGGGAGAGAAATGTAACTGTTTACCTTTGCCTAAGCTATGTTGTTTTAATGGGCGCCAAGACCTCAATGCAATGTTGAAATCTAAATTTGTATTTAACAACGTCTAGCTCTGGCAGAACACATTCAAGACTCTATTCACTCAGATCGTGGTATGATTTGATCATTAACCCAACAAACAATTGTTTCAGGAGAAGGAATTGGTCTATATCTAATGCTACCTACTGAAAGCAAAGATTGCATTGTAAAAGAAATGAATTTATTATATAAAACAAGTATAGCAAAATTAATAATAATAATAAGTTTAAAATTTAAATTGGAGCGTTGTGATTTGAATATTACCGATAGAAAATTACGTGAAAACGGAGTCTGATAAATTGATTTTACTCTTATTTCCAAGCTATGAAGTTACTGAAATATGAAATATAAAACAAAGAAAATGAGAGATTGCGTATTTCTGCGTCATGTGCGCTTACCATTGGAAATTGCCAAAGCATCTCCCTCGTTCTTGATGATGCTGTGTGCTTCCCACAGTCTCCTGGACGTCGTCATCTCCGTCGAAATTTGATGATATCCTGGTAGATTATATAATTCTATGGTCCGTACCTCGGACCCAAACTCGCGTAAAACCGCACTGGTTACGTTTTACAAAAGTTCGTCGCTAACTCCACTGAACATCGGAGCGACACGCACTTGCGACCGTACACCGCAAGTTCTACACAGATAGTCCTTAACTCCACCGAACATCGGAGCCACTCGCACGCGCACCCATACTCGTCAATTATTTCACAGATAGTCCTCGTCTCACGGCGCGTCGAACGATATATCCCCACGCCGGCTCCCCTACCATGGTACCGACATCTAGCTTACGTCGTCCTCCTTGATTGGCTGCACCCTCCGCGCTAGATCCCCACTCCTTCCTCATTACACTCCGCGGGAGGGAGAAGTCGATTTCCGTTTCAACAATTCGCCTTTTCTAGACCTTGCGACCCAGCCTTGCGCAATACTTCTCGACAGGAATCAGCTTGTACTTGAAATCCCAGTGAGTCATGTCTCTCAAATACCCTAACTGACAAAACTCCGTAAAATTCCGTAATCAGATAATTTTCTATGATATCGTCGTTCGTAATAATTTGCTGGATAGCGTTTTCTAAGACATAGAAAACCTATCTGAATGCTAATAATTTTTATAAAATGCTCCGAAAATACCTTAATAATAATTATAATAAATTAATAATAATAATAAATTACCATGAAAAATTCTCTTGGCTGAACAATTTGCCGCGTAAATAAATATAGAATGGCTTCCTACTGACTTATGCCAGTTGCATAAAACCTCTCGAAAAACACGTTACATATTCGCCTCGGATCATCGGATGATTTACCGTGACGACGGTCCATTATCCGATTATCCCAGACACGTTAATAAACCCCATCCAAAATACATATTACATAAATGAAATCACCCTAAATTACAGATATATACACTCATATTATTTCTTCACGCACTTTGCGTCAAAGTTTGTTGTCACTATGGATCGCACTTTGCAACCAGTTCAATGTTTTACATAGGGAATAGTGTTCCACGGATATTTCCGCCTCTCAAATTTCTCTATGTTGGAGAAATAGACATAATTAATGTGTGAGCACTATGTATTTATGATGTCATATCACACGCATTGAAGGTGTTCTGATATATTTATATCACCATAGAACTCCCTAATTTCACTGGAGGTCCCCTCCTTATGGTGACATTTAATTCCACTTATCACTGAGCACACGATCACACTACTGTGGCAGCGCCTCGTGACCATAATACTTAATCTCTCTTTAAAGTAGATTAAATGAATATTGACTTCTGAAAAAAAAACAGTAAATGCGCATTACATATAACACCAAATATTTCTGTGCCGTAATCGCCCTGTCTTGTTAAGTTCCCGTTAACCATATTCTACTTAATACTAGTTCTCAACACAGACCATTTCTCCTCACACACATAATACCATTGTACAAATTATCTTAAATTACACACTTACAAATCTTACATGGCGAGGCCGTAAACAGAAATCACGTGTGCTGATATGTATGAGTTTCATGAAGGACTGTCTCGCATTCTGATGGCCCATCTTTTATCTCGTGGACGCCTTAAGCTAACAAGCCCTATTCAAGCGCTCCCCCATCTCTTGGAGATAAATGGGAACCCATCAGCGCTGCCAAAATGGCCTTGGTGCATCGAGACAATTTAGTGCTCAACAGCATCCGACAATCCCGTCATATTTCCCTGTACCTTAAAAACTCTCATTTACTTACATACTACCCCCCTGTGTGACTTCTGATACGCCTGCCTTAAGACCAGATCCTCCCACGCACCAAATACCACACTTACTCATTTGATAGGCTGGCTCGCCAGCTAAACACACTCACTTTATGACACATATTTTCGTAGACTATGTATATTATACGTCCCGTATAATCTGTTTCCCTCACTATTCTCCAGCACATATGCTGTTTTCCCAATACGTTTGGAAACTATAAATGTTTCTGCGTCACCTGCTTCCAACCTTGCAAGTGGCTCCCTTTAAATGAACGTCATCACGTTGCTCTACTAGCCTATTTCTCAGTGTCTGTAACGATGCCCTGTTGCTACTGTCCACACATGCACATATTAAAATACCGTCCTCTGCTTTAACCACAGGATAATCCCTACATAAATTAGTGTCCCTCGATAGCATGTCTGCAAGAATGTTATCTTTACCTTTAATATATTTTACTGTGAATTCGTATTCCTGCAGAGCAAGAATCCACCTACTAACTCTGTTAGAACTGAGTTTACAAGTCCTCATATACAGTAATGCATGGTGATCTGTGTGGATCTCAAATTTCCCCCCTACTAAATACATTCTAAATTTCCCTAAACTGAAAACAATACCTAAAAGCTCTAACTCAGTAATCGTGTATCTTTTCTCTGCTGCAGTCAGTCCTCGCGAGGCTAAAGATACAATGCACAGATTACCCTCATCATCTTTCTGACATAATACTCCAGCAATGCCTATATGTGAAGCATCTGTCATAACCACATATTCCTTATCTTTTAACGGATATTTCAGCACTACAGCTTTCTCAAAACCTTCCTTCAGCGCTCTAAAAGCCTGATCATGCTTGGACTCCCATCTCCACCGAGTCCCACTTTTAAGCAATTCCCTGAATGGTTCTACCAACCCTGAGTATTTAAGAACGAACCTCCTGAAAAAGTTGCAAATTCCCAGGTAAGTTTTTAACTGTTTAACATTCTGTGGCACCTCTGCGTTAAGTATCTTATTAACCCTACTTTCTTCTGGTGTTACACCTCTACTCGACACTCTATGACCTAAAAATGTCACTTCTGACTGACAGAATGACGACTTAGACAGCTTCAAAGTGAACCCTGCCTGATCTAACTTCTGAAAAACTATATTTAAATGATGTAGATGCTCCTCAAAACTGCGTGAACTAATTACCATATCATCTATGTAAATGGTTACAAACTCTCCTGTGTCATCCCCTAATGCGATGTTTAAAGCCCTAATTAAAGCTGCTGAACTACTCTTTAACCCATAAGGTGTTCTACAAAATTGATAAAGGTTATATTTATGACTAAAAGCTGTAAATGGTCTATCTTCGTACATAAGTGGCACTTGCCAAAAACTGGAACTCAAATCTACACAAGTGAAATACTTCTTCCCCTCAAATGTTTGCATTAATTCCTCTATTGACATCGATTTCAGCTGATCTGAACTAATTCTACTGTTAACCAAACGAGCGTCTAAACAAATACGAATAGTGCCGTCGGTCTTGGGTACCGTTATCAAAGAATTAACATATGGACTGTTAGAATACTCAATAATCCCATCTTCAAGCATCTGGTTAATTTGTGCCTCAACTGCACTCTGATAAGCGAAAGGTACAGGATATCTATGTCCTGTGAATACTGACCTATCAATAACGTTCAATGAATGTGTATAGCAATTGGCCATACCAATGCGATCCTCAAAAACTCTCCTATTACACCATAACACATCATAGAGCCGAACACACTGTTCATCCTCTATATTTCCCTGAAATGCAGCCTCACGTAACGAGTCCTCTAGACTTCCGTTCGTAATCACACTGCCCACAAAACATGGAGAACCCCGCTCTACGGCTGGCGATATCTCATTTAAAGTACACATCACACCTACAATACTACTCCTCTGAATATGGTCATTGAACGCTACTTCTACTTCAGAATCTCCCCATATAAATTTCAAACTCCCTACATCATAACATAAGTTACCAGACACTCTACTTAGCCACTCTGAACCCAAGATAACACTGAATACTAAATTTGGAATTACAAGGCAAATCTGCTTCTCTACATGATTATTAATTTTAATGTCTACTAAAACTTGCTTAGAAATTACTTTAGACCTCTTCCCAACAGCTGTGGTAACAAAAGTGCTTTTAATTGGCATCTCCTCAAAATTTACTCCAGTTCCTTTCATTTTATCATAAAATGCACTACTTATGCAACTCTTCATACAACCACTATCAATTAAAACATCTGTGTACGCCTCGGACACGTTAAATTTAACTATGGGGCTCTTACTAACCACTTCCTGAATAATACCTTCATCATTTAGTTCATGTAATAATTCATTTCTTACATTTAGGTCATAGGGTTCCTGTATAATTGTATGGACAGGGCATGCTACAGACTGAGATTCTGACCTTACTTCGCAGCCTGGTTCGCGTTTAAAGAACCGCTACAGCTGGCCGTAGTACTACTAACTACTGAACTAGTCTGGTTGTTCTGGGCTGTGTTGTCATTGTTTGGCTGTATATTACAACCACTAGGCTGTCCTCTTCCTTGACCCCTATTCTGGTTGTAATTATTGTCATTATAATTTCTTCCTTGATTTCCCCTGAAATCATTGTTTCTCCCTTGATTTCCCCTGTAATCATTGTTCCTCCCTTGATTTCCCCTGAAATCATTGTTCCTCCCTTGATACTGATTACCATAGCCATTTCCTCTGTTCTGATTCAGCTGATTATTATTATTTCTATTTTGAGCGTTGGCCCCTTCGCCACCGTTCCCTTGAACTTCTTGATGCCTGGCTTCATTAGGTCTATTATTATTATTACCCTGGTTCCGATTGAAATTGTCATCATAACCCCCTCTCCCTAGTGCATCAAATGTGCTTAACAAATTTTCTACTTGTGATATAGTCTTTACATTCTGGATACAAGCAGCCTCCTTGATCCTATAGGGAAAGTGCCTAAGTAGCAACCTCACCACATCACTTTCCTCCTTCAAGCCATCCAGATATTTACACACTAATACCTGCCCTAAAAAGTATTCGGTCATGGTGGAGCTTCCTTTAGGGTTATATTTACCACACACTACTCCCTCACGATGCTGCGACTGAATAACCTCATTCCAGAACTTTTCACAGAATTTCATTTTAAAATCATTGATATCAGTAAACTTGTCTCTGTAGACAGCAAACCAATTCCTCGTTTCCCCCACAAACACTTGTTCTAAAATTTCAACTACCTGGCACCACTCAATACTACCATTTTCCAACCTCTCCCCGAATTTATTTTCTATAGTGTTCATGAACTCCATTGGGCACCCCTGTCGATTGCTGAACTTACCCAGTTCTACCTCCCTGTGTGTGCTATTCACAAAAACTGGCCTATTCTGACTATTTTCTTGCCTGATCCTAGCTTTTAATTTTAACTCTAATTCTGCGATTTTCTCCTCAGCCTTCCTCTCAATACTGTTTACTGTTAATTTAATGTTTCCTTCTGATTCTTCTACTTTATCATATAGCTTTGCTTGTTTCTCCTCAATCTTGCTAATGCTCTCTCTATTACTCTCTCTTAAATCATTTACTTCTGCAACTATTTGTGAGTGGACTTTCTCAATTCTACCCCCCAGCTGTTCCTTAACCTCTTTAGTAGCTACCTGAATTTTGTCAATTTCTCCCCCCAATTGCTTTTTGACCTGCTGTGTTTCCAGTTGCACTAGTTCTTTTAAATTTTCAGCCTGTGTACTGATTCTAATTTCCAACTCCTCCTGTACTTTTCCTAATTTTCTGTCTACATCTGCAATAATCTCTTTAGCCTTTTCTTCCATCACCCCCCCTGATCTCACCTCTAATCAGTTCGAATTTGTCACTCATTTCCCTACTGTTTTGTTCTAATTTAGCATTTAAAGTTTCAGTACTCTCTCTATTTTCCTTACTGTTTTGTTCTAATCTGGCGTTTAAAGTTTCATTACTCTCTCTATTTTCCCTACTGTTTTGTTCTAATTTTGCATTATTCTGTTCTAATTTTGCATTTAAAGCTTCTGTACTTTCTTTATTTTCCCTACTGTTTTGTTCTAATTTTGCATTATTCTGTTCTAATTTTGCATTATTCTGTTCTAATTTTGCATTTAAAGCTTCTGTACTTTCTTTATTTTCCCTACTGTTTTGTTCTAATTTTGCATTATTCTGTTCTAATTTTGCATTTAAAGCATCACTACTAACTTTGTTCTGATACATGAACTCGAGAAGTAAAGTTTTTAATTCTGGTTGGCCGCCTACACTCCCTGTTTCAGTATCGGGATTTACCTCCGCTACCCCGGTACTACCATCACTCGACATACTGCTCGTATCATCATTCTCCAGTTGATGACCACTACGTAACCTCATCTGTCTTTCTTTCTCATCCCCCATAATGATATACACTGATAAAGACAAATAACCCCCAAAATACAGGCACAGAAATATATACCCTTCTCCTTCCACAAATGTTATTAGGTTTTCAGCCCCAAGTTGTCGGCGACAAATGTAATGGTAATTAGTGCCCCATGTTGGTAGCGACAAATGTAATGGTTTCGCTAGCCCACACTGTTGGGAGAGAAATGTAACTGTTTACCTTTGCCTAAGCTATGTTGTTTTAATGGGCGCCAAGACCTCAATGCAATGTTGAAATCTAAATTTGTATTTAACAACGTCTAGCTCTGGCAGAACACATTCAAGACTCTATTCACTCAGATCGTGGTATGATTTGATCATTAACCCAACAAACAATTGTTTCAGGAGAAGGAATTGGTCTATATCTAATGCTACCTACTGAAAGCAAAGATTGCATTGTAAAAGAAATGAATTTATTATATAAAACAAGTATAGCAAAATTAATAATAATAATAAGTTTAAAATTTAAATTGGAGCGTTGTGATTTGAATATTACCGATAGAAAATTACGTGAAAACGGAGTCTGATAAATTGATTTTACTCTTATTTCCAAGCTATGAAGTTACTGAAATATGAAATATAAAACAAAGAAAATGAGAGATTGCGTATTTCTGCGTCATGTGCGCTTACCATTGGAAATTGCCAAAGCATCTCCCTCGTTCTTGATGATGCTGTGTGCTTCCCACAGTCTCCTGGACGTCGTCATCTCCGTCGAAATTTGATGATATCCTGGTAGATTATATAATTCTATGGTCCGTACCTCGGACCCAAACTCGCGTAAAACCGCACTGGTTACGTTTTACAAAAGTTCGTCGCTAACTCCACTGAACATCGGAGCGACACGCACTTGCGACCGTACACCGCAAGTTCTACACAGATAGTCCTTAACTCCACCGAACATCGGAGCCACTCGCACGCGCACCCATACTCGTCAATTATTTCACAGATAGTCCTCGTCTCACGGCGCGTCGAACGATATATCCCCACGCCGGCTCCCCTACCATGGTACCGACATCTAGCTTACGTCGTCCTCCTTGATTGGCTGCACCCTCCGCGCTAGATCCCCACTCCTTCCTCATTACACTCCGCGGGAGGGAGAAGTCGATTTCCGTTTCAACAATTCGCCTTTTCTAGACCTTGCGACCCAGCCTTGCGCAATACTTCTCGACAGGAATCAGCTTGTACTTGAAATCCCAGTGAGTCATGTCTCTCAAATACCCTAACTGACAAAACTCCGTAAAATTCCGTAATCAGATAATTTTCTATGATATCGTCGTTCGTAATAATTTGCTGGATAGCGTTTTCTAAGACATAGAAAACCTATCTGAATGCTAATAATTTTTATAAAATGCTCCGAAAATACCTTAATAATAATTATAATAAATTAATAATAATAATAAATTACCATGAAAAATTCTCTTGGCTGAACAATTTGCCGCGTAAATAAATATAGAATGGCTTCCTACTGACTTATGCCAGTTGCATAAAACCTCTCGAAAAACACGTTACAAGGCCACGAAGAAAAACAAAATCCAAATTATTTTGGTTATACTACCAATGCGAGCAAAATTATCAATCCTATAAAGCAGGAGAGACCATTAGATATGAAATTGATCGCATAAGGGATGACATGAATAGGCAGTTACAGGAGTTAGCTAAAATTATTAACAAACTACAGGAGCAACCCGGGAAATCAAAAAACGAGGGCATTAGCATGATATCAAGTCCCCTCATAGGTGATAATTACAGTAACATGGAAGATGCAAGAAGAGTAGTATCATTCAAAAGACAAGAGAATATCAAACCACACACCAGCGGCAACCAATCTAAGCTGACATCTAGTGAAGAGAACTCTAACAACGAGGACATAGAACCACACAGGGCACTGGAAGACAAAATCACTGAGAAAATCAAAATTCACGTGCATTCAATGATGGAAAACTTCACAATCAACATACAAAGGATAATCAGAGAGGAAACCGGAGCTACAAAACAACATGCACCGAAAGCACACAACGTGAACGATTGGATTACAACGAACGCCAACGAGCGAAATAGCGCCCGACCGAATACGGGAGAAGACAGAGTCAAAATCCAATACCATGTAGCAGAAGAAGATGAGCTCTTACTGGATACAAGTGACTCAGCCCAAAGACAACAAGAAAAAAATTCAGAAGGACGATGCAGACGATGAACAGTGGATACAGGTACGCAAGGAAGGAGAAGACACCCAGCTAGACAACATGCACCCACGACCGGCACGGGATCGGGAGACGAAGACCTACAAGCGGCTGAAAAGAGGGCCTGGCTATTCGTGGGAAGAGTGAAACAGGAGATAACGGCAGATTCAATAAAGAATTTCCTTTCAAAGAGGGGAATTAAAGAAAACGTAATATGTGAAGAAATTGGAGCGATGTACAACTCAAAATCGTTTAAAGTGGGAGTCCCGTTTAATTGTCTAGAAAGAATTAATAAATCAGATTTTTGGCCAACAGGAATAACTATAAAACGTTTTCAATTTTTTCGGAGGAGCGCAGGGTTTCCGCTTAACTAAGAAACATCCAAAGCAATCGAAAGAAACAGAATGTAAAAAAAAAGAATAAAGAAGAGAGTATGAAGATTATGCTATGGAATATAGAAGGACTTCGCAACGCAATAAGTCTTATACCTGACAATACTTTTGATCTATATGATGTAGTCACCCTGAGAGAAATTTTTCTAACTTCACAATGGAGCCATAATTTTTTCTACTTAGTACATTCTTATGCATCTCAAGGGGAAAGAGGTAGACCATCAGGTGGCATAACAATGCTAATAAAGCCTAATTTTGCACCATTTGAGATACTCTACAAAACAGAAAACATACTTATGGTTAAAACCAGACTTTGTACCTTCGTGAATGCATACTTCCAACCGGAGTATAAAGCAGACGAAATTGTAGGAGAATTAGCCTCAGCAATAACTCTAACAGGCAGAAATGAAACTATTATTTTAGCCGGCAATTTATTGCCGAACTGACTTATCTTCACAGAAGACATCAATTGTAATTGGATACATAGAAGGTGAAGGGCTATCATTAATCAACGACAAAACAGAGAAAACATACTTCGGTCCAAATGGCACAAGCACAATTGACATTGTCTTCACGAACATCACTCGGGTATCTCAGAACGTTTTACACAACATTGCGGTAAAGAAGCATATCCCTGTCGCTACAACAATGTACTTACAGGACAAACAAAAAGGGGAATCCAAGAAGACAAAGGCGGACGAACAAACAAGGAAAATTGACATAGAGAGACTGAATGCAAAAGAAATTTCAAAAATAACCAACATGATAGAAGACGGAAGATTTGATGAAGCACTCAATTCAATAGAACAATATATGAAACAGGCCGCCTTACCAAAGGAGACAAGAACCAGAAGAGCTCAACAATGGTTCAACGATTATTGTTACATAGCAAGGAGAGAAACAATAGCAGCCTTACATAAAACCAAGATTACCATGACACCCCAGGACCTCGAATTATATGGAAGGAAACGGAAGGAATACAAACTAACAGTCAAATACACGAAAGAGAAATACCAGATGGAAGAAGAAAAGAGACAAATTCAAATGGCAGAGGAAAAATAGTACAAGGCTATTACATCTAAACAACCTCATTTCCCTAGAGACATACCCATTGAAAGATGGGAAACACATTTTAGAGAAGTACTACAAGCCAAGGATACAAGACCAACATCATCAGGAAATGAAACCTATGAGGCAGACGATCCAATAAAACCCTTTACCTATCATGAAATAGAAGATGAAATTCAATGCACAAGAGACAACAAAGCATGCGGGCCTGACGGTATATTTAATGAATACCTGAAAGATAGATAGATAGATAGATAGATAGATAGATAGATTTTTATTAATTCCATTTGATCAAATACATGCATTCAATACATTTT
This sequence comes from Meconema thalassinum, assembly GCA_946902985.2. Taxonomy (NCBI): domain Eukaryota; kingdom Metazoa; phylum Arthropoda; class Insecta; order Orthoptera; family Tettigoniidae; genus Meconema; species Meconema thalassinum. Next base: position 159,231,074 of record OX336399.1, on the reverse strand, counting down.
TGATTCAGGACACGTCAGAATTTACATCTATAAAATAAAAGAACTAACAGGTATATATTACTAATATTATAACTATTTAACTTATTATAATAGCAAATCTTAATAGATGCAATCTTATTGCACAACTATTTACACCTCACTCTATTATCATAATATGAAAACTTAATTCTATAAATACAACAACATACAGCTAGGTATTACAATTAAATTAAAAAAGTAAAAATAATTATAGATTTCATCGCTCCTATACGCTAAGATATTCAACTACTGAGTAAAAACAATGGCACTGCAGATAAGCTTTCAACATTCTATCAAAGGTTTTTATTTTTGGGGCCAGTTTTATATACTGGGGTAGTTTATTGTATAATTTAACTCAAGTGTGAAAAGTTCCTTTTTGATATATGCTCGTGTGTGTGTGTGTGTGAAATATGAATGTTTTGATTTTGTCTTGTGTTATGCCTATGAACATCATTGTTTGTTTTAAGAAAAACATCTTTATTCATTAAATTCTTTTTAAAAAACATAATACTTTCAAAGATATATATGCAGGGCAGTGGGAGAATGTTTAAATCTTTAAACAGAGGTCTACATGATTCTCTAGAGTTTACATTTGCCATAATTCTAATCGCCCTCTTTTGTATCCTAAACGTGCTTAGTACATCTGGCGTCATACCCCAAAATATGATCCCATATCTTAAGTATGAATGGAAATAAGCAAAATAAGTATTTCTTAATGTGTGCATGCTAGTGCAGGTTTTCAAAATACGTAAAGCAAAGCACATCGAGTTCAGTTTAGTATTCAGATATTGTATATGTTTATTCCATTTCAAGTCTTGTTGTATCCGTAGTCCTAAAAACTTTGTTTCTGATTTATTTTCTATTTGAGGACCATTTAATGTTATATTGGGTTTCGCAGGATTTCTATTCTGTATAGTGTGGAAATTTAGACATACTGTTTTTTTATAGTTTATTATGAGACGATTATCTTGTGACCATTTGGTTAACTCTCCTATAACGGAATCAGCAGACTGCTGTATGACCTGTTTAGTTTCACCTTTTATTACGAGTGTTGTATCGTCCGCAAACAAAATTTCCTTATGTGAATGAACGTTCTGTGTTATATCATTGATATATAGAAGAAATAGTAGTGGGCCCAAAACCGATCCCTGGGGTACTCCAAATTCAATAATTCCCTCATTGGACAATGTTGCATTAAGTAATTTGGTTCCATCATCCTTGTGTCTCAAGCTTACTATTTGTTTACGCCTTGTTAAGTAAGACTCTATCCATTTATTAGCTAGACCTCTAATACCATATTGATTTAGTTTGGTAAGGAGGATTTTATGGTCAACAACCTCAAATGCTTTCGATAAATCCAAGAATAGGCCAGTTACATGTTCCTTATTGTCAATTAATTTCAGTATACAATTACTACATTCGCAAATTGCTGTCTGTGTAGATTTTTCCATGTTGTGAGTTTGATAATATTTTATTTTTTTCTATGAAACTTATCAGTCTCTTATACATAATTTTTTCCACAATTTTTGCAATACCAGTTGGTAAGGTAATAGGACGATAGTTATCTAATTCATCTTTTGAACCGTTTTTGTGCACTGGAATTACTTTTGATAACTTCAAAATATCCGGGTAAGTTCCTAAGAGAATTGAACTGTTTATTAAGTGCGTAAGTAGATTTATTAAATTTTCTGCACATTTCTTTAAAATTGCATCAGGGATGCCATCAATGCCAGCACAGAATTTATTTTTTAGATCTTTTATAACTATTCTTACCTCTTCACTTGTGACATGATTTATAAATAAAGAATCACTGCATATATTTATTTTATTATTAGAATTTAGTGTATTTACCTGTGATTTATTTAATAATTTTTGTGGAATTTCCAGAAAATAGTCATTAAAAGTGTTTGCTATTTCCTCTGGATTATTAATCACTTCATTATTTCTGGTCAGTGTAATGTTCCTTTGTATTTTAGCAGATTTTCCAGTTTCTTTCTTCATCACGGACCACATAGCCCTGTTTTTATTAGATGATTGGGAAATAAAATGATCATTATGCATTTTCTTTGCTAGTCTTATTACCTTATTTAATATGCTAGTGTATTTTTTGTAGTATAAATTGAATTCAGGTGTTGTGTGGTATTGTTTATATAATTTGTTTAGAAATTTCTTTCTTTGACATGAATTTATAATCCCTGTTGTTATCCAATTGCTAGTTTTGTTATTTTGAACAGTTCTTCGTTTAAAGGGGAATGCTATTTCAAAATAGTGTTTTAGGGTACTGTTAAATGCATTAAATTTATCATTTACATTTTCTAGTTCATAAATTTCTGACCATGTTTCCTTATTTAATAAGTCATTGAAATATGTAACATTTGATTCAGTGAATGACCTGCACTTTGATTTTACTCCTTTATCACTATTATTGATTGTTTCGGATACTTCAAAACTCAGTATTTGTCGATGGTGGTCACTAAAACCCGTACAATAGACTTCTATTGAATGGTGATATTTATCTGTATTTATAAAAATTTGATCAGGAGTGGTTTTACTAAATTTTGTTATTCTTGTTGGGGTATTTACTGTAGGTTTCAGTTCATAGGAAATTAGTAACTGTGTTAATAATTCACAATTCCTATCAAATTTTAAGAAATCCACATTTACATCCCCACAAATTATTATTTCGAAATTTACTTTGCTCATGTTATTGAGTAACAATTCTAATCTCTTATATAAAAACAAGTGTCCTGACTGACTGACTGACTGACTGACTGACTGACTGACTGACTCATCATCGGCCAGCCAAAACTATTAAAGTTAGAAACATGAAATTTTGGGAATATGTTCGTTGTAAGTCGAAAACGCCCACTAAGGAAGGGTTTTTGGATGTTCAGTTTCTAAAGGAGTGTTAAGGGGGTGCACCTGCATTTCATTGAATAACAATATCTCCAGATTGCTTTCATTGGGGGATTTGATACTCGGCATATAAACTCATCATTAAAAATAAGAATTACGTGTCTGAGGGTTTTTCGATGTGGTGTATATTTTGAGGTGAAAGGGGTGAAAAGTGGGGGTTGAAGGTTTCCTAACCGAGCGTGTATCTCTTAAACGACACAGGCGAGGAGTTTGGACCTCAGCGGAAATAAATCAGCATAAAAATAACAAAATAGGTGTTTGACCGTTTTTTCATAAATCCAATATAAGGGGCCCATGGGGAGGGGTGAAAATATGGGGAGGGGGGAGGAAACGTAATATGTCTGAGTGTTAAGTTATACATGGCCTATGTTGTAGACAATAACACATTACATCTTTTTTGTCTCTTGCTATTTCATCATACGACGAATACTTAGGGAGTTATTAATGATTTTGTACTTTTTGGCCGGAATTTTCTAAGTCCCAGGAATGGCATAAAAATCTATTCGAATGAAATTTCGAAAAATAGTTTTTTTTAATACTTTTATTATATTTTTCACGTCTTTTAGGGTCCGGAACCAATATGATATTTTGATGTTTTTTTTCGTCCCATGCATTTTTGGTTTCAGGTGATAGAATTATTTTCCACTAGGACCGATGCTTATCTCTTATATAAAAACAAGTGTCCTGACTGACTGACTGACTGACTGACTGACTCATCATCGGCCAGCCAAAACTATTAAAGTTAGAAACATGAAATTTTGGGAATATGTTCGTTGTAAGTCGAAAACGCCCACTAAGGAAGGATTTTTGGATATTCAGTTTCTAAAGGGGTGTTAAGGGGGTACACCTGCATTTCATTGAATAACAATATCTCCAGATTGCTTTCATTGGGGGATTTGATACTCGGCATATAAACTCATCATTAAAAATAAGAAGATACGTGTCTGAGGGTTTTTCGATGTGGTATATATTTTGAGGTGAAAGGGGTGAAAAGTGGGGGTAGAAGGTTTCCTAACCGAGCGTGTATCTCTTAAACGACATAGGCGAGGAGTTTGGAACTCAGCGGAAAAAAATCAGCATAAAAAATAACAAAATAGGTGTTTGACCGTTTTTTCATAAATCCAATATAAGGGGCCCATGGGGAGGGGTGAAAATATGGGGAGGGGGGAGGAAACGTAATATGTCTGAGTGTAAAGTTATACATGGCGTATGTTGTAGACAATAACACATTACATCTTTTTTGTCTCTTTCTATTTCATCATACGACGAATACTTAGGGAGTTATTAATGATTTTGTACTTTTTGGCCGGAATTTTCTAAGTCCCAGGAATGACATAAAAATGATTCGAATGAAATTTCGAAAAATAGTTTTTTTAATACTTTTATTATATTTTTCACGTCTTTTAGGGTCCGGAACCAATATGATATTTTGATGTTTTTTTTCGTCCCATGCATTTTTGGTTTCAGGTGATAGAATTATTTTCCACTAGGACCGATGCTTATCTCTTATTATTATTATTAATCTTGATTGGTCACATTGGACCACTTGAGTCGTTCCACAATCACTTCTTCTTTGAAGGTAGTACTGCTTGGTTCTTGCGCTCTTTCCAGTACTTTTTCATTCTTTCAGATCGGGATTTTCTCAACTCATCTGAAATCTCCATAGGCTTTCTGTGTGTCATTTCTGCAGAAAATTTGTGAGTTTTAAGTATGGTGTTAATTTTATTTTTCTCCTCGGCATCTGTTATCTTGAGTCCAACTGCTTTGAGATCTTGTTGGATTTCTTGGATCCATTTACCTCCAGTTTTCTTTCCTAGATTTCTCATCACCAGTTGGCGTACAATTCTGTTTTCTGGAAGCCGTAAGATGTGAAAAAAATATGAAATTCTTTTCTTCTTAATTGTGCTGGTGATTGGATCAATCTCACGATAGACAGTTTCATTTGGGAGAATCCTCCAGACTCCCTCAACCTGATACTTTTTATTTATGCACGTTCTAATGATTCTTCTTTCCGTTTTGAGGAGCTGATCAGTTCTTTGTTCATTTTTAATTTGGAACAGTGTTTCACAAGCATAAGTGGCTTCAGGGAGAGTTACAGTTTTATAATGTTGGATCTTAGTAGCTATTGATAGGCATTTTTATTATATGTTGACCAGGTTAGAGATTGTGCCTTTTTCATTTTATTTGTTCTATTTATCCAAGTTACTTTTTCGTTTAAGTTATGTGTTATAATTTCTCCAAGATACTTAAATTGAGGAACTAGGTTAATTTTATGATCATTTATATAGACTTCATTTATATCTAAGGGTTTCATAGGCATGATCTCAGTTTTTTCAAAGGATATCTGTAATCCTATCCCTTGAGCAATTTCTTGGAGACTAGTGATCTGAGTACAAACCTCTTCCTTGTCTAGTGCTAAAAGAGCCAAGTCATCTGCAAATCCTAAGCAGTTTATTTTTATTGATGGTTTTGTTCCAATTTTGATCTTAGGAGGGTTTTCCTTTTGCCAAACCTTCATGATATAATCAAGAGCCACATTGAAAAGCAGAGGGGATAATCCATCACCTTGTCTGAGACCAGTTTTTACTGTGAAAGCTGTTGATATTTCTCCCCTAAATTTAACTTTCGAATTTGTGTTTGATAATGTTAATTGAATGATTTTTATCAATTTAGGATGGAGACCGTATGATCTGAGGATTTTTAGCAGTGTCAGTCTATGAATACTATCATAGGCTTTCTTGAAATCTATAAAAGTGATAAAGAGTTGCTTATTTCTGTTTTTGTAATATTCCATTATTAATTTCAGGCTAAGGATTTGGTCTGGACAACTTCTGTAAGGGCGAAATCCTCCTTGATATTCTCCAAGTTGTGGTTCCAGAATGTTTTTGATCCTGTTGTAAATTATACGAGAGAAAATTTTATATGTGCAGTCCAGAAGGGTAATTCCTCTGTAGTTATCTGGGTTCGTTTTGTCTCCTTTCTTAAATAATGGATGGATTATTCCTGTGGTCCAGTGTGCAGGAATTTCTTCAGTAATCCACATTTTAATTAGATGTTGATGAAGATTTATAATCGCAGGTTTACCAGCATTTTTCCAGATTTCAGCAAAGACTAAGTCTTCGCCACAAGTTTTGTAATTTTTTTGTTCTTTAATTGCGAGTTCTACTTCATTAATGTTTGGAGGATTTATTAAATCAGGTGAAGTTAAAATAGGTGTATCAGTGTTTACTTGCAGGGTTTCCAGTGGATCATCACAATTTAACAGTTTCTCGAATGCTTCTGCAAGGATCTCTGTATTTTCTTGGTTAGAATGTGCTAACTTTCCTGTTTGATTTTTCAACATTAATGTTGGAGCTTCAAATTTTTTTAGATATTTACCAAATGTTTTGTAATAATCTCGAGATTGCTTTTTCTTGAAATCGTCTTCTATCTTTTCCAGTGTATTTTTAAGATGATTACGTTTCGTTTGTCTGATGATTTTATGGGTTAATTTTCTTTGTATAGTTAGTTCTAAATTTGATTCTTCTGACTTTAGAGCTTGATGTTTTATCCATGCTTGGTGTCTTTTCTCTATTGCTTGATCACAATCTACATTCCACCATTCATGTTTTTTCCTTGGATTTATTGGTGCTAACTCCTCTGCTATTGATTTTAATTTAGTGATTAATTCGTCCAATGTTTTAGTGTTGAGAGACTCTTCTCCTGTTCTTTCACAGTACTCTATATTTTTTATTAAGGTAGATGGATCAAATTTCCTCCTATTGTTATTATTAGTTTTTTTCTTGGCCATTGGAGTTAATTTTATTTTTATCTTTACCACATAGTGGTCTGATCCTGAGTCAACTCCCCTTAGAACCTTGACATTGTGAATTTCGCGATGGTGAAATTTATCCATGCAGACATGATCCAACTGCCATTCACCCCTTCTGAAGTCAGGATGTTTCCAAGTTTTCAATTTATGGGGCTGTCTTTTAAAACATGTTGATTTAGAGATTAATTTGTGGTTTCTACAAATTTCGACTAATCTTTGACCATTTTTATTGGTTCGTTTATGTGCTGTCCATTTTCCAATTATATCTCTATATCTTCTTTCTTGTCCAAGTTGCGCATTGAAATCACCAAGGAGAATTTTGATGTTTGATGAAGGGATGTTTATTAAAGTTTGATCCAAAAGATCCCAGAATTTTTGTACTTCTTCTCTGTCCTTAATGGTGTTGTTTTTTTGATTAGTAGGAGCATGTGCATTAATAATTGTATATGTTTTATTTGCCGATTTCAAAGTTAGGGTCGTAAGTCTGGAGGATTGAGATTTAAATTCTGTTATCGAGTCAATGATTCTGAGATCTATTAAGAATCCGTTACCAAATTGTGGACAATTTTTCATAACTCGTTTTCCTGGAATTCCTTTATATAGTCTATATCCTTGTGATTCCAGATGGCCTTGATCACTATTTCTAATTTCCTGAAGGGCCATAATTAGAATTTTATGACTTCTCATGATATCCGTGATGATCTTCAATTTTCCAGTTTGAACCAGAGAGTTAACATTATGTGTAGAAAAGAATGAGACTTGTTTAGGTTTGATTTTCCGTAGTATTTGTTTGTTTGCTTTTTGATGAGTTTTCAGACGCTCCGATTCGTCATTATCTTCCGCATGACAGCTTATCTCTTATATAAAAACAAGTGTCCTGACTGACTGACTGACTGACTGACTGACTGACTCATCATCGGCCAGCCAAAACTATTCAAGTTAGAAACATGAAATTTTGGGAATATGTTCGTTGTAAGTCGAAAACGCCCACTAAGGAAGGATTTTTGGATATTCAGTTTCTAAAGGGGTGTTAAGGGGGTACACCTGCATTTCATTGAATAACAATATCTCCAGATTGCTTTCATTGGGGGATTTGATACTCGGCATATAAACTCATCATTAAAAATAAGAAGATACGTGTCTGAGGGTTTTTCGATGTGGTATATATTTTGAGGTGAAAGGGGTGAAAAGTGGGGGTTGAAGGTTTCCTAACCGAGCGTGTATCTCTTAAACGACATAGGCGAGGAGTTTGGAACTCAGCGGTAAAAAATCAGCATAAAAATAACAAAATAGGTGTTTGACCGTTTTTTCATAAATCCAATATAAGGGGCCCATGGGGAGGGGTGAAAATATGGGGAGGGGGGAGGAAACGTAATATGTCTGAGTGTAAAGTTATACATGGCGTATGTTGTAGACAATAACACATTACATCTTTTTTGTCTCTTGCTATTTCATCATACGACGAATACTTAGGGAGTTATTAATGATTTTGTACTTTTTGGCCGGAATTTTCTAAGTCCCAGGAATGACATAAAAAATGATTCGAATGAAATTTCGAAAAATAGTTTTTTTAATACTTTTATTATATTTTTCACGTCTTTTAGGGTCCGGAACCAATATGATATTTTGATGTTTTTTTTCGTCCCATGCATTTTTGGTTTCAGGTGATAGAATTATTTTCCACTAGGACCGATGCTTATCTCTTATATAAAAACAAGTGTCCTGACTGACTGACTGACTGACTGACTGACTGACTCATCATCGGCCAGCCAAAACTATTCAAGTTAGAAACATGAAATTTTGGGAATATGTTCGTTGTAAGTCGAAAACGCCCACTAAGGAAGGATTTTTGGATATTCAGTTTCTAAAGGGGTGTTAAGGGGGTACACCTGCATTTCATTGAATAACAATATCTCCAGATTGCTTTCATTGGGGGATTTGATACTCGGCATATAAACTCATCATTAAAAATAAGAAGATACGTGTCTGAGGGTTTTTCGATGTGGTATATATTTTGAGGTGAAAGGGGTGAAAAGTGGGGGTTGAAGGTTTCCTAACCGAGCGTGTATCTCTTAAACGACATAGGCGAGGAGTTTGGAACTCAGCGGAAAAAAATCAGCATAAAAATAACAAAATAGGTGTTTGACCGTTTTTTCATAAATCCAATATAAGGGGCCCATGGGGAGGGGTGAAAATATGGGGAGGGGGGAGGAAACGTAATATGTCTGAGTGTAAAGTTATACATGGCGTATGTTGTAGACAATAACACATTACATCTTTTTTGTCTCTTGCTATTTCATCATACGACGAATACTTAGGGAGTTATTAATGATTTTGTACTTTTTGGCCGGAATTTTCTAAGTCCCAGGAATGACATAAAAAATGATTCGAATGAAATTTCGAAAAATAGTTTTTTTAATACTTTTATTATATTTTTCACGTCTTTTAGGGTCCGGAACCAATATGATATTTTGATGTTTTTTTTCGTCCCCTGCATTTTTGGTTTCAGGTGATAGAATTATTTTCCACTAGGACCGATGCTTATCTCTTATATAAAAACAAGTGTCCTGACTGACTGACTGACTGACTGACTGACTCATCATCGGCCAGCCAAAACTGTTAAAGTTAGAAACATGAAATTTTGGGAATATGTTCGTTGTAAGTCGAAAACGCCCACTAAGGAAGGATTTTTGGATATTCAGTTTCTAAAGGGGTGTTAAGGGGGTAGACCTGCATTTCATTGAATAACAATATCTCCAGATTGCTTTCATTGGGGGATTTGATACTCGGCGTATAAACTCATCATTAAAAATAAGAAGATACGTGTCTGAGGGTTTTTCGATGTGGTGTATATTTTGAGGTGAAAGGGGTGAAAAGTGGGGGTTGAAGGTTTTCTAACCGAGCGTGTATCTCTTAAACGACATAGGCGAGGAGTTTGGACCTCAGCGGAAAAAAATCAGCATAAAAAATAACAAAATAGGTGTTTGACCGTTTTTTCATAAATCCAATATAAGGGGCCCATGGGGAGGGGTGAAAATATGGGGGGGGGACGTTATATGTATGAGTGTAAAACTTTGCATGGCCTATGTTGTAGACAATAACACATTACATCTTTTTTGTCTCTTGCTATTTCATCATACGACGAATACTTAGGGAGTTATTAATGATTTTGTACTTTTTGCCGGAATTTTCTAAGTCCCAGGAATGGCATAAAAATTGATTCGAATGAAATTTCGAAAAATAGTTTTTTTAATACTTTTATTATATTTTTCACGTCTTTTAGGGTCCGGAACCAATATGATATTTTGATGTTTTTTTTCGTCCCATGCATTTTTGGTTTCAGATGATAGAATTATTTTCCACTAGGACCGATGCTTATCTGTTATATAAAACTAAGTGTCCTGACTTACTGACTGACTCATCATCGCCCAGCCAAAACTATTAAAGCTAGAAACATGAAATTTTGGGAATATGTTCGTTGTAAGTCGAAAACGTCCACTAAGGAAGGGTTTTTGGATATTCAGTTTCTAAAGGGGTGTTAAGGGGGTACACCTGCATTTCATTGAATAACAATATGACACGACTATGACGCGAGCGAAGCCGCGGGTACCTGCTAGTCTATATATATAAAGCTCAATGTTTGTCTGTCTGTCTGTCTGTCTGTCTGTTATGTATACAAATCCACACCGTTTCACCGATCTGAACCAAAATTTGTATACTTACCCTTCGGAACCCTGCGGGTAACCCTGTCCACTTGAAATTTCCGACAGACCACCCCATTCCCTGCATTTAGGCCCTTTGGCCCAAATCTACACCGTTTCACCGACCTCAACCAAAATTTGTATACTTACCCTATGTAACCCTGTGAATAACACTGTCCACTTAAAATTTCGGACAGACCACCCCATTTCCTGCATTTAGGCCCTTTGTCAAACATCTACACCGTTTGACCGATCCGAACCAAAATTTGTATACTTACCCTTTGCAACCCTGCGGGTAATCCTGTCAACTTGAAATTTCGGACAGACCACCCCATTCTCTGCATTTAGGCCCTTTGATCCAAATCCACACCGTTTCACCGATCAGAACCAAAATTTGTATACTTACTCTTTGGTACCCTGCGAGTAACACTGTTTGCTTGAAATTGTGGACAGACAACTCCATTCCCTGCATTTAGGCCCCTTGGCTCAAATCTACACCTTTTCACCGATCTGAACCAAAATGTGTATACTTACCCTTTGTAACTCTATGAATATCACTGTCCACCTAAAATTTCGGACAGGCCACCCCATTTCCTGCATTTAGGTCCTTTGGCAAAAATCTATATCGTTTCACCGATCCGGACCAAAATTTGTATACTTACCCTTTCGAACCCTGCGGGTAACCCTGTCCACTTGAAATTGCGGACAGATCACCCCATTCCCTGCATTTAGGCCCTTTGGCCCAAATCTACACCGTTTCACCGATCTCAACCAAAATTTGTATACTTACCCTATGTAACCCTGTGAATAACACTGTCCACTTAAAATTTCGGACAGACCACCCCATTTCCTGCATTCAGGCCCTTTGGCACAAATCGACACCGTTTCACCGTTCAGAAACAAAATTTGCATACTTACCCTTTGGTACCCTGCGAGTAACATTGTCTGCTTGAAATTGCGGACAGACCACTCCATTCCCGGAAAGAGGACAGGGTCCGTCCCAAAGGCAATGGAAAAAAGGGGTGAAACCGGACCCGCTCAAGAAACCCTCAGGGTTGCCAGCTCTCGAACTCACCAGCCATGAACCCTTGAGGATGTAGCACTATCCAGGGTTCACCAGAAGTGGTGGGGCTACACACACCCTGCCTCCTTGAGGGTCTTGAGCAGAAGACATGAGATATTAAGAAAAGAAAAAGAAGGCTGACACCTCGAAGAATGAGGCTATCAGGAAGAGAGCGATTAGAATTATGGCAAATGTAAACTCTAGAGAATCATGTAGACCTCTGTTTAAAGATTTAAACATTCTCCCACTGCCCTGCATATATATCTTTGAAAGTATTATGTTTTTTAAAAAGAATTTAATGAATAAAGATGTTTTTCTTAAAACAAACAATGATGTTCATAGGCATAACACAAGACAAAATCAAAACATTCATATTTCACACACACACACAAGCATATATCAAAAAGGAACTTTTCACACTGGAGTTAAATTATACAATAAACTACCCCAGTATATAAAACTGGCCCCAAAAATAAAAACCTTTGATAGAATGTTGAAAGCTTATCTGCAGTGCCATTGTTTTTACTCAGTAGTTGAATATTTTAGCGTATAGGAGTGATGGAATCTATAACTATATTTTACTTTTTTAATTTAATTTTAATACCTAGCTGTATGTTGTTGTATTTATAGAATTAAGTTTTCATATTATGATAATAGAGTGAGGTGTAAATAGTTGTGCAATAAGATTGTATCTATTAAGATTTGCTATTATAATAAGTTATAAATAGTTTTAATCTTAGTAATATATACCTGTTAGTTCTTTTATTTTATGCATGTAAATTCTGACGTGTCCTATATCAAAAATGTATTGAATGCATGTATTTGATCAAATGGAATTAATAAAAATCTATCTATCTATTAGACAAGGGCCAATTAAGGCGGGATAGTGAAAGAGTCGCTAGGCCTCGGATACCCTGATACCATCGGGGTCGGAAGAGAACAAGAGTTTGACCAAGGGAGGCTGACAGGAAAGAGAACTGAAAGGAGCCCGGCACCAGTAAGTAGAAGCAATGCCGGACTCAGCTGAGGTCCCGTGGTCGCGAACCCACGTTCCACAAGTTGAGAGACCCTGGTGGGTGGAGGAGGGAGGAGGGGGCCAGGTGTGAGAATAGCTTGCTGATTCATCGCGAGTTGACATGAGAGGAATGTCCAGACCCCGCCGTGTTACCTGGTATTGCTGACTATGCTGATGTTCATACAGGGTCTTTGCTCAAACCACTGTAGTGTTATGAAAGAATGAGTGATTCACCGGTCAATGTGAATAGGACCGGGAACCCCCCCGAACGTCTGTCATCATATATCGTCATCATCTGCGATTCGTGCAGCTTGGACCCGAGCAGTACTCGATAAGTTCTTTCACTACACGCATCGAGTATAGGCCTAAGCCAGAAAATAACGTTCAGACTTTGGAAGACATCGAAGGTAGAAATCTGAATTGCCTATATCAGATTTAAAATAACACCATGTTCGTTTAGTAGTCATTTTTCATTACCTTATTATTATCATAAGGGCAAATGACCTAGATGTTACGCCCATTATACCACTAATCACCACACACAAAAAGTCTTCATCGCCTGTGAATTTTGAAATATTTCTATCACGGTAGTTTGCAAGTTTGTCGTGTCAATTCAACAGTAGTTTTCATTATCATCCTCATCAAAAGGGCAAATGGCCTAAATGTTACGTCCATTATACTACTAAGTAACACCACAGTCTTCATCGCCTGTGATTTTAAAATGTGTATTTTCATTAGTTTGTAAGTTTGATATACCCGTTCAGTAGTAGTCGTCTTCATTATCATCCTCATCAAAAGGGCAAATGACCTAGATGTTACGTCCATTATACTAGTAAGTAACACCACAGTCTTCATCGCCTGTGATTTTAAAATATGTATTTGCATTAGTTTGTAAGTTTGATATACCCGTTCAGTAGCAGTCGTCTTCATTATCATCCTCATCAAAAGGGCAAATGACCTAGATGTTACGTCCATTATACTACTAAGTAACACAACAGTCTTCATCGCCTGTGATTTTAAAATGTGTATTTTCATTAGTTTGTAAGTTTGATATACCCGTTCAGTAGTAGTCGTCTTCATTATCATCCTCATCAAAAGGGCAAATGACCTAGATGTTACGTCTATTATACTACTAAGCAACACCAGAGTCTACCTAGCCTGTGATTTTAAAAATATGTATTTGCATTAGTTTGTAAGGTTGATATACCCGTTCAGTAGTAGTAGTCTTCATTGTCATCCTCATCAAAAGGGAAAATGACCTAGATGTTACGCCCATTACACTACTAGGCAACACCACAGTCTTCCTCGCCGGTAATTTAAAAATATGTATTTCTATTAGAGTGTAAGTTTATTATACCCGTTCAATAGCAGTCGTCGTCAGTATCATCTTCATCAATGACGTTGAGTGTTAAGGAGACTGAAATATTATCATCATTCCACCGGGCGAAGCCGGGTACTACTGCTAGTTTATAAATAAAGGAAACTTTCCTGACGGAGAACGGTGTACGCACACAATTATTAACTTAAACTGCTGTATTTTTACGTCAGAGAATTCAAAATCCTGTTCCATAATTAGATAATCATAAGCTGTTATCTGTTCATGATCTAAATTATTTCTTAAGAAGATGCAAGTACCACCATGGCTAATATTAGATCTAGAGTATTTACTAGCTTGTATAAACCCTGGGAATTGAATTAATTCGAGTTGTTCCTCTTTCAGCCAATGTTCTGAAATACATAGTGCTGAGAGTTCATTTTTAAGCGTAATCAATTTTATTATAAAGAGACTGGACATTCTGGTGGTAAATTTTAAATTTGTTACTTTTGCAAGCTTGTGTTGGTGATTTATTTACATTATTATTATCATAATTGTTATTATTATTGTTGCTAGACAAATCCGAAATACCACTGTTGCACTCCGTTAAATTTGACTTCAAACGATCTGAATGCCAAACCTCACGTTTGGCTTCTTCTACCAGTTTCCCTGCTTCCACTCTAATGATATTACTGTTGAATTATTCTTACCATTTGAATTTACAATTTTGCAGATTTCATCACTAAGATACTCTTTTCCTAATCTATTTAAGTGTAGGCCATGCCGAGTGTGGAACTTTCTGTCTAATTTACTTACATCTACAATTTGGACATTTGGAAAACTCTTACAAATTTTATGAATTTTTCCATTTGTAGCCTCTATATCTACATTTACACATGATTTGGGAATTAAATCGTATCTCTGCGGAATGTTTACAATAATGACATTTGTTTTTTGCATGGATGGCAATGTACCCTTTAAATCTTTGATTACCTTTTTACTCTCATTTCTATAGACGTCGTTTGCTCCAGCGTTGATCACTGCCACAGCCCCTTTCTTGATAGAAAGCTGGACATTATTATTCAATGAATGCTTACGGAAAGGCACTATCCCAGATAAATGGCGACACGCCACCCTAAACGTACTGTATAAAGGAAAAGGAGATGCCGGATATCTTAATTCATACAGAGGCATAGGCTAGCCCTTGAATGTACAGTTTTCAAGATTCTAACAAGTCTACTAGTCTAACAAGACGGTTATATTATATGACTAGTAGCAGGGCTATTCCAGAAGAACAATTTGACTTTATGAAGGGACGATCAACAATCCAGGCAGTAAAATGTCTACAGGATGATATTCAAACTGAACTGCAATATACAGGAGGAAAACTACAAGCAGTATTTGTTGACTACACAAAGGCATTTGACCTAATGAGCAGGAAGAAAATAATGGAAAAAGTAGAAGAGATCACAGGAAGAACATACGAAACAAGACTATTAAAGAACATACCAGCAAGAAACATCGTTGAAAAGATCTAACCCAATTGAGTGAACAAATGGAGTGCTACAGGGGGATCCAATCAGCCCCCTACTCTTCATAATAACCACCAGGGGGTGTCAACCAGATAGGGATCATTTGGCACCATCGGTGTAGTAGCACGTGCCAGTCGTATGGAGCGCTGTATATCGTGTATATCGTGTTGCCAACATATGCATGATACAACGTTGTAATTAAATTGCAAACATATCACTATATTTAGTCAATAAATATACACATAATTCCTAATTGACATTTCCTTGCAATTATCTTGCTCACAGACGATAATTACGGCACTTATCATTAAATAAACATTATTTTTGTCGGTTGCGGCATTGCCTTTCCGCACACTACTTCTGTTCTGTTCAAACATGGCGGTGTATTTACATTTCCTGTACATTACAGCAATATTTCTTCCCCCGAGTTTTCGATTGATTTCGCCTTAAATAGGGGCCGATAACGTAGATGTTAGGCCCCTTACAGCAACAATTATCAATATCAATCACCTTAAATACATGTGTTTCTTGATGTTCTGTGAAAAAGAAGTGCCGTAATCTTGGCGTTTTCAACTGGATGTAACCTGTAAACCAGTACCGGTATTTCCATTTCTGTTGTAAGTACCGATAATGCATTATGTATTATTAAATTGATTTCTTAAGAGAGTGCTGATATTATCGATAGGATTCTTATGAGAGCCATGCATTATTATTTGTGGACTTCCGTAGTCGTAGAAAGCTAGATTTAATGACTTTAGCCTAATTTAATTATTTTTTTGTTAGATTTTGTATTTCATGTTTTCTGTACCTCATTCTGTATATTTTGTATGCAGGTTATGGGAAAACATCACTCAGAATCTTGTGTTCTTGGCTGCAAAAGTAGAGGTTGGAGATACGCTCCTTTCATCGCTTCTCAGTCGATGACTCAAGGTATGTATCAATAATTAGGCTATTCTGTAATTATTTAGTCAGATACCTTTGATGGCACTTTTTAAATTAAATTTAAAGTGATGATCCTCACGTCCTACATGGAGTAATCGCCACTGGGAGGGAGTATGGAACAACAACGCTCAGGACAGCTTCTGTCAGTGCGGGGAATCAAATCTCCAACCTCCAGAGTTGCTGCAGCCCCCCATTGGGGGCGCTATGCTCCCAGTTTATATCTTGGTTTAGAGTTCCCACATTTCTATACTCACGGCAGTGTCCACATGAAAACTCCACAAACAATACGATCTTGAAAAGGAAGCGTGCTAAAGCTTGAAAATGTGACGCATCTTGTTCTGCCCCTCGCTCTGAGCACTATACCGCTGTTGTGTGTTCAGAAACAGTCAGCAATGCTGTGATCATCCTACAGTCAGCTCTCAGCTGTAACTGTTTAAAAAGAAAATTAATTGTTTTGTAAAATAGTCTTTGGGACTACCTTGCCCGCCCTCTCGATAACCTCTGTCTCGCTGTCACTGGCAGTACTTGTAACTACAGTAGTTCTACATCTCAGCCCTAGATGGGTGAAGTGTGACCTTCACCGCCCGGAGTAGAATGCACTGTTTTATTAATTCATTCATTAATTTTGTACACTTGAATTAATCGTACAGCATGTGGGCTGTAACATGTAGGCCTACAATGACTACGATGCGACTAACATAACCTAATCAATTTGTAAGCGACTTGAAGTGTTCGAAACTTGTAATTACTGTCTAATTAGGTCTACTCACTCGGCCAATCTGAAAACTGCCATGTTTAAGTATTTTTTTTAGTAAGATCTCTTGATCCAAAACCTGACTTAATGAAGCTAGTTATTTTTAGCCTATTTTCAATTTTGAAAAAATAGGCTTATGAGATCACCTTTTGTCCGTGTGTGTGTGCGTGTGTGTGTGTGTGTGTGATTCGTGTGTGTGTCCCCCCCTAATAAAATCTAAACGGTAGGAGCGATTTCAATGAAACTCGGAAAGTTCATAGCACTATTCCGGGCGACCTCGACCGTGCCCTTCTAATTTTGTTACTACTCACCAATCCAACATGGCGGTTGTGCGAAATATTTCACCAGCATTCAATATCTCCGAAACTATTACCGATATTACCCTGACATTTTCTACGGTGATAGAGGGAACTATTATAAGTTCACTTATGTGACTTTTGAAAACCTGGTAACTACAAAACCAACATGGCGGCCAAGCGAATTTGCGACTTTTAAATAGACGTTTCTCGCGATTAGACCAACCAAACGCAATGAAACTTGGTACAGTAAATGGTTATACACATTGTAATGCACCGACATCTAACTTCGTTCAATTGTTTACATAATCACAAAATGGCGGATGTGCGAAATATTTCACCGGCATTCTATATCTCTGAAACTATTAGCGGTATCTCCCTAACATTTTGTACGGAGATAAAGGGCACTACTGGAAGTCCATCTATAAGACTTTCAAAAACCGGTTAACTACAAAACGAACATGGCGGCCAAGAGATTTTGAAAATATTAAATAGACCTTTCTCGCGATTTAATGTTCCAAGCGCACTGAAACCTGGTACAGGAAATATTTTTACACATTGTAATCCACTGGTATCTAATTTAGTTCAATTGTTTAAATAACCTCAAGATGGCGGCAGTGCGAATTTTAAAATTAAGATTTTATTTATTGTGATGTAATGCGATCGAAGTGAAAGTTTGAATAATGAACCTACGCAATAATTTTCCTTTAATGGTACATGACTCTATGGCCTATACATTTAACAATACAACATGGCGACCATCCGAAATATTTAGACGATACTGAATATCTACGAATCTATTTTAGCAATCAAACTGCATTTTTTAATGTTCATAGGGGCTATGAACTTAAGTTCACCTATAGGACTTTCAATAACCTGGTGATCACAAATCCAACATGGCGGTGACGCGAATTATACATATTCACATGGACGTTTCTCGCAATTTAACCATCCGCGTGCAGTGAAACTTGGTACAGTAAATCCTTATACGAATGTTAATCCACTGGCATCTAATTTATTTCAATTTTTTCCATAACCTCAAGATGGCAGCTGTGAAAAATTTTAAAATCTCCTTGTTTTTTCTTGTGTTCTAATTATGCGATTGAAGTGTGAATACTACACGTTCACAATAATCTGCATGTAACTGTACATAACTCTAGGACCTACATATATAAAATCCAACATGGCGACCATCCGAAATATTTAGTCGGTTCACAATATCTACGAATCTATTACAGCAATCAAACTGAAATTGTGTATGTTGATAGTGGCAATTAACATAAGTAGGATATATGAAAATAGGCTGTATAGTTCTTCACGGAACTACTTGTTATAATAATAAATTTATTAAAGCACAAAATATGCAGTATGAAATTACAACTAGTTTGAACAGAACTGAGACAGAGATAACCTCCTCTGCCCACACCACATCACGTGGTATCGATCACATCTTCTACCACATAGGGCACATACACAATTTAAGTCTGGCTGATGAAATCTTCTGTTACGGTATTACACACTTTGAAGTGGAAACCATGTACCGAGAATCTCGTTACCAGGTGCCTCAGCTCGTAGGAGCTCTCTGTCCAGTCCCGTGATGTCATCGCATCAGTCGCGTAAAATTCTTGCCAGATGCTATCTTTCTTAGACTTCATTTCCTGAACTAGTGTCTCAAAACCATGTGTTGTTGGCAAAAGCATCTGCAGTCTCAGTTCTTCAACAAAGGGAAGCTCACTTGAGAGTTCATAAACCAAACGAGAAAGAGTAAATCGGAAGAGGCATAAGACATGTGGTTCAATTTTGTTTTTTGTGTGGGGTGAGGTATACCTCCCACCTACACCCACTCCCCAAATATCAAGCTGGAGGAATTTTGGGTATTAATGACCCATGTGGACTCACATGTGGATTAGTTACATTAATCATAGGCTTAAAATTTTAGTTATTTATTGAAAGGTGAGGGTGGCAGTCCTATGGGTTGGATCAATCATAGATGTCCATTACATTAATAAATAGCTTCTGTGTTTTACTAAAATAAAGGTAGCGCTAAATGAACATAGAACGAGCGATAACATTCTCTATAATAGATGAATTAGCCAAAATACCTTATGAAACGATGAGAAATAAATCAAGGAGCGATGTTTTAATAGATGTTTCCTCCTCTGCCGTCAGTGACCCACCCAGCCATCCCAAATAGGATCACAGCATATAGGCTATAGGCTAGCGAAAATTACAGCTGTGGGTGCCATTGTTCAAATCAATCATCTTCAAAACAGTACCATAACAGTACTGCCAAACAAAGAAGTGCCCAGTTTAGTCTCTAGTGCGCAGCACTCGGTTCACTGCTCTTAATTAGGCTAGTGTGTGCAATATTTTCACTTCTCTGTAATGATTTTTTTCCCCCCATGGCTGAAATGAGTTATTTTTGTTATATGCTCTGTAATTATTATGCAGTATATCGCTCCGCTGTAATAAATATGTATTAATTTTTTCGTACAACATTGGTTTTGATAATGGTTACAGCCTAACGCATCCCGATGAACTTCTTTTTTTGATCAACAGTGATTTTGAATCCCAGTTCTTTTTATCAACAGTGATTTGGTATCTCGCATGTTGGCAGGAATGTGTGAGCCTTGGTGCGTGCTGCTAGAGTGAGCGATGATGACAGTTGAACGAGATGCAAGCGCTGTCGAAACATGGCAGCCGTTTTTAAAATATCAATAAATAGAAAAACATATTTACGTACTTTAGCACATCATGAGGTTTGGTAGTGATCAGGGTTCCTAATTTTAATATGTAATATCGCCCAGAAGATGAAACAAGGACACAAGGTATGTAAAAGTTACATTCATGTCTGCTGAAAGTATAATCCGCATTCCACTTACATTCAGAATTAAGGTAGCACTGAATGAAAGTAGAACGAGCGATAACATTCTCTATAAGGGGCCGATTATATTCTTGGTAATTAGTGTCGATGATTTTCTGTAACAGCGAGATGGATACAAGACAAATATAATTGGTTTATTGTATGCCAAAGTAATGGTTGATATAGGCTAGCTAGTATATTTATTCCCACATGTTACTTTACCTAGGTATTAATTCTGAATGAAAGTAGAACGCAGCTTATACACTTGCATCAGACATGAATGTGACTTTTACATACCTTGTCTCCTTGTTTCATCTTCTGGGCGATATTACGTAGGCCTATTGAAATAAGGAACCCTGGTCACTACTGCACATCATATATGTGCTAAAGTACGGGGCGCCAGGAAATGTTCTCTGCAGATGCGAGAGGTTGCGTCATCAGTTTAGTTCGCAGCACGGTGTCCCTGATAGGGCGAAGGCCACGTGTGTGGGCTGTGAGCTGTCGAAATCGTCAGTGCGTATAGTTAGATTATTGGAAGAGTGCAACAGTATGTTATGAATGGCTGGGTGAGTATAAAGTTTACTGTTTGTTATGATACAAGCGACAGCCGTGCTACCAACGTAACTGGTGACTTAATCTCTCGCAGCAGCTTGTAGGCACTGCGGACAACATTCCCTGGCGCCCAGTATGTAAATATGAGTTTCTATATTTTGCTCTTTTAAAAACGGCTGCCATGTTCCGACAGCACTTGCATCTCATTCAACTGTCAACAAAGTCCACTCTAGCGGCACACACTGAGGCGCACAAATTGTTGCCAACATGTGGGATACAAAATCACTGTTGATAATAAAAAGTGGCATACAAAATCACTGTTGATAAAATAATCATTGATCTGGACGCGTTAGGCTGTAACCATTCTCAAAAACCATTGGAATGGACGAAACGATGGTTAGAATGGTCAGGTGTTGGCGAGGTTGGTAGTACTGTTTTGATGATAGTTGATGTGAACAATGGCAGCCACAGCTGTAATTTTGCCTATATAAGTCGTGATTCTTTTTGGGATGGTTGGGTGGGTCACAGAGAGCGGAGGAGGAAACATCTATTTAAACTTCATTCCCTGATTTATTTCTCGTCGTTTCATAAGGTATTTTGGCTAATTTATGTACTATAGAGAATGTTATAGGTGTATTATCCAGAGTTGGGATCTGACAGTTCGGCGGAGAACTGTTGAACTAAAGGCAGCGGTGCCACGAATGCTGCTGTCCACCACGCGCATACTTCCATCCTCCCGCTCTTTTCCTCATGCTCATAATATCATTAGCACCGTTATTACATTTATTACTTTTTTATTCAGATGGTTTTCAAAATCTTAAACAAACCAATGCTTAAATCTGTTCGGTGCAAATTGTAAAACAAAATATTAGCCCGTCAAATTGAGGAGAGACCTAAATTATTGTAATGAATAGCAATAACAATATTACGAATACTATCATAAAGCAAAAATGATCAAAGCGAAACGACAACGTGATTGTTTCCGTGATTTTTAGTTATTTATATTTCCTGTAGAATAAGTTTCAAGTCACAAGTAACACAAAATTGTATTACAAAATATAGGCTCATTGTGTAGACTATTAAGTCACCCTTTAGAAGACAGAAGCTAATCACAGTAGTCTTACTAATTACAAGAGCAGAGGCGGTAGCCTACGTTCCTGCGCGCGACTGAATGGAATTAATGGTTCGCCTGATGCTCAGAACTGACACTAACACTGTTACATACATAAATAACGGTCTCTAATGAATCGTAAGTATAAATATAAGTATAAAGTATAAATAAGTATAACTCAAACAATTATAACTCATTAAAACAACAGATTATGAAACGCAGCAAGGTGAGTGTGCACTGGAGGCAACCAAACAAGCGACTGATCGGCGACAAGCAAGTGGTGAAATAGCATCATTCAAATTGGCAGCGCTGTATAGTTTCCATGGCAACAAGCCATGCGGGCGATCTAGTCGTCAGCTGTTTTTGCCCAGTGGTGCTGAATTGTCAGATTCCAACTCTGGAAAATACACCTATAGGTAGTGAGTTATTGTTCTTTCAAGGGGCGGAACTACGAGGTCATCTGCCCCTTATGGAGAATGTTATCACTCGTGCTACTTTCATTCAGTGCTACCATAATACCACCTTGTGGTGTGGTAGCTGCCACTCCTAAGGTCCTGGGCTAGTTTCCAAGTAATTTAATTCTGGTCTGAGGGTTGGAACGACTCACAATCAGCTTCGTGAGCCAGAACTGAGAAGAGGTAGGTTCGATTCTCACCTCGGCCATCCAAGAAGTGGTTTTCCGTGGTTTCCCCACTTCCACTCCAGGCTAACGCTGGAATTGATCCTAACTTAAGGCAATGGCTGCCTCCTTTCCACTCGTCACCTGAATTACAAAAAGTAGGCTATACTGCTCGGGTTCATTTTCCATGTTTTGTGAACTTGCGGGGTGAGGAGAAAGAACAGGGGAGGGTCAGGCGAGAAGAGAAGGGCCTGTCAACTGCCCGCCGTGATATCTGGTATTCCTTTCTATTCCAATAATGCTAACTTAGGGCTGTTGCTCAAAACACTGTGGTGTTACGAATGAGTGAGTGAACCACCGACCAATGTATTTGGTTCTGTACTATGCACGGACCAAGGAACCTCATCACTCGTCAACACCACTGCGATGCACATTTCTCTCAGGTTCACGCAGCTTAGACCCGAGCAGTACACACTACTACAGGTACCGTCATGCGAATGTCATAACCTGAGAAACGAACTGTCCTCAAAAGACGAAATTATAAAGCTGCTAAAGGAAGATATTGCTAAGTTAATGGAAGAGTTGAATAAATTAAAAGGAAACAGAGAGGAAAGCAAGGAAACTTGGTCGACAGTGATTGCT
This sequence comes from Meconema thalassinum, assembly GCA_946902985.2. NCBI lineage: Eukaryota > Metazoa > Arthropoda > Insecta > Orthoptera > Tettigoniidae > Meconema > Meconema thalassinum. The sequence continues at coordinate 159,207,924 of OX336399.1, read as the reverse complement.
GGTAAGGTAAGATTGAATAAGCCTAGGCCTATAAATGGAGTACATGTAACTGAAATTCCCGTCTCAAATTCATTTGGAGTGCTTGTCGAAGAAAATGATGACTTTCCTCAAGAAGAAAAGAAGAAAGTGATAAAGAGAAAATCCAGGAAGATGCGGATATTTGCGGATAGCCACGGGCGAGATGTAGCAGCAAGCGTTTTGGAGAGAAGCCGAGAAATGGAGGTCACTTCGACAGTGAAGCCAGGAGCTCAGATTGCAGAAGTCACGAACGGGATGATAGGAGAGTGTGCGTCCCTTACTGCAAAGGACTACGCAGTGATCATCGCTGGAGTAAACGACGTTTATAGAAATGAGAGTAAAAAGGTAATCAAAGATTTAAAGGGTACATTGCCATCCATGCAAAAAACAAATGTCATTATTGTAAATATTCCGCAGAGACACGATTTAATTCCCAAGTCATGTGTAAATGTAGAAATAGAGGCTACAAATGGAAAAATTCATAAAATTTGTAAGAGTTTTCCAAATGTCCAAATTGTAGATGTAAGTAAATTAGACAGGAAGTTCCACACTCGGCATGGCCTACACTTAAATAGATTAGGAAAAGAGTATCTTAGTGATGAAATCTGCAAAATTGTAAATTCAAATGGTAAGAATAATTCAACAGTAATATCATTAGAGTGGAAGCAGGGAAACTGGTAGAAGAAGCCAAACGTGAGGTTTGGCATTCACATCTTTTGAAGTCAAATTTAACGGAGTGCAACAATGGTATTTCGGATTTGTCTAGCAACAATAATAATAACAATTATGATAATAATAATGTAAATAAATCACCAACACAAGCTTGCAAAAGTAACAAATTTAAAATTTACCACCAGAATGTCCAGTCTCTTTATAATAAAATTGATTACATAAATCTAATGCTTAAAAATGAACTTAAAGACATCTCAGCACTATGTATTTCAGAACATTGGCTGAAAGAGGAACAACTCGAATTAATTCAATTCCCAGGGTTTATACAAGCTAGTAAATACTCTAGATCTAATATTAGCCATGGTGGTACTTGCATCTTCTTAAGAAATAATTTAGATCATGAACAGATAACAGCTTATGATTATCTAATTATGGAACAGGATTTTGAATTCTCTGCCGTAAAAATTCAGCAGTTTAAGTTAATAATTGTATGCGTATACCGTTCTCCGTCAGGAAAGTTTCCTCTATTTATAGATAAACTAGAATTGTTACTCAATAACATGAGCAAAGTAAATTTCGATATAATAATTTGTGGGGATGTAAATGTGGATTTCTTAAAACTTGATAGAAATTGTGAATTATTAAACCAGTTACTAATTTCCTATGGACTGAAACCTACAGTAAATACACCAACAAGAATAACAAAATTTAGTAAAACCACTCCTGATCAAATTTTTATAAATACAGATAAATATCACCATTCAATAGAAGTCTATTGTCCGGGTTTTAGTGACCACCATGGACAAATACTGAGTTTTGAAGTATCCGAAGTAATCAATAATAATGATAATGGAGTAAAATCAAAGTGCAGGTCATTCACTGAATCAAATGTTACATATTTCAATGACTTATTAAATAAGGAAACATGGTCAGAAATTTATGAACTAGAAAATGTAAATGATAAATTTAATGCATTTAACAGTACCCTAAAACACTATTTTGAAATAGCATTCCCCTTTAAACGAAGAACTGTTCAAAATAACAAAACTAGCAATTGGATAACAACAGGGATTATAAATTCATGTCAAAGAAAGAAATTTCTACACAAATTATATAAACAATACCACACAACACCTGAATTCAATTTATACTACAAAAAATACACTGGCATATTAAATAAGGTAATAAGACTAGCAAAGAAAATGCATAATGATAATTTTATTTCCCAATCATCTAATAAAAACAGGGCTATGTGGTCTGTAATAAAGAAAGAAACTGGAAAATCTGCTAAAATACAAAGGAACATTACACTGACCAGAAATAATAAAGTGATTAATAATCCAGAGGAAATAGCAAACACTTTTAATGACTATTTTTTGGAAATTCCGCAAAAATTATTAAATAAATCACAGGTAAATACACTAAATTCTAATAATAAAATAAATATATGCAGTGATTCTTTATTTATAAATCATGTCACAAGTGAAGAGGTAAGAATAGTTATAAAAGAGCTAAAAAATAAATTCTGTGCTGGCATTGATGGCATCCCTGATGCAATTTTAAAGAAATGTGCAGAAAATATAATAAATCCACTTACGCACTTAATAAACAGTTCAATTCTCTCAGGAACTTACCCGGATATTTTGAAGTTATCAAAAGTAATTCCAGTGCACAAAAATGGTTCAAAAGATGAATTAGATAACTATCGTCCTATTACCTTACCAACTGGTATTGCAAAAATTGTGGAAAAAATTATGTATAAGAGACTGATAAGTTTCATAGAAAAAAATAAAATATTATCAAACTCACAACATGGATTTAGAACGGAAAAATCTACACAGACAGCAATTTACGAATGTAGTAATAGTATACTGAAATTAATTGACAATAAGGAACATGTAACTGGCCTATTCTTGGATTTATCGAAAGCATTTGATGTAGTTGACCATAAAATCCTCCTTACCAAACTAAATCAATATGGTGTTAGAGGTCTAGCTAATAAATGGATAGAGTCTTACTTAACAAGGCGTAAACAAATAGTAAGCTTGAGACACAAGGATGATGGAACCAAATTACTTAATGAAACATTGTCCAATGAGGGAATTATTGAATTTGGAGTACCCCAGGGATCGGTTTTGGGCCCACTACTCTTTCTTCTATATATCAATGATATAACACAGAACGTTCATTCACATAAGGAAATTTTGTTTGCGGACGATACAACACTCGTAATAAAAGGTGAAACTAAACAGGTCATACAGCAGTCTGCTGACTCCGTTACAGGAGAGTTAACCAAATGGTCACAAGATAATCGCCTCATAATAAACTATAAAAAGACAGTATGTCTAAATTTCCACACTATACAGAATAGGAATCCTGCGATGCCCAATATAACATTAAATGGTCATCAAATAGAAAATAAATCAGAAACAAAGTTTTTAGGACTATGGATACAACAAGACTTGAAATGGAATAAACATATACAATATCTGAATACTAAACTGAACTCGATGTGCTTTGCGTTACGTATTTTGAAAACCTGCACTAGCATGCACACATTAAGAAATACTTATTTTGCTTATTTCCATTCATACTTAAGATATGGGATCATATTTTGGGGTATGTCGCCTGATGTACTAAGCACGTTTAGGATACAAAAGAGAGCGATTAGAATTATGGCAAATGTACACTCTAGAGAATCATGTAGACCTCTGTTTAAAGATTTAAACATTCTCCCACTGCCCTGCATATATATCTTTGAAAGTATTATGTTTTTTAAAAAGAATTTAATGAATAAAGATGTTTTTCTTAAAACAAACAATGATGTTCATAGGCATAACACAAGACAAAATCAAAACATTCATATTTCACACACACACACAAGCATATATCAAAAAGGAACTTTTCACACTGGAGTTAAATTATACAATAAACTACCCCAGTATATAAAACTGGCCCCAAAAATAAAAACCTTTGATAGAATGTTGAAAGCTTATCTGCAGTGCCATTGTTTTTACTCAGTAGTTGAATATTTTAGCGTATAGGAGTGATGGAATCTATAACTATATTTTACTTTTTTAATTTAATTTTAATACCTAGCTGTATGTTGTTGTATTTATAGAATTAAGTTTTCATATTATGATAATAGAGTGAGGTGTAAATAGTTGTGCAATAAGATTGTATCTATTAAGATTTGCTATTATAATAAGTTATAAATAGTTTTAATCTTAGTAATATATACCTGTTAGTTCTTTTATTTTATGCATGTAAATTCTGACGTGTCCTATATCAAAAATGTATTGAATGCATGTATTTGATCAAATGGAATTAATAAAAATCTATCTATCTATCTATCTATCTACTACAATAACACAGATTATCATACAAATCCTACATACTTCCAAATACATGGGGCTAAATGAATTAATATCAACAACACAATGATTCTACAATAAGTGATTCTTTTAAAATGTAGTTATAGTAGGTGCAACTATACACATATCAGCAAATTCAAGTTCTCCATTTGAAGCATTACATATTTTATTAAGTTTACTGCTTCAACATACAAACTTGCATGTGTTGTAGGAATTTGCTGTTCATCAGTGTTAGCCATGGCATAAAGGAGGGAAGAGGTTCATTATCCTGTGCTATAGCCTACTGTTATGCCTTGGCAAGAAAGAAGAAAGGAACATGCCTCAACACGTACTTTTAGGAGGACCAGATTTGATTTCTGTATTTTTGCTAAGTGTGATCTTGGCTCTCGCTGTTATTTTTCTTCGTTGACAACTTTTTAAATAAAATGATGATTTCTAGCAGTATTGAGGTTTTTCTTGTTTTTCATTGAAAGTCCTATTTCTCCTTTCCCCTTCACAGGATGTCATAGAATTTACTGTATTAGTGTGCGATGATTTTTTTTGATGTACTTACTGTATTTCACCCTGTAAAAATGGGTGAACTGGATATATTTTAAAAGGGAATATGAAATGAACTACTGTATAGACATTTTGTAATATCCAATTATTTTTCTGAAATTTCAGTCTCCCAATGAATTTGGCACTAAGTGCACTAACAATTTTAGTGTGATCTGGTTACACCACCTGTTTACTTGGCATTCTCTCTTAACATTTTACTGTTATTGTTAACAGCATCAAGCATTTTAAGATATGAATATTCTCCCTTCCCAGTACTTTTCCTTTGCAGTTTATTCTAATAACTGATTGGTTATAGGCCTAATTAGGCCTAATGTGGTTAATTGGAAGGGACCCTATTTTTAAGGTGAGTAGTAATATGCTGCAGGCCTTTTAGTAGCCTAATTCTTGTCACCAATGCAATATGCTCCAATTGCAACTGAAAGAAATGTAAACATGTAAATTATTGATGAGGTCATGTCCTAAAATAGGGGCAGATGACGTCGTAGTTCCGCCCCTTAAACAACAATAACTAACTAACATGTCCTAAATGCTGTGATTGTTCATTTCAGAGTTCAGGAATTCACAATTTCCCACTTAGGTATTATTAAAAAAAAAAAAAATGTTATTGGTATTTTGATTGTGATTTATTTCTTGTTGATCATATGATTATCTCCTCACTTAAAAACGTGCTATAAGTATTGGGAAGATTGTGATTTTCGGAACATTGAAGTGGATAGAGAATTTAGGACGAGAATATTTAGTGGAACGAGGGGAAGGGGTGGGGTAGGCTACCCGCACGGCCGTGCTACATGTCAACTAGTACCACGGCCAAACACCAGACAGCGCTGAAGTCTTAGGTGCCAAGAATTAGCATGGCTGTCGGCTATCTGTAGTAGTAGGTAATCTGTGATAACCACAGCTGAAATTCCAAACGCTATTGATACCGAAAATGTACAAATATATATGTACGCTGATGATATGGCCCTAGTATCACCAAGCATACAAAACCTACAGGTAGCTTTTGACAAATTGACTAAATGGACAGAAGGAAATGATTTAAACTTAAACGAAGACAAAACTGTGGTAATTACTTTCAGGAAAGGAGGGAGACGGACAGCGAGCGACAATAACATATAAACAGACAACATTAAGACATGTAACAAATTTTAAATACCTTTCAAAACAAAGGATTTGTATACACTATGCACATCAAAGAGCGAACAGCAGCAGCAACGAAGGCAATTAACGGCATAAGAAATTTAAGACGATTATCATTGACCACAGCGTTGACTCGCTTCCGCTTAAACATTTTGCCCATACTGACGTATGGTTTAGAGATTATATGGGATCACCTTGGCAAAACGAATCTGAAAGACCTAGAGAACGTCAAAGGAAATTTTCTTAAAAAAGTATGATGCTTGTCGAAATATACTCCAAATCGACTGCTCTATATTCTGACAAGTAAACCTTTTCTAATTGAGAAACTTCGACTCGACATGCTTTTACCCTGTACATCAGCATACTCAGATTTACTAAAAGAGCTGGAAGGCAAAAGAAAGGACATATGGGAAGATTTTTATGCCACAGATACCATGATAAACAAGGAATGGATGAGAGCATCTAGTGACAAGACTAGCAGTTCATGGCTTCCACCATCGTGTGTGCAGGACAGAGAAGTTCCATAAGGCTGACACAGAATGCCTATGCAGATTATGTGGAAAGCAGTGTGAAAGGTACCATGTGCTGGTGTGTACCGAGAGAAGAACATCCCTAAATTCTTTCTGCAAATACTAAATTTTATTTATGTATGAGAGTGTGAAATGTGTATATATGTATACTGCATTATGGCTATTTGGCTGCATTAAATATTATTATTATTATTAAAATGTTTTTTTGTAACTAGGTAATTAGCTCTGGATGTGTACACAAAATTGATAGAAAATAGAAGAAGAAATTTTGAATAAACCTGTGCCTATCAACACATCGTGAAAAAGTAGAGGAAGTAGAAGGAGAAGAAATTTTGCGTGCTGTTGTCAACACTGCCTTGTGGAGCGCAGAAATGGCGCTACCCACAGTGCGAAAACCGAGAAGAACCATAGGAACACCTGCGTACCGAGTAATTAATTTCATCGCTTTTGGTATTATTGGTGTTGGTTGTCTGAGTGGAGTTGCTTTGCAGTGAGTACATACTTCATATTGCATTTCTCATCAAATTTTCACCTTAATGTACGTTCGTCTTGTACCAGTTTACCCTTATGCTTCTCACTGTATTGTTGCAATTTCCCATTTGTCATGAGGCAGGACGTAATTTTTATCTTTTGAGAACTACTGTGTGAGGTTTGATTACTTGTAAGAATACCAATTATTGCTGGTTAATTGGGAGCCACCATCCCATACCATTTATTGTTATCTTGCTGTTTCCTTTGATAAGTGAAACATATTCAATTATGCTTAGCGACAATAATTTAGTATGTTTACCATTTCTCAGGATTGCCAGAGCTTTACCGTAGTACTGATGGTGGTGGGTTGTTTGAAGAGTGAACATAGCCTTCAGTTAGGCCTACTCTGAATAGGAAGAAAGTTGTAATCTTCATTACCTGAGAAAACTAGGGTTTCAGGTAATTAAAGGGGAGATCTATGAAGACGAGTTTGACCTACTTTGGGACAGAAAAAGCAAGAGATCGGACATCTGGCTCGATTTCTATACAACAGATGCGATGCTGGATAGGAACTGGACGGTAGCAAACAAGGACCTAAGGAGCGCCATAACTAGGCTCTCAGTGCACGGTTTCCATCACAAAATATGCAAGAGAAACAGTTTTCACGATCCCTCACCAGTGTGTATGCAGCCTCTGCGGGAAGGCCTGTGAGCGCTACCATTTCACCGTGTGCCAAAAGTGCACAAAATCACTAAAGGAATATAGAAAAGAACAATGATATTTACATGCACATGTAATCTAAACTGTTATACTCTATGGTCGTTCGACTGCAATAAAGTTTTATATTAAGAATAGTCAATGCCAGAGGTGAAACAGAATATTGTAATGGTGATACTTATTTCAAGGAATGGAACATAGTCATCTATCCTGATAGACAAGTTCTGAATGAGGAAGTGAAAATATAGTGAGAGCCTTCTGTACAGAACAGAACTTTGCACGCGCCGTGTGATAGTTGGGCCACTGTACCTAGCTGTCAAGCAAGGCAGCTAGCAGCAACATACTGCCCGACTAGTTCAACACATTTAGGCTACACTTTTTAATGTATTTAATATTCATCCTTACTTACATGAATTTCAGAGTAGTTGTTGGAAATGCTGCCCTTCATTTTCTAAACACACATTGCACCAACTTAGGAAGTTTTGGTAGGCTACACATTCTGTAATTCGTCCTCACTGATATTTCATATCTGTGCAGTTATTTTGTTCTTGAGAGCCTCCAGAGTATGCGGATTGTTTCTGTATATATTTAGTTTGAGATTCCCCCACAAGTAAAAATCACACCGTGCTGAAACGTATGAACACATTTACTGGAAGACTTCATCTTGAGAAGATGAGGTTCCACTAGGAAAATTAGTTGTTTTGTTCCACACCTAACCATGTTCACGGGATACGAGATAGTCTACAGTAGGCCTACTTCACAAGTTGTAATTATCTCAACTAAGGTATCTTGGCAGCTCCGTATGTAAAAGACGCAATGACAACATTCGAGGTTTCCCGACCCGCCCTTGTGTATACGGCAAATGCTAGTCAACTGGTGGTGACTTAATCACTCTCCGCCCATCACACGGCCCGGTGAGTCTCCGTTCTATAGGGAAGACTCTCTCTGCACTAATAGACTTGGGGCTGGAGACCTGTGGTTGCTACCATATCTCAAAATGTAAGCTTATGGGGGGGGGTTGAATTAATTTGCTGAGCCGCCCTTCCAAGGAATTTGGTAGGAATGGTGAATGGTTTATACAGGATTGTACATATTGTGGGAAATATCTGATTTGGCTGGGTATGTTCTCTGTCAATCAAGCCATCCTTGAATATTATAGATTAATTCGGAATGAGACATCACTCATTTCTTTCCACTTTCATTTCGATTGGTTTTCCTACCTTATTTCATCTTCTGGAGGGGCATTAGCAATTGAAATTACTAACCTTGGTCACTTCTGCACCGACTGCACTGGATATATGTGCTAAATGACGTAAATATGTGTCTTTATTTACTGCTCATTTAACAATGTCAGCCATGTGGATTGTTCAACCGTCACCAATGCGCACACATTGACGTCGCTAGTTGCCAACATGTGGGATGCAACGTACACCACACTAATTAACGATTATTGACGAGTGACTACCCCACTGTACATGACAAAATCCAGAGGTGTTTAGCCTATATATGGCTAACAATAATAATAACAATATCCTATGTCCTCGGGTGCCGGGTGCAAGCTTTGTAATTTGACACCCTGAGGGTAGCTTGCATGTCGAATTTCGTTGTTCCTTGAAGTTTGCAATCCTACCTTTTCAAATGATTCAAAATTGATCTGGGAATGATGTAGTTTACTCCTATAACCCACCCGCCATCCCAAATTATAAAACGACTTATATAATAAAAGTTCCAGCTGTGTAGGCCATTTTCGGCATTAGAACAGTATTTTCCAACCCCATGCATGTGATACTAACTGTATAGGTGGTTTTGCAAAACAAAAGAACGCCAATCTCAACACGTCCAATCCAATGGTTTATGGATCAATAGTGTCCCGCTAGCTTCCTGCGACCTACACCCGACCATTCTAACCTTTGTTTTGTCCAATCCAATGGTTTTTGACAATGGTTACAGCCTAACGCATACAGATCAATGGTTTTGACAATTGTTACAGCCTAACGCGTTCAGATCAATGGTTTTGACAATGGCTACAGCCTAACGCGTCAAGATTCTCCTAGTGGTGGTGTATTCTATATTTTATATGTTAGGCACACTGCCGTGACATCAATAGCTCGTCATGTCTTGCCCAGCAGGAGTGAGCAACATGGCCTCCGTAGTTCAAATTCAACAAGAAACACACATAATTACGTAATTTAGCACATATTTCCAGTAAATTAGTCATAACGAACGGCAATTTCAATAGGTAGGCCTATTGTCCCCTGGAACCCCTAAAGAGGTATCTTCTTCTTCTTCTAGCCTTTGTCCCGCAGAGCAGGGTCGGCTCTTTTGCACAATTGCCACCATCTTGCACAGTCAGCAGCGTCTTTCTCCTCAACTTGGGCTGCCCTCATGTCCTTTATTTGGTCAAGCCACCCCATCTTGGGCCTTCCTTGTGGTCGCTTGCCTTCTACATCTAGTTGTGCTCTTTTTGCCACTGTGTTCTTGTAACTCCGTAGTACATGTCCGTACCAACGCAGGCGAGCTTCCAGCATCTTGTCAGGGATCGGTGTGACACCAAGGGTGCCTCTTACATGGACATTGGTGACATGATCCAGTCTTGTGAGGCCAATGGACCAGTGCAGCATTCTTATCCCCAAGGAGTGCAGCACTTGCACTCATCTGTTGGTTACTGGCCAACACTCAGTTCCATACAATGCTACAGGCCTGATCACAGTGCGATATACTTTTGACTTCAGCTGTACAGGAATCTTACGATCACATAAAACTCCTGTCACCTGTCGCCATTTAGCCCATGCTGTATTTGTTCGCATTTGTACTTCTCTCAATGTGTCTCTATCTGATGTTATATATGAGCCCCTTAAAAGATATCAAAATCATATATTATCATTTATAAGTGAAACTGTAAAAGTCAGGTTCCTGTCTTGTGCACTGATAGATGGATGGTTCCACCCGATGTAAATAACTATTCTAGATTTGTTAAAGCTGTATTAAGTACTGCAAAGAAACAAATCTCCATAGGAGTGAGAAAAGAGTGTATACCAGGTTGGAACAAAATATGTGAAGAACTTTACAATGACTTTCAGGAGAATGGAGGAACTGACGCTGTTGATGAACTTCTCCACAACTTAAATGAAGCTAGAAGTTGTAAGTGGACAGAAACCATACAGACTGTTAACTTCAAGCATTCCAGTAGAAAGAAGCTAGGAAGGGTGCCTCGTACTCCTCCACCTAAATCGGCTGTAACACCCAATCAAGTTGCCAGCCACGTTGCTAGCATGTCAAAAGTTACACCTGACAAAGATCTCAAAAGGTTAATAAAAGAACAACTATCCCATGTAAAAAGTCAATGTGATGCTACATCCCTTTCATTGAAGAGGATCTGGTGACAGTCCTGAAAGAAATGAAGATTAGAAAAGCTTCAGGTTTCGATGGCATACATCCTGAAAAATGTAAGGAAATGGCTGTTACAGTTTTTTACTAATATTCTGCGGACTGGAAAGCTTCCTTCTGAGTTCAAACGAACTAAGATCAAAGCTATCCTAAAACCAGGGAAACCAGCAGGTTGTCCTGAAAACTATCGACCAATTGTTTTGATGAGTGCTTGCTAACTTCTGGTAAGGCTTATCTACAACAGGATTAGCCCTCAAATTTTAAAGATCCTTCCAGTTGAACAGGCAGGTTTCAAACCCAAGCTTAGTTGTGAAGACCAGGTTCTCGCTTTAACTACCCATATTGAACGAGAAACCAAGAGGGCAGTGGCAGCTGGTAAAAATGATCAATACCAAGATCTTTATGACCAGCTTGACAAGCCAGGAGGTGTAACAAAATAATGTGTATACCGTCTTGCTAAGTGCCGCAATCGTTCATCCCGAAACATTGGACATGTTATGAATGTTAAGGGAACTGACAACATAATCCTCAGAGACCGCCATCTATCCTTCAAAGATGGACCAGCTACTATGATGGCATCTGCAATGAAGAATTCCCACATCCATCACTATTAAGCCCTCTGCCCACCCATGGGCCGGTGACAGAGATAACAGTTGAAGAAGTGACGGTTGCCATCAAGAAGATGAAAAATGGCAAGGCAACTGGTCCAGATGATATACCTGCAGAAATCTGGAAACTACTGAGAGAGCAAGGAGCAGAATTTCTTGCATCCCTATTCAACAAGATTGTAACCACCAATAAGCCTCCACAAGGACAACCATGCCCATATGGAAGGGAAAAGGTGATGTCACTATGCAACAACTGCAGACCAATACGTCTCCTTAGTCACACCATGAAAATCTTGGAAAGGGTACTGGATAGTAGGCTCCGAACAATAGTCTCTATATCCCCTGACCAGTGTGGGTTTGTCAAGGGCTGTGGTACTATGGATGCAATCCACGCTGCACATTTGATGTTGGAGAAGCTCTCAGATACAAAGCTAAAATTAACTTCACTAATTGTATCAGATCTGATTTTGTTTTTGTTTTTTATTAAGATATTTTTCCTAGGTTTTTATTTAGTTTCCAATTTGTTCTAAAACATTTCGATGAATTTGTATCACATTGCTCGCGTTTTATTTAATGTGTTAAGAGGCTGGCTGCGTGGCTCAGGGGTAACGTTCTCGCTTGCTGGGCCCAAGGTTGCAGGTTCGTATCCTGGCGCAGTCAGCTGGCATTTGAGGGTGCGCAAATGTGAGGGAGCCGTGTCCGTAGATTTACTGGCACGTTAAAGAGCCCCTTCAGGGCAAAATTCCGGCACCCCGGCGTCTCTAAAAGCCAGTGTAGTTAAAAGGGACGTAAAACCAATAACATTATTATTATTATTATTATTATTAATGTGTTAAGATCTACACACAGCTGAAAGAGGCCACAATGTGGCCAAAACTGGTAATAATGAATTAATTTTCATATTTATAGCCTACTAATACAATAAAGCTGAAGAGTTTGTGTATTTGTTTATGTGTTTAAAGGCGCTGATCTCTGGAACTACCAGTCGGATTCAAAAAATTATTTTTGTATATGATAGCCAGATTCAGGAGGAGTAGTTTAGGCCATGTAACATTAGGCTACACCTCTCAGGTAACCTTAAAGGTTGATTTTTGTTCAGTAAGTCGGAAGAACAAGCGCTCCAGAATGGCTTCAACAATACCGAAGTCTATTGTTGCCATGTAATGCGGGCCGCATCACGTCGCAACTACGTATGTTCTGGTGCAGAATTGTGAGCTGCTTATAAATTGCAGTCACGGAGAGTAATTAGTGCAAAAAGATTTCTTAGGCCCCTTAAAATAGTTATCATCATGACAATAGTATGCCTCTGTACAAGGGCGATGGTGTTGGCGCAGTATACTGAGGTTATCAGCTGCAATAAGCGTTGGTGCTTTAAAATTTACTTTCATTTATTCCGATCCTTATCCTTGAGCGCTCCAGTTCTGTAAAACAAATAAATCCACCAGGCGAAGCCGGGCACTACTGCTAGTTAATTATAATATTATTGATTGTTCTTCAGCTAGACCTTTTCCCATTTAAGTGGGGTCGGCATTTCTATCCATCATTCTTTTCCACCAATCCTTTCTGTTTAAGGCTTCTCTCGTCCAAACTTTTTCCCTCGGGTCTTCGGCAACCTTATCTCTCCACCTTAGCTTAGGTCTCCCACCCCTCCTCCCAGGGAACTTCATCGTCTGCACTCTCTTTCCCACTTAGTCTTTATTTCTTCGTTTTACATGTCCAAACCACCTTAATCTCCTTTCCTGTATCTTCTTGCACAATGGTCCCATCTTAACTGTTCCTCTCATGTGCTCATTCTTAATCTTGTCCCGTCTGGTAACACCACACCACCCACCATAACAACCTCATGTCGGCCACCTCCTGCTCCCATGGTCTCTGCACTATACATTATTGCAGGCATCACCACTGTCTCATACAAGTTTCCTTTCATTGGGCAAGGCACTTTCTTGTCACATCACACTCCACTCATTTTCCTCCAATACATCCAGTCACATTGGATTCTATGGGAAACCTCAGATTCCAATCCTCCATCCTTCTCTAAGGTTGATCCCAGATACTTGAACCTGCGGACTGCTGGCAATGTTACCTCTTCTAGATGAGTAGAGATGTCCTTTTGTAGCCCATTTGCTACCTTATATTCCTTATGCCTTATACAGGAGGCCAGGAAATGTTCTCCGCAGCTGCGAGAGGTAGTGTCAGCAGTTTAGTTGGCAGCACGGTGTCATCGACGGGGTAGTGGTACAGTGAAGGCTACACAAGTGGGTGTAGGCTGTCGAAATCCTCAGTGTGTATGGCAGTAAGCGAGCGTTCAGATAGATTATTGGAAAAGTGCAACAGTATACAGGCGGTAATGTTTACTACTGAAGAGAGATCTTGTTTGCTGGAATACTGTAAGTTTTTCGCAAAGGCAATCGGTTTACAGAAAATGTAAAACAAAATTTTCAGGGGCGGTTTCCTAATTTAAAGTGACCAAACCGGGATACTGTTTGGGATTTGATAAGTAAATTTCGTGTGACCGGCTCACAAAATAATCCAAAAACGATTGATGAACATGGTGGCCACTACTCCTGGAAATCCTGGAAAACTCCTGGATTTTTATTAGGTCTGGAAAACTCCTGGTAAATTACGAAAAATTTGAAAACTCCTGGAAAATAGCCACTGTTAATTAATTATAAAAATCTTTCCATCTTAAATCATACTCCCGCTGCGGTTTTGGGTGAACACTCTATCGTTAACGAAAGAAATGTCCTCAGGTTACTTGTTTCTGTGTGGAAGAACACGCGATAGTATTTTTGTAAAACATATTGAGTATTGACAACATCACCGCAATAAAATTGCAGGCGGCATTCTTTTCTCTCTCTTTTTTTTAAAGCGGATATTTGAGTCACAAAGGCTTTTTTGTAACAATTAAATCATTTGTGTTTAGGCTTGCGTATCAATAACGCAATCACCACTAATTTTTGTCAACATCTGTACAGGATTCTCTATGTAGTTTACAACTTCAATAATGTGTAATTATTTATTGGAACCACTTACAGACTTGGTTTATATGTCATTATGTAGCAAAACACTTCAAGTTTTTTTGACAAATCCATTACGGGTCAATGTGTGCACCATTTGTCATCCTGGACACATCCCAACGGAAGTTGATTTCCCGCCACGTATGAACCAGCATATCCGGGGTAACAGAGGCGATGGCTGTTGTGATGCGATGTCTCCGTTCATCAAGATTTGCAGGTAGGGGAGGGATGTACACCCTATCTTTCACGAAGCCCCACAGAAAGAAGTCCAGTGGTGTGTAATCTGGGGACCGTGGCGGCCAGGTAATTGTTTCTCTCGAAACAGCGCAGAAAACGTTCACTTTGGGGCTGTCGCGTAGTGCACATGTGGTTTTTCCATGCCCCAAATACGACAATTGTGTTGACTCGGCCAGAAAGGTGCAACGTTGATTCTTCGCTGAAAACCACATTGTTCAAGAATGACTCATCACGGCTGATGCGATCCATAATTTCAACACAGAATTCATGTCTGGTATGTTTATCCGCTTCACTTAGTGCTTAAACCAAGGGCAATCGGTATGCTTTGATGGCCAAATGTCGATGCAATACCCGCCAAACAGTGGTCTGAGGGATACCAGTTACGATTTTTCCAGACTGCGGACGAACCTCTCCCTAACTGTTTCCACCACATCGCCAGTCACAGGTGCGCGGCCTGGCGCCTTTGTGTGTAGCACAGAACTACCTGTGTCGGTAAATGTATGGTGCCATTTGTACACTGTTGGTCTGCTGGGTGGGTCTTTGCCAAATTCTGTGTGAAACCTCCGCTGTACACTCGTTGCTGACTTGGTTTCTTCAAACCAGAACATGCACTTCGCTCTTTACGCTCCAGTGAAAGACGCCATTTCCAACAAGTGGCAGGTGGCGCGCGTGGCGGACAACTGTGCAACTACAAACTACGTGAGTCAAAACTTGAAGTGTTTTGCAATATAATAACATATAAACCAAGTCTGTAAATGGTTCCAATAAATAATTATACATTATTGAAGTTGTAAACTACATAGAGAATCATCCTGTATAAGTAAGCCAAACACAACTGCTTTATTTTGGTCTTGAAGTAGGCAACTGATAAAGAGTCCCCGGGACTTGCGCTTATTTTCAAGTCTGGAAAAATGAGAATTACTCCTGGAAAACTCCTGGAAAATCGTTGACCTATTTGAGTGGTCACCATGGATGAACTTAAAGTGAATATCATTAATTATGTGCAGTCCATTACTCAAGAAACTTTAGTGAAAGTCTTCGACAGTGTAGATGTGTTGAAGTCTGTCTTCGAACACAAAAGACAACACTTCCAGCATCTGTTATGAATGGCTGTGGCGAGAAAAAGTTTACTGTTGTTTTGATACAAGCGACAGCCGTGCTTCTGACGCTACCTCTTGCAGCATGTAGCCCCTGAAGAGAACATTCCCTGGTGCCCTGTATATACCTTATGGATTAAATACATTTAAGGCCAGCCCCGTGGTGTTGGGGTAGCTCGCCTGCCTCTCACCCGGAGGACCCGGGTTCGATTCCCGGCTCCATCAAGGATTTTAGAAACTGACGTGCGGGCTGGAACGGAGTGCACTCAGCCTCGTGAGGACAATTGAGTAGCTGTCTGACAGTGAGGCAGCGCCCCGATCACGAAAACCAAGATTAGCGGCCGAGGGGACCCGTTGCACTGATCACGCGTCACCCCAATATCTGCTGCCCAAATGGCTGGGCAGCGGTCGCTTGGTAGGCCTAGGCCCTTCACAGGCTGTAGTGCCAGGGCTTATTATTTTATTTATTTAATCGAGCAATTGAACTTGAATACATGATTTCATCTCCTGGCGTTTTCCCGCTTCTCTTCCCTCTCTGTTTGTAACCCTATCTACCCATCTGATCTTCATCATTCTCCTGTAACACCACATTTCAAAGGTTCAATTCTCCTCTTTTCTGCTGCACCAATAGTCCAAGTTTCACTTCCATAGAGTGCGACGCTTCAAAGGTTTTCAAAAATGTCTTCTTAATACCTAAATCTGTATTCGATGTCAACAGATTCCTTTTCTGTAGAAGTGCTTTCCTTGATTAAGCCAATCTACATTTTATATCCTTTTTGCTTCGTCCATCACTGGTTATTTTACTTCCTAATCAACAGAAGTCTCCTACTTCCTTTAGTTTTTCCCCTGCCAATTTGATGTCCATAGAGGTTTCTGATTTATTGCAGCTGCATTCCAATATTTTTGTTTTATATTTATTAATTTTCATCGTGAATTCTTTCCTCAAGACAGAGTCCATACCATTCAAAAATTCTTTCAAATCCTCAGGCGTGTCGGCCAAGATGACGATGTCATCAGCAAATCTCAGAGTTGAAATTATTTCTCCTTGAATCTTCACTCCCACTTTAAATTTCTCTCTAATTTCCTTCAAAGCTTGATCAGTGTAAAGATTGAAAAGTATGGGTGATAAGTTGCAGCCTTGCCTCACACCTTTCTGAATACCAGCTTCTCTCTCGTGTCCATCAGCTCGAATGACCGTTAATCATGCGATCATGAGCCACGGGACCTCCTTTTTACATGGAATCTGAACCACAGGACATGGCATCTCACATGCATTGACTGGGAATCGAACCCAGTCCACCTTGATTAGCGCCATTTGGTATTTACTTTAATATGGTAAATGGATATCTTAAAATATAATGCCTATCAATACAAAATTAAGAACATCTATTCAAATTTTTGAATATCTATCTGTTTGCCATCTCTTGATGAGTAGGTTGGCTCAGGCAAGGAAAGCATTTCTACAAAAAGGAATCTGTTGACATCGAATATAGATTTAGGTATTAGGAAGTCAATTTTGAAATCCTTTGTCTGGAGCGTGGCACTCTATGGAAGTGAAACTTGGATTATTGGTGCAGCAGAAAGGAGGAGAATTGAAGTATTTGAAATGTGGTATTACAGGAGAATGATGAATATCAGATGGGTAGATAGGATATCAAATAAAGAGGTATTAAGACGAGTGGGAGAGGAGAGATGTTTCTGGCGACTGCTAATGAAGAGAAGAGATAGGTTGGTAGGACACATACTAAGACACTAAGAATAGCAAGCTTAGTTATGGAAGGAAGGGTCAAGGACAAGAACTGTAGGGTTAGACCAAGGTTAGAATATGTTAAACAGATTGCCTCGGACATATGGTGTGGTAGCTATGTAGAGATGAAACGATTAGCTCAGGACAGGGAGGCAGTGAGGGCTGCATCAAACCAGTCAAGGGACTGAGGACTCAAACAACAACGAGGAATGCAGTACATTTGCATTTGTCTGTTGGCACAGGCTAGAGTAAAATGTGGCTTTTCACCGATGTCTCAGTCCTACTCATGGCTGTGATTATATGGAAGCTCCTGAGGTATGAGTGGTGCTTAGTAATGATATTCAGGGCACAGTCAGTGCATGGGGATGCTGTGAAAGGTTCTACTTATAGGGTTAGTACTGCTGTTCTGACTTACAAGGGGAGGATACGATGTATGGGTCACCGATTCGAACCATCTTTAGTACAGGTGTAGGGCATGATTAGGCGTATACCAGGTGCAAGTAGTAAGGTGCGCCTCTCAGCCGATTCCGAGAAATTAATTATTCGTAATTGCTGTAGCGCATTCATGTGCGCTGTACGTTAACATGAAGCCAAGGAGCTCATGGTTCAGCGGTAAGAGCCCTGCTTTGTAAGCGTGGGATCAATGGATCGAATACCACCGGTGAGCTTTTTTTTTTGTAAACATAGGAAATTCGTACAACAGTAGGTGTCCTGAATAATGTTCATTTTGCAGTCAATTGTAATAACGTGCTATGTGAGCGGGAAAGGGGAGTGGGAATAAATCGTACAGGAGATTACATCCTCGTTGCGGAATTTGAATGCGGTCCACTTCCATCGGCCTTCGTAGACACCGGCACATCACTATAACGTGTAATATCCGACATCGCACAATTATTCCCACTTTTATGATGTTGCTTCCTCAAGAGCCAAGGAACGAATGCGGCATTCAACGTTTCCTGGGTGAACCGTTTATCCTCCTGCCCTCCGTTATCGTTAGTTTGTGTGCAGGTGACCTCGCCAGTTCCAACTGTAGCAGCAGAGTATCAAGAAGGCAGTGCGGGAACAGGGTAACAAAAAGGCAGTGCGAGAGTAGAAATATCAAGTAGGCAGTGAAGAAAAAAAAAGAGAGTCTTGGAATTGTTATGAATTATGAGTGTGTGAAAAAAATAGAAATATCAGTGTGTTGATGAATGTCATGAATAGTAAGAACGGTAACACAACCAATACCCATACCATGAGACACTATTTGCGGGGTACGGAGTGGTCTGATGGTTCACTGACGTGCAGTGAACGGAACAGACTGGGCCTTCAGTGTATAAACGTATACATATAATAGAGTACACCTGACCTTGTATAAGACCAATGTATTTGCAATGCCCCAACTGTACATTATGTAATGTCACAAACGTTCACCCCCATACGATGATTTAAGAATCCCTTTTCCCGCTCACAGAACATCTTATTACAATTGACTGCAAAATGAACATTATTCACGACACGTACAGTTGTACGAATTGCCTATGTTTACAAAAAAAAGGCTCACAGGTAGGATTCGAACCGGTGATCCCACGCTTACGAAGGCAGGGCTCTTACCGCTGAACCATGCGCTCCTTGGCTTCATGTTAATGTACAGCGCACATGAACGCGCTACAGCAATTAAGAATAATTAATTTCTCGGAATCGGCTGAGAAGCGCACCTTACTACTTGCACCTGGTATACGCCTAGCCATGCCCTACACGTGTACTAAAGATGGTTTGAATCGGTGACCCATACATCGTATCCTCCCCTTGTTAGTGAGGAAAGCAATGGCAAACTACCTCACTCCTGATCTTGCCTAGTAAGCCTCAATATAGCGCTGCCTTAGGTTTTTGAGGGTATCTACCCACATAACCTAACGGCGGTACTTTTTGAGGATCCAACCAGCTTTTGGGCTGACTACCTAACCGACAGACATAAAAAATAAAATTTTATAGATGTTCCTAATTTTGTATTGATATAAGTTATATTTAAAATGTTATCTATTATATGGCAAATATCAAACTTTTCCTAACATGGTACAGTAAATGTTTTTGCACTGTTGGAATGCTAAACTTTCCAGCCTCAAGGTATGCTTGTTTTTGTCTTTTGATTTGTGTGCCAATTTGTAGTTGAATAGTCATCATTAGGGCTCGGATAGTTATGTGCTTAACTTTTCAGAAATATGTATTTATTTATGTGCTTAAAAGTGGGAAAATATGTGATTAAGTTTCCAAAATATGTTCTTAAATTGGTATCGTATTTATGTCCCTCAGTTACTCTAAAAATAGTTGAAACGTAAGCTGCTTCAATAACCCAGTCCACAGTACAAATATTCCCGCTTAACAGACCGGGTCTTGCCTGAATTTCCGAATCCTACAATACTTCCTGCAGATACGCGATACGAAATCATATATGTGCTGTTTTCGAATTCCATTCTAAACAACGGAAGAAAAGGTCACTTAAGATTCTGTCATAGCACTGATTGTATTGTCTTATACTGATACTTGAGTGCGTAAATTTGCTCGATTGGCGTGAAAAGTAAATTAAATGTCGTCCCCGGCAATCAGTCCACAGAAGCACCATAGCATCATTGAATGCTTTAGCTATTGTGTAACTGTTGGTTTTCTCAAAATGAACAGCTGTCAGTAAAAATAACTGTGATGGATCGTATTTTAACGCACCAACTACAGTATGATGTAGGCCACGTAATGGCCAGCATCGTCGGTCGTCTCGTCGATTGTAATCCACACAGCGTTGTCGCCTATTTCACTACGAATTCTGTGCACTCAGCGTAAAATTTAGGTAAATAGTTCTTACGCAGTGTTGACTCGTCAGGGAGAGGAATTTTGACGTACTTTTCTAACGTTCCACGTAGCACTGGATTCTGCAATTTGTTCAGTGGTATATCAGCCACACGAAATGCGTGACAAATGTCTTGTGAGAACTAGCAGTTTGCTGGACCAGATCTCACATCCTGCATTTCGAGAAACCAACGTTGAGTGGACTTCCTTAAAAAAAATGCAAATTTCACGTGTTTCGGTGTCGCAAAATGTTGCGTAACTGGTGAACGCATGCCTGCTGCTTGGGTTTCTCACAAATGTTGCAAAATAAATTAGGTCCTTCAGTACTAAAAACGTCTCCGAACTCCCGCACTAAACGATTCAAAGTAACACATTTCGCACTTTTGGGACGCATCGTATTCGTTGAAACGACAACGCCACAATCAGTATACTCACAAGTTATGCACATCACTGTGATTTCAAGTAAAATTTCTCGTCTAGGTAAGGCTTAATGAGCCTGTTAACTCCAGCCCCCTGCTGTACTTAATGACCGGGAAAATCCTGTCTTAAAATACGACTACAGGGTCTTTCATATAAAGTAAGAACGGTGAGCGGCGGCTTTGTTATCCGCTGCTGCAGTGGCCTTGGCCGAGCTTGTGGCGCGCCACGACCCTCTGCTGTAGTATTGAAAGCGCGCGCATAGTACATACTGTACTCGACCTTGCAATAAACGTGCAGGTGTTGAGTCGCCAGTCTGAACCTCAGATGTTAACATTAGACAGTTATCATTAGAGCATCGTATTTTTGAATGTAAAACTTATTTTAAGTACGAGTCGGCTCGGCGGGTCGTGATGCATTTGTTCAGCAATTTCCTGATGTAGTGCCACCTTCACTAGCACAGATTCACGTAATTGTATATAAGTTTGATACTACTGACTCAGTGCTCAATAAAAAGCATAAAATTAAAAATCAGCATTACAGTGGCAGAACTCACTCGCGTCAGCCAGAATGTGGTTACCAAATACAACGCCTGTATAACCCAGGAAGGACGACACTTCCAGCATATTTTATAAGGTAATATTTCATACAGGATTGTACATTGTGCTTAAAGCAGGAGGCCGTGGCACGCCACAAGCTCGGCCAAGGCCACCGCAGCAGCGAATAACAAAACTGCCGCTTGGCGTTCTTACTTTATATGAAAGACCCTGTACAGTAGAGCATGGAGAGAATGGAGCACTGACGAAATAGAGAAGCCACTTACTGGAATTGCAAAGGGTTGCAAATGTGGGCAGCAGCCATCCAAGAAGTACAACATACCACCAAATATAGGAAATATGTGCTTATCAATAAACACGCCAGAATATGTATTTATTTATTAAAAATGTAAAAATATGTAAATAAATAGAAAATATTTAATTAAATGAAAAATATTTAAACACAACTATCCGGGCCTTAGTCATCATCATCCATTGTCTGCTCCAGCAAGCCGGGTATGGGTATAAATGAGCCTCTTCCAGTTTGTCTGGTCCTCCCACACATTATGTTCCAATTTCTACTGCCCATCTGCATCCCTCTTGACCAAGTCTCTCCAGATTTGCTTCTCCAAAATGTCTTGAGGCCTTCCCCTTGGTCTCTTACCTTGGTGTTCTTTCATGGGCCATTCTCTTTACATGCCCATACCATTTCAATCTAGATAGTTCTAGTGTGTCAAGCAAACTTCTCTCCAAATTGAGATGTTGTCTAATTTCCTCATTTCGTATTTTATCTCTCCTGGTCTTCTGGAGAGAAGATCGGAGGAACTTCATTTCTGCAGCTTGAAGTCTGCTACTGTCAGGTGCTGTTAAAGTGGCTGCTTCAAGTCCATAAGTCAATATTGGCATGAGATAGGTTTTGTAAAGTATGATTTTGGGTGTTAGAGGAAAGGATTCATAATAAATAAATACATTTTGAATATTACAGTGTTAAATTTTTCTATTGCCCTCCTATTGTTCTACTGTGTAGTTATTTCCAAAAATAAAATTAATTTGTATTATTTTTCTTTGTAGGTTTTGGAAGCCAGTTCAAAGTCTAAATGAGGCACTGAAGAAGTTCTACAAATTTACTGAAGAAGATGTTGACAGAAGAATGTTATTATCAATTACTTCTGCCAGGACAAGTGAGCAAATAAAGGAAGCTATAGAAATTGACGACAAATATCAAGGGAGGTCATAATTGAGCCTGTCGATTGTAACAGTAGTACATTGCAATCACCATTGTGATCATGTAGCTTGGCTTGCCCAAAGATGGAGAAACGAAAAAAGGGAAGGCCGAGAAATCTCCCAAAAATCGATCAATATTGTTCTCAACCTGTGAAAGAAAATAAGACCTTTAGTTCTGTTTCTTCTTCATTACAAAGGTATGGGTTTGTCATTGTAAATAATTTGTCATGTTGTACTAGTTGCTGTAGGTTTTTGGGACGATGTTTCTGATCGATGTGATGTTTGGTACCATATCGATGATATAAAAATCAGGTAGTGGCGAGCTAAACATTCAGTATGTGGACCGTGATATGATCTGGCTGGAGATGACGATTTGCTGAATCTCAACAGTGGACCGTCAATCAAACGGTACTAAAGGACTGGAGCAATCACCGGCTGGGAAGGTCCCTGGGCTGGAATGTGTCTTGACAAATAACGAGACCCACAGCCAGTGGTATTCAGTCAGGTGTTTGTTGCAGTAAATTGGGTATTTCATCAGTTTTAAGTGAAATTATTATTGATTTAGGTGCTCAGTGTTATTAGTAACTAAGCTTGAGATGGCAGACAGAGGGCAAGGGCGAGCATTATTTACACAGACAAGTTTGCAAGTGCACATCATTAATTTTGAATGAGACATCATCGTGGCTTTTACACTCGCATCACATGTCATCGTGGCTTTTACATACCTTGTTTAATCTTCTGGCGGACATTACCAATTCAAATTAGTAACCCTGGTCACTGCACCGGTAATATGTGCTAAATTACATAAATATGTGGTTTTTATTCATTACCCAACAACGGCAGCCATGTTAGACCGCGCATGATGTCTCGTTCAACTATCAACAAGGTGGTGCACACATTGTTGTCAATATGTGTGATATAAAATACACCACACTAATTAAAGATTATTGGTGCGTGACTACCCCACTGTGCGTGACAAAAACCAGGGGTGTAAATATAGCTGACAGGGTCGAACTACCTAACAATTGAATGTGTCCCCACTATAACGTTGCAAGCGCCAAATTATATTTTCCCCCCAGGAGATGGCACTGGATGTTTCTTATCCACTTCTTCCGTCATCTAGTGGCAACCCGGGAAAGAAAAAAATTGGCGCTTGCAACATTATGGTGGGGACACATTCAATTATTGGTCTAGGCAAAAGCCATTGGTCTGTATTTAACAAATTTTACAGTAGCACCGTAAGCGCAGGATTGTCAATACTGAATTCGCCAATTATTCATGCCACTAGATGGTGATTGAAAAAAGTTATAATTTCTGAATTCGTGATTTATTGGACGGAGCTCCAGCCCAATTAGTCCACTAAATCAAGGATTTACTGTTTATATAAAAAGTAAAATGAAATAATTTCCCAATCTGCTATGCACTTTACCGAATGTTAATTGTTCACCCTATGGGGCAGATGACGTCATAGTTCCGCTCCTTAAAACAACAATAACTAATAATTGTTCATCCTGAGGTTTGCAACAGAGATCTCAAAATAGGCTTCTCAATCTCTATTATCATTTCCGCCGAGATTGCATCCAAGTCCATGAGCTGAGCTTTTGGCTCACCATTAGATGTTTCTTTAGCATTGACAAAGTAGCAGTGTTTACAAACATGACGCTGTATAACAACCCCAAAACCTACAACTTCATTTGATAATGGCTGCAAAAGTCTTATTTATGATGTACTATTAGTTGATATTGTAAATAAAAACTATTTAATTTCTGATCTCTGATGATTTATTTCTCTTTCTTTTTGATGCAGTTCAACACAGATTGATGATGAACGACCAAAGAAAGGCTGTAGTAGCATAAACGTAGGGACAGGAGCCTCGTCTAGCTGCTCTGTCAAGCCCACAGACATGTCTTCAGTGAAGGAAGAAGATTCAAAAACTGTTCAAAATAGTGAAATTTCTGAAGATATGGATGACAGCTTATTCATGGATTTCAGAACTCCTACGGTGAAGAAGAGGAAGGTCCAGGCAAAGTTGCCCTTTGCTGGTAGGCAAAGTAGCAGTAGGGATGGCAGGAAAAAGGACAAAGCTCCTAAACCCAGTTTAATATCTGCTACTGTTTGCGACAAAGATGATAATGTGACCTTGGAACGATTTGATGAAACCAGCTCATGTTCCGTTGAGTCTAAGACCTCTTCAGTGGAGGAGGGCACTGAGGATAGAACTCCGGGAGATGAAGCTCAGCAGAAGAACTTATCGCTATGTCCGCTGTGTTGGAAGCGGTTCGATAAAGTTAATTTGGCTCACTTGAAAGCCTGTGCTGCTAAACATAATATGACTACTCTACAACTCATGGATGCTATGGCATTACAAGAAAAACAAACGGCTGAAAGAGAAGCATTGGGTTTACCTGCTATTCCTAATAACAAGTCAAATAAAAGGCCAAATTCGAGGAAGGTAGGTTCATGTTTTTCTGCAAACTCTTTAAGTTCTACTAGCTTTTTCTGATTGTCTTGAGCTATGATGCTGCATGTCATACCGTTTCAGGTGTACTTTTATGGTAATTTGGTGTTTCAAAATTTTGGTACAGCCTTTTCAAGGAGAGTCTGGTATGCAAATGACAATCATCACCATAATTATACTCAAATATGAAAGCTAACTAGGAGCAATAATGCAAATGCACTAAAACTTGCTCAAAGCGGAACTTGTTCAATGTGAACAAAAGATATGGTCCTAGCACACTGGGTATGACATTGCATGTTGTTTATGTTGTATAAGCGGGTTCGGTGGCGTAGTTTTTAGCATGCTGAACTGCTGTGCCCTAGGTAACGGGTTCAAACCCGGCCGAAGTCGTTGGATTTTTTAAGAGCATTAACATTTTTCAGTATGCCTTCCTTTGGAGGGGAAGTGAAGTCGGCGGTCCCATGTCATAGATTTATGGCATGTAAAAGATCCTTCCACAGACTAAACTTGTGTGAAGTTAAATTTCTAGGTTAGATTTTGTTGGAACGCCTTATCAAAGTTCCCAAGTTCACCACTAGGTATCATTGACATCTGGTAGCGAAAGTTGGAACTACTTGAAATTGAACGGAACTTGTAGCTCACCCTATGGGTGTCCACTTGAAGCAGCTACAGCCTCTGGCGAGCTGAACATGTCCTCAAACACTCCCGGCACTAAAAGCCATACAATAATTAAATAAATATGTTGTATAAAGCGAAAAAATTAAAGAAATTATGAATATAATTGTTCAAACCTTACTGTATAATGCCAAACTTATGCTTCAGCTGTGTAATTTATTTAACACATCCGGTACTGCAGTAAAATTGCTACATAAATATTTTGTCAGGGGGAGAACCGGGTGTTAACGTACCGTATCACGCTGCTCGAATGAGGTCCAGGTTTCACAAATTCCTAGAAGAATGGGATTTGTCTCCATTATTTGCCTGCCTCTTACCATGGTTTGTAGAGATCTTTATCTCGGTATACACCTTGAGCCCAGATATATCACCAAAACTAGGCTAATGGATCAGGGGTAAGTAATTTGTGTATCTTTTTATATAATTTTGTTCAATCCTGAAACTTGTCTAATTCAGGAGAAAAAACTCGGAACCTTGCGATTCCGTTTTGAGCAAGTTTTATTGTCTAAGATTGTACAGTTGGAAAGCAGCGACTTGCCAGGTAAGAACACTGAAGAAACACAAAAAAGAAATTAGACCACCTCATGGTGTAGCGGCTAGCATTCTTAACAGTCGCCTCGGAAATCTGAGTTTGATTCGATTATCTGCCATGAACTTTAATTCTGGTGTGAGGACTGGAACAGGGAACACTGACGAGAGGGCTCGGTTAATGTCTGCCCCCCGATTGGATTGTAATTAGCAGAGGATAATCTTGTAAGATCACTCTATACGATGGTGGTAAAAATAACGGCATAAATTAACATTAAGGCCTGTTCTTACAATCTCCAGTTTAATCTGTACTGGCACTCTTACGGCAAGTTTACTGGGACTTGATTCTTACAATACCCGGTTAGCGACAAACTGACAGTAAAATAAGCCTTAACTGGCAGTGAACTTTACCGGAGGATTCTCCTCCCGTAAACTGCTCTACTGCCTGATTTTCTATTATAATCTCAACGCCAGCTGATTACTTACATTGTCAATATGCCTAGAATTATCCGTAATTTCATGGGTATCGTAAATGCTGATGCTTTTCAAAGAAGGAGACGAAAAGTATATAAGAATTGAAGTGATTATTACGAGGAGTTAGATGATCAAGACTCTTTTAGACGATTCCGTTTGACAAAGCTTTTCCTCTTAAGGCCTTTATTTGTCTCATTTGGAGATGATTGTTTTTCCATATCTAATATTTCTCTTTATAATCTTAACATAACAAACAGATTGCGCCAAGAACACAGATCAAGATCAAGGAATATAAAATACATATCTCTTATTTACTCCCTGACGCAGATCCACTCATGCCAACTACCGGTATTGAGAGGTATCAAGAAATCTGCAAATCGAACCAGAAATATGTACCAACTGTTGAAAATTATGCTCAGATCTGCTAACCTACCGTAAACATTAATTGGAACATGGTAAGAAGGATCAAATGTTTACCGGGACTTTACTCCGACCGTAAAGCCAACTGTCAGTTAGAGTTTACTGTCACTTTACTGGAGATTGTAAGAATGGGCCTAAGCCTCTGTTTAAAGTGAATGATAAGACTCTGAACAAAGAATTGGTGCGTGGAAATGGTAGGCTGGTCGCTTCGACATAACGCTTCCACTTCCACGCACCGACTACCAGTTCCACGTTTTTTCAATCCCTTTAAATAGAGGCTTACTGTTAATTTGAGCCAATTTATTTTTACCATCATTGTATAGAGTGGCCTTCCACGAGTATCCTCTGCCAATTACAATCCGATTGGGGGGTAAATGCTACCGGCGTTCCCTCGTGAGGCCAAACTGAGAACAGGTGGGTCCGATTCCCATCCGGGCAATCCTACAAGTGGTTTTTCTCTGGTTTCCCATTTCTATTCCTGGTAAATACCGGGATAATAATCAAAAGATTTCCTAGTTCCACCTCGTCAATACATTAAATTCAAAATTTTGTGATGTAATCACATGTCACAATCTACATAGGTACATGTTTCGATGCTTATATGCATTGGCATCATCATCAGCCGTACAGTGTATTGGCAGCACTTAAAAAGCACTTTGTAATTACAATAATAAAATGTTGACATAAAAACACACTCAAATCACTTCTACACTGAAACACTTTAAAACACTTTACAAGTTTTCTTAAAAAGTTAAAAAAAATAATTATGGTAGGTGAAAAAAATCCACAGCCTGCTTCCAGTCTCTGACCGGGTCAGGAATGGAATGAATGAAGCCCCCATCTAGCGGCGAGGATATAAACTGTGCTGGCTGCCGAAGCCTGTCGCACTCCTGCAGCAATGATTAACTGAATGACAGATGAAATGATAGTGGAGAGTGTTGCTGGAATGAAATTTTGACAGGGAAAACTGGAGTACCCAGAGGAAAACCTGTCTGCCTCCGTTTTGTCCAGCACAGATCTCGCATGGAGTGACCGGGATTTGAACCACGGACCCAGCGGTGAGAGGTCGGCGTGCTGCCACTTAAGCCACGGAGGCTCAATTATGGTAGGTACTCATTGGAAAACTCTTGATGGTTTAATTGTCTCTCTTGAGGTTGAGACAATTTAACCATGAAGAGTTTTGCAATGTGCACCTACCGTATTTTTTATTTTATTTTTATTTTTTAAGAAAACTTGTTAAGTGTTTTAATGTGTTTCAGTGTAGAAGTGATTTGAGTGTGTTTTTATGTCAACATTTTATTATTGTAATTACAAAGTGCTTTTTAAGTGCTGCCAATACACTGTAAGGCTGATGATGATGCCAATGCATATAGGCATCGAAACATGTACCTATGTATATTGTGACATGTGATTACATCACAAAATTTTAAATATAATGTATTGTCGAGGCGGAACTAGGAAATCTTTTGATTATTATAGTAAGTCAATACGGAAAAATGGGTGACTCTATGAGTCAAAAAGAAAATACCGAGCTGGTTCCTAACATATGTCCACGGCCACCTCCAATCCTCGACTCATTTACTAATACAGTAAACACCGTAACACGGTTATCAGAGAAATCTCATATATAATAATGGACCTGTATATTTGTATGTCTGTCCGAGATTAATAGACTATGACACCGTTTAACCGATTGCATTGACATTTTGTAGGGTTGTGCAAACCACCAGTGCACTCAGGTTTCTGGCAAATATAATTTTAGATAGTCCTCTCCATTCCCTTCATTTAGGCTCTTTGGCACAAATCTATACCAATCTGAACCAAAATTTGATGTACTTATCTTTTAGAACTCTGCAGGTGACACTGTCTACTTGAAATTTGGGCAGCCCTCTCCATTCTCTAAATTTAAGTCATTTAGCACACAGACGAAATATCGAACATTGCTATGTGTCGAAAAATGAGACTTCGGGATAACCCAAGTTTTCCGAAGTGCTTCGATCATTTTCCTACAGCGCTATGCGGCAAAAGAAGATTGCTCTCTACTTTTCTAACAGCCAATGAGATATAGGCAGCGTCTTTTATTTCACTTAATCCTCTTTCTAATCTTTTTTTGAGTTTTTTAGTAAATTACATATTCATTATCATTAGGGGAAGATGACCTGGACTTTACGTACATACAACTTATCTCCACCACAAAAAGTCTTCCTCTGCTGTTATTTTTAAAATATTTTTTTCTAATACTTTGTGTCAGTTCAGCAGTAATATTCATTATCATCCATAAAACAAATTAATAAATCCATCGGGTAATGCCAGGTGCTGCTTCTAGTTATATACAGGGTCTTTCGTATAAAGTAAGAACGCCAAGCGGCGGTTTTGTTATTCTCTGCTGCGGTGGCCTTGGCCTAGCTTGTGGCGTTCCTTGGCCCCCTGCTTTAAGCGTGTGTACAATCCTATATGAAATATTACCTTTTAAAAGATGCTGGAAGTGTCGTACTTCCTGGGTTATACAGGCATCGTATCTGGTAACCACATTCTGACTGACACGAGTGAGTTCTGCCACTTTAATGTTGCTGATCTTTTATTTTATGTTTTTTATTGAGCACTGAGTCAGTAGTGTCAAACTTATTTTCAATTAAGTGAACCTGTGCTAGTGTAGGTGGCATTTCATCGGGAAATTGCCGTACAAGTGTATCACGTACCCACCGAGCCTTCTGGTATTTAAAATAAGTTTTACATACAAAAATACGATGTTGTAATGATAACTGTCTCACCATGTTAGCATCCGAGGTTTGGACTGGCAACTGAACACCTGCACGCTTATTGCAAGGTCAAGTATATATTATGCGCGCGCTTTCAATACTACAGCAGGTGGCCGCGGTGCGCCACAAGCTCGGCCAAGGCCACTGCAGCAGCGGATAACAAAACTGTCGCTCGCCGTTGTTACTTTATATGAAAGACCCTGTATATAAATATGTATAAACACACACACACACACCCAAGAACTAAGTCTCTGATTGAATCAACAGCAACAAAGAAATCCCAGTGGTTTAGAATTTTAATAGTTAGTTATTGTTGTTTTAAGGGGCGGAACTACGAGGTCATCTGCCCCTACTAGAATTTTAAGTTCAACCTTCTTTGGCGGAGACGAGGACAAAAGAGGTCCTGGTAAGAATGTTTACCTGGCCGCTGCTGTTGGAAAGGGAAGAGGGGAAAAAGGGAGACAGGAAGATCATCTGATGTTTAGGCCCAGAGAATCCCTGGATTTGAGTATAGTTGACACCCCCCCAACTCAAGAGTAAGGGGGGAGGTGGTTTCAGACTTCAATGTTGAATAGGTTGGGATTTAATAGATTTACAGGTGCTGCAAATAGCGAAAAGAGAAGTTCGAAAGATACACAGAGAAAGTTGGGAGAACTTTGTCTCGTACCTGGAGAGTGACATAACAAGACCACAAACCTATAAAATTTTGAAAAACCTAAATAGGGAAGTAAAAGAAGATGCAAAAATTAATGCAATATCTCACAAAGAATGGCTTGAGTATTTTCAGAGCCTTTGGTCGAGTCCAAATATTGAACGACTTGTTTTACAAGCATCTAACAACAAGTCTTCGGAAAATATTACACTCGAAGAATTAGAACAGGTCTTAAGGAAACTTCGAAATGGGAAAACATCTGGAGAAGATTCAATAAATGCAGAAATGTTGAAATATTCAGGCGATGCCTTTAAGAAAAGATTTCTCAGATTATTGAATTTAATCTGGATGGGTAACAGGCCTCCAGAAGATTGGCAAAAGGCAATAGTAGTTCCTCTTCATAAGAAGGGAAATATGAAAGATTTGGAAAATTATAGAGGAATAAGTATAGAGGATACAAAATTTTTGCAAACATTGTTGAAGAAAAATTACTGAAACATTACTCTGAAGTAATAGGGAATGAACAACATGGGGTTAGAAAAGGTCGCACATGTGCAGATGCATACTTCACCTTAAAAATTTTGATCGAAAAACACAGGGAGTTCAATTTGGAAACACACATATGTTGATTTTAAGAAAGCCTTTGATTTTGTTGACAGAAACAGACTTATTGACATATTGGCCAGGGAAGGTGTCCCCCAACAGTTAATTGATAACATTTACAACATATATAGTGGTACTCTTATTGCAGTAAGGGTAAGTAATCATAAATCCGAGTGGAAGCCAATCAGCAGAGGGGTAAGACAAGGCTGTGGACTCTCTCCATTGCTATTCATAATCTACATGAATGCTATAATAAAGGAATGGAGGTGAGAAAGACATGGTTCAATACCTATCAGCCGGCATCTGAAAAATGTAGATGCTATACTATTTGCAGATGATGTTGCATTGGTAGCAGCATCTGAAGATGATCTGCAGTGGTCAGTATTCAACCTCCAGAAAGTGGCATCAAAATTCAGCATGTGCATTTCTACTGAAAAGACTAAAGTAATGGCCTTTAAGGGTAAGGACCCTATCCCCAGTAAAATTTGTCTGGATGGTAAAATTTTAGAAAGAGTTAACGAATTCAAGTATTTAGGATATCATTTATCTTTTCAAGAAGAACGAGACATAACTGCAAAAATAACTAATTATACCAGAACAACAGGAATCATCAATCACGTCATGAAGCCATCTCTTGTCCAAAGGCATACACGCTTGCGTTTGTATAACACATTAGCCAGACCAACCCTGTGCTATGGCAGCGAGGCATGGACAATAAGATCTCAGGACATCTCCAGACTCGCAGCACGCGAAATGACCTTTATGCGCCGAATAGCAGGCTATACTAAATGGGATCATAAGAGAAACGAGGGATGTGCTGAAGGAACTAAAAGTGAAACCAATAACTACATACATTTGTGACTACCAAGAGAACTGGAAGCATCATGTCCAAAGGATGGAACCTGGAAAATTACCAAAGGAGATCCTTCGCTACCAGCCACGGGGAAATAGATCAATAGGACGTCCAATGAAGAGATGGGAAAGTGCAAGACTGTAACGGGACATTTGGCCCAATACTTGGAAGGAAGATGATGATGACAGGTGCTGCAGTGGCCGTCCAACAGCATAGCTCTACTGAAGAAGGTTCAACGAAACATTCTGCAGCACTATAACATCTCTTTTTTGTTTCTTTGGTGTTCTTACTTGGTAACTCCCTGCTTTCCCTGTGTACAATCTTATTGACGTCAGAAAAGTTGGATGGCGCAGCCACGCGGCAGAATGTTGAAGCTGTAACATTGTGACTGGTGAGGTTTATTTAGATGGTGAAGCATTGACGTCGTGATGGAAACAGAAAGAAATTTGTCAAATTCGAGGAGACACTGCTCTGTATACGGTTGCAAATCGTATAAAACGGCTACGAAATATCTTCACTACTTTCCTGTACAAAAAGTTCAGAGAGAAAGATGGGCTTCGGCGCTGTCAATTGGAAAACGTGTTACATGTTACATGACAGTGTGCAGTCTGCATTTTTGTGAAGACGACTTCTTTCCATCGGTACTGTTGATTATTGTTAGTTATTGTCTCTAATTTGTATTCACATGGATTTACCTACATCAAAAATACTGATAAACTTATAGCCTATCACTTCTGTGCCGTACAATGAATGTAATCCGCTCTTCGTAAACTTATTTTGGGGGTTCTTACGATTGACAATAGCCGAATGGTTAGAAAACTTAAGAAAAATGCTGTTCCTAGCCATAATTTGCCAGAGAATTTATATTCTTGCCTTTGAACAGCAAGTATGTAGGTCATTGAAGTATGATTTGGCTTAAATTGTGTTTTTGGCTATTATCTCCCTACTGTTGAATTTAGTTAATTAAAATGTAAAACTTAGTTTTAAGTACCGGTTTGGTGACACATCATCCCAGGCAGGCCGGTAACACCTATACTACTCAGGCAGATAGGTCACTTAGCCGTAATTTTGAAGTTATAGTGATGTTAAGTATACATATGCGGTAATGTAGCAGGAGACCGGATCGGCCTAGGCTATTCTAACTTTAATTAGTTCCCATTTCAGGGTTTTACAGTTTTGAGTGCGAATAGTTGGTTTGAAAGTTGTACAACAGTAAGGAGAGTATGTTTTGTATAGGTTTTAATTGGTATTATGGTTTATGTCGAGCTGAGGAGTGAATTTGGTTTGGCTTAAATTGTAGTTTTTGATCTGTTCCGTTTGCTTATGACAAGTTTAAATGGAGACTCCAGCTATGTTAAATGTCTGTATTTTAAATATTTAATTAAATATATTGATAAAGAGGATGTCTCCATTTTAACTTGCCTGTGGCAAGAGATTAATAAATTAACATTCTTGCCTTTGAACAGCAAGTATGTAGGTCAATATTTGCAATATTGAAGTATGATTTGAGCATCCCAAGTAACGCTTCTTTGAACCCAAAACATTCATGCAAATTCAGGGTTGCTTGATTCAATTTATTATCAGGGAGTCGTCCTTTGTGTAATGTGAGATATATATATATATATATTGTGAAATTAATGAAAACATCGGTACCGCTAGGCTCCCAAGTACAGGCTTCATATAGGCCTATGTAACAGCAGACAGTAAATTAACTACTGTATCTACATGTGGGTAATATTTTTAACTGGTAGTAGTTAGACACTGCATTTAAATTGATTATAAAAATATTTCTATCAATGAAAGGAAATATGTAGTATTTTGCCATCATAAATTTGAAGCCATAACAAACGCACACCCAATTACTTCACGTCACTATATCGCCGCCATATTGCAAACAGCTGACCGTAAGCTCCTCCCCCGTTTCGGACGTCAATAGTTATATCATCATAAATGCCATCAAGTTGAATCTTACTTCTGGCAATTGCATTGATGGAATGTCTCCAGATCTTTCTGTTTTCCACAAATCCCTTCAGATTTTTCAGTGACATATTCATTGAATCTTTGATGGAGTCTATCCCCCGGCCGAAGCCGTCGGATTTTTTAAGAGCGTTAAAAATCCCTCAGTATGCCTTCCTTCGGAGGGGAAGTAAAGCCGGCGGTCCCATGTCATAGATTTATGGCATGTTAAAGAACCTTCCACTAATTGCACCTGTGTGAAGCTAAATTGGATAGGTTAAGAATGTAAACAACACTCTTAGGTCTCCACGTTCGTTGCCAAGAGCCGACTGCGGTGGTGTCTAGTAGCTAAGTTCTGAACTTGGCCTGGTAGTCGTTGACGGTGGCGCTTGGCGGCAAAAGTAGGAACTATTTGAAAAATTCTAAGTTGCAGTACTTAAATTTAAAAAAAAACAGATAACACACACTAATACAGTTATCACAATTAACACCGGTTATCAGAGAGATTCTACACACACCCAAAGAACACGGGGCTACATGACCGCGTTGTTGCAGCCCCTAAACTTAAGAACCAACCCACCGGAGTCTATCCATCTTGGGCCAGTTAGCCACATTTCTGAGTCACCTCTATTTTTCCAAGAAATTGTATCGTCTCTTGATATACCGAAAATATGACAACTGTAATCTTATTAAATGTATCAAGGTCTGGGTTCGATCTCTGATTCTGCCAAGAAAATTTTATTTCTGGTATGAGGGCTGGAATTGGATACACCCAGCCTCGTGAGGCAAAACTGAAATTGAGAATAGGTGGTTTTGATTCCTACCTCAGCCATCCGGGAAGTGGTTTTCCTTCTTCCCCACTTCTACTCCAGGCAAATGCTGGGATGGTTCCCGACTTAAGGACATAGCCACTTCCTTTCCAATCCCTTCCCTTATTTACAAATAATCACAATAATACAGATTATCTCACAAATTCCACCCACAGTCAAATGCACAGGGCTGCATGAACACGGTGCCGCAAAGCCCCTAAAATAACATGGTGGCCACTACTGCTGGAAATCCTGGAAAACTCCTGGATTTTTATTAGGTCTGGAAAGGTTCTGGAAAATGACGAAAAATTTGAAAACTCCTGGAAAATAGCCACTGTTAATTAATTATAAAAATCTTTCCATCTTAAATCATACTCCCGCTGCGGTTTTGGGTGAGCACTCTATGGTTAACGAAATAAATTTCCTCAGGCTACCTGTTTCTGTGTGGGAGAACACGCGATAGTATTTTTGTAAAACATATTGAGTATAGACAACTTCACCGCAATAAAATTGCAGGCGGCATTCTTTTCTCTTTTTTTTTAAATCGGATATTTGAGTCACAAAGTTTTTTTTAAAACAACAATTAAATCATTTGTTTGTAGGCTTGCGTATCAATAACACAATCACCACTAATTTTTGTCAACATCTGTGTAAGTAAACCAAACACAACTGCTTTATTTTGGTCTTGAAGTAGGCAACCGATAAAGCCCCCCCCCCTGGGACTCTTGCTTATTTTTAAGTCTGGAAAAATGAGAATTACTCCTGGAAAACTCCTGGAAAATCGTTGACCGATTTGAGTGGCCACCATGAATAAGCAACAACAATTTCAATAAACGTAGGAAGACACCTAGAATCTGACGAAAAGTAAACTTATAAATAAGTAATCAATGCACATGAGAGGAAGGATCAAAGCTTTGTGCAGTAGATATATCTTGCTAGAATTGCAGTAATTGAACTGGCTGCTAGATGGAAGCAAGAAACAGATGCTACTATGCACTGCAATACAAGACACTCCGCACTGAGTGGTTAATAAACACTTTTTTCATATATTAGCTTTCACAGCCTTCCTTCCTTAGTCAATTTTACCCTCCAGATTGGTGGCTCCCACGGACTCAGCGAGGGAACTCACCTCTACCGCTATTCCAGGCAGTGTCCGAGAGCTGGGAACATCTGATCGGAGTGGATACAACTGGTGAGGTGTCATCAGCACCTCGCCCAGGCGGCCTCACCTCCAAAGCGAACAGGGGCCTCATGAGGGAAGGGAGGAGGGGAAGATTAGGATGGATAGGCAAGGAAGAGGGAAGGAGGCGGCTGTGGCCTTACAGTAGGTACTATCCCAGCATTTGCTCGAAGACGAAGTGGGAAACCACGGAAAACCACTTCGAGGATGGCTGAGGTGGGAATCGAACCCCCTCTATTCATTTGGACCACCCAAGGCTGAGTAGACCCCGTTCCAGTCCTCGTACCACTTTTCAAATTTCGTGGCAGAGCCAGGAATTGAACCCAGGACCTCCGGGGTGGCAGCTAACCATGCTGACCGCTACGCTACGGAGGCGACTGCTTTCACAGCCAAGGAATTAAAACTCAGCAATTTTTCTAGGTTTATGCCTTGTCTTGTGTGGGGCTTCGCCTAGGAATATCCAGCGGGCTCTAGGTGTCCGTGCCCAGACCCCCACAGGAGTAACGAACTGTGCACTACTTCCCTTCTTAACCCTAGATTACTTATACGTCGTCAAAATGACTACGCGCCATGTGCCAAAATGATGTAACTGTCAAAGTAGCGATGCGCGCGTATTCTCTCTCCCAGTACCTTCTGTGCTCCTATAGCTGAGGTCAGTCATGTAGTGTTGCCATTACAACCTGTACCAGTCTTTTGTGAAACAATGCATGCGTTGTCAAAATGACGACATATAAGTGATACAGAGGTGCCAACCTTTGAAATGGGTTATCAGTAATCCCTTACATTATATTTTATTTGAGATAGTCTCCAAATTTAGAGGTCAAGTTGAGTTTTAGAAGTTTTCACGAATAAACGTCTCGCGGAAAGTCAGCTTTCCTGATAATACAGAAAAATATTTCACACAAAACTAAAAACTCTTCTCAAGGCCAAAAATATACACTTAAGGTATCCTCAGTATGCATTTCCTTGACGGCGGGATATAGCTTACGCAATCGGCGCCACTTGCGTGAAACTTGCTCCATCGCAATCTGTGAGCCTAGCGGCGCGAGTTTAAATGATTTAAACCGACCTCTGCGAATTTTCGTTACCTCCAACTATCCAGACATAAAAATTAGCTACTTTTTCGTCACTTTCGTTACTTTTCGTTACCGGTAGACACTCTGTAACTTTTTTTCATAGATATGTAATTCTTTTCGTGATAATGTCACTTTTCCGTAATAATTTCCCCTTTGACCGAATGCCGTAATCGTGAGGTGAAATCCGTAATAATTACAGACAATCCGTAATAGTTGGCACCTCTGGTGATAAAGCAACTTTTTATTTATCGACACCGGATGAACACGTGGCACAAGAAAGATTTGTTATTTTTGCCCACCTGCTCTCAGAAGAATGACAACAACTTATTGCGTCCACTTTAGCAACGCAACGTGTGGACAACATCGGTCAATGAGCTGCAGGGATTGCGACAACGCCTAAAAACTGTAATCATTCTCCTTGAAATAGTCACTTTTCATTTAGTAACGTAACACAAGAGAACATTTTCATTTCATTAAAATTAGACCAAAAAACATATTTACTTATTATACATGTGTGGTTCTATTCAATAAAAAACAGTTACAATATAGTTTTTAATTTTATCGTAAACCTCTTGATTATTCTCTTACAAAAATAAGTATGTTACTTTATACTTTTTTCCTACCCAACAATTACAAAATGTGTATAAATACATACTCTTACATATCCCTAAGAGCAGTAGAATATAGTTTTAATTTATTTTCAGAAAAGAAAAAAATGTTTTGATACCAAAAAAAGGATATCTTGTGGCGTCGTCACTTTGACAACACTTAAGTAAGAGCGTGATAAAAAAAGGACTTAAGTAATCCTGGGGTAAGAAGCATACCTGCGCCTCTTTACTGCGAGAGCTGAATGGTCAAGCAGCCTTTCACATCCCTTTGAGGACTTCCAAAAAGATGGTCTTTCATGGCCAAGGAATTAAAACTCAGCAATTTTTCAAGATTTATGCCGTGTCTAGTGAGGGGTTTCACCTAGGAAAACCAAGCTGGCTCTTGGGGCACAAGACATGGCATAAGCCTAGGAAAATTGCTGAGTTTTAAATACTTTTTTGTTTATTGGCACAGTATATTTGAGGGTATACCATTGAAACAGTGTCTGCCAAGTCAATACATTTATGATTTAACCCTCCTGGTGCCAAGCCATTTAATGAAATACTTGCCAGGAATGCCAAGCCATTTTCAATGGTCATGCAGACTATTCGAAAAAAAATAATCATAAATACCACATTTCCAACGATGGAATCATTATTTTTGCTTTGCATTATAACCATACCTCATTCCTTCATACATTATGTTCATAAAAGTAAATACGGCATCTAAACCTTTTTAATTGAGGTTATTCTGATAATTGTTCAATTTTTCATTTTTGTTGTTGTAAAAAATCAGTATTGAGCCTAAATTAAGGACACCTAAGAGTCATATTCGAAGAAACATTTCGTTTCCAGGTGTGGAAAGTTCTTAGATACATCTGTAGACAAAAAACTTCAACAGGAAGAAAACAACTGCGGGCAATTTTGGCGGGAACGCGCGAGCACAAAGGGAGGGCGTGAATACAAACTCAAACCTATCGCATAACGAACTTCGAAGGAAAAAAGTAAACACCGCACATGCAAGCTCGAAATCTCACCTTTCCAACAGTATGAAATAATCACAGACATAATGCCTACGGAAATCTACAAATATAAGAACAGCGCGCCGATTGAATCGGCTTTGGCACTTTTGGCGTAAGAAGCGAGAGCCGATCTGTTCGGCCCGTGGCACTCAGAGGGGTTAATATCATCACAGGTACATGTTTCGGGAGCTAATAATGAATGCTCCCTTTATCAGCCTCATACTTGTACCATGTTAAATCATAATTGTTAATGGTATTGACTGGGCGGAAACTGTTTCAATTGTATACCCTCAAATAATATACACATGGCATACCAGTTTTATTGCTAAACAGATTTTACCTTGAAAAATACTCCTTTTACTTGACATGGATGCTCAATATCACATATTGACATTTTATGGCATCTCTCTATTGTCACTCATTTTGGAAGGAATATTTCTGAAGTAAAGAATTGCCGTTCAGGGTTCAGGCATGAGTGGCAGCAGTGATCCCAACCTCCAGCTGGCCCTCGCGCTGTCCGCCTCGATGCAGGATGCCGAGGATCAGCAGATGCTGCAAGAAGAAGAGACTCTGATTGAGGCAGGTTTAGGGCAGGAGGTGATGGCTAAGCAGATGACCCTTCTTGAGAGGTTTGGCTTCACCAGCAACCGGCCTGCTCTCATCACGTCTTCAAATCCTCGACCACGCGCTGGTTAGTATGTGTTTTTTAATTTATGAAATAGGAAAAGATACTTTAACCCTCCGTCGGGCGCATCGCATCTGAGAGATGAACGAGCAATGTTTTGTTCTACTGGTCGAAGGTGGGGGAATAGTATCTTCCTATCTCCCTGCCCCCTCTTCCTACTAACTGAGATTGGGCACGGTTCTGTTTTACAGTGAGCGATTTCATCTCTCAGATGTATTGCACCCTGAGTGTGTAACATGTTTTTCGAGGTTTTTTTATGCCACTGGCATAAGTCAGTAGGAGGCCAGTCTATATTTATTTACGCGGCAAATTGTTCAGCCAAGAGAATTTTTCATGTTAATTTATTATTA
Organism: Meconema thalassinum; assembly: GCA_946902985.2. Taxonomy (NCBI): domain Eukaryota; kingdom Metazoa; phylum Arthropoda; class Insecta; order Orthoptera; family Tettigoniidae; genus Meconema; species Meconema thalassinum. The sequence continues at coordinate 159,168,270 of OX336399.1, read as the reverse complement.
TTATTAATTTATTATAATTATTATTAAGATATTTTTCGGAGCATTTTATAAAAATTATAAGCATACAGATAGGTTTTCTATGTCTTAGAAAACGCTATCAAGCAAATTATTACGAACGACAATATCATAGAAAATTATGTGATTACGGAATTTTACGGAGTTTCGTCAGTTAGGATATTATGAGAGACGTGACTCACTGGAAATTCAAATACAGGCTGATTCTTGTCAAGAAGTATTACGCAAGCTTGGGTCGCAGCGTCAAGAAAAGGCGGATAGTTGGAACGGAAATCGACTTCATCATCCGCGCGCCGTGTGTAATGAGCCAGAGAAGGGGAAGTAGAGCGTGGGGAGCAGCCAATCAGTGGAGACCACGTAAGCTGGAAGTCGGTACCGAGGTGGGGAGCCGACAGGGGCATATATCGTCCGATGTTCCGTGGAGCGAGGACAATCTGTGAAAGACTTGACTAGTTTGGTTGCAAGTGTGTGTCGCTCCAATGTTCCGTGGAGTGGAGAAGATCTGTTTAAAACTTAACCAGTGTGGTTGTACGAGGGTATGGCTCCGAGGTTAGGACCATAAAGTCACCAAATCTACAAGTATATCATCAAATATCGACGGAGATGACGACGTCCAGGAGACTGTGGGAAGCACAGAGCATCATCCAGTACGAGGGAAATGCTTTGGCAATTTCCAGTGGTAAGCGCGAATGACGCAGAAATACGCAATCTCTCATTTCTCTTTGTTTTATATTTCATATTTCAGTAACTTCATAGCTTGGGAATAAGAGTAAAATCAATAATTTATCAGACTCCGTTTTCACGTAATTTTCTATCGGTAATATTAAAATCGCAACGCTCCAATTTAAATTTTGAACTTATTATTATTATTAATTTTGCTATACTTGTTTTATATAATAAATTCATTTCTTTTACAATGCAATCTTTGCTTTCAGTAGGTAGCATTAGATATAGACCAATTCCTTCTCCTGATACAATTGTTTGTTGGGTTAATGATCAAATCATACCACGATCTGAGTGAATAGATTCTTGAAGGTGTTCTACCAGAGCTAGACGTTGTTAAATACAAATTTAGATTTCAGCATTGCGTTGAGGTCTTGGCGCCCATTAAAACAACATAGCTTAGGCAAAGGTAAACAGTTACATTTATCACCCAACAATTAGGGGCAGCCAAACCGTTACACTTGTCGCTACCAACATGGGGCATTAATAAACGCTACATTTGGCGCCCAACGTGGGGATGAAAACCTAATAACATTTGTGGAAGGAGAAGGGTATATATTTCTGTGCCTGTATTTTGGGGGTTATTTGTCTGTATCAGTGTATATCATTATGGGGGTTGAGAAAGAAAGACAGATGAGGTTACGTAGTGGTCATCAACGGGAGAGTGATGATACGAGCAGTATGTCGAGTGATGGTAGTACCGGGGTAGCGGAGGTAAATCCCGATACTGAAACAGGGAGTGTAGGCGGCCAACCAGAATTAAAAACTTTACTTCTCGAGTTCATGTACAAAGTTAGTAGTGATGCCTTAAATGCAAAATTAGAACAGAATAATGCAAAATTAGAACAAAACAATGCTAAATTACAACAAAACAGTGGGGAAAATAAAGAAAGTACAGATGCCTTAAACGCCAGATTAGAACAAAACAGTAGGGAAAATAAAGAAAGTACAGACGCTTTAAATGCTAAACTGGAACAAAACAACGCTAAATTAGAACAAAACAGTAGGGAAAATAAAGAAAGTACAGAAGCTTTAAATAAAAAATTAGAACAGAATAATGCAAAATTTGATAAGAACAACAAGGAAATTAGTGTGAAAATGGAGCAGATTAGAGGAGAAATCAGAGGACTAATGGAAGAGAAGGTTAAAGAGATCATTGCAGATGTAGACAAGAAATTAGGTAAAGTACAGGAGGAGTTAGAAATTAGAATCAGTACACAGGCTGAAAATTTAAAAGAACTAGTGCAACTGGAAACACAGCAGGTCAAAAAGCAATTGGGGGGAGAAATTGACAAGATTCAAGTATCAACTAAAGAGGTTAAGGAACAGCTGGGGGTAGAATTGAGAAAGTCCACTCGCAAATAGTTGCAGAAGTAAATGATTTAAGAGAGAGTAATAGAGAGAGCATTAGCAAGATTGAGGAGAAACAAGCAAAGCTATATGATAAAGTAGAAGAATCAGAAGGAAACATTAAATTAACAGTAAACAGTATTGAGAGGAAGGCTGAGGAGAAAATCGCAGAAAGAGTTAAAATTAAAAGCTAGGATCAGGCAAGAAAATAGTCAGAATAGGCCAGTTTTTGTGAATAGCACACACAGGGAGGTAGAACTGGGTAAGTTCAGCAATCGACAGGGGTGCCCAATGGAGTTCATGAACACTATAGAAAATAAATTCGGGGAGAGGTTGGAAAATGGTAGTATTGAGTGGAGCCAGGTAGTTGAAATTTTAGAACAAGTGTTTGTGGGGGAAACGAGGAATTGGTTTGCTGTCTACAGAGACAAGTTTACTGATATCAATGATTTTAAAATGAAATTCTGTGAAAAGTTCTGGAATGAGGTTATTCAGTCGCAGCATCGTGAGGGAGTAGTGTGTGGTAAATATAACCCTAAAGGAAGCTCCACCATGACCGAATACTTTTTAGGGCAGGTATTAGTGTGTAAATATCTGGATGGGTTGAAGGAGGAAAGTGATGTGGTAAGGTTGCTACTTAGGCACTTTCCCTATAGGATCAAGGAGGCTGCTTGTATCCAGAATGTAAAGACAATATCACAAGTAGAAAATTTGTTAAGCACATTTGATGCACTAGGGAGAGGGGGTTATGAGGACAATTTCAATCGGAACCAGGGTAATAATAATAATAGACCTAATGAAGCCAGGCATCAAGAAGTTCAAGGGAACGGTGGCGAAGGGGCCAACGCTCAAAATAGAAATAATAATAATCAGCTAAATCAGAACAGAGGAAATGGCTATGGTAATCAGTATCAAGGGAGGAACAATGATTTCAGGGGAAATCAAGGGAGGAACAATGATTACAGGGGAAATCAAGGGAGAAACAATGATTTCAGGGGAAATCAAGGGAGAAATTATAATGACAATAATTACAACCAGAATAGGGGTCAAGGAAGAGGACAGCCTAGTGGTAGTAATGTACAGCCAAACAATGACAACACAGCCCAGAACAACCAGACCAGTTCAGTAGTTAGTAGTACTACGGCCAGCTGTAGCGGTTCTTTAAACGCGAACCAGGCTGCGAAGTAAGGTCAGAATCTCAGTCTGTAGCATGCCCTGTCCATACAATTATACAGGAACCCTATGACCTAAATGTAAGAAATGAATTATTACATGAACTAAATGATGAAGGTATTATTCAGGAAGTGGTTAGTAAGAGCCCCATAGTTAAATTTAACGTGTCCGAGGCGTACACAGATGTTTTAATTGATAGTGGTTGTATGAAGAGTTGCATAAGTAGTGCATTTTCTGATAAAATGAAAGGAACTGGAGTAAATTTTGAGGAGATGCCAATTAAAAGCACTTTTGTTATCACAGCTGTTGGGAAGAGGTCTAAAGTAATTTCTAAGCAAGTTTTAGTAGACATTAAAATTAATAATCATGTAGAGAAGCAGATTTGCCTTGTTATTCCAAATTTAGTATTCAGTGTTATCTTGGGTTCAGAGTGGCTAAGTAGAGTGTCGGGTAACTTATGTTATGATGTAGGGAGTTTGAAATTTAAATGGGGAGATTCTGAAGTAGAAGTAGCGTTCAATGACCATATTCAGAGGAGTAGTATTGTAGGTGTGATTTGTACTTTAAATGAGATATCGCCAGCCGTAGAGCGGGGTTCTCCATGTTTTGTGGGCAGTGTGATTACGAACGGAAGTCTAGAGGACTCGTTACGTGATGCTGCATTTCAGGGAAATATAGAGGTGGAACAATGTGTTCGGCTCTATGATGTGTTATGGTGTAATAGGAGAGTTTTTGAGGATCGCATTGGTATGGCCAATTGCTATACACATTCATTGAACGTTATTGATAGGTCAGTATTCACAGGACATAGATATCCTGTACCTTTCGCTTATCAGAGTGCAGTTGAGGCACAAATTAACCAGATGCTTGAAGATGGGATTATTGAGCACTCTAACAGTCCGTATGTTAATTCTTTGATCACGGTACCCAAGACCGACGGCACAGTTCGTATTTGTTTAGACGCTCGTTTGGTTAACAGTAGAATTAGTTCAGATCAGCTGAAATCTATGTCAATAGAGGAATTAATGCAAACATTTGAGGGGAAGAAGTATTTCACTTGTGTAGATTTGAGTTCCAGTTTTTGGCAAGTGCCACTTATGTATGAAGATAGACCATTTACAGCTTTTAGTCATAAATATAACCTTTATCAATTTTGTAGAACACCTTATGGGTTAAAGAGTAGTTCAGCAGCTTTAATTAGGGCTTTAAACATCGCATTAGGGGATGACACAGGAGAGTTTGTAACCATTTACATAGATGATATGGTAATTAGTTCACGCAGTTTTGAGGAGCATCTACGTCATTTAGATATAGTTTTTCAGAAGTTAGATCAGGCAGGGTTCACTTTGAAGCTGTCTAAGTCGTCATTCTGTCAGTCAGAAGTGACATTTTTAGGTCATAGAGTGTCGAGTAGAGGTGTAACACCAGAAGAAAGTAGGGTTAATAAGATACTTAACGCAGTGGTGCCCCAGAATGTTAAACAGTTAAAAACTTACCTGGGAATTTGCAACTTTTTCAGGAGGTTCGTTCTTAAATACTCAGGGTTGGTAGAACCATTCAGGGAATTGCTTAAAAGTGGGACTCGGTGGAGTTGGGAGTCCAAGCATGATCAGGCTTTTAGAGCGCTGAAGGAAGGTTTTGAGAAAGCTGTAGTGCTGAAATATCCGTTAAAAGATAAAGAATATGTGGTTATGACAGATGCTTCACATATAGGCATTGCTGGAGTATTATGTCAGAAAGATGATGAGGGTAAGCTGTGCATTGTATCTTTAGCCTCGCGAGGACTGACAGCAGCAGAGAAAAGATACACGATTACTGAGTTAGAGCTTTTAGGTATTGTTTTCAGTTTAGGGAAATTTAGAATGTATTTAGTAGGGGGGAAATTTGAGATCCACACAGATCACCATGCATTACTGTATATGAGAACTTGTAAACTCAGTTCTAACAGAGTTAGTAGGTGGATTCTTGCTCTGCAGGAATACGAATTCACAGTAAAATATATTAAAGGTAAAGATAACATTCTTGCAGACATGCTATCAAGGGACACTAATTTATGTAGGGATTATCCTGTGGTTAAAGCAGAGGACGGTATTTTAATATGTGCATGTGTGGACAGTAGCAACAGGGCATCGTTACAGACACTGAGAAATAGGCTAGGTAGAGCAACGTGATGACGTTAATTTAAGGGAGCCACTTGCAAGGTTGGAAGCAGGTGACGCAGAAACATTTATAGTTTCCAAACGTATTGGGAAAACAGCATATGTGCTGGAGAATAGTGAGGGAAACAGATTATACGGGACGTATAATATACATAGTCTCTGAAAGTATGTGTCATAAAGTGAGGATGTTTAGCTGGCGAGCCAGCCTATCAAATGAGTAAGTGTGGTATTAGGTGCGTGGGAGGAGTTGGTCTTCCAGGCAGGCGTATCAGAAGTCACACAGGGGGGTAGTATGTAAGTAAATGAGAGTTTTTAAGGTACAGGGAAATATGACGGGATTGTCGGATGCTCTTGAGCACTAAAATGTCTCGATACACCTAGGCCAGAATTTGGTAGCGCTGGTGAATTCCCATTTGTCCCCAAGAGATGGGTGAGCGCTTGGACAGGGTATTTTTGCTTAAGGCATAGCGTATAGAAGAGAAAGTGACGCGACTTGTGGAGTTTGTATGGTCCAGCCGCTAGGTGGCTCTAGCGTCGGCTAGCGCTGAGTGAGGACGGTATCAATACAAGCAGTTGAATGTTACTTTTCAGTAACTGAATGTTATCAGCTTACACTACGTTGTATTAGACAAGATGATCCAAATATAAAATTCTCCGCACTGAGTATATACAACGCTAACGTCCGTTGTGTTAATTATGAAACATCAGATTGCGTCATAGGTTCATATAATAAGGAAATAAAACATTCTGATGGGGGTCAAAATGTAACTGAATGTATGAAAATCGTAAAGCTACAGACCATTCACTACTGCACAAATAAAGTAAATATAATATAATACAGTATAATGACAAACTCACCCATATAACTTATAGCTCTCAGTTGTCCGAAGCTTTGGACAGCTTACGCGATGATTTTCCAGACTTAGAAGTTGACTGCTCTTTCCTAATTTCTTTCGTACGAAAGAAAAAGCGCACTTCATGAAATGAAAAACGAGTTTTCCAATAAGATCCAGTTTATGTTCCATACACCATCAAAAGATCACGGCCCTGAAACAATCTCATCAATGCTGTCCTAACACTCATAAAATATATCAACCCACAAATTTGAAAGGGAAGACAATTCCATTTCAACGACTACTTCGACCTGTAAAAGAATGTTGAAGACACTGTCAGACGGTTGAGTTAGGTAACTAAGGGCATTTATTGTGCCAAAGTCCTTTATATTAGTGAAAGTTGCAGCTGTTGTGTCCGACGGCCTTTTCACTTTGAAGGGTTGTTGCACACTTCACACAGCTGATCCCTTTCCTTAGTTGCTTGACAATATACCCGGCTAGATAGTGTGGGACAGCACCAGGCTTCAAACTCCATCTCATTCTCGCCATTTCGACTGTCTTTCCTTCTATAATGAAAGTGTCCGTTTTTATAAGGAAATTATCGGAGCGATGTGTGTCACATAGCCTGCATATGACTTACTTGACAATTTAATGTCTTTCCTCGGAATGGCCTTAGCCCATTTAAATAAATCATCTTCGGCTTTTGGAGGTCTAAAAAAGTGCCTACCTGTTGCAGATGACTTGTCGTATCCAGATCGGCACCCGGGAACAAAACAACACGGCATATTCACTTACACAGTTTTGTTGACGAATCTTACCAGGTTATAATTCACTCGACAGCACAAACGTAAAGAAATAAGTGTAAAGGCTTACAAATACCAAACACACCAGTGTCATAACGTACCGTATATACTCGAATACTACCCGCACATTTTTAAACAAAATCGGACGTGAAAATTTGGGGTGCGGGTCTTATTTGAGTCATCCTGATTTTAAAGATTTAAATTGCCCGCCACGCGCGATATCGGGTGTTGCGAGTATCCGCTAGATGGTGCTAGCCTTCTTCCGGCTATCACATGGGGCGCGTTCAGCGGGCTCATTGCTGGCCAGCAAACGGTCAGCAGATTCTGAGTTTGCCGTTCAGCGGGCTTGCTAGCGGGCTTGCTAGCGGATGTGACGTAGGTAGCAAGGGCTCAGCAGAGCCAGCAAACTTTTTCTCTGCTGGCTTGCTAGCTTGTTTCTGCTGACTTGCGGCGCATGGCGGGGAATCAAATTGATCAAGTTCTGCACGTTCGGCGAATGAACCTGTTAGGTTCCTTAAATTCTATTTCAGTGTTGTTGAAGTTGTATAATAGAGCCAAGATGATAATTGTGTTGGAACTCGCATCTTTTCCCTTGGGATGTGTGAGTACCCGTGAATTTCATACTGTCTCATTTATATTTAAAATTATAAAACTTTTTCTTCTTCTAATTGTGGTTTTTAATGTCTGTTGCATTAAATGTCTATAAAATGGTGGTAGGATGGAACCAAAGTCTAAAAAGAGAAAAAATAGCAATGAATTTTGAATAAATTAATATGAATTAAGTTAATAAATGGTTTAAAAAATATGTTCACTTCAACTCTTTTTCTGGTCTCCCTATCTTATACCCTTATTACAAAATGTGGATAAACGAATAGGTAGATTCCCAGGTAAGAGCACAATTCAATACAAATAGCTGGCATTGAATACCGGTATTACTTTAGTAAATATTTTCTGTCTGTCAGCCAACATAGGGAAACCATTCCAAATATTCAACCTTATTTTGAATCCATATCATTAAGGACATGTATATTTCTCTTGCATTCCAATATTACAGTATTCTATGGTGAGTATCGACTTACCCTCAAGTTTTATAATATTAAAAGAATCTATTTTCAGACAGTCAACACAGCAATGTGGTAAATTAAATCCTTTCCAGTTAGTGTGACAAATTATTCGGGCACATACTGTGTTTAGCGACTGAAAATTGATTCTTTCTTAGATAACAAAGGAGACACTCAGGATTTTTTTTTCTAAAACTTGGTCAAGTCTTAGTTGACTGAATAGAGAACGTCTCCCCTAGCTGTGAAAACTTCCTATTAAATTTTCATTAAAAGAATTCTTTTCAGTCAGTCAACATGATTCTGTCCAATTAGTTTGGGAGAGGAGCAACAATTAATATTTTATCACCCAAACCTTAAAGAAATAGTTATTGTTGTTTTAAGAGGCGGAACTATGAGGTCATCTGCCCCCTTAAAGAAATATTACAAGAATTAAGTTATTTATTACTCGACACATTTTTGTAGGAAAAGTTTTTGTATATAAATTTTTAATCGCATCTGATATGCTACCTTATTGAAATATATGGGGGAATTAAATAACTGAACGGCTTGGGGCAACAAAGTGATATCCCTCATTTTATTAATTTTAAGCTAAAGCAAAAATAGCTTGCCAATAGCCTAGCACTACAATTATTTACATACAGTGCTGTGTTTTACCACTATGGGCAGCAGTAATATGAAAAAACTTCTTTGATTGGATTTTATGGAATTAATACATGTTAATTTTGTGGGTTATGTTGCCCCAAACAATTGGCTTGTTTGATAGTAGGGTATTTTATGATAATTTTTTAAAGGGTGGAACAGCGAGGTCATCTACCCCGCGTAACACGTAGGAGAATTAAATAACTGAAGGGCTAATTCAATATTTCTTTACAAATTTCGACGGATGTTTACATAAGAAATCAGCCTAATTAAAGGAGTGGACTAGCCTACAATAAAATTGAATTTCAAAAGAAGAGTTATTCTTATCGTCAGGATGTCTACCCCCTTATTATTCCCGTTTTCAACAGGGTCGCGGATGAGATACGATGAAAGTCTATGTGGCGGTTGGTTTATACCGCCGGATGGCCTTCCTGACGCCAACCTCATGAGAACTGAAATTAATGAAACTTGACTAGGAGATGGAAGATAGAGGTCGTGGCCTATTAGAAGGTAACTTACTGTCCCGGTATTTGCCTGGACCTGAATATTGGAAACCACTGAAAACCATTTACATGACGGCCGACGGTGGGATTTGAACTCACGTCTCCCGAGTCCGCAGATAGCTTGGCTCCACGGCCTAGCACCGCGCATTAACAGGGCTGTCTACAGCTCTGTCGCATAAAAGTTATTATTTTCTATGTATTTATCATAGACCATAGACCAATAAGTATGGTAGCTTCAAAGGAATTCTGTGCATTGCTCAAAGTTCCCGCGTCAACTTGTAGCAAAGCGTTCAGGCGGGCTCACGCTTGCTAGCCTAGCAACAAGTCAGCAGGTACCTAGCAGGTTAGCAGATTGCTGAGCCCGCTGAACGCGCCCTTTGTTTTACCGTAAGCAGGCGGCGTCATACTTCCTCGCGCACGTGTCGCGCACGTTTTCCGAGTGTAAACATGAGTTGTACGAAGAGTTTGCGGTCGTTTAATGTGAGTGAGAAGCTGAAAGTTGTGAGGGAAGCTGAAGTTATTGGAAATCGTGCCCGGCAGGAAATACAGTGCACTCCCGATAATTCGCGTGTGGATAATTCGTTTTGCGGTTAATTCGCGGGTCTCCATGAGTATTTTTTAAATTGGGAATTCTCACAGCAACTAATCATCACGCTAAGTTAAGCAATCTCTGTCGTTTAAAAGAATTTTGATGCGACGCAATGCGTAAAGACGAAATCATTGAGACTAGGGAAGACTGAACTGCATTTCTCTGCGATGCAACAGTAGGCCTAATTGCGCAATCTTCGAAACTTACGCGCATGTTGCCGCGAGTGGTATAGCACAGATTTCCTTTGTCTTTGAAGCCCAAACAATACAAGAGGAATGCACTTTCACTCGGAACCTACCCTCCCTTTCCCAACAGCCACGCTCCAAGGTCGCTGATCTGTTAGTTGTGAAGGGTGGATGTGCGGACAGCGTATTGTAAACAGCGATTATTGCGTAATGGCGCAAACGCGCACGACATCGAGAGCGTGTTTGTTCGATGCTCTTCATGCAGTCAACTAGTCGGGAGGAAAGTACCGCTACTCCGCTCGTACAAAAGCAAGCGCTTGCCGACTTTTGTAACGACGATATTTCGAACGGGCAAGTTAGACGTCGATAAAGACGATTATGATTTACTACAGAAAAGCAAAGAAGAAATAGCATGGCATTTGACTGTTGGTGAGGAAAACGGAAATCCAGTAGATTTCGAGTGCGGGAGTGATGCAACGGAAATCCCGAAATTTTCCCACAGTCAAGCTAGTGTCTCTAGTCACACTTATCTTTTATATAGAAAAACGAGATGAATTTTCGTTTTCATATAATATTTTCTTTGGAAATGTGCAATCGAAAAATAGAATAAACGATCTAAGAAACAAAAACTAATGACGGCTTTTTTTAAATATATTAATGTAGGCATAATCCACATAGGCCTACCAGTAGCCTAGCATGTCGTATAAGACACTACAATCAGGAGTTAAAATTATTATTTCGCGTGTTCAAGCCTATTTCAATATTTTAACCAATAGTTTTGTTTTTCCTAGGCTTAACAAAAATAACTGCGGATAATTCGCGGAAGTTCGTGCATTAATTACCGCGAATTAACGAGAGTGCACTGTATAATATTGACGAGTCATGTATTCGTGATTGAGCAGGATGACGTCTATGCTACAACCACTGGATGTCTGCGTGAACCGCCCGTTCAAAGCAGCCTTGAAACAGCTGTATACGGAGCAGATGGCGGCCGATAAGCACACACTGACTCCAACTGGTCGTATTCAGCGCCCGGAAGTTCAGCTGCTATGTTCGTGCATTTTGATGGCATGGAATCGTATCTCGGGAGATCTCATACGGAAGAGCTTCAAGAAATGTAGTATTTCGAATGCTATGGATGTCAGTGATGACGACATTTAGTGGGATGGTGATAAAAGTTCCGAAGTTGGTACTTCTGATGACGATGAATGAAGTGTTTGTGTACTTTTATTTGTATTTTTAATCGTTTGATGTGTGTTATTTTAGGACGACTTCAAAACTGTTGGAAACTATTTTGGATAAATGCTATTCTGATTATTTAGTTACGATTGTACATAATTTTGAGTTTTTTTTTTTTTTTTTTTTAATTTTGTTTTTCAAAATCAGGGTGCGGGTCTTATTCGAGGGCGGGTCGTATTCGAGTAAATACGGTATGTATTATTTCACTATCGCTTCTTGATCGCATACACTTTTCAACACCAAGAAATAAGGACTAAACACGGCAGCATTTCCATGTTTTCAAACTCGCGAGCGCTTAGAAAGTGTCTCCAGCCACAACCAACCGCTGCGCAGTCTACTGGCGGGCGCAGCAACTACCCATGCTAAAGATACGGCAAACTCGGGAGTCGGCACACTTTCTCTTCTAAACGCTATGCTTAAGGCGTCCACGGGACAAAAGATGGGCCATCAGAATGCGAGACAGTCCTTCATGAAACTCATACATAACGGCAAACGTGATTTCTGTTTACGGCCTCGCCATGTAAGATTTGTAAGTGAGTAAGGTAATTTGTACAATGGTTTCATTTGTGTGAGGAGAACTGGTCTGAGTTGAGAACTAGTATTAAGTAGAATATGGTCTACGGGAACTTAACAAGACAGCGATTACGGCACAGAAATATTTGGTGTTATATGTAATGCGCATTTACTGTTTTTTTTTTCAGAAGTCAATATTAATTTCATCTTTTATAAAGAGAGATCAAGTATTATGGTCACGAGGCACTGCCACAATAGTATGATCGTGTGCTCAGTGATAAGTGAGATTAAATTTCACCATAAGGAAGGGACCTCCAGTGAAATTAGGAAGTTCTATGGTGATATAAATATATCAGAACACCTTCAATGCGTGTGATATGACATCATAAATACATAGTGCTCACACATTAATTATGTCTATTTCTCCAACATAGAGAAATTTGAGAGGCGGAAATATCCGTGGAACACTATTCTATATGAGAAACATTGGACTGGTTGCAAAGTGCAATCCATAGTGACAACAAACTTTGACGCAAAGTGCGTGAAGAAAAATTATGAGTGTATATATCTGTAATTTAGGGTGATTTCATTTATGTAATATGTATTTTGGATGGGGTTTATTAACGTGTCTGGGATAATCGGATAATGGACCGTCGTCACGGTAAATCATCCGATGATCCGAGGCGAATATGTAACGTGTTTTTCGAGGGGTTTTTATGCCACTGGCCTAAGTCAGTAGGAGGCCAGTCTATATTTATTTACGCGGCAAATTGTTCAGTCAAGAGAATTTTTCATGTTAATTTATTATTATTATTAATTTATTATAATTATTATTAAGATATTTTTCGGAACATTTTATAAAAATTATAAGCATACAGATAGGTTTTCTATGTCTTAGAAAACGCTATCAAGCAAATTATTACGAACGACAATATCATAGAAAATTATGTGATTACGGAATTTTACGGAGTTTCGTCAGTTAGGATATTATGAGAGACATGACTCACTGGAAATTCAAATACAGGCTGATTCTTGTCAAGAAGTATAACGCAAGCTTGGGTCGCAGCGTCAAGAAAAGGAGGATAGTTGGAATGGAAATCGACTTCATCATCCGCGCGCCGTGTGTAATGAGCCAGAGAAGGGGAAGTAGAGCGTGGGGAGCAGCCAATCAGTGGAGACCACGTAAGCTGGAAGTCGGTACCGAGGTGGGGTGCAGACAGGGGCATATATCGTCCGATGTTCCGTGGAGCGAGGACAATCTGTGAAAGACTTGACTAGTTCCGGATAATCAAACATGCGTTTATTTCATAGGAAAATATATGCGCAGTACATTATGGTGATAACCACCAAGCTTCTCATTTAGCTGCGACGCTTTCTCACACAACAAATGTCCAGAAATGGGATCTTCCTTACTTCTTGTTTGAATAAACCATAAGTATGCCATTTCTTCCAATTTTTCACCTGTGATTTCTCTCTTTTAGACCCTTCTTCAGTATCTAACTTCGATGCATAATCGAGAATTTCACCTTTTTGGTTCTTCAAATCATTATTGTGGATTTTCCAACATGGTATGTTCTCATTAGACACTGCACACTCTGACCTTTATCCAGATTATTAATGATCTTCACCTTCTTCTCATTCGATAAAACATTGCGATTTCTTTTTTTTCCTCATTGCCAGTTTGCCACCCGTAGAAGCCATTTTCACAACGTAATACCGTACACTCACATTTTTTTAGTTATTGTTGTTTTAAGGGGTGGAACTATGAGGTCATCTGCCTCTAACTCACATGTTGTAATACGTTGAAACATTATAGAGTAAACAAATGGTACGGGACAATAATTGAAAACGAGAAACGACTCACTACTGTAGGCAGCACGCACTTCCGCATCAGAACGGTAAGCGCCGGCTGCTTGTTTTTTTTTTTTTTTTTTGCTCGTCCGGATAATTGGCGTTCCGGTTGTTTGACGTCCGGATAAACGACGTTCTTCTGTATGGCAAGTAGTGATCCTGGTTTGGACTCGATGACCCGAAAGTTGTTGCGGAAGTTCAGCAAATGTTACTTTTCGACCCAGTACGATAAATGTTCACATGCGGACTGCATTTTTTATATGCTTATGTAAGAATGTCTAGGACTTCCACAATATTTTAATTATCTGTATGTCCTTGATGAATATTGTATATTATTTTCAAACATGTGAATCATCATCATCTTTATTTCCCCTTTTCCAGTTGACACTGGGTGGGGGCGAATATGGTTCCTCTCCACTTTGTTCTGTCGTTCCACCATTCCTCTTCAGACACAGTGTTTCAATCCAGGTTCCGTTTTCTAATACTATTCTCCACCGAGTCCATCCAACGCATTCTTGGTCTTCCTTGTCCTCTCTTCCCTGTCATCCGTCGTTCCAGTGCTCGTCTTTGTAGCCTTGTCCTCTCTTCCCTGTCACCTGGCGTTCCAGTGCTCGTCTTTGTAGCCTTGTCCTCTCTTCCCTGTCACCTGTCATCCGTCGTTCCAGTGCTCGTCTTTGTAGCTTTACTTCATTCATCCGTTTGACATGTCCAAACCATCTCAATCTGTTTTGCTCCAGTTTGTCATTTAGTTTCTGTACTCCCAGTTCTTTCCGTATATCTTCATTTCTCACTCTCTCTCCTCGTTTTCTGGACCATACTTCTCAGGAATCGCATCTCAGCTGCCTGTACTTTGCTCTCATCCACCTTAGTCATTGTCCAAGTTTCTGCTGCATATGTCATTATAGGAACATAATATGCTTTGTACATAATTTATTTAGCCTTAATTGGTATATCCTTGTTCCATACTATACCTGTTGGTAGAAAGCGCTCCCGAGTTGTATTCTTCTGCTAATTTCCAAATCTAGTCTTCCATCTTCAGTCAGTTCAATTCCCAAGTATTTGAAGTGTTTCACTACTTCCAATTCCTTATCTCCTACTTTGATTACTCCTTTTCCTTCTTTCTTATCTCTACTCATCACCACTGTTTTACTCTTCTCCACATTTATCTTCAATCCCCATTGCTCAATCTTTTCATTTATTACGTCTAACTGTTCTTGTAATAAATGTGAATAAATGACGTAAATTTATCAGTAATAAAGTTCATAACCCAAAACAGAATAAAGATTTGAAACACAAAGTCACACGAGCTTTATCAAAATTTACATCTCACAGATGCATTGTGCCCGTTCATGTCTCGGATGCAATGCGTCCGATGGAGGCTTAACCCTTTCCTTGTTGCATTTCCAGGTTTGATATCCCCAGAAAGCACCCTATTATTTTAGAATATGAAGTACTGTGGACATGGGTATAAACTCTTGCACATAACATTGGAACTAAAATAATAAAGTACATTTAAATAAAATGATATTTTACACTTGAATTACCAACAGTCTTGCAATGACCCACAGTAAATTACACTCACTGGGGTCCTTGGTTTGAAGTCGACCCTCATATAATCTGGCCACAATTTTAAAACTATATGATCTGGCCACATAAACAATTATGAAACTAAGTTTTAAAAAAATGTGTCAGTAATGTTATTTGCACAAACTGGACGCATATTTACATTGTTTTTCCATTTTATTTCCTGAGGTCCCTGGTTCAGAACCACTTCAGCATCTTTTTATTTCTTCCAGGATTAGTCACATTGGCCCATACTACACAAATTGTCAAATCCTAATTGAAATATGCTAATATATACATCTCGGTAGCCTGCTCCATGGAGTCCTTAGTTCGCAATGTGTACTCCCATCGCCAGTAAAGTCATATGGTGGAGTAAAAGGCAGGGAAGGTTGAATGCTTGGTTGTAGGCTACCGTCATTTACAGTACGCTAGTTTACTGTATCCTCATCAATATCAGTCACTATCATTTAACTGATCATTTACAATCTAAATCACACAGAAAAACACTTCCACACGAGCTTTCCAAATCACTAACATCGCTTCTATTCAATTCTGTTAGGACATCGACATATGGGAGACCAGCCATGTTGCCTCGCAACAGCTGGGAGAAAGGTCAAGGAACAAACATTCATTGTTACCGCTGAAACTAACACTATGCCTTCTATAGAGCATCCATCCTTGAGAAAAGACTGTGGAGCCTTATGGCGACAGTGTTGCTAACTCTAGGTAGAGGTAGCGCTGACGTCATACCCGCTTCGAGTACTGTGCTTTCATAAGTTAAATAGCGACGCGACACAATACAACCCCAGCATCTACTTGAAATAGTACATGCCCAGGAAGGAGCAGTTTTGCAGGTGTTAACGGATTGGACTAGTATTAAGGATACGCGAAGAGAACCAATAACGACATTCATTTCATTGTGATATGACACGTTACTGATTGACAAATGTCGAGAGCATAACCCTTCCTTCTCGGATGTATGCTGACGATGAGAACAATTTCTACGCCAGCAATACTGTTGATCATCACCTTTTTTGTTATTAGTTAGGCTATAATTTAGTTTCTTTCAATTTTATTCTGGTTGTTGTTTTGTTTAGATTAATATTTGTAATATTGTAGCGAGTTAGCCGTGTGGTTAGGGGCGCGCAGCTGTGAGCTTGCATTCGGGAGATAGTGGGTTTGAACCCCACTGTAGGCAGCCCTGATTCGATCGAGCAGGAAATAAAACAGACACACAACAATAACACCAAGGACGGATAGTGCTTCAGAACTTAAGTTGCTGGCGGAACTGAGCACGTGCTCCACTCCGGGCGAGCATGCAGCACAGGACAAGGCTCTTCTTTCCAGCGTGCTAACCTTGAAAATTTTTAACTTACTAAGACGTAATATAAATGATACTCTACGCAATAACAAAGGTAATCAATTGGCAGATAATTGTAGAAAGCTATTATGACGAAAAATATATATGTTCCGAGTTCCTTCATGACAAAAGGTGTGCTAACATAACCCGTGTAGAGGAGGGGGTCCGTTAAAAGTAAAAGCCCATAAGACCCATAGTCTTTTCTCAACGCTGGATGCTCTGTAAATGCTGTCCTGTGCCTGCCTGACATATTACCTATAGTTCACAATTAGTTTTAATTCCACACCAGTACGAGAGGTGGCAGGAGAATGCCAGAACATATCCGGGCGCATTCGTGCGCTTTGAGAAGGAAGTCAACAAAATGTAATATTTGGATACACTGTACCGGTTTCGGTTATATTATAGCCTTCTTCAGCAGACACTATATGATACGAATGAAGTTGAAAAATTACATATAATTTTATAATAAGTATCAGTTCAAAAAAATATTCCAAAACGTTAACTATCTAAAAAGATTAAAAACATTCTAAAAAATTTTAAAAATCAGATCTGCTACAACTTTCTTTAACCCTTTCCTTCTCAAAGCGCCTGAATATGAAAGTCACAGCTCCCTGCTAAAGCACCTGTGTGTGTTCTGGCAATGGGAGTAGATATTGGGAACTAAGGACTCCATGGAGCAGGCTACCGAGATGTATATATTAGCATATTTAAATCAGTATTTGGCAATTTATGTAGTATGGGCCAATGTGCCTAATTCCGGGAGAAATAAAAGAATTCTGTAGTGGTTCCGAACCAGGGACCTCAGGAAATAAAGCTTCGGTAAACAATGTAAATATGTGTATAGTTTGTGAAAACTGTGCAAATTCCATTACTGACACATTTTAAAAACTTGCTTTCATAATTGTTTATGTGGCCAGATCATATAGGCCCTAGTTTCAAAATTGTTTTTTTGACCAGATTGTATGAAGGCAGACTTCAAACCAAGGACCCCAGATGAGTGAGATTTACTGTGGGTCATTGCAAGACTATTGGTAATTGACGTGTAAAATTTTATTTTGTTTAAATGTATTATATAGTTCCTACGTTATGTGCAAGGGTTATAACAGCGATCACCCCCACGTTTCTGTTTGTATTATGTTGTATTGAGGTTAAATGCTTGGCCACCTGTTGATGGGCACTGCAGAGAGTTTTATACTTTGAGCTATGGGTTTCTTTGTGGTGACCCAGCAATAGGTGGCAGGGGGCTTTGCCCAATGAAGTTCCATTTCTGTATATATTACTTGTAAGATAGTGTGTTGTTTTATGATCTGCTTGTTGGAATGAATGATAGTGATATGCACAGAACACCAAATACAGGGTGTCTTTTATGTACCTTTGGAGAATGATAGGTCGTGTAGGAGATGGGTGTAGAAGAATTTTGAGATGGGGAACTTGGGGTCGGAGCGGCCTCCTTAATCCCTAAAATAAAGGTTGATTCAGGCCCTCCACCTTGTCAGTTGGGCGACCGACCCAAGCCTCTATTACCTTTCTCAATCCTTTAACTCTTAGCAAGATTCATTCCACCATGTGGCGCTGGTGTAATGGATAGCGTTGCGGTGCGAAAGGCTGGTAGTCCCGGGTTCGGTGCCGGGCTTGGGCAAAATCTTTTTAAAATGTTATTTGTCGTATTGTAGTCACAGTCTGGTGCTACGTCAGAGAAGAGAGTGCAAATACATGAAATAACATTAAAAAAAAAAAAATTGCCCAAGCCCGGAATTGAACCCAGGACTACCGACCTTTGGCAACGCTATCCATTACGCCAGCGCCACATCGTGAAATGTATCTTGCTAAGAGTTAAAGGATTGCGAAAGGTAATAGAGGCTTGGGTCGGTTGCCCAACTGACAGGGTGGAGGGCCTGAATCAACCCTTATTTTAGGGATTAAGGAGGTCGCTCCGACCCCAAGTTCCCTATCTCAAATTACTTCTATACTCGTCCCCTACACGACCTATCATTCTCCAAAGGTACATAAAAGACACCCTGTATAATAGAAGTGAATGACGCATGGTAAAGCATGGAAACAAGAAACAACTGCAGCACGCGTAGTGGTGTGGCAGCCAACTACCAGTATGGAAATATTAGCTCCCAAATATGTTTTCATTTTATTTTATTTTATTTTATTTTATTTAACTGGGTAACTCCAATCCGTATTTTATTTGAGGACACATTTCCATTTTAAAATATCCCACCATCTTGGTTTTATTCTGAACTGTTCACGCTGATGTCGTATGACGCATATTCTTTGGCATGAGCAACACCCGTATTTGACAAATACGGCTTACGAATGAAAAGTATAGAGCACGATTATAAGCTGCAGAAATATGACAATATCGTGTTAGCCAGAAAAAATATTTGCCATTGCGAGTAGTTTGAACGTATAAGGGACTTACTCTCTCAAAATCATGATGATGAACAGTTACCGTAACGTGTCTCAAGCATGTGGAGCCGCATTGTTATCAACAACACAGAACCAAAGAATATGCACAGAACACCAAATATAACAAGGCCAAATCAACCAATCATGAGGCAACCTTTTGCCTAGCAGCGCTCGTAGTGGGGTGGCGCTGAATTACCCCGTGTTGTCAATTACTCGTATCGTAGCTTCATCCCCGTGGTGATATGTTTAAAATGGATTGGGTTATGATTTGAGGTTTTGGAAAATAATGAATGTATAGGAAGATTATGATGAAAAGGAATAGATCAAGTCTGGTGCTTTGTGCTATTATGAATTCAGAATTATATCAGAGATAAATAAAGAGAGGAAAATTATATGAATTGCATGAGTATCAAATGTGAAGAATTGAATGAAGCCAGGGGTATGTTTTGTAAGGGATTGATTTCTTATTTCTTTGCGTGTTTAACGCCATAGCGACCCCGAAGATTATTATATTATTAGAAGGAAAGAATTTAGTTACATTGATTCACCAACATAAGGGGCTTGTTGTTGGTTGACCCCGACCAATATAAGAAGAGATTTGTCTCATTGATTGCCCTACGTGTGGCTTGTTGTTGGTTGGCCCCGACCAATATAAGAAGAGATTTGTTTCATTGATCGCCCTACGTGTGGCTTGTTGATGGTTGGCCCCGACCAATATAAGAAGAGATTTGTCTCATTGATTGCCCTACTTGTGGCTTGTTGATGGTTGGCCCCGACCAATATAAGAAGAGATTTGTCTCATTGATTGCCCTACTTCTGGCTTGTTGTTGGTTGGCCTCGACCAATATAAGAAGAGATTTGTCTCATTGATTGCCCTACGTGTGGCTTGTTGTTGGTTGACCCCGACCAATATAAGAAGAGATTTGTTTCATTGATTGCCCTACGCGTGGCTTGTTGTTGGTTGGCCCCGACCAATATAAGAAGAGATTTGTTTCATTGATCGCCCTACGTGTGGCTTGTTGATGGTTGGCCCCGACCAATATAAGAAGAGATTTGTTTCATTGATCGCCCTACGTGTGGCTTGTTGTTGGTTGGCCCCGACCAATATAAGAAGAGATTGTTTCATTGATCTCCCTACGTGTGGCTTGTTGATGGTTGGCCCCGACCAATATAAGAAGAGATTTGTTTCATTGATCGCCCTACGTGTGGCTTGTTGTTGGTTGGCCCCGACCAATATAAGAAGAGATTTGTTTCATTGATCGCCCTACGTGTGGCTTGTTGTTGGTTGGCCCCGACCAATATAAGAAGAGATTTGTTTCATTGATCGCCCTACGTGTGGCTTGTTGTTGGTTGGCCCCGACCAATATAAGAAGAGATTGTTTCATTGATCTCCCTACGTGTGGCTTGTTGATGGTTGGCCCCGACCAATATAAGAAGAGATTTGTCTCATTGATTGCCCTACGTGTGGCTTGTTGATGGTTGGCCCCGACCAATATAAGAAGAGATTTGTTTCATTGATTGCCCTACGTGTGGCTTGTTGATGGTTGGCCCCGACCAATATAAGAAGAGATTTGTCTCATTGATCGCCCTACGTGTGGCTTGTTGATGGTTGGCCCCGACCAATATAAGAAGAGATTTGTTTCATTGATTGCCCTACGTGTGGCTTGTTGATGGTTGGCCCCGACCAATATAAGAAGAGATTTGTTTCATTGATCGCCCTACGTGTGGCTTGTTGATGGTTGGCCCCGACCAATATAAGAAGAGATTTGTCTCATTGATCGCCCTACGTGTGGCTTGTTGTTGGTTGGCCCCGACCAATATAAGAAGAGATTTGTTTCATTGATTGCCCTACGTGTGGCTTGTTGATGGTTGGCCCCGACCAATATAAGAAGAGATTTGTTTCATTGATTGCCCTACGTGTGGCTTGTTGTTGGTTGGCCCCGACCAATATAAGAAGAGATTTGTCTCATTGATCGCCCTACGTGTGGCTTGTTGTTGGTTGGCCCCGACCAATATAAGAAGAGATTTGTCTCATTGATTGCCCTACGTGTGGCTTGTTGATGGTTGGCCCCGACCAATATAAGAAGAGATTTGTCTCATTGATTGCCCTACTTGTGGCTTGTTGATGGTTGGCCCCGACCAATATAAGAAGAGATTTGTCTCATTGATCGCCCTACGTGTGGCTTGTTGTTGGTTGGCCCCGACCAATATAAGAAGAGATTTGTTTCAGTGATTGCCCTACGTGTGGCTTGTTGTTGGTTGGCCCCGACCAATATAAGAAGAGATTTGTTTCATTGATTGCCCTACGTGTGGCTTGTTGTTGGTTGGCCCCGACCAATATAAGAAGAGATTTGTCTCATTGATTGCCCTACGTGTGGCTTGTTGTTGGTTGGCCCCGACCAATATAAGAAGAGATTTGTTTCATTGATTGCCCTACGTGTGGCTTGTTGATGGTTGGCCCCGACCAATATAAGAAGAGATTTGTCTCATTGATCGCCCTACGTGTGGCTTGTTGTTGGTTGGCCCCGACCAATATAAGAAGAGATTTGTTTCATTGATCGCCCTACGTGTGGCTTGTTGTTGGTTGGCCCCGACCAATATAAGAAGAGATTTGTCTCATTGATCGCCCTACGTGTGGCTTGTTGATGGTTGGCCCCGACCAATATAAGAAGAGATTTGTTTCATTGATTGCCCTACGTGTGGCTTGTTGATGGTTGACCTCAACCAATATAAGAAGAGATTTGTTTCATTGATCGCCCTACGTGTGGCTTGTTGTTGGTTGGCCCCGACCAATATAAGAAGAGATTTGTTTCATTGATTGCCCTATGTGTGGCTTGTTGTTGGTTGGCCCCGACCAATATAAGAAGAGATTTGTTTCATTGATCGCCCTACGTGTGGCTTGTTGTTGGTTGGCCCCGACCAATATAAGAAGAGATTTGTTTCATTGATCGCCCTACGTGTGGCTTGTTGTTGGTTGGCCCCGACCAATATAAGAAGAGATTTGTCTCATTGATTGCCCTACGTGTGGCTTGTTGATGGTTGGCCCCGACCAATATAAGAAGAGATTTGTTTCATTGATTGCCCTACGTGTGGCTTGTTTTTGGTTGGCCCCGACCAATATAAGAAGAGATTTGTTTCATTGATTGCCCTACGTGTGGCTTGTTGTTGGTTGGCCCCGACCAATATAAGAAGAGATTTGTTTCATTGATCGCCCTACGTGTGGCTTGTTGTTGGTTGGCCCCGACCAATATAAGAAGAGATTTGTTTCATTGATTGCCCTACGTGTGGCTTGTTGTTGGTTGGCCCCGACCAATATAAGAAGAGATTTGTTTCATTGATTGCCCTACGTGTGGCTTGTTGTTGGTTGGCCCCGACCAATATAAGAAGAGATTTGTTTCATTGATCGCCCTACGTGTGGCTTGTTGATGGTTGGCCCCGACCAATATAAGAAGAGATTTGTTTCATTGATCGCCCTACGTGTGGCTTGTTGTTGGTTGACCCCGACCAATATAAGAAGAGATTTGTTTCATTGATTGCCCTACGTGTGGCTTGTTGATGGTTGGCCCCGACCAATATAAGAAGAGATTTGTCTCATTGATCGCCCTACGTGTGGCTTGTTGCTGGTTGGCCCCGACCAATATAAGAAGAGATTTGTCTCATTGATCGCCCTACGTGTGGCTTGTTGTTGGTTGGCCCCGACCAATATAAGAAGAGATTTGTTTCATTGATCGCCCTACGTGTGGCTTGTTGTTGGTTGGCCCCGACCAATATAAGAAGAGATTTGTTTCATTGATTGCCCTACGTGTGGCTTGTTGATGGTTGGCCCCGACCAATATAAGAAGAGATTTGTTTCATTGATTGCCCTACGTGTGGCTTGTTGATGGTTGGCCCCGACCAATATAAGAAGAGATTTGTCTCATTGATCGCCCTACGTGTGGCTTGTTGATGGTTGGCCCCGACCAATATAAGAAGAGATTTGTTTCATTGATTGCCCTACGTGTGGCTTGTTGATGGTTGGCCCCGACCAATATAAGAAGAGATTTGTTTCATTGATCGCCCTACGTGTGGCTTGTTGATGGTTGGCCCCGACCAATATAAGAAGAGATTTGTCTCATTGATCGCCCTACGTGTGGCTTGTTGTTGGTTGGCCCCGACCAATATAAGAAGAGATTTGTTTCATTGATTGCCCTACGTGTGGCTTGTTGATGGTTGGCCCCGACCAATATAAGAAGAGATTTGTTTCATTGATTGCCCTACGTGTGGCTTGTTGTTGGTTGGCCCCGACCAATATAAGAAGAGATTTGTCTCATTGATCGCCCTACGTGTGGCTTGTTGTTGGTTGGCCCCGACCAATATAAGAAGAGATTTGTCTCATTGATTGCCCTACGTGTGGCTTGTTGATGGTTGGCCCCGACCAATATAAGAAGAGATTTGTCTCATTGATTGCCCTACTTGTGGCTTGTTGATGGTTGGCCCCGACCAATAAAAGAAGAGATTTGTCTCATTGATCGCCCTACGTGTGGCTTGTTGTTGGTTGACCCTGACCAATATAAGAAGAGATTTGTTTCATTGATTGCCCTACGTGTGGCTTGTTGATGGTTGGCCCCGACCAATATAAGAAGAGATTTGTTTCATTGATTGCCCTACGTGTGGCTTGTTGTTGGTTGGCCCCGACCAATATAAGAAGAGATTTGTTTCATTGATCGCCCTACGTGTGGCTTGTTGTTGGTTGGCCCCGACCAATATAAGAAGAGATTTGTTTCATTGATTGCCCTACGTGTGGCTTGTTGTTGGTTGGCCCCGACCAATATAAGAAGAGATTTGTTTCATTGATTGCCCTACGTGTGGCTTGTTGTTGGTTGGCCCCGACCAATATAAGAAGAGATTTGTTTCATTGATCGCCCTACGTGTGGCTTGTTGATGGTTGGCCCCGACCAATATAAGAAGAGATTTGTTTCATTGATCGCCCTACGTGTGGCTTGTTGTTGGTTGACCCCGACCAATATAAGAAGAGATTTGTTTCATTGATTGCCCTACGTGTGGCTTGTTGATGGTTGGCCCCGACCAATATAAGAAGAGATTTGTCTCATTGATCGCCCTACGTGTGGCTTGTTGCTGGTTGGCCCCGACCAATATAAGAAGAGATTTGTCTCATTGATCGCCCTACGTGTGGCTTGTTGTTGGTTGGCCCCGACCAATATAAGAAGAGATTTGTTTCATTGATCGCCCTACGTGTGGCTTGTTGTTGGTTGGCCCCGACCAATATAAGAAGAGATTTGTTTCATTGATTGCCCTACGTGTGGCTTGTTGATGGTTGGCCCCGACCAATATAAGAAGAGATTTGTTTCATTGATTGCCCTACGTGTGGCTTGTTGATGGTTGGCCCCGACCAATATAAGAAGAGATTTGTCTCATTGATCGCCCTACGTGTGGCTTGTTGATGGTTGGCCCCGACCAATATAAGAAGAGATTTGTTTCATTGATTGCCCTACGTGTGGCTTGTTGATGGTTGGCCCCGACCAATATAAGAAGAGATTTGTTTCATTGATCGCCCTACGTGTGGCTTGTTGATGGTTGGCCCCGACCAATATAAGAAGAGATTTGTCTCATTGATCGCCCTACGTGTGGCTTGTTGTTGGTTGGCCCCGACCAATATAAGAAGAGATTTGTTTCATTGATTGCCCTACGTGTGGCTTGTTGATGGTTGGCCCCAACCAATATAAGAAGAGATTTGTTTCATTGATTGCCCTACGTGTGGCTTGTTGTTGGTTGGCCCCGACCAATATAAGAAGAGATTTGTCTCATTGATCGCCCTACGTGTGGCTTGTTGTTGGTTGGCCCCGACCAATATAAGAAGAGATTTGTCTCATTGATTGCCCTACGTGTGGCTTGTTGATGGTTGGCCCCGACCAATATAAGAAGAGATTTGTCTCATTGATTGCCCTACTTGTGGCTTGTTGATGGTTGGCCCCGACCAATATAAGAAGAGATTTGTCTCATTGATCGCCCTACGTGTGGCTTGTTGTTGGTTGACCCTGACCAATATAAGAAGAGATTTGTTTCATTGATTGCCCTACGTGTGGCTTGTTGATGGTTGGCCCCGACCAATATAAGAAGAGATTTGTCTCATTGATCGCCCTACGTGTGGCTTGTTGTTGGTTGGCCCCGACCAATATAAGAAGAGATTTGTTTCATTGATCGCCCTACGTGTGGCTTGTTGTTGGTTGGCCCCGACCAATATAAGAAGAGATTTGTCTCATTGATCGCCCTACGTGTGGCTTGTTGATGGTTGGCCCCGACCAATATAAGAAGAGATTTGTTTCATTGATTGCCCTACGTGGGGCTTGTTGATGGTTGACCTCAACCAATATAAGAAGAGATTTGTTTCATTGATCGCCCTACGTGTGGCTTGTTGTTGGTTGGCCCCGACCAATATAAGAAGAGATTTGTTTCATTGATTGCCCTATGTGTGGCTTGTTGTTGGTTGGCCCCGACCAATATAAGAAGAGTTTTATTTCATTGATCGCCCTACGTGTGGCTTGTTGTTGGTTGGCCCCGACCAATATAAGAAGAGATTTGTTTCATTGATCGCCCTACGTGTGGCTTGTTGTTGGTTGGCCCCGACCAATATAAGAAGAGATTTGTCTCATTGATTGCCCTACGTGTGGCTTGTTGATGGTTGGCCCCGACCAATATAAGAAGAGATTTGTTTCATTGATTGCCCTACGTGTGGCTTGTTGATGGTTGGCCCCGACCAATATAAGAAGAGATTTGTTTCATTGATCGCCCTACGTGTGGCTTGTTGATGGTTGGCCCCGACCAATATAAGAAGAGATTTGTCTCATTGATTGCCCTACGTGTGGCTTGTTGATGGTTGGCCCCGACCATTATAAGAAGAGATTTGTTTCATTGATTGCCCTACGTGTGGCTTGTTGATGGTTGGCCCCGACCAATATAAGAAGAGATTTGTTTCATTGATTGCCCTACGTGTGGCTTGTTGTTGGTTGGCCCCGACCAATATAAGAAGAGATTTGTTTCATTGATCGCCCTACGTGTGGCTTGTTGTTGGTTGGCCCCGACCATTATAAGAAGAGATTTGTCTCATTGATCGCCCTACGTGTGGCTTGTTGTTGGTTGGCCCCGACCAATATAAGAAGAGATTTGTCTCATTGATTGCCCTACGTGTGGCTTGTTGTTGGTTGGCCCCGACCAATATAAGAAGAGATTTGTTTCATTGATCGCCCTACGTGTGGCTTGTTGTTGGTTGGCCCCGACCAATATAAGAAGAGATTTGTTTCATTGATTGCCCTACGTGTGGCTTGTTGCTGGTTGGCCCCGACCAATATAAGAAGAGATTTGTTTCATTGATCGCCCTACGTGTGGCTTGTTGATGGTTGGCCCCGACCAATATAAGAAGAGATTTGTTTCATTGATCGCCCTACGTGTGGCTTGTTGTTGGTTGGCCCCGACCAATATAAGAAGAGATTTCTTTCATTGATCGCCCTACGTGTGGCTTGTTGTTGGTTGACCCCGACCAATATAAGAAGAGATTTGTTTCATTGATCGCCCTACGTGTGGCTTCTTGTTGGTTGGCCCCGACCAATATAAGAAGAGATTTGTTTCATTGATCGCCCTACATGTGGCTTGTTGTTGGTTGGCCCCGACCAATATAAGAAGAGATTTGTTTCATTGATTGCCCTACGTGTGGCTTGTTGTTGGTTGGCCCCGACCAATATAAGAAGAGATTTGTTTCATTGATCGCCCTACGTGTGGCTTGTTGATGGTTGGCCCCGACCAATATAAGAAGAGATTTGTCTCATTGATTGCCCTACGTGTGGCTTGTTGATGGTTGGCCCCGACCAATATAAGAAGAGATTTGTCTCATTGATCGCCCTACGTGTGGCTTGTTGTTGGTTGGCCCCGACCAATTTAAGAAGAGATTTTGTTTCATTGATTGCCCTACGTGTGGCTTGTTGCTGGTTGGCCCCGACCAATATAAGAAGAGATTTGTTTCATTGATCGCCCTACGTGTGGCTTGTTGTTGGTTGGCCCCGACCGATATAAGAAGAGATTTGTTTCATTGATCACCCTACGTGTGGCTTGTTGTTGGTTGGCCCCGACCAATATAAGAAGAGATTTGTCTCATTGATCGCCCTACGTGTGGCTTGTTGATGGTTGGCCCCGACCAATATAAGAAGAGATTTGTTTCATTGATTGCCCTACGTGTGGCTTGTTGATGGTTGGCCCCGACCAATATAAGAAGAGATTTGTCTCATTGATCGCCCTACGTGTGGCTTGTTGTTGGTTGGCCCCGACCAATATAAGAAGAGATTTGTTTCATTGATCGCCCTACGTGTGGCTTGTTGATGGTTGGCCCCGACCAATATAAGAAGAGATTTGTCTCATTGATTGCCCTACGTGTGGCTTGTTGATGGTTGGCCCCGACCAATATAAGAAGAGATTTGTCTCATTGATTGCCCTACGTGTGGCTTGTTGATGGTTGGCCCCGACCAATATAAGAAGAGATTTGTCTCATTGATCGCCCTACGTGTGGCTTGTTGTTGGTTGGCCCCGACCAATATAAGAAGAGATTTGTTTCATTGATCGCCCTACGTGTGGCTTGTTGTTGGTTGGCCCCGACCAATATAAGAAGAGATTTGTCTCATTGATCGCCCTACGTGTGGCTTGTTGTTGGTTGGCCCCGACCAATATAAGAAGAGATTTGTCTCATTGATTGCCCTACGTGTGGCTTGTTGATGGTTGGCCCCGACCAATATAAGAAGAGATTTGTCTCATTGATTGCCCTACGTGTGGCTTGTTGATGGTTGGCCCCGACCAATATAAGAAGAGATTTGTTTCATTGATTGCCCTACGTGTGGCTTGTTGTTGGTTGGCCCCGACCAATATAAGAAGAGATTTGTTTCATTGATTGCCCTATGTGTGGCTTGTTGTTGGTTGGCCCCGACCAATATAAGAAGAGATTTGTTTCATTGATCGCCCTACGTGTGGCTTGTTGTTGGTTGGCCCCGACCAATATAAGAAGAGATTTGTTTCATTGATCGCCCTACGTGTGGCTTGTTGTTGGTTGGCCCCGACCAATATAAGAAGAGATTTGTCTCATTGATTGCCCTACGTGTGGCTTGTTGATGGTTGGCCCCGACCAATATAAGAAGAGATTTGTTTCATTGATTGCCCTACGTGTGGCTTGTTTTTGGTTGGCCCCGACCAATATAAGAAGAGATTTGTTTCATTGATTGCCCTACGTGTGGCTTGTTGTTGGTTGGCCCCGACCAATATAAGAAGAGATTTGTTTCATTGATCGCCCTACGTGTGGCTTGTTGTTGGTTGGCCCCGACCAATATAAGAAGAGATTTGTTTCATTGATTGCCCTACGTGTGGCTTGTTGTTGGTTGGCCCCGACCAATATAAGAAGAGATTTGTTTCATTGATTGCCCTACGTGTGGCTTGTTGTTGGTTGGCCCCGACCAATATAAGAAGAGATTTGTTTCATTGATCGCCCTACGTGTGGCTTGTTGATGGTTGGCCCCGACCAATATAAGAAGAGATTTGTTTCATTGATCGCCCTACGTGTGGCTTGTTGTTGGTTGACCCCGACCAATATAAGAAGAGATTTGTTTCATTGATTGCCCTACGTGTGGCTTGTTGATGGTTGGCCCCGACCAATATAAGAAGAGATTTGTCTCATTGATCGCCCTACGTGTGGCTTGTTGCTGGTTGGCCCCGACCAATATAAGAAGAGATTTGTCTCATTGATCGCCCTACGTGTGGCTTGTTGTTGGTTGGCCCCGACCAATATAAGAAGAGATTTGTTTCATTGATCGCCCTACGTGTGGCTTGTTGTTGGTTGGCCCCGACCAATATAAGAAGAGATTTGTTTCATTGATTGCCCTACGTGTGGCTTGTTGATGGTTGGCCCCGACCAATATAAGAAGAGATTTGTTTCATTGATTGCCCTACGTGTGGCTTGTTGATGGTTGGCCCCGACCAATATAAGAAGAGATTTGTCTCATTGATCGCCCTACGTGTGGCTTGTTGATGGTTGGCCCCGACCAATATAAGAAGAGATTTGTTTCATTGATTGCCCTACGTGTGGCTTGTTGATGGTTGGCCCCGACCAATATAAGAAGAGATTTGTTTCATTGATCGCCCTACGTGTGGCTTGTTGATGGTTGGCCCCGACCAATATAAGAAGAGATTTGTCTCATTGATCGCCCTACGTGTGGCTTGTTGTTGGTTGGCCCCGACCAATATAAGAAGAGATTTGTTTCATTGATTGTCCTACGTGTGGCTTGTTGATGGTTGGCCCCAACCAATATAAGAAGAGATTTGTTTCATTGATTGCCCTACGTGTGGCTTGTTGTTGGTTGGCCCCGACCAATATAAGAAGAGATTTGTCTCATTGATCGCCCTACGTGTGGCTTGTTGTTGGTTGGCCCCGACCAATATAAGAAGAGATTTGTCTCATTGATTGCCCTACGTGTGGCTTGTTGATGGTTGGCCCCGACCAATATAAGAAGAGATTTGTCTCATTGATTGCCCTACTTGTGGCTTGTTGATGGTTGGCCCCGACCAATATAAGAAGAGATTTGTCTCATTGATCGCCCTACGTGTGGCTTGTTGTTGGTTGACCCTGACCAATATAAGAAGAGATTTGTTTCATTGATTGCCCTACGTGTGGCTTGTTGATGGTTGGCCCCGACCAATATAAGAAGAGATTTGTCTCATTGATCGCCCTACGTGTGGCTTGTTGTTGGTTGGCCCCGACCAATATAAGAAGAGATTTGTTTCATTGATCGCCCTACGTGTGGCTTGTTGTTGGTTGGCCCCGACCAATATAAGAAGAGATTTGTCTCATTGATCGCCCTACGTGTGGCTTGTTGATGGTTGGCCCCGACCAATATAAGAAGAGATTTGTTTCATTGATTGCCCTACGTGGGGCTTGTTGATGGTTGACCTCAACCAATATAAGAAGAGATTTGTTTCATTGATCGCCCTACGTGTGGCTTGTTGTTGGTTGGCCCCGACCAATATAAGAAGAGATTTGTTTCATTGATTGCCCTATGTGTGGCTTGTTGTTGGTTGGCCCCGACCAATATAAGAAGAGATTTGTTTCATTGATCGCCCTACGTGTGGCTTGTTGTTGGTTGGCCCCGACCAATATAAGAAGAGATTTGTTTCATTGATCGCCCTACGTGTGGCTTGTTGTTGGTTGGCCCCGACCAATATAAGAAGAGATTTGTCTCATTGATTGCCCTACGTGTGGCTTGTTGATGGTTGGCCCCGACCAATATAAGAAGAGATTTGTTTCATTGATTGCCCTACGTGTGGCTTGTTGATGGTTGGCCCCGACCAATATAAGAAGAGATTTGTTTCATTGATCGCCCTACGTGTGGCTTGTTGATGGTTGGCCCCGACCAATATAAGAAGAGATTTGTCTCATTGATTGCCCTACGTGTGGCTTGTTGATGGTTGGCCCCGACCATTATAAGAAGAGATTTGTTTCATTGATTGCCCTACGTGTGGCTTGTTGATGGTTGGCCCCGACCAATATAAGAAGAGATTTGTTTCATTGATTGCCCTACGTGTGGCTTGTTGTTGGTTGGCCCCGACCAATATAAGAAGAGATTTGTTTCATTGATCGCCCTACGTGTGGCTTGTTGTTGGTTGGCCCCGACCATTATAAGAAGAGATTTGTCTCATTGATCGCCCTACGTGTGGCTTGTTGTTGGTTGGCCCCGACCAATATAAGAAGAGATTTGTCTCATTGATTGCCCTACGTGTGGCTTGTTGTTGGTTGGCCCCGACCAATATAAGAAGAGATTTGTTTCATTGATCGCCCTACGTGTGGCTTGTTGTTGGTTGGCCCCGACCAATATAAGAAGAGATTTGTTTCATTGATTGCCCTACGTGTGGCTTGTTGCTGGTTGGCCCCGACCAATATAAGAAGAGATTTGTTTCATTGATCGCCCTACGTGTGGCTTGTTGATGGTTGGCCCCGACCAATATAAGAAGAGATTTGTTTCATTGATCGCCCTACGTGTGGCTTGTTGTTGGTTGGCCCCGACCAATATAAGAAGAGATTTCTTTCATTGATCGCCCTACGTGTGGCTTGTTGTTGGTTGACCCCGACCAATATAAGAAGAGATTTGTTTCATTGATCGCCCTACGTGTGGCTTCTTGTTGGTTGGCCCCGACCAATATAAGAAGAGATTTGTTTCATTGATCGCCCTACATGTGGCTTGTTGTTGGTTGGCCCCGACCAATATAAGAAGAGATTTGTTTCATTGATTGCCCTACGTGTGGCTTGTTGTTGGTTGGCCCCGACCAATATAAGAAGAGATTTGTTTCATTGATCGCCCTACGTGTGGCTTGTTGATGGTTGGCCCCGACCAATATAAGAAGAGATTTGTCTCATTGATTGCCCTACGTGTGGCTTGTTGATGGTTGGCCCCGACCAATATAAGAAGAGATTTGTCTCATTGATCGCCCTACGTGTGGCTTGTTGTTGGTTGGCCCCGACCAATATAAGAAGAGATTTGTTTCATTGATTGCCCTACGTGTGGCTTGTTGCTGGTTGGCCCCGACCAATATAAGAAGAGATTTGTTTCATTGATCGCCCTACGTGTGGCTTGTTGTTGGTTGGCCCCGACCAATATAAGAAGAGATTTGTTTCATTGATCACCCTACGTGTGGCTTGTTGTTGGTTGGCCCCGACCAATATAAGAAGAGATTTGTCTCATTGATCGCCCTACGTGTGGCTTGTTGATGGTTGGCCCCGACCAATATAAGAAGAGATTTGTTTCATTGATTGCCCTACGTGTGGCTTGTTGATGGTTGGCCCCGACCAATATAAGAAGAGATTTGTCTCATTGATCGCCCTACGTGTGGCTTGTTGTTGGTTGGCCCCGACCAATATAAGAAGAGATTTGTTTCATTGATCGCCCTACGTGTGGCTTGTTGATGGTTGGCCCCGACCAATATAAGAAGAGATTTGTCTCATTGATTGCCCTACGTGTGGCTTGTTGATGGTTGGCCCCGACCAATATAAGAAGAGATTTGTCTCATTGATTGCCCTACGTGTGGCTTGTTGATGGTTGGCCCCGACCAATATAAGAAGAGATTTGTCTCATTGATCGCCCTACGTGTGGCTTGTTGTTGGTTGGCCCCGACCAATATAAGAAGAGATTTGTTTCATTGATCGCCCTACGTGTGGCTTGTTGTTGGTTGGCCCCGACCAATATAAGAAGAGATTTGTCTCATTGATCGCCCTACGTGTGGCTTGTTGTTGGTTGGCCCCGACCAATATAAGAAGAGATTTGTCTCATTGATTGCCCTACGTGTGGCTTGTTGATGGTTGGCCCCGACCAATATAAGAAGAGATTTGTCTCATTGATTGCCCTACGTGTGGCTTGTTGATGGTTGGCCCCGACCAATATAAGAAGAGATTTGTTTCATTGATTGCCCTACGTGTGGCTTGTTGTTGGTTGGCCCCGACCAATATAAGAAGAGATTTGTTTCATTGATTGCCCTATGTGTGGCTTGTTGTTGGTTGGCCCCGACCAATATAAGAAGAGATTTGTTTCATTGATCGCCCTACGTGTGGCTTGTTGTTGGTTGGCCCCGACCAATATAAGAAGAGATTTGTTTCATTGATCGCCCTACGTGTGGCTTGTTGTTGGTTGGCCCCGACCAATATAAGAAGAGATTTGTCTCATTGATTGCCCTACGTGTGGCTTGTTGATGGTTGGCCCCGACCAATATAAGAAGAGATTTGTTTCATTGATTGCCCTACGTGTGGCTTGTTTTTGGTTGGCCCCGACCAATATAAGAAGAGATTTGTTTCATTGATTGCCCTACGTGTGGCTTGTTGTTGGTTGGCCCCGACCAATATAAGAAGAGATTTGTTTCATTGATCGCCCTACGTGTGGCTTGTTGTTGGTTGGCCCCGACCAATATAAGAAGAGATTTGTTTCATTGATTGCCCTACGTGTGGCTTGTTGTTGGTTGGCCCCGACCAATATAAGAAGAGATTTGTTTCATTGATTGCCCTACGTGTGGCTTGTTGTTGGTTGGCCCCGACCAATATAAGAAGAGATTTGTTTCATTGATCGCCCTACGTGTGGCTTGTTGATGGTTGGCCCCGACCAATATAAGAAGAGATTTGTTTCATTGATCGCCCTACGTGTGGCTTGTTGTTGGTTGACCCCGACCAATATAAGAAGAGATTTGTTTCATTGATTGCCCTACGTGTGGCTTGTTGATGGTTGGCCCCGACCAATATAAGAAGAGATTTGTCTCATTGATCGCCCTACGTGTGGCTTGTTGCTGGTTGGCCCCGACCAATATAAGAAGAGATTTGTCTCATTGATCGCCCTACGTGTGGCTTGTTGTTGGTTGGCCCCGACCAATATAAGAAGAGATTTGTTTCATTGATCGCCCTACGTGTGGCTTGTTGTTGGTTGGCCCCGACCAATATAAGAAGAGATTTGTTTCATTGATTGCCCTACGTGTGGCTTGTTGATGGTTGGCCCCGACCAATATAAGAAGAGATTTGTTTCATTGATTGCCCTACGTGTGGCTTGTTGATGGTTGGCCCCGACCAATATAAGAAGAGATTTGTCTCATTGATCGCCCTACGTGTGGCTTGTTGATGGTTGGCCCCGACCAATATAAGAAGAGATTTGTTTCATTGATTGCCCTACGTGTGGCTTGTTGATGGTTGGCCCCGACCAATATAAGAAGAGATTTGTTTCATTGATCGCCCTACGTGTGGCTTGTTGATGGTTGGCCCCGACCAATATAAGAAGAGATTTGTCTCATTGATCGCCCTACGTGTGGCTTGTTGTTGGTTGGCCCCGACCAATATAAGAAGAGATTTGTTTCATTGATTGCCCTACGTGTGGCTTGTTGATGGTTGGCCCCGACCAATATAAGAAGAGATTTGTTTCATTGATTGCCCTACGTGTGGCTTGTTGTTGGTTGGCCCCGACCAATATAAGAAGAGATTTGTCTCATTGATCGCCCTACGTGTGGCTTGTTGTTGGTTGGCCCCGACCAATATAAGAAGAGATTTGTCTCATTGATTGCCCTACGTGTGGCTTGTTGATGGTTGGCCCCGACCAATATAAGAAGAGATTTGTCTCATTGATTGCCCTACTTGTGGCTTGTTGATGGTTGGCCCCGACCAATATAAGAAGAGATTTGTCTCATTGATCGCCCTACGTGTGGCTTGTTGTTGGTTGACCCTGACCAATATAAGAAGAGATTTGTTTCATTGATTGCCCTACGTGTGGCTTGTTGATGGTTGGCCCCGACCAATATAAGAAGAGATTTGTTTCATTGATTGCCCTACGTGTGGCTTGTTGTTGGTTGGCCCCGACCAATATAAGAAGAGATTTGTTTCATTGATCGCCCTACGTGTGGCTTGTTGTTGGTTGGCCCCGACCAATATAAGAAGAGATTTGTTTCGTTGATTGCCCTACGTGTGGCTTGTTGTTGGTTGGCCCCGACCAATATAAGAAGAGATTTGTTTCATTGATTGCCCTACGTGTGGCTTGTGGTTGGTTGGCCCCGACCAATATAAGAAGAGATTTGTTTCATTGATCGCCCTACGTGTGGCTTGTTGATGGTTGGCCCCGACCAATATAAGAAGAGATTTGTTTCATTGATCGCCCTACGTGTGGCTTGTTGTTGGTTGACCCCGACCAATATAAGAAGAGATTTGTTTCATTGATTGCCCTACGTGTGGCTTGTTGATGGTTGCCCCGACCAATATAAGAAGAGATTTGTCTCATTGATCGCCCTACGTGTGGCTTGTTGCTGGTTGGCCCCGACCAATATAAGAAGAGATTTGTCTCATTGATCGCCCTACGTGTGGCTTGTTGTTGGTTGGCCCCGACCAATATAAGAAGAGATTTGTTTCATTGATCGCCCTACGTGTGGCTTGTTGTTGGTTGGCCCCGACCAATATAAGAAGAGATTTGTTTCATTGATTGCCCTACGTGTGGCTTGTTGATGGTTGGCCCCGACCAATATAAGAAGAGATTTGTTTCATTGATTGCCCTACGTGTGGCTTGTTGATGGTTGGCCCCGACCAATATAAGAAGAGATTTGTCTCATTGATCGCCCTACGTGTGGCTTGTTGATGGTTGGCCCCGACCAATATAAGAAGAGATTTGTTTCATTGATTGCCCTACGTGTGGCTTGTTGATGGTTGGCCCCGACCAATATAAGAAGAGATTTGTTTCATTGATCGCCCTACGTGTGGCTTGTTGATGGTTGGCCCCGACCAATATAAGAAGAGATTTGTCTCATTGATCGCCCTACGTGTGGCTTGTTGTTGGTTGGCCCCGACCAATATAAGAAGAGATTTGTTTCATTGATTGCCCTACGTGTGGCTTGTTGATGGTTGGCCCCAACCAATATAAGAAGAGATTTGTTTCATTGATTGCCCTACGTGTGGCTTGTTGTTGGTTGGCCCCGACCAATATAAGAAGAGATTTGTCTCATTGATCGCCCTACGTGTGGCTTGTTGTTGGTTGGCCCCGACCAATATAAGAAGAGATTTGTCTCATTGATTGCCCTACGTGTGGCTTGTTGATGGTTGGCCCCGACCAATATAAGAAGAGATTTGTCTCATTGATTGCCCTACTTGTGGCTTGTTGATGGTTGGCCCCGACCAATATAAGAAGAGATTTGTCTCATTGATCGCCCTACGTGTGGCTTGTTGTTGGTTGACCCTGACCAATATAAGAAGAGATTTGTTTCATTGATTGCCCTACGTGTGGCTTGTTGATGGTTGGCCCCGACCAATATAAGAAGAGATTTGTTTCATTGATTGCCCTACGTGTGGCTTGTTGTTGGTTGGCCCCGACCAATATAAGAAGAGATTTGTTTCATTGATCGCCCTACGTGTGGCTTGTTGTTGGTTGGCCCCGACCAATATAAGAAGAGATTTGTTTCATTGATTGCCCTACGTGTGGCTTGTTGTTGGTTGGCCCCGACCAATATAAGAAGAGATTTGTTTCATTGATTGCCCTACGTGTGGCTTGTTGTTGGTTGGCCCCGACCAATATAAGAAGAGATTTGTTTCATTGATCGCCCTACGTGTGGCTTGTTGATGGTTGGCCCCGACCAATATAAGAAGAGATTTGTTTCATTGATCGCCCTACGTGTGGCTTGTTGTTGGTTGACCCCGACCAATATAAGAAGAGATTTGTTTCATTGATTGCCCTACGTGTGGCTTGTTGATGGTTGGCCCCGACCAATATAAGAAGAGATTTGTCTCATTGATCGCCCTACGTGTGGCTTGTTGCTGGTTGGCCCCGACCAATATAAGAAGAGATTTGTCTCATTGATCGCCCTACGTGTGGCTTGTTGTTGGTTGGCCCCGACCAATATAAGAAGAGATTTGTTTCATTGATCGCCCTACGTGTGGCTTGTTGTTGGTTGGCCCCGACCAATATAAGAAGAGATTTGTTTCATTGATTGCCCTATGTGTGGCTTGTTGTTGGTTGGCCCCGACCAATATAAGAAGAGATTTGATTCATTGATCGCCCTACGTGTGGCTTGTTGTTGGTTGGCCCCGACCAATATAAGAAGAGATTTGTTTCA
Source organism: Meconema thalassinum (assembly GCA_946902985.2). Taxonomy (NCBI): domain Eukaryota; kingdom Metazoa; phylum Arthropoda; class Insecta; order Orthoptera; family Tettigoniidae; genus Meconema; species Meconema thalassinum. The sequence goes on along the minus strand of OX336399.1, from coordinate 159,131,662 downwards.
TTGATCGCCCTACGTGTGGCTTGTTGTTGGTTGGCCCCGACCAATATAAGAAGAGATTTGTTTCATTGATCGCCCTACGTGTGGCTTGTTGTTGGTTGGCCCCGACCAATATAAGAAGAGATTGTTTCATTGATCTCCCTACGTGTGGCTTGTTGATGGTTGGCCCCGACCAATATAAGAAGAGATTTGTCTCATTGATTGCCCTACGTGTGGCTTGTTGATGGTTGGCCCCGACCAATATAAGAAGAGATTTGTTTCATTGATTGCCCTACGTGTGGCTTGTTGATGGTTGGCCCCGACCAATATAAGAAGAGATTTGTCTCATTGATCGCCCTACGTGTGGCTTGTTGATGGTTGGCCCCGACCAATATAAGAAGAGATTTGTTTCATTGATTGCCCTACGTGTGGCTTGTTGATGGTTGGCCCCGACCAATATAAGAAGAGATTTGTTTCATTGATCGCCCTACGTGTGGCTTGTTGATGGTTGGCCCCGACCAATATAAGAAGAGATTTGTCTCATTGATCGCCCTACGTGTGGCTTGTTGTTGGTTGGCCCCGACCAATATAAGAAGAGATTTGTTTCATTGATTGCCCTACGTGTGGCTTGTTGATGGTTGGCCCCGACCAATATAAGAAGAGATTTGTTTCATTGATTGCCCTACGTGTGGCTTGTTGTTGGTTGGCCCCGACCAATATAAGAAGAGATTTGTCTCATTGATCGCCCTACGTGTGGCTTGTTGTTGGTTGGCCCCGACCAATATAAGAAGAGATTTGTCTCATTGATTGCCCTACGTGTGGCTTGTTGATGGTTGGCCCCGACCAATATAAGAAGAGATTTGTCTCATTGATTGCCCTACTTGTGGCTTGTTGATGGTTGGCCCCGACCAATATAAGAAGAGATTTGTCTCATTGATCGCCCTACGTGTGGCTTGTTGTTGGTTGGCCCCGACCAATATAAGAAGAGATTTGTTTCATTGATTGCCCTACGTGTGGCTTGTTGTTGGTTGGCCCCGACCAATATAAGAAGAGATTTGTTTCATTGATTGCCCTACGTGTGGCTTGTTGTTGGTTGGCCCCGACCAATATAAGAAGAGATTTGTCTCATTGATTGCCCTACGTGTGGCTTGTTGTTGGTTGGCCCCGACCAATATAAGAAGAGATTTGTTTCATTGATCGCCCTACGTGTGGCTTGTTGATGGTTGGCCCCGACCAATATAAGAAGAGATTTGTCTCATTGATCGCCCTACGTGTGGCTTGTTGTTGGTTGGCCCCGACCAATATAAGAAGAGATTTGTTTCATTGATCGCCCTACGTGTGGCTTGATGTTGGTTGGCCCCGACCAATATAAGAAGAGATTTGTTTCATTGATTGCCCTACGTGTGGCTTGTTGATGGTTGGCCCCGACCAATATAAGAAGAGATTTGTTTCATTGATTGCCCTACGTGTGGCTTGTTGATGGTTGGCCCCGACCAATATAAGAAGAGATTTGTCTCATTGATCGCCCTACGTGTGGCTTGTTGATGGTTGGCCCCGACCAATATAAGAAGAGATTTGTTTCATTGATTGCCCTACGTGTGGCTTGTTGATGGTTGGCCCCGACCAATATAAGAAGAGATTTGTTTCATTGATCGCCCTACGTGTGGCTTGTTGATGGTTGGCCCCGACCAATATAAGAAGAGATTTGTCTCATTGATCGCCCTACGTGTGGCTTGTTGTTGGTTGGCCCCGACCAATATAAGAAGAGATTTGTTTCATTGATTGCCCTACGTGTGGCTTGTTGATGGTTGGCCCCGACCAATATAAGAAGAGATTTGTTTCATTGATTGCCCTACGTGTGGCTTGTTGTTGGTTGGCCCCGACCAATATAAGAAGAGATTTGTCTCATTGATCGCCCTACGTGTGGCTTGTTGTTGGTTGGCCCCGACCAATATAAGAAGAGATTTGTCTCATTGATTGCCCTACGTGTGGCTTGTTGATGGTTGGCCCCGACCAATATAAGAAGAGATTTGTCTCATTGATTGCCCTACTTGTGGCTTGTTGATGGTTGGCCCCGACCAATAAAAGAAGAGATTTGTCTCATTGATCGCCCTACGTGTGGCTTGTTGTTGGTTGACCCTGACCAATATAAGAAGAGATTTGTTTCATTGATTGCCCTACGTGTGGCTTGTTGATGGTTGGCCCCGACCAATATAAGAAGAGATTTGTTTCATTGATTGCCCTACGTGTGGCTTGTTGTTGGTTGGCCCCGACCAATATAAGAAGAGATTTGTTTCATTGATCGCCCTACGTGTGGCTTGTTGTTGGTTGGCCCCGACCAATATAAGAAGAGATTTGTTTCATTGATTGCCCTACGTGTGGCTTGTTGTTGGTTGGCCCCGACCAATATAAGAAGAGATTTGTTTCATTGATTGCCCTACGTGTGGCTTGTTGTTGGTTGGCCCCGACCAATATAAGAAGAGATTTGTTTCATTGATCGCCCTACGTGTGGCTTGTTGATGGTTGGCCCCGACCAATATAAGAAGAGATTTGTTTCATTGATCGCCCTACGTGTGGCTTGTTGTTGGTTGACCCCGACCAATATAAGAAGAGATTTGTTTCATTGATTGCCCTACGTGTGGCTTGTTGATGGTTGGCCCCGACCAATATAAGAGGAGATTTGTCTCATTGATCGCCCTACGTGTGGCTTGTTGCTGGTTGGCCCCGACCAATATAAGAAGAGATTTGTCTCATTGATCGCCCTACGTGTGGCTTGTTGTTGGTTGGCCCCGACCAATATAAGAAGAGATTTGTTTCATTGATCGCCCTACGTGTGGCTTGTTGTTGGTTGGCCCCGACCAATATAAGAAGAGATTTGTTTCATTGATTGCCCTACGTGTGGCTTGTTGATGGTTGGCCCCGACCAATATAAGAAGAGATTTGTTTCATTGATTGCCCTACGTGTGGCTTGTTGATGGTTGGCCCCGACCAATATAAGAAGAGATTTGTCTCATTGATCGCCCTACGTGTGGCTTGTTGATGGTTGGCCCCGACCAATATAAGAAGAGATTTGTTTCATTGATTGCCCTACGTGTGGCTTGTTGATGGTTGGCCCCGACCAATATAAGAAGAGATTTGTTTCATTGATCGCCCTACGTGTGGCTTGTTGATGGTTGGCCCCGACCAATATAAGAAGAGATTTGTCTCATTGATCGCCCTACGTGTGGCTTGTTGTTGGTTGGCCCCGACCAATATAAGAAGAGATTTGTTTCATTGATTGCCCTACGTGTGGCTTGTTGATGGTTGGCCCCAACCAATATAAGAAGAGATTTGTTTCATTGATTGCCCTACGTGTGGCTTGTTGTTGGTTGGCCCCGACCAATATAAGAAGAGATTTGTCTCATTGATCGCCCTACGTGTGGCTTGTTGTTGGTTGGCCCCGACCAATATAAGAAGAGATTTGTCTCATTGATTGCCCTACGTGTGGCTTGTTGATGGTTGGCCCCGACCAATATAAGAAGAGATTTGTCTCATTGATTGCCCTACTTGTGGCTTGTTGATGGTTGGCCCCGACCAATATAAGAAGAGATTTGTCTCATTGATCGCCCTACGTGTGGCTTGTTGTTGGTTGACCCTGACCAATATAAGAAGAGATTTGTTTCATTGATTGCCCTACGTGTGGCTTGTTGATGGTTGGCCCCGACCAATATAAGAAGAGATTTGTCTCATTGATCGCCCTACGTGTGGCTTGTTGTTGGTTGGCCCCGACCAATATAAGAAGAGATTTGTTTCATTGATCGCCCTACGTGTGGCTTGTTGTTGGTTGGCCCCGACCAATATAAGAAGAGATTTGTCTCATTGATCGCCCTACGTGTGGCTTGTTGATGGTTGGCCCCGACCAATATAAGAAGAGATTTGTTTCATTGATTGCCCTACGTGGGGCTTGTTGATGGTTGACCTCAACCAATATAAGAAGAGATTTGTTTCATTGATCGCCCTACGTGTGGCTTGTTGTTGGTTGGCCCCGACCAATATAAGAAGAGATTTGTTTCATTGATTGCCCTATGTGTGGCTTGTTGTTGGTTGGCCCCGACCAATATAAGAAGAGATTTGTTTCATTGATCGCCCTACGTGTGGCTTGTTGTTGGTTGGCCCCGACCAATATAAGAAGAGATTTGTTTCATTGATCGCCCTACGTGTGGCTTGTTGTTGGTTGGCCCCGACCAATATAAGAAGAGATTTGTCTCATTGATTGCCCTACGTGTGGCTTGTTGATGGTTGGCCCCGACCAATATAAGAAGAGATTTGTTTCATTGATTGCCCTACGTGTGGCTTGTTGATGGTTGGCCCCGACCAATATAAGAAGAGATTTGTTTCATTGATCGCCCTACGTGTGGCTTGTTGATGGTTGGCCCCGACCAATATAAGAAGAGATTTGTCTCATTGATTGCCCTACGTGTGGCTTGTTGATGGTTGGCCCCGACCATTATAAGAAGAGATTTGTTTCATTGATTGCCCTACGTGTGGCTTGTTGATGGTTGGCCCCGACTAATATAAGAAGAGATTTGTTTCATTGATTGCCCTACGTGTGGCTTGTTGTTGGTTGGCCCCGACCAATATAAGAAGAGATTTGTTTCATTGATCGCCCTACGTGTGGCTTGTTGTTGGTTGGCCCCGACCATTATAAGAAGAGATTTGTCTCATTGATCGCCCTACGTGTGGCTTGTTGTTGGTTGGCCCCGACCAATATAAGAAGAGATTTGTCTCATTGATTGCCCTACGTGTGGCTTGTTGTTGGTTGGCCCCGACCAATATAAGAAGAGATTTGTTTCATTGATCGCCCTACGTGTGGCTTGTTGTTGGTTGGCCCCGACCAATATAAGAAGAGATTTGTTTCATTGATTGCCCTACGTGTGGCTTGTTGCTGGTTGGCCCCGACCAATATAAGAAGAGATTTGTTTCATTGATCGCCCTACGTGTGGCTTGTTGATGGTTGGCCCCGACCAATATAAGAAGAGATTTGTTTCATTGATCGCCCTACGTGTGGCTTGTTGTTGGTTGGCCCCGACCAATATAAGAAGAGATTTCTTTCATTGATCGCCCTACGTGTGGCTTGTTGTTGGTTGACCCCGACCAATATAAGAAGAGATTTGTTTCATTGATCGCCCTACGTGTGGCTTCTTGTTGGTTGGCCCCGACCAATATAAGAAGAGATTTGTTTCATTGATCGCCCTACATGTGGCTTGTTGTTGGTTGGCCCCGACCAATATAAGAAGAGATTTGTTTCATTGATTGCCCTACGTGTGGCTTGTTGTTGGTTGGCCCCGACCAATATAAGAAGAGATTTGTTTCATTGATCGCCCTACGTGTGGCTTGTTGATGGTTGGCCCCGACCAATATAAGAAGAGATTTGTCTCATTGATTGCCCTACGTGTGGCTTGTTGATGGTTGGCCCCGACCAATATAAGAAGAGATTTGTCTCATTGATCGCCCTACGTGTGGCTTGTTGTTGGTTGGCCCCGACCAATATAAGAAGAGATTTGTTTCATTGATTGCCCTACGTGTGGCTTGTTGCTGGTTGGCCCCGACCAATATAAGAAGAGATTTGTTTCATTGATCGCCCTACGTGTGGCTTGTTGTTGGTTGGCCCCGACCAATATAAGAAGAGATTTGTTTCATTGATCACCCTACGTGTGGCTTGTTGTTGGTTGGCCCCGACCAATATAAGAAGAGATTTGTCTCATTGATCGCCCTACGTGTGGCTTGTTGATGGTTGGCCCCGACCAATATAAGAAGAGATTTGTTTCATTGATTGCCCTACGTGTGGCTTGTTGATGGTTGGCCCCGACCAATATAAGAAGAGATTTGTCTCATTGATCGCCCTACGTGTGGCTTGTTGTTGGTTGGCCCCGACCAATATAAGAAGAGATTTGTTTCATTGATCGCCCTACGTGTGGCTTGTTGATGGTTGGCCCCGACCAATATAAGAAGAGATTTGTCTCATTGATTGCCCTACGTGTGGCTTGTTGATGGTTGGCCCCGACCAATATAAGAAGAGATTTGTCTCATTGATGGCCCTACGTGTGGCTTGTTGATGGTTGGCCCCGACCAATATAAGAAGAGATTTGTCTCATTGATCGCCCTACGTGTGGCTTGTTGTTGGTTGGCCCCGACCAATATAAGAAGAGATTTGTTTCATTGATCGCCCTACGTGTGGCTTGTTGTTGGTTGGCCCCGACCAATATAAGAAGAGATTTGTCTCATTGATCGCCCTACGTGTGGCTTGTTGTTGGTTGGCCCCGACCAATATAAGAAGAGATTTGTCTCATTGATTGCCCTACGTGTGGCTTGTTGATGGTTGGCCCCGACCAATATAAGAAGAGATTTGTCTCATTGATTGCCCTACGTGTGGCTTGTTGATGGTTGGCCCCGACCAATATAAGAAGAGATTTGTTTCATTGATTGCCCTACGTGTGGCTTGTTGTTGGTTGGCCCCGACCAATATAAGAAGAGATTTGTTTCATTGATTGCCCTATGTGTGGCTTGTTGTTGGTTGGCCCCGACCAATATAAGAAGAGATTTGTTTCATTGATCGCCCTACGTATGGCTTGTTGTTGGTTGGCCCCGACCAATATAAGAAGAGATTTGTTTCATTGATCGCCCTACGTGTGGCTTGTTGTTGGTTGGCCCCGACCAATATAAGAAGAGATTTGTCTCATTGATTGCCCTACGTGTGGCTTGTTGATGGTTGGCCCCGACCAATATAAGAAGAGATTTGTTTCATTGATTGCCCTACGTGTGGCTTGTTGATGGTTGGCCCCGACCAATATAAGAAGAGATTTGTCTCATTGATCGCCCTACGTGTGGCTTGTTGATGGTTGGCCCCGACCAATATAAGAAGAGATTTGTTTCATTGATTGCCCTACGTGTGGCTTGTTGATGGTTGGCCCCGACCAATATAAGAAGAGATTTGTTTCATTGATCGCCCTACGTGTGGCTTGTTGATGGTTGGCCCCGACCAATATAAGAAGAGATTTGTCTCATTGATCGCCCTACGTGTGGCTTGTTGTTGGTTGGCCCCGACCAATATAAGAAGAGATTTGTTTCATTGATTGCCCTACGTGTGGCTTGTTGATGGTTGGCCCCAACCAATATAAGAAGAGATTTGTTTCATTGATTGCCCTACGTGTGGCTTGTTGTTGGTTGGCCCCGACCAATATAAGAAGAGATTTGTCTCATTGATCGCCCTACGTGTGGCTTGTTGTTGGTTGGCCCCGACCAATATAAGAAGAGATTTGTCTCATTGATTGCCCTACGTGTGGCTTGTTGATGGTTGGCCCCGACCAATATAAGAAGAGATTTGTCTCATTGATTGCCCTACTTGTGGCTTGTTGATGGTTGGCCCCGACCAATATAAGAAGAGATTTGTCTCATTGATCGCCCTACGTGTGGCTTGTTGTTGGTTGACCCTGACCAATATAAGAAGAGATTTGTTTCATTGATTGCCCTACGTGTGGCTTGTTGATGGTTGGCCCCGACCAATATAAGAAGAGATTTGTCTCATTGATCGCCCTACGTGTGGCTTGTTGTTGGTTGGCCCCGACCAATATAAGAAGAGATTTGTTTCATTGATCGCCCTACGTGTGGCTTGTTGTTGGTTGGCCCCGACCAATATAAGAAGAGATTTGTCTCATTGATCGCCCTACGTGTGGCTTGTTGATGGTTGGCCCCGACCAATATAAGAAGAGATTTGTTTCATTGATTGCCCTACGTGGGGCTTGTTGATGGTTGACCTCAACCAATATAAGAAGAGATTTGTTTCATTGATCGCCCTACGTGTGGCTTGTTGTTGGTTGGCCCCGACCAATATAAGAAGAGATTTGTTTCATTGATTGCCCTATGTGTGGCTTGTTGTTGGTTGGCCCCGACCAATATAAGAAGAGATTTGTTTCATTGATCGCCCTACGTGTGGCTTGTTGTTGGTTGGCCCCGACCAATATAAGAAGAGATTTGTTTCATTGATCGCCCTACGTGTGGCTTGTTGTTGGTTGGCCCCGACCAATATAAGAAGAGATTTGTCTCATTGATTGCCCTACGTGTGGCTTGTTGATGGTTGGCCCCGACCAATATAAGAAGAGATTTGTTTCATTGATTGCCCTACGTGTGGCTTGTTGATGGTTGGCCCCGACCAATATAAGAAGAGATTTGTTTCATTGATCGCCCTACGTGTGGCTTGTTGATGGTTGGCCCCGACCAATATAAGAAGAGATTTGTCTCATTGATTGCCCTACGTGTGGCTTGTTGATGGTTGGCCCCGACCATTATAAGAAGAGATTTGTTTCATTGATTGCCCTACGTGTGGCTTGTTGATGGTTGGCCCCGACTAATATAAGAAGAGATTTGTTTCATTGATTGCCCTACGTGTGGCTTGTTGTTGGTTGGCCCCGACCAATATAAGAAGAGATTTGTTTCATTGATCGCCCTACGTGTGGCTTGTTGTTGGTTGGCCCCGACCATTATAAGAAGAGATTTGTCTCATTGATCGCCCTACGTGTGGCTTGTTGTTGGTTGGCCCCGACCAATATAAGAAGAGATTTGTCTCATTGATTGCCCTACGTGTGGCTTGTTGTTGGTTGGCCCCGACCAATATAAGAAGAGATTTGTTTCATTGATCGCCCTACGTGTGGCTTGTTGTTGGTTGGCCCCGACCAATATAAGAAGAGATTTGTTTCATTGATTGCCCTACGTGTGGCTTGTTGCTGGTTGGCCCCGACCAATATAAGAAGAGATTTGTTTCATTGATCGCCCTACGTGTGGCTTGTTGATGGTTGGCCCCGACCAATATAAGAAGAGATTTGTTTCATTGATCGCCCTACGTGTGGCTTGTTGTTGGTTGGCCCCGACCAATATAAGAAGAGATTTCTTTCATTGATCGCCCTACGTGTGGCTTGTTGTTGGTTGACCCCGACCAATATAAGAAGAGATTTGTTTCATTGATCGCCCTACGTGTGGCTTCTTGTTGGTTGGCCCCGACCAATATAAGAAGAGATTTGTTTCATTGATCGCCCTACATGTGGCTTGTTGTTGGTTGGCCCCGACCAATATAAGAAGAGATTTGTTTCATTGATTGCCCTACGTGTGGCTTGTTGTTGGTTGGCCCCGACCAATATAAGAAGAGATTTGTTTCATTGATCGCCCTACGTGTGGCTTGTTGATGGTTGGCCCCGACCAATATAAGAAGAGATTTGTCTCATTGATTGCCCTACGTGTGGCTTGTTGATGGTTGGCCCCGACCAATATAAGAAGAGATTTGTCTCATTGATCGCCCTACGTGTGGCTTGTTGTTGGTTGGCCCCGACCAATATAAGAAGAGATTTGTTTCATTGATTGCCCTACGTGTGGCTTGTTGCTGGTTGGCCCCGACCAATATAAGAAGAGATTTGTTTCATTGATCGCCCTACGTGTGGCTTGTTGTTGGTTGGCCCCGACCAATATAAGAAGAGATTTGTTTCATTGATCACCCTACGTGTGGCTTGTTGTTGGTTGGCCCCGACCAATATAAGAAGAGATTTGTCTCATTGATCGCCCTACGTGTGGCTTGTTGATGGTTGGCCCCGACCAATATAAGAAGAGATTTGTTTCATTGATTGCCCTACGTGTGGCTTGTTGATGGTTGGCCCCGACCAATATAAGAAGAGATTTGTCTCATTGATCGCCCTACGTGTGGCTTGTTGTTGGTTGGCCCCGACCAATATAAGAAGAGATTTGTTTCATTGATCGCCCTACGTGTGGCTTGTTGATGGTTGGCCCCGACCAATATAAGAAGAGATTTGTCTCATTGATTGCCCTACGTGTGGCTTGTTGATGGTTGGCCCCGACCAATATAAGAAGAGATTTGTCTCATTGATGGCCCTACGTGTGGCTTGTTGATGGTTGGCCCCGACCAATATAAGAAGAGATTTGTCTCATTGATCGCCCTACGTGTGGCTTGTTGTTGGTTGGCCCCGACCAATATAAGAAGAGATTTGTTTCATTGATCGCCCTACGTGTGGCTTGTTGTTGGTTGGCCCCGACCAATATAAGAAGAGATTTGTCTCATTGATCGCCCTACGTGTGGCTTGTTGTTGGTTGGCCCCGACCAATATAAGAAGAGATTTGTCTCATTGATTGCCCTACGTGTGGCTTGTTGATGGTTGGCCCCGACCAATATAAGAAGAGATTTGTCTCATTGATTGCCCTACGTGTGGCTTGTTGATGGTTGGCCCCGACCAATATAAGAAGAGATTTGTTTCATTGATTGCCCTACGTGTGGCTTGTTGTTGGTTGGCCCCGACCAATATAAGAAGAGATTTGTTTCATTGATTGCCCTATGTGTGGCTTGTTGTTGGTTGGCCCCGACCAATATAAGAAGAGATTTGTTTCATTGATCGCCCTACGTATGGCTTGTTGTTGGTTGGCCCCGACCAATATAAGAAGAGATTTGTTTCATTGATCGCCCTACGTGTGGCTTGTTGTTGGTTGGCCCCGACCAATATAAGAAGAGATTTGTCTCATTGATTGCCCTACGTGTGGCTTGTTGATGGTTGGCCCCGACCAATATAAGAAGAGATTTGTTTCATTGATTGCCCTACGTGTGGCTTGTTTTTGGTTGGCCCCGACCAATATAAGAAGAGATTTGTTTCATTGATTGCCCTACGTGTGGCTTGTTGTTGGTTGGCCCCGACCAATATAAGAAGAGATTTGTTTCATTGATCGCCCTACGTGTGGCTTGTTGTTGGTTGGCCCCGACCAATATAAGAAGAGATTTGTTTCATTGATTGCCCTACGTGTGGCTTGTTGTTGGTTGGCCCCGACCAATATAAGAAGAGATTTGTTTCATTGATTGCCCTACGTGTGGCTTGTTGTTGGTTGGCCCCGACCAATATAAGAAGAGATTTGTTTCATTGATCGCCCTACGTGTGGCTTGTTGATGGTTGGCCCCGACCAATATAAGAAGAGATTTGTTTCATTGATCGCCCTACGTGTGGCTTGTTGTTGGTTGACCCCGACCAATATAAGAAGAGATTTGTTTCATTGATTGCCCTACGTGTGGCTTGTTGATGGTTGGCCCCGACCAATATAAGAAGAGATTTGTCTCATTGATCGCCCTACGTGTGGCTTGTTGCTGGTTGGCCCCGACCAATATAAGAAGAGATTTGTCTCATTGATCGCCCTACGTGTGGCTTGTTGTTGGTTGGCCCCGACCAATATAAGAAGAGATTTGTTTCATTGATCGCCCTACGTGTGGCTTGTTGTTGGTTGGCCCCGACCAATATAAGAAGAGATTTGTTTCATTGATTGCCCTATGTGTGGCTTGTTGTTGGTTGGCCCCGACCAATATAAGAAGAGATTTGATTCATTGATCGCCCTACGTGTGGCTTGTTGTTGGTTGGCCCCGACCAATATAAGAAGAGATTTGTTTCATTGATCGCCCTACGTGTGGCTTGTTGTTGGTTGGCCCCGACCAATATAAGAAGAGATTTGTTTCATTGATCGCCCTACGTGTGGCTTGTTGTTGGTTGGCCCCGACCAATATAAGAAGAGATTGTTTCATTGATCTCCCTACGTGTGGCTTGTTGATGGTTGGCCCCGACCAATATAAGAAGAGATTTGTCTCATTGATTGCCCTACGTGTGGCTTGTTGATGGTTGGCCCCGACCAATATAAGAAGAGATTTGTTTCATTGATTGCCCTACGTGTGGCTTGTTGATGGTTGGCCCCGACCAATATAAGAAGAGATTTGTCTCATTGATCGCCCTACGTGTGGCTTGTTGATGGTTGGCCCCGACCAATATAAGAAGAGATTTGTTTCATTGATTGCCCTACGTGTGGCTTGTTGATGGTTGGCCCCGACCAATATAAGAAGAGATTTGTTTCATTGATCGCCCTACGTGTGGCTTGTTGATGGTTGGCCCCGACCAATATAAGAAGAGATTTGTCTCATTGATCGCCCTACGTGTGGCTTGTTGTTGGTTGGCCCCGACCAATATAAGAAGAGATTTGTTTCATTGATTGCCCTACGTGTGGCTTGTTGATGGTTGGCCCCGACCAATATAAGAAGAGATTTGTTTCATTGATTGCCCTACGTGTGGCTTGTTGTTGGTTGGCCCCGACCAATATAAGAAGAGATTTGTCTCATTGATCGCCCTACGTGTGGCTTGTTGTTGGTTGGCCCCGACCAATATAAGAAGAGATTTGTCTCATTGATTGCCCTACGTGTGGCTTGTTGATGGTTGGCCCCGACCAATATAAGAAGAGATTTGTCTCATTGATTGCCCTACTTGTGGCTTGTTGATGGTTGGCCCCGACCAATATAAGAAGAGATTTGTCTCATTGATCGCCCTACGTGTGGCTTGTTGTTGGTTGGCCCCGACCAATATAAGAAGAGATTTGTTTCATTGATTGCCCTACGTGTGGCTTGTTGTTGGTTGGCCCCGACCAATATAAGAAGAGATTTGTTTCATTGATTGCCCTACGTGTGGCTTGTTGTTGGTTGGCCCCGACCAATATAAGAAGAGATTTGTCTCATTGATTGCCCTACGTGTGGCTTGTTGTTGGTTGGCCCCGACCAATATAAGAAGAGATTTGTTTCATTGATCGCCCTACGTGTGGCTTGTTGATGGTTGGCCCCGACCAATATAAGAAGAGATTTGTCTCATTGATCGCCCTACGTGTGGCTTGTTGTTGGTTGGCCCCGACCAATATAAGAAGAGATTTGTTTCATTGATCGCCCTACGTGTGGCTTGATGTTGGTTGGCCCCGACCAATATAAGAAGAGATTTGTTTCATTGATTGCCCTACGTGTGGCTTGTTGATGGTTGGCCCCGACCAATATAAGAAGAGATTTGTTTCATTGATTGCCCTACGTGTGGCTTGTTGATGGTTGGCCCCGACCAATATAAGAAGAGATTTGTCTCATTGATCGCCCTACGTGTGGCTTGTTGATGGTTGGCCCCGACCAATATAAGAAGAGATTTGTTTCATTGATTGCCCTACGTGTGGCTTGTTGATGGTTGGCCCCGACCAATATAAGAAGAGATTTGTTTCATTGATCGCCCTACGTGTGGCTTGTTGATGGTTGGCCCCGACCAATATAAGAAGAGATTTGTCTCATTGATCGCCCTACGTGTGGCTTGTTGTTGGTTGGCCCCGACCAATATAAGAAGAGATTTGTTTCATTGATTGCCCTACGTGTGGCTTGTTGATGGTTGGCCCCGACCAATATAAGAAGAGATTTGTTTCATTGATTGCCCTACGTGTGGCTTGTTGTTGGTTGGCCCCGACCAATATAAGAAGAGATTTGTCTCATTGATCGCCCTACGTGTGGCTTGTTGTTGGTTGGCCCCGACCAATATAAGAAGAGATTTGTCTCATTGATTGCCCTACGTGTGGCTTGTTGATGGTTGGCCCCGACCAATATAAGAAGAGATTTGTCTCATTGATTGCCCTACTTGTGGCTTGTTGATGGTTGGCCCCGACCAATAAAAGAAGAGATTTGTCTCATTGATCGCCCTACGTGTGGCTTGTTGTTGGTTGACCCTGACCAATATAAGAAGAGATTTGTTTCATTGATTGCCCTACGTGTGGCTTGTTGATGGTTGGCCCCGACCAATATAAGAAGAGATTTGTTTCATTGATTGCCCTACGTGTGGCTTGTTGTTGGTTGGCCCCGACCAATATAAGAAGAGATTTGTTTCATTGATCGCCCTACGTGTGGCTTGTTGTTGGTTGGCCCCGACCAATATAAGAAGAGATTTGTTTCATTGATTGCCCTACGTGTGGCTTGTTGTTGGTTGGCCCCGACCAATATAAGAAGAGATTTGTTTCATTGATTGCCCTACGTGTGGCTTGTTGTTGGTTGGCCCCGACCAATATAAGAAGAGATTTGTTTCATTGATCGCCCTACGTGTGGCTTGTTGATGGTTGGCCCCGACCAATATAAGAAGAGATTTGTTTCATTGATCGCCCTACGTGTGGCTTGTTGTTGGTTGACCCCGACCAATATAAGAAGAGATTTGTTTCATTGATTGCCCTACGTGTGGCTTGTTGATGGTTGGCCCCGACCAATATAAGAGGAGATTTGTCTCATTGATCGCCCTACGTGTGGCTTGTTGCTGGTTGGCCCCGACCAATATAAGAAGAGATTTGTCTCATTGATCGCCCTACGTGTGGCTTGTTGTTGGTTGGCCCCGACCAATATAAGAAGAGATTTGTTTCATTGATCGCCCTACGTGTGGCTTGTTGTTGGTTGGCCCCGACCAATATAAGAAGAGATTTGTTTCATTGATTGCCCTACGTGTGGCTTGTTGATGGTTGGCCCCGACCAATATAAGAAGAGATTTGTTTCATTGATTGCCCTACGTGTGGCTTGTTGATGGTTGGCCCCGACCAATATAAGAAGAGATTTGTCTCATTGATCGCCCTACGTGTGGCTTGTTGATGGTTGGCCCCGACCAATATAAGAAGAGATTTGTTTCATTGATTGCCCTACGTGTGGCTTGTTGATGGTTGGCCCCGACCAATATAAGAAGAGATTTGTTTCATTGATCGCCCTACGTGTGGCTTGTTGATGGTTGGCCCCGACCAATATAAGAAGAGATTTGTCTCATTGATCGCCCTACGTGTGGCTTGTTGTTGGTTGGCCCCGACCAATATAAGAAGAGATTTGTTTCATTGATTGCCCTACGTGTGGCTTGTTGATGGTTGGCCCCAACCAATATAAGAAGAGATTTGTTTCATTGATTGCCCTACGTGTGGCTTGTTGTTGGTTGGCCCCGACCAATATAAGAAGAGATTTGTCTCATTGATCGCCCTACGTGTGGCTTGTTGTTGGTTGGCCCCGACCAATATAAGAAGAGATTTGTCTCATTGATTGCCCTACGTGTGGCTTGTTGATGGTTGGCCCCGACCAATATAAGAAGAGATTTGTCTCATTGATTGCCCTACTTGTGGCTTGTTGATGGTTGGCCCCGACCAATATAAGAAGAGATTTGTCTCATTGATCGCCCTACGTGTGGCTTGTTGTTGGTTGACCCTGACCAATATAAGAAGAGATTTGTTTCATTGATTGCCCTACGTGTGGCTTGTTGATGGTTGGCCCCGACCAATATAAGAAGAGATTTGTCTCATTGATCGCCCTACGTGTGGCTTGTTGTTGGTTGGCCCCGACCAATATAAGAAGAGATTTGTTTCATTGATCGCCCTACGTGTGGCTTGTTGTTGGTTGGCCCCGACCAATATAAGAAGAGATTTGTCTCATTGATCGCCCTACGTGTGGCTTGTTGATGGTTGGCCCCGACCAATATAAGAAGAGATTTGTTTCATTGATTGCCCTACGTGGGGCTTGTTGATGGTTGACCTCAACCAATATAAGAAGAGATTTGTTTCATTGATCGCCCTACGTGTGGCTTGTTGTTGGTTGGCCCCGACCAATATAAGAAGAGATTTGTTTCATTGATTGCCCTATGTGTGGCTTGTTGTTGGTTGGCCCCGACCAATATAAGAAGAGATTTGTTTCATTGATCGCCCTACGTGTGGCTTGTTGTTGGTTGGCCCCGACCAATATAAGAAGAGATTTGTTTCATTGATCGCCCTACGTGTGGCTTGTTGTTGGTTGGCCCCGACCAATATAAGAAGAGATTTGTCTCATTGATTGCCCTACGTGTGGCTTGTTGATGGTTGGCCCCGACCAATATAAGAAGAGATTTGTTTCATTGATTGCCCTACGTGTGGCTTGTTGATGGTTGGCCCCGACCAATATAAGAAGAGATTTGTTTCATTGATCGCCCTACGTGTGGCTTGTTGATGGTTGGCCCCGACCAATATAAGAAGAGATTTGTCTCATTGATTGCCCTACGTGTGGCTTGTTGATGGTTGGCCCCGACCATTATAAGAAGAGATTTGTTTCATTGATTGCCCTACGTGTGGCTTGTTGATGGTTGGCCCCGACTAATATAAGAAGAGATTTGTTTCATTGATTGCCCTACGTGTGGCTTGTTGTTGGTTGGCCCCGACCAATATAAGAAGAGATTTGTTTCATTGATCGCCCTACGTGTGGCTTGTTGTTGGTTGGCCCCGACCATTATAAGAAGAGATTTGTCTCATTGATCGCCCTACGTGTGGCTTGTTGTTGGTTGGCCCCGACCAATATAAGAAGAGATTTGTCTCATTGATTGCCCTACGTGTGGCTTGTTGTTGGTTGGCCCCGACCAATATAAGAAGAGATTTGTTTCATTGATCGCCCTACGTGTGGCTTGTTGTTGGTTGGCCCCGACCAATATAAGAAGAGATTTGTTTCATTGATTGCCCTACGTGTGGCTTGTTGCTGGTTGGCCCCGACCAATATAAGAAGAGATTTGTTTCATTGATCGCCCTACGTGTGGCTTGTTGATGGTTGGCCCCGACCAATATAAGAAGAGATTTGTTTCATTGATCGCCCTACGTGTGGCTTGTTGTTGGTTGGCCCCGACCAATATAAGAAGAGATTTCTTTCATTGATCGCCCTACGTGTGGCTTGTTGTTGGTTGACCCCGACCAATATAAGAAGAGATTTGTTTCATTGATCGCCCTACGTGTGGCTTCTTGTTGGTTGGCCCCGACCAATATAAGAAGAGATTTGTTTCATTGATCGCCCTACATGTGGCTTGTTGTTGGTTGGCCCCGACCAATATAAGAAGAGATTTGTTTCATTGATTGCCCTACGTGTGGCTTGTTGTTGGTTGGCCCCGACCAATATAAGAAGAGATTTGTTTCATTGATCGCCCTACGTGTGGCTTGTTGATGGTTGGCCCCGACCAATATAAGAAGAGATTTGTCTCATTGATTGCCCTACGTGTGGCTTGTTGATGGTTGGCCCCGACCAATATAAGAAGAGATTTGTCTCATTGATCGCCCTACGTGTGGCTTGTTGTTGGTTGGCCCCGACCAATATAAGAAGAGATTTGTTTCATTGATTGCCCTACGTGTGGCTTGTTGCTGGTTGGCCCCGACCAATATAAGAAGAGATTTGTTTCATTGATCGCCCTACGTGTGGCTTGTTGTTGGTTGGCCCCGACCAATATAAGAAGAGATTTGTTTCATTGATCACCCTACGTGTGGCTTGTTGTTGGTTGGCCCCGACCAATATAAGAAGAGATTTGTCTCATTGATCGCCCTACGTGTGGCTTGTTGATGGTTGGCCCCGACCAATATAAGAAGAGATTTGTTTCATTGATTGCCCTACGTGTGGCTTGTTGATGGTTGGCCCCGACCAATATAAGAAGAGATTTGTCTCATTGATCGCCCTACGTGTGGCTTGTTGTTGGTTGGCCCCGACCAATATAAGAAGAGATTTGTTTCATTGATCGCCCTACGTGTGGCTTGTTGATGGTTGGCCCCGACCAATATAAGAAGAGATTTGTCTCATTGATTGCCCTACGTGTGGCTTGTTGATGGTTGGCCCCGACCAATATAAGAAGAGATTTGTCTCATTGATGGCCCTACGTGTGGCTTGTTGATGGTTGGCCCCGACCAATATAAGAAGAGATTTGTCTCATTGATCGCCCTACGTGTGGCTTGTTGTTGGTTGGCCCCGACCAATATAAGAAGAGATTTGTTTCATTGATCGCCCTACGTGTGGCTTGTTGTTGGTTGGCCCCGACCAATATAAGAAGAGATTTGTCTCATTGATCGCCCTACGTGTGGCTTGTTGTTGGTTGGCCCCGACCAATATAAGAAGAGATTTGTCTCATTGATTGCCCTACGTGTGGCTTGTTGATGGTTGGCCCCGACCAATATAAGAAGAGATTTGTCTCATTGATTGCCCTACGTGTGGCTTGTTGATGGTTGGCCCCGACCAATATAAGAAGAGATTTGTTTCATTGATTGCCCTACGTGTGGCTTGTTGTTGGTTGGCCCCGACCAATATAAGAAGAGATTTGTTTCATTGATTGCCCTATGTGTGGCTTGTTGTTGGTTGGCCCCGACCAATATAAGAAGAGATTTGTTTCATTGATCGCCCTACGTATGGCTTGTTGTTGGTTGGCCCCGACCAATATAAGAAGAGATTTGTTTCATTGATCGCCCTACGTGTGGCTTGTTGTTGGTTGGCCCCGACCAATATAAGAAGAGATTTGTCTCATTGATTGCCCTACGTGTGGCTTGTTGATGGTTGGCCCCGACCAATATAAGAAGAGATTTGTTTCATTGATTGCCCTACGTGTGGCTTGTTTTTGGTTGGCCCCGACCAATATAAGAAGAGATTTGTTTCATTGATTGCCCTACGTGTGGCTTGTTGTTGGTTGGCCCCGACCAATATAAGAAGAGATTTGTTTCATTGATCGCCCTACGTGTGGCTTGTTGTTGGTTGGCCCCGACCAATATAAGAAGAGATTTGTTTCATTGATTGCCCTACGTGTGGCTTGTTGTTGGTTGGCCCCGACCAATATAAGAAGAGATTTGTTTCATTGATTGCCCTACGTGTGGCTTGTTGTTGGTTGGCCCCGACCAATATAAGAAGAGATTTGTTTCATTGATCGCCCTACGTGTGGCTTGTTGATGGTTGGCCCCGACCAATATAAGAAGAGATTTGTTTCATTGATCGCCCTACGTGTGGCTTGTTGTTGGTTGACCCCGACCAATATAAGAAGAGATTTGTTTCATTGATTGCCCTACGTGTGGCTTGTTGATGGTTGGCCCCGACCAATATAAGAAGAGATTTGTCTCATTGATCGCCCTACGTGTGGCTTGTTGCTGGTTGGCCCCGACCAATATAAGAAGAGATTTGTCTCATTGATCGCCCTACGTGTGGCTTGTTGTTGGTTGGCCCCGACCAATATAAGAAGAGATTTGTTTCATTGATCGCCCTACGTGTGGCTTGTTGTTGGTTGGCCCCGACCAATATAAGAAGAGATTTGTTTCATTGATTGCCCTACGTGTGGCTTGTTGATGGTTGGCCCCGACCAATATAAGAAGAGATTTGTTTCATTGATTGCCCTACGTGTGGCTTGTTGATGGTTGGCCCCGACCAATATAAGAAGAGATTTGTCTCATTGATCGCCCTACGTGTGGCTTGTTGATGGTTGGCCCCGACCAATATAAGAAGAGATTTGTTTCATTGATTGCCCTACGTGTGGCTTGTTGATGGTTGGCCCCGACCAATATAAGAAGAGATTTGTTTCATTGATCGCCCTACGTGTGGCTTGTTGATGGTTGGCCCCGACCAATATAAGAAGAGATTTGTCTCATTGATCGCCCTACGTGTGGCTTGTTGTTGGTTGGCCCCGACCAATATAAGAAGAGATTTGTTTCATTGATTGCCCTACGTGTGGCTTGTTGATGGTTGGCCCCGACCAATATAAGAAGAGATTTGTTTCATTGATTGCCCTACGTGTGGCTTGTTGTTGGTTGGCCCCGACCAATATAAGAAGAGATTTGTCTCATTGATCGCCCTACGTGTGGCTTGTTGTTGGTTGGCCCCGACCAATATAAGAAGAGATTTGTCTCATTGATTGCCCTACGTGTGGCTTGTTGATGGTTGGCCCCGACCAATATAAGAAGAGATTTGTCTCATTGATTGCCCTACTTGTGGCTTGTTGATGGTTGGCCCCGACCAATATAAGAAGAGATTTGTCTCATTGATCGCCCTACGTGTGGCTTGTTGTTGGTTGACCCTGACCAATATAAGAAGAGATTTGTTTCATTGATTGCCCTACGTGTGGCTTGTTGATGGTTGGCCCCGACCAATATAAGAAGAGATTTGTTTCATTGATTGCCCTACGTGTGGCTTGTTGTTGGTTGGCCCCGACCAATATAAGAAGAGATTTGTTTCATTGATCGCCCTACGTGTGGCTTGTTGTTGGTTGGCCCCGACCAATATAAGAAGAGATTTGTTTCATTGATTGCCCTACGTGTGGCTTGTTGTTGGTTGGCCCCGACCAATATAAGAAGAGATTTGTTTCATTGATTGCCCTACGTGTGGCTTGTTGTTGGTTGGCCCCGACCAATATAAGAAGAGATTTGTTTCATTGATCGCCCTACGTGTGGCTTGTTGATGGTTGGCCCCGACCAATATAAGAAGAGATTTGTTTCATTGATCGCCCTACGTGTGGCTTGTTGTTGGTTGACCCCGACCAATATAAGAAGAGATTTGTTTCATTGATTGCCCTACGTGTGGCTTGTTGATGGTTGGCCCCGACCAATATAAGAAGAGATTTGTCTCATTGATCGCCCTACGTGTGGCTTGTTGCTGGTTGGCCCCGACCAATATAAGAAGAGATTTGTCTCATTGATCGCCCTACGTGTGGCTTGTTGTTGGTTGGCCCCGACCAATATAAGAAGAGATTTGTTTCATTGATCGCCCTACGTGTGGCTTGTTGTTGGTTGGCCCCGACCAATATAAGAAGAGATTTGTTTCATTGATTGCCCTACGTGTGGCTTGTTGATGGTTGGCCCCGACCAATATAAGAAGAGATTTGTTTCATTGATTGCCCTACGTGTGGCTTGTTGATGGTTGGCCCCGACCAATATAAGAAGAGATTTGTCTCATTGATCGCCCTACGTGTGGCTTGTTGATGGTTGGCCCCGACCAATATAAGAAGAGATTTGTTTCATTGATTGCCCTACGTGTGGCTTGTTGATGGTTGGCCCCGACCAATATAAGAAGAGATTTGTTTCATTGATCGCCCTACGTGTGGCTTGTTGATGGTTGGCCCCGACCAATATAAGAAGAGATTTGTCTCATTGATCGCCCTACGTGTGGCTTGTTGTTGGTTGGCCCCGACCAATATAAGAAGAGATTTGTTTCATTGATTGCCCTACGTGTGGCTTGTTGATGGTTGGCCCCAACCAATATAAGAAGAGATTTGTTTCATTGATTGCCCTACGTGTGGCTTGTTGTTGGTTGGCCCCGACCAATATAAGAAGAGATTTGTCTCATTGATCGCCCTACGTGTGGCTTGTTGTTGGTTGGCCCCGACCAATATAAGAAGAGATTTGTCTCATTGATTGCCCTACGTGTGGCTTGTTGATGGTTGGCCCCGACCAATATAAGAAGAGATTTGTCTCATTGATTGCCCTACTTGTGGCTTGTTGATGGTTGGCCCCGACCAATATAAGAAGAGATTTGTCTCATTGATCGCCCTACGTGTGGCTTGTTGTTGGTTGACCCTGACCAATATAAGAAGAGATTTGTTTCATTGATTGCCCTACGTGTGGCTTGTTGATGGTTGGCCCCGACCAATATAAGAAGAGATTTGTTTCATTGATTGCCCTACGTGTGGCTTGTTGTTGGTTGGCCCCGACCAATATAAGAAGAGATTTGTTTCATTGATCGCCCTACGTGTGGCTTGTTTTTGGTTGGCCCCGACCAATATAAGAAGAGATTTGTTTCATTGATTGCCCTACGTGTGGCTTGTTGTTGGTTGGCCCCGACCAATATAAGAAGAGATTTGTTTCATTGATTGCCCTACGTGTGGCTTGTTGTTGGTTGGCCCCGACCAATATAAGAAGAGATTTGTTTCATTGATCGCCCTACGTGTGGCTTGTTGATGGTTGGCCCCGACCAATATAAGAAGAGATTTGTTTCATTGATCGCCCTACGTGTGGCTTGTTGTTGGTTGACCCCGACCAATATAAGAAGAGATTTGTTTCATTGATTGCCCTACGTGTGGCTTGTTGATGGTTGGCCCCGACCAATATAAGAAGAGATTTGTCTCATTGATCGCCCTACGTGTGGCTTGTTGCTGGTTGGCCCCGACCAATATAAGAAGAGATTTGTCTCATTGATCGCCCTACGTGTGGCTTGTTGTTGGTTGGCCCCGACCAATATAAGAAGAGATTTGTTTCATTGATCGCCCTACGTGTGGCTTGTTGTTGGTTGGCCCCGACCAATATAAGAAGAGATTTGTTTCATTGATTGCCCTATGTGTGGCTTGTTGTTGGTTGGCCCCGACCAATATAAGAAGAGATTTGTTTCATTGATCGCCCTACGTGTGGCTTGTTGTTGGTTGGCCCCGACCAATATAAGAAGAGATTTGTTTCATTGATCGCCCTACGTGTGGCTTGTTGTTGGTTGGCCCCGACCAATATAAGAAGAGATTTGTCTCATTGATTGCCCTACGTGTGGCTTGTTGATGGTTGGCCCCGACCAATATAAGAAGAGATTTGTTTCATTGATTGCCCTACGTGTGGCTTGTTTTTGGTTGGCCCCGACCAATATAAGAAGAGATTTGTTTCATTGATTGCCCTACGTGTGGCTTGTTGTTGGTTGGCCCCGACCAATATAAGAAGAGATTTGTTTCATTGATCGCCCTACGTGTGGCTTGTTGTTGGTTGGCCCCGACCAATATAAGAAGAGATTTGTTTCATTGATTGCCCTACGTGTGGCTTGTTGTTGGTTGGCCCCGACCAATATAAGAAGAGATTTGTTTCATTGATTGCCCTACGTGTGGCTTGTTGTTGGTTGGCCCCGACCAATATAAGAAGAGATTTGTTTCATTGATCGCCCTACGTGTGGCTTGTTGATGGTTGGCCCCGACCAATATAAGAAGAGATTTGTTTCATTGATCGCCCTACGTGTGGCTTGTTGTTGGTTGACCCCGACCAATATAAGAAGAGATTTGTTTCATTGATTGCCCTACGTGTGGCTTGTTGATGGTTGGCCCCGACCAATATAAGAAGAGATTTGTCTCATTGATCGCCCTACGTGTGGCTTGTTGCTGGTTGGCCCCGACCAATATAAGAAGAGATTTGTCTCATTGATCGCCCTACGTGTGGCTTGTTGTTGGTTGGCCCCGACCAATATAAGAAGAGATTTGTTTCATTGATCGCCCTACGTGTGGCTTGTTGTTGGTTGGCCCCGACCAATATAAGAAGAGATTTGTTTCATTGATTGCCCTACGTGTGGCTTGTTGATGGTTGGCCCCGACCAATATAAGAAGAGATTTGTTTCATTGATTGCCCTACGTGTGGCTTGTTGATGGTTGGCCCCGACCAATATAAGAAGAGATTTGTCTCATTGATCGCCCTACGTGTGGCTTGTTGATGGTTGGCCCCGACCAATATAAGAAGAGATTTGTTTCATTGATTGCCCTACGTGTGGCTTGTTGATGGTTGGCCCCGACCAATATAAGAAGAGATTTGTTTCATTGATCGCCCTACGTGTGGCTTGTTGATGGTTGGCCCCGACCAATATAAGAAGAGATTTGTCTCATTGATCGCCCTACGTGTGGCTTGTTGTTGGTTGGCCCCGACCAATATAAGAAGAGATTTGTTTCATTGATTGCCCTACGTGTGGCTTGTTGATGGTTGGCCCCGACCAATATAAGAAGAGATTTTTTTCATTGATTGCCCTACGTGTGGCTTGTTGTTGGTTGGCCCCGACCAATATAAGAAGAGATTTGTCTCATTGATCGCCCTACGTGTGGCTTGTTGTTGGTTGGCCCCGACCAATATAAGAAGAGATTTGTCTCATTGATTGCCCTACGTGTGGCTTGTTGATGGTTGGCCCCGACCAATATAAGAAGAGATTTGTCTCATTGATTGCCCTACTTGTGGCTTGTTGATGGTTGGCCCCGACCAATATAAGAAGAGATTTGTCTCATTGATCGCCCTACGTGTGGCTTGTTGTTGGTTGACCCTGACCAATATAAGAAGAGATTTGTTTCATTGATTGCCCTACGTGTGGCTTGTTGATGGTTGGCCCCGACCAATATAAGAAGAGATTTGTTTCATTGATTGCCCTACGTGTGGCTTGTTGTTGGTTGGCCCCGACCAATATAAGAAGAGATTTGTTTCATTGATCGCCCTACGTGTGGCTTGTTGTTGGTTGGCCCCGACCAATATAAGAAGAGATTTGTTTCATTGATTGCCCTACGTGTGGCTTGTTGTTGGTTGGCCCCGACCAATATAAGAAGAGATTTGTTTCATTGATTGCCCTACGTGTGGCTTGTTGTTGGTTGGCCCCGACCAATATAAGAAGAGATTTGTTTCATTGATCGCCCTACGTGTGGCTTGTTGATGGTTGGCCCCGACCAATATAAGAAGAGATTTGTTTCATTGATCGCCCTACGTGTGGCTTGTTGTTGGTTGACCCCGACCAATATAAGAAGAGATTTGTTTCATTGATTGCCCTACGTGTGGCTTGTTGATGGTTGGCCCCGACCAATATAAGAAGAGATTTGTCTCATTGATCGCCCTACGTGTGGCTTGTTGCTGGTTGGCCCCGACCAATATAAGAAGAGATTTGTCTCATTGATCGCCCTACGTGTGGCTTGTTGTTGGTTGGCCCCGACCAATATAAGAAGAGATTTGTTTCATTGATCGCCCTACGTGTGGCTTGTTGTTGGTTGGCCCCGACCAATATAAGAAGAGATTTGTTTCATTGATTGCCCTACGTGTGGCTTGTTGATGGTTGGCCCCGACCAATATAAGAAGAGATTTGTTTCATTGATTGCCCTACGTGTGGCTTGTTGATGGTTGGCCCCGACCAATATAAGAAGAGATTTGTCTCATTGATCGCCCTACGTGTGGCTTGTTGATGGTTGGCCCCGACCAATATAAGAAGAGATTTGTTTCATTGATTGCCCTACGTGTGGCTTGTTGATGGTTGGCCCCGACCAATATAAGAAGAGATTTGTTTCATTGATCGCCCTACGTGTGGCTTGTTGATGGTTGGCCCCGACCAATATAAGAAGAGATTTGTCTCATTGATCGCCCTACGTGTGGCTTGTTGTTGGTTGGCCCCGACCAATATAAGAAGAGATTTGTTTCATTGATTGCCCTACGTGTGGCTTGTTGATGGTTGGCCCCAACCAATATAAGAAGAGATTTGTTTCATTGATTGCCCTACGTGTGGCTTGTTGTTGGTTGGCCCCGACCAATATAAGAAGAGATTTGTCTCATTGATCGCCCTACGTGTGGCTTGTTGTTGGTTGGCCCCGACCAATATAAGAAGAGATTTGTCTCATTGATTGCCCTACGTGTGGCTTGTTGATGGTTGGCCCCGACCAATATAAGAAGAGATTTGTCTCATTGATTGCCCTACTTGTGGCTTGTTGATGGTTGGCCCCGACCAATATAAGAAGAGATTTGTCTCATTGATCGCCCTACGTGTGGCTTGTTGTTGGTTGACCCTGACCAATATAAGAAGAGATTTGTTTCATTGATTGCCCTACGTGTGGCTTGTTGATGGTTGGCCCCGACCAATATAAGAAGAGATTTGTCTCATTGATCGCCCTACGTGTGGCTTGTTGTTGGTTGGCCCCGACCAATATAAGAAGAGATTTGTTTCATTGATCGCCCTACGTGTGGCTTGTTGTTGGTTGGCCCCGACCAATATAAGAAGAGATTTGTCTCATTGATCGCCCTACGTGTGGCTTGTTGATGGTTGGCCCCGACCAATATAAGAAGAGATTTGTTTCATTGATTGCCCTACGTGGGGCTTGTTGATGGTTGACCTCAACCAATATAAGAAGAGATTTGTTTCATTGATCGCCCTACGTGTGGCTTGTTGTTGGTTGGCCCCGACCAATATAAGAAGAGATTCGTTTCATTGATTGCCCTATGTGTGGCTTGTTGTTGGTTGGCCCCGACCAATATAAGAAGAGATTTGTTTCATTGATCGCCCTACGTGTGGCTTGTTGTTGGTTGGCCCCGACCAATATAAGAAGAGATTTGTTTCATTGATCGCCCTACGTGTGGCTTGTTGTTGGTTGGCCCCGACCAATATAAGAAGAGAATTGTCTCATTGATTGCCCTACGTGTGGCTTGTTGATGGTTGGCCCCGACCAATATAAGAAGAGATTTGTTTCATTGATTGCCCTACGTGTGGCTTGTTGATGGTTGGCCCCGACCAATATAAGAAGAGATTTGTTTCATTGATCGCCCTACGTGTGGCTTGTTGATGGTTGGCCCCGACCAATATAAGAAGAGATTTGTCTCATTGATTGCCCTACGTGTGGCTTGTTGATGGTTGGCCCCGACCATTATAAGAAGAGATTTGTTTCATTGATTGCCCTACGTGTGGCTTGTTGATGGTTGGCCCCGACCAATATAAGAAGAGATTTGTTTCATTGATTGCCCTACGTGTGGCTTGTTGTTGGTTGGCCCCGACCAATATAAGAAGAGATTTGTTTCATTGATCGCCCTACGTGTGGCTTGTTGTTGGTTGGCCCCGACCATTATAAGAAGAGATTTGTCTCATTGATCGCCCTACGTGTGGCTTGTTGTTGGTTGGCCCCGACCAATATAAGAAGAGATTTGTCTCATTGATTGCCCTACGTGTGGCTTGTTGTTGGTTGGCCCCGACCAATATAAGAAGAGATTTGTTTCATTGATCGCCCTACGTGTGGCTTGTTGTTGGTTGGCCCCGACCAATATAAGAAGAGATTTGTTTCATTGATTGCCCTACGTGTGGCTTGTTGCTGGTTGGCCCCGACCAATATAAGAAGAGATTTGTTTCATTGATCGCCCTACGTGTGGCTTGTTGATGGTTGGCCCCGACCAATATAAGAAGAGATTTGTTTCATTGATCGCCCTACGTGTGGCTTGTTGTTGGTTGGCCCCGACCAATATAAGAAGAGATTTCTTTCATTGATCGCCCTACGTGTGGCTTGTTGTTGGTTGACCCCGACCAATATAAGAAGAGATTTGTTTCATTGATCGCCCTACGTGTGGCTTCTTGTTGGTTGGCCCCGACCAATATAAGAAGAGATTTGTTTCATTGATCGCCCTACATGTGGCTTGTTGTTGGTTGGCCCCGACCAATATAAGAAGAGATTTGTTTCATTGATTGCCCTACGTGTGGCTTGTTGTTGGTTGGCCCCGACCAATATAAGAAGAGATTTGTTTCATTGATCGCCCTACGTGTGGCTTGTTGATGGTTGGCCCCGACCAATATAAGAAGAGATTTGTCTCATTGATTGCCCTACGTGTGGCTTGTTGATCGTTGGCCCCGACCAATATAAGAAGAGATTTGTTTCATTGATCGCCCTACGTGTGGCTTGTTGTTGGTTGGCCCCGACCAATATAAGAAGAGATTTGTTTCATTGATTGCCCTACGTGTGGCTTGTTGTTGGTTGGCCCCGACCATTATAAGAAGAGATTTGTTTCATTGATCGCCCTACGTGTGGCTTGTTGTTGGTTGGCCCCGACCAATATAAGAAGAGATTTGTTTCATTGATCGCCCTACGTGTGGCTTGTTGTTGGTTGGCCCCGACCAATATAAGAAGAGATTTGTTTCATTGATCGCCCTACGTGTGGCTTGTTGTTGGTTGACCCCAACCAATATAAGAAGAGATTTGTTTCATTGATCGCCCTACATGTGGCTTGTTGATGGTTGGCCCCGACCAATATAAGAAGAGATTTGTCTCATTGATCGCCCTACGTGTGGCTTGTTGTTGGTTGGCCCCGACCAATATAAGAAGAGATTTGTTTCATTGATTGCCCTACGTGTGGCTTGTTGCTGGTTGGCCCCGACCAATATAAGAAGAGAATTGTTTCATTGATCGCCCTACGTGTGGCTTGTTGTTGGTTGGCCCCGACCAATATAAGAAGAGATTTGTTTCATTGATCACCCTACGTGTGGCTTGTTGTTGGTTGGCCCCGACCAATATAAGAAGAGATTTGTCTCATTGATCGCCCTACGTGTGGCTTGTTGATGGTTGGCCCCGACCATTATAAGAAGAGATTTGTTTCATTGATTGCCCTACGTGTGGCTTGTTGATGGTTGGCCCCGACCAATATAAGAAGAGATTTGTTTCATTGATTGCCCTACGTGTGGCTTGTTGTTGGTTGGCCCCGACCAATATAAGAAGAGATTTGTTTCATTGATCGCCCTACGTGTGGCTTGTTGTTGGTTGGCCCCGACCATTATAAGAAGAGATTTGTCTCATTGATCGCCCTACGTGTGGCTTGTTGTTGGTTGGCCCCGACCAATATAAGAAGAGATTTGTCTCATTGATTGCCCTACGTGTGGCTTGTTGTTGGTTGGCCCCGACCAATATAAGAAGAGATTTGTTTCATTGATCGCCCTACGTGTGGCTTGTTGTTGGTTGGCCCCGACCAATATAAGAAGAGATTTGTTTCATTGATTGCCCTACGTGTGGCTTGTTGCTGGTTGGCCCCGACCAATATAAGAAGAGATTTGTTTCATTGATCGCCCTACGTGTGGCTTGTTGATGGTTGGCCCCGACCAATATAAGAAGAGATTTGTTTCATTGATCGCCCTACGTGTGGCTTGTTGTTGGTTGGCCCCGACCAATATAAGAAGAGATTTCTTTCATTGATCGCCCTACGTGTGGCTTGTTGTTGGTTGACCCCGACCAATATAAGAAGAGATTTGTTTCATTGATCGCCCTACGTGTGGCTTCTTGTTGGTTGGCCCCGACCAATATAAGAAGAGATTTGTTTCATTGATCGCCCTACATGTGGCTTGTTGTTGGTTGGCCCCGACCAATATAAGAAGAGATTTGTTTCATTGATTGCCCTACGTGTGGCTTGTTGTTGGTTGGCCCCGACCAATATAAGAAGAGATTTGTTTCATTGATCGCCCTACGTGTGGCTTGTTGATGGTTGGCCCCGACCAATATAAGAAGAGATTTGTCTCATTGATTGCCCTACGTGTGGCTTGTTGATCGTTGGCCCCGACCAATATAAGAAGAGATTTGTTTCATTGATCGCCCTACGTGTGGCTTGTTGTTGGTTGGCCCCGACCAATATAAGAAGAGATTTGTTTCATTGATTGCCCTACGTGTGGCTTGTTGTTGGTTGGCCCCGACCATTATAAGAAGAGATTTGTTTCATTGATCGCCCTACGTGTGGCTTGTTGTTGGTTGGCCCCGACCAATATAAGAAGAGATTTGTTTCATTGATCGCCCTACGTGTGGCTTGTTGTTGGTTGGCCCCGACCAATATAAGAAGAGATTTGTTTCATTGATCGCCCTACGTGTGGCTTGTTGTTGGTTGACCCCAACCAATATAAGAAGAGATTTGTTTCATTGATCG
This sequence comes from Meconema thalassinum, assembly GCA_946902985.2. Classification (NCBI taxonomy): domain Eukaryota; kingdom Metazoa; phylum Arthropoda; class Insecta; order Orthoptera; family Tettigoniidae; genus Meconema; species Meconema thalassinum. The sequence continues at coordinate 159,102,667 of OX336399.1, read as the reverse complement.
CCCTACATGTGGCTTGTTGATGGTTGGCCCCGACCAATATAAGAAGAGATTTGTCTCATTGATCGCCCTACGTGTGGCTTGTTGTTGGTTGGCCCCGACCAATATAAGAAGAGATTTGTTTCATTGATTGCCCTACGTGTGGCTTGTTGCTGGTTGGCCCCGACCAATATAAGAAGAGAATTGTTTCATTGATCGCCCTACGTGTGGCTTGTTGTTGGTTGGCCCCGACCAATATAAGAAGAGATTTGTTTCATTGATCACCCTACGTGTGGCTTGTTGTTGGTTGGCTCCGACCAATATAAGAAGAGATTTGTCTCATTGATCGCCCTACGTGTGGCTTGTTGATGGTTGGCCCCGACCAATATAAGAAGAGATTTGTTTCATTGATTGCCCTACGTGTGGCTTGTTGATGGTTGGCCCCGACCAATATAAGAAGAGATTTGTCTCATTGATCGCCCTACGTGTGGCTTGTTGTTGGTTGGCCCCGACCAATATAAGAAGAGATTTGTTTCATTGATCGCCCTACGTGTGGCTTGTTGATGGTTGGCCCCGACCAATATAAGAAGAGATTTGTCTCATTGATTGCCCTACGTGTGGCTTGTTGATGGTTGGCCCCGACCAATATAAGAAGAGATTTGTCTCATTGATTGCCCTACGTGTGGCTTGTTGATGGTTGGCCCCGACCAATATAAGAAGAGATTTGTCTCATTGATCGCCCTACGTGTGGCTTGTTGTTGGTTGGCCCCGACCAATATAAGAAGAGATTTGTTTCATTGATCGCCCTACGTGTGGCTTGTTGTTGGTTGGCCCCGACCAATATAAGAAGAGATTTGTCTCATTGATCGCCCTACGTGTGGCTTGTTGTTGGTTGGCCCCGACCAATATAAGAAGAGATTTGTCTCATTGATTGCCCTACGTGTGGCTTGTTGATGGTTGGCCCCGACCAATATAAGAAGAGATTTGTCTCATTGATTGCCCTACGTGTGGCTTGTTGATGGTTGGCCCCGACCAATATAAGAAGAGATTTGTTTCATTGATTGCCCTACGTGTGGCTTGTTGTTGGTTGGCCCCGACCAATATAAGAAGAGATTTGTTTCATTGATTGCCCTACGTGTGGCTTGTTGTTGGTTGGCCCCGACCAATATAAGAAGAGATTTGTTTCATTGATCGCCCTACGTGTGGCTTGTTGTTGGTTGGCCCCGACCAATATAAGAAGAGATTTGTTTCATTGATTGCCCTACGTGTGGCTTGTTGTTGGTTGGCCCCGACCAATATAAGAAGAGATTTGTCTCATTGATCGCCCTACGTGTGGCTTGTTGTTGGTTGGCCCCGACCAATATAAGAAGAGATTTGTTTCATTGATTGCCCTACGTGTGGCTTGTTGATGGTTGGCCCCGACCAATATAAGAAGAGATTTGTTTCATTGATCGCCCTACGTGTGGCTTGTTGATGGTTGGCCCCGACCAATATAAGAAGAGATTTGTCTCATTGATTGCCCTACGTGTGGCTTGTTGATGGTTGGCCCCGACCAATATAAGAAGGGATTTGTTTCATTGATTGCCCTACGTGTGGCTTGTTGTTGGTTGGCCCCGACCAATATAAGAAGAGATTTGTTTCATTGATCGCCCTACGTGTGGCTTGTTGATGGTTGGCCCCGACCAATATAAGAAGAGATTTGTTTCATTGATCGCCCTACGTGTGGCTTGTTGTTGGTTGACCCCGACCAATATAAGAAGAGATTTGTTTCATTGATTGCCCTACGTGTGGCTTGTTGATGGTTGGCCCCGACCAATATAAGAAGAGATTTGTCTCATTGATCGCCCTACGTGTGGCTTGTTGTTGGTTGGCCCCGACCAATATAAGAAGAGATTTGTCTCATTGATCGCCCTACGTGTGGCTTGTTGTTGGTTGGCCCCGACCAATATAAGAAGAGATTTGTTTCATTGATCGCCCTACGTGTGGCTTGTTGTTGGTTGGCCCCGACCAATATAAGAAGAGATTTGTGTCATTGATTGCCCTACGTGTGGCTTGTTGATGGTTGGCCCCGACCAAGATAAGAAGAGATTTGTTTCATTGATTGCCCTACGTGTGGCTTGTTGATGGTTGGCCCCGACCAATATAAGAAGAGATTTGTCTCATTGATCGCCCTACGTGTGGCTTGTTGTTGGTTGGCCCCGACCAATATAAGAAGAGATTTGTCTCATTGATTGCCCTACGTTTGGCTTGTTGATGGTTGGCCCCGATCAATATAAGAAGAGATTTGTCTCATTGATTGTCCTACTTGTGGCTTGTTGATGGTTGGCCCCGACCAATATAAGAAGAGATTTGTCTCATTGATCGCCCTACGTGTGGCTTGTTGTTGGTTGACCCCGACCAATATAAGAAGAGATTTGTTTCATTGATTGTCCTACGTGTGGCTTGTTGATGGTTGGCCCCGACCAATATAAGAAGAGATTTGTCTCATTGATCGCCCTACGTGTGGCTTGTTGTTGGTTGGCCCCGACCAATATAAGAAGAGATTTGTTTCATTGATCGCCCTACGTGTAGCTTGTTGTTGGTTGGCCCCGACCAATATAAGAAGAGATTTGTCTCATTGATCGCCCTACGTGTGGCTTGTTGATGGTTGGCCCCGACCAATATAAGAAGAGATTTGTTTCATTGATTGCCCTACGTGTGGCTTGTTGATGGTTGACCTCAACCAATATAAGAAGAGATTTGTTTCATTGATCGCCCTACGTGTGGCTTGTTGTTGGTTGGCCCCGACCAATATAAGAAGAGATTTGTTTCATTGATCGCCCTACGTGTGGCTTGTTGTTGGTTGGCCCCGACCAATATAAGAAGAGATTTGTTTCATTGATCGCCCTACGTGTGGCTTGTTGTTGGTTGGCCCCGACCAATATAAGAAGAGATTTGTCTCATTGATTGCCCTACGTGTGGCTTGTTGATGGTTGGCCCCGACCAATATAAGAAGAGATTTGTCTCATTGATTGCCCTACGTGTGGCTTGTTGATGGTTAGCCCCGACCATTATAAGAAGAGATTTGTTTCATTGATTGCCCTACGTGTGGCTTGTTGATGGTTGGCCCCGACCAATATAAGAAGAGATTTGTTTCATTGATCGCCCTACGTGTGGCTTGTTGTTGGTTGGCCCCGACCATTATAAGAAGAGATTTGTCTCATTGATCGCCCTACGTGTGGCTTGTTGTTGGTTGGCCCCGACCAATATAAGAAGAGATTTGTCTCATTGATTGCCCTACGTGTGGCTTGTTGTTGGTTGGCCCCGACCAATATAAGAAGAGATTTGTTTCATTGATCGCCCTACGTGTGGCTTGTTGTTGGTTGGCCCCGACCAATATAAGAAGAGATTTGTTTCATTGATCGCCCTACGTGTGGCTTGTTGTTGGTTGGCCCCGACCAATATAAGAAGAGATTTGTTTCATTGATCGCCCTACGTGTGGCTTGTTGTTGGTTGGCCCCGACCAATATAAAAAGAGATTTGTCTCATTGATTGCCCTACGTGTGGCTTGTTGTTGGTTGGCCCCGACCAATATAAGAAGAGATTTGTTTCATTGATCGCCCTACGTGTGGCTTGTTGTTGGTTGGCCCCGACCAATATAAGAAGAGATTTGTTTCATTGATTGCCCTACGTGTGGCTTGTTGTTGGTTGGCCCCGACCAATATAAGAAGAGATTTGTCTCATTGATTGCCCTACGTGTGGCTTGTTGTTGGTTGGCCCCGACCAATATAAGAAGAGATTTGTTTCATTGATCGCCCTACTTGTGGCTTGTTGATGGTTGGCCCCGACCAATATAAGAAGAGATTTGTTTCATTGATCGCCCTACGTGTGGCTTGTTGATGGTTGGCCCCGACCAATATAAGAAGAGATTTGTTTCATTGATCGCCCTACGTGTGGCTTGTTGTTGGTTGGCCCCGACCAATATAAGAAGAGATTTGTTTCATTGATCGCCCTACGTGTGGCTTGTTGTTGGTTGGCCCCGACCAATATAAGAAGAGATTTGTTTCATTGATCGCCCTACGTGTGGCTTGTTGTTGGTTGACCCCAACCAATATAAGAAGAGATTTGTTTCATTGATCGCCCTACATGTGGCTTGTTGATGGTTGGCCCCGACCAATATAAGAAGAGATTTGTCTCATTGATCGCCCTACGTGTGGCTTGTTGTTGGTTGGCCCCGACCAATATAAGAAGAGATTTGTTTCATTGATTGCCCTACGTGTGGCTTGTTGCTGGTTGGCCCCGACCAATATAAGAAGAGAATTGTTTCATTGATCGCCCTACGTGTGGCTTGTTGTTGGTTGGCCCCGACCAATATAAGAAGAGATTTGTTTCATTGATCACCCTACGTGTGGCTTGTTGTTGGTTGGCCCCGACCAATATAAGAAGAGATTTGTCTCATTGATCGCCCTACGTGTGGCTTGTTGATGGTTGGCCCCGACCAATATAAGAAGAGATTTGTTTCATTGATTGCCCTACGTGTGGCTTGTTGATGGTTGGCCCCGACCAATATAAGAAGAGATTTGTCTCATTGATCGCCCTACGTGTGGCTTGTTGTTGGTTGGCCCCGACCAATATAAGAAGAGATTTGTTTCATTGATCGCCCTACGTGTGGCTTGTTGATGGTTGGCCCCGACCAATATAAGAAGAGATTTGTCTCATTGATTGCCCTACGTGTGGCTTGTTGATGGTTGGCCCCGACCAATATAAGAAGAGATTTGTCTCATTGATTGCCCTACGTGTGGCTTGTTGATGGTTGGCCCCGACCAATATAAGAAGAGATTTGTCTCATTGATCGCCCTACGTGTGGCTTGTTGTTGGTTGGCCCCGACCAATATAAGAAGAGATTTGTTTCATTGATCGCCCTACGTGTGGCTTGTTGTTGGTTGGCCCCGACCAATATAAGAAGAGATTTGTCTCATTGATCGCCCTACGTGTGGCTTGTTGTTGGTTGGCCCCGACCAATATAAGAAGAGATTTGTCTCATTGATTGCCCTACGTGTGGCTTGTTGATGGTTGGCCCCGACCAATATAAGAAGAGATTTGTCTCATTGATTGCCCTACGTGTGGCTTGTTGATGGTTGGCCCCGACCAATATAAGAAGAGATTTGTTTCATTGATTGCCCTACGTGTGGCTTGTTGTTGGTTGGCCCCGACCAATATAAGAAGAGATTTGTTTCATTGATTGCCCTACGTGTGGCTTGTTGTTGGTTGGCCCCGACCAATATAAGAAGAGATTTGTTTCATTGATCGCCCTACGTGTGGCTTGTTGTTGGTTGGCCCCGACCAATATAAGAAGAGATTTGTTTCATTGATTGCCCTACGTGTGGCTTGTTGTTGGTTGGCCCCGACCAATATAAGAAGAGATTTGTCTCATTGATCGCCCTACGTGTGGCTTGTTGTTGGTTGGCCCCGACCAATATAAGAAGAGATTTGTTTCATTGATTGCCCTACGTGTGGCTTGTTGATGGTTGGCCCCGACCAATATAAGAAGAGATTTGTTTCATTGATCGCCCTACGTGTGGCTTGTTGATGGTTGGCCCCGACCAATATAAGAAGAGATTTGTCTCATTGATTGCCCTACGTGTGGCTTGTTGATGGTTGGCCCCGACCAATATAAGAAGGGATTTGTTTCATTGATTGCCCTACGTGTGGCTTGTTGTTGGTTTGCCCCGACCAATATAAGAAGAGATTTGTTTCATTGATCGCCCTACGTGTGGCTTGTTGATGGTTGGCCCCGACCAATATAAGAAGAGATTTGTTTCATTGATCGCCCTACGTGTGGCTTGTTGTTGGTTGACCCCGACCAATATAAGAAGAGATTTGTTTCATTGATTGCCCTACGTGTGGCTTGTTGATGGTTGGCCCCGACCAATATAAGAAGAGATTTGTCTCATTGATCGCCCTACGTGTGGCTTGTTGTTGGTTGGCCCCGACCAATATAAGAAGAGATTTGTCTCATTGATCGCCCTACGTGTGGCTTGTTGTTGGTTGGCCCCGACCAATATAAGAAGAGATTTGTTTCATTGATCGCCCTACGTGTGGCTTGTTGTTGGTTGGCCCCGACCAATATAAGAAGAGATTTGTTTCATTGATTGCCCTACGTGTGGCTTGTTGATGGTTGGCCCCGACCAAGATAAGAAGAGATTTGTTTCATTGATTGCCCTACGTGTGGCTTGTTGATGGTTGGCCCCGACCAATATAAGAAGAGATTTGTCTCATTGATCGCCCTACGTGTGGCTTGTTGTTGGTTGGCCCCGACCAATATAAGAAGAGATTTGTCTCATTGATTGCCCTACGTTTGGCTTGTTGATGGTTGGCCCCGATCAATATAAGAAGAGATTTGTCTCATTGATTGTCCTACTTGTGGCTTGTTGATGGTTGGCCCCGACCAATATAAGAAGAGATTTGTCTCATTGATCGCCCTACGTGTGGCTTGTTGTTGGTTGACCCCGACCAATATAAGAAGAGATTTGTTTCATTGATTGTCCTACGTGTGGCTTGTTGATGGTTGGCCCCGACCAATATAAGAAGAGATTTGTCTCATTGATCGCCCTACGTGTGGCTTGTTGTTGGTTGGCCCCGACCAATATAAGAAGAGATTTGTTTCATTGATCGCCCTACGTGTGGCTTGTTGTTGGTTGGCCCCGACCAATATAAGAAGAGATTTGTCTCATTGATCGCCCTACGTGTGGCTTGTTGATGGTTGGCCCCGACCAATATAAGAAGAGATTTGTTTCATTGATTGCCCTACGTGTGGCTTGTTGATGGTTGACCTCAACCAATATAAGAAGAGATTTGTTTCATTGATCGCCCTACGTGTGGCTTGTTGTTGGTTGGCCCCGACCAATATAAGAAGAGATTTGTTTCATTGATCGCCCTACGTGTGGCTTGTTGTTGGTTGGCCCCGACCAATATAAGAAGAGATTTGTTTCATTGATCGCCCTACGTGTGGCTTGTTGTTGGTTGGCCCCGACCAATATAAGAAGAGATTTGTCTCATTGATTGCCCTACGTGTGGCTTGTTGATGGTTGGCCCCGACCAATATAAGAAGAGATTTGTCTCATTGATTGCCCTACGTGTGGCTTGTTGATGGTTAGCCCCGACCATTATAAGAAGAGATTTGTTTCATTGATTGCCCTACGTGTGGCTTGTTGATGGTTGGCCCCGACCAATATAAGAAGAGATTTGTTTCATTGATTGCCCTACGTGTGGCTTGTTGTTGGTTGGCCCCGACCAATATAAGAAGAGATTTGTTTCATTGATCGCCCTACGTGTGGCTTGTTGTTGGTTGGCCCCGACCATTATAAGAAGAGATTTGTCTCATTGATCGCCCTACGTGTGGCTTGTTGTTGGTTGGCCCCGACCAATATAAGAAGAGATTTGTCTCATTGATTGCCCTACGTGTGGCTTGTTGATGGTTGGCCCCGACCAATATAAGAAGAGATTTGTTTCATTGATCGCCCTACGTGTGGCTTGTTGTTGGTTGGCCCCGACCAATATAAGAAGAGATTTGTTTCATTGATCGCCCTACGTGTGGCTTGTTGTTGGTTGGCCCCGACCAATATAAGAAGAGATTTGTTTCATTGATCGCCCTACGTGTGGCTTGTTGTTGGTTGGCCCCGACCAATATAAAAAGAGATTTGTCTCATTGATTGCCCTACGTGTGGCTTGTTGTTGGTTGGCCCCGACCAATATAAGAAGAGATTTGTTTCATTGATCGCCCTACGTGTGGCTTGTTGTTGGTTGGCCCCGACCAATATAAGAAGAGATTTGTTTCATTGATTGCCCTACGTGTGGCTTGTTGTTGGTTGGCCCCGACCAATATAAGAAGAGATTTGTCTCATTGATTGCCCTACGTGTGGCTTGTTGTTGGTTGGCCCCGACCAATATAAGAAGAGATTTGTTTCATTGATCGCCCTACTTGTGGCTTGTTGATGGTTGGCCCCGACCAATATAAGAAGAGATTTGTTTCATTGATCGCCCTACGTGTGGCTTGTTGATGGTTGGCCCCGACCAATATAAGAAGAGATTTGTTTCATTGATCGCCCTACGTGTGGCTTGTTGTTGGTTGGCCCCGACCAATATAAGAAGAGATTTGTTTCATTGATCGCCCTACGTGTGGCTTGTTGTTGGTTGGCCCCGACCAATATAAGAAGAGATTTGTTTCATTGATCGCCCTACGTGTGGCTTGTTGTTGGTTGGCCCCGACCAATATATGAAGAGATTTGTTTCATTGATCGCCCTACGTGTGGCTTGTTGTTGGTTGGCCCCGACCAATATAAGAAGAGATTTGTTTCATTGATTGCCCTACGTGTGGCTTGTTGCTGGTTGGCCCCGACCAATATAAGAAGAGATTTGTCTCATTGATCGCCCTACGTGTGGCTTGTTGTTGGTTGGCCCCGACCAATATAAGAAGAGATTTGTTTCATTGATCGCCCTACGTGTGGCTTGTTGATGGTTGGCCCCGACCAATATAAGAAGAGATTTGTTTCATTGATCGCCCTACGTGTGGCTTGTTGTTGGTTGGCCCCGACCAATATAAGAAGAGATTTGTTTCATTGATCGCCCTACGTGTGGCTTGTTGTTGGTTGGCCCCGACCAATATAAGAAGAGATTTGTTTCATTGATTGCCCTACGTGTGGCTTGTTGTTGGTTGGCCCCGACCAATATAAGAAGAGATTTGTTTCATTGATTGCCCTACGTGTGGCTTGTTGATGGTTGGCCCCGACCAATATAAGAAGAGATTTGTTTCATTGATCGCCCTACGTGTGGCTTGTTGTTGGTTGACCCCAACCAATATAAGAAGAGATTTGTTTCATTGATTGCCCTACGTGTGGCTTGTTGTTGGTTGGCCCCGACCAATATAAGAAGAGATTTGTTTCATTGATTGCCCTACGTGTGGCTTGTTGATGGTTGGCCCCGACCAATATAAGAAGAGATTTGTTTCATTGATCGCCCTACGTGTGGCTTGTTGTTGGTTGGCCCCGACCAATATAAGAAGAGATTTGTTTCATTGATTGCCCTACGTGTGGCTTGTTGTTGGTTGGCCCCGACCATTATAAGAAGAGATTTGTTTCATTGATCGCCCTACGTGTGGCTTGTTGTTGGTTGGCCCCGACCAATATAAGAAGAGATTTGTTTCATTGATCGCCCTACGTGTGGCTTGTTGTTGGTTGGCCCCGACCAATATAAGAAGAGATTTGTCTCATTGATCGCCCTACGTGTGGCTTGTTGATGGTTGGCCCCGACCAATATAAGAAGAGATTTGTCTCATTGATCGCCCTACGTGTGGCTTGTTGTTGGTTGGCCCCGACCAATATAAGAAGAGATTTGTTTCATTGATTGCCCTACGTGTGGCTTGTTGATGGTTGGCCCCGACCAATATAAGAAGAGATTTGTTTCATTGATCGCCCTATGTGTGGCTTGTTGTTGGTTGGCCCCGACCAATATAAGAAGAGATTTGTTTCATTGATTGCCCTACGTGTGGCTTGTTGTTGGTTGGCCCCGACCAATATAAGAAGAGATTTGTCTCATTGATCGCCCTACGTGTGGCTTGTTGATGGTTGGCCCCGACCAATATAAGAAGAGATTTGTTTCATTGATCGCCCTACGTGTGGCTTGTTGTTGGTTGGCCCCGACCAATATAAGAAGAGATTTGTCTCATTGATTGCCCTACGTGTGGCTTGTTGATGGTTGACCCCAACCAATATAAGAAGAGATTTGTCTCATTGATCGCCCTACGTGTGGCTTGTTGTTGGTTGGCCCCGACCAATATAAGATGAGATTTGTCTCATTGATTGCCCTACGTGTGGCTTGTTGATGGTTGACCCCAACCAATATAAGAAGAGATTTGTTTCATTGATCGCCCTACGTGTGGCTTGTTGATGGTTGACCCCAACCAATATAAGAAGAGATTTGTCTCATTGATCGCCCTACGTGTGGCTTGTTGATGGTTGGCCCCGACCAATATAAGAAGAGATTTGTTTCATTGATTGCCCTACGTGTGGCTTGTTGATGGTTGGCCCCGACCAATATAAGAAGAGATTTGTTTCATTGATCGCCCTACGTGTGGCTTGTTGTTGGTTGGCCCCGACCAATATAAGAAGAGATTTGTTGCATTGATCGCCCTACGTGTGGCTTGTTGTTGGTTGGCCCCGACCAATATAAGAAGAGATTTGTTTCATTGATTGCCCTACGTGTGGCTTGTTGTTGGTTGGCCCCGACCAATATAAGAAGAGATTTGTTTCATTGATCGCCCTACGTGTGGCTTGTTGATGGTTGGCCCCGACCAATATATGAAGAGATTTGTTTCATTGATTGCCCTACGTGTGGCTTGTTGATGGTTGGCCCCGACCAATATAAGAAGAGATTTGTCTCATTGATTGCCCTACGTGTGGCTTGTTGATGGTTGGCCCCGACCAATATAAGAAGAGATTTGTCTCATTGATTGCCCTACGTGTGGCTTGTTGTTGGTTGGCCCCGACCAATATAAGAAGAGATTTGTTTCATTGATTGCCCTACGTGTGGCTTGTTGTTGGTTGGCCCCGACCAATATAAGAAGAGATTTGTTTCATTGATCGCCCTACGTGTGGCTTGTTGTTGGTTGGCCCCGACCAATATAAGAAGAGATTTGTCTCATTGATCGCCCTACGTGTGGCTTGTTGATGGTTGGCCCCGACCAATATAAGAAGAGATTTGTTTCATTGATCGCCCTACGTGTGGCTTGTTGTTGGTTGGCCCCGACCAATATAAGAAGAGATTTGTTTCATTGATCGCCCTACGTGTGGCTTGTTGTTGGTTGGCCCCGACCAATATAAGAAGAGATTTGTCTCATTGATTGCCCTACGTGTGGCTTGTTGATGGTTGGCCCCGACCAATATAAGAAGAGATTTGTCTCATTGATCGCCCTACGTGTGGCTTGTTGATGGTTGGCCCCGACCAATATAAGAAGAGATTTGTTTCATTGATCGCCCTACGTGTGGCTTGTTGTTGGTTGGCCCCGACCAATATAAGAAGAGATTTGTTTCATTGATGGCCCTACGTGTGGCTTGTTGTTGGTTGGCCCCGACCAATATAAGAAGAGATTTGTTTCATTGATCGCCCTACGTGTGGCTTGTTGTTGGTTGGCCCCGACCAATATAAGAAGAGATTTGTTTCATTGATTGCCCTACGTGTGGCTTGTTGTTGGTTGACCCCGACCAATATAAGAAGAGATTTGTTTCATTGATTGCCCTACGTGTGGCTTGTTGTTGGTTGGCCCCGACCAATATAAGAAGAGATTTGTTTCATTGATTGCCCTACGTGTGGCTTGTTGTTGGTTGGCCCCGACCAATATAAGAAGAGATTTGTTTCATTGATTGCCCTACGTGTGCCTGGAAATGCAACAAGGAAAGGGTTAAGTTAATGATGAAAGGACAAATTCTTCAATAGATGACAACGATATGGAACTGATGTAGTGGTTCATTGAAAAATTTTGACGTTGGGATGAATTGTGATCTTATGGTTACATAGGAATAAAAGGCTTTACGGTATGGTATTATTTATTTATCGTATGGCTTTTAGTGCCAAGAGTGTCAGAGGATATGTTCGGCTCGCCAGAGGCTGTAGCTGCTTCAAGCGAACACCCATAGGGTAAGCTTCAAATTACGTTCAATTTCAAGTAGTTCCAACTTTCGCTACCAGATGTCACTGATACCTAGTGGTGAACGTTGGAACTTCGATAGAGCAATCCAACAAAATCTAACCTAGAAATTTAGCTTCACACAAGTTTAGTTAGTGGAAGGATATTTTGCATGCCATAAATCTATGAGATAGGACCGCCGGCTTTACTGCTCCTCCGAAGGAAGGCATACTGAAGGATTTTTAACGCTCTTAAAAAATCCGACGACTTCGGCCGGGTTTGAACCCGCTATCTTGGGCACAGCAGTTCAGCATGCTACCAACTATGCCACCGAAGTCGCTTACGGTATGGTAGGTTATAGTGATAAATAATAGTCTGCTTAGATAGTTAAAGTTTTTGAAATATTTTTTGATCTCAAACTTTTTATAAAATTATATTAGATGGTCCAAAAAGTAACGAGCCGGAGGCTCGCATGAGCGAACAGGTGACGACATCGGCTAATTGTGGCGTGTGTAACGAGGTGTGGGTCCGACCAGAGCGTGGAAGGTCACAGCCCGTCGCTAGAGGGCACGTGTGCACGTCACGTGACGATACAAAGCGAGCAGCAGCATGCATCAATCGTCCAACCAAGACCAAGACAGTAGGCCATTCGACATGCTTCCTGGTGTGGTTGAAGACTGTGGGGCACCCATTGGGCACACTCTTTCCGCTAGTGCAGTCGTTACTTCATGATGGTGTGCACACCTCTGACGCTCAATCCGACCACGGCGGCTATGGCGTTCACTGTCACTCGGCGGTCCTGGGTAATGAGTGCATGAAGCAGCTGGATGTTGTCATCGGTAATGCAGGGGGGTGCCCCAGACCGGGACACCCGTCCTTCTCTGAAACGCTTGTGCCACTCCTTGACCCTTGCAAGGGACATGCAGTGTTCGCCGTACACTTGTGACATTCGGTGATGAATGTCTGTTCCCCCTACTCCTTCTGCTGTCAGAAACCGAACAACACCTCTTTGCTCTTCGTTTGACGCCTCCATGTCATTGTTTGCAAGGCGACTGGCAGCGTTGGACGATTGATGCATATTATGTAATCTTGCAACTTCATTCGTATCATAATTATGTTGTCTGCTGAAAAAGGTTATGATATAACCGAAACTGGTACAGTGTACTCAAATAGTACATTTTACTGACTTCCCTTTTCTTTTCCTATTTCATTCAGCTCAGTCAATAAGGATTTGGGCAGACATGGTCCTTTTCATGATTTTTAATGTTTTTTAATATGACAAAACAATTCTCATTTGATGTTGGTAACCGACCAAAATTATGTTTGCAATTGTATTGAATAGAGTCGCTGAAGATGATCTTATATGAGATCGAAACATTTGCAATTAAATTGTTGAATACATCATTTAGTATTGGCCTGGTGAAACTAACTCAAAATTTAATATTAACTAGTTAGTATAACATGTGTCCTGCCCGTGTTTCAAGTTGCTCACTGTTATCACACTGTTCAGAGGTGAGACAGATGACACATGATTGTCAGCTTCCTCAATGGATCAATGATGAGTATAGCCCAGGAATTTTAGTCTAAAAACGGTCAAAACCTTGAAAAATTTTTAGTAAAGCTGAAAATTGGTACAGTTGTCCTATTTGATGTTCTTAACAACATATTAAAAGTCCCCGGTCTTCCCGTTTCGGCTTCCTGGATTTCCAGCCGTTTGAACTCCTGGAATGCTGGAGAAGTAGGTGGTGTCGCTGGAATGCGCATTGTAAGCGAACGATTTGGCTTACAGTGTTCTAACATGGCTTAAATTAAAGGAGAAAAAATACGTGATAAGTTAATTAATGGGTTGGCATGTTAGCGATACTTCCGGTCTAACAGGAAACGAAAAAATGCCGCGTTTTTTAAAGTGCCGCATTTTTCTTTTTTGACGTTGTTGGCAAACTATCATGAATATCGCAGACAAGTCTTCTATAAACGTTGTTGGCAACAAAATAAGCTTTCATTTGATGTATTCATAATTGATGTGCAAGTAATAGTTGCCGAGCTACATAGATTTAAACAATGGCGCGCGACCTGAATCAGCCCTTGTTTGCGTTGTTTCTCAGCGGCCAACTGACGCGTTCGCCCGCAGCATTGATGCGTTGAATTGGCGGAGCTTCTTGTTTTCTTTTGTTTCTAAATTTTAAACAGTTGGTCGTTGGCCTATGTGTGTTATGCCGTATATGTGTTATATATTCTGTTGCTGTCATAAAAATAAGTTTTGAAGACTGAATTTTGTGTAAGAAGCCACTCGATGATCCGATGGGCGTTGTTTGAGTTTTAAAAGGTTTTAGAAGGAAAACTAACACCGAAAAAAATATGCGAAGATCAAGTTGTAACTCGGGTCATGGAGTACATGGAAGACAAGATGAAGACTCTGTCAGAAGCTAACCGGACAGCGAAGCTGTGGGCGGAGTACTACAGGCATGTGGAAATCGTTTGGCTGTTTATTTGGGCAGAAAGAACATCAAATTGGAACCTCCATTTGTACTGCGTATCGAAGATGTTGCCATACCTACACGCTGCAGGGCATATTCACCACGCTAAGTCAGCCTACTTGTACGTGCATCAAATGCTTAAGTTAGATAAGAAGATGCCCGTGGACGAGTACATCAACTTCACGAAGAACGGGCACTTTTCCATCCGACGCTCGCATGATTTTTGGTCTGGAATATGGTCAGATATGGCCATAGAACAGGATATTATGCAGTCTGTGAAAGCACGTGGAGGTTTATCAAGAGGACGAGGAGTGGACGATAGCGCGCTGGCTCACTTTGTCTCGGCGTTTCCACTGTGCATCCCGATCTGTGAAGCTGTAGAAAATGTGTCTGGTATAAAGACAAAATCCTCGGAACAGCACGTTGAGTTGAGAGACTCGCGGCGGAAGCTGGAGAACTGCCACGCAGAAGTGTTTCGCTCTTGGGTAGAAGATCGCTCTCCGTGGGATTTAAATAAAGAACGTCTTCAATAGCTTTCCACTGGCGTAGTTGCAGCATCAACTGCGACAAGGCTCGAGAAGTTGGTGAGGAAGCAATACAACAAATGGTGGGGGAAAGTTTTGAAGGTCTCAAGCTCGCAAGAAAAAGCTACGTAGTCCCTTGGTCAGTTGTTGGGTGCCAACTAGAAATTCGTGATGACATCGTCCCGGTCAACCCGCACTAACTTTTCATGCGAATCATATGTGTGATAAAATGGGAAGCGGATATCGTGGAGTTCTTGAAGTACGAGCTTGCACCGACGCCTCCAGCTCTCTTCGATTCATCCTTATTGAGAAAAACAGCCAAGTCAGCACTTGAACACCTTTTCAAATCTTCAGAAGCCCCCAAAGATTTTGAAGAACAACGCAATATAGTCGTTGATGGAGGTCTGCTTTTGCATACGTTGTATGGCCAAGACCTGCAACTTTTGGTGACATAATCCAGTCCTACAAGTTGTACATAAGCAAACTTTACCATTGTGATTGGCAACTACAATCAGACTCCAAGCACGAAGAACCAGGAGCAGGCACGCCGTGCGGGGAAGCGGACGTCCATAAACATCGTCTTCGATTCCAACACAATGGTTTCCACTTCTCAGGCAGACTTTCTATGTAACACCAAAAACAAGGGACGGCTCATCTCTACATTGACAAAGGAGCTTAGAAATGCTGGAGTTGCTGTTCGTCAGGCGACAGGGGACACAGATACACTAATTGTCGCCGTAGCGTTGTCTCTAGATGCCGAAGATCATGCTGTTACTGTTATAGCGTCAGGCATTGATGTCCTATGCATGTTATCGGCAAAAGCAAGAGATAACAACATCCATTTTTACAGTCCTGGAAACTCAAAATCTCTTGGAAAGATTTTCCCTATCACAAACATTCAGGAAGATATCGGCGAGATGCAAAGTTGT
This sequence comes from Meconema thalassinum, assembly GCA_946902985.2. Classification (NCBI taxonomy): domain Eukaryota; kingdom Metazoa; phylum Arthropoda; class Insecta; order Orthoptera; family Tettigoniidae; genus Meconema; species Meconema thalassinum. The sequence goes on along the minus strand of OX336399.1, from coordinate 159,087,102 downwards.
GTGCTATTTGCACATGCCGTGAGCGGATGTGACACAACTTCGGCTATTTTAGCAAAGGGAAGAAGCGTCCAAGGGGCATTCTCAAAAACAACGAAGATCTTCGGAAAACTGTCGAAGTTTTCAATCAGCCTGGCACATCCAAGGAAGATATCAAGATAGCTGGAGAAAAATTTGTTCTGGAGTTGTTCCACGGAAGGGGCTTCAATTCTCTAAACGAGCTTCATGTGTATCGCAAGACAGACAGTTACTGCTTCGTTCGATTTGGCCACTTTGCCGCCAACGTCCGACGCATGCCGGCAGCATTCACTGCGTACATATTTGCAGGCATATATTATTTCCAGTATGTTGTTACACCATTTTACTTTGCTGTGATAAAATTAACATTCTCTTTTGTTTATAAATTGGTTTCTAACAAAAAATATTTGAATTATTTGATAAAAAATACATTATAAACTGTATTAGTTTTAAGCAGAAATATCTACTCCGATATTCGCACTACTTTTTACTTAAGATATTTGATCTTCTAAAAATGGCATTAAATTATAATTTATGTTCGCCAAGTCACAAATGGTTACATATTTTACACATTAAAACATTAATTTTGTTTACCTAGCTCAATAAAGCACGTAAAAAGCGCACCGAGAACACCTTATAGAATGAAGAGATGTCGATTTTCACTATTAGGAGCAGATGTACATAAAAGGAGATTTTCATTAAATATACTAAAAAAAAAATGAAAAAAAAATCAATTTTTTTTGGGGGGGGGTGGAGGGGGGATTTTTTGAGAGGAGTGGGCTTAAGCGTGAAATATTTTGAAAAGAGGGGAAGCACTTCATTTATCATAGAGAAAGAAAGCTGCTGTCGGATGTAACAATGCAAAATCAGAGCGCGTCCCGGTCGCAGTGTGTGTGTAACGCAGACGGAGAAGAGAATGACGTAACAATCTTTTGTTTACACCGCTATAGCTCGGCAACTATTATTCGGACATCGATTATAAATACATCAAATGAAAGATTATTTTGTCGCCAACAACTTTTATACAAGACGTGTCTGCGATATTCGTGATAGTTTGCCAACAAACGTAAAAAAAAAGAAAAACGTGGCACTTTTTTTAAAATTTCGCGGCATTTTTTCGTTTCCTGTTAGGCCGGAAGTATCGCTAACATGCAAACCCGTGAATTAACTTATAGCTTATTTTTTCTCCTTTAATTTAAGCCATGTTAGAGCACTGTAAGCCCAATCGTTCGCTTACAATGCGCATTCCAGCGACACCACCTACTTCTCCAGCATTCCAGGAGTTCAAACGGCTGGAAATACAGGAAGCCGACACGGGAATACCGGGGACTTTTAATATGTTGTTAAGAACATCAAATAGGACAACTATACCAATTTTCAGCTTTACTAAAATTTTTTCAACATTAAAACCTAAAATTCCTGGGCTAGTAGGCCTTATTGATATTGTAACTTTCAGTTGGTCAACACAATATAATTCCAATTATTGGAAATTGCGAAAAGAAAAAAAATGTCATTTTTACCCCCCGAGACTCTCTATTGCCAAACTGGCATACATTTCACCATTATGAACGCAGGGAGTTCAATTTGGAACACACGTATCATTTGTTGATTTTAAGAAAGACTTCGATTTTGTTGACAGAAACAGACTTATTGACATATTGGCCAGGGATTGTGTCCCCCATGTATAGTGGTACTCTTAATGTAGTAAGGTTGAGTAATCATAAATCCGAGTGGAAGCCAATCAGCAGAGGGGTAAAACAAGGCTGTGAACTCTCTCCATTGCTATTCATAATCTACATGAATGCTATAATAAAGGAATGGAGGTGTGAAAGACATGGTTCAATACCTATCAGCAGGCATCTAAAAAATGTAGACGCTAAACTATTTGCTGATGATGTTGCATTGGTAGCAGCATCTGAAGATGATCTGCAGTGGTCAGTATTCAACCTCCAGAAAGTGGCATCAAAATTCAGCATGTGTATTTCTACTGAAAAAACTAAAGTAATGGCCTTTAAGGGTAAGGACCCTATCCTCAGTAAGATTTGTCTGGATGGTAAAATTTTAGAAAGAGTTAACGAATTCAAGTATTTAGGATATCATTTATCTTTTCAAGAAGAACGTGACATAACTGCAAAAATAACTAATTATACCAGAACAACAGGAATCATCAATCACGTCATGAAGCCATCTCTTGTCCAAAGGCATACATGCTTGCGTTTGTATAACACATTAGCCAGACCAACCCTGTGCTATGGCAGCGAGGCATGGACAATAAGATCTCAGGACATCTCCAGACTCGCAGCACGCGAAATGACCTTCATGCGCCGAACAGCAGGATATACTAAATGGGATCATAAGAGAAACGAGGATGTGCTGATGGAACTAAAAGTGAAACCAATAACTACATACATTTGTGACTACCAAGAGAACTGGAAGCATCATGTCCAAAGGATGGAACCTGGAAGATTACCAAAGGAGATCCTTCGCTACAAGCCACGGGGAAATAGATCGATAGAACGTCCGATGAAGAGATGGAGGGAAAGTTCAAGACCGTAACGGGACATTTGGCCCAGTACTTGGAAGGAAGATGATGATGATGATGAACTATACATCTTGCACTATTTTTTGACATAGTCGCCACCGACATTGAGACACTTGCTGTAATGGGTAATTAGTGTGAAGAAACCACTCTGGTAAACCTCGTTGCCCTGAATTTCTTCCTCACTGGTGAACGGGGATGCTTCCACATCATTGAGGTGGCACCCATGTCTCATCGCCCATGATGATTCTGAACAGGGCGGCTTCGGTGGCGTAGTTGGTAGCATGCTGAGCTTCTATGCCCAAGATCGTGGGTTCAAACCCGGCCGAAGGCATCAGATTTTTTAAGGGCGTTAAAAATCCCTCAATATGCCTTCCTTCGGAGGGGAAGTAAAGCCGACTGTCCCAAGTAAAAGATTTATGGCATGTTAAAGAACCTTCCATTAATTACACCTGTGTGAAGCTAAATTGTAGGTTAGGTTAAACATTTGACAAACGCTCTTAGGTTCCGACGTTCGTCGCCAGGAGCCGACTGCGATGGCTCCTCTCTGGTAACCAGTTCTGAACTAGTAGTCGTTGACGGTGGCGTTTGGTGGCAAAAGTAGGAACTACTTGAAAAAATTCAATATCTGCAGTCCTTACTTGAATTGAAAACAGATAACACACACTAATACAGTCATCACAATTAACACTGGTTATCAGACAGATTCTACACACATCCAAAGCACACGGGGCTACACGACCGCGTTGTCGCAGCTCTTAAACTGAAGAACCAACCATTCTGAACAGGAACTCATTTCTCCTCTCTAGCGTACCGCATCAAGTGATCGATGCTGATGCCCATTCTTGCACTCCTGTTTTCCGGGGTTAGGTTTCTCAGTACCCATCTTGCGGACACTTTTCGGTAACCCAACACATCAAGGAGCATGTGATGGGCTGGGCATGATGAGTACGCAGTGTGGACGCATTTCTGCCACCGTTATGCGCCTGTCCGCTAATGCCATGTCCTGTATAACCTAGTATATTCCTGTAAAGATTGTCTTGTATATCTGCCATTGGGACTCAGCTCATTCTTTGTTTGAACTACAGTACATTAATTCTATGAAAATCAATAGATCCGCCCATTCAATACTTGTTTATAGGTATGGTACATGTTTTGGGATATTGCAATAACCCCTTCTTCAGCCTACTCAATAAACAGCACTATACACTAGTAAAACCATTGATCACTAACACCTTGTAACATATAAAATAAACCCCTTCTTCTTCTTTCTCTCCTCAACCTGGCGGTTGGTGGGTAGCATGAATCTCTTCTTCCAAAGGTCTTCTATCCTGAGCCCGCTGTTTGATCAGGTGGTACGGGCATCTTCCTCCAATGTCATCAAAGAACTCTGCTCTTGGTCGTCCTCTTCCTGCCTTGCCTTCCATTTTCCCTTCAAGCAGTGTGATGCACCATGGTGAATGCCGCAGTAGGTGGCCTATCCAATTATTTCATCTTTTTTTGATTGTTTCTGTCAGATTGATGGTTTCTTCTGGTCTTCTTAGAACCTCTTCATTAGTTAGCCTTAGGGTCCAAGGTATCCGTAGCATTCGTCGCCAGCACCACATTTCAAATGCACATAATCGTTCCTTGTCGGCCTTCAATAGTGTCCTGGTTTCACAGCCATAGGTTGCAATGCTCCAAATGTAGCTTCTAATGAAGTGCTTTCTGACTTGTAGGGATATGGCTTTGGATGTCAGGAGACTTCTCTTCTTGTTGAAAGCTTCTTTAGCCTGGGCTATTCGAGAGCGAATATCCTTTTCACATCTCCCATCAAAAGTAATAATGCTTCCCAAGTACTTGAAAAGATTTACTTGAGCCAATCTTTCTCCTTCCAACCATACATTGCTGTTCTGACTACCATCTCGACTACATTTCATTATCTTGATTTTTGTTTTGTTAATCTTTATTTTACATTTTACCTTTAGATGATCATTTAATTCATATACAGTAATGCAATTTCTAGTTTTTTCTCATCATCTGCTATGATGGCAATGTCATCTGCGAAACGTATTGTTTGGTACAATTCACCGTTTATTTTTATTCCATGTGTGCATGTTGCTGAAAATTCTTTTATTGCTTCTTCTACATACACATTGAAGAGCAGAGGTGAAAGGTTGCACCCTTGTCTTACTCCTTTTCCTATTTTCGCAGCCATTTGTTCCTTTCCAATAAGTGCTGTCTGGTTGTACAACTGGTAAATGACTTTCCGATCTCTGTAGTCCACGTTCAAGTTTTTAAACTAAAATATCGCTCATTAAAATATTGTATTCTTTTAAAATAATGTCCTTTTAAAAAACATATTGTGTGTTTTGAATTATAATTTCAAACAAGATAGTATAATAATAATAATAACGTATGGGCTCGGGTGCCTGGTGCAAGCTTCGTTAATTGACACCCAGAGGGTAGCTTGCTTGTCGAATTTCGTCGTTCCTTTGAACGCTATGAAAGTCAAGGAGGTTAGATATCTAAACTCCTTGACACTACAGCGCTTTCAAGTAGAGAATGGAGGAACTTTGTCTCGGCAGAAAATCCCGAGATTAATTTTGCCATTGAACACGGCCTGCTGAATTCAAATGGGTTCTTTAACATCCCAACAACGCATGACATGAGTGTCGTGATTTTTGTCGCCTTTCAAAAATCACTTACCATGGCCAGGAGCGAACCTGCAATCTTGGGGTTGGTGGTCCGACACTATAACCACTCACCCACCGTGGCAAGTAACAAGATAGTTATACCTCATAGCCCTAATTGAATACAAAGAATTAGTCCTACTGATAAAATCTTATCTTATTTTTGCACATTCTTATATTAGTTATATATAAAAATTCTTATTTAAAAATCTTGCCTATTTGAATTTTTAAATGTGACTAGTATAAGGATGTCGCTTTGGTATGATTACAAGCCGAAGATGATTTTTCAACATATTGGCGTGTGATGTTCCTCGTTCATCCCAAAAGAGAGTGAGCATAACCTTCCCTGCAGTTGGGAATGTCTGGGGTTTTGGTGCCATTCCTTGCTTCCTGTAGTGGTTTTGGGTTGGCGGTACTGTACTCAGGTTTCGTCTACTGTAACGATTCTTTCAGTCAACGATGGATTTTAATGGGTTTTGTACCTTCACTGTTCAGGAAATGTACAGCAGAATGTTGGTGCATGTCGCAGGCGGGGCAGCCATTTTAAACTGATATTGTTACAGTGTTTCGCTTGTCTGCAGTATGCTGCCACCTGTTTTGCATTCTTTAAAGCATTGGTAATAATACTGCCAACTTACATAACAATGGCATCATCATCATCTTGAGCAGTTTCCAAACCGCTGGTCGGGTCTGCTTGGAACATAAGCCTCTCCATCGTTTCCTGTCCATCCACCAACTCTCGTCTTTCACTGTGTCCCAGGACATTCCTCTCTCCTCCACACTCTTCTTAACTCCTTTTGTCCATCTGTCCCTTGGTCTTCCCCTTGGCCTCCTTCCCTTCATTTCCATTCCAAACATCATCTTCGGTATCCTCTCCTCTCGCATCCTCCTCACATGTCCATACCATTGTAGGCTAGATCGCTCTATTCTATTTTGCAATGGTTCCTCTCTTACTATCTCTCTCTCTCATTCCTTACTCTGTCCATTCTTGTTACTCCTACCCTACTCCTCTGGAACTTCATCTCCACTGCTCGTATTTTACTCTTGTCCCTTTCCTTCATCACCCATGTTTCTGAACCATATGTCAAAATTGGCACAAAGTAGGTCTTGTAGATGATTCCTTTACATTTTTGTGGTACATCTTTATTCCATATCATCCCCCTAACACTCTTGAAACATCCATCTGTGCACCTTCCCCTTTCATTTATTTCCATCCTACTGCCTCCCTTTTCTTCAATTATGCTTCCCAAGTACTTGAAGCATTCTACTTTCTGCAACTGCTGTCCTCCAAGTGTGATGCCTATATCCAGTCTGTTGTTCCTCCTGGTTGTGATGACCACTTCACTCTTTTGTGCTGAGAACTTCATCCCGTATGGTAACACTACCTTCTCCCACTCATCCAATTGCTCTTGTACGTCTTCCTCATACTCTCATCAGCAAACAACATTGCCTTCATTTTCCTTTCCCCAGTGCTATTTACCACTTTTCGTATGATTTCATCCATCACCACTATAAATAACAGGGGTGAGAGGGCACTTCCTTGTTTCAGACCACTCTCCAGTTGAAACCATTCCGTTCTCTCCCTTCCCACCTTTACACAGCTTTTGCTTCCCTCGTACATAGCTTTCACTCTTGCCACTGTCTCCTTGTTCACTGCTTTTGCTCTCATTGCTTCCCATACCTTGTTTCTATTAATACTATCATATGCTTTCTCAATATCCATCCAAGAAGATCATCATCAGATCTTTCCCATATTCATAATGGTGTTCTTAGCTTGCCATGGTGGGTAAGTGGATATCGTGTCGGTCTACTAACCCCAAGATTGCAGGTTCGCTCCTGGCCGTGGTAAGTGATTTTTGAAACACGGCAAAAATACGATACGCATGTCATACGATGTTGGCATGTCAAAGAACCCATTTGAATTCAGTAGGCTGAGTTCATAATGGCAAAATTAATCTCGGGAGTTTCCTCCAACACAAAGTTCCTAATTTCTCTACTAGAAAGCGCTATAGTTTTCAAGGAGGTTAGATATCTAACATCTAACCTCCTTGACTTTCATAGTCGAGGAACAACGAAATGACATGCAAGCTACCCTCTGGGTGTCAAATAACAAAGCTTGCACCCGGTACCAGAGGCCATACGATATTATTTTTCATTTTCAATGGTGTTCTTGTAGCTGTCTTACAGCAAAGATGAGGTAAACTGTTGACCTTCCTGGCCGGAATCCATACTGTTCTTCCCTCAGCCCATCTTCAACTTCTGTCCGAATTCTTCTCTCCAATACCTTCTCAAATATTTTGGCATAGTGGCACATGAGTGTAATTCCCCTGTAGTTCTTGCATTCCTTCCTACTTCCCTTTTTAAATATGGGTATTATTATCCCTCTTTTCCAGTCCTCTGGTATTTTCTTCTCCCTCCATATCACTTTCATTACTCGAAAGAGCCACTGTGTTCCTATCACCCCTGCTGCTTTCACCATATCCACACTCACTTCGTCTATTCCCGGTGCCTTTCCCCCTTTCATCTTCTTTTAATGCTTCCTCCACTACTTTCCATGTCAATTCCATCTCTGAAATTTCTTGGTCACTGTCTGTTTCTTCCTCCACAATGTCCACTACGCTGGTTTTAGTTGGATTTAGGAGTTCCTTGAAGTATATTCTCCAGATAACCTTTACTTCTTCCATATTTTCAACCTCCTTTCCATTCCTGTCCACTATTCTGACATTTTCCTCTGTATCTCTTCTCTTTGCCTTTATCATTCCATACAACACTTTCTTACTGCCATCACAGTCCTCCTCCATCATTTCTGTCCATTTCTCCAGCCATTTCTTTTTCTCTTCCTTCACTACTTCTCCTGCTTCTTTCTTCCGCGCTTGGTACTCTTCTCTTGTTCTGTCTGTCCTCTGTTGGAACCATTTCCTGAATGCTCCATTTTTCTTTTTTACTGCTTCCTTAGTTCTGGGGTTCCACCATGGTGTTTCCTTCCATCTTTTCTTTCCACTAGTTCTGCTACACACGACTTCCGCTGCTTCTACCAACACGTCCCTGAACCTATTCCATTCTTCTTCACCTGTTCTCGGATTATCCTTCGGTAATTTGTTCCTCACTAATATCTGGAACTTCTCCTTATTTCCATCCTCCTTCAGCTTCCATGTCCTTATTCTTCTTTCTTGGTTCTCTATTCTCCTCTTTTCCTTCAGTCCTCGCACCTTGGCGACCAGCAGACGGTGGTCACTGTCCAGGCCTTCTGAAGGTATTACCCTTATATCCGTGATACTCGTCTTTATCTCCTTCCCTCATAGAATGTAGTCCACCACTGATTTCCTACTCAAATCCCTGCTGTACCAAGTAATTTTATGGCTCTCTCTCTTCTTGTACCATGTGTTTCCAACCATTAGCCCATTTATCTTGCACAGTTCCAGCAATCTCTCTCCTTCCTTATTCCTGTTTCCCCATCCTTCACCACCAATCACTTCCTGAAAATCTCTTCTATCAGTTCCGACATGGGCATTTAGGTCCTCCATGACTATCAGGTTTCTCCCTACTAACTGCTTCTGTAACTCTTCTTCAAACTCGTCCTTCTCGCCTTCTGTGCATCCCACCTGTGGCGCATAGACTTGCGGAATGTCCTGGTTTCTACCTTTTACTGTGATTCTGGCTCTAATTATTGTGGGGCCGATAACCTAGATGTTAGGCCCCTTAAAACATCAATTATCATCTTCATCATCTAATTATTGTATCAGTTACCCTCTTTAATTCCTCCCTCAGCCCTTCTCTCACTACCATTCCCACTCCATTTCTCTTCCCCTCCTTATTTCCTATCCAGCATAGCAGCAAGCTATTTCTTAGTTTTTTTCTTCCTTCCCCTCTCCATCTGGTCTCTGCTAGTCCGAGTACATCCAATTCTCCTCTCCATCATATCCACAATCTCCTCCACTCTTCCCGTCAATGTCGTTATGTTCAGACTTCCAATTCGTAGTCCCTTTCCATAGCCAGGTCTGTTTCCTTTAGATCTGTCCTTTCCGAGGCCTGTTCCCATTTTAAAAGCAGTTCAATATCCACTACTGGCTTGCTAGGCCTAATGTAGCTTCACCATAACCCTGGCAAGGGGCCTGTTTTTGGTCCGCGAGAGGTATTTTATTTCCCTCAAACCCTCCGGACAAGTCCAGCGAGCCCACCTGGGACGCGCCCGATAGACGAACAGGCAAACCCCCACGGGAACAATGGCATGAGAAATCACATTTTTATTGTGTTTTTAAGGTTGTCATTTGACTCGTCCTCGTAAATGAAAATGAGTTCTGCGAATCCAAAAGAGAAAAAAAAAATGCATCAAGGTCATTACAAATCAAGCAGAATGAACATAATATCTGGAATGGTTAAATTAACAAGGTGTTAGTTTGTTATGCAGTGTGAATCTGTTTTGCTCCTATGCTCCTCAATTTCTGGTTTCTAGGAAAACACAAACTCAAAGGCTTCCCTACACTTTTGTTGAGGTCTCAAGAAGATCGAGACAGACTCATCACTGAGAAGGTTGCTCTTATCCTCATGGGGGATGAAAGTGGTTCTTGTGATGAAGGAACTACCAAGATTGCAGAGATGTCTCTCAAATCAGAACTTCTTCAGCAGTATAGCAATGAGGTAGGTGTTAACACATTGGTGACCGGATGCTTGAGCTCGTCACATACCCAGTGGACCAGACATTTTTCTACTGAGTATACTAGAGTGCACTTGATTTTAAAAATGTGCATAAATATTAAACTAGTCAAGATTTTATCTTCAAATTTGGTATGAGTATTCACCAATCCTCCTAGTAGCACTTGAGTGTGTGGTGACTGTTTATACTTGTGAATGTTTTATTCATGGTAGAGGTTAGATTGGTCTACAAGCAAGGAGATGAACTCGCTACTAAAAAACCTGTCAAGAACTTCACTCACACTTTCATTATCTTGTGGGACATATGTTAGTCCTTGCCTGCCTTGAAACTGTTCTAAATATCTCGGTGGATCCGTCTTTATAAAACCATCTTCAGCGTCAATTCCTAATACATCGTCAATGTTTACATCGTAATCGTCATCAGAGTCACTTGAATAAATAGGCACATTCGGTAAATTATGGCGTGTAGGGGCTTGGATATCACTCTCACATTCACTTTCCACTAATTCAATATCACTATTTCCATTTGAACGATCGTCTGCATACAATTCTTCTAAAATATCGTCGTCAGCTAACACTGAATTACGCGAGCGCTCCATCTTACCATTGACTGAACCGGCAGAAAGAAAGTCGACGTTCGAAACTAAATCAAAGAATAAAAAAAGCCCGTGAATAAAAGAAAAGTGGCAGATCTACATCTACGATTTATTCTAATCAGTGTGCAGTCCGGAATAGTTCAATACATGGTCAAGAGATGTCTCAGGAAGAACGAAAACAATGACGTGTATAAAACTGAGATTTCTTGGGGCCCGTCTTCCATGTGTTAAGTGTACCATACCAAGTTGTTCAGAAGAGAATTCTAGATAATGCTTCTCCACACTTGAGATGTTATGAATGCTATAATGGGTAGTTACTGAACTCCTCTCACAACTAGTGGGCCGTGGGTTGGCTACCACGGGACACCGGCATTGCTCCCACTTATTTGTGCGGGCTTCTTTCTGTCCTGTGGACCTCCCTTGGTCAACTCTTGTTCCCAGTGTTGTTCTTCTCCATAATGGTCCGTATTGGCGTAGTTAATCTAAAGAAAAGAGTTTGAATGTCCGCCTTTTCAATTCAAATTTTATAACAAAGTTTATTTACAGGTACATGTTTCGGAGGTCAATACAATTCCTCCTTTGCCTGTCTTCCATTAACATAGAAGAACTTTACATACAAAACATACCAATTTCCATGAAGAAAACATACTTAGAATACGTACCGACAAAGAATAACTATAATACATGCAAGTAGGATTGAATAAATTTGACTAATAAACATTTTTAAACCTATCTTGTTGTAAGTAACATTCCTGTATTCTCTGTTGTCATTACGATGAAAAACAAACACGTTAAAACACTTACAAGAACAAATAAAGTATGACTTGTGTCTTTCCCTGGTACATTTTGTTCATTATGAGTTGCAAACTGGTGCATTCTGTGATCTTTGTGATGAAAAAAATAAACACTTTAAAAACATGTAAAAAAAAACCAATTAAAGTAATGAGCCGGAGGCATAATTACAGAAACCAGTACCTGTATGTTAGAAGTATTGGCCCTGGCTGTTGAGGCACTTGTCTTACTGGGACACGAGGCGGTGAATGGCTGTCTCATAAAATTCCCTGGGCTGCAATGTGAACCAGTTCTGCACGTATAGCTGGACGTCGACGTCCGAGGTGAATCTTTGGCCCCGCAGAGCCCTTTTCAGGGGACCAAACCTGGCGTAATCACAGGGAGAGAGGTCTGGACTGTATGGAGGGTGGCCGAGAACATCCCATTTGAATTTCTGCAGGAGTGCTGTGACTGTGTTGGCTGTATATGGTTGTGCATTGCATTGTCGTGGAGCAGAATGACCCCACGGGTGAGATTGCCTGGTCGTTTTGTTTTGATCGCTTGGCGAAGGGTGGTCAAGGTTCGCGAGTAACGCTGGGCATTCACTGTTGTCCCGTGCGGCATTAAGTGTATCAGAAGGGGGCCATCTTGGTCAAAGAAGAACGTCAGCATTACCTTTCCTGCACTCGTGTGGGTGGCCTTGCCTTTTTTAGGTGGTGGTGACCCTGGATGCTTCCACTGGAGGCTTTGTCGTTTGAATTCTGGTTCGAAGTGATGACACCATGACTCATCTCCAGCCACCACTCGTGCCAGGAACCCGTTCCCTTCCCTCGCATAGCGCTGCAGATGACCAAGACAGTGGGCCATTCGACATGCTTCCTGGTGTGGTTGAAGACTGTGGGGCACCCATTGGGCACACACTTTGCGCAAGTGCCGTCGTTCCTTCATGATGGTGTGCACACTTCCGACGCTCAATCCGATCACGGCGGCTGTGGCGTTCACTGTCACTCGGCGGTCCTTGGTAATGAGTGCATCAACCAGGACGTTGTCATCGGTAATGCAGGGTGGTGCCCCAGACCGGGCATCATCGGCTAACGACACCCGTCCTTCCCTGAAGCGCTTGTACCACGCCTTGACCCTTGCAAGGGGCATGCAGTGTTCGCCATACACTTGTGACATTCGGCGATGAATGTCCGTTCCCCCTACTCCTTCCGCTGTCAGAAACCGAACAACACCTCTTTGCTCTTCGTTTGACGCCTCCATGTCACTGTTTGCAATGCGACTGGCAGCGTTGGACGATTGATGCATGCTGCTGCTCGCTTTGTATCATCACATGATTGCACGCGTGCCCTCTAGCGACGGGCTGTGACCTTTCACGCTCTGGTCGGAACCACACCTCGTTTCACACGCCACGATTAGCCGATGTCGTCACCGGTATGTGCATTCCAGCCTCCGGCTCGTTACTTTTTGAACGCACCTTATACATTAAAGCATGCATGCCCTTTTGTCCTGTCTTGTTCTATGTGCGCTGTTGGGTTTAAAGCTCCTCTTTTATTAACATTTGGTTGAGCTTGCTGTGAGTCGCGGACAAATGTGTCCAATTTGAATTGGACAGTTTGTGGCGATGTTACATATTGCATATTTCTTGTTCTCTTAATTACCCCAACGGTATTAGGCAATATTACAACTTTTCGACAATATTACGATCAAATTGTATTAAGTTGTGACCTTATTCAGCTTTGTGTAGCTCTAAACACATTAAACTAAATGTGAGCAATGTAGCCGAAACTGGTACTTATTAATTAATTTCATATTAATTATATTTGTTGCAAATACAATAGAAGAGGCTAAATTTCAAATTGAACAACTAGAAATTATAGCAAAAAAAAAAAAGGGATTACAAATTTCATTTGAAAAAACAGAAATGATGCCAACCTTTAAAGTTGATCTACCAGTCGTTCAACTGAACAATAATAAAGAGATTAAAATTGTTCATAAATTCAAATATCTTGGGGAAATAATAACATGGAACACAAATGAAAAAGAAGCAATAGAATACAGAACAACTAAATTTAAACAAGCACAAAGACTTTCCTGGCCAACCTATAAAAAGAAATCTCTTTCGATAAACGCTGAGCTGAAACACTAAGATTCCACAGTTAAACCAGAGGCAACTTATGCTAGTGAAACTTCATTCAAATTGAATGTATAATCTACAACAGACAAATTACAGAAAACTGACAGAAGAATTATTAGCACAATTATTAACAAAAAACACCAAGTTGATGGACAGTGGAGATTGTTGCCTAACAACATCGTCTATCGTGAATGTGAATCAATAATAACTACAATGCGTAAAAGAAGAATTTCCTTTTTCTGTTACATATCAAGACTGCCAGAAACCAGGATATTGAAACAACTATTTGATTACTTTTTGAAAAATAAAATCAATAATAATTGGTTCAAAGAAGTTTAGGGTGATTTGGAAGAATTGTGTATAACTCGGCAACAAATCAAAGACAGAGAAGATTATTTTGAAGAACAAAAGCATAAGTCTCAAACTAATAACAGTTGAACGGAAACAATTTACTATATCGGACACACAAAGGGCTTCCAGGTCGGAGAGGATGAGAAAGTTCTGGGAGGAGAAAAAGGAGAAATTTACTCAATTGTATTGATTTAAGTGCTCCAATGTGGGCGTAAAATATGTAAATAATAAATAAATAATATTGATTAAAATGCAATAAATATATTCAATACCATTTGGTATTAACTTTAATTTCATGATCAATAAGGACACTTCCTATCTCTGGGTATTAGGGTATCTGTGGCCTAGTGAGTCTTTCAATTTCCCTCCTTAATTGGCTCTTTCCTGACACCCTCATTCGTCGTTGGGTCAGGCCTCTTCGTTTTCTTTCCATAGTAACTCCTGCCTTCTGTCCAAGGCCCTAAAGGAGGCTGGGTGTGTTGTGTAGCCCCACCACATATGGTGCTACCCTCTCAAGGGCTCACAATTGGTGAGCTCGGGAGTTGGCAACCCCAAATGATATCTGAACTGGGTCTGTTCTCCCCTCTTTCCATTGACTTTGGGGCGGACCTTCTCCTCTTTCCCTTTCCCATCGGCCTTCCATGGTTCTACTTATTTCCGAGTCCCTCAGTCCTCATTCTTTTAGTGTTGAAGGCATTTCTTTTCCGGTCGTTTATTTCCTTTATTCCCTTTATCTTCTAGCTGGCTGCGTGGCTCAGCGGTAACGTTCTCTCTTGCTGTTCCCAAGGTTGCAGGATCGAATCCTGGCGCAGTCAGCTAGCGTTTGAGAGTGCGCAAATGTGAGGGAGCCATGTCAGTACATTTACTGGCACGTAAAAATATCCCCTTCAGGGCAAAATTCTGGCACTCCGGCGTCTCTAAAAGCTGCAGTAGTTAAAAGGGACGTAAAACCAATAACATTATTATTATCCTTTATCTTCTTGTAGTGCGTAAGTTAGTTGTAAGTTCGTAGTTACTCCGTAGTTAGTTTTATTTGTAGCTTTTCATTTTGTCATTTTTTACTATCACTCAATTCATTAGGAGCCGATAACCTTGATGTTAGGCTCCTTAAAACAACAATTATCATCATCTTGTACAGCATCCCAGGGGTATGCACCCCTTGGAGACCATCCCCCCAGCATCTGGCTAAATCCCCTAAAATGGCAACCCTTGGAAAGCCGGGGCAACATCCATTAATACTGTAAGGACAGCTTGCTACTCCATAAAGCAGCTCAAGCCTTACGTAATCATTACACTCAGCGACATAGTACTAACTGGGGCAGCATGCCAACACAATGCTGACAGCAGGACGTCAAAAGGTATAAGAAGGCGTCCTAATGAGGTCAAAGGATCTCTTCATTGTCAGTGCTTCATCGAGACAGCCGGAGGCTACGCTGGTGTCAACCGAGGTGAGTCAGTCAATCGTGTTCAGAGTTCCTATTTTTGTAACCCGCAACCCACTACTTGTATCACATTATAAACATAATTTCATTCCCTACAAGGGACTCACAATCAGAATCACAGACCAATAAAACACTTGGTCCACACTCTACACTAGCATTACTGTTATACGCCTCTTTACATCCCAACGCCCTTCCTTATTCCCGTCACGTAAAGACGTGACAGACGGTAAGCCATTAGCGCTAACTCAGGTACCTTTGCGTTTCTCTAGCCGACTCGGCTGCCAACAAGCAGCGCGTGCCACTCGGCTGATACGAACAGAGTCAGTTACATAACAAGCAGTCAGCTGAGTTGAGCGACCAGCACAACGACCCTTTGCAGTGGGTCCCATCCCTCCAAACGCTATTACATTATTCATAGGAACGCCCCCTAGTTCCTAGCACACCACAACACTCTACACTGGTCAGCTTACCCTGACAAGGGAAGCTACCCTTTTTAGGCACCACTTTATAAATTAGTACAACAACTCTCCCTTTTAGATCCACCCCCAAATAAGGGATCTAAAACACTGGTGGAGGCGGGGTCCTACGCATAGAGAAAAGGGACTCAACCAACGAGCCCTCGTAGGTAAAACGACCCCTTCCGTACCGCAAAAAGCCAAGCAAATTAGTGAGAAAATTTTTCCCCCAGACAAAAAGCACCATTTTTTTTTGTGTGCTCCAAATTAGCTACACAGGGGAAATTCTTAATAAACCAACCCCCTAGCCCCATACAGAATCAGCCGTGAGACGGCAAGAGTACGTACAGACGGGTAGCGTGCACGCGAGGTACCTCACAAAAACTATAATTATAAGGGATTAGCGCGATTAAGTAGACATAAGGTCATTGTAATTTATAATTTTTCAGGATAAACTTTATACAATTATACACTATATATATTTTTGTTTGTTCACCAAGATGCCAATGTCCATCATGTGTATGATTTGTTTTCTTTCATTTTTCCTTCTTCTAACTTCCCCATTTGTTAGGGTGTTCCGTTTTTCCCACACAAATAAATACTTTTGAATATTTCCCTTAAATTATACCCTGGAACACCCATTTTTCTATTTTCTTCTACCTTTCTTATTGCAGGGAGCATTTTTTCCCTAAGATGGGGCGGACGACGCAATCATCCGTTCGGCCCTGGGTTTTTCCTCCCTGCACAAATATGTAACACATCACCATCAGAAACCATGTTTTTTTTTTTAAACTAGCAATATGCCAGCAAATGCAAGGGCAATTTTTTTTACATATCGAATTTATTTTAATGTTCAATTTTTCTCAAAATGTCAATTTTTTCCCAATGTTAATCAAATCTTTCGCAAATGTCAATTTTTTTTGTTTGTTTTTTCACAATGTCAATGTATACATATATATGTAAATCCCATAACCCTCCCCTCTGAACACGGGCTCACCTCACACCCACACTTCGATACGACGCCACCAGGAACTACGAGGGGATTTCAAGGACCACTACGTCAACGCCCCAACCTCCAGTTCCGTTCCCGTTCGCGAGGACGCGAACAAATGAAGGAAGACTCTTGTACAGCATCCCAGGGGTATGCACCCCTTGGAGACCATCCCCCCAGCATCTGGCTAAATCCCCTAAAATGGCAACCCTTGGAAAGCCGGGGCAACATCCATTAATACTGTAAGGACAGCTTGCTACTCCATAAAGCAGCTCAAGCCTTACGTAATCATTACACTCAGCGACATAGTACTAACTGGGGCAGCATGCCAACACAATGCTGACAGCAGGACGTCAAAAGGTATAAGAAGGCGTCCTAATGAGGTCAAAGGATCTCTTCATTGTCAGTGCTTCATCGAGACAGCCGGAGGCTACGCTGGTGTCAACCGAGGTGAGTCAGTCAATCGTGTTCAGAGTTCCTATTTTTGTAACCCGCAACCCACTACTTGTATCACATTATAAACATAATTTCATTCCCTACAAGGGACTCACAATCAGAATCACAGACCAATAAAACACTTGGTCCACACTCTACACTAGCATTACTGTTATACGCCTCTTTACATCCCAACGCCCTTCCTTATTCCCGTCACGTAAAGACGTGACAGACGGTAAGCCATTAGCGCTAACTCAGGTACCTTTGCGTTTCTCTAGCCGACTCGGCTGCCAACAAGCAGCGCGTGCCACTCGGCTGATACGAACAGAGTCAGTTACATAACAAGCAGTCAGCTGAGTTGAGCGACCAGCACAACGACCCTTTGCAGTGGGTCCCATCCCTCCAAACGCTATTACATTATTCATAGGAACGCCCCCTAGTTCCTAGCACACCACAACACTCTACACTGGTCAGCTTACCCTGACAAGGGAAGCTACCCTTTTTAGGCACCACTTTATAAATTAGTACAACAACTCTCCCTTTTAGATCCACCCCCAAATAAGGGATCTAAAACAATCTTCTCTCGGGCTCCAACAGGCTCGGTGTTGAATGGAGCGTATTATCTTCCTTTTTTTGTTTTGTTTGTGCCTGCTGTGGGCCATGTTACTTCAACCGTTTACACCCTACAGCGTTAACTCTTCCCCAATATTCTCACATTCGCGTCCTGTAAGCCTCCTTGCTTTCATCAGTCCACTTCTTGCCGGTTTTCAAGTTTGGCTTTACTTGGAAGCTCTTGTATGCTCGTAGTCTTCTCTGGAGAGGTGCACGTTCCTGGATGTCTTCAAGTGTGATTCCTACTTCTCGAAGATCTTTTTCAACTTCAATTAATCAGGGTCACTTGGTTTTTTTTGTTAACAAAGTAGGAAGAGATCTTGTTGGTCTGTCTCTGCGAGCTCATGTGTGTTACGTGGCCACAAAATTGAATCCTCCTCCTCTGAATGGTGCCTGTTATCCTCTCAATGTGCAGGTAGAGTTCGTTGTTACGCCGTCTCGTGTACTCGTCATTTTCTCTGATAGGTCCAAGATCTTCCTCAGGATTTTCCTTTCTTTGGCTTCTAACTTTTGCGTATTATGTTATTTGAAATATAATTTATTCTCTCAATTGAAGCTGTGAAATGTTTATTGCTTCATGAGATCTAGGTTCTGTGCACTGAGTATACTTAAATCTTTGTTAAGAGGGGCAGATGGCCTCATAGTTCTGCCCCTGAAAATAACAATAAATAACTTTCCAGACATATGCTATATTTCACACTGTCCAGAAAAAAGATTTTTGACTTCATAGCCATTATGTTTTGACACATTACAGTAAATACATCATTTCATTTCAGTAAAAGGACACAGGTCTATATTCCACTAAATACCATACATTTAAAATAAATTATAATTACCTGTTATTAAAAAAAATCCAACAAACTAAAAATAGACCTGGGTCAGACTGTTCACTCTTGTCGGCTACTTTGCATAATCAGCACCTCGAATTGTGTAATTTAGAGTGGTTAGCATTGTGCATGTATAGTTGGGGTTTTAAACACTTTCAACTTATGGAAATGAATTTTGCTTTTGTAAGTAGTATGTCGTGGTTGGCCCTATCTCATTAGATGATAGTTGTTGTTTTTTTTTTTTTTGTGTGGGGGAAATTAAGAAGATTATCATCAGCCGAAGTAGTGGTCTTGACTTTTCATTTTAAAACTAGACTGTATATATATATTTTTTTTTATTTTTATAGAATCATGAGCTGTGGACCAAAGCCAGTGCATCTCCATCCAGATTTGAGAAGTCTGCATACTATGTGGAAAGTCTATCTCAGTTCATCTCTCCATCAAAAGTGGAAGCAGGTAGTAAGCTGAAACATTTATCTCAGATACCATGTCGCCTTAAAACACCAGTAAGTGAGTTTCTTGGGATCATTCCTGTTCATAATATTTATTACGAGGGTGGTTTGAAAAGCCATTGCCTTCGATATAAATTTTATTTTTCATTTCAAAATTGAATTTATTTTTCAGCATGGTCTCCTTATAGCTCAATGCAATTTGTGGAAAGATTTTCTTCCAAAAATACAATTTTTTAAATGCTGTAAATATTTTTCACCAGACTATTTCTTCAGATGTGGAAAGGGAAAAGTCATACGTGGCCAAATCTGATAAAGTAAATCAATGAGGAAGCAGTTTGTTGTGCAAATTTGCCAGCTTTTGCTTTCGCAATTACAGGTGTTGTCTTACAGGAAGAAAGTCTTTCTATTTGTCAAATGGGCTCTTGTTAATTATCTGTGATATTGATGCAATCAAGAGGCTTAACAGGTTGATTGTTTTCCCTTTTCCAGGTAGTCAATGAATATTATGCCATGCCAACTCCAGAATTATGGCCTTGACTTTCTTTATCGCTCTTAGGAACACCGTCACTGGAGAAATCCACTTTTTTGATTGTTCTTTGCTATTGGGTTAGAAGAAAAACTTATCATGAACAGTTACGTATTGCCCCAAAAACTCACTGTGATTGTTCTTGAACATGTCTAACATCAGCAATTTTTCTAGGTTTGTGCCGTGTCTTGTGTGGGGTTTCGGCTAGGACACCAAGCTGGCTCATCAGCGAGCTCTTGGCGTCCCCTACAGGAGTAGAGAACTGCGCGCTAACTCCCTTTTTACTGCGAAAACTAAAAGCTCAAGCTGCCATAACCTCCCTATGAAGGCTTCCAAAAAGATGGTATATTGGCTTTCACGGCCAGTGAATTAAAAATCAGCAATTTTTCGAGGATTTCTAGGGAGGTTATGGCTGCTTGAGCTTTTAGTTCTCGTAGTAAAAAGGCGCAGGTGCGCTTCATAAAAATGGAGGTAGCACGCAGTTCGCTACTCCTGCGGGGGTCCAGGCGGGGACACCAAGAGCCTGCTGATGAGCCAGCTTGGTGTCCTAGGCAAAACCCCACACAAGACATGCCACAAACCTAGAAAAATTGCCGAGTTTTAATTGACTGGCTGTGAAAGCCAATATACCATGTCCTAATATTGGTTTGATTGGTCACTCAATTCCGCTGTTACTTGATTGCCAATCCTGCCTTTAGGTTCCATGTGACACCACAGCTCATGATGAGCCTTAGCCTATCAAGTAACCGCTGCCCAGTCATTTGGCCTAGAGATTGTGAGGAGGCACACGTGGCCAGCACGTCACATCCCCATCGGCTGTTAATCTTGATATTAACTCTGGAAACCACATTTTTGTTTTGTTCTAGGTTGCTTTTGGTAGAGAAAAATTATGTGGCCCACTGGCCTGGTATAAGTATTTGAAATTGGCATAACTTGGATGACTTGCATATCAACAATACTGTTTCATTATCTCGAACCTGAATTTAATTTCGTGGCGGAACCAGGAATCAAACCTGGCCTTTACACTACAAGGCATACATTTGGTTTTGAGGATCCTTGCAGTATTCCCCTGCGGTGACTTCTCTTTGAATTAACACACTTTTATTTAGCTCTCTCGCCTCTGACAACTGACATCTGTATTTAAAAAAAAAGTGTGGGGCATTAAGTTCTCCAGTGCTCATCAAATTACCAGTCCTTTTTTGTCGGATGACAATTAAACTTATTTAACCCTAGAATGCTAACCTTTCTATGACATACGTTAAGGCTAACCATTCGTAAACCTTACGACCTCTGATTTTGTTATAAATTAATAAGCCATCCCTCCACCAGATCTTCAACGTAAAAACGCTCTCCTCAGTGAGTTCAAGAAAATAATGGATAACCCACAACTTCCAATACACTGTGACATTGCTGACGTTCGCCTGAATCGTTTTTACATCGAAGATCTGGTGGAGGGATGGCTTATTAATTTATAACAAAATCAGAGGTCGTAAGGTTTACGAATGGTTAGCCTTAACGTATGTCATAGAAAGGTTAGCATTCTAGGGTTCAACAAGGACTACATTAGACTTGGAGAATACCAACTTCAAATTAACTAAAGAATGGCATGGAAGGCAGGATACGAGGCCTGGATCAACCATACCACACATTGGATCATCGCTGCCACCTGGATTTGAGTTTCCTCGGAAAACATGGTCAACTCTCAACAGGATTCGTACAGGTCATGGCAACTGGGCAGACTTCCATTATAAATGGAAAATTATTTCTTCACCTAACTGTGATTGTGGTGCCCCTAAGCAAACCATCCAGCATATCATCACCAAGTGTCCTAAAAGAAAGTACCGTGGCAGCATCACTGATTTCGCTCATGGATCACCAGAGACAATTACCTGTATAAACAATCTAGATATAAATATATCGTTCGTAAACTATCATCTGAGTACATATTGTATCTCTAAAGCCATGTTAAATAAATAAATAAATAAATAAATAAATAATCCTTAGCCTGAAATTAATAATGGAATATTACAAAAACAGAAATAAGCAACTCTTTATCACTTTTATAGATTTCAAGAAAGCCTATGATAGTATTCATAGACTGACACTGCTAAAAATCCTCAGATCATACGGTCTCCATCCTAAATTGATAAAAATCATTCAATTAACATTATCAAACACAAATTCGAAAGTTAAATTTAGGGGAGAAATATCAACAGCTTTCACAGTAAAAACTGGTCTCAGACAAGGTGATGGATTATCCCCTCTGCTTTTCAATGTGGCTCTTGATTATATCATGAAGGTTTGGCAAAAGGAAAACCCTCCTAAGATCAAAATTGGAACAAAACCATCAATAAAAATAAACTGCTTAGGATTTGCAGATGACTTGGCTCTTTTAGCACTAGACAAGGAAGAGGTTTGTACTCAGATCACTAGTCTCCAAGAAATTGCTCAAGGGATAGGATTACAGATATCCTTTGAAAAAACTGAGATCATGCCTATGAAACCCTTAGATATAAATGAAGTCTATATAAATGATCATAAAATTAACCTAGTTCCTCAATTTAAGTATCTTGGAGAAATTATAACACATAACTTAAACGAAAAAGTAACTTGGATAAATAGAACAAATAAAATGAAAAAGGCACAATCTCTAACCTGGTCAACATATAATAAAAAATGCCTATCAATAGCTACTAAGATCCAACATTATAAAACTGTAACTCTCCCTGAAGCCACTTATGCTTGTGAAACACTGTTCCAAATTAAAAATGAACAAAGAACTGATCAGCTCCTCAAAACGGAAAGAAGAATCATTAGAACGTGCATAAATAAAAAGTATCAGGTTGAGGGAGTCTGGAGGATTCTCCCAAATGAAACTGTCTATCGTGAGATTGATCCAATCACCAGCACAATGAAGAAGAAAAGAATTTCATATTTTTTTCACATCTTACGGCTTCCAGAAAACAGAATTGTACGCCAACTGGTGATGAGAAATCTAGGAAAGAAAACTGGAGGTAAATGGATCCAAGAAATCCAACAAGATCTCAAAGCAGTTGGACTCAAGATAACAGATGCCGAGGAGAAAAATAAAATTAACACCATACTTAAAACTCACAAATTTTCTGCAGAAATGACTCACAGAAAGCCTATGGAGATTTCAGATGAGTTGAGAAAATCCCGATCTGAAAGAATGAAAAAGTACTGGAAAGAGCGCAAGAACCAAGCAGTACTACCTTCAAAGAAGAAGTGATTGTGGAACGACTCAAGTGGTCCAATGTGACCAATCAAGATTAATAATAATAATAAATAAATAAGGCTGAAAAGTTAAAGAACGTTATTTATCTGTTGCAAACTTTCATTTTATTAAATATACTGCATATTGACATGATAAAATCTTGATTAGATAATCAAAAAATTATTTTACATAGTTACTGTATTTAGAAGTTACTGTTATTTGCAGATAATATTGTGGTCTGGGGAAGGAGCACCGAAGAAGTGCAAAAACAACTAGATGCACTGAACGAAAATATTCAGAAGTACGGACTGAAAATCAGTATAGAGAAAAGCAAGACCTTGGTGATGACAAGAGGGGAAAGACAAGGAAAGGGCACTGTGAAATTTGGAAGGCAGAGTTTGGAAATTGTGGACACGTTCCAATACCTAGGAAGTGAATTGATGCAAACTGGTAGGTTGGACATGGAGATTGGCAGGGGGGTACAGCAGAGCAATGCATTCTATCAAAGTGTAAGAAAACTTGTTTGGGATAAGGAAGTACCAAGGAAAAGCAAGGAGGTAATGTATAAAGTGTACTATGTACCCATATTGACTTATGCAGCTGAGACTTGGACCGTGACAAGCAGGCAAGAGAGCAGAATCCAAGCCAGTGTAATGAAATTCCTAAGAAGTATGATAGGAAAGACCAGGAAAGACAGAGTGAGGAATGCAGATGTTAGGAAGGAAGTTGGGATGGGAAAACTAAATGAGAGAATTGAGAAGAATAAACTAAGGTGGTTTGGACATGTAAAGAGGATGGAGGAAAATAGAATACCAAGACAGATGCTGGAGGCAAAGTGCAAGGGTAAGAGAGCAAGAGGAAGACATAGAACAAGGTGGATCGATTCAGTGAAGAACAGCGTGAGAAAAAGAAATCTGGACTGGGACAAGATCGTGGAAGAAGAATTGTGGAAGGAAAGAGGAAAGTGAAGAAGTGCCATAAATACCCCGACCCGGCAGGAGCTGGATAAGGGGAAATGATGATGATGATGATGATTTAGAATTTATCTACATGTTCATGTGATATTGTCTTAAAATAAGATTTTTGACACATGAAATGTTTGGAAAATTTTTACTTTTGTATTCAGTGAGTAAGCGAGTGTGCACTTTTATATGGATATGAAATATGAAAACGTAAACACACAACGCCATGCCTAAACTCGCGTTAAAGCTAATCATTCGTAAAACTTACGATTATGATTGAGTAACGGTGCACACATACAGCATACTGAGGAGTGGGGAGTGAGCGAGGAAGGTACTGAGACACTCGGCGCTATCAAGCGGCCCGAATTTGAAAAATAGCCGAAAACGTATCCATGATCGTAAAATTTACGAATGGTTAGCATTCCAGGGTTAATTTTCCATTATTGCTGTGCTTTTCAATTTGCAAACAGGAATTAACATATTGAGAACAATCCATTTGATTTTCCTTGTGTGTCTGTTTAATAAACTTCAGCCTGAATGTATACCGTATTTGCTCGCGTATATCTCGCACCCCATTTTTTTATTTGAAATTTCAGGGAAAAAAGTACTCGCATTCATTTCTCACGCCATCATATAAATGACCGTAATAACCTTGAGGTAGAAACGCGTTCGATTTAGTGCGCCACAACAGTTGTCATTGTCCAGGAACTTACCCGAAGCGATACCTTAGCGCGATTAGCGCGCCACAACAGCCATCAATACGCAATGTTATCGTTCGTTTTGGCGGCAGAGGTTTCCTGTATTGTTGTCCGTCAGTTGCCTTGGAGACATCAGCACCGGTACTCTGGCTTCGAAGATAAAGGATATCTGAGCTATACCACTCGCGCCAACATGCTTGTATGTTTCGAAGATTGCGCAAGTAGGCCTACTGTTACATCGCAGAAAAACGCAGTTCTGTCTTCTCGAATCTCAATGATTTCGTCTTTACACATTCGTCGCATCAGAGCTCGGCCACGTGCAAACATGCGGCGCAGCGTGAGTGTTGTAGCACGCAGTACATCGTTAGTCTTTGGCCGCGGTCGGCTAATTTCGAGCTCGCTCGTTCATGTAGCGAGGAATCGATATGGAAGATGATCGATCCTATCGATCGCTAAGCGTCTGCGCTCTAAGTTCCTTTTCTGCCTTGAATCTTCTTTAACATACAATTTTCATAAGAAAAAACGAGCGTATTACGTCTTTTTCATAGGTTCTTAATGACGCATAACCATAACGAATAGAAATAAATGGTGTCGACGGACATTGTTTTGAAGAGCTTCTTGAAGACCTGCATCGCAAATGCATTGGACGGAAATCAGGATGAAGCAGTATGGGATGATGACCAGAATGATGCACGCGAGAGTACCTCGGAGATTGGCAGCAGTGACAATGAATAGGGCGAGTACCGTATGCTAGTTGCCGTGTTTCAATAATGCAAGTTTTGTGTTTTTTCGGGAATACGGTCATTCCCCGCGTATATCTCGCACCGAAAATTTTCGCACATATTTTCGGTCAAAAAAGTGCGAGATATACGCGAGCAA
Source organism: Meconema thalassinum (assembly GCA_946902985.2). Taxonomy (NCBI): domain Eukaryota; kingdom Metazoa; phylum Arthropoda; class Insecta; order Orthoptera; family Tettigoniidae; genus Meconema; species Meconema thalassinum. The sequence goes on along the minus strand of OX336399.1, from coordinate 159,061,854 downwards.
ATACAGTATTTGTTTTTATTTTGTGAAGTATTCTGTGCCCTGTTGTAAGGTTAGTGTCTCTAAAAATAGGTGTTTGATTCATCATCTTGTACAGTTTTCAACCTTACTAGCCGGGTCTGTTTGAAACATATGCCTCTCCACTCGAGGCTCGGTCCATTCATCAAAGCGAGGCGAGGTTATCCTCTACTGGCTTGCTGGGTCTATCGTAGTTTTACAACAGCCCCGGAGCCGTCACTTTTCAGGATTCCCAAAGGACCTTCACAGCTACCGTAGCGGTCCCAGGGTACACGTGGTCCCCACTTTGTCCCTACTTCATGCCGTTGCCCATCTCCCATGACGTGGACAAGGGGTTGGGTTTATGGGAGACTGGTGTTTGATAACAGGGTTGAAAATACATTCCGTAGAGATGTTCACACCATCTCACCTATTGTCCATTATCTTCACTCATCAGTCATAGCAACACAATTTTGTCTTCCGTTATGACCCATCGATGTTCTGGACACCCTTGGTGGTGACAGAACTGAGAAATCAGGGAAGTGTCGGGGAATTTTGCAAAGGTGTAGAAAAAAACAGGAAAACTTGAAGAAACCAAAAAAACAAACAACTAAAACGCAAATTTTGCGTCGAGTGAGTGAGAATTATTTTGCAGCCGTAACCTGGCGAGGTGAAAAACGTAGCGCGATTCCCCTCGCTGACTACCAGCTAAACTATAAATCATCTCTAAATGAATCGTTAGGCAAGAGGGGTACCTTATAAGCAAGATTATATACTAATTAATACATAATTTTGTGGCAACATCAGGGAAATTTGTCAGGCAAAGTCTGTCGCCACCACAGTGGAATTCAATAAATCATTCCACAACTTTTTATAGCATTTTTTCAGTTTCTTTAATGGTTTTTTGATGCAAAAAGTAGTTTTTCTTTTTCTTTTAAATCAGCACACGGAATTTACTCATTTCAGTTGAAGCAAGGTGGTATGAAAATACCAGCTTCTCAAACCTGTTAACATTCCCAATAACGCTCTAAGTGTATCTAGTTTAGTGATGCCAAAATATAAAGTAAAACTTGTGATTACAGAGTCATTTTGAATCCAAAAAATAACTTTTCAAACTGCCCTTGTGCAAGTCATCTCTGTAATTGTGCTGGAATTGGTTGCCCCATCAATCCCTCCCCATGGGCAAACGTTCTCCTATATCTATTTCATAAGTCATCTGTCTTGTCCCCCCTTCCCATGGGCAAAATTTCTCCTACGTCTCTTTCCTAAGTCCTCTGTCTTGTACATTTTCCGTTCCTTGTTGCTTCTAATCATATGTCAACACCTTCATCCACTTACACCCTAGGTAGTCTTTGTCATCTCTTTTGTATGTCTGAGCACCAGAGTGGTATGAATGCTCACCTGTGAAGATAGTCCTTGTCTCCCTCTTAGTTCCTCCTACCGCCCCGACCTACCTGCCAATATATTGGTCCTTTTCTATTTAACGATTATTATGGGTGGTATTTTTATATACTAAACAGTTAAAGGCACTCAACCCAGAGGAAGGCCTAGGAGTAGATGGCTTGATACAGTCAAACAAAACATAACTAGGAGAAGAATGGATTGGACAGAGATTGAGGAGACCAAGATCTATCTAAACCGATAAAGATTGGAATTGGTCAACGATGACGATGATCACGATGATGATGATGATGACGACGTTAATGGTGATGATGATTTTTCTACACAAATTCTATGGGATTGTAACGTGACCGGTGTACAGTGTGTTCGTGGCAGGAACCATTTTCAAGTATGCGACCTGGGGTGTGGAGGCGCAGCGGAGGTAGACCGGGTTCGATAGAACATATCCCATAACTTGTGGTTTCCACTGAGTCCAGCTTTGCTTACACTTATTTCCCTCAACTCTTGTTCTCTTCCAACCATAGAGCATTTAGCCCCCCCCCCCTCTTTTATTGTCCCAATACCGCCATGCCAATAGGGGCAGATGACGTCCATGTTCCATCCCTTACAACAACAATTACCATAAATAAAACATGTCTCCCTCCCTCCCCACAGTTTAGAAAAAATAGTCCTTTGCATGTTTGGAATTTTTAAGTCTTTTTTTTGGTCATGTAAAGACTAGATATAATTGGAGTGAAACCTTTAATATGCTGTTCCCCTGTTATTTCTTCATTTTTGTGTTTCAGCCAAAGGAACTCCCACTTGACTCTGAACTTCAAAGTAAATCACCTGAGGAAAGCTTTTGCCCAGAGGACAATGTGACAGAGTCGTCTGCTAAACCTTCAGTGCATACTCCCGAAAGGGGAGATTTGTTGTTGCACACTCCACAGCCTGCGACTCCAGAGGTTTCGCCCAAAGAACAAGGCTCAAAGCACTCGTCAGGCAGTTTACGAACGTTTAGAGGTTCTTGTGACAATCTTGCCCGTGATTGGAAATCAATACTTAACAAAAGTGTCATGAGTGATATTACAATCTATGTTAGAAACAGACTGAAAATACCCGCCCATGAACTCGTTCTTCTAGTGCGCTGTCCTGCAATTTTAAATGACGTAGTCCAAGGAGATAAAAGTGGCAAATCTATTATATGGACCAGTGTGTCTTTTCGGCCAGCATTAGCTTTTTTGGAGTATATTTATTGTGGTAGTATAAATAGAATTCTCACTTTAGCTGAAGGATTTAACGATGTTGAGTGGTTAATGCAGAGGTATGATATGGCTAATTTATCGAAACATTTGGAAGTTGTTGCCTGTGTTAGAGTTAGAGTAGGCTCCAAGAAGATCTGCCCAGAGACCCAAATTGATGTTGATGTTGAGCATGAAGAGGTTGAGGATGAGTTGGCATCTTCTCAGAGTATACTTACACCAAAATATAAGTCTCCACGGAAACATCATAGGAAACTTGGTCAAACATCCACGTCATATTCAGCAAAGAAGAGTAGAAGATCTCTGGAAAATATCAATCATTCTGATGTGAATTTAAGTGCAGGAAATGAAAGGAAGATCAGTTTATCCCCTGATCCTTTTTCAGACAGTCACAATAATGATGATTTACAAGGTTTAATGAAGGATCAAGTAAATATCTTGCCACCAGATACTCAAGAAAATATAAATTGCCTCTTAGAAATGATGGACAATTCGTCACCAGTTAAGACACAGTCTAGTGATAAAACTGTCCATGAATTTAATGTGAATAGTGAACATTGGAAGACTGCCAATGACATTAAAGGTGATGGTTTAAACTCTGACTCTGAAACTGTTGTGTTAAGCAACAGCCAGCAGAGCCATGTTTCAGATCATTGTGATGAAGTGATTATTATTACATCAGTTTCTAATTCCCCTCACACACAAACAAAATCAGGCAGTAGTAGTAAAAATTCGAGCCAAACACAAATAGATGAAGGAAATGTGTTTTCTGATAGTTATAGTGAATTAAATAATATTACTAAAATATCTCAGAAATCATCAAACTCAAACAGAAGTCCATGCGTAAGTGATGGTTCTCCTGATGACAAAAGTGAGTTTCGTGATAACAGATCGATTGGGGATCACGAGAATCCAGCTAGAAGAGCTTCACCGCTTGAATTGTTTAATGCTAAAAATGAATCTGTTCCTATGCTACAACTGAATAATAATTTAGTGTGTGATTTAACACAGGACAGTGACGATTCTAACCCTGGAACATTGCCATCCACAAAATTTGTAAGCCAGACCCCAATAAATGAAAATGATAACAAGCCTGACATTAGTGCCGAGTTTGAAAGATTCTCGGAGGCTCTTTTGAATGTAGCGGTGGGAGGGATCCATAACTCCCTTGTTGGAGACTTGAATTTAGGTGGCGATAAAAAAATATGTGAAATGCAGAAGAGTGAAGGTGAAGTTTTGTGTCATGATGAGGTGATTAGTGATATAACTAGAATTACCAAGAAATTTTCAGATACTAGCAAAAGAAAATGTAGTGAAAGTGATTCTCCATATAGTAGGACTAATTCTGTTTCTAAGAAACTCTGTAGAAATAACACTCCTGCTAGAAAATCTTTGATGGAGGCTTTTGCTACAGAGCCTGTGGATCCTGCATCACAACAGAAAGATGAAAATATTGTGGTGTTTGATTTAACACAAGCTGGTAATGTTTCTGACCATAAAGTAGTTTTGCCCCCTACTAGCCCAAGTTCCATTGTAAGAAGAGGGATTCATTCTAAAACATCACCAGCAAAGAGGGTATCAAGCAAGTTCTGGACCAAAAGTGGCAGAGTTGACTTAGTTCATGATGAAAGTCTCAATAAAATCAAAGAATTGATCGAAAGTGACATCAATGAGAATGATTCTAGGAATGATCGTTCTCCCAGTCCTCAACGCTTGGTCGATAATATCCCAGATGCTAGCCCAAAAGACATGGATCTTGACAAACCTAATCATGGGGATTCACTGAGAAATGTGAGTGATGCAGACATGAATTATCAGATTGATTATTTTGATTATGACGATTCACCCTTCATTCCATATGTATCTGAATTAGATACCGACCGCAATTCTTTGTGTGGAAATCAGGATGCAAACAGAGATATTACAATAAAGGAAAGAATTAGTTTATCACAGAATGATAGTGTTAACACTGCTAAGTTCCAAAATCCTTCCAGTGACATGAAAAAAACATTATCCCATGACAGTGTCTTTCAGGGTATTAAGAATAAATCCAGTGATATCATTGAGTTGGATGACAGCTTAGAAACTGAACCACTGAATACTAGTTCTAATACTCCACTAAGCCAGTATCGGTCTCAGAATAGTAATCATTCTGATTGTGAGCGTACCAAAACGAATAAAAACAAGTCCTTGGATGCCTGTAAATGTTTACTAGATGACTCTTATGGAGAGCAGCTGGGAAACCTGTCTTTGTGGAGGGACCAGCTTAATGATGCGGTTGCTTGTTCTACTCCCAAACAAGGGAGATCAGGACTCAAGACCCCGGTGCAGAGAGTCATGGCTATGGAGTCCTCGAGTGTCACTCCCTTGGCTGACTACAGTGCCATGGACACTCCCAAGCTCAAGGTAAAGTTCTCTCTCTCTCTAGTTAGGGTTGGTTCCTTAGTTTAGGGGCTGCGACAACACGGTCATATAGTCCCGTGTACTTTGGGTGTGTGTAGAATGTGTCTGATAACCGGTGTTAATTGTGACGGCTGTATTAGTGTGTGTTATCTGTAATTCAGGTAAGGACTGCAGACAATCAATTTCAAGTAGTTCCTACTTCTGCTACCAAATGCTACCGTCCACGACACCTATCTGCGGCTTGGCTACTAGATGCCATCGCAGCCAGGACCTGTTGGCGAACGTTGGAACTAATATGGCGTTATCAATTCTAACCTACAAATTTTGGCTTCATACAAGTGTAGTTAGTGGAAGGTTCTTCTTTATGCCATAAATCTATGGCATGGACCCGTCGGCTTTACTTCCCCACCGAAGGAAGGCATGCTGAAGGATTTTTAACGCTCTTAAAAGAATCCGACGACTTCGGCCGGGTTTGAACCCGCGATCTTGGGCATAGAAGCTCAGCATGCTACCAACTACGCCACCGAAGCTGCCTCTCTCTAGTTATCAGCTCTCCATTCTTCTCGCCTCTCTGCTTTCCTTTTCATTTTGTAGTAGGAATCACATCTCACGTCTTCCAATATTTGTGTCATGTACTCTTGTCTTGGAAGCCTCCGTGGCTTAGGCGGCAGCACGCCGGCCTCTCACCGCTGGGTCCGTGGTTCAAATCCCGGTCACTCCATGTGAGATCTGTGCTGGACAAAACGGAGGCAGACAGGTTTTTCTCCGGGTACTCCGTGTTTTCCCTGTCAAAATTTCATTCCAGCAACACTCTCCACTATCATTTCATTTCATCTGTCATTCATTTAATCATTGCCCCAGAGGAGTGCGTCAGGCCTCGGCAGCCGGCACAGTTCATATCCTCGCCGCTAGATGGGGGCTTCATTCATTCCATTCCTGACCCGGTCGGAGACTGGAAGCAGGCTGTGGATTTTCATTTTCACTCTTGTCTTGGTCGTTCTCTATAATTGAAGCCAGTGGCGAACAAACTTCTATTCAACATGTCTTGCATATTGCATACCTGCCAACTTTTACGGGAATTGCAGCATTTTACTGTTTTACGGATGAACGGTGTAATTTTACGATTTCGCGGACAAAAATTTGAAACGATAATTAACATTTGATAATCCCTCCCACTTCCGTACAATCGATTGTTTGTGTGGGTCGAAGGCAAGTTCACGATAGTCGATAACTCGTTCTTTTATATGATTGGTACTTTTAACCGTGTGGTGTTTGTGTCGTCATTGTAATTGAATTAGAAGCCGGGATAACAGTTCTTCCATGTGAATCTTAGGTGTTGACAGGCTCTGCTTCGCAAATTGATAATGGCTCAATGGACAATAATCATTTTGATTCTCTTTCAAGAACATTTGATTATAGTCAATGCCAAAGCAAGGTTTATTGTTTTGGAGTGGAGTTTTTACTCCCGTGGTACACTGGCATGCTCGTGACGTGGCTGCATATGTAGCAAAGCGTCTTGCATGGCCTTCTCAGTGTGTGCCTGCTACGTGTCTTGGTAGGTGTGCCTTTACCAACTGAAGAGCCCAATTGGCACACTGGGGCGAAACGCTAGCAATTTGTTGAGTTATGCAGGAAATTTTTATCACTTTATGTGTTAATTATAATGGTCAAAGATTAGTCGAAATTTGTAGAAACCACAAATTAATCTCTAAATCAACATGTTTTAAAAGACAGCCCCATAAATTGAAAACTTGGAAACATCCTGACTTCAGAAGGGGTGAATGGCAGTTTGATCATGTCTGCATGGATAAATTTCACCATCGTGAAATTCACAATGTCAAGGTTCTAAGGGGAGTTGACTCAGGATCAGACCACTATGTGGTAAAGATAAAAATAAAATTAACTCCAATGGCCAAGAAAAAAACTAATAATAACAATAGGAGGAAATTTGATCCATCTACCTTAATAAAAAATATAGAGTACTGTGAAAGAACAGGAGAAGAATCTCTCAACACTAAAACATTGGACGAATTAATCACTAAATTAAAATCAATAGCAGAGGAGTTAGCACCAATAAATCCAAGGAAAAAACATGAATGGTGGAATGTAGATTGTGATCAAGCAATAGAGAAAAGACACCAAGCATGGATAAAACATCAAGCTCTAAAGTCAGAAGAATCAAATTTAGAACTAACTATACAAAGAAAATTAACCCATAAAATCATCAGACAAACGAAACGTAATCATCTTAAAAATACACTGGAAAAGATAGAAGACGATTTCAAGAAAAAGCAATCTCGAGATTATTACAAAACATTTGGTAAATATCTAAAAAAATTTGAAGCTCCAACATTAATGTTGAAAAATCAAACAGGAAAGTTAGCACATTCTAACCAAGAAAATACAGAGATCCTTGCAGAAGCATTCGAGAAACTGTTAAATTGTGATGATCCACTGGAAACCCTGCAAGTAAACACTGATACACCTATTTTAACTTCACCTGATTTAATAAATCCTCCAAACATTAATGAAGTAGAACTCGCAATTAAAGAACAAAAAAATTACAAAACTTGTGGCGAAGACTTAGTCTTTGCTGAAATCTGGAAAAATGCTGGTAAACCTGCGATTATAAATCTTCATCAACATCTAGTTAAAATGTGGATTACTGAAGAAATTCCTGCACACTGGACCACAGGAATAATCCATCCATTATTTAAGAAAGGAGACAAAACGAACCCAGATAACTACAGAGGAATTACCCTTCTGGACTGCACATATAAAATTTTCTCTCGTATAATTTACAACAGGATCAAAAACATTCTGGAACCACAACTTGGAGAATATCAAGGAGGATTTCGCCCTTACAGAAGTTGTCCAGACCAAATCCTTAGCCTGAAATTAATAATGGAATATTACAAAAACAGAAATAAGCAACTCTTTATCTCTTTTATAGATTTCAAGAAAGCCTATGATAGTATTCATAGACTGACACTGCTCAAAATCCTCAGATCATACGGTCTCCATCCTAAATTGATAAAAATCATTCAATTAACATTAACAAACACAAATTCGAAAGTTAAATTTAGGGGAGAAATATCAACAGCTTTCACAGTAAAAACTGGTCTCAGACAAGGTGATGGATTATCCCCTCTGCTTTTCAATGTGGCTCTTGATTATATCATGAAGGTTTGGCAAAAGGAAAACCCTCCTAAGATCAAAATTGGAACAAAACCATCAATAAAAATAAACTGCTTAGGATTTGCAGATGACTTGGCTCTTTTAGCACTAGACAAGGAAGAGGTTTGTACTCAGATCACTAGTCTCCAAGAAATTGCTCAAGGGATAGGATTACAGATATCCTTTGAAGAAACTGAGATCATGCCTATGAAACCCTTAGATATAAATGAAGTCTATATAAATGATCATAAAATTAACCTAGTTCCTCAATTTAAGTATCTTGGAGAAATTATAACACATAACTTAAACGAAAAAGTAACTTGGATAAATAGAACAAATAAAATGAAAAAGGCACAATCTCTAACCTGGTCAACATATAATAAAAAATGCCTATCAATAGCTACTAAGATCCAACATTATAAAACTGTAACTCTCCCTGAAGCCACTTATGCTTGTGAAACACTGTTCCAAATTAAAAATGAACAAAGAACTGATCAGCTCCTCAAAACGGAAAGAAGAATCATTAGAACGTGCATAAATAAAAAGTATCAGGTTGAGGGAGTCTGGAGGATTCTCCCAAATGAAACTGTCTATCGTGAGATTGATCCAATCACCAGCACAATGAAGAAGAAAAGAATTTCATATTTTTTTCACATCTTACGGCTTCCAGAAAACAGAATTGTACGCCAACTGGTGATGAGAAATCTAGGAAAGAAAACTGGAGGAAAATGGATCCAAGAAATCCAACAAGATCTCAAAGCAGTTGGACTCAAGATAACAGATGCCGAGGAGAAAAATAAAATTAACACCATTCTTAAAACTCACAAATTTTCTGCAGAAATGACACACAGAAAGCCTATGGAGATTTCAGATGAGTTGAGAAAATCCCGATCTGAAAGAATGAAAAAGTACTGGAAAGAGCGCAAGAACCAAGCAGTACTACCTTCAAAGAAGAAGTGATTGTGGAACGACTCAAGTGGTCCAATGTGACCAATCAAGATTAATAATAATAATAATAATAATAATTATAATGGCTCAACGGTCAATATTCATTTTGATTCTCTTTCGAGAACATTTGGTTATCATTTGTCATAGTTAATCTTACTGTCAATACGGACCTAACACGATTCCAATATGGAATCAACCTGGAGAAATTATAGAATGCCGGCGAGCAAGATGCCATTCCTACAACTTCAAATTACCGAGAGGACCAAATCACATTGATTTTGTTTTTCAATTTATTGCGTATTTTTCAAGGGACAGGGGAAAAAAGTTCAAATTATCGATAGTCTACTGTACTTACAATGTTTTAGTCTTTGAAAATAATGTTCCTTTAAATTTAAAACTTGTTTCTTTGCCGTGCTCAAAGTATTTTTATTACGTTTCAAAATAGAACTATGGTTCTTATCCTTTTGGTATTTTTAAGCACAATAATTTGCAAATCTTTCTTCCCTCTTTCTAATATTACATCATCTGGTTGCATAAGAACAGCAACATTTGAAAATGCACACAAATAAAGATAATTTTGATGAATTCAGAATATAATAGCAACATTTCAAGTTTCATTTTTCAACTCGCTTGCAGTTTATTAATACCAAACTACCTGTCGACCAAAATATTATGTGCACTCGAGTTTGAAGGTTGTTTGTGTAGTAACCAACAGACCTACATAAAATCCAGTAACATCATCATTTTCGTCGTTCTATTTTACATTAGTTCATGTAGGTTTGGAATATTTAATTTATATTTTAATATTTTTTATCGCATTTGGAACACAATAAGTGCCCGTTTTAAGCGTGTTTCAACCATGCGTCATATTTAAGAATTATTATCTCACAAACCCGTCATCAAATTGAATCCAAATTTTAACACAATATACATTGGAATGTTGTATAACTGATTTATTAATTTCAAAATATTGTGTGTCCAAGAAACAAAGTTATCATTTTTGTAAGATAACTTTTTCTTGGCTTGGGGTGGTTGAAAAATGTAGTTCTTGGTCGCGTTGTAATCCTTAAACATCAAAACGTTATGCTGTATTACTGTGAAATACATAAATTAATTCACTTATTTTATATTGGTTTGTATTTGTAAGGGGAAATAAGACATGGTTCACCAGCTAGCCGCTCCAGGGAATGCTGTACAGCGTTGCTGAGATGGAGGCCATCACTTCCGAGTGAGGCGCGCCATGACGAGAGATATATCAGTCATGCAACATTCCAATATATATTGTATTAAAATTTGGATTCAATCTGATGACGGGTTTGTGAGATGATAATTCTTAAATGTGACACATGGTTGAAACACGCTTAAAAACGGGCACTTATTGTGTTACAACTGCGATAAAAAATATTAAAATATAAATTAAAACTTCCAAACCTACATGAACTAATGTAAAATAGAACGACGAAAATGATCATGTTATTGGATTTAATGTAGGTCTATTGGTTACTTTTCAAACTACCTTCAAACTCGAGTTCACATAATATTTTGGTCGACAGTTATGGTATTTTAAATAATAATTTGAATTCCGATTCCTCTACTCTGATTATGCTGCTGCCTATTTCATTTCACAATTTCCGGAATACTGAAGTCATTTGTTGAGAGATGCTCGAACTACTTGGAAATATGTATTCAGAAAACATCATAGATGTTTGTTCCGTGAATGTTACAAATTACGCGAAATGTAACATAGATGTTACACATAGGCTTTTAATGGAATAAAGAATAACTAGGGGACCTGTGCGAGAAATCTTGCATGGTCTTGACTGTTATGGTCAACTTATTCGTTTAAACACACTTTTTAAACTAATTGTTGATATTTATGAAATCAGAGTGCAGAGATCTTGTGCCGTAACTTACCAACTTACGTCATCTTTCTTAGTTCTTACTGTGAACTAGAACAGATCCTATCCTACTGACCATGTTCATCCCAGCTGCCTGGATCCTGCAGTTGGTTGTTACAGTACTTTATAATGCGTTACAGTGGATCATCTGTTGGCAGTACGACTGCGTATAGACCTGTCAAATACTCGCAGAATTTTCTGGAAACCCAATAGTTACATGATTGTGTTTCTGAAAGAACAATACTGTAGAAACTTTGGTCCTCAACGACTTATAAGGCATGATCAATAGGTCTGCAGCCAGTGGATACCCCGGGCGTTGAATGCCGAACAAAATGCACACCGGATGACTGTTTGCCTGCAGCACCTGATGCGTTTCAATGTTGAAGGCAACACGTTCCTGGAACGCATTGTAGCAGGCAACGAAAGCTGGTGACACCACTGGGAACCAGAATCGAAAGTGTCAATGATGCAGTGGTGTTATCCATCGTCCCAAGAAGTTCAAGAGCCAACCATCCACTGGAAAGGTGATGCACACCCTGTTCTTTGATTACCGGGGCTTATTGATTTCAAGGAACCTGGTGTATTGGGGAACGGTACTGCACAACACCAAAGAAATTATGACGTGCAATTAAGGCGAAACATCTAGGAAAACTGTGACAAGGGGTGCTGTTGCTTCTTGATAATGCACGTCCCCGTACCGCAAAGATAGTAACGCAGAAGGTACGCCAACTAAAGTGGGAGACACTCGAGCAGATGCCCTATAGTCTCGATTTCTCCCCATGCGATTATCACGCCTTCGGTCCCTTTAAAAAGGCCTTGAAGGGTCGACAATTCGTGTCGGACAAGGATGTGCAGCAGGCGGTCGGATTTCTTCACACAGTAGGAAACTGTATTTTACCACACTGGGATCTTCCACCTGGTGCATCGGTACGATGAGTGCTTCAATGCTCATGGCGATTGCCATACCGATGGACTGTACAGCAGACAAACATAAACTTTTTGAGCATGCCTTATAAATATAAAATTTACCTTCTTTCTCAACATTCATCAGAGATATGACATTTTATATTTCCGAAAGAATGATATTTAATATTCGCTTTCCGAGGTAGATAATATAGAACTGATGTTCTATAAACTTTGCTAAATACAGGAATATGAGACTTCTTATATTCACAACATGAGGCATTTTGTATTTATTACCCAAACTTCATTTCTCAGCTGTGCTGTGAAATTCACTGGGATATCTTTGCCCTCATCCCATTGAATGTTGTTGTTTGAGTCTTTAGTCTTTTGACTGGTTTGATGCAGCTCTCCATGCCTCCCTGTCCTGAGCTAATCGTTTCTTCTCTACATAGCTACCACACCCTACATCCGAGGCAATCTGTTTAACATATTCTAACCTTGGCCTACCCCTACAGTTCTTGTCCTTGACCCTTCCATAACTAAGCTTGCTATTCCTGGGTGTCTTAGTATGTGTCCTACCAACCTATCTCTTCTCTTCATTAACAGTCGACAGAAACATCTCTCCTCTCCCACTCGTCTTAATACCTCTTTGTTTGTAACCCTATCTACCCATCTGATCTTCATCATTCTCCTGTAACACCACATTTCAAATGCTTCAATTCTCCTCTTTTCTGCTGCACCAATAGTCCAAGTTTCACTTCCATAGAGCGCCACGCTCCAGACAAAGGCTTTCAAAAATGACTTCCTAATACCTAAATCTATATTCGATGTCAGCAGATTCCTTTTTTGTAGAAATGCTTTCTTTGCCTGAGCCAACCTACTTTTTATATCCTCTTTGCTTCGTCCATCACTGGTTATTCTGCTTCCTAAGTAACAGAAGTCTCCTACTTCCTTCAGCTTTTCACCTGCCAATTTGATCTCCATAGAGGTTTCTGATTTATTTCGGCTGCATTCCAGTATTTTTGTTTAACATTTATTAATTTTCATCATGAATTCTTTCCTCAAGACGGAGCCCATACCATTCAAAAACAAATTCAAATCCTCAGGTGTGTCATCAGCAAATCTCAGAGTTGAAATTATTTCTCCTTGAAACTTCACTACCACTTAAAATTTTTCTCTAATTTCCCTCATTGCTTGTTCAATGTAAAGATTGAAAAGTATGGGTAATGAAAATGTAATAAAATGAATGATCTTTTGCTGAATTACAATGTTGTTTTAAACATTTCAGAAAGAACTCCATAAGTATGGAATCAAGCCTTTGAAACGGAAGCAGGCCAAAATTATCCTGAGACACATCTACAATGAGTTGCACCCGCTGGTTCCAACTGACAGCACTTCTCCACCAACTGACTGCTTTAAGGCGCCCGATAAAAACACCAAAGTTCCAAAAAGTCCAATTAAGCAGGCTTCTAGCCCAGCAAAAAATGATGCAAAGAAAACAGAAAAGCAGGCATCTAGCCCAAAACGAAAAGGTGCAAAGAAACCAGAAAAGCAGGCATCTAGCCCATCAAAGAAAGGTGCAAAGAAAACCATGAATCAACCATTGGAGAAAGAATCTGATGGTTCAGATTGTGAAACTGACAGTAGTATATCGTCATCTCAGAGCAGGTATTGCATCCCCTTTCAGTGTCTTTTTTTTTATTATTTATTTCTTACACAAAGCCATTCTAGCTGCTATACATACTGTAGAGTACAATTACTTAAAATAATATGGTGTATGAAATTACAACATAACATACAAGTGATCAATATACCGTAAATAAAATAAGAATTTTGTGTGCTCATCTATCAGAAATATATATATATATATATTTTACATCAATCATATTCAGAAGAAGTAGGAAATGTCGGTTTCTGATATCCGTGATGTATGTGTGTGTACGAATACCGACAGTGGTGGCTACGCTCGCTAAAGCGCAGCTCTCTGCTGAATCGGTAGGCGCATGGGTTTGAACCCCACCGTCGGCCGTCATTGAAATTCAAGGCATCCAACTCTGGGTAAGATATGTAGATGACGTTTTTGTCATACTGGACAAAGATGTCATAGATGCAACCACACTATTGGATAAATTGAATGATATATGGTCGTAATACTTAAAGTTGAAGTCTGACAGCTAGTGCTGGAGGGAGGAGCATTGCACGTGCCATTTCACGCGGTTGCCACATTCCTGCATTCCATACCCTACCCTTCTCACTTCTGACTGGCTTGTTCGTTCATTCTGACCGCTGTGTTTTCTTGTCGACTACCTGGCCAGACTGACTTGGTCTTATGTTCAGTTTTCTTTAACAGAGGTCGGGCTGAAAGCTCAGACAGTAGAGCGCTGGCTTTCTGTGCTCAACTCGGCAGGTTCGATCCTGGCTCAGTCCGGTGGTAGAAGGTGCTCAAATACGTCGGCTTATGTTGATAGATTTACCGGCACATAGAAAAACGCCCACGGGACTAAATTTTGGCACCTCGTCGTCTCCGAAAACCGTAAAAGTAGTTGACAGGACATACAATCAATAACATTATTATTCTTTAACAGCAGTGGTACCTATAGCCTGTCAAATCCTTCAACATACCTTTTGTCCTATACTTTGTCTCCATACATCTTATTAGCACAAATATAGGACGTAAAACAAGTAAGAAAAACGTGATTTCAAGGGGAAAATGTTTCGCGGGAGGCGGGTCTTAAATCATGTGTACTCTTTTCCACACCACCCAGCGGTAGAGTACCTGGCGCGTTTTTTTTAAACAGTTGAATCCCCAGTAGGCCTAATCCACTGACGGTGTTCTTAATCATTTTGTAGTGGCTCAATCCCTTCCATCTCATCTTCGCTGCTGCTGCTGCTGCCAGGGTTTGAAGAGCTAGAACTGGAGGAACCTTCCAACCGTATTAAAAGTTTGTCCACCTCGTAGTCCAAAGTCATCTCATTTTATATAGCAGTTTTAATTTCTTTCTGCGCGTGTGAAACTGCGTTTTTCCAGTCTTCGGCAGTTACTTGATTGATTCCCTCAGTCGTAAGTCTTTCGGCCTCTGCCAGGGTGAATTGTTTGTTGTTTACCGCAACATAACCCTTATCTTGAGCCCATATGAGTTCGATAGGGTTAAAATGGCAATGGTACGGGGGCAGCCTTATGACGTCATGGCCCTGCTCTTTGGCGATTTCGTCAATGTGATACCTGATATTCTAGATTTATTTTCCCTGATGAGGCCTAGAAGAACGCCCTTCGTCATTTCCTTGTTTGCGTTGACACCATGACGAACTAACCAGTCTATCATTTCGTCCTTCCGACTAGCGTTTGTTGGGGCCTTATCAAGCTGCACGCTGTGGTAGGGAGCATTGTCCATCACTATCACGCTGTTCGGTTTGATGTTTGGGAGCAGCTGTTCCGCAAACCACTTTCGGAATCTGTTGTGATCCATCTCTTTGTGGTAATCACCCATTTTCCTGGACCTGAAGAGCAGCAGTGCATCAGTCACAAATCCATCCGCTGATCCCGCGTGGCAAACAATCAGTCGTCCGCCTCGTCCACTTGGTTCTGCGATCGTTCCCTTGGGTGAGTCATCGGTCCATCCCTTTTTTCTGGTATGGCCAGCATTGACCCATGTCTCGTCTAGCCACACAATAGACATTAGGTCCCGCCTTCGAATCTTCTGAAGGAACGTACTCCTTAGAGCTACTACGTCACCTCTCTCCAACAGCAGCTTCCTAATGTTGATAGCTTTATATTCAAAACCAAGGTTATGAACCACTTTCAGAAAGGAAGAGTAACTGCCTTTAAATAAGTCGTTAGGAAGTGTAAATAACAGTTTTTGAATTGTTGGATGTTCCCTCCTGGTGTAGTAAGAATATATGTGCCGGCGAATAGCATCCTCTTTAAACTGATCCAGATTTGTAATTCTGGAGGTTCTAGGCCGCTTCTTTCCAGGCGTGAACAGTTTAGATGAACCCTCTTCTGAGTTGTTATATTTCTCCATCTTAACTCTTGTCACAGTACTTTTACTAACTCTTAAGAGCTTTCGCAGTGCGTTCTTGTACTCTCTGGAATGGAATTAAAGGAACATTCTTTTCCGAAAAACTCTTAGCCTCCTCTTCAAAGAATTCCCTTGCAGCACATATCATTTCTCTTCCTTGGTGATGAATTTTCACACCATGGCCGGCGGTATTTTTTTCATGAGGTGGACGAGTTCTGGGCCTCCCTCTCCCTTGAGGAGTATTTGTAATGCTCGAAATATATATTGCAATACAATAATTGTAGGTCTATGTAATTAGTATTTAAAATACCGTTAGATACTTAATGACGGCCTCCAAACAGAAACAGAAATAGAATAACACTCACACTGAACTGCTTGTGACAAGATCTAACTCAGAAGTGCGAGGTTTGGCAACTCCTACAAACTCCTCCTCAACACGAGCTGGCCAGAGGGCTTATCTCCATGGCAACCGCAGTCGCCCCACCCCGTTTCCATGACAACCATACCCCCACCTCTCTTTATCCCTCCTCGGTAGGCAGTGAAAGGACCTCCCTCTAAGAACTGTCAGACTTCAACTTTAAGTATTACAACTGTAGACAGCAACACGAAGTTCACGGCAGAATTGGAAATCAACAATTCCATTAACTATTTAGATCTAACCATAAAGAAAAACAACAATAGATTGTGTTATGAAACATATAGAAAACCAACCCAAACCGACACAGTCATCAAAAAGGACTCAAATCATCCCGAGGGCCATAAAAGGGCAGCCTTCATTAGCTTCGTGAACAGGGCAATTAACCTACCATTAACAGAAGAAGCTTACAAGCATGAAATTGCCATAATATATCAAATAGCAGAAGCAAATGGATATGGCAGACCTTTCGTAAAGAACATCATCAACAAAATCAACAATAAACCCAAATCCAAGTTAACACATGAAAACAAAAAGAAAGAAATATATGCCGTTTTCACCTACACCAACAGGTTAACATACAATATAACCAGCTCTTTAAAGAAATATAATGTAAAGGTTGCACTTAAAACCGACAACAATAATCATAAAAAGTTCTTCAATTCTAAACAAGTCAATAGTTCCAACAGACACAGTAGATCAGGCATACCGTATTTGCTCGCGTATATCTCGCACTTTTTTGACCGAAGATATGTGTGAAAATTTTCGGTGCGAGATATACACGGGGAATGACCGTATTCCCGAAAAAACACAAAATTTGCGATGTAACAGTAGGCCTACTTGCGCAACTGTTGTGGCGCGCTAATCGCTAATTCGAACGTGTTTCAAGGCGGTGAATTTAGCCAACCGTGGCCGAATACGCGGCGAACGATGTACAGCGTGCTAACACTCACACTGCGCCGTATCCTTGCACGCGGCCGAGCTCTGATGCGACGCAATGCGTAAAGACAAAATCATTGAGATTCGAGGAGACTGAACTGCGTTTCTCTGCGATGTAACAGTAGGCCTACTTCCGCAACTGACGTGGCGCGCTAATCGCTAATTCGAACGTGTCTCAAGGTGGCGAATTTAGCCAGCCGCGGCCGAATACGCGGCGAACGATGTACAGCGTGCTAACACTCACGCTGCACCGTATCCTTGCACGCGGCCGAGCTCTGATGCGACGCAATGCGTAAAGATAAAATCATTGAGATTCGAGGAGACTGAACTGCGTTTCTCTGCGATGTAACAGTAGGCCTACTTCCGCAACTGACGTGGCGCGCTAATCGCTAATTCGATCGTGTCTCAAGGCGGGGAATTTAGCCAGACGCGGCGAACGATGTACAGCGTGCTAACACTCACGCTGCGCCGTATTCTTGCACGCGGCCGAGCTCTGATGCGACGCAATGCGTAAAGACAAAATCATTGAGATTCGAGGAGACTGAACTGCGTTTCTCTGCGATGTAACAGTAGGCCTACTTTCGCAACTGACGTGGCGCGCTAATCGCTAATTCGAACGTGTCTCAAGGCGGGGAATATAGCCAGACGCGGCGAACGATGTACAGCATGCTAACACTCACGCTGCTCCGCATGCTTGCACGCGGCGTCTCGATCCCTAATCGGCTCGTATCGAAGTTTGGATCAACTCGTTGTTGCTCGCTCTTCCTGTTAGTAACGCTTCGGGTAAGTTCCTGGACAATGGCGACTGTTGTGGCGCGCTTAATCGAACGTGTTTCTACCTCAAGGTTATTACTGTCATTTATATGATGGAGTCAGTAATGAATGCGAGATATATGCGAGTACTTGTTTTTTCCTGAAATTTCAAATAAAAAAATGGGGTGCGAGATACACGCGGGGGCGAGATATACGCGAGCAAATACGGTATATAGATTACATTGTAATAATTGCCAAGCCAATTACGTGGGTCAAACAGGACGCAATTTCAGCATTCGTTATGCTGAAAATTTAAACGCGATCAAACATAGGAAATTCTTGGCAATGGGAGCACATATGTTAGAAACCGGCCATAAATTCACTAATATAGACAAAGATTTGAAAATTTTACACTACAAGAACAAAGGATCTGTCATGAACATTCTGGAACAAATCAAAATAAACACGGCCCAAAGAATCAATCTGTCCCATAATTTAAACGAGATTAATTTCGAAGCCAATGCCCTATACGATACTTTGACAGAATCAATTACAAGCAAAACTAATTAAAGTCAATTCGGCAAGAGCATCAAGTTAGTTCTCTTAATTACATGATATATTTAAGAGCAACATTAGCCAACACAGTAGCCATTACACATCTTCCGAGCTCGCTACTGGATCCAGTGACGTCACGTACACGCGAGTCACATGTCCCTACTACTTGACTTCCCCCTCCCCACATGACTGCGCCGACACACACAACATAGCTCATAGCAGTCAATCCAGCACGAGGTTTGCGATAGTTCACATGCTACTTCCGACACCGAGCGACTTGCGTCAGGAGGTAAGTGTGAGAACACATTAGTTTCAAGTGTTCGCTTGAAAGTTTAAGACAGTCACTTTAACCTTCTTTGTTATTTTTCTCAGATTTGCTCGATGTTCGAATGGGGTAACATCACATCCAGGAGATAACATACAATATTTATAAAGGTAATACAACCAGGGCCACAGGTATTTCAAACACTCAAATGGATTTCGGTGTCATTTTATCACATAATTTTATTTCATTTTAGATGTCGCCAACCACCGGGTTATTTTATTTAAGATGAACTCCATCCTCAAACTATTTTTAATTTCCGGCTTTCAACAAACAGCAGCACAGCACATTAATTTATTATCTCACCATCGCCATCCAAAAGGAATGAGAAGTTTCAAGGACGCTTGTCAAAACTTTCATATGGAGCAACGCACAGTGTCGAACCTTTCAATAAATAAGAAGGTTCTATGTTAATAATAGAATATTGGACCTACGGACAAAGTTTTATGTGTTTTAACGACGCACCGTATTTTAACGTGTAGCATTAAATTTTAGACTGTACTATGTTAATGTAAGTGTCAATTTTATTATAAGTGATTGATGGTGTGTATCTAACTATGTATTGAGGCTGAAGAAGAACATAATGATGTTCGAAACATGTACCTAATTGGTTAAATAGATAAACAAAACATTGTATTGAAAAGGACGGAAATTATTAATAGTTTGTTAGTAATATATTCAATACGGACCTAAAAATGGAGAACAATGCTCTAATTGAAATGGTTTTCCATGGTTTCCCCATTTTCAACTCCAGGCAAATGCTGGGATGGTATCTCTGACAGGCCATGGCTGCTTCCCTCCACATCCTTGCTGAGTTTCATTCACCATCATTCATTTCATCTCTAATTAACTCCTCTCATGAGGTTGGCATCAGGAAGGGCATCCGGCCGTAAAAACCATCCGCACCCTGGATTCATGATACGGTATGTTAAAAGAACGAATTACATAAGGAGAATATGTTACTTTATTCCATGAGCTAACGGATGATGATATAAATTCTTTCCAGTTAGAAGGGATTTCATGTCAACTTGCTAATTTTGTCGTATATCGTATGTGTAGGTAAATTCCATGAGGTACTGTTTCAGGTAATGTTGAAAATAAGAATAAAAGACATATGGTAAATTACTTTAGGTTGCAATGGAATATTGTTCATTTTAAAATCCCGATAAATTTACTAACGCATTTTTTTCAAATTCACTATTTGGCGAGTGTAACCGCAAACTCTAACCAAACCTAAACCAGGTTAAAATCAAAGGGGCGCCTAATATGGATTGAAAGTGGTTGCTAGTGCACACTGTCAATACATGTCCTCATACGTTCCATAAACATTGCTGCGAAACAATCCTGTTGGGAAACGCAAGGCTCACGGAACATGCATGTAATGTGCAGTGTGCATGTACTCGTTTAAAATACAGTGAACATTCATGTTCGGAGATGTGATGGAAAAGAAACTGAAAGGTTACGTAATGTATAGTGTCAGGGTGTCGAGCGATACGGGAAATACGGGAATTTTAGTGACCCGGGAAAAATACGGGAAATTCGCACTTGATACGGGAAATCTTGAAAAGTCTCATAATGCCCGACTTCTGAGCCCCCGACCGCTCGGTCGAGTCCTCCCGCTCAGTCTTCTATTTCGCCTGCAGACCGCGCTGCCACCCGCAATTTGCGCCACCGATAGAGCGCTAAGCGGGATGAGAACCCAGCCAACGTCGAATGCATGCTTTGCCTGGCCGACCGCCGGCCGTACCCTCTCCGCGCACCGCACTCTTTGCTGACAATGACATGCAGGAATCAGTCCGCATTGTTTTTCAGAGGATATCTGGGTTTCTCGACAAGAGCAGCCCTTAAAGAAGTTAACAGCTTAAGATCACAGAAAATTCCAGACGCGGATGTGCTGCAATTTCGCACCAACTGCCGAAAATTGTACATTCGTATCCTATGGCTGAAAAAATCAAAGAGAGGTCAACTCTTGCTCACAAGAGACCCGTACTATTTCCTGCCTAGACCCTATAGGGGTCGCTGAGACTCTTAAGTTGGAAGAAGTTGGGATCGTCATTGCCCTGGAAATTCTTTGTAATCAGAAGTACCGTATATACTCCAATACCACCCGCACATTTTTAAACAAATTCGGACGTGAAAAATTGGGGTGCGGGTCTTATTTGAGTCATCCAAATTTGAAAGATCTAAATTGCCCGCCGCGCGCGATATCGGGTGTGGCGAGTATCCGCTAGATGGTGCTAGCCTTCTTCCGGCTATAACTTTGTTTTACCGTAAGCACGCGGCGTCATACAGTCATGGGAATACTAATTGCCATTTCTGGTCCGTATTGACGTATATAATAGCTGGCAGTAGCTTCATAAAATGCCTTTGGGAGTGGCGACCCCATTGTAATAATAGCCTAAAATGGAAATGGCACTTCGAATGAATCGGAAAAGGTTAGGGCGTACCCTGCAGGCGACGCGCAGTTCTTTTGGTACTGGGGGAACTGTGAGAAATGGGCGACCAGTAACCGAAATGAAAGTGGGAATCATGAATGTCACGACCCTGACAGGCAAGGTGGAGGAGGTGGTAGACTTCATGGAGAGGGAGAATGTTGGATTGATGGGGCTGAGTGAAGTGAAATGGAAAGGTAAAGGAAGGAAGAAATTGAGGAAAGGATATTCATTATACTGGAGTGGTGGCCAAGAGGCCAAAAATGGCGTGGGACTGATAACCTCGAAACAACTGGAGGAGTATGTTGAAGTGGTCGAGTGTGTGAGTGACAGAATAATGAAAATTAGAATGAAGATGAAAAATGACGTGATGGACTTCATACAAGTGTATGCACCACAGACTGGAAACAGAGAAGAAGATATTGAAGTATTCCTGGAGGATGTAGAAAGAGTAATTTCAGATGTAGAAGTGGTGATCATGGGAGATATGAATGCACAAGTCGGAAACGAGAGACAAGGAAAGGAAGAAGTCATTGGACCATATGGATATGGGAAAAAGAACCGGGAAGGAGAGGAACTTGTAAACTTTTGTGAAAGGAATGGACTGATAGTGGGTAATTCATGGTTTCGGAAGAAAAACAGCAGGAAAATTACGAGATATGGTTGGGGCGATAGAAGAACAAAATCAGTAATTGACTACTTTCTGGTGGAAAGGACTAATCGCAGAAAGCTGATAGATGTGACAGCTTTACCAGGAGAAGCATTTGATGGGGACCATAGAGCTGTGGTGGCAAAATTTAGATGGGAAAAATTGGAAAACCTAAAGGAGATCAGAGAAAGTAAAATAAAAGTATGGAAATTGAAAGACAAAACCGTACAGGAAGATTTTCAGGAGAGATTGAAGCAACAAATCCCAGTTACTGAAGTGGAAAACATAGAAGAGGAATGGTCTCACTTTAAAAAGGCATTTGTTGGTGCAGCAGAGAGTGCTTGTGGTAGGACGTCAACAAGAGTGAAAGAGAAGGAGACACCATGGTGGAATGAGGAAGTGAGGAAAGCAGTGAAAGAAAAGAAGTCTGCATGGAAAGAATGGAACCGAGATCAAACAGAAGAAAGCAAAAGGAAGTATCACGATAGCAAACGGAGGTGTAAGAAAGTGGTAGGAGAAGAAAAGAAGAAAAGTTGGGAAGAATTTACACGAAGAATGGAAACAGATGTAAGTGGCAGTAAAAGGATGCTGTATGGGCTTCTAAGAAGTAAGAGGAAAGAAAGAGTTACTACAAAGCTAGTGAAAAAGGAAGATGGAGAGTTGTTAACACACCCAGAAGAGATAAAGGGACGATGGAAGGAGTATTTCGATAAGCTTTTGAATGTGAGCAATGGTACTGGTGAGATGGAAGTGACACAACCTGACGACTCTATAACAGAAGATGATATAACAATGCTGGAGGTGGAATTAGCAGTACAGAAAATGAAGATGGGAAAAGCAACAGGGGTGGATGAAGTCAGTGTAGAAATGATAAAGGCTGCTGGACCTGTTGGTATGCAATGGCTGTATCGACTGCTAAAGTGTGTGTGGAAATGGAAATGTGTACCAGAAGACTGGAAGAAAGGGCTAATAATACCAGTGTTTAAGAAGAGGGACAAGAAGGTGTGTGATAACTATAGAGGGATCACCCTCATATCACAGATAGTAAAAATACTGGAAAGGATATTAGAAAGAAGAATGAGAAGAAAGGTGGAAGGAGAGTTGCAAGAGGAACAGTATGGCTTCAGGAGTGGAAGATCCACAGTGGACCCAATCTTTAGCTTGAGGCAGGGGATGGAAAAGAACTGGGAATATGGAGAGGATTTGATCATGACTTTCATAGATCTAGAAAAGGCATATGATAGTGTCCCCAGAGAGAAGGTATGGGAAACCATGGTTAAGAAGAGACTGGGAAGAGAAATGTTGGAAATGGTGCAAGCAATGTACAACAACTGTGTTAGCAGGGTACTGACCCCAGTTGGAAAGACAGATTGGTTTACGAACAAGACTGGACTAAGACAGGGGAGTGTGCTGTCACCTCTCTTGTTCATAATGGTGATGGATGAAATAGTAAAGGAAACAAAGGAAGCATATGAACATAAAGAAATGAAGTTACTGTTATTTGCAGATGATATTGTGGTCTGGGGAAGGAACACCGAAGAAGTGCAAAAACAACTAGATGCACTGAACGAAAATATTCAGAAGTATGGCCTGAAAATCAGTATAGAGAAAAGCAAGACCATGGTGATGACAAGAGGGGAAAGACAAGGAAAGGGCACTGTGAAAATTGGAAGTCAGAGTTTGGAAATTGTGGACACGTTCAAATACCTAGGAAGTGAATTGATGCAAACTGGTAGGTTGGACATGGAGATTGGCAGGAGGGTACAGCAGAGCAATGCATTCTATCAAAGTGTAAGAAAACTTGTTTGGGATAAGGAAGTACCAAGGAAAAGCAAGGAGGTAATGTATAAAGTGTACTATGTACCCATATTAACTTATGCAGCTGAGACTTGGACCCTGACAAGCAGGCAAGAGAGTAGAATCCAAGCCAGTGAAATGAAATTCCTAAGAAGTATGATAGGAAAGACAAGGAAAGACAGAGTGAGGAATGAAGATGTTAGGAAGGAAGTTGGGATGGGAAAACTAAATGAGAGAATTGAGAAGAATAAACTAAGGTGGTTTGGACATGTAAAGAGGATGGAGGAAAATAGAATACCAAGACAGATGCTGGAGGCAAATTGCAAGGGTAAGAGACCAAGAGGAAGACCTAGAACAAGGTGGATGGATTCAGTGAAGAACGGCGTAAGAAAAAGAAATCTGGACTGGGACAAGATCGTGGAAGAAGAATGGTGGAAGGAAAGAGGAAAGTGGAGAAGTGCCATAAATACCCCGACCCGGCAGGAGCTGGATAAGGGGAAATGATGATGATGATGATGATGATTGACGTATATAAAGATAAAAACTTCACTTATACGATTTTTAAGGGACCAAATGAAAAAAACGTATAAGCGTGAAAAACGCGTAAATGAAAGTCGCTTAATAAAAACTGCAAAATGTATGTGACATTATGGGTTATACAGGGACTTGGTGTTATATGCGACGCGGACCCTCGCTCGCGGCGCCGGTCCCCCGTCAAGCACTTGGCCGTAATGCGCTTCTTGGCGCCACAAGTTTCCCTCCTTTGCAGTGTGCTTGAGCAGTGTGGGGTTCAGTTTAGTCAATTGTTCACGTCTTTAGTGCTCAAGGTGATGTTCCAATGCGATTTTCATTACGTGAACGTGTGTAAATACCTTCTTAAAGTACAGGAAATCTTTCGCGAAAATGAGCTTAAAGACTACATTTCAGTTGAAATACAGTCAATCGGTGGTGAGGAACTTCAGAACGTAAATGACAATTTCATAAAGAGGTGCCAGCGATGTGGAGCAGTGGATGGCGAACATTTTCAGCACCAGCTGTGAACTACATTATAGGCTATAGGCCGCGCGAGCTACGCATTACGGTAAAGTGCCTGGCGGGAGACAGTCCCGCAGCGCGGGCGAGCGGCGAGCGATGGCCCCCGTTAAGAAGTGATCAACAGCAATCGTAATGCACTTCCTTTTCCTTTCACCCATGTTCACTGCTATCAAGGTTAACCACAACTGAAGCACCGAACAAGGCAGAACAATGACTGAAGCAAGTGATGTTGTATTTCGCAACACATGCAACTCCGGCTGAACATAGCTTCAAGGTCGTTCTCGCCACAACATAGCGCCGCGCGAGGGATGGTTTCCGAGAAACGTACAGTGCGTCTCATAAGTTTCTGGCTCCAATATTTTTAGAGATTTTAGGTAGGGAAACCGTTGTAAACGTATAAACGACGCATTTTTCTCTCGGGGACGTAAGATATGATCGTATAAGCGTGAAACACGAATAAATGTATATCGGAAATAAATTAACATGGAAAGTATAGGGATTTTGCCGGGACCAAGAAAAAAATCGTATAAGTGTAGAAAACGTATAAGTGTGAATCGTATAAAAGAAGTTTTACTGTACATACAGTCACACGCACGTTCTCCGAGTGTAAACATGAATGCTACGAAACGTTTGCGGTCATTTACTGTGAGTGAGAAATTGAAAGTTGTGAGGGAAGCTGAAGTTATTGGAAATCGTGCCCGGTAGGAAATATGATATTGACGAGTCATGTATTCGTGATTGAGCGAGATGACGTCTATGCTGCGTGAACCGCCCGTTCAAAGCAGCCTTGAAACAGCTATGTACGGAGCAGATGGCGGCCGATAAGCACACACCGACTCCAACTGGTCGTATTCAGCGCCCGAAAGTTCAGCTGCTGTGTTCGTGGATTTTGATGGCATGGAATCGTATCTCTAGAGATCTCATACGGAAGAGCTTCAAGAAATGTAGTATTTCGAATGCTATGGATGGCAGTGATGACGACATTTAGTGGGAAAGTGATGGTGATAAAAGTTCCGAAGTTGGTACTTCTGATGACGATGAATGAAGTGTTTGTGTACTTTTATTTGTATTTTTAATCGTTTGATGTGTGTTATTTTAGGACGACTTCAAAACTGTTGGAATCTATTTTGTATAAATGCTATTCTGTTTTTTTAGTTAGGATAGTAAATAATTTTGAGTAAATTTTTTTTTTTTTTTATTTTGTTCTTCAAAATCAGGGTGCGGGTCTTATTCGGGGGCGGGTCGTATTCGAGTAAATACGGTATTTGCTTTCTGGCGCAATGGCTGGCCACATCAAGAGTAGCTACTCCGCACTTCTGAGACTGCCCTCCGTCACTGCGCGTTTGAAGCAGTTCGACGGAAAAGAGCCACGGCTCAGCGTGCTGTGGTCTGAATTAGTGGCTTCAGCACCTTCCTCAGTTCCTGCCAAAAACGATCTCACAAGCTTTGTTAAAATGATACTGATTTTGTATCACAACAATGCAGCTCTAGACAGAGGTTTCTCCCTGAACAAGGAGTGCATGATCGTCAATCACAAAGAAGCAAGTCTGATTGGCATGCATACTGTTCAGGACGCTGTGATGGCAGCTGGTGGAGTAGAAAAGATAACCGTGAGCAAGAGTCCATACTGCACGAAACTCCTACGCCGTGTTCAAGGAAGCAAAACAGGGGCAAAGCGACGGCTAAGGTGGCAGTCGAAAGAAAAGCCACGAAAGATCTCCAGGAATTGGAAAAAATAAAAATAGTACTGTCAAAAGAACTTAATTTTGTGCTGTGTATAACTGAAGTTCCTAGTAACAATTTTGTATTTGTCAAAGTGAATTATTTAATTTCGTTTTGCATTATTTTATTTTCTATTATCTACTTTGATAAAATAATAAATCTAAATTAAAAAGTATTCACGGCGTGCCGCGTGTGGAATGTTACTGTTTTTAGCCTTTCCATGGTCTTCTTTCGCAGGGGAGATGCACATACCAAATTGTTTTAAAGTCCGTGCAAACACTCAATGCAAATGCGTCACACATGCATAAATTTCAAAAACTACAAACAATATCTCGCAGCTCTCGACATTTTACTATCAAACACCCGTCACCAACATGTGGCTAAAAAATACACAACACAAGTGACAGAATTCTTCTCGTATGGGCAGGCATTGTTTCAGTCACTTATTAACCACTGCCTGTATCGGATTTCCTTTCATTGTCATTGTTTCCTTACTTTTACTTCGCCGAAGTTCGACACGAGGACTGGATACATCCCTTACAGCATTAGCAGAAAGAAATACTGAAGGCGATCTGGATATCGCGGTGGATGGAATTAGTATTAACCTTGGCAATTCATCAAGCTCTGACGAAGACAATGATGGTGGTGATGATAGGGACAGTGAAGGGATGGAGGGTGTCAAAGAAATCCTTGCCAAGTGACTGAGGATAAGTTCTTTATTGGTGTCAGTTCGCTTGCGTCAATCGATAATGGAGCACAGGCTATTGTTTCCCGTCATAGGGTTCAAAATACCGTCTGTCATTCAATAGCCTACAACTCTACAATATAAAACCACGGCACAAATATCGCCACAGAGCGGCTCAGTGCTAAATATGTCTTTACCTTAACTTAACTTTTGTATTATCACGAAAGCTAATATTAACCGTAGAGAGTCGCGATTCAGTGTGTGTGCATGGTGTTATCTGTCAACTACTGTAGTAAGCTGTGAACGACCTCCGCTCAGACTCTTGTTCCATGTTAAAGGATAATCATTGCATGGTGAGTGTTTTTATATTCATTAGCTGTAGTGTGTTTGCCCTCTTTGTCGTATTTATTGAATTGAATACCGATTATAAAGTTATCATAGCTTCGGTGTGTAATTTATGTATTCATATAAAAGTGTCGTATTTCTCTGTTTGAATGTCCTCGGGGTTGACTCAGGATCGTCTTTTAAAGTATATTACGTATACCGGCAATTGTACATAAATAATGTCTAAAGTGTTGCGCTGTGTATTATTCGAATCAGTTGATTTACAACAACACTAAAAAGTTAGCAACACAGCTCAGCTGTTCCAAGCTCCCGACATATCCTTCGCGTTGTTTCCTTCGAAATGCAGGGTGTAGGTGAGAAGCATGCTCAGAATTCTTGCTGTGTGGCGGTTGGACGTAGGGTCTTCTTATGTGGCGACCGTGGGTTGCGGAGAGGAAAAGCGGGGCAAAGTGACAGGAAGGCTGTCAGTACCGAATTCATGGGGTTAGCAATACTGTATTTGTCCCATAATTTACTCGTGTAATAGCGGACAAACCTCCAATTTTACTATAAAAGTCGTGATCTAAAAAGGGATAGTGGGTGGGTAACATCTTATTACATGACCCCCATGATTATTATTCATTATTACAAAGGGTATATTGACTATTTTCAGTTGTGTAGAAAATTGTATCGCCTTGTTCCGGGCTCCTATAGAGCTTACATTTTCTTTCGATCTTTCATTTGTCATAGGACGCGCCACTGGCGTATGGTTATGCATTACCATTTTCTGGTTTAGTAGTCAGGTAATGGAAGCAATGGGAACTGTTTACTACAATTTTCCTTGCATGTAACAAAGCAAATTATTGTTGTTAAGAGAACGTAAAATGCACCGAGAATGATATGTATGATCTTCAGCTGTGTGCAGTGAGAAAGCTCTGCATGTGTTCATTCCTTATGTATTAATGATGCGAAATGTCAGCTAACGTTGTGCCACATACAACACTCGTAGTCTCTAAATGTTGCACATTTTCCCGTAAATTACAGCAGTTTATGTTTGAATTGCTTATAAGATCGTGACAAAGGAAGTGTTTCTCCAATTGGATGATTGTATTTAATTGTATGCACGTCGTATAATCTTGGCGAGGTGTATTTTTTTCACGGAGCAACTTTACACCGTAGTAGGCACGCAGATTTTTGTATTTAGTTTTCTGGCATCTTGTTTTAAATTATTGACTAACATATTTCTAAATGCAGACAATCCATACCTCCATTAGGATTCGGGTTCCATAATACATGCAAAATGAGGTTCGTTCGTTTGTGAAATTGAGGTTATAACCCCCCTTCCCTTTCAGTGATTACCGTATGGTACTTTACGTAGACTAGGGTAAGATGTAAATGAGCATTTAAAAAAAATTGTCGCTAGTTGTTTGGTTTATTAACTTACGGTAATATTTTTCCATGGATACTGAAAACTAGGCACGGTTGGATTTTAAGGTGGAACCGCATGTGCTATCAAATATCGCTTTCTTGCAATACCTGGAATATGTATAGAATTATCAAATGATTATTGGTTAAATAAGTGTTGAAGATAGGCTATTATAATTATAATGATTAAATAAATATTACAGAAGAAACGATGCGTTGTTAGTAAATATTAGGCCTACCGGTACAGCGAATAGTCTATAACTCGTAGCTTCCGTCACAATTTAGAATTTAAACGGGTCACATTAATGCATAATATACTACTATAACAACCGGATAGCAAATTATAATAATATTCTTACATATAACATATTTAATTTGCACCTACTTAATTATTGTAGTCTAAGATATGTTAGACCGCTGCAGTTTGAAATGTGCAAATCGCACACTTCTTAGGCAAGCTGTTTGTTATGATCGTCTCTGATGAGAAGTTTTACTAACTAGCCTACTCTTTTAGGAGACACTTGTCCTTGGAATATTCATGAAAGGCCAACCTTTCAGTTCTTATTTCATAAGTTGAACCCCTAAAAACAAAACCACAATCCGAAATAATTAAGAAGATAATTGCGAACGAACGATTCACTGCCAATGAAAATCAAATGGAGATTCGCGGACTGGAAGTTCGCTATGCATAAGCTTCGGTGCCATTTTAACTCGTGGAAGCTCTATACGGTTACGGTAACATACAATTCAGTCACTTCTCGTAAATATTTATTATGTGACACTTATATTCTCTACTCTCTCAACCCTCCTCAGTAAAACAGTCATTTATATCAGCTCTCCTCAGACAAACGGTATCTGCGAGAGAATTCACTCACGCGCGCGTGCTATGGATTAGACCTAAATCTCGCCATCACCCGTGGGCTGCGGAAGTATCTCCAAAAATGCCGTTACACTTACGCCAGAAAATCTTGATTCGCGCTATAAGATTCATTTTTCAGCCATTCGGTATGCGAACTCTAAGTCTTAAAGTTCTAAAATATACGGGAATTTAGTGGATTTTCGTACGGGAAATACGGGAATTTGAAAAAAGGTCATCTCGACACCCTAGTGTGAATCAACCTTAATGCTCCATTATTTATCTTATGTCTGTTTGAAGATTCTTATTTTAATATTCTCTTCGCTAATATTATCCTTACAACAGTGTTTTCCTTATTTGTCTCCTCAGTTGTCATTATAGACAACACTAGCTTTCATTACCTGTCTTCGATATGTTCATGGAGTTAATGAAGACTGTAATGAGGACAACTTCTGGGTCTCAAGTCCTGCGACAGAAAGATGGCATGTAAATCGCTAATACAGTAGAATCCCTGTCGTCCGCCGCTCTGGTTGATCCGACCGTGCTCGAGTCGAACTTGCCCAGACTCGTGGCAGTGACCCATCGCGCTATTGTTGTTTACAGGTACTTGTTGTTATCGCTTGTCCATTTTAGTGCTCCGTCATCTCTCGTATCGTTTCTGTCGTCCGTGCTTTTTACAGTACGTACTGCTCTGTGAAGTTTTTAGTGCTTACTGTTCATTGGTTTTACGACATTGTTCTTCTGTGCTCGTTACAGTACTGTACATTTATTTATCGTATGGCTTTTAGTGCCGGGAGTGTCCGAGGACATGTTCGGCTCGCCAGAGTCTGTAGCTGCTTCCAGCGGACACCCAGAGGGTGAGCTACACGTTCCGTTCAATTTCAAGTAGTTCCAACTTTTGCTACCAGATGTCAATGATACCTAGTGGTGAAGGTTGGAACTTTGATAGAGCGTTCCAACGAAATCTAACCTAGAAATTTGGCTCCACACAAGTTTAGTCTGTGGAAGGATCTTTTACATGCCATAAATATATGACGTGGGACCTCCGGCTTTACTTCCCCTCCGAAGGAAGGCATACTGAAGGATTTTGAGCACTAAAAATTCTGACGACTCAGTCGGGTTTGAACCCGCACAGTAATTTGTTTACTGTACATTGTGTGTACCGTACAGTTGTCTGAGTTTTCTCAACATGTCAGGAGTGAAACATAACACGTTACTCTTTCATTAAATGAAAAATTAGCAGTGCTACGAAGACTGGACAAAGGGGAATCACTCCAAAAAATTGCCAAGGAACTGAATGTAGGCGTTACGACAATAAAAGATTGGAAAAGACATTGAATCATGTACAGTGTCGATAGACAATTACTTACAGTTGTTATTTTTGAGTTCAGAGATTGTTTATTGTAATGTAAATCCGTATCTTCCTGCACTTTCTGATAATCCGACCATACCCTCAGTCCCAAAGGTGACGGATTACAGGGGTTGTACTGTAGTGGAGTAACTTACATCAGCACCATCTTACTTGAAACTTTCAGTACTAACTGTCATTGAACTCTATTCATCAACATCAATTTCTAAAGGTAATGCCTTGTCGCCGCAGCCATTGTTCTATGTCTTCAGCACCTCGCTTCATTTCATAGCAGGAACTGAACTCTATTGTAAAAGTAAATATACGAGGGTAATTCCAAAAGTAACGTCCGATTCGCCGTAAATATTTGAAAGCGGCGCCAAAGGCAAAACATGCATGCGCGCCGACTCCTGGCATGCCTTGCGCGCCAAAAGCTGCCAGTAGTGTTGTTACTGTTGCTGTGTGCTGTTGATAGTGTCAGTTCACAATGTTTAAGGTAATTAATCAGCCCACCGATTGTGAAGTAAGGGCAGTGATACGGTTTCTGTCTGCAGAAATTCATCGGCAGATTACCGAAGTGTACGGTCCTAACATAATGAGTGACAGTAAAGTGCGCAAGTGGGTGTGAGCCTTTAATGAAGGACAGGCAAATGTGCACGATGAACCCCGCTCTGGCAGACCATCAGTGATTTCAGACGAGTTGGTTCATGCGGTTGACGACAAATTCCTGAAGATCGACGATTCACTATTTCAGGGACAATGATCAATAAAGCCGCTTATTGCGCTACCCTGACTAAACTTCAACGTGCAATCCAGAATAAGCGACGTGGTCTTTTGTCGTCTGGAGTGGTGTTGTTGCATGGCAATGCCAGACCCCATACTGTGAATGACACGCAAACTCTAATCAAGAAATTTGGATGGGAACAGATGGACCACCCACCGTACAGTCCGGACTTGGCGCCAAGTGATTTCCACCCGTTCCGCTACCTAAAGGAGTTTCTTGGCGGCAAGCGCTTCGACACAGATGATGAAGTGAAAGAAGCTGTTAAAGACTGGTTAGCTTCGCAGGCGGCCGAGTTCTATGACATAGGCATTCAAAAGCTTATGGAACGATGTGACAAATGTGTAAATAAGTATGGAAATTATGTAGAAAAATAGAGAAAGACATAAGGAATGTCAATAAAACAATTGTTTTGGAAACAATTTTGATTTTGGATGTTTTTTTTTTACCGGACCTTAGTTTTGGAATAGCCCTCGTATTAGCTACTGGCAGGAGGCAGAGACTAGGTAGTGTTTGTATAGACACATTCCATGGCTGCTTGATTGGGACACCTGCTTTCAAAACGATGTGCTTTGGTGGTGTAGTCGGTAGCATGCTCAACTGCTGTGCCCGAAATCGCAGATTCAAACCCGGCTGAAGTCAATGGATTTTTAAGAGTGTTAAAAAATACTTCAATATGCCTTCTTTTGAAGGGGAAGTAAAGCCGGTGGGCCCATGTCATAGATTTATTTCAAGTAAAAGAACCTAACACTAGAATAATTGGTAGTGTGTAGCTAAATTTATAGGATATTTGGTTAGAAACACTTTATCAAGTTCCAACGTTTGCCGCTAGGTGTTAGTTACAGTGGCATCTCTGGTAGCCCAAGTTGGAACTACTTGAAATTGTACTTGATGTGGAGCCTACAGGCGTACAAGTAAAATACCCTGCTATGGCCATTGGCTGCACTTCAAATATAATAATACGATGTGCTTCTCGCCTTATAGTGCCAGGTGATATCCAGCCACATGGGAGTTCCGCGACTTCATGTTATGTGATGGATGGTGATGATCATCATGTTGATTGTTGTTTTAAGGGGCCGAACAGCGAGGTTATCAACCCCTAATTCAAGCCATGGATATTAATGGTGCTATTGTCTTACTCCCGGGATTCAAGACTTCCCCTTAACCCCCTCACCCCCTTGTATTACATAAATAATTTGTAGCCTAGATTCATCTTTGGGGTGCCTTCTACTTAAATACGAAATTTTACGTCATTAAGTATTTTGACGCCAACCTATAACAGAGAGACAAAAATTAAACTGAGTGTATATTTGGTCATTATTCAACCTCATCTAGGATGAATTCGGTGGTTGGTTCCTCAGTTTAGGGGCTGCGCCA
The DNA here is from genome assembly GCA_946902985.2 of Meconema thalassinum. NCBI lineage: Eukaryota > Metazoa > Arthropoda > Insecta > Orthoptera > Tettigoniidae > Meconema > Meconema thalassinum. The sequence goes on along the minus strand of OX336399.1, from coordinate 159,028,455 downwards.
ATGCGGTCATGTAGCCCCGTGTACTTTGGTTGTGTGTAGAATCTGTCTGATAACGGGTGTTAATTGTGATGACTGTATTAGTGTGTGTTATCTGTTTTTAATTCAGGTAAGGACTGCAGATGATCAATATCAAGTAGTTCGTACTTTTGCTACCAAGTGCTACCATCAACAACACCTAGCTGTGAACTTGGCTACTAGATGCCACCGCAACCGGCACCTGGCAGCGAACGTTAGAACTTAATAGAGCGTTAATCAGATTTAACCTACAAATTTAGCTTAATGTAATTGGAGTTAGTGGAAGGTTCTTTATCATGCCATAAATCTATGACTTAGGCCCGCCAGCCTTACTTCCCCTCCAAAGGAAGGCATACTAAGGGATTTTTAACGCTATTAAAAAATCAGATGTCTTCGGTCGGGTTTGAACCTGCGATTTTGGGCATGCTACCAACTATGCCACCGAAGCTGCCTGGGATGAATTCAAAATGTCCAGACAGAAAGTTTACTTTATTTGGTGTTGTTCCCTCTAGCTCCGTGAGCAGCACACGCAGTGACCTGTTTGGGGTTGGTGATGTCCAGGATGAACCTGGGCTGACTCAGAGTGAGCCATCGTCACCAATAAAGGATCTTCCAGATGTGGTACGGAAGTTCATAGTCGATGACCCGGTACTTCATCAGAAAGTGCTGCTTTACGAACCCATCTGGCTGGAGCAGCTGCATGAAGACCTCAAGGCTAGAAACTACAAGTTCAAAATGGATCAGCTGATGCACTACCTTGATGGACAGGTATTGTTATTGCTTAATGATTGGCTCTTCTCCAAGCTCACCACTAAGCGCTACTTTTTCAGCAGTCCATTTATGGTGAAATGAGTTATATGGTCTCCTGCACAACAAACTGCTGTTTTCACCTCATATTTTAAAGGGAAGCGATATGCTCTACACAATGACACCATGCTAATATTATTATTATGTGTGAATGGACCCAGATGGATCACGCAGTACTTTTATGATTCGCCTTTCTGATCTTCCATACAGCTCTCATTTTCTCTCCGTGGGCCGTCTTACTTTCCTCAGACCTCTTGGTTCCTGGTCTATTTGGGGCGTCATTCTCTGGTGTTACATTCCATCCATTTACCCTACATTGGAATAGGTTCCTGACAAAGACTTCCACTGTTCTTACTTAGGTCTTATCCAAATCTTGTTTGACGTGCTGAATCCTCAGTATATTCTTCAGGTGTGTAAGCCTAGTCGGTGGAAGTCTTTGAACATGTCCATTAAACTTTAATCTTCGTTTTCTGATGTTCGCCGCAAGATTAGATAATTTCTCAGTTGCTTTATGAGATTTCAACCTGTATCCATCTTCTGTTCTATCTGTGTCAAGAATTTTCCTCAAGATCTTTCGTTCTTCCTTTAGGATATTTTCCAAGTCATCCTTCCTGTTAAATATTAGAGTTTCACTTGCATACAGAGCTTCCGGTTTGATCACCGTGTTGTGGTGTCTGATGTTTGTATGCGTGGACATCCACTTTTTGTTGTAGATGTCGCGCGTTATCCCATAAGAACTCTTTTTGCTTCCATTTCTAAACCTGGTGGTTCCAAGATCTCCCCTAGGTACTTGGACACAATGTTAATATTAACTTTTTTTTTTCTTTTCTTTTTAGCACTCATTTCATCTCTATAAAATTCTGTACATCTGGATATCTGCTGAAAAGTAGAATTGTTTTTAAAAGTGCAATTTTTGTAGCCCTCGTTAAGAGCTTTGCACCTCTTCTTCCACTTACAAACACATAAGAAAAGAGTCAGTCCACTTCCTGGTGTAGCAGCTAGCATTCTTGGCTGTCGGTGGCCCTGGTTCAATTCCCGGCTCTACCAAGAAATCTATTTCTTGTCTTAAGGGCTGGGCAAGGGGACACTCAGCCTCCTGAGGCAGAAGTGAGAAGAGGTGGGACCCATGAAGGAAGTGGTTTTCCGTCCCACTTCTACTCCAAGCAAATGCCAGGATAGTTCCTAACTTGGGCCACGGCCACCCTCTCCTTAATTACAAATACACACACTAATACAGCCATGACAATAACACAGGTTATCAGACAAAAATTCAACACACATACACCCAAATACATGAGGCTAAATGACCATGATGTCTAAGCCCCTCAGATGAAATAACAACAACAAAAAAGTCAGTAACTTCCTAGATGCTAGTATTGGTAGAAATTTTATGGTTTCTGGTTAAATATTTTCTGAGAAAAATTGTACATAATTTTCCAAAATTTAAGTTTGTGGGAAAACTAATTTCATAATGTGCCAGTACCTTAGAGCATGTTATCTGTATTGCGTGTCATCCGGGTCTTCATCTCCTTCCTGTTTTTCAACTCTTGTTATCCTTCCTAAAGCAGGCAGATTAGTTTGTTTGCAATGCTTTTCATCGATCTCATTGCAGATTTTTAACATGTTTATTCCAGGCCCGATACCACTCATGTAGTAGCTAGTTCCGGGTTAAATACTAGGGCATTCGATAAGTTGTCAATCAGTGATCCTAGTGGTGACCGTTGTAATATTGTAGTATATTGTTGAGTAGTCTTTGTTGTATAACTCTGCAATATTGAAAGTCTCGAAGTAGCTGATATTTGTGAATACATTAACTGTTTCTCGCATTGTTAGTAATACCGCACTAAAAAGGTGTTCAGTAGATACGAACAAAGGTGCTCCATAAAAATCCAAGTTGCAAGAGGAAAAAGTGCAGCTCAGTGCTTTAGAGCATTGCAAGAAACTTGCCAGAGAGAAGACGTATCTTACTATGCAAATATCAAGGAACTCCGTCAATCAATACTATATAGTATTCCAGATTCCAATATGGAGGGTAATAACATTGAGAAGTCCTACCTTATCGAACTATTGCAAGATGGGTGGAAGCCTTCCATCAAGAAAGAGAGGAGTGTCAACACAGAACACGTGCTGGGGCTGCAACTGATGATCTCTATGTTAAGTCTGTAAGGGCATTATTGGAAAAGGACAGGTGCTGGACATGTGTGGAGATTTCCAAGGAACTTGGTATTGTAACATCATCTGTCCATCACATTTTAAGAGAAAAAAAGCTGAAGATGCGAAAAGTTTGTGCACACTCGAACCGAAATAAGAAAGAGGCAACGAATGGATACAGCAAGATTGCATTTGGAGCGATATGAACGTGAGGGTGAGGCCTTTCTTCGTAGCGCGATCACAATGGATGAGACATGGGTATGTTCGTATAGACCTGAGCTGAAACGACAATCAAGCAATTGGCGACATACAGAATCACCGAGCCCAAAAGGATGTCGAACATTGCAGGATCCTTTGAAACTGATGTTTATTGTGTGTTTTGATTATGAAGGCATAATATTGGTACATACTGTACCTCATGGTATAAAAATAAATGCAGACTACTACTTGCGTTCTTTGGAACATCACTTGCGGCCAGCATGGTACCGTAAATGACCTCAGGCCATTGGGAGTCCTATTGTGTTACATAGCAATGCTCGTTGCCATGTAGCCGCAAGAGTGAGGAATTTGTTTACAAGGTGGATCTGGGAAGTACTCGAAAAACCGCCAAATTCACCTGACACGAGCCCTTGTGATTATGACTTGTTCTCAAAGATCAAAGAACCTCTACGAAGCGTTCGATTTCAATCAAGAGTTGACATCCAGGAAGCTCTAGATCGATTACGGAGAGCGATATCCAGAAATGGTGCTGCAGATGTAGTGCGTCGTCATCCAAGGATTTGACATGGCAGGAGACTATAAATGAAGTTCGTAATGTCAAAATTAACCAAATAATATTCACTATGATGTTATAGCAGTGTTGTCATTACTTATCGAATGCTCTAGTATTATCTAAGAAAATAGCACTAGTAAAACCCTCATTAAAAGTCAGCAAGTCATCTTAAATCCCCACACTCAAAGCAGTGTACCCAACATACAGTTATAGGGACCCTGTTCTATTGAAGGAAGCCAAACTTTGAACTTTTGGGCTAATAAGCATCACAACTGATGGCAGCACATGACCCACTGGATTTAAATGGCAATTACATTAACATTTTATTGCAAACGACAGGTGTGTAATTTATTTGTATAATTAATTAACCCTCTTAGTGCCAAGCCATTTCCTGAAATACTTGCCAAGAATGCTAAGCCATTTTCAAAGGTCATGCAGACTATTCGAAAAAAAATATCATAAATACCACATTTTCAACGATAGAATAATTATTTTTGCTTTGCATTATAACCAATACTTCATTCTTTCATACATTATGTTCATAAAAGTAAATAGGGCATCTAAACCTTTTTAATTGAGGTTATTCTGATAATTGCTCAATTTTTTTAAAAATCCGTTTTGAGCCTAAATTAAGGACACCTAAGAGTCATATTCGAAGGAACACTTAAGTTTCCAGCTGTGGAAAGTTCTTAGACACATCTGTAGGCAGAAAACTTCAAGAAGAAGAAAAAAACTGCACCGCAATTTTGGCGGGAACGCGCGTGATTGGGGGAGTGCAAAGGGAGGAAGTGAATACAAACTCAAACCTATCGCGTAACAGACTTTGAAGGAAAACAGTGAACACCGCACAGGCAAGCTTGAAACCTCGCCTTTCCAACAGTATGAAATAATCACGGACATATGCCTAACAGAAATATACAAATACAAGATAAACAGCGCGCCAATTGAATCGGCTTTGGCACTTTTGGCGCGAGCTGCGAGAGCCCATCTAATCGGCGCGTGGCACTGAGAGGGTTAAATAAATATATAGATCACATCTCGGTCTCTACTGTAGAAGTTTGAAAGCAATGCGAGCAATATTATAGCAACAGTAAATTTTTGAATAGTAAAACCATTTTCATTGCATTTGAACCTGAATCACTTCTGTCCATTGGTAATGTGATATTTAAACAAAGTATCAGAGAATGCTTTTCAGTCGGTCAGCATGTTTGTGCCCAATTATATTAGGTGGGGAAGTACAAATGTTTTAACATCCTAACCTGAAAGAAATATTATATGAAATGTTTATCACCTAAGGGGGCTACGTAATGCCAAAAATCTTCAAATTTATCGAAGTTTCATATTGTGAGTCATTAATCTGAGGACCATTTGCTTTGTAACGGTATATTTATTTTCTTCATAGCTCATTCCTAAGGCTTATTTTCGTATAATTTCCCACACCCGTGTCTGATTAATAAACCCACTCTTGTATATTATTAGACGATAGACATAACACAAGAAAGCAAAGCTGGTGTCGGCGGGTGCCCCACCCTAAAACCTAAGCTGTCGTTGTTTCCTCAACTGGCAAAAAAACTTTGACTCTAGTTTCTCACTAAAATCTATTTCTTAATATAACAAGTAGTTCCATGAAGAAATTAACAGCCTATTTTCATATATCCTGCTTATGTTAATTGCCTCTATCAACATACCAAATTTCAGTTTGATTGCTGTAATAGATTCATGGATATTGAGAACCATCTAAATATTTTGGTTGGTCACCATGTTGGATATTTATATATGTAGGCCATAGAGTTATGTACTATTACATGAAGATTATTGCGTAGGTGTATTGTTCAAACTTCAATCACATGATTAGGGCAAGGGAAATAAAAACGAGATTTTAAAATTTTGCACAGCCGCCATCTTATGGTTATGAAAACAATTGGAATAAATTAGATGTCAGTGGATTAAAACTTGTATAAGCATTTACTGTACCAAGTTTCACTGCGCTCGGATGGTTAAATCGCGAGGTACTTCCATTTAAATATTTAAATTTTGCGTCGCCACCATGTTGTATTTGTGCTCACCATGTTTTTAAAAGCCCCATAGGTGAACTTATATTCATTGCTTCTATCAACATACAACATTTCAGTTTGATTGCTGTCATACGTTAGTAGATATTGAGAACCATATAAATATTTCGGATGGTGTTCAAAAACTTCCTACCAACATTTCTGAAGAAGCTGTTGAGTTACAGCATCACTGTGAGGGTGGACGCTGTCATGAATCAGAAGAACTCATTCTTTGATGAATTTCTGCCACAATCTTCCCTTCTTCGAGGCTACATGCCCACGTTGTCGCAACCCCTAAACTAAGGAACCAAAAAAAAAAAAACTTCCATTCTTCTTCTTCTTCTTCTTCAGGAAATCCAATTACAGTATGCAGCTTGGACTTACACATGGCCCAGGATATTTGATGCTGGTATATCATCCCTCAATTTGGAAATTTATTGATGGCTTAAAGGATAAGGAGACCATCACTCAACGTTTTGGGGTTTATACTTGTTCCCAAGAAGTACTTACAGAACAAGTTGTAGTCCGGAAGCATGAATTAATTCAGATAGGCTAATTATGTTCTATTACAGTCAAACCTCGATAGAACAATATTGATGGGACCATGAAAATGAGCAGGGTTATTGTTATAATGAGTGACTACTGTACTACAGTACTGTACCTTAAAGGTCAGGTCCTTCTCAAAGTGCCCGAATATGAAAGTCACAGCTCCCTGCTAAAGCGCCCGTGTATGTTCTGGCATTCTCCTGCCACCTTTCGTATTGGTGTGGAATTAAAACTAATTGTGAACTATAGGTAATGTGTCAGGCAGGCATAGGACAGCATTTAGAAGGCATAGTGTTGCTTTTAGCAGTAACAATAAAATAATGTTTGTTCCTTGACCTTTCTCCCAGCTGTTGCTAGGAAACATGGCTGGTCTTTCAGATGTCGATGTCCTAACAGAATTGAATAGAAACGATGTTAGTGATTCGGAAAGCTCGTGTGGAAGTGATTTTCTGTGTGATTTATATTGTAAATGATCAGTTAAATGATAGTGACAGTGATATTCATGAGGATACGGTAAACCAGCGTACTGTAATTGCCGGTGGTGACGGTGGCCCACAACCAACATTCAACCTTCCCTGCCTTTTACTCCGCCAGATTATTTTACTGGCGATGGGAGTAGACATTGGGAACTAAGGACTCAATGGAGCAGGCTACCAAAATGTATATATTAGCATATTTAAATTAGGATTTGGCAATTTTTGTAGTATTGGCCAATGTGACTAATTCTGGGAGACATAAAAAAGATGGGGAAGTGGTTCTGAACCAGGAACCTCGGGAAATAAAACAGTAAACAATGTAAATATGTGTACAGTTTTTGAAAACTGTGCAAATTCCATTACTGACACTTTTCTTAAACTGTTTCATAATTGTTTATGTGGCCAGATAATATACTGTAGTTTTAAAATTGTGACCAGATTATATGAGGGCAGACTTCAAACCAAGGACCCCGGGTGAGTGTGATATACTGTGGGTCATTGCAAGACTGTTGGTAATTCACATGTAAAATTTTATTTTATTTAAATGTACTTCATTATATAGTTCCAATGTTATGTGCAAGAGTTTAAACCCATGTCCACAGTACTTCATATTCTAAAATAATAGGGTGATTTCTGGGGATATCATGCCTGGAAAAGCAACAAGGAAAGAGTTAATCTGGTAGAGTACTGTAGTATATGTACTCTTCATGCAAGGTCATAACATTACAACTGAAGGTACTGAATCAACTTATGATATTAAAGAAAGGTAAAATAAAATGTTTGAACTCAAGCTTCTTATATTTTTTGTTGTTGATCGTCCGATCACTTATTTGTTCCTGACGCGTTGCTGCAGAGAAGAACTGTTCGGCATACTTAAAATTATCACAGATGGCAAAAATCACGAAAATTAACTGTGTATGACTCCAACACAACACTTCTGACTGCAACTCGAGGTAAACAATGTACAGACTAAAGCATTTTTAACACTGGTTCAAACACAGGAGCTCTATGACCCTTTCTATTTTGCCTCCTCGCAGAGCTCGCCCGCAGCTGTACCCTATTCGCTACCTGCTTATTACTGTCAGCACAGTATGTAGCGAAGCTTCTGAAAATACAGCGCTGAAGGTCGAGAGGTTTAACAATCAATACATACCATTATGGTCACATTCTTAGAAGCAAACAAGTAGTTCCGTGAAGAACTATATAACCTATTTTCATATAACCTACTTATGTTAATTGCCACTATCAACATACAAAATTTCAGTTTGATTGTTGTATTAAATTCGTGGATATTGAGAACCGACTAAATATTTCGGATGGTCGCCATGCTGGATTTTTATATATGTAGGTCCTAGAGTTATGTACTGTTACTTGAAGATTATTGTGTATGTGTAGTATTCAAACTTCAATCGCATGATTACCGACACAAGAAGTAAAAACAATATTTTAAAATTTCGCGCAGCTGCCATCTTGTGGTTATGGAAACAATTGAAATAAATTTGATGCCAGTGGATTAACATTTGTATAAGGATTTACTGTACCAAGTTTCACTGCACTTGGATGGTTAAATTGCGAAAAACGTCCATGAGAATATTTATATTTCACGTCGCCGCCATGTTGGATTTGTGATCACCAGGTTATTGAAAGTCCTATAGGTGAACTTATGTTCATAGCCCCTATGAACATAAAAAAATCAGTTTGATTGCTATAATGGATTCGTAGATATTCAGAGCCGTCTAAATATTTTGGATGATCGGCATGTTGGATTGTTATATGTATAGGCCATAGATTCATGTACCATTAACCTCTTAACCGGGCATGACGAGTTAATTCGTCTACTACCTGTTGCTACTCAATCGGGTAATGACAAGGTAACTCGTTTAGAGCACTTGAAAATTGTTATCTGCTGGGGGGACGAGTATTCGTGTCTCTTACGCTGTTGAGTGTAGTTCTATGATTGCTCCGTAGATGTCAGTAGGTTTCAGCTTTGCTGTGCCACAATGCGCGCCAATTTCTCAATACGGGACGAGTTCCTTCGTCATTCGCGGAAGTGTAATGGGCGTGACGAGATAACTAGTCACCCACATCTTTATAATGGGCGTGATGAATTAAATCGTTTTCAGTCAAAATATATTGCCCACTACGAATGTTACTTTGTCGGTGGAAACTCCCCGGTTAAGAGGTTAAAAGAACATTATTGCATAGGTTCATTATTCAAATGTTCACTTCCATCGCATGATTACGACACGAGAAATAAAAACTTAATTTTAAAATTTGCACAGCCGCCATCTTGAGGCTATGTAAACAATTGAACTAAATTAGATACCAGTGCATTACAATGTGTATAAACATTCCCTGTACCAAGTTTCATTGCGTTTGGATCATTAAATCGTGAGAAAGTTCTATTTAAAATTTTCAACTTCGCTTGGCCGACATGTTCGTTTTGTAGTTAAACGGTTTCTAAAAGTCTCATAGATGAACTTCCAGTAGTGCCTTTTATCTCCGTACAGAATTTCAGGGTGATACCGCTAATAGTTTCAGAGATATTAGAATGCCGGTGAAATATTTCGCACATCCGCCATCTTGAGGTTATGTAAACAATTGAATGAAGTTAGTTGTCGGTGCCTTACAATGTGTATAAACATATACTGTACTAAGTTTTATTGCGTTTGGTTGGTTAAATCGCGAGAAACGTCTATTTAAAAGTCACAATTTTGCTTGGCCGCCATGTTGGTTTTGCAGTTTCCAGGTTTTCAAAAGTCACATAGGTGAACTTCTAGTAGTTCCCTTTATCGCCGTAAAAAATTCCAGGTTGATATTGGTAATAGTTTCTGAGATATTGAATGCTGGTGAAATATTTTGCACAGCCGCCATGTTGGAGTGGTGAGAAGTAACAAAATTTGAAGGGCAAGGTCGGGGTGTTCCTGAATAGTGGAAAGAACTTCCTGGGTTTCATTAAAATTGTAAAATTGCTCCAGCCGTATAGACAGACACACGGACAAAAGGTGATCTCATAAGCCTATTTTTTTAATGAATGAAAATAGGCTAAAATTAGTAAGATCCCGAAACTTTGTCTTCGTTATAACAGGGTGTTGGTAAATTCTTAATCGTTGTAATGAGGGGTAATTAACATAGTAAATCAGCTGGGACCATAAAAAATTATCATTGTACGGAGGTTTGACTGTATTTGTTTACAAAGTTTACGCCCACATTGGAACACTTCAATCAAACCAATTACACTTAAGTCATCTAATAATTGACAGGGAATTTAGCTGTCATCATCTGCCTCCTCTCCCAAACCCTCTTCATGCTGGCTGACCTTTCTTCATCAGATATGACATATTGTTTTAATTGCATAGCTTTTAGTGTATGTCTTGCATGTTTGTTCTTCAGAATCCTTTCTTCTACTCCACAGTACAGTGTTTGTCTGGTTTGCACTTCATCCTACACCATCTGACTTGAAGAATCTCCCTCTTGCTATGCATTATTTTGAGCAACAGGAGAACTGTTTGATTTCCCCTCGTGATGAGAAGTCGAAACAAGAGCTACTGATTGGATTGATGGCTTGGAAGATGGCAGCATGTCCAGCTGTAGTGATTGTCCTTATCCTTTTCATGTGTTTTCTCTTTCCCATTTATCTCTCCCTCCACCCACACCTGCCTGCCAGTGTGTTTTGTTTCTTCCTTTTTCTATCGCCCTTTTCCTGTCTTATGATCGATTGTTTTCATTTGCAGTGCATTACTTTCCGAACTGCTCAGCAGCAGAGGACGAATGCCAGAAGGAAGAAGTCCCCAAAGAAGAAGTCCCCGAAGAAGAAACCAAAGACTGCCAAGTGCTCCCAAAAGGAGAAAAAGAAAGACAAAGCACCGAGAAAGAAAACCGGTTCCACTGCTGCTACTTCTAGTTCTCAGAGTACTGATTCAGCGAGTAGATGACAGCGGTGGGATGGTGCTTGAACATTTGGTTTTATATTTTTTTATCTGCTGCTTGAGCTTGGATATGTTATACAGGGTTATACAGTCTCAGCAGTAACAGTCTACCATTTATATTATGGAATTCAAAGCTCAAGAGTGGTAATTGATAGACAACATAATGCCATATTGTAACAGAATAACACAACATATCAGCATATTATGCAATATAATGTTTGAAATGATATACAATTTTCCACCTTAGTCAATACTTTCAAATTGCTTGTATTCAAAGAATCAGTATATGTTTCGGGGGCCTATCGTATTTTGGCACCCTTCATCAGCCTTACAAAAATCACAAAAACTAGCATAAAAAAATATGTAAGACTGATGACTGGTGCCAAAAATATGATTAGGTCCCGAATCATGTACCAATTCTTTGAATACAAGCAATTTGAAAATATTGACTAAGGCGGAAAATTTTAAATAATTTCAAACATTATATTACATACAGGATGGTGCACGATAAGTCACCTGATTTGTTACGTGAATAACACATTTGTTGTTGACAAGATTTATAATTTATTGATGTAGAAGTAAAGAATACAGCTTGGAAATACAACCTAATGAATCACATGTTCAATATGACTGCCGTTTTGATTTACAACTTCTTCAAGTCCTACACGTGCATTTGTGACGACTCTCCGACACAAATCTTCTGGAATAGCGCGGCACAACTCCACAATGATGGCCCTAAGTTGCACTGCATTTTCGGGTTTTCTCTGGTACACCTTATCTTTAAGGAACCCCCAAAGGAAGAAGTCACATGGGTTAATGTCCGGGCTGTGGGGCGGCCACATTCCTCCTCCTTCATAATGTTCTGGAAATCTATTGGACAATACCCTAAGGCCAAGACTTTCGTGTAGGAAATCATGCACAACGTTGGCAGTATGGGGGCTTGCTCCATCCTGCATGAACCATTGTGTCTGCAATGGAAGACGTGTGGCCATGAGTTGAGGAAAGAACTGGTTTCGCAGCATGTCTAAATAGCGTTCACCGGTTACTGTAGCATCGAAGAACAGACCGATAATTCCATGGCTTGACATCGCGACCCACACACATATTTTCTCCCCGTAGGTGTCCTTCATGTGGATTATTCGCGGAGGTTCACGTGCCCAGAATCGAACGTTCTGTCTGTTCACAACACCGTTCACGTAAAAATAAGCTTAGTCAGTAAACCATGTGTTGTGTAGCACTGCCTCTTGGTCTTGCTCGATTGCCCACCTTGCAAACTGTAGTCTCCGCTCCTTATCTCTTGCAGTAAGCTTATGCGCCACATTCATCTTGTATGGATACAAGCGAAGCTTGGATTGAATATTTCTTTGTACAGATCGGCGTGAAATTCCCAACTCGGCACTGGCTCTTCTTGTTGATTTACTCGGACTACGAGTCAAAGCCACTCGAACTGCTTCAATGTTTTGCGGCGAATGTACGATACGTGCATGTGGCCACTTACACTCCAAAACAGATCCAGTACTTGCAAATTTGTGATGTAATCTGCGTATTGTCTGTGGACTGGGAGCCCACCGTGTGCCGAAATGAGCACGAAACCTTCTCTGTGTCAATGTAACAATGTTCGTTGCCGCGAACAGTAACACAATCTTCGTCTTTTGTGCTACGGTCAACTGTCCATTGTCCGCCATCGCGGCAAACTAAAATGGCGGACTCAAAACAGACGCGATGAACTCGTAACGACATCTGGAGTAATTTCCATGAACTGCACGATGTTGAGCGCTCTATTTGAAAGCTATTGCCCCAATAGTATGCTTGTAGGATAAAAATTAAATTGGGTGACTTATCGTGCGCCACCCTGTATATTGTCATCAATGGATCCATGATGAATTTTGATATTCCTGCACTATCAGCTTAGGTTTTGAAAATTGTTAGATTATTACCGTCCCGTTTTATGCAGTTGACGAATGAAACCATCCATTTCAGATGTTTTAAACATGTATTCCCTATGTTGAGACTGAAGGTATTTACAAGAGAAGAGGCCAAGGGAATTACTTGTACACTCTTGACACCGGAAGATAGTTATCAAAGAGTTGTAATTTTCAAAATATGTATTGTGCAACTCAATGTCATTATGTTGTCTATCAGTTACCAATCTTGTGCTTTACATTTGCGGTAATGTTACTGCGAGACATATATTTTTACAGATTATTTGTGCCAGTTCTTGTATATGTGTAATCTTTGTCAATGTAATTGAACTGGGGGAGGAAGAGTGATTTATTGAAGGATGTGATGCAAATACTGATAGGGGTTTGTTTTTATCATATCCTTCCCTCAGCCAGCCACTTGTTGTTACTTCTGTGCTTATATTTGTAGAGTGTTATTGGGACAGGTGGGATATCTTATGCAAAATGTATCTTTCATACTTACCTAGTCAGAAAAATTATCCTGTTCATATGTTAGATAAAACATTTTATGGCTTCCTGTTTTGAATCCTTTCTCTAGTGTTCTTTTATTTGGTGTATATTTAAATATTTTATTAAAATTGTCTTCAAATATATATATACAATTCTTCAGAGATTTTCTCATGTATCTAGCATTCTCTCACGAAACAGTAAAGGCATGCTCCACACCTGGACTGTGACCTGGTATTTGGAGATTCAAGGTTGTAATCCTGGCACTGAGAGCAGCCATCCTGTGTGTGGTTTTCACCCAGGTTTTCCACACTCGCTCCAAGCAAATGCCAGATTAGTACCAGATTTAAGCAGCCTATCTATCGTAAGTCCAGATAACAAGAAGTATGGAAGAAACCTAATAAAATCAGGTGTGTTACAAACAGTGAAGTTAAAATTAACTTTGTAGATTATCTTATTGGAAATAGTTTGCATTCACAGGTGCATTGCGGGAGTGATTAAAGACTTATTCCATTAAGGTTTATCTTACCTTGTGATCCCCTCTAGTCTGTAAACAGCAGAACCATGCCAATACTGTACCTGTATATCGAGTTTTTTGCACCTTCATTAGTGTGTGTTAGCACCTGCCCATTGCACTCCTGACACGACTTCTCAGATGTTACGTTTGCAGCATTCTACTCTACGGCGTTGAAGCATGGACATTAACTGAAACCAAGTGCAAGAAGCTACAAGCATTTGAAATGTGGACGTACCGAAGGATGCTGAAGATAGCTTGGACAGCCAAAATTTCCAATGTGGAAGTTTTGCAGCGTATGAACAAAAAACTTTCAATTAATATTCCAAGGGAAAATTAATGGAAGACACGGTCCAGGGCGAAGAAAGATATCGTGGCTCGACAACACTTAAGCCAGTAGTTTGGGGTGGCAAGACTCGAACTGTTCAGAAGAGCTATGGACAAAAAATAGATCATTCTACTGATCGCCAACATTCTGAGAGGACAGGTTCAAATCTCAGTGACAGCAGTCGCCCCCAACTAGGTATGGTTTTCCTAAGACTTTTCCATAGTGCATGCAAATGCTGGGATGAGGAGATTGTCGATTGATTTTAGGGGCTTTGCGATGTCGTGGTCATGTAGCCCTGTGTACTTTGGTGTGTATAATTTGTCTTATAACCTGTATTAGTGTGTAATGCAGGTGAGGATTGGGAAGGAGGTGGCCATGGCCTGAAGTTAGGAACCATCCCAGTATTTGCCTGGAGTAGATCTGGGGAAACCATGGAAAACCACTTTCAAGACGACTCTCAGTTTTGCCTCACAGGGCTAAGTGTACTCTGTTCCAGGAATTACGGGACGACAGTCAGGAACGCTAACGTGTACACCAGGAGGTAGACTTGAAATTAAATTAATTGTGAACAATTTTAGCTTTGAACTTTTTACCAAATCATCTAGGTTTTTGGCATGTTGTGAGGTTTGCTTAGGTCTATAAAGTTAAGCTCATCAGCAGACTTTTGGTACACCCCGTCTGGATCAGCAAAGTAGTACAACGTTCTTCATATAGGGGACATAGTGAAAGATTAACCATCCCTGTGGGATCCAGGCTGTGTGTACCAAAAGCCTGCTGACGAGCTTTACTTTGTACATCTAGATAAAACCCCGCAAGAGACACTGCAAAAATCTAGAAAAGATATGCTTGGCCGTGTAAGCCAATTTTCAGTTCTTTGCTTGTTTCATTTGTTCCTGATCAGCGTTTCAAGATATGACTGCTGCTGAACTTGGCTGTGCCTGATTTTGTTGATAATAGCAGCTGGAGCCTTGGGCGACACAGTGATGACAGAGTGCAGTCTGCACGAGTCGAGCAGCATTGTACGCGCTACTTGTGTTACGACAGAAATTATATTGTGAATTGTATACGGTATAATGGGCGAATCTCTCTATGAATACCAAAATTCGGCATTACAATTCCGTTGTTAAACCCAAGGAAACTTATGGTAGTGAAACACTCTTCAAGTTGAACATCAAATCAACAACTGACAAACTGCAGAAAGCAGACAGAAGAATCCAGAACAATTATTAACAACAACAAAAAACAAGTAAATAGCCAATGGAGATTACTGCTGAATGAAGTGGTATATTGAGAGAGTGAATCAATAATGGATACAATGCTAAAAGGAATTCTTTTTTCTGCCATATGTCACGCCTACCAGAAACCAGACTAATAAAACAGCTCTTTAGTTACTTCTGGAAGAGTAAAACAAAGACCAACTGGTTCAAAGAGAACCATCACGATTTAGATACAGTATTTCAAATGTAATGATGCTCCAAATTAAAAATAAAGAGAATAATAGTTTAAGGAATAAAAACTACACCATCACAGATTGTCCTGAATTGCAATTTCTACACTTAGGATGGTAATGGGAATAAATACCATAAGCAAAATATGTAATAATTTATTTACAGAGTAATTACATTCGGTCAAGTATCAGACTACAACACTGTAGTGTGGGATACAGCATTGCAGGCCTGAAGGTCAAGCGGCGCTCCACTCCGCTCTTCTCCCCGCGCCCGGCGGTGTTGCCATGCTATTGCACCGTACCTTTAGTCGCCTGCTGGATGCGTGAACGTACAGGACAACATCGCACCGAGTACGCATGACCTTCGGGCTTGCAATGCTTTGTCCCGCACAATAGTCAATTTACAAATGGCACACTAGTGGCAAGCAATGGAGCAGGTCCATCTGCTGAACAGTCGCATGTTTCACGAACGATACCGACAGAAATGCAGAGTTCTGAAATATCTCTAAACTTCTGTTGGCCAACTGATCTTTTGACACACAATTCGGGACCCAGCATCCACCTGCAGTAGAGAATGTTTATGGATTGGTTGGTTCTTAAGTTGAGGGGCTGCGACAATGCGGTCATGTAGCCCCGTGTACTTTGGGTTTGTGTAGAATCTGTTTTTTAATTTAAGTACAGACTGCAACTTAGAATTTTTCAAATAGTTCCTACTTTTGCCGCCAAGCGCCACTGTCAACGACTTCTAGGCCAAGTTCAGAACTTAGCTACCAGATGCCAACGCAGTCGGCTCTTGGCAATGAACGTAGAAACCTAAGAGCGTTGTTTACATTCTTAACCTATCCAATTTAGCTTCACACAGGTGTAATTAGTGCAAGGTTCTTTAACATTCCATTAAACTATGACATGGGACCCCCGGCTTTACTTCCCCTCCGAAATAAAAAGGCTTGAAACCATGACCGCAGTCTGGATTTAACCCGAATCTCCTGTTATGCGGCAGTACTGGCTTTGGGCAGGCCGATTATGTTCACACAGAGCACAAATAAACTTAAACAAAACCACAGAATAGATCAAGTTTTCCATGCAGGTACATAATTGTTGAAAACACTGACAGCATTGGGTTTTTGTCAATAGTTTCCTTCCACCACCGGGCAAATACCTCAGCAGTACTGGGTCACTCGGATAGGTCAAGGGATCTCCCTATGCATGTGTTGAGTATGGATGAACAATGGGCTATGCTTCGTAAGCTCACACTCGAGCTGGGCGGATAGGCAAGCTTCATTCTTGCCTGCCCTCTGAAGAGATTTCGTTGCAAAGCCTGTGTCCATATTTTCAATTAATTTTAATGATTTGCACTGGTCCACCTGAAACCATGAGGAAAATCTAGGAATAGGAATAAAACCCTTAACCCAACATCGGTCAAACCTACTAAAGTCATGCTCACATTTAAAATGAAGACTTTTCCTTCTCTCGTGGATATCAATAGTAAGTTTTCTTGCTAAAAATTATACGGTATTTGTATTCGTCATTTTATGGAACATTTCTTTTTTTCTTGATCAGATTTGGCTACAAAACAAAGTAAATAAAATGCCTTATTAGACAAATAAACTACGAATGCTGTGCAAAACTATGAATATTATTTTAAACATAGGGAATCTGTTCACACACTATATTCTTCTTCTTCTTCCTCCTAGTGTTTGTCCTGCCTGGTGGCAGGGTCTGCTGTGGGGATTCGTTGTCTCCAATTCTTTCGGTCTTGAGCCATATCTGGGTGTAGATGTGCAGTCTTCAGGTCATTATGGATAGTATCAACCCACCTCTGCCTTGGTCGTCCCTTGGGCGTCTTTCCCGTGACTTCCAGGGTATACTGTATGCTGACTTAGCTATTGTGTCTACTTCTGCACGCAGCACATGGCCAAACCAGCTTAAACTGACATCCCGCATTTTCTGATGGGTCGGCGCCACTCCGAAACGTTTCCGTATATCAACATTGGTAACATGATCCATCCTAGTGATGCCGCCTGTCCACCTAAGCATCCTTGTCTCCATGACGTACCACCTCATTTGTAATGCGCCAACACTCAGTGCCATAGAGTGCGACTGGACGATAACAGTGCGGTAGATCTTGGATTTAAGGTGGTCTTTCATCCGGCGGTTACAGGTGACACCTGTCATCGCACGCCATTTCAACCAAGACCCTTGCGTTGACCTCGTCAATGATTCTTCCATTGTCGGAGACAGTAGATCCAAGATATATGAATTTTGTTATACGAGTTCTCGGTCAAAGCTGATGGTCCCAACTTCTTGGGGATCTAAAGTCATATACCCCATCTTCCTTTTATTGAGTCACAGGCCATATTCAGCTAATCGGTCACACACTTTATTGAACAATGTAATACAGAAAAATATAATGGGTGCCTATGAAGGAACTTATTATATATTTATCATATGGCTTTTAGTGCTGGGAGTGCTTCAAGCAGACACCCATAGGGTGAGCTACAAGTTCCATTCAATTTCAAGTAGTTCCAACTTTCTCTTCCAGATGTCACTGATACCTAGTGGTGAACGTTGGAACTTTGACAGAGCGTTCCAACGAAATCTAACCTAGAAATTGAGCTTCACACACGTTTAGTCTGTAGAAGGATCTTTTACATGCCATAAATCTATGACATGACCGCCGGCTTTACTTCCCCTCTGAAGGAAGGAATACGAAAGGATTTTAAGGCTCTTAAAAAAATCAGACGACTTCGGCTGGGTTTGAACACTATCCTGGGCACAGCAGTTCAGCATGCTACCGACTACGCCACCAAAGCCGCTAAATTACATATATTTTCATATTCTGAATATTGTGTTTGATATTGTGCAGTTTTATTCACTGCTCACACCATTGGTTTTGTTCTCACCATGACAGTGATGACACGATTATTGTGTGCTCTCCACAAATTAATAATGTTATTGGTTATACATCCCATTTAACTACTCAGGCTTTGAGAGATGCTGGGGTGCCGGAATGAGATCTTTAACATGCCAGTAAATCTACTGACATGGCTCCCTCGCATTTGTCCACCCTCAAATGCCAGCTGACTGCACCGGGATTCGATCCTGCAACCTTGGGCGCAGCTGACGAACGTTACCGCTGAGCCATGCAGCCAATTCCACAAATTGAATTGCACTGTACCATAGAAAAAAAAAAAAAAAAATTTTCTTTTCGGGCAGAAAGCACACCTCACCCTGTTTCTATTCTTTACAGGTTGGGTACATACAGTCGGACACTAAAGTCTACATACACCCCCTTTTTGTAGCATGTTGTGTACAACCTTGGATGCACAGAGGTGGGCGTACACCTATGTCTGCGTCCACGTCCACAACAACATAAACCAAGGTCTTCAGACCGGTATAGTGCATTACAAGCGTGTTAGATGCAACCGTGTGTGTTTACTGCGGTACATAAGTCAACATACACGTCGAGTCTGTCGTCAGTTGTAGGAGAGCCGTTGCAGTGAACGCAGTCAAGGTGGTGTGGTTTGTTGATACAGTAGACGTGTATTGCAATACAAACTGTAATTCGATCGCGTAACATGGATCCAAAGAGAACCGAAATACCAGTGGAGGTGAGGAAAAATATAATTGAGCTCAGTAAAAGGGGCTTTTCACTGCGGAAAATTGGGGAAATTGTTAGAAGAAGCCATTCAAGTGTCCAAACCGTAATAAGAAACTACAATGATAGAGGAAGTGTAGAAGACAAAGCTAGATGTGGACGACCACCTAAATTATCTAACAGGGAGCGCCGACACATCATTAGAAAAGTGAATGCAGATCCCAGAATTACAGCTACGGAGTTGGCGGTAGATGTCGCAAATACTAGTGGAAATATCATTCATCCCATCACAGTACGAAGACTTCTGCGCAAGCATGAGTTTAACAATAGAACAGCAAGGAAGAAACCGTTCATAAGCAGGGTCAATGAACAGAAGCGCCTTGATTTTGCAACTCTGCATCGAAATAAAGATTCCACATTTTGGAATACAGTGCTTTTCACTGATGAGAGTAAATTCAACATCTTCCAGTGCGATGGAAAGCAAAAGGTGTGGCGAAAAAGGAACGAAAGTTTGAAGAAGAAAAATCTTGTCCCATCAGTGAAGCATGGTGGTGGAAACATTCTTGTGTGGGGTTGCATGTCAGGAGGTGGGGTTGGAAATTTAGTATTTATTGAGGACATTATGGATAAATGGAAGTATCTGACCATCTTAAAGGAGAATTTGAAACAATCTGCGGAGAAACTGGGACTCGGAACAGACTGGGTGTTTCAGCAAGACAATGACCCGAAGCATACGGCCATTGTCGTAAAAGAATGGCTACTTTACAATGTACCAAAACAGTTGCATTCACCTCCCCAGTCACCAGACATCAACCCAATTGAACATCTGTGGGGAGAGCTGAAGCGTAGGATAAAAAAAATACAACAGCAAAAGCAAAGCTGATTTGAAAGCAGCCTTAGTGAAAGAGTGGCAGAACTTCACAGCTGCGGACACACAAATATTGGTGGAATTGATGCCTCGCCGTTTGGAAGCTGTGATCGAAGCAAATGGCGGCAATACAAAATATTAAATCGTGCCTGCAAGTGAACAATATTACAGTGTATGTTTACTTTTGTACCAGACCGATGTTCCATTTGTATGCTCAAGATGTCAGTATATGGAACTATTATTCAGTATGAAGTATATTTGTTGATTTTTTTGGTTCCTAAGATGCCTTGTTTATGTCACAGAAAGTAAATACAGAATATTTTCTTGATTGATTGTGACTTTGTGTTAATTTTAGGGTGTATGTAGACTTATGTGTCCGACTGTAGGTAATTGTGTTCAAGGAAATGAGAAAGAATGATATTCCAGGCAGTTTCAATTGATTTATTAATTTATGTTCGGTCATGGTACACATTGTACATTGTTTTACATGTGGGTCATATCTTCTGATGCGTGAACATCAATGGCTTAGCCGACTGGTGACAGGATTGAACAAAACCTTGCTGGTCTGCACTCACACAATCGGCTACTCTGCAGGACGCACAGTGTGCAATTTTGCTATTCTAGGCAGACAAAATTAAAAAAAAAAACTAGTTTGAAACCATTTATAATGACTAAGAACACTCAAATACTTCCACATTGTTTTAACCAGTGCTTTTTTTTTTTCTAAACAAAATTTAAGGGGTACTCTCAGTTGTAGTCAACAAAACATTATATTGCAATTTTCGGCAATTTGCAGAGTCCGGTTATTACTTTATGGGATGACATGTTAAATGAAAGGTTGAATTGGATTAATTTATTAACTTTCAGCTTTTTCTATGCCTGGGTGGATGTAAAATAGTTATTTTCTTCATCCTTCAAAACTAACCACATGCACAAACTAACAACCTGCCCCACCTCCAAACACTAGCCCGCGTGCTTACAAGAACTGAACTTCCTTTTCACGATTGTTAGAGTATGTTACTTATTTTTGCCTAAACAAGTAAATGTCTTAGAATAAGGCCGCAATTACACAAAGCTTTTGTCGAGCAGAAAATAATATGGCCTATTGTTTAGATTATGCTGCTGAGTGCCGAGTTGCCGACCAAAGCAATCTGATTCCATAGATCGATTTAAATCGAGGATTACTCGAAATCTCCTCCAGCTGTTGTGAACAGCGCGTTGACACCAGATGATCGATAAACTTACAAGTCGGAAGTTATATTTGTCGGACTAGATACAAATGTACCAATATATTTTCTTAAACAGTTTTCAAATGTTTAAGGGGTACACGTTTCCTCTGAAAAAATGCTATGGTTTTAACACACGACCACATAAAATTGCTATTAACATTAAAATATTTAAATGATCCGCCATCCAATACACTAGGACCATTGAAATATTGCATTCATTTAATGGAAGTCAATGCGGGTACACGCAGCCAATGTTTACAGCCGGATATCCTAACAGATGGCAACATCACAAGAAGCTGATAAGAGATGAAATGAATGAATCTGGCCAAGCAGATGGAATGAAGTGACCATATCATATTGGGAGGAACCGGCCTGGCCATTGGAGGGGGGATGTTGAAAATGGTATTCCCGGAAATAAAAATTTAAAAATAGTCGATGCGACACGTCTCCGAGTTCACAGATAGATGGTTGGTTCCTCAGTTTAGGGGCTGTGACAACACGGTCATGTAGCCCCGTGTACTTTGGGTGTGTAGAATCTGTCTGATAATTGTGATAGCTGTATTAGTGTGTGTTACCTGTAATTCAGGAAAGGACTGCAGACTATCAATTTCAAGTAGTTACTACTTTTGCTACCAAATGCTACCGTTAATTACACTAGCTGTGAACTTGGCTGCTACATGCCACCACAACCAGCACCTGGCGACTAACGTTGGAACTTAATAGAGCGTTAATCAAATCTAACCTACAAATTTAGCTTCACACAATTGTAGTTAGTTCTTTTACATGCCATAAATCTATGACATGGGCCCGCCAGCCTCACTTCCCCTCCGAAGGAAGGCAAACAGAGATTTTTAACGCTCTTAAAAAATCCGACTTTGGCCGAGTTGCGATCTTGGGCATAGAAGCTCAGCATGCTACTAACTACGCCATTGAAGCCGCACTGTAAACAGTTTAAAGTGAACTATATATACACACACAGTATGAGTACTGACTGTGCAATGTAGTACCGTCATATCTCCTTTAGAAATTACCGTACTATAACATTACTATACTGTTACACTATATTCTATTTCCAGAATACTTTTACAGCACATGTGCCAACCGTCCTCCTTTCTCATCCGGGCTGCGGACCGGCAATGGCGGAGTTAGAGGCAGGTGAAAGAAGATGTCTAGTTATTGTTCTTATAAGTGACTGAAGAATACAGTGTATCCCTGGCATAGGCCTAAGTAAGGTATTTCTTATCCTTTTCATATTCCAGGCACAGTGTAAACATGTAGTCTGTACTCAAATCCGATTCCTCACATGTAAGGTCCTTCAAGCAGTTGTCACACTGAACATTAGATAGAATTTGTTTCACTACGTATCCACACTCATGTCCCTTCATCTTTGTGAGTTTCTCCTCATATGGTACTTGCTGCCCATTCCAATGGGGTTGAAGTACATGCGATGTCCTCACGAGGTTGATGAGAGAAGCACTTCCCAATGCCTTCCTGCACAGAGTTCCCAAGGAAATTACTCAATAGAAATCCAACATCATCCTGATAGTTCTTGCCACTTGATTTTGGTGACCCCTACTTGTTGATAACAGTCTTCAGAGCAGCCTGAAACTGCTAGCAGGGTGGGGATGTATTTCTTCCACAAGGTAGTCTTGGTGTGCAGAACAGATTTTCCACAGAATCTTGGTTCCGCTGACTAAGATTGAGGAGCTGAAGTTGTCATGGAGAGATCTCCAGATTTTCTCCAAGCCGGTGACAGTTCTGATGATGATTATGATAATTGTTGTTTTAAGGGGCCTAAAATCTAGGTTATCGGCCCCTACGGTGACACTTCTGATCAACCCCGTGATGCAGGGTGGAACATATTCATGATACCAACTATCTTTCAACTTTCGGTATTGACATGTACCTAGAATTGCCTTCATTGCTCTCTGCCAGCCCCGTGGTGTTGGGGTAGCGCGCATGCCTTGCACCCAGAGGTCCCGGGTTCGATTCCCGGCTCTGCTAGGGATTTTTAGAAACTGAGATAAGCACTGGAACGGGGTGCACTGAGCCTCATAATGATAATTGAGTAGCTGTCTGACTGAGGCAGCGCCTCGGGTCACGAAGACCAAGATTAACGGCCGAGGGGATCCGACGCATAATCTGTAGGCCAAATGGCTGGGCAGCGGCCTCTTGGTAGGCCTAGGCCCTTCATGGGCTATAGTGCCATCGGGTTTGGTTTGCATCATTACTCTCCACTCTTCAAAATGTTTCAGCGAAACGGAGTAACGTCCTAGGGTCCACTGGGTCCGTTGGTTAAGTCCATGAATTTATTCAAGGTCTCTATGACCCCACCTGTAACAAAACATCCTGGTATTTTGTTACCCTCCAATTTACTAATAATCTTCAAACAGGTAGCCATTCCGTGGCTAAGAACCTGAGCAGCATATTTCACACTCATCTATGTCTTTACCTTTTGGATTAACGTCCTGTTTGTTGAGCTTGTTCAAACAACACAGTTTGTCACGATCCATCAAGTAATTCCAAGAAGCTGTATTTTCCCCCATCGCAAGCTGCAATCCCATTAGGTTATTTCTGATGTTCTTGAATAAATGTGGAACATCAGAGAGCTACAATGAGGTGTCCAACCTCAAATAAAAGTTCATATTTGCTCTTCTCATTCCCTTTCATCAGTTCCTTCAGTGCATACGATTTGAAGAACCTTGGTCACAGTTGCAACAACATCTGCACCAATATCCAGAAGAGCACTAATTACTTTGCGAACGAGTTTTGCTAACATGGCACTTTTCGTGGTGTCCTTGCAGATCTATCTATCTATCGTATGGCTTTTAGTGCCGCGAGTGTCCAAGGACATGTTCGGCTCGCCCGAGTCTGTAGCTGCTTCCAGCGGACACCCTTAGGGTGAGCTATAGTCCTTGCAGGAATATGTACAGGCTGTTTCCACATTTTTTTCTAATACCTTGCACCATGAAGACTAGAGCATGGTTTGCTACCAATCTTATTCGTCCAAAGGATCCTCAAAACCAATGACGCATCATTTGCTATGATTGGAGTCCACTTTTAAGTGCAATTTCATCAAACATGACAATGCACTGGTTATCAGCTGCAGGGAATTTTGCCAAGGATAGTTCGATCCGTGAAGACATACAAGTGAAACTACTTAAGGAAACTATACCAACATCAAGGTTGAGATGGTTCGGTCACTTGAAGAGGATGGATCTAAAGAGAGTAGCATGGAAATAGTTTGATAAGGACGTAAAAGGAAAGCAACCTATGGGGAAGACCAAGGACACGATGGATCTCGCAAATAAAAGACAATCTGGAAGATAGAGGAGTGGAATTGTGTCAAGTTGAAGAGGAAGAAGAAGAATTGTACTTGCATAGACTGAAATGGAGAGCGCTCTTACACCGCACCCGGGAAACTGGAGACAAATGATGATGATGTTCACGATAGTTTGATCTCCCTTAAAATAGGCTCGTTGATTCCTGGTTAAATGGAATCTGCACCAACAGGGTATTTAGAGCAGCCTCATAATCTACCTCAAGAAACAGTATCCTTGAGGACTTCTCTTGTAGGCGGCTAAGGCCCATAGACCACCTCCATCCTTGTGGTTCCTTATTGGCATTATCTAAGTCACTCTTTATAACAAGCCACGTTGCTGGAAACACCAGTTCCTCCATTTCATCTAGTATCTCAGTCGGTCAACACAAAACACCAAGCACTGGAACACGCAAAAAACAGACTGAAACAAATTACATGTCTTTCAATAATCGATGCAGAGCCTTGGTGTTGATACGGAGTCTTATTAACTGCGTAGAGAGCCACCTTGCCATCTGTTGATAATGTAACTGCTCCGCCAATATCACTTTACTTGGAGTAGCTATGTCCGTTTCTGTTATACCAGATTCAGTCAACAGACTCTTACAGGATGTCCTCATTCTCACAGTCTGCCAGCCACCTGAAAAGAGAGATCATGAATTACAATCTAAGGTAATGAAATTCCTTTTGATGCTAAATAGATGCAGGATATACCTAATACGGTACAGAGTAAGCGGATTGGGGGCCTTTGAAGGATTTGTAGAAGAATTGAGGCGTTGAGAGGGAAAAGGTAGTAAGTGCCAAAAAATGAAATTTTTCAGGAGAAGCAAAAAAACGATTTGCCCTTTGTTATTCACTTTACTACACAAAATACTTCCAATTTGAAGAAATACACTACTGTCGACCAAAGTATTATGTGCACTCGAGTTTGAAGGTTGTTTGTGAAGTAACCAATAGACCTACATAAAATCCAATAACATCATCATTTTCGTCGTTCTATTGCAAGTTAGCTCATGTAGGTTTGGAATTTTTAATTTATATTTTAATATTTTTTGTCGCAGTTGGAGCACAAAAAGTGCACGTTTGTAAGTGTGTTTCAACCATGCGTCACATTTAAGAATTATTATCTCAAAAACCCTGTCATCAGATCGAATTCAAATTTTAACACAATATACATTGGAATGTTGTATAACTGGTTTATTAATTTCAAAATGTTGCGTGTCCAAGAAAAAAGTTGTTATCATTTTTGTAAGGTAACTTTTTCTCGGCTCGGGGTGGTTGGAAAATGTAGTTCTTAGTTGCGATGTAATCCTTATAGATCAAAAAGTTATGCTGTATGACTGTGAAATACGTAAATTAACTCTCTTATTTTATATCGGTTTGTATTTGTAGGTGGAAATAACACATCGTTCACCACCTACCCGCTCCCGGAAAAGCTGTACAGCGTTGCCGAAATAGAGCCCAACACGCATCATGGCGTGCCTCGCTCGGAAGTGATGGGCTCCATCACAGCAACGCTGTACAGCTTTCCCGGAGCGGGTAGGTGGTGAACGATGTGTTATTTCCGCCTACAAATACAAACAGATATAAAATAAGTGAGTTAATTTACGTATTTCACACTCATACAGCATAACTTTTTGATCTCTAAGGATTACATCGCAACTAAGAACTACATTTTCCAACCACCCCGAGCCGAGAAAAAGTTGCCTTACAAAAATGATAACTTTTTTTCTTGGACACGCAACATTTTGAAATGAATAAACCAGTTATACAACATTCCAATGTATATTGTGTTAAAATTTGGATTTGATCTGATGACGGGTTTTTGAGATAATTCTTAAATGTGACGCATGGTTGAAACACGCTTAAAAACTTGCACTTTTTGGGTTCCAACTGCGACAAAAAATATTAAAATATAAATTAAAAATTCCAAACCTACATGAGCTAACGTAAAATAGAACCACGAAAATGATGATGTTATTGGATTTTATGTACGTCTATTGGTTACTTCACAAACAACCTTCAAACTCGAGTACACATAAACTTTGGTCGACAGTAACTTAACATATTAAAAAGCAATTTTCAGAATTAGGCATAGCATGGTGGAAAAATAATTTGTTTATACAATGTAGAAATAGAGATTTCAACGCAATCAGTGCTACTACCGTATTTCCTCGCATAATCGTCGCACTTTTTTTGCCAAAATTTCGTGGAAAAAAGCAGGGTGCGACGATTATGCGAAGAATATTTAATTTCAAAGAGTATAGTGTATCATTATTTGCTGCACGGGCCAGTCATTCGCGTAGCGCGAGTCATAGCCCGCAGTCAGAGACAGGGTTCTTTCTTCTAACAAGGTCACGACAGGTTAACGCTCGCGGAATGTGCTGACGAAGCTGGCCATTCGCGTCGCGGTTCATAGCCGGCAGGCATAAAGACGATATTACTTTCTCCTGACAGGATCACGCCAAATTAGGCCTATAAACTCGCGGAATGTGCGCTGGTCGTTCGCGTCACAGTTCATAGCCCGCAGGCATAAAGACGAGAGTACTTTCTGCTGACAAGATCACGCCAGATTAGGCCTATAAGCTTGCGGAATGTGCGCTGACCATTCGCGTCGCGGTTCATAGCCTGCAGGCATAACTACGATATTACTTTCTCCTGACAAGCTCACGCCAGATTAGGCCTATACGCTCGCGGAATGTGCGCTGGCCGCTCGCGTCACAGTTCATAGGCCGCAGGTCTAAAGATGAGATTACGTTTTGCTGACATGATCACGCCAGATTTGGCCTATAAGCTCGCGAAATGTGCGCTGACCATTTGCGTCGCGGTTCTTAGCCTGCAGGCATAACTACGATATTACTTTCTCCTGACAAGCTCACGCCAGATTAGGCCTATACGCTCGCGGAATGTGCGCTGGCCGCTCGCGTCACAGTTCATAGGCCGCAGGTCTAAAGATGAGATTACGTTTTGCTGACATGATCACGCCAGATTAGGCCTATAAGCTCGCGAAATGTGCGCTGACCATTTGCGTCGCGGTTCATAGCCCGCAGGCATAAATACGATATTACTTTCTCCTGACAAGATCACGCCAGATTAGGCCTATACGCTCGCGGAATGTGCGCTGGCCGTTCACGTCACAGTTCTTAGGCCGCAGGTCTAAAGATGAGATTACTTTTTGCTGACATGATCACGCCAGCTCGCGGAATGTGCGTTGGCCGTTCGCGTCGCGGTTCATAGCCGGCAGGTTAAAGATGAGGTTACTTTCTCCTGACAAGACCACGCCAGATTAGGCCTATACGCTCGCGGAATGTGCGCTGGCCATTCGCGTCGCGGTTCATAGCCGGCAGGCATAAAGACAAGATTACTTTCTCCTGACAAGATCACTCCATATTATACGCTCGCGGAATGTGCTAAGTGACGAAGCTTGCCGCTCGCGTCACAGTTCATTGCCCGCAAGCATAAAGACGAGATATTTTTCGTCTGACAAAGTCGCGCCGGGTTATAAAGTCGCGGTAGCGTGTGCAACTGACTGGCGCATAAATACGAACATGCTATGCGACGAT
The DNA here is from genome assembly GCA_946902985.2 of Meconema thalassinum. Taxonomy (NCBI): domain Eukaryota; kingdom Metazoa; phylum Arthropoda; class Insecta; order Orthoptera; family Tettigoniidae; genus Meconema; species Meconema thalassinum. Next base: position 159,000,434 of record OX336399.1, on the reverse strand, counting down.
TATGCGATGAAATTTTATAAACCTATTTTAGTGTTTGAAAAGTGGGGTGCGACGATTACGCAGTGGCGACGATTATGCGCGGAAATACGGTACTTCAAACTCTTTTTGTTAGGCAAAGATAAGTTAGTTATTGTTGTTTTAAGGGATGGAACTACGAGGTCATCTGCCCCTGTTAGGCACAAATATCCATGTAAAATGCATGATATTTTTTATCCAGGAAGTCCATCATTGGTAATAAATCCTCCTTTTTTTGCTGCATTGATGACTATTCTTCTTCCAAGGGGTTGCAAACTTTGAAAATTCGTGATGGCCTTGAATGACTAATGCCTTTTGAATATAGGATGTTCCTTCCACATTACAATTTCATTAAATGATTGTCTTGTTTTAATCACGGGGAAATCTTCTCTTGAAATTCAAATCCAGCCAACTGTGCTTATTTTAAAAGAACCCGTACTCAAAAAAATTCCAGATTCAGCAGCAAAATCAAAAAAGTCATCATTTTTTCATCATAATTACATTATTGGGCTTGAAAACTTTAGCACTGCGAATCATTTCAGCTACTTCTTCTTGAGCCATTGGCTTACATTGCTTCTTTCTCTTTTCGATGATGCCGAATTTCCTGTCGCAGGGCATGTAGGATTGTCTGGATACCATGTATTTTAATTCAACAGAATCAAAAATGTTTTTGGTAATGATGTAAAACATAACCATTAACACCATTCGATTCTTATTCTGCCCTGCGCATTGTATTATTGTATTTTCCATTTCTCCTTTTCTGAATGTTGACAACGTTATCAGACCCACAAGATATGTACCTTGCCCGTCTGCTGTCTCCAGAAATCGGTGTGATATTTGCTTATTTCTTTTTGACTGAAACTGCGGCACTTGTAACGACATTTAAATATTGCCTGGAAAGGTAGAAAACATTGGTTGGATTATATCTCTTGTTTCCTGACCCACGGCCGACTGAATACGAGCTGCGCTCTATACCGGCCTTGACATTCCCAGTCAGAACCCATGTATAACATGTAATTGGAAAGTTTCTACTCGTTGCCGGTAGAGCGCACTCCCCTCCCATTATAGGCGCGATAAGGAATCAGCTGTACAGTACGTATATTAAATGTGTAATCTCAAGAACCACTGGATGGATTTTGATGCTACTTTCACCATTCTGTAAAGGTGATCTCGAGGAAGATTTGTGTAGAAAATAATTTATTTATGAACAAAGGGAGCCAAGCAGTAACGATTTCAGTGAAAAGGTCGAAAAAATAGCCTGGCGTCCGTGCGCTTTTTAAGCTTACGCTGGGCGAACCGTTAAAAATATCACTATATTATGAGTGTAAGAATTGTTCAGCGTGAGAAATTCTACAAAAAAGTCCGCGAGAGCATATCTCTATCTTCGATACATCGCCCACTATAAGTGTTTTTAGTTTGGACGGGAGGGGCATTTGGCTTGCACCTCGCCATTCTTAAATTACGTCTCACAGGAATTCCTTGCCCATTCATAACTGTTCCCGGGCGAAGCCGGGGCGGATTGCTAGTGACACTATATAATTATTATCATTATAATTTCCGCATTATCAAAATTAAAATTTTATCACAAAATAAAATAGCGTGCTAATAAATCTAAGAGAAATTAGACATACCTTGCACCTTCTTCGGGTACAAGGACACTACTCCAGCACCGTCTCATTAAAAGGAAAGAGAGGATCAAAATTACAGCCGGGAACAAGTAGCAGCTAATCGTGTGTTGTGTTTTGTGCTAAGAGATCTTTCTACAAATTATCAGATACCGTGTGCCTTCTTTTTCACGAAGCAGCTGTCAGGACGGGACTTACATAAACTCCTGCTGGACGTTATTCTCGAGGTTGAACAATGCGGTTTCATAACTGTCCCTGATAATCACAAAACTAACACTACAATGATGAGGCATTTAGGGGGAGGGAATTTGCAACCAATGGTCATTCACCCATACGACGAGTCTAGGAATGTATTCCCTAGTTATGATCATTGTCACATTCTAAAAAAAAAAAAAAAAAACATTAGAACGCAGTTTCTGTAACGAGAGATGACTGATGGTACTGGAATAATTTCAGGGAAATACTTGTCATTACTATACACAATGCAAAAGGGTGAGATAGTCAAACCGGTCAGACACCTCACTAAAAAATACATCGAACCCACTAAATTTGAAAAAATGAATGTTCGGCGTGCCAAGGAAGTGTTCTCGTCAGAAGTTATTGGTGCTATTAGTACACTGAAAGAAAATATATGCATGCACCCGGAAGCGTACACATTCATGGACGCAGAAGCAACCATTTTTTTTTTGAAAAACGTTAATAAATGGTTCGCTATGCATGACGTAAGCATCACATATCATCATATTCAGTCTAGAAATCCAGATAAAGGGCATTTTTTCTCATTAAATGTCAGTCGCCTAAACTGGCTAGAGGAATATTTTCTTTCTTACCTTGAAACTTTGAAAGCTGTTAGTAACGCTGCTAGAAAGGACTTCCTGAGTTCTGAGACTTACGAAGCTACCTATACAATCAATCACGGATTCAGCTGTCCAGTGCATAAGGTATCTTCTAAAAATGGGTAGAGGAAAGTCGCCAAATATGGGGAGTTTTTTTTATAGGGCTCACATTAGACATAAGAAGGAACGGAATAATTTTGGTTTTCTCACCAATGTAAACCTCAGGCGATATACTATGTATATTACAAATATGGGCACGTTTGATGTTGTAATACCCTCTGATATTATTGTTAACTTTAAAAGTGCACTTTCCCCGTATTAGGCAACCGGGTTTCGTAACATGGGGAGGTGAGAAACCTCACGGTTTTTATTTATAATAGGTACACTGAATAGTATACCCTACTAATTAAAGCATTAATTCTGACATAATTTTTTTCGTGTGGCCTCATGAGAGGCCGAGTGCAGGTCTTTCTAGTCGACGCCCGTGGGCGACCTGCGCGTCAGGATGAGAGATGGAATGGATGAAGATGAATGAAACTGGGCAAGGATGTGGAAGGAAGCGGCCGTGGTCTGTTAGAAGGTACCGTCCCAGCATTTGCCTGGTGTTGAAAAATGGGAAACCACAGAAAATCATATCAAGGACGGCCGACGGTGGGGCTCGAACACACGCGTCTACCGAGTCAGCAGAGAGCTTGGTCCTATGGCCTAACGCTGCGATTTAGCCAGCGTAGCCACTACTGTCGGTAATTCTGACAATGTAATGAAATCATGAACACAAATAGTACAAAAATACAAAAATGAATATATTAAGTAAATAACAGTCCTAGTTTCCTGTTGCCGAACTTCCAAACCGTTCAGCAGAAAAATGCATAAACTTTAATGAAAACCGAGTGATTCTGATCGAATTCAACTGTAACGAGGTGCAAGGTATGTCTAATTTCTCTTAGATTTATTAGCACGCTATTTTATTTTGTGATATAATTTGCATTTTGATATTCTGGGAATTATAATGATAATATAATAGTGTCACTAGCAACCCGCCCCGGCTTCGCCCGGGAACAGTTATGAATGTGCAAGGAATTCCTGTCAGACGTAATTTAAGAATGGCGAGGTGCAAGCCAAATCCCCCTCCCGTCCAAACTAAAAACACTTATAGTGGGCGATGTATCGAAGATAGAGGTATGCTCCCGCGGACTTTTTTGTACAATTTTTCATGCTGAACAATTCTTACGCTCTTAGTATATTGATATTTTTAACGGTTTGTACAGCGTAAGCTTAAAAAGCGCACGGACGTCAAGTTCTTTCTTCGACCTATTCACTGAAATCTAAAATCGTTACTGCTTGGCTCCCTTTGATCATAAATAAATTCTTTTCTACAGAAATCTTCCTCGATATTACCTGTACAGAATGGTGAAATCCGCATCAAAATCCATCCAGTGGTTCTCGAGATTACCCGTGATATCCAAGAATCGGGGACTTTGTTTTACACTAAGTAGAGATAAGTCTTAGTCGTGCAATGCTTGGTGAACAGCGCTGTGTGAGCAGTTGAGTAACTAACAAGATTTCATGAAAAAGGTCTCATTGTCTAGGCCGGTATGAGCGCATTCAGTCGGCCGTGCCTGACCTTACCTGATCCTCGTGAGCGAAGTCGGCATTCGCTGAGTTTGCCTGGATACACGTCAACTATGACAGCTATTATGAAGTGAGAAAATATATATCTTAATAAGTGTCCTTTAACTAACCATTTTGAAAGGACCAGGTTTTGGAGGCATGTTGATTTTCACAATAATTTGAGTATCACTTCCAAGCAAAAAGCGGAAACGTGTTTGGCGCGCAAAGCAGTTACTATGTTCTCTGCGCCAAGAGCACTGCCGGCTGGATCGCAACACTCCTGGTTGCTTTAAACTGCCTGCCCATTCGACACTCACAGCCGTACAAGATATATGCATTAATTCACCGCTAGGTGCAGCACTAAGGCACTGGAATTTTCGCGGCTTTTTAAAGAGGAAGATACCTGAAACGAAGAATTGCTATGTTTGGAGGATCAATATCGAAATTGACGGACGTGAAAACTTTACAATAAGTTAGTTCTTTTGTTATTCAATCATCTAAAAGTATTCAGACACATACTTACGGGCAAATTTTCAGTATTAAGAAAAGCAAAAATGCATGGTGGTGGTGGCGATTGTTTTTAAGGGGCGAAATGTCTAGCTCATTTGCCCGTAATTATACGGATGGTAATAAAATACAATTAGGCTACTTCCAACTGATTTAAATCTAACTTACATACTAGAGATTTATTTTTTGTCGTGTAGCCTCCTGAGAGGCCGAGTGCAGGTCTTTCTAGTCGACGCCCGTGGGCGACCTGCGCGTCGGGATGAGAGATGGAATGGATGAAGATGAATGAAACTGGGCAAGGATGTGGAAGGAAGCGGCCGTGGCCTGTCAGAGGGTACTGTCCCAGCATTTGCCTGGTGTTGAAAATGGGAAACCATGGAAAACCATTTCAAGGACAGCCGACGGTGGGGCTCGATCCCACGCGTCTACCGAGTCAGCAGAGAGCTTGGCCCCTTGACCTAACGCAGCGCTTTAGCCGCGTAGCCACTACTGTCGGTATACTAGAGATGAAAATAAAGAATAAGGGCAATAAAAGATCAAAAAAGGGCCGCCGAAAAATGGGATGTTCATTTATTCAGGGGCTTTGCGACATCGTGGTCATGTAGCACCGTGTACTTAGATGTGTGTTGAATTTGTTTGATAACCCATCGTATTGTGATGACTGTATTAGTGTGTGTATTTTTAAGTCAAGTGAGGATTGGGAAGGAGACGACCGCGGCCTTAAATTAGGAACCATCTCGGCATTTGCCCAGAGTAGAAGTGGGGAAACCACGGAAAACCACTTCGAGGATGGCTGAGGTGGGATTCGAACCCACATCCACTCATTTTTGCCTCGCGGTGACGAATGTACCCCGTTCCAGCACTCAAACCAGAATTAAATTTCTTGGCAGACAGGGAATTGAATTCTACCTCCGGGGCTAGCGCCAAGCATCCTAGCTGCTAAACCACGAGAGAAGGATTGAGGGACTCGAAAGGAAGTAAAGCTATGAAAGGCAGATAGAAAAGGGTGTGGGAGAGATGACCTCGTATTTCCGCCCCTTAAAACAATAACGGATAGAGGGGTTAGCCCCGTCACGGGAAAAGAAGAAAACCGAACCCAGCTCAGAAATTCTTCCGAGATGCCTATTACCAACCTCACTATCCATGAGCCCTTGAGGGTATATCCCCAACCCCAGGGATCACAACTAGTGGGACTTGGCTTCGAGACCACTGGACCCCAGCCTTGTCCGTTATTATTTCCACTTACTTGTGCCAGGCTCCTCTCTGTCATCTACCTGTCGACCTCCCCTAGCGAGCTCTTGTTCTCTTCCAACCCCGACTGTATTAGGGTATCCGAAATCTAGGGAGTTTTTCATTTTTCTGCCTTAACTGGCCCTAACATCATCTATCCTGATACCCTCCTTCTTCGAAGGGACAGCACATGGCTAAGTCTACACCGTCAGCTTTTGAGCTCGGGAGTCAGCGACTGTGAGGGGTTCCAGAGCTGTATCCATTTTCCCCTTTTTATTGACTTTGGGGTGGACCCTCTCCTCTTTCCCTTTTCTATCTGCCTTTTATGGCTCTAGTAGTTTCCAAATACTCAATACTCATTCTTCAAAGATTCTGATCCCACAAAAAATAGGAAAGAAAAAGACAAGAGCCAATTAAGGCAGGGAAATGAAAGACATCACAGGCCTCCAATACCCTAATAACGTTGGGGAACAAGAGTTGGCAGGAAAGATGAAAGAGAGGAGCCAACCCACATCCCACTAGTTGTAAGCCCCTGGTGGTGGGACATGAAAAGAAATATTAAACTATATAATAATTTATGTAACCTTCAAGTGTTATGGTAATAAAAACCCTTGGCACCACAGCCCGTGAAGGGCCTAGGACTACCAAGCGACCGCTGCCCAGCCATTTGGCCTGAATATTATAGTGACACGTGGTCATAGGGGCAGATGACCTCGTAGTTCCGCCCCTTAAAACAACAATAACTAACAAGTGGTCAGCGTGCCGGGTCCCCTCAACCGTTAATCTTGGTTTTCGTGACCGGGACAGCCTCCTTGTCAGATAGCTACTCAATTGTCCTCATAAGGCGGAGTGCACCCCGTTCCTGCAATTCTACAATTACTGACAGAGCTGGGAATCGTACCTTAGACCTCCGGGTGAGAGGCAGGTGCGCTACGGCCTTCAAGTGTTAATACACACGGGAAATGTCATTCTAAACCACACTAATTACTAGAAATCCTAGAACAATATTCAAATATGAGCAGTGTCGTTGCATTAAAATCTGTGAAACAGTTCGGTTGTGTAGCTTCAGTTGTGTTTCTTTAGTAAATATTGCTCCTCCTCCTCCTCTTCTGAAGCCTTCTCAGTCAAATCCTTCAAGAATGGCATTAGTAATTAATACACCATTACCAGAATTGAGGGAAAAATCTGGACATTTTATTATTCAATTAACAAATTTGGAGAATAATAGATTCAGACACATATTAATGCAACTTTCATAATGAGAAAACAAGACAAGGAACATGGGTCAAATTTATCATACTAATTTTAAAACTTTCAAGTTAATAAAACATGGACTAAATCCTAAAATAATATTTTATGAAATTAATTAATGACATTGATGCTCTTCCTACTCTGAAGCCATCCCAGTCACATCATTAATTTACTTTTACATTCAAGCAGATTGTTTACCATTGATAGTGGTGAGATGTTGGGATTTATTAACAAACCAGCCAATTGCCACAAAACAAATCGCACATTTTATCATACATCCACCACACAAATGATGAGAACTGGACAGATTTATATATAAAATACATCACAAGTTGAACTAAATAAACAATTTTTAAAAGTTTCATGAAATGTAATCTGACATTCAACCAAAAAAATTCATAAGTACATTCTACATGAAATGTAATGCATTAACTCCCAGCATCCTCATGACACCTGTCACATGGCAATAAAAAAGTTTTTTTTTTCCATATTCCAGGGCAATTATTAATGAAAGTATGCTAAGGTAACTTCTTTATTTTTTCAATCCAGTAATTATGAAGTTAACAATGAGATAGCTCAACAATTAAAAGTATTATACAATTCAAATTCTCTCATGACCTGTATTTTTGTGGTTTGCACGTTCCCATAACTTTACGCACTATTTTCATTACAAGTGCATGAGACGAGAACCTGCCTTTGACACTCACAGTTTCGTTAACATGGATAATAGATGATTTTCATTCCTTTTTTCTTAATTTGTCACCAAGGCATACACATTGATGACACATCACATTAGTATTGCCAACATGGAAGATACATAATACTCCACCACATATGGTTGGTCATACGCGTGACAAAATCCAGGGGTGCATATATGATGTTACCTAGCAGTTATTGGTCTAGAGCAGAGGTGGCCAAACAGCACTCTGGGCGCGCTAGCACACCGACTGCACTCTGGGAGTGCGTCTGGGGCGGACGGCCTTGCAATGATGGTGGGGGATGTCTATATGTCTGTCTCTCTCTCTCTCGCTTTCTCGTCTTACCCCTCATGTACTGTCTTTGCTGTGATGTGGTGCACCATATATTGCTCTCTGTAGTCTCACTTGACATTATTTGATCGCAGGGATTAGTAACGTTTGACTGTGGCTGGTTCTAAAAAGTAAGGACTTGTTTTGTTTGTGAAGCCCATTTTCAATCTCTGTAACTGAGGTTCTGCACGAGTTTCAAATGGAGCTTATAAATTTGCAATGTAGCACAAGACATAAGGATATTTTTAGCTCTGTGCAAAATTTGCCCGATTTCTACTCAAAATTACCGCAGCAAGAATATCCAAAATTGCACAGGCAGGCCGCACAAGTGTTATCAATGTTTGGAGCAACGTAACTTGAAACTACTTGCTAGAAATCAAGCACCCAGGGGAAGGGGTAATTCTGTGGGAGCGATGAAACACGAGCCTCGCACTTAACTAATATAATATGTCATTTTCATACCTTAAGTACCGTATTTGATATTCTGGGAGTCATTGTGAATTGAAATTACTGTCCATTATCATTGCTGCACAGGAAATATTAAGTGACTTTAGTCGTTATTTATTGTTATTCAACAGATGGCAATTGTCAAAGCTAGTCGTAGCTCAACTGCTACTGAAACAGGCGCCTTGGGTGTGTTTATCCGTTACCGAGATGCCATTTCACTGTTGCCAATGTATGGTAACCTCCATAAAATAAGACACAGGTCATGCGTAACGAGCTCAGCGAGATACTATTGGCTTCCGACTGGCCAAAAATTACTGCTTGTACTACAAGAAAGGGAGTCTGTTACGTTAGCCCCAGGTTAGGTTGGCTTTTGTATGTAAAGCTTTAATAAGATAGAATTTATACCCACTACTAGGTTAGGCACTGTGTGGACAACAAATTACTGCTTATATTACAAGCAAGGTAGTCTGGGGCGTTAGGCCCAGGTTATTTTTTTTTTTTTGTATGTAAAACCTTCTTAACATAGAAACACAACGAATCGAGCGGAGCAAGTGCAGCATAAAACAAACACCACAAGATACCGTATTCGTGGGCTTAGCAACATCTTATTTATCCTATAAATCACGTACAAAATTGCTGACATCTAAAATTTCACTATACAAGCAATGTTATAAAAAGGGGATGGTGGGTGGGTTATAGACAGCGGAGGAGAAAACAACTATTAGGATATCACTTCCACAATTATTATTCAACATTACACAAGGTACCGCATGTCAGCTAATTTAAGTAGTTTTGTACTTGGTTCATCACTCCCAAAGTGTTACTGGGGAAGGCTACTGCTACCACATTCAAGCCGTTTCAGGACTGTGTCTGAAGTAAAATTTGATGGAATTTGTCATTTGGTTGCTCAAAGAGACAAGCAGAGATGTGCCCTAAAGGATGCCCTGCAAAACCCAGAATCTATTGTCAGAAATGCAACGTTTCGATGTGTACCTGCAATAAGTGACTGTTGTTACGTAAGCCTAAGGAGGTAGGTGAATGTAGAGCTATTTGAACGTGCAGCATCCTCAATGAGGATGGCTAATATCTGCTGATGGGTGTCACTTATTCAACAAATTTCTGAATACAGAATGTATTTTAGCACTCTTAAATTTCTTGAATATTTTACAGGAAAAATTTCATTATAAATTAGAGAAAAAAAGAAGGGAAAAAAAGGTGTTAATGGGTTAAAAGAGGAGGAAGCTATGCCAACCAAAATATGTTCAAAAATAACCTGTCTTATAACTGTATGCAGTAACAATGTATCTCAACCTTAAATTACAATTTCAGTCCCTTCCTGGAAAGTGGCTTTGTATTCCATGCATACCGATAGACTTTATCTGTTTGTTTCTTCCCTATATTGGCAAGCAATGGTCTTACATATTTTGTTGCAACCAGCTCTGCCACAAGCTCTTGGTGACTGGGAACATCAGAACACATGAAAATAGTACATTTTCGTAAAGGTGGCATAATATGACCCAGCATAGCTTGGAGCAGGCATGCAGTTTTTTTTACAGTGGGGTACCGCTGATTCCACAAATTGTTGTAACGATGTAATCAGACTTACAAACTGTGGTTTTGGATATCGAAGACCACCCCTGTCTAAATGGTGTATAAGTCCCAGTAATGGTGTGGATGAAGGTGGAAGTGAAACATTGTCTGAGCAGGAACTGCACATGGTTTTTTCTTCAATTACACGAACCAAGTAACCACACACTAATGCCTGACTAGCAGATTCTAAAGTCACATAAACTCTAGCAATGGGTTCACGAATACTTTCAAGTATAACAGTCACTTCATGAGGGAGGACGACTGTCGCTCTTGAATCTTCATTTTCATTGGCCAATAATAATTTACTGGGAAGTTGGAAATCTTGGTTATGAGCAATATTCGCTCCTGCAGATGAAATCATAAGACCAGATTTCAATATCCTCTTGATGGCATTCTGAGCAGTCCGTGAGTCAGTCATGTCATTATTCCCTCCTCCCATTCGTACTGCACTGATCATGGCTTCAACAGGATCTCCTGAAAACTTCCGGGTTAGCACGTAAAAGAAACCATTCTGCAACAAGTGGACAATACATGAAGCCGTTGATTCTGCGGTGAACAGCATGGCTTCACAGGTCTCCTTTGTAAGTCCCTTGAGACTGACTTTTTTGGATTCCTGCTGCACTTCTCTTACATACTGACAAAAGTCATTTTTCAGCCACTGAAGGCGCTCATCAGCAGCAGAATAAAACATCATGCTGTCTGGCTTGTTGTGTCTTAAATGCTGTGAACTGTCACTGATGTCATGTATAGTAAAATATTTGTGCACATTCATCATGAAGCGCACAGTAGGTCCAGCCAGGGAAAAATCAACACGTGAAGCCAAACGCAACTGATTGTCTTTCATGAACTCTATCGTTGCAATCATTGGTGGTGAAAATACCTGAACAGCACACAGTACGTTCATCTTTTCAAATGAACTTGGTTCAACATGCTTTCGGGTAAGATACCTGACCGGTTTGACTGTTAAATTTCTCTGTAGTCTATACAGTTCCTTTATGTATCCTGAAGTTATGATACCTGTACTGTCTGCCATGTCATGATCTAAGAACTGAGACCTAATGTTTTTGATGATATGACAGTAATCAAAACTTAAAAATAGTGGCCTCGAAGGTTCACATGGATGTTTCACGCAAGATGTTAGCTCTTCGCCACCAAATTTCTTGAACATAGACACATTTGTTCGGTGATTGTCTGTCACAAGTCGAAGTACAAAAAACCCACATTCCTCAACTGCTCTTAAAACTTGTTGCACAAGAACAAAGAGTTCGTTTCCTTGCAGATTCTTTACCATAAAATATGCTGCAGGAATGGTATATTTCTTGGATAGTCCATGAATAACAAAACACAAAAGCTTGTTTGCCAACACAGGATTTGGTCCAATTTCTTCATTATATACACCTTCTGCTTCAACAAGCCCACAAAACCTATCTTCCTCTTTGTTGTACAACAATCTCTCCTTGATAGACATTTCATCACAGATGAGAGAAGCAACTTTCTCTATCTCTTCTAAATTTGCTGCTTCTGCTTTTAGTCTTTCCTTTACCAAAGGAGAAACACCAACACCACATTTAACTGTTCCTAAATACCTGTCTAATGTACTGCGTGAGGGTGCTTGAACAAGTTTGGATCTGCGAGCAAATCCATACCCTTTGGGAGATGCTATCCTCCAGCATATACAATGTCGAAGCGTTTGCTCAGACCACTGAGGGCGTTGCTTATGAAAATTATGGATTTGGTCCATGAGATAAATAGCCACGTGGTTACCTCCTTCTGCAGACTTCCTTACAATGCTGATGGACTTAATTTCACTACTGTTCTGGGTTTTTTCATTTATTTTCTGTGATTCCTCCTCAATTGCTTTTATCTTTCGTTCCAGTCTATAAATTTTCACTCGAAGCCTATTAATGACAGTTGTTAGATTTCGAATTTTGTCTTCCTTTTCACTTTCACTGTCATGTGTTTGAACACTAACATGACAAAATTTCACACTGTCAGCTGTTATCCCATCTTCTTTTATGTCAGTTCTATAAGGATCATCTTCTATGGCATCAGTGACTGATGGCGAGCTCGTTCTCCTTCTCTTCCTTGCAGGCTCCTTGACGAGATGTTTATACGACGGGTATTCTGGGAAAACACTTGGTACAGATCCTACCTTTAATTTCCCATATTTACAATTTTCTCTGAAGCTCTCAGGAAGAAAATGAAGACTACAAACAACAGAGCGATCAGATGGCACCCACTTGCTTCCTCTCGTGTCACCTTCTCTGGAAATTGCGTGTAACCACTTCTCACGCAGTGAATTGTCCGATGGTAATTCATGAAATGATATTCCCCGGTATTCTAGCTTGCCCCGTTCCGATTTACAAAAGGGCACGCAGCAGTACACCATTATAAAATCACACAAAAAGCATTCCAAAACACGAATTCGCCATTAACATCAATACAAAACTTATGTCTGCTACAGAGCCTTGGTGCTGCTTCCTAGCGCCTTTATTTGGAAACGAGGTTGTACGCTCAAAACAATGCTGTAATCGTCGAATGGGCAGGCAGTTTAAAGCAACCAGGAGTGTTGCGATCCAGCCGGCAGTGGCCAAGAGCCTCGTACTTGCCACAAGAGCGATCTAGTGGGAACAATTTCAAGCTGTTCCAATCACCGAATGACTTCCTACTTTCTCTGCGGTGTTGGCCTTGGTTCTTACTACCTTCTTCACGAAAAAAAAAACGAAAATTTAATTTTTGGCACTTACTACCTTTCCCCTGTCAACGCCTCATTGTAGGAAGGTCATAACACTTTCTGGGTTTTCATCAGAAATCTAATATATATATATATATATTTTATATATATAATTACGCCCCTGACTCCAGCGGACAATTTAGTGTTAAGTTGTTTTCGAATTCCACTATATTTAAAGGACCAGCGCCTGCTTTGAATGTTTAGTGCATGGTATTTAAATGCCTCCTTTTGATGGACTTCCATTGAGGCGAGTATCTGTGTACTTATTTTGCTAATTACAGCCGGATTTTTCCCTTCACAAGTTCAAATACAGAGTAATTTGTGTGGTGCTTCTATCTGGCGGTAAGCAAGAGAAATATTACTACGTGATGAACAGTGGTGCAGAAATCTTCACATCATATTATGGAGTAAAGACTGCACCAGAATATTTTCGACTTCCAATGAGCTACCAAAGATTTCTGTTGTTGAGAGGTCCGTTTTGATGACTCAAGGTCAAAAGAGATAGAAAACACTTATATGTTTAAGTAAGAATGAATAATAGATTTACAGCATGTACATAATTGAGCCAAAAGTCTACATTCAGTTATAAATTTCAAACAACACCACACCTTCTAGATCAGCAGGCACTGCGATTGATGGGATTGGGGTGGAAGAGGCCAACACTCCAGGAGCAAAGGAACCTCTAGGTGGAGTCGGAAGTTGATCGCTCATGTCTGCGAAGAACAAGGGTTGCCATATAAAGATTCATTCATACATTCAATTTACTCTAGTACATGGGGAACAAAAACTAAGTACCTTTACAGTGACACTAAATTCTACTATCACACATTTTTTCCACTGGCATGCAAGATAGAAAATGCATTAAATAATGATTGCCTTCAGATGAATTATAAAGTAAATCTTTGACTATGTTATTATTAGGGACCCGACAATTATGCAATAAAAATTTAGAAAATATGCATTAAAAATTGAAAAATATGTGGTCGCCTCCATTGCGTAGTGGTCAGCATGATTAGCTGCCATCCCGGAGGTCCGCGGTTTGATTCCCGGCTCTGCCAAGAAATTTGAAAAGTGGTACGGGGTCTACTCAGCCTCTGGTGGTCCAAATGAGTAAAGGGGGTTCAATTCGCACCTCAGACATCCTCAAGTGGTTTTCCGTGGTTTCCCACTTCGTCTTCGGGCAAATGCCGGGATGTTACCTACCGTAAGGCCACGGCCGCCTCCTTCCCACTTCCTTGCCTAACCCTCCCGCTCTTTCCATCCCTTCATCAGGACCCTCTTCGCTTTGCAGGTGAGGCCGCCTGGGCGTAGTGCTGGTCACACACCCCAGTTGTATCCCTGACTTAAGAGTCACAAGCTCCAGGACACTGCCCTCAGTGGCGGTAGAGGTGTAATCCCTCGCTTAGTCCGTGGGGAAAACCAACCCTGGAGGGTAAAACTATAACGAAAAAACAAAACGCAAACAATAAGCCAAGCTTACTCACTTTATACATGTATCATTCGCTGCAGAAAGAAGCATCACAATAGATAATTACAAGTTTTTCAATGTTTTCAGGAGACAAATTACGTATATTTTAATAGTTTTCAGTGTATAAATGTCCGGTCCCTAGCCATCAGCTATTATTTAACGTGTGGCTTTTAGTGCCGGGAATGTCCTAGGGCATGTTCGGCTCGCCAGAAGCTGTAGCTGCTTCAATGCGGACGCCCATGGGGTGAGCTACAAGTTCCGTTCAATTTCAAGCACCAACATTCGCTACCAGATGTCACTGACATCTATTGGTCAATGTTGGAACTTTCATAGAGCGTTTCAATGAAATCTAACCTGAAAATTTAGCTTCACACAAGTTTAATTAGTGGAAGGTTCTTTTACATGCCATAAATCTATGATATGAGACCGCCGGATTTACTTCCCCTTCGAAGAAAGGCATACTGACGGATTTTAACACTCTTAAAAAATCTGATGACTTCGGCTGGGTTTGAACCCGCGATCTTGGGCATAGAAGCTCAGCATGCTACCAACTACGCCACCGAAGCCGCTAGCCATCAGTTGAATAATCACTATTACCTGACACCCCCTGTTTTAATAAATAGTCTACTTTCTGCTGCTCTTCTCTTTAGGCATTTTGAGTTACGGGTATGCAGACGAAGAATAAAGTAACACATTAACTGAAGAAACTCCTCACAAAACTAACCCTGGGCTGCTGACTGTCGAGATGGTGAAAGGAATGTTCCACACCATTCCCTCCTTCAAATAGCCAGGCAGTATTGTGTAATGTATGAGTACTGTCATCTCGTTATCTGTTTCTCAGAAAGTAGCTTACTGCCCAGATGGTGAAAGGAATGTCCCACTCCATTCCCTTCTTGAAATAGCCAGGCTTGCATAAAATATTAGTTATTAATAGGGTTCAGAAGTTTAAGACCTAAAGAAGTTCAAAATATGCAAGCAAATATGCCCTAAAAACTAGCTAAATATGACCTAAAAACTAGCTAAATATGACCTAAAAAGCAATGAAATATGACATGAATTTTTGGGATAGGTTATCACTAACATACATTAAATGCTAAATGACGTCCGTAGAGGAGCGCCTTCTTGGAATCAGGTCTTCTAAACCTGCTATCTGCCTGTTCCGGAAAAAGAAAGAAAAATATATCTACTACACTATTCAGAAATCCTGCGTTTGAAACTCGACACAGATAACACGTACCTTGTTAACGAGGCCTCAATGTAAACAACAATGCTGAAATTATAACCAAATATGACCTTATATCACTAAAATATGACCAAAACAATAAAAATGGCCGAAATATGCATTTATAGGCAACATCAAATTGCTTTAAACGTGGTCAGGGATCAGTCATTGAAACTTATTTTTCAGATTTCGGGTAAAATGAGCTCGGGAAAAAAAATATTACTTTTCCTTAACATCCGAACCTTAGTTAATAATCTGTTGCTCAGAAAGTTGCCTACAAGGGATGTCCAACACATAGGTGAAACCTTTTTTGTTCAAGATGTTTTCAATTATACTCAATTTCAACTGTATATGCTAAAATATGCTGTTATGTTCAGAATATGCAAAAACAAAACAAACAAAAAACCACAATAAACCCTCAAAATATGCACTTGCATACTAACATAGCAGTTTCAAAAAATCCGGTCCCTAGTTATTATTATGGCAATTATTACATTCCCTTGTATTCCACTGTTTTATCTCCTTATTTATATCATCATCTTGCACAGTTTCCAGCCACTGGCCGGGTCGTCTGTTTGGAACACAAGCCTTCTTCTGTCTTCCCACCATCTCTCAGTCTCCACCCTCGTCCAGTCTTCTCCTCTCTTCTTCACGCTTTCTTCCACCCCCTCTCGATCTCTTTCCTTCCCACTTCGTCTCATGTATCCTCCTGGGTATCCTCATCTCCTCCATTCGTTTTACATATCCATACCATCTAAGTCTAGATTTCTCTATACCACCCTGTAATGGTTCCTCCTCCTTTAATTCTCTGGTCCTCTCATTCCTTATTCTGGCGGCTCCGGTGGCGTAGTTGGTAGCATGCTGAGCTTCTATGCCCAAGATAGCGGCTTCAAACCCGGCCGAAGCCGTCGGATCTTTTTAAGAGCGTTAAAAATCTTTCAGTATGCCTTCCTTCGGAGGGGAAGTAAAGCCGGCGGTCCCATGTCATCGATTTATGGCATGTTAAAGAACTTTCCACTACTGTCGACCAAAATATTATGTGCACTCGAGTTTGAAGGTTGTTTGTGAAGTAACCAATAGACATACATAAAAACCAATATCATCATTTTCGTAGTTCTATTTTACGTTAGTTCATGTAGGATTGAAATTTTTAATTTATTTTTTAATATGTTTTATCGCAGTTGAAACACAAAAAAGTGCCCGTTTTTAAGCGTTTTTCAACCATGCGTCACATTTAGGAATTATTATCTCACGAACCCGTCATCAACTCGAATCCAAATTTTAACAAAATATACATTGGAATGTTCTCGTAATAATTACTGGTTTATTAATTTCAAAATTTTGTGTGTTCAAGAACGAAAGTTGTTATCATTTTTGTAAGGTAACTTTTTCTCGGCTCGGGGTCGTTGGAAAATGTCTCGAGGCCTTCCCCTTGGTCTCTTACCTAGGATGACCTGGTCAAAATATAATCTTGGTGTTCTGTCAGGGGCCATTCTCTTTACATGTCCATACCATTTCAATCTACAGTAGATAGTTCTAGAGAGTGTCAAGCAGACTTTTATCCAAATTGAGCTGTTGCCCATGTTGGGTAAACCGTTAAAATTATCTATATACTATTAGTGTAAGAATTGTTCAGCATGAAAAGCTCTACAAAAAAAATCCCTGACAGTATATCTCTATCTTCAATACATCACTCACTGTTAAGAGTTTTTTAAGTTTTCATTTCTTCCAACAATCTCCATTCATTACGTGTCGAGCATATGTACCCATACTCTTTGTTGTCGAATTAAGACTTGGGAGAAGAGTGGATGTGTTTGGAGTTTCCCTGGAAGTGCAACTCTGCTTTTTTTTTTCATTTCGCCTTGGAGTTTGTGTTCCACAGGATACACAGTTAAGTGCAGATTAGACGGAAGGGGGATTTGAAGGGTACAGGGAAAAAACGATCATAGTCAGGGAAACCACATTTTGAAGCAGAATGTTTTTAAAGTTTGAAACGCTCTTACAATTACAGTTGGGAATATATCAAAATTTTAAACATTTCGTTGGGTGTATGTACTTGTTGGTGATGTACTTGTTGGTGAACACATTATTACTGCAAGTCCTTGCAGTATAAAAAAGGCATTTTATTTACCTCTGCATTGACTCTGATCATTCTTTCTCTGTATCACTGGGAATAGAAATCGTAGATTACTCAAAACAGTAGTAATAATTTCTGTTATCACATTATACACTGTTTATTAATGACAGTATCCAATTACTAAGAATTGAACGAAGTATGTTTCATAATATGAATGTTAATAATGTTTCTCGAACGTCCACTTTTTCTTTCTCATCTTTGTCTTAGAAGACGTGTCTCGACTTGTATCTGAAATGGAAAAATACTAATATTACTTTATTATGCTCCGAGAGGTTTTGAGTGACGAAGAAGTGAAGAGTGAAGTGCGTCTTCATACCTCTAGTAATCGCTATCCCTCTCCTCTGGATGGTTCTTCTCAGGTCCGACTACTGGAAGGGTGTCCAAAAAATATTGTGCTTCCTGCCGACAGAATTTTTTCAAGGACTGAACGTCTTTGTATTTTGCTGCATTCAAAGGAATACATTCGTTGTATGACATTTCGGGCTCTATGCGTCAAAGGTGATCACATACCTGCCAACTTTTATGGTTTATCCGTAAAATTTACGGAAATTGCAGCATTTTACGGTTTTACGGATGAACGGTGTCATTTTACGATTTCGCGGACAAAAATTTGAAACGATAATTTACATTCGATAATACCTCCCACTTCAGTACAATTGATTGTTTGCTTGGGTCGAAGGCAAGTCCACGATAGTCGATAACTAGTTCTTTGATATGATTCGTACTTTTAACCGTGTGATGGTTGTGTTGTCATTGTAATTGAATTTGAAGCCGGGATAACCGTTCTTCCATGTGAATCTTAGGCGTCGACAGGCTCTGCTTCGCATATTCTTTGTTCCGCTCCGTTCGCTCGTTGCGATTTAAACCATATTCTTTGACCACGTTAGTTGTTCATTGTTCGCGAAGTTGGCGTTCCTTGAATGTTTTCGTCTTTTAAGGTTATGGCATATTTTAATGAAGCGTTCCGAGTTTTTGTGCTATAACTTCGTGCTTCGCAGTTTCCTGTATTCCTTGGACTAATTACATTCGTTCCACGTGTGTGTGTGTGTGTTTTTTTCTACCATGTGCATATTCTTTCTTCACGAGGTTGGCGTCGTGTTCGTTTAATGGTTTAAGACTTTGTGTGTTTTGACATGTTTTAATGAAGTGTTGGTTGTCTTAAGTGTTTTATGTTATAATTTTATGTGACGTTCAGTGATCCAGGTTCCTTTCGATGTTTTAGTAGATATCGAGAATGAACAAATCCAACAAGAAACAGTACTTCCAGACATTTAAAGAATCATACTCGGTTGATTTTCCGTGCATACTAAAATCAAGAAAGGGAGAAAAATTTGCCTTTTGCACGGTATGTTGGTGCGATATTAATATTGCACATGGTGGAAAAAACGATTTAAGTAATCATGTGAAGTGCGGTAAACACATTAGTTATGTTAAATCGAAGGAAGATAGCAAGAAAATCAACACCTTTTTTGCTAAGTCTGGAAACGTTGACAGTGACGTAATTAGGGCCGAGTGTCTGTTTACTTCCTTTTTGGTGCAACACAATGTGCCCTTAAGTGCGGCTGATCATGCTGGTGCTTTATTTAAGAAGATGTTTCCCACATCAGAAGTTGCAAAGAAATATAGTTGTGGTCGCACGAAAACGACATGTATTGTAAATAAAATGGCAAAAAATGCATCATCTGAAGTTGTTAAGTGCCTTCAGAACGGACCGGATACAGATAAATCCCTTTTCTTTTCATCAGTGAGAAACTACTTTTATACTGCCTGTGACTACATCATCAACAAGTTTCCACTCAAGGATGACGTGTTAAAGAATGCTCAAGTTGCTAGGTTAGACAAAATTGAAGATGCACAGTTATCTTCCATTCGTTTTTTCTTGGAAAAGTTTCCTATCATGTTATGCAAGGAAGAGAATGAAACTACAGATGAGGTGGTGAATGAGCTTCAGAGGCAGTTCACAGCTCTTCAGGTAGATGACACTTTGGCTGCACATCAAGATGCTGCAAGTGATTCCAGTTGGGCACAAATATCAAGAATTCATGGAGCCGATGGACTTCTTAAGTATAACCGAATTTCTAGAGTATTGCTCTCTATTCTCACCATACCCCATAGCAATGCAGAATGTGAACGTTTTTTTTTTTAGCCTTGTGAAGAAAAATAGAACACAGTTTAGGTCATCCATGTCCAATGAATCTCTGGAGTCTATTTCTATTTTGAAGACCAGGAGTTCTGGTCCCTGTTATGACAAAACATTTTCTCAAGACTGTTTGCAGGAAGCTAAAAAGGCCACAACCATGACTTAAAAGTCGAACTAGCATGTGATTTGCAGTGTGTATTATATTATTTCTTGCCTGTGTTACGTTAAACAAATTTTATTGTGTAAAGCCTTTTTCAATTATCGTATATCAGCTTAATCTATCAAGGAAGTCCTGTTATGTCTGCTCCAAACCAATATTCACCACGCCTGCTGCTGATTAACATGGATTCCTTCTTGATTGTTATGTTCATCTACAAATCATGTAAGTAGATATGATTTCATTGAAGTATCCTGTTTAAAGCATGAATTATTGTATTTTGTAGCCCAGAAGTATTATTATTTTCGTCAAGCCGGGGTATGTCGAAAATCGTTAGATTTTTTTTGTCGCGCGTGAGTTTTACTGATAGCCCTTTTCAAAAGTTGGCAGGTATGTGATCAGTAGGGCCCGGATGTTGATGCCGTAAAAAAGTTTGAAAAATGCACTTTACATTTTCAAAAATGACTAATAAATGACCTAAAAATTCGAAAACTGCACTATAATGGAGAAAATGATCTTATATTAATAAACTCACCAATATTTTAAAAATTCGATAAATGCACTATAAAATGGAGAAAATGAACTGATACAAGAATATATACCCCTTTCTACCAAGCCACAGCTGACCTTGGTCAACAGAGCAGGTAACATTCTATTCCGCTAATAACTGGTTTGCGACGAAAACAAGAGCATCTGTAGACCTACGGCAGCGATCTTCTGAATCCAAGATAAATATTTTTCTGCGAATTGCAATACCGAAATATTTTATTTCGATATTTTAAATTATCTTGTATCAGCTACTAGCTTCTTCTTAACTCACGAGACGTAACTCCCTCATATAAAGCTGTGACATGTCTAAATTGAAAAAAAAAAAAAAAAAAAAAAAAAAATCCTTAAAAGGCCGATTTCTCTAAAATATGACCACATTATCTACCAAACTTTAAAAAAAAATGCTCTTAAAGTGGGACCCGTCCGGAGTTTCTATGCACTTCAGCATTGTTTCACTTCAGCATTGTTTCAGACAGCTCAGTAAAAAGATGACATGACATCAACATCCGGGCCCTAGTGATCAGGTTGTTTGTTACTTTGTTTGGCTGTTTTCTTTACAATGACTGTAGATCTGTATGCACCATTGTACGTTTCCCGATGCTGAATGGTTTGAGTATTTTCAGCTGTAACTGCAATCTGCTTTATAGGGCGTGTAGCAACTGCCAACTTCTTGCTGTAGCTTCATTCCAAGGCATTTCCCCAGGCTTTGAACATGTCCAAAGTACATTCCACGACTTCAAATGGAGTTGGTTTGACCCTGGCACTAGAAATCGCATCCCGCCAGTCTTGTGGGGTTTCGGCTGGCGTCTTTTGGTTAATGAGAGCCATATTTTGGTCACACTCCATATATGAATGCCCGGGATAATTTTGCATTGCGATGCGGCCGCGTATAAAATTACCCTGAAAACAAAATGGCGTCCACCATGACGTCATCAACGACGTCACTCCTCTGGCAAGCTTACGGGAAAAGCCTGGGTAATAGGGGTTTTTGGGTGGGGAAACACAAAAACCTTCGAAAAACGATGTGCATCGAAATCTGTAATTGAGCTACACAGCTCAATTAAAGATTCCGATGCGTAGAAATATTTCGCGATTTCAATTGATATTTTTAATTTTCCACATCGAAATCTATAATTGGCCTATGTATATCAATTATATATTCCAATACACATCGTAATTATTTGAATTTTATAATTATAAAATTATCAACGACTTTACGAAATGCTTCTCTGGCCAGCTTACGGGAAAAACATTGGTTATATATTATTTTGGATGGTGACAACTCGATAACAGAAATAAGCAATATAAAACACTACAAAACGAATTGTGTATAGCAATATATGGTTATGTATAACTTAGTTGATTTAAAAAAAAAAAGGTGGTTGACGAATGCGCGCAAACACAAATCCGATAACATAAGCAAAAACAACCAAAAACTTAAGCATTATAATTTCCGAATAAATCATTGTGGTCAATAATGGTTTGGGGGGGGGGGGGGTCTTCGCCCCCTCCCCCTCCCCCCAAAAAAGTTTGGTATTTGTATGTTTTCCAATATTGACTGAAAATACGCCACTGTATGAAACCAATATATGTCTGATACAAAAGACTGTTATATGTCTCTTGCAAGTGTTCTTGTAAATTCCAATTTTGGCCTATATTTTACCAATCCATTACTATTTTAACAGGCGCATTCGCCAAGACCGTGCCTGACGTAATATTATTGTTTAGACGAATGGCATTGACTATGGCTTTAAAAGAGTACAGTGCAACTTTTCAATTAAATGCAACGACCACAATAAATATATGAACATAACACGACAGACATCAAATTCCACTTACCTCACAATAAATGATTCCCAATGCTTGGCAAGTGATTGTTCAAAACACACACACAAAAAGGATCTTTCTTTTCAAAGGCTCGGGAAATATATAAAAAAACAATAATATAAAATTTAGTATAAATTACATCTTCACTATATCATACATACCCATACATACGCATTCACACCAGGCATACAACACACACTCAAAACGGAAATAATGTTCAAATAACGTTAACAACATTTAACAAACCTCCGCCTGACCACAACTTGCGACCAAGAAAATAAAATAGGTAAACGTTTCGGGGGCTCAACTTGGCCAGTGAAAACAAATTCAATACCGTATTCCTTTATAATGTAAAATAAAAAACAAATTAAGGAAAACTTCTCACTGAAAACTTTCATTTAAAAACGCAATGTATATAGGCCTATTCCCTAAAACAATAAAACTTAAACTCGACTACCCGTGACTACTTGCCAAATAGAAAACACATCAACAATGTACAATGTTTTAATGTACATTAAAAAACAAATTTAAAAAAAATGATCATGTATATATTTTCTAATTACAAATTAAACTACTACCCGTGGCTACTTGCCAAATAGAAAACAAATCAACGAAACTATAACTACGGTAAATCAAACATAAATTTTCAATGACCTACACGAGACCATTAACTTGCCAACAATCGTAGGGAACTAAAACTAAAAAGAATTAATACTTAAAAGTCACAACTTGGCCAACATAATACAGTGACACACATTTCAATATTCCTCTCAAAAATAAAAAAAATAATATAAAATTGATATACCATTCATTCACAACAACAAAAATATCATTCAGCAGGGACATACCCATAATCAATTAAGGCCAGGTAAGAAGGACAATCTCAACTATTAACGACCAATCTCGACCTCGCCGACGCATAAGCTAAAGAGCCATATTTAAGCAGATAAGGCAGATAATTTCCAATCTTTGTAATGGGGCTTCTTGAACTCGTTAATAACTGCCTAATTTAGGCCTTGGTTTGTTAAGAATCAGGTACAAAGTACATCCTTCCCACTTGACATGTTACACAAAATCCCCCTACCCCTTAGCGTTCAAACTATTCCCTGCCAAAAATGATTTTTAAAAATAACCCATTCACCACATCCACTAACCTCTCACACTTGGAGGATATACTCTCCGTCAGTCAGCCAAAAACCTTTCAAACGCACACACCCCGGGATGGACATTTTTCCTCCACACATACTCATCTAAATGGTTCTGCAGTGACCCTTCCCATCTTTTCCCCTTCCCAATACTGTATTTCACTGCAGACCAAAACCCCTCTATTGTGTTTGTACAATCCCCAGTTTCGTAGTCTTTGAATTGAACAGAATGATTCACGGAAAAATGTGTAAACCCCTCATTATTTAACCCCCCATAAGAACCCCACATATCACTATAAATAGTTGTCCCACCCTTAATATGCTTTTTAATAACCTTCAACAACGACCCCTTATCCCTTTTAGCAACAACTTCAAAAAAACAATCCCTCCCATTACTACCCTGAACCACCCCACCAACAACCCAGGTATTTTTCATTCGCTTGCCCCTATTGTATTTCCGCTTCCCAAAACAACTCTCATCAATTTCAATGACAACCCCCTCCCCCCCCCCAAAAGGCCACCGTTCACTCACCCATGCACTACATACCTCCCGACAAAACGAAAACCAGTCAACAACAGTTAGCGAAGACACACTCAACTCATGCACAACTTGACGTATGGCCAGCCGCCTGCAAAAACAATAGACAATCCGCGCCTTGGAAAAGAAAGACCCCTTTCTAATGGTGCGCCAGCACACACACTTGGCACACCGCCACATAATGCCATCTGAACTGCGAGACACTGGCACCTTCGAGTCCTTCATGGGCCTGGCACACTTCGGACAGGAATATTCCTTGGCCAACAAACCCTTCTCTCGAGCAAACCGTGCTATTGTCCGAAACACAAATCGTTCGTCGATACCGAGAGGTTTCAGCTTATAAACAATTTCCTTAGCTTGCTTTCAGACACAAAATAACGCCAGTACAGCGTTATAATTCTCATACACACCTCATCCCATCCAAGGTTTCTCAATATACTAAAGCAAGGTAAGTAGACTATAAGGTAGGACACTCCGGTGCCTCTCGCTCCCATTGGCTGCTACGCTGTGACGCAGCTCGGATGTAGCTGGCGCATGCCAGCTGATATTTACAATGCATTCTTACGGGAAACACAGTCATATTTCGCTTCTCTTTTCCGCGCGTAGTATACAATCACAATAATGGCAATATGCACGTTATAAAGAGAAAGGTATAAACAATATATTGCAGTGGGTTATAATGCGAAATATACTTCATAAACACACAAAAAAAATTAAATTAACTACGCTACCGCACCTTAGTATCAGCTGAGCTTAAAAGAAGCCTCACAAAACACAACAAAAGACGTGCAAAGGATGGAAATACGAAATATAGCAGTAGCAATAGGCTACATAATCATGCTTTAGCGATCCTGCAGTGTAGCCAAACGCGTTATTTTGCTCACTACGACCACGATGGGGAGCTGCAGTAAGTCGGGAGTTCAGAGGTTCAAATCCCGGCGCTGACAGCGGCTTTCCACACTCTCTCCAGTCAAATGCCGAGATAGTAGACTACCTTGTTTCAAGTTCCGGAGCACTTACCCCATTTCCGTCCCTAACAATTACGGTCACACACACATTACAACAGTCACCTTAAAAGCACGGATTACAAATTGAACACACAAGTACACGGAGCTGATGATCAAGATGTCCCAGTCCCAACAACATACATTATTAATGTAACATTGGTATGAAAATGATCAATTTATAAACACTTAACTTACCTTTTATACGACTTGAGTTTTAGATGACGGAGCGACCCAGAGTTTGTTCTTTATTGCTGCATATTTCTCCAGTAATTTGATCTTGATATGCCTATTCAGGTGACGTATTCTGATAAAAGTCCTTGTCCTCACGTATAAACGAATTATCTTCTCATACACTTCCGGGAATTTTGATTTTATTAAGGTGGTCAGGTAGGTCATTACATTTTTCTTTTTGATATAGTTCGTCCATGAAAAGAACCGAACAAAACTTTAAATTCAATCATTTTATGGAGCCACTCATGTGTTGGACGAGTAAGAGTCCCCCTTTGAAATGATGGATATCCAATCATCCCTGCTCTCGTCTGTTACACACAAATTTTCCCTCTTCACACCTAAACTCATCAATGAACCTACTCTTGAATGCCACATAACCGGCAAAGTACTTAAGTGCATCTAGCGAAACGTCATCTTCACTGGAGAAGTATTACCGATGCAACTGGTAGCAAGTTTAAATTTTCAGCTTCTGCCGAGCACGTTAGATGACTCAATACCAAGATAAGTAGAATATAACTCAGAGGCTCACAATATTACAAAGACATTTTTATCGGTCTAGCAATAAAGCGGGGACCGGCAAAATGCGCACGTAGCCGGGTGACTAACAGCAGAGAGATTATGTTAATGCAGCTGCTATATTGCTAGATAATATAATTAATGTTATTGGTTGAACGTCCCTTTTAACTGCAGCTTTTAGAGACGCCGGGGTTCCGGAATTTTGCCTCTAAGGGGATCATTATCGTGCCAGTAAATCTGTAAACACGGCTCCCTCGCATTTGCGCACCCTCAAATGCCAGCCGACTGCACCAGGATTCGATCCAGAAACCTTGGGATAGCAGGCGAGAACGTTACCGCTGAGTCACGAGGCCAGCTTATATATCACTAGACCGATAAGGAAGACCCTATAGTTTCGTAAGCGTGAGAGTACTTTTGTAACTTACCCACAACTTCCTGCGAGGGTGTGCCTGATCCTAGAAACTGTTAAGAACTGAGAACTACGATGAAAATGAAAATCCACAGCCTGCTTCCAGTCTCCGACCGGGTCAGGAATGGAATGAATGAAGCCCCCATCTAGCGGCGAGGATAAGAACTGTGCCGGCTGCCGAGGCCTGACGCACTCCTCTGGGGCAATGAGTAAATGAATGACAGATGAAATGAAATGATGGTGGAGAGTGTTGCTGGAATGAAATTTTGACAGGGAAAACCGGAGTACCCGGAGAAAAACCTGTCTGCCTCCGTTTTGTCCAGCACAGATCTCACATGGAGTGACCGGAATTTGAACCACGGACTCAGGGGTGAGAGACCGGCGTGTTGCCGCCTAAGCCACGGAGGCTTTTGAGAACTACGATATTTAACCTATTTAAAATATGTGCATTTGTATGATCTATGCATATTATGATTATGAGAGTCCAGAATACTCTCACGTTTCAAGTTATTTGCACGATACAATGCCAAAGAATTTTAGTGTCCAATGCAATTAGCTTATTGATTATTTAGCATTTTATTATATTCCTTATTTAAAACTACAGTACTTTTCAAGAAGTAGTAAATCAGTTGGGTGCAGCCCAACATATTAATTTGAGGAGTTTGGACATCGTGGCCATTTAGCCACGTGCACTTGGGTGTGTGTTAAATTTGTCTGGTAACCTGTGTTATTGTGGTGCCTTTGTGTAGTTGTAAATCAGATGAGGATTGAGAAGAAGGCAGCCGTGGCCTAAGTTAGGAACCAACCTGGCAGTGGCAACCCATAAAAAACCACTTCCAGGCTGGCTGAGGTGGGAATCGAACCCACATCTTCTCAGATTTGCCTCACTAGGCAGAGTGTACCCGGACAGCCACGAATACTAACCGCTATACTACGTGGTGGTCACACAGTAGTCTGACTTTGGACTCCGATAACCGTTTAGCTTTTGGTTCAATGTTGTTTACCTCACTGATTAATTTTCAACATTACCATTTTGGAGTTCTATTTATTAGTTTCACGTAAACGTGAATCTTGGGATTATGAGCCACAGGACCTCCTTTTTTTACGTGGAATCCGAACCACAGGACATGGCATTTCACTTCGAAAATCTCACATGCATTGACCGGGTTATTTTATCAGTCTCCTGACAGGAGGGTAGCAAGTTTAATGGTACAGACTGTAGTGATACGCCCTTTATAGGGTATTAGTTGACTGCATAAGGGCATGCGAGGACCACCACATTCATATTTCTCTTCAAAAGCGTCCCTTTTTGTTGCTAGAGACGGCTGAGAACTGTTTGTTATACACGGTCGCCACGACAGTACCCAACCGGTGACGTCACGCAGCAGCCTATGCTCTGGCAAGCCGAAGCGCGGAGCCCGGAGTGGCTCCCCCTGATACTAAAGGTTGGGCCCGACGCGTTACGAGCTACCATTGGTTGACGAAGTGACGTCACGGTAGGAGCAAGCTCGCTTCGCGCCGTCATACAAGCAATACTGAAAGACGTAACAGAAATAAAACAATAGTTTTAACTAGCTTAGCATTGCTCATGGTAAATCGCACACGGGCAATAAGCATGGGTCAAGACGTAGTAACGGCTTCTATTAAAAAAACGGTGGTAACATAACATTTGTGCTCGTTAAATCATGCACCACGGCCTCAAGGAATCCTGAATCTACTGTAGTCCGGAGATTGTAGATTCGAATCACGGCGCTGGCAGCAGCTATCCTGTGTGTTGTTTTTCCCCGCGTTTTCCCACACTCCCTCCAGTCAAATGCCGGGCTAGTACCTTACTTCAAGTCCCGGGGAACCTACCTCATCCCTGTTCCTAATACAGTTACACACACTACTGGTCGTCACAGAAATACAGGTTATCAGACAAGTTCAACACACACCCAACTACACTGGGCTGATAACCAAGATGTCCCTAGCCCCTCGAATGAATTAACGCCACAACAAACATAACATTGAAATGATCGATGTATGATTATTTATCATCGTGTTTGAAATTATTTTTCAGTGTTGCCTAAGCAATCGAAATGTAATGTTTTTCAGTCTGTCAACACGATTGTACCCAATTGTAGTGGGTGGTTTTCTAATCATGAAAAAATTAATTGAAATTTACATTAATTTACATGAAATATACATTAATTTCATGTAACTTTTTCAGGATCAGGGAACCACCCACTACAATAATTGGGTACAATCGTGTCGACAGACTGAAAACATTACATTTCGATTATGAGTATTGATGAGTGATGCTCAAACACCCACCAGTGATCATAACAGTGCATGGATACAAACTATTCAGCACTCGGACTCTGAACTACACTACGCATATTTTATTAACACAGAAATTATCAAAACACTTGTGGATAAGCAATTCAAACTGCAACTCTCATTTTAGAATCATCGTTCATTCTACAGCAGATGTACAACAAATTACTCACAAAATAACAGTCATTTAACTCATATGCTTACCTTTATTGTAGAGACTGGGGTTTCGGATCTTGGACGGTGTTAACCTTTGACGATGCAAGCCATTTGCGTGCTTTTCGTTGCTCCGCAACCGCGACCTTTGCTTCTTTCGCCCTAGCATTCAAATGCCGCATAGGCTACGCAGAAATATTCTAGTTCTAGCGATATTTTTACAACCTCTGTTGGCACATCAGGAAAATTCTTGCTTATTATTTTACATAGTTTTCCCATAATATTAAGATCCCGTGAGAGAGCACGATTTCTATGAATGTCCGTAAAAGTTAACTCAGACTGTTTAATTTTATTTAGCCATTCACTTGATGGAACGGGTAGACCCCCACGTGTCAAAACTTCGATCCATCCTTCAGGTGCTGTATCGGAAGAGACAGGGTATTTGCCCTGTTGGGCATCCCATTGATCGATCATTCTCACGTCCTCGGTAGGCGATATAGCCAGCGATGTAGCGGAATCCTTAAACAGAACAATCATGTCCCGTCGTTACCGGATGTGGATCATTTGTTGTGCTGTTTTCCAGAGTAATGTCTCGGATCTCTCTTTCACCGTCAATCATACGGAGTGCTTCAGACATATCTGGCAGAAACTCTTAAGAGTTTAGATGTTAGTACCTCGCCATCAACCTCTGGTGACACCGTAGCTTTGTTGGACAAGGGAATAGGCCTATCAACCGAATTCGCGCTTAGTAGAATCAAGCGCAATCGGGATTTTACGTCTGTTGGCAATGGATGGTAGTAGAAATATCCAAGTTCTCTTATCTGATAGAATATATTTTCCAGACAATCTTGGTTGAGTCGTGCTGCCAAAATGTACTTCACATTCATTGATTGAAGATCACTAAAAAGTCCAAATAATGATCGAATTGTGGTCGTGAATCCTTTCTGGAACGGTAGGAAATGTTTTGTTTTCCCTACTTTCATACTTTCTTAACATGCATATATCCTCCTCAAAAGCTTTTCTTGGGTTTTAAGGACCTTCCCATAACCACACGCGAGGTTTTTTAAAATCATTTTGGCATTAAGAATACCATAGCAGTCATTTAACAGCTTTATGAATGTGGCAATATGCTCCTCGTCTGGCATAAGGTAGCGGATAGCTGCGGCAGTGCGGTTTGAAAACAACTGCGTTGCCAAATATACTCGCTGGCACTCCCTTCCTTTAACATTTAGATGATGAAGTGAGAAAAAAACAAACCCCTGGCACTACAGCCCATGAAGGGCCTAGGCCTACCAAGTGACCGCAGCGCAGCCTGCAGATATTGGGGTGACGCGTGATCAGCGCATCGGGTCCCCTCGGCCGTTAATCTTGGTTTCGTGATCGGGGCGCCGCCTCACTGCCAGACAGCTACTCAATTGTCCTCACGAGGCTGAGTGCACCCTATTCCAGCCCTCACGTCAGTTTCTAAAATTCCTGACGGAGCCGGGAATCGAACCTGGCAGCCGCGCTACTGCAACACCACGGGGCCAGCTGATGAAGTGAGAGCGTAGGGCAAATCTTAATTTCACCACTATCTAAAGTCAGCAACTTTTCAATGGTTCCCTTCGTTATCTTAATGTTACCCGGAAGAGTCAGTCCATCATCAATGAAATGGTTTCTCATTAATTTATAAAGGTGTGGGACATCTGCAAGTACCGTACCCACATTCTTTTCTCTGGGACTCGTGGGTTGGGGAAACATGTGTTGGTGTGTGTGTAACATTAAGTTCATTCCACACAGTACAACACTGTACTCAACATCTTCTAGAGAGGCAATTACTTCTTTCAGCAAACCTGCCGTCATTGCACATCAAAATCATAAAATATTGGCTGTTTCCACTTAGCAAATAGTCCTCGAACCATGACTACTTGTACATTACTGTGAGGTCCAATAATGTGATCTTCATCTTGAGCGTAACATATCCTACTGTCAACGTTCATTTCATCAAATGATAAAACACACACACGCTCCAAGCTGGTGAACCGCTCTGCTTGCGCTTTCATCAGTTGAAGCACATCGTTCAGAATTACTGCTCGACAACGGAAGGAACGATTCACCCATCTCTTCAAAGTTGATATTCCTGGCAATGGAAATCCTTTATTTCTTAAATAAATGTAACACTTTCTGGAAACTGCACGTAGTGCTACTGCTTTGCAGACGTCTTCCCGGTTCCATTTAGCCTGCTTATTATTTTTTATCAAACACTTAATCTGGTTGTTTGAAAATAGTTTCCCAATAATATTAAGCACTTCAGTTTCCTCACGTTTAACTCGCAGGTTGGAACTTCGTGTCAGTTTTTGTCTCTTGGTCTTCAGTTCTTCGTTAAGGTGCTGTACTTCGCCAGAGGTAGTATCCTCACTGGAGGTAGACTGATAAAACTTACTTTTCTTCGGCGACACATTAGCAAGATACTCCATTGCTCTCTTCCGAACTTCCCTGAAATACGGCCTCTCAGTTCTATTTATTTCTGCATGTCCTCCCGAAGACTGTGCGTCTGACGCATGGTCTGTAAATAGTAGTAGGCCTACACTTTCATAACTTGTCCCCGGTATTCTATTACCATTGTCATTGCTCCCAGGTAGGTTCACTGTTGGTACTGCTTTCTTTTAGCGTCTTTTTATGGAGGCAAATTCAATAATTCAGCCTTCAAGTCCTGAATGTAATTTCCCCCCAGTAAAATGCCGCAAACACATGGTAGAAGTCTTATAACATTAAAAGGATATTTCCTTCTGTACCTCAGTACCCATACCTTTCGTAGCTGTGGATCTTTGGGAAATGAATGGTATACTATATCTGTACCTTTAGTCTTTTTACTGTATGACAAACACCCTATCACCCACCGCACACCCTGGCATTTCTAACACTTATCAAACATTTATTAAAACTTGAATACACATGCGCTGATCACCTGAATACAAGCATAAACAAACTGTGTGTCGCGCTGCGTGCTCCTACAGTGACGTCATGCGCAAGACGAGGAATAACGAACGCTTATGGCGCATGCGATTCGGGCTCCCCGTGGACCCGCTGCAATAGATGTAGAGATTCACATCACCACTCTATCTTATGATGGACGTCAGTACATAAAATCAGCCATAAGGCAACGGCAGTTTAACCACAGACAACGCTACAACTCTTCCATCCCTGCCCTCATGTCTTTGCCACTAATCCCCTCCCACACAGCACGCCACTGCTCTGACACAGTTGTTAGGCCTGCTACAACAACTCTCAGCCATAACCCTGTAAACTACAGCTAAACCAAACCCAGAACCCCCTAATACACTTCATTTGCAGAGCAATAAAATCCATAAAACAACTCCGCAACAAGCTTCACAAAAACCTAAATTATAAACGAAATGACTACTCCACAAACACCAAAATCAGTAAACCTCACTCATTTCAGCCACACTACACCTTAAACAGACATAGAAGGCATAGTCATGACCCCTTCATGGAGTAGGCTATTGTCTAAACACGATCATGTCTCCTTCAACTTTACTGAAGACTTCATTAAATTCTATTAAAAAAATCATAAACTCATTCCACAAATCTTAAAATCAGTATACATCCCTCATTTCAGTTACTCTATTCATTAAACAAACATAGAAGGCGTAGCCATGACCCCTTCATGGAGTAGGCTATTGTCTAAATCTGACCACGCATACTACAACCTTACTCTAATTCAAAATTACGGCTAAATGATCCATCTGACTGGGAGGCAAAGGTATTTACCGGCTTGCCTGGGATGATGTGCCACAAAACCGGTATCTGGAGTTCAAACATAACCTAAATATTGAATGACAATTGGATTTAGGCTATTTCATTGAAAGAATCAACGAACTGTATAAAACTATAGGCACCTAAAGGTATACTTAACTTATTAATTAAAGCTCTACAATAAACATACAACACAATCAATTGTAGAATGAAGTTATCCTGAAGAAGTCGTTTGATTAGAACGACTACTTAAATTCGAATGATTCCATTCGCTTGGAATTAGTCGTTTGCCAACGACTTGTTTCATTCGAATGATTTCCAACGATTGCTTTGGGATCAGTCGTTTATAACGACTACTTTTATTCGAATGATTCCATTCGCTTGGAAGTAGTCGTTTGCCAACGAATTGTTTCATTCGAATGATTTCCAACGATTGCTTTGGGATCAGTCGTTTACATCGACTACTTTCATTCGAATGATTCCATTCGCTTGGAAGTAGTCGTTTGCCAACGACTTGTTTCATTCGAATGATTTCCAACGATAGCTTTGGGATCAGTCGTTTGCAAACGACTTGTTTATGATAGGCCCTACGGTGAGTACAGTCGTTGAATTCATTCGACTGTTTTTTAATAGCAGTCGAATAAGTCGATTGTTTTAACTATCGACTAATTCGACTGTTTTCAGTCGACTGCTGCCCATCTCTAGGTGATAGATGGGATCGCAGCGGGTACTGTGAGGACAGCTTGACCGTACGCACACATTGATTCTGGTCGTCAATTGTTTGGAGATGGGCAGCACCGCAGCAGTCGACTGAAAAATGTTAAATCCATCGACTTGTTTGACTGCTTTAAAAAAACAGTCGAATGAATTCAACGACTACTCACCGTAACATAAACAAGTCGTTTGCAAACGACATATCCCAATTGTGTTTTAACTTTTAACATGTAGAACGCGCTCGGATAGGTTTACGTTCCGGTCGTCAATTGTTTCAGCACATGGATAGCGCACGCATTAAAAAAACGTAGTATTTACATTTTTGCCAACATCTCCACTGGAAGTTCGCCCTCGTTGCTGTTCTAAAGTGTTCTATTTTCGTGTGTATTTACTGTAGGCCGTAATTTTCTTGTTCAAGTCGTATTTCAGCTCTACGTTCTTAGTACTTCAGAGAGGATTAAATTAGTGAACACATAGCCTAACTTGTTTATGACTCTATGAACATATTTTACATTTACTATTTTTTGGCATTAAAATATGAAGTGTGATTATTGCAATGTTGGCTATGGAATTGTTCCCGGTATTTAAGAACTCCCTCTCAGTAATAGTGATTTAATTTACTCTTAGGTTAAATAAGTATTGGTCTATTACTTCACTTATCCACAGTACATACAGGTAATGTGCCCTGTATCAATACCGGTATCGGGGAACATTTACTCACACATTTTGCATTAAATGAAATGTGCAACAATGCAAATAATGGCTGCACTCTACACGACGTAAACCACAATTTCGAAGCACAGTAAAAATAAATAAATAACTTTGACCAATTGCATGTTGCCGAGCGTCGAGTAGTCCAAACTAACGTCTGCAAAAATAGGTTGGTTAAGGAGAAGTTTGATTTTCATCTGTTGGTACGCCTCAACTCAGCGGGTAATGGCTTGCCGTGCTTTGTAAGCTGCCTAGAAGCGACTACTTTCAGTCGAATACATGGAACAACACGCTTAGGAGCAATGCGAATTCAGGTAACCACTCGACTGAAAGTAGTCGACTATCTAGTCGATAGTTTCTTCCAATGAATGATTAGTCAGTCGATGGTTAAAAGTAGTCGATAGTCCCATCTCTACTATCACCACAGAACAACACAGCAAACTGCAAGCCAGTTATACCAACACCACCTAGAGAGAAAGCCTTGCGATACGATTTATGACGTCATAGCCTTCCGGCCATCAGCGAGCGCTCTTCCCAACACTGCTGCTATGAACAACCTGTGAGGAAACGCGACTGAGTGTTTATGTGTCAAATTACGTTCTACAGACGCGAATAAATAACGTAACCATAAATGAAACATATGGTCAGAAGTTGATGCGATCGATACATTACTATAGCTAATACATCGACGTTTTCGATCATAATCGATAAGTATGCATTTCGAACTTTGCGAGTGTGAACTTGACCGAAAACACTGATGTCTCAATAAATGCGATATATAGAAGAATTCAGTAGAAAACTTGAAAAATATTCACCCCATTTTAACGTGAGATGTCGACTACACAACAGCAAATAACTAATTAATCTGTAACAGTTAAAACAGAAATTAATATCTACAGTATAGTCCATCATATCTGTCCAAAGGTCTAGGTTTGATTCCCATCTCTGCCGAGAAATATAATTCTAGTTAGTTATTGTTGATTATTGTTGTTTTAAGGGGCGCAATTACGAGGTCATCTGCCCCTAAAAATACAATTCTGATTTGAGTGTGAAACGAAATTCACTCAGCCTCATGAGTTAAAACTGAACTGAGAAGAAGTGGGTTCGATTTCTCCTTCTCCTCCAGGTAAATGCTGGGATTGTTCCTAGCAGAAGACCATGGTCACCTCCTTCCCAAGGGCAGATGACCTCGTAGTTCCTCCCCTTAAAACTACAATACATAACCTTCCCAATTCTAGCATCACAATACACACATACAAATTCTACCCATATCCAAGTACACATGGCTGATGACAGTGATGTCATAACCCACTTACAAAACAACAACAACTAGCCACAGAAAGTTTTCATGCGTGATATGAAAACAGGCTAGTAATGGCATGCCTATGACAGAAAAGGTTACCTACTGAAATGGAACAGAGCAGCAGTCATGAGACATGAGAACATTTACAAGAGAGGAAACTTTTTGTTGTTGATGATTCATATAGGGGCATGATGTGGTAATAATTTAGAAACAAACACTTGATATAGAGTAATCCTACAGTAACAGTTTTCACATGGCAATATTTACAATATCAGGCATGGCATAAGCTTACCCGACAATACATAAAACATGCTAATTACCAGTGATCTTAGCACTTTGTTTTCAACAGAATACAGTGAGTCATCTGCAAAAACATGTTGTTCTCATATTTTCTATGTTACACAAACTGTGCTGTTTTGTAAAAAAAAAACCTAAAAGATGACCATATCTATCCTTCACTAGTTAAATAAATATCCAAGTATACATGGCTGATGACAGTGATGTCCTAACCCACTCACAAAACAACAACTAGCAACAGAAAGTTTTCATCCGTGATAAGAAAACAGGCTAGTAATGGAATGCCTATGACAGAAAAGGTGACCTACTGAAATGGAACAGAGCAGCAGTCATGACACATGAGAACATTTACCGAAGAGGAAACTTGTTGTTGATTCATAAAGGGGCATGATGATTTAATAGTTTAGAAACAAACACTTGTTATAGAGTAATCCTACAGTAACAGCTTTCGTATGGCAATATTTACAATATCAAGCATGGCATAAGCTTACCCGACAATACATAAAACATGCTAATTACCAGTGATCTTAGCACTTTGTTTTCAACAGAATACAATAAGTCATCTGCAAACACATGTTGTTCTCATATTTTCTATGTTACACAAACTGTGCTGTTTTGTAAAAATAAAAATAACTAAAAGATGACCATATCTATCCTTCACTAGTTAAATATATAGCCTTTTCATAAGATCCTTTCTACTTTTCAATACAAAATTGTTGTATTCCCTATTATATTGGTAGCACTGAATGAAAGTAGAACGAGCGATAACATTCTCTATAATACATGAATTAGCCAAAATACCTTATCAAACGATGAGAAATAAATCAGGGAATGATGATTTAATAGATGTCCACTGTCTGTGACTCACCCAGCCATCCCAAATAGCATCACGACTTATGTAGGCAGAATTCCAGCTGTGGCCAATGCGATGTACTGATATCACTAACACTAGATTTGTCTTCTTATTATTCTTCTACTGTTGAGAGCTGACAGAGAGGAAAATACCAATGTCACCAACTGATTTCTGTTTCTGTTGTAAACGTCCATGGTGATTATTCTCAACTTGTAACTTGTAGATTCCCGTCGCTTTTTCTGTTCGACATTTCATATGGCAGAAGAACATGTTGTGCTTGTGGTCATGTGTGCATGTGTTTATTAGAAGATTTTGATACTCATGAGTTTTATTGTTTCATTCCGTTGCAGTATTCTTAATTATTCAATATAGCTTTTAGCTAGATTATTATTAGAATAGTCCGGTGAAGTACTCTTGAGAGTCCAACTTAACCTATATGAATGGGACAGTCTTTTTAAAATTTATTTAACCCTAGAATACTAACATCATTGAATTCATGTTTAATACTAATAATACATTTAATTTACGTATGGTACATTACGAACTTTGTGCTAAGGCTCCAATTTGTTAAATGGTTGAAATTAATATATACTTCGCATGTAACACTATTTACATACACTGAATTCTCTGTGGTCTTTGAAGTTTAATATGCTAAGTTCTTTAATACAAGAAATACAGAAGTCGTTTACTTTGACGTAAAAAGCAGTATGTAATCTCTCCAGCCTCTTATACTTCTCTGGATTTTATAATCCCTCTGAAGTGATGTGACATATCTACATGAAATTCCCTACCTCTTTGTTATTGTCATGGTGAAACCAATATGTTGTTAAATTCAAGGATAATTTCTAGGCAATTCCTTGCCCCATGATTATGCCTCTAGAACTGATTGTCATTAATAACAAAAGCATTTACATCACCAGAGTGGGGACAGATATAGAGGGAATTCTAAGCAGTTAAGTTATCCATACACGTACATTTTACATATGATTGTAGGGTTAATCTCTTATTTACATAGGTCCCAATGAGCCAGAGCTCAAGTACAGGGTGCAGCAGAAATAACTCTCTAATTTCAAGCAGCTTCGGTGGCATAGTCGGTAGCATGCTGAGCTTCTATGCCCAAGATAGCGGGTTCAAACCCGGCCGAAGCCGTCGGATTTTTTAAGATTGTTAAAAATCCCTCGGTATGCCTTCCTTCGCAGGGGAAGTAAAGCCGGCGGTCCCATGTCATAGATTTATGGCATGTTAAAGAACCTTCCACTAATTGCACCTGTGTGAAGCTAAATTGGATAGGTTAAGAATGTAAACAACGCTCTTAGGTTTCTACGTTCGTTGCCAAGAGCCAACTGCGGTGGCGTCTAGTAGCCAAGTTCTGAACTTGGCCTAGTAGTCGTTGACGGTGGCGCTTGGCGGAAAAAGTAGGAATTATTTGAAAAATTCTAAGTTGCAGTACTTAATTTAAAAAACAGATAACACATACTAATACAGTCATCACAATTAACACCGGTTATCAGACAGATTCTACACACACCCAAAGTACACGGGGCTGCATGACCGCGTTGTCGCAGCCCCTAAACTTAAGAACCAATCTCTAATTTCGAACATAAATAATACAGCAACGCAACACGAAATTTACAAATTTATTGCGCAGTTTAAAAGAGGAATGTTTGCCATTTATGATATCTAGCACCTGTATTGGCCACAGCGCTTAAGCAGGTATTATTGTCGATGTGCGTGTGGCCTTGGAGAACACGTGCATCGCCTCGTCTCATCAGTTGCTAGCATGGCGTGTTTGAAAGGAACTGGTTCAAGTGTTAGAGCGAATCCATGTGGTAGGCCTCGTGGCGTCAGAGAACATCCGTGCAGGGACGAATTCCTTACTCTCAGATCGCACCGTACGGAGACTTTTACACACCGGTATGAAGTTCCGTATAAAATGGTAGGTGTGCAGGAACTCGGTGAATGTGATTGGGCCAACCGCAGAGCGTGTTGTGAGACTATCCTGGAAGCTGTGGCAGCTGACTCCAGGCTACTGGAAAGTGATGAAGCGCACTTTCATTTGTCGGGCTACGTTAGTAAACAAAATTTTCGGTACTGGTCCGCAACCAATCCTAGACAGAACCTCCACAGCGAACGTGTGACTGTTTGATGCGCTGTCCTTGATTTTAGTATTGTAGGCCCTTACCATTCTGAAGAGGAGGCCAAAACTGTGACAGTAACATCTGCACATTACGTACGACTTATGGCATCCTCCTGTGTTGTTTAAAAAAGACGGAGCCACTGCACCTGTGTGCACACTGCCGCAAAGGTTTCTGAATTAGAAAAAACATTTGGTAGTAGGTAGCATACGAGTAGTTTCAACAAATGATTGTCGGCCAGCGAATCGTTTCAGGAGAGTCCTGTAAGCGTTCATATACAATTCCGCCAATTGCGATGAAACTTTGGTGAGTTGTTGTGCACACTCCCACCAATTTTTCTGAATAAGTAAATCTATTTTACATTAGATGGCACACGAGTAGTTTCAACAAATGCTCACATGGTCAGCTGGGTGTGGCGTGCTCACGCGTCGGAAAACCTTTGGATTTTTTTATATACGCACCAGACAGAAAAACAAAGAATATTGTTATCCAACGGCACTTCAGTAAACGAAATTACAATTCAAACACTTATTCTTATTCTTTCTTGGGCTGGCTGCGTGGCTCAGCGGTAATGTTCTCTCCTGCTGTGACCAAAGTTGCAGAATCAAATCCTGGTGCAGCCAGTTGACATTTGAGGGTGCGCAAATGCGAGGGGGCCATGTCAGTAGATTTACTGGCACGTTAAAGACTTCGGGCCAAAATTCCGTCACCCCGGCGTCTCTAAAAGCCACAGTAGTTAAAAGAGACGTAAAACCAATAACATTATTATCTTCCAGTCTTTCTATCTGTCTTTGATTGGCATCGCAACGCATGCCGGGTATAGCCAGTATAATATAAAAGTAATTTTGTGAAAATTACATATTTCTAAATAGTTGGTATTTGTATATTCCTGTAAAAAAATCCACAGCCTGCTTCCAGTCTCCGACCGGGTCAGGAATGGAATGAATGAAGCCCCCATCTAGCGGCGAGGATATGAACTGTGCCGGCTGCCGAGGCCTGACGCACTCCTCTGGGGCAATGATTAAATGAATGACAGATGAAATGAAATGATAGTGGAGAGTGTTGCTGGAATGAAATTTTGACAGGGAAAACCGGAGTACCCGGAGAAAAACCTGTCTGCCTCCGTTTTGTCCAGCACAGATCTCACATGGAGTGACCGGGACTTGAACCACGGACCCAGCGGTGAGAGGCCAGCGTGCTGCCGCCTAAGCCATGGAGGCTTTGTATATTCCTGTAAATTAGTCTAAAATATTTATCTTTAAAAACATCTTGATATGGTCTATGAGATGAATAAAGGCTCTTTGCAGAGTGGTTGGAATATGTACTGTATTTATCTTCTTGCTCCAATGGAAATTTTGAAGTGATATGGAAATGTTTACAGTCCTTGATACTATTATCTATGAACAACATCAACCTTACAAACATACTCAAACATCCTGTAAGAAAATTACCTCTAGCTTTCAGTCATTCATACAGTCCCAAATGTTCAAGAAACATTAACATTATTTACAGAAAATTAAAAACTATCTACATTAAACAGAAACCTTGAGACACAGAAAATGTGTACAAAATGGAAAAAATATACAGTAAATGAAAAGCTAGAAAGAAAAAGTTCCAGAAACGGGAAAAATTATATATACGGAAGTGACATTTAGGATCGAAAAACAAAAGATTACATTACTTCGCTCGCTAGTACATTCAATCGAAAAATCAATCAACTATTCATTCCTCATATTCAATCAATATAACAACAAACCAATCAAACACAAATAGAAATGAACTCAATATGCATTACAAAATATTACAGCTCCTCTTCTCATAACAGTTGACAGAGAGCCGAAGTGAATATTAGCAGCCCTGTTACTCTTGATCAAGCTGTATGTTGACTGCAAGGGGATGAGACATGAATTTTTGTGAACATTAATTCTCAATCTGACCCCATCAAACTTGTACTTCTGTTTTTGAAAATCTCACATGCATTGACCGGGAATCGAACCCGGTCCGCCTTGGTAAGAGGCAAACGGCTTGATCGCTGCATCACCATGCCCTCGGTATAATTTTAAGGTGGTCTGTCTAATATCACAGCAAGACAGGGTGCACAAGGACCTTTCCACATATTGTGCTTGCATTAAATTATGGTGTAGGCCTATTTGTTCTAATGTAAGTTAATGGCATTCTTCTTCTTCTTCTTCTACTTCTCGCCTTTTGAGACCACATAGGATCCCTTGAACCAACCATTCGTTCGTCGACTTGTAGGAACTGTACAAGCCTTGCAGTCATCCCAGTACTTCTTCATGCGTATTGATCGTCTTGCCCTTTCTTGGGTGGAAAATATTCTTGTTGAAATTTTCTTTCTTGGAAAATGAAAAGTCATATTTTTTACTTCGTGGCATTCAATATGAGTACCTAAAATCAAGGCTTCAGGTGCATTGAGGTGGCTGGTAAGGCCTATTACACTCCTCCAGAGCAATGAAGAATGTATTATTATTAAAAATAATTAATCTTCTGCCTTCTGTGTACGTGTAGATCCAGATGACTTGGTCATGCCAAGACATATAATATGGTCTGAGGGTTGAGACTAGATGCACTCAATTTTTGATGCAGAACTGAGAAGAGATGGGTTCAGTTTCCATCTTAGCCAACCTAAAAACTTTTTCCCACCTCTACCCCAGGCAAATGCTGGTGTGGTTCCTAAATTAAGGCCATGGCCACCTCCTTCCAAACCCTAGCCTCCAATACAAATACACTTACAGCCATCACAATGACACAGGTTGTCAGACAGAATACACACCAACTACATGGGGTTAGATGATCCCAATGTCGCAAGGCCCCTTAATGAATGAACAACATTATTAAGAGTGGTATGTTAACTTAATATTTTTCTCTTGCAGGTTTGCAATGCACGTGGCTCTACCATTCAATGACAGTTCTCTACTGGGAAAATGACTTCATGAAATTCAATATTGCTCTTTTTATGAAAATGTTATGTGGATTTTATTTCTTTAAAAAATAGAATAGAAGAATATATACTATGTGTAATACAGCATATGCACTTATTTTTGTCCCAATATCATTCCTTCATAATTCCTTATGCACATCCTGATTCCTTCCAGTAGCATACTTCATTCAACAGTAGTTAATTATGTTATGCTGTATAGTGGTTCACGGTGTAGTCACGTCTTAGTTCGTGAACCATAGGCAACAGCTGAGTAGCCTAGTAAGGGCTCCTGACAGTCTGGTTACCATTTACTATGGAATGAGTGGGCATCTTGGACATATTCTGAGTCATGGCCCTCCTTGTGCTTAGGCGGCTAGACTACCCAACTCCCTTGTTTATTCCCTGAGGTGAAACTCGTGGGGCCCTGTGTAAGTAAGGCTAGCAACCTGCTTCACGTGTACTTCTTAAACCTGCTAAAAATGTCTTGAGCATGCCTCGGACCTAACGGAGTGATGAAGTCCCACTCCCATCTGACAGATCAGGGACTCCTTGGAAACGAACGAGCAATAGATTGGGTATTCGATGAGGTGCTATTAATATCGACGGGGCTTATGGAAGGAAGAAAGTAAAGCTAGCTGAGTCAGCAATTGGGAAGGGATTGGATATTCTAGGGATTAGTAAAGTTCAGATAAAGAGAGCTAGAGAGGAGGAAGTGGGAGATTACAAGGTGTACCTGTCAGGTGTAAAACGAGACAGGGCAAAGTGGGGAGTAGGGTTGTATGTCAAGAGAAACTTAGAGCGTAACATAGTCTTTGTGAGGTATGTAAATGAACAATTAATGTGGATAGATTTGGAAATTACAGGATTGTCAGTGTACGCTCCATATCAAGGGGCTGAATATGACGAAGTAGTCAGATTTTATGGGGCTCTGAGTGATATGGTAGTGAGAGTTTAACAATAAAGATGGTGTAGTACTGATGGGAGATTTCAATGCTAGAATAGAAAATAGGTATGAGCAGGTAATGGGTAAGTGGGGTGATGATAATATATATATATATATATAGAGAGAGAGAGAGAAGCGAACACCAATGGAGAATATTTACTAGACTTATGTGCTAACATGGGGTTAGCTGTTGCGAACTCATACACAAAGCACAAGGAGATTCACAGATACCAAGTCGATAATACACTATATCATTACTCGCTTTCAATTTATAATGTAATGAGAGCAGCCAATGGCAAAAATATACATAATCAGTTGGTACAAAGTCGTAAATGAAATCTTCAGCACTACTGCTTTTCAATACAAAGTTCTCAGTCTTCTGTGCAAAACACTGTTAGGGATTCTGCTTGTTTATGACACTTCATGACGTTATATCTTTCACATTTTTCATTGCACCTTTCACATTCGCAGTCCTCGGCAGGATTTTGGTAAGTCTTCTTTCGACATTGTAATGAAAACCATAGAGCCTGGTGAGCATGTGTCGCAACTCATAGTTTGCCCTACTCCAGCCTCTTGACGTCATGACGACTGACTTTCAATTTAGGAAATTGTTAAGGAGTTGCAGGGTATTTTTTACTGTAACAGACCACAAACTGATATGGTGTGAAATAAGCAAGTGCAGATGGATTATAGTTGGAAATCTTCGCGATAAGGAACTTGGCAGAAATATATTGACATGATTGATGAAATATTCCAAAGAGTAGAGGGTGAAGAATTACAACACAATGAAAAGGAGAGGTCAGAGAACAAGGATGTCTTGGGGAAAACTGGGTCAAGACAGAAAAAAAAGCACACATCCTCGTGAAATGGCATAGTGAATTCGGCTTGTAAATGTCAAAGAATGCTTTAAAAAATGGCTCCAAACTACGAATCCAGCAGACAGCTTTATGTAATAGAAATGAACAGACCAAACAAATAATAGTACAGCTAAAAGGAAATAAGGGGGGAAATGCTAGGCCAAGCGGCAGGAAAGCTTTTTTGGAGTGTTATAAAGAATCTTAGAAATGGAAGGAAAAGAGAAGTGAAAAGTGTCTGGATAATTCAGGGGAACACTTTGTAAATACTAAGGTAGCATTGGGAGGAGGGCAACAGTACTTTGAAAATTTGCTAAATGTAAATGTGGCAGATTTTGAGATTATGCAGGAGGAGAATAAGAACAGGATTCACGGTTGAGGAATTAGAGAGGGTGGTCACAAAGCAGCAGGGATCAGCAAAATTCAGCCAGAAATGGCAAAGTATAGTGGGAAAGCAGGGATGAAATGATTGCATAGGATTATAGAATTGGCATAGGAATTAGGACAGGTACCCTCTGACTGGACAAAATCAGAAATCGACCCAATTTAAAGCAAGGTAACAGGAAAGATTGCAACCATTATAGAGGCATTTCTTTGATAAGTGTCCTGAGCAAAGTGTACACAGGTATTGTAGAAAGGAGAAAGTGATAATTGGTCGAGAGTAAGATGGATGAAAACCAGTGTGGCTTTAGACCACAACGAGGATGTCAAGATCAATTTTTTAATATGTGCCAAGTTATTGAGAAATGCTATGAGAGGAATAGACGTTTGTGTTTTGTAGATCTAGAGAAGGCGTTCTATAGAGTACCCAAGGAGAAGATGCTGAGCATCCTGAGGGATTATGGTATTGAGGGAGGGCTGCTTCAGGCAATCAAAAGTATTTATATTGATAATCAGGATGCAGTGAGAGTTGATGGTAGGATGAGTTATTGATTTGAAGTTATTTCAGGAGTGAGGCAAGACTGTAACCTCTCACCTCTACTGTTTATTATGGACCATTTGCTGAAGGGCATAAACTGACTGGGCAGGATTCAATTAGGTGGAAACCAGGTAAGTAGTCTGGCTTATGCTGAAATGTAGGGAAAATGCATGAAAATCAGCATTTCAAAAACAGGTTACGTCTATAGGGAAGAAATGCAAAAAGTAGGTGATGGTTCGATTCAGTGTTGAATGGTGTAGAAGCAGAGGATGTCACAGTGTTAACTGCTAATAGGGGATCTCGGAGTTGACATGTCCGCAAACAGAGGCTTGTAGGCTAGACTGGATGCTGAAAGGCAAAATAGTTTCAAATTAATATGTAGTATTGGCAAGGCCTTTGGTTTGCTGTGTGCTCCTTTCTTGATATGCTAATAATACAGTGTAATAATGTAAGTTTTGTCAACACCTGAGGTGACCTAAACAGTTGTTTACTTGAGGCCATTTATGTTCTTGTGCCATTGGATTAAGGGATTGCATATCTTATATCCCTGCCAACGGG
Source organism: Meconema thalassinum (assembly GCA_946902985.2). Taxonomy (NCBI): domain Eukaryota; kingdom Metazoa; phylum Arthropoda; class Insecta; order Orthoptera; family Tettigoniidae; genus Meconema; species Meconema thalassinum. Next base: position 158,955,764 of record OX336399.1, on the reverse strand, counting down.
CTAGAAGCAATCTCACTACTGCTAACACTGGTGGCAACTAAACCACACTTCTACCTGTCTGGTAATATAATATAACATACTACTGTGGAATAGATGATTGACTTACTCGCAACTAGTGTTACAAGGCCATGGGTTCATAGCTCGTCTTCAGCTAAGACTTATGAAAGAAAGTCCCATGATATAAAGGAACCTATTTCAACTCGTACAACATTTAAAAGCTACTTCGATAGCATTTGTCAAAATCCAATCTCCAAATTATAATAAAGAAAAAGTAATTTTCTGTCACATATCACGATTACCAGGGACCGGGATACTCAGACAGCTATTCCAATACTTTTGGAAAAGTAAAACCAAAAATCATTGGTTCAATGAAGTCCTAGATGATCTAGATCAGGGCCATCCAGTCCTTGTGCTCTGAGAGCGCAGCCACGCTCGGGGAGCACTGGGCAGTCAAACTAGCGCTCCTCCCCCTACCACCAATACACTGTGGCAGCGAGGAGGCATGAGACAGACGGGTGATGATCGGTCCGCGCTGACTGGATACATACGTACAGTCGTGCGACCGACGTCTTTTGTGGGATTGTTGACATCATACTGATAGGGCCGTTTTGCCATAAAAAAATATACCGCATATACAAATCGAATGGCACTCCGATATATGGAATGTGCAGGAAATGAACGCAAGTGTTAAGTAAAGAATATTGTGATCTATTCCAAACTAAAATTCGAAAATATTAGAGAGAAAAATTCAACAACATTTTACCAATATGAACAAATAATACAGACCTGGAGTGACTTTTTCTTCATCAGTTTTACGAGCTTTTAGTTTTGGAGGAAACAATCTTCTCCAATTTGGGTACAATATTTCTGGACACAGCTATCCGTAAACAATTGTGCTAGTTTCTATCGCTCATCGTCGCACGATGCTTACGTTTGGTAAGCTTAAGAACCGCAAAGAAACGCCCACAAATGTAAGTTGAGCCAAACATTGACAGAACTTAACATGCATATTTATGCAAAAGGGGGTATTCTTCTTGCGGAAAGCTGCTGCTTCAACACTCCTTTTTTTTTGTATGATGTTCAGTCATGACCACTGCAAAACTGATTTACTTACACGCTGTCAACAAAGCGCATTGGACTAGACTACCGACTAATGGATCGGCTGCTCACTTCGGCGCGGCGGGCAGACCGCTCGCTTAGCCAGCCATGCTCTTCCCACCATAACCGAAACTACCACCCACCAAAGCTCTCGGAGCACTGGCTTAGAGGGCGGCCGGAGCGCTGTGTGGATGACCCTGATCTAGATGAATTAGGCTTGACAATGCAACAAATTGAACACCGGGAAGAGAAGAGGATCCTGAGAAACAAAGACGTGAGACCTAGTCCAAAAACTTCTACACGCAAACAATACACCATAACGGACGAAGAACGGGCCGCCAGGTCAGACAGAATGAAACAGTTCTGGGAGAAGAAGAAGAAGCCAAATTTGTAACTAATATTCCTAAGACTTGACTGTACATAGATTGAATATAGTGCTCCAATCACTCCCTAGGGGTTGCATGACCTTGACGTGGTGGGAGTTCTTGCATGATCCTTTGGGCTATGCCGGTGGTAGCATAGCTACTGGTAGGGCCTCCCTTGCCGGACAGGCTAAGGGTGAAAATCCACACTAAAAAGCAACCCAGAACCCTCAAGTCCTCAAAGGCAACAAGGGCGGAGAAGATGGTCTTTGGTACAGCGGAGCTGGCGGAAGAGGCAGCCCAGCTGACCAGGGTTTAGAGGTCAGGACCACCACTGCCTTGTGGACAGAAGTGGGAACTTCAAAGGCTAAGGGAAGAAACCCTGATAGAAAATCAGTAGGCCTGGATTCTTAGAAGGCAGCCCCTTCTCCAGGCTTTGGGTGCTGAAGGCCAATAACCTACACACCCGAGATTACTCCTATTACAGAAATGAATAGAAGCCAGATGGATAAAACGGATTTGACCTTTAGCATGAAATCGGACACGAGAATTGGAATTTGTAACGTATAAACAATGTGGCAGACAGGTAGACTGGCCGAAGTATCTAGGGAGATGAAGCGCTACAGGTTGGACTTACTAGGTTTGAGTGAGATGAGATGAGATGGAGTGGGTTCAGGCAGATAAGGTTTTACGTGACAGTCAATCTCGCGATAATGAGCCACGAGGCCCCCTTTTTATGTGGAATCCAAAGCACAGGACATGGCTTTTAACCTTTGAAAATCTCACGTGCATTGACTGGGAATCAAACCCGGTCCGCCGTGGTGAGAGGCCAAGAGCTTGACCGCTGCATCCCTCTCTCCCCTTGCCCTACAGAGAGTATCACCCTGAAAAAAAAAAAAAAAAAACATTTCAAGGAGACTAACTGTGGGATTTGAACCCTTCGACCTTGCACGTTAACGAGCCATCAGTCCAGGTCAATAATATCTACTGTATATTGTACCGACAGCAGTGGCTACGCTGGCTAAAGCGCAGCGTTAGGCAATGGGGTCAAACTCTCTGTTGACTCGGTAGACGCGTGGGTTCGAGCCCCACCTTCGGCCATCCTTGAAATGGTTTTCCGTGGTTTCCCATTTTCTTCAACACCAGGCAAATGCTGGGACGGTACCTTCTGACAGGCCACGGCCACTTCCTTCCACATCCTTGCCTAGTTTCATTCATCTTCATCCATTCCACCTCTCATCCTGACGTGCAGGTCGCCCACGGGCGTCGACTAGAAAGACCTGCACTCGGCCTCTAAGAAGGCCACACGACAACAACAAAAAAACTTTATATTGTTTTTTGAATGAAAGAAAGCATATTTTATTGAAAGTATTTTAAAATATTATTTTGTATCTAAAATACATTTTGGGAGTATTTTGCCTAATTCTGACTATACTACCGGTATGTTAGTAGCCTGCAGTGTGCTTTTTATTCCAGAATTGGATTTCCACTCTAAGTTTGACTGCGATATGATGACAACGGTTCAATGATTGTTACCTGTTAGAAGCAAAGTAGGATTCATTTTCTTATGGTATATTTAGGATAAATGCATACATCCACCCTCTCATCAGGCCTGGTGTGGTAGCTATGTAGAGATAAAACGGTTAGCTGAGGAGAGGGTGCCATGGAGATCTGCATCTAACCAGTCCAAAGACTGAAGACTCACACACAGCACGTGGTAGTGTAGTATTTATTATGTTGAGGGTTAGGAAGGAGGTGGATCCGGGCTTACGTTAGGAAGCATTCTGGCATGCGCCTGGAGTAGATATGGAAAACCACTGAAAACCACTTCCATGGTGGCTGAAATTCTAATTGAACCCAACTTTTTCCCAGTTTTGCCTCTAAGTGAAGCCCGTTCCAGCCCTCAGATGAGAATTAAATGCCATGGCAGAGCCGGGAATCGAACCAGAACCTCAGGGGTACCGCCAAGAATGCTAGCCACTACACCACACTAGGCAGAATAAATGGAGGGCAAAGCCTCATTCAGGCCTAACAGATGGGGATGCCCCTTGTCAAAACTACTGGAGTGAATGGATAAGCATTGGTATTTAAGTAGAAGGTATCCCTGGAAGAGTACCAATCTACAAATCATTTGAATAATACTCTGTGGGGAAGGCGTAAAAAGGAAGCCTTAAATAGTTTTGGGGTGTAATAAGGGTTGGTTTAGTTCAGAACAAAAGTCACGGAAAATGTATTTACAGTATGAACATATTCAGCCTATAATACTTCTCGTGGTGTTGGGGTGATGCGGCTGCCTCTCACCCGGAGGTCCCGGATTCGATTCCCGGCTCCGTCAGGTTTTAGAAACTGACGTGAGTGCTGGAACGAGGTGCACTCAGCCTCGTGAGGACAATAGAGTAGCTGTCTGACAGTGAGGCAGCGCCCCGGTCACGAAAACCAAGATTAACGGCCGAGGGGACCCGATGCGCTGACCACGCGTCACCCCAATATCTGCAGGCCAAATGGTTGGGCAGCGGTCACTTGGTCGGCCTAGGCCCTTCAAGGGCTGCAGTGCCAGGGGTTACTTATAATACTTACAATGGAACAAACTCTTACTGAGATACATTCTAAATGCTGCCCTATCAAGAAATTGTGTATTCTCTGAGACGCACTGTGATAAAGTGATATATACATTTCCTCAATCACACTCCTTACTTCTCTGCAATTTTCAGTTTAATGTTTATTGTTCTCCAAAATTCGTGGCTAAATGGTTAGAATGCTAGACATTGGCCCGATGGGCTCCAGGTTTGATCCCCGGTTGGACCATGCAGATTTTAATCTCCAATTAATTCTCCAGGATTGAGGACTGGGTGTGTGTGATGTAATCATCATTTCATTCTCATTATGACAGGCTGGTCGCCTATGGACACCTACACCAGAACTTCAGGAGGCCACACAACATTTAAAATATAGTTGTTGTGGTCACCCTAACTTCACTTCTTAATCAGCACCTAATTCTACGCAGAACAATGAACAGGCTAAAATTTGCGAAATCACCCGAGTGGTGACCAAACAAGGTCCACTAAGTCTGACAGAGCAGTCACAGCTAACCTCCTCTCACCAGTGCCATAAGCATTGACGTCAACTATTGTTGTTATTCTGACAACATGAAACCGTTAACGACGACAGTCTTTTATATAATACAGCTTGCGACTGCACGTAACTTTTAATACAACAGCCTTGTGACTTAGAGATGTTGAGTGTATTTTGACTTCCTTTGTACCTAGTTTCATGGCAAATGCTCTCTAATCATTTTTTCTAATGGATAAGTCGAAAGGGCTGCTGTCTTGAATGTATTAAGCTAAGGAATTTTTAAAATTTGGGCCTTCTAAGTATCATATAGTCACCAACCTCTTGACCGAATTTCTTTACTGTAGCTTTATTAATTCTTTCTTTCTTTCTTTCTTTCTTAGTTTACCCTCCAGTTACGCTTTTCCCATGGATTCAGCGAGGGATCCCACCTTTATTGCCTCTCGGGCAGTGTCCTTGAAACATTGGATGGGGGATACAACTGGGGAGGCGGGACTATCACCTCGCCCAGGCGACCTCACCTGCAAAGCGATCAGGGGGCCTCATGAGGGCTGGGGAAGAATGGGAGGGATAGGCAAGGAAGAGGGAAGGAACCGCCCGAGGCCTGACAGTAGGTACCATCCCGGCATTTGCCCGAAGACGAAGTGGAAAACCACTTCGAGGATGGCCGAGGTGGGAATCGAACCCCCTCTACTAATTTGGAGCAACCCGAGGCTGAGTAGACCCCGTTCCAGACCTCATACCACTTTTCAAATTTTGTGGCAGAGCCGGAAATCGAACCTCAGACCTCCGGGGTGGCTGCTAAGCACGCTGACCACTACACCATGGAGGTGACTTAGCTTTATTAATAACATTAAAATAGCGCACAAGCATGCAGAGTTACGACATAAAGGTCACTCATATTCACGGGCGTAACTTTGTCTTCAATATTTGAGGGGGCGAGTAGAATGCAGAGGTCGGCAGGAAACGATACTAACTCAGAGAACACCACTGTCGACATGAGCCTTCAAGGAGAGTTTATTATTATTATTATATTGTTATTACTTTAGGGCTTGGAATATCATGGGCTTCAGAATCGAGCAGGCTTGAATAGAGGGAGGGGCCCAGACTCACTGAGGAAGTTGGTATATTGACTCAATTAAATTTCCAAACAAATACAGTACCGGCATTACATTTTCTGATAGAGCTATATTCAATGTAAGTTATCCGAAACTTGTGAATGGACTGCAAAATATTACAACGAGAACATGCAAAGTATTTCGTAAGTAACTATTAAAGTTTAAGTTTCCGAAGTTTTTGAGTCTTTACATACCGGTAACGTTGAAGTCTAAATAACCTTTGCCCAGTCTGACTTCTAGTTCATACCGTTGTGAAAGACTTTCGACTTATTCTTATGATGAGACAAAATTTAAATGCTTTTCAGTCGGTCAACACATTTAAATTCGTTTAAGACAACATTTAAAAATGGCTTCCAACACGATAATAATCTTACGATGAGAGTAAATTTTTCGCTCAGCTAGAACGAAAATGACATTTAAAAAACACATTATAAAAAATAAAACGAACAAAAGCAAAAAAAGTCCTCTCGGCACGCCGGAAGGCGGAGGTAGATTTCACTGGACAAACTTGGGGATAGGCGAAAATAGGCATAATATGCAAGTTTTCGTAGAAGGATAAGACCTCATTTATTCCGAGAAGGTATTTTATAATTGGAGCTTAATTAACTTTGTTTTTCGTCATTTTATGCTTATTTTAAACATTTTATTGTCTTATGGGAACGGTAACCTTCTTGTCATTTGGGGTCCATTTTTATACTTGTGGTAACACTGTCCTTATGCAAGGTTTCGACACTGATGTGTAACTATGTAACGGTCTGTTACTTCTTCACGCAAAATTATATCTCCAGCAGAGATTTTGGTTGGTTCCGCAGTTTAGGGGCTGCGACAACGCGGTCATGTAACCCCGTGTACTTTGGGATGGCTGTATTAGTCTGTAATTCAGGTAAGGACTGCAGACGGTCAATTTCAAGCAGTAATTCCTAATGTTGCTACCAGGTACTACCGTCAACGACACCTAGCTGTGAACTTGGCTACTAGATGCCACCGTAACCAGCAACTCGCAACGAACGTTGGAACTTCCCCTCCAAAGGAAAGCATACTGAGGGATTTTTAGCGCTCTAAGAAAATCCAACGACTTCGGCCGGCTTTGAACTCGCGACCTTGGGCATAGAAATTCAGCATGCTACCAGTTACGTCACCGAAGCCGCTTCACACTTAGTCAGATGGAAATCTGAATCTGATCTCGTGCAAGTGCGTTGTCATGGCAACGTCTGATGGCTCATCCCTCATCAATTTAGTAGTGTTGCCATGGCAACCTCTGATAGCTCTTGGAATTTTCTTATAATTCCGAAATAATTTTTCTCATCCCTTGGCATAATGGTGGGTCATATCAAAAATTCTCTCAGACAAAAGATTTAGGTAATTATTAGGGGAATATTGTCCATTTTGTACGGTTTTGTTATTGTGCCTATTAAGAGAGATATGATTAATGTTTCCCAAAAAACCCACTTTTTCCCACCCCTTTGGTCAATGGTTGGTGCTATAAAAAAACTCTTCAAACATAAATGTTTGGGCTTTATTCGACACATAGTATGAATGTTGAACGGATTCGATATTTCACATATTATGAGAGTTATAGCAATATTTCACTTTTTCGAAAAAAGACCCCCATTTTCACCCCCTTGGACCGATTTAGCCCAGTAACGAACTCTACCGAGATTTTATAGGTATACATATTCGGTAAAAAATTCAAAGTGATTGGTGAAAAATTACGGCAGTTATCGTGTCCACAAGAAACTGATATATATATATATATATATATATATATATATATATATATATATATATACATACATAAATTATATATAAACTTTTGAACTGACGGTGGTTTTGGGGTCTGGGGGATGTGAAACGCGAAGATATGTCGAAATTTTCCGGAAGTCGAAACATGGGACCTATTGCAATAGTTAGCTTTCTAATGAAATCTACCTAAAAGAACATTTTCATTTGAGACTGATTTGCCTTTCAGCATCGAGACTAGTCTGTAAGCCTCCGTTTGTGAACAAGTCACCTCCATGTAGCCCTGATAGCAGTTGGCAATACGGTCCTCTCTGCTTTTCGGTCTCTTACTTTGAAATCGTTGAAAATTGAATCCAACCATCGCCTCCTAGGTTTACCTCTGCTTCTCTTACCCTCTACAGCCGAGCTCATTAACTTCTTAGGTAATCTCTACTCTTCAGGATGTGAGTCGGCTCATACGAACAACTTCATCTAACGTGTTCATTGCTAACTTAAACTTTATCCCTTTATTATGAGTATCTTCATGCCATTGCTCCCATTTATTCATCACAGCAATCATTCCTGACTTTACCAAGCTCTCACTTCCTTACAACATGGTCGGTCTAAACACTAAGGGATGTAGAGAGTCTACACCAACGTCCTTCTTACAGAATTGGCCTACTGTAGATCGCAACTGAAAATTCACCTCATTGGCTTTTATGCACCTCGACTATTTCTTCCCCCATACGACCATCCTGAGAGAATATGCAGCCCAAGAACTTAAAATGGTCTACCTACTCCAATTTAGTTCCCATCTAGCATTCTATTTTTTGCATTTCTTCCTTACAGATGTAACCTTAGTTTTTGAAATGCTGATTTTCATGCCATTTTTCCTACATTTCAGCATAAGTCTGACTACTTATCTGGTTTCCACCTAATTGAATCCCACCCAGCCAGTTTATGCCCTTTAGAAAATGATCAATAGTAAAGAATAGTGGTGAGAGGTTACAGCCTTGCCTCACTCCTGTAATAACTTCAAATCAATAACTCATCGTACCATCAGCTCTCACTGCATCCTGATTATCAATATAAATACTTTTGATTGCCTGTAGCAGCCCTCCCTCGATACTATAATACCTCAGGATGCTTAGCATCTTCTCCCTGGTTACCCCATAGTATGCCTTCTCTAGATCTACAAAACACAAGCTCAACTGTCTATCCCTCTCGCAGCATTCCTCAATAACTTGGCGCATATTAAAAAATTGATCTTCATATCCTCGTTGTGGTCTAACGCCACTCTGGTTTTCATCCATCTTATATCCAAACTCCTTTCAATACCTGTGTACACTTTGCTCAGGACACTTATCAAATAAATGCCTCTATAATGGTTGCAATCTTTCCTGTTACCTTGCTTTAAATTGGGTTGATTACAGATTTTGTCCAGTCAGAGGGTACCTTTCCTAATTCCCATGCCAATTCTATTATCCTATGCAACCATTTCAGCCCTGATTTTCCACATACTTAACTATGTCTGGCTGAATTCCATCTACTCGTGCCACTTTGTGGGATTGTAGTTTATTTACCACCCTCTTTACTTCCTTAAGCGTTATCCTGTTTCCATCCTCATTCTCCTCTTGCATAATCTCAAAATCTGTCACATTGCCAGTTAAGTCTCCATTAATATTCATCAAGTTTTCAAAGTATTCCTGCCATCTTCCCAGTGCTTCCTTGGTATCTACAATGAGTTTCCCTGAATTATCCAGGACACTACTCATTTCTCTCTTTCCTCCATTTCTAAGATTCTTTATAACACTCCTGAATGGTTTTCGTGCCACTTGACACAACTTTTCTAATTTATATCCAAACTCCTCCCATGATTTCCTTTTGAACTCGACTACATTTTGATGAGGAGCGTGATGGTACAGTGATCAAGCTGCTTGCCTCTCACGAAGGCTCACCGGGTTATATTCCCGGTTAGTGCATGTGAGATTTTTTAAGGTAAAATGTCACCTCCGTTGGTTCGGATTCCTCGCTAAAAGGAGGTCCCGCGGCTCATGAAGCGAGACTAACGGTCATCTAAAACTTCAAGCTTCCTTTCTACTATCATTTGTTTGGTTTTGTTCCTTTCCACTACAGCTGTTGTTGAATCTTTTAGTGGCTTTTCGACATCGTTGTTATACAGCCCCATGTATTCATGTGAGGATTGGAAAGGAGGAGGCCGTGGCCTTAAGTCTGTAACCATCCCGGGATTTTCCTGGAGTAGAAGTGGGAAACCACAGAAAATCACTTCCAGGATGACTGAGGTGGGAATCGAACCATCCTTTCTTCAGTTTTGCCTCTCGAGGCTGAGTGTTCCAGCCCTGAGACCAGAATTAAAATTTCTTGACAGGGCCGGGAATCGTACCCGGACCTCCAGGGCGACAGCCAAGAATGCTAACCGCTGCAAGTAGGGCGGCAAAAATCTAAGCACTGTTGTACGATGTTGGCTCGTGAAAGATCTCTCATATTACATTTTGTGATTAGAGTCTAAAATTAATTAAATCTCAGTCACATGTAGCTCAGTAGAGTTCTGGTTTTCACTACCAGATGGCAGTGTTAAACAGAACGTTGAAATTGGAGTTTAGATCACCTCAATGGATCCAAGTCAAAAGGTCTATATCTTGCTGTTTGGGAAGCAAACGTTGTGTCGCTTCTTTAATGATGCACATTTCACATTTTCCAGTGTAAATTGCTAACGCATGTCTGCCGCTACAGGTTCCTCACAAATGTTACAAAATAATACAGTTCTGTCAGTCCCATGAAGGGCCTAAGCCTTCCAAGCGATGAGCCATTTGGCCTCAGATATTGGGGTGATGCGTGATCAGCTCATCGGGTACCCTCGGCCGTTAATCTGGGTTTTCGTGACCGAGGCGCTGCCTCACTGTCAGACAGTTACTCAATTGTCCTCACGAGGCTGAGTGCACCTAGTTCCAGCCCTCATGTCGGTTCTAAAATGCCTGATGGAGCCGGGAATCGCGCGGTACCCCAACACCATGGGACCGGCCTAATTACATTTTATTGTTACATATTAGATCATAATGACATTTTATTTACATATATTTTTTAAATGTAAAATTACATATTCTGTCTCTTACTGTAAAAAAATACATTAATTAATGAATCGATTATTACGATACCATTTGTACAAAACTATAGATAGATTGATAGTTTCCAATCGATTGTTGCAAATCGGGAGATCATCATCATCATCATCATCATTTCCCCTTATCCAGCTTCTGCCGGGTCGGGGTATTTATGGCACTTCTCCACTTTCCTCTTTCCTTCCACCATTCTTCTTCCACGATCTTGTCCCAGTCCAGATTTCTTTTTCTCACGCTGTTCTTCACTGAATCAATCCACCTTGTTCTAGGTCTTCCCCTTGCTCTCTTACCCTTGCACTTTGCCTCCAGCATCTGTCTTGGTATTCTATTTTCCTCCATCCTCTTTACATGTCCAAACCACCTTAGTTTATTCTTCTCAATTCTCTCATTTAGTTTTCCCATCCCAACTTCCTTCCTAACATCTTCATTCCTCACTCTGTCTTTCCTTGTCTTACCTATCATACTTCTTAGGAATTTCATTTCACTGGCTTGGATTCTACTCTCTTGCCTGCTTGTCAGGGTCCAAGTCTCAGCTGCATACGTTAATATGGGTACATAGTACATTTTATACATTACCTCCTTGCTTTTCCTTGGTACTTCCTTATCCCAAACAAGTTTTCTTACACTTTGATAGAATGCATTGCTCTGCTGTACCCTCCTGCCAATCTCCATGTCCAACCTACCAGTTTGCAACAATTCACTTCCTAGGTATTTGAACGTGTCCACAATTTCCAAACTCTGACTTCCAATTTTCACAATGCCCTTTCCTTGTCTTTCCCCTCTTGTCATCACCATGGTCTTGCTTTTCTCTATACTGATTTTCAGGCCATACTTCTGAATATTTTCGTTCAGTGCATCTAGTTGTTTTTGAACTTCTTCGGTGTTCCTTCCCCAGACCACAATATCGTCTGCAAATAATAGTAACTTCATTTCTTTATGTCCATATGCTTCCTTTGTTTCCTTTACAATTTCATCCATTACCATTATGAATAAAAGAGGTGACAGCACACTCCCCTGTCTTAGTCCAGTCTTGTTCCTAAACCAATCTGTCTTTCCAACAGGGGTCAGAACCCTGCTAACACAGTTGTTGTACATTGCTTGCACCATTTCCAACATTTCTCTTCCCAGTCTCTTCTTAACCATGGTTTCCCATACCTTCTCTCTGGGGACACTATCATATGCCTTTTCTAGATCTATGAAAGTCATGATCAAATCCTCTCCATATTCCCAGTTCTTTTCCATCACCTGCCTCAAGCTAAAGATTGGGTCCACTGTGGATCTTCCACTCCTGAAGCCATACTGTTCCTCTTGCAACTCTCCTTCCACCTTTCTTCTCATTCTTCTTTCTAATATCCTTTCCAGTATTTTTACTATCTGTGATATGAGGGTGATCCCTCTATAGTTATCACACACTTTCTTGTCCCCTTTCTTAAACACTGGTATTATTAGCCCTTTCACCCAGTCTTCTGGTACACATTTCCGTTTCCACACACACTATAGCAGTCGATACAGCCATTGCATACCAACAGGTCCAGCAGCCTTTATCATTTCTACACTGATCTCATCCACCCCTGTTGCTTTTCCCATCTTCATCTTCTGTACTGCTAATTCTACCTCCAGCATTGTTATATCATCTTCTGTTATAGAGTCGTCAGGCTGTGTCACTTCGATCTCACCAGTACAATTGCTCACGTTCAATAGCTTATCGAAATACTCCTTCCATCGTCCCTTTATCTCTTCCGGGTGTGTTAACAACTCTCCATCTTCCTTTTTCACCAGCTTTGTAGTAACCCTTTCTTTCCTCTTACTTCTTAGAAGCCCATACAGCATCCTTTTACTGCCACTTACATCTGTTTCCATTCTTCGTGTAAATTCTTCCCAACTTTTCTTCTTTTCTTCTCCTACCACTTTCTTACACCTCCGTTTGCTGTCGTGATACTTCCTTTTGCTTTCTTCTGTTTGATCTCGGTTCCATTCTTTCCATGCAGACTTCTTTTCTTTCACTGCTTTCCTCACTTCCTCATTCCACCACGGTGTCTCCTTCTCTTTCACTCTTGTTGACGTCCTACCACAAGCACTCTCTGCTGCACCAGCAAATGCCTTTTTAAAGTGGGACCATTCCTCTTCTACATTTTCCACTTCAGTAACTGGGATTTGTTGCTTCAATCTCTCCTGAAAATCTTCCTGTACAGCTTTGTCTTTCAATTTCCATACTTTTATTTTGCTTTCTCTGATCTCCTTTAGGTTTTCCAATTTTCCCCATCTAAATTTTGCCACCACAGTTCTATGGTCCCCATCAAATGCTTCTCCTGGTAAAGCTGTCACATCCATCAGCTTTCTGCGATTTGTCCTTTCCACCAGGAAGTAGTCAATTACTGATTTTGTTCTTCTATCACCCCACCCATATCTCGTAATTTTCCTGCTGTTTTTCTTCCGAAACAATGAATTACCCACTATCAGTCCATTCCTTTCACAAAAGTTTACAAGTTCCTCTCCTTCCCGGTTCTTTTTCCCATATCCATATGGTCCAACGACTTCTTCCTTTCCTTGTCTCTCATTTCCGACTTGTGCATTCATATCTCCCATGATCACCACTTCTACATCTGAGATTACTCTTTCTACATCCTCCAGGAATACTTCAATATCTTCTTCTCTGTTTCCAGTCTGTGGTGCATACACTTGTATGAAGTCCATCACGTCATTCTTCATCTTCATTCTAATTTTCATTATTCTGTCACTCACACACTCTACCACTTCAACATACTCCTCCAGTTGTTTCGAGGTTATCAGTCCCACGCCATTTTTTGCCTCTTGGCCACCACTCCAGTATAATGTATATCCTTTACTCAATTTCTTCCTTCCTTTACCTTTCCATTCCACTTCACTCAGCCCCATCATTCCAACCTTCTCCCTCTCCATGAAGTCTACCACCTCCTCCACCTTGCCTGTCAGGGTCATGACATTCATGATTCCCACTTTCATTTCGGTTACTGGTCGCCCATTTCTCATAATGGGTACCCTCGGCCGTTAATCTGGGTTTTCGTGACCGAGGCGCTGCCTCACTGTCAGACAGTTACTCAATTGTCCTCACGAGGCTGAGTGCACCTAGTTCCAGCCCTCACGTCGGTTCTAAAATGCCTGATGGAGCCGGGAATCGCGCGGTACCCCAACACCATGGGACCGGCCTAATTACATTTTATTGTTACATATTTGATCATAATGACATTTTATTTACAAATATTTTTTAAATGTAAAATTACATATTCTGTCTCTTACTGTAAAAAAATACATTAATTAATGAATCGATTATTACGATACCATTTGTACAAAACTATAGATAGATCGATAGTTTCCAATCGATTGTTGCAAATCGGGAGATAATACAATATAATAGTCCAACTAGTTATTGACTGAAGGTTTTATAATTTACTGACTATTTTAAACTTCGTCAATAAGGCTTTCACTTTCTCTAAGTCATTCAGGTTATTTTTGCTTAAATTAACCCATATTATATCCAATCCATACGTTGCAATTGGCGTAATTTTTGCTTTAAAGAGTCTCAGTGCCGATTGCAAAGACATATCCCTGAGATGACTAATGTCGTTCATTGACCTGACAGCACAGATCATTTTATCTTTGATGTGACGTGTAAATAATTTCCCTTGTATTTGCAAAGTAATTCCTAGATATTTGTAATGACTGGTTTGAAGCAAAGGTTCATTTCTGAGGTAAAGAATGTCATCTTTGGCAGTTCTTCCGCCCTTTCTGAATATCATTGCTACCGTTTTCTGAAGGTTTATTTCAAGATCATTGGTTTGGGCCCATATTGCAAGTTGATTCAAGCTGTCTTGTAGCTCTTCTCTTGACGACGAGGTCAGAGCCAAATCATCGACATATATGATGATTTTTACTTTCTGGGAACGTAAGAGATATACCACATCTGCAGTCACGGCATTAAATAGAAGAGGACTTCGAGGGTCACCCTGAAATACTCCCATTGTTTGATCGATAGGATTAGATATAGTTATTCCGTTATCTATTTCTACCTGGTTGTTATGTAGAATATCCTTAATCAATCTGATGATGTAGTGGTGCTACAGACCAATAATTTCTATGAGTTCCTTTACTAGTATGCTTCTATTAAAGCGGTCGAAGGCCTTAGAGAAGTCTATGAAGACTGCATATACTTTCTGTTTTGGAAGCCTTAAAGTGTCCTGTACTATGTCGAGCAAGTAATTGACAGCTTGCAGTGACGATCTCTGCTTGCGGAAGCTAAACTGCTCTTCCGGAATTTTATCGTCTATCAGTTGTGTCAGTCTTGTTGTAAATATTTTCATCATAAATTTGAAGAGAGTATCTTCCATTAGGATCACTGGAGTCACCGTTCCCTTTATACAGCATTTTTATTCTGGATCGTCTCCATGAGTCTGGTATCCTTCCCTGACATAAGCATTCGTTCATAAGATCGGTCCACGTTCCCACGAGCATCGGTGTGGCTTCTTTAAGATGTTCATTATAAATCGAGTCTGGCCCACATGCCTTTCTATCTTTACTGATTTCTATTGCAAGTGAAAGTTCCTCTACTGTGATGGGATCGAAAGCACTTATGTGAGGGTCAGTGTATGGTCTGGTGTCTTTTTCTTGCAAAACGAGACCAAGGTATTGTTCCCATGTTTCAATTAGTATGTCCTTTGGAAATTTTGGATGTATGGGTTTCAGTGCTCTGAAGGGATCCTGTTCAATTTCTTCAATTAGTATTTCCTCCTTCTTTTCTAAAAATACTTTCTTAGCCTTTTTGATGATGATCTTATAGTGTTTCCGTAGATCTGCATATGTTTTCAGTGTTGCTTCCGTTTCCTGCTTTCTCACAGCGTGAAGAGCATTGATTGTTCGTTTCCTTATTTAAAAGCATTCTTCATTAAACCATGGCTTGGCTTTCCTCGGTCTTTCTTCAACTCAATGCGCAGAATTCCGCATGGAATTCTCTAATTTCCATAGTGCTTCATCAATGTTTCCTTCAATTATGGTATCATGTATGTCTGAGACCTTAATTGTTTGCAATTTGGTGAGATCCAATTTCCTCGATACTTTGCTTTTGGTTGTTAGCAAAGGAGTCATCGGTATTCCCTGATAGAGAACTGTGGCAATGGGTAGGTGTTTTCTGATGGTGACATTGTCAATCACATGCTGTTGGAGAATGGTGAAACCCTTATTAATGAATACGAGGTCAATTGTACTTGACCCATTTTGACATATGTAGGCCTATGTTTTTGTTTCTTTATTGTTAGTCAGTGTCAGGCCTTCTTGTTCCATGTAATGCAGAAGTGTGGACGTTTTACGAGAAGGTACATCAATGCGACAGTTGAAGTCACCAGCTACTATTAGCGCATCATTTCTCGCTACATGACTTATCACTACAGTTAGATCATCTATTAAATCTTCTTCTCGAAAATCTGGTTGAAAGTACGCATAAATTATGTATAAAATTTGTGTCTTCACGATTAGTATGTTGTTTGTTCGGTGCTTCACTGTAAAAGGATATAGGCTGGGTTTCAGCAGACAAGAGATACCTCCTTTAGGCCTGCCAATGTTACTTTTGATGGCGGTATTATGGACGCAGTAAAAACCGTTTGTTCCCCAGTCTTCTGTAAGAAAAGTCTCTGTTAACAGTACTATGTCATAATTAATAAAAATATTATTTAGAGCTAGTTGTAATGCGTTTTTTATACCTTCAATGTTCCATAGACTAATCCTTAATTTATGTTGCCTTTCTGCTATATTATTACTAGAAGTTCTAATTTCTTGTACTGGACACTCGTTTTTTCGCACTTGATTATGCGAGTCGTACTCCCTCGAAAAAGGGGTGACGAAAGGAAAAACGTTTAACCAGTATGCGTTCCGGCCAGATTTCTGGTGTCATTGCACTTTCCTTGTCCTCAAATGGAATGCCTATTTTGAATGCTTTGCTTTTTCCTCTTGTTTCTATTTGCTCACATAATATTTCCCCCAGTATGCCTATGTTTGTGAGGTGTGAAATAAGTGTCTTTGCTTCAGTTGTTGAATGAAGTCTGCCTTTGAAAAGCCATGCTTTACGCTCCACTGCTCTTAGGTTACAAGTTATATCAAAAGGTTTAGTCCCCTGAATTCCTAAGTGTCTTGGTGAGGGAGTTCTCTCCACTTCTGCTATAGTATATTCTTCATTATCCTCCCTTAGTATGGAGTGATGTTCATTTTTACTACCTGGATCCCTCTCATCCTGATTCTGGAGATTGTCAGAGTTTCTGTGGCTGTTGTTGGGCTTTTGAAAGCTTTGCTGTGCAGTCGGTGGGTTTGGAGCTTTCCCTTTTATTACTGAAGGTCTCTGATTGAAAGCTGTCAAGAATTCTGTTTGTTGCAGTTGCGTTTCAAGCAGCAGTGATATTTTCTGCATCATAGTTTCTGAGACTTGGTCCATTTTAGTTTTCAGCTCCTCATACGTTTCCCTGTTTTGATTTATAGATTTCATATTCTGATCACATGCACCAACCATGTCTTCGGTAGTTGCTTGTGTTGCCATTTCGCATATCTGTTTTGTGGAGGAAGCGTTTTTCTTTCATTGGTTATCTTCCTGTTTCGTGGAATCCGATGATCTATTGTCCCTTGAAAGACATAGTCTTGTATGTTTAGATATATTTTTTGCCATTTCATCCATTTTCTTGCACATTTCTGCACGCATCTCTTCTAGTTCTTTTTGCATGCTTCTTCCCTATCTATATAGAGTGAAGTCCTGTTCACAATTAAAACATAACCATAAATGTTTTGATTTTTTCTTACTAGTTGACTTTAGTG
The DNA here is from genome assembly GCA_946902985.2 of Meconema thalassinum. NCBI lineage: Eukaryota > Metazoa > Arthropoda > Insecta > Orthoptera > Tettigoniidae > Meconema > Meconema thalassinum. Next base: position 158,938,430 of record OX336399.1, on the reverse strand, counting down.
CGTTAAATTGGCCTTGCTGCAATTCCGCACACGATAGATGATGCCATCTCTGGCATGGCCAGTCACTGGTCCCAGCTGTTTCGTTTTCTTCTACCCTATTTTTGCACACAGAGCAGAAATCAAGTGTATTGTCATCCACTCCAGTTGGAACATTTATTTTGTATCTGAACTGGTATCGAAAATACTGTTCATGAGTATTTTGTATTTTCAAAATACACAAAATACATTGAAAAATTCATTGTTTTGGGTGATTTTTAGTTCAATCCTCCATCATCTTCCTGTCTCATAACTTGAGTTAATTGCTAGACATGACACAGGCAAGTTTGAGAACAATACAACTGTTCTAGCATCACACCACCCTTCTGAGACTATGTGCAATGCTGTATATTTAGGATGCATTTAGAACAAAATCTCTTGAGGAATGTCTGCCGGATGCTCTGTTACCAGTGTCGTTAATCTTGGAAACATTTCCAACCAGTAGCCTCAGGCTACCTAACTATGGAATTCCAAAATGTAAGTAGTTGTCTGAACCTGTTCACTAGAATTCTCCAAAATTCCCAGAAGTGCTCTCATAAGGGCTGTACAAAATGGGGCAAGCTGTTTCATTTGAGGAACTTGGGACATTGTGGTCATTTACAGTAGTCCCATGTACTTGGTTACACGTGGAATTTGTCTGATGACCTGTGTTATTGTAGAATCTGTAGTAGTGTGTGTATTTGTAATTCAGGTGAGGTGGCCGTGGCCTTAATTTAGGAACCATCCCGACATTTGTGTGGGGTATAAGTGAGAAAACAACAGAAAATCACTTCGAGGTGTCTCACTCTTCTCTCCCTAAGCTGAATATACCCTATTCCAGCCCTCAGGGCCAGGATTAAATTTCTAGGCAGAGATGGTAATCGAACCCGGACCTCAGGGATGAGAGTCACGAATGCTAGCGACTGCGCCACGAGCCACCGTAACATAAGTATAAACCAAACAAAATTCCGTGGCACTGCAGCTCTACCAAGCGACCGCTGCCCAGCCATTTAGCCTGGAGATTATGAGACGACATGCGGTCAGTGCGCCGGGTTCCCTTGGCCATTATTCTTGGTCTCCATGACCGGTGCACTGCCTCACTGAGCTGAGTGCACCCCGTTCCAGCAATCCCTAATGGAGGCGCGAATCGAACCCGGGACTGGCTGCAAAATATGTATGCCGGTTGTTATGGGTACGCCTAAATCTTGATCGTAAGCCCCATGTATGTGTTTTAATTTTTCTGATAACGTGTCTTTGTGTGGTGTCTGTAATAGTTTGCGTGGATGAATTTATTATGGTCTAGAAATGAGCAGATGCCCCAGGACTTGAAGTATGTTGCCATTCCGTCATGTGCCTAGACGGAGAGAGGGAAAAATCCAAACACCAAACTGAGAATGGTTGCTGTCAATGCAAGAATTCGAAACGCGAATCTTATCTCTTAAATTTCCTTGGTTAGTTGTCTATGTTAACAAAAGATAATAATAATAATCAAATGTATGTCTACCCCTTATTGTTCCCATTTCAATGGGTTCGGGGATGGATTGCAATGATGTTTTTCTTTCCTGTGGTGAGTGATTTTACGGCCGGATGCCCTTAATGATGCCAACCTCATGAGAGGAGATAATGAGAGATGAAATGATTGAAGGTTAATGAAATTAGGTAAGGTGTTGGAAGGAAGCGGCCGTGAGGTGCTTCTCTATAGAATGGAACCTTGCAATCGCCGCGTGATGGCCGGACCACTGTGTGTAGGTACCTGTCGAGCAAGGCGTTAGCAGCAGCGTAGTGCCCAATTCGTTTGCACCATCGTAGGAAGTTTTGGTACACTCGCTGTAATTTACCCTCGCTGATATATCATCGGTTCAGTTATTTTGTTCTCGAAAGCCTCCAGAGTACGCGGATTGTTTCTCGATACTTTTGTTTGAGGTTCCGCCCGCAAGGCGTTGAAACTTATGAATAGATTTACGGTAAGACTTCTTGAGAAAATAAGTTTCCACTTGGAAATTTCGATGTTTTGTTCTATACCTAACCCTGTTCACGGGATACGAGATAGGCTACAGTACTTCACCACAAGTCTTAACTCTCCCAAGTAAGGTATCATGCCAGCTCCGAATGCTATGACAGCATCTAGAGCTTCCTGATCCGCTCTTGTGTAATCGGTAGATGCTAGCCATCTGGCCGTAACGTATTGCTCTCCACCTGTCACACGGGCCTGGTGAGGTTCCGTTCTTTGGAGAAGAACGTCATCCGTGCTGTTGGGGCGGCATGCCTGCCTCACACCTGGAGGCCCCGAGTTCGATTCCCAGCTTCGTCAGGGATTTTAGAAACTGACGTGAGAGCTGGAACGGGGTGAACTCAGCCTCGTGAGGGCAATGGAGTAGCTGTCTGACAGCGAGGCAGCGCCCTGTCGAGGTGACCAAGATTAACGGCTGAGGGAACCCGACGCGCTGATCTGCAAGCCAAATGGCTGAGCAGCATTCGCTAGGCCTAGTGCTATGGGGATTTGGTTTGGTTTCTTTTCACTGTAGAAGGAACCCACGGAAAAGTATTTGAAGGGCGGTGTGGATCGAGCCCACGTCTCCCAAAGTCCGAGTCCCAGCTGCCGTTGTCTGTTGGTAATAATGATAATAAAAATTGACCCAACCTTTCCAGGTCTGGATAACTACAACCCTGAAGAGGTAGGATCATTTAATTTAATTTTAATGTATTTATTTATTTATTTATTTGGTTGTTTATAATGTGTTGTCAATTGGACTGTGTTGTTCCTTGGTACAGATGTCTTTCAGCAGCGCTGTAGGATCTCAGAAGGCAGTCCTGAATGATATGCCTCACTTTTTGTCTGTCAGCACTACAATCGTAGCAAGAAGGTACTACTCAGGCAACACTGAAAAATAGCTTGTAATATGTCAATACACACTAATACAGCCATCACAATAACACACGTCATCAGACAAATTCCTTACACACCCAAGTACAAGGGGCTACATGTCCACGAAGTCCCAAAGCCCCTAAATGAATCAACAACAATAACAAACTATTTATCAAACTGGGGCACATTATTCAGAGATAGAACAGCTGGACAGTGGAGAGTATTGGTGCTAAACCTGAAGTGGTACCACAAAGGTTCCAGAAAATGTTATTCCATGTCTTGAGTTTGGTAGCAGTCTTTGTTAGATGAACGTCGAAAGATACCATTCTGTCAGACGTTGATGGTGGGATTTGAACCTTTGGCCTCGAACGTTAATGCGCATATCCGTCCAGGTCAATAATAAGAGTAATATCTATATTCTCTACTTAGTGTAAAACTAAGTCCCCAATCCTTGGATGTAACGGTAATCTCGAGAAATACTGGAGGATTTTGATGCGGTTTTCACCGTTCTGTAAAGGATTTCTTGAGGACAGTTTCTGTAGAAAATTATTTATGACGAAAGGAAGCCAAACAGTAACGATTTCAGTGAATCGAGTTGAAAAGAAACCTACCGTCCGTGCGCCTTTTAAGCTTATGCTGGGTAAACCTTTAAAATATCTATATACTATGAGTGTATGAATTGTTCAGCATGAAAAGGTCTACATAAAAGTCCCGGACAGCATGTCTCTATCTTGAATACACCGCCCACTATAAGTGATTTTACGTTTTCATTTCTTCCAATAATCTCCATTCAATTACTAGCTTCAGAGACAGTTTGCGAGCTAGTTAGCGAGCGAGCCTATCACCCCAGTTGCAGCCTTCGTTCTGCAGAGTATACAGTCGAGTTTAGATTGGACGGAAGGGGGATTTGTGTTTCATGCACCTCGCCATTCTTAAATTACGTCTGACAAGAATTTGTTGCACATGCTATCTCCATGATAATATAATTAATAGTCAAGTAGATGATTTTAACCTATCATGCCGAAACGGGAAACAGATATGGATCGTATTTCATTGAAATTGAAAAAATACGCCTTTTAAGTTTACACTGGGTAAACCGATAAAGATACCGGGTGAAGCCGGGGCGGGTTGTTAGTAGTAATAATATATAGTTGTTATTTTTAACAGTTCGAATGGATGAGAAGCATATTTTAATGAATGTATTTTGTATTGTATTTTAAAATACTATTTTGTATTTTCCGGAAATTTATAAGTGTATCTTGTGTTTAAAATACTTTTGTGTGAGTATTTTGTATCTAAAATACATTTGGGGAGTATTTTGCCCAACTCTTGTGTAAGAGCCCCGGTGGCTCAGTATGCAAGGCGTTAGATTCACAACTAGAAGGACTGGGTTTGATATCTGCTAGTGGTGAGATTGTTAAACTGCCCTTCACTACCAGTTGAATCCTGGTCAACTCAGCTAGCTGTAAAAAAAATGAGTAGCCTGAGAGATTTCCTCTGGGAGTAAAGGCCGGTTGAGACCTTGTGTTCCCCATTGGGTTGAGTTTATTCGTATCGTACCACAGGTCAAAGCAAGTGAGAAGCATTACTTTCCTCCAACCCCATTGGCCAATAAGCTGGGTATAGGGAGTTGTTTTAAGGGGCAGAACATTGCTGTCATCTAGCCCTATCAGCAGGAGGAGAATGCTAATCTTGTCTGTAAATGTCTCCTACTGTTTGTCAGAGTTATGTGATACTGATCGTAAATTTTATCCTGTAAATTTTTAATTCTGTAGCTTTGTCAACTATGTGCATATGGGAGGCTAAAACTATTTTACAGCACATTTGGGAAAGGAAGGATTTTGTCATATGGAGTCATATGATGTGTGAATACCCAAATAACATTTAATCACTTGGAGGTTTATTTGTATGTTAATTTACAAAGACATGCACGCTAGACTGGATACTGAAAGGCATAACAGTCTACAAACAATGAATTTCTTTTATTTCCTTCTTCAATGTAGATTGCCTGCAAGATAATTCCAAGTAACTACACAATTTATTGAGCCATTTGAATGAATTAATTGCAATATTCTAATCAACATTCCTCTAGTAACTAAACTAATGTAAATTCTGGAAACTAATGTTAGGCTTTCTTTGGGTTAACTACGGTAATTGGTACTTGTGAAAATACACATCACCATCGTGCTTATTCTGGGTGCATGAATAATATTTAGGCTGGACTGCAAAATGGAGTGGCGTGGGGGATTGAATACTGGCAATGGATGTCGTTGCATATTCTGTTAGATCCAAAAGTGGGTGATCTATTGAATTGTAATGGCCAGCGCTTGATTTGTAAAAAAAAGAGGTTCCGGTACTGTGGGCTTCCGAGTGGGGGTGGGAGGGGGGTGAGGGCTTTATGGAATATTGAAATAAAAACGATATTTTTACGCTTTCCTGAACACCTTTATAAATGAATCAGTAGGCAAAAGAGCAATCTAATTTTGATTCGACTTTTCCCCCGATCAGAGGTTTTGGTACGGCGTACCGGTGTGTACCGTCACAAATCTAGCCCTGGCAATGGCTAAAAACCACATTGAGTTGCATGCGAAATAGATACCCTGAATACAACTGCATAATATTCATGACCAATGTTACTGCAGTTGTCTCTCATGATTTTTCCTTTAGGGATGTACTTTGCCATTTTTGGTCATACTACCTTTTTCTCTTGATTCGTAATGTGTGGTGGCACTCCCATGGAAAGACAAATCTATGTTGAAACGATAATTTGATGAAATGAAATACTCTAAATGTAGGCTATGTAAGACAGAGAAATGTATAATAAATATACCACAGTAGCCTATATAGACTTGATTTTGTAATTATTTTTTTACTTCTAAGTTCCTTATTTACATCCTGATTTCCTTGAAGTATTCCATTTAGTAAGGGCAAAATTTTGGTGTATTTTGTATTGGCGATGGTTTTATTCATACTTATTTACTTCCTATGTTTCTTTTCTTAATCTATTTATAACAGTGTAGGCCTAATTGCCACGGTGGGTGAGTGGATAGTGTGTTGGTCTACTAACCCCAAGATTGGAGATTCACTCCTGCCCGTGGTAAGTGATATTTGAAAGGCGGCAAAAAGACGACAGGCATGTCATACGATGTTGGCATGTCAAAGAACCCATTTGAATTCAGTAGGCCGTGTTCATAATGGCAAAATTAATCTCGGGAGTTTCCGCCAACACAAAGTTCCTAATTTCTCTACTAGAGAGCGCTATAGTGTTCAAGGAGCTTAGATATTTAACCACCTTGACTTACATAGTGATTCAAGGAACAACGAAATTCGACATGCAAGCTACCCTCTGGGTGGCAAATTACAAAGCTTGCACCCGGCACCCGAGGCCATACGATATTATTATTATTATTATTATTCTTAGTGTAGGCCTACTGTATATTAACTTGATGTTAGGTCTCTTAAAACAATTATCATCATTAACTTTTATTCCTCACAGGCAAGGGCCTAGTTGTATAAGGTTATTCTATGAAGCCAAAATAAATAAATAAATGAGATTGATACAAACCATCAAAATGCACATTCTCTGGAAGAGGGGAATAGGGATCCGCGGGCGGCCGCGGGGGGTGCAGGTTACGGTTCAAATTTCCCGCGCAGAAACTTGAGTTTCATGTGTTGCCTAAAGAGGCGGCACTATGCATGCGTGGGCGGTGGTGGTTATCGGTATTAAATGTGAACCTATATTCTTTGCTGCTGACATCTTAGGAATATATTGTGACTTTCTATGGTTATATTCAACGTTTTAAAATGTTCGTAGAAAACCAGGACATTTATTCTCGGAATAGAAAATCTGTCCAGACGCATTTTAAAAAATAATTATATGTTCTGGGAAAAGAGGTCTTGTGGTAACCACGTCCGATACATGTATGGATCCGTCACTTTTGACATCTGCAATTTTAAATGATAAGTTCGTTGTACGTTCTCAAGAGGCGCTGTTCACCCATGTGAAAGCAAGCCAGGCTTCCTATTGGCTAAAGCCCAATGTTCGCTCCTATTGGTTTAATTTGAACTCAGTTTGTGTGTCTTTTAGTCATCAGCTGTGAATGGTTCAAATGTGATATTTCTCAGGATTATTGTCTAACAAGGTAAGAATTCTTTCAAATATATATATATTATTTGATGAATAATAGCACCTAACTTACTTGTACTTCAAAGTGATGTAAAAAATGTAAGTACCGGTAATACTGTGTGTAGCCTATTCATTAGGGCCCTGTCCTGAGATACTGTACTTTTACCAGAATATTATGGGAGTAAGCAAAAACAATAGGTAACAATGGCCTATTTCTTTTTGTTTTACAGATAATGGGACACCGTACAACTGCAGTGCATCCTAGTCTATCACAGTTATTCAACAGCGAGACCTGATACGTGCTGTATAATGCACCCACTCTGATTGAAGGTAAGTTATTTCACATGTCTTTAGGTTATGTAAGAGCCCTGGTGGCTCAGTATGCAAGGCGTAGGATTCACAACTGTAAGGACTGGGTTTGATTCCTGCTGTGAGAAAGATGAGTAGCCTGTTCGAGGCTCCCCACGGGGGTGTGCCTATTCGTATCAAACCACAGGTCAAAGCAAGTGAGTAGCATTAGGCTACCTTCCTCAAACCGTATCAGCCAATAAGGTGGGTGTGAGGAGTTGTTTTAAGGGGTAGAAAATTGCTGTCATCTGGCCCCATCAACAGGAGGAGAATGCAAATCTTGTCTGTAAATGTCTGCTACTGTCTGTCAGTATTATGTGATACTGGTCTTCAATTTTATCCTGTACATTTTTGTGTAGCTTCATCAACCATGTGCATATGGGAGGCTAAAACTATTTTACAGCTGCTTTGGGGAAGAGAAGGATTACCTCTAAATGTCATATGTGTGAATACCCAAATGTCATTTAATCACTTGTAGGTTTATTTGTTTGTTTATTTACAAAGGCTTGCATGCTAGACTGGGTACTGAAAGGCATAACAGTCTGCAAACAATGATTTTGCCTATCTTATTTTCTTCTTCAATCTAGAATCCCTGCAAGATAATTCTAAATTAGAACATTGTTCTCCATTTTTAGGTCCGTATTGAATATATTACTAACAAACTATTAATAATTTCCGTCCTGTTCAATACGATGTTGTGATTTTCTATTTAACTAATTAGGTACATGTTTCGAACATCATTATGTTCTTCTTCAGCCTCAATACATAGTTAGAACTTAGACAAGTAAGATACACACTATCAATCACTTATAATAAAATTGACACTTACACTAACATAGTACAGTCTAAAATTTAATACTACACGTTAAAATTAGTTAAAACACATGAAACTTTGTTCGTAGGTCCAATATTCTATTATTAACATAGAACCTTCTTGTTTATTAAAAGGTTAGACACTGTGTGTTGTTGCTCCAGATGAAAGTTTTGACAAACGTCCTTGAAACTTCTCATTCCTTTTGGATGGAGATGGTGAGATAATAAATGTGCTGTGCTGCTGTTTGTTGAAAACCGGAAATTAAAAATAGTTCGAGGATGGAGTTCATCTTAAATAAAATAACTCGATGGTTGGCGACATCTTTATACTGTAAATGTTGTATGTTATCTCATAGATGTGATGTTACCCCATTCGAACAGTGAGCAAATCTCCTGATGCGAGTCGTGTGGTGTCGAAGTTGTGACAAGTTCACATGTTACTTTGACACCGCGCAAGTAATATGGCTGTATTTATTCACCAGGGCTCTGTCCTGACATACTGTAGTTTTACCAGCATATTATGAGGGTAGGAAAAAACAATAGATAACAGTGGCCTGCTTCTTTTTGTTTCACAGGTAATGAGGAACATAAACAATGCTCAACTGCAGCACATCCTGCTGTATATCGAACCCACTGTGATTGAAGGTAAGTTATTTTACATAATCTTGTTAAGCTATGTAAGAGACCTGGGGGCTTAGCATGCAAGGTGTTAGATTCACAAATGGAAGATGAATGTATTAGTGTGTGTAGGCTATTTGAAATTCAGGTGAGGATTGGGAAGGAGGCTGACATGGTCGTTAGCTCCCAGCATTTGCGTGGAGTAGAAGTGGGAAACCACGGAAAACCACTTCCAGGATGGCAGAGCTGGGGGTCAAACCCACCTCTTCTCAGTTTTGCAACACGAAGCTGAGTGGATCCCGTTCCAGCTTCCTTGGCTGTGCCGGGAACCTCCGGGGCGACAGCCAAAAATGTAGCTTCTAGACAATGATGTGTGATACCTGGTCAACTTGGCCAGCTGTAAAATATTAGTATCTAAAGGATTTCTACTGGGAGCAATGGCTGGTTGAGGCTCCGTGCTCACACAGAGTTTTGTTTAGTTCCCTAGTTATTGTTTTAAGAGGTGGAACAGTGAGGTCATCTGCCCCTAGGGTTGTGTTTATTCATATTCATACCACAGGTCAAAGAAAAGTGAGAAGCAGTACCTTTCTCATTGTTTGTAGACTGTTATGCCTTTTAGTATCCAGTTTAGTATGCACGACTTTGTAAATAGACATACCAACAAATAAGTTAATGACTTTTGCGAGCCAAAAGGGGTGGGGTGACCCATGGCCATTAAGCCGAGAGGGGGGAGTTTTTTTAAGTGGCAGAGAATTACTGTCATCTGGCCCTAGCACTAGGAGGAGAACAGAAATTGTGTCTGTAACTTAAATGTCAACTACCATTTTCTAGTGTTTGGTTGCCCTCAGTGTTTTGTAGATCTAATCAAGGCTCTCCATGATGGCATGACAGGTCAGGTTTGCCATCAGAATAAGATGTCCGATGAATTTCCCATTACCCATGGACTGAAACAAGGATGTGTACTGGCTCCAACGCTTTTTGCGCTGTACTTGGCTGCAATGCTTTATGATTCACCCACAAACATCCCAGGTGTGGAGGTCAAGTATCGTTTTGATGGAGGGCTTTTCAACCTAACTTGTCTCCGCTCCTTGAGGAAAACTCGGGTTACTAAGGTTACTAACATGTTGTATGCAGATGATGCTGTGTCACCAACTCTCACACCAGAGGAGCTGCAAGAGTCAGTTAATTGTTACAAAAGTGCATGTGATCGCTTTGGTCGTACCATAAATGTCAATAAGACTAAAGTCTTGGCACAACCTTCACCAGGCACACACCTTCCTCAGTTCAATATCTCCGTCTCAAATTTGCTATTAGAACAGGTAGACCACTTCTCGTACCTGGGCAGTACCATTTCTGTGAGCTGTACCTGTGAGCAGGATGTGGATAAGAGAATTGGCGCAGCCCATGCAGCATATGGACGATTAGCGCACCGGGTCTTCATGAATAAAGATCTGTCCATGAGTACAAAGCTTATGGTGTACTAAGCAGTAATCATTTCTACATTGCTGTATGGCTGTGAAATGTGGACCCTTTCCCGACGTGGTCTTAGGAAGCTTGAGCGTTTCCACCTACAAAAACTTCGATCAATCCTGAGGATTAAATGGGAAGACCGCATTACCAATATTGCTGTTTTGGAAAAGGCTCAAATCAACAGCATAGAATCATCCATAATAGGTCACCAATTTAGATGGATTGGTCATGTCCATCGGATGGATGATGTGAGATTACCTCGTCGAATGCTATATGGTGAGTTATGCTATGGCACCAGACCTCATGGTGGTCCTAAGAGGCGCTACAAGGACCAATTTAAGCAGACCCTGAAATTGACAGGTCTTGATTCACAAACCTGGGACATGCTGGCTGAAGACCGCTCAACTTGGCGCCGTACCATCTCGGATACTGTAAAGACGTTTGAAAGGGATCGACGCACACATGACGAGGCCAAGCGTCAAGCTAGGAAAGTTCGAGCAGCCCAACCACGTCCTCCTCCAGCAATACTATGTGACTTGTGTGGACGTTTGTTCCATGCCAGGATTGGACTCTTTTGTCACCGTAAACACATTCACAAACTGGACTGAAGGAAGAAGATTTATACTCGGATTCGAGTTAAAGCCGATGACGATGATGATGATTACATTTTTAATCACGTAGCTTCATCAACCTTGTGCAAATGGGAAGCTAAAACTATTTTACAACTAAATTGGGAAGAGAAGGACTACCCGGAGCCACATGGGTGAATACCCAAATGTCATTTAATCACATGGAGGTTTATTTGTGTGTTTATTTATAAAGTCTTGCTTACTAAACTGGATACTAAGGCATAATAGTTGACAAGCAATGAATTTCTTTTATTTACTTCAATGTAGAATGCCTGCATGATAATTCCAAATAACTACACAATTTGTTAGGCTACTTGAATCATTTAATTATAATGTTCTAATCAACATTCCCCTGTGTCTTAACTATTGTAAATACAGTACTGGGAACTATGTGAATATTGTGTTTTGTCTGAGTGCATGGATTACATTTAGGCTGGATTGACTAATATCAGAGCGAAAAGGGGATTCAATACTGCCAATGGCTGTCACTGTAAATCCTGTGTTAGATGCATAGGTGGGAATGTAATGGCCAAAGACCAAATAGAATTCAGTTTGTGGTGCAAAATAGATGCTCTGAATAAGAGTGAACAATATTCATGTTACTGCAATAATTGTGTCTCATTTATTTTTCCTTTAGGAATGCTGTACTTTTTTGTTGAGACTGACATGTTTGGTTATACTCCCCTTTTTTTTTCTTGCAGGTTTGTAAGGTGCGGAGGCAGTGCGTTGGAATGACAAATGAAATTGAAGCAATAATTTGATGAAATTACATACAGTATTCTGGAATGTAGGCTATATGTGTAAAAATGATAAAAGTATAATATATACTACTGTAAATGGACTTATTTTTGTACCTATTTTATTACTTCTAAGTTCCTTATTTGCATCCTGATTTCCTTTGAGTATTTCATTTAGTAGGCTAAGGGCAAAATTTGGGTGAATTGTATATTGGTGATGGTTTATTTCATATTCATTTATTTGCTGTGATTTTTCTCAATCTGTTTATAACAGTGTATATTAACTTGTGGGCCTATAACCTAGATGTTAGGCCTATTTGGAGGGTCCAATAAATAAAATCCCTAAGTCCGTTTTTTCAACTTTTCAGGAAATGAAATACAAAGTTTCAAACTTACACAAAATCTATATTTTTCACTTCTGTAATCCAATTTTCTGTTACATGGAAATATACATATCAACTATTATTTAAAATAACTAAAAGCTCTTATTAGTAGTGAAATGTAGTTTATAAAATGCAAAATACACTCATGGACAAAGTGATTTTTTGGTTTGTATAATGTTTTCCTGTTAATTTTTGGGCTTCAAATGTCAGTCGTACTCATCCACATCACCCATTTCATCAGACTGGAGTCTTAAAATGTGGTTTTCGGGCTCCCGAGTTTTGTTTCTCACATTGAGACGTTGAAAATGAGCTTTGTTTTCTACGCCCATTTCAGCATGCATTTTAAGAGGTTAGGCCCTCTTTTATGAGAGGTATGGAGAAGAGTTACATCAATGATTACTTTCGTGCCTCTGATGGACATCTGTACCAAATTTTACGTTGATACACTCAGCCGTTCTCGAGTGATGCGTGAGCAAAGTTGTACACAGACAGACAAACATTTTGTTTTTGCGTGCAACCGTCATAAACCAGTCTGAAACGCGTTAATAACTCAAACAATATCTAGGATGGGAAGAGGGAAATATTGGATTTATTTCAATGGATTTGGTGGACTTAGGGATTTCTTTTGGTGCCTTGAGCGGACTTAGGGATTTTATTTTGCTGCATTGAGTGGACTTAGTGATTTATTTTCCGGCATTGAGTGGACTTAGTGATTTCTTTGGACTTAGGGATTTCTTAAATTTAATTACTAGAAAGTACGAATTATACATACGCAAGTTACATAGACTTAGAGTTATTTATCATTGAAACTGATTGGAGATTTGAAAAGAGCGGGAAAATTTGGTCCAGATACATGCATTATCTCCATTTGTCAAAAAACGGACTTAGGGATTTTATTTATTGGACCCTCCATTTAAACAATATCTTGTATTCCTCGGAGGCAAGGGCCAACCTTCAGGTTGATTATGCAAGTTTACTGTATGAAACCAAAAGAAATACATAAGAATAATGTATACCAACGTAAAAACAAAACATTTCCAGGAAGAGTGAGGATGATGGAGAGGGAAAGGGGGGGGGCTACATCTGGCCGCAGGTTACGGTTCAAATTACCCGCGCGTAAATTTTAGTTCGTGCCGTGGCCTTATGAAGTGCTGCTGTGCAGCGTGCGCAGCGGCGTGTGGGAGTAATCGGAATTGAATTCAAACCCGGAGTAACTGTTTTTACCCATATTCTTTGAGCTCGTCTATGCTCAAACCCCAACGAGAAGAAGAATTTACATGGCAAACTCATATCAATTTCAATACGGTTACATACTAATTGCGTTGCCCGCTTAAATGACATAAATTCTAATTTGAAATCGATAGGAACATATTTACTGTAATGGTGGCCAATCGCAGCCAATCACAATTTTAAAGCAGATTAGTACAATAATATAACTTCAGAGTACGCATCATCGCTTTTGAACAGCCAATTTGTTAAATGAATTAGTACAAAAATGTAACACCAGAGTGCGAATTATCGCTTCTGTCTAGAGCTATGAGAGCTGCTGTGTAGAGCTATGAGAGATAATGAAGTGAGTACTGTTGAGTTGGTAGCACTACTCCACTGCACCTTCAACTATCTTTCATCAATAGACCTAGTGATATCAGTACTACACATCTGTGGCCACCATTGTCCACATCAATCATCATCAAACCGGTATTGCCAACCTCGCCCTTACGGTACTATGTCACACCAACACCCTTCGATTTGTCCAATTCAATGGTTTTTGACGCGTCCAGATCAATGGTACCCCGCTGGCTGCGCTCGTCCAAGGCCGCTCCTACACCCAACCATTCTAACCTTCGTTATGTGGTATCCAATGGTTTTTGACAATGGTTACAGCCTAACGCGTCCAGATAAATGGTTTTGTGCTGGCTGCGCCCGGCCAAGGTCGCACCTACACCCGACCTTCTACCTTAGTTTTGCCCAATCCAATGGTTCTTGACAATGGTTACAGCCAACGCGCCCAGACCAATGGTTATGTGTCAACCGTGCCGCGCTAGCTGCGCGCAGCCAAAGTCGCACCTACACGCGACCATTCTAACCTTCGATTTGTCCAATCCAATGTTTTTTGACAATGGTTACAGCCTAACGCGCCCAGATCAATGAGTTTTGACAATGGTTACAGCTTAACGCATCCTGATGATTTCTTTGATCAACAGTGATTTTGTATCTCACATGTTGGGAACAATGTGTGCGTGCCGCTAGAGTGAGCCGTGATTACAGTGGAACGAGATGCAAGCGCTGTAGAAACATGGCAGCCGTTTTTAAAATGGCAACTTGAGCACATATATGAGGTTCAGTAGTGACAATTCAAATTGAAATCAACGGTAGCTATGAATGAAGATAGAAGACGCTATAAAATTCTCTAAAATACATGAATTAGCCAAAATACCTTATGAAACGATGATAAATAAATCAGGGAGCGATGTTTTAATAGATATTTCCTCCTCCGCTGTCTGTGACCCACCCAGCCATCCCAAATAGGATCACGACTTAATAGAGAAAATTACAGCTGTCAGCGCTATTGTTCAAATCAATCGTCATCAAAACAGTACCATGACAGTTCTGCCAACCTCGCCCTTATGGTACTATGAAAAACAAAGAAGCGCCCAGTTCAGCAGCTAGTGCGCACCACTTAGTTCATTACATCGTGCGCCGAATTGAATCGTTTATTCACCATGGATTGTAGAAATTGCCTCATAACGATCTGTAATTTCAATCGGCGATTCTATGATCAACTATAGTAAATATTTTTTTTTTTTTCCGCACAACTGTGGTTTTGAATATGTTTACAGCCTAACGCACCCAGATCAATGGTTTTGTATCAACCGTGTCCCATTAGCTGCGCACGGCCAAGGCCGCACCTACACCCGACCATTCTAACCTTCGTTTTGTCTAATCCAATGATTTTTGACAATGGTTACAGCCTAACGCATCCAGATCAATGGTTTTTGAAAATGGTTACTGCATAACACGCCCCGATGAATGTTTTTTTTATCAACAGTGTGTGCTGCTAGAGTACGCCTTGTTGACAGTTCAACGAGATGCAAGCTCTATCAGAACATAGCAACCGTTTATAAAAAGAGCAATAAATATAAACACACATTTATGTACTTAAGCACATAACTTATATGAGGTGCAGTATTGATCAGGTTTCCTAATTTCAATGTTGATGCAAGTGTATAAGCTGTGTTTTACTTTCATTTAGAATTAATATTATATTATTTACAGGGTGGATACATTTTCAGGCATTTGCACCTTCAACAGTCCTTATGTGAACACTTCCTAAAACTACTCTCTAGCATGTATGTTACATTAGATTAAAACTTTTAAAATAGGCCTACATTAACGTTCATCCAATGAAACTAGATGTAAAGAAACTTGCAAGACTTCATTCCAGATTGTGTTCCATTTTATCTGTGAAATTGAAACAAAAACCCTCTTAGAAATTGTATGTTAAAATTGCATGAAATATCCCATTTAAAGCGTACACTTACCCTCTCCATTCTAACCTTTGCTTTACAACCACCATTCTCCAAAACACTCTGCTGCTTTCAGAGCTATTTACCACTTTCTGGACTGGACGTTTAATGTCAAGTAACACAATATTAATTTAACCAGAGGGTCATTATCTTAGTGCGCCCTGGAAATCGCGGCAAACTATGGCGTCATTTGGCTGGTCAGGTGCGGAGCGAGTGGACCTCGCATTACCCTGCTCCGCTGACTCATATCGTTAGATCACACGTGTTTTGTCATTTATATGGATGTGTATCTGCAAAGTTTAGAAGTTAGTGTTGCACGTTTAGTGAGTATTGTGATTACTGTGATTGTTGGTCATGCCTAGACACCAATTCACATTGCACGAACGTGTGTATATCCATAATTTGTATATGAAAAGCAGAAAGTCTTGTTCTGAAACAAGATGAAAATGTCGAATCAAGTTTCCAGGAAGACCTGTGCGTAATGCCAGTACAATTAGGAGGCTCGCCAAACGATTCAAGAAAACAGGCACCGTAAATAATAAACATTTTAACAGACAACGTTGTGTTCTTACAGAACGGGGACACCAAGAGCCAGTTGATGAGCTAGCTTGGTGTCCTAGGCGAAACCCCACACAAGACACGGCACAAACCTAGCAGAATTGCTGAGATTGTTGTCCATTCTTTCATCAGAAGATGTCAGGTGTGTGTTACAAGAGAGGGAGGACATTTTCGGCATCGACTATGAGCACTGTACATATTATTGAACATGGTTGGTAAAAGTGTTCAAGTGTGCACCAACCACCGACTGAACATTGTACGCGTGCCCACGATCAGCGCCAGTCAATGCCGGCTTAGCTTGCCGTGTTTACCGGGGCGCACAATGATAGCGACACTGTACATACAATGAAAGAATATTGTAAATTTCCTAATTTCTACTGAACGGCCATGAAGAGTTATTGGACAAGCTTCCTCCTCTTATGCTGAGCCAAAGTTTTGGGTGAAAACCTGTCGTTAACATTGTGTACAAAATTATTAATCAAGATATTACTGGCAGTGCCCAGTACAGTCTTTTCAATTAATGCCCTGGCATGCTTCGGGCAGCTGTGCCCCATAAACAGTACAGTGGGCAGACATCTTTGTGTTACATTCACCAAAACACTCCGCTGGTTGCAGTGATGCAAAAGTTCTGTCTTGTAGCTATAGAGTAGCTTACTCATAACAACAAAAGTAAATGCAGCACAGTTGAGTACATCTGCATGGGGATAGCATAGTCCTCCTCACTTATTGGCATTTATTAGGCTGGCGTGATCACTTTGGCCTGCCTCATCGCAAAGAAAAACTTTGCAATAATTGCAATCATATCGCTTTAAAAAACATACGAGCAATAACCACTGATGTAGTGTAAGAAAGGCCAATACTCATCTTGTAGGACTTCTACATCATTATCATCAGCAACACAAGAATCAAAAGCACTTAAAATGTCACATGTCTTGTCTTCTTCAAAGTACTCGCTCACTGCAGCATTGAGGTTCAGGATGCTCTGAAGGCGCAATTTATTCTCCACCTCAAACACTTGCCTCAGGGAAATATTGCACTGGCTCCCTGCCAGTTGGCGATATTTTCCAAATCAAGCTTCTAGGTTATCTGTCTTAATGAGACAAGCAATTCCCAGGAATAGTTCTTCACTTTACGCTTTGTTAGCAAGTGAACTTGCTCTTTTAAGAAGTCTAGTGTATCCTTCTTCTCCTAGGGAACTTACTCTCCAAGTTCTTAAATAAACTGTCCATAACAGATATAGTATCCTCAACACTTTGTTGTTCATATGCATCAGGACCAGCATACACTGAATGGGCATTCCTTATAAGTTCTTCAATTTCTAGTACTGAACCTAACTGTCTTGGTAAAGGCATGTTATTACAACGTTTCACTTCTGTATTCGATACATACAAGGAGGCACTCAAACCTTCTGTTATCTTAATGCAGCAACGCAAGTGTGGACTAGGATTTTCCTTCATTAAAATAAAATATATACAAGATTCCTCTTTAATGCAATTCCACTCAGGATGAAGACTCACACTGTTTAACTTCACCTTCAATTCCTGAAAGTTTCTAAATGAAACTGCTTCCAGATTTTCCGCCAATGTCTGCATACTTTCAGCGAGAGCCTTCGATAAACTTTCATTATCAATCCTACGCCTCCTATCATCTGGATCTTCTCGGCAGACAGTTGCAGTGTCAGTTAAATACTCTGGGCAGTTGGGGAACTGAGACGGGACTGCTCCTAGGAATTTAACTCGAACATTAACTTACGACACAATCATTTTATCACAGTCTTGCATTACATTAATTACTCTATTTATTCTAAATTTATTCAATCTCCAACCTAATTTACACACACCTCTTCCCCCACCCCTATAAGAAATGTAATGAATTAGATTACTGCAATAGAAAAAAAAAGATTAATCAGGGCCTGCTACAGGTTATCGGTCTCTAACCTCGTGCAGCTAGCTTGCAATTCAAACCCCAATAGAAATGTGAATACTATCCATATTAACACCCACTTATACCTCCCACTTGAAATTGATAGCCCCATAAAACAAATGAACCTAACCTACGACATTAGCCTGTAGCACATAATTTAGGTTAGAAAATTCTGACTTCTACATCTAAATGAATGCTAAAATTTAAGGGTAGGACTATCTGCTAACTAACCTCTAATCAGTCTCGGTTTATACAACGGAGCAGTAACTAGTTTTCCATTCTTTTCATCATAAATACTAGTGGTCTATTGAATCTCATGTGGCTTGAAATGGATGGCCCACACCTACAAGAAAAGAGACTTGGTTGCAAAGTTCCTTCCTCCCATTACACTAAACTTGTGATAATTGGAGCATAAGTATTGATGTAACACGTACCATAGAATATTTCGTAGGAATAAAATCCTTGCGGTGAATAGCTCGTATCCATTTCGACTTTTCACCTTCATCATTAGGAAATGAGAAAACGTTTACTTTCGGTCCATTGGCGTAATTGCCTTTACAATTTCTAACACTGCACTTAATAGGCACAACTTTACACTGCACTGATAACCATTAAGTATAACCGGGTAGGAAATCTGAGAAAATCAGTACCTGGGACTGTAAACACAACACACAACACGCGGAAACCATACCATAACCTGCAAACTCGAATGTTATGCCTCAATGTCCACGGCCGGTCTTCCGTGACGTCACTCGCTTGTCAACTTCATATCGCAAGGCTTTCTCTCTAGGTGGCTCTGGTTATACTGTCCGAGTCATGAAGATGAAGGTGACCTTGTAGACGACACCACGCTTCTTCGTTCACATAGCGTAATTTTAGCTGATAGCGCCCCTAGCGGCAACTCGCTCACTGAGTCCGTAGGAGAAGTGGTTGTGATGGCTCGTGCTCGAGAAACGAGTAGGAGAGTAACATAAGTTATTTGTTATTTAATGGTAAAATGTCGTCAACCATGGAAATTTATTGAGTTTTTCGGAGGGATACGTCGTATTTCACAGCTTCTCAGCTTAAGAAAGGTGGAAAGCTCATTGTGAAATAAAAGTTCGGAGAAGACATAATTATACAGTTTGTGTTTGCGAGAAACTAGCATGAGTCAACCATCTCATCTGTTAAATTTGAGTTGCAATGCCTTACCTACTTGATATTATTTAGAATAGTATTATCAACGTACAACTTTACTTTTCTATTTCCCATTTTTAAAAAATATTTATTTAACATATTAATTGCAATAAGACAACTCAATCCCCTGACAGTGGATGTAAACCATGAATTCAAAATGTAATCCTTTGTAGGTTTCAAAATGTTTTAAACACATTACGAGAGAGATTATTTGAAGTCTTCCTTTCTGCAACAATGGGAAACCCCTAAGAACGTTGCCGTGGAATATTGTAAACGAGAGGGTCTGAGGGTTGGAACACGGTACACTCAGACTAGTGAGGCTACATGGTGTATGGCCGTTTGACTGCAATAAAAAATAAAAGATACGAGCCTTACAGTAGTCGCATATGATGTGCAACATGTTATCCTACTATGAAATTGAGATGAAATGTATGTGAAGTCATCTGACATGTTATCCTACTCGTATACTACACGGCTTGGACATTCTTAAAATGTTAATTTACTTTTTTTTTTTCGTGTAGCCTCCAGAGAGACCGAGTGCAGGCCTTCAAGTCGACGCCCGTGGGCGACCTGCACGTCAGAATGAGAGATGGAATGGATGAAGATGAATGAAATTGGGCAAGGATGTGGAAGGAAGCGGCCGTGGCCTGTCAGTAGGTACCGTCCCAGCATTTGCCTGGTGTTGAAAATGGGAAACCACGGAAAACCATTTCAAGGACAGCCGACGGTGGGGCTCGAACCCACGCGGCTATGATGAATGTATAGATTGAATTGGAGATATGCTACTGTCACACTTGTTTGAACAAACATCACATATAATAATTCAGTGGCGGATCCAGATCTTGCGGGGCCCTGGGCGATATGATAAGCTGGGGCCCGCAACAATAGGAAATTTAAAAATATCAAATCAAATGGAAATTCGTTTTGTAATTATAATAAAATAAAGAATAGTTACAAAATTTTGAATACACTACAGTACATTTTTTAATAACATGAAAGAAACCTTAAGTCCCCTTGAAGAAGATTATGTAAACTATGAAATATTAAAATATTACTTTGCGACTTCTTCTTCCGGCTGAAGTCTTCTATCATTTCACTGAAATCTAAACTTGCTAAACGGTCACGGGAGGTCACAGCTGCACTGAACAAAAACAAACAATATATATAAATTAGTTTGAAAAGTATAATTAATTAATTAATTTTTAAAAAATCCATGGCGCGGGGCCCTGGGCGGTCGCCCTATTCGCCCTCCCCTAGATCCGCCCCTATATAATATTGTAAATTAAGAGGAGAAATGAAACCATAGTCTAGAAAGAGACTCTTAAGAGCCGGCCGTCCGCCAGCCCAGCTCTTGTAACATGGGTCAAAAGTTTGTGAAACGATTTATAAAGAAACGGGACAAGGTAAAATTATTTGTTTCTACAGCGCGCTTTAGTATTTTAAACACTTTTCATCAGTGCAAAAGCATATCGAACAGGAATACAAAGATAGTTATAAAAAGTGTAGTTAAAATCACAATTCTCCATATAAAATAGAGTTCTGAACTGCGATTTTCCTAAACCCTTCTATGCCTTCAGATGATGTTGAAAACAGAAACAAACTCCACTGCAAGACAGCTTATAGTTTTCTGTAGTATGCTACTGAAATATATTTTAAAATTAAGAACTCCGTATATGTTTAATCGTGATATTAGAAAATGTATGCATATTGAGTTGCTAATGCTAGCCGTGTCGAGGTGCTGGTAGTTCAGGCAGTTACCGTCAGATGCCGCATCGTCGCAAAGTCATGTCCTTGAAACAGGGTGAAGGAAGACAGAGACAGCTTCTGAGAGATGGTAATCTCATGCCAGGAAGTGATGAAATCAGCTGTCCAGGTGCTGTCAGTCGCTTCATTACAATCAGGCCGTCGTAAGTTAGATGGGATTGGCTAAACCTTATTTTGGGCCTGTTTTTTTTATTACGCTCCGGTTATGCAACTTTGGAAACGTAATAGCACGAACGGACGATGTGTGTTGGTAGACCTAGCGCCCTGTTTTTTATGTCTTAAATGTGATTGGCTTACACTGATACTAACAGGATTACAACCGTATTATGTTTTAGACTTAGATTAAACTACTTAAAAACAAAATCTATTGTTATGAATTTCAGAAGTTGATCGCATATAATCATAAACATCATTACAGTGTCTCATATAATTGCAAAGATTCAGTTATATGTAAAGAATTGCACCTGTTTATATTAATACTATGATGGCAACCCTTGCTGCCGATTATCATTTCGTTTTTTTTACAAGATGGCAGACTACGGCAGGTTGTTTTATTTAAAGATATTTGTAAATGGTGTGGATGTTTTAATAATGTTGATTCGTTAGCAAAAGAAAAGATGGAGGAAAATATGAGCAATTATGTCATTTGTAATGAAATGTACATGCTGTTTAGTGATGAACTGTGGCGTGTCAGTCATGTGGAAGATTAACATAACCTAAACCCTCATATCTGGAACGCCACCAGTTGTAGTTTTGAAATGCTCTCGATCCAATTTTCTGGAGTGTGTTATACCAATAATATAATTCTGCAGGTCTCATTCTATCATGTAAATTTGTATAGTGCTTATTTGAGCAGTACTACATGGCTGGCATTTGTGTGTGGCAAAGGTTCACTGTAGGGGCAGATGACCTCGTAGTTCCGCCCCCTTAAAACAACAATAACTTACTAACTAAAGGTTCACTGTGAGAGAGAATGAGAACCTGTAGGCCTAAACCATTCACCTGTCCTCTTTGCTTCCTAAGGAATTAACTTGTGTGATTCTAACTAATAATGCTAGTAAACCCTTATCTGTAGGCCTACTGTCTTTGCTTTCATCCTGTTTAGTCCGAAGAGGACATTATTTCACTTGCATCCTTGGCTGGCTATCACTTCTGCCTCTGGGTTGAAGGGCACTTGCAGCAATGTGTATGCTAGTCAGTGGTACACTTCCATGGAGTGACGAATCTTTCAGGTTCAGTAACAGCCTGTTTTCCTAGAGTTTTCAACTGTAATAATAAAGATTACATCGGAGACATATTCGTTAAGAGTGGAGTTTACCTGAACCGAAGTAAAAAATTCTTAACTACTGAAATTAGCCAAGATACCTGTAGTAGTGGTATTTGGAGATGATAGGCCTATAGTAACAGATGTTTACTCCTCCGCTGTCTGTAACTCACCCAGCCATGCCAAATAGGATCAC
This sequence comes from Meconema thalassinum, assembly GCA_946902985.2. Taxonomy (NCBI): domain Eukaryota; kingdom Metazoa; phylum Arthropoda; class Insecta; order Orthoptera; family Tettigoniidae; genus Meconema; species Meconema thalassinum. Next base: position 158,916,017 of record OX336399.1, on the reverse strand, counting down.
GATCTATAGAGATGAAATTCCAGCTGACTCCGCCATTTTTAGCATCGTGTACAGTGTTGCCAACCCCACGCATTAGGTACTATATCGCATCCATCTGACCAATGGTTTTCGCCTAGACCAATAATTGTTAGGTAAGTAAGATACTCACCCCTGGTTTTTGTCACGCACAGTGGGGGTAGTCATGCATCAATAATCTTTATCCAAGCCCATGGTTGTGCCGATTATTTCTTTTTTCACACAGTGTAATTACAAAGTTATGTGTGTTGTGTGACATGTTAGCAACGCAATATGACGTCGATTTTTTGGCCACAAACATCTGCCGTCGGCGAACGAGCTGCAAATAAAAACCTTCTTGACTGTATATTAGTGATATTTGACAGTATGTATTTAGTATGAAGCAGTGATATTTGACAGTATTTTCAATTCTTAATGACTCCCAGAAAGTAAGTGAATGGTGTATGCTCAATAATCTACCACGTTCTCGTTTGGTTCCGGTTCTGGTAAACTCCACAATTAATGACATATTCTTAGAGCCGATGATAGTCTTTAGAAACGTTTAAAAATCTTTTTTTCTTTCAATTTCTGATACCATTCAGTTGGAATGACATCCTGCAGCGCAGCCATGCTCGTTAAATCATGCACTGTGGTCGTGATAGGCACCTGCAGTAAGTCGAGAAATCAACGGTTTATCCTGGCATTGATAGAGGCTATCATAAATGTGAAATTTCGACACTCCCTTGAGACAAATGCTGGGATTGTACCGTACCTTATTTCAAATCCTGGGGCAAAATTTCATCCTTGTCCCAAATACATTTACACATACTACTACACTCATCACAGAAAAGTGATACACCCGAGTTCCTCGGGCTGATGAACACTATGTCCCAGGCTATTGAAATGAGAAATACATGTTGGTATGATCAAACTTTGATGCTTACATATTGTACAGGCCCCCAGGGGGTTGCAACCCCTGGAAGCCACCCTCCATCATTCTATCAAAACCATCCCTAACTGGCAAATCTCGTAAGTCCAGAACAGTATCTTTCATACAGCAAGGGCAAGCCGGCCAGCTCGGAAGGCTTGCCAAATACTTGCATCACACACATAACACCTATACTATAACTAACTGGGGCAGCTATGCCATTGGAATGCCGACGAAGCAGCACTAAAGCTTATAAGAAGGACCGTAAGGAGGACAGGACCCTCTCTCGATCATCAGTCATAGTGTGTGTCAGCCGGAGGCCATAGCTGTTATCATCAGGTGAGTCAGCAGTGTTCAAAGATCCTATATTTTGTAACCTCTACCCACAAATTGTACACTCAAACTTGTAACACTTATTACATTTCCCTAAAAGGGACATACTATTTCATACATCACTGACCAATAAATACTTGGTCAGTACACTACACTGGTCTTACTTTTTACACGCCTCTTTACGTCCCAACGCCCTTCCTGATTCCCGTCACGATTAGACGTGACATACAGTAGCCAAATAGTTGCCAGCGCAAGCTTCATCGTACTTCCTGCAGCGGCCCGACTGCCTAGAGCATCGAGCCGCAACATCGCTGACGCACGCACGTCGGTTACACAAGTCTCTCCAATCAGCTGAGAGGCTAGTACGTTCACCTGTACACAAAGTTTCATCCCCTGAAGTACACCTACGTCTTTATAAGAGCATCCCCTAGCATCGTAACACTAAACAACACTCTACACTGGTCAGCTTACCCAGCTACGGGAAGCTACCCCCTCCTAGGCATCGCTTTATAAATTAACACAATAACACATCCGTTTTAGATCTAACTACCCCCAACTAAGGGATCTAAAACAGATTGGTGGAGGCCGGGTACCACGCACAGTAAAATAGGGCTCATACAACGAGTTCTCGTGGTCAAAACGGCCCGTACCGCATATAGCCAAGCGAGACTGAATTTTTTTTTTCCCAGACAGAAAGCATTATTTTTTGCTTTACACTACCTACACAGGGGAAATTTTTGTTAAACCAATCCCCCAGCCCCCAGAAAGAATCAGAGAGACACAAGATACACTGCTAAACACGCACAGTTTTTTTTATTAGAAGACGCATACACTTATTCAGCATGGCCCCCCTATACCGCCTAGCTGTGCTGAGGAGCATTGGGGAGTACCAGGAATTAATTGCCTGGCACAGAGTCTTTGAAACTAGGCAGGACTACCTCAGAAGGTTTCAGCAGCTCCTGCACGCCCAGTATATGCGGATCATAAGAGCACTTGTCCGGCCAATCCGCAGCGCTAAGAATCGCAAGATTCGGGCGAAAATCCCCACCCTCCGTACACAGATCATTACGGCACACTGGCAATTACACTGCCGACACGAGTTCATGTTCCAGAAATGGGAGACACTCATCAGGGAACACCAACGCATAGGGACTAATGGCACGAAAGTCGCTGAGCAGGCCATGAGACTCAACAGGCAGTACACCCAAATTTGGGACGAGTACCGCGAGCTCCAGGATAACAAGGCCATTTTCGAGTTCATGGCAGGGCCACTAGCCCAGCCGAGAGAGGACATAAGCGTAGATACGCTAACTCGGCAATTTGCGAGGATGTCCCTCTCGCCATGTACTGCCACACCAGGGAAGGAGGTCACCGTGGCCACAGTCCAGAAGACGGCCAGGTTAGACTCCACTACACTGCGGGGACAAAGTTACACCATTACACATCCCTTAGCTCCGGTTCGGAAAGCAACTTTGCCAAACCGAGGAGCAGAACCTAGGCCAACCCCCTCGGAACGGACGAACGAGAGGGAGTTGACACCAGGACTCTCAGTCACACATGACACAACAGGGATAAAACGGGAGCTAGCCACGTCATGGGCTGAGGACGTAGAGCCCGCCCTACAGCACATTAAGCCCACATACACCTACACAGATAGGCAAACACAAGGGCAGGAGTCTACCGTGGCCATAGGCCAGAAATCGGCCACACTGCGCCCAAATACATTGTTAGGGCAAAAACAAGCAATCAAACGGCCTCTACCGCTAGTTCAGAGGGCAATTTTGCCAGGACGAAAGCGGGCACCAGCATTTGTACCACAGGTGCGAATGCATAAGAGGGTGTTGCATTCAGGCCCTCAGGGTGCACAACACACACCCGCCCACTACGACCAGGCGCTAACACACAGTACACGGGGCATAAGAAAGGTCCTATTACCTACCCCACCAGACCGGGCAGGCAAAAATACACACACCCCCGTAAACTCTACTAGGGTAGCGAAGAGCGCAATTAGTCCCTCGAACATGGGCACACTCAGGCCAACAGTCAGACATTACGGTGAAAGTAGGCCCAGGCTCACTTTGCTAGAAAAACCGCCAGAAAATGGCAAAGGAGCGCCTCAGTGGATTTCAGGGGCCTATGCCCTAGTAACAGGGCGAAAGTATTCACCTTTCCGACCAAGGACGCTCGGACGGGAATAACGACTTCCACCAGGGACACAAAAATAAACTAATATCACTTGCACCTATATTATAGGTACACGTAAGCTCGTTTACACGTGAGAAATACGGCAATAGACACACAGAGACTCACAAACATAAAATGCACGTTTTTTTCTCTTCATGTATATGCAGTGCAACATGGCTAAATCAAAAGTGTATAACTCAAAATCCTTCTTAGTTTTTTCATTGGCCCCTAGCATTTTTTTTCTCTCAGGCCATCAAGGGTTATTGATCATAGTTGGTCCACATTATAACTTGGATAACGTAAAGTCTTTAATATGCAAAGCCAAGCGGAAACCAATCAGGCGAGCCACGCGGCTTAAGGCCGGAAAGAGCTATTATGAACACAGCTTAAGCATCAAATCAAGGCATAGAGCTTAGGCGGGTCTTTCTAGATAGAAATGACTAAATGTTCTATGCTCCGGTCCCACAGTTTGATAGATTCCCTTGTGACGGGCGAGAGCCCTAATTGTAGCAAGAATTAAGAATCTCAAATTATTTATCAAAAATGGTAGATTCCCCTGAGACGTAACTAGATTACTGTAGTACTAACGTCACCAGATCGGTGAATACTACACTCAGGTCCTACTTCTCATTTTTAAACATTTTTGATATTGTTTACGACACAATTTTACAGACTACCGCCGCCTGGCAACCCGCTTTAATAAGCATAAAGCAGTGGACAGGCGAGATACAATATATTTTCGCTACTCTATTCAAAGTGCTCTCTTAATTCGGAGCGGGGCATAACTTATTTTTTTTGCCTCATTCATTAATCCCGAGAAAGGGAAATTAGCCAAGTTGAACTGTATGTATTTAATCCATAGGCACGCGTGACACATTACACTGCCTATAAAATGACTTTTTCTCACCTCCATAACAACGCGCAAGCTGAAACGCAAACACCATAGGGTGACAATCCCAGACTTTGGGAAAGCCTACATATTTTTGGACGGCACACAGCCAATTCACATTGCCACATAACAAGTTAATACGCTAACAGAACTGTCCCGGAGACACAGCCTAGAATGGCACCAGAAACAATTACTCTGGTTAAAGACGGTCCCGAACCCGCAACCTTATGAATACCAGGAATGTAAGGTCGGGTAGCTATCCAGTTGCAGGATAGGAAAGTAAGGGACGGTTCCACTAACAGATATTCATAAGCGGAAAACAACAAAATCACCTCCGACACCTAGTCACCAAACACGCGACTAGCGGCCCGGAGACACTCGTGCATAACGACATTTAATACCATTAATAGGGATATATTCGACCCACGCTACATTAACACAAAACTTGGGGACACGAATGTAGGCGGTGGAAGGTTCTTTTACATTACGGAAGCACTACTCACAGTTACAGAGATAGCACTCAGGTCCAGACACACACACGTGCCGGACACGGAGCATTATCAAAACAAGTAACAAGTGAGTGCGCACGCCATTGTAATTCAATACTGCCGCACTCAGCGATAACACAAGCCTCGTGGGCAACTTGCACACTTACAGACAGCAATATGCAGGCAGCTCTGAAAGCAGAACACACGGCATCATTCACGCCAAGTCCAGAACCCCATAACTTCCGAAATTACACTACGAGGAGAATTCAAAAACACACAAACTCTTCACAGGAATGCGTACTTTCATTTGCGCATTTCAAATACACGATACATGTGCCATGGTATATACGGCACAGATATCGTCATACCAGGCCCTTACAGCAAGCCGGGTCCGAACTCATAACCACACACCACACTCGTACCAAAAACTAACTAACCAATGGTATTTTTGGTACGAAAAACACAATCAAAATACATACAAAGGGCGCTCAAAGCCAACAGACAACGCAAACATAGAACACAGAGAACTACATGAGATTGCGGGTCCGAATCCCAGCAAAAATTGGACGCCATAGAAAACAACTATCCAGACTCCCAATTACACCGAGATTGGCCCATACAGGTACATAAACAAGTAATACCACATTTCCTCCGGCCAAAAACCATGCAAAAATTTCGACTACACCTGACGTAGAAAATAGATTTCCCAGACACAGATATAGACATTTCACAAGGCAAAGGTCTTATGGAATAGTGTCCACACAGCAGTGATAGCAAAATCAGGGCGGATTGACACACTGGCACTCTTTGAATCCCAGCCAGTGACAACACTCACTTACTGGCGGAAAGGCACGCTCCAATAGCTGACATACGCAATGTCAAAGACTTCATGTACACAAACTAATAAAAACATAACATGACGAAATACTGACTTGCAGACTCCGCCACATCGCAATACTGCCGTCGACAGACTCTATTGTTATATCGGAAGTGACCGTGAAATCACAAACACAAAGCAATTATAATGCCATACATTTTACAGCACTGTTACAACATTTGTGACATTTAGCAATGGACAGACGTGACAGGCCGGACTTATCTTGGGCCCATAGGAGCACGTTCTCAAAGACGTTGACAAGCCGCGGGCACCTCCTGCCCATACACGCGTCATAAGACAGGACTTAGCAGATAACAGGCATCCCGCCCGCATGGTGTAACGGGACATAGTCACACACACACGCGCTCACTAGTCAGGGGCGAATAAAGACAGGGGCTCTGAGGGAACAAGACCTCCCCCTAATAACTTCTTTTCTCGACTTTATTTCTAACAAAAATCATTACAGGCGATCAGGACATGGCCAGGCACACTATGATCACTTGCCACATTCACACTAAACGTGGGAGACCAAATTAGGCCGTGACGTCACAGCGTCACAACACTTCACTATCCCAAGAAGCGGATAGGGCACACATGGACCAAGGGAGAGTGACAGGAGCATAGGTGGATAATCCCACCCACAGGCTACCATTTTAATACCTTACTCCCCTTTCACAACCTTCCCACTTCCAACATCAGCCAACACAGACATAAAAACACATAAAAACACATAAAACTACATAACAAAAAATACATCGGGGTTGATAGACTTCATGCGTTTAAAGAGAGGGCTTACGACGCCCTGGACCCCAATGCTAACACCCGAGTATTAGGGGTGTGTCGGAAAACAACAATTAAGCGTAATGCGCATCTCTAAGTGAGAGATGAGGCCAACTTTACATATTAACAATTCTTTTTTTCTATTAAATAATCCCGCATGAAAGGGACATATTATTATTACGCCTCACCCTATACCTATCCTTACATGAGTGCGGATATGCCTCATATCCAGATACATGCATGGAGTATCCCATCCATAGACCAAGGGTTATTACTATTAATCCTGCATGGCACTTTATAAAACTTTTTGCAATCCCGGGAAATACCTACCCCCGTCCACTCATTGTAGAAGCATCCCAGAAGCATTACCGGCTCAAGGCCACCATTTATAATGGAGCCCAAAGATGCGCAACCTCTTCCTACCTTGCTTCAAGCCTATTCAACGAATAACGACCCCCGTATCCTAATAACAGGGAACCTAACGCTATAAACCCTACTAACGCCTCCATAAAAGTTAACAGAGCATTATCGCTGGAAATCCGACGTAGCAACAGGAGGCCTAAAGTAGTCTATGCACTTAGAAGTTCTACAACCCCAAAACACTCGAAAAATTTTACATTTTATACACAGCAAATTATTTACAGGTTTCACTTATATTTTTTTTTACATAAAAAGGAATCTGATAACACGCTGATTGGTGATAACAGCGTAAGCTGAAGGCCAGAGGCACCACACTGGAGCAGAGCTGGGGAAGGTGACGATGACCCTTACCCCAGTTGGCTCAACAGCTCAATGACCCTAGTTAACTTAACGACTAGACCAAAAAGACGAACCACGTAAGGTTGAGGCATTCATGGTCTGGCACGGGCAAACTTCGGAATCCTAGGTTTACCTAGCCTGTCCCTAGGACGAAGAGATGTTACACCCACTATGTGCCACGGTCGTCGAAGCCAAGACCTGCAGGGGAGACTTTCTGAGGATGGTGGGAGAAATAGCCAGCTCCACGCCGGACTCAGGAGATGACCCTAGGGACGACCCAAACTAGGACTAGACTTTTAGTTAAATTTAAGTAAGTAGGGCTTCTACAGCGAGAAGCGAGACTCCTATGCGCGGGAGTGAAGTATTATTGCAGCCAACAGTGGCGAAGAGATTATTATTACTGCGAATAAAGGCGAAGAGATTATTATTACTGCGAATAAAGGCGAAGAGAATACGATTATTGCCAATAAAGGCGAAGATGATACTATGCCATTGGACGATGTCCAATGCCCACATAAATGGTGACGCAGCGGGCAACCAAGGGCATTAAATGAGGGGCATCGCGAGCAACTCACAGGGGTTGAAGTGGGCAGACCCAACAACGACAACAATGCAAATACAACGGCAATGAGCAGATAATTACAGCGGGTGAGACGGTTTGCTTAGAGGCACCGTAAGCCGCCTGCGACTAAGTTAATACTAGTTAGTAATTATTAGCATAAATGTCGACAATTAGTATTAAGGGGGCGGAATCCGGCGTTTCTAGAGACAACTGGTGTTTCTAGAATACGTACGGGTGGTGATCTCTGGAGTTAACGCTGCCCCGGGCGATCGCCCTGGTCAAAATTTTAGCTGTAAGACAGTTGCATTTGACACGCAACTTAGGATTAAGCAAATTTACTAACCGCTGTTGCTAAATAATAGCACAGCATATTTCGGCAATAGAGTAAGGCCACCCATTCGGCTTAATCATAGCAACCATTTTTTTTATTTTTTACCATAATTAAGGTAGAATATCTCGGCACCCGGTAACCAAAATTCCGCTACCGGGGTAAGTTCGACAACATATTAAGACAACATAGTAAGATAAATGGTATTAAGGTAATACATTAAGTTAGACTAACTAGATTAACTAGGTTATATAAACACCTTGAGAATAAGAAACAACATTACGGCACCGTGTAGGGTAAGCCCGGTCATACATCAAGTTAACACTAATCATGCTATTTTTTTCAGAGGAAGAAGAGCTTCAGCTGTGGACACCCTGACACAGGAAGCGACATAGAAAATATGCCCTACTAATATGTTTTTTTTAACCTCTCCACTTTTCAGGCGGCGTCACCAGATATATGAAACTGGTGACAGTGATTTCACTGCCATATAGCGGCATAATATTATTTGCGGTATGCCATGATTATGAACTATTTTTTATACGTCAACTTGCACTAATCCTAACACAATCTCACATACTCACCACATTTTTTTACAGATACACCCCAAAAATCTGCACAGCAGGGCTGATACCTGTGGGGTATCAGGCTCGCTGGCAGATCAACGTATACAGAAGAAAGTAAAGCGTCAAAATACGACGCAACTTACGGCAATGAGGGCGCAACCGACTTGTGGCGGCGACTCTCATTGTCAAGTGTGAAGGCATTCGCCCACAGGGGATGCTTCACAGAATAGGGATATATTTTAAGCGTCACGATCACCAAACTATACCAGGAAACGGCCGTACAGGTTTAGCCGTGAAACGGCACACACATACAACAGGTAGCGTGCACGCGAAGTACCATAGACACGGCCGTCTAGATATAAGATAATTAATAAGTAAGATAGATAGACATAAGCACATAATGTAATAGAATGTAACACAAAATACAATAACATTGTTCCAAGGCACTACACACAACAGTAGGATGCCACACATTATGAATACTCATGTTTTGTCACACACATGTACACAGTGGTTATGATTATGATTTGTCTCTTTCATTTTTCTTTCTTCTAACGTCCCAATTTGTAAGGGTGTTCCGTTTTATCCCAACTCAAAAAAACACATTTTAAATATTTCCCTTAACTTATACCCTGGAACACCCATTTTTTCTATTTCTTCTATCTTTCTCATTGCAGGGAGCAATTTTTTCCCTAAGATAGAGCGGACGGTACAATCATCCGTCCAGCCCTGGGTTTTTTCCTCCCTGCACAACAATATATCGCCTAATGTTCAAAACCATGTTTTTATGGAACTTTTTATATATTACGATGTCAATTTTTTTTCTCATGCACTAGTTGAAAATGTCACATATATATGTATATCCCAAAACCCACCCCTCTGAACACGAGCTGATCTCACACCTACATGACATCGACATATCAACACGACATCACTACACCTATACGACGAAGAAGACACCAAGAGGAGATACAAGGAAGATTCAAGAATAAACTATTACATCGACACCCCGAATCCACGTTCCGTTCCCGTTCGCGGGGACGTGAACTAAATAGAGGAAGAGGCTTGTACAGGCCCCCAGGGGGATGCAACCCCTGGAAGCCACCCTCCATCATTCTATCAAAACCATCCCTAACTGGCAAATCTCGTAAGTCCAGAACAGTATCTTTCATACAGCAAGGGCAAGCCGGCCAGCTCGGAAGGCTTGCCAAATACTTGCATCACACACATAACACCTATACTATAACTAACTGGGGCAGCTATGCCATTGGAATGCCGACGAAGCAGCACTAAAGCTTATAAGAAGGACCGTAAGGAGGACAGGACCCTCTCTCGATCATCAGTCATAGTGTGTGTCAGCCGGAGGCCATAGCTGTTATCATCAGGTGAGTCAGCAGTGTTCAGAGATCCTATATTTTGTAACCTCTACCCACAAATTGTACACTCAAACTTGTAACACTTATTACATTTCCCTAAAAGGGACATACTATTTCATACATCACTGACCAATAAATACTTGGTCAGTACACTACACTGGTCTTACTTTTTACAGCCTCTTTACGTCCCAACGCCCTTCCTGATTCCCGTCACGATTAGACGTGACATACAGTAGCCAAATAGTTGCCAGCGCAAGCTTCATCGTACTTCCTGCAGCGGCCCGACTGCCTAGAGCATCGAGCCGCAACATCGCTGACGCACGCACGTCGGTTACACAAGTCTCTCCAATCAGCTGAGAGGCTAGTACGTTCACCTGTACACAAAGTTTCATCCCCTGAAGTACACCTACGTCTTTATAAGAGCATCCCCTAGCATCGTAACACTAAACAACACTCTACACTGGTCAGCTTACCCAGCTACGGGAAGCTACCCCCTCCTAGGCATCGCTTTATAAATTAACAAAATAACACATCCGTTTTAGATCTAACTACCCCCAACTAAGGGATCTAAAACAATATTGAGGCCAATTGTTTGAATGCCTACTTGGATGTTATTTTATTATCGAATTATATTTTTCTCCAGCCGTTAAATATTCACGTTGATATGTTACATAATACAATAGTTGTAACTTACTATGGATCCATATTTCTTGACATTTATGTCATCAGCTTGTAACTGCATAACTAATGTGTCACCCAGATAAGAAACTAGGATGGCTGGCATACAATATTCCTGAAAATGTTCATGTCAAGGTTGTCAAAACAACATAAATGCCTACTATTGGGAGCATTGAAATAACTGTTTCAGAACAAATCATCAGTGAGCTGTTTTAGGATGGACATTGGTGTCTGCTGCAAAACCATGTTATCAAGTATTGTTGTTGTTGCTGCTTGAATGTTGCCACCATTAGCCATATCAACTTGTGTACAGATGCCAGCATTCAGCTGTGCACTTGACCTTGAGAGGTAGGAGGTAGGTGTAGAGTGGTGCAGGAAGCAAGCCGAATACTTCTCTATCTGAGAACATCGACGTGTGTGACAGTAGATTGTCACAATCAGAAACAGACACACTCAGTGTGGCAAATGTTTTAAGTTTCAGTAGTATACCGGGAGAGTGGGATGGGGAAGTACAGAGCTACCTTCCCGGTAACTGTATGTATAGGTTGTATGTAGTGGTATATACATATTTGTAGATGAGACTAGGATTGGGAAGGAGGCAGTCTTGGCCTTAATTTAGGAACCATCATTTGAGTCGATGATTGTGGTGTGAACTAAGCCAAACACGTCTCAATTTTGCATGTTCCAAACAGACTAGAATTAATTATTTATTTGCAATAAAACCCAGGACCTTTAGGACATGAGTCTCAATATGTAGGCTACTCTTGAGATCACTGAAAGTGACTCATGTTTAAAGGATACCAAACAATTTTGACACATGTAAATTTATGAACAAGGGACTAATCACTTACCTTTCAATATACTGTACTTTTGTGCCATACCAATAGGCCTACTGTTTTAAGGTGTAGCACGTTTTGTGCTCCTTAGGATATGCAGTTATTCGAGCGTAAGGACATGAGAGAGAAGCTGGTATTCAGAAAGGTGTAAGGCAAGGCTGCAACTTATCACCCATACTTTTCAATCTATATAATAATAATAACTGGCTCTACAGCCCATGAAGGGCCTAAGCCTACCAAACGACCGCTGCCCAGCCATTTGGCCTGCAGATATTGGGGTGATGCGTGATCAACGCATCGGGTCCCCTCGGCCGTTAATCTTGGTTTTCGTGATCGGAGCGCTGCCTCACTGTCAGGCAGCTACTCAGTTGTCCTCACGAGGCTGAGTGCACCCCGTTCCAGCACTCAAGTAAGTTTCTAAAATCCCTGACAGAGCCTGGAATCGAACCCGGGGCCTCCGGACCCCAACACCACTGGGCCGGCATTTTCAATCTATACATTAAACAAGCAATGAAGGAAATTGGAGAAAAATTCAAAGTAGGAGTAAAGATTCAAGGAGAAATAATTTCAACTCGGAGATTTGCTGATATCGTCATCTTAGGTGACACACCAGTGGATTTGAATGAGTTTTTAAATGGTATGGATTCTGTCTTGAAAGAATTAATGATGAAAATTAATAAATGTAAAACAAGAATATTGGATTGCAGTCAAAAGAGATCGCTGAAATAACTGAAATCCTCCATGCCCATTTACAGAATATTTCCTTGAGATGCTTAGCCTGCATTTTTCCATGTCTAGTGTCTTATAAGTTACATTCCACATCTATTGCATTTATTGCTTGATGTTTGTATTCTTACAGATCTGTCCACTGGATCCAGGTGAACAGCAAGTTGCAAGAGCAGAACTGGACGAGAACGCAATTTCAATAGTGTCGTTCTTTCTATACTAGACCTATACAATTATTTTATTTCTACATTGTGTATTGCAAAATAATAATAAAAAAAATAAAAAAAATGTTTCAATCACCTATGGTTTTCATTTATCTTTCTCTCTCCTTCCTTCTCATATCACATTTCCAAGAGGGTCATGGGGTTCAAACAGGAATTTGGAACCTGTGTAGGATAGCAGGTAGGGGGTGGGGGTGATTATATCATTCTATAGTCAGATTTGGAGGTTATGTAGGTTAGGGCGAAAAAGGGGGGGGGGGGGGCGGGTATGGGATGCTCTGGAATTTGGAGGTTATGTTAGCAGACATGACTCAATATTTCATTTTATAGCATTCAACTTATAAAACGTGTTAGATAATTGATTTTTACGGTGAATAGTTGATGAACTAACGTCAATACATTATTATAATTATCAAAATATATAGTTGCATAAGTACGTTCACTACCAACATTACAAAGTGGACAACAAATTCCATAATGTATCAGTATATTGTTGATTGCTTGTGATACATTTTGTCAGAGCTAATATTGTCGAAGGTAGTAGCTATTAATGTTAATTGATCCACAAAGGGACTAGCTCTGTGTAATATTCATAAAAATAAGCTGATATCTTACGGATTTAGTTCCTTATGTTTCCCCTACCGAAGAGAAATGATTGTTTTTTTGAAGCCGGATTATGGGCGGATTTAAGAAAATTATTTAACATAGGAGCTGGGACTCTGGTATTATATTCTCTTTGATTACAATCGGCAGTGGGCACGGTGAAGGCGATTTGGGACAGGCGAATGTTTATGTTACTCTGTATACGCTGCCGAAGTGACGTGCCTAGCAACCGCATGGGCGCAGCCACATTGGACCCAAACAACTGGTTGCTAGGTTTTTATACATAGGAAGCTGCATTAACGCTGCGCAGCGTCTTGAATTTTGTGGATAAAAATGTGTAATACGCGTGAAATAAGGCAAACGCCTCCGGTGAAGATCATCTACACTCTACAGTGTTGGAGCTACAAAATAGAAGTGAAATTTTATGGATCAAGTACGAGAATTTTGCGAGATAGTATGAATAAAGTTGACCTCACTCCTGAGGCAAGAATTGCATGGCGGGTACTACAAAATATGAATATTTATCATTTAGTGGATAGAGTATATCTAACATAGAGAGATATTTAGGACATATATGTCACATAAAGGGGTTTTGGTTCATGCGGGGAGTGTTGTTGTAATTAAATATGGTTTGTACTATAAGTATTATAAACGGCAACCTACATAACCTTACAGCTGATTCACTAACACCGATACATTTTATCCTACAACTTTTCTGAGTGTGATTTTTCAATTAATTTATTTAAGCAGTGAATTGTGTTTCCAAATAACAATTAGGCCTATCCCAGACTGAAAATTTCTGCCTAAATATTTTATTGTTTGTACTTTCAGAAAACAATCATGTAGGCCTAACAGTAGCCTAGGCCTACACCCTGCAACAAAGTTACAGTACCGTATAGTGACATTATTCAAGCCAATGGATACTGCTTATTTCTGAAGTGATGGAGTGGCAAGTCTTGTTGTGATTATATTTAGAGCTAGGATAGGAAAAGTGCCCCATTATTTAGAATGAGATAGGAATAGGACGATAGGCCTTAATTGTAGACGTCTCTAACCTGTTAGTCAGCACACAGGTTAGGCTTTGTTAATTTGATTCGTTTTCAGACAAACGCGGCGTTGTGGTAAACACACAAATTGTATTGAAATGCAGTCTTTGTTTCTTCTATAGCTGTTGATGAGATTTGGCCTAAACTCTCATCCAAATATTTTAAACTGTTCCCTTATGCATTGATCGACCTTAAGTTCATTTTATCCGTCACTTTCTGGTAGGGCCTACGGAACTTTATTTTCCGTTATTGGTTATTCATGCAGGACGTGATTCACAATATCCAGAAATGTTATATTTTCATGTTTTCACTTAATTTAATGTAAATATCGTAGGCCACATCTCTACGACTTATGTTCTAAGACTTAATGTGCATCTCGTACGCAATATTTTACAACTTTACTGGACAACTATGTTAAATTACTGTGGAAAATGTACTTTTCTATGCTTTCTTGCCTCTGGACATCCATGCATGTACTGTTTTATACGATAAAAATAGGAAATAATGACGGCTCAAAGACTGAAGAAAGCTACAAGGGAGCCATGTTTTATTGCTCCAGTTGCTTAGCAACGGAGTGGAAGTGACGTTGACTTCGGCAGCGTTTGGACAGTGGGATGTTATACGTTTCGGTCTTATTGACCGCGAAGGAACATATAGTTCAAATTCAGATGAAAAAAGGAAGGAAGCTTGTAGTTTAACGTGACCGTTAATCTCGAGATCATGAGCCACGGGACCTCCTTTTTACGTGGAATCCGAACCACAGGACATTGCATTTCACTTCGAAAATCTCACATGCATTGACCGGGAACCGAACCCGGTCCACTGTGGTGAGAGGCCAACAGCTTGACCACACCACTGGGCCACCACATTCCCGCTTAGCATATTTAGGATATACATTTGTCCTTTTGTATTCCAAGAATATAGGGAATTTATTTTTTATCGATTCAACTCTATCGTTAGCATTCGCACATCTTGGGTTCCAAACTATTGAGCCAAATTCAAGTCTACTTCATACGAACGCATTATACAATCTTTAGCAATATACAGGTTCCTAAAATAAAATGTGCATCTTCTTATATATCCCAGCATTTTGAATATATCTCAAAAATTCGATCAATACGGTGAGAAAAGGATAACTTGCCACGGTGGGTGAGTGGATATCGTGTCGGTCTACTAACCCCAAGATTGCAGGTTCGCTCCTGGCCGTGGTAAGTGATTTTTTTTGAAAGGCGGCAAAAATACGATACGCATGTCATACGATGTTGGCATGTCAAAGAACACATTTGAATTCAGTAGGCCGTGTTCATAATGGCAAAATTAATCACGGGAGTTTTCGTCAACACTAAGTTCCTCATTTCTATACTAGAAAGCGCTATAGTGTTCAAGGAGCTTAGATGTCTAACATCTAACCTCCTTGACTTTCATAGTCAAGGAACAGCGAAATTCGACATGCAAGCTACCCTCTGGGTGTCAAATAACAAAGCTTGCACCCGGCACCCGAGGCCATACGATATTCTTCTTCTTTCTTCGATTCGGCCAACTAGGGACCACGTCAGTTCAACTGTCTCTTCTTCCGAGCTCTAACTACCGCCCAGTGTTCCCGCATTCGTCTTCGGTGTTGTTCTTTTCTCTCTTGGGAACAAGCCTTCCCTGTCTTCAGCTTCGGCTTTTCCTGGAAACCTTTGTGCGTACGTAGTTTATCCTGAAGTGGAACACGCTCCTGGATATCTTTAGGGGAAATTTCCATTTCACGTAGATCTTTCTCAACTTCCGTAAACCATGCCCCTTTGGTTTTCTTATCTTGGAAGTACGTCAATATCCGTTTTGATATCCTGCCTGGGCTCATTCGTGTCACGTGGCTTTAAAAGGCAATCCTTCTTTTTCGAATCGTGTCACTGATCTTCTCCACGTGCTTGTACAATTCGTGGCTGTGACGCCTTCTGTACTCGCTGTTTTCTTTGATGGGACCCAGGTTTTTCCTCAAAATCTTCCTTTCTTTAGCCTCTAGTTTTTCCATCAGACCTTTCTTGTTCATTATTAGAGTCTCAGCGGCATACAGAGCCTCTGGTCGAATAACAGTGCAGTAATGTCTAATTTTGGCGTTTAAGGATATCGATCTCTTATTGTAGATGTCTTTAGTCAGGTTGTATGCCATTTCCATTTTATTAATGCGTGACATGAAGGCTTCCTTCTCTGATAGGTTAGGCTCTATCCATTCACCGAGGTATTCTATTTAAAATTTTCTGCCTTCTGAACTTTTCCTAGTCCGACCTCCAGTTTCCTGGGCGCTGACTTTATATTTGTCATGAATTGTGTCTTCTCAAAGGAGATTTGAAGCCCAGCCTTCATACGATATTATTATTATTATCAAAGTATAGCCTACCATAAACCTAGATGACTTAAGATGGGAACTACATAGGAAATGGTGGTGTTTTCTATCAAAATTTGTGTGTTTTCGTGTAAATGCAATCGGATGACACTTATAAATCTAAACAATTTGTTTTGTTCCAATTTATTTTTTCTTCATCTTTTGGAGCAGCATACAATGCCGTAACGAATAAATGTAGTTAAACGATTACACGTCATTTGCAAATAATAATAATAATAATAATAATAATAATAATAATAATAATAATGATATATTGGCATCCCAGAGATGGTTAATTGAGATAAAAATTACAGAGGCACAAGATTCGATCCCAGGGGAACACCAGCGGTTGAATGGAGTTTTTCTCAATGATACAAAGTGTTGCCTCTTACATACTGTAAGTATGATCCGTAATAGGACATTTTCGTAAGTTGTAGGCTACGTCATGGTTAACTCTGCCAATAATCTGTATATATTACATCGACTCGTTATCCTTTAATCTAAACCAGATGACTCCTGATTCGTGAAAATTGGTTATTGTTGATCATCGAGGGATGAATCCGTGTTATGAATCGTGAATAAAATGGCACGCATGCCTGAATAATTATGTGTTCATGAAGTGTTTGCTCGTAAAGTTTGTTTGAGGCAAACATAGTAGCTACCGGTAAGCTACTGTTCGGTAGTTAAGAATTAGTGAGATCTTACCAGACTTGTGAATATGACTGACTTTAGTAAGTTTCCATTTCTCTGGAAATATCTAAGACTTGATCGATAAATTAAATTTAATATCAAGAGGATAAGCTATTTTTTCCCGGATCTTTTTTTAAAAATCAAATATGGAAGAATAACGTCAGGATCTGCTACCCTCGTGTGTCCCATATATTCATCGTAAGTATCGAAGTGAGAATGTCACTACGGGTTACCTCATAATAATTAAGATGTCAGTGTCGAGATGACTTTCTAGGTTATCATGCGTTAAAATGTCATAGTTGGATCCATTTTGGCAATATACTGATGAGTAAGGCTAGGATTTTAATGTAATATCTATCATCATAGCAAACACTCGTATCGAGTAGATTGGCCTTTCAATCGGGATGTCTCTCATTGGTGAGTTCGGAGGTGACTAGACAGCCCAATGCGGGAGGCACACAATTTGCCGCAGTGATGACGGGTGGTTCCACGTGGGCCATCTGTGTTCCTTCCAATTCTTCTATGTAATATTACATTAAAAAATTTGAAATATGTATTGATTTAATTTTTATATAAATAATATACATTGCACATGACATTGCTTGTAGATTCTTCATTTTATTCATTATACTTTTTGCAAAATAAAGGGTGGTACACGAATAGCAAATTTAAATAAATTCTATGATTATGTATGAGAAAATGCGTTCGAACTCAACAATAAGTATTGTGAGAGTCACTTTTTGTTTGCGAGGTGGGAGGAAATATTGGCTAGTAGCCTTTATGAACAACACGTTGAAAAGTTGAGTCTCAGGCACTCACTGGACAACTGAAATGAACCAAGTCCCGCCTATGAGTCTCCGGCAATGTGTGATGCGAATTCCCATCCCCTTATCTTCACTAATATCTTGCTTGGAATTCTTCCCTTGCCCTTTCTCAGCAGGTTATGAATACCTTGGAAAATCCGTTTCATGTAGTCTACCTGAGTTTCTAGTGGACAAATATTGTTATACCTAACTGTTTTGAATTACCGTTTGATTCACTTGCGAAAAAATATTTTTTTTCAATCACAGTAAGAGACAGTATATGCAATTTTACATAAAAAGTAAACACTGCCATTATGGTAAAATATACCAACACGTATATAGCCACCACGGCTACGCTCGCTAAAGCGCAGTGTTAGGCTGTGGGGCCAAGCTCTCTGCTGACTTGGTAGACGTGGGTTCGAGCCCCACCGTCGGCTGTTCTTGAATGGTTTTCCTTGGTTTCCCATTTTAATAATTTTATTAATGCAGCCAATGGCCATGTACTTTTCTTTTCAGGACGGGTTAGGGAAGGGATATTGGAAGGAAATCGGCCGTGGACCTATTGAAAGGAACCATCCCGGCATTTACCTGGTGGTGAAAATGGGAAACCACGAAAACCATTTTCAGGACGGCCGAGGTGGGAATCGAACCCACGCTCTCCCGATGCCAGCGAGGCACGTGGTAGCGCTTTAGCGCTCTCCGCCACCGCGGCCGGTTGGTTTCCCATTTTCAACTCCACAAATGCTGGGACGGCACCTTCTACATGCCATGGCCGCTTCCTTCCACATCCTTGCCCACTTTCATCCATTCATCTCATCTTTCATTCCGACACGCAGGTCACCCACGGGCGTCGACTGGAAAGACCTGCACTCGGCCTCCTATCAGGCCACACGACAAAAAAAAAAAAAAAAAAAAAAAAAAGATCAAATATGTAAAATGTATTTAACAACATGTAATTATATGATAGCTAAGGTTCTAATTCATGGACATTTATCATTTTTAGTTGTGTATAAGGAAAGGGAAACAATATGTATTTACATAAAAATCCTAGCCCTACTGTAGGCTACTCATGAGAAATAGTTCGGAAACCAGGCGCGGCTAATTTGGACCGGGGAGATGATTTCGGGGTTCCCCAGGTACGAAAATTGATGTTTTTAAGTCTTTCAAAAACGTCAAAATGAGTTTTATATATCGTTTCATTGCATTTATCCGCGTACACACAGCCTGTCGATGACTATAAGTTAGACTAAATTCAGCTGACAAGCTTAGGAAAATGTATGTAGATCTGATTACTAATTCAGTGTCTATTTAAAATAAATAAACAATTTGTGGCTATAAGTAGTGTTTATATTATTATGCTATCCTTATTTCTTCCCCCAGTCGTCATTTAAAACTACAATGAACAATACTTTACGAACTATCGTTCTTTGAAGGTAATATATAGTATGCATAATAATGGGGTTGAAAATAGGAAATCACTCAAAACCTTTTGAAGAATGACCGACAGTGGGGTTCGAACCCACTGGCTCACTGAATCCGGGGATACCTTGACCGTTCAGTTGATTGTATACAGACTTTCACTTCGAACATTCTGGTCGCAATGTTCTGATGGTACTTTGGCGTGACACAGACACTGGAGCATGACGAATAATAGAAATAATATTTCCATTCGTCATGACTGGAGGATAGGATAGGAATGGATCGAACGGCCTTGAGCCTCCCTCACTGCCCTCTAGGCACCCTCGCTGAAACTACCAGTGGAGCTAGCTGCAGTCGACAGCAACAGCGAACCTAGTGGCGAGCTTTTGAAATGAAAGGCGAAATCTTTCCCCACTACGGCCGGCTCTTAATAAATCATAATTGTGTTCAGCAAAAATAATATAATGAATATTTTTACACCAAAGAACGACAACTTGAAGAAGGTTTACTGTAGGAATATTTTTAATGGCGCCGTCAAACCTTGAAGTAATCCATATGTGATATACATTCCACATGGCCGGCAGTGCGTCATGGTACCAATCTCCAACACTGCGCGCTCATTGTTTCCTCTTACCACTGCTAGCTGGATCGCATCCCTCCTGGCTGCTAAAGCGATCCAGCTAGTAGTGCATCTTACACACTTCCGTCCCATTTTTCAAAATCACTCCCACAAACATATCCAGCAACCGAATGGAAAGATGATACACATCAAAAATAAAGCTGAGAGGAGTATGGTTCAATTCCCACCTCAGGTATCCTATAGGCTAAGTTGTTTTTCTTGGCTTTCCCAGGAAAATCCGGAATGATTCCTAGTAACGCAGGCTTTTAAACAATTTCTACACACACGCAAGTACAGTTGTATATGGGCACAAATAATGAGCAGGGAATCAGTTGTTTATTGCACGAATACTGCGTAGGGGAGATGGATTTCTAAAAGAACAACTTTGATGCTACTACAACCCGGACAGAATATTGCTAGGTCAGGACTGTCTCACTCTTATGGAGATTGGGTGCCCTTATTCATGTTGTGATTGATGACAATACGTGCAATGTTAGCTGTGGTGGTGACATCAAGCTCACCTCATGATATATCGCCATGTGACGTGCACGCGCGCCCTCTACTGACGGGCTGTGACCTTCCACGCTCTGGTCGGAAGCACACCTCGTTACACACGCCACGATTAGCCGATGTCATCACCGGTTTGCGCATTCCAGCCTCCGGCTCGTTACTTTTTGAACGCACCTTATATATACCTGAATATTTAACGGCCGTATTTTTAAATGACGTCAGTGCTACCAACTGCTGAAAAATCACAATTGAAATGTGAGCTCTATGTTGGATATCTCAGAAGGCATGTATGTGAACTGTTCCAAAATTGGCACACACATAGATAATTACATTCCAGATTAATATACAGGATCCCATATATGATAGTGCTGCCAACATGATTCTAACCCTGCGGATAGGTCCAATTTTTAAATGCATGTAACTTGTATTACTAACAAATGGATTAGGGGCAGATGACCTCGTAGTTCCGCCCCTTAAAACAACAATAACTAACTACTAACTAACTAACAAATGGATTTCAACCACATTTCGTATGAGATTTGTGTACGATAACAGATATGACTATGCGTATTCGTAAGAGCCAGCAGAGCTGATAACTGTTAATGAATGCTGTCTCTATTTCTTTACCCTAATATCAATATATCAGAAAGTATGCAAGCCAACAGCTCTAAACTTTGCACACGTATAGTACCTGACATTTTAGATTAATTTGAAGTAACTGGTATACGTCAGTGCTGCCAACATGATTCTAAGCCTGCTGATAAATCCAATTTTTAAATACCCACAAATGGATTTCATCCAAAATTGGCACAATAATAGAGCGTAGTATTTCAGAATAATAATTCTGAGCAACACGTGCATGACCTTGTTGCCAACATGATTTTACGCGCCTTGATAGATCCAATGTCTAACTGCATGTAACGTCCATACTATCCATTGGACTTCAACCAATTCTGTGCCTTAGGAGATGGAACTACAGAGTCATCAGGGCTGCCAACTGTAGTGCTCTCTAAGCTACACTATTTCAGATATATATCGAATTAACTAAACATTTCAGTATTATCAACTTAATTTCGTCATTATTCTAGATATGTCGATATAGATCAGTAGAAAAGTAGGCTCTTTAGTTCGTCACGGAACTACCTGATTACATTGATTGGATACGAATTTCAGGGGTTGGTTGGTTCCTTAGTTTAGGGGCAGCGGCAACGCGGTCATGTAGCCCCGTGTACTTTGGGTGTGTGTAGAATCTGTCTGATAACCGGTGTTAATTGCGATAGCTGTATTAGTGTGTGTTATCTGTTTTTAATTCAAGTAAGGACTGCAGACAGTAATTTCAAGTAGTTCCTACTTTTGCTACCAAATGCTACCGTCCACGACGCCTAGCTTGCGGACTTGTCTACCAGATGGCATCGCAGTTAGCACCTGGCAGCGAACGTTGGAACTAATAGAGCGTTATCAATTCTAACCTGCAAATTTAGCTTCACACAAGTGTGGTTAGAGGAAAGGTGCTTTTACATGCCATAAATCTATGACATGGGACCGCCGGCTTTACTTTCGCTCCGAAGAAAATATAGTCTAATAAAAATAGGGAAAGTGCGAAGGCAGGATTTTCAATATAACATTGGCTCGGAAATACTTGTAGAAGAAGATACTTGCAAATATATGGGCGTTCACGTAAGAAATGATATGAAATGGAGTAGTCATATAGGATGTGTAGATTCTAAAGCTTACAAATCCCTGCACTTTGTAATGAGGGTATTAAAAGGAAGTAGTACCTCTGCTAAAGAATTAGGATATTTGTCACTTGTAAGACCTATTCTGGAATACGCCTCGGCGGTTTGGGATCCATATCAAGTAGGGCTCATAAATGAGTTGGAAATGGTACAAAGAAAGGCCGCTAGATTTGTGTTCAGTGACTTTAATCCCAGGAGCAGTGTGAGACGTATGTTAAAGAAACTTGGGTGGGAATCACTTGAGGCTAGGAGGATGAAATCTAGACTCTGCGCTATGTACAACACGTATATAAATCAACCAGCATGGGGTGAGCTTAGCAAACGTATGGAAAATCCTACTTAGTACTTACATGGGTAGGAGCGATCATCCTTTCCAAGTAAAGGGCCGACCACAGCGAAGAAATTATGGTAAATATTATTTCGTAAACCGTGCCATTGATAATTGGAACTCTCTACCTGCCGCAGTCTTAGAGCCTTTTCCCAAACATATAGGTGTGTTTAAGAAAAGACTGACTATTTGTGTAAATACTCCAGTTTAATTGTTAGTGAATTGTTATGTACAATTATTTTATTTGTTATGTATATCTAATTTGCCACCGGGGGACACACCCCCAATTGCAAATAAACGAATGAATGAATGAGGGATTTTTAACGCTCTTAAAAAATCGGACGGCTTCGGCCGGGTTTGATCCCGCGATCTTGGGCATAGAAGCTCAGGAATTTCATGGGACCGACACAAAACTTCGAATTATCGACGAATTCGAACTATCCATGTACCACTGTATTATACAACACCCCTGAACATCAGTGACGGTTGAATAAACTCGCCGACAATGGGGAAGAGAGAGGATCAGGCCAGCTGTCTTGAGAGCTATTACCACTCCCACACTTGCTATTATGTGAGCAGAGTCTGCTATAGTGCCTTGTTACCAGACAGTGAACTGAAGACATGGCTATGGTCTACCAGCTGCTACTCTTGCTTCTACTACAGTTCCTATTGATGGTGCATGGGGATTCAACAGACTTACAAGGTACGTATCAGAAAAAAATCGGACATCTCTAATACTCTGTGTACCACAACTGTTATTAAGCTGCCCCAATAAGGCAGTGGTTTTCAAAACTCCTTCTGTCGCCCTCCCCCTTTTTTGAAACATGAAATATCTAGCCCGCCCCTTATTCTTCTTTCCTCTCTTAGCACTTCTCATATGCTACTTCGTACGCGCAAAAAAAAAATAAAAAAAAAAAAATAATAATAATAATAAAATAAAAAATAAAAAATTGAACACTAGAAATATAGTACAGGATCATTTTCTATGTGCGCGCGAGTAAACACGGCAAGCTAAGCCAGCTATGACTGGCGCAGATCGCGGGCCCGCGTACCCGGTCCAGCCGGTGGAGGGCACGCACCTTTACACTTTTACCAAACATGTTCAATAATGTGTACTTACACTCATAGGCGATGCTGAAAATGTCCTCCCTCTCTTGTAACACACACCTGACACCTTCTAATGAAATAATGTCTGTCAACTCTTTTATTATTTACGGAGCCTGTTTCCTTGAATCATTTAGCGAGCCTCCTAATTGTACTGGCATTAAGCACAGGTCTTCCTGGAAACTTGATACGAAATTTTTGTTTCGTTTCAGAACAAGATTTTCTGCTTTTTATATACGAATTATGGATATACACACGTTCGCGGAATGTGAATTTGTGTCCAGGCATGACCAACAATTAATCACAACACTCACTGAACGTGCAACACTAACTTCTAAGCTTTGCAGATACACGTCCATATGAATGACAAAACACGTATGAACTAACGATATGAGTCAGCGGAGCGCGCTAACTACCGGCAGAACCACGAACGCGCGCCCTCGATCTGCGCCAGTCACAGCCGGCTTAGCTTACCGTGTTTACTCACGCGCACATAGATAATGACCCTGTATTTCCTTCTGGCGTTACTTGTATCAGTTTATAGTAAATCTGGCTAACCATTCCACTGAACATGCACTACAATTCACCTGTTCACTCACTGTCTTTGAACTGACTGCAAAGGCCTGGCTAAATTCGAGTCGACAATAACAGAAATAGAAGAATCTATTCTTGTAAGGAAGTGGCGGTCACATTGTCAAGTGGCTTATTGTCATTAGTGGTTGTTAGGTGTTTGGTGAGGAGATATCGGTGCGGGTGGCGAGTGAAAGGATGCTGGCTGTGTGGGAAATGTTACTCTACACCGGGGAGCGCTGGGCAGTCCGGCTAGCGCTCCTTCCCCTACCACCACTACAGTGTGGCAGCGAGGGGACGGACGATGTTCGGACCACACTGACTAGATACGTACGTAGTGAGTCGTGCGGCCGACGGCTCTTGTGGGATTGTTGACATATTAATAGGGCTGTTTTGCCATAATAAATATACCGCATATACAAATCGAATGGTACTCCGATGTATGGAACGTGCAGGAAACGAACACAAGTGTTAAGTAAAGAATGTTGTGATTTATTCCAAACTTAAATCGAAACATATTAGAGAGGAAAATTCAACAACAAATTGTGTTCTCTTTAACGAATTAAATCTCTGTTGCATACTAAACATTTGGCATGCCCTTTATAAGCTGTACAGAAAAATGAAATTTCCCATTCTGCTTTAAAGACTGCTGCTTCAACACTATTTTTTTTGTATGCTGTTCAGTTATGACCACTGCGAAACTGATTTACTTAAACGCTGTCAACAAAGCGCATTGGACTAGACTAGCGACTGATGGATAGGCTGCACACTTGAGCGCGCGCAGCCAGCCAAGCTCCTCCCACCACTACCTTCCACCAAAGCGCTCGGAGCAGTGGCTTAGAGCGCGGCCGGAGCGCTGTCTGGATGGCTCTGCTCTACACTTTTTCTCAGAAAACCTGCTGGCAGGATGTACGAATTTGTCTTGATTGCGCGTGGGAGCTTCCTATCTATGATAGGTTCATGGATATGAGTCTAGTAATATTCGTGACAGAATATGAAATATGAATATTTTAATCCGAGCTGGCGCCCCCCCCCATACCCCCTCCCCCCTTAATCACTCTCTGCGCCCCCCTCCCCCAACTTTGAGGACCTCTGTACTAAAGGGCCACCCACATATTACGCCATCACTTTTTGGTTGATTTTGATCAATCCCTCTCATATCAGGCCAAGTACAGGCATTATTGCACAGTAGTGAAGCCAGAGTGCCTCTATGCGGCAGCACCTTATCAAGCAAGAAAACTGTTGAAATTGAGAAAAGGGAAAGGAAGATCTTCAGGAAAATTCTAGGTCCCAAGAAGCTACCTGGAGATGGATACACATTTCAACTGAGGTCAAACCAAGAACTCTATGACAAGTTTGAAGGGATTTCTGTCAGCATGAGAATGAGGGGGTCCATGTTCTATGGACATATTAAACGATTGGGGACCGAGAGATTGGCTAACAAAATTCTCAACCTTTAGGAGAAATGGAAGGTGCAACCTCCATGGCTTCAGGAAGTCCATCAGGACATAAAAAGGGCAAACATTGGACCGGCCGAAGTCTGGGAAAGGGCAGGATTCAGAACTAAAATTGCAGGTGTGAAGGATCCCCCCCAAAGAAAAACCCACGTTTTCAGCCGAAGAACGATTGAGAAGGAGCCAGAGGCTGAAAGAACTTTGGCAGGAAGCTAAACGACAAGGAAGGAACACCTTAAGAAGAAAACCTGAACGGTTGTTGTGCATTTCTAGTCCATAGGTGACTGCATCAAATAATAATAATAATAATAATAATGATCTCTACTTAGTATAAAACCAAGTCCCCGATTCTTGGATGTTACGGGTAAACTCGAGAACCACTGGATGGATTTTGATGCGGTTTTCACCATTCTGTAAAGGATATCTCGAGGATGTCTTCTGTAGAAAATAATTTATGATCAAAGGAAGTCGAGCAGTAACGATTTCAGTGGAAAGGTCAAAAAATAACCTGTCGTCCGAGCGCTTTGTAAGCTTACGCTGGGCAAACCGTTAAAAATATCTAAATACTATGAGTGTAAGAATTGCTCAGCATGAAAAGTTCTACAAAAGAGTCCGCGAGAGCATATCTCTCATATCTCTATCTTCAATACATTGCCCACTATAAGTGTTTTTACGTTTTAATTTCTCCCAACCATGTCCATTCAACTACTGAGGCGACAGTTTACGAGCTAGCTAAGGGCGAGTCTATCATCCCTGTTACAGCCTAGCTAGCGGGTGAACCTATTGCCCAAGATACAGCCAGCAGCAAACCGTTGAGTCGTGTTGAGTTAAGACTTCTGAGAAGGGTGGTTGTGTTTGGAGTTTCCCTGGAAGTGCAACTAGGGTTTTCTTCATTTCGCCTGTGAAACACTGTCAGGTTAAGATTGGACGGAAGGGGGATTTGAGTTTCATTCACCTCGCCATTCCCTGGAAGTGCAACTCTCATTTCGCCTGTGAACTTTTCGTTCCGCAAAATTCACAGTCAATTTAAGATTGGACAGAAGGGGGATTATATTATATTAAATTATACTGTTTGGCGTATGATCTCTACTTAGTATAAAACAAAGTCCCCGATTCTTGGTTGTCACGGGAAATCTCGAGAACCACTGAATGGATTTTGATGCGGTTTTCACCATTCTGTAAAGGATATCTCGAGGAAAGTTTCTGTAGAAAATAATATATTTATGGCCAAAGGAAGTCAAGCACTAACGATTTCAGTGAAAAGATCGAGAAAAAACTGGTGTCCGTGCGCTTTTTAAACTTACGCTGGGCAAACCGTTAAAAATATCTACAGGGTGCTTCAAAAATGTATACACACTTTAAACTACCGTAGTTTTCCCGCTCTACAAGGCTAATGTTATATTTCTTCGCCAGGTGGCAGCATAAGTGTCCCTCTATGTTATATTGTCAGTTGGAATTTGTAATATCAACATGGTGGACGTACGTTTGAGTTTTGAAGAACGTAAGAAGGTTATTAAGTGGTACTGGAAGTTTGAGAATGTAAATGAAGTTCAAAGACAGTGGAGAAGGAAGTATGATACAGAACCACCTTCAAGATTAACAATTACACGCATACGAGACAAATTCGAAGTTTATGGAACAGTGTGTGATGTGCATAAAGGTCATTCAGGTCGACATCGAACAGCTACAAGTGATGAGTCATCAACGGCAGTCTTGGAACTGTTTCAACGCTCTCCTAACAAATCTTCAAGGCAAGGGGCACGTGAAAGTGATGTAAGTGCTAGCAGCGTGCTACGCATTCTGAAGAGAGGCAAGTATCGTGTTTACATTCCAAGGCTGGTGCAACAGCTAAGTGACGACGATCCAGATCGAAGGTTGCAATTTTGTGAATGGGTTCAGGAGATGGTGATACGTGAACCGGGATTTATGGGTAGCATCATTTGGTCGGATGAAGCCCAATTCAAACTTAATGGAACTGTCAATAGGCACAATTGTGTTTACTGGGGTGAAGAAAATCCTCACATTACAATTGAAAAAGCTGTAAATTTGCCTGGTGTAAATGTGTGGTGCGGTTTGTCTTCAAGGGGACTCATTGGAACTTTTCGATTTGAAGGCACTGTAACTGGTATAACTTACCTAACAATGCTTGCTGATTCCATATTTCCTGCCATTCGTGCATTATACGGTAATGATAATTTTTATTTTCAACAAGATGGTGCCCCGCCGCACTATCACAGGGACGTACGAGCTTACCTGGATCAAAATTTGCCGGCCCAGTGGATAGGACGCAGGGGGCCAATCGAGTTTCCAGCACGCTCTCCAGACCTTACACCACTGGATTTCTTCTTATGGGGCACAGTAAAAGATGAGGTGTACAAACGTAAACCACGTAACCTAGACATTATTTGGAATGAGATTCAAGCCGTGTGTAGAGAAATCTCATTGGAGGTTTTGATACGATGTACAGAATCAGTGGTGACTCGTACTCAGAATTGTATTGATGCTGCAGGTCGCCAATTTGAACAGTATTAACATTTGTTATTTATGTTTCATTTACATTGGACTTTCAGCTTTCTAATTTCCTGAAATTTAACTTTGTAGAACGGTAAATAAATTTTCTATGGAAGTTCAAAGTGTGTAAACATTTTTTGAAGCACCCTGTATATACTATGAGTGTAAGAATTGTTCAGCATGGAAAGTTCTACAACAACAAAAAAACGGGAGAGCATATCTCTATCTTCAATACATCGCATACTATAAGTGTTTTTACGTTTTCATTTCTTCCAACAATCTCCATTCAGTTACTGAGGAGACAGTTTACGAACTAGCTAGGGGCGAGTCTATCACCACAGTTACAGCTTAGCTAGCAGACGAACTTTTTGCCCCAGATACAGCCAGCTGCAAACTGTCGAGTCGTGTTGAGTTAAAAACTTTAGAGAAGAGTGGTTGTGTTCGGAGTTTCCCTGGAAGTGCAACTCGGCTTTTCTTCATTTCGCCTGTGAACTTTTCGTTCCGCAAAATTCACAGTCAAGTTAAGATTGAACGGATGGGGGATTTGTGTTTCATGCACCTCGCCATTCTTAAATTACGTCTGACAAGAATTTGTTGCACATGCATCTCCATGATAATATAATTCATAGTCCGATCAGTGATTTCAACCCATCATGCCGAGACGTAAAACGGATATTGGTCGTTGTTAATTGACATTGGAAAAAAGAAAGCGCTTATCACGTAATGCATTCATAACTGTTCCCGGGCGAAGCCGGGTCTGGTTGCTAGTAATACTACTACTACTACTAATAATAATAATGTTAAGGAGCAGATGATCTCGCTGTTCCACCCCTTAAAACCACAATAACTAACTAACTAACTAACTAACTAACTAACTAACTAACAAACTTGTTGTTGTCGTTATTTTTGTTTAAATTCTTTTTAACAGCTGTGGCTCTTAGAAATGCAGGGTGCTGGTTTGCCCCGAGGGGTATCTTTAACGTACCAGTAAGTCTACTGAAACTGCCCCCTCGCATTTGAGCACTGTATAATTTTCAAGTCTTACTCAACAGACAGGGAAATCTGTATCAACCAGAAGTTCAAAATAAAAGAACAAGTGAATACAATATATCATGTATTTTGTATGTTCTTTGGTTTCAGATTCACCTGAGAGACCACCATGGAACTACACTTCGCAGGACAAGTTGAAACAATATCTTTTCAAGAATTATGATAAGCTTTCCCGGCCGGTGAACAGTTCCTCCAACATTACAACCATCATGTTTGGGATATCTGTGATGCATGTAGATTTTGTGAGTCAGCCTATAAATAGTAAATGCTATCTATTAAGAGC
Organism: Meconema thalassinum; assembly: GCA_946902985.2. Taxonomy (NCBI): domain Eukaryota; kingdom Metazoa; phylum Arthropoda; class Insecta; order Orthoptera; family Tettigoniidae; genus Meconema; species Meconema thalassinum. The sequence goes on along the minus strand of OX336399.1, from coordinate 158,886,398 downwards.
TGGTAATAAAATAATGTTCGATTAATCGAACAACAATCGATTTAACAATCGACTAATCGAATAATTAGAAGGTAATTAAAAATTATTGGGTGTGTGCAACTTCGATGCGCGACGATATTTGAGCGTGACAACGTTTTCTCGGACTGATTTCATTAAACTGTCGCTCTTGCAAAATTTCAGCTTCGTATATTTTTTAATTAATGTATGTATTTTTCGGAACGGAAAGTTCACAGGCGAAATGAAGAAAAGCCGAGTTGCACTTCCAGGGAAACTCCAAACACAACCACTCCTCTCTGAAGTCCTAACTCAACATGACTACAGTTTCCTGCTGTCTGTATCTGGCGTAATAGGCTCACCCGCTAGCTAGGCTGTAACTGGGATGATAGACTCGCCCCTAGCCAGCTCGTAAACTGTCGTCTCAGTATGTGAATGGAGATTGTTGGAAGAAATGGAAACGTAAAAACACTTATAGTGGGCGATGAATTGAAGATCGAGATATGCTCTCACGCCTTTTTTTTTGTAGAACTTTTCATGCTGAACAATTCGTACAATCATAGTATATAGATATTTTTAACGGTTTACCCAGCGTAAGCTTAAAAAGCGCACGGACGCCATGTGTTTTTCCGACTTTTTCACTGAAATCGTTACTGCTCGGCTTTCTTTGATCATAAATAAATTATTTTTTACAGATATCTTCCTCGAGATATCCTTTACAGAATGGTGAAAACCGCATCAAAATCCATCCAGAGGTTCGCCCGTGACATCCAAAAATGACAGTAGCGACACTCGAGCGCAGTACAGAAGAGCGAGAAAGAGAGAGAGAGAGCTGCAGCAGAAGAGAGATAAAACGGTATCATCACCTTTCACTCTAAAACACTTTTTCACGAACGTCACTGTATTCCAACAATTTGACGTTGTCACGTCAACATGGGTAGTTGACTGACCGTTCTATTGATTAATCGACTAATCAAAAAATCGATTAATTGATTAGATGACAAGAGATAAGAAAATCATTTTAAATGAGAGGTCATCGCTGAATTTGAGATGCGCCCATTTTCCGAATGATGTATATAAATCTATAAAAGTTGCATTTTGCCTAAATATAGTCTAGAAAGTGTCCTTCCTTGTTCATGTTAACAATAACCAAATAAGAGTCAGTGACAGTGGAAGAACAAACAATCAAATTGGGAAGGGTTCCGAGAAAAGAAAACAGAGTTTTCAGCAAATATTTTGAATTCTTGTTTACAATTTAGGAACATTTTCGTTTTACTTCGTTTTAGCCTAGTTTTCACAAAGAAGGAGCGTTACTTAAAAATATATGATATAATATATTTTATGTTCGACCTTGACTATTATATGTCAGAAAACTGTATCATAATGATGGTCATTATAACACTAATTTTCATTATGAAACAGTTTCTCCCACCAATCACAGCTCAAGAAACAGTTGTTTGACCAATTAGATAAGGATAATATCGCACCTGCACTGAGTTCCAAGGCCTTCTAATTTAAATTTCACTGCGTTGTCTAGTGTCCGAGTGGACTAATCGAGGCCATGGTCAAATACAAGGCATTCTCTGCGTCCCATGCGCTCTGTTCAGTACATAAAACTGGCGAAATCTCGACAGATATTTATGAATATTTATGTTCGAACATAAAATAGTTACAATAATTATCGTCGAACATAAACAGTCGTATGCAACTCGCCTATAATGGTAATTAAGACACTCTTATGGAAATTATAAAACTCGCATATGCTCGTTTTATAAACATACTCGTGTCTTAATTATTGGCATTATAGGCTTGTTACATAATGTACTATTATTTATATTTTTATTTATTATTTCACTTTAATTGTATTTTATTAATTTTATTTTAATTATTTGAATTAGTTAAAAATGCCTGTTTTGCTTCTGTGCGAGCGTAATGAAATGGGGCTGCGTGGTTCAGTCGGTAGAGGCGCTGAGCTTCTAACTGGAAGGGAGTGGGTTCGATCCCCACCCAGGTAGTGGATTTTAGAAATAAAACTACCACTTTTGGAGACGCCTCCATGGCCTGTATGGAGTAGGGTTTGCTTTTGCTTTGAGAGCGTAGTGGAAGAATCAACAATCAATTATTCGACCAACCAATCAATCGATTAACCCTTGGAAACTGGCGTGAAAATATATAACACGAGGACTGGCACCGGGATATTTTGACCCATAGTGTGTGACTCCTTTTTGTCGTACGTATTTTAATGAAGAAATCTTACACCTAGTGTCTTCCTATTGTTACGTACCTCCCCTAGTGGCAAGTTCGTTAACTGGATTACGGTGGGTGAAAGCACAACACAATTGTTTTTTTAACGACATATTAGCTTTATTGCAGGCCAGGAAAAATACACCACACAATAAGCACTGAATCTCACTTCATAAGACACTACTAGTCACTATAGCTTCCACACTTAGCCTACGTTCACACTACTGTCCTCGCTATTAATACCTGCAACTCTGCCTTGTACACAAACTACGGTTATTTGCGATAGCCAGTCACTCACCACTACACACTGCTTCGCTGCCCGCTGGCTAGGGAACAGCCCACTGCGTTTCGCAATTCACCACAATATCTCTGTCGCACTAAGTAAGTACACACTCCTCAAAACTCAGTCCCTCCGTATGATTCACACTGCCTCGCTGTCTGGAGAATCAGCTTCACTTGGGTTCCGTAACTTCGCACGTCACGTCGCTCAGGTAAAAACACGCACTAGCTCAAAAACACAGTCAGTCCCTCGCTGGCCACGTCGCTCTTATATAGCAGGCTGGTGACTCAATGAATGCTTCTAGAACCGTCGAGGATTCACGGCTTCTCGAGATTTCCATCACTGTCTGGGTCACGAATGTTCTGGACCATCCCTTTTGTCCTCGCAGCCGCTTGCGTAAGGCGCAGGTAATACACAGAGCATAGCCCGGGGCAGCTGTGACACACGCGGCGAGGCGACGAAACAAACTCACAGCCGTAACACTATGAATTATTCCCAATATAAAATGGGGTTTATTTACATTTCTAAAATTAGACATGCAGACAATGACAATCGTTTTCGTAACAGTATCATTGGCCTTGATAGTGGCGGCAAAGCAGTCGTCTTAATTATTTTTGAACAAAGGAGCTGACGACCAAGTCCCTAAATATGGATGAACAAGAACGTGAGCTATGTGATTGTGCTGCACCAAAATAGGTGCATTTTCCCCTTACTTTTTACAGATTGTCCCGACAAACGTAGGCTGAGCCGAAAATTGTCACGCGAGGACCCGACCGTAAATAATATAGAAATAACTTGAGTGTTCCAAACGCTATGGACATTCTTTTGCAGGGTGAAGTTCAAGGCTACGAAGGAAGGTACAGTAAGCGACTGTAAGTACAGTAAGGGCTGACCAAAACGAAAATATAGAGCATTATTTAAGCCTCGGGCCAAAAATCCCCATGAGGCAGTCTTTGCGGGTTAAACGACAAATCGATTAACGAATTAAACGCACAATCTTTATTGATTTTCTGCTTCGATTAATTGATTATTCGATAACAAATTAATATATTAAATGCACCAGCCCTACTATCTATACCGACATTTTTAATAACAGACCTGCTCATTGCCTTGTTAATCTGTCCGCCTTAATGACAAACAGGATAAAAAGACATCTTGTATCCAAGAGGTCTCTTGGCACAGCAGAAACAATCTTACCACTATTCTATACTCTGTTCAAACCATTAGCCTATATCTCACGTAATAACTAGGGCTCGGATTTTTAGGTGCTAAAAATCGGGAAAATATTTATTTTTTATGTATTAAATATTTCTGAAATATGTGACAAAAAAGTAAAAATATTTAATTATAAATTAGTTTGTTAATGACAATATAATCGAATGCAATTTATGCTATGCCTCACTGACTGCTGAAGAATTACAACACACAGCGAGATATATCTTCAGGTTGTCCATCACAAATAACTGATAATTATCGCGAAACTGCGGCAATATGTTTCTTGCCCTCGAGGTGTGGTGTAACTTGAGATCGCTGTTCAGCCTTGATTGCTTTCCCACATGGTTGGCAGAACAGAACACCCCCAACAGAAGTACAGTACTATTATCTTTAAATTCTGCAACAGACGATAACTTGTAGTTGTTTTTACTTTAGGCCTTACACTTCACAGTGCCAGAAATGAACTGCATGTGAGCGACACTGGTTCTAGCTAGGGAAGGGGGAGGTGTAGCACGTGGTGCAATATGGCTATGGACAAGGAAATCCCCGGCTTCCACAGTGAGTGGCACGGGGCGACAAGTTAAGAATACCACAGTTGCAAGCTGGCATACGTCCTGCACGAAGATTATATAGATCACAGGTTCTTCCCCGTTGAAGTAACACAGAACAAAAGTGCAATAAACTGAAAGATCTAGCATACTGATTTAAAAAAAAATGTAAATATTATGTATTTTTATGTGCTAATAAGCGAAAAGCAGGAATTTATGTATTTATAGACAAAATGTATATGTATTTACATTAAAAATACTTATTTACCTAAAAATCCGAGCCCTAGTATAAACGCACTAATCTCGATGCTAATTTCGTTGTATTGAGGCAAATAATTATTGCTACGGCTGATATTCCTTCAGTGGTAGATGTTTAATTTGAGGGGGTTGGACATCATGGTCATTTATCGCAGTTTACTTCGGTGGGCTTAGAATGTATGTGATAACATGTGTTATTGTGGTGTCTGTAGTCAGGGGCGCACCCAGGGGGGGGGGGGGGGGTGCTTTGGGGGCTTAAGCCCCCCTCCCCCTAAAAACCTGGGAACACTTTAAAAACATTGATGATATCTTTCAAGAAAATTGATTGCTTAACGGGCTCCAGAATGTTTAGTGTTGGAACGTTGGAACATTTTGCGATTTTCTACTGGTTTAAAACAGAATTATGTTAGGCCTATATTTATGCAACTCTTGAGTGATAATAATATATATTGTAAACACAACACGATCGGATATTTCCGGCCGTTGTCGTAACTATGCTCGGAGCAAGATGCACGTGGGACAGCGGTGAAAATTTATCTCCCCAATGTATTGTGCTGTGCTCTGTGTCAAGCGTCAAGTCAGTAGTGGTGTTTGTAAAAGTTCATTCGTTGATTGTTGTTGTGTTTGTATTTTCTATTGGCTATTGGTGTTCGTAGTGTGTCCAATTGGACTAGTAGTAATGGGAGACAAAATAAAGTCAAACATGCAAAACTACTTTAAACCGTTAAAAATAAATAAATATGATGTGGTTAGTGTTAGTGAATGTGGCAATCCTTCAACGAGTAAGGAACTGTTAACAAGGACTGCAAGCATAGAAAAACAGCCAAGTTGTTCGTCAGAGGAGGGCTTAGAGGCAAATGTGAGCAGGCCTAATGCCGTTGTAAGTAAACATAACATGGATTTGGATATTGGTTTATTTAAAAACAATGTGTTGACGGACAATGAAAAGTTCAAAGTTTTAAATGACAAATGGGTTCCTCAGAGCAACTTTAACTTTCCTTTTAGATCGCATGGGAACCAAAAAAATTTCGTTTTCATGGCTAAAGAAATATACCTGGCTTTCGTATTCTGGAATTGAAGACTCTGCGTACTGTGTCCATTGTATGCTTTTTTCAAAAAAAGAAGTAGGTAAGAGTAACGCTCAACATACTGGACAACTTGTTGAAGAAGGTTTTTGTAACTGGAAAATAGCACTAGAAAGGTTTGAAAAACATGCAAACTCGCAGTATCATAAAGACTCATGTGTAAGCGCAGCTAACTTTAAAAGAGTTATGGACTGCCGAATGAAACCGATTGACAAATCTCTTGATAAAGGAAAAGACGTCCAAGCCCAAAATAATGTGAAAAGAATAATTCCAATAATAGAAACTATAATTTTGTGTGGCAGGCAAAATATCGCCCTTAGGGGCCATAGAGATTATGGTCAGTTTCAAATCGACAGCAAACCATTTGAAAATGAGGGGAACTTAAGAGCTTTGCTCAGAACTAGAATTGAAGCAGGTGACAACAATTTGAAAGATCACTTTGGGTCATGTGGGAAAATGAGACCTAAATAAGTTGGAATTTTCAAAATCAAGTCATCGATGCTTGTAACCAAATAATAACTGAAAAAATAGCAAGTAAAGTAAAAGAAGCTAAGTTTTTTAGTGTTCTCGCAGATGAAACATCTGATATTTCAACTGTTGAACAGTTTTCTTTGTGTTTACGTTATGTAACGCCAAATACTTTAAATGGTTATGAAATATGTGAGCAATTTTTGAAGTTCATGCCTCTAACCTCTACTACGGGTAGCGTATTGGCAAAAACATTGATTAAAGGTCTTGAAGACAGTAATATAGACATAAATAACCTACGTGGCCAGGGGTACGATGGGGCGGCTGCCATGAGTGCAATGTTTAAAGGGGCTCAAGCGTGCATCCAAGAAGCTCACCCCACAGCAATAAACGTGCATTGCGCTTCTCATAGCCTTAACCTGGCATTGTCGACCGCGTCTGAGGTTGTATCAATCAGGAACTGCTTTGGAATAGTGAAGAAGTTGTGGGATTTTTTTAACACTCCTAAAAGACAAGCAATTTTAAAACAGTGCATTGAATCTGAGGTAAATCTTGAAACCAACAAGAAAAAACTCCTGCAGCTTTGTCCAACGAGATGGGTACAAAGGCACGATGCTATTTTTGTTATGAAAGAACTGCTGCAACCTCTTGAAGTAGCGTTAGAGGAGATTAAAAACTGGAATGATAGGGAATCTTCTTCAGGAGCTCTAATACTACTAAACTCCTTAAGTCAAGGTGAATTTATAATTTCTCTCATGGCATCAGAAAAACTGCTAGGTTACACAGTAAACCTAAGCAAAAATCTTCAGGGAACTGATTTAGATTTATCGTCTGCAATTACACACGCTGAAACTGTGATTGAAAGCTTAAAATCTCTAAGAAAAAATGCAGATCAAGAATTTCACTCGTTGTTTGAAGAAGCTACCAAAATTGCTAATAACTGCGGTTCAATAATTTCGATGCCTCGAACAGTTGGAAGACAACTGAACAGAAGCAACATTCCAGCAGAAACTCCAGAATTATGCTACAAAAGATCTGTTTTCATCCCTTGGATTGACTCATTCATTATTTCATTGGAATCTCGATTCATGAAGCATAAATACTTATTAAAGAGTTTTGAGTGCTTACTGCCATCAGCGAATGCATCACATACGCATAAAGAAACCTTCCAAGAAAAAATGCAACTTGATTTCTTACAGCTGTGTAATTTTTATAAATGACATAATTGAAAGTGGAGGAAACAACAAAGGCCTGTTTATGGCTGAGTTTGAACTGTGGCACAAGAGCTTCAAGACCCACGCTAATATCCCTAAAAACGCAATCGATGTGTTGAATCTATATGACAAGGACTTGTTTCCTAATATCCACACATTGTTGAGAATTTTGTGTACCATCCCTGTGACTACAAGCACTGCTGAGAGGTCATTTTCTACACTACGTCGGCTGGAAACATATCTTAGGAATACCATGGGGGCAGACAGGCTGACTAGACTAGCAGCACTGAATATTCACCGGGAAATTGAAGTCACCAGTATAGAGGTAGTTTCCGTTTTGAAAAAATCTGCTAGGCGGCTGGATTTTGTTCTGTGAAATTTGAGTTTCCGCTTTATTCAAACAACGTAAATGTTAATTCATTAATACATGATTTGTATTCAACTATTTGTTTAAACTTGCATTCAGCCTGTGTGATTAAGTTCGACTTGAAATTCTAGAAATGTTTAAGATTTTCTATTATAATGTTAGTTATTAAGGAAAATTAAAATAACATATATTTTCACGTACAGTACATAAAATATTTGTTACAATCCATAACACTATGGTATACAATTACATCTCGTAATTTTTAAAATGTAATTTTTAGTTCCAATTAAATTTACATATTCAAAATCAAAATGTTATTATTAATTTCCTAAAACCTATACTAGTTCTTGGTATAAACAACTCAAAACTTAGTAAATGATTGCAGATAATTGATGTTACACATCAATCTGACGATCCTGGTAGCTGGTTATATAGTTATGATAATAGTGAGTAGAGCAATCCAGTCGTTATCACTCTGATCGTGATCAAAAGTTAATTCTTGATAAAAATCATGCAGTTCCTTTTTATTACTTGTATAACCTTAGCTCAATGGTACTGTAACTAAAATTTGTATAAAACCAATGCACATTTTGTTTAAATAATCTCCAGTCCAATAGCATCTTTTGTATTGGTTTTAACAGAACATTCTACAGTATGTTTGATCTTATAGAATATCTTTTTATGCATATGATCTCAAATATTCATATTTACATACAAGATTAATAATAAACACATTCTCTTTCCATAGCTGAAATCATGTTATTGAGGAAAGCCCCCTCCAAACCAAAAGTCTGGGTGCGCCCCTGTCTGTAGTAGTGTGTGTATTTGTAATTCTAGTGCGGATTGGGAATGAAGTGGCTGTGGTCTTAAGTTAAGAATCATCCTGGCGTTTGACTGGAGTAGATGTGGGAAACGACGGAAAACCACTTTCAGGATTGCTGAGTTGGGTATCAAACCCACCTGTTCCCGATTTTGCCAAATGTGGCAGAACTGAAAATCGAACCCAGATCTCTGTGTTGTCAGCCAAGAATGCTAGCAGTTACACCACGAGATGGTCTGATATTGCTTAAAATAGTTTGCCACGGTGGGTGAGTGGTTATTGTGTCAGACTGCCAACCCCAAACTTGCAAGTTCACTCCAGGCCGTGGTAAGTGATTTTTGAAGGGCGAAAAAAAGCACGATACGCATATCATACGATGTTGGCATGTTAAAGAACCGATTTGAATTCAGTAGGCCGTGTTCATAATGACAAAATTTATCTCAGGATTTTCCGCCAACACAAGTTCCTCATTTCTCTACTAGAAAGCGCTTTAGTGTCAAGGAGCTTAGATATCTAACCTTCTTGACATTCATAGCGCTTCAAGGAGCGATAAAATTCGACATGCAAGTTGCCCTCTGGGCGTCAATTGAAAAAGCTTACACCCGGCACCGAGGCCATACGATATTATTATTATTATTATTATTGCTTAAAATACGATTATACGATACAATCCATAAAAGAAGCGAAAGTTTTCACTAAAGAAAACGTCTGCTGTCGGTAAAACTAATCTATATATATAAAGCACAAAGTTTGTCTGTCTGTCTGTTTGTCTGTTATGTATACAAATCTACACCGTTTCGCCAATCTGAACCAAAATTTGTATACTTACCCTTTGGAACCCTGCGGGTAACCCTGTAAACTTTAAATTTCGGACAGACCACCCCATTCCCTGCATTTAGGCCCTTTTGCTAAAATCTACACCGTTTCACCGATCTGAACCAAAATTTGTATACTTACCCTTTGGAACCCTACGGGTAACACTGTCCACTTAACATTTCGGACAGACCACCCCATTCCCTGCATTTAGGCCCTTTGGTCCAAATCTACACTGTTTCACCGATCAGAACCAAAATTCGTATTCATACCCTTTGGTACCCTGCGAGTAACACTATCTGCTTGAAATTGCGGCCAGACCACTCCATTCCCTGCATTTAGGCCCTTTGGCCCAAATCTACACCGTTTCACCGATCTCAACCAAAATTTGTATACTTACCCTTTGGAACCCTGCGAGTAACACTGCCCACTTAAAATTTCGGACAGACCACCCCATTCCCTGCATATAGGCCCTTTGGTTCAAATCTACACCGTTTCACCGATTAGAACTAACATTCGGATACTTACCCTTTGGACGAGAAACACTGTCTGCTTGAAATTGCGGACAGACCACTCCATTCCCTGCATGTAGGCCCTTTGGCCCAAATCTACAACGTTTCACCGATCTCAAACCAAAATTTGTATATTTACCCTTTGGAACACTGCGACTAACACTGTTGGCTTGAAATTGCGGAGAGCCACTCCAATCCCTGCATTTAGGCCGTTTGGCACAAATCTACACCGTTTCGCCGATCTGACCAACATTTTTATAAACTTACCCTTTGGAACCTGACAAGTAACACTGTTCATTTTAAATTTCGGACAGACCACACTATTCCCTGCTTTTTGGCCCTTTGGCACAAAACTACACCGTTTCACCGATCTCAAATAATTACCCTTTGGAACTCGACGAGTAACACTGTCCACTCGAAATTTCGGACAGACCACTCCATTTCCCGCACTAGGCCCTTTGACACATATCTACATCGTTTCACCGATCTCAACCTAAATTTGTATACTTACCCTTTGGAACCCGACGAGTAACACTGTCCACTTGAAACTTTGGACAGACCACTCCATTCCCTGCATTTAGGCCCTTTGGCAAAAATCTACCCTGTTTCACCGATCTGAACCAAATTTTACCTACTTACCCTTTGGAACCCGACGTGTAACACTGTCTAAATGAAATTTCGGATAGACTATTCCATTTACTGCATTTAGGTTCTTTGGTAAAAATCAACATACTTTCACCCATCTAAACCAATCTTTATGTAAGTTACTTACCCTTTGGAATCCGATGAGTAACACTGTCCACTTGAAATTCCTGACATACCACTCCATTTTCCTGCATTTAGCTCAGGAATCCCTCGGGGTTGCCAGATTCCTAACTAACCAGGCATGAGCCCTTGAGGGTGTACCAGAAGTGGTGGGGCTACACACACCCTGCCTCTTTGAGGGCCTTGAGCAGAAGACACGAGATATTATGAAAAGGAAAAGAAGGCAGACCCCTCGAAGAATGAGGGCATCAGGAAAGATGAGACAACGGCCAATTAAGACGGGAAATTGAAAGACTCCCTATCCTTCGGATACCCTAATAGAGTCGAAGTCGGAAGAGAACAAGAGTTGACGAAGGAAGGCCGACAGGAAAGAGAAGTGAAAGGAGCCCAGCACCAGGAAGTAGAAGCGATGCCAGACTCAGCTGGGGTCCCGTGGTCGCCAACCCACGTCCCACAAGTTGTGAGACCCGGGGGGCGGGGGCAGTTGTGAAAACAGCTTACTGATTCATCGCGAGGAGACATGAGAGGACTTTCCAGAGCCCACCGTGTTATCTGCTGTCTATGCTGATGCCAGCACAGGGCCGTTGCTCAAGCCACTGTGGTGTTGCGAAAGAGTGAGTGATTCCCCGGCCAATCTAAATACAGCGGGGAACCCCGAATGTGTGACATCATATTTCATCATCTGCGATCATCTCAGGTTCGTGCAGCTTGGAACCATATTCTTTGCCGAGCAGAACGCCATAAGCTCTTTCACTAGACGCTTCGAGTACAGGCCTAAGCCAGAAAATAAGGTTGAGACTTTGGAAGACATCGAAGCTAGACATCTGAATTACCTATATCAGTTTTAAAATTTGATGATGATGATGATGATAATTGTTGTTTTAAGGGGCCTAACATCGAGGTTAGTAGTCATTTTTTCATTACCTTATTATTGTCCAGGGGCTCACTTCTAGTGGGATGTGGGTTGGCGACCACGGGGCCCCAGCTGAGTCCGGCATTGCTTCCACTTACTTGTGCCGGGCTCCTCTCTGTCTTCTTTCCTGTCGACCGCCCTTGGTCAACTCTTGCTCTCTTCCGACCCCGACGGTATTAGGGTCTCCGAGGCCTAGGGAGTCTCTTCCTTTCCCGCCTTAATTGGCCCTTGTCACATCTTTCCTGATACCCTCCTTCTGTGAGGGGTCAGCCTTCTTGTTCTTTTCCTTTTACCTCCTGCCTTGTGCTCAATGCCCTTAAGGAGGCAGGGTGTATGTAGCCCCACCACTTCTGGTGCACCGTCGATAATGCTACACCCTCAGGGGCTCACGGCTGGTGAGTTCGGGCGTTGGCGACCCCGAGGGATTCCTGAGCTGGGTCCGTTTTCCCCTTTGTGTCCCTTCCCTTTGGGGCGGACCTTCTCCTCTCTCCCCTCTCCTCTCCTCTTTTCCTTCTATTTCCTTTTCTCTTTAAGATTCCCGCACTGTTTTTGTTACTCGAATCACCGTGTATCTAAATTCCCTTTTAGCGATTTTTTAAGGCATTTTTGATCTATGTTGCATTTTGTAAGTTTTTTCGATCTAAATTACATCTCGCGATTGTTTTCAACCTCAATTGCATTTTGTAAAGATTGACAATCTAAATTGCTTTTTAGTAAGTCTTTCAATGCAGGTTGCCGGGCCTTTTAGTGAGTATTTTGAATTTCAATTGCATTTTGTAAGTATTTTCAACCAAAACCGCATTTCGCACGAATTTTGAATCTAATTTGCATTTTGTTTGGTGGGCATTTTGCACATATTTTGATTCTCAATTGCATTTTGTGGGTATTTTGAATCTAAATTACATTTGTCAAGTATTTTCAATCTAAATTGCTTTTTGTAAGTATTGTCAATCCACATGAGTCGTTTGAATCTACCGTACATTTTGTAAGCATTTTCAATTTCAATTGCATTTTGTAAGGATTTTGAATTTCAATTGCACTTTGTGAATAATTTTGATTGGAACTGGGATAGGGCCTATTTCAATCTGAATTGCATTGTGTATTTTCAATTTCAATTGCATTTTGTAAGTATTTTGAACCTCAATTGCATTTTGTACGTGGTTTCGATCTCGTTTGCATTTTGTGAGTATTTTGAGTTTCGGTTGCATTTTGTAAGTATTTCGGCGCTGCTTTGCATTTTGTACGTATTTTGAATCTGGCCTACGTTTTGTGGGTCTTTTTCAATCTATTCTTTTTGTGCAACTTATCGTTCTAAATTCCCTTTTGTAGGACCATATTGTGAGTTGTTTCCGTGTGAGTTCCTTTTTGTACGTATTTTCCGTCTTCGATAATTTTGTTCTGATTTCCGTTTCATTGTCATTTTCGCTGTCACCCATATCATTGGGGGCCGATAACCTCGATGTTAGGCCCCTTAAAACAACAATTATCATCATCATCATCTTCTTCTAGTATGTAGGTTGGTAGTTAGTTTTAGTTTTAAGTATGCATTTCATTTTCATCTTCACGATCACCCAAACCATCAGGGGCCGATAGCCTAGATGTTAGGCCCCTTAAAGCAACAATTATCATCATCATCATCATCATCATTCTATTTAGGGGATTGAACACGAGCACGATTGGTCTTACAGCAGTTTTAAAAACTTTACCCTTGGTTCTTATGGGTATTTTCGGATCACATAAAACTCCTGTTAGTTCGCGCCATTTGTTCCATCCAGACGTGGCCCTATGGATTATATCGGCGGTTATCGTGCCATCTTCAGCAATGATAGAACCTAGATATATATTTTTTTTACAGTACAGTAAGTATGTAGTTAGTTGTAGTTGTAAGTAGGTAGTTAGTTTGTCTATTAGATATATGTCATTGTTCTATTAGACTGTGGTGTGTGAGTGTGTCTGGTAGCAGTTGCATTGTTTATTAGTTATAGTTCATTGTTTCAGTAGACTGTGATGTGTGAGGGTGCATGTGAGTGTGTCTGGTGACAGACTGTTTTAGTGGTAGTATTTGCTGTTGGTGGAACTTTAGTATTTTTTCGTTAGTAGAATTTTGGTATTTAATTGTTAGTACGGTAGAAGGTTAGTATTTTTGTTAGTAGAATTGCTCTTTGCTTATTCTGAAAGGGAGTAGCAGCCTTTCAGAATAAATCAATTCTTTACTAGTCTTATAGACGGTTAAGATATTGATAATATAAGCCAAATAATGGCTACACTGCGTCCTGCTGCACGGCTGAAAGCAACGGGAAACTACAGCCGTATGCTATTCCCGAGGATATGCACCTCTCTATGCATAAATACATGTGATGATGGCCTCCTCCCTTGTAAAATTTCAATCCGGAGGTAAACTAGTCCCCCGTTCGGATCTCCGGGTGGGGACTACTCGAGAGGGGGTTAACATCACAGAAGTGACAAAGAGGAAATCTGACATTCTACGGATCGGAGCGTGGAATGTTAGAAGTCTGCTAGGAAATGGAAGGTTAGAAAACTTAGAAAGGGAAATGGATAGGTTGAGGTTGGATTTGGTTGGGATTAGCGAAATGCGCTGGCAGGAAGAACAGGACTTTTGGTCAGGAGACTATAGGGTCATTAGCACTAAATCAAACAATGGCCAAGCAGGGGTTGGCCTCATATTGAGTAGGAAACTTGGACAGCGGGTGGAATATTACGAACAATATAGTGAACGGATTATTGTAGCAAAAATAAATACTAAACCTACCTGCACCACAGTGGTACAAGTCTATATGCCTACCAGTCAAGCTGATGATGAGGATGTTGAAAAGGTCTACGAAGAAATAGACGAAATACTGAGGTATATCAAGGGTGATGAAAATGTTATAGTAATGGGAGATTGGAATGCTGTGGTAGGAAAAGGGAGAGAAGGGAAGATAGTAGGAGATTTCGGATTAGGTGAAAGGAATGATCGAGGAAGCAGGCTGGTAGAATTCTGCACTGAGCATGAGTTGGTCATAGCTAACACCTTATTCAATAACCACAATAGAAGAACATACACATGGATGAGACCAGGAGATACAGGGCGTTACCAAATCGACTTCATTATGGTCAAGCAGAGGTTTCGAAACCAGATTTTGGATTGTAAAACATATCCTGGTGCTGACATAAACTCTGACCACAATCTGGTTGTAATGAAATGCAGATTAAAGTTGAAGAAACTGAAGAAAAGTCAAAAGCCAAAAAGGTGGGCAACAGACAGACTGAAAGAGAAGGATGTAAACGAAAGATTCAAGAAGAGTATAAAGGAAAGACTAATGAAAAACCCTAAACAAACTTCAATTGCAGACGAATGGGCACTTTTGAAGAATGAAATAACAAAATCCGCAGAAGAAAACATTGGTAGGAAAGAGAGAATAGGTAGAAAACCGTGGGTCACTCAGCATATACTCGAATTGATGGATGAAAGGCGGAAGCACAAGAATGTAAGAGATGAAAAGGGGAAAGCAGAATACAGACGTCTGAGAAATGAGGTTAACAAGAAGTGCAAGGAAGCGAAAGAAGAATGGTTGAAAGAGAAATGTGCTGGTATAGAAAATTGTCTGAAATTAGGAAAAGTAGACACAGCTTATCGAAGGATTAAGAATACTTTTGGGGAAAAGAAGACTAAGTGCTGTAATATTAAGGACACAAATGGAAAGCCTCTAACAGATAGGGAAGAAAAGGTTGAGAGATGGAAAGCTTACATAGAGAGTTTGTATAAGGGAAAGGAGATTGAGAATCATGTAATGGAAAGGGAGGAGGAAATTGATGAGGATGCGAAAGGAGATTTAATATTGAGATCTGAATTTGATAGAGCTTTGGAAGACTTAAGCAGGAACAAAGCACCAGGCATAGATGATATACCGATTGAGTTGCTACGCTGCATAGGAGATGAAGGTCTGATCAGGTTATTTCACTTGGTGTGTAGGATTTATGAGACAGGTGAGGTACCCCCTGATTTCAAGAAGAATGTAATCATCCCTATACCAAAGAAAGTGGGAGCTGACAGATGTGAAGATTACCGTACAATCAGCTTGATTACTCATGCTTCAAAGATCCTGTCTAGAATAATTTACAAGAGGATTGAGAGCCAGATAGAAACGGAGTTGGGTGAAGACCAGTTTGGTTTCAGGAGAAATGTAGGAACAAGGGAAGCTGTACTAAGTCTTAGGCTGATTTTGGAAGGTAGAATAAGGAAAGATAAGAGAACGTTCATGGCTTTTGTAGACTTAGAAAAGGCTTTTGATAACGTTGATTGGACTAAATTGTTTGACATTTTGAAATCAATTGGAATAAAGTACAGGGATAGGAGGGTGATATACAATCTATACAGAAACCAGACAGCAGTCATTCGAGTTGAAGGACATGAGAGAGAAGCTGGTATTCAGAAAGGTGTAAGGCAAGGCTGCAACTTATCACCCATACTTTTCAATCTTTACATTGAACAAGCAATGAAGGAAATTAGAGAAAAAATTAAAGTGGGAGTGAAGATTCAAGGAGAAATAATTTCAACTCTGAGATTTGCTGATGACATCGTCATCTTGGCCGACAAGCCTGAGGATTTGAATGAGTTTTTGAATGGTATGGACTCCGTCTTACGGAAAGAATTCATGATGAAAATTAATAAATGTAAAACAAAAATACTGGAATGCAGCCGAAATAAATCAGAAACCTCTATGGAGATCAAATTGGCAGGTGAAAAGCTGAAGGAAGTAGGAGACTTCTGTTACTTAGGAAGCAGAATAACCAGTGATGGACGAAGCAAAGAGGATATAAAAAGTAGGTTGGCTCAGGCAAGAAAAGCATTTCTACAAAAAAGGAATCTGCTGACATCGAATATAGATTTAGGTATTAGGAAGTCATTTTTGAAAGCCTTTGTCTGGAGCGTGGCGCTCTATGGAAGTGAAACTTGGACTATTGGTGCAGCAGAAAAGAGGAGAATTGAAGCATTTGAAATGTGGTGTTACAGGAGAATGATGAAGATCAGATGGGTAGATAGGGTTACAAACAAAGAGGTATTAAGACGAGTGGGAGAGGAGAGATGTTTCTGGCGACTGCTAATGAAGAGAAGAGATAGGTTGGTAGGACACATACTAAGACACCCAGGAATAGCAAGCTTAGTTATGGAAGGAAGGGTCGAGGACAAGAACTGTAGGGGTAGACCAAGGTTAGAATATGTTAAACAGATTGCCTCGGATGTAGGGTGTGGTAGCTATGTAGAGATGAAACGATTAGCTCAGGACAGGGAGGCATGGAGAGCTGCATCAAACCAGTCAAAAGACTGAAGACTCAAACAACAACAACAAGTGCAAATGACCTAGATATTACGCCCATCATACCACTAATCACCGCCGCTTAAAGTCTTTCTCGACTGTGATTTTTAAAATATTTATTTTTATTACAGTACATTGTGTACATTATTAGTTGAAGTGTCAATTCAATACAGGTAGTAGTTTCCCATCATCCTCATCATAAGGGCAAATGACCTAGATGTTACGCCCATTACACCATTGATCACCACACACAATAAGTCTTCCTCGCCTGTGAATTTTGAAATATGTATTTCCATTAAGATAGTTTGTAAGTTTGATGTGTCAATTCAACAGTAGTTTTCTTATCATCCTGATCAAAAGGGCAAATGACCTAGATATTACGCCCTCATTGTCTTTGGGGGCAAATGACATAGATTTTAAATACATTATATTTCTAAGGATACTTTGAGACATTATCATCATTCCACCGGGCGAAGCCGGGTACTACTGCTAGTTAGGCTATAATAACAAAAATCTTGTATTCGCCGATGACGTGCTGGCTGCTGATCGCATCAATCACTTTATGAGGGGGAGTGCGTTAGCGCCAGACATCCAAATGTCCAAGTGTTATTTGACTCAAGAACTTGTTTAATTTAAATTGAAATTTTAATTTATGTATTCCGTATATATTTTGCCGCCTCCTTCGCAATCCTCACCTGAATTACAAGTACACACACTACTGTATTACATACACAGCAGGGACATATATAGACTACAATTTATTTTCGGGGGGCAACTATCCTGGATGAGTATTCTCAGGGGATTGTCACCGCAAAATACCCAGAAATATCAACCAATATATAACTGTGTGTAATTATTTTAGACAAGGGTTAATTGTAAAATTTTAAGTTTATATAGCCGACAATTAGTGGCAATACAAAAATGAGTTTTAAAATACAACACAACACACAAATAAAATTTTATACTTAATGAATTTTCTATTATGGTCTATGGAGTATGAATGGCAAACATCTAAACAGTTGTCAACTTATTAAGCAGATAGATTGTTTACAAATTGATTTTTTTTTCTTCTCAAAAGTACCGTACTGTGGAATTCTCAGTTTTGCCTCACAAGCAGGCCCCGGGCTATAAACGGGCATACTAGGCATTTGCCCAGGGTGTCAAATTTTAGGGGGCGCCGAAATGTAGGTGACGCTGAACGCAGAAAAAGGTTGACCCAACAATAAATTCCAACATTAAAAGTAAGTATGACATGGAAATCTTTAAAAAGTAGGATAAAATAACTATCATTTACTTGAATATAAAACAAAAGTAATATTAAATATCACATACATACATACATACATTGGTAGTAGTTATGTTTAATCATGATTATATTATAACACAGTATTATAATATAATCAGTATTATCTGTGAAGAATACTAGTGCTGGCACAGGCGCGGATCTAGAGTTTGGCTTGGGCGGGGGGGGGGGGGGGGGTCAGAGAATCGAAATTGTTAAGAAAAATGGTATCACTAAAAACGCAATCACAAAATAACCAAACGTACAAAACCAGACTTTTTTTTTTTGCAAGCTACACGGATAGAAATTCAATGCGTTTAGCGCACCAAAAATATTCCTACAAATTGCAACGGCGTGTTTTGCGACTTTTACATTGAGCTTCGAGAAAAGTATCAAAGTACGTTACAGTTTCGGCAAGTCGAGTTGGTACCGACAAAGGGAGAAAGTCACAGCTTAAATTGCCTACCAAGCTTGCAGTTTGGACATCGGCAAAAAATTTTGGTGTGAAAAAAGCCCCAAATTCCTATCCGTGCATTGCTGCACATTCATCGTGACATCTCTATAAACATCGATTCGGTAATCACAAGGTTTGCTAAACAAAATAGACGAGTTGATTTTGTTATATAAATAATCGTTTTCATATAACAGGTATGAAGTTGTAAATATGTACAGTTGTAACAGAAAATAGTAATTGCAATAAAGATATTTTCAGCATTGAATAAAATGAAAAAAACTGTTTTTCAGTAAAAATTCGTTAAGTTTTATTTGTCTGGTTATTGTGTTTTCGGTTTTTGAGTTTGCAAAAAAATTTGGTCTCCGGGGGTCATGACCCCCCCCCCCCCCGCCCATTGAATCCGCGCCTGTGCTGGCAACAATGTAGGCAGTGATGGACGGTTGACGCTGTTGGCAATACCAACACCACCTAGAGAGAAGGCCATGCAATATGGTTTGAATGTACGAGTGACGTCACATCCCAACGGCTGTGTGGCCATGGAGACACAGCAGTAATATTCGTGTTTATGGTGTGGTTTCCGCGTTATGTGTTTAGTGTTAACGGTCCCGGTACTGATTTTCTAGAAATTCATATTCGCTTATACTTCATGGTTATCAGTGCAGTGTTAAGTTATGCCTAATATGTGCGGTGTGACAAATTGTTTTAGGCAATTAAGCCAAGGGACCTTTTCCTTATTATGAAGGGAAGAATTTGAAATCGGTACCAGCTATTCACCGCAATATATTCCTACAAATCATTCCAAGGTATGTTTTAACCGACACTGAATAAATATTAGTAAACAGATAGTCAGGCTAGCACCTCTGTTCGTAAAAATTCATTTAGTTGTAAAATTCAGAATTTTCTAACCTAAATGATGTGCTACCGTACAGGTTATGTCGTTAGGCCGTAGCAGGTTCTGATTAAACCGTTTTTCTATTCCACTAATCTCATTCATTACATTTATTATTTGGGTGGGGGAAGAGAGGTGTGTGAATCAGGTTTGAGATTGAATAAATTTAGAATAAATAGAGTAACTAATGTAGTACAAGGTGATCAAATTATTGTATCGTCATGATCGAATGAAATTCCAAGGACCAGTCCCTTCTGGGTTCCACAACTGCCCAGAGTATTTAACTGGCACTGCAATATTGTCTGCCGAAAAGATCCAGATGATAGGAGGTGTAGGATTAAAAATGAAAGTTTATCATAGGCTCTTGCTGAATGTATGCAGACATTGGCGAAGAATCTGGAAGCAGTTTTCTTTAGGAACTGAAGGTGAAGTTAAACAGTGCGTGTCTTCATCCTGAGGGGAATTACATTAAAGAGGAATCGTGCAGCCTATATATTTTATTTTAATTGACACTTGAATGAACACTTGGGTTGCTGCATTAAGATAACAGAAGGTTTGAGTGCCTCCTTGTATGTATGAAATACAGAAGTGAAACGTTGTAATAACATATCTTTACCAAGAGGGTTAGGTGCAATGCTAGAAATTGAGGAACTTAAAAGGAATGCCCATTCAGTGCATGCACATGAGCATCAAAGTGTTGAGGATACTGGACCTGTTATACATGAATCAACAAGTTTGTTCTTTGGTAAATGTTCTGATGTCTCTTTAAGACTGCTGCTCTGTTCCATTTCAGTAGGTAGCCTTTTCTGTGCCCAAGATCGCGGGTTCAAACCCGACCGAAGTCGTTGGATTTTTAAGAGCGTTAACAATCCCTCAGTATACCTTCCTTTGGAGGGGAAGTAAAGCCGGCGGACCCATGTCATAGACTTATGGCATGCAAAAGAACCTTCCACTAACTACAATTGTGTGAAGCTGAATTTGTAGGTTAGATTTGATTATCGCTCTATTAAGTCCCAACGTTCGCCGCCAGAAGTCGGTTGCGGTGGCATCTAGTAGCCAAGTTCATAGCTAGGTGTCGTTGACGGTAGCATTTGGTAGCAAAAATAGGAACTACTTGAAATTGACCGTCGGCAGTCCTTACCTGAATTACAGATAACACACACTAATACAAACATCACAATTAACACCGGTTAGCAGACAGATTCTACACACACCCAAGATACACGGGGCTACATGACCGCGTTGTCGCAGTCCCTGAACTGAGAAACCAATCAACCAACCTCTTCTGTCATTGGCATTATTATTATTATTACCAGCCTGGTTTCTTATCACGGAGGAAAACTTTCTGTGTCTAATTGTTGTTGTTTCTGTTGTTTCGTGAGTGGGTTAGGACATCACTGTCATCAGGCATGTGTACTCGGATACGGGTAGAATTTGTATGTGTATTGTCTGTGGTAGTGTGTGTATTGTGATGTTAGAATTGGGAAGGAAGTGACCAAGGTCTTCTGTTAGGAACAATCCCAGCATATACCTGGAGGAGAAAGGAGAATCGAACCCACTTCTTCACAGTTCAGTGAGGCTGAGTGAATTTAGTTTCAAACCTCAAATCAGAATTACATTTCCCGGCAGAGGTGGGAATAAAACTTGGACCGTTGGGACAGATGATTGACTATAGATATTAATTTCTGTTTAACTGTTACAGATCAATTGATTATTTGTGTATGTGTCTTTGTTTGTAGTCGACATTTCACGTTAAAATGGGGTGAATATATTTCAAAGTTTTCGATTGAATACTTCTATATATGGCATTTATTGCTGAGACAACAGTGTCTTCGGTCAAGTTCAAACTCGCAAGGTTCGAAATGCATTCTTATAGAGTCTGATTGAAAACGTCGATTTATTTGTGTAATGTACCGATCGCATCAACTTCTGACCATGTTTCATTTAAGGTTTCGTTATTTATTTATTCGCGTCTGTAGAACGCGCGATCTTGTCAACTTCCTAACCTCAAAGGTTGTTTTTTTGTATTGCTTGTATTGCGTGTCAACTGTGATTTGTGAAAATGTGTCTACTTGAGTTATTTTAAAATTTTAAAAAAAATTAAGTGTATCAGAATTCAGGAAACGTGCTGCCTAGAAGGTGACGAACAAGAGCTTATAAAGAAAGTGCCTAAAATTGCACTATTTATTTCCAATAATTATGAAAATTCAGATGACCGGATTGTTTCTGAATCAAAATCTGATGATGTGTTGGCTTTTACTTGTAACATCAATTACCGGTACCCTGCAACATGGGACGTCACTTTGCCTCCAACTATAGGATCTATTGCGAACAATCCCCCGAAACAAATCTTTCAAGCGGATTTTTCAAGACATGAGCGTATTTACAACGATGGAACGAAGCGTAAAGTATACTTACTATAAAACTGTTTAAATGTACACTTTCCAATGGTGAATCTTATGTTGGATATTGGCTGATATACTCACAATCGTCTGGAAAAGTATTTTGTGTTCCTTGCTGCTTGTTTCAGCTGTTGGACAAGAAAACTGGTTTTTCATCCGGATTCAATGATTGGAAACATGGAAATGAGTTGATTAAACAACATGAACAATCAGCAGAAAATGGTTCCAAAATGCTAACTTACATTAATAGACGAAAACACAAAGAGGAAATAAATACTCTTTCTTCAACCCAATATGAGCAGGAGGTCACATATTGGCGAAGTATAGGCTATTATTACTCAAAATTGTGTCTGTTGTGAAATTTCTCTCAGTTGGAGGGTTACCTTTTCAAGGTGACAATGAACGTTTAAGATCTACCTCTAATGGTCTGCCTTGAGTTGATAAGCGATTTCGACCCTTTTCTTTCCCAGCACCTTGCTCAGTATGGGAACAAAGGGCTAGGATGAGTGTCATACCTATCTGCTCAAACGTGTGAAGAGTTCATCAATGTTATGGCAGACTTAGTGCTGCAAACATTGACAAAGGATGTCAAACATTCTCGCTACTATACCCTCATCGTGGATTCTACTCCCGATTGTTCGCACACCGATCAATTAGCGTTGGTTCTACGTTACGTTGGCTTCAAAGATTCTAAGCCAAAGACAAAGGAACGTGTCTTCAAGCTTCTCCCTGGAATAGGCCATACCTCAAGTAGTTTAGAAGAGGCAGTTTTAAGTTCAATCTCGGAGTTAGGCATAGATATTGAGTTATGCCGAGGACATAGCTATGATAACGCGCCAAATATGTCTGGAGCTTACTCAGGCCTACAAGCTAGAATTAAACAACACTGCCCTTTTGCTGAGTTTGACCCTTGTGCAGCGCATTCTCTCAACCTTGTTGGTTCTTCTGCTGCAGAGTGCTGCACTGAAGCTATTGTGTTTTTTGGATTCGCCCATATTTTGAAAACATGTTTAAAAAACAGTAGAATTCCAGTATTGAAATCCCTATCTCAAACAAGATGGTCAGCGAGAGCCGATGCTGTGAAGGCCCTGGTCAAAGGCTGCAAGGCGATACATAAATCACTGAAGGAAATATCTCTAGACCCTACTCAGAAGCCTGCAGTCCAAGTTGAAGCTTCAGAACTAGAAAAGAAGTTCGACAAATTTGAAATAGCCTTCCTTACTACACACATCAAAAAAAGTTTTGCATCACCTCGGTTCCAAGAGTTCCGGAACCGTTAAATACAAAGGGAATAGAGATCAACACAAACAACATTTCAGCTCGTTTTATTGCTCATGAGACCCACACATTGCATGTTGTACCATCATACAGCTAGACTTTCAGCATTTGTGGTCCAGATTGCAGTACACACCACTACCTCTAATACCCAGTAGCACGTCCTCTTGCATTGATGCATGCCTGTATTCGCCGTGGCATACTATCCACAAGTTCATCAAGACACTGTTGGTCCAAATTGTCCCACTCCTCAACGACAATTCGGCGTAAATCTCTCAGAGTGGTTGGTGGGTCAAGACGTCCATAAACAGCCCTTTTCAACATATCCCAGGCATGTTCGATAGGGTTCATGTCTGGCGAACATGCTGGCCACTGTAGTCGAGTGATGTCGTTATCTTGAAGGAACGCATTCACAAGATGTGCACGATGAGGTCGAGAATTGTCGTCCATGAAGACAAATGCCTCTCCAATATTCTGCCGATATGGTTGCACTATGGGTCGGAGGATGTCATTCAGGTATCGTAAAGCCGTTTCGGAGCCTTCCATGACCACCAGTGGCGTACGTCGGCCCCACATAATGCCACCCCAAAACATCAGGGAACCACCACCTTGCTGCACTCGCTGGACAGTGTGTCTAAGACGTTCAGCCTGACCAGGGTGCCTCCAAACACGTCTCCGACGATTGTCTGGTTGAAGGCATATGCGACACTCATCGGTGAAGAGAACGTGATGCCAATTCCGTGGGGTCCATTCAGCATGTTGTTGGGCCCATCTGTACCGCGCTGCATGGTGTCGGGGTTGCAAAGCTGGACCTCGCCATGGACGTCGGGAGTGAAGTTGCGCATCATGCAGCCTATTGCGCACAGTTTGAGTTGAAACACGACGTCCTGTGGCTGAACGAAACGCATTATTCAACATGGTGGCATTGCTGTCAGGGTTCCCCCGAGCGGCAATCCGTAAGTAGCGGTCATCCACTACAGTAGTAGCCCTTGGGCGGCCTGAACGAGGCCTGTCATCGACAGTTCCTGTATCTCTGTACCTCCTCCATGTCCGAACAACATCGCTTTGGTTCACTCTGAGACGCCTGGAAACTTCCCTTGTTGAGAGCCCTTCTAGACACAAAGTAACAATGCGGACGCGATCGAACTGCGGTATTGACCTTCTAGGCATGGTAGAACTACAGACAACATGAGCAGCGTACCTTCGTCCTGGTGGAATGACTGGAACTGATCGGCTGTCGTACCCCCTCCGTCTAATAGGCCCTGCTCATGCATGGTTGTTTACATCTTTGAGCAGTTTTAGTGACATCTATGAACAGTCAAAGGGACTGTATCTTGGATACAATATACACAGTCAACGTCTATATGCCGGAGATCTGGGAACCGAGGTGATGCAACACTTTTTTTGATGTGTGTATTTTGTGGAGTGATATTTTGGAAAGATTTGATAAAGTTAGCAACAATCTTCAAAGTGAAACCCTTAATCTCGTAGTAGGTACAAATCAGCTTCAAACTTTGGAGAGCTTTTTAAAGGAAAAAAATAAATAAAAGAGTTTGACAAGTATGAGCAAGCATCCATGAAGTTGTTACAAGTTGAGTCACCCAGCACCAACTACAAAAGAATAAGAATCAGAAAAACTTGAGAGCCTAGAAGATGAAGCTATTCTTGATGAAAGGTCGCTTTTCAAATCCCAAGTTTACATTAAAATCTTGGACTCTTTGATAAGTAACCTGGCAAGGCGAAAAACAGCTTATGAAAATGTATCTACAAATTTAAAATACTTTCTATTGTACAGAAAGAGGTCATATCACAGGCTGCGAATAAACTCTATGAGTTCTACTCTAATGACATCGGGAGTGAATTTAAGGAAGAATTTACCAGCAATCTTGACATATATGAATACGTCATAAAAATGATTTGAAAACTACTTTCCCTAATCTTGAGGTAGTAACTAGAATATTTCTGACTTTACCAGTCACCAACTGCTCCACAGAAAGAATATTTTCTGTTTTGACTTGGCTAAAGAATGTGAAAAGATCAACTCTTTCAGACAGCAAACTAAATTCTCTATTGTTCTTATTTTGTGAACAAGACGTAACCCTTAGCACAGACTTTTCTGACATCATAAATAAATTTGCAAAGTTAAAAGCCAGAAAAAAAAACTGTGATTTGAAATGTTTCTGTATATTGTAGTTTTAAAATTTAACTTTTGAATTTGCAATCTTGTTTTTTTTTTTGTGTGTGATTAATGTATCAATAAAAGGCTACAAAATTGTATGAACGACTTAAGTTTCTTATTATTTTCTGTGATACAATATTAATAACGTAGTTGTTTGTAAAAATAACTATTATGCTATTTTTATAACACATAAATTAGAAAAAGGGCGCCAGTAGACCATTTGCCCAGGGCGTCTATCACCTTAGCCCGGGGTCTGCTCACAAGGCCGATTGTACCCCGTTCCAGCCCTCAGACCAGAATTATAATGTCTTGGCAGAAACTGGAATCGAATTCGATCCTCAGTTGTGGCAGCCAAGAATGCTAGCCACTACACCACGAGGTAGTCTAATTTGAATATTAATATTGTTTATAACTTAGCCAATAAGTTAAGATTAGGGTACAATCAAAGTTACAATTATGTTATGCTTTTACTAGAGCAACACTTCCTTAATTTTATTGGCTTTTTCGGGGTGGGGGTGGGGGGGGGGGGGATGTGGAGCCCCTTATATTCGCCCCTGATATCAGATTCTATATACACACACCCAAGTACACGGGGCTAAATGGCCACATTGTTCAAGCCCCTCAGATAACACAACCACCAAACTTTGCCAACCCAAATTCTGAATCATTTCACTCAGCTTATGTCTTGTTTGTTTTGTTTCAGGACGAATGCAAGTCACTAATGGCAGTGAATACCATTGTTAGAATGGTAAGTATTTTGATTAATTGTGAAGAAGACTGGAACCTGACTTTCACTCTTCCATATGGATATTATATAATTTTCATACCTTTTCAGGGGCTCCGGGGGACAATACCAATTGAAATTGCCGTCCATTATCACTAGTGTACTGGAAATATGAGCTAAATTACGTAAATATGTGTGTTTTGTTTCTTGTTCATTGAATGACGACATCCATGTTCCTCACTCAGAGAGCATTCGTCAAATGTTATCTGGGCGGTGACATGACGTCACATTGACGTAACGGTAGTGCTCCCAACATGTAAGATATAAAATACACACCACTACTGTAGGCAAAACCCATTGGTCTACAGAAAGATTATGCGTGACTATTTCCACTGTGCGTGACAAACACCAGGGGTGCGGCCCACAGGCTAAAACCGTTGTCAAAACCCATTGGACTGGACAAAACGAAGATTAGAATGGTCGGGTTGAGGTGCGGCTTTGGCCACGGGAAGATTGCGGGGTACTGTTGACGATACATTAGGCTGTAACCATTGTCAAAATCCATTGATCTGGACGAGTTAGGCTGTAACCATTGTCAAAATTCATTGGATTTGACGTGTTAGGCTGTAACCATTGTCAAAATTAGGTTTGGACAAAACGAAGGTTAGACTGGTCGGGTTGATGTGTGCCCTTGGCCGCGGGAAGCTAGCCGGGCACTGTTGACGACACTTTAGGCTGTAACCATTATCAAAAACCATTGATCTGGACGAGTTATTAGGCAATAATCATTGTCAAAATTAATGGTCTAGGCAAATGTGACTTTTACAAAAACAAATTTTATGGTGCACAAAAAAACAAAACAAAAAAAAACAACAAAAAAGCCCACCGTATGCGTGGGGTTGGCAATACTGTACGTGTGCATAATTCACGCGGATAATGGCCGACACTGCTGGAATTTTACTATAAGGGGCAGTCAAATGAAAACGAGACAGATGGAAAAAAGTAAGTACACTGTGTGTTATTTCGAAAGTACTCGCCATGGCGGCTTCGGTGGCGTAGTTGGTAGCATGCTGAGCTTCTATGCCCAAGGTCGCGGGTTCAACCCAGCCGAAGTCATCGGATTTTTTAAGAGCGTTAAAAACCCTCAGTAGCCTATGCCTTCCTTCGGAGGGGAAGTAAAGCCGGCGGTCCTATGTCATAGATCTATGGCATGTAAAAGAACCTTCCACAAGTTTGTAGATTAGGTTTCATTAATGCTCTTAAGTTCCAACGTTCGTCACCGGGCGCTGGTTGCGATGGCATCTAGTAGTAGCTAAGTTCACAGCTAGGTGTCGTTGACGGTAGAATTTGGTAGCGAAAGTAGGAACTACTTGAAATTACTGTCTGCAGTCCTTACTTGGATTAAAAACAGATAACACACACTAATACAGCAATCACAATTAACATTGGTTATCTGACAGATTCTACACACATCCAAAGTACACGGGGCAACATGACCGCGTTGTCGCAGCCCCTAAACTAAGGAACCAACCAAAAGGACTCGCCATGACTGTTATTACATTTATCCCACTGTGTGACAAGACGGTCAATGCCTTCTTGGAAAAATGTTTGTGGTTGCCTCTGGGACCATGATTGTACACAGGCATGCACCTCAGCATCCGAAGCAAATCGATGGCCACGAATATCTTTCTTCAGGACACAGCAGACATTCGGGCATGGATTTCACTTCCTGACACTCCTTCCGCAGTCAAAAGCCACACTACACCTCGCTGTTGCTCTTTCCCGGCCTCCACAATGACGTCGGACGCACACATGACAGAGACAAAGAAAAGAAATGCCCTCAACCCTCGAAGAATGAGGATGGAGGGACTTTGAAGGAAGTAGAGGGAATGAGGGGAGGGTCCACCCCAACGAAAAAAAACAAAAAAAACGGACCCAGGTCAGGAATCCCTCGGTGTGGTCAACTCTCGAACTCACCTGCCGTTATGCATGGTGCACCATGATAAGAAAAACAAGAGGTCCGACCCCTCAAAGAACGAACGTATCAGGAAAGATGTAACAAGGACCAATTAAGACGGGAAAGTGAAAGACACCCTAGGCCTCGGATACCTTAATACCATCTGGATTTAGGTGGCTTCGGTGGCGTAGTTGGTAGCATGCTGAGCTTCTATGCCCAAGGTCGTGGGTTCAAACCCGGCCGAAGCTGTCGGATTTTTAAGAGTGTTATAAATCCCTCAGTATGCCTTCCTTCGGAGGGGAAGTAAAGCTGGCGGTCTCAAGTCATAGATTTATGGCATGATAAAGAACCTTCCACTAATTACACTTTTGTGAAGCTAAATTAAAGGTTAGATTTGAGTAACGCTCTTAGGTTCGTCGCCAGAATCCGACTGCGAGGGGCATCTAGTAACCAAGTTCAGGACTAGTTGGTCGTTGACGGTGGCGTTTGGTAGCGAAAGTATTAACTACTTGAAAATTAAATATCTGCAGTCCTTACTTGAATTAACTTACGAATTGCAATAGTTAGCTTTCTAATGAAATTTACCTAAAAGATAACAAACACTAATACAGCCAATACAATTAACACCGGTTATCAGACAGATTATACACACACCCAAAGTACACGGAGCTACATGACCGCGTTGTCGCAGCCCCTAAACTAAGGAACCAACCACCTGGGTTGGAGGAGTATATGAGTTGACCAAAGGTGGTCGACAGGAAAAGACGACAGAGAGGAGCCCGGCACTAGTAAGTGGAAGCCGGACTCAGCTCGGGTCCCATGGTTGCCAACCCACATCTCACTACGCTGCCTTACCCTACAAAATGATCGCTTAAAATGACAAACAAATCGACGGTTATTGTTGTTGAAAGAGGTTATTCGCCTATGACACATGCTCCTTGACCGCCATGATAACAAGTAGTGTCACTTGCTTGTTTAATGCTGCACTTAAATGGAGGACCTTTGGAAGCACCAAATGTCCGCTTAGAACAAGGGGTTCTCAACCTGCCCCCCCCTCTTGGGGGGCATGGGGTTTTTATCGAAGGGGGGAGGTGAAATGATTTTCGAATTAAAATGTTTTTAAACTCGAATATTACAATTTTGTATAATAACATTTTTCGAATCTCTCCAAGTGATTGTCGCGCCATGTCTTGCGTTCAAAAGCACTGGTAATTGCCAACTGGCGGCACAAACCTGTGCCGAGCCACGAGGTTGGAGGTGAAATAAAGATTTCACTGTGTTGTAAGGAGCAAAATCAAGCCTGAGAGATGATTTCAAAATATTAGGACTGGGTGACTTTTGGGTAAACTGTCTTGCAGTGTATCCTGAAATAACCAAAGTTGTATTGCGTGTCATTGTCCCATCTTCAACGACATATTTATGCATGTCAGGATTTTCAACACCGAGTGTCAAAAACAAAGCAACGCTGTCGGCTTGATGTTGCAAGTGATCTCCGCTGTGCTCTATCAAGTATCAAACCAAACATACCGAATCTTACCAAGAGAAAACCGTGTCAACCCTCTCACTGACATTTATTGTAAAAGTGTGTTCTTTGTATTGTGCTAAAATGAAGTTAGTATGTAATAGATATAAAGTGTGTACTTCATATTATTTTTTCAGAATTAATTATTCCATTATGTTGTGTATCCTCCACGTCAGTTTATCGAAGAGGTGATAGAAGCGATGAGAGGGGATGACACCCGTATCTGGAAAGGGGGGCGTCAGCTGGCAAAGGTTGGGAACCACTGGCTTAGAAGTTATCACCCCTCCTTACTTTTAGACGTAATACTCTCAAATGGGAACGTGGCGACCGTTATTTAGCGAGGTTTTCTGTTTGGGTACGAATTTAGGGACTATTGTTGCGAACCTTGTATAGTCACTAACTTTTAGGAACTTCCCGTTTATCTTGTTGGTTTTTGGGAAAAGTTTTATTCAGAGTGGTAATGATAATGTTATTGATTTTACGTTCTCACTTGCTGTTCCCAAGGTTACATGATCGAATCTGGTGCAGTCAGCATCTGCCATTAGTGTTAGAAATGTGTAACCCAACAGCTGATCTGTGGTTTAAATACAGCGCCAGGAAGCGCAACGCCATTGGTGGCGGTTCTAGTTACGAGAATGTCCTCGTGGATTCTTTTGTCTGTTTTTGTATATATACGCCTGCATGTAACGATGTCGTTCAGTTCGATTAAACATGTATACTGCATATACGCCTAGACGTCTTTCTCCTGCCATATACTCCTACAGGTTATGGGCTCCAGCAGGATCATTGACGAGTGTATAGTTTTCTGACCAGTGTGATTCTATTTGAATTAACAAAACTGTGATCGCGTGCAATAAGTGTGTGCATCATGGCGGAATCAAGCACCGGTTCTCTTTATAACTTCGAGAAACTGAAGGGGAGAGAAAACTACATTGACTGGCGTTTCCAGATGAAGAATTATCTTATGCATGATGATCTTTGTAAGTGCATATCTGGTTATGCAGAAGATGATAAAACGGGTGCAGAGGTTAAGGTACGACGCGACGAACGTGCTTTGTGCAAGATTAACTTTATGGTGGAAAAGAGTGTTTTTCCGTACGTCATGGAAGCAAAAACGGCGAAAGCAGCATGGAATTCGCTAGAGATGGCATATGAAGATAAAGGCGCCAACAGGCACACAATAATTCTTCGCCAACTGTGTTCCACCAAGCTTGAACAATTCAAGTCTATGGAAGAATATGTCACCACAGTTTTGGGGCTCTCCCAGCGGCTAGCAGCAGTTAAAAAACCACTTGATGATGAATTTCTAGGTGCCTTGCTCTTGCAGGGACTACCTGATGACTATGAACCTATGATTATGGCATTGGAAAATTCAGGCGCAGAGTTGACTAGTGACTTTGTGAAATGTAAACTCCTACATGAAGACAAACGCTGCTCCAGCAAAGAAACAGCACTCTACACCAACAGGAGTGGATTCAAGAATACTAAACCCAAGAAACCGTTCTGTTGGAACTGCCGTAAAACTGGCCACTGGAAACAAGATTGCCAACACCAAAACAAGACAGCAGCACATCAAGCAGATGCCAAGCCACTAGAGAAGAAAGAAGAAAAGAAGGGTAGAGCTCTGCTCACAGCACTTGGAGTTGATACCCTCTCAGCAGACTGCTGGTACATGGACTCCGCAGCCTCCAAACACATGACTGGTAGAGTGGATTGGATGTCAAAATTTGATGATAAAAGGGAGGTTGGATATGAAGTCACCGTAGCAAACGATTGTAAACTACACACATCAAAAAAAGTTTTGCATCACCTCGGTTCCAAGAGTTCCGGAACCTTTAAATACAAAGGGAATAGAGATCAACACAAACAACATTTCAGCTCGTTTTATTGCTCATGAGACCCACACATTGCATGTTGTACCATCATACAGCTAGACTTTCAGCATTTGTGGTCCAGATTGCAGTACACACCACTACCTCTAATACCCAGTAGCACGTCCTCTTGCATTGATGCATGCCTGTATTCGTCGTGGCATACTATCCACAAGTTCATCAAGACACTGTTGGTCCAAATTGTCCCACTCCTCAACGACAATTCGGCGTAAATCTCTCAGAGTGGTTGGTGGGTCAAGACGTCCATAAACAGCCCTTTTCAACATATCCCAGGCATGTTCGATAGGGTTCATGTCTGGCGAACATGCTGGCCACTGTAGTCGAGCGATGTCGTTATCTTGAAGGAACGCATTCACAAGATGTGCACGATGAGGTCGAGAATTGTCGTCCATGAAGACAAATGCCTCTCCAATATTCTGCCGATATGGGTGCACTATGGGTCGGAGGATGTCATTCAGGTATCGTAAAGCCGTTTCGGAGCCTTCCATGACCACCAGTGGCGTACGTCGTCCCCACATAATGCCACCCCAAAACATCAGGGAACCACCACCTTGCTGCACTCGCTGGACAGTGTGTCTAAGACGTTCAGCCTGACCAGGGTGCCTCCAAACACGTCTCCGACGATTGTCTGGTTGAAGGCATATGCGACACTCATCGGTGAAGAGAACGTGATGCCAATTCCGTGGGGTCCATTCAGCATGTTGTTGGGCCCATCTGTACCGCGCTGCATGGTGTCGGGGTTGCAAAGCTGGACCTCGCCATGGACGTCGGGAGTGAAGTTGCGCATCATGCAGCCTATTGCGCACAGTTTGAGTTGAAACACGACGTCCTGTGGCTGAACGAAACGCATTATTCAACATGGTGGCATTGCTGTCAGGGTTCCTCCGAGCGGCAATCCGTAAGTAGCGGTCATCCACTACAGTAGTAGCCCTTGGGCGGCCTGAGCGAGGCCTGTCATCGACAGTTCCTGTATCTCTGTACCTCCTCCATGTCCGAACAACATCGCTTTGGTTCACTCTGAGACGCCTGGAAACTTCCCTTGTTGAGAGCCCTTCTTGACACAAAGTAACAATGCGGACGCGATCGAACTGCGGTATTGACCTTCTAGGCATGGTAGAACTACAGACAACATGAGCAGCGTACCTTCGTCCTGGTGGAATGACTGGAACTGATCGGCTGTCGTACCCCCTCCGTCTAATAGGCCCTGCTCATGCATGGTTGTTTACATCTTTGAGCAGTTTTAGTGACATCTATGAACAGTCAAAGGGACTGTATCTTTGATACAATATACACAGTCAACGTCTATATGCCGGAGATCTGGGAACCGAGGTGATGCAAAACTTTTTTTGATGTGTGTATATAGTGGCGGCATAGGTGATGTTCCAGTACAAGCAAATGTTTTTACAAAGGTGAGCGATGTTCTGTATGTACCTAACCTTACAGCAAACTTGCTCTCTGTGAACAGTATTGTTAAAAAGGGTCATGTAATTGTTTTTGATAAAGAAGGTTGTAAAGTGTTTCAAGACAGTGACTGTCAAGTTACAGGTGATGTGCAATTATTGATTGAAGAGTCAAATGGACTTTATATCTTAAATAACTCAGGTTCTGTAAGTGCAAATGCATTAGCAGTGTCTTGTTTTACCGACAGTAGTGGCTGCGCGGGCTAAAGCGCTGCGTTAGGTCAAGGGGCCAAGCTCTCTGCTGACTCGGTAGACGCGTGGGTTCGAGCCCCACCGTCGGCTGTCCTTGAAATGGTTTTCCGTGGTTTCCCATTTTCAACACCAGGCAAATGCTGGGACAGTACCTTCTGACAGGCCACGGCCGCTTCCTTCCACATCCTTGCCCAGTTTCATTCATCTTCATCAATTCCATCTCTCATCCCGACGCGCAGGTCGCCCACGGGCGTCGACTAGAAAGACCTGCACTCGGCCTCTCAGGAGGCTACACGACAAAAAAAAAGTGTCTTGTTTAAGTGATGCTAAAAGTGTTTGTTCAAAAAGTTCTAATTCTAGAGAATTGTGGCACAAAAGGTTAGGCCATCTCAATCACGTGGGGATGGACTTGTTAAAAAATGGTTTGGCTACCGGTATTGATTTTTTGGGTGAAAAGTAGCTCTGTGTTCCATGTATAGAAGGGAAACAAGCTCGACAGCCCTTCAAGACCAGCAAACATCGTGCCAAGAACCGACTGGACCTGTTGCACAGTGACCTGTGTGGACCGATGCCTGAGGAATCCTGGGGAGGAGCCAGATATTTTCTCACCTTCATCGATGACTATACGAGGAAGGTTTTTGTCTTTTTTTTTTTCTAAAAAGGAAAAGTGAGGTAAGAGAAATCTTTGAACAATTTGCTAATTCTGTTGAAATTGAGTGTGAAAGGAAAATCAAGGTCATACGCTCAGACAATGGTGGGGAGCATTGTAATAAAGCTATGGATGAGTTTTTCAAACAGCGTGGCATCAAGCATCAGCTAACAGTAAGGTACACATCAGAGCAAAATGGAACTGCAGAACGCATGAACAGGACTCTGAATGAAAGAGCACTCGCTATGATGCAAGGTGCAGCTTGTGACAAACGCATGTGGGCAGAAGCTGTCAATACAGCTGCATACAGCTGCATATCTTGTCAACAGGTCTCCTGCACGGAAAACACCAAATTCAACACCAGAACAAATGTGGACTGGAGAGAAAGTAGACCTGACGCACTTAAAAGTGTTTGGATGTAATGCCTATGTTCATATTCCAGATCAGCTGAGAAGAAAACTTGATCCCAAGACTGAGAGAATGGTATTTGTTGGGTACTCGGATGAGAAAAAGGCGTACCGGCTCCTGCATCCAGTAACCCATGAATTAATCACAGCGAGAGATGTGATTTTTGATGAGATGTCTTTCTCCGCTCTAACAGATCCTCCAGTGGTACCAAGGAATACAATAATACCCCTAACCACTGAAGTCAGTAAACCACTATTGACTGCATGTGATAGGGATGTTCCAGATCCAGCTCCACAGCATAATGAAGAAGTGGAAGTTGAGCCTGATCATCAAGATAATCCATCAGAGCACAATGAGGAAGCGCGTCGCTACCCCCAGCGAGAAAGAAGACCAAGACAATATCCTGGTTACATTCTGCATTACACTCATTGTTCTGATCAAAGTGAACCATGTACAGTAAGTGAAGCCTTGTCATCACCTTACTCTAAGGAATGGCATAAAGCCATGAAGTGCGAAACGGATTCCATGTTGGTTAATAAGGCGTGGGGTTTAGTTCCTAAACCAGAAGGTAAAAACATTGTACAGAATAAGTGGGTGTTTAAAGCTAAGCGTAATACAAATGGTGATGTTGTAAAATATAAAGCAAGGTTGGTTGCAAAGGGCTTTACACAGCAATTTGGCATTGACTTTGTTGAGACATTATCACCAGTTGTGCGGCATGGCACACTCAGAATGTTGTTTGCTTTAACGGTTGAATTAAATTTACAGATTGATCACCTAGACATTGAGACTGCGTTTCTCAACGGTGAGTTACAGGAGGAAATATGTATGTGTCAGCCAGAGGGCTTCTAGGTGAAGGGAAAGGAAGACCAGGTTTGTTTGCTCAAAAAGGCCATTTATGGACTAAAGCAGGCTGCACATATGTGGCACAGAAATGCTCATACAGTTCTGTCTGCTTCGGGCTACACAAACGGTCATAATGAGGCATGTGTTTACAGAAAGAGTATCGGCAATACTGTAATTCTTGTTGCTCTGTATGATGATTTCTTTGTGTTCCACAATAATCCGCAGGAAGTTAGTAAACTAAAAGATGTCTTAAAACAAAATTTCATGATGAAAGATCTTGGACCTGCTGCTCAGGTTCTTGGAATGCAAATAGAAAAGGACACAGATAACAATATACTCAAAATTTCTCAGACACAGTTCATAAAAAATCTGCTCAATAAGTTTGAGATGACTGATGTTAATCCCATCGGTACTCCTATGGAAGTAAATATGAAATTGTCTAAAGCCAAAAGCGTGGACGATAAACCTTATCAGCAGCTGATAGGTTCACTCATGTATTTGAGTGTGTACTAGACCACTACGCTGCCTTACCCGACAAAATGATCGCTTAAAATGACAAATCGACGGTTATTGTTGTTGAAAGAGGTTATTCGCCTATGACACATGCTCCTTGACCGCCATGATAACAAGTAGTGTCACTTGCTTGTTTAATGCTGCACCACTTAAATGGAGGACCTTGACCTTTGGAAGCACCAAATGTCCGCTTAGAACAGGTGTTCTCAACCTGCCCCCCCCCCCCTCTTGGGGGGCATGGGTTTTTTTTTTATCGAAGGGGGGAGGTGAAATGATTTTCGAATTAAAATGTTTTTAAACTCGAATATTACAATTTTGTATAATAACATTTTTCGAATCTCTCCAAGTGATTGTCGCGCCATGTCTTGCGTTCAAAAGCACAGGTAATTGCCAACTGTCGGCACAAATCTGTGCCGAGCCGCGAGGTTGGAGGTGAAATAAAGATTTTACTGTGTTGTAAGGAGCAAAATCAAGCCTGAGAGATGATTTCAAAATATTAGGACTGGGTGACTTTTGGGTAAACTGCCTTGCAGTGTATCCTGAAATATCCAAAGTTGTATTAAGTGTCATAGTCCCATCTTCAACGACATATTTATTCAAGTCAGGATTTTCAACGCCGAGTTTCATAAAAACAAAGCAACGATGTCGGCTTGATGTTACAAGTGATCTCCGCTGTGCTCTGTCAAATATCAAACCAAACATACCGAATCTTACCAAGAGAAAACAGTGTCAACCCTCTCACTGACATTTATTGTAAAAGTGTGTTCTTTGTATTGTGCTAAAATGAAGTTAGTATGTAATAGATATAAGGAGCGTATATCATTATTTTTTCAGAAATAATTATTCCATTATGTAGTGTTATTAGGTTAGGTCTGTATCCTCCACGTCAGTTTATCGAAGAGGTGATAGAAGCAACCGGAAGGGAGGGAGGGGGCGATGACCACCCGTATCTGAAAAGGGGGGCGTCAGCTGGCAAAGGTTGGAAGTTACCACCCTCCTTACTATCAGACATAATACTCTCAAATGGGCACGTGGCGTCCGTTATTTAGCGAGGTTTTCTGTTTGGGTACGACAATTTTTGCCAACCTTGTATAGTCACTAAATTGTATTCCATTATGTAGTGTAATTAGGTTAGGTCTGTTTATTTTGTTGGTTTGGGGGAAATGTTTTATTCAGAGTGGTAATAATGTTATTGATTTTACGTTCTCACTTGCTGTGCCCAAGGTTGCAGGATCGAATCCTGGCGCAGTCAGTATCTGGCAATTGAGGGTGCGGAGATGCGAGGGGGCCGAGTCAGTAGATTTACTGGCCCCTTTAGGGCGAAATTCCGGCACCCCGCGTCTCTAAAAGCCGCAGTAGTTAAAAGGGGCCTAAACTAATAACATTATTATTATTATTATATTGATTGAAAGCCTCCGTGGCTTAGGCGGCAGCACGCCGGCCTCTCACCGCTGGGTCCGTGGTTCAAATCCCGGTCACTCCATGTGAGATCTGTGCTGGACAAAACGGAGGCAGACTGGTTTTTCTCCGGGTACTCCGGTTTTCCCTGTCAAAATTTCATTCCAGCAACACTCTCCACTATCATTTCATTTCATCTGTCATTCATTTAATCATTGCCCCAGAGGAGTGCGTCAGGCCTCGGCAGCCGGCACAGTCCATATCCTCGCCGCTAGATGGGGGCTTCATTCATTCCATTCCTGACCCGGTCGGAGACTGGAAACAGGCTGTGGATTTTCATTATTATTATATTGATTATTGATGTGTAAGTACCGCCACTGTGCGTGACAAAAACCAGGGGTGTATATATGCGGGCCACGCAACCTAGCAATTACTGGTCTAGGCAGAAACCATTTATCTGGATGGAAGTTATTGATGCCATTTCGGGCACGGGAGCGTTTCAGCTATTAAATTACGCAATTGTAAAAGCTTCAGTAACTCCATAAATCACGCCTGTAATGGCGGTCCCAGCTGGAATTTTATCTATAAGTCGTGATCTAAAACGGAGATGGCGGGTGGGTTACAGACAGCGGAGGATTAAACATCTATTACTACATCTTCTCCAGATTTTTTCCAAACATTACCACAGGTGTTTTGGCTATTTTATGAAGTTCAAGAATTCCTTTTCCCCAGGATTCAGTCTTCTCCAGTGTTAACACAAAAATTTATTGAATGTCATGAAAATTTCCTGATAATTCCTTAAGTTTTCCAGAATTTTGAAATTATCTGAAAATTCCCTGTTTTTTATGTTTTCCAAAGTAGTAGACACACTGAAATTAACTTTCAAGTCTCATGAACTGTTATGTATTGATTTTTTCAATTTTTTTCAGGGGTGGTATGACGAAAACCTTGCGTGGAATGCCACTGAATGGGGAGGAGTTAACAAATTACACATTGGAGAGTACGAGATCTGGCGCCCCGACATCGTACTCTTCAACAGGTAACAAATAAATAGCTAACATCATGTTGGGATAGTTGACCCCGATGTTCTGCCTCTAGAAACAACAACAACAACCACCACCACCTCAATAACATTGTGTTCTTGCTTAAGTTAGGTACTCTTATCTAATTTATAGTGCGAGCCTCAATAGAGAATGCAGTTTAAATAGTTTTTAATACGATTTATATAACCGCCTGAATCAATACTTTAATGAAAAGAATTATTAATGAAGTTGTTCTTGGTACACGTTTCAGGGACTAATTAACAATTTGTATCCCCTTTATCAGCCAATTGTAAAGCATTAATAACA
This sequence comes from Meconema thalassinum, assembly GCA_946902985.2. Taxonomy (NCBI): domain Eukaryota; kingdom Metazoa; phylum Arthropoda; class Insecta; order Orthoptera; family Tettigoniidae; genus Meconema; species Meconema thalassinum. The sequence continues at coordinate 158,848,193 of OX336399.1, read as the reverse complement.
TAATGACATTATGATAAAGCGTAGCAGTGAAATATAAATGGTTATTTAACCTAATATGGGGGTGCACCATATATATAGGTTGTAGAAAAAATTAAAGTATAGATCAAAATGAAGTAGTTGGTGACAGTGATAGTAATTCGGCCTGCAAATGTTAATGAAGATGTATGAAGAAACCAGTAGACAGTGCCGTTTTAAGCAATGGTCAATAGCTTGAGATGACAAACGTGGAGTTACAATGCTTCACCATTCTGTGTATAATCAATGAAGATTCCTTTTTATGCTTGAAAGATCCAAAAGCCAATCAAAATGGCAGCAAACAAAAGAACACGACGTGGTAGGAAAAAAACTTCTCTTGGCAATGAGATTAGCTCAAAGTATAGGCTTGAAGTTAAGTCAAAGTTTCGAAGAAAATTATTTGTCTCTGAAATACAGTATGTACCAAGAACAAGTTTATTAATAATTATTTTCATTAAAGTATTGATTCAGGTGGTTATATTAATCTTATTAAAAACTATTTAAGCACATCAATACGGAACCATTATGAGTGATTTAAATAATAGAATTTAGTTCAAGGTGAAATGAAAGACTATAAACACGCCCATGTCCAAGGCCGGACTCGAACATGACAGACAGAAGGTGCATTGCACAGTTCCACAGTCTTCGACTGCCATTTAATGAAACCGAGTCAATACCTCAAATCAGAATTAAATTTCCTGGTAGATCTGGGAATCGAACCCAGGTCTGCGGGGTGTTGTCTTACTACACCATGATACGTATACATTGGGGTGTTAATTGAAGTTTGGGTCAAACGCACCCAAAACTCTAATTTTTAAGCGTGTTTCAAAATGCTGATAGTACACAAAATAAAATAAACAAAATTCATATTTTGAGTTACGAATTACATACCGTACAGTAAACTAGCGCATCCTACCTTGTAAGCTGGAGCAGTAGACGAAGCCACAGGGTCCGTATGAAGCTTCTAACTTACTTTGGCACGTATAACACATGTTCTACTTCACAATATGCGGTACTGTAAGACACCACACGCATACACTCGCACAAAAAGGAAATCACAAACACATGAACCTTCCCGGAAACCTGAGAGTTATACAATTCGACCGGCAAATAGGCCAACTTCAAGCATAGAGATTAGACCACGGTGTCAATAGAAATAATCTGTATTACTTTGTTCCAAAGCAGTTACGTTCATACATAACACTACCAATTGTTTCGTGTAGGTGACCTTCACTCCGATAAGCTAGCCATTCACACTCCAGCATGCTGGCCGCTGGGCTGCTGCTAACCAGTTCTGGATCGTGCATTGCGTTGCTGACATCACAGCGTCCAGCATAATCGCGCTGGATGGAAAATACGTCCACTTGACGTTACAGACAGTTAAGAACAGGGCTCCGAGTGAAAGCCGAAGTTAAACGATTGACTTCGCGTCACCACATGGTAGCTTTACGATTGGTTACGAAGTGAGAAGCTTATTATCCACTCTGTTTCAAAATAAATCATGTGATTGTGCCAGAGCTTATGTATATTTATGACACTTAGCTAAATGTAAAATACTGTAGTGTAAAATTCAACATATCATATTCTCAGAATACACTACGTTGAAGTACCTCCATTTTCTGCATTATTCTCGACACCTTGTTGGTCTAGGAGTATGATTCCAGCTTTGAGTGCAAGAGGTCCCGGGGTCAAATCCCGGACGTGCCCAGCATTTTTACTTTTGTTTTATCTCTTGAAAAGATTCAAAACGTGTATAAAAAAACCTTAGGAACGATTATTTTTTTCGCGCAAGACTTGTACGGTACTTACTGTGTGCCAGTAATAATAATAGGCCTACATAGTTTGAGGTCAAACGCAATTTTTTTTATTTTAGTGGCTTTACCATACAGGTTGGCTTTTCCCTCGGATTCTGCGGGGGATCCCACCATAACCGCCACCAGGGCAGTGTCCTGGAGCTTGAAACACCTGGACGAGGGATAAAACTGGGGAGGTGAGACCAGCAACTCGCCCAGGCGGCCTCACCTGCAAAGCGAACATGGGCCGCATGAGGGATAGAAAGTGAGGGGACGATTGGGAGGGATAGTCAAGGAAGAGGCAAGGAGGGTGGCCCCACCTCCCCAGTGGTATCCCCCAACCAGGTGTTTCAAGCTCCAGGACACTGCCCTGGCGGCGGTTATGGTGGGATCCTTCGCCGAGTCCAAGGGAGGGTAGCGGCTTTGGTGGCGTAGTTGGTACATGCTGTTCTTCTATGCCCTAGATCGCGGGTTCAAACCCGGCCGAAGCCGGCGTTAAAAATCCCTCAGTATGCCTTTCTTCGGAGGGGAAGTAAAGCCGGCGGTCCCATGTCATAGATTTATGGCATGTTAAAGAACCTTCCAGTAATTAAACCTGTGTGAAGCTAAATTATAGGTTAAAAATTTGGATAGCACCCTTAGGTTCCAACGTTCGTTGCCAGGAGCCGACTGCGGTGGCGTCTAGTAACCAAGTTCTGAACTAGTACTTGTTGATGGTGGCGTTTGGTGGCAAAAGTAGGAACTACTTGAAAATATCAATGTCTGCAGTCCTTACTTGAATTAAAAACAGATAACACACACTAATACAGCCATCACAATTAACACCGTTTATCAGACCGATTCTACACCCACCCAAAGTACACGGGGCTACATGACTGCGTTGTCACAGCCCCTAAACTGAGGAAGCAACCAATCAACCAACCAACCAACCAACCTAAGTCCAAGGGAAAAGCCAACCTGGGGGGTAAACCGACGGGAAAAAAAAGGAGCGTTTACCTCAAACTATGTATTTATATTACCGGTATAAGCACAAGTCTCGCCCGAAAAAAGAACGTTCCTAAGGTTCTTTTATACACTTTTTGAATCCTTTCAAGTGATAAAAAAAAGTAAAAATGCTGGACACTTCAGGGGTTAGAACCCGGGACCTCTAGCGCCCGAAGCAGGAATTACACCCCTAGACCAACAAGCCGTCGTGCAATGAGCTGAAAATGGAGGTACTTCAATGTAATGTATTCTGAGAATATGATAATGTTGAATATAACACTACAGTATTTTACATTTAGTAGTGTGTCGTAAATATAGATAAGCTCTGGTACAATCACATGATTTATTTTGAAACAGAGAGGATAATAAGCTTCTCACTTCGTAACCAATCGTAAAGCTACCATGTGGTGACGTGAAGTCAATCGTTTAACTTCGGCTTTCACTCGGAGCCCTGTTCCTAACTGTCTGTAACGTCAAGTAATACGTCCAGCCAGCTTCCCCCACCACTTGCCGTCCGTCCTGATGGCATGTTTGTGCCGGCCGGCGGAGCATCCAGCCCATACGTAATGGTGTGACAAAGTAATCGGTTGTTGGGCGGGTAGTGGAATATCATGAATATAAAGAGACTTTTGGAGAATTCATACAAAGAAGAACCGTGCCTTTGGAATCCCAGTTCCCAAAATTATTCTAACTAGCGGACCCGTGCGAGACTCTCGGATGTGTATTAACCACCCGCCTGACTTTACTGTTATGCGGGCTTCTATTTATGTGTTTATTTGTTTAAACGTAATTTTTAAACAAATTGTCGTTATTTATGAAATCAGAGAGCAATTCATCACTGCTGCGGGTTGTGTGCGCCCCATGTGTACAGACTACCCGCCCGGCCCTAGTGCTATGCGGCTGTACGGGACACAGTTCAGCCCGGGACTATCGTCTTATTTGTTTAAAAGCACTTTAAAAACATATATATATATTCCCGTTGACTTTTCAAGAAATGCAAGATTTTTCCTGTGCTATTGCGACGATTTGGAAGATTTTGGTACAAACCACACCTTCCAACTCCCTCTCGTTAGGAGCTTGAGTTTTGTGAAACATTAGCGTACTGTATTATTTAAGTAGATAGACAAATAAGAAAAGCTGCTTTATAGGATTTGTTGGAAATTCACCTACACTTTCCTTCTTTTTTCTTTCTTTCCTTTGTAACAAGAACAAACCAACACAAATTAGTGCTAGTTTCTGTCTTTTACTCACAAATCGCAATGGCGGTGACATTTTCACACAGACAACCTATCGCATTGTGAAGCTGGATGCCCCGCTGGAGCATAAATGAGCTAAACTAGGGACTCCAAACGTTTTAGCGCAAGGGCACATTGACTCCCAAGGGCCAAGATCCAGCTAACTCAACATGCCAACATACTGTAATTTTGAATTAAGCACAATTTTTAGCCTATTTTCACTGCGCTCGGATCGTTAAATCGTGAGATACGTCCATTTAAATATTTAAATTTTGCGTCACCGTCATATTGCATTTGTGCTCACCAGGTTATTGAAAGTCCTATAGGTGAACTTATGTTAATAGCCTTTATCAACATACAATAGGCCCCTTAAAACAACAATTATCATCATCGTCATCAACATACAATATTTCAGTTTGATTGTTGTCATAGATTAGTAGATATTGAGAACCGTCTAAATAATTCGGATGGCCGCCATGTTGGATTTTAATATATGTAGTGGATAGAGTAATGCACTATTAGATGATGATTTTAGCGTAGGTTCATTATTCAAACGTTGACTTCGATCGCATGATTAGGACACAAGAAATAAAAACGTAATTTAAAAATTTCGCACAGTCGCCATCTTGAGGTTATGTAAACAATTGAACTAAAGTAGATGTCAGTGCGTTACAATGTGTATAAACATTTTGTTTCCCAAGTTTCACTGCGCTGGGATGGTTAAATCGCTGTCGCTTGTATCAAAACAAACAAACAGTTGGTTCTCACCACAGCCATTCATAACAGATGCTGGAAGTGTTGTCTTTGTGTTCGAAGACAAACTTCAACACGTTTACAAATATTGTTGAAGACTTTCACTAAAGTTTCTTGCGTAATAGACTGCACATAATTAATGATATTCGCTTTTAGTTCATCAATCGTTTTTGGATTAGTTGTGAGCCGGTCACACGAAATTTACTTATCAAATCTCGAACAGTATCCCGGTTTGGACACTTTGAATTAGGAAACCGCCCCTGAAATAAAGTTTTACATTTTCTGTAAACCAATCGCCTTTGCAAAACACGTATTCCTCCTAAAAAGCTCTCTCTTCAGTGGTAAACATTACCGCCTGTATACAGTTACACTCTTCCAATAATCTATCTATACACACTGACGATTTCGACAGCCCACAACCCACACGTGTGGCCTTCACTGTACCCTGTCAAACACCATGCTGCCAACTAAACTGTCGACGCTACCTCTCGCAGCAGCACGTAGTCGCTGCGGAGAACATTTCCTGGTGCCCTGTATTTCTTGTTTCATTATGATACAGGTTTTCCAACAATCAGAGCTCAAGATTTTCTTTACGGTACAGCTGTTTGACCAATTAGGTAAGGATATCATCATGGGCGCCCATACGGGGGGGGGGGGGGCGGCAGGGGGGCCATGCCCCCCCCCCTGGATCCTTGAAAAATAAAACGATATGAAAATCAGACTGAGAACAAATGCTTTTTTTTTTCAAAAGTGCTTACAGTATTCTAATTAATTTGTACTAACCATAAATACTTCACATATTTAACATTCCGACAGGCCAAACATTAAATACTGTATAGTGGCAGTAGGCGCATTAAGCCTGTCTGGCACACCTCAGAAATCTGAATTTTTTAAATTTACAATATTTGCTGAAGAATAGTTTTGCTTCAATTAGTGAATATACTCATTCGTTCTCTACATAGTCTATTACGTAATGGTGCTCGATCAAGCGCAATCTGCCTCGCATATCACTTTTGCAACAACAGCAAATGTGTAGGAGGGTCATTTACAAACTGGCCGATGTGGACTTGAATGTCATGTGGAAAGACGTAACTACTGAAAGGGAGTTGACGAATATGAGATAAGAATTAACTCGTGCGCCTGTCAGATCTGTAGCACCCACCGGAAGGTTAAAATCATCCTACATATTATGTCAGTTATGCAATAGTTCTGGTGTGCTTTCGCTTTTAATTAGACACTTGAGTAATATTACAAAGGAATGTTGTAATTTATATGCGCGTAGCCTACATTCCATTCGTGTGTATTGTTTTCACATGAACGGCCGCCTAGACTGTGTCTTGTGTGCTTACAGTATTATTTATTAATTTTGTGTGCATCATATACGAATGGATTTGTATTTCCTTTAAAGGTAAATAATGCAATCTTTTCTTATTGTATATAATCCAAACAGGAGGGACTCACTCGATAATCATCGTATCTTTGTAACCACAAGGGCTATGAAAATGAAATTTTGCATGTTGATTACTCCCAGAGGCGTCAAGAACGTTAAATATGGGCCTGACTGTATTATACTCTCGCCATATTATGCCGGCTCGCCTTTCCGCGTTCGTTATTCGTGTCGCGAAATACTGTACATTTTTATTTTAAAGGTGTGCAATAGTACGGTGGCTCATTTCTTGAGAACAAAGCGATTATTGCTACGAATGAACAGCAATCTAACATTGCAGTTGTAGATTCTTAACCTGCAGTGTTACATTTTCTACAATCGAAACAATTTATAATACAGTAGTTAAATTATCCTGCAATGTTTGTGCCATAATCAAAGTGACTAAGATTCGCACTCTTAATCGAATATAGACAAAATGGTGAATTCAATAGTGATAGACTTCGTAATGTTGTGTATGATTTCAATGGAACCCTCTTGCAAGGCAGGCAATTTTGGATGCGTAACATGTGAGACATAAATTTAAAAAAAATAGTTGTATTAGATTGGTTAGACAGTATATTATTCACAGAATAAAGATTAAGCTCGACTTGATGCTTAATCGTAACAACCAGCAATTTGAAATGGGTATGGTAAAGTCCGACCCAGGAATGTCTGCCGCGACTCAGTTACGCACTTTAATTCGTTCCCACCTCCTCTGGCACACGTGACACGTCCTGACTCCCCGAGTCCCGATGTGGCAACATCATTCATTCTCTGCGTTGACTTGGCCGTGATAACATAATGCTACGCAATGTAGACGAGAGCTTCGCTCACCCGCGCGGCATTGTGCAACAACTTGGCAACATTACATTGGCTCTCCAGCTCAGCAGTGGCTGGTATCGAAACAGTTTGCTCTTAACCTTGGTTTTCTCGGATGCTCTTTCTAGCCAAGTTGAAATCGCAGGTTTTGTGTGTGTTTAAATCCTTTGCTCTCGACTGAATACGTGCGTAATATTGATACACCAGTAAACTTCTTGTTGTGTTCTTATAGTAGGCCACGGGTTTGAAAGACACTGACGATCCACGGTCGCAATGCCTCCGGTGTTGTCCAAGTTAAAAACAAAAACATTACACAGTCAGGCGAGAGAAATAATATCTAATGTGCACAATTTCATGAAACAAGAAGCGGAAAGGGGTGTTGATATACCTATAAATAAATTCGGCAAACGGGCAGCGGTGGCCGCTGGAGTTCCTGAGCGTACAATTAGGGCGATAGTAAGTTTTAAAAAAAGAAGGTTTTAGAGTAGATGGAAGGCCTGTCTACATTTTTATCCACACCCGGTAAAGCAAGACCACGAGCAGCCACCAAATCTTCAGCGGATAATTTCAATTAAGAAGTAATACGACGATGTATATATGATATTGCTTTGCACGAAATTATAATTCCCACGCTTCGACTGTTACTTTCTAAGTTACAACAGGACATTAATTTTTGAGGCATTAGAGAGAGATTACGACGTCTTTTACGTCAAATGGGATTCAAGTGGAGGAAGACACTGAATAACAGAACAGTTTTGACGGAGAAGCAGGACATTCGTCCTCGAAGAACGAAATGCATTATTGAGCACAAAATAAATAAATTCCCAGTTTCCTATTCTTTGGGTTTGTCTATTTTCATGTACCGTACTTTTCTTTATATTTTATTTTATTTCGTGTGATGTGCTAACTGATTAGTTTTCTTTAAGGCTTGTTTCTATTACGACAAGACATGTTAAAAAACATTGCACACTGAAAGTGTTTTGCAACAACAATATTGATATAAAACCACGCTTACATTGCAGAAGGTTTTACGGGCAGTAATTGATGAGTGAGTGATTAATGATAGATGGGTGGTGTCCTCTTTCAAATAATTTTAAAATATTATTGTTATTTGTTCTACGTCCCTTTTAACTACTGCGGCTTTTAGAGACGAAGGGGAGCTTTAACGTGCCAGTAAATCTACGATATGGCTCCCTCGCATTTGCGCACCCTCAAATGCCAGCTGACTGCGCCAGGATTCGATCCTGCAACCTTGGGCAGAGCAAGCGAGAACGTTGCCGCTGAGTCACGCAGCCAGCCAATTTTAAAATAACATAGAAAATAAACTACTGGACGTCGAATTGTGATTCATGTTTCTATATATTCAGAAAAATGCTGCCTTTCATCCTATTCATATCTAGAAAACGTATCCTGCCAAACTATATCCAGCGGTACGCGTGACAATTCGTATCGCGTTCAAAAGTGACGCGAGCGATGAGTCGAGCTAGAACAGTCCCACTCCTCCCACTTGTACAGCCCAGGGGCAGTACCCCTAGGACCTAGGACCTAACCCACCCCTTCATCTTTCACCATAAACCACCCTCACAGGCATGCCATAAGCCTTACACACTTCTTTGACACGAGCAGGCACAGCGGTATCGCTGACAGCCACGCTTGCACAACTCACAAACAAACACACTATCTGGAACAGCAACAGTGAGGAAACGCCGAGTAAGCGGTGGGGGAAGCCTTAAAAGCTAGACCCAGGAGAGCCCATCTATCTATTCATGGCCGGCGGCTCTACTCCTCCAGGTCCGTTCCAGCCCATCACAACGTCACCAGGTGAGAACTAGCCGTGTGCTCAGATTCCTAATTATTGTAACACCTAACCCAGAACACTTTTGTATTCATACACTTTGTACTTTGTTTCATACTCGTCCCCCACTTAAACGGACAGTACATTATCGCCACTGACCAATAAATACTTGGTCAGTAAACACACACATCTACTACTCATTTCACCTAGTTTTACATCCCTACGTCCAACCTGACCTTAGTCCTAATTGCCCCTGACCGTGAAGGCCAGGAACTGCACCGTCAGGAATCTCATTGTATTCGAGCAAGCAGCCAGGCTGCAGCGTGCAGAGTCGTCGACTCTGCACATGAGCTCGCTAACGCTCGCTCATACTTAATTGGCAGGCTAAGTTAATAGCACAGTCTTAGACATTCATCCCCTAACAGGTAGACGCACCCTGTAGGAACGCACCCCAACAGATCACATCCTCTCACCAACACATTACACAAGTAGTCTTCCCCAATCACGGGGAACTACCCCTTTTCGGTAACTACCCCTAAATTAATACATCTACACTACCCTGTTTATCCCATCCCCCAACACAGGGATAAAACAGATTGGTGGAGGCGACGCTACCACGCAAAATAAGGGTAAGGGACTCAAACAACGAGCCCTCGTGGTAGAGCGATCCATACTGAAAGTAGCCAAGCGGAACTAGAATTTTTTTCTCCTAGAATACACCCCACATTTTTGTTTTTATTGTACGAGGATTTGTATTTATATTATTACACCCGCCCCCATCCACCCCATAGTGCAAGGTCGGTAGAAATCAAATGACCACATTTAGAACCACATTAAGGGACTTCGCGCACCATTTGTCGGCTAGCACAACTCCACTCCTACCGAAGTTGAAAATTAAGAACGGCGATTTAATATCCGAACACACTGCACCACGCCTCCTTCAGGAACTCGAATTACAGGCATTAGAAATCCGCGCTCAATACCCTGCAGCGGCAGCACGTCACACATTTTACACGATCCGAGGCCCAGACGAGTTCGCAGGGACAACAGTCACCAGTATCCAGCGCTAGTGAGGCAGATTGCTTACCAACACTCCATCCCCTATTGTTACAGCAACTCCAAATCACAGAGCAAAAGACTGATAGTCTGCTCGCGCGCATAACACAATTATTGGACATAGACACTGCTAAAGCAGACACCCACACGACAGAGACGGTTCTAGATATAGGCTACATACTATTCTAGAGACAGTAAAACAGGATTTGGACAGGACGGTGGAAGTAGTGAAGTCCACACAGTACGACATTACACCCCCGATCAGTGACGATATATCAGGCGACGAGCCCCCCGGCAACGTAACACACGTTTCATACACAGGGAGTGAGAATAATCCCCGTCAGAACAACACAAATTCAAACACCTCATCACACGACAGAAGTGCAGACAGCCTAAACGGACTAGAATCATTACATAGCCAAGGAGAAGTAAACGAGCAGGATATGAATAGGCACACGGAATATCCAATGATCCACCCTACAAAGTTCGCGGGGGAGGGTCAGGATCCGGAGGAATGCCTCAAGGCCTTCAATAGAACGGCTCGGATCAATGGCTGGAGTGACGAAGTCAGGAAACGGCTCCTACCTGCATACTTAACGAAATCGGCCATGACATGGTACGAGCTCCATGAGGACAATCTAGAAGACGCCACATGGGACGAAATCACGTTTTTGCTGAAGAGTAAATTCCAGCTCATACCAGACGATGAGGATCTATATGATCAAATCAGACAGAGGTCACAGGGGCCCACAGAGAGCGCGCAGACGTATGTGAATGCGATACTGCTGATGTGCGACAAATACAATGCTGCCATGCCTAATAAGCAGAAAGTTAAGTTGCTAATGCAGGGCCTTAGGCCATCAATCGTGGACAAATTATGCATAATGAATAATCCTACGGTTCAGCACATGCTAAACAACATAAATACAATAGAGGCTGGGAGAAAGATCACAGAAAAAGCTACGGAGAAAGCCGTGAATCAGCATTTTCATCCAGAAAAGGGGAACACCAGCTAAAAGATGGATGAGTTAGTGAACAGGATGGAGAAGCTAACGATAGCTGCCATCCAGGCAGGCGGGGGGCCACTCAGGAGAGAAAACACTGATACAGAGGAACTATACTATCCCGAGAGGGAAAGGGGATACACGGAGGGGAGATACTACGAGCGGGAGAAAGCATACTACCCTCCACAGCGGCCAACAACACCGTATGCGCAGGAGAGGCCACATTACCCTCCACGATATGCACCGGTCACATACACACACGTAGAGCCAACTTATCCCCCACGGCGACCGACATCCCCATACACACCGGATTACTACCCTTCGGAGTACGAGCACAGTATTCCCCGGCGAAGCAGCCCGCCACCAAGTAGACAGGTCTATGCTTCCCCACAATATAGGGGAAATGGGGACTATCGGGAAAACCCACCCCCAAGCAGGCAAGGCCATGCTTCACCACAATATAGGGGAAACGGGGACTATCGGGAAAACCCACCCCCAAGCAGGCGAGGCTATGCTTCCCCACAGTACAGGGGAAACGGAGACTATCGGGAAAACCCACCCCCAGGCAAACAGGGGTATGCATCCCCGCAGTACAGGGGAAAGGGGAATCGCCGGGTCAACCCGCCCCCGCAGTAACAGACATACACTCCCCCCTATCGAAGACAAGAAAACGGGCCACAGAACAGAACACGCGGCAAAACAGCCCCGCAGAAACGGCGGGAGGCTCGTAATACATACACGAAGGGGCCGGAACAATATCCGCTCCCCGACGAATACCCGAGGGAGTTCAGGGACGAGGCACCCCAGCGAACAGACAGGAGGGCAATGCTTCCCACACCCGGTTACCCACCGCAAGCGGGGAGTTGGCGCAGCCACCCCGAGGGGGGACAGGCATACATCACGGGGCGACGCACACCTACGTTTCCAAAACACTTCTAGACGGGGAGGTTCGGCCAGCTAGAAGAGCGGCGGAGGTTCCTCCCCTAACACAACACCAGAGAGGCCCCTCACCTACACAGACTCGCAAGAGCAGGGGAAAGAGGCAGCCAAATAAAAAAATGGCTGACAATCCTCCCCCGAACCGTTTCCAAACACACCCCGTAAAAGGGGATGGCAACTGTCTGTTCAGGGCCATCAGCTTTTTAGTCCGCCATAGCGAAAACCACCACAGAGAGTACAGGCTGGAAACGGTCAATCACATCCTGGACAACTGGGAAGAGTACCGGGATTTCGCGGCGGACGAGCAGGAAAACCCATTCCAGACCAGGAAAGATTACGAACGATACATGAGTAGGGATGGTATCTATGCCGGCGCCGTAGAAGTGACCGCTCCCGGCAAGATACTTAAGGTCAACATACATGTACACACTGACATACACACACCGCCACTGTTCACCACCACGGGATTTGATAGGGCCCTGCACATACTACTCACAGGAAACCCTAGGGCGGGACACTACACTCCCCTCACAATTACACGCGAACAAAATGCGAACAATAAGCCCACAACATCGCCAGACATGAATACATCGCCAACAGAGAAACGGGTGGGGGGAAGCAAACCCATACCATCCTGAAGGGAAAACATACCCCCTACACCACAACACGGGGCGGGAAGTGACCCTACACAGGCGCAGGACACGAACACAGTTGTCATAGGAGAGGCAGCGACAGGAATCGAACTCGCAACCGCCTGGAACAAGAAACGGGGTCATACATGCAAACGAAGGGTTAGATTTGCAGACACACCCTCACAGGATGGGGAGAGGAACAACACACCCACACAAAACTGGGAAGTGAGGACACATTAACCGCTCACAAGAATTCGAGTATTTTAACAGCGTGGACAATGAAGAGAGCATGCAATGTACAGACTGAGCACATTTCGCTGAGCGAGACAAAGAAGTCGAGCAAGGAAATGAGTCGCGCGGCCAAGCGTGTCAAGTACGATGAGCGGCAAGCGCCATGCCTCTTCAGCACAAATGTAACGCAGGGAACAAACAGTGACGCACACAAGGACAAGGACACTAAGGCAGCAACAACAACAACATACACACTCTATAACACATCTCTACAGGGGGAAGGACACAAATTAGCGGCATTGACAATATACGCCAGCATAAATGGGCACAGAGTGCAGGTCCTTATTGACACAGGTGCAGCGGTAAGCTGCGTAAACAGCCAACACGTCACCGAAGGGCAGATACACGGTGTCACGGGTGACATCCGGCTGGTAGCGGCCAATGCTCAGACGCTAGAAAACTCGGGAGTGGCACACATACACATAAGGCTAGACCATTTTGCAACAACACACCCCATGTTCGTGATAGAACATCTTTCTGCGTCAGCAATAATTGGCATGGATTTCCTCGCTAAGTATGAAGCTAGCATAAATTTTGCTAGCGGCAAGATGCATTTAATGCATAACCAGAGGCTCACTACACAACCCATGGTATACACCAAGAACACAGATGGGATTCGAGCGGAGCGATAAACCCACAAGCACCAGGCCTCTACACTGAACACAATCGACAAACACACAGGCACACACACAGATAAGACACTCAATCACACTCACAGACAGGACCTAACACCATAACAGGATAGGAGGCTCACAGAGCTCCTAGAAAACAATAGAGATATCTTTGCCCACTCGCTAAGAGAACTCGCGGTGACAGATCTTATCGAACATCATGTCACACTCACCAGTGACCGGCCAGTCCACCAGCCCCCCTTCAGGGTGAGTCAGAAGGAAAGACACACTATCGATACTCAAATTAAAGAGATGCTCGAAGCGGGGGTAATCGAACCAGTGATTTTGAACTACAGTGCCCCGGTCTTGCTGACCAGGAAGAAGGACGGTTCCCATAGGTTCTGTACAGATTACCGTAGGCTCAATAAACTAATAGAAAATGACAGCTATCCACTACCACGGGCCGACACCTATTTGGATGCCCTCGGTGGGGCCAACAGGTATAGCTCGATGGATTGTTACAGTGGCTTCTATTCAATCCCTATTTATGAGCCGGACAGGCACAAGCTGGCGTTCGTTACAGAAAACGGCCTCTTCTCCTATAAAGTGTTGCCCATGGGCCTCCATAACGCCAGCCAGACCTTCCAAAAACTAGTGGATAAGGCATTTTCAGGGCTAACGTGGCGGTCGGTACTCGTCTACGTGGACGACATAACAGTCTTCTCCCAAACCTTTGACGAGCATCTCGTACACTTGGAGGAGGCTTTCGCAAGGATTAGAGAGGCCAATTTAAGGCTTAAACCTGCGAAGTGTCAATTCGCCAGGCAGCAGATTAATATCCTGGGCCATATTGTTAACAGAGAAGCGATTATCCCCGACCCAGCGAAGACAGACGCAATAACGGGCATCCAGATGCCTACAAATCTGAAACAATTGCGTAGCTTCATGGGCCTGGCATCTTATTACAGGAAGTACATCTATAGGTTCGCACACATCGCCCACACCCTAACAGAACTCACACGCGAAAAGACGCCCTTCCACATCACACAAGAACACATAGATGCCTTTAACACACTTAAACAATTATTGACCACCCCGCCATTACTGCAACACTTTCGTAGTGATAGGCCCACATTTCTACATGTGGACGCAAGCCAGTATGGACTGGGAGCCGCCCTATTACAGGAAGACACTGAGGGGCGCAAACGGCCAGTGGCTTATGCCAGCAGAAAATTAACGGCCGTTGAAACCAGATACTCTGCCACAGAACGCGAAATGCTGGCATTTTCATGGGGAGTGAACTATTTCTGGGTATACCTCTATGGTATCCAGTTCACGGTAATGACTGACCACGCGAGCCTGTTTTTTTGGGACAAATTCTAAAACACAAATTCGCGCCTCAATAGGTTTATATTCCGTCTTTACGAATATAACTTCGTGGTCAAGCACAAGAAGGGCGCTACACACCTAGATGCAGATGGGTTGTCTAGGCTGCCAGTAGCCGACCCCCCAGATGACAGTAAGGACCAGGAATGGGATGATATGCTGACTTTGCCCTGACGCTGGTAAACATGAAGCAAGAGCAAGAGCGTGATCCACATCTGAAACAGATTCTAATGGCATTAGAAAACTTGGACAAGGAAGATTCCAAGACAGCACGGCTGTCTAGGCGATTTTTCCTAGACAAAGACGGGGTACTGAAATTTAAACCCACAGCCATACACGATAATGCACCTATAGCGGTTCCGGACTCATTGAAAGAAAATATCATGACCGGACACCATAATAGTCCCATGGCAGGGGCACATTTGGGTGCGCATAAAACATACCATAGAATCCGAGACAAATATTACTGGGTAAACATGAAGGGCGACATAGACACCTTCGTAAAGACATGTCACACATGCCAGCGATTTAAAACAAGACCTGGCAAACCTCATGGATTACTAAACCCTATTCCAGTAGGAGAACTATTCCACAGAATAGGGATAGATGTTAAAGGCCCCATCTCCACATCTGAAAAGGGTAATAAATACATACTTGTGGCTACAGAGTATCGTACCCGGTACATGATTACGAAGGCTATTCCCAAGGCAGACACGAATAGCATAGCGAAGTTTCTATTTGAAATAGTCACGCGATATGGACTATTCCAAACCCTATTATCCGACAGAGGGACTATTTTCACCTCGAGAATACTCCAACAGTTTCTGGAGATACTAAGGATAAGGGCATACACAACTACGAGTTTTTCTCCACAGACCAATGTGCTCACAGAAAGCATGAATAAAATTATCGGGACAGCGCTAGCCAAATTCACGGGGGACACAGGGACAGACTGGGATAATTATCTACAGCCTATCACATTCAGTTACAATACTTCGATATCCACAGCCATAAAACACTCTCCACACTTCCTGTTGCACGGCTACACGCCCAGAAGTCCAATAGACAATATATGCATCCCCCAGGACACTCTCACAGACAACGCGGCCCGGTTAGAGTATTTGCAGATAGCGCGCGTGAACGCAAGGAAGAACATAACCGAGGCACAGAAAAACAAAAAGAACGGTACGATCGTCAACGCAAGAGCGTGGAATACACGCCCGGGCAATTGGTTATGGTTTCCAATTCCGCCCGCAAAAAGAACGTGTCCAAGTTCCTGCTACCACTTTGGACAGGTCCCTTCAAGTTCTACAGGAAGGAATCTGATCTAAACTATATATTAAACGTGCGGCATGGACACAAACTCATTACGGACACTATACACGCCCGCCGTAATAAGGCGTACCACACTCGAAAAACAACACTCAAAAAATAAGGGCGGAAACGCCGCAAAAAGGATAGGAAGTGGCTCCACTTGCAGACAGGGCAAGAAAGCCAAGAGATAGCCCTCGAACCCCGAGGACCTCACCAGGATACGAACCTGCCACAGACACCTAGCTGCCACACATGCAACCAGAGGTCAGGAGATACAAGCATAAGAACGATTGAGCCACACAAACATGAACACGGAGAGGTTCTTTTACATACAGGGAATACATGTACTAACACGAGAACGCACAGAGAGAGAGAGAGAGAAAGGAAAGCCCTGAAACACAAAACTACGAGAACACAAACACATGAATTACACAGGCGGAGACACTGACACGTAGATGCGATACATAACACCAGATGCCACACGGACAGACAGCGGGCACAGATGACATAAAGGCTACACTACACAAATCTGACATAGGTAGCGTCATCATAACAGGAAGGCCAAAATATAAGGCACGGTAATTATAAAGAAACGGGGGGGGGGGGGGGGCTTGTAGAAAACATATTTTAAAACGCTCACACCACTTGTGGCAAGATTACGACGTGAGTGCTGTGCACTTCAAATGTCAACAGCCGGACAGGAAACACGGTAGTAACAGCAGGCGTTATCACATGAGGTAACCTAATACTTTGCACACTCAGCGCGAATACGTGACACACTGGGTGACCAGAGACAGCCTACAGCTCTAGTAGCATTGCGGCTGGCCAAGAATCATTCACTAGGGATTCAAAACCACACTCCGCCCACAAATTAAGACCAGGGCCAGCCAAAACTCACACAGACGACATAAACGGGTCATACAGGTGCGTAGGCCCGTTCCATGGTATTCGCTATAGCAACCTACTTAGGGCATTAGCGACCCCGGGACTACCAATAGGGGACGTACCGGGAACACCAGGCCTCAACGAAGACCACAAAATACTCTTTTGTACCATAGCGCCCGAAATCTGAATACGAAGGACGTCCATGAGTACATGGAACGCCCACACTAGGTAAACACAGATACAATAGACAGTCTACATACTCTGGTAGAGTGTACGGGGCTAATACCAGTTACCCAATGACACTTAGTTTCGTATTACAATTCCAGAAGCCACACAGGCACACACGATAGTGATACGCAATCTAGGGTCCGCATTTTGGATAAGGACGGGAAGACCACATTTCAACACTGGACAGTATGACAAATCAGTGCGGGACACTTAGAAATGCCCCGGAAATAGGCCAAGATACGCTCCAAAAAGGGAGACAACAGGCACAATGATAGCGAGTAAATAAATTAGGAAAGACTGGCAGAACAGCCCGGAAAATCCTGGGGCAAAATCGCGCTCTGGCACACGAAAATACACCAGGGAAGACATATTCCATAAACACGGGGAATATTAGGGGCACAGACAAACGCTAACACAAAATAAGTAACACCACATCTCTACGGCCGAAAATCGTGGATATTCAATACAAGGGACATGTAGATTACCCCGGACACATAAAATAATAGATCAAGGCACAAAGGGAAGTAATCACGGAAACAAATTCCCAAACAAGCTGCGTAACGGAAATGTTACAAGTTAGCACATTGTCCTTTTATAATGCAAACATATATTGGCACACGGGCAATAAGCGACAACACAATTGTTATTCTTCCGGCATGTCGCTAAAGACATTCGTTACACAGAGAGCGGTAAACAAAAACATAGGAGCTGAGCGCATTGCAAACACAGCAAATTCCAACATGACGCCACACACTGTTGGCGGAAGAAATTTTTGCACCAGCAAACTAGCACAAACATGATGACATGATCACTAACAATAGTAGGAAGTCATACAGGGACAACACGGATATTGACACAGCAAATGAGAACAGTATAACATTAGGTTCTGCCAAAACATTTCACATACATTGTAGAACACGCGACTTTGATAAGCCCGCTACGATAACAGAACACGCGCCGGCGAGAGAGCCAGCCGGCAGGCGACTTAGTACATACAAGCGCGCACCAATTAAAGCCACGGCCGCTTCCCTCCCACACGCGCCCAGCACTTAGGGGCAGCCAGGCAATTACACGCGAACACACAAACTAACTAAGGGCGGGTACAGACAGATTCCATGGAGGAACAAACCACCCCTCTAATAATTTCTTTTTTGGTTGTTTTTTTTCCTAAAACTACTACAGGCAATTATGCAATACTAGTTTATATTCGCAAGCCACATGCTTATTATCGCGACACAGAGGCACTCACAGATAAAACACACCCCAATTTCTATTAAAAGGCCTAAGCATACAACAGGCATTGTAAAACTATTCATCCCACGCGCAGACGGACAGGCGAACTCCCGCCATAGGGCAAACATTTTTCAGATGAACACAGACATAGAGGATAGTACACGTTAGTCACATAAAGACACGGCTACATTTGAAACCAGACATATAGGCCTAAGGCATAACTACCCCCTCCCACATTATAAACAGGGGACCAGATAAGACCGTGAACGACACAGCGTCACCACACTTAGCGATCATAGGGACAGCCAGAGGGCGGTGCCCAGAGTTAGACATTTAACACGACGTAGGAATGACAGGCCCACGGGCGTTACACGGATTAATATTTTGGTAGACACTAGATGCTATATGGCATCTCAACTCAGCAAGCGTAAATCCCAAAGATCGGGAGGAAAACACATAACGGCCAAGAGAGGCTGACTCACCACAATAGGAGTAGAGGTGGATAATGCCATCAGGATGGCCATAGTACAAGCTACGGGCTAACATCCCCATACCCTCCCTCCTATACACCCCAATACCTAAAACACTACCCAGCACAGACATACAGTCACATAAAAACACCTACACTACATTGAAAATTATACATAGCGGTTGGTAGACTTCATGCTCTTCTCAAATTAAGGTCTACTACACCTTGGACCACCATGTCTACACCTGAATATTAGAGGTGATTCGGAAACAAATATTAAGCGGCGATGCGCATCTCTATATAGAGAGATGAGGCCATACTGATACTAACAAATTTTTTATTCAATAATCTCGCATGCAGGGGACATAGACTTATTATACCCTAGCACATGCCTTATCCTTAAGTGAGAGCAGACACGCCTCATATCCATCTCACTGCATGAGATATCCCGTCCACACACCAAGGGTTGTATTACTATCACACCTGCATGATATTTTCAATTTTGGACACCTGGAAAAACCCACCCCATCCACTCATACTAAATACATCCTAATAGCATCACCGGCTCCTGGCGACCATACACATGGAGTCCAAAGATGCACAGCCCTCTCCCACCACGCTTTAACCCTACTCAGCAAATAACACCCTCGCGGATCCTAATAATAAGGGACCAGTCACCCCCATAAACCTACTAATACCTCCAGAAACGTAACAAGGCATCAGCGCTGGAGATCCGATACGGCAATAAGGGGCCTAAAAGAGTCACTGCATTTCGAAGATTCTACAGCCCCAAAAAACTAAGAATTTTACCTAATTACACAGTACACGACAATATACCTAACAAGTAGTTCCGTGAAGAACTATACAGCCTATTTTCATATATCCTACTTTTGTTAATTGCCTCTATCTACTAACAAAACTTCAGTTTGATTGCTGAATTAGATTCCTAGAAATTGAGAACCGACTAAATATTTCGGATGGTCGCCATGTTGGATTTTATATATGTAGGTCCTAGAGTTATGTACTGTTACATGAAGATTATTGTGTACGTGTGGCATTCAAACTTCAATCGCATGATTAGGACACAAGAAGTATCAAGGAGATTTTGAAATTTCGCTCAGCTGCCATCTTGCGGTTATGGAAATAATTGAAATGAATTAGATGCCAGTGAATTAACATTCGTATTAGGATTTACTCTACCAAGTTTCACTGCACTCGGATGGTTAAATTGCGAGAAACGTCCATGTGAATATTTATAATTCGCGTCGCCGCCATGTTGGATTTGTGATCACCAGGTTATTTAAAGTCCTATAGATGAACTTAAGTTCCTAGCACCTATGAACAATAAAAAATTCAGTTTGATTGCTATAATAGATTCGTAGATATTCAGAGTCGTCTGAATATTTCGGATGGTCGCCATGTTGGATTTTTAAATGTATAGGCCATAGAGTCATGTACCATTAAAGGAAAATTATTGCGTAGATTCATTATTCAAACTTTCACCTCGATCGCTTGATTACGACACAAGAAATAAAACCTAATTTTTTAATTCGCACAGCCGCCATCTTGATGTTATGTAAACAATTGAACTAAATTAGATACCAGTGCATTACAATGTGTATAAACATTTCCTGTACCAGATTTCATTGCGTTTGGAACATTAAATCACGAGAAAGGTCTATTTAAAATGTTCAAATTCGCTTGGCTGCCATGCTCGTTTTGTAGTTAACCGCTTTTTGAAAGTCTTATAGATGAACTTCCAGTGGTGTCTTTTATCTCCGTACAAAATTTCAGGGTGATACAGCTAATAGTTTCAGAGATATAGAATGCCGGTAAAATATTTCGCTCATCCGCCATCTTGAGGTTATGTAAAGAATTGAACCAAGTTAGATGTCGGTGCATTACAATGTTTATAAACATATACTGTACCAAGTTTAATTGCGTTTGGTTGGTTAAATCCCGAGAAACGTCTATTTAAAAGTCGCAAATTCGCGTGGCCGCCATGTTGGTTTTGTAGTTACCAGTTTTTGAAAATTCACATAGGTGAACTTATAGTAGTTCCCTTTATCACCGTAATAAATTCCAGGGTGATATCGGTAACAGTTTCGGAGATATTGAATGCTGGTGAAATATTTCGCACAGCCGCCATGGTGGATAGGTGAGACGTAACAAAATTTGAAGGGCACGGTCGAGGTCGCCCGGAATATTGCTATGAACTTACCGAGTTTCATTGAAATCGTTCCAGCCGTTTAGAATTTATTAGTGGGGGACACACACCGCTCATATACACACACACACATACACACGCACACACACACACACACACGGACAAAAGGTGATCTCATGAGCCTGTTTTTTTCAAAATTGAAAATATGATAAAAATCACACTAAACACTACTGTATACAGTATCACACTTATTTTTTCATTACTCAAAGGAATCTGAGGTCTCACTAGATGGTGACAAAAAGGTATATTGATGGGAGCAGGATCGCCACACGAGGACAGAGCTGGAGAAGGCGGCGATGGATCCTGACCCAGTTTAATGACAAAGGGACGTAAGGTCGAAGCGCCGATGACTCAGTGCGGGCAAACTTCGGAATCCTGGGAGTACCTAGCCTGTCCCCGGTACAAAGAACGTTACACCCATTATGCACTTCGGTCGTCGAAGCCAGACCTGCAGGGGAGACTTTTGACGTCTAATGGGAGAATTAGCCAGCTCAATATTAGACTTAGGAGACAAACCTAGAGACGACCACATTTAGGACTAGACCCATAGTTAGATGTAAGCTAGGTCTATCCTCGGAGGCGTAGAGGATAGTCTTCCATTCGCGTGAAGTGAAGAAGTGCCTCAGGATTCAACGGGACCAACCCTGGAGCACGCCAAGTCCTCATTCCGGACAGTGGGGTGAAGATGATTTAATAAATGATATATAATAAATAATGAATAATAAATAATGCGTATGGAATGAACGCGATCATTCGGACCCGTGCCCACATAAATGGACGACACCGGGTCTCCATAGCTTAAATGGTAACGCAACGGGCGGCCAGAGATATTAAATGAGGAATGCGGCGGGCTCACACAGCGGCTTGGGCAACCGATTAATAAATATAAAATGGCGAATAAAGCGAATATAAGCTATATAAATATAAACGAAATGGATATCCGCGCGCAGCGTTTGCTAAACAGCAACGCAATCACACACATACACACTTATACACCTGTATACACTGAGGAGACACACAAATACTCAAAAGAACACAATAGACATAAGTAAGCTAAGATAATGTTATAGCCGGCATAGGCTAAGAATAGAATAAGGCGCACAAAGGGAGATTAGTATTTACATGCGCCAATGGCGATCAAAAGGTATATGAATGTACGATGGCAACATTGTACCATCGAGGTAATAATGACAATGTGTTCTCTTTCAGATTACGAAAATTCAACGGGGACATCAGCATATCCACTAACGAATTTTGTTCCGCAGATGAAAACATATTGTACACATGTCTTTTGTATATATATTTTCCAACACAAATGTAACACACTCTCTCATTCTAGCACAGAAATACACGATACTCATCAGCCTAGTCACACTAATAAAGTGATGACGCCAGCGCCCAAGGGCAGTCAGCAGCCGTGAGATGCTGAAAGCCGTTGACGCTAACACAAAAATGCTCGAGGAACGGAGTGATAATACGATGACCAGGGGCGGCACAGATTTTCTAAGTGCCGTGCCTCATCATCAAGATGGAATTCCTACTCACGGCAGGAAGACCATTAGAGTATAGACTAACAGAATAACCACTAAACCACAGTGGAACAACGGCCGAAATAGTACATAAATAGATTATAGAGCATAGCGGCCGCATAAGACAATATATGTAAATAGAATATAGATAAACAGAGAAAGGTATGGCAGATGAAGAACGCCAAGGGACAAACATATTTTGAATCCCAAAACATGGTTACATTTTATTATGTCTATGTTTATCACTATTATCATTAGCAGTATTATTATCATGTCATAAGTGAAACGACCATTACTAATGGCCATTCTAATGAACACAACCACCATTGTTATCATTACCATTGTTAATATCACTGTAATAATTTTGGAAAATGTCACTATAGCTCACATTGTAACTCCGCATTCAACAATGCATATACATGCACGCACACTGATTACGCTTTTGTCTCTTTCATTTCTTTCTACTAACGTTAAAATTTGTAAAGGTGTCCCATTAACCCCCACACAATAAATCTATCTTGATATATAACTTTAACTTACACCCTGGGGCACCTGTTTCTCTATTTTCTTCCATCTTTTATACAATACTTTGCCTATACTTTATAGACACAAGGTACATGCAGGGAGCAATTTTTTTTTCCACACAGCGGCGGACGACGCAACCACTCGTCCAATCATGTTTTTTTTCCCTTCCTGCATGGCACCAATATGCATACATCTATGTTTTTCTACAACAGCAATAACATCAAGAGAATAATAATGATAATAATAACTATGTATATGTACACACCCAAAACCCAACCTCTCTGAGCACACGCTAAACTCACATCACCCACCAGAAGGACGACACGACATCTGCACATCTACACGACACCAAAGAAAAAGAAGAAGAATAATAAGAAGAAGACGAAGAAGAGGGACAAGAAGAATAAGAATAAGAACCACTACACCGACACACCTACTCTATTTTCCGTTCGCGAGGCCGCGAACAAAGGCCGAGGAGGTCTTGTACAGCCCAGGGGCAGTACCTCTAGGACCTAGGACCTAACCCACCCCTTCATCTTTCACCATAAACCACCCTCGCAGGCATGCCATAAGCCTTACACACTTCTTTGACACGAGCAGGCACAGCGGTATCGCTGACAGCCACGCTTGCACAACTCACAAACAAACACACTATCTGGAACAGCAACAGTGAGGAAACGCCGAGTAAGCGGTGGGGGAAGCCTTAAAAGCTAGACCCAGGAGAGCCCATCTATCTATTCGTGGCCGGCGGCTCTACTCCTCCAGGTCCGTTCCAGCCCATCACAACGTCACCAGGTGAGAACTAGTCGTGTGCTCAGATTCCTAATTATTGTAACACCTAACCCAGAACACTTTTGTATTCATACACTTTGTACTTTGTTTCATACTCGTCCCCCACTTAAAGGGACAGTACATTATCGCCACTGACCAATAAATACTTGGTCAGTAAACACACACATCTACTACTCATTTCACCTAGTTTTACATCCCTACGCCCAACCTGACCTTAGTCCTAATTGCCCCTGACCGTGAAGGCCAGGAACTGCACCGTCAGGAATCTCATTGTATTCGAGCAAGCAGCCAGACTGCAGCGTGCCGAGTTGTCGACTCTGCACATGAGATCGCTAACGCTCGCTCATACTTAATTTGCCGGCTAAGTTAATAGCTCAGTCTTAGACATTCATCCCCTAACAGGTAGACGCACCCTGTAGGAACGCACCCCAACAGATCACATCCTCTCACCAACACATTACACTAGTAGTCTCCCCCAATCACGGGAAACTACCCCTTTTCGGTAACTACCCCTAAATTAATACATCTACACTACCCTGTTTATCCCATCTCCCAACACCGGGATAAAACACACTGTTCAGTAGCCACGCCTCTCCGGTCATGCCGCGGCAGAGATCGCTATACTTCAACAAATTCAAAAAGATATCTGATCATCAGTAAACATATCGATCATAACTTTCATATTTAGGCCTAATATGTGCCTTAATTAGCCTGACAATTCTGGGAAATAGTGTAAAAATACTTATAAATGGAGGGTGTAAAAATGTACGTTCCAAGTTAAACGGCTGCGCGAGAAGCGCTTTTCTTTTCCAGGCTACTATCAAAAATCTGGAACACCATAGATCTGCTACTTTGCCAAAATGTCACCAATTCGACATAAATCCATACTTGGCATGCATTGTAAAAAAGGACAGAATGTAGTAATTTGATCTTTGAGCCCATCTGAGTAGTTGAGTACCTCAATCTAAGCTCCACGATGACGACTGGTTACCTAAATATTTGAAATTTGATTGCCGACGCTGACAGCAGCCATCCCTAGTAGGTCTACGATATTTTTAACACTACCTTCAGGGAAATACCACGTATGTATCATGTTTCATGTTCCGGGGCACTCATCTCAAAACTACGGTATCGGTATTCTGGAATAACATTACTGATACACACTCGCCTAATGACACGTTATTACATAAACCGGAATTTCACTCAGAGTCAAGTACAAGGGATGTTTACAAATAAAGCAACAACATTTACAACAATGCCAGTTATTGAATATAAAAAGGTTAATTTTCCCCTCTTTAAGGGTAGCCTTAACACACATAAATTTAAAATACTCAAAAAGTATTTGTATTAGATTGGTTAGACAGTATATTATTTACGTCACAGGTACAATAATACGGCGAAATATACCACTTGTTAATTTTATAAAACTCTACGGAATTGTACAATATCTGTTAGTTTCATTTTATCATCTATTATTTTCATAAACAGAGAAAAGCTTGAGCCTAAGGCTCAATTACTCATTGAAAGAAGTGGTTTGTTTACGTTCGTATCACCGTTCCTCTTGTTTCAGTCGAGAATGTGAATAATGGTAGTAAGAAGTACGTGATATAGTGGTTTTATCCATTTTACTTAGTGGTTAGTAATAATCAGGCGAAATATTTTTATTGACAAAACTAATTTTTACTAAAACCATAGGCTCGAGTTTATCAGTTCGTAGGCTACAAGTGTTTCATGATTCTAATAAGAGCAATGCGAAGTATTTCCGATTGCTTGTTTAGAAGAGGAAAGACGTGACGATCTGCTGTAATGGCCAGTACAAACTAGATACCGTAGCCTACCATATTTGAAAACAGTGCTATTTAAATAATTGGGCTGATTCAGGTGTTGGGATATTTCTACAGTTTAACTTAGTGATTTGGGATCATGTGAAAATATGTCCAGTTATTTAGAAAGTTGGCGAACTGGATTAACGATACCATTTTAATAAACTACGGTACTTGATTTTTATTTTTGTCGATACCACTAGTTTTTTCCTGTTTTTAAGAACTGAACATTACGACGTTGAATCACGAAGAAAAGCGAACGTTAACGGACAAAAACTCAAAGAAAACATTCCTCCCATACTTGCCACAAAGTAGCCAATGATTTCAGAGCAGTAAAATAATGCATTTCAAGAAGTATGTAAGAAATGAAACATTCTCTCTTTGTGTGTGTGTGTGTGTGTGTGTGTGTGTGTGTGTGTGTGTGTGGGGGGGGGGCGTGACAGGTAGATAATGAAACGAAAATATTTTCTTCCCCCCCCCCCCCCCTGGAAACAATCCTATGGGCGCCCATGGATAGCATCGCACCTTCACTGAACACAATTGTTTTCAAAATCAAACATGTCGGACATAATTGACAACATTGAACTTACACCATCGGAAATTTCCGTAAATGTAAAGGATACTTGATCAACAATTGTAGTTAGGGCCTACAATCCCAAACACAAACACAAAATCAGCACGAACCTTTACGGTAACAGGAAAATACTATGAAATATGCAAGAAATTTATGAATCCACGTCCAGACGTTTGCAACACCCCATCCTGGAAGGTGCACCGTCCAAAATGTTGGCATAAATAAACTCAAATTTGTACTCAGGGCATTGCTTTCGTAGGAGTTCGGCGACAATTTTAGTGAACGCTGGTGCTGATCCACGGAAAATCAATTACCCAGTGCACGCGCTCTGTTCATTAAAAGCAACTGGCAACCCAGCGCATGCACTCAGTTCAATAAACACAACTGGCGGAATCTCGATAGATATTTTTGAATATTTATGTTCGAACATAAATTAAAGTTATAGTTATCATCGAACATAAACAGTAGTATGCAACTCCCTTATAATGGTAATTAAGACACTCGTATGGAAAGACTCGTGTCTTAATTATTGCTATTATAGGCTTTTTGTATAATGTACTATTATGTTATCATCAAATTAAAGCCCACATTTGTTACAGATCTGTTTTTAATTTTTATTAAAAAAATCATAGAAAACCCAAGTACAGTAAAACCTGCCTAAACCGGACCCATTATGTACCGGAAACCTGGACAAATGGAAAACTAAATTCGGAACGGAGGTATTTCTTAAGGGACACTGGGACTGAGTTTTCTAATTCCTGTAAATATTAAGGTACAATCTTGATATTTTATTTGCAGGTAGTGTGCGCTAGTATAAACATATGTGCTAAAGTTGAGCAATGTACCTTCACTAGCTGCATAGAAATTAATTATTTTCCAATATTTATATGTACATTATTCAAATATTCAAAATGTCAAGCGCGTCAAACTAATGTAGATAGCACAATTTATTTTTATTTTTCTAGTACCTTATTCTTCTACAAATAAAATAGTGCATCGAATTTGAGATTTTATTGTTTACTATGAAGATATAATTTTTTTCCCCAATGAAGTTTATTTTTTGTAAAATTCTTGAAATTTGATGGTTTAATATTTTTTTACAGGCAAACCAGAACTCTGATCCAGAAAGTAATGCACACGTTTGTGGATAAAGTACTAATGAACATGTATGTTAATTTACAAGAAAATTGCATTACATCTGTAACGCGTACTAGATTTTATACATCAGAAAATGTGAAACTGGGAAAACTGCATTTTTCTAAAAACATGCATATATTTTAATATTTCCACTCAACTTACCCATTAAACTCTCCTGCAGCATAAGTAACACCTTTATTCTTCTGTTTTGCAGCCTCCTTCAATCATCTTTGTGACCTTGGTCTTGTGTGATGTGTGGGCGTGTCCCCCCCGCCCCCTAATAACTTCACAAACACAATTAATTTCGCAAAAGTACTAGCCTAGCGTCCAATAACTTGTTTATAAACAGAGGTAGACCATACGTACACTTCTGA
Source organism: Meconema thalassinum (assembly GCA_946902985.2). NCBI lineage: Eukaryota > Metazoa > Arthropoda > Insecta > Orthoptera > Tettigoniidae > Meconema > Meconema thalassinum. The sequence continues at coordinate 158,820,344 of OX336399.1, read as the reverse complement.
AGTCAACACAAATATCAAATAAAGATAAATTGTATATCTACTGTCATTCTGTAAACGACTAGAAACTCTCATGAAATTAGAAAATACAATATAAATGCAAAACACTTGCGCGCCGCGCACTGCGCGCGGTGCATGCGCGGCACGTGTGTTGCTCGTCCAGAATTGTTGTTTAAACGAACCTCTCGCGATCCATAGGAAACTCACGAACATTCACTAGTCAGTTTGGAGTGTGGTAATTACAGTGAGTCCGGGAATATTCTCCGCAGCGCTTACATGCGTCTGCGAGAGCTAGCCACAGCAGTCACGTTGGTAGCACGGCTGACGCTTGCATCATCTCTACTTAGTATAAAACAAAACCGGGTGAGTTAGCCGTGGTCGTTACGGCATGACTGCTGGCAGTCGCTCACATCCGGGAGGCGAGGAGGTTCGAATCCCCCCGCCGGCAACCTTGAAGATGGTCTTCTGTGGTTTCCCATATTCCTTCCAGGCAAATGCCGGTGTTGGTCCCTAACTATAGGCCACAGCCGCTACCTTCCGACTTCTCGCCCTTACTTTCCAACTTCCCTCCCCAACGGTACTTGTAGCTCACCCATTGGGTGTCCGTCTCGAAGCAGCTACAAAACTGGCGAGCCGAACATGTCCTCGGACACTCCCGGCACTAAAAGCCATACGCTAAAAAAAGTATAAAACAAAGTCCCCGTTTCTTGGATGTTACTGGTAAACTCAAGAACCAGTGGATAGATTTTGATGCGGTTTTCACCATTCTATAAAGGATATATCGAGTATGATTTCTGTAGAAAATAATTTATGATCAAAGGAAGCCGAGCGGTAACGATTTTAGTGGAATAGTCGATAAAAAACCTGGCGTCCGAGCGCTTCGTAAGCTTACGCTGGGCAAACCGTTAAAAATATAAAAATATTGTGAGTGTAAGAATTGTTCAGCATGAAAAGTTCTACAAAAAAGTCCGCGAGAGCATATGTCTATCTTCCATACATCGCCCACTATAAGGGAACAACTGAAGCTTGTCTCTTACAGCTGTTTGTTGAGCTAATTTTCGTGTTGATTTACTTGGGCTTCGCAGCGATATATCGGAGATTTCATCAAGTTTTTCGTATGTTAAAAGCGTAGGCCTGCCTGTTCCCGGTACATCGTGAACTGAGCCAGTCACACGAAATTTACTTACCAAATCCCGAATGGTATCACGGTTTGGACAATTTGAATTAGGAAACCGCGCCTGAAATCTTAATTTTACATTTTCTGTAAACCGATCGCCTTCGCGAAAAACGTATTCCACCAAAAAAAAACCTCTCTCTTCAGTAGTAAACATTACCGCCTGTATGCCGTTGCACTCTTCCAATAATAATCTATCCGAACGCTCGCTGACTGTAATACACGCTGAAGACCTGCAGGCTCGCGCGCTTATCGCGATGCACATCGACAGCTCACGCGGGGACGTCCCGCTTTGAAGGACACAGTGCAGTGCAGCCAACTAAATCTCATGACTCAACCATTCACAGCTGCACGTACCCACTGCGGAGAACATTCTCCGGCGCCCTGTATAATCATGTCTCCGCCGCACGAGGAAGACCTCGCGATTGCGGTGATGTGTGGTGCGGCTGTTTTAATGGCCAGTTTGTGCAAAAAGAAAAAGAAACGACGACGACGTTGGTGGCTCACTGACATGTTTAAAGAAAGGAATGGTGCGGAGCTAATGATGGACTTGAAGTCACAAGAAATAAGCGGCCAGTATAATTATTTTACTCGAATTTTACTTGAGAATCTGATTCAGAAGATTGGACCCCACATTTCCAAAGAAGATACGTATTTTCGCCCTGCGATTTATTTTTTACTTTTCTCACGCCGGTAGGAAGACAGCAGAGATATCGCCTTCTTGCATTGGTCCGCAGATATATCCATCTCAGCTCCTATTTCCCTCCAGGCATCTGCTTTTAGTCTATTGGTTTCTTAAAATGATCCTTATGTTGAGGATCCCACAGAAGAGGCTTTTTGCGATAAGCATCGAAATTTTATCACAGATCCGTCTGACCACTCCATTATCACCACTCATAACGCACAAATATTGCAATCAGATGCGCGCGAGAAACAACGAACTTCTCACAATCTAGTCCAAATCTGAACTGCGAACACTCAAAGTGCGCGTGGAAAAAACCGACAGGAGGTGGATCGTCGTGCGCCGCGCGCGCGCAGCTTCAAAATCTCGTACTAATCTAGCGAACTTGCTGCGCGCGAGCGGCGCGGCGCGCAAGTGTAAACGCACCTTTATGTAAAATGACACTGTACATCGGAAAACTGCCTAACGTGGAAACGGAAAGAAATTTCCGAACTGTAGGCGTAAATAACCTGACTAAGACAGATTATCTTATCCATAATACAAAGCTAAGTACTAAATTTTGAGTGCGACATTACTTGCACCAATGTTCTAGGAAACATTAACTAATTTTCCTCAAGGATGCAGCAGGTATGCTACATTTCACAACATCTGTAAGTAAATGGAATGCACTGTTACTCCCTCCAATCCTCTTGTGATACATACAGTTTCCTTCTGACAATTGAGAGAAGAAAACAGCGAACTTGAGTGAACCTTATTGGTGTTCTTTTTACTGTGTCCTACATTTGTTTACGTACTGTAATTTAGTGACAATGACTTCTAAACATAAGACACTCACACTGCAGGAGAGTTATTGAAGAACACGAGAAAAACAAACGTCCGGCTAAAGTGTTGTTTAAAGTGGGAAAAACTCAAATTAGTTCATAGTAATCCTATGCGATAATACAGTATTTCTGTGTAGCGTATTTTGTCTTATGAATACTCAACCAATTGTAAAAACGTTTTTCTTTACTTCTTAAAAAGATTGCTGAAGACGGTTGTTGTTTGAGTCTTCAGTCTTTCGACTGGTTTGATGCAGCTCTCCATGCTCCCCTGTCCTGAGCTAACCGTTTCATCTCTACATAGCTACCACACCCTACATCCGACGCAATCTGTTTAACATATTCTAACCTTGGTCTACCCCTACAGTTCTTGTCCTCGACCCTTCCTTCCATAACTATGCTTGCTATTCTTGGGTGTCTTATCAGGGGCGTATATACAAATATTTTTCGGGGGAAGGGGGGGGGGTCTGGCTATCCTGGAAAATTGTGAGTATTCTCAGGGAATTGACACCGCAAAATACCCAGATATATCAACCAATACCTTAGAGCATATAACTTTGTGTAATTATTTTAGATAAGATTCAAAGTTTATATAGCCTACAATTATTAGTGGCAATACAAAAATGTTGTAAAATACAACACAACACACAAATACAATTTTATAACTTAATGAATTTTTTATTATGATCTTTGGAGTATGAATGGCAAATATATAAATATTTGTCAATTTACTAAGCAGAAAGGTAAACAGTTTTTTTTTTGTACAAGTTGATAATTAATTTCTCAAAAGTACCGAACTGTGGAATTCGCAGTTTTGCCTCACAAAGCTGAGTGTACCCTGTTCCAGCCCTCAGACTAGAATAAACATTTCTTGGCAGAGCCGGGAATCGAATTCGGACCTCCGGGACGACAACCCAGAATGCTAGTCACTACACCACGAGTTAGTATAATTTCAATCTTAATATTGTTTATAACTTAGCCAATAAGTTAAGATTAGGGTACAACCAAATTTACAATTATTTTATGCTCTTACCAAAGCAACGCTTTCTTAATTTTATTGGCATTTTTTCGAGGGGAAGGGGCTGGAGCCCCCTCAGCACCCCCACCCCCCCCTTATATACGCCCCTGTGTCTTAGTATGTGTCCTACAACCTATCTCTTCTCTTCATTATCAGTTGCCAGAAATATCTCTCCTCTCCCACTCCTCTTAATACCTCTTCATTATTAAGCTTATCTACCCACCTGATCTTCATCATTCTCCTGTAACACCACATTTCAAACGCTTCAATTCTCTTCTTTTCTGCTGCACAAATAGTCCAAGTTTTACTTCCCTAGATTGCCACGCTCCAGACAAAGGCTTTCAAAAATGACTTCCTAATACCTAAATCTATATTCGATGTCAACAGATTCCTTTTCAGTAGAAATGCTTTCCTTGCCTGTGCTAACCTACTTATTATAACCTCTTTGTTTCGTCCATCACTGGTTATTTTGCTTCCTAAGTAACAGAAGTCTCCTACTTCCTTTTGCTTTTCACCTGCCAATTCGACATCCATAGGGGTTTCTGATTTCTTTCGACTGCATTCCAATATTTGTGTTTTACATTTATTAATTCTCATCATGAATTCTTTCCTCAAGACAGAAGAATCCCTACCATTTTAAAACTCATTCAACTCCTCTGGGGTGTCGGCTAAGATGACGATGTGATCAGCAAAATCTCAGTGTTAATTTATTATTATTGACTAAGGTGCGATAAATGTATTAAACACCTATTGGTATTTCATTTAGATTAAACGTCAATAAAGAAGCTCTTAAATATGATTAGGTCCATATCACTACGTACTGCTAATGTGTTGAAATACCTGATATTGATGGTATTTTAGAATAAAACCTTATCAATGGTTCTACATTTTGGCTGCGCAGATGACCTCGCTGTTCCGCCTAGGGCTGTCAGCCGTTCTTATTTTGTTCCGCGTTCCGTTTTAATCTTTATCGGAACGCCAAATATTCGTTTTTTTTGGGGGGGGGGGGGGTAATTTGATAATATTGTTACGGCTGCTAGGTTGCTTCATTCCCTTGCTCGTGACTCACAATCACCCAAGGCTACCCCCGGTCGGCCGCTTGCGCAGCGGGAACAAAAGGGATGGACCACAATGTCCGTGACCCAACTAGTGATGGAACTCTCGAGAGACCATGAAACCTGGACCGCTCCAGAAACATCCATTGAGTCATCAGCTCCGATATATAAAGTGGCCTGGTCAGCGAGGGACGGACTGTGATTATGGAGCGAGTGTGTTCCCCTGTGCGACAGAGGTTATTGCAGTGAAGTGAAGTGCTGTGTGGATTGCGAAAACCAGTGAACTGTTCCCTAGTCTGCGGACAGCGAAACAGTGTGTATTCAAGAACAGTGAGTGACAGACTGTGGTTTGTTTAAAGAGGAAGAGTTGTGGTTATTTCTTACAAGGACACGGGACTAATTACGGTAGGATTAACTGCAGGAGCAAGTGAAAGGGAAGTGTTCCCAACAAGAGGGAAACTAGAGTGAGATACTAATTGCTTGTATTTGCTTATTGTGTGGTGTGTCTTCCTGGCCTGCAATAAAGCTAACATTTCTTTAAAGGACCTCCTGGGTTGTGATTTCACCCACTGTAATCCAATTGACGAAATTGCTACTAGGGGTAGCACGTAGCAATATATTCAATTTCGCACCGATTTTCAAATGCCCCGCTTCAAAATTGATTGTAATATCTAGCTTGCTTTCTGGTGATACTGGTGTAAGTTTGAAAGAGAAAATGATTTCTTTGTCTGTGTCAGATAGATGGGTACATGTTATGGATTTATTAGTGGCCACAAAATTAAGGAATATCTTAGTCCTTGCGAAGTTAATACTCAACATTTTCCCCTCCAATGCTTTACGGAGAGAGTTTTTTCTGTCCAATGCTTTACGGAGAGAGTTTTTTCTGTCATGAATATCAAATGGAGCGATGATAGAAACAGAAGCTCCATTAGTTGGATACCACAAGAATTGTTCACATATTACAATTATGACGAAAATTGTAGTGAATTTTATCAGAAGGTATTACAAATAAAAATTCCTTGCAAAGGGTCGTTCAAATGAATAGTATTTGTAAGTTGCTGGTGTCATAGGCCTATATGATATGTCAGCAATATCTAGTTTTAATTTTGTGTATTTGATTATGTAATGTTTATTTAATACATATGTGTATTATGTATTACAACATTTAAGAACCTTAATTAAAAAAAAAAAAGATGCATGTTTTGGGACGTGTGTACCTTTTTCCATTCTTGAAATCTGGTACGCTACTTCCGCCCCTTAAAGCAACAATAACTAACTAGTCCTATGTTTTGGCTCTCCAAGAGGTTTAACTTCATCTATTTTTAGCCTACTTTTCACATTCTGTAAAAATCAGGAAAAAGTAGACTTATGAGATCAATCCGGACAAATATCTGCTTGTCCTTCTGTCTGTCTGTCTGTCTGTCTGTCTGTCTGTGTGTGTGTCCCCCCTATCAACTCCTAAACGGCCCCAGTTATCAAAACCAAATTTGGTATGAGTAAAGACCTATGCCTGAATATCTCACGGCCATATTTGAAAATGATATCAGTGCTACCAACTGCTGAAAAATCACAATTGAAAATTGAGGTTTGTGTTGGATATCTCAGAAGATATGCATGGGAATTGTTCCAAAATTGACACACATATAGATAAAATTACATCAGACTAATTTACAGGAGCCCATACATGTGAGTGTTGCCAACATGATTCTATGCCTGCTGATAGGTCAAATCTTAAAAAGCTTCCATACTAACTTTTGTATTTCAACTAAATTTGGGATGTGGTTTGTGCACTGGAGTAGATATGAATATGCATTTTTAGTGTCAGTAGGGCTGCCAACTGTTGAAAAATGCACTCTATACATTTGTATCCTAATCTCAATATATCAGAAAGTACGCAGGCCAACAGTTCTAAACTTTGCATACAAATAGTACCTGCAAATGTAGATTAATTTTCAGTAACCGATATACGACAGTGCTGCCAACATGATTCTACGCGTGTTGATAGATTTAATGTTGAATCACATGTAACTTCCATACTAATGCATGCAGTTCTTTCAAAACTGACACATATATAGATCATAATATTTCAATTTGAGTTTGAGCATCCAATTTACGGCCAACCTGATTTTACGTTTGCTGATAAATTCAATATTCAAATACATGTAACGTGCATACTACCTAGTAGTGCATTGTGTACCTCTTAGAGATGGTACTAAGAATATACATAGGTTGCTTTTTTTAGTTTTGTCAACTATGTTATAAATTGATAAATAACAAACCTACATGGTTCCAAGTTTCATAGGCCCTCGATGTAGTCTCCAGCACTGCGTACAACGTGTTCCCAGCGACGCGGAAGCCGTTGGATCCCGTTGGCACTGCCCAATCTATCGATGCACAGTGGGTCAAAATCGAAATCTAGGAGGACAAAAATATTTATTTTCATAATTAAAAAATCAAAATTTATTACTTCTACAGCATTTTCATATAATTGCTGCTCACTATTCTGGGATATAAACGCATCTTAGTGTAAATCTGCCACCACTGTTCGAGCAGTCTGAATTGGTGGGTGAATGTAAGTGGCTGTGGTTTGTTTGTCTTTGTGGTTAGTGTGATGATTTAAGAAGGAACTTGCAGCTGAAGGTATGATCTTTGTAACGTGTTTTAGTTATTAATGGGCCTAATTGTTACGTAATTTTAGCTATATTTGCATTATATAATATTTCACTATTATTTTTAAAATTATATTTTCACTTAGATTTTTAGTATGTCGCGTCACTCTGCGTCACGTTCTACTTAATGATAAATTTTAGATAAAGTCCTGTAGTTTACGCCTGTTATAAGATTTTTTTGCATCTTTTTGCAACTTACGTAGTTATTTTACGTTTCAGAAGATACCGCGCAACCAGTTCTCACACGTTTACAACTGTTTGAAGCACTGGGTTCGACGATTATGTCAAAAGTGGAACTTTGTGACTTTGTTAAAAGTAAATTAGGGTAGAAAATTGTTCTGAAGAGATAACTGAATGCTCTATCCAACTCCTAGTCATAGGCAATTTCTTGCAAGTGTATTCGTAGCTTAAAAAGGTCTTAACTGATGTTTATTATGAAGTAAACAAATTATATACGTTGCTTTCACTCTAAATTCATGATTGAAACGTAAAAATAATTTCCCCCCCTAGATTTCGATTTTGACCCACTGTGCGATGGTGCGAAGAGGGCGCTCGGCAGCCTGCACAACATCTCTAATTGTAGGGTAGCGGTTCCCGCGCAGTGGCTCCTTCATCTTCGGGATGAGATCAAAGTTGCAGGGACTTATGTCGGGAGAGTAGGAGGGGGAGGGGGATGATAGAGCACCTCCCGTTCCAGCGATTCAACAATGCAGACACAACTCCTGCTGTGTGTGCCCTAGCATTGTCATGCAGAACGATGGGCGGAGTATCCATGTGGTGTCGCCGTTTCCTTCTCAGAGCTGCTAGGATATGGTCTTGCGGAAACTAACAATAGTACGCCGCATTAACGGTTTGCCCTTGGGGGAACGGTGTGTTTTATGATCGCACCATCCCAATCATAGGCAAGAATCAACATTACCTTCTCATTGGTGGGGGTTTGTCGAACTGTTTGTTTACGTGATGATCCGTGGTGCCGCCACTTATTCGATTGACGTTTCAACTGTGGCTCATAAGATTTGGCCCACGTCTCGTCAATGGTTATGATACGCCGTAAGAAGGCCTCTCCTTTGCGCTCATAACGCTGCATGTGCGTACGAGAAGCGTCATATCGTTGCCATTTCTGCATGTCGGTTAAGTCATGCGGAACCCATTTTGACTCAATTTTCCTCATTTTCAGGCAGTCCTTCAGGATGTGGAGGACAGTCAAATTCACCAGTCCTGTATCTTTCGCTAATTCACGATGTGTTACGTTCCGATCCATCTCCACTAACGCGGACACCATCTGTACATTTTCATCACTTACTGGTTGGTGACCAGATCGAGGCGTGTCCTCCACACGTTCGCGCCCATCTCGAAAGGCTGCAACCCATCTTGCTACCGTTCTGTAAGGTAACGCAGTTGCACCGCACGCCTCGTGCAGTCCTTGATGGCACTATCGAACCGTGCGACCCCTAGTACACTGAATTTTTATTCATGTTCTCTGCCCCTGCTTCGAAAACATTGCGATCGTCTTGTGCGTGCGCTCGCCCACAACTACTCATCTAACAGGCGCCACTGCATACGAATGAGAGAGGGGACGGACGAGGTCATGTGCTCTAAGGGAGGGGATACAGGTTAGCTACTTTTGGTAACAATGGCAGTGTCCAACACCGTTACAACATAAAGCAGCAGCGTCGTTGCCAAAACTAAAAAAAGCAACCCTTGTATTTAGAGTCGCCAGGTCTTCCAACTGTTGATATATGGTCTCTATAATTTAAAGAAAAGTAGGCTGTTTAGTTCGTCACAGAACTACTTGTTCTAAGCTACCTTGTATGTTATGTTTTGTAACGTCCCTCTCTTTCCAGTGCTACAAGCAGCATGGTCGACCACTACGGCACTGTTCACTGCCTCGTGTTCTCTGACGGCATGGTATTGTGTGTACCTCCAGCCCTTCTGATAGTTTTCTGTTCCTTCGATCTCCGTTTCTGGCCTTTTGACTCGCAGACCTGCTACTTGAAAATGGGATCCTGGGCCTACAACGGTGAAGAGTTGGACCTGCAAGCCAGTTACAAAGGAGATGTAAGTCGCTGCGACCAATATTTACTCTCCCCCTACTCCAAAAAAGTCCAAGATTGCATCTAATTTAGTTCAATTGTTCACATAACCTCAAGATGGCGGCTGAGCGCAATTTTAAAATGAAGTTTTTATATTTGTGTATTAATCATGCGATCGAAGTGAACGTTTGAATAATGAAGCTACGCAAAAATCGTCATCTAATAGTACAAAACTCTATGGCCTACATATATAAAAATCCAACATGGTGACCATCCGAAATATTTAGACGGTTCTCAATATCTATTAATCTATGATAGCAATCAAACTGAAATTCACCTGGTGAGCACAAATTTAACATGGGGGCTACGCGAAATTTAAATATTTTAATGGACGTTTCACGCGATTTAACCATTCGAGCGCAGTAAAACTTGATACGGTAAATGCTTATACAAATTTTAATCCACTGGCATCTAATTTATTTCAATTGTTTTCATAATCACAAGATGGCAGCTGTGCGAAATTTTAAAATCTGGTTTTCATTTCTTGTGTCCTAATAATGCGATTGAAGTGTGAATACTACACCTACACAATAATCGTCATGAAATAGTACATAACTCTAAGACCTACATATATAAAAATCCAACATGGCGACCATCCGAAATTTTTAGATGGTTCTCAATATCTACGAATTTATTACAGCTATCAAACTGAAATTTTGTATGTTGATAGAGGCAATTAACATAAGCAGGATATTTGAAAATAGGCTATATATTTCTTCACGGAACTACTTGTTATACAGGGTGCTTCAAAAAAATGTATACACACTTTGAACTTCCATAGAAAATTTATTTACCGTTCTACAAAGTTAAATTTCAGGAAATTAGAAAGCTGAAAGTCCAATGTAAATGAAACATAAATAATAAATGTTAATACTGTTCAAATTGGCGACCTGCAGCATCAATACAATTCTGAGTACGAGTCACCACTGATTCTGTACATCGTATCAAAACGTCCAATGAGATTTCTCTACACACGGCTTGAATCTCATTCCAAAGAATGTCTAGGTTACGTGGTTTACGTTTGTACACCTCATCTTTTACTGTGTCCCATAAGAAGAAATCCAGTGGTGTAAGGTCTGGAGAGCGTGCTGGAAACTCGATTGGCCCCCTGCGTCCTATCCACTGGCCCGGCAAATTTTGATCCAGGTAAGCTCGTACGTCCCTGTGATAGTGCGGCGGGGCACCATCTTGTTGAAAATAAAAATTATCATTACCGTATAATGCACGAATAGCAGGAAATATGGAATCAGCAAGCATTGTTAGGTAAGTTATACCAGTTACAGTGCCTTCAAATCGAAAAGGTCCAATGAGTCCCCTTGAAGACAAACCGCACCACACATTTACACCAGGCAAATTTACAGCTTTTTCAATTGTAATGTGAGGATTTTCTTCACCCCAGTAAACACAATTGTGCCTATTGACAGTTCCATTAAGTTTGACTTGGGCTTCATCCGACCAAATGATGCTACCCATAAATCCCGGTTCACGTATCACCATCTCCTGAACCCATTCACAAAATTGCAACCTTCGATCTGGATCGTCGTCACTTAGCTGTTGCACCAGCCTTGGAATGTAAACACGATACTTGCCTCTCTTCAGAATGCGTAGCACGCTGCTAGCACTTACATCACTTTCACGTGCCCGTTGCCTTGAAGATTTGTTAGGAGAGCGTTGAAACAGTTCCAAGACTGCCGTTGATGACTCATCACTTGTAGCTGTTCGAGGTCGACCTGAATGACCTTTATGCACATCACACACTGTTCCACGAACTTCGAATTTGTCTCGTATGCGTGTAATTGTTAATCTTGAAGGTGGTTCTGTATCATACTCCCTTCTCCACTGTCTTTGAACATCATTTACATTCTCAAACTTCAAGTACAACTTAATAACCTGCTTACGTTCTTCAAAACTCAAACGTACGTCCGCCATGTTGATATTACAAATTCCAACTGACAATATAACATAGAGGGACGATTATGCTGCCACCTGGCGAAGAAATATAACATTAGCCTTGTAGAGCGGGAAAACTACGATAGTTTAAAGTGTATACTTTTTTTTGAAGCATCCTGTATTATGGAGAAATAGTGGAATAGTAAATTTTAAGAGAGCATTGGATTAAAAAGATCCCCTTTGGCACAAAATAATTGGATGAAGTATTAACGAGCTCAAAATATAGAAATTTCAGACACTTCAGTGACTAATATCAAATTTATGAAATCAAATGTTATATACTTAATTAACGAATTATGAAATTTTATTTCATTTCTAATGATTTCACCACGTTTGTAGTACAGTAGAACTCAAATTATCCGAATCAAATCTGACTGGACTCCATTCGGATGTAATAAAAAAATCGAATGATTGGATTTTTTCCGAAAAAAAAGGGCATGCATACTGTACATATGTATTTTAAAGAAAAAGAGTTTATTTTCGGAGTTGTATGCATTTTCAATTAAGTAATTAAATGAAAGGGCAACACTGACACACTGACTGACTAATCAAAACAAAAAGTGACAGGTGCGCCAGGCTGGCCGGCGACGGACGACTACTGTACAGTTCAGTAACTAACATATAGCCTACTTTCTCCTAAATGCATGGGTATTGTTATTACTCTTTGTCCTTTTCAAGGAGTATAAAGGAAGGAAGGAAGCTTGTCGTTTAACGTGACCGTTAATCTCGCGATCATAAGCCACGGGACCTCCGTTTTACGTGGAATCCGAACCACAGGACATGGCATTTCACATCGAAAATCTCACATGCATTGACCGGGAATCGAACCCAGTCCGCCTTGGTGAGAGGCATACAGCTTCACCGCTGCGCCACCACGCCCCCTTTTCAAGGAGTATAATTGAATGTTGGTTGTAGTAGCTTGTTGAAATACAACGTGCTATAGCGATATTAAACATGAATATGAGGTGCCCTTTGCTAGTGCTACCTCTGTAAAAAAAAATCATTCAATTCGGTTTCACCGTGTTGGGCGATATTAAACATGAATATGAGGTGCCCTTTGCTAGTGCTACCTCTGTAAAAAAAAAAAAAAAAAAAAAAAAAAAAACATTCAATTCGGTTTCACCGTGTTTGAATTGATATGGGGAATCGATGAGCACACGTACATGGCCACCATCTGCAAACTATTGGGTTGATGACCTTGTAGTTTAGTCAAAAGACGCTCGCCATATGAATATATGTAGTTGCAAAATTTGGTGGAGATCGGATGATTAGGTTAGTCCTAATTTGATTTAAGCTTTGAACATTATGGTGGGCGCCACTACGTTTCCGTCAAGATGGCGGCGATATAAAACATGACATTGAGGTGCTCTTTGCTAGTGCTACCTCTGTACCAAATTTCGTTCAATTCGGTTTCACCATGATTGAAAAGCTAGGGGGCATCGACTTGCACACATACATGGCCGCCATCCGCAAAGTATTGGGCTGATGACCTTGTAGTTTGGTCAAAAGATTCTTCATACATAAAGGTATAATGTTGCAAAATTTGGTAGAGATCATATGACTATATTGGTCGTAATTTGATTTAAGCCTTTAACATTTGGTTGACCGCCATTACGTTTTCGTCAAGATGGTGGCGATATAAAACATGACACTGAGGAGTACTTTGCTAGTGCTACTTCTGTGCCAAATTTCGTTCAATTCGGTTTCACCGTGTTTGAATTGATAGGGGGAATTGATTTGCAAACATACATGGCCGCCATTCGCAAAGTATTGGGCTGATGACCTTGTAGTTTCGTGAAAAGATTCTTCATATATAAAGGTATAATGTTGCAAAAATTGGTAGAGATCGGATGATTAGGTTAGTCGTAATTTGATTTAAGCTTTGCACATTTGGGTGGCCGCCATTACGTTTCCGTCAAGATGGCGGCGATATAAAATATGACACTGAGGTGTCCTTTGCTAGTTCTACCTCTGTAACAAATTTTGTTCAATTCGGTTTCACCGTGTTCGAATTGATAGGGGGGGCAGACATTCAGAGTACACACAGTCACACACACACTCACTCACACACGCACACACACAGACACACACAATTTTTTGGCCCTGTGTAGATCTCATAAGTCTACTTTCAGTTTTTGCAAAAATTGAAAGTAGACTAAAAAAGTACTGTACTATGAGACAGTGACTGATCATCTTAATAATGTTCACGCTGCGCCTACTCTAGCTTCGTTGAGCGTAAAGAGAATCATTATTTATCGAATCGCAGTACGTTTCCGTCTATTTTTTTTTTATCTGAAAGCGATTCTTATAATTAGCGATTTGGATAGTCGGAGTTCGAATAATTTGATTTATACTGTACTTGTTCTTCTTCATGTGTTGCCAGCAGCTCGATTTGGACGAGTCGAACACGGAGTGGGAAGTTCTGGAACTCACTGACACCAGGAACGAACGGTACTACTCCTGCTGTCCCGGGCCCTTCATAGACATCACTTTCAACTTGTCGGTGCGTCGGCGATCTCCGTCGTACACTGCCATCATTATAACACCTACAACAGGTGAGTATCTTCCCGCTAAAACGAGTTGTGATACATGGAACAAGACTACAGGGCCCCGACCTGATTCTAGCAATGCTACAACTTATACCAGAGGTTATTATATATTTATTTATCGTATCGCGTTTAGTGCCGGGAGTGTCCGAGGATATGTTCGGCTCGCCAGAGGCTGTAACTGGTTCAAGCGGACACCCATAGGGTGAGCTACAAGTTACGTTCAATGTCAAGTAGTTCCAACTTTCGCTACCAGATGTCACTGATACCTAGTGGTGAACGTTGGAACTTTGACGAAATCTAACCTAGAAATTTAGCTTCACACAAGTTTAGTCTCTGGAAGGTTTTTTTTCATGCCATATATCTATGACATGGGACCGCCGGCTTTACTTCCCCTCCGAAGGAAGGCATACAAAAGGATTTTAACGCTCTTAAAACTCCGACGACTTCGGCCGGGTTTGAACCCGCTATCTTGTGCACAGGAGTTCAGCATGCTACCGACTACGCCACCGAAGCACTCTTTTTACCATCCCGTCTTCCGTTCTCAGTACATGTCCCAGCCATTCTATCCTTCTGCTTCTTATTACTCCTAACACATCCGGTTCGTTATACTCGTACAGTGCGTGAATTTCTGTGTTTTCTCTTCTTCTGAAGTTTCCCTGCTCTAATACCAACCCGAAGATTTTGTTTTCAAAGGTCAATATTCTCCTCTCCATCTTTTTGCTCAGTGTCCATGTCTCTGCCCCATATATGAACACTGTCTTATAAACACGGTGTTTTGATGTCCTTGATAACAGTTTACTGCTTATTTCTTTATCGTGTCATAAGTACAAAGTAAACATAGAGAAATGAAACAATAGAAATATTAAACACTGGTTGACCAATAATTTGCCACGACGAGTGCATTTGAAGTAGCTCCCATTAAGTCTTTAATGGTGCAAGTGTCTGGAGAAGAAGGACACAGTAGAAGATTATCATTGGTCTGCTCAGTACCACACTCGCAGTAAACTGATTCCACAGGAAGGCCCCATTTCTGCTGGTTAGTCTTGCATCTCGTGGTACTGGAGCGTAGCCGATTAAGAGCCTTCCATGTTGTCCACTTTTCTGAATGTCCAGGGGGAAGCTCTTCCTTTGGGACCATCTATTCTCTTAAATATTGGCATTTTCCCCGCCACATTGAGATTCTTGCTTGCTGTGATGTTCCTTTAAGAGCTTCAGTGGTTTTCAAGAAGCTCTTTCTTGATTTCAGCCTAGGATGTGCTGGCTGACAAGCATACAAGGTGAGTTTCCAAAATCATAGCCTTGCTTTTCTCATATCTAGCAGCAACCTCGCGTCGGATTTCAGGTGGTGCAATACCAGCGAGACAGTGAAGTTTATCTATGGGTGTAGGTCTTAAGCAGCCCGTGATAATACGGCAGGTGTCATTTAATGCCACATCTATGTTTCTGGTATGGCTGGACTTGTGCCACACCGAGCATGCATATTAAGCAGTGGAGTAACACAGTGCTAGCGCGCTTGTTCTCAGAGTACATGGATGAGCTCCCCAGGTGGTGCCTCTCAGTTTCCGCACTATGTTGTTTCTGGCAGACACTTTTTGCTTCACGTTTAGACAGTGCTTCTTAAATGTAAGCGTACGATCCAGAGTTACTCCCAGATATTTTGGAGTCGGGCAATGCTGAAGAGGGATTCCTTCCCAAGTGATTTGTAGGGTTTTAGTTGCTTTTTTGTTATTGAGGTGAAATACACAACTCTGAGTTTTGGCAGGATTTGGCTTCAGGTGATTGTCACTGTAGTAGCTAGTAAATTCTTTCAGGGCCTTAGTCAAAGTCTGTTCTACATTTACAAAGCAGTTGGCCTGAGCAGTGACTGCACAGTCATCAGCATAGACAAAACTCTGGGTACCTTCAGGTAAAGGCTGATCATTGGTATAGATGTTGAATAACAGTGGTGCGAGCACACTGCTGAATAGTTTATTCATTGCAACCTCTCTGCAGATTTTATACGGTTCATTATCTCTTCCTTCATGTTCTTATTCCAATTTACGACGCTTCCTAGATATTTGAAGGATCCAGTCTTCTTAAACAGCAAGCTTCCTATCTCTAGTGCCCCCATCGCTTCTTCTTTATTCTCCCTTGTAACTACCATACACTCCGCTTTCTCTTGATTGATCCTCAGATCCACTCTTTGTGCCTCCTCTATTAACACTTTAGCTGTCTTTTTTAGTTCCTCTTCATTCTTTCTTATGACAACAATATCGTCGGCAAACGCTAGCAGTTTGACCTCACCACCTATGTTCACACCTCTTCCCATCGATGACACCTTCTTTAGTGCCTTTTCCAATACCGGATTAAACAGTCTGGGGGAGATGCTGTCTCCATGCTTTAATCCTGTCACCACATTAAAACTATCTGATTCCCTGCCCTCAACCCTCACTTTACACTTAGTTTTCTCCAGGCACATCTAATCAGTTTCGAGGGTATTCCTGATTCTTCCATCCTCCTCCATAGTTGTTCTTTTTTAATTTATGTATTTCATCTTGGTTCGTTGAGGCCCCTTGGACCACGTGGTTCCTAACTCTGGCGAGCTTTCTTCTTCTTAGCCCAGTATCCCTTCTTCCTTGCACTATGGGTTGCTTTTCTTTCCCGAGTCCAGTTCGCTCCCACTCCAGGACGCAATGTTTTAGTTGTCAATGACTGGAGAGTGTCGGATGTTCAGATCAGCATTCTAAATGTATCCCTGTTGAATGTATCCGTGGGACCAATATCTTAAAATTCGAGGTCTTTTCCAACAAGTCTCCTTCCCTCTAGAAATGATGTTGAAGATTCTTGAGGTCAGTATCTTGTTGTCCATTCTGACTATGTGACCGTAGGAGATAAGTCTCCTCTAGTGGCGTAGTCGGTAGCATGCTGAACTGCTGTTCTCAAGATTGCGGGTTCAAATCCGGCCAAAGTCGCCGGTTTTTTTAAGAGCGTTAAAATCCTTCAGTGTGCCTTCCTTTGGAGGGGAAGTAAAGCCGGCGCGGCGGTCCCATGTTATAGATTTATGGCATGTAAAAGATCCTTCCACTAACTTAACTTGTGTGAAGCTAAATTTCTAGGTTCGTTTTCGTTGAAACGCTCTATCAAAGTTCCAACGTTCACCACTAGGCGTCAGTGACATCATCTGGTGGTGAAAGTTGGAACTACTTGAAATTGAACGGAACATGTAGCTCACCCCATGAGAGTCCTCTGGAAGCAGCTACAGACTCTGGCGAGTCGAACATGTCCTCGGACACTCCCGGCACTAAAAGCCATACGATAAATAATAAGTAATAATAATAAATAATAAATGAAAATGAAAATCCACAGCCTGCTCCCAGTTGACCGACCGGTTCAGGGAATGGAATGAATGAAGCCCGCATCTAGCGGCGAGGAGATGAACTGTGCCGGCTGCCAAAGCCTGTCGCACTCCACTGGGTCAATGGTTAACTGAATAACAGATGAAGTGAAATGATAGTGGAGAGTGTTGCTGTAATGAAATTTGTGACTGGGAAAACCGGAGTACCCGGAGAAAAACCTGTCTGCCTCCTCTTTGTCCAGCACAAATCTCACATGGAGTGACCGGGATTTGAACCATGGACCCAGCGGTGAGAGGCCGGCGTGCTGCCGCCTAAGCCACGGAGGCTCCACTAATAATAATAATAAATAATAATAATAATAATAATAATAATAATAATAATAATAATAATAATAATAATAATAATAATAATAATAATAATAATAATTAGTAAATAAATAAGTCTCCTCTTTCTCATGGCTGATATTATGTTCTATAAACAATTGTTATGCCTGATACTGTAATCACCTCCCTCTTTAATGGGACCCATGATTTTTCTCAAGATCTATCATTCTTTCAGTTCCAAATTCCTGAGTTGTCCCTTTTTGATCATGTTCAAGCATTCTGAGCCACACAGTACTGACGGTCTTACTACGGTATCGTAGTGTCGAGGCGAAGGGAAAGAGATTTGGACTTGTAAATGTTCCAGTTTGGTACACCTGGCTTTCATGGCTAGATCCTCATTAATATTCGGGGTTATCCATTCTCCCAGGTATTTGTAGGAGTTATTCTTCTTTATTACTGTATTCCCGTGTGGGATTGAGTTGGGTGCGTCTCTGATGTGATGAAGTCCGTTTTGTTAATGGCACTCCTCAATCCTACTTTAGCTGCTATTTGACTAAGGGAGGATATTAATTAATTAATTATTATTTTTATTGTTATTATTATTATTATTAATATTATTATGTGCGAATGGACCCAGATGGATCACGCAGTACTTTTATGATTCGCCTTTCTGATCTTCCATATAGCCCTCATTCTCTCTCCGTGAGCCGTCTTCCTTTCCTCAGACCACTTGGTTCCTGGTCTCTTTGGAGCGTCATTCTCTGGTGTTACATTCTATCCATTTACCCTACATCGGAATAGGTTCCTGTCAAAGACTTCCACTATTCTTACTTGGGCCTTCTCCAAATCCTGATTGACTTGCTGAATCCTCGGTATATTATTCATAATGTTGAATTTTGGGCTTATGCCGTGTTTTATTATATTAAAATTCGACGCGTTTCGAAAGAAACCATGTCTTTCTTCGTCAGGAATAATCTGGAATACGACGAATATTCTTCAGGTTTTCTGCGTAGGTGTAAGCCTAGTTGGTGGAAGTCATTGAACATGTCCATAAAACTTCAATCTTCGTTTTCTGATGTCCGCCGCAAGATTAGATAATTTCTCAGTTGCTTTACGAGATTTCAAGTTGTATCCATCTTCTGTTCTTTGTGGGCCAAGAATTTTCCTCAAGATCTTTCGTTCTTCCTTCGCGATATTTTCCAAGTCACCCTTCCTGTTAAGTATTAGAGTTTCACTTGCATACAGAGCTTCCGTGTTGATTATTTATTTATTTATTTATTTATATATTTACTTACTTATTTATTCATTTATTTATTTATTTATTTATTACGTCAGTGTAGTTTACAAGGCAGCTTTCTCTTATTCGTGCAGTGATAGTGCTACTGACGTTAGCAGTGTTCTGGCTGCCACCACAAGCCGGAGAAAAATTGGTCATCAGCTCGTGCACGGCGATAATCATCTCTCTTTACCTCGTCTACTTCTCCCAGAAGCTCTCAGCCATGGCGGGTCACACACCACTAGTTGGTAAGTATCCTGTACATTATATTAAAATAAAAACACATTCTCATAACATCCACACTCGGGGCAGATGACCTCGTAGTTCCGCCCCTTAAAACAACAATAACTAACTTTCTTCCATGTAGGGGCGTGGAACATCGAGGACATCTGCCCTGAGAACTTAGTTGAGTGAGGAATCTGTGTGATAAACTTATGTTATTGTGCTTTTTTTAAGCGGCTTCGGTGGCGTAGTCGGTAGCATGCTGAACTGCTGTGCTCAAGATCGCGGGTTTAAATCCGGCCAAAGTCATCAGATTTTTAAGAGCGTTAAAATTCTTCAGTATGCCAAATATCACCTGCAAATTTTACTACACACTACCAACTGCAGGTTGTTTCACGTGCCATAAATCTATGTCAGCTTTACTTCCCTTTGAATGTACGATTGGTTGCTTGTGTGCGCCCCAAAAAGGATCTACTGTATTGCCTACTACAGAAATAATATATACCATGGGACCAACATCATTGTTGTCGTGCATTAGTGGTTGGTTGGTTCCTTAGTTTAGGGGCTGTGACAACACGGTCATGTAGCCCCGTGTACTTTGGGTGTGTGTAGAATCTGTCTGATAACCGGTGTTAATTGTGATGGCTGTATTAGTGTGTGTTATCTGTTTTAATTCAAGTAAGGACTGTAGACAGTAATTTCAAGTAGTTCCTACTCTTGCTACCAAATGCTACCGCCCACGACATCTAATTGCAGACTTGCCTACCAGATGGCATCGCAGTTAGCACCCGGCGGTGAACGTTGGAACTAATAGAGCGTTATCACTTCTAACCTACAAAATTTGGCTTCACACAAGTGTAGTTAGTGGAAGGTTCATTTTCACGCCATAAATCTATCACATAGGACCGTCGGCTTTACTTCCCCTCCGAAGGAAGGCATACTCAGGGATTTTTAACACTATTAAAAAATTCCGACAACCTCGGCCGGGTTTGAACCTGTGACCTTGGACATAGAAGCTCAGCATGCTACCAACTACGCCACCGAAGCCGCCGTAAACAGTAATAAACAGGTAATTTATAATGAGCCTGTCGTAACCTGTGAATATCAGAATATTACTTCATGTGACGAGCTGCCTGTGTAGGAGTTGATGTGTCCGGACCGTCTTTAAATAGATTTTTATTAATTCCATTTGATCAAATACATGTATTCAATACATTTTTGATTTAGGACACGTCAGAATTTACATCTATAAAATAAAAGAACTAACAGGTATATATTACTGTTATGCGGGATTGACGCGACTCAGTTCTGGCATGGGCTATCGTCTTGTTTATTTGTTTAAACGCATTATTTAAAATAATATACTTCCATTGACTTTTCAAGAAATGCATGACTTTTTCTGTACCGTTGAGACGAATTGGAAGATGTTGGTGTGAACCACACCTTCTAAATCCCTTTGCTTTAGGAGCGTCAGGTTTGTGAAACAGACACCTTAGCGTTTTGCACCGTAGATATGATATACACAATATGATGACTATGATGATGATGATGATGATGAAGATTATGATGATGATGATGATGATGATGATGATGAAGAAGAAGAAGATTATTATGACTATTATTAACTTCATTTGTCACATTGGACCCTTGAGTCATTCAATGCACTTTTCTTAGAAGGTTGTACTGTTTGGTTCTTGCGATCTGCCCAGTACCTCTTCATTCGATCCAATCGACATTCTCTCAATTCATCAGAAATCTTCCGTGTGTCATTTCCCCTGAAAATACGAATGTTGAGTCTGAAGAAGAGTAATAATGTTATTTTATTTTTTTCTCTGTTATGTGCCCGTTAGAGGAGGTTATCTGGTCACCACCAACCGTATGTGGCCTCCCAGATGACCTCTTCCTCAAGGCACATTGCCGGAGATAATCGGAATGCGTTCCTTGTGGGACTAGCCGGCACAAGACTCTGCATCCCTAAAGGATCAGGTTCCAATCATAGTGATTGTCAGAGACCCCCAAAGAAATGCACCCCCAAAAGTTCAAACTACCAAATTATTACATCCAGGCTTAAGAAAGATTCGTGGAATAGTTTATTGAGAATACCAAACCCCTATACTACAGTCAGAGGGTTTGGAAAACGGCTAATCCGAAAAGAACTAAACAAAAAATTCTAATGGAAGAACCCTCTCGACAGGTCCAAAATATATACAATAAACAAGAAAGCAAGGCTTGGGAAGTGGTACAAAGACTAACAAATTTAAGATACAAGAGCATATGATGTTTCTGGAAAGAAGGCATCATGTAGAAAAAAAAACATGTCAAAACATGACAGAAAAACAGCTAAGTGAAACTGGTACCACCCTGAATTTACATTTAATATTACCTAATGTGAACTAATCCTGCATTAACTACTCTACGGCGATGAGCACCGTGACAACAAACTAGGCAAAAATCTATTGATAATCAGTCATCTTGTACAACATAAATTTTACAAAAGATGTACAATAACAAAGTCTGCAAAAGTAGTAGAAAAGTAGGGTAACATGTTGGGATAACCTACAAGTAAATAAATATAACACACACAACATAATTCTTATTCTCCTACCTACAGCAGAATGAATGACTCTTTGTCATCACTCGTCATCTATTAGTGTGCAAAGAAATGAGAAAAGTACTGCTCAACAGTAGTATTCTCCAAATGAGGTCGTGGCCCACGAGTTCAGAAATCTTGGTTCGCCTGCGATCTCCGTCGAAAGTCTTACCATGTCATCTGCTAGGCATTCCCTTAGGAATAAATCCCCCAAGCTCAAAGCATCGGTTCGCTGAACTAAACGAGATCAAGATTTTAAACTCTGATTAAGGATTAACGGTAATTTTAACGTCGTTGATTTAATAATAATGACATTCATGATTTAATCCAGTGATTTAATGTCGTAGGTTTATGAGTTCATTATTTAGATGGTTGACCTGTGATGTAAGGCTTCTAACTGGTGTTACCAGATCGTGGTATCCACAACAAAGTACACGTGACACTGCACGCCAACAACGACACGACAGAGCTCTTACGAGACACCGTTATCATACCACCTCGGTCAGCCTTGTTCCAAAACATAGGTCTGACGGCCTACACAAATCAAAAACGTTAACCAACCCAACATCGTGTCTCAACACGGAAAAACATTCACCTTAAAGTGAGAATAATAACCTTCTAAAATATTTCAGGTCCATCAAATGATTACTCAAATCATAACAATACATGATAGTAACAAACTGTACTCGCTCACAACATCTGCGAGAATCTCAAAATAAATTCGGTACTTTTAAAGCACCCTGTACTCAAATATTCCTTAAATAATCAATACTTGATCAGGTTACAGCTCGAGCGTACACATGACTTCGCTCGTTAAGAAACATCCATAGAAAAATGCATACAGAAATGTGTGTCGAATGTCATTGTCTCACCTTGAGATCGTAGGTTACTTGGGAAATATTACAATAATAATAAATAATGTTATTGGTTTTACGTCCCTTTTAACTACCCTGGCTTTTAGAGACGCCGGGGTGCCGGAATTTTGCCCCGAAGGGGATCTTTAACGTGCCAGTAAATCTACTGACACGGCTCCCTCGCATTTGCGCACCCTCAAATGCCAGCTGACTGCGCCAGGTTTCGAACCTGCAACCTTGGGCTCAGCAAGCGAGAACGTTACCCCTGAGCCACGCAGCCAGACAGGAAATATTACAAGTAGTGACCCTGGTGAGCATCTGTCATCTGCTACCAGGCGCACTGTTATTAAAACCGCTACACTGTGGATTTGCTCAAAGCAAAAGTCTATCACAGTCTCAATTTCATTACTGGATTCACAAAATAATGTCCAAGAGTGACCCTTGTACACACCTTAAAGAATTCTGACACGCTGTTTGTATGTAGTTCTAGACAATGACAAAGAGATGCGAACCAAGGAGACTTAAAGTAAGGAGATGTCTCTCTGTTGATTGTCTTTGGAAGTAGTAACACCACTGATGGTTACAAGAATATGCATGCGTGCTCACGGGGCACGTAAAATTGACTTTATAAAATTGTTTTCAACACCTAATCCTCCGGTGTGACTTCAAAAAACGATACGGTTTACCGTGTAATTGGGAATATGAGAAAGTTATTACATTGCTTAACTCATTTACAGAGAAATTGATTCAACTCGAATCTAGTGGCTTCCTGCCCACAATAAGAAAAATGCATTTAAGATGAACAGGGTAGTGTGAGCAACTTCTCGACACTAAACGATACGCCCATGTCAGTGGCGTTCTAATAATTACAAAAATTGGAGCTTGAAAAATATTACAAAACTTTCAGCTGTAGCTGGGTAAAATATATTGTTCCGGTCTAATATGACAAATCCATGTTCCGTGATGCGGAACTTACAATCATGATCAATATTGCACCTTGTGTAACCACACAAAATTGGTGACTAACTCAAATCTTAGAAACGGATCGTGTAGAAGCTTATCGAAAGTTGGAAAAACACCAAAGACGGTGACTAAGAAGAGAAAAATCCTACCTGATGACTGATATCAGAGTTACGGTTGCTAATGACTAATCCACCCATGACCATTCACCGTACAAAATGGAAGTTAGATTATGACTCACAGCTTAGCGACGATCACCTCACAAAAAGGAGAAGGATTGAGGGGTAATTAATTCCTTTCTCAGTGGTGTCCAGGGATATCTTCGCTGCTTCTCAAGGAGCATGGTTATCCACTCTGTTTCCTCCATGGCTGTAATGAAGCTCAGATGTTCGGCGTTCTCTCCAATCCAATGGCTTAAGCTATTATCTTCCTCATGGTCAGGTTGAAGTAGTTATACCGCTGCACGTGGCGTAGTTCTGACATCTTGTAGAAGTTGGAAATACGATGAAAAAATCACTGCTTCTAGCGTACTTTGGTAAATCTCACTGCCTCTACACTGATGTTTGCCGATTGGATTCAATAAAGGCATTATCTGCTTTTCACACAATTTAAAGACATTTGCACACGTCTTCTCACAGAATTTGTCACAATGAGTAAAAAAATGCAAATCTGCCTAAATCAGCGTAATCTTTCTGTTAAAAATTCCGGCCTTTGCATGGCACGGTTAATTGAAATATTATGCACGTGATTGTAACACAAATCACCGAAATACACTGTTTGGTTGGTTCCTTAGTTTAGGGGCTGCGACAACGCGGTCATGTAGCCCCGTGTACTTTGGGTGTGTGTAGAATCTGTCTGATAACCGGTGTTAATTGTGATGACTGTATTAGTGTGTGTATCTGTTTTTTTAATTCAAGTAGGGACTGCAACTTTGAATTTTCAAATAGTTCCTACTTTTGCCGCCAAACGCCACCGTCAACGACTACTAGGCCTAGTTCAGAACTAGCTACTAGAAAATACACTGTTTAATGCACGTTTTATAATTTTTACTTAGCACTATGGTCGGCCATGAGGCGTAGAAATAAGAGCATGTGCTCGATCACCGAAAATACGGAAATTAATATTTCCTTCAAAAATGTCACTGTATTTGTTGCTTCACTTGCAACACACAATTCACAAGCACACTTTGTGCCGAAAAGTATATTGGATGGCGTCGGGTTGCACTCAGATTATACTGTAAACGACTTCTTCGAAACCCGGTCCACTTGGACCTTCAAAATGCGCGGCCGTGCGGTTCAATCACACTAAGGGGTTGTGTTTCCCCAGGGAAGCAAGCGCTCATGCTTCGACAGTTCCTAAGTCGTTGAGCACTAATTACATTCCGTTCGCATCTCTGCGATGGCATACCTCTGTCTTTAAATACCAAAAATTAAATATTAGCCCATAAAAATGTGGCTTATTACGCTGTATGGCTGGAAATTATATATTTAAGTTGCACATTAAAGAAAACATTCTTTAATCATGTGGAAATAATATGTGGAGCATTTTAACAAAGTCAAAAGTGCTTCTGAATCGGAGACATGCTTCTAGGATGCGTTCAGAACTCTCTGACGTAATAATTCCTTGACTCTCAAGAAAGTTATCATCAGCATGAGCAATTCGGGCTCAGTAACTTCTATCTGTAGTCGAAATGTTTTGAAGTCCTGTTTAATCTCTTAGACCCATTTTCATCCTGTCCTTTTTTTCAAGATTTTTCGTCACTAGTTGTCGTAAAATCATATCTTCCGGCAGTCGTAAGATATGGAAGAAATAGAAGATTCTTTTATTTTTCATTGTGCTGGTGATTGGTTCTATCTCGTGATGGGCAGTTTTGATTGGAGGAGAATTTGTCAGTCTCCTTCCACCTGGTATTTCATTTTTAATTATTATATTATTAATTATTTCTTATTTATGCAAGTTTTGATGATTCGTCTTTCAGTTTTGAGGAGCTTAACAGTTCTACTTTCATTTTAAATTTGGAATAGGGTTTGACAGGCATACGTAGTTTCGGGGAGTGTTACAGCTTTATAGTGTTGGATCTTAGTGGCTACAGTTAGGAATTTTTAGCCTATTTTCATTTTACGAAAAAATAGGCTCATGAGATCACCTTTTGTCTGTGTGTCTGTCTGTGTGTGTGCGTGTGTGTGTGATTCGTGTGTGTGTGACCCCCCCCCCTTATAAAATCTAAATGGCTGGAGCGATTTCAGTGAAACACGGTAAGATCATAGCACCATATTGGCCGACCCCGACCGTGCCCCTCAAATTTTATTCTGTCACACGAATCCAACATGGCGGCTGTGCGAAATATTTCACCAGCATTCAGTATCTCCGAAACTATTACTGATATCACCCTGAAATTTTGTACGGTGATAAAGGGCACTACTAAAGGTTTACCTATGAGACGTTCAAAAACCTGGTAACTAGAAAACCAACATGGCGGCCAAGCGAAAATGAGACTTTAAATAGACTTTTCTCGCGATTTAACCATCCAAGCGTAATGAAACTTGGTACAGAAAATGTTTATACACATTATAATGCACTGGCGTCTAATTTAGTTCAATTGTTTTCATAACCTAAAAATGGCGGCTGTGCAAAATATTTCACTGGCATTCTATATCTCCGAAACCATTACAGATATTACTCTGAAATTTTGTACGGTGATAAATGGCACGGCTACAAGTTTATCTCTGTAACTTTCAAAAACCTGTTAAGTACAAAACGAACTTGGCGGCCAAGAGAAATTGAATCATTTTAATAGACTTTTCTCGTGATTTAACCATCTGAGCGCAGTGAAATGTGGTACAGCTAATGATTATACATATTGTAATGCAATTGCATCTAATTTAGTTCAATTGTTTACATAACCTCAAGATGGCGGCTGTGCGGATATTAAAATTAAGTTTTTATTTCTTGTGTCGTAATCATGCGGTCGTAGTGAACGTTTGAATAATGAAGCTACGCAATAATTTTCCTTTAATGGTACATAACTCTATGCCCTATACATATAACAATCCAAAATGGCGAGCATCCGAAATATTTTGACGGTTCTCAATATCTACCGTACGATTCTTTTACAGCAATCAAACTAATTTTTTAATGTTCATAGGTGCTATGAACATAAGTTCACCTATAGGTATTTCAGTAACCTGGTGAGTACAAATCCAACATGGCGGCGACGCGAAGTATAAATATTCACATGGATGTTTCTCGTGATTTAACCACCCGAGTGCAGTGAAACTTTGCACGTTAAATGTTTATACAAATGTTAATCCACTGGCATATAATTTATTTCAATGGTTTTCATAACCACAAGATGGCAGCTGTGCGAAATTTTAAAATCTCGTTTTTACTTCTTGTGTCCTAATCATGCGATTGAAGTTTGAATACCACATGTACACAATAATCTTCATGTAATAGTACATGAATAAAAATCCAACCTGGCGACCATCTGAAATATTTAGACGGTTCTCAATATCTACGAACCTATCACAACAACTGAAATTTTGTATGTTGATAGAGGCAATTAACATGAGTAGGATATATGAAAGTAGGCTGTATAGTTCTTCACGGAACTACTTGTTTCTATATGTTGACCAGGTGAGAGATTGGACTTTTTTCATCAAATTGGTTCTATTTATCCATGTTGCTTTCTTGTTCAAATTGTGAGTGAGAATTTCTCCAAGATACTTAAATTGTTGAACTATCTTAATATTTTGATCATATTTGGAGACTTTATTTATACACAGAGGTTTAATGGGCATGATCTCGGTAATCCTATTCCTCTTTTACGACGTTATGCCCAACTGAGGAGCGTGATTGAACCTATTTCACAGACGAATAGGGATGAGCTTTCTTTTCTTCCCAAAAGCTCTTCACTCTCTCACTAGGATTTTCCTTTCTTTCTGCTGTCCATGCAGTGGTGGCTCTCATCAGGGGGTTTGCAGCAAAATGTTGTTTGTTCACCAACAATCTGAATCTAGGTCTGTCCCATAAAATTTCTTCTGTTACCTTGACTTCTTGAAGGTCATTTTTAATTTCTATTTCTCTTCTTGGCTTTTAATGAGGAGGCATGATTAAATATCCTTTTAGTAAGTCTTGCATTGTCCATTCTTTGAATAGGCTATGTTCATAGAATTTTAATCGTCTTTTTCTAATAGTGTTTGATATTTTCTAGAAATGTTGTTATAACTCGTGAGACCTCTTTTTTTCATCCACACTCCCTCTATGCACACTGGACCCAAGATTTCCCTAAGGATTTTCCTTTCCTGTATTTCATAATTTTTAGTTACTGATCTGCCTCCAATGATCAGGGTTTCTGATGGGAACTGTATAATGTTCCAGGTTGAATTACCGTGCTATAATGTTTTAATCTTGCGTTCCTAGATATTGATTTTTTGTTTTATCTGTTCCAGGTGATTCTATAGGCTTTATTTAATTTAGAGATTCTCCATTTGTTTGCTTCACGATTTAATCCGGTTGTATGATTTGCCCTAAGGATAGTATTTGAAATCATTTTCCTGAGGGATTGTTTGTCTTAGTATCGAGGAGATCCTTCCATGTGTCGGGTTTTCTCATATGAAATTTGAAGTCCAGTTTTACGTGAAAGTTCTGATTATTTTCCAGGGAATGAATTGCCTCTTGCCTTTTGTTCGACAGAATTACCAGATCATCAGCAAAGGCCAAAAATTTCAGATGAATTTCATCTTTAAATAGCTTGCCGATATTAATCCCCTTTATTTATTTTTCCCAAGTTTGGATTACTTTATCTAGCACTAGATTAAACAATAATGGAGATAATCCATCCCCTTGTCTGACACCTATTTCAATAGCAAAAGGATCAGAAATTTCTCATAAGAAGTTAACTTTGGAGGTGGTGTCAGTCAGTGTCTGTCTGATAAAATTTCTTGTTTTTATATCTACTCTGAATTCTTCCAGCACATCCAAAAGTGTTTGTCTATCTACGGTTTCATACGCTTTTTGAAATTTACAAATATGTTAGTTTGTCTGGTTTTACGGATTTGTAAGAAGGTTTTTAGATTAAAAATTTGTTCTACACATGATCTTCCTTTTCTGAAACCAGCCTGGTATTCACATATTAGGTGGTCAGTTTGCTTCTCAAGACTTGTAAGTAATGCTTTCGTGAGAATGTTGTAAGCAACTGGTAACAGTATTATCCCTCTGTTTATTATTGACATCAGATTTATCCCCTTTCTTATGTAAAGGGTGTATTAGTGCACACTTTCAGTCATCTGGAACTTTTTCTGTACTCCAGATACCTTTGAAGAATGACGTGAATTGGTTGAGCCAAGCTATCACCACCTATTTTCCACATTTCAGGTGTTAAACCATCTTCTCCTGATGCTTTATAACCCTATTATTATTATTATTGTAATTATTATTATTATTATTATTATTACTACTACTATTCGTATCTTTAATTTCTCATAAATATGGTACTGTAGGCCAAAGTTGATGCTACAACATGAGACATTTGGACATAAGATGGCTGCCTTATTATAGGCACCATAGAACAGTGAACATTAATACATTCTCCCTGGTAACGGAGAGAGATTCTCGGTGATGATTTTTGAAAACAGAGTTGTTAAAATATGTGATTCTTTTTAGAGCGATAAACATAATAAATTTGAATAACGTCCTTTAAGGTTACCGCCGCTACAGTACATCTCAGTCTACAAGATACGGATTTCACAATCATGTAAATCTTATACTGAGATAACAATAGCCTAACAATATGACACTTATCCAGCAGCACTGCCTGTTGTATTCCGACAATCAGGTGTTTCATTCGCAGTTTCTCCAAAGCAATTACCAACGTCTTTGGAACTACTCCCGTGGAAGAGATCACCATTGGCAATATTCTCACGCATTTTATTCCCCATAGTTCCGATTTTTTTTTTTTTTTGGCTTGGGTAGTTAGCGACGCTGCCGGTCGCTTCGCGGCCGACAGCTGCCTCGGCGGGCACCTCTATTTTAAACTAAAATTTATATCACTTCAAATCAACTTCAGAAATTAAATTTTTAACTCCCCTTTCAATTTATACACCAGGCCAGGGCTGACCAGGCTAAGGAGCACTTAGTCGCACCGCGTACCTGGCTCTCAAGCCGCTGGCTCGCTCGCTACGCTCGCGCAGCCAGCGGGTAATTTAAATGATTAAAAAATATGTTGGCTAAATGGGACAGCAACGTCTATCAAGTAGGCCTTTTGGTTTCTTTTATTGAGATAGACAATATCGGGTCGATTGGCCAAGATTTTCTGGTCAGTTATACCTATAGATCTATCCCAATACATTTCTAATACTCATTTTCAAGCACGTTGGCAGGCTGTTTTTTTTTTCGTCGTGTGGCTTGAGAGGCCGCCGAGTACAGGTCTTTCTAGTCGACACCCATGGGCGTCCTGCGCGCCGGGATGAGAGATAGAATTGATGAAGATGAATGAAACTGGGCAAGGATGTGAAAGGAAGCAGCCATGGCCTGTCACAAGGTACCGTCTCAGCATTTTCCTTGTGTTGAAAATGGGGAAACTACGGAAAACCATTTCAAGGACGGCCGATGGTGGGGCTTGAACCCAGCAGTGAGCTTGGCCCCATGACCTAACACTGCGCTTTATCGAGCGTAGCCACTGCTGTCGGTCGGCAGGCTGGAAGTACACCATGCTCGTATCCAGAAGTCCACATTGGTAGTATTTCTGTTTCTTCTTTCCGATGAGGCCTGCTATGGACCACGCGCCAATTTCAATTCTTCACTCGCTATTGTTTTCTCTTCCGTTCTTCCCAATATTTCTTCAATTCTTCTCCCTTCTTCGAATTTGGCCTACTGTGGACCACGGGAAACAGTTGATTTGCTGGTTAGTTCCATTTTCTTCACCCAGAATTTCTTCATCCTTTCGCTGTGGATCCTCCTCCTTTCCTCTGACCAGGTGTTCTTGGTCTTTCTACTGGGTCTTTCCTTGAACCCCTCGAAGTTATCAAGTTTAGCTCGGAACACACAGCCCTATTCCAGACATCTTTTGGATATACGCCAACTTCCTCCATGTCTTTTCTCGTTTCTTCTACCCATATTGTAGTCACCTTTAGCTTAGTGGTGTAATTAAAGATTCTTTACGTTAATCGATTCTCATCCATTCTCATGAGATGCCCATAGAACTTCAGTCTCCTCTTGCGCATGGTGTCCGTGATCTTCTCTGCCTGTCTGTATGGATCCTCATTTCTCCTATTTCTCCATGTACCACCGTTTCGTTTTTCAGGCCCTAGTATCTTTCGCAAAATGTTTCTCTCTTCCTTCCCTAATTCCTCAATTGTCCCTTTTTTATTCAATATCAGACACTCGGAACTGTAAAGGCCTTGCGGCTGGACAATCATGGTAGTGTCGTATCTTCGCCCGGTAAGATATAGACCTCTTATTGTATCTATATTGTACTTTTTATTAGTCTATTATTATTATTATTATTATTATTATTATTTTTATTCGAGTCAAAAGCACTACAGCATACACAAGAGGGATGATACACAATATGACAAAGGAATAATACAATCATATATATAACAATGTCTCGAATTAGATTATCTGCGTTGTGCGTGCAAGAGCACGGGCACAGTTTACAGGAACACGGGTGTGCCATGGTCTGTCTCTCCCCACACTCACAGAGTTCTGATTCATATAGGTATCCCCATTTGTGGAGATTAACTTTGCATCTCCCAACACCACTCCGAAGTCTGTTTAGTGACAGCCAAGTTTCCCAGTTGTTGTTGTGGCCTACTGAAAGCCTTTCCTTGGCCTTCATCCAATCTGGTGGTATGGTGGATTGCCATAGCTGTATCCTGGCTACCTCGGGTTTTGTAGTAGGCATCGATGTTGTTTGCAGAAAACTTTTCCTTAATTTTAGCCGCCTTTTTGGAGGCTGGTGACCAAAGAGGAATGGTCCTCTGCGGACTTTTCTCGTTCCGTTTGTGCTATGGCCTCACGGCGTACCTCAGGAGGGGCTATTCCTGCCAAGGAATGTAGTTTGTGGACAGGTGTAGGTTTCAGGCAACCAGTAATTATACTGCAGGACTCGTTGACGGCAACATTAACCTGTTTTACATGAGCTGAGTGATACCATACAGGGCTAGCAAACTCAGCAGCTGAATAACACAGAGCTAATTCAGTAGTGTTTGAGCATGGGCGCCCCAGTCGGCCCCTATCAACTTACAAAGTATGTTATTTCATGTAGATGCTTTTTGTTTGACGTTCATACAGTGTTTCTTGTAAGTCAGGGTGCGATCCAAAGTTATACTAGAACTAGCTAGCCCCATCTTCCTGGCTTGACCTTTATTTGCCTCCTTATCAAACTCATTCGGCTGAATTGGCAACTCAAACTAACACTTGGGGCGCTGTGGTCGTCTGGATAAGTAGGGTAAAAATACTCAATAACACGCGTTTGATATGGAACACTTTTATATTTTTCGGTTATAATCAGTAAATGTGGTCCCTAAAATAATGACAGTGTTATTTTTGATTGTATATATGTATAACTGTGCGATACACGTGATCTAATTTGTGTGTTCCACTGGATTTTATGTGTCAATTGCATATTATCAAGCATCGGTTGTCTGCTGGTATTTGTTTTTGAGCAGTTCGAGTCATGGCGCTGTTACGTTTAAAAGCTATATTTCAGTTTGCTCACTGTACCATAGACTGTAGAAATTATTTGCTGCTTGGTAAGGCGAGGGATGAGTTTAACTTGTATTAAAACTCGGGGGACACAGGAATTGCTTGATTTGGATGGTTAGCTGGTGGGTTTGGTGTTGAATATCGGACTGGTAGCAGGGTCTCGCAGAGTAGATATTTACCCTGCGAAGTCAAATTAGGCCTATATGACTCGTAGTGCAATGGCTCGGATATCGCAGAGCGAGGTGATGGCGGTTGGTAGGATAATTGGAAATGAACTAGGGAGGGGGAAGGATACCTGACTGATGAAGCTTGGCTGTACTTGGCTGTCTTGGAGCGGCTTGGCTCGGCGTAACAGTGAACAACCCGTCCTGTCGTTAGTGAGTGTAGTGGTGAGTGGTCCAACCCGCTCCTGTTGCCCGTATTTATTTGGTATCGTCACCTTTCGGCTATTGCTATTTACATCTTTTGGAAAGTGATGAAAACTTATATCCGCAGCCTTCTTATGCATCGACTTACAGCCGTAAACTGAGCAATATTCTTTGCTTTTACTAATTTTACACTCCATCAACGAGTAAAACTTATTACTTATGTATAAAGACACGAAGAATTTACCTCCATCTGCTTACGAATACAAGAAACCATATACAAACAGTCACCACGTGACAAATGTACCCTACTTGGTAAGTTTCTCATTTTTACCGCTAGATGTCATATCAGATAGCTGGAGTTGCCAATCCACTCACCCAAATATTTAAATTTATCCGCACTCTTTATGTCCCCATACCTTGTTTCCATATGTTTTTCTTTATCATGTTTGTACGAGACCCTTAGTCCTCTTTTCTCTGCTACTTCGTGTAATTTTTCTAGCATTATGCGGGCTTCAATTTAAGTTATAATATTAATAATAATAATAATAATTATTATTATTATCTGTTGACAGTGTTGTTCTACACGGCCAGCCTCTATCTGGTGGGTATCTCCGTGGTGGTATCTATAGTTGTGCTCAACTTATCCCGGTATAAGCACGGGACTCCACTGCCCTGGTTCATCAAGAACGCCCTGGTTGGACGGCTAGGCCACGTGCTTGGATTAGGTCACATCATAGCTGAGGTGAGTCTTCTTCATCTTCTTCTTAGCATTTATCCCGCTTAATTGCAGGGTCTGCTTATCTGCACTTCCCATTCCACTTAATGCGGTCTTGTGCATCTTCAGGAGAGACTTCCGTCACGTGCATATCCTCCTGCAGAGTGTAAAGCCAGTGTTTCTTATATCACCATCGTGGTCTGCGGCCTTCAGGACTAAATTTTAATGCCGTTGTCGCAATTTTTCGTATTAGACCCCAAAAGTAATCACCCATCATGCTCTCATTATATTGTCCTTGATAACTTTGCTCAAAGCAAAGCCGGCGGTCCCATGTCATAGATTTATGGCATGTAAAATAACCTTCCACTAATTACACTTGTGTGAAGCTAAGTTTTAGATTAGATTTGACTAACGTTCTTAGGTTCCAACGTTCGTCGCCAAGAGCTGACTGCGGGGCATCTAGTAACCAAGTTCGGAACTAGTTGTCGTTGACGGTGGCGTTTGGTAGCAAAAGTAGGAACTATTTGAAAATTGAATATCTGCAGTCCTTGCTTGAATTTAAAAATTCTTCTCGGCACGCCGGAAGGCGGATGTAAATTTCACTGGGCAAATTAGGGGATTGGCGAAAATAGCCAGAATATGCGGGTCTTCGTAGAAGATTCAGACCTCATTTATTACGAGAAAGTATTTTACAATTATAGCTTAACTAACTTTGTTTCTCGTCTTTTTATGCATTTTTTTAACATTTTATTGTCTTATGGGGACGGTAAGCTTCTCGTCATTAGGGGTCCATTTTTAGCCTATTTTCAATTTTGAAAAAAATAGGCTTATGAGATCACCTTTTGTCCGTGTGTGTGCGTGTGTGTGTGTGTGTTTGTGTGTGTGTGTCCGTAATAAATTCCAAACGGCTGGAGCGATTTCAATGAAACTCGGTAAGTTCATAGCACTATTCCGGACGACCCCGACCGTGCCCTTCAAATTTTGTTACGTCTCACCAATCCAACATGGCGGCTGTACGAAATATTTCACCAGCATTCAATATCTCCGAAACTATTACCGATATCACCCTGGGAATTATTACGGTAATAAAGGAAACTACTAGAAGTTCACCTATGTGACTTTTGAAAAACTGGTAACTACAAAACCAACAGGGCGGCCACGCGAATTCGCGACTTTTAAATAGACGTTTCTCGCGATTTAACCAACCAAACGCAATAAAACTTAGTACAGTATATGTTTGTACATATTGTAATGCACCGACATCTAACTTCGTTCAATTGTTTACATAACCACAAGATGGCGGATGTGCGAATTATTTCACCGGCATTCTATATATCTGAAACTATTAGCGGTTTCATCCTGGAATTTTGTACGGAGATAAAGGGCACTACTGAAAGTCCATCTATAAGACTTTCAAAAACCGTTTAACTACAAAACGAACATGGCGGCCAAGCGAATTTGAAAATTTTAAATACAACTTTCTCGAGTTTTAATGTTCCAAACGCAATGAAATCTCGTACAGGAAATGTTTATACACATTGTAATGCACCGGTATCTAATTTAGTTCAATTGTTTACATAACCTCAAGATGGCGGCTGTGCGAATTTTAAAATTAAGTTTTTATTTCTTGTGTCGTAATCATGCGATCGTAGTGAAAGTTTGAATTATGAACCTACGCAATGATTTTCCTTTAATGGTACATGCCTCTATGGCCTACACATTTAACAATCCAACATGGTGACCATCCGAAATATTTAGACGGCTCTGGATATCTACGAATCTGTTATAGCAATCTAACTGATTTTAGGTAGATTTCATTAGAAAGCTAACTATTGCAATGGATCCCATGTTTCGACTTCCGGAAAATTTCGACATATCTTCGCGTTTCACATCCCCCAGACCCCAAAACCACCGTCAGTTCAAAAGTTTATATATAATTTATGTATGTATATATATATATATATATATATAAGTATATATATATGTATATCAGTTTCTTGTGGACAAGATAACTGCCGTAATGTTGCACCAATCACTTTGATTTTTTTACCGAATATGTATACCTATAAAATTTCGGTCGAGTTCGTTACTGGGCTAAATCGGTCGAAGGGGGTGAAAATGGGGGGCTTTTTTCGAAAAAACGAAATATTGCTATAACTCTCTTAATATGTGAAATATCGAATCCGTTCAACGTTCAAACTATGTGTCGGATAAAGCCCAAAAATTTATGTATGAAGAGTTTTTATAGCACCAACCATTGACCAAAGGGGTTGGAAAAAGTGGGTTTATCGGGAAACATTAATCATATCTCTCTTAATAGGCACAATATCAAAACCGTACAAAATGGACAATATTCCCCTAATAATTACCTAAAACTTTTGTCTGAAAGAATTTTTGATATGACCCACCATTTTGCCAAGGGATGAGAAAAATGATTTCGGAATTATAAGAAAATGCCAAGAGCTATCAGTGGTTGCCATGGCAATACTACTAAATTGATGAGGGATGAGCCATCAGACGTTGCCAAGATAACGCACTTGCACGAGATCAGATTCAGATTTCCATCTGACTAAGTGCGAAGCGGCTTCGGTGACGTAACTGGTAGCATGCTGAATGTCTATGCCCAAGGTCGCGAGTTCAAAGCTGGCCGAAGTCGTCGGATTTTCTAAGAGCGCTAAAAATCCCTCAGTATGCTTTCCTTTGGAGGGGAAGTTCCAACGTTCGTTGCGACTTGCTGATTGCGGTGGCATCTAGTAGCCAAGTTCACAGCTAGGTGTCGTTGACGGTAGTACCTGGTAGCAACATTAGGAACTACTGCTTGAAATTGACCGTCTTCAGTCCTTATCTGAATTACAGACTAATACAGCCATCCCTAAGTACACGGGGTTACATGACCGCGTTGTCGCAGCCCCTAAACTAAGGAACCAACCAAAATCTCTGCGGGAGATATAATTTTGCGTGATGAAGTAACAGACCGTTACATAGTTACACATCAGTGTCGAAACCTTGCATAAGGACAGTGTGACCACTAGTATAAAAATGGACCCCAAATGACAAGAAGGTTACCGTTCCCATAAGACAATAAAATGTTTAAAATAAGCATAAAATGACGAAAAACAAAGTTAATTAAGCTCCAATTATAAAATACCTTCTCGCAATAAATGAGGTCTGATCCTTCTACGAAAACCTGCATATTCTGCCTATTTTCGCCTATCCCCAATTTTGTCCGGTGAAATCTAACTCCGCCTTCCGGCGTGCCGAGAGGACTTTTTTTAAATGTTTAATGTTCATAGGGGCTATGAACTTAAGTTCAACTATAGGAATTATAAATATTCACATGGACGTTTCTCGCAATTTAACCATCCGAGTGCAGTGAAACTTGGCACTGTAAATTCTTAAACAAATGTTAATCCACTGGCATCTAATTTATTTCCATTGTTTCCATAACCAAAGGTGGCAGCTGAGCGAAATTTTAAAATCTCCTTGTTACTTCTTATGTCCTAATCATGCGATTGAAGTTTGAATGCTACACGTACACAATAATCTTCATGTAACAGTACATAACTCTAGGACCTACATATTGAACCCTTATTGATCTGCGATAAATAAGTATTCATGATTTATTATTATTATTACTGCGGCCCAGGCAGTACTTATGGATGGTGACAAGAGGAAGGCAAGTTAGCGTGTTGCAATGATTGCCACAGAAACAGAGCTTGGTAGCTATTCTTGAAAACGGCCGGGTAAGCTGAGTTCAAGGCCAAATTGTGTAACAACATGCACCAGAATTGGAATCATAAAGGGATGGTCACGAGTTTCTTGCAACCGACCTACGATTGAATCACCCAATCAGGAGAGACCAAGCCAAAACCACGCGATGGGTGGCGTCACTGGTAAAAAGCGCGCGGAATTGATTATCTAAAGAACCGCCGATCCTAATTATCTCCGCATGAGTGCGCTGAGACGTTTGAATTAATTGATGAAGATTGACACTAGTCCCGTGTGTGTGAGATAAAAACTCTAGAAAATTTTTCTTAATTCACCCCACTCCTCCTCACTCTGTCAGTTTCCAATAAATTGATCGACGAGACCGCTGTTCCTTGTCCATATGCTGATTCTTGGATTTCCTAGGGGAAAAGCTGAGATATAGTTTGTTCTGACACACACACACGTATTATTGTGCTTTGGGGCACGCTTCTTCGAGACTGGATCCCGTGCCTTGGGAGGCCGAGGTTATTTTGACACGTGGGTTGACAGATATGCAGATTTCCACGAATCGCCCGTCTTGCCTGGTGACTTATTTTGTTAGGCAGTCCTATTTTCCGACTGGCCCCTTTAAGCTTTCATTTAGCAAACCTGTTCTTTGTGATGGTTATTTTGAACCATAATTAATTGGGGAGTTCGCCATGTCTGTGACGGATTATTGCATGTCGTATGGATGGAATATTGTGTTAATAATGTAAATGTTGGCTTTGAGCCTAGTGATGTTGTTTATGACTCAGTTCATGTAATTTAGTGTGTGACGCCTGTGTGGTGTAGTGGTAGTATACTTGTAAAAATGACGGCGGTCATATGTGTTTTGGTTTTGTTGGTCACGTGTTAACTTACTTGTGTTGATTTGTGTGAGAAGTCCTAATTTTTAGGCAGTAACGTTTTGCTACGGCAGTTTTGAGTCCAATTTCATGCGGAACTTTTTGTGTTGTTTATTTTAAGTATAGGAAGTGTCGGTTTAGTTTAAGTGTTGTATAGTTGTTCCCCGCGTCTGTCTAGCTCTAAGTAATGCGGATTCGTCTTCTGAAAGTTTATCCCAGATGATGACGAATCATGCATTCAATTGTACTCATCGTGAAGCATGTAGAACAGCACTCGCGCATACATTGTCATTATTGTTGATTTTTCTTGGGACATTTGGTCCGAATAATAATCTCTCCTGAGATTTGGCCTAGTTTTGGCAAATTTAATTTATTCAGTGGGAGTCATTATGGGAGTTTTGTTTGTTAATTCTTATTGTAAATAGCTGATTTGTTATTAAATTCATTTGTTATAACCCTGGCTTCACTTTTTCCTGCATGTTATTTTGTTATATGTTACCCTGCATGTTAATGAAGCGCTTTAACAACAACTTACGATATGGACTGTTACACCCCCCGAAACTGAGTCTCATAAGCTTCTTTGCAAGGGTTCATAAAACAAAAATGGCTGCCCAAGTGGGACTTGTTGTTGTTGTTGCTTCGCTGATCTCATATTTATTTCGCTGAGAAATGATGCCAGGTCAAGCGGGCAAAGTAAATTCATTAAATTGAGGCGATGTTGTACCGCCATGTGCATTAGTAAAATCACTGAGTTCCTAAAGTTAGAAATATTGAACAAGGTTAGAATTTGATATTGTATTTGTTATAAACTTGTTCTGGCACCCGGCATTAAAATTAGAAAATTTGCATATTATTGAACTCAGTCAAAGCAGGAAGATGTTGCCTTATATTTGACATTTAATTAACTTCGGTTAATTAGTGTTGTTCGTAAATTCTGTTGGTTAGGAATTTAAAAGCAGATCACTAGGGAGTTATTTTTTTGTTTGGAAATAAGAGTAATTTATTCAGTAAATTTTGATTACTGAAATTTTTATTAAATTAGAATCAGTAATATTTAAATATTATGACATGTATGCGTGTGTATGACTGAAATCTCGGTGCATGGCCCTGTTTTTCTCTGGTTATATTTGTGTATTGTGCAATGGCGAGTGTTGAAGAAATTAAGGGATTGTTAGAGCAGATGTAGATACAAATGTCCGCGAAAACGGAAGAACAGTTAAAGAACATGAAGGAGGAAATAAGCGAAGATAATGATAAACAATTAAATAAACAATTAGAAAGTCAGCGTGAGCATTGTGACAAACAATTATATGAATTACGGGAGCATAGTGAAAAACAGTTGCAAGACATGAACGGTAACATTACGGTCCAATTACAGGCTCAGAATTTAGACAGTGAAAAACAGTTACAAGACATGAGCGGTAACATTACGGTCCAATTACAGGTCCAAAAATTGGATACTGATAAACAATTAAACGAATTGAATCACAAACTATCAGAACAGGCGATAACACAAACAGTACAAACAGAGCAATTAGAAAAGATCACTAATGACATAAATCAAAGTGTTAGGGAGGTAGAGAAACTGGCAGATGAGGTCGCGGAGAATAACGCCCAACAATTAGGTGAAATTAAAAAGTTGGAGTCGAAATTTGACAATAAACTCATACAATTTGACGAAATGGTGGCCGATAAATTAAAGCAAATCGAGGCAGCATGCGTCAATAACACAGCCGGAATAAAGAGCACACAGGAACCACTCCCAAAGCTTTTTTTACGTCAGTTGGATGACTATTTTAATGATCAACATATCAGTCCCGCAAAACAGTTGCGACTTGTGGAGAAGTTTTTAGAAGGCCCAAGCTTAATCTGGTTCTTGAGCTTTAAATATACATTCACCGACATGGCACAATTCAGAGAAGCGTTCTTAAAGAAGTTCTGGAGTCCTTCTTTACAGCAGGGATTAAGAATGGATCTGTACACTAGAAAATATCACAGCACGCATCCGACCAGATTTTCAGAATTCTTTAGCCAACAGCTGGTTAAATTCCGCGATTTTGACGACCCCCCCTAGTGAACAAAACATGGTTCTAACCATCGGGAAACAACTTCCTATGAACATTCAACAGCTGTTGGTAGCCGGAAATATTAAGACCGCAGTGCAGGCTAAAGAGTTACTCCGCCATTTAGACGAGACAAGCATGGTTAGTCCACAGACAGGGAGGAGAAACATGGAATGTGTCAACACGGCAGAAGTGGTTCAGGGACACCAAACTAGTCACAACCAGGGGAACCAAATAAAAACCCAATCTACGGGAACGCAGTTTACACCGAGACGGCAAGACTATGATGGCCGAAATCAATACAACCAGAATAATCGAAATTTTCAGAATCGCCGAGATAACTATAACCAAAACAGTCAGAACCAGCAAAATCAATGGACGTACCAGCGAGAATACACCAATTGGAGGGGAAACCAAAGGCAGGGTAGACCTTACCAAAGGAATGGAGATGGCAGGTGGAATAACACGAGGAACTATCGCCAAGAAAA
This sequence comes from Meconema thalassinum, assembly GCA_946902985.2. Classification (NCBI taxonomy): domain Eukaryota; kingdom Metazoa; phylum Arthropoda; class Insecta; order Orthoptera; family Tettigoniidae; genus Meconema; species Meconema thalassinum. The sequence continues at coordinate 158,779,844 of OX336399.1, read as the reverse complement.
TCGGGGAGACTATCGCAACAATTGGGATGAGCGGTACGTCGAATCGCAGAAGTATTTAGATCAGTTAAACGCCGAAGAGACGGAGAAAGAGAAGTGGGGGCGTGCAATGGCGAATAGACAGAGCCCGGATAATCACCAAGGAGAGGGGGCGGAAAGTTTATTACGGCAGCAAGAAAGGCGCGATGACGACCGGCGGAACTCAACGAATGGGCCCCGGGATTAAAAAAAACCCAAATGAACCAAAACCTGATAGCCTGAAAATGGAGGACGCCAGGGAGCGGGAAGAGCTGATTGTTGCTAATATAGAAGAGTGGGTAGCATTCCCGGACGATTGCCTGGAGGAAGTGGTGAAGGACCGAGAAAATGTCATCAGACAATTGCCGATTATTTACGCACATATTGGAGGTATGAGGGTGAGATGCTTAATTGATACAGGTAGCAGGTGAGCCTAGTTACAGAGGTATTGTTAAAAGAAATCAGAAGTAAACAAACCGTTCCAATTATGCCTGTCCCGTTAATGAAAGTCAGAGGGGTCATTCCTGACAAGACCATAAGTTGTAAGCAGCAAGCATATTTAGATCTGGAAATATTGAACCACACATTTTCGCAAACATTCATTGTCATACCGAAAATGAATTATAACATCATTTTGGGAGCCAACTTTATCTGTGATTTTCATGCTGTAATTGACTTACATAACAACACTGTAAGTTTCAAGCAAGTTGAAGGATTGAATCACGTGGGTTTAAACATGGAAGAGAGTCCACTAGAGAGAGAGGCGAATACTTGGGTCATTGAAGAATGCACTAATGAGCCGATTAGAGATAAGAACTTGACGGAGGAACGAGTAAGCCAGACAGCAGTAGTTGAAATTGACAGCCGAGATATTTCGCAGGAACTTTGGGTACATTTGGCGGAAGAAGAAATTAGCGGATCTAAATTTGAAATTCTACTTCAGGAGCGGCTTAAGGAGGCGATAGTAGGGGAACCTGATAGAAGAAAACTGGAAGAAATTTTGAGATTTCATAAAGGAGCTTTCGACACCATCCCTGGAAAAGTTTTGAATTTCCAATATGCCATGCAAGTTACTGACTGGACCCCATTTAAAAGTAAATTGTACCCGATCCCAGAGAAACATTTTGCTCAGGTGAAGGACATCATTAATAATTTATTAGATTCCGGCATGATAAGGAAAGCAGCAACCCCGTACCTAAACGCAACATTGGCTGTGGCCAAGCCAAATGGATCAATTAGGTTATGCCTAGACGCGCGAGTTTTAAACAGTAAACTGCTAGTTGAGCATGACCAAGCACCTAGGATCAAGGATGTTTTGAAGGGCTTCCGTGGGAAGAAGATTTATTCGAGTGTCAACTTGACAAATAGTTTCCACCATCTTGAACTTGAAGAAAAATCCCAACTATTGACGGGATTTTTATTCGATAACCAAAGTTATATCTGGTCTCGGATGCCCTTTGGTGTAAAAACAGCTGGATGTGCACTGATAAGAGCACTAGATAGGAATCTGACTGAGGAGGTGGGTAGATTATTGGCTGAGGAATAACCTAACCACCAAGGGAAGATGATAAATAAAAGGAGGTGGGTTTCGGACTGGAGAAAAAGGATAGAAAAATAGGATGAGAGTCCCACAAAAGTTATAAATTTAACTTTAAATACACTTAAAGGCGCTTGCCACTGCAAATCAGCTCTCTGAAACCTAAAGTGATTAGGGACCTGGTCGAAGCTGACGGAACCGCAGCTAAGACTTGGGCGGTTTGCCAGAGAAAGGCTTTAGTGTATTCCCTCTCAAGCATGCATAAGACTACTATGGGGAAGGGTGATAGTCTGGCAAGACAAATAGTAACAGATTTATTCTGTATTAACGATGGCATAAACTGAGGAAGAGTTAGGAAAGCCAGGATCTTGCCTAACTGTAGTATTTGCGAAATGATAAATCCAAAAACAAATATTTAATTCATTTAACAAGGCAAAAGGAGTTGATAACTTTAACAAATATATTTTCAATTTGGTTAACAATTTTGGGGTCACAGACCTCAGAAAGCATTAAACGTTTGCGCCAGGCAATTAACAATTTATGAGGTTTCGAACCTTATATATTTTCTAAAATCTTTGTAAGAAAAAAAACCAAATGAAGTAATTAAAATTTAACAATAAATAGAGTACAAGGTGTGTACTTTAAGAAACTCCTGAGAGAATATTCTAGAAAGAGTGACAACTTCGAAAATAACAATAAGAAAAACATGAAGAATAAGATAGAAGTTCCTACAACTTCTTATATTTAAGCTGAATTACTTTTGGTTATTATACAAATAAGGGCAGGTCCCTTACTGTGAAACCTGAAGAGAAAATCAAAAGGAAGGTTCTCGACCTCCTATGTTTAAGTAGGAATCACGAGCCAAATGGGGCAGTTTCCATTTCGTGAGACCTAGAAATAACTCACTCAAGAGTTGAAAGAATTGTTTTCCCTGATTATAAGGTAGAAACAACGTAAGCTTGAACCGTGTATAAAACACGTAGTTATGCAGAAATTAATTAATGATAAACAAGCAAGATGGAAGGGCACTTCGTTAGAGTGACACCTTATTGGAAATGATCCAGATTTACAATTTTATTAATATGGTTTGTTAGTAGAAGGTTTAGGAAAGATCAATTGGGATTGAGGATAAATGTTCATGGCCGTATTTAATGTAAACGGACGATCGCGACGCGGTAGAAAAGTTGGACAAGCACTAGTTTTCACTATAGTCTGTTAAATAGATGAAAAGTTCACTGTAGAAACTCGAAAGTTTATAGGAAAGAAAGTTATTGCAATGATGAAAATAACTGGTTGCACTAGGTAGGCGAGAGTCTATTTCTTGAGAAGGTTGTGAATTACAATTAAATGAGCCATAGAACATTCCAACGGTGGAAGAAAATTCGCTATTGCAGTAATTTATAAGGAAGATTCCTCATTTTAAATAGTATTCTCACAAGTGAGTGAAAAATACATGACGGCAAGACTTGTAGATAGAGTGCAGAATCTGGAAGGTTCCAGAACAGTCCTAATAGAAGAATGGGGCCAAAGTTAATCCAGCGGTGGAACTAGCTTGGTAATTTATAGACAGCGGGTATTAGATAATATCCCACGTGGTGAGAAGATTTCTCATTTAATTAGCTTAAGAAAAGCTACTTTCTATTAAGGTTGGCTTAGACAGACAAAAGCTCAACATGGCAAATCCCGCGAAGAATGATTTTTGCCCCAAATAAGTAATCTCACGCTGTCTATAAAATATAGTTAAAAGCATGTAGAAGTTAAAACCGATGAAGATGAAGTTAAAACTTGAAGTAGGTACTTATCTTTGTTGCATGGCGAAGGTGAAGTTCTCTTTCACAGATACTTAATGTGCCAACATGGCGTATAACGTAGAGAGTGCCTCTTGGTTTGAGGAGACTGGCTCTAGTTGAGCCTTGACTGACCGAGTCAACTGCCGACTTACAAGTGAGACTAGCTCAGCGAAGCGCGGAGGGTCCAAAGAAGGGAAAGAGTGGGGGTAGGAGACAAAAGGAATACATATCAGAATAGACAACTTATCAAAAATAAATGTTCTTCTTGATGAATGGTCTTCAAAGAGTTGATAGCAGGCGATACTAGCACAGCATGGTGAGTGAAAAAGTAAACGAAGTTCTCTTGCTCATGGAGATAATAGCTGGCGATGGCAACGAGATCTGGTGGCCAGATGGAAAAGGAAGTCCTCTTGCACCAGGAAGAATTGAGGAGCTTCAGAGATTCGCTGCTAGATGACGCTAGGTGGGTCATGGAAGATATATATCTAGAACAGACTCACAATGACATAAGAGGCATGACCATCAAAGAGAAAATAGAAGATCACTGTTGGTGTTTGATAAAGAGGAAGGAATGAACAAGCAAAGAGCATTAAACTTTATATTCTCTCGTACCGTGTATTCCAAGAATACACCATACTGGGAGGGGTAAACACCAACAGATAACAAATAAGCAGTTAAACATTTAAAGGTAATGGAGCGATCAAAGACAGTGGTCTTGTGATCGGACCATTAGTGTTCAAGACTCTGACCACCCTGACTCTCCCATCTCTTCCAGGATAACACTCGGTCACTCTACCAGAAGTCCAGACTAGGGGGGGGGGGTGAAACATCCCTAACCAAGACCAAGTCCCCCACTTTAATGTCGGGACTGGAAAGAAACCACTTCTGTCTCCGTTGCAAGGAAGTTAAATATTCCAAGTTCCACCTCTTCCAAAAAGAATTACGGAGGGCTTCAAGTTCACGCCAAACGATAGGTAGATTAGAATCCCTGTAAGAATTGGAAAGGGGAGGAGGGGCAGAAAGAGAAGTGCGTGTAAGGAAGTGACCAGGTGTGAGTGGAAGCAGGTCATCATGGTCATTGGAAAGCGGAGTTAAAAAACGAGAATTAACAACACCTTCAATCACAAAATAGCTAGAAGCTGAGGGAAATAAAGCACTAGTAAAGATTGCGATAAGATGCAAAAGGAGCATTAACAAGTTTAAACAAAGCATATAGAAACAAGTACATCTATTAAGGATAAGAATATACCAAATAAACGAAGGAAATATGCGAGTAGGAGGCAAGAACGCCATTGGTAATAATCTAGCAGCCATAAACAATGACGTCAAGTTATAATAAGTATCAAAGGGGTTAATCAGAAAAATACTTAAGTCAGCGAGAAACGTGACATAACAAGTATAAATACAAAAACACATCGAATGTAACGACAAGAGAAAACAAGTTTGTTCATCAATGAACAATAAGATTGCAAAATATGTAAGCAAGGAGCAATACATGAACGCGTGAAAAATACGCAACGATGTTATGAAACAAGAATCGAAGCAGTTGTAGGATACGAGCGTAAGCAAGTGGGAGAGGCAGGCAAACACGGCCTTGACCCACACAGTACAGCGAGATAAGGAATATAAATATCTGAAAGAGTCCTTGACCGGAACAAGTTTATTTTGGTAATGAGGTGAACGGCTTCTGAACTTACGGAAGCGACTCGCAAGACAATGGTTGGCAGTCAGCCAGAGTTGAGATAAGGGAAACTTGCTCTGACCTTTGGCAAGCATACTGGAAACAAACAGCAGTTTGGCGTTATCCGAGCGTGTATACAAACAAGATTGAAAAACAAGCAGTTCGAAATAAACAAACAACACTAGTGAAATCAGCTGAGATATAAAGCAGATATTCAGGTTAGACGGCATGCAGTCAATCGTAACTTGGACGTGAAAAAACAATTTAGAGACATATGAGATAAAGTAGGAAATCAATTTCCCATAATTTTGAGGATTACGGAATCCGACAATTTTCAACAGAAAAAAGCTTGATTCTTCCCAAATAGGAAGAGAAGCTGGGACATTGAGAAGGAGTTTATGCGTAAGAATAGTTATTCTAGATGCTAGAGAATTCAGATTTTCAAGCGGTTTCAAAAGCGGCTTCCAATTGTGAGGAAGGGGGAAGGAGCCGGCCGTGGCCATCCTTCTAAATAGCGAAAGAAGTGAAACATAGCTTACAGCGAAGTGATGGAGACTGATAGCCATGGTTTTACACAAGTGGAAGATAGTTTTCAATAGAGAGTTTAAGCAATTACCTGCTATAAAAAATGACATGAGAAAGTAAACTAAGTAACACAAGGCGAGGCGAACTTGAATTGCCATCTTGTGCGGGAAGAAGGAAAAATCATTTAAACAACTTACAAAGGTGGCGTAGTTGTTTACGATGAGACATCGTTTCGGCAAGTGTTTTTCAAAAGTATTGAGATCGAAAGCATAGGTGTTCTCTTTTTCAGAAATGGGATTTATGTCAGCTGTAACGAAATGACATTGCGATTTGGTTTGAAGACTGGGATGTTGGATTTCACCAGTAATAACCCAACCAAAATCGGTGTCTCTGGCGACCACGTTTGAAGATAACTTGCGAACCTGTTTACGGAGGCAATTCCAAAAAACATTGGCACTGAAAAGTACCTCAATGGGACCTTGAGCATTAAACTGAGGATCAGCTAACCTTAAGTGCGAAGGAATCTTTAAACCGGAAGTATTAATAGAGCTGCTAGGAGTGTCCTTGCCAATACTGGTAAGAATGAGACAGTTTAAGTTAAGATTGGTGTTTTTTTGGCAAACGTCTCTGATTTTCAATTTTGAAGACTGCAAGACTTGAGTTTTCAAATTGTCAATGCCGGATACATTGATGGGAGTATGCGATGACGAAAGACCTAGTTTTTTAATTAACGATTTCGAAACAAAGTTGTGAGTTGAAGCGGAATCAAGAAGACCGCGGGTTCGAAACCAATTTCCAAATTTATCTTGGATTTCGAATTGTACAGTGGACAAAAGGACTTGCGCACTGTGAGAAGTTTCGGCGTTAGAAATGCAGGAAGAAGCATTAGTTTGTTCGGAGCTGCTCTGCATGGAGTTTGAAGAAGCGGGTACTTGTGACCTCGATTTATCATGAACGTGCAATAAAGAATGGTGCGGTTTTTTACAATGGAAACAGAGGTTGGAAGACGTGCAGTTTGAAGAAGAATGCTTGGGTGACAAGCAGTTGAAGCAATGTTTGCTATTGAAGACAAACTTCCTTCGGTCTTCGACGGACAATTCTTTAAAGGATTTGCACGAGTACAATGTGTGAAACGTTTTACAGAGCGTGCATTTTAAAGATTTGTTGAGCGGCCTGATATGTTCTCTTGGATTGTTAAAAGAAGCAGAACGGGTTTGCTTGTTCTCGACAGATGGGGGCTGATGACCCTTTGAAAAGACAAGTTTTTTCTAAAAAATGTGACCCTTATGACTCGTTTCGACATTTTCGCACTGAAATGAGAGTGCTGTAAGGACTTGGCACCGGCTGTTGAGAAACGAGATGAGGTGTTCGAACGAAAATTCCTCCTTGCGAGTGAGTTCGATCTCCCAAGCCTTTAGTGTCGAAAAATCGAATCTGGATGTAGCTAAATGGATAAGAATAGTGTCCCACGTTTGGACTGGTTGCTTGAGTTGATATAACGCTCTCACGTGCAATTGAATAGAGTCTAACAGGTCTCTTAAAGAGGTGACGTCATTAGGTTTGACGGCTGGCAGGTTGAACAGACAGCGGATATGACGAGCTACACACAAACGTAAATTACCATATCTCTCTTTAAGGAGATTAAAGGCGATGTGGTAGTTATCTGCGCTTAAAGGAAGTGACTGAACCAAGGCCAAGGCCTCGCCTTCCAAGGACGCACGCAGGAAATAGAACTTATGAATGTCGACAACGTCTGAGTTTTCATGAATAAGTGAGCAGTTAAGTTCATAAAAAGAATACCATTCACCTTCCTGGCCTGAGAAGTGAGGTAGGCTTATTTTTGGAAGTAACGGTTTCGGTTTGTTCTTGTGAACTGAAGCGGGTGCGAACTGGGCCGGATTGATGACCCTAGTGTCCGGTTCTGAGATACTGCGGATCAGTTGGTAGGCCTTGGCAATCCCTTCAAAGTACAAGGGTTCGACCGCGTCCCGATCCGATTGAAGTTCTGGGCAAGCGGATTCAATCTCGGTTTGAGTTTGATCGTAATAATCATAGGACCGTTCGTACAACTTAAGGCGTTGTGTTAAGATGTCTAAATCACACTCGGCGGGATTTAATTTGTTGATGACATTTCTGAATCTGGTGAGTTGCCCTTTATAGGAAGAACGTCTAGCAATGAGAGTTTCATCTTTTTCAGTAGGAGCCATGACAAAGAAAATAGATTGAAATGTAACTCACGAAACTGTGGAACCTTGGAGATGTTGTCAAGTTGGCAGCAGCGAATAAGTAGAAAGAACGGGACACACCACGGGAGACAGGAGCGGCCTCTTTCCACTTCACAGGCTTTGCTCGATGTAGTTATAGCTGAAAGATTCAAAGCAGGTATTAATAATTTGCAAGGTATTGCCAAATAATCTTTTAAACAGAAAAAATGACAAATGGACTCTCCCGGGTTTCTGGTACCAAATTTTGGGTAGATTATTGGCTGAGGAATAACCTAACCACCAAGGGAAGTTGATAAATAAAAGGAGGTGGGTTTCGGACTGGAGAAAAAGGATAGAAAAATAGGATGAGAGTCCCACAAAAGTTATAAATTTAACTTTAAATACACTTAAAGGCGGTTGCCACTGCAAATCAGCTCTCCGATACCTTAAGTGAGTAGGGACCAGGTCGAAGCTGATGGGAACCGCAGCTAAGACTTGGGCGGTTTGCCAGAGAAAGGCTTTAGTGTATTCCCTCTCAAGCATGCATACGACTACTATGGGGAAGGGTGATAGTCTGGCAAGACAAATAGTAACAGATTTATTCTGTATTAACGATGGCATAAACTGAGGAAGAGTTAGGAAAGCCAGGATCTTGCCTAACTGTAGTATTTGCGAAATGATAAATCCAAAAACAAATATTTAATTTATTTAACAAGGCAAAAGAAGTTGATAACTTTAACAAATATATTTTCAATTTGGTTAACAATTTTGGGATCACAGACCTCAGAAAGCATTAAACGTTTGCGCCAGGCAATTAACAATTTATGAGGTTTCGAACCTTATATATTTTCTAAAATCTTTGTAAGAAAAAAAAAACCAAATGAAGTAATTAAAATTTAACAATAAATAGAGTACAAGGTGTGTACTTTAAGTAACTCCTGAGAGAATATTCTAGAAAGAGTGACAACTTCGAAAATAACTATAAGAAAAACATGAAGAATAAGATAGAAGTTCCTACAACTTCTTATATTTAAGCTGAATTACTTTTGGTTATTATACAAATAAGGGCAGGTCACTTACTGTGAAACCTGAAGAGAAAATCAAAAGGAAGGTTCTCGACCTCCTATGTTTAAGTAGGAATCACGAGCCAAATGGGGCAGTTTCCATTTCGTGAGACCTAGAAATAACTCACTCAAGAGTTGAAAGAATTGTTTTCCCTGAATATAAGGTAGAAACAATGTAAGCTTGAACTGTGTATAAAACACGTATTTATGCAGAAATTAATTAATGATAAACAAGCAAGATGGAAGGGCACTTCGTTAGAGTGACACCTTATTGGAAATGATCCAGATTTACAATTTTATTAATATGGTTTGTTAGTATAAGGTTTAGGAAAGATCAATTGGGATTGAGGATAAATGTTCATGGCCTTATTTAATGTAAACGGACGTTTGCGACGTGGTAGAAAAGTTGGACAAGCACTAGTTTTCACTATAGTCTGTTAAATAGATGAAAAGTTCACTGTAGAAACACGAAAGTTTATAGGAAAGAAAGTTATTGCAATGATGAAAATAACTGGTTGCACTAGGTAGGCGAGAGTCTATTTCTTGAGAAGGTTGTGAATTACAATTAATTGAGCCATAGAACATTCCAACGGTGAAAGAAAATTCGCTATTGCAGTAATTTATAAGGAAGATTCCTCATTTTAAATAGTATTCTCACAAGTGAGTGAAAAATACATGACGGCAAGACTTGTAGATAGAGTGCAGAATCTGGAAGGTTCCAGAACAGTCCTAATAGAAGAATGGGGCCAAAGTTAATCCAGCGGTGGAACTAGCTTGGTAATTTATAGACAGCGGGTATTAGATAATATCCCACGTGGTGAGAAGATTTCTCATTTAATTAGCTTAAGAAAAGCTACTTTCTATTAAGGTTGGCTTAGACAGACAAAAGCTCAACATGGCAAATCCCGCGAAGAATGATTTTTGCCCCAAATAAGTAATCTCACGCTGTCTATAAAATATCGTTAAAAGCATGTAGAAGTTAAAACCGATGAAGTTGAAGTTAAAACTTGAAGTAGGTACTTATCTTTGTTGCATGGCGAAGGTGAAGTTCCCTTTCACAGATACTTAATGTGCCAACATGGTGTATAACGTAGAGAGTGCCTCTTGGTTTGAGGAGACTGGCTCTAGTTGAGCCTTGACTGACCGAGTCAACTGCCGACTTACAAGTGAGACTAGCTCAGCGAAGCGCGGAGGGTCCAAAGAAGGGAAAGAGTGGGGGTAGGAGACAAAAGGAATACATATCAGAATAGACAACTTATCAAAAATAAATGTTCTTCTTGATGAATGGTCTTCAAAGAGTTGATAGCAGGCGATACTAGCACAGCATGGTGAGTGAAAAAGGAAACGAAGTTCTCTTGCTCATGGAGATAATAGCTGGTGATGGCAACGAGATCTGGTGGCCAGATGGAAAAGAAAGTCCTCTTGCACCAGGAAGAATTGAGGAGCTTCAGAGATTCGCTGCTAGATGACGCTAGGTGGGTCATGGAAGATATATATCTAGAACAGACTCACAATGACATAAGAGGCATGACCATCAAAGAGAAAATAGAAGATCACTGTTGGTGTTTGATAAAGAGGAAGAAATGAACAAGCAAAGAGCATTAAACTTTATATTCTCTCGTACCGTGTATTCCAAGAATACACCAGGAGGTCAAGAGCTTCACTACGAGATACGTTGACGACATATTAATTGCATCTGAAACAATGGAGGAACACTTGGTAAACCTAAATAAACTTCTGGATAACTTGAGAACCATGAACTTCAAAATTAATCTAAAGAAATCACACTTTTGCCAGAGCGAGATTCTATATTTGGGTCATATAATTGATGTTGAGGGCGTGAGACCTAATCCAGCGAAAATTGATGCAATCAAGAAATTTCCCACACCAACTAAAGTCAAACATGTAAGAGCGTTTTTGGGAGTGACAGGTTTCTTCAAAGAGAATTGTCCTGGATACACGGAAACAGTAGCACCTATGCAAGAGATGTTAAAGAAGTCAAATTGATGGTCGTGGAATGAGGAGTGCGACAGGTCCTTTAGAGCTACGAAAGACTTACTGGAGAACTGTGTTAAGCTAGGGTATCCAGACTTCGAGAAGAAATTTATTATTCAAGCAGATGCTTCATTGATTGGAATCGGTGCTATGCTGTACCAAGAGGACGCTGAGGAACCCAAGAAGAGATCATATTTGGCATTTACAGGTCGTAAATTGAGGAAGCACGAGAGGAACTACACTGTGACGGAGCTTGAGCTGCTAGCGATTTTATATTCTCTCCAACGATGGCGCAAGATGATTTTCGGTTATGCCATTATTGTCAGAACCGACCACCATGCACTGACATATCTATTCAAGACGACAATGGCAAGTGAGAGAGTTACGCGTTGGTCCATCTACATACAGCAGTTTGACATTACAATAGAGCATTGCCCTGGAAGGATGAACGTCATACCAGATGCTTTGAGCAGGAATCCTGAAGATGAGAACGAGGTAACGGCGGAAGTTCACATAACGCTAACACCTAAGGCTCGTGAGTTTTTGGAGAAACTAAAGGAAATTCGGAAGGAACAAGAAGCAGACCCGTGGATGATGATGATGATCAAGTTCTACAGGAAGGAATTACAACCAGATTCACCTGAATACCGAGAAGCCCGTGCTAAAGAAGCGAGATTTCACTACTTAAATAACCTTTTGAATAAGTACGTGGATGAGCATCATACCAAACTGCGAATCCTAGTTCCAGCATCACTACAGAGAGGATTGACGTGGCATGTCCACGAGAGCCTAGCACATATCGGCACGGACAAGACAGAAGCTACAATAGGGGAGACTTTTACTTGGCCTAAGATGCGATTCACCATTGTGGAAGTAATAAGAACTTGTGACGCGTGCCAGCGCACTAAGCCAAACAACTTCATTATGAAACAACCTCCAAGACCACTATTACCACAAAAACCATGCGAGATGCTCGCTATCGACTGCTTTGGCCCTCTGGTTAAAGGGAAACGTGGATGCCGACACCTTCTGGTGTGTGTCGATGTATTTTCAAAGATGGTAGTGTTACGTCCAATCCAGAAGACGACATCAAAACAAGTCCTCAGTAGAATTCAGAACAAAGTTATTCCGATGCTTGGGAAGCCGGAATCCATTTTATCAGACCATGGTACTTATTTCACGAGCAATGTTTTTAGGCAAGGTCTAGAGAGCCTGGGGATAAAACATATATTTTCGAGCATTCGTCATCCTTGTGGGAATCCGAGCGAGAGAACGATTCGCTTTGTTGCCAAGTACTACAGAGTAATGATTCCTAACGATCATAATAAGTGGGTTGACAAAGTAGGAGATATTGAGATGTGCATGAACACCACTAAGCACGAGTCGACCGGTCAAGTCCCACTAATTGTACACCACAACAGGTTGCCAGAGAGGTCTTGGGACCAGATTATTCCATGTCCAAGGGATCCACTATTAGCGCATGAGTTGCGAATTCAGCGAACGAGAGAGCACATGAGGAACCAAGCGGACCGAAGACTGAGAAGGTGCAGAGGAAAGAAGTTTCACCGGCAATTACAGGAACAAGAGCTAGTGCTTGTCCGCAGACCACCGATATCTGATCCCAAAAACAAAGTGTTTGCAAAATTCTGTCCAAAATTTATTGGCCCGTTCCGTGTCATTAAGAATCTGGGTAACAATGCTTACAGGCTTGAAGAAGTGAGCACTGGTGCTAAATCTGTCTTCAATAGCGCCAACTTAAAACCCTATTACAGAAGAGAACCATTTGATGAATAAGCAGGATTATGTGTGCAGAATAATTATTGCAGAATTTTATTTTGAGAACCAACACTCAAATGTACGTGGCCGTGGAGCACCTGGGGAGAGAGCGTGCTTTGTTTGTAAACAACAAGACAGCTGAGACGGCAGGAGTGGTAATCACGTGAGGAGAAGGGGAGGTCTACCGAGACGTATGAATGACATTCCGGCAGGGCGCGCACACTAATTGGGTCAGTGGAGTGTACACTCGAGCAGCTGAGCGAGGTACTAAAGAGATGTTGTTGTTAATTCTGTGGATATTGTTTTTGAAATCCAAATCAATCACTTGCTTCGAATTTCAAAACCTTGCTGAGGATAAATGAACCCTTATTGATCTGCGATAAATAAGTATTCATGATTTATTATTATTATTACTGCGGCCCAGGCAGTACTTATGGATGGTGACAAGAGGAAGGCAAGTTAGCGTGTTGCAATGATTGCCACAGAAACAGAGCTTGGTAGCTATTCTTGAAAACGGCCGGGTAAGCTGAGTTCAAGGCCAAATTGTGTAACAACATGCACCAGAATTGGAATCATAAAGGGATGGTCACGAGTTTCTTGCAACCGACCTACGATTGAATCACCCAATCAGGAGAGACCAAGCCAAAACCACGCGATGGGTGGCGTCACCGGTAAAAAGCGCGCGGAATTGATTATCTAAAGAACCGCCGATCCTAATTATCTCCGCATGAGTGCGCTGAGACGTTTGAATTAATTGATGAAGATTGACACTAGTCCCGTGTGTGTGAGATAAAAACTCTAGAAAATTTTTCTTAATTCACCCCACTCCTCCTCACTCTGTCAGTTTCCAATAAATTGATCGACGAGACCGCTGTTCCTTGTCCATATGCTGATTCTTGGATTTCCTAGGGGAAATGCTGAGATATAGTTTGTTCTGACACACACACACGTATTATTGTGCTTTGGGGCACGCTTCTTCGAGACTGGATCCCGTGCCTTGGGAGGCCGAGGTTATTTTGACACGTGGGTTGACAGATATGCAGATTTCCACGAATCGCCCGTCTTGTCTGGTGACTTATTTTGTTAGGCAGTCCTATTTTCCGACTGGCCCCTTTAAGCTTTCATTTAGCAAACCTGCCGGCCCCGTGGTGTTGGGGTAGCGTGCCTGCCTCTCACCCGGAGGCCCCGGGTTCGATCATGGCTCCGTCAGGGATTTTAAAACTGACGTGAGGGTTGGAACGGGGTGCACTCAGCCTCGTGAGGACAATTGAATAGCTGTCTGACAGTGAGACAGCGCCCCGATCACGAATACCAAGATTAACGGCCGAGGGGACCCGACGCGCTGATCACGCGTCACCCCAATATCTGCAGGCCAAATGGCTGGGCAGCGGTCGCTTGGTCGGCCTTAGCCCGTCATGGGCTGGATAGTGCCAGGGGTTGACTTTTTTTTTTTTTGTTCTTTGTGATGGTTATTTTGAACCATAATTAATTGGGGAGTTCGCCATGTCTGTGACGGATTATTGCATGTCGTATGGATGGAATATTGTGTTAATAATGTAAATGTTGGCTTTGAGCCTAGTGATGTTGTTTATGACTCAGTTCATGTAATTTAGTGTGTGACGCCTGTGTGGTGTAGTGGTAGTATACTTGTAAAAATGACGGCGGTCATATGTGTTTTGGTTTTGTTGGTCACGTGTTAACTTACTTGTGTTGATTTGTGTGAGAAGTCCTAATTTTTAGGCAGTAACGTTTTGCTACGGCAGTTTTGAGTCCAATTTCATGCGGAACTTTTTGTGTTGTTTATTTTAAGTATAGGAAGTGTCAGTTTAGTTTAAGTGTTGTATATTTGTTCCCCGCGTCTGTCTAGCTCTAAGTAATGCGGATTCGTCTTCTGAAAGTTTATCCCGGATGATGACGAATCATGCATTCAATTGTACTCATCGTGAAGCATGTAGAACAGCACTCGCGCATACATTGTCATTATTGTTGATTTTTCTTGGGACATTTGGTCCGAATAATAATCTCTCCTGAGATTTGGCCTAGTTTTGGCAAATTTAATTTATTCAGTGGGAGTCATTATGGGAGTTTTGTTTGTTAATTCTTATTGTAAATAGCTGATTTGTTATTTAATTCATTTGTTATAACTCTGGCTTCACTTTTTCCTGCATGTTATTTTGTTATATGTTACCCTGCATGTTAATGAAGCGCTTTAACAACAACTTACGATATGGACTGTTACACCTCCGAAACTGAGTCTCATAAGCTTCTTTGCAAGGGTTCAATATATAAAATCCAACATGGCGACCATCCGAAATATTTAGTCGGTTCTCAATATCTACGAATCTATTATAGCAATCTAACTGAAATTTAGTATGTTGATAGTGGCAGTTAACATAAGTAGGATATATGAAAATAGGCTGTATAGTTCTTCACGGAACTACTTGTTATACGGTACTTGTTGTCACACTGTCCTTATGCAAGGTTTTGACACTGATGTGTAACTATTTAACGGTCTGTTACTTCTTCACGCAATTTTTTTTCTCCCGCAGAGATGTTGGTTGGTTCCTCAGTTTAGGGGCTGCGAAAACGCGGTCATGTAGCCCCGTGTACTTTGGGTGTGTGTAGAGTCTTTCTGATAAACAGTGTTAATTGTGATGACAGTATCAATCTGTAATTCAGGTAAGAACTGCAGACGGTCAATTTCAAATAGTAGTTCCTAATTTTGCTACCAAATACTACCGTCAACGACACCTAGCTGTGAACTTGGCTACTATATGCCACCTCAACCAGCAACTCGCAACGGACGTTGGAACTTCCCCTCAGAAGAAGAGCGTACTGATGGATTTTTAGCGCTCTTAGAAAATCCGATGACTTCGGCCGGCTTTGAACCCGCGACCTTGGGCATAAAATTTCAGCATGCTACCAGTTACGTCACCGAAGCCGCTTCCCACAGAGTCAGATGGAAAACTGAATGTTTTCTCGTGCAATGGCGTTGTCATGGCAACCTCTGATGGCTCATCCCTCATCAATTTAGTAGCGTTGTCATGTCAACCTCTGATGGCTCTTGGCATTTTCTTCTAATTCCGAAATCATTTTGGTCATCCCTTGGCGTAATGGAGGTTCGTATCAAAAATTATTTCAGACAAACGTTTTAAGTAATATTATTGGGGGAATATTGTCCATTTTGTACGGTTTTGATATTGTGCCTATTAAGAGAGATGTGATTAATGTTTCTCGAAAAAAACCTCTTTTTCCCACCCCTTTAGTCAATGGTTGGTACTATCAAAAACTTTTCAAACATTAATTTTTGGGCCTTAACCGACACATAGTATGAACTTTGAATGGATTCGATATTTCACATATGAAGAGAGTTATAGCGATATTTCACTTTTTCGAAAAAAGCCCCTCCCCCCATTTTCACCCCCTTCGACGGATTGTGCCCATTAACGAACTCGACCGAGATTTTAAAGGGATACATATATATAAAGAATTCAAAGTGATTGGTGCAAAATTACGGTAGTTATCGTGTCCACAAGAAAGTATACATATATACATGTGTACATATATTTACATAAATTATATATAAACTTTTGAACTGACGGTGGTTTTGGGGTCTAGGAGATGTGGAACGGGAAGATATGTCGAAATTTTCCGGAAGTCAAAACATGGCATTGCAATAGTTAGCTTTCTAATGAAATCTACCTAAATATTGTCTTAAAAAACAGCGTAGAAATAAGGAGATATGTATGTGAAAATATGAGATTTATGGCATGTTAAAGAACCTTCCACTAATTACACCTGTGTGAGCCAGGAGCCGACTGCGATGGCATCTGGTAAACAAGTTATGAACTTGTAGTGGTTGAAGGTGGCGTTGGGCGGCAAGAGTTGAAACTACTTGAAAAAATCCAATGTCTGCTGTCCTTACTTGAATTGAAATTTGAAAACAGATAACACACACTAATACAGTCATCACAATTAACACCGGTTATCAGATAGATTCTACACATACCCAAAGTACACGGGGCTACATGAACGCGTTGTCGCAGCCCCTAAACTGAGGAATCAACCAACCATGTATATGCTAGGTATAGTCGAGAAAAACTTTGGAATATGCCTGGCGAAGTTATTAAGAAATGTTGATAATGTATCTGTTGTCTGTTGTTAGTTAATTCGTTTTAGGGCCTTGGGGCATCTTGGTCATCACCCCCGTACACTTGGTCGTGTGCTCAATTTGGTTGATAACCTGTGTTTCCGTGGTGACTGTAGTACTGTGTATGGCATTATTATTAGAGTTCAGAAAAGAGTAGGAGCCCAGGGATATGAAATGAATTACTATCCCAGCAATTACCTGGAGTGAGTGTGGGGAGAAGATCTACACTCAGGATACGTGATAGACTGAATTCTTGTCATTCATAAGGCGATCTTAACTGAGGGTCGGTCTGGCTGAATACTCGTTTCCACACCACCATGAGGTAGAGTACATGGCGCGTTTTTTTAACGTGGTTTCCCCAGTAGGCCTAGTCCACGATTCCTCTGTTTAATAATAAATGACCCTCATGTTAGGTTCTGGTCCACAGTAACATTCAGCGACACTGAGCCTATTTCGTTGTAAACTGACTTTGACTGTTTCCACTGGTGACTCGTCCATCCACTTTCTATGGTGAATATTAGCTCGTTCTCTCGTTATAGAAGTTAATAATCACTATACTTGTTCAGACTTAATACAAGGCACCAGTTGGTCTCCATCGACTGCCATTAATAAAACATGAAGAGCTAAACGCTCCTTCGATTATTAAAATTTGGAAGTCTGTCATTTTCTTATGTTTCAAAATATGTCAACCATTTCAGTGTAATACATCTTGGTATTATTGCATGCCATATGTACTACGAACATTGTTGCTGTTCCTTCACCTCGGCAATAGTGTTACAGTAGTGTTTCTGATACTGTTAGAATTCATATATTTATTTTATCTCCCTTTTCGTGTTCTTTTTTGTATTCAGACATGTCTCAGAGTTGATTTTTAAGCGACGAGCGTTTGCTGAAACAAGTGGGAATTCTCCTCTTTATTTAGTCAGTAGGGTTACAACAATGCTATATTAGTTCACACACACATGATGGGGAGGGTATTGGAGGATAAAGTAGTCTCACAGTCAATGGAGGTCCAGTTATGGGTTCGTAACCTCCTCATTGACATGGCTGTGCTCCTGATACCTGCAACCGAGACTACACTTTGATGATCCCACTCTCTCTCTCACATACACACACACACACACACACACACAAACTCCCCATTAGACACACATGAATGGGAGGGTATTGAAGGATACAGCAGTCTCACAGCCAATGGGGGTCCAGTTATGGGAACGTAACCTCCTCACTGACATGGCTGTGCTCCTGATACCAGTGACCGAGACTGCTCTGTGATGATGTGCTATCACTCTCACCACCAGACACACATGATATCTGGTTAAAAAAACTAGACACTTACCGATTCTCAAAACACTTACTGGTCCTTATAGTCCAGTCGACAGGTTGGAAAAAGTGGGGTTAGGTGGAAAAAGATCGGAATTTAATTAAACTCTGGGATGTTGTTCAGGGATGGGTAATGAACATTTTCTCAAGTTTTGGACCTCGAGGACCCTGTGCGAAAAGAGGAGGGGGCAGGAAACTGCAAAAGTTTCGACCTTCCTCCGGTTTTTCTTCAATAACGTTTTTACCTTACGTCCTACGGCAAAATCATTCTTATGCTATTTTGTAGAGCGTTAAATTTCTTACAATGTTGACTAATCAAACATGTTTGAATGTCAATTCGTTACCGAGATATGGTGTTTCGAAAAAGATGTCATTTTTCAAAATTCGCTAAAATGCCCAAAAAATGCAGAATTCCACCTTATTTCTTCGTTTATACCCGAATTATGATGAAATTTTGTTGTAATAATGTATCCTGTTTACAATCACCAACATTGGAAACCCCCACCCCACCCCCGCTCCCCCTTCCCCCCACCCAACCCCAATTCACAAAAGCTAATTTTCTTCTGTGATGAAAGCCAACTATATTCACATCATGTTGTTATTGATATTAGTTACTTTTCGGATCGACCTCCCCCCTCTTCCCCCCCCCCCCCTCCACTACATAATTATATCCCAGGGCAGGTGAAATAGAATTGTTCGCTGATGATCGTTCTGAGACAGCATGTGGACATGAGACCAACCCGATTAGTGGGACAACATGGACATTGAAAAACTGCGTGCATGGTTTACTGAACACCCCCCATTCTTTCACATCCAGGGGATAGTTTCTCTGAGCACAGGAATCATTGGTCATGGCGAAGTGAACTGTCACTTAGCACGAGAGATAGGCATATCATGCACGAACAAAGTGGGGGGGGGGGGTGAAGAATTGAAACTGAAATGGAAGGATATGGTCGCGACTCTCGCTTCCGTTTCGTGCTCGTTGAAAATTGCTGGTAAAATATTAACTGTCAATCCCCTCACTCTCTTCCAGCCTGTCTGCATTGTCAAAAATCTGAAGAAGATCTTAAAAGAACTCTTGAAGTTTGAACTCGCACGCTTCCCTATGTCACTCTTCTCTGAGGAGGGAATGTACAAGGGAACGAAGTCTGCAATGTACTCACTCTTCACTCACATGGAGGAAGTCAACGTTGGCAACAGGAAATGTAACGTGATTGATGGAGAATACCTGTTACATAAAGTGGTGTGGAACATAACTCCCACAACCACATTCGAGATGCTGTGCTCTACGTACATCAACTACGTGCAGAGACACTTTGGTAGCAATGTGATTGTTGTGTTTGATGGATAACCCACTAACGCCGGCTATCAAGGCACCAAAGCCGCAGAACGAGCTCGCCGTTCTGCATTACAATCAGCAACCTAAGTCGTGTTCTCATCTACCAAGGTGACCATAGCACAAGAAAAGTTCTTGGCAAACGATCACAATAAGAGCGCATTCATTTCGATGTTGATGACACGAATGGCGGATGCTAGCATCGAAGTGAAGCAGGCATATGAGGACGCTGACGTGATGAACGTCAACACCGCCATATCCAAGGCCTGCGAATTCGACAGTCATCATTACTGCTGAAGATGTGGACATACTTATTCTGTTGACAGCATTAGGTATGGCCATAAAGAACATCTATCTTAAGAAAAGTGGAAGAGGCAGTGGTACCAGTGTCCTCTACTCGCCAAGTTCCTGCTCCTTTCCCCCCAAGGACATACTTTTCCTCCACGCAGTGAGTGGTTGTGATACCACGTCAGCACCGCATGGATTGGGGAGGAACAAAATTTGCAGCACATACATGAAGAATACCTCCCTATCTGCAGCAGTGGCTCCGTTTCTCACACCAAACGCTAGTCCTCAGCAGATCAGCGACGCTGGAGAAAAGTTCCTGGTAGCAGTTTATGGAGGCGACATTGACAATGACGACCTGCGGTACAGATTATTCACACGATCAGTGACGAAGGCTAAATTGCAATTAGCCTGCCTACCTCCAACAAGGGACGCTGCCAAGTACTACTCCCTCCGCACTTACCAGCAAGTACAGGCGTGGTTAGGCAATGAACTTCTCGCATCAGTTTGGGGCTGGAGCCTAACCACGCGAGGGGTACTACCAATCCCCACAACGAGAAATGTTGCGCCGGATAACATCCTCCAGATTGTTTTCTGCAAGTGCAGCAAAGGCTGTAGCACCGGAGCTTGCAGCTGCAAGAAAGCAGGCCCTAGGTGCTCAGCAATGTGCAAGCACTGCACAGGCCACTCCTGCTAAAATGCCCCCGCAACTGATTTGAACGTGGAGGACTCACCAGACATAGTCGACAAATACGATGACAGCGAGGACGTCATTAATAGCCTGATCACTCAGGAGGGCGACGAGCACTTAGAAGCAGAACCAATGGCTAAGATATCCTGACAGGAACTGTAATGAGTACAAATGAGTATCTACTATGATATGTACATGTATATATGAGTACCTTTCAATAATAATAATAATATCTCTATTCCATATAATGTATGCCTTGTGAATACCTTCATATTATTAATTACATTAATTTTTTCCACAAAAGGACTACGTCTTTTTTTTACCTGCCCTAGCATAATTATATAGTGGGAGGGGGTCGATCCGAAAAGTAACTAATATCAATAACAACATGATGTGAATGTGGTTGGCTCTCATCAGAGAAGAAATTTAGCTTTTGTGAATAGGGGTTGGGTGGGGGGAGCGGGGGGGGGGGGGGGGGTGGGGGGTGGGGGTTTCCAAAGTTGGTTATTGTAACTAGGAACCACAATTACAATAACATTTCATCATAATTTGGGTGTAACAGAAGAAATAAGGTGGAATTCTGCATTTTATTTTATTTTTGCGAATTTTGAAAAATGACATTTTTTCGAAGCGCCATATCTCGGTAACGAATTAACATACAAACATGTTTGAACAGTCAAAATCGTAGAAAATTTAACGCTATACAAAAAAGCACAAGAATGCTTTTGCCGTAGGACATAAGGGAAAAAAGTTATTGAGGACAAACCGGAGGAATGTCGAAACTTTTGCAGTTTCCTCCCCCCTCCTCTTTTCGCACAGGGTCCTCGAGGTCCAAAACTTCAGAAAATGTTAATTAACCATCCCTCAACAACATCCCAAAATTTCATTAAATTCCGCCCTTTATCTATCTGAAACTACCTTTCGACTGGGCTATTAGTCAATACTACCTCGCCGAAGATGCTCATGACTTGTGCTCTCCATCATTGCAGTTGGCGATACTGAGTGTTGAATCTATGAGACACAGATGTCAGTTGGTTCTTGTACGGTAGAGCAACAGAAGATTCGACAAGACACATGAGGATGTCCGCGATGACTTACACGATGATATACAGGGTCTTTCATATAAAGTAAGAACGGCAAGCGGCAGTTTTGTTATCCGATGTTGCGGTGGCCTTGGCCGAGCTTGTGGCGCGCCACGGTCCCCTGCTTTAAGCGTGTGTACAATCCTATATGAAATATTACCTGTTAAAAGATGCTGGATGTGTCGTCCTTCCTGGGTAATACAGGCATTGTATCTGGCAACCACATTCTGGCTGACGCGAGTGAGTTCTGCCACTGTAATGTTTCTGATATTTTATTTTATGTCTTTTATTGAGCATTGAGTCAGTAGTATCAAACTTATTTGCAATTATGTGAATCTGTGCTAGTGAAGGTGGCACTTCATAGGAAAATTACTGAACAAATGCATCACGTACCCGCCGAGCCGACTCGTACTTAAAATAAGTTTTACATACAAAAATACGATGTTGTAATGATAACTGTCTCAGGTTAACATCTGAGTTTAAGACTGGCGACTGAACACCTGCACGTTTATTGCAGGTCGAGTATGCACTATGCGCGCGCTTTCAATACTACAGCAGGGGGCCGTGACGCGCCACAATCTCGGTCAAGGCCACTGGAGCAACGGATTACAAATCCGCCGCTCGCCGTTCTTACTTTATATGAAAGACCCTGTACTGTGGTTAGCCTACTTTGATCTGCAATTCAGTAAATGCCATAGCCATTCGCTAGCATGAATCCTAATAGACGTGGATCAGACCAAGCAGGTTGGAAGTTTAACCTGGAAATTCACCGTAGCGTTGCTCGATGATTGGGTTATATCTTCGTCATTCATCCGCAGCCTATTATGCTGTATTTGGTAAGAATTTCGACGGTGTGCACATTCTGGCAGTTTACACCGGCGACATGTCATTTATGATACAGCTTCAAATCCCTCGCAAGGGAATTAGTTATGATAAGGTAGAATCGCTAAGGTTACGCGCTCATAGTTAGATACATGGTTTGTTGAGTTCGTACCACGGCCGACTAAGATTGTAGGTTGGTTCCTCAGTTTAGGGGCTGCGACAACGCGGTCATGTAGCTCCGTGTACTTTGGGTGTGTGTAGAATCTATCTGATAAACGGTGTTAATTGTGATGACAATATCAGTCTGTAATTCAGGTAAGGACTGCAGACGGTCAATTTCAAGTAGTAGTTCCTAATTTTGCTACCAAATACTACAGTCAACAACACCTAGCTGTGAACTAGGCTACTAGATGCCACCACAACCAGCAACTCGCAACGGACGTTGGAACTTCCCCTCCGAAGAAAAGCACACTGAGGGATTTTTAGCGCTCTTAGAAAATCCGACGACTTCGGCCGGCTTTGAACCCGCGACCTTGGACAGAGATGTTCAGCATGCTACCAGTTACGTCAACGAAGCCACTTCCCACAGAGTC
Organism: Meconema thalassinum; assembly: GCA_946902985.2. Classification (NCBI taxonomy): domain Eukaryota; kingdom Metazoa; phylum Arthropoda; class Insecta; order Orthoptera; family Tettigoniidae; genus Meconema; species Meconema thalassinum. The sequence goes on along the minus strand of OX336399.1, from coordinate 158,756,975 downwards.
AGATGGAGCGGCTTCGGTGGCGTAGTTGGTAGCATGTTGAGCTTCTATGCCCAAGATCGCGGGTTCAAACCCGGCCAAAGTCGTCGGATTTTTAAGAGCGTTAAAATCCCTCAGTATGCCTTCCTTCGGAGGGGAAGTAAAGCCGGCGGTCCCATGTCATAGATTTATGGCATGTTAAAGAACCTTCCACTAATTACACCTGTGTGAAGCTAAATTAACTTATAGGTTAAACAACGCTCTTAAAGTTCCTATGTTCGTCGCCAGGAGCCGACTGCGGTGGCGTCTAGTAGCCAAGTTCTGTACTAGTAGTTGTTGACGGTGGCGTTTGGTGGCAAAAGTCGGAACTATTTGAAACTCAATGTCTGCAGTCCTTATTGAATTAAAGAAAACAGATAACATCACATTTAACACCGGTATCAGACAGATTCTACACACATCCAAAGTACACGGGGCTACATGACCGCGTTGTCGCAGCCCCTACACTTAAGAACCAACCAACCAACAGATTCTACACACATCCAAAGTACACGGGGCTACATGACCGCGTTGTCGCAGCCCCTACACTTAAGAACCAACCAACCAACAGATCCTACACACATCCAAAGTACACGGGGCTACATGACCGCGTTGTCACAGCCCCTACACTTAAGAACCAACCAACAGATTCTACACACATCCAAAGTACACGGGCTACATGACTGCGATCTCGCATCCCCTAAACTGAGGAACCAACCTTTGCTCAAAGTCCATCACGTTCCCCTTGCTGTTCTGAATAAGTTATACCCTTAAATTATATTTAATTTGGTCCAAGTGAACATGGAACATGTGTACTTTAAGGGACATATTGCAACCCTTGAGTTTAAAGTTCTCAGGCATAGTGGAAATAAGCTCTTTGTAATGCTCAATTTTCTTATTTCCAAGGAAGCCATGGATCACTGCTTTAAGGCTGTACTATGCTTGCTTTTGTGGGTGTTGAGTAATTGTGTAAATTCTTCACTAGCCATTAGTTTCTTTATTTGAGTACTGATGAAAATAGCAGCTTTAATTTTAGCTTCTGACAATTTAGGAAAAAATCTTTAAATATTGAAAACCTTCAGAATCTTGACGAAGAGCCTTTACAAACTGCTTCATGGGGCCTAATTTTTATATGCAACGTTATTTATCAGTGCAAAAAGTACAAAAGTAAACTGATTCCTTCTTCTTCCTTCGAATAACCCATTTGGAGGGTGCGATGAATCAACGTTGGCTATTGTCCATTGTATTCAATTTCCGTTGTTTCCAAATTTCTTTCATCCTTCTAGAGTGACGATCTTTCTCCTCCTGAGTCCACTTTCTGCACGTTGGTTGTTTCTTCCTTTCCTGAAATTTTGCCTCTTGAATAGCTCCTCTGAATAGTGATCTGTTTGCTATTGTGTCTGTATGAATTTTGGCGTTTGTCAAATCTTTTTCAATTTCAATGAACCATGTGGGTTTGGATCTGTAACTAGTCAGTAAGTTGAAGATCTGTTTAGTTAGTCTACTATTTTCCATTCTATAGATGTGCCCAAAAAACTGTAATCTTCTCTTTCTCATTGCATCAGTTAATTTTTCACATTTCAAATATAACTCTCTATTTGGTCGTAACCTATATTTTGCGATGTTATTTCGTTTAGCTCCCAGTATTTTTCTCAGAATTCGTCTTTCAGTCTTCTCTAATTTGTCTAAATCACCAAATCTTGTTAATTTATTATAAATGGAGTTCTTGGTTACTATTCGATGTAGTGTGCCCTTTTAGCAAGAAATATGCCAATCACAGTATACCAGCGTAGCTCAATTCGGAATTTTCGGGGCAGCGGTAAGTTCCCCCACTCTGTGACTCACATATTTTGGATTAATTAGAGGATACACTTGCAAAAATAACAACAAAATCAACTCCTATTTTAACACATTTAATTAATCAAAATTATGGCGCTACAAACAATTAAACAATTAAATTACTGACCCATAATCATCTACTTGTTCCAAATGAACAAGGAATAATATAATAATAAAACAAATATTGTATTAAAACCTCTGGTTTCCATATAAACCAACAATTCCTAATTATTTTTACTTCCATAAAGCATCAACTGTGAGTTTCATATAACTCCGGGCTCTTTTGGCTCAATGCTTTCTATAATAATGGTGTCACTCTTTGTACACCTCAAATACTACTTTTTATATTTCTTAATCATCAAACAAATGTATAATTACATTTAAAATTACATGTTAATTTTCTAACTCAATATTTGGGCATTTTCACATATTTTCAGATGTTATCATCCCTCTCTAGTATTACAAATACATTAAGGTAATCAGGAAATTACTTGTGTACTCCAGAGTATGAAGATACTTGACACAGTCAAAAAACTATGGTTACTCCCGAAACCTAGTTGCCTTCAATTTACTCGTGGAATCCTACTTCCATACAACATTACAATAGGGATTGTTATTTATTTCTTACGTCTTATAAGACCATTATCACATAAAAAAAACTAAGATCTGAACAGGCAAGCGGAAATATCAATCTACAAGGACCTCGGTTCAACGCCCGGGCCGTTAACAACTTTAAACACTCCTGGTGTATTCATTACTCCTTACAAGACGGCCTCCAGACACCCTCCTACACCAAGGGTCCGGCCGTGAAACTTGAGAGTTATTTATGACTATGCGGGATCCCTCCCGTCTAGCCCAGGCTAGAGCTCTCTTTAAATGCTTTAAAAACACAAACCTTTCATTCTAAGTTCTTTGGAGACCTGGCATTATACTCTTCGTGTACATACAACAATATTATTGGGCTCATAAACCACATTCGTAATCTTGGCGTTTATTAATTATGAAAGGTCCTCATTGATTGTTGAAGAGTAATTAACGACGAATAATAAAGGGGCTTTCAAAATAAGAGGATTCTGAGTTCGAATCTCTTCACATGCCTCGGGAACCTTTCCCATATAGAGGACTATACAAAATGCGATTTAGGGTCAGCCTATAGCTATAAGACCTACGCTCAATACCATACATTTGCTCCCTTTCAATAACATACACAATGCCTCGTGATACTACGTCACAACTAGAGGACTTATACCAATTCTCAATTCGCTACAATCAACTACCTCTCATAAGTAATTTACCACGTACATTAACTTTTACGCGTTCCTAGCGTGAGATTTTACTTTAATTGCGCTCCTTTTGCGCTATGCATTTTTTAAGCCTAGCGTCATCCAAAGAACTGATAATATCATATTAACAATTGATACACATTTCCATTTTTATATTATTCTTTTCCTTTGACCATAACTTTCTCTATTCCAAGAACATGCTTTTAAACATCATGTCTATACTTTTTATTAAGGCTCTAACGCTCTTATGTTCACATCCATTAATTTGATCTTTATTTAATATTTCCTTACTTGGTTATTATTATTATCATTTCATATCTTTATTCTTTACACAAGCTCAAAAGCTATTTCTTTCATATTTCAAATTTACTTTTATTTAAATATCTTTCATGATAATTATTAAATTTTCGCTTGCTCTTATGACATTCGTCAAATACATTAACATTTTATATATTTCCTCTACTGGATTTATTCTTTACATAATTATTTATAGTTTCTCAAATTTCTATTTTTGTTCAGATCGCGTTCTTGTTTATTCAGTATTTATTTATTTAAACACATCCCTTTTACTCAAAAACTCCGGTGGATTTGTACACAATCATTCCCTGACACCAAAATATAATGAAATTCATTACTCACATGTTATTAAGATCGTCTCATGACCTTTATCCTTGTGCGGTGTTTCATTTTGGCCCACTTTAAAATTTACTCCATGTTATAGAAATTCATCTTATGTATAAACACTTCTTGACACATATTTAATACACTAAACATTGACGACATTTTTAATACACTGGTGTATTCCCTTTAGAACACACAATAAACACTAAAAATATTATTTTTACACACAATCTTGATCGATTTACACTTCACAACTTTCGATCACTAGGCCGTATTTTCTTAGCCTATCACACGTGACTTCTTAATCTCCCGTTTCCAAGGGTGAAATTTATTCAATGTCGGCTTCCTATCCTGCAGAATACGAAAGTCTCGAAACATCTACTTTTCCCTGGAATCCTAATTCTTCGAATCCTATTCTGGATGACCGGCTATTTCTCTAGCTTGAACGGCTTCCCCTTTTAGATCTAGTTTATCGATCCTAGTGAAAGTCTGTTCAGATCGAGGTCCCCTCGATAATCTATCGATGATCGATGGATTTATTTTATAGCAGCTAGTACTTCTCAAGTCTAGTGCTTTAGAATAGTTCGTCTGCTTTCTGGAGATAATGTCTATAGTCTCCGTTCTTCTTTATTTAATCGGTTCTAGCACTCCTACTTTTCTGAGCTACGTTGCGAACCTTACTCTGTTTTCCCTAGTTGGGTTCTTTAATTTAGATAACTGTTTATCTTCCTATTACGGTACTTCCGTACGTTATGATATATTCGGTCGTTTATTTAAAGACCTATCGCCTTAAGTCCAACGTTCGCAGCCTGCTCTGACTATATTTTACGAACTTTTCACTGTAAACTTGTGTACTGTCGGACCTAAATCCTGTAACTAGGATTTTCCTATTTTTTCAACACGGCGATACTTTAATATTTCTTCTTTACAACTCCCTATGGAGGCAAGCAAGTTGTTAATACTGCGACGCCTATGGCTATCGGATATTAATTCTGCGGTGTAATACAGCGTTTCTCCCCTCAAGGAGTACTGGTAAACTGTCTTCGATGTGACGCAGAGTGACGCCCCACACGGCTGTATGAATACTGATGCGTAGCAACGCCCCCCTCGGGCTGTTTGGAACTGCTTGTACTGATGCGTAGTAACACCCCCTCACGGGTTGTCAGAATAACTGCATGTGCTGTGATGTAGCCTTACGCCCCCTCACGGGCTGTCGGAATGACTGCATTGACTGTTGATGCTCCAGCGTCACGCCCCCCTGGACGGACTAATACTGCATGTGATGTAGCCTTACGCCCCCTCGGGCTGTTCGGAACTGCATATACTGTTGATGCTCCAGCGTCGCGTCCCCCTGGACGGACTAATACTGCATGTGATGTAGCCTTACGCCCCCTCGGGCTGTTCGAAACTGCATGTTTGGCTTGGTGATGCCAGGAGCTTTATACTATTTCGCTACAAAAAGATAAGACTCTAGCCCTTTCCGTGGCCAACTTTTAAAATAATGGTTGCACAATTATAAAAATTATACCTTCCGAAAGTTCGTCTTCTCAATGTCAAATAATCTCATTGCGCATAAGAATCGATCGTGCAATTCGGAGATATTAATTAATTTCTCGTCCTCAACTGTGTGGGTGTTGCTGTTCTTTTGCATTCTCCCCTCTCTACAGGCCTTGGTAAATCCCCGATGACGTCTACTTGCGTTTGCAGTTTTCTCCTGTGCAATTATTAAAGGGTTTTTCTTTACACAAAAATCTGACTGCATTGACTGTTGATGCTCCAGCGTCACGCCCCCCTGGACGGACTAATACTGCATGTGATGTAGCCTTACGCCCCCTCGGGCTGTTCGGAACTGCATATACTGTTGATGCTCCAGCGTTTACTTATTTTTATACTCGTAAACGGGTTAAATTTAATTATTCTTCTTCTGGCGCATAGGCGGTGTTGTCGTTTTTCAGCAAGCTAAGCTCGATTTCCGAGTCAGGCTTCCTTGTCTAACAGTGGGAATTTTCCACTCGGTTATTAATACTCATGACTAGCTCCCTTCTGAATGTCAAGAGGGGTGATCTCATCTCTCGAACACCTGGTCCACGCCTCTTGCACAACGTTAGGCTAGCATCCTAGCTTGATCTTTCTCTAAGTTACAGTAGAAACTGTACGTTTCTTTCATTTCTTCCCCAAATACATGGATTCGACCTCCTTGGACCCTATGGCACATGGGTTCAGTAGACAGTCAGAATATATGCATTAAATAATAGACTCAACCCAAAATGTATTGTTTGTCAGGGGCGTATATAAGAGGGGTGCTGAGGGGGCTCCAGCCTCCCCGAAAAAAAAGCCATTAAAAATTAAGAACGTTTTGTTTTGGTAAGAGCATAAAATAATGGTAAATTTGGTTGTACCCTAATCTTAACTTATTGGCTGAGTTATAAACAATATTAAGATTGAAATTAGACTAACTCGTGGTGTAGTGGCTAGCATTCTTGGCTGCCACCCCGGAAGTCCAAATTCGATTCGCGGCTCTGCCAAGAAATTTTAATTCTAGACTGAGGGCTGAAACGGGGTACACTCAGCCTTGTGAGGCAAAACTGTGAATTCCACAGTACGGTACCTACTTTTGAGAAATAAATTATCAACTTGTAAAAAAAACTTTTTACCTTTCTGCTTAGTAAATTGACAAATATTTAGATATTTGCCATTCATACCCCATAGATCATAATAGAAAATTCATTAAGTATAAAATTTTATTTGTGTGTTGTGTTGTATTTTACAACTTTTTTTTGTATTGCCAGTAATTGTAGGCTATATACACTTTGAATCTTATCTAAAATAATTACATAAAGTTATATGCTCTAAGATATTGGTTGATATTTCTGGGTATTTTGCGGTGACAATCCCCTGAGAATACTCACAATTTTCCAGGATAGCCAGCCCCCCCCTCCCCCCCAATGTATATACGCCCCTGTTGTTTGTTGACTTGTGTAATCAATTGTATTAATAATACTCCCGCCCTAATCTCTGGCTATCCGGGATTTGGAACATAGAGTATTTTATTCTATTATATTCCAATATATGTGTTCGTTTTTATTTCCAGACACCAAGGTTAGATCATGGTTTGATGACATCACAATCAGAAGATCTTCGGCAAGACCAGTTCGAGGAACATGTGGGAAACATCAATGATGACAGTCAGATGATCGCTGTCATTACACAACACGACTGGATCTTACTGGCCACAGCCATTGACAGAATTTCCTTCCTAGTGTACTGCTTTCTCTTTATAGTTTTCGCAATGGCTTTCTCAATTTAGATAAGTCCTTCCTTAACTGTAACCGCCTGCTGCACATCCTCGTCCGACAGGAGTCGTCGTCCCTTCAAGACCTTTTCTAAGGAACCGAAGGAGTGATAATCGCATGGGGAGAGATCAAGCGGGTGGGAACTCTGCGTCCGTCGGGTCTTCGGCCGGAGTCCGGATGAGGATGGGTGGACGCCTCGGATACTGCGGGTCGTACCACCATTCTTCTTCGTCGTCTTGCTCCTCCAACTGGAAGTCGTCTGTAGCTGTTGCTTCGGCGGGGGTGCCCGCTCCTTCTCCTGGTCTGTCATCCCTTCAAGACCTTTTCTAAGGGACCGAAGGAGTGGTAATCGCATGGGGATAGATCAAGACTATACGGCGGATGCTCGATTGTCTCCGGTTTGAGTTGGTGTATCTTCTGCGTTAACACCTTTGCGGTAAAGGGACATGCGTTATCATGAAACAGCAGCACCCCTTGTCACAGTTTTCCAGGACGTTTCACCTTAATTACACGCCGTAAATTCTCCAGTATAATAATAATAATAATAATAATAATAATAATAATAATAATAATAATAATAATAATAATATCGTATGGCCTCGGGTGCCGGGTGCAAGCTTTGTTATTTGACACCCAGAGGGTAGCTTGCATGTCGAATTTCGTTGTTCCTTGAAGCACTATGAAAGTCAAGGAGGTTAGATATCTAAGCTCCTTGAACACTAGAGCGCTTTCTAGTAGAGAAGTGAGGAACTTTTTGTTGGTGGAAAATCCCGAGATTAATTTTGCCATTATAAACACGGCCTACTGAATTCAAATGGGTTCTTTGACATGCCAAAATCGTATGACATGCGTGTCGTAATTTTTGCCGCCTTTCGAAAATCACTTACCACGGCCAGGAGCGAACCTGAAAGCTTGGGGTTAGTAGACCGACACGATAACCACTCACCCACCGTGGCAAGCTTTTTCTCCAGTGTTCACATATAGCTTCAATTCACTTGTAAAATTAATTATAAGGGCTGGTCAAAAGGTTTCCGTTTGATGGCCGTCGAGTCCAGCATCGGTTTGCATAGAGGCTCTCACCCCATCGACGCACCAGGTTGAAGATCGCTGTGTGGTAGAAAAATCATGTCATGCTGCAAGAAAAAGTCCGTATCACCTGCTGCACATCCTCGTCCGACAGGAATCGTCAAACCGTCAAGGTCTTTTTTTAAGGGACCGAAGACGTGATAATCGCATGGGGAACTTGAAATTTTCAAAACCACTTTATCACATATTCACGAAAAAATGTTGTTATAAGCTAAGCTTTTATACATCTTATTTTTTCAAAAATTAATATCATAATTTATGATGTAATTAATTTTTCATTTTGTAACAAACTACAACCCTAATGTACTATGCGTAATATGGTTCCATTTACTGTAATTGATATTCATTAAATAAATAAATAATCGCATGGGGAATGATCAGGACTATAGGGAGGTTGCTCGAGTGTCTCCTATTTGAATTGGCTTACTTGCTGCGTTACGACCTTTGCGGTAAAGGGACATGCGTTAACATGAAGCAGCAGCACTCCTTGTCGCAGTTTTCCCGGACGTTTCACCTTCATTGATAACGTTTTAAAGGGCTAGGGTTCCGCCTGAATCAATACTTTATTGAAAATGATCACTATGTGGTCATTATAAAATGGTACGGTACATGTTTCGAGGACTAATATATATTTTTGTACCCTTCATCAGCCAATATTAATCATTAAAAGAGAATATTATTTGAATAGCGAAGCACTTGGCCTGTTTGCCATCTCTTGATGAATACAGTACATTTGCATTTGTCAGTTGGCACAGGCTAGAGTAAAAGGTGGCTTTTCACCGATGTCTCAGTCTCACTCATGGTTGTGATTATATGGAAGCTACTGAGGTATGGGTGGTGCTTAGTAATGGCATTCGGGGCACAGTCAGTGCCTGTGAATGCTGTGAAAGGTTCTACTCGTAGGGTTAGGACTACTGTTCTGACTCAGTGGGGAAAGCAATGGCAAACTACCTCACTCCTGGTCTTGCCTAGAACGCCTCAAAATAGCGCTGCCTTGGGTTTTTGTGGGTATCTACTCACATAACGTAACGGCGTGCTTTTTGAGGATCCAACCAGCCTTCGGGCTGACTACCTAACAGACAGCGTAGCACTAAAATGTTAATATTCATTGAACCTAATATTGTGCACCATATAGATATAGAAGAATTAAGGTATTTGAAGTGATATTTATACGCCGCAATTTCTCCAGTGTTGCGTAGTACCGTTCCCCAGTGATGGAGACACCAGGTTCCTTGGCAGGCGCGGGTCTAGAGTTTGGCTTTGGAGAGGGGGGTCACAGAATCGAAATTGTTAAGAAAAATGGTATCACTAACAACGCAATCACAAAATAACCAAACGTACAAAACCAGACCAATTCTGTGCAAGCTACATGGATAGAATTTTATGCGTTTAGCGCACCAAACATATTCGTACAAATTGCAACGGCGTGTTTTGCGACTTTTACATCGAGCTTCGACAAAAGTATCAAGGTACGTTACAGTTTCGGCAAGTCGAGTTGGTACCGACAAAGGGAGAAGGTCACAGTTTAAATTGCCAACCAAGCCTGCAGTTTGGGCGTCGGCAACATTTTTTGGTGCGGAAAAAGCCCCAAATTCCTATCCGTGCATTGCTGCACATTCATCGTGACATCACTATAAACATCGATTCGGTAGTCACAAGGTTTGCTAAACAAAATAGACGAGTTGATTTTGTTATATAAATAATCGTTTTTATATAACAGGTATGAAGTTGTAAATATGTACAGTTGTAACAGAACATAATAATTGCAATCAAGATATTTTCAGTATTGAATACAATTTTAAAAAAAACTTTTTTTCTGTTAAAATTCGTTAAGTTTCATTTGTCTGGTTATTGTGTTTTCGTTTTTTGAGTTTGCAAAAAAAATGGTCTCTGTTGGGGTAGGGGTCATGACCCCCGTGACCCCCCCCCCCCTCCTTGAATCCGCGCCTGTTCCTTGGAATCAATAAACAATGGGCCCCGATAGCCATAGAACAGGGTGAGCATCACCTTTCCAGCAGGTGGTTGGCTCTTGAACTCGTTGGGACGAAGAGGCAATGGATGACACACTGCATCGTCAACGCTTTCGATTCTGGTTCCCAGTGGTAGCACCAGCTTTCGTCACCTGCAACAATGCACTCCAGGAACGTGTTGGCTTCAACATTGAAACGCTGCAGGTGCTGCGCACAAACAGCCATCCTTTCGGTATCAACTGGCTGCACCGTAGGGTTGCCAGACGTTCCGTTTTGACCGGAAAAATTCCGTTTTTCCTTGTTTTGTGCCGCGTTCCGTTTTAATCTTTAACGGAACGCCAAATATTCCGTTTTTTGGTTAATTTGATAATATATTCAATTTTGCACATTTTCAGTATTGAATAAAATTTAAAAAAACTGTTTTTCTGTTAAAATTCGTTAAGTTTTATTTGTCTGGTTATTGTGTTTTCGTTTTTTGAGTTTTTACATTTTTACATGCACCAATTTTCTTCAGAATTGATTGTAATATCTAGCTTGTTTTCTGGCGGTACAGATAAAAGTTTGAAAGAGAAAATCATTTCTATGACCAACTGATGAAGAAATGTGCTAAGCGGTTTTCGACCATAACCTAAGGTTAATGAGTTCCAAGAGACTACACATGCTAAATCTAGTGTCAAGATAAAACACAAGGAAATTTTCATAACAATATTATTGAAGATCTAAAACATTACAAGTTAGATAATGGCAATGAATAAATTAAATTAATTAAATAAATTAAATTACATATTAAATACAGATGTGTGAATATATGAGCGAGGAACCTGAACAAATGTGACATCACATAATGTCTTAATGATACCACAAGGTATAACCCAAATTAAGAAAATTAACAGACATCCCTTTAATTAAATTTCCAGAAATTACCTTATATGTCCGTAATGGATCAAGCTGAACGACATAGGTTCAATAAAATATTAATTATCCACTCAAGTATAGAATCTTCCAATTATTTATCAGAGCAGTAGAATATTGCGAATCTAACATGTCTTCCCATATTAAGAACAAATTTATATATAAAAGGGAGGAACAAGTACCAACAGAATAACCAAACATAATATAAACGACCTCCAATCTAGAAGGGGGACAGGTTATCACTTGAAAGTTGGTAGACAAATTTATATTAACCTAACTTCACGTTACACATATTTTTGCATGTTGACACTTCAAAACATTTAAGGACTTAGCTTTTCCAGAGACGGTCCGACGATCTCGTCGACAGCTTCAAAATACATGTGTATATATTTTCATGCTACAACCAGGTCTCCATTTGAATAAGCATGACAAATAGAATTGAGAGCGAGAACGTTGTACTCATATTTATATATAATTTCCGAACTTCATTTCAAAACAGTTTTGCGTCGTACAGATTTTAAACCAGACATCATGGTTCTCGATTTTTATCTCATCAAATTAAACAAATCTCTGACGTATTGTGCCCGTTTAGACCGGAGTCCGCACGACCACATATGCATTTTACCAAGAATCAGTCAGCACGAGAGTCAAAATATCCCGGGGCGCCAGATGGGTTAAAGCTAATCGCAAAAAAAGCGACATCAAATAAAAAAAATGCTTTACTGATTTTTGGCTCAATGCAACAATAAGGATAGAAGGAGATTTGACTGGGCATAACACAACATGTAAAATTATCTCATTTTATTCTAAGTTTTAAAATTGACTGCAAAAAGATGCTCAAGGTAACATCATTCCAGTGCGACGGCACACACTACTATTTACACAATGTACAGAAATTTTCCAACACATTGAACAATTGTCTTTGGAGACACAAGTCTTATTATCAGTCCTGTAGACTGTGTTCCAAAATTATATCAATTATTTACGAGGAAATCCAGTTCAAATTAAATTGTCTTTACTGGAAATATTGTAGTTCACTGGTTGAATTTCTAACATGATATTAACACTCGTAGAAATTCTCACTGTTTATAATAGTTTATAGAAATTTTTAACTTCCACTTATTTTTCCAGTTTCAAAAATATTGTCAAAAATATTATCTTTGACCCAACACTAATTATGTACACATATTAATAACAACATCTGAAAAGTATTTGACCCTTGAGCATAGCATCGAAGAACTGTGCGAAGCACAACAAAATTTATTATTCTTCCAAAATTAAACATTTCGAGAAGTGACTCGATTATGAACTTCAAATTCCAAAGAAATATGATTTCTGAATCATCAGCTTGATCAAAAAAAATTGTTGAACCATTCAACTATCCGATTTTCCACTTGGAATTATTATTAAGAAAAATATTTATATTTGTTGCTATTTTAGTAACTTTCACAACTTGCAATTCTTGAACAGAATGCGGAAATAAGAATTGTAGCTTTATAATAAATTCATTTAGTTCATGACAATAGGATTGAAAACATCCTTTAAGTAATTCGTGGATACAGAATTATTTTTTAATTGGCAGTGGCCCATTCAATTATTTGTGTAAGAACACAATATCCCAACAACAACGGCAAAGGTCTTCCTCTGAAGAAGAATAAAAATTTATCATGACAAAACCGGGTTCTAGAAAATCCAAAGTATTAATGGAATACGTAAACAAGTTTGAAATAATTACTGATGGTTTGGTCATTCATTCGACGAAATGTGTGGTTCCAATACTCCTCCTATAAACCTGAGCCATCGAACCTGCTATTTGATTGATGCTCAAAAAAAAAACCTCCTCATTCCTGCGACTTAAACATGCGCACCTGGGAATGGCATTTCAACTACTCCACACACATAAATTTTCTTCCCAAAATTTATACAATAAATCAAGCCTCTGCTTGTTATCAAAACTGGAAGATCTATAAACTTACAAGTTTATTTTATTTTACCATTCAGTTCAAACCGTGAAGTTACCACACTTGTGATATTCTCTATTTCACTTTCGAATGTGTGCCTACGTCATGATTTTATATAAACACAAAAAAAAAAAAAAATCCTAATTGATACAAATATCATTGGCTTCCTGTTTCATGCATTTCCGTGTTATCTGAAAAATATACTTTGCTCAATGCAAATATTAACTGTTCAACCAGAACTATTATGTTGGTGGAATACGGGCTTGCGCTATCCACTAGCTTTCGGAAAATCACCTGTTCCAAACTAGGAATGATTAAACTAATCCTTAAGCTCTCTCTCAACGAATGTGATTATTAGAAAATGTAAGATCCAATAATTATTTAGAAAAATTATGAAAATTATTATTATTATTATTGGATTATTATTGTTATTATTTCCTTAAATATGTTTAATTATTATTTCCTTATGTGAAAAAACCACATGTTCGACTCTTCGAATATGGACAAAATATCAATTCCTCAACAAAAATAAATATTAACTTCTACAGTTATATCGGCTGATTACCGTGATTCTCAAACAAAATGAACATTCAAATAAATGCTCGGTATGCTCGGTCATCGATCCTAAACTGTTCTGAGTGCTGAAAATACTCAGAATAACCCTAATGTGTCTTGCGTAAATCAATGCAAGATTTAAATACAAAGAAAAAAAATGTGTTGGTCATCTGCAGAAAATGAGTTTGTTCCAATTAGCTAGGCGTAATATAAAAGTCAAATGTGGCTTACATTTCTCGTTGGTCTTGAAGCGTAGTGAACCTGGTCTGTACCAGATTTATCCAAATACATGCCCTATTGGACACGCACGTCTAATCCTTGTATCGGCCGCCATTATATACCCACAATCTGTCTAGCACGACGTAGTGGAAATATTTCTTGAAGTTTGAAGTAACTGCTGATCCATTTTAATATTGACTTCAATTAAATCCATAGCAGTTCGCTTAAATGGGGTCAGATCCAAATGATCTCTTCTCAAAAGCGTCAGTTGTAACATAACTCACGGTAATCTTTTCAGTACAGGAAAACACTGATAGTCTAAAACAATCAACGGCTGTTCTGAAGATCGTTCCCTGGGCATGGCTTCACACCATCTATCATCCGCGAAGCAACACATAGTTTCCCTTTGTCGGCTAATGAACAACACCGTGATAGACTGGCCTTCAATATACTGAAAGATCTGAGTGGTTATTTAGTTACAATTTGTGAAACTGACAAGTTGGATTAAAATATCCAAGTATTGAATTATTGTTACTGGACTGTGACAGAATAATATCTAGACAAAGTCTAGCATATGTCCATATAGAAACAAAGTGTTTCACCAATGTCCGTAAAAAATAACAATCACCTTAGTGATTCCCTCTACCGGAAACTTACTACGTTCCCCACGTATCGTAGCACTTTTGTGACTATCACAATTCAAAGATATCTTCTGCGTAGATTCGGCAACCATGTGCCTTGGCTCGACGTAGCAGCAGCACCTTGTCCTACAAGAGCTTGGTTTGAAGTGAGCTGTTTATGCTTGGGCCGAGCGGCTTTTATACAAAACGGTCGGCTCCACGCTGGATCACGCTGAAATCTGTAAATCCTCATATCTCCGGTGTCTCTGGTCTGATTCACTTGAGACTAAGTGCATCCTCTTTCATTTGGCCGTGCCAGGAATCTGATCCAAGTATCAAGTCTCTACTCCATGGCTAAGTATTTAATCACCAAATAGTCTCGACCTCTGCTACTATTTGCCACGTCACTAAACATCTTCTTGGCTGCATAAAGTTTCCATTTCAATCTAGAAGGAAAGGAGCGCGATATTCAAATATCTCAACTTTCAAAAGCGGCTGTAGCCTTTCCCTTGATACCTAGGTGTCTGAATCTTGGAATACCCATTCCTAGAATTGGGCACATACACCCCACACCTAGCAAAAAAAATTGAATTTTTTTTTATTTTTCCTATCTACTCATTAAATCATCTGGTTCTTGAATAATAAATCTTCAAATTCGCTGCATTATAAATTCCCACGTTGTTACCAGTTCGTGTATTGGCGATTTTATAGCCTCCATTGTTGTTCACTTCCACAACACGATAGGGTCCATCGTAAAGGCTTGCAAACTTCGAGTACACTCGATTTTGCACGTTGGAGGGTGTAGTTTTTTTTTACTAAAACAAGAGTTCCTGCGCGCAAGGGTCTGCGAAAACGCTTTCCTCTCACTCTGCGCTCTCTTTTCTCAGCTTGGCTCCTCAACTTGTCTAAAGCTAGAGTCTCCCTCCTCTGACGACTAGGTTCAATCTCGGGTGGAATAGAGATGATTCGATCCCATAATCTTGTTGGTTTAATTCCATGATGAAGCAACATGGGAATTTGTCCAGTACTCTCATGAATCGTAGAGTTGATGGATTCGGATGCTAAAGAGAGAACATCCATCCATTTCCAATGCTCATTTGGACAATAGAGGCGGCAAAATTTAGATATTTCAGCCATCACGCGTTCTGCTGGATTGCTTACAGGATGTCTGATAGAACAAAACAATTGTCTAATCCCAAGATTATTCATGACGGCCCTGAATTCTAAAGATGTAAATAGGGGTTCGTGATCTGATAAAAGGAATTCCGGTTTGCCTGCTTCCGGAATTACGCTGTCTCTAATTCTCTTCGCACAATATTTTGCGTTTGCCTTCTGAATTGGGTTTAACATAGTGTATTTGCTGAAAACATCTATGGTCACCAGAATATATCGGTTACCTCTTTTAGACTTAGGGAGAGGACCATAAAGATCAGTCGCAAAGATTTCACAAGGCTTAGAAGGAATAATAGGCCTTGGTAATTCTCTCAATAATTTAGAATTATATTTACTCCTTTGGCATAAGTCGCACTCCCGAACAGTGTTCCTGACATTTTGTCGCATTCGCTCCCATGAAAATTTCTCTTGTATCAAGTTGACTGTCTTATCTACTCCAGCATGACCTGCCATTCGATGCGCCATCCAAAAAATGGGTGTTTGCATTCGTGGAGGCACCACTACCCTCAGCTTCGTATGGTCGGGATCTGCAAACCTGTAGACTAGACCATCTAACATCAAATAATCTCTTGAAATTCTTTCAGTTTCCACAAAATCATCGTCATTGGGATCCATATCTCCCTGTAGAAAACGAAAAATGTTCTAAGACGTCGGTCTCTCCTCTGGGATAAATGTAACAATCTTAACCTTCTTAAGGTATCCTTATCCTCATGCGTCAGGTTAACTTGAAAAACCTTGGATGTAGACTCCATTGCTCTACTCAATAAATCGGCCCCAATGTTCAACTTTCCAGGAGTGTGTTCGATAACTAGGTTGAATTGTGGAATAAAAAGTGACCATCTAGTTATTCTATCACTGGCAAAGTATGTTCTTAAGATAAACTCCAATGCATGGTGATCAGTCCTCACAATTACTGAATGTCCAATTAACATTTTCTTCCAAGACTCCAACGCGAAGATTACAGCAAGGGCTTCTAACTCTGTGGTGTAATAGTTCCTTTCTGATGGACGAAGTTTCCTGCTTATGAAAGCCAGGTAATATCTCCTGTGATCGTCATCTTCTTGAAGAAGAATAGCTCCAATCCCTACGGTGGATGCATCGGATTCTATGATGAAATTCTTGGTGAAGTCTGGATACCCTAATTTCACACTGTTTACCAATAACCTCTTGGCATCTTGAAATGATTGTTCGCAATCTTCATTCCATTTCCAATTGTTTCCCTTTTTTAATAATTCCTGCAAGGGAGCAACTGTCTTGGTGAAGCTTGGACAATGCCCTGCAAAGAATTGTCATGTTCCGAGAAAACTGCGGACATTCTTCACCCTAGTAGGTCTAGGGAAATTCGCAATCGCTTGTATCTTTGTCTCATTGGGACGGTATCCTTCACCATCTAAAATATGGCCCAAAAATTTTATTTCCTTCTGAAGGAACAGAAATTTTCGAAGGTTTACTTTAAAGTTCGCTTTTCTTAAATCTGCGAATAACATCTGAAGATGTATCAAATGTTCCTCCTTAGTCTCAGATGCGATTAGGATATCGTCTATGTAACGAATCGCTATCTCTTTTACTTCAGGACTCAAATTTTGTTCCAGTGCTCTGATCAAAACAGATCCAGATGTTTTGATCCCAAATGGTAGACGGCGGAATACATATGTCTGTTGGTCAAACATAAACCCTGTAAACTTTTTGGAATCTTCACTAAGCCTAATGTGGTGGTAGGACGAAGTGAGATCAATGTTAGAGAACCAGATCTTGCCCTGGAATTTCCTTAACAGTTCCCTAATGATTGGTGGTCTGTCATACTCTGGCAGTAATCTTGAATTCAAATTTCGCGCGTCTAAACACAGTCTCAGACGTCCATCCGGCTTAGACACTACTGCTAATGGATTGACATAAGAGGTAGTGTACTTTTCAATCACATTGTTACCTTCCATCTCTTTGATAAGCACTTTTACCTTTTCTCGATGCTTTTCCGCTACCGGATACAATTTAGCATGGAAAGGTGCATCATCAGTTACACGAATTCGATATTCAAAATCTTTAATTTCACCAGGTTTAATATCAAAAATATCATGGTACTCTTCCAAAATTTTCCCTAGCTCTGGGGACCCCTTCTCAGTGTAGGCTTCTTTTCCTTCAGCTTCCCGAAAAATCAGAGACCATTGAGTGTCTCCCTCGATGTCTTCCTCTTCCTTTCCCTCGAAGTTTATCTCTTCGGTATACTGGAATCTGACCGTCTCTGTTTTCATGTCTATCACGGCTCGATATTTCTGGATGAAATCCGCTCCCAAGATCATGTCAAAAGCCATGTCCTTCATTACTACAAACACATGTCGGAAATCATGTCCTCCAATAGTAACACATAAGTATAATTGTGTTTTACACAGAGATATTTTGTTGGGTATTATTCCTTGGATTTTCAATTCCTGATACTGGAATCTCTTCTAAATTCTCTTTGATCTTCCACAGAATATAAAGCTTCTCGCTCACAAGACAAAGCATAGCCCCAGTATCAATTAAAGTATCGACAGGCATGCCGAATACTTCGCATGATATGATTGGTAGTTTAATTCTTGTACCCATTTCTTTCCGTTCGTCATTATGTTGAATTGAATCATCATCCTCTGTTTGCCATTTAATAATCCTGGAAGTGAAAATGTTTAAAATTCTATCTCCTACTGTGAATTCGAAGTTTTTTTTCATTCCCCCGGGATTGCTGTGTTCCCGATGGACCTGGTTCATTGGACTTCTGTTCCAAGAACTGCGAGTTTTCTTAGTGTCTTTCTTCCAAGATCTTCCTCGTCTCCTTATTGAACTCTTCATTGGACTGACGAGTGTTCTCATTCCCTCTGTTTTTGTAGTTATTGTTTCTACCATAGTACCTTCTTTCCTGGTATCTTCCTTGATTATTCCTTGGCTCTCTCCATCGATTGCCATATCGATATCCACCCTTTAGTCTCGCATAAGGCTTGTAACTGTATCTATTAGTGTTCTGATTCCATCCTCTTTTTTCAGGCTCTTCCCTCGGCGTTTTCTCTTCTCGCCCCTCTCGAATCTCTCGAGGTGTTTGGGAATAACTGTCGGCCATAACAGTGTACACAGCGTTGCCATTCTTTCCTCCCTTCTGGTTGCAGAATTGAGCGTTCGTGTGATCAAGTTTCTGCAATACCTCGTCAAATTGCTCCATATTATAAATGTCAGCAGCGATCAAAGTTCTTTGGACTTCTGCTGGAAACTGACGTATTAATGCAGTAATTAATTCATTATCTGGCATCGGCGGATCTAAATGTTGAAGTTTAGAAAGCTGTCCAGAAAAGTACGAAGAGTATCGAGTAGGTTGTGACGTCGAAAATCTCTTCGAATATAATTTTGCTCTGACTTGCTGTTGGGTTTCCGGGGACCAAAACTTTTTCAATAACCCACGGGAAAACTCCTCAAAATTGGTGAGAGTGGACCTGAATGCTCTAAACCAGAGAAGTGCGGGCCCTTCCAAAAATTTCCCTATCACTCGGATTTGTCTTTCCTTAGGGATTTTGGAATCTTTAAGGTAATCACCTGCTTCTCTCAAGAATTCTACGGGTGTCACAGAATCTCGCACTGAAAATTTAGAAGGCTTATCCTCTACATTCTTGAATACAGTTATGGGGTTGGATTGAAATACTGTCCTGGCCTCATCCTGTCTTTGACTATCATTTCCTCTAGCTGCTCCTAGGTTTACCTGTATCTGTTCTTCTCCTCTTATAATTGGCATTTTCAACAGATGGTCAGCCTGTTTCTCGTCCTTAACTTGGGTTTTCATAGCCTCAATTGCCTTATGGTTTTCTTCGGCCTTTTTCTAATTCCGTCGGTTTCCTTCTTTATTTCTTCTGTTTCCTTATAGTTCTCCTTGACATCAGCGGATATCTGGTTCATAACAGCCTCGTGAATCTTCAATGACCCTGTCATATCTGATATGTCCTTCTGAGTCGCTTGAATATCTTTGGAAATTACTTGAATAGGGGATGACAAAGATTCTCTAATCTCCTTGACTCCATCTTGGTTCTCCAGCTTGAGTGTGTTTTTAATCTCATCGATAACTGTGGTTTTAATTTCAGTTTGTAATTCATTAATCACACCTTCTCTTATTTCTCCCACTACGAGTTCTTTGAATTGGTCTGTCAAACGTTGAGCAACTAGAGTTGCCATCTCATTGCTCTCTTTCTTCACTCTGACTTCTAGGTTGACCATATCTTCACCAACTTTCCTAAGACCACTTTCTATCCTATCAGCTAAGCTTTGGGATCTTAGATCGGCATCGCGAAATTTATCGTCCATTAAACTTGCGTTAGTAGCTAATGAAGTTTCGAGCTCATGTGTTTTATCGCATAATTTAGTCATTTTACCCTCAAGTGACATTTTCAAGATTTCGGAATTCTCTTTAAATTTATTTTCCATAGAATTAAATTTACTATTTAAACTATATTTTAAGTTATCTTTTAACCTGCTTTCTAACATATCGGAATTTTCTTTAAGTTTCTTTTCCAAAGCCTCTGTATTTTCTTTCATGATGGCTGCTACGCGCAGTCCAGCTTCTTTGGAACTCTCTTCCAAAATCCTCATCATCCTCATCATCTCTTCCATAATTTTCAGTATTAGTCAAAACTTAGGGGTATACATGTTGGCAGACACAAGATTATTACTAGAACAAGAAATATGAATAGCTAATTGGAACACTCTAATAAAATGAGATTTGTCCTAATGTCGACGCGATGGAAAAAAAAAACTTCTCTACTTTTACGAATTAAATTTACCACAATATTACAAGAAAAATATGCAAGTCCTCAAATATCCTCCACCTGGATTCTACTAATGCGTATGTCCAGTCATCGAACGTTTACTACTGAATTTATTTGACGCCCTAATGGTTAAGCCATTATCAAAATAATCAAACCCATTCTAATTATTAACCCAGTTAATTTTTAATTTTCCCCACTAATTGGGTTTCCTACTAATTTATTCATCCAAACCAGACATCTCTCAACTCCCAAAATATCTATAAAAAATTAACACAATTTAAATCGGCATGCGATTGACCGTGTCTAACTCGGGCCCCACGTTCGAAGCCATTTTCTCTCTCTATCTTATTTTATGTGCCCGTTTAGACCGGAGTCCGCACGACCACATATGCATTTTACCAAGAATCAGTCAGCACGAGAGTCAAAATATCCCGGGGCGCCAGATGGGTTAAAGCTAATCGCAAAAAAAAAGAACGACATCAAATTAAAAAAAATGCTTTACTGATTTTTGGCTCAATGCAACAATAAGGATAGAAGGAGATTCAACTGGGCATAACACAACATGTAAAATTATCTCATTTTATTCTAAGTTTTAAAATTGACTGCAAAAAGATGCTCAAGGTAACATCATTCCAGTGCGACGGCACACACTACTATTTACACAATGTACAGAAATTTTCCAACACATTGAACAATTGTCTTTGGAGACACAAGTCTGATTATCAGTCCTGTAGACTGTGTTCCAAAATTATATCAATTATTTACGATGAAATCCAGTTCAATTTAAATTGTCTTTACTGGAAATATTGTAGTTCACTGGTTGAATTTCTAACATGATATTAACACTCGTAGAAATTCTCACTGTTTATAATAGTTTATAGAAATTTTTAACTTCCACTTATTTTTCCAGTTTCAAAAATATTGTCAAAAATATTATCTTTGACCCAACACTAATTATGTACACATATTAATAACAACA
Source organism: Meconema thalassinum (assembly GCA_946902985.2). Taxonomy (NCBI): domain Eukaryota; kingdom Metazoa; phylum Arthropoda; class Insecta; order Orthoptera; family Tettigoniidae; genus Meconema; species Meconema thalassinum. The sequence continues at coordinate 158,735,674 of OX336399.1, read as the reverse complement.
TCTGAAAAATATTTGACCCTTGAGCAAAGCATCGAAGAACTGTGCGAAGCACAACAAAATTTATTATTCTTCCAAAATTAAACATTTCGAGAAGTGACTCGATTATGAACTTCAAATTCCAAAGAAATATGATTTCTGAATCATCAGCTTGACCCAAAAAAATTGTTGAACCATTCAACTATCCGATTTTCCACTTGGAATTATTATTAAGAAAAATATTTATATTTGTTGCTATTTTAGTAACTTTCACAACTTGCAATTCTTGAACAGAATGCGGAAATAAGAATTGTAGCTTTATAATAAATTCATTTAGTTCATGACAATAGGATTGAAAACATCCTTTAAGTAATTCGTGGATACAGAATTATTTTTTAATTGGCAGTGGCCCATTCAATTATTTGTGTAAGAACACAATATCCCAACAACAACGGCAAAGGTCTTCCTCTGAAGAAGAATAAAATTTTATCATGACAAAACCGGGTTCTAGCAAATCCAAAGTATTAATGGAATACGTAAACAAGTTTGAAATAATTACTGATGGTTTGGTCATTCATTCGACGTAATGTGTGGTTCCAATACTCCTCCTATAAACCTGAGCCATCGAACCTGCTATTTGATTGATGCTCAAAAAAACCTCCTCATTCCTGCGACTTAAACATGCGCACCTGGGAATGGCATTTCAACTACTCCACACACATAAATTTTCTTCCCAAAATTTATACAATAAATCAAGCCTCTGCTTGTTATCAAAACTGGAAGATCTATAAACTTTCAAGTTTATTTTATTTTACCATTCAGTTCAAACCGTGAAGTTACCACACTTGTGATATTCTCTATTTCACTTTCGAATGTGTGCCTACGTCATGATTTTATATAAACACCAAAAAAAAAAAATCCTAATTGATACAAATATCATTGGCTTCCTGTTTCATGCCTTTCCGTGTTATCTGAAACATATACTTTGCTCAATGCAAATATTAACTGTTCAACCAGAACTATAATGTTGGTGGAATACGGGCTTGCGCTATCCACTAGCTTTCGGAAAATCACCTGTTCCAAACTAGGAATGATTAAACTAATCCTTAAGCTCTCTCTCAACGAATGTGATTATTAGAAAATGTAAGATCCAATAATTATTTAGAAAAATTATGAAAATTATTATTATTATTATTGGATTATTATTGTTATTATTTCCTTAAATATGTTTAATTATTATTTCCTTATGTGAAAAAAACACATGTTCGACTCTTCGAATATGGACAAAATATCCATTCCTCAACAAAAATAAATATTAACTTCTACAGTTATATCGGCTGATTACCGTGATTCTCAAACAAAATGAACATTCAAATAAATGCTCGGTATGCTCGGTCATCGATCCTAAACTGTTCTGAGTGCTGAAAATACTCAGAATAACCCTAATGTGTCTTGCGTAAATCAATGCAAGATTTAAATACGAAGAAAAAAAATGTGTTGGTCATCTGCAGAAAATGAGTTTGTTCCAATTAGCTAGGCGTAATATAAAAGTCAAATGTGGCTTACATTTCTCGTTGGTCTTGAAGCGTAGTGAACCTGGTCTGTACCAGATTTATCCAAATACATGCCCTATTGGACACGCACGTCTAATCCTTGTATCGGCCGCCATTATATACCCACAATCTGTCTAGCACGACGTAGTGGAAATATTTCTTGAAGGTTGAAGTAACTGCTGATCCATTTTAATATTGACTTCAATTAAATCCATAGCAGTTCGCTTAAATGGGGTCAGATCCAAATGATCTCTTCTCAAAAGCGTCAGTTGTAACATAACTCACGGTAATCTTTTCAGTACAGGAAAACACTGATAGTCTAAAACAATCAACGGCTGTTCTGAAGATCGTTCCCTGGGCATGGCTTCACACCATCTACCATGCGCGAAGCAACATATAGTTTCCCTTTGTCGGCTAATGAACAACACCGTGATAGACTGGCCTTCAATATACTGAAAGATCTGAGTGGTTATTTAGTTACAATTTGTGAAACTGACAAGTTGGATTAAAATATCCAAGTATTGAATTATTGTTACTGGACTGTGACAGAATAATATCTAGACAAAGTCTAGCATATGTCCATATAGAAACAAAGTGTTTCACCAATGTCCGTAAAAAATAACAATCACCTTAGTGATTCCCTCTACCGGAAACTTACTACGTTCCCCACGTATCGTAGCACTTTTGTGACTATCACAATTCAAAGATATCTTCTGCGTAGATTCGGCAACCATGTGCCTTGGCTCGACGTAGCAGCAGCACCTTGTCCTACAAGAGCTTGGTTTGAAGTGAGCTGTTTATGCTTGGGCCGAGCGGCTTTTATACAAAACGGTCGGCTCCACGCTGGATCACGCTGAAATCTGTAAATCCTCATATCTCCGGTGTCTCTGGTCTGATTCACTTGAGACTAAGTGCATCCTCTTTCATTTGGCCGTGCCAGGAATCTGATCCAAGTATCAAGTCTCTACTCCATGGCTAAGTATTTAATCACCAAATAGTCTCGACCTCTGCTACTATTTGCCACGTCACTTAACATCTTCTTGGCTGCATAAAGTTTCCATTTCAATCTAGAAGAAAAGGAGCGCGATATTCAAATATCTCAACTTTCAAAAGCGGCTGTAGCCTTTCCCTTGATACCTAGGTGTCTGAATCTTGGAATACCCATTCCTAGAATTGGGCACATACACCCCACACATAGCAAAAAAAAAAAGATTTTTTTTATTTTTCCTATCTACTCATTAAATCATCTGGTTCTTGAATAATAAATCTTCAAATTCGCTGCATTATAAATTCCCACGATGTTACCAGTTCGTGTATTGGCGATTTTATAGCCTCCATTGTTGTTCACTTCCACAACACGATAGGGTCCATCGTAAAGGCTTGCAAACTTCGAGTACACTCGATTTTGCACGTCGGAGGGTGTAGTTTTTTTTACTAAAACAAGAGTTCCTGCGCGCAAGGGTCAGCGAAAACGCTTTCCTCTCACTCTGCGCTCTCTTTTCTCAGCTTGGCTCCTCAACTTGTCTAAAGCTAGAGTCTCCCTCCTCTGACGACTAGGTTCAATCTCGGGTGGAATAGATATTATTCGATCCCATAATCTTGTTGGTTTAATTCCATGATGAAGCAACATGGGAATTTGTCCAGTACTCTCATGAATCGTAGAGTTGATGGATTCGGATGCTAAAGAGAGAACATCCATCCATTTCCAATGCTCATTTGGACAATAGAGGCGGCAAAATTTAGATATTTCAGCCATCACGCGTTCTGCTGGATTGCTTACAGGATGTCTGATAGAACAAAACAATTGTCTAATCCCAAGATTATTCATGACGGCCCTGAATTCTAAAGATGTAAATAGGGGTTCGTGATCTGATAAAAGGAATTCCGGTTTGCCTGCTTCCGGAATTACGCTGTCTCTAATTCTCTTCGCACAATATTTTGCGTTTGCCTTCTGAATTGGGTTTAACATAGTGTATTTGCTGAAAACATCTATGGTCACCAGAATATATCGGTTACCTCTTTTAGACTTAGGGAGAGGACCTTAAAGATCAGTCGCAAAGATTTCACAAGGCTTAGAAGGAATAATAGGCCTTGGTAATTCTCTCAATAATTTAGAATTATATTTACTCCTTTGGCATAAGTCGCACTCCCGAATAGTGTTCCTGACATTTTGTCGCATTCGCTCCCATGAAAATTTCTCTTGTATCAAGTTGACTGTCTTATCTACTCCAGCATGACCTGCCATTCGATGCGCCATCCAAAAAATGGGTGTTTGCATTCGTGGAGGTACCACTACCCTCAGCTTCGTATGGTCGGGATCTGCAAACCTGTAGACTAGACCATCTAACATCAAATAATCTCTTGAAATTCTTTCAGTTTCCACAAAATCATCGTCATTGGGATCCATATCTCCCTGTAGAAAACGAAAAATGTTCTAAGACGTCGGTCTCTCCTCTGGGATACATGTAACAATCTTAACCTTCTTAAGGTATCCTTATCCTCATGCGTCAGGTTAACTTGAAAAACCTTGGATGTAGACTCCACTGCTCTACTCAATAAATCGGCCCCAATGTTCAACTTTCCAGGAGTGTGTTCGATAACTAGGTTGAATTGTGGAATAAAAAGTGACCATCTAGTTATTCTATCACTGGCAAAGTATGTTCTTAAGATAAACTCCAATGCATGGTGATCAGTCCTCACAATTACTGAATGTCCAATTAACATTTTCTTCCAAGACTCCAACGCGAAGATTACAGCAAGGGCTTCTAACTCTGTGGTGTAATAGTTCCTTTCTGATGGACGAAGTTTCCTGCTTATGAAAGCCAGGTAATATCTCCTGTGATCGTCATCTTCTTGAAGAAGAATAGCTCCAATCCCTACGGTGGATGCATCGGATTCTATGATGAAATTCTTGGTGAAGTCTGGATACCCTAATTTCACACTGTTTACCAATAACCTCTTGGCATCTTGAAATGATTGTTCGCAATCTTCATTCTATTTCCATTTGTTTCCCTTTTTTAATAATTCCTGCAAGGGAGCAACTGTCTTGGTGAAGCTTGGACAATGCCCTGCAAAGAATTGGCATGTTTCGAGAAAACTGCGGACATTCTTCACCCTAGTAGGTCTAGGGAAATTCGCAATCGCTTGTATCTTTGTCTCATTGGGACGGTATCCTTCACCATCTAAAATATGGCCCAAAAATTTTATTTCCTTCTGAAGGAACAGAAATTTTCGAAGGTTTACTTTAAAGTTCGCTTTTCTTAAATCTGCGAATAACATCTGAAGATGTATCAAATGTTCCTCCTTAGTCTCAGATGCGATTAGGATATCGTCTATGTAACGAATCGCTATCTCTTTTACTTCAGGACTCAAATTTTGTTCCAGTGCTCTGATCAAAACAGATCCAGATGTTTTGATCCCAAATGGTAGACGGCGGAATACATATGTCTGTTGGTCAAACATAAACCCTGTAAACTTTTTGGAATCTTCACTAAGCCTAATGTGGTGGTAGGACGAAGTGAGATCAATGTTAGAGAACCAGATCTTGCCCTGGAATTTCCTTAACAGTTCCCTAATGATTGGTGGTCTGTCATACTCTGGCAGTAATCTTGAATTCAAATTTCGCGCGTCTAAACACAGTCTCAGACTTCCATCCGGCTTAGACACTACTGCTAATGGATTGACATAAGAGGTAGTGTACTTTTCAATCACATTGTTACCTTCCATCTCTTTGATAAGCACTTTTACCTTTTCTCGATGCTTTTCCGCTACCGGATACAATTTAGCATGGAGAGGTGCATCATCAGTTACACGAATTCGATATTCAAAATCTTTAATTTCACCAGGTTTAATATCAAAAATATCATGGTACTCTTCCAAAATTTTCCCTAGCTCTGGGGACCCCTTCTCAGTGTAGGCTTCTTTTCCTTCAGCTTCCCGAAAAATCAGAGACCATTGAGTGTCTCCCTCGATGTCTTCCTCTTCCTTTCCCTCGAAGTTTATCTCTTCGGTATACTGGAATCTGACCGTCTCTGTCTTCATGTCTATCACGGCTCGATATTTCTGTATGAAATCCGCTCCCAAGATCATGTCAAAAGCCATGTCCTTCATTACTACAAACACATGTCGGAAATCATGTCCTCCAATAGTAACACATAAGTATAATTGTGTTTTACACAGAGATATTTTGTTGGGTATTATTCCTTGGATTTTCAATTCCTGATACTGGAATCTCTTCTAAATTCTCTTTGATCTTCCACAGAATATAAAGCTTCTCGCTCACAAGACAAAGCATAGCCCCAGTATCAATTAAAGTATCGACAGGCATGCCGAATACTTCGCATGATATGATTGGCAGTTTAATTCTTGTACCCATTTCTTTCCGTTCGTCATTATGTAGAATTAAATCATCATCCTCTGTTTGCCATTTAATAATCCTGGAAGTGAAAATGTTTAAAATTCTATCTCCTACTGTGAATTCGAAGTTTTTTTTTCATTCCCCCGGGATTGCTGTGCTCCCGATGGACCTGGTTCATTGGACTTCTGTTCCAAGAACTGCGAGTTTACTTGGTGTCTTTCTTCCAAGATCTTCCTCGTCTCCTTATTGAACTCTTCATTGGACTGACGAGTGTTCTCATTCCCTCTGTTTTTGTAGTTATTGTTTCTACCATAGTACCTTCTTTCCTGGTATCTTCCTTGATTATTCCTTGGCTCTCTCCATCGATTGCCATATCGATATCCACCCTTTAGTCTCGCATAAGGCTTGTAACTGTATCTATTAGTGTTCTGATTCCATCCTCTTTTATCAGGCTCTTCCCTCGGCGTTTTCTCTTCTCGCCCCTCTCGAATCTCTCGAGGTGTTTGGGAATAACTGTCGGCCATAACAGTGTACACAGCGTTGCCATTCTTTCCTCCCTTCTGGTTGCAGAATTGAGCGTTCGTGTGATCAAGTTTCTGCAATACCTCGTCAAATTGCTCCATATTATAAATGTCAGCAGCGATCAAAGTTCTTTGGACTTCTGCTGGAAACTGACGTATTAATGCAGTAATTAATTCATTATCTGGCATCGGCGGATCTAAATGTTGAAGTTTAGAAAGCTGTCCAGAAAAGTACGAAGAGTATCGAGTAGGTTGTGACGTCGAAAATCTCTTCGAATATAATTTTGCTCTGACTTGCTGTTGGGTTTCCGGGGACCAAAACTTTTTCAATAACCCACGGGAAAACTCCTCAAAATTGGTGAGAGTGGACCTGAATGCCCTAAACCAGAGAAGTGCGGGCCCTTCCAAAAATTTCCCTATCACTCGGATTTGTCTTTCCTTAGGGATTTTGGAATCTTTAAGGTAATCACCTGCTTCTCTCATGAATTCTACGGGTGTCACAGAATCTCGCCCTGAAAATTTAGAAGGCTTATCCTCTACATTCTTGAATACAGTTATGGGGTTGGATTGAAATACTGTCCTGGCCTCATCCTGTCTTTGACTATCATTTCCTCTAGCTGCTCCTAGGTTTACCTGTATCTGTTCTTCTCCTCTTATACTTGGCATTTTCAACAGATGGTCAGCCTGTTTCTCGTCCTTAACTTGGGTTTTCATAGCCTCAATTGCCTTATGGTTTTCTTCGGCCTTTTTCTAATTCCGTCGGTTTCCTTCTTTATTTCTTCTGTTTCCTTATAGTTCTCCTTGACATCAGCGGATATCTGGTTCATAACAGCCTCGTGAATCTTCAATGACCCTGTCATATCTGATATGTCCTTCTGAGTCGCTTGAATATCTTTGGAAATTACTTGAATAGGGGATGACAAAGATTCTCTAATCTCCTTGACTCCATCTTGGTTCTCCAGCTTGAGTGTGTTTTTAATCTCATCGATAACTGTGGTTTTAATTTCAGTTTGTAATTCATTAATCACACCTTCTCTTATTTCTCCCACTACGAGTTCTTTGAATTGGTCTGTCAAACGTTGAGCAACTAGAGTTGCCATCTCATTGCTCTCTTTCTTCACTCTGACTTCTAGGTTGACCATATCTTCACCAACTTTCCTAAGACCACTTTCTATCCTATCAGCTAAGCTTTGGGATCTTAGATCGGCATCGCGAAATTTATCGTCCATTAAACTTGCGTTAGTAGCTAATGAAGTTTCGAGCTCATGTGTTTTATCGCATAATTTAGTCATTTTACCCTCAAGTGACATTTTCAAGATTTCGGAATTCTCTTTAAATTTATTTTCCATAGAATTAAATTTACTATTTAAACTATCTTTTAAGTTATCTTTTAACCTGCTTTCTAACATATCGGAATTTTCTTTAAGTTTCTTTTCCAAAGCCTCTGTATTTTCTTTCATGATGGCTGCTACGCGCAGTCCAGCTTCTTTGGAACTCTCTTCCAAACTCCTCATCATCCTCATCATCTCTTCCATAATTTTCAGTATTAGTCAAAACTTAGGGGTATACATGTTGGCAGACACAAGATTATTACTAGAACAAGAAATATGAATAGCTAATTGGAACACTCTAATAAAATGAGATTTGTCCTAATGTCGACACGATGGAAAAAAAACTTCTCTACTTTTACGAATTAAATTTACCACAATATCACAAGAAAAATATGCAAGTCCTCAAATATCCTCCACCTGGATTCTACTAATGCGTATGTCCAGTCATCGAACGTTTACTACTGAATTTATTTGACGCCCTAATGGTTAAGCCATTATCAAAATAATCAAACCCATTCTAATTATTAACCCAGTTAATTTTTAATTTTCCCCACTAATTGGGTTTCCTACTAATTTATTCATCCAAACCAGACATCTCTCAACTCCCAAAATATCTATAAAAAATTATCACAATTTAAATCAGCATGCGATTGACCGTGTCTAACTCGGGCCCCACGTTCGAAGCCATTTTCTCTCTCTATCTTATTTTATGTGCCCGTTTAGACCGGAGTCCGCACGACCACATATGCATTTTACCAAGAATCAGTCAGCACGAGAGTCAAAATAAGCCGGGGCGCCAGATGGGTTAAAGCTAATCGCAAAAAAAAACGACATCAAATTTAAAAAAATGCTTTACTGATTTTTGGCTCAATGCAACAATAAGGATAGAAGGAGATTCAACTGGTCATAACACAACATGTAAAATTATCTCATTTTATTCTAAGTTTTAAAATTGACTGCAAAAAGATGCTCAAGGTAACATCATTCCAGTGCGACGGCACACACTACTATTTACACAATGTACAGAAATTTTCCAACACATTGAACAATTGTCTTTGGAGACACAAGTCTGATTATCAGTCCTGTAGACTGTGTTCCAAAATTATATCAATTATTTACGATGAAATCCAGTTCAATTTAAATTGTCTTTACTGGAAATATTGTAGTTCACTGGTTGAATTTCTAACATGATATTAACACTCGTAGAAATTCTCACTGTTTATAATAGTTTATAGTAATTTTTAACTTCCACTTATTTTTCCAGTTTCAAAAATATTGTCAAAAATATTATCTTTGACCCAACACTAATTATGTACACATATTAATAACAACATCTGAAAAGTATTTGACCCTTGAGCATAGCATCGAAGAACTGTGCGAAGCACAACAAAATTTATTATTCTTCCAAAATTAAACATTTCGAGAAGTGACTCGATTATGAACTTCAAATTCCAAAGAAATATGATTTCTGAATCATCAGCTTGATCAAAAAAAAATTGTTGAACCATTCAACTATCCGATTTTCCACTTGGAATTATTATTAAGAAAAATATTTATATTTGTTGCTATTTTAGTAACTTTCACAACTTGCAATTCTTGAACAGAATGCGGAAATAAGAATTGTAGCTTTATAATAAATTCATTTAGTTCATGACAATAGGATTGAAAACATCCTTTAAGTAATTCGTGGATACAGAATTATTTTTTAATTGGCAGTGGCCCATTCAATTATTTGTGTAAGAACACAATATCCCAACAACAACGGCAAAGGTCTTCCTCTGAAGAAGAATAAAATTTTATCATGACAAAACCGGGTTCTAGCAAATCCAAAGTATTAATGGAATACGTAAACAAGTTTGAAATAATTACTGATGGTTTGGTCATTCATTCGACGAAATGTGTGGTTCCAATACTCCTCCTATAAACCTGAGCCATCGAACCTGCTATTTGATTGATGCTCAAAAAAACCTCCTCATTCCTGCGACTTAAACATGCGCACCTGGGAATGGCATTTCAACTACTCCACACACATAAATTTTCTTCCCAAAATTTATACAATAAATCAAGCCTCTGATTGTTATCAAAACTGGAAGATCTATAAACTTTCAAGTTTATTTTATTTTACCATTCAGTTCAAACCGTGAAGTTACCACACTTGTGATATTCTCTATTTCACTTTCGAATGTGTGCCTACGTCATGATTTTATATAAACACCAAAAAAAAAATCCTAATTGATACAAATATCATTGGCTTCCTGTTTCATGCCTTTCCGTGTTATCTGAAACATATACTTTGCTCAATGCAAATATTAACTGTTCAACCAGAACTATAATGTTGGTGGAATACGGGCTTGCGCTATCCACTAGCTTTCGGAAAATCACCTGTTCCAAACTAGGAATGATTAAACTAATCCTTAAGCTCTCTCTCAACGAATGTGATTATTAGAAAATGTAAGATCCAATAATTATTTAGAAAAATTATGAAAATTATTATTATTATTATTGGATTATTATTGTTATTATTTCCTTAAATATGTTTAATTATTATTTCCTTATGTGAAAAAACCACATGTTCGACTCTTCGAATATGGACAAAATATCCATTCCTCAACAAAAATAAATATTTACTTCTACAGTTATATCGGCTGATTACCGTGATTCTCAAACAAAATGAACATTCAAATAAATGCTCGGTATGCTCGGTCATCGATCCTAAACTGTTCTGAGTGCTGAAAATACTCAGAATAACCCTAATGTGTCTTGCGTAAATCAATGCAAGATTTAAATACGAAGAAAAAAAATGTGTTGGTCATCTGCAGAAAATGAGTTTGTTCCAATTAGCTAGGCATAATATAAAAGTCAAATGTGGCTTACATTTCTCGTTGGTCTTGAAGCGTAGTGAACCTGGTCTGTACCAGATTTATCCAAATACATGCCCTATTGGACACGCACGTCTAATCCTTGTATCGGCCGCCATTATATACCCACAATCTGTCTAGCACGACGTAGTGGAAATATTTCTTGAAGGTTGAAGTAACTGCTGATCCATTTTAATATTGACTTCAATTAAATCCATAGCAGTTCGCTTAAATGGGGTCAGATCCAAATGATCTCTTCTCAAAAGCGTCAGTTGTAACATAACTCACGGTAATCTTTTCAGTACAGGAAAACACTGATAGTCTAAAACAATCAACGGCTGTTCTGAAGAACGTTCCCTGGGCATGGCTTCACACCATCTATCATGCGCGAAGCAACATATAGTTTCCCTTTGTCGGCTAATGAACAACACCGTGATAGACTGGCCTTCAATATACTGAAAGATCTGAGTGGTTATTTAGTTACAATTTGTGAAACTGACAAGTTGGATTAAAATATCCAAGTATTGAATTATTGTTACTGGACTGTGACAGAATAATATCTAGACAAAGTCTAGCATATGTCCATATAGAAACAAAGTGTTTCACCAATGTCCGTAAAAAATAACAATCACCTTAGTGATTCCCTCTACCGGAAACTTACTACGTTCCCCACGTATCGTAGCACTTTTGTGACTATCACAATTCAAAGATATCTTCTGCGTAGATTCGGCAACCATGTGCCTTGGCTCGACGTAGCAGCAGCACCTTGTCCTACAAGAGCTTGGTTTGAAGTGAGCTGTTTATGCTTGGGCCGAGCGGCTTTTATACAAAACGGTCGGCTCCACGCTGGATCACGCTGAAATCTGTAAATCCTCATATCTCCGGTGTCTCTGGTCTGATTCACTTGAGACTAAGTGCATCCTCTTTCATTTGGCCGTGCCAGGAATCTGATCCAAGTATCAAGTCTCTACTCCATGGCTAAGTATTTAATCACCAAATAGTCTCGACCTCTGCTACTATTTGCCACGTCACTTAACATCTTCTTGGCTGCATAAAGTTTCCATTTCAATCTAGAAGAAAAGGAGCGCGATATTCAAATATCTCAACTTTCAAAAGCGGCTGTAGCCTTTCCCTTGATACCTAGGTGTCTGAATCTTGGAATACCCATTCCTAGAATTGGGCACAGTATATTGTTGTTATCTGTTCCATTAGTCGAGAAGACATTCGCTATGGGGCGCTTTCTTTTTGTCTGGTCTGGTCTGGTACCCGGGCGACGTCAAGCCATGTCCGCGCTGTGATTTTGGCCTCTCAGCTCAACAAAGGTGCCTTTAGTGCCGTGTTAGAAAGTGGTATGGACCTTTGGACTTAATGGGTATGGATGTATGGGTATAATACAAGGAATCGAATTGGTCAGGATATGACCTGAGGTTCGTGGGAACTTGGGTAGGGATAAGGAATGAGAGATATGTATGGGGTTGGAAGTTACCAATAAGTGCAGCTTAACTGGTCATTTATTGACCTGTACTTATTTGATAAAATCGAAGTGAGTCATAAGGCTTTCTTTTTGACAAGATAAGCCGATATATATACGATCGCTCAGGCATTCTACTAGTGACCGCTAGATGGACATAGCGTCAAAAGAGACCTTAATATTGTAACGCGTCATGTGTCAGATAAATGGGTACATGTTATAGATTTACGGGCAACAAAATTAAGGATTATCTTGGACCTTGTGAGGTTAATACTCAGCATTTTTCTCTCCAATGATTTTATGGAGAGAGTTTTTTCTGTCATGAATATCAAATGGGGAGAGAAACAGAAGCTCCATTAGTTTGATAAAACAAGAATTGTTCACATATTTATGACGAAAATTGTAGTGAATTTTATCAGAAGGTACAAATAAATAAAAAGTCTTGCAAAGGGTCGTTCAAATGAATAGTATTTGTAAGTTGCTGGTGTCAAAGGCCTATATGATATGTCAGCAATATCTAGTTTAAATCTTGTGTGTTTGATTATGTAATGTTTATTTAATACATACATAAATCAAAAGTTTGGTGCTTTTCAGTCGGTCAACACGATTGTACCCAAAAAGAGCTGGGTTAGGCCCTAATCCTGAAATAAATTACATGAGATTAATAAATATACTAGGATGACCTGTTTCGATCGTCAAGCGATCATCATCAGATCCATTACACTTAGGCTATAACAACTATGTTTGAGAATACAGGTGAAAAATATTTACAATATGTACAATTATTTAGTTGCTGTATTGGTAATGCAACTCTCGGTGTATGCTAAATGTAGTATATCTAATGTTAGGTGAAATGCTAAAATGGTGATAGAAATCCGGAGTTTGTCTGTTTGGGGTGATTATGTGGTTGTAAGAATCAAATATGGTTGTACTGCAATAATAATACAGGCTGATACTTATCCGGTTGTCTTCCTGGCTGGGACTTTGAGCAGTTTCGTGCTCACTCTAGCACCAGTTGTGGTCGACTGAACCCGGGTGTTAACTGGACGAAACTGGTTTTTCCTTTCTTCCCCCTTTGTTCATATGTCCTGTCTGAGGTCAGTGCAATGTTTATTTGTGTGACGTTGTCAAATCTAGATAAGAACGTATGTTATTGAATACAGGAAGATCTACAACCGTGGAACTGTTTTCGCCACGCGTGGACTAAAATTCATTCGAACTAAGCGCTGCCCGGTCTATTGAAGACTTCCCAGGACCTTTAATACTGCCGCGCGTACCGGCCTAGGTTTATTGCAGAAAAAAGTACCCCACAATAATACATACATGTATGTGTATTATTTATTACAACATTTAACAACCTTCATTAAAAAAAATAACAATGTTTTGGGACGTGTGTTCCGTTTTTCCATTCTTGAAATCTGGCAACGCTAGGCTGCAGACCTTCCGGTAGCAACGCCCTCAAACGGAAACATTTCGATCCCGCCTTATATTTTAAGCAACAGAGAGGATAAATGAATCATTTATTTCAGAAAGGGGTCAAGTGACAAAATATGATGAAATGAGTTTTATGTAGGAACATGTTCTGTAGGAGTAGATGCATATTTTAGTGCAGAAAGGAGTCAAGTTCCGGCATGTTATTACGGTAAGGCATTATGTGAAAAATTGTGTTTAGTGCAGAAAGGGGTCAAGGGACGCTGCTTGACTCGTTTCTGTTCTAATATTTCAACCCGTACTTTTTGTACCCTATGTCTAGTTTTGCCATAGGCCCTACACACAGCTTCTGTTTCAGGTTCCCATCAATGTGAAGTAGATAATAGACCTCACTAACTTCAAACCTTACCTTGTTGGGTATGATGAGTTCTACAACGATATATTGCAATAGCCTACTACGGACACAGAATGTGCTGTGGAGTTAGAAGACGAATACATCTGTTTACTACCAACCAGATAATGTATGGCTTTGAACTTTGAGACTGATCAGGTTAAAAAAAGTACCTGTCATTTTTAAACAGGTTTCGTTAGTTACAATAATGGTTTTCTTACATTAATAATGTTATCTAATATACATATAAATAAACTCTTTTGCATATAATAGGTTTTCATTACAAAACCGTAAACTATTTCTAAGTTTTGCTAACATATCCGTGCTATACTTCTTTATTGCACAAAGGTGTCAAGTACAAAGTGTTCAAGTTTTTTGCACGATAAAAAATAAACCAATTTAATTTTTTTAGAATATTTACCCTCCAGGTTGGTGGTTCCCACGGACTCAGTGAGGGAACTCACCACTACCGCCTCTATGGGCAGTGTCCTAGAGCTGGGAACAGGGGCCTCATGAGTGATGGGAAGGGAAGATTGGGATGGAGAGGCAAGGAAGAGGGAAGGAGGCGGCCGTGGCCTTACAATAGGTACCATCCAGGCATTTGCCCGAAGACGAAGTGGAAAACCACGGAAAACCACATTTGAGGATGGCTGAGGGGGGAATCGAACCCACTCTACTCATTTGGACCACCCGAGGCTGAGTAGACCCCGTTCCAGTCCTCATAACACTTTTCAAATTTCGTGGCAGAGCCGGGAATCGAACCAAGGACCGCCGGAGCGGCAGCTAACCATGCTGACCGCTACGCTACGGAGGCGACATTAAATTTTGTTATTACTTTTCAAATACATAAACATATTTGTGGTAAGTTTTTTGATCCATATCTTTGTGTAAGATTTTAAGTTTTCTTTGTTTTTCTCGAAATGCCATTTTTGTCACTTGGCCCCTTTCTGAAATAAAATATTCAAATGTACCCATTAGTGAACCCCTCCTTATGGTGAAAGCAAAATAATTTGACAAGTAATTAAAATATGAAGAATTTGTGTGCACCTGTGAGTGGATTGACAGTTTCAAACAATGTCATGACATTATCATCAACGCAAAATAAGGGAGATACTTATGATTCCTATTCTTTTTGTCAATATTTGAAGATTTTTCTTCTTCATACAATGGGAGATAAACTGATTTTAAAATTTCATCTTTAAGATAAATAATTTGATTTAATTTTATATTGACGTTTATGAACGAAATTCTTGATGTAAATTTGAGTCAAGTTGTATACTCTCATTGCGATCTTTTGCTTGTGAGAGTTTGGATTTATATGTTACTAGCAACCCTCCCCGGCTTCACTCGGTATCTTTAACGGTGTACCCAGTGTAGGATTAAAAGGAGCACGGACGGCGGGTCCCAGACGCAATTCCGAAAAGCCGAGATGAACAGCGAAATTCCAAACACATACACACTCTTCTCTGAAGTCTTAACTCGACACGACTCGACAGTTTGATGCTGGCCGAAGCTGGGGTGATAGACTCGCTCGCTCCTTCCGAAGCTAGTGATTTAAATTTCCACTTATTAGAGGTTGGTGGAAGAAATGAAAACGTAAAAACATTTATAGTGGGCGATGTATTAGAGATAGAGATATGCTGTTATGGACTTTTTTTTGTAGAACTTTTAATGCTGAACAATTCTTACAATCATAGTATATATGTACAGGGTGTCTTTTATGTACCTTTGGAGAATGATAGATCGTGCAGGGGTCGGGTATAGAAG
Source organism: Meconema thalassinum (assembly GCA_946902985.2). Taxonomy (NCBI): domain Eukaryota; kingdom Metazoa; phylum Arthropoda; class Insecta; order Orthoptera; family Tettigoniidae; genus Meconema; species Meconema thalassinum. The sequence goes on along the minus strand of OX336399.1, from coordinate 158,720,018 downwards.
TAATTTGAGATAGGAAACTTGGGGTCGGAACGGCCTCCGTAACCCCTAAAATAAGGGTTGATTCAGGCCCTCCACCCTGTAAGTTAGGCAACCGACACAAGCCTCTATTACCTTTCTCAATTCTTTTCTCCTTTTCTCAAAAAAAGATTTTGCCCAAGCCCGGAATCGAACCCGGGACTACCGGTCTTTCGCACCGCAACGCTATCCATTACGCCTGCGCCACATGGTGAAATGAATCTTGCCAAGAATTAAAGGATTGAGAAAGGTAATAGAAGCTTGGGTAGGTTGCCTAACTTGCAGGGTGGAGTGCTTGAATCAACCCTTATTTTAGGGATTAAGGAGGCCGCTCCCACCCCAAGTTCCCTATCTCAAATTACGTATATACCCGTTCCCTACACGATCTATCATTCTCCAAAGGTACATACAAGACACCCTGTATATATACTAGCAGGTATCCGCGGCTTCGCCCGCGATCAAGACAATGGGGACGATGCATTATTGCTGATAATTGGTCTATTCTGTTACAGCAATCGCGGCTATAGGTAGGTCCATTCTAATTCTGAATATTCTGATACATACAGTATATTGATATGAGCAGCAAAGTGGGAATTTTATGGAGTTGTGAAAGTCTGCAGGGTTTGATGTTACATTATGTTAACACATTTTAAAATTACGTTTTTGTTTTTGCCATTTTCTGCTGCGACATAACGATTTTGTTGTCCGGATGCTCGCGAGCACGCCACATACAGTTGCCCATGGGAAAAAATGGTTTTGTCTAAATGTACACGTGCTACTGTTAAGTGTGTGTCATTGCGGTTTGTTAAAGAAATTGCGAATATTGTTTGAAGAGGGAACTGCACTCTTGCACACTGGAATGGCAAATCTATCGGAATATGGGGAATTAAAAGTATTCTTACTTAAGCTATTCTGGATGTAATTTGGCCATACTTATTGATGATTTGAACGTCAACATATCGCTATTAATAGACCTAGAGTTAAATATCTCTCACCTTGGCCGATGATGTACATTATGCAGTCTCTTCCAGTGTTACATCCCAGGGATTGAAATTCTCCAACCACCCTTTTGCCTCACATGCCTCTCTATGTAATTAAAACTCCTGATTGTTGTTGTTTGAGTCTTCAGTTTTTTAACTGGTTAGATGCAGCCCTCCATGTCTCCCTCTCCTGAGCTAATAGTTTCATCTCTACATAGCTACCACACCCTACATCCGAGGCAATCTGTTTAACCCTGGTTTACCCCTAGAGTTCTTGTCCGCGACCCTCCCATCCATAATTAAGCTTGCTATTCCTGGGTGTCTTAATATGTGTCCTACCCTCCTATCTCTTCTCGTCATTAGCAGTCGCCAGAAACATCTCTCCTCTCCCACTCGTCTTAATACCTCTTCATTTGTTACCCTATCTACCCATCGGAGCATCATTCTCCTGTAACACCACATTTCAAAAGCTTCAATTCTCCTCTTTTCTGCTGCACCATTAGTCCAACTCAGCAACTTTTCTAGGTTTAAGCCGTGCCTTGTGCGGGGATTCAATGGCCGTGAAAGACAAAATACCAACTTTATTGAAATAAGTTTGCCCAATTCGTCAGTAAGAGTAATTAAGAAAAAATAATAATTAAAGTGACAGCCGGTAGAATACGACACATTCGACTGTGAATATGGATTGCTGATCATGGTAAAAAGCGAAAAAGGGCAGATTGGCAAACAAAAATAATCAGTTAACAAAAAACAAATTTATAAAGAAAATGAAAGCATACCGCGCAAAATAGAAGGCATCTTAACATTGTAAATTAGAGTAAAGATCTGAAAGCTCGCTTACAATAACCAGCTCAAAGAGTATAAAATTAGACTCAAAATCACGATCGTATCCGACCCCAAAAGCCACCTCTATAAATAAAATATATCTCATTTTACGCGTATCAATGCGAGGATCAATGTTCGTGGTTAGAAGTGGGAACCGAACCCCGCGTTTTAAGGCCCTAAAACGAACGGTTTTCGAGATATTGCCAGAAAACTATCCCCGGTCTGCGAAATTTCAGCGGTTGCCATAGTAACGTTGATCTGTTTCTCAGAGGAAACACAGTTATTTGGGAATATCTCCCAAACCATTCATTTTAGGAACTTAAAAAGTGTGTTTCGGGGTTCCTACAGGACCTCCGAGTATTGTTTCTCGTATCTGGCGGCTTAAAATGAGCTAAATCCGAATTTTGTACGACTGTCCTTGCTCAGTGCCAAAGGGCCGAAAAAAGTCACTTACAAATTGAATTTTCAAAAACCGTTTCTTAGTGGGCCTCTACATACTCGGGTAAAACAACATGCAAAATTTCAGCTTTCTAGGTCTAGTGGTTTGAGCCCTGCGTCGATGAGTCAATTTTGGATGGTCAATGCCAAAGACCCAAAAAAGTCACTTACAAATTGAATTTTCAAAAAGCGTTTCTTAGTGAGCCTCTACATACTCGGATCAACCAACATGCAAAATTTCAGCTTTCTAGGTCTAGTGGTTTGAGCCCTGCGGCGATGAGTCAATTTTGGATTATATATAATAGATTTTTACCCAGCGTAAGCTTAAAAGGCACATGGACGGCAGGTTTTTCTTCTACTAGATTCACTGAAATAGTTACTACTTCCTCTGGTCATAAATTAATGTTTATCTGAAGAAACCTTCCTCGAGAAATCCTTTACAGAATGGTGAAAACCGCATCAGAATCCATCCAGTGGTTCTCGAGATTACCCGTTACATCCAAGAATCGGGGACAGTTTCATACTATGTAGAGAGGTACAGAGGTATAGTGCTTAAATTCCTTCGTCTATTTGTTAATTTTTAATCTTCGACAACAAAGCGATTCATATAGGCAGTTTTGAAATGATTTTTGTCTTTATTTGTTTTAAGGTGGCAATATCCAAGGGAGGAACTTGTGTATTACTATCGGCTGAAAAGGTGGTTAACATATTCTCTGCAAATATACCGCAAGCCGCAACTCAACCTTCAACGACCGGTACAACAGCTGATGGCACCGTCATCTTGACTGACACATCTGAGGATTTCAATGAGTTTTTAAATGGTACGGCTTCTGTCTTGAGGAAAGGATTCATGATGAAAATTCGCTATCATTTTACCCTCCAGGAAGGGCTTTTCCCACGGACTAGGCGAGGGATCCACCTCTACCACTGAGGGCAGTGTACTAGAGCTTGAGACTATGGGTCGGGGATACAAGTGGGGTGTGTGACCACCACGATGCCCAGGCGGCCTCACCTGCAAAGCGAACAGGGGCCTGACGATGAGATGGGAAGAGTGCGAGGATTTGGCAAGGAAGTGGGAAGGAGGCGGCCGTGGCCTTACGGTAGGTATTGTACCATTTATTTCATAGCTCGCGCGCCACTAGTTGATGAGTTTCGAACGGTATTCCGCGCAGGAACAGATGGTGGCTACCGTCACGTCAATGGCGTGCTTTGAAAGGAAGCCGAAGGCAACCGAGGATGCGCGAAACTGCTCGAAGCAAGTCACTGAATAGAAGAGGAGTCATGAGACAGTGAACATGTGATCTTCATGACGACAAGAAAATCTCGACACCTGCTTTAAGGAAATGAATTAAACATTATGGCTAAATAGAATATTTTACGCAGTATGATTGAGGCTAAATACCATGTCAGAATACTAGAAAGTGTAAACATGTATTTATTGCATTATTAAAAGCCTGTATTATAGAGAAGTGATTATATTGCACTCTACCGGAGAGGAACGTCGAACTAAGATACACCGGAGAGGGGGTAAGAGGCGACGTGCGCAGTGAGGTAAGAGTGGAGTAGACAGTTCATTATGTGAATTCGAGTCGGAACTATCTCTGGATTACGGGAGTGTATTTGAAGTGATATCGTGTACCGGGAAGTGTGTTACACGGAAAGTTAATATTCCGAACAATGAACTCAACGAATAGACTGTACATTTTAAGTACGTGAAAATTATGTACGAGCATTTTTACATCGTGAACGCGGTTTGATACTAGGCGCAGTGAAGCAGTGTGGCTGGAAGCCATTGTTCTTTATCAGTCCATGCAGGCATTGACTCGCTATACACCTGTTGAGTGTGACGTTAGAACAGGCTGTAATTCTGGCACAGTTCTGTTGAAAGAAAAACAGTATATTTCCCGTGCATTATGTTGGACGATCAGACATCAGGGGGAATATACAATGGCATTTATATGTGTATAGACATGGTTGTCTAAACCATTGACGCAATCACTATGTTCGCTGTGTAGCGGAGATTTCTCATAAGTTAACCATAACGCAACATGTGGTCTGGGGACACGACTATCTGTTCCAGACAACTTGACATAGTCAAAATGTGTTACACATCTCTAAGAGAGATGAGTAGTACTCATGGTTACAAGCAAACGCTTGCTCGCTGCAATGTACTGTTATACTTCAACCGAAAGACGCGTGTTCGTAATCGTTTGTCGAAATGCCATCACTCGACAGGGGCGGACGGACGATCTGATTTGAAGGGGGCTCAGAGATGTTCAAGTTCCTGGTTTGAGGCCCGAGATCGTTGGAGAGTGGAGATCGTGTCTTGGAGGAGATAGAAGATCTTTACCATGGCACATTACTATATCCTTTTGACATCGCATCGGAACGTAGCTGAAGGTAGAAGAAATTCAGTTTATTCAATAGAGGCTTAGCGGATTATTGTAGAGTAACCATAATTGCCATAGTATGTTTTGATATGTAGTATGGTTGGACAGGGATCTAGGCTCGACGTCTTGTCGTTTCTGACTTTCTGCCTACCCGTATTTTGGTTTATATAAAATAAATGCATCCATTTGTTAAAATTTGTGGCAATTATTTGGCTTAATTTAGTAGTAATAACTTGCATACTTTCATTGTCGAGAAGACAAATTATAGGAGAAGATATCTACATTTCCAAGCGGTTTTTGGAACTATATTGTGTGTGTTCACACGTGTTGGTGATTTATGACCGAACTATAAAATTTATATAGCTGATTAGAGTGGTTTATTATACACTCACTGTGCGTTAACACTGACATAATTAAATATCTGAATGAGTGCAATATTAACGAACTTTTCTTAGGTCGTTTTGACACAGGGTGTTTCTGAAGTCAGGTCTTATTAGTATTTTGTTCAGTTATTCTTGTAGGGACTTCACTTTATTTCTGAGAGGCAAAATGAGTTCACAGTGTGTCCTAATGAATCAATTAGAATTTAACTGAATTGTGTTAACTAAGATTCATGGCATAGGGGGCATTGTTAAACATGCTGAGTCCATCTGAATGGGTGTTGAATTCTATTTTTGATTTGATCAATTTTCACTTTGAGTAAGCCACGTATTTTGCGTGCATTTTGTAATTTGAGATTTAATAACATGATGACTAATATTATCGATTTCTCATTTGATTGAGGATATTTTGACAAGCAGCAAATATCTTTTATACGCAATTTCCTAGATTAGACTTTAAGAAAGTCTCTATAAATTAATAATAGGACATGATATGTAGTGAAATACAAAACGGAGGCAGACAGGTTTTTCTCCGGGTACTCCGGTTTTCCCTGTCAAAATTTCATTCCAGCAACACTCTCCACTATCATTTCATTTCATCTGTCATTCATTTAATCATTGCCCCAGAGGAGTGCGACAGGCTTCGGCAGCCGGCACACTTCATATCCTCGCCGCTAGATGGGGGCTTCATTCATTCCATTTCTGACCCGGTCGGAGACTGGAAACAGGCTGTGGATTTTCACATGATATGTAGTGAAATATTGTAAGGCAAGACTTTAATATAGTCAGGATATTTTTATCCCATTTTAAGTATATTTCAACGAAGTTACTGAATTCTGGTTTAACTAGGGAGAGTGAATATTAGTTCTGTGCAGTATAAATATGAAGTTAAACGATTTATTAAGTATTTTTGTGATCACTGATGAGTGATACAGACCACTGATTGAAGTATAGAATAGGAGGTCACCATTTTTAGGTGTACATTATGGTTCAGCATACCAGTGGGTAGTGCTAAAATAGACCGGGCAGCGCTTAGTTGAATGGCATTTTAGTCCACGCGTGGCGAAGACAGTTCCACGGTCTTTAATAGTTGTAGATCTTCCTGTATTCAATAACATATATTCTTATCTAGATTTGGCAATGTCACACAAATGAACATAGCACTGACCTCAGAAAGCACACAGGAACAAACGGGGGAGAAAGGAAAAACCAGTTTCGTCCAGTTAACACCCGGGTTAGTCGACCAAAACTGGTGCTAGAATGAACACGAAACTACTCGAAGTTCCAGTCAGGAAGACAACCGGATAAGTATCAGCCTGTATTATTACAGTATAACCATAGTTGATTTTGTATAACCATATAATCACCCCAAACAGACAAACTCCGGATTTTTATCACCATTTTAGTATTTCACCTAACATTAGATATACTACATTTAGCATGCACCGACAGTTGCATTACCAATACAGCAACTAAATAATTGTACATATTGTAAATATTTTTCACCTGTATTCTCAAACATAGATGTTATAGCCTAAGTGTAATGGATCTGATGATGATCGCTTGATGATCGAAACTGGTCATCCTAGTGTATTTATTAATCTCATGTACTTTATTTCAGGATTAGGACATAACCCAGCTCTTTTTGGGTACATTCGTGTCGACTGACTGAAAGGCGCCAAACTTTGTTTGCTAAAATTAGTGTTATGAGTAACAGAGATGAAACTGTTAAATAGAAAATATATTGTTGGAATTGAGCCAGTGAGAGCCAATTATGAACATCTTTTAGTTAAAGAATTAATGGCGTGATGCTTTAATGAGGTGGTGGAAGGTTGTATTAGGAAGACCATCGGTGGGTATTTCATGTTCTCTGAGCTACTTTTGTTTTTGTGGCCATGGTCTTTCGTAATACTCCCTTGTTAGGTGTACTTGTGCCCTATTATCCCATTCACTTGTGAATAGGACCTGGGGGTTTTTCTAGCTGGGGATTGTCAGGTTCTACGATCCGGCAGTCTTCGTGGGATGCAGCAGGTAATGGTAGGTAATTATGGGTACAGTATCATCCCGGTATTTGCCCGAAGACGAAGTGGGAAACCACGGAAAGCCACATTGAGGATAGCTGAGGTGGGAATCGAACCCCCTCTACTCATTTGGGCCACCCGAGGCTGAGTAGAGCCCGTTCCAGTCCTCGTACCACTTTTCAAATTTCGTGGCAGAGCCGGCAATCGAACCCAGGACCTCCGGGGCGGCAGCTAATCATGCTGACCGCTACGCTACGGAGGCGACTATGATGAAAATTAACACATGTAAAACAAAAATATTGGCATGCCGAAAGAAATCAGAAACCCCTATGGACTTCGATTTGGCAGGTGAACAACTAAAGGAAGTAGGAGACTTTTGTTACTTAGGAAACAAAATAACCAGTAATGGACGAAGCAAAGAGGATATAAAAAGTAGGTTAGCCTTGCAAGGAAAGCATTTATACAGAAAAGGAATCTGTTGACATCGAATATAGATTTAGGTATTATAAGTCATTATTTAAAGCCTCCGTCTGGAGCATAGCGCTCTATGGAAGTGAAACTTGGACTGTTGGAGCAGCACAAAAGAGGAGAATTGGATCGTTTGTATTGTGGTGTTAAGGAGAATGATGAATAGCAGATGGGTAGATAGGGTTACAAATGAAGAGGTATTAAGACGATTGGGAGAGTAGAGATGTTTCAGGTGATTGTTAATGAAAAGAAGAGATAGGTTGGTGGGACACATACTAAGAATAATCGAGGTTAGTTATGGGTCGAGGATAAGAACTGTAGGGGTAGACTAAGATTAAAATATGTTAAACAGATTGCCTCTGATGCAAGGTGTTGTAGCCATGGAGAGATGAAACGATTAGCTCCGGACAGGGAAGCATGGAGAGCTGCAGCAAACCAGTCAAAAGACTGAAGACTCATAAAACTGTTTGACCTAATTCTGGATGAAATTCCCTGCGGATGAAGAGACCAAGCCCCCTGGTGCATGATGTTTGTGGACGACATTGTGTTGTGTAGCATCACCAAGAAATATGTCATAGAGAAAACCCTGAAACTGTGGAGGGCAGCCTTGGAGGACAGAGTACCCAGGGTTAGCAGGAAGAAGGCGGAATATATGACGTTCAATACAGATCAAGACTGTCAGATCACAATGCAAGGGGAAACGTTGAATATAGTGGATGAATTTAAATACCTGGTTTCGGTGGTGACTGGAGTTGGAAATCTGGACTTGGAAGTGTCACACAGGATTCAGGTAGGATGGATGAACTGGAGAAGGATGTCAGGAGTATTCTGTGACCGCAGGATCAAGCCTAAGGTTAAGGGATAATTATATAAAACTGTAGTAAGACCAGCATTCCCTAGAAAATCCCCTAGTATAGCCCCTGAAAATTCCCTAGAAAATCCCTAAAAAGTCCCTAAAATGTCCCTATAAAATTCCTAAAGCGTCCCAAGAAAAGCCCCTAAAAGTCCCTATAAAAGTAAATAGAAAAGTCCCTAGAGAGGAATCCTATGTGGGGACGAGGATGCTAGCCCTTCAAATACAGGGAGTGAGAAGGCGAGGCAGACCTAAACGACGATGGATGGATTGTATGCAGGAGGACCTAAGAGAAAAACAGTTGTCGGAAGAAGATGTGCATGACCGGACTAAATGGAGGAGAGCTGTCAGAAACATCGACCAGGACATAGGAGTGGGAATGATGTATAGAGAAAGAAGAAGATATAAATGATCATGTTTCGGCATAAACAATGATGTCTTCATCAGCGAAATTAAAGCTGCCTAATACAAGATTATACAATGTACGAGAAATAAATAGTGGTAGTATTTATCTATTTTTGAAAAGTTGTTTAAAAAATCCATTAAGGAAGAGGGATATAAAAGAAAACAGAAAAAGACATCCGCACAATGTGCATTAAAATAATTACGAACAAAGACATAGGCCTAGTGCATAAATGAAAAAAAGCTGTGTGGATTAAATTTAGTACAGTCAAATAGCTTGTTCAAATATGAAAAATCTTCAACAGGAAATATTGAAAGTCATTATGGATGGTTAAATTGCCAACGACCATGTAATCTCTCTCTATATAAAAATGAAAGTTTGTCTGTTTATTTCTGAATTTCCACGGAAATTTGAGTTATTAACGCTTTTCAGACTGGTTTGTGACGGTTGCGCGCAAAATCAAAATTGTTGTCTGTCTGTTTGTTTGTTTGTTTGTTTGTTTGTTTGTTTGTTTGTTTGTCTATGTACAACTTTGCACGCGCATCACTCGAGAACGGCTGAGTGGATCAACGTAAAATTTGCTACAGAAATCATCAGAGGCACGAAAGTAATCATTGATGTAACTCTTCTCCATGCCCCCTTAAAATGCATGCTGAAATGGGCGTAGAAAAAAAATGAGACAAAGCTCATTTTCAGCGTCTCAATGTGAGAAACAAAACTCGGGCCCGAAAACCACATTTTAAGGTCCTAAAACTGTTGTAAGACCAGCATTCCCTGCCTCAGGGATGCGCATACTAGATAGTCAAGAGAAGACGGTTGCAAATGTGATATTTTTTTGGTGTATATGTGATATGTTATATTTTTAATTTATGTTTTTTATATGAATGTGATCCTCACGTGCTTCTCACGTAAGAATCACATTAGGGGGCCAATTGTAACCCAAGGAGGTTACATGTTATCAGTAAAGGAGTATAGGGCCATGTATTATCCACTTTTAAGATTTCCAAGCTATTTGAAAGTTCCAATTTTTAGATCTCCAAGCTATTTGAAAATTCTATATACGTTGTTAGTTTTTTTTAATATATCTATGGATTATTCTGTGATTCTTTAGAAGATTGTTAGTTCCATGATAGAGATTATTCTTGATAGTTAAGCCCGTATCACACGACACTCGTTAGTATGGAAGCTTCTACCAGTACTGGTATACACGCTGGTATACACGCGTCTAGCACCGTGTGATTTGTACCTTCCATGATAGGTTCTGCCTTCCATAATAGCTTCCATACAAGTCACGAAATTGAACAGGTGCCATTTTTCCTGGCAGTTTTCATGGAAGTTTGAGTACAACAACCAATTGGATTGCTTTTCTCGTTCAGGTAGATATCCCAGGGGAGTGAAGATTCAAGGAGAAATAATTTCAACTCTGAGATTTGCTGATGACATCGTCATCTTGGCCGACAAGCCTGAGGATTTGAATGAGTTTTTGAATGGTATGGACTCAGTCTTACGGAAAGAATTCATGATGAAAATTAATAAATGTAAAACAAAAATACTGGAATGCAGCCGAAATAAATCAGAAACCTCTATGGAGATCAAATTGGCAGGTGAAAAGCTGAAGGAAGTAGGAGACTTCTGTTACTTAGGAAGCAGAATAACTAGTGATGGACGAAGCAAAGAGGATATAAAAAGTAGGTTGGCTCAGGCAAAGAAAGCATTTCTACAAAAAAGGAATCTGCTGACATCGAATATAGATTTAGGTATTAGGAAGTCATTTTTGAAAGCCTTTGTCTGGAGTGTGGCACTCTATGGAAGTGAAACTTGGACTATTGGTGCAGCAGAAAAGAGGAGAATTGAAGCATTTGAAATGTGGTGTTACAGGAGAATGATGAAGATCAGATGGGTAGATAGGGTTACAAACGAAGAGGTATTAAGACGAGTGGGAGAGGAGAGATGTTTCTGGCGACTGCTAATGAAGAGAAGAGATAGGTTGGTAGGACACATTCTAAGACACCCAGGAATAGCAAGCTTAGTTATGGAAGGAAGGGTCGAGGACAAGAACTGTAGGGGTAGACCAAGGTTAGAATATGTTAAACAGATTGCCTTGGATGTAGGGTGTGGTAGCTATGTAGAGATGAAACGTTTAGCTCAGAACAGGGAGGCATGGAGAGCTGCATCAAACCAGTCAAAAGGCTGAAGACTCAAACAACAACAACACAAACAAATAGATTTGTTATTTTCGGTAGGCCTACGAATAAATACATCAGAATTAAATTATATTTTCTTTAAATGGCGTGTGTGTGAAAAGCGCTAGCTATATCCAGTAAATACAGAACGTGTAATATTATTATTATTCAGGGATAAATATTGAACTATTTAAATTCTAATAGTTATCACGAATAGTATCCGTCCATGGTTACAGTATTTAGGGAAAATATAATTTTAAATGAGAGAAAACAACTTTGCTATCGCCCTCATAGGTCATGTACACAAAACTAAGTTGCAATATTGCTGTACAACGTAAAGAGGATATTATAAAATAATTGAAAGGAAGTAGAACATTTCGCCGTTGGATAGCCTTGAACCCGGCATCTTCAAATCAGCAAGCGAGCGAGATACCACTAGCACACTTTTCCCACTGACTTTTTAGCATTTTGTTGCGCTTCTTATTGGTGCGTATGGTTAAATATTCAATTATCACAGTTAGATCTTAAATATTGATTGGAATGCATTCATTCAGTACCAAGCATATTTTCAAATGTACTTAAATCAAGTTTCACGACCGCTTTGCGTTAATAATGCGAATCGACTGTAAATTTTACCACCAAACAACAACCGTCCTCCATGTTTTATTTCTTACAACTTGGCGCTCCGTAGCGTAGCGGTCAGCATAGTTAGCTGCCGCCCCGGAGGTCCTGGGTTTGATTCCCGGCTCTGCCACGAAATTTGAAAAGTGGTATGAGGACTGGAACGGGGTCTACTCAGCCTCGGGTGGCCCAAATGAGTAGAGGGGGTTCGATTCCCACCTCAGCCATCCTCGAAGTGGTTTTCCGTGGTTTCCCACTTCGTCTTCGGGCAAATGCCGGGATGGTACTGTACCCTTTTACCTACCAATACCTGTTGAATCCCTGGATAGCAACTGGATCGTAGAACCTGAAAATTCCCCGGCTCTAAAGACCCCCAAGTTCTACCAACAGACACAGGGATAATAGGGCCACTCGATTACCTAACAGGATGTATTAAGACTGACCAAAGCTCAGAAAAAGAAAAGACTAGCTCAAAACACAAGAATTCTTCAAGAGGAAGAAAGAATCTCAAAGGTGTGGAAAACCCTAAAATACCTAGCGATGGCCCCCTTAATACACCCTTCCATCACCTCTATAAAGCATCACGCAATAATTAAAACCAAGTAATAAAGAAGTTTATTGTAAGAATAAACAAGACAGAAAACAATCAATTTTGTCGATACCACGACCAATCAAAAAAAAAATCTCATTGATAATACTGGATTGTCTTTCAAAAAAAAAATATTACCCATTATCTCAACTAACTTTTAATTGATTAAAATATAAGGCATATTAATAATACTAATGATCAATCCCATAGGATAAGCACTTACAAAAGAAAAATATTATAAGACTTGAATCCATTAAATTCATTTCGGTTCCTTAACTGATATAACATCTTATACAAAAATATCCTGATTATAATTGATAATCCTACACGACATCTTCAGTAACATTATATGTTCTTGTTATTAAATGAAGAAATTCATATGGCCTATTTACAGAATATAATTTACACAAAATTCCAGAATAATTTCGATTATTCTTTTCCCACTGACTTAATGTCACGACATTCATTTCTGCTTAATATTGTTTCATTTCTAGTTTTAGGGTAATTCTGCCGAACAGTTAAGCTAAGCAAAAATTAATCATAGGTTCAGCATTAAATAGTTATCGGTTTCCTTGTTAAACATACATCCTATGGCAAAATCGTTATATTAATTTTACTGGAAATATTGAACCGGATATCCACTCAAGATTCTCAATAATATTGCTCAGAAAAATATTAATCTTCACACAGGCATTTTCACGATAACAGCGATAAAGTCAACTATGACCAAATATTAACCATACTAGGTTAAAAAAAACAACACCTCTCTGGGTTAAAACCCCAATCAATCTAATCCTGATTGGCACACCTGGCTCAATCCTCAACAGGAAAAATATGCTTTACAAAGCACTGTATCAATATACTTAAACACAAAGACATTACTCATAGTACATGCCTCTCTAAAGTCGAACATGCACCTATAATAGGAGCCTTACTGTTATAAATCCACAATTATGAAAATCAGCTGTTTTTAGAAAAATCCTGAACTCATGTGCGAAAAAATAATATGATTCTGTAACAGATTACCAACAAAGCCCAGTGGATTTCAGAAATATTCCACCTATCTTTAAAAACTTGCCTTACATTGATGTATTACATGATCCATAATTCTTAAACGTATGACTTATAGTAAGTCGTCCCTGGGATTATCCTCGCAAATTTGGATGTCGCTCAAATACCCTCTTAATAGAGAAAAACTATTGCACCAAAGGCAATGATATCAATTTAATCCAGTGTTAACTTCACAAGAAAAGAAAAGTATAACACTCCCCAACCACACAAACTGAGGTTGTAAAAGCGATTTATAAAAAATAAATTCAATCTCAAAATAAGATCTTCCCTGAATTTCCCGAACGCGAAAATGTCGATAGATTAGTCCTACAGCATGGATCTAGGTTAGCAGCAAAGGCTAAGCGACTAATGACCCATTAGGCAATCCATTTCGAAAATCACGCTCAGAAAATACAAGTAAAATCAGTTAATAAACTGCAGAAAAAAAATAGTCAAAGGACTCGAAGTAACATTCAGAATATCGTAATAAGAATACGAAAAGGAAAATTCTCCTCAAAGAATACGATGATCCAAGCGAAAGTGCTTAAAGAACAACACTAGAATATGAAAAACTCAATCAAAGTTCTCAAAAGAAAATTGTGTTACTAAAATGTTCTTACACAAGAAAAACTGTAGATCTTCTTCCTACATTTATTTCTCGACAAATAAGAATGAGCATATTAGTTTAAATACTGTAAAATACTACTGAATTTTTTTTATTTATCCAATAAATTACACAAAGGATGCACTCATTTTTATGAGTCAAAATCCTGGCATCATAGAAGGTCAGTTTCGAAATAAACAACGAACCTGCACTTTCTACTCAACCATTTAATCTACAAAATCAAATATGGCAATATGTGGTAGTTCAAAATGTCCACGCTACGCTACTGTAACAAGTTGAAGTGATCTGTACCTTTGGCGAATCTAGATGAGGAAAAAAGGATATCGTTGGCCATACTAAGCTCCAGACCAACAGAACACATGCCGGACTCCAACTGGGTTTCCAGAGAACGAACCAAAGTCCTCCTAGGCTCGAACAACACCCGGTCGGTCGAAATAGTTCCAACATATCCTGGCGATATCTTCCCATACATATTCGAATACCGACGGACGGACCGCACACAGTTTATCAACTCGTCACGAAGCGAGGGTGAACTCGAACAGTCGCTAAATAGTTCCAATATATGAACGCGAATGTGAACAAGTTCACAAGGGTCGACGCGGCCCCTTGCATCACGAGAGTCGCTTGCACACTTCATGCTAAATGAAAGTTGCTGCCAACATGTCCCCGCTACACCCTGCTAATGCAGTATTCTTATATTAATCTAGCCTACCATCGTAATGGATATAAGCTTCATAGTGTTCCTTCCCTCTGACACCTTGCTTGAGAATGTGCTCTTTTCAAAAAGTATAAGCACTGTGAAGAGTGAATCAAGTCTAGGCTGCATTACCACGACGGTTTATATGCAGAGTTTTGTGACACATTACAGCTGAGCTCGCGGTCGGGATTATGAAAGTATTCATCCGCATGGCCCTTTAGTTGCTGTAGATACACGGTCGCAAAGATAAACTATTACATGTTTAAGACCATGTCTGAACCTTATTAAACACGTGTATACTTCACGTAGAATGCTGAACGAACTAGCGTATACACTCCAGCGCGGTCACACGTTTTTAAAACTACCGTTAGCTGGCGACTTCACTTTCACTGTTTTCAGGCTCAAACCTCTACGCTGTCGGTTTCTCTACTCATTGCTCTCCGCAGGAGGTCGCCTTGGTCTCACATCCGCTCCCCCACTCCTTCACACGTCACGACTCGATACGAAATATATCGCAGTCGAAACGTAATCAGCAGTGAGTTAACAGATCATCTTCTGTTCTTCATACTTTCTTAATAATAGCTTTCTGCCATGGAAATATACATACAGACGTATGTAGCTGCTTACATATAGCGCTAAATATACTTTAATTTGTATTAATCACTCTCAGGTGAATCGATCGATATAGTGTTAGACACAGTCAACATGGTTATTATCGAAGACCTTCGGGTTTCTCGTCGGAAACACGAGCTCTGCCGATCTCTTTCTTGATAGCATGACTTTTGCTCGCTGTAGACCAGCTGTAATTATAGACTTCAGAGGCTAGTTAGGAAGTTACAGGGTGTTCCCAAAATACTGTAACCATGTCTGTACTTAAGAACTTTATGAATAATGGTGCAGTACTGTCCCCGATAATCCGGATAGTAGGCTGTCAGAAATCCGCCCCCTCAATCGGATTGCCAATAATCAATCGCACCGGCACAGCTACATCAATGAAAATGGCACTGACAGATACTACCGAGATTAGAGCACAGTAGTTAACATGAAATTATTGTGGAACACACCAAAATATACGGGGGTTCATACTTACCTTTTACTTACCTATTCAAATTTAATCTCGGGTCTGGGTTTTCAACTGGATCACTTAATAGTATGCCCTCACAATAACCTCCACCACGATATTTAAAATGAACCAAGTCGGAAACAAGAAAATTTAAACTGCACAATAATTTATTTCACCTAAAGAAAAAATAACTTAACAAAATTTAACAACAAAATATACGTGGCAATCAGAAGCCATTGTCAATGCAACCATGTCCTCCTGTAGGACTTGTAGACTTCACATACAAAATTTCAGCTTTCTCTAGCTCAAAAGAACGTAATAATAACAACAATGCACATTGGAATGGATAAGGAAGCTGGGACGAGACATAAAGCATTTGTTTCCTTGTTCATGAACTTCACATTTTATTTATAACCGCAAGGCCGCTATGTAGATGACCTTGGCCTCTACCATTCAGTTATCTGGCCACCTGTAATACACCCTGCACCGTGTCGCATGCTTGCTTCGTCAAATGGACGCACCTGTCCACCCAATGTTAGCATATGCTAGTTACCTCAGAGCCTAGCTCCTTTTCAAAACACTTTAAATGTTCACATCTCAACTCAAATATTATCACGCAAATCTTTTAAATGCTCCGTTCAAATATCAATGGATTACTCTAATAATCCCAAATCTTGTTTAATTGTATATTCCAATTGTTGAACTAGCGTTGTTTAGAGTATAATAACGAAAACGCTTAATGTTTATAACAAAATATTCATTAATTATTTATAACATTTTAAATTGTTTATAACATTGTCAAATGACAATTCAAAAATTTATACACGCCTCTATTAATCCCGTTCGTTTCAAATTATTATTAAAGATATTTATATAGTTATTTACATTATTTATATTATTTATATTAGAAATACATTAAACCACACGTTTATCCGGTTGATAATTACTTAAATCGTGGTGATATAATCGACCAATGAAGGTTAGTTATATTTAAATTTTAGATTCAGGTTTAATAAGATTTAATAATTATTATTATTTGTGACGGTAACCTCCATTCAAAATCGTTATCTCAAATTATTTAAACACTCTTGTTAATTTTAACAGTAACTTCACATGAATAATTTTCAATGGACCTGAACAATACACTCAGCGGAAAAATACCTCGCTCAAAACGCACAAAAGTGCACCAAAATTGGCCCATAATTCATCATATATCTCATTATATATGGCATCAAAATCTTCCACAATACACACAAAAAAACCTCCACTTATAAATTCATCATCTTCATCAATATTACTGTGGGAACCTCCTTGACTTATTACAGGGCATTATTCATCAGCGACTTTTACACGTCCACTGAACTAACGATTATATATCCATAGTTCCTCTTTAAAAATTCTTATATTCATCAATTGTATCAAAAACTGTTATTATATTTAACCTTCGTGGGTTTCATTCATGAAGCGATATGAAGTAAAAATTTGCCAGTCACAAATAAATTTAATAGCAAATACGATTAGACACGCCTCCCTGGTCTATCAAAATTGAGATTAATATCATCAAAGTATCGCAGTATAAAAATACTATCTTCAATCAAAGTTCATCCAAACTGCATAAATAGTCGAATAGAGTACAATTAGACTGTGGACTGCAAACATTATTGTTCCAATCTGCAATTGAGAAAAACTCCTATCAAATGTTCATTACTATAGTGTACTCAATAAATCGTAATCAAAGTTCATATTTCATAAAATTGTCTATAATGCAATGGTATTTCAGAATTGACGATAAATGTCTATGTTGCAATCATGTTCATAAAACGACTAGTATTTCCAAGATCGTCGATAAAGTAGTAGATTTTAACGCTCTAAAATCTTTTAATCATTCTTCTTTCTTGAGGATGACAGAAAATTGGTCAAAGTAATTTACTGAATAGAATTACTTTAATAAAATGACACGCTGTCTGAATTCAAATTTGCCATAGAAAATCGTTAACTTTACAGTTAAATCGTGACTACAAAAATATGCAAATTACTGAAAGAATATATAATATCAGTCTCAACTGATCCAAAATTACATAAATATGCCAATGACATAATAATGTCTCAATAAATCGTAGAAAAAGGCATAAATCAGCAAAGTGTACAGAGTACAGAAATATCAAGCAAGAATATGGGGCAAAATATATGGGACAAAAAATATGGGAAAAATGGTTGCTCAGATATCGCTAAATGGCTCAAATAAATCAAGAAACGTTCACGACTACCTTATCTGTTGATTGAAGTTCTAGAGGAAAATTTCCAAAGAAGACTGCTGTTGGTTCCATTTCACCACCGTAAAGATGTGCTCCGACCTCGAACCTGGAACCTGCGCCCTCGGAGAATAGAACAGTTTCCTCCGGAAATCGCACTGCTCCGTGTAGACGATAGACATCCTTCTGGCAAAACTCTTCTGTGTGAGCCGGGTCCACCCTGGCCTCTCTTGAAAGTTCCCTGAAGTTCTGGTAGAAATTCGCCATGAAGTTTATTGCAATTGTTTCCGCAGAAATGTTCATAATTGTGGAGTATGAAGATATTTCCACTGCCATTTGATGTAATTCAGCGATGGATTACGATGCATGAGTGTAGTTGGATGTTCACTACATGCTCGCTTTTGTAGAATGACGATTAACGAAGCTCCATGCTGCTATTTCACTCCATTGATGTATCTCCCAATTGCATTAAAGTTTTAGTCTTCCATCTCCACTTCCGTTATAATAATAGTCGAAAGTACTGCCAGATTATATAGTTCCATTGTAGAATGTAGCCTTGTATCACCAAATGTAATCTTCAGTATCACGGTTGCAATACATGTGTCAGCCGTAGCGTAGAATGTGGTATTATAAAAGTGCTTCTCAGGTGTCGAGAAAATCACTTTTGTCTGCAGTCTTAAAATGCGAATATCTTCCAAAGTATAATCGTGAAAATGTTCAACTTTCGCACACGCCTCAATATTGTAATGCACAATTGAATTAGCATAAATGTAGTAGCTAACTCTTGATAGATAATCTTGTAGACTCGTTTATGTGTGCGCTCCAACTTCGCCTAGTTTTAGTAACCGTAAAATTGCACTGCTGCACACTCAGTGCTTGTTCGATGCGGTGGGCTCTACCACACTTGCTAATGACGACTTGCTTCACTGAATAATATATACTTGTTCTATCGGAATTAAGAACTCGAAGTCTGACAATATGAGAATGAGAAAATGAGCCATGAGCCCCGAGACATGAGAACTTCCTCTCTGCTGTGCAAGGCCTTTTATCAACTTCTTAAGGGGCGTATCCATCCCTACCATAGCTTGTTCCTCCGTCATTGCTAGAAGTTCTAACTTTGGCTATACTTGACGGATTTTCAAATTTCAAAAACTCATAATTAATTTCTTCAAAATTCCAAATCAATGCCATAACTGAAAATATATTTCCACAATTCTGCATGCCAAAAGTAATTAAATATGGTAGTTTCAGTAATCTCCGTCTCCCTCCAAACTATCATTCATTGGTTCGAGCCTCTCCTCCAATAGCGTAACTTCTTCCTCAGCACAATTCCTTGTTTCCCTGCGACTGCGTCGTAAATCTCAGATCCTTCTCGAACAAAATCATGACGTTACCAAGAATCTCAGCTCATCCAGCCTACTTGCATGAAGTCTGCGTCATCCGTGCCTACGTCATGAATATACACGTCAAAACTATGACAGCCATAACTTTATTCACATATGCCAATACAGCCACCGTGGTCTCAGTATAATTCAATTTACGGGGGCAGTACCTACTGTAAGGCCACGGCTGCCTCCTTCCCTCTTCCTAGCCTGTCCATCCCAATCTTCCATCCCTTCCCATCCCTCATGAGGCCCCTGTTTGCTTTGCAAGTGAGGCCGCCTGGGCGAAGTGCTGATCACACATCCCCAGTTGTATCCCTCCCGACCAGATGTTCCAAGCTCCAGGACACTGCCCATAGAGGCGGTAGTGGTGAGTTCCCTCGCTGAGTCCGTGGGAACCACCAACCTAGAGGGTAAATTGACTAAATAAAACAAAAACAAAACAAAAACTTGGCGCACGAAATGCTAGCGTGTGATACACTTCAATCATAAAAGCAGCTGTACTGACGAGGATGAACAGAATCATACGTGATTCTATACCAGCCATCACAACAGCTTCCTTGCCAGCGTCGTGTGATCTGTTGTAATATATCTATGGAGATTGTTTGGCAAAAGAATGAATTTGGTTATATGTATGAGGGGAGAAGAGATAGGCTATTGCTTGAAAATTATGTTGGTTAGGTCTGAGTAAGTCGACTCCGTAGCGTAGCGGTCAGCATGATTAGCTGCCGCCCCGGAGGTCCTGGGTTCGATTCCCGGCTCTGCCACGAAATTTGAAAAGTGGTACGAGGACTGGAACGGGGTCTACTCAGCCTCGGGTGGCCAAAATGAGTAGAGGGGGTTCGATTCCCCCTCAGCCATCCTCGAAGTGGTTTTCCGTGGTTTCCCACTTCGTCTTCGGGAAAATGCCGGGATGGTACCTAATTCAAGGCCACGGCCACCTCCTTCCCTCTTCCTTGCCTATCCATCCTAACCATCCATTATCTTCCATCATGAGGCCCCTGTTCGCTTTGCAGGTGAGGCCGCCTGGGCGAGGTGCCAATCCCTCCTCACCAGTTGTATCCCTTCCGATTCGATGTTCCCAGCTCTAGGACACTGCCCGTAGAGGCGGTAGTGGTGAGTTCCCTCGCTGAGTCCGTGGGTTCCACCAACCTGGAGGGTAAACGACTAAAAAAAAGTCTGAGTATTGTTTGGCGAGAGATTATGAGTGTGGCTGTTTGTGGTGATGTGGAAAAATTGATAAGTGAAGATAATAAATATTAATAGTAAAGAATCCTTCATGGTATTAATAATTACCATGAAGTATAAGAGAGTGAACGGTTACACCCTATATTACTTAATTATTATTATTATGATTATTATTATTATATTACAAGCTGTACCCGGCATGCGTTGCAATGCCAATCAAAGAAAGTGTTGGCGTTGTAACTTTGTTGAAGTGCTTTTGGTTTCCCAATATATATTTTTTCTTTTTCCGTTCACCGCCTCTTAACTATTGTAAAATTGATTTACTATCTCAAAAAGAATCATGAGAGCGTGCTCAACAACTCACCAACGTTTCATCGCAATGAAATGAATGACATATGAACGCATACGGGACTTTGTTGAAACTATTCGAGCGCCGCCACGCATTTGTTGAATATTCTCGTACGCTACCTATTGTAGAATGGATTTACTAAGTGAAAACCTTCCCTGGCGTGTACGCAACAACTCATCAAAGTTTCATCGCAATCAAATGAATGGCATATGAACACATACGGGATTTTGTATAAACGATTCGAGCGCCGTCACTCATTTGTTGAATCTACTTGTGCGCCACCCATTGAAAAACGGATTTACTAATTCATACTCCTTCGCAGGATTGTACTCAAGTCACCAAAGTTTTATCACAATCGGATGAATGGTATATGAACGCATACGGGACATGGTTGAAACTATTAACGCGCTGTTGCTCATTAGTTGAATCTACTCGTGCGCTATCATATTGTAAAATGGATTTACTAAATGAGAAATCTTCGCGGGAGTGGAAACAACATTTCACCAAATTTCATTGCAATCGCATGAATGGTATATGAACGCATACGGAACTTTTTTAAACGATACGCGCGCCGTTACTCATTTGTTGAATCTACTCGTGCGCTACCTATTGTAAAAAGGATTTACTAAGTCAGAAACCTTTCCTGGAGGGTGCAAAACAATTCACAAAGTTTCATAGCAATCAGATGAATAGTATATGAACGCATACGGGACTTTGTTTAAACGATACGCGTGCCGTCGCTCATTTGTTGAATCTACTTGTGCGATACCTATTGTAAAGTGGATTTACTAAGCCAGAAACCTTCCCTGAAGTGTACACAACATCTCACCCAAGTTTCATCGCTATCGGACGAATGGTATATGAACGCATACGGGACTTTGTCGAAATGCTTCGCGTGTCTTCGCACATTTGTTAAATCTACTCGTGCGCTTCTTATTATAAAATGGATTTACTAAGCCAGAAACCATGCCTGTAGTATACACAACCTCTCACCCAAGTTTCATCGCTATCGGACGAATGGTATGTGAATGCATACAGGACTTTGTTGAAACGCTTCGCCCATCGTCGCTCATTTGTTGAATCTACTCGTACGCTACCTATTTTTAAGTGGATTTACTTAGCCAGAAACCTTCCCTGAAGTGTACACAACATCTCACCCAAGTTTCATCGCTATCAGACGAATAGTATAATATGAACGCATACGGGACTTTGTTGAAACGCTTCGCGCGTCGGCGCTCATTTGTTGAATCTTCTCGTGCGCTACCTATTATAACATGGATTTACTAAGCCAGAAACCTTGCCTGTAGAGTACACAACCTCTCACCCAAGTTTCATCGCTATCGGACGAACGGTATGTGAACGCATACAGGACTTTGTTGAAACGCTTCGCCCCTCGTCGCTCATTTGTTGAATCTACTCGTGCGCTAAAAATTGTTAAGTGGATTTACTCAGCCAGAAACCTTACCTGAAGTGTACAGAACATCTCACCCAAGTTTCATCGCAATGGGATGAATGGTATATGAACGCATGTGGGACTTTCTTGAAACAAACGCATGCCATTTTGTTGAAGCTACTCATGCGCCATCTAATGTAAATTGGATTTACTACCCTTATAGCTTTTCCGGGACTGTGCACAATAAGTCACCAAAATTTGATCGCAATCGGATGAATTGTATATGAGCGCATCGCCAACACGCATTTGTTTAAACTACTCGCGCGCTGTCCATTGTACATTGGATCAAATATGCCTATCATGATTTCGGAAGTGTGTACAAGAACTCACCAAAATTTGATCGCAATCGGTTGAATGGTTTATGAACGCATAAAAGACGAACAAACGAACATCCCTTTTTTTAGCCTACTTTTCACATTTTGCAAAAATGAGGAAAAAGTAGACTTATGAGATGGGGCAAATGTGTGTCTGTCTGTCTGTCTGTCTGTCCTTCTGTCTGTCTGGCTGTGTGCGTGTCCCCCCTATCAAATCCTAAACGGCTGGAGCAATCGAAACAAAATTTGGTAGGAGTAAAGATCTATACCTGAATATCTCACGGCCAGATTTGAAAATGATGTCAGTGCTACCAACTGCTGAGAAATCGCAATTGAAATTTGAGCTCCATGTTGGATATCTTGGAAGGTATCAATGGGAGCTATTTCAAAATTGGTACACGTATAGATAATAATATTGCAATTTAATTTCCAGGAGGCCATACATGGCAGTGTTGCCAAAATGATTATAAGCATGCTGATATGTCCAATTTTTAAATGCATATGACTTCTACACTATCAATTGGAATTCAACCAAATTTCGTATGTTGTATGTGTACATAACCGGATATAACTGATCGTATTCTTAAGAACCACCAGAGCTGCCAACTGTTAATAAATGCTCTTAATTTATTTTTTTCAAATACCAATATATCAGAAAGTATGCAAGCCGACACCTTTAAACTATGCACACGTATAGTACTTGACATTCTATATTCATTTGGAGTAACTTATATACGTCAGTGCTACCAACATGATTCTAAGCCTGCTGAGAGGTCCAATTTTAAATACATGTAATTTCTTACTATCATTTGGATTTCAACCAAATTTCGTATGTGCTATGTGTATCATAACAGATATGATTATGCGTATTCTTAAGAGCAACCAGGGCTGCCAACTGTTAATATGTGCTGTCTCTATTTTTGTTACCCTAATAAAAATATATCAGACTGCATGCAAGCCAATAGCTCTAAACTTTGTACACGTATAGTTCCTGGCATTCTAGATGAATTTGGAGTAACTAATATACGTCAGTGCTGCCAACATGATTCTAAGCCTGCTGATAGGTGCAATTTTAAAATGCATGTATCTTCTATACTAACTAATGGATTTCATTCAAAATTGGCACAACAATATGTCATATTATTTCAGATTATTTCTGACCAATACATGCATGACATTGTTGCCAACATGATTTTACGTGCGCTGTTATATCCAATGTTTAACTGCATGTAACGTCCATGCTATTCATTGGACTCCAACCAAATTCTGTATTCTGTACCTTAAGAGGTGGAACTGAGAATATATTCAGTCACCAGGGCTACCAACTGTAGTGCTCTATTGGGCTACATTATGCCAGGTATACAGTATTTCGAACTAATTAGAAATTTCGATATTACCAACTTAATTTCGTCATTATTCTAGATAGATCCATATAGATTAATCATTGGCATGAATTTTAAATTTTATGAAAAGTAGGCTCTTTAGTTCGTTACGGGACTTCTTGTTTATATATATCATCATACTTCATACTAATATATAACAAGAAGTTCCGTGACGAACTAAACAGCCTACTTTTCTTAAAATTTAAGATTCATGCCAATGATTAATCTGTATGAATCTATCTAAAATAATGACGAAATTATGTTGGTATAATCGAAATTTCTAATTCGTTCGAAATACTGTATACATGGCATAACGTAGCCTAATAGAGAACTACAGTTGGCAGCCTTGGTGACTGAATATATTCTTAGTTCCATCTCTTAAGGTACAGAATACAAAATTTGGTTGAAGTTCAATGGATAGTATGGACGTTACATGCAGTTAAACATTGGATCTAACAGCGCACGTAAAATCATGTTGGCAACAATGACATACACGTATTGGTCAGAAATAATCTGAAATAATATGATCTATTGTTGTGTCAATTTTGAATGAAATCCATTAGTTAATATAGAAGATACATGCATTTTAAAATTGGACCTATCAGCAGGCTTAGAATCATGTTGGCAGCACTGACGTACATTAGTTACTCCAAATTAATCTAGAATGCCAGGTACTATACGTGTGCAAAGTTTATAGCTATTGGCTTGCATATTTTCTGATATATTGATATTAGGGTAACAAAAATAGAGACAGCATTTATTAACAGTTGGCAGCCCTGGTTACTCTTAAGAATCAGCATAGTCATATATGTTATGGTACACATAGTACACACGAAATTTGGTTGAAATCCAAATGATAGTATAGAAGTTACATGTATTTAAAGTTGGACCTCTCAGCAGGCTTATAATCATGTTGGTAGCACTGACGTATAAAAGTTTCTCCAAATTGATATAGAATGACAGGTACTATACGTGTGCATATTTTAAAGTTGTCGACTTGCATACTTTCTGATGTATGGGTATTTGGATTTAAAAAATGAGAGCATTTATTAACAGTTGGCAGCCCTGTTGGCTCTTAAAAATACGCTCAGTCATATCTGTTTAGGTACACATAACACATACGAAATTTGGTTGAATTCCAATTGATAGTGTAGAAGTTACATGCATTAAAAATTGGACCTATCAGCATGCTTATAATCATTTTGGCAACACTGCAATGTATGGCCTCCTGGAAATTAAACTGCAATATTATTATCTATACGTGTGCCAATTTTGAAATAGCTCCCATTGATACCTTCCAGGATATCCAACATGGAGCTCAAATTTCAATTGTGATTTTTCAGCAGTTGGTAGCACTGACATCATTTTCAAATATGGCCGTGAGATATTCAGGTATAGATCTCTACTCCTACCAATTTTTGTTTCGACTGCTGGAGCCGTTTAGGAGTTGATAGGGGGGGGGGGGGGGGACACACACACAGCCAGCCAGCCAGACAGACAGACAGAAGGACAGACAGACAGACACACATTTACCCGATCTCATAAGTCTACTTTTTCCTCATTTTTGCAAAATGTGAAAAGTGGGCTAAAAATGAGATGGTGTTTGTCGTCCTGTCTGTCTGTAACTCAATCACGCAAGAACCACTGGTCCGATTGAAATGAAATTTTGCATGGATGTAGCTGATTTACCAGGTTTACACATAGACTACTATTGATTTCGATATTTTGCACTATTTAAAAATGGCGACTATTTTCATATTTCCATTTCAAATAAAAAGAGAACGCTAAGAAATAGCAAACTTTTGATGGCACATGCGAACTTTAAAATTTAATTTTCTATCCGAAAGGTCCGTATCACTTTCCGTGATCTCCAATGGTTAGCGAGTAAAACCCACATTTGTGACGTCACTACACCGTTTGGTTTCAAAATTTCTATTTCCATTTCAAATAAAAATAGAACGCTAAGAAATAGCAAAATTTTGATGGTATATGTGAGCTTGACCAGGTTTACACATAGGCTACTTTAGATTTCGATATTTTGCACTATTTAAAAATGGCGACTATTTTCATATTTCCATTTCAAATAAAAAGAGAACGGTAAGAAATAGCAAACTTTTGATGGCACATACGAGCTTTAAAATTTGATTTACTATCCGAAACTTTTGATTTCGATATTTTGCACTATTTAAAAATGGCGATTATTTTCATATTTCCATTTCAAATAAAAAGAGAACGCTAGGAAATAGCAAACTTCTTTTCGGTTAACTCCAACGGTTAGCGAGTAAAACCCACATTTGTGACGTCACTACACCGTTTGGTTTCAGAACTTCATATTTCCATTTCAAATAAAAAAAGAACGCTAAGAAATAGCAAAATTTTGATGGTATATGTGATCCTTAAAATTTAATTTTCTATCCGAAAGGTCCTTATCACTTTTCATGTATGTCCAACGGTTAGCGAGTAAAACTTAAATTTGTGAAATAAAACACGGTCAACACCGAGCGGTGCAGTCTATCTCTCTATATATAAAAATGAAAGTTTGCCTGTTTCTTTATGAATTTCTACGGAAATTTGAGTTATTTATGCGTTTCAGACTGTTTTATGATGGATGCGCGAGAAATATTTTTTGTCTGTCTCTCTGTTTGTTTGTTTGTTTGTTTGTTTGTCTGTGGACAACTTGGTTCCCTTATAATTCGAGAACGGCTGGGTGTATAAACGTAAAATTTGGTACAGATATCCATCAGAGGCACGACACTAAACTTTGATGTAACTCTTCTCCGTACTTCTCATAAAAGGGGGCCTACTTCCTTAAAATACATGCTAAAATAGGCGTAGATGGACGTGACAAAGCTCATTTTCAGCCCCTCAATGTGAAAGACAAAACTCGGGGGCCCTAAAGGGTCCACGAAAACCACATTTTAAGGCCCTAAAACCAACAGTTTTTGAGATATTCCCAGAAAACTAATTTCATTTAATAAACTTAACCCCCTACTAAAGTAAAGGCCTTGGGAGGGAAGGTACTGGACCATAGTGAATTCATACTCAGAGGGCAATTGTCTGAGACCATCTTCGAACCCCGGAACCCAGAAATAATACTAAGGTGATCGGGTAAAATCATAATATATTCACAATAAACATGCATACAAATTAACAAAACACTTACTAATCAAGATGTGGATTCTGACATCAAATATTTGTTCCTTCCAGTTGACTGTAATACATATTTTAGCAATCCAGCCAAGTTGTTATGATGAAGTAAATAAGTGTTGCTTTCAAACTTTCAACTTTCTGTTGTCATTATGAGAATCCAAGCCAAATAATTAAGAGGATGACGAATTAAATATTCAATAGTTTCATAATGCACCTGCATAATGCATCATACAGTATTTCATGCATTTCCACACAAATATATAATTAATTAATTCTCGAGACAGTACATGTCACAAAGTTAGGCCTACGCTTGTTATAATATCCAATGTAATACGTTGCCTAAAACTGAAGAATTAATGTCTTCAAAACACAAAATATACGGAGCTAATCCAATTTACGTGTTTTCACCTCAATGGCTATCAGAAATCTCTTTTTTATTAACAACAGATGATCGCACATAGTTAAAAACAATACGACAGTAGCCATCATGAAAAACAGAAGAAAAACGATCACCGTACTAGGGCTATCGACATCAAAATAAATCCTACATTAATAAATTTTCCACAGACCATAAGGCATACTACTTGTAATTAAAATGCATTTTACAATTAACTGAAAACAGAAAACAAATCATTAATTACGCAAAGAAAATATGAGTGTCAGTTAGCCTACCAGAGTGAATACCCGAGGATGACATTAAGTTTGAATGTATAACCTTGAAAGGCCCTGTCATGCAACGTAGGAAAATACAAAATAAATACATTTACCTTGCCAGTCGATACAGTCACAAGTACTTACGATGACAAAATAGCCTACCTTAATTCCATAATATACGAAGCATATCCAGACGTTTATCTCCAGTAAGGTTACAATAGGTAACCAGTCAATAACTTGACGAAGAGGGATAATATCATTCAACATTTTCACATACAGTAGAACTTCAGTATACTTCTTATGTATTTATAAAACCACGTAGATCCATGATGACTGGCCTAACAAGCTCATTACGAGAATCATACATGTCTCGAAAATCCCAGCCTTCCAAAACCATTAAAGTCAACATCGAGATAGAGAAATACTTGTCGCTAGAACATAGCTCTTCCTATCGGACAGAGGGAGAAACTACAATCCCAGTCCAAGGCAGCACCGACAAGATATGCTACCTATCGAGGCCAGCCACAACTAACTCCGCCGCTCGATTCAAAAGTTTATGCCAAAGTAAAAATTGTACGTTCAATCAGAGATTAGTGCCAAAGTAACGGCACAGACTCCCGGGCCCCAAACTTGTCGATGGTTCGCAGAACAGAGACGACGTAAATGGTACAAGTGTATCAACATGCATAATCAAGCAATCTTTAAGCATAGAAAAGTTTTTGCCAATTATCACAAACACAGTAGCTTCCGAATGTGAAATACTTAATTAAAAGTTCATTTCAGTTTTCATCAGCACCATAACCACCAAAATATGTCATGCCAAGAACATAAACAAATACTTAAGTGTAGAATACATCGAGTGGGTTTTCTTTGTACAATTTCCACAACATTATTACAAATGGCATCTTGAATAAACGATGGCAGGAACAGTTTCATCCGAAGGTTACATAGATTGGTCCAATATCCTGGCCAGAGACATCTTCTCGCACTGCATAACACTCCAAACGCAGAATAAGACCTCGAAGAAATTAGCTGAAATCAAATTTCGACTGCGACAGTAATGTGTAAAGGAAAGCTTAATATCTAACGTTGACACTCATTTACAAAGAACAAATTACAATAAAATATTATATGATGGCATCAGATTTTATAACAATAACCCAGTACTATCAAGAATCCACATCTT
Source organism: Meconema thalassinum (assembly GCA_946902985.2). Classification (NCBI taxonomy): domain Eukaryota; kingdom Metazoa; phylum Arthropoda; class Insecta; order Orthoptera; family Tettigoniidae; genus Meconema; species Meconema thalassinum. The sequence continues at coordinate 158,691,107 of OX336399.1, read as the reverse complement.
TACAGGTGAAAGGTATAACAATGACCCTCAATTAACACAGAAAATTGTATGCATGTTTTAGAAAATTACAATATCCCGAAAATATTACAATAATAACAGTATTTTCCAAAAATAAGTTTCAATAATAATGCTGAATGGCACGTGAGCTCTCATATTTACAAATAAAAAACCTTATTATCCCAAAAGACGAAGGCAATTGTCTCACATTGCATATCTGTTCAACCCATTTGTCCAAAATACAGAAAGAGAAAATGCCCAAAGAAACACCCAAAGTAGGAAAACACAAGAAAATTCCAAGAAGAACAATAGAAAGACCCAATTATCAAGCAAAAACAGGACACACGTGCATACCAAAGCAGAATCACACCACAACCTTACACCATGACACATAACCTTAAAATCCCCAGAAAAAAATTACAATTACAACCATCAAATAATTAATAAACAACAACCAGAATATGAATTAGCACTTGTCAACACATCCACACAAAACACAAATACATAAATACCCTATCATATACAGACCCAGACCAAACCGAAACTAGTAAACGAGAGAAGCACGTATTTCATGAGGCCTATAGTGAGCCGCCGTAAATTGACCAAATATCACAAATCAATTCATCATATCACATCACATTACTTAACCTAAAGTATTTATTTCTCAGTCAGACAGCAAAAAAAAATTGAGCCCACTCAATCAACTGAAGACTTAGGAGAATTGTTTATAAATACTTACCAACATATTCAACTCAAATCTAAGCAAATGAACCCCCATAACATTCATCTGGTAGACTTAAGTTGACAGATGCGTCAACAAAATGCTAATTTACATCCACGATCCTAAGTAACATACAATGACCTTTTACCCCTTAAATTAATATACATCCACACTTATCTGGACAACCACAAAACAACAACAAGAAAACTAACCCAATTACCAAAATAAAACAAATCACACCACATTTATACTTTCTGAATGTCCAACTTTGGAAATGCACAATTTAGACAATAACATAAACAATACAATTATTCACTCTTGACATAGCTTAGTATATCAAACTAAGTAAGCAATATAGCGAACAAGACTAAAACAAGAACAGACTAGACAGAAATCCCTCAATAAATGACCAACAGAAGACCCTAAATGAAAGAAGATCAACTGACCACTCGTGCAGACCACCAAGCTACAAACGTACCCAAACATTCATTGAAATCACACGACCTTACAAACTCCCAAAATTAATAAAACCATTTACTACCCACAAAATCCCCATAATTTTTCCAGAATATAAATTGACACACCGTTAGGACATCAACATACACAAAATAAATAATAACCCTTAAATAAAACACACTGAAATCAACATGTCATACTAGCCGCATTTTACCCTGGCATAGCATGATTTTCCATCACCAAAACACATTTCGGCAAGTAGTTACCTTCATAAATCAACAAGCAGATAAATGACTAAGTCATCACTCGGAGAACAGAAGGGGTTTGTAATTACTTACCTATGATATCCCAACATAGTATCATTTTATACGTACGGCGTATTTAATTAAATTCAATTATAAATTAAGCAAAAACAAACCCTAACCTTAATTCACCTTAAGAAACAACCAAGAGACCCACCCGATTACAAAACAAACTAATAACAAACACCCACACTCATGCACTCAAATACATTTACACAAGTTTGTCACTTCAGACCTAACACAATTTAGACAATAACAAACAAGAAGAACCTTTATAGATTTGCACAATCAAGCAGAATGTGCGCCACCCGTGTAGACAAACACAAGCATCAATAACATCCACAATACATACATGTCCTGATGACCAGAATTCATCTACACAATTTTGACAAAAACAAACGAGAAGAACCTTTTATGGATTTGCACAATCTAGCAGAATGTGCACCACACGTGTAGACAAATAAACACATCAATAACACACATAACACATGCATGTACTGATGACCATAATTCGTCTACACAATTTTGACAATAACAAACAAGAAGAACCTTTTATGGATTTGCACTATCTAGCAGAATGTGCACCACACGTGTAGACAAATACACACATTAAAAACACATGCATGTACTAATGACCAGAATTCATCTACACAATTTTGACAATAACAAACAAGAAGAACCTTTTATGGATTTGCACAATCTAGCAGAATGTGCACCACACGTGTAGACAAATAAACACATCAATAACACACATAACACATGCATGTACTGATGACCAGAATTCGTCTACACAATTTTGACAATAACATACACCACATCGAATATCAACTTAAATTATCAAAATCTGCATCGCACCATCGACTAATGTGGTCATACGAGCCACAAAAATCACATCTCTTGCCTTTGCTGGCTCTACTCCCTTTAAACCTCTGGTCAGCACGCCCCGAAAATACATGGCTTTGAACATTTGTAGGCATGAACTCACGCCTTCCCTGAAATTTTTATAAGGAACAAGACTACTACAATTATCCACAAGCTGCATCTCTCCACGTGGCTGAAAATAATTTATACCAGAACCATCCCCTAATTCCACTAATTTCTTCAAAAATTTCACAAATAAATTAATATCAGTGCCATAGCACACATGAAAATCTTTCAAAATTAGAGTTAATGGGTTAGGAAGGGAAGCAAAATTAACCTGACCATCAGTCATAAGTTTATTTAGAGAAACAACGTTAGTCGAGGCTCGATTATCAGAAAGATTAAGCCTATTTACTCTATCTATCACATCACATTCACCAAGTAAGCTATCAACAGTTTGTACTTCCTTATCAGTCCAAGTACGGTGAGATCCTAACCTATTCCCAGCACTACCAACGTCATGGCAAGAAACTGAACTAGAAAAATCGTTACATCTCTTATCAGAACGTGAATTACCAACAGCATTCAAATTACTAGGGCTCGACATGACCTCAGGTGTATTTCTTGAAGATCCTATTTCTTTATTTACCTCAGTAGTATTATTAGTTTGCAAAGCGCCTAACATATTTTCATTATTCTCCATCGACACTGATTCAAAATTACCAAAATAATTACTATTATTCACAACGCCATCACAAGAATCACTAACATATGAACAAACGCTTTCAGAACATACAACAGGTTCACTAATATTCTCAGAAATATCACTCGAGGACAACCGATTAAAACTATCTAACAGCTTGTCACGAAGCCCAACTAACTTGGTTGAAAAAACAATATCACACTTGGACCAATATTCAATTAAACTCACTAAACGATTAATCCAGTGTATAGAACGACATTTTAATTTGTTCACACGATATGCCGAAGGTTTGGCAACTTGCTTTAACTCATCACAGGACACTAATAGGTTCGAAACAGATATCACAACATCAGACCTACCTTTTGTCCCATAAGAATGTTGATCAGTCAGACTAACAACAGAAGCTGACTTTAAGGATTTGAGAAGAATAATATCCAGTTCACGATGAAAATTAGGGTTGCCATTCCTTATTTGTATTTCATAAGCCAGTTCCTCTTTGGATAAATATTGTACAGCTTTTAAAATGTTCTCGTCCATTCAGTATATTATCACATGAAACAAAAATAACAAGAAAATTATACAAAGATAAAACAATAACAACAAACATTAAAATATCACACTTCAGGCCCAATCATACTTCCAAGCCCCAAGATCCAAAGACTAGCCCCAAACAACTACTGAAAGTGGTACAAATCTAACCACGCTACTGCTATAACACATTTAACCCCCTACTAAAGTAAAGGCCTTGGGAGGGAAGGTACTGGACCATAGTGAATTCATACTCAGAGGGCAATTGTCTGAGACCATCTTCGAACCCCGGAACCCAGAAATAATACTAAGGTGATCGGGTAAAATCATAATATATTCACAATAAACATGCATACAAATTAACAAAACACTTACTAATCAAGATGTGGATTCTGACATCAAATATTTGTTCCTTCCAGTTGACTGTAATACATATTTTAGCAATCCAGCCAAGTTGTTATGATGAAGTAAATAAGTGTTGCTTTCAAACTTTCAACTTTCTGTTGTCATTATGAGAATCCAAGCCAAATAATTAAGAGGATGACGAATTAAATATTCAATAGTTTCATAATGCACCTGCATAATGCATCATACAGTATTTCATGCATTTCCACACAAATATATAATTAATTAATTCTCGAGACAGTACATGTCACAAAGTTAGGCCTACGCTTGTTATAATATCCAATGTAATACGTTGCCTAAAACTGAAGAATTAATGTCTTCAAAACACAAAATATACGGAGCTAATCCAATTTACGTGTTTTCACCTCAATGGCTATCAGAAATCTCTTTTTTATTAACAACAGATGATCGCACATAGTTAAAAACAATACGACAGTAGCCATCATGAAAAACAGAAGAAAAACGATCACCGTACTAGGGCTATCGACATCAAAATAAATCCTACATTAATAAATTTTCCACAGACCATAAGGCATACTACTTGTAATTAAAATGCATTTTACAATTAACTGAAAACAGAAAACAAATCATTAATTACGCAAAGAAAATATGAGTGTCAGTTAGCCTACCAGAGTGAATACCCGAGGATGACATTAAGTTTGAATGTATAACCTTGAAAGGCCCTGTCATGCAACGTAGGAAAATACAAAATAAATACATTTACCTTGCCAGTCGATACAGTCACAAGTACTTACGATGACAAAATAGCCTACCTTAATTCCATAATATACGAAGCATATCCAGACGTTTATCTCCAGTAAGGTTACAATAGGTAACCAGTCAATAACTTGACGAAGAGGGATAATATCATTCAACATTTTCACATACAGTAGAACTTCAGTATACTTCTTATGTATTTATAAAACCACGTAGATCCATGATGACTGGCCTAACAAGCTCATTACGAGAATCATACATGTCTCGAAAATCCCAGCCTTCCAAAACCATTAAAGTCAACATCGAGATAGAGAAATACTTGTCGCTAGAACATAGCTCTTCCTATCGGACAGAGGGAGAAACTACAATCCCAGTCCAAGGCAGCACCGACAAGATATGCTACCTATCGAGGCCAGCCACAACTAACTCCGCCGCTCGATTCAAAAGTTTATGCCAAAGTAAAAATTGTACGTTCAATCAGAGATTAGTGCCAAAGTAACGGCACAAACTAATGAAAGAATGCAAGCCGGTAACCATGACAACAGATTCTCAGAGATCCATCTATATTGCAATTCCATTAATTACATTAGTGTGAAAGTTTGCAAACGGCTAGAAGGTTATCACGGAACCAAATTAAGCTGTAAAATTCATCAATACGTATAATGCGCTTAAGGGGGACAAGGCGTAGGCCTACTCTAGATTTTTTTCGCGCGATTTACACCTGCGGGTGTGGTCTGGCAGGCCTATTATATTTCCATCCCTCTATTATATTATTATATTCTAGAAGGTTATCACGGAACCAAATTAAGCTGTAAAATTCATCAATACGTATAATGCGCTTACGTGGGTCAAGGGGGTACTCTAGAATTTTTTCGCGCGATTTACACCTGCGGGTGTGGTCTGGCAGGTATATTATATTCCTATATTATATTATTATATTAGTATCATATTATGGCGTATAACGACGAGACAAAGCCCCTCGGTGCCAGAAACAAAACTCGGGGGTCCTGAAAGGTCCTCGAAAACTACATTATAAGGCTCTAAAACCAACAGTTTCTGAAGTATTCCCATAAAACTATTTTAAACTTAATTTAACAAACTAATGAAGGAATGCAAATCGGTAACCATGACGATATTATCTCAATGGGTGGCATCCAACTTTCCATCTATTTCTGTAAGAAGCAATGTCACTCCATTTATTACATTTCTGTGAAAATTTGCAAATGGCTATTAGGTTATCACGGAACCAACTTAGACTGTATAATTCATCAATGCAATTAAGGGGGTCAAGGGGTAACCTAGAATTTTTTCACGCAATTTTCACGTGCGACATATAGTACAGAAGGTCTATTATATCTCCAAACAGCAACATCATTTTAAAAAAATTCCTGAATTAAATCAGCATATTTTGCGGCTTTTAGGAATTTGGGCCAATTGAGACTAAAGAACCTGAATTTTCATGCACCACAAGCCTTTATAATTTATGAAAGGGGTCTTCCTGTGTATGGGGACCTAACACAACGTAGAGGGTCAGTTTTTATGTGACGTGTATTGCGTTCCGTCTACAAGGCTTTCAATTCTATTTCACGTCATGAAGTACACGTTAGTTGAATTTAGTTTGAGAACACATTTTAACTCATCATTTATTTTTTATTTATTTTTTGTCGACATACGGGTTCATCATAAGGATGATTTTGTTTGATACTGTGTGGTAGATATACCCATATTTGGATATCTGGGTGATATGTTGTAGACAATAGAATTGTCTGTCTGTCTGTCTTTCTGTGTATCTTTATGTGCTCCTATAACTCGTGTTCGGATGCTTGGTGCATCGTAAAATTAGGTATGGCATCCATGAGAGTCAATACACCAATCATTTATAAAATTCTTCACCGTACTTTTCATACAGTAGAAAGGTGGATATAGGGAAAACTTCTCAAAATACATGCTAAAATAGGCGAAATATAAAAATTGTCCTAGAAGGACGACCAGAGCATATGTTGCGCTTCTCAATGTGAAACACAAAATTCGGGAGTCTATATAGGGTGTCCGAAAACCACATTTTATGGCCCTTAAATTAACAGTGTGTGTGATATTCCCAGAAAACTAACTTCGTTCTGATAAACTTATGAAGGAATGACAAACCGCTAACCATTGCAACAGTAACTCAATCGATAATGTCTGGTGTTAACACCGAACACCGTTCGAAGAACGGGTACTTCTGCTAGTAATATATAAGATGGCGTACAAGGACGAGACAAAACTCATTTTCAGCCCCCCGGTGGCTCTTAGGCTACTATGTTTTAAGGCTCCCAGAAAAATAATTTCATTTAATAAACTAATAAATAGATGATGAGTACAAAAGAAGACCATCTCAGGAGCTATATAGATATACTGAGAAAATCACAGATGTGGGCAGGAAGAGACGTCTGGCTTTCTACGGACAAGTCTCATGGATGAACCCAACAAGACTAACCAACCGGCCTCTCAACTACTGGGGGAATAGAAAGAGCGTGCCACCATCGATAACAGTAGTTAACAAGGATATCCAAGAACTGGAGATAATGAAAAGTGATATTAGAAGCCGATCACATCTCAGAAAGATACTTAAACAGAATAATTTTCAGGACAGGCCACCCTGTAAGAAAACCGGCATCATCTGGACAAAATAGAGAAAGGAGAAACATAGCCAGAGAATGCGCGAATATTGGGCAAACATCAAGCCCCTCGCCAGGCTGAAAAGTTGAACGTTGTGGTCCTTAGCTGGCCCACCCGAAAGAAGAATAACAAGAAGAAACTAATGACGTAATGCAAGCTGGTATCCATGACAAAAGTGTCTCAAGAGGTAACATCCAACTTTCCATCTATTTCTGTAAGAAGCAATGCCACTCAATTTATTAAATTTCTGTGAAAGTTTGCAAATGGCTATAAGGTTAACGTGGAATCAAACATAGACTGTAAAATTCGATAATGCGATTAATTTTTACACGTGACTTACACGTGCGATATGTTGTACAGAAAGTCTATTATATCTGCAAACAGCAACATTATTTTCAAAAATTCCTGGATTGGAATAGTGTTTTTTGCAGCTTTTTGGAATTTGGGCCATTGGAGACTAAAATCCAGAATTTTCATGCACCACAAGCCTTTATAATTTATTAAAGGTGTCTTCCCGGGGATGGGAACTTTCCACAACGGTGAGGGTCAGTTTTAATTTGACATATATTGCGTTTCGTCTACGAGGTTTTCAATATTATTTTCACGTCAAGAACTACACGTTAGGTGAATTTAGTTTGAGAGCACATTTTAACTAATCATATTTTTGTCGATAAACGGGTTCATCGTAAAGATGATTTTGTTTGACACTGTGAGGTTGATATATCTTTATGTTAATGTACGCCTATAATTTATGTTCGGGTGCTTGGAGCATTGTAAAATTAGGTATTTTAACAATGAGTCAATACACCAATCATTTATAAAACTCTTCAACCTACCTGTCATAGAAGGTTGGGTATAAGGAACAACATTTCAAAATACATGCTAAAATAGGCGAAAAATAAAAATTATCCCAGAAGGACGACCAAAGCATATGCGCTTCTCAATGTGTGACAGAAAACTAGGGTGTCTATAAAGGGTCTCCGAAAACAACATTTTATGGGCATTAAATTAGCAGTGTCTGCGATATACCCAGAAAACTAACTTCATTCTGATAAACTTATGAAGGAATGACAAGCCCCTAACCATTGCAACAGTAGCTCAATTGATATCGTCTGGTTGTTAATACCGAAGACCGTTCAAAGAGCGGGTACTTCTGCTATATATATAAATATGATACTGGTATTTAAAGTCGTGATCGTTATTGGTACTTCCTTCATGTAGCCACACATTGGTGCGTCATTGTAATAAATATAAAATCGAAGCTGGCCACCTCAGGGTAGCGGGGCGATATACTCGCTGAAAGAATCACACTAAGTACACTACGCCGACTTCACTAATATACACATTTATTAATAAAAGCAAGTTTCCATTTACCTGCATCTCTCACACAGAATGCCAACTATCTTCATAATAAAATTTAAATACCCCTCACAAAGCATAATATTCTTCTGCTCCTTTCTTTTCTTATTGCGTTTTATTAAACTTCTGCTTCTGTCCTTCTTACTAGATGTTCTCTGGTACCCAAAACTATCAATACTTCTCTGTGTACTTGGACAATACAAATCACAATACTTATTATTCCTCTATCATCATTCTTCCCCAAAACAAAATTGCCATCACCGAACATAACATCATCTCTCATCTCATTTTTCCATAGATAACCGCAATTCTTTTCTTCATAATCTTCCTTCTATTCAAACATGACAGATCACCTCCATTCCGCATGGCTTCAACTATCTCAATATCCCATCAACATATAAACCTTACCCTAAGCCAAAGCCACCTGTCACCCACTGTTGGACCAACACAAAGAATCTCTATGCAACAACACACACGTTTCTCCGTGGTGCCTCACCAATAGGTGGCCATGGCTGGCAACCTGAAAAACACATAATTACTACCAACAAAAAGAAACTAGAAGCAAGCTCTGTAACCTACTAAAGTTCGGTTACAGAAACGCCCCCTTGAGAATGAATTTCTAACTGAAGGTTAGAAATTCATTCTCAACCCTTGACCCAAATACATAAATTTAAAAGAATACATCAAACATACACAGACTAGAACAAAAATACCAAGTGAAACAAATTATACATCATTGTCATCAACTGACGTGGTTACGAATCCTTCACTGCCAGACATATCAACGGCATTGTTGACATAAGGTGTGTCACTACAAGCTTTATCTTCAGAAGGAACGGCAGAATCGTCATCAGACCTGTCTGTACCGGTATCATAATCATCTTCATCCTCCTTCCTTTCTCCCTTTTCTTCTACCTTTTCCCTTCCTTCATCTGCTTCCATTTCTTCTTCTGCTTCTTCCATATCACCTGCTTTCATTCCTTCTTTCGCTTCATCTTCTTCCTCCCTCATTTTTCCTTTCTCTTCTACCTCTTTCCTTCGTTCAACTACTTTCTTTGCTTCTTCACTTTCTTCTACTTCCCCTCCTTCTTTAACTTCCTCCTTGCTCTTCCTTTTCTTCTGTTTCTCCTTCTTCTCCTTTCCCTTCTTTTTCTTCACCTTCCCTTCCTGGTTCTCTTTCCTTGTCTTCCTCATTTTCCTCATCTGCCTTATCTTATTCAACAGTTCCTTTCTTCTTATCTTTTCTTTCCTCTTTCCTCTTTCCTTTTGTCCCTTTTCCTTCTTTTCAATTTCCTTCTTCTGATCCCTCCTTCTCTTATTTCTATCTGCCTGACATCTCGTTCTCTTCCTACTCCTTCTCTTTGCTTTCCATTCCTGCTTCTCTCTCCTTCCCTTCCTCATTTTCCTATTCCTTATCTGTCTTATCTTGCTCAACAGTTCATTTCTTCTTATATTTTCTTTCCTCTTTCCCTTTGTTCCTTTTATCTTTTCCTTTTTCTTCTGATCCTTCACTCTCTTAGTCTGACATCTCTTCCTCTTCTTATTCCTTCTCTTTTCCTTCCATCTCGTCCTTTTCTTGCTCAGCAGTTCCTTTCTTCTTATATTTTCTTTCCTCTTTCCCTTTTATTTTCTTCTCCTTTTTCTTCTTCTGATTCTTCACTCTCTTATCTGTCGGACATCCCCCACCCCTGTGATGATTTTCCTGTTTCTTCTCCTTTCGTTCTCGTAATTAAATGTCTCTATGAACCTTCTTCTCAGCTTTAACTTGCAACTTCACTCTTCTCTTAGTATCAACTTTATCGAAAATATCAATACTTTTAGGCTCATTGTCATAATCATCAGAATCGTCATCATTAAATTCATTATAGTATTGGGCTATATATCTCATACTTGCTTTAACATAACGAACTCCTACTGCTCTTATGTACCTAGCTCTATCATTTCTTCTAGAATGGTAAGTATCCCCAGTACCATTTTCATCTTTATCGCGCCTTCGATATCCACCTCCTCCATTCTCATCAAAATGTCTTCTTCAGTTATGTCGGCGGAGACCTCTGTGTCTACTTCCGCAACTGCTCTCTCTCTTCTTCGCCTGCAACGGTCTATCCGATATATACCTCTACAACCTCACCTGATCATTTCCACTTCTTCTTCCTTACGCCTCCTAGCATCACGTACTTAACATATCTCCTGCTCATTCTCCTCCTTTACAGCCACACTTACAGGTTCTACCATTTCAACATTCTCTTCTACGATGCATTGGCTAGTAACATGGCTGTCGGAGATAATCTCTGACAATCTTTCCTTGACCTCATCTAGCTTCTCCGACAAATGCTCACTGAAACTACTCAGCTGGCAAGCAATATGACTACTTATTCTCTCCTCCATCCCTACGTACTTGTTGCTACGAAGTATGAGATTCCTCAACATGGCCATCATCCCAGCTTCCATATTTCTACTATTTTCCCCCATCACTACTCCTATCTTTGTGTGATTCATGAATTCTTCGAGCTTTCACGTTGGGCGCCATTGTAATAAATATATAATAATAATAATAATTTTAAAGTTGTTATCGTTATTGGTACTTCCTTCATCTAGCCACACATTGCTGCGTCATTGTAATAAATATGATAATCCCCTTATTTGGGCTACCATTGCAATAAATATAATATCGAAGCTGGCCACCTCAGGGTAGCGGGGCGATATACTCGCTAAAAGAATCTCAAAAAGTACAGTACACCGACTTCACTAATATACACATTTATTAATAAACGCAATCTTCCATTATCTGCATCTTTCACACAGAATAAACAACTAATTTCATAATAAAATTATCCCTCCCAAAGCTTAATATTATTATGCTCCTTTCTTTTCTTATTTTCTGGTTGTTCTCTGGCAATCAAAAACTATCAATACCTGTTTGTCAACATGTAAGCAATCTTCCTTTACCTGCATCTCTTTTTCAGTATCCACAACTATCTTCATAGTAAAAATAAATACCCATCAGAAAATTTAATATTCTTCTGCTCCTTTCTTTCCTTCGTGCGTTTTATTAAACTTCTGCTTCTGTCCTTCCTACTAGATGTTCCCTATAATAATTCTTCTCCAAAACCAATTGCTATACCAGATAACCTCACCATTCTCATAGCATAAACTATCAATAATAAATAATAATAATGTTATTGGTTTTACGTCCCTTTTAACAACTGCGGCTTTTAGAGACGCCGGGGTGCCGGAATTTTGCCCCGAAGGGGATCTTTAACGTGCCAGTAAATCTACGGACACGGCTCCCTCGCATTTGCGCACCCTCAAATGCCAGCTGACTGCACCAGGATACGAACCTTCAACCTCGGGCCCAGCAAGCGAGAACGTTACCCCTGAGCCACGCAGCCAGCCCATAAACTATCAATCAATATCCTATCACCATAGTTACTGTCCCGCAATCCCCCGAAAGGAATCACAGGACAGCCCCCCCCCCCAAGTTACCCAAGGTCTAAATGTTTAGGCTACCTGGAAGACCAAGGGAAAGAGGGGGCTTGATCAGAATGATCATGGAGCGGAAGGCTGGGTTGGTTAACCTAGAGGGTGGTTTTCAGTTACTGGCCAAGGAAATAGTCATGTAGGCAAATGAGAAAACAACATAAACAAGGTATATTCAAAATAAAAGGGATACAACGTAGGCGGGGGCACACATAAATAGAAGCACTTGTCCTAAGAAAAGGTTTGGAGGGCCCCATTTAATGAGCTGGTCTTACACGAGGCCTAAGGGTTAAATTAAATAAAAAGGAAAATATTGGCTCAGGAGAGCGGACCAAAAGTTAAATCAAATGCCCAAACTGAGGGGCTAGCGAGCGGGCAAGAACGAGTTATCTGATGCCATAGAAGTTAGTCAGTTATCACGAGCACGTGATACAATCAAGGAGAGCATTTAAATTAAATAACCTAGGAAGGTTTCTGAGCGCCAAACGGCTCATAATAAAACAGCATTGCGAGCAAACGCAAGGGAAGGGGAGGAAAACTAGGGTTGGCAAGGCCCGCGTGCAGCAACACGCCAACAATGGACCGACCATAACGGGCGACAATTCAAAGGGCATGCCGCCGTGACAAATTAACTAAATCCCACCAAAATTACATTGAGTAATAGTATTCCAAATTTGTCCTTTTGAAGTTTAAACCAAGAAATAAGTTAACGCAAACAATTAGGTTGGCGTCCCGCATACATCTTACGTTGTGGCTACCACGTGCTGAAGAAAATGCGTAGCATTTTGCCAACATGCGAAACAGTCCAAAGTTTCAGAAATAAGACGGAGAAAATCCCTTCATTATATGTCGAATATTAAACTAGTAAGATGAGAATTGCAGATTCAAATAGATTGGGTTTGTGGTACCACATATGAAAGTTCCAAGTCTATGGACGCTTTGTTTCCACCCGCACTGAAACGAAAATATTTAAATAAAGAAAAATCACCATCGGGAGTGAAATAGCTCAAAATGGATGGCGTAATATGCGCTAAAAGAAACAGTTCACAGTACCTTGTAATTGGCCCATTTGCCAATAAATTGCACTCTTGACCGACCTCCGAGGAGTCGGCCAGAACACTTCCTCTCGTTACATCGTTCCAAGTTCAACTCTTGGCGTCAGACGCCAAACATGCTTCACTATCAACCCACTGTGTAATAGAGTGAGCACGGCCGATCCAATAGTAAGCCAACAGGGTGTGTCACCGCGTACACACGGCCACAGCCGCCATTTTCTAGCCGAAAAAGAGTCCAGTCATGAGAGGGGAAGGCGGGAATTTGAAAGTCCAGAAATGTTCCAATGTATAGAGCTCTCTTCCCGGGGACGACAGACCCGGGGGAGAGGGGGTGGGGACAACACATTGTGTTAGTCGAAACGACTGGCACAGTTACCTTGCCCTCAGCCAAAGCCGCCTGCCACCCACTGCTGGACCAACACAAAGAATCTCTATGCCACAACACACAAGATTCTCCGTGGTGCCCCACCAATAGGTGGCCATGGCTGGCAACCTGAAAATTAAAATGATTACTACCAACAGAAACTAAAAGCAAGCTCTGTAAAAAATAAATTCGGTTACAGAAACGCCCCCTTCAGTTAGAAATTCATTCTCAACCCTAGACCAAAATACATAAATTTAAAATAATACATCACGCATACACAGACTAGAACAGAAATACTAAGTGAAACAAATCATACATCATCTTCTTTAGAAAAGATAACAGGATCATCTTCGCCAATAGTGGCATCGTCATTTTCCATTTCAATGGCGATATCATCTTCAGAAAGACCATTGGCACTATCATCGCCAGAAACAATTATTCTAAGTTCACCAGAATCACCAGCATAAATATTTTCTTCTGATAGAGTAGCCGAAATTATCTCATCGAGTCGATCAGACACTCCTGCTCCATCGGAAAAACTGACAACAATATCATAGTCAGAAGGAACGGCAGAATCGTCATCAGACCTGTCTGTGCCGTTATCATAATCATCTTCGTCTTCATCATCATTAAGAGAATCCAAAATCATGACGTTATCAAGATTGAGACCTTTATCTTCATCCTCAGCGGGACTATCCTTCTCCTCATCCTTCAACCTTTCTGCACAACGTTTCTGTCTTTTCTTCTGTTCCTCCTTCTTCTCCTTTCCCTTCTTTTTGTCACCTTCCCTTCCTGCTTCTCTTTCCTTCTCTTCCTCATTTTCCTCATCTGCCTTATTTTACTCAACAGTTCCTTTCTTCTTAACTTTTCATCCTCTTTCCTTTTGTTCCTTTTACCTTCTTTTCAATTTCCATCTTCTGATCCCTCCTTCTCTTATTTCCATCTGCCTGACATCTCGTTCTCCTCCTACTCCTTCTCTTTGCTTCCCATTCCTGCTTTTCTCTCCTTCCCTTCTTCATTTTCCTAGTCTTCCGTATCTGTCTTATCTTGCCCAACAGTTCCTTTCTTCTTATATTTTCTTTCCTCTTTCCCTTTTATCTTTTCCTTTTTCTTCTGATCCTTCACTCTCTTATATCGATCTGCCTGACATCTCTTCCTCTTCTTATTCCTTCTCTTTTCCTTCCATCTCGTCCTTTACTTGCTCAGCAGTTCCTTTCTTATCTTTTCTTTCCTCTTTCCCTTTATCTCTTTTATCTTCTTCTCCTTTTTCTTCTTCTGATTCTTCACTCCCTTCACATCGTCCACCATAAGTGTTTTTTGTTTTGTTTTTATTTCTTCCAAAAATCTCCATTCGATTACTGAGGCGACCGTTTACGAGCTAGCTAGGGGCGAGCCTATCATCCCAGTTACAGCCTAGCTAGCGGGCGAGCCTATTACCCCAGATACAGCCAACAGCAAACTGTCGAGCCGTGTTGAGTTATGACTTCAGAAAAGAGTGGTTGTGTTTTGAGTTTCCCTGGAAGTGCAACTCGGCTTTTCTTCATTTCGCCTGTGAACTTTTCATTCCGCAAAATTCACAGCCAAGTTAAGATTGGATGGAAGAGGGATTTGTGTTTCATGCACCCCGCCATTCTTAAATTACGTCTGACAAAAATTCGTTCCACATGCATCTCCACGATAATATAATTAATATTCCAGTCAGTGATTTTAACCAATAATGCCCAGCCGCGGGTAACAGCTAGTATATATCACTTTCTTGTGGACACGATAACTACCGCAATTTTGCACCAATCACTTTGAAGTTTTTATATAATGTATGCCTAAAAAATCTCGGTCGAGATCGTTAATGGGCACAATCGGTCGAAGGGGGTGAATAAGGGGGGCCTTTTTTCGATAAAGTGCAATATTGATATAACTTTCTTAATATGTGAAATATCGAATCCATTCAAAGTTCATACCATGTGTCGGATAAGGCCGAACAAATTATGTTGGAAACGTTTTTTGATAGCACCAACCATTGACCAAAGGGGTGGGAAAAAGTTTTTTTTTCGAGAACCATTAATCATATCTCTCTTAATAGGCACAATATAAAAACCGTACAAGATGGACAATATTCCCCTAATAATTACCTAAAACTTTTGTCAGAAATAATTTTTGATATGACCCACCATTACGGCAAGGGATGAGCAAAATGATTTCGGAATTAGAAGAAAATGCCAAGAACCATCAGAGGTTGCCATGACAACACTACTAAATTGATAAGGGATGAACCATCAGACGTTGCCATGACAACGCCATTGCACGAGAACACAATCAGTTTTCCATCTGACTTTGTGGGAAGCGGTTTCGGTGACGTAACTGGTAGAATGCTGAACTTCTATGCCCAAGGTCGCGGGTTCTAAGCCGGCCGAAGTCGTCGGATTTTCTGAGAGCGCTAAAAATCCCTCAGTACGCTTTCATTCGAAGAGGAAGTCCCAACGTTCGTTGCGAGTTGTTGGTTGTGGTGGCATCTAGTTGCGAAGTTCACAGCTAGGTGTCGTTGGCGGTAGTATTTTGTAGCAAAATTAGGAACTACTACCTGAAATTGACCGTCTGCAGTCCTTACCTGAATTACAGACTAATACTGCCATCACAATTAACGCCGTTTATCAGACAGATTCTACACACACCCAGAGTACACGGGGCTACATGATCGCGTTGTCGCAGCCCCTAAACTGAGGAACCAACCAAAATCTCTGCGGGAGATAAAATTTTGTGTGAAGAAGTAACTGACCGTTAGATAGTTACACATCAGTGTCGAAACCTTGCATAAGGACAGTGTAGCCTAACCACAAGTATAAAAATGGACCCCAAATGACAAGAAGGTTACCGTTCCCATAAGACAATAAAATGTTTAAAATGTGCATAAAAAGACCAAAAACAAAGTTAATTGAGCTCCAGTTGTAAGATACTTTCTCGCAATAAATGTGTCTGATCCTTCTACGAAAACCTGCATTTCTGCCTATTTTGGCCTATCCCCTAGTTTGCCCGGCGAAATCTACCTCCGCCTTCCGGCGTGCCGAGAGGATTCTTTTTCGATTTGAATGAACTACGACCTATATCAGTTTTTCGACTCGGCATGATGGGTTAAAATGACTGACTGAACTATTAATTTTATTATATTATCGCCCGGAAACAGTGATGAATGCATTACGTGATAAGCCCTTTTAGGTAGATTTCATTAGAAAGCTAACTATTGCAATGGGTCCCATGTTTCGACTTCCGGAAAATTTCGACATATCTTCGCGTTTCACATCCCCCAGATCCCAAAACCACCGTCAGTTCAAAAGTTTATATATAATTTATGTATATATATATCAGTTTCTTGTGGACACGATAACTGCCGTAATTTTGCTGCAATCACTTTGAATCTTTTACATAATATGTATCCCCTTAAAATCTCGGTCGAGTTCGTTAATGGGCAAAATCGGTCAAAGGGGGTGAAAATGGGAGGCTTTTTTTCGAAAAAGTGAAATATCGCTATAACTCTCTTAATATCTGCAATATTGAATCCATTCAAAGTTCATACTATGTGTCGGACAAGGCCCTAAAATTTATGTTTGAAAAGTTTTTTGATAGCACCAACCATTGACCAAGGGGGTGGGAAAAAGTGGGTTTTTCGGGAAACATTAATCGTATCTCTGTTAATAGGCACAATATCAAAACCGTACAAAATGGACAATATTCATCCAATAATTACCTAAAACTTTTGTCTGAAAGAATTTTTGATATGACCCACCATTACGCCACGGGGTGAGCAAAATGATTTAAATTATAAGAAAATGCCAAGTGCCAAAAGAGGTTGCCATGACAACTTTACTTTTAATTGATAAGGGATGAGCCATCAGCAGTTGCTATGACAACGCCACTGCACGAGATAACATTCAGTTTTCCATCTGTCTGTGGGAAGCGACTTCGGTATCGGAACTGGTAGCATGCTGAACTTCTATGCCCAAGGTCGCGGGTTCAAACCCGGCTGAAGTCGTCGGATTTACTAAGAGCGCTAAAAAACCCTGAGTTTGCTTTCCTTCGGAGGGGAAGTTCCAACGTTCGTTGCGAGTTGATGGTTCCGGTGGCATCTAGTAGCCAAGTTCACAGCTAGGTGTCATTGATGGTAATATTTTAGGTAGATTTCATTAGAAAGCTAACTATTGCAATGGGTACCATGTTTCGATTTCCGGAAAATTTCGACATATCTTCGCGTTTCACATCCCCCAGACCCAAAAACCACCGTCAGTTCAAAAGTTTATATATAATTTATGTATATATATATATGTATCTTCTTCTTCTTAGCGTCATCTCGTAGGAACGGGGTCCGCATTTTGGATCAATGCACGCCATTTCTTGCGATCTAATGCTTCGCGTGATTTCAAGTTTCTTGATCGTAAATCGGCGTTAATGGTGTCGAGACACCGCAATTTTGGTCTCCCACGATGTCTCTGGCCTTCGACCGTTAGATGGTAGGCCGAGCCGATGACTGAACTTTGTGGTGCACGGACAACGTGCCCATGCCAACGGGGTCTCCATTCCTGCATTTTCTCATTGATTGGAGCCACGCCAGCTGTATGTCGAATCGTTGTGTTGGGGATATGGTCGAGCAGAGAAATGTCTAATGATCTTCGCAGCATCCGCATTTCCATGACATGAAGCGAGTGCTCAGCACTTCTAGGTGCTGGCCAACACTCGGTACCATATAATGCAACTGGTCTCACCATTGTGCGGTATATCTTTGATGTTAGGCGGATAGGCATCTTCTTATCACAAAGAACACCGGTGACATCTCTGAATCGCATCCAAGTCGCATTGATTCGTGCTCGCACATCTTCATTCACAGAGCTGTCGCCATTCAATCGTGAGCCTAGGTATCGGATTGTATTTACCTTGGTAAGAGGAGCTCCATTAATACCTATAGTTCTAGGGGATGGAATCGTTTCGAGATATTCAGTCTTGTGGATGTTCAAACGAAGACCAAATCCTTGCAGACGATCATGCCATGTCTGCACTTGGGTTTCAAGATCCTTCCTGGAGTCTGCCGCAAGCATCACATCATCAGCGTATAGCAATGTCCATGGGACACACTTCTGCAGGTCTCGCGTTATGGAATTCATGACGATAACAAAGAGCAGGGGGAACAGAGCTGAGCCTTGATGAACCCCAACTGTCACAGGGAAGCTGTCAGTGAGTCCTGCAGGGCATCGCACGAGGCTATTGGTGTTGTTGTACAGCATTTTTATCCAGTTTATATATATTTCTGGAACTTGATGATCTCGGAGAGCTTACCAAATCATCTGGTGTGGTACTCGATCAAATGCCTTCTCGAGGTCAAGGAAAGCAAGATGTAGTGGCCTCCTCTTCTCTCGGAATTTCTCCATCAGCTGACGCACAGCAAAGATTGCGTCTATCGTGCCACATCCCTTGACAAACCCACATTGATTTTCTGAGAGCTGTACGATGTTCCTCAGCCTATTGTCTAGGATACGTTCGAATATTTTCATAGTGTGGGAGAGAAGTCTAATTGGACGGTAATTGGTACATTCAGCTGGGTCACCCTTACCCTTAAAGATAGGTACTGTGATACTAGTTGACCAATCTGTAGGTATTTGACCACAGAGAATAATTGAATTGAAGAATTCTGTCAGCCAGGTGGTCGCGTTGTCAGTAAGTTCCTCAATTTTCCAGATGTCTGCAGGAAGGTCATCTAGCCCTGGGGCCTTTCCATTTTTCATGCTACGAATGGAAACTTTGACTTCATCTTCAGTGATACAAGGTACTGGTCCAGCTGTAACATAGATGTCTGGTATTTGTGGGTGAGGGAATTCAGTGTTGAATACTTCACTAAAATACTCTCGCCAACGGTGCAGAATCATCTTGCTATCGTGAAGTCGTCGACCATTCTTATCCTTCACACACATATAGTGTTCTATATCCTGACCTGCTCTACACCGTGCTCGGGCTAGTCGGTAGATAATTTTGTCTCCGTCTTTAGTTGTCAGTTGATCATATAAATGTTTGTAGTGATCTACTTTAGCCTCAGCAACTGCTCTTTTTGCCTCCTTCTTGGTGGCTTTGTATTTCAGAAGATTCTCCTCAGTCGGTGATGTTCGCAACTGTTTAATAGCGGTTTTTTTCATGCACCATTTCCTGTACCTTGTCTGTCCACAACCACGTCTGTTTATCAATTCTACGTGTGCCGGGCTGTGTTACACCAAGCTCAGATTGAGCTATACTAGTTACGCAGTTGTTGAATGATGCCCAAGTATAATCCGTATTTACAGAATCAACTGGAGGGAACACAATATTCTCACTGAATTCCACTTTATGGTCTTGTAGCTTCCACCATTTGATTTTGGCATGACATTTCACATAGGGTTATCTTATGTAACTTTTCATTCTAAGATCGGTAACTAGCAGTTCATGTTGAGGGGCTAAACATTCAGATGGTATGACCTTAGTGTCTATGACAATTGGGAAATCTCTCCTACGAAGTAGTACATAGTCAATCTGAGTATTGTGCCCTCCGCTAGTGTAGGTGATCAAGTGTGATTTGCGTTTCTTAAAGAAGGTGTTAGTGATAATTAGATCATTTGCTTCAGCAAATTCAAGGATCCTGTTTCCGTCTTCATTTCTGAGATCATAGCCAACATTTCCATGGCATTCATACCCCTCGCTGGTACTGCCAACATGTCCATTAAGATCTCCACAAAGTAGAAATAGGTCTTCTTCATTGCACGTTGTAACGGCATCTTGAAGTTCGTTCCAGAATATGTCTTTAGCTGTCTCATCACAGCCTGTCTGTGGGGCATACGCTGAAAATATATGTATACGGCGAGTTGGGGTGTCGATAACTGCTGACATGAGACGATCGGAGTAGCGATGTACAGCTGATACTTGGTTGCGAAGTTTTTCATTCACTACAATAGCGACTCCCTGGCTATTAGTCGTACCATGATAGATCAACTTATACCCTTCTCCAATATCTCTAGATTTCTGCCCTTTCCACCGTGTCTCTTGTAGACAAGCCAGATCTACGCAACGAGATTTTAGGATTGCTGCCAATTCGCGACTGCGACCTGTCAATGTCCCAATGTTCCAGGAAGCAATATATATATATATATATATGTATATCAGTTTCTTGTGGACACGATAACTGCCGTAATTTTGCACCAATCACTTTGAATTTTTTACCGAATATGAATACCCAAAAAATCTCGGTCGAGTTCGTTACTGGGCTAAATCGGTCGAAGGGGATGAAAATGGGGGACTTTTTTTCTCAAAAAAATGAAATATTGCTATAACTCTCTTAATATGTGAAATATCGAATCCGTTCAAAGTTCATACTATGTGCCGGATAAAGCTCAAAAATTTATGTTTGAAACGTTTTTTGAAGCACCAACCATTGACCAAAGGGGTGGGAAAAAGTTTTTTTTTTCGGGAAACATTAATCAATTCTCTGTTAATAGGCACAATATCAAAACCGTACAAAATGGACAATATTCCCCTAATAATTACCTAAAACTTTTGTCAGAAATAATTTTTGATATGAGCCACCATTACGCCAAGGGATGAGAAAAATGATTTCGGAATTACAAGAAAATGCCAAGAGCTATCAGTGGTTGCCATGACAACACTACTAAATTGATGAGGGATGAGCCATCAGACGTTGCCATGACAACGCACTTGCGCGAGATCAGATTCAGATTTCCATCTGACTAAGTGTGAAGCGGCTTCGGTGACGTAGGTGGTAGCATGCTGAACTTCTATGCCCAAGGTCGCGGGTTCAAAGCCGGCCAAAGTCGTCAGATGTTCTAAGTGCGCTAAAAATCCCTCAGTATGCTTTCCTTTGGAGGGGAAGTTCCAACGTTCGTTGCGAGTTGCTGATTGCGGTGGCATCTAGTAGCCAAGTTCACAGCTAGGTGTCGTTGACGGTAGTATCTGGTAGCAACATTAGGAACTACTGCTTGAAATTGAGCGTCTGCATTCCTTACCTGAATTACAGACTAATACAGCCATCACAATTCACATCGCTTATCAGACAGATTCTACACTCACCCAAAGTACACGGGGTTACATGACCGCGTTGTCGCAGCCCCTAAACTGAGGAACCAACCAACATCTCTGCGGGAGATATAATTTTGCGTGAAGAAGTAACAGACCTTTACATAGTTACACATCAGTGTCGAAACCTTGCATAAGGACAGTGTGACCACAAGTATAAAAATGGACTCCAAATGACAAGAAGGTTACCGTCATCATAAGACAATAGAATGTTTAAAATATGCATAAAATGACGAAAAACAAAGTTAATTACTCTCCAATTATAAAATATTTTCACGCAATAAATGAGGTCTGATCCTTCTACGAAAACCTGCATATTCTGCCTATTTTCGCCTATCCCCAAGTTTGTCCGGTGAAATCTACCTCCGCCTTCCGGCGTGCCGAGAGGACTTTTTTTTATTTCGATGTCAATGAACTACGACCTATATCCGTTTTACGTCTCGGCATTATGCCACCGAGATGCCACCGCAACCAGCAACTCGCAACGAACGTTGGGACTTCCTCTCCGAAGGAAAGCGTACTGATGGATTTTTAGCGCTCTTAGAAAATCCGACGACTTCGGCCGGCTTAGAACCTGCAGCCTTGGGCATAGAAGTTCAGCATTCTACCAGTTACGTCGCCGAAGCCGCTTCCCACAAAGTCAGATGGAAAACTGAATGTGATCTCGTGCAATTGCGTTGTCATGGCAACATCTGATGGTACATCCCTTATCAATTTAGTAGTGTTGTCATGGCAACCTCTGATGGCTCTTGGCATTTTCTTCTAATTCCGAAATCATTCAGCTCATCCCTTGCCGTAATGGTGGGTCATATCAAAAATTCTTTCAGACAAAAGTTTTAGAAATTATAAGGGGAATATTGTACATTTTGTACGGTTTTGATATTTTGCCTATTAAGAGAGATATGATTAATGTTTCTCGAAAAAAAAAAAGCTTTTTCCCATCCCTTTGGTCAATGGTTGGTGCTATCAAGAAACTTTTCTAACATAATTTTGTTCGGCCTTATCCGACACATGGTGTCAACTTTGAATAGATTCGATATTTCACATATTAAGAGAGTTATAGCGATATTTCACTTTTTCGAAAAAAGCCTCATATTTTCACCCCCCATCGACCGATTGTGCCCATTAACGAACTCGACCGAGATTTTTTAGGGATACTGTAACCTATTTTGTTTGACATCTTATATTCCATAGAGTATTGAACTGAAAAGTGCGTATCATGTGGATACTTTACAGACATGGTATCTATGACTAGCAATATGGCAACTGTTGCTATTGATTGAGTGGTGAGGACAATTTGAACTACATTTGCATGGACACGGGCGTGAGATGGAGAGCAAAGAGGAAGGTATATAGTTTATTCTTTGGGGGCAGAAGTCAGCTTCAACAGATGAGGATATTGAAAAGTTAATTGGCAAATAAGCGGATTGGAAAAAAGCTGTATATATAAATATATAAAATACGATTGGTTTGGAGTTAGAGAAATATATGATGAGACGTAAATGTTATACATGTTATGTTGTTGAAATATGCCCAAAAAATAGACATAACAGGCAAATAAAAATACCTATTGTTTTGGAGAGAGGGCTTGGTTAACCTATATGTGTTAATCTATGAATAAAAAGGTAAGCCTAGTAAGCATGGAATATGATTTACCACAAGTTCAAAAATATTATTAGCATTTAATATAAACTCTTCCCGTCACTTTGCATGTGGTATTATCGGTTACATCACAATATATATATATATTCACTTTCCTTTTATCTTTTGAATCCTAGTTGGTGAGATTTCACCCTACTACTCGAAGATTACGAGTCTTCTTGCTCTTCCATTTTATAAATTGCTTACAGACCATCAGTTTGTTCGCTGGCGCCTGACGGGATATTTATTAAATTCTGCATCCACGGTTTTTGGATTATTTGCCGTTGGTTTGCCAATAACTTATATTGATATATATATAAGAAAGCATCACATTTGGCCCCCAACGTGGGGTTCGAGAACTAGGAATCATTAGAGTAGGGGTAAGGATATATATGTGAATTGTACAAGTGTTATCTGAGGGATAGGTTATGGTATACATATTTACATGGATGATGAACAAATGAGAATGATGAATGGGAATGGAGTGAGTTGTAGCAGGATGGAGATGGATGGAGAAAATGTGGTGGTGTGCATGTTGGAGAGTGATGGGAATGAGACTGGCAGTAGTGTGCTGGAAGGAGAGATGACTGATGTACTAGAACAGGATGTTGTAAGGCCAGTACAGGATGTGTTAATGCCGGTGAAGGATATCCTAAATATGTTAAAGGAAATGAATGAAAAATTTGATAAGAACAATCAGGAGATGTTAAGGCAAATGAATGAAAAATTTGATAAGAATAATCAGGAGATGATAAGACAAATTAAT
This sequence comes from Meconema thalassinum, assembly GCA_946902985.2. Classification (NCBI taxonomy): domain Eukaryota; kingdom Metazoa; phylum Arthropoda; class Insecta; order Orthoptera; family Tettigoniidae; genus Meconema; species Meconema thalassinum. Next base: position 158,667,000 of record OX336399.1, on the reverse strand, counting down.
GAAAAATGTGATAAGAATAATCAGGAGTTGTGTAAGAAATTAGATAAAGTAATGCATGTTAGTGAGGGGTGAGATAGGAAGTATGGATTGTTACAGCATAGTATTGAAGGGGTGAGACAAGAGATTAGAGGAGAGGTAAGGAGTATGGTGGAAGAAAAGGCGAAAGCAATTATAAAAGAAGTAGATCAGAAATCGATGAAAATGGAAGTGAGAATCCCAGAGAAATTAATTGATATGACTATAGAAGCTGATAATAAATTGGAAAGGGTACAGGAACATATTCTAGAGAAAATTGAGAAGGTTGAAAAGGCGACTGGTGAGAGGATATTAGATATGGAAGTGAGATTAAGGTCTCAAATAAAACATGAAAATGGACGAGAGAGAGAAGAAGTTGAAGGAGGACGTCAAATGGAGGAAGAGAACGAAACTGAGGACAGGGAAGAAGATGAGATAGAGGACAAGGTAGAAGAGAAAGGAGAAACGTATAACGGAGAAGGTGAAATGGAAGAAAGTAAGAAAGTAGGTGAGATGGTAGAAACTGAAGAAGAGAAAGGAGAAGCAGATGAGGTTGGTCATGAGGAGAACAGTAGCAGTCAAGAAAAAGAGGTTAAAGATGAGGATGAAAGTGCAGGAGTGAATCATGAAGACAACAAAATGGAAAACAATGAGGTGAAGAAACGTTGGAGAAGGAAGATTGAGATGAAAAGGATGAGATGTAAAACGAAGAGAAGAGAGAAGTGGTTGAGAATGAAGAAAAGGGGGCCAGGAGGATAGATAAAAGGATGAGTTGGAAACCAAAGAAAAGAAGTAGGAAGAAGATGAGATGTGAGGCAAAAGAAGATAAGACTGTGAAGGATCAGAAGAAGAATAATAATAAGAAAATGAGGAAGGGAAGGAGAGAGGTACGGTGGAGATGGAAGATGAGGAGTACAAGGTATGGAATGACATGGCGGATGAAGAGAAAGACGAAATGGAAGGCAGAGAAAGAAAGAAGAATGGAGACGAAGGAGAAACAGAAGAAAAGGAAGAAGGGAGGGAGACAGGAACGGTGGAGATGGACGATGAGGAGTACAAGGTACGGAAGGACATGGCGGATGAAGAGAAAGACGAGATGGAAGGCAGAGAAAGAAAGAAGAATGGAGACGAAGGAGAAACAGAAGAAAAGGAAGCACGAGAAATGGAAGAATAAGGAAGAATATGTGTTACGCTGCCGGCGCTTTCGTTTGAACGTCGGCCCTCAATATCAGTGCCTTGCCAGGTAATTTTACTACCACCAATCTATAACGAAGCCACGACCCTCTAGATCAGTGCCTCGCCAGGTGCATTTCTGTTACCAGTCTGTTTCACTCTATTCATGGATAAGAACTTTGTTAAATACCCGGCAAACCACTTAAAACCAAGAGCCGAATTTCAATCGTTTTCACGAACAGATAATCGTGAAAAATAATAAAGGTCTCTCAGAGCTGAGAAAGCCGTTACCTGTAACTTATAGTATATATTGGGAATATGGAAGGATGGTTAGGCAGAAGCATGCAATAAACTTCGTTCTATAAAGTGCTGCCTGTTCATTCTGACAAATACAAACAATTATAGCATGGATGCTACATATTCTAAACTACATGGGTTAGTAAAATAACAATAATTAACTTACATGTCAGAACAATCTTTGTTTCAGCGAACCTAGCAGCGAAGCCTAAGTGTTGAATTATTGGGTGTTAAATAAGCTTCTTACCTTAATCTACCAGGTCGAGCAACGCTAAGCGTTGGTCCTGTATTTCACGGAGAGTGGGCAGCACACACACCGTCAGGTCTTCAATGAAATACAGGCCTCGAACAGCCCTTGACATGCTATTTTAAACACTCTACTTGCGTCTCCCACTCTTTCAATTTCCACCCACTGGTTACAGTTTCCTCTCGATCTGATTGGTCGAGTCTACAATTACAGCAAGTATTTTCGAGCAAAGGGTGGGGGTAAATGCTGAGAAAAACACATGGAAAATATTCCCACGTCAGCCCATTAACATGCCTTAAAGTCATTAAGAATCAATGTGGTCTGACCAAGCGGGTCACACACATTACTTCCCAATAACGAGGCTATAAGCTGACACATTAATATTTGGTCACACGCTACAACAAATTAGATTAGAGTCTAGCGAGAGTAACCAGATGTTAGCAATAAAAATTAATATGTTTCCTGCAGGCTGGCTGGGAAAGAATTCGACAAAGAATCTCTGTACTAAGCCAGTTAAAGAGGGTGTCCAAACTAGAATTAAATCAGGGGTTAGAAACAAAGGAAATTCTCACTTATTACGCAAAGTACGCCCACTGCGTCACATATGTACATCTATTCCTGGCATTTAGAAATGGGTATTATTTATGCAGAGTTTATGATTTAGTCAATTATATTTATGTATATTCTTATGTGTGAAAGAGGAGTGTATGTGATGGATGTATATTTGGAAAATAATGTGTTGGGGGCGTGTGACGCTACTTTGTTCTTATTACGAATTAGGTATTTGTGGCATTTTTATGTCTATTTTCTCAGTTATTTCGGGATACTCTTGCACAATTCAGGTGTATACTGTGATGTACATATTTTCATTATTTGAGTTGTTTACTGTATTTTCTTCATCGAAAACTTGTGATGGGTCATGTTTTATGAAACTATGCTCTGTTACCTTCATTGTGAATTTTAGAAATTTGAAGAAATATTATATTGACTTCACTCAGGTCTAATTTATTGAGATTATTATAGTTCTGAACAAAGGAGTCATTTTTTTGTGTTTATATTTGGCAATACAACAACATAATATACCGTAGTACAGGTGTATGGAATCGTCTCAGGTGGTCGACAGCAACCAACCATGGATTGCGAAATAACATATGCTGAGTCCATTGAAGAGGATATAGTATGTATAAATCTGCAACTGCGTACTTGATTGGCTACCCAAAATCCAGTTTGGAGTTATGGTATTGAATATGACAGCGGTAAAAGTATACCATGCCATGGGATAATGTGATAGTTACAAGTGAACATCTTTATTCCAGCAACCATAGGCTCAAGGTGGTTATAATGATTTAGCAGACTGATCTCCAATTATGGATTTTGTTCATCAAGCATATTTCAAGTTCAGCGAGGTGAATTTGATGTATAGAGAATAATCTACTGAGTTAACTGAAGAGGCAGGCGAACATGATGAAGATTGGATTATATGCTACTTAATCTGAATTAGATTGTGGTTTTAGGTGATGTGAAGGAGAATGGGATATTGTGGATATCTGTGCAGAAGAAGAGTATAATCCAGATTCTCTTGTATAAACATTCTTGTGTTTTAAGGTGAAATGTGTATCATAAATCCCTCCAAAATGACAGGATTTCTGGGGGGCGAAATGTAACCTATTCTGTTCGACAACTTGTATTCCATAGAGTATTGAACTGAAAAGTGCGTATCATGAGGATACTTTACAGACATGGTATCTATGACTAGCAATATGGCAACTGTTGCTATTGATTGAGTGGTGATGACAATTGGAACTACATTTGGATGGACACGGCGTGAGATGGAGAGCAAAGAGGAAGGTATATAGTTTATTCTTTGGGGGCAGAAGTCAGCTTCAACAGAGGAGGATATTGAAAAGTTAATTGGCAAATAAGCGGATTGGAAAAAGCTGTATATATAAATATATAAAATACGATTAGTTTGGAGTTAGACTAATATATGAAGAGAAGTAAATGTTATACATGTTATGTTGTTGAAATATGCCCAAAAATAATAGACATAACAGGCAAATAAAAATACCTATTGTTTCGGAGAGAGGGCTTGGTTAACCTATATTTGTTAATCTATGAATAAAAAGGTAAGCCTAGTAAGAATGGAATATGATTTACCACAAGCTCAAAAATATTAGTAGCATTTAATATAAACTCTTCCCGTCAATTTGCATGTGGTATTATCGGTTACATCATAATATATATATTCACTTTCCTTTTATCCTTTGAATCCTAGTTGGTGAGATTTCACCCTACTACTCGAAGATTACGAGTCTTCTTGCTCTACCATTTTATAAATTGCTTACAGACCATCAGTTTGTTCGCTGGCGTATGACGGGATATTTATTAAATTCTGCATCCACGGTTTTTGGATTATTTGCCGTTGGTTTGCCAATAACTTATATTGATATATACGGTATAAGAAAGCATTACAATACATTATGTAAAAACTTCAAAGTGATTGGTGCAAAATTGTGGTAGTTATCGTGTCCACAAGAAAGTGATATAACTAGCTGTTAGCCGCGGCTTCACCCGCAATAACATTTGGAGTCTCGTTATAACATTAGTTATATAAAATTTTCCGGTAGTGGAAGATAATGACGGCAACATGGAGCGTTGAAATTGGAAATCGGGTGCAATATACGACGGGGAGCTTTGATTTAAGGCAGGTCCCCTAGCCTACTGCCATGTCTATCGAGAGTGTTTTTAACGCCTAAGCACTAATAGGTAAACTACATTTCTGGTCTTTCTCTCAGGCTGCAGAATGACTAAGCCACCAGAAGAACTGTCTCTGGAGCATGCCACTTACAGTTGACCATGTGCGAAACAGTCACTTCTCAGATCCACGCCAGCTACTTTTAAACTCTGCCCCTGAGCCTTGTTAATTGTCGTGGCGTAGCAGACTTTCAAAGGAAACTGCAGAGATGTTACAAAGGGCAGATGCAGCGTGACTGAGGTTAAGAGGGAGCTTGAAGGCAGAATGCACTGTTCTTCCACCATCCAGTAGGGTTGCTGAAATACCCGAGGAGGTGACTGCGATGGCTATGTTCTGTCGACTTCTAAATATACTGAGCAGGAGATTAATCAGGAAGGTTTTGCCAGTTCCGCCTGGTGCATCCAGAAAAAAGAGCTGACCACACTCTGAAACAACACTTCGAACTATTTCGTCATAGGCCAATCTCTGCTCGTTGTTCAATTTTGGAACATTATCAGCAACCACTTTGGAAAACTTAATTGTGTCGTAAGATAGTTCACTGACATATTCTCGGTGAACAACGACGGAGTCTTGTTCTCGAGAAGGCGATGAAGTACAAAGCGTTCCAGTTGTTGACCAGACATTTTTAGTACTAAATCCTCAAGAAGCACCAGACACTTGTTGTAGATAACACCCATGACCAGGTTGACATCAGCACACTGGCTCTGAACCTGTCTCACCACATCTTCCGCGAGGCTGTTTTTGTGTTTTTTTCCAGAGCATGATGGGATCACTCACTTGTCAAAACACCAGTAAGATGGCAAACAGCTCGCGTATCTTGTGGGGAGAGTCGGTGGAGGACGCTTCCTCCAGTGTGCGGTCCCAGTGCGCATCATCCTCTATCAAGCCAAGTGCTTTACATTCCGCTTGAAATGTTGGTAGAACCACTCCTGCCCCGGTTTTGAGACAGTAAAAGACTGAGGGCCAGGGATTTTATGTAAAGGAGGCGGAGGTAGTAGCACTCAGCATTACCAGGGTGAACGGTGTAAACTCTGCCAAGGGTCTGATATTTTTTCACACCAGGATGGCCTGGGACTGGCTTTCCTTGTTTCCTTCTACAGAACTTCTTACCTTTCCAAATGAAATAGGATGGAAATTCACAATATAAAAGTGAAGCAAATTCATCGGATCGGCATAGTTCGAAGAAAGCAAGAAGAGTTGTGTTTGGAGGGCTGTTAAACTGGTCACGAACGTCGTCTTCATTAAAGTAAACCCGCTGGCCGTTCTCGAGGTGGACGGCAAGTTGAATGACCGAAGGATAGCGTTCATGTATGAGGAAGCAGAATATGCGCCAAGCCGCCTCTGAGCTGCTGATGTAACGTCCTGATTCATATCTCGCAACTTCGTCAAACTCTCCGATGCTAAAAGTAGCTTGGTCGGAACCTTTGTTAACATACTTGCAAATGTATTTAATTGACTTTACAGAGTTGCAGTACTCAACATTGATATGAGCTGAGAAGGTGCGAGATAGGACGGGGTTATAGGGTACCACCCAGCTATTGTCAATTTCCACTCCCTTTTTAATAATAGAAACCCCATCCTCCGAAGTGGGCAGCCTGCGATATTTGGGATAACCAACTTCCCCGGTTTGGGTTTCCTTGATGAGTGGTCTGGGGTACTTCTTGTTGCATACTCCTCCCACCATGCAAGACGAACTTCTGCTGAGACCTCCACATGACCGTGGATCATGGTTGCCTTGACAATCTCATGGAGAGCAGAGTCATGATTTGGGTCAGGAATCTCAGCACTGATCACCTTGTCGATGTCTTCAGGCCTTAGCTTTTCTTCCAGCCACAGAAGTATTTGAACGTGAGGTAATCCTCGCTTTTGCCATTCAATGGAATACCTGTGACACCTTGAAGGACCAAAGATACAACCCTTATTAAGAAGTCTTATCATATGCCTGACTTTCAAATGGAATACCCGCGCTACCAAATCATGCCTATCTTGAGGTTGTTGACCTTGTTTCAGGTGCTCGACTACTTCGGACCATTTTGGATTGCAGGTGAATGTTATAGAAAATCAGGACGTCCAAAATGGCGCATGCGTTCATGCATATAGCGCGGGCCTCCAGTGAAAGTCGATGGCAAGACGACCATTTTACCAATATCTGACAAACGGCTGACAGCTTTACTCATTGCGTCCTTCAGGTGCACCTATTCCTCACTTCTCAACTTTTTCTGATTGATGCGAATCCAAAGTAGTCTCTCTGTCTCAATCTTTGCATACATATCAACTTGAAACTGATTGAGAAGATTGCGAAATAACTAAAGATAAGAATTATCACCCTCAAGCTCAAATATTCTGAAGCTGTAAACGTTAGCGGCAGACACGGTCTTCTTCAAAAGTGCTGTAGTGACGTTGAGGGATATTCTCCTAACGTAATAAAACAAATCTCTACTTTAAAAAACCTGATAAATGGAATAGACCTAGCCTAACTTAACAAAATTAACGTTGGTAGCGGTAATTTTCTTTTACCAAAGACTACTTTTCATTATAACTATGTCTTCTTCTTCTTTTTCTTCTTCTTCATTTTCCCTTTTCCAGCTGACACTGGGTGGGGGCAAATATGGTTCCTCTCCGCCATTCCTCTTCTGACACGGTGTTCCAATCCAGGTTCCGTTTTCTAATGCTATTCTCAACCGAGTCCATCCGACGCATTCTTGGTCTTCCTCGTCCTCTCCTTCCAGTGATCGTCTTGGTAGCCTTACTTCATTCATCCGTTTGACATGTCCAAACCATCTCAGTTTTGCTCCAGTTTGTCATTTAGTTTCTGTACTTCATATCTTCATTTCTCACTCTGTCTCTCCTCGTTTTCTGGACCATACTTCTCATGCACTCTGCTCTCTAACTATGTACTACCAAGAAATGATGAAAAACGCCGAACCTAATCCAACAAACAAAGGTTACAGTTACTTCAACTAAATGCTAATATATAATACAATATGATGATTATAAATTGATGGTGAAAGTATAAAGTACAAACAGAAATTACATAGAAGTACTGTTTCAACAGAGAGAGTGGGTCAAGGTCGGGAGCGCAGACAACACTGACGTGCGCGTTATGACAGTAAGCTCGTTACCAGCAAAGCACCAGAAGACTGGTAGGGGCGACGTGATGCAGCCGGCATTGCTTCATATAATCGCGGTTTTCGCGGTTTGACCATGATCCCGAGTGAATTTTTTGAAAACCTTTCTTAGCGACCAACTACGGCCCTTGAGGAAGCTGCATACCAAAATTCATTCCAATCCGTTCGGTGGTTTCTGAGATTTCGTGATGAATGAATGAGTGAGTGAGTGAGTGTGTGAGTGGTATTTGACAAATATATAGTAGATATATATATATATGGGAAACGGTTTCCAGATCATGACACTCACAAGCATCCAATATAGAAGTGAATTATTTATTATAAACAATGAAACTGATTAAAATACAGTAGAGAATTAAGGGAATGTGTTTCGCGGCTCATCGGAACTCGGAATATTGCTTCTCTTCTTTTTATTCTCAGACAATGGCGCTGAGCTTACTCCTGCGCCCCCTAGATCCCATACTCGGCCGTCTTGATCCTCATCCGGCTCCCACATTCGGCCGTCCTGATCCTCATCCGACCCGGATGAAGATCCGCCCGGCCAGGGCTTCATGAACTCCGCACAGGACGATGTGATTCTTGGTCCAGCATGGTCTCCTTCTCTGCTGACGTCATATGTATCGTTGAGTTTAACTCGAGTCACTCGATAAGGTCCTAGACTTTTGGTTTTTAGTTTCAGATGTGGACCGATCTGAGTGCGTTTTATGGCAACCAGGTCGTCGACCTGATACTTCTTAGGCTACTTACGTCGTCGGTTGAATTCAGCACGATTTTCAGAATGTACTTTTTCTATCTGCTTTTTTGCATCTTCTCTCGTCTGATCACGTTTTTCGTTGAACGAATCGATCAGCTCCTCTTCGATGAGTTGCACTATACGTAGATCATTTTGGTTGTGCATTCTGACTCCTGACAGCAGCTCGAAAGGTGACATTCCGATACTCCTTTGGAACGTAAAGTTGATAGCTCGTTGGACGGATGGTACAACCTTGTACCATTTTGTCGGATCGTCAATGCTAAGTTTAGCGATGATCTTGGTCACTGTTGAGTTGACTCTCTCGATTTGACCATTGGCTCTTGGCAGTCCAGCTGTGATCAAGATGTGCTTGATACTCTGCGATTTACAGTAGTCCTGGAACTCATGGGAGATGAACGATGGCCCCCTGTCGGTGATCACTTGAACTTGGTTTCCAAAGTTCGTCCTCTGAAACTCCATCTTTTCAATCGTCTCGGCCGATTTGGTAGTTTTCACAGGATACAGCCAGGTGAACTTCGTGAAGGCGTCAATCACACAGAAGATGTGTTCATATCCCTTGTGTGTAGACTTAAGTGGTCCAATGTGATCCATGTGGTAGGTGTGCAATGGCACACTCTCCTTGAACATCGGATGTAACCAAACTTCTTTCTTGCCTGCCTTCCTGTTGTACCCGTTCGTCCTGGGGATGCGATGACCCATCTGCTATTACATCGCATTCCTGGATTTCCAGGACAGAGCGGAGTTAAATGAACACCTAGTCAAATAAGGAATGTGTCGGAAATTCAGTTGAAATATCTCAAAAGCAGAGAGTAACACAAGATAAAGTATCTCCAGGCTCGTTACGGGTTTAAATTTAATAAAAAAAAAATGCAAATATAAATGGGCGCCATCAACTGAATCCCTAGCAAACCACATCCTTCCTGGTTAAGCCTTAATTAAGACAAGGAAAGAAAATAGGAAAATCACATCATCATCAGATCACAACTAAGATAAAAACAAATTTATTCAACTATGATAGTCAGACAGACATATTAAACACTCATCCTACCTAAGAGCATGGTCGAATGCCAACGTTAAATTGTCATTGTCCAGAAAATCGAACCATCTCCATTCTACTCAAAGTGTATTTAATCCACATAAAATAGGAAAAATTTCTAAAGTTCTCTTGGGTTCTCAGGATCACCGTAGCACTATGTCTTTGCGTCACTGACATTCGTGATAACTGAGACCTAATTTCTCTTTAAATTAATATCATGAATGTGGATGTAAAAAAATATTATTAATCTGCCTAAACACACATATTATAAACACATATTTTAAATATCACATAATTTATGGCTTGCATGGCATTATTCAAATGCTGAATATGTTAGTAAAATGCTCCTAAACATCGAATAACTAATCTACACTATTTACACTGTCATTAATCATTGCTTGTTTTGTGAATCACAGAAAATCCACTATTCATTGGTTATAATTATCATCATCATCAAAATTAATTGTTTAATTCATCACCACAAGTTGCCATTCTTCAAATCATATCTCAAATAAATTTATTTAAATTCATTTAAATTTATTAATCATCAGCTTCTTTATTTAATTATCACCTTCTAATTCAGTTATTCATCATCTATTTAATCACCTATTAATTTATTTAAGTCAGCTTATTTATTCAATCTTTAATTCATCCATTTATTTAATTCATTGATCCATTCCAAAATTTAATTTATCAACTTATTTAAATTTTATTCATCTGGTTATTTAGATTTTTATTATTTCATCTAGTCATTCTGATTTTTATTTCATTAGGTCAGATCATTAATATGCTTAAATTTCAGATTATTATTTCATTAATTATTATCATCAGAAAATCTCGTATTATCAACATTATTTATTTGTTTAATTTCCTAATAAATTGTTTAATATGGTTTATAGAACGTTGTCTTACAGTTTTATCACTTCCAAGTTATATCTCGTATTTAATTATCATGCCAAAAAATATTATTGCCTTCACAAATTAACGTTGGATCTCACTATCCACAACTACATTATATATTTTCACTTTATCAAATATCACATTTGAATACCACAATTATTCCACAAAACTCCATAAATATTCAGCGCACAGCATGAATCTCAAAATTATGCTAGACTGGGTTCGACAACCTCATGTCTGCTTCAAAATACATTAGCAATATTGCAACTTCCACTTGGCAACTTCCACAAAATGCCTATCACAAACTTCACTTAATCACGTTGCATGATCTACAAAAATACATAACTGGCTTCAAATTATCAACGCACACAATCTCCAATAACTGTAATTAATTTGATCACATCTAGACAACTTCTTAAACAATTAGGAAAAATACATTACCTCAGTAATCGTAATCAAATTCAAGATCTGCTTTCAAATAGCATAAATTCTCTTTAAAATTCTCATAATTCACTTCACAGAAAAACACCAATGTGCTATAATCTCTCACATCGAAATATGCAATACTGATCTGCCTTAAAATAAATCTGACCATTAATGATTCATCTTATAAGATTCAATTACTTCAAATCCTTCTCAAAGGTATCAAATTCAATCATAAAAATTATCAAAAGCATCAGCTGTATCAGCTGTTAAATTGAAAGTACTCTCAAATGAGTATAGCAACAAAATATTGGATTGGCAAACAAGAATTACAAAATGTAACCCTGCTGACATGTATTTTTAATTTATTTAACAAAATTCGACTGATATGTGACTAGTAGTTCCTTGTTTGATCCTCTTACAATCTCAAGTGCACTCGGATGATAAAAATGAGTTCCTCAATGGCAGGTAAGATGAGTAACCACCACACGATCGTATAAATACGAAAGGCCTCGCCCCGTCGTCTAACATGATAATGCCCTGAACGATGGGTAAAGATGTGTACCACCACGCAATCGTATAAATACGAAAGGCCCCATCTCGTCGTCTCATGAGTGAATGTACCAGATTGGAATCAACAAGTCTCTAGTTGTTATATAAAAGCGATATTCATTCACTTGAGTGAATAACATCTTAATATCTCCAAACAATCCAATGGAAAAAATCCCTACTGATGAATAATACACACTCGCTAGTATGCAATGAACTGACGAAGTAATTTAAATAATCCAATTGCAGATCACGAGTTCGAAATACTCGTCACAAAAAAATAACTATCCAAGAAAAACTATCCTTACTGGAAAATGCCTAAAAGACCAAACATCTGCTTAATAAAGCCAACCAATGGTGAGAATTTCGTATAATGATGCCTGCCATATCATATGGTAACGCCATATTCTAGCAAAACTCGGAGCAAATAATGTTTAAGCCATGTCTAAATAATTGTAGAACTCCTACTAGAAAAATATATACATGTATGCCCAGTGCTCATGAAAAAGTCATATTAGAAAGTCATAACTCTTACAGTACCTTCTCATATCAGCTGTTATTATATTTCAAAGATCGTCGATTATTCTCATGTGTAATAAATTTCTCGAAAGATCGACGTGAATATCGTTTCACCCACGCAATAACGATTGCCTCCATATCCCAAGCGAATCAGCTGTTAGACCTCCTCTTCTTCAGGAATCGAATCCATCGCTCCGTGGTGCCATCGCGTCTCTGTCTTCGTTTACTCCGACATGATGAACTGCATGTTATCCATAATGGATACTGTCCAAAACCTTACGTAAAAGTTCATAAAAGCAGCGTACCCCATATTCTTCTTCTGTGTTACGCCACTGTCCCATACAATGTTCGGTTTGCTTGTTAAAAGTTCAATCTCCACAGCGGTTAAGTCTCACTTGTAGAAAATAAATTTTATTTATGAGAGTGTATAAGTTTTTGAAACACCCTGTAGCTGTGTTTGTACTCGGTATTTTATGATAATTCATGAAAAAGAATTCTATTAATGCACGTGCCAATGTTCATAAGTGCATATAATTGTAACAGTTCGTTTGCTTAAAAGCGTTAATGTTGTTTGGACCCCATGGTCGCTCTACATATTCCGTTATGAAATGCATAGTCGTAATGTAATTTGAATGTCTAAGTTCATAATTGCAGTATATTGTAACTATCTGCCTGCACAATTCTATTACTGAATACAAGTCCCAACTCAATGTTGTAACTGAATGTTGAAATGAAGTTCAGCTTCTTTAATGTTGCCTGCGTATAAAAGTCGGAACTAGCCCGCTCGGATCTACTGCACTGTTCCAGAATGATCTACGCTTAAAGCCGGATTCGCCATGCCGCTTTGCTATACTGTTCTGTGTTATAAAATGCAGCTCGAAATAAAGTTCTCAAACTCGTATTACAATGCTGTTCTGAACCCCGGCATTTCTCCTCCGTACACGGCCCGTACAGCCTGCCGCGTAACCGGTCTTCTCGCCGTCTGCCCTGTGTTGTTCGCCTTGGCTCACTGACCTACTTCCTGCTTGGTTAAGTAATACTGTCGCCTTCGCTTTACGTAACAAGAGCTGTTCACCGCTCGACTTTACCGTACGCTCTGCGCATGTGTACCGCTTCAGCTCGCTGGCTGAACTCGACTGATGTGTCTGGACTACGTTAAGGAGCTCGTACTGTCCCCGTTATCAGGATAGTAGGCTGTCAGATATCCGCCCCCCTCAATCGGATTGCCAATAATCAATCGCACCGGCACAGCTACATCAATGAAAATGGCACTGACAGATACTATCGAGATTAGAGCACAATAGTTAACAAGAAAATTATTGTGGAACACACCAAAATATACGGGGGTTCATACTTACCTTTACTTACCTCTTAAATTTATCTCGGGGACTGGGTTGTCAACTGGATCACTTAAAGTATGTCCTCACAATAACCTCCACCATGATATTTAAAATGAACCACAACGGAGACGAGAAACTTTAAACTGCACAATAATTTATTTCACATAAAGAATGAATTTAACAAAAATAAAACAACAAAGCAAGGAAGCTTGTAGTTTAACGTGACCGTTAATCTCGAGATCATGAGCCACGGGACCTCCTTTTTACGTGGAATCCAAACCACAGGACATGGCATTTCACATCGAAAATCTCACATGCATTGACCGGGAATCGAACCCGGACCGCCTTGGTGAGAGGCATTCAGCTAGACCGCTGAGCCACCACGCCCCCTAATAAAACAACAAAATCCACGTGGAAATCAGAAGCCATCGACCACATAACCATGTCCTCCTGTCGGACTTGTATACTCTACAAACAATGTTTCAGCTTTCTCAAGCTCAAAATAACGTAATTAATAATGCACTTGGAATGGAAACGGGATTTGGGACGAGACACATATATCAATTGGTGTGCGTGTTTATATACTTCACATTTTATTTATAGCCACAAGGCTATTATGTAAACGTCCTTGACCTCTATCATACAGTTGTCCGGGCCAGCTGCAATGCACCTGCATCGTCAAAGTGGACTCACCCCTCCGTTCAACCCTAGCATATGCGAGTTATATCAGAGCTTAGCTCTCCTTCAAAACACGTTAAATGTCCACATCTCTACTGAAATATTATCACGCAAATCTTTTAAATGCTCTATTCAAACACCAGTGGAATACTCCAATAATCCTAAATCATGTTTAATTGTTCAATCCACTTGCTTAATTAGCGTTGTTTAGAGTATAATAACAAAACTCTAAATGTTAATAACAAAAGTTCATTAATTATTTATAACAATAATAAATTGTTTATAACAATGTCAAATGACAATTGGAAATTTTATACACGCCTCTATTAACCCCTTTCATTACAAATTGTTATCAAAGATATTTACAAAATTATTTTACAATATTATATTGTTTATATTATTTATACAAGAAATACATTAAACCACACGTTTATCCGATTGATAATTACTCAAATTGTGTTGATATAATCGACCAATGAAGGTTAGTTATATTTAAATGTCAAATTCAGGTTTAATAAGGTTTAATAATTATTATTAATATTTGTGACGGTAACCTCCATTCAAAATCTTCATCTCAAATTATTTAACACTCTTGTTAACTTTAACAGTATCTTCACATGAATAACTTTCAAAGAACCAGGACAATACATTCAGCGGAAAAATACTTCGCTCAAAACGCACAAAATTGCTCAACAATAGGCCCAGAATTCATCATATATCTTCATATATATATGGCATCAAAATCTTCCAAATTACATACAAAAACCTCCACTCATAAATTCAACAACTTCATTTATTACTGTGGGAACCTCCTTCATTATTCAAGGGCATTACTCATCAGCGACTTTTACAGGTCCACTGAACTAACGATTATACATCCATTGTTCCTCTTTAAAAATTCTTATATTCATCAATTGTATTAATGACTGTTATTATTTAACCTTCGTGGGTTTCATTCATGAATCGATATGAAGTAAAGATTTGCCAATCACAAATAAATTTAATAGCAAATACGATTAGACACTCCTCCCTGGTCTATCAAAATTGAGATTAATATCTTCAAAGTAACGCAGTATAAAAATACTATCTTCAATCAAAGTTCACAAAAACTGCACAAATAGTCGAATAGAATACAATTAGACTGTGGAATGCAAACATTATTGTTCCAATCTAGAATTGAGAAAAACTCCTATCAAATGTTCATTACTATAGTGTATTCAATAAATCGTAATCAAAGTTCATATTTCATAAAATAGTCTATAATGCAATGATAAATGTCTATGTTGCAATCATGTTCATAAGACGACTAGTATTTCAAAGATCGTCGATAACGTATTAGATTTTAACGCTCTAAAATCATTTAATCATTCTTCTTTCTTGAGGATGACAGAAAATTGGTCAAAGTAATTTACTGAATAGAATTACTTTAATAAAATTGACACGCTGTCTGAATTCAAATCTGCCATAGCAAATCATTAACTTTACAGTCAAATCGTGACTACAAAAATATGCAAATTATTGAAAGAATCTAAATTATCAGTCTCAACTGATCCAAAATTATTTAACTATGCCAATGACATAACAATGTCTCAACAAATCGTAGAAAACGGCATAAATCATCGAAGTGTACTGAGTACAGGAATGTTAATCAAGAAAATGGGGCAAAAAAATAGGACAAAAAATATGGGAAAATGGTTGCTCAGATATCGCTACATGACTCAAATAATACAAGAAACGTTCACGACTACCTTATCTGTTGATTGAAGTTCTAGAGGAAAGTTTTCAAAGAAAACTGCTGTTGGTTCCATTTCACCAGCGTAAAGATGTGCTCCGACCTCGAACCTGGAATCAGCGTCCTCGGAGAATCGAACTGCTTCCTCCTCCGGAAATTGCACTGCTCCGCGTATACGAAAGACATCCTTCTGGCAAAATTCTTCTTTGTGAGCCGGGTCCTCCCTGGCCTCTCTTGAAAGTTCCCTGAAGTTCCAGTCGTAATTCGCCATGAAGTTTATTGCAGTTATTTCCGCAGAAATATTCATAATCGTGGAGTATGATAATATTTCCACTGTCATTTGATATAATTCAGCGATGGATTCACGATGCATGAGTGTAGTTGGATGTTCACTACATGCTCGCTTTTGAAGAATAACGATTAACGAAGTTCCATGCTGTTACTTCACTCCATCGATATATGTCCCAATTGCATTAAAGCCTTAGCCTTCCATCTCAACTTCTGTTATAATCATTGAAAGCACTGCAAGATTATAATGTTCCATAATAGAATGTATCGTTGTATTACCAAACGTATGCTCCAATATCACTGTTGCAATCCACGTGTCAGCCGTAGTGTATAATGTGGAATTTTAAAAGTGTTTCTCATGTGGCGAGAAAATCACTTTTGTTGGCAGCCTTAAAGTGCCAATATCTTTCAAAATATACTCGTGAAATTGTTCAAATCTTCTACACACCTCAATGTTGTACTGCCCAATTGAATTATAATAAAGGCAGAAGTTGACTCTTTATATCTTATCTGGTAGAAACGTTAATGTGAGCGTTACAACTTCACCTAGTTTCGAACAGCGTAAAATGGAACTGCTCCGTGTTCGTTCGATGCGCCGGGCTTTAACCACACGCTAAAGATGACTTGCTTCACTTATTCACTCGAAAATGACTCTATGACATCTGAAATATATATGCGTTATCAGAATATCAGATATGAGAGATATGAGAGATATGAGAATATGAGAGCTCCTCTCTTCTGTGCACGACCTTTTATCAACTTCTTAAGGGGCGTATCCATCCCTTCCATAGCCTGTTGCTCCGTCATTGCTAGAAGTTTTAACTTTGGCTATACTGGACGGATTTTCAAATTTCAAAAACTCAAAATTAATTTCTTCAAAATTCCAAATCAATGCCATAACTGAAAATAGATTTCCACAAATCTGCATGCCAAAAGTAATTAAATATCGTAGTTTCAGCAATCTCCGTCTTCCTTCCAAACTATCGTTCATTGGTTCGAGTCTCTCCTCCAATAGCGTAACTTCTTCCTTAGCACGATACCTTGTTTCCTGCGACTGCGTCGTAAATCTCAGGTCTTTCTCGAACAAAATCATGACGTCACCAAGAATCTCAGCTCCACTAGCCTACTTGCATGAATTCTACGTCATCCGTGCCTACGTCATGAATATCCACGTCACAACTATGACATTGATAACTTTATTCATTTTTGCCAATACAGCCATCGTGGTCTCAATATAATTCAATTTACGGGGGCATTCTCCCTTCACCACGTTTTAAAAACAGTTGCAAATTGTTTTTAAACTCTGTGTTATAAATATCTCAATTCACTTGAACACGAAATTGAATTATAATTGGCTTACTCTTATATGATATTTCTTCTATGTTCCTTAATCATAAGTCTCTTCTTCTCTGGGTTGTGTGTGGCTAATGCATTCTCTCCTCTCTACTTTCTCTTCTGTCCTGTATTTCTGTTTTCCAAGTTCTGCTGACTTGTAGAAGGACCAGGATCGATCACTACATCCTGTCTTTTCTTTTGATTTTCAGCTTCCTTCTCTCGTAATTCCTTCAGATACTGCTGACTTTCTTTCTCTCTTTCTTGATACTTGTCGGGTGTCATAACCTGACCTTGAGAATTCTGATTCTGATTCTGGTACTGATTATTTCGATTGTAGTTTCTATTATAACCATTGTTGTAGTATCTACCTCTTCCGTTGTTGTAATTCCCTCTATTATTATTCCAGCCTCGTCTTTGCTGATATGGACGGTAACCTTGGGATCTGTTGTTGCGGAAATAATTATTCCTGTGAGGACCTACATTTTCAGTTTTTTCTTCCTCAGGCTTGTCAGTTTGCTGCACTTGATCCATGTAGACTGTATTAACGTCTTTGAATTCGTGCCTCTGACCTTTTTGTACCAAATTTGACATTGGACTCGTGTAGTCAAGCCTTCTCAACAGTTCGTCCATACTAGTCAAATCTCTAATATTTGACGATATGATCAGTCTTCTTACCTCCACAGGCAGCATACGTGAAATCTCATCTATCAACTGCTCTGTTGACAATGGGGGTTGCAAAAATCTCAAGCGTGATAACTGACTCGTGAAGAAATCAGCGTACCGTGTTGGAAGAGTACCTGAATACTTCCTCGAGTATACCTCAGCTCTTAACGAATTCTGAGCTTCTATTGACCAGAATCGTTTTATCAGTGCCTCTGCAAATTCGTCAAAATTGCTGAAAGTGTACCGAAATGCTCTAAACCATTCAAGGGGTCCTCCAGCTAGAAATCTTTCTACGATTCTCATCTCTCTCTCTCTAGGAATGTGGGCTTCTATGAAATAGTCTTTAAGATTCCTGATATATTCGATCGGTGTGAAACTATCAGTGTTGCTAAATTTTTTGAGGTTTGTCTTCAAAATTCCGGATGACTGTCACATTTCTCGGATATGAATCCATATAATGTTTCCCACTATCACGATACTTCCATTCAGGTTCAATATTCCTATCCTCTTCTTCTTCCCTGAATCTGGATATGCGTTCCTCAGGACTAATATCTCTCTCTTCTGTAGCGAGGTTACATCTTCTTACGTAATTTCTATCCTCTTCACCAGTCAATCCTTCAATATCCTTGTCCGTGATTTCCGTGATGACTTTCCTAATCAACTCTTCCTTATAGGTTTCCATCATGCTAGCTTCTCCTAGTTTCAAATTCTGCAGTTTGCTCGTAGTTTCATTAACATCAGAGACAACCTTATGAATCTGTTCCTCTAACGCAGTTTTTAATGCTTGCACGTCCTGACCTATTTGAGTTCTATCCTCTACCTGCTTTTCGGATAGCGAATCCATCCTTACATTCAAGTCTTTCCTAATCTGAACTACTTCATTATTAATGTCTACTTGTGTACTGGCAAGTTTTCTTTCAATTCGCTCCTGAATCTGATCGACATGTTCCCCACTTGACCTGTTCCATTCATCTTTCCAAACCGTTACATTTGCAGTTAATATTTCCGCGATATCTACCTCAATGTCTTCCTTAAGTAAACGATTGTGATCTAATACTTGGGTTCTCATGACCTCTACATCGTATTTTAAGCCAGCTAAAGAAGCTGTTGTCCTAACAGACTCGTCAACTAACCGAGTTGTTAATGCACTAATGTTACGAGTACAAAGCGTTTTTGAAGTTTCAATTTCTTCCCTAACTTTGTTAACATCAGTCTGAACTTTAGCAATGTCTACAAAAACAGTATTGACTTCTACTTGTATTTTATTGATATCGCTTTGCATATCATTAACATCTGAATGAATATTATTGATGTCAACTTGGACATTTGACACATCAGTTCGAGCATTTCTAACCTCTCTTTGAACTTCCTCTACTTTGTCTTGTACAGTAGCAACATCATTCCTAACAACAATTACTTCAGCTCTAGCACATGAAATATCACCCCGGACATTGGCATCATCAAGATTCAACATAGTAAGATCTTTCTGTACCTTAGAAACATCAATTTTAACATCCGACACATCTTTATGCACATTGGATAAATCTTTATGGACATTGGACACGTCTGTGCGCATGTCAGTTACAGCATTCTCGATCCCCTGGGTATTGATCTGTAAACGCGACACATTATTTTCTAGGTTTGCAGAACTGGTCTGAATAACTTTCAAATTTTCATCCATCCTAGTAGACAAGTTACTAGCATTCTCCTCCATTCGACTAGTATTCCTAGCTTCCATCTCCTTCATGCTTTCATTCATGCTAGCTTTCATTTCTCTCGCACTTTCATCCAGCCTAATAGACAAATTAGCCGACAAACTGTTGGACATCTCCTCCAACATCTTCCTCAGACTCTCATCTGCCATTTCAATAATATTTCAATAATAAACTGCTTTAGGGACATACATCAAACAGAGCAAAATAACAACATCTGAGCAACATTTTTCACCATATATAAATTTGAGCAATTTTCTGTCTTAAATCTAACTTATAATTACCTTATAATTAACCTTCGTAGACACTTCATGTTGAAATAAACTCAAGCACATGTTCAAGTTTCTTTGGTTCATTTTAAAATATCCTAACACAAATAATTTACATTTACAATCCAAATAGTTTAATTTTATCTTTAATATGACTACACATGTCATAAGCCGGTCAAATAAAATAAGATTCCAGATCATAGGCGATTTTTCTAAGTTTCCAGCCTATTTAACCTCTCTCAAGTTGTATAAGATCTGATCTTTTCTGAGTGTAATTTTCCTAATACAACACAACATTTTATTCCTATATAATCACACTCTCAAATTCTACAATTGGCTAAGACATCTAACAAAGAATCAACCTCTTTATTTGAGTCTTCACAATCCCTTTGACATCGATAACTTGGTAATCCAATGTTATTCGAACACTCCACAAAAATTGCGGTGCCAATTCTACTGCAATAACTTGGTAATCCAATGTTATTCAAGCACTCCGAACTTTGATTGTGCCAATTCTACTGGCGTTCAACCTGGTAATCCAGTGTTGTCAATCGAGCCCCACACGTTGATTGCGCCAATCCTACTGTCCCCGTTATCAGGATAGTAGGCTGTCAGATATCCGCCCCCTCAATCGGATTGCCAATAATCAATCGCACCGGCACAGCTACATCAATGAAAATGGCACTGACAGATACTATCGAGATTAGAGCACAATAGTTAACAAGAAAATTATTGTGGAACACACCAAAATATACGGGGGTTCATACTTACCTTTACTTACCTCTTAAATTTATCTCGGGGACTGGGTTGTCAACTGGATCACTTAAAGTATGTCCTCACAATAACCTCCACCATGATATTTAAAATGAACCACAACGGAGACGAGAAACTTTAAACTGCACAATAATTTATTTCACATAAAGAATGAATTTAACAAAAATAAAACAACAAAATCCACGTGGCAATCAGAAGCCATCGACCACATAACCATGTCCTCCTGTCGGACTTGTATACTCTACAAACAATGTTTCAGCTTTCTCAAGCTCAAAATAACGTAATTAATAATGCACTTGGAATGGAAACGGGATTTGGGACGAGACACATATATCAATTGGTTTGCGTGTTTATATACTTCACATTTTATTTATAGCCACAAGGCTATTATGTAAACGTCCTTGGCCTCTATCATACAGTTGTCCGGGCCAGCTGCAATGCACCTGCATCGTCAAAGTGGACTCACCCCTCCGTTCAACCCTAGCATATGCGAGTTATATCAGAGCTTAGCTCTCCTTCAAAACACGTTAAATGTCCACATCTCTACTGAAATATTATCACGCAAATCTTTTAAATGCTCTATTCAAACACCAGTGGAATACTCCAATAATCCTAAATCATGTTTAATTGTTCAATCCACTTGCTTAATTAGCGTTGTTTAGAGTATAATAACAAAACTCTAAATGTTAATAACAAAAGTTCATTAATTATTTATAACAATAATAAATTGTTTATAACAATGTCAAATGACAATTGGAAATTTTATACACGCCTCTATTAATCCCTTTCATTACAAATTGTTATCAAAGATATTTACAAAATTATTTTACAATATTATATTGTTTATATTATTTATACAAGAAATACATTAAACCACACGTTTATCCGATTGATAATTACTCAAATTGTGTTGATATAATCGACCAATGAAGGTTAGTTATATTTAAATGTCAAATTCAGGTTTAATAAGGTTTAATAATTATTATTAATATTTGTGACGGTAACCTCCATTCAAAATCTTCATCTCAAATTATTTAACACTCTTGTCAACTTTAACAGTATCTTCACATGAATAACTTTCAAAGAACCAGGACAATACATTCAGCGGAAAAATACTTCGCTCAAAACGCACAAAATTGCTCAACAATAGGCCCAGAATTCATCATATATCTTCATATATATGGCATCAAAATCTTCCAAATTACATACAAAAACCTCCACTCATAAATTCAACAACTTCATTTATTACTGTGTGAACCTCCTTCATTATTCAAGGGCATTACTCATCAGCGACTTTTACAGGTCCACTGAACTAACGATTATACATCCATTGTTCCTCTTTAAAAATTCTTATATTCATCAATTGTATTAATAACTGTTATTATTTAACCTTCGTGGGTTTCATTCATGAATCGATATGAAGTAAAAATTTGCCAATCACAAATAAATTTAATAGCAAATCGATTAGACACTCCTCCTTGGTCTATCAAAATTGAGATTAATATCTTCAAAGTAACGCAGTATAAAAATACTATCTTCAATCAAAGTTCATCTAAACTGCACAAATAGTCGAATAGAATACAATTAGACTGTGGAATGCAAACATTATTGTTCCAATCTAGAATTGTGAAAAACTCCTATCAAATGTTCATTACTATAGTGTATTCAATAAATCGTAATCAAAGTTCATATTTCATAAAATTGTCTATAATGCAATGATAAATGTCTATGTTGCAATCATGTTCATAAGACGACTAGTATTTCAAAGATCGTCGATAACGTATTAGATTTTAACGCTCTAAAATCATTTAATCATTCTTCTTTCTTGAGGATGACAGAAAATTGGTCAAAGTAATTTACTGAATAGAATTACTTTAATAAAATTGACACGCTGTCTGAATTCAAATCTGCCATAGCAAATCATTAACTTTACAGTCAAATCGTGACTACAAAAATATGCAAATTATTGAAAGAATCTAAATTATCAGTCTCAACTGATCCAAAATTATTTAACTATGCCAATGACATAACAATGTCTCAACAAATCGTAGAAAAAGGCATAAATCATCGAAGTGTACTGAGTACAGAAATGTTAATCAAGAAAATGGGGCCAAAAAAATAGGACAAAAAAATATGGGAAAATGGTTGCTCAGATATCGCTACATGACTCAAATAATACAAGAAACGTTCACGACTACCTTATCTGTTGATTGAAGTTCTAGAGGAAAGTTTTCAAAGAAAACTGCTGTTGGTTCCATTTCACCAGCGTAAAGATGTGCTCCGACCTCGAACCTGGAATCAGCGTCCTCGGAGAATCGAACTGCTTCCTCCTCCGGTAATTGCACTGCTCCGCGTATACGAAAGTC
Organism: Meconema thalassinum; assembly: GCA_946902985.2. Lineage (NCBI taxonomy): Eukaryota > Metazoa > Arthropoda > Insecta > Orthoptera > Tettigoniidae > Meconema > Meconema thalassinum. Next base: position 158,644,047 of record OX336399.1, on the reverse strand, counting down.
ATCCTTCTGGCAAAATTCTTCTTTGTGAGCCGGGTCCTCCCTGGCCTCTCTTGAAAGTTCCCTGAAGTTCCAGTCGTAATTCGCCATGAAGTTTATTGCAGTTATTTCCGCAGAAATATTCATAATCGTGGAGTATGATAATATTTCCACTGTCATTTGATATAATTCAGCGATGGATTCACGATGCATGAGTGTAGTTGGATGTTCACTACATGCTCGCTTTTGTAGAATAACGATTAACGAAGTTCCATGCTGTTACTTCACTCCATCGATATATGTCCCAATTGCATTAAAGCCTTAGCCTTCCATCTCAACTTCTGTTATAATCATTGAAAGCACTGCAAGATTATAATGTTCCATAATAGAATGTATCGTTGTATTACCAAACGTATACTCCAATATCACTGTTGCAATCCACGTGTCAGCCGTAGTGTATAATGTGGAATTTTAAAAGTGTTTCTCATGTGGCGAGAAAATCACTTTTGCTGGCAGCCTTAAAGTGCCAATATCTTTCAAAATATACTCGTGAAATTGTTCAAATCTTCTACACACCTCAGTGTTGTACTGCCCAATTGAATTATAATAAAGGCAGAAGTTAACTCTTTATATCTTATCTGGTAGAAACGTTAATGTGAGCGTTACAACTTCACCTAGTTTCGAACAGCGTAAAATGGAACTGCTCCGTGTTCGTTCGATGCGCCGGGCTTTAACCACACGCTAAAGATGACTTGCTTCACTTATTCACTCGAAAATGACTCTATGACATCTGAAATATATATGCGTTATCAGAATATCAGATATGAGAGATATGAGAGATATGAGAATATGAGAGCTCCTCTCTTCTGTGCACGACCTTTTATCAACTTCTTAAGGGGCGTATCCATCCCTTCCATAGCCTGTTGCTCCGTCATTGCTAGAAGTTTTAACTTTGGCTATACTGGACGGATTTTCAAATTTCAAAAACTCAAAATTAATTTCTTCAAAATTCCAAATCAATGCCATAACTGAAAATAGATTTCCACAAATCCGCATGCCAAAAGTAATTAAATATCGTAGTTTCAGCAATCTCCGTCTTCCTTCCAAACTATCGTTCATTGGTTCGAGTCTCTCCTCCAATAGCGTAACTTCTTCCTTAGCACGATACCTTGTTTCCTGCGACTGCGTCGTAAATCTCAGGTCATTCTCGAACAAAATCATGACGTCACCAAGAATCTCAGCTCCACTAGCCTACTTGCATGAATTCTACGTCATCCGTGCCTACGTCATGAATATCCACGTCACAACTATGACATTGATAACTTTATTCATTTTTGCCAATACAGCCATCGTGGTCTCAATATAATTCAATTTACGGGGGCAGTACCTGGCGCAGTCACGTGATGCATCCCCCACCATCTACGGTCGTGCGTCACAAATATAATCTCGACTCCCATCATCTCGGCTATTAAGTCATACAATAACTTACGGGATTATCTGTCTTTCTTCTAGTTATTATCATATATAATGCTTGTTATTTCTTCTCTTCTGAGATGATTAAATATACTGTTCCATAAAGATCTTAATAAAACTTTAATATTCCTCCCATAATTCCATCTACTTGACTGGCAGTGCCTTCTTGATCCTAGACCTTCTACGTCATTTCTTGACATTCCTCTCGACTCGATGTGAGCGCTATCTTTATAACTCTTCCCATAAATCTCAACTACGGCTCAATGTCAGCTGGCGTAGCCGATAGCCTCAACTAGGTATCGGGTACATCTCTCCCGTACATCTCCCTTTTTTTATCAGGATTGAGGAAAAAATACACTCTCAGGCATTCTATATACAACATATGTACACGATAGCTCTATAATCCTCTTATTCAGCATAATGATACTTTCTAATGCTAGCTGCGTTAAAAGTCCCCACAACTTCATTAGTATCCATTCCCTCGATGTACTATATCTCCTTAAATTAGATCCTCGTCTTTGACTTGCTATCTCTCAACAATGATGATTGATTTCCAATGATTAGTAATCTGATTCTTCGTTACTTTGTCGTTTATTTCTTCCTTCTCCACTCGTGCTTGCTCGATTGATATCTCTAGCTATCTCTTCGGGTGGTGCACTAGGCTGTCTACTTTCTTCCCTTGATCTCCCATATTCTCGATTGTCTTGTCTTTCATTTGGATCATTTCTTCTGCTATCCTGCCTATCGTTCTGATTGGACTGCTGATCTTGGTTCCAGTTGTATCAACCTCGATATCTATTATTGTACCTATTCCTATTCTGGTATCTGGAATTCTGATCATAGTTCCTGTATCTACTGTTTCTTGCGTCCTGATCGTATGGCCTCTCAAATGGTCCTCGATATCGATCATTCCCGCGAACATTGTGAATATTACCTCTATTCCCTTCGTTCCTTCTGTTTCCCCAGGAATCTCTTCTATCAGTCTGTGCTGCGTTATCGACAACTACCGCATTCACCTCTTGCGTGTTTCGATTCTAGTTCCGTGCAGTTCTGGGTGTGATTTGAGCGCTTGTATAGTCTAATCGGCGTAATATATCGTCATAGTGCTCAAGTGTGTTCGCTCCCGATGCTATGAGTGATCGCTGTACCTCAATTGGCAACTGTCTTGCTATAGCTTGCAAAAGCTCTTCTTCTGGCAATGGAGGAATCAAAAACTGCAACTTAGCCAATTTCGAAGTAAAGTCATTAGCATAATGCGTTGGATGTGACGTAGAGTAACGCTTCGAATACATTTCTGCTCTTACGTTCAGCTGATCCTCTGCACTCCAAAATCTCCTTAAGAATGCTATGGCAAATTGTTCCATATTCGCAAAATTGCTCCTGAATGCGCGAAACCAAGTTAACGCAGGCCCATCTAAGGCGCGTTCGACTATCCTTAGTTCCCTTTCCTTGGCTACTCTATGTTCCGCCATATAATCGCGAATATCCCTCAGAAATTCGACTGGTGTGACTCCTGTGTTCCCTGAAAAATTTCCTTGGCTCATCATCCAGATTTCTGATGATGGTCACTGGACCTGAGTATCGTTCACTCGTACCAAACGTACTCCTATTCGAATTCGGATTATCTTGAGGGGTTGAACTAGCCCTTTCGAATGTTACATTCTGTTGCGTTTGACGGTCTTCTCCCACGCTAACCTCTTGACTGTTCATACTGCGGTCTATCGGTGTCTGATTCATCGATACCTCCCCCGTTGTAACATATTGACTTGTGAAACTATCTATTATGGATCCTATTTTAGTCATCATATCTTCTGTTCTTTTTTCTACGGTCTTGACCTTAGTTTCCAAATTATCTAACGACGTAACATTCTGCGTTCTGTTACTCTCTTCTAAATCGTTCTTTAATTTGTCTATCTTGTCTTCGCATGTAGTCTTTACTGACGCGACTTGTTCCTTTAACTGATCAACATCTGTCCTAAATTGAGTTGAATCTATCTTCATCGCTTCCTTATTCTCAGTAAATCTCGCTTCCAAGTTCGCCATACCTGCGATTAATTTCTCATCCAACCCTGCACGTTTTTCTTTTGCTTCGGCATCGACCTCACTATACCGTTCTTCCACTATTGCACCGACTCTATTTTTAAATAAAGCTAAGTTTTCATTAACTTTCTGCTCTATATCATCATCAATTTTCCTAATGTCAATCTGCAATTGGTTTTCTAAGGATTTCAAGTTAGAATTAACCTCTCCTAAGACTTCCTCTTTAACGGTCCCAATTACTGACTTTAAACCTATAATTTCATTACCTAGATTCATTTCTAGACCTTCGATTTTAGTTTCGAAAGATACTTCGGTAGACCACTCTTGTATTTTGCCTACATCTGCCACTAAACCATCAATGTCGAATCTCAACTTCGATACATCTGATTTAATGTCTTTCTGAATAGACATAACATCTGTTCTTAAATTAAGAATATTTTCTTCTTCTCTAATTTCTAAATCAATAATATTCTTTCTTAACATTTGCACATTTTCCTCTCCTTTCATTTCTACTGCTTTTATATCTAATTGTAAAGCCTTAAATATTTCATCATTCTTTAATGTTAATCTATTCTCCAAACTAGTTAAATTGTTTTTCAACTCTGTGTTATTTTCTTCACTACGAGCTTGTAATCTAGTTTCTAATAATTTAAAACTATCCTTCAAGTTAGCTTCATTAGCTTTCAAATTGCTTTCAGTACTGGTCTGTAACCTAGTTTCTAATGACTTTAATTCATCTTTACTATTTGACTGTAATCTATCTTTCAATAATTTCAATTCATCTTTACTATTTGACTGTAACCTAGTCTCTAATGACTTCAAATTATCTTTCAGATTGTCTTCATTACTAGTCTGTAAAGCTTCCACATTGTCTTTACATCTAGCTTCTAACCTAGCTTCTGACTCATTTATTTGCTCTTTAACTTCTGTTTCCATTTTAGAAATAGTTACTGCAATACTAGACATGCCATTCTGTAACTCTCCTAACACCTTAGCTAAATCTTCCGGTAACATAATTATATCTTTCAATGAACGTTTTATTCAGAGACGTTAGACAACAACACATCACAATGTATCAATTCCTGCATTCACTTGGGTATAAGAAAAATGACTTATAACTAAACATGATATAACACTAATATGATTAACATGATCACTGGAATGGGCATACAAGTATATTGTCTGACTAAGTTTAATAAATTTTATAACACCATTAAATTAAATTGAGATCAATCTCTCCGTAATCCAAATCTGATGTGATTCCATAGAATAAACAAAATCGAAGCCCCACAGATGGGTAAAGCCAATTCTCCCTCTCTCTCTCTGTACCCGTTCGTCCTGGGGATGCGATGACTCATCTGCTATTACATCGCATTCCTGGATTTCCAGGACAGAGCGGAGTTAAATGAACACCTAGTCAAATAAGGAATGTGTCGGAAATTCAGTTGAAATATCTCAAACGCAGAGGGTAACACAAGATAAAGTATCTCCAGGGTCGTTACGGGTTTAAATGTTATAAAAAAAATGCAAATATAAATGGGCGCCATCAACTGAATCCCTAGCAAACCACATGCTTCCTGGTTAAGCCTTAATTAAGACAAGGAAAGAAAATAGGAAAATCACATCATCATCAGATCACAACTAAGATAAAAACAAATTTATTCAACTTTGATAGTCAGACAGACATATTAAACACTCATCCTACCTAAGAGCATGGTCGAATGCCAACGTTAAATTGTCATTGTCCAGAAAATCAAACCATCTCCATTCTACTCAAAGTGTATTTAATCCACATAAAATAGGAAAAATTTCTAAAGTTCTCTTGGGTTCTCAGGATCACCGTAGCACTATATCTTTGCGTCACTGACATTCGTGATAACTGAGACCTAATTTCTCTTTAAATTAACATCATGAATGTGGATGTAAAAAATATTATTAATCTGCCTAAACACACATATTATAAACACATATTTTAAATATCACATAATTTATGGCTTGCATGGCATTATTCAAATGCTGAATATGTTAGTAAAATGCTCCTAAACATCAAATAACTAATTTACACTATTTACACTGTCATTAATCATTGCTTGTTTTGTGAATCACAGAAAATCCACTATTCATTGGTTATAATTATCATCATCATCAAAATTAATTCTTCAAATCATATCTCAAATAAATTTATTTAAATTCATTTAAATTTATTAATCATCAGCTTCTTTATTTAATTATCACCTTCTAATTCAGTTATTCATCATCTATTTAATCACCTATTAATTTATTTAAGTCAGCTTATTTATTCAATCTTTAATTCATCCATTTATTTAATTCATTGATCCATTCCAAAATTTAATTTATCAACTTATTTAAATTTTATTCATCTGGTTATTTAGATTTTTATTATTTCATCTAGTCATTCTGATTTTTATTTCATTAGGTCAGATCATTAATATGCTTAAATTTCAGATTATTATTTCATTAATTATTATCATCAGAAAATCTCGTATTATCAACATTATTTATTTGTTTAATTTCCTAACAAATTGTTTAATATGGTTTATAGAACGTTGTCTTACAGTTTTATCACTTCCAAGTTATATCTCGTATTTAATTATCATGCCAAAAATATTATTGCCTTCACAAATTCACGTTGGATCTCACTATCCACAACTACATTATATATTTTCACTTTATCAAATATCACATTTGAATACCACAATTATTCCACAAAACTCCATAAATATTCAGCGCACAGCATGAATCTCAAAATTATGCTAGACTGGGTTCGACAACCTCATGTCTGCTTCAAAATACATTAGCAATATTGCAACTTCCACTTGGCAACTTCCACAAAATGCCTATCACAAACTTCACTTAATCACGTTGCATGATCTACAAAAATACATAACTGGCTTCAAATTATCAACGCACACAATCTCCAATAACTGTAATTAATTTGATCACATCTAGACAACTTCTTAAACAATTAGGAAAAATACATTACCTCAGTAATCGTAATCAAATTCAAGATCTGCTTTCAAATAGCATAAATTCTCTTTAAAATTCTCATAATTCACTTCACAGAAAAACACCAATGTGCTATAATCTCTCACATCGAAATATGCAATACTGATCTGCCTTAAAATAAATCTGACCATTAATGATTCATCTTATAAGATTCAATTACTTCAAATCCTTCTCAAATGTATCAAATTCAATCATAAAAATTATCAAAAGCATCAGCTGTATCAGCTGTTAAATTGAAAGTACTCTCAAATGAGTATAGCAACAAAATATTGGATTGGCAAACAAGAATTACAAAATGTAACCCTGCTGACATGTATTTTTAATTTATTTAACAAAATTCGACTGATATGTGACTAGTAGTTCCTTGTTTGATCCTCTTACAATCTCAAGTGCACTCGGATGATAAAAATGAGTTCCTCAATGGCAAGTAAGATGAGTAACCACCACACGATCGTATAAATACGAAAGGCCTCGCCCCATCGTCTAACCTGATAATGCCCTGAACGATGGGTAAAGATGTGTACCACCACGCAATCGTATGAATACGAAAGGCCCCATCTCGTCGTCTCATGAGTGAATGTACCAGATTGGAATCAACAAGTCTCTAGTTGTCATATTAAAGCGATATTCATTCACTTGAGTGAATAACATCTTAATATCTCCAAACAATCCAATGGAAAAAATCCCTACTGATGAATAATACACACTCGCTAGTATGCAATGAACTGACGAAGTAATTTAAATAATCCAATTGCAGATCACGAGTTCGAAATACTCGTCACAAAAAAATAACTATCCAAGAAAAACTATCCTTACTGGAAAATGTCTAAAAGACCAAACATCTGCTTAATAAAGCCAACCAATGGTGAGAATTTCGTATAATGGTGCCTGCCATATCATATGGTAATGCCATATTCTAGCAAAACCCGGAGCAAATAATGTTTAAGCCATGTCTAAATAATTGTAGAACTCCTACTAGAAAAATATATATACATGTATGCCCAGTGCTCATGAAAAAGTCATATTAGAAAGTCATAACTCTTACAGTACCTTCTCATATCAGCTGTTATTATATTTCAAAGATCGTCGATTATTCTCATGTGTAATAAATTTCTCGAAAGATCGACGTGAATATCGTTTTACCCACGCAATAACGATTGCCTCCATATCCCAAGTGAATCAGCTGTTAGACCTCCTCTTCTTCAGGAATCGAATCCATCGTTCCGTGGTGCCATCGCGTCTCTGTCTTCGTTTACTCCGACATGATGAACTGCATGTTATCCATAATGGATACTGTCCAAAACCTTACGTAAAAGTTCATAAAAGCAGCGTACCCCATATTCTTCTTCTGTGTTACGCCACTGTCCCATACAATGTTCGGTTTGCTTGTTAAAAGTTCAATCTCCACAGCGGTTAAGTCTCACTTGTAGAAAATAAATTTTATTTATGAGAGTGTATAAGTTTTTGAAACACCCTGTAGCTGTGTTTGTACTCGGTATTTTATGATAATTCATGAAAAAGAATTCTATTAATGCACGTGCCAATGTTCATAAGTGCATATAATTGTAACAGTTCGTTTGCTTAAAAGCGTTAATGTTGTTTGTACCCCATGGTCGCTCTACATATTCCGTTATGAAATGCATAGTCGTAATGTAATTAGAATGTCTAAGTTCATAATTGCAGTATATTGTAACTATCTGCCTGCACAATTCTATTACTGAATACAAGTCCCAACTCAATGTTGTAACTGAATGTTGAAATGAAGTTCAGCTTCTTTAATGTTGCCTGCGTATAAAAGTCGGAACTAGCCCGCATGGATCTACTGCACTGTTCCAGAATGATCTACGCTTAAAGCCGGCCTCGCCATGCCGCTTTGCTATACTGCTCTGCGTTATAAAATGCAGCTCGAAATAAAGTTCTCAAACTCGTATTACAATGCTGTTCTGAACCCCGGCTTCTCTCCTCCGTACACGGCCCACATAGCTTGCATCGGAACCGGTCTTCTCGCCGTCTGCCCTGCGTTGTTCGCCTTGGCTCACTGACCTACTTCCTGCTCTCTGCTTGGTTAAGTAATACTGTCGCCTTCGCTTTACGTAACAAGTGCCGTGCACCGCTCAACTTCACCGTACGCTCTGCGCATGTGTACCGCTCAGCTCGCTGGCTGAACTCGACTGACTTCCCTAAACTGCATCGACCAGCTCCCACCTGGCGCGGTCACGTGACTCTCTCCCACTTTCTGCTGTCGTGCGTCACGAATATAATCTCGACCACCTTCATCTCGGCTATTGGGATTATCTGTCTTTCTTCAAGTTATTATCATATATAATGCTTGACATTTCTTCTCTTCTGAGATGATTAAATATACTGTTCCATAAAGATCTTAATAAAACTTTAATATTCCTCCCATAATTCCATCTACTTGACTGGCAGTGCCTTCTTGATCCTAGGCCTTCTACGTCATTTCTTGACATTCCTCTCGACTCGATGTGAGCGCTATCTTTATAACTCTTCCCATAAATCTCAACTACGGCTCAATGTCAGCTGGCGTAGCCGATAGCCTCAACTAGGTATCGGGTACACTGTTAACCACCAGACACTTCACACAGTTGGCTATGACTCGTTTCACCTTGTTGGAAAAGTCTGGAATATAATATTCCTGCTTCACGTTTTCTTCAGTCCTTTTAACAGCGTTGTGTCCCTTCTCATGTGCATCTCTGATGATTTCATGGTGCATTGCCCGCGGGACCACCAATGTCTCTCGCCCGTCAACAAATTTAAATAGCAGTCCATCTCTGACGATGAAGTTTTCGTAAGGCCCATTCTCCAGTGTCGCTTTTATCGCTGCCAATCCTTCGTCTTTTCTCTGGGCGATTTTGATCCTCGCTGCAAGGCCATCAGGGAATCCAAACATCACTGCTGGACATCGGCTCAGGGCGTCGACATGTTTCATCCTGGTTGCAGTTCGGTGTTCGATGGTATAGTCAAACACCTCCAAGGCCATAGCCCATCTAGCTACTCGTGGGACCAGGTCCCTTTTGTGCATTTTCTTTTGGAATGCCATACAGTCAGTCACGATCTTGAACGGAATTCCAAGAAAGTACACCCTATACTTTTTTAATGCATTCACCACAGCTAAGATCTCGAGCTCGAAACTGCTGTATTTTTCTTCCTGTATCGTCGTCATTTTACTCATGTATGAGACTGGATGTAGTTTGTTGTCCTCTGGGTACTTTTGCAACAACACAGCGCCATACCCACTCTTGCTGGCGTCAGTGTGCAGCTCCGTCTCGTATTTCGGGTTGTATATCTTCAACACAGGTTCTGAAGCGAGAAGACTTTTGAGCTCAATAAATGCACGTCGTTGTTCCTCGCCAAACTTGAACTCCGGCTTACCTCTCAACAGATCGCTTAGAGGTTTGGCTACAATCGAGAAATTTGGGATAAATTTTCTAAAATAGCCAGCCAATCCGAGAAAGCTCTGCAGCGCAGCGATCGTCTTTGGCTCCGGGAAGTTTTGTACAGAAAGGACCTTCTCAGTGGCGGGTTGAATCTGTCCACGTTGAATAGTGTATCCAAGGAACTGTACCCTCCTCTTCAGAAACTGGCACTTCTCGAAGTTGATTTCCAGCCCGTACTCTACAGCTAATTCCAACACTCGTCTCAATCGAAGGAGTACCTCGTCGTCATCATTCGCTGGGATGATTAAGTCAGCCATATAGGTAAACACTATGTTCTCTCGGATTAACTCCCAGAACACAGCTTTAATAAAGCGTTGGAAGACTGCAGGTGAGTTGGTAAATCCAAATGGAACTTTTTTGCACTGGTACTGTCCAGAACGCGTTACGAATGACAAATATCGTCGACTTCCTTCTTCGACTTCCACGTGAAAGAATCCGTTCCTGAGATCCAAGGTGCAGAACACCGTAGCATCCTGTAACTTGTCCAGAAGATCCTCTATAACTGGCATGGGAAATAGATCCCCAACAACGATTGAGTTCATTGGACGAAAATCAGTACAAAGTCGCTTTTTTTCCTTTTTTCTTTTTGACTACCACCACTTGGCATGTATATTCTGATTGACTCGGTTCTATGATATCTTCCTCCAGCCACGCCTCGACTTGCTCATCGACAAATTCGTTCTCAAGCGGTGCCATTCGTCTGGGCCTGCTAAATATCGGTTTTTCTTCTTTCAATGTGATCTTCATCTTGACATCAGTAGATTTCGTCTTCTTTGGTACATATCTCGCTACCAAATCCTCGATCTGTTCCCTTTTCTCCTCATCAACGCAGTTCTCGATATCCAATTCCTGTTCGTCGGCTACCCTGATTAACATCATAGGGACCTCTAGTTTCTTGATGGTAACTCCTTGCTTGCTCAGGATGACCTCGCCCTGATCCAATAGATCGTTACCAATCACCATGTCCCACTCCATGGTATCATCAGAAACAACATAGACGTTGGTTTGGAACTCCAGCTCGTCTACCTCAACGACTGTTGTGAAGTAACCTTGAGGAGCAACAAAACCATTACCAAATCCTTTCAAAACAAGATCCGTGCTCTTCAATCCTGGGGAACCCATGGTCTTATGGATGTTTTGTCGCAGTAGGTTATAAGGACTGCCACAGTCGATAAGTGCCTGAAGTTTCTGCTGACCCAAACTAACCTCTTTGAACTTGAGGCAGCTTTTCTTTTCATCAATAAGATTGATACCTTGATTATTCCTCTTATCGTTCTTCCTCTCTTTTTTGCACTTGGATGAAATGTGGCCAAACTCGTTGCAGTCAAAACATCTCTTGCCTTTATCCTTGTGCTCACATTCCTTTGAACTATGACCAGATCCACCGCAATTATAACATCTATCTCCACTACTCGCCTCTTTCTTCTTTGTACTGCCCCAGCACTTTCCGTCCTACTCGTTGGCACTCTTGGCACTTCCTTGAAAATTACTGTTATTATACTTTATGCTTTTCTTTGGCAAAGACTTCACCGCCATCTCATAACTTCTCATTTTCTCCTTGAAATCCTTGGAATTTTTTGCTCCATAGAGAAGAAGTTTTGATCCTGAATCGTCTTCGATCCCATCAATCACGTACTGACACAGAGAAACTTGCTCAACATCATCTCTACTGGCGATTTCCTTCATCACATGAAAGTACTCCTGTAGAGATTCGTCGCGCTTTTTTCGTCGCTGGGTTAACAACTTGTGAATTTCTGCACTGCTTGCCGCGACGTCAAACTCCTCTTTCAAGGCCTTCTTCAGTGCAGTCCAGGACGTCAGTCCTTTCTCACCTTGAATAAAAAGCTTAGCTAAACCATCGAGTGATTTCTTTGCGAAAATAAACTTTTGCAGCTCACTCCATCCCATCAAGATTGACGTCTCCTCAAAATCTGCGATCCATTTTTTCACTGGGTAACCATCCTTACCGTTAAATGTTTTCATAGCGCCCTCTACGTCGTGGAACGACATTGAAAACTTATGGTGTTCTCTATACCTTCTGTGCTGGTCTTCCTCTTCGCTCTCTTCGTCTTCTTCGTCTCTTTCATCTTCGTCATCATCGTCTATATTAATTGCGAGTTCATCCAAATTTCCCAAGTAATAAAAAATGGTGTTAATCATTACCTCCTTTGTCCCGATCTCGGTATTAAGAATCTCAGAAACACGCAACAGATCAGCCTTGGAAAATGTTTCTTCGATAAATTTCTTCTTAGCTTCCTCTTCAATGGAATTTTCGTCAAAATCGAATCCAGGAAACTCTCGCAGTCGCTTTCGATTCTTCCTGTCGTCTGGTATATGCTCGAAAATGAGGTTATGTAAAACTTTGATTGCTTTGACCGGAGCATCACTTATGTTCTTATTTATTTTCTCTATTGCACCGAGTGTAGTCATCTTATTTGTTTACTCACGTCTATCAAGTAGATTTCCGTCAATATCGCTTCCTCAAAACCTCGCTATCAAACCTGTTTAACCTCATTCACCAAACCGGTGATATTTGTAGGTGATATCGTTGAATACCGCTTCCCGTCGTTTCTCTCTGACGAGTCGCTATCCACTTACCACATCCACAATCCTCTGTCGTCGTTTAGATTCCGACCCTCGTCGTCGTCGTCACGGCACCACTAACTGACACTGAAACTGAAGAACAAATTTTGCTAGCCTATGAATCCTCGTCGTAGATTCGCACGTCGTGGGCTCACAAAACTGCACGTCGTCTAATCGTCAGCGTCGTAGGCAACAGCAACAAATATGATTAGCCGTCCACTTCGTCGAAAATAGCGTCGTATTTTGCGTCGTACTTCGTGTCGCGGATTGCGTCGTAACTCGTTGTTTCAGTCCATCACGGACGAGCCCCCATTTGTGGGAAACGGTTTCCAGATCATGACACTCACAAGCATCGAATATAGAAGTGAATTATTTATTATAAACAATGAAACTGATTAAAATACAGTAGCGAATTAAGGGAATGTGTTTCGCGGCTCATCGGAACTCGGAATATTGCTTCTCTTCTTTTTATTCTCAGACAATGGCGCTGAGCTTACTCCTGCGCCCCCAAGATCCCATACTCGTCCGTCTTGATCCTCATCCGGCTCCCACACACACATATATATATATATACATACATAAATTATATATAAACGTTTGGACTGACGGTGGTTTTGGGGCCTAGGGATGTGAAACGCGAAGATATACCGAAATTTTCCGGAAGTCGAAACATGGTACTGCGCCCGAATTCCTCTAGACCACAGTCCCAAATCCGGCAGATGGTAAAAGGATCGTAGGAAATTCAACACCCGACTAAGAGTTGAACAACTCCTACCGGACTAATGACTAGGGAACCCTAGGAACACATTACATCTCTAACTTTACTATTAACTAGTTGCATACAGAACAGGAAAAAATAAAAGATACAGCACTAATGAGGAACTCGGCTCTCGGACATTAAGATAAAGTGTCGATCGGCTGTCTGCATCTAGCTAGCGGTATCGTTATAGCGTAATTAAGCATTGAATCAGGAATCAGTTCTATAAAACTTAGCAAGATTAAAATATTACGCTTGCCATTTATTGACAAAAAATGAATCGACATAACAATTTTTGTCCCCAACACCAATAATAAAATAGAAATGAAATCACCATTTAAAAGTGAAATATCTACGCCTCATTTAGGCTTGAAGCGTCTCTTCTGCATCATTTCACATATGAAAAATATATCTTGCTCCAAGATATTTTTAAACACACATTATTTAAATTCAGGATACTAATATCTGTCCGAATGTTCACTAAAATTATACTTTAACGTTCCATAATAACAGACATACTCCTTACGTAATACATTCGGTTAATTCCTTTAAATATAATATCAAGTTTCCAAATGCTATTAAAAATGGTTAATAATAATGATAATAAAATATTTACATTTATTTACATGATCGCGACCCGCACGATTTCATAGTATCTGTCTCCAATTTACTAGAGTTCATCTCACAACCTTTCCCGTATTTCACAACCTTTCTCCGTATTTCACACAAAAAACTGGTCATCATAGGTATTTATGCGCCAATTCCATGTGAATCATGGACACAAACAATAAGGTTAATACCTCATCACTCAAGTGTACAATTCCGGTATCCAATAAGTTAATAATTATACAAACTTGCAACGCATGACTATTCAGATAAGCTCTCAAACCAAATATCGAGTGTGTGTGGCATTAACCCTCACTCCCCACACTCTCATCTTCTCAAAATACAAAATACGGCTTCTCTTAATCAACACAAAATATTTCAAAACCTTTCCACTTAAATTCTCAATCTCATATTTCATATCATCACGTCTCTGTTACGCTTCCATCAATATAATTGCATCTCATTAATATTTCATCTTTAGCACTTTTACAAAACTTCTACGGTTCCATATCAATTACTTTCATCAAAGTATGATATTCTGTATTCCTACTAGAAACCACAAATGCAATATCTTTCATAATACACTACTCATCCTTCTACAAAATCCTCTATCGATTATACATTTCCGTGCTATGTTTAAAACCTTTCCACTTAAATTCTCTATCTCATAATTTCATCGCACAATCTCTCCACAATTCTTACTACCATAAATCATCTCATACTCCTTCTCTGCTTCAAATACTTCCTTGTTACTATTTCTCGCTTAACTCTGAATTTTTAGTCTGCTTGCGTCTGTTATGTAAATAACAATTACCTTTCCTCACGTATCTGTCAACAATGGATGCCAATATCCTTCCTTCCATTTCACATTATCATTTATAACAAATATACATTCATAACATTCTATAATAGCGTTTCTTATTTAGTTATGCCTTCTACTATCGCATACCGTCCTTTTTCGTACAACAAAGCTTCTGGGTTTTACAATGTCATTATCTTCCTTTCATACTGGAGTTCTTTCAATGCTAATATTGAATACTCCTATTAACAATTTCGTTTTATACATAGTATTTTCGTTTCTGAGACGAACAAACTCTTTATTATGGGATTCTCATGTCCTTCCTTTCTCTAATATTACTTTATAAACGATTCACGTTTGTCAAGCACATGACTGTTCTCTTTCTCTGATACACTATTCATTTATCACAAATTTACGCTTCTCCTCTCATGTTCCAATACATATATGGTCGTTCTCCGATGTTACAACAAATCCACGGAATATACGTGAGCAATCGCAACGTAATTAACTGTAAGTAAAATGTAAACGTTCTAAAATGACAGTGAAAAATACTAACGATGTCTAAGATCATCGAACAAGCCTTCAAAATACGTCTGAGTAACGTATGAAAATGACTATAGAAATTACTAAAAACTTTCAAGACAATACAATAACATGGGTTATAAATGCAAATATGTTGGCCAGAATTCTGGAAGAACGTGTACAAGAATTAACTACAGATGTGTGTAAAATTGCACTGGTCTACCTTCACTTTGAGATCGCTGGTGACAGAACTGATGATGTTTCTGCCCATGGAATTTCTCCCATGTGTCTCTGGTATGCGGCACACCTCCGCGGACTGGTTTCGTTATGTCATCTCGGCTATGTCTGGACTCCGCTGCAGGTGATAGCCCTGGGATGTTGTCACCAAACTGGTTCCCAGCTGGAAACTCGCCTGCCGGCCTGCTTCCCCCGTCCTTGGCGATGACACGTTCCCCTCGCAGCTCTTGGTAGTTGGCGTTCACCAGCACCAGATTCTCAGCTTTCTCCATCTCAAATCCCGCTCGTCTCTTCTTAGATCTCGATGTTCATTGAAGTCGGTAGCTTGAAGTGTTCTTTCCAACACAAGAAATCACCTCCATAGTGTGAATTACTTTGGTAGTAGCTTGTAGCGTTATGTGAGCGAAAACTGCGGTGTTCTGCAGCTCGCTACTCATATTGCTATATCTGGTCATTTCTGGATGTCGCTAGTTAGCATAGCTTTACGTTCCCAACATAATGAAGTTAGAACATTCTCCTCACCGCTAAATGATGTGAAGTCGTAGTTTCTCCCCCTCCGACCTGTCTCCTTATACAATTTTGTGTAGATTGATGAAATTCTTACTAGATAAAGTCTCACTTCTTCTGACTTCCTTCCTGTGTAGTTTCGTGTTCGATGTTTCACTTTGAAACTTTTATTTACCGTATCACGACGTATATTTCTTCTTCAAATGCAGTAAAAATGCTTCTTCTTAATGCTGTTAATTAATGATGCTTATTTTTCCATTTCGATAGCTTGTTGTTTCAACTTGCAATCTCAGGTTCACAAAGACCTTTGTCTATATACTTCTCGAAGAGTAAAAATTATAACGTCTTGCCTCCTCGACTGTCCAAATAGAAAGAGCCTCGTCTCTCGGCGTCTGCTAGCCTCGTCGATCAGATTTCCCCCGCAAATCTGGTCAACTAGCCTCCAACCACTATGAAAATTGACTGATTTATACATAATGTTATGTCGTGGGAGATACAAGAAAAATAACGTACACATGCTAATATAACACAACGGTTTATTAAACACTAGTCGATACACAACGATACACAATGTGAACTAACTTGAGCGGAACTGTCGTCTACAGTTCGCGGGTGCATATATACATAGTAGCTGGAAAGTTCCAGAATCGAATGTTCCAGATTGGAATTTTCTGGGCATAGTGACTAGAATGTTCGTGTTAACTCAATTAGCCTAAATTCACAACACTGACTAGAATGTTCATGTTAACATAGCACTTTCTAGAATGTTCATGTAAATACACAACATTTCATCCCTCTTTTAAATGGATGATTTAGGAATCAGGAGAGAATCTCAACGGTGGTCGGCGCTGGCGAGTACTCCTGCGGGGAATAAAAGGGTTTGCGAAATAGGCGGTGCCCTGTCTACAGCTGTAGCTGGTGTGGCTGGTGGTGTTTGGGCTGTTGCTCGTGTCTCGGTGAAGCAAACTCGTCTCAGGCTCGGTGGCTTGGTCGGTTGTGCGGTGGCTTCGTCGGTTGTGCGGTGACTCCGTCGGTTGTGCGGTGGCTTGGATGGTTGCACGGTGACTTGGTCGGTTGCACGATGACTTGGTCGGTTGCACGGTGACCTTGTCGGTTGCACGGTGACCTTGTCGGTTGCACGGTGACTTGGTCGGTTGTGCAGTGACCTCGACGTGGCCTGGTCAAGTTGAGTCTCGTGCGGAGATGAGGGTACCTTTGCTCCGGTGCTGTCATCATTCGACGGGCGTAAGCGATTGGACGTTCTTGCCCGTTGCTGAGCCGGTGTGACAATACTGCGCCCATGCCGGTCTTGCTGGCGTCCGTGGCCAACAGGTGTGGTAACGCTGGGTCATACTGCATGAGTACCTGGGGCGAGGTTAGGGCGTTCTTGATGTCTTTGTATGCCCTGTCGCCTTCTGGTGTCCAGATGAGAGGGTCCTTGAGCAGCATGTCTCTGAGTGGTCTGTCTCTGGTGGACAAATCGAGAATGAACGAACTGTAGTAGGTTGCTTTACCAAGAAACATTTGGAGTTCTTCTGGTGTAGTTGGTTTCGGTGCATCACGTACAGCTCGGATGTGTGCATCCGACTTGTGGATGCCTGACGCATCGATTTTGTGGCCAAGGGCTTCCAGAGAAGTTTGAGCGAAAACGCATTTGGCTCGGTTGAGCTTGAGGTTGTGTTGCCGAAACCGTTCCAGAGTGGCGCTGAGGGCCTGCATCAGATTTTAGAAGCTATCAGCAAAAACTATACTGTCATCGAAAAAACTTACGACGTTTGGGAGACCATGCAGGTCTGTGTCCATTCGCCGCTGCCAGATAGCGGGGATATTATCTGCTCCATATACTGCTCGCGTTGGGCAGATCAGACCGTCAGTTGGCGTGTTAAGCGTGAGAGCATGGCTGAACTCATCGTCGACCTCGAGATGAGTGTACGCGCCGGAGGTATCCAGATGGCAGAAGAGAGTGGCGCCGCGCATTCGGTTGAACAGATGTTCCACCTTGGGAATCGGATGTTCATCGATGATGATCCGCGGATTGAGAGTAGGCTTGTAGTTTCCTGTGATCCTCAGTTTGCCGTCCTTCTTGGCGACGACGTGCGCTGTCGATGCTCACTCAGAGTAGTCCACTCTTTTGTAGAAGCCAGATGCAATTTTCTTGTCGATTTCCTTGGCATAGGCTTCGCGGAGGGCAACTGGTACGTCTCGAGCTCTGGCGAAAACAGGTGTGGCTCCAGCCTTCAGGTGCATCTTTGCTGGGGAACCTGAGATCTTCCCGGGGGTGTCGCTGAACACATCCTGGTAGCGAGATAGAATGTTGTAGAGCTGCTTCTGTTGTTCCAGAGCCTGCTTGTCTGAGAGCTTGTGGATTGGGTCGGGTTTTGCGAAGAGGTGACCAAAGTCGATCTCCTGTACAAACTCTGAAATCCACTCTCGGCCAAAGAGCGATTCGATTTCATCGTCAACCACGTAGAGATTCAGGTTCCTGGTTGTGGTTCCGATGGTGGTGCACACTGACGTTTTGCCAATGCATTTAATCGGATGGCCAGTGTAACTGACGAAGTTACGATCGTTTCTCTGCAACACAAAACCTGGTTTGATCATACTTAGCTTTGATTTGCTCATGGTTGAGCAGGGGACGCAGGTGTCGAGTTCCATTTTGACGGTGGTTCCCTCTATGTTGACATCAAACCAGTGGCTTAGGTGCTGCGTTGACCAATCCGATGACCTCGATTTTGCTGAGGTAGTCCACAACGTCGAGGTTTTCTGCTGGAAGCTCTTCTTTCGTCACATGGTTTGTTGTTCGATGTTTCCTCGATTTCGATCGGCAAACTTTTCTGATGTGACCTTTCTTGCCACACTTCAGGCACTCTGCGTTCAGGAACCTACACTGACTACGAGGGTGAGCTTCACCGCACCCTGCACATGTTGATTGGTTGTCCTGGGATGCACTCTGGTTTGCCTGGTGTGGCCATTGGTGCTGTCTGGTTAGGTTGTAAGACCCTTGACTTCGATGAGCTGACTTGCTGCGTGGCGGCTGCTGGTTGATGTTCTTCCTGGACAGAGGCTTCTCGTATCCAATCCGATTGGTTGATTCAGACTTAGCGGCAGCTATTTTGACCTCGTCGGTGGTAATGCGAGTAGCTTCGAGTGCGTGCGCCATTTCATATGCTGCGGTGAAGTTCGCTGGTTGTTTTGCAATAATCTCGTCGCACATTGCTCGTGATTCCAAACCTGCGAGCATTAGATCAATTAACATGCGATCAAGAAATGTGCCATACTCACAAAACGTTGCAGCCTGCCGCAGTCTTAAGGTGAAGCTAGCGATGGTTTCTCCTTGCTTCTGCATTACACTGCGAAATTTGATGCTCTCAGCAAACTTGTTGCGTGTGGCGTCAAAGTGGCCTTTCAGCTTAGATTGAATCTCGTTGTATGACAGAGTTTCCGGATCATTAGGACTCACCAGGATCTCCAGGGCATCATTGAGTTCAGATCCCATGTAAACCCGTGCAAAGTTTGCATGCTGTTCCGCGGGTACCTTGCTGAGGTTGAGCGCCCAGGTAAAGCGAGTGAAATAGTCGGCTACAGTCGTTCCGTCGGTAGTGCGATACGGTTGCATTGTGAACTTTGGCGGTCGAGGTTCTGATGACGTTGTTGACCCTATTGTCTGTCGGATAGCGTCGGCGATCATTGCCGAGAATTGTTGGAGTTGCTCAGAGGTTAAGTCCGGCATGGTGAAGATGAGTGGAGAACAGTATTTCTAACACGCACTTGCGATGAATTTAGTTCGGTGCACACACTTGCGTTGAGGTTAGAAAGTTCACTCGGTTTAGTTTCCAACACGCACTGCGATGAACGTCGTTCGGTGCAACACTTTTGTTGAGGTTAGAAAGTCACTCGGATTCACAACGTTATTTATCTTATCCCGCTTCTGGCACCACTGTTATGTCGTGGGAGATACAAGATAAATAACATACACTTGTTAATATAACTCAACGGTTTATTAAACACTAGTCGATACCCAACGATACACAATGTGAACTAACTTGAGCGGAACTGTCGTCTACAGTCCGCGGGTGCATATATATATAGTAGCTGGAAAGTTCCAGACTCGAATGTTCCAGATTGGAATGTTCTGGGCATAGTGACTAGAATGTTCGTGTTAACTTAAGTAGCCTAAATACACAACACTGACTAGAATGTTCATGTTAACATAGCACTTTCTAGAATGTTCATGTAAATACACAACACATAACTTCTCTCTCAGCCATTTAATTCCATATCCGTCTTGCCAGTTAAATTTCTTTTTCTCTGCTGGTGAATTCAATGTGTAACACTCTCATAAAATATTAAAGTAATGATTTTAATATTTATTCATTCCTTAGTATTCAAACTGTTTTGTCATTGGTCATCAGCTAATTCTGGCGCGCTCTCGACACGCGTTTCTTCCTCCACTCTAGACCGTGGCGTGTGTCTGTCCTCAAATCGACCTTGCTTCCCCTCCCTCGGATCAAAACTGGTTTCTCGCTGCTAACATCGACTAAAGTGTAGATTTCCAGGACTGTTCTCCAATCATTTATGTTTGGTTAAAGATTACCAAGTCATAAAATTTCCATTATTTCTCGAAATAAAAATATTTCTCTAGGCGAATTTTTTTCCAAATGCTAATTTAATCATGATCTTCCATCCAGACTGCAAATTATATCCATAATTCCAAATTTTAAATATGCCATTCTTCTGTGGTGGTCCTCAGTTCGTACCTCATCCTGTCTTCTTCTCTCAACTAGACATGATTTCGAGCGCATTTTCCCATACGACCTTAATAGAAAGTAAGGAATGGACTTTCTTTTACTACATGTCATTCCTACACATAGATATGCTGTCGAAATTGTGTCACTATTGAATCTTGGGGTAAAATCTCTTTAAATTGGAGTGATTGTTTTTTCCAATAATACGATCATCGCTCAGTCTAGATATGGCATAGAAATTATTTCCGTAAACCTTCGCTACCTTGAAAGGTCCCATGAAGATATTACTGAATTTGACGAATACCTTCTTCAAGACATCATCTTTCACATTTGTTCTAGTAAGAACCAAATCTCCCTCTCTCAGTGGTCTGCTAAATCGCTTGCCTCTCGTTCTCTTCAATCGCTTTTATGTCTGCTTATTTAGATGTTCTCTGGCATCTTATATTCTTCTATCCATAGGGATCTCTATATCCTCTTGGATATCTATGATTCCGGCCCATGGTCTTCTAGGTTTTTCATTATAATGCAGTACAGTGGGAATCTCATTCGTTCTTTCATGACGAGTACTATTCATGCCGTATTCTACCAATGGTATTACCTTTCTTCGGCTCCTCTCTTTCATATAACAACTCCTCATCTGTGACCTCGTACAGTTCATTTATGGCGATCTCACGCCTCAATATTGTATGATCTACGCTTTCTCCTACTTTCTTTTATGAAATGGCGTTTTTTTTGTCCAGTCCTGTCGTGATTTTGACCTTCACGACTAGTTCCTGGTTGAGGTTCATCACTCACTTGTGCCTGTTGTTGGGGTTGTTCCTTTCTTTCTTCTCTTTCCCTCTGATTTCTTCTATAATCCTGACTTTCTCTTTCTCGGTCTTCGTAGTACCTCTGAACATTTCCGTCATCTCTCCATCTGCTCCTTTGATAGTTGTTCCTCGGTTGTTGTTGTTGTTGTTGTTGTTGTTGTTGTTGTTGTTGTTGCATAGGACGTCGCTGTTGTTGTTGTTGTTGGTTCCCTTCATTCCAGTTTCCGTATCTGGAATACCTTCTAGGATCTCCTTCGTTTTGTCTCTCAGGATAGTTATTCCTGTGAAATCCATTGTTATTATTATACTGGTATCTAGACCTTCTCTGTCTATCATTCCAGTAACGGTTCTTGTAAGGCCAACCTTCTCTAGCTCGGTTATACCCTGGATCATACCTGGTCCTACCATTGTTATCATGCCTGATTGGTCCTGTCCTAACTGGTGTTACATCAGTTGGTTGTTGTTGTTGTTGATCAACCAATACTGTATGCATTTCTCTATTTTCATGTCTGGCTCTTGAATTTTGATTGTGAATTTGCCCATGAGTTTGTGCTATAGAACTTGTGTGGTCTAATCGTCGCAGCAACTCTGCCATGTCCTCTAATGCATTCACATTTGACGAAATAAGGTGCTTTCTAACCTCGGCTGGTAACTGTCTGGATATGACATGTATCAGCTCTGGCTCTGCCAGTGGAGTATGAAGGTGTTGTAGGCGGACTAATTGATTTGTAAAGTAGCTCGCATAACGTGTCGGTACAGAGTAAGGGTATTTCTTTGAATAAATCTCGGCTCTGATATCGTGTTGCAATTCTTCACTCCAGAATCGTATCAACAGTGCCTCTGCAAATTCATCGAACGTGTTGTAAGTGTATCTAAATGCTCTGTGCCAAATTAATGCCTCTGATGCTAAATATTTTTCCACCACTCTCATCTCTCTCTCTCTCTAGGAATTTTGTTCTCCTCCAGGTAATATCGCATGTCCCTTAAGAATTCGACGGTGGAGACATTTCCTTCCCCCGTGAACTTGTCGGGTTTTTCCTCATGGCTTTTATTACCACTACGTTTTGATTGTTCCTACTAGCACCCTGATCGTATGTTCTTCCTACCATATCCGGTTCTCTTGTGTTTCTTTCAGTGCGTTCTGTTCCAATAATGTTGCGTGACCTACCAAACATCTGAGTGTCTACGCTCTCCCTGTCACCTTCCTGTTCACCTTGACCAAATCCTAATCGGTTCAGTTCTCGTCTCAATGTACTATCTCTTTCTCGTAAAGAAATCTTGAAGATCTTGCTTCATATTAGGTGTTTCCCTCACCGACAGTGCTTTCATCTGTTCATTCAGCTCACTTATCTCTTTCTCTTGTTTAGACTTGACTTTCGCTATCTCAGTATTGACCTCATCAACTAATTTCCTAATTTTGTCTAATTCTTTAAATTTAATCCTATCAGTTTTATTCGTTATTTCGCTTATTGTTGTAACATTGGATTCCTCTAAAGAGTCAATTCGTTTAGTTAATTCCTCTCGCAACCCAGTTACATGAGTATTTGTTTTACGTTCAATATCCTTTACCTCTTTCATGATTTTACCATGCATTTCATAAAAAATGATCACTACTGCTCTTTAACACTTCCTCTTTCAGTTTCAATACAGTATCAACAATACATTTATTTATGTCAACATTGATACTCTCAGAGATCAACTTTTGATGATTAATTACCTTTTGTTGGAGCTCGTCAACTGTACCATTTAGGGTAGTCAGCTGATTCTGCAATTCACCTTGGGATCCTGAAATAGTGTTGAAATGGTTTGTGTTGTCAACCTTTATAGTGTCTATACTATTCTGTAGAGTCTGCTGTAGCTCTTGTAGTCGTTTCTCCGTATCTGCTTGTGCCTTTTCTGACAGTATTTTGGCTTCATTTTGTGCCTTTCTAGCTTCTTCTTGCGCCAGTCGACTTTCTTCCTGAGCTAGTCTACTCATTTCCTGTGATATCTTTCCTTCGTTCTGCGCCTTTTCTAAAGCTATTTTGATCTCCTCCTGTAATTTCTTGGCTTCTTCTTGCACCAGTCGACTTTTTCCTGAGCTAATCTACTCATTTCCTGTGATACCTTTCCTTCGTTCTGCGCCTTTTCTAACTCTTCCTTCATCGCTGCCCTAGTGTCCATAATTTCTTTCCCTATATTTTAGTGTTATCATGAGTGATAGTGTGCAGGGCTTCAACTTCGGCAGTCAAACTGCCTGACTGGTCCTCATCTGCTCCAAGATGGACCTGATGTAGGTCATGTCCTCAGACGACATAATCTTAATACAATGAGAACAAGTAGTTCCGTGAAGAATTATACAGCCTATTTTCATATATCCAACTTATGTTAACTGCCACTATCAAAATACAAAATTTCAGTTTGATTGCTGTAATAGATTCGTAGATATTGAGAACCGACTAAATATTTCGGATGATCGCTATGTTGGATTTTATATATGTAGGTCCTAGAGTTATGTACTGTTACATGAAGATTATTGTGTACGTGTAGCATTCAAACTTCAATCGCATGATTAGGACACAAGAAGTAACAAGGAGATTTTAAAATTTCGCACAGCTGCCATCTTGTGGTTATGGAAACAATTGAAATAAATTAGATGCCAGTGGATTGACATTCGTATAAGGATTTACTGTACCAAGTTTCACTGCATTCGGATGGTTAAATTGCGAGAAAAGTCCATGTGAATATTTATACTTCGCGTCGCCGCCATGTTGGATTTGTGATCACCAGGTTATTTAAAGTCCTATAGGTGAACTTAAGTTCATAGCCCCTATGAACATAAACAATTCAGTTTGATTGCTATAATAGATTCGTAGATATTCAGAGCCGTCTAAATATTTCTTACGGTCGCCATGTTGGATTGTTAAATGTATAGACCAGAGTCATGTACCATTAAAGGAAAATTATTGCGTAGGTTCATTATTCAAACTTTCACTTCGATCGCATGATTACGACACAAGAAATAAAAACTTAATTTTAAAATTCGCTTAGCCGCCATCTTGAGGTTATGTAAACAATAGAATTAAATCAGATACCAGTGCATTACAATGTGTATAAGCATTTCCTGTACCAGATTTCATTGCGTTTGGAACATTAAATCGCGAGAAACGTCTATTTTAAAGTCGCAAATTCGCGTGGCCGCCATGTGGTTTAGTAGTTACTGGTTTTTCAAAAGTCACATAGATGAACTTCTCGTAGTTCCCTTTATCACCGTAAAAAATTCCAGGGTGATATCGGATATAGTTTCGGAGATATTGACGGCTGGTGAAATATTTCGCACAGCCGCCATGTTGGATTGGTGAGACGTAACAAAATTTGAAGGGCACGGTCGGGGTCTTCCGGAATAGTGCTATGAACTTACCGAGTTTCATTGAAATCGCTCCAGCCGTTTAGAATTTATTAGGGACACACACACACACCTCACACACACACACACACACACACACACACGGACAAAAGGTGATCTCATAAGCCTATTTTTTTAAAATTGAAAATAGGCTAAAATTGGGAAGTATCACTATACCAAACACAGCGAAATTCCAGAATGACCAACATTTTAAATTACCTATGATATACTTACGTATTCCGTAAATATGATTTTCCTTCCTAACCAACGTCTATACTAACGCTAACGGTATCTAGCACTTTTAATAACCAACGCTGAACTTATTTCAACACTTAATCATAACCAAAATTTATTTAAACATGACATCAATTTACATTTACGTTTTACTTGACCAAAAAGTCTTTCGCCGGAACAATGCAAGATATGCCTCACAACAAATTGTACTCCACATATCAGACAACGGGAATTCATCTCCTCAACTTGTCAGATTGGGATCGGCATTTAAAATACAAACAAAACACGACTGTGTCGTACACCAAACATGCTTAAAATAGCCGTGATTACGAAATATCACCTAGTGTAACAAACTCGACACAACCGCTGGTCACTCAGCACTGGGAATTCAAATTTACAAATTCGAGAGACCCAGGCAATCGACAACGTCGAAGCCACACTAGTTGGGCGACCATTAATTAGATATGTCATATATGCGCCCGAATTCCTCTAGACCACAGTCCCAAATCCGCGCAGATGGTAAAAGGATCGTAAGAAATTCAACACCCGGCTAAGAGATAAACAACCCCTACCGGACTAATGACTAGGGAACACTAGGAACACATATATACATCTCTAAATATACTACTAACTAGTTGCATACAGAACAGGAAAAAAATAAAAGATACAGCACTAATGAGGAACTCGGCTCTCGGACATTAAGATAAAGTGTCGATCCGCTGTCTGCATCTAGCTAGCGGTATCGTTATAGCGTAATTAAGCGTTGAATCAAGAATCAGTACTATAAAACTTAGCAAGATTAAAATATTACGCTTGCCATTTATTGACAAAAAATGAATCGACATAACAATTTTTGTCCCCAAAACCAATAATAAAATAGAAATGAAATCACCATTTAAAAGTGAAATATCTACGCCTCATTTAGGCTTGATGCGTCTCTTCTGCATCATTTCACATATGAAAAATATATCTTGCTCCAAGATATTTTTAAACACACATTATTTAAATTCAGGATACTAATATATGTCCGAATGTTCACTAAAATTATACTTTAACGTTCCATAATAACAGACATACTCCTTACGTAATACATTCGTTAAAGTCCTTTAAATATAATGTCAAGTTTCCAAATGCTATTAAAAATGGTTAATAATAATGATAATGAAATATTTACATTTATTTACATGATCGCGACCCGCACGATTTCATAGTATCTGTCACCAATTTACTAGAGTTCATCTCACAACCTTTCTCCGTATTTCACACAAAAAAACTGGTCATCATAGGTATTGATGCGTCAATTCCATGTGAACCATGGACACAAACAATAAAGTTAATATCTCATCACTCAAGTG
The DNA here is from genome assembly GCA_946902985.2 of Meconema thalassinum. Classification (NCBI taxonomy): domain Eukaryota; kingdom Metazoa; phylum Arthropoda; class Insecta; order Orthoptera; family Tettigoniidae; genus Meconema; species Meconema thalassinum. The sequence continues at coordinate 158,617,534 of OX336399.1, read as the reverse complement.
AACAACTCCGGTATCCGATAAGTTAATAATTATACAAACTTGCAACGCATGACAATTCAGATAAGCTCTCAAACCAAATATCGAGTGTGTGTGGCATTAACCCTCACTCCCCACACTCTCATCTTCCCAAATACAAAATACGCCTTCTCTTAATCAACACAAAATATTTCAAAACCTTTCCACTTAAATTCTCAGTCTCACATTTCATATCATCACGTCTCAGTTACGCTACCATCAATATAATTGCATCTCATTAATATTTCCTCTTTAGCACATTTACAAAACTTCTACGGTTCCATATCAATTACTTTCATCAAAGTATGATATTCTGTATTCCTACTAGAAACCACAAATGCAATATCTTTCATGAGTACACTACTCCTCCCTCTACAAAATCCTCTATCGATTATACATTTCCGTGCTATGTTTAAAACCTTTCCACTTAAATTCTCTATCTCATAATTTCATCGCACAATCTCTCCACAATTCTTACTACCATAACTCATCTCATACTTCCTTCTCTGCTTCAAATACTTCCTTGTTACTATTTCTCGCTTAACTCTGAATTTTAAGTCTGCTTGCATCTGTTATGTAAATAACAATTACCTTTCCTCACGTTTCTGTCAACAATGGATGCCAATATCCTTCCTTTCATTTCACATTATCATTTATAACAAATATACATTCATAACATTCTATAATAGTGTTTCTTATTTAGTCATGCCTTCAACTATCACATACTGTCCTTTTTCGTACAACAAAGCTTCTGGGTTTTACAATGTCATTATCTTCCTTTCATACTGGAGTTCTTTCAATGCTAATATTGAATACTCCTATTAACAATTTCGTTGTATACATAGTATTTTCGTTTCTGAGACGAACAAACTCTTTATTATAGGATTCTCATGTCCTTCCTTTCTCTGATATTACATTATAAACGATTCACGTTTGTCAAGCACATGAATGTTCTCTTTCTCTGATACACTATTCATTTATCACAAATTTACGCTTCTCCTCTCATGTTCCAATACATATATGGTCGTTCTCCGATGTTACAACAAATCTACGGAATATACGTGAGCAATCGCAACGAAATTAACTGTAAGTAAAATGTAAACGTTCTAAAATGACAGAGAAAAATACTAACGATGTCTAAGATCATCGAACAAGCCTTCAAAATACGTCCGAGTAACGTATGAAAATGACTATAGAAATTACTAAAAACTTTCAAGACAATACAATAACATGGGTTATAAATGCAAATATGTGGGCCAAAATTCTGGAATAACGTGTACAAGAACTAACTACAGATGTGTGTAAAATTGCACTGGTCTACCTTCACTTTGAGATCGCTGGTGACAGACCTGATGATGTTTCTGTCCATGGAATTTCTCCCATGTGTCTCTGGTATGCGGCACGCCTTCGCGGACTGGTTTCGTTATGTCATCTCGGCTATGTCTGGACTCCGCTGCAGGTGATAGCCCTGGGATGTTATCACCAAACCGGTTCCCAGCTGGAAACTCGCCTGCCGGCCTGCTTCCCCCGCCCTTGGAGATGACTGTCCCCCTCGCAGCTCTTGGTAGTTGGCGTTCACCAGCACCAGATTCTCAGCTTTCTCCATCTCAAATCCCGCTCGTCTCTTCTTAGATCTCGATGTTCATTGAAGTCGGTAGTTTGCAGTGTTCTTTCCAACACAAGAAATCACCTCCATAGTGTGAATTACTTTGGTAGTAGCTTGTAGCGTTATGTGAGCGAAAACTGCGGTGTTCTGCAGCTCGCTACTCATATTGCTATATCTGGTCATTTCTGGATGTCGCTAGTTAGCATAGCTTTACGTTCCCAACATAATGAAGTTAGAACATTCTCCTCACCGCTAAATGATGTGAAGTCGTAGTTTCTCCCCCTCCGACCTGTCTCCTTATACATTTTTGTGTAGATTGATGAAATTCTTACTAGATAAAGTCTCACTTCTTCTGACTTCCTTCCTGTGTAGTTTCGTGTTCGATGTTTCACTTTGAAACTTTTAAATACCATATCACGACGTATATTTCTTCTTCAAATGCAGTAAAAATACTTCTTCTTAATGCTGTTAACTAATTATGCTTATTTTTCCATTTCGATAGCTTGTTGCTTCATCTTGCAGTCTCAGGTTCACAAAGACCTTTGTCTATATACTTCTCGAAGAGTAAAAATTATAACGTCTTGCCTCCTCCACTGTCCAAATAGAAAGAGCCTCGTCTCTTGGCGTCTGCTAGCCTCGTCGATCAGATTTCCCCCGCAAATCTGGTCAACTAGCCTCCAACCACTATGAAAATTGACTGATTTATACATAACTTCTCTCTCAGCCATTTAATTCAATATCCGTCTTGCCAGTTAAATTTCTTTTTCTCTGCTGGTGAATTCAATGTGTAACACTCTCATAAAATATTAAAGTAATGATTTTAATATTTATTCATTCCTTAGTATTCAAACTGTTCTCTCATTGGTCATCAGGTAATTCTGGCGCGCCCTCGACACGCGTTTCTTCCCCCACTCTTGACCGTGGCGTGTGTCTGTCCTCAAGTCGACCTTGCTTCCCCTCCCTCGGATCAAAACTGGTTTCTCGCTGCTAACATCGACTAAAGTGTAGATTTCCAGGACTGTTCTCCAATCATTTATGCTTGGTTAAAGATTACCAAGTCATGAAATTTCCACTATTTCTCGAAATAAAGATATTTCTCTAGGCGAAAATTTTTCCAAATGCTAATTTAATCATGATCTTCCATCCAGACTGCAAATTATATCCATAATTCCAAATTTTAAATATGCCATTCTTCTGTGGTGGTCCTCAGTTCGTACCTCATCCTGTCTTCTTCTCTTAACTAGACATGATTTCGAGCGCAGTACCCATTGCAATAGTTAGCTTTCTAATGAAATCTACCTAAAAAAACTCACTTTAAATTTACGCTGGGTAAATCGTTAAAGATACCGGGCGAAGCCGCGGCGAGTTGCTAGTATTCAATAATTTACGAATGGATGATGTGCAGCTGAGAACATACAAGCACTCCCATTGTTATTGTTGTTGCTGTTGTTTGAGTCTTCAGACTGGTTTGATGCAACCCTTCATGCTTCCCTGTCCTGAGATATTCATTTCATCTCTACATAGCTACCACACCTTATGTCCCAGGCAATCTGTTTTACATTATTCTAACCTTAGTCTACTCTACAGTTCTTGTCTTCGACCCTTCCTTCCATAATTAAGTGTGCTATTCCTGGGTGTCTTAGAATGTGTCCTACCAAGCTATCTCTTCTCTTCTTAAGGAGGAAGCAAACTCTAAGGGAAGCTAAGAAAATCTTTGCATCACCCTCTTTGCCATTGCACCAAGAATTCTGCCATCCATCACAGCAACGACTGAAATCTAGAAGACCAGTAAGTTTCACTGCGGGGCAACTCATTGCTGCTGGATTTGATCTAAATGAAATCTGAAAGCATGAGTGGTCAATTAAAAAATTGGGAACAAGTGCCCACCATCTTGATCCCACTAAGAAATCAAACGGCTTTGACTTACCGAGGAACTTCCGTTGCCGCATCAACAGGCTGAGGACTGGACATGGTTGCAGCAATTATTTCAGGTACAAGTGGGGCTGGATCAGCTCACCAATGTGTGAGTGTAACCTGGAAGAACAGTCGATCGAACATCTGGACCAACGCTGTCCTCTTTATTCGTATCCTGGCATTCCTGACGATTTGTTCGCTCTCACACCCGACTTAACCGAATGGTTGAGAAGGATGCACTTTAAAGTTTGACTATAGCTTGTTATGTATAATTGTATATTGTATAAATTACCATACGATTAAATAAATAAATTTCTTCTCTTCATTAGCAGTCGCCAAAATCATCTCCCCTCGCCCACTCATCTTAATACCTCTTCATTTGTTATTCTATCTACTCTATCACTCTCCTGTAACACCACATTTCAAACGCTTCTATTCTCCCCTTTTCTGTTGCGTCAACAGTGAAAATTTCACTTCCATAGAGCGCCACACACCAGACAAAGGATTTCAAAAATTACTTTCTAATACCTAAATCTATATTCGATGTTAACAGACTCATTTTCTGTAGAAATGATTTCCTACTTTTTATATCCTATTTGCTTCGTCCATCACTGGTTATTTTGCCTCCTAAGTAGCATAAGTCTCCTACTTCCTTTAACTTTTCACCTGCCAATTTGACTTCAATAAGGGTTTCTGATTTCTTTCGTCTGCATTATTTTTGTTTTACATTTATTGATTTTCATTTAATGAACACATATGATATACTAGGCGTAGGGATGTGGCGACCCCATCGCCCAGTGGGAAACCACTGCAATCAGCCTCCCGAGTATTGGCGGGAAAACCATATCTTTTTGGGGTAAGGAGGAAATGCCTACCCACAGCCAGATAACACCTCGAGGCAATTATTTCGGACTAAAAATCCGTTCTTCAGCTGCTGCCTTGAAGTGAGGCAGGGGACTGCCAAAGGCTAAGGGAGTAAACCCCGAAAGAAAATCCTCTCTAGCGTTAGGCCTAGCAAGTCAGCAAAGAGAGAAATGTTGTAATTGCTTTCAAAACTAAAAAGAGCCTCGGATACCAAACAACCCCTAAAGTGACTTCGTCTTTGCATAACTCAGCCAGGAATGAAGGCCAACAACCTGATGTTAGGCAGAGATATACAAAGACAAAAACCAGAACGAGACAGAACAAAACAAGGATTGGAACATTGAATATCGTGACCCTGACTGCTAAAGGTGAAGAACTCGTTGACCTCATGGAAAGAAGAAAGATAGAGGTACTAGGCCTGAGTGAAACAAAGTGGAAAGGGAAAGGTGTAAAATCACTACGGAAAGGATACAAGCTCTACTGGCATGGAAATCCGGAAGAAGCCCGTAATGGTGTAGCGTTCCTCATCAGCAAGAATGTAGATGCAGTTTCAGACATAGAATACACCAATGAGAGGATAATTAAACTGCGTTGGAAAACAAACAAAAAGATTTTGACCATTGTACAAGTTTATGCTGCACAGTCTGGATGTTCTCAGGAGGAGAAAGATGCATTCCTTGAAGACCTAGAAGAACATGTAGAAGAGGATAATATAATTGTGATGGGGGATTTTAATGCACAAGTTGGGGTGGAAAGACAAAGGTATGAAAATGTGATTGGCCCCAACGGATTTGGAAACAGAAATGCAGAAGGAGAATACCTATTGGACTTCTGCCTCAGAAATAATCTCATGATTAAAAATACATTTTTCAAGAAACAACCCAGTCACATAATCACAAGGTACAGCTGGGATGGGAAAGTGAAATCTCTAATTGACTACATTATCTCTGACAAAGAAGCTGGAACCCTAATCACGGATATAAAAGTCCTCCCAGGAGAGTGCTTAGAGAGTGATCATAGACTACTAACTGCCACACTAAGAAATGTCCCAAGGGAAAAGATAAAACCAAGACGCATATCCAAGATAAAAGTTTGGAATTTAGAAGAGCCGGAGAAACAGAAAAAGTATCAGAAGAAAATCAGTGACCACATCCCAAAAGATGAAATAAGAACAGGTCAAGAAGAGTGGAAAAGATTTAAAGAAACAATGGTTGGTGCTGCAGTAGAAATTGTTGGAAAAACAAGCACCAAAGTAAGGGAGAAAGAGACCCCCTGGTGGAACGATGCTGTTCAGAAAGCTATAAAAGAAAGAAATATAGCTAGGAAAGAACGGGACAAAGAAAACCAGAAGGATACAAACAAAAATGAAATCAGACTGGAACAATTGAACCAGAAATACAGCGATCTTAAACTGAAAGCGAAGAGATTAATACAATTGGAAAAAGAAAATAGTTGGACAGAATTCACTAAGAAACTAGAAGAGGGCAGCAGAAACAATAACAAGCTCTTGCACAGAATTTTGAAAAACAAAAGAAACCCGTATGTCCCAATAAAAGCATTAGAAATTGAAGATGGAAACATTGTATGGAAAGAGGAAGATGTAAGAAGGGAAATGAAGAAATATTTTCTCCAGCTATATAATGGTAAGGATGTAATGGAGGAGGAATGCAACACTCCAGAAAATCAGAGCAGCAGTACGGAATATGAGCCTCCTCTGACTTGGTCAGAGGTTGAAACCGCTTTGAACAGCATGAGTAGAGGCAAGTCACCTGGCATAGACCAAATGAGTGTAGAAATGATAAAGGCTGCAGGAATCCATGGACTTCATTGTTTGTTCAGAGTTATGAATGCTATCTGGAAGGAAGAAAAAATCCCAGATGATTGGACAAAGGGTATTATAGTCCCTCTCTTCAAAAAGGGAAGTAGACGTCATTGTGGCAACTACAGGGGAATCGCCCTTTTATCACATGGACTTAAGCTAATGGAGAAGATTATTGCTAAACGGATAAGGAACATCCTTGAACCCCAGTTAGAAGAAGAGCAATATGGATTTAGAGGCAACAGAGCAACCACCGACCTCATATTTGCAGTAAGGATGATCATGGAAAAATACTGGGAGAAAGGAAGGGATATCATCTTTGTCTTCTTAGATATAGAAAGAGCCTATGATAGCTTGCCTAGAGAAAAGATATGGGAATGTCTATCAAACAGAAATATCCCACAAACTCTTATCAGGAAAGTGAAAATGCTGTACAGTTATTGCCAGAGCTGTGTGCAAATAGGAGATGGGTATTCAGATTGGTTTGCCACAACTAAGGGAGTGCAACAAGGCAGTGCGTTGTCACCACTGCTATTTATCTCTGTGATGGATGAAATTATGAAAAGGGTGAAACAGAATTCTGGAAATGATTTCAAGGCATTTGCTTTTGCAGATGATGTAGTGGTATGGGGTTGCACAGAAAATGAAGTACAGCAGAATCTAAATGCTTGGAACCACCAATTTAAGGAGTTTGGCCTCAAAATCAGTCATACAAAGACAGTAGCAATGGCAGTCAGCAGACAGAGGTTGCATACAAGCATTGAGCTGGATGGAGCGAAATTAGAACAAGTCGATTATTTCCAATACCTCGGTAGCATTATGACTGAAGATAACAGATGTTCTGCTGAAGTCACCAACAGAATCCAAAAAGGAGCTCAGTTTTATCACCAGGTCAGGAACCTCCTTTGGGACCAACAAATTCCTTTAACATCCAAGAAAATGATGTATCAGGCCTACTTCTTACCTATAATGACGTATGGACTTGAAACTTGTACTATCAACAGAAGAGATAGTAGCAGACTTCAGGCTACAGAAATGAAGTTCCTGAGAACAATGCTTCAGAAGACCAGAAGAGACAAGATCCGAAATGTGAAGATTCGTGCAGAGATTCAAGTGAAACCACTTCATGAAGCAATAGCAACATCAAGGTTGAAATGGTTTGGTCATGTGAAGAGGATGAATCCAAGCAGAACGGCAAGAGTATGGCTTGAGCAAGATGTGGAGGGCAAGAGACCAAGAGGCAGACCACGGACACGCTGGATCTCCCAAATAAAAGAAGACCTGCAGGGAAGAGGTGTCGATTGGCACCAGGTAGAGGAGGAGGAAATATACCTGAATAGACAGACATGGAGAGCGCTCTTATACCGCACCCGGGAAGCTGGAGACGGTTAATGATAATGATGATGATGATTTATTGATTTTCATTGTGAATTCTTTCCTTTAGACGAAGTTCATACCATTTAAAAACTCATTCAATTCTCTGGTGAATCTGCTAAGATTACAATGCCATCAGCAAATCTCAGTGTTGAAATTATTTCTCCTTGAATCTTAACTACCATTATCTGTCTAAATATTCAACCATGTATATGTGATTTTAGTTGTAGCGTAGTAATAAATCAATTAAGTAGATTAAACAGTAATTTCATTTCCTAGACTAATTAGGTTAATTTAAGTCTATTTATAATTTATATTTAGGCCAGACTCCGTTCCCAAAGATTAATCTACTCCACTCGGGTCACAGAATTGCAATATGCAGATGACAATGCTTCTCCAGCCCACACACCAGAAGAGCTTCAGCAGTCTGCCAACTGTTTCAACAGAGCTTATGAACGTTTTGGCCTGACTGTCAACATTCAGAAAACCAAAGTGCTAACTCAGCCTGCTCCAGGAACCATCCCCCCAGATTTTGATATCAACATATCTGGCTCAGCTCTGGAAAAGGTGGAACACTTCTCGTACCTTGGTAGTATTCTATCAGCAAACTGTACCTCTGAGAAGGATGTGGAAAACAGAATTCAGGCTGCCTATGTGGCTTTTGGACGTCTCTCACATCGTGTGTTTCTGAACAAAGATCTAAGTATCTGCACGAAAGTATTGGTGTACCAAGCTGTTGTTATTTCTACGCTACTCTACGTATGTGAAACCTGGAAATATATCGCCGGGACATCAAGAAACTAGAACGCTTTCATCAACAAAAACTTAGATCAATCATGAACATCAAATGGGATGACTATGTAACTAATATAGCAGTCTTTGAGAAAGCAATGGTAAACAGTATTGAAGCCTCCATTGTTCGTCATCGGCTTAGATGGGCAGGCCATATCCATCGTATGAGTGACAGCAGACTACTTCGGCAAATCCCGAATAGTGAACTCAACACTGGCAAGAGGCCATGTGGTGCTCCTTTAAAACGATATAAAGACCAACTCAAGCAGATCATGAGGAGAGTAGAGATAAACCCAAATACTTGGCATACTCTTGCACTGGATCGCCCTCGCTGGCGTGCTTGCTACCATCTCAGCTGCAGTTGCACAGTTTGAGCTGGAACGTCGTAGACAGGAAGAGGAAATTCGCCAGAGGAAGAAGATACGTCAAACACTACCACGTCCTCCACCCTCCATCGGATGCAACATATGTGGTCGCATGTTCTATGCGAGAATTGGCCTGATAAGCCATCAGCGCCATCTTCATCGTCTGGACTAAAGATTATGGAACTGCAGGCGAGAAGCGTAAACTCGCATACGAGTATCGGCCGACGACGACGATTTATAATTTACAAGAGGATGGAAAGAGAGATAGAAACGGAGTTGGGTGAAGACCAGTTTGGATTCAGGAGAAATGTAGGAACAATGGAAGCTGTACTGTCTTAGACTGATTTTGGAAGGCAGAATAAGGAAAGATAAGAGAACGTTCATAGCATTTGTAGACTTAGAAAAGGCTTTTGATAACGTTGATTGGACTAAATTGTTTGACAGTTTGAAATCGATTGGAAGAAAGTACAGGGATAGGAGGGTGATACACAATCTATACAGAAACCAGACAGCAGTCATTCGATCTGAAGGACATGAGAGAGAAGCTGGTATTCAGAAAAGTGTAAGGCAAGGCATAAACTTATCACCCATACTTTTCAATCTTTACATTGAACTAGCAGTGAAGGAAATTGGAGAAAAGTTTAAAGCGGGAGTGAAGATTCAAGGAGAAATAATTTCAACTCTGAGATTTTCCGATGACATAGTCATCTTGGCCAACACGCCTGAGGATTTGAATGAGTTTTTGGATGGTATGGACTCCGTCTTGAGAAAAGAATTCATGATGAAAATTAATAAATGTAAAACAAAAATACTGGAATGCAGCCGAAATAAATCGGAAACCTCTATGGACATCAAATTGCCAGGTGAAAAGCTGAAGGAAGTAGGAGACTTCTGTTACTTAGGAAGCAAAATAACCATTGATGGACGAAGCAAAGAGGATATAAAAAGTAGGTTGGCTCAGGCAAGGAAATAATTTCTACAGAAAAGGAATCTGTTGACATCGAATATAGATTTAGGTATTAGGAAGTCATTTTTGAAATCCTTTGTCTGGAGCGTGGCGCTCTATGGAAGTGAAACTTGGACTATTGGTGCAGCAGAAAAGAGGAGAATTGAAGCGTTTGAAATGTGGTGTTACATGAAAATGATGATCAGATGGGTGGATAGGGTTACAGACGAAGAGGTATTAAGACGAGTGGGAGAGGAGAGATGTTTCTGGCGAATGCTAATGAAGAGGAGAGATAGGTTGGTAGGACACATACTAAGACACCCAGGAATAGCAAGCTTAGTTATGGAAGGAAGGGTCGAGGACAAGAAAACTCAGGACAGGGAGGCATGGAGAGCTGCATCAAACCAGTCAAAAGACTGAAGACTCAAACAACAACATTGCATTATTATAAAGGAAAGCATTATTGTAAAATGCTGTAACATTGTTTAACAAACAATATTTTGTCAGAAGGACTATTGTTATTATGAAAGTACACTCTAAAATAGGATCATGTTAGTGACAATTGTGGTCAAATGATGCCTATAGTTATTAACAATTTCATTGGAAACATTGTTAAACTGAAATGACAGCTGACAGGAGATTTGTTAGTCTACCTGAGGTCTTGTATGTCTTAAAACAAGCTTAAATATGAATAATTTCATTCATTTAAATGTACACGAGATGCGTGAGGATATGTATTGTTGCGTGCGAGATGGTCGAACTCCGCTGATTAGGTTGAACCCAAACAGTCCTGTCAGCTCACGCTAATGGGTTTGGGAAGAGAGTGGGGGTAGGCAACCTCTCCTGAAATATTTGTTAGCCATGAGTTGACTGACAGCTACATACAGCCGGACCCCCTGGAGTTTCCGTAGATATAATCAGTGCAGCGAACATGTTATCTATGTACAGTCAAAGAGTTGGAGAATTGAGAATTATAGGAAACTATAAATTTCATAAGTGTGAGTTGTCAAAACGGGGCCAACAGTCAAGGAATGTTCTGCCCATTTATTTACAAATGGTGGTAACTTTCTGTTATGTGGGTCTCACAATCACGAACCATGTACGACGATTAATCAAGAATTTATTTCGAACAGTGTAAAAAGAAATGTACGTGACAATATATGTGAACGGCCATCGAAGTTGATGAGAAAGTACATACTTGCTGCCCCTAAGCACTTGTCTGATAATTTACTATCAAATGGCATAGAGAGGATTTAAAATAATATTGCGACTGAGAAACTTACCACCTCTGCCTCAAAATAAGCAAGAAGTTCATGATACTCTAGCCATTGTGGACATTCGATCGAACTTAGAAGAAAATATAATAATAACCCCTGGCACTACAGCCCGTGAAGGGCCTAGGCCTACCAAGAGACCGCTGCCCTGCCATTTGGCCTGCAGATATTGGGGTGACGCGTGATCAGCGCATCGGGTCCCCTCGGCCGTTAATATTGGCTGAGTGAACCCCGTTCCAGCCCTAACGTCAGTTTCTAAAATCCCTGATAGAGCCGGGAATCGAACCCGGGGCCTCCGGGTGAGAGGAAGACGCGCTATCCCAACACCACGGGGCCGACTAAAAGAAAATATGCTTCTGGTAAAAGACAGAAAGAATAACATTATATATTATGTTTTCTACTGCATCAAATTTGAAATACTTGTGTAAAAGAGAAACTATTTTTATAGACGGAACATTTAAGTAGTGTTGTGTGTAAATGAAGAGAAACAGGATAAGTTAGAAATAAACACGCCAGATGTTCGTATGAGCCGACTCAGATGGTGGGTTCATGTGAAGAGAAAGGGGGAGGAGAGATTACCTAAGAGGTTAATGAGTTCGGCTATAGAGCGTAAGAGAAGTAGAGGTAGACCTAGGAGGCGATGGTTATATTCAGTGTTGAACGATTTCAATGTAGAGGTGTAGAAGCAGAGGAGGCCGCAGTGCTAACTGCTAATAGGGGATCATGGAGGTGACTTGTTCACAAACAGAGGCTTGCAGACTAGACTGGAGGATTGGGAAGGAGGTGGCCGTGACCTTAAGTTAGGAACCTTCCAGCATTTGCCTGGAGTAGAAGTGGGGAAACCAAAGAAAACAACATCCTGGATGGCTGAGGTGGGAATTGAACCCATCTCTTCTCAGTGTTTCCTCGCGAGGCTGAGTGTACCCCGTTCCAACCCATAGAGCAGAATTAAATGTCTTGGCAGAGCCGGGAATAAAACACGGACCACCGTCAAAAAATAACGGAGAGCTCTAAGTATTAACGTTGTAACCTGTTTTATAAGCTTTAAAATGATATAGACGATACATTAACATTTTGGTTTTCATTATATTAATCTCAAATTATAATAGCCGCCTTGTCAAACACTTAAAAGAGGTTTAATATTTGAATGAATACGTACATGTTTCGATATACAATGATAATCGTCAGCGTAGATTGAAATAATAAAAGAATCTTAAAAACTATGTTAACAAAAGCCAAAGTGAAAAATGGATATCTTTACAAAGTTTTTTTATTTTTTATTATTTAGTCAATTTACCCTCTAGGTTGGTGGTTCCCACGGACTCAGCGAGGGAACTCACCGCTATGGGCAGTGTCCTGGAGCTTGGAACATCTGGTCGGGATGGATACAACTGGGGAGGTGTGATCAGCACTTCGCCCAGGCGGCCTCACCTGCAAAGCGAACAGGGGCCTCATGAGGGATGGGAACGGATGGAAGATTGGGATGGATAGGCTAGGAAGAGGGAAGGAGGCGGCCGTGGCCTTACAGTAGGTACCATCCCGGCATTTGCCCGAAGACGAAGTGGGAAACCACGGAAAACCACTTCGAGGATGGCTGAGGGGGAATCGAACCCCCTCTACTCATTTGGGCCACCCGAGGCTGAGTAGACGCCGTTCCAGTCCTCGTACCACTTTTCAAATTTCGTGGCAGAGCCGGGAATCGAACCCAGGACCTCCGGGCGGCAGCTAACCATGCTGACCGCTACGCTACGGATGCGACTATCTTTACAAAGTACACATTAAAATTTAAATAAAATGAAAGGTCACAAAAAACAAGAAAAATACATAAACGAAACAAGACTAAAGCTAATATAAATCTACCTTAATAGATGTCTACATTATACTTCTTCATTATGGTTCAATGCAATGAATCGGATCTCCTCTTGATTGCAAAAAGATGTTTCCACGTATAAAGAATTGGTGAAATGCGTAAAAATTGTTGACTGATAAAGTCCTCTAACCTTGAAAAACGTTCTAGTTGAACCCTAACTTTCTATATTAGGCCTATATTAGACTAGATTTCTTCAATACGGCTCAATAATAATATATTGCTTGTCACGGTGGGTGAGTGGTTATAGTGTCGGATTACTAACCCCAGGCTTGCAGGTTCGCTCCTGGCCGGAGTAAGTGATTTTGATGGAAAAGCGGCAAAAATTAAGACATGTCATACGATGTTGGCATGTCAAAGAACCCATTTGAATTCAGTAGGCTGTGTTCATAATGACAAAATTAATCTCGGGATTTTCCGCCTACACAAAGTTCCTCATTTCTCTACTAGAAAGCGCTATAGTGTCAAGGAGCTTAGATATCTAACCTCCTTGACTTTCATAGTGCTTCAAGGAACAACAAAATTCGACATGCAAGCTACCCTCTGGGTGTCAAATAACAAAGCTTGCACCCGGTACCCGAGGCCTTATGATATTATTATAATTATTATTATTATTATATATTGAAACGGATGACGCTGATGGATGCTATGGGATACTGATAAGCAACAATGCGTAAAATTTTTGAAGTCATCTAACCTTATAAAGAGTCCAGTTGAAATATATTTGTGGTTACAATACTGTATGTTGTTTCCAGATGGTAGAACACCGTAAATATGTTTTATAAATGATAAAACCATCTAACTAACTAACTAACCTCGAATAAAACCAGAGGATCCTAGGTTGAATGAAATACTTGGACATTGATGGGCCAAAATATATGGATAAGTCGAGAATAAACTCAACTAAGTATCTTCAAGAAACAGTGTGCACCAACAAGGAATATGCAAATGAAATGTAATGCAATGTGACAATAACAAGGTTTCATTTAGGTATATTGCCACTAAATGTAGTTTAGTGGGCACCAGAAAAAAAAAAAAAAAAAAAAAAAAAGAGCGGTTGTTATATTAAATATTAGTAGAATGAGTATTTTGGTTAGTTATTGGACTAATACAGGAGGTACATTTAAACACAATTCCCCCCACCATGATCGCTTCACTTTGATCCCCCAATTTACACATTTGCAGACTTTAAGAAATCACCTTGTGGTAAAGGTTATTTTTATTCTCTTAGGACTTAAACGATGTGTCATAAAATTTCTACATTCAATTTTGTTCTTATACCAGTACTTCGTCTTGATTGAATGAAAATACTAAGAAGATGAATTATTTTCATACCGTCAAAGTTTTAACGTTAACTCCACGAACTGTCAGTGTAAGTAAAGATTTTGTCTGCAGTTTTTCACCTTGTAGCTGAATACATAATTACAAGCATTTGGTCCCCACAATATCGTTGTAATGCTCATACTGCGGTTATATCTTTCATATGATAACATTTTTACAAAGATACAACATACAAATTAAAATGTGCATATTGATTTGTATAGTACGCCTAGAATTTCTAATGAGTGGTATGGACTACGTGTTTGAGATAACAAGAGTAGATAGTGAAGATCATCGCAGGTTGACACATTCCGTTAATATTACTACCTTCACGTCCAGTTTGGAGTTGGGGGCAGTAAAACACGCTTCAGGCAACTTCCCCTGTTAGGACTTTCCTAATCGACCCCCGTGGAGAGAACTCATTAGCGGAGCTCGGTATCACCCGTTGCGTGTTGCCGCGGGGCGGCAGGAGGCTCCCGGGGGGAGGGGCAGTGTGACAGTCTAGTGGCCTTGGACAAACCCCGCAGGGGAAGGGAGAGAGTGCCCACACCCTCTCGGTTCCTCCCACGGCCATACATTAACAAAACACCTGTGAGTCAGTGCAAGCCGGCCAGAGAATACGCGAAAATTCTGGATGTGGAATCAACCAGAACAGACTCAATGCGGCAATGGGTTGTGACATTTCGAACTTTCCAGGCCAGGGACTGATCCCATATAAACCAGCGAGCCGCGGCGAGGAGGCAGTGTATTGGACAGTGTATTGGTCAGCGTTAGTGTGTATTGTAGTGTGGCCGAGTGAGTGAGTGCGCAGCAGTACAGCGATTACTACTGGACGTCTACGGTAACAGAGTGGAAGCCTGTCTGCCAGGGCGCAACTTTGAGTCAGGACTGTTAGTGCTTGGAGGTGTCGCGGTGCTTCGTGGAAGTCGTGGTCGTGGGATCGACACGAGACGAGCAACAGCGCACAAGGAGCAGCAAGAGGACTCTGGAAGTAAGTGAAGTGGCAGGACAAGGCTGTAGAGAACCTGTGTAGACTGCACGTGTGAGTGTAAGCTGGAACACTGTAACGCCTCACAGACAGAGAGAACATAAATGTGGAAACTAATAGTGACTAGTAGTGTTTTCTGAAGTTAGATTCAGGGTGAGTATGTGTGTGCACTGTGTATGTTTGTGGGCTGCAATAAAATTATATTTCTTTAAAGGAACAATTGTGTTTGTGCTTTCGCCCACCGTAATCCAGTTAGCAAAAGTGCCCCTAGGGGGTGGCACGTAACGACTGGTGTCAGAAGTCGGATTACGAACTCAAGCAAGCACAACACCTGAAGGTCCTAGGTTCATAACTCGTGCAGGTGATTAGTTCACTCATTTTCCTGAGAATGCATGCCTTTCACAAGTCAGACAATTAAAATGGATGTGCAAATACAACTCCTGTTAGAAAAGTTAACTTCCAAGATAGACGATGTCCAGAAGAAGATGGAAGACGGCCAGAAGAGGACGGAAGAGCATTTCGAAAACTTTGGAAAGAAAATGACGGAACATTTTGAAAACCTGGGAAAGAAAATGGTGATATATTCGGAAAATTTGGAAAAGAAAATTGGGGAAAGTTCCGAAAATTCTGAAAAGAGAGTGGAGCATGGAACTAGTCAGGACGAGCTGAAATCAGACCTGAAATTAATACCGGAGTATAACAAGCTTGGAGGTGATATGGAAAGTGGCGCGGCAGAGGACGCTGATGGCCAAGACAAACAGTTCGTGGAGTCCGGAGTTCGGAATGCACAGCGAGTCAGGGACGAGCAACTGGGAAGCGTCACGGGCATGGAAATCGGGCCAAGGCTTAGCAGCTCTGATGGCAGGAACAGTGTTACGAGTGTGAGGACGCCGCACGTCGATGAGACTACATCATGGCAGATCTTCGGGACCGGGTTCGACACTGTGGCGAACCATGCCAGGTGCACGCTGGAGGACGGAGCCGTTCAGCTCAACACAGGACTTCGCCTGGCGGATGTGCTACACGACGTCCGGACGGGGACTGGGTACAACGAGATCGTCGCGACGCTGGAGGAGCATCGTGGGACTACCAGCTACCTGCCATGTACCACCCACGGCTAGAAGGGAGGAACGGGCGCGCGAGTAAGTCAATTGAAGAGCTCGCGCTGGCTGGCTCGCCTCCCGAGCACGTGCACCGAGAGGCGGCGTACATCTTCGTGGATGGGCATTGCGACGCCATGGTACGTGAGTATTCGATGCTCAGTGGAAAGCGCTACCCAAGGCAGGTAAAGACCATCGTGTTGGGAATGGCGGCGGCGAAGAGGACAGCATGGGTGACGCCACCAAGGAGGAGTAACGCGGATGGAGACGAAGAGGCGGTGGAGGTTGGCTACCCTCCACCAAAGCAGCGTAAACCACCACTGGGACGCCGTTGCAGCAGGAAAGTCACCTGTTGGCTACGGAGTGAAAGAGGCCATCTAATTAGCAGCTGTCGGCGACGAACAGCCTCACGGTTAGAAAAGCGAGTGACGGCCAGCCTAAACAGGGGCTTGCCAGCGCCGTCAATGCCACCCCCTCAGACCTTGGACAGCCTTTACGATGAACAACTCGAGGCGAGTTGCTTTAAGGAGGGGAGCAGTGTTGCGTGTTGCCGCGGGGCGGCAGGAGGCTCCCGGGGGGAGGGGCAGTGTGACAGTCTAGTGGCCTTGGACAAACCCCGCAGGGGAAGGGAGAGAGTGCCCACACCCTCTCGGTTCCTCCCACGGCCATACATTAACAAAACACCTGTGAGTCAGTGCGAGCCGGCCAGAGAATACGCGAAAATTCTGGATGTGGAACCAACCAGAACAGACTCAATGCGGCAATGGGTTGTGACATTTCGAACTTTCCAGGCCAGGGACTGATCCCATATAAACCAGCGAGCCGCGGCGAGGAGGCAGTGTATTGGGGAGTGTATTGGACAGTGCATTGGTCAGCGTTAGTGTGTACTGAAGTGTGGCCGAGTGAGTGAGTGCGCAGCAGTACAGCGATTACTACTGGACGTCTACGGTAACAGAGTGGAAGCCTGTCTGCCAGGGTGCAACTTTGGGTCAGGACTGTTAGTGCTTGGAGGTGTCGCGGTGCTTCGTGGAAGTCGTGGTCGTGGGATCGACACGAGACGAGCAACAGCGCACAAGGAGCAGCAAGAGGACTCTGGAAGTAAGTGAAGTGGCAGGACAAGGCTGTAGAGAACCAGTGTAGACTGCACGTGTGAGTGTAAGCTGGAACACTGTAACGCCTCACAGACAGAGAGAACATAAATGTGGAAACTAATAGTGACTAGTAGTGTTTTCTGAAGTTAGATTCAGGGTGTGTATGTGTGTGCACTGTGTATGTTTGTGGGCTGCAATAAAATTATATTTCTTTAAAGGAACGATTGTGTTTGTGCTTTCGCCCACCGTAATCCAGTTAGCAAAAGTGCCACTAGGGGTTGGCACGTAACAGTATTTATATTTATTAACTAGTAAAGACGAGCGAACTACGAGTTAGTATTGTTCATATTTGGTAACGTGGAAAAACAGTCTATTATGGAACTAAGTGAACGAAAAGCGCTATTGAAAGAAATAAGAAATACTGTGTGAGGTGAATTGTAGTGAACAAACATGTCATTGTTGTTAAAAATGCACGAGGTTAAATAATTTAGAGAAGAGATGTGGTTAGGAGTGCACTCTGAACGGCAGTATACAATTGCGTATTTACCTAGTGAAGTCACTGATTCTTCTACAAGTTTGTAGCAAGATGGGTTTCTTATTGAAGTAATGCCGTGCGGAGTAATGAAGATTGTTGGTAATAATGAAAAGAAAGAAGTATGTTATGTTTGGGAGCGTAGCAGACGCTATTTATGAATATTGTTCACCGTATTACGAGAGAAGGAAACGTATTGCCATGTGGAGCAACGAATTGTTACAGTATGTGGAAAAAACACTGACATAAGGGTTAGTATTTGTATTGTGCATGTCAGAGAGTATCAGTATAATATCCACGAAGTATATTTTGAGGTTTTTAAGTAGTTTCGCATCGCTCTTTATCGTATTGTATTTTATTCATTGACACGACATATTCTAAGCTATATTTAACTTCAGTGTTCGATATACAAGCTTTACTTATTATGACAAGTTACCAGAGATACCTGAAAATTTATTGTTGTGTGAAACATTGTTCATAGAACTGTTTTTCTTAAAACAGAGACACTAGAGGACTGTCAGATCGCGACTGATAGTGCGAATAGTATTTTTAATACCGTAATAAACATAGAAAGGTGTATATAATGTATATATTTCAACCATATTTAATTAATATTATTATTATTATATTATATATTCACATTTTACGCACGTATGTGTATAATTCAGGGGTTTTATATCGTTAACTTAATTTTTGATGCCTGAACAGCTGATGCTGATCAGACTGCTTCAGTGACAGAGTCACAGGGTGATTATTAAATGCGTAAACATGTTATTAATTTCTTAAATAATTACATTATTGTAATGGCATTGTTTATGAACATTTACAGCACAGATAGAAGGACTATCTGACGTGTGATTTATTTTATTTTAACTTGCTTTTATTTTTATTGCTGATAGGGAGTTTATTGTTTGTAATTTTTGGTAATAAATCCCAGGCACTATTTTTTTTGTTTGCCTGTTCGTTTTTATAAATCTGATCACCTTTTCATTTTGCAATCGACATGCGATAATACTGCGAATTAGTTACTAGAATTCACGTAGTCTCAACTTTCACCTATCACGCCCGAGATCCGAGATTCTCTTTCTACCATCATGTTATGGGTATTTTATTTCTAGTAAATGTGTAACTAATCAGTAGTGTTGTTGCATGGCCGGTATGCATCGAGAGTTTCCTAGTCATTATCCTATTAGGGTAGTGTTGGTTTATCTGGCTGGGTATCGACCTCCCTACAATCCTTTTTCATCTCAGCGGATATAGGCTATGACTATGCGGAATTCGGGTGCAGTAGGCCTACTCATTTTTAAAGATAAAATTAGTCTAAAATATAACTCACGGCTGGAATGTTTCAACTGAATGTATTTAAAAATTGAAAAGATAGGTACACAACTACCACTAAATGTTAACAAATTAGTTTACACAGCCACTGGACCATTGAATTCGCATTCATATATCCTCTTTCCAGAGCAGAAAACCATTTTTGGCAACATATTACCTACCTTGTAAGATTTGTAAGATCTGATAGACAATTGTGACTCTGATGAAGAAATTTGATCCAAGAGCTTCGCTATTTTTGGTTTTCTCGGTAAATCTGTGTGGTCTATACTATACACTCCAGAACGAAATCCGTGAATTAGTGATATTAGTGTCTTTTGATGCACATCAACAACGCGATACAAATTCATATCAGATCCTCCGCTAACTATAATTTCATCAGTGAGATATTGCCCACAATATAATCGACTTGGGTACGAATCGGCATCAACAGTTTCAATAAGTTTGCCCGATCCATAATCCCACCGTTGTAATGGATCTTTGTTTTGCCATGCACATGTTAAAACTTCTTTTCCATTACGACTGACATGAACACCATCCCCACATATATGCACCCCAGTAATATGTCTTGTAGAATATGGTTGACGGACATCCCAAAATTGTACAGTATCATCCCATCCACCAGTTACAAATTCATTAGGTTTTGCAGGATTAAAACTAACACCAAACACACGTGCCGAGTGGCCATCCACACGGTCTGCCAGATGACTTGCTTGATAAACACGTTCTTGGACACCTTGTTCATCGTCGTAAAGAATTACTCTTGCATCGCCTCCAACTGTGATGTATTTTGCTAGAGTTGGATGATAGGTCAATCCATACGTTTGGCGATCTTCTTTTAGCGCATATAAACACTCTTCTTTATTATATTCCCAGCATCTAATATAGCCATCTACGTAAGATGCAATGAGTGTACTTTTAAGATGGTCGGCCGTATTACTTCTATGATGCTTAATACATGTAACTGGTACTATAAGAAACTTATTATCAGTTGCTTTTAATGTTCTTTCCAATTTTCCTTTAAGAGAATTGTAAAGATATATCGTCCCATTACTTAACCCAGCTGCAATGAGATTATGGGTTGGAGTATATTTGACACACAAGACGGGGCTCTCTACATCGATATAAGAAGAAATTGAACCTATTCCTTCGATTGTTAAAACCTCATTTCCACATCTTTTTGGCCTTACGGCAGTTACGGCCTTAACATATTCAACGTTTTCCTTTTTAGGATTCCCATTATCGGTGGTAGCATCTTCAGGGTTAAGAGCTGCTGTAGAAGTCGAGGTCTTGGCAGTAGAGCCTCCGACAGGAGACTTAAGAGGACTAACAGTCCGTCTCCCAGAAACATTAACAGGACCAACAATCTGTCTCCCAGAGGCATTGAGAGACCTAGAATCCTGTCTCACTCCATCTCGGGATAACTGTGACTGATATGACTTACGTGATGACCTTTGGGTCATCAATTATATTTTTGTTATATTGTTTATAAAACACACCGTCAATTTTCCGAAAGATGCCATTATAAATTCAGCAATTTTTGGCTTCAAGATCTGTACTCAAGGGTATTTCTACGAGAAGATTTCATATTTTACTTTGAAAATATGGTTTACAAAGGAAACATTCTAGCCATTTGGAATTTTTAACATTTTTGTAAAAGGAATAATCCCATACAATTATAATAAAAACTATGACAACGGCATGAAATAATGAAGATCGTCAACAATAGATTGTCCAGGTCATGTGTGTTGTCATGTCCTTCAGAGTTTGCTTTGTGCAAAAGACAGTCAGGGACGCTTACCGCATGTTACGGTTTATAATAAGAAACATTAAGCCATTCATTTGGACCAGTACCGGTACCTGCATAAAACTTTAAATTGCCATGGTGAGATCCAAGCTGGAGAACTCCAGCCAAGTATGGAGTCCCAGGCAGAAAACTTGCATTAAATCCATTGAGCAAGTTCTTTGAAATAAAATTATGTATCACAAAACAGAACCAACTTACTTACTTGCTTCCTCTTCATGGATTAGGCTGTTAGCCTGTTCCGACTTCAATCTTCATGCCATCTATTTCTAGGACGACCAACGTCTCTTCTTCCAGTACCGGTAGTATGATATTCAAAGGCAATCTTCGGTAGTCTGTTGTTATCCATCCTGAGAACCTGGTTTTCCCAATTTACCCTATTTTGGTATAGTCATTCAGTGAGAATATATTTAGTTGTCGTCCGCCACTAGGAATGACTCGGATTTCCTACTGCCGGTCCCAAGCCCGGATAAAGGAGCAGGGTCAATGGCTGGTGGTTGAGCCTTGGGGGCGCACTGATGTCGAGTAAGTGCAACTAATAAATCCCAAGAAAGGCTTTAGTTGACAGCCTACCTGTCAATGTAACCAGCAAATGGGGATGGCTGAGGGCGAGTTCCTGGCGGCTTACAACTGGGTCTTCTCGGCTAAGGTATGGTAACCCCGACAGAAGAGTCCCTGGTCCTCCAGGTTGGGGGTTGTGCGAGGGGCCGGTACATCTTCCACATAAAAAACAAGTAGTTCCGTGACGAACTAAAGAGCCTACTTTTCTTCAAATTATAGAGACCATACATATATCAACAGTTGGCAGACCTGGCGTCTCTGAATATATTCTTAGTTCCATCTCTTAAGGTCCACAATGCACATGCAACATTTGGTTGAGATCCACTAGATAGGATGCATGTTACATGTATTTAAATATTAAATTTAACAGCGAGCGTAAAATCAGGTTGGCGATACTGTCATAAATTGGATGATCAAACTTAATTTGAAATATTATGATCTATATTGTGCCAATTTTGAAAGAACTTCGTTTATTAGTATGGAAGTTACATGTGATTCAACATTAAACCTATCAGCACGCGTAGAATCATGTTGGCAGCACTGTCATATATTGGTTACCGAAAATTAACCTACATTTGCAGGTACTATATGTATGCAAAGTTTAGAACTGTTGGCCTGCATACTTTCTGATATATTGAGATTAAGATAAAAATTCATAGAGTGCATTTTTCAACAGTTGGCAGCCCTATTGATCCCAAAAACATGCATATTCATATCTGCTCCGGTGCGCAAATCACATACCAAATTTGGTTGAAATCCAATAGATAGTATGGAAGTTACATGCATTTAATGATTGGACCTATCAGCAGGCATAGAATCATGTTGGCAACACTCTCATGTATGGGCTCATGTAAATTACTCTGACGTAATTATCTATATGTGAGTCATTTTTGGAACAATTCCCATGCATATCTTCTGAGATATCCAATCTAGTCCTCAATTTTCAATTGTGATTTTTCAGCGGTTGGTAGCACCGACGTCATTTCCAAATACGGCCTTGCTATATTCAGGCATAGCTCTTTGTTCGTGCCAAAGTTGGTTTCGATAGCTGCAGCCATGTTGGTTTGTTGGGCACAGCCACGTCAAGTGGGGCAGAACCCCTCCTACTAACATACTGCTATTTTTGTCGTAGTGATTTGAAATTTATTTTGGTGGTAGATGGGGTCAGGGCCGTTCATTTATGTCAAACAATTTCTTTTGTAAACTCTTTAGTTTCCAAAATATAAAAATTTCAAAATTGAACTTTTTTCAAAAAAATGTAAAAAATAAAAAAGTTTTATTATAAAAAATAAAGGATATAGAGGTCATTCTTTTAAGCCCATAGAACACTTTTTAGAATGTTTGGTTTTATGAAAACTCGCCTACTTTCCCAGTTGAACGTTTTTCATTTTTGTCATACAGACCTGGGACTTGGTTTACAGGTAGAGGGGATAGAGACCTTTCATTTATGTTAAACAAACTTTTTTTGTAGAATTCCTAGTTTCCAAAATAGTGACCATTTTTCAAAAATAATTTTCTTTTGTCCTATAAACTTGAAATTTGGTATGGTGCTAGAAGAGGTAATAACCATTGTTTTATGTGAAACAAACTTTTTTGTAGAATTCCTAATTTTGGAAATATAACTCATTTTAAAAATTCATTTTGTTTTGTCCTAGAGATCTGAAACTTAGTATGGGGGTAGAGGCGGTAAAGACCATTGATTTACGTCAGACAAACTTTTTTGTAGAATTCCTAATTTTGGAAATATAGCCAATTTTCAAAATTTTATTTTTGTTGACCTAGAAACCTGAGACTTAGTATGGGGATATAGGGGGCAAAGACCATTGATTTACGTCAGACAAACGTTTTTGTAAAATTCCTAATTTTGGAAATATAAGCCTATTTTGATTTTTTTTTTTTGTTGTCCTAGAGACCTGGGACTTGGTACGGCGGTAGAGGGGGCAAAGGCTTTGGATTTATGTCAAACAAATATTTTTGTAAACTTTTTAATTTTGGAAATATACCCCATTTTGGAAATATGTTTTGGAAAATTTGAAAAGTACACTATTTTTGGACTGAGAGTGGTATAGAGGTAGGTGTTGGAGTTAACATATGTCTTTTTAGGATTTTTTGTTTAATGATATAGCCTACTTTCCAAATCTTTTTAGAAAAATTTGAAAACTACACTATTTTTTGACAAGTGTAAGAGTTGAGAGTCATTGATAAACCTTAGAGTACTTTGGATTTTTTTTGGAATTTTGTGTGTTGTTGTTGTTGTTGTTGTTTTTGCTGCTTACAAACATGGCTGTAAGCATTATGCAGCCATAAAAAAGGACTGACATACTTTCCAAGACCAAATAAGCCCCCACAAGCAAGAGCAAATATGAAAGAGCTAATAAAAAAGATAACAAAAGCCAACAAAAGACAACAAAAGCCAAAAAAAGCCAACAAAAGCCAACAAAAAAGCCAACAAAAACTGACGAAAAAAGCCATGTAGCATGCTGGTAGTTGAGTGAGTTGTTATATTGACCGATAGGTAGCAGGCTGGTAGTTGAGTGAGTATTGATATCGACCGCTAGATAGCATGCTGGTCGTTCAGTGAGCGAGTGTTGAAATGGAGCGCTAGGTCGTATGCTGGTCGTTCAAGTAGTTCTCATAGTCACCGCTAGATAGCGGCAACATACTTTGCGTGTCGCATTTGACTATTTGGTAAAGTTTTACCGAGTGAAAACGTGCTCGTATATGCTGTGTATTTAAATTTATTATACAATTAACCACTAAGTGTTTAGAACTAACATGTATAGCCTTGTGTAGGTAATATAGAGGGCCTTTAGCAAACAAAGACTGTCTAACACATGAGTGTACAGCCTTTTGATATGCAGTAAGTACCTGATAACATTGAGTATGGTGTACTACCTGTCGCAGTGTTTACATTGTGAAAGACCGTTGAAACAACCAGTCTTTAGCTTTGTCATAAGCAGTGAGCAGCTGTTACCCTCTTCAGGGGTATATTAGAGGACCCTTAGCAAGAATATCATCAGTTGACTACCACCACTCACAGTGACCACATCGTGAAAGATTGTCAAAACAACTATTGTACAGCCTTGTACTACACAGTAAGTAGCTGTTGGTCTTGACTATTGTATATTAGAGAACCCTTAGCAAGTATATATTCAGTTGACTACTACTTGTTACAGTGTTCACATCGTGAAAGACCGTCTCACTATCCAGTCTACAACCTTGTCATACGCTGTAAAGAGCTGTTGGTCTAGACTTGGGGTATATTAGAGGACCCTTAACTAGAATATCACCAGTTGACTACTACCTCTCATGGTGTTCACATCGTGAAAGACCGTCTCACCGACCAACCACTAGCCCTGTGATACGCAGTAAGCAGCTGTTTGCAGAAATCAACATTCGTAATGGAAGATCCCATTCCTAGCTATATGTGCAAAGAGTGTGGAAAAACTTTTCTTCGGGACTATCATAGGAAGCGTCATGAAGTTTCGTGTGGGGAATTTCATGAGTGTAAAACGTGTGGCAATAAATTCAACAATGCCTACAATGGACGTCGTCATGAAGAATGTTGTAATGTTGTGTCGGCAGCTAATAGACAAAAATCTGAGCCTACAAAACATTACCTACTGTCATTGGTCCCTGACAAAAATGGACTTATTGAATATGAGACATTTTTTCAAGGTCGACTTAAATCCTATTTCATTCGTTGCGATACGTGCAAAGATTTAAATCCATACCTTAAAGAGTCCAAACAGCAAATAATACAAGCTATGCAGAAAGAACTAGCAATGCACAAGTCGATAAAAGTTAATCTTGTGGATGAATGTAGATTCATTCATACATCTACCAATGAAATTACAGATCGTGCTTTTAAAACACGAAATCAGGCCCTATTTTTGGAAACAGACTTGAGTAGTTTCTTGGAAACACAATTTACAAAGTTAACTACGGAAATGGAAGAATCTGAGCTAAAAGGCAGTAATTGGGCTTTGTTAGCAGTGGAAGGAGTACGATTGAAAATAAATAAGTACAATCCCTTGCGTGGCAGCACTTATATTCCATCACCAGCAGCTATAAAAGCAAGAAAAGCCTGCATTAATCCTGAAAATTTGAATGATGAAAAGTGTTTTATGTATGCCATTTGTGCAAAACTGGTTAAAAAGGATGCTCAACGCATTAGTAAATACAAGGACCTAGAAAACAAGTATGATTTTTCTGTAATATAATTTCCTACATTACTAGCTGACATTCCCAAATTTGAAAAAGCCAACGATATATCCATTAATGTATTTGGATTGGAACAAGACAACAAATTGTTCCCTATGAAGGTTGTGGATCAAGAGCTGCGAGACCATTGCGACCTCCTTCTGCTAAGTTCATCATCCGGCCAGAACCACTACGTCTTTATCAAAGATTTTGATGAACTAGTAAGACATCAGATTACCCGCTATGAACATAAGATATATACGTGTAAACGGTGTTTTACACACTTTGATAATCGATATGGACAACAAGGAATGGAAAAATTGAAAGAACATAGAGCTTTGTGTGTCCAGCATGACATTGCTAGGGTTGAAATGCCTATTAAAAGCCCCATTGCCAAATTCTTAAATGTTGAAAAGATGCTGAGAATACCTTACGTTATCTATGCAGATTTTGAAAGTATACTCTTACCCTATCAAACATGTCTACCTAATCCTGAGGCAAGTTATACAGTGCCATACCAGAGTCATGTTCCTATGAGCTTTGGTATATACGTTAAACCCTCACCTCTGTGGAACACATAAAGACAAAATCCTTCAAGCCAACCTGTTATTTATCGTGGGCCTGACGCTGCAGAAAAGTTTATGGACTGTTTGATCTCAATAGCTAATGAAATTGATCTTCGTTTCAGCTTAAATGTTCCAAAGGCCTTAACTCAGGCTCAAGAAGCAGAGTTCCAATGTTCTGAAACCTGTTATTTGTGTCAAAAACAGGACTGGAAAGTTCGAGACCACTGCCATATTACAGGGGAATGCCGTGGAAGTGCTCACAATAACTGTAATTTGAGGTGTAAAACACGTAAGCCCGTTCCTGTGTTTCTACATAATATGAGTGGCTACGACGCAAATTTCATTGTAAAACAATTGGGGTGTACTACTGAGATAGTGGATGTTATCGCTAACTCCAAAGAAAAGTACATTTCCTTTACCAAAGGGGTATTTTGTTATGACTACATTGACTCATGGGAAAAGTTAAGTGAAACGTGTTTACCTCCAAAAGAGGCATTCTTTAACAAATTAAGTCAAGAAAATGTTAGTCAAGGAGACTATGAACATGTCAAAAATGTCTGGAAACAGTTCAACATTAAAACTCTAGGGGAATATAGTGACCTCTACCTAACTTCAGATGTACTTCTTCTTGCAGAGAGCTTTGAAACGTTTAGAAACAAAACACTAGAAACACACCGAGTGGATGCTGCACACTTTTTTTACTTCGCCTGGTTTAAGTTTCGAGGCAATGCTCCTTTACACAGGAATTGAACTGGAATTGCTACAGGATTACGATCAGATTCTTCTAATCGAGTCTGGAATACGTGGAGGCATATGCCAGGTGTCTCATCGGTATGCTCAAGCTAACAATAAATACATGGAAACCTATGATTCTGAGAAACCATCGCAGTTTATTACCTACGATGATGCCAACAACAAATACGGGTGGGCTATGTGTCACTCTCTTCCTTATAGTGGATTTCAGTGGGTTTCTCCAGATACTGTTGATCTAGAAAAACTAAAGGAAGACGATCCTGTGGGATACATTCTAGACGTTGATGTTGATTACCCATCTGACCTTCATGATCTACACAACGATTTACCTTTCCTACCAGAGTGTACACAACCTAAGGATTCGTCTCTGAAAAAACTAATTCCGCATCTTGGAAATCGACGGCGATTTGTTGTTCACTACATGGCATTAAAACAGGCTTTAGATCATGGAATAAAATTGATAAAAATCCATCGTGTGATAAAGTTTAAGCAAAGACCTTGGTTAAAGGCATACGTTGATTTTAATAACAACCTTCGAAAACGAGCCAAAAATGATTTTGAGAAAAATCTGTACAAATTATTCAACAACGCCATTTTTGGAAAAACATTGGAAAATAGCCGTAAAAGAATAGACGTCTTGTGACTGACAGCAAAAAGGCAGAAAAGCTAATAGCAAAGCCGACATTTATTGACAGAACAATTTATGGTCCTAACCTAGCTGCTTTCCACATGGCTAAACGTAACATTGTATTCAATAAGCCTATATATATTGGAATGTGTATACTGGATATTTCTAAAACTCTCATGTATTCCCACCACTATTATGTCCTGCTACCCTATTATGGCATGGACAATCTTAAACTCATGTATATGGATACTGACTCGTTCATTTATTTGGTTAACACCCCAGATGTATATCAAGACAAGTTGGATTTCCTAGAACACCTGGACACATCAGATTATCCTACTACTAGTAATCACATATGTTACTCTACATCAAACAAGAAAACGTTGGGGAAATTTAAAGACGAGGCTTGTGGACAAATTATAAAAGCATTTGTTGGACTTAGAGCTAAAATGTATGCTTTAGATATAAATGGTAAAGAAATCAAAAAGATTAAAGGTATTAGCAGAGGTGTTGTCAAAAATTGTATAAGCTTTCAAGATTATAAGGATTGTGTCATGAAAAACAATGTAAAAAGAATACCCATGAACATTATCGCTTCTAAACAACATGACATATCATCTATAAGACTAAACAAAATTGCTTTGTGTCCTGGTGATGATAAAAGAGTGATTGATGCTAATGGTATAGGTACATATGCCTATGGTCATTACTCAATCATTGACCATGCTTAAAGAGTTAAGTTTTGAATATCAAAATCCTCTGCATGAGTCTAGCAAATACATAAAACAAATCAATTTAAAAAATTAAAACAATAGCACTGCAAAAATAGAAAACACAAAAAGAAGAAAATGGTATTCATAATCAAAAAATAAACAAAATAGAAAACAAAATAAAAACAACTGTACAATTTATAACAAAAAATAATATATATAAAAATGTATTATGTGTAAATAGTTTACATGTATTTAAAATAAAAAATATTGTATAGACACTGCTTGTACATTTTTAATTACTACCCACCTATCTCCACTCCTAATGCAAAATAAACATGTAAAACACAAACTGAAAAATCCATGTTTCCATATTGATAAAATAGAAAAAACTTTAAACTGACATTTTAAAAACTGTAAATGGGAAATTGTGTAATTGATAAATGTGTAAAAAACAAAATGCAAAATCCATGTTTCCATATTATGAAATTGAAAAACTTAAAACTGACATTTAAAAAAAACTGAAAATGGAAAATTGGAAAATTGACAAATGTGTAAACAACAAAATGCAAATTCCATGTTTCCATATTATGAAATTGTAAAACTTAAACCTGACATAAAAAAACGGAAAATGCGAAATTGGAAAATTGACTAATGCGTAAACAACAAAATGAAAAAATATATACCCGGTTGGGGTAGTGATCATGTTGTACAGTAGCCTATAAGACTAGCATAAGGATAGTTGCATGTGCCCTTATAAACTTTGTGTATGTGCATTAGCCTTTGGTTTAGCTTAAGTTAGGTTTGGTAAAGTTAGGTTTAGTGAGGTTAGGTATGTGACCTTGTAGTTTACTCTTTTCGGTAAATGTAAAATGTAAAATCTAAAATAAAATAAAATTAATTTAAAATGTAAAATCTAAAAAAACTAAAATCTAAAATACAAAAAAAAATGAAAATGTAAAATCTAAAAAATGTAAAATGAAAAAATCAAAAATCTGAAATGTTAAAATGTAAAATGTTAAAATGTAAAATCTAAAATATTTAAATGTGGTTTCTGTGGGTTAGGTTAGGTTAGGTTAGGTTAGGTTAGGTTATAACTAAGTTTATTATTTGTGCTCTCACATTTGCTCTTACTTTTTTGCTCACACTTTTTGCTCTCATTTTTTTTGCTCGCACTTTTAAGTTAGGTTAGGTTAAGTTAGGTTAAGTTAGGTTAGGTTAGGTTAGGTTAGGTTATAACTTAGGGTAGTTTATTATGTGTGCTCTCACACTTGCTCTCATATTTGCTCTGATTTAGAAGTTAGGTTAGGTTAGGTTAGGATAAGTAAGGTTAGGTTAGGTTAGGTTAGGTTTGGTTATAACTAAGTTTATTATTTGTGCTGTCACATTTGCTCTCATATTTGCTCTCACTTTGAAGTTAGGTTAGGTTAGGTGAGGTTAAATGAAGGTGGGTTAGGCTGAATGGCAGAGGTATGAATTAAAACCCGCCTTTTCTCACTTTTGCCTTACAAGACTGAGTGTACCCCGTTCCACTCGTGAGATCAGAAATTAAATTTCTTGGCAGAGCCAGGAATCGAACCCGAGCCTTCGCAGTAACAGCCAAGAATGCTAGCCACAACACCAAGGGGTGGATAATATAAGGCTGGTTTTGATTGTACATGATCAATCAATAATTACCTAATAATAATAATAATAATAATAATAATAATAACAATAAATATTCTATTTAGCAACTACACGGCCAACCTCTCCCTGTGACGTCATCCACGGTCTCGGGGCGTGGTGGCCGTCTTGCCCATTAGCCCCTGCGCCAGAACCGCTCTTTTATTCCTACTATTTGAAGCACGGAACCCAGCGGTGAGAAGCCGGCGCGCTGCTGCCTAAGCCACGGAGGCTACACTAATAATAACAATAATAGTAATACAACTCTCTCTAATCCACCTTAAATAACTACCCCTCTAGTTTTGTTATTATAAAAAAATATAATAATCTTTTAAATGCCAAGATTACCTCAAACTAGATTATTAAACATTTGCAATAAGAAAACTATTTTTAAAATATGGTTAGGTTGTCGAAAACATCCTAATGTACCAGTTAATGTTACTATTGCTAGAACAAAAATTATATATGAATCTGTTTTGAAAACTGTACCTGTTTTATGTATCCCAGGCCAACACTAATCTCTTGTCCGCAATCTGGACAGGGTATATTTAGTTGTTCGCAATCTGGACGGTTTTTGACTGGTTCGCAATCAAAACACAACCGATTTGAAATGAGTCACTTCAAATTCACACCACTCGACACAACATAACTCGGTAGAGGAGAGGAGGGAGGGAACCTACCTGACCGCTCTCAAAGAGCGCAGTTCCACTGCCACTTTTAGAAGTTTGATGCTAATGACCAGGGTCATTACTGAAGCTGGGCGCAGTTCCATACAACCCGATCCTACCCCCCTCCGCCACTTCCTCCTTCTCACCTAAAATATTCACTGACCAGAAGAAAAAAAAAAACGATCACTTGAAAAATTCAACATAATTTTTATTTAAATCATAAATTTGAACGGTGTATACCTAGTACATA
Organism: Meconema thalassinum; assembly: GCA_946902985.2. Taxonomy (NCBI): domain Eukaryota; kingdom Metazoa; phylum Arthropoda; class Insecta; order Orthoptera; family Tettigoniidae; genus Meconema; species Meconema thalassinum. Next base: position 158,586,527 of record OX336399.1, on the reverse strand, counting down.
GTGTGCCCGTTAGACAAGGATTTTGGGGAGCCACCGGTTTCAAACGGCCCTTCGAAGACCCTCCTCCAACCAACACACACACCTAGGGAAACGACACATTCTTGGACTGGTTCAGCACGAAAAACTGCACTCGGGGGTGTCGGGAATAGGTGAGGTTCTATTTTTAACCAGCCCAGAGGAATGAACCGACACTAAAAAAAAAAAACTAATCAAGAAAGAGGCCAGACATAAGTTTAAATCCAATACATTTATTCATAAAAGAACAGATCCCTAGCCTAGTTATGAGAGGTAAAAAAAAAACAGCTAGCCTGTATTAATCTGCCCTGAAAAGAAAAGAAAAAGTCCTGACTGATAAATCTAACTTAAGCCTCTCACAATCCTAAATACAAAACGATAGCAAGCACATTAAGAGTATGACACGTAAATTGTCCCTCCGCAATACATCAGGAATGACTAATGATAATCATAACATCTGAGAATTTACAGCAAAGCAAGATATCTACTTGTTTACATGGCTAGCGTTCATTTACATTTACGAGCACAATAAAAATAGCTAATTGTAAGTTATGACGACATCATCTCCAACATTTAAATTTAACGTTATTTATCCAAGCGAATCCTACTTGAAGCTAAATGAAAATAAAAACAAGAAGTTCCGTGACGAACTAAAGAGCCTACTTTTCTTAAAATTTAAGATTCATGCCAATGATTAATCTATATGGATCTATCTAGAATAATGACCAAATTAAGTTGGTAAAATCGAAATTTCTAATTAGTTCGAAATACTGTATACCTGGCATAATGTAACCTAATAGAGAACTACAGTTGGCAGCCCTGGTGACTGAATATATTCTTAGTTCCATCTCTTAAGGTACAGAATACAAAATTTGGTTGAAGTCCAATGGATAGCATGGACGTTACATGCAGTTAAACATTGGATCTAGCAGCAAGCGTTAAGTCATGTTGGCAACAATAACATACATGTATTGGTCAGGAATAATCTGAAATAATATGATATATTGTTGTGTCAATTTTGAATGAAATCCATTAGTTAGTATAGAAATTACATGCATTTTAAAATTGCACCTATCAGCAGGCTTAGAATCATGTTGGCAGCACTGACGTAGGCCTATGTTAGTTACTCCAAATTAATCTAGAATGTCAGGTATTATACGTGTGCATAGTTTAAAGCTGTCGGCTTACATACTTTCTGATATATGAGTATTTGGATTTAAAAAAATTGAGAGCATTTATTAACAGTTGGCAGCCCTGGTGGCTCTTATGAATACGCTCAGTCATATCTGTTATGGGACATATAGCACACACGAAATTTGGTTGAAATCCAAATTATAGTATAGAAGTTACATGTATTTAAATTTGGACCTCTCAGCAGGCTTAGAATCATGTTGGTAGCATTGACGTATATAAGTTACTCCAAATTAATATAGAATGTCAGGTACTATACGTGTGCATAGTTTAAAGCTGTCGGCTTACATACTTTCTGATATATGGGTATTTGGATAAAAGAAATTGAGAGCATTTATTAACAGTTGGCAGCCCTGGTGGATCTTAAGAATACGCTCAGTCATATCTGTTTATGTACATATAGCACATACGAAATTTGGTTGAAATCCAATTGATAGTATAGAAGTTATATGCATTTAAAATTTGGACCTATCAGCAGGGTCATAATCATTCTGGCAACACTGCCATGAATGGCCTCCTGGAAATTAAACTGCAATATTATTATCTATACGTGTGCCAATTTTGAAATAGCTCCCAATCATACCTTTCAAGATATCCAACATGGAGCTCAAATTTCAATTGCGATTTTTCAGCAGTTGGTAGCACTGACGCCGGCCTCTCACCGCTGGGTCCGTGGTTCACATCCCGGTCACTCCATGTGAGATCTGTGCTGGACAAAACGGAGGCAGACAGGTTTTTCTCCGGGTACTCCGGTTTTCCCTGTCAAAATTTCATTCCAGCAACACTCTCCGCTATCATGTCATTTCATCTGTCATTCATTTAATCATTGCCCCAGAGGAGTGCGTCAGGCCTCGGCAGCCGGCACAGTTCATATCCTCGCCGCTAGATGGGGGCTTCATTCATTCCATTCCTGACCCGGTCGGAGACTGGAAGCAGGCTGTGGATTTTTCATTTTCATTGGTAGCACTGACATCATTTTCAAATATGGCCGTGAGATATTCATGTATAGATCTTTACTCCTACCAAATTTTGTTTCGATTGCTGCAGTCTTTTAGGAGTTGATAGGGACACACACGCCGCCTGGTGTATTCTTTGAATACACGGTACGTGAGAATCTATTTTTAATGCTCTTTGCATGTCCATTTCTTCCTTTCTTATCAAACACCAACAGTGATCTTCTATTTTCTCTTTGTTGATCAGGTCTCTTATATCTTTTATGAGTCTGTTCTAGATATATATCTTCTATGACCCACCTAGCGTCATCTCGCAGCGAATCTCTGAAGCTCCTCAAATTCTACCTGCTGCAAGAGGATTTACTTATCCATCTGGCTACCAGATCTTGTTACCATCGCCAGGTATTTTCTCCGTGAGCAAGAGAACTACGTCTACTTTTTTACTCACCATGCTGTGCTAGTATCATCTGTTATCAACTCTTTGAAGACCGGCTCAGCAAGAGAAGATCAATTTTTTGTTGTAATGTTGGCTATGTTTATATGTTCTCCTTTTGTCTCCTACCCCCACTCTTTCCCTTCCTTGGACCCTCCGTGCTCTGCTGAGTGGGTCTCACTCGTGCGCCGGCCGTCGACTCAGTTAAGGCTCAACTCGAGAAAGTCTCCTCAAACCAAGAGGCAAACTCTACTTTCTACGCCATGTTGGCATATTAAAGATTGTCAAGGGGAACTTCACCTTCAACATGCAACCAAGATAAGTACAGACTTAAGGTTTTAACCTCATCTTCATCAATTTTATCTACATGCTTTTATTGATTATTTTATAGACAGCGTGAGATTACTTGTGGGGCTGTAATCATTCTTCGCGGGATTTTCCATGTTGGGCTTTTGTCTAATCAAGCCAATCTTGGTGAAAAGCAGCATTTCTTATGCTTGCTAAATGAGAAATCTTCTCACCACGTGGGATATTATCTAATACCCGCTGTCTATAAATTACAAAGCAAGTTCCTCCGCTGGATTATTTTTAGCCCCATTTTTCTATTAAGATCGTTCTGGAACTTTCCAGATCCTGTACTCTATCTGCGAGTCTTGCCGTCGGGTATTTTTCACTTACTTGTGAAAATACTATTTAAAATGAGGAATCTTCCTTATAAATTACTGCAATAGCAACCTTTCGTCCACCGTTGGAATGTTCTATGGCGCATTTAATTGTAATTCCCAACTTTCTCAAGAAATAGACTCTCGCCTACCTAGTGCAACCAGTTATTTTCATCATTGCAATAACTTTCTTTACATAAACTTTCGTGTCTCTACAGCGAACTTTTCATCTATTTAAAAGACTATAGTGATAACTAGTGCTTGTCCCACTTTTCTACCGCGTCGCGATCGTCCGTTTACATTAAATCAGGCCATGAACATTGATCCTAAATCCCAATGATCTTTCCTCAACCTTTTACTAACAAACCATATTAATAAAATTGTAACTTCTCCATAAGGTGTCACTCTTCGAAGTGCCCTTCCATTTTGCTTGTTTATCATTACTTAATTTCTGTATAATTACGTGTTTTATACACGGTTCAAGCTCACATTGTTTCTCTTTTATAACGAGAGAATACAATTCTTTTAACTCATTAGTGAGTTTGCATATTAAGGCTTTCACGGCCCGGATTATTATATAAATAATTCATGCTTTTGGGCTAATGCCGTGTGTATTTTTAATTTAAACCATACGTTTCGGAGAAACCTTGCCTCCTTTTTCAATGGAAATAAACAATGTGGCCAAAGAAAGTATATCAATGAGATTACAAAAAATATAGATAAATTCCTCTGTTCGTCACCAGAGAGCAGCTGCCAGAAATAACTGTATGGACCATGGTGGAACGGCGGACAGAGTAGTAAGTAACAAGAAGGTAAAGGGGGCGGTGTGAAAATATAGAAACTCCTCGAAGAATGAGGAGGGGGGGGGGAGGTGGGTGGGTTAGATGGATATAAGGAAACATAGACAAAAGGGAATACTAGCTGAACGATACCTAACGTCATACAGTCAACGGTGAAAAAACAGATGGAAACTCCTCCAGTGACGAACAAAGGAGATCAAATCCAGGCTCTGAGCCCTAGAGGGAAAATGTATAATTTTAAATATGTGAAGAACAGAGAGACTGAGAGGAATTATCTCCCTAGATCCTTAATAACTGGTAGCCAAGTGTCACTTAGCTGATAACCAGTGTCTCTGTTAAAATTATTGGGATTTTTACGAATTTCAACCGCCTCCCTTATAATTCTAGACCAGTTGTGCTTAACAAGGGCAAGTGCATGAGCATCCTTGAAACATACATCGTGCCCTGAAGACAGGGCATGTTCAGCTATAGCTGATTTGTCAGGTTGGTTTAGACGGATGTTAGTGAGTTGTTTCTAGGTCTCACGAAAGGGTAACCTGCCCCATTTATCTAGTGATTCCTATCTAAATACAGGAAGTCTAGAACCTTCCTTGTTGATTTTTTCTTCAGGTTTCACAGTAAGTGACCTGCCCTCTTTTGTATAATTGTCATAGAAGTAATTCCGCATAAACATAAGAAGTAATAGGAACTTCTTTTTCATTTACTTGTTTCCTTTTTTTGTTATTTTCGAAGTTGTAACTTTTTCTAAAATAATTACCTGTAAATTCCTTAAAGTACACTCCTTGTACTCAATTTGATGTTTAAACTTTAAGCATTTCATTTGTCTTTTTTAAATCTTACAAAGATTTTAGTACATATAAAAGGTTTAAAACCTCATAAATTGTTAATTGCCTGGCGCAAATGTTTAGTGCTATCTGAGGTCTGTGACCCCAAATTTGTTAACAAGATTGAATATATGTTTGTTAAAGTTATAAACTTCTTTTGCCTTTTTAAATAAATTAAATATTTGTTTTTGGATTCATAATTTCGAAAACACAACGGTTAGGCAAGATCCGGTCTTCCTTGACTCTCCCTACTCAATGCCATTAAACCTATTGATAGGGCTTTCACCACTTGTTGCATTTGAGCAAAAATTCTTAGTGGTAATCTTGTTAAAGTTCTCTTAGCTTTAAAAGCTAATTCTAACTGGCCAGTAAGGCAAGTACAGCTCGCTACGCCAGCTACCTGCTTGTGGAGATCCTCTCCAAAATCTTATGGTCAGTTTTCAAAAAGATAAGTGTTTCTCTTTGCCTAAACTTTTAGTCGGCTACTGGCTGGTTAAAAGCTTAGCCATTTCCAAATGCAACTACTGGTTCATTTACCAAATTTATTTTCAAAAGCATAATTCCTCTATCACCATCCTTTTTGGAAGCACTTGGTCACTGTTCAGGAAGCTTATAACTTCGAAAACTGGAAATAACAAACTTGATTCAAATTATTGGCATTCTTCGAATTACTTTGCAAAAACGAATTTCTTTGAAAAGACATACAATAAATCTGTCACTTTCAGTCATGCCAGACCAACACCCTTCCCCATAGTAGTCTAATGCCTGCTTGAGAGGGAATATACTAAGGCCACTCTCCAGAAAACCGCCCAAGTTCTACCTGTGTTTCCCGTCAGCTTGGACCAAGCCCTTACCCACTTTAGGTATCCGAGAGCGGATTTGCGGTGGCAACCGCCTCTGAGTGTATTTAAAGCTAAATTTATATCTTTTGTGGAACTCTCATCCTATTTCTCTATCCTTTTTCTCCAGTCCGAAACCCACTTCCTTTTCTTAATCATCTTCCCTTGGTGGGTGGGTTATTCCTCAGCCAATAATCTACCCACCGCCAGACAGACAGAGAGACACACATTTGCCCGATCTCATGTCTACTTTTTCCTCATTTTTGCAAAATGTGAAAAGTAGGCTAATTACGAGCCTTACAGTAGTCGCATATGGTGTGTAACATCTGACATGTTATTCGAATAACTCCATATTACTTACTCGCATTTTTTTAAAGAATGAACTCATAGTGCCAGCAAACATGAAGGATTCCTTCGTGTTATTACCATCGGTATAAGTCTTTGTGACAAATGGTCATAAGTTTAATGAAAAGAAAGAAGAAAGGAAGTCAGCAACTGCTAAGGCAAGCTGCCACGACTCACATTGCTTTCAATATAATACGTGTATTGCCCTTATTAATTGCACGTCGTCTCAAGATCAGTCAAAATGTATCAAAATAAAAGATCAGCAGGTTCTAGTGTTGGTCAAGCGTTCATAAAACATTAATCCGATTGCGATCAAATTTTGGTGAGTTGTTGTGCAACCTCCCGGGATGGTTTTAGGCATAGCTAATCCAATTTACAACTGATAGCGCGCGACTAGTTTAAACAAACGGGTGTTGGCGATACGTTCATATACAATTCATCCGATTGCGATCAAATTTTGGTGAGTTGTTGTGCACACTCCCGGGAAAGTTATAGCCATAGTTAATCCAATTTACAACAGATAGCGCACGAGTATCTTCAACAAAATGGCGTGCGATTCGTTTCAAGAAAGTCCCACATGCATTCATATACCATTCATCCCATCAGGGGCGGATCTAGGGGAGGGAGAGGAGGGAGAGGAGGGCGACCGCCCATGGCCCCGTGGTCCTGGGGTCCCACGCCACGTTTTTTTATAAATTAAATTAATTAATTAATTAATTAGCGTATGATGCTTACAAGACAGAAACGAATTATATACACTATTTACAATTAACACTATTCACAGCATTAGGACCATCTCTTCAAATTTGGACAGGAAGGTCTGTAATCCACGCAATTGCATCAGGAGTTACTGAGTGGAGATCATGCAAGGCGCCGGGATATGAATGCAGAGGGCACTCTTGCAAAATATGCTCGAGAGTCTGCATTTCAAAACCACAGTCACATCGGGGGGAATCTATCCAACCCCACTGGTTGTAATGGTTTCCTTTGCCCTCACGTTGAGCGACAAGCGTAACGTTAATTACTGCCCCATCTGTTGGTAGCGACAAATGTAGCAGTTTCGCTGCCCTTAACTGTTGGGTGATAAATGTAACTGTTTACCTTTGCCTAAGCTATGTTGTTTTAATGGGCGCCAAGACCTGAATGCAATGCTGAAATCTAAATTTGTATTTAACAACGTCTAGCTCTGGCAGAACACCTTCAAGAATCTTTTCACTCAGATCGTGGTATGATTTGATCATTAACCCAACAAACAATTGTATCAGGAGAAGGAATTGGTCTATATCTAATGCTACCTACTGAAAGCAAAGATTGCATTGTAAAAGAAATGAATTTATTATATAAAACAAGTATAGCAAAATTAATAATAATAAGTATAAAATTTAAATTGGAGCGTTGCGATTTTAATATTACCGATAGAAAATTACGTGAAAACGGAGTTTGATAAATTGATTTTACTCTTATTTCCAAGCTATGAAGTTACTGAAATATGAAATGTAAAACAACGAGAAATGAGAGATTGCGTATTTCTGCGTCATTTGCGCTTACCACTGGAAATTGCCAAAGCATTTCCCTCGTACTTGATGATGCTGTGTGCTTCCCACAGTCTCCTGGACGTCGTCATCTCCGTCGAAATTTGATGATATTCTGGTAGATTAGATAATTCTATGGTCCGTACATCGGACCCAAACACTCGTATAACCACACTGGTTAAGTTTTACAAAAGTTAGTCGTCCACTCCACGGAACATCGGAGCGACTCCCGCGTCCAACCGTACTGCTTTCGTCTTACACAGAATGTCTCACAGAATGTCCTTTTTCCACGCCGGGCCGAACGATATATCCCCACGTTGGCTCCCCACTCCAGTCTCAACTTCCAGCTTACGTGGTCTCCACTGATTGGCTGAGCACGCCGCTACTTCCCCTCCTCTGGTTCATTACACACGGCGGGAGGGAGAAGTCGTTTTCCGTTCCAACAATTCGCCTTTTCTTGACGATGCGACCCAGCCTAGCGTAATACTTCCTGACAAGATTAAGCTTGTACTTGAAATCCCAGTGAGTCATCTCTCTCAAATACCCTAACTGACAAAAACTCCGTAAAATTCCGTAATCAGATAATTTTCTATGATATCGTCGTTCGTAATAATTTGCATGATAGCGTTTTCTAAGACATAGAAAACCTATCTGAATGCTAATAATTTTTATAAAATGCTCCGAAAATATCTAAATAATAATTATAATAAATTAATAATAATAATGTTACGGCTGTGAGTTCGTTTCATCGCTCGCCGCATGAGTCAAAACTGCCCCAGGGCTGGACTGCTCTCCCTCAGTGTATTGCATGCGCGTTACGCAACGGACTGCGAAGTGAAAGGGATGGTCCAGAATCTTCGTGACACCACCAGCGAAGGAAATGTCGAGAAGCCGTGTGTCCTGGACGATTCTAGAATTTATTGAGTCACCAGCCTGCTATATAAGCGGCTTCAACAGTGAGGGGACCGAGTTTTCTGTGGGTGTGTGTTTTTGAGCGAATGCGACAGAAGTGTGGTGACGAAGTGCTGTGCGAGTTACGAAATCCAGTGACATTGTTTCTCCAGCTTGTGGACAGCGAAATAGCCTGCAGCAAGTGATCGTAAGTAATTGTGGTCGGTGAACATAAGGGAGAGGAACAGGTAGTTTCTGTCAAGGCCACCGTACTCATTAGGACGGATTAACTTCTGTGGTCTGTTGACAAGTGGAAGGGCCAAGAGCACTCAAGGAAGAGACTTGAGGAAACTGGAGTAAGGCTCCTAATTGCTTGTATTTGCTGATTAGTGTAATTTTCTGGCCACAATAAAGTTAATTATTTCTTTAAGCAGTAATTGGTTTTGTGCTTTGTACCCCACCGTAATCCAGTTAACAAAAGTGCCACTAGGGGGGTTGCACGTAACAACTGGTGTCAGAAGTCGGATTACGAACTCAAGCACAACACCTGACGGTCCTGGTTTCATAACCCGAGCAGGTCATTTTCTCTAATTTTCCTGTGAGTGCATGCCCTTTACAAGACAAACAACTAAAATGGAGGCGCAATTGGCAGCATTGCTAGAAAAGTTAAATGGCATGGAAACCAAGATGGAGGACGGCCAGAAGAATTTAACCAAGGACCTAACTGCCAAATTAGAAGACGGTCAAAATAAGTTAGCGGAGGACCTGAAGAAGATGGAAGACAGCCAGAAAAGTTTAGCCGAGGACCTAACTTCCAAATTAGAAGACGGTCAGAATAAGCTAGCAGAGGACCTAACCGCCAAATTTCTGGATGGCCAGAAAAATCTGGAAGAGTGTCTGCTGACAAAATTACAGGAAAGTCAAAAGAAATTGGAACAGGGTCTGCGTCAAGAAGTCAACACCGTCTACCACGGCCTACGTGAGGAAGTCACAGCAGTAGAAAAGAAGTTCGACGCCTTACAAGAGGAAGTTGCCGAACTGCGCCAACGCCCACTGACGGGGATGGAAGCGAGATTCAACGCTCTTCAAGAGGAAGTTGCCGAGCTGCGCCGACGCCCGCCCACAGGTACACCGGGAATATCAGGAACGGGACAGAGCAGAGTGACGCCCTCAACCTTCGACGGAAAGGTCCCGTGGAGCACCTATTTACGTCAGTTCGAGGCAGCCTGTTCAATAAACAACTGGAACAGCACGGAAAAGACTACAGCCCTCATTGTAGCGCTGAGAGGGGACGCCCTTAACGTCCTTCAGGCCATCCCGACTGGATCCCTGGACTACGCTTCCCTGATCGCCCATATGGAGTCCCGATATGGAGATAGCCATCTTCAGCAGGCCTATCAGATGCAGCTCCGGACCCGGGTACAAAAGAACGCGGAAACCCTGCAGGAGTTCGAGATGGACATCGCACGCCTCGTAAGGCTCGCCTACCCAACAGCGCCGGCCGACTTTCTGGAGCAGATAGCGACGCAGACTTTCACCGACGGGCTACGGGACTCGGACACTCAACAGGCGCTGCGTCTCGCGTGCAATAAGACCCTGGCAGATGCGCTGAGCCACGCACTTGAGTTCGAGACGGCAAAACAGGCATCCAGAATGCACGCGCGGGTGCGTCAAGTGGACGTCGACGAACCAGTAAAAACCAACGAGACCAAGCACCTGGCCGACGAATTAATGGAGGCGCTAAGCCGTTTCTTCGATAGTCGCGGTACCACCAGCAAAAACGTAGCCGAAGGACATCCGGAGAGGCGGCCCGGAAGAGGACTACCGACCTGCTGGACCTGCCGTAAGAGAGGCCACCTGAGCAAGGACTGCGGTGATCGCCGCCGCCAAGGGTTTCCGTCGGGACAGTCAGTCGTAGGGAAACCGCGCGGCCCAGGAAAGCAAGTATCAGCCAGCCTAGGGGGGCAAAGGTTGGCTTGTGGCAGTCGTCAAGTCCCGGCAGTCCAAGTTCGTGTGACGCAGTTACGGAGGGATAATAGCAGCCTGATGGTCGACGGAGTCGTCAACGGAGAGAGCCGGCCCATGCTAATCGACACGGGAGCATCGAGGACCATCGTCAGCCCCACCGTGATCCCGAAGTGGAGAGTTCAACACACACAAAGGAACCTCCAGCTAATAACCGCGACCGGAGAGACCGCACCGGTACATGGCGAAGCATCACTGGAGTTCGTCATTGGTCGACGGGCGATAAAGCATCCAGTGCTTGTGGCCGACGTATCAAATGAAGTGATCATTGGACTGGATTTCCTGGACCAGAACAACATCATCTTGGATCTGAGTACCAACACTCTGCACTTCGGAGGTGAGGAACTTGCTTTGCAACCTGCGCACGAGTCCATCACCGCACGTCGAGTAAGGCTGAGAAAAGACGTCATCGTTCCCGCCAGGACGGAGGTCAGCGCTGCCGTAATTGTCGACGGAACTGCTGAGGGAGTGGCGGCTGTCATCGAGCCAAAATATGAGGACATCCAGACAAAAGGATTGCTAGTTGCCAAGACTCTCATCAACACGACGTCTCGGCCGTACGTCCGCCTGTCCAACCTGAACGACTACGACATTACGGTTCACCGGGACACCAACCTAGGAGTCTGCGAGCCCGTTACCTGGATTGCCCGCATCACAGATACGACCGACGGACACCTGCAGACGGACAACCGAAGAAGACGCGCCCTGCCAGAAGAACTACAGAAGCTGTACAAAGGATCCCAGGACCATTTAGACGAAGAGCAATCACGCCAACTTCAGGACCTGCTACGCGAATTCCAGGATGTCTTCTCCGTGGGGAGCAAAGACTTCGGCAGGACAAGCTTGGTCCAGCACAGAATCGACGTTGGGGACAGCGCACCGATTAGGGAACCATTCCGACGTGTCCCGCTCGCCAAGCAAGCCAAAGTCGACCGGATGGTAGAAGAGATGAAGGAGCAAGGGGTGATCGAGCCATCACATAGTCCTTGGAGTTCTCCGGTCGCGCTTGTGAAGAAGAAGGACGGTTCCACCAGGTTCTGCGTGGACTACAGGCGGGTGAACGACGTCACGAAGAAGGACAGCTACCCTCTACCCCGGATCGACGACACGCTGGACACCATATCAGGGTCAAGATGGTTCTCCACCTTGGATTTGAAGAGTGGCTACTGGCAGGTGGAGGTCCACCCTAAGGACCGAGAGAAAACGGCGTTCTCTGTGGGCAGCGGGCTCTGGCAGTTCACCGTCATGCCATTCGGTCTGTGCAACGCCCCTGCGACCTTCGAAAGGCTAATGGAGTCCATTCTGAGGGGACTACATTGGAAGACCTGCCTGGTCTACCTAGACGACGTCATCGTTCTGGGGAGATGCTTCGAGGAGCACTACAGCAACCTGAAGGAGATCTTGATGAAGCTACGGGCTGCCCAGCTGAAGTTGAGCCCCAAGAAGTGTCAGCTCTTCCAGAAGCGGGTCCAGTACCTTGGGCATATCGTCTCCGAGGAAGGGGTGCGCACCGACCCAGGGAAGACCGCAGCTGTGAGGGAGTGGCCAGTTCCGAAGGACAAGTCCCAACTACGAAGCTTCCTGGGACTCTGCACTTATTACCGTCGCTTCGTGAGGGGATTCGCCGACATCGCCAAACCTTTACATCGACTGACTGAGAAGGACCAACTCTTCACGTGGACAGCAGAATGCCACAGTGCCTTCGAACAACTCAAGCAGGCTCTGTGCACCGCGCCTATTCTGGCCTACCCCAGACCTGGAACAAGGTTCATCGTCGATACCGATGCCAGCGACTTTGGCATAGGGGGAATCCTGTCGCAGGTAGTGGACGGCGAGGAGAGAGTAGTGGCCTACTTCAGCAAGGCCTTGTCAAAGCCAGAAAGGAACTACTGCGTCACCAGGATGGAGCTGCTCGCCATCGTGAAGACCATTGAACACTTCCACAAGTATCAGTACGGGCAAGAATTTCTCATCAGGACCGACCATGCATCCCTGCGGTGGCTCCTGAACTTCAAGCAGCCCGAGGGTCAACTCGCGCGGTGGTTAGAGAGGCTTCAACAGTACAACTTTGAGATTCAGCACAGGAAAGGCCAACTGCATTCTAACGCCGACGCCCTGTCACGAATTCCGTGCCCCGAAGACTGCACCTTCTGTGCCCGAAGGGAGGAGAACACCGGGATACAGTGCCGAAGGACTACCGTGGAACTACAAGGGAGCTGGAGCCGCGAATCTTTCACGCGGGCGCAAGCAGAAGATGATGACCTGGGACTGATAGCCGAATGGAAGAGGGCCTGTGTCCCCAGACCCGGGTGGAACATTGTGAGTGACTGCAGCCCAAAGTTTAAGTCTTACTGGGCGCAGTGGGACTCGCTGATTGTAAGGGATGGCCTCATCTGCCGTACCTGGGAGAGCACCGACGGGAAGACATCTCGGGAACAAGTCGTCGTTCCAAAGGCTATGACGGAGGAAGTCCTGAAGGAAGTTCATGGAGGATCATCTGGTGGACACCTAGGGATAAAGAAGACCCTGGAGAAGCTGAGAGAGCGGTTCTACTGGATCGGATGCCGAACAGACGTGGAGAACCACTGCGCGAGGTGCCACGATTGCGCAGCCAGCAAGGGCCCAGGACGAAGACGACGGGGTCCACTGAAAACCTACAACGTGGGCGGCCCCATGGAGAGAGTGGCCATCGATGTTGCTGGGCCATTCCCGTCAAGCGAGGCAGGGAACCGCTACATATTAGTCGTCAGCGACTACTTTACCAAATGGCCGGAGGCGTATGCGCTCCCTAACCAAGAAGCCGCGACGATTGCAGAGACTCTGGTGAAGGAATTCGTCAGCCGGTACGGAGTACCCCTGGAGCTGCACTCCGACCAAGGGAGGAACTTCGAGTCGCAGGTGTTCCAGAACCTATGCCAGCTGCTGGGAATCCGGAAGACAAGGACAACGCCACTACACCCTCAGTCTGACGGGATGGTAGAGCGATTCAATCGCACCATCGAGAACCATCTTCGAATAGTCGTCAGCGAGCACCAGAGGGATTGGGACAAACATCTTCCACTATTTCTCCTGGCCTACCGCGCCGCCGTGCATAAAGCCACCGGGTGCACACCAGCCCGGGCCATGTTTGGGAGGGAGCTCCGTCTACCTGTTGATCTTGCCTTTGGCCGACCTGGGAATGATCCGATCATGGTAAGCCAGTATTGTCAAGAACTGGTCGACCAACTGGAGGACGTGCACGTGTTCGCGAGGAGGAAACTGCGGATTGAGACCGACCGAATGAAGACCCGATACGACCAGCAGACGGATGCCGGCCGATTCCACGAGGACGACCTGGTCTGGCTCTTCAACCCATTACGGAAGAAAGGCCTGTCACCCAAACTGCAGAAGTCCTGGGAGGGCCCGTACCGAGTCGTGAAACGGATCAACGATGTCGACCACAGGATCCAGCGGAGCCCGAGGGCGAAGATGAAGATCGTGCATCGAGATCGCCTGGCAGCCTACGGACGGACACAGACGGACCAATGATTGATCGGGACGATCAGCCTTTTTAGGAAGGGGGTGGTGTTACGGCTGTGAGTTCGTTTCATCGCTCGCCGCATGAGTCAAAACTGCCCCAGGGCTGGACTGCTCTCCCTCAGTGTATTGCATGCGCGTTACGCAACGGACTGCGAAGTGAAAGGGATGGTCCAGAATCTTCGTGACACCACCAGCGAAGGAAATGTCGAGAAGCCGTGTGTCCTGGACGATTCTAGAATTTATTGAGTCACCAGCCTGCTATATAAGCGGCTTCAACTGTGAGGGGACCGAGTTTTCTGTGGGTGTGTGTTTTTGAGCGAATGCGACAGAAGTGTGGTGACGAAGTGCTGTGCGAGTTACGAAATCCAGTGACATTGTTTCTCCAGCTTGTGGACAGCGAAATAGCCTGCAGCAAGTGATCGTAAGTAATTGTGGTCGGTGAACATAAGGGAGAGGAACAGGTAGTTTCTGTCAAGGCCACCGTACTCATTAGGACGGATTAACTTCTGTGGTCTGTTGACAAGTGGAAGGGCCAAGAGCACTCAAGGAAGAGATTTGAGGAAACTGGAGTAAGGCTCCTAATTGCTTGTATTTGCTGATTAGTGTAATTTTCTGGCCACAATAAAGTTAATTATTTCTTTAAGCAGTAATTGGTGTTGTGCTTTGTACCCCACCGTAATCCAGTTAACAAAAGTGCCACTAGGGGGGTTGCACGTAACAATAATAGATTAACATGAAAAATTCTCTTGGCTGAACAATTTGCCGCGTAAATAATTATAGAATGGCTTCCTACTGACTTATGCCAGTGGCATAAAAAACCCTCGAAAAACACGTTACATATTCGCCTCGGATCATCGGATGATTTACCGTGACGACGGTCCATTATCCGATTATCCCAGACACGTTAATAAACCCCATCCAAAATACATATTACATAAATGAGATCACCCTAAATTACAGATATATACACTCATAATTTTTCTTCACGCACTTTGCGTCAAAGTTTGTTGTCACTATGGATTGCACTTTGCAACCAGTCCAATGTTTTACATATAGAATACTGTTCCACGGATATTTCCGCCTCTCAAATTTCTCTATGTTGGAGAAATAGACATAATTAATGTGTGAGCACTATGTATTTATGATGTCATATCACACGCATTGAAGGTGTTCTGATATATTTATATCACCATAGAACTTCCTAATTTGACTGGAGGTCCCTTCCTTATGGTGAAATTTAATCTCACTTAGCACTGAACACACGATCACACTATTGTGGCAGCGCCTCGTGACCATAATACTTGATCTCTCTTTATAGTAGATTAAATTAATATTGACTTCTGAAAAAAAAAACAGTAAATGCGCATTACATATAACACCAAATATTTCTGTGCCGTAATCGCCCTGTCTTGTTAAGTTCTCGTAGACCATATTCTACTTAATACTAGTTCTCAACACAGAAATAATACCATTGTACAAATTACCTTAAATTACACTTACAAATCTTACATGGCGAGGCCGTAAACAGAAATCACGTGTGCTGATATGTATGAGTTTCATGAAGGACTGTCTCGCATTCTGATGGCCCATCTTTTGCCTCGTGGACGCCTTAAGCAAAAATACCCTGTTCAAGCGCTCACCCATCTCTTGGAGGCAAATGGGAATTCACCAGCGCTACCAAATTCTGGCCTTGGTGTATCGAGACATTTTAGTGCTCAAGAGCATCCGACAATCCCGTCATATTTCCCTGTACCTTAAAAACTCTCATTTACTTACATACTACCCCCCTGTGTGACTTCTGATACGCCTGCCTGGAAGACCATCTCCTCCCACGCACCAAATACCACACTTACTCATCTGATAGGCTGGCTCGCCCGCTAAACACACTCACTTTATGACACATATTTTCGTAGACTATGAATATTATACGTCCCGTATAATCTGTTTCCCTTACTATCCTCCAGCACATATGCTGTTTTTCCAATACGTTTGGAAACTATAAATGGGCCCTCGTCACCTGCTTCCAACCTTGCCAGTGGCTCCCTTTAAATGAACGTCATCACGTTGCTCTAATAGCATATTTCTCAGTATCTGTAACGATGCCCTGTTGCTACTGTCCACACATGCTAACCCTACTTCCTTCTGGTGTAACACCTCTACTCGACACTCTATGACCTAAAAATGTCACTTCTGACTGACAGAATGACGACTTAGACAGCTTCAAAGTGAACCCTGCCTGATCTAACTCCTGAAAAACTATATCTAAATGACGTAGATGCTCCTCAAAACTGCGTGAACTAATTACCATATCATCAATGTGAATGGTTACAAACTCTCCTGTGTCATCCCCTAATGCGATGTTTAAAGCCCTAATTAAAGCTGCTGAACTACTCTTTAACCCATAAGGTGTTCTACAAAATTGATAAAGGTTATATTTATGACTAAAAGCTGTAAATGGTCTATCTTCCTACATAAGTGGCACTTGCCAAAAACTGGAACTCAAATCTACACAAGTGAAATACTTCTTCCCCTCAAATGTTTGCATTAATTCCTCTATTGAACTAGATTTCAGCTGATCTGAACTAATTCTACTGTTAACCAAACGAGCGTCTAAACAAATACGAACCGTGCCGTCGGTCTTGGGTACCGTGATCAAAGAATTAACATATGGACTGTTAGAGTGCTCAATAATCCCATCTTCAAGCATCTGATTAATTTGTGCCTCAACTGCACTCTGATAAGCGAAAGGTACAGGATATCTATGTCCTGTGAATACAGACCTATCAATAACGTTCAATGAATGTGTATAGCAATTGGCCATACCAATGCGATCCTCAAAAACACTCCTATTACACAATAACACATCATAGAGCCGAACACACTGTTCATCCTCTATACTTCCCTTAAATGCAGCATCACGTAACGAGTCCTTTAGACTACCGTTCGTAATCACACTGCCCACAAAACATGGAGAACCCCGCTCTACGGCTGGCGATATCTCATTTAAAGTACAAATCACACCTACATAACTCTACTCTGAATATGGTCATTGAACGCTACTTCTACTTCAGAATCTCCCCATTTAAATTTCAAACTCCCTACATCATAACATAAGTTACCAGACACTCTACTTAGCCACTCTGAACCCAAGATAACACTGAATACTAAATTTGGAATTACAAGGCAAATCTGCTTCTCTACATGATTATTAATTTTAATGTCTACTAAAACTTGCTTAGAAATTACTTTAGACCTCTTTCCAACAGCTGTGATAACAAAAGTGCTTTTAATTGGCATCTCCTCAAAATTTACTCCAGTTCCTTTCATTTTATCATAAAATGCACTACTTATGCAACTATTCATACAACCACTATCAATTAAAACATCTGTGTACGCCTCGGACACGTTAAATTTAACTATGGGGCTCTTACTAACCACTTCCTGAATAATACCTTCATCATTTAGTTCATGTAATAATTCATTTCTCACATTTAGGTCATAGGGTTCCTGTATAATTGTATGGACAGGGCATGCTACAGACTGAGATTCTGACCTTACTTCGCAGCCTGGTTCGCGTTTAAAGAACCGCTACAGCTGGCCGTAGTACTACTAACTACTGAACTGGTCTGGTTGTTCTGGGCTGTGTTGTCATTGTTTGGCTGTATATTACTACCACTAGGCTGTCCTCTTCCTTGACCCCTATTCTGGTTGTAATTATTGTCATTATAATTTCTCCCTTCATTTCCCCTGAAATCATTGTTTCTCCCTTGATTTCCCCTGTAATCATTGTTCCTCCCTTGATTTCCCCTGAAATCATTATTCCTCCCTTGATACTGATTACCATAGCCATTTCCTCTGTTCTGATTTAGCTGATTACTATTATTTCTATTTTGAGCGTTGGCCCCTTCGCCACCGTTCCCTTGAACTTCTTGATGCCTGGCTTCATTAGGCCTATTATTATTATTACCCTGGTTCCGATTGAAATTGTCCTCATAACCCCCTATCCCTAGTGCATCAAATGTGCTTAACAAATTTTCTACTTGTGATATTGTCTTTACATTCTGGATACAAGCAGCCTCCTTGATCCTATAGGGAAAGTGCCTAAGTAGCAACCTCACCACATCACTTTCCTCCTTCAAGCCATCCAGATATTTACACACTAATACCTGCCCTAAAAAGTATTCGGTCATGGTGGAGCTTCCTTTAGGGTTATATTTACCACACACTACTCCCTCACGATGCTGCGACTGAATGACCTCATTCCAGAACTTTTCACAGAATTTCATTTTAAAATCATTAATATCAGTAAACTTGTCTCTGTAGACAGCAAACCAATTCCTCGTTTCCCCCACAAACACTTGTTCTAAAATGTCAACTACCTGGCACCACTCAATACTACCATTTTCCAACTTCTCCCCGAATTTATTTTCTATAGTGTTCATGAACTCCATTGGGCACCCCTGTCGATTGCTGAACTTACCCAGTTCTACCTCCCTGTGTGTGCTATTCACAAAAACTGGCTTATTCTGACTATTTTCTTGCCTAATCCTAGCTTTTAATTTTAATTCTAATTCTGCGATTTTCTCCTCAGCCTTCCTCTCAATACTGTTTACTGTTAATTTAATGTTTCCTTCTGATTCTTCTACTTTATCATATAGCTTTGCTTGTTTCTCCTCAATCTTGCTAATGCTCTCTCTATTACTCTCTCTTAAATCATTTACTTCTGCAACTATTTGCGAGTGGACTTTCTCAATTCTACCCCCCAGCTGTTCCTTAACCTCTTTAGTAGCTAGCTGGGGCCGATAACCTCGATGTTAGGCCCCTTAAAACAACAATTATCATCATCATCATCATCTTTAGTAGCTACCTGAATTTTGTCAATTTCTCCCCCCAATTGCTTTTTGACCTGCTGTGTTTCCAGTTGCACTAGTTCTTTTAAATTTTCAGCCTGTGTGCTGATTCTAATTTCCAACTCCTCCTGTACTTTTCCTAATTTCTTGTCTACATCTGCAATGATCTCTTTAACCTTCTCTTCCATTACTCCTCTGATTTCTACTCTAATCTGTTCCATTTTCACACTAATTTCCTTACTGTTTTGTTCTAATTTAGCATTTAAAGTTTCAGTACTCTCTCTATTTTCCCTACTGTTTTGTTCTAGTTTAGCGTTGTTTTGTTCTAGTTTAGCGTTGTTTTGTTCCAGTTTTGCATTTAAAGCGTCTGTACTTTCTTTATTTTCCCTACTGTTCTAATTTGGCGTTTAAACTATCGCTCAATTCCCTATTGCTCTCTTTATTTTCCCTACTGTTTTGTTCTAATCTTGCATTATTCTGTTCTAATTTTGCATTTAAGGCATCACTACTAACTTTGTTCTGATACATAAACTCGAGAAGTAAAGTTTTTAATTCTGGTTGGCCGCCTACACTCCCTGTTTCAGTATCGGGATTTACCTCCGCTACCCCGGTACTACCATCACTCGACATACTGCTCGTATCATCACTCTCCCGTTGATGACCACTACGTAACCTCATCTGTCTTTCTTTCTCATCCCCCATACTGATATACACTGATACAGACAAATAACCCCCAAAATACAGGCACAGAAATATATACCCTTCTCCTTCCACAAATGTTATTAGGTTTTCAGCCCCAAGTTGTCGGCGACAAATGTAATGGTTTCCTTTGCCCTCACGTTGAGCGACAAGCGTAACGTTAATTATTGCCCCATCTGTTGGTAGCGACAAATGTAGCAGTTTCGCTGCCCCTAACTGTTGGGTGATAAATGTAACTGTTTACCTTTGCCAAAGCTATGTTGTTTTAATGGGCGCCAAGACCTCAATGCAATGCTGAAATCTAAATTTGTATTTAACAACGTCTAGCTCTGGCAGAACACCTTCAAGAATCTTTTCACTCAGATCGTGGTATGATTTGATCATTAACCCAACAAACAATTGTATCAGGAGAAGGAATTGGTCTATATCTAATGCTACCTACTGAAAGCAAAGATTGCATTGTAAAAGAAATGAATTTACTATATAAAACAAGTATAGCAAAATTAATAATAATAAGTATAAAATTTAAATTGGAGCGTTGCGATTTTAATATTACCGATAGAAAATTACGTGAAAACGGAGTTTGATAAATTGATTTTACTCTTATTTCCAAGCTATGAAGTTACTGAAATATGAAATGTAAAACAACGAGAAATGAGAGATTGCGTATTTCTGCGTCATTTGCGCTTACCACTGGAAATTGCCAAAGCATTTCCCTCGTACTTGATGATGCTGTGTGCTTCCCACAGTCTCCTGGACGTCGTCATCTCCGTCGAAATTTGATGATATTCTGGTAGATTAGATAATTCTATGGTCCGTACATCGGACCCAAACACTCGTATAACCACACTGGTTAAGTTTTACAAAAGTTAGTCGTCCACTCCACGGAACATCGGAGCGACTCCCGCGTCCAACCGTACTGCTTTCGTCTTACACAGAATGTCTCACAGAATGTCCTTTTTCCACGCCGGGCCGAACGATATATCCCCACGTTGGCTCCCCACTCCAGTCTCAACTTCCAGCTTACGTGGTCTCCATTGATTGGCTGAGCACGCCGCTACTTCCCCTCCTCTGGTTCATTACACACGGCGGGAGGGAGAAGTCGTTTTCCGTTCCAACAATTCGCCTTTTCTTGACGATGCGACCCAGCCTAGCGTAATACTTCCTGACAAGATTAAGCTTGTACTTGAAATCCCAGTGAGTCATCTCTCTCAAATACCCTAACTGACAAAAACTCCGTAAAATTCCGTAATCAGATAATTTTCTATGATATCGTCGTTCGTAATAATTTGCATGATAGCGTTTTCTAAGACATAGAAAACCTATCTGAATGCTAATAATTTTTATAAAATGCTCCGAAAATATCTAAATAATAATTATAATAAATTAATAATAATAATAATAAATTAACATGAAAAATTCTCTTGGCTGAACAATTTGCCGCGTAAGTAATTATAGAATGGCTTCCTACTGACTTATGCCAGTGGCATAAAACCCCTCGAAAAACACGTTACATGGTGTAGGGCTACAGCTGTTCGACCAGTACCACATCGGATTCTGTTGAGCCTTGACCAAACTGCCCGAGGAAGATTAAAAACAGCAAGTCTTGTGGTGGGGTCACTGATTTGAAGTAGGCCGCGAGGTGTGGAGTTTCGCCATTCATCTCTCCAGGCATTTCGGAGGTTGAACTCAGTGGACGAAAGATCAATAGCTGTTTTGCATGCTGGCTTTCGGGATTTCAACCTCTTTGTAGAGAGCTGTATGACATCCTGATGAATAGGAAGCTCAGCATTTTCTTTGATCCTGTACCACAAGCGAACAAGAGCTTGCTGTCTCCTTATAATTATACTTTTCAAACTAATTTATAATTCTTTTTTTTTTTCAGTGCAGCTATGACCTCCCTTGACCATTTAGCAAGTTTAGATTTCAGTGAAATAATAGAAGACTTCAGCCGAAAAAGAAAGTGGCAAACTAATATTTTGATATTTCATAGTTAACATAATCTTCTTCAAGGGGACTTAAAGGTTTCTTTCATATTATCAAAAACAAGAAGTTCCGTGACGAACTAAAGAGCCTACTTTTCATGCCAAATATTATTCTACTGTATATGAACCTATCTAGAATAATGACGAAATTAAGTTGGTAATACCGAAATGTCTAATTAGTTCGAAATATTCCTGGTATACTGTAGCCTAATAGAGCACTACAGTTGGCAGCTCTGGTGACTGAATATATTCTTAGTTCCATCTCTTAAGGTACAGAATACAACATTTGGTTGTAGTCCAATGGACGTTACATGCAGTTAGACATTGGATCTATCAGCACGCGTAAAAACATGTTGGTAGAACTGAGGTATATAAGTTACTCCAAATTAATCTAAAATGTCAGGTACTATACGTGTGCATAGTTTAAAGCTGTCGGCTTGCATAATTTCAGATATATTGGTATTTGGATGAAGAAAATAGAGAGAGCAATTATTAACAGTTGGCATCCCTGGTGGCTCTTAAGAATACACTCAGTCATATCTGTTTATGTACACATATTACATACAAAGTTTGGTTCAAATCCAATTAATAGTGTAGAAGTTATGTGCATTTAAAAATTGGACCTATCAGAAGGCTTAAAATTACTTTGGCAACACTGTCATGTATGGCCTCCTGGAAATTGAACTGAAATAGTAATACCGGTACCTACATGTGTGCCAATTTTGGAATAGCTCCCAGGCATACGTTCCATGATATCCAACATGGAGCTGAAATTCCTAGTGCGTTTTTTCAGCAGTTGGTAGCACTGACATCATTTTCAAATATGGGCTTGAGATATTCCTGTATACATCTTTATTCATACTAAATTTGGTTTCGATTGCTGCAGCCGTTTAGGAGTTGAAAGGGGGGGGGGGGCACAGACAGACAGACAGACAGACAGACAGAAGGACAGACAGACGGACAGACAGACAGACAGACACACATTTTCCCGGATCGATCTCATAAGTCTACTTTTTCCTCAATTTTGCAAAATGTGAAAAGTAGGCTAAAAATCCTCTCAGCACGCCGGAAGGCGGAGGTAGATTTCATCGGGCAAACTAGGGGATAGGCTATAAATGGTAAAATATGCAGGTTTTCGTGTAAGGGTCAGACCTAACTTAATGAAAATGAAAATCCACAGCCTGCTTCCAGTCTCCGACCGGGTCAGGAATGGAATGAATGAAGCCCCCATCTAGCGGCGAGGATATGAACTGTGCCGGCTGCCGAGGCCTGACGCACTCCTCTCAGACCTAACTTAATGCGAGAAAGTATTTTACTATAGGAGCTTAATTAACTTCTTTCTTCGTCTTTCTATGCACATTTTTAACATTTTATTGTCTTAAGGGGACGGTAACCTTCTTGTCATTAGGGGTCCATTTTAGCCTATTTTCATTTATGATAAAATAGGCTTATGAGATCACCTTTGGTCCGTGTGTCTGTCTATGCGTATGTGTGTGATTCGTGTGTGTGTGTGTCTCCCCCTAATAAAATCTAAACGGCTGAAGCGATTTCAATGAAACTCGGTAAGTTCATAGCACTATTCCGGACGACCCCGACCGTACCCTTCAAATTTGATTACGTCTCATCATTCCAACATGGCGGCCGTGCGAATTATTTCACCAGCATTCAATATCTCCGAACTATTACCGATATCACCCTGGAATTTTGTACGGTGATAAAGGGAATACTAGAAGTTCACCTATGTGACTTTTGAAAACCTGGTAACTACGAAACCAACATGGTGGCCAAGCGAAGTAGCGACTTTTAAATAGACTTTTATTGCGATTTAACCAACCAAACGCAATGAAACTTGGTACAGTATATGTTTATACACATTGTAATGTACCGACATCTAACTTCGTTCTATTATTTACATAACTTCAAGATGGTGGCTGTGCGAAATATTTATGAAACTATCACCGGTATCACCCTGAAATTTTGCACGGAGATAAAGGACTCTACTGGAAGTTCATCTATGAGACTTTCAAAAATCGGTTAACTACAAAAGTAACATGGCAGCCAAGCGAAATTGGAAGTTTTAAACAGACTTTTCTCGCGAATTAATTATCCAAACGCAATGAAACTTGGTACAGCGAATGTTTATACACATTGTAATGCACTGGTATCTATTTAAGTTCAATTGTTTACATAACCTCAAGATGGCGGCTGTGCGAATTTTAAAATTAAGTTTTTATTTCTTGTGTCGTAATCATGCGATCGAAGTGAAAGTTTGAATAAAGAACCTACGCAATAATTTTCCTTTAATGGTACATGACTCTATGGCCTATACATATAACAATCCAACATGGCGACCATTCGAAATATTTAGACGATTCTCAATATCTACGAATCTATTACAGCAATCAAACTGATTTTTTTAATGTTCATAGGTGCTATGGACATAAGTTCACCTATAGGACTTTCAATAACCTGGTGATCACAAATCCAACATGGCGGCGACGCGAATTATACATATTCACATGGACGTTACTCGCAATTTAACCATCTGAATGCAGTGAAACTTGGTACAGTAAATCCTTATACAAATGTTAATCCACTGGCATCTAAATTACTTCAATTGTCTCCATAACCACAAGATGGCAGCTGTGCGAAAATGTAAAATCTTGTTTTTACTTCTTGTGTCCTAGTCATGTGATTGAAGTTTGAATGCTACACGTACACAATAATCTTCATGTAACAGTACATAACTCTAAGACCTACATATATAAAAATCCAACATGGCGTTCATCCGCAATATTTAGTCGGTTCTCAATATCTACGAATCTATTACAGCAATCAAACTGAAATTTTGTATGTTGATAGTGGCAGTTAACATAAGTAGGATATATGAAAATAGGATTTAGTTCCTCACGGAACTATTTGTTTAGCCAATTTTCATATATTCTACTTATGTTAATTGCCACTGTGAACATACAAAATTATTGTGTACGTGTAGTATTCAACCTTCAATCGCATAATTAGGATACAAGAAGTAAAAACGAGATTTTAATATTTCGCACAGCTGCCATCTTGTGGTTATGGAAACAATTGAAATAAATTAGATGCTAGTGGATTAACAATTGTATAAGGATTTACTGTACCAAGTGTCACTGCACTCGGATGGTTAAATTGCGAGAAACGTTCATGTGGATATTTATACTTCGCATCACCACCGTGTTGGATTTGTGATCACCAGGTTATTGAAAGTCCTATAGGTGAACTTATGTCCATAGCACCTATGACCATTAAAAAATTCAGTTTGATTGCTGTAATAGATTCGTAGATATTGATATCCGTCGAAATATTTCGGATGGTCGCCATGTTGTATTGTTATATGAATATGCCATAGAGTCATGTACCATTAAAGGAAAATTATTACGTAGGTTCTTTATTGAAACTTTCACTTCGATCGCACGATTACGACACAAGAAATAAAAACTTAATTTTAAAATACGCACAGCCGCCATCTTGAGGTTATGTAAACAATTGAACTAAATTAAATACCAGTGCATTACAATGTGTATAAACATTTGCTGTACCAAGTTTCATTGCGTTTGGATTATTAAATCACGAGAAAAGTCTATTTAAAATTTTCAACTTCGATTGGCCGCCATGTTCGTTTTGTAGTTAACCGGTCTTTAAAAGTCTTATAGATGAACTTCCAGCAGTGCGCTTTATCTCCGTACAAACTTTCAGGGTGATACCCGTAATAGTTTCAGAGATTTAGAATGCCGGTGAAATATTTCGCACAGCCGCCATGTTGAAGCTATATAAACAATTGAACGAAGTTAGATGTCGGTGCATTACAATGTGTATAAACATATACTGTACCAAGTTTTATTGCGTTTGGTTGGTTAAATCGCGAGAAACGTCCATTTAAAAGTCGCAACTTCGCTTGGCCGCCATGTTGGTTTTGTAGTTACCAGGTTTTCAAAAGTCACATGGGTGAACTTCTAGTAGTTATCACCGTAGAAAATTCCAGGATGATATCGGTAATAGTTTAGAAGATATTAAATGCAGGTGAAATACTTCGCACAGCCGCCATGTTGGATTGGTGAGACGTAACAAAATTTGGAGGGCACGGTCGGGGTCGTCCGGAATAGCTATGAACTTACCGAATTTTATTGAAATCGCTCCAGCCGTTTAGAAGTTATTGGGACACACACACACACAGACTGACACACGGACAAAAGGTGATCTCATAAGCCTATTATTTCTTAAATGAAAAGGCTAAACTAGGCTTATGGGATCACCTTTTGTCCGTATGTGTGTATGCGTCCGCCTAATAAATTCTAAATGGCTGGAGCGAATTCAATGAAACTCAGTGAGGTCATAGCACCATTTTGGCCGACCACGACCGTGCCCTTCAAATTATGTTACGTCTCACCAATCCAAAATGGCGGCTGTGCGAAATATTTCACCGGCATTCTATATCTCCGAAACTATTGCTGATATTACCCTGAAATTTTGTACGGTGATAATAATTGTTGTTTTAAGGGGCCTAACATCGAGGTTATCGGCCCTTTTGTACGGTGATAAAGTGTACTACTAAAAGGTCACCTATGAGACTTTCAAAAATCTGTTAACTACAAAAAGAACATGGCGGCCAAGCGAAATTTGTACTTTTAAATAGACATTTCTCGCGATTTAACCATCCAAACGCAATGAAACTTGGTACAGCAAATGTTTAAACACATTGTAATTCACTGGCATCTAATTTTGTTCAATTGTTTACATAACCTCAAGATGGCGGCTGTGCGAAATATTTCACCGGAATTCTATATCTCCGAAACTATTACAGATATCACCCTGAAATTTGTACGGTGATAAAGGGCACTACTACAAGTTCATCCGTGTAACTTTCAAAAACCTGTTAACTATAAACTATAAAACATGGCGGTCAAGCGAAGTTGAAACATTTTAATAGAAAATGAAAATGAATAAATGTGTGTGTAGATGTGTGTGTGTGTGGGTGCGTCCGTGTGTGTGTCCCTCCCTAATAACTTCGAAACGGCAACAGTGATTTCAATGAAACTCGGTAAGATCATAGTACTATTTTGGCTGACGTCGACCATGCCCTTCAAAGTTTATTACGTCTAACCAATCCAACATGGCAGCTGTGCGAAATATTTCACTGGCATACTATATCTCCGAAACTATTACTGATATCACCCTGAAACGTTGTAGTACGGTGATAAAGGGCACTACTAGAAGTTTACCCATGGGACACTCAAATACCTGTTTAACTACAAAGCGAACAAGGCAATGGCGGTTAAGCGATGTTGAATCTTTTAAATAGACATTTCTCGCGATTTAACCATCCAAACGCAATGAAACTTGGTACAGCAAATGCTTATACACATTGTAATGCCTTGGCATCTAATTTAGTTCAATTGTCTACATAACCTCAAGATGGCGTCTTTGCGAAATATTTCACCGACATTCAATATCTCCGAAACTATTACTGATACCACCCTGAAATTTTGTACCGTGATAAAAGGTACTACTGGAAGTTCAGCTATGAGACTTCCAAACACCTGTAAAATACAAAACGAACATGGCGGCCAAGCGAAGGTGAAACATTTTAATAGACTTGTCTCGCAATTTAACCATCTGAGCGCAGTGAAATATGGTACAGTAAATTTTTATACACATTGTAATGCACTGGCATCTAATTAAGTTCAATTGTTCACTTAACATCAAGATGGCGGCTGTGTGCATTTTTCTTGTCTATTAATCATGCAATCGAAGTGAACTTTTGAATAATGATCCTACGCAAAGATCGACATCCAATAGTACATTACTCTATGGCCTACATGGTCTATATAAAATCCAACATGGTGACCATCCGAAATATTTAGACGGTTCTCAATATCTATTAATCTATGATATCAATCAAACTGAAATTTTATATGTTAATAGAGGCTATAAACATAAGTTCACCTATGGGACTTTCAATTACCTGGTGAGGACAAATCCAACATGGCGGCGACATGAAATATAAATATTAAAATGGATGTTTCTTGCGATTTAACCATCAGTGCGCAGTAAAACTTGGTACGGTAAATGCGTATACAAATTTTAGTCCACTGGCAACTAAATTATTTCAATTGTTTTCATAACCACAAGAAGGCTGCTGTGCGAAATTTTAAAATCTGTTTTTCATTTCTTGTGTCCTAATCATGGGATTGAAGTTTGAATACTACACCTACACAATAATATTGAAGTAATAGTCTACATGACTCTATGACCTACATATAAATATCCTACATGGTAACCATCCGAAATATTTAGACGGTTCTGAATATCTATTTATCTATGACAGCAATCAAAATGATATTTTTTATGTGTATAGAGGCTATAAACATAAGTTCACCTATGGGACGTTCAATAACCTGATGAGCACAAATCCAAAATGGCGGTGACGCGAAATTTAAATATTCAAATGGACGTTTCTGGCGATTTATCCATCAGAGCGCAGTACGGTATATGCGTACATACATTTTAATTCACTGGCATCTAATTCATTTAAATTATTTGAATAACCGCAAGATGGTGGCTGAGCGAAATTTTAAAATCTCGTTTTCATTTCTTGTGTCCTAATCATGCGATTGAAGTTTGAATAAAACACCTACACAATAATTTTCATGTAATAGTACATAACAATAATCTTCATACCTCTAAGGCCTATACTGTATATAAAAACCATCATGGTGGTGACCATCCGAAATATTTAGACGGTTCCCAATATCTACGAATCTATTACAGCAATCAAACTGAAAATTTGTATGTTGATAGAGGCAATTAATATACGTAGGATATATGAAAATAGTCTATTTAGGACCTCACAGAACTACTTGTTTCCTATACGCTTGGTCATTTGGAAGCTCCCACTTTCATTTCTGGTAAAACCCTGCATATACCATACATTTGGACACAATCTATACTAAGATAATAAAGCTGAAGGGTTTGTTTGTCTGTGTGTTTAAACGCGCTAATCTCTGGAACTATCAGTCGGATTCGAAAAATTATTTTTGTTTGTGATAACCAGATTCAAGAGGAATAGTTTAGGCCATGTAGCATTAGGCTACACCTCTCTGGTAACCTTAAAGATTGATTTTTGTTCAGTAAGTCGGCAATGCGGGCAGCATCACGTCGCCCCTACCAGTGTTCTGGTGCAGAATTGCGAGCTGCTTATAAATTGCAGTCAGGGGGAGTAATTAGTGCAAAAAGATTTCTTAAGTCCCTTAAAACAGTTATCATCATGACAATAGCATGCCTCTGTATAAGGGCGATGGTGTTGGTGCAGTATACTGAGGTTATCAGCTGCAATAAGTGTTGGTGTTTCCGATCCTTATCCTTGAGTGCTCCAGTTCTGTAGTAGTATTCATTATCTTATATATAAAAGTGAAAGTCTGTATGTATGTATGTGGGTATGTATGTGGATCTGTTCCGTATACAAATCTACACCGTTCCACCAATCTCAACCGAATTTTGCATACACATAGTTTAGGACCCAGAAGAAACCGCTGGCTACATGAATTTTCGATAGTCTTTCTCATTCTTCTGATTTCGACCCTTTTGCACTCCAGCACATGCTAATCTTATATATAAAAGTGAAAGTCTGTATGTATGTATGTGGGTATGTATGTGGATCTGTTTCGTATACAAATCTACACCGTTCCACCAATCTCAACCGAATTTTGCATACACATAGTTTAGGACCCAGAAGAAACCGCTGGCTACATGAATTTTCGATAGTCTTTCTCATTCTTCTGATTTCGACCCTTTTGCACTCCAGCACATGCTAATCAAATCATAAAATATACTCATGAAGGAATGGCAAGGCGGATAGTTTCCATGGCAACATAGCTCAAGTCGAGACACGGCCGACTGGATGTCATTTGCGCTCTGCACTACCGGTATAGAAAATGAGGATCTTTACTTGAAATCACGTTAGTTACTCAACTTCTCACACAGCACTGTCAACCGAGTTTAGCATAACAAAGACTTGACATCAAACCCGGCCGAAGCCGTCGGATTTTTTAAGAGCGTTAAAAATCCCTCAGTATGCCTTCCTTCGGAGGGGAAGTAAAGCCGGCGGTCCCATGTCATAGATTTATGGCATGTTAAAGATCTTTCCACTAATTACACCTGTGTGAAACTAAATTGGATAGGTTAAGGATGTAAACAACGCTCTTAGGTTGCTACGTTCGTTGCCAAGAGCCGACTGCGGTGGCGTCTAGTAGCTAGTTCTGAACTAGGCCTAGTAGTCGTTGACGGTGGCGTTTGGCGGCAAAAGTAGGAACTATTTGAAAATTCAAAGTTGCAGTCTCTACTTGAATTAAAAAACAGATACACACACTAATACAGTCATCACAATTAACACCGGTTATCAGACAGATTCTACACACACCCAAAGTACACGGGGCTACATGACCGCGTTGTCGCAGCCCCTAAACTAAGGAACCAACCAACCAAAGACTTGACACTATCTTCTACTATATATTTGTCAAATACCACTCACTCACTCATTCATTCATCACGAAATCTCAGAAACCATCAAACGGATTGGAATGAAATTTGGTATGCAGCTTCCCCAAGGGCCGCAAATGCCCACTAAGAGAGGATTTTTGGATATTCTGGTTCTAAAGGGGTGTTAAGGGGGTAGACCTGCATTTCATTGAACAGCAATATCTCCCGATTGGTTTCATTTATCATTTATCATTTATCATAAATCCAATTTAAGGGGCCCATGGGGAGGGGTGAAATTCTGGAGGGGGGGGGGGGAGAAACAGGAAAGAAAGTGTCCTAACTGATTGACTGACTGACTCACTCTTCAAACTCAGGGGGAAAAACTGCTTTAAAGTAAGTAAATAGCTGTTCGACAGTTTTTTTTTCATAAATCAAATTTCAGGGGTTCATGGGGAGGGGTGAAATTCTGAAAAAAGAAAATTGAAAGAAAATGTCCTGACTCACTCACTCACTCATCATCGCCCAGCCAAAATTATTGAAGTTAGAAACATGACAGTTTGGGGATATGTTCATTGTATTTCAAAACAGTCTACTAAGGGAGGATTTTCGGATATTCAGGTTCTAAAGGGGTCTTAATGGGGTTAAACCTGCATTTCATTGAATAACAATATCTCCCGATTGGTTTCATTGGGGGATGTGATACACGGCATATGAACTCTTCATTAAAAAGTAAGACAAGTGTCTGAGGGTTTTTCGATGAGGTGTATATCATGAGGTGAAAGGGGTGAAAAGTAGGGATTGAAAGATTCCTAACGGAGCGTATATGTCTTAAACGACATAGGCGAGGAGTTTGAAACTCAGCGGGAAAAAATCAGCATAAAAATAAGTAAATATGTGTTTGACCGTTTTTTCATAAATCCAATTTAAGAGGCCCATGGGGAGGGGTGAAATTCTGGGGGGGGGGGGCAGGAAAGAAAATGTCCTAACTGATTGACTGACTGACTCACTCATCAAACTCAGGGGAAAAAAACTGCTTTAAAGTAAGTAAATAGCTGTTCGACATTTTTTATCAATCAAATTGAAGGGGTTCATCGGGAGGGGTGAAATTCTGAAGGGGAAAAAAATGAAAGAAAATGTCCTGACTCATTCACTCACTCATCATAGCCCAGCCAAAAATATTGAAGTTGGAAAAATTGTATTTTGGGGATATGTTCGTTGTATGTCAAAACCGTACGCTAAGGGAGGATTTTTGGATATTCAGGCTCTAAAGGGGTCTTAAGGGGATTAAACCTGAATTTCATTGAATAACAATATATCACGAGTGGTTTCATTTGTGGATGTGATACTCGGCATATAAACTAATCATTAAAAATAAGCAGACATGTGTCTAAGGGTTTTTCGATGTGGTGTATTATTAGGAGGTGAAAGGGGTGAAAAGTGGGGGTTGAAGGATTCCTAACGGAGCGGGTAGGCCTATCTCTTAAACGACATAGGCGAGAAATTTGAAACGCAGCGAAAAAACATCAGCTAAAAAGATAAGTAAATCGGTGTTCGACCGTTTTTTCATAAATTAATTTAAGGGGCCAATGGAGTGGGGTGAAATTCTGGGGGGGAAAAGGAGAGAAAGCGTCCTAACTGACTAACTCACTCACTCACCAAACTCAGGGGAAAAAGACAGCATTAAAAATAAGTTAATAGGTGTTCAAGAGTTTTTTCATCAATCCAATTTAAGGGGCACATGGGGAGGGGTGAAATTCTGGTAAAAATAATTGAAAGAAAATGTCCTGTCTGACTAACTCACTCATCACGCCCAGCGAAAACTATTAAAGTTGGAAAAATGAAATTTTGGGAATATGTTCGCTGTATGTCGAAAACGTCAACTAAGGAATGATTTTTGTTTATTCGGGTTTTAAAAAGATGTTAAGGGGGTAAACGTGCATGTCATTGAATAACGATATGTCATGAGTTGTTTCTTAGGGGATGTGATATTCGGTATATAAACTAATCATTAAAAATAATCAGACATATGTCTAAGGGTTTATCGATGTGGTGTATATTATGAGGTGATAGGGGTGAAAATTGGGGGTTGAGGGATTCTTGACGGAGCGTGTATCTCTTAAAGGACATAGGCGAGAAGTTTGAAATTCGGCGGAAAAAGAACAGCTTAAAATACAAGTAAATAGGTGTTCGACTGTTTTTTTTTTCATAAATCCAATTTAAGGGGCCCTTGGAGAGAGGTGAAATTCCGGGGGGGGGAAAAAACAGGAAAGAAAGTGTCCTAAGTGATTGACTCACTTACTCACTCATCAAACTCAGGGGGAAAACAGCTTTAAATAAGTAAATAGGTGTTCGACCTTTTGTTTCATAAATCCAATTTAAGGGGTTCATGGGGAGGGGTGAAATTATCAAAAATAAATGAAAGGAAATGTCCTGACTGACTCACTCACTCATCATAGCCCAGCCAAAATTATTAAAGTTAGAAACATGAAATTTTGGGGATATGTTCGTTGTATGTCGAAAACGTCCACTAAGGAAAGAGTTTTGAATATTCAGGTTCTAAATAGGTGTTAAGGGGGGTAAACGTGCATTTCATTGAATAACAATATCTCACGAGTGGTTTCATTTGGGGATGTGATACTTGGCATATATACTAATCATTAAAAATAAGCTGACACATGTCTAATGGTTTTTCGATGTAGTGTATATTATGAGGTGAAAGGGATGAAAAGTGGGGGTTGAAAGATTCCTAACGGACCGTGTATCTCTTAAACGACATAGGCGAGGAGTTTGAAACTCGGAGGAAATCAATCAGCTTAAAAATAAATAAATAAATAAATAAATAAATAAATAAATAAAATATGTGTTCGACCGTTTTTTCATAAATCCAATTTAAGGGGCCTATGGGGAGGGGTGAAATTCTGTAAGAAAAACGTCCCCTAAGGAAGGATTTTTGGATGTTCACTCTCATCGACCAACCCAAACGATTAAAGTTAGAAGAATGATATTTTGGGGATATGTTTGTTGTGTGTCGAAAACGTCTACCAAGGAGGGATTTTTGGATATTCAGGTTCTAAAGGGGTGTTAATGGGGATAAACCTGCATTTCATTGAATAACAATATGACACGACTATGACGCGAGCGAAGCGAGGCTAAAAATGAGACGATGTGCGTCTTTGTATTACTCAATCACGCAAGTACCACTGGTCCGATTTACATGAATTTCACATGGAAGTAGCTGATTTACCTGGTTAACATATAGGTTACTTTTGATTTCAATACTTTGTACTATTTAAAGATGGCGACCATTTTAGTGACTTCACTACACCCTTTGGTTTAAAACTTTCATATTTCCATTTCAAATACAAAGAGAACGCTAAGAAATAGCAAACTTTTGATGGTTTATTATTTATTTATCGTATGGCTTTTAGTGCCGGGAGTGTCCGAGGACATGTTCGGCTCGCCTGAATCTGTAGCTGCTTCCAGCGGATACCCTAAAGGGTGAGCTACAAGTTCCGTTTAATTTCAAGTAGTTCCAACTTTCGCCACCAGATATCAATGATACATTGTGGTGAACGTTGGAACTTTGATAGAGCGTATATACGAGGTTAAAAATTACATTTTCTATCCGAAAGGTATCTCCAACCGTTAGCGAGTAAAACCTAAATTTGTGCTATAAAACACGGCCAACGCCGAGCGGTGTAGTTGGACAAAATGTTCCATCCTTAATCTCCCTCTGCGCAGCACCTCGCCTATCCCCTGTTTTAACTGTCACCTTCATATTTTAATTTATTTATGACGCGTAGCGAAGCACGGGTACTTCAGCTAGTCATCCATAAAACAAATAAATCCACCGGGCGAAGCCGGGCACTACTGCTTGTTGGTGATAACGAGTAGACGCGGTCCCCCTGTGAGTAGGTGCCATTCACCTAGCGGGGCCATCATTTAAATGACGTATCCTTCCAGAAAGGAACAAATGCAATACTACAGAGTAATTGAGGAAGATCATAGCATAGCCTAATGGCTTGCCTTGAGATTCATGCCTGACTGGTACGATGAGGAAAAACCAGTCCGCCATGCTAAGCACGCTCGCTAGTCGAGTGTCCAGGGTCAAGAGTGGTCAAGAGACTTCCCTTGGGCAGAACCGGAGAGACTCTTCATTCTATTAGTCGCGGTGAAATCACCATTGGTGCAATATGGATATAGCAGGAGCTAAGAGCAGGTGAGAAGAACACAGTAATTGTTCGATATCAGATTAATTTCTTCTGATCAGATGATTCAACATTATTTTATTGTCATGACGTGATGCGTTACAATCGAAACAAGGAAAAGTGTACCTTAATGTATCGTACCAAGAGTGAGAGGTCACACGTAGAACTATTAAGCCGCATTCCTTGTTTGTAGTCAAGGAAAAGTGCTGAAAATGGTTTGTTTATTTGTTTTTAAGTTAAATACAAAGATAGCATGTTGATTGAAGATCTGTAATAATAATAATAATAATAATAATAATAATAATATAATAATTTATTTATTCGTGTCAGGAGTTTAAAAAAAGACATAAACATGAAAACATGAAGCAAACTGGTTGGTCATGTAGCCCCGTGTACTTTGGGTGTGTGTAGAATCTGTTTGATAACCGGTGTTAATTGTGATGACTGTATTAGTGTGTGTAATCTGTTAGGTAGATTTCATTAGAAAGCTAGCTATTGCAATGGGTACCATGTTTCGACTTCCGGAAAAATTTGACATATCTTCGCGTTTCACATCCCCTACACCCCAAAACCACCGTCAGTTCAAAAGTTTATATATAATGTATGTATATATATATATATCACACTCTTGTGGACACGATAACTACCGCAATTTTGCACCAATCACTTTGAAATTTTTACATAATATGTATCCCTATAAAATCTCGGTCGAGGTCGTTAATGGGCACAATCGGTCGACGGGGAGTGAAATTGGGGGGCTTTATTTTTTTAGAAAAAGTGAAATATCGCTATAACTCGCTTAATATTTGGAATATCGAATCCATTCAAAGTTCATACTATATGTCGTACAAGGCCAAGGCCCAAAAATTTATGTTTGAAGAGTTTTTTGATAGCACCAACCATTGACCAAAGGGGTGGGAAAAAGTGGGTTTTTCGGGAAACATTAATCATATCTCTCGTAATAGGCACAATATCAAAACCATGGGCGCCCCCCCCTGGATTTCCGAGAAAGTTGATATTCGGTTGGTCATTGTCACCAGTTTATTTCATAAATTGAAGTTTCTGATAATCAACTGACAAATATTACAATAGAAAACTTCTTTAATATTGGTGACGTAATATGTATTTATATTCAAAAATATATGGTTCTAATGATGTCATGCACTAGACTACCAATGAAAACATAGCTCCAATTTTCAATATGGTTATGCCTAGTGTTAAATAACGTAAGTTTCCCCAACACTATCAAGAGTGCCTACCACTTTCGCCACCTCATTTTGGCAGTGACGATATGAAAGCACGTTCTGAAGATATTTTTATACATTGCAACACCGATAGTGGATTTCAACCCCCTAAAACGAGGTTTTCTTTGCTGACTAGTAAAACACTGGTTCCTTAACGTCGTGCTTACAATATTGGGTCATTTACTGTCTGTAATATACATTCGTCTAATTGTTTCGCCGATTTGCCTTACCGGTACCGGGTTCGTTCTTTGTGCTGTGAAATACCGTAGGCTATATTTTTATTCTTAAGGTGTGCAAGTGGCTCATTTCTTGCGAACAGAGCAATTATTGCAACAAATGAACAGCAATCTGCCATTGTTGTAGATTCTTAACCTGTAGTGTTAAATCTTCTACGATCGAAGCAATTTATAGGCTAATAGTTAAATCTGCGGTGTTTTTGTGCCGATATCAAAGCGACTGAGATTCGCACTCTCAATCGAATGTAGACAGCAGGTCAGTTGAGACATAATGGTGATTGAATACTGATAGACTTCGTAATGTTGTACAGGGGCGTAAAACATGAGCGGGGGGTCAGGGGGGACATTGTCCTCCTCAAGTTTTAGGTGTAAGACAAATTTTAAGAAGCCTGACCTCAAAAAAGTAAAATAACCAGAAAGTATTCTATAATAGTACATTATGCAACGAGCCTATAATGGCTATAATTAAGACACGAGTATGTTTATAAAACGAGCTTTAGCGAGTTTTACAATTTCCTTACGAGTGTCTTAATTACCATTATAGGCGAGTTGCATACGACTTTTTATGTTCGACGATAATTATAACTTTATTATATGTTTTAACATAAATATTCATAAATATCTGTTCAGTAACTAGAAATTTGTGATCGGGTGGTGCGCTAGGTAGCATATCTCCGTGTTCCAAGCTCTCTGGCCGACCGACGCATGCGCTCTGTGTGCTTCAATGCCATAATGTGCAGATCGTAAACCATTCAGTAAAACTGTCACCGTAGTCGTTTGAAATCAACGCGCTGTGTAGAAATTGGATTTGGGTATATTAAGGTACAATGCTATTTCTTGTCTCATATTCACCAGTTTATTTACGCGAACATATGGACGGTGCACTTTCGGTAATTTATATAGACATGTTGGATTTTGAGCGCATGCGCGAAGGTATCTTTATCTAATTGGTCAAACAACTGTTTCTTGAGCTGTGGGAGAAACTGTTTCATAATGAAAAATAGTGTTATAATGACCATCATTATGATACAGTTTTCAGACACATAATAGTCAGGGTCGAACATAAACGATTTAATAGGCTACTACGGTAGGCGGAAAATGGGAAAAACCCATCTTGCTTAGTCGAAATTTCTTTATTCTACCGAACAAAGAGTCTGATTCTCACCGAGGCGCCAACTCAGCCGGGAGCTTTGTCCACTTACCACGACGATCCGAAAAGGTACATTTTCGAACTATTATTTCTGAGCCCTTGTTTAAAACTGAGGTAAGGTACTGGGACACACAAAATCATTACTCATGCCCGCAAAAAACAGAGTGCGCATCGTTTTTTGAAATAAACTAAGTAAAATAACATGACTCATCCCTTGTGCAACTCGCGTTTTAAGCACACGCTACGCATGTGCCCTGCGTTGCGCCGGCAAGGTTCAAAAAGCTTTGAAAAATGTCCATTTCATATTATTTAAAAAAAAGTATCTTTTAAACAAATACTGTTTTAATTATTTAGCATCTCATATACGGTACTATATTTTCCTCTTAGAGTCAAATATCAACATCTTAAAAATTATTGGTAGGCCATAATGTTCATAAAGAACGTGTGATTTCATTAAACTTACCTTGGCATCCGAAGAGTTAATTAGAAATAATTAATAAAATTAACGTTTTTTTAATGTAGCGTTAGGCCTATATTACCGTGTTATGTCAAGCTTTAAAGCCTAAAACGAAAAGTAGTTCTCCCTGGTAGGTAGGCAACCGCAGTTTATAAATTTGACACCCTCCCAAGTTTGCGAGGAGTTTTACGCCCCTGATGTTGTAGTCTATATGATTCCAATGGAATCTTCTTGCAAGTCAATTTTCGATGCGCAACATTTAGCCTACTTATATGAGCGGAGAAGCTAATTTAATCGTAATTTATCTAGCGGACCTGTGTGAAAACTCTCGCATAATGGGCTGTGTGTGCCCCATGTATACAGACTATCTGCCCGGCTCTAGTGCTATGCGGGTTGTACGCGACTTAGTTCTGCCAGGGGCTACCGTCTTGTTTATTTGCTTAAAAGCACTTTATAAACAAATATATTCCCGTTGACTTAGCAAGAAATGCAAGATTGTTCCTGTACTATTGAGACGATTAGGAAGATTTTGGTACACACGACACCTTGTAACTCCTTCTGGTTCAGGAGCTTGAGTTTTGTGAAACATACACCTTAGCGTATTATACAGTATAATAAGATTGGACTTATACTCGTATTGACCGATTAGATTAGATTAGATGTTTATTAAATCCATTTGATCAATTATATGTATACAATACATTTTTGATATAGGACACGTCTGAAGCTACATCTATAAAATAAAAGAACTAACAGGTATATATTACTAATACTATAACTACATTTATGACTTATTATAATAACAGATCTTAAGAGGTACTATCTTATTGGACAACTATTTACACCTTACTCTATTATCATAATGTGAAACCTTAACTCTATAAATACAACAACTTACAGCTAGGTATTACAATTAAAATAGAAAAGTAAAATATAATTATACCCAAGATTTCATCAGTCCTATACGCTATCAGCCCGACTGAAAGTTACAATACAATATAGATCAATTAGGTGATAAAGCCAACGTTCTGAAAGAAGAAAATTACTGTTGTGTATTTACATGAACATTCTAGAAAGTGCTATGTTAACATGAACATTCTAGTCAGTGTTGTGTATTTAGGCTACTTGAGCACGAACATTCTAGTCACTATGCCCAGAACATTCCAATCTGGAACATTCGAGTCTGGAACTTTCCAGCTACTATGTATATATGCACCCGCGGACTGTAGACGTCAGTTCCGCTCAAGTTAGTTCACAATGTGTATCGTTGTGTATCGACTAGTGTTTAATAAACCGTTGTGTTATATTAACAAGTGTATGTTATTTATCTTGTATCTCCCACGATATAACAATTACAGAACATACATTGGCTGGGTCTTAACTCAAGGAACATTTATGCGACATTCGTAAGTACGAATGTACCGGTAGGCCTACCTAGTTAAATGACCCTGCGATGTTTGTGTCGTTATCAAAGCGACTAATAAGTAAGACGTAGGCTACGTGATTTAGTCAGTGTTATATATTTTACTTAACAGTCAGCAATAATCAAATGTAATGTTTTCTTTCTAGAACGAAAAGTTACTAAAAGCATGGGCGTCGCAAGTACGAGTAACGTACAATAAGCATTTATCATTTTTGCACAAAATTCATTATGCTAAGAAAAACAGATAGCTTGTGAAGAAGAGGAGAAACGTGATGGATCCTCTGTAACAGCCAGTACAATCTAGATATTTGAAAACAGTGCTATTTGAATTATTAGACAGATTCATATGTAGGGATATTTCCACAGTTAACTTTAACTCAGTAATTTGGAAATATCTGAAAATATGTCCTCCAGTTACCGTGTTTAGAAAATAGGCGAACTGGATTTACATTAGCATATTAATGAACTGCTTGATTTTTATATTATTGTCGATACATGGTGATACCACTATTTTTTACCTGTTTTTAAGAACTGAACAATAGGCCTATGACGATAAATCACAAAAGAAGAAAAGCGAACTTCCATGGACAAAAACTGTGAACTAAAAAAAATATTCCTCCCAATCTTGCATTAAGTAGCCAAAGTTTCATAGCAGTCGAATAACGAATTTCGCGAAGTAAGTAAGAAATGAAATGAAAATTGGAGAGGGGTAATGAATTGAAAATTATAACTTGGCCCCCTCTGAAAAAAATCCTGCGGGCGCCCATGATCAAAACCGTAAAAAAAATGGACAATATTCCCCTAATAATTACCTAAAACTTTTGTCTGAAAGAATTTTTGATATGACCCACCATTACGCCAAGGGATGAGAAAAATGATTTCGGAATTATAAGAAAATGCCAAGAGCTATCAGAGGTTACCATGACAACACGACTAAATTGATGAGGGATGAGCCATCAGACGTTGCCATGACAACGCACTTGCACGAGATCACATTCAGTTTTCCATCTGACTAGGTGAGAAGCGGCTTCGGTGACGTAACTGGTAGCATGCTGAACTTCTATGACCAAGTTCGCGGGTTCAAAGCCGGCCGAAGTCGTCGGATTTTCTAAGAGCGCTAAAAATCCCTCAGTATGCTTTCCTTTGGAGGGGAAGTTCCAACGTTCGTTGCGAGTTGCTGGGTGCGGTGGCATCTAGTAGCCAAGTTCACAGCTAGGTGTCGTTGACGGTAGTATCTGGTAGCAACATTAGGAACTACTGCTTGATATTGACCGCCTGCAGTCCTTACCTGAATTACAGACTAATACAGCCATCACAATTCACACCGAATATCAGACAGATTCTACACTCACCCAAAGTACACGGGGTTAGATGACCGCGTTGTCGCAGCCCCTAAACTGAGGAACCAACCAAAATCTGTGCGGGAGATAAAACTTTGCGTGAAGAAGTAACAGACCGTTACATAGTTACACATCTGTGTCGAAACCTTGCATAAGGACAGTGTGACCACAAGTATAAAAATGGACCCCAAATGACAAGAAGGTTACCGTCCCTATAAGACAATAAAATGTTTAAAATATGCATAAAATGAAAAAAACAAAGCTATTTAATCTCCAATTATAAAATAATTTCTCGCAATAAATGAGGTCTGATCCTTCTACGAAAACCTGCATATTCTGCCTATTTTCGCCTATCCCCAAGTTTGCCCGGTGAAATCTACCTCCGCCTTCCTGCGTGCCGAGAGGACTTTTTTAAATTCAAGTAAGGACTGCAGACGGAAGCCTCCGTGGCTTAGGCGGCAGCACGCCGGCCTCTCACCACTGGGTCCGTGGTTCAAATCCCGGTCACTCCATGTGAGATCTGTGCTGGACAAAACGTAGGCAGACAGGTTTTTCTCCGGGTACTCCGGTTTTCCCTGTCACAATTTCATTCCAGCAACACTCTCCACTATCATTTCATTTCATCTGCCATTCATTTAATCATTGCCCCAGAGGAGTGCGTCAGGCTTCGGCAGCCGGCACAGTTCATATCCTCGCCGCTAGTTGGGGGCTTCATTCATTCCATTCCTGACCCAGTCGGAGACTGGAAGCAGGCTGTGGATTTTCATTTCAAGGACTGCAGACGATAATTTCAAGTAGTTCCTACTTTTGCTACCAAATGCCAAGGTTACTTAAATACTAAGGTTGGGCCAAGTCGGGGAGCGCGCGGCAATTGGCTGGCGTCTGTGACGTAGCTACTATGCCAAGCAGTGCTTGGGAGGTAGCGGGTGAAGGGAACAGTATATGAAATGAGAGATTTTCATGAGGTCACTTTTATTATTTATATATCACATGCCAATCATACAGTATACAGTATATTCAATTTCGCAACAATTCTCAAATGCTTCAGAATTGATTGTAATATCTAGCTTGATTTCTGGTGATACAGGCGCAAGTTTGAAAGAGAAAGTGATTTCTATGTCTGTATCAGATAGATGGGTACATGTTATAGGTTTATTAGGGACAACACAATTAAGTTAAGGAATATGTTAGTTCTTGTGAAGTTAATACTCAGCATTTTCCCCTCCATTGCTGCTTTTACGGGGAGAGTTTTTTCTGTCATGAATATCAAATGGGGAGATGATAGAAACAGAAGCTCCATTAGTTTGATAAAACAAGAATTGCTCACATATTACAATTATGACGAATATTGTAGTGAATTTTAAGAGAAGGTACAGTACTTAAAAATAAAAATCCTTGCAAAGGGTCGTTCAAATGAAAAGTACTTGTAAGTTGCTGGTGTCATAGGCCTATATGATGTGTCAGCAATATCTAATTTTATATTTGTGTATTTGATTATGTAATGTTTATTTAATAGGTGTGAGTATTATTTATTACAACATTTAACAACCTCGATTTAAAAAAAAACATGTTTTGGGACGTTTGTTCCGTTTTTCCATTCTTGTTACCCTAGTAACTTACATGGCAACACCAACACAGGGATTCGGC
Source organism: Meconema thalassinum (assembly GCA_946902985.2). Taxonomy (NCBI): domain Eukaryota; kingdom Metazoa; phylum Arthropoda; class Insecta; order Orthoptera; family Tettigoniidae; genus Meconema; species Meconema thalassinum. The sequence goes on along the minus strand of OX336399.1, from coordinate 158,544,745 downwards.
AAGGCTGATTTCGCCCATTTCAGGCGTTTGCTTGCAGCCCTTCCTTCAGCCTCTCTGAGAGACTTGAGGGCGTTGAGGAAGCGCATTCTAATACATGTCCTTGGTCTTACATACAGTCGAATAGCGTTCTCATTAGTGCGCGGGAACTTCTGTTGCAATACTAATACAAGCGCATGCATTATTCGTCGGCCCCTTTTCAATTCATTTCCGTAAAAATTTTGAAATATTGTTTCAAATTTTTTCACCTCATCTAACCACTCTTCACTTGGCTCAATTAAACCGCCTTTTGAAAGAACCTGTATCCAGTTCATTGTTGACAGTACATTCTGACATATTGAGAGCGGCTTAGATTGAAAGCCTAATTGGCAATGCTTCTTACACTTGAAAGCCACGTATCCAGCTACATACCTAAGGCCTTCAAAAGGCAAGTCCACATGTGACGAATAGTCTTGGATTTCCTCTCGAAAGGTGAGATTTTCAATGCATAAATCTCGAATTGATTCATCTTCTTCTAGAACAGAGTTACGTTCCATTTCCTCGGACATTCCTTCTAGAAGCTGGTGTGTAAGGAAGCACTCATCATTATCGTCTAGTTTCTTAACAGAACTTGCACTTGAAACAGGAATATTTCCCGCATTCGCACTTATTAATAACAGACGAATTCTGTTCTTAACCTCTACTGGTAATGGGTGGTCATAGAAATGTCCACGCCCACGTAATTGAGAAAATAAATTTTCCACACAGTCCTGATTCAGCTTCGCTGTCAAGATGAAGCGAAATCCCTGTTTAAGCAAATAATTATAAAGTCCTTTCAGAGATCTTGCACTCATGAGAAAGCCTTTCCGAAATGGCAGCTTTGTCTTTTTACCCACCACGCGCATATTTTCACAGAGGATCTCAAATATATCCAAAACCCGAAGCTGTTGCTCCAAACACACTCCAAAAGCTGCTTTTACTCCAGGATTATCAGGTACGCGAGAGTTAAAAATGTCCAGAGAATCGTTCACTATTTCGAGGAAATCATGGGCCTCATTCATGTCTTGAGAAACAAAACTCCGTGCCCTAGCAGTAGTCCTTGAGAAAATTTATGCAGCTAAGCTTACTCGCTGCCTATCACGACCACGGCAAGTTACATGCAGTTGCGTTAACTTAGGTGCAATTTTGAGTTCATTTGAATCTGCCTGAATTATTTGTTCAATGATATTCTTCTGAATTACTTTACCACTCGGCAAGTTAATTCCACTGTCCAGGAAGTGATTGCGCAATCATTTCAGAAGATGTGGGAAATCCGCAAATACCCATAGCCTATGTGTCTATCGCAATCCAAAGTATGACTGAAATAAGTCTTGGTGTGAGAAATACCTAACTCCGACCAAAGAGCGAGATTTTTACCACGCATGTCAGACACAATAGCTACAACCTTAATACTTATCTTCTCTAGATTGACGATGATATCTTTAATAAGAACTGCTGACATGGACACATCAAAGTCATAATACACAGGTTGCTTCCATTTAGCACATAAAGATCTTACCATTAGACCCTGTACATTTTTATGTGGGCCTAAAATTTCATCCGTTCCTTGGTCATAACATATGCGGCTATCCACATTCATTTCATCAAATGAAATCACGCAGAATTTCTGCATGTCGGTGAAATTTTCAATCTTTGGTTCCATTAATTTCAACACATCATGTAAAATCCCCCTGTCACATTTAAAATTACTAGTCCATCTCCTCAAAGTGGACAGTCCCGGCAGAGGAAAATGTAATTTATTTCGCAAATAACTGTAGCCCTTACGAGAAACTGCTCTAAGTGCAATTGCCTTACAAATTGTGTCTGAATCCCAGTTGACAGGTCTACTTAATTTGAGTGATTTTATTTGTGCAGGAGTGAAAAGTTTACCGAGAACTTCCTGCAGCCGAGAGTCTACTTCTCCGTGAAGTGATTTTTGTCTTAAACATGACTTCCTCTGTAAGGCTGTAAATTTCTTCCTTAAATTTTGTGCACATTTTCTCTTCGAATTCTGAACAAAGATTACTTGATTCCTTAAACGCACATTCTCTGCTTTTAGTTCATGAATTTCTTTCTTTAGGAGTACTTTTTCTTCACAGCACTGGAGCCCTTCTGTAGTCGTACTGGCATCTTCAGTAAGCTTCCTGCGCTTTTTAGGAGAGACGCTTTCTATGTGCTCTATTGCCCTTTTCCGTACGATCCGTGATTTGTTTCTCTCGTCTCTGGGAGATGTGAGCACCTGTCAAAAAACAATTGTATTAGTGTAATATTAGTCGATTATTTGATAAAGCGAACATACTCTTAAGTATTTGTTAGTGAATCATAATCTGTTTAAATAAGTTTATTCAGGTGGAATCAAATTCCCGTCTTCCTAATTAGGTGAAAAAGAAAAGCATGTGCAACTAAATGATGGCCACTGTTTTCTACATTATATTGCAAGCCTACAACTAGATGACATAATTGCATTGCACAAAGAAAAAACCATCACTGGCAATGTCAATATATAGGATGTTACTGAGCCAAAGAATTCCGTCATCCTTATATCGGAATATTCCAGACAGTGGCGTAGTTGTGAGTGTGGGGTGGAGGTCAGTTACTAGGTGCAAACAAGATGCCCCTCATTACTTTATTTTCAAAAAATTATCTTTGTCGCAAAAAATCCCGAAATAGTTAACATCTCTTAGGCAATTACAGGAGATTCTCTAGGAACGCACACTCTCTGAACGTTTCACAGGTATAAGCCTATCACATTTGGTATTTAAAAAATTTCGACGCAAGTAGGCTAGCCTACTTTTAAAAATTAATAACCAGTGAAGTGAGATACGTTTTACCCTTGTATAACCTACTTAAAACACAATCATTGTTCCTAAACTACTTCGAACATTTGCTAAGAAGCCTACAATCGAAAAAATTGGTCCTCATTTATGTTTTGTTGTTGGTCGTGGTGATTGTTTTAAGAAGTGGAACATCGAAGTCATCTCCCCCTATATTTTCTTGCTATTGCCGAATTGGTCTATGAAACCAAAAGTCTAATTAAATAGAGAATTGTGGGTTCATATGACTGCTTATAGCCTAATGCACTTTGTTGTTGTTGTTGTTTGTTGTTTGTTGTTGTTGTTGTTTTTGGAAAGCAGGTATTAATGTATATGATTTCAACCTACAATCTGGGGCACCTATTATTTTGAACCGCCAAATTACGTAGTGGCTAGCACTCTTGGCTGTCACCGCGGAGGTCCGGGTTCGATTCCTGGTTCTGCCAAGAAGTGTAATTCTGGTCCGAGGACTGGAACGGGGTGTATTCAGCCTCGTGAGGCAAAACTGAGAAGGGGCGGGTTCGATTCTTACCTCAACCATCCTGGAAGTGGTTTTACGTGGTTTCCCACTTCTACTCCAGGCGAATGCCGGGGTTGTTCCTAAATTAAGGCCAAGGCCGTCTCTTTCCCATACCTCATCTGAATTACAAATACACACACTAATTCAGCCATCACAATAACACAGGTTATTAGTCAAATTCCACACACACCCAAATTACATGGGACCACATGACCACGATGTCGCAAAGCCCCTAAATGAATCAACAACAACAACAAACGCCTATTATTTTGCCACGCCACATATTTCAGAACTCATGGACTAATATGTGTTTACTGGCTTGAGAAATAAAGACCCACACTAGACGCTCAGGAGTTGAAGAGATTTGCATGCTCATATTCATGTTTATTCTTACCTGTAAAAGAGGTCGACATCCATCATTCAAATTATCAAAGCTGTTCTGAATGTCCGAGTAGGACTCTTGAACACTGGTGAAGGGAAGATGAAGAGAAGGCACAGCATCCGTCTTGAGACGTCTTTTTTCCCTCAGTGGCAGGCCCAATAATTCATGCTCTAAATCACGATAGTAATCATCGCTCGTAAAATGGACGGAGCAGACTTTTGCATTGACTATATTCACTTTATCCCCTCGTTTACATTTTGCCAGCCAAGCTTTCACAAGAGTTGTATCTTTGGGGAAACTATGATACAGAAATATCAATGTTGTCTTTTGTTTTCCTCCAATAGTTCGGGCATGTAGCAATAGCACATTCCTTTATAAGGGAACGTACATGAGTTTATTCCGTCTTCATTCGTATTGATCGTCTTGCCCTTTCTTGGGCGGAAACTATTCATGTTGGCATTTTCTATTTTATGAGTAGAAAATGAAAAGTCATATTTTTAAGTGCTGTAGTTACACTTTTCTTATTTGTAGCATCTTCTGTTGTTAGACCAATTTCTTTTAAGTCCTCTCTAATTTCTTTTAACCATCGGCATTCATTAGTTGTGTTTTTTGAAGCAAGACTGTACTAGTCGTTTTAGAAGACGTGAATCTGGCATTCTCATGATGTGCCCAAAGAATCCTAGTCTTTCTTTCGGATGGTATCAGTAATGGGCTCTAGGTTGTTATAGACAATATTGTTAAGTATTATTTGCCATTGCCCATCTTTTTTTTATAACTTTCATTGATAAAAGTTCTTCCAATTCGCCGTTCGATCTTCTGTAATCTGTTGGTATTAGAATGTTCATTTACAGGGTCATTATGTATGTGTACGCCAGTAAACACGGCAAGCTAAGCCGGCTGTGACTCGCGCAGATCGCGGCCGCGCGCACCCGGTCCAAGCTAAGCTTAACAAATACACGTCCATATGAATGACAAAACACGTGTGAACTAACGATATGAGTCAGCGGAGCGGATTATTGCACCGGTTGAACCAGGTGTGCGCGGCCGCGATCTGCGCGAGTCACAGCCGGCTTAGCTTGCCGTGTTTACTGGCACGCACACACATAATAACTCTGTATATCGCATCCGGCAGACCAATGGTTTTCGCCTAGACCAATAATGGTTTGGTAGCGCGGCCCTGCGGGCAGCATCAGCTAATGTAATCACCCCTGGGTTTTGCACGCACAGTGGAGGTAGTCACGCATCAATAATCTTTATCCAGACCAATGGTTTTGCCTTTCATTTCATTATTTACATGTCGTGTGGTGTATTATGTATCGTACATGTTGCTAACCTAAAAAAAAAAACGTGAGTGGAAAAAATCGTAAAACTCCTTTTGATAAGACGGCTGCATGGACACAGAGCGCATCTAATAGAAAACTGAATGGTGTCCAACAGAAAGAATATGATCATCATCATTGTTTGCCACAAGCTATATTAGAGACGTGAGGGTTGGAATGGGGTACACTCAGCCTCGTGAGGACAATTGAGTAGCTGTCTGACAGTGAGGCAGCGCCCCGATCACGAAAACCAAGATTAACGGCCGAGGGGACCCGATGCGCTGATCACCTGTCACCCCAATATCTGCAGACCAAATGGCTGGGCAGCGGTCGCTTGGTCGGCCTAGGCCCTTCATGGGCTGTAGTGCCAGGGTTTGACTTTTGAATTTGTTGTTGTAACTAAATATTAAAAGTGAAACGATGCAGTGGTATTATCATGACCATAGTTACGTGGTTGCTTATAGACTAATATTGATATTATGTGAGAGAATGTTTAGCTCTCCGTGTTCCTACTGCCATTACTATTGACCCTCAAAATTTGCCTATCATGATGACTTTATCTGTATCATTCATTGGATTAAATTGCAGAAACTCCTCATGTACTGAATTATCTTTAACAAAACGGACACACACAATTAAAGCAACCCGAAGCGGCGTGAAAAAAGGTACCGATCGCACACTCAAACAGCAAAACTGATCCATGGCTTGCTCCAACACTGAAGGAGTCTCGCTGCGAGTAGAGTGCAGGACATTAACCAAGTGACGAACATGATCACTTTTAAAATATATACTGGAGTTAAGACGCCTCACTGGTGGTAGCGTAACATCTAACAAGTGATAGATGGGACAATATAAGGATTCAAGTAAAGTGTAAAGAAATGGCTCTGAGTGGGGGCTTAAACGCCACTGGCCAACACACAACCCTGCAACAGCTGATAATAACTGAATGTTTTACAGACTGCTGCTCTGGTTCATCTCTGTTACCTTGCTACTGGCAAGTTCAACAGCTCTGCAGTCTTCTCCATGCCCATCCATACTCCAGTACGAGCGGGATGGATCCATCTTGCTGACAGTTAGACCACCCTCTCGACCTAGCAGTACGTTACACCTTCAAGTTCGGATGCGCACCTCATCGAAGCAAACAGTGGTATGGTATCGAGTACTAATTATAATTGCATGGCAATGGCAGCAGGTGATTATTCCGTTATGCACACCCACTTATACAGGGTGATTCTTTTGCTGGAGTGGGGCCGGCGACCGGCTGCCGGGCGCGCGCACCTTCCGCCAGGCAACCGAGCTCGCACCGCGGATTACGCGCAGTTGGAACCCGTAACAAAGTACATTAATTAATGGTAATATAACAGCTTAGGCTTTCACGGCTGGCGTTCATAATTAAGTACAAGTTTTTCGGGCTTGTAGGCCGTGGTCCAGACAGGATATCTCCCGACGTTTCACCGGAAACTGCGTCCGGCATTTTCAAGGGTTCCTGGTGAAACGTCGGGAGATATCCAGTCTGGACCTCGGCCTACAAGCCCGAAAAACTTGTACTTAATTATAATTAATGGTAAATTCACCAGAAAATCATGACTAAAGAACTTACCTATCCACAGGAGATGCTGAGAGTGTTCTTCTTCAGCTGACAGACAGGCGTTGTACCGTGTAAATAAATTAGCGTTTACACGTTGTGATTCCCTTTTGTTGTGAGGAATATCTGCTGCCGTATATTGTTCTCCAGCCCCAATGGAGTACAGGTAATTCATCTGTACACTTTGTATTTTAAATTAACCCGCAATTGAACACCAAACGGGCTTAGGTCCGTGCTTCGATTAATCACAGTAAACTCGCTGCCGGGTACAGGAGTAGCTACATAATGTATCGATGTAACTTCCAAAGTTACTGTCTGTCAGCTGAAGGAGAACATTTTTAGTATCTTCTGTGAAAAGATAAGTTCTAACCTTTAACTAGTGACGTGAGGTCATCCAGATTTCTAAGAAATAAAAAAAATCTGTGCTTCTTTAATTAAATCTTGCAGCTGTTGTTTATGTTACCTTCTTTTCTGTGCGCTGACACTACACACCCTGGTTGATGACAGTTTAGTGACTTAATGACTTTAATGACCCTGGTTAGGTCGCCACCGCCTCACGTAACCCTGCGGCCCGAGTTCGGTTGGCTGACGGAAGATGCGCACGCCCGGCCGCCAGCCCCGCTCCAGAAAAAAAATCTCACTGTATATTACGGTGTTTGAAGCCATTTTTCAGTATTGCCTTAGTAAACCAAAGTTTGGTGCTTTTCAGTCGGTCAACACGATTGTACCCAAATAAGATGGGTTATTCCCTAATCCTGAAAAAAAAAGCATTTAAAAAAACATTAGATTACATGACCAGTTTCGATCATCAAGCGATCATCATCAGATCCATTATACCTAGGTTATAAAATCTATGTCTGAAAGTATGGGTGAAAATATTTACAATATGTACTCTTATTTAGTTGCAGTATTAGTTGATATAATGCAACTCGTCAATATTTGTTAGCTGTAGTCTATGTCAGCGTTTCCCAAACTGTGGTACGCGTACTGCTGAAGTGGTACGCCGCGTTGTTACGAAAAATATAAAAACATATTAGATACGTTACAAAAAATATAAAAATATAAATTATAAAATTAAAAAAAAAACATTGATATGTTGCCAGGAGGACTTTAAGGCCAAAGATAAGGAGAGTTTTATGAATTGAATTATGATTCAGAACTAAGACAAACTTTTTCAAAAAATGGCTCTTGTGAACTTTTGGGTTGAGAGGCGTGCAGACTATGCAGACATAGCTGACAAAGCAATTAGAATTTTACTGCCTTTCACTACTTCGTACTTGTGTGAGACTGCATTTTCTTCACTTGTTAATCTCAAGAATAAATACCAGAATAGGCGCCTTACAGTGGAAAACGTTCTTCGTTTGAGACTCATCAATCTTAAACCAGACATTCCTAAGTTGGCTTCTAATCTTCAAGCACTCCCTTCACACTGAAGTTTTTAGTTGAAATTTGGTGTTTATGTTTAATTATTAAGAGATTTTCTATTAATGTTATTTGTACAGTGTCATTTCTGAATGTTTGAATTGAATTCTCATTGTGATAAATAATAGTCTATAACAAATGGAGACACTTTTTAGCCTATTTTCATTTATGAAAAAAAAAATAAGGCTTAAGAGATCACCTTTTGTCCGTGTGTCTGTCTGTGTGTGCGTGTGTGATGGTGTGTGTCCCCCCATAATACCTTCTAAACGGCTGGAGCGATTTCAATGAAACCCGGTAAGTTCATAGCACTATTCCGGACGATCCTGATCGTGCCCTTCAAATTTTGTTACGTCTCACCAATCCAACATGGCGGCTGTGCGAAATATTTCACCAGCATTCAATATCTCCGAAACTATTACCGATATCACCCTGGAATATTTTACGGTGATAAAGGGAACTACTAGAACTTCACCTATGTGACGTTTGAAAACCTGATAACTACAAAACCAACATGGCAGCCAAGCGAATTTGCGACTTTTAAATAGACGTTTCTCGCGATTTAACCAAACAAACGCAATAAAACTTGGTACAGTATATGTTTATACATATTGTAATGCATCGTCATCTAACTTCGTTCAAGGGCACAACTGGAAGTTCATCTATAAGACTTTCAAAAACCGGTTAACTACAAAACGAACATGGCGGCCAAGCGAATTTGAATATTTTAAATAGACCTTTCTCGCGATTTAATGATCCAAACGCAATGAAACTTGGTACAGGAAATGTTTATACACATTGTAATGCACTGGTATTTAATTTGGTTCAATTGTTTACATAACCTCAAGATGGCGGCTGTGCAAATTTTAAAATTAAGTTTGTATTTCTTGTGCCGTAATCATGCGATCGAAGTGAAAGTTTGAATAATGAACCTATGCAATAATTTTCCTTTAATGGAACATGACTATATGGCCTACACGTATAACAATCCAACATGGCGACCATCCGAAATATTTAGATGGATATCAATATCTACGAATTTATTACAGCAATAAAACTGATTTTTTTAAATGTTCATAGGGGCTATGAACATAAGTGCACCTATAGGACTTTCAATAACCTGGTGATCACAAATCCAACATGGCGGCGACGCGAATAATAAATATTCACATGGTCGTTTCTCGCAATTTAACCATCCGAGTGCAGTGACACTTGGTACAGTAAATCCTTATAGAAATGTTAATCCATTGGTATCTAATTTTTTTTCAATTGTTTCCATAACCACAAGATGGCAGCTGTACGAATTTTTAAAATCTCGTTTTTACTTCTTGTGTCCTAATCATGCGATTGAAGTTTGAATACTACACGTACACAATAATCTTCATATAACAGTACATAACTCGAAGACCTATGTATATAAAAATTCAATCCGCAATATTTAGTCGAATTTCAATATCTACGAATCTATTAAAGCAATCAAACAGAAATTTTGTATGTTGATAGAGGCAATTAACCTAAGTAGGATATATGGAAATAGGCTGTATAGTTCTTCTCGGAACTACTTGTTATTATTTGAACTTCAACTCTAACAGTCTAACTCGAACAAACACAAGCAATCCATCTTTAAGTCTGTTCCGTAGTGGTGGTGGGGGTTATAGTTACTATATCTCCCAACCATTAGGTGGTACGCGAGAGATTATCATCTCTTAAAGAGTTTGGGAAACGCTGGTCTATGTGATGTTTTGTTGAGATACTGGAAGTGGTGATTGATCTCCGGAATTTGCCTGTTTGGAGTGAATATGTGGTTGATGTAAATGGTCAATTCAGATTGTATTGTACAGGCTACTTATCTGGTTGAGTCGTTCGCGGTCCTGTTGAGAACAGTTCACTTGGTCACTGTTTGCACTCGACTGAATGGAAATTCCTGTGCGTGAGGGTCCGTTATCTCGCACATAGGAATGTTTTCAACGTTAAAAAGATGGCAGTGTTAAACAAAACATCCAAATTGGAGAATAGATCACCTCAATGGCTCCAATTGAAGTGATCTATGCTAGGGCAGCTTAAGCCATACAATTATCAGTATCATCATCAGAGAGATTGGTGTCTTGGAGGATATTATGTATAGTACGGTATAGGGAAACAAAATGCCCAAAATAGGTGACTTATAAATGGGGTTCAACTCTAATTTGTCCCTCATCACATTAAAAAAAAAAATTAGGTTCTTCTTTCCTCTTTGCATATTCTCAGTTTAAACCTAATCATATTCAATTCTTATCTAGATGTGGGAAGTTCAAGTCATACTTCAATAGATTTCATATCACTATTCTAAATGACTACCGTTATAAGCCTAGGCTACAAGATTTTGCTAAGGTGTATGATTCACAAAACTCAAGCTCCTAAACCAGAGGGAGTTGGAAGATGCGTTTTGTACAAAAAAACTTCCAAATTGAATCAATAGTACAGGGAGAATTGGAAAATTCAACAATATAAAACAGTAGTCTTGCCTGCAGCCCTCATGCAGCCGACACACTTAATCTACAACATAAAACACTGAGAAATCAATTGGAGATTAAGGAACGCAAAATCATGCGAAAAAATTTAGGACCAAGATTTAAAGATGGAATTCACTTTCTGAAACCTAATGCTGACATCTATTAAAAATTTACTAAAATACAGACACAATCCTTATGAGAAGGATCCAATTTATGGGACATTTGGACAGAATGGACCCAACTAGGTTAACAAATAAAATCTATACGTATTTGCAGCAAATGGCAACAAGGTCCAATTGGTACAAACAGGCGGAAAAGGACTTGGCTGAATTAGGTTTTCCCAATCTCAAGGATCGGGAGGAAATTAGGAAAATTACTCATACACGGGGTTTTGAGGCAAAAGAGAGAAGATCTACCAGACACGTCTGGTCGCAGCCAGGGGCGGATCTAGGGGAGGGCGAGGAGGGCGACCGCCCAGGGCCCCGCGGTCTAGGGGGCCCCGCGCCATGGATTTTTTAAATTTAATTAATTAATTAATTAATTATACTTTTCAAACTAATTTATAATTCATATTCCTTTTTTCAGTGCAGCTATGACCTCCCGTGACCGTTTAGCAAGTTTAGATTTCAGTGCAATGATAGAAGACTTCAGCCGAGAAAAAAGTCGCAAAGTAATATTTTAATATTTCATAGTTTACATAATCTTCTTCAAGGGGACTTCAAGGTTTCTTTCATATTATTTAAAAAATGTACTGTAGTGTATACAAAATATTGTTATTCTTTATTTTATTATTATTACAAAACTATTTTCCATTTGATTTGATTTTTTTTAAATTTCCTATTTTTGTGGGCCCCACCTTATCATTATAGCCCAGGGCCCCGCAAGGCCTCGATCCGCCACTGGTCGCAGCAACGAAGACTCGCTCAATCGTTGCGCATGAAGAGTTATTGGGCAAACATCAAGGCCAAGAAGTGTTGATTCCACGTGGTCCTAGGAGACCCATTCGCGCAGAAGAAGTACAGGGAAAATCTTGCATTTCTTGAAGAATTAACGGAAATATATTTGTTTGTTAAGTGCTTTTAAACAATTAAACAAGACGATAGCCCCTGGCAGAACTGTGTCGCATAAATAGGGTTGCCAGATTTCAAGAATGGAAAAACAGAACACACGTCCCAAAACATTCTTTTTTTTCTAATCAAGGTTGTTAAATGTTGTAATCAGGCGCGGATTCAAGGGGGGGGGGGGTCATGACCCCCCCCCCCCCCAAACGGAGACCAAATTTTTTTGCAAACTCAAAAAACGAAAACACAATTACCAGACAAATAAAACTTAACGAATTTTAACAGAAAAACAGTTTTGTTTCATTTTATTCAATACTGAATTATCTTTATTGGAATTATACTGTACATATTTACAACTTCAAACCTCTTGTATAAAAACTATTAGTTATACAACAAAATCAACTCGTCTATTTTGTTTAGCAAACCTTGTGATTACCGAATCGATGTTTAAAGTGATGTCACGATGAATGTGCAGCAATGCACGGATAGGAAACTGGGGCTTTTTTCGCACCAAAATTTTTGCCGACGTCCAAACTGCAAGCTTGGTTGGCAATTTAAGCTGTGACTTTCTCCCTTTGTCGGTATCAACTTGACTTGCCGAAACTGTAACGTACCTTGATCCTTTTCTCGAAGCTCGATGTAAGAGTCGCAAAACACGCCGTTGCAATTTGTACGAATATTTTTGGTGCGCTAAACGCATCAAATTTCTATCCATGAAGCTTGCAAAAAAATTGGTCTGGTTTTGTGAAAAATGAAAATGAAAATCCACAGCCTGCTTCCAGTCTCCGACCGGGTCAGGAATGGAATGAATGAAGCCCCCAACTAGCGGCGAGGATATGAACTGTGCCGGCTGCCGAGGCCTGACGCACTCCTCTGGGGCAATGATTAAATGAATGACAGATGAAATGAAATGATAGTGGAGAGTGTTGCTGGAATGAAATTTTGACAGGGAAAACCGGAGTACCCGGAGAAAAACCTGTCTGCCTCCGTTTTGTCCAGCACAGATCTCACATGGAGTGCCCGGGATTTGAACCACGGACCCAGCGGTGAGAGGCCGGCATGCTGCCGCCTAAGCCACGGAGCTGGTTATTTTGTGATTGCGTTTTTCTTAACAATTTCGATTCTCTGACCCCCCCCCCCCCAAAGCCAAACTCTAGATCGAATCTCTGAACCCCCCCCCCCCCCAAAACCAAACTCTAGATCCGCGCCGGGCTGTAATAAATAATACACATATGTATTAAATAAACATTGCATAATCTAATACACAAGATTGAAACTAGATATTGCTGACACATCATATAGTCCTATGACACCAGCAACTTATAAATGCTTTTCATTTGAACGACCCTTTGCAAGTATTTTTTATTTGTACCTTCTGATAAAATTTACTACAAATTTCGTCATAATTGTAATATGTGAACAATTCTTGTTTTATCAAACTAATGGAGCTTCTGTTTCTATCATCTCTCCATTTGATATTCATGACAGAGACCAGGAGATATAAGGCATTACCAAATCGACTTCATTATGGTCAAGCAGAGGTTTCGAAACCAAATTTTGGATTGTAAAACATATCCTGGTGCTGACATAAACTCTGACCACAATCTGGTTGTTATGAAATGCAGATTAAAGTTGAAGAAATTGAAGAAGAGTCAAAAGCCAAAACGGTGGGCCATAGACAGACTGAAAGTGAAGGATGTAAATGAAAGATTCAAGAAGAGTATAAAGGAAGGACTAATGAAAAACCCTAAACAAACTTCAATTGCAGGCGAATGGGCACTTGTGAAGAACGAAATAATAAAATCCGCAGAAGAAAACATTGGTAGGAAAGAAAGAATAGGTAAAAAACCTTGGATAACTCAGGATATACTAGAATTGATGGATGAAAGGCGGAAACACAAGAATGTAAGAGATGAAAAGGGGAAAGCGGAATACAGACGTCTGAGAAATGAGGTAAACAAGAATTGCAAGGAAGCGAAAGAAGAATGGTTGAAAGAGAAATCGCAGGTATAGAAAATTGTCTGAAATTAGGAAGAGTAGACACAGCTTATCGAAGGATTAAGAATACTTTAGGGGAAAAGAAGACTAAGTGCTGTAATATTAAGGACACAAATGGAAAGCCTCTAACAGATAGGGAAGAAAAGGTTGAGAGATGGAAAGCTTACATAGAGTGTTTGTATAAGGGAAAGGAGATTGAGAATCACGTAATGGAAATGGAGGAGAAAATTGATGAGGATGCAAAAGGAGATTTAATATTGAGATCAGAATTTGACAAAGCATTGGAGGACTTAAGCAGGAACAAAGCACCCGGCATAGATGATATACCGATTGAGTTGCTACGCTGCATAGGAGATGAAGGTCTGATCAGGTTATTTCACTTGGTGTGTAGGATTTATGAGACAGGTGAGGTACCCCCTGATTTCAAGAAGAATGTTATTATCCCTATACCAAAGAAAGTGGGAGCTGACAAATGTGAAGATTACCGTACAATCAGCTTGATTACTCATGCTTCAATGATCCTGTCTAGAATAATATACAAGAGGATGGAAAGCCAGATAGAAACGGAGTTGGGTGAAGGCCAGTTTGGTTTCAGGAGAAATGTAGGAACAAGGGAAGCTGTACCAAGTCTTAGGCTGATTTTGGAAGGTAGAATAAGGAAAGATAAGAGAACGTTCATGGCATTTCTAGGCTTAGAAAAGGCTTTTGATAACGTAGATTAGACTAAATTGTTTGACATTTTGAAATCTATTGGAATAAAGTATAGGGATAGGAGGGTGATCTATGCAGAAACCAGACAGCAGTCATTCGATCTGAAGGACATGAGAGAGAAGCTGGTATTCAGAAAGGTGTGAGGTAAGGCTGCAACTTATCACCCATACTTTTCAATCTTTACATTGAACAAGCAATGAAGGAAATTGGAGAAAAAAATTAAGTGGGAGTGAAGATTCAAGGAAAAATAATTTCAACTCTGAGATTTGCTGATGACATCGTCATCTTGGCCAACACGCCTGAGGATTTGAATGAGTTTTTGAATGGTATGGACTCCGTCTTACGGAAGGAATTCATGATGAAAATTAATAAATGTAAAACAAAAATACTGGAATGCAGCCGAAATAAATCAGAAACTTCTATGGACATCAAATTGGCAGGTGGAAAGCTGAAGGAAGTAGGAGAGTTCTGTTACTTAGGAAGCAAAATAACCAGTGATGGATGAAGCAAAGAGGATATAAAAAGTAGGTTGGCTCAGGCAAGGAAAGCATTTCTACAAAAAAGGAATCTGTTGACATTGAATATAGATTTAGGTATTAGGAAGTCATTTTTGAAAGCCTTTGTCTGGAGAGTGGCGCTCTATGGAAGTGAAACTTGGACTATTGGTGCAGCAGAAAAGAGGAGAATTGAAGCATTTGAAATGTGGTGTTACAGGAGAATGAAGGAAGCTTGTAGTTTAACGTGACCGTTAATCTCGCGATCATAAGCCACGGGACAGGAGAATGATGGAGATCAGATGGGTAGATAGGGTTACAAACGAAGAGGTATTATTATGAGTGGGAGAAAAGAGATGTTTCTGGCGACTGCTAATGAAGAGAAGAGATAGGTTGGTAGGACACATACTAAGACACCCAGGAATAGCAAGCTTAGTGATGGAAGGAAGGGTTGAGGACAAGAACTGTAGGGGTAGACCAAGGTTAGAATATGTTAAACAGATTGCCCTGGATGTAGGGTGTGGTACTGGTAGCTATGTAGAGATGACACGATTAGCACAGGACAGGGAGGCATGGAGGGCTGCATCAAACCAGTCAAAAGACTGAAGACTCAAACAACAACAACAACAGAAAAAACTCTGTCTGTAAAAGCATTGGAGGGGAAAATGTTGAGTATGAAATTCACAAGGACTAAGATATTCCGTAACGTTGTTGCCCCTAATGTAGGCTACCCATCTGACACAGACATAGAAATCATTTTCTCTTCCAAACTTGCACCTGTATCACCAGAAAACAAGCTAGATATTACAATCAATTCTGAAGCGGGGCATTTGAAAATCGGAACGAAATTGAATATATTATCAAATTAACCAAAACCAGAATATTTGGCGTTCCGTTAAAGATTAAAACGGAACGCGGAACAAAACAAGAAAACACGGAATTGCTCCGGGTAATACGTAACGTCTGGCATAAAGCCCGCATAGCACTAGGGCCGGGCGGGTAGTCCGTACACATGGGGCGCACACAACCAGCAGCAGTGATGAATTGCTTTCTGATTTCATAAATATCAACAATTTGTTTAAAAAGTGCGTTTAAACAAATAAACATATTTATAGAAGCCCGCATAACAGTAAAGCCAGGCGGGTGGTTTATACACATGCGAGAAATGTCGCACGGGTCCGCTAGTTATTATATAAAATGTCACCTAAGTTACTGCATAATGAACTGAGCTAGAACAAGAAGCGACCAATACCCGCATCCTGAAACTAGAGCGAGCGTTCCAACCAAGGATGATATATGGGTAGAGCTGCAACGTAATGCAAAATTTTGACACCAACCTATTGCTCGGCGCAAGTAGTTCCAACTGACAATGTGAGATGGCGCGACGATGCACTGTCGAGCGCGACGCGTCCCCGACCTGGCCTACTTGCCCCTTTCCCCTTCTATCCCCCCCCCCCCCTCTACTTTATATTCCTTTCTTTCTTTCTTTCTTTCTTTCTTTCCCCTGTGATATCAGGTAGAGAAGAAAACATAGGCTCTATCAGAATAGTTGTGGATACAAGAAGTATAACACAATTTTCACTCGCCAAATCAATACTTTACTTTACTAAAATTACTATAGGTACATGTTTCGGAAACTTGATATGTTTTCTTCTTCAGCCCATATGTAAACCCCTGCGCGGATGCGGATATCCGCGGATAAACCCGCGGATATCCGCAAATATTTTCGCCACGCGGATATAGTTTGCATTGCTGTGTGGATAGCGGATACGCTGCGGATAATGTTTCGAGTAAATTTGCGGATGGTCTTTAGAATACTAACTTACGTTAATATTACATATTTGATATGCCAATCTACAGCTTCATGCTTAAAAGAGGAATACTCCTATAGCCTATTGCATACGAAATATTCGGGCACGTATTGCACTTATACACGAGAAGAACGTTTTACTCATATGCTTTCAACTACATTTTATTAAGTACCGCATGTTTGTAGTAGATGGTCTTGAGATCTCTTCATCATCATCATCAATTCTCACTTCCATTATTACTATACGCACGAGATATAATGCTGTCAATAAGCTTGTTAGTTCATCGTGGTGACATCATTAACATTCCTCATGTCAGCTACTTCGCCATCTAAGCTATCCTGGAAGATCGGGATTCAGGTATATCTGTAGATTTATTTCCAACTTGTCACTGAAGCACGTAGGCTGTGATATTGCAACATCAACTATGACATCATCTATGCGAACATGGATGGGTCCAGAAGCAGAAGGATGATGACTGACTTGGAATTTCCGGCCAAATGTCAATGCCTTTCTCCAAGCGTAAAGAGAAGTTCACGTATTCAATGTTACCGCGACCGTGAGTATGAACATCATTTCACCAACATGGATAAACTATCTATTAAAATAAACCAAGGTGAATATTCAATAGCGCGTGAAACAAAGCTCAAGTCAACGATATGGCAGACATTTGGTTACGTTTTCAATGAAAACGAAAAGGTGAACGATATAGTGATGTTTTACCTGTAAAAAAGTGTATTCATACTCAGGACACAAATCGGGCACATGAAACTTACTGAGGCACAAGTGCGAAAGTAGCCATTTTTTGTGTGTGTCTAAAGCGGAGGTCAAGAACCAGAAGCGTCATCCAACTTGAAGTCCCTTGGAATGCCAACTTGAAGTTCCTTGCAATTAAGCAAATTGTCAGGACCGACTTTCTCCTCAAATGTCTAAATGTGTTAGTTTAACACGTTATGCTTGATCTAATAAATTAAACATAATACTGAATTATCAGCGGATTTGGATAAAAGTCATGCGGATGTGGGGCTGATGCGAATGAAAGTCATGCGGATGCGGGGCGGATGCGGATAACAGTCGTGCGGATGCGGGGCGGATGCGGATAACGTTTTGTTTATCCGCGCAGGGCTCTACCCATATGTTGGTAAGAAACATCATATGACATCGAAATCCTAGTCAAAAATAAACATACAGTTCGTATTTTCTTTCTTGTTGTCAGCTACGAGTGCGGTTTATAGTTGTGGATGTTCAAGGTTATCAGCCCATGTTTCCACAAAGCACATAGCATGACATAGGCCTACCCCACAGATATGTACAAATAGAAAGAGTAGGCTACTAAACTACAATATTAAAAATGAATTGTAATACAAAATTACAGCTGCACTTATCACACACCAGTATTATTTGTCAGTGCGGTACTTCCCATCAATCGAATTAAGAAATATCACGTTTGAATTACGGGAAGCGTTGGAACAACCAGCTCTTATTTTGCATTATATCGATAGTATCTGATGTCGTTTTCGAGCGCTGTGTATCGACTAAAATCGATGTGTGATTCAATATAATTCAATTTCTTTGTATAATATTGTTCGAAACCGATTGTATTCTTTTCTAAGCACTGCAATATGTATTTACTATTTATATATATTCAAATATTAATTAAATATACAACATTAACAAGAATACCCACCAATTTTCCGATTTTGCTGCCATCTATAGAAGTACAACTCAACTACATCGTCGTACGCGATGACTGCTAGCGTTTTTAACGTTGTCAGCAGGTACTACTACAAGGCAAGCAAGCGGTGGCACCAAAAACCCCTATAAAGTTTCACCCACTCGGTTCCAACTGACTAAAAACATCTACAATAAGAAGATGCTGAGTATAGGAGCCAAACTAAGGCACTACAGCACTGTTGTCAGACCAGAAGGTTTATATGCTTCGGAGACCCTGTGTATGATTCGGACAGGACAAGTCAATCAACTACTTAAAAGAGAACGCAGACAACTACGGAGGATCTTGAGCAACGGATGGGTTGACGGACAGGTTCGACTTATATCAAATAAAGAAGTATACAGCAAGATGGAACCGATAACAACAACAATTATAAAGCGAAGATTGCTGTTTCATGGGCACATCTTCCGTATGGATAATGACCGGCTCACAAAGAAAATCTGGAATTTTCTCAAAGCGAAGATCTCCAAGTTGAAATTGTTACAAGAGTGTGAGACAGATGGGCATCACGGAGGATAAAATCAAAGACAGGAATAGTTTCAGAAGGATGGTGAAAAGCTATCAGGGTTTTATGGTGGAGGTGGAACCCAGAAGACGAAGAGGCCCTTTAACAGAGGAGCGGAAGAACAAGGTGATAGATGGGCTCAAGAGATACTGGCAAGATGTCAAAGCCAGCAAACGAACAAGACGCAGACACTGAAATGAGAGTGGTTGTTAACACGCAGTCCATAGAGACTCAAGTCGACGGTTTAAAAAAAATGAACTGACACAACCTCTGTATCGTATATTTCTTTTAAAAGTCATGTTATTCTCATTTTCTTAACTTCATATCTTCCATAAGTTATTATTAGGGTTCGGAAGTTTAAAACCGAAATAAGTACAAAATATGCAAGCAATTATGCCCCAAAAACTAGCTAAATATGACCTAAAAACTATAAAATATGACCTAATAATCTATGAAATATGACATGATTTTTGGGATAGGTAGAGTATCACTAACATACAGTAAACGTCTTAAGTGCCAAAACAATTTTCCAGTGTATTGGACATGTGATATTTTTGATTTTACAAGTGAAATTTTTAATGAACTATGTGTATTTGCTATGTATTTTATGTCCATAAGTGTTTATAATGTGTATATCTGGCTGATGAAGAACAACATTATTGTTCGAAACATGTACCAGTACTAAACAGTGCTAATAATATTACAAGTATTGAAAAGACGGAAATAAGAGTAAGTCATTTAGTGGAATTTAAATTCAATACGGACCATTATGGATAAAAACAATTTCCTTGTTTGCTAATTGCTCCTGAGCTAAATATATCTACTGGAGTGACATCCTGTTGAAAGGCGGAAGCACAATATCGTTATGTTCCGTGACCTAATGCGTATAGTACCGCAATCCAACTTGTCGAGAATGATGTGCTAAAAGACGTCCGTAGAGGAGCGCCTTCTTGGAATCAGATCTTCTAAACCTGCTATCTGCCTGTTCCGGAAAAAGAAAGAAAAATATATCTACTACACTATTCGGAAATCCTGTGTTTAAAACTCGACACAAATAACACGTAGGCAACCTTGTTAACGACGCCTCAATTTAAACAAAAATGTAGAAATTATAACCAAATATGACCTTATGTCACTAAAATATGACCAAATATGACCAAAACAATAAAAATGGCCGAAATATGCATTTATAGGCAACATAAAATTGTTTTAAACGTGGTCAGGGACCCGTCATTCAAACTTATTTTTCAGATTTCGGCTAAAATGAGCTCAGGAAAAAAATATGATTTTTCCTTAACATCCGAACCTTAGTTATTATAGTGTAATATAAGTAGTAGATTTTCTGTAATTGTCCGACTATAACCCTAATAGGCAAAATATGTTCCTTCTCTTAGAAACTCAATAATAATATTTTTTATTTTATTTTTTACGAGGGAATGTGGAAAATCTTGCTTGAGACGTTTGTGGGGGTCCGCACTCCACAAGGGTGTGTGGGATTCTTAACCACTAAAAACCACATACCCATCTCCCACGATGTGTGTCTCCGTCCCGGAATCGTTCTCGCATTATTTCAGGGGGTCGTGCCTCTCCTTCTTTCAATTCTTCTTCTTTATTATTGCTCATAAGCATCTAAGTCCCTCCTCTTCTTTTGGTGCAAAATACTTTCCACATACACTGCTACCTAATCCCAGTTTTTTGATTTTTCAGCATAACAGGTACGATGTTTATAATAAGGCTTTCACGGCCCGGATTACTATATAAATTATTCATGTTTTTGGGCTAATGCCATGTGTATTTAAATTAGAACCATACGTTTCGGGGAAACCTTGCCTCCTTTTTCAATGGAATCAAACAATGTGACCAAAGAAAGTATATCAATGAGATTACAAAAAATTACAAAAAATATAGATAAATTCCTCTGTTCGTCACCAGAGAGCAGCTGCCAGAAATTACTGTATGGACCATGGTAGAATGGCGGACAGAGTAGTAAGTAAGGAGAAGGTAAAGGGGGCGGGGTTAAAATATAGAGACTCCTCGAAGAATGAGGATGTCCAAAAGAAAAGGAGGGGGGGGGAGGTGGGAGGGTTAGATGGATATAAGGAAACATAAACAAAAGGGAAGTGTATCTGAATGATACCTAACGTCATACAGGCAACGGCGAAAAAACAGATGGAAACTCCTCCAGTGATGAACAAAGGAGATCAAATCCAGACTCTGTAGTCAAAGAGGAAAAAAGTACAATTTGATATAGGTGAAGAACAGAGAGACTGAGAGGAACTATCTTCCTAGATCCTTAATAACTGGTAGCCAAGTGTCACTTAGCTGATATCCAGTGTCTCTGTGGCTCATAATCACAAGATTCACGGTCACGTAAAAGTACAATCTTCCTTCCTTCTTCCTTTCCTTATATCCATCTAACCCTCCCCCCTCCTTTTCTTTTGGACATCCTCATTCTTCGACGAGTCTCTATATTTTCACTTCGCCCCCTTTACCTTCTCCTTACTTACTACTCTGTCCGCCGTTCTACCATGGTCCATACAGTAATTTCTGGCAGCTGCTCTCTGGTGACGAACAGAGGAATTTATCTATATTTTTTGTAATCTCATTGATATACTTTCTTTGGCCACATTGTTTGATTCCATTGAAAAAGGAGGCAAGGTTTCTCCGAAACTTATGGTTCTAATCTAAATACACACGGCATTAGCCCAAAAAACATGAATTATTTATATAGGTACGATGTCGTCTGGAGTCAGTTAATAATAATAATAATAAAACCTACCGGGTGAGTTAGCCGTGGTCGTTACGGCATGACTAATGGCAGTCGCTCACATCCGGGAGGCGAGGAGGTTCGAATCCCCCCGCCGGCAATCTTGAAGATGGTCTTCTGTGGTTTCCCATCTTCCTTCCAGGCAAATGCCGGGGTTGGTCCCTAACTATAGGCCACAGCCGCTACCTTCCAACTCCTCGCCCTTCCCTTCCAACTTTCCTCCCCAACGGTACTTGTAGCTCACCCATTGGGTGTCCGTCTCGAAGCAGCTACAAAACTG
Organism: Meconema thalassinum; assembly: GCA_946902985.2. Classification (NCBI taxonomy): domain Eukaryota; kingdom Metazoa; phylum Arthropoda; class Insecta; order Orthoptera; family Tettigoniidae; genus Meconema; species Meconema thalassinum. The sequence goes on along the minus strand of OX336399.1, from coordinate 158,522,844 downwards.
GCGAGCCGAACATGTCCTCGGACACTCCCGGCACTAAAAGCCATACGCTAAAATATATATATATATATATATATATATATATATATATATATATATAATAAAACCTAATCACATTCTTGTAATATATTCTTATGTATATTTAATGAATTATTTGACAGAAAGATGGGGAAGATATCGTCCTGTTGGAAGATAAGGATGCACTGAACAAAAGACTTCTGACAGGGAGCAGAAGACCCATCAAGTACAAACTGCAGTTTACATCTCGTATATCGGCAGTTGTTCAGGATGTAACCTTGAATAACCACTTTGTCTGCAAGAATGCCAACCGTAAGTCCATAATTACAATGTTCATAGGAAATATACTCACTCACTATCACTCTGAAGACTTCTATGGGACACGAAGATCCCACAAAATGCCTCCACAACTCTGCTTAGGGCAAGTTCTTGCCAGTAGTCCACATTCAGATGTCTACAAAGTTTGGAGATTTCATTTTTCAAGGAACGTTGTGGTCTTCCTACTGGCCTTTTCCCTCTTAGTTCTTCTTTAAAGATTTGTAAGACCATCCTATCATCTCCCACCCTTAGTGCATTGCCATTGAAGTATTCTGGAGTTAATGATGCTGAGTATTGGTACTTTCTGTGATTGTGAGTGTGTGTCTTTATTTGATCTTTATTTTCCAGCTTTGAGATGCGGGGTCAAAAAATGTTCCAAAAATGTTCCTATCCCGTACACTTTATTTTTGAAAACCTGCAACTGGTGTCCTTCTGTTCTGTTAAACTCCATGATGTTCATAGGATATATCTCTACTTAGTATAAAACTAAGTCCCCAATCCTTAGATGTTACGGGTAATCTCGAGAACCACTGGCTGGATTTTGATGCGGTTTTCACCATTCTGTAAAGCATATCTCGAGGAAGATTTCTGTAGAAAATTATTTATTTATGATCAAAGGAAGCCAAGCAGTAACGATTTCAGAAAAAGAGTCAAAAAAAGAAAACCTGGCGTCCGTGCACTTTTTAAGATTATGCTGGGCAAACCATTAAAAATATCAGTATACTATGAGTTTAAGTATTGTTCAGCATGAAAAGTTTTACAAAAAAGTCTGTGAGAGCATATCTCTATCTTCAATACATCGCCCACTATAAGTGTTTTTACGTTTTCATTTCTTCCAACAATCTCCATTCAATTACTGAGGCGATAGTTTACGAGCTAGCTCGTAATGCATTTATAACTGTTCCCGGGTGAAGCCGGAGTGGATTGCTAGTAACTTTATAAATTGTTCAATATGTAGGGACGAGAAAAGAACCATGACTAGAAAATGACCCTTACTGACAAAGTTTGAGAGACAACAAAAATATACCTTCAGTCAGTAAAATTATTTTTAAAGTTCTAAAGCAGTGGTTTTCAACTAGCGGCCCGGGAAAGCTTTTAGACGAGAGTAATGTTTTAAAAGGTGATGAAAGTATAAACTATATTTCATTGCTCGTTTTTTAAAGTACTGTTACGTGCCACCCCCTAGTGGCACTTTTGTTATCTGGATTACGGTGGGTTGAAGCACAACACAGATTGTTCCTTTAAAGAAACGTATTAGCTTTATTGCGGCCAGAAAGATACACCACTCAACAGCAAATACAAGCAATTAAAACCTTACTCCAGTTTCCTCACGGAGAGAACACTTCCCTTTCACTTGTCAATAAGCCTCAGAAGTTAATCCCGCGTAAAGAGGTGGCCCCGTGCGCTGGCTGGAAATATCTGCACTCAGCCTGTCACCGTACTACACACTGTTTCACAATTCACCACAATCACCTTTGTCGCACTGAAAAACACACTCGTTCAAGACACAGTTCCTCTGTAGGCTTCTCACTTCCTCGCTGTCAAGAGAATCAGCTTCACTAGGGGTTTCGCAAGTCACGTCGCCAACAACTGTCGCTCAAGGTAAACGCTCGCACTAGCTCGAAAAACACTGTCGACCCCGCTTGCCAGGTCGCTCTTATATAGCAGGCCGGTGACTCAATAAATGCTTCTAGACCCATCCAGGGTTCACGGCTTCTCGAGGTTTCTATCACTGGCTGCGACACGAATATTCTGGACCATCCCTTTGTCCTAGTAGTCCCGTTGCGTAAGGCGCACGTAATACACTGAGGCAGAGCACAGCCCAGCCAGGGGGCAGTTGTGACTCATGCGGCGAGCGACGAAACAAACTCACAGCCGTAACAGTACTATGTATTTCTATTTGGCAAAAATGAACATAGTAATTTGATAAAGAATATTGATGGCGAACCGTTCCACAACGAGCCGCATCGCACATTGCAGTTAGTTAGTTATTGAGGTTTCAAGGGGCGGAACTATGAGGTAAGCAGGTCACTGACCTCCCTCCCCTTTACTCACGGAATAATGAACCAATTTTTTGGTTGGTTCCTCAGTTTAGGGGCTGCAACAACGTGGTCGTGTAGCCCCGTGTACTTTGGGTGTGTGTAGAATCTGTCTGATAACCGGTGTTAATATTGTGATGGCTGTATTAGTGTGTGTTATCTGTGATTCAGATAGAAGGGCTGCAGACGATCAATTTTTCAAGTAGTTCCTACATTTGCTACCATCCACAACACCTATCTGCGGACTTGGCTACTAGATGCCATTGCGGCCAGCACCTGTCAGCGAACATTGGAACTAATATAGCGTTATCAAACTAACCTACAAATTTTAGCTTCCACAAGTGTAGTGGAGAGTTCTTTTTCATGCCATAAATCTATGACATGAGACCGCCGGCTATACTTCCCGTCCGAAGGAAGGCATACTGAGGGATTTTTAACGCTCTTAAAAAATTCGCATGCTGCCGACTACGCCACCGAAGTCGTCAAACCCATTTTTAATATTGGTTCAAAGAAAAATTATTACTACCAAATTGTCCTTTAGTAAGTATTGTTTTGATAACATTATTAATTTCAGTGTGTTTTTAGTTTCTTGGCTCTGTTTGCCATTTTTAGATTATTTAAAATAAACTTACATTGTTGACTATTCTTCAACAAAACTAAATTTTTCTTGGTATCTTTAATTTCACTCCTTTATGGATTTGTAAAATAGTATTAGAGCAATAAAATCGAATCCCGCTGATTGCTGGGGTAGGAATTTTAGTTGAATTTCTGTGGTATCAGGAAGGGCACCCAGCCGTAAGTTTTATGAAAATTAGCCTATTATTGAAGTGCGGCCCGCAACCATAGCCGAAGTCACCATTTTGGCCCTCAAGCCCTTACAAGTTAGGAACCGCTGTCCTAAAGAACCGGTTTTGGTCACATTATGATCTTCATCAGCAATGTATAATAATTAATATTTATGTTTGACCCTGAGTATTATATGTCAGAAAACTGTACTATAATGAGGCTCATTATAGCACTATTTTTCATCATGAAACAGTTTCTCCCACCAATCAGAGCTCAAGAAACAGTTGTTTGACCAATTAGATAATTAGATGCGCTGAGTTCCACGGCCTTCTAATTTAAATTTCACTGCCTGGCCTAGTGTCATAGTAGGGTAATCGAGGAGGCCATGGTAAAATACAAGGCATTCTCTGCGTCTCATGCGCTCTGTTCAGTACATAAAACTGGCGAAATCTCGACAGATATTTATGAATATTTATGTTCGAACATAAATTAGTTATAATAATTGTCGTCGAACATAAACAGTCATATGCAACTCGCCTATAATGGTAACTAAGACACCCGTATGGAAATTATGAAACTCGCATACGCTCGTTTTATAAACATACTCGTGTCTTAATTATTGCCATTATAGGCTCGTTGCATAATGTACTATTATGAAATGGATTGAATCCAACTTATCTGAAAGGGCAGCGTTATCCATGAGAGTCAGTAAATTAGAAATGGCCTGTTGGTTGATGAAGAACACTTACTGTGCCCATGTTATATCTCTGCCGGTGAGCTACGTCATTACTAGGGCTTGGATTTTTAGGTGCTAAAAATCGGGAAAATATTTATTTTATATGTATTAAAAATCCCTGAAATATGTGAGAAAAAAGTAAAAATATTTAATTATAATTTAGTTTATTAATGTGAATATAAACACAAGCCTCCGTGGCTTAGGCGGCAGCACGCCGGCCTCTCACCGCTGGGTCCGTGGTTCATATCCCGGTCACTCCACGTGAGATCTGTGCTGGACAAAACGGAGGCAGACAGGTTTTTCTCCGGGTACTCCGGTTTTCCCTGTCAATATTTCATTCCAGCAACACTCTCCACTATCATTTCATTTCATCTGTCATTCATTTAATCATTGCCCCAGAGGAGTGCGTCAGTCCTCGGCAGCCGGCACAGTCCATATCCTCGCCGCTAGATGGGGGCTTCATTCATTCCATTCCTGACCCGGTCGGAGACTGGAAGCAGGCTGTGGATTTCCATTTCAATGTGAATATAAAGAACTAGGGGACCCGTGCGAGAAATCTCGCATGTTAGTAAGTCACACTTTCCCCAGTAGGTTTATAATGAGTGACTTAAGGAGAAAGGTTGTTATGTTATTATTTCAACCAAATGATTATAGAACACCATTTTCATTTCAGTTAGAATTCCAAGCTGTACATTCTCTAACTTAAGAAGGCAATTACTGAAAATTCTATCATCATAACACTCACCAGTTATTCGATATTTATGAAAGCATCTTGGTCAAGATTTCCTGCTTTATCTTGTTGGCTGAGAAGCCTCCTTCTTCCTTATCAGGACAGCCCTCGTTGGAAAACTTCTTCACGCCCTGCTTACAGTGAGGCTTCCTTGTTCCTAAGTGCAATATGTTTCTTGCCCTTGAGGTGTTGTGTAATTTGTGATCGCTGCAGATGATAACTGATTTTAATGATTACTTGTTTAAAAAGTTACAATTTCCTTGACATAATTGTAACTACCCCAATTACATTTTTTCCAGTACTTTTCCCATCACTGTTTACAATCAAGCGACTTTGGTGGCCTAGTTGGTAGCACCCTGAGCTTCTATGCCCAAGATTGCGGGTTCAAACCCGTCCGAAGTCATTGGAATTTTAAGAGCGTTAAAAACCCCTCAGTATGCATTCCTGGGAGGTGAAGTAAAGCCCCGTAATAGATTTCTGACATGAAAAAGAACCTTCCACTAATTACACTTGTGTGAAGCTAAATTATAGGTTATATTTGACTAACACTCTTAGGTTCCAACGTTCGTCGCCAGGAGCCGACTGCATCTAGCAACAAAGTTCAGAACTAGTTGTTCGTTGACGGTGGCGTTTGGTAGCAAAAGTTGGAACTACTTGAAATCGAATGTCTGCAGTTCTTACTTGAATTAAAAACAGATAACACACACTAATACAGCCATCACAATTAACACCGGTTATCAGACAGATTCTACACACACCCAAAGTACACGGGGCTACATGACTGCGTTATCGCAGCCCCTAAACTGAGGAACCAACCAACTGTTTACAATTATTCATTTAAATATTGATGGTAAAGTGGCTGGGAAGAGGGGGGATTTCCGTGTAGAATATAGCTTTCTGAGACAAAGCTGTCAAAGGCTATACACGATGAAAATTAAGTATGAAGTACAAAACTATGATATTGCTTTTCACTCTACTATTTTGAGAGAAATGTATTTTATAGGTGTCCTCTATTGCATCATGACCATTGCTTTTTTGTTCCAGTGAATAATAATGGGAGCAAATTCGAAGTGAATCTTGGCCATTCATTCCATCTCAATGGTGAGCCCGGTACTCCTCTGCGTCTGGAGCTAGGTTGGTATCAATAAATTATTGTTCTTATAGAACTGATCAAACAGTTTATAAGCCATGAATCCCATGATCCATTATCATGTACCAGTTTTTTGCATTTTATGATTAAATCAACACTACTCTATCGTTAAACTTGTCAGCATGAGACTACATAATTCGTTGTGCCAGTTTATGAAAATATTGCATTAAGAACACTGATTCTTGTTAATTAGGGTTGCCAGACATTCCATCTTACCCGGCACAATTCCGTTTTTTCTTGTTTTGTTCCGCGTTCCGTTTTAATCTTTAACGGAACGCCAAATATGCCGTTTTTTTTTGTTAATTTTATAATATAAGGTGCGTTCAAAAAGAAACGAGCAGGAGGCTGGAATGCGCAAACCGGTGACGACATCGGCTAATCGTGGCGTGTGTAACGAGGTGTGGTTCCGACCAGAGCGTGAAAGGTCACAGTCCGTCGCTAGAGGGCACGCATGCACGTTACGTGACGATATAAAGCGAGCAGCAGCAAGCATCAATCGTTCAACGCTGCCAGTCGCCTTGCAAACAGTGACATGGAGATGTCATAATGTCGATTATTCAGGTCCGTATTGACGTAACTATAACTTTGAAAGAATAATAGATTTTCCGCCTTCAATACTGTTTATTTCTATTACTTACAGGGACTAGTTTCGGGGAAGTTTTGTTGGACAGGGTGAGGAAGGGGGAGTATTTAACCCCGAAACTAGTCCCTGTAAGTAATAGAAATAAACAGTATTGAAGGCGGAAAATCTATTATTCTTTCAAAGTTATGGAGATGTCAAACGAAGAGCAAAGAGGTGTTGTTCAGTTTCTGACAGCAAAAGGAGTAGGGGGAACGGACATTCATCGCCGAATGTCACAAGTGTACTGCAAACACTACATGTCCCTTGCAAGGGTCAAGGCGTGGCACAAGCACTGCAGGGAAGGACGGGTGTCGTTAGCCGATGATGCCCGGTCTGGGGCACCCCCCTGCATTACCGATGACAACGTCCAGCTGGTTGATGCACTCATTACCCAGGACCGCCGAGTGACAGTGAACGCCATAGCCGCCGTGGTCGGATAGAGCGTCGGAAGTGTGCACACCATCATGAAGGAACGACTGCACTTGCGGAAAGTGTGTGCCCAATGGGTGCCCCACAGTCTTCAACCACACCAGGAAGCATGGCCTACTGTCTTGGTCTTGGTTGGACGATTGATGCATGCTGCTGCTTGCTTTGTATCGTCACGTAACGTGCATGCGTGCCCTCTAGCGACGGGCTGTGACCTTCCACACTCTGGTCGGAACCACACTTCGTTACACACGCCACGATTAGCCGATGTCGTCACCGGTTAGCGCATTCCAGCCTCCGGCTCGTTACTTTTTGAACGCACCTTATATATTCAATTTCCCACAAATTTTCACATGTCCTGCTTCAGAATTGATTGTAATATCCAGCTTGTTTTCTGGTGATACAGGTGCAAGTTTGAAAGAGAAAATGATTTCTATGTCTGTGTCAGATAGTTGGGTAGTCTACGTGTTATAGATTTGTCCTTTTGAAGTTAGTACTCGGCATTTTCCCTTCCAATGCTTTTACAGAGAGAGATTTTTCTGTCATGAATATCAAATGGAGAGATGATTGAAACAGAAGCCCCATTAATTTGATAAAACAAGAATTGTTCACATATTACAATTATGACGATAATGGTGGTGAATTTTATCAGAAGGTATTTAGAAATAAAAAATCCTTGCAAAGGGTCGTTCAAATGAAAAGCATTTGTAAGTAATTGCTGGTGTCATAGGACTATATGATATGTCAGCAATATCTAGTTTTAATTTTGTGTGTTTGATTATGTAATGTTTATTTAATACATATGTGTATTATTTATTACAACATTTAACAACCTTGATTTAAAAAAAAAAAAAACGTTATGGGACATGTGTTCCGTTTTCCCATTCTTGAAATCTGGCACCCCTATTCTTAATTGTGTTGGTATCTGTTACACTCATCTGAAGCAAAGTAATAAATCTTCAATTCAATATGATGTCAAAATGTTGACATTATTGAAATAATCTACAGTTTAGTAAGTGCTTGCAAATCTTTAATTGCAGTTTCCCACAAACATCATATTTTGAGTTATGTCACTGTTACAGCAAATGAGGGATGCTAAAGATCAGCCAATAGTTAATTAACGTAACCATATTGGTTAGTTCAGTGCTTCTGTATTGACTTACAAAGGTAATTATTTAAAATAACAATGGTTCCACCTAGTTAATACATTTAAAAATTGTTAAATATATGCCATGATAGAAACGGAGTTGAGTTTGGTTTCAGGAGAAATGTAAGAACAAGGGAAGCTGTACTAAGTCTTGGGCTGATTTTGGAAGGTAGAATAAGGAAAGATAGCTGAACGATCATGGCATTTGTAGACTTGTCTCGATTAGTAATTTCTAAACTTCATACTGTCTTGGCGAGTTTGGCCAGCACAACTATCTGAATACTTCCTTAACCCTTTTAGTGCCAGGGGGCCGATATATCGGCCGATGGAGGATTTGCTAAAAATGCTACAAGTTACAGTAATCTATCGACCCTCTTTTATATTCTTTCTTTATTATTATTTCCAGCCCTGCAGTACTGTCACTATTGGGACCAACACAACGCAGGAATCATTCTCTATCTTGTAAAGTAGTATTTGTACGTTCGTGCACAGAGCTACAGTAATTAAGATAGGTGGAAATATGTTTAGCTCTTTGAAGGAAGAGAAAATAGATAATGTTATCTAACGCTTAGTGAAGTGTGTGAGAGTACATTTTCGACGAATGACAACGACTTTTAAAATTTCCCATTAAATTTGAAAATAAAATAATTTTTAAATTATTTTTAATGAAAACAAATAAAATTTAGCAACAAATCCGTTAAAATATATTTACCTGCTCCGAGTAAGACATGTAATTTCACTAAACTTGGCACTTTTAACATAACCATTCATGGAAAGCTTGTCAAATATTTTTTGTGAATAACTGTACATATTTCATCACTCCCTCTTTGACCATTAGCTTGACCTCAAATGTAACAAAATGCATTCCCACTTCCACTCTCGTACACAGTTTCATTGTAAACTGAGTACTTTCTAGAATAGTACAATAACATACTGTCTTCATGGGGAATGTTTAAAACTTTTTGCAAATCAAAACTGGCACAAACAGAGTCATTTGCCAATTTTGATTTTGTTGATAAAAAAAATATTCTTTGGCCAATTCCTTTTCTTTAAGATTTGTTTCTTGGTGTTTGTGTTTATGTATAGAAATGGAGCTTTCCTCTTTGTTCTTAAACATTTCACATTGAGCACATGTCTTTCTTCGGTAAATGAAAGCCTATTGTCACCACGCTACACTTTATCACAGTTTGGACTCATAGCACATTCTGCACAATTTTTCAAAGTAAAGCTGAATAGCTCACCATTAGAAGGTGGCAGAACACTGGAGTTTATATTGTCTTTTTTTAAATATCTCTGCACAAAGAAACTAAGTACTACCTTCCTTTTCTTCTTTTTTGCCTTTTGAGACCACATAGGATCACTTTATCCAACCATTAGTTTGTCGACTTGTAGAAACTGTACGAGCCATGCGGTCCTCCCACTACTTCTTCATTCGTATTGATCGTCTTGCCCTTTCTTGGGCGGAAAAGATTCTTGTTGGAATTTTCTTTTTTATGAGTGGAAAATGAAAAGTCATATTTTTAAGTGTTGTAGCTGAACTTTTCTTATTTGTAGCATCTTCTGTTGTTGGGCCAATTTCTTTTAAGCCCTCTCTAATTTCTCTTAACCATCGGCATCAAGTGGTAGTGTTTTTTGAAGCAAGATGGTACTGTACCAGTTGGTTTAGAAGACGTGAATCTGGCATTCTCATGATGTGCCCAAAGAATCCTAGTTTTTTTTTTTTGCATGGTATCAGTAATGGGTTCTAGGTTGTTATAGACAATATTGTTTGGTATTAATCACCAGTGCACATCTTTTTTATATCCTTTATTGATACAAGTTCTTCCAATTCGCCTTTCAATCTTTTGTAATCTGTCGATTTTAGAATGTTCATTTAGATAGAATAATGTCTCTGCTGCCTCCGTGGCTTAGGCGGCAGCACGACGGCCTCTCACCGCTGGGTCCATGGTTCAAATCCCGGTCACTCCATGTGAGATCTGTGCTGGACAAAACGGAGGCAGATAGGTTTTTCACCGGGTACTCCGGTTTTCCCTGTCAAAATTTCATTCCAGCAACACTTTCCACTATCATTTCATTTCATCTGTCATTCATTTAATCATTGCCCCAGAGGAGTGTGTCAGGCCTCGGCAGCCGGCACAGTTCATATCCTCGCCGCTAGATGGGGGCTTCATTCATTTCATTCCTGACCCAGTCGGAGACAGGAAGCAGGCTGTGGATTTTCATTCAATGTCTCTGCTGCGTATGTGGCTTCCGGTTTTATGACTGTATTGTAATGTTTAATTTTTGCATTAATTGATAAGCATTTCTTTTTGTAACTTTCCCCGGTTAATTTTTGTGCCCTAGATAACTTGTTTGTTCTTATTTGAATCGATGCTTTCTCATTTAAGTTGTTTGTTATTAACTCTCCTAGATATTTGAATCCTGTACCTTCCTCTACTACAATTGTTCATTTTAAATCACTGTTCTGAGTCTTCTCACACTCTTAAATTAACCCGCCTTGAGAGGCAAGGTGTTCATTAATCACAGCTAGGATTCAACTAACGTGATTGCTTATCTGCCTTGTGTCAGTGGTCTATTGTCTGTCGATGTTGACAGGTACCATGACGCCACACTGAGTGAAGCGCACACATTTTATCTCGCTCTTGGAGTAACAAATGTGCGCTCTGTCGGTGCTTGTATTGAAGTTCATGCAGCTCATTCGTAGGGCCACTTGACCCAGCGGGACAAACAGTGTTCGAAAAAACCACGCACCTAATCGAGGGTTAAGGCTATCGCAATGTGTGACGTATAAAAAAACATTACTTTGCTAATATGGCAAATGTCTTAGTCACTACATTTTTTTAAATTTATTTTTTAATGTTACAATAAAAAATGGTATTGACTAAGTGGACCCATTTCTTCTTCTTCTTCTTCAAGTGCCTCGTCCTCCAAGAACATTGGCAATAAGTAGCATGATCTGCTGTTTGTCCTTAGCTGTTCTAAACAGTGACACTGTATTAAGTCCAAACCACTGGCTTAACATCTTTAGCCAGGATATTGGTCTGCGTCCTGGACCCCTAATGCCATCATTCTTCCCTTGGATCATTAATTGCAAGAGGTGGTATTTGTTGTTGCGCATGAAATGACCAAAGTATTCTAGTTTTCTCCTTTTGATGATACCGAGAATTTCCAAGTCTTTGTTCATATGCCGCAGTACTTCCACATTTGTGACTTTAGCTGTACGTGATTTCCTTAAAATCCTTGCGATACGTCCACATTTCAAATGCTATCAGTTTCTTACTTAAAACCTCAGTAAGTGTCCATGATTCAACTCCATAGAGCAGGACACTAAAAACGTAACATCGAAGCAGTCGGGTGCGTAATGACAGACTTATATCACGGCTGGTCGAAACTATTCTCATTTTCATGAAAGAACTTCTGGCCTGCTCAATTCTACAGCGAATTTCTTGACTGAAGTCCCAGTTATCATTTGATTTGACATCCTAAATATGTATATGATGAAACCCCTTCTATTCTTTCATTACCAAGTGTAAGAATGCCCTGAATTTCATCTTTGTATCTACTAACAACCATCCACTTTTCTTTTTTTTTTTTTACATTTAAATGTAATCCCATGGCATTACTCTCTTCAGAAATAGAATCCAGTAGTGTTTGTAGATCATCCATACTTGTTGCAAGGATGACAGTGTCATCAGCATATCGGATGTTATTAATGATAGATCCATTTACCACTACTCCTTGAGATTTTCCATAAAGAGCATCTTGGAAAATCTTTTCAGAATAGTTGTTGAAGAGGAGTGGAGAAAGAGTGCAACCTTGGCAAACCCCCTTCATAATCGATTGTTATTTTAAATAGTGTAAATGATGGTTACAGTGCATGATGTTTATCTTTCATTAGATGTTGAATGTGGCCAACCTGATGTTACAACAACATTCATTCACCGCGGTGACCCTACGACTCCAGGGCAGTGGCCGTGGCATGCTGCACTCTACTGGCAAGAAGGGGCGAGCCAGACCTACAAGTGTGGAGCTACTCTCGTCACTCACAATGCAGTGGTTACAGGTGATTCTTCTGTTCTATTATAGCAAGTAGCTCCTCATGGCTTCATGTACTGAGATGTGCATATCCAAGTGACTATTATAAACAGAATTGGCTGAATAGGCTAATACTTATATTTTTATTTTGTGTGTTTATGTGTTTTCATGTGCTTAAAAATATTTCACCATAAAAGAAGAATATTTGACTATACCTATTTTCTTTTTACCTAGAAATTTAGCAATAGCATGATGTATTATGTAAGAATGTCTGCTATTACCCAACATATTACAGTACCAGTTTCCGGTAGGGACATTTCCAGAAGGTTTGGTCAAATCCTCATCCTTTCGAGCACCTAATTCTTCTTCTTCTGCACGAATGGGTCTGCTAGGACCATTCGGAATCAACACTTCTTCGCCTTGATGTTTGCCCAATAACTCTTCATGCGCAATGATTGATCAATATGTAACGTGTTTTTCAAGGGGATTTTACGCAACTGGCATAAGTCAGTAGGAAGCCATTCTATATTTATTTACGCGGCAAATTGTTCATCCAAGAGAAGTTTTCATGTAACTTATTATTATTATTAACTTATTATTATTAAGGTATTTCTTTGGAGCATTTTTTATAAAATTATAAGTAATCAGATAGGTTTTCTATGTTATAGAAAACACTATCAAGCAAATTATTACGAACAACATTATCGTAAGAAAATTATATGATTACGGAATTTTACGGAGTTTTGTCAGTTAGAGTATTTTGAGAGAGATGAGTCACGGGGAATTCGGCTACAGGCTTAATCTTGTCGAGTAGCATGACGCAAGCTGGGTTGCTGCTTCAAGAAAAGGCGAAATGGCCTGGACCGGTAATCGACATCATCGCCGCGCCGAGTGTAATGACCCGGAGGAGGGGAAGATCGCGTGGTGGGTCAGCCAATCAGAGGAGACCAGGCGACTGGAAGACGGCTCCGTAGAGGGGATGCGACGAGTGCATATATGGTTTGCACGCCGTGGAGGCAAGGCGACTATCTTTGTAAAACTTAACCAGTGTGGTTGTACGTGTGGTTGGTTCCGATGTTCGGACCATAAGTTATCATATCTACAAGTATCTCATCAACTAACGAAGAAGATGACGACGACCAGGAGGCTGTGGGAAGCTCTCTACAACATCCAGTACGAGGGAAATGCTACGGCAATTTCCAGTGGTAAGCGCGAATGACTCAGAACTACGCAATCTCTCGTCTCTTTGTTTAATATTCAGTATTGCAGTAACTTCATAGCTTGGGAATAAGAGTAAAATCAGTAATTTATCCAACTCCGTTTTCACGTAATTTTCTAGCGGTAATATTCAAATCGCAACGCTCCAATTTAAATTCAAACTTATTATTATTATTATTATTAATAATTTTGCAATACTCGTTTTATATAATAAATTCATTTCTTTTAACCATGCAATCTTTGCTTTCAGTAGGTAGCATTAGATATAGACCAATTCCTTCTCCTGATACAATTGTTTGTTGGGTTAATGATCAAATCATACCACGATCTGAGTGAAAAGATTCTTGAAGGTGTTCCACCAGAGCTAGGTGTTGTTAAATATAAATTTAGATTTCAACATAGCGTTGAGGTCTTGGCGCCCATTAATACATCATATCTTAGTCAGAGTAAATATTTCAAAGTGCAAGGCAGAGCTAGTAAGAAACCATTACATTTGTCACGCAACAGTGAGGGCAATAGAAACCGTTTCACTTGGCGCCCAACGTGGGGGTGAAAACCTAATAACATTTGTGGAAGGAGAAAGGTATATATTTCTGTGCCTGTATTTTGGGGGTTTTTCATTTATCGGTGTGTATCAGCATGGGTAGTGTTGAGGAAGAGATGAAGTTGCGTAGTGGTCACCAGTTGGATAGTGAAGATACGAGCAGTATGGCTAGTCTTGGTAATGAAAGCAGTACAGGGATGTCGGAGGTAAATCCTGATACTGAGGGGGGTAATCAAAACAGTCAAGCAGGGTTAGAGAGTTTGCTTCTTCAGTTTATGCAACAAAATAAAATTAGCACAGATGCTTTAAACGCTAGACTCGAACAAAATAGTAGGGAAAATAAAGAGAGTAATAGGGAATTGAAAGATAGTTTAAACGTTAAACTTGAACAAAATAATGCTAAACTTGAAAAAAATAGTAGGGAAAATAAAGAGAGCACAGATGCTTTAAACGCTAAACTTGAACAAAACAATGCTAAACTCGAACAAAATAATGCTAAACTTGAACAAAACAGTAGGGAAAATAGAGAGAGTACTGAAACTTTAAATGCTAAACTCGAACACAATAATGCTAAACTTGAACAAAACATTAGGGAAATTAGTGATAAATTTGAGCTGATTAGAGGTGAGATCAGAGGGGTGATGGAAGAGAAGGCTAAAGAGATTATTGCAGATGTAGACAGAAAATTAGGAAAAGTGCAGGAGGAGTTAGAAATTAGAATCAGTACACAGGCTGAAAATTTAAAAGAACTAGTGCAACTTGAAACACAGCAGGTCAAAAAGCAATTGGGGGGAGAAATTGACAAAATTCAGGTAGCAACTAAAGAGGTTAAAGAACAGCTGGGGGGAAGAATTGATAAAGTACATGCAGAAATAATCACTGAAGTTAATGATTTAAGGGAGAGGAATAAGGAAAGCATTAATGAGATTAATGAGAAACAAGCTAAGTTAAGAGGTAAAGTTGAAGCATCGGAAGGGAGCATTAGGTTAACTGTAACTAATATTGAAAGAAAAGCTGAGGAGAAAATTGCTGAATTAGAACAGAAGTTGAAAGCTAGAATTAGGCAGGAAAATAATCAGAGTAGGCCAGTTTATGTGAATAGCACACACAGGGAAATAGAACTAGGCAAATTCAGTAATCGGCAGGGTTGTCCAATGGAGTTCATGAATACAATAGAAAATAAATTCGGGGAGAGGTTGGAAGATGGTAGTATTGAGTGGTGCCAGGTAGTTGAGATTTTAGAGCAAGCGTTTGTAGGGGAGACAAGAAACTGGTTTGCTGTCTACAGAGACAATTTCGAGAATATTTCAGATTTTAAAGTTAAATTTTGTGAGAAATTTTGGAATGAGGTAATTCAGTCTCAGCATCGTGAGGGAATTGTGTGTGGGAAATATAACCCGAGAGGAAACTACACTATGACCGAGTACTTTTTAGGACAGGTATTGACGTGTAAATATTTGGATGGTTTGAAGGAGGAAAGTGATGTAGTCAGGCTATTACTAAGACATTTTCCATATAGAATCAAAGAAGCTGCCTGTATACAAAATGTTAAATCTATTTCACAAGTGGAAAATTTATTGAGCACATTCGATGCTCTGGGAAGAGGTGGTTACGAGGAGAATTTCGGTAGGAACCAGGGAAACCATAATAACAGGCCTAAGGAGAATAGGAGTCAGGAAGTTCAAGGGAACAGTGGTGAAGGGGCCAACGTCCAAAATAGGGGGAACCAAAATAATAATAATAATAATCAGCAAAACCAATACAGAGGAAATGGGTATAGTACGAACTACCAAGGTAGAAATAATGATTTCAGGGGAAATCAAGGTCGAAATAATGATTTTAGGGGTAACCAAGGGAAGTATAATAATAATAATAATTATAACCAGAACAGGGGTCAAGGAGGGAATCAGCCCAATGGTAATAACGGACAGAGAGATACCGTTAATACAACCCAGAACAACCAGACCAGTGCCGTAGTGAGTAGTACTACACCAAGCGGTAGCAATGCTTTAAACACGAACCAGGCTGCGATGTAAGGTCAGAATCTCAGTCTGTAACATGCCCTGTCCATACACTTATACAGGAACCCTATGACCTAAATGTAAGAGATGAATTATTACGTGAACTAAATGATGAAGGTATTATTCAGGAGGTGGTTAGTAAGAGCCCCATAGTTAAATTTAACGTGTCCGAGGCGTACACAGATGTTTTAATTGATAGTGGTTGTATGAAGAGTTGCATAAGTAGTGCATTTTATGATAAAATGAAAGGAACTGGAGTAAATTTTGAGGAGATGCCAATTAAAAGCACTTTTGTTATAACAGCTGTTGGGAAGAGGTCTAAAGTAATTTCTAAGCAAGTTTTAGTAGACATTAAAATTAATAATCATGTAGAGAAGCAGATTTGCCTTGTAATTCCAAATTTAGTATTCAGTGTTATCTTGGGTTCAGAGTAGCTAAGTAGAGTGTCTGGTAACTTATGTTATGATGTAGGGAGTCTGAAATTTAAATGGGGAGATTCTGAAGTAGAAGTAGCGTTCAATGACCATATTCAGAGAAGTAGTGTTGTAGGTGTGATTTGTACTTTAAATGAGATATCGCCAACTGTAGAGCGGGGTTCTCCATGTTTTGTGGGCAGTGTGATTACGAACGGTAGTCTAGAGGACTCGTTACGTGATACTGCATTTCAGGGAAATATAG
Source organism: Meconema thalassinum (assembly GCA_946902985.2). NCBI lineage: Eukaryota > Metazoa > Arthropoda > Insecta > Orthoptera > Tettigoniidae > Meconema > Meconema thalassinum. The sequence continues at coordinate 158,506,379 of OX336399.1, read as the reverse complement.
AGGTGGAACAATGTGTTCGGCTCTATGATGTGATATTGTGTAATAGGAGAGTTTTTGAGGATCGCATTGGTATGGCCAATTGCTATACACATTCATTGAACGTTATTGATAGGTCAGTATTCACAGGACATAGATATCCTGTACCTTTCGCTTATCAGAGTGCAGTTGAGGCACAAATTAACCAGACGCTTGAAGATGGGATTATTGAGCACTCTAACAGTCCATATGTTAATTCTTTGATCACGGTACCCAAGGCCGACGGCACGGTTCGTATTTGTTTAGACGCTCGTTTGGTTAACAGTAGAATTAGTTCAGATCAGCTGAAATCTATGTCAATAGAGGAATTAATGCAAACATTTGAGGGGAAGAAGTATTTCACTTGTGTAGATTTGAGTTCCAGTTTTTGGCAAGTGCCACTTATGTAGGAAGATAGACCATTTACAGCTTTTAGTCATAAATATAACCTTTATCAATTTTGTAGAACACCTTATGGGTTAAAGAGTAGTTCAGCAGCTTTAATTAGTGCTTTAAACATCGCATTAGGGGATGACACAGGACAGTTTGTAACCATTTACATTGATGATATGGTAAATAGTTCACGCAGTTTTGAGGAGCATCTACGTCATTTAGATATAGTTTTTCAGAAGTTAGATCAGGCCGGGTTCACTTTGAAGCTGTCTAAGTCGTCATTCTGTCAGTCAGAAGTGACATTTTTAGGTCATAGAGTGTCGAGTAGAGGTGTGACACCAGAGGAAAGTAGGGTTAATAAGATACTTAACGCAGAGGTGCCACAGAATGTTAAACAGTTAAAAACATACATGGGAATTTGCAACTTTTTCAGGAGGTTCGTTCTTAAATACTCAGGGTTGGTAGAACCATTCAGGGAATTGCTTAAAAGTGGGACTCGGTGGAGATGGGAGTCCAAGCATGATCAGGCTTTTAGAGCGCTGAAGGAAGGTTTTGAGAAAGCTGTAGTGCTGAAATATCCTTTGAAAGATAAGGAATATGTGGTTATGACAGATGCTTCACATATAGGCATTGCTGGAGTATTATGTCAGAAAGATGATGAGGATAATCTGTGCATTGTATCTTTAGCCTCACGAGGACTGACAGCAGCAGAGAAAAGATACACGATTACTGAGTTAGAGCTTTTAGGTATTGTTTTCATTTTAGGGAAATTTAGAATGTATTTAGTAGGGGGGAAATTTGAGATCCATACAGATCACCATGCATTACTGTATATGAGGACTTGTAAACTCAGTTCTAACAGAGTTAGTAGGTGGATTTTTGCTCTGCAGGAATACGAATTCACAGTAAAATATATTAAAGGTAAAGATAACATTCTTGAAGACATGCTATCAAGGGACACTAATTTATGTAGGGATTATCCTGTGGTTAAAGCAGAGGACGGTATTTTAATATGTGCATGTGTGGACAGTAGCAACAGGGCATCGTTACAGACACTGAGAAATATGCTAGTGGAGCAACGTGATGACGTTAAGTTAAGGGAGCCACTGGCTAGGTTGGAAATAGGTGAAGAAGAGTATGTGAAAGTAGGACGGTTCACGTACAAGATGCAGGATGGGCTTCTTGCAAGGAAATGTAGGAATAATCGGTGAGCAATATGTGTTCCTGCCACTTTGCGGGAGGAGCTAATTTGGTTCATTCATAGGGAATTAGGACACTTTGGTGTTGCCAAGGTCTTCTATGAAATTGGTCGTGACTTCATTTGGAGTAAAATGGGAAGGGATGTTAGGAGGATTTTAGCTAAGCGTGACACCTGTCAAAGGAGCAAATATCCAGTTAAATATTTAGTGGGGGAGAGATCTGCAGTTCTCACAAGTAGTCCCGGTGAACTACTGTGTGTGGATTTATTTGGCCCGATCGTTAAAGGACAGTACGGCTACGAGTACATTTTTATAGTTATTGACGCTTTTAGTAAGTATGTCAAGCTATATCCGCTAAGGAAAGCCACGGGACTAGCGTGTAGCCGTCTGATCATTAATAAGTATGTACCTGAGTTTGGCGTTTCTCTCAGGATACTATCTGACAGTGGACCACAGTTTACTGCAAAGAAATTGAGACCCAGTATGCAGGAAGCTGGTATTTCACACGTTCATTCCTCTGTAAGGTACCCTCAGGGTAATTCTGCAGAGCGTCCATTAAGGGAAGTGGCTCGTCTTTATCGAACTCAAGTGCATGACAAGCATACGGCCTGGGTTGGACATCTTCCCAAGGTCGAGACTTGGCTGAATTCTGTCCAGCATGAGAGCACGAAATTGACGCCATACAAAGTTCACTTCGGAACATGACCACAAAATGAACAAGCGAGGGTGTTGGGATTAAAAGAGGGTAAGCAACCGGGGATGGATTACATTGTCCAGTTGGCGAAACAGAATTTATCTAAGTCAGCACAAAAGAGAATTCGCCAACAAAAAGAAACTAAATTTGACCTATTCGAGTCGGGAGACAGAGTCTCACTTAGAGTGCCGAAACAGTCAAATAAGCTAGAGAAAGTCATGTCCAAGTTCTTTTATCTCTACGAGGGCCCATTTATAGTTTCCAAACGTATTGGCAAAACAGCATATGTGCTGGAGGATAGTAAGGGAAACAGATTATACGGGACGTATAATATACATAGTCTACGAAAGTATGTGTCATAAAGTAAGTGTGTTTAGCTGGCGAGCCAGCCTATCAAATGAGTAAGTGTGGTATTTGGTGCGAGGAAGATCTGGTCTTCCAGGCAGGCGTATCAGAAGTCACACAGGGGGGTAGTATGTAAGTAAATGAGAGTTTTTAAGGTACAGGGAAATATGACGGGATTGTCGGATGCTTTTGAGCACTAAAATGTCTCGATACACCAAGGCCAGAATTTGGCAGCGCTGGTGAATTCCCATTTGTCTCCAAGAGATGGGTCAGCGCTTGAACAGGGTATTTTTGCTTAAGGCGTCCACGAGACAAAAGATGGACCATCAGAAGGCGAGACAGTCCTTCATGAAACTCATACATAACAGCACACGTGATTTCTGTTTACGGCCTCGCCATGTAAGAATTGTAAGTGTGTAATTTAAAGTAATTAGTACAAAGGTATTATTTGAGTGAGGAGAACTGGTCTGAGTTGAGAACTAGTATTAAGTAGAATATGGTCTACGGGAACTTAAGAAGACAGGGCGATTACGGCACAGAAATATTTGGTGTTATATGTAATGCGCACTTACTGGTTTTTTTTTTCAGAAGTCAATATTAATTTCCTCTTTTTTTTCAGAAGTCAATATTAATTTCCTCTTATATAAAGAGAGAATTGAAGAGGAATTCAAAATTTCACAATCGCAGAATTATTACAAAATCTTTAAACAACATCTGAAAAAATATGAAGCACCTACCTTATTGTTAAAAGATGAAAATGGTAAATTGGCCCACAACAACCAGGATAATGCACAAATTATGGCTAAATATTTTAAGACACTCCTAAACTGTGAAGAACCCATAGAATTTCTCCAATTGGATGTTGACACTCCAATAACAACACCACCGGAGAACATTAACCCGCCCACATTAGAAGACGTTTACTTAGCACTGAATGAGATGAAGAATTTCAAAGCCCCTGGAGAAGACCAGACTTTTGCAGAGATTTGGAAGTATGCTGGAAATTCGGCAAAAATCGCTCTTCACCAACAACTAGTCAACATCTGGATTACAGGAAAATTCCCTGAACATTGGAGATCAGCTATCATCCATCCACTACATAAAAAAGGGGATAAGACAGACCCTAACAATTACCGAGGGATTTCACTCCTGGATGTTACCTATAAAATTTTTTCTCGAATTCTTCTCAATAGAATTAAAGTACAACTTGAAAATGAATTAGGAGAATATCAAGGAGGTTTCAGGCCCTGGAGAAGTTGCCCAGATCAAATTATGAGCCTAAAATTGATAATGGATTATAATAGAAAAAGGAATAGAGATATGGTGATAACATTTATCGACTTTAAAAAAGCATATGATTGTATTCATAGAGAATCTTTATTAAAAATTCTAAGACACATGGGATTACACCCCAAATTGACAAATCTCATAAAACTAACTCTTACAGGCACCAAATCAAAAGTTAAATTCAGAGGTGAATTCTCTGACCCATTTGAGGTCACAACCGGTTTACGACAGGGTGATGGCTTATCACCATTACTATTTAATTGTGCATTGGAAATGGTAATGCGAGAATGGTCTAAGAAATGCCCTCCAAATATAAAAATAGGGAGAAAAATTCAAACAAACTGTCTTGGTTTTGCCGACGACATGGCATTATTGGCGAAAGATTTAGAGGAAGCCAAAACACAGATATCAGAGCTTCAGACAATTGCAAATAAAATTGGCCTTAAGATATCATTCGAAAAAACAGAAATCATGCCACACAAAAACCAACACCATTAAAGGAAATACAAATTAATGATACAAAAATTAAAATTGTAACACGATTCAAATATCTAGGAGAGCAAATAACAAACAATTTAAATGAGAAAGCGTCAATTCAAATAAGAACCAACAAGCTATCTAGGGCACAAAAATTAACATGGGAAACTTACAAAAATAAATGCTTATCAATTAATGCAAAAATTAAACATTACAATACAGTCATAAAACCGGAAGCCACATATGCAGCAGAAACATTATTCCATCTAAATGAACATTCTAAAACCGACAGATTACAGAAGATCGAAAGGCGAATTGGAAGAACTTGTATCAATAAAGGATATAAAAAAGATGGGCAATGGCGAATAATACCTAACAATATGGTCTATAACAACCTAGAACCCATTACTGATACCATGCGAAAGAAAAGACTAGGATTCTTTGGGCACATCATGAGAATGCCAGATTCACGTCTTCTAAAACAACTAGTGCAGTACAATCTTGCTTCAAAAAACACAACAACTGGATGCCGATGGTTAAAAGAAATCAGAGAGGACTTAAAAGAAATTGGCCTAACAACAGAAGATGCTGCAAATAAGAAAAGTTTAACTACAGCACTTAAAAATACGACGTTTCATTTTCCACTCACAAAGAAGAAAATTCCTACAAGAATATTTTCCGCCGAAGAACGGGCAAGACGATCAATACGCATGAAAAAGTACTGGGAGGACCGCAAGGCTCGTACAGTTCCTACAAGTCGACGAACTAATGGTTGGGTAAAGTGATCCTTTGTGGTCTCAAAAGAAGAAGAAGAAAGAGAGATTAAGTATTATGGTCACGATGCGCTGCCACAATAGTGTGATCGTGTGCTCAGTGATAAGTGAGATTAAATTTCACCATAAGGAAGGGACCTCCAGTGAAATTAGGAAGTTCTGTGGTGATAAAGCTGCAGTGGCAGTGTGTGGAAGAACAAGCAACAGAAAGCGGTGTAAAGAGACACCATGGTGGAATGAGAGAGTAAAAGAAGCTGTGGGAAGGAAGAACAAGGCTTTCAGAGTGTGGTTCCAGGAAAGAACTGATCTGGCAAGGGAAGATTATAAGATAAAGAAGAAAGAAGCAAGCAAGAGTGTCGCAGAGGAGAGGAAGAAGTGGATGGTAAAGTGGACAGAGATGATGGAGGAAGACAGTAGAGGAAATAAGAAAGTACTTTATGGGATGGTCAAAAGTAAGAGAAGAGGTCTGCGAGAGGATGTGGTAATGATGGACAAAAACGGAAATGAGGTACACAACAAAGAGACACTCAAGACAGTGTGGAAAGAGTACTTTGAGGATTTGCTGAATCCAAATGGTCATAGGGAGGAAGACAATGCATTGGAAGATGGAGAAGACAACACAGGAATGGAAAAGGACCTGACTTGGAGAGAACTGGAGATGGCTATAGCCAAGATGAAAGGAGGAAGGGCACCGGGTGTGGATGAAGTGAGTGTTGAAATGGTGAAGGCAGCAGGGGAGGTTGGGAAACAGTGGCTGTACCGTGTGATGAGGGTGATATGGAAGGAGAAAAAGACCCCAGAAGATTGGAAGAAAGGATTAATTGTCCCAATATTTAAGAAAGGAAGCAGAAAGGAGTGCAGAAATTACAGGGGAGTCACACTCATATCTCACTGTGCCAAGATATATGAAAAGATATTAGAAAGTAGAATACGAGCCAAAGTGGAGAGAAAATTGAGAGAGGAGCAGTATGGATTCAGACCTGGGAGATCAACAGTGGATCTCATATTTTCTGTGAGACAGCTCCAGGAACACCACTATGAATTTGGAGAGGATCTGTTGATGGCCTTCCTGGACATCGAAAAGGCCTATGATAGTGTGTGTAGGGAGAAGGTTTGGGAAGCAATGGAAAACATGGGAGTGGAAAAAGGGACTGTAGGCAGAGTGAAGGAGATGTATTGTGGAAGTGTGAGTTGTGTGAAAGTTGGAGGGGAAAGAACAGACTGGTTCAGACAAATGAGTGGCCTGAAACAGGGTAGTGCGCTGTCACCCCTTCTCTTTATTGTGGTTATGGACGAGGTAATGACACAGATAGCAGGAAAGATAGGAGAAGATAAGATGAAAGCAATGGTGTTTGCAGATGATCTCATGGTCTGGGGAAACAAGGAGGAGGAAATTCAGGAGCAACTGAAGGCTTGGGAAGAAACAGTGGGAGAGTATGGATGGAAGTTCAACATCAGTAAATGTGAGATCCTGTTAACGACCAGGAAAAAGGACAGACCAATGAGTGGGATAACACTTGGAGGTGGACAGCTGAAGAAGGTGGAAAGTCTCAAGTACTTGGGAAGTCTAGTGGAGGAAAATGGGAGAAATGACAAAGAGATTACGGAACGTGGCAGACAGGCAGAAGCATTTCTGAGAAGCATTAGGAGCTTAGTGTGGAATAAAGATGTCCCACAAAAAAGCAAGGAAGTGTTATACAGAAGCTACTATATCCCGATACTGACCTATGGTTCAGAAACGTGGACAATGAAGAAAAGAGACATAAGCAGAATACAGGCCGGTGAAATGAAGTTCCTGCGAAGTAGGATCGGAGTAACAAGAAGAGACAGGTTGAGGAATGAAAAGGTCAGGGAAATGGTGAAAGAGGAGCCCTTGCAAGGTAGGATTGAGACGTCAAGACTGAGGTGGTATGGACACTTAAAGAGAATGGATGAGAAGAGGATTCCCAAGAGGATACATGAGATGCAGATGCAGAAGAAACGACCAAGGGGAAGACCAAGAGATAGATGGCTGAAAGGAGTGGAGGAATGTGTCAAGAAGAGAGGCGAGGACTGGACCAGAGTGACAGCGGAGAGGTGGTGGGAAGAAAGGACTAAGTGGCGAGGCTTATGTTCCAAACAGACCCAGCCTGGGGCTGGAAACTGTACAAGATGATGATGATGATGATGTGGTGATAAACATATATCAGAACACCTTGATGCGTGTGATGTGACATCATAAATACACAGTGCTCACACATTATTTATGTCTATTTTCCCAACATAGAGAAATTTGAGAGGCGGAAATATCCGTGGAACATCATTCTATATGAAAAATATTGGACTGGTTGCAAAGTGCAATCCATAGTGACAACAAACTTTGACACAAAGTGCGTAAAGAAAAATTATGAGTGTATATATATGTAATTTAGGGTGATTTCATTTATGTAATATGTATTTTGGATGGGGATTTATTAACGTGTCTGGGATAATCGGATAATGGACCGTCGTCACGGTAAATCATCCGATGATCCGAGGCGAATATGTAACGTGTTTTTCAAGGGGATTTTACGCAACTGGCATAAGTCAGTAGGAAGCCATTCTATATTTATTTACGCGGCAAATTGTTCATCCAAGAGAAGTTTTCATGTAACTTATTATTATTATTAACTTATTATTATTAAGGTATTTCTTTGGAGCATTTTTTATAAAATTATAAGTAATCAGATAGGTTTTCTATGTTATAGAAAACACTATCAAGCAAATTATTACGAACAACATTATCGTAAGAAAATTATATGATTACGGAATTTTACGGAGTTTTGTCAGTTAGGGTATTTTGAGAGAGATGAGTCACGGGGAATTCGGCTACAGGCTTAATCTTGTCGAGTAGCATGACGCAAGCTGGATTGCTGCTTCAAGAAAAGGCAAAATGGCCTGGACCGGTAATCGACATCATCGCCGCGCCGAGTGTAATGACCCGGAGGAGGGGAAGATCGCGTGGTGGGTCAGCCAATCAGAGGAGACCGGGCGACTGGAAGACGGCTCCGTAGAGGGGATGCGACGAGTGCATATATGGTTTGCACGCCGTGGAGGCAAGGCGACTATCTTTGTAAAACTTAACCAGTGTGGTTGTACGTGTGGTTGGTTCCGATGTTCGGACCATAAGTTATCATATCTACAAGTATCTCATCAACTAATGAAGAAGATGACGACGACCAGGAGGCTGTGGGAAGCTCTCTACAACCTCCAGTACGAGGGAAATGCTACGGCAATTTCCAGTGGTAAGCGCGAATGACTCAGAACTACGCAATCTCTCGTCTCTTTGTTTAATATTCAGTATTGCAGTAACTTCATAGCTTGGGAATAAGAGTAAAATCAGTAATTTATCCAACTCCGTTTTCACGTAATTTTCTAGCGGTAATATTCAAATCGCAACGCTCCAATTTAAATTCAAACTTATTATTATTATTATTAATAATTTTGCAATACTCGTTTTATATAATAAATTCATTTCTTTTAACCATGCAATCTTTGCTTTCAGTAGGTAGCATTAGATATAGACCAATTCCTTCTCCTGATACAATTGTTTGTTGGGTTAATGATCAAATCATACCACGATCTGAGTGAAAAGATTCTTGAAGGTGTTCCACCAGAGCTAGGTGTTGTTAAATATAAATTTAGATTTCAACATAGCGTTGAGGTCTTGGCGCCCATTAATACAACATATCTTAGTCAGAGTAAATATTTCAAAGTGCAAGGCAGAGCTAGTAAGAAACCATTACATTTGTCACGCAACAGTGAGGGCAATAGAAACCGTTTCAACCTAATTAATTATATACCGGTAGATAAAAACAGTAGAATTCCTTTTAAGTTACAAATGAAAGAAACTAACTTGTGAGTAAATTTTGTTTATCACCTTTCTTGTTTTAAATACAAGAACAATAAACAGGATGTTTAGTAAAGAACATATAGCCTTCTTTCTCCTAAATGCATGGGTATAGTTTTAACTCTTTGTCCTTTTCAAGGAGTATAATTGAATGTTGGTCGTAGTAGCTTGTTGAAATACAACATGCTATATGGATATTATATGTTGATTGATTGAATCCTCACCTGAATTATATATACACACACTAATACAGCCATCACAATAACACAGGTTATCAGACAAAATTCAACACTCACCCAAGTACATGGGGGTAAATAACCATGATGTTCATGAATCTCAAATGAATCAACAACAGCTTCCTACCCAAATCCTTCCTCGTATAAAAGTACACACACTAGTATGCCTACAGACATCACAGTGACACAGGTTATAAGACAACTTCTACACACACCCAAGTACATGGGGCTACAAGACGATGATACCGCAAAGTCCCTGAAGAATCAACAACAAAAACAACAACAATAGACTCTACCGCGGATCAAGGACAACGAATTTTAATCGCTGTAGTCGAGTGTTGAAATATGTGATGTTATACTGTAAGTATATACTGTATATAATATTTTCGATTGCAAATACACACTATACATTATACATGCTAGTAGTTGTACTGTAAATCAGTAAATACAAAAGAAATCAAGTTTAAAAAAATTGAACCTGCTTGGATTTGAACCACGAACCTCTAGATTATACTACAAATACCCAGTACTAACACTGGATTAACAACTGGTTTAGTATAACTGCATAACATATTTTATCTTGGACTGAACGATTTAATTAGCGTTTTCTGCCGTTTATATAAACCATTTGATACTAAATATGTATTATTTTGTTCATTACACTCCTAAAATGATATAAACTTACGAAGTTACTGAAATATGGACTTGCGAGCAAACAATAGCCTCCATTTTGACACAACGGGACAGCACGGCCCAGCACGATATGGCACAGTCAGCCTGAACTGTTAGTCACTGCTTCGGTTACATATTCTCTTTTCAAATGCTAATATCTAAGGTTCGTATGTTAAGGAAAAGTCATATTTTTTTCCTGAGCTCATTTTACCTGAAATCTGAAAAATAAGTTCGAATGACGGGTCCCTGACCACGTTTAAAGCAATTTGATGTTGCCTATAAATGCATATTTCGGCCATTTTTATTGTTTTGGTCATATTTGGTCATATTTTAGTGATGTATGTATGTCTACCCCTTATTATTCCCGTATTCCAACGGGGTCGGGGATGAGATGCGATGGAAGACTTTGTGGCGATGATTTTTACGGCCGGATGCCCTTCCTGACGCCAACCTCATGAGAGGAGTTAATGAGAGATGAAATGAATGATGGTGAATGAAACTGGGCAAGGATGTGGAAGGAAGCGGCCGTGGCCTGTCAGAAGGTACCGTCCCAGCATTTGCCTGGTGTTGAAAATGGGAAACCATGGAAAACCATTTCAAGGACGGCCGACGGTGGGGCTCGAACCCACACGTCTACCGAGTCAGCAGAGAGTTTGGCCCCATGACCTAATGCTGCGCTTTAGCCAGCGTAGCCACTACTGTCGGTTATTTTAGTGATATACGGTCATATTTGGTTATAATTTCAGCGTTTTTGTTTAAATTGAGGCATCGTTAACAAGGTACGTGTTATCTGCGTCGAGTTTCAAACACAGGTGTTCCCAATAGTGTAGTAGATACAGTATATTTTTCTTTCTTTTCCCAGAACAGGTAGATAGCAGGTTTAGAAGACCTGATTCCAAGAAGGCGCTACTCTACGGACGTCTTTTAGCACATCTTTTAGCATATCTTTCTCGACAAGTTAGATTGCGACACTGTACGCATGAGACCCCGGAACATGACGATAGTGTGCTTCCGCCTTTCAATAGGATGTCACTCCAGTAGATATATTTAGCTCAGAAGCAATTAGCAGACAAGGAAATGCCATGTTATGTCTTTTAGGAAAACCGAGCAAGAACTGCATCTCAAGTATATGATACTGAATGAATGTTGAAAATTTTAATGTACTGAAGCTCTGTTGTCAGTTTGTATGATTAAATGTGTCTGGTGTATTATCGTTGATCACGTTTTGGCACTTAAGACGTTTACTGTATGTTAGTGATACTCTACCTATCCCAAAAATTCATGTCATATTTCATTTTTTTTTTTTTAGGTCATATTTTAAATCCCTCAGTATGCCTTCCTTCGGAGGGGAAGTAAAGCCGGCGGTCCCATGTCATAGATTTATGGCATGTTAAAGAACCTTCCACTAATTGCACCTGTGTGAAGCTAAATTGGATAGGTTAAGAATGTAAACAACGCTCTTAGGTTTCTACGTTCGTTGCCAAGAGCCGACTGCGTGGCGTCTAGTAGCTAAGTTCTGAACTTGGCCTAGTAGTCGTTGACGGTGGCGCTTGGCGGCAAAAGTAGGAACTATTTGACAAATTCTAAGTTGCAGTACTTAAATTAAAAAACAGATAACACACACTAATACAGTCATCACAATTAACACCGGTTATCAGACAGATTCTACACACACCCAAAGTACACGGGGCTACATGACCACGTTGTCGCAGCCCCTAAACTTAAGAACCAACCAACCAACCAACCTAGGTCATATTTTATAGTTTTTAGGTCATATTTAGCTAGTTATTACGGCATATTTGCTTGCATATTTTGTACTTGTTTAGGTCTTAAACTTCCGAACCCTACTAATATCCTACCGGTCACCTCCCTTAATCTGGCCCTTCACCTTTGACCTGTCTGGCATGGGAAGCCCTACCAGGAGCTTACGTTCCCGCCGGCATAGCTCGCAGGATCATTTGGGCTCTCAAGCCCCCATATCACGTCAAGTGGGGATACCATTGTGAGGGACTGGACTTAACTATTCCATTCAATTCAAGTAAATTATAGTGGCAGGGAAAATGTTATTAACCTGTTGAGTGATTCGCCCGTTTATAAAATTTGCTCAAGAACTTTTCTTTTTCATATTCCCCACTCGCTTTCGAGAACAGAGTCGATCCCTGGTATATTCTGCCATCTATTGGGCTGTTTTATAAGTAACGGCCGTTTTTTTTCTTTTTAAATGAACCGAACATTTTATTTTGAAACCACATTAATTTTTAGGTTTTACAAACCTTTCTCTATTTTTCTACATAGTTGCCTTGTTTATTTAGGCACTTGTCTTACCTTAAAAATACGTTCTGAAATCCCTCTGCATAAAAGTTTGCCGCCTGCTCTGACAACCAAGAATTCACGGCTGTTTTCACTTCTTCATTGTCGGCGAAGCACTGTGAAAAGAGGTGGAAATCGCTCGGAACAAGGTGATCACAGATGGTCGACCTGAGCATTCAACGTCATGAACATTTTCACGGTCACTTTTGAACTCGCTTACCCATTTTCGCACTTTACCTTCCGTCATTGCATTATCACCATACACCTCACAAAGCTGACGATGAACGTCTGCAGCTGACATGTTTCTTGCACTCAAAAAACGTATCACAGATCGTACCTCACACGTGGCGAGCGAATCAATAATCTTGAACATTGTAAAGATGCATAGTTCATCCTACAGGTTAGCTATACAGCTGCAATTGACGTCTGCTTGTTCGCAAAGGATGCCGGGAGGTAGCGCGCATGCTTGTTGCGGCGTGCACACTAACCACGGGCTTTAAAAAATACGGCCCTTACTTAAAAAACAGCCTTTGTAGTTCGACTTGAGTTTGAAATTTTGCTTCCGGAAGAAACTAACAGACCATTTTGTAGTCATCTGTCCTCGACAGCTGGAGTTCATCTGAGATGTAAACAGGAATAACAAGAAAATTCTTCACTCCGCGTTGTAATTTCAGATCAAAGAATATCAATTTTTGTTCTAGTAAGGAGCTGATTTTAGGAAATAAATTTATTTTGGGGCCATTTCCTGTTAACGAGCAGGAAAAGGGACAGACCAATGAGTGGGATAACGCTTGGAGGTGGACAGCTGAAGAAGGTGGAAAGTCTCAAGTACTTGGGAAGTAGAGTGGAGGAAAATGGGAGAAATGACAAAGAGATTACGGAACGTGGCAGACAGGCAGAAGCATTTCTGAGAAGCATTAGGAGCTTAGTGTGGAATAAAGATGTCCCGCAAGAAAGCAAAGAAGTGTTATACAGAAGCTACTACATCCCGATACTGACCTATGCATCAGAAACGTGGATAATGAAGAAAAGAGACTTAAGCAGAATACAGGCAAGTGAAATGAAGTTCCTGCGAAGTAGGATCGGAGTAACAAGAAGAGACAGGGTGAGGAATGAAAAGGTCAGGGAAATAGTGAAAGAGGAGCCCTTGCAAGGTACGATTGAGACATCAAGACTGAGGTGGTATGGACACTTAAAAAGAATGGAAGAGAAGAAGATTCCCAAGAGGATACATGAGATGCAGATGCAGTAGAAACGAACAAGGGGAAGACCAAGAGATAGATGGTTGAAAGGAGTGGAGGAATGTGTCAAGAAGAGAGGCGAGGGCTGGACCAGAGTGACAGCGGAGAGGTGGTGGGAAGAAAGGACTAAGTGGCGAGGCTTATGTTCCAAACAGACCCAGCCTGGGGCTGGAAACTGTACAAGATGATGATGATGACTTGGAAAGGAGATGATGCCCGCGCAAAAATTGTAATTTTGATTCGTCTCAAAATAAAAATTCATATAAACGTAGGATTTATTGACAATTATTGTAACTGTAACGAAGTTACTTTTATAAAGTAACTTACCCAACCCTGTAAAAATCCCTCGGTATGCCTTCCTTTGAAGGGGAAGTAAAGCCGGCGGTCCCATGTCATACATTTATGTTATGTAAAAGAACCTTGCACTAATTGCACTTATGTGAAGCTAAATTATAGGTTAGATTTGAGTAACACTCTTAGGTCGCAACTTTCGTCGCCAGGAGCCGACTGTGGTGGCATCTAGTAACCAAGTTCAGAACTAGTTATTGTTGATGGTGGCATTAGGTAGCAAAAGTAGGAACTACTTGAAAATTGAATGTCTACAGTCCGTACTTGAATTAAAAACAGATAACACACACTAATACAGCCATCACAATTAACACCGGTTATCAGACAGATTCTACACACACCCAAAGAACACGGGGCTACATGACCGTTTTGTCGCAGCCCCGAAACTGAGGAACCAGCCAACCCAACCCTGTATATAACATTGTTTTTGTTGCATATTTTAGGGACTATGACATCAAGGTAATATAGCCCCATGTATTTTTGTGTGTGTGTGTGTATGTTTGGGGAACTTGTGTGCTAACCTGTGTTGTTGGGTTGGCGATACCAGTGCGTGTATTTGTAGATTGGGGCTAGGATTGGAAAGGAGGCAGCCGTGGCCTTAAGCTAGGTACCATCCCAGCATTTACCTGGAGTAGAAGTGGGCGAAACCACGAAATAAACACTTCCATAACGGCTGAGGTGGGAATTAGTTTTGCATCACGAAGCTGAGTGTACCCCGTTCCAGCCCTCAGGCCAGAATTAAAATTTCTTGGCAGAGCCAGGAATTGAACCCTGATCTCTGGGGCGACAGGCAAGAATGCTAGCCGCTACATTACGATGTAGTCCTGCATACAACTATTGAGTGAGAAGCTATGCTATAAAGCCATTTCTATATGAAGTTACGCACATACACATTCCCTCGCCCATGAATGTTGAATGTTACAATTGATTAGTTTCGATATATGGGAGAATATGTAAACAGAAGAGTCATCAGAATTTAGTTTTGCTACAAATAATGAATTTTTATTTATTTTTTCGCTGCACATTTGTTAATTCAGCCATTTGTAGTCCACTCATCATAATTCATTGTTTGTAAATTTGGATGTTTCAGCGGCCCATTGTGTTACTGATCCAAGAGGAGAGGCAATGAATGCAGGGATATTGACTGTGTATCTTGGAAAACATCGACTAAGTCTCTGGGGTGATGAAGTCCAGGCGAAAGAGGTAAGATGAATATTTATATATGTTGAAATTTAATGTTTATCAATCAATCAACAAGATTGTACTAATCATGAAATAATTTACATGAGATCAACCCTCTTAGTGCCAAGCCATTTTCGATGGTCATGCAGAATATTGTACAGTATCCCAGGGGTATGCACCCCTTGGAGACCATCCCCCCGGCATCTGGCTAAATCCCCTAAATGGCAACTCTTGGAAAGCCGGCCCAACATCCATAAAACTTAGCAGGGACAGCTTGCCACTCTAAAAGCAGCCCAGTCCTTGCACAATGGTTACAAATACCGACATACTAGTAACTGGGCCAATACATTGCTGACAGCAGGGCGTCAGAAGGTATAAGAAGACGTCCTAATGAGGTCAAACTCTCTCTTCATTGTCAGTGCTTCATCGAGACGGCTGAGGCTACGCTGGTGTCAACCGAGGTGAGTCAGTCAAATCGTGTTCAGAGTCCTATTTTGTAACCTGTAACCCAACACTTGTACACATTGTGAACATAATCTTATTCCCTACAAGGGACGCATACTCAAAACAATAGACCAATAAACACTTGGTCTACACTCTACACACGCTTTACTGTTTATACGCCTTTTTACATCCCAACGCCCTTCCTTACTCCCGTCACGGCAAGACGTGACAGACGGTAGTCTATTAGCGCCAACTTAAGTACTTTTGTATTCCCCGAGCCGGCCCGGCTGCAAGTAAGCAGCGCGTGCCACTCGGCTGATACAAGCAGATTCAATTACATAATAAGCAGTCAGCTGAGCGACTAGCACAGCGACCCTTTTCAGTGGGTCCCGTCCCTTCAAACACTACTACATTATTTATAGGAACGCCCCCTAGTTCCTAGCACACTACAACACTCTACACTGGTCAGCTTACCCTGACAAGGGAAGCTACCCTTTTAGGCACCACCTTATAAATTAATACAACAACTCTCCCTTTTAGATCCACCCCCAAATAAGGGATCTAAAACAATATATATAAAAAAATAATCATAAATACCACATTTCAAACAATAGAATCATTATTTTTGCTTTGCATTATATCCAATACCTCATTCTTTCATACAATATGTTCTTAAAAGTAAAAGCTTTTGTAATTGAGTTTATTCTGATAATTGTTCAATTTTTCATTTCTTTTTGTAAAGAATCAATGTTGAGCCTAAAGTAAGGACACCTAAGAGTCATATTCGAAGAAACACTACGTTTCCAGCGGTAGAAAGTTCTTAGATACATATGTAGGCAGAAAACTTCAACAAAAAGAAAACAACTGCTCCACAATTTTGGCGGGAACGCGCGTGATTGGGGCAATGCAAAGGGAGGGCGTGAATACAAACTCAAACCTATCGCATAACGGACTTCGAAGGAGAAAAGTTAACACCGCACAGGCAAGCTTGAAACCTCGCCTTTCCAACAGTATGAAATAATCACGGACATATGCCTACAGAAATCTACAGATAAACAGCGCACCGATTGAATCGGCTTTGGCAGTTTTGGCACGAACAGCGAGAGCCGATCTGATCGGCGCATGGCACTGAGAGGGTTAATAAATACACTTGGATGACCAGTTTTGATCATCAAGTGATCATCATCAGATCCTATACACTTAGGCTATAAAATCTATGTCTACAAGTATGGGTGATGGTATTTACAATATACACACTTATTTAGTTGCAGTGGTAATTAAACTAGCAGAACTAGTCGGAATTTGTTAATACAGGGTCATTATACAGGATGTCATTTATGTTCTTGAGTACCCTTAAGGAGCGTGTAGGGGATGGGTATAGGATCAATTTGAGATAGGGAACCTGGGGTCGGAATGACCTCCTAACCCCAGAAAACAGGTTTGTTTCAGGCCCTCCACCCCTGTAAAGTAGGCAAGCGCGCCATGTGTTACTCTGAGTTCAGGCACTCTTTTGCTGTCAACGGTCTTGGTGCGACCACCGCTCAATGCTGCGTTAGCCAGGAGATACATTCCTCTTGCCAATTGATAGTTCCGTCGTCTTTAACTACTACAGAAACACACGTAACTCATTGTTACTAATAATCAAAAGGAAATTAATTTACAGAATAACGATAGTTTTAAACAAGATGTTCAGTAAAGAACATATAGCCTACTTTCTCCTAAATGCATGGGTATTGTTATAACTCTTTGTTCTTTTCAAGGAGTATAATTGAATGTTGGTTGTAGTAGCTTGTTGAAATGCAACGTGCTATAGGGATATTAAACATGAATATGAGGTGCCGTATGCTAGTGCTACCCCTGTAAAAAATGTCATTCAATTCGGTTTCACCGTGTTTGAACTGATAGGGGGAATCGATTTGCACACATACTTGGCCACCATCTGCAAACTATTGGGCTAACGATCTTGCAGTTTGGTCAGAATATGCTTCCCACATAAAGATATGTTGTTGCAAAATTTGGTAGAGACTAGATGATTGGGTTGGTCATAATTAAATTTTAGCTTTTAACATTTGGGTGGGCGCGATTACGTTTCCGTCAAGATGGCGATGATATAAAACATGACACTGAGGTTCCCTCTGCTAGTGCTACCTCTGTACCAAATTTCGTTACATTCGGTTTCACCGTGTTCGAATTAATAGGGGGAATCGATTTTGACACAAAGATGGCCACCATCCGCAAACTATCAGGCTAATGACCTATTAGATTGGTCAAAGGATGCTCCCTCCATTAAGGTATATTGCTGCAAAATTTGGTAGAGATCGGATGATTATGTTAGTCGTAATTTGATTTAAGCTTTGAACATTTGTGTGGCCGCCATTACGTTTCTGTCAAGATGGCGGCGATATAAAACATGACACTGAGGTGCCCTTTGCTAGTGCTACCTCTGTACCAAATTTCGTTCCATTCGGTTTCACCGTGTTTGAATTAATAGGGGGAATCGATTTTGACACAAAGATGGCCGCCATCCGCAAACTATTAGGCTAATGACCTATTAATTTGGTCAAACGATGCTTCCTCCATAAAGGTATGTTGTTGAAAAATTTGGTAGAGATAGGATGATTAAGTTAGTCGTAATTTGATTTAAGATTTGAACATTTGTGTGGCCGCCATTACGTTTCCGTCAAGATGGCGGCGATATAAAACATCACACTGAGGTGCCCTTTGCTAGTACTACTTCTGTACCAAATTTCGTTCCATTCGGTTTCGCCATGTTCGAATTAATAGGGGGAATCGATCTTCACACAAAGATGGCCGCCATCCGCAAACTATTAGGCTGATGACCTATTAGTTTGGTCAAAGAATGCTCCCCCCACAAAGGTATGTTGTTGCAAAATTTGGTAGAGATCGGATGATTAGGTTAGTCGTAATTTGATTTAAGATTTGAACATTTCTGTGGCCGCCATTACGTTTTCGTCAAAATGGCGGCGATATAAAACATGACACTGAGGTGTCCTTTGCTAGTGCTACCTTTGTACCAAATTTCGTTCAACTCGCGTTCACCGTGTTCGAAATGATAGGGGGGGACAGACATTCAGAGTACACACACTCACACACACACACACACACAGACTCACACACACACATACACACCCACAGACAGACACACTTTTTTCCGCCCTGTGTTGATCTCATAAGTCTACTTTCATTTTTTGCAAAAATCGAAAGTAGGCTAAAAATCAGCACGGAATAAACACGCACTGTGACTATGCCCCCTCCTACCCCTCTAAAAAATAAAGAAAAATACAAATAAAAAAATTAAGGCATGGCACCCAAGGAGAAACGAACCCAGGACCACCGTGGCACCCCTCGCCTCGATCTTCTCGGCTAACGCAGCATTGAGCGGTGGTCGCACCAGGACCGTTGACAGCGAAAGAGTGCCTGACCTCAGAGTAACACATGGCGCGCTTGCCTACTTTACAGGGGTGGAGGGCCTGAAACAAACCTGTTTTCTGGGGTTAGGAGGCCATTCCGACCCCAGGTTCCCTATCTCAAATTGATCCTATACTCATCTCCTACACGCCCCTTAAGGGTACTCAAGTACATAAATGACACCCTGTATATGTTCGCCCCGATAAACACTGTAAGCTAAGACGGCTTTGACTGGCACAGATCACGGGCGCACGTACACGGTTCAGCCAGTGGTTGGCCCGCTCTGCTGACTCATATCGTTAGTTCACACGTGTTTTGTCATTCATATGGACGTGTATCTGCAAAGCTTAGGCGTTAGTGTTGCAAGTTTAGTGAGTATTGTGATTACTGTGATTGTTGGTCATGTCTAGACACCAATTCACATTGTGCAAACGTGTGTATATCCATAATTCGTATATGAAAAGCGGAAAGTCTTGTTCTGAAACAAGACGAAAATTTTGAATCAAGTTTCCAGGAAGACCTGTGCCTAATGCCAGTACAATTAGGAGGCTCGCTAAACGATTCAAGGAAACAGGCCCCGTAAATAATAACAAAGTTAACAGACAATGTTGTGTTCTTACAGAACAAAATTAGATGAGATTGTTGTCCATTCTTTCATCAGAAGATGTCAGGTGTGTGTTACAAGAGAGGGAGGACATTTTCAGCATCGGCTATGAGCACTGTAAGTACACATTATTGAACATGTTTCTTCTTCTTCAAGTGCCTCGTCCTCCAAGAACATTGGCGATCAGTAGCATGATCTGCTGTTTGTCCATAGCTGTTCTAAACAGTGACACTGTATTAAGTCCAAACCACTGGCTTAAGTTGTTTAGCCAGGATATTCGTCTGCGTCCTGGACCCCTAATGCCATCAATCTTCCCTTGGATAAGGAGGTATTTATTGTTGCTCATGAAATGACCAAAGTATTCTAGTTTTCTCCTTTTGATGATACTGAGAATTTCCGAGTCTTTGTTCATACGCCGCAGTACTTCCACATTTGTGACTTTAGCTGTCCATGATATCCTTAAAATCCTGCGATACGTCCACATTTTAAATGCTATCAGTTTCTTACTTAAAACCTCGGTTAAGTGTCCATGATTCAACTCCATAGAGCAGGACACTAAAAACGTAGCAGTCGGGCGCGTAATGACAGACTTAAATCATGGCTGATCAAAACTTCTCATTTTCATGAAAGAACTTTTGGCCTACTCAATTCTACACTAAATGACTTGACTTAAGTCCCAGTTAGCGTTGATTTAACATCCTAAATATATGATGAAACCCTTTCAATTCTTTCATTACCAAGTGTAAGAATGCCCAGAATTTCATCTTAGTTTCTACTAACAACCATCCACTTCGTTTTTTTTTTTACATTTAAATGTAATGTTTGGTAAAAGTGTAAAAGTGCGTGCCACCACCGGCTGAACAGGGTATGCGCGTCCGCGATCTGTGCCAGTCAAAGCTGGCTTAGCTTGCCGTGTTTATCAGGGCGCACATAGATAATGACCCTGTAGTATGTGATTTTATCATTTTAAATGATGTAATCGACTTCGTCGTTACGTTACGGCAACGTCACGAAATGTACCGAGAATGCACTGAGGTGTGTGACGTCATAGTACCGCGCGCTCGCTCGAAGCCTCCAACCTTTCTAGCATTTGTAGTATTTAAAA
This sequence comes from Meconema thalassinum, assembly GCA_946902985.2. Lineage (NCBI taxonomy): Eukaryota > Metazoa > Arthropoda > Insecta > Orthoptera > Tettigoniidae > Meconema > Meconema thalassinum. Next base: position 158,485,757 of record OX336399.1, on the reverse strand, counting down.
TGATATAAAGTCCAGTCTTTCAGACTGACAGTCTCTTTTGTTTGTTAAGATACTGATAGTGGTGATTGACCCTCAAGTTTACTTGCTTAGTGTGTTATCTGTGATTGTTATTAAATGGTCAGGTTGGAGTGGATTGTGAACTTAGGTGATTGAGCGATGTAGGATCCGTTTCCATGCAGCTGTCACCACCACTGAACTGGAAGGAATTCCCTGTGCTGTCTACTTATGTCTCGTCATCCATGGCCTTACCCCTGCATTCCTAACTGTCTGTGTTCATCGAGCAATGTAACATGTCTGTTGCCAAATCTAGAACATCCAAACATGGTGCATGTTACTGTATTCTGGATGACATCTTCAACTATTGCAGGCAAGTTTTCTTTAATTGAGAAGAATAGAGGCTCTCTAGAAGTGTGCATTTGAAGGCAGACAAAGGAAATAAGTTGGAAATAAAAAAAAGAAAGAAATGAAGAGATATTGCAGAAAATAGGAGAAGAAAGAATGATGTTAAAAAAGATTTGAAAAAGAAAAAAAATTAATTGGATTGGACATTGCATAAGATGAAATAGTTTGGTGACAAGAGCATTGGAAGGGACAGTAAATTTGAACAAACATTCATTTTTGGTTCCGTATTGACAGTAATATTCAAGAATTAATCTTTAAGATGTTTCCACCTATAAAAAAAGTGCCGCCATCGTTACTTCCGACTTGACAGTTCACCGGCTGGCGATACAGTGTTGCCAGTCCACTAACGCAAATCAGCTGACGTACATGATTATAGCCGTAAAGTTAACAAAACACTTGTAATGTGAACAGACATGTTTACACGCAACATCATACTTGTGAATAAGTACATAGTAGCAGAAATTACTCATATACTGCGGTTAATAGAATATTTCTGATAATGAAGCAGAAAAAAATTGTAACAAATAAATTACTCACCATTACCGCCTCACGTCCGGGGTCAAAGATAATACGAGTTCGAGAAAATGTATTATAAATCCTATAAAGGGAACAAACCACTCATTTCGGAGTCACTATTGCCGTCTGACCCCACTCAATGAGCATATTCTTTCTTGCTGCCATTGTTGGAGCTTTGTCGTGAATGACACTATGATACGGGGCATTGCCCATAACAATGTTGTGCTCGCACATTACTAATCATTTCCCGGCTTTGACTCCTTAGTGGAGTCCCTTGTCCTAAGGCCTTTCCTCCCTTGGCACTTCGCTTTTTCGTGCTAGACCCTGGTATGACACTATCACACACATGCACGGCAGTAATAACACAAACACTCACTGACCTAAAGTTAACCTACAACTACACGTAATTATACTACACTTTGTTAAACGACAAACAAATACTAAGCTATTAAATAATAACAGACTAGATTAATATCAAAAAGAAAAATATACAAGAAATACGAGAATACACAAAGACTGCCAATGAAACTAACCGAGCACAAAGCAAACAGCTGACAATAACATGTTAGCTGGCAACATTGTCAGCGAAACTCGATTTGTCTCGATATATCAATTTGAATGACTGCCTGTAATTGGCTGATTAGAGTGTAGCTGTGACGTAGCACTGAAACTTAAAGTCGGTAGGATGGCTCTAGTATAGTCAATACTTTAATTTATAAACTTTAAAATATTCACATATTAGGGTACATGTTTCAAGACTTCAATCAGCCCCTTTCTAGCCCATATTTTCCATACATTGGACCACATCTCAATAAACATCGATATCTCAGCACAGTACAAACACAATAAACATATAACAGTTTAAAAACACTTACCGGTAGAACTAAAGTAAAAAGCATGCAATTTGTTGTCAACTTAAAAGTTCGGCTCCTGTGCAAGCACAGAAGGAAATAGCACACCGATTGTTATTCCCGTTGTGACTCTCTCCTTCTTCCTGGTTGTGATCATCCACTCGCTTTTGCTTATGCTAAACTTCATCCCATATCCATGTACTATTTCTTCCCATACATCCAATTGCTCCTGTAATTCTATCTCCTTGTTTCCCCAGATCATCAAATCATCTGCAAACGCCATTACTTTCATCCTTCTTTCGCCAATCACTTCCGCCACTCTGGTCATTATATCGTCCATTACTACAATGAAGAGTAGCGGTGAAAGTGCACTTCCTTGCCTCAAGCCATTCTTCCTGTTCCAGCCAATCTGATCTCTCACCACCTACTTTCACACAGCTTATACTTCCATTGTACATTTCCCTTATCCTCCATATAGTCTGCTTTCCTACTCCTCTCTTCTCCAAAGCCTTCCATACCTTACCTCTACATGCACTATCATATGCTTTTTCAATGTCCAGGAAGGCCATCAAAATCAACAAAAAAAATCAACCCCTGGCACTATCCAGCCCATGACGGGCTAAGGCCGACCAAGCGATCGCTGCCCAGCCATTTGGCCTGCAGATATTGGGGTGACGCGTGATCAGCGCGTCGGGTCCCCTCGGCCGTTAATCTTGGTATTCGTGATCGGGGCGCTGTCTCACTGTCAGACAGCTACTCAATTGTCCTCACGAGGCTGAGTGCACCCCGTTCCAACCCTCACGTCAGTTTTAAAATCCCTGACGGAGCCGGGGATCGAACCCGGGGCCTCCGGGTGAGAGGCAGGCGCGCTACCCCAACACCACGGGGCCGGCAGGAAGGCCATCAGTAGGTCTATTCCATGTTCATAATGTTTTTCCTGCAACTGTCTTACAGCAAAAATGAGATCTACTGTGGACCTTCCTGATCTGAAGCTATGTTGTTCTTTTCTCATCTTTCCTTCTATTCCTTATAGACAGATCATCATCATCATCATCTTGAGCAGATTCCGACCGCTGGTCGGGTCTGCTTGGAACATAAGCCTCTCCATCGTTTCCTGTCCATCCACCATGTCTCATCTTCCACTGTGACCCAGCACACTCCTCTTTCCTCCACACTCTTCGTAACTCCTTTTGTCCACCTGTCCCTTGGTCTTCCCCTTGGCCTCCTTCTCTTCATTTCCATTCCAAACATCTTCTTCGGTATCCTCTCCTCTCACATCCTCCTCACATGTCCATACCATTGTAGCCTAGATCGCTCTATTCTATTTTGCAATGGTTCCTCTCTCACCATCTCTCTGACCCTCTCATTCCTTACTCTGTCCATTCTTGTTACTCCTATCCTACTCCTCTGGAACTTCATCTCCACTGCTCGTATTTTACTCTTGCCCCTTTCCTTCATAACCCATGTTTCTGAACCATACATCAAAATTGGCACAAAGTAGGTCTTGTAGATGATTGCTTTACATTTTTGTGGTACATCTTGATTCCATATCATCCCCCTAACACTCTTGAAAAATCCATCTGCACACCTTCCCCTTTCATTTATTTCCATCCTATTGCCTCCCTTTTCTTCAATTATGCTTCCCAAGTACTTGAAGCATTCTACTTTTTGCAACTGCTGTCCTCCAAGTGTTATGCCCATATCCAGTCTGTTCTTCCTCCTCATTGTGATGACCACTTCACTCTTTGGTGCTGAGAACTTCATCCCTTATGATAACACTACCTTCTCCCACTCATCTAATTGCTCTTGTACTTCTTCCTCATCCTCTCCCCATACCAGAAGGCCATCAGCAAACAACATTGCCTTCATTTTCCTTTCCCCAATGCTATTTACCACTTTTCGTATGATTTCATCCATCACCACTATAAATAACAGGGGTGAGAGTGCACTTCCTTGTTTCAGACCACTCTCCAGTTGAAACCATTCCGTTATATATATATATAAATCAATAAATGTATAAATGAATAAATATATACATAAATACCTACCCCACAACAAGGTTAAGTATTTTCCACCAACACCAAAACTGTTAAACAAGACCAGGGGTTTCACGCAACGCAATGTGTTCAAAGGTAGTCACCTAAGTGTGAGTGGAAATGATAACGACATGTCTTTATATATGTTACATTGTATGTATAATCATTTTTCCCCACGCTTTGAACATCCTGTTATCGGTCACGTGGACAGCTAACGCCCAAAGTGAACACCTGTGTTGTATCATATTACACGTCAACTTGCATTTTATCACGTACGAAGCAAAACAGGATGTAACTTGTTAACAGTTATCGTGCACGTGGACAGCTAATGTCCCAGGTGAACACCTGTGTTGTATCATATTTCACATGAACTTGCATTTTGTCACGTACGAAGCAAACAGGATGTAACTTAGCATGTATGCATGCCTTTCGCTCTTCCTTGCCACCACGATGGTCAGATTATTTCACCTTTACACAGCTTTTGCTTCCCTCGTACATTGCTTTCACTCTTGCCACTGTCTCCTTGTTCACTGCTTTTGCTCTCATTGCTTCCCATACCTTGTTTCTATTAATACTATCATATGCTTTCTCAATATCCAAGAAGGTCATCACCAGATCTTTCCCATATTCATAATGGTGTTCTTGTAGCTGTCTTACAGCAAAGATGAGGTCAACTGTTGACCTTCCTGGCCTGAATCCATACTGTTCTTCCCTCAGCCCATCTTCAACTTCTGTCCGAATTCTTCTCTCCAGTACCTTCTCAAATATTTTGGCGCAGTGGCACATGAGTGTAATTCCCCTGTAGTTCTTGCATTCCTTCCTACTTCCCTTTTTAAATATGGATATTATTATCCCTCTTTTCCAGTCCTCTGGTATTTTCTTCTCCCTCCATATCTCTTTCATTACTCGAAAGAGCCACTGTGTTCCCATCACCCCTGCTCTCTCACCATCTCCACACTCACTTCATCTATTCCCGGTGCCTTTCCCCCTTTCATCTTCTTTAATGCTTCCTCCACTTCTTTCCATGTCAATTCCTTCTCTGAAATGTCTTGGTCACTGTCTGTTTCTTCCTCCGCAATGTCCACTACGCTGGTTTTAGTTGGATTTAGGAGTTCCTTGAAGTATTCTCTCCAGATAACCTTTATTTCTTCCATACTTTCAACCTCCTTTCCATTCTGAAACGTTTATCAGCCCACACGTTGAGCGACAAATTAAACGTTTTGCTTGCCCCTAACTGTTGGGTGATAAATGTAACTGTTTACCTTTGCCTAAGCTATGTTGTTTTAATGGGCGCCAAGACCTCAACCCAATGTTGAAATCTAAACTTGTATTTAACAACGTCTAGCTCTGGCAGAACACCTTCAAGACTCTATTCACTCAGATCGTGGTATGATTTGATCATTAACCCAACAAACAATTGTATCAGGAGAAGGAATTGGTCTATATCTAATGCTACCTACTGAAAGCAAAGATTGCATTGTAAAAGAAATGAATTTATTATATAAAACAAGAATAGCAAAATTAATGATAATAATAAGTTTAAAATTTAAATTGGAGCGTTGCGATTTTAATATTACCGATAGAAAATTACGTGAAAACTGAGTCTGATAAATTGATTTTACTCTTATTTCCAAGCTATGAAGTTACTGAAATATGAAATGTAAAACAAAGAGAAATGAGAGATTGCGTATTTCTGCGTGATTTGCGCTTACCACTGGAAATTGCTAAAGCATTTCCCTCGTACTGGATGATGCTGTGTGCTTCCCACAGTCTCCTGGACGTCGCCATCTTCTTCGTTATTTGATGATATTCTGGTAGATTAGATAATTCTATGGTCCGTACATCGGACCCAAACACTCGTATAACCACACTGGATAAGTTTTACAAAAGTTAGTCCTCCACTCCACGGAACATCGGAGCGACTTCCGCGTGCAACCGTACTCGTTAAGTTCTACACAGATAGTCCTCGTTCCACGCCACGCCGAACGATATATGCACACGTTGGCTCCCCCACCATGGTACCGACTTCCAGCTTACGTGGTCTCCACTGATTGGCTGAGCACGCCGCTACTTCCCCTCCTCTGGTTCATTACACACGGCGCGCGAACGAAGAAGTTGATTTCCGTTCCAACAATTCGCCTTTTCTCAACGCTGCGACCCAAGATTGCGTCATGCTTCCCGACAAGATTAATCCTGTATATGAATTTCCAGTGACTCATGTCTCTCAAAATATCCTAACTGACGAAAACTCCGTAAAATTCCGCAATCACATAATTTTCTATGATATTGTCGTTCGTAATAATTTGCTTGATAGCGTTTTCTAAGACATAGAAAACCTATCTGAATGCTAATAATTTTTATAAAATGCTCCGAAAATATCTTAATAATAATTATAATAAATTAATAATAATAATAAATTAACATGAACAATTCTCTTGGCTGAACAATTTGCCGCGTAAATAAAATGTATAGACTGGCTTCCTACTGACTTATGCCAGTGGCATAAAAAACCCTCGAAAAACACGTTACATTTTCGCCTCGGATCATCGGATGATTTACCGTGACGACGGTCCATTATCCGATTTTCCCAGACACGTTAATAAACCCCATCCAAAATACATATTACATAAATGAAATCACCCTAAATTACAGATATATACACTCATAATTTTTCTTCACGCACTTTGCGTCAAAGTTTGTTTTCACTATGGATTGCACTTTGCAACCAGTCCAATGATTTACATATAGAATAGTGTTCCACGGATATTTCCGCCTCTCAAATTTCTCTATGTTGGAAAAATAGACATAATTAATGTGTGAGCACTATGTATATGAGATGTTACATCACACGCCTCAAGGTGTTCTGATATATGTATATCTCCCTAGAACTTCCTAATTTCACTGGAGGTTCCTTCCTTATTGTGAAATTAATCCCACTTATCACTGAGCACACGATCACACTATTGTGGCAGCGCCTCGTGACCATAATACTTAATCTCTCTTTAAAGCAGATTAAATTAATATTGACTTCTGAAAAAAAAAACAGTAAATGCGCATTACATATAACACCACATATTTCTGTGCCGTAATCGCCCTGTCTTGTTAAGTTCCCGTAGACCATATTCTACTTAATACTAGTTCTCGACACAGACCATTTCTCCTCACACAAATAATACCTTTGTACAAATTACCTTAAATTACACACTTACAAATCTTACATGGCGAGGCCGTAAACAGAAATCACGTGTGCTGATATGTATGAGTTTCATGAAGGACTGTCTCGCCTTCTGATGGCCCATCTTTTGCCTCGTGGACGCCTTAAGCAAAAATACCCTGTCCAAGCGCTCACCCATCTCTTGGAGGCAAATGGGAATTCACCAGCGCTACCAAATTCTGGCCTTGGTGTATCGAGACATTTTAGTGCTCAAGAGCATCCGACAATCCCGTCATATTTCCCTGTACCTTAAAAACTCTCATTTACTAACATACTACCCCCCTGTGTGACTTCTGATACGCCTGCCTGGAAGACCATCTCCTCCCACGCACCAAATACCACACTTACTCATTTGACAGGCTGGCTCGCCAGCTAAACATCCTCACTTTATGACACATACTTTCGGAGACTATGTATATTATACGTCCCGTATAATCTGTTTCCCTCACTATTCTCCAGCACATATGCTGTTTTCCCAATACGTTTGGAAACTATAAATGTTACTCCGTCACCTGCTTCCAACCTTGCCAGTGGCTCCCTTAAATGAACGTCATCATGTTGCTCTACCTAGCGTATTTCTCAGTGTCTGTAACGATGCCCTGTTGCTACTGTCCACACATGCACATATTAAAATACTGTCCTCTGCTTTAACCACAGGATAATCCCTACATAAATTAGTGTCCCTCGATAGCATGTCTGCAAGAATGTTATCTTTACCTTTAATATATTTTACTGTGAATTCGTATTCCTGCAGAGCAAGAATCCACCTACTAACTCTGTTAGAACTGAGTTTACAAGTTCTCATATACAGTAGTGCATGGTGATCTGTATGGATCTCAAATTTCCCCCCTACTAAATACATTCTAAATTTCCCTAAACTGAAAACAATACCTAAAAGCTCTAACTCAGTAATCGTGTATCTTTTCTCTGCTGCTGTCAGTCCTCGCGAGGCTAAAGATACAATGCACAGATTACCCTCATCATCTTTCTGACATAATACTCCAGCAATACCTATATGTGAAGCATCTGTCATAACCACATATTCCTTATCTTTTAACGGATATTTCAGCACTACAGCTTTCTCAAAACCTTCCTTCAGCGCTCTAAAAGCCTGTTCATGCTTGGACTCCCATCTCCACCGAGTCCCTCTTTTAAGCAATTCCCTGAATGGTTCTACCAACCCTGAGTATTTAAGAACGAACCTCCTGAAAAAGTAGCAAATTCCCAGGTATGTTTTTAACTGTTTAACATTCTGTGGCACCTCTGCGTTAAGTATCTTATTAACCCTACTTTCTTCTGGAGTTACACCTCTACTTGACACTCTATGACCTAAAAATGTCACTTCTGACTGACAGAATGACGACTTAGACAGCTTCAAAGTGAACCCTGCCTGATCTAACTTCTGAAAAACTATATCTAAATGACGTAGTTGCTCCTCATTTATTTATTTATTTATTTATCGTATGGCTTTTAGTGCCGGGAGTGTCCGAGGACATGTTCGGCTCGCCTGAGTCTGTAGCTGCTTCCAGCGGACACCCTAAAGGGTGAGCTACAAGTTCCGTTCAATTTCAAGTAGTTCCAACTTTCGCCACCAGATATCAATGATACCTAGTGGTGAACGTTGGAACTTGGATAGAGCGTTCTGACGAAATCTAACCTCAAAACTGCGTGAACTAATTACCATATCATCTATGTAAATGGTTACAAACTCTCCTGTGTCATCCCCTAATGCGATGTTTAAAGCCCTAATTAAAGCTGCTGAACTACTCTTTAACCCATAAGGTGTTCTACAAAATTGATAAAGGTTATATTTATGACTAAAAGCTGTAAATGGTCTATCTTCGTACATAAGTGGCACTTGCCAAAAACTGGAACTCAAATCTACACAAGTGAAATACTTCTTCCCCTCAAATGTTTGCATTAATTCCTCTATTAACATAGATTTCAGCTGATCTGAACTAATTCTACTGTTAACCAAACGAGCGTCTAAACAAATACGAACTGTGCCGTCGGTCTTGGGTACCGTGATCAAAGAATTAACATATGGACTGTTAGAGTGCTCAATAATCCCATCTTCAAGCATCTGATTAATTTGTGCCTCAACTGCATTCTGATAAGCGAAAGGTACAGGATATCTATGTCCTGTGAATACTGACCTATCAATAACGTTCAATGAATGTGTATAGCAATTGGCCATACCAATGCGATCCTCAAAAACTTTCCTATTACACAATAACACATCATAGAGCCGAACACATTGTTCCACCTCTATATTTCCCTGAAATGCAGCACCACGTAACGAGTCCTCTAGACTTCCGTTCGTAATCACACTGCCCACAAAACATGGAGAACCCCGCTCTACGGCTGGTGATATCTCATTTAAAGTACAAATCACACCTACAATACTACTTCTCTGAATTTGGTCATTGAACGCTACTTCTACTTCAGAATCTCCCCATTTAAATTTCAAACTCCCTACATCATAACATAAGTTACCAGACACTCTACTTAGCCACTCTGAACCCAAGATAACACTGAATACTAAATTTGGAATTACAAGGCAAATCTGCTTCTCTACATGATTATTAATTTTAATGTCTACTAAAACTTGCTTAGAAATTACTTTAGACCTCTTCCCAACAGCTGTGATAACAAAAGTGCTTTTAATTGGCATCTCCTCAAAATTTACTCCAGTTCCTTTCATTTTATCATAAAATGCACTACTTATGCAACTCTTCATACAACCACTATCAATTAAAACATCTGTGTATGCCTCGGACACGTTAAATTTAACTATGGGGCTCTTACTAACCACTTCCTGAATAATACCTTCATCATTTAGTTCATGTAATAATTCATTTCTTACATTTAGGTCATAGGGTTCCTGTATAATTGTATGGACAGGGCATGCTACAGACTGAGATTCTGACCTTACTTCGCAGCCTGGTTCGCGTTTAAAGAACCGCTACAGCTGGCCGTAGTACTACTAACTACTAAACTGGTCTGGTTGTTCTGGGCTGTGTTGTCATTGTTTGGCTGTATATTACTACCACTAGGCTGTCCTCTTCCTTGACCCCTATTCTGGTTGTAATTATTGTCATTATAATTTCTCCCTTGATTTCCCCTGAAATCATTGTTCCTCCCTTGATTTCCCCTGAAATCATTGTTCCTCCCTTGATACTGATTACCATAGCCATTTCCTCTGTTCTGATTTAGCTGATTATTATTATTTCTATTTTGAGCGTTGGCCCCTTCGCCACCGTTCCCTTGAACTTCTTGATGCCTGGCTTCATTAGGTCTATTATTATTATTACCCTGGTTCCGATTGAAATTGTCCTCATAACCCCCTCTCCCTAGTGCATCAAATGTGCTTAACAAATTTTCTACTTGTGATATAGTCTTTACATTCTGGATACAAGCAGCCTCCTTGATCCTATAGGGAAAGTGCCTAAGTAGCAACCTCACCACATCACTTTCCTCCTTCAAGCCATCCAGATATTTACACACTAATACCTGCCCTAAAAAGTATTCGGTCATGGTGGAGCTTCCTTTAGGGTTATATTTACCACACACTACTCCCTCACGATGCTGCGACTGAATAACCTCATTCCAGAACTTTTCACAGAATTTCATTTTAAAATCATTGATATCAGTAAACTTGTCTCTGTAGACAGCAAACCAATTCCTCGTTTCCCCCACAAACACTTGTTCTAAAATTTCAACTACCTGGCACCACTCAATACTACCATTTTCCAACCTTTCCCCGAATTTATTTTCTATAGTGTTCATGAACTCCATTGGGCACCCCTGTCGATTGCTGAACTTACCCAGTTCTACCTCCCTGTGTGTGCTATTTACAAAAACTGGCCTATTCTGACTATTTTCTTGCCTGATCCTAGCTTTTAATTTTAACTCTAATTCTGCGATTTTCTCCTCAGCCTTCCTCTCAATACTGTTTACTGTTAATTTAATATTTCCTTCTAATTCTTCTACTTTATCATATAGCTTTGCTTGTTTCTCCTCAATCTTGCTAATTCTCTCTCTATTACTCTCTCTTAAATCATTTACTTCTGCAACTATTTGTGAGTGGACTTTCTCAATTCTACCCCCCAGCTGTTCCTTAACCTCTTTAGTAGCTACCTGAATTTTGTCAATTTCTCCCCCAATTGCTTTTTGACCTGCTGTGTTTCCAGTTGCACTAGTTCTTTTAAATTTTCAGCCTGTGTACTGATTCTAATTTCCAACTCCTCCTGTACTTTTCCTAATTTTCTGTCTACATCTGCAATAATCTCTTTAGCCTTTTCTTCCATCACCCCCCTGATCTCACCTCTAATCAGTTCAAATTTGTCACTCATTTCCCTACTGTTTTGTTCTAATTTAGCATTTAAAGTTTCAGTACTCTCTCTATTTTCCTTACTGTTTTGTTCTAATCTGGCGTTTAAAGTTTCATTACTCTCTCTATTTTCCCTACTGTTTTGTTCTAATTTAGCGTTGTTTTGTTCCAGTTTTGCGTTTAAAGCGTCTGTACTTTCTTTATTTTCCCTACTGTTTTGTTCTAATTTGGCGTTTAAGGCATCTGTACTTTCTTTATTTTCCCTACTGTTTTTTTCTAATTTGGCGTTTAAGGCATCTGTACTTTCTTTATTTTCCCTACTGTTTTGTTCTAATTTTGCATTTAAGGCATCACTACTAACTTTGTTCTGATACATGAACTCGAGAAGTAAAGTTTTTAATTCTGGTTGGCCGCCTACACTCCCTGTTTCAGTATCGGGATTTACCTCCGCTACCCCGGTACTACCATCACTCGACATACTGCTCGTATCATCACTCTCCAGTTGATGACCACTACGTAACCTCATCTGTCTTTCTTTCTCATCCCCCATAATGATATACACTGATACAGACAAATAACCCCCAAAATACAGGCACAGAAATATATACCCTTCTCCTTCCACAAATGTTATTAGGTTTTCAGCCCCAAGTTGTCGGCGACAAATGAAACGTTTATCAGCCCACACGTTGAGCGACAAATGAAACGTTTTGCTTGCCCCTAACTGTTGGGTGATAAATGTAACTGTTTACCTTTGCCTAAGCTATGTTGTTTTAATGGGCGCCAAGACCTCAACCCAATGTTGAAATCTAAATTTGTATTTAACAACGTCTAGCTCTGGCAGAACACCTTCAAGACTCTATTCACTCAGATCGTGGTATGATTTGATCATTAACCCAACAAACAATTGTATCAGGAGAAGGAATTGGTCTATATCTAATGCTACCTACTGAAAGCAAAGATTGCATTGTAAAAGAAATGAATTTATTATATAAAACAAGTATAGCAAAATTAATAATAATAATAAGTTTAAAATTTAAATTGGAGCGTTGCGATTTTAATATTACCGATAGAAAATTACGTGAAAACGGAGTCTGATAAATTGATTTTACTCTTATTTCCAAGCTATGAAGTTACTGAAATATGAAATGTAAAACAAAGAGAAATGAGAGATTGCGTATTTCTGCGTGATTTGCGCTTACCACTGGAAATTGCTAAAACATTTCCCTCGTGCTGGATGATGCTGTGTGCTTCCCACAGTCTCCTGGACGTCGCCATCTTCTTCGTTATTTGATGATATTCTGGTAGATTAGATAATTCTATGGTCCGTACATCGGACCCAAACACTCGTATAACCACACTGGATAAGTTTTACAAAAGTTAGTCCTCCACTCCACGGAACATCGGAGCGACTTCCGCGTGCAACCGTACTCGTTAAGTTCTACACAGATAGTCCTCGTTCCACGCCGCGCCGAACGATATATGCACACGTTGGCTCCCCCACCATGGTACCGACTTCCAGCTTACGTGGTCTCCACTGATTGGCTGAGCACGCCGCTACTTCCCCTCCTCTGGTTCATTACACACGGCGCGCGAACGAAGAAGTTGATTTCCGTTCCAAAAATTCGCCTTTTCTCGACGCTGCGACCCAAGATTGCGTCATGCTTCCCGACAAGATTAATCCTGTATATGAATTTCCAGTGACTCATGTCTCTCAAAATATCCTAACTGACGAAAACTCCGTAAAATTCTGCAATCACATAATTTTCTATGATATTGTCGTTCGTAATAATTTGCTTGATAGCGTTTTCTAAGACATAGAAAACCTATCTGAATGCTAATAATTTTTATAAAATGCTCCGAAAATACCTTAATAATAATTATAATAAATTAATAATAATAATAAATTAACATGAACAATTCTCTTGGCTGAACAATTTGCCGCATAAATAAAATGTATAGACTGGCTTCCTACTGACTTATGCCAGTGGCATAAAAACCCCTCGAAAAACACGTTACAATTCCTGTCCACCATTCTGCACATTTTCCCCTGTATCTCTTCTCTTTGCCTTTATCATTCCATACAACACTTTCTTACTGCCATCACAGTCCTCCTCCATCATTTCTGTCCATTTCTCCAGCCATTTCTTTTTCTCTTCCATCACTATTTCTCCTGCTTCTTTCTTCCGCTCTTGGTATTCTTCTCTTGTTCTGTCTGTCCTCTGTTGGAACCATTTCCTAAATGCTTCATTTTTCTTTTTCACTGCTTCCTTAGTTCTGGGGTTCCACCCTGGTGTTTCCTTCCACCTTTTCTTTCCACTAGTTCTGCCACACACGGCTTCCGCTGCTTCTACCAACACATCCCTGAACCTATTCCATTCTTCTTCACCTGTTCTCGGATCATCCTTCGGTAATTTGTTCCTCACTAATATCTGGAACTTCTCCTTATTTCCATCCTCCTTCAGCTTCCATGTCCTTATTCTTCTTTCTTGGTTCTCAGTTCTCCTCTTTTCCTTCAGTCCTCTCACCTTGGCGACCAGCAGACAGTGGTCACTGTCCAGGGCTTCTGAAGGTATTACCTTTATATCCGTGATACTCTTCTTTGTCTCCTTCCCGCATAGAATGTAGTCCACCACTGATTTCCTAGTCAAATCCCTGCTGTACCAAGTGATTTTATGGCTCTCTCTCTTCTTGTACCATGTGTTTCCAACCATTAGCCTATTTATCTTGCACAGTTCCAGCAATCTCTCTCCTTCCTTATTCCTGTTTCCCCATCCTTCACCACCAATCACTTCCTCAAAACCTCTTCTATTAGTTCCGACATGGGCATTTAGGTCCCCCATGACTATCAGGTTTCTCCCTACTAACTGCTTCTGCAACTCTTCTTCAAACTCGTCCTTCTCGCCTTCTGTGCATCCCACCCGTGGTGCATAGACTTGCAGAATGTCCAGGTTTCTACCTTTCACTGTGATTCTGGCTCTAATTATCCTATCAGTTACCCTCTTTACTTCCTCCCTCAGCCCTTCTCTCACCACCATTCCCACTCCATTTCTCTTCCCCTCCTCATTTCCTATCCAGTATAGCTGCAAGCCATTTCTAAGTTCTTTTCTTTCTTCCCCTCTCCATCTGGTCTCTGCTAGTCCGAGTACATCCAGTTTTCTCCTCTCCATCATATCCACAATCTCCTCCACTCTTCCTGTCAATGTAGTTATATTCAGAGTTCCAGCACACTAAAAACAACATGTTATATGGAAGTGTGTCTTTCATTTTAAACTATTTATTGTCTGTTCTTCCATTGTCCTATTTTATAAAACACTGTTGATGAGGCGTAACTTATGTTGTTCATAAATAAAAATTGCACCTCATTTGACGATGTAGCGGAAAAATCTGGTGGGATAAAAATCTTAATGTATAATGTGGGATATCTTGTAAGACTTCATATGGATCATAATGGTAAAATCAGAATAGAAAGAAGAAGGTTTCAGCTGATTGATATCATGAATATTGATAAATCTTATGACCTAATGAAACGTGCAGAAGACCAGATAAGATGGAGAGGAAGACCATAAGTAAACCTGCCATTACACAGATAAACTAAACTGAACTGAACACTATAACAGTGTTGCCTGCAATCTGTCTTAATACAAAACTATCATTGGTTATTGGATACTGATTTTTTTTTTTTTTTTACAAGAGTACACCTGTCGACTGTCCAGCATTTACTGACTAGTAATTCTGTATATTGGCCTGCCTCTGACAGTGAGGCAGCGCCCCGATCACGAAAACCAAGATTAACAGCCGAGGGGACCCGATGCGCTGATCACGCGTCACCCCAATATCTGCAGGCCAAATGGCTGGGCAGCGGTCGCTTGGTAGGCCTAGGTCCTTCACGGGCTGTAGTGCCAGGGGTTATATCTATTTATAATATTGTTCAAGTAGAACATTCTCTTAATGAAATCTGTGTTGAAGCCAGGCTGAAATGGTTCAGTCATCTCAAAAGAATGGACACACAAAGAACAGCTAGAGTGTGGTTTGAGAAAGAACTGAAAGGCAAGAGACCAAGAGGTCGACCAAGGAAGAGATGGATCGACCAGGTAAGAAATGATCTTGCAGGGAGAGGTCTGGATTTGCAGCAGGTCATGGAGGGGGAGACATTCTTGGAGAGAACTAAATGGAGAGCGCTCATTCACCGCCTCCGGAAACTGGAGCCGATTCATGGTGATGATGACGACTGTATATTGAATTAAAGTTCTGTTCTATGCCATTTCAGGTACAAGATGTTCATGTTTATCCAACATACAATAGCTCATCCTTCCACAATGATATTGCTGTCCTGATGCTCAGAACACCAGCGCGTGTTTCAGTATTTGTAAAGCCAGCCTGCATCTGGGGACGAGATGATAAAGATCTTCTGGATATAATTGGAAAATTGGGTTACGTAAGTAATATTTAAAAAATGAAAAAGTAGATTTATCTGGGAGTGAGTGTACATGCATGTGAGTATGTATTTACAGTCATTGATCCATCATCTTTTACCCTTTCAGCATACCAGGTATGGTGGTTGCAAACAATCAATTTCCAACGTTGCCTGCCCAAAGAGAGTTCATTCTCCAAGACATGTTCCCAGTTCCATCCTCCTTCAGTTGGTTCATCTACCCTTTTCTCCTGCCTGGCAGTCCTCTTTCCATATGTACGTTGTAATCTTATGCTATTCATATGTTTAACATACTATTATGTATCTAGTTTATGTCCTCTATGGAACTTGGTCGGAGTGGATTATGCTTTTATTCTGTGACGAGATTAGTTGTAATTGCTCAATGTGTTAAGATGTAGATCGAGATGTGTGTACATATTAAAGTGATATAAAGTGCTTTATTCAACACATAATAGCTATAATGTGCTTTAATCAAAACACAAACCACTTTCGTCTGGATGACCTAATAATTTATTTAAAATATCTGGTCATTGTGCAACCCCGCAACCTTATTACTGGCCGGCACTGACTCAAATTATGGCCGCCCCTGGGGAGGGCTCTTCATAGGAGGGCATTCACGCCATCAATCCATTCAATAGCTCTACAATGCCGATGAGGTCATTTCTATCTCCTGGTCTCCTCTGGAAGGCAAGCATCTGCTGATGCTTAAATCAGTACTATGTTAACATTGCATTTATTTCAAGTCTATACCACATTACAATGTTATGTTTTTATTTTCCAAATAATTACCGTACTCTCATTGTAATTTGTACCCTGCATGCTAATGCCTTGTGAATATCTGAACTAAAGTTGATTTACACCACACACAGGTCGTCGGATGGGGTCAGAACGAGCAAGGAAAGTTGGAAGATTCTCTCAAGCTGGGTCGGATTGAAGTCGTATCTGTTAGAGAATGTCTCACCAGCTATACACCCTTCAGCCGCTTCACCACAGACAAAACCTTTTGTGCTGGGTTTAGGAATGGTAAGTAGCCTATGCCTTTGAATGTCACTGTTTTAATTAAATTACTAGTTGAAACCCGTCAAAACATGACGGTCAATGGCAAAATATTTACTGGAGCACTATACCACTGAAGCGAGTTTGAGGTAAGATAACGCTCCACCATCCTTAATTTTCTTTCCTCTGGGACGTTATTTTCGATAAAATATTCCAATTAACACAAAAAGTGATAAAAATGTCCAGCATAACTCAACACTTTGCTAGCGTTTCGCCCCAGTGTGCCAATTGGGCTCTTCAGTTGGTAAAGGCACACCTACCAAGACGCGTAGCAGGTACACACTGAGAAGGCCATGCAAGACGCCTCACCACATATGTGGCCACGTCACGAGCATGCCAGTGTACCACGGGAGTCAAAAACTCCACTTCCAAAAACAATAACCTTGCTTTGGCAATGAATACAATCAAATGTTGCCAAAGCAAGGTTATTGTTTTTGGAGTGGAGTTTTTGACTCCCGTGGTGCACTGGCATGCTCGTGACGTGGCCACATATGTGGCGAGGCGTCTTGCATGGCCTTCTCAGTGTGTACCTGCTACGCGTCTTGGTAGGCGTGCCTTTACCAACTGAAGAGCCCAATTGGCACAATGGGGCGAAACGCTAGCAATGTGTTGAGTTATGCTGGACATTTTTATCACTTTTTGTGTTAATTATAATGGCTCAACGGACAATACTCATTTTGTTTCTCTTTCGAGAACACTTGATTATAAAATATTCCGAGACGTCATTTATAAATTCTATCGGGGTAATACCATCATTCCCTGAGAAAGTACGAGGTTTCTGGTCTGCGAATTATCATGACATTGGGAGTACTCGATAGAGTATTTCCTCGTAAAATATTCTCGTTAGGCGTCAAGAAGCGCACCTGACTACTTCTAACTGGCGGTACCTCCTGTCTTCCCAAATTATATAGTTCGTCCTCTAATCTATCTATTCGTTCTTGCTGTCTTTCCCGTTCCTCTCTAATATTTCCTTCTTCTACTCGGTCTGGTATTAATCCATCATTATTATTATTAATTTCGATAGTCTGACCTTTATTCGTATCCTTCAAATTGTTAGAATCGTTTACTGTGACTTCTTGTAACTTACTCCTAATTGCTTTAATTAAATTACTAGTTGAAGCCCGTCAAAACATGACGGTCAATAGGAAAATATTTACTGAAGAATTTTCTTATATGTACATTCTTTGTACGATTATTTTTTGGCACTATTGAAACATAAAGGACGTCAAAAGATTGCACTCTAGACATTGCAACATACTGCTGGCCATGACTGAAAACATGATGAGGCAAATTGAGACCCATCGGTTCCAGAGTTACCCCTTGAGCTTTATTGATTGTGATAAAGTATGTCAAGCGAATTGGAAAATGTTCCCTCTTAAAAGAAAATTATAGTGTTTTATCGGATGGTGTTAAATCAAGTTGAAGGATTAGACCTCTCTGCCTAATTTTAAGTGCACTTATTATTTCCAAATCCAAGCAATTTTCATAATTAATAATATAATTATAATTAATAGGTTGCATTTAGGAGCCCTTGGGAAACGTTCAGATTTCTAAGGAGCATTACTATGGGTCAAGCGTTGGGAGTATGTGAAGGCAAATCACTTAATTCCAAGGAATTCAAGAATTCTGAAGAGTATAATAATAATTATATATAACTGACCACAAGAACCGTCACTTATAAGTTTGGAATATAACGAAGAATTACGATGATGTGCAATTCCATACATTTTAAAACAATATGGACCATATGCATGTGGCACAGTAACATTGGCACCAAATGAAATGAAGGACATAGGATTGTTGTACTGTCGATTATTCTCTCTGAAATTCCTTGAGATATCATCTTCAGTGAAAAATTGTTCATTCTTCTTCTTCATTTCCCAGTTCCAGAGATCTGCACCACTCACGAATGCAATTTATGCTATGCCTCAATGACTGCTGAAGAATTACAATACACAACGAGATACACCACTCTCGTCCCTCTTCCAGTACATCCTCCACTTTCACTCCTCTTTTCTTAATGCTCTCCCTCACTGCATCCATCCACCTCATCCATGGCGGCTTCGGTGGCGTAGTCGGTAGCATGCTGAACTGCTGTGCCCAAGATAGCGGGTTCAAACCCGGCGGAAGTCGTCGGATTTTTTAAGAGCGTTAACAATCCTTCAGTATGCCTTCCTTTGGAGGGGAAGTAAAGCCGGCGGTCCCATGTCATAGATTTATGGCATGTAAAAGATCCTTCCACAGACTAAACTTGTGTGTAGGTAAATTGTTAGGTGAGATTTCGTCGCTACGCTCTATCAAAGTTCCAACGTTCACCACTAGGTATCATTGATATCTGGTAGCGAAAGTTGGAACTACTTGAAATTGAACGGAACTTGTAGCTCACCCTAAGGGTGTCCGCTGGAAGCAGCTACAGACTCAGGCGAGCCGAACATGTCCTCGAACACTCCCGGCACTAAAAGCCATACGATAAATAAAATAAATCCATGGCCTTCCCGCGACTTTCTCAGTAAATAATCGCTTCGGGACTCTGTCTTCTCCCATCTGCATCATATGTCCATACCATAAAGCTTACTGATCTCGATCTTGTCTTCGGTAATCCTGTTTTCTCCCTAATTTCCTTGTTTCTGATTTTGTCTCTGCGGGTCTATCCAATTATACCTCTAAGGAACTTCATCTCCGCTGCCTGGATTCTACTTTCCTCCTGTTTAGTTGTTGTCTAGCACCTTCTGCACACGCCAATATAGGTGCTTAATATGTTGAATACAAGATTTTCTTACATTTCTTGGGAACTTCCTGGTTCCACACCAGACCCCTCACACTCTGGTGAAACCCATTTGCATGTTGGATCCTCTTACAGTAGATGGTCCTTTTAAATTTTAATACGTTTCACCAATCCAACATGGCGGCTGCACAACTATTTCACTGGCATTCGATATCTCCGCAACAGTAACAGATATCACCCTGAAATTTTGTACGGTGATAGAGAGTACTACTAGACGTTCATCTATGTGACTGTGACGCTTATCTGACGCAATGCAGCGTGACCTATGTGCAGATTGCACTCTGTCATCGCTGTGTCCTCCGCTTCGCCCCGCATAGCTCATGCTTCAATAAACATAAACGCTGGCACAGCCAGACTCAGCGGCAATCAAATCTAGAATGGGTAATATGAGTTTTATTCTTTTTTCTGTTTATTCTAATAAAACACAAAAACCGCCCCTTATAACAACAATAACAAAACACAAAAATTATACGATTTTTTAAATTTTATAACCTATATTTAGTTAACTTTCATTCAAATATTAATTTCTGAATCAAGCTTACGCAGTTTCTACAATCTCTTCACAACTTCAAATGTATTAGGGCTCTTTGGTATCAAAACCTGCCAAATCCAAATCTTAGTAACAAACCCCGACAAATCCGAATTATTGCTTTATATTTTTCTACATACATTTTTAACTATATCGGGGATCAGCTTCGTACTTCGTCACTGTTTTTAAAAATAATTAATTCATTTTTTAGTGAAAAAAGTATTTTTTTTTTTGGGTATTGGTTCGTTTGTGACAGTTTTTGCCACTTTGCCGAAAAAGTGAAGGAATGGATTTGGCGGGTTTTGATTCTAGGCATCTCATATGTAAATATTATATCTTTTTATGTGCTAATAAGTGAAAAGCAGGAATTTATGTATTTATAGACAAAATGTTTAAAATATGTATTTACATAAAAAAATATTTATTAACCTAAAAATCCGAGCCCTAGTCATAAATCTGTTAAGTACGAAACGAACATGGCGGCAAAGCAAAGTTGAAACATTTAAATAGACTTTTCTCGCGATTTACCCATCCGAGCGCAGTGACTCTTGGCACAGCAAATGTTTGTACACATTGTAATGTGCACTGACATCTAATTTAGTTCAATTGTTTACATAACTTCAAGATGGCTACTGTGCAAAATTTTCAAATGAATTTCTTGTGTCCTAATCATGCGATCGAAGTGAATTTTTCAATAATAAACCTATGCAATAATCTTCATCTAATGGTATATACCGGTAACTCTATGTATGGCCTACACATATGACAATCCAACATGGTGACCATCCAAAATATTTAGACAGTTCTCAATATCTACGAATCTATTACAGCAATCAAACTAATAAGTTCACCTATGTATCATTCAATAACCTGGTGAGCACAAACCCAACATATTTCAATGGATTTTTCTCGTGACTTTTCACCCAAGCACTGCAAAACTTGGCAGGTAAATCTTCATACAAGCCTTAATATAATGACATCTAATTTAATGACATTTTATGAGAACTTAAAAATGGCGTCTGTGCAATTTAAAAAAATCTCTAGTCCTAAGTAACTTAAGACCAGTATGAAAATAGGCTATTCAGTTCTTTACAGAACTACTTGTAATTGTTTGCCTCCCTCTCCTTAACTAACCGTTTTATCTGTACATAGCTACCACACCCTACATCCGAAGCAATCTGTTTTAATATTCTAACCTGGGTCTACCACTACAATTCTTGTCCTCAGCCCTTCCTTCCATAACTAAGTGTGCTATTCCTGGGTGTCCTAGTACGGTATGTGTTCTACCAACCTATCTATTCTCTTCATCATGTAACCGTACAATGGCTCACCTTTAGTTTTTTTGCCTTGTGCAGTTGGTAGTATTTGTTATTTTTTTATCGGGTTGCCAGCCATGGACACTTGTTGGTAGGCCGCCATGGAGAATCTTGTGTGCTCTGCCTTGAGATTCTCTGATGGTGGTCAGCCAGCATATGACCAGGTGGCCTTGGCTATAGCATATGTGCTTTGATCTTAGGGCAATGGTTGCCATGGGGATCAGCTGTTCTGAAGTAGAGAAGAGGCAAGATGGATGCTGCCAGGCTGGATGGAACCCAGTTGGTTTTGATAAAAATGGGCTGATGGTTGTGTTTTGATTTTGTGGAAATGGATTTGTTGATATGCCCTCTGGTCCGGATATTAAGAGTTGATGATGAAGAAATAAAGAGGTTGTCTGTGAAAAGTGAATAGAGAAGAATGATAGATGTTGCTGATTGTACAAGAGAAACAGGTATTGGAAGCTAGCTTTGATAAATAAATAGAGTGTGAATTTTGTGTAGTTGGTGTCCTGGTCTTTGTGTGGATGTCATTTTAAGCAAGCATATTGCCCCACGAACCTGACGTGGCAAGCATTATAACTATTACAATCAGCAGTTGCCAAAAAGATCTCCCCTCTCCCACTTATTTTAATACCTCTTCATTTGTTACTCTATCTACCCATAAAAAGAAAGAAAAAAAAAGCTCTAATTATTATAAATATAACACTTAATACTGAAGTACTGTAAAGTGTAGTTTATACAGGGAGATTCTTTGGCAGGAGTGGAGCCGGCGGCCAACAGCCGGGCGAGCCCGCCTTCCACCAGCCAACCGAGCTCGCACCACGGATTACGCGCAGGTGGAAACCGTAACCAAGTACATTAATTAATGGTAAATTCACCAGCAAATCATGATTAAAGAACTAACCTTTTCAACAGAAGAAGCTGAGAGTGTTCTCCTTCAGCTGACAGACAGGCGTTGTACTGTATAGCCTAAATAAATTAGCGTTTACAGGTTGTAATTCCCTTCTGTTGTGAGGGATATCTGCTGCCGTATATTGTTCTCCAGCTCAACTAGAGTACACAATTAAACATCAAACAGGCCTAGGTCCGTGCTTTGATTAATTACAGTAAACACGCAGTGGGGTGCAGGAGTAGCTACATAATGTAACGATCTAACTTCCAAAGTTACTGTCTGTCAGCCGAAGGAGAAAATTTTCAGCATCTTCTGTGAAAAGGTAAGTTCTAACCTTAAACTGGTGACTTGAGGTCATCCAGATTCCCAATAAATGAAAAGAAACATCTGTATGTTACCTTTTTTATCTGTGCGCTGACACTTCACACCCTTGTTGATGAAAGTTTAGTGACTTGACTTGAATGACGCAGGTTAGCTCTCCGCCGTGCACCCCTGCGACCCGAGCTCGGTTGACTAGCAAGGCGCGCGCGCCTGGCAGCCGGTCGCCGGCCCCGCTCCAGAAGAAGAATCTCACTGTATAACACAGTTCAGGTTATAAACTGTCATGAAACTACTTTCAATCTGTATGCAGGTACCCAAAATCCATGTGGTGGCGATAGTGGAGGAGGGATGTTTTTCCGGCCACAGGACTCAGAAGAGTGGTTGCTACGTGGAGTGGTGAGCACCGGTGGATCTCGGGTGGTGAATGGACAATATACCTGTGATCCAAACCAGTATGTGGTCTTCACAGATGTGACATCGTACCGGGAGTGGATAGTTACTACTGTCACATAATAAAGTATTCAGTGCATGTTAATGTTGCTTAGCTATCAAGCCTGTGCACAATATATGACATAGGAGTCATGAACTACCATTCATTAAAATGGAGTTATCCTATAGGTAAAGCCCTGTACGGATGCGGATACCTGCAAATTTACTGTAGGGTAAATTTGCGGATAGTTTTTAGAATACAATCCGTACTTGTTGAACACGACCTGGATGTTTATGACATACCATATTTTTGCCGTGATGTTTTTTCCATGACAAATGTAAGATGGTGATTTTAGCTAATCTCATTCAAATGATGTCATTACGCATAATTAACACTCCGAACGGAAAAGAGTTGCGATTCTGGCTGTATAACATTCATTTTAAGCATAGCACATGACTTACATAGTCTAGAGCAGTGGTTCTGAACCCATAAAAGTCTGCGGACCACTCAGCCTGAAATTGAATCATGTACAGACCACCCCTCCTCCCCCGAATACACCTAATCGGTTGTAACCCTTCCTCAATAACACTTATTTTAAAGATATTTCAATTCAAAACCTGATAGTCATCGCTGCAAATACATTCGAACGATTCTCGTTCAACACACACAGTTTTCAAAATCCCCGTTTATTGGCCACTATTTTATACGTGCTGGTGGACCCTTTTCTCCCTCAGACCACGCGGACCACCGGTTAAGAACCACTGGTCTAGAGTAATGACTTTCGCCTCAAATGTCTAAATGTGTTGCCATAGCGGGTGAGTGGTTAATGTGTCGGATTACTAACTCCAAGCTTGCAGGTTCGCTCCTGGCCGTGGTAAGTGATTTTTGAAAGGTGTCAAAAATACGACACGCATGTCATAGAACCCATTTGAATTCAGAAGCCGTGTTCATAATGGCAAAATTAATCTCGGGAGTTTCCGCCAACACAAAGTTCCTAATTTCTCTACTAGAAAGTGCTATAGTGTTCAAATAGCTTAGGTATCTAACCTCCTTGACTTTCATAGTGATTCAAGGAACAACGAAATTCGACATGCAAGCTACCCTTTGGGTGTTAAAATAACAAAGCTTGCACCCGGCACCATACGATATTATTATTTAGTTCATAATTTATCAAATATATTAAAAATATTATTGTAATGTCAGAGGGTTCGGATAACAGTCGTGCGGATGCGGGATGTTTTGTATATCTGCACAGGGCTCTACCTATAGGTACTTTGTATGCGAGTAAAGTGGCTTCTGAAGGACTTCCAATGATACATAGGATCAGTGGCGGGGCCCTGGGCGATGATAAGGTGGCCCACAACAATAGGAAATAAGAAAAATATCAAATCAAATGGAATGTAGTTTATAATAATAATAAAATAAAGAATAGTTACACTATTTTGAATACAGTACTTTTTTAAAACCTTTAAGTCCCCTTTAAGAAGATAATGTAAACTATGAAATACAGGGTCTTTATATTTGCTTGGCTAGGACTTTCTCGCTGACGCGCTCCGCCAGTGACGCCTCAGTTGCCGGCTGCTGCGCGCCCATATTTACGACAGAATACGGTTCTTAACATCACTATCATGCATTTTTACTCACCATGCTTGCAGTAGATGCTCAAAATGTTCCCCATCCACTGCCAAACATAATCGGCATCTCCTTATGAAGTTTCCGGTTAATTTAGCTTCAGTAAGGAAAAAACGACCTTTACCTTCATTTACCGTTTACTGAACCTGTTCGTTTGAATCTCTTAGCCAGTTGTTTTATTGTGATTGTGTGTAGTGTTGTAATGCTTTATGTGAAATATTCATTACTTGAACGTGTATATCTGCACAATACGTACATAAAGTGCAGGGAATAGTGTGCTAGAACAAGACATAAGTTTCGAGTGAAATTTCCAGGGAGACCCATTCCTATAAATCGGACAATAAAACAAGAGATTCAAACGTACAGGTTCAGTAAACAATAAATATAGACGTAAAGGTAGTTATTTCCTTACTGAAGCTCAATTAACCGGAGACTTCATAAGGAGGTGCCGATTTTGTTTGGCAGCGGATGGGGAACATTTTAAGCATCTACTGTAAGCATGGTGAGTAAAAATGCATGATACTGATTATAAGCACCATATTCTGCCGTACATACGAGCGCGCGGCAGCCGGCGACTGAGCCATCACTGGCGGAGCGAGAATGTCCTTGCCAAGCAAATATAAAGACCCTGTATTAAAATATTACTTTGGCACTTTTTTCCGGCTGAAGTCTTCCATTATTTCACTGAATTCTAAACTTGCTAAACGGTCACGGGTCATAGCTGCACTTAAGGGGGAAAAAAAAGTTTGAATAGATCCGCCCCTGCATAGGGTGAACTAAGAATACCATTCTGGAAGAACAGAACTCGACAGAGGAGATCAAGGCATGTAAAATCAGCACACAATTCTGATCCACCCCCTTAGATCAACTTAGTACAGAGTGAATGCTAAAATGTTTGAGGGTAAAAAGGAAAACTATGGGAAGATAGTGAGTAATTCCCTGGTGTTCAAATGTTTTTTTTTACTTTAATATTTTCCTCCACCTAGAGCAGTGGTTCTGAACCCGTAGAAGTCTGCGGACCACTCAGCCTGAAATTGAATCATGTACGGACCACCCCCTCCCCCCGATCAGTTGTAACCCTCCCTCAATAACACTTATTTTAAAGATTATTTCAATTCAAAACCTGATGGTCATTGCTGCGAATACATTCGGACGATTCTCGTTCAATGCACACCGTTTTCTAAATCCCCATTTATTGGTCACTTTTTTATACGTTCTGGTGGACGCTTTTCTCCCGCGGACCACCGGTTAAGAACCACTGACCTAGAGGCTACCCAAAGATATATAATACACAAAACAATGAATAAAGGTACGGTTTGGCTACGGCAATGATTGCCGGGCGCACATCGCTGGCGATCTTCGTTGCTTTATGAACGCATGTAAACAAATGGGACTGGTTTCCCTACAGCGATCTGCGCTGGCGTCAATTCATTGCATTTCGGCAGCGATGATCGCTGGCCATTTCGTGAACAAAAGAATAACGATAAAGCTCTCATTTCTTTGGGAAACAGTATCATGGCTTCCATACAGACAGTATTTTGTAATTTCTCAAAATAAACTGATGATTTTTACTTTTAATAAATTATGTTGCTTGTCACAGAAACGTGGTAGTAAGTGTGCTTATTTGTTCACCTGTATTTTAATACATATTATTTAGGACCGACACATGGGGAAAGACAAGGAAAGGGCACTGTGAAAATTGGAAGTCAGAGTTTGGAAATTGTGGACACGTTCAAATACCTAGGAAGTGAATTGATGCAAACTGGTAGGTTGGACATGGAGATTGGCAGGAGGGTACAGCAGAGCAATGCATTCTATCAAAGTGTAAGAAAACTTGTTTGGGATAAGGAAGTACCAAGGAAAAGCAAGGAGGTAATGTATAAAGTGTACTATGTTCCCATATTAACTTATGCAGCTGAGACTTGGACCCTGACAAGCAGGCAAGAGAGTAGAATCCAAGCCAGTGAAATGAAATTCCTAAGAAGTATGATAGGAAAGACAGAGTGAGGAATGAAGATGTTAGGAAGGAAGTTGGGATGGGAAAACTAAATGAGAGAATTGAGAAGAATAAACTAAGGTGGTTTGGACATGTAAAGAGGATGGAGGAAAATAGAATACCAAGACAGATGCTGGAGGCGAAGTGCAAGGGTAAGAGAGCAAGAGGAAGACCTAGAACAAGGAGGATTGATTCAGTGAAGAACAGCGTAAGAAAAAAAAATCTGGACTGGGACAAGATCGTCGAAGAAGAATGGTGGAAGGAAAGAGGAAAGTGCCATAAATTCCCCGACCCGGCAGGAGCTGGATAAGGGGAAATGATGATGACATGGTAACATAAGTTATCATGTACCGGTAACACATGGTATGATGATTTCATAGCCCTTACTCAAAGATGTCATCAATCCAAAGGTTGGTTCTATTCAAACTTAAAAACTTCATAAGTTTAATATTTTCCTTAATTGGTTCTGATCACCCCCCGAAGTTACGCCACTGGTCTTGAGTATTCCTTAAATTTTATTTGGTCATTAAGCAGGTGTCTATGAATCAGGGCATTAAAACATGCTTCTGTACGCCTAGTTTTGTACATGTTATTATTTATTGGGTACAGAATGTAGCTCAAGGGGGGACCACCCGTTACAAACATCGCTCACCACTATTAGTTTGGAGTCTTTTTCGCTCCATGTACATATACCTAATTCGATCAGCATCTCTTCTTCCTCTTTTAAAAGAAGCAATATTAACGCTGATGTAATTCTGCTTAAGGTCATTCTGGCAACGTTATATTATTTCAGACTATGATCAGCTGATTAGTATTTAACCCACAAACCTGTATAAGCAAAGAGTAAGCTACTGAGCTGTTGAGAAGTGAAAGTGATCCTGCTGAAGGAGGTAGTGGACGAAGGACGATGATCGCTGGCTAGGGAAACCACTTTTCTGACTTTGTGTGCCGAGCGATCATCGCCAGCGATGTGCGCCGGCAATCATCGCTGTAGCCAAAGACTACAATATTCTTTTTTAAGTAACAGATCAAATAAAGCATAAAACTCTAAATGCAATTTTATGAAATTAAACCTCCATAATTATAACAATTTTTTTTAAAAAAAATGTTAAATTTGTCTACTAAATTTTAAAAACTCTGTAAGAAATGAATATCTACAACATTTTACAATATGAGTATGATTTTGAAAACAAATAGACTCAACAAAAAAAATAAAGGTATGTTACTGTGAGAGTTTTACAAAGTGCTTAAGGCTAATTAATTGATTTTATTGCAATGGATATAGATGGTGTCACAGTTGTTATGAATACGGTATATTCAATGTTTGTGCCCCTCAAGAGAATGGTTCAGAAGAATTTAAACCAATTAGTTATAATATGAATTAATATTCTGATAACTGCACCGAATAGCTGGTTAAAATAGTAAATTACTTGAAATGAGGCATTAAAAACATCCAGTTACTCAACCAGTGGAATCAATAATAGGAGATTCAAATCTGAGACCCTATGGGCTAAAACCTGGCAGACCTAACCAGACAAGGTCAGTCGAATCCCTGTTAAGATTTTCTTGCACTTATTGTTACTAATGTAAGTACATTCTTAATTTAAACTAAAAACAATTCTGGGTCTCCAACCAAATATTAAATGAAATATTTGGAGAAATCATGAATATCAAGCTACTGTGTGTATGAAAATGGTAAATATATATGCATTTTATGAGAAGCCTCCGTGGCTTAGGCGGCAGCACGCCGGCCTCTCACCGCTGGGTCCGTGGTTCAAATCCCGGTCATTCCATGTGAGATCTGTGTTGGACAAAAGAGGCAGACAGGTTTTTCTCCAGGTACTCCGGTTTTCCCTGTAAAAATTTCATTCCAGCAACACTCTCCACTATCATTTCATTTAATCATTGCCCCAGAGGAGTGCGTCAGGCCTCGGCAGCCGGCACAGTCCATATCCTCGCCGCTAGATGGGGGCTTCATTCTTTCCATTCCTGACCCGGTCGGAGACTGGAAGCAGGCTGTGGATTTTCATTTTATATGCATTTTATGAAATTAAAGAATAATGTGCTTACGATTTATCTACCTACTGTACATCATATTTTAAGAGAAAATAACCCTTTTACATACTGCATGGGATTTGTAATTAATTACAGGGGATGTCTCATAAGCATACCTGCCAACCTTAGAAAACAAAAAAATCTGGATAATTTGTGGGATTAGCTCAATTAATTCACAAAATATGCCTCAAAATGAATGATGTCAATAAGCATTTGGCATTTATTCTGCCATCATTTTCACTTTTAACACCAACATTTTTTTTTGTGTTACTCTTCACATTTTCTTGGCGCTTCTTTGCTCCCACGTGTTACGAAATATCACTTTTTCCACCATGTGATATAAAAAAGATTATATCAACAAACAGTACACAATGCAAAATAATTGACCTTTGCTGGATTCAATCAATCAGGGAAGTTATTCCACGTTTCAAAATCAGAGAATTGTATTTTTTGGTCAAAGTGAAAATTTGAACACCGAGCAAAAACACTAGAATGTTGCAGCAAAGTCAATAAACATCCACTTACACTGAAATAAAACTCATTTACAAATTCAGGTACCCAAATAACATTCATTAGCTGCCAACTAAAAAAAACTTCCAAAAAAATACTGGAAACTGTAGAAGTTCACCAATACAAAAATCGGGAGGTTAACTTTAGTAATCGTGAGGTGGGAAAATCGGGAGTCTCCCGCCTAAATCGGGAAGGTTGGCAGGTATGCATAAGTAATGTAGATTTTTAAAGAAAATTTTATTTGGAAAGTTTTCTGACAAGAAATTCAACTATTCTTCAAAGTAGAGACCATCAGATCCATCTTGAGCCATCGTTCAGCGAGGTTTCTTATCCCACGACGGTAACAGTCTCTGGGTTTTGATGTGAAGAATTCAGCGAGACCCACTTCTATGAAAGAAGTATTACTTTTCCAATATTCTGCCTAATCAATCCTTGACTTCCAAAAGACAATTTTAGGGGTACATGTTTCGAAACCTAATGTGGTTTCTTCCTCAGCCCACAATTATTAGTACACATCATACATATAATATTGAAATTTTTGTCGATGACAAAAAAAAAAAAAACACTAATTAACATCAATAAAAATAACATGCTATGTCCAAGCAGCTTGTCACTTATTTTATCCTGTATTTTAACTTGTGTCATTAGACACTCCTGAAACTTGTTGCTCATGATAGAAACTTATTATTGAAGTATTTTTCAATGTCTTTAAAAACATTAAAGCTACGTTATATATTGCGAATCTTGTATTGATTTGGTGGACTATAATGAACAATTCAAAAAATGTGGTGGCTGACAACATTTGATGGCACGTGGCAGTCAAAAGGTGACAGTTTGTCCTCTCTTTTTTATGCAGCTTTAATGTTTTTAAAGACATTGGAAAATAATAAGTGCTGATGTGGTAGCAAGACTCCTCCCAATTCCTGAATTTTTGCCATGGTTGTTCGTGCGGTGTGAGGTCTCTCATTGACCTGCTGCAAGAGAACTCTATTTTGGTTAACTAATGCTGGGTATCTCCACCTCAAAATTACATGAACTTGTCCAGTTATTGAGAATAAAGATTTACATTGACTGCACGCCCGTTTGGAACAAACTCCCAGTGAATCATTCCTTCAAAATTCCACCAGACACACACCATCACTTTGGGGCCGAACCAATCCTTTTTAACGATGACTTTGGCAGGTTGACGGGGACTGAGCCACTGTTTGGGGGTGACAGTGTTGCGGTAACAGACCCGTTTCTCATCACATGTGACAATTCTCCTGATAAATCCATCATCCATGGGGTTACTGATAAGCTGATGACAGATATCCACTCTACATCCAGCCTGTTCAGAGGTCAATTCATAAGATACAGATCTACAGCTTCCGTTTGATTTTCCAAGTTTCTTAATCTGGCGATGTATTATATCTCTTGATGCACAAAGTTCTTCCGACAGCCTATGAGTACTTCTTTGCGGATTTTCTTCCAAAACTCTGCGTGTATTCTCAATATCCCATAGTTTAGGTCTTCCAGAACTGATACATTCTTGCAATATAATATGCAATTCTAGTCATGGCCTCCTGTAAATAGCATTGGCGAACCAAAGAAAACCAATTGTATTTTATAAAACACCCAACTTAAAAAATGACATTACTTATGAGACATCCTAGTATAAGGAACAGTATTACCCCATACAGCAATTTGTTTTGTTTCTCAACTATCACCACAATGAAAAGTAACGGTGACAGCACATTTCCCTGTTTCAAGCTGTTTCTCTATTCCAACCAGTTCGATATCTCTCCTCCCACCATCACACACTTCCCTTGTACATCTCCTTAATCCTCCGTATAGTCCATTTTTCCACTCCTCTGTCCTCCATACTTTGTTTCTGCATACACTGTCATAAATGTCCAGGGAGGCCATCAGTAGATCTGTTCCATACTCATAATGCTGTTCTTGTAACTGCCTTACAGCAAAAATCAAATCCACTGTGGACCTTCCTGCTTTGAAGCCATGTTGTTCTTCCCTCATCCCCCCGTCCTAATTCTCTTTTTCAAAACTTTCTCGAACATCTTTGCACAATGACTCGTCAGTGTTATTCGATAGTTTCTGCATTCTGTTCTACTATCTTTCTTGAAGATCGGGACAATTATTCCCTTTTTCCAGTCCTCTGGGGTCTACCTTTCCTTCCACTGTCTTCATCACTCTGTACAACCATTGTATCCCCACCTCTCCTGCTGCTCTCACCATCTCCACACCCAGTGCCTTCCCTCCTTTAATCTTCCTCGCTGTGGTTTCCATTTGGGTTCCAAGTTCTTCCCCATTTTCTTTCTCTTGTCCACTTTTGTTCACCATTCTAACAATCCGTCAGATCCTTCAGACTTATTTTTTACCATCCCATACAGGACCTTCACTATCCTCCATCCACTTTCTTCTCTCCTCAGCCCCCTTTCTTTCCTGGTACTCTTCCCTTGCATTTTGATACCACCTCCTAAAGGCTCTATTCTTTTCCCTTACTATATCTTTTGTTTTCTCTTACAATTTGTCCTCCCACATACTACTTCTGCCGCACCGACTGGTGTCTTCTTAAATCTAGCCCATTCCTCTTTCTTCATCTGTATCCTTCCTTTGCCAATTTGAGGTACTTGACCCTTCTATCTCCTTTCAGTTTCCATATCCTTATACATCTTTCCTGGTTTTCTGCCCCTTTCTTCTCCTTAGTCCCCCTCGGGCTCATTACCAACAATCCATGGTCGCTACCCAAGCCCTCCCAAGGTATTACCTTGATGACTGATCTTATTCAATTCTCTCTCATACAGGATATAGTCAACCACCGACCTCTTTGTCGAGTCATCACTGTACCATGTGATTGTGTGGCTCTCTTTTCTTGAACCAGGAGTTCCCAACTAGCAGGCTGTTCCTTTGACAGAAGTCCAACAGTCTCTTCCTTCCTCATTTCTGCCCCGATCCTCTGGTCCAAGCACACTCATACCCTTGTCTTTCTCTTCCTACATGGGCATTCAGATCCCCCATTACAATCATATTCCTTCCTTCCTCCCTCCCAGCTGCTTGCATTTCCTCTTCAAACTCCTCCTCAGAGGCACAGCCTACCTGCGGAGCATACACTTGTACTATTTCCAGGGTCCCTCCCCTCAGTGCTACTTTCACTTTCATCATCCTATCACTTATTCTTTTAAACCATCTCGTACTACTACTCCCACTCCATTCCCACATCAGTATAGTCTATAGCCTTTTCTCAGTTCTCTCCTTCCTTCCCCTTTGTTTCTGCAAATCCCAATAAATCAAACTTCCTTTTTTCCATCATATCCGCTATCACCTCCACCTTCCCGGTCAGTGTTCTTATGTTTAAGGTTCCAAATCTTAGTCCGTGTTTACAGCCGTGTCGTCTATTATGTCCGAGGCTCGTTCCATTCTTGAAAGCATTTGGTTTCACCCACTACTGGCTTGCTGGGCCTATCGTAGCTTCACCAGAGCCCCGTTAGCCATGACATTTCAGGGTTCCTGTAGGAAAAGGAAGATTGCAGTTTTACGCGACTGTGAATCATGATTCTGAGCCACGAGACCTCCTTTTCACGTGGAATCCGAAAAACAGGACATGGCATTTCACTTCGAAATCTCACATGCAAAACCCGGACATCAAACCCATTCCACCTGGGTGAGAGGCCAATAGCTAGACAAGTTCCCGTAGGACCATCATAGCTACCGTAACGGTCCCGGGGCACACAAAGTCCCCACTGTACTTCACCCCTACAGGCAATCCCCTACTTTGTGCCGTTGCCCGTCTCCCACGGTGTGGACGAGGGGTTGGACTTATACCTAATAAGAAAGCCTAATATAAATAAAACCAAACAAAGTAATATTAAGAATTATATCCATGACAAAAAGTATAGAGTGCAGGGGCCAAGTTTCGACACTATACCACAGTTGTAAAATCTAAAGGATTATACGAGTCCGAAACTTTGATAATGAATAGTAAAGGTCAAGCTGACCAACTGGAAAAAAGAGAGAAAAATCCTACGTAATAGATGGGGGGGTTGATGGACAGTGGCGAATGAAGGCAAATGAGGACCTGTACAACAAAATAGACCCTATCACAGCATCAATTAAGAAGATATGGCTACTATTTTACGGTCACCTCTTGTAGATGACTGATGATCGATCAATGAAAGGAATATGGAGTTTCATTAAGTCTTAAGGCAAGGCCGAGATGTTTCGGGGAATGCGATAAAGATCTCAGGCAAATTGGTATTCCAGACCAAGAAATTCCTGACAGGAACACATTTAGAAGATTGGTGAACAACTACCAAGGGTTTAAAATGTTATCAACTTCTGTATGACGGCGAGGACCTTCGTCCGAAAAACATACACAGGCACTCGTCGCTGGGGTCAGAAGATACTGGCAGAAAGTCAAAGCCGGAACAAGAACAAGACACTAAAGTGAAGTTGTTTGTTACCACGCATCCATAGAAGTTCAACTAAGAATTATAAAACAAAATGTACAGAATTCCAAAAAATACACTTGAGAAAAAAATGACCAAAAACAATAATTTCAAACTAAGAACAACTCTTATTAGTCAGAAATCACTGGAAAATTTAGCCCTCACTTTCCCAACATCAACCAATATGAGATTGAGCATAAATCATGCGTATCCAGGTTATTTCATAGATCAACAAGATCCACACACCCTGTCAAATTAAGGGCCACAGAATTACAGCTCCACAGGGGGTGTCTTCCAAACAAGTGAATGTACACTTTTTTACAGGTTGCACCCATGTGTTAACATGATAACTCTTGCATACCTATTACCTCATCATCATCATCATCATCAAGTTTCCCGGGTGTGGTTTACGAGCACTCTCCTATTACCAACTGGTAGCAATATCTTTTCACTCACTTTAGCTGGACTCAGATCCTTTTTCCCTTGCACCCTTCAAATATGATAAACTGAACTCGCCCAATTACTGGACAGGAAAAGGATCAACTGAAATAACAAAAATATGACTGGCAAGTAGCAGTGGAGGGAGAATCTAAGAGGAAAGAGTAGTGTGGATACACAAAAAGGACAGGGACAATCTCCACAACCAGATATTCTTTGGAGATGTAGGACTGTACCAATTTTAATGAACATACAATATGAAATTGAAGCCAACAGATTAACAAATATTGTATACA
Source organism: Meconema thalassinum (assembly GCA_946902985.2). NCBI lineage: Eukaryota > Metazoa > Arthropoda > Insecta > Orthoptera > Tettigoniidae > Meconema > Meconema thalassinum. Next base: position 158,451,275 of record OX336399.1, on the reverse strand, counting down.
CATTTTTTTTCCACACATGATCTCACAACCTTATAACAAACCACTTAATAGCACACACATCTGATCCGAGAGCAGATTTCCGTGTGAAGAAACAAAGCAACACATTGATTTCTTGATTTATTGTCTATAAATAGTCAAGGTTGCACACATTAACAGATACAAAAAATAAACATGATAAGTCATCAAAAATATTTCAATATAACAAACATGAAGGAGAATTTGATCTTTGGTTTATAACTGGCTAGTTTTGCACAGACTTTCCACACTCTGCTAAAACGATATATACTCAACATAACAAAAATCTGACCTAAAGTTTCTCTCTTGTATGATAAAGCCGAGATTTGTCCGCAAAACAGTTAGCTTCAGGGTTCATGTGTGCTGTACACCTATCACGTGGAATGAAAACATTGAAACAGAACCACTTTTTAAAAGTCATTGGAAAGACTTTTACCACAGTCTGGAGGGGGAATAACAGAGTAATCTGTTGTTACACAAGGTAATACTGCAGTTTCTTTCAATCCATCAACTTTGCCACCCAGTTTCATTGTTCCAAACAATGGATAAGCAGCTATATATTTATATACGTACAGTAAGTACACATATTGTACGGGAGAGTTAGCAGCTATTTATTACTGCAACAGAAACACATATAAGTCATATATTTTTTGTGGCTTTAAGCCCAACAACATCAACTTTTTTTTCTTTGAACAACACAGTTTGAGAGTATTTTTCTTACAGGGTAGTTTTCTTCCCATTACATTGAACTGTTCTTCTATTTTAATACTTTCAATCCTCTACTAAGCTCTCCCATATATTAATCCTCCTTCTTTGTGACAGGATCTTTCGCAGGAACATCGGATGATTCTGATGATGCAGTGATTGCCGGTACAGTACCATTGGCCTTTTGGATGCGTGCTGCTGCAGCTTCTTCTTCCATTTCCGCAGAGAAGCCAAATTCGTTAACACGAGTGGGATCTGTCTTGTATATCCACCGTTGATACAAGAAGATGCAGAAAACAATATCTAAAAATGAAAGAAAATGTAACTTTAAGACCACTTACTTATGAAGCAATATCTGCTCCAAAGCGAAACACAGATTGAAACTTAGCTACAGCATTCAGCTAAGGAAATATCGTATTTTCTCGAATCATATGCGCAACTTAACTTTCAAAACCTTCAAATGAACATCAGAATTGTTGGTAAATACAGTAAAACTTCACTTATACGTTTTTCAGGGGACCAAAGGAAAAAAAAAACGTTGAAGTGTGAAAGACGCACAAATGAAAGTCGGTAAATAAAAACTGCAAAATGAATGTGACAATATGGGTTATAGTTATGAAGTGAATGACAAGAAATAATAATGCGATTGTTTAACTATAATCGGCAATATGTAACAAAACAACTACAAGAGAAATGCACCCAGATACAATAAAACAAAGAAAATTGAGTCGCTTTACGAAGTGGTCTATTATCTTGACTTGTTTTTTGTTGGCCGCGGCAACGGCATGAACAGTATTTTCAAAGCGATATAATTCGGCCATAATTTCCTCAGAAACGTTATGGAGTGTCACAAAATGTTTGATAGTCCATAGAGCATTGACAGCATCATAAAATCCTCTGTGTTATGCTGCGGCTCTTCGTCATCGACATGAATAAAATACCGTAGTGTAGGCCTAAATTAATTTATGGATTTTCATTTGTCTGAAGACGCAAGATTATTATAACACAGAATCAATCACATATCTTTAATGGTTTGACGAGAAGTCGTAAAAAAAACCCACCCCACGAATAAAAATTATAAAAGCGGAAATAATACAATTTTTAATATATCGGCGATCGTAAAACACTTCCGCTTTCTTTCGCTCATCTTAACATAAGCTTCAGATGCAGTCTAACTGTCATCTATGGCTGCTTCCTGTTATTTTGAGAGGTCCACATCTTGGCTAACACAAATAGCGCTCGCTTATTACGCAAGATGTTCTTCCTTGTTGCAACACACTGACAAGCGAGTGTCGCAGTGACCACCGATTTCGCTCAAGGCCATCGTAACAAATAGCACACGGTGCATTCCTTCCGAGCGGAAGTACAGGCTGTACCAAAAGTTCACACTCAAACATATGCACTTTCTCAGAACACGCATCGACTAAATGACGCTTTATATTGCAAGGGACTTAAAATAGGATCGTAAGCGTGAAAAACAAATGTAAATCTTAAATCGGAAATAAATTAACATGGAAAGTATAGGGATTTTGCCGGGACCAGGAAAAAAATAGTATAAGTGTGAATCGTATAACAAAAGTTTTACTGTATAAATGCGCACTGGCAAACGTACGGCTGGCACATCAATGATCTCATGTTACAACATCACTTGTATTATAATGAAACTTATTTCACTGATAATTCATTATCATTAAGAAGGATACTGAAAGTCATGAGCAACATTTTTTTTTACAGAAATATGTTTATTGAGATACAGTAAGCTATAAACTTTTGTTTATTTCCGTGCGACGGGCAAGGAAGTTAGGTTACATAATACAACGTTTGAATTTTCTGCATTATATACTGTATATATATCAAAATACTGGGAAGGACAGTGATGTTGGTGACCAGCAGAAGAGGTGGTGTGGATCTGTTTTAAGGATCCCTTTCTTTTGCATCATTTACCTTTAATCTGAAAGTTTATCATGTAAAATTCATGTATCTATTTCCCTCTCCATTCTTTCTTCATTGGTTGTCAATCTTGAAAGAGCTTTCAAGATAAGCGCATACCATTGAAATCTATCATTCTATTACACATTCTGGGAATTTATTAGCCGATAACATCAATAAAGCAGCAAAATTACAAGGCTAAAATGTACACATATCTAGTGATGTGGGACGGGTAAATACCCAGTGGGAAGGTAAATATAAATTGGGTATTTACCCAGTGGTCTTTTAAATACCCAAAATGAGGGTATTTTCAGTTTTTGAGCTTTGTACAACACTTTTTGATGTGTTGATGAAGTGTTGGACAAACAAGGACTGAAACTCAGGTATTTGATGCCTTAAATTGAAATCAGGAACAATATTGATCCTTCAAAACTAAAAAAAAAAAAAAAAAAAAAAACTAAAAAAAGGAAAATGGATGACCAGGTATTTTTGGGTATTTATATGTTATGTTTTGACACTGTAACCTTGTCTTTAATGTTTTTTTTTTCTTAAACTAAAGTAAAATATTGAATAAAACCTTTTGGTTGTTTTGTGTTTAAAATTTTTAATAAATACCAAGATATTGAGAAGGTAGAGTTTTATTTCGATACTGGAAATGAGCAACAAAGATGTGGGAGGGAAAAGCTACCTTTGTAGTAATAACAGTAGGCTATTTGCATATTAATTGAAAGTGTATGCCAAAACTCAAAAGGTAATAAAATATATTCAATAGAAAGGACATTTGAAAAAAAAAAAAAAAAAAAAAAAAGCTTAGTATAAGTGCTTTAAGTTATTTTTCATTCAATTTTAAATATTAAAGAAATATTAATTATAAAATCATACTCTAAATAATACAAATGCATGTCAGGAAGTTTTTGTAGTATGCGGGCTCTATAATGAGTAAAGATGTACTGTATGCCAGCAAGCATATGGGTTGGCAACACTGCTTAGCTCATCCTACCCAGAATTCAAACTGACACTGTACTTCCCTCCCATTTTCTATTCTTTGTTTGATTCTCTATTTACTAGCCTTTTTGGTTATTTGATTCTTTATTTTATATACGAACTAGCAACCCACCCCGGCTTCGCCCGGGAACAGTTATGAATGCAAGATGATAGGCTACTTCTAACGGAAGTCTTATAAGATTTCCTTGTATACGACATTAGTCGTTTTCCCTCCAGCAGCGAACACGAAAAGATTTCGGTTCGATGTAACAAGCGATAGAACTACGTAAAGCTGTCCATGAGAAAAACATTCTCCATTAAGATCAACTCCAGTCACGCTAAGTGTCTGATCCTGTGCTTTGTTTATAGTCATGCCAAAGCAGACTCTTACTGGAAATTGTACTCGTTTGAAACGATAAGGCAAATCTGAAGGAATCATAGGGATTCTGGGTACTAAGACCGCTTCTCCTGTACCACAGCTAGTTAAGATAATTGATTCAATGAAACAGTTTATCAAAGTTTTCACTACCAATCGTGTCCCATTGCATAACTTTGGTGGTTGTAAATTACGTAGCAATATAATAGGCACTCCTACTTTTAAAATAAACTTGTGTGGTGGCAAGCCAGAAGGAAATAAAGAATTTAGGAATTCTGTAGGGTAATGAACAGCTTCTTCACTGTCGACTACTGCGTCTAGCCTACTGAGTAATATACTAGAGCCTGGGCAGTGCATTTGGAAAACAACAAGTCATTAGTTTTCACAACTTGTTCATTTGTCGGCGATAATATTGCTTTCTTTAAACCATGAATGAGACTGGTTAGATAGGCCACGGATTTGAGGATAAACGCTATCAATCAATTCCTGAATACTGCTTACTAAAACACAGAAATCGTCACTGAGGGTAATTATCCCGTCAATGACCGGTAAATCTCCATTTCCGACTCTAAGTAACAAATTAGCAAACAAACTATTATCTTCTGAAGATAAGAGTAGCCTACTCTCATGTTAGTTTTGAGTGCCAATTTGTTATATCTGGCCAGATGTAATATATTTTTAATGAAGCGTTCACTTCGTCAGCTCTCGTTCATGGTAACAACTGGTAAGATTTGAGAAAATCTCGGCGAACAAAAGTGTGCGGCCACCTATAGGTGTGTTCCGATTCCTTAGATCACACAAGGTCCTGTCTACAACTTCAACGAAAGTTTTGTGCGACATTGTAGCCTCATCCAATTCAAATAAAGAACAATTTTGGATTAAACTGGCAGTGTTACTTTGTTTTGAAATATTACATACATTTCCATCATTACTGCTGACTTTCAAAGGAAGTTTAAATGTTGCATGTGCTGTTCTTCCTCCTTCCAAAAGAGTGGCTGCAATTCCAGATGATGCGACGGCAAGAGCAATATTACCACCAGACCTCACTTTGGCGAGCAACTCATTAATCAAGAACGTTTTGCCTGTGCCAACAAGGGCATCGAGAAAAAATATCTTACCTTCCTTCTTAGTGTTATAAGCTTGTTTCTGATCGTGGTCCAGACGGTGTTCTTCTTGAGCAACGGTTTGAAGGTGCCGAGAACGAAGTCTTTCTTTCTCTTGTGGCAATCTAGAAATTATTTGTTGCTCTGTTTCATTTTTACGTGATAAGCACTTTTTTTGCGATGTCAATGAACTATGACCTATATCCGTTTTACATCTCGGCATGATGGCTTAACATCACTGACTGGACTATTAATTATAATGAATTCTTGTCAGACGTAATTTAAGAATGGTGAGGTGCATGAAACACAATTCCCCCTTCCGTCCAATCTTAAATTGACTGTGAATTTTGCGGAACGAAAAGTTCACAGACGAAATGAAGATAAGCCGAGTTGCACTTCCAGGGAATGGAGAGTTGCATGAAACACAAATCCCTCTTCCGTCCAATCTTAACCTGACAGTGTATTTTGCGGAACGGAAAGTTCACAGGCGAAATGAAGAAAAACGGAGTTGAACTTCCAAGGAAACTCCAAACACAACCAGCCTTCTCTGACGTCTTAACTCAACACGACTAGACGGTTTGCTGCTGGCTGTATCGGGGGTAATAGGTTCGCCCGCTAGTTAGGCTGTAACAGGGATGATAAGACTCGCCCTTAGCTAGCTCGTAAACTGTCGCCTCAATATTAGAATGGACATGGTTGGAAGAAATGAAAACGTAAAAATACTTATAGTGGGCGATGTATCGAAGATAGAGATATGCTCTCCTGGATTTTATGTAGAACTTTTTCATGCTGAACAATTCTCGCACTCATAGTATTTAGATATGTATAACGGTTTGCCCAAAATAAACTTACAAAGCGCTCGGACGCCAGGTTTTTTGTTTATTTTTTCACTGAAATCGTTACTGCTCTGCTTCCTTTGGTCATAAACAAATTATTTTCAACAGAAATCATCCTCGAGATATCCTTTACAGAATTGTGAAAACTGCATCAAAATCTATCCAGAGGTTCTCGAGATTACCCGTGACATCCAAGAATCGGGGACTTTGTTTTATACTAAGTAGAGATGATATTACGAACTGTTCTGAAAAACTGTACATTACACCTTTTGTAGAACTTGGCCAATGCTCAAATAAATTTCCCCCAACTTTTATCTCAATGTTTGCAAAAAAGCCTAGTTCAAATCTAACCCTGAGTTTTTCAGGTTATAACTATTGAATTTTATCTCCTGATCTAAGTCCCAATTCTAATTAAATTAAATTTTATTAACTGTTAATGTAGAATAGTTTGCATACCTGTAGGCCTACCCTTTTTTAAGGTTCAACTTACCAGGACAGGATTTTTAATGAAAAATCTATAATACCCGGACCCTGGGTATTTACCCCGGTTTATAAATACCTGGGTATTTTACATCACTACACATATCTACTCATTAATCTTTTCGAACAATTTCTCTTCCTGTTGCTCACGCATAACGTAAATGTCATAGAAATTGGAGTGGTCGTATGTGTCGAGCAAGACTTGAAAGTGTGACAGATGTTTCTTCTGGTTACCCGACAATCGTGTTGCATTTAGTCTTGATTATTTAAAACTCATCGAAGGAAGGGGCCGTGAATTCATTTGTTACATAGCCGGGAGGAATTGTTCACCTAGTAAATTGTTTGGAAACTTATGAACGTTAAATAGACATCGATGTCGTTACAGGGGCTGTAAAACTCGAGCCTTAAGTAGAGATTTATTGTAAGATCAACAAACATTAAACTGAAGCCTAATTTACTCTGTCTTTATGGCATAATAGCTGGGACCAATAGAAACAAATGTTAATTGCGGACAAACTTTATATCAATAAATGTTAAATTGGGATATCACTGCATTTTTCCAACATGCAAGCTAATTACAAATTACAAAAACTTGAACCCGGCACCATAGGATATTATTATTTATTACTGTATATTTTGTCATGAAAGTGCTACAACTGAGCTATGCCTTGTAGGAGGCGAATCCATTGAAGACATTCGTATTAATAATAGCAGAAGGAAACTTCAAAAGTGACACACATCCAATAAGTCAACCCCTGGCACTATACAGCCCATGAAGGGCCTAGGCCGACCAAGCGACCGCTGCCCAGCCATTTGGCCGGCAGATATTGGGGTGATGCGTGATCAGCGCATCGGGTCCTCTCGGCCGTTAATCTTGGTTTCCGTGATCGGGGCGCTGCTTCACTGTCAGACAGCTACTCAATTGTCCTCACGAGGCTGAGTACACCCCGTTCCAACCCTCACGTCAGTTTTAAAATCCCTGACGGAGCCGGGAATCGAACCCGGGGCCTCCAGGTGAGAGGCAGGCGTGCTACCCCAACACCACGGGGCCGGCACACACATCCAAATACACAACCCAAAACAATTTTAATTCAATTTTATTAATGCAGCCAATGGTCATTTATTTGAATTTCAGACGGGTCAGGGAAGGGATTTTGGGAAGGTAATCGGCCGAGTCTCTCACAAGTCCAACCCCTCCTCCACGTGGTGGGAGACGGGCAACGGCATGAAGTAGGGGATTGCCTGTAGGGGTGAAGTACAGCGGGGACTTTGTGTGCCCCGGGACCGCTACGGTAGCTGTGAAGGCTCTATGGGAATCCTGAAAAGTGACGGGGCTCTGGTGAAGCTACGATAGGCCTAGCAAGCCAGTAGTAGATATCATATTTGCTTTCAAACCAGGAACAGGCCTCGGAAAGGACGGATGCAAACGACGACCCGGATATGCTAATGGACTACGAGTTGGGACATTAAACATACAGACACTGACAGGAAAAGTGGAGGAGATTGTAGATGTGATGGCGAGAAGAAAACTGGATGTACTGGGCTTGGCAGAAACAAGATGGAAAGGAGAAGGTCGCAGAGAACTGAGGAAAGGGTACCGGTTGTACTGGAGTGGGAACAGTGAAGGAAGGAGCAGCAGAGTAGGAGTAGTTGTGAGAGATGGGATGAAGGAAGAGGTAAAGGGAATAAGTGACAGGATCATGAAGATCAGAGTAACTGTAAAGGGAAGAAGCCTGGAGATAGGCCAGGTATATGCCCCTCAAGTTGGATGTACAGCTCAAGAGAAGGAAGACTTTGAGGAGGAGCTACAACAGCAGTTGAATGGTCAGAGCATCATTGTCATGGGAGATTTGAATGCACATGTAGGAAGTGAAAGGCAAGGATATGAAAATGTATTGGGAGCAGAAGGATGGGGTAGCAGGAATGAAGAAGGGAGAAAGTTGCTGGATTTTTGCAAGAGAAACGGTTTAGTGGTAGGCAACTCCTGGTTCCGGAAGAAAGAAAGCCACAAGGTAACGTGGTACAGCAGTGATTTAACAAAGAAATCTTTGGTAGATTACATGCTGTACGACTGGGAAATGAAGAGAAGTGTCAGAGATATAAAGGTAATACCATCAGAGGCCTTAGATAGTGACCACAGAATACTTGTAATGAACCTGGGAGTTGTTAAGGATAGCAAGAGGACAGAGTACCAGGAAAGGAGAATCAAAGTATGGAAACTCAAGGAAGACTTCCAGAAGACAATAAGGGAAAGGATGCCAACAGACAATCCTAAAACAGGGGAAGAGGAATGGAAGCAATTCAAAAACACAATGGTGGAAGCTGCAGTGGCAGTATGTGGAAGAACAAGCAACAGAAAGCGGTGTAAAGAGACACCATGGTGGAATGAGAGAGTAAAAGAAGCTGTGGGAAGGAAGAACAAGGCTTTCAGAGTGTGGTTCCAGGAAAGAACTGATCTGGCAAGGGAAGATTATAAGATAAAGAAGAAAGAAGCAAACAAGATTGTCGAAGCGGAGAGGAAGAAGTGGATGGTTAAGTGGACAGAGATGATGGAGGAAGACAGCAGAGGAAATAAGAAAGTACTTTATGGGATGGTCAAAAGTAAGAGAAGAGGTCTGCGAGAGGATGTGGTAATGATGGACAAAAACGGAAATGAGGTACACAACAAAGAGACACTCAAGACAGTGTGGAAAGAGTACTTTGAGGATTTGCTGAATCCAAATGGTCATAGGGAGGAAGACAATGTATTGGAAGATGGAGAAGACAACACAGGAATGGAAAAGGACCTGACTTGGAGAGAACTGGAAATGGCTATAGACAAGATGAAAGGAGGAAGGGCACCAGGTGTGGATGAAGTGAGTGTTGAAATGGTGAAGGCAGCAGGGGAGGTTGGGAAACAGTGGCTGTACCGTGTGATGAGGGTGATATGGAAGGAGAAAAAGACCCCAGAAGATTGGAAGAAAGGATTAATTGTCCCAATATTTAAGAAAGGAAGCAGAAAGGAGTGCAGAAATTACAGGGGAGTCACACTCATACCTCACTGTGCCAAGATATATGAAAAGATATTAGAAAGTAGAATACGAGCCAAAGTGGAGAGAAAATTGAGAGAGGAGCAGTATGGATTCAGACATGGGAGATCTTCTGATCAGCCTTTAATAGAGTCCAGGTTTGAGAGACATAAGTTGCAATGCTCCAAATGAAGCTCTTAATTAAATGCTTTCTCACTGGTAGGAACATAGCCTTGGAGGTCAAAAGGCTTCTTTTTATAAAATTAAAAGCTTTTTTGGCCTTGGCTATTCGAGAACGGCCATCCTTGTCATATCTCCCATTAGATGCGATGACGCTTCCCAAATAACTGAACTGATTTACTTGAGCCAATCTTTCTCCTTCCAACCAAACATTACTAATACATGTAATTTTTTCCAGAAGTGTTATTTATGATTATGATGATGATGATGATTGTTGTTTTAAGGGGCCTAACATCGAGGTTATCGGCCCCTAATGATCTGGGTGATAGCGAAAATGAGAATGAAATGGAAACCAGAACGAAAATTATGTGAGAAAATACGTACAAAATGCAATTAAGGTTCAAAATACTTACAAAATGCAATTGAAATTGAAAATACACAATGCAATTTAGATTGGAAAAGGCCGGTTCAGATTCAAAATACTCACAAAGTGCAATTGAAATTCAAAATACTTCCAAAATGCAATTGAAATTGAAAATGCTTACAAAATGCAATTTAGATTGAAAATACTTGACAAAATGTAATTTAGATACAAAATACCCACAAAATGCACTGAGAATCAAAATATGTCCAAAATGCCCACCAAACAAAATGCAATTGAGAATCAAAATTCGTGCGAAATGCGGTTTTGGTTGAAAATACTTACAAAATGCAATTCAAATTCAAAATACTCACTAAAAGGCCCATCTACCTGCATTGAAAGACTTACTAAAAAGCAATTTAGATTGTCAATCTTTACAAAATGCAATTGAGGTTGAAAACAATCGCGAGATGTACCGTATTTCCGCGCATAATCGTCGCACTTTTTTTGCCAAAATTTCGTGGAAAAAAGCAGGGTGCGACGATTATGCGAAGAATATTTAAGTTCAAAAAATATACTGTATCATTATCTGCTGCATGGGCCAGTCATTCGCGTAGCGTGAGTCTTAGCCTGCAGTCAGAGACAGGCTTCTTTCTTCTAACAAGGTCACGACAGGTTAACGCTCGCGGAATGTGCTGACGAAGCTAGCTATTCGCGTCGTGGTTCATAGCCTGCAGGCATAAAGACGAGATTACTTTCTCCTGACAAGTTCACGCTAGATTAGGCCTATAAACTCGCGGAACGTGCGCTGGCCGTTCGCGTCACAGTTTATAGCCCGCAGGCATAAAGACGAATTACTTTCTGCTGTCATAATCACGCCAGATTAGGCCTATAAGCTCGCGGAATGTGCTCTGGCCGTGCGTGTCGCGGTTCATAGCCGGCAGGCATAAAGACGACGCGGTATTACTTTCTCCTGACAAGATCACGCCAGATTAAGCCTATACGCCCGCGGGATGTGCGCTGTCCGCTCGCGTCACAGTTCATAGACCGCAGGCCTAAAGATGAGATTACCTTTTGCTGACATGATCACGCCAGATTAGGTCTATAGTTCGCGGAATGTGCGCTGGCCGTTCGCGTCATAGTTCATAGCCCGCAGGCATAAAGACGAAATTACTTGCTGCCGACAAGATCACGCCAGATTAGGCCTATAAGATCGCGGAAAGTGCGCGGTCCGTTCGCGCCGCGGTTCATAGCCGGCAGGCATAAAGACAAGATTACTTTCTCCTGACAAGATCACGCCAGATTATACGCTCGCGGAATGTGCTAAGTGACGAAGCTTGCCGCTCACGTCACAGTTCATTGCCCGCAAGCATAAAAACGAGATATTTTTCGTCTGACAAAGTCTCGCCAGGTTATCAAGTCGCGGCAGCATGTGCAACTGACTGGCGCACAAATACGAACATGCTATGCGACGATTATGCGATAAAATTTTATAAACCTATTTTAGTGTTTGAAAAGTGGGGTGCGACGATTACGCAGTAGCGACGATTATGCGAGGAAATACGGTAATTTAGATCGAAAAATAAACTAACAAAATGCAACGTAGATAAAAAATGCCGTAAAAAATCGCTAAAAGGGAATTTAGATACACGGTGGACCAAGTAACAAAAACAGTGCGGGAATCTTAAAGAGAAAAGGAAATATAAGGAAAAGAGGAGAGGAGAGAGTCCGCCCCAAAGGTAAGGGACAAAAGTGGAAAACGGACCCAGCTCAGGAATCCCTCGGGGTCGCCAACTCCCGAAGTCACCAGCCGTGAGCCCCTGAGGGTGTAGCATTATCTAGGGTGCACCAGAAGTGGCGGGGCTACATACACCCTGCCTCCTTAAGGGCCTTGAGCACAAGGCAGAAGGTAAAAGGAAAAGAAAAAGAAGGCTGACTCCTCACAGAAGGAGGGTATTAGGAAAGATGAGACAAGGGCCAATTGAGGTGGGAAAGTGAAAGACTCCCTAGGCCTCGGATAACCTAATACCGTCGGGGTCGGAAGAGAACAAGAGTTGACCAAGGGAGGTCGACAGGAAAGAAGACGGAGAGGAGCCCGGCACAAGTAAGTGGAAGCAATGCCGGACTCAGCTCGGGTCCCATGGTCGCCAACACACGTCCCACTATATGTGAGCCCCTGAGGGGAAGTGTTATTTACTTACTATTCATGTATTAAATTCATTGTACCCGTCGTCATTGGATAAATTCGTGTTGACCGACTGACAGTTTGTACAGGCAACACTCAAAAAATAGCTTCAAAACTTCAAACACTTTACAAGTATGCAAACAAGAAACTTACCATCTCTGAAGCAACCTAACCTATACAAGGTAGGCATTTTGATTACAAATGCAAAGATGTCATCAATGAAAGTGTTGAGGAACTTGTAGGACAGCATTCGCCATGGCAGATGTGCCACAGACTTAAGCTTGTAGTTGATGAATAGCTGTGGAGTCATCATGATGAAACCTAAAAATTAAATAAAACCTAAATAAAATACAATGCTCATGGATAAAACAGCGAAAACCATAACCAAGGACAAGAAACAACAGTTCCACATCAAAGTCAAACCCAAGAGAAAGATCTAAATCTCTGATGAAGAAAGGAAAGCAAGATCACAAAGAATGAGGCAATACTGGGCTACAAGGAAAGCACAGAACATTAAAGAGTAATTTATTTAATGTACCCCAAAGCTGGGTGAAATGAATAAAAGAAGGCACAATTTCATAAAGAACACTCCATGAAATTTCATGAAACTCCTTGAACCATTAATCAACTTTCTGCACCAAGTCTTCAGTCATGTCAGAAGGTTGCCTACTACGTTCTTCGTCATGGACATTGATTCGGCCTTCTTTAAAATGCTGTAACCCATTATCTTACCATTCCCCCGCTCATAGTGTGTTCTCCATACACTTCACTAATCTGTGGATGAAATTCAACCAGCAACGACTTTTGCATTTAGAAAACTAATCATAGCACGAACTTCACATTTTGCGTGACCATTAATTGTCAAGAGGCATTTTCAATAGGCACAAACGTAAATATGGACGAATGCTTCCGCAGTGGCAAGCAAACAGATATACATAGCGAGCGTGGATGTGCTGAATGACAACCATAAACATCTCGTTATTGTAAGAAGGATTTGAATTTTAACAAACTTTAAACTTCAAAAACTTTCTATAAGCTTTGAACAGTAATTAGAAAATGACAAACTATCAGTTACATAACACAGTTTAACGATGCAGGAAAAAGATTTATATTACTACCAGAAGTGTGCAAGTTTCAATTTTCGGCAGCGTTTATCAACTTGAAATAATTTCTTGCAGTGTAACGTACGGTACTTTTTAGCTGGCTTAGGACCAGAATAGCGTTTCTATAATGGTAATACTATTATAGATACTCTATTCTGGTCCTAAGCCAGAGTTTTAATTTCCACTACACTAAAGTTTACAAAATATATTTTACCTGTTTTCCTGTTTGTGCCTCCATCACAACAGTTAAAAGAAACTGTATTTACATTCGACAGTGGTGAACTCGGATTTTAAAACCTCATCTGAAGATTTCTGAACCTATTTCAAAGTTTGAATGCACCTAACTTAAGACACTGGAAAAACATTTCATTAGAACTTGAAAGTCTGATGGCTAGTAATCAAAAAATCTCAATAATCTGAAAAAGGTTAATTCAAACTCCTGCCTAATTTGAAAGATTCCTAGTACACCGAAATACAGGGTGCCCGTTGTTATGCAATTTGATTTAACCCCTTTGATGGCTTTATATGTTTTTGTGTTAAGCTTCTACAGAGGGTACGCCAGTATCATTGTCAAATTTATCACATATATATTGGGACAGATAATATTGACATAGAGGGTACTGTAATACATAGTTCATTTCCCGTGAGATAAATCCTCGTATTATTTCATACAGCAGTCACTGTCTCATAAATCAAAATTGTTTTGAAATGAGCTCATGCACAATCGTTAAGTCAAGGAGCATGGCTTCCAAATGTGAAGTAGATCAGCTTCATTGGGTGGATACTTTCAAAATTTTAGAAGTAGATAGTGATGGAAGTATTTTCTTAATTAGATGAAAAATGGGTACACAATGCCCATTGTGGTGGTTCATTTGGACACTAGGGTCAGTGTTTGGTCACTGGCTCTATATCTTTAAGCTTATACGAAAATTGTGTTCGTGCAACATTATCACTGAAACTCATCAGTCACTATTATGTTTCTTTAAATCAATACGGTACACACTTCTTAGTCATCATCATCTTGCACAGTTTCCAGCCACTGGCCGGGTCTGTTTGGAACACAAGCCTCTCTAACGTCTTCTGTCTTCCCATCATCTCTCAGCCACCACCTTTGTCCAGTCTTCTCCTCTCTTCTTCACGCTTTCTTCCACCCCCTTCAGCCACCTTCCTCTTTCCTTCCCACTTCGTCTCGTGTATCCTCCTGGGTATCCTCTTCTCCTCCATTCGTTTTACATGTCCATACCATCTAAGTCTAGATTTCTCTATACCATCCTGTAATGGTTCCTCGTTCATTAATTCTCTGGTCCTCTGATTTCTTATTCTGTCCATCTTTGTAGCTCCAATACTGCTTCTCAAGAACCTCATCTCACTGGCCTGTATTTTGCTCTTCTCCCTTCCTTTCATAACCCAGGTCTCAGAGGTATACGTCAGGATAGGGACATGGTACACACTTCTTAGTAAATATTCAAATATCCTAAAGTAAGATAAAAGTACCCAGGGCAGGTTACGTATGTAGAGTACAGTATTTACCGGTAGTCCCCAGACAAATTTTATCTTGGTTCAAAATTCTCGCAAGTATTGTACAGAAACTTACGGTAGTTTCCTATATGAAGGTCGCACAGTACATCAAGTGGCAGGTGCTTGTACTTTGTGTACAATACAAGACCTAATTACTGAAAGCTTCAATTTGTCATTGATACTAATGGGTAGAGGCGTTAGTTTTTGCTAATTCGCGATAAAACGAAAAGTCATATTTAGAGGTTAGGATGTTTTATTTTCACGTATTTACATGTTTCGTGCCGCCCAGGAGTGAAATTAAATCACGAAATAACGCGAATTTTGTGAATAACACCACAAATACCGCAATCTGCGAAATAAAAACAAATTTTCATATTTTTTCCCCACACCAATCCGAACATTTTTGTCCACAAGCCGATAATCGAATTTGGTTGGTGTTCAATTCGAGAGAATGATCGATTGTATAGTTTCGCGAGGGGTAATACTACGATATACGTCATATTATGATATACTGTCGAAATTCTCGTTACTCGTTGGATTTTAGGGCTGTGGTAAACAGCTGTTATATCGCGTTGTGAATAGTTTGGCCGACTACCTCCAAAAGGTTATGTGATAGTTGTTCATAATGTAAACTACGTTTGCCTCCTGTTACATCGGTAGAGAGTGTAAATTATAGTAGAGAATTCTATATAATTTAATAAAAAGTGCGCAAATTGTGCGTTATCATCGAAGCTAGTGTGTTATTTGCGTGAATCAGTTGGCGACCACGCGTTCGTCGTATTAGTTCCGAACTTAGCAGTACAGGAAGATGAGACGCGACGTAATTTAAATATTATGACACGAATTCAGAAATAAATTTTGTGTGTGGTTACGAATTTATACTGGCGTGTGACTACAGTCAACCGTGTGATAACAGTGTTTGTTACTGGGCATCGCTCAGTTGAGTTTAAAAATGCCGAAGGTAGCTGTTTCTGCCACAGACAGACTTAAAGAATATAAGAATGAAGGATTTATAATTTCTTGTGGCATTCTTATGTGCAAATATTGTGATTGTCGGTTAGATTATCGCAGGAAAGATGCATTAGACAAACATTGCAAATCGGAGAAGCATTCAAAACGCCGAGAAAATTCGCGTCTTGAAGTTAGTGTTCCTAGAGTGGCCACCTTGAAAGAAACATTATCAAATGCTAGTCGTGTGAAGGATATGAAAGAAGAGTTTATTTTGGACACTACTACTGCGTTTGTGAAAGCTAGTATACCAGTAGAGAAACTAGACAATCCTGCTATCCGTACTTGGTTTAATAAGTACGTTCGCGGAAGTGGAGATTTACCATCAGCAAATCAGATTCGTCAGAAATACATCCCCATGATTGGCGAAAGAAGGAGGGAAGAAATTAGGGAAGATATAAAAAACAAAGACGTGTTTCTGCTATGTGACGAAACAACTGACAAGAATGGTAGGTGTGTTTTCAACATTCTTTTTCGTCCATCAGTACCATCAACTGAAATGAACACCCATCTGGCTGCCTCTGTTGTTCTAGATTCTGCCAATAGCGTAAATTGCTCCAATGCGATATTAGACACCTTGAATTCCTATGAAATTGAACGGGAGCGTGTAGTGGCAGTAGTTACGGACTCAGCACGCTACATGACAAAATGTGTAACTACTCTTCAAGGATTGATTGAAGAATTAAGTCATGTCCAGTGCTGGGCTCATAAAGTCAATCTTATCGGCTGCGTATTTGAAAACGAGCTGGACGAATTGAACATGTCTATAGTTAAGACAAAGAATGCCTTTTTAAATACGCGAAAAAGAAAAAGCAATTACGTTGCATTTCTAAGGGAGAAATATGAAAACACAGAAAAAGAGAATGAAATTCTAGCTTTCCCAATGCCTGTATGTACAAGATGGAATTCATGGTTTAAGGCTGCAATGTATATGGCCACGCATGTGGAAGATCTGGTAGAATTTTTCAAAACATTGGAAGATTCAAATTCTGGGGTCAAATTTTTCCAACAAGCATCGACTTCAACAATACAATTTATACAATTACAAGCATTGTATGTTTCGGTTGTTGGTGCCTCTCTTATGGACTTGCTTAATTTCTTGGAGGGATCTAAGTACCCAACAATTCACCTACGGGCTGGGAAGCTAGATGACCTTGAGGTCTCAAGCTATTAGGCGATGGTGGAATGTTCAATCATACGATCCTCCAGAACTTGGAACAGCTTCCTCAAAAGATGCAGATAAAGGTTAAGTCCAATCTTACATGTGTTGCCCAGTCAGCTCTAGTGAAAGTCAGGACTTTAAGGACCACGGAGCCAGCCAGGAAGACTGTAGATGCCATCGGGTCATTGTTTGATCCTCGGCATGCACCTAAGAACGTATCTCCCACAGAACTGCTCCAATTTTAGAAGAATGCCCCATTTCTTACGAAGATGGAGTCTCAACAGTTTTTAGAGGCTCACAGCATTTACCTGACTGCAATCAAGAACCAACTGCGTCATGAAGATAATGTGAATGTTCCAGAGATCCTCATGGGATTAAGGCCTGCTCACCGAGACTATGCAACAGCTGCATTAAAGTGTGTGTGGTATTCTTGTTCAAATGTGGATTCTGAAAGGTCATTTTCGAAATACAGTCTCATAGTAAGTGATAGGAGGCGAAAATTGACAGCTGCAAATGCTGAGACTTTAACCATGATCTACTTCCAGTGATTTCACCACAGTATTTGGATAAAACTGAAAAAGGTATTCACTGAAATGTGTTTCGAGATGGTGAATGTAAAATGAAAATGTGACTTCCATATAAGTATTATCTCATTCTTCCATAGCCATGTTTAACGTTTTACCCTGCTGTTTTGTTTTTTACTTTGTTTTCTTCTTCTTGTTTCGAATGGGCCTACTTTGGACCACGCTTGTTCAACTGTTGAGCTTTGATCTTTGCCCAGTGTTGTCGCATTTTCTGCCGGTGTAACTCCTTCCTTTCATCTGTCCAAGGGGTACCTTTCTTCCGGGGTTTTTCCTGAAATCCATGGACTTCCTTCAGGGCATGTCTCACAGATTGCCTGTCTTGAAGATCTGATATTCCCAGTTCATTAATGTCTTTCTCAGTTTCTGTCAGCCAAGTGGTACGAACCTTCTTGTTCTGCCAGAAAGTGAACAGCCTATTGGTCAGTCTTTTGGGAGGCAATCTTGCCACATGACCATAGAATGCTACTCTCCTTTTCCTAGCACAGTCAGAGAGCCTTTCCATATGTTCGTAGAGCTCGGAATTGTGCCGCCTATGGTATTCCTCATCTTCCTTTACCGGACCTAGGATCTTCCTGAGAATTCTCCTCTCTCCGACTTCCATTTTCTCCATCAGACCACTTCGGTTCAATGAGAGACACTCCATGGCATACAGGGCTTCTGGTCGTATGACTGAGGTGTAGTGCTTCAGTTTCAGGTTGCGTGACAGGCATTTCTTGTTGTAGATGTTCTTTGTCAGTCGATAAGCCAGTTCCAGCTTGTTGACTCTCATGGATAATGATGCTCTTTCTGATAAGTTGGGTTCAATCCATTCGCCGAGATACTTAAATTTCTCAATCCTCTTGATTTTTCCCTGTTCTAGTAGCATCTCTCTGTTAGCTTCTTTGATGTTGGTGAAGAATTCTGTTTTTTCCAGCGACACTTGAAGACCCACTTTGGCTGCCTGTCTTCTGAGGCAATTGACCTGCATTGTTGCTGTATCCAGAGAATCGGCAATAAGTGCCATGTCGTCAGCAAAGGCCAGGCAATCTACAACCAGTCCTTCCTTCCTACGCCCCAGGTATATCCCACTCTGGACACCCATATTGGTCAGTTCCTTGCGCCATTCTCTCACAACCTTTTCAAG
This sequence comes from Meconema thalassinum, assembly GCA_946902985.2. Classification (NCBI taxonomy): domain Eukaryota; kingdom Metazoa; phylum Arthropoda; class Insecta; order Orthoptera; family Tettigoniidae; genus Meconema; species Meconema thalassinum. Next base: position 158,432,615 of record OX336399.1, on the reverse strand, counting down.
GACACAGTTGAAAAGAAGTGGAGAAAGTCCATCCCCTTGTCTCACCCCTGTTTTTATCTCGAAGCTTGCTGAGACCTCGCCTCTAAATTTAACCTTGGAATGGGTATTGGTCAAGGTTTCTAGAATGAGTTTGCGGGTTTTGTTGTCTAACCCTAGTTCTTGGAGAATTCTATTAAGTGTTTCCCTATCAACAGAGTCGTAGGCCTTCCTAAAATCAACAAAGGTGACAACCACCTTGCGGTTTCTCAATTTGGAGTATGCAAGTACAGTTTTCAGGTTGAGGATCTGTTCAGCACAGGATCGGCCCTTCCTGAAGCCTCCCTGATATTCTCCGAGTTGACTGTCCAGTTGACTTTCTGCCCGTGTTAGTAATGCCTTGGAGAAAATCTTGTATGTTACCGGGACGAGAGAAATCCCACGGTAGTTGTTTAGGTCAGTAAAATCTCCTTTCTTGTGGAGGGGATGGATCAGAGCTGAGGTCCAGTCAGGTGGTAATTTCTCTGTTTCCCAGATGTTCTGTATGATCTCGGTGAGTTTGCACACAGCATTGCTTCCAGCACATTTCCAGAGTTCACCAACAATGGAGTCCTCTCCAGCTGCCTTGTTGTTCTTAAGAAGTTGAATGATTTCACAAACTTCTTCCAGTGAAGGAGGCAGCGAGTCCGGGTTAGGTGTTGTTTGTATGTAGTCAAAGTCTTCGCTGGGTGGATCACAGTTGAGCAAGTTCTTAAAGTACTGAGCTAAGAGGCGACAGTTGTCCTTGTCGTTAAAAGTCAGTTTGCCCTGTGAGTCTTTGAAGTGGAGACTTGGTGGAGTGTATTTTCCGAGTGACTGCTTGAATGTTTTGTAAAAGTCTCTGGTGTTATTTTTAGCGAAGTTCTCTTCGATTTGGGTTAGTTGGTTGCGTGTGAAGGCCCGTTTGGTTCCTCGGATTATCTTGGTTGTAAGCTTCCTTTGTTCCAAGTAGTTCTCCCAATTTTCCTTAGTCTTTTTAGAGTTCCATTTCATCCAGGCTGTCTGTCTTTGAGCTATTGTGTTGTCACAGTCTTCAGTCCACCACGGATGTTTCTTTCTTCTAGTGAGGGGAGCAAGTTCACTAGCCGTCTTGACAAGAGCTTCTTTCAGTTTGTTTTATTAATTGTTTATATTTTTAAATGCACTTATTGTACAAACCTTATCGCTTTCCAAATTTTAACATGTCATCCCCCGAAAAAATAATAAAAACACAAAACACCACCTTTTGAATTTTAAATCAACAAATCTTCAAAAAAATAACAACACTTTCTAACACCTCTACTAATGGGATAAGGGTATATTCATTTAGTATTCTCCACAGTGAGGTTACAGATCACAATATCCATCAGGTTTCTCCTTGTATTTGTAAATGAGATATTGTTGGATACTTAAGTTTCATGAGTTACAAGAAGGAACATTGATAACTGCATGCTTCCTCAAAGCTGTATGATTGGCACTATTGTTACAAGAATCAGGGAGGTGAAGAACCATGTTTCAAAATTCTACTTTTCTGATCCAATCACATTGAAATATTGAGGTCTTACTGCATTGGACTAATCAACTGCTAGACCAAATAAATAAAAATAAAAACAGCACTGTCTTGAAATCATTCAAGAGTACTCACCAAATGTCAAAAGAAATCCATACAGCATGTTCAGCACAAATGAATACCATCCCCTGTGCTCCTGGTACAGCAGAGAATAGACAGCATAGCCAATTAACAAGGGATACAAGGCCCATGACAGGTAGCGGAATGCCAACATATCGTACTGTTTGGTGCTCGATTCCACATAGGAGCCTTTGTCAGAGAAACTGAGTCTGGGAATGATTCCTAGTATCCTTGCGTCACGATCGATGTTGATATCCATTACCTACAGCAAAAGATTTAATGCAATGTATACTTTAAAAGAATCTCAATACCTAAGAATATGACAGAAAATTGTAAGTTAAAATCACTGAAATGAATTATTTGGGATTAGGTAGTTATTGGGCGGCTTCGGTGGCGTAGTTGGTAGCATGCTGAGCTTCTATGCCCAAGATCGCGGGTTCAAACCCGGCCGAAGTCGTAGGATTTTTAAGAGCGTTAAAAATCCCTCAGTATGCCTTCCTTCAGAGGGGAAGTAAAGCCGGTGGTCTCGAGTCATAGATTTATGGCATGTTAAAGAACCTTCCACTAATTACACCTGTGTGAAGCTAAATTATAGGTTACAATTTGAACAACGCTCTTAGGCTCCATGGTTCGTCGCCAGGAGCTGACTGCAGTGGCATCTAGTAACCAAGTTCTAAACTAGTAGTCGTTGACAGTGGTGTTTGGCGGCAAAAGTAGGAACTAGATGAAATTTAATGTCTGCAGTCCTTACTTGAATTAAAAGCAGATAACACACACTAATAGTCATCACAATTAACACCGGTTATCAGACAGATTCTACAAATGCACAAAGTACACGGGGCTACACGACTACATTGTCGCAGACCCTCAACTGAGGATCCAACCACCAACACGTTATTGTAGTTTTAAAGGGTGGAACAGCTAGGTCATCTGCCCTCTTAACACTGATTAAATCATACAACTTTAGAATATATTTTCAAGGAGAAATATCACATTCGGTGGTTTGGATTCCCCGTATGAAGGAGGAGGTCCCTGGCTTACATTAACTTGATTAACAGTCATGTACAACTACATGAAAGAAAATCCACCGCCTGCTTCCAGTCTCCGACTGGGTCAGGAATGGAATGAATGAGGCCCCCATCTAGCGGCGAGGGTATGAACTGTGCCGGCTGCCGAGGCCTGACGCACTCCTCTGGGGAAATGATTAAATGAATGACAGATGAAATGGAATGATAGTGGAGAGTGTTGCTGGAATGAAATTTTGACAGGGAAAACCGGAGTACCCGGAGAAAAACCTGTCTGCCTCCGTTTTGTCCAGCACAGATCTCACATGGAGTGACCGAGATTTGAACCACGGACCCAGCGGTGAGAGGCCGGCGTGCTGCCGCCTAAGCCACGGAGGCTTACTCATGTACAACTACATGCTTCCTGCAATTATTCACTAAGAAATATTCATTATGATTTGAATCTTCCTAATGAAGCAGACTTAAAGGAACTTAAACACTACATTTAAAACATTAACGCATTAGAGAATTTTACTTATTACTAGGGACCTGAAAATTTAGCATCTATTTTCCTTTAAATTAGCATTTATTTTTTCCCTATTTAGCATCTATTTTTGGAAAATTAGCATCTATTTTTTCCTGGATTCTTACCGATTATATGACTTTATTGGCGACACATTATTTTGTTTAGCTACACATTAATACCCTAATTACACTTGAGATACAATTTAATGTTCAAATGAAAGCTTCCGTCGTTTGGCACCCTGTAGTCTTTCAATAACAGAGGTTTGTTTGGGTTCAGAAACTGTTGCGCATTCTCGTCGCTTCGAAACATGTTTTACCGATGTAATATTATGTTTCTGAATATGGTCCTCCTTCTCCCACCCAACACGGCAGTTACAATATTTGCAAAATACTGTTGCGAGTCGGAACAATAAAAGCCATGATTAGCGTCCTGCTGTGCTCTTTCATGAGCAGTTACAGCAGAAAGTCCCTTTTCTAGAAAAATACATGAAGGTTACAAAAAGAATAAGGTTACTATTCAAGCGGCAAGCCGCAAAATTTTCCGTTTAGCGAAGTCCACGTGTTCGACAAATCACCAGTCACCACGATGCGCCAAGTACACAAACGAGTTTCGTTCGTCAGCTGTCTGAATAAGTTATAGATAGTCGAAAGTTAGTATCGATACAGAAATCGATTGTTATATCGACCCATATGCGTAGCACACTGCGAGTCCGAGATGAGGTATCGCTAGTGAGCAATTAGGCCACCTACTAAACATTTTCTATGTTTAATAAACAACTTCGCAAATAAATTAGCAGATTTAAAGTAATTTCGCTATAAAATCGCAGTTATTTGGTATTTTCGAATTTTGGGTCACAATTCGCATTTTGTTGCACTTTGATTTACGCGTAAAAATAATTGGTTTTCACATTAAAATTAACGTAGACTTGGATTCTGTACGAAATTTAAAAATTTGCATTTATCGCAAAAGCGATTTTTTCAGGTCCCTACTTATTACTGTGTATACTTGAGTATCGAATCATAATTGCAGTGTTCATATACAGCGAAACCTATGAATTCCATTTCTTAGAGAACTGAGAAAAAAAAAGATTGCAAATTGTGGGAATGTGTAAATGGCAGGAAATTTACTAGAATTTTATCCTAACCAAGTTCTACCACCAATATAAATTTCAATTTCTGGTCGAGTGAGTACATGGTACATTATGATATGTGGTCAATGCCTCATGGGCTGGCTAAAATCCACACAGCTGCTAAGGTAAGACAGGCTTATCATAAAATATAGATTCATTTCTACAAGACACATTAATATTTGGCAGCTGAGGGTGGATCGTGGGCGGAGTTTTCTTCTTTTTAATAACTAGATGTTGCTGTTAAACTTTTGCTTCATTTTAATGTATGCGAGTGGTGTATCGTTTAGTGTTTTGATGTACAAAAACTGTAACAGCTGATGAAGCATATAATTAGAGATATGGAAAAATCATAATTGTAATAATTGCGAATTTTACCTTTTTCTAGTTTTTTTTCAACTATTTGGTAACTATTATGACTATGCATACCCAGAATTTACGGAACTGAATGCGACAAAGTGCGATAACTAATGGTTCTTGTGAATTATCCCCATAAATGCGAAAAGTGCTCAATTTACTGAAAAATATTGAGTATGTTTTATTACAGTGTCTTGCCGCACTATGGAATTTTCGATTACCTTGCAATGGAAATATCGGCGAAATTATTAATATTTACGAGTAATATTAAAAATGTACGAACATAGATTATTGTCGTGAAAACACTCTATTACGGTAGAGAAATAAATTTGAAAATAGCTGCTGTTATTGCCGCAGGATCACTGTATATTGGCATTTTTGGAGAAATTATTTCATAGTTTCATTTGGTTGGGCTAACAAAAAAAATCTCAAGAATGTGTGAGTTATAGGCTATGTTACATGTCGTCCGTCGATTTCTCCTTGAATTCGGACACCGTTTTACAGATTGTCAGTCACGAGTCGCAAAAAGGTATATCAGTAATTGCATGTTTGCATATTCTGTTAAACTTAACTTAAGAAAATCTTGGAGAATGATGAAATTTCATCATTTAAATCTTCGGAGTTGACATGAAAGATGCACAAACTTCACAGGATTGTCCACATTAGCCTATAAAAGTTGCATTGGCAGCAGTGGTAAGTCTCCCATGGTATTTTTTTCTTTACTAAGGGACTGTTAGAAGTACTAAAATCCCAGTATTGGTATTAAAGAAATTTAGAACAAACATTTTTCAAAAATAAGAGATCTCTGAAAATAAAGGCATCAGCCTGGCCACTTGGCAGGATTGAGCACCAAGTGCTGCCCGTGGGTAGTACGACCTGAGACTAGGGCACCTGAGCTATGCTGAAGAGATGCAAAGGTCATATTCTCATTATGCAATCAACAATATCAGGCTTTGGGCAGCAACTCAAATTAACCTTAGCTGGTAGTGTTATCGGTACGGTGCTAACTCCACAAGCGAGATGGACAGAATGTCGAGGACCGGCGGAGAGTTGTATTAGTTCACTGATACCAAGGTGCCGATTGTTAGAAAAAAAGCGAGCTGTGGTCAGGCAACAGGCAAGGCTTGTCTTAAGTAGTTTACCGCGTGGCAGGTGGAATGACAACAATACTGGGCTGTCCTGGACTAGGTGGACGAGTTAGTTATGGTTGTTTCAAGGGGCGGAACTAAGAGGTCATCTGCCTCTCTTAACACGGATTAAAGTATACAAATTTTGTATTGGAATTTAAAATTTAGAGGTGGACTCCTAAATATGAAGGATCGAAAATTAATAAAACAAAAAATTAAATAAAACTAATAATTATAATATAAAGAAAATGTACGGAAAAACAAAAATTCAGCGTTCAAAAACGAACAGGCCATTGAGTCAACGTATACTTGAAAATTTATATTTCTGGCCCTAACCCACTCTCATTTATAAAGCGGATGACTAGATCAGCAGCCACCGCGTCATCGGCTAATAGAAGTTTGAGTGTCATCTGCAAACCAAGGTTTCTTCGTAAGTCAGCAAGATCCACACACTCGGTTAAAAAAGCTCCACAGGTACAAAGTAGGGGGTCTTCCCTTCTCATTAGGTACGAGTGGGTGGATCTTGTATGACCTATCCTTAGCCTACACAAAATGACGGACTCCCTCCCTCCGTGACCGGAAAGAGCTCCGCCACATGCGAGCAGTTCCCTTGATCGCTCTCAGTTTACTGGGCAATGGGTCAGCTAGCCACTGACTCTCCCAAAATGCCAGTATTTTTCGGCGTAACTGAGAGCAAATATCTGTAGCGGGTACCTCCATTGGTCGAGGTGGTAGTGATACCGCCTCTTTTACAGCTTGATCCGCTAACTCATTTCCCACAATTCCCATGCGGCTTTAAAGCCACAGAAAGGGGAATGGAGTGTCCGCACGGCACAACCCGGCTAGTAGGTCGTGGATTCGCTGCACTAGGGGGTGTTGCGGGAAACATGTAGCAAATAACTGCAACGAACTCAAAGAATCGGTACACACAACTGGATACATGCATCCTGTAGTGCAAACTGCAGAGCTTCATAGATGGCAACGAGCTCAGCAGTACACACTACAGGCGTCAGGCAAAGAGATTTTGGTATTTGCACCAAAGTTCAAAATGCTATTTTTCAACATGAAAGTGCTATAAAATCAATTTCAAAATTCTCTTGTATCTTTACTGATACGGTACAATTTTAAGATCTGTTCGACGCTATTTCCATCTTGCGATCACTAGAGGACATCTGAGAGATCATAATTTCGGCACGTTTTGAAAAGGAAAGCGCCCGCGATGGAGAAACCATCTTAGACTAAGAAACACGCCTTGAATTGTTATGACGGGGAGAAAAAAAAGAGGGTCTGACGATATAACCACTACTGCCAGCAATTCTATTCAAATGTTCCGTGATGTCCATTATAAAATGATTTACAAAGCTATAAATGTTGGGGAGAATCCGCGAGATTCCGGCTTTGTCTCATAGTTGAGAATTCTTGAAATATGAAATTATGATAAAATAATATAATCATCGGAGGTCTTCTAGAACGTCTCGAGGCTATCAGCAAAGTGGAAATGATCATTTGTAACTCGGTATAATAGTGCTTTGAAGAAGATTATTATCAATGTTTTTTCCCCAGTTTCCGTGTTAAAAGGTCCCTTCATTTAACTTGCAAAAGGTAGGGTTAAACTGGAGATCGCTCATGTTTTTCTATGAGGTTATTTGATGTTTATTTTGGTCCCTAGTTATTCGTTATATATAAGTGCATAGTGGAGAATCGAATTGCTTGTTTATGGGTTTATTAATTTAAATGGGTTCTTGTTGTTGTCGTTTTATTTTATTTATCTTGTAGAGTTTTATTTTGTGCGTGTGTTCTTCCGGTGTTTGGTGTCATGAAACGTGATTGTATTTCTGAGAGATGTTTCTTACCAGTTCCTAACCCCTTGTAAAAGTATGGGATTTTTCGAGGACCTTTAGGGACTGGTATCTTTAGGTTAGTTTCGCGGTTTGTATCCTGACGAGAGTAGGTGTGTTCGTTCAATTGACTCAGATTTTCTTCTGTATGGTTGGAACACACATCAAGTTTATTTAAATGTTTTAAGGGTTTAATTTTTCAGTGTCTGCATTTGTGCAACTTTAAGGATGGCCATATAGGTTTTCTTTTTATCCTTAGAGACTGGCAGACACTACCATGTATGCGTCTGAAATAGGACTCATTTATAATCACGGTTCTGGACTTATGTTAAGGATGGGTTTATGTTATTTGTTTAAGTGGGAATTTGACTGAAGGCCGAGGGTCATGTTATGTGCTGTTCTGTTGTGGCTTTCAGTCAGCAAGCAATGTGTGATGCCATTTACGTTATTAAATGAGGTATATTGGTTACTCTTCCGAGATTATGGAATGTGTGTTCGTTGTATGTGTCCGGGACTGCAATTGACGCTCATTTGGTATCTCGTAAGGTAACTGAATCTAGTACTTTGGTTCGAGAGAAGTTTTATTCTACCAGCCCATGAAATAGTTTTGTTTTATCTTTATTTGGGAGTTGTCTTTGTTTATTTTATTGAACCGATCTATGTTTCTTGCGAGGTTTGTATGTCACATCACGTCATGTTTGGTGAAGTGTTGTCGTTTTGTTTTGGTGAAGTCGTGTATTTAAGTTGTGTTTCAAGATGTGACATTTAAGGGTCGTTGTTATTGTATGTGTTTGTTTCTTTGGGTAGTTTGTTGTGACAAAGTTTAATATAAGGGTGGTCGGATAGACGGTTCGTGGGATACACTTTTTCATGTACTTCTCAGAATGATGCTTCTGACTACCTTCCTGTAGTCAGCCTGTGGTGGAACGAAACGTACTATTTACACTATTATTAATTTATGCCCCTCTACTGAACGATCTCCAGTGACTTAGGCACCTCGTCGTCGTCAACATCTTCTCTTTTATAGTTCTATTTTCAGAGTTTTATATTTTATTGTTTACTGTTTTATAATCATGTGTACTATTTATTACAGGCTCATCATCCCTCATCTTACCATTTCATGCACCCCTCGTTTCCCCTTTGATATGTCTGGTTTTGATATTAAATTTATTTTATACAACCTCTACTCGAAAAGTGGCCATTGGATGGTCGGTGCTCCATCCAGTTCGACATGTGTTAAAGATCTCTAGGTCAATGTCCATCTGCAAGCCTCTCATGTACATAAAATTAGTACCTAAAACATTTCCTGATATTGAATTTTTTGAAAAATTATTGAAGTGTTGAATAGGTGGAAAAATGTATATCTCATTCTTATCAAAATTTCCTCTGATCTCATAATCCTTTAGATTTCCATATGCAAAAAACTAGGTTCTTGTCCTACGAAATGGTGTATGGTGCTCAATTTCCTGGCATGATCATCCCATATTCTTGGCCTAATATTCATAGAAGAAAGAAAACATGCAGTAATCATTATGGCAAAAATACTGAAAGCTCAAATAAAGAATTAATTTAATTATACTGGCGGGACGCAGCAGCATGTGCAACCAACAAAAAATATGAATATATTAAGTCATTAATTTTACAAACCAATTTTGGATTCTAAAAACAGGATGTGACGATTATGCCGAGAAATAGTGCATTTGCACTCAAGATGATTAAAATTTTGAATTTTCATGCAAAATAAGAGATGCAGCAACTATACTTGCAACATCATTTCCTTCAACTTGACATATAGGTAAAATATATCATGAGTAATCTAGTTTCATTCTCAATGTTGCTACAGTGAAACCTCGTTAGTACGTTTTTCAAAGGACTGACAAATTTGAACGTCAAAAGCGGGAAAACGTACTAATGGAAAATAATAATTAAACCTCATTAATTTGTATCAGGAAGGGAAATGTAAAAAACGCGTTAATCAGAAGTGCCGCGGCGCGTGCGACTGTCTTACTTTTAAGAGTCACCTATACCTGTTAAGTCGCAACTCTCGCCCGCTTGTTAGCAAGGAATGTTATCTCAGAGCGGTCGGTATCACATTCCACTAGGGGTGGACAAAGAATGCTTTCAGGGCTGACGAAAATGCGATCGTAATACGCGATGCACGGTACGAGCTACTGTCTTACTTTTAAGAGTAGCCTATACCTCTTAAGTCGCAACCCTCGCCCGCTTGTTGGCAAGGAATGTTATCTCAGAGCGGTCGGTCTCACATTACACAAGAGGTGGACAAAGAATGCTTTCAGGGCTGACGAAAATGCGATCGTAATACGCGATGCGCGGCGCGAGCTACTGTCTTACTTTTAAGAGTAGCCTATACCTGTTAAGTCGCAACCCTCGCCCGCTTGTTGGCAAGGAATGTTATCTCAGAGCGGTCGGTCTCACATTACACTAGGGGTGGACAAAGAATGCTTCCAGGGCTGACGAAACTGCGATCGTGATGCGCAGCACGTGCTACTGTCTTTTAAGGGTCACCTGTACCTGTTAAGTCGCAACCCTCGCCCGCTTGTTGGCAAGAAATGTTATCTCAGAGCGGTCGGTCTCACATTCCACTAGGGGTGGACAAAGAATGCTTTCAGGGCTGATGAAAATGAGATCGTACTAAGCGATGCGCGGCAAAATGTGCGACGTGATAGATGAGGTACTTTTACATTGTCATCAGATAAGAATCGGGACTTGAAAATTACGACGTGATATGCGATAAAACGTACTAATGAGGAACGTGTTAACGAGGTTCTACTGTATATCAATATGAATGGCTGCCTGGGATTGGCTGGTTCGAGTGATTTCGATTCAGACCGCTAGGTAGTACTGGTGTAGCAGTTAAACGTCAAGTCAGAAGTAATGATGCCCGAAGTATACACATGAACATGAAATACAGTATACATAACTAACCTTATGGATTTTCCAAATTTCTATGCAGAGACCGATGAAACAACTGATCTTGACTACAGTGTTGGTATCATTATCCAGAACATAGAGCAGCACAATCAGTGACTGGAACACATTGAAGAAAACTGATCGTACTGACAAACCTTCCAAGGACTTACGGTTGTTCCAGAACTGGATATCTGAAATGACACACATTATGTAAAATAGATTGTTACATAGGTGATTGGTAAAATAGATTGTTACATAGGTGTTTGGCAGAAGTGAGTAGAAGTAACTTTCATTTGTGAAAAGAAAGTTTACTAATATTATGGGTTTTTTATTTTGGCTTCACTGGGTGGAAAAATTCTCCTCCACTTACCATTCTTGAAAGCGAGCAGCTCAAATACACTGTGCAGAACTGAGACAACAATAGTGATGGCAAGAAGGTATGGTGATGTTTCCAAAAGAGCTTCTTTAAGAGCATCTTGATCCTCATCCTCCTCATCTGCAAAGGTATCACCCAACACATTAGATGTCCACTTGCTCCGCATTGCTTGTGCCGAGTAGATCTGCCATTTGAACAATGATAGAGGCTGGAATGTCAAACTTAACTCGAGCGTTCTGGAAACAAAACATACATCCACCACTACAAATTAGAACCCATATAAGAGCTGCTCTTTGATTTCCTGAGCCGCTCGGGGCCCAGTTACACAAGTGGTGTTCACTGAGAAAATGCAAAAATTATACAGTGAGCTTGAAGTTGTAATACACAGAATTAAGAGTTTCAAAAATGATAGATTAAAAAAAAAAGTTTTCCCTCCTCCTACTTTTATGAATATCGGGCTAAAAATATGAGATAATTTTATCAGAAAATACAATAGTTCTCAAGGGTGCTGTTCCAACACTATACTGAGAAGGACTAATTTTGCATGTATTGCCAGAAAGTTCTGAATAGTGATGAGCTATTTTAAGGAGGGTAAAATCTAGGTCATTTGCTCCAATTGTGGTGCATTAAACATCTGGCTTGCATCCACCTGAAATCCATTAAAAAGATTTTCTTTATTGCATTAGCGCAAAATAACTTAAGCTTTCTGCCTGAACATTTCGAATTTTCAGCTCAACTTTCTATTTATGGCAGATGAGGTGAATTATCACCAAATGTACCCTCAGTTTAATTTATGACTTGTCTGCCTGTTATGGGTTGGCATTGTAATTTGTATGTAAGTAGAAGACAACCCCCAAAATAAAACTAGGCAAGAAATTATTCATTTTAAGGGGTGGGAAAGTTAAGAGGAAGCCTGAAACGTTTACCAGTAGTGCAACTGCACAATTCATATACACATCTTGACATGCAACTGTAGGTTGTCGTGATTTCGCGGAATGTACTTGAGATGGCTGCATATCACTCATTTCTTGACAGCTGCAAATGACTCATTGCTTCTTTGATAAGCAAATTATGCTGACATACGTGTGTCTCAATCATTCATTGAAGAACAACAGGGTGATACACATCTTACAATATTCATGCAAGGTAGTTAAACTGTATATAGATTGGCTGAATTGGGCAGTGGTGATGTTCTCGCCTGCTGGGTCCGAGTTTGAAGGATTGAATTCTGGCACAGTCAGTTGGCATTTGAGGGTGCCCAAATGCGAAGGAGCCATGTCAAGATTTTCTGACAAGTTAAAAAGATCCCCTTTGGAGCGAAATTCCAGCACACCGGCATCATGTTATTGGATTCTTCTTCTTCTTCTTCTTCTATATGCCCTGTCCAGTCTCTCTGGCATTGGCAATCAATATGAATAGTGTTTGTCCATCTTCAGCAACACAGTATAACTGTTCAATAGTTCTTGTACCAGTCCAGTCTTGAAGATTTCGAAGACAAGACGGCCTTTTCCTGTCTGCTCTTCGATGCCCGTCAATTTTGCTCTTTAAAATGAGGTGTAATATTGCATATTTTGCACCATGTAACACATGACCCAGGTATGCAATTTTCCTCATTCGATGGTATTCATCAGATACTGCTTAAGAGCTTGCTCTCCCCAGTCCCTGTTCATTAGAGATGTGATCTATCCAGGGATTTTCAGCATCCTATTATTTGGATTACATTGCTTATATATATATTTTATGTATATGGCCAGGAGCAAGGATAATAAATAGATTCTCTTCACAGCTACTTTATGTTTATTGCAGTCATACCAACTCCATTGGTTTCTTCTCGAAGAAGAATGTGCTAATTTTGATTTATTGTTATAGATTCCAATGTTAGTACGTACTTAACTCTTCATGGAACATTGGGTTAGTGTAATTTACTCCACCATTAAAGCGATATAAAAGGCGTGGATGTCCTCCATTTTTCTGTCATAAGACTGTTGTTTCTCTTTGGTGATTAGGATATGGCCTAGAAGTTGTCTCTTCCTTTACTCTATGAACCCATCAACAACAGGTAACGAAAGCTATTATAGGATATACGGTAAATCTAATTCACCATCAATTTTCTCACACATCCTCAATGGAAAACTAATTTCAACTATATTAATATTGAGATTCTGTGTTAGAATGTTTGAAGTGGTGGATGAAATAAAGATTCAGTCTGGTGCACAAAACTGTTTGGAGTATTGGGGGTGCAATATAGTTCAGTGGTATAGAGTGTGAACAAATATTCTATTCCATAACATATGTAATACAGTCGAACCTGCCCTAACGGACACCTCCCTATACGGACATTTTTCCTTGGAACCGATTTTATTATACATAAGACAAGTGTTAAATTAGCCTCATTTCAGCGGACACCTTGAAGTCCGGACAGTGCCATCTGTCCCGTCCACTTGACTTTAGCGGACACTTCACACGCTGCGGGACATTCTTAATACCGGACCATGTCATCCTTTCTTTTAAAACTGTTCTGCAGACATACGGAAATCCCCCTTGAATGTCTGTACTACACCTATTTCGAGTCAAAGGAGAGAGAGAGAGAGTGAAATGCAGGCTACATCGCTATAGTAGCCGTAAAGTTAATTCTTCTGTACATTCCTCTTTCCAAACTTTTCGTTATGGTGTTCTACCTACTGGTGTACATTTCGAGAATTCTATTTGTCCAGGATTGCTGCCAGTGGCTGTTAACTCACGAGTTACCTGGGGATTTCCTTCCCTGCTTGCATCATTCTATTCATAACCCAGATTGCCACAGACAAACTTGTTTCAGCGGACACCTCTCGTAACGGACCTTTTCCCTCGGAACCGACGGTGTCCGCAGAAGGGAGGTTCGACTGTATATAATTTTTAAAGGAATCAAGTGGCACTTACTCAGTTGTTTCATTAATGGGCTGATAATCCCTCAACATATTCCAGAACTCATTCAAATAAATAACTGGTTTGTATCGATCACCACCAGGCAAGAATTCAATATCTGAAATTAAACAACATGGTAAATTGGGATAGTTCAGCACAAGAATACACTTGATAACCTGGTTTTAATTTTTCCAAAGACTTACATTCATCTAATGGTGGAGGAACAGATCCCTGAACCCAATTGGTCTGATCAGTCACCAAATTAATAGTAAGATTTGGATGCCAATGAGAAACGATTTCCTCCTTCATTGTTTCAGCTTTCTGTAAAAATTTACATTATTAGAAACAAAAGCCCATAAAATAAAACCATATAAGGGGCAGTCAAATATAAAGAGGTCAGTTGCCAAACATAGTCATTGAACATTTATTACCTAAGTTAACTACACTACACAAGGGTAAATCGAATAATACAAAATTTCCAAAAACGAAGGGCTGTTCTTTTCTCAAAAGCTGGCTTGTTAAAATTTAATATTATTGGTTTTACATCCCTTTAAACCCACTTAGTGCCAGGCCATTTCCTGAAATACTTGCCAAGAATGCCAAGCCATTTTCAATGATTATGCAGGCCATTCGAAAAAAGGCATAAATACCACATTTTCAAGGATGGAATTATTATTTTTGCTTTGTTTTATGACCAATGCCTCATTCTTTCATACATTATGTTTGTAACGGTAAATACTGCATCTAAATCTTTTTTTATGGAGGTTATTCTGATAATTGTTCAATTCTTTACATCTCTAGGCAGAAAACTTCAACAAGAAGAAAACAACTCCACCGCAATTTTGGCGGGAATGTGCGTGATTGGGGGAGCAGTAAGGGAGGGCGTGAAATCAAACTCAAACCTATCGCGTAATGGACTTCGAAGGTAAAAAGTAGACACCGCACAGACAAGCTTGGAATTTCACCTTTCCAACAGTTTGAAATAATCATGGACTAATGCCTACAGAAATCTACAAATATAAGATAAACAGTGCGCCGATTGAATCGGCTTTGGCACTTTTGGCGCGTGGCACTGAGAGGGTCAAGTACTGCAGCTTTTAGAGATGCTGAGGTGCTGGAATTTAGTCCTGAAGGGGATCTTTAATGTACCAGTAAATCTACTGACATGACTCCCATGCATTGAAGCACCCTTAATTGCTAGGTAACTGACTGCACCAGGATTCGATCTTGCAACCTTGGGCACAGCAAGGGAGAACGTTTCTGCTGCGCCAGTCGGTCAGAATGTAGCGTAGGCCACATTTAACATAGGATATGTAGGCTGGGACCGAACATATTTTGTCCTAAAGGAAAGTCATTAGAAACAGGATTGCTGCAAGCTTGTTGAACAAATTCCCTCCTCGATAATTTTTTTTCTTGAGGTCTAACAGAAAACTACTTGAAATTTAACTGGAAAAGCTATGAACAAAATACCAGTTCATTTACAGACAAAAATGATAATTCCAGGGGTTGAATAACAATACCGTATTTGCTCGCGTATATCTCGCACCCCATTTTTTTAGTTGAAATTTCAGGGGGAAAGAAGTACTTGCATATATCTCGCATTCATTTTTGACGCAGTCATATAAATGACCGTAATAACCTTGAGGTATAAACACGTTCGATTTAGCGCGCCACAAGTCGTCATTGAAAAAGACGTTATAAGCTCGTTAAGGATGATTTCAAGGCAGAAAAGGAACTCCAGCATTTATATTGGATACGATCGATCATCTTCCATATCGATTCCTCACTACATGTACGAGCGAGCTTGATCTTACCCGACCGCGGCTGAAGACACTATGTAGGCCTAAAGCGTGCTAACAGTCACGCCGGCGCCGCATCACATGCTTACGCGAGGTCTGTCCGAGTTTGTACGTTCGTAGCGGCACTGCAGTATAGCGTCAGTTTACGCAAGTTTGCATCAGTTCGTGTGTTATGGTTATGTGACATTAAGAACCTATGGAAAAGACGTCATGAGCTCGTTAAGGATGATTCAAGGCAGAATTTAGAGCGCAGATCGTAGCGATTGATACGATCGATATCTTCCATATCGATTCTTTGCTACATGCCCGAGCGAGCTCGAACTTAGAGCGCGGCTGAAGCGTGCTAACACCCACGCGGTGCCACTCTACATGCTTGCACACGGCCGAGCTCTGAAGCAACGCAATACGTTAAGACGAAATCATTGAGATTCGAGAAGACTGAACTGCGTTTCTCTGCGATGTAACAGTAGGCCTACTTGCCAATCTTCGAAACATACGAGCATGTTGGCGCTAGTGGTATAGCACAGATTTCCTTATCTTCAAAGCCCAAACAATACAAGAGGAATACGGAAATTCCCCGCGTATATCTCGCACCGACAAATTTCACTCGTATTTTCGGCTCGCGTATATCTCGCACCCCATTTTTTAGTTGAAATTTCAGGGAAAAATTGCGAGATATACGCGAGCAAATACGGTATATTGAATTACAAGCCATGATGTTATGGTAGTGGCTACACTGAGAGGACTGCACTGGAAAGACTATGTATTAATATGTCATTAAAAACAATCAAATGGGAAAAGGACAGAAACACACTGACATGCAGATTAAGAGTGATAAGAAATTGGAGGTGGTGATGCTCCTTGAAACTCATGGCGCAGTTGCAAATTAATTTGTAAATGCTGAACAGTACACACATCACTGGGTTGACCTGACCTCCGGAAGAAGACTGCCACAAGTAAAAAATATCTGATTTTGAGATATACTACTCATTGGATTTTAATGTCCATACATGCTGAAAAATTGTTACAAATCTAACTTCTCTTTACTCCTTACTTGGCAGTAAAATGCAATTTTGATACTTGAGCCTACAGCTTTACGATTCCACCAGTGCACATACATAAGGTGATGCCAACACACTGGTTGACAAATGTATATATATATCTACATACATACATACTGTATATGTACTTTATCTCTCTAATAGCCTTTTCTATTTTTTTTTTAACAGATCAAATTTTCAACCGCTTATTGTGTTCATTTTGGTACAGATTTTATACGGCTTCTATCTAAACCATTACAACTGTATCCATACTTGACGATAATGTTAAGAAATTGCCGCAACATTAAATAGACACAAGGAAGCCATATCAACTAACGGGCCAGCCATAAAAGCAAGAACGAAATATTTTATTGTCACCAAACTAGTTGCCACAGCTCAGGCAAATATTTCCAAGAAAAAGCACAATCAGCATGCACTACAAGACAATTATGTGCTGAGTATTTCCAAGAGAAAATTGTTTATAATAAATGATATGAACACAAATCACAATTATACAAGATTATAGAACGACTACTATTATGTAAGTCTCATACAGTTTTACCAATTTTTACATACGTAAATTATTTTAAGATCGAATGTTATATAATAAGATTTGATCAAAAAGGATGATTGATGGGTGAACAGTCCAGAATCGGTACACCAATCAAGCAAAATTGCTATGAGCACCAGGTTGAAAACAGTCTTGTGGTAAAACACCATGTCCTACTGCACATCCTCACCCGACAGGAATTGTTGACCCTTCAAGGCCTCTTTTCAGGGACCAAAGCCATGATAATCGCATGGGGAGAGATCAGGACTATAGGATGGATGCTGGAGTGTGTCCCATTTGAGTTGGCGTACCTTCTGCGTTAATGACCTTTACGGCATGGGGAAGTGCATTATCACGAAGCAGCAGCTCTTGTTTCCCAGACGTTTCGTCTTAATTGCATGCTATAATTTCTCCAGTGTTGCGCAATACCGCTTCCTAGTGATGAAGACCAGGTTCCTTGAAATCAATAAGTAATGGGCCACGGTAATCAAAGAACAAGGTGAACATCACCTTTCCAGCAGATGCTGGTTGGTTCCTCAGTTTAGGGGCTGCGACAGCGCGGTCATGCAGCCCCGTGAACTTTGGGTGTGTGTGGAATCTGTCTGATAACCGGTGTTAATTGTGATGACTGTATTAGTGCGTGTTATCTGTTTTCAATTCAAGTAAGGACTGCAGACATTGAAATTTTTCAAGTAGTTCCCACTTTTGCCGCCAAAGTCAAAGACTTCAGTCGGCTCCTGGCGACGAACGTCGGAACCTAAGAGTGTTTGTCAAAGGTTTAACCTAATTTAGATTCACACAGGTGTAATTAGTGGAAGGTTCTCTAACATGCCATAAATCTATGATATGGGACCGCTGGCTTTACTTCCCCTCCGAAGGAAGGCATACTGAGGGATTTTTAACGCTCTTAAAAAATCTGATGACTTCGGCCGGGTTTCAACACTGTATTTCCAGCAGATGGTTGGGCTGTTGAACTTCTTGGGACGATGTACGACATCACTGCATTGTCGCCAGCAACAATCCACTCCAGGAACGTATTGCCTTCAACATTGAAACACATCAGATGCTGCAGTCAAACAGCCACCCGGTTTGCTTTTTGTTTGGTATTCAACGCGTGAGGTATCCCTGCAGTAACACCATCGAAAGGAAACTTTTTGATCACGCCTCATATGGTCAAATAGAGAATGACTACGCATTAGCTACGCCTTAGAAAAGGCAATTTTATATAATTGATTGAAGTGTGCACATGTGCCATTTTGAATGTCTATATGCTTGTTCGTAGACTAGCTTAAGAAGGAACACAAGATGTCCCAAAACTGAACTAGAATAATCTTAAAATAAGTAAGTGTTGAGAGGGCGGAAAATTACTAATCATTACTTGTGATTATTCATGGATTTCATTACAAGGCTTGCATACCTTTCAAGGCTACACTGTGTGTTATCCTTCTGGGGATGAGATATGAAGTCAATCTTATGCTATTCCAAACATTTGTTGGCGTCTAATTTTGTGCAAAGATTGTTTTGCAGCGTTCGCTTCCTACAGGTATTCATTGTGAGGAAATTAATCAGGAGTAGAGCAGGAAGCATATGCTATAGATAATGGAGTTCAAATAGTTTAGAATGATGTCACATACCTGAACTTCCTCTGGAGTAGCAGCAGTCTCGCCAGTTAAAAGGTTGTGCGTTTTTGTATAACGGAGTCTTTTGAACTTATTCAGTTGCTTCTTGTTGTACGCTATTTGACTTGGAACGTATCGGCCCTTTGAAACATCTGTATTTGGTGCATTTGGAGACTTTCCATGCTTGGTGATATATACATGAAGAAAAAGAGACCCATTATTTCGAAGTCGCTGTAAAAGAAATGGCAACTACATTATTTGGAATGTTGATACAATAAGGCAGAAGGAAGGTATAACTTAAACTTTCACTATTTATTTACAAGTGCTTCTTTTTATGCAGTACAATTCTTTGCCTTAAAGCAAGGTTTACAAATTCAACTTCATAACTAGGACATTAACTCTTTCGCTGCAGCATTTCTTACATCACATCAACCCTCAGCTGTTTAATTAAATAAAGGTATTGCAAAAGTTAAATGTGGATTTTCATTCATTTTATGTCATTACATAACACATGAAACTTACAACCCCTTGGTCCAGGGCATACAGGGGGCTTGGGCTGAAACTGTGTGCACCTGCGCAACTCTTGGCTGACATGTCCACGTAGTTGGCAACACAATTACAGTGGCTGAGTGCAGTCCGGGACCGAGATGGGGTGGTATATCCCCGAGCTAGCAGGTCTCGAACACCAGCGACAGGTGGACGGGATTGTCCACATAGGAGAAGGGAGATAACCCTGTAAAAATCTAGTAAGTCCAGGGACTATGAGGAGGCAGCCCCTCCACTGGACTAAGGCGCAGTGGGCCAACAACTCACTAGCCCGACAATTTCAAGTTAAAAGGAATCAAAAGGAGAAAACCGGCCTGATGAAATCGTTGACGACTATGCGCGGAAAAAGGATAATGAGAATAGGAACATGGAACGTTGAGGGCTATACAGGGGAAAGAAGACGTGGGAGGAAAATGTCAGGAGGGCAGTTGAGGAGAGAGGAATAGAATGGAGGAAAGCAAAACAGCTGAGCAGAGACAGGAAGGCTTGGAGCTCCTTTTGTAAAACCTCGACAGGAAGGCTTGGAGCTCCTTTTGTAAAACCTCGACACCGACAGGTAGAAGAGGATTCGACTAAGTATGAAACTTACAAAATATATATTTTGCCCTTGTGATCCTTGGTTCAATGAAATCTTAACAGTTGCATGTGATCCTTGACATTTACTCTACTAGTGCTAAGATTGCTTTGCAGCATTCACTTGCCATGGCAGACTAATTGCAAGCTGTCCTGGACAATTCTTGCAATACAATATCAACTGCTTCCGCTAACACAACCCCATTCTTTCTTTGAACACCGTGCTGACAATATTGAACAAACAACACAGTGAGAATTTAGACTTTCACGACCGGCGTTGAAATAGGAATCTCTGTTTCGCGGGCTTATAGGTCGTGTTCCAAGGACATTTTGTCGTCCTGACGTTTCGCTGAATACTGCGTTCAGCATGTTCACAGGTTACATTAAGCGAGGTAAAACAAGTAAACAGAAGATATATAAATAGTCAACAACCCACACATAGAGGCTACCATAGTAACGGCGTACCACATAAAAGTAATGCATTAAGGACAGGGCTGCTCGTCTGTTGCATCTTCTCGTCTACGACGGTCAATAAGGGCAGGCTTGAGGGGATTAAGGACTGGAAGCCAAGCTCTGTTCACACGTTCTGCTTCCTCCTTAAGATTGAAGCTGTTAGTATGCTTCAGGATTTCAATGGCCTCCCTTTGTAGCCTGGCATGATAAGACACCGTGGTGGACAGAACTTCGGTGTTTCCATATCTTATATCGTAACCTGCAAGTAGTGAGTGTGCTGCTACAGTGGATTTATCTGTTTGTCCCAGCCGGCTGTGTCGTTCGTGCTCCTTGAGGCGAGTGGCAATACTTCTTTTCGTTGTTCCAATATATACTTGGCCACAATCACACGGGATTTTATAAACCCCTGCCGCGGTATGAGGATGTCGCTTATCTTTAGCGGACCTGAACATGTCCTTAATTTTTCGTGTAGGCCTGTATATGGTCTTTATATCATGGGACTCGAGTAGCCTCCCTATTCTGTCCGTGACCTTTTTTTATATATGGAAGAAAAGCTCTAGCCAGGGGCTGTTTGTCTCCAATTACCCTTGTAGTTGGACGTCTCGGATGCAGTGCTCGCTGGATATCTTTCTGGCTGTACCCATTGGCGCGCAAGGCCTCGTTGAGGTGTACAATTTCTTGTCTTAGGCAGTGTTCGATCAGTTGTTCATCAAAGTGCCAAGGGCGCAGTCAAGCAGTAGACTACCGTCGCGCGCGACCGGAAGTGCAATTTAATTTTCTGACTGCCCAAAACAAAATGTGAGTGTTTATCATAGTTTTTCCTTGTTTCTAACACATTTCATTTACTATTGGTAGGTTGGTTCTTAAGTTTAGGGGCTGCGAAAACGCGGTCATGTAGCCCCGTGTACTTTGGGTGTGTGTAGAATCTGTCTAATAACCGGTGTTAATTGTGATGACTGTATTAGTGTGTGTTATGTTTTTTTAAATTTAAGTGCTGCAACTTAGAATTTTTCAAATAGTTCCTACTTTTGCCGCCAAGCGCCACCGTCAACCAGGCCAAGCTCAGAACTTACCTACTAGACGCCACCGCAGTCGGCTCTTGGCAACGAACATAGAAACCTAAGAGCGTTATTTACATTCTTAACCTATCCAATTTGGCTTCACACAGGTGCAATTAGTGGAAGGTTCTTTAACATATCGTAAATCTATGACATGGGACCGCCGGCTTTACTTCCTCTCCGAAGGGAGGCATACTGAGGGATTTTTAACATTCTTGAAAAATCCGACGGCTTCGGCCGGGATTGAACCCGCTATCTTGGGCATAGAAGCTCAGCATGCTACCGACTACGCCACCGAAGACGCCTTCATTTACTATTAATAGCCCAGTTGATCATTCTCCCCCCAACACTATCTTTTAAGCTGTCATTTAGTGCTTTTTCATTTTTGCCACCACTGTTGTCGCTCTTATTATTCACAGTTTATGATCAACTCTGAACTCCCAGGTTTCTTCGACATATATAAAATATATTGGTTCTACGTACCTAAGAATTTTATTTATATACATTTTAAGTTATTTTCCAAAAAATATTTTCTGAATTCTTCGTTTGGCAAGAATTTGGTCTTTTCATCGAATAAATGTTTCTATATTTAGACTAAGTCAATTACATGTTCGATCAACCTCAAAGCGAGTCATATTGCCATTGAAAGTGAAAAGAAGATAAAAATAAAACCTCACAATTGAAAAAAGAATGGGAGGATGGTAGACCACCGCCCTGCGACCGCAAGAAGGTTAATAGAAAGCGCTCTGTTTTTCTTGGGCAGTAAAAACATATCTATATGGCAATGATCTCAAATGGATTTATTATCAGCTGGTAATTTTAATGATGCAGCGTGGCTGATAAGAGACAAAATTTCAATATCTTACAATACTATTTCTTCCTAATTAGAAACTGCAAAACTCCTCCCGCATTTTTCTTGACGAGGCTGAAAACATCCCAAAATAACCCCTGGCATTACAAACCGTGAAGGGCCTAGGCCTACCAAGCGACCGCTGCCCAGCCATTTGGCCTGCAGATATTAGGGCGACACGTGATCAGTGCATCGGGTCCCCTCGGCCGTTAATCTTGGTTTTCATGATCGGGGCGCTGCCTCACTGTCAGACAGCTACTCAATTGTCCTCACTAGGCTGTGTGCACCCAGTTTCAGCCCTCACGTCAGTTTCTAAAATCCCCGACGGAGCAGGGAATCGAACCCGGGGCCTCCGGGTGAGAGGCAGGCGCGCTATCCCAACACCAGGGGGCTGGCGAAAACATCCCAAAGCCTTCTGGAAATGTGTTCACAGATTTCACTTCTGCCTGTCAGAATGGAAAATGGAGAGAAAAAAAGATTAATCCAACAGTAGCAAGTGGTAAGAATAGGCCGAAAATTTGGAGTTCACATTTCTAGATATGAGTAGTTGAGCTTTTCTCTGTTCCTTTGGTTGGCTGTTTGGCTCAGCAGTAACGTTCTTTCCTGCAGTGTCCAAGGTTGCACGATCGCATCCTGGCACCGACAGTGGGCAACTGAGGGTGTACTAAATCGAGGGAGCTATGTCAGTAGATTTACTGGCAAGTTAAAGATCCCCTACATGGCAGTTTGATTGCCTCATCACAATTTTAGCAGGTTGCTAACCTTACTTACACAGGGCCCCTGAGTTTTAACTCAGGGAACAAGTGAGTTGGGTAGTCCTAGCTAGTAGAGCACAAGGAGGACTACGGCTACGAATATGTCCAAGTTGCACACTCCTATTCCATAGTTAGGGCCGTATTCACCATTGCCGGTAAACTCTTCCATTATCTAAATTTCGAAAACTCGGTTAATACTATTATCTCGGATAACATAAACATCGGTATTCACCATTGCCTTTATTATCCCAGTTTTCCAAATCTTGGTTTTCGGTTCAATGTGTACTGCATCGCTGAAATTTTTTATATAGATGCACTGGAAACAGTTGACTAGCGCCGCACAAATCATATGTTTATTGTCAAAACAAAGTTCTGTTCTGCAGCTTTATTGGTTAGGTGTGATGTATAGAACAGTAAATATTCGTAAATAACGTCAAGTGTTGAATTGAAACGTAAGAAGAGGCCAATTAATATCTCAAATAATGGAAAAGCAATTAAAATCAATGTAATTCAATATTTTCATTCTCATTATACTAGTGTTACATTCTCAATGAAATACTACTGTAGTACGTATCAATTAGTGTTCTGCTCACAAAAATGTCCCGACAAGCCACCTTATATCGATCAGCTTGTCCATCAATTTGACCGTCCCTTAAAAGTTCAGCCCATGATACTGTTAGTTCTAGCTTTGGATCGTCCTGAGGTAGTTCTTCTCCTGCTTGTCGCACAATGTTATGTAGATCGGCTGTTGCAGTTATCACTGGAAACGTGTGCTCTAACGCTAAATTCATACCTAAAGCAAGAACCGGGAATCTTCGCTTCCATATGCCAAACACTCGCTCTATCATATTTCTTGTTCTTATTTGTGACTCGTTATAAAGATTCCCTTCAGGTGTGGGAACCGCATCCAGAGGAGGCAATAGGTACGATCTACAAGGGTAGCCAGCATCTACTAATAATACTGAATCCCCGAAGACACCTTGCTCGAACCTGACTTGTTGTACACAGTTGTTGAAAATCGTACCATCGTAACCATGTGGCCATCTAGCCACAAGGTTAGTAAATTCCATATTGCTTGCACATTCAGCGAAAAATAACCCTTTCTGTTTCGGAATAATTTGGCATGATTACCTCCAGGAGACCGTATTCTAATATGGGTACAGTCCATTGCCCCTACTGCTTTTGGAAATCTGGCAATGTTATAAAAAGTGTTGCATTATAGCCTCAGGTGTTTGCGGAAGACTGATGTAGCGGGGTCGTAAAGCGGCCACGGCAGCGCTCACACAATGTACGATTCGGCAAGCTGTTGGTTGACTCACCCCTGCATAATCCGCTACTACTACCAGTAGCATAAAACCTTAATGAAAGCAGCAATTGATTTATTGGCGACTCAGAATGGTTCTGGAAAGACGACAAATATAACTACAGTGCACTCCCGATAATTCGCGTGCGGATAATTCGTTTTGCGGTTAATTCACGGGTCTCCACGAGTATTTTTTTAAATGGGAATTCTCACAGAAACTTATCATCACGTTAAGTAAAGCAATCTCTCTGTCGTTTAAAAGAATTTTGATGCGACGCAATGCGTAAAGACGACAATCATTGAGATTCAAGAAGACTGAACTGAGTTTCTCTGCGATGTAACAGTAGGCCTACTTGCGCAATCTTCAAAACTTACGAGCATGTTGCCGCGAGTGGTATAGCACAGATTCCTTTGTCTTCGAAGCCCAAACAATACAAGAGGAATGCACATTCATTCGGAACCAACCTTAGATCATAAATCCAATAGATGGCTGATGACGTCACGTTGTTGAAACCAACATCTCGATCAGCTGACTAAAGGGAACTGCGGTAGTTTGGAGCACTGAAATACTACACGTGATGATAGAATTGGGTTATTTAAAGTGAGTTCTATTCATTACCAAGTCAGAATGGTGTATTACTGTGTCGCGTATGGATGTAAGGAGACGTTTAAAACAGGATCGGGCATTTCTTTCCATACGTATGTTAATTCATTGCTAAATAACCCTAAAATTCTTGACTTAATTACTTGCATTTCTTTAGCCTACGTTTCCTCTTAACTCCGAAACATGAAAGAAAAATAATTAAACATGAAAATGCTGGAATCTATTATAAATTATTATAATTTACCCTATCCCTTACTCCACTGAACAGGCCTGTATTTATGCTCGAAGGTATCAAGTATTTACATGTCCATAGGCTAGACGTTTTTCTTGGTGTTTTGTTGAGACTGCTAGTAAATGCATCTCTGAACATGAAAATGCTTTATGTCCCTATGCTGGATTAAATGTAGTGTGGACTACACAATGCAGTCGTCAATCATGTTCAGTGTCAAATTGCAGGTTATGCTACAGATGTGACGGTGTAGTGTTCGATACGGTAATAAATATTAAACGTAAGTTATGGACAGTGCGTTTGGTTGAGGGAATTTTGAGATTCTTCTAGGATAGGCTACATTGCATCCCTAAATTAGTCAAATCTTCGTAGAATTTCAGAATTCTGGGTTATTTTTGCGAAGGTTTCTATGATTCATGGAAAATGGAATTTAAAAGGAAACAGTTCATTGATTAAAATATTTTCCTACATAGCAAATGTAATGTATAGTTGTTAAAAACCAACGCTTACTAAATCTATAAACTACCTTATTTCCATTTGCCCATGTTGTTTTGTTCACTTTCATAAACTACTGAAGTGGAAAGGTAACGCTGAATGAGAGCTCATCGTACGATAAAATGTTCTTACGTGCCGGTACTGAAATTAGCCAAAATAAATTTTCTAATGATGAAAAATAATTTGGGAAATGATGTAGTAAGTTAATAGATTGAACTAATTTTTGAAGCTTTCGGGTGTAAAATCAAAAATGACCAGCTAGACAAACACAATTCTGTTCAAAAATCAGTAGGCCTAATTAAGAGTTGGATTTGTTATTTATAAAGGTAGTGTTATCATATGGGATGAAGTTCTCAGCACAAAAGAGTGAGGTGGTCATCACGAGGAAGAAGAACAGACTGGATATGGGCATAACACTTGGAGGACAGCAGTTGCAGAAAGACGAATGCTTTAAGTACTTGGGAAGCATAATTGAAGAAAAGGGAGGCAATAGGATGGAAATAAATGAAAGGGGAAGGTGCGCAGATGGATTTTTCAAGAGTGTTATGGAATAAAGATGTACCACAAAAATGTAAAGGAATCATCTACAAGACCTACTTTGTGCCAATTTTGACATATGGTTCAGAAACATGGGTGATGAAGGAAAAGGACAAGAATAAAATACGAGCAGTGGAGATGAAGTTCCAGAGGAGTAGGGTAGGAGCGACAAGAATGGACAGAGTAAAGAATGAGAGAGTCAGGGAGATGGTAGGAGAGGAACCATTGCAAAATAGAATAGAGCGATCTAGGCTACAATGGTATGGACATGTGAGGAGGATGCAAGAGGAGAGGATACCGAAGAAGATGTTTGGAATGGAAATGACGGGAAGGAGGCCAAGGGGAAGACCAAGGGACAGATGGACAAAAGGAGTTAAGAAGAGTGTGGAGGAAAGAGGAGTGTGCTGGGACACAGTAAATGACGAGAGATGGTGGATGGACAGGAAACGATGGAGAGGCTTATGTTCCAAGCAGACCCGACCAGCGGTTGGAAACTGCTCAAGATGATGATGATGATGATTTGTTATTAAGTATTTACAAGAGGGGATCCTGGATGTATGAGTATTACGGAACACGACATCCACTTTTTATACAAACACAATTCTGTTCAAAAATCAGTAGGCCTAATTCAGAGTTGGATTTGTTATCAATTATTTACAAGATGGGATCCTGGATGTATGAGTATTACGGAACACGACAGCCACTTTTAACACCAAATATGTTACATTCTTAAGCTTTGCTACCTTCCGGTACGTAAAGAAACATGCGATGCTTTTCCCAATGCCGTATAAATTACGAAAATGTGTGTTTAAACCCTCATTAAAAATCATTTCCTCACATACTCCATCACCTTCCACTACGAGGTCCTCTGTTTACCCTTTAATCAGCTGATCGAGATGTTGGTTTCACGTCACAGTACAGGCGCAGTGTGGCAATGCGCACTCTATTGTATTTATGCTCGAAGGAACCAACCCTCCCTTTTCCAACAGCCACACTCCAAGGTCGCTGACCTGTGAGTTGTGAAGGGTGGATGCGCGGACAGTGTATTGTAAACAGCGATTACTGCGTAATGGCGCAAACGTGCATGACACCGAGGGCGTGTTTGTTCGATGCTCTTCATGCAGTCAACAAATCGGGAGAAAAGTACCGCTACTCCGCTCGTACAAAAGCAAGCGCTTGCCGACTTTTGTAACGACGATATTTCGAATGGGCAAGTTAGACGTCGATAAAGACGATTATGACGGAATTTGACTGTTGGTGAGGAAAACTGAGATCCAGTTGATATAGAGTGCGAGAGTGATGCAACGGAAATACAGAAAGTTTCCCACAGTCAAGCTAGTGTCTCTAGTCACACTTATCTCTTATACAGAAAAACAAGATGAATTTTCGTTCTCATATAATATTTTCTTCGGAAATGTGCAATCGAAAATTAGAATAAACGATCTAAGAAACAAAAAGTGATGACGGCTTTTTGTTAAATATTAATGTACCGTAGGCATAATTCACATAGGCTTACCAGTTATCTAGCATGCCTTATAAGACACTACAATCAGGAGTTAAAATTATTGTTTCGCGTGTTCAAGCCTAGTTCAATATTTTAACCAATAATTTTGTTCTTCCTAGGCTTAACAAAAATAACTGCGGATAATTCGCGGTTTTCGATCATTCCCGGAAGTTCGTGCATTAATTACCGCGAATTAACGAGAGTGCACTGTATTCATTTGTTAAATTTACAGTAAATGCTTTCTATATACTCCCTATTGGAGTTATAGTATTCATCTTACCTGTCCGTTGCAACTTCAAGGTTAGGTTCTATGATGGACAATACTGACAAAGTAGAAGATTTAGATAACGTAAAACGTGTGATAAAATCATCATCGTAATCCTGAAAATATAAGGCAATGTCTTTTATCCACCTAGGTCGTTTCCCTGCATATTCATGCTGATATTCTTCGTCTCTTATTTTCTATAGCATTTATTAAGTATTCCATTCGTCTGCACGCCATTTTGTTCTGTTGATTATCTTAGTTTTTGGCATTTTACCGGTCAACCTGTCTCCAGTAAAGTGATTAACCAGGATAATCCCTATTATCCGAGATAATTGTGTTGGTGAATAACGACATAGCTATTATCTGAGATTTTTGCAGCTATAAAGCAAGATAATCAAATTACTGGCGTTGGTGAATACGGCCCTAACTGTTATCCCAACTGTCAGGATCACTTACTAGGCCACTCAGCCGTTGCCCATGGTTCACATAAAAAATAAAATTACTAGGTATAAATAAAAATTCACTATGTAACGAAACATGACCAAGTTTTTGTTTACGAATTTTTTAAATCGTTTTCTGCTTAATTTGGTGCTGCTGATTATGGATGCGAGTGATTTTTCCTAGCGACGATATTTCGGATGTAAATCAATATTCTCAGAAACAACCAAAATTACATGTTTTATAATATAACGAAAGACATAAGAGAGAACTAACATGAGCACTGTGACCGTTTGACCGACGTCCCACGACCACATAAGCATGAATTTCAACATCCGCCGAGCACACGACTCCAAGTCGTCTCAGGGTCTAACTGGGCGTAACAACAAAGCAAACACAAAAATCTAGCTTGATGGATATCGAAATCCACACTCCTTCAAGGTTAGAAGGAAATGGAAAAATTTGTGAACGACACCCGTTTCTTAAAGTGTCTCAATTTAATTCGTCTGTCAACACAACCTACACCAAAATATAATCTTGAATCTAGATTCAACATCCCACCAGGTTTCATTGTATATTATCAAGATTAGATGCCACCATATTATATTGGGTTAGTTTATATACAAGCCCAATCCAAATATTTTTACATGGATTGCTTTTCTCCTGCAATTTTTCACAATAGTTTCACTCAATTTTCAATTTTTACATAGAAAGGATATAACCATTTTCTTTTCTAATTGTTGAGCGTGGGAGTGCCATGTTGCGCAAATTACGACAGCACATTCTGGCCGATCCGCCCTATTCAATGAAAGTGATATGGAACACACACCTCTTTTTGAACATTGTGGGGTTTGAAGCCATTTTTCAGTGTTGCCTAAGTAAACAAAAGTTTGGTGCTTTTCAGTCGGTCAATACGAATGTACTTAAAAAGAGCTGAGTTATGCCCTAATCCTGAAATAAATTACATGAGATTAATAAATACACTAGGATGACCATTTTCGATCGTCAAGCGATCATCATCAGATACATTACACTTAGGCTATAACATCTATGTTTGAGAATACAGGTGAAAAATTTAGTTGCAGTATTGGTAATGCAACTGTCGGTGTATGCTAAATGTATAACTAATGTTAGGTGCATTGCTAAAATGGTGTTAGAAATCCGGAGTTTGTCTGTTTGGGGCGACTATATGGTTGTAAAAAATCAACTATGGTTATACTGTAATATTACAGGCTGCTACTTATCTGGTTGTCTTCTTGGCTGGAGCTTCGAGCAGTTTCGTGGTCACTGGATGAAACTGTTTTTTCCTTTCTCCCCCCTTTGTTCCTATGTGCTGTCTGAGGTCAGTGCAATGTGTATTTGTGTGAGGTTGCCAAATCTAGATAAGATGTATGTTGTTGAAAACAGGAAGGTCTACAACTATTAAAGACCGTGGAACTGTATTCGCCACCCGTGGACTATAAAGCCATTCGAACTAAGTGCTGCCCGGTCTTTTGAAGACGTCCCAGCACCTTTAATACTGCCGCGCATGCCAGCCTAGGTTTATTGCAGAAAAAAGTACATAGTACACCTGATCCAGATAACATTTACCTATTATTAACCACGGCTATTTCCCCCCCCCTTTTTATATCTAGCTTGGCTGTATCGCTAAGTTGTGTCTTGTTTCCGACAGGGTGCGTTTTTTAGTAGAGTGAAAAGGAGTGAAAAGGTGCCTACCGGTTGCATTGTCCGTTGTGAATGCTATTTTTATGCCTAGCTTTTTGAAAAGATTAGTGATTTTATGTGTGTTCGTATTCACATAGTTGAAGCGTGCAAAATTTTTCTCATTAACTGTCCGGTTTGGGAATAGTTTTATCTTTATTTTTATGTTTGGCTATAATTTGGTCTATTTTGCTTGGTGGGAAATTGTTTTCCTTTGTTATTTGCTTAATGGTTCTTATTTCCTTATTATAGTTGTCTTTTGACAAGGGTATGTTTAAAGCCCTATGCAGCCTGCTAATTTGTGCGTACTGGGGTGATTAGACTGATTATCGATTGTATGCGAGGTATGTGTGGCTTTCCGGAATTCACTAAGGAATCCGAAACAGACCGAAAAATAAATTGTCTCGACATAACCACTGAACGTAAAGATAACGAACTTTCATATTCAATATTGGCAACATTGATGGCAAGAAGCGATACGAAACTTTGATAAAATTACTCTTTAAAAACCGAGAATTTAGTTAAGTCTAGGAATAGCTGAATTTCTATTGAAAAAAAAAAAAAAAAAAAAAAAAAAAAAGTTGAAATGGTATATACTGTGCTCAATTTAAGGGTACACTGTTTATTTAAGAACAGTACTTTACTCACTTTCTTTTGTTTCGCTATGTTAAGTGCCAGTAGAGATATCAGAAAATTATTCACATAATGAGAGTGTGAATTATCTTGAACCACAAAAAAAAAAGTTTTGCAACACAACGAGTAAGACACTTGCCTCCGATGTCTTGATTGATGTGCTATGTACGAATGTACCATCCTCATTGGGGCCACTGTTCCAGTCTCCATATACAAGACCTTTTTGGCTCCATACTAAAGCTTCAGGGCTGTCAAAATTCTTAAATTCATCTTCTTCCGATACGTACACGTACATGTCCTGGAAGAAATAACCTTCAAAGATCATGCCAGAAAATATAGTAATGCGGTACTCTTTGCTACCTATAAGGATTTTGTGACCAAAAACCACTTATACACTTGCGGACACAGAAACTGAGCACCTCCTGCAAAGTTAGCAGACCTGCATGAAGTAGTTTGCAAGAGATAAATGAATAATTGTCTTGCAAAGATCTGTTTTATTTCACTGCACTGGAAATATGTGCTAAATTATGTAAATTGACTTCAGTAGTTATTACATTAATTCTGAACGAGACCAGAACATGGCTTTTACACCTGCATCAGGCATCATCGTGGCTTTTAACATACCTCGTTTCATCTTCTGGGGGACGTGAGCATTTCAAATAAGTAACCCTGGTCACTATGCTACTGCAACAGAAATAGTGCTATGCATTTTTATTTATTGCTCTTTTAACAACGGCAGCCATGTATCAACAGTGCATGACTCTCGTTCAACTGCCAACATGTGGGATACAAAATACACCCCACTAATTAAAGATTATTGGTGCTTGACAAATACCAGGGGCGTATATATGGCTAACGCGGCCCGCAGTCTAAAACCATTGTCAAAACCCATGGGGTCAGTCAAAACAAAAGTTAGAATGGCCAGGATGAATTCGGCCTCAGCAAGCTAACAGGGCACTGTTGACACGTTAGGCTGTAACCATTGTCAAAAACCATTGTCCGGGACGAGTTAGGCTGTAACAGTTGTCAAAACCACTGTTCCTTTCATTTGAACCCCTCACAGAACGCTATCTAGACCGCCTATACAATTAGTACCGTATAGGTGGGCTCTTGTTGGGGTTTGCAATACTGTAGGCAACTTGTGCATAATTCACACGGATAATGGCAGACACAGCTGAAATTTTACTATAAAGCCACGTACCCACTAGGGGGCAAATGTCCCTCAACATGACGCGCAACATAGACGCGCGCAACGTTGCGGACTGTTCCCTGACGTTGCATGCAACATGGTGCAGCATTTGTGCATGACGCGGGACATGTTGCTTGTTGTCGCACCCCGAGCGAGCGCACAGGGCCGCGCGACATTCTGGCGTCAGTCTTGAGTGAGTGTAGACTGTCCTGAAAGCTAAATAAGTGCCGCTTAACATGTCCGCAGTGTGGGGAAACGAGACAGTGCTCAATCTTATTGAACTGTACCAAAACAATGAATTGTTATGGGACACTTCAAACCGGGACTATAAAAATAAGATTAAGAAAAATGACGCGTGGGAAGATATAGCCAATACTTTAAAATTGGCAAGAAAAGATGTAGAGGGCAAAGTCCACACGCTCCGCTCACAGTTTATTCGTGAAAAAAAGAAAATTGCTGGTACTAAAATCACTGGTACTAGTCGGGATGACGTGAAATCCAGTTCATGGTTTGCCTGGGATTCCATGAAGTTCTTACTGAGAGGAGCGACAACTTCTGGCAGCATAGACACATTGGAGACACAAGTAAGTCACATTTAATTAATGTAAGATATTTTTTATTACAGTGCCTACATATGGATAAATGTGTATGATACGTAAATTATTTACATACTAAACAGATATACTCTACTTCATAGGTACATTAATTACTTATTATTTGTTAATTTACTATTCCATTTTTCTATATCTACAAAGTTACCAGTTTCTTTCTAAGCTACATTATTCTGCCAAGGAACACCTCCTTGTGCACTAATGAAATATTCAGCGAACTGATCTCTTATTGCCATAGCGGAGTGAGTGGGTGGTCTTCCTACCGCTTCCAAATTCAACATAATACCAGGTACAATTTCTCTGCGCCAAGATCCTTCCACGATGTTATGATCTAAGTCCTCGCCATCCAAAGTTCCATGTGGGGTGTAGAGTGCTCTCGATTGCTTATTTCGCCTTAAAAAATTATGTAGGTAGACACATGCCATTACAACAACTTCAGCATTTGCAGGTTGGAGAGAAATATGATTGCGAAATATACGAAACACAACACACATAATGCCAAATACATTTTCTACAACTCTTCTAGCTCTTGAAAGCCGGTAATTGTATATGCGCTTCATATTTCCCACTGCGTGGATACCGGGATATGGTTTCATCATGTTTTCGGTCAGTGCAAACGCGCTGTCTCCCACTAGTACAAAGGGCATGTTCGGTTCATCGTATCTCAAAGGCTCCGGCACTGGCCAATTGAGCTGG
This sequence comes from Meconema thalassinum, assembly GCA_946902985.2. Classification (NCBI taxonomy): domain Eukaryota; kingdom Metazoa; phylum Arthropoda; class Insecta; order Orthoptera; family Tettigoniidae; genus Meconema; species Meconema thalassinum. The sequence goes on along the minus strand of OX336399.1, from coordinate 158,399,354 downwards.
TTTACAGCCATAGCTTTATAAAATGAAGATTCTTGAAACACTCCACTGTCAGATGACTTTCCTTTGGCACCACAATTCGCATATATAAAATTATATTCAGCATCTACAATAGCCAAGAGCACTATGCTAAATTGATCTTTATAGTTGAAAAAATCACTGCCGGAATTCGGAGGTGCCTGAATCAAAACGTGCTTCCCGTCTATAGCTCCTATACAATGCGGGAAGTTCCATAATATTTCGTAATTATGTGCTTTTTTCTTCCAGTCATTTGCAGTGGTTGGGACCTGAAAAAGAAATTATGATTTACTTTTTTATTTCAGACACAGTGCCAGGACAACACCAATGACGAATTCCCTGATTCACCCAACACAGGGAGTACTGACGATACCGTCCCATCTGTGGAGACACCTACAACGTCCAAGCATTCGAAAAAAAGAAAGACTCCACACGAAGAGAGATTAGAAGAGGCCTTCGAAGTGATGCGCAGCGCAAAAAATAAAATGCTGGAAGTAACCCAGGACGAATTCGCAGTATATGGACAGTATGTGGGGTCAGAATTACGCGAGATGAAAGATGAACACTCGATACTCATGGCAAAATACTATATCAATAATATATTACTTGATATGCGCATGGGGAAATACCGAAATATGGCATCATCAAGTATTAGCAACAGTCTGAATATGACAGATATTACGGAGTCTGATATAAACATACCGTAAGGGAAAAAAAAAGTTCAAAGGTTAATATTGTTTTTGTTTATATTGTAATATTGTGACTTAATTGTAATAAATCTCAATAACTTATAATCTTTCATTCGTGTTCAAAATTGGGGCGATACCAAGATGCGCTAATGAGTTCTTTCCATTGTGGCAACTAGGAAAATTCTTAATTGGGGAAGTTGCCTGAGGCGTGTTTCACTGCCCCACACTCCAAACTGGACGTATAAATATATTTTGGAATGTGTCAAACTGTGCTGATCTTCACTATCTACTCTTGTTATCTCAAATACGTTTTCGATACTACTCATTAGCAACTTTTGGTATTATTCCAGATTCCTGGATTTCTTTACCCTTGCACATGATAAAGATAAAAGGTGCCGTCATTTTCTTTGTGTTTCTCAGTTACTATTCAGATCTGCACATTTTAATTTTTATATTGTACTTCGTAAACATGCGAGTTATATCCTGCACTATGGGCTTTTAAACGATATAGTAGGGACCAAATTCACATTGGTTGCGAAAATATTAACGTTGGTTTTTAAAATTAATTATACTCGAAGTTCAACATGGGTTGGACATATTTAGAGTACGGTATATCCTTGAAGTTAGTGCCGCTCCACGGATACCCACTGGCAAGCAAAGGGAGCGGTCTGTGTTCGATTTTTCAGCCCCTTACAAGTGCTTGTCACCCGGCAGGAGGGCTTTTTTTTAATGATAGTTGTGGTCATTAGGCGTAGGTTGTATTTTAAGTAGCCAGTCCCTAAGACAAATCCTTGCTACAATGTTGCCAATAATACCTTTTATATATTTTATTTTATTTATTTAATTTTATTTCAGTTACTTTATTTTATTTTATTATAAATATGCATTCTGCTACAAAACAAGATGCATTCGTAAATTAATTCCTTGTTGGAACACCTCCACTTTTGGCCGCGTTGTGACAACATCTATAGTTTCCTATAACTCGCAATGCTCCACTCCTTTTCCTATACTCATGTGTAAAGCCCTACGTGGATGCGGATATCCGTGGATAAACTTGCGGATATCCGCAAGAGGTTTCGCCGTGTGGATATAGTTTGCATGGCTGTGCGGATAGCGGATAAGCTGAGGATAATGTTTGGCGAAAATTTGAGGCTAATTTTTTGAATACAATCCAAACTTGTTTAATACCGTATCATTATTAGGAGTCGCCTCCGTAGCGTAGCGGTCAGCATGGTTAGCTGCCGCCCCGGAAGTCCTGGGTTCGATTCCCGGCTCTGCCACGAAATTTGAAAAGTGGTACGAGGACTGGAACGGGGTCTACTCAGCCTCGGGTGGCCCAAATGAGTAGAGGGGGTTCGATTCCCCCTCAGCCATCTTCGAAGTGGTTTTCCGAGGTTTCCCACCTCGACTGATGGCAGTCGCTCACATCCGGGAGGCGAGGAGGTTCGAATCCCCCCCCGGCAACCTTGAAGATGGTCTTCTGAGGTTTCCCATCTTCCTTCCAGGCAAATGCCGGGGTTGGTCCCTAACTATAGGCCACAGCCGCTACCTTCCAACTCCTCGTCCTTACATTCCAACTTCCCTCCCCAACGGTACTTGTAGCTCACCCATTGGGTGTCCGTCTCGAAGCAGCTACAAAAACTGGCGAGCCGAACATGTCCTCGGGCACTCCCGGCACTAAAAGCCATACGCTAAAAAAATCACGATACGCTGTTCACCGTACCTATATCGGAACGATGACCTAATCATGTATGTATGTAACTTTAAGAAAATAGATTCTGTACTCACCTTTACATACATCTTCAATGCATTGATCACTTCCTTACACACTTCTGGTACAATTCTACTGATGAGTTGCTTTGACACTCTAAAAGTATATGACAAAGAAGCATATGAATCTCCAGTTGACATGTATCTCAATGTAATAGCAAGTCTGATTGCAGGGCCAACAGCATTTCGAAAATTCATGTCTTGCTTGGCTATAGAAGGCCCGATCATTTGTAACAAAGTTTCAAAATCAGTTGTTGTCATTCGAGTAAAATTTACAAATGATCCGTCAGATATTCGAAGATCACTTAAAATATCTTCTCTTCTTTGTCTTTGTAGTAAGTAGTTCCGCACCCACCACCTTCTCTTTCTCTTACATTTCGATTCACTTAGAATAATGTACGAAGCGCTGATCAAGACAACCTCTTCGGGCGACATCTCTGCAACAACTGGCTAGTGTGTACGAGCGACATGACGCGCGGCTTTGTTCCAAGATGTTCCGTGCAACATGCCCCGGAACATGTCCCGCGACATGTTCCTCAACTTGTCCCCTAGTGGGTACGTGGCTTAAGTCGTGATCCAGGGGGATGTTGGGCGGGTTATGGTCAACAGAGGGGTACACTTCTATTACATTACCAATTTATTTTTCACAATTTGAATAGGTATTTTGGCTAATTTCAGTACTTTAGAAAATTTTATCGTACGATCGAGTCTCATTCAGTGCTCCCATTCTATCTTATTAAGGCTTAACATACAAAAACAAACCTCGCTTGTATTACAAACAGTAATTTTCGGCCACACAGAAGCCAATAGTTTTCCGCTTAGCTCGCTACGTATGGCCTATTTCGTTTATTTTGTGTACCATACATTGGCAACCTTGAAATGACAATGTATATAGAAAACTCAGACTCCATCATTGGTCCGTATTGACAATTATTATACACACTATTATTGTGTCAAAAATTCCTGTCATCAATACATGAATATGTCAACTGAGTGCAGTTGATTACATTCATGTATTGATAGAAGGGAATTTTTGTCACAAAAAATACAATTTATATGCCTGTGTGTCTCTTTCAGTAGCAGTTGAGCAATGACAATTGCCGTTGTTGAATGAACAAGAAATAACGGTAGAACTGCAGAATACCCTAGCCAATATGAACACCTCTGGTTTTTGTCACACATCAATAATCTTTGTAGCTCATGGAGGAAAGAGTAAGAGGAGATGCCCTGAGCTCGTATGAGTGAAGCCAAGCGCTGCAACCTAAGTGGGCGAAACCTTAACTCGTATTCGGTGTTCTGTGACTTTCATGAGGCATTGTGCATGGCTAAACCTTATTTTGGCCCTGGTTATTATCGCGCTCCGGTTATGCAACCATGGAAACGTAATAACAGTAGTGATAAGTTATTAAAAAAAAAAAACTTCAATTCTAAACTCAGCATGTGTAGGCCTACCCTATATACCAAAAAAATAAAAATCATTCCTCTGGAAATCCCAAATTATCAAACGGCTGTCGGTCAACAATTACGGTAGGCCTACGTAATTAATCAATTCGAGGCTAATCGTCAAGTTTCTACCCCCGACAAAGAAAATACCGTACGGTACCAAAACGTATAGGCTATACCGTATTTTTGTGCAAATATGCATCCTTTTTTATTGTTCTGTTTATTAACTTTGAGGTTCGTATTCTTGAATATCTAAATGTGTACGACCAATGAGTGAAAGTAGCTGTGCTCGAAATTAGGCCTACAATCTGATGAATGCCTCAACACAAACATAAAACTCAATTTGGAGTAAATACCGTAATTAGTTCGGCATCATTAATTCCCAAGATGTTCCTTCTTTGGTATAACTCGCATCTTCAGACACCTGTATTCAATTTAATCAGTGTTTCAGCGTATTATTACGTTTTGCCGCGTCTTCCTTACAAAACTAGCCTCGCAAAGGTGCTCTCATATTTATATTTAAATTGGCTTTTAAAACGATAACGCAGCTTATTTGTGCCAAGTACCGTGATGTACAGAGTGTATTCTGCCTATCCAAGAAAAAATCTTGACTTGTCATTGCAGTTTTATGTCACTAAAATCCATTACTAGTTGGAGTGGTTTATGGCATTAAGCATAGGGACAGCCATTTTCTTGCAACCAAAGTGGGCGAGCCGTTTGGCTTCAACAGCTTACGCTAGGTAGCGCAGCGAAGGCCATCTCCTTCCTTTCTTTCCTCCATGTTGTAGCTCAGCCCTAGCCAATATGAACACCTCTGGTTTTTGTCACACATCAATAATCTTTATCAAGGCCAATTATTGCTTTTTCACATAATTAGGTTACGTGTGTCGTATGGTGTATTTTATTGCTTTTCGACATAATTACAATATTACTTGTGTAGAGTGGTGCATTTTGTAACAGACATGTTGGCAACAGTGATAGGATGTGATATGACATCACTGTGTGCTCCTGAAACATGGCTGCCATCGTTGAAATAGCAAGAAATAAACACATTTTATTTACGTAATATTACAAATATGGACACAGAACGAGAGATAACATTCTCTATAATACATGAATTAGCCAAAATACCATATGAAACTATGAGAAATAAATCACGGAGCGATGTATTAATAGATGTTTCCTCCTCCGCGTCTGTGACTCACCCAGCCATCCCAAACAGGATCACGAATTATATAGTGAAAATTACAGCTGTGAGTACCATTGTTCAAATCAATCATCATCAAAACAGTATCATAACCGCACTGCCAATCTTGCTCTTACGGTACTATGTAAAACAAAGAAGCACCCAGTTCACCACTCTAATTAGGCTAGTGTATGCAATATTTCGCTTCTCTGTAATGATTTTCTTCTTTACACGGCTGAAATGAGTGTTTTTTGTTATCTGCTCTGTAATTACTATGCAGTATATCGCTCTGCTGTAATAAATGTGAATTTATTTTCCGCACAACTGTGGAATTGACAATGGTTACAGCCTAACGCGCCCAGATCAATAGTTTTAATTCCACCGTGCCCAGCTAGCTGTGCGTGGCCAAAGCCACACCTACACCCGACCTTCTAACCTTAGTTTTGCCCAACCCAATGGTTATTGACAATGGTTATAGCCAACACGCCCAGACCAATGGTTTTATTAACAGTGACCCGCTCTGCACGCGGCCTAGGTCGCTCCTATACCTAACCGGCACTTTTTCATTCATTCATTTGCAATTGGAGGTGTGTCCCCCGGTGGCAAATTAGATATACATAACAAATAACTGTACATACATACAGGAGCAGTTGAACGTGTGGGAAGGAATAGTGCGGGGATGTGGAATGAGGTTTAGCATGAGTGAGTGAGATGGTGATCGCAGCAGGGAGGGGGGAGGGAGCCGCAACGGGAATAGCGGTTGGTGGGGAACGGCTGAAGAGGGTGGAGAGTTTCGGGTGTCTGGGGGGCCTGATACAGGAGGGTGGAAGAAGCGATAGAGAGGTGAATGAGCGGGGGAGGCAGGCGGAGGCATTTCGGAGGAGTGTGAGAGGCGTGTTGTGGAGCGGGGACGTCCCTCAGAACAGCGGAAGGATCATGTATCGGACGTGCTGTGTCCCTGTCCTGACGTGTGCCTCGGAGACCTGGGTTGTGAGGGGAGGGGAGAGGAGCGGAATGCAGGCCAGTGAGATGGGGTTCTTGAGAGGCAGTGTTGGGGCTGCAAAGAGGGACAGAGTGGGAAATGGGGGGACCGGAGAGTTGATGAGGGAGGAACCATTACGGGATGGTGTGGGGAAGTCTGGACTTGGATGGTATGGACATGTAAAACGAATGGAGGAGAAGAGGATACCCAGGAGGATACACGAGACGAAGTGGGAAGGAAAGAGACCGAGAGACGGGTGGCTGAGGGGGGTGGGGGAGGACGTGGGGGGGAGGGGAGAGGACTGGACGGGGGTGGGGGCTGGGGGGTGGTGGGAGGACGGAGGACGTTGGAGAGGCTTGTGTTCGAAACAGACCCGGCCAGTGGCTGGAAACTGTGCAAGATGATGATGAACTGTACATAACAATTCACTTACAATTAAACTGGAGTATTTACACAAATAGTCAGTCTTTCCTTAAACACACCTATATGTTTGGGAAAAGGCTCTAAGACTGTGGCAGGTAGAGAGTTCCAATTATCAATGGCACGGTTTACGAAAGAATATTTACCATAATTTGTTCGCTGTGGTCGGCCCTTAACTTTGAAAGGATGATCGCTCCTACCCATGTAAGTGGGCTTTCCCATACGTTTGCTAAGCTCACCCCATGCTGGTTGATTTGTATACGTGTTGTACATAGCGCAGAGTCTAGATTTCATCCTCCTAGCCTCAAGTGATTCCCACCCAAGTTTCTTTAACATACGGCTCACACTGCTCCTGGGATTAAAGTCACTGAGCACAAATCTAGCGGCCTTTCTTTGTACCATTTCCAACTCATTTATGAGCCCTACTTGATATGGATCCCAAACCGCCGAGGCGTATTCCAGAATAGGTCTTACAAGAGACAAATATCCTAATTCTTTAGCAGAGGTACTACATCCATTTAATACCCTAATTACAAAGTGCAGGGCTTTGTAAGCTTTAGAAACTACACATCCTATATGACTACTCCATTTCATATCATTTCTTACGTGAACGCCCAAATATTTGCAAGAATCTTCTTCTACAAGTATTTCCGAGCCAATGTTATATTAAAAATCTTGCCTTCGCACTTTCCCTATTTTTATTAGACTACATTTTCTTGTATTTATTTTCATTTTATTTTCAATCGCTCACTTATAGACCAGGTTCAGGTCATCTTGAAGTACTGCATTGTCTTGTGAGTCATGTATCTTTCGATATATTACACAATCATCCGCAAACAATCGACAGTCACTGCGAATCCCATTTGGTAAGCCATTTATAAACTTATGGAGTTTAGGTGAGCGGCTTCTGTGGCGTAGTTGGTAGCATGCTGAGCTTCTATGCCCAAGATAGCGGGTTCAAACCCGGCCAAAGCCGCCGGATTTTTTAAGAGCGTTAAAAATCCCTTAATATGCCTTCCTTCGGAGGGGAAGTAAAGTCGGCGGTCCCATGTCATAGATTTATGGCATGTTAAAAAACCTTCCACTAATTACACCTGTGTGAAGCAAAATTGTATAGGTTAAGAATGTAAACAACGCTATTAGGTTCCTACGTTCGTTGCCAAGAGCCGACTGTGGTGGCGCCTAGCTCAGTTCTGAACTAGGCCTAGTAGTCGTTGACGGAGTTTGGCGGCAAAAGTAGGAACTATTTGAAAAATTCAAAGTTGCAATCCTTACTTGAATATTTAAAAACAGATACACACACTAATACAGTCATCACAATTAACACCGGTTATCAGACAGATTCTACACACACCCAAAGTACATGGGGCTACATGACCGCGTTGTCGCAGCCCCTAAACTGAGGAGCCAACCAATAAACCGGAGTTTAGGTGGTACAGATATTTTTTCTCGAAATGTGATTATTTCCATCAATGATGGGTAAATCAAGGGTGCTGATCACGAATATACTATTAGCGTTCCACCCGCATCTAATGCCCTTCAGGGACGAGGGTTCGATTCCCCTCGTAGGTACTAAGTCATTAATCTAAATTTGTGGCGTGTAACCCGTAAAGTTACGGTATTGTGTTCATAAAACTAGTATGGAGAAGTTTCCTACATGGGCTGTGCGAAAAGTTCAATTTGTGCTGAATGACCCGGACTATCTACACAATACCGTTCCGATCCGGGACAAAGATCGCGAATTCAATTACAGTATTCCACTTAGTACTTGGGAGGGGAATGGAACTCTGACATTCAAGCGCGCTACGGATGACCTTTCGCATATCCGAAGTAAGGAACGTTTTCATACAATTTATATAGACACAATGCCATACAGATCCGGGTTACACGTAAGCAAATTCGAATTTATGACACCTGGGAGGGGAATCGAATCCTCGTCCCTCAAGGGCGTTAGGTGCGGGTAATAATAATATCGTATGGCCTCGGGTGCCGGGTGCAAGCTTTGTTAATTGACACCCAGAGGGCAGCTTGCATGTCGAAATTCGTCATTCCTTTCAACGCTATGAAAGTCAAGGAGGTTAGATACCTAAGCTCCTTGACACTACAGCGCTTTCTAGTAGAGAATGAGGAACATTGTGTTGGCGGAATATCCCGAGATTAATTTTGCCATTGAACATGGCCTACTGAATTCAAATGGGTTCTTTAACATGCCAACAACGTTTGACATCCATGTCGTGATTTTTGTCACCTTTCAAAAATCACTTACCATGGCCAGGAGCGAACCTGCAATCTTGGGGTTTGTAATCGGACACGTTAACCACTCACCCACCGTGGTGCAAAACTAATAGTATATTCATGATCAGCACCCTCGATTTACCCATAATGGATGTAAAAAAAAATAATTATATTTTGTTTTGTCCAATCCAATGGTTTTTGACAATGGTTATAGCCTACGACTACCCCCAATTTGCGTGACAAAAACCAGGGGTGTTTATATTAGTAAACGAACCATTATTGGTCTAGGTGAAAACCATTGGTCTGGAACCAATAATGTTGGCATTACTAAAAAAATGCAATAACACCCTCTAGCGATAAAATATTCTCAACTCCTGTATCTTAGTAACATTAGCCATTTCTATAGTAAATTTTGCGGATTTTCATGGCGGCGGACACTGCAAGAGTTCCAAAATTATGGCTGGGTCTGCCATTATGTACCTGATTTAGCGTCAAGTATAGCCTAGTATTTCCAACCCCACGCATTCGGTCCTATTTCATATCCAGTATTGTAAAACAAAAGAGTGCCATCAAGTTAATGTGAAAGTGTGCCAAGTTTCAGTCTTAAGTTAGACATGGATTGAGCAAGTTGCGAGTTAATCTCCAATTTCAATAAAGAATATTATAACACATCAATAACTTTCATCCAAACCAATAGTTTTATCTCGCCCAATATTTTAATCCAGACCAATGGTGTTTGCCTATACTCTGATTTACAAAAGATGCTCGGTGAAAGCTGTCATTCGCTTGATGGGCGAGGTGAGGAGAGGAGACGAGAGAGGTAACGGTCTCCATGGCAACAGTGAGCAATGTTACAATGTCTGCCGGCACAGCAGTAAGCACATGGTTTGACTCAGTGTGTCTTCACTCTTCAAGGTTATTAGACCGCCAGTATTTGTGTCTTCCTGCAAGCCTCTTGGAATGTTATGAGTCATATCTGCTTCAGAGGCACCGCAGCATTTCCCCACGTGCTAGCTTTGACAGCTGTCAGCGAGCTTTATTGGTAATTCAGAGTATAGTCCAATATCAATAATTGTTGGGTAGTGTGTTAGCCAATATAAACACCCCCGGGTTTTGTAACGCACAGTGGGGGTAGATACGCATCTATACTTTTATAACAGGTAGAAAGGTATGTGATTCATATTTCAATAATCTGCCAGGTACAAGTGTAAAAGCCGAATTCTGGTCAATGTATGTTGTTTTATTAGATGGAATATTACCTACGGATGGGAGGCGTGACCAATATAAGGAAAATGATGACAAACTGGTTGATTGGGCAAAAAAAAAGAAAGCATATTTATCATTTTGTCAGAATGACAAAAATAAGACAAGCAGTAGGCCTAGTACTTACTGAAAGTTACGACTGTATAATACTGTAGGCCTTATTACTAACGAGTGCGAATGAATAACTTATGAGTATACTGAAAGTACATATCTAATACTATTTAAATGAACATTACTTACCATGACAGTCCCATTATCAAATATGTTAAAGGCAGGTATTCTGCTAGGAGCGACTCCTCCAGGAGATGTTACTTCTGTTGGAGTGGAGGAGGGCCGACGAAAGAAAGATGTAATGAAGTAAATAACGAGTGCTCGTATGATTAGGGATTTAGTGATGGCGAAAAATGACTCCAATTTTGTTGGTTGATATCTCTGTCTTTCTCTGTCCACGTCCGAAACAACCTGAAAAAGAAATGGACTTGTTACAACCTCCTACAAGTTTCCGCCTCTTGTTCTTCGTTTTCACAAATACAAAACAGTCGTTCAGCTGCATCCACAGGAGTACCATTCCAAATAAACACACGTAACATAAAATTATACACAGGCAAGTTTCTTTCAAAGGATTAATCTCGTGACTTGCATTACATCAACCCCATGTTCTCAGAACTAATGGCATGAACGAAACCAATACAATAAAATAACACATTACACAAACAATCTGCAGTCAAAATACTTCTATCCTCAAGCTACTCACATTATTTTCACCATCCTGATCTGTTGATACAATTTCTCCATTACGTTCCGTTGAATTACTCTGTTCTTCACACTGAGGCTCGTTTTCACCTCTCCTGTCGTCGGCCATGATTGCAAGACTAAATGAGACTGAAGAGATCAGTGAAGGACTCTCATGCCACGAAAAAAGATTAAGTTATTATTTGGCGAAACCTTAAATAAATTAAAAATCTAAAATCATTATGTTGTTTCTGAATATGCCTCATTTTAGCTGAAATGAACTAGATGTACACATATAGAATTTGAAAATTTCAAATAGTAATCTCGTTATCAGAGTCTAAAAATGGCCGACTCAGCGCTAGTCAACAATGTCGCTTAGCTGCGACATGGCGGGGTTTCGAGAAGTATATCGGCGACATTTCCCGCTGCAGGATATTCCATCAGTGGTGAAGTTATTCAAGCGACAATTGGAAAGTTCGGGCGAACCAGATTTAGCTCTGTTGTCGATCGTTGTTGGAGCCATAGAAAATTCCTTGACATGCAAAGGCACCTTAACTGTACAGAAGGAATCGGACACGTTTGGTGAACCCAAGCTGCCTGCGGTTGAATATCACATTACTGAAGCTTTGTATTCAAAATTTCACGCTATAATTAAAGGTGCTGTTGATTTGTCACTATACGATAACAGTAAATATGCCACGAGAGAGCTCGTTAAGAAGGTCTCCGACGTCATTTGGAATTCACTTTCAAGAAGTTATTATAAAGACAGGGCTCATTTGCAGAGTCTGTATAGCTATCTAACAGGTGAGTTTAAGTATGTTTAACACGTAGTTTAACCGCAAATTGTTTCGGGTATTATGTATATGTTCTGCATCACTCTAACCAACGTATTTTATAAATTTCCTCGTTGCCATTTGAGAATCTGGAGACTATGCCTATATCTGCTGATAACTATTGTCCTGCTGTTAATTCATTAAGATTAGTTTTTACTGGTGGCGTCATGTAACATTGTGCAATGTGTTGGTTGTCTGTTGGCCTTGTACGATTTCAGGAATGTCTGTCTTCTGATTTTAAGTAGTTTTTAGTCGTATGACCAATGAAGGAGATGTAAACAATAATCTTTTTTTTTTTTTTGGTGCAATTTACAGGAAACAAGTTGGATTGTTTTGGAGTAGCATTTGCTGTAGTTGCTGGCTGTCAGGTGCTAGGATTTCGGGATGTTCACCTGGCCCTGTCAGAAGACCATGCGTGGGTTGTATTTGGAGAAGGTGGCAAAGAATCTGCAGAAGTTACATGGCATGGTGAGTATTAAAGCTTGGTAACTTAAATTACGATTCTGAGCTCCTGGCACTATTGGCACTAGTTCCATGTGTGGGATGCGAGCACATGTAGGGTGGGTGGGGGAGAGAGTTGGGAACATTATTGTGAATGTAAGTGGAACATGGATTATACACTTGCAGCAGACGTGAATGTGACTTTTACATAACCCTGTGTCCTTGTTCATGTTCTGGGCGATATTATGAACCCTGGTCACTACTGAACCTCATATGTGCTCAAATTTGTAAATATGTGTTTTGTTTCTTACTTTTCTAAAAACCGGGTGCCATATTTCGACAGCGCTTTCATCTCGTTCAACTGTCAACAAGGTGCACTCTATCGGGACGCAGCGAGACCCACACATTGTTGCCAACATGTGAGATACAAAATCACTGTTGATAAAAAGAAGTGATACAAAACCACTGTTGATCAAAAAAATATTCATTATGAGGTGTCAGGCTGCAACCATTGTCAAAACTAATGGATCTGGGCGCGTTAGGCTGTAAGCATTGTCAAAAATCATTGGATTGGACAAAACGAAGGTTAGAAGGTCGGGGGCAGGTGCGGCCTTCGGTCGCGCGCAGCTGGCGGGACATGGTTGACTCAAAACCATTGATCTGAACCTCTTTGGATCATCGTAGAACCGCCGATTGAAATTGCAGATTGTTAAGAGGTAATTTCCACATTCCATGTTCAATAAACAATTCAATTGGGCGCACTGTCCATGAATTGAGTGGTGCGCACTACTGTAGTGACTGAATTGGGCGCTTCTTTGTTTTTCATAGTACCTTAAGCGCGAGGTTGGCAGTACTGTCATGGTACTGTTTTGTTAACGATCGATGAGAACAATGGTGCTGACAGCTGTAATTTTCGCTATAGCCTATTAGTTATGTGCTGTACCTAATTGGGATGGCTGGGTGGGTCACAGACATCAGAGGGGGCAATATCATTTATTGTTCACTTTAGACCATCCTCCCTTTTCATCACTTTTAACACCTTAGCTTATTGAAAATATATCATTTATGATATGCATACCTTTCGGGGAGTTGTTGGGAGTCGTTTCACAATCTCTTCATACTCGATAGCCACTGCTGCACCACAATAATTATTTCACGGAAAGAATGCAATTTTTCGTCACTTTCTTCACTTACGGACGCCATCTTTGACAGTCATGTGACACCCGAAAGTCGATCATGTGACTACGTTACCAACTTGAATAAAGAAATTCACCACACGCCTTCGCTACTAAGTTAGGCACTGTCTTGTGGAAAATTACTGCTAGTACTACAAGCAAGGGGGGTCTGGGGCGTAAGCCCCAGGTTAGGTCTGTTTTTGTATGTAAAACATTAATAACATACAATTTATGTCCGCTACTAGGTTAGGTACTGCCTGGTCGAAAATTAATGCTAATACCACAAGCAAGGGGGTCTGGGGCGTAAGCCCCAGGTTAGGTCTGTTTTTGTATGTAAAACATTATAAATACATAAACAAACACTGTAATTGAGATCACTTTTGACTGAGTATAGTGATTTCATAAATCATGTGCGAAATGGTACCCAACGCGTGGGGTTGGCATTACTGACTCATTGAGAAAGATGGAGGCCAGAACTTCGATTTCAACTATATAAGTCGTGTCACAATTTGGGCGGGTTGGTGGGTCTATGACAGCGGAGCAGTGAACATCTAATATTCAATCCTCTCCTGATATCCTCCCGACTATTAAATTAGGTAATTTCAGTTTTTAAAATATTTATACAAAGGATGGTCTAAAGTGAACCGCTACCGCAATATCTACTAAAACATCGGTTGGCGGTGCAGTTGACTCAATCCTTTGTATAAAAAGTTTTAAAAACTGAAATGACCTGAATTACCGTATTTGCTCGCGTATATCTCGCACTTTTTTGACCGAAAATATGTGTGAAAATTTTCAGTGCGAGATATACGCGGGGAATTGCCGTATTCCCGAAAAAACACAAAATTTGCGATGTAACAGTAGGCCTACTTGCGCAACTGTTGTGGCGTGCTAATCGCTAATTCGAACCTGTCTCAAGGCGGCGAATTGAACCAACTGCGGCCGAAGACGCGGCGAACGATGTACAGGGTGCTAACACTCACGCTGCGCCGTATGCTTGCACGTGGCCGAGCTCTGATGCGACGCAATGCGTAAAGACGAAATCATTGAGATTCGAGAAGACTGACCTGCGTTTCTCTGCAATGTATCAGTAGGCCTACTTGCGCAACTTACGTGGTGCATTAATCGCTAATTCGAACGTGTCTCAAGGCGGCGAATTTAGCCAACCGCGACTGAAGACTAACAATGTACAGCGTGCTAACACTCGCGCTGCGCCGTATGCTTGCACGCGGCGCCTCGATCCCTAATCGTTTCGTATCGAAGTTCGAATCAACTCGTTGTTGCTCGCTCTTCCTGTTAGTAACGCTTCGGGTAAGTTCCTGGACAATGACGACTGTTGTGGCGCACTAAATCGAGGGTGTTTCTACCTCAAGGTTATTACGGTCATTTATATGATGGCGTCAGTAATGAATGCGAGATATATGCGAGTACTTTTTTCCCCCTGAAATTTCAAATAAAAAAATGGGGTGCGAGATATACGCGGGGGCGAGATATACGCGAGCAAATACGGGAGAATATCTGGAGAAGATTTAATATTAGATGTTTGCTGCTCCGCTGTCATAGACCCACCATCCCTCCCTAATAGCAGCACGACTTAAATAGTTGAAATCGAAGCTCTGACCTCCATCTTTCTCACTGAGTCAGTAATGCCAACCCCTCGCATTCGGTACTATATCGCATCCGGCAGACCATTATTTTCGTCCAGACCAATGGTGGTAGGGTAGGGCCTCGTTAGCTAACAGATAACACCACTGTTTTTTGTCACACACAGTGGGGGTAGTCACGCATCAAAAATCTTTATCCAGGCCAATGGTTTTTCCTTTTATTTCATTATTCATGTTGGTAACGTGTCATGTGGGTATGACATAGTGTCAACCGTCGATGTAAAATGGTGACGATGTTCAAATGAACACGACCAAAAATGCTTACTTTACGTCATCATCATCTTGAGCAGTTTCCAACCGCTGGTTTACTTTACGTAAAAAGTAATATTTCTGGTGTAGGCTGTGGGAATTCAAACAATTGAACTTGCTAGGACTCCCAGAAAGGTACAGAGAGTTTAGTTTGTATGTAACGGAGACTTTCGCTTGCCCGCTCGCCCATAGCGCGAGCCTGTCTCCCGCCACGCACTTTGCCGTTATGCGGCGCCCGCACGGCACTGAGTCATTGAGTGTAGGAATTTGTACTTACCTAGTTCACAGCTGGTGCTGAAAATGTTCGCCATTCACTGCTACACATCGCTGGCACCTTTTTATGAAACTGGCATTTACTCTCTGAAGTTCCTCAGCACCGATTGACTGTATTTAATAATATATTTATTATAGCCAATGGGCAAAGCAAACAAAATAAGAAATATAACTACATAACTATACTAGAGCCATCCTAACTTCCGACTTGAAGTTTCAGTGATACGTCACAACTACTCTCTAACCAGCCAATCACAGGCAGCCATTCAAATGGATATATCAATATCATACCTGCCAACTTTTACGGTTTATCCGTAAAATTTACGGAAATTGCAGCATTTTACGGTTTTACGGATGAACGGTGTCATTTTACGATTTCGCGGACAAAAATTTGAAAAGATAATTTACATTCGATAATACCGCACACTTCCGTACAATCGATTGTTTGCGTGGGTCGAAGGCAAGTCCACGATAGTCGATAACTCGTTCTTTGATATGATTCGTACTTTTAACCGTGTGATGTTTGTGTCTTCATTGTAATTGAATTTGAAGCCGGGATAACCGTTCTTCCATGTGAATCTTAGGTGTCGACAGGCTCTGCTTCGCATATTCTTTGTTCCGCTCCGTTCGCTCGTTGCGATTTAAACCATATTCTTTGACCACGTGAGTTGTTCATTGTTCGCGAAGTTGGCGTTCCTTGAATGTTTTCGTCTTTTAAGGTTATGGCATATTTTAATGAAGCGTTCGAGTTTTTGTGCTATAACTTCGTGCTTCGCAGTTTCCTGTATTCCTTGGACTAATTACATTCGTTCCACGTGTGTGTTTGTTTTTTATTTCTACCATGTGCATATTCTTTCTTCACGTTGACAGTGACGTAATTAGGGCCGAGTGTCTGTTTACTTCCTTTTTGGTGGAACACAATGTGCCCTTAAGTGCGGCTGATCATGCTGATGCTTTATTTAAGATGTTTCCGACATCAGAAGTTGCAAAGAAATATAGTTGTGGTCGCACGAAAACGACATGCTTTGTAAATAAAATGGCAAAAAATGCATCATCTGAAGTTGTTAAGTGCCTTCAGAACGGACCGGATACAGATAAATCCCTTTTCTTTCCATCAGTGAGAAACTACTTTTGTACTGCCTGTGACTACATCATCAACAAGTTTCCACTCAAGGATGAAGTGTTAAAGAATGCTCAAGTTGCTAGGTTAGACAAAATTGAAGATGCACAGTTTTCTTCCATTCGTTTTTTCTTGGAAAAGTTTCCTATCATGTTATGCAAGGAAGAGAATGAAACTACAGATGAGGTGGTGAATGACCTTCAGAGGCAGTTCACAGCTCTTCAGGTAGATGACACTTCGGCTGCACATCAAGATGCTGCAAGTGATTCCAATTGGGCACAAATATCAAGAATTCGTGGAGCCGATAGACTTCTTAAGTATAACCGAATTTCTAGAGTAATGCTCTCTGTTCTCACCATACCCCATAGCAATGCAGAATGTAAACGTGTTTTTAGCCTTGTGAAGAAAAATAGAACACAGTTCAGGTCATCCATGTCCAATGAATCTCTGGAGTCTATTTCTATTTTGAAGACCAGGAGTTCTGGTCGCTGTTATGACAAAACATTTTCTCATGACTTTTTGCAGGAAGCTAAAAAAGACCACAACCATGACTTTAAAGTCGAACTAGCATGTGATTTGCAGTGTGTATTATATTATTTCTTGCCTGTGTTACGTTAAACAAGTTTTATTGTGTAAAGCCTTTTTCAATTATCGTATATCAGCTTAATCTATCAAGGAAGTCCTGTTATGTGTGCTCCAAACCAATATTCACCACGCCTGCTGCTGATTAACATGGATTTCTTCTGGATTGTTATGTTCATCTACAAATTATGTAAGTAGATATGATTTCATTGAAGTATCCTGTTTAAAGCATGAATTATTGTATTTTGTAGCCCAGAAGTATTATTATTTTCGTCAAGCCGGGGGTATATCGAAAATCGTTCTATTTTTTGTCGCGCGTGAGTTTTACTGATAGCCCTTTTCAAAAGTTGGCAGGTATGCAATATAAATCGGGTTTCGCTGACGATGTTGCCAGCTAACTTCTTGCGCTCACATGTTGTTGTCAGCTGTTTGCACTGTGCTCTGTTAGTTTAATTGGCGGTCTTTGTGTTTTCTCGTATTTCTCGTATATTTTTCTTTTGACAATATTCTAACTGTTGTTATTTAATAGCTTAGTATTTGTTTGTCGTTTGACATAGTGTAGTATAATTACGTGTAGTTGTAGGTTAGCTTTAGGTTAGTGAGTGTTTGTGTTATTTCTGTCGTGCGTGTGTGCAATAGTGTCATGCCGGGGTCTAGCACGCAAAAGCCAAGCGTCAAGAGAGGAAAGGCCTTAGGACAAGGGACTCCAATAAGGAGTCAAACCCGGGAAATTATTAGTAATGTGCGAGAGTACTTTGAGAGGGAGAAGACAACGGGGGAAACTCTATTACCTGTTGCTCAGGCAGTACAGAGAACAGCTGATGCGACTAAGGTTCATAGAAGCACAGTAATAGGAATTGGGAAAGAGAAATTCCATGCGGAGGAACAGGCAGCCGGACCATCTAAACTAGAAACGCCAGGCAAGAAGAGAAATAGGCCTAAAACAGTGACTGATTTGGATGCTTTCCAACAAGACGCTATTCACCGTCATATTTATGCTTATTACCGCAGAAAAGAGCATCCGACAATTGAGAAATTACTCCGTTCTCTTGACAATAGCGATCTTTTTCGCGGAGGGAAATCTTCTCTGAAAATGTAGTGAAGGATCTGGGATTCCGATATAAAAAGGTTAACGGGCGGAGAATACTAATGGAAAGAAGTGATATTGTAATGTGGCGGTGCAAATTTTTGAGGGAGATTATGCAAGAAAATTTTGATTCTATAGTGTGGCTGGATGAAACGTGGGTCAACGCCTCTCATTCCAGGGGAAAAGCCTGGACAGATGATTCCATGGATGGTACATTGGCAGTGCCTGTTGGGAAAGGGGGGAGAATAATTGTAATTCATGCTGGTACGTCACAAGGTTTCGTGCCGAATTCTCTTCATGTGTTCTGATCCAAGAAAACTGGTGATTATCATGAGGAGATGAACAGTACCACATTCCAGAAATGGTTTGAAGAATTGCTGAACAACTTGCCTGAGAAGAGCACAATTGTTATGGACAATGCCCCATATCATAGTGTCATTCACGACAAAGCTCCAACAATGGCAGCAAGAAAGAATGTGCTCATTGAGTGGCTGACGAGCCACAACATTCCTTTACGTGACGACATGAAGAAAGGGGAGCTCGTGAAACTGAACAAGCCACAGTTTCCAGTGTATGAGGTGGACGAAATTGCTAGGCGACACGGACATAAAGTTATCAGACTTCCCCCTTATCACTGCCATTTCAATGCCATCGAACTTATTTGGGCCCAGGTGAAAAATTACGTCGCAGTTAATAACAAACTCTTCACGATTTCAGAAGTAGAAAGACTTCTTTCACAGGCTGTGGACAATGTTAGGGCGGACGATTGGGAGAGAGTCGTGAGACACACGAAAGGAGTCATTAATGAAGCTTGGGAGAAGGAAGATATCATTGTTGAAGACGTGGAAAGATTTGTCATTTCTTTGGGGTCAAGTGATAGTGATAGTGATGGTGATAGTTCAACAGATGGCAATAGTGACTCCGAAATGAGTGGTGTATTCCCTTTATAGGCTCCGGACGTGAGGCGGCAATGGTGAGTAATTTATTTGTAACAATTTTGCTCTGCTTCATTATTAACCGCAGTATATGTGTAATTTCTGCTACTATGTACTTATTCACGAGTATGATGTTGTGTGTAAACATGTCTGTTCACATTACGAGTGTTTTGTTAAATTTGCGGCTATAATCATGTACGTCAGCTGATTCGCGTTAGTGAACTGGCAACACCGTATCGCCAGCCGGTGAACTGTCAAGTCGGAAGTAACGATGGCGGCACTATAGTCACAACAAATTTCCTTCAAGGACTTATTCCTCTTCATGCAAGTAAGAAGGTGATAACACTCACATGTTTTCTTGCAGAGTTGTCAGGTGTGTGAAACTTTAATGTGCGGCAAACACTATGGTGAAAACCATGTACCGCATATCGGGTAACAAGATGACGCAATTCGTAATTGGCAACTGACCACTCTCTGTTTATCATAGCGTCAGTAGAGTAAAAATCAACTCCAAATCTCTGCTTTCTTCTGATCATGCTCTCGCAATAGTTCTTGATATGAAGGCGTAGATGGCAGTGACAAGAATATGCGTAGGTCTTCCAAGAACATGGGTTCTCTGCACAATTCATATACCAGTCGAGACGGAGTCCATTTGGAGACGCATAGCACTCTGTTCAGAAACGTAGCCTTAAGCTTTTCGATGACTTTCAAATTTGATTTTGTAAGATGTGCCCAAATCAGATGATGGCCATAGGTAGTTATTGGTTGTACTTTCATCTGGAATAGTTCTAGTGCGGTGTTCTAGTTGCAGGTGTTGAATATCATTAATTGCCAGAATTGCTGCCGATAACCTCTCCTTTACATGTAAAGTGAAGGTAGTTCCATGAGGTTGAAATATTATGCCTAGCCTAAGTATTTAAATCTGTTTACTGCAACCAGTTCTTCTCCCTCGCATGTAATAATCTCAGACTCAGTGCGCTTCCCCCCTCGTTTGAATGTCATCATTACTGTTTTTTTCTTATTGATAGTCAATTCGTTTATTCGTGCTCAAGCTAGCAATTTGTCGAAGACTTCTTGAAATGCAACTCTAGAAACTGATGCCAGAACCTTATCATCAGCATAGATATAGATTTGAACTTCTTTTGTCATAATTGCTTGCATTACATCATGGGTAGCAATGTTGAACAATATAGGGCTCAAGGGATCCCCTTGTAATACACCAATTGTCTGTTCAATACCTGTAGATGTGGAGACAGAGTCGTCAGTATTTCAGCTGTAATTTAGTCTTTAAGCTCATTTATAGTGTGAGGGTTTCTCGCATAGGCTACACTCTATTTTTAAGCGTCCCCCACAAATAAAAGTCACATGGTGATAAGTCTGGGTTTCGTGGGGGCCACACGTTCCGACTTATAATCCTCGTACCGAAAATGCTACGCAATTCTGTCATGGATGCTTCGGCAGTGTGAGCAGTGGCAGAATCTTGTTGAAAGTAATTTGACAATCGCTCTCCGTAAGTCAGTTCGTCAAAAAATTGGTCAAGGATCACATTGAAGTACAAATTCCTATACTCAATGACTCAGTGCTGTGCAAGCACCGCATAACGGCAAAGTGCCCGGCGGGACACAGGCGCGCAACACGGGCGAGCGGGCAAGCGAGGGTCTCCGTTACATGCACGCTAAACTCTCTGTATTTTAATCATACTCGATATATTTACAATAAGCTATGTTGTTAAAAGTGATGAAAAGGGAGGATTGAGTAAACTGCACTTTTAATAAACATCGTTCACTCGCGCAGCCAGCGGCGTGTGGGCCAGGTACGCGGTGCGACTAAGCGCTCCTTAGCCTGGTGTATAACTTGAAGAGGGGGTTCATGCATTGTAGAGAATTTTATCGCGTGTTCTGCCCTCACTTACCGCTAATAGGCCTAGTGAAAGAGACAAGAACCTGCCTTTGACACTCACAACTTCGTTAATATGGATAATACACAATTTTTATACCTTCCCCCCACCCCATAATCTAGGGAACAATACCAATTGGAGTTGCTGTCCATTCTTACCCACTGAACGTCAGCCATGTTCCTCAAGTGAGGTCTCTTTGACTGTTTCTGAGACGAACACATTGATGTCATGTTAGTGTTGCCAACATGTAAAATTCAAAATACGCCATCACATGAGGTCGGTCATTTGCATGCCCATTTCCACTTTTCGTGACAAAAACCAGGGGTGCATGTATGACTAACGTGACCATGAGTAGAAAACCGCCTATACAATTAGTAGTCCTACCGTATGCATAGGGTTGGGTGGAGTAAACCAGCCTACATCATTTCCAGATCTATTTTGAATAGAGGTAATTCTTCGGGAGTGATGAACCAAGATTCTACACTTTCACTTAGCTAATATAGTCTATAGCAGGGACGGCTCCTGAATAAAATTCTAGGGTGAGCCAGATGATACTATTGTTGTTGCATATTAAATATTGTTTTGTATTTGGCATTTGTTGCCAATATTGCCATTATCATAATTCCACACAACACAAAATTTGTACAAAGTTTTAATAAATAGTTGATGCATTAAAAACTGTACCCACATGGCTCTTTATTAATACATATTTTCCACTCCTGTGCTTGGATGAAGCACATTTATTCATCAGCTTGGTTGATGAGGTCATAATTATTTAATTTCTAACTTTGTGTTCAGAGCTATAGAAGAAAATTGATTTGTTTAAAAATTCCACTTTCATTTTCCTATTTCGGCATACAATCGACATATTAAATAACTACGTACCGTGCCACGAATTAAAAAAAAAAAAACATTAAAAATTTCAGCTTCATCGACAGAACTAACACATTTGATTTGTACTGTACTTGGAATATCAGACAACTGAAAATGTATAATTATATGTTTGTCTTATGTCAGCAATCTGCGAGCAATAGCTGAATACCTGTTTAAGAGCGTGGGGTGAGGTGAACCCTTCTCCCGTAATCCTCTTTGACAGAGACAGAAGCAGGAAGCTTCAAAGCTACGCTATGGGCCCAATCTGCTGGCCCTTGAAGAGCAAGAAAATTCCCTTCATAGCACTGCAGAATTCGTGTGCAAGACAGTGCTATGTCCACTGTTTTCTCACCCGGCCCATGAAGCCATATACTTTACATGGGACTTGCTGTGGAGCGGCCCTTGCTGTGACGATACACCGTACGAGACTGTCAGGATGTTAAGCTAGGGATGAGTTATTTATAATGAATTTTCTTTAGAGATTCTAGAAGGGTAAAACACTTATTTTAAGTTGAGTATCTGTAATATAAAGTATCTTTAAAAGACATTAATTAAACTAATTATTTGCAATGCTGCCTAACGGCCTTGGGTAGGCAGGGCCCATTCGGCCCTTAATGACGCACCGTCCCTGGCCTACAGTATATGATTTTCATACCGTATTTGATATTCTGGAGTCATTACCAATTGAAATTACTGTCCATTATTACTACTGCACAGGCAGTATTTGCTAAATTACGTAAATATTGTATGTGACTTAAGTAATTATTTATTAAAACTCAGCAATTTATTGTTCATTCATTACAATTGCCGGCAAAATGTCATTGTTTGCCGCTGCTCAACTGCTACGCATTAGGTGTGTTCAATTGTTATCGAGACATCATTTCACTGTTGCCAATGTATGGTTCACAAAATTCACGACACAGGTCATGCATAGCGAAAAGATATTGGCTTACGAAGTGGAGCAAGATACTATTGGCTTCTGTCTGGCCGAAAATTTCAACGAAACGAATGAATCGCAGTATAAAACAAACACCACACGGTACTGTATGCGTGGGGTTGGCAACCTTTTATTTATGCTATAAATCACGCCCACATTGGCCGACACGACTGAAATTTCACTACCATATATAATTTGTGTTATAAAAGGGAGTTGGGGGGTGGGTTATAGACAGCGGAGGAGGAAACATGGCTCTCGTGTAGTATCCGTTGCCCGTTTCGAAAGTGCGCTCTGAAAATGGTTTGTAATTACTCCGCCTCGTTATTAAAGCCATTTCCCATTAACAAACACCGCGTAAACACTTCCAAAATAAGGCAATTGTCAACATCACCTTTCAAGTAATAAACTTATCAAAAAGCATGCCGCCATGTTTGCTGCCAACTTACTGATTGTACTACTAGGCAAAACCATTGGCATGGATAAAGATTATTGATGCGTGACTCCCCCTACTGTGGGTGACAAAAACCAGGGGTATTTATATTTGCCTAACGCGGCCCTGGGTCGCGCTACCTAACCTTTATTGGTCCAGGCGAAAACCATTGGTCTGGAAACAATAATTGTGGCACTCTGAAAAAATTCAGTAACAGCCTCTAGCGATAAAATATTCAACTCCTGTATATTAGTAAGATTGGCCATTTCTATAGAAAATTTTAAGGATTTCAATGGCGGCGGGCAACGTATACTACGCGAGTTCCGAAAACATCTATTATTATTATTATTATTTCATTACAGAAGGTATTTCGGCTAATTTGAGTAGTTTTGTACTTGGTTCATCTCTCCCGAAGTGTTACCGTTTACAAAAGGTATTCATGGATAATTTCAGTAGTTAAGAAAATTTTAACGTGGGTTATCGTCTCCTTCACTGTTACCCTCTATTCTTGCTTGGTAAGACCATCCCGCTCAAGCTTGGCCGCTGGTCCCCGGCCTATAGCCGGTTGTTACAGGTTGGCGCACTCGGTCGCCAGTCATATTCCCACGCTCCTCCTGCGGTAGATGCGTGAGTTCCGAGTTAATTGGATGTTTTATAAATCTACTGTGTACTTTATATCGTATTGTAGCCTATAGTGTTTTATTGTGATTGTGTATGGTGCTGTATTGCCGTATGTGAAATGTTTGTTACTTGAACGTGTATGTCAGCACAATACGTAGTCCTACATAAAGTGCAGGAAATCGTGCGCTAGAACAAGACAAAAGTTTCGAGTGAAATTTCCAGGGAGACCCATTTCTATAAATTGGACAATAAAACAAATGGCTAAAAGATTCAAACGTACAGATTCGGTAAACAATAAAAATAGATGTAAAGGTCGTTATTTCCTTACTGAAGCTAAATTAGAGAACATTGGTGAAAGATTGGAACACGCGTCACAAAAATCAATTAAGCGTTCAGCGCAGGGAACTGGGGTACCTCGTACTTCTGCCTGGAAGGTAACAAAATTATTAAAACTCAAACCATATAAGATCAGCGTAGTCCATAAATTACAACCGCTAGATCCTGCTAAGGGGGTGAATTTTTGCACTTGGGTTATAGAGAAGGTAGATTCAGGTAAAAATGTTTTTGAACGGGCATAGAATTTTAGACTCGATGCTTTTAAGAGGGCACAATCAACAATATGCATTATAGAGATGAAATCCTTGACACATTTTTTGATGAACTGACATGCAGAACGTTTTTCTGCATATTTTTGGTACGATTCTGCCACAGCTAATAAAGCTGATGCATCAATTGCTGAATTACGTCACGTGTTTGGTACAAGGATCATAAGTAAAGATCTGTGGCCCCCTCGAAACCCAGATTTAATGGCAAGTGATTTTTATTTTTGGGGAACGTTAAAAAATACGAGTTTATGGGAAGAACCCTCACACACTAGATGAACTTACAGGATATATAAGAGCTATAATTGCATCAATCGGTGCTGAAAAACTTCGTAGAGTTACCGGGAACTTCATAAGGAGATGGCGATATGTTTGGCAGTGGATGGGGAACATTTTCAGCATCTACTGTAAACACGATGAGTAAAAATGCATGATACTGATTTTAAGCACCGTATTTTGCTGTACATATGCGGGCGCGGTAGCCGGCAACTGAGCTGTCACTGGCGGCAGCGGGTGAGCATGAATGTCCTTGCCATGCAAATATAAAGACCCTGTAGTATAGAAGGCCTCACTCATGTCTTTTACAGTTGCACTCGTGGAATATATTAACCTTCTTAGTGCCAAGCCGTTTCCTGAAATACTGATTGTAAATTTCAATATATTCATGAGTCACATTCTTTTTAAAAGATTAGTTGGATTATTTTTGCTGTAATATACATAATACACCCTCAGAAAAGGAAATATACTTTAAAATTTCTTGTTTTTTTAAATTTTAAATCTTTTACAGAATTTACTTTAATTTGACATTTGTTTTTCAAGATAGGCCCTAGTCATCATCATCATCATCATCTTGTACAGTTTTCAGCCCCAGGCTGGGTCTGTTTGGAGCATAAGCCTCGCCACTTAGTTCTTTCTTCCCGCCACCTCTCCGCTGTCACTCTGGTCCAGTCCTCGCCTCGCTTCTTGACACATTCCTCCACTCCTTTCAGCCATCTATCTCTTGGTCTTCCCCTTGGTCGTTTCTTCTGCATCTGCATCTCATGTATCCTCTTGGGAATCTTCTTCTCATCCATTCTCTTTAAGTGTCCATACCACCTCAGTCTTGATGTCTCAATCCTACCTTGCAAGGGCTCCTCTTTCACCATTTCCCTGACCTTTTCATTCCTCACCCTGTCTCTTCTTGTTACTCCGATCCTACTTCGCAGGAACTTCATTTCACCTGCCTGTATTCTGCTTATGTCTCTTTTCTTCATTGTCCATGTTTCTGAAGCATAGGTCAGTATCGGGATATAGTAGCTTCTGTATAACACTTCCTTGCTTTTTTGTGGGACATCTTTATTCCACACTAAGCTCCTAATGCTTCTCAGAAATGCTTCTGCCTGTCTGCCACGTTCCGTAATCTCTTTGTCATTTCTCCCATTTTCCTCCACTATACTTCCCAAGTACTTGAGACTTTCCACCTTCTTCAGCTGTCCACCTCCAAGTGTTATCCCACTCATTGGTCTGTCCTTTTTCCTGGTCGTTAACAGGATCTCACATTTACTAATGTTGAACTTCCATCCGTACTCTCCCACTGTTTCTTCCCAAGCCTTCAGTTGCTCCTGAATTTCCTCCTCCTTGTTTCCCCAGACCATGAGATCATCTGCAAACACCATTGCTTTCATCTTATCTTCTCCTATCTTTCCTGCTATCCGTGTCATTACCTCGTCCATAACCACAATAAAGAGAAGGGGTGACAGCGCACTACCCTGTTTCAGGCCACTCATTTGTAACCAGTCTGTTCTTTCCCCTCCAACTTTCACACAACTCACACTTCCACAATACATCTCCTTCACTCTGCCTACAGTCTCTTTTTTCCACTCCCATGTTTTCCATTGCTTTCCAAACCTTCTCCCCACACACACTATCATAGGCCTTATAGGCCTTTTCGATGTCCAGGAAGGCCATCAACAGATCCTCTCCAAATTCGTAGTGGTGTTCCTGGCGCTGTCTCACTGAAAATATGAGATCCACTGTTGATCTCCCAGGTCTGAATCCATACTGCACCTCTCTCAATTTCTCTCCACTTTGGCTCGTATTCTACTTTCTAATATCTTTTCATATATCTTGGCACAGTGAGGTATGAGTGCGACTCCCAAAATAATTTCTGCACTCCTTTCTGCTTCCTGTCTTAAATATTGGGACAATTAATCCTATCTTCCAATCTTCTGGGGTCTTTTTCTCCTTCCATATCACCCTCATCACACGGTACAGTCACTGTTTCCCAACCTCCCCTGCTGCCTTCACCATTTCAACACTAACTTCATCCACACCTGGT
The DNA here is from genome assembly GCA_946902985.2 of Meconema thalassinum. Taxonomy (NCBI): domain Eukaryota; kingdom Metazoa; phylum Arthropoda; class Insecta; order Orthoptera; family Tettigoniidae; genus Meconema; species Meconema thalassinum. Next base: position 158,372,583 of record OX336399.1, on the reverse strand, counting down.
GCCCTTCCTCCTTTCATCTTGTCTATAGCCATTTCCAGTTCTCTCCAAGTCAGGTCCTTTTCCATTCCTGTGTTGTCTTCTCCATCTTCCAATACATTGTCTTCCTCCCTATGACCATTTGGATTCAGCAAATCCTCAAAGTACTCTTTCCACACTGTCTTGGGTGTCTCTTTGTTGTGTACCTCATTTCCGTTTTTGTCCATCATTACCACATCCTCTCGCAGACCTCTTCTCTTACTTTTGACCATCCCATAAAGTACTTTCTTATTTCCTCTGCTGTCTTCCTCCATCATCTCTGTCCACTTTACCATCCACTTCTTCCTCTCCTCTGCGACAATCTTGTTTGCTTCTTTCTTCTTTATCTTATAATCTTCCCTTGCCAGATCAGTTCTTTCCTGGAACCACAATCTGAAAGCCTTGTTCTTCCTTCCCACAGCTTCTTTTACTCTCTCATTCCACCATGGTGTCTCTTTACACCGCTTTCTGTTGCTTGTTCTTCCACATACTGCCACTGCAGCTTCCACCATTGTGTTTTTGAATTGCTTCCATTCCTCTTCCCCTGTTTTAGGATTGTCTGTTGGCATCCTTTCCCTTATTGTCTTCTGGAATTCTTCCTTGACTTCCTTTTCCTTGAGTTTCCATACTTTGATTCTCCTTTCCTGGTACTCTGTCCTCTTGCTATCCTTAACAACTCCCAGGTTCATTACAAGTATTCTGTGGTCGCTATCTAAGGCCTCTGATGGTATTACCCTTATATCTCTGACACTTCTCTTCATTTCCCAGTCGTACAGCATGTAATCTACCAAAGATTTCTTTGTTAAATCACTGCTGTACCACGTTACCTTGTGGCTTTCTTTCTTCCGGAACCAGGAGTTGCCTACCACTAAACCGTTTCTCTTGCAAAAATCCAGCAACTTTCTCCCTTCTTCATTCCTGCTACCCCATCCTTCTGCTCCCAATATATTTTCATATCCTCCTTCTGCTCCCAATACATTTTCATATCCTTGCCTTTCACTTCCTACATGTGCATTCAAATCTCCCATGACAATGATGCTCTGACCATTCAACTGCTGTTGTAGCTCCTCCTCAAAGTCTTCCTTCTCTTGAGCTGTACATCCAACTTGAGGGGCATATACCTGGACTATCTCCCGGCTTCTTCTTTAAAGTTCAGGCTAGGTTTCTGTGAAATATGTAGGCCTACCGTGTTACTGGAATACCATATTTGGAATCTTCATTCAGTTCTGAACTTAGAAACAGGTTAATATAGTTTTCATGCTCTTAACCATCTCAAAAATTTATTAATTATATTTTTTACTATCGATAATGCGTGTGACCTGAACATCCGGTGCACTCGGTCCGAAATAACACTTCCTCTTCAGGCAACTTGAACTTTCCAACAATATGTAATCTGTAGTGAATGAAAACAAAGCTATTACACTTTTCTCAGTGGGGATCAAATCGCTAGGCTAAGGAAGTGATGCACACGACCTATTACTTGCCAATAATGATGTATGGAGCAGAAACTTGGCCGATGACGAGGAGAGATGAAAGTACAATACAGGCAGCCGAAATTAAATTCCTGAGGAGTATGATACAGAAGACTACGGGAGAGAGTGAGAAATGAAGACCTTCGAAAGGAAGTGAGTGTACAGAAGCTGTATGATCAGCTGGAGCTGAACAGATTGAGATGGTTTGGACATGTGAAAAGGATGAATGGTGAATGAATGCCGAAACAAGTGATGAGATGGATGACTGGAAAGAGAGCTTGAGGAAGATATAGAGCAGGGCCATCCAGTCATTGCGCTCTCAGGCCGCGCTCGGGGAGCACTGGGCAGTCAGACTAGCGCTCCTTCCCCTACCGCCACTACGCTGTGGCAGAGAGGAGACCTGAGATAGACGATGTTCCGACTGCGCTGACAAGATACGTACGTACAGTCGTGCGGTCGACATTTTTGTGGGATTGTTGACATCATATTGATAGGGCTGTTTTGCCATAAAAAATATACCTCACATAGGCCTACAGGGTGAGATTTTTTCTAATTTCCCAACTAGCTTCATAGGACGAACACATGCCGCCGCGTCCATTAGGCACTCTTTGATTAAATTCCCTTCCGCGAAGGGTTTCCCAGCTTTGGCAATTCACATCGAACATTTTTAGCTTGCTCGTAAATTGGGTCCACCAACTTCACTCTCCTCTATCTCCTGTTGGACAGTAATACGGCAAGTAACAATTTTAGTGTTCTTAAGTTAATTAAGTCGTTTTTTTGTAAACAAGCATTTTAAAATTAAAACTATAATACTTACAGAAAAGTGCTGCCTGAAATTTTCTTTCAATTCTTCCAACTTCGATTGGCGAGTGGCATCTGTCAAATCACCCTAATCATCCCTGTAGTTGGCACTGCAGTGCCGTTCCAAATTGTGTTTCTTTAAACACATTAAATCTCGGTGGCACACTTAAACATTTGGCATGCCCTTTATAAGACATGTTAACGTTAGTTATATGCCCTTTATAAGCTGTACAGAAAAATGAAATTTCCTATTCTGCTTTAAGGGCTGCTGCTTCACCACTCCTTTTTTTAATATGATGTTCAGTCATGACCACTGCAAAACTGAGTTACTTACACGCTGTCAATAAAGCTCATTGGACTGTACGCGCTCAGCCAAGCTCCTCGTACCCCTAAGGAAACTACCTTCCACGAAAGCGCTCGGAGCACTGGCTGAGAGCGCGGCCGGCTCGCTGTGTGGATGGCCCTGATCTAGAGTAAGGTGGATGGATTTGGTGAAGGACAGTGTGAGAGAACGGAACCTGGAGTGGAGTTCAGTGGTTGAGGAGGGATGGTGGACAGAGTAAAGTGGAGAGGTGCTCCGACCCGGCCCAGGCTAGAAAATGGCAATTGATGATGACTAATGACTAATTCAAAGCTCTCTATATCCCCTCTCAATTACGCTGCAGCACATGGACATGCCTGCATACCAAACTCATTGTGTGCGCAAGTACCATCGGGTAATAATCACGGTCTACTCCACCATTTTCTGCTGGGTGCACATTGGGATATCGTACACTCTGCAAGCCTCAAATACTAGGTTATGTATGCTGATAGGTAAGTTGTCAATCATGCGGAGAGCTTGGCCATGTCACAATTGTGGATAAACCAAGGTGTGTGCTTAGCTGATGCCCAACAATGCCACTATTTATTTATTTATCGTATGATTAGCACTATATCAAACAATGGCCAAGCAGGGGTTGGCCTCATATTGAGTAGGAAACTTGGACAGCGGGTGGAATATTATGAGCAATATAGTGAACGGATTATTGTAGCAAAAATAAATACTAAACCTACCTGCACCACAGTGGTACAAGTCTATATGCCTACCAGTCAAGCTGATGATGAGGATGTTGAAAAGGTCTACGAAGAAATAGACGAAATTCTGAGGTATATCAAGGGTCATGAAAATGTTATAGTAATGGGAGATTGGAATGCTGTGGTAGGAAAAGGGAGAGAAGGGAAGATAGTAGGAGATTTCGGATTAGGTGAAAGGAATGATCGAGGAAGCAGGCTGGTAGAATTCTGCACTGAGCATGAGTTGGTCATAGCTAACACCTTATTCAATAACCACAATAGAAGTATATTCACATGGATGAGACCAGGAGATACAGGGCGTTACCAAATCGACTTCATTATGGTCAAGCAGAGGTTTCGAAACCAGATTTTGGATTGTAAAACATATCCTGGTGCTGACATAAACTCTGACCACAATCTGGTTGTAATGAAATGCAGATTAAAGTTGAAGAAACTGAAGAAAAGTCAAAAGCCAAAAAGGTGGGCAATAGACAGACTGAAAGAGAAGGATGTAAACGAAAGATTCAAGAAGAGTATAAAGGAAGGACTAATGAAAAACCCTAAACAAACTTCAATTGCAGACGAATGGGCACTTTTGAAGAATGAAATAACAAAATCCGCAGAAGAAAACATTGGTAGGAAAGAGAGAATAGGTAGAAAACCGTGGATCACTCAGGATATACTAGAATTGATGGATGAAAGGCGGAAGCACAAGAATGTAAGAGATGAAAAGGGGAAAGCAGAATACAGACGTCTGAGAAATGAGGTTAACAAGAAGTGCAAGGAAGCGAAAGAAGAATGGTTGAAAGAGAAATGTGCAGGTATAGAAAATTGTCTGAAATTAGGAAAAGTAGACACAGCTTATCGAAGGATTAAGAATACTTTTGGGGTAAAGAAGACTAAGTGCTGTAATATTAAGGACACAAATGGAAAGCCTCTAACAGATAAGGAAGAAAAGGTTGAGAGATGGAAAGCTTACATAGAGAGTTTGTATAAGGGAAAGGAGATTGAGAATCATGTAATGGAAAGGGAGGAGGAAATTGATGAGGATGCGAAAGGAGATTTAATATTGAGATCAGAATTTGATAGAGCTTTGGAAGACTTAAGCAGGAACAAAGCACCAGGCATAGATGATATACCGATTGAGTTGCTACGCTGCATAGGAGATGAAGGTCTGATCAGGTTATTTCACTTGGTGTGTAGGATTTATGAGACAGGTGAGGTACCCCCTGATTTCAAGAAGAATGTAACCATCCCCATACCAAAGAAAGTGGGAGCTGACAGATGTGAAGATTACCGTACAATCAGCTTGATTACTCATGCTTCAAAGATCCTGTCTAGAATAATTTACAAGAGGATTGAGAGCCCGATAGAAACGGAGTTGGGTGAAGACCAGTTTGGTTTCAGGAGAAATGTAGGAACAAGGGAAGCTGTACTAAGTCTTAGGCTGATTTTGGAAGGTAGAATAAGGAAAGATAAGAGAACGTTTATGGCTTTTGTAGACTTAGAAAAAGCTTTTGATAACGTTGATTGGACTAAATTGTTTGACATTTTGAAATCTATTGGAATAAAGTACAGGGATAGGAGGGTGATATACAATCTATACAGAAACCAGACAGCAGTCATTCGAGTTGAAGGACATGAGAGAGAAGCTGGTATTCAGAAAGGTGTAAGGCAAGGCTGCAACTTATCACCCATACTTTTCAATCTTTACATTGAACAAGCAATGAAGGAAATTAGAGAAAAATTTAAAGTGGGAGTGAAGATTCAAGGAGAAATAATTTCAACTCTGAGATTTGCTGATGACATCGTCATCTTGGCCGACAAGCCTGAGGATTTGAATGAGTTTTTGAATGGTATGGACTCTGTCTTACGGAAAGATTTCATGATGAAAATTAATAAATGTAAAACAAAAATACTGGAATGCAGCCGAAATAAATCAGAAACCCCTATGGAGATCAAATTGGCAGGTGAAAAGCTGAAGGAAGTAGGAGACTTCTGTTACTTAGGAAGCAGAATAACCAGTTATGGACGAAGCAAAGAGGATATAAAAAGTAGGTTGGCTCAGGCAAGAAAAGCATTTCTACAAAAAAGGAATCTGCTGACATCGAATATAGATTTAGGTATTAGGAAGTCATTTTTGAAAGCCTTTGTCTGGAGCGTGGCGCTCTACGGAAGTGAAACTTGGACTATTGGTGCAGCAGAAAAGAGGAGAATTGAAGCATTTGAAATGTGGTGTTACAGGAGAATGATGAAGATCAGATGGGTAGATAGGGTTACAAACAAAGAGGTATTAAGACGAGTGGGAGAGGAGAGATGTTTCTGGCGACTGCTAATGAAGAGAAGAGATAGGTTGGTAGGACACATACTAAGACACCCAGGAATAGCAAGCTTAGTTATGGAAGGAAGGGTCGAGGACAAGAACTGTAGGGGTAGACCAAGGTTAGAATATGTTAAACAGATTGCTTCGGATGTAGGGTGTGGTAGCTATGTAGAGATGAAACGATTAGCTCAGGACAGGGAGGCATGGAGAGCTGCATCAAACCAGTCAAAAGACTGAAGACTCAAACAACAACGATGAAAGGAGGAATATGTACAAAAATATATACAACAAGATACACATGATCTCATGTTTGTAAAATTAGAGTTCAATTTTAAGTTGTTGAATCCAATCGATGGCTTCTTGATTAAGCTGGTGGAGTTCTTGTATTGTCCCTTTGAATGCTCTGAGAGGACATTCGAAAGCTACGTGGTCCATAGTTTGCCGATCTTCTCCACAGTCACATTCAGGGGAGGACTTCCAGCCCCATTGATTCAGTATCGCTGCTCACCTGCCTTGGCCCGTTCTTATCCGGTTCAGTGTGCACCATTGACGACGAGGTAAACGAAAACCTGCAGGTCGTTCCCAAGGAGTCACAATTAGATGGTGATGTGTCAGGGAAGTTTGTTCCTGCCATTGATTGTTCCAGGCATCTAGAATGTTGAAGTGATTATCCTGCAGGTTGACTGCTGTTCGCCATGGTGGTTGTCTGGACTTCAGTCTCTGCGGTAAAGGTACTGCGAGCTCAGATTGGCCTATATAGTTACTGAAGCTCATTCAAAAATAGGGATAACACAGGAAAGACCATTAGGAAGAAGATTGTACTCTGAAACTAGTTACAGGCTACGACAACAACAGCAAACTTTCTAAACTGTTTTTTTTTTAAAGTGCTTTGATCAATAGAAACTTCAGAAATATTGTGCAAGGGATATTTTTGAAAATTTAAGAAATTATTTTATTTAAAAAAATATCAGAAAGAAGTGGGAAAATTGCCTCCATATTTTGGGATAATCTTCATTTTATGCCAATTAACTCTTAACCCTCCGTTACACGCGTCCTGGAGTGTGAGTCCGCACTTAACTTTTTTTTGGCTACCAGAAGGCTAAAAATGTAGTTGGAAGGGAGAGGCTTCTACTAGCTTCATTTTACAACAATATAAGCACTCTGGTAATGTGATATTGTGTCAATAATAATCGAGCTGTTGCTGGTGGAGGTTTATATCGTCACGCGCAGACTTGCGGAGTCTCAGTCCATAGCGTGTATTGGTGACTCATAAATAGTCCTCTCATTTTCGGTAAGTAATGCATTTTTCCGTTGTTTTGTATTATAATATCTATATCATATCAATCATATATTATACAATTACATAATATATTGGTTGCAAGTGCTGTAGTATATGTATTTAGAAGTAGTTTCTGTACTTCATTATCTGTAGTGGAATATGGATTACAATAATGACCTATGAATAATACCCGTGTGTCCTCTTATCTGGCAGATATTTTGATTTATTCCTGGAGCAATGGATCACATCGAACAGTGGTTGGACGATGATGAAATTGGAGCGAGTGATGACAGTGATTAGAATGCCGTGAATTATAGTGATCATAATTCTGACAGTGAGCAGTCTCAAGATGAAGACGTGACTGAATGTGAGCAGCAAGAAATAGCCTATATTGTGAAACACTTGTCTGGAGTAGTAGGAGTCGCTAAGAACGCTAAGACACCTGTTGAAGTACTGCAACTATTTTTACCGATGAAATCGTAACATGCATAAATCGTTACATATCAACAACCCGTCCAAAATACTCTCGATCCCGAGATGCAGCTTACACTAATCTTGTTGAGCTGAAGGCATGTTTAGGTCTTCTGTTTCTTGGTGGGGCACTGAAAGTCTCCCACACCAATTTACAAGATCTCGGGCAAAATGATGGTACAGGTCTCGAATATTTCAGGCCATCAATGGGCATAAACCGTTTCCGTTCTTGTTGAAGTGTTTGAAATTTGGTGACATCAACTCCCGAGGGCATCGTAAACAGGCGGACAAACTCGCTGCTCTGCGGTATTTAGTAGACACGTTCATAGGTAACTGCAAGAAACACTACAGTTTGCCGGAACTAGTGACAATTGATGAAATGCATTTCGGGGAAGGTGCAGCTTTCGCCAATATATTCCGTCCAAGCCTGCTAAGTACGGTATAAAGATTTTTGCACTAACCTATGCCAAAATGTGTTATACAAGTAATATGGAGATATACTGCGGAAGACAACCTGAGTGCCCATACCAATGCGAAAACACGCCACACCAAATCGTAAAGAGATTGGTGAAACCAATATCAAAAACTGGTAGAAATGTTACTTGCGACTACTGATTTGGGTCTGTTCCTGTTGCTCAAGATTTGCTTGCAAATGATAAATTGACGCTTGGTGGAACGATTCGCAAGAATAAACGTGAAATCCCATCATTTATGACCACTACTAAGAACCGACCAGTGGAATCAAGCGTATTTGCTTTTGTAGAACATTTTCACGTCAAGTAATTTTTATTGTATAACGTAAAATTAATAGTAAGTAATTTGCTAAATTCTGCGATAAAATATTTTGATGAAAATATCATTTTGTATCAATTGATGAACATATAGTCATACGCTGGTCATCATACTGTAAACCAGATTGAGAAACGGGAGGAAAAAAGAACGAAAGGAACCACACAAACAGTTGCGGACTATCAGTCCGCGCGCGTGTAGTGGTGTGACGGCTGGGCACGCGTGTAACGGAGGGTTAAAATATGAAGGACTAGTGGGCCCGTAAGAGCTTTCGCAACGTGAATGTAGGTTTATGGGGTAGTAGGGAAGAATATGGGAGAACGAAGTGTTGAAGAAATGTATTTCATACCTGCCAACTTTTACGGTTTATCCGTAAAATTTACGGAAATTGCAGCATTTTACGGTTTTACGGACGAACGGTGTCATTTTACGATTTCGCGGACAAAAATTTGAAACGATAATTTACATTCGATAATACCGCCCACTTCCGTACAATCGATTGTTTGCGTGGGTCGAAGGCAAGTCCACGATAGTCGATAACTCGTTCTTTGATATGATTCGTACTTTTAACCGTGTGATGGCTGTGTCGTCATCGTAATTGAATTTGAAGCCGGGATAACCGTTCTTGCATGTGAATCTTAGGTGTTGACAGGCTCTGCTTCGCATATTCTTTGTTCCGCTCCGTTCGCTCGTTGCGATTTAAACCATATTCTTTGACCACGTTAGTTGTTCATTGTTCGCGAAGTTGGCGTTCCTTGAATGTTTTCGTCTTTTAAGGTTATGGCATATTTTAATGAAGCGTTCGAGTTTTTGGCTATAACTTCGTGCTTCGCAGTTTCCTGTATTCCTTGGACTAATTACATTCGTTCCACGTGTGTGTGTGTTTATTTTTTTCTACCATGTGCATATTCTATCTTCACGAGGTTGGCGTCGTGTTCATTTAATGGTTGGTGTGTTTTGACATGTTTTAATGAAGTGTTGGCTGTCTTAATTGTTTTATGTTATAATTTTATGTGACGTTCAGTGATCCAGGTTCCTTTCGATGTTTTAGTAGATATCGAGAATGAACAAATCCAACAAGAAACAGTACTTCCAGACATTTAAAGAATCATACTCGGTTGATTTTCCGTGCATACTAAAATCAAGAAAGAGATAAAAATTTGCCTTTTGCACGGTATGTGGGTGTGATATTAATATTGCATATGGTGGAAAAAACGATTTAAGTAATCATGTGAAGTGCGGTAAACACATTAGTTATGTTAAATCGAAGAAGATAGCAAGAAAATCAACACCTTTTTTGCTAAGTCTGGAAACGTTTACAGTGACGTAATTAGGGCCGAGTGTCTGTTTACTTCCTTTTTGGTGGAACACAATGTGCCCTTAAGTGCGGCTGATCATGCTGGAGCTTTATTTAAGAAGATGTTTCCCACATCAGAAGTTGCAAAGAAATATAGTTGTGGTCGCACGAAAACGACATGTATTGTAAATAAAATGGCAAAAAATGCATCATCTGAAGTTGTTAAGTGCCTTCAGAACGGACCGGATACAGATAAATTCCTTTTCTTTTCATCAGTGAGAAACTACTTTTATACTGCCTGTGACTACATCATCAACAAGTTTCCACTCAAGGATGACGTGTTAAAGAATGCTCAAGTTGCTAGGTTAGACAAAATTGAAGATTCACACTTATCTTCCATTCGTTTTTTCTTGGAAAAGTTTCCTATCATGTTATGCAAGGAAGAGAATGAAACTACAGATGAGGTGGTGAATGTGCTTCAGAGGCAGTTCACAGCTCTTCAGGTAGATGACTCTTTGGCTGCACATCAAGATGCTGCAAGTGATTCCAGTTGGGCACAAATATCAAGAATTCGTGGAGCCGATGGACTTCTTAAGTATAACCGAATTTTTAGAGTATTGCTCTCTATTCTCACCATACCCCATAGCTATGCAGAATGTGAATGTTTTTTTTTAGCTTTGTGAAGAAAAATAGAACACAGTTCAGGTCATCCATGTCCAATGAATCTCTGGAGTCTATTTCTATTTTGAAGACCAGGAGTTCTGGTCCCTGTTATGACAAAACATTTTCTCAAGACTGTTTGCAGGAAGCTAAAAAGGCCACAACCATGACTTAAAAGTCGAACTAGCATGTGATTTGCAGTGTGTATTATATTATTTCTTGCCTGTGTTACGTTAAACAAGTTTTATTGTTTAAAGCCTTTTTCAATTATCGTATATCAGCTTAATCTATCAAGGAAGTCCTGTTATGTCTGCTCCAAACCGATATTCACCACGCCTGCTGCTGATTAACATGGATTTCTTCTTGATTGTTATGTTCATCTACAAATCATGTAAGTAGATATGATTTCATTGAAGTATCCTGTTTAAAGCATGAATTATTGTATTTTGTAGCCCAGAAGTATTATTATTTTCGTCAAGCCGGGGTATGTCGAAAATCGTTAGATTTTTTTTGTCGCGCGTGAGTTTTACTGATAGCCCTTTTCAAAAGTTGGCAGGTATGGTATTTATTGTTGCTAAATGGCATATGTACATGAGAAGAACACAAAGAATTATGTAGAACAGTGTTTTGTACTTGTCACAGCACCTCTTTGTAGACAATATTCGATGTTACAAGGAATTCATCGGTTATCGTTTGCTCGGGAGTTTCTTCTACAGCAATTTTTACATTTGCAAACGACTGAACCCTAGAGAAAGTCTTGGCGAGACCACACCGGAGCCATCTGCTGAGAGACTCCTCAGCTAGCAATACACGGCGCTGCCGCCGCCACACTGTCTGCGCTCTAGCGGCAGTCTCGCCTAGCAGTACGCCACGCCGCCGCCGCACTGCCCTGCGCTCTAGCGGTATGCTTGCCCGGTTACGGTGCTCCCATTGTAAATGTACCTTTTTTAAGGTATTTATTTAATTGTGAGGCATTTAAAGAGGAAGCGAGTGCGTTTTGGGCACACATGGGGTTATGTGGTACCCTATATGTGTAGGTTGGTGTTAACAGGACCTTATTTTTGGTACAAAACAGGAATGGGACCTTAGCAGAATAATATAGGGAGTATTGGATAAAAACTTCCGGTAGCACTGAATGAAATACGAACGAGTACATGAATTAGCCAAAATACCTATCAAACAATAAGATATAAATCAGGGAATGTTGTTTACTCCTCCACTGTCTGTAACCCACCCAGCCATCCCAAATAGGATCACTATTTATATAAGCAAAAATTCCAACTGTGTCCGCCATTGTCCACATGAATTATGAAGACAGTACTGCCAACCCTGCCCTTATAGAACTAGGTAATACGAAGAGGCACCCAGTTCATTCTCCACTGCGCCTCATTTTTGTGTCATCCATGCCCCACTAGCTGCAAGGCCGCACCTACATCCGACCATTCTAACCTTCGTTTTGTCTAATCCAATGGTTTTATCATTTCAAATGACCTTGTCGACTTCGTCGTTATGCTTGGGTCCAACGTTATGCGTTACGGAGACGGAAGAGACGTCATGCAGCGGCGCGGGAAGTGACATCATGCAGCCGTGCGGGAAGCGAGTGCGTGACGTCATGCAGCCACGCGGGAAGCAGCAGCTAATGGTTATTGGAGTCTGTTGAAAGAGTCCTGGGGCGTCGAGCGACCTGGGGCTTTCAGGGAAGCAAAAAGTACAGGGTGACTCCTAAAGAGGTGTACAAGATGTCACACAAGAATACAGGGTGACTTCTAAAGAGATATACAAGATGCCGTATAAGAATACAGGGTGCCTTCTAAAGAGGTGTGCAGGATGTCTGAGCAAAATACAGTACAAGATAACAATACAGGGTAACTCCTAAAGAGATATACAAGATGCCAGATAACAATACAAGGTGACTCTTAAAGAGGTGTACAAAATGGCAGAGAAGAATACAGGGTGACTCCTAAAGAGGTGTACAAGATGTCACACAAGAATACAGGGTGCTTCCTAAAGAGGTGTGCAGGATGTCAGAGCAAAATACAGTACAAGAGATATACAAGATGCCAGATAAGAATAAAAGGTGACTCTTCAAGAGGTGTACAAGATGGCAGAGAGGAATACAGGTTGACTCCTAAAGAGGTGCACAAGATGTCAGACAAGAATACAGGGTGTCTCCTAAAGAGGTGTACAAGATGTCACACAAGAATACAGGGTGACTTCTGAAAGGATATACAAGATGCCAGATAAGAATACACGGTGCCTCCTAAAGAGGTGTGCAGGATGTCAGAGCAAATTACAGGGTGACACTTAACGAGGTGTACAGTATGTTAGATTCATTTCAAATACAGGGTGACCCTTAAAGAGGTTTGCGAGATATCAAATTCAAATAATGGGTGACTATTAAAGAGTTGTAAAAGATATCAGACTCAAACACAGGCTGACCCTTAAGGAGGTGCCCGCACGGGAAGCCTAACTTAATGGGTAATGGAGTCTGTTGAAAGAGCCCTCCTGAGCCTTTCTAACATGTGTAGCATTTGTAGCATGCGTCATTTGAAATGATATAACGTCTAGCCTTTCAGACTGACTGTAATTTTGTTGACAATGGTTTCAGCCTAATGCGTCCAGATCAATGGTTTTGTGTCAACCGTGACCCGCTAGCTGAGCGCGGCCAAGGCCGCACCTACATCAGACCATTCTAACCTTCGTTTTGTCCAACCCAATGTTTTTTGACAATGGTTACAGCCTAACTCATCCAGATCAATGGTTACAGTCTAACGGGTCCAGATCAATGGTTTTGTGTCAACCTTGCCCCGCTAGCTACGCGCGGTGATGGCCGCACCTACACCCGACCGTTCTAACCTTCGCTTTGTCCAATATATATTCTGGACCATCCCTTTGTCCTAGTAGTCCTGTTGCGTAAGGCGCACGCAATACACTGAGGCAGAGCACAGCCCAGCCCGGGGCAGTTGTGACTCATGCGGCGAGCGATGAAACTAACTCACAGCCATAACATAATGTAGACTACTGGTATGTGTTGTGGCATAAAGTGACCTGCAAGCAATAAAGCTAACTTCTCTTTAAAGGAACAATTGTGTTTGAGCTTTCACCCACCGTAATCCAGTTAACGGAAATGCCACTGGGGGGTGGCACGTAACAATTAAATATTAGGCTATTAGTAGAACAGGGTGACCGCTTTCTGGAAAACTCAGGAAACACAGGGAAAACAGGGAATTTAAATTGCATATTATGTATGTATGTCTACCCCTTATTATTCCCGTTTTCCAACGGGGTCGGGGATGAGATGCGATGAAAGTCTTTGTGGCGATGGGTTTTACGGCCGGATGCCCTTCCTGTCGCCAACCTCATGAGAGGAGTTAATGAGGGGAAAAATTTGGCACAATGAAAAAAAAGATGTCTTGACGTATGATTGGGCTTAATAATAATGCATCATTGGCGGAATTAATTAATCTTGCATACAAGATTAGTTACCGTTAAGATTAAAGATTAAGTACGGTAATTTGACCGTTCTGCCATCTCTTCTTTTCGGATGTTCGCCTTTCAGGGCTATCCAACGTCAGAAAATTACCTTTGTGAAAAAAAGAAAGACTCGGGTGTTTATACCTTATTCCATATAAGTTGAGAGCAATTACAACACACCAGAGCTGCGGAAAAGAGCTGTTACCTATTGAAATATCACAGTAACCGTATCAATTGTAAACTGGCTTTAACTTCGCGTCAGTAAGAGGTAAGAGCTCTTCTCCGCAGCTCTGGCGTGACTCTCAACTTAAATGGAATAAGGTAGGCTATAGTTGTGGTGTAAAGAGATTCACTGAACAGATGACGCAAAATCTGAATTGTGATTACTTATGTCCCAGGCATCCTTCCTGTTTTTGTCAACTTATGTATGTAAATGATTTGCAGACTGTCAATTTTTTTTTTAAAGCGATGAACGAAGAGACATACAGGTAAATGGAATTTCTTTGGCAATAATGAGTAATAGAACAAATACCTTTCACTAATTACACTTGTGTGAAGCTAAATTATAGGTTAGATTTAACTAACTCTCTTAGGTTCCAACGTTCGTCGCCAGGAGCCGACTGCGGTGGCATCTAGTAACAGTGTTCAGAACTAGTTATCGTTGACTGTGGCGTTTGGTAGCAAAGTAGGAACTACTTGAAGATTGATTGTCTGCAGTCCTTGCTTCTATTAGAGACAGATAACACACACTAATACAGCCATCACAATTAACACCGGTTATCAGACAGATTCTTCACATACCCAAAGTACACGGGGCTACATGACCGCGTTGTCGCAGCCCCTAAACTGAGGAACCAACCAAACAAATACTGCAATGACAATGGTTTACATAACATAAAATTCACTCATCAACAAATAACACGGCGGCTTCGGTGGCGTAGTTGGTAGCATGCTGAGCTTCTATGCCCAAGGTCGCTGGTTCAAACCTGGCCGGAATTGTCGGATTTTTTAAGAGCGTTAGAATTCCCTCAGTATGTCTTCCTTCGGAGGGGAAGTAAAGCCGGCGGTCCCGTGTCATGTATTTATGGCATGATAAAGAACCTTCCACTAATTACACCCGTGTGAAGCTAAATTATAGGTTATCTTTGACCAACACTCGTAGGTTCCAACGTTCATCGCCAGGAGCCGACTGCGGTGGCATCTAGTAAATGTTCAGATCTATTTGGTCGTTGACGGTGGCGTTTGGTAGCAAATGTCGGAATTACACGAAAATCTCATGTAGGCAGTCCTTACTTGAATTAAAAACAGATAACACACACTAATACAGTCGTCACAATTAACACCGGTTACCAGACATATTCTACACACACCCAAGTACACGGGGCTACATGGCCGTGTTATCACAGCCCCTAAACTGAGGAACCAACCAACAATTATCACTTTTTTATTCTTTAGTATTTCTTGAAGATCATGTAGGGATCATCGAAATTCAATTCAGAAAAGCTGCAACCGTCAAAGTACCCAGATTTTCAGCCTTGGTTAGAAGAAGTTTCCAGGAATGCGAAACATGCTTTTGGTACCGTGTGCAAAAAACAGATTGCTTTGAGCAATATGGACAAGAGAGATATCACTAGCCACATGACAGGAAAAATTCACAAAGCAAGGATTACCAGCCAGCATGTGACTGCGCTTTTGTCAGATCAAGCCATACTTCAGTTCGGTCGTTTTATATCCCGTAAGACTGAGCTTGAACAATTTGATAGGAGTAAATCTCGCCTGGATCATTTTTATACTAAACAGTTCATGGGCTTGGAAGAATATAAAGATGTGTTTGAGATCATAAAAATCATCCTCATGTTTTCCTCATGGTAACGTATTTGTGGAAGTTATTTTTTTCCATTAACAAAGAAATGCCAGTGGAAATCATTCACGAGGAAAGTCTCATAGCGATGAGAAGAGAATGGGATGGAATTCAGTATGCAGGTGGAGAAGATACCATAAACATTGATGACTAGGTTCGTTACGATTGTGGGGCTAGGGCTAAGGAAAAAATCGCTATCGAAGAGCGAAAACGACGAGAAACTGAAATAGAGTAGTTAAGTTGGTACGAGAGAGAAGAAGAGAAAGGATGAAGTGTTAATGGCATTAAATAAAGAAAAGGAAGAATTGCGCACAAAGCAACACGAGCTGGAAATGATCATTAAAACATTGAAGAAAAAAGAACTTCAAACGTATTCGAAGTGATCAATGAAACTAAAAGATATACATTGTCGTAAGAGACTAAGTGTTATGTATTTTACGTTCTACAATAAATTTTTAAATAGTTTACCGTAGGCCTACATACATTTTGTTTTATTTTTTGAAAATAAACATAAATAGTATCCTTATAAAAGTATATGTGTTAATAAAAGGTTAAATTTAACACAGGGAAAAGGCAGGTAAAACACAGGGAAAATAATTTTAGGCAACCAGCGGTCACCCTGTAGAACAGGGGTTCCCAACCTGGGGGGTGCACCCCCTAGGGGGGGCTTTATCAAGGTGGGCGTGAAGTGATTTCCGAATTAAGTTTTTTTTTTTACTCGAATATTACAATTTTGTAAAATAAACATTTTTCGAATCTCTCCAAGTGATTGTCGCACCAAGTCAATCGTTCAAAAGCACTGTCGGCACAAACCCTCTGCGGAGTCGCGAGATTTGATGTGAAATGAGGAATTTGCTGTGTTGTAAAGAGCAAAATCATGCCAATTTTATCGTCTCGTTGGCATATCTTTGTGATTTCTTTGAAGCTTTGAACAGTTTGAACTTAAGCTCCAAGGCAAAAACTCCAATATTATGCATTCCTGGAAAAAATACAGTTATGGAAACGCCGGCTTCAGTTGAACAACTTCTCATCCTTTTGTAACGTATTTTTCGTGGGGTTTTATGCAACTGGCATAAGTCAGTAGGAAGCCATTCTATATTTATTTACGCGGCAAATTGTTCAGCCAAGATAATTTTTCATGTTAATTTATTATTATTATTATTAATTTATTATAATTATTATTAAGGTATTTTCGGAGCATTTTATAAAAATTATTAGCATTCAGATAGGTTTTCTATGTCTTAGAAAACGCTATCAAGCAAATTATTACGAACGACGATATCATAGAAAATTATCTGATTACGGAATTTTACGGAGTTTTTGTCAGTTAGGGTATTTGAGAGAGATGACTCACTGGGATTTCAAGTACACGCTGAATCTTGTCGAGGAGCATGGCGCAATCTTGGGTCGCAAGGTCTAGAAAAGGCGAATTGTGGAAACGGAAATCGACTTCTCCCTCCCGCGGAGTGTAATGAGGAAGGAGTGGGGATCTAGCGCGTAGGGTGCAGCCAATCAGTGGCGACGACGTAAGCTAGATGTCGGTACCATGGTGGGGGAGCCAACAGGTGCATATATCGTTCGACGCGCCGTGAAACAAGGACAATCTGTGTAGTTCTTGCCGAGTGTGGATATACGCGGGAATCGCTCCGATGTTCCGTGGAAGAGGACTATCTGTGAAATACTTGAGGTGTACGGTCGCAAGTGCGTGTCGCTCCGATGTTCAGTGGAGTTAGCGACGAACTTTTGTAAAACTTGGTTGTACGAGTGTTTGGGTCCGAGGTACGGACCATAGAATTATCTAATCTACCAGAATATCATCAAATTCCGACGGAGATGACGACGTCCAGGAGACTGTGGGAAGCTCACAACATCTTCAAGAACGAGGGAAATGCTTTGGCAATTTCCAGTGGTAAGCGCCAATGACGCAGAAATACGCAATCTCTCATTTTCTTTGTTCTACATTTCATATTTCAGTAACTTCATAGCTTGGAAATAAGAGTAAAATCAATTTATCAGACTCCGTTTTCACGTAATTTTCTATCGGTAATATTCAAATCACAACGCTCCAATTTAAATTTTATACTTATTATTATTAATTTTGCTATTCTTGTTTTATATAATAAATTCATTTCTTTTACAATGCAATCTTTGCTTTCAGTAGGTAGCATTAGATATAGACCAATTCCTTCTCCTGATACAATTGTTTGTTGGGTTAATGATCAAATCATACCACGATCTGAGTGAATAGAGTCTTGAAGGTGTTCTGCCAGAGCTAGACGTTGTTAAATACAAATTTAGATTTCAACATTGCGTTGAGGTCTTGGCGCCCATTAAAACAACATAGCTTAGGCAAAGGTAAACAGTTACATTTCTCACCCAACAGTTAGGAGCTAGCAAAACGTCTCATTTGTACGCTCAACGTGGAGCAAAGTAAATAACGTTGCACTTGTCGCCGACAACTTGGGGCTGAAAACCTAATAACATTTGTGGAAGGAGAAGGGTATATATTTCTGTGCCTGTATTTTGGGGGTTATTTGTCTGTATCAGTGTATATCATTATGGGGGATGAGAAAGAAAGACAGATGAGGTTACGTAGTGGTCATCAACGGGAGAGTGATGATACGAGCAGTATGTCGAGTGATGGTAGTACCGGGGTAGCGGAGGTAAATCCCGATACTGAAACAGGGAGTGTAGGCGGCCAACCAGAATTAAAAACTTTACTTCTCGAGTTTATGTATCAGAACAAAGTTAGTAGTGATGCCTTAAATGCAAAGTTAGAACAGAATAACGCTAAATTAGAACAAAACAGTAGGGAAAATAAAGAAAGTACAGAAGCTTTAAATGCAAAGTTAGAACAGAATAACGCTAAACTAGAACAAAACAGTAGGGAAAATAAAGAAAGTACAGAAGCTTTAAATGCAAAGTTAGAACAGAATAACGCTAAACTAGAACAAAACAGTAGGGAAAATAAAGAAAGTACAGAAGCTTTAAATGCAAAGTTAGAACAGAATAACGCTAAACTAGAACAAAACAGTAGGGAAAATAAAGAAAGTACAGAAGCTTTAAATGCAAAATTAGAACAGAATAACGCTAAACTAGAACAAAACAGTAGGGAAAATAAAGAGAGTAATAGGGAATTGAGCGATAGTTTAAACGCCAGATTAGAACAAAACAGTAGGGAAATGAGTGACAAATTCGAACTGATTAGAGGTGAGATCCGGGGGGTGATGGAAGAAAAGGCTAAAGAGATTATTGCAGATGTAGACAGAAAATTAGGAAAAGTACAGGAGGAGTTGGAAATTAGAATCAGTACACAGGCTGAAAATTTAAAAGAACTAGTGCAACTGGAAACACAGCAGGTCAAAAAGCAATTGGGGGGAGAAATTGACAAAATTCAGGTAGCTACTAAAGAGGTTAAGGAACAGCTGGGGGGTAGAATTGAGAAAGTCCACTCACAAATAGTTGCAGAAGTAAATGATTTAAGAGAGAGTAATAAAGAGAGCATTAGCAAGATTGAGGAGAAACAAGCAAAGCTATATGATAAAGTAGAAGAATCAGAAGGAAACATTAAATTAACAGTAAACAGTATTGAGAGGAAGGCTGAGGAGAAAATCGCAGAATTAGAGTTAAAATTAAAAGCTAGGATCAGGCAAGAAAATAGTCAGAATAGGCCAGTTTTTGTGAATAGCACACACAGGGAGGTAGAACTGGGTAAGTTCAGCAATCGACAGGGGTGCCCAATGGAGTTCATGAACACTATAGAAAATAAATTCGGGGAGAGGTTGGAAAATGGTAGTATTGAGTGGTGCCAGGTAGTTGAAATTTTAGAACAAGTGTTTGTGGGGGAAACGAGGAATTGGTTTGCTGTCTACAGAGACAAGTTTACTGATATGAATGATTTTAAAATAAAATTCTGTGAAAAGTTCTGGAATGAGGTTATTCAGTCGCAGCATCGTGAGGGAGTAGTGTGTGGTAAATATAACCCTAAAGGAAGCTCCACCATGACCGAATACTTTTTAGGGCAGGTATTAGTGTGTAAATATCTGGATGGCTTGAAGGAGGAAAGTGATGTGGTAAGGTTGCTACTTAGGCACTTTCCCTATAGGATCAAGGAGGCTGCTTGTATCCAGAATGTAAAGACTATATCACAAGTAGAAAGTTTGTTAAGCACATTTGATGCACTAGGGAGAGGGGGTTATGAGGACAATTTCAATAGGAACCAGGGTAATAATAATAATAGACCTAATGAAGCCAGGCATCAGGAAATTCAAGGGAACGGTGGCGAAGGGGCCAATGCTCAAAATAGAAATAATAATAATCAGCTAAATCAGAACAGAGGAAATGGCTATGGTAATCAGTATCAAGGGAGGAACAATGATTACAGGGGAAATCAAGGGAGAAACAATGATTTCAGGGGAAATCAAGGGAGAAATTATAATGAAAATAATTACAACCAGAATAGGGGTCAAGGAAGAGGACAGCCTAGTGGTAGTAATATACAGCCAAACAATGACAACACAACTCAGAACAACCAGACCAGTGCAGTAGTAACTAGTACTACGGCCAGCTGTAGCGGTTCTTTAAACGCGAACCAGGCTGCGAAGTAAGGTCAGAATCTCAGTCTGTAGCATGCCCTGTCCATACAATTATACAGGAACCCTATGACCTAAATGTAAGAAATGAATTATTACATGAACTAAATGATGAAGGTATTATTCAGGAAGTGGTTAGTAAGAGCCCCATAGTTAAATTTAACGTGTCCGAGGCGTACACAGATGTTTTAATTGATAGTGGTTGTATGAAGAGTTGCATAAGTAGTGCATTTTATGATAAAATGAAAGGAACTGGAGTAAATTTTGAGGAGATGCCAATTAAAAGCACTTTTGTTATCACAGCTGTTGGGAAGAGGTCTAAAGTAATTTCTAAGCAAGTTTTAGTAGACATTAAAAGTAATAATCATGTAGAGAAGCAGATTTGCCTTGTAATTCCAAATTTAGTATTCAGTGTTATCTTGGGTTCAGAGTGGCTAAGTAGAGTGTCTGGTAACTTATGTTATGATGTAGGGAGTTTGAAATTTAAATGGGGAGATTCTGAAGTAGAAGTAGCGTTCAATGACCAAATTCAGAGAAGTAGTATTGTAGGTGTGATTTGTACTTTAAATGAGATATCGCCAGCCGTAGAGCGGGGTTCTCCATGTTTTGTGGGCAGTGTGATTACGAACGGAAGTCTAGAGGACTCGTTACGTGAGGCTGCATTTCAGGGAAATATAGAGGATGAACAGTGTGTTCGGCTCTATGATGTGTTATTGTGTAATAGGAGAGTTTTTGACGATCGCATTGGTATGGCCAATTGCTATACACATTCATTGAACGTTATTGATAGGTCAGTATTCACAGGACATAGATATCCTGTACCTTTCGCTTATCAGAGTGCAGTTGAGGCACAAATTAATCAGATGCTTGAAGATGGGATTATTGAGCACTCGAACAGTCCATATGTTAATTCTTTGATCACGGTACCCAAGACCGACGGCACTGTTCGTATTTGTTTAGACGCTCGTTTGGTTAACAGTAGAATTAGTTCAGATCAGCTGAAATCTATGTCAATAGAGGAATTAATGCAAACATTTGAGGGGAAGAAGTATTTCACTTGTGTAGATTTGAGTTCCAGTTTTTGGCAAGTGCCACTTATGTACGAAGATAGACCATTTACAGCTTTTAGTCATAAATATAACCTTTATCAATTTTGTAGAACACCTTATGGGTTAAAGAGTAGTTCAGCAGCTTTAATTAGGGCTTTAAACATCGCATTAGGGGATGACACAGGAGAGTTTGTAACCATTTACATTGATGATATGGTAATTAGTTCACGCAGTTTTGAGGAGCATCTATGTCATTTAAATATAGTTTTTCAGAAGTTAGATCAGGCAGGGTTCACTTTGAAGCTGTCTAAGTCGTCATTCTGTCAGTCAGAAGTGACATTTTTAGGTCATAGAGTGTCGAGTAGAGGTGTAACACCAGAAGAAAGTAGGGTTAATAAGATACTTAACGCAGAGGTGCCACAGAATGTTAAACAGTTAAAAACTTACCTGGGAATTTGCAACTTTTTCAGGAGGTTCGTTCTTAAATACTCAGGGTTGGTAGAACCATTCAGGGAATTGCTTAAAAGTGGGACTCGGTGGAGATGGGAGTCCAAGCATGATCAGGCTTTTAGAGCGCTGAAGGAAGGTTTTGAGAAAGCTGTAGTGCTGAAATATCCGTTAAAAGATAAGGAATATGTGGTTATGACAGATGCTTCACATATAGGCATTGCTGGAGTATTATGTCAGAAAGATGATGAGGGTAATCTGTGCATTGTATCTTTAGCCTCGCGAGGACTGACAGCAGCGGAGAAAAGATACACGATTACTGAGTTAGAGCTTTTAGGTATTGTTTTCAGTTTAGGGAAATTTAGAATGTATTTAGTAGGGGGGAAATTTGAGATCCACACAGATCACCATGCATTACTGTATATGAGGACTTGTAAACTCAGTTCTAACAGAGTTAGTAGGTGGATTCTTGCTCTGCAGGAATACGAATTCACAGTAAAATATATTAAAGGTAAAGATAACATTCTTGCAGACATGCTATCGAGGGACACTAATTTATGTAGGGATTATCCTGTGGTTAAAGCAGAGGATGGTATTTTAATATGTGCATGTGTGGACAGTAGCAACAGGGCATCGTTACAGACACTGAGGAATATGCTAGTAGAGCAACGTGATGACGTTCATTTAAAGGGAGCCACTTGCAAGGCTGGAAGCAGGTGACGCAGAAACATTTATAGTTTCCAAACGTATTGGGAAAACAGCATATGTGCTGGAGAATAGTGAGGGAAACAGATTATACGGAACGTATAATATACATAGTCTACGAAAATATGTGTCATAAAGTGAGTGTGTTTAGCTGGCGAGCCAGCCTATCAAATGAGTAAGTGTGGTATTTGGTGCGTGGGAAGATCTGGTCTTAAGGCAGGCGTATCAGAAGTCACACAGGGGGGTAGTATGTAAGTAAATGAGAGTTTTTAAGGTACAGGGAAATATGACGGGATTGTCGGATGCTGTTGAGCACTAAATTGTCTCGATGCACCAAGGCCATTTTGGCAGCGCTGATGGGTTCCCATTTATCTCCAAGAGATGGGGGAGCGCTTGAATAGGGCTTGTTAGCTTAAGGCGTCCACGAGATAAAAGATGGGCCATCAGAATGCGAGACAGTCCTTCATGAAACTCATACATATCAGCACACGTGATGTCTGTTTACGGCCTCGCCATGTAAGATTTGTAAGTGTGTAATTTAAGATAATTTGTACAATGGTATTATTTGTGTGAGGAGAAATGGTCTGTGTTGAGAACTAGTATTAAGTAGAATATGGTTAACGGGAACTTAACAAGACAGGGCGATTACGGCACAGAAATATTTGGTGTTATATGTAATGCGCATTTACTGTTTTTTTTTTCAGAAGTCAATATTCATTTAATCTACTTTAAAGAGAGATTAAGTATTATGGTCACGAGGCGCTGCCACAGTAGTGTGATCGTGTGCTCAGTGATAAGTGGAATTAAATGTCACCATAAGGAGGGGACCTCCAGTGAAATTAGGGAGTTCTATGGTGATATAAATATATCAGAACACCTTCAATGCGTGTGATATGACATCATAAATACATAGTGCTCACACATTAATTATGTCTATTTCTCCAACATAGAGAAATTTGAGAGGCGGAAATATCCGTGGAACACTATTCCATATGTAAAACATTGGACTGGTTGCAAAGTGCAATCCATAGTGACAACAAACTTTGACGCAAAGTGCGTGAAGAAAAAATATGAGTGTATATATCTGTAATTTAGGGTGATTTCGTTTATGTAATATGTATTTTGGATGGGGTTTATTAACGTGTCTGGGATAATCGGATAATGGACCGTCGTCACGGTAAATCATCCGATGATCCGAGGCGAATATGTAACGTATTTTTCGTGGGGTTTTATGCAACTGGCATAAGTCAGTAGGAAGCCATTCTATATTTATTTACGCGGCAAATTGTTCAGCCAAGATAATTTTTCATGTTAATTTATTATTATTATTATTAATTTATTATAATTATTATTAAGGTATTTTCGGAGCATTTTATAAAAATTATTAGCATTCAGATAGGTTTTCTATGTCTTAGAAAACGCTATCAAGCAAATTATTACGAACGACGATATCATAGAAAATTATCTGATTACGGAATTTTACGGAGTTTTTGTCAGTTAGGGTATTTGAGAGAGATGACTCACTGGGATTTCAAGTACACGCTGAATCTTGTCGAGGAGCATGACGCAATCTTGGGTCGCAAGGTCTAGAAAAGGCGAATTGTGGAAACGGAAATCGACTTCTCCCTCCCGCGGAGTGTAATGAGGAAGGAGTGGGGATCTAGCGCGTAGGGTGCAGCCAATCAGTGGCGACGACGTAAGCTAGATGTCGGTACCATGGTGGGGGAGCCAACAGGTGCATATATCGTTCGACGCGCCGTGAAACAAGGACAATCTGTGTAGTTCTTGCCGAGTGTGGATATACGCGGGAATCGCTCCGATGTTCCGTGGAAGAGGACTATCTGTGAAATACTTGAGGTGTACGGTCGCAAGTGCGTGTCGCTCCGATGTTCAGTGGAGTTAGCGACGAACTTTTGTAAAACTTGGTTGTACGAGTGTTTGGGTCCGAGGTACGGACCATAGAATTATCTAATCTACCAGAATATCATCAAATTCCGACGGAGATGACGACGTCCAGGAGACTGTGGGAAGCTCACAACATCTTCAAGAACGAGGGAAATGCTTTGGCAATTTCCAGTGGTAAGCGCCAATGACGCAGAAATACGCAATCTCTCATTTTCTTTGTTCTACATTTCATATTTCAGTAACTTCATAGCTTGGAAATAAGAGTAAAATCAATTTATCAGACTCCGTTTTCACGTAATTTTCTATCGGTAATATTCAAATCACAACGCTCCAATTTAAATTTTATACTTATTATTATTAATTTTGCTATTCTTGTTTTATATAATAAATTCATTTCTTTTACAATGCAATCTTTGCTTTCAGTAGGTAGCATTAGATATAGACCAATTCCTTCTCCTGATACAATTGTTTGTTGGGTTAATGATCAAATCATACCACGATCTGAGTGAATAGAGTCTTGAAGGTGTTCTGCCAGAGCTAGACGTTGTTAAATACAAATTTAGATTTCAACATTGCGTTGAGGTCTTGGCGCCCATTAAAACAACATAGCTTAGGCAAAGGTAAACAGTTACATTTCTCACCCAACAGTTAGGAGCTAGCAAAACGTCTCATTTGTACGCTCAACGTGGAGCAAAGTAAATAACGTTTCACTTTCACCGCCTTATTGAAATTTTGTCGGAAAATGAACGTGATTGTAATAAGCTTAGGTGCAAATTCAGTCACATTTGGATTCCCTGGCACAAGAATTCAACTTCTACTTTCCTGATATCTCGTCGGATGAATGGCCCTGGATGTTAACAAGAAATTAGTTTGCCATTGACATTGAAGCACTGCCAGAACACTTTTCAAGAAGAAGCCATAGATTTGAAGTGTGAATCAAAGCTAAAAGATGATTCTAAAAATATTAGGACTGGGTGACTTTTGGGTAAACTGTCTTGCAGTGTATCCTGTAATAGCCAAATTTGCATTGCGTGTCATTGTCCCATTTTCAAAGACATATTTATGCGAGTCAGGATTTTTAACGATGAGTGTCATAGAAACAAAGCAGCTCTGTCGGCTTGATGTTGCAAGTGATCTCCGCTGTGATCTGCCAAATATCAAACCAAACATACCGAATCTTACCAAGAGAAAACAGTGTCAACCCTCTCGCCGACCTTTTTGTTGACTAATTTAAGGATTTGTTGTAAAAGTGTGTTCTTTGTATTGTGCTAAAATGAAGTTAGTATGTAATAGATAGGCCTATTCCATTATGTAGTGTTATTAGGTTAGGTCTATATCCTCCTCGTCAATCGAAGATGTTATAGAAGCGATGAGTGGTGGTGGGGAGGGGGGGTGTGCGATGAACTCCCGTATCTGAAAAGGGGGCGTCAGTTGACAAAGGTTGGGAACCACTATGTAGAAGCTTTTCAATTGAGATTGCAACTTTGTCGGTCAACACTGAAAAATGGCTTCAAAGCTTTCTATAGAAGCTTTTCAGTCGGTCAACATTTATATGAGAAGTGATTTATTAAGTGGCACAAGCCGGATGTTTGTTTTAGACGACTGCCCTTGACATAAAAGCTTGCGGGTGAGCCTGTACACAGCCACTCTGTCGCTCTCCCGCTTCACAGTTGTCTCCACCGGTCTAATGTGATGAAATTCCAGACTTGAGCCTGTGACGACACCAGCGTACAGAAAAGTACAGTCCACGTCGAAGTATTGTGTGACTCGGAAGGACACGTTACATTGTTACGAACAGAACACCATTATATTTGCCAATGACTGTACTTCAGCAGTAGCGTGAGGTAGTTTTGTCCATCATCTGACTGCATGGGGCTGTTGACGACAACAACAAAGTTACTGTGGTAATATGGTATATTGGCTTTCACGGCCAGTGAACTCGGCAATTCTTCTAGGTTTGTGCCGTGTCCGGGCGGGGACACCAAGAGCACGCCGATGAGCCAGCTTGGTGTCCTAGGCGAAACCCCACACAAGACACGGCACAAACCTAGAAGAATTGCTGAGTTTTAATTCACCGGCCGTGAAAGCCAATATACCATCTTTTTGGAAGCCTTCATGGGGAGGTTGAGGCTGCTTGAGCTTTTAGTTTTCGCAGTCAAGTGGTGCAAGTTGCACCTAATATAAAGGGAGGTGGCGCGCAGTTCGTCACTCCTGTGGGGGTCCGGGCGGGGACACCAAGAGCCCGGCGATGAGCCAGCTTGGTGTCCTAGGCGAAACCCCACACAAGACACGGCACAAACCTAGAAGAATTGCTGAGTTTTACTTAGTGATGTGGGACGGGTAAATACCCAGTGGGAAGGTAAATATAAATTGGGTATTTACCCAGTGGTCTTTTAAATACCGAAAATGAGGGTATTTTCAGTTTTTGAGCTTTGTACAACACTTTTTAATGTGTTGATGAAGTGTTGGACAAACAAGGACTGAAACACAGGTATTTGATCCCTTAAATTGAAATCAGGGACAATATTGATCCTTCCATACTAAAAAGAAGGAAAATGGATGTCCAGGTATTTTTGGGTATTTATGTTATGTTATGTTTTGACACTGTAACCTTGTCTTTAATTTTTTTTTTTTTTTCCTTAAACCAAAGTAAGATATTGAGTAAAACCTTTTGGTTGTTTTGTGTTTTAAATTTTTAATAAATACCAAGATATTGAGAAGGTCGAGTTTTATTACGATACTGGAAATGAGCAACAAAGATGTGGGAGGGAAAAGCTACTTTTGTAGTAATAAGAGTAAGCTATTTGCATAGTAATTGAATGTGTATGCCAAAACTCAAAAGGTAATAAAATCTATTCAATAGGAGAAAAAAAAAAAAAAGCAGCTTTGTAAAAGTGCTTTTAAGTTATTTTTCATTCAATTTTAAATATTAAAGAAATATTATTTTTTTAATCATACTCTAAATAACACAAATGCATGTCAGGAAGTTTTTGTAGTATGTGGGCTCTATAATGGGTGAAGATGTACTGTATGCCAGCAAGCATATGGGTTGGCAACACTGCTTAGCTCATCCTACCCAGAATTCAAACTGACACTGTACTTCCCCCTCATTTTCTATTCTATGTTTGATTTTCTATTTACTATTTACTAGCCTTTTTGGTTATTTGATTATTTATTTTATATATGAACTAGCAACCCACCCCGGCTTCGCCCGGGAACAGTTATGAATGCAAGGTGATAGTCTACTTCTAACGGAGGTCTTATAAGATATCCTTGTATACGACATTAGTCGTTTTCCCTCCAGCAGTGAACCCGAAAAGATTTCGGTTTGATGTAACAAGCGACAGAGCCATGTAAAGCTGTCCATGAGAAAAACATTCTCCATTAAGATCAACTCCAGTCACGCTAAGTGTCTGATCCTGTGCTTTGTTTATAGTCATGCCAAAGCAGACTCTT
This sequence comes from Meconema thalassinum, assembly GCA_946902985.2. Lineage (NCBI taxonomy): Eukaryota > Metazoa > Arthropoda > Insecta > Orthoptera > Tettigoniidae > Meconema > Meconema thalassinum. The sequence goes on along the minus strand of OX336399.1, from coordinate 158,344,934 downwards.
ACTGGAAATTGTACTCGTTTGAAACGATAAGGCAAATCTGAAGGAATCATAGGGATTCTGGGTACTAAGACCGTTTTTCCTGTACCACAGCTAGTTAAGATAGTTTATTCAATGAAACAGTTTTTCAAAGTTTTCACTACCAATCGTGTCCCATTGCATAACTTTGGTGGTTGTAAATTACGTAGCAATATAATAGGCACTCCTACTTTTAAAATAAGCTTGTGTGGTGGCAAGCCAGAAGGAAATAAAGAATTTAGGAATTCTGTTTGGTAATGAACAGCTTCTTCAATATCGACTACTGCGTCTAGCCTACTGAGTAATATACTAGAGCCTGGGCAGTGAATTTGGAGAACACCATGTCATTAGTTTTCACAACTTGTTCGTTTGTCGGCGATAATATTGCTCTTTCTTTAACCCATGAATGAGACTTGTTAGATAGGCCATGGATTTGAGGATAAACGCTATCAATCAGTTCTTGAATACTGCTTACTAAAGCACAGAAATCGTCACTGAGGGTAATTCTCCCGTCAATGACCGGTAAATCTCCATTTCCGACTCTAAGTAACAAATTAGCAAACAAACTATTATCTTCTGAAGATAAGAGTAGCCTACTCTCATGTTAGTTTTGAGTGCCAATTTGTTATATCTGGCCAGATGTAAGATATTTTTAATGACGCGTTCACTTCGTCGGCTCTCGTTCCTCTGGTGACAACTGGTAAGGTTTGACGAAAATCTGCGGCGAACAAAACTGTGCGGCCACCCATAGGTATGTTCCGATTACTTAGATCACGCAAGGTCCTGTCTACAGCTTCAACGGAAATTTTGTGCGACATCGTAGCCTCATCCCATACAACTAAAGAACAATTTTGGATTACACTGGCAGTGTTACTTTGTTTTGAAATATTACATACATTTCCATCATTACTGCTGACTTTCAAAGGAAGTTTAAATGTTGCATGTGCTGTTCTTCCTCCTTCCAAAAGAGTGGCTGCAATTCCAGATGATGCGACGGCAAGAGCAATATTACCACGAGACCTCACTTTGGCGAGCAACACATAAGTCAAGAATGTTTTGCCTGAGCCTACAGGGGCATCGAGAAAAAATATCTTACCTTCCCTCTTAGTGTTATAAGCTTGTTTCTGATCGTGGTTCAGACGGTGTTCTTCTTGAGCAACGGTTTGAAGGTGCCGAGAACGAAGTCTTCGTTTCTCTTGTGGCAATCGAGAGATTATTTGTTGCTCTGTTTCATTGTTACGTGATAAGCACTTTTTTTATTTTGCGATGTCAATGAACTAGGACCTATATCCATTTTACATCTCGGCATGATGGCTTAACATCACTGACTGGAATATTAATTATAACGAATTCTTGTCAGACGTAATTTAAGAATGGCAAGGTGCATGAAACACAAATCCCCCTTCCGTCCAATCTTAAATCGACTGTGAATTTTGCGGAACAAAAAGTTCACAGACGAAATGAAGATAAGCAGAGTTGCACTTCCAGGGAATGGCGAGTTGCATGAAACACAAATCCCTCTTCCGTCCAATCTTAACTTGACTGTGTATTTTGTGGAAAGGAAAGTTCACAGGCGAAATGAAGAAAAACCGAGTTGAACTTTCAGGGTAACTCCAAACACAACCAGCCTTCTCTGAAGTCTTACCTCAACATGACTCGACGTTTTGCTGCTGGCTGTATCTGGGGTAATAGGTTCGCCCGCTAGTTAGGCTGTAACAGGGGTGATAAACTCGCCCTTAGCTAGCTCGTAAACTGTCGCCTCAATATTAGAATGGACATGGTTGGAAGAAATGAAAACGTAAAAATACTTATCGTGGGTGATGTATTGAAGATAGAGATATGCTCTCCTGGATTTTATGTTGAACTTTTCATGCTGAAAAATTCTTACACTCATAGTATTTAGATATGTTAAACGGTTTGCCCAAAATAAACTTAAAAAGCGCTCGGACGCCAAGTTTTTTGTTTATGTTTTCACTGAAATCATTACTGCTCTGCTTCCTTTGATCATAAATAAATTATTTTCTACAGAAATCATCCTCGAGATATCCTTTACAGAATTGTGAAACCCGCATCAAAATAGATCCAAAGGTTCTCGAGATTACCCGTGACATCCAAGAATCGGGGACTTTGTTTTATACTAAGTAGAAATGATTTTAAAAACTGTTCTGAAAAACTGTCCATTACACCTTTTGTAGAACTTGGCCAATGCTCTGAATACATTTCCCCCAACTTTTATCTCAATGTTAAAAAAATAAAAAGCCTAGTTCAAACCCTGAGTTTTTCAGGTTATAACTATTGAATTTTATCTTCTGATGTAATTCCCAATTCTAATTCTGTTTTTAAGTCCCAATTCTAATTAAATTTAATTTTATTAACTATCTAATGTTGTTACATTTCTAAAAAGTTAATGTGGAATAGTTTGCATAGTTTAAGGTTCAACTTACCACGACACAGGATTTTTAATGAAAAATCTAAAATACCCGGGTATTTACCCCGGTTTATATATACCTGGGTATTTTACATCACTAGTTTTACTGTGGTAACTCGCCACAAGGCTTCCATTAGGATTTTTCACTCGTCTAAAACAAACGTCCGACCTGTATAAATAATTCATGTAATTCTTTTCTGGCAGTAGAAATTATTTATAATTCCCCCTTCCAATCTAATTGGGCACACTTGTGTTGATGAAATGAAACTCTTCTAGTAATAGATAATGCAGGCAGCAATGAAGAAAAGGCTTTTAGTATTTCAAAATCTACGTTACTGTACATGGTGTGACAAAATATTTAGCATGGCGAGAATCGTATGAATCCTACTAGAAGAGCAAGCGAAAGTAATCCCCAGAAATGAAAGGGGGTTTGGTTATCATAAAGGAAACTGGACAAAAAGTTTAAATGTAGTTACAATACTGGGGTACTTCTGAATTACTGTACTACAATATAACTAGCATACCCCTATCGGGCTCTTGATGATAATTTGTTGTGGAGCTGTTGCTAGTCGTTTGATGCAGGTTTCACTATACTACTTTTTGCCGATTTGGATTAACCCTCCGTCGGGCGCATAGCATCTGAAATAACGAGCAATGCTTTGTTCTACTGGTCGGGGGTGGGGGAACTGGTAGAGCCAGTCGTTCTTCTATCTTCCTATCACCCTGTTCCCTCTCGGCCAGTGTGTTTCTAACTGAGATTGGGCACAGTTCTGTTTTGTAGTGAGCGATTTCATCTCGCAGATGTATTACACCTTGAGTGTACCACGTGGTTTCTCTCATAAGTATGGCAAGTAGTGAGCCTGGTTTGGACTTGAATGACCCAAAAGTTGTTGCAGAAATTCAGCAAATGTTACTTTTCGACACGGTACGATAAATGTTCATATGCGGACTGCATTGTCAAGGAAATGGAATGTGACTCGTATGCCCATACAAAGAGATCTGCTGAAGACCGTAAGAAATGGCTGCAATGACAAGGCTTTTAAACCTTTAGAAGCTGATGATGATCATGATGTAAAAATGTGTAGGGCTTTCACAATATTTTAATTATCTGTATGTCTGATGAATATTGTATATTATTTTCAAACATGTGAATAAATGACTTAAATTTATCAGTAATAAAGTGCATAACCCAAAACGAAACCAAAACGAAACCAAAATTTGAAAGACAATGGCACACAAGCTTTATCAAAATTTACATCTTACAGATGCATTGCACCCGTTCATGTCTCGGATGTAATGCGCCCGGCGGAAGGTTAAAGATAAGTCACTTTAAAACTTCCACTCTTCAAATTCTATCGTACAGGGTGATTTTTTTGCTGGAACGGGGCGGGCGACTGGCTGCCGGGCGCGCCCGCCTTCCACCAGCCAACCGAGCTCACACCGCGGATTGTGCGCTGGTGGAAACCGTAACAAAGTACATTAATTAAATGGTAAATTCACCAGCAAATCATGACTAAAGAACTTACCTTTTCACAGAAGATGCTGAAAATGTTCTCCTTCAACTGACAGACAGGCATTGTACCGTGTAAATAAATTAGCATTTACACATTGTAATTTCCTTCTTTTGTGAGGGATATCTCCTGGCATATATTGTTCTCCAGCTCCACTAGAGTAAGGATAATTGATCTGTACACTTTGAATGTTAAATTAACCCACAATTAAACAACAAACGGGCTTAGGTCCGTACTTCGATTAATTACAGTAAACTCGCAGGATGGGGGTGCAGGATTAGCGACATAATGTAAGGATGTCTGTCTGTCAGCTGAAGGAGAACATTTTTAGTATCTTCTGTGAAAAGATAAGTTCTTACCTTTAACTGGTGTCTTGAGGTCATCCAGATTCCCAAGAAATAAAGAAACATCTGTGCTTCTTTAATTATAAATCTTGCAGCTGTTGTTTATGTTACCTTCTTATCTGTGCGCTGACACTACACGCCCTCGCTGATGAAAGTTTAGTGACTTAATGGACTTTAATGACCCTGGTTAGCTCTCCTCTGTCTCGCGGAACCCCGCGGCCCGAGCTCGGTTGGCTGGCGGAAGGCCGCCGGTCCCGCTCCAGCAATAGAATCTCACTGTACAATTTTGCCTATCTTGATGCTTTTCTAGATTGGCAGGTTAGTAAATTGGTCACATTTTGTTTTCTAGGTAAAGGGAATGAGGATAAAAGAGGTCAACCCATTGGCCCTAGCATGGGATCTAAGTCATGGCTTTACGTGAATGGCTGCCCTGTGGTGTGTACACGTCCAATGGAGGTTGCTGCACTTGTCTCTGCTATCAATCCAAGCCTAAATGCTACAAGTGAAGCAATGGAGGTTGCACTTCTGCAGCAAGAACTCCTATGGTTGTTATATGATCTCGGCCATCTTACCCATTATCCTATGGCTATAGGTGAGGAGCATTATATCTATTAAATTATTATTACAGAGGATTTTTATGAAAGTAATTTTGGTAAAATACAAAACCAATGTGCTGAAGGGTTCTCGATGCCATTAACTGTGAGAGTAGTTGCTAGATACTGCATAACCAACACTGAGTTCCCCTGTTCCTCCTGTAAAAGTGAGATTTTAAAGTATTGTAAAGTTTCAAGTTTCAGTAGCACTAATAGTTTATCCTTCAACTTAAGTATTGCCGTACTACTCGTACTGGGTCATTTTCATAGATAATACCACGAGAGGATTGGATTTTGCAGATATTTCTTCAAGTTTTTTTTTTTTTTAAACATTAGCCTACTGCATATGGAATTGGAAAAAATGTGAATTACCACCTCTAAAATTTCCTGAAGTTTGCTGAACGTTACTTTTCTTCCTCCTTGATTCTCCAACATTTTTCATAAAAATCCTCGAATATTACTTTCATTATTAATGTTGTTGTTGGCAGTTCATACAGCTAAAAATTGACTCTTTTTTGCTGTAGGCAATCTTAGTGACCTGGAAGAGGTGAATCCCACTCCAGGGCGACCACCGTGCTCGACTCTCTTCCGAGAGGCAGCCTTTTCAGCCAGGACATACTATAAAAATCAGCATGTTTATCCTTATACATATCAAGGAGGCTACTTTTATAGACACAAAATGTACAAGGATGCATTAGAGAGTTGGGCAAATGCAGCTGATGTCATACGACTGTAAGTTTATATAGGGATTATTCACTTAGTAGTATTGTAATGCTGCGAGTTTATTAGAGGCAGCTTTCTCTTACTACCTAGGTGATTTCAAACTGTGCCCTGGATATGCATGGTTTTATTTACCTTAACAGTTCTATTAGTTTTCAGTTCGATATGCTGCTATTCCTTTCGCCAGTTAATGATTGTTTTCTTTTCTTTTTTACATACCATCTCTAGAGGATACACGGCCAGCCAGAGTATTATAAGCAACAGATTTTGTGACTAATTTCATGTTAATATTGATCCTGAGGAGTAGCCTCCATGGCAAAGGCGCCGGCCTCTCATTGCTGAGGGGCCGATAACCTCGATGTTAGGCCCCTTAAAACAACAATTATCATCATCTCATGGCTGGGTCCGTGGTTCAAATCCCAGTCACTCCCTGCGAGAATCGTGCTGGACAAAGCAGAGGCAAACAGGTTTTTCTCCGGGTACTCCGGTTTTCCTTGTCAAAACTTTCATTCCAGCAACACTCTCCACATCATTTCATTTCATCTGTCATTCATGTAATCATTGCCCCTGAGGAGTGTGACAGGCTTCATCAGCCGGCATAGTTCATATCCTTGCCGCTAGATGTGAGGGGGCTTCATTCATTCCATCCCTGACCCAGTCAGATGACTGGAACACGCTGTGGATTTTCATTGATCATGAGGAGCCAATAACACTTGCAGGTAAAGTGTCATAAGTTGCTGATAGTTTTATGGTAATATTCTTGTTTGGATTATTGAAGCTCGAATAACCATCATCATTAAATTTTGCTAGAATTCAGCATTTCGTAAAATTGTTGTTATACTACTCTGGCTAGGGACAAAATTGAATGCATATATTCCCCAGGGGCTAACAAGTTTTAATCGTTTATTGTCTTTCAGTGTGAACCTGCCCTCCCGAAACCTCTTTTACTGTACAATTAGGGCCAATAACTTCGATGTTAGGCCCCTTAAAACATCATCTTGTACAATTCTAGGCGGCTTTGGTGGCGTAGTTGGTAGCATGCAGAGCTTCTATGCCCAAGATCGCGTTTTCAAACCCGGCTGAAGTAGTCAGTTTTTTTTAAGAGCATTAAAAATCCCTCAGTACGCCTTCCTTTGGAGGAGATGTAAAAGAACCTTCCACTAACTACAATTGTGTTGAGCTAAATTTGTAGGTTAGATTTGATAACACTATAGAGTTCCAACGTTGGTCGCCAGGTGCCGGTTGCGGTGGCATCTAGTAGCCAAGTTCACAGCTAGGTTTTGTTGATGGTAGTATTTGGTAGCAAAAGTAGGAACTACTTGAAATTGATCGTCTGCAGTCCTTACCTGAATTACAGATAGCACACACTAATACAGCCATCACAATTAACACCGGTTATCAGACAGATTCTACACACACCTCAAGTACAAGGGGCTACATGCCCACGTTGTCGCAGCCCCTAAACTGAGGAACGAACCAACCTTTTAGAATTCCAACGAATGGCCTTACTTTAGATTCAGATTAAGAAAATCTGTTAAGAAATGAATAACAAAAATAATTCTTATCCCATAATTTTTTACCACATTTACCCTTATGAAAGCAGGGTACAGGTCTTGCACAATGGTATGGAGTTGTTGTTTGAGTCTTCAGTCTTTTGACTGGTTTGATGCAGCGCTCCATGCCTCCCTTTCCTGAGCTATATGTCCGAGGCAATCTGTTTAACATATTCTAACCTTGGTCTACTCCTACAGTTCTTGTCCTCAACCCTTCCTTCCATAACTAAGCTTGCTATTCCTGGGTGTCTTAGTATGTGTCCTACCAACCTATCTCTTTCCTTCATTAGCTGCCTTAGAAACATATCTCCTCTCCCACTAGTCTTAATACCTCTTCGTTTGTAACCCTATCTACCCATCTGATCTTCATCATTCTCCTGTAACACCACATTTCAAACGCTTCAATTCTCCTCTTTTCTGCTGCACCAATAATCCAAGTTTCACTTCCATAGAGTGTCAAGCTCCAGACAAAGGCCTTCAAAAATGACTTCCTAACCACTAAATCTATATTCGATGTCAACAGATTCCTTTTCTGTAGAAATGATTTCCTTGCCCGAGCTAATCTACTTTTTATATCCTCTTTGCTTCGTCCATCACTGGTTATTTTGCTTCCTAAGTAACAGAAGACTCCTACTTCCTTTAGTTTTTCACCTGCCATTTATTTCGGCTGCATTCCAATATTTTTGTTTTACATTTATTAATTTTCATCATGAATTCTTTCCTCAAGACGGAGACCATACCATTCAAAAACTCATTCAAATCCTCAAGGCGTGTCGGCCAAGATGACGATGTCATCGGCAAATCTGAGTTGAAAATATTTCTCCTTGCATCTTCACTCCCACTTTAAATTTTTCTACTATTTTCTTCATTGCTTGTTCAATGTAAAGATTGAAAAGTATGGGTGATAAGTTGCAGCCTTGCCTTACACCTTTCTGAATACCAGCTTCTCTCATGTCCTTCACCTCGAATGACTGCTGTCTGGTTTCTGTATAGATTGTAGATTACCCTCCTATCCCTGTACTTTATTCCAATAGATTTCAAAATGTCAAACAATTTCGTCCAATCAACGTTATCAAAAGCCTTTTCTAAGTCTACAAATGCCATGAACGTTCTCTTATCTTTCCTTATTCTACCTTCCAAAATCAGCCTAAGACTTAGTACAGCTTTCCTTGTTCCTATATTTCTCCTGAAACCAAACTGGTCTTCTCCCAACTCCGTTTCTATCTGTCTTTCCATCCTCTTGTAAATTATTCTTGACATGATCTTTGAAGCATGCGTAATCAAGCTAATTGTATGGTAATTCACATCTGTCAGCTCCAGGCAAATGCTGGGACGGTTCCTAAATTAAGGTGATGGTCGCTTCCTTCCAAATCCTAGCCTCCGTTACCAATACACTCCCTACTACAACCATCACAAGTGACTCAGGTTGTCAGAAAAGTTCCACATGCACACACATGCATGCCCAATTACTGTGCACTGGACTACATGACCATGTCCCCCAGGGGCTCACGGCTAGTGGGACGGGGTTGGTGACCAAGGGACCCCAGCTGAGTTTGGCGGGGCTCCTCTCGTGTCGTCTTTCCTATCAACCACCCTTGGTCAACTCTTGTTCTTTTCCGACCCCAACGGTATTAGGGTATCCGAGGCCTAAGGAGTCTTTCACTTTCCCGCCTTAGTTGGCCCTTGTCTCATCTTTCCTGATACCCGCATTCTTCGAGAGGTAAGCCTGCTTTTTCTTTTCATGTTATCTCCTGCCTTCTGCACAAGGCCCTCAAAGAGACAATGTAGCCCCACCACTCCTGGTGCACCCTGTTTAGTGCTACACCCTCAAGGGCTCACGGCTGGTGAGTTTGGAAGTTGGCGACACCGAGGGATTCCTGAGCTGGGCCAGTTTTGTCCCCTTTTTCCTCTGACCTTGGGGTGGGCCCTCTCCTCTTTCTCCTTTCCTATCTGTCTTTCATGGCTCTCCTTCCTTCCAAGTCCCTCAATCCTCATTCTCCGAGGTTTGAGGGCATTTCTTTTTTTCCTGTCCTTTATTTGCCTTGTCCTTTCTGTACCATTTCTTCTTCTAGTATGTAAGTTTGTAGTTAGTATTAGTTATAGTTTTCATTCACCCAAACCATTAGGGGCCGATAACCTAGATGTTAGGCCCCTTAAAACAATAATCATCATCAACATGACCTTGATGTTGCAGAGCCCGTAAATGATTCGAAAACAAAATACACTTGCAACACTCCATTGAAGACATACCGTATTCTTGAGTCCCATGTACCTACCGATTTATCATTTATCCCGAAAACAGTTAATTTTCCCAATCCAAGGATCCTTATACCAAACCAATATGCCATGTGATTTTGTATTGTGCAAAGTTATTTTGGACCTACCAAAGCCTGCCAGTTCCACATCCCAACTTCGGGGCATGAAATAGAAGCCATGTTTTGCCAGATCATATCAAGTTCCCTTAACAATTTCAGACCGATTTATAGCATTTAAATAGATAACAAAAATGTTAATGTTTTTCTGTATAAAACTTGTTTATGCCTTTCAAAGGGCGAATCATTTTAATTGAAATATAGCTTAATTCATTGTTCTTGCTCGTTCGTCCTTTACCACCAGTTGCGACTGTTCGAAACTGAGGTGGTATGCATTCTACAAATTACGCGAGTCAATAGATTCCATTTTAAAGATATTTGCGATAGTTTAATTTAGTTGAAATATTTTGTTCCTTAGAATGTCACCAATTACATATTGTTAGTCTAAAAGTGGTTCCTCGTAAGGCAAGTTTTGGCCATATTGAGGATTGCTTATTAAATCTTGTGGCAAAACTAGCATTACCTTCCTGGAGTAACCTCGTAAGTCACAAAAATAAATATCTGAGGGAAATTATTTTTGAAGACTTGCGAGGTTACTCTAGGAAGGTAAAGCTATTTTTGCCACAAATTTTAATAAGCAATTCTCAATATGGCCAAAATTTGACTCACGAGGTACCACTTTTAGATTAACAATGTGGCATTTTATATGAATGCTGAAGAACTCTGCTTACCTGAAATGAAGAAAATAACAGGCATTTTGTTGAGTTTTACTACATTTTGGTGCGCGCAGTTTCCCGTGTATTTTGTCGCTTGGAATTTTACTGATAAACCATTCGGAAAGTTGGCAACTATGCAATAGTGGTTGCATGATTTTTAACTCCTCCCAGTGCCTGTTTGAATTTGTGAGAGTAAAATAGAAGCTACTTCATGCCCTAGTGTGCGTAACATTGAGAAAAAGATACCGGCGTTTAGCAAGCACTTCACCTTGAGAGTTCAGCAGTAGGAGAGGGGTGGGGAGCAAGCAGAATATTTCCTTATCTGAGAACATTTATTTGCAAGTCATATATCTACTAGCAGTAGTGCCCGGCTTCGCCCAGTGGATTTATTTGTTTTATGTTCGACGATGTCGAAATGTAAACATTATGTGCCGGAAAACTGTATCATAATGAGGCTCATTATAACACTTTTTCATTATGAAACAGTTTCTCCCACCAATCAGAACTCAAGAAACAGTTGTGTGGCCAATTAGATAAGGATACCTTCGCGCATGCGCTCAAAATCCAACATATTTCTGTGTTGTCAAGCAAAGTGAATGGTCTCTGCTTCCGGAGTGCCTTGACCACGCATGCGCTCTGTTCAGTCACCAAAGCCAAGCGCACCTTGTTCACTAATAACTGAATTAACTGAATCCCACAGATATTTATGAATATTTATGTTAAAACATACCGTATAATAGTTATAATTATCGTCGAACATAAACAGTCGTATGCAACTCGCCTTTAATGGTAATTAAGACACTCGTATGGAAATTACAAAACTCGCGTACGTTCGTTTTATAAATATACTCTTGTCTTAAATATTGCCATTATAGGCTCGTTGCATAATGTACTATTATGGACTGCTACTACAGAACTGGAGCGCTCAAGGATAAGGATCGGAATGCACCAACGCTTATTGCAGCTGATAACCTCAGTATACTTTACCAACACCATCGCCCTTATACAGAGGCATAGCCTACTATTGTCATGATGATAACTGTTTTAAGGGGCCTAAGAAATCTTTTTGCACTAATTACTCCCCGTGACTGCAATTTATAAGCAGCTCTCAATTCTGCACCAGAACACTGGTAGGGGCGATGTGATGCAGCCCGCATTGCCAGGCAACAATAGACTTAGGTATTATTAAAGCTGTTCGGGAGCGCTTGTTCTTCCGACTTACTGAACAAAAATCAATCTTTAAGGTTACCTGAGAGGTGTAGCCTAATGCTACACTGCCTAAACTATTCCTCTTGAATCTGGCTATCATTTACAAAAATAATTTTTGGAATCCGACTGGTAGTTCCAGAGATTAGCGCGTTTAAACGCACAAACAAACTCTTCAGCTTTATTATATTAGTATAGATTGATTATGATTTATGCATTAGCAATTCATTTTGTTTCTCCATATTATTACTGGAATCCACTATTCAAATCAAAACAAACAAATTATAGGAATGGGGAAAGTATTTTAAGCAATTAAGCAAGACCATGGTGATGACAAGAGGGGAAAGACAAGGAAAGGGCACTGTGAAAATTGGAAGGCAGAGTTTGCAAATTGTGGACATGTTCAAATACCTAGGAAGTGAATTGATGCAAAGTGGTAGGTAGGGCATGGAGAATAACAGGAGTGTACAGCAGAGCAATGCATTCTATCAAAGTGTAAGAAAGCTTGTTTGGGATAAGGAAGTACCAAGGAAAAGCAAAGAGATAATGTATAAAGTGTACTATGTACCCATATTGACTAATGCAGCTGAGACTTGGACCTTGACAAGCAGGCAAGAGAGTAGAATTCAAGCCAGTGAAATGAAATTCCTAAGAAGTGTGATAGGAAAGACAAGGGAAGACAGAGTGAGAAATGAAGATGTTAGGAAGGAAGTTGGGATGAGAAAACTAAATGAGAGGATTGAGAAGAATAAATAAACTAAGGTGGTTTGGACATGTAAAAAGGATGGAGGAAAATTGAATACCAAGACAGATGCTGGAGGTAACGTGCAAGGGTAAGAGAGAAAGAGGAAGACCTAGAACAAGGTGGATTGATTCAGTGAAGAACAGCATAAGAAAAACAAATTTGACTGGGACAAGATCGTGGAAGAGGAATGGTGGAAAGAAAGAGCAAGGTGAAGTGCCATAAATACCCCGACCCGGCAGGAGCTGGATAAGGGGAGATGATGATGATGGTGTTTTATACTAAAGTAACGATTCATTACTTCATCAATTTTCTAAGGGCCGTTTTCACCAACTCGATTGATTAGTTAGTTAATTCTTATTTAACTTAGATATGAAAGTTGATGCATGGTTATCGTCGATGCATTTCACAAGGCTATTCGGGTCCATAATTACTTGCATACACTTTACGGCTCCCACACATGCTTAGACTCTGTTTCATCCTGGAGAAACATGGCGGGCAGATTAAGAAGCGTGTAACACTGATCGTTGTTTGCGATGCTTCCTTGAGATTTTCTGGAACATAATTATAAAGAAAGGGAAATACAAAAGACCTTATTCATGCCAAGAGCTTAAAATAATTTGAACAAAGTATTTAGGAAAGGCGGCTTCGGTGGCGTAGTTAGTAGCATGCTGAGCTTCTATGCCCAAGATCACGGGTTCAAACCCGGCCGAAGTCGTCGGATTTTTTAGGAGCGTTAAAAATCCCTCGGTATGCCTTCCTTCGGAGGGGAAGTAAAGCCGGCGGTCCCATGTCATAGATTTATGGCATGTTAAAGAACCTTCCACTAATTACACCTGTGTGAAGCTAAATTATATAGGTTAAGAATGTAAACAACGCTCTTAGGTTAGTACGTTAGTTGCCTGGAGCCGACTGCGGCGGCTTCTAGTAGCTAAGTTCTGAACTAGTAGTCGTTGATGGTGGCGTTTGGTGGCAAAAGTGGGAACTATTTGAAAAATTCATAGTCTGTAGTCCTTACTTGATTTAAAAACAGATAACACACTAATACAGTCTTCACAAATAACACCGGTTATCAGACAGATTCTACACACACCCAAAGTACACAGGGCTAAATGACCGCGTTGTCGCACCCCCTAAACTGAGGAACCAACCAAATAGGTAAAGCTCTCCCCGTTGTCTTCGCAGCGTATATGGTTGCGTTGCAGACTCTTTGAGTTCATTATACAGAGCTGGAAGGAGTTAGAATCCCACATCTGGTATGTTATTTTTAAAATTTCCATATTCTTCTTTCTTGGTATTAGTAACATGTATGATCTTTTGTAATTTCATTGTCATAAACATATTTTATATTCATATGGATGAAAGTTCGTCAGAAAGTAGGAAACAAACCAATTCTTCCGCCATTGCAATATGCGCAAGGTAGAATTCAGCTGTTTTCTTGCCACTTTAACGATGCTTGAGAGAGTTGAGTGGTCAGATTTGGCCATTTAACGTACTTGTTTGTTAGTGGTAAGTTAACGAGCGTTTCTATTTGATGAGATGCTCATGCAAAGTTAAATAACCTTTAACGATGAATTTAGAGATAATTGATATGGGTGAAAACGGCCCAACAGTAACTTATCACACAAAGTAACTACTGTATAATGGTAACTTCATTATTATTTTTTTAAGCACGAGGGCGGATCAACAAAGACTGAGACTGATATTTTTTCACAGATGTTTATTACTCTATTTCAATGTTTACATGATCTTTTTCAAAGTCGTCCCCTCCTACTTTTTATAGCGTCTCCGCCTGTCCTTGGACACGTGTTGCAGACCATTCTTTGTCAGGTCCTTGAGAATCACCTCACTTTTCTTGAGCACTGCTTCAGAGTTCTCAAATCGAATGCCCCTAAGCTTTGATGGGAATAAAAAAATCACTGGGTGCAAGATCAGGACTATAAGGTGGATGCGATACACAAGTAATGTTGAATCAAGCCAGAAACTGCACGACTTGATTTGCGACGTGAGGTTGTGCATTGTCATGATGAAGTCGCCACCAAGCACCCAACGGGCAGAAACTTGGGTTATATGGAGATGATCGTGCATAATCGTAAAGACACTGCCATGTGAAATTCCCAACACTTAACTGAGGTTACGTAATGTTAACCTCCGATCCTCGTGAACAATCACAGCAGCTGTGTTGATGTCAGACGTCAGAAGCCGAAACACCTGACCCACCTTGCTTAACACAGACAAGTCGGTCTTATTTGAAGTCCTTGAACCACCTAAACTCTGTTGCACGAGGTAGTGTATCTTCACCGTACGCTTGCTTCAGCTTTTCGTAAGTTTCAGTGGGTGTATGGTTTAAACGAAGACAGAATTTGATTGCACTGTACTGTTCCTCTCGCGTCATCTCCATTGTCTGGTAAGCTAAATGCACGGAGCGTCTACAAAATTGAGCATTACTACCAATGTACTGATAAGAGAGTGCTGCCGCCTACGGACATTATACGTAACAAACCACCACTCTTTTCAAATATTTATGTTCATCATAATCTTAAACAGCTCCAGTCACCCGGGTGCTGTGCATGAGTCCTCTCCATTTCTTTCTATCCATGAATAGTTGGTCTTCAGGAGTGCTCTCCCAATCCAGCCCTTTGTCTGCCAAGTCACCCTTCATCTGGTCTATTCATTTCCTTTTAGGTCTTCCAACACATCTTCTTCCTTTGATGTTCAGATGAAAGTATGCCTTTGCCTTTTGTTCATCTCTCATCCGTTGGATATGTCCATACCACATCAGACGAGACATATGTAAGGTCTCCATTACAGTGGTGTTCATCATCATCGTCTTGCACAGCTTCCAGCCACTGGCCGGGTCTGTTTGGAACACAAGCCTCTCCAACATCTTCTGTCTTCCCACCATCTCTCAGCCTCCATCCTTGTCCAGTCCTCTCCTCTCTTCTTCACGCTTTCTTCCACCCCCTTCAGCCACCGGTCTCTTTCCTTCCCCTTTCGTCTCGTGTATCGTCCTGGTTATCCTCTTCTCCTCCATTCGTTTTTCATGTCCTTACCATCTAAGTCTAGATTTCTCTATACCATCCTGTAATGGTTCCTCCTTCATTAATTCTCTGGTCCTCTCATTTCTTATTTTGTCCATCTTTGTAGCTCTAATACTGCTTCTCAAGAACCTCATCTCACTGGCCTGTATTTTGCTCTTCTCCCTTCCTTTCATAACCCAGGTCTCCGAGGCATACGTCAGGATAGGGATGTATGATCTCTTTGCTGTTCTGAGGGATATCCTTGCTCCATAACATGCTTCTCACACTCCTGTGGAATGCTTCTGCCTGTCTCCCCCGCTCATTTATTTCTCTATTGTTCCTTCCATTATCTTGTATCAGGCTTCCCAGATACTTGAAACTCTCCACTTTCTTCAGCTTTTCCCCACCAATTATTATTCCCGTTGTAGTTCTTTCCTTCTTCCTTGTTGTGATCACCATCTCACTCTTATTTATGCTAAATTTCATCCCGTATCCTTGTATTATTCCTTCCCGCACGTCCAAATGTTTCTGTACCTCCTCCTCCTTGTTTCCCCAAATCATCAAATCATCTGCAAACCCCATTGCTTTCATCTTTCCTTCCCCAATTACTTGTGCCACTCAGGTCATTCACGAAAGCTACAAGAAAATAATCAGTCTCAGTCTTTGATGATCAGCCCTCGTAACTATAGTGTAACTTTAAAGAAGTAACTTGCCCAACTCTGGCTTAAATGTTCTTTTGTTTCATTTCTTTCCCAGATACAATTATTCTCGTGATGATGAAGAAATTTACAAAGAGTTCTTGGAAATTGCCAATGAATTGATTCCTCACATAATGAAAGTTGTTAGCTCAGGCATCAGTGCAAGATCAATCTTGAAAGATTCAGAATGTTTTGCATTTTTACTACGATTTTATGATGGCATTTGCCAATGGGAAGAGGGCAGTCTTACACCTGTTCTTCACATTGGCTGGGCGAAACCACTCGTTAACACTATATCAAAGTTCGATGCTGATGTCCGAGCACAAGTCATCATCATTTGTCGGGAAGAAGAAAGGACGAGTGATGAAAACTGCAACTTAAAAGGAAATGCTGATGTAGATGTAGAGGAGAATTTTAAAGGAGAAAGTAAAGACAATGTGAAAGCAAAACAGACTGACAAAAGCTGTACGAATAACAATGAGTCACATCGTGCAGATGATTCCAAGTACCTGAGCAATGATTATTTAAACAACAATAATAATTACTGTAAAGCCCGTGAGAGTGGCACTCTGGCCTGCGGCAATAGCGAGCGAGAGATCATGCGTAGCTTAGCGTCGCATGTCATTCAAGACGAAGCCAAAGATACTGGGAAAGAAGAAGGGTCATCACTTCATCCGAAAATAGCTGCTCTTGCTGCGGCATGTGCAGAGAAAATCTTAAATCCTGAATATCTTCTCCAAGGAGATGGTGAACCTTTTGTAGGTAATAATCTTGCTGACACACCCCCAGTGATCTCAACTACTGCAGCTGTTGCTGTTGTTGCTGCAGCAGCAGCAGCTTCCAATGGCATCGCACACATTCCCAGC
Source organism: Meconema thalassinum (assembly GCA_946902985.2). Classification (NCBI taxonomy): domain Eukaryota; kingdom Metazoa; phylum Arthropoda; class Insecta; order Orthoptera; family Tettigoniidae; genus Meconema; species Meconema thalassinum. Next base: position 158,328,210 of record OX336399.1, on the reverse strand, counting down.
ACTTCCAAGGATATTACCGTGAAGACAGAGGTAAAGGAAGAGCTGGAACTGGCAGCGACGTGCAGGCCACGTCTCGTACTTCATAGTCAAAAAATGAAAGGTCTAAAGGATCTGTTATTAGCAGAAAAATTGAATACGCATGCCATTTCTCTTCAACTGACGGCACAATCTCAAGTCCAGGTAAGTAAGAAGGGACGATCAGGTCAGGACCTGGATTTACACATGGGTATGAGGGCGAAACGTTCTCGCCGAGAATAGGTGAAAATAGGGTTAGTAAGACTTTACAGGAAGAATAGAGATCTGAATAATTGGAGATTGATAATCCATTATCCAAAGATAATTACAAGAAGAAAACATAGTCTTGCCTAAATACCGGTACAGTATACAAATTCCCTGTAAACTCACTCTTCCTCAGAAAGTCCTAACACTTATTTTTATTGCAGATAAAAACAAATGTTTATTCTATAGGTAAGAGAGATGCTAAACAAGTACAAATCTGATTTTTTAAAATGATTCTTCTGAAAGAAGTGTTTATGTACTATATTTTGTTAAAATTATAACATTGAAATGTAAGCTTAGTCTCTTCGTACGTAATATATTATATATGTGTGTGTACATTTTATGGAATACCTTACACAAGCATTCATAATAGCACTTTCTATATGAGATGGAAATCTTTGATGTCAAAAAGATTTCACATTATTCTAATAGTTGAAGTCCTATTGAGAGATTCGTGTCTCATGTCGTATTTATGTTAATCCTTTTTGTAATTAATATGTTAGCTAATGTATTAAATTTGAACAGAAATAAGCTATCGTTCTCTTTACATTTGACAATTTAAAAATGTACAGTAACCGTTTTTGTGCTAGCCAGTATTACATTTTGGGGAAGAGTTTAAAGCAATGTGTTAGGCAATGTTAAAACAAATTTTAATGAATATTAATCAAATGTTGGGTTCAATATTCCAATGAATTTGTTACTAAAATATGTTTGTTTATAGGAAAAGTATATTCCTAAATTATTATTATTATTATAACTGAATAATAATAATAATTACAAATATGATAAATTGGGCATTATTGAACCTGTCCAGTTTTAAGTCACCAGTGGTTTAAATTTTTTAAACAAAGGTACATGTATCAAGATAATTTAGCCTATTTATTACACAGTTCTAACTTGATATTGGCATTTATTCAATTATTTTAAGATATGTATATACGTTTGAAATGGCATTTATGATCAAAAATTCAATTTTTGTTTTTGCAATGGAAGCCTTATTCGTCTGCTTCAGATTAATGTGTATTTTATGTCTATATTCCACCTATAAGTAGTTCAAGAACTAGTTTAAGTGGGCTTGTGTGTACATGTCTAGGGGGCTTGTCTCCACAATCTTACTTGTATCTAAATATCCCGGAACATCAAATAAGGTATGAATATCATGAATATGGCACATTTTAGCTAAGTGCAAGTCTAGGATCCAGGTTTAACACTCCCGAAGAGTTACCCTTTTTCTTCTTCTGCTTTTACGGCCCCATTGGACCAACAGTAAATCATTTCTTGGTCTTCTTCTTCAGTAAGTTTTCTTTCCGAGTTGCTCAGTAGCTTTTCATGATCTTCTCAGGCGTTCCTTATCTGTAAATACCATTTTTTCTGTATGACGTTTGTCTATTTTTGCTTAAATTTTATTTTTATATCTAAGTTTTTTTATTTTTTTGTTTTGTTTTGCAAGTCATCCAAGGTTATTTCTAATTCTTTCATAGCCTATCTTCTCTAATTTCCTTAATCCATCCTACTTGTTGTTTCATATTCCAAAGTTTCTCTACAATTTTTCTAGATAATCTAGGTTCCGGTGTCCTCATAATGTGACCAAAAATAGAAATCCGTTTCTTCCGAATAGTATCAGTGATGGGCTCCAGTTCTCCGGTCATTGTCCATCTTTCTGATATTTTTTATTTATGCATGTTCTAGCTATTCTTCTTTCTACTTTTAAAATTTTGTAGATTTTACAGTTTTTAATATGTCTTAAGTTTTTGTTTTTTGGTCATATCACAAATGTGTAACTTCATTTTCATTATTCTCATAATTAAAATATTTAACATTATATGCCTTTCAAATCAATAACATAGGAATATTATTGATACATCAAATTATAACTAATGAATGTAGGAATGCTGTGGACTAGGGATTCTTGGATACTTGGAAAACTTTAGCCACCTTGTGTTTATTTTAAGCATTGATAAAATTGCATTTCTTTTTTGGAATATGAAAAATAACTCCTACACTCTTGTCTGTTGCAGATAACTGCACGATTGTAGTTCAGAACATAATATGTGCTAAATAGAAGAACTCAGTAAAGGAAATTTGATGATAGAATAATGTTTAGTAATTTTAGAGAATTTTGAAAAATGGTCATTTTTTATTCTGTTTTTGAAAAATTCAGAGGACTGAAAACAGAAAACAAAGTTTCTGATGCAAAAAATTGACGGTTGGGTTTCATGTGTGATATGTGATGTCCAAGTTTCAGAGGAATCTGTAAAAAAAATGTGGATTTTCTTCCTAAACGTATATACATACCTTAAAGCTGTAATGGTCGTTTCATGAAGTGGTTCATGTGGTTAGCATGCTTCAATACTAAATAGAGGAGGAGCTTTGTGAATTATCTCCCCAATGTTGAAAAGGTTTTACTTCCTCAAATGGTGCAATTTATATTTTTGATACTTGTAAATGCAATTAATTAATTAATTTTAAATAATTTTGTGGTAGATATTGTACAAAAAATTCTGCCAAAAAAAAGTCAGTTTGTTAATATCTGCATTGAAATTGTACAGAATTTAAAATGAAGTATCCTGTAGATCTAAATTGTTCTTCTGCCACATCATGGTGCATGGTGAAATGGTTTTTGGTGAAATAAGCTTCATATGTTTTTATTTTTCGTGACTTATTTTTGCTATAATTTTATATATGGAAGGAAAACACTGCTTTTAACTGGAAGGGAGTTGGTTGAATTTTCACCCAGATAGTGGATTTTGGAAACTAAAAAACTACCACTCCAGAAATCCAAATGGCCTATAACAGAAATGAATATCGGGGTAATTTCTGGTAGCAGTGGTGTGCAGCTGACAACTCCATCCCACGTCGTGGCGATGTCATGATAAAGTGGAAGCTTTTATATTCCACTACTACATGGACCTTCATGTCATGTATAGGAGTTTGACTTTGCTTCATATATTGAAGAATCTCCTGATAGAATATCTCACAATTTTTTGTGTTGTTTCCCTTATGGTCTGATCATTGTGGATGACAGTCTTGAACAAGATCGGAATGTTCACTTTTACAATGTTTTGTAGCAAGTCCTTGATAGAAGAAGTCTAGGTGGCCAAAATTTAGTGGTTAAATTCAAGACCATTGAGACTCCTGGCTACTATCCTAAATCCCCCCCGATTTTACTTTTTGTTCCATGTAAATGTCTCTCTAGCTAAGCTGTGCACTGGCTGGCCCAGAATTGCTTGGCTATGAATGAGCCAAGTAACTGCCCAATGCTAGAGATAGATATATTATTGTTACGTGTTAGCCCTAGTAGCACGTTCTTTAATTGGATCACAGTAGGTAGAAAGCACAACACAATTGGCCCTTTATAGAAATATAAGTTTTATTGCAGGTCTAGCAAGTTACAGTACACCACACAATAAACACTCAGAAATCAATTAGCAGTCTTAGTCAAGTTTGCTCCCTTATGGAGTACACTCACTCCTTTCACTTTCTCGAGCAGCTGACCGCTCACTAATTAGGTAGACCCGTGTCCAGCCAGTCTGTCACTCACTGAAATACCTGCACACTTCCTTGAGTACACAAACTACAGTTACTTACGAGTCTGCTACACACTGCTCTGCCGGCTCGGAAACAATCTCACTGGGTTTCGTAATCCACACAGCACTTCGCCTCGATACTGTCGCACAGGTAAATGCACGCACTGGCTCTGAACACAGTCCGTCCTCACCGGCCAGGGCCGCTCATATGTATCGGAGCTGATGACTCAATGGATGCTTCGAGAGCGGACCAGGGTTCACGGTTTCTCGAAAGTTCCACTTCTGGGTGGGCTGCGTAGGTTCTAGACCGTGCCCTTTTGTTCTTATAGCCCTGTTGCGTAAGGCGCTGGTAACACACAATATGGAATAGCCTGGGGCGGCCTGAGTCACGCGCGGTTGATGAAACTGTCTAGCATTCGTAACATTATGTTGAGAAGGATGTTACCTCAGTGCAGGTGAATGAGGGGAAGCCTTGCCAGGTAGCATAGTCAAGTAGTGAGGATAGCATGAAGCTGATCATAGAGCTGTCACCAGATGCTCTCACTCGATGTGGACGAGTTGGATAGGTGTACTTAAAGACGTAGGGTACCTATAGCGGTGCAAGTCCATCTGTAGCCCCGGAAAATAGACTAACAATTAGGTCTCCCTTTGTGCCTGGAGTAGTTCCCATGTTTCAGGATACACTGCTGTTTGTGAAGGGTGCGAGTACCACAGCTGCAACATCATAAATCAATTCGGAGCGAGTTAATTAAGCTTTATCAAATGTTTCACCAGATCAGGCTAAAGAGGTTGACCAGGAGAAAAAAGCCATCTATGACGATTGCGTTCCGTACTTTCGGGAGAAATACGGAGATAGGTACAGGAATCACATCTTTGATGTGCGAGGAATGCTGTTTGGTGCCAGGGGCACTATCTATCGAGAAGTTGTGATACTGTTCCAGAAGCTCGGCATCGAAAGGAATAACCTGATCACTCTTGCTGAGGCTATCATTGCTAACTCTGTGGCCATATTGCAACACCATATTGTTATGCGCTACCCCTAGTAGCAAGTTCATTAATTGGATCACAGTAGGTAGGAAGCACAACACAATTGGCCCTTTAAAGAAAATATAAGCTTTATTGCAGGTCTGAAAGTTACACCTCACAATGAGCAAATAGAAGCAATTAGTAATCTCACTCTAGTTTCCTCTTATAGGGAACATTTCCCTTTCACTCTCTCGAGCAGCTGTCCGTCCACTAATTAGGTAGACCTGTGTCCAGCCAGTCTGTCACTCACAGAAATAACTGCACACTTCCCTGAGTACACAAACTACCGTTACTTAAGAGTCTGCTACACACTGCTCTGCAGGCTCGGAAAGAATCTCACTGGGTTTCGCAATCCTCACAGCACTTCACTGCAATTACCTCTGTCGCACTGTGGAACACGCTCATTCGCTCAGAAAACACCATCATGCTCTCCGGCCAGGGTCGCTCTTATATATCGGAGCTGATGACTCAATGGATCCTTCAAGAGTGGACTAGGGTTCACGGTTTCTTGAAAGTTCCATTTCTGGGTGAGCTGCGTAGATTCTAGACCGTGCCCTTTTGTTCTTACAGCCCTGTTACGTAAGGCGCTTGCAACACACAGTCTGGAATAGCCTGGGGCGGCCAGAGTCACGCGCGGGCGACGAAACTGTCTAGCATTCGTAACAATATTCACAAGAGTGCCAATACCTGACATTAATTTGCTGATCAGAAAATACCACTGGATTTTAAATTGTAAAAAGAATGTTTAATGAATTGTCCTAACAAGGATTGAAGGATATGCTGTGCCTTAAGGCATTTTGGGGAACCCAAGCAGCTACTGTTTTTTATTCAATTTTGTCATTCCACAAAGTAACCTTCCTAAGATAAGCATTGTAACTTGACCACAGCATGCTGTTTCTTAATCCCATTCCAAGCAAATACAGTAAGTTTTTGAAGTGAAATGTCACATCCTGTGGTTCGGAATCAACATATAAATGGAGTACCAGTGGCTCATGTGAGATTAACGGTCACGTAACACTACAATCTTCCTTTACTTTTCCTGAGGGACGTGGTGGCGCAGCGGTCAAGCTGTTGGCCTCTCACTATTCCTGGTCAGTGAATGTGAGATTTTCATAGTGAAATGCCATGTCCTGTGGTTCGTATTCCACGTAAAAGAGGAGGTCCCATGGCGCATGATCGTGAGATTAACGGTCACTTAAAACTACAAACTTCCTTTTGCCAATTGGGTGAAACATCTTCACCCCCGAGAATCAAACTTGGGTCCTTCCAGTTAGAAGATTGTAGCTTTTTAACTGCAAGACCAGAAGCCTTCGTCTGTAGAATACACTTGACCTTCTTTTAGCCAATGATGATCTGGCTGCTGATCTTACCCACTTAAGTAAAACTGGGTTAGGGCCAGCAATCTAAATCATCAAGTGTGATTTACTCCAAAAACTTGTTTTTTTATTCTGTTTATTGTTTTCCATATATTTTTGCTTATTATTATAATTATTAGTTTTATTTAATTTTTTGTTTTATTATTTTTATGCTCTTTTCATATTTAGGCATCCACTGAATTTTGAATAATTAAAATTTGTATCAATTTATTTGTGTAAGGAGGGGCTTTTCTGCCCCCTTAAAACAACAATAACTAAACTAACCACCGTTGATTGACCATTTCGCTTTGCTGATTAGCCTTCGAAACTTGATAGTACAGTAATGATGAATTCTATGCAGATAGCTTTGTGTTGTTATAAGCCTGGAAAGTGATTCACAAGATGCAAAGAAGAGCAACTGTGATCTAACACGGTTTTTATTTAAATTTGTTTCATACTGCTTTTTATTTTAAATCTAATATAGAAATTTGTGACTACTGAGAGTACAACATTCCAGTTTGCTTCTTGTCATTCCACAATTGGTTTAGCATTATTAATACTCTTTATAGGATGCAAATTCACATTTATTGCTTGTCAATTTGTTCAAGATTTAATGTTTGACCATTCTTGCAATATACTTGTGCTTCAGTTATTGTAAAATTGAAAGTGTAGTGTTGGATTGAGGGTGACAGTCATTGTCAGTTTTTTTGCTGAATAATTTTCTTTTAGCTACATCGTTCCTTTTAGACTGCTGTGGGTTCCAAGAATTGCAATGGCTAATGGTCAGTCTTCATTCTTTTATGTGCTGGTACTTGAAATGCAGTGTTTTGCTTTTGTGAAACCTTGCTTATCAAGCGGAAATGTGCGCAGGAGATACTGAGGACTCTACAATCGTACTGATGATCTCGTATGCTCTTGTACACATTAGAACTTGCACCACACAGTCTTACAGACATGGCTCAGCGGTAACGGTCTTGCCAGCTGTCCCCAAGGTTGCAGGATCGAATCCCAAATGCGAGGGAGCAGTGTCAGTAGATTTACTGGCATGTTAAATATTCCCTTCGGGGCAAAATTCCATCACCCCAGCGTCTTCTAAAGCCACGGTAGTTAAAAGGGACATAAAACCAATAACATTATTATTATTATTATATGAGTATTACTTTCATTATGGAGCGGTTGCAAGTACTTTGCTTCTATTTAGGGAATAAGTTGGCTTTCGAAAAAAGTGATATTTGGTCCCTTTTCATTTAATGCTCCAAAAAATATTTCCTATGTACTCACATTCATGCAGAATGTAGGATATAGAGAAAGTTATACTGTGATAATTTTTCTCTCTACCTGTAGTTTGTTTTGCATTTATCTACCTATTAACTTGTGCTGGCAGAAAATGGTACCACTGCCCATGATAGTAATCTACATGTTTGATTTTAAGGTTACAACAATCTTTTTAAACATGTCTAGACAATTAAATTCAGGTCTTCTCCCTTAAGTATTAAAGATTATGTTTGAACCAGAAAATGGACTTAAAATTAAACAAAATATCAGAAAAAAATGTATATTTTAAAAATCAATATCAATCACTCTCCTTGAGACCATACCAAAGATCAAAGGCTAAGTGATTATGCAAAATCTGAAGTATATTCCTCAACATTGCAGGAAACTTGGCAAGCAAATTCTATAAAATCATAGCTCAAAGCTACACTGTGAAAATAATTATAGTATTCGGGGTATTAGATACCCAGAGGTGCCAACTATTACGGATTGTCCGTAATTATTACGGATTTCAGCTCACGATTATGGCATTACGGTCGAAGGGGAAATTATTACGGAAAAGTGACATCACGAAAAAAATACATTTCTATGAAAGAAAAAAAAAAGGAAAGTTACAGGGTGTCTACCGGTAACGAAAAAGTAGCTAATTTTACAAACAGGTAACGAAAGTAATAGTAGCTAATTTTTATGTCTGCATAGTTGGAGGTAACGAAAATTCGCCGAGGTCTGTTTAAATCGTCTAAACTCGCGCCGCTTGGCTCACAGATTGCGATGTAACCGATTGCGTAAGCTATATTTCTCCGTACCCGACCTCAAGGAAATGCATACTGAGGATACCTTGAGTGATATAAATCGGTCCGACGTATAATTTCGGTATCGAGAAGAGTTTTTAGTTTAGTGTGAAATATTTTTCTGCATTATTGGGAAACCTGACTTTCCGCGAGACGTTTATTCGCGAAAACTTCCGAAACTCAACAGAAACCTCTCATTTCTGTTATTGACCTTTAAATTTGGAGACTATCTCAAATTGAAGTCCAGAAATAACGCGAAATAATTAAATGCCACAATCTTGTGAAATGATACAGTTTTGAAAAAAGAATCCCGAAAATGCTTCGAAATACATTTTTATTTTAAAAATCTATCTGTCTCGAAAATTAGCGACATCCAGTATGGTTAATTCGAAATTCCGTTATGTTGACTTTTCCTTCGAACTTTGGTTCCATCGGATAATTTAACCGGTTATCTCGAAAACTTGTATAATTCGTGATTCGAATTCGAAAGAAAATTTGCCCTCTTGTCGTATTATTCATGCAATCCCATCAGAATAATTCGTAATATTCGATACGGTACCTACTTCAAACGTTCATCCTCCGAACTCACATGCTCAAGATGGCCGGCTGACTGCACGACTTACCTGCGGGAATCTCGTCAAACGGACCGAGATCGATGACAGTTGCGTAAAATCATAAAACCCGTGCCCAATCGCGAACTTGTGACCACGAGGACTGCGGGAATCCCGTCAAAGGTGATTGGGCAGCCATCACGAAATATCCCGAAACCTACTCGCCATTTTCCCCATGACTGTATACTTAAAAGCGTACGAGGATCGAGAAGTGCGTCAACCCTTTTAGAAATGACAGTCTACGTAGCATCGCGATACTCATTTCTCCTCGTGATCCACCGTGAACACCCAACCACAGCATAGGGACGGCGGGAATCATGGCGCCGACCATACAACATGTCTATAACTGCTCGTGAATTTTAACCATGCCCATCGTCGAGCTTGCCTCCGCCATTCTGCCAGGACAATCGTTGAATGGCCGAATGCGGCGCCGATTGCATATTATCGCGTTCTCGGTGACCAACCGCGAGGACATCGTGATCCTCGTATAACGACCGAAAGCGGCAGCGATTGCAATACATCGCGATATTTCTCCGCATTCGATGACGAGAACAACTGGATTCTTGTCGAACGTACAGCAAGCGGCGCCGATTGCGTAATTATGCTATATTTTCCCGTGTCCACCTCTAGGACAATGGAAATCTCGTAGATCGGCTAAAAGTGACACCAATTATGTAAATAGCGATTTTTTCTCCGTGTTCTATCGTGAAAACTACGGGATTCTCGTCAAATGGCTGAGGCCAGCGTGTAACATTGCGATATTTTCTTAGAATGAAGGTTTCCTATTCATCTCTTGATTATTTTGTTCAAAGATTCCCAAGTTTGGTCAAGGAAAGTGAACATGACAAACTTGAAGAGGAATTTGCTGTTTATCAGTGTGTTACTTTCCCTGAATATATTTTACAAGGACATACAATTGATGTAAACTGGAGCAAAATTGCTGAGCTTAAAAATGAAAGTGTATAAAACTTTAAGTAATGTGGTATTTGCAATATTACTTGTACCTCACAGTAACTCCCCCACAGAAAGAATTTTCAGTGTTGTTAGGAAAAAATCAGACACCATTCAGACCTACATTAAGCACATCTACACTGGAATCGATTATGATTCAGAAGGTGAAAATGTCATTACTGGGGGAGGTATGTTACAAGAAAACTTCACGGAAAACCAGTTACTGGGTGCAAAACAAGCTAGAAGGATTTTGTTTTTATTACAGAACTAGCAAGATATATGCAAATTTTATTGTGTAATATGATATCTTTACTATAGGTTGCTTCCGGGTAGGACAAATATGGTGTCATTATCGAGAAGGGAGGAACATGCTTCGGATTTGACGTGAAAATTTTTCGGGGGGGGGGGCAATATAAGGGATTACTGATAACCCACTTCAAAGGTTGGCACCTCTGGATACCCAACAGAGAAAAGAATAATACCGATAATTCTAGCACAAAACCTTATGCACTGGTGTGCTTGTGTTGCTGAACACGGACAATAAACTGAGAAGGTATATGGTATAGTGTCCTTGAAGATTGACAGCTATCCCCAGTCCAGACAGTATTGGAGATTGCTACATCAATAGAAGGTTAAGGGGCAGAACATTGAAGTGACCTCTCCCTTGCTGTCTTGTACAAGTTTATTGCAAGAGATGGTTCAATAGTTATGTTTTTATTAATACTTAGCACATCATCTGGAAAGCAGAGTTATAATCATTGATTGCTGTCAGAAACATTACTGCTCACTCACTCGAATGATTTAAAGTTTGAGTACAATAGGTGCTATAGATTACAAAAAAAGGATATTCTCCTCGTTGTGAATAGTGTATATATCCATATGTTGCAATATTTACCGTCTTAAGCATGAATTTGTTGGTTATTGTTTATCTTCAAATTGCGTAATATTTTCTGATAGAACTGTTCAAACTTAATCTCTCCTGTGTGTAAAGGAATAATTTGGTCTATTTGGACTCAATATTTTAGTGTTACTGTATATTCACTTGATATGAGATGTTTTAATTGGTAATATAATAGCTTGCCTCTCCTGATGTCCAATTGTGGCTTTCTTTTTTTACTGGTTAAATTATTGGGTTGAAATGTTTTTTTTTTTTTTAATGAATCTAATATTCCAAATAGTGGAATCCCTGAGATTGTGATACAGTAGCATTTGTCATCAGGAAGGGCCTGCCAGGATGAAGGTTGATAGGTCTGTTTAGTTGGACAGTGAAGTGGGGTAGTTTTCAAGAAGGAAAGGAATGTTGATTGAGCGATGAAGAAGATTGTTATTTGTGTATTTTACTATTCCTTTAATGTGTACAGGCACACACAGATGAAAATTAAAAGCACAGTAGTAGTAGGATCGTGAACCCGTGATGAGATATCAAGAGTGTGGTCACAGATGTCAAATTATGTAGGAAGGATTTTGTTCTTTATTAACATGCTTGCCCAACCATTGCTGGCAAAACCACTAGCTTGTTGTTCAAAGTAATGCCAAATGAACTGTTGTGTTTCATTACAATGACTAAAAATTTAAAACTGATATTGGTCTTTTTATTGTAGGCCCACAATTTTGTTTAAGGAAATTTTACGAGGAAGTTTCTTCGAGGCAGTTTCCTCATGATCTGGTGGAGATTAACTAACCTCCAGTAACCATTGACAAAGTATTGTATTCCCGTATAACTAGAAGGGTTCTCGGTGGGTTCGATTCTGGCTCAGGCTGATGGCATTTAATTACTAACAATATACCAGTAGTGATCATCATCATCATCTTAAACAGCTCCAGTCACCCGGGTGCTGTGAACGAGTTCTCTCCATTTCTTTCTATCCATGAATAGTTGGTCTTCATGAGTGCACTCACAATCCAGCCCTTTGTCTGCCAAGTCACCCTTAATCTGGTCTATCCATTTCCTTTTAGGTCTTCCAACAGATCTTCTTCCTTTGATGTTCAGATTGAAATATGGCTTTGCCTTTTGTTCGTCTTTCATCCGTTGGATATGTCCATACCACCTCAGATGAAACCTCTGTACAGTGGTGTTAATACCTGCTTCTGCACGATTTATTTCATTTCTTTATCCTTTCTTGTCCTCTGAAGCTTAGTACGCACAAACTTCATTTCGGATGCCTGAAGTCTACTGTTATCTCTTTTAGAAAGGGTTCATGTTTCAAGTGCGTAAGTCAGTATGGGTTTGTAGTACTGTATGTTTTAAATAATATATGTTTACACCGTATACTGTAGGTACTTTGTTATCCCACTAGTATTCCGACCTGGTTGTAGAAGATTGCTGCATTATTTGTTCTGTTATCTCACATTTACTGCTTTTGTCCAAACTCAAAGTGCTGCCAAGATATTTGAATTGGTCAACATTTTGAAGTTGATGGTTGTTCAGGTAGATGCTTGTGCTAGTATACCCTGACTGCCTATTTTGAGGCAATCAAAGAATCCTTTTTCTAGCATTTGTCTTTTTACAAGACTAGCTTTGATTACCCATTGTTGAGAGGTACATCCTTTGATGAGAACAAACTATTGGTGTTTGGGTGGAACAGTAATAAAGGTAAGTTAGTTCTGAAGAGAACTGATCATCCGTACTCTTGGAAGGGGCAGATGACCTCGTAGTTCTGGCCATTAAAGCAACAATAACTACCTAACTACTCTTGGCTGGAGATGAGAGTTGATAATTCGACTTCTTATATGCTAGCTTGGGACACGTGCTTGCCTACAGTAAGGGATGTGCTTCTCATGGAAGAAATGAATGATTTGCAGCTGTCTCCGAGTGTGTTCCCACAAAAATCATGTCTGAGCCTGCTGCTTCATTTCAAGAGAAGGGTAGGAATTATTTAGGTACCTTACTCCCAGGATTTCAGACTTCCTCTTAATCCTTTTACCCCTTTGCACTACTTAAGTAATTCGTACCTTGTTTTATTCTACGGGTGCCATCTACTTAAATATGAATTTTGATGCCATTCACTCCAGTATTTTTGACTCAAACCTACAATGAACAACAAGAAGCAAAAATTAAACTTTGGTATATTTGTTCATTATATGCCTCATCTGGGATAGATACCAAGTTTGTCATAAATTCAAAATGTTAAGACAGCTTTGTTTACAGAGATTCGGAAGCTTGGTTTTCATCTGTGTTAAGTGCCTGTGCAAATTGTAAAGATTAGAATTGTTATGTTTTTTTAATGCTTTTTCATTGTTACTTTCCCCCCCAAAAAAAACATGCAGTATACTGTAGAAGTGTTGGGGTAAATGTTTTGCTGTTCTGTATGTAACAATGAAAATCAGCTTGATTGCTTAGTAAAGCATTTTAAAATGATAGAATATTAGGGTTGAATTTGAATATGCATGGTAAGAACCTCTTGAATTAATTCAGTGGAAATTTGTGTATTTAGATTTGTAATCTTACATGTATGGGCTTGGAATTATTTTCACTAGTCATATGCAGTTAAGAACATAACATGAATCAGGCATAAGTTTTTAAAACTTAATGTTTTTGGGTATGTGCTTTACTTTCTGTTTCTGTGATGTAATACTATATTATCTCAGCTGTTCATAGCATCCCTATGAGTAAAATCTGTTTAAATGAACTATAGGGAAAACCTCATTTAGTATACCTTGATATACATTTATTGTGTTTCTGAAGGTCCCAGCACTAGCAGAATGTTTCCTAACACTCATTTTGTGTTTTCAACATTGCATATATGCACAAATTGTGCAAATTCTTGTAAACTGAATAATTTCTTTAAGGAAGTTGTTTATCAGACCATTACAAGCTAATAATAATAACCCCTGGCACTACAGCCCATGAAGGGCCTAGACCTACCAAGCGACCGCTGCCCAGCCAATTGGCCTGCAGATATTGGGGTGACACTTGATCAGCGCATCGGGTCCCCTCTGCCGTCAATTTTGGTTTTCGTGATCGGGGATTACAAGTTAATAGTCCAATTAATTTATCTAATAGAATTGGCTGCATGAATGGCGAGGAGAGTACCTGGTCCCCCCATTGTCCAGTCTTCTTCTTCTTCTTCATGCTGTGCTGAGTTGATGTTACAATAAAATAGTTTAAGCTATCAGTGTCTTCTAATTGAAATACTGTAATTAACTATATAGCATATCCTACATACCTTCCAAATCCTCCTAAATCTGGGACAGCATTGCGAGTTCAGGCACGTAGAAGACCATTGGAGCTCTCCAGTTTCCTTTCAATCGTGCAGTAACTAACCATCTAGCTTTCTTTCATGTTAATGTTCAATCTTTTAAAAGTCTGTAAGGTCACCTCATGTGCCTCTTGGTTGTTCAGAAAGAGTATGCCTATAGGTTCATTATGCGAAATAACACTGAAACCTACCTAGTCTTTACACCAAAATACAAAGCAGCATCCCTACTAGTAGGGTTTGGTCACCTTATAGTGTAGAAGCTGTTGTTATTGGCTGCTATCCCAGAGGTTCTGGCTCTGCCAAGAATTCAGAAGACTTGGTATGGTCTGATACAGGGTCTCCCTGCCTTATGATGTCAAAGAGGAACCTGCCCTTTTGCTGTAGCAGAATGAGGAACTGGCTATCTTACTGTACTTATATCCAGGCTCAGGATGCCAGTTTAGTGATCCCTCGACCAAGGGATGTAAATGTTCTTCGTGGATATGGGACTCAGATTTTTTTCTTTTACTAATAGAGATGTTATTGTTGTTTTAAGGGGTGGAACAGTGTGGTTGTCTGCCCCTAGAGTAGAGATGCTTATTAATAAGGGGCAGAAAATGAAGACCTCAAAGATCATTAAATATGCCCTTATATTCGTGGAAAATTGTGCAGGGAAAATTATAAAATAAAAAATTCTTAAAGAAATGACTCAGTTTACATACAGGGTGTTTGAAAAAGAACTCCCTAGTTTTAATGTGTCCTTGAATCTGTACAAAGAGACATACAATATTCTAGTTAGTGGTGTGTGATTCACCAACTCTCCAAGTTTGGCTCCCCTGCAGTTGGCAGGTCTGCTTGACCTTGAGACGGCCCCGGTGCTGTTTGTTTCCTCTGTTCCCTCGGTTCAGTCCAGGCACGAGTGCAATGTGTACTCCGCAACAGAAAGCACACTGTGTTATTTGGCTTGTGAAAACTGAGTCGGTTATAACAGTGCAGCGTAATTTTAGAAGTCAGTATAGTGGTGAACCACCTACAGCAAAAACTATCAGTCATTGGCTAGTATTTCAAGGAAACCGGTAGTGTTTTAAAAGCAAAATCACCAGGTAGACCGAGAACTTCTGAAGATGTTGAACAGATCCGTGTTTCATGTGTTCGGAGCCCGAATAATTCATTGGTCAGACGTAGTCTACGATTAGGAGTTCCTAAAGGTACCGTGTATGATGTTGTACGTAAAAGACTTAAGTTGCGCCCCTACAAATTGCAAATATTACATGGAATAAAACCTGCTGATAAAATCAAAACTTAGAGAGTTGATGAATCGCACACCACAAACTAGAATAGTGTATGTCACTTTGTACAGATTCTAGGGCACATTAAAACTAGTGAGTTCTTTTTCAAATACTGTATCCTGTAAATTTGCACATGAGTGTATAAGACCCCATCCAAATGTAAACACTAAAAGGGGATTTCTCTACAGGATGAAAACGGTCATCCATTTCAAACTTATCTTTCCTTCCTTGAAAATGGATCCTCTGTGATGCTTATTTCTTCCCAAGTATACTTTATTTTGGTTGTGCTTTTTATGTTCTTGTATATTGTTAAAATAACATGTATGTATTTAAGAATGTTGTTAGACATGTTAGAAAGTGTTACATGGTTATTTCAAGACACTCCTTGTTGTTCCTTCCTTGCAGATTCATGTTACATCTCTTTTAAATTAGTGTTATTAATTGTTGTAGTTGATTAAAAATATCTTAAACTACATTTTCAATTGAACAAGTTCTCATTTCAGGGGCAAAATGTATTTGCCATTTTTATTTTATTTTATTTCAGCTTCTTCATCCTCCAGTCTCTCTTTAAGTTGCTATTTACTGGGAAATTCTTCCTATTTATTTTTGAATGCAGGTGTTTGTGTAAGTGTGTGATTGTTTTTCTTCTCCTTCGATGAAATTTTAACCCCTTAATTGGTGGTATCTTTGTGATAAAACCTATATTCCAGTGCTTTTAAATTATTTTTCATTCATCATTCAGGGGTATGTAACTTTGTTGCAAGTCTAGAAAATGTGTGATGAGACAAATATTTCAAGCCAAACTTTCTCAGCATGGACTATCTGAGATTTAATAACCATTCCTATCAACTTAGCTGGGAACAGAAATATTGATCCTGGCTTGTGAAGGAGCAGAATACATACAAAATGTATAATTACAATATTGGTAATGACTGGGAAACTATGAGTAAAAGCAGCTCACCAGCTTGTCTTTATTGGCACCTACATGTAGCAAAGATATCCCCCCCCTTCTTGAGAAAGTTTCATTCTTCACCAGATGCCAAAAATTGGTCTTGTAAATGGGTCAATTAAATAAAGTTCTAGAAGCTTGTTTTCTTAATCTTATTTTTCTCATCTTTGTTGAGGAATGGGTGACTTTGATGTTCTGTCTTAAAACACAAAATCACCAGCACCATCCTCTCCTTATGGGCTGTCTGTTACGTGGCCTGGAGGCTAGTTCGATCCTCTGAAAGAATTTCCATAGGTTATATGGTTAGAAAACCCAACACAGGCAGTGCTAAAATGAGACATACCATAAAATTGTGACAGAATTGAAAAGACTTTTGGAGTGATATGATATTTTCCCAAACCACCCCAAGACCGTAATAGCTACATTTTAAGGCAGTATTCTTTTAAACTCTGAAAAAACTGCCATAACAATCACAAAACCAAAATAAAATTTGGTTGAAAAGGATGTGATGTTGAAGTGGTCTATTTGGTTGCCTGGACCAAGATGGACTGAGTTCGGTTTCTGGTAAATGCCCGTGGGATTTTCATAATGAAAAGTTAAGTCTATTGGTTCAAATTCTGGATAAAAGGCAGTTCCACGACTTAAGATCCCAAGGTCAGGAGCAACTTGTAACTACAAGATTGCTTTGCTCTTTGATTGGTTGGGGGTAAGGTTGCATTTGATCTTAGGTTTGGCCTCGGAAATAAAATTACTTTTCGTGCTTAAGTTGATCTGGTTTAGGTTTTATCAATTAAAGTTTTACTTACAATCTTTAGATTTGGAATTTTAATACTGGCAGCATGGAGTTATATCTTTTTTCTAATAAATCGAATCTTGCTGGAAGGAGATGATGTTAAAAGATGATGGCAGTTTTCTCTTTTATAAAAATGCCATGTTAGTGCCATGTTACAACAATGGAACATATTAAATATTTTTTTCTGCTAAGCAGCATTTTATTTATGTAAGCATTTTTAATATAAGTAGGCCTATAGATTTCCCAAGTCTCGTAGGTTGAAAAGTAGTATAATAATTTTCTGGTCATATTTGGTTTAAATAATTAGTCTCTAATGCATACAATGTACATGTATGAGGCCTAAAAGCTGTTAGCTACAGTTTCTTAGTATGCTTTTAGTGGCCTACTCAAATTGAGTTTCAGAGCAAGTTTAGTTCCTTATTGTTGAATGACAGATAGAAATGTGACATTGTAAGAGTTAGCGTTTTCATGACAGAAATTGTGTTTAAACCAAATATGATACTTTTTTCTTATATTCATATTGTAAGACATTAGTATTTATCTTATTATTTTCTTTGTATTTATATTAATCCTGCCATTAGTTCTGTTGTGAGTTATGAAAAGATAACATTTATGGTTTAATGCTTTGTATTTTGCTGCCGGTATGTCGGCTTCGATGGCGTAGTCGGTAGCTTGCTGTACTGCTATGCCCAAGATCGCGGCGCGGATTCAAACCCGGCTGAAGTCATCGGACTTTTAAGAGTGTTAAAATGCATCAGCATGCCCTCCTTCGGAGGGGGCGTAAAGCCCATGTCATAGATTTATGGCACGAAAGAGAACCTCTACAATTGGTAGTGTGTAGCCAAATTTGTAGGTTATTTGGTTTAGAAACACACTACCAAGTTCCAACGTTTGCCGCTGGGTGACTGGGGTGTCTGGTAGCTAGGGTTGCCAGATTTCAAGACAGGAAAAACAGAACTCGCGTCCCAAAACATGTTATTGTTAAAATTAAGGTTGTTAAATCATCATCTTGCACAATTTCCAGCCACTGGCCGGGTCTGTTTGGAACACAAGCCTCTCCAACGTCTTCTGTCTTCCCACCATCTCTCAGCCTCCACCCTTGTCCAGTCTTCTCCTCTCTTCTTCACGCTTTCTTCCACCCCCTTCAGCCACCTGTCTCTCGGCCTCTTTCCTTCCCACTTCATCTCGTGTATCCTCCTGGGTATCCTCTTCTCCTCCATTCGTTTTACATGTCTATACCATCTAAGTCTAGATTTCTCTATACCATCCTGTAATGGTTCCTCCTTCATTAATTCTCTTGTCCTCTCATTTCTTATTCTGTCCATCTTTGTAGCTCCAATACTGCTTCTCAAGAACCTCATCTCACTGGCCTGTATTTTGCTCTTCTCCCTTCCTTTCATAACCCAGGTCTCCGAGGCATACGTCGGGATAGGGACATAGTACGTCCGATATATTTGATCTTTTTGCTGTTCTGAGGGACATCCTTGCTCCATAACATGCTTCACACTCGACCGGAATGCTTCTGCCTGTCTCCCCCGCTCATTTATTTCTCTATTGTTTCTTCCATTATCTTGTATCAGGCTTCCCAGATACTTGAAACTCTCCACTTTCTTCAGCTGTTCCCCACCATTTGTTATTCCCACTGTGGTTCTTTCCTTCTTCCTTGTTGTGATCTTTCCTTCCCCAATTACTTGTGCCACTCAGGTCATTATGTCATCCATCACCACAATGAAAAGTAAGTCTGATCTCTCTCCTCCCACTTTCACACAGCTCGCGCTTCCCTTGTACATCTCCTTTATCCTCCTTATAGTCCATTTTTCTACTCCTCTATCCTCCAGGGACTTCCATACTTTGTTTCTGCATACACTGTCATATGCTTTCTCAATGTCCAGGAAGGCCATCAGTAGATCTGTTCCATACTCATAGGTTGTTAAATGTTGTAATATAATACACATGCATATAAAATAGACATTAAATAATCAAATGCACAAAATTTAAACTAGATATTGCTGACATATCATATAGGTCTATGACACCAGCAACTTATACTTTTCATTTGAACGACCCTTTGCAAGAATTTTTAAAATATGTAACTACCTTCTGATAAAATTCACTACAGTTCTCGTCATAATTTTAATATGTGAACAATTCTTGTTTCAACAAACTAATGGAGCTCATGTTTCTATCATCACTCCATTTGATATTCATGACAGAAAAAACTCTCTCCATAAAATCATTGGAGGGGAAATGCTGAGTATTAACTTCACAAGGACTAAGATATTCCTTAATTATGTTGCCCCTAATAAATCTATAACATGTACCGATCTGTATCTGACACAGCCTTAGAAATCATTTTCTCTTTCAAACTTGCACCTGTATCACCAGAAAACAAGCTAGATATTAACAATCAATTTTGAAGCAGGACACTTGAAAATTGATGCGAAATTGAATATATTATTAAATTAACCAAAAAAAAAAACAAAACCAAACTGAATATTTAAAGATTTAAACAGAACACGGAACAAAACAAGGAAAAACGGAATTGTTCCGGGTAAAACGGAACGCCTGGCAACCTTACTGGTAGCCCAAGTTGGAACTACTTGAAATTAAACTTCCTATCATTGCATCATTAACTCCTATTGTGAGGTTGGAGCCAGGAAGGGCATCCGGCCGTAGAAACCATCAGCCACATTGAATTTCATCGCGTCTCATCCCCGACCCCGTTGGAAACTGGATTAATAAGGGGTGGACATAGATTTTGCTGCTGGTATGTTGAACTTAAAATTTAGTACCATTGAAAATCCACAGCCTGCTTCCAGTCTCCGACCGGGTCAGGAATGGAATGAATGAAGCCCCCATCTAGCGGCGAGGATGTGAACTGTGCCGGCTGCCGAGGTCTGACACACTCCTCTGGGGCAATGATTAAATGAATGACAGATGAAATGAAATGATAGTGGAGAGTGATGCTGGAATGAAATTTTGACAGGGAAAACCGGAGTAACCGGAGAAAAACCCGTCTGCCACCGTTTTGTCCAGCACAGATCTCACATGGGGTGACCGGGATTTGAACCACGGACCCATTGGTGAGAGGCCGGCGTGCTGCCACCTAAGCCACGGAGTTCTCAAATTGGTCAGCCTTTACTTCAACACAAGATTTGGCCATGCATTGCATGTAAACAGTAGTTTAATGTGAGTAGTCCATCACTTGTGATGAGTTCAAAGACAAAGTTAATGCTTCAAGTCCAATGGCAATTTAATAAAATAATTTAATTGTTTGGGTGTTGGGTATAAAAGAGTGACTTAAGCCAGCTTTTATTTTATTTTTTTAAGTTAAGGTTGGGAGAACTCGGTCAAAGTTTATAATAAAAAAGTGCTGGTAAATGATTTGAATACCACAATGTTTTTAAATGAGCACTGAAGCTTCCAGCAGAATTGTGCACTGAAAGCCATTACAAGGTCCCCAATTTCACTATAGAAGATGACCCCAAAGCTACCCTGGCCTCAACCTCATGGCCATAAATTGTGGTCTGTACTTCAGGGTATGGTCTGCATCCTGATATTGAGAATACTTGGTGAATAAAGAGAAGGATTTCTTCTTCTGACCATGTAAGCTGTATGCGATAAGTATATCTGTAGAGAAAACATACCAATAACAAACTGCAAAATATTGAATCATAGTTGAATTTTGTGGTTTCATAACTTAGGAACAGAATTTAAGGCAAGACTAGGTTTTTCTTCATTTAGTGACCTCATTAGTTCAAATACCTCATTACAAATTGTATCCAGTGTTTTGTTTTAAATTCATTGAGTAATTTGTAAGAAATTTTTCTGATCTCTTTGTTCAGGAGACGTGCATTGACTGAATGATTAATCTGCTACAATGAAAGTTAAATATCTTTATAAATGTAAAATGGAATGTGGTGTTTGCTTTTTAAGACTGTATAGTTCTTAAAAAGTATTTCACTGTGATGTTCCATCAACTTCCACAGCTGCAGTTGGCTCTAAAATCTTGGCTTTCTGAATAGGACTAAGTTGTGCTGGGTAAAGTGATTTTTCATGGTATTTTACACATGTTGTGATGTGGCTTCACATGTGTGTCAAAGGTCAAGCTTGATCACAATATGCTTCTTCACTTCCTGGAATGTTCTAGACAGGTCTTGTCTTCTTTGCTAGAGGAGATACATATTAAGACGACTGTTAGGATGTAAACAATTTGAATATCAATACCTCATCAGTTCGGGCACTGAGGCTAATGACATGATATTTATGAGTCAGTTTGGTACAGTATAAATGATGGATTTTCCACATTTTCACAAATTTTCATTTTTACAGTTAGGATCGTAGTTTTGTTGGATCGGGCGTTATCAAGTGTGTATGTTGTCTCCAATCTCTTTATAGGATGTTGCATTTGACCCTCTTTAACCTTAGAGTGAACCCTTAACTTAGGATTACCAAAGACAATTCAAGAATACATGGAACATAATGTTCAAAATAAAAATTGAGGGCACTAAAAATAAAATACTTCAAAAATTTTAATTAATGAAATAGATTAATTATTGAAAAACTTGTTTAAATACAAAGTTTTGATGATGTGACCTCTCTTAAATTGTGGTCTTCTGAGCTTCTGTTTGCGAGTATATGCCAAGACAAAGATAAGTATTTTACTAGAAAATGACAATTCGCAGTACGTAGTTCGAATATAAATCTGAAATTGTTAAGTCTAAAAGTGGTACCTAGTAAGTCAAGTTTTTGCCATATTGAGAATTGTGTATTAAAATTTGTGGCAAAAGTAGCTTTACCTTCCTAGAGTAACCATGTAAATCTTCAACAATAAACTTTCCTCAGAAATTTATTTTTGTGACCAGTGTCAAGTAGCAAAACAGCAGAGGGGAAGCTTTGGTATGCTTTGCTGAAGATACAGTGAAAGCTTTCCTGAATGTAAATTCACTGTTTAATAAATATCTTGTGACCCAGTGCAAATGTAGGTTCATAGGTTCCTCTTCCCTTTTGACCACAGAGACATGCTTGCGTTTGAGAGCTACATAATAAATACAGTATTATGAAATCTCATATGAATGTCTAAATAAAATTAATATAAACTTATTAAGAAAATTATCCTCGTTTTGGATAGCCAACTCTGTTGTTAAAGAGGATGTTGTAGCAAATTATTCCCCTGCTAAGCGTAACTCTTGCACAGATGTTGGAATGGAACTGCTATTTGTTATGAAAGAAGAAAGTATAAATATAGTTGTCTGAATGTATGTGTAGCTGACCACAAGGGTCCAGAATAGCTAGAAAATTGTTAAAATGTTTATCAATTTCTGGATTTCATAATACTAGTAAATAAATTATAAGTTTTTGAATTATGTTCAGGTGAATCCCATATCACAAACACTACATCACACAGGAAGTCTATGGAGAAAGTCGGTTCTTACCGGCTGCCTCTTGCTCCCACCTTCCATCTTAATGCATTGTGATATAATACTTTTCTCTAAAACAACCTACTTTATCCAGTGGAACTTCTTGAAGAGATCAGAGTCGATGAAAGGTCTTGATTTATCACATGACCACAGCACAATTCAGTCTTGTTCAGTTACCTATGGTGTCAAACTTATTTTCATTCTCTATAATTTTCATTGGCACTGTTACAGAACATCCATTTAATTCCTTACGTTATTTGGAGGGGTGTAAAAATGAATTTTTGAAACAATGAATGTTAAGTGTAATATGCAACATTGTGTAAATGCATCATTTGGCTAAGTATGTATAACTATTGGTATGTGACAAATTCCAAGTTATCTAGAACTACTTCTGTAAGGGGCAATGTTAATATGGGGAAGGGACTTCTAACTATTAAAGAGTACCTAGTAAAGTGTTGGTTGGTTCTAGTTGGCAGTTGTTGAGTTGGATATTGAATAGAGAGAAATGGAACTGTATGCATGTAAGAGTTTATTTTTTTGACTTGTAACGGTAGTGTTGATGACTTTGTGTAGATTTATGGAAAGGGCCACTTGAGACTGTGATTTCATGAGTGACTAAGAAAAGATAAAGCAAGGAAGATTAAATCAGTATTTTTGTAAAAAAGAAAGGTCACTCATGAATTAAATAGGTTGTTAGGATACTCATTTTTTTTAAATTTGGTAATTTTCCCTTTTTACTTGGAATTAATCCCAACTTTGTTAAATTATGTTATTTTTAAAAATAATGTAGTGTGCTTTAAATGGCTGGGTAAGAAAGAAAACTAGGCTTATGGTATAGGGTAAAACTTCACTAGTGTTTTCACAACACATATATATACACACACATTTCTGCTGTTTCATCTGTACTGGAAAACTGAGCTTGGAGAGAAAGTAATAAAACACTTCTACAGTTGTATACCCTCACTATACCAAAGAGGAGTGATTGTATAGTGTACAAGATGTGGTTGCTCCTAAGTTTTCTTTTTCTTAAAGAAAGGACCAGAATCTCATGAAATTATATCTCGTCATTTGGTTTTGTATGTGATGGTACTTGAGAATGTTCTACTGTGGTATGTGTATGAATATATTTTACATGCAGTGATTTGTATACTTTTATTCAGTGGCTAAAGATTTGATGTTCCAGTATGATTCTAGAAGCTCCCACTTAATAGTCCTGGTGAAAGTAAATGGGATGCTAGTCTAGTACAGTGCTGCTTACTCTAGTTTAGGGAAATCTATAAACAAGCTGTGACAGTCACTGAATTCTATGTTAGCAATAGAGATTGTATTATTTTCTGCCATTGAAGTGAGTTAAAAGTTGCTAAATATCATTACGAATAATAGCAACATAATTGAAGAGTGAAAATATATAATGGGGCAAGAGATTTTTTTCAAATTCACATTTTTGTCGTAATGTGTGCTATGAAACACCACCGATAACAAGATAAAACCAGCCATTTGCAAAATTGCTTCCAAGTAGTTTAAATTTTCCTAGAAAGATGGAGCATGATCCTCACTTTGCTATAGTTAGCTACATGATGGCTCCTGGAACTTGTTTTGGTTTTAGCTCATGACCCATGATATATTTCCACTCTTCAGTTAGGCCTACTGAAAGTCCAGTTCATTTTTCTTTCAGGTATGGTAACTTGTTAAATTTTATACCTGTATTATTAAAACAATAATTCATATGTTATATTTGTTTGCAGCTATTAAGAAAAATCGTATACATTCTCTTAAATAGTCATAATCCTCACAAAAACTGTTATTAACTACTCTTCTTTGCTGCCACATTGCACCAACTCAAATGGATTGTTCCATTTAAGCTATGTTTCTATATGCAGGGAGATTCATTTCTGTGATTCTATTTTTTCACAGTTGTTTAGTTTGATGCGGATCTTCATTCAAAAGCACATTGTTGACACTGAGAAATTATGTGGCTTAGGTTAGAGCAGAAACCTTCAGTTTTCTTTGTCTGAAAATGAAGGTGTTTAATTCAAATTTGGTTCATGGTATTGTGCAGTTGCATATTTCTATTCTAAGAATGCAAAGTATGATACAGGAACTTTCTGTGCTAGACTTTCAACACCCAGAATACTAGAAATAATATTCTTCAGAGTTTATACCACATCAGTGGTGAGCAAGGCAAAGACTTACCTTTGGTATCATAAGTGGACTATGACTGGGCAAATAGTGGCAAGTTTTAAATCATGTGTCACAATTTTACGATTTATTTCTTCTATACTTTACTAGATGGCTCCATGTGAGCAACTATGTGACGAAAAGTGGCTCACCAAGATGAACCAAGATAAGGTACATTGGAAAACTAGGATATTATTTTAGAAATATTATATTTGAACCATTCAGTATTCAACTAAGAATCCAAATCATAGTGTCTCCTAATGTTCTTTGCTCGGAACACACACAGTTAATGATAGAACGGTTTTGAAAAGTAGCTGAAAGGAAAAGTAGAGAATGAGACCGTATGGGTAGCAACCATCGCAGAGGCTTAGGTGACTGGCAGCCAGGGGAGGGAATTTTTGTCTGCAGTCAGTATTATTGTTTGGTTTTGCACTTTGACTTCTAACCAAAATGTGGGAATAATATGTATTTATGTTAATGTCTTTCTGTGCTTATTGTTGTGTTCGTCATAAAGGTGGTTTATTTCAAGGTTGGAATCATTTAATTGATATACTCCTCAGTTTTGACGTTCTCCTTGTGCTGCCATCTTTCATTGAAATTTGAACTCTTATTCGGTCACCTGTGTCTGAACTCTAATTAACTTGTAATCACCAAATGTGGCATGAGAGATCTTTTAAGTCTATGCTCTTTGAAGTACTCTTATGCATTGTGCCAGGAAAAAAAAGGCTCTATGGAGATACGTTCTCATGCATTTAGCGTGACAAAGATATCTGTGGTCTGAACTTGAAACAACTTCATAACTGGATATTGGAATTCAGCCTTATTCCTCATGGGTCTGTTACTTAGCGGTGGATATTCGCCTGAGCTTGTCATTCACTTGATAGGATGTTGTAAACACTAAATTGATCTGCTCACAACATGACCGAAGTTATTGATGACGTCAGTCAAGTGGTGACTGCACTACTCGACGATATCGTTCCAAATTTGGTGTGTTCAAGGATAGACATTTACCGTGATCTGAAGAGGTTGTGTGGTAAAAGAATTCTGTTGATTTTGGCCAACTCAGGCCTCCAGTGATCTACTTTAGATGATGATGATAAGTTTTATGATGACACTACAGAAGAATCTTGCTTTATTCATAATCTTCCCCCAATATTTTGAGGGTGGTCAATGATCCCGAGTTAGCGGCCAATTCTATTTCCAAGCCAGCACTCATCTCGGAGCAAAATTAAGGTTTGTCATTTTGTAAAGAACTCGGTGGGACTTCATTTCTTCGATCTGCTTTAGAATCTGACAACTCACTGTAGCCATTTCTTTGATCTGCTTTAGAACCTGACAACTCACTGTACTGTAGCCATTTCTTTGATCTGCTCTAGAACCTGACAACTCACTGTAGCTGTTACCATCAACTAATTCGCCAGGACCTTTGCCCTCAATATCAAAACCAGTAGATTCAAAACTTGTGGATCAACTAGAACCCTCGCTATCAACTTGAAAGGATTTTCAGTACTTTTGTAATCCACAATCAAACTTTTCATATTATGAACTTGCTTCGCCTCAACCGTCATTTGCATGGCTTAGGAATGTCTGTAACAAATTGACAGCAAACATTAGGCAAGAATCTATTGATGTTTCTTTATCACAGCCTAAGTCTGTGGATGCTAAACAAGAAACAGTGAGGCAGCTTTTGATGGTAAGATAGTTTAGCCTTTGTCTCCACTGGGGATTTTTCTTGTGGATGACCATGGTCACAGAGTTTTAACCAGTATCCCTGTTGTGTTTAGTTCATTAATCATGTGCTGTGAGCCACCTTTCATATAGTTCATAGTCTTTCATCTATTGAGGAACATAAGTACTGCATAATTGTATACCAGTAACACTCAGATTAAACCTTGCCATTATTTACCCAGTCATGGTAGGCTAATGATATGAAAGATAGTCTTAGTGAAAAGTCCTATATTTTTGTTCTTCATTGCCTGCCATTAACTCTGAGAACCATATCTTATTGACAAACACTAAAGAAAACAGATGGTTAATTGTTGCCTGAAGTAACTTATATGGTTATATTAGAAAGGTTATAACTGCTGTCCTGTTTAGTTTCAGGTATATGTAGTCGTATAGTTCTAGCTATTTAATTATGTTCGTGCAGTTTGTTATAATTACTGCACTATATGATGGTTGTGAAATTTTAAAATTTTAATATAAGTTCAAACTTATGCAATTATAACAATAATTCATTTTCTATTGGAATAATGTTAAATTTATTAATCTACGTGTGCATGTGATTAAATTTCTTAAATTTTTTAAAAACTGTCTAACTGAATGTTAAATAATTTAGTGGCCATGATTTGCTTGTAAAAAAAATCTCAAGATGTGGCAGGTAGTAGTAAAGAGTGTTTAAAAGCTGTTAAACAACTTTGTGTTTTATTTCTTGCATGGTATTTATTTTTCCTAGCTTAATAAAGTCTGCACTTTTAAAAGTTAATGAACATTAGGTGTGTATAATGTTTGTTCTGACATAGCATGTCATTTCATGAACTGATGCAAAAGAAAGTTTTACTCTAAAGTTTCACCGAGTGCAAAAGAAATTCTGTGTTTAAAATTATAATAATCCCTCTATATTTGTGAGGTCATCATTATCATGTATTCAGTTTGTCTTTTTTTTTTTTTGCCCTCTACAAATAATGATTCTATTTGGGAAGGTCTTTTAGCTTCTTCATAAGAGGAGGAATAAGAAGGTCTTCATAAAATCTCAGCCTTTCATGAGGGCACTCTCCAGTATCTTGGTGATTAAGCTGCCATGTCATATTATGTGTCCCAGCTTTTAATCACAAGTAATTTTTGTTTCAGGTTGTATCACATTTTTCAAAGATTGGGTATTTTACTCATGTTGACTGACTGAAAAGTTAGAATAACAGTTCTCATTAATTCAGTCTAGTCTGTCCATATTGGTCATCTTGTCCACCCAACTTTTTAAAAATTTCTTTTCAGTGTCATTGGGAACTGGGAATGACAGGGTATATCCAAATGGTTCAGTCAAGCAGGATGCCGGCAAATAACATTCTGGGAATCTCAGCGACTTGGTGATCCAAAATAGAGTAAGTTGGAAATGATTTACGGGTCTAATAGAGGGTTTATTTTTGAAAGCTAGGTTTGGTACAGCAAAACCAGGGAGTCTAGCCTCACTTAGCCATTATTTAAAATAAACATTTCTGCCCTTGCTGCTAAGTTCAACTAGCCGTGTGGCCCTGTGGTAATGTTCTTGTTTGCTGTGTCCAAGGTTGCAGGATCAATCTTGGCACAGTCACTGGGAGTTTGAGGGTGCTTAAATGTGATGGAGCCATGTCAGTAGATTCACTGGCATGTTAAAGATCCCCTAGGGGGAAAAATTCCAGCACCTCAGCATCTAATAGCTGCAGTAGTTAGCAGGAATGCTAAACCATTATTATTATTGCTGTTGAGTAACCGCCAATACGGTAATTATGGTATCCTTGAATCGATAGCTTGTTACACTAATTAATGCCACTTTATTAATTAGTCTAATAAAATTACACTAACCTGATTTTGTTTTTAATTAATATAATTTTTATAGTGGACTGCCCAGGTAGTACACAAAGTTAGTAT
The DNA here is from genome assembly GCA_946902985.2 of Meconema thalassinum. Lineage (NCBI taxonomy): Eukaryota > Metazoa > Arthropoda > Insecta > Orthoptera > Tettigoniidae > Meconema > Meconema thalassinum. The sequence goes on along the minus strand of OX336399.1, from coordinate 158,299,967 downwards.
AACAGGTTGTTTAATTGAAAAAGATACATGCTTTGGGCTTCATGCACCCCTTCTTCAGCAGCACAAATCTAAAACTCTTGCTTGGATGACACATAAGAAACTTGTGTAAAATGGATCAGTTAAAACGAGGTTTTTTTTTTCTTTTTTTTTTTTTCATTCAAGTTAACAGTAGTTAAAATCTAATCATTTTATCAAATTGAGATTTTAATCTTGTGATTGTTTGAACTTCTATAGTGTTTCTATTTGTTAAAAATTTAAAATAACTTGTTTAGTTATCTCCAGAATCACTGACAACTCAGATGATGAATAATTTTCTCATGAACATGTCCTTTGAGATATGGATTTCTTGCTTAGCAAGGGTAGTGATGTTCCTTAAAATTTTGTGGTTTAAATTGGAACTTTCTGTGATTTGATGTAATAAGAAAGAACTAGCGGACCCGTGCGAGAACTTTGCATAATGAATTGTGTACAGACAATCCGCCCGTCCCTAGTGCTATGCGGGCTATACGCGACACAGTTCTGCCAGTGGCTATAGTCTTGTTTATTTGTTTAAAAGCACTTCATAAACAAATATATTTCCGTTGACTTTCAAGAAATGCAAGGTTTTTCCTGTACTATTGAGACGATTTGGAAGATTTTGGTACAAACCACACCTTGTAACTCCCTCTGGTTCAGGAGCTTGAGTTTTGTGAAACATACACCTTAGCGTATTATATTATAAGATTGGGGCCAGAGTATCACTGAAGGTTTAGTTTATAAGTTGTAATTGTGGAGGGAGGGAGGGCATCAATGTTGGCACTTTTAAAGGTGTACACTCAGGTGTTAATAAAAGTAGTAGGGTCTCGGCTACCATGGCATATATCTTTTGAATCGCCATGAGGCGATCTACTCTCCAATTTTAACATACTGTTTTAACTTTGCCATCTAGCAGTGAAAACTGGGTGACCTGAAACAATTGTTGATGTTGCAAATGATGAATTCTTCTACATGTGCTTGAAATATAGGTCACATGCCATAATTGAACTTGGCAAGATATACAAAGTTGCATTCATGATTTTAATTTTTAGAGTAATGAGAATGTTTCTTAAACATGTCAGACTCTTTGCAGATTTTTTAAATCTTATTTTTATGGGGTTATAGTTAATATTTATGTTTATATAATTTATATTTCTTGAATGAATCGACTATGATGGATGATGTTACAAATATGGAGGGCATATTATTTTGTTTCTGTTGGACAAGTATTGCTAACTAGTGAGTGAATGAAAGTCTCAGTGTAATGAGTTAAAAGCTACATAACTTCAATATCTGCCGATGGTTAAGGCCACTTGATTGGTCATATTTAAGTGATTTAACTTCTCTGCCTCTTCTTTTAAATCCTTACTTGTAATAAAGAACTTTCTCTCCAAATCCAGACAAATCTCTGTGAACCGCTTTTGTGTTGAGAGTTTAAGTAGGAGCACTTTGTAGAATCTAGTCTCCAAAAAAGCATCACTGGACTATTTTTCAATAAATTATGAAATGAGAGAGGCTCTTTTAAAAGAACTAGAGATTGTAGTAAAACTTATCTGTGTAATGTAAATGTTACTCCACCATGTTTGTCCACCCTCCATATTCAGAGTTTAAACAGATAACATGCCTATTCTTAACACTGTTGATAAATCATCTAGATAAATAGCTTTACCCTCTCCATAATCCTATATTGAAGGGTGCTTGTATGTAAATAGACCAATGAATGACTTGCTTATGTTTCTGATACATATGCTGTTGTCATATTATGTGATCCTTAGCCTACAAATTTATGCCATTGTAAGTCTTGACTGTTGTAGGGGTGAATTGTTGAAATCCATAGATGTTATAGCCGATAGACAGTTCAAATACACCCTATTTTGTGGTTCTTAATTGTGTATTTTTGCATCTCTCCCCCTCCCCATCAATGAATAGTTCTAATTTGAAGATTCAAATGAGATGCTTAATATTCTATGAACACTACTGGAGTCGTTCTACACAACATATTAAATATAGTTTTATGTTCTCTTTACTGTTGATATGTAGCTTGTAATATTATAATATGCTGTTATTCTTGGGCAGCAACGTGATCAGTTTAAAAGTGTTGTTCAGCTTCAAAATCTACGTACTTTAGATAACCAAACTCTACAAATATAATATTTTATAAATGAGATAGATAAATTATGGCATGCATTTTATGTTTTGTATTATGGTTGTCTAAAGACGGATATTGAACATTGGCTGAAATAACCACTTGGTAACTTCTAGGGCATTTTTTGTAACTTAAGAATAGTTTTAAGAAATCCATATACAGTACTATATCAATGTTTGATACTGAGAAAACAGCTTTTGTATCAACAGTGGTAAGAATAGGCAATTCATAATTGTAATACTTAACTTGGCATGTTCCCTTGTAAGTGAATATTATCTGAAAAAATGTGATGGAACATGTTAAAACACTTTGTGATTTTGGGTATACATTTTGTCATACGTAACAAGTTTAAAAGTTGATAGCAATTGTCTGATGTATTTTCTTTTTAGAGAGTGAAACATTTTTCATACTTTTAAGGTATACATTATTACTTCTTTCCATTCATTGTACAGTGTACACATCTAGTGTTAAAATATAATTTTTAGTTGTTTTGATTTTACTTTTTTTTTTTTTTGTGAGCTTCTGTGAGAAGTAAATGTTATGCATATATATTAATAATGAGTTCTTAGTTTTTATTGCAAATTCCATTTTCCATATCACATACTCCTAATTTTAATTTTCGAATCCTATCCTTGTTTAGCAAACTCCTTGGATATGATTATGGCTTCTTACAATATCCAGACTGGAGCATTGGTTTTGGCACACAAGTTTCTTGACCCGACTTCCAAGCAATGAGAGACGTCACTTGACGTCACTTAGACCTTTATTTAGACCTTTACTTTAGGAAGCCATACCTACATTGGCATGTAGCTTTGCCCGAATTGTGTGCTATGATAAAGTATAACATTCAAATACGTGACATCACGATCCCAAGATGATGACCATGCATATTTTCGAAATTCACTTCCATTTTCTCAGGACCTATTTTAGTTTTAAACCACAAATTTTGTACCGTGATGGAGGACTATCAAACATGTTTGATCATCATCATCATTAGGTCCTGTGCAAGGCACATGGGGCAGTAAGTCTTCTTCAGCGATGTCGGTCGATCGCAGCAGCTTCGGCCTCATCCCAAGAGATGGCAATAGTCCTGAGATCTTCTCTCATTGTTTGACGCCAACTTCTTCGAGGACAGCCTTGTTTCCTTTTTCCTCCCAGTGGTGTCTATCTTAGTGCAGTTCCTGGGTGACTGTATTCGGGCATGCAGAGGACGTGGCCAGCAAGTTGCATCCGACGCTCAGTTACAGTCTTACTGAATCTGATCATCTTAAGAAGTCTTCATTTGTGACACGATCACGATAAGAGACTCCGAGAATTCGGCTAAGGCAACGTTGTTGAAAAACATCTAACCGCTTAATTATCTTAGCCGTGAATTTCCATGTTTCACTGGCATATACAGTAATGCAGTTGGTAGGACAATACTCTTGAAAAGTTTCATCTTTGTGGCAACGCTAATGACTGTTGTCGACCTGTTAGAGCGCATACTCTGAAATATGCCCGATGCCATTCCGATTCGACAGGTGATATCCCTTTCTGTGCCTCCATCAATGGAGATAATGTTACCAAGATATGTGAATTGTAGCAGTTGCTCTATAGCTTGACCACGAACTGTTATGGGCCTGTTATCCTGTACAAAACCAAGATGTCGGTCGAGTTAATTTTCTATTTAATATTTTATACGGTGATAGATGAATAGAAACCAAATTTCATCATTGACTTGCAAAACCGTGATAAGCATGGAACCAAGCAGGCGACCACAAAATTTAATTCCTTCCTCATTGAAGGGCTAGAAGCTATTTTCATTGTTGCCTAAGCAATCTAACACAAATACTTCTCAGTTGGTCAACACTATTGTGACCAATTAAAATTTGAAAATTCATACAGCCGTCAACTTGATTTGGTGCTTATTACAGTTTCAGACATTGTATCAAACTTGTTTTATAGTCCTCCAACACGTACAAAATTTGAGGCTTATGGCTATAGCTAAAATAGGTCTTGAAAAGTATATTAATAAATTATTAACATTTCTTTCGGTATTAGGGTATTAAAATAATTGTTACTCCCCACCCAATCTAATTGAGCACAATCACATTGACCGACTGAAAATCATTTCTATTAGCAAATTCCCTGTTCTTCGGTTGATATCCGCACAGCAACCACATTAAATAATCGAAGTGATCTTCGGTTTATTTAGTTATTATGTTTTGATGAGGCACATCCAATAGGAGTCCTTGACTGCGCCGGCTATCAATGGTACACACCAAAATTGATCATTGCATTTCTTTCCAAGGATAAATACAATGTATTATTCAAAAGTTGGTTGGTGGCTGCGACAATGCGGTCATGTAGCATTAGCCAAAAGATACAGGCATATAATACAGGGTCATTATCTATGTGCGCCCCGATAAACGCGGCAAGCTAAGCCGGCTGTGACTGGCACAGATCGCGGGCACGCGTACCTGGTTCAGCCGGTGGTTGGCGCGCACTTTTTTTTTTTTTTTTACCAAACATGTTCAATAATGTGTACTTATAGTGCTCATATGCGGTGCTGAAAATGTCCTCCCTCTCTTGTAACACACATCCGTCATCTTCTGATGACAAAATGTCAACTCTTTATTATTTACGGAGCCTGTTTCCTTGAAACACTTAGCGAGCCTCCTAATTGTACTGGCATTAGGCACAGGTCTTTCTGGAAACTTGATTCGAAATTTTCGGCTTGTTTCAGAACAAGATTTTCTGCTTTTCATATACGAATTATGGATATACACACGTTCGCGCAATGTGAATTGGTGTAGTCATGACCAACAAGCACAGTAATCACAATACTCAATAAACGCGCAACACTAACGTCTAAGATTTGCAGACACACGTCCATATGAATGATAAAACATGTGTGAACTAACAATATGAGTCAGCGGAGCGCGTCCACCACCGGCTGAACCGCGATCTGCTCCAGTCACAGCCGGCTTAGCTTGCTGTGTTTTTCGGGGCTCACATAGATAATGACCCTGTATTATATGCCTGTATCTTTTGGCTAATGCTACATGACCGCGTTGTCGCAGTCCCTAAACTAAGGAACCAACCAACTTTTGACTAATACATTGTATTTATCCTTGGAAAGAAATGCAATGACCAATTTTGGTGTGTTTATGGATTTGTGTCTGGAGTAAAAGGTTTATCCCAATTTGTTTGGGATCACCGGAGCCAACATGCTCATTTGGATGTTGGCCCGGGATTTAAGACTGGATGTCCTTTCTGACACCATGCGAATTTTCAGTGAAAATTCCACCTCTCTGTCACCGGGGTTAGAACCTCTGTCGTCCAGGTCAGGGCGTAGGCTACACATTTCATAGGAATAGTGGAGAACGTTATGGTTTGGTTAAATAATGCAACAAGAGAAAACTGCGTGGAGTGTCAACACTACATAGTGACACGAGTGTCTATTGTGTAGTTCCTGTAAGTGCCTAATTCGACAATAAGAGCATCTTCTAACGTGGTCCCAATATTATAATTATTTAATAATATTTTTTTAAATTAATGCAGCCAATGGCCATGTACTTTTCTTTTCAGGACGGGTCGGGGAAGGGATATTGGAAGGTAATCGGCCGTGGACCTATTGAAAGGAACCGTCCCGGCATTCGCCTGGTGGTGAAAATGGGAAACCACGAAAACCATTTTCAGGACGGCCGAGGTGGGATTTGAACCCACGCTCTCCCGATGCCAGCGAGGCACGAGGTAGCGCGAATCGGCCACCGCGGCCGGTATTATAATTATTTAGGCCTATTATTTATTTGCATTGCATTGTAGCTAGTTGGGGTGATTTTTTATTTAATTATGTTCATATCGACATCAGAATGTGGGTAGTCTTGTGAATATACTTGTTCATTTCTGATAAATGCAATCAACATCCCATATTCTCATGCTATGGTTTATTGATTCTCTGGTGACCTCTTCACGGATCATTGAATCGCGAAAAGCAACTTAACTGCCTTGTACAGTAATATGATATTGTCGCCAAATACATATACAGTGATGGCGCAGTATCTTAGCTGGGGGCAGGTGGCCTCTCTGTTCCGCCTCTAAGAAAGCAATACAGTAGTATGGCTTAGCTGCTCGTGTCGCACCCGAACGGTCGGGTTTCGAATCCTGGTGACAACGGGGTTAAACCTGAAAAATCACGTGGCCTCAGGAAGGGCATCTAAGCCTTTAATCCCCAACCAAAAGTAAAATGAGGTGGGTTGGCTTCGGTGACCCCAAGTAATTGGGATAAGCCGAAGCAAGTTTTTATTTTAACCCTCGAAAATACAGTATTAAATCGTTATAGGCTAATATAATATAAGGTTCCCAATGATATTTCACAATGAAACACATGTTTATTGGCATTGAATAATACATGTTTGGAAAGCTTAGACTGTTCCCTATTTTTCCACATAATCGCCGTTGTGATCAATGCATTGTTGCATGTGGTGTACCATCTTCGCTATGCCTGCATCGTAGAACTCTCCCGCCGCGCCGCGAAGGCAGCTTACAATCTCTATTTTCAGCTCCTCTATGGTTCTGAAATGCGTCCCACCCAGGCGTTTCTTCAATTCAGGGAAGAGATGGTTTGTGGTCTTCAGTAAGCATTCTTTGACCCACCGAGCACAAACCTTGGCATAGTCTATGGTGTGTCAAAATTTTGTCAATGCTGGTCTTGCGGACATCAGGGATCATCTCGCAGAGCTCCTGAATCGTCACCCTTCGGTCTTTCAGCATTGCTTCTTCCACTTTCGGAATCGTTTCGTCCGAAGCCGATGGCCGTCCAGAACGCTATTTGTCATGGACTTCTGTACGTCCGTCTTTGAAGTCTCTGCACCATTTGCGCACGTGTTGTATGCTCATACACTTTTCTCCGTCGAGTTCACACAGTAGGGAATGGATGTCCACCGGCGCAGTGCTTTTTTCTTTCACTTCACACAAAAAGCGAATCACAACGCGTAATTTGCACTTGGCGGGAGAAGCGAGTGGTAACTCCATCTCGCACGGCTGCCAAGCATGTATTATTCAATACCAATAAACATGTTTCATTGTGAAAAGTCATTGGGAACCTTATTTTACGGACCGATGGGGACAACGCGGGCAGGACAGTTCAGAAACATAGAGTCGACTAATTTTAATGTACAGCAAATTTCTATTCATTTTTAGGGTCGTAAGGGAATATCTTTAAGTTTCATGAAGACCCTGAGAGAAGCAAATGAAGAGAGGGAGTCAGTAATCCAAACCCTAATCCCGATCTCTCTCTCTCCACGGCTTTGGGCCTGCTAAGCTAGGAAATGTTGAAGCTGAACATAACCTCAGGAGTTATTGGTGAGTAACACTTTTCTAAGTTTTAAAGCCCTTTCACACGAATTTGCCCATTTAATTTTTGCTGTGTTTCCCTGTCTCATCCATTTCATGAATAATATTTATATGGAATGAAAAACGCTGAATGCGCAATGATCGATATTCTTTGTTCGCGATTTCCATAAACAGCATAGTTGCCGTAGCTGGGCCCACGGTAGTTCTATTGCTGGACGATTTAGCCCTACATTACGGTTCTAGCTCTCGACCATGGTTTTCGTTTTTCGGCCGCTAGAACTTACATTGTCCAATTCTGTTGACTCCGAGAAAGTTCCATCTGCACTTTAAACTACATCTCCGGGATGCCCCTAGTACATTGCCTATGGTTGACACTGCTTCCTTGGGGCTCTATTTTGACAGCGGAGTGGGGCGGCCGCTCCTTATGTGCTGAAGTGCTGCAGCACATTGCTTTATTTGAAAATACATTATTTTATTTGTAGGCCTATTATCTACAAATACAACGCTTTAAAAAATATGTCAAGCAAAGAATAGGAAATATTTCTACTCCCCTCACTACGAGGTACAGAACATGTTCGGTTCGAGGTATCTACAGTTGTATTATCCAGAGTTGGAATCTGACATTTCGGCGCCACTATGCAAAAACAGTTGACGGCTAGATCGCACGCAAGGCTTGTTGCCATGGAAACCATACAGCGCTGCCAATTTGAATGACGCTCTTTGGCCACGTGCTTGTCGTTTGACCAGTCGCTTGTTTGGTTGCTTCCAGAGTGCACACATTGACCTTGCTGCGTTAAAATTGTTTTGAATTAATTAGTTAATTACTTTTTCGTGTAGGATTTATACTTATTTATACTTTATACTTATATTTATAATTCATTAGTGTCAGTTTAAGCTTAGGTTCGTGTGAATTAGATTAAGGTTAGCTTTGTTTTTGTTTGCGAGTGGTGACGTTTTTAAGGATGACTTCTCGTAGAGGAAGACCGAGGATACATCCAGTTCAGGAATCGTCAAGAACTGGTGGAGGTGTACCTATTCGAAGCCATGGGAGGAAGATGATTATCGCCGCGCGGGATTTTTTTTTTTGAAAAGGAGGGAGAAAATATCCGAGCATCAGGCGAACCATTAATTCCATTCAGTCGCGCGCAGGAGCGTACTGCTTCTGCTCTTGGAATTAGTAAGACTAGTGACGGAGAGGACCGGGATGATGATGACATGGATGGGATAGAGCCTCTTCCCAGTAATTAGCTTCTGTCTTCAAAAGGGTGAGTTAATAGCCTATACAATGAACGTAGGCCTATATTTTGTAATACATTAGTGTGTTTCTTGTGCCTTGAAACTTATTCTACAGGGGATATAAATTGCTGAATAACACGGAAACAATCACGTGTTGTCGTTTTGCTTGGAACATTTTTGCTCTATGATAGTAGGCTATTCGTAATATTGCTATTGCTATTCATTACAATATTTTAGGCCTCTCCTCAATTTGACGTGCTATTATTTTATTTTGCTGTGTGAACCGAACAGTTTGAAGCATTGCTTTGTTTAAGATGTTTGAAAACCATCTGAGTAAAATTGTAATAAATGTAATAACGGTGCTACTGATATTATGAGCATGAGGAAAAGAACGGGAGGGTGAAAGTACGCACGTGGTGGCGAGTAGCATACGTGGCAACGCTGCCTTTAGTTCAACGGTTGTCCGCCGAACTGTCAGATTCCAACTCTGGAAAATACATCTGTAGACGTGCGCTCCACTCCGTGCACGGCGTTAGCTGTGCAGATCACAGCCCAGCGAGAATTTCCAAGTTTATTGGCAGGAAGAGTGAATTTTGTCTTCTGCGCATGCGCGCCCAACTTTTCCCTTGTGTTCTGGATGTGCTGTTGGGACAACAGCTAAGACCAGTCATCACAGCGATTCTTTGTTCGACCACAGAGAGGCAGCACTGGTCACACGGAATGTGAACGTGGCCAGTGGCACTATCTGGACTCAGCAATAGGATTTAAGAGGGAATCGCTCAAAGAAAATGGGGTGAAAAAAGCAGAGGAAGCCACCAGCTGTTCCCGCCAGAAGGTCTTTTTCAATACTCCCAACTTACTTATTCTATAGACACATTTTGTAAGTCGATGTACTATAAAAATTATAATGCTTATGTCGTCAAAATAAGGACATGATTATTGTGATGCCTAGTTCATAAATTTCACTATAGCAAAATAACATGTGATTTTGCATTACGGCGTTGCTGGTTTCATTTTAATGCTTTTGGTAATACTGAGTAGTACTGTTTTTGCGCGGTCTGATCAAGTGTTTCCGAGTTCGTGAATATTTTGTAGTTGCAGGTTTTATTGTGTGCAGTATTTCATTAATTTTGTATGAGGAATGAGTATAAGTGTTGAGTTTGTTTGCGTGTTTGTGCAATATGGAAAACTCAGTGGAGAGCCTCTTGAAAACCCCATTTTCAACCAGAACTCTTGAAGAAAAAACTAAGGTAAAGAAGTTAGGTAGACCTACACCGTCAAACCCGGCCGAAGCCGTCGGATTTTTTAAGAGCGTTAAAAATCCCTCAGAATGCCTTCCTTCGGAGGGGAAGTAAAGCCGGTGGTCCCATATCATAGATTTATGGCATGTTAAAGAACCTTCCACTAATTGCACCTGTGTGAAGCTAATTTGGATAGGTTAAGAATGTAAACAACGCTCTTAGGTTTCTAGGTTCGTTGCCAAGAACCGACTGCGGTGGCGTCTAGTAGCTAAGTTCTGAAACTGGCCTAGTAGTCGTTGCCGGTGGCGCTTACGGCAAAAGTAGGAACTATTTGAAAAATTCTAAGTTGCAGTACTTAAATTAAACAAGATGTTCAGTAAAGAACATATAGCCTACTTTCTCCTAAATGCATGGGTATTGTTATAAATCTTTGTCCTTTTCAAGGAATATAATTGAATGTTGGTTGTAGTAGCTTCTTGAAATACAACGTGCTATAGGGATATTAAACATGAATATGAGGTGCCCTTTGCTAGTGCTACCTCTGTAAAAAAAATCATTCAATTCGGTTTCACCGTGTTTGAATTGATCTGGGGAATGGATTTGCACACATACATGGCCGCTATTTGCAAACTATTGGGCTGATGACCTTGTAGTCAGTCATAAGATGCTTTCCACAAAAAGGCATGTTGCAAAATCCGGTAGAGATCAAATTATTAGGATGGTCGGAATTTGATTTAAGCTTTTAACATTTGGGTGGCCGTCATTCCGTTTCCGTCAAGATGGCGGCGATATAAAACATGACACTGAGGTGCCTTTTGCTAGTGCTACCTCTGTACCAAATTTCGTTCAATTCGGTTTCACCGTGTTTGAATTGATAGGGGGAATCGATTTGCACACATACTTGGCCACCATCTGCAAACTATTGGGCTGATGATCTAGCAGTTTGGTCAGAATATGCTTCCCATATAAAGATTTGTTGTTGCAAAATTTGGTAGAGACTAGATTATTAGGTTGGTCGTAATTACATTTTAGCTTTTAACATTTGGGTGGCCGCGATTACGTTTCCGTCAAGATGGCGGTGATATAAAACATGACACTGAGGTGGCCTTTTCTAGTGCTACCTCTGTACCAAATTTCGTTCCATTCGGTTTCACCGTGTTCGAATTAATAGGGGGAATCGATTTTCACACAAAGATGGCCGCCATCCGCAAAATATTAGGCTAATGACCTATTAGTTTGGTCAATAATGGTCATAATGGTATGTTGATGCAAAATTTGGTAGAGATCGGATGATTAGGTTAATCGTAATTTGATTTAAGCTTTGAATATTTGTGTGGCCGCCATTACGTTTCCGTCAAGATGGCGGCGATATAAAACATGACACTGAGGTGCCCTTTGCTAGTGCTACCTCTGTACCAAATTTCATTCCATTCGGTTTCACCGTGTTCGAATTAATAGGGGTAATCGATTTTGACACAAAGATGGCCGCCATCCGCAAACTATTAGGCTAATGACCTATTAGATTTGTCAAAGGATGCTTCCTCCACAAAGGTATGTCGTTGCAAAATTTGGTAGAGATCGGATGATTAGGTTAGTCGTAATTTGATTTAAGCTTTGAACATTTGTGTGGCCGCCATTACGTTTCCGTCAAGATGGCGGTGATATAAAACATGACACTGAGGTGCCCTTTGCTAGTGCTACCTCTGTACCAAATTTCATTCCATTCGGTTTCACCATGTTCGAATTAATAGGGGTAATCGATTTTGACACAAAGATGGCCGCCATCCGCAAACTATTAGGCTAATGACCTATTAGATTTGTCAAAGGATGCTCCCTCCATAAAGATATGTTGTTGCAAAATTTGGTAGAGATCGGATGATTAGATTAGTCGTAATTTGATTTAAGCTTTGAACATTTGTGTGACCGCCATTACGTTTCCGTCAAGATGGCGGCGATATAAAACATGACACTGTGGTGCCCTTTGCTAGTACTACCTCTGTACCAAATTTCGTTCCATTCGGTTTCACCGTGTTCGAATTAATAGGGGCAATCGATTTTCACACAAAGATGGCCGCCATCCACAAACTATTAGGCTGATGACCTATTAGTGTGGTCAAAGGATGCTGCCCCCATAAAGGTATGTTGTTGCAAAATTTGGTAGAGATCGGATGATTAGGTTAGTCGTAATTTGATTTAAGCTTTGAACATTTGTGTGGCCGCCATTACGTTTCGGTCAAGATGGCGGCGATATAAAACATGACACTGAGGTGTCCTTTGCTAGTGCTACCTTTGTACCAAATTTCGTTCAATTTGCGCTCACCGTGTTTGAATTGATAGGGGGGGACAGACATTCAGAGTACACACACACAGACAGACACACTTTTTTTTCGCCCTGTAGTGATCTCATAAGTCTACTTTCATTTTTTGCAAAAATCGAAAGTAGGCTAAAAACAGATAACACGCACTAATACAGTCATCACAATTAACACCGGTTATCAGACAGATTCTACACACACCCAAAGTACACGGGGCTACATGACCGCGTTGTCGCAGCCCCTAAACTTAAGAACCAACCAACCAGACCTACCCCGGACTTAGATATTGCTCAGAAAGCCATTTGTAACAAATCTGCATACACTAGAAAAATTAATAGAAAAGTGTATGAAAACGATTGGGTGTGCGGGTGTGAGATTAGAAATGCCCTTTTCTGTTTTCCTTGTTTGTGGTTTGGCAATAGTGATTCTTGGGGAACAGTGGGTGTTAGAGATCTTGGACATCTAAACGCTTTAATGAGGAAGCATAATGACAGCGAGAAACACATCAATACATATTTAAATTTAAGTGCTTTAGGAACAGTTAATATTGCAACACTATTAACTAAGCCGTGCTTATCATGAAGAAAAAGAAAAGCACAATCAACAAGTGGAGAAGAACAGGTATGTGCTATCCAGAATTATAGACTGCATTAAGTTTCTTGGTGCGTTTGAATTAGCTTTAAGAGGGCACGACGAAAGTGATAATTCAGACAATCCTGGCGTTTTCTTGGGCCTAGTAGATTTAATTTCCAGTATAGACAGTGCAGTAAAGGAGCACATTGGATCTAATAGAGTTTTCAAAGGGACATCAAAAACCATCCAGAACGAGCTATTGTACTGCATGCTAGAAACCTGCAGAGAAGTGATAGCAGAAGAAATGCAGCAAGCATATTTTGATAGTGTGATGGCCGATGAAACTACCGATGTTTCAGAGCAGACACAGTTAGTGTTGGTATTTAGGTATGAGAAGGATGGTATTCCATACGAACGATTTTGGGGCTTCTTAAACAGGAAGGTCAGAATGCGGATTCCCTTGCATCGTGTATTTTAAGTGTAATGGACATCATGTTTAACGCTGCACCACACAAAGTTATTGCGCTGACCTACGACGGGGCATCAGTAATGAGTGGTGGTAAAGGTGGAGTGCAAGCAAAGATAAAAGCCTGCTATCCCAACGCACATTACATCCAGTGCTATGCACACCAACTGAATTTAACAATGGAACATGCAGCTTCGTAGAATCATTCGGCTAGGATGTTTTTCGCTCACCTGTCAGCGTTCCCTGCTTTCTTCTCGAGGTCGCCGCAACGGACGTCTGCTTTAGAAGCAGTGGCAGCTCGAATAATTCCAACTGGACCAGCGACAAGATGGAATTTCAGGTCGCGCACCGTAAATGTGGTGTACGAGCAAAGGGTATCTATATGGGAGTGTTTATTAATACTGGAGAAAACCCCATCCTATAAAACTTGCCTTCAGGCAAACGAGCTTCGTCGCAGCTTAGAAGACGAGGAATTCATATTTTGGCTACATTTCTTTCATAAATTGATGCCACATGTGGACATTATGTACAATCAGTTGCAGTCAAGAACAGCTGATGCCGTGAAGATAAATCCGCTGTGTCACACTTCAAACAAGTGATCAACAACATCAGGGAATTGGTAGAAAACATTGCTAGCACTGGTACTTCTGAAGAAACGTGTGCTTCAGAAAACAAGCGCAGAAAGTTATCATGTCGGCGTACTGATGCCAAGGAAGTATGTGATAGAATAACAAGAGAAGCCCGCGATCGCTTCCAAACCTTGGATCACCTGGAAGCAGCAAAACTGTTAGATTCCACCAACTTTGAACGATTTTCCGAAACGTTTCCCGCTAAAGAACTAGGTGTAAATGTTCAGGCCTATAGCATTCTGGAAAAGAAAATGCTCAGAACAGAACTGTCGGTTCTGTACTGTAGGCCAGATTTTAGGAATATTGGTGGGGCAGTCCCTCTTCTGCATTTCATAATATCCAGTAATCTGCAAGGTACGTTCTGCCAAACAAACAAGCTTCTGAGGATATTAGTAACAACACCCATGACTACTTCAGAGCCTGAGAGGTGTTTCTCATCGCTGAAGAGGATCAAGACCTTTCTGCGGAACACCATGGCACAAGAAAGACTAAGTGCCCTCGCTATGCTCTCCATTGAGAAGAATATGGTCTCCAGTATTGAGGGGTTCAATGCCAGGGTGATTGGCATGTTCTGCAGCAAGAAGGAGCGACGTATGGACTTCATTTTTCATCACTGAATGAGTGTTTCTATATGTTTATATACAAAACATTTTTTTTGGAGGGAGGGTTTGCCTACAGCACACAACTAATTTTCTACACCAGCCGCCACTGCGTGACATCATGAACGGCTTTTGCCAGGAAACTGGCGCGTGCTGCTACGGTTTTATCAAGCCCATGTCCCGGCTTGACTATTGTTCTGGGGCATTCGTTCAAGAAGACCAGCAACCTTTGAAATACTGGACAGTATCCACCATAGTTGCAATGCATGCTTTCTGGACTAGCCCGATTTCCTGCCGAATCGAGTGTTCCACCTCTTGCTATTGGATGCCAGCATACGATGCGAATGTTCTTCAAACGTCGCAACATCCGAGCTATTAAGTTTCCTTTAATACCCGATACCAACATAGATAGGCCAACCAGGCTAAAGCCACACGACCGTTTGGAATCCGACTTGAGAGCTAGTGTAATGAAATAGGTGCGGCTGGAGGTTCCTGTATGATCCAACATCAAACAAGGTACCTCCGTGGGAAGTCCCGTGCCTAGAAATTCGGTTAGATCTACACAGAGGTCCTAACATGAACTTGGATGCCTCCATCTATCGGAGGCAGTTCCACAGCACCAATTTTCGTACGCTGGGAGATCCAAGGTGGGTTGTGCATACATTATTGCCGTTGCAATTGCCACAGACCTGCAGATTTTTCACTGCATAGCTCGTTACCCAAGTTTAAGTTATGCAGTTGGCGCTACAGGATGCACAACTTCACTTTCTTGTGTGTAATGACTCGTTGAATTCATTGCAGTCAATTGCTTCACTTTTCCCGCAGAACCCATTAGTGTAGCGAATCCAGGACCTTCTAACCGGATTGTCCTACGCTCACACTGGAATCCCCTTTCTGTGGCAACACAGCCACATGGGAATTGTGGGAAATAAGTTGGCTGATTAAGCTACAAAAGAGGCGGTATTATCACCACCTTGGTCAATGGAGGTACCAGTTAAGAGATAATCGCTCTGTTACGCCGCGCCGCTTAGACCTGATATTCTGAGAAATTGAGTGACTTGCTGATACAAGACCTACTGAGTGCGATTAACCCTTATAGTGCCAGGTGACCGATATATCGATGTATTTATGTTCCGTGAATATATAATTGGATCCATTAAACATGTTGCAATCCGCTGACTTTTTGAAGTCTTGGTTTTTATCATTTTAAATGATTATCCCGACTTTATCTGGGGTCTGGCGTTACGTTACGGTGACGGGACGAAATGTACCGAGAATGCACTGACATGTGTGATGTCATAGTAGGCTACTGCTTGAGCTTCCTCATTTCCCCGCGCTCCGGTGAGCGTGACGTCATCCAGCCAGTTACATCCTTTGACCTTGGTGTGCACTTGCTAACGGACTTTGAGTTCACGCAGCATTTGTAGCATTTAAAATGATATAAAGTCTAGTCTTTCAGACTAACTATCCGTGTCTTTTATGTTCTAGCTCGGAGCTAAATAAGATAAATATGGCCAGTCCTTTGAACGAGGATGAAATTATCTTCAAATTATTGAAATTATGTAAAAATTTCCAATTTAAAATTGAAAATAAAATTTAAAAAACATTTGAAAAGGCCATGAAAGCCTTAAGCTACATATTTGAATTATTGTTTTATAATGAAACACATGAATCAATGTTTTAATTATTTACCATCTAATACGTTCAAAATTTCTTTACCCGCTGCGGAAAAATTATCAATGTTTTATCTTAAAAATAGGGGAAGATTACCACGCTGTTCTTCCCCTTAAAACAACAATAACTATAATTACTAACTATGGCTTCCACTCTTCAATACAAATTTGTTTTATTTTTTTACTTTGCCTTCATCAGTCCGTCATCGTTCAATATTTTAGCAAACTATGAACGAAGCCATAGTTAGTAATTATATATTTCAATACGGGCCAAAAATAGTAATTATGACGAAAGTCATAGATATACAGTACATACCTGCCAACTTTTACGGTTTATCCGTAAAATTTACGGAAATTGCAGCATTTTACGGTTTTACGGACGAACGGTGTCTTTTTACGATTTCGCGGACAAAAATTTGAAACGATAATTTACATTCGATAATACCGCCCACTTCCGTACAATCGATTGTTTGCGTGGGTCGAAGGCAAGTCCACGATAGTCGATAACTCGTTCTTTGATATGATTCGTACTTTTAACCGTGTGATGGTTGTGTCGTCATCGTAATTGAATTTGAAGCCGGGATAACCGTTCTTGCATGTGAATCTTAGGTGTTGACAGGCTCTGCTTCGCATATTCTTTGTTCCGCTCCGTTCGCTCGTTGCGATTTAAACCATATTCTTTGACCACGTTAGTTGTTCATTGTTCGCGAAGTTGGCGTTCCTTGAATGTTTTCGTCTTTTAAGGTTATGGCATATTTTAATGAAGCGTTCGAGTTTTTGGCTATAACTTCGTGCTTCGCAGTTTCCTGTATTCCTTGGACTAATTACATTCGTTCCACGTGTGTGTGTGTTTATTTTTTTCTACCATGTGCATATTCTATCTTCACGAGGTTGGCGTCGTGTTCATTTAATGGTTGGTGTGTTTTGACATGTTTTAATGAAGTGTTGGCTGTCTTAATTGTTTTATGTTATAATTTTATGTGACGTTCAGTGATCCAGGTTCCTTTCGATGTTTTAGTAGATATCGAGAATGAACAAATCCAACAAGAAACAGTACTTCCAGACATTTAAAGAATCATACTCGGTTGATTTTCCGTGCATACTAAAATCAAGAAAGGGAGAAAAATTTGCCTTTTGCACGGTATGTGGGTGTGATATTAATATTGCATATGGTGGAAAAAACGATTTAAGTAATCATGTGAAGTGCGGTAAACACATTAGTTATGTTAAATCGAAGAAGATAGCAAGAAAATCAACACCTTTTTTGCTAAGTCTGGAAACGTTTACAGTGACGTAATTAGGGCCGAGTGTCTGTTTACTTCCTTTTTGGTGGAACACAATGTGCCCTTAAGTGCGGCTGATCATGCTGGAGCTTTATTTAAGAAGATGTTTCCCACATCAGAAGTTGCAAAGAAATATAGTTGTGGTCGCACGAAAACGACATGTATTGTAAATAAAATGGCAAAAAATGCATCATCTGAAGTTGTTAAGTGCCTTCAGAACGGACCGGATACAGATAAATTCCCTTTCTTTTCATCAGTGAGAAACTACTTTTATACTGCCTGTGACTACATCATCAACAAGTTTCCACTCAAGGATGAAGTGTTAAAGAATGCTCAAGTTGCTAGGTTAGACAAAATTGAAGATTCACAGTTATCTTCCATTCGTTTTTTCTTGGAAAAGTTTCCTATCATGTTATGCAAGGAAGAGAATGAAACTACAGATGAGGTGGTGAATGAGCTTCAGAGGCAGTTCACAGCTCTTCAGGTAGATGACACTTTGGCTGCACATCAAGATGCTGCAAGTGATTCCAGTTGGGCACAAATATCAAGAATTCGTGGAGCCGATGGACTTCTTAAGTATAACCGAATTTTTAGAGTATTGCTCTCTATTCTCACCATGTGAATGTTTTTTTTAGCTTTGTGAAGAAAAATAGAACACAGTTCAGGTCATCCATGTCCAATGAATCTCTGGAGTCTATTTCTATTTTGAAGACCAGGAGTTCTGGTCCCTGTTATGACAAAACATTTTCTCAAGACTGTTTGCAGGAAGCTAAAAAGGCCACAACCATGACTTAAAAGTCGAACTAGCATGTGATTTGCAGTGTGTATTATATTATTTCTTGCCTGTGTTACGTTAAACAAGTTTTATTGTTTAAAGCCTTTTTCAATTATCGTATATCAGCTTAATCTATCAAGGAAGTCCTGTTATGTCTGCTCCAAACCGATATTCACCACGCCTGCTGCTGATTAACATGGATTTCTTCTTGATTGTTATGTTCATCTACAAATCATGTAAGTAGATATGATTTCATTGAAGTATCCTGTTTAAAGCATGAATTATTGTATTTTGTAGCCCAGAAGTATTATTATTTTCGTCAAGCCGGGGTATGTCGAAAATCGTTAGATTTTTTTTGTCGCGCGTGAGTTTTACTGATAGCCCTTTTCAAAAGTTGGCAGGTATGACAGTATATAACAATAACTATCTTAAAAGTATAGGTAAGATAATTTATTATATAATCAATTAATATTAGTATTTCACTCAACTTACGTGGCAGAGCTCCTTTCGGGCACGGAGGGAGTTAATATTCTTTATGCAAATCACGTAGAAGTCATGCATGCAAAGTTCACTCACTCATACCTGATGAAAAGGGAAGCCCCACCCCCCACTTTGTACCTTTGAATCCGAATTCATCATGGCCTACATTTTGACTAATTGTGTGGATCTTGCTGACCTATGAAGAAATCTTTGTTTGCAGGATACGCTCAATCTTAAATTAGCCGATGACGCGGCGGCTGCTAATCGAGTCATCCGCTTTATGGAAGAGAGTGAACTAGGGTAATACATCTAAATATTCCAGTGTATAACTCCGTGATCTTGTTCTTTTTTATTTGTAGACCTAATGTTTTCGTTTAATTTTTATATAGTTTTTTATTCCGTTTATTTTTGATTTTTATTGTATCTATCCATTTTATTTATACAATATTAGGCTGATTTCATATTTAGGCATCCGCCTCGTGGCGCAGTGACTAGTATTCTTGGCTGTTACCGTTGAGGTCCGGGCTCTTTTCCAGGCCATGCGAAGAAACAGCTGAAATGGGATGCTCTCTGCCTCGGGAGGCAGAACTGAGAAGAGGTGGGTTCAATTCCCACGTCAGTCATCCTAGAGGGTTTTCCGTGGTTTCCCAATTCTACACCAGGCAAATGCCGGGTTGTTTCTTAACTTAAGGCCACGAACGCCTCTTTCCCAATCCTCACCGGAATTACAAATAGTCTACACACACTAGTTCAGACACCAAAATAAGACAGGTTATGATCCCTACCCCCTCTACCATGAAAATAAATGTCAAGTCTCTAGGACAAAAAAAAACTAGGCATTTTAATATTTTTATTTTATTTTTATTATAAAAGCGTGTTTGTAGACAGAGAGCCGGTAGCGCTTGACGTATGTTCCAACGAGGCTATGACTGAGCATGGTGAATACTGGAAATGGCTATTTCGACGGGAGCGATACAGATCTCTGAAGATAAAAAGCAATAACTCACTGGACATTATGGTAAGTTTCCATTTTTACAGTAGCTTACATCATAGCAAAAACCTCTTTTACCTATTTTTTTGTACGCTTTTTTGGCGTTGGCGTAGGGATGTGGCGACCCCATCACTATACCATAACGAATAGAATATAAAGTGTGATCTCTTCTCCCTCAATAGCATGTAATGAATACGGATCGGGTTGGTATTCGCCGCTACGCAGCGCTACAGTCGACTTGAGATTGTTGATTTCCACATATGTTTATGTGCGATATATTAAGTATTTAATCGGTCGGAGTGTTTTGGTGGTGTTCTGTGCAAACGTTTATTGATATACAAGTGCTTACACTATTACTTCATAGTATTAATACCTGAAATGCTATTGTAGGAAGCATTAACTGAAATGAATTTAATTTCTTGTCGTGTGTTGACGTTATCTTCGTGCGTTAATTTTATTGTTATTTAATGTAAGTAAACAGCAGTTTAGCCCTTACATTTTCACGAGTGCTTAATTTGAGTAGTGAAGATGCCTTGCTCTTTTGTACCAGGATGCAGATCTAGCTATGGGGACTGTAAAGAGGTCAGACGGTTTTTCAAACCTCCTAAAGATAAGGAACGTTTTATCAAGTGCAAAGGGGCAATACCAGGAAAGGATAGGGAACTTACTGAAAAGTCCTACATCTGTGATGCTCACTTTTCAGAAGATTTAATTGTTAAATTTGACAAATTTGTGATAGAAGGGAAGGAAGTAGTACTTCTCCCAAGAACCAACTGGCGATTGAAAGACTATTCTGTTCCACATATATTTCCTAATTTGCCTAAGTATTATTTTGTCCAGTATGGTGTAAATAAAAATGCTCTTGATGCCATTAAAGACTACTTCTGTAAAGAAAGGGATGTGAATAAAAAGACAATGAGTTAAAAAAACATATATGTACCGTAATGCTGAAGGAGGCGTGATCAGTTTTAGGCAATAGCCTACTCTAAGAAGGGGTCATGACTGTGCCTTCTATGTCTGTTAAATGTTAAGTGCTTCTGAAATGATGGTAGTTAATTGAGTTGGGTGTTTGTGGAGTGAAATTTATGGGTGTAATTGATTTTTGTAATATTCTAAATAAAGTTGAAGGAGCCGTGATCGGGTTTAGGCAATAGCCTACTCTATGAAGGGGTCATGACTATGCCTTCTATGTCTGTTTAATGTTAAGTTCTTATGAAATGATGGTAGTTTACTGATTTTGGTGTTTGTGGAGTGAAATTTATGGTTATTATTAAATTTTATAATAATCTACGGTAAAGTTGAAAGTTGCGTTCATACGGCTTTTTATTTTGCTGTGTTGCAAGTCTGTTAAGGGAATGTAAATTGTGTAACAATGTGAAGAAAGAGGTTAATTTTTCCGTTCTTTTTTTAATTTACCGATAGCTGGCAAAACGAATTGCATTTTGAACTTGCTCTCTGTCTTCGCTTATTGTCGAAACTGGACAATTACAGGAGACGACTTATTAAATTACAATTGGGCACAGTAAAGTAAGTGGAGATGTCGAACTTATTAGCGCCTATGAGGATATCTTGCGGTGTTTTAACATGTAAAACAGGTTGCAAGGTTTTAAAAGTCTCGTAAGCGCCAATGCTAACTTACATCACAGATCGGAGCCAGCGCTGCGCAGCGGCGGACCAGGCGTACTAGGCCAGTGATATCACTTCTTATTCTATTCGTTATGACTATACTTTAAGTTATTTTAAAAGCCCGTAGTAAGTTCGCACGCCGCAACAAGCGTGCGCGCTACCTCCCGGCATCCTTTGCGAACAAGCAGGCGTCAGTTGTAGCTGTGTAGTTAACCTGTACGCTGAACTGTGCATCTTTACAATGTTCAAGATTATCGATTCACCCGCCGCGTGTGAGGTACGATCTGTGATACGTTTTTTGAATGCAAGAAACATGTCGGCTGCAGACATTCATCGTCAGCTTTGTGAGGTGTATGGTGATAATGCAATGACAGAAGGTAAAGTGCGAAAATGGGTACGCGAGTTTAAAAGTGGCCGTGAAAATGTTCATGATGATGAACGCTCAGGTCTGTGATCACAGATGACTTGGTGACTGTAATTGACACGAAAATTCACGAGGACCGAAGATTCATGATAGTCACTCAGTAGGGGGGCAAGGCGGGTTCTGCTTCACCCATTTTATTTGTACCCGACTGTACATGTTAAATCATTAATATCTGGTGAACCCATGGTCGGATGTTGACAAATGAGGTGTCGTTGGACTCGAGCTGACGTCCTCCTTCCTATAGACCACTCGTCATATTAAAAAAAAAAAAAAATCGAACATTTTTGTTTTTGAAAGTAGGCGATAGTTTGAAAACCAAACATGATAGAAAGTTGTGCCATAGTTGAAACGAATGGTCTCTATGACCTTTATGTTTTATAAAAAATTTTTTTTTGAGATTTGTTGAAAACACTTAAAGTTTTATATTTTGGAAACTAAAGAGTTTACCAAAAATTTTGTTTGACGTAAATGAATGGCCCTGACCCCCTCTACCCCCAAAATAAATGTCAAGTCTCTAGGACTAAATCTGTGCAGTAGCGCTAGAATGGGTGTTCTGAGTCGCCCCCTACTTTCATATAAACTTTGCCGATATCTCCCGAAGGCGTGGTCGGATTTTAACGAACGAGGTATTGTTTGCGTTTGGATGACGTTCTCTTGGCTAAGCATGTGTGTTTTTTTTTTTAATTTGAAAATTCTTGTTTTTTTGGATTGGCACTATTTTGGAATCGGTAAATCGGAAAAAAGTTTGTTTGACGTTAATGAAAGGTGGGTATGCCCTCTAGGCGGACAGCAAGTTTCAAGGGTGTAGGAGGAAAAACAAAATGATAGCCTACTTTCTCGCGAACATTGGTGATCATTGGCGAACGGATGGTCGGATTTTAACAAATGAGGTGTCGTTGGACTCAAGCTGACGTCCTCTTTCCTATAGACCACTCGTTATATTTTTGAATTTTTTTTTGAAAAATTTTGTTTTTAAAAGTAGGCGATAGTTTGAAAACCAAACATGATAGAACGTGTTGTGCCATAGTTCAGACCAATGGTCTCTATGACCTTTATTTTTTATAATAAAACTTTTTTATATTTTGAGATATTTTGAAAACCCTTAAATTTTGAATTTTTACTATTTTGGAAACTAACATGTTGACAAAAAATGTTGTCTGGCATAAATGAAAGGTCCCTACTCCCTCTACCATGAAAATAAATGTTAAGTCTCTAGGACAAAAAAAATCAAGGCATTTCAATACTTTTTTTTTTATAAATAAAAGTGTGTTTGTAGACAGAGAGCCGGTAGCACTTGACGTATGTTCCAACGAGGCTATGACTGAGCATGGTGAATACTGGAAATGGCTATTTCGACGGGGGCGATGTATGGCAAAACGAGGGGTTGCTTTTCGATATTTTTTCCTATGACGAATGAATGAAGGCGAATATTTTGAAATGTGACAAGCATGCTAAGATTTTTTACCCCTGAAGGGGATCTTTAACGTTTTAGTTAACAGTGATGAGCGAGATCGCTCTCTGACACAACAGACGGTTGTAGGATATGATCAAGTGATTCTTAGACGTTGGCGATCTTGGTGACCGTGCCCGGAAGAAATGAATTGCTATTTTGGTGGGATGGCGGGGGCAGCTTATGACGGTTGGTTTTGTGACATTTCCTATGACGGATAGAGGCGAATATTTGAAAATGTGTTAAGTGTGCTAGGATTTTTTTTACCCCTGAAGGAGATCTTTAACATGCTAGTAAACGGTGATAAGCGAGACTGCTGTCTGGCACAGTAAATGGTTTTAGAATATGGAAACCTATAACATTTGCTCGACCAAGTCATGTGCATGTACGCAAAGAGCCAAAACGGTAAGGTCATTGGCCTGAAATGTTATAAACTAAATATTGAACTGGGTAAAGTTATGTGTTTTAGGATGAAAGTATGTGGTTAACATGATCATGTATTGAGGATGGCCGCTTGCTAGTAATTATTATTACAGTAAAATGTTTGATAATAACAATAATAATAATATATATATATATTTAGAATTTGGCCAATTATAGACCGCTTTGAACCTAAGACTACGGTACATTGTTTCGTTTTTTCTTTTCTTCCCAAAACTTCTTCATACGTTGGCTGATGGCCTGCCTCTGTTCCGCTGATAACACTCTCCGTGGTTGATGTGGAACTTGCAGAATCGAAAAATCTGCAGTAGTGATCAGTCGCCGGAATTCCACCCTATTAGAAATGATGTCGTTTGTGATCTCCAGTTTTTGCAGACCACACCGTATCTCTTCCAGCCATCTAGTGGTGTTTTTTTAATTTGGAGATGTAGTCAAAAATTTTCTTAGTTAGCCTGCTGCTATCCATTCTATGAGGGTGACCATAAAATCGTAGTCTCCGTCTTTTAATTGAGTCTGTAATTTTTTCCACATTTCGGTAAAGGTCTTCATTTTTTCTCTTCATCCAAATATCTTTATTCTTTTGGGGACCCAAAATTTTCCTAAGTATTTTCCTTTCTTTCTTTTCCAGTTCCTCTTGTTCACCTCTTTTGTTCAACGTTAAACATTCTGATCCGTATAATACCTCTGGTTTAATTACAGTTGTGTAGTGCCTGATTTTTGCCTGGAATGAAATTGATCGTTTGTTGTATCTATGTTGGGTAAGTTTATAAGCATTTTCCATCTTTCTGAATCTCTCCTTGCAGGATGTGTTATCAAGTCCATTTGACTGGATCCATTCTCCCAAATATTTAAATTTATCAACTCTTTGAATCTGTCCATGTTGAGTTGTTAGATATTTTTCTCCATTGTGTCTGTGTTCAATATATTTGTTTTTTTTTTCATATGAAATCTGAAGACCAGTTTTTATTGCTATTTCATGTAGGGTTTCAACCATTATTTGTGCTTGAAATCTGTTTTCTGAAATGATTGCTATGTCATCAGCAAAGGCAAGACATTTCACCTCAAATCTTCATTTTCCTTGCCCCAAATGGACCCCTTCAATGTTTCTTTCGCATAATTTAAGTTCCCATTCCTTCATGATTTTGTTTAATATCAAATTAAATAGAAGTGGTGAAAGCCCATCACCTTGTCTAACTCCGGTTTTGATTTGGAAGGGTTCTGAAATGTTTAGAAATTTAACTCTTGAGGTTGTATTTGTTAGTGTTTGTTCAACCAGTTGTCTGGTATTTTTATCTATCCCTAATTCTGCTAGCGTTAGGAATACAGACTTTCTATTGAATCATAAGCCTTTCTGAAATCAATGAAAGATACAACTGTGTTGAGGTTACGTATTGTTCTGATTCTAAGGATTGTTTTGAGATTGAAAATTTGCTCTGGACAATATCTCCCTTTTCTAAATCCGGCTTGGTATTCGCCGATAGTATGTTCTGCTTGTTCTTCCAGATTGTGTAGCAATGCTCTAGAAAGAACTTTGTATGCGATTGGCTGTAAGGAAATACCTCTATAATTGTTGGGGTTTGTCTTATCTCCTTTCTTGTGCAAGGGATGGATTATTGCCTGTTTCCAATCATTTGGAATTGTTCCTTTTTCCCAACATTCCTTGATAACTTTGTGTAAAGCTTCAGCTGCAAATTTACCACCGAGTTTCAACATTTCAATTAGTATCCCATCCTCACCAGGTGCCTTATTATTTTTAAGATTGTCAATATATTGTTCTATTTGTTGGACAGTTGGTGGTTCTGACGGAGGGTTCTCTTTTTGTGGTGATGTAAACTGTAGTCTTTCTAAAGGTTCTTCCCAATTAAGAAGTTCCTCAAAGTATTTAGCTAGTAACTCGCAGTTGTCTTTATTATTAGTGACCTGTCTACCAGTTGAATCCTTGAAATGGAGGTTCATTGGTTTGTATCCTTGGATCTCCTCTCGAAATACTTTGTAGAATTGTCTGGTGTTGTTCTTTTTAAAATCTATATCTATCTCTTCCAATCGCTTCTTATTATAATTACGTTTCTCTATCCTGATGATTTTGGATGTTAGCTTTCTGATCTCTACAAAATTAATCCAGTCATCTTCTCGTTTCCTGGAATTCCATAACTGCCAAGCCGCTAATCTACGTTCGATCGCTGCATCATATGTTGTATTCCACCATCGGTGTTTCCTTTTCCTTGGAGGCTGTCCCAATTCTTTGGCTGATTCTATCATTACATCTCTGATCTCTTCCCAGTTACTCTTATCTATAGTATGCAGTTTATTGATAAATTCAGTCTTATTTTCTGATAAAACTTTTGTGTCTATTTTAGAAATTTTTGGAATTTTTGGCTTGGATTTATTTGGTTGGAATTTAGTTTTGATCTCAGACAAAAAATGGTCAGAGTCAATATTTAATCCTCTCCTTACTCTAACATTCATGATTTCTCTAAAGTTCTTTTTTTTTGTAATTGCTACATGATCCAATTGATATGAACCTAAATGTGGATTTGGAGAGCACCATGTTTTCTTTCTCCTCGGTAATTTCCTAAAAAAGGTTGACATTAATTTAAGATCAAATAGTCTGCAGAAACTTATGAGTCTCTCTCCATTTCTGTTAGTGCGGTTGTGAGCTGGGAAGTCACCCACTATGTTTCTAAATTTTCTCTCTCTTCCAATCTGTGCATTAAAGTCACCAACTAAGATTTTAACGAGATGATAAGGTATCTTTGATGATTCATGTTCCAACATTTCCCAAAACTCTTCACCATTTTCTGGATTTTTCTTATTGTCCTCATTGGTAGGAGCATGAGCATTGATTATAGTATAGCCTTTGTTTCCTGATCGAAATGAGAGAAGTGAAATTCGTTCTGATGAAGATGTAAAATTTGTTATTGATTCTGTTAAGTTTTGTTTAATCATAAAAGCTGTTCCAAGTATAGTAATGTTTTGTTTGGTTTTGATGCCAGCTTTCCCTTTGTAAATTCTATATCCCTATAATAATAATAATAATAATAATAATAATAATAATAATAATAATAATAATAATAATAATAATAATAAGACACACAGGTTTTGAATGCTAACACGCACACAGTCCAGCTCACTGGTGACTGAATATTGTACCTAGCCAGAGGACTCGTGAGAGCTGTTGCTGGTGCTGACGAGGCAGGAATGTCAACGTCAGCAGGAAGTGTGATATCAGTTTACTTGCCTCGTGGTGGCTAGCAGGTGTGCTGTTTAAGCAGAGACCGCCATTTTGGTTCTGAGACTACCGATGTTTAAGAGGTAGCCATTTTGGTTCCTTATTAAAAACATGAAACTAGTATAAGGTACACGAATCTTATTCAGATTGAGGAATGTGAAGAGGCGTGGGAACACGTGCGAGAGAGAGACAGAGAACCATTCAAGGTCAAAACGCTGAGAAAATACAACTTTTTCTGTTGCTAGGCTAACTGATAACGATTGCGTTAGTCATGCACTTGCCATTTTAGCACACAGACGTATACAGTAGAGCTGTGGAAGAAAAATCCTTTTATTTTTTGGTAAGTACATATGAATGATTATTTTAATAATGTCATGCTAATGAACCTTAAATTTGTAGTTATTGATTAGGTAATTATTGATTTTTTAATTTATTTGTTTGCAGATAACCGGTATACCTTACATGTCTGAGATACAAGAAACCAGTTTACTTTTGAGTCCACTAGAAGGAAACAGCAATAAGCCACTGCAAGTGAAGGTGGGATTTTTTTTAACTAACTTGTTTCATTTTTTTGTTTCATATTTTACTTTATGAAATGCATGTACTAACCTGAATTTAGGTATTTATAACAGTTTATTTTATTTATTTTTCGAAACTTGGAAAGAAAAGCCTTACCGCCGTAGCAGTCGCTGAAAACCCGAGACGCAGTAAAGTGCAACCATTGTTTCCAGGCAGTGAACTATTTAAAACTCAGGTAAGCCCAACATAAAATGCTATTCCATTTTACCACTACTGAAAACTCGTAGACAAAAAAATTCATTACCTGTACATGACTAGGACGATGATTGCTTTCTTGATTAATGACTATGTATTGGCAACCGGTACAAGACCATATTGGATTTTGTAAAACACAAAAATTTTAATTTAACTGACATGTCGTTCCCTATAATAATAATAATAATAATAATAATAATAATAATATAATATTAATAATAATATTAATATCGTATGGTCTCGGCTGCCGGGTGCAAGCTTTGTTATTTGACACACACAGGGTAGCTTGATGTGTCGAATTTAGTTGTTCCTTAACTATGAAAGTCAAGGAGGTTAGATGTTAGATATCTAATCTCCTTAAACTCTATAGCGCTTTCTAGTAGAAAATTGAGGAACTTTGTACCCTATGAACTCAACGAATATTCACAGGTTTGAACATGATAATCTGAACAAAATGACATGACATTATTATTTTTTTGTTTATGTATTGGTTAAAGGGGAATGTAAATGACTGCAGCTTTATAAAAAGAAAATAAGTACATGGGTTACTGTTAGTGCCGACATACAGTTTATTATAATTTTTATGGTGTTTGGTATATTAATGCCAATTAACGTTAAAGTTTTATTTACAAGTATTGATTGATTGATTGATTGATTGAGTGATTGGTTATTTCGTTTGCTTTTAGGTGTCGCCATGCGCCATTAACGTAATGAACAGACAGTGAACAAGCATACGTTGTGCTTTAAAGTACTCTGTGCAAAGTTAATAACTTACAATAAGAAAACGTTTTATTATAACACACGGCGTTAGTACCAAATACAACAAGTGAGCAAGTTGGATTACCACGTGGATTAAATTTAAAATCAGAACATGACCGTTGGTTAACATTTGAATCCTGGCCTGTAGGCTTTTTGTCGACACATGAACTTGCAAAAGCCGTTTTTTTTTCTTACTTGAATCGAGAAGATGCGGTGCGCTGTGTGTTTTGTCGTATTGAACTTTCACACTGGGAAGAAGGGGATGATCCCTTTAGAGACCATTTCCGATGGTCTCCTTGTACTTACATGCTTGGAAAACAAGTGGGTAACATACCCGTGTATTCATTTTACCGAACCACAAGACCATTGGCCGCTACTTACGTTGCTGAATCACAAATAAATAATAATAATAATAATGACGTATTACCAGCCAACAACAGTAGTGTCGATATATGTGGTCCATATGCCATAGACAGTGTTGAATTGGCATGTGCTTTTGAAAACTTGGGAGTTTGCAAGACTAAAGCACTAGCACACCCAGAGTACAGCGCTGTTGAAAAACGTTTAGAATCTTATAAAAATGTTTGGCCATTAATATTAAAACACCTTTCATTTCTAATAGGGTGAAATTCCGGCGACTGATCACTACTGCAGATTTTTCGATTCTGCAAGTTCCACATCAACCACGGAGAGTGTTATCAGCGGAACAGAGGCAAGCCATCAGCCAACGTATGAAGAAGTTTTGGGAAGAAAAGAAAAAACGAAACAATGTACCGTAGTCTTAGGTTCAAAGCGGTCTATAATTGGCCAAATTCTAAAAATATATATATATATTAAAACACCTTACCAAACAGCTAAGTGAAGCTGTTTTTTATACTGGTGAAGGGGATAAAACAATATGTTTTTATTGTGGATTTGCTTTAAAGGATTGGCAAATGACTGATGACCCTTTTGTGCAACACGCTCGTTGGTTACCTAACTGTAAATACATGGTGTTGCTTAAAGGTCAGGAATTTGTGAACACTATTCGTAAAGAAAACGTCATTGCAGCACAAGACATAAAAGTGCCTTTAGAGTTAGAACATGCGGAGCAAATACATGAGGCTGAAAAAAAAAGACTTGTCTCACGAACAGATACAAAAGTGTGACCAACAATTATGTATTTTTTTTATCAAGATGAACTAGGTGTTATATTTTTGCCTTGTGGACACATAATAGCCTGTGCCAAGTGTGCATTAGAACTCAACACTTGTGCTATATGCAGAAAAGCAGTATCTGCTACAGTTAGGGCATTTCTTGCATAAATAGAATAATTCATCGGCCATGCATAGTGTGAAATCCCTAATTGCACAATATTATTAAAGCTGTTTTAGAGTGTAATAGATATGCTTTTCTTTTGTTTATAGACTACTACAATGAATGTTTTGAATGCTGTGGGTCAAGCATGTGGCTTAGAGACAAAGAAGCTCAGCGAATTGCCAACGCATATTCCATTCCGCATTATCAAGATTCGGAAATTGAAAACAGCATATGGTGATCGTTTACTTTGTGTATGTGAAAACTTTGAGACATTTCTGCCTACACGGTTTAATGATATTTCGGAGAGTGTTTTTGATGAAGTCAATAATGCTGTACAACCTGTACACTTAATTTATGAAGGTTTTAAAAACAATAGGTGCATGGTTCGTTTTAATTAAATAAAGAAAAACAAATGTCAAATAATAATGGAAGATATATGTCATGACAATGGACTGAAAGAAAAATATGTGTATAGAATAATAATGTCTTAGTGTTTAGTATTGTGTTAAAAATATTATCATGAAACCAAAAAAAAGTATATAAAGTTTGTAAATAAATGAAAATAATGGTACAATGTTGTTTTATTTTCTATACAAGTCAGAATATTGAACATTGCAGAGTATACATGATTATGACAATAAAGAGCACACTTAATACAAGTCTTTGCCTTTACGATAGTGTGTTATAGTTTTAAAAACAATGCTTGTTGTAGATCTTTTTTCTTCCACGGTGAACAATAGGCATGAAAACGTTATTGTCTTGTTTTGGATCATTATCACTATCATAATCATAAGCAGCATCACTATTATTATAATCACTATAATTATCCTCAACATTATCCTCAACATTACTAAAACCAATTAAATATTCCTGTTCCTTTTCCTCTACAGTGTCCTCATGTAGAGTCTGCATGGCTTTTGATAATGTTAAGGTTTTTTGAACATTGAATTATTTTCAATAGTTTTTAGCACTTGCTTTTTAACATTTTCATGATTTTCTGTTGACAGCTACAGTGTTTCATGCAGTACACTACATTGATGATCACTGACACTTAAAATCTCACTATTTTTACTTTTTAGCTCACTGCGACATTGTTTTGAACGTTGTTTTGAACAACGCCAAATAACAGTTCCATTTTTATTGGTTCGTTTCAGAATATATGAATATCCTTTATAGAATGCATGAGGCTTACCATACCTAGTCACAGATACCTCCATATCAACTGTCAAGCATAGACTAAGCTCGAGTAAAGAAACTTGGTAATAAGAACAATAGTTTAATGTGCGAGCATATATGGGTGCAAATGTGGGAGCAAAAAATGTGGGAGCAAAAAGTGGGAGCAAAAAGAGGGAGCAAAAAGTGGGAGCAAAAATTGAGAGCAAAAAGTAGGAGCAAGTATGGGAGCAAATGTGAAAGCGAAAGTGGGAGCAAGTATGGGAGCATATGTGAAAGCAAAAGAGGGAGCAAAAAGTGAGAGGAAAAAGTGGGAGCAAAAAGTGTAAGCAAAAGTGAGAGCAAATATTAGAGCAAAAAAGTAGGAGCAAGTATGGGAGCAAATGTGAAAGCAAAAGTGGGAGCAAAAAGAGAGAGAAATAAAGTGGGAGCAAAAGGTGTAAGCAAAAGTGGGAGCAAATATGAGAGCAAAAAAACTGTGACCAAATATGGGAGCAAAAAGAGGGAGTTAAAAGTGTAAGCAAAAGTGGAAGTAAAAATTGGGAGCAAAAAGTGGGAGCAAAAATTGGGAGCAAAAAGTGGAATAAAAAAAGTAGGAGCAAGTATGAGAGCAAATGTGAAAGCAAAAGTGGGAGCAAGTATAGGAGCAAATGTGAAAGTTAAAGTGGGAGCAAAAAGTGATAGCAAAAAGTGTAAGCAAACGTGGGAGCAAATATGAGAGCAAAAAATTAGGAGCAAGTATGGGAGCAAATGTGATAGCAAAAGTGGGAGCAAAAAGTGAGAGAAGAAAAGTGGGAGCAAAAAGTGTAAGCAAAAGTGGGAGCAAATTTGAGAGCAAAAAGAAAGTGAGAGCAAATATAGGAGCAAAAAGAGTAAGCAAAAGTGGGAGCTAACAAGTGTGAGCAAATATGGGAGCAGAAAGTGGGAGCAAATGTGAAAGCAAAAGTGGGAGCAGTAAGTGAGAGCAAAAAGAGTGAGTGCACAAAGTGGGAGCAAAATGTGTGGGTAAAAAGTGGGGGCAAATGTGGTGTTTTACTAAAACAATCTCCCCTAACCTAACCTAACTTCACCTAACCTGACCTTCCAAATCTCAGATCAAAAATTAAATTCTGGCCATAGTCGAGTTGGAACCCAAAACCTCTGGGATAACACCCAAGTATACTAGCCACTACACCGTGAGATGGGCAATTTAACACAACAAAAAAATAAAAGTTTCCTGTAGTGTAACTCATTGGCTGACAACCATAGTTGAGAATTCAAACCCAAGACCTCAGGACCTTTGTTTTGAACATTATCAGAAATATTATTCCTTTTACATTTTGCTCTTGCTTATAGTTATAAGAGTTGGCATTAATATGGGAGCAAAAAGTGAGTGCAAGCATGGCT
Organism: Meconema thalassinum; assembly: GCA_946902985.2. Lineage (NCBI taxonomy): Eukaryota > Metazoa > Arthropoda > Insecta > Orthoptera > Tettigoniidae > Meconema > Meconema thalassinum. Next base: position 158,267,647 of record OX336399.1, on the reverse strand, counting down.
GGTTGTTGAGACTTTCATATCAACTAATACACATAAATTAAATTTTAGTAAAGTGACTTGGCTAATAATAATAATAATAATAATAACAATTCAAAGGGGGATTGATATTTCAGGGTGTAATTTCCAAAGTACTGTCATGAATAATTATTACATGAACAGATTCCAAGACACGACTTTTTATTACACAAAAACATTTTCCTTTTTGCCAGCCTCCCACCGCCATTCATCTGTGACGTCATAGCCAGTCTCAAAGCAAGTCTATACATGTAGAACATGTCATGTGACAAGGTTAGGTTTAGTGAGCTGAGGTTAACTTAGGTTAGCTAGCTCTATCTCACTCCTAGTCAATCATTAACCTTAAAAGCACTCTAGAGTTCTTGGAATCTGTTCATGTAATTATTATTCTTGACAGTACTTTGGAAATTACACCTTCAAAAATATCAATCCCCCTTTGATTTTTTTAAAACTGTTATTATTATTATTATTATTATTATTATTATTATTATTAGCCAACCAGTATAGATGAGGCTAAACACCAAATTGAAGAACTTGGGTCTATTGCAGCAAAAGTAGGACTTCAAATTTCATTTGAAAATACTGAAATATTGGCATCCTTTGATGTGGAAACACAAGCTATTACATTGATCAACAATAAAGAAATTAAAGTTGTACATAAATTTAAATATTTAGGGAAGATTATAACATGGAATTTGAATGAGAAAGCGTCAATCGAAAATAGAACAACAAAGTTATGACAAGCGCAATATATTACTTGGTCTAGTTACAAAAAAAAAAAAAAAAAAAAACTCTCCATAAATGCCAAATTACGACATTACGAATCAGTTATTAAACCGGAAGCAATATATGCTTGTGAAACACTTTTCAAGTTAAACACTCAATCAGTTACTGACACATTACAGAAGATTGATAGAAGAATTCTCAGAACTATAATTAATAAAAAACATCAGGTGGATGGTCAATGGCGTCTATTACCAAATGAATGGTTTATAAAGAAACTGAGTCTATAGTCGATACTATGCGAAAAAGGCGAATTGCTTTTTTTTTGGTCATATCACGCCTGCCGGATACCAGACAATTAAAAGTATTATTTAATTATTTTTTCAAAAGTAAAACAAAGAACTCTTGGTTTATGGAAATTCAAAATGATCTGGATGAACTCGGCTTGACAATGTCCCAAATTGCTAACAAAGATGAGAAGAATATCTTGAAAAACAAGAACATCCGACTTCCCTTAAAAACCTTTACCCGCAAAACTTACACCATAAGCGATGCAGAGAGAGCGGCAAGGTCAACTAGAATGAAAATGTTTTGGGAAAAGAAGAAAAATAAGAAGCTAAATCTTTAATATTGTTCTTGAGATATGTATATGCTTGTTTTGGTTAAGTGCTCCAATGAGGGCGTAACATATGTAAATAAATAAATAAATTAGCCAAGTCACTTTACTAAAATTTAATTTATGTGTATTAGTTGATATGAAAGTCTCAACAACCAGCCATGCTTGCTTTCACTTTTGCTCCCATATTAATGCCATCTCTTATAACTATAAGCAACAGCAAAATGTAAATGGAATAATATTTCTGATAATGTTCAAAACAAAAGTCCTGAGGTCTTGGGTTTGAATTCTCAACTATGGTTGTCAGCCAATGAGTTAAACTACAGGAAACTTTTATTTTTGTGTTGTGTTGCATGATAATTTGCCCATCTCGCGGTGTAGTGGCTAGTATACTTGGGTGTTATCCCAGAGGTTTTGGGTTCCAACTCGACTATGGCCAGAATTTAATTTTTGATCTGAGAGTTGGAAGGTTAGGTTAGGTGAAGTTAGGTTAGGTTAGGTTAGGTTAGGGGAGGTTGTTTTAGTAAAACACTACATTTGCCCCCACTTTTTACTCACACATTTTGCTCCCACTTTGTGCACTCACTTTTGCTCTCTGTGACAGACAGTTGGCAACAGTTATTTTTGTTTTTTTTTGTGAGAAAAGAAGGACAAGGAACAGTGCATCCAAGATGGAGTCTTTTGAGTGTTATTTGTAATGTGTGTGCATTTTTCTTGTGAATAAATATCTTTTCATTTTCCCGAATAAGTACGAAGTGACGTTTCTGTTCGTAACATCTGGCGACCGTGACAGGATATAGAAAGGAAAATGAGCGATATTCGAAGTTTGATAAGAAAACGTGGTGTATACCGTGCATCGTTCACGAAAATTGTAGCTTCACTTCAAGTTTTGTTGGAGAAAGAAATAAAGGACATAGTCGCTATCCGAGGAGATTACGCCTTAGTAGAAGAGAAGGCTAACCTCATAAGTAATCTGGACCAGGAGATCTTCCAACACCTCATGGAAGATGCGGTGTCAGAAGAAGACCTGATCACAGAAGTAGACGGAGTAGATGACTATAAACGCAAGTTTCATATGTTAGCAGCGGCTGTTTCCGATGCTCTTGCAATGGAGAGAAAACGTGAAGACGAAGTCCAGTCAACAGCAAGCACCAGTAACACTCATAACCTAAAAAGTAAATATCGCCTTCCAAAGATCGAATTCCGAAAATTTGGTGGAAATTTACGAGATTGGTTAGGTTTCTGGAATCAATTTCAAAAGATTGATGAAGATGAAGGGTTAGATAATGCCGATAAATACGAATATCTTATCCAAGCAACATTGCCAAACTCCAAAGCTCGCGACATCGTTGATAGTTTTCCAGCCACAAGTGGAAATTACCCTAAAGCAATACAGAAACTTAAATCACGTTTTGGCAAAGATTCTTTGTTGGTGGAAGTCTACACTAGAGAACTATTGACAATGATGAATTCTTGTAGTAGTCTTGACATCTCATCATTATATGACAGACTCAAAACTCAACTTGGTGCTTTGGAGAGCCTAGGTGTAACTTCCGAGAAATATGCAGCAATGTTATTTCCTATGATTGAATCATGCTTGTCTATACATGTGTTACGTGCCTGGCAGAGGAGTGGCGGTGGGAAGGAATGTGAACCTAGTGAACGTCTTAAAGGTTTGATGAAATTCCTGGAGAATGAAGTAGAGAGTGAGGAAAGGATCAAACTGGCCATCCCAAGTAAAGGTAACATCAATGTGAATCCTGACAAGTCAAAAGGTACGAAGAAAATTGACATTTACTGTGAATCGCCACCTACCGCAGCTGCACTTGTGGATTGTAATCTTAAACTAAACTGTATATTTTGTGATAGGTCCCATGCTAGTTCAAACTGCTCCGTGGCAAAGCAGATGGCTTTAAAGGAGAGAGTCTCAATTGTGAAGAATAAGAGAGCATGCTTTCTCTGTCTGAAGAAAGGACATGTTTCAAAGATGTGCAGAAGTCAGTTAAAATGTGATTCCTGTAGCAAAAAACATAACAGCCTAATATGTCTAGGCCCAACACATTCCTCTGAAGCTACCAATGAGAAACTTCAGTCTCATTCTTTGATTTCAAATGAAGAACGTAGTGGTGTGCAAGGTGTTATTTTGCAAACATTAAAGGTGAAGGTCATTGGAGAATCCTCTGCAATGGAGGTAAGGGCTCTACTGGATACTGGCAGTCAGAGATCTTATATGCTTGAATCAGTGGCACAGAAGTTAGGTTACAGTAGTCATCGCACAGAAATGCTACGCCATTCACTATTTGGTGGGGTAGTCACCGAAGAGAGCCAGCATATGTGCTATATGATCTACATAGAGAGTTTAGGAAAGCCTTATGCCTGCAATTTTGAAGTCTTAGGGCAACAAGTAATTACAGGGTACAATACTATGTTAAAGGGCCCATGGTTGCAAGAACTAAGAGCAAAAGGGATACAGAATTATGATACTGAAGGTCCCATTGAACTATTAATAGGCGCTGATGTCGCTGGAAAGTTAATGACTGGACAAACGTGTACACTAAGCAATGGTCTTGTATGTATTGAGACTCTGCTGGGGTGGACTGTGATGGGTAAAGTAGTTTCCGGAGATCAATCAAGCGTGACCAACCTCGTCACTTCTCTCTTTATCAGAGATGCTTCAGTTGAAAATCTGTGGGAACTGGACGTGCTAGGTATCAGCGATCCTGCCGTAAAGAAAACTAAAACTGAAGAAAACTTTGCAACAATGGAGCACTTTCAGAAAACCGTGTCTATTAATGGAGAATTTAGGTATGAAGTCCATTTACCCTGGAAAGAAAACAAATCATTTCTTGTATCTAACTGGGTCATGGCTGAGAAGAGGTTAATCAACACAAGGAAGAAAGTGGAAAATTTTGGACTAGGCGAGACGTATGAAAATATTTTCACCGAGTGGGAAAGGAGTGGTGTTATTGAACCGGTTCAGGAGGATGAAAACTTCAGACACTATCTACCGCATCGAGCTGTTGTGAAGGAAGTAGTTCAACGACACCTGTTCGTCCTGTATTTGACGCCTCAGCGAAGGAAGCGGGAACCCCTGCTTTGAACGATTGTTTGTATGATTGCCCCAACCTGATTGAGCTAATCCCTGCTATTCTTCTTAGATTCCGAGAGAGGAAAGTAGGAATTATTGCAGACATTGAGAAGGCCTTCCTTCAGATAAGCATACGGAAAGAAGATCGAAACTATATCTGCTTCCTGATGTGGCAGGACGTTGGGAATAATTACAAGATCTTCAACCATGCCAGGCTGGTTTTCGGCTTAACTTGTAGTCCGTTTCTCCTGGTGGCTGTCTTGGAGTATCACCTGAAGAAGTACTTGGAAAACCCGCAATTCAATCCCCTATTCATCAAGAGACTTCTACAGAGCTTCTACGTGGACAACGTTGTCACTAGCCTTGACAGGGAATCGGAGGTGGGCGAGTTTATCAATCAAGCTAGTAGGGTATTATCAGAAGGCAGTTTTAATTTGAGGGGATGGCAGTTCTCTCAAGATGATGACCAGTCTGCTACCCTTTCATCTGTTTTGGGACTGTTATGGGATCGACAGGAGGATACACTTACTTTAAATTTGCATTGGTTGAATAGCCTTCAGGTGGGAGAAGTGACGAAAAGGACAATTCTGTCACTCGCACATCGAATTTTTGATCCAGTTGGTGTGACATGTCCTGTCACCCTTTGTGTTAAACTGTTGATTCAAAGGACCTGGAAGACTCATATAAGATGGGATAGTGCAGTTGATGAGAAGTCCAGAGACGAGTTTCTGGCCTGGGTAAAGGATCTACCTCACCTGGTAGAAATCAAGATTCCTCGATGGTTTGGAAGAAGTGACCATGTGCAAATTCATGTCTTCTGTGATGCCAGCCAACTTGCATACGCAGCAGTAGTCTTCATAAGATGCGATTCCAACAATCAAGTGAGTGTACAGTTATGTGATGCAAGATCTCGTGTGGCCCCCCTCAAGGAAGTGACAATCCCCAGATTGGAATTGCTGGCTGCTACAATTGGTGCACGGTTGCTTAAATGTGTGTTGGAATCTATTTCACTGGAAGTCCATGAGTTTTTTCTTTGGTCTGACTCGTCCACAGTTCTAGCATGGATCTGCAGGACTGAGAACTGGTCGGTGTTTGTCCGCAATCGTGTGAATGAGATCAGGAATTTGACCAATTTAAACTGCTGGCGACATGTTCCAGGTTCATTGAATCCAGCTGATTTACCGTCACGTGGCTGTTCTGCTTCGCAATTAGTAGCCTCTCGATGGTGGGAGGGACCTGCCTGGTTGTACGAATCTCCAGATTGTTGGCCTCAAATAAAAGTGGTGTATGACGAAGAGAGTATCGCAAAGGAAATGAAGAAAAACCCTGTGAATTCTATGACTGTAACCAATGAAGATCCCCTCTGGTATGCCAGGTATTTTTCCAGCTATCACAGAATAGTTCATCTAATCGCATGGATTCTTCGTTTCTGTAAGAATTGTCTTAGACGTGAGAGGATCTCGCAAGAAAATCTGCAAGTTGAAGAGTTAGAAAGGGCTGAAATTAGACTCATTTCTATAATTCAACGAGAAAGCTTCCACGGATTAGTTGATAAACGTCTATCTTCACTACATCCATTCCTGGTAGATGGTGTTCTCAGGGTTAAAACGAGACTACTACTGCGAGAAGATTTGAAGCAATTCAGGTTCCCAATGATTCTCCCGGCGAACCATGTCATCACCTCTCGTTTGATTATGGATGAGCACGTGAAAGAAAATCACATTGGAGTACAACTTCTTCTTAATCATCTGAGACAACGCTTCTGGATCATCGGTGGAAGGAGGACAGTTAGAAAAATTATAAGAAAATGTGTCAAGTGCCGGAGGCATGATGGACAACATACCGAAATCGCTCAGGCCCCTCTGCCCCTGGACCGCATACGGGAAGCCTGTGTATTTGAAGTGATAGGAGTGGACTTGGCAGGTCCGGTGTTCTTGAGGGATGAAAGTTTTCACATGTGCGGTGTATCGCGCTTTTCATCTCGAAATGGTTACTTCTCTCTCCACAGAGGCGTTTGTGCAAGCGTTCCGGCGGTTTGTAGCAAGAAGAGGACGCCCCTCTGTGATTTACTCAGACAATGGTACAAATTTCACGGGTACAGATAACGCGTTTCAAAGTGTTGACTGGGAGAATATTTCCAAACACCATTCGGTTGAACGTATTACTTGGAGATTTAATCCCCCTAGTGCTCCTTGGTGGGGAAGCTTCTGGGAAAGGTTAATACGTCTAATTAAACAGCTTCTGAAACGAGTTTTGGGTAAAGCCTGTCTAACTTACCAAGAAATGCTTACCCTTCTCTGCAGTATAGAAGCCACCATAAATGCAAGACCGCCAACTTATCTGACCGATGGATGTGAAGATATAAGTCCACTCACCCCTGCCTGCTTTCTACAAGAAATTAAGACAACTGGAGTTCCAGAATGTGATGCATTGGATGCTATAACCCTGAATCAGAGAAATCGTCATCTTCTGAACCCAAGAATGGCATTGAAAAAAAGATTCCAGCAGGAATATCTGGGACTTTTGGCTCTCGGTAAACCGAGTTGTAAACCAACTCTTTTGTTCAAGAGAGGTGTCATTGTACTAGTTGGATCAGATGGCACTAAGAGGATAGATTGGCCCCTTGGAAAAATTGTGGACTTGTTCCCTGGAACTGATGGTAATACACGACTTGCAAGGGTTGTTACATCTAAAGGAGAACTCTTGAGACCGATACAGCGACTCTACCCACTAGAAGTACCTGATGAAGACAGCACACCTCTAAGGACTGGCTTGAATAAGAAAACGGCTACTGCTTTAGGAGAGCCGACTGGAACTGGTGTTCAACCCCCAAAGACTACACGTTGGGGTAGAACTGTCAATGTTCCTGCAAGATATGTGGAGTAGTTGAGGATGTCTCGTTGAGGATGTCTTTCCTCAACGGTGGGAGGATGTGACAGACAGTTGGCAACAGTTATTTTTGTTTTTTTGTGAGAAAAGAAGGACAAGGAACAGTGCATCCAAGATGGAGTCTTTTGAGTGTTATTTGTAATGTGTGTGCATTTTTCTTGTGAATAAATATCTTTTCATTTTCCCGAATAAGTACGAAGTGACGTTTCTGTTCGTAACACTCTCACTTATTGCTCCCACTTTTGCTTTCACATTTGCTCCCACTTTCTGCTCCCATATTTGCTCACACTTGTTTGCTCCCACTTTTGCTTACACTTTTTGCTCCCACTTTTTTGCTCCAATATTTGCTCTCACTTTTTTTTGCTCTCATATTTGCTCCCACGTTTGCTTACACTTTTTGCTCTCACTTTTTTCTCTCACTTTTTGCTCCCACTTTTGCTTTCACATTTGCTCCCATATTTGCTCCCACTTTTGCTTTCACATTTGCTCTCATACTTGCTCCTATTTTTTTTGATTACACTTTTTGCTCCCACTTTTTGCTCCCAATTTTTGCTCCCACTTTTGCTTACACTTTTAACTCCCACTTTTTGCTCCCATATTTGCTCACACTTTTTTTTGCTCTCATATTTGCCCCCACTTTTGCTTACACTTTTTGCTCCCACTTTTTCTCTCTCACTTTTTGCTCCCAATTTTGCTTTCACATTTGCTCCCATACTTGCTCCTACTTTTTTGCTCTCATATTTGCTCTCACTTTTGCTTACACTTTGTGCTCCCACTTTTTTCTCTCACTTTTTGCTCCCTCTTTTGCTTTCACATATGCTCCCCTACTTGCTCCCACTTTCGCTTTCACATTTGCTCCCATAGTTGCTCCTACTATTTTTTTGCTCCCACTTTTTGCTCTCAATTTTTGCTCCCACTTTTTGCTCCCTCTTTTTGCTTCAACTTTTTGCTCCCACATTTTTTGCTCCCACATTTGCACCCATATATGCTCGCACATTAAACTATTGTTCTTATTACCAAGTTGTCTTTACTCGAGCTTAGTCTATGCTTGACAGTTGATAATGGAAGTATCTGTGACTAGGTATGGTAAGCCTCATGCATTCTATAAAGGATATTCATATATTGTGAAACGAACCAATAAAAATGGAACTGTTGTTTGGCGTTGTTCGAAACAACGTTCAAAACAATGTCGCAGTGAGCTAAAAAGTAAAAATAGTGAGATTTTAAGTGTCAGTGATCATCAATGTAGTGTACTGCATGAAACACTGTTGCTGTCAACAGAATATCATGAAAATGTTAAAAAGCAAGTGCTAAAACAATACTACTATTGAATATAATTCAATGTTCAAAAAACCCTTAACATTATCAAAAGCCACGCAGACTCTACATGAGGACACTGTAGAGGAAGAGGAACAGGAATATTTAACTGGTTTTAGTAATGTTGAGGATAATGTTGAGGATAATTATAATAATAATAATAATAATATCGTATGATTATAATAATAGTGATATAGATCATGCTGCTTATGATTATGATAGTGATAATGATCCAAAACAAGACAATAACGTTTTCATTCCTATTGTTCACCGTGAAAAGAAAAAGATCTACAACAAGCTTTGTTTTTAAAACTATAACACACTATCGTAAAGGCAAAGACTTGTATTAAGTGTGCTTTTTATTGTCATAATCATGTATACTCTGCAATGTTAAATATTCTGACTTCTATAGAAAATAAAACAACATTGTACCATTATTTTCATTTATTTACAAACTTGCAGGATGTCATAGACAATAAGATGACATCGAGTGGCCTTTTCATAGACCTGAGAAAGGCGTTTGATACTGTTGACCATGAAATTCTTTTAGGGAAACTTGATAAAGCAGGTATCCGAGGAGTAGCTTGGACATGGTTTAAAAATTACCTGTCTAATCGTAAGCAGTATGTTGAAATAAATGGCTACAGAAGTGAGGAAGTAAATATTACCCATGGTGTGCCCCAAGGATCAATACTGGCTCCTTCCCTCTTCTTAGTATATATTAATGACATATCAACACTCAGTTTTCATGGTAATATAACGTTGTTTGCAGATGACTTAAGCATCTTTTACAATGCGTACACCACCAACACGCTGATTAGACACATGCAGGAGGACATGAATAAAATACTTGGCTGGACCCAGTTAAATAAATTAACAATAAATGAAGATAAAACAAATTATTTAATAATATCTAAGCAGTAGTAGGGGCGTAGGTATAGGGCAAGATGGTTAAATGTTATGGCTTAAATTTCCAATGACTTTTTCAAAAATAATGGCTAAAATAATGGCTTAAATTTCCAATGAATTTTCTAAAATGTATGGATAAAATAATGGCTAAATTTCTAATGACATTTTTAAAATGTATGGATAAAATAATGGCTAAATTTCTAATGACTTTTTTCAATGAGAATGGTTAAAATAATGGCTGTAAATTCTGACGACTTTTTTACCAACAATGGATAAAATAATGGACAAAACTACCAGTGACTTAAAAAAAATTATGGATAAAATAATGGATTTAAATTTTAATGACTTTTTCGAAAATAATGGCTAAAATAATGGCTAAATTTCTAATGACATTTTTAAATGTATGGATAAAATAATGGCTAAATTTCTAATGACATTTTCAATGAGAATGGTTAAAATAATGGCTGTAAATTCTGACGACTTTTTTGCAAATTTGATTTTTCTTATGGCTGTACGCTCTCCATTACATATACCGTTATTTTTATGGCTTTTCTTATGGTTCGAACACCCTCCCCCACTTTTTGGTAAATGCGCCTAAAATCCCCCAGGGTACCCCCTTCGTAAATGTCTCCCCACTTTTTTGAAAAAGGTGACAAAAAATAACCTAGAGTATCCATCTCGTTCACAATGACTTTTATAAAACAGTGACGAAATGAAAAAGTGGCTAAATCAAACAGTGACTAAATTAAAAAAGTAACTTTTTAACGAATTAAGGATAAAAATAATGGCTAAAACAAGGGTGTAAATAGCTATAAAATAATATGTACACTATTATATTTAGTACCCCCAAGGAGGTGTATCAATTATGTTGTCTTCTTCTTTCTGGATGAAACGCTTGTCGTAGTCGACTTTAAATTCTTTGGCAATATTTTTATTTACAAGGCTTTTTGTTTTCGTATCTCTTGTTATCATGTTATTGCTTATAACAACCTTATTATTAGAATCTTGTATTAACTCGGTCATTGTCTTCATGTTAAGTTTTTTGGCATTTTCGTGGTTGAGAGTAAATCCTTTGATCTTGGTAACCTGTTTGCCTTTATATGTTTCGTACGCATAACTCTTAGGACCTGTGCTTATCCATTCAACCCCGTAATCATCTTTTCCGAATTCGTCAGTCCATTCGCCGAGCATACAACCGGACTCTACGGTGTTTGTTCCATCATTTATGTAAACAACACTATCAGTGTCATAATAAACTACTGCCTTTCCTAATCTATCAAGCATATCGTATAATCTTATTCTAGCATTGGAAGTGGTGAAAGCTGCCACAAATATGTTCGTATTTGTGCTATTTTCTACATAGAAATCATTGTAGTGGTATGTTACCTCAATTACTTCCTCATTGATGTACATTACATTAGTAATTTCTATTTTATCGTCTAATAACAATTCGTACCACCTCTTAGGATCATCAATGAACTCTGTTTGTGACATGTTTTGCTGCTGACCAAACTTTCCCCAAAGAGAATTTAAGCATATTTTAGCAACAGCTCGTTTACCAGCGTTGGGTTTAATTTTGTCAATATCAAGCTTTATACCTTGTTTTTTTCTTATTACTCGGGCATATTCTTCTTTAGATTTGTAATCACCATCCCAAGGACTAGTTTCTAGCTTAATTTTCATAAAGATTTTAATATAGTCCTTGAAAAGCTCATTACTTTTCTCTTCAAAATGCCATACTTCGTAAACTTCCTGTATTTTGTAGCCTTTCTCAAGAGCCTTATTAAGTTCGATTGTAGTCCAAGTTCCAAGAAGCGCCCTCTCTTCATCACTATGATTACAATAGCCAGCCTTCTCTTCTACACATTTCCCGCACAGAGAGAACATCAGCTTATCTAGCTTTATCGGAAGCACTGGATGATACAAACCTCTTGGAGGAAGCACCTTACATTTAACTAGGCCAAACCAGTCTTTATTGTATTTTTCTGGCTTAAATATTTTTTTAGGGTGACCTATAGGGTACCAGTCATAAAACATAACTGTTGGATATAAACTGCATATATCTATATATCTCAGCTTCTTACCAGAAACCTTTAACTTTGAGGCGTTTGTTCTACCACCGAAGAATGCGTCCCGGGGGTTTAGTGGCTCTACTACCTCTACAACATCTATGGTTTTATCTAGACTCCTTTTGTAGTCTTTAGAATTTTTCCATTTGCAGCTCCACATCTCCACAACCTTGTACCCGGAAATTTTAAGAGCTTGTGTTCGCTCTATAGTTTTTGTAAGCAAGTCATCCATAGTTTCATTGTTGACATTGTTGATAGTATCACCTGAGTAGCATTCGGGACAACCATGCCAGAAACAACCATGATACTGGTACACAGTTTTAGTCTTATAGTCGTACCCATCAACTTTGGCTCTACAAATTGTGACCTCGCCACCGTTTAATGCGTGTAGAACATTAGGGAACGAACTTAACCATGCTATAGACTCCTTACTGAACATCTCTTTTTTCTGCTCCTTAACTACTGCAATCGTGTCTTCTTCAAGGAATTTTGACCTGTAAATAGCCATACAAACACTGGCAATAGTTATGTATTGGAAGGGGTCTATATTTGCTATTTCTAAAAATGACTGCCTAAAGGCAAGACAACCACGTCGCAAAATATCAACATCTGAATTACAATACTCAGCTAATTCCTTCTTAAAGTCAAACACGTAATTTTCCTTTACTTTCTCAGCGTGCCATTCTAAGAATACTTTTCTAGCATCAGGTTTCATTGTATCAACACCATAGTATTTAGTAGCTGGAATGGACCCTACGTAATTTTGATTTTCTTTCTTGTGGAAAATACCCCTTTTTTAGTTCTTTTAGTCCAAATGTTTTGGGAAAGGATGCAAGGCCTCCTTGGATAAAGTTTATGCTGTCAATTATTCTAAGCCTTAGGGTGGGTATTTTGAGCTCCATAATCTTAGACCCTTGGTAAATGGTTTTAATTTTAATGCCATTATTGACGCAATATTGTAAAATAAAATACGCATCATAACCTTTTGCATTGTGTGCTATACACGTAAAACCTTTGTGGTTTTTTGATATTAGCCACTGACAAAATTCGTCATTTTTTAGGAAAGCCCACCTAACACCATTAAAGTCATAAACGGATACAAAGTTTGGCGTGTGTACGCCGGTGTCTTGTTCAGCTTCGTAATCGAAAAAGTAGTATTTTTCTGTGTAAGTGCATTTTTTATGTTGCTTTTCTGCCCTTCCATTACAAATGCAATTTTTCATACAGTATCCCCCACGGTTTTTCCTTTCTTGCATATAACATTGGTGCTGAGCTGACTTAACGTATTGTTGGCAATTCCAACACTTAGAGTACCCACACCTGTGGTTGTATATTTTTCCACATTTACCATTGCATGTTAGACACTTGAGTTTTATTGAACAGGCAACTTCCTTTGCACATTTCTCACATTCAGTAAGTACAGTTTCGTGTAGGTTGTTGTAGTAAAACGTGTTTTCATTTTCTTTTTTGCACTCGCTTTTACATTCTGTGCACTTCAATTCGACCGCGTATTTTACAAATGTTTCACATTTCCTACACTGGGCAAAGGAGCCACCTAAATGTTCGATATTTATCCTAGGGCATATTTTGTTGCAGATATTGCACTTGTAAGCTGCCCCACACACTCTCTCATGGTTATCAACGCAATCTTTACCAAAACAATATCTATTGCACTTTTTACAGTATACTCGGGGTCGCATACCTTCTGGGAAATCATGTTTTGGGCACAAACACAAATTACACACATTACTTTTATCTTTTTTACACGAGTGTTTGTCCTGATGATCGTAAGGTATATCACATTTTTTGCAGTAATATGAACTTCCATAAAAACCTCGTATATTATTAATGGAATCATAATGGTCGTTATGCAAGTACAAATAAATTGTTATCGCGTCATTTACACCTGAGGCCTGGATTACCTTGTTAAAATGGGCAGCCGAAACAACTTTAATCCGAACATTCAAGAGATATGCAACACTTCTAATATCGTCTAAACTAAACCCATCTTCACAGTTCATTCCGAATCTTGTGCATAACTCTTTTGCTAATTCTTCCTGCAGGGCACGTCCTTTCCTAATATAGGTAATTTCATTATCAGTTAATTTCCTGTCTAGTATCTTTCTAGTTTCATACGTGAGGGCTGTGATTATTGCTCTTGCCCCGCACAGGTTATCGGTGTTGGTTATTTTGTTTATGCTTCTTTTAGCCATAACATCTTTAGCAAAATTGACTATTTTCTTACCCTTTGCTCCTTTGCCTCTGGGTATTTTGTAGACCTCAAAGTAAAAGGTGGTATTATTTATATCTACATTTTCATTAGATGTTATTATTCTTTCAATTTGGTCAAGTAGATGTGAAGCATTGACTTTTATTTTCTTTTTTGACGAAATCATATGGTTAAAATCATTATTTTCTGCAACTACTTTCATCTGATCACCTGGCTTAAAATCAGTTAGTTTTCTTACTTCTTTTATGGCTGCATGCACACCTTTTCTGACCGCTTTCATTTGTTCTGTTGGTTTTCCTTGCAAATCTTTTATGTGTATAGTATAAGCTGTCTGCCATACGTTAAACTTTTTGTGCAGCACAGTACGAACACCTTGATGAATTTCGAAAGGTGACTTCTTAGCTACTGTTTCATTAAATATTTTTTTCTTAAAAGGAAATATTTGTCCTAAATTCTGCTTTACAACTTTTAAGTCCTTAGTTTGAACAGGTTTTGGTTCCTTCTTAATTTCGAATAGATCTTGGTCGAATCTAAAATGCCTGATTTTATCTAAACGCTCCTTTTCTTTCGCTATCAAATTTAGCAACCCTTTCTTTGAATGAATTACTGAGTAGCCCTTAATTTTGTTTTCTCTGGCGACTTGTTTTAGTTCACGAACGCTCTTCTTAGGCAGCTCTGATTCTTGATACGTAAACAAAGCACTATCTCCGGCATTACTCCAAGCACTGCTTACAGCTTCAAGAAGAGCAGCCTTCTTCATCTTGTATACTCCTTTTAGTTTGAGTTCCGTTGCCAGAACCCTTTGTTCCTTTACAGTTGCACCGGTTCGGTGCTTAATATTTTGTTTTAAATCCATTTATTATATAACTTTTTTTAATTAAAAATTTCATTTTTTAAATAAAAATAATTATAAGACATTACTCTTTTGGGCTCGAGAGAAATGATAGTAAAATATTTATATAAATAAATAAATGAACAGAATAATTACATTTTGCATTATAATTGTTACCCTAACAAAGGTTCAATTAGAAATAATATCTCATGAAAATCAGAATCAATTTGCTATCAACTATCTGCGTAATTTTGGATACTTGACTATTTTATTTTATTTTTTTATAGGTAATAAATGGAAGTAAATCAATTTCTCAAGACGCTCAACAGCATCAACGAACAAAAGACGTTTAAAAAACTCAGTGAGTTAGAAATAGGGAACGAATACCTTATAACGAATGTAGATGGTATAAATACAAAATATGGAAATAAAACTTTTCTAGAACTTGATAGCGAATTTAAGGTTATATTGCCTGACAAATACAACAAGGTGCTAAGTTGTGGAAAGGAAAAAAAGAAAATGATAGGGTTGAAAATGGTATACCACGGCACAAAAGAAGTCTATGGTGGTTGCAAAGCGCACAATCTTGAATTCTTTTAAACATTTTCTTAAATTTTCGTAACTCCCCGACAAATTTTAAGTAGAAAATTTATGGTTTTAATGGTTAGTAACCATTAAAATCAAATACCAAAATTAAAGTAAAATTAAGGATTCCTTCGTAGCTTTATAAAAGTTGTAACAGCTATCTATGTCATCACCATTAAGTTCAAAAAGATAATCTATACTATCCTCAGACAACTGATTTATAAATACTTCTACATCTTCAGTAGGATGTAGTAAAAACAGGAAGAAAGAAAGGGTTATTCGCTTTACTCGGGCGTCCATTTATATTTACAGAAATATTAGAATATAACATTTTCTTTATTAACCCAGCTATTGTGAGAATTATCAAAGCCCAACCATTTGACATATGCCCGATTTCCTTTCTTTCTTAAAACTTTTTCAACAAGATATGCCTCTGGATACTTTGTTTTCTGTAATTCTTGCTCATAAAAGTTCCCCTTTATTTCTTCCGCATTTACATCTTTCAATTTGTACGTAATAGGGTCGGAATAAACGATATCTTTTATTTCAAATATTTCAGTCGACCAATTTCCTGTGTATCCTTTTTCAAATATACCTTTTAGTTTACTAATTCTGACTTGATCGCCAACTTTAAATTTCGCTTTTTCTTCCGCTCCTACGCTTACAGTGTAAACAGTTTTCAACAAATGTTCTTCATTAGCTTTGTTTACGTTTTTTGGCTTCATATTTATAGTTGTGTGCGTCGTATTATTGTAGCCATTAATTAACTTTGGTAAAATACCAACCCAGCAGTAGTTTCCTTGAATATCAAACTGCTTCCACATTTTCTCTTTTAAGGTCCTATTGAATCGTTCTACAACTGAAGCTTTTACTTCAGTAAAAGTCGAATAATGATTGATATTAAATGTTTTCATTAATTTTGAAAATTCTTTATTGTAAAATTCTTTACCGTTGTCTGTTTGAAGATTTTTGGGTTTTCTGTTTTTTTAAATATCATCAAACGCTTCAGCAACACTTTTACCCGTTTTATCTTTGACTGGTACACCCCAGGCATACTTTGAAAATACATCAATGACTGTTAACAAATACTTGTAGCCTTTATTAAGCTTCGATATCCCCTTTATTTTTCCAGAGTCCATTTCTACCAAATCCGCTTGCCAAATGTCATCAATGCCGTGAGTTGTAACCCTCCTTCTCGGAAAATTCTTCCTCATGGGTTTATGAATTTCGTTTATAATTTCCTCCCGAATGCTAACGGGTGGCTCTCTAATTTGGGTAGAACTCCCTATTTTTACACTCTCATTAACTTTTTTTTTCAAACCGGCTTTTCCTACTCCCACACTCGGAACATAAACCTTCGATTCTAGTTCGACCATTTTTTGTCGAAAGGGTGTGAGGATGCAGTGTTTGAGTAAACGTTTTGCACTTTAAACACCAAATGTGATTATTCATTTATTAACTAATTAATTAATTAAAATTAATTATAAAATAAGCATTGGTTTACTCAGACACCCAACATTGAAGAACGCAAACTAACTTACAAGAAACAAGGGTCTACCCTTTGTTGAGGAAATTAACTTTTTATATTTATATTTTAATTAATTAATTAATTAATAAATGGATTCAATTACCGATATTCTGAACAGCAAACTTGTCTATAATAGCAAACAAGTGGTTATTGCTATTGATGAAAATAACGATTCATGGTTTAAAGCTAAAGATATTGCTTTAATATTGGAGTATAGAGATACAGATAAAGCAATTCGAAAACACGTTGCAATTGAAGACAAAGGTACATTCGATACCTTAAATAACCCCGCCGTTTTGGCGGGGTTAAAAAATATACATCCTCAAACCATATTTATTAATGAATCTGGTTTGTATTCGCTTATTTTATCATCTAAAAAAGAGGAAGCTAAAAATTTAAGAAATGGGTAACGAAAGAAGTCCTTCCATCAATTCGAAAGTACGGAGAATACAAAATTAAAGAAGAATATAAGAACCAACTAGTTGGGTTAATGCAGAAACTTCAAATAAAGGAAGCAGAAAACGAATCTCTTACCCCATTAGCCACACCTCTTGCACTTAAAACTAGTAAGAATAATTGTCTGCTTATTATAGATAAGCATGAACCAAACGAAAAGTACAGGTACTATGCAATAAGGGCGCAGAGACAACAGGTGAATCAAGCAATCAAAAAAATATGCAGGCGGCACCCCGATTGTGAGATAGTTTATGAAAAATATAATGATCCTAATAGCGTAAGGTTGTATGTGCTTATGAAAGAACAAATAAAAATTAGCTATTCGGGAAACCATTTCAATATTCCATTTACTCCTGATCTTCTTAAAGGAACAATAGAGATGTTGTATAAAAACCTGTTACATTAGACTGTTTTTAATGGACATTTTCTCCATTAAAAACTAAAACATTTTAACATTAGTGTTATTCGACCGATTCATCAGGATGAGGTTCATATGCATCAAGTATTACTTCACCAAACATCGTCACACTAACATTTATTGGAAGTTTTAAAATTACGCTGCCCATTTTATTTTTAAAGCATAAAGCATCACCAGATTTAACGTTGAAGGGCTTACTAGTATCTACCATAATTTTTTCTTCTTTGGAACGTGCAATATAAACGTCTAATACTGTTTTAATAGCGTCATCTGTATATGAAGTGAATACTTTATCTGGGTCTACGATACGAACAAATATTTTCCTAATCGTTGCGTTGTATGTAAAAATATGCTTAATTTTATCTTTCTCTGCAAAAAGGTCCTTTTGTAATATTATCCTATCAAACACCTTTCTTTCTAAGTTGTCAACCTTTTCTGTTAATGTTGATACTGGTGCAAGACAAGTAGTGGCATATTCCGAGAACAATTTTTCTATTTCTTCTTTCGTGAAGTAGTCCCCTTCAGTAGTAAGTGGTTTGACCTTTTCTAAGAGATATTGCTGCTTATTAACGACATCTTTATTGTTGATTGGATCTTCAATATTCGCTATCCTTTTACCTTGAAAATCAATCCATGTTTTTGAAACAAAAAAAAGCTCACCAAGGCGTTTATTTAGAGCCGTAACTAGCCTTGAAAATCGTTTTTCTAAATCATCCTTTGTGATAGCTTTAATATTTAATGAACTACTCTCTCCGTTTATAATTTTATTTCCAAATATGTCCATTTATTAAATCTATAATTTCGTTAAAATGAGCGGGATTAGGGGAACCCAAATTCGAAAACAACTTTAAAACAAGGACACATAAATGACCACATATATATTCATCAAACATTTGAATTCTTTCGGCGTTATAAAATAGGTTGCTAGCTCCCAAATAATTTACTAGTTTTTCAGGAACATCTCCACCAAATGAGTCAAAGACGAATTTTTGGTTACCCTTTTTAAAGTAACAAATCCAATGAGTACCTGCATGATCCGACGTATCCAAGTTTACAATTCCTGATTCACAATCATTAGGTTTTGTAGGCAATTCATCGATCATAAAAACATTTTGAAAATGCTTTATGTTTATTTCGTGTATTATTTTAAGTATATCAAAATTACTTAAAGGGTGCTTATAGTTGGAAAGTATATCACTCAATATCGATGAAATTTCTCTTTTTTTTTTAATTTTAGTTATTCCCAAACAACCTTGTCCAGTCTTTTTTTCGATCACCAGATTATGTCTAATTTGTTCAGCCAATTCCGCATCTTCTTTTTGCTTTTTATGAACAGCGCTTGTAATGGCTGCAGCGCCACCTGCCAGCGAACCAATGGCACCCAATGCAGCTAATATTAATGGCAAAAATTCTCCTTGGTGTTCATTAATTCCAGAACCTTCTTTCTTCCTACTGAGATATTCGAATATTTTCTTTACAATTGGAATGGACAAACTTATAAGTAAGCTACCACCTTTTTGAATTTTTCTTGCTTTCTGCTTCTTTTGTGTATCTGTCAAGTACTCATCTAGATAGTCATGCTTTTTCAGATCTTCGTTGGAGAGTTTTATTTTAATAGCTTTGGGTTTTAGTTTCCCTTTTTGGGAAACGTTGTAATCAATACTAAATCCTTTCATTTATTTAATGAAAAAATTATAAACAAAAATTTTACAAATTTATACTCAGACGCCCCAACCATTTTCATCTAACCCCATTCCCATTTTTCTTTTTCCATACATTATTCCAGTAACGGCTGTAGCTGCTAGTCTCTCACTCATGTTAGCATCTTTACTGAATATTCTCTCTTTTGCAGCCTTTTGTAATTCTTTATCTGCTTGATGTCTGTGCTCTAATTTTGTATGGTCGCGGTATGCTATATCATGTAATTTACATGCTTCGTCTAATGGGTTGGAACCCTGAACACCTTCGGCTAGTTGCTTGTCTAATGGATTACCAGGACCACAAAATTTATATCCCGGGAGTGTTAAGTCAATATTATTTTCACCTATTTTATTAATCATCCAATTAACTAATCCTTTTCCATGTTTTTCAGATTCCCAGAATGTATGGGGAATGTTATTTAAAAACCTAATTAGATATGGAATACCTTTAGGATTATTAACAATGAAGTCATTAAACTTACTCGTAAGCATCTTCGTTATTCCAACCTTTTCATTGTGATAGACGTTGTTTCCAGCATTTTCTTCGCCATGAATTACCATTAATCTGTCTATTAATTCCCTTACATCATCCAGCCACACATATTCAATCGGTGCTTTTGAATATTTTTTTACAAAACCAAATCCTGATTTAGGAGGAGTGGTTAGAGATGCAGCTCTTTCTTTTCTACTAACTTTTTCTGAAAGCCATATATCCTTTATCAACGTATTATATTTTTTGCCAACACTACTTTTAGGTTTAGTGCTATTTGGGTCATTGTTTTGATACATAGCATTTGTAATTTTTAAAATAGTTTCATATGTGCTGCGGTCTTCGTCTGTATACTCATCATCGTTAGGTATATCATTTAAGGTTAAAAATAGCATTAAACCCTTTGTAGCTTTAAAATTCTTACCCTTAATAATAATATCGTCATTACTGAATTCAACTTTTGAGTCACCTATATAATAACCCTGATAGTTCTTATCATACCTTATTCCAAATTTAGGGTCACTAATTCTAGGTAAATATTTTGAAATTATTACCCCTAAGTGGACCGTAGAATAATCAGTTATGCCTTTCCTCTTAACATTTTCTTCACTTTTATCATACTCTTCATCGGCCTCTTGAAATAAACTCCTCCCCTTTTCTTTCTGAAGTTGCGACTCTAAATTCTTTCTGACCTTTCTTGCCGATTTTAAAGCTTCTTTTTGCTCATCAGTGACATCATATTCATCCAAGAAATGGGAACCTTCGGAATCTGAAGGAAAGTCTTCTTTATAGTCAATTCTGTAAGGAATTAATTGCTTCTCCACTTCTCTATTTTCTTCTATAGCTTTAATAACATTTTCACCGATGTCATTTAACTTGTTGCCTAAAACATTAACAGCATCAATAACAGGTTGATCTTCTTTTTTATACTTCTCGTATTCCGTTATAGGCTGCTTCTTCCATATTCGAAATTCGTCTTTTAATTCTTCAAATTTCTTCCTATTCCTTCTTGCTTGTTGAACTACCTTTTGATCGTATTTCGCAAACATCTTTATTATAGGTGAAATTTTTAAAAAATGACGTTTAATGCTAACATTGACGTTTGACATTTGACGCTGACATTGACGCTGTACGTTGTACGCTGTACGTTGACGCTGAAGTTGTACGCTAACGATGTTAGTGTTAGAATACTCAACCCAAAACCTGCCAATACCCCTGGAGCAGTTACCCAACATTTAGAAACGTTTTAATTTTATTCCTATATTTACCATCGTTAGCTTTGCGATTCATATCAATAGTAATAAAACCAAACTCCTCATTCCAACATTTGCTGCAAATATTCTTAAAGTCTTCAAATTTCATATCGCCACCAACAAATTCTTGATAAATATGATTTAAATTGGTATTATCTTGCCTAAATATATTTAAGAAGTTTAAGTTATCACGAACTAATTGTTTTGGTATTTTTGAATACGTTTGAGCTAAGTAAAAACAGTCAATCCCTTTATGTCTTCCTCGTGTAAAATATTCTCGAACTATGTCTTGGTTTTCCAGTATGAAATCGTCGAAAATTACAACTGACCTATCTTCACATTTATCCAGGGGCATTATGCTTTCATCGTCATTAATAAATTGTGCAATGGACTTTCCTAACTTCTCTTCGATTTTATTACATTTTTCCATAAACTGTTGATACTTAGATTGATCTAAACTTTTAGAGAAGATGTAAAGGTTGTTTATTTTTTCCCAGTTTAACCATCCAGGTGCCAAAATATAATTGTCAATCATTAAGGTTGTTTTACCACAATTACTGGGGCCTATTATATCACAACGAATGGAATTCGGTAATAATTTGCCATGTTTGTTCTTTACTTGCTTTTCTACAAGTCTTACTTGTGGGTCCCAATCTACAACATTTCGTTTACTCATTTTCGTTTATTTTATTAATTAATGAATGAATTAATAAATGAAGAGAATTTTTGAACTAAGTGGTAAAACTTCGGTTTTAGAGAAAAGGTTAAATGTTCCATTGCGAGATGAATTTAGAAAAGTTGGATTAATAGGGTTTTACTCAACCTTCCTAACACCAAATATTACAACAAAAAACAATAAAGTACACTATGAAAAAGTATCAGGCACGATAACTGAAATGTTTATTCCACCAGGCCAATATAATGTAGAAAATTTACAAAAAGCTATTCAAGGTCAAGAACCTAACATTAGTATTGAACAAAATAAAATTCTAAACAGATTGGAAATAATTAGTGATTATAAAATATATTTTGACCAAGAAGAAAGTATTGGTTCAGTTTTAGGTTTTAATAATCAAATTGTAGAACCAAAAACCAAAACACTTGCTCGGAACTTACCTAAAATAATTCCGTTCGAAAATATCCGCGTTCATTTCAATTTAGCGGATGGAATGTTTGTAAAAGACTCTGAGCATTTTCACCGTGAAACGAATATTATAGCATCATTTAAACCAGCCCTAGAATTTAGTGCTCCAATAATTTATGAGCCGAATTATCCTGTATTTTGCCCAGTTTTCGATAAAATTCAGAATTTAAAAATTACTGTGACCAATGAGAATGACGAAGTAATAGATTTCAACGGCGCAACAGTTACTGTAATTTTAGAGATGAGTTAATTATTTCCTCGTCATTTAATTTTCTATTATTTTTCTTATAATAAATGAACAAAGTAGAAAGTTACCAGTGGCAGTCTTTTCCTGTAAATGAAAAGACTAAAAACAATTTAAATTTGCCAAACAAGGACGTGGAAATAGATATTAAAGTTGGTGATGGTTGGATTGATAATAATGCGCAACTGTATATTACTTTCGATGTAACTCATGCTGATGGAACTGATTACACTAACTATGAAGGAAAGTCAAATGTAAAGTTAATTGACAATTACCCCACTCAATTTTGGAGCACTGTAACCGTGAAAAAACGAGGACACACTATCTATCGAATTGACCATCCAAATATATCTTCAACGGTTCTGTTTAATTTAACAGCCTCTTATAGTGATAAAATGATATATTCAGGTAATTTTCTTAATAATGGTAAATTGCAGAAAAAATCAAGTGAGTTAAGGTACCCTTTAAGTCTTCTTGGTGGCTTTTTTAAGGATTTTAAAGAGATTATGTGGGAAGGAGATTTAACTGTTACATTTACATGGAGTCAAAATGCGAACGATGCTCTGTATAGATGGTGGACTAAGAATCCCGATGGGGGCAATGCACCTGGAACTCTCCCGGAGGAAGGAAAAGTTACCGTAAAGTCAATGGAGATAAAAATTCCTGTTGTAAAATACGAACCAAATTATGAGCTTGAACTGAGAGAAAAAATACTGCAAGAACCACGAATACCTATATCATTCTTTGACCTTCAAACTCAAGAAATTTCAGGCCTAAGTGGGAAAAGGAATTTTGAAATAGATATTACTAATTACTACAATTCAATGGAGTTTGATCTGCCATATTTCATTTTTGTTGTGTTTCAAACTAATAAAAAAGGTAACCAAGATATGAATAGCTCCAAATTTGATCATGTTCAGCTTCAAAATATTTACATGAAAAACGGAAGAAACGAAATGTTTCCGGAAGAAATGTGGAATATCAATCCTCCTAATACTTATCTAAATGCCTATTATGCTTTTAGGGACTTTAAGCGTATAACTGAGCTGAAGTATAATGTTGTTGTAACCCCCACAGAGTTCATTGCTTCTTATCCTATTTATGTTATCAATATAAGTCGGCGTAGAAATGTAGTAACACCTCAGAAAACCAGTATGAAATTGGTAGCAACATTTAATGCCAATATACCAGAAAATACGCTTGCTTATATAATTATGTACGGTAAAAAGAATTTAACCTATGATGCTAAGCATGGAATAGTTACTGAAAACTTTCAAATGTTGAAAGTGAACCATTTTTTCTGTTATCCATCAACTCGTCATTGATTAGACTATCAATAACAAAAGTTTTATAATGTTCTGGCGAAGTATAACCTCTATCTTTATTAAAAATTGTGACTTCGGCAAACTGAAAACTTTTAAATGTGAAAGTAGTTGTTATTCATTTTAATAAATTAGTAAGAGTTTAGTTTTTAAGTTTAATTAAACTTAAAAACTAAGAATTAAGAAAATGATATTTTGGGTGAAAAGGCGACAAAAACTAAGAATTAAGAAAATGATATTTTGGGTGAAAAGGCAATTAAGTCTGCAAAATTTTGTTATTTATAAATATAAAAAAACAGTTAATAAATATGGAACCTGAATACGCCGTTATCATCCGTTGCGTCGACGTAAATAATGTGCCTGAGTGTATTAAGAAAATAGTCTTCGATTACTACCTCAAGCTGCAAAATTTGCAACTAACTATCTTAGCACGCGTTAGTGATGAAAGTGACTGTGTAGAAATTGGTGAGGCATTAATGGAATTAGAAGAGCAAGTAAAGAAACTAATAGTTTCGGCTGAGCACACTGCGAAAAAAAAAGGAAGAAGTTAAAAATAAGTTATCAGTGAACTTGACCAGGAAACTCCGTTAGCCTTGATACGCTCTTAGTCGATAAGATAACCTTGTCAACATGCACTCTCTCTCTGTGCCATCCGCTCACTCGCATGGAAGTGATGTGCTGAATTAAATATTACTTAGCCCCCAGCTGTTAGTCTTGTTACACCGGAAGTACTAGTAGCAAAGCAAGAAACTACGTAGTATGTGCAGCGCGATCTATTAGCAAACAATAAAAGCTCTTCGTAGTGCACTTCTCGTAAGAAATTGCACCACATAAGGCGTTCAAACTAAGCTTCCCATCGCTTTCCTCGTAGCTCAGGAGGACAAGTGTTTGGTTTGTTGAGATTTGTTCGCTTAGAAACGGAGGCGCCCCGTTTTCTATGGTTCGAATCCCACTCAATCCTTTCAAAAAATAACTGAGTCATTAATAGAGAGAGAAAAGAGGAGTAAGGAGAAAATGCTCTCCAGGGTCTGTTAGAGGCATTCTGAGAGATGCAAAGTAAAAAAGAGTGACCACTCAAGGAGCGAGAGAAGGAGAACAAAGAACAAAGAAAAAATCCCCAGGGGTAACAACGAAGAGAAATTAAAAACCAGCGCTGGCTTCGAAACACCCCTGGGGGTTTCTCTGAAATGTCGGAGTTTTGCAAAAATTTTCACCATTATTTTTTCCATAATTCTTTAAAAAGTCACTAGTTATTTTAACCATTATTCTATCCATTGTTGGTAAAAAAGTCGTCAGAATTTACAGCCATTATTTTAACCATTCTCATTGAAAATGTCATTAGAAATTTAGCCATTATCCATACATTTAAAAATGTCATTAGAAATTTAGCCATTATTTTAGCCATTATTTTCGAAAAAGTCATTAAAATTTAAATCCATTATTTTATCCATAATTTTTTTTAAGTCACTGGTAGTTTTGTCCATTATTTTATCCATTGTTGGTAAAAAAGTCGTCAGAATTTACAGCCATTATTTTAACCATTCTCATTGAAAAAAGTCATTAGAAATTTAGCCATTATTTTATCCATACATTTTAAAAATGTCATTAGAAATTTAGCCATTATTTTATCCATACATTTTAGAAAATTCATTGGAAATTTAAGCCATTATTTTAGCCATTATTTTTGAAAAAGTCATTGGAAATTTAAGCCATAACATTTAACCATCTTGTCCTATACCTACGCCCCTACTACTCTAAGCGTAGAACAAAGTTAGACTTCACTCAGAATATAATGCTGAATGGAAAGGCAGTTAAAAGGGTCTCATCTGTCAAATACCTAGGCCTGATAATAGATGAAAATCTCTCCTGGCAAAAGCACATTGATGCATTAGTTAAAAAAATATCACCTGCTGCTGGAATGATAAAAAAATTGAGCTATTATATCCCAAAATATCTACTCAGGAAAGTGTATTTTTCCTTAATCCATGGCCACTTACAATATTTGAATACAATTTGGATAAAATGCTCAAATTACCTAAAAAAGGAAATTGAGGTAATTCAGAATAGAGCCATAAGAAATATGTATAACTACCCTTTTTTAACACAAACCAAACATTTTTATATTACGAGTAAAATTCAACCAGTAGCCCTAAATGCAGAAATCAAATCAAATGTCCTGATGTACCAAATCCTACACAAAGGTATCCACACAAATTTAAACTTCACTAAACAATCTGATTTACACGCTTATAAAACTAGACATGCAGATGACATATCACTTTTCCATATCAATTCCAAACAATATGGCAGTAATAGCATTAAGTATAGTGCCTTTGTAAAGTTCAATAGACTACCAGAAAATATAAAAATTGCACCTAGCCTACCAGTCTTTAAAAGGAGGCTAAAACAGTTTATGTGGAATGATTATAAAATGTCAGTTTGAAGAAATTCCAAAATCTGAGAAGACAAAAGAAGACTATATTTTGTACAAAAACTTATGAAAGCTACAAAATGTTTTATATATTTTCATACTGAAAACTTTGTAAACTAAACATTGAATTGTAATTTGTCGCCAACAAGATAAAACTGTACGATTAATTTGTATATGAGTCCTTGACTCGTTAAGGGATTAATAAAATGCATTATTATTATTTATATACAATTTTTTGGTTTCATGATAATATTTTTTAAGACAATACTAAACACTAAGACATTATTATTCTATACACATATTTTTCTTTCAGTCCATTGTCATGACTTATATCTTCCATTATTATTTGACATTTGCTTTTTTTATTTAATTAAAACGAACCATGCACCTATTGTTTTTAAAACCTTCATAAATTAAGTGTACATGTTGTACAGCATTATTGACTTCATCAAAAACACTCTCCGACATATCATTAAACCGTGTAGGCAGAAATATCTCAAAGTTTTCACATACACAAAGTACACGATCACCATATGCTGTTTTCAATTTCCGAATCTTGATAATGCGGAATGGAATATGCGTTGGCAATTCACTGAGCTTCTTTGTCTCTAAGCCACTTGCTTGACCCATAGCATTCAAAACAAGCATATCTATTACACTCTAAAACAGCTTTAATAATATTGTGCAATTAGGGATTTTACACTATGCATGGCCGATACATTTTACTATTTATGCAAGAAATGCCCTAACTGTAGCAGATACTGCTTTTCTGCATATAGCACAAGTGTTGAGTTCTAATGCACACTTGACACAGGCAATCATGTGTCCACAAGGCAAAAATACAACACCTAGTTCATTTTGATAACAAATTTTACATAATTGTTGGTCACACTTTTGTATCTGTTCTTGAGACAAGTCTTTTTTTTCCAGCCTCATGTATTTGCTCCGCATGTTCTAACTCTAAAGGCACTTTTATGTCTTGTGCTGCAATCACGTTTTCTTTACGAATAGTGTTCACAAATTCCTAACCTTTAAGGAACACCATGTATTTACAGTTAGGTAACCAACGACGTGTTGCACAAAAGGGTCATCAGTCATTTGCCAATCCTTTAAAGCAAAACCACAATAAAAACATACTGTTTTATCCCCTTCACCAGTATAAAAAAATCCAGCTTCACTTAGCTGTTTGGTAAGGTGTTTTAATATTAATGGCCAAATATTTTTATAAGATCCTAAACGTTTTTCAACAGAGCTGTACTCTGGGTGTGCTAGTGCTTTAGTCTTGCAAACTCCCAAGTTTTCAAAAGCACGTGCCAATTCAACACTGTCTATGGCATATGGACCACATATATCGACACTACCGTTGTTGGCTGGTAATACATTATTATTATTATTATTATTATTATTTATTTGTGATTCAGCAACGTAAGTAGCGTCCAATTGTCTTGTGGTTCGGTAAAATGAATACACGGGTATGTTACCCACTTGTTTTCCAAGCATGTAAGGACAACAAGGAGACCATCGCAAATAGTCTCTAAAAGGATCATCCCCTTCTTCCCAGTGTGAAAGTTCAATACGACAAAACACACACCGCACCACATCTTCTCGATTCAAGTAAGAAAAAACGGCCTTTGCAAGTTCATGTGTCGACAAAAAGCCTACAGGCCAGGATTCAAATGTTAACCAACGGTCATGTTCTGATTTTAAATTTAACCCACGTGGTAATCCAACTTGCTCACTTGTTGTATTTGGTACTAACGCCATGTGTTATAATAAAACGTTTTCTTATTGTAAGTTATTAACGTTGCACAGAGTACTTTAAAGCACAATGTATGCTTGTTCACTGTCTGTTCATTACGTTAATGGCGCATGGCGACTCCTAAAAGCAAACGAAATAACCAATCACTCAATCAATCAATCAATCAATCAATCAATCAATCAATACTTGTAAATAAAACTTTAACGTTAATTGGCATTAATATATCAAAACACCATAACAATTATAATAAACTGTATGTCGGCACTAACAGTAACCCATGTACTTATTTTCTTTTTATAAAGCTGCAGTCATTTACATTCCCCTTTAACCAATACATAAACAAAAAAATAATAATGTCATGTCATTTTGTTCAGATTATCATGTTCAAACCTGTGAATATTCGTTGAGTTCATAGGGTACAAAGTTCCTCATTTTTCTACTAGAAAGCGCTATAGAGTTTAAGGAGATTAGATATCTAACATCTAACCTCCTTGACTTTCATAGTTAAGGAACAACTAAATTCGACACATCAAGCTACCCTGTGTGTGTCAAATAACAAAGCTTGCACCCGGCAGCCGAGGCCATACGATATTAATATTATTATTAATATTTTATTATTATTATTATTATTATTATTATTATTATTATTATTATTATTATTATAGGGAACGACATGTCAGTTAAGTTAAAATTTTTGTTTTTTACAAAATCCAATATGGTCTTGTACCGGTTGCCAATACATAGTCATTAATCAAGAAAGCAATCATCGTCCTAGTCATGTACAGGTAATGATTTTTTTTTGTCTACGAGTTTTCAGTAGTGGTAAAATGGAATAGCATTTTATGTTGGGAAGCCTCCGTGGCTTAGGCGGCAGCACGCCGGCCTCTCACCGCTGGGTCCGTGGTTCAAATCCCGGTCACTCCATGTGAGATCTGTGCTGGACAAAACGGAGGCAGACAGGTTTTTCTCCGGGTACTCCGGTTTTCCCTGTCAAAATTTCATTCCAGCAACACTCTCCACTATCATTTCATTTCATCTGTCATTCATTTAATCATTGCCCCAGAGGAGTGCGTCAGGCCTCGGCAGCCGGCACAGTTCATATCCTCGCCGCTAGATGAGGGCTTCATTCATTCCATTCCCGACCCGATCGGAGGCTGGAAGCAGGCTGTCGATTTTCATTTTCATTTTATATTGGGCTTACCTGAGTTTAAAATAGTTCACTGCCTGGAAACAATGGTTGCACTTTACTGCGTCTCGGGTTTTCAGCGACTGCTACGGCGGTAAGGCTTTTCTTTCCAAGTTTCGAAAAATAAATAAAATAAACCGTTATAAATACCTAAATTCAGGTTAGTACATGCATTTCATAAAGTAAAATATGAAACAAAAAATGAAACAAGTTAGTTAAAAAAAAATAATCCCACCTTCACTTGCAGTGGCTTATTGCTGTTTCCTTCTAGTGGGCTCAAAAGTAAACTGGTTTCTTGTATCTCAGACATGTAAGGTATACCGGTTATCTGCAAACAAATAAATTAAAAAATCAATAATTACCTAATCAATAACTGCAAATTTAAGGTTCATTAGCATGACATTATTAAAATAATCATTCATAGGTACTTCCCAAAAAATAAAAGGATTTTTCTTCCACAGCTCTACTGTATACGTCTGTGTGCTAAAATGGCAAGTGCATGACTAACGCAATCGTTATCAGTTAGCCTAGCAACAGAAAAAGTTGTATTTTCTCAGCGTTTTGACCTTGAATGGTTCTCTGTCTCTCTCTCGCACGTGTTCGCACGCCTCTTCACATTCCTCAATCTGAATAAGATTCGTGTACCTTATACTAGTTTCATGTTTTTAATAAGGAACCAAAATGTCTACCTCTTATACATCGGTAGTCTCAGAACCAAAATGGCACTTCCTGCTGACGTAGGCATTCCTGCCTCGTCAGCACCAGCAACAGCTCTCACGAGTCCTCTGGCTAGGTACAATATTCAGTCACCAGTGAGCTGGACTGTGTGCGTGTTAGCATTCAAAACCTGTGTGTCTTATTATTATTATTATTATTATTATTATTGTTATTATGAAACATTTTACTGTAATAATAATTACTAGCAATCGGCCATCCTCAATACATGATCATGTTAACCACATACTTTCATCCTAAAACACATAACTTTACCCAGTTCAATATTTAGTTTATAACATTTCAGGCCAATGACCTTACCGTTTTGGCTCTTTGCGTACATGCACATGACTTGGTCGAGCAAATGTTATAGGTTTCCATATTCTAAAACCATTTACTGTGCCAGACAGCAGTCTCGCTTATCACCGTTTACTAGCATGTTAAAGATCCCCTTCAGGGGTAAAAAAAATATCCTAGCACACTTAACACATTTTCAAATATTCGCCTCTATCCGTCATAGGAAATGTCACAAAACCAACCGTCATAAGCTGCCCCCGCCATCCCACCAAAATAGCAATTCATTTCTTCCGGGCACGGTCACCGAGATCGCCAACGTCTAAGAATCACTTGGTCATATCCTACAACCGTCTGTTGTGTCAGAGAGCGATCTCGCTCATCACTGTTAACTAAAACGTTAAAGATCCCCTTCAGGGGTAAACAAATCTTAGCATGCTTGTCACATTTCAAAATATTCGCCTTCATACATTCGTCATAGGAAAAAATATCGAAAAGCAACCCCTCGTTTTGCCATACATCGCCACCGTCGAAATAGCCATTTCCAGTATTCACCATGCTCAGTCATAGCCTCGTTGGAACATACGTCAAGCGCTACCGGCTCTCTGTCTACAAACACGCTTTTATTAAAAAAAAATAATATAAAAAAACAATAATATTAAAATGCCTAGTTTTTTTTGTCCTAGAGACTTGACATTTATTTTCATGGTAGAGGGGGTAGGGACCTTTCATTTATGTCAAACAATTTTTTTTTGTCAACATGTTAGTTTCCAAAATAGTAAAAATTCAAAATTTAAGGGTTTTCAAAAAATCTCAAAATGTAAAAAAGTTTTATTATAAAAAATAAATGTCATAGAGACCATTGGTTTGAACTATGGCACGACATTCTATCATGTTTGGTTTTCAAACTATCGCCTACTTTTAAAAACAAAATTTTTCATTTTTTTTTCTTCAAAAATATATCGAATGGTCTATAGGAAAGAGGACGTCATCTCGAGTCCAACGACACCTCCTTTGTTAAAATCCGACCATCCGTTCGCCAATGATCACCAATGTTCGCGAGAAAGTAGGCTATCATTTTGTTTTTCCTCCTACACCCTTGAAACTTGCTGTCCTCCTAGAGGGCATACCCACCTTTCATTAACGTCAAACAAACTTTTTTCCGATTCACCGTTTCCAAAATAGTGCTAATCCAAAAAAACAAGAATTTTCATTTTTTTTTTAAATACCAACACACATGCTTAGCCAAGAGAACGTCATCCCAACGCCAACAATACCTCGTTCGTTAAAATCCGACCACGCCTTCGGGAGATACCGGCAAAGTTTATATGAAAGTAGGGGGCGACTCAGAAACCCCATTCTAGCACTACTGCACAGTTTTAGTACTAGAGACTTGAAATTTATTTTGGGAGTAGAGGGGGTCAGGGCCATTCATTTACGTCAAACAAAATTTTTTGTCAACTCTTTAGTTTCCAAAATAATTTCAAAATTTAGGTGTATTCAAAAAATCTAAAAAAAAGAAGGCTTATTATAAAAAATAAAGGTCATAGTGACCATTCGTTTCAACTATGGCACAACTTTCTATCATGTTTGGTTTTCAAACTATCGCCTTCTTTCAAAAACAAAAAAAAATCATTTTTTTTTTTCAAAAATATAACGAGTGGTCCATAGGAAAGAGGACGTCAGCTCGAGTCCAACGACACCTCATTTGTCAACATCCGACCATGGGTTCACCAGATATTAATGATTTAACATGTACAGTTGGGTACAAATAAAATGGGTGAAGCAGAACCCGCCTTGCCCCCCTACTCCACTCTTAATGGATTTTCCTCAAGTGTGAATTCTTGGTTGTCAGAGCAGACGGCAGACTTTTATGCAGAGGGATTTCAGAACTTAGGTTTAAGGTATGACAAGTGCCTAAATAAACAAGGCAATTATGTAGAAAAATGGAGGAAGGTATGCAAAACCTAAAAATAAACGTGGTTTCAAAATAAAATGTTCGGTTAATAAAAAAAACGGCCCTTTTGCCATCTCTTGATGAATACAGTACATTTGCATTTGTCAGTTGGCACAGGCTAGAGTAAAAGGTGGCTTTTCACCGATGTCTCAGTCTCACTCATGGCTGTGATTATATGGAAGCTACTGAGGTATGGGTGGTGCTTAGTAATGGCATTCGGGGCACAGTCAGTGCCTGTGAATGCTGTGAAAGGTTCTACTCATAGGGTTAGGACTACTGTTCTGACTCAGTGAGGAAAGCAATGGCAAACTACCTCACTCCTCTTCTTGCCTAGAACGCCTCAAAATAGCGCTGCCTTGCGTTTTTGTGGGTATCTACTCACATAACGTAATGGCGGTGCTTTTTGAGGATCCAACCAGCCTTCGGGCTGACTACCTAACAGACAGACATAAAAACAGCCCTCGTAGTTTACTTTATTTTGTAATTTAAATATATATATATATATATATATATATATATATATCTAAATAAACTTTTTTCCGATGTTACGATGACTTCGCGAGTCAGGAATTTTGTTGAAAAATTGTCAGGAAAAGTCAGGAAAATTGACATTGAAAATTCTGTGTACACCATGTAAAAACAGAATTCACCCTCAATGCTTTGCATGCCGATTACTGTAAAACTGTGCATTCTGCTTTTGTGTTGGTTCGATTCTGTACACCAGATTTTGCTGGGTGAATTGGTTTTTCATTGATGGTATAATAATTTCACCGAGCAGCCACAGCTGGCGTGGAGCGATACAGTTCATTCTATTACAATGTCTCATAAGTAATTTCGTTTTTAAGTATGGTGAGAATTGGTTTACTTTGGTTCGCCAATTCTATTTACAGGAAGCCATGACTAGAATTGCGTATATTGCGAGAACGTATCAGTTGTCAGTTGATACACTATCACAAATGGAACTTACAAAGTTGGAGGTTAGAGTCCTTCTAAAGCCACTACTGGAAACAAGATTACAAAGCTGCTGCCGCGGCTCGAAGAATATGTGAAGTGGAAGGAGAGGATGTCGTTAGTGGGCTTGTGGCACTACGATGGTTCCAACGTTTCAACACTGAAGAAGACACTACTGATTTACCTCGTTCTGGAAGACCTAAACTATGGGATATTGAGAATACATGCAGAGTTTTGGAAGAAAATCCGCAAAGAAGTACTCGTAGGCTGTCAGAAGAACTTGATGCAACAAAAGATACCATACATCGCCAAATTAAGAAACTTGGAAAATCAAACAGAAGCTGTAGATCTGTACCTTATGAATTGACGAATAATACGAAGAAAGTTAGCATTGGGGCAAATGACGTCGCTGTTCCGCCCCTTAAAACAACATCACCAAAGTTATAATTTCGTCTTGTATGATTTGAAAGTGACTTTAGAGGGGAACAAACGTTCTTAAAACTGGTCATATAAAGTCCGTAGAAAGTTAATAAAAACAGTAAACCAAAATGCATTATTTAAAAATATATTTATTTTGCTTCCATTTAGAGGCCGCCAAAAACAAAGCTTACATAAAAAATGGCGTACAGCTACAAATGCAGTATAGTCTATAGATATTGATACACTCCGTTGCTCCCTATAAATCACATTAAGTACAAAACTCAGATTGTCATCTTGAGAGTTAAAATGCTAATTTTGAAACTAAAATTTTCCATTTTGTAACATTTTATATTCCACGCTGTTTTTACCAAGACTTTTTTCAATTTTTTCTTAACACATTTTGTAACAGATTGTTTTCTTTAAATTTTAATTTGTGAGCTTTTGGAATAAGAATATTTTTAGAATCCTCTGTTGTGGCAAAATGTACGGTATATTAAGTGTATGTTCCTGCACATTTACATGTCTTAAATTACGCTGAGGATGGTCGCAATGTGACTGAAACCGGTACGGGTTTAATGTACAACATAAATGTTGACTTATGGTTATATAAATTTATATTCATATATTTATTCTGGAGCAGAACAGATTGAGATGGTGTGGGCATGTGAAAAGGATGAATGATAAAACAATGCCGAAACAAGTGATGGAGAGGCAGATGACTGGAAAGAGAGGACGAGGAAGACCTAGAGTACGGTGAATGGATTTGGTGAAGGACAGTGTGAGAGAACGGAAGCTGGAAAACGGAAATTGATGATAATTAGATTTTAGGAGACACACATTTTATAACTTTGATGTATGCTCCAAGGAACTGGATCCGACAACTTGTAGTCACATTTTTCCAGCAACGAGACATCCCTTGTCTTTGGTAAAAAAAAAAAAATCGCTGACCTTCAGGGATACCCATTCTGTCAATCGTTAAAAGTATTTCAGATACACCATGTTTATTTTTACAATATAGCCACGTCTGTATAAGAGTACACTTTGTACGAGATCTTGATAAGAAAGTTTTTCAAACACTAGTCTTCGATGTAATCCATTCTCTAAATGCTGATACTTGAGTGTGAAACTCAGGAAGTCCCATCTTGCATCCTTCAGGCCACGATACTATACCGATGACCACGCCATTAAGAAACACTGGACCTCCTCTCAGTGACTGCAACAGAGAAACGAGAATATGATGTGTGAAGTTGAATACATTTTAAGTCTACTGGAGTAGTTGAGCAGCTCACGAATTCTAATCGAGTTCGCAGACCCAGTACGAGCAAGGTGCTTGCTCCCTTGCTGTAGCAGACAAGGCATATATTTCTCATTTTGATTCATTTGAGGGGATTGGACATCGAGGTCATTAGGCCCTTGTACTTGGGAGTGTGTAGACTTCGGTTGGTTGGTTCCTTAGTTTAGGGGCTGCGACAACGCGGTCATGTAGCCCCGTGTACTTTGGGTTTGTGAAGAATTTGTCTGACAAATAGTCCAGTGTTACTGTGGTGTAAATTTAGGAACCATCCCCGAATTTGCCTGGAGTAGAAATTGGAAACCACAAAAAAACACTTCCAGGATGGTTGACATGGAAATCGAACCCACCTCTTCTCACAATGAGTTTTGCCCTCAAGGGGCTGAGTGTATCCCGTTCCAGCTCTCAGATCATAATTAAATGTTTGGCCACATCTGGAACCTGTATCAATAAAAGTTATAAAAATGATGGGCAATGGCGAATAATAGCTAACAATATTGTCTATAACAACCTAGAACCCATTACTGATACCATGCGAAAGAAAATACTAGGATTCTTTGGACACATCATGAGAATGCCAGATTCACGTCTTCTAAAACAACTAGTGCAGTACAATCTTGCTTCAAAAACCACAACAACTGGATGCCGATGGTTAGAAGAAATCAGAGAGGACTTAAAAGAAATTGGTAAAACAACAGAATATGCTAAAAATAAGAAAAGTTTAACTACAGCAATTAAAAATATGACTTTTCATTTTCCACTCATAAAAAATAAAATTCCAACAAGAATATTTTCTGCCCAAGAAAGGGTAAGAAGATCAATACGAATAAAGAAGTACAGGGAAGACCGCAAGGCTCGTACAGTTCCTACAAGTCAACGAACTAATGGTTGGTTAAAGTGATCCTTTGTGGTCTCAAAAGACGAAGAAGAAGAAGGAGAAACTGAAACAACTAGAGCAATAATTGGAAAGAGTGAAGTTACGTCTTTGAAATACACACCTTCAAGGCTCGTATATGAGTTAACAAGTGAACCGTTTTAACTTCGTTCTCGCTTGTTGCTGTCATCTATACCAAGTTATTTCCACTTCGTAGAGAAAGTAAGTGCACGGAAAATAGAAATATGGAGTGAATTCTACTCCACGAATGCCATGATCTATAAAAACTGGCAAGGAGGGGGTTACGAGCTGCGACATTTGGTTACACGCTTCGCCATACATGGTTTTCACTTTAAGTTTTGCAAAATTAAGTAATTCCATCAACCTGGTTCAAATTGTGTTTGTGACCGTTGTGGTAAGAGTTGCGAACGGTACCATGCTATGATTTGCGAACTTAGGCTCGAGTGCTTAACAGCTTCTTGCAAAGTTTAATTTAGGGTTTATTGCATTATACTTTCATGTAAGTTAAGGCCATTGGCTGTAATAAATATACAGGGTCACCGAAAAAGGTTGCAGCAATTTCAGAAAATAATATCTCTAGTTGTAAATGAGATAAATTAATAATTCGACCCGAAAACTAATCAGGAACTCATCGAGTTTTAGTTTTAGATGTGACTGTACTCCTCCCATGACATTCAGCCGTTGCGCAGAATGAGTGCGCGACAGGAAGCTGCCATGCATCTGTTTCAGTAGTGAATGTGATTGCAATGCCGACAGTTCAGCAGAAAGCACAGTATGTGTTGTGGTTAGCGGAGTTTAAATCTGTTATAACTATTTAGCGCACTTTCCGACGTGTTTATGGTAGGGATGCCCCTCATTAGACGGTGATATGAACAGTTTCAGGGAACTGGCAGCGTTGACGTGAATAAGTCCCCCGGACACCCTAGAACGAGTGACGAACCAAGAGAGCGTATATAGAAAGGTATGAAAAGAACTCTTTGAGTTGGTGAATTTAACAAAAACATACTCGTTTTAAGCGACTTCGGTGGTGTAGTTGGTAGTATGCTGAGCCTCTATGCCCAAGATCGCGGGTTCAAACCCGGCCGAAGTCGTCGCGAGGTCTTCCTCTTGGTCTCTTCCCGGGGACACTCTGGCCAAAGTACACTCGAGGTATCCTGTGGGGAGCCATCCTCTTCATATGACCATACCATCTCAATCTTTTGAGTTCGAGTGTCTCCAGCAGGCTCCTTTCCAATCCCAGTTGTTGTTGAATATCCTCATTCCTCATTTTATCGATTTTTGTCTTTTGAAGGCAAGAACGGAGGAACTTAATTTCTACTGCCTGAAGACGACTGTTTGTTGGTCCAGTAAGGGTTGGTGCTTCCAGTTCATTACGCTAGTAACGTTTAACATATTAATAAACATAATTCGTTATTTTCTTCATCCTTCAAAACTAACCACACGCACAAACTAACAACCTACCCCGCCTCCAAACAATAGCCTGCATGCTTATAAGGGCGCAGTGCCGAGTTGCCGACCAAAAGAAACTGATTCGATAGATCGATTTACATCGAGGATTACTCGAAATCTCCTTCAGCTGTTGTGAACAGCACGTTGACGCCAGCTGATCGATGAACTTTCAAGTCGGAAGTTATATTTGCCGGACAATGTACCAATATATATTTTTAACAGTTTTCAAATAATTAAGGGGTACGCGTACCCCTGCGTTCCCCCCCAAAAGCACTGCATATACGGTATTTTTCATGTAGGTAACGTGAGGTGTGTGAGTAAAGGCGTGGAGGGTGTAAAGGAACACTGAGTGCGCCCAAGAGATATGGCAATTTAGAAATTACTTGTGTAGATAGAGATATGGAGTTTCTGAATATAATATAATTTATTAAGGTTTCAGTATAGTCTATTATATAAATGATATATGATGGACCTTCATGATTGATTCTTTTTATTTTTATTTGACAACAGTGAAGACAAATAGAACAAGTAGTTCCGTGAAGAACTATAGAGCCTATTTTCATATATCCTACTTATGTTAATTGCCTTTATCAACATTCAAAATTTCAGTTTGATTGCTGTAAGAGTTTCGTAGATATTGAGTACCGTCTAAATATTTCGGATGGTTTAATTTCGTATATGTAGTCCATAGAATGTACTATTAGATGACGATTTTTGCGTAGGTTCATTATTCAAACGTTCACTTCTGTCGCATGATTGAAACTCAAGAAATAAAAACTTAATTTTAAAATTGTGCACAGCCGCCTTCTTGAGGTTATGTAAACAATTGAACTAAATTAGATGCCAGTGCATTACAATGTGTATAAACATTTACTGTACCATAATTATATCTCTGCGCTCAGATTGTTAAATCGCGAGAAAAGTCTATTAAAATGTTTCATCTTCGCTTGGCCGCCATGTTCGTTTCCTACTGTATTTTACAAGTTTTTGGAAGTCTCATAGCTGAACTTCTAGTAGTATCCTTTATCACTGTACAAAATTTCAGGGTGATATCAGAATAGTTTCGGAGATATAGAATGCCGGTGAAATATTTCGCAGAGCCTCCATCTTGAGGTTATGTGAAACGAACTAAATTAGATGCCAGTGCTTTACAATGTGTATAGACATTTGCTGTACCATATAGGCTACTGTATCACTGCACTCAGATGGTAAAATCGCGAGAAAAGTCTATTTAAAAGTGTCAATTTTGCTTAGCCGCCATGTTCGTTTTGTAGTTAACAGTTTTTTGAAAGTCTCATAGGTAAACTTCTATTAGTGCCCTTTATCACCGTACAAAATTTCAGGGTGATATCAGTAATAGTTTCGGAGATATGGAATGCCGGTGAGATATT
The DNA here is from genome assembly GCA_946902985.2 of Meconema thalassinum. Classification (NCBI taxonomy): domain Eukaryota; kingdom Metazoa; phylum Arthropoda; class Insecta; order Orthoptera; family Tettigoniidae; genus Meconema; species Meconema thalassinum. Next base: position 158,229,081 of record OX336399.1, on the reverse strand, counting down.
TCGCACAGCCGCCATGTTGGATTGGTGAGACGTAATAAAATGTGAAGGGGACGGCCGGGGTCGGCCAAAATAGTACTATGACCTTACCGAGTTTCATTGAAATAGCTCCAGCCATTTAGAAGTTATTAGGGGAGACACACGGACGCACATACACACACACACACGGACAAACGGTGATCTCATAAGCCTTTTTTTTTTCATAAATGAAAATAGGTTAAAAATAGTAGGTAATCTGTGGTTAAAAAGCAAAGAAAATAATAATATTATACACACTTGTACATAGATGGCGCCATTATCAGCCACATACACGTAGGTGGCGCTAGTGTCCGTGGTACCAGTATCCAACACATACCTAGGTAGCGCTATCAAGCACCACAGATATATTGATAGAAATAGATACTTACGTTGCAGGTTTTCTCATCATCCCCAGTATGGATAGGTTCAGTGCAGATATTTCTATTATCAGCGTACATTTCGAGCTTGACACTGCATTCCTGTAGGCTTATCACCATAGAATTTATTTTTTGGATATCGTCTGTTTGGGCCAAAGTTTTTCGTTTAGTCTAAAGAAAGAAAGCAAAATATAAAGTGGTCAAATTCATTTACATTACACTTCTAAAGATAAAAAATAATCAACAATTCACCAATAAAACATTGAACATGGTTTTTAGACAACAGTGTATCATTTTCTAACGTATGGGGATAGTAACAATTATTGTAACTGCCGCGCTTCGCGTGGGCCTGACCCCTTAAAATCTGCTCGCTTTGCATATTGGAAGCTTGATAGACAAATAATTTTAGTATCTGCCTGACCTAACTACGGTAGACAAATAGTTTTAACAGGGGCGTAAAACTCCTCGCACACGTGGGGAGGGAGGTTAAATTTATAAACTGCGGATCGCTACCTACCAGGGAGATTATTTTTTAGTTTAAGGCTTCAACACGGTAATGTAGGCCTAACGCTATATATAAAAAATAAAATAAAAAATAAATTAAAAAAAGATGATTTTAATTCATTACCGGTATTTCTAATAGGAGTGAGGAATGATGAAGGACATAGAATCGTGGATTGTGCGATGGTCTATGATTTGGCGATTGTGAATACATGGTTCGAGGAAAACACAGGTCATTATGACTTACAAAAGTGGGACCAGAGAAAGCCAGATTGACAGATTCTTAATGTGTAAAAGGTCTCATTTAAGGGAAATCCAAAACTGTAAAGTTTTTAATGGTGAAGCAGTGGCAGCACAACATAGGACGGTAGTCATGGACTGGAAAATGAGGATTAGGAAGAAAGGCAGACCTGTGCGAGTCTTAACAAAAATTAAGTGGTGCAGATTAAATGAAGAGGCGTTGAAGGACCAGTTTAAAGAGAAAGTACTCAATGGAGTGGTTCTTTGCAACGATGTGCAGGAGTGGTGGGCGCACAACAGTATGATAAGGAGGGTAGAAACTGAAGTGCTAGGGAGAACTTCTGGCAAGAAACCACTAGCTGACAAAGAAACATGGTGGTGAGTAGGGGGATGGTGGGTGTTCCAAATAGTGTCATGGCCGCCGCGTTAGTCCAAGCCAATATCTCGCGAACCCATGGTCGGATGTTGACATATGAGGTGTCGTTGAACTCGAGCTGACGTCCTCTTTCCTATTGACCATGTATTATATTTTTCAAAAATTCTTTGTTTTTTTTTGTTTTCGAAAATAGGCGATAGTTTGAAAACCAAACAGGATAGAACGTTGTGCCATGGCTCAAACGAATGGTCTTTATGACCTTTATTTTCTATAATAAAACTTTTTTATTTTTTATGTTTTTTTGAAAAAAAAACTCGAATTTTGAAAATTCTATATTTTGGAAACTAGGAACTCTACAAAAAAAATTGTTTGACGTAAATCAATGGTCCCTACCCCCTCTACCCCCAAAATAAATTTCAAGTCTCTAGGATGAAAACCTGTTAGTAGTGGGATGATGACAGAGCTGCTTCCAAAAGCAAGTGGTGAGCCCCTGCGACCTTGGAATGGAAGGAGCCATGCTAGGAGGGCGTGCTTGGATTCGTTTTTTTCGTCTCGTCGTGCTCTTTACGGGAATGTCGGTGTCGAAAATGTGAAAATCTGGAAACACAGTCTTTTTGGGGTAAAAACGTGATTTTAGACTTTTTGCTATATCTCACGAACCAATAACGCTAGAGGCGTGTTCGACAGGTCCAAGGACTCGGGGTAACGTCCTCTCTGCTATGGACTACTCGTTATAATTTTTAATAAAATTGGAAACTCGGTTTTGGGGTAAACACGTGTTTTTTGTGATTTTGTCGATATCTCACGAAGCAATAACGCTAGAGGCATGTACGATGGGTCCAAGGATTCGGACAGACGTCCTCTTTGCTATGAACTACTCGTTGTAATTTTAAAAATTTTGGAAACGCGATTTTGGGGTAAACACGTGTTTTTTGTGATTTTTGCCGATATCTCACGAACCAATAACGCTAGAGACATGTACGAGGTGTCCTAGGACTCGGGCTAACGCCCCCCCCCCCTTTCAAATGTGGTAGATATTTTTTTTCAAAAAAAATAATTCACATGGGTCTAACGCCATACATGTTGAAAAAACGTTTTCTTTTTCTTTGCCTGTTTATAATGTCCATGAAGCGTGGCGGTTGAGAGAGAGACGATACGGCTGGGTGTGTGTGTGTGTGTGTTTCAACGAACCTGTCGCTGACCACGGTGGCTGTGTTCAATAGATCAATCGCTATTTCGACGGGTCGGTGTATGACAGAGCGAGGGTACGTTTTTTCACACCTTTTACCTTTAACGTGTAAACGGTGATGAGAACTTGGTTCTATGTTGGTCGAAGCGAGTACAGAAAACAAACTTACAGGAGGTGAAGGTCATTTGAGCTTATTGGAAGGCTCCGGTCTGACTTGACAACAGGTGCAATGGAAAAAATGACCAAGACGCTTGAAGGTGAAATAATCTGACCATCGTGGTGGCAGGGGGGTGTGAAAGGCATGCACACACATTTGTGAAACCACATGTAGGCTAAACCAGTGACATCCTGTTTTGCTTCGTACGTGACAAAATGCAAGTTCATGTGAAATTTGATCTACCGCAGGTGTTCGCTTGGGACGTTATCTGTCCACATGCGCGATAACTGTTAACAAGTTACATCCTGTCTTGCTTCGTACGTGACAAAATGCAAGTTGACGTGAAATTTGATCTGTCACAGGTGTTCAGGTTGGACGTTAGCTGTCCACGTGCCTGATAACAGAATGTTCAAAGCGTGGAAAAAAAAAAGATTATACATGCAACGTAGCATATATAAAGACATGTCGTTATCATTTCCACGCTCACTTAGGTGACTACCTTTGAACACATTGCGTTGCAAGAAACCTCTGGTCTTGTTTAACAGTTTTGGTGTTGGTGGAAAATACTTGACCTTGTTGTGGGGTAGGTATTTATTTATTTATTTATATATTTATTGATTTTTATATAAATACATGCAATTATTTATTGATTAGGTAATTAATGATTTTATTTATTTATTTGTTTGCAGATAACGTGTATAGCCTGCCTGTCGTGTGTCTGTGGGAAATATATTAAAGAAAGAGAGAAAAACGGACAACTAGAAAAGAAAACCATTTCCATACTAGCCCACGAAACGGGAATATAGAAAAGCATTACACGTCAAGGTGAGATTTGTTTTTTTATATAATATAACCTGTTTGATTTTGTTTTTGTTTATGAAATGCATAAACTATATGGAATGGATATACTTATGGTGGTTTATTTTATTTCTTTTTAGATATTTGGAAAAAAAGGGTTCACTGCTATAATAAATACAGTTGAAATCCAAGAGGCTTTAGAGTGGAACCCTTGTCAAGCAGTCTACAGGTGAAAACTCAGGTGAGAGTGTTCTTTCAAAATAATGTCTTTTACTGCTGAGAATACGTTAACTTGGGAACCCATAAACAGTTGTTTCAAATCGCGTGTGTGCTCTGGCCGCGTGGTCAATGTTAGAAAAAGTTTGATTCCCAAAGAATTTTTAGAATCTTGTTTTGAAATTTTTAAAATTGAAATTTGTACAGCGCAAAGGTTGCATACGGCTTTAAAGGTGAATACAGAACTGGTGTGCGATTTCATATATAAAAAGAAGGACGTAGAGCATAAAGAGACATTTTATATTTGCAGTAAAATGCAAGAGCTATTCATAGCCCATAATTTGGAACAGTGGTATGAAACCCACGTGGTGAATGCCTTGCTATCAAAATTTGATAAACTGCAACAAGGACCGAGTGGTCTAGCCTTAGACAAAATTCATTATTTGCAAATCAACATTTGTCAATTCAACCCGTTGAATGCTGGGTCTAGCTATATTAAAACACCACCAGCTATAGCTTCGAAAAATGCTGTGGTCAATATAAAGAATCGTGACAATGATTGCTTTCTGTGGTCTGTGGCTGCCTTTTTGCAGCCGGTGCAACATAATGGTTGTTGGCCGGGAAAGTACAAGGCCAAGTTTAATGAATTAAAACAAACTTTAAATTTAACTCGAGTATCGTTCCCTATGGACTTAACCGAGATCCATAGGTTTGAACAAGATAACCAGGACTTTTCGTTCATGGTCTATGGCCTTAATGGTAATGTGATTGTGGGTCCTCTTTATGCCACAAAAGAACCGAAACGACATCACATTCATCTTTTATATTTATCTGTAGGAGAGGTGAATCACTATTGCCTGATTAAAAGCTTAAGTAGATTGCTAAGCAGTCAAATGTCTAAACATAAACCTAAGAAACATATTTGTGACCGTTGTCTGCAATATTTTACCACTCCTACGCTTTTGGAACGTCATAGGGTAGATTGTGTTTCTCAGGAAGCAGTGAGACTGATATTGCCACAAGGGGACAAGGCTTTGTTAAAGTTTAAGGACATTCATAAGCGTGACACTGTCCCCTATGTGGTATATGCAGATTTCGAAGCTCTCACTACACCCATGGCGGGATGTGAACCAGATCCCTCCATCAGCTCAACCACACCCATTCAAAAACATGAACCCTTTGCCATAGGATTTAATGTGGTGTGTGCCTATGACCCCACACAATCCGTGTACAAATACCGTGAGGGGCCAGATTGTTCCAAATGGTTCTTGGATGAACTTATCAAGTTGGCCGACCATGTACAGGAAATACTGGACCACCCAGTACCCATGAGCCTATCTCAAGAACAGCAGCAGTGGTATGAGCATGCCACAACATGTCATATTTGCGAAAAGCCACTGATCAATGCTGAAGACACCGTTCGTGATCACTCGCACTTTACGGGGGAGTTTCGTGGAGCTGCGCATAGTAAATGCAACTTGAACTTTCCAGCTCCTCGTTTCATCAGTGTCTTTTTCCATAATCTGGCAAATTATGACATTCAGTTTTTGATTCGTGAATTGGGCCATGTCAACAAGGGCTCGTTTACCATTATCCCCCAAAACCATGAGCATTTTACAGCTCTGACATGGAGGTTGAGCAACTTTAGCATTCGATTTTTGGATTCCTTTAAGTTTATGACGTCCTCGCTAGACAGCCTTGTGAATGGCTTGAATGAGGAGGAATTAAAAAATACTAGAATGCATTTTAATGATCCTAAGCAATTTCAATTGTGCATTCGGAAAGGTATATTCCCGTATGATTTCTGCAACAGCTGGGACGTGTTAAAGCAAAGAAAACTCCCACCACAAGAGAAATGTTACTCGAAACTAACACGCAGTACCGTTTCCGATGAAGACTATGCACATGCATGTCAAGTTTGGCGAGTGTTTGGCATGAAGACGCTAAGTGAATATGCTATGCATTACCTAAAACTGGATGTATTGCTGCTCACAGATGTGTTCGAAAAATTCCGTAACTTGTGTCAACACATTTACGGTCTTGACCCGGCTCACTATTATACGAGTCCTGGGCTCTCGTTCGATGCCGCTTTGAAATACACTCAAGTGGAATTGGATTTACTCACTGATGTAGACATGGTTCTATTTTTTGAAAAGGGCATTCGTGGCGGCTTTGTGTCACTTAACCAGCGCCATGCCGAAGCGAACAATGTCTACATGCCTGATTATTCACTAGACAAACCAGAATCGTACTTAATGTACTATGACGTGAATAATTTGTACGGTTACGCCATGAGTCAGCCTTTGCCCTATGGGAAGTTTGCTTGGCTGACAGACAAACAAGTGTCAGAATTTGATGTGATCAAGGCTAGCCAAGAAACAGGCCGTGGATATGTGCTAGAAGTGGATATTGAATATCCCTCATCCTTGTATGATGAACATGCCGATTTCCCATTCTGTCTTGAGCAAATGGTTCCCCCTGACAGTAAAGTGAAAATTGAAAAACTCATGGGCACACTTTACAACAAAAATCGGTATGTGCTACATATCCAAATGTTGGTGCAATGCCTTGCCCAAGGCTTGGTGTTAAAGAAAATCCACAGGGGTATTTCTTTTGCTCAAAAAGCATGGCTTGAGCCATACATGCGACTCAACACAGAGCACCGACAAATGGCAACACAGCAGTTTGAAATTAATTTTTTTAAATTAATGAACAACTGCATCTATGGCAAGTCTATGGAGAATGTCCGCAAATACCGTGACATTAAATTGGTGAATGTCTGGGAGGGGCAGTGGGGTGCCCGGCGGTACATTGCCAAGCCAAATTTCAAATCGATCAAAATTATCGATGAGGATTTGGCTACTATTGAAATGAGTAAGACCAGCGTGACCATGGATAAACCCATTTACTTGGGTCAAGTCATTTTAGACTTTTCTAAATCAGTCATGTATCGATTCCACTATGAGTTTGCGAAACGCCATTTTGAGGACGTCTCTCTTTTGTATATGGACACGGACTCATTCATTTACCACATTCGCCACTGCAACCCCTATGACGTCATGAGGCAACATAGTGACTGGTTCGACACTTCTTGCTATAGCGCTGACAACATGTTTCAGCTGCCCATAAAAACAAGAAGGAAATGGGCGTTTTAAAAGATGAATGCGGTGATTCCATTATGACGGAATTCGTAGGTTTGGCTTCGAAAATGTATGCTTACCGCACACTCGATTGTAAGGAAGCCAAAATAGCAAAAGGTGTAGGTAGGGCAGTGGTAAAATCGCTACGTGTAGACGATTACCTAGCGGTTTTACGCACTGGCAAAGCTATGTCTCATACACAGTGCAGGATACAATCCAGCAACCATCATTTGTATCTTGTGGAACAGAGAAAACGCACCCTCGCCTCCATGGATAACAAGCGTGTGTGGGCTGATGACCTGCTCACTAGCCTGCCCTGGGGTTATGATCGCAACGAGGAGGAGGTGTGATTTCACTGTTTAATCGTTTATGGGACATAGCTTTATGTAACTTGTAGATTTAGTATTTTGTAAATATTGGTTTCTGCCATTGTAAATAGTAGATTTTGTAAATAGTGGCAATCCACTTGGATCTTTTGCTCTTAAAACGTTCTATGCAACCTTATTTTTTAAAATTTTTTTGATTGGTAAATAGTGTGATTCTTTTAACGCTGTACAAAGTTGAGTGTTTTTGTAAATATGAAATAAGTAAGATTTTTAGTAACTTTAATAACTAGTATTTAATTATTTTTCGTAATGTAAATGATAAACTAAAAAGTTCTTTTGGAATGAGTGTGCATGTCGAGAATGTGCTTTTGGGAATAAATAAAGTGGTTGTGTTTGTTCCCAAAGACAAGTGTGAATGTATGAGTGGAGAGAGAAAACTGGTGTGTATGATTGACCAGAGCAAACACGATGAGGTAGAGTGGGTGGGTTGGGAGGGGGTAAATGGTCACTTATATATTCATTTTGTTTTAAATAGTTTCGTTTTTTCATTGAAATGTGGCAGTCAAAAGACATTATTTTTGTAAAAACAGTCTTACCTGCAGTAGTCGTAGACCTCGACGTTTCTCCAAACACGCATCAGCACATTGCAGTATTATCAAGGTCAAGCACTCGCATCAACATCATTGTCAAATCTCAACTTTCGACATACACCAAATGGAAAAAATATGAAAACAGCAAAATGGAAATTCCATGTTTCCATATCACCAAAACAGCAAAACTTAAAACGGACATTTTTAAAAACTGGAAATGGCCATGTGTGAAATTTGAAAATTCAAAAACTTCAAACGGACATTGTTTAAAATGTGTCATCAGCAAAATGGAAAAATCCATATCATCAAAAACGTTAAACTTGAAACGAACGTTTTCAAAAACTGTAAATTGCAAAATGATAAATGACAGTGTGTGGAATTCATCATGTGTGAAATGTGTAAAATGAAAAAATCAGCCATCAACATCACGATTTCTTAAAATTAAAAATAACAAAACATCGTGCTCTGGAAAACTTTTGTTTTTATTTCATAGTCATAGTGAATTGACAAAAGAAAAATAGAATACAAACAAATCCCAATTCCTCACTCCTCAATGTTTATGTCCATGCATCATCAACTTTCCTTTCATAGCACTCATGACAATTAGGGCTGCCATCCTTTCACCCACTGAGGCATCACTGGATGTGAAACGTTGTTTAGATTTCTTCAATAACAATTTATCTGCCACATGTCTTAAACCAGGATGACTATCGCGATAAGAAAGGTCATGTTCCTTGCATGCTTGATCCAAAAGATTAATGGGTACATCACCACGTTGTAAACGTTTTTCGAGACGAGTTCCAGGGCCACAAAAACGATAACCTGGAAGATGGATTTCGAAAGGTAAGTATTGAATCACTTTGTCAATGACGCCATTGCCAGTACAGGTCTGGCATATCCTTTTCCATCGATGGTAAAAAGGTTTGGTCTTCCTCCTCCTCTGTGGACGATGTTTGTGTTTGTTGTTGTTGTTGTTGCTTTTTCTCGCCATGACACCCGTGGAATGATTCAACAAAGTCTTTACACGAACTTTTATGACCGTGATACAGTTTCACTAGCTGGCAAGTCGCACACTGACGCATAGACGGTATTTTTGCCATGGCTACTTGCTTATGGTGATCGTAATCCGTACAGGGTTGCAATTCACTCAACACAGGGTCTTGAGTCCATGATTTTGGTACATGTTGCCAGATTTCTTTGACCGCGTTGGCGGCCACATAATAAATGAACGACTTGGGCAGCGCCAAGAGTTCCTCTTTGGTAAAACTGTCTAGTTTCTTTTTGCACACAAAGAACTTGCCGATGGCTTTGTCCGTAGCATTGCCTTTCTCCATGGTATCACGTGCTGTAGATGTTTACACGTCGCTTGTAGAAATCTCACTGGCGTCATTCACAGGTAAATCTTGAGTGATAATTTTGTTCAACAACTCCCAGCAGGCATGGGTGGTTAACCAATGAAAGAGATGCCACGCATGTGATAGGGCTGTATGGGTAATGTTGCCACAGGAACAAGTATCCATGAGCGTTTGCAGGGAGGGGCAGCCCAACTCCATGAGGTCGATACATTGGCAGTAAGACGCCAAAAATGGTTGCAACCATTGACGTTTTTCATTACCTTTCACAAATACCACATTGGCCGAGGACAAGTGTGCTTTCATGACCACGTCCAAATATTTATAGGAAATGGTTCCCTGATTCCAGTCTAGTTGCCTATGATTTTCAATCCACTGGGTTTGTTTACGGTCTTTTTCACACAATAAATCAAAAGCATGGGGTGGTTTAAATAGCAAATGCGTAGCTTGTGATATCCAAAACGTGGTACAATCGATCATGGCCACTTGTTTAAATATAAATTTGTTGTCACCAATTTTAAACCCTTGGCAATCCACAATGAGTGTGCGCAACATGTTGACGCTTGCCTGGACCGAGTTCAACTGAAGACTGACTGACGATCAGGTGTGATCATGACATAGACTTACCTGCCATGCTAGTTTCAAAATTGAGGTTAGGGTAGGACAGGGGGACATGCAAAAATAAGAATTTAAGAATTACATCATTTTATTATCATAACACGTCTTACAGGCTTTTGTCATTTTAGGATAAGGACGATAGCAACTGATACAACAATATAGTCTCTTGTGTTTGTAACGTCCATAACACCGATGATGTCCCAATGTCTCTAAACTAGGCGTTTTTGATGGTGAGCTGCTCACCGAAGCACCATGGATACCATACGGTCCACACGTATCGTAACTTGTATTTTTTTCATCACCCAGAGACACAAGTGAGGGATAGCTTGAATGACAGGGTATATTTCCCACTTTCATTCTACGCAGGTAGGGGCAGGTGGGTGACCAGCGCTGATGTTCCTGCATGGGTTCATCGCCCTCCTGCCATTGGTCTATGATGATGGGACAAAAGGCACATTTCACTTCATCTCTTGTTTTTAAATAGTAGAATCCAGCAGCCGCCAAGGCTTGAGGGTTTATGAAAGGCACTGGCCACGTGGCAAAAGTCTTGAAACGTTGTTCCTCAGAGTTTAAATTCATGGATGTAACGTCTCTTGAGGCTTTAAAGCATGACATGACTGAGCGACTTGACGTGGGTTGAGCTGTTATTTATACACTCGTCACTTGGTTGGACAGTGGATAATAGTTGACTTGTTTGTGATGAATAATCAGACAGTAGGCCGTCGTATTGGCTGGTACATTGTCATGCGTTTCAAAATCTAGTCGAATGTCGATATTGGATGGCTTGACAGACTCTTCCAGGTATGAACAGTCAAAAACAATCAGTGGTGCTCTTGCCTTAAACGCTTGGGGTAGTAGCATGGGGCCGTTCTCTTTTTGATAATACGACCATCGAAATTTAGAAAACAAGTCGTACAGGGGCCCAAACTTATTTTTTGAAAAATCCAAATCCAGTCCTTCACAGGGAAACACAGCTCCGTTGAGGAAAAGACGTGCATTTCTCAATTGCAGGTGATCAAATTGCGTGGCATCTTTGGTTTGTTGATACTTGCGATTCGTTTGAAATCCCACGATCAGGTAGAGAGGTCTCTCTGTATAGCGAGCTGTTTTTACAGACCAACTGTGTGTGTTGGTGGTGGGCAATAGCGGATACTCATGGAGTGCCCAGCTTCTAAATTCCATGGGTAGAGGCATATCTCTCTTTACCATTTTGAGTATGTCCAGTTTTTTGCTATCTTCGAGGGTCACATGGGGGACTTTCCATAGCAAGCGTTGTAGTTGAATTTTTGAATCGATGGGGGCATTGTCGGCTCCCTTGAGTGCATTATTATCACTCCTGTCTCTCACTAGGTAAAGCACTTGCCTTGCGTTAACCACAATGCGTTGGTGATCTTCAGCAAAGCCTAGAATTAGTTTAAGAGGTAAATATCCAGTAAAGGTTCCATCGGTGTGTACCATCCAGTCATTGGTCGAGTCAGGACACCAACCTGCCATGCAAAGTGTTTTACCTTCTTCCTCACTATAAGAGGGGTATAGTTTCATGACACTGGAACTGCCCACATTTCGAGTGCTATCCACCACGATATCGTTAATGACATACCGCACTTCAGAAAACAGAAAGGCCAAACCATGGTTGGCCAACTTGGATGTGGTGGGTGTAGAGCCATCGGCTTTGGTGAGCCGACCTTCAATCTGAATGACACTTTCATGCGGTAGGGTGTAAATATCTTGGTTGTTGATAACAAATTGAATTTCATCATTGTTATTGAGTCCAGGTGTTTGAGCTTGATAGGAATGGAGATCAATTCTTACCACTCCTGGTTGCTCCTCGATGTGGTTCGCTATCTCTAGGATAGAATTCATAATGAGGGTTGACGTGGTAACCCAAATGCTGTAAAATCTGCTTGCCTTGAGATGTTAACGTGTATTCACGTGGCAAACAACTAACACCATTCCTAGACGGTGTTGTTGCTTTATACACAAACTTCATAGTGGCTTTAGCACCAACTTGTAAGTCACTGGTGTGGTAGAATCTAGATCAATGAGTTGTTGATCTCTATTGATCAGTCTTAATGTTATATTACTAATACTATCAACAGCCACAGAATGAAAAAGCACCACTGGAGGGTTTTCACGAATAATATAGCCATTGGGCGATGTCACAATAAAGTCATAAAGTGAATGCGATGGTTCCTGATTGGTGTACACTTGGCTAATAATATTACACGTCACCGACACATGATGGTCTTCAATGAATTTCACTTCATGGTCTGATTCATGTTTTTTGTTGGGCTCCAACACACGTGGTTTAAATCCTAGTAATGGACCAATGGAATCGGGGTGTGTTTTAAAGTCAACGTTGAATGAGGAGAAAATACTGCAGCGATGAGTGTTGGTATTTCCTACAAGTTCAAACTTGTGCGTTCCGTCGAGAAATGACTTTAAACCATATTGATTGATCAACACCACATAAATGTGTTCATAAATATCATCGATCGTGTATCCACCAGAGTTCAAGGTGAGCACAGAATCATCATAGTAAAACTTGTTGTTCACATTTTCACGTATGTTGTATATTCGATTGTACGTTTCAAGAGAAACAAGTCCTAAACCATAGGGTTTTTCACTCAATTCGATAGGCGGGTAGAAGTCTAGGCTGACTTCAGGTCCACGTCCATGCACTGTAAACGTTTTACTTTCTGCCGACATACTGGTGGCGTTTTTGCTTATGCAGCGTCTTATATAAAAAAATTAAACACAAACGTCCACACTGTTGGCTGTTAAACGTTTGCTCTCGTTTCACATTATAATATATCTTGATCCTGTTTCCAAAATAGGTCACTAGTTCCATGGGCGGGGGCAAATTCCCAAAACTGTCAAAGTACCATACCGTGGATCCCTCTTTGACATAAGCTACATAATGCGTTCCTGGTCCTCGGTGATCATCCAAATTGACAACAGCACATTTCTGTTTCCAGGGTCGTGGGGGTAATTGGTTTCGCATAAACACACCTCGAAAATGATAAAGCTTTAGTTGTTTAGCACAGCTTTCCACTTGTTGATGCGTCAGGGCATGTCTCGCTATTGCAGAGGTTAATTTTTTTTTTTTTTTAATATTTCGAAATGGTGAAATCCCAAATCCTTGTTGATAAAAGGCTGGCTTTAAATTGGCATTTCTAGCCCCCATGGCAATCGCTTCCATCGTTTCATTGTGTCGCTGACTTTCTTTGAGTTGTTGCTTGCCCTGCTGCGCGGCTTTAATGGTTTTCGCCACTGCACTGGCACCGCCCAAAAGTGAGCCCAGAGCAGCCAAACCAGCAAATAATGCAGGTAAAAATCCCGCTCGTTTGGGGACGGGAATCACTCGCCCTTGGTTTGAAACCTGTCGCCGACGTTTTGGAATAACATGTCTCTGTGCTGCTCGAAGGGCTTTCCTTATGGTCAATACATTATTTTTTCTTTTTTTCTTTCGCAAGGGCTTGGCCACGAATGTTGAAAACCCTGGCTTTGCCAAGGACAATGTCCTTTTTTTAGTCTTTCTCACTGCATACCTTTGTTTCACCATGATGATAATGACCAACAACCTTTCACACGAAAGTTTAAATCACAACTAACGTAGATGGTTATTTCATGGCTGTATATTCCAATTCCACATAAAGTGGGAAGTCGTTTATGGTTTTTCCCGCTTGCTTTTCATCCCATGTCAACATGAGGTGAAAGGATAATTCGTCACCTGCATTGACCATTTCATGGTCATGGACCAACATCCTATGACCATTTATCTTTATTTGTAAATGGTTCTCATCAGGTATGGCATATTTGATGTGAATGGTTCCATCATAGTGTAATCGATAGTGGCTTAAACCCGAAGCAAGCACATAGGTCAAGTGCTGATCATGGACTAGCGGTAAATGGTTTCTGTCATTCACAGGTTTTTCATTTGTCAGATACACTAAAAACACAGATGGGATAAATTTATAAAGCCTTTTCATTTCATGGGTCACGTAACGCTTGGTACAAACATCGTCTTCGTCTTGTGGGTCTTCCACGTGAATAATCCGATGGTGATTAGCGCTATAGCCATTCACCATAAGCTGGGGCACTTTGTCATAAAACTCATACACTTTGTTATCCACATACTTTTTCGTAGTAACGTCTGTAGACACTTGAGGATGTTTTACATGGGTTAACCGCTTTCCCTTAAAGTCATAATCTCCCTGTTTTGTGCGTGGCACTACTGACCTATCCACATAGTGTTTATTAGCAGGATCTGTTTCCTGTTTAGGATCATGTATGAGGACAGGCCTATCTTTGGCCATCAACGCACGTCCAAAGACATCCATCGTCAACCTGTAGTAGCAGTCTACTGTTTTTATGACAAGGCTCGGTGTCCTGTATATAGACAGCCGGCTAGCCTGTCTAAGCCTTAGTTGAAATGAAGATTATTAAGCAGCAAGAGTCATTCCCCGTGGGGGACATGGTTTCCCATCTCTGTCCCACATCACGTGAACAACGCCATGGTTCACTGTTTCCATCTTCCATTCGCTGCATCATTGTGGGGCCTTCCGGCTGTGGAAAGACAAATCTTTTGCTAACGCTCATCACAGCGCCCAATGGTCTGCGTTTTCAAAATATTTATATTTTTGCAAAATCTCTCTACCAACCCCTCTACGTGTTTCTGGATCAAGTCATGTCTGGATTACAAAAAGAGAATATGGGTTATTTTACATTTTCCATGCAAGAAAATGTGATTTCACCGGATGAGGTAAAGCCTGATTCACTCATGATTTTCGATGATGTATCCACTGAACGTCAAGGCATCATTCAAAGCTATTTCAGCATGGGTCGTCACAAACATATCGATTGCTTCTATCTTGGACAAACGTATTCAAAAATGTCCAAACAGTTGATTCGTGACAATGCCAATGTCATTGTTTTATTTCGCCAGGACGAGAGGAACAGTCGTCACATTTATAATGAACATGTGAATCCGGATATGACCTTTCAAATGTTTACAGAATTGTGTGCCAAGTGCTGGAACACTCAACGTCATGCCTGTTTAGTGATTGACAAACAAAGTGAACTCAACCAAGGACGGTATCGCTTAGGGTTTGATCATTTTATTGCTATTTAAGGCCCTGTCTCATTCCCCATCAAGTCATTTGTCAAGACACCATGGCGTTAGCAGAGAGTCAATTGAAAAAGCATATTATTAGAGCAAAAAATACTATTCGCCAAAAGTTTCGTCAATTGAAACAATCACGTGCAAATCATGCTTTGTTTATTCAGCAACATTTAGCACCTCCACTAAAAGCCATGTTGAAACCCTCTTTCAAGCCATCTGAAACGCTACCCACCGTTTCACAAGCCACGCAGACGCTGCACGGGGACCCTGAGGAAGAGGAAGAGGAACAGGAAGATTTGACTAGTGTTAGTGAAGTTGAGGATGAGGAGGAACAAGTGTTTACGCCTCAAAAAAAGGCCGCACCCCTTGCAGAGTTTTTGAGAAAAAAGAAATCCTTGGCCATGGTCGAAACACCTTGCCCTTCCAGAGCGTCTCCGTTTTCACAACTCTTGGCCACCCCTCAACATAAAGCTCAACTGAAAACCATTTTAATAAAATATTATGGATCAACATTGGAACCCTATTTCACCGATCTATTTATTGGAAACACAGATACCACGTATGGTGTTCGCTATGAGAATGATAGTTTTAAAATTGGCGATTCATCCATTAAATTTGCTCGTACTAAAGCTGTCATTAAAAACATCAACTATAAATTAACGCCAGGACTGTTAAAGCTGCTCTTTTCTCGGACCCCCTCTTCCCATGATTATACGTCAGAGGATCTTGACAAATATAAATCCATTTTATTGGATACCCATGCCCACAAAAGACAGTATGATCCCACGCAACAAGTGAATGGCAATATATCTCAAAAATATAAAACCATCATTGCAAAAATGTTTCCCACCAGTCAAAGTACTCGTCGTAAAGCATCCGCTTCGGGAGTGACATTTAAACCATTAAAACCCCTTGTGGATGTTACCTACTGGCACAATCCCAATAAGCTCGTCCAGCGGCTACAGTTGTTGCATGCCTCACGTCAAGCTGGCCACACCGGTCACGATTGGGAAATTCAAGAAATTGAACAAGAACTTCGAAATGCCAAAATTATTGTTTAAGCCCTCACCCATTAAAATGGGTATTGCTCACGAGTTGCATCGCCCAGCTAGGCGTCATTATCCACGACTCAAGGTGATTTCACGAGGTGGGATGAACTTTGGCAGGCTGACTTGGTTGAAATGATACCCTATGCTGGCGTTAACGACGGTGTACGCTATATGTTGACCGTCATTGATGTCTATTCCAAAATGGCCTTTGTTGAACCTGTGCGTCGCAAGTCTGGTCCACTAGTTACCAAGGCCTTTCAACATATTATTCAACACTCCCAACGTCAACCTCAGCTGCTACAAACTGACCAGGGGAAAGAATTTTTCAACAAGGATTTCTCCAGTTTTCTCAAATCTAAGGATATTCACCATTACACCACGTACAGCAATCTCAAAGCCAGTGTGGTCGAGCGGTTCAACCGAACATTGAAAACCCATATGTGGAAAGCGTTTACCGCTCAGGGCAGTTATCGCTGGTTGGACATGTTACCTGAGCTAGTGTCACGTTACAATGACATCAACCATAGAACGATTGGGACCAAGCCACGTCTCGTAACTAAAAATATTCAGCGATTGGATAAACTGTTTAACCCCATAAAAACAGCCGATCCTATACGTCACCGACTGAACATTGGGGATTTTGTTCGTGTGAGCAAATTTAAGTCTGCCTTCAATAAGGGCTACACGCCACTGTGGGGGACTGAACTATTTCGAATTCGTCGAGTCTACTTGGACAGTCCAGTCACCTATTTACTCGAGGACCTCAACCATCAACCCATAAAAGGTAGATTTTATCTACATGAACTTCAGAAAACAGCATTTCCTCAGCATTATCTTGTGGAAAAAGTGTTGAAACAAAAAGGAAATAAACTCTACGTCAAATGGTTAGGGTTTAACTCTACGTTTAATTCCTGGATCAATAAATTACATGTTGTGTGAACCTGTGTACTTTTTATTTATTCACACATGTTGTACACCACCTATAGCTCTATGTATACAGCGCTCCGCGCTTCATGCATGTTCATACATGTTTGTCTTTCCCTTTCCTCCTGTGTTCTCTCATACATCACCCCCTCCCCTCTCCCTCCCTTCACCTCCCACCACTGCTGTTTGCAGCTCTCGCCTATCTATTGGTTGTGACATCATTCCCACAAGTTGCATCATACTTTTTACTGATTCAGCGATTCCCACGCTTTGAACATTCTCTTATCGTGCACGTGGACAGCTAACGTCCCAGGCGAACACCTGTGCCGGATCAAATTTCACATGAACTTGCATTTTGTCACGTACAAAGCAAAACAGGATGTAACTTGTTAACAGTTATCGCGCACGTGGACAGATAACGTCCCAGGTGAACACCTGTGCCAGATCAAATTTCACCTGAACTTGCATTTTGTCACGTACGAAGCAAGACAGAATGTCACTGGTTTAGCGTACATGCCATCTCACACGTGTGTGCATGCATTTCACACTCCCCTGCCACCACGATGGTCAGATTATTTCACCTTCAAGCGTCTTGGTCATTTTTTCCATTGCACCTGTTGTCAAGTCAGATCGGAGCCTTCCAATAAGCTCAAATGACCTTCACCTCCTGCTCGTTTGTTTTCGGTACTCGCTTCGACCAACATAGAACCAAGTTCTCATCACCGTTTACACGTTAAAGGTAAAATATCAGGAAAAACGCACGCTCGCTCTGTCATACACCGATCCGCCGAAATAGCGATTGTTCTATTAAGCATGGTCCTTGTGGTTAGCGACAGGTTCGTTGAAACACACACATATCCAGCCGTATCGTCTCTCTCAACCACCACGCTTTATAAACATTATAAACAGGTAACGGTAATGATTTTTTTTCAACATGTACGGCGTTAGGCCCTTTGTGAATTATTTTTTGGAAAAAAAATATCTACCACATTTGAAAGGGGGCGTTAGCCCGAGTCCTAGGACACCTCGTACACATCTCTAGCGTTATTGGTTCATGAGATATCGCCAAAATCACAAAAAACACGTGTTTACCCCCAAAATCGCGTTTGCAAAATTTTTTAAAATTACAACGAGTGGTCTATAGCAAAGAGGACGTCTGCCCGAATCCTTGGACCCGTCGTACATGCCTCTAGCGTTATTGCTTCGTGAGATATCGGCAAAATCACAAAAACACGTGTTTACCCCAAAATCGAGTTTCCAATTTTATTAAAAATTATAACGAGTGGTCCATAGGAGAGAGGACGTCACCCCGAGTCCTTGGACCTATCGAACATGCCTCTAGCATGATTGGTTCGCGAGATATTAAAAGCACATGACCTTTTAGTTTTGGTCTTTTAATCAAATAAAGAGGCTATAGGAAAGTAGGGGACATCACTACGAGTGCTAGGACACCCTGTATGTTCTAATCCCATGTTTGGTTAGCGAGATATCAAGTTCGGGGCAAATACGAGGGTGGCTAAATAAGAAGTGGTGCAGCTTTGTCATCATCCCACTACTACAGGTTTTCATCCTAGAGACTTGAAATTTATTTTGGGGGTAGAGGGGGTAGGGACCATTGATTTACGTTAAACAATTGTTTTTGTAGAGTTCCTAGTTTCCAAAATATGGGATTTTCAAAATTCGAGTGTTTTCAAAAAAACATAAAAAGTAAAAACGTTTTATTACAAAAAATAAAGGTCATAAAGACTGTTCGTTTGAGCCATGGCACAACGTTCTATCATGTTTTGTTTTCAAACTATCACCAACTTTCGAAAACAAATATTTTCAAAAAAAAATTTAAAAATATAACGAGTAGTCCATAGCAAAGAGGACGTCAGCTCGAGTCCAACGACACCTCATTTGTCAAAATCGGACCATGCGTTTGAGAGATATTTAACATGGCTGAGGCTTAGTAGTAATGACATGTATGTTCTGAAGTGCGTTGGAACACCCACTACCCCCCTACTGTGGTGGAATGAGGAGGTACAGAAGATCGTGAAAGCCAAAAGTGATGCAAAGAAGTTATGGGATAAGTCAGATAGACAAGAGGATAAAGAGAACCACACAAGATGTAATAAGGAAGCAAAGAAGGTAGTAGCACAGTCAAAGGCACAAATGATGGATCGGCTGTACGAAGAATTGGAAACTACAGAAGGTGAAAGAAAAATTTTCAGAATAGCGTAGGCGAGAGATAAAGACAAGAAGGACTACACCCAAATAAAGCAGATCAAAGATGAAAATGGTCTAGTATTAACGGACCATTCCGACATCAAGTGCAGATGGAGAAACTACTTTGGAAAACTTC
This sequence comes from Meconema thalassinum, assembly GCA_946902985.2. Classification (NCBI taxonomy): domain Eukaryota; kingdom Metazoa; phylum Arthropoda; class Insecta; order Orthoptera; family Tettigoniidae; genus Meconema; species Meconema thalassinum. The sequence continues at coordinate 158,209,744 of OX336399.1, read as the reverse complement.
TCAATGAAGAGAACCCAAGGGTATATTTAGGAGAAGGAGAACAACACCAGGGTCTGTCAATAGATATTAGAAGGTAACATTAGCACTTATGCAAATGAGAAAACGGAAAGGCAACAGGGCCCGATGAAATTCCAGTTGAAATGTGGAAGTATCTGGAGAAAGTTGGGATCGACATGTTGCTGGATTTAATGCAAAAAATGTACTCTCAGGAAATAATACCTGATGAATGGAGGAAAAGTATTTTAGTGCCTATATACAAAGAGAAGGGGGATAATCAGGACTGTGCTAACTACAGGGGCATTAAGTTAATGTCCCATACCATGAAAATCTGGGAAAGAGTGATAGACAAGAGGATCCGGGATGAGACTAGCATTGGCGAGGAACAATTTGGCTTCATGCCAGGAAATGGGACCACAGACACAGTATTTGCCCTGAGACAATTAATGGAAAAGTATCATGAAAGACAGAAGGGATTACACTTCGCATTCATGGACCTAGAGAAAGCGTATGACCGGGTGCCCCGGGGAGAAGTCTGGAGATGTTTACGAGCGAAGGGAGTCCCAGAGAAGTACGTGCAGTTGGTTCATGAAATGTACAAAGAAGCAAGAACACAGGTTAGAAGCAGCTTTGGACTTACAGATTGGATTCCGGTTCGAGTAGGTTTACACCAAGGTTCGGCTTTAAGTCCATATCTGTTTGACCTAATTCTGGACGAAATGTCTTGTGGATTAAGAGACCAAGCCCCCTGGTGTATGATGTTTGCGGACGACATTGTGTTGTGTAGTACCACCAAAGATGTCATAGAGGAAAAACTGGAACAGTGGAGGGCAGCCTTGGAAGGCAGAGTACTCAGGATTAGCAGGAAGAAGACAGAGTATATGAGGTTCAATACAGATCAAGACTGTGAGATCAGAATGCAAGGGAAAACGTTAAATAGAGTGGATGAGTTCAAATACCTGAGTTCGGTGGTGACTGGAGATGGAGATCTGGATGTGGAAGTGGCACACAGGATTCAGGTAGGATGAATGAACTGGAGGAAAATGTCAAGAGTGCTCTGTGACCGCAGGATCAAGCCTAAGGTTAAGGGGAAAATATTTAAAACTGTCGTAAGACCTGCATTGCTGTATGGCTCTGAAACATGGCCTGCACGCAAAACGCACACAAACAGGCTTGACGTCACGGAAATGAAAATGCTCAGGCGGATGAGTGGAGTGACTAAGCGTGATAGAGTGGAAAATGTCAAAATAAGAGGAACATTGAAGGTTGTGGGAATATCTAAGAAGATACAAGAAAAGCGACTTCAATGGTACGGGCATGTGAGAAGAAGGGAAGAATCCTACGTGGGGAGGAAGATGCTAGACATGCAAATACAGGGAGTGAGAATGCGAGGCAGACCAAAACGAAGATGGATGGATTGTGTACGGGAGTACCTCAGAGAAAAACAGTTGTCAGAAGAGGATGTGCATGACCGGGTTAAATGGAGGAGAGCTGTCAGAAACATCGACCCCACATAGGAGTGGGAATGATGTAAAGAGAAAGAAAGAAGAAAGAAAGACCTGTATTTCTAATTAAAATACAAAATACAATCAGAATATGAATACAAAACATAAATCATTTGCCAACGTCTCCAAACACAAAATGCCATCCACAAACGGTCGCTGCCCTCCAAAAACAAGAAGCACGGCAAAAACGTAAAGTGTGCAACTATTACTGATAAATAGGCTACTAAAGCATTAAGCACCAGAAAAACAAGTAGTTCCGTGAAGAATTAAATAGCCTATTTTCATATATCCTACGTATATTAATTGCCTTTATCAACATACAGATTTTCAGTTTGATTGCTGTAATAGATTCGTAGATATTTGAGAACCGTCTAAATATTTTGGATGGTCATCATGTTGGATTTTTATATATAGGCCTTAGAGTGATATAGTATTACATGAAGATTATTGTGTAGGTGTTTTATTCCAACTTGAATCGCATGATTAGGACACAAGAAATAAAAGCGGGATTTTAATATTTCGCTCAACCGCCATCTTGTGGTTATGAAAATAATTTAAATGAATTAGATGCCAGTGGATTAAAATTTATATAAGCATATACCGTACCAAGTTTTACTGCGCTCGGATGGTTAAATCGCGAAAAGCTTCTATTTGAATATATATATATATATATATTTTGCGTCGCCGCCATGTTGGATTTGTGCTCACCAGGTTATTGAACGTCCCCATAGGTGAACTTATGTTTATAGCCTCTATCAACATACAGAATTTCGGTTTGATTGCTGTCATAGATTAATAGATATTGAGAACCGTCTAAATATTTCGGATAGTCGCCATGTTGGATTTTAATATATATAGGCCATAGAGTTATGTACTAATAGATGAGAATTATTGTGTACGTTCATTATTCAAACGATGATTTCGATCGCATGATTAGAACACTAGAAATAAAAACTCAATTTTAAAATTTCGCACAGCCACCATCTTGAGGTTATGTAAACAATTGAACTAAATTAAATGCCAGTGCATTGCCATTTGTATAGTCATTTTCTGTACCAAGTTCACTGCGTTCGGATGGTTAAGTCGCGAGAAAAGTCTATTTAAATGTTTCAACTTCGCTTGGCGGCCATGTTCGTTTTGTTCACATAGGTGAATGTCTAGTAGTGTCCTTTATCACTGTACAAAATTTTAGGGTGATATGAGTAATAGTTTCGAAGATACAGATTGCCGGTGAAAAAATGAAATATTTCGCACAGCCGCCATGTTGGATTGGTGAGACATAATACAATTTGAAGGGCACGGTCGGGTTCGGCCAAAATAGTACTATGATCTTACCGAGGTTTATTGAAATCGCTTCAGCCATTTAGAAGTTATTAGGAGGGACACACAGTCACACGGACAAAAGGTGATCTCATAAGCCTATTTTTTCATAAATGAAAATAGGCTAATACTTATTTATTTGAATATCTACATGGTTGCGAGACAGATAAATTACGATTCCATCCACAAACAGTGTCCCTCCACCAACTAATCCATGAAGGTGTACTATTGCTGTAGGCCAAGTATGTTGTGATGGAAAGAGAAAGATCAACTCCTAGGGACCTAATAGTGGAAGGGAAGAAATTTGAGCGTACGCGTAGTCTTAAATATCTTGGTTCCCTTATAACCGATGAAAACAGCAAAGAGTCTGAAGAAATTAAAGAGAGGATCAATGCCGGTAATAGATGTTATTTTGCCACTACCCATCTGTTGAAATCCAGAATATTATCACGTAGATGTAAGAAAACCCATTTATAAAGTGATCATACGACCGGTAGTAACCTATGGGTGTGAGACATGGGTGATGACACGGCGAAGTGAAGATCTACTCAACAGATGGGAAAGGAAGATATTGCGGAAAATCTATGGACCTATCCAAGTGAATGGGGAATGGCAAGTGCGCACAAATAAAAACATTTATGAGCTGTTTGATGACCCTCCTATCACTACAGAAATTAAAAGAGCAAGGATCCGTTGGCTTGGTCATATGCAGCGTATGCCGGAAAGTCGGGCCACGCGTCAGGTCTTCCAATGTAGGCCAAAAGGAAGAAGGTTAGTTGGACACCCAAGGAATCGGTGGTTGGATGACGTGGAGGAAGACCTCCGCGACCTTGGAGTTAGAAACTGGAGGAAACGAACGGAAGATCGTGATTGTTGGAGACTTGTGGTGGAGCAGGCCAAGGTTCTTCGTGAGTTGTAGTGCCACCGGGTAAGTAAGGTACTAATGCTGCATACACTTAAGCAAGAAGCCCAAACAAGAATTGTAAACTATAAGGTGCGTTCAAAAAGTAACGAGCCGGAGGCTGGAATGCGCAAACCGGTGACGACATCGGCTAATCGTGGCGTGTATAACGAGGTTTGGTTCCAACCAGAGCGTGGATGGTCACAGCCCGTCGCTAGAGGGCACGCGTGCACGTCACGTGACGATACAAAGCGAACAGCAGCATGAATCAATCGTCCAACGCTGCCAGTCGCATTGCAAACAGTGACGTGGAGGCGTCAAACGAAGAGCAAAGAGGTGTTGTTCGGTTTCTGACAGCGGAAGGAGTAGGGGGAACGGACATTCATCGCCGAATGGCACAAGTGTACGGCGAACACTTCATGTCCCTTGCAAGGGTCAAGGCGTGGCATAAGCGCTTCAGGGAAGGACGGGTGTCGTTAGCCGATGATGCCCGGTCTGGGGCACCCCTCTGCATTACCGATGACAACGTCCAGCTGGTTGATGCACTCATTACCCAGGACCGCCGAGTGACAGTGAACGCCATAGCCGCCGTGGTCGGATTGAGCGTCGGAAGTGTGCACACCATCATGAAGGAACGACTGCACTTGCGCAAAGTGTGTGCCCAATGGGTGCCCCACAGTCTTCAACCACACCAGGAAGCATGTCGAATGGCCCACTGTCTTGGTCATCTGCAGCGCTATGCGAGGGAAGAGAATGGGTTCCTGGCACGAGCGGTGGCTGCAGATGTGTCATGGTGTCATCACTTCGAACCAGAATCCAAACGACAAAGCCTCCAGTGGAAGCATCCAGGGTCACCATCATCCAAAAAAGGCAAGGCCATCCACACGAGTGCAGGAAAGGTAATGCTGACGTTCTTCTTTGACCAAGATGGCCCCCTTCTGATACACTTCATGCCGCACGGAACAACAGTGAATGCCCAGCGTTACTCGCAAACCTTGACCATCCTTCGCCAAGCGATCAAAACAAAACGACCAGGCAATCTCACCCGTGGGGTCATTCTGCTCAACGACAATGCACGACCTCATACTGCCAACACAGTCGCGGCACTCCTGCAGAAATTCAAATGGGAGGTTCTCGGCCACCCTCCATACAGTCCAGACCTCTCTCCCTGTGATTATGCCATGTTTGGTACCCTGAAAAGGGCTCTGCGGGGCCAACGATTCACCTCGGACGTCGACGTCCAGCTGTACGTGCGGAACTGGTTCACATCGCAGCCCAGGGAATTTTATGAGACAGCCATTCACCGCCTCGTGTCACAGTGGGACAAGTGCCTCAACAGCCAGGGCCAATACTTCTAACATACAGGTACTGGTTTCTGTAATTATGCCTGTAATTCTGTAATTATGATATGGAGCCCATCACTTCCGAGCGAGGCGCGCCATGACGCGTGCTGGAGCCCATCTTTGCAACGTTGTACAGCTTTCACCGGAGCGGCTAACTGGTGAACCATGTCTTAATTCCCCGTACAAATACAAACCGATATAAAATAAGTGAATTAATTTACGTATTTCACAATCATACAGCATACCTTTTTGATGTATAAGGATTACAACGCAACCAAGAACTACATTTTCCAACCACCCCGAGCCGAGAAAAAGTTACCTTACAAAAATGATAACAACTTTGTTTCTTAGACACACAAAATTTTGAAATTAATAAACCAGTTATACAACACGCCAATGTATATCGTGTTAAAATTTGGATTCGATCTGATGACGGGTTTGTGAGATAATAATTCCTAAGTGTGACGCATGGTTGAAACACGCTTAAGAACGGGCATGTTTTGTGTTCCAACTGTTATAAAACATATTAAAACATTAATTAAAAATTCCAAACCTACATGAACTAACGTAAAATAGAACGACGAAAATGATGTTATTGGATTTTAAGTAGGTCTATTGGTTACTTCACAAACAACCTTCAAACTCGAGTAGGCTACACATAATATTTTGGTCGACAGTAAGTAGAGATTTGGGCTTAAATTCATCGTTTCTTGATTTTTGGAGCAAGGAAAAGGATGATTTACGCTGGCGTGTTTGCGTTGTCGTATCTCTGGTTATGCTCGGTAAGAAATAATCTAATTATCATTTCTTGATAGAAGCAGTAGGCTATTTTTGCAATTATGTGTTGAGACATGTGACACCGAATGAACTTCCCTGCGTGCCTGTCCAACTGCCAACACTGATTCAAATCAAAATAAATATCAATCCTTATGAATTAAATAAAAAATCTATAAGATTACTTATAGTATTCAAGTCATAATGAATATATTCAGTTTAATGTGAACAACTATTACCGACTTGTACGTAGAGTTCTTTTCTGCCAGTCCACGTGCGCCAATAGTCGTCGCTAAACTTCCCTCAGGTGTACTTTGCCACGGAACTGGTAGTTTAGCAGGTTGCATGTTTCCGGATTCTAACAAAAATAGAGGGTGAACCTGGAAAAATAAAAAAAAGAATTTGATGAGCAGAAGTTCATGAACTAAACAAAATGGCAAATTATGTCGGCATTTATGCATTAATATTGCCTGAATGTGCAATTGTGCTGGAGGTGATTGCTGTTCTAAGGGGACGAAACATCTAGGTCATCTACCCCTAATGATATGTTGTTGTTGTTGCTGCTTATTTCAGGGGCTGCGACACTGTTGCCATATAGGCCCATGTATTTGTGTCTGTGTAATTTGTGTGATGACCTGTGCTATTGCAATGGCTGTATTGTGTAGTGTGTGTATTTGTAAATTGGGAATAGGATTGGAAAGGAGGCGGCCGTAGCCATAAGTTAGGAACCATCCCAGCATTTACCTCGAGTAAACTTGGGGAAACCACGAAAAACCAATTTTGATTTTTTGATTTTTTCCGTAATTTTTGTTTATTTTTATAATTATTAGTTTTATTTAATTCTTTTTGTTTTATTAATTTTCGGTCTTTTCAAATTTAGGTGTCCACCTCTAAATTTTAATTTCCATTCCAAATTTGTATACTTTAATATGCGTTGAGGGGCAGATGACCTCGTAGTTCCGTCCCTTAGAACAACAATAACTAACTACCCACTTCCAGGATAGCTGAGATGGGAATTGAACCCTTATCTCGTCAGTTTTGCCTCACGAGGCTGAGTGCACCTCGTTCCAGCCCTCACACCAGAATTCCGGGATGATATTGAATGTGGAAAAAGAACGCTGTTACAACTGCTGACTTACAACATCTAACTTGCATACTGTGCTGTCTGGCTGCGTGGCTCAGGGGTAAAGTTCTCGCTTGCTGAGCCCAAGGTTGCAGGTTCGAAACCTGGCGCAGTCAGCTGGCATTTGAGGGTGCGCAAATGCGAGGGAGCCGTGTCAGTACGTTTACTGGCACGTTAAAGATCCCCTTCGGGGCAAAATTCCGGCACCCCGGCGTCTCTAAAAGCCAGGGTAGTTAAAAGGGACGTAAAACCAATAACATTATTATTATTATTATTATTATGCATACTGTGCTAGAAGAAGGGAAGGACCAGAAAGAAAAGGGGAGCAAGGGCAATACAAGATAAGGAAATTAAATACTATCAACCCTTGAAGAACGAAGATTGGTTGGTTGGTTCCTTAGTTTAGGGGCTGCGACAACGCGGTCATGTATCCCCGTGTACTTTGGGTGTGTGTAGAATTTGACTGATAACCGGTGTTAATTGTGAAGGCTGTAATAGTGTGTGTTATCTGTGGTTCAGGTAGGACTGCAGACGATTAATTTTTTCAAGTAGTTCCTATTTTTGCTACCAAATGCCACCGTCCACGACACCTAAGTGCGGACGTGGCTACTAAATGCCATCGCAGTCAGCACCTGGCGGCGAACGTTGGAACTAATATAGCGTTATCAAACTAACCTACAAATTTTAGCTTCCACAAGTGTAGTTAGTGGAAGGTTCTTTTTCTTGCCATAAATCTATGACATGGGACCGCCGGTTTACTTTCCCTCCGAAGGAAGGCATACTGAGAGATTTTTAACGCAGAATGAAGATTGAGACTTGGAAATAAGAAGAGCTATGAAATGCAGGAAAGAAAGGGGAAATCGGAGATGGTCCATCCTAGATATAAAACAGATCCAGCTCAGGGATCTTTCAGGCTCACCAATTCCCGAGCCCACCAGCGGCGCAGTGGTGAGCCCTTAAGGTGTACCACTATCCAACGTGCACCATGCGTGGTGGAGCTCCACACACCCTGTAGTTTTGGAACTTTTACAGTAGGCAGGAAATACCATGAAAAACAAGATGTTCAGTAAAGAACATATAGCCTACTTTCTCCTAAATGCATGGGTATTGTTATAACTCTTTGTCCTTTTCAAGGAGTATGACTGAATGTTGGTTGTAGTAGCTTGTTGAAATACAACGTGCTATAGGGATATTAAACATGAATATGAGGTGCCCTTTGCTAGTGCTACCTCTGTACCAAATTTCGTTCAATTCGGTTCCACCGTGTTAGAATTGATAGGGGGAATCGATTTGGACACATACTTGGCCACCATCTGCAAACTATTGGGCTGATGTTCTTGCAGTTTGGTCAGAATATGTTTCCCACATAAAGATATGGTGTTGCAAAATTTGGTAGAGACTAGATTATTAGGTTGGTCGTAATTACATTTTAGCTTTTAACATTTGGGTGGCCGCGATTACGTTTCCGTCAAGATAGCGGTGATATAAAACATGACACTGAGGTGCCCTTTGCTAGTGCTACCTCTGTACCAAATTTCGTTCATTCTGTTCCACCGTGTTCGAATTAATAGGGGGAATCAATGTTGACATAAAGATGGCCGCCAGCCGCAAACTATTATGTTAATGACCTATTAGATTGGTCAAAGGATGCTCCCTCCATAAAGGTATGTTGTTGCAAAGTTTGGTAGAGATCGGATGGTTATGTTAGTCATAATTTGATTTAAGCTTTAAACATTTGTGTGGCCGCCATTACGTTTCTGTCAATATGGCGGCGATATTAATCATGACACTGAGATGCCCTTTGCTAGTGCTATCTCTGTACCAAATTTCGTTCCATTCAGTTTCACCGTGTTTGAATTAATAGGGGGAATCGATTCTGACACAAAGATGGCCGCCATCCGCAAACTATTAGGCGAATGACCTATTAGATTGGTCAAAGGATGCTCCCTCCATAAAGGTATGTAGTTGCAAAATTTGGTTGAGATCGGATGATTAGGTTAATCGTAATTTGATTTAAGCTTTCAACATTCGTGTGGCCGCCATTACGTTTCAGTCATGATGGCGGCGATATAAAACATGACACTGAGGTGCCCTTTGCTAGTGCTACCTCTGTACCAAATTTCGTTCCATTCGGTTCCACCGTGTTCGAATTAATAGGGGGAATTGATTTTCACACAAAGATGGCCGCCATCCGCAAACTATTACGCTGATGACCTATTAGATTGGTCAAAGGATGCTCCCTCCATAAAGGTATGTAGTTGCAAAATTTGGTAGAGATCGGATGATTAGGTTAATCGTAATTTGATTTAAGCTTTGAACAGTCGTGTGGCCGCCATTACGTTTCAGTCAAGATGGCGGCGATATAAAACATGACACTGAGGTGCCCTTTGCTAGTGCTACCTCTGTACCAAATTTCGTTCCATTCGGTTCCACCGTGTTCGAATTAATAGGGGGAATCAATTTTGACATAAAGATGGCTGCCATCCGCAAACTATTAGGTTAATAACCCATTAGATTGGTCAAAGGATGCTCCCTCCATAAAGGTATGTTGTTGCAAAGTTTGGTATAGATCGGATGGTTATGTTAGACGCAATTTAACTTAAGCTTTGAACATTTGTGTGGCCGCCATTACGTTTCTGTCAAAATGGCGGCGATATAAAACATGACACAGATGCCCCCTGCTAGTGCTACCTCTGTACCAAATTTCGTTCCATTCGTTTTCACGGTGTTTGAATTAATAGGGGGAATTGATTTTCACACAGAGATGGCCGCCATCCGCAAACTATTAGGCTAATGACCTATTCATTTGGTCAAAGGATGCTTCCTCCATAAGGGTATGTTGTTGCAAAATTTGGTAGAGATCGGATGATTAGGTTAATCGTAATTTGATTTAAGCTTTGAACATTTGTGTGGCCGCCATTACGTTTCCGTCAAGATGGCGGCGATATAAAACATGACACTGAGGTGCCTTTTGTTAGTACTACCTCTGTACCAAATTTCGTTCCGTTCGGTTGCACCGTGTTCGAATTAATAGGGGGAATCGGTTTTCACACAAAGATGGCCGCCATCCGCAAACTATTACGCTGATGACCTATTAGTTTGGTCATAGGATGCTCCCCCTAGAAAGGTATGTTGTTGCAAAATTTGGTAGAGATCGGATGATTAGGTTAGTCGTAATTTGATTTAAGCTTTGAACATTTGTGTGGCCGCCATTACGTTTCCGTCAAGATGGCGGCGATATAAAACATGACACTGAGGTGCCTTTTGTTAGTACTACCTCTGTACCAAATTTCGTTCCATTCGGTTGCACCGTGTTCGAATTAATAGGGGGAATCGATTTTCACACAAAGATGGCCGCCATCCGCAAACTATTACGCTGATGACCTATTGGTTTGGTCATAGGATGCTCCCCCCATAAAGGCAAGTTGTTGCAAAATTTGGTAGAGATCGGATGATTAGGATAGTCGTAATTTGATTTAAGCTTTGAACATTTGTGTGGCCGCCATTACGTTTCCGTCAAGATGGCGGCGATATAAAACATGACACTGAGGTGTCCTTTGCTAGTGCTACCTTTGTACCAAATTTCGTTCAATTCGCATTCACCGTGTTCGAATTGATAGGGGGGGACAGACATTCAGAGTACACACACTCACACACACACAGACACACCCACACACACACACAGACTCACACACACACACATACACACACACACACACAGACTCACACACACACATACACACACACAGACAGACACACTTTTTTCGCCGTGTGTTGATCTCATAAGTCTACTTTCATTTTTTGCAAAAATCGAAAGTAGGCTAAAAATCTGACCTCTGAAAAAATGAGAGTATCGGGAAAGATAAGACAAGGGTCACTTAAGAAGGAAAAATGATAAACACCCTAGGTCTTATAGCCGATACCGCAATGCTGTCGGGGTATATGGACGTGTATCTGCAAAGCTTAGACGTTAATGTTGCACGTTTAGTGAGTATTGTGATTACTGTGCTTGTTGGTCATGCCTGAACATCAATTCACATTGCGTGAACGTGTGTATTTATTAGAGTGCCATGTCCCTTCCAGGGACGTAGGCGACCTGAATTAGAGCCCTTGACTTCGTCAAGGGATCACTAACCAGACATCCCGAGCCGGAGTTTGCTTGTGGTAGGGTGGCCAGTTCCTTTCCACTCCTCATCCTGCCATGCATCCGGCAGTTTCCCATTTTGCATCACGAGGCTGGGAGACCCCGTACCAACCATAACAGGACTTTTAAATTCTTGGCAGAGCCAGAGATCGAATCCGGTATCTCAGGGGTGACAGCCAACAACGCTAGCCACTGCGCCACGAGGTGATCGAGCGTGTGTATAGGCCTATCCATAATTCTTGTGTAAGAAGCAGAAAGTCTTGTTCTGAAACAAGACGAAAACTTCGAATCAAGTTTCCAGGAGAACCTGTGCCTACTTCCAGTACAATTAGGAGACTCGCTAAACGATTCTAGAAAATAGGCTCCCTAAATAATAAAAGAAGTTAACAGACAACGTTGTGTTCTTACAGAACAGAAATTAGATGTGATTGCTCCATTCTTTCATCAGAAGATGTCAGGTGTGTGTTACAAGAGGGAGAGGACATTTTCAGCGTCGACTATGAGCACTGTAAGTACACATTAGTTATTGTTGTTTTAAAGGGCGGAATACGAGGTCATCTGCCCCTTAAGTACACATTATTGAACATGTTTGGTAAAAGTGCGCGCCAACCACCGACTGAACGGTGTACGCGCGCCCGCGATCTGCGCCAGTCAACGCCAGCTTAGCTTGGCGTGTTTACCGGGGCGCACAAAGATAATGACCCTGTATCTATATATATAAAGCACAATGTTTGTCTGTCTGTCTGTCTGTTATGTATACAAATCTACACCGTTTCACCGATCTGAACCAAAATTTGTATACTTACCCTTTGTAACCCGATGAGTAACCCTATCAACTTTAAATTTCGGACAGACCACCCCATTCCCTGCATTTAGGCCCTTTTTTTTCGCAAATCTACACCGTTTCACGGATCTGAACCAAAATTTGTATACTTACCCCTTGGAACCCTGCGAGTAACACTGTCCACTTAAATTTTCGGAAAGACCACCCCATTCCCTGCATTTAGGCCCTTTCGTCCAAATCTACACCGTTTCACTGATCAGAACCAAAATTCGTATTCTCACCCTTTGGTACCCTGCGAGTAACACTGTCTGCTTGAAATTGCGGACAGACCACTCCATTCCCTGCATTTAGGCCCTTTGGCCCAAATCTACACCGTTTCACCTATCAGAACCAACATTCGGATACTTACCCTTTGGTACCCTGTGAGTAACATTGTCCACTTGAAATTTTGGACGGACCACTCCTATGCTAAAAATCTACACCGTTTCACCCATCTCAACCAAAATTTGTTCTTGCTCGACTGTGATTCATTATTACTATTATGTTAGTTTGTAAGTTTGACGTGCCAATTCAATAGTTGTAGTGTATGTATGTCCCCTATGCGTTCATATACCATTCATCCGATTGCGATGATACTTGGGTCTGTATTTGTGTGGATTCCAGGGAAGGTTTCTAGCTACAAATTATGTATGTAACACAAAAGGGTGAGGGACTTAACAAGAAGTTTTAAATGCCCCAGTAACCCAATTGCACAATGCCAGTTGTGATGATGATGATGGTGATGTTTAAAGGGGCCTAACATCGAGGTTATCGCCCCTAATGGTTTGGGGGATCGTGAAAATGAAACTAATACTAAAACTAACTACAAAACTTATGGGCTAGAAGAAGATAAGGACAAAAGAAAGGAATAAGGGAAATAAAAGACAGGAGGAAATGAAATGCCATCAACCCTAGATAAATGAGAATTGAGGACTTGGAAGGAAGGAGAACCACGAAATGCAGATAGGAAAGGGAAAGAGGACAGGGTCCGTCCCAAAGGCAATGGAAAAAGGGGTAAAACCGGACCCAGCTCATGAAACCCTCAGGGTTGCCAGCTCCCGAACTCACCAGCCATGAGCCCTTGATGATGTAGCACTATCCAGGGTGCACCAGAAGTGTTGGGGCTACACACGCCCTGCCTCCTTGAGTGCCTTGAGCAGAAGACATGATATATTAAGAAAAGAAAAAGAAGGTTGACACCTCGAAGAATGAGGCTATCAGGAATGATTAGACAAGGGCCAATTAAGGCAGGAAAGTGAAAGAGTCGCTAGGCCTCGGATACCCTGATACCATCGGGGTCGGAAGAGAACAAGAGTTTGACCAAGGGAGGCTGACTGGAAAGAGAACTGAAGGGAGTCCGGAACCAGTAAGTAGAAGCAATGCCGGACTCAGCTGGGGTCCCGTGGTCGCAAACCCACGTCCCACAAGTTGTGAGACCCTGGGGGGTGGAGGGTTGGAGAAGGGGGCAGGTGTGAGAATAGCTTGATGATTCATCGCGAGGTGACATGAGAGGAGTATCCGGAGGCCGCCGTGTTACCAGGTATTGCTGACTATGCTGATGTTCATACCAAAGAATATAGGTTCATACAGGGCCTTTGCTCAAACCACTTTAGTGTTACGAAAGAGTGAGTGATTCACCGGCGGACCGGGACCCCCCCCCCCCCCAACGTCTGTCATCATATATCGTCATCAACTGTGATATTCCCAGGTACGTGCAGCTTGGACCCGAGCAGTACTTCATCAGCTTCTTCACTAGACGCTTCGAGTATAGGCCTAAGCCAGAAAATAAGGTTCAGACTTTGGAAGACATCGAAGGTAGAAATCCGAATTACCTATAATGGATTTAAAATTACACCATGTTCGTTTAGTAGTCATTTTTCATTACCTTATTATTATCATAATAAGGGAAAATGACCTAGATGTTACGCCCATTATACCACTAATCACCACACACAATACGTCTTCATCGCCTGTGAATTTTGAAATATTTCTATCACGGTAGTCTGTAAGTTTGTCATGTCAATTCAACAGTAGTTTTCATTATCATCCTCATCAAAAGGGCAAATGACCTAGATGTTACGTCCATTATACTACTAAGCAACACCACAGTCTTCATCGCCTGTGATTTTTAAAATGTGTACTTCCATTAGATTGTAAGTTTGATATACCCGTTCAGTAGTAGTCGTCTTCAATATCATCCTCATCAAAAGGGCAATGACCTAGATGTTACGTCCATTATACTACTAAGCAACACCACAGTCTTCATCGCCTGTGATTTTTAAAATGTGTACTTCTATTAGTTTGTAAGTTTGATACACCCGTTCAGTAGTAGTCGTCTTCATTATCATCCTCATCAAAAGGGCAATGACCTAGATGTTACGTCCATTATACTACTAAGCAACACCACAGTCTTCATCGCCTGTGATTTTTAAAATGTGTACTTCTATTAGTTTGTAAGTTTGATATACCCGTTCAGTAGTAGTCGTCTTCATTATCATCCTCATCAAAAGGGCAAATGACCTAGATGTTACGTCCATTATACTACTAAGCAACACCACAGTCTTCATCGCCTGTGATTTTTAACATGTGTATTTCCATTAGTTTGTAAGTGTGATATAACCGTTCAGTAGTAGTCGTCTTCATTATCATCCTCATCAAAAGGGCAAATGACCTAGATGTTACGTCCATTATACTACTAAGCAACACCACAGTCTACCTAGCCTGTGATTTTTAAGATATGTATTTCCATTAGATTGTATGTTTGATATACCCGTTCAGTAGTAGTCGTCTTCATAAATAAATAAAATTTATCACGTTGAGTGTTAAGGAGACTGAGATATTATCATCATTCCACCGGGCGAAGCCGGGTACTACTGCTATTAGGCTATATTCACCACACGATTAAATAAATACTACGCAGTATGCACCGTGATGTGAATTTAATTAATTTGTAACTTTAAAGACACAGTACCTTGATCACAGCTATGTCATTCACTGCTCTTCCCACACCTCTGTGGTCTAGGTAGGAGAATATGAACTTTTCATGGGATGTGATAAGCTGTACATTATGGATAGATCCTTGTTTCGTGATGATGCCTGTCCGTACCCGTAGTTCTGTACTCTTAAATCTGAAATATAACACAACGGGCATTGCAATGGAAATAACAAACACGCGCAAGTCATAGAGGCAGTTAAAATTCTCGAGTAACACTAACAATTTTGTTTGGGTAAATTACAAGAAAATTCACAAGCATGAAAAGTAAAGTTTTGACAAAATGTTAAAATATTAAGTAAAATTTGTTGAGATAATTTTGTATTAATTCAAGGAATATGTTTTTGACAAACCGTTATCAGTACCTCTGATGCATAATATCAAGTGATAACAGAATACAGCTTGAATTAAATAAGCGTATTCAGAAATCAAGTCAATTCTATCAGCAAGTTCGATATCTACTCTGGAATAATCAAGTGCCACTAAGATCAAAACAAACTCTGTTTCATCACAATTAACACCGGTTATCAGACAGATTCTACACACACCCAAAGTACACGGGGCTACATGACCGTGTTGTCGCAGCCCCTAAACTAAGGAACCAACCAACCAAACTCTGTTTCGAACATACTTTGTCCCTATATTGACCTATGGGTTGGAAACATGCGCAACTACCGAAAGAGTTGACAGCTGACTTCAGGCTTCAGAAATGAAGTTTCTAAGAAGCATGCTTCAAAAATCTAGGATAGACAAAGTAAGAAATGAGAAGATTAGAGAACAAGCTGGAATAAATCAGTCCCTGAAGGAGACCATAAGTAGGGCACGTTTGCGATGGCTTGGTCACGTATGGCTTTTAGTGCCGGGAGTGTCCGAGAACATGTTCGACTCGCCAGAGGCTGTAACTGATTCAATGCGGACAGCCATGGGGTGAGCTGCAAGTTCCGTTCAATTTCAAGTAGATCCAACTTTCGCTACCAGATGTCACTAGTAGGGGCAGATGACCTCGTAGTTCCGCCCCTTAAAACAACAATAACTGACTATCTAACAGATGTCACTGACACCTAGTGGTGAACTTTGGAACTTTGGTAGAGGGTTTAAACGAAATCTAACCTGAAAATTTAGCTTCACACAAGTTTAATTAGTGGAAGGTTCTTTTACATGCCATACATCTATGACATGGGACCGCTGGTTTTACTTCCCCTCCGAAGGAAGGCATACTGAAGGATTTTAACGCTCTTAAAAATCCGATGACTTCGGCCGGGATTGAATCCGCGATCTTGGGCATAGAAGCTCAGCATGGTACCGACTACGCCACTACGCTACAAGAATTGCAAAATAATGGTTGCATACTGAGATTACCGGAAAGAGGAAGACCTAGGAGGAGATGGCTGGATCAAGTGAAGGAGGATATCACATCCAAGGGAATCAACTGGGATGAAGTCTTGAAGGAGCAGTGGAACATGAATCGACTAAAATGGAGAGCGCTCGTAAACCACACCCGGGAAACTGGATTGGAAACTTGATGATGATGATGATGATGATGATGATGATGATGATATTTTTGACACTTTTCAGTTGTCCTCACGAAGAATTCAGCTCGTGGTGGGCAAATCCCACATTTGAGGTCAGAGAGCTTAGACATAGCTTAGGAAAAGGCTATCTCATAGTGTACATCTCTTTACAACTGTTTTATACTAGCCTACTTCTTATCACCATCATTTTACTTCTTAATTAGCATGTTGTTGTAAGCCTCCGTGGCTTAGGCGGCAGCACGCCGGCCTCTCCCCGCTGGGTCCGTGGTTCAAATCCCGGTCACTCCATGTGAGATCTGTGCTGGACAAAACGGAGGCAGACAGGTTTTTCTCCGGGTACTCCGGTTTTCCCTGTCGTAATTTCATTCCATCAACACTCTCCACTATCATTTCATTTCATCTGTCATTCATTTAATCATTGCCCCAGAGGAGTGCGTCAGACTTCGGCAGCCGGCACAGTTCATATCCTCGCCGCTAGATGGGGGCTTCATTCATTCCATTCCTGACCCAGTGGAGACTGGAAGCAGGCTGTGGATTTTCAATTAGCTTGTTGTTAGTTCTTATTAGGAGGATAGGAGTTGGGACATCTTTTATCATCAGACTCGTGTATTTGCGACTTCGGTGGCGTAGTCTGTAGCTGAACTGCTATACCCAAGATAGTGGGTTCAAACCCAACTGAAGTCGTCAGATTTTTAAGAGCGTTAACATTCTTCAGTATGCCTTCCTTCCGAGGCCCATGTCATAGATTTATGGCATGTAAAAGAACCTATCACTACAATTGGTAATGTGTAGCTAAATTTGTAGGTTATTGGGTTAGAAACGCTCTATCAAGTTCCAACGTCCGGGTGTCAGTGACGTCTGGTAGCCAAAGTTGGAACTACTTGAAATTAAACTTGCCCAGTTTCATTCATCTTCATTCATTTCATCTCATCCACACGCGACGGTACTTGTAACTCACCCCATGGGTGTCCGCATTGAAGCAGCTACAAACTCTGGTGAGCCGGCACTAAAAGTCATACGCTAAATAAATAAATAAATAAATCATGTATTCAATTTATGTGATAAATGATAACCTTGTGTTTCTGTAGTGACTGTAGTAGTGCGTGCAGATGTGTAATTGTTCAAGTCGGGGATATGGTAGGTACTCCGAGACCTGCCTGGCATTTACCTTGAGGGAGAGTGGAAACACCTGGGTAAAACACACTCAGGATAGCCACTGTCAGTGTCAGAATTCGAACCTCCAGTCTCCGCACTTACTGTCGCTCCTCATCGCGGTTATGGCAAGCGATTTAACGCGCATGGCTACGCCGTCGGGTATCTAAGTAGCACTATAAAGTGTTATATATCTGAGGACATATGAATCATCATAAGTGCTGGTCACACAGGTCTTCTAAGTCTGACAAGTTATCCATGTCTTCCCTCCTTCCGCCAGTCTCGCGAGACTTGAGGTGATATGAAGGTGTCTTCGGTGGCGTAGTTGGTAGCATGCTGAGCGGGTTCAAATCCGTCCGAATTCGCGGATTTTTAAGAGCGTTAAAAATCCCTCAGTACCTTACTTCGGAGGGGAAGTAAAGCCGGCCGTCCCAAGTCATAGATCTATGGCATGATATAGAACCTTCCACTAATTACACTTGTTTGGAGCTAAATTGTAGGTTAGATTTGAGTAACGCTCTTAGGTTCCTACGTTCGTCGCCAGGAGCCGACTGTGGTGGCATCTAGTAACCAAGTTCAGAACTAGTTGGTCGTTGACGGTTGCGTTTGGTAGCAAAAGTAGGAACTACTTGAAAATTGAATGTTTGCAGTCCTTACTTGAATTAAAAACAGATAACACACACTAATACAGCCAGGAAAATTAACACCGGTTATCAGACAGATTCTACACGCACAAAAGTACACGGGGCTACATGACCGCGTTGTTGCAGCCCCTAAACTGAGGAACCAATCAAACAACCGAGGTCATATGAGTAACGAAATATATTTTCTGACGCCGTTTGCTCTAAAGTACTACTGTCGTTAATTCATTTTTGGGTATTTGGATATCTCGGTCAGATCCGCATACGTAGGTGTGTGCCGTACCTGTCTGATAATTAGATTTTCTGTGGTGACTGTTGGTGGGCATAGGTATGCTACTAACTACGCCACCGAAGCCGCTGTGGTGACTGTGTTTTATTAAGATTAGGGTCGGTTTCCCGGGACTTTCTGCGAGGGAGTGTGGAAAAAACAGGAGAAAATCACAGTCACAACGGCCGATGTCAGCACCGGGATTCAGACCAACAATCTCCAGACTCGCTGCAGCTCCCCGTCGCAATCACGATGCACGAATGAACGCCATGGGGTCAAATTTCTACTAAAAGATCAAACCAACAGAGAGATTATATTAATGTGTTATTTAAACAGAACAAGTTGTACCCGGCATGCGTTGCAATGCCAATCGCAGAAAGTGTTGGCGTTGTAATTTTGTTTGTTGAAGTGCTTTTGGATATACAATGTCTTTATTTCTTTTTCCGTTGACTGCCTCTCTACTATTATAATATGAATTTACTAATTCAGACACATTCGAGGGAGCGTGCACAACAACTCACCAAAAGTATCATCGCAATCGGATGAATGGTATATGAACGCAGGCGGAACTTTTTTGAAACGATTTGCGCGCCGTCACTCATTTGTTGAAACTATTCGTGCGCTACCTGTTGTAAAATGTATTTAATAAGTCAGAAACCTTCCCTGGAGTGTACACAATAACTCACCCAAGTTTCATCACAATCGGATGAATGGTATATGAACGCATACAGGATTTTGTTTAAACGATTCGCGCACTGTCACTCATTTGTTTAATCTACTCGTGCGCTACCAATTGTAAAATGGATTTACTAAGCCAGAAACCTTCCCTGGAGTGTACACAACAACTCACCCAAGTTTCATCGCAATCGGATGAATGGTATATGAACGCATAGGAGACATACACACATACATTTTTATATAGAGAGATATTTTGGACAACTTACTTACTCCTTTACGCAGTACGCCGTTGTGAGAGCCCAGCTTTCACTCAAAATGACACCTCCACATTGGATGCTGCGAGATTTATTAGTCGTCTCCAGGCGCAGCTGCAAATACACGAAATACAGTTTATCATTTTCCTATGTAACTTAGAGGTTGATTCTCTTCTACGTCCTGCACGCGAGTGAAAAAGAATGCCCCTGGGAGTCACCAGTCGTTGTGGGACTACGGGAAGAAGGACAATTCGGTGGTGAGGAGAAAAATGTTTCTGGACTCTGATGGCTGGTGACCTCGTGGTAGAGCCAAGGAACGATAGGGCATGGGCTAAGTAAACGTCAGCCCCAAATATTTATTGAAACTTGTCAAATAGAGATGCATGTGTTGGCAGGTGGACGCTGTTATAATGCGGAAATAACATTGAGAAGAAAGCTTCGGTGGCGTAGTTGGTAGCATGCTGAGCTTCTACGCCCACGATCGCGGGTTCAAACCCGGCCGAAGTCGTAGGATTTTTTAAGAGCGTTATTAGCCCTCAGTATGCCTTCCTTCGGAGGGTGGTCACATTTCATAAATTTATGGCATGATGAAGACCCTTCCACTAATTACACTTGTGTGAAGCTAAATTATAGGTTATATTTGACTAACGCTCTTAGGTTCCAACGTTCGTCGCCAAGATCCGACTGCGGTGGCAACCGCACAACTGTTACCGCATCCGCCCCGCATCCGCACGACTTTTTTCCGTATTCACACGTTTGTTATCCGAATCTACAGGCATTACAATAATACACTACTGATTTTAGAAAGTGAAACACCCAGAATAAATGGTTGTAGACACTCCCAGAACAGGGGTCGTGTAGGACTGCGGTACCATACTAAGTGATTGAAATCGCAGAGAGATGGCGTGCACATTGGCCCACCAGTGACCTCTGTCGTGACTGGACAGGTCGGTGTTCCGCACAGCTCTGTCGGCGAGTGGCCGTCATACCAAGTGGAAACGTGTAAGCAAGTGCAACGATGCCTCGCCGACATCACAGGGTGGACTATCAGCATGTGAGTACGGTTGAACTGGGCAGAATGCTTGGGCTCTGGGAGGCGGGTCTGTCGTTCCGGGACATTGCGGCTCGTATAGGGCACGCTGCGTCAACAGTAAGGCGTATAGGAAGGCCGTACACAGCGACGACAGGGAGTACAGGACGACGCAATGTGACCACAGCGCGAGACGACCACTATCTTCTCCGCATGGCCGTCGTCCTCGGTGTTGGCTCAACGTTGGAGCATTGCAACGGGGATGGACATGTCTGCGTCGATGGTGCGGCGCCGTCTTTTGAGGGTTGGACTGGTAGCACGCATGCCACTGCGTCGGCTTCCATTGACTGGGAACCACCGACGCCTCCGACTACAATGGGCACGTGCACGCCGACTCTGGCAGGCTGAGTGGCGAAATGTAGTGTTTTCGGACGAGTCCCGCTTCAGTGATGGCCGCATACGCGTTCGACGCCGTCGTGGGGAACGCAATCAGGCAGACTGTATTGTCGAGCGGCATAGCGGACAAACACCAGGTGTAATGGCTTGGGGCGCAATTGCCTATAACAGGCTGTCGCACCTCGTACGTCTTGCGGGCAATCTGAACAGTGGCCGCTACATCAGGGAAGTTTTACATCCCGCGGCACTGCCCCTCTTGCAGGCCGTTCCACAGGCTATATTTCAGCAGGATAATGCCCGTCCGCATGTGGCGAGGAATGTGAAAGCCTTCTTCGCAGAACGACGGATACCTCTGCTTCCCTGGCCTGCCCGTTCGCCTGACATGTCGCCCATCGAACAGGTCAGGGATCTGGTCGGTCGGCAACTTGTTCGTTCAGGTCCACCTGTCGCCACTGTTGATGCTTTGTGGCCGCGCCTACAAACCGCGTGGGACGATATTCCCCAGCAGCGTATTCAAGCGCTGTATGATAACATGCCACGACGTCTAGCGGCTCTGAGTGCAGCAGGTGGTGGCGCGACGCCGTACTGAAGATCGACCGTCAACGTGCATGTACCGGACTGTCCTTCTAGTCAGTAATGTATTGTCATGTCCCTAATCTGTGGTATAAAGTGCAATGTGGTCACATCTCTTGTTCTTGGTGTTTCAATTTCTACAAACAGTAGTGTATTTTAAATTAGATAAAGCATAAATTACTAAAGCAACATATTTAGACATTTGAGGAAAACGTCTTTCCCTTAGGCTTTGTATGTCATGTGGTTGGTTCGTTGATTAGTTGCTTAGTTTAGGGGCTGCGACAACGTGGTCATGTAGCCCCGTGTACTTTGGGTGTGTGTAGAATCTGTCTGATAACCGGTGTTAATTGTGATGACTGTATTAGTGTGTGCTTTCTGTTTTAATTCAAGTAAGGACTGCTGACAATAATTTCAAGTAGTTCCTACCCTTGCTACCAAATGCTACCGTCCACGACACCAAGCTTGCGGACTTGGCTACTAGATAACATCGTAATCAGCACCTGGCGGCGAAAGTTGGAACTAATAGAGCGTTATCAATTCTAACCTATAAATTTAAACTATATCCACATGGCGAAACATTTCCTTATCCGCGCAGGGCTTTAGCTATAAGGGCCCACTACCAATGTTTTGTATGTCTGCCCCTCATTATTCCCGTTTTCCAACGGGGACAGGGATGACATGCGATGAAAGTATTTGTGGTGGATGGCTTTTACGGCCGGATGCCCTTCCTGACGTGAACCTTATGAGAGGAGTTAATGAGAGATGAAATGAATGATGGTGATTGGATCTGGGTAAGGATGTGGAAGGTAGCAGCCGTGGCCTGTAAGAAGGTACCGTCCCAGCATTTGGCTTGAGTTGAAAATGGAAAACCACGGAAAACCATTTCAAGGAGGGCCGATGTTGGGGCTCGAACCCATGTCTACCGAGTCCGCAGACAATTTGGCCCCATGGCCTAGCGCTGCGCTTTAGCGAGCGTAGCTACCGCTGTCGGTTATGAGGTACTACCAATACTGGTATTTAAACCTTAACCCACTCAAAACTAAGGTTATGATATAGATAAGTCTTTTTTCAGTGTTGACAAATTATATTGCAACTTCTCAGTCAGACATCACAATATAATCCCCAATTACTGGGACGTGCGAAAAAGAATAACCCGAAAAAATACATGTAATTTTATACCAGGGGTGTATACACAATTTTTTCGGGATGGGGGGGGGGGGGGGACTATCCTGGAAAATTGTGAGTATTCTCAGAGGATTGTCACCGCAAAATACCCAGAAATATCAACCAATATCTTAAAGCATATAACTTTGTGTAATTATTTTAGATAAGAGATAATTGTAAAATTCTAAGTTTATATAGCCTAAAATTAGTGGCAATACAAAAAAGTTGTAAAATACAACACATCTCACAAATAAAATTTTATACTTAATGAATTTTCTATTATGATCTATGGAGTATGAATGGCAAATATCTAAAATATACCGGGTGAGTTAGCCGTGGTGGTTACGGCATGACTGATGGCAGTCGCTCACATCCGGGAGGCGAGGAGGTTCGAATCCCCCCGCCGGCAACCTTGAAGATGGTCTTCTGTGGTTTCCCATCTTCCTTCCAGGCAAATGCCGGGGTTGGTCCCTAACTATAGGCCACAGCCGCTACCTTCCAACTCCTCGTCCTTACATTCCAACTTCCCTCCTTCCCTCCCCAACGGTACTTGTAGCTCACCCATTGGGTGTCCGTCTCGAAGCAGCTACAAAACTGGCGAGCCGAACATGTCCTCGGACACTCCCGGCACTAAAAGCCATACGCTAAAAAAAAAAAAAAAAAAAAACTAAAATATTTGTCAATTTATTAAGCAGAAAGGTAAACAGCTATTATTATTTTCTTTTACAAATTGATTATTTATTTCTCAAAAGTAGCGTACTGTGGAATTCTCAGTTTTGCCTCACAAGGCTGAGTGTACCCCCTTTCCAGCCCTCAGACCAGAATTAAAATTTCTTGGCAGAGCTGAGAATCGAATTCGAACCTCCGGGGTGGCTGCCAAGAATGCTAGCCACTACACCACAAGGTAGTCTAATTTCAAACCTCACAATTGTTTATAGCTTAGCCAATAAGTTAAGATTAGGGTTCAACCCAATTTACAATTATTTTACACTTTTACCAAAGCAACACTTTCTTAATTTTTATTGGCTCCCCACTTATATACGCCCCTGTTTTATACAGGGTTAGCACAAATAATGATTTAAGTGATTTCATGTAGGCCTACGTGTATTATTGAAAGTATATAGCTTACAGCATTGACACACATACAAATTAAAAGAGAAACTCACAAAGTTTTGTCTGAAGTTTACTGCGGAAAGGCTTAGTACACTAGTCGGCCGCTAGGCGGTGTTACCTACCCGGCAGTTATAAAAAAATAAATAAAAATAGGTAGCTACACAAAACAAGAACAGGGATAAGTTCATAGAGCAACGAAAGTTAACTGCCAGGATCATCCGACAAGTAAAACGGCAGTTCACAAAGGACCAACTGACTCAGTTGGATGACGATTTCAAGAAGAACAACACCAGAAATTTCTACAGAGGCTTTAAACGGAACCTCAGCCGTTATAATCCTCCCAGCCTCCACTTCAGAGGACCGGATGGACAGATAGCCTATAATGATATGGACAATTGCCACCTTCTGGCCAAGTACTTCGAGAATCTCCTTGTGAATCACCTGACACATTCTTCACTTATCAATACACCATCAGGTAACCAAACTCTCAACCACCAACCAAAGAAGAAGTGATAGACATCATCAAGTCCTTGAAAAACAACAAAGCATCAGGTGAAGACTCAATTGTAGCGGAACTATGGAAACAAGCTGGGAATATGACTATAGGCAAGTTGACAGAAATCTTCCATGACATTTGGGAGACTGAAACATTGCCTAGTGACTGGACCTCTGCTTTGATTCATCCCTTACATTAAAAAAAAGTCCTCTCGGCACGCCGGAAGGCGGAGGTAGATTTCACCGGACAACCTTGGGGATAGGCGAAAATAGGCAGAATATGCAGGTTTTCGTAGAAGGATCAGACCTCATTTATTGCGTGAAAGTATTTTATAATTGGAGATTAATTAACTTTGTTTTTCGTCATTTTATGCATATTTTAAACATTTTATTGTCTTATGATGACGGTAACCTTCTTGTCATTTGGAGTCCATTTTTATACTTGTGGTCACACTGTCCTTATGCAAGGTTTCGACACTGATGTGTAACTATGTAACGGTCTGTTACTTCTTCACGCAAAATTATATCTCCAGCAGAGATGTTGGTTGGTTCCTTAGTTTAGGGGCTGCGACAACGCGGTCATGTAACCCCGTGTACTTTGGGTGAGTGTAGAATCTGTCTGATAAACGATGTGAATTGTGATGGCTGTATTAGTCTGTAATTCAGGTAAGGAATGCAGACGGTCAATTTCAAGCAGTAGTTCCTAATGTTGCTACCAGATACTACCGTCAACGACACCTAGCTGTGAACTTGGCTACTAGATGCCACTGCAATCAGCAACTCGCAACGAACGTTGGATCCTCCCCTCCAAAGGAAAGCATACTGAGGGATATTTAGCGCTCTTAGAAAATCCGACGACTTTGGCCGGCTTTGAATCCGCGACCTTGGGCATGCTACCAGTTACGTCACCGAAGCCGCTTCACACTTAGTCAGATGGAAATCTGAATCTGATCTCGCGCATGTGCGTTGTCATGGCAACGTCTGATGGCTCATCCCTCATCAATTTAGTAGTGTTGCCATGGCAACCACTGATAGCTCTTGGCATTTTCTTATAATTCCGAAATCATTTTTCTCATCCCTTGGCGTAATGGTGGGTCATATCAAAAATTCTTTCAGACAAAAGTTTTACGTAATTATTAGGGGAATATTGTCCATTTTGTACGGTTTTGGTATTGTGCCTATTAAGAGAGATATGATTAATGCTTCCCGAAAAACCCACTTTTTCCCACCCCTTTGGTCAATGGTTGGTGCTATAAAAAACTCTTCAAACATAAATTTTTGAGCTTTTTCCGGCACATAGTATGAACTTTGAACGGATTCGATATTTCACATATTAAGAGAGTTATAGCAATATTTCATTTTTTCGAAAAAATTCCCCCATTTTCATCCACTTCGACCGATTTAGCCCAGTAACGAACTCGACCGAGATTTTATGGGTATACATATTCGATAAAAATTTCAAAGTGATTGGTGCAAAATTACGACAGTTATCGTGTCCACAAGAAACTGATATATATATATTGTACCCGTTCGTCCTGGGGATGCGATGACCCATCTGCTATTACATCGCATTCCTGGAGTTCCAGGACAGAGCGGAGTTAAATGAACCTCTAGTCAAATAAGGAATGTGTCAGAAATTCAGCTGAGTTATCGAAAAAGCAGTGGGTAACACGAGACAAAGTATCTCTAGGGTCGTTACGGGCTTAAGTTTAACTAGATGAAACCCGTCAAAACATGACGGACAATGGAAAACAAAATGACTGAAGAAGCTTCTTATTTAAGTTGCATTCTTTGTACGATTACTTTTTAGCACTATTGCAACTTTAAGGGCGTCAAAAGATAGCACACTCAGCATTGCAACATATTGCTGGTCATGACTGAAAACGTGATGAGGTAAACATCATCTTGCACAGTTTCCAGCCACTGTCCGGGTCTGTTTGGAACACAAGCCTCTCCAACGTCTTCTGTCTTCCCACCATCTCTCAGCCTCCACCCTTGTCCAGTCTTCTCCTCTCTTCTTCACGCTTTCTTCCACCCCCTTCAGCCACCTGTCTCTCGGTCTCCCTCTTGGTCTCTTTCCTTCCCACTTCGTCTCGTGTATCCTCCTGGGTATCCTCTTCTCCTCCATTCGTTTTACATGTCCATACCATCTAAGTCTAGATTTCTCTATACCATCCTGTAATGGTTCCTCCTTCATTAATTCTCTGGTCCTCTCATTTCTTATTCTGTCCCTCTTTGTAGCTCCAATACTGCTTCTCGAGAACCTCATCTCACTGGCCTGTATTTTGCTCTTCACCCTTCCTTTCATAACCCAGGCCTCCGAGGCATACGTTAGGATAGGGACATAGTACGTCCGATATATGATCTTTTTGCTGTTCTGAGGGACATCCTTGCTCCATAACATGCTTCTCACACTCCTCCGGAATGCTTCTGCCTGTCTCCCCCGCTCATTTATTTCTCTATAGTTTCTTCCATTCTCTTGCATCAGGCTTCCCAGATACTTGAAACTCTCCACTTCCTTCAGCTGTTCCCCACCAATTGTTATTCCTGAGGTGGTTCTTTCCTTCTTCCTTGTTGTGATCACCATGTCACTCTTATTTATGCTAAATTTCATCCCATATCCTTGTATTATTCCTTCCCACACGTCCGACTGTTCCTGTACCTCCTCCTCCTTGTTTCCCCAAATCATCAAATCATCTGCAAGCACCATTGCTTTCATCTTTCCTTCCCCAATTACTTGTGCCACTCGGGTCATTATGTCATCCATCACCACAATGAAAAGTAACGGTGACAGTGCACTTCCTTGTTTCAGGCCGTTTCTCTGTTCCAACCAGTCCGATCTCTCTCCTCCCACTCTCACACAGCTCACGCATCCCTTGTACATCTCCTTTATCCTCCTTATAATCCATTTTTCTATTCCTCTATCCTCCAGGGACTTCCATACTTTGTTTCTGCATACACTGTCATATGCTTTCTCAATGTTCAGGAAGGCCATCAGTAGATCTGTTCCATACTCATAGTGCTGTTCTTGTAACTGCCTTATAGCAAAAATCAAATCCACTGTGGACCTTCCTGCTCTGAAGCCAGATTGTTCTTCCCTCATCCCTCCTTCTATCCTTGTCCTAATTCTCCTTTTCAAAACTTTCTCAAACAACTTTGCACAATGACTCATCAGTGTTATTCCCCGATAGTTTCTGCATTCTGTTCTACTACATTTCTTGAAGATCGGGACAATTATTCCCTTATTCCAGCCCTCTGGGGTCTTCCTTTCCTTCCATGCTGTCTTCATCAGTCGGTACAACCATTGTATCCCCACCTATCCTGCTGCTCTCACCATCTCCACACTCAACTCATCCACACCCGGTGCCTTCCCTCCTTTCATCTTCCTCACGGCATCTTCCACTTCTTTCCATGTTAAGTCCTTTTCTGTTTGCAGTTCATCTACTGTACCTCTTCCCCGATTTCTTCCTCCTCGCCGTGGTTTCCATTTTGGTTCAGGAGTTCTTCAAAATATTCTTTCCACATTTTCTTCAGTTCTTCCCTATTTTCTACCTCTTGTCCCCTTTTGTTCACCATTCTAACATAATCCGTAGGATCCTTCCACCTCTTAATCTTTACCATCCCATACAGGACCTTTTTTGTACCTTCACTATCCTGCTGATCATGACTGAAAACCTGATGAGGTAAATAGCCCAATACGTTCAAGAGTTTCTCTTTGAGCTTGATTGATTGTGATAAAGTAGGCCGAGCGAATAGGACATTGTTGCCTATTAAAAGAAAATGTACTGTACCTGCAAGTGTTTTATCGGAAGGTGCTGAATCAAGTCGTAGGATTTGAGCTCTCTGCCTAATATTACTGCACCTATTATATCCGAATCCAAGCAATTTCTTACATATTTCTTACAATTAATATATTAATATATTAATATGAGTCCTTGGGAAACGTTCAGATTTCTAAGGAGCATAACTACGGCTCAAACGTTCGGAGTATGTGGAGGCGAATAACTTAATTCCAAGGAATTGAAAAATTCAATAATAGGGAAATGAAGTAGCTGGCTTTCATCTTCAGTATCCAATCTGTTAACGCTGATGTATGTGTTTGAACTACTGGATATAAGTTCAATGACTTTTAAATTAATATCATTACATTGTTGCAGCTTAGCAAATATTTTATATTCCAGCAGATCAGTTTTACCCTCACAACAGTAAAGACCAAAGTAACCACACATAGATTTTTCGCAAGAGAAATACAATGTAGAACAAAGTTTACATTTGATCGTCAAAGACCTTACAGTACACTGTACTGCATAATATCTGGAATTGTTTCTGAAATGGCCTATATATATTGGATTTCAAATGTGGCTTCGTATTATTCGATAACACTATAGTGTCCTGCAATAACGGAGCCGCTAAATATTAAATGGCAAATAATACTTCCATTGCCGAAATCAACTGCGTAGTTAGACTCAGTACTCTAATCAAATAATCATTAAACAATTGTCTTATACAATGAAGTTCAACATGACCGTCCAGAGACTGTCATACTCAAGTTGGTTGGTGAGGAGAATGCGATAAGACTGATCGCTTAAAATAAATTCCTTATAATTGTTCCTGCCAGCGAAATTTTTTGCAATAGCTTGAAAACGCAGCTCAGAATTACGTTCTTCATTTTGTTATAAACAGTACGAAACTGCTCTAAATAAGCAATTTCCATCACCTGTTATAGGTTATGGCAGTACATTTTGCAGGGGAACATAGAATCACTTCGCCAACTACTGGAATGACCATAGGCCTATACTCAATACTCACTTCGACAGTCACCCTAAAGGAGGCAGTTTTTGAATTCTATGTCCCGTGCATGTCAAAAATCGTATTAACACATGGAGGTCCACCTATTCTTGTCTATCGCCCCGGAGACCCGGGTTACATTTCCTGATCTGCCAAGAAATTTAATTCTGGTCTGAGGGAAAAAACGGGGCACATTCAGTCTCTTGAGGTATAACTAAGAAGAGGAAGGTTTAATTCCCACCTCGACAATCTTGGATGTGGTTTTCCGTGGTTTCCCACTTCCACTTAAGGCAAATACCGGGATGGTTCCTAACTTAAGGCCTTGGCCGTCTCCTTGCCATTTACCACCTTAATTACAAATACACACAGTAATGCAGCCATCACAATAACACAGGTTATCAGAGAAAATTTCACACATACACACCCAAGTACACGGGGCTGAGTGACCACGATGTCGGAGCCCTTCAAACGAATTATATTTGCCAAGTGTCTCTCATGGCGAAAGCAATTGTGGACACGCGCGAGTGCCAGGAAAACTACTTTTTTCTTTAATAATTTAAGAGTATATCGACGATGCATAATTATAACCTTTAGTCTAGGACGCTAATAACTTGACCAGCGAAGCATTGGGAAGAAATTGCAATATTAAGGTACATAAACAACCTAGCCTACACATTCAACTGTCGGTTAATGTTCCTCAACATTTCCCTTCTTAAATATTCCCCTCTTTTATAATTTTCCATCACGTGAAAACGTGCCATGTCTTGTGTTTTAAACACGTTTTAAATATATCGATGCAATGGTGTTGCCATCTGCTGTCAGCTACTGGAACTATATAGGCGATGTACTGCCATCTGTTGTCAGTTGTAGGAACTGATTGCAGATATTTAAAAGGCGTACTGCGGACAACAGTTTGCTCTTTTGATCACATGCTGCAATGCAATGGTAAAACGGAAATAAAACGTATTTAGAGGGAATGTAGAAATATGTATCTTTAACAGACATAAAACCTTACTAATACTCCTTGATTAAACAATATTTCAGTGGTAAAAAAAAAAACACTGGCGAGGGCTGGGATCGAACCGGTGCTTCTTGGAACCACAGTTAGTCGTCTTAACCACATAACTACTGTCGCACTCATGATCAGTAGCAGACGCAGCCATTCATTATCTTCAAAAGTCGCTGTCTGAAGGAAATAATCCATTTCATTATCCAAATAAATCAATGTTGCACATTCGTATACGTTCATACCGTTATTATATTTTATTGTTAGAACTTGGTTAATGTATGTTTTCAATTACATGGAAGCTTATTAAATAACTTACATTTTAATGGACTTCTCACCGCCATTTTATCATGACCCCAGGCGGATTGTGCGCATGCGTGAGGGGAAAGAATTCTGCTCTTTTCTATATTAATTTAAAAATATACCGTAATATATTTGTTTATTTTAGAGACACTCTGCACATCTAGAGGCCAAGAGCTTTCGTTAGAGTGCTCTACGAAGTAAATCGGTTCTGTCGTTCTCTCAATCTCGTGGTAACAAAAATCACCTTACTGTTTTAAATATATAGATAGAAAAATGCAAATATAAATGGGCGCCATCAACTGAACTCCTAGCAAACCACATCCTTTCCGGATAAGCCTTAATCAAGACAAGGAAAGAAAAAGGAAAATCACACCATCATCAGATCACAACTAAGATAAAAACAAATTTATTTCACTTTGATAGTCAGGCAGACATTTTAAATATTCATCCTACCTGAGAGCATGGTCAAATGCCAACGTTAAATTGTCATTGTCCAAAAATCGAACCATCTCTTTTCTAATCAAAAATATTTCATCCACATAAAACGTGAAAAATCTCTAAAGTTCTCTTGGGTTCTCAGGATCACTGTAGCACTATGTCTTTCGTCACTGACATTTGTGAAACCTGAGACCTAATTTCTCTTTAACTTAACATCATGAATGTGGATTTCAAAAAATTATTAATCTGTCTAAACATACACATTATAATCACATATTTTAAATATCACGTAATTTATGGCTTGCATGGCATAATTTAAATGTTGAACACGTTAGAAAAATGCTCCTAAACATCGAATAATTAATTTACATCATTTACATTGTCATTAATAATTGCTTGTTCGTGAATTACAGAAAATCCACTGCTCATTGGTTGTGATCATCATCATCATCATCATCATAAAAGTTAAATATTTCTCTCATTAATTCTTATTTCAAAATTCAACATATTCCTGTCAGAATCATTAACTCATCACCATTAAATCATTTAAATGAAAATTATTATCATCACTTCATTATACTTGCTAATTATTCACACACTCTTATTTTATCATCTACTTCAGATTAAATCATCTTAAATCATCAATATAAATTGTTTAATTCATCAACTCAAGTTGTAATTCCTTTAAATCATCTCTCAATTAAATTTATTTAAATTCCATATAAATTCATTAATCATCAGCTTCTTTAGTTAATTATCACCTTCTAATTCAGATATTCATCATCTATCCAATCATCTATTAATTTATTTAAATCAGTTTATTTATCCAATCTTTAATTCATCCATTTATTTAATTCATTGATTTATTCCAAAATTTAATTTATCAATTTATTTAAATTTTATTCTTCAGGTTATTTAGATTTTTATTATTTCATCTAGTCATTCTGATTTTTATTTCATTAGGTCAGATCATTAATATGCTTAGTTTTCAGATTATTATTTCATTAATTATTATTATCAGAAAATCTTGTATTATCAACTTTATTTATTTGTTTAATTTCCTAACAAATTGTTTAATATGGGTTATAGAACGTTGTCTTACAGTTTTATCACTTCCAAGTTATATTTCGTATTTAATTATCATGCCAAAAAATATTATTGCCTTCACGACATCACGTTGGATCTGACTATCTACAACTACATTATATATCCGCACTTCTTCAAATATCACATTTGAATACCACAATTATTCCACAAAACTCCATAAATATTCAGCACATACAGCATGAATCTCAACAAATACGCTAGACTGGGTTCGACAACCTCATGTCTGCCTCAAAATACATTAGCAACATTGCAACTATCACTTGGCAACTTCCACAAAATGCCTATCACAAACTTCGCTTAACCATATTGCATGATCTACAAAAAATATATAACTGGCTTCAAATTATCAACGCACACAATCTCCAATAACTGTAATTAATCTGATCACATCTAGACAACTTCTTAAACAATTGGAAAAAATATTACCTTAGTAATTCAAGATCTGCTTTCAAATAGCATAGATTCTCTTACAATTCTCATAATTCACATCACAGAAAAACACCAATGTGCTATAATCTCTCATATCAAAATCTGCAACACTAATCTGCCTTAAAATAAATCTGACCATTAATGATTCATCTTACAAGATTCAATTACTTTAAATCCTTCTCAAAGGTATCAAACACAATTATAAAAATCATCAAAAGCATCAGCTGTAACAGCTGTTAAACTGAAAGTACTCTCAAAAGAGTATAGCAACAAAATATTGGATTGGCAAACAAGAATTACAAATGTAACCCTGCTGACATTTATCTGTACTTTATTTAACAAAATTTCGACTGATATGTGACTAGTAGTTCCTTGTTTGATCCTCTTACAATCTCAAGTACACTCGGATGATAAAAATGAGTCCCTCAATGGCAAGTAAGATGAGTAACCACCGTACAATCGTATAAATACGAAAGACCTTGCCCCGTCGACTAACATGATAGTGCCCTGAACGATGGGTAAGATGAGTAACCACCATACAATCGTATAAATACGAAAGACCCCATCTCGAAGACTAAATGAGTGAATGTACCAGATCGGAATCAACAAGTCTCTAGTTGTCATATAAAAGCGATATTCATTCACTAAAGTGAATAACATCTTAATATCTCCAAACAATCCAATGGAAAAAAATCCCTACTGATGAATAATACACACTCGCTAGTATGCAATGAACTGACGAAGTAATTTTAGATAATCAATTGCAGATCACGAGTTCGAAATACTCGTCACACAAAAAAAACTATTCATGAAAACTATCTTTACTGGAAAAAGTGTCTAAAAGACCAAACATCTGCTTAATAAAGCCAACCAATGGTGAGAATTTCGTATAATGATGCCTGCCATATCATATGGTCACGCCATATTCTAGCAAAATTCGAAGCATATAAAGTCAAACCATGTCTAAACAATCGTATCACTCCTATTAGAAAAATATACATGTGTGCCCAGTATTCATGAAATAATATCAGGAAGTTATAACTCTTACAGTACCTTCTCATAATCAGCTGTTATTAAATTTCAAAGATCGTCGATTTTCCTTATGTAATGAATTTCTCGAAAGATCGGCGTGAATATCATTCCACCTACGCAATGACGATTGCCTTCAAAATCCCAAGTGAATCAGCTGGTTGACCTCCTCCTCGTCAGGAATAGAATCCATCGCTCTGTGGTGCCATCGCGTCTCTGTCTGCGTTTACTCCGACATGATGAACTGCTGGTTATCCATAGCGGATATTGTCCAAATCCTCACGAAAAAGTTCATAGAAACAGCGGACCCCCTATTCCTCTTGTACGTTACGCCACTGTTCCATACAATGTTCTGTTTGAGTGTTGAAAGTTCAATCTCCAATAACTGCTAAGTCTCACTTTCATAAAATAAAATTTTATATGAGAGTGTCTAAGTTTATGAAACACCCTGTAGCTGTGTTCGTACTCGGTAATTT
Source organism: Meconema thalassinum (assembly GCA_946902985.2). Lineage (NCBI taxonomy): Eukaryota > Metazoa > Arthropoda > Insecta > Orthoptera > Tettigoniidae > Meconema > Meconema thalassinum. Next base: position 158,175,950 of record OX336399.1, on the reverse strand, counting down.
ATAACACTTCATAAGAAAGAATTGCATTAATGCACGAGCCAATGTTCATAAGTGCATATGCCTGAAACATTTCATTTGCCTAAACTCGTTAATGTTACTTGGAATGCGTTATGAAATGCATAGTCGTAATGTCATTGAAAAGCTATGTTCATTCGAAGTTCACAGTTGCAGTGTCTCGTAACTATCTGCCTGTACAATTCAAATGCTGAATAAACGTTCCAACTCAATGTTGTAATGAAGTTCAGCTTCTGTCATAATGCTTGCGTATAAAATTGGAAATAACCCGCTCGCCCCTACTACAATGCTCTGGAACAATCTCCGCCTAAAGCTGGCCTCGCCATGTCGCTCTGCTATGCTGTTCTGCGTTACCAAAATGCAGCTTGAAATAAGTTCTCCAACTCGTTTTACAGTGCTGTTCTAAACCCCGGCCTTCTCATGCCTGCTTGGCCTGTACAGCTGGTTCTGTAACCGGTCTTCACGCTGCCTACTGCGGGTGTCCGCCCGGCTCATTGACCTACTTTTCGTTCGCTGCTTAGTGAAGTTAAAACTGTCGCTTTCACTTTCCGTGACAAAAGCTGCTCGCTGCGCTACCTTTACCATACGCTCGGCATATGTCCTACTCGGCTCGCTGTCTGAATTCGACTGCCGTGCTAACTGTACTTGACTCATCTGCTTACAGAGCTCGACTGACTGTCTCTGGACTGCATTGACCTGAACCTCCCTGGCGCAGTCACGTGACGTTCTCCCCACCTCTGTGGTCTTGCGTCACAAATATAATCTCGAACCCCGATCATCTCGGCTATTAAGTTATAAAATAACTTAAGGGTTATCTGACTTCCTTCAAATTATTACCATATATAATGCTTGTTATATCTCCTCTTCTGAGATGTTTAAATACCATGTTCCATACAGATCTTAATAAAGCTTCATAATTCCATCCATAATTCCATCCGCTTGACTGCTGTCAGAGCCTTCTTAATCCTAGACCTTCTACGTCATCCTGACATTCCTCTTGACTCGATCTGAGCGCTATCTTCTCTTAACTCTTCCCATAATCTCAACTACGGCTCAATGTCTGCTGGCGTAGCCGATAGCCTCAACTAGGAATCGGGTACATCTCTCCCGTACATCTCCCCTTTTTTTTAAATCAGGATTGAGAAAAAAAATACACTCTCAGGCATTCTATATATAACATATGTACACGATAGCTCTATAATCCACTTATTCAGCATGATGGTACTTTCTGAATCTCAACAATGATGATTGACTTCCAATGATTAGCATCTTGATTCTGTATTACTTTGACGTCTATTTCTTCCTTCACTACTCGTGCTTGCTCGATTGACATCTCTGACTGTCTCCTCGGGTGGTGTACTAGGCTGTCTACTTTCTTGCCTCGATCTCTCATATTCACGATTATCTCGTCTTTCATTTGGCTCATTTCTTCGGCCATCCTGCCTGTCGTTCCGATTATACTGTTGACCTTGGCTCCAGTTGTTTCTACCACGATATATATTGTTGTATCGATTCCTATCTTGATATCTGGAATTCTGATTATAATTTCTGTATCGGCTGTCTCTTGCTTCCTGATCGTATGGTCTCTCATATGGTCCTCTATATCGATCATTTCCACGAACGTTACGGATGTTTCCTCGATTTCCTTCGTTCCTTCTGTTTTCCCAGGAATCTCTTCTGTCCGTCTGAGCTGCGTTATCAACGACTACCGCATTCACCTCTTGCGTGTTTCGATTGTCGTTCCTTGCATTTCTAGGCGTAACTTGAGCGCTTGTATAGTCTAATCGCCGTAAAATGTCGTCATAGTGCTCAAGTGTGTTTGCTCCCGACGCTATGAGTGATCGCTGTACCTCAATCGGTAACTGTCTCGCTATAGCTTGCAAAAGCTCTTCTTCTGGCAATGGAGGAATCAGAAACTGTAATTTAGCCAATTGTGAAGTAAAATAATTGGCATAATGCGTCGGATGTGACGTAGAATAACGCTTCGAGTACATTTCTGCTCTTACGTTCAGCTGATCCTCTGCACTCCAAAATCTCCTTAAGAATGCTATTGCAAATTGCTCTATATTCGCAAAATTGCTTCTGAATGCTCTAAACCAAGTTAACGCAGACCGGTCTAAGGCGCGTTCGACTATCCTTAGTTCTCTCTCCTTGGCTACTCTATGTTCCGCCATGTAGTCGCGAATATCTCGCAGAAATTCGACTGGTGTGACTCCTGTATTTCCAGAAATCTTCCTCGGCTTGTCATCCAGATTTCTGATAATGGTAACTGGACCTGAGTATCGTTCACTTGTACCCAACGTACTCCTATTCGAACTCGGATTATCCTGAGGGGTTGAACTTGCCCTTTCGAATGTCACATTCGGTTGCGTTTGACGGTCTTCTCCCATGCTAACTTCTTGATTACTCATACTGCGGTCTATCGCTGTCTGATTTATCGATATTTCCCCTGACGTAATATTTTGACTTGATAAACTATTAATCATAGATTCTAGTTTAGTTATCCTATCTTCTGCCAATTTCTCTACGGTCTTGACCTGAGTCTTCAACTCATCCAACGACGTAACATTCTGCGTTTTGTTACTCTCTTCTAACTCGTTTTTCAACTTGTCTATCTTGTCTTCGCATGTATTCTTTACTGACGCGACTTGTTCCTTTAACAGATCAACATCTGTCCTAAATAGAGTTGAATCTATCTTCATCGCTTCCTTGTTCTCCGTAAATCTCGCTTCTAAGTTCGCCATACCTGCGATTACTTTCTCATCTAATCCTGCACGTTTTTCTTTTGCTTCGGCATCGACCTCACTATACCGTTCTTCCACGATTGCACCGACTCTATTTTTGAATAAAGCTAAGTTTTCATTAACCTTTTGCTCTATATCATCATCCATTTTCCTAATATCTTTCTGCAATTGATTCTCTAATGATTTTAAATTAGAATTAACGTCTCCTCAGACTTCCTCTTTAATGGTCCCAATTACTGACTTTAAATCTTTGATCTCATTACCTAGATTCATCTCTAGACCTTTGATTTTAGTTTCGAAAGATACTTCGGTAGACCACTCTTGAATTTTGCCTACATCTGCCACTAAACCATCGATGTCGAATCTCAACTTCGATACATCCGATTTAATGTCTTTCTGTATAGACATAACGTCTGTTCTTAAAGTAAGAATGTTTTCTTCTCCTCTACTTTCTAATTCAATAATATTCTTTCTTAATATTTGAACATTTTCCTCTCCTTTCATATTTACTGCAATTATATCTAATTGTAAAGTCTTAAGCATCTCATTATTCTTTAAAGTTAATCTATTCTCTAATCTAGTTAACTTGTTTTCCAATTCAGTGTTAGTTTCTTCACTACGAGCTTGTAATTTCTCTTCCAATGATTTAAAATTATCCTCACTATTTGACTGTAATCTTTCTTCTAATGATTTAAAACTATCCTTCAAGTTAGCTTCATTAGCTTCCAAATGACTTTCGGTACTAGTCTGTAATCTAGTCTCTAATGACTTTAAATTATCTTCACTATTTGACTGTAATAATTTTAAATTTTCTTCATTACTAGTCTGTAATCTAGTCTCTAATGACTTTAAACTGTCGTTCAGATTGCCTTCGTTACTAGCCTGTAATGCTTGCACATTTTCTTTACATCTAGCTTCTAACCTAGCTTCTGAACTATTTATCTGTTCTTTAACTTCCGTTTCCATTTTAGAAATAGTTTCTGCAATACCAGACATACCACTCTGCAACTCTCCTAACACCTTAGCTAAATCTTCCGGAAACATAATTATATTTTCAATAGACGTTTTATTCAGAGACGTTAGACAACAACACATCACAATGTCTCAATTCCTGCATTCACTTGGGTATAGGAAAAATGACTTATAACTAACATGATATAATACTAATACGATTAACATGAACACTGGAATGGGCACACAAGTATATTGTCTGACTAAGTTTAATAAATTTTATAACACAATTAAATGAAATTTGAGATCAATCTCTCAGTAATCTAAATCTGATGTGATTCCATAGAATAAACAAAATCGAAGCCCCACAGGTGGGTAAAGCCAATTCTCCCTCTCTCTCTGTACCCGTTCCTCCTGGGGATGCGATGACCCATCTGCTATTACATCGCATTCCTGGAGTTCCAGGACAGAGCGGAGTTAAATGAACCTCTAGTCAAATAAGGAATGTGTCGGAAATTCAGCTGAGTTATCGAAAAAGCAGTGGGTAACACGAGACAAAGTATCTCTAGGGTCGTTACGGGCTTACGTTTAATAGAAAAATGCAAATATAAATGGGCGCCATCAACTGAACTCCTAGCAAACCACATCCTTTCCGGTTAAGCCTTAATCAAGACAAGGAAAGAAAAAGGAAAATCACACCATTATCAGATCACAACTAAGATAAAAACAAATTTATTTCACTTTGATAGTCAGACAGACATTTTAAATATTCATCCTACCTGAGAGCATGGTCGAATGCCAACGTTAAATTGCCATTGTCCAAAAATCGAACCATCTCTTTTCTAATCAAAAATATTTCATCCACATAAAACGTGAAAAATCTCTTAAGTTCTCTTGGGTTCTCAGGATCACTGTAGCACTATGTCTTTCGTCACTGACATTTGTGAAACCTGAGACCTAATTTCTCTTTAACTTAACATCATGAATGTGGATTTGAAAAAATTATTAATCTGTCTAAACATACACATTATAATCACATATTTTAAATATCACGTAATTTATGGCTTGCATGGCATAATTTAAATGTTGAACACGTTAGAAAAATGCTCCTAAACATCGAATAATTAATTTACATAATTTACATTGTCATTAATAATTGCTTGTTCGTGAATTACAGAAAATCCACTGCTCATTGGTTGTGATCATCATCATCATCATCATAAAAGTTAAATATTTCTCTCATTAATTCTTATTTCAAAATTCAACATATTCCTGTCAGAATCATTAACTCATCACCATTAAATCATTTAAATGAAAATTATTATCATCACTTCATTATACTTTCTAATTATTCACACACTCTTATTTTATCATCTACTTCAGATTAACTCATCTTAAATCATCAATATAAATTGTTTAATTCATCAACTCAAGTTGCAATTCCTTTAAATCATCTCTCAATTAAATTTATTTAAATTCCATATAAATTCATTAATCATCAGCTTCTTTAGTTAATTATCACCTTCTAATTCAGATATTCATCATCTATCCAATCATCTATTAATTTATTTAAATCAGTTTATTTATCCAATCTTTAATTCATCCATTTATTTAATTCATTGATTTATTCCAAAATTTAATTTATCAATTTATTTAAATTTTATTCTTCTGGTTATTTAGATTTTTATTATTTCATCTAGTCATTCTGATTTTTATTTCATTAGGTCAGATCATTAATATGCTTAGTTTTCAGATTATTATTTCATTAATTATTATTATCAGAAAATCTTGTATTATCAACTTTATTTATTTGTTTAATTTCCTAACAAATTGTTTAATATGGGTTATAGAACGTTGTCTTACAGTTTTATCACTTCCAAGTTATATTTCGTATTTAATTATCATGCCAAAAAATATTATTGCCTTCACGACATCACGTTGGATCTGACTATCTACAACTACATTATATATCCGCACTTCTTCAAATATCACATTTGAATACCACAATTATTCCACAAAACTCCATAAATATTCAGCACATACAGCATGAATCTCAACAAATACGCTAGACTGGGTTCGACAACCTCATGTCTGCCTCAAAATACATTAGCAACATTGCAACTATCACTTGGCAACTTCCACAAAATGCCTATCACAAACTTCGCTTAACCATGTTGCATGATCTACAAAAAATATATAACTGGCTTCAAATTATCAACGCACACAATCTCCAATAACTGTAATTAATCTGATCATATCTAGACAACTTCTTAAACAATTGGAAAAAATATTACCTTAGTAATTCAAGATCTGCTTTCAAATAGCATAGATTCTCTTACAATTCTCATAATTCACATCACAGAAAAACACCAATGTGCTATAATCTCTCATATCAAAATCTGCAACACTAATCTGCCTTAAAATAAATCTGACCATTAATGATTCATCTTACAAGATTCAATTACTTTAAATCCTTCTCAAAGGTATCAAACACAATTATAAAAATCATCAAAAGCATCAGCTGTAACAGCTGTTAAACTGAAAGTACTCTCAAAAGAGTATAGCAACAAAATATTGGATTGGCAAACAAGAATTACAAATGTAACCCTGCTGACATTTATCTGTACTTTATTTAACAAAATTTCGACTGATATGTGACTAGTAGTTCCTTGTTTGATCCTCTTACAATCTCAAGTACACTCGGATGATAAAAATGAGTCCCTCAATGGCAAGTAAGATGAGTAACCACCGTACAATCGTATAAATACGAAAGACCTTGCCCCGTCGACTAACATGATAGTGCCCTGAACGATGGGTAAGATGAGTAACCACCATACAATCGTATAAATACGAAAGACCCCATCTCGAAGACTAAATGAGTGAATGTACCAGATCGGAATCAACAAGTCTCTAGTTGTCATATAAAAGCGATATTCATTCACTAAAGTGAATAACATCTTAATATCTCCAAACAATCCAATGGAAAAAAATCCCTACTGATGAATAATACACACTCGCTAGTATGCAATGAACTGACGAAGTAATTTTAGATAATCAATTGCAGATCACGAGTTCGAAATACTCGTCACACAAAAAAAACTATTCATGAAAACTATCTTTACTGGAAAAAGTGTCTAAAAGACCAAACATCTGCTTAATAAAGCCAACCAATGGTGAGAATTTCGTATAATGATGCCTGCCATATCATATGGTCACGCCATATTCTAGCAAAATTCGAAGCATATAAAGTCAAACCATGTCTAAACAATCGTATCACTCCTATTAGAAAAATATACATGTGTGCCCAGTATTCATGAAATAATATCAGGAAGTTATAACTCTTACAGTACCTTCTCATAATCAGCTGTTATTAAATTTCAAAGATCGTCGATTTTCCTTATGTAATGAATTTCTCGAAAGATCGGCGTGAATATCATTCCACCTACGCAATGACGATTGCCTTCAAAATCCCAAGTGAATCAGCTGGTGGACCTCCTCCTCGTCAGGAATCGAATCCATCGCTCTGTGGTGCCATCGCGTCTCTGTCTGCGTTTACTCCGACATGATGAACTGCTGGTTATCCATAGCGGATATTGTCCAAATCCTCACGAAAAAGTTCATAGAAACAGCGGACCCCCTATTCCTCTTGTACGTTACGCCACTGTTCCATACAATGTTCGGTTTGAGTGTTGAAAGTTCAATCTCCAATAACTGCTAAGTCTCACTTTCATAAAATAAAATTTTATATGAGAGTGTCTAAGTTTATGAAACACCCTGTAGCTGTGTTCGTACTCGGTAATTTATAACACTTCATAAGAAAGAATTGCATTAATGCACGAGCCAATGTTCATAAGTGCATATGCCTGAAACATTTCATTTGCCTAAACTCGTTAATGTTACTTGGAATGCGTTATGAAATGCATAGTCGTAATGTCATTGAAAAGCTATGTTCATTCGAAGTTCACAGTTGCAGTGTCTCGTAACTATCTGCCTGTACAATTCAAATGCTGAATAAACGTTCCAACTCAATGTTGTAATGAAGTTCAGCTTCTGTCATAATGCTTGCGTATAAAATTGGAAATAACCCGCTCGCCCCTACTACAATGCTCTGGAACAATCTCCGCCTAAAGCTGGCCTCGCCATGTCGCTCTGCTATGCTGTTCTGCGTTACCAAAATGCAGCTTGAAATAAGTTCTCCAACTCGTTTTACAGTGCTGTTCTAAACCCCGGCCTTCTCATGCCTGCTTGGCCTGTACAGCTGGTTCTGTAACCGGTCTTCACGCTGCCTACTGCGGGTGTCCGCCCGGCTCATTGACCTACTTTTCGTTCGCTGCTTAGTGAAGTTAAAACTGTCGCTTTCACTTTCCGTGACAAAAGCTGCTCGCTGCGCTACCTTTACCATACGCTCGGCATATGTCCTACTCGGCTCGCTGTCTGAATTCGACTGCCGTGCTAACTGTACTTGACTCATCTGCTTACAGAGCTCGACTGACTGTCTCTGGACTGCATTGACCTGAACCTCCCTGGCGCAGTCACGTGACGTTCTCCCCACCTCTGTGGTCTTGCGTCACAAATATAATCTCGAACCCCGATCATCTCGGCTATTAAGTTATAAAATAACTTAAGGGTTATCTGACTTCCTTCAAATTATTACCATATATAATGCTTGTTATATCTCCTCTTCTGAGATGTTTAAATACCATGTTCCATACAGATCTTAATAAAGCTTCATAATTCCATCCATAATTCCATCCGCTTGACTGCTGTCAGAGCCTTCTTAATCCTAGACCTTCTACGTCATCCTGACATTCCTCTTGACTCGATCTGAGCGCTATCTTCTCTTAACTCTTCCCATAATCTCAACTACGGCTCAATGTCTGCTGGCGTAGCCGATAGCCTCAACTAGGTATCGGGTACAATATATATATATAAACATACATAAACATACATAAATTATATATAAACTTTTGAACTGATGGTGGTTTTGGGGTCTGGGGGATGTGAAACGAGAAGATATGTCGAAATTTTCCGGAAGTCGAAACATGGGACCCATTGCAATAGTTAGCTTTCTAATGAAATCTACCTAAAGGGAGACTTGACCGACATCAACAACTATCGAGGAATCTCGTTAGTACCTGTGACATACAAGATCTTTTCTAAGGCCTTATTAAACAGAGCTGAACCACAGCTAGACCCTCGACTAGGAGAATACCAGGCAGGATTTAGAAAAGGACGCTCTTGTACGGAACAGATACTGAACTTGAAATCAGTGCTACGGCAAGCAAAAATGGCTAGTAAGAAATATGTCATTATTTTTGTTGATTTTAAGAAGGCGTATGATTCGGTTGACAGGCCTACTCTCATGAAGATCCTGCAAGAACTAGGACTAGACGAGAAGACACATAACCTTATCCAACAGACTTTAAAAAACACCATGTCACGAGTGAAGTTCAGAGGAACCCTCTCTGAAAGTTTTGAAATTAAGAGTCAGGAGTAAGACAGGGAGACGGTCTCTCACCTCTCCTATTTAACTGTGCCCTGGAAAAGGTGATAAGGGATTGGCGAAAGGAGCTAACTAGTCAGGGGGTACCAAGTGGTATCACTTTGGGACACAAGTGCAATGGGCTCAGTGTTGATTGCCTGGCATTTGCCGACGACCTGGCACTTCTATCTCATTCAATGAAAACGTCTGTGAAACAACTTAATGTTCTCATTCAACAAGCAGCTAAGGTAGGACTATATGTGTCACTTGAAAAAACACAGTACATCACAAACATCAGTGAATCTCCTTGTACACTGCATTTGGACCAGGGAGAGATCAAGAAAACTGACAGATATAAGTACCGAGGAGAATGGCTTGAACCGAATCTCTCGGAAGTAAGGGCATTATCAACTCGAGTTAACAAGTTAGAAATGGCTTATCAACTAACCAAGAACACATATAATAAGAAGTGTCTCTCCCGAAAGACTAAAATGAGACACTACCAGACAGTTATACGTCCTGAAGCCTTATATGCATCAGAATGTCTAGTATTCAACCGGAAGGGACTCACGGACAAACTCGAAGTACAGGAGAGAAAGATAATGAGGAATATATTGGGACCTGTTAAGGAAGGTAATGAATACAGAAGGCGGCCTAATCAAGAGCTCTACACGTACTGTGAAAGAATCACGGATGTTGTTAGAAAACGACGTCTAGCATTTTATGGACACGTCTACAGGATGCATCCTACCAGGTTGACCAATCAGCTCCTCGGTTACTGGCAAAAGCGGAAGACCAGGTCACCATGGTTGTGGGAAGTGAGCAAAGATCTGCAAGAACTTGGAGGGACGGAAAGAGTCTTAAAAAACCGGACATCTCTCAGGAAGGTGCTTCAGCAATTGAGGTTCCAGGACAAACCGCCAAGAAAGAAAACAGGTGCCCTCTGGACCCAGGAGAGGAGGGAACAACACAGCCAGAGGATGCGTAACTACTGGGCAAACATCAAAGCCCACTCCAAATGTAACAGTTGAACGTCGTGGTCCATAGATGGCCTATTCGAAACAAGAAGAAGAAGAAGGTAGCTACGTGTCAGGGTGTCAGTAATGCGAGATGGCGGTGACAGGAGAGGAGTGTGCTTATTGTGTTCTTGAATTTCACTCAACTAAGCCGGTAAGCACTGTTCAAAGACATTTACACACACGATTTCACAAGAAACCTCCAAATAAAAACATTGTATGTACATGGCATACGAAATTTGTAACCACAGGATGTCTGTGTAAGAAAAAATCACCGGTCGCCCGTCTGCCTCCAATGAAACTGTTTAGCTCTCCCACAACCTGTGATAATGGAAAATATTTGAATGTACGTCTTTCATCTCTGCGTATTGCCGCTGGGTCAAGTAGGCCTATATAGAATAGCAGGTAGGCTTACTCGCAGTAACAAGTGAAACTTAACACAATTTTGTGAAATAAGGCAAACCTTGAGACTAAATCCTGAAGGATTAAAGAAAAGGGAAATGGCTTGGATAATTTGTTGGTTATTGGGGATGTATAAAAACAAGGCACTGAAAGAAGTAGGAAAAGTAGACCTTTGCCTATGATGTGGGGAAGTTATGGGTGCAGCGCATCTGCTCAGAGAATATCCTGAAATTAATATGATCAATGTTTGTAGGTGATGGAGAGAGAAGCAGATTAGAAAAAAATATCCCACATTAATAAAATTTCTAGGTGGGGATAGAAGCAGGCCAGGTAAATTAGCGACAATATTTAATGTTATAATGGGAATATGGGATAGGGAATCGACAGAGAAACAAAGCAGTGATAGGTCACATGTACAATTAGTTGAAGTCTAGGATAGTCCTCTCTGTACCAAACAAAACAAGGTATAACACTCATAATAGCTATCGTTTATGGTTTCTCTTCCATAATCCTACGTAATACCAGTATCAACATATTGTTTCTAAAGGTTCATACTTAGTTCATATTTAATTGCAATTAATTTGAATGTTTTTAATTTCTTTTCTTTAAGTCTTGTATTGTTCAGGCTTCTTTTTTATTTTATTTTTACTATCTCAGCATGTTTTTAAAAGGCTAGGCTATTACGAAATGGCAACAGAGAATATTTAAATCTATGGCACGTGGAATTCAATACGTTAGCTAATAAAATGAATAGGTATTAACATATCAAAGGGAGGAAGCTGGCAAATTGCTTAGTAGGAGGTGCCCACCTGGAGGACACATTTCGCATTTTCAGGTCTTCACGCAGCATTGTGTGCACAGATCCCTCGAAAATGCCTACTTTGTAGGCCATGTGTCCCACAGTCCTTCGGCGATCCTCCGAAACAACTTTCTCCCTTCGCTCGATCATGTCGTTAGACCGGCTGGTGCGAGGCCGAGATTGTCTTGGATAGTTGTCACATGACGTTCTGCCTTCTTTGAATTGTCGCACCCAGGAACGCACATTGGACATATCCATGACACCATCACCACAAGTCTCATTGAACTGGCGATGAATTTGAATCGGTGTCACGTGACGCAAATGGAGAAAATGAATGATTACACGCTGTTCTTATCATGAAAACGTCGCCACTTTAAATATCCAAAACAGTCCTAACTCTCACCGTTGCCGCTGGCGTTCTGAGTGCTGTACAATAATGCTATCTCTGTTACGCATTCACAACGTGTGCTTGAGTATTTTAAAACAATCCGCATGTCTCTATCTGTTTCCAGTCCCGAGAAAAAAACGGAGATGTTATAACTTAAATGCACCTCGTAATAGTATGTAGGTTATACACATTATTACTTGATACCCACCCCAGCTTTGCACGGGAGCATTTTACGGAAAAACGCTTTTCTTTTTAGAGTCCGATGTACTACGACCTGTATTTGGTTTCCTTCTCGGCATGGTGGATTATAAAACGTTATATTACAGTAAGAAACAATTTTTAACAAATTCATAAATCAAGAGGCAGATGACCATGCTGTTCCACCCCTCAAAACAACAATAACCAACTAACTTAAATCATTTACAGAGGCAATATATCTACTCTCATCGGAAGTTTTCACGTGAATGTTTTCCCTATCCTTGGCCGGCCGATTCTGGTAAAGGCTCACTGGCTAGCTGACTGGCTCATACGTTCGCTAGCTAACTCGCAAATTTTTATAACAAAACTTTCTTCGGCTTTTCCCAAGTAATTGGGGTCGCCGGAGCCTACCAGGCTCATTTTGGATTTGGCCGGACATTTAAGGCCGAATGCCCTTCCTGACGCCACGTGATTTTTCGGGTGAAAATTTCATCCCGCTGTCACCAGGATTCGAACACAGGCCGTCCGGGTGAATGACGAGCAGCTAAGCCACTGCACAAATTAGGCAAATTTTTATAACTGACACTGGATATTACGCTACGTGGGCTAAACTGTTATAGATACGAGAGGTGATCAGAAACTAAGATTGCAAAGCCGATATTCCTGGAGTTTCGTCAGTTATGGAGAAATTAGTAGTGTGGGGTAATTCTAATACATAAGGTTGGTAATTGTGCAGAGTTTCAGCCACCTGCCACCCATAGCGCTAGTTGTAGGTAAACAACTAATGGCGGCTCGTTTGGAAAACTCATCTCGCGAAGAGATCCGCTCAGCTATTTGATTTCTGTGGGCAAAACATGAAACCGCGGCCAGGATTTCTCACCGAGGGCGTCATCTTCCTTCATGACAACGCGCGACCTCATACAGCCCAGAAGACCACTTGTTGAAGCGGTTTCGCTGGGACATCATTGACCTTCCTCCCTACAGTCAAAACATCTCTTCAAGCCACTTTCACCTGTTTAATCTCTTGAAGAAGCACGTAGAAGGTCAACAATTTGCTTCAGACGAGGAGGTGAAACACTTCGCGACAACGTGGCTGAACGCGCAAGGTCAGGGTTCTTACCATGAGGGAATATTCAAACTCAACCCACAAAGCGACACGTGCCTAAACCGATATCGAGACTATAACCTAATGTATGTACTATCAGTTGGCTGTATTGGTTGTATGGAATAAAATGTACACGTTTCACTGCAGGCTTTGTAACCTTAGCTTCTGAACACCCCTCGTATAGCCTACCAAATGCATTATCAATACAGGATGAAATATTCCACAAAAACGTCCACGACAGCATAATTATGTTATAATCGTTATTTTCATCGATTTAGTTTAGCATACAAATAGAAAAGTCTAATCTCTTAATCTTGTCTGCCGGTTTAATGTGGTGTAACAGTTGAATTTTGTAAGCAGTTAAACGCAGTCTTTTATGAACTACCTTATGAACTGTTGATCTTGGTAACCCCAACTCCAGACTGCGTCCTGTCGATGATTTCTTAGGGCTTCGAAGGCATGAATCTCGGATTCTGTCCACATTCTCTTGTGACACACGCGGCCTACCCGGTGACTTTTGTTTTAAATCACTTCCTGTTTGTTTGAAAGCACTTAACCATTGGCGAATGGTTTTATCCGTAGGCGGGTCAACACCATAATTATGTCGAAAGTTTCTTTGTACCGTAACAAGAGAATTAGTTTCTATTAGGCAAATAACGCATTGAGCTTTTTTTGTTGCGGCGTCGCCATAGCGCGGCAATCCAGACAGCACTGACTGCCGCTACGTTGTTTCAAGGTCAACGCTACGCAGCGCTGCCAACTGTTGATGAAAACATTCCCAATTGGTATGAGTAAAACTTGATGAGCTACTCGTTTCAGAGAAATTAACTACCTTTTGCTATCTTGTACAGTTATTAAGATATGAATTTTTAAAACCCCGGAGTTCTTTTATAGAAACCCTGTATATCTGTAATACATACATAAGTTGCAATTAGAAACAGATTTTTACATTAACGTATTGTATTTAAGATAGAGAGTTGGTTGGTTGGTTCCTTAGTTAAGGGACTGCGACAACGCGGTCTTGTAGCCCCGTGTACTTTGGGTGTATGTAGAATTTGTCTGATAACCGGTGTTAATTGTGATGGCTGTTTTAGCGTGTGATATCTATGATTCAGGTAGAAGGACTGTAGACGATTAATTTTTTCAAGTAGTTCCTACTTTTGATACCAAATGCTACCGTCCACGACACCTAGTTGTAGACGTGGCTACTAAATGCCATTGCAGTCAGCACCTGGCGGCGAACGTTGGAACTAATATAGCGTTATCAAACTAACCTACACATTTTAGCTTCCACAAGTGTAGTTAGTGGGAGGTTCTTTTTCATGCCATAAATCTATGACATGGGCCCACCGGCTTTATTTCCCCTCCGAAGGAAGGCATACTGAGGGATTTTTAACGCTCTTCACCTTCGCTATCCCATTTGGTAAACCCTCAACCGACTTCGCACAAGTGTTTCGAAATGCAAATCCAACCTTGTGAAGTGGGGCTACGCACAAGGGGAGATGTTCTGTGATTGTGGACTACTACAGGATGAAGAGCACCTTCTCGTTTGGCAGAAGTTACCATCACCGTTCACAAAAGAAGATGTTTTGCAGGCCTATGATAAAGCTGTTCTTGTAGCTGAACGTTGGATGAACATTATTTAACAATGTATCTGGATACGGAAATATAATATAACGTTCTTAAAAAGTCTGACGACTTCGCCCGGGTTTGAACCCGCGATCTTGGGCATATAAGCTCAGTATGCTACCAACTACGCCACCGAAGCCGCCTTAAGATAGATATTTGCCGTCCGGGACATTTTTGTAGAATTCTTTATGTAGGACAATAGTATTGATGAAGTATTGGCATATCTTTAACTGTTTAGACAGCGTGAGCTGAAAAGGCGCACGGGCGATTTTCTTTCTTCGACTTGATTCACTTAAATCGTTTTTCTTGACTTAGGTTAGTGATAAATGCATGTCGCTACATATACGAATCTATATAAAAAAAGAAGCTCTATAGAATGGTGAAAACCGCATCAAGTTCCATCCAAAGTTCTCGAAATTAGCCCGGACAAATATGCAGACAGACAAAATCGAAGACTAATTTAGACTATGTATAGATTATTATTATTATTTTATCGTTAAGCTCATCTGTGGAGCGCGATATAACTTATTTAGCTGATGATGTATTTTTCTTCTCCCAAAATCTCTTCGTCTGGGTGATGAAAATCTTCCTCAGTTCTTTATTATTATTATTATTATTATTATTATTATTATTATTATTATTATTATTATTGTTATTATTATTATTGAGTTATTTAAGGTGAAAACCCTTTATGTAACAATTTAAAGCAGATAGCCTATTTCTGGAAATCCTGATCTTTTCGTACGACAGCAACATCATGGAAAAGGAAACATGCACATGCAAAACTTACATTATTTGACAGATATCTTCATCTTCTTCTTCTTCGCCCTCCTCTGACTGCTTTCTCCAGATGTTCTTTGGTTGTCTGCTCTTCCTTTATTCAGGACTTTGATTCTGATGAAAGTTTACGACCTAACACAGCACTGCAAAGCAAATAGATGAACATTCCCATGTCTTGCTTTTAATAAGTTCAACATAATTTGCGTAATTTTTCCAAAATATTTTCACGATAATCTTGAAATATGTTTTGAATAAAATAGCGTTTCTGTTGAAATACTGTTCAACCAGTCGAGATTTTCACAGACATTTATGTATGCTCTCCATATTACTGCATTGATTCTATCCTTTGCGATTTTTAGCCTACTTTTCACATTTTGCAAAAATGAGGAAAAAGTAGTCTTATGAGATCGGGCAAATGTCTGTCTGTCTGTCTGTCTGTCTGTCCTTCTGTCTGTCTGGCTGTGTGTGTGTCCCCCCCTATCAACTCCTAACCGGCTGCAGCAATCAAAACCAAATTTAGTATGAGTAAAGATGTGCACCGGAATAGCTCACGTCCATATTTGAAAATGATGTCAGTGCTACCAACTGCTGAAAAAACGCACTAGAAATTTGAGCTCCATGTTGGATATCCTGCAAGGTATGCATAGGAGCTATTCCAAAACTGGCACACATGTAGATAATACTATTTCAGTTTAATTTCCAGGAGGCCAACCATGACAGTGTTGCCAAAATAATTTTAGGCCTTCTGATAGGTCCAATGTTTAAATGCATATAACTTCTACACAATCAACTGGATTTCAACCAAATTTTGTATGTAATATCTGTACATAAACAGATATGACTGAGCGTATTCTTAAGAGCCACCAGGGCTGCCAACTGTTAATAATTGCTCTCTCTCTCTCTATTTTTTTTTATCCAAATACCAATATATCAGAATGTGTGCAAGCCGACAGCTTTAAACTATGCACACGTATAGTACCTGACATGTTTGATTAATTTTGGAGTAACTTATATACGTCAGTTCTACCAACATGATTCTAAGTCAGCTGATAGGGCCAATTTTTAAATACATGTAACTGCTATACTATCAGTAGGATTTCATCCAAATTTCGCATGTGCTATGTGTAACATATCAGATATGACTATAAGTATTCTTCAGTGCAATCAGGGCTGCCAACTGTTAATAAATGCTGTCTATATTTTTTACCCTAATATCAATATATCAGAAAGTATGCAAGCCAACAGCTCTATACTTTGCACACGTATAGCACCTGACATTCTAGATTAATTTGGAGTAATTAATACAAGGCAGTCCTGCCAACATGATTCTATGCCTGCTGATATGTCCAATTTTAAAATACATGTAACTTCTATACTAACAAATGGATTTCATCCAAAATTGGCACAACAAGATATCATAATATTTCAGATTATTTCTGACCAGCACACGCATGGTATTGTTGGCAACATGCTTTTACGCGTGCTGATAGATCCAGTGTCTAACTGCAAGTAACGTCCATTGGACTTCAACCAAATTTTGTATTCTGTACCTTAAGAGATGGAACTAAGAATATATTCAGTCACCAGGGCTGCCAACTGTAGTGCTCTATTAGGCTACATTATACCAGGTATATTTATTTCGAAATTTGTGTCATTATCATTTCTTGAATTATCACTATCATTTCGAATACCTCGAGTCTTCAGACAATCTTTTCACTGAATCAAAACGTACGGTTTCCTAATTAAATCTTCGACAGGACCACAGATGAAAAAATACAACCAAGACCTTACTCGTTGCGTATTCTTCGAAGAGATTCTTGATAACTTCTGAACTCAGTGTCTAACACTCACTATCATTCGTTTCCGCATATTCACAGGTTGAAATGTCAGTTGATTTAATTTCTTTGCAATTGAGAGAAACTGTAGGGTACGTAGTGCTGACAAAAATACTGCGTGGAAAATATTTCTATAACTGAACTAATGATGAATGTGAGTTAGGGGAGGAACAGCGAGGTCATATGCCCCTAAAGTAAGCGAAACCATTCCTAAGTTTCTGGTAGCTTCTAGAATTCTGAAGGCATTCCAAATATCATCTATTACTGATCCATCTGCACGACATCTAACACTTGTTATTTTTATGATAGCTTTATTTTTTAAAACTTAGTCTCATAAAATGTATATTATGCAAATGCACGTTGTTCTTGTGGCATCCCTAGATAGAGGAAAGTATTTTAAACTAAAATTTGAAAGGCAATTTTTCCATGATCGTAATATCTGCATATTTCTTCTAACCGATAAACCGAAATTATGTGGTAAATCATGATTTAGATTAGTTGTCATAACACGTGGG
Organism: Meconema thalassinum; assembly: GCA_946902985.2. Classification (NCBI taxonomy): domain Eukaryota; kingdom Metazoa; phylum Arthropoda; class Insecta; order Orthoptera; family Tettigoniidae; genus Meconema; species Meconema thalassinum. Next base: position 158,158,091 of record OX336399.1, on the reverse strand, counting down.
AAACTTTCCCCTTCTAAGTCAATAGCCTGTAATGTCCTCTCTGGTTCTCGACATAAATAGAAATACCGCCTCTAATTTCGGAAGGAACAATCTTTTCTGCTCCTTGTTTTAGTCGTTATTCTGCAGTGCTAGATAAATGGTATACGCACATTTCATGACGGATGAACTAGTACCCGAGGATAGAGAATAGCAATGTCACCGTTCACAGCATCAGAGGATTCTACATGTTCCTGTGAAGGGAATTTATGAATTATTACTTTGGCTATTGCACTTGAATTGTGTAATTCAACTAACACCCTTACATTTTGCCGTGCAAATCCAGAATCTGATTGGTTCCTCAGTTTAGGGGCTGCGACAACGCGGTCATGTAGCCCCGCGTACTTTGGGTGTGTATAGAATCTGTCTGATAACCGGTGTTAATTGTGATGGCCTGTATTAGTGTGTGTTATCTGTTTTTAATTCAAGTAAGGACTGCAGGCATTCGGTTGCTACCAAACGCCACCGTCAATGGCCAACTAGTTCTGAATTTTGTTACTAGATGACACCACAGTCGACTTCTGGCGACGAACGTTGGAACCTAAGAGCATAAGTCAAATCTAACCTATAATTTAGCTTCACACAAGTGTACTGTAATTAGTGGAATCTATGACATGGGACCGCTGGCTTTACTTCCCCTCCGAAGGGAGGCATACTGAGGGATTTTAACGCTCTTAAAGAATCCGACGACTTTGGCCGGGTTTGAACCCGCGACTTTGGGCATAGCAGCTCAGCATGCTACCAACTACTCCATCGAAGCCGCTATCCAGAATCTAATATGTGATTTAACTTACTGTTAGTTTGTGACACTTTTGAAGATCTGCTGTGCTATCACTGACCTTTGCTATCAATTTCACGCTAGTATTTTTATGGCTCGTCATCAAGTGTTCCACCAGAGCTTGAAATTATTCGCGTGCAAAGCTCCTCTCAATGGTGCAATATGCAGTGAAACCAGGAAGAACTCCATCATGAGGGTACACAGTAGAATATTCCTGCCAGTCTATTGCTGTCTGCCCAACTTGACAAAATACCCAGATGGCTATTAATCTCTTATATATTTATAATCCAAAATTGACTCATCAACGCAGAGCTCAAACCAAGGAAGCTGAAATAATAATATAATATCGTATGGCCTCGGGTGCCGGGTGCATGATTTTGTTAATTGCCCAGAGGGCAACTTGCATGTCAAATTTATCGCTCCTTGAAGCGCCATGAAAGTCAAGAAGGTTTGATATCTATGCTCCTTGACACTATAGCGCTTTCTGGTGGAGAAATGAGGAACTTTGTGTTGGCGGAAAATCCCGAGATTAATTTTGCCACTATGAACACGGCCTACTGAATTCAAATGGGTTCTTTAACATGCCAACATGGTATGACAAGCGTATCGTGATTTTTGTCGCCTTTCCAAAATCACCACGGTCAGGAGCGAACCTGCAAGCTTGGGGTTGGCAGTCCGACACGATAACCACTCACCCACCGTGGCAAGCGGCTACTAACTTTAGTCCACGTTACCTCCATTTCCATCCTAGTCTCAATTTAAAAAACACATAGGCCTACTACTACAGACATCACAACAACACAGGTTACCAGTTAATCTACACTCACACTTAAGTATACGGGACTAAATAATCACGATGTAGAAAGCCCCTAAATGGACCAGGTGGCACAGCGGTCAAATTGCTTGCTCTTACCACGGCGGACCGTATTCGATTCCCGGTCAATGCATGTGAGATTTTCTAAGTGAAACGCCATATCCTGTAGCTCGGATTCCACGTAAAAAGAAGGTCCCGTGCCTCATGATCGCGAGATTAACGGTCACCTAAAACTACAACCATACTTCCTTAATGGATTACCGACAACAACAAACAACTTTTAAATTTGCATTTTTGTCAGATTGTGATGATGTCATTATTTCTTCTTTATGGACAATTTTAGGGCAGTATTTACTAATTGATGAATTATTGGATCATTTTAATGCGTTATGAATTTGTATAGGCCTAGTTGTATTCTAAATGGGTGGAGTTTAACTAGACAGCCGGGAACATAATTTCTTAGGTCAGGGGCCTGTTCCACGAATAAACTTTGCAACTTTGCACTTTTCACTTTGCACTTTTCAATTCTTGCAAAGTGCAAAGTCTTTCTGTTCCACCATGATCTATGTATTACTTTTCAATTATTTGCAAAGTGAAAAGTCTTTGCATAGGAATGATCCGATCATGTTTATTCCATGAACAAATTGTATATTTATTCCATGATTTAATGCTTTATTTTTCATGGTGAAACATGTCCCACTAATGACCACACAGTGATCTTAATTAATAAAAGTATTGATCAGGTGGAACATTTAACCTGTCTATACTAAAGTGAGGTTATGAAAATTCATCTTGTCTTTGTACGTCTTCTTGTTGGATTCTTCATCACTATCCTCACTTGATGATTAAAAAAAAGCTCCTGCGTAACATATTTATAACACTAAACCAAATTCTGCGCCGAGAAACTAGTGTAGAGACTTGTTCATTAACAGCTGAAAAGGGAATCGTCTCTTTGCAAAGATTTCTGAAAACTTTTCAATCATTCCTTTGCACTTTGCATTTCTGCACCAATGGAGGAACATAACAGTCTTCAGAAGTGAAAAGATTCCTAACTTTTCACTTTTCACTTTTCACTTTGCAAGACAAATCTGAAAAGTGATGGTGGAACAAAATCTGAACTGAAAAGTGCAAAGTGCAAAGTGAAAAGTTGCAAAGTTCATTCGTGGAACAGGCCCGCTCAGGACGCGCCGAAAACGTATAATGAAAGGTGCATGGTTTAGCGGGAATTAAATGGTTGTTTGTATGCCTGTAGCCTACGGTATTTATGTACGTCTACCACCTATTCCCTTTTCTGCGGAATCCAGGAGGAGGTGAGATTGGTTTCTATGTGGTTAATTATTCCAATAGTTTTATTCGCCAGATCCTGTTCTCTTAAGATCTTAAACCCCCTAACATTTTCTAGAATTGTGTGTGTGTGAGTCTTCAGTCTTCTGACTGGTTTAATGCCTCCCTGTCCTGATGAAATCGTTTCATCTCTACATAGCTACCACATCTTACATCCAAGACGATCTGTTTAACATATTCTAACCTTGATGTACCTCTACAGGTCTTGTCCACGACCCTTCCTTCCAGAACTAAGTTTGCTATTCCTCGCTGTCTTAGTATGTGTCCTACCAATCTATGCATCTCTTCAATTGTTACTCTACCCATATGATCTTCATCATTCCTGTAACACCACATTTCAAATGCTTCTATTCTACTTTATTTTGACTGCGCTAACAGTCCAAGTTTCACTTCCACAGAGTGCCACGCTCCAGCTAAAGGCTTTCAAAAATGATTTCCTAATACAGAAATCTATATTCGTTGTCAACAGAATCATTTTCTGTAGAAATGCTTTCCTTACCTGAGCCAACCTACTTATTATATCCTCTTTGCTTCGTCCCCCACTGGTTACTTTGCTTCCTAAGTAGCAGAAATCTCCTACTTCCTTTAGCTTTTCACCTGCCAATTTGACTCCCATTATTTTAATTTTACATTTATTGATTTTTATCATGAACCGACAGTAGTGGCTACGCTGGCTAAAGCGCAGCATTAGGCCATGGGGCCAAGCTCTCTGCTGACTCAGTAGACGCGTGGGTTCGAGTCCCACCGTCGGCCGTCCTTGAAATGGTTTTCCGTGGTTTCTCATTATTCAACACCAGGCAAATGCTGGGACGGTACCTTCTGACAGGCCACGGCCGCTTCCTTCCCCATCCTTGCCCAGTTTCATTCACCATCATTCATTTCATCTCTCATTAACTCCTCTCCTGCGGTTGACGTCAGGAAGGGCATCCGGCCGTAAAAACTATCGCCACAAAGACTTCTATCGCATCTCATCCCCGACCCCGTTGGAAAACGGGAAAAATAAGGGGTAGACATACATACATTGATTTTTATCATGACAATTGTATGTAAAATATATACGTTCTCTTCTTTTCCTTCTTTGGCGTTTCCCAATTAATTTGGGTCGCCGGAGCCAACCAGGCTCATTTTGGTTTTGGCCGGGGATTTAAGGCCGGATGCCCTTCCTGACGTCACGTGATTTTTCAGTAGAAAATGCCACCCCGCTGTCACCTGGATTCAAAATCCGACCGTCCGGATGAAAGACGAGCAGCTAAGCCACTGCGCCATCACGCTCCCCTATGAAAAATATATAATTAATCCATGTAATTTTTACAGGTTACTAGGTATGAGTAGATCAGTGGTATTCCTCGCCTAATTGCACACATTGCCGTGTTGACCGATTAAAAAGCCCAGAAATAAATCAATAAAGAAAGAAAATAACAAATTTTCTCACTTTTCCTCCCAGGTTTAGTGCCTGTAGGGTCATTCAGTTTAGCTTGAACGTGTATTGGAACAAAGTCACGGATTAGGAAAACGATAACTCAAAGAAAGTCGTAAATATTAAAAACTCGTGTAAGACAATGCTGTAATTGTAGCGATTTTAACAATGCCATTGTCATCTCATATCATGCTTGCTCTTTGAATTAACAGTTATCGTTGACTAAAGCTTGTAGCTTCATCCAACCTCGGTATCAAATTTCGTTCAATTCGGTTTCACCGTGTTTGAAAAGATAGGGGGAACCGATTTGCACACATACATGGCCGCCATCCGCAACTTATTGGGCTGACGGCCTTGTAGTTTGGTCAAAAGATTCTTTATACACGAAGGTATAATGTTGCAAAATTTGGTAGAGATCAGATTATTAGGTTGGTTGTAATTTGATATAAGCTTTTAACATTTGGGTGGCCGCCATTACGTTTCCGTCAAGATGGCGGTGATATAAAGTATGACACTGAGGTGCCCTTTGCTAGTGCTACCTCTGTACCAAAGTTCGTTCAATACGGTTTCGCCGTGTTTGAATTGATGGGGGGAATCGATTTGCACACATACATGGCTGCCATCCACAAAGTATTGGGCTGATGACCTTGTAGTTTGGTCAAAAGATTCTTCATACATAAAGGTATGATGTTGCAAAATTTGGTAGAGATCAGATGATAAGGTTGGTCGTAATTTGATTTAAGCTTTTGACATTTGGGTGGCCGCCATTACGTTTCCGTCAAGATGGCGGCGATATAAAACATGACACTGAGGTTCCCTTTGCTAGTGCTACCTCTGTACCAAACTTCGTTCAAATTGGTTTCACCGTGTTCGAATTGATAGGGGGGGGGGGGGGTACACACGGAGTACACACACTCACACACACACACACACACTCACACACAAACACACTTTTTTCGCCCTGTGTAGATCTCATAAGTCTACTTTCATTTTTTGCAAAAATCGAAAGTAGGCTAAAACAATTTGAAATATTATTGCTGATGGTCAAGTTCGAAACAACGCGTTGTCACTGACGTCGATGAGCTTGCATTGGCGTGGTGGTAGACATGAGTAGCTTGAACTGTTTTCTCATTTCTCTTCTGAATTAGGCAACCTACCCTGCGTTATTAGTTGCGGGTGTGCTTGCCACGATGGGTGGGTGGTTATCGTGTCGGGATACCAACCTCAAGCTTGCAGGTTCGCTCCTGGCCATGGTAAGTATTTTTGAAAGGCGACAAAAATCACGACACGCATGTCATACGTTGTTGGCATTTTAAAGAACCCATTTGAATTCAGTAGGCTGTTTTCATAATGGGAAAATTAATCTCGGTATTTTCCGCCAACACAAAAAAGTTCCTCCATTCTCTACTAGAAAGCGCTATAGTGTCAAGGAGCTTAGATGTCTAACCTGATTGACTTTCATAGCGCTCCAAGAAACAATAAAATTCGACATGCAAGCTGCCCTTTGGGCGGCAAATAACAAATCTTGCACCCGAGGCCAGACGATATTATTATTATAGTTGCGGGTGGCCTGTTCAGTGTACACGGCGCGATATTCCCGAGCTTCACGGGTTCTCAAAACAAAACTCTATTTTATATTTGTATTTACATTTTACCGGCCACGGTGGCCAAGAGTGCTAACACGCTACCTCGTGCCTCGCTGGTATTGGGAGAGCGTGGGTTCTTAATTCCACCTCGGCCGCCCTGAAAATAATTTTCGTGGTTTCCCATTTTCACCACCAGGCCAATGCCGGAGCGGGTACATTCAAAAGGTCCACGGCCGACTTTCTGTTAAAATCCCTCCCCTGACCCTTCCTTAATTAGCCCAAGTTAGCGGTCACCTGTCATCATCCCCAGTTGTATCAGCTGTCAAAGATGGGAGAGGAATTATCCTTCGCAGAATACGTGGGTGAAACCAAGTTGTTAGGATAAGCGATTAAAGAAAAGCTTGTTAACAGTACCTTACAAAAGAATAAAGCACCGTATTAAGTAAGACGCCTCGAGACGATCTTGTAATAGTACATTATGCAACGAGCCTATAATGGCAATAATTAAGACACGAGTATGTTTATAAAACGAGCTTATGCGAGTTTTATAATTTCCATACGAGAGTCTTAATTACCATTATAGGCGAGCTCCATACGACTGTTTATGTTCGACGATAATTATAACTATTTTATGTTCGAAAATAAATATTCATAAATATCTGTCGTGATTTCGCCAGTTTTATGTACTGAACAGAGCGCATGGGACGCAGAGAATACCTTGTATTTGACCATGGCCTCCTCGAATACCTCACTATGACGCAGTGAAATGTAAAATAGGAGGCCTTGGAAGTCAGCGCAGGTGCGATGCTATCCTTAACTAATTGGTCACACAACTGTTTCTTGAGTTCTAATTGGTGGGAGAAATTGTTTCATAATGAAGAATAGTACTATAATGACCCTCATGAAAATACAGTTCTGACATATAATACTTACATTTCGACATCGTCGAACATAAAATCTGAAGAGCTACAGTTCAGCTGTTCTTCACGAATGCCAATCGGCTCTCTCCGTTGTTGTTCGCTGACTCGAAGCCATGTTGTTCTCTATTTGTAACGTTAAGTGATTATTCACTCCTGTAGTACTGCGGTGGAGACCATCATCACTAAAGTGAAGCGCGGTCCTCAGGTCCGACGAGAGGAATGGGCAAGCGGGGCTGTATCCTCGGGGCCTGGATTTTCTGAGGGGCCCGAGGTGATAAGAGGACTTAAGAGTGGACTAATTTAATTAATGTCAAAACTATTATGACATTTTCTGATATTAATCTGTTTGATGCAATTGCAACTAGTGAATAGTATACTTAACATCAGGGACGTATATAAGGGGGATGCATGGGGGCTCGGCCAGCCCCCGAATCTTTTGTCACATATAATATTTGTATTTGATTTAATACATTAAACTCTAATATACTTATCATGTACTATTGTTACTAACTGTCTTTTCGAAGTGAAATGCCATGTCCTGTGGTTCGGATTCCACGTAAAAAGGAGGTCCCGTGGCTCATGATCTCGAGATTAATGGTCACCTTAAACTACAAGCTTGCTTGCTTTGCTTGTTACTAACTGGCGTATGGCAACGATGCAAAGCGAGGCGACGGTAGAGCGATGTAAACTGTGTGGCAGTCAGTTTGCTCTGATCATATGTGTAACAACAGTCATATTATCCTCTTATTACTCTCCAGTGCCTTCGCTCTTAAAAGATTCCACCAAGAACAGCAACAAGTGCCCTTGAAGCGTGTGACAAAAGTTTTTTCCCTAACTTTTATATCAAATTTTTGGCAAATTTGCCTCTCTCTGTAGCTACGGAATTTGAGTTGGTTGAAAACATACTTAAGAAATTCTGCTTTTGGAAACAGACTCAACGGTCTAGCATTGTTACAGAGCCATACATCACTGACGATGAAGTTATAAACCGATTTGGTAATGCGTCAAGAAACCTTGACTTTATATTATAGTGTGAGTTGTAAATCAAAACTTTAATGTTAATTCTTTCCATGTAAACACTGGGGCAGATGACCTCGTAGTTCCGCCCCTTAAAACAACAATAACTAACTAAACATGTAAACACTATCAAGTGAGCAAGAGGATTGTATTAATAAAAAGTAACATAACATTGTCAGTTGTGTTTGACATTAACCAAACATAAAACATCACAACAAATTGGTTGAAAAAGTGATGCCAGATATCCCTAAAACTCATCATTTTGCACCAAATTATACAAATGTTTCCCAGGGAGAACCCCGGACCCCCCATTCGTTGGGCACCCCCCAAAATAAAACTCTATATACGCCCCTGCATAACATTACAAAGATAACACATTTTATAAATAACCATTGTGCTTTTCGTTTTTCTTCCAGGGGAATGGCGAAGTTGCCAGAGTTGTCCATTTAATTCATAACATGCTAAAGTTCAAGAGTACGGTAAGTTATTTACGTTTCTAATTCAATCTCTGAAAAATTGACTCTTCACTTCAAACATTTCTGAAAGGAGGATGGCTTATTCTTGTGGATCAGATGCAAAGAAAATGGAATTTGAAAGTAGTGATCAATATCTTGAAGTAAAAGACAACCAATGAGAGATAAAAAATAAAATAAAAGGAGGGTGGTTAAATATCTAAAAGTATAGTAAATTAATAATCATTAGGGCAAGCTAAATTGCACGGATGATGATGATGATTGAAGTTCTAAAGGGCAGAACAGCTAGGAGCTTTCTCTTTGTGGGGGAAGGGCGAAGGGAGGGCTTAAAATTTGGAGGCTTAATACAGTAATTCCTAAATTATGTCCCCGGTTGAATAAAAGTCCGGGGGTGGGGGGGGGGGGTGGAGGGGGAGGGGGTGGAAGATTTTGTCCTAGGGCCCATTTATTTATTTATCGTATGGCTTTTAATGCCGGGAGTGTCCGAGGACATGTTCGGATCGCCTGAGTCTGTAGGTGCTTCCAGCGGACACCCTTAGGGTGAGCTACAAGTTCCGTTCAATTTCAAGTAGTTCTAACTTTCGCTACCAGATATCAATGATACCTAGTGGTGAACGTTGGAACTTTGAGAGAGCGTTCTGACGAAATCTAACCTAACAAATTTAGCTTCACACAAGTTTAGTCTGTGGAAGGATATTTTACATGCCATAAATCTATGACATGGGACCACCGGCTTTACTTCTCCTCCGAAGGAAGGCATACTGAAGGATTTTCAACGCTCTTAAAAACCCCGCTATATTGGGCACAGCAGTTCAGCATGCTACCAACTAAGCTACTCTCTACGGCCATAGCGGTTCTTGTTAAACAGTGTCCTCTATTTTATGCCAATAAGCATGCTAATACTTTGTTTTTGGGTTCTCTTTCTAGGAAAAGCAAATGAGAACTGCTTTCCAAGGCCACGCTACTATCGTACTGAATGAATATGGAAAGGTTAAATGTAGGTATTGTAGCTCTATCAGTTTGTATGATTAAATGTGTCTGCTATATTATATTGTATTTGTTATTATGTTAGTAATACTCCAACGTTTGCTACTTACCCCTAAAATGCTTAGGTCATATTTTCCTCTATTAGGTCATATTCAGCCAGTTTTAGGGCTTATTTGCTTGCATATTTTGTACTGTTTTAAGGTGAATATCTTTTATGAACATTTTCCGTGTTGAATATTAACAATTGCACAAATCTTTTTCCATTTTACAACACAATTTACTTTGGTTGGTTCCTCAGTTTAGGGGCTGCGACAACGTGGTCTTGTAGCCCTGTGTACTTTGGGTGTGTGTAGAATCTGTCTGATAACCGGTGTTAATTTTGATGGCTGTATTAGTGTGTGTTATCTGTAATTAAGGTAAGGACTGCAGACATTCAATTTTCAAGTACTTCCTACTTTTGCCAGCAAACGGCACCGTCAACTATAACTAGTTGTGAAATTGGTTACTAGATGCTACCACAGTCGGGTCCTGGTGACGAACGTTCGAGCCTAAGAGCGTTAGTCAAAGATAACCTATAATTTAGCTCCACACAAGTGTAATTAGTGGAAGGTTCTTTTACATGCCATAAATCTATGACATGGGACCGCCGGGTTTACTTCCCCTCCGAAGGAAGGCATACTGAGGGATTTTTAACGCTGTTAAAAAGTCCGACGACTTCGGCCGGATTTGAACCCGCGACCTTGGGCATAGAAGCTCAGCATGCTACCAACTACGCCACCGAAGCCGCCCACAACTTAATTTGTTTGAGGCTTTACGTCCTCTTCGGATACATGTTTCGGACCTTTAAAATGGTCCTTCTTCAGCCCTGGTTCAGCAAAATCTTAGTCCAAGGTTTTCACCCTTTTTGTTGCCCACACAGAGGCACGCAGTAGGCTACTGATCTCGCCTCGCTCAAAACAACATCAAGGAGCACCGAAATCAAATAGAGAAACATGGAACAACGCACCTAAAATCATCATAACGTTTTATTCTATTTTAAAAAAGTTTTAAAACATCTTGTCATCCATCTTTCAGTGTCATTTTCATCTCGAAAAATGTTAGGTATTTTAATAGTTCTTCGTTGTTGTTGTTAGAGTCTTTCGACTGGTTTGATGCAGCTCTCCATGCTTCCTGTCCTGATATAATCGTTTCATCTCTACATAGCTACCACACAGTGGCGGATCCAGGCCTTGCGGAGCCCTGGGCGATATGATAAGGTGGGGCCCACAACAATAGGAAATTTAAAAAATATCTAATCAAATGGAAAGTAGTTTTTTAATAATAATAATAAAATAAAGAATAGTTACAATATTTTGAATACCGGTACACTAAAGTACATTTTTTAAATAATATGAAAGAAACCTTTAAGTCCCTTTGAAGAAGATTATGTAAACTATGAAATGTTAAAATATTACTTTGCCGCTTTTATTCCGGCTGAAGTCTTCTATTATTTCACTGAAATCTAAACTTGCTAAACGGTCAATGGAGGTCAAAGCTGCATTGAAAAAAAAAAGTATTATACATTAGTTTGAAAAGTATAATTAATTAATTAATTTAATTTAAAAAAATCCATGGTGCGGGGCCCCCAGGACCGCGGGGCCCTGAGCGGACGCCCTCCTCCCCCTCCCCTAGATCCGCCCCTGCTACCACACCCTACATCCTAGGCAATCTGTTTAACATATTCTAACCTTGGTCTACCCCTACAGTTCTTCATAGTATTTTAATGACGTTTACCAAAAATTGTGAAAACATTGGACTAAGATTTTGCTGAAGTAAAGCCGGCGCGGCGGCCCCATGTCATAGATTTATGGCATGAAAAAGAATCTTTCACTAACTACACTTGTGGAAGCTAAAATTTGTAGGTTCATTTGATAACGCTATATGAGTTCCAATGTTCCATGCCAAGTGCTGACTGTGATGGCATTTAGTACCCACGTCCCCAGCTAGGTGTTGTGGACGGTAGCATTTGGTAGCAAACGTAGGAAGCACTTGAAAAAATTAATCGTCTGCTGTCCTTCTGCCTGAATCACAGATAACACACACTAATGCAGCCATCGCAATTGACACCGGTTGTCAGACAAATTCTACACACACCCAAATTACACGGGGTTACATGACCGCGTTGTCGCAGCCCCTAATCCAAGGAACCAACCAACCAACCAACCAACCAACCAACCAAGATTTTGCTGAACTAGGGCTGAAGAAGGGCCATTTTAAAGGTCTGAAACATGTACCCGAAGAGGACGTAAAGCCTCAAACAAAGTAAGTTGTGTTGTTAAGTGGAAAAATGTTTTAGGTCTTAAACGTACGAACCCTAGACTTGTAACTAAGAAAAAAACAAACAAACAACGTGCACAGAGTATAGTCAATATGTGCATGTGCAGTGTGTCCCACTCCCAGTGGGGCCCGTCAGCCGGGAGATATGGAACTGCGCCCATAATCAGTGGTATTTACAGATCCTTTTAATTAGGCCGATTGAACTGCGCCCCTAGTCAAGTCGGCCGTTAGCCCAAGTTCGATTTAAAGGGAAGTGACGGACTGTCTCCCACCACTAGCTTCTGCACTGCTGAGAATAAGAGGTAGCCCCGATAAGCAGCTGTACTACGGGCCTCCGGGAGTGGGAGCTAATCACACTAACCACTACACCACAGAGGCGAATAATAATAATAATAATAATAATAATAATGAAAATCCACAGCCTATTTCCAGTCATTGGACCGGGTCAGGGTTGGAATGAATGAAGCCCCCATCTAGCGGCGAGGATAGGCATTGTGACGGCTTCCGGAACCTGTTGCACTCCTCTGGGACAATGATTAATGAATGACAGATGAAATGAAATGATATAGGAGAGTGTTTCTGGAATGAAAGATGACAGGGAAAACCGGAGTACCCGGAGAAAAACCTGTCCCGACTCCGCTTTGCCCGGCACAAATCTCACATAGAGTGACAAGGATTTGAAGCACGGAACCCAGCGGTGAGAGGCCGGCGCGCTGCTGCCTAAGCCACGGAGGCTACACTAATAATAATAATAATAATAATAATAATAATAATAATAATAATAAAAAGGGGAAGTGACGGACTGTCTTCCACCACTACCTTCTGCACTGCTGAGAATAAGAGGTAGTCCCCCGTCCCGATAAGCAGCTGTACTACGGGCCTCCGGGGGTGGCAGCAAATCACACTAACCACTACACCACAGAGGCGAATAATACTAATACTACTACTACTACTACTAATAATAACAATGAAAATCCACAGCCTTTTTCCGAAGCCTGTCGCACTCCTCTGGGACAATGATTAATGAATGACAGATGAAATGAAATGATATTGGAGAGTTTTGCTGGAATGAAAGATGACAGGGAAAACCGGAGTACCCGGAGAGAAACCTGTCCCGCCTCTGCTTTGCCCAGCACAAATTTCACATGGAGTGACAAGGATTTGAAGCACGGGACCCAGCGGTGAGAGGCCGGCGCGCTGCTGCCTAAGCCACGGAGGCTACACTAATAATAATAATAATAATAATAATAATAATAATAATAATAATAATAATAATAATAATAATAATAATAATAAGGGGAAGTGAATCTGAAATCCATACTTTTCTATCTGAAGCAAAGGAACAAGAAATTTGTGGTAACCTTCGTCGACTTCAAGAAGGCCTATGATTTGATTGATAGAATAGCTCTTATTCAAATTCTAAAGAAATTTGGATTGGATAATAAAACCAGGGCAATCATTCAACAGACCTTAGCTAACACAACCTCCAGAGTCAAGTTCAGAGGAGAAATTTCAGACTCTTTCGAAATTAAGACAGGAGTTAGGCAGGGAGATGGGCTTTCACCCCTGCTCTTCAACTGTGCACTTGAAAAAGTCATCCGCGAGTGGCGCAAAGAAATGAACGATGGGGTCCAAAATGGAGTACGACTGGGTTACAAGAACATGAACCTTTCTATTGATTGCCTAGCTTTTGCAGATGATCTTGCAATTTTTTCCGACTCTTTAGACATGGCCACAAAACAAATTAATCAGCTGCAGGTACAGGCAACAAAAGTTGGTCTTCAGATATCTTTGGAGAAAACACACTTCATAACTAACATCAAGCCAGCACCAAGGGAGCTAAATGTAAACCAGGGGAAAATCAAACGGACAGATAAGTTTAAATATCTTGGCGAGTGGGTAGAACCCATCGTATGTGAGAAAGAAACCTTCACTTCGCGCATGAACAAAATGGAAATGGCGTACCAACTCACCAAGGACGTTTACAACAAAAAGTCAATATCCCTGAACGCAAAACTTAGGCATTATTGCACTGTCATACGACCAGAGGCTCTGTACGCAGCGGAATGCCTCACCATGAACAAGAAAGGCCTGGCAGAAAAATTGGAGATCAAGGAAAGAAAGATCTTGAGGAAAATTCTAGGCCCGATTAAAGACAACGGTGAATATAGACGACGGCATAACTATGAGCTGTATATTCATGTCCAGAAGATGTCTGATGTAATGAGGAAAAGGAGGATTGCATTTTATGGCCACTTGCTTAGAATGAAACCCACACGATTGACGAACCGGATCTTTAACTATTTTAAAAATAAGAAGGCCAAGCCAGCCTGGTTCGAAGAGGTGGAAAGTGACCTGCAAGAGATGGAAATTACCTGTGGGGATATTCAAGAACGCAATGCCCTCAGGAAGAAACTACACGACCACCAGGGTTTTCAAGAAAAACCGAAGTTGAAGACGGGAAAGATGTGGACGGAAGAAAGAAAAGAGCAACACCGGCAATCTACGAAGGAACACTGGGCAAAGATCAAAGCCCAGAGAAGCCAGTGGAAATAACGTGGTCCTTAGTTGGCCGATACGATTAAAGAAGAATAAGGGGAAGTGACGGACTGTCTCCCACCACTAGCTGGGTAAGGTAAAGGTTTCTGCGGACAAAAACTATCCGACTAAAGAAGAAGTTCAAGAATTTTGGGGCAAACAACTGTCTACACCATCTCATCATGACACTCAATCAAGTTGGGTAAGAGAAGAACAGCAAGCTTCCCAAAGATTTGAGCAAATGCAGCACGAGAAATTCACCACAAATGATATTTAGGAAGTTATCAACAACTTAGCGAATTGGAGCGCTCCTGGCCCTGACCAGATTCAGAATTTTTGGTATAAGAAGTTCTGGAGCATCAACAATCGACTAGGTGAGTTCATTAATGATGCCATCTTTCATCCTGATAGCTTGCCCGAATTCATCACACGTGGCATCACATATTTGCTTCCAAAAGATCTTCAGAATACATGGGATCCTACAATATATCGTCCCATCACATGTCTGCCCACGTTGTATAAGATCATTACATCATGCTTGGCTAACAGGATCTATGCACACTGTGAAAGAAACAATATAATTGCCGAGCTACAGAAAGGTTGTAAAAAGGATTCAAAAGGGTGCAAAGAACAACTAATAATTGACTCAGTTGTGTGTGGCCAGGCACACTTAAATCACCGAAACCTTCACATGGCGTTCATCGATTATAAGAAGGCCTTTGATTCTGTGCCCCATGACTGGCTAGTAGCAGTGCTGCGATTGTATAGGATCAATGAGGTATTTGTCAGTTTCTTGGAAAGGGTTATGTCAGCATGGCAAACTAGACTGTGTCTCAGTACGCCACGCGGAGATATACGAACAGATGATATATCGATTCGGAGAGGCATCTTTCAAGAAGACTCCCTTAGCCCCTTATAGTTTGTCCTGGCAATGAATCCTTTATCTACCCAGCTTAACTCTACTCACTACGGCTTTTCTATCAAGATTGGAAAGAGAGTTGGTACTCGGCTAAATCATCTGCTATACATGGACGACCTTAAACTCTATGCCGAAACAGAGTCGCATCTGGAAAACTTGTTGAGAATAGTTGAAGCATTCTCACGAGACATACAAATGGGATTTGGTTTGGACAAGTGTCGGACACTAAAGGTGGTGAGAGGAAAAGTACAGAAGTCCGGGTATGAGCTGGAATATGGGCAGCATATTAGGGCTATGTTGGCAGAAGACACCTACAAATACTTAGGAGTAAAACAAGCTAAGCATATTGACCATGTGTCAATAAAGAAAGATCTGTCCTGTGAATTTGTCAAAAGATTAAAACAAATCATAAAAACGCACTTGAACAGCAAAAACTTAGTGAAAGCTGTTAACACGTATGCTGTACCTGTGCTGAGCTACTCCTTTGGCATAATCAAATGGTGTAAAACGGACATCGAAGGACTTGAGCGAAAAATGAGAACGATGCTCACAAAAGGAAGGAAACACCACCCACGATCTTCAATAGAGCGATTGACTCTACCCAGAAGCCTAGGTGGACGTGGGTTCGTTGACATTGATAATCAGATGAAACGACAGATAGTCAGCCTTAGGGAGTACTTCTACGCAGAAGCGAGGTCATCTGTACTTCACAGAGCCATCAGTGAGGCGGACAGATCAACGCCACTGGTCTTGTGTCAGCAAGAGATTCAACACTTCCTACATACTGACCTTCAGAAGATGGAAGCATGGAAAGCAAAACCTTTGCACGGAAGACATCCAAATGAGGTGAGTCAAGCAAATGTTGATATAACTGCGTCAAACTACTGGCTCACTTCAGGACAGATCTTTCCAGAAACTGAAGGTTTTATGCTAGCAATTCAAGACCAAGTCATCCCTACAAGGAACTACCTCAAGTTCATTGTAAAAGATCCCGCTGTATCAGATGATAAGTGCCGCTACGGATGTCAACAGTCAGAAACAATACAGTATATTACATCTGCTTGTAGATATTTCCTGGCAACAGAGCACAAACAAAGGCATGATGCAGTTGATAAAATCTTGCATCAGGAGTTGGCTGATAAGTTTCAGCTTTTGAAAGGAAATAAAGTTCCGTACCACCAATATCAGCCAGAGTGTGTTCTTGAAAACAATGAATACAAGCTGTATTGGGACCGAACTATTTTGACTGATCAATCGGTATCACACAACAGGCCGGATCTGGTGGTTGTAAACAAGAAAACCAAGCCAACTACATTGATTGATGTTGCGATTCCTAACAACAAGAATCTCCAGTCAAAACACATTGAAAAGATCAGTAAATACAGCGAGTTGGTCGACCCTATCAAAAGACAATGGCATGTAGAGCGAGTGAAGACCACACCTATCATTGTCTCGAGTACGGGCGTGATCCCAAGTACCTTGCTCCAAGGCTTTAAAGAACTGGATCTGGATACTCGGCTGTACAAACTAATGCAGAAGGCAGTAGTTCTATCAACAACCAGAATCGTTCGGAAGTTCATGGGTAGCAAAATTCTAGCTTAGAAGTTGCTGTTTCCGTAGCTATACTCTGGTTTACTGAAGCCCGTATAGTTACGTTGTAATTTACCAGAAATGTGTTATATGTACTGTATAAACCGAAAATAATAATAATAATAATACCTCTCTCTAATCCACCATAAATAACTACCCCTCTAAACAATATAATAATATTCTAAATGGTGTAACGTGTTTTTCGAGGGGATTTTACACCACTGGCATAAGTCAGTAGGAAGCCAGTCTATATTTATTTACACGGCAAATTGTTCAGCCAAGAGAAGTTTTCAAGTAACTTATTATTATTATTATTATTAACTTATTATTATTATTATTAACTTATTATTATTATTAATTGCTTTTTTGGAGCATTTTCTTATTCAATTATAAGCATACAGATAGGTTTTCTATGTTATAGAAAACGCTATCAAGCAAATTATTACGATCAACATTAGCGTAGAAAATTATATGATTACGGAATTTTACGGAGTTTTGTCAGTTAGGGTATTATGAGAGTGATGACTCATTGGGAATTCGGCTACAGGCTTAATCTTGTCGTGAAGCGTGACGCAACCCTGGGTTGCAGCGTCAAGTAAAGGCGAATTGGCCTGGACCGGTAAACGACTTCACCCTCCCGCCGAGTGTAATGAGCCAGAGGTGGGGAAGTAGCGCGTGGGGATCAGCCAATCAGTGGAGACCGAGCGACTTGAAGACGGCTCCGGAGAGGGGATGCGGCGAGGGCATAAAGTGTTTGCGCGCCGTGGAAACGAGGACTTTCGTTGTAAAATTTAACCAGTATGGTTGCACGAGTGAGTGGCTCCGATGTTCAGTGGAAACGGGGACTATCTTTGTGAAACTTAACCGTTGTGGTTGTACGTGTTGGTTCCGATGTTCGGACCATAAATCTTCTTATCTACAAATATATCATCAACTAACGAAGAAGATGACGACGTCCAGGAGGCTGTGGGAAGCTCTCTTCAACATCCAGTACGAGGGAAATGCTTCGGCAATTTCCAGTGGTAAGCGCGAATGACTCATAACTACGCAATCTCTCGTCTTTCTTGGTTTCATATTCAGTAATTCAGTAACTTCATAGCTTGGGAATAAGAGTAAAATCAGTAATTTATCCGACTCCGTTTTCACGTAATTTTCTAGCGGTAATATTCAAATCGCAACGCTCCAATTTAAATTCAAACTTATTATTATTATTATTATTATTATTATTATTAATTTTGCAAACTTGTTTTATGTAATAAATTCATTTCTTTTAACTATGCAATCTTTGCTTTCAGTAGGTAGCATTAGATATAGACCAATTCCTTCTCCTGATACAATTGTTTGTTGGGTTAATGATAAAATCATACCACGATCTGAGTATATAGATTCTTGTAGGTGTTCTACCAGAGCTAGGTGTTGTTAAATATAAATTTAGATTTCAACATTGCGCTGAGGTCTTGGCGCCCATTAAAACAACATATCTTAGTAGAAAACATTACATTTGTCACGCAACAGTGAGGGCATAAGAAACAGTTACAATGAATGGTAAGATTACCTCAAACTAGATTATTAAACATTTGCAATAACAAAACTATTTTTCAAATATGGTTAGGTTGTCGAAAACATCCCAATGTACCAGTTAATGTTAATATTGCTAGATCAAAAATTAAATATTAGTCTGTTTTAAAAACTGTACCTGTTTTATGTATCCCAGGCCAACATTAATCTCTTGTCCGCAATCTGGACAGGGTATATTTAGTTGTTCGCAATCTGGACGGTTTTTGACTTGTTCGCAATCAAGACACAACCGATTTGAAATGAGTCACTTCAAATTCACACCACTCGACACAACACAATTCGGTAGAGGGGAGGAGGGAGGGACCCTACCTGACCGCTCTCATTGGGCGCAGTTCCACTGCCACTTTTAAAGGTTGATGCTAATGACCAGGGTCATTAGTGAAGCTTGGGCGCAGTTCCATACAACCCGGCCAGCCGGCCGGCAGACGACATGTTCACTTCGAGCGGCCTTTACATGACTAGACAATTGGTGTATGGTGTGTTGTATCTGCAGAGCGGATATTAGGCCCATATTTAAGTACCTAGGATCGCTTTTCACGGAGAACTCATCATGTGAGGCAGAAATCAACGCCAGGATCCAAGCAGGAAACCGAACTCTCTACTGCATGCTGAGTCACTGCATAGCCACGAGGCGGTCAGTTATTCGAGTGTGTCATATTTCGTCTCAATACAATAGGTATTGGAGCACTGAAAATCCGCGATTAATTCATGAAGTTCCTTTACATGACTAGAACATTTGTGTATGGTATGCTGTATCTGCAGAGCGGATATTAGGCCCATATTTTTCAACAATACCATACATTCCGAGAGATACCGCATATCAGGTAGGGCTCATGAGCTGGAGACGGTACAAAGGAAGGCTGCTAGGTTTGTGCTCAACGATCTTAATCCTAGAAGTAGTGTAACTCGAATGATAGAAAAACTAGGGTGGGAATCTCTGGAAGATAGTAGGACGAAATCCAGACTATACGCCATGTTTAACAGTTACACTAATCGGCCATCATGGGGAGAACTAAGCAAACGTCTGGGAAATCCCACCTACCTGAGCAGGGCAGATCATCCACATAGAGTTAAGGTCCAACCACAGCGTACACATTATGGGAAATATTATTTCACTAACCGTGGTATTGATAATTGGAACTCATTACCTGCCTCAGTCTAAGAGCCTTTCCGCAAACATATTGATGTGTTTAAGAGAAGGTTGAAATTTTGTGTAAATACCACGATGCAATTACTATAGTTCCTAAATTGCGAATTGTGTATATAAGCCTATGATTGCATACACCGAAAGAGCCTACTCAGTTGCCTAAGAGAGTTTGGAATGGCCGAGAAACGCATCAACTTGGTTGCGATCTGCCTGAGTGATACACGCGGTAAGATAAAAATGGGAAATCGAGTGACGGAGAATTTTGAAATTTTGACGGGTCTCAGGCAAGGAGACGGTTTATCTCCTACGCTGTTCAATTTTGCCTTAGAGAAGATCATACGTGAGACCTTTCGAGAGAATTTTGAAGGAATCCAAGTCGAAGGGAAGAACCTGGCAATCTTTGCCTACGCAGATGATATCAGTTTACTCTCTAGCTCTTCGGAAGAGTTGAGGCAAATGACCAGAACACTCAAGGCAGCTGCCAACAAATTTGGGCTAATCGTGAATGAAACCAAGACGGAGTACCTCAATATGACTCGCGGGCAAGGCCACATTTTTGGGCATCTACAGTCACTCCGGGTAGGGGACCAGTCCTACAAGAGGGTCCATGAATTTAAGTACCTAGGATCGCTTTTCACGGAGAACTCATCATGTGAGGCAGAAATCAACGCCAGGATCCAAGCAGGAAACCGAACTCTCTACAGCTTAACACAGCTTCTTCGGTCCAGATGTCTCTCCAGACAGTTCAAAATTCGTCTGTATAAAACTCTGATCCAACCCGTTGAACTATATGGACGTGAGACATGGAGTATCCGAAAACAGGACTTTCGTAAACTACTCGTTTTTTGAGAGAAAAGTTCTTCGGAAGATCTTCGGACCGGTGAGGGATATACACACGGGTGAATGGAGGATTAGACACAATCATGAAGTAGAAAACCTGTACCATGATGCCAACATAGCTGGAACCATCAAAACCAGAAGACCGCAGTGGGCTGTACATGTAGTCCGGATGGAAGACCACCGATGGCCACGGAAGCTACTGGATTTCGTCCCCACAGGAAGAAGACCACCATGTAGACCAAGGAAGCGGTGGAGTGATGGACTCCATGAAGATCTGCAACAGGCAGCGATACGCGTAGACAGTTGGCGGATGGCAGCTATGGATAGGAGACGATGGAGAAGGAAACTTGTAGCAGCGCGCGGTCCACTGGGCCTGATCGCGTAGAAGAAGAAGAGTATATTATGTTTGATGTTATTGTTCGTAATTTTCTGTATTTGTACAATTTGCCCCCGGGGAATTACCCCCATTTGCAAATATTATATAATAATAATAAATACTCTTGCACCATTTTTACAAATGTCGACAGATAAAGAGATAAGATACGGCTATTTCCAACAGGATTCTGCCACAGCTCATACTGCACATGCTTCTTTGCAAGATATAAAGGCGATTTTTGATGATATGGTAATATCGAAAGGGTTATTATTAGGGCTCGGATTTTTAGGTGAATAAATATTTTTTTAATGTAAATACATATTTTAAGCATTTTTTCTATAAATACACAAATTCCCGCTTTTCACTTATTAGCACATAAAAAGACACAATAATTACATTTGTATAAATCAGTATGCTAGATCTTTCAGTTTATTGCATTTTTGTTCTGTGAGCTATCTAATCTTCATGCAGAGCGTATGTCAGCTAGCAGCTGTGTTTTTCTCAACTTGTCGCCCCGTGCCACTCATTGTGGAATTGGGGATTTCCTTGTCCATAGCCATATTGCACCACGTGCTAGACATTCATTCCTCCCCCCTCTACCTGGAGCCAATGTCACTCGCATGCAGTTCATTTCTGGCACTGTGAAGTGTAAGGCAGTTCTACGATGCCTAAAGTAAAAACAACTACAAGTTATCGTCTGTTACAGAATTTAAAGATAATTATACTTCTGATGGGGGCGTTCTGTTCTGTCAATCATGTGGCAAAGCCATCAAGGCTGAACAGCGATCTCAAGTTACACAACACCTCAAGGGCAAGAAACATATTGCCACAGTTTCGCGCCTTCAGAAGAAGTGTTTCGCGATAATCGTCGGTCATTTGTGATGGACAACGTGAAGATGTATCTCGTAGTGTATTGTAATGCTTCAGCAGTCAGTGAGACATAGAATACATTGCATTCGTGAGTACTGCATATTGTTCATATTCACATTAATAAACTAAATTATAATTAAATATTTTTACATTTTGTCACATATTTCAGGTATTTTTAATACATATAAAATAAATATTTTCCCGATTTTTAGCACCTAAAAATCCGAGCCCTAGTTATTATGGCCTCTCCGCTCCACCGATATTACTGTGTGTGACTTTTATTTGTGGGGAACCCTGAAAAATAATGTTTACAGAAATAATCCTCACACCATAGATGCACTTAACGATATAACAACAGAAACGAGGAACATTACGCAACAGGAACTTATGCGTGTGAATATCAATTTCATTAGAATACACCAGGAATGTTTGAATGCTGAAGTACACCACATTCAACATCGTCTGTGAAAAACGGTTAGTACTCTTGATGAAGGTTGTTTGGGTGCATAAATAAGAACTAATATAGGTAACAGAATACGCCGAAGGTCATGAATACACCGCTCGGAACATGTATGCCATCCGCCGCTGGCCCCGCTGGGAGTGGGACACAATGTACAGAGAGTTTAGTTTGGATGTATCGGAGACCCTCGCTAGCCCGCTCGCCCGCGGCGCGAGCCTGTCTCCCGCCAGGCACTTTGCCGTTATGCGGTGCTCGCACGGCATTGAGTCATTGGGTATAGGAATTTGTACTTAAATTTGTACTTCAATGTGATCCTTGACCAATTTTTTGACGAACTGACTTACGGAGAGCGATTGTCAACTTATTTTCAACAAGATTCTGCCACTGCTCACACTGACGAAGCGTCCATGACAGAATGCGTCGCATTTTCGGTACGAGGATTATAAGTCAGAACGTGTGGCCCCCACGAAGCCCAGACTTATCACCATGTGACTTTTATTTGTGGGGGACGCTTAAAAATAGAGTGTATGCGAGAAACCCTCCACTATAAATGAGCTTAAAGACTATATTAAAGCTGAAATACAGTCAATCGGTGCTGAGGAACTTCAGAGAGTACATGCCAGTTTCATAAAAAAAAGGTGCCAGCGATGTGTAGCAGTGAATGGCGAACATTTTCAGCCCCAGCTGTGAACTAGGTAAGTACAAATTCCTATACTCAATGGCTCAGTGCCGCGCAGGGGCCGCATAACGGCAAAGTGCGTGGCGGGAGACAGGCTCGCGCCATAGGTGAGCGGGCAAGCGAGGGTCTCCGATACATCCAAACTAAACTCTCTGTATATGCTATATGCTTTTATGGATAAACATGGAGTAGTATGAAATAAAAAATAAGTATCGGATTAACCACCCAACACTAATTTTTATTTTTTATGAGTTATTACAGACATGAATCAAACGACTGAAACATCAACTATTTAACATTGCTTTGCCATTCTATTTCATTTCCCGTCCCCCACAGTTCATAATTCAGCAACAGAATGTAACAAATTGCTGTTTTGAAATTTTCAAATTTGAAGCTTATTTACTACAGTGAGCTCCTATCATGACTCGGCGGGCCAGCGCATTGAGCTTATCTGCCTCCCGTTGACCGATTACTTCCTGTTACACAGCACGCACTTGGCAGATCTGGTCCATGCTTATAACGTGTATTAAGTTATACTCTGTATTTCAAAAGAAAGTACGTGAAGGAAATGGCGGGAGCCTGGAACAGCTGAGCTGTGTTGCCAAGTTTTTATCGTTGATGTAGATCAGCTGATTCGAATAATACACAGGGCTACACTTCGGACATTATTTATGCGCAATGTAATGTAAATATCGATCCTGAGTCAACGCCGAGGACATTCAAATAGAGAAATACGGTACATAAATGAATAAATAACACACCGAAGCTATGCTACCTTTATCACCGTTATTCAAAAAATACGAGAAAGAGGCCAAACACTCGACAGCTATACAAATATAATACAAAATACAAACACACAGTAATCTGATGAATATATCAACACTCACCATGCAATGATTATATCCTTGAAGATGAAACAAGATGAAGGTCATTCACAGTTTACAGCAGTTAACAGAGGACGCAGAAACAACATCATGATAACACTAAGCACACTCACTCACTGTATCGCAACTCTGTATGGTTAATAATAGCTTGCACATACGTATTGTTAAGGTAAATTCGTATTTAGCACCAAGCACACAAACAAGCTGCTCTGTGGCGATATTATTGCCGTGTTTTTACATGATCGATTTGTAGGCTATTGAATGACAAGCGTTAATTTCAACACTACGGTATTATTTGCAACTTATTGACGTACTGTAAAAGAAATAATGTAGTAAAAATGGAAACAAAATATTAAAACTCGATGCTAAAGGTAAATGAAACGATGACAATGAAACAAACTCCGACACAGTTAACAGGCGACTGAATGAATGAACAATGCGCTGGCAACGTATGGCATTATTTGTCAAAATCCAGCCGATAGGAGCCCGTGGCGGCCATTTTATATCGTTCTCGCCAAATGGTTCAGGTTCTTACTCTTGAAATACAGGGTATAGTGTTGATCTGTCGCTCCAACTGTTCTCGAGTTGTGAAGTGTTACTTTGGGGTATAATTCTCATAATGCCTCCACGTGTGTACACGGTAGAGGAAAGGGTATTTATGTACGATAATTATGTGAAAACAGAGTCTTGCAGGGAAGTCGTTAGACGTTTCATTACACATTTTGTAGGTGTGCGCTCTCCACATAGAGATACCGTGCGGAATCTCGTAAACAAATTGAGAGGAACTGGTTCTTTACTCGATAAGAGGCGAAGTGTTAAAAGACGTGTACTTAATGAGGAAAAAGTAAACAATCTCAGAAAGATTAGAGCATACGCCTACAAAATCCCTAAGACGACTTGGACAAGATGCCGGGGTTTCGAAGAGCTCAGCATGGCGGGCTACGAAAATGTTGAAACTGAAGCCCTATAAGATTACTGTAGTGCATGAACTGCATCCACGTGATCATGATAAGCGGGTACGATTTTGTAATTGGATGTTACGAAACGTTCATGATGAAACAATTGATCCAAGCTTAATATCTTTCTCGGACGAAGCTTGGTTCCATTTACACGGTTATGTTTCGACGCAGAATAACAGATATTGGAGTACAGAAAACCCCCATCGCATATACGAAATTCCTCTTCATGACAAACGGGTGGAGTATGGTGCGCAGTGAATGGATACAGAATTATAGGACCTGTATTTTTTAAGGGCACAATTAATGCACAGAGATACAGGGATACTATTCTAAAACCATTTTTTGACGAACTGACTGACACTGACTGTCGAAGTGGATATTTTCAGCAAGACTCAGCCACCGCGCATACAGCTCATGACACATTAAACCTAATTGAGGAAATTTTTGAAGACCGTGTTATTAGTACGGACTTATGGCCGTCACGGTCCCAAGATTTAACAGTTTGTGACTTTAACTTACGGGGGAACTTAAAGAATAAAGTGTATGCAAGAAACCCTCACACGTTGGACGAACTGAAAGAACATATCCGGAGAGAAATAGCCTCAATTACGGAAGACGAACTTATGCGTGTTAATCGGAATTTCCTAAAACGATGCCGGAAATGTGTGGATGTAGGAGGATAACATTTCCAACATCTCCTGTCTTAAGGTACGACCTTCGTTTATTAATTCTTCCTTTCTTCATTTTAATTGTTATCTCAAGTCATGCACGGATAAAGTGAGCCAAGTGCTGTTCTGTTATTATTGCTATGCCATGCCGAGCGGGAAGTGATGAGTCAACGGGAGGCAGATAAGCTCGGTGCGCTGGCCGGCCGAGTCATGATAGGAACTCACTGTAATAAATAAGCTTCAAATTTGAAAATTTAAAAACAGCAAGACAGTAGGCCATTCGACATGCTTCCTGGTGTGGTTGAAGACTGTGGGGCACCCATTGGGCACACACTTTGCGCAAGTGCAGTCGTTCCTTCATGATGGTGTGCACACTTCCGACGCTCAATCCGACCACGGCGGCTATGGCGTTCACTGTCACTCGGCGGTCCTGGGTAATGAGTGCATCAACCAGCTGGACGTTGTCATCGGTAATGCTCGGGGGTGCCCCAGACTGGGCATCATCGGCTAACGACACCCGTCCTTCCCTGAAGCGCTTGTGCCACGCCTTGACCCTTGCAAGGGACATGCAGTTTTCGCCGTATACTTGTGACATTCGGCGATGAATGTCCATTCCCCCTACTCCTTTTGCTGTCAGAAACCGAAAAACACCTCTTTGCTCTTCGTTTGACGCCTCCATGTCACTGTTTGCAATGCGACTGGCAGCGTTGGACGATTGATGCATGCTGCTGCTCGCTTTGTATCGTCACGTGACGTGCACGCGTGCCCTCTAGCGACGGGTTGTGACCTTCCTCGCTCTGGTCGGAACCAGACCTCGTTACACACGCCACGATTAGCCGATGTCGTCACCGGTTTGCGCATTACAACCTCCGGCTCGTTACTTTTTGAACGCACCTTATAGATGAAATAGCAAGACACCATGTAAATCGTGTAGTTACATTGTCACTACAATTCAATTGAGCTTCTGTGGACTCAAGTGAAATCGCATATAGCAGGTAAAAATCGTTTCTAAAACCAGATGTTGACAGAGTCGCGAACGAGACGATTGATAGCATTGAGGCTCCCACACACCGGATTGATCGCGGTGGCGATTATGATGGCGATCAGGTCTTTTCACACCCTAGCGTGCGGTGGTAGCGATCAGTTTGGAAAATCGTGTACGTAAAGGATCCGTCGGTTATCTCAACTGGAAGAAGAAGCGTTACTGTCGGCAGCGGTAGTTGATGATGATGATGAGCAGCAGCAGCAAGCAAGATAATTATTCCTTTCATTGTGTACAATTAGAGAATGTGAGAAGAATGTAAAGAAATACAAATCTCAAATAATATTATATTAACATATTTTTCAGAAAGAAACGTAAGAGAACGTGCAGTATTTAAGTAACTTATTTGCTTTACGCATTGTTTTTTTTAGCGTATGGCTTTTAGTGCCGGGAGTGTCCGAAGACATGTTCGGCTCGCCAGAGTTAGTAGCTACTTCTATGCGGACACCCATGGGGTGAGCTACAAGTAACGTCGCGTGTGGAGTGTTGTCTGGGGAGGAAAGTGTGATTGTAAGGACTAGGAATTGGAAGGTAGCGGCTTTGGCCTATAGTTAGGGAACAACCCCGGCATTTGCCTGGAAGGAAGATGGGAAACTACAGAAAACCATCTTCAAGGTTGCCGGCGGGGGCAATTCGAACCTCCTCGCTTCCCGGATGTGAGTGACTGCCTGCAACCACGCCGTAACAACCACGGCTAACTCACCCGGTACTTGACGCAATTAACGTGTGTAATTGCTCCGTTAAATTGAGTTAAATTCAGTTTGTAGGCTATATAACTATGCATAATAGGTTACTGTATGTGATGAAAATAAATGTAAAATGTGTGAACTTACCGCTTGTTCCTAGCGATCTGCCTACTTGTTCCCAGACTTATTTTTCTTATATTTTTACAGCCAGGATGCGACAAATCAAAATATGTTATGCAATTTGACTTCTTCAATGAGTTGCTCTGTTGTCGCACTCATTGTCATGCCAACACACAGTGACGCGAGCAGCGGTCAATTTCTACAATCACATCTGATCGCCGCCGCGTAGTAGAACGCTGCACTGTCCAGAACGCTGCCCGCGTGATCGCTGCCTCTCTGAAAGCTCAGGGTCATTATTTTTGCTTGGCCAGGCGATTCCGCTCGACCTTGACCGGCGGTCCTCGGCCAATAGCCGGCTGTTACAGGTTGGCGCGCGCGGTCCCCAGCCGTATTCCCAAGCTCTTGCTGCGGTAGACGTGTGAGCTCCGAGCTAATTGTTTGTTTTATAAAGCTACTGTGTACTGTATATCGTATTGCATAGTGTTTTATTGTGATTGTGTGTAGTGCTGTAATGCCTTATGTGAAATATTTGTTACGTGAGCGTGTATATGTACAGTACGTACATAAAGTTCAGGAAATCGTGCACTGGAACAATACAAACGTTTCGAGTGAAATTCACAGGGAGACCCATTCCTATAAATCAGACAATAACACAAATGGCTAAGAGATTCAAACGTACAGGTTCAGTAAACAATAAAATTAGACGTAAAGGTCGTTATTTTATTACTGAAGCTAAATTAACCGGAGTAACCGGAAACTTAATAAGGAGATGACAATTATGTTTGTTAGCGGATGGGGAACATTTTCAACATCTACTGTAAACATAGTGAGTAAAAATGCATGATACTGATTTTAAGCACCGTATTCTGCCGTACATACGCGCGCGTGGCAGCCAGCAACTGAGCCGTCTCTGGCGGAGCGCGTGAGCGAGAATGTCCTTGCCTAGCAAATATAAAGACCCTGTATTTAATTCTGCAGGGAGTATTTGACCACCACCGCCACCGTGATCACTTCGGTGTGTATGAGCCTACAACTGTTTGGGTGGATTGCCTAAGATATGCAGAAATATAACAGGAAAATGATTGTGACAGAGAAATTGGTAAGTAGGCCTACTTGGTTATGGAGCATTTCATCATCAATCTTCGTGAATCTGATTAATTCATCCGAGTCCGACTGCGAAGATGATGACTGTAGAGGGTAGGAGATCTTAGTGAAAACCATGCATTCCATGTTTGAGGAACGAGTGCCACTGACCTTACTGCGCTGATGTTTGTTGATCGTAGCAGCTGGAGCCTTGTGGGATGAGAAGGGAGGGGGGTAGGAGTACAGTGTCCACAGAAGTCCAGCCCTGCTGAGAGCAACAGGAGCACATGCCACGACGGAAAGGACAACGATGACTCAGGCTATTGGAGCAGAATATATTATGCTACATCTAAACAAAGAATAGTTCCCAACCTGGCCTCAGGCACTCGTATTACCAACGGGTAATACATTAACATTATTATTATTATTATTATTATTATTATTATTCACGGAGAAATTTTCAGGGTACTCATTGTTTAACTTGATTTCGATAATGAAAATATGCACTGTGGTTCTATTTCCGCGTTTCTCATAAGTTTTGTTCAATAGATTTTAATTGACGCAAATGCACTAATAGTACATTATGCAACGAGCCTATAATGGCTATAATTAAGACACGAGTATGTTTATAAAACGAGCGTATGCGAGTTTTATAATTTTCATACGAGTGTCTTAATTACCATTATAGGCGAGTTGTATACGACTGTTTATGTCCGACGATAATTATAACTTTAATATATGTTTTAACATAAATATTCATAAATATCTGTTCAGTCACTAGAATGTTGTGATCGGGTGCTGCGGTGGGTAGTATATCTCTGTTTTCCAAGCTCTCTGGACAACCGACGCATGCGCTCTGTGTGCTTCAATGCCATATGTTCAGATTGTCCACCAGTATTCAGTAAAACTGTCACCGAAGTCGTTTCAATACAACGCGCTGTGTAGAAATTGGATTTGGGTATATTAAGGTACAGTGCTATTTCTTGTCTCATATTCACGAGTTTATTTACGCGAACATATGGACGGTGCACTTTCGGTAATTTATATAGACATGTTGGATTTTGAGCGCATGCGCGAAGGTATCCTTATCTAATTGGTCACAAAACTGTTTCTTGAGCTCTGATTGGTGGGAGAAACTGTTCCATAATGAAAAACAGTGTTATAATGAGCCTCATTATGATACAATTTTCTGACACATAATAGTTAGGGTCGAACATAAATTAATTAACTACCTTGTCTGCTTTGTGCTGCTTAATAGTAACTGATGCATAAGGTGACGAGAGTAGACGCAGAACGTACTGTAGAACGCGCTCTCTCACCCGCCTTCGTATGTGGTCCACTGTAAAATGGACTCGTAAAATGTAAATATAAAACTATGAAATGAAATGTTCTACTGATAAAACGGGAAATAATAAAGTGTTATAACGACGAACTATTAATATTGTTCATTGATCTATTCTTACCAGGCTAGCATACTCCGGTATTTTTTTCTGTCTGTATAAATCTCCTCGTTGGTATACTTCACCTACACTTCCTTGCGATTGTGGCCTTGAAATAAATTGAAAACTCGGTTCTTCTTGGTAAGCTGGCTCCCGTATTTGTCGGTCTGTGTACATATGTTTACCTCTTTCATGAATTATCATATTTGTGGGCACGACTTCCTGCTGCCTGCCTACATTCGATGAATACTGTCCAACATTTCCTAAAGGATTGATCATTTGACCATAATCAGGATATGCCGGTTCTTGGTAAGATGCCGATATCTGCTTCCAGTTACTGGGCTGAAATACTTGACTATTGGAAGTAGAATGCGGATTTATTTCGAAATCTTCCCTGTAATCATAGGCTTGATTCTTGTTATTATCTTCTGTTTTGGAGGATGATCCACGAAGACGACCGTGATTTCCTGTGGAACTAGCATATATTTGTTCTCCTGAATTATATGTTGAAGTATTTCCAGTTTTATCTTCATGCTCGCTGATGTTCTTTTTATTTTGTAAAGTATCATCCCGGTTATTTTTGTTTGAAATTTCAGGTGTATCATCAGATTTTTCCGGAGTGCTTTTATTGATTATATGTTTCCTCTCGGAGGAGGGAGGCTTTTCTGACGTGGCATTTCCAATTAATTGAGACACTATTTTATTTAAAAGCAAAAGAAGTTCAAGAGAAACAGTTGGTGCTTGATTATTTTCTACAACTTTAGTCGTAGCGCTGTTACCTTCAGTTTTATTGGAACCACTTGAGGGAACTTTCGGTAAGTCTTGAGTAATGCTAGTTACGTCACCTTCCTTAAAATTTTGAGATACATCAAAAGCTGTTCCATTAATGTTAGATGAAACTCCAGCAGGGTAAAAGACAGGTTGTCCAACAGGTCTGTTTCCAAAGTCTGCTTGAGGATTACTGAATGGATATTCAATAGGTCTGATTAAAATCTGTTCTTGAGGATTACTGACTGGATATTGTATTCTTCGTGGTATAAAGTCGTAATTAGGATACACAATTTGCCTCTCTCCATATATTGCTCCCGTTGCTGACGTCACTGAAACAAGAAAAAAAAAACATTAGTCAAATTATTATTAATATGTATTTGGTTGGTTCTTTAGTTTAGGGGCTGCGACAACGCGGTCATGTAGCCCCGTGTACTTTGGGTGTGTGTAGAATCTGTCTGATAACCGGTGTTAATTGTGATGGCTGTATTAGTGTGTGTTATCTGCGATTCAGGTAGAAGGACTGCAGATGATTAATTTTTTCAAGTAGTTCCTACTTTTGCCGCCAAACGCCACCGTCAACGACTACTAGGCCTAGTTCAGAACTTAGCTACTAGACGCCACGGCAATCGGCTCTTGGCAACGAACGTAGAAACCTAAGAGCGTTGTTTACATTCTTAACCTATACAATTTAGCTTCACACAGGTGTAATTAGTGGAAGGTTCTTTAACATGCCATAAATCTATGACATGGGACCACCGGCTTTACTTCCCCTCCGAAGGAAGGCATACTGAGGGATTTTTAACACTCTTAAAAAATCCGACGACTTCAGCCGGGTTTGAACTCGCGATCTTGATCATAGAAGCTCATCATGCTACCAACTGCGCCACCGTAGCCGCGAACTAAACTTGTACTTGACAGTTATTCAGGAGTAAGTTAGTTATTGAGGTTTTACATTAACCCTTTTGATGCTAAGCTATTACGAGTGGTTATGTTACAAATACTAAGCCAAGTTCCGTGAAATGACAAGTGTTTGATAAAAATTATCTCCCACCTATACTTATCTGTATATATTTAAACGCATGAGATCCTAATTAATTACAACTAAGTTTAATTTGTTTCATTGAAAATATTTTTTAAATAATAATTTATATTGGAAATTTTTCGAAGTTTATGGTTATCAGTCAAAAATTCACTCCATACACACCCAGCGCTAACAAGATCTTAGCGAACCCTGGACTACATCTCAGACCTCAGGATCAACAGTCTCCGTTTGAGACATCCACCCCTTGCACTTGTCAGCACAGCAACCTCATCGGATTCAATACCACCGATTCCTGGAGGAGAAAATGGACCCAAAATGCTCCAGCTACAATGCAATGCCATGCATCAGTGAGAGTGGATTTGATCAACCTCGCAACGTATGGTCAATGCTCAACCGCCTTAGGACGGGACATGGAAGATGCGGGGATTCAGTTTTTAAATGGCGAATATTGGCCTCACCAGTATGCGACTGTGGTGTGCCGCGACAGACTGTTGAGCACATCAGGGAGGTCTGCAGCATCAGAGCTTACGGGGGGAGATTTGAAGACTTTTTTTTGCCAACCCCAAAATGTATTGAGTATATACAAGGTGTAGATGTTTGTTTGTAGTTTAGTTCATTGATAATTATTGTTAATTTGTAATAATGTATGTATTTGTATGCCATACGCTAAATAAATACTAGAGCTGGTAATAATCGATTTTCAATTAATCTATTAATCGATTAATTTGAAATTAATCGGAAACGATTAATCAATTAATCGAACATTCTTACAATCGTTTATCGAAAAATCGATTAATAGATTAACCGAATAATCGATTAATCGAAAAATCGATTAATATATTAACCGAATAATCGATTAATCGATTACCCGTAAAACGATTAATTGATTAGTAGACACGAGTTAAGAAAATAAGTTTTGAAAATGGTTTAAATGAGAAGTCATCGCTTAAGTTGAGTTTTAGGCTTATTTTCGGAATGATGTATAGAAATCTATAAAAGTTAAATTTTGCGTTAAGATACGTGTCCTTCCTTGTTTATGTTAACAATAACCAAATAACAGTCAGTGACAGTGGAAGGACAAACATCAATCAAATTGGGAAGGGTTTCAGGAAAAGAAAACGAAGAGTTTGCCGCAAAGCTTTTGAATATTGTTCAATTTTTGTTGGGAAGGCTGTTTACAATTTAGGTCAGAAACATTTTTGTTTTATTCGGGTTTAGTCAAATTTCCACAAAGACCTGTAGGTTGTAACTCTTCAGTCGGTCAACTTGAATTTGCCCAATGACTCGGCGGAGTCCAATGTATAAAATATATGAATTATAAATACATAACACTCCTGGAAACATTACATGTGTTAGTTATGATCACTATTACAATCAGTATCATTATTGCGTCGCCACACTCGAATGCTCCGAGTGGGTAAGAGATTTCACGAGCCCTTTATCCAAGAAAGCCACCTACAGCAAGGAGGTTCAGTCATGTTTTGGGGTGGAATCATGTTCGGTCGACGTACGCGTCTAATTCCTATCCACGGTAACATGACTGGTCTGGTGTATAGAGGCAACATTCTTGAACCTGTCGTTGCAGGGTTTGCTGCCACAATGGGTGAGGGCTTTACACTAGTGGACTATAATGCTCGTGACCATCGACCTAGGGTTGTCAATCAGTTCCTTCAGATGCATGGCATACAGAGAATGGAGTGGCCTGCCTATTCTGCCTATTATGAATGTATTGAACATGCATGGAAAGAGCTCAAGAGGGCAATTTCGCACCGTCCTAATCCTCCAACAAATAAAGAGAAACTGATTGAATCTGCTGTCCAAGAGTGGGATAATCTGCCCCAAACCACGTTGGATTCGTTGGTGTTCAGTAGGCTATGCCTCGTCGTCTGCAAGCATGGATGAGAGTTCGTGGTGGCCATACACGGTATTGATATGTCCCAATATGAAAAGGACGTTTGTATGCTCACTTGCTCAGTCCCACATTATCACTTTTGTTATTCGTTGTGTGTGTTCTGCCTCTCTTGCAAAGCAGATTGTGTCTTGTTTTTCTTCGTATGCACCCTATATTGTGTATAATATGATAACACTAGCAGGTACCCGCGGCTTCGCTCGCGTCATAGTCGTGTGATATTGTTATTCAATGAAATGCAGGTTTAACCCCGTTAACACCCCTTTGGAACCTGAATATCCAAAAATCCCTCCTTAGTAGACGTTTTCGACACACAACAAACATATCCTCAAAATATCATTCTTCTAACTTTAATAGTTTTGGTTGGTCGATGAGAGTGAATATCCAAAAATCCTTCCTTAGTGGACGTTTTTCTTCCAGAATTTCACCCCTCCCCATGGGTCCATTAAATTGGATTTATGAGAAAACGGTCGAACACCTATTTATTTATTTATTTATTTATTTATTTATTTATTATTAAGCTGATTGTTTTCCTCTGAGTTTCAAACTCCTCGCCTACGTCGTTTAAGAGATGCACGCTCCGTTAGGAATCCTTCAACCCTCACATTTCGCCACTTTCACTTATAATATACACCAAATCGAAAAACCATTAGACATGTGTCAGCTTATTTCTAATGATTAGTTTATATGCCAAGTATCTCATTCCCAAATGAAACCACTCGTGAATTATTGTTATTCAATGAAATGCACGTTTACCCCCTTAACACCCCTTTAGAACCTGAATATCCAAAAATCTTTCCTTAGTGGACGTTTTCGACATAGAACGAACATATCCCCAAAATTTCATGTTTCCAACTTCCATAATTATGGCAGGGCGATGATGAGTGAGTCAGTCAGTCAGGACATTTTCCTTCATTTATTTTTGAGAATATCACCCCTCCCCATGAACCCCTTAAATGGGATTTATGAAAAAAAAACCGGTCGAACAATTTACTTATTTTTAAGCTGATTTTTTCCCGCTGAATTTTAAACTTCTCGCTAATGTCGTTTAAGAGATACACGCTCCGTTAAGAATCCTTCAACCCCCAATTTTCACCCCTTTCACCTCATAATATACACCATATCGATAAACCCGTAGACATATATCTGCTTATTTTTATTGATTAATTTATATGCCGAATATCACATCCCCAAATGAAACAACTCGTGAGATATTGTTAATCAGTGAAATGCAAGTTTAGCCCCCTTAACACCCCTTCAGAACATGGATATCCAAAAATCCATCCTTAGGGGACGTTCTCGACATACAATGAACATATCCCCAAAATTTCAAGTTTCTAACTGAAATAGGTTTGGCTGGGGGATGATAAGTGAATATCCAAAAATCCTTCCTTAGCGAACTTCTCCCCCCAGAATTTCACCCCTCCCCATGGGCCCCTTAAATTGGATTTATCAAAAAACGGTCGACCACCCTTTTACTTATTTATAAGCTGTTCTTCCCCCTAAGTTTGATGAGTGAGTGAGTTAATCAGCTACAACACTTTCTTTCCTGTTTTTTTTTCTTCCAGAATTTCACCCCTCTCCAAGGGCCCCTTGAATTGAATTTATGAAAAAGCGGTTGAACTCTTATTTACTTATATTTTAAGCTGGTTTTATTCGCTGAATTACGAACTTCTCGCCTATGTCGTTTAAGAGATACACGCTCCGTTAAGAATCCTTCGACCCCCAAATTTCACCCCTTTCACCTCATAATATACACCACATCGATAAACCCTTAGACATATGTCTGCTTATTTTTAATGATTAGTTTATATGCCTAATATCCCATCCCCAAAGAAACAACTCATGATATATCGTAATTCAATGTAATGCACGTTTACCCCCTTAACACCTCTTCAGAACCCGAGAAAACAAAAAATCCTTCCTTAGTTGACGTTTCTGCCATACAGCGAAAATATTCCCAAAATTTAATGTTTCCAACTTCAATAGTTTTCGCTGGGCGATGATGAGTGAGTGAGTCAGTCAGGTCATTTTCTTTCAATTATTTTTACCAGAATTTTACCCCTCCCCATGGGCCCCTTAAATTGGATTTATGAAGAAACGCTCGAACGCCTATTAACTTATTTTTAAGCTGTCTTTTTCCCCTTGAGTTTGTTGAGTGAGTGAGTTAGTCAGTCAGTTAGGACACTTTCTCTCCTTTTTTTTCTAGAATTTAACCCCACCCCATTGGCCCCTTAAATTGAATTTATGAAAAAAAAAACGGTCAAACACCGATTTACTTATTTTTTAAGCTGATTTTTTTCCGCTGAGTTTCAAACTTATCGCCTATGTCGTTTAAGAGATACACGCTACGTTAGGAATCCTTCAACCCCCATGTTTCACCCCTTTCACCTTATAATATACACCACATCGAAAAACCCTTAGACACATGTCTGCTTATTTTTAATGATAAGTTTATATGCCGAGTATCACATCCACAAATGAAACCACTCGTGAGATATTGTTATTCATTGAAAAGCAGGTTTAACCCCCTTAAAACCCCTTTAGAACCTGAATATCCGAAAATCCTCCCTTAGTGTACGGTTTTGATATACAACGAACATATCCCCTAAATGTCATGTTTCTAACTTCAATAATTTAGGCTGGACGATGATGAGTGGGTGAGTGAGTGTGTGAGTCAGGACATTTTCCGGCTTCGCTCGCGTCATAGTCGTGTCATATTGTTATTCAATGAAATGCAGGTTTAACCCCGTTAACACCCCTTTGGAACCTGAATATCCAAAAATCTCTCCTTAGTAGACGTTTTCGACACACAACAAACATATCCTCATAATATCATTCTTCTAACTTTAATAGTTTTGGTTGGTCGATGAGAGTAAATATCGAACACTTATTTACTTATTTTTTAAGCTGGATTTATTCGCTGAATTACGAACTTCTCGCCTATGTCGTTTTAGAGATACACGCTCCGTTAAGAATACTTCAACCCCCAAATTTCACCCCTTTCACCTCATAATATACACCACATCGATAAACCCTTAGAGATAAGTCTGCTTATTTTTAATGATTAATTTATATGCCTAATATCACATCCCCAAAGAAACAACTCATGATATATCGTAATTCAATGAAATGCACGTTTACCCCCTTAACACCTCTTCAGAACCCGAGAAAACAAAAAATCCTTCCTTAGTTGACGTTTCCGACATACAGCGAAGATATTCCCAAAATTTAATGTTTCCAACTTCAATAGTTTTCCCTGGGCGATGATGAGTGAGTGAGTCAGTCAGGTCATTTTCTTTCAATTATTTTTACCAGAATTTTACCCCTCCCCATGAGTTTGATGAGTGAGTGAGTTAGTCAGTCAGTTAGGACACTTTCTCTCCTTTTTTCTCCAGAATTTCACCCCACCCCATTGGCCCCTTAAATTGAATTTATGAAGGAAAAAAACCGGTCAAACACCGATTTACTTATTTTTAAGCTGATTTTTTCCCCCGCTGAGTTTCAAACTTATCGCCTATGTCGTTTAAGAGATACACGCTCCGTTAGGAATCCTTCAATTCCCACTTTTCACCCCTTTCCCCTCATAATATACACCACATCGAAAAACCCTCAGACACGTGTCTTCTTATTTTTAATGATGAGTTTATATGCCGAGTATCACATCCCCCAATGAAACCAATCGGGAGTTATTGTTATTCAATGAAATGCAGGTTTAACCCCCTTAAGACCCCTTTAGAACCTGAATATCCGAAAAGCCTCCCTTAGTGGACGGTTTTGACATACAATGATCATATCCCCAAAATGTCATGTTTCGACCTTCAATAATTTTGGCTGGGCGATGGTGAGTGAGTCAGGACTTTTTCTTTCAATTTTCTTTTTTCAGAATTTCACCCCTCCCCATGAACCCCTTAAGTTGGGTATATGAAAAAAAAACTGTCGAACACCTATTTACTTATTTTTAAGCACTTTCCCCCCTGACTTTGATGAGTGAGTCTGTCAGTCAGTCAGTTAGTACACTTTCTTTCCTGTTCCCCCCCCCCCCAGAATTTCACCCCTCCCCATGGGCCCTTTAAATTGGATTTATGAAAAAAAAAACGGTCAAACACTTATTTACTCATTTTTTAAGCTGATTTTTTTCCGCTGAGTTTCATACTCCTCGCCTATGTCGTTTAAGAGATACAAGCACCGTTAGGAATCCTTCAACCCCCACTTTTCACCCCTTTCACCTCATAATATGCTCCACATCGAAAAATCCTCAGACACATGTCTTCTTATTTTTAATGATGAGTTTATATGCAGAGTATCACATCCCTCAATGAAACCAAGCCGGAGATATTGTTATTCAATGAAATGCAAGTGTACCCCCTTAACACCCCTTTAGAACCTGAATATCCAAAAATCCTTCCTTAGTGGGCGTTTTCGACTTACAACGAACATATCTCCAAAATTTCATGTTTTTAACTTCAATAGTTTTGGCTGGACGATGATGAATCAGTCAGTCAGTCAGTCAGGACACTTTGTCTATCTATCTATATATATAAAAATCAATGTAACGTGATAGTTTGTCTGTGGGTGTGTATGTCTCCTATGCGTTCATATACCATTCGTCCGATTGCGATGAAACTTGGGTGAGATGTTGAGTACACTCCAAGGAAGGTTTCTGACTTAGTAAATCCATTTTACAATAGGTAGCGCACGCGTAGATTCAACAAATGAGCGACGATGCGCGAAGCATTTCAACAAAGTCCCGTATGTGTTCATATACCATTCGTCCGATAGCGATGAAACTTGGGTGAGATGTTGAGTACACTCCAAGGAAGGTTTCTGACTTAGTAAATCCATTTTACAATAGGTAGCGCACGCGTAGATTCAACAAATGAGCGACGATGCGCGAAGCATTTCAACAAAGTCCCGTATGTGTTCATATACCATTCGTCCGATTGCGATGAAACTTGGGTGAGATGTTGAGTACAATCCAAGGAAGGTTTCTGACTTAGTAAATCCATTTTACAATAGGTAGCGCACGCGTAGATTCAACAAATGAGCGACGATGCGCGAAGCATTTCAACAAAGTCCCGTATGTGTTCATATACCATTCGTCCGATTGCGATGAAACTTGGGTGAGATGTTGAGTACACTCCAAGGATGGTTTCTGACTTAGTAAATCCATTTTACAATAGGTAGCGCACGCGTAGATTCAACAAATGAGCGACGATGCGCGAAGCATTTCAACAAAGTCCCGTATGTGTTCATATACCATTCGTCCGATAGCGATGAAACTTGGGTGAGATGTTGAGTACACTCCAAGGAAGGTTTCTGATTTAGTAAATCCATTTCACAATAGGTAGCGCACGCGTAGATTCAACAAATGAGCGACGATGCGCGAAGCATTTCAACAAAGTCCCGTATGTGTTCATATACCATTCGTCCGATTGCGATCAAACTTGGGTGAGATGTTGAGTACACTCCAAGGAAGGTTTCTGACTTAGTAAATCCATTTTACAATAGGTAGCGCACGCGTAGATTCAACAAATGAGCGACGATGCGCGAAGCATTTCAACAAGGTCCCGTATGCATTCATATACCATTCGTCCGATAGCGATGAAACTTGGGTGAGATGTTGAGTACACTCCAAGGAAGGTTTCTGACTTAGTAAATCCATTTTACAATAGGTAGTGCACGCGTAGATTCAACAAATGAGCGACGATGCGCGAAGCATTTCAACAAAGTCCCGAATGCATTCATATACCATTCGTCCGATAGCTATGCAACTTGCGTAAAATGTTGTGTACACTGCAGGGAAATTTTCTGGCTTAGTACATCCACTTTACAATAGGCAGCGCACGATTAGATTCAACAAATGAGCTACGACGCGCGAAGCATTTCAACAAAGTCACGTTTGCGTTCATATACCATTCGTCCGATAGCGATGAAACTAGGCTGAGATTTTGTGTGCACTCCAGGGAAGGTTTCTAGCTTAGTAAATCCCTTTAAAAATAGGTAGAGCACGAGTAGAATCAACAAATGAGCAACGGCGCGCGAAGCGTTTCAACAAAGTCCCATTTAATTTCATATACCATTCATCCGATAGCGATGAAACTTGGGTGAGATGCTGTGTACACTCCAGGGAAGGTTTCTGGCTTAGTACATACATTTTACAATAGGTAGCGCACCAGTAGATTCAACAAATGAGCGATGACACGCGAAGCGTTTCAACAAAGTCCCGTATAAAGTCATATACCATTCGTCTGATAGTGATAAATGTTTGGTGAATTGTTGTGTACACTCCAGGAAAGGTTTCTGGCTAAGTAAATCCATTTTACAATACGAAGCGCACGTTTATGTTCAACAAATGAGTGACTACGCGCGAAGCGTTTCGACAACGTCCCGTATACGTTCACATACCATTCATCCGATTGCGATGAAACTTGGGTGAGATGTTGTGTACACTCCAGGGAAGGTTTCTGGCTGAGTACATCCATATTACAATATGTAGCGCAAGAGTAGAATCAACAAATGAGCGACGACACGCGAAGCGTTTCAACCAAGTCCCGTATGCATACATGTACCATTCGTCCGTACCTATGAAACTTGGGTGAGATGTTGTGTACACGTCATGGAAAATTTCTGGCTTAGTAAATCCCCTATACAATATGCAGCGCACAAGTTGATTCAACAAATGAGGGACGACGCGCGAAGCGTTTCAACAAAGTCCCGTATAAGGTCATATACCATTCTGCCGTTAGCGGTGAAACTTGGGTGAAATATGGTTGACACTCCAAGGAAGGTTTCTGGCTTAGTAAATACATTTCACAGTAGGTAGCACACGAGTAGATTCGACAAATGAACGACGATAGCGATGAAACTTGGGTGAGATGTTGTGGACACTTACGTGACGGTTTCTAACTTAGTAAATACATTTTACAGTAGGTAGCGCACGAGTAGATTCAACAAATGAGTGACGGAGTGCGAATCGTTTAAACAAAATCGGGTATGCGTTCTTATACTATTCATCCGATTGCGATGAAACATTGATCAGTTATGTTGTACCCGCCAGGGAAGGGGACTTAGTAAATCCATTTCACAATAAGTAGCGCAAGAGTAGATGCAACAAATGGGTGACGACGCGCGAAGCGTTTCAACAAAATTCCCTATTGCGTTCATATAACATTCTTCGATTGCGATGAAACCTTGATGAGTTATTGTGTACACGCCAGGGAAGGGCTTCGACTTAGTAATACATTTCTCAATAGGTAGCGCACGAGTAGATTCAACAAATGAGTGACAGCGCACGAATCGTTTAAACAAAAACCCCTGTACGTGCATATACCATTCATCCGATTGCGATGAATCATTGATGAGTCATTGTGTACACGCCAGGGAAGGGTTTCGACTTAGTAAATCCATTTCACAATAGGTAGCGTACGATTAGATTCAACAAATGAGTGACAGCGATGAAACTTTTTGAAAGTTGTTGTGCACGCTCCCTCGAATGGTTCTAAATTAGAAAATCCATTTTATGATAGCTTAGAGGCAGTTAACATGTTGTGTATCCAAAAGCACTTCAAGAAACAGAATTTCAACGCCAACACTTTCTTTGATTGGCATTGCAACGCATGCCGGGTACAGCTTGTATATATATAAATCAATGTAACGTGATAGTTTGTCTGTGGGTATGTCTCCTATGCGTTCATATACCATTCGTCCGATTGCGATGAAACTTGGGTGAGATGTTGAGTACACTCCAAGGAAGGTTTCTGACTTAGTAAATCCATTTTACAATAGGTAGCGCACGCGTAGATTTAACAAATGAGCGACGATGCGCGAAGCATTTCAATAAAGTCCCGTATGTGTTCATATACCATTCGTCCGATAGCGATGAAACTTGGGGGA
This sequence comes from Meconema thalassinum, assembly GCA_946902985.2. Classification (NCBI taxonomy): domain Eukaryota; kingdom Metazoa; phylum Arthropoda; class Insecta; order Orthoptera; family Tettigoniidae; genus Meconema; species Meconema thalassinum. The sequence goes on along the minus strand of OX336399.1, from coordinate 158,116,907 downwards.
GATGTTGTGTACACGTACGTGAAGGTTTCAAAATTAGTGAATACATTTCACAGTAGATAGCGCACGAGTAGATTCAACAAATGAGCGACGACACGCAAAGCGTTTCAACAAAGTCCCGTATGCATTCATATACCATTCGTCCGATAGTTATGAAACTTGCGTAAAATGTTGTGTACACTGCAGGGAAATTTTCTGGCTTAGTACATCCACTTTACAATAGGCAGCGCACGAGTAGATTCAACAAATGAGCTACGACGTGCGAAGCATTTCAACAAAGTCACGTTTGCGTTCATATACCATTCGTCCGATAGCGATGAAACTAGGCTGAGATTTTGTGTACACTCCAGGGAAGGTTTCTAGCTTAGTAAATCCCTTTAAAAATAGGTAGAGCACGAGTAGAATCAACAAATGAGCGACGACGCGCGGAGCGTTTCAACAAAGTCCCATATAATTTCATATACCATTCATCCGATAGCGATGAAACTTGGGTGAGATGTTGTGTACACTCCAGGGAAGGTTTCTGGCTTAGTACATACATTTTACAATAGGTAGCGCACCAGTAGATTCAACAAATGAGCGATGACACGCGAAACGTTTCAACAAAGTCCCGTATAAAGTCATATACCATTCGTCTGATAGTGATAAATGTTTGGTGAATTGTTGTGTACACTCCAGGAAAGGTTTCTGGCTAAGTAAATCCATTTTACAATACGAAGCGCACGTTTATGTTCAACAAATGAGTGACTACGCGCGAAGCGTTTCGACAACGTCCCGTATACGTTCACATACCATTCATCCGATTGCGATGAAACTTGGGTGAGATGTTGTGTACACTCCAGGGAAGGTTTCTGGCTGAGTACATCCATATTACAATATGTAGCGCAAGAGTAGAATCAACAAATGAGCAACGACACGCGAAGCGTTTCAACCAAGTCCCGTATGCATACATGTACCATTCGTCCGTAGCTATGAAACTTGGGTGAGATGTTGTGTACACGTCATGGAAAATTTCTGGCTTAGTAAATCCCCTATATAATATGCAGCGCACAAGTTGATTCAACAAATGAGGGACGACGCGCGAAGTGTTTCAACAAAGTCCCGTATAAGGTCATATACCATTCTGCCGTTAGCGGTGAAACGTGGGTGAAATATGGTGGACACTCCAAGGAAGGTTTCTGGCTTAGTAAATACATTTCACAGTAGCTAGCACACGAGTAGATTCGACAAATGAACGACGACACGCGGAGCGTTTCAATACTGTCCCCTATGTCTTCATATCCCATTAGTCCGATAGCGATGAAACTTGGGTGAGATGTTGTGGACACTTACGTGACGGTTTCTAACTTAGTAAATACATTTTACAGTAGGTAGCGCACGAGTAGATTCAACAAATGCGTGACGGAGCGCGAATCGTTTAAACAAAATCAGGTATGCGTTCATATACTATTCATCCGATTGCGATGAAACATTGATCAGTTATTGTGTACCCGCCAGGGAAGGGGACTTAGTAAATCCATTTCACAATAAGTAGCGCAAGAGTAGATGCAACAAATGGGTGACGACGCGCGAAGCGTTTCAACAAAATCCCCTATTGCGTTCATATAACATTTTCGATTGCGATGAAACCTTGATGAGTTATTGTGTACACGCCAGGCAAGGGCTTCGACTTAGTAATACATTTCTCAATAGGTAGCGCACGAGTAGATTCAACAAATGAGTGACAGCGCACGAATCGTTTAAACAAAACCCCCTATACGTGCATATACCATTCATCCGATTGCGATGAATCATTGATGAGTTATTGTGCACACGCCAGGGAAGGGTTTCGACTTAGTAAATCCATTTCACAATAGGTAGCGTACGAGTAGATTCAACAAATGGGTGACAGCGATGAAACTTTTGAAAGTTGTTGTGCACGCCCCCACGAATGGTTCTAAATTAGAAAATCCATTTTACGATAGCTTAGAGGCAGTTAACATGTTGTGTATCCAAAAACACTTCAAGAAACAGAATTTCAACGCCAACACTTTCTTTGATTGGCATTGCAACGCATGCCGGGTACAGCTTGTAGACTATAATAGATACACATAGCAAAATAAAAAAGTTACTAAATTACAATATGCAAACACTTTTTTGAGCACTGTATAGGTTTAGTTTGTTGGTTCCTCAGTTTAGGGGCTAGTTAGTTAGTTATTGATGTTTTGTTTTAATTCAAGTAAAGACTGCAGTCATTCAATTTTTTAAAGTAGTTCCTACTTTTGCCGCCAATTACCACCGTCAACGACTAACTAGTGTAGAACTTAGTTACCAGATGCCACCGCAGTCGACTCTTGACGACGAACGTAGGAACCTAAGAACGTTAGTCAAATGTTTAACCTATATATAAATTAGCTTCACACAGGTGTAATTAGTGGAAGGTTCTTTAACATGCCATAAATCTATGACATGGGACCGCCGGCTTTACTTTCTCTCCGAAGGAAGGCATACTGAGGGATTTTCAACGTTCTTAAAAAATCTGACGACTTCGGCCGGGTTTGAACCCGCTATCATGGTTAGCCGGGGCAGTCCCATGATGGATGATGTTTTTGATTCTTTTAGGGGATTTGCAACATCGTGTTCATGTCTCCCCGTGTACTGGGGTGTGTTTAAGACTTGTCTGATAACATGTGTCACTGCGATGTCTGGACGAGTGTGTATTTGTAATTCAGGTAGAATTTGGGTAGGAAACGACCGTGGCCTTAAATTAGGTACCATCCCCGGCTTTTGCCTGGAGTAGAAATCAGAAACCTTGGAAAATCACTTCCTGGATGACTGAGGTATGAATCAAACCCGCCTCTTTATCAGTTTTGCCTCATGAGGCTGAGTGTACCCCGTTCCAGCCCCCACACCAGAATTACATTTCTTGGCAGAGCCGGGAATCGAACCCAGACCTCTGTGATGACAGCCAAGAATGCTAACCACTGCTCATCGCCCGCTTTGAGCTTTCATTTAACTTCACTCCAAGCATTACCGTGTTGGAAGCCCTATTTCAGGCTTGCCTTAGAAATCGAAATTTGTTCGTTAATTCTGAAAAAATACTACATGATGTTAGTAAATACATTTGGATGACTAGATTCGTTCGTCAAGTGATCATCATCAGATCATTTACACTTAGGCTATTAAATCTACTGTATGTGGAGAAGTATGGAATGATAATTACAATATATACACTTATTTATTTGCAGTAGCAATTACTAGCAAACTAGTCATGATATGTGCTTTTTGTTGAGATACCGTACTGATAGTTATTAAATGGTGCACTTAGCAGTTTGAGCTATGTGTGGTCCGTTTTTGTGCACAATGCGTGGACGTTTTAGCTGACACATTGACCTGACCATTTAATAACAATCACATAAAGACACTAAGCAAGCGAACTTTAAGATCAATCACCACTATCAGTATATCAACAAAACAACAAAAATATATCTTGACTATTTGTGCTAGATTAATTACTACTGCAACTAAATAAGTGTATGTATTGTAAATATCATAACCCATACTTATAGACACAGATTAATAGCCGAAGTGTAAAGGATCTGATGATCGCTTGACGATCGAAACTGGTCATCCAATTGTATTTATTAATCTCATGTAAAAAGTCTTTTTCAGGATTAGGGAATCCACCCATTAGGCAATTGGGTATTGACCGTCCCAAAACATAAAATTTCGACTCCAAGGATACAAATGTGGCGTCTTACGAATGAAGGTGTGTCTACTCTAGAGTCAACTCTTAGGTATGTTCGATAAAAACTCAATGTTCTCATGGTAGGGCAGATATAAAAAGCGCGGTAAAAATAGGAAATCTTTTAGATGTAGCGTAAATATTTCAATCATAGCAAAATACGAGCTGGACGTCTATCTTGGGAATTCACCGCCTGACTCACCCATTTTCATAGGTAGAAAATGAATAAACAATATATCCAAGGCCCACTAAACTAGCGACAAAATACTTGATATTCCCTGCAGCGCTGAAGGAGTATTTTCAATTGCTGGAAACATTGTGACTGCAAAGCAGAGCTTCCTCGCCCCAGAAAATGTGTACTTGCTAGTATTTTTGCACCAAAACAGACCGCCAATTGAAATATATTGTCACTTTTATTTTTAAATAATGCATCTTGTTTGTGAACTGTTGAAGCCATTCTTTTAGTGTTGCCTATTGGCAACTCAAACTAACACTTGGGGCGCTGCGGTCGGTCTGGATAAGTAGGGTTTAAAATACTCAATAACACGCGTTTGATATGGAACACTTTTTATTTTTCGGTTATAATCAGTAAATGTGGTCTCTAAAGTAATGACAGTGTTATTTTTAATTGTGTATATGTATAACTGTGCGATACACGTGATCTAATTTGTGTGTTCCACTGGATTTTTTGGTGTCATTTGCATATTATCAAGCATCAGTTTTTATGGTTGATGTACACACATCAAAAAAAGTTTTGCATCACCTCGGTTCCCAGATCTCCGGCATATAGACGCTGACTGTGTATATTGTATCAAAGATACAGTCCCTTTGACTGTTCATAGATGTCACTAAAACTGCTCAAAGATGTAAACAACCATGCATGAGCAGGGCCTATTAGACGGAGGGGGTACGACAGCCGATCAGTTCCAGTCATTCCACCAGGACGAAGGTACGCTGCTCATGTTGTCTGTAGTTCTACCATGCCTAGAAGGTCAATACCGCAGTTCGATCGCGTCCGCATTGTTACTTTGTGTCAAGAAGGGCTCTCAACAAGGGAAGTTTCCAGGCGTCTCAGAGTGAACCAAAGCGATGTTGTTCGGACATGGAGGAGGTACAGAGATACAGGAACTGTCGATGACAGGCCTCGCTCAGGCCGCCCAAGGGCTACTACTGTAGTGGATGACCGCTACTTACGGATTGCCGCTCGGAGGAACCCTGACAGCAATGCCACCATGTTGAATAATGCGTTTCGTTCAGCCACAGGACGTCGTGTTTCAACTCAAACTGTGCGCAATAGGCTGCATGATGCGCAACTTCACTCCCGACGTCCATGGCGAGGTCCAGCTTTGCAACCCCGACACCATGCAGCGCGGTACAGATGGGCCCAACAACATGCTGAATGGACCCCACAGAATTGGCATCACGTTCTCTTCACCGATGAGTGTCGCATATGCCTTCAACCAGACAATCGTCGGAGACGTGTTTGGAGGCACCCTGGTCAGGCTGAACGTCTTAGACACACTGTCCAGCGAGTGCAGCAAGGTGGTGGTTCCCTGATGTTTTGGGGTGGCATTATGTGGGGCCGACGTACGCCACTGGTGGTCATGGAAGGCTCCGAAACGGCTTTACGATACCTGAATGACATCCTCCGACCCATAGTGCACCCATATCGGCAGAATATTGGAGAGGCATTTGTCTTCATGGACGACAATTCTCGACCTCATCGTGCACATCTTGTGAATGCGTTCCTTCAAGATAACGACATCGCTCGACTACAGTGGCCAGCATGTTCGCCAGACATGAACCCTATCGAACATGCCTGGGATATGTTGAAAAGGGCTGTTTATGGACGTCTTGACCCACCAACCACTCTGAGAGATTTACGCCGAATTGTCGTTGAGGAGTGGGACAATTTGGACCAACAGTGTCTTGATGAACTTGTGGATAGTATGCCACGACGAATACAGGCATGCATCAATGCAAGAGGACGTGCTACTGGGTATTAGAGGTAGTGGTGTGTACTGCAATCTGGACCACAAATGCTGAAAGTCTAGCTGTATGATGGTACAACATGCAATGTGTGGGTCTCATGAGCAATAAAACGAGCTGAAATGTTGTTTGTGTTGATCTCTATTCCCTTTGTATTTAAAGGTTCCGGAACTCTTGGAACCGAGGTGATGCAAAACTTTTTTTGATGTGTGTAGATCAGCTGATTCAAATTTACACAGGGCTACACTTCGGACATTATTTCGGTACTATTATGCGCAATATAATGTAAATGTCGATCCTGAGTCAACGCCGAGGACATTCAAATAGAGAAATACGGTACATAAACAAATAAATAACACACCGAAGCTGTGCTACTTTTATCATTCCGAGACTAGCATCCACGCAAACCAGACGCCTCTGTTCCAAGCTCCGACTTATATCGTGAATTGATGTCAAACTGATGATCCGCCAGCCTTTTCGCCAAGCCTACATCTCGTAATCGCTAAGTTCTTCGATATTCGAGCTATTCCACTACGAGTCATATAGGCCTAATTTGCCTCCCCGTGGGCACTGTAGAATGAGTGATTCCGCTACCATTCAAATATTCAACACCAAACCCACCTTTTAACCATCCAAATCAAGCAATTCCTGTCGCCCCACGAGTTTTAATACAAGTTAAACTCATCCCTTCTCCCTACCAAGCAGCCAATAATTAATTATTTAATTAATTATTCAAGTAACTTCAATCTTACCAGCGCGCCCATCATAACAGCTGTTTTTAAACTGAATAACCTTCGCTGGCTTTATGTCGCAGGTCTTCTGTCTGTCTACCTCGACAAGTGTTAGATCCTTCCCGGGGTGGAAAGGTATTATTATTAGGTATTATTAGGTATCATCACATTTCGGCTATTGCTATTTGCATATTTTGGAAAGTGATGAAAACGTATATCCGCAGCCCTCTTATACATCGACTTACAGCCGTAAACTGAGCAATACACTTTGCTTTTACTCATTTTTCACTCTATCAACGAGTAAAACTTATTACTTATGTATAAAGACACGAACAATTTACCACGATCTGTTTACCAATACAAGAAACCTTATACAAACAGTCACCACGTGACAAATGTACCCTACTTGGTAAGTTTCTCATTTTTACCGCTAGATGTCATATCAGATAGCTGGAGTTGCCAATAATAACTGTCAGTTGTAACTCCTCAGTCGGTCAACATGAATGTGTCCAATGACTGTGCGGGGTGCAATGTATATATAATATGAGTAATAAAAACAAATACGAGCCTTACAGTAGTCGCATATGATGTGTAATAACTGACATAGAAGAAACCTCACGTGACATTGTTGATACACCGGTATTTTATACTATTATTGGCACAAATATTAATCTATTGTAAAAGGGAGTGTTTTACAGATATTGTAGTTTATAATAAGGAACTCATTTTATTAGATGATTTGTAGCATCCACCAGCACTAGCCTAAATAAAGAATTCGATATGGATCAACTAGATCAGCGGTTCCCAAACTTTTTCTTTCCGTGACCCATTTTAGCCTATACGTTTTAGCCGCGACCCCCGTTTTAGCGCAGGTGTCTGTGAGGGGGGGGGGGGGACAAAGTGGAGGTATAAAATTACTTTTGAATTTAACTTAAGTGACCGGTAGGTTATTCGTTTAAATGTTTATTTATTTACTTTGTTCAGATTTTAACATTTTAATCTTATTCTGATGTTACTGACCTGTTTGAAGTTTACTGAGAAACTTAAATGTAAAATAATATGACACAAAAAATAATATTTGGCGGTTCAATAGTATAATGATATTTAAATAAATGGTAGTAATTCTTTTTAGACTACCAGGGTATTATTTTAAAAACGAAAAGTAGTAGTGCCTATAACCTGCTATTAACTTTTATAAATGCTTTTAAATAGTCACAAAGGAACCTAGTAGCTCGACTGTCTTGACTTGACTGTAGTTGTGACGTTAGTGACGTGTGGAGGGAGAAGGGCTCGTATGCGCATGCGTCAGCCGCGCTTCAAGCTGCCTGGCTTGTACTGTACGTCGCTTGTGTTTTGTTCGCTCGCGTATTGTTTGATTTTGTTCTAACTATGGATAAGTTTGTTAAGCGTGCAGGGCCTTCGACTTCTCATGATGATCATGAACAGAAGAGGGTAAAGGTGAGAAAGTATACTGACAGTTATATTAAGTATGGATTTACGGTGCTCGGAAATCGGCCACAGTGTGTTATTTGCAGCGAGTTGTTATCGGCCGAGAGTATGAAACCTTCCAAGATGATTCGCCATTTAGAAAGTAAACATCCCAGTTTTAAAAGATAAGCCGGCAGATTTTTTGAACGTAAGTTAACTGCTTTAGATTACCAGAAAAATGCAGTAGTTCAGTTAAGTGGAAATAATATGAGCAAAAGTGCTTTGCTAGCATCGTATCAAGTGGCTTTACGAATAGCAAAGAAAGGTAAACCACACACGATTGCTGCTCAGGATATGGTTTCAACTATGATCGTCCCAGGTGCTGCTAAGAAGCTTTCCACCATTCCTCTGTCGAACAACTCGGTGGGGAGGCGCATTACCGAGATGGCTCAAGACATAAAGGATCAGTTGAAAACAAAGTTGCAGAAAAGTGAGTACTTTTCCATTCAAGTTGACGAGTCTACGGACGTGTGGAGTTTGGCGCAGTTTATGTGCTTTGTTCGTTTTGAGGGTGACGGTAGTGTGGAAGAAGACATATTATTTTGCAAACCTTTGCCTGACCACGCAACAGGTGAGGAAATGTTTAAAATGTTCATGTCTGCAACCGATTTGCTTCAAATTGACTTTCAAAAGTGTATTTCAATCTGCAGTGATGGTGCCAAAGCAATGACTGGGAAAGACAGCGGTTTCGTGAGACGGATGTAAAATGTCATGCCTAATGCCACTTGGGTTCATTGTTTTCTGCATCGCCAGGCATTAGCTACCAAGGTCATGCCAACTGAGCTAAAAACAGTGTTGAACGAAACTGTTAAGTTGGTTAATTTTGTAAAAAGCCGGCCATTACAGTGTCGACTGTTATCAGAGTTATGAGAAGAAATGGAGGCACAGTACTAATGCCGCTTGCTTCACACAGAGGCAAGGTGGCTGTCACGAGGGAAGGTGTTTTCTCGAGTGTTCGCTTTGCGCTCTGAGCTTAAGACATTTTTTCAAGTTGCAAACAAAGACCTTGCCGGTTTTTTGAGTGACAATGAATGGCTGTTAAAACTTGCTTATTTAGCGGACATATTTCATCATCTGAACGATCTCAACGTTTCCTTGCAGGGAAGAGACAAAACCATACTTTTTGCACAAGACAAAGTCAATTCGTTTTTAAAGAAATTAGCCACTTGGTCAACCAGGGTTGAGAAGAATACATTTGAAAACTTTGATCTGACAAATGAGCTTATCACATCCCTTGATCGAAGCGATGAATATTATCCCGACATTGACAACCTGTCCAAACTGGTTACTACTCACTTGCAAGGTCTACAAGAGCAGATCCTTAGCTACATTCACGAGGATCAACACACCGGTTGGAACTGGGTGCTTAACCCCTTCAACGAGCAGGCTGTGAACGAGGCAGACTTAAACCCACTGATTCATGACAAACTCATCGAGCTGTCCTGTGACATGACTTTGCAACTGTCCTTCAGCACCCAAAATGTTGACAAGTTCTGGCTACAAAGAAGAGCTGAGTATCCAAGCTTAACATCAGTGGCTCTGAGAATCATCATGCCCTTTGCAACATCCTACCTCTGCGAACTCGGATTTTCTACATTGGTCAACATTAAAACCAAGGCAAGAAATCGACTGGACGTAGAAGACGACCTTATTGTATGTGTATCTAAAACTAAGCCGAATTTTAAGAAACTTGTTGACAAAAAACAGGCCCATATTTCTCACTAAAGAAGTCTTTTTTACTTAGAAATGTATTAGCAATTACATATCAAAATTATTAAATATTTCTGTTTTGTTTTGACAAAATCTGTAAAATACACACATCAAAAAAAGTTTTGCATCACCTCGGTTCCAAGAGTTCCGGAACCGTTAAATACAAAGGGAATAGAGATCAACACAAACAACATTTCAGCTCGTTTTATTGCTCATGAGACCCACACATTGCATGTTGTACCATCATACAGCTAGACTTTCAGCATTTGTGGTCCAGATTGCAGTTCACACCACTACCTCTAATACCCAGTAGCACGTCCTCTTGCATTGATGCATGCCTGTATTCGTCGTGGCATACTATCCACAAGTTCATCAAGACACTGTTGGTCCAAATTGTCCCACTCCTCAACGACAATTCGGCGTAAATCTCTCAGAGTGGTTGGTGGGTCAAGACGTCCATAAACAGCCCTTTTCAACATATCCCAGGCATGTTCGATAGGGTTCATGTCTGGCGAACATGCTGGCCACTGTAGTCGAGCGATGTCGTTATCTTGAAGGAACGCATTCACAAGATGTGCACGATGAGGTCGAGAATTGTCGTCCATGAAGACAAATGCCTCTCCAATATTCTGCCGATATGGGTGCACTATGGGTCGGAGGATGTCATTCAGGTATCGTAAAGCCGTTTCGGAGCCTTCCATGACCACCAGTGGCGTACGTCGGCCCCACATAATGCCACCCCCAAAACATCAGGGAACCACCACCTTGCTGCACTCGCTGGACAGTGTGTCTAAGACGTTCAGCCTGACCAGGGTGCCTCCAAACACGTCTCCGACGATTGTCTGGTTGAAGGCATATGCGACACTCATCGGTGAAGAGAACGTGATGCCAATTCTGTGGGGTCCATTCAGCATGTTGTTGGGCCCATCTGTACCGCGCTGCATGGTGTCGGGGTTGCAAAGCTGGACCTCGCCATGGACGTCGGGAGTGAAGTTGCGCATCATGCAGCCTATTGCGCACAGTTTGAGTTGAAACACGACGTCCTGTGGCTGAACGAAACGCATTATTCAACATGGTGGCATTGCTGTCAGGGTTCCTCCGAGCGGCAATCCGTAAGTAGCGGTCATCCACTACAGTAGTAGCCCTTGGGCGGCCTGAGCGAGGCCTGTCATCGACAGTTCCTGTATCTCTGTACCTCCTCCATGTCCGAACAACATCGCTTTGGTTCACTCTGAGACGCCTGGAAACTTCCCTTGTTGAGAGCCCTTCTTGACACAAAGTAACAATGCGGACGCGATCGAACTGCGGTATTGACCTTCTAGGCATGGTAGAACTACAGACAACATGAGCAGCGTACCTTCGTCCTGGTGGAATGACTGGAACTGATCGGCTGTCGTACCCCCTCCGTCTAATAGGCCCTGCTCATGCATGGTTGTTTACATCTTTGAGCAGTTTTAGTGACATCTATGAACAGTCAAAGGGACTGTATCTTTGATACAATATACACAGTCAACGTCTATATGCCGGAGATCTGGGAACCGAGGTGATGCAAAACTTTTTTTGATGTGTGTATATTGATATTTTGTAAATGTACAAAGTTATTTAATTTAAAACTCCCGATGGCCATCTAAGTTTAAGTACATAGTTCACCATTATTTGTATACATCTCGCGACCCCTTTCCGAACGGCCCGCGCCCCCCCCCTGGGGGTCGCGACCCCCAGTTTGGGAACCGCTGAACTAGATTAATAGACGCGACACCGCTCATAACCTTAAATTCCTTATAAACAGGTCCTCTTCATTCACAGACCAACACGTAATTTCATATGGATTGTGTTAAAATGAGTCATATTGATATGATAAATATCGTTTAAAATGATAATCTGGTAGGAAAAATATCCAGCTCGTCCGGGATCCGAACTCAAGATCTCTAGATTGACAGTCATGAGCACTAACCCCACGGCTATTTCGACTACGCAAATGTTGTGCACAAGATGGTGACTTATTTCCACTTTCCAATAATACTGAATTACGGAATTAAGTTTCATTTATATTTTGCTTGTTTCGATAATGTTCCTGCGTGAAATTGTGCTTAAAATGCCTTATGAATAGGCCCTCTTGTGAGTAAAGAGAATGTATTCAGTAATAGTTCATAAAGGCTTGCTCAATTCTCGTATAACCACAACGATTATATTATATTGATGACTGCATTACCGTTATGTGGGTTAATATTTGAATAACCATTGTGCAGAAACATAATACCGGCAATGCCGACTACTTACAATGTTTGATATTAAGGCATTTTACCATTTAAATACTGATTCGAAGAATTCGAACATGTACCATGTCATTTGTTTCAATCACTTGACACCAGAGTTCGCATGAGCGTTTTCCCTTCAGTATGTCATATACATTCCACATGGCCGAGAGTACGTCGTGGTATCAATTTCCGACACCGCACGCTCATTGTTTCTCGTACCACTGCCACTGGGTCTTATCACTGCCACCATTGCCAGCTAGTACACTTCCGTTCGATTGATCGAGCGGGCATTGCATACTTCCGTTTTCCACTACTGCCAGCTAATACACTTCCGTTCGATCGATCGATCGATCGAGCGGGCAATGCATACTTCCGTTCGATCCACCACTGCCAGCTCGATCGTTCCGATCCACTTCCGTTCCCAATTTTCAAAATCACTCCCACAAAACTATCCAGCAACCGAGCGGAAAGATGTTACACATCAATTGGAAATATTACATGTATTAGTTATGATCACAATGACCCCGGCAGGCAACTGTACGACCAAGGCTCCGCTGAGATACAGTATGTAACCATATGCATAACAGAATTCAAGTGCATGCTCTAATTTTATTTTATTTATTATATTGTGTTATTCTTATTTGTATACACGATCATAATACTCATAAGTAATTCACAAACTCTTATTAAACAAACTAAACAGTGGTTTCGGTGGCGTAGTTGGTAGCATGCTGAGCTTCTATGCCCAAGATCGCGGGTTCAAACCCGTCGGATTTTTTAAGAACGTTAAAAATCCCTCAGTGTGCTTTCCTTCGGAGGTGAAGTAAAGCCGGCGGTCCCATGTCATAGATTTATGGCATGTTTAAGAACCTTCCACTAATTACACCTGTGTGAAGCTAAATTATATATAGGTTAAACATTTGACTAACGTTCTTAGGTTCCAACGTTGTCGTCAAGAGCTGACTGCGGTGGCATCTGGTAACTAAGATCTGAACTAGTTGGTCGTTGACGGTGGCGTTTGGCGGCAAAAGTTGGAACTACTTAAAAAAAGGCAATGTCCGCATTCCTTACTTGAATTAAAACAGATACACACACTAATACAGCCATCACGACAAACACCGGTTATCAGACAGATTCTACACACACCCAAAGTACACGGGGCTACATGACCGCGTTGTCGCAGCCCCTAAACTAAGGAATCGACCAACCAACCAACCAACCAACCAACCGCTAACCATGTCGAGTGATTGCATTAAGACACCAACCTGTGTCATTTTTTATTGATTCTGTGAGAGCGTAGCTAAAAGTGCGAAATATATTGATTAATCGACAAAACAAATCGAAAAACCGATTAATCGATTATTCAAAAAACCGGTTAATGGATTATTCGGAAAATCTATTAATATATTAACAGATTAATAGTTATTTGCGACAATTAATCGATTATTCGGTTTCGATTAATGGATATCTGAAATCAATCGATTAAAAGTAACAGCCTTAATAAATACCCAGCGTTAAAAGTGACAGTCAGTCTGAAAGACTAGACTTTGTATCATTTTAAGTGCTACAAATGCTGAAAAATGTTAGAAAGGCTGGAGGCTTCTCGCTTCGCTCGAAGCCAAAGACTCTTGACATGTTAGAAAATTATCTGCATAATACTTATCTTGTTTCAAATTACTCGCGAAGGGCAAATGCAAACCAAGGGCAAAGCAAGGTCCAGCGCGGGGATGCCGCAAGCTCACCAGAGCGCGCGGGGACTTGCCCCTTCCATCCAGTCTAAAAACACTTATAGTGGGCGATGTATTGAAGATAGAGATATGCTCTCGAGGACTTTTTTGTAGAACTTCTCATGCTGACCAATTCTTACGCTCATAGTATATTGATATTTTTAACGGTTCGCCCAGCGTAAGCTTAAGAAGCGCACGGACGCCAAGTTTATTTTCGACTTTTTCACTGAAATCGTTACTGCTTGGCTTCCTTTGATCATACATAAATTATTTTCTACAGAATCTTTCCTCGAGATATCTTTTACAGAATGGTAAAAACCGCATCAAATTCCATCCAGTGGTTCTCGAGATTACCCGTGACATCCAAGAATCGGGGATTTTTGTCTTATACTAACGAAGTAGAGATTGTCGGGGTACACATGCACCGAGCGGTACTATGACGTCACACACCTCAGTGCATCTGTCCGTCCGTCACCGTAACGTAACGCCAGACCCCAGCGTTACGACGAAGTCGACAAGATCATTTAAAATGATAAACTTGACTTATTTCCACGGGTGGTGGAGCGACGGCAGTAGGTAAGCTTGTTGACGCACAGTGCTAGACCATGGAGCCAACCTATCTGCGGACTCGATAGACGTGGGTTCGAGCCCCACCGTTGGCCGTCCTTGAAATGGTTTTCCTTAGTTTCCCCATTTTCAAGTCCAGGCAAATGCTGGGACGGTACCTTGTAACAGGCCATGACTGCTGTGGCCTCTTCTTTCCAACTGCTTGCCCGGTTCATTCATCGTAATTCATTTAATTTCTCATTAACTCCTCTCACAATATTGGCGTTAGGAAGGGCATCCGGCCGTAAAAACACAATTTTATCGCATCTCATACCCGACACCGTTAAAAACTGGAATAATAAGGGGTAGACATACAAACACTGGAATACTTCATTGTTTTTAGAACTTGAAAGGTTCATTCAGGTTCCGTATTGATAAACTAATTAGTATAAACAGGTTAAAGGTTCCGCCTGATCAATACCTTATTAAATATGATCACTGTGTGGTCATTGGTGGGACATGTTTCGAGGTCTAATTATTAGTTTTGGCCCCTTCATCAGCCGATATAAAAGAAAACGATAGAAGATAATTGTTTGACGTAACACTAAACATTCCCTTAAAATTAAATCTTGTATGGTGTACCATAAAGAGAGATTGATAAATTTTTAACGGCTAATAGTACATTATGCAACGAGCCTTTAATGGCAATAATTAAGACACGAGTATGTTTATAAAACGAGCGTAAGCGAGTTTTATAATTTCCATACGAGTGTCTTAATTACCATTATAAGCGAGTTGCATACGACTGTTTATGTTCGACAATAATTCTCTCTTTTCTTCTTCTTAGTCGTTTACCCTCCAGGTTGGTGGAACCCACGGACTCGGCGAGGGAACTCACCACTACCGCCTCTACGGGCAGTGTCCTAGAGCTGGGAACATCTAATCGGAGTGGATACAACTGGTGAGGTGTGATTGGCACCTCGCCCAGGCGGCCTCACCTGCAAAGCGAACAGGGACCTCATGAGGGAAGGTAATGGATGGTCAGGATGGATAGGCAAGGAAGAGGGAAGGAGGCGGCCGTGGCCTTGAAGAAGGTACCATCCCGGCATTTGCCCGAAGACGAAGTGGGAAACCACGGAAAACCACTTCGAGGATGGCTGAGGTGGGAATCGAACCCCCTCTACTCATTTGGAACACCCGAGGCTGAGTAGACCCCGTTCCAGTCCTCATACCACTTTTCATATTTCGTGGCAGAGCCGGGAATCGAACCCAGGACCTCCGGGGCGTCAGCTAACCATGCTGACCGCTACGCTACGGAGGCGACTCGACGATAATTATAACTTTATTATATGTTTTAACATACATATTCATAAATATCTGTGGGATTCAGTTAGTGAACAGGGCACGCTGGCTTTGCTGACTGAACAGAGTGAATGCGTGGGTCAAGGCACTCCAAAAGCACAGACCATTCACTTTGCTTGCCAACACATAACTAACACCTATCGTTTACAACGGATTTTGAGCACATGCGGGAAGGTATCCTTACCTAATTGGTCACACAACTGTTTGTTGAGCTCAGATTGGTGTCAGAAACTGTTTCATAATGAAAAATATTGTTATAATAATAATAATAATAATAATAATAATAATAATAATCTTTATTGCAGCCTGTGGCCATGTTGTGGACGTACAGTATACATTTCGTACACTAGTCTGTGCTGTATGCCACTATCGACATGGTTCGTTTTGGGCAAGAAACGATTTGGTACATTTCACATACATTCCCACATAGTTCACAAATGCAATTTCCATCTGGATTATGGAACACCTTCCTTGAGCAGATCTTGAGGTGACACCCATGTACCGCAAGTCTGGTCACGACATGTCGCATTTCACAGAAGGGATGCATCCATCTTCGGTCCAACATCGCATTTGACGTGTAGAATTCCCTGGGTATGTCCTGTTTTTAGCCTACTTTCGATTTTTGCAAAAAATGAAAGTAGACTTATGAGATCAACACAGGACGAAAAAAGTGTGTCTGTCTGTGTGTGTGTATGTGTGTGTGTGTCTGTGTGTGTGTGAGTGTGTGTACTCTGGATGTGTGTTCCCCCCCCCCCCTATCAATTCGAACACGGTGAACGCGAATTGAACGAAATTTGGTACAAAGGTAGCACTAGCAAAGGACACCTCAGTGTCATGTTTTATATCGCCGCCTTCTTGACTGAAACGTAATGGCGGCCACACAAATGTTCAAAGCTTAAATCAAATTACGACTAACCTAATCATCCGATCTCTACCAAATTTTGCAACAACATACCTTTATGAGGGAAGCATCCTTCGACCAAAATAATAGATCATCAGCCTAATAGTTTGCTGATGGCGGCCATTTTTGTGTGAAAATCGATTCCCCCTATTAATTCGAACACGGTGGAACCGAATGGAACGAAATTTGGTACAGAGGTAGTAATAGCAAAGTGCACCTCAGTGTCATGTTTTATATCGCCGCCATCTTGACTGAAACGTAATGGCGGCAACACAAATCTTCAACGCTTAAATCAAATTACGACTAACCTAATCATCCGATCTCTACCAAATTTTGAAACAACATACCTTTATAGAGGATGCATCCTTTGACCAAATTAATAGGTCATTAGCCTAATAGTTTGCGGATGGCAGCCATCTTTGTGTCAAAATCGATTCCCCTATTAATTCAAATACGGTGAAACCGAATGGAACGAAATTTGGTACAGAGGTAGCACTAGCAAAGGGCACCTCAGTGTCATGTTTTATATCGCCGCTATCTTGACAGAAACGTAATGGTGGCCACACAAATGGTCAAAGATTAAATCACATTACGACTAACCTAATCATCCGATCTCTACCAAATTTTGCAACAACATACTTTTATGGAGGGAGCATCCTTTGACCAAACTAATAGGTCATTAGCCTAATATTTTGCGGATGGCAGCCATCTTTGTGTGAAAATCGATTCCCCTATCAATTCGAACACGGTGAAACCGAATGGAACCAAATTTGGTACATTAGCTATATATTATTCGCATTCTTCTATGTCCTTGACTATTGTCTATCATTGACTATAATATCAGTCAGAGGTGCATTTAAGGGACAGACACAAGTTACTAAGACAAAAGGCTATATTGTGTTGACCAACTGAAAAGTTGCAATAACAATAAACTTAAAGAGAAGAAGAAAATAAAAGCCCGGAATGTTATTTAGTTATTGTTGTTTTAAGGGGCGGAACTACGAGGCCATCTGCCCCTCTTAACACAGATTAAAATATACAAATTTGATATATATATATATATATATATATATATATTTAAATTTCGGTGTGGAAACTGAAATATTCAAAAGAACTAAACATAATAAAATAAATAAAAAATTAAGACTAATAAGTATAGAACTATACAAAAAAAAAATTCAGTAAAGAACATAATATGCTATATTATAGCCCACTTTCTCCCAAATGCATGGGTATTGTTATAACTCTTTGTCCTTTTCAAGGAGTATAATTGAATGTTGGTTGTAGTAGCTTGTGAAATACAACGTGCTATACGGATATTAAACATGAATATGAGGTGCCCTTTGCTAGTGCTACCTCTGTACAAAAAAATCATTCAATTCGGTTTCACCGTGTTTGAATTCATATGGCGAATTGATTTGCACACATACATGGCCGCCATCCGCAAAGTATTGGGCTAACGACCTTGTAGTTTGGTCAAAAGATTCTTCATACATAAAGGTATAACGTTGCAAAATTTAATAGATATCAGATTATTAGGTTCGACGTAATTTGATTTAAGCTTTTAACATTTGGGTGGCCGCCATTACGTTTTCGTCAAGATGGAGGCGATATAAATCATGACAATGAGGTGTCCTTTGCTAGTGCTACCTCAGTATCAAATTTCGTTCAATTCGGTTTTACCGTGTTTGAATTGATAGGGGGAATCGATTTGCACACATCCGCCATCCGCAACGTATTGGGCTAATGATCTTGTAGTTTGGTCCAAATATGCACATCACATAAAGGTATGTTGTTGCAAAATGTTGTAGAGATCGAATGATTAGGTTAGTCGTAATTTGATTTAAGCTTTGAACATTTGGGTGGCCGCCATTAGGTATCCGTCAAGATAGCGGCGGTATAAAACATGACACTGAAGTGCCCTTTGTCAGTTCTACCTCTGTACCAAATTTCGTTCAATTCGGTTTCACCGTGTTTTAATTGATAGGGGGGGGGGGGGGGGGGACAGAATTTCAGAGTACACACACACAGACAGACACACAATTTTTGGCCCTGTGTAGATCTCATAATCTGGTTGGTTGGTTCTTAAGTTTAGGGGCTGCGACAACGCAGTCATGTAGCCCCGTGTACTTTGGGTGTGTGTAGAATCTGTCTGATAACCGGTGTTAATTGTGATGACTATATTAGTGTGTGTTATCTGTTATTTAATTTAAGTACTGCAACTTAGAATTTTTCAAATAGTTCCTACTTTTGCCGCCAAGCGCCACCGTCAACGACTACAAGGCCAAGTTCAGAACTTAGCTACTAGGCGCCACCGCAGTCGGCTCTTGGCAACGAACGTAGAAACCTAAGAGCGTTGTTTACATTCTTAACCTATCCAATTTAGCTTCACACAGGTGCAATTTGTGGAAGGTTCTTTAACATGCCATAAATCGAAAGTAGGCTAAAAATACGGATAACAAAAAAGCTAGAAAAATCTATAAACAGGGAAGATATGAAGAAAACATCAAAGGACAGCTCAAAACAAGGGGAAATTGTGAAAATTGAATAACCTATTTTTGATTCTAATTGTTTACCGGGTGAATTAGCCGTGGTCGTTACGGCGTGGCTGCAGGCAGTCGCTCACATCCGGGAAGCGAGGAGTTTCGAATCCCCCCCGCCGGCAACCTTGAAGATGGTCTTCTGTGGTTTCCCATCTTCCTTCCAGGCAAATGTTGGGGTTGGTCCCTAACTATAGGCCACAGCCGCTACCTTCCAACTCCTTGTCCTTACATTCAAACTTTCCTCCCCAGACAACACTCCACACACAGCGGTACATGTAGCTCACCCCATGGGTGTCCGCATTGAAGCACATATAAAAATCTGAAGAGCCGAACATGTCCAAGGACACTCCGGGCACTAAAAGCCACACGCTAAAAAAAATAGATTCTAATTTTGAAAATGTAATAATTTTATTTTATTAATGCAGCCAAAGGGCATTTATTTTATTTTCAACACGGGTCAGGAAAGGGATTTCATATGCGTCGTTGCTATCTCTAAACACATAATTGCTCTGGCAAAAGTGGACGCTATTACGAGCCTTTTGATGTGTAACATCTTTCCGCTCGGTTGCTGGATAGTTTTGTGGGAGTGATTTTGAAAATTGGGGACGGAAGTGAATCGGGTGGAAGTGGATCGAACGGAAGTGGATCGGACGAAAGTGAAGACGCACTGTCAGAAAAATGGGACGGAAGTGAATCGGGCGGAAGTGGATCGAACGGAAGTGGATCGGACGGAAGTGAAGACGGACTGCCAGCTGGATTTACAATTGAAAATGTGTGTATTGGAAACAAGGCAGTGTGTGCTCTGTAGCGCGAGAATGTTATGGCAATACAGTAGGCAGTGCATTTAGCAGGCACTGGTTTGACGAGCATAGTGGCAAATGTTTCACCGACTTTCATTTGTCATTGAGCAGTTTATGAAGCTTCACGTTCAAGGTTGAATATCACATGGGGTAGGACAAAGGCGACAAATGACATTTAAGTAAGCGGCATTATTGTCAAGCTGTGGGTGAGTAGTCAAATATTAAATGCATAACAGAATGTTGTTATATGAGTGGAATAAAAGCTGTATTTTCATCATATGTGAGACTAGGTCATTTCATGATTGTAGGAAGCCATGTTTTGATTGTTTACGACGAATTGTATGAGAGCCTTGAGAATAATGAATGATCTAGTTACTGAGGAATGCGCTCACAGTATTTGAGAGTACTGTCGACGTTGTGTGTCACTTTGTTATTATGAATTATTAATGTAAAAGGGAGGAAGGAAGCTTGTAGTTTTGCGTGACCGTTAATCTCACGATCATGATCCACGGTACTTCCCTTTTACGTGGAATGCGAACCACAGGACATGGCATTTCAATTCGAAAATCTCACATGTATTGACCGGGAATCATATCCGGTCTACCTTGGTGAGAGACTAACAGCTTGACCGCTGAGCCACAAATGTGACAGTAGCATATCTCCAATTCAATCTATACATTCATCATAGTACCAGTATGAAAATGGAGTGTAAATTAACATTTTAAGAATGTCCAAGCTGTATACGAGTGGGATAACACGTCAGATGTTACACATCATATGCGACTACTGTAAGGCTCGTATCTTTTTTTTTAGTCTTTAAGGGCTTATCTTTGTGTGCAGTTTGAGATTAGTTTGTTTATATTGATCTTTAAACGTTTACGATAAGAATTTAATGTCTCGTGCCAGAATGTGAATATTAGATAGAACAATGCTTGGATTTGTGAAGGGCAAGACTGAGGTTTAAACAGGCAAAAAATTAATTTCAATGGGCGGCTTCGGTGGCGTAGTTGGTAGAATGCTGAGCTTCTAAGCCCAAGGTCGCGGGTTCAAACCCGGACGAATTATGTAGCAGGACTACCTCGTAATTTAATTGTTTAGATTTACTTCCAACGTTTGTGCTTCAAACGTACCTCAAATATTTATATACGATCTAAGAATGTATTTTATTTAAGACAGCCTGATCACATTCCTGATATAGGCTATCACGCTTTCTTTTGTCTTTCCTCTCCTTTTAGTGACGGCCTAATTTTGCCGTCAAATTTACATTCGCTCCCTCAAGGCCTCCGAAAGATGATAATCGTACTATTATTCACGCATTTATACTTTATCATATACACATATGCAGTGCTGGATTACCCATTAGGCCCAGGCTTATCGCCCCCAATTATCTGGGGCCCCCCAAAAAGTAAAAAATAGTATGATTTGTTAAATTGTTCATCAAATCATCTGAAATGCTTTCAAATAACGATGATCGTTTCAATTGAAATGTAGATAATAATATTTCAGTTTAATTTCCAGGAGGCCATACATGGCAGTGTTGCCAAAATGATTCTACGCCTGCTGATAGGCCCAATTTTTAAATGCATTTAACTTCTACCCTATCAATTGGATTTCAACCAAATTTCGTATGTACTATGTGTACATAAACAGATATGACTGAGCGTATTCTTAAGAGCCACCAGGGCTGCCAACTGTTAATACATGCTGTCTGTATTTTTTTTACCCTATTATCAATATATCAGAAAGTTTGTGAGCCAACAGCTCTAAACTTTGCACACGTATAATACCTGCCATTCTAGATTAATTTGGAGCAACTAATATACGCCAATGCTGCCAACATGATTCTAAGCCTGCTGATAGTTCCAATTTTAAAATACATGTACCTTCTATACTAACAAATGGATTTCATCCAAAATTGGCACAACAATATTTCAGATTATTTCTGAACAACACATTCACGACATTGTTGCCAACATGATTTTAGGCGCGCTGATAGATCCAATGTCTAACTGCATGTAACGTCCATGCTATCCATTGGACTTCAACCAAATTTGGTATTCTCTACCTTAAGAGATGGACCTAAAAATATTTTCAGTCACCACGACTGCCAACTGTACTGCTCTATTAGGCTACATTATACCAGGTATATTTCGAACTAATTTGAAATTTCGATATTACCAACTTAATTTCGTCATTATTCTAGATAGGTCCATATAAATTAATCATTGGCATGAATCGTAAATTTTAAGAAAATTAGGCTCTTTAGTTAGTCACGGAACTTCTTTTTTTATTGTGTTCAATTTTTGAAGAAAATTATTGGAATTTCGACTTTTTTCCTTTTAAATAAAAGTCTAATGGTCAAAAAATTAATTCAAATAATTGTTTATTTTGTAATTGTATTGCATATTCGATACTTGGGAAGAGTAATACTAGAGATATTAAGATAAAATCACTCTGGCAAAGTAACGAAACTGCCATTTATGCCCTTAAAATTAAGACAAGAGCTAACACCAATGCACCCTATAAACATGTTGGTTAATGAAACTACTGAGTATTAAAAGTGACCGAAAAATAAAATAACTGGATTTTATACAAGTAGACTAAACTTGTTTTAGCTCTCCTGTAGAATTAAGAATTTTCACTTTCGCTAGTTTGCCAGAGGCGGGACGACGATATGATTTAATAAAAAGTGTATTATTCATCTTGAGAAAAAATTCCTCTTGTATATACTTTATTAAATGTACAGGTGCTAAAAATAAAAATTATTTGAAAAAAATAAAGGGGCCGCAAAATTCTGAGGGACTTGGGCCTCAATTTACCTTAATCCGGTACTGCAAATATGGACAGACAGAAGTGGAGAGCGCTCGTATACCACACCTGGACGCAGGAGTGGACAACCGATGATGATATACACATTTGTATGACGTTACCTTAAGCGTGTTTCAGATCTATGGTCTACTCCTGGTGCACGTTCAGACTGACCTGGTTGACTGGTTCCTCAGTTTAGGGGCTGCGACAACGCGGTCATATAGCCCCGTGTACTTTGGGTGTGTGTAGAATCTGTCTGATAACCGGTGTTAATTGTGATGGCTGTTGTATTAGTGTGTGTTATCTGTTTTTAATTCAAGTAAGGACTGCAGACGATAATTTCAAGTAGTTCCTACTTTCGCTTCCAAATTCTACCGTCCACGACACCTAGCTGTGAACTTGGCTATTACTAGATGGCATCGCAACCAGTGCCCGGTGACGAACGTTGAAACTTCAGAGCATTAATCAAACCTAACCTAAAATTTTTTCTTCACATAAGTTTAGTTACTGGGAGGTTCTTTACATGCCATAAATCTATGACACGGGCCCGCAGGCTTTACTTCCCCTACGAAGGAAGGCACACTGAGGGATTTTTAACGCTCTTAAAAAACCAACGACTTCGGCCGGGTTTGAACCCGCGACCTTGGGTATAGAAACTCAGCATGCCACCGAAGTCGCCTTCAAACTGACCTGCATCATGGATACTACAGTCTCAGTGTATCATGTGAACTACGTCACTGTGGCTTCCTCGAGCGACCAATCGCCGCCCTTCATTCTGACACATGATATGGTCTGCGAGTTCTCGAACCTAACTTAGACCTATTTAAGGAGGTGCTTTCTACATATCCACAGACAGCACTACATTTCTTCACTCAACCGCTACACTTAGAGCCCGCTCTGTAGTAGAACTCATTACTGCACCACTACATCACTTTATATTACATCGCCGCTGTACTGCACCGCAGGGGTGTATATAAAGGGGGTGCCCTGGGCTCCCCCCCCCCCCGAACATTTTGTCACATATAATATTTGTTTATTAAATAAAACATTAAAAACCAATATACTTATCATGTACTATTGTTACTAAGTGACGTATGGCAACGTTGCACAGCAAGGTGACGGTAGAGGGATGTAAACAGTGTGACAATCAGTTTGTTCTGATCATACGTGTAACAACACAACCTCTTATTACTCTCCAGTGCCTTCGCTCTTATGAACTAACCAAGAACAGCAATAAGTGCCCATGAAGCGTATGACAAAAGTCTTTTCCCTAACTTTTACACCCTTATCAAACTTATGGCAAATTTGCCTCACATTGTAGCTACCAGTACCATCGAACGGAGTTGGAGTTTTAATTGTTTGAAAACATACTTAAGAAATTCTACTTCTGGAAACAGACTCAACGGTGTAGTATTGTTATCTATTCACAGAGACTTACAGTAGAATACATCACTGACGATGAAAGTATAAACCGATTTGGTAATGCTTCAAGAAACCTTGACTTTATATTATTGTGTAGGTTGTAAATAAAAACAGTAGTGTTAATTCTTCTCATGTGAACACTATCAAGTGACCAAGATGATTGTATTAATGAAAAGTAGTTTTAGTTGTGTTTGACATTAACCAAACATAAAGCATCACAACAAATTGGTTGAAAAAGTGATGCCAGATAGCCTTAAAACTCATCATTTTGCACCGAAAGTTTCCCGGGGAGGATCTCCGTACCCACTTTTCTTTGGGACCTATTCCATGCCCCCTAACCCCCAGTTGCGCACCCCCCCCCCCCCCAAAAAGAAAACTCTACTGTATATACTGCATATACACCATGGTCTGAATTCTTCACTCTGACGCATCGCTCAAATGGCAATCCACAACAATTGCCTGCTGTTACAATCAGACTATGTTGGTCTAAATTCACCTTTAAGGGCTGCGGCAGTCTTCCTGACTGTTAGCTGTCGTCATCTTCTATTGGTTCATCGCTTGGACACTAAAGGTGTCGTTTCTTCAGCTAAGAAGAAAGAAGATTTGAACTTCTTTTTCTACGGAACCCTTCCAATGGACTACTACTTCTAATGAGGCCACTGCCGCCTCCTGGCAAAGGAATTTTCAAGCTCATTGGTATGACATCGTAACATCGCTAACCACCTTCGATTTTAACCATTAAGCTAGCTGGGCATTTTACAGAATTTTACAAAATTTCGAGGTTTAACGATTGTCATACATTTCCAACTCAATTTTATTATTCCTCTGTGTAATCTATATTCAAAATGTAACTTCTTTCTAGGCAAAAGTAATTACTTATATTGTTCTCTTTTTAATCAGGGCTTCTGTATCTGGACCCTTGCATACTTGTAATCTTAAAATCAATTCTTTCTGTTTAAATGCACTTGAATGCTTTTCATTGTTTGGCGATTGTTTAGCAATAAAACTAGTAACTCAATTTTTTTATTTTCAGGTAGTCTCGTTTATGCCCACTTGCCGCTGAACGCTCAGTCTAATTGTCCCTCTCACTTTTTTTTTTTAAATTTCATCCCAGATTTTGCTTGATGCGATCTCCCTTATGGAAAAGGTTGGTTGGTTGGTTCCTTAGTTTAGGGGCTGCGACAACGCGGTCATTTAGCCCCGTGTACTTTGGGTGTGTGGAATCTGTCTGATAACCGGTGTTAATTGTGATGGCTGTATTAATGTATGTTATCTGTTTTAATTCAAGTAAGGACTGCAGACAGTAAATAATTTCAAGTAGTTTCTACTTTTGCTACCAAATGCTACCGTCCACGACATCTAGCTTGCGAACTTGGCTACTAGATACCACCGCAGCCGGCACCTTGAGGCGAACGTTGAAACTAATAGAGTGTTAATCGAATCTTACCTACAAATTAAGCTTCACACAATTGTAGTTAGTGGAAGGTTCTTTGACATGGGCCCGCTGGCTTTACTTCCCCTCTGAAGGAAGGCATACTGAGGGATTTTAACGCTCTTAAAAAAACCAACGACTTCGACCGGGTTTGAACCCGCGATCTTGGAGATAGAAGCTCAGCATGCTACCAACTACGCCACCGAAGCCGCTCTGAAAAACATTACATTTTGAGCCGAGGGTCTGGAGAGAGAAGCTGGTATTCAGAAAGGTGTAAGGCAAGGCTGCAGCTTATCACCCATACTTTTCAATCTATACATTGAACAAGCAATAAAGGAAATTAGAGAAAAATTTAAAGTAGGAGTAGATATTCAAGGAGAAAAAATCTCTACTCTGAGATTTGCTGATGACATCGTCATCTTAGCCGACACACCAGAGGATTTGAATGAGTTTTAGATGGACTCCGTCCTGAGGAAGGAATTCATGATAAAAATCAATAAATGTAAAACAAAAATAGTGGAATACAGCTGAATGAAATCAGAAACCCCTATTAACGTCAAATTGGTCGGTGAAAAGCTAAAGGAAGTAGAAGATTTTTGCTACTTAGGAAGCAAAATAGCCAGTGATGGACGAAGCAAAGTTGGCTGGCTCAAGCAAGGAAAGCATTTCTACAGAAAATAAATTGTTGACATCAAATATAGATTTAGTTGAGAGCCTTTGTCTGGAGCGGGGGATTGTATGGGAGTGAAACTTGGACTATTGGCGTAGCAGAAAAGAGGAGAATTGAAGCATTTGAAATGTGGTGTTACAGGAGAATGAAGAAGATCAGATGGGTAGATATGGTTACAAAAGAAGACGTATTAAAATGAGAGGGAGAGGCTAAATGTTTCTGGCGACAGCTTATGAAGAGAAGAGGTAGGTTGGTAGGACACATACTAAGACGCCCAGGAATAGCAAACTTAGTTATGGAAGGAAGAAAAGAAAGGAAGGAAGGAAGGATCGAGGACAAGAACTGTAAGGTTAGAATATGTTAAAACAGATTGCCTCGGGAGTAATGTGTGGTAGCTATGTCGGGATGAAACGATTATCTCAGGACAGAGGTATATGGAAAGCTGCATCAAACCAGTCAAAATACTTAATATTAGTTAATTATTGTTGTTTTAAGAGGCGGAACAGTGAGGTCATATGCCCCTTGACTGAAGATTCAAACACACATTAATCTCATGTAGATTTCTTTTCAGATTGAGGGAATCACTTATTACAATATGTTGAACAAACGGCCGACTTGCCAATCTCTTCTTCTCCTCCCAGAATTTCTTCATGTGTTCGCTGAGTCTCCTCCTTCTTTCTTCAGACCAGATGACCTTGGTTTTTGAGCTAGGTTTTTCCTGAAACCCTTAAAATTCATCAACCTTCCTTCGAAACAGTGATTTGTTGAGAATATCTTCTTGAGTGATAACCCCCGGCACTAGAGCCCATTAAGGGTCTAGGCCTACGAAGCGACCGCTGCCCAGCCATTTGGCCTGCAGATATTGGGGTGACGCATGATCAGCGCATCGGGTCCCCTTGGCCGTTAATCTTGGTTTTCGTGATCGGGGCGCTGCCTCACAGTCAGACAGCTACTCAATTGTCCTCACGAGGCTGAGTTTACCCCGTTCCAGCCCTCACGCCAGTTGCTAAAATCCCTGACGGAACCGGGAATTGAACCCGGGGCCTCCGGGTAAGAGGCAGGCGCGCTACCCCAACACCACGGGGCCGCACCTTCTTGAGTGATACCAACTTCTTTAACATCTGCTCTTGTTTCCTCAACCCATTTTGTGGTGGACTTTAATTTGCTAATGTAAGAGAAACAGAGAAATGCCTGTTTCACCCTGTTTCAATGATGGTGAAGTCCTGACAACCCCCTCCCCGCGATAGAGAGAGGTCAACGAATGCATATAAGAATAATATTTGTATTTTTTATATGTGGGCGGCTAACGATTGCAGGGACCGAATATCTCCTGGTATAAGGAGATCCCCTATACCAAGTGCCAACAGTCTCTCAAGGGTGGATGAGAGGGTATAGGATAGGGCACTCTATTGTCCTTGGGCAAGAAATTGTACCTAAAGGCGGATGAACCAAAATTGGTCAACGGCATTAGGATGCAGAAGGCAACGGGAAACCACTACATTAAAGATCATGAGAGATATCCCCGGGAAAAACCATCATGGCTGGTTTCAAAGTATAATGTTCCGGAGTTTCACTTCCCTCATTCGGATCTCCGGGAAGGAATACGACAGAAAAAAACTATGAGAAATACATCAGTGCATATAGGTACGTGGAATGTGAAAGCATTATATCAGTCAGTAAAGTTGCAGAAAGTGATCCAAGAAATGCAGTGACTGAAGATAAACACATTGGGACTAAGTGAAACAAGATGGCCTAGCTCAGGTGAAATACGTAGCGACAAATGATGATAATTATCACTGGAATGGAGTTTCTATTACTGTTGACAAAATCATGAGTCAGTGTGTGACAAGTTTTCTGACAAGTTTTCTGTTTTTCCTTTGCTTCTCTCAGGTTATGCATTGAGCTAACCTCATTGCTATATGAAGTT
The DNA here is from genome assembly GCA_946902985.2 of Meconema thalassinum. Lineage (NCBI taxonomy): Eukaryota > Metazoa > Arthropoda > Insecta > Orthoptera > Tettigoniidae > Meconema > Meconema thalassinum. Next base: position 158,088,872 of record OX336399.1, on the reverse strand, counting down.
TTTTCCTTCCACGCTCGTCTCGTTTGTATGCAGGCATTTGATTTGGCTTATGGACCTGTTAAGCATAAGGCTTCTTCATTGGTTGTGTACATATGGTGAAGTATTGTGATCTTTGCCAATTCAAGCTTCGACCAGTGTTTTGGAGCGGATTCACGAATGAACTGTCCACTGATTCTCTGTTTTTTGATAGCTGAATATCATCGCTGATTCATATATTTTTTTAGTTTTGCTCAACATTTTTCTGTGACCTGGTACTTATATGGTGCACCATATTAAGTCAAATAGCCATTTGTTTTTTTGAGTGCTACGCTATTTTATATCTTTCTTCAGATATTGGTCTTGGCTGATGAAAGGGATAAAAGCTATTAATCCCAGAAAGATGTACCAGGAGCAAATGTAATTATATTTTCTTTTTGTTTATGTATTGACTAAGGCGGATATATAATTTGTTGTTAAAAACTAATCTCAGACAGGGTAATTGCTTTACAACTACACACAAAAAGAGCAAAAGTTAACATTATACAAGTCTATGCTGCTGAAAAGAGAGAAGCAGAGTTGCAGCAGTTCTATAAATTGAGCAAGGATTGAGTACCAAACAATCTAGAGACATCACAATCATCATGGGCGATTTCAACGCAAAAATTGGCAAGGGACGTGAAGGTGACTTAATAGGAGATTTTGGTCTGGGATCACGAAATGAACAGGGAGAAATCCTGGCGCAGTATTGTGATGACAATGAGTTAGTTGTTACAAACACTTTCTATATAGTCCAGTGAATAGAGCAAAAAATGGGGGGTTACCTTACAAACGGTCCGGTAGTTCTAAATTTTTTATATGCTGTCTAGAATGGTTAGTAGGTGTTTAAAATGGAAAATGCACAATTTCCCCCCCTCCGCGCCCACCGCCATATTGGAAAAATCGCCAATAATCGGCCTTTTCTTGAGATTCTCGCCTCTATCTCCGGTTCGGTGCGTTTTAGCGAAAAAAGAGTTCTAGTCAATGTTGTAGACAATTAAATTTCCTATAATTTACGTTTGATATTTTGTTTCTAGGACTTATGGTTACGGAAATATTTACTTTGTTAAACAATAAAAAATCACATTTTTCGGATATTTTGTCAAAATTCTAACTTTGGAACGCAGAAATTCAGTTATGGCCTGGAGAGTGTGGTAAAACCAGGTACTTGGGATGATTTAGGGTATGTCAGTTTTAACCCGGTAAGTGCTGGTACCTAGTGGCCAACGCCAGAACTACGTTTCTTACTGCACGGCCGACTGAATACGAAGGGAGAGCGGCAGACAATCCGCCATTACCTTGTGAACAATCGGTCAGACGTAAACAATGTGTTTATATTTAAGTCGTTCCTCGTTCAGACTTAGATAAATTGAATCGCTTACTATTATTAGTGCGTCTACAGTATTACTAAAGATAAGTACTCTGTGTGTATTTTATTTCTTAAGGTTTACGCTGAACTAATTCTATTTCATAATCTAAGTCATGTGAGTTGGCTAGGCCATGTTTTAATAGCTGTTACCCGGCATGATTTGCAATGCCAATATAACAGTAATCTTTATGCATTATATTATGCATAAATATTACTGAGGTGTGAATTTCAACTTCATCTGAACAGTGTCAAGAAAATGGTCCCTTTTTCCATGCTGCAGGCCACTGGTTTTATGCATAAACTGCGCATTTATATCTGCAAGAAATGCTGTGCCTGGAAGAAAAAATGGACCCCACTGAGTATAAGAAGTTCACAATGGAGGGTAATTTCACTGTTCGAAGATCAGACAAGTTTTGGTCCGGTATTTGGACCGACATGACAATCGAACAAATGCTAATGAAGGATATGAAAATAGGGGGAGGATTAATCGGAAGGGACATGACTGAGAGCACTCTGTTGAAGTGGACTCTTGGGATGACCTGCCTGCAAAATATTGCTCATGAAATCGAGAAGTACAGGAACGTAACATCAACGTCCTCTGAGCAGCACGTGGAAATGAGGCCTATTAGAATGAGTCGTGACGCTCATGATGTGGGGATTCTATTTGATTGGCTTTCCAAACACCCACCCTTCCCCGAAACTAATCTAATCATCAACATTAACTCTGGCGTAGTGGGAAGTGACCAGGTTAATTGTCACCAAGCCCAAGTGGTAGGAGGTGCAGGGGTAGCAAAAATAGTTGGAAACAGATTCGGAGAGGCGTCTTTTAAGAAAAAAGACAAAGTGATCACACTGATGTTCGATAAAAACCCAATGAAGGAGGGAGACAAGAAGTTATCTGTTGACCCACTCACACTGTTTAACTGCATGTGTATAGCGCAACAATCAGAAGAAGATCTGCAGAACTACCTACCGTATGAACTGGCACCAATCCTATGTCTTTGTTTAATGAGGACGGTATGCGTAAAGGGACGAAATCATTATTATACACTTCCACAAGACTTCCAACTACCTCAACGTTCTATGGTAGTTATTGATGAAGGGTACCTTCTGCACAAAGTTGTATGGAACAGTAGGAATTTGCCAGGGTTACGTCAAGTACGTTCTACGTCATTATGGCACCGATGTGACGGTGATTTTGATGGCTACATTACAGTTCCTTCTCATCAAGGGACCAAGACTGCAGAACGAGCAAGAAGGTACAAGGCAAACTCATCACCAGACGTGGTGTTTAACAAAGCAACTGTTAACACCACACCTCAGGATAAGTTTCTGGCCAATGAGGGGAACAAGGGCCGATTTGTGAAACTGCTCTCCAGTGAATTGCAAGCGTCAAACATATCTACAGACCAAGCTTCCGAAGATGCTGACAGGTTATAGTTGCCACAGCTAGACACCTCTCCCCCACGTACGACGCCGTTATCATTGTCGGGGAAGACATTGACCTACTTGTACTGCTGACTGGCACAACACCTGCGGTAAATAATGTTAAAAAAAAACAGCGAGGGGAAAACATCCAGAAGCAATCTACTCCGCCTCCTCCTACAAGTACAACTCCAAAGGCTGTATCTTGCTCCTGCACGCAATATCGGGCTGTGACACCACTTCAAACATTTTTGGGTTTGGAAAGAATAAATTCTGCCAACTTTTTACGAAAGACCCATCATTGCTGGAGCAGGCTAAGAGGTTCAAGGATCCTGCTGCCAGTCCCCAAGAAATTTCAGCAGAAGGGGTGAAAATCTTGATATCCCTGTATGGTGGCAGTGGAGAACAGTCGTTGAACTCCCTTCCCTATAGCAAATTGAAGACTAGTGCCATTAAACGTAACCTGGCTAAACTACCTCCAACTACTGACGCAGCACATTTCCACTCCTGAGGACATATCACCAGGTCATGCAGTGGATGGGGATTGACAAGGACCCTATCGATTTGGGCTGGTGTAGGAAAGCTGGAAGACTGGAGCCCATCAGGATGAGTGGAGACGCTGCTCCCCCAAACCTACTTAACACCATCTCATGCAGATGCACAACTGGCTGTATGGGGGCGTGTGGCTGTAGAAAGGCGGGCCTAAGTTGTTCCGCCCTTTGCAAAGTATGTAGTAGAGAAGAATATAATAAGAGGGAGGAAGTCACCATCGACGACGAAGACGACGCCGATCTACTAACTTCACTATTTGAGGAGGACATTGAAGACTCCGACTTATTCACTCACCCCCTACAAAACGAGCGAAGCTCCAGTAAATCAGTTTTCTTTTATGTTCTTAGTTTATTCACTACTGATTTTTGTAACATTATTGCTGTATTTTGATCTTATTTTGTTTAAATAAATGAATCTTTAAAAATGTACTTGCTGTGTTGGTGGATTGTTTGGAATTGAACATCTCCTCTCCAGTGGCGGCTCGTGAATTTTACCGAAGGGGGACTCAACCGTTTAAGATGTAAGCCGTTTTTGTGATGTTTATCCAGTAATTGACAGAGATGATTTCATGATTTCATACATGAATTGTGTTTTTTCTTCTCACATATTTTTGTAGCTTGATTTCCTTATTTCGTTTGGACTAGGCACTACTGTTTTTAAATAAATAACAAAGGTATTAAAAATATTTGCTCCCAGTCACTGGAAGAAGAAGAAAACCGGTCCCAGCTCAGGAATCCATCAGGGTTGCCAATTCCCAAGCTCACTAGCGATGAGCCCTTGAGGGTGTATCCCCACCACAAGGGTTCACAACTAGGCCTAGTGGGACTTGGGTTGGAGACCATTGGACCCCAGCCGAGCCGGTATTATTTCCACTTGTGCCGGGCTCTTCTCTGTCATCTACATGTCGACCTCCATTAGTCAACTCTTGTTCTATTCCAACCCGGATAGCATTAGAGCATCCAAAGTCTAGGGAGGCATTCATTTTCCTGCCGTAACTGAACCTTATCCTGATACCCTCATTCTTCGAGGGGTGAGCCCTATTCTTTTAGTTTCATAACATCTAATACCTTCTACACAAGGCCATAAAGGAGGCAGGGTGTGTGAAGCTCCATCACACGTAATGCACCCTAGATAGGGCTACACCTTCAAGAGCTCAGCTTTTGAGCTCGGGAGTTGGCGACCGTGATGTGTTCCAGAGCGAGATCCATTTTCCCCTTTTTGCATTGACTTTGGGGTGGACCCTCTCCTATTTCCCTCTTCTACCTGCCTTTAATGGCTCTAGTAGTTTCCAAGTACCTCAATACCCATTGTTCGAAGATTGATTCTTGTTTTAAGGGGATGAACAGCAAGGTCATCTGCCCTTCGAAGATAGAGGGATTTCTTTTCCGTTATTTATTTCCCTTATTCGTTTCTTTCTTTTATTATTGTCGTTCTCTTCTTCTAGTACATAAGTTAGTTGTAAGTCAGTAATTAGTTAAGCCTAGCTGTAGATTTCATTTCATCATAATTTCTCACCATCACCTAAACCACTAAGGGTAGATGACCTAGATATTTCACCCCTTTGAACAACAATTATCTCCATCATAGAGGGTGTATCGATATCTAACGTGCAACGTGCATGGTGGGACAACATACACACTACCTCTTTTAGGGCCTCTTAGAGAGAAGGCAGAAAATAGGACAAAATGAGGTCTGATCCTACTAAAAATAGGGCATCAGGAAAGAAAAAGACAAGAGCCAATTAAGGCAGGGAAACGAAAGACATCCCAGGCTTCCGATACCCTAATGACGTTGGGGTAAGAGTTGACATGAAAGATATAAGAGAGGAGCTCAGCTCAAGAAAACTCAGCTGGGGTCCCATAGTCGCCAACCCACATCCCACTAGTAACCAATTTGATAATAATTTATGTGATCTGAAGCTCTCAGGAAGAAAATGAAGACTACACGCAACAGAGCGATCAGAAGGTAACCATTTGCTTCCTCTCTTGTCACCTTCTCTGGAAATTCCTCCTAACCACTTCTCACGCAATGAATTGTCCGATTGTATCTCATGAAATGAGATTCCTCGGTATTCTAACTTGCCCAGTTCTGATTTACAAAAGGGCACGCAGCATTAAAACATTATAAAATCATTCAGAATACATTCCAACTTCGCCATTAACATCAATACAAAACTTATGTCTGCCGCATTGACTTGGTGCTGCTTCCTAGCGCGCCAGGAGGGAAGCTAACCCAGTGGCTCCATCAGACTCAAGCAGACTGAGCCCTCACACTTCGTGACGTAGCGCGTGAGAGAATGGAGAGGGGATAAGTGGAGGTATTCGTTGTCATGGCAACGTAAATTACAAAGCGGGCGATTTTTGATGAGTCCTCATGAGTATCCGGTGCGCTCTACCGACAAGGAGAGGAACTACACACATTTTGTCACAATGGCAAAACATTTGGTGCGAGGAGAGAGAACATTAGGGCTGATGAGGAGGGAGGAGGGTGGGAGGGCGGCGTCCTTGAGTCCAATATCACCGGCCGCCCCTGCTCCTCTCACCAGTGGATATTTAAGTGAAATATAGTACCTGCCTCATTATAATTGTGCTGTTACATGTAAGAAGCTCAAGTATGGTTGGTATTAACTAAAAATTCAAGCCATAGCTGGAAAATAGTTTGTGCATTTTCTTTAGATTAACTGTGGAGTCACAAAAGCGAAAAAAGCAATATACCCTTTGTTTTAATTTTTATACTTACCCCCACTTCATATGGTTGGCTAAATAATTACATGCATTTTGTAGGTAATTAAATTCTCTACAAATTATATTGTGATATTTGTTTTTCTAGAATAGGCCATAACTGAATCACAGTGTTCTAAAGTTAGAATTTTGGCAAAATATCCGAAAAATGTGATTTTTTATTGTTTAAAAAAGTAAATATTTCCGTAAACATAAGTTCTAGAAAGAAAATATTGAACGTTAATTGTAGGAAATTTAATTGTCTACAACATTGACTAGAACTCTATTTTCACTAAAACGCACCGAAACGGAGATATAGGCGAAAATATCAAGAAAGTGCCGATTTTTTGCGATTTTCCAATATGGCGGCGGGCGCGGAGGGGGGGAAATTGTGCATTTTACATTTTAAACACCTACTAGCCGTCCTAGACAACATATAAAAAATTTAGAACTACCGGACCGTTTGTAAGGTAACAGACCTCTATTCACTGGATTATATAAGCTACCAGAAAGAAGATTGCACACCTGGAAAGCACCTGGAGATAACGTTAACAACATTATCCGGAATCAAATCGATTTCATCCTAATCGATAAACGCTATAGGAATGCCAACAAGGCAGTGAAAACTTATCCGGGAGCAGATGTGGCTTCAGACCACAATCCACTTGTGGCTAGATTCGAAATAAAGCTTAAGGAAATATTACCAAAACAAAATAAGTATATGCTATGCATCTCACAACTTCAGGATCCTATAGTGAGAGAACAAATTACAGAACGAATCAATGAAGAGCTCTGTAAAGAAGAGAAAAATTCTTCGGTGATGATAATGCCAAATGGAAATCCTTCAAGGGACTACTCCAGCATACAAGTCAAGAGATGCTGAAAGATTGTAAAACAGTGCATAAAAAGACTTGGATGACTGATGAAATAATACAATTGATGGAAAATAGGAGGCTCTGTAAAAACCGAGATGAAGATCTTTACAAGAGAACACATGCAGAAATAAGAAGGAAGATACAGTTAGCAAAGGAGATATGGCACACCAAAAGATGCACAGAGATTGAAGACTTAATTTCAAAAAACGACAATTTCAATATCCATAAGAAAGTCAAAGAACTAACTGGTATCAATAAGATACGGAAAGGGAGTATATTGCTTGACAAAAATGGTGACATCATTATTGGTAATAAAGAAAAACTTGAGAGATGGAAGGAATACATAGAAGAACTGTTTGAAGATGATAGGAAAGAACCTTATGCTAGTGAAGATATAGATGTCGAAAATGGACCAGATATAACAAAAGAAGGAGTAATACATGCTATAAAGTTGTCAAAAATAATAAAGCCCCTGGTCCTGATCTCATAACAGCTGACATACTGAAACTCACTTATGAAGAACATTTAGATGTCTTAGTAGACTTGTATAATTCTATCTACAACACAGGAGTCATTCCTCATGAATGGCTACAGTTTATATTTGTTACATTGCCGAAAAAGGCAAATGCCAGTCAATGCAGCGATCATAGAACAATCAGTTTCATGATCATACTCTAAAAATATTCCTAAAAATTATCCATGGAAGGATCTTCAAAAAATTGGAACAGGTTATCAGTGAAACACAATTTGGTTTCAGAAATTCACTAGAAACAAGAGAAGCCCTGTTTACCTTCAATGTGCTGGCACAGAGATGTTTAGATGTCAATCAATCGATGTATGTCTGCCCTTTGGATTATAATAAAGCTTTCGACAAAGTTCGTCATGATTGCCTCGTCCAAATGCTCCAGAAGAAGAACTTGGATGTGAAGGACATTAGAATCATCAGCAATATGTATTACAATCAGACTGCGGCCATAAAGGAAGGTAGGGAGCTATCTGAAGAGGAGGAAGGAAGGAAGGAAGCTTGTAGTTTAACGTGACCGTTAACCTTGAGATCATGAGCCACGGGACCTCCTTTTTACGTGGAATCCGAACCACAGGACATGGCATTTCACTTCTGAAGAGGAGGAAATAAAACGTGGTGTTAGACAAGGTTGTGTCTTGTCTCCTATGCTGTTTGAACAATACTCAGAAGAAATATTACAAGCAGCTTTAGAGGAAAAACAGCAGGAATTAAAGTTAATGGAAAATTAATAAACAACTTAGATGACACGTTGTTATTCGCAGGAAGTCTACAAGATTTACAGCGACTGACTAACAAAGTCGTGGAGACAAGTGAACAATGGGGATTGACACTTGATGACAGCAAAACACGTTTTATGGTAGTATCACGAACACAACATCAAGAGAGCTTGATAATCAATGGGGAGACAGTACAGCAAGTGACAAAGTACAAGTATTTAGGAACGAATGTGAACTGCTACATTGACTGTACTGAGGAGATAAAGTCCAGGACCGGTCAACCCAGAAATGCATTCAATAAAATGAGGAGAGTGTTCTGTAGCAGAGACTTTAATTTACATCTAAAAATTAGACTTCTGAGATGTTATGTCTTCTCCACCTTGTTCTATGGAGTTGAGACCTGGACCATAAAGGAAAGAGAAATGGACAGATTGGAGGCATTTGAGCTATGGGCGTACAGAAGGATACTGAGGCTGAGTTGGAAATATAAGGTCACCAACGATGAGGTGATGAGGCGGATGGGAAAGAGAAAGGAAATATTAAACACTGTCAAAATTAGAAAACTGCATTATCTGGGTCATGTGATGAGAGGAGAGAAATATCGTCTGCTGCAGCTGGTTATTCAAGGGAAGTTTACAAGGCAAAGAAGACCAGGAAGAAGACGCATTTCTTGGATCAATAATCTGAAAACTTGGTTCAATTGTTCCACTATTGAGCTGTTTCGTGCTGCATCATCTAAAGCAAGAGTCTCTATGCTTGTTGCCAACCTCCTGAGAGGAGATGACACATAAAGAAGAAGAAGAAGAAGTAAATATCCTTTTGGTTAACCTATTGTTGCTCATTGGTGTGAGGTTAAGATCATAGTACTATTTTGGCCGACCCCGACTGTGTCCTTCAAATTTTATTACGTCTCATCAATTTAACATGGCGGCTGTGCGAAATATTTCACCGGCATTTTATATCTCCAAAATTATTACTCATATCGCCCTGAAAATGTGTACGGTAATAAAGGGCACTACTAGAAATTCAGCTATGTAACTTTCAGAAACCTGTTATCTATAAAACGAACATGGCGGCCAAGCAAAGTTGAAGCATTTAAATAGACTTTTCTCGTGATATAACCATCCGAACGCAGTGAAACTTGGTACAGCAACTGACTATACAAAGTGAAATGCACTGACATCTGATTTAGTTAAATTGTTTACATAACCTCAAGATGGCGGCAGTAGCGTGGTAGTGACAGAGCTACTTACTCTCCTACACACATCAAAAAAAGTTTTGCATCACCTCGGTTCCCAGATCTCCGGCATATAGACGTTGACTGTGTATATTGTATCCAAGATACAGTCCCTTTGACTGTTCATAGATGTCACTAAAACTGCTCAAAGATGTAAACAACCATGCATGAGCAGGGCCTATTAGACGGAGGGGGTACGACAGCCGATCAGTTCCAGTCATTCCACCAGGACGAAGGTACGCTGCTCATGTTGTCTGTAGTTCTACCATGCCTAGAAGGTCAATACCGCAGTTCGATCGCGTCCGCATTGTTACTTTGTGTCAAGAAGGGCTCTCAACAAGGGAAGTTTCCAGGCGTCTCAGAGTGAACCAAAGCGATGTTGTTCGGACATGGAGGAGGTACAGAGATACAGGAACTGTCGATGACAGGCCTCGCTCAGGCCGCCCAAGGGCTACTACTGTAGTGGATGACCGCTACTTACGGATTGCCGCTCGGAGGAACCCTGACAGCAATGCCACCATGTTGAATAATGCGTTTCGTTCAGCCACAGGACGTCGTGTTTCAACTCAAACTGTGCGCAATAGGCTGCATGATGCGCAACTTCACTCCCGACGTCCATGGCGAGGTCCAGCTTTGCAACCCCGACACCATGCAGCGCGGTACAGATGGGCCCAACAACATGCTGAATGGACCCCACGGAATTGGCATCACGTTCTCTTCACCGATGAGTGTCGCATATGCCTTCAACCAGACAATCGTCGGAGACGTGTTTGGAGGCACCCTGGTCAGGCTGAACGTCTTAGACACACTGTCCAGCGAGTGCAGCAAGGTGGTGGTTCCCTGATGTTTTGGGGTGGCATTATGTGGGGCCGACGTACGCCACTGGTGGTCATGGAAGGCTCCGAAACGGCTTTACGATACCTGAATGACATCCTCCGACCCATAGTGCAACCATATCGGCAGAATATTGGAGAGGCATTTGTCTTCATGGACGACAATTCTCGACCTCATCGTGCACATCTTGTGAATGCGTTCCTTCAAGATAACGACATCGCTCGATTACAGTGGCCAGCATGTTCGCCAGACATGAACCCTATCGAACATGCCTGGGATATGTTGAAAAGGGCTGTTTATGGACGTCTTGACCCACCAACCACTCTGAGAGATTTACGCCGAATTGTCGTTGAGGAGTGGGACAATTTGGACCAACAGTGTCTTGATGAACTTGTGGATAGTATGCCACGGCGAATACAGGCATGCATCAATGCAAGAGGACGTGCTACTGGGTATTAGAGGTAGTGGTGTGTACTGCAATCTGGACCACAAATGCTGAAAGTCTAGCTGTATGATGGTACAACATGCAATGTGTGGGTCTCATGAGCAATAAAACGAGCTGAAATGTTGTTTGTGTTGATCTCTATTCCCTTTGTATTTAACGGTTCCAGAACTCTTGGAACCGAGGTGATGCAAAACTTTTTTTGATGTGTGTACTTTCATACGAACTTTGCCGATATCTCCCGAACGCATGATGGGATTTAACGAACGAGGTGTTGTTGGCGTAGGTGTGACGTCCTCTTTGCTAAGAATGTGTGTTGGTATTAAAAAAAATATTTGAAAATTATTGTTGTTGACATTGGCGTTATTTTGGAAACGGTGAATTTTAGAAAAACGTTTGTTTGATGTTAATGAAAGGTGCCTATGCCCTCTAGGCACAAACCAAGTTTCAAGTCTGTAGGATAAAAGAAAATGAATTTTGAAAAATGTTCACTATTTTGGAAACGGTGAAGTTGGTAAAAACGTTTGTTTGACATGAATGGTTGGTATTTATCCCCTCTACCCGTACCACAAATTTCAAGTCTCTAGGTGAAAACCTATGCCCGTTTTTGGGTTTAACCTATGTTTTTGTCATATTTCAGATATTTAGGAAAACGGGATTAGTTATGGGTATGATGCCCATGATGCTGTTTTGTTTCATTGTCTTCTTTACGGGGATATGTTTTTACTCTACAAAGGGCATTTACGTTATGTTTCCAGATATTTGAGGGGGAAAAAAAAAAAGAAACCAGATTTGAAGTGACGTTGTGTTGGGATGTCAAGTGCTAAGATGTTGCTAAAAACATACACCCATAATTTGACCATGCTGAGCTTGGCTCACACACAGAAACAGTTTGCGAAAAGAGATTTGTTAGTTGCAGACTGAACTGGTTGTTGGACTGGCATGAGAGAGCTTGCTCGTTGCCAAGATCTTCTTAATGCAGCATTGTACGGGAGTAGAAAACAATGGATTGGAGAATTTTTTATTATTCTGTAGAAACGGACTTCATGTGATTTGCATGTACTTATGCATAAGGAAGGTTATCTCTGAAGTTTGTTGGACAGGCTGATGAAGGGGGAAAATCATGTCCCTGTAAGTAACAATAATAAACAGTATTGAAAGGCGGATATCCTATTATTCTTTTAAAATATAGTTACGTCAATACGGACCATAATATTCGACATTGTACTCTGAGCAAACATAACTCCTCTATCATCACCTATCCTTACTGTTCCATCCCTTAAAATAATAATAACTGTCGTTGTTTGAGTCTTCAGTCTTTTTACTGGTTTGATGCAGCACTCCATGCCCACCTGTCCTGAGCTAATCGTTTCATCTCTACATAGCTTCTACACCCTACGTCCGAGGCAATCTGTTTAACATACTTTAACCTTGGTCTACCCCTACAGTTCTTGTCTTCGACCCTTCCTTCCATAACTAAGCTTGCTATTCCTGGGTGTCTTAGTATGTGTCCTACCAACCTATCTCTTCTCTTCATTAGCAGTCGCCAAAAACATCTCTCCTCTCCCACTCGTCTTAATACCTCTTCGTTTGTAACCCTATATACCCATCTGATCTTCATCATTCTCCTGTAACACCACATTTCAAACGCTTCAATTCACCTCTTTTCTTCTGCACTAACTGTCCAAGTTTCACTCCCATAGAGCGCCACACTCCAGACAAAGGCCTTCAAAAATGACTTCCTAACAGCTAAATTTATGACGTCAACAGATTCCTTTCCTGTAGAAACGCTTTCCTTGCCTGAGCTAACCTACTTTTCATATCCTCTTTGCTTCGTCCTTCACTGGTTATTTTGCTTCCTAAGTAACAGAAGTCTCCTACTTCCTTTAGTTTTTCACCTGCCAATTTGATGTCTATAGAGGATTCTGATTTATTTCGGCTGCATTCCAGTATTAACTAACTATTCTAATTCTACAGCTATTACTTTCAAGTAATTATTATGTGAAACCATTATCTCCTAAGTCTATCTCTCTTCTTATGCTCTACATCTGTCTCCATTGTTATGTTATCTTAGTTAATCTCATGTCAACTGTTTGCATCACATGGTCCTTCCAAGTAAGCACAGTTGCATACCATTTTATGTGTTTCTGGTGTCCTCTAACTTGCTTAACCCTATACGTGCCATATTTACTCATAAATGCTCAAAACCTACGGTCTTAGAAAATATTTGACGAAACTGTTAAATATTATCACAAACTAGCAATACCTGCACCATTTCGATCAGAAAGGTTTGTTTCATTAAGTCAGTTTTCAATACTTTTCAGGAGACAGATAAAACGTCATTGACAGAACAGAACTTAACAAACACACTATATTAGTCATCTACTTATATATTGTGAATCAACTATTCAGGTTATACTTGTGTTAGCAGAATATTTATTTAAATTTAATTAACATATTTTGCTAATCAATTTTGTAAACGTGACTCAATGCCTTTCAACTCCGTGGTCAGTTTAGTGCGACATGAAGCCATCCAGAATGAATATTTCACATTATATTTTATTTTCAAATGTATTTGTAACATTAAAGCCACCTGAACCCTGTACAATTGTAATTTACAATAGCACTGTGACACGCGGGAATCTTGCATTGTGGCCAACATTAAGTACGGAATACAGCACTGAAAGGCAGCAAGTCATTGACTTAATGCTTTTCTCCTCCAATCGCACTGCACGTTGCAGTAGTTTCTAGCTTAAACCCACAAAACAAACTGCTTTGTGATGGATTTGGCCTTGACAATGAGCTTACGTGCTTTTCTCCTACTGGTAAGATGAAAATATTGTGTGTGTAGCTTAAACAGAAGGCTGACTTTACTCTTTCCTATGCCGTTCCTAGGTCCTTGGGTCAATACTTCAGAATACTAACTCTCTAAAAAATGACCATTGACTTAATGCTTTTCAGCCCCGACCGATTCAATTAAAAAAATAGAAATAATGAAAATATAAGAACCAAAGACCCTATGCTCAAAGCAAAACATTTCTGTTGGTTGCATTTTTGTTTAGAAAATTAGAAAATTCAAAACAAAATTGCACATAAATGATTCATCATAACATTAACTGAAATATACAAAATATCACTTGTATATCTGGGTATTCTTAAAGATTATGATTTTTAAAATAAAAAAATAACATTTATTTGAAAGAATTTGAACTTTTGAATTTTTAGCCTATTTTCAATTAACAAGTAGTTCCGTGAAGAACTATACAGCCTTTTTTCATATATCCTACTTATGTTAACTGCCACTATCAACACACAAAATTTCATTTTGATTGCTGTGATAGATTCGTAGATATTGAGAAGCGACTAAATATTTCGGATGGTCGCCATGTTGGATTTTATATAGTAGGTCCTAGAGTTATGTACTGTCACATGAAGATTATTGTATACGTGTAGCATTAAAACTTCAATCGCATGATTAGGACACACGAAGTAACAAGGAGATTTTAAAATTTCGCACAGCTGCCATCTTGTGGTTATGGAAACAATTGAAATAAATTAGATGCCAGTGGATTAACATTCGCATAAGGATTTACTGTACCAAGTTTCACTGCACTCGGATGGTTAAATTGCGAGAAACGTCCAGGTGAATATTTATACTTCGCGTCGCCGCCATGTTGGATTTGTGATCACCAGGTTATTTGAAGTCCTATAGGTGAACTTAAGTGCATAGCCCCTATGAACATAACAAAATTCAGTTTGATTGCTATAACAGATTCGCAGATATTCAGAGCCGTCTAAATATATCGCATGGTCGCCATGTTGGATTGTTAAATGTTTAGGCCATAGAGTCGTGGACCATTAAAGTAAATTTATTGCGTAGGTTCATTATTCAAACTTTCACTTCGATCGCATGATTACGACACAAGAAATAAAAACTTAATAAAATTCGCACAGCCGCCATCTTGATGTTATGTAAACAATTTAACTAAATTAGATACCAGTGTATTACAATGTGTATAAACATTTCCTGTACCAGATTTCATTGCGTTTGGAACATTAAATCGCCAGAAAGTTCTATTTAAAATTTTCAAATTCGCTTGGCCGCCATGTTCGCTTTGTAGTTAATCGGTTTTTGAAAGACTTATAGATGAACTTCCAGTAGTGCCCTTTATCTCCATACAAAATTTTATGGTGATACCGCTAATAGTTTCAGAGATATAGAATGCCGGTAAAATATTTCGCACATCCGCCATCTTGTGGTTATGTAAACAATTGAACGATGTTAGATGTCGGTGCATTAAAATGTGTATAAACGTATACTGTACCAAGTTTTATTGCGTTTGGTTGGTTAAATCGGGAGAAACGTCTATTTAAAAGTCGCAAATTCGCGTGGCCACCATGTTGGTTTCGTCGTTACCAGTTTTTCAAAAGTCACATAGGTCAAATTCTGGTAGTTCCCTTTATCACCGTAATAAATTCCAGGGTGATATCGGGAATAGTTTCGGAGATATTGAATGCTGGTGAAATATTTCGCACAGCCGTCATGTTGGATTGGTGAGACGTAACAAAATTTGAAGGGTACGGCCGGGGTCGCCCGGAATAGTGCTATGAACTTACCGAGTTTCATTGAAATCGCTCTAGCCGTGTAGAAGTTATTACACACACACACACACACACACACACACACACACACACACATACACATACACACACGCACACACGCACACACACAAACACACACACACACGGACAAAAGGTGATCTCATAAGCCTATTTTTTCAAAATTGAAAATAGGCTAAAAAATAGGTTTATGAGATCACCTTTTGTCCGTGTGTGTGTGCGTGCGTGTGTGTGATGGTGTGAGTGTGTCCCCTCTAATAACTTCTAAACAGCTGGAGCGATTTCAATGAAACTAGGCAATTTCATAGCACTATTCCGGACGACCCTGACCGTGCCCTTCAAATTTCGTTACCTCCCACCAATCCAACATGGCAGCTGAGCGAAATTTTTCATCAGCATTCAATTACCGATATCACCCTGGATTTTTTTTACGGTGATAAAGGGAACTACTAGAAGTTCACCTATGTGACTTTTGAAAAACTGGTAACTACAAAACCAACATGGCGGCCAAGCGAATTTGCGACTTTTAAATAGACGTTTCTCGCGATTTAACCAACCAAACGCAATACAACTTGGTGCAGTATATGTTTATAGACATTGTAATGCACCGACATCTAACTTCGTTCAATTGTTTACATAACCACAAGATGGCGGCTGTGCGAAATATTTCACCGGTATTCTATATCTCTGAAACTATTAGCGGTATCACCCTGAAATTTGGTACGGAGATAAAGGGCACTACTGGAAGTTCATGTGTAAGACTTTCAAAAACCGGTTAACTACAAAACGAACATGGCGGCCAAACGAATTTGAAAATTTTAAATAGACCTTTTTCGCGATTTAATGTTCCAAACCCAATGAAACTTGGTACAGCAAATGTTTATACACATTGTAATGCACTGGTACCGGCATCTAATTTATTTCAATTGTTTACATAACCTCAAAATGGCGGCTGTGCGAATTTTAAAATTAAGTTTTTTATTTCTTGTGTCGTAATCATGTGATCGAAGTGAAAGTTTGAAAAATGAACGTACGCAATAATTTTCCTTTTATGGTACATGACTCTATGGCCTATACATTTAACAATCCAACATGGCGACCGTCCGAAATATTAGGATGGCTCTGAATATCTATGAATCTATTATAGCAATCAAACTGAATATTTTAATGTACATAGGGGCTATGAACAAAAGTTCACCTATAGGACTTTCAATAACCTGGTGTTCACAAATCCAACATGGCAGCGACGCTAAATATAAATATTCATAGACGTTTCTCGCAATTTAACCATCCGAGTGCAGTGAAACTTGGTACAGTAAATCCTTATACAAATGTTAATCCACTGGCATCTAATTTATTTCAATTGTTTCCATATCCACAAGATGGCAGCTGTGCGAAATTTTAAAATCTCATTTTTACTTCTTGTGTCCTAATCATGCGATTGAAGTTTGAATGCTACACGTACATAATAATCTTCACGTAACAGTACATAACTCTAAGACCTACATATTTAAAAATCCAATATGGCGACCATCTGAAATATTTAGTCGGTTTATTTATTTATTTATTTATTTATTTATTTATTTATTTTGTATGGCAAAACAAGGATACATTATAAATACATATATCTTCCAATTTTATATACATTATTTATAGATCAATGATACACATTCAAAACTTAATGTCCAGACTTTTCAGCCAGTCAACTGTTTCCATAGAGGCACTATATACATTCTTGGGCAGACCATTGAATTTTCTCTTTGGGCAGTCCATAACAATGTGCTGGATGGTCTGAGGCACATTACCACAGTCGCAGAATGGGTCTTCAGATTTTCCCCACTTATGAAGCCAGAATTTACACCTTCCATGATTTGTCCTGATTCTGTTTAGAGATGTCCATTCCCTTCTCGGTAAGTTGACACCAGGCGGAGCTCTACAAGGATCATGGATTAAACCCAGGTGGTCGGGATTTGAAGAGGACCATTCTTCATGCCAGATCTCATCAGCATCAAAATGTGTTTCCAGGAGCTTCTCGCCTAGCTTCCATGATGGGTTTCTGGGCTTTAATCTCTTCGGTTTCTGAGGGTTGCAGTCCTGATGTAAGGGCAGTTGAGGATTTCTGCGGCATTTCTGCCATTCTCTTACAAGAGCTAGTTCTCTTCGTATGTGAGGGGGATGGATGTTGGATAAGACGGGTAACCATTTTAGAGGTGTCGATTTGATGGTGCCTGATATTGTCCTCATGGTATCATTCAGTTGGGTATCAACTTTTGAAGTGTGTGCACTGTTAAGCCACACAGGGCAGCAGCATTCTGCAACTGGGTAGACCAAGGCAAGAACTGATGTCCGTAGTACTGCCGCGTTTGCTCCCCAGCCTGTTCCACTGAGCTTGTTTTTATCTTGGCTGCAGTGTTAGAGAGATGTTGCTTGTATGCAAGTGTCCGGTCCATTGTGACACCCAGATACTTTGGATAGGGGTTATACTTAAATTGTTGACCTTTGAATTCGACTTGAGGTACATAGCTGGCTTTTTGGTTGTCTAGATGGAAGCAGCTTACTTCAGTTTTGTTCAGGTTAGGTTTAAGTCACCATGTACTGAAATATTTGTTCAGGTTACGGAGATCCTTTGTGAGTGTAGTTTCTGCTGTTTTGAAGTCACTAGATTGGGCAGTCAGAGCTATGTCATCTGCATATATGAATTTCATGGAAGTAGTTTCTGGAAGATCTGCAGTATAGATGCTGAACAGAAGCGGAGCAAGAACTGATCCTTGAGGTAAACTATCGTTTAGTGCATAAGGCTTACTCTTACTTCCATTTAAATGCACTTCAAACACTCTATTACATAGCAGGTTTATTTATTTATTTATTTATTTATTTCTTGACGGTACACAACAGGGCTCAGTGTGCGCCCCAATAACAGTGCACCTACACAGTAAAATACGCTTTCAGATATTTCTACATTAAGTATTAATATCTAAATGTAATTATTAAAACTAGGAAGTTAACACAGAATGAAATGCGTAGTAGTAAAAAGCTTAATCTAAAGGTAATATAAAAACTAAATCTAAATTTTACCTAATGTCAAATATATAAAAAGCAGGTTTTGAAATTATTACATCGTAAACTAAAAGGTAACATTGATAACTTGGGTACAGGCCTATCCACATATACATTGTTGATTCTGTTTTGTGTGATAATTTTATTTCAAGTATGAATTAGAGTGACTGGGTTATAATTTCCAAGAACGGTCTAATTGAGAGACAGAAATCTAGTTTCCAGTTTACACGAACCGCATCGTTGTAAATACTGCAAAGCCTCCATACAGGTGAATTATTATGTGAATTAGTATTGGTTATATCATTTTTGAATGTTATAGTTGATCTTGTAGTAAAGCGAGGGATGTTGAAATTTAGGAGCGATAGGAAAAATGAGTTATCAATTTGACCGTTAATAACTTTATAAAGGAATTTCATATAATTCACTTGCCTTCGAGACTCCAAACTAGTCATGCCGAAATTCAACAAAAGTTCACCGTAGGGTACCATGTGTGGGTAATGGCCCGTTATTTTGAGGTGTAAATATCTGAGGAATTTCTTTTGAACTTGCTCAATGGATTTAATGCATGTTTTCTGCCAGGGACTCCATACTTGGCTGGCGTACTCGAGCTCGGATCTCACCATGGCAATATAAAGGTTTATGCAGGTACTGGTCCTGATGAATGGCTTAGTGTTTCTTATTATAAACCATAACATGCGGTAAGCGTCCCTGACTGTCTTGTGCACATGACAAGTGAAAGCAAGTTCTCGGTCAAACAAGATTCCTAGATCTTTCTTCTCGCTTACTGTTTGCAATGACTGAGGTACAATTCCATAAACAAATGTGATTGGGTTCTTCTTACGTGTAAAGGTCATAACTACACACTTCGGTACATTTAAGTATAATTTGTTTTCTATACTCCATTTGTGTATATTATTTAGGTCATTTTGTAGTAGAGTGCAGTCATTAGCGGAAGAAATTGGTTTGAAAATTTTGAAGTCATCTGCATATAAAAGACTATTTGAGTGTACAATACAACGTGGCAAATCGTTTATCATTGCTAGAAAAATCAGAGGTCCAAGGTTCGAGCCTTGGGGTATTCCGGAATGAACTATGTATTCCTTTGAGACAATTTTCTGGAACAAAACAAATTGTTTCCTGTCTCTGAGATAGGAGCTGAATAATTTGAGTAATGGGTGGGAGAATCCCAAAATACACAATTTGTTAAGAAGGATATCATGATTTATTGTGTCGAACGCTTTCTCAAAATCTGTAAATATGACATCTATTTGTCCTCCTTTATCTAACTCTTTAGATATAATTTGAGTAAAATTAATTGCATTCGTCACCGTAGATTTCCTGGATAGGAAACCATGTTGGTTATCTGTTACGAGCTGTCTGAGAAATACTGATATTCTTCCGTGCAATATGAATTCAAATACCTTGGCTACTGCAGATAAAATAGACATAGGACGGTAGTTATTAATTAGTGATGGATCTCCCGATTTTAGTATAGGGCAGACGCGAGTGATTTTCCAGGCGTCAGGGAACGTAGAAGTTTGTATGGCTAAGTTAAATATAAAATGCAACGGGTCCCTGAGACTTTCAGCACATCCCTTCACTACATACGGTGGAATATTATCAGGACCAGCCGACGACTTGGGTTTTAATTTTTTTAATGCATTTCCAACCTCTTCCTTTGAGACAAGTTTTATGTGAAGGATGTTGGGAGTATTCGAATTGCAGGCTGGGACTTTGTATTGGGCTGACTGTGAGTCATAAACTGATTTGAAATATGTCGCAAAACCTTCAACAATGGAATCACCCCTGTCCAATTCTTCATTATTATATTTAAAGGTGTCGCATGTGTTCCTATTTTTTTCTTGTTTTTAATAAACGTCCAAAATTTCTTTGAGTCCCGGCTAATGTTTTGTTCAATATTACGGATATATTTCTTATAAGATAATTGAATGTCCTTTTTAATTTCTGATCTTAATTCTTCAAAACGTAATCTATGATGATCAGAGTAATTTTTTCTCTTCCTATGGTATTCCTTCTCCTTCAATTTACCTTTTGTTTCCTTAGAAAACCAGACAGGATGTTTTCTGCCCGTTTGTCGTTTACATATAGGAACGGTTTCGACAAGTACTGCGTTAAAAATTTGATAAAACAGGTCTACTGCAGTATTTACATCAGTGCACTCGTATATTTGACCCCAAGCGCCATTCCTCAACCGAGTGAACAGCTGCTCAAAATTGGCTTCCCGGAAGTTAAAGGTATCATTAGGCTGGATAATAACTTGGTGTCGACATATTATTAGAGATATTTCCACATCCAGGGCAGGGTGGTGGCGATCCAGCGGTATGAGTGGATCAGTGTATTCAGTTACATTTATGTTGGTTTTGTTGGATAAAACTAAGTCAAGCGTCCTCCCGTTACGGTTTAGTACTGAATTATAAGACTTAAGCTGAAGATAATTAATAAAATTTACGAGTTCTCTTGTTTGAATGTTGTCGTCTTTAATTAGTGTACTTTGTATTGTTGGGATGTTGAAATCGCCGAAGATTATTAAATTTTGATCATATATTTCTGTTCTGGATTCCAACCACTGGTATAGTTCCCTGTATGTTTCTACTTTTGAAGCTGGTGGAATGTACATATTACAGACGTACCAAATATTTCCCCTAATGACCAGTTTCACTAATAGACATTCCAATGTGCCAGTCATTCTGTCGACCTTGAGTACCGTTAATCCGCTCCTGACCAAGACAGCCACCCCACCCCCTGCTCTGGCAAACCTCTCAGCCCTGTACACTCTGTATGTATCAGACCAGACCTCACTGTCAGCGATTTTACTAGATTACCAAGTTTCTGTAATTAGAATTGTTGTTGAGCAGTGTTGCAAGAATCTTACAGGGAATGATCTTCAAGAGTTTCAAAATCATTCCTTGTCGCCATACTGTGTCATAAGCTGATGTTAAGTCCACATAAAACAGCGATGGTCTTCTTCTTGTCTTGAAATCCTTTCTCAATGTGGCTGGTGAGTGCCAAAACCTGGTCGCAGCAGCTTCGATTAGGTCGGATTCCTGCTTGTTCAGATGGTATGTGTTGGAAGGCTGTGGCTGAGATTCTGTTGTAAATCATTCTTTCCATTAACTTGTAGCAAATACTTAAGAGTGCTATTGGTCGATAATCTTCAGGACTATCTCCACGTTTTTCTGGCTTTAGGATGGCAACTATTTTAGTTCTCTTGAGCTGGGATGGAAGCTTACCACTTCTTAGGATGTCATTAAAGAACATAACTAACCAGTGTAGAGTTCTAGGTCCACAATGTTTCAGAAACTCTGGATATATTCCATCCACTCCTGCTGCTTTGCCTAGTTTTACTTCTTTTAGAGCTGTTGAGATTTCTGCAGTTGTAAATAATCCTGAGAACTGGGAGATTGATTCAGTCGAGGATAGCCTGGTTTTTAGCTCTTTCTTGAGTTTTTTGGATTCATTTTTATTGACATTATCTGGCATCTTGGATAGCTTGACGATTCTTTTGGCTACATATATTGGAGATACCTCTGAGCTCTTATTAATATATTTGGGAGTACAACTTCCAAGTTTTCTAAGAAGAGTCCTTGCTTTTCTGCTTGAGTGTTGAAAATTCATGTTTGCTGTCATTGAGTTCCATTTATCTTTTCTGGCAGAATCTAGGCAGTGCAATAGTTCATCAGCGACTTCTGTTCTGTTGCTGAGTTGGTATTCTTCGTAAAGTTCATCACATCTTCTATTCCATCCCGGGATATATTCTTTTCTAAATCCTCTAGGAATGTGTTTCTTTGCTATGTAGCATATTAAACCAACAAATCGTTCATAGTTGTCCAGTTTTGATGGAATCCACTGGATATTGTGATCCATCTCATTAGTAAACGCTTCCGAGTTTGCTTTTTCAAAACTCCAGCGAGGTACTGTGCCCAAATCTAGGAATGGGTATTCCAAGTTTCAGACACCTAGATATCAAGGGAAAGGCTGTAGCCGCTTTTGAAAGTTGAGATATTTGAATATCGCGCTACATTGCTTCGAGAAGCATTTAGAAGAATTTTACCGATAGTTGGATGTCAAGTGACGTAGCGAGTAACAGCAGAGGTGGAGGCTATTTATTGATTAAATAGTTAACTACGGAGTAGAGACTTGAGACTGGGATCAGATTACTGGCACGGCCAAAAGAAAGAGAATGCAATTAGTATCAAGTAAATCGGACCAGGGATTCAAGAGATATGAGGATTTCCAGATATCAGGCGATGACGCGTGACCCTGAGCGTTTTGAATAAAAGCCAGCTGGAGAAGGCATGGGTAGCTCACTTCAACACAAGCACTTGGCAAGCAAGTTGCGTCTACGCTGAGCCAAGGCACATGGTTGCCGTATCTACGCAGAAGTTCTTTTCAAATCGTGATAGTCACGAGAAGTGCTGCGCAAACGAGTTGGAACTTAGTAAGTTTCTGGTGAGGAGAATCACTGAGGTGATTGATTTCTACAGACATTGGTGGAAATATTTATATTTCCAAAAGGACATATGCTAGACTTTGTCTAGGAAATAGTATTTTGTCACAGTCCAATAGTAACTTAATACTTGGATGTTTAAATCCATTTCAAGTCAGTTTTCATTTTTGTAACTAGTTAACCACTTCGATCTGTCAGTACACTGAAGACTAAGTCTATAACGGTGGCGTTCATTAGTCTACGCAAGGGAAACTGCAAGTTGTCTAGCGCATGGCAGATGGTGATATACAAACCATGCCCAGGGAACGATCTTCAGAACAGCCGTTAACTGCTTAGACTGTCAACGTTTTTCTTGTACTGATGAGATTACAGTGAGTTATGTTACAACTGACATATCTAAGAAGAGATCACTTAGATCTGACCCTATTTCAACAAACTGTTATGGCTTTGATAGAAGCCCATATTAAAATAGAGCCACAGTTTATTCAAACGTCAAAAGATACTACCACTATGTCTGACTAGACGAATCGTGGGTCTACAATGGCGGCCGATACAAGGATTATACGTGCTTGTCCGATAGGGCATGTCTATGGATAAATCTGGTACAGACCAGGTTTACTTCGCTTCAAGACCATCAAGAAATGTAAGCCACATTTGAATTATATTATGCCTAGCTAATTGGAACAAACTATTTTTTCTGCAGATGACCAACACATTTTTTTCGTCGTATTTAAATCTTGCAATGAT
Source organism: Meconema thalassinum (assembly GCA_946902985.2). Lineage (NCBI taxonomy): Eukaryota > Metazoa > Arthropoda > Insecta > Orthoptera > Tettigoniidae > Meconema > Meconema thalassinum. The sequence continues at coordinate 158,065,269 of OX336399.1, read as the reverse complement.
TTACGCAAGACTTATTAGAGTTATTCTGAGCATTTTCAGCACTCAGAACAGTTTAAGATCGATGACCGAGCATTTCGAGCATTTATTTGAATTTTTCATATTTTAAGGAAATCACGGTAATCAGCCGATGTAACTGTAAAAGTTAAATTTATTTTTGTTGAGGAATGGATATTTTTTTCCATATTCGAAGGTTCGAACATGTGGATTCTCACATAATGAGATGATAATGAAACATATTTGAAATAATAATAATAATAATCCACTAATAATAATAATAATAATCCACTAATAATAATAATAATAATTTTATAATTTTTCTAAATAATTCTTGGATATTATATTTTCTAATAATCATATGTATTGAGAAAGAGCCTATGAAGTAGTTTAATCATTTCTAGTCTGGAACATGAGATTTTCCGAAGGAGAGTGGTTAGCGCAAGCCCGCATTCAACCAACATGTCAGTTCTGGTTGAACAGTTGATATTTGCAATGAGTAAAGTATATGTTTCAGATAACACGGAGAGGCATGAAACGGGAAGCAATTGATATTTGTATCAAATAGGATATTTTTGTATTTATATAAAATCATGACGTAAATACACTTCGAAAGTGAAATAAAGATTTTCATATGTATGGTAAATTCACGGGTTGAACTGAATGGTAAAATAAAATAAACTTGTAAGTTTATTAATCTTCCAGTGTTGATAACAAGCAGAGGCTTGATTTATTGTATAAATTTTGGGAAGAAAATTTATGTGTGTGGAGTAGTTGAAATGCCATTCCCAGGTGCGCATGTTAAGTCGCAGGAATGAAGGTTTTTTCGAGCATCAATCAAATAGCAGGTTCGATGGCTCATGTTTATAGTAGGAGTATTGGAGCCACACATTTCGTCGTATGAATAACCCGAAGGTTATTTCTTTAAAACCATCAGTTCTTATTTCAACCTTGTTTACGAATTCCATTTAGACTTTGCTTTTGTTAGAACCCGGATTTGTCATGATAGTAGTTTATTCTTCTTCAGAGGAAGACCTTTGCCGTTGTTATTGTAATATTGTGTTCTTACACAAATAGTAGAATGGGCCACTGCCAATTTAAAATAATTCTTTAACCACGAATAATTTGAAGGATATTTTCAATCCTAGTGCCATGAACTAAATGAATTCATTATGAAACTACAATTCTAATTTCCGCATTCTGTCGAAGAATTGCAAGTTGTAAAAATTGCTAAGAATGGCCATGAATATAAATATTTTCATAATGATTCCAAGTGGAAAATCTAATAGTTGAATGGTTCAACCATTTATTGATCTAGTTGATGATTCAGAAATCATATATTTTGTTTGGAACTTGAAGTTCATAATCGAGTCACTTCTCGAATGTTTAATGTCAGAAGAACAATTAATTGTTGTTGTGCTTCGCACAGTTCTTCGATGCTATGCTCAATGGTCAAATACTTTTCAGATGTTATTAATATGTGTTAATAATTTGTGTTGCTTCGATGATAATAATATTTTCGACGATATATTTTTGAAACTGGAAAAACAAGTGAAAGTTTAAGAATTCTATAAACATTTATTCTACGAGTGTTAATATCATGTAAATAGTCAAACAGTGATCTACGTTATTTCCAGTATAGACAATTAATTTTGAACTGGAATTAAATATTAATAATTTTGGAACACAGTCCACAGGACTATTAATCGGACTTGTGTTTCCAAAAAGATTGTCAAATGTGTTTGGAAAATTTCTGTATATTGTGTGTAAATAAGGGTGTGGATCGCCACACGTGGATGATGCTGCTTTGAGCATTTTCGCAGTCAGATTTTAACTTTAAATAAACTGAGATAATTTTACCAGATGTGTTTCTCCCAATTAAATCTCCTTCTTTCCTTATTGTTGCATTGAGCCAAAAATCAGTAAAGCATTTTTTATAAATTTGATGTCGTTTTTGCGATTTGCTTTAACCCATCTGGCGCTCCGGGATATTTTGACTCTCGTGCTGACTGATTATTGGTAAAATGCATATGTGGTCGTGCGGACTCCGGTCTAAACGGGCACATAAAATAAGATAGAGAGAGAAATGGCTTCGAACGTGGGTCCCGATTTAGACATTGTCAATCGCATGCCGATTTGAAATTGTGATAATTTTTTTTGAAATATTTTGGGAGTTGAGAGATGTCTGGTTTGGATGAATAAATTAGTAGGAAACCCAATTAGTGGGGAAAATTAAAAATTTAAATGGTTAATAATTAGAATGGGTTTGATTATTTTGATAATGGCTTAACCATTAGGGCGTCAAGTAAATTCAGTAGTAAACGTTCGATGACTGGACATACACATTATTAGAATCCAGGTGGAGGATATTTGAGAACTTGCATATTTTTCTTGTGATATTGTGGTAAATGTAATTCGTAAAAGTAGAGAATTTTGTTTTTCCATCACGTCGACATTAGGACAAATCTCATTTTATTATAGTGTTCCAATTAGCTATTCATATTTCTTGTTCTAGTTATAAGCTTGTGTTTGCCACTGTTGTATACCCCTAAGTTTTGAATAATAATTGAAAATTATGGAAGAAATGATGAGGATGATGAGGAGTTTGGAGGAGAGTTCAAAACAGGCTGGACTGCGTGTAGCAGCCATTATGAAAGAAAATACTGAAGCTTTAGAAAAGAAACTTAAAGAAAATTCTGATTCTTTAGAAAATAAACTTAAAGAAAGTTTAAACGATACACTTAAAGAAAATTCTGATTCTTTAGAAAATAAACTTAAAGAAAATTCTGATTCTTTAGAAAGCAGGTTAAAAGATAACTTGAAGGAAAGTTTAGATGAGAAACTTAAAGAAAATTCTGATTCCTTAGAAAATAAACTTAAAGAAAATTCTGATTCTTTAAAAAGTAACTTGAAAGAAAATTTAAACAGTAAATTTAATTCAATGGAAAGTAAATTTAAAGAGAATTCTGAAATTTTGAAAATGACACTTGAGAGTAAAATGAATAAATTATGCGATAAAACACATGAGCTCGAAACTTCATTAGCTACTAACGCAAGTTTAATGGACGATAAATTTCGCGATGCCGATCTTCGATCTCAAAGCTTAGCTGATAGGATAGAACATGGTCTTAGGAAAGTTGGTGAAGACATGGTCAACCTGGAAGTCAGAGTGAAGAAGGAGAGTAATGAGATGGGAATTCTAGTTGTTCAACGTTTAACGGAACAATTCAAAGAACTTGTCATGGGAGAAATAAGAGAAGGTGTAATTAGTGAATTGCAAACTGAAATCAAGACCACAGTTGTCAATGAAATTAAAGACACACTCAAGCTGGAGAACCAAGAAGGAATCAAGGAGATTAGGGAATCTTTGTCATCCCATATCGAAGTAATTGCCAAGGATATCCAAGCAACTCAGAAGGACATATCAGATATGACAGGGTCATTGAAAAGTCATGAGGCTGTTATGAACCAGATATCCACTGATGTTAAGGAAAATTGTAAAGAAACTGAAGCAATTAAGAAGATGGCAGAAGAAAACCAGAAGGAACTTGAGGCTATGAAAACTCAAATAAAAGATGAGAAACAGTCTGATCATCTTTTAAAAATGCCAAATGTACGGGGAAAGGAACAGATACAGATAAATCTAGGAGCAGCTAGAGAGACTGATAGACAGGATGAGGTCAGGACAGTATTTCAATCCAACCCCATAACTGTATTTAAGAATATAGAAGATAAGCCTTCTAAATTTTCAGGACGAGATTCTGTGACACCCGTGGAATTTTTGAGAGAAGCAGGTGATTACCTGAAAGATTCTAAGATCCCTAAAGAAAGACAGATCCGAGTGATAGGGAAGTTCTTGGAAGGTCCTGCACTTTTGTGGTTTAGAGCATTTAGATCCACTCTAACCACTTTTGAGGAGTTTTCTCGTGGGCTATTGAAGAAGTTTTGGTCCCCGGAAACCCAACAGCAAGTCAGAGCAGAGTTATATTCGAAGAGATTCTCGACGTCACAACCTACTCGATACTCTACGTACTTTTCTGGACAGCTGTCTAAACTTCAACATTTAGATCCGCCAATGCCAGATAACGAGTTGATTACTGCATTGATACGTCAATTTCCAGCAGACGTCCAGAGGACTTTGATCGCTGCTGATATCTATAATATGGAACAATTTGATGAAGTATTACAGAAGCTGGATCATACAAACGCTCAATTCTTCCATCAGAAGGGAGTAAAGAATAACAACGCTGTGTATGCTGTTATGGCTGATAGTTATTCTCAGACACCTCGAGAGATTCGAGAGGAGCGAGAAGAGAAATCGCCGAGGGAAGATTCCAATAAGAGAGGATGGAACCAGTACAGTAACAGATACAGTTACAAGCCATATGCGAGACCGGATGGTGGTAATCGATACAATACTCGATGGAGAAGACCACGAGATAGTCAAGGAAGGTACCAGGAAAGAAGATCCTATGGTAGAAACAACTATAACAACAGAGGGAATGTAGATACTCGTCAGTCCAATGAAGAGTTTAACAAGGAGACGAGGAAAAATTTAGAAGCAAGACACCAAGATAACTTGCAATTTGTGGAGCAGAGGCCCAATGATCCAGGTCCATCGGGAACACAACAATCCCGGGGGAATGGTAATGAAAAAAAAAACTTCGAATTCACAGTAGAAGATAGAATTTTGAATACTTTCACTTCCAGAATTATTAAATGGCAAGCAGAGGATGATGACTTAATTCAACAGAATGACGAACGAAAAGAAATGGGTACCAGAATTAGAATGCCAATCATATCATGCGAAGTATTCGGTATGCCTGTCGATACTTTGATCGATACTGGGGCTATGCTTTGTCTGGTGAGTGAGAAGCTTTATATTCTGTGGAAGCTCAAAGAGAATTTAGAGGAGATTCCAGTATCAGGAATTAAGATCCAAGGAATTATACCCAATAAAATATCTCTGTGTAAAACACAATTATACTTATGTATTACGATTGGAGGACATGATTTCCGACATGTATTTGTTGTAATGAAGGACATGGCTTTTGACATGATATTGGAAGCAGATTTCATTCAGAAATATCAAGCAGTGATAGATATGAAGACAGAGACGATCAGATTCAAGAATACCGAAGAGATTAACTTCGAGGGAAAAGAAGAGGAAGACATCGAGGGAGATGCTCAATGGTCTCTGATTTTTCATGAAGCTGAAGGAAGAGAAGTCTACACTGAGAAGGAGTCCCCAGAGCTAGGGAAAATTTTGGAAGAGTATCAAGATATTTTTGACATTAAACCTGGTGAAATTAAGGATTTGAATATCATATTCGTGTAAATGATGATGCACCTTTTCATGCTAAATTGTATCCAGTAGCAGAAAAGCATCGAGAAAGAGTAAAAGTGCTTATCAAGGAAATGGAAAGCAACAATGTGATTGAAAAGTACACTACATCTTATGTCAATCCATTAGCAGTAGTATCTAAGCAAGATGGAAGTCTGAGGCTATGTTTAGACGCGCGAAATTTGAATTCAAGATTACTGCCAGAGTATGACAGACCACCAATCATTAGGGAACTGTTAAGGAAATTCCAAGGCAAGGTCTGGTTCTCTAATATTGATCTCACTTCGTCCTACCATCATATTAGGCTTAGTGAAGATTCTAAGAAGTTTACAGGATTTATGTTTGACCAGCAGACATATGTATTCCGCCGTTTACCATTTGGAGTCAAAACATCTGGATCCGTTTTGATCAGAGCACTGGAACAAAATTTGAGTCCGGAAGTAAAAGAGATAGCAATTCGTTATATTGATGATATCTTAATTGCATCTGAGACTAAGGAGGAACATTTGCTACATCTTCAAATGTTATTCGCAGATTTGAGAAAAGCGAACTTCAAAGTAAACCTTCGAAAATGTCAGTTCTTTCGAAAGGAAATAACATTTTTGGGTCACATTTTGGATGGAGAAGGATACCGTCCCAATGAGACGAAGATATAAGCAATTGCAAATTTCCCTAGACCTACTAGAGTGAAGAATGTCCGCAGTTTTCTCGGGACATGCCAATTCCTTGCAGGGCATTGTCCGAACTTCACCAAGACAGTTGCGCCATTGCAGGAATTGTTAAAGAAAGGAAATAAATGGAAATGGGATAAAGATTGTGAACAATCATTTCAAGATGCCAAGAGGTTATTGGTAAACAGTGTGAAATTGGAGTATCCTGACTTTACCAAGAATTTCATCATAGAATCTGATGCATCCACCGTAGGGATTGGAGCTATTCTACTTCAAGAAGATGAAGACCACAAGAGACATTACCTGGCGTTCATTAGCAGGAAACTTCGTCCATCAGAGAGGAATTATTACACCACGGAGTTAGAAGCACTTGCTGTAATATTCGCATTGGAGTCGTGGAAGAAAATGTTGATTGGACATTCAGTCATTGTGAGGACTGATCACCACGCATTGGAGTTTATTTTGAGAACAAACTTTGCCAGCGATAGAATAACTAGATGGTCACTTTTTATTCAGCAATTCAACCTAGTTATTGAACACACTCCTGGAAAGTTGAATGTGGGAGCTGATTTGTTGAGTAGAGCAGTGGAGTCTACATCTAAGGTTTTTCAAGTTAACCTGACGCAAGAGGATGAAGATACCTTGAGAAGGTTAAGGTTATTGCATTTATCCCAGAGGAGAGACCGACGTCTCAGAAACATTTTTCGTTTTCTACAAGGAAACATGGATCCCAATGATGATGATTTTATGGAAACTGAAAGAATTTCAAGAGATTTTATGATGTTAGATGGTTTAATCTACAAGTTTGCAGATCCCGACAATACGAAGCTGAGAGTAGTGATACCTCCACGATTGCAAAAACCCATTATTTGGATGGCACATCGAATCGCAGGTCATGCTGGAGTAGATAAGACAGTCAACATGATTCAAGAGAAATTTTCGTGGGAGCGAATGCGACAAACTGTCAGAAACACTATTCGAGAATGCGACTTATGCCAAAGGAGTAAACATAATTCTAGATTACTGAGAGAATTACCAAGGCCTATTATTCCTTCTAAGCCTTGCGAAATCTTCGCGACTGATTTATATGGTCCTCTCCCAAAGTCTAAAAGAGGTAACCGATATATTTTGGTGACCATGGATGTTTTCAGCAAATACACCATGTTACATCCAATTCAGAAGGCAAACGCAAAGTATTGTGCGAAGAGAGTTAGAGACAGCGTAATTCCGGAAGCAGGCAAACCGGAATTCCTTTTATCAGATCGTGGACCTCAATTTACATCTTTGGAGTTTCGAACAATCATGAATAATCTTGGGATTAGACAATTGTTTTGTTCTATTAGACATCCAGAGAGCAATCCAGCGGAACGCGTGATGGCTGAGATAGCAAAATTTTGCCGCCTTTATTGTCCAAATGAGCATTGGAAATGGATGGATGTTCTTTCTTTAGAATCCGAATCCATCAACTCTACGATTCATGAGAGTACTGGACAGATTCCTATGTTGCTACATCATGGAATTAAACCAACACGATTATGGGATCGAATCATCTCTATTCCACCTGAGATTGAACCAAGTCGTCAGATGAGGGAAACTCTAGCTTTAGACAAGTTAAGGAGTCAAGCTGAGAAGAGAGAGCGCAGAGTGAGAGGAAAGCGTTTTCGCAGACCCTTGCGCGTAGGAACTCTTGTTTTAGTGAAAAGACCTACACCCTCTGACGTGCAAAATCGAGTGTACTCGAAATTTGCAAGCCTTTACGCTGGACCCTATCGTATTGTGGAAGTAAACAATAATGGAAGCTATGAAGTAGCTAATACACGAACTGGTAACATCGTGGGAACTTATAATGCATCGAATTTGAAGATCTATTATTCAAGAACCAGATGATTTAATGTGTAGATAGGAAAAATAAAAATTTTTCAATTTTTATTTTTTGCTAGGTGTGGGGTGGATGTGCCCAAATCTAGGAATGGGTATTCCAAGTTTCAGACACCTAGATATCAAGGGAAAGGCTGTAGCCGCTTTTGAAAGTTGAGATATTTGAATATCGCGCTACATTGCTTCGAGAAGCATTTAGAAGAATTTTACCGATAGTTGGATGTCAAGTGACGTAGCGAGTAACAGCAGAGGTGGAGGCTATTTATTGATTAAATAGTTAACTACGGAGTAGAGACTTGAGACTGGGATCAGATTACTGGCACGGCCAAAAGAAAGAGAATGCAATTAGTATCAAGTAAATCGGACCAGGGATTCAAGAGATATGAGGATTTCCAGATACCAGGCGATGACGCGTGACCCTGAGCGTTTTGAATAAAAGCCAGCTGGAGAAGGCATGGGTAGCTCACTTCAACACAAGCACTTGGCAAGCAAGTTGCGTCTACGCTGAGCCAAGGCACATGGTTGCCGTATCTACGCAGAAGTTCTTTTCAAATCGTGATAGTCACGAGAAGTGCTGCGCAAACGAGTTGGAACTTAGTAAGTTTCTGGTGAGGAGAATCACTGAGGTGATTGATTTCTACAGACATTGGTGGAAATATTTATATTTCCAAAAGGACATATGCTAGACTTTGTCTAGGAAATAGTATTTTGTCACAGTCCAATAGTAACTTAATACTTGGATGTTTAAATCCATTTCAAGTCAGTTTTCATTTTTGTAACTAGTTAACCACTTCGATCTGTCAGTACACTGAAGACTAAGTCTATAACGGTGGCGTTCATTAGTCTACGCAAGGGAAACTGCAAGTTGTCTAGCGCATGGCAGATGGTGATATACAAACCATGCCCAGGGAACGATCTTCAGAACAGCCGTTAACTGCTTAGACTGTCAACGTTTTTCTTGTACTGATGAGATTACAGTGAGTTATGTTACAACTGACATATCTAAGAAGAGATCACTTAGATCTGACCCTATTTCAACAAACTGTTATGGCTTTGATAGAAGCCCATATTAAAATAGAGCCACAGTTTATTCAAACGTCAAAAGATACTACCACTATGTCTGACTAGACGAATCGTGGGTCTACAATGGCGGCCGATACAAGGATTATACGTGCTTGTCCGATAGGGCATGTCTATGGATAAATCTGGTACAGACCAGGTTTACTTCGCTTCAAGACCATCAAGAAATGTAAGCCACATTTGAATTATATTATGCCTAGCTAATTGGAACAAACTATTTTTTCTGAAGATGACCAACACATTTTTTTCGTCGTATTTAAATCTTGCAATGATTTACGCAAGACTTATTAGAGTTATTCTGAGCATTTTCAGCACTCAGAACAGTTTAAGATCGATGACCGAGCATTTCGAGCATTTATTTGAATTTTTCATATTTTAAGGAAATCACGGTAATCAGCCGATGTAACTGTAAAAGTTAAATTTATTTTTGTTGAGGAATGGATATTTTTTTTCCATATTCGAAGGTTCGAACATGTGGATTCTCACATAATGAGATGATAATGAAACATATTTGAAATAATAATAATAATAATCCACTAATAATAATAATAATAATCCACTAATAATAATAATAATAATTTTATAATTTTTCTAAATAATTCTTGGATATTATATTTTCTAATAATCATATGTATTGAGAAAGAGCCTATGAAGTAGTTTAATCATTTCTAGTCTGAAACATGAGATTTTCCGAAGGAGAGTGGTTAGCGCAAGCCCGCATTCAACCAACATGTCAGTTCTGGTTGAACAGTTGATATTTGCAATGAGTAAAGTATATGTTTCAGATAACACGGAGAGGCATGAAACGGGAAGCAATTGATATTTGTATCAAATAGGATATTTTTGTATTTATATAAAATCATGACGTAAATACACTTCGAAAGTGAAATAAAGATTTTCATATGTATGGTAAATTCACGGGTTGAACTGAATGGTAAAATAAAATAAACTTGTAAGTTTATTAATCTTCCAGTGTTGATAACAAGCAGAGGCTTGATTTATTGTATAAATTTTGGGAAGAAAATTTATGTGTGTGGAGTAGTTGAAATGCCATTCCCAGGTGCGCATGTTAAGTCGCACGAATGAAGGTTTTTTCGAGCATCAATCAAATAGCAGGTTCGATGGCTCATGTTTATAGTAGGAGTAATGGAGCCACACATTTCGTCGTATGAATAACTCGAAGGTTATTTCTTTAAAACCATCAGTTCTTATTTCAACCTTGTTTACGAATTCCATTTAGACTTTGCTTTTGTTAGAACCCGGATTTGTCATGATAGTAGTTTATTCTTCTTCAGAGGAAGACCTTTGCCGTTGTTATTGTAATATTGTGTTCTTACACAAATAGTAGAATGGGCCACTGCCAATTTAAAATAATTCTTTAACCACGAATAATTTGAAGGATATTTTCAATCCTAGTGCCATGAACTAAATGAATTCATTATGAAACTACAATTCTAATTTCCGCATTCTGTCGAAGAATTGCAAGTTGTAAAAATTGCTAAGAATGGCCATGAATATAAATATTTTCATAATGATTCCAAGTGGAAAATCTAATAGTTGAATGGTTCAACCATTTATTGATCTAGTTGATGATTCAGAAATCATATATTTTGTTTGGAACTTGAAGTTCATAATCGAGTCACTTCTCGAATGTTTAATGTCAGAAGAACAATTAATTGTTGTTGTGCTTCGCACAGTTCTTCGATGCTATGCTCAATGGTCAAATACTTTTCAGATGTTATTAATATGTGTTAATAATTTGTGTTGCTTCGATGATAATAATATTTTCGACGATATATTTTTGAAACTGGAAAAACAAGTGAAAGTTTAAGAATTCTATAAACATTTATTCTACGAGTGTTAATATCATGTAAATAGTCAAACAGTGATCTACGTTATTTCCAGTATAGACAATTAATTTTGAACTGGAATTTAATATTAATAATTTTGGAACACAGTCCACAGGACTATTAATCGGACTTGTGTTTCCAAAAAGATTGTCAAATGTGTTTGGAAAATTTCTGTATATTGTGTGTAAATAAGGGTGTGGATCGCCACACGTGGATGATGCTGCTTTGAGCATTTTTGCAGTCAGATTTTAACTTTAAATAAACTGAGATAATTTTACCAGATGTGTTTCTCCCAATTAAATCTCCTTCTATCCTTATTGTTGCATTGAGCCAAAAATCAGTAAAGCATTTTTTATAAATTTGATGTCGTTTTTGCGATTTGCTTTAACCCATCTGGCGCTCCGGGATATTTTGACTCTCGTGCTGACTGATTATTGGTAAAATGCATATGTGGTCGTGCGGACTCCGGTCTAAACGGGCACAGTACAGGTGTTGATCTTATTATTGGAACTTCAATGCCAATTTTTAGAAGAATTGGTCTATGCTGACTTCGAGGAAAATTGTTCCGTACTTTCCTGCTTCACTGTAAAGGTCTTCCATGCTCGTCCCTTGAAACAAAACAGAGATCTGGGTTGGTGTCTTTCTTCCATCTTCCTGAGTGAAAGGAGCCTCTTTCTTTTGCATCGTACACAAGGAAGACGTCTTCTGTTTCAGTCCATTCTAACACACCAAGACCATCTGTATTAGTATCTCCATACCCCCAGGAAGTACTCCTACTGTTGAAATCTCCCATGATGACTGCTGGATGATTTACATTCTTGATGGCTTCATTACACCAAGGTTGAGATGGTGGTTTGTAAATATTTACTATTTCCAAGTCTGCAACTTTAATGCTGGTGGTGAAAATGTTATCAGAGCTGTTGTCTAGAATTTCTTCTTGCTCAATATTATTTCGAATGTGCGTAGAGATGCCGTAGTTTTTATGGAAGGTAGCTGAAGCAAGATTGAATCCTGGTAGTTTACATCTGGAGTGAAGTTGGATTTCATTCTCACAATGTGTTTCTTGAAGCAATACGACATCTACGTGGTTGTCGTTAAGCACTTTTAAGAGGTAGTCACTTTTGAATCGGCTTCTACCCTCAACATTCAGTTGTAGGATCTTCAAAGTGGACCCTATATCCTTTGTTTTAGTCGGTTATCAATATCTACGAATCTATTACAGCAATCAAACTGAAATTTTGTATGTTGATAGAGGCAATTAACATAAGCAGGATACATGAAAATAGGGTGTATAGTTCTTCAGGGAACAACTTGTTTTATCATTTCAACTATGAAGGTTATACATATTTTTCAATGTTGTAATCTTGTGGTGGTTTACTTTCGGAGAGCCACGATTGTTTGTGATTAGCATTGTGGGTTTTAATAGTGTTTCGTAGAGCTATTTTATCGTTTATATTTTTCTTTAAATTTGTGACATGTTTCTGACGATGTCCACTTTTCGAACGAAACATGTCATCAATTAATGGGGGTGGGGGGTGGGTTAATTTGTGAAAATAATTATTAATCACATATAGGCTAGTTTTTCACATATTTACCGACCAATTTAATTGACCGACTGAAAGTTACAATTCAAATGTTAATAAGACTACACAAATATGGCTTTATAGCTTCCTACAATGCTTCCAATGCTACCCTTTGAATGACGCATTTGGTATGAAAGAACCTGTAGAATTGCAACATATTTAAAATCCATTGATTGTAATGATGTTGTATTTTACAGAGGTAATTGTCCTGAACACACACAATTGCTGCAGTTGCGTCAAGACAATAGTGAGTAAAACAGAATGGTTTAGAGCTGAAACAAGGAAGTTTGTAATCACCTTTAACGTTTATAATGGCGATGGATGACACTATGAAAGCAGCAAGGGGAAGCTTACGATGGAGCACAAATAAAAGTGATGATAGGAATCTCTGTTTCGCGGGCTTATAGGCCGTGTTCTAAGGACATTTTGCCGTCCTGACGTTTCGCTGAAGACTGCGTTCAGCATGTTCACAGGTTACATTAAGCGAGGTAAAACAAGTAAACAGAAGATATATAAATAGTCAACAACCCACACATAGAGGCTACCATAGCAACGGCGTACCACTTAAAAGTAATGCATCAAGGACAGGGCTGCTCTTCTGTTGCATCTTCTCGTCTACGACGGTCAATGAGGGCAGGCTTGAGGGGATTAAAGACTGGAAGCCAAGCTCTGTTCACACGTTCTGCTTCCTCCTTAAGATTGAAGCTGTTAGTATTCTTCAGGATTTCAATGGCCTCCCTTTGTAGCCTGGCATGATAAGACACCGTGGTGGACAGAACTTCGGTGTCTCCATATCTTATGTCGTGACCTGCGAGTAGCGAGTGTGCTGCAACAGTGGATTTATCTGTTTGTCACAGCCGGCTGTGTCGTTCGTGCTCCTTGAGGCGAGTGGCAATACTTCTTTTCGTTGTTCCATTATATACTTGGCCACAATCACACGGGATTTTATAAACCCCTGCCGCGGTATGAGGATGTCGCTTATCTTAAGCGGGCCTAAACATATCCTTAATTTTTCGCGTAGGCCTGTATATGGTCTTTATATCGTGGGACTCGAGTAGCCTCCCTATTATGTCCGTGACCTTTTTTATATATGGAAGGAAAGCTCTAGCCAGGGGCTGCTTGTCTCCAATTAGGCCTACCCTTATAGTTGGACGTCTTGGTTGGAGTGCTCGCTGGATATCTTTCTGGCTGTACCCATTGGCGCGTAGGGCCTCGTCGAGGTGTTTAATTTCTTGGTTTAGGCACTGCTCTTCACAAATTCTTTTCGCGCGGTCAGCCAGTGGTTTTATTACTCCGTATTTCTGTCGTGGTTGGTGGTTGGACGTCTTATGTAAATATCGGTCAGTATGGGTCGGCTTACGGTAAACTGTATGTTCCAAAGTTAGATCAGCGGTCTTCGTTACCATAACGTCGAGAAAAGCGATTTTCTGTTCATTCTCTAACTCCATGGTAAACTGAATGTTAGAGTTCAGGCTGTTAAGATGTAGTCAGGACGACAAAATGTCCTTAGAATAGACCTATAAGCCCGTGAAAAAGAGATTCCTATTTCAACGCCGGTCGTGAAAGTCTGAATTTTTACTTAAAAGTGATGATGTTTGCTGATATTGTTGTGATATTGGGAAAACATGAGAGAGAGGCGCACGACGGGTTAAGAGGAAATCTTGTGTCGTTTATTGCCATTTTCTTCAAAATTGTTGTTTTAATTTTAAACGTATAGAATAAAAGTAAATGAAAATTGTGTTATTCATCATCCTCATTAGGTTACAGTACCAGTTTACCGGGTACTGTTGAAAAGCCTCCTCCATCCATTCTGTTCGTAAAACACTTTGTTCTCCATGATGTCTTCAAGTGTTCTTCGATAGCATATTTTATGTTAATATCTATGCCGGTACCACCGTGGCTTAGGCGGCAGCACGCCGGCCTCTCACCGCTGAGTCTGTGGTTCGAATACCGGTCACTCCATGTGAGATTTGTGCTGGACAAAGCGGAGGCCGACAGGTTTTTCTCCGGGTATTCTGGTTTTCCCTGTTACAAATTTCATTCCAGCAACACTCTCCAATCTCATTTCATTTCATCTGTCATTCATTTAATCATTGCTCCAGGAGAGTGCGGCAGGCTTCGGCAGCCGGCACAGTTCATATCCTCGCCGCTAGATGGGGGCTTCATTCATTCCATTCCCTGACACGGCCGGTCCACTGGAAGCAGGCTGTGGATTTTCATTTTCATCTATGGCAGAGATTTTAACTTTCTGCCACTACAGATTACGTGGCATACATAACCTACTAATTCGATCGTATTCTGGTTGGTTGGTTCCTCAGTTTAGGGGCTGCGACAACGCGGTCATGTAGCCCTGTGTACTTTGGGTGTGTGTAGAATCTGTCTGATAACCGGTGTTAATTGTGATGGCTGTGTTAGTAATTCAGGTAAGAACTTCAGACGATCAATTTCTAGTAGTTCCTACTTTTGCTACCAAATGCTACCGTCAAGGACACCTAGCTGTGAAATTGGCTACTAGATGCCATCGCAACTGGCATCTGCCGGCGAACGTTGAAACTTAAAGAGCGTTAATCAAATCTAACATATAAAGTTTGCTTCACACAATTGTAGTTAGTGGAAGGTCCATTTACATCTCTATGACATGGGTCCGCCGGCTTTACTTCTCCTCCGATGGAAGGCATACTGAAGGATTTAAACGGTCTTAAAATATCCGACGACTTCGTCCGGGTTTGAACCCACGATCTTGGGCATTGTAGTTCAGCATGCTACCGACTACGCCACCGAAGCCGCTCCTAAATGAATTAACAAATTCATAAAACAACCCTTAACACATTATTGTTACTGTCAATTACTAGAGCACACTGAACGAAGAAGTTGAAGTGCAGCCATTGCAATTTTGGAAGTTTACGGCAATCCAACCAGAGCATCCAAAGTTGCGATGAGGTAAGATAACTGCAGTTAATTCTGCAGTATCTGTATATAGCTTCATCAGGGACGAAGGGTTTGATGGATGTAAATGTAAATTCTTCAACAACAAAGCTTCATTTCTGCGAAGGGAAAAATAACAGGAAATTACTCTTCTTGAACGTGGAAGTAACAATAGCTTTATAACATCTCTAGAGACTACATAGTGTCGTAAGCATCAGCTGAAAGTATCTCTGCAATAACAAGTCAAATCAACTTCCCTTGATTATACGCGGACGATTATACACAGCTGATTAACCAACAGTTGTTTATGCACCTATCTGCAGGGTTATCACTAGGGCTAGGATTTTGATGTAAATAGATATTCTTTCCCTTTGCTTATACATAACTAACAAGTAGTTCCGTGAAGAACAAAATCCTATTTTCATATATGCTACTTATGTTAATTGCCTCTATCAACATACAAAATTTCAGTTTGATTGCTGTAATAGATTCGTAGATATTGAGAACCGTCTAAATATTTCGGATGATCACCATTTTGGATTGTTATATGTATAGGCCATAGAGTTATGTACCATTAAAGGAAAATTATTGCATAGCTTCATTATGCAAACTTTTACTTCGATCGCATGATTACGACACAAGAAATAACAACTTCCTTTTGAAATTTCACACGGCCGCCATCTTGCGTTTATCTAAACAATTGAACTAAATTGGGTGCCAGTGCATTAAAATATGTATAATCATATACTGTACCATATTTCAATGCGCTCAGATAGTAAAATCGCGAGAAGAATCTATTAAAACGTTTCAAATTCGCTTGGCCGCCATGTTCGTTTTGTTCTTTACAGGTTTTTGAAAGTTACATAGATAAACGTGCAGTAGTGCTCTTTATCACCGTACAAAAGTTCAGGGTGATGTTGGTAATAGTTTCGGAGATATTGAATGCTGGTTAAATATTACGCACAGCCGCCATGTTGGGTTGGGGCACACACATACGCGCACACACACACACACACACACACACACGGACAAAAGGGGATCTCATGAGCCTATTTTTTCATAAAATGAAGATAGGCTAAAAATGATAAATGCCCATGAATTTGAACCTTAGCTATAATTACGGTGGCGAATCTCTCATATAAATCAATGGGAAGTAGCGTGTACAGTACATGTTGGAATGGACAGCCCTGACCACCCAAGCACTCACGGCCGGTGGGAAGGAGCCGCACGCTCCAGTCTGCATATACGCCCCGCCTCACTACTACTCCGAGTGTCACAGGGATGTCCAGCTCCTCCAGCCGTCATGTCTGCGTACCAGGATAATTGGTACGATTTTGGAGCCTTTCAGTTCAATCTGGCAGCTGATTTTCCGCACGTGGTCTTCTTATGGTACAACAATTGTATCCACAAAGTTTCAAGATAGGTTTCGACCTGTCTTACCAGATAGCCTATTTCCCTTGTCATCTCTTTGTTCATCTAAGGATCTGTTCCTACCTCAGTCATCCTGAAAGTTTTTTTCCGTGTTTTTTTTCACTTCTACTCCAGGCAAATACTGGGTTGGTACCTAACTTAAAGCCACGGCCGCTTCCAACCCAAATCCTACCACAATTACAAATACACATATCATTACCGAAGCTGGTAGCATGCTTAGCTTCTATGCCCAAGGTCGCGGGTTCAAACCCGACCGAAGTCGTCGGTTTTTTGAGAGCGTTAAAAATCCCACAGTATGCCTTCCTTCGGAGGGGAAGTAAAGCCGGTGGTCCCATGTCGTAGATTTATGGCTTGATAAAGAACCTTCCACTAATTACACTTGTGTGAAGCTAAATTATAGGTTAGATTTGACTAATGCTCTTAGGTTCCAACGTTCGTCGCCAGGAGCCGACTGCGGTAGCATCTAGTAAGCAAGTTGAGAACTAGTTGGTCGTTGACGGTGGCGTTTGGTAGCAAAAGTTGGAACTACTTGAAAATCGAATGTCTGCAGTCCTTAATTAAATTAAAAACAGATAACACACACTAATACAGCCATCGCAATTAACACTGGTTATCAGACAGATTCTACACACACCCAAAGTCACGGGCCTATATGACCACGTTGTTGCAGCCCCTAAACTGAGGAACCAGTCAACCAACTAACACTGTATTACAGGCATCACAGTGACACTGGTTATCAGGCAAATTATACACACACCCAAGTACACGGGACTATATGACCACGATGTCACAAAGCCCCGAAAATAATTAATAACAGCGTTCCTTACTTAAGGCCATGACTACTTTCTTGCCAATCCTCAGCCGAATATTACAAAAACACACACTATTACCGACATAAATTATCAGACACATTCTAATGGGAGACTTGGCTACTCCAGCAGTACCTGGAATATATAAGGTTCGTTCAGAAAGTAACGACCCGGAGGCTGGAATGCTCAAACTGGTGACTACATCGGTCAATCGTGGCGTGTGTAACGAGGCGTGGTTCCGACCAGAGCGTGGAAGGTCACAGCCCATCGCTAGAGGGCACGCGTACACATCACGTGACGATAAAAAAGCGAGCAGCAGCATGCATCAATCGTCCAACGCTCCCAGTCGCAATGCAAACAGTGTCACGGAGGCGTCAACCGAAGAGCAAAGAGGTTTCTGACAGCGGAAGGAGTAGGGGGAACGGACATTCATCGCCGAATGTCACAAGTGTACGGCGAACACTGTATGTCCCTTGCAAGGGTCAAGGCGTGGCACAAGCGCTTCAGGGAAGGACGGGCGTCGTTAGACGATGATGCCCGGTCTGGGCCACCCCCATGCATTACCGATGACAACGTCCAGCTGGTTGAAGCACTCATTACCCAGGACCGCTGAGTAACAGTGAACGCCACAGCCGCCGTGGTCGCTCCACGACAATGCACGACCTCATACGGCCAACACAGTCGCGGTACTCCTGCAGAAATTCAAATGGCAGGTTCTCGGTCACCCTCCATACAGTACAGATCTCTCTCCCTGTGATTACGCCATGTTTGGTCCCCTGAAAAGGGCTCTGCGGGGCCAACGATTCACCTCGGACGCCAACGTCCAGCTGTACGTGCGGAACTGGTTCACATCGCAGCCCAGGGAATTTTATGAGACAGCCAATCACCGCCTCGTGTCACAGTGGGACAAGTGCCTCACAGCCAGGGCCAATACTTCTAACATAGAGGTACTGGTTTCTGTAATTATGCCTCCAGCTCGTTACATTTGAACGCACCTTATACTTCAGTGCAAGAAACGAGATCATCACACCACTTGTGACGAGTCAACTAAACTTATTTAATTTCCTTTGGTACAATCGTAAAAGCTTATGAAGAATGATATTAAATATCATATATTATCCTTGTTGACTGATATTAATCTCGAATTATAATAGCCACCTTAACAAACACTTAATAAACGTTTAATATTTAAATTAATGCGTTCATGATTCGTCATCATAGATTGAAATAATAAAAGAATCTTAAAAACTATGTTAACAAATAGCCTAGCAACGTGAAAATGGATAGGCCTATCCTTACAAAGAACGCATTAAAATTTAAATAAAATGAAAGGTCACACACAAAAAAAAAACAAGAAATGTACATAAAAGAAACAAGACTAAAGTTAATATAAATCTACTTTAATATTACACTTCTTCATTATGGTTCAATAATATGAATCGGATCTCCTGTTGATTGCAAAAAGATGTTGTTTCCACGTATTGTGAAATACGTAACAATTTTTGACTGATGAAGTCCTCTAACCTTGAAAAACGTTCTAGTTGAATCAAAATTTTCTGTTACGGGACAGTCTATATTTTATTTCTCGAATACGGCTCAATAATCTATTGAAACGGGAGGCTCGGGTTCGAGTCCTGGCTCTGTCAAAAATTTAATTCTAGGCTGAGGGTTGGAATGGGGTACACTCAACCTTGTGAGGCAAAACTGACAGGAGCTGGCTTTTGATTCATACCGCTGCCATTCTGCCTAACCCACCTTACCTAACCTAAACTAACCTAACTTCAAAGTCAGAATGTACAATACATCTATTGTTTTTTTATACCCTCATAAATTAGATATAGAGAATGTCCACCACGATCTAGATCCTCGAGCACACTTTTTGACATATCATTAAAACGTGTAGAAAGGAATGTCTGAAAATTTTCACTACCACATAATACACCTTCACCATACATTGTGTCACCTTTTTGAATGTTAATGATACGGAAAAGAGTATGCATTGGTAATTCAGTGAGCTTTTTTTTCTCTCTAATCAACAGTTCTACCCCCATAGCATTGTGAATATTTATTGTAGTAGCCTATAAAGAAACAAAAAAATCATATCTATTACAGTTTAGCTATAAGTGCCAGAACCACTATAATATTTTATTCTAATAAGGAGATTTCCATAATGATAAGAAAAAAGAGCTTACCATAATGATGGATTGTGTGTAAGTAAACGTCTTTTGCTGCTTGATGCCACTACTAAACTGATACTCATACAACAGACAAGCGAGTTCACGTTTCGCTGACGTAATCGTATGTTCCCACGTACTTCCTGTGTGTTGCACGCACCGTAGTGGCTAAATTTGAAACTAAATGAGATGATTTGCAGACGTAATCGCATGTTCCTCCGCACGCACACGCAGGCCCCTGTGGACGGGTCCTTGTGGACGAGTCCCTGTGGACGGGTCATTGTTGAAGGGTCCTTGTTGACGGGTCCTTGTGGACGGGTCCCTGTGGGCGGGTCCTTGTTGACGGGTCCTTTTAGACTAATCCCTTTAGACCGGTCCCAATGGACTGGTCCCTATGGACTGGCCCATGACCCCTAATGCTATGATGAAATTAAACGTTGTTCCACATGAAACGCATGTGAAGAGACGATTGCTACTATGAATTAACATGTTTTTTTGTTTTTACGCATGCGTACTTGTTTTTCTTTTGGTAAGCGGGCAGGCTTTTTGAATAATGATTTATAGATGAGTTATTTTTTTTAAATTACCAAAAGATCTAAAACTAATAGGTCATTAGCTTTTTAATATCACATGAACCAATAAGGCTAGGAACTTGTATGAGAGGTCGTTGGACTTGAGGTGACATTCTGTTTTTGAATGTATTATTTATTTTTTATCAAAAGGGCCTAACTACACTTTTGTTAATATCTCGCTAACTAATAATCAGAGAGGGTCAAGTGAGGTGTCATGGGACTCAGGATGGTCAACCCTTTTCCATGACCAACGAATTTACCCAAAAGATCTAATACAACATGTTCATTGACCTATGATTTTATAAACTAATCATCGGAGAGGGTCAAGTGAGATGTCATAGGACTTAGAATGGTTAACCCTTTCCCATGACCAATGAATTTTCCCCCAAAAATCCAAAACAGCAAGGTCATTGACCTAATATTTTATAAACTAATAATCGAATATCAACATGTGAGGTGTCATAGGACTTAGAATGGTCAACCCTTTCCCATGGTCAATGAATTTACCCAAAATACCCAATACATCAAGGTCATCGACCTGAGATTTTATAAACTAATAATCGGATACGAACATGTGAGATGTTTACCATGCGTGATGAAACATAGCTAGGTAGAGAAAGAATTAGTGTAGGCTACATGTATGGTGACTGACAAGTCTTTTACCATTGAAACTTGTTTTCAGATCAAACTGCAGTACAGAGAGAGTATAGGTTGCAGGTATGGGTTAATAAATGAGAAACGGTGTACGCAAACTGATTTATCAAGAATTAAGAGTAGACTATCTTTAATTGATTGGTTAAAGATGATAGCTAAAACACAAAAATGCTCAGTGGTTACCGCGACAAAATGGTCGCTACACACAACAAGCTTTAAATACTTGAGGCTAATAATCTATACACAAACACACACACACACACACACACACACTCGCTTGTTCTAAACTAAACTGTGTTGCTGTCAGTGCTCAGACAGTAGGCTAATGACAAAATGCATTGCAAACAGAAATATAATCATTTCCGGTTGTCTAACGTTACCAGCTATCCATTTTTTGTGTTGCAGTGGTAAGCACTTTTAGCTCTTGTACTGGTGGTCTTAACTCGATTTCCAGGTCTGAGGCCTAGAACGAGTCGAACTATGAAACAAGGGCATGGTGGTGCAGTGGTTAAGATGTTAGCCTTTTCACCAGGGGTTCGATTTCAGGTTAATATGCATGTCATAAATATATTAATCAAATCAAAACAGAGATAACGTTTAAAACTGATTACATTTGTGTCTTTTTCAAATTATTACTTGGATCACAAATACAAAGGTGAACTGGGTTTGATATACAGTTAATGCTGTCTATCACACGCTAGACTGTAAGAAAGCCAAAAGAGCAAAAGGCGTAGGCAGATCAGTGGTAAAATTGATATATGTAGAGAACTACCTAGCAAAGCTATATCGCATAAACAGTGCAGGATACAATCCCGCAATCAAATTTGTATCTTGTGGAACAGAGAAATGCACTTACGAGAGAAAATGCAAGTTCTTGTGTAATATGACCTAACACACAATTGTTCACCTGTGCACGTGCATGATAAGAGCTAACAACTCACATTCTGTTTAGTTCGTACGTAACGTTAGGTTAGAGCTAATGCACACACCCTAGTACACGAGGCACATGCCATTTGAGAGCAGATCGAAGGATCTAACTTGGTGGATGGATGTGCTCTAACGAGTCATTTGTAGTTGAAAGAGAATAATACCTGTTCTTAAGATGTTAAAACTGAGGAGATGGTACGTACAGTAAGACGTCTTGTTATTTCCTGTGTCATATTACAGACATGGCAGAGAGCGCACAGTTCTGTTGCTATGACTAACGCTGCAGTAATTTGAAACCCCAGGTGTTCATTAAGACAATGGGTGATGATTATACAAAGTTAGCAGTCATTGGATATTACACAGGTGTTCCTTCCGGTGTCATGTTGCTGACATGGCAGAGAGCGCACAGTTCTATTGCTATGACTAACGCTGCAGTAATTTGAAACCCCAGGTGTTGATCAAGACAATGGGTGATGATCATGCAAAGTCAGCAGTAATTGGATACCACATATTGAACACATGTACCATTGGCTCAAAAGGGGTCGAACCCATGTATTTTGTGAAAGGAATGAAAGAAACATACAGTCTCTAATGGAACGGAGAAAGATTTCAAGCAAGGATGCTAGCATAACGTTGCGCAAGAAGCTGGACCCAGGTGTTCAGGAAATGAGATCATGCCTCTTGACTCATCGATAAGGAGCCGGTCATGAGTATTAATAGAATGAGTGGAAAGTTTTGGCTGTAAGACAGAGAAGCACGACTCGGAAATCAAGCTTACCTTGCATTAAAACGGCAACAGCGCCGCTGTGCCAGAAGAAGAATAATTAAATTTAACCCATTTGCGAGAATAAAAATAAGTATATAAATACAGTACTGTGAATCATTTCGGATTCGAGATTTTTGTGTAAAGAAAAATCTTTTAATAATTGCACAGGAAAGAAATGCAAACGCAGCATACGTCATCGGGGATTCAATGATACCCGAGGAGTGGGGAATTTAAAAATGAACAGCACCACCCACGCAGCTGAAGACTAAAAATTAATTAATATCTCAGAAATGCACGATCGATTCTTATGCGCAGTGAGATCATTTGACGTTTGGAAGATGAGCTTTCTGGAGATATAATTTTTATAATTGTACGACAATTATTTCAAAAGTTGGTCACGAAAAGGACTAGGATTTTATTTATTTTTGACTAAATAGTATAAAAGTCCAGGCCAAGCCAGACCAATCATGCAGTATTCCGACAGTCCGTGAGGGGGCGTCACGCTGTAACACATCGAAGGCAGTTTACCAGTACTCGTGGAGGGGAGATGCTATATCACATCGCATAGACAATATCCGACAGCCAAGGGCGTCGCGGTATCAATAACTTACGTGCATCCGTAAGGATTTGCAAAGAAGAAATATTACAGTATCGCCGTGTTGAGAATTAGGAAAATCCTAGTTACAGGATTTAGGTCTGACAGTGTAAAGTTTACAGTGAAAAGTTCATAAATTACAGTCGAAGCAGGCTGCGAACTTAGAACTCAGGGCGATAGGTCTTAAAATTAAATGACAAAAAGTATCATAACGTACGGAAGTACCGTAACAGCGAGATAAACATTTTATCAAATTTAAAGAACCCGAGCAGGGACAGACAAAATAAGGTTCGCAAAGTATTCTAGAAGATTAGAAGTTCGAGAACCGAATAAGCGAAGAAGAGAAGGAAACTATAGACATTGTTTCAAGAAAGCAGACGAACTATTCAAAAGCACTAAGACTCGAGAAGTATTAGTTGCTAAAAATCCATAGGTCACCGATAGCTTATCGAGGGGACCGTGAACAGAACAGACTTTCTCTAAGATCAATCAATAGGATCTAAAAGGGAGCCTTTCGAGTCAGAGAAATAGCAGATCGTCAGGAACGGGATTTGAAGGAGAGCTATTGCAGGGAGGAAGTAGATGGTTCGAGACTTTCATATTCTGCAGGATAGGAAGCCGACATTACTAAATTTCACCCTTGGAGACGGGAGGTCAAGAGGTCACGTGTGATAGGCGTAATAGCAGCCTAGTGATCAGAATTTGTGAAGTGTAAATATATCAAGATTTTGTGTTAAAAGTAATATATTTTCAGTGTTTTTATTGTGTATTCTAAACGGATACACCAGTGTATTTAAAATGTTATCAGTGTTAAATGTATACGTGTTAAATATGTGTCAAGATATGTCTGTACATGCAATGAATTTTTACAAGATGGAGTAATTTAAAAGAGTGGGCAAAATGACACATCGCACGAGAAGGAAGGTCAGGGAACGACCTAAAACATGTGAGTAAAGAATTTCATTATGTTTTGGTGTCGGGGATGTATTTGTGTACAAATCCACCGGAGTTTTGAGCAAAGGGATGTTTCTAAATAACTAATAACAGAATAAGAACGCGGTCTGAACAAATAAACTTTGAGAAATTATAAATAATTATGTGAAAGAATAAATCCTGTAGAGGAAATGTATGGAATAAAATGTCAGTGTATTTGACGAATGTTATAAAAGCAAGCGTACTAATAAATAAATAATAATAATATAAAGGAATTATAAATAAAGATTAAATGGAATGATATGAAAATAAGAGCGTTGAAGCCTTAATAAAAGTATAAGACATGATGTTAATGCATGTTCTTAAAAATAGAGCGATTTATTGTCAAGGGAAAAAATAAATATAAAAATTGAGATATGTATCAATTGTTAATATGGAATTTATCAGTTCTTTGGAAGACGCTAGGCCGAAAAATAATGTATAGCGCAATGGAGCGCAATTAAAATAAAAAGTCACGCTAGGAATGCGTAGAATCTAAATGTACTTGGTAAATTACTTATGAGGGGTAGTTGATTGCGGTAAATTGAGCTATGTTGTAAGTCCTCCAATAGTGACGTAGATCACGAGGCCATGTGTGTGTTATTATATTGTAATAGGGAGCAAATGTATGGTATTATGAGCGTAGGTCATGTAGGCCACGGCCGACCCTAAATCGCATTTTGTATAAGTCCTCCAATGTGGGAATGGTTCCCGAGGCATGTTAAGAGATTCGAACCTAGAATCGTCTTGTTGTTGAAGCCCCTAAGTATTCGTCGTAGAATGTGTATTACTCTTCCCAATCAATGAGGACCCTTCATAATTAATAAATGCCAAGGTTACGAAAGTGGTTTATGAACCTAATAATGTTGTTGAAAGTAAATAAGAGAAGTAAAATGCCAGGTCTCCCCAGAGAACTGAAAAGAAAGAAAGATTTGTTTTAAAAGCATTGAGTATAGCTCCCACACGCAGACTAGACGGGTAGTTACCCTCACAGTCATAAATCTCGCTCAAGTGTACGGTCAGACCCTAGTAGGAGGAGGGTCGGTGAAGGCCGTCTGTAAGAAGTAATAAATACACCGTGAGTGTTTAAAAGTTGTTAATGACCCGGGGCTTTGAACCGAGGTCCATGTAGATTGAAATTATCGCTTGCCAGTTCAGATCGTAGTTTTCTTCTGTGATAATGGTCTTATAAGACAAATAAATAAATAAAAATCCCTATTGTAATGTTGTATGGATGTAGGATTCCATGAGTTCAATGAAGATAACTAGATTCTGGGAGTAATCATAGTTTTTGACTTTGTCAAGTAATCTTTGTAACCCTGGAGTACACAAGTATTTTCCCGATCACTATAGTGAATTTGTAAAACTTGAGAGAGATGGTAAATGTTGAGAACATGTGAAGTGCCCAAATATTTAAGTAGAGAATTAACATGTACTTTAAATGTAATTATATATTTGTTTGATGATAAGAAAATATAAAAATAGTTATTGAGGTGTACAAAAGAATGACACCGTTATTAGTGGAAAGTATCGAGCCAAAGGAGCTCGTGGTTATATGGAACTTTAAGATAGATACTTTATGGAAGTAAAAATATATATGAGTGGGTGGTTCATAGGAACCCACCTATTTAAAATAACATTTGTGTTATCTGATGGACTCCGTGTTCATTTGGAACCGGAGTAGTTTTAATTTGTTTAGTGGCTTCAACGTGGGGCTTCTAAAAATACTTTTTGGCGCCCAGTACGCAGGGATGAGTTTTCCTAGGGAAATCCCGAGTTTTCTCGAAAAATCAAAATTTTCATTTTTTTGAAAAGGAATGGTTTTTCGAAATTTTTAATTTTAAATACTTCCATAAAGGTTTATGAGAGTGAATAAAGGTTTCAAAAGGGTACGTTGTAATAAATACCCGTACCAAAGTAAAATTTTTGAAGAAATTGGGACACAATGGTTCAGATTACCATCTCTCAAGCATGTACCAGCGATGTGGCATGAGTAGCCCACTGTATTCTAAGATTATGGCATTGAGTGAGGAATTGCAGGGGCTTTTGGAGGCTATAAAAGCCGATAGTAAAGAAAAGTGGGAGGCCATGAACAATAAATTGGGAACGATAGACAATACATTGGGCCTCCAAAAGGATGAAAATAAAAAAGAGTTCGAGTCTATAAATGAAAGTTTGAATAAGTTGGACAGCTAACAGGAGGTAAATAAACAAAAATTAGAGGCTATCGAAACTAACTGTGTAAAAATGAACAGTGAATTGAAGGTTGAGATTGATAAAATGAATAACAAATTTCAAGGTTTTGACACTGAGTTTGGGAAGAAGTTAAATGATTTTAAAGGGGAAATCACAAGTAAAATTGAAAAGGAAAATGGGGAACTTCAGTCAGAATGGCAAGGCCAAATAAAGACCTTGAATGAAGGTATGGTAAAATCCCAAGCTAAATGCCAAGAAAATTTTAAAATTTTAGAGGATAATTTTGGTACTATAGAAACTAAATTAAGTGACATGGAAGGAACGTGCAAAAAGAATGTATATGCATGTAATGATGAACTTGTAACCCAGATCCAAGGGGTGCACAACGAATTAAAAACTCAGATAGAATCTAACAGCAATATTTGTGAAAAATCCCGGAAGGAGATAAAAGATAGTCTTGATAGGCTAGAAGGCAGATTTACAGGGGTGGAGAACCAAGTAGGAAAACTTGAGGAAAAAGTAGAGGTAGTTCAGGCCGAAGTAAATGATATGAGAATTCAGAATCAGGAAGATGCGAAGAATAGGAAGGAGCAATTTGATCATTTTACCGGGCAGGTAGATGAGAACTTAAAGAAGCACGAGGAGGGAATAAATCAAAAATTAGGTATATACGAAGAGAATCTCCAGAGAGAAAGGAAACAACGAAATGAAGAAAACAAGGAAAGTACCCATAAGATAGATGAAATAAGTCAGGGTATTAATGATGTTAAAGAAACCATAGGAACATTAAAGGTACAAGTAGGAACAACCAATACTGAAGTAAGCCAGGTCCAAAATGAATTAACGAGAATATATAAGAGTCAAGGGAAAACTGAGGAAAAGCTTGAAGGAATTAAAGTAGATATGGTCAAAGGACAAAGAGAAATGGAGAAGAAAATAAAGGAAATACGAAAAGACCTAGATACCATAGGTGACGTTAAACCCGAAATTATAACAGAACAGGTCATGGTCATCAAGAAAGAGGTAGAAGAACACTTAAATGAAATCAGGGATAGCTTCAGGGACGAGAAAATCCAACTCAAACGAGAACTGGAAACCAGTAAGAAAAATCAGGAAAGAATTCAAAATGAATTAGGATCCCGGTTGGAGAGGACTGAAAATAAGAACAGTCAAATGGAGATTCAACTCATGGCTAATGAAGAAAGTGCCCGAAGAGAAAGGAAATTAGAATTTGAGAGTCAGGATGAGCTTCCAAAGACAGGATGGGTAGATTCCCGTGAACAAGGCACCGATACAGATAGGGACTTAGGAGGGGAGAGCCCTTATAAGAACCCAGGATATCCGATGGCGATGTCAACCCCGTACATGAATCAGGCAAATGGCCAGATAATAAACATCATCAAGTCGAATGAGGACAGACCGGTAAAGTTTACGGGTAATAACATGTCAATTACTCCAAAATACTGGTTAAAGGAAGTCGCAGAGTACTTGAACGAAATGAAGGTTCCTCAGGATCGGAGACTGAGAGCTATTGAGAAGCTGTTGGCAAGTGATTGTCTCACCTGGTTCAGAAGCTTCAGGTACACCTTTGATACGGTGGAAGGCTTTAGAGAAGCCTTTCTAAAACGATATTGGGCAGCAGATGTCCAAGAGAATTTGAGGCTAGATCTGTACTCTAGGAAGTACAGCACAAATGCACCAACTAAGTACTCAGAATTTTTCACCGCTCAGCTGTGTAAATTCCGGGAACTTGACATTGCTCCAGCTGAGAACGACCTGTGTGCCGCCATTGCAAGACAACTTCCATATGAGATCCAGAGGCTGTTAATCTCATCCAAAGCCAGAAGTGCTGTGGAAGTGGAGAGCGTCTTACGTCAATTAGATATGACGACTTCACACGTAACTCCTAGGCATCAAAGACAGACTGAGCAGGTACATATGGCCAGCAGTCAGGAAAACAGGGAGAAACCATCGACCAGAAATCAGTCTCAAGGACTGGGTCGAGAGTATGGGCTCCAAGAGCCTAGAGGGATACAGCCATACTATAGAGGAGGATATCCTAGGAACACGGGTTATAGGCAACAAGAGAGCCGACCCTATAACAATAACCATCAGAGGCAAGAGAACCGAAAAAAATGGGAGAATTATCCCAGAAGGAACGTAAGGCCAGAGGATAGGGATGATGAATATCGGGCCGAAATAGAAGAAAGATATCAGGAAAGTCTTCGTTACATGAATGAACGACCAGACGAACCTGAAAGGCAAAAAGTCCGTTGGAGTGAGGCAATAAAGAACCGGAAATCACCCGACCGACTAGACGGAGCTCAAAGCCTGGAGCTACAAGCTCAATTGAAGAATGAGGGGAAAGGAAGCCCTCAGGATAAAAAACTTCAAATTTAAATCGTCAAAAGTGGAAACATACCAGGAGCTGGGAGGAGGTAGAAATAGTAAATTGGATAGCGAGACCAGATGAGCTAATTAACGAGTATGTGGGAGGAATCCCACCTATTAAAAGAGAACTACCCATAATTATGTTAAGGATAGAAGGATTACTGGTCAGGGCATTAATTGATACCGGATCCACAATAAGTTTAAATTACGCAAACACTTCTAAATGAATTGGAAACAAGAGGCCGCGTATTAAAAATTCCCACATCAAGTGTAAAGATTAAGGGAATTATTCCTGAAAAATCTTTAACATGTAAATTTCAGGTATACATCGATTTGATCATAGGCAACGCTGAAATTTCGCAATGCTTTTTGCTGGTAAATCAATTACCGTATAATGTTATATTAGGTATTGATTTTATCCTTGAGAACAAGGTCATCATAGACCTAGCGCAAAATTGCATTAGAATTCAAAGAGAGGATGTGGATGAACAAAACATTAACCTACAGGAACAGGATGCGAAAATAGGAGAACAGGTATGGCATGTGGAAGAAGTAACTGAGGAAGGTTATAAGGACATAGAAAAGATATTTGAAGTCCTCAACATAGAACTCGAAGATAATTTGGAAACTGAGTTCGAGACCAACCTGTCAGGAAAAATAGAGGAAGCTAAAGTTAACCTCGAAAATAAGGAACAATTAAAGGGATTATTATTACATTTTAGGGACGTATTTGATTCCAAGCCAGGGAAGATTGAAAATTTTAAATACGCGTTCCAAGTCAATGATTGGGCACCGTTCAGACAAAAACCATACCCGGTTGCGGAAAAACATTACCCACAAACGAAGAAAACACTGCAGGAGATGATGAATGCAGGTGTTATAGAAAAGATGGCGACACCATATGTTAGTCCATTAGTGATTGTGAGTAAACCGGATGGCTCAGTAAGGGTGTGTTTAGATGCCAGAAATTCGAATGCAAAAATCATACCAGAAAATGATTCGGCACCACCCATAAAAGAAATACTGAGGAAATTCAAAGGCAAGAAGATTTTCACAAATATTGACATGACTTCTTCGTATCATCATCTTGAACTGGAAGGGAGAACCAGCCTGCTGACTGGATTTCAGTTCGACCAACAAACATACTGCTTCAGGAGATGTCCGTTTGGATTGAAGACCGCGGGATCTGCCTTAATAAGAGCGCTTGATCGAAACCTGTCAGAGAAAGTGAAAGATTGCACTATCCGTTATGTGGATGATATTTTGCTTACCTCGGAGAACATTGAGGAACATTTAGAAAAGTTAAAGAAATTATTGGAAGACTTAAGAAGGGCTAATTTTAAAATCAATTTAAAGAAGTCAAATTTTATGTCAAAGACAAGTAACATTTTTAGGGCATGTGATTGACAAGGATGGTGTTAAACCAAATCCATGCAAATTAGAATCGATAAGAGATTTTCCAAGGCCTTTGAAAGTGAAGAACATTCGCCAGTTTTTGGGATTAATTGGATTTTTCTCAGGACATTGTCCATCATACACCAAAACTGTTGCACCACTACAGGACCTTCTGAAGAAGGGGGCAAGTGGAAATGGACGGAGGAAACAGAAAAAGCATTTGTGGAGGCCAAGGAAATGCTCTTAAACTATGTGAAGCTAGGATATCCTGATTTTAATCAGAAATTTATCATTCAAACAGATGCATCCCAGATTGGAATAGGGGCAATGCTATATCAGGAAAACCCGGATAACCCTGATAAGAAAAATTATCTAGCTTTCACAAGTCGGAGACTGAAACCACACGAGAAAAATTATACGATCAGCGAGATCGAGCTGTTAGCGATATTGCACGCGCTGCAATATTGGCGAAATATCGTATATGGGTTTCAAGTCACTTTAAGGACGGATCATAAAGCCTTAACCTTTTTGATGAAGACTGATTTATCCAGTCAAAGGTTGATGCGTTGGGCTTTATATATTCAACAGTTCGACGTAAAGATAGAATACTGCCCAGGAAAAGAAAATGTAGTTCCAGATTATTTAAGTAGACAGCCAGAGTCCACAGAAGAGGAAGTAATGGCTATTGATTTGGAAGACAGGGATCAGCGTACTCTAAATGAGTTAAGAAGCATTAGTCAACGGCAACGTGAGGATCCATGGATGAACATGCTCATATCTTTCCTTGAAGGAAGTTGATAAGGGGAACACCGGCGTACACGGAAGCTAATAAGATAGCTCAAGATTACACATTTTATAATGGATTATTATATAAATTTGTGGACTCTGACCATACACGATTAAGGATTGTTGTACCTGCAATTTTGCAGAGGAAAATAGTATGGTTAGCCCATAGATCGTTCGGACATATGGGAGTCGACAAAACAGTCTCGATGCTGAAAGAAGCATTTGTATGGCCGAGACTGAGAGAAACTGTAAGGGACACGTTAAAGACATGTGATTTATGTCAAAGGATTAAACCAAATGCATTTCTGATGAGACAAAAGCCTATACCTTTGTTGCCCGAGAGGCCAGGTCAAATCATTTCTATTGATAATTTCGGACCTTTGCCCAAGGCAAGAAGAGGAAATCGACACATAATGGTGGCTATGGATATCTTCACTAAAATGGTTGTTCTTGCTCCCATACAGAAAACTAGTACCAAACAGGTGTTAAAACGACTCAAAGAAAAAGTGATACCGATTCTGGGAAAACCCGAGAATTTGTTGTCGGATCACGGTTGTTGTTTTACCAGTGTAGAGTTCAGACAAGAATTAGAAAGACTTGGAATACGTCAGATTTTGTCAAGTATTCGCCATCCTGAGGCAAATCCTGAAGAAAGAGTGATGAGGGAGACGGCCAAGTATTGTAGAATATACTGTGCCGAAGAAAATTGGAAGTGGATAGATATCTTGGATATTATCGAATTTTGTATAAACAACACAATCCATGAATCTACGGGAGAGATACCAATAACGTTACATCGGAATGAGCAACCAGAGAGACCTTGGAGTCTGGTAATTCCTAGGCCAGCAGACGCTCAGCCGGGAAGAGATTTACGTATTAGAAGAGCCTTTGAGCATCTAAAAGCTCAAGCCGACAGGAGGCAAAGAAGAAATAGGCACAAGAGGTATCATCGGCCACTAATAGCAGGGGAAATGGTGTTAGTAAAAAAGACCAGCCATTTCGGATCCAGGGAACCGCGTGTACAAAAAATTCCAGAAAATGTACCACGGACTGTATCAAATAATAAGAGATTTGAGAAATAATGCCTATAGGATTCGGCACTGTGAAACGAATCACGAAGTGACCATGAACTCAGCGAATTTAAAATTATATTACCCTCCCGAAGACTTCGATGGAATTGGAGAAATTGTATTGGGAAATAAAATAAATAATTGATTTTGTTGAAGAAGAAAATTTCAATTTAAGAAAGGAGAATGATGAAATAAAGAAACGGGTAGGGATAGACCACACCCGTAAAGAAGAATGAGGTTCTGGAGACTTATTGTCCAGACAAAAAAAAAGGGAAAGAAAGGGTAGGGACAGAGCGTACCCAACCTACACAATTACCGGATATGACTTAAAAGGAGGAAAAACCTAAGTTATCGTGGGATTTTTAAGGAATAAAAATCAGAAGGTACGGATGAATGTTATGATGGCTTCGACAGTTAAAAGAAAAATAAGATTTTTTATGAATAATTGAAGTAAATTTCCTCAAAATTTTTCGAAAATTTATTTACCTAATGAGGGGAGAGATGAACCCATGTACCATTGGCTCAAAAGGGGTCGAATCCATGTATTTTGTGAAAGGAATGAAAGAAACATACAGTCTCGAATGGAACGGAGAAAGATTTCAAGCAAGGATGCTAGCATAACGTTGCGCAAGAAGCTGGACCCAGGTGTTCAGGAAATGAGATCATGCCTCTTGACTCATCGATAAGGAGCCGGTCATGAGTATTAATAGAATGAGTGGAAAGTTTTGGCTGTAAGACAGAGAAGCACGACTCGGAAATCAAGCTTACCTTGCATTAAAACGGCAACAGCGCCGCTGTGCCAGAAGAAGAATAATTAAATTTAACCCATTTGCGAGAATAAAAATAAGTATATAAATACAGTACTGTGAATCATTTCGGATTCGAGATTTTTGTGTAAAGAAAAACCTTTTAATAATTGCACAGGAAAGAAATGCAAACGCAGCATATGTCATCGGGGATTCACTGATAGCCGAGGAGTGGGGAATTTAAAAAAGAACAGCACCACCCACGCAGCTGAAGACTAAAAATTAATTAATATCTCAGAAATGCACGATCGATTCTTATGCGCAGTGAGATCATTTGACGTTTGGAAGATGAGCTTTCTGGAGATATAATTTTTATAATTGTACGACAATTATTTCAAAAGTTGGTCACGAAAAGGACTAGGATTTTATTTATTTTTGACTAAATAGTATAAAAGTCCAGGCCAAGCCAGACCAATCATGCAGTATTCCGAGAGTCCGTGAGGGGGCGTCACGCTGTAACACATCGAAGGCAGTTTACCAGTACTCGTGGAGGGGAGATGCTATATCACATCGCATAGACAATATCCAACAACCAAGGGCGTCCCGGTATCAATAACTTACGTGCATCCGTAAGGATTTGCAAAGAAGAAATATTACAGTATCGCCGTGTTGAGAATTAGGAAAATCCTAGTTACAGGATTTAGGTCTGACAGTGTAAAGTTTACAGTGAAAAGTTCATTAATTGCAATCGAAGCAGGCTGCGAACTTAGAACTCAGGGCGATAGGTCTTAAAATTAAATGACCAAAAGTATCATAACGTACGGAAGTACCGTAACAGCGAGATAAACGTTTTATTAAATTTAAAGAACCCGAGCAGGAACAGACAAAATAAGGTTCGCAAAGTATTCTAGAAGATTAGAAGTTCGAGAACCGAATAAGCGAAGAAGAGAAGGAAACTATAGACATTGTTTCAAGAAAGCAGACGAACTATTCAAAAGCACTAAGACTCGAGAAGTATTAGTTGCTAAAAATCCATAGGTCACCGATAGATTATCGAGGGGACCGTGAACAGAACAGACTTTCGCTAAGATCAATCAATAGGATCTAAAAGGGAGCCGTTCGAGTCAGAGAAATAGCAGATCGTCAGGAACGGGATTTGAAGGAGTGCTATTGCAGGGAGGAAGTAGATGGTTCGAGACTTTCATATTCTGCAGGATAGGAAGCCGACATTACTAAATTTCACCCTTGGAGACGGGAGGTCAAGAGGTCACGTGTGATAGGCTTAATAGCAGCCTAGTGATCAGAATTTGTGAAGTGGAAATATATCAAGATTTTGTGTTAAAAGTAATATATTTTCAGTGTTTTTATTGTGTATTCTAAACGGATACACCAGTGTATTTAAAATGTTATCAGTGTTAAATGTATACGTGTTAAATATGTGTCAAGATATGTCTGTACATGCAATGAATTTGTACAAGATGGAGTAATTTAAAAGAGTGGGCAAAATGACACATCGCACGAGAAGGAAGGTCAGGGAACGACCTAAAACATGTGAGTAAAGATTTTCATTATGTTTTGGTGTCGGGGATGTATTTGTGTACAAATCCACCGGAGTTTTGAGCAAAGGGATGTTTCTAAATAACTAATAACAGAATAAGAACGCGGTCTGAACAAATAAACTTTGAGAAATTATAAATAATTATGTGAAAGAATAAATCCTGTAGAGGAAATGTATGGAATAAAATGTCAGTGTATTTGACGAATGTTATAAAAGCAAGCGTACTAATAAATAATAATAATAATATAGAGGAATTATAAGTAAAGATTAAATGGAATGATATGAAAATAAGAGTGTTGAAGCCTTAATAAAAGTATAAGACATGATGTTAATGCATGTTCTTAAAAATAGAGCGATTTATTGTCAAGGGAAAAAAATAAATATAAAAATTGAGATATGTATCTATTGTTAATATGGAATTTATCAGTTCTCTGGAAGACGCTAGGCCGAAAAATAATGTATAGCGCAATGGAGCGCAATTAAAATAAAAAGTCACGCTAGGAATGCGTAGAATCTAAATGTACTTGGTAAATTACTTATGAGGGGTAGTTGATTGCGGTAAATTGAGCTATGTTGTAAATCCTCCAATAGTGACGTAGATCACGAGGCCATGTGTGTGTTATTGTATTGTAATAGGGAGCAAATGTATGGTATTATGAGCGTAGGTCATGTAGGCCACGGCCGACCCTAAATCGCATTTTGTATAAGTCCTCCAATGTGGGAATGGTTCCCGAGGCATGTTAAGAGATTCGAACCTAGAATCGTCTTGTTGTTGAAGCCCCTAAGTATTCGTCGTAGAATGTGTATTACTCTTCCCAATCAATGAGGACCCTTCATAATTAATAAATGCCAAGGTTACGAAAGTGGTTTATGAACCTAATAATGTTGTTGAAAGTAAATAAGAGAAGTAAAATGCCAGGTCTCCCCAGAGAACTGAAAAGAAAGAAAGATTTGTTTTAAAAGCATTGAGTATAGCTCCCACACGCAGACTAGACGGGTAGTTACCCTCACAGTCATAAATCTCGCTCAAGTGTACGGTCAGACCCTAGTAGGAGGAGGGTCGGTGAAGGCCGTCTGTAAGAAGTAATAAATACACCGTGAGTGTTTAAAAGTTGTTAATGACCCGGGGCTTTGAACCGAGGTCCATGTAGATTGAAATTATCGCTTGCCAGTTCAGATCGTAGTTTTCTTCTGTGATAATGGTCTTATAAGACAAATAAATAAATAAAAATCCCTATTGTAATGTTGTATGGATGTAGGATTCCATGAGTTCAATGAAGATAACTAGATTCTGGGAGTAATCATAGTTTTTGACTTTGTCAAGTAATCTTTGTAACCCTGGAGTACACAAGTATTTTCCCGATCACTATAGTGAATTTGTAAAACTTGAGAGAGATGGTAAATGTTGAGAACATGTGAAGTGCCCAAATATTTAAGTAGAGAATTAACATGTACTTTAAATGTAATTATATATTTGTTTGATGATAAGAAAATATAAAAATAGTTATTGAGGTGTACAAAAGAATGACACCGTTATTAGTGGAAAGTATCGAGCCAAAGGAGCTCGTGGTTATATGGAACTTTAAGATAGATACTTTATGGAAGTAAAAATAATTATGAGTTGTTGGTTTAAAGGAAACCATGTGTTTTAATATAATATTTGTTTAATTCTTATGTTATTCCTTGTTCACTTTGAACAAGTAGAAGGATTTTGGTTAGTAGTTTATTTGTTTTATTGTTTGTAGCGCCATAATTTTTGGTTAATTAAATGTTTTGAAATAGGAGTTGATTTTGTTGTTATTTTTGCAAGTGTATCCTCTATTTAATCCAAAATGTGTAAGTCACAGAGTGGGAGAACATACTGCAACCCCGAAAATCCCGAATTGAGCAATGCTGGCATACTGTGATTTGCATATTTCTTGCTGAAAGGGCACATTATCAACATGGACTAAATAATAAACGTGTTGTCATAACCCGCAGGAACCTCATTTAAAGATTTTAGATTTTACATTTTAACATTTTACATTTTAACATTTTAGATTTTAGATTTTTTTTATTTTTTTTATTTTTTTTTAGATTTTACATTTTAAATTTAAGATTTTTTGATTTTTATCTTTTACTTTTTTACATTTTCCTAAAAGAGTAAACTAGAAGGTCACATACCTAACCTCATTTAACCTAACTTTACCAAACCTAACTTAAGCTGATCCAAAGGCTAATGCACATACACAAAGTATATAAGGTACATGCAACTATCGTTATGCTAGTCTTACAGTTTACTGTACAACATGATCACTACCCCAAACGGATTTTTTTTATTTTGTTGTTTACACATATGCCAATTTTGCAATTTCCATTTTCAGTTTTTTTTAATGTCAGTTTTTAGTTTTTCAATTTCATAATATGGAAACATGGATTTTGCATTTTGTTGTTTACACATTTATTAATTTCACAATTTCCCATTTACAGTTCTTAAAATGTCAGTTTAAAGTTTTTCAATTTCATGATATAGAAACATGGATTTTCCAATTTGTTGTTTGCACATTTGTCAATTTACCAAATTCCCATTTACAGTTTTTAAAATTTCAGTTTAATATTTTTCTATTTGTCAATATGGAAAGATGGATTTTTCCAAGTTGTGTGTTACATGTTCATTTTGCATTAGGAGTGGAGAGAGGTGGGTGGTAATTAAAAATGTGCAAGCAGTGTCCATTGTTGACAGGTCATTGTTGACGAGTCCTTTTCATACAACAGACAAGTGAGTTCATGTTACACATGCATTACCTAAAATGTAATACCATGCAAGTGTTTAACAGTTTTACAAATTAGCTTATGTATTAGTTTATGTGTGGGGTCTTATGTTGGGCATTTTGTGTTGGCTTATTCGACAAGTTGTTTTGTCAATGCATTTAGTGGATTTTTCTCTTGGTCTTGGAAAGTATATCAGTCCATTTTATCACAACATAATGCTTACTGCCATGTTTGTAAGCAACAACAACAACACACTAAACCTTCAAAAAAACCTAAAGTACTCTAAGGTACTCTCAACTCGTACTCTTACCTCTATCCCATGACTAGTGAAGAACATTATTTTTTTTTCCAAAAAAGGTGAATGGGGAAAGCAGACTATATGTTTAAACTAAAAAAAAATCATATAAAGTCATATGTTAACTCCAACACCTACGTTTATCCCATTCTTAGTCGATTTTTTTTTAATTTTCCTAAAAAATATTTGGAAAGTAGGCTATATTCTGAAAACTACTCATCCTATAAAGTCATATATAGACTCAAACCAATGGCTTTTATATCCTTAATCGTTAGAACAAAATATGGAATTTTTGTCATTTTTTCCAAAAATTTTCATTTTAAAAAATGGGCTATATATTGGAAACTAGGAATTTTACAAAAAAAGTGTGTTTGACATAAATGACCCACAAACCAAGTCCCCTGATCTCTGGGACAAAATCCAGAAATGTTTTAATCCTATCCTAGCTAACCTCACCTGACTTGACCATACCTGTTTGTAAGCAACAACAAAAACAACAACAACACACTAAGATTCCATGAATTCCAGAGTACTCTTAGATTAATTATCGACTCTCAACTCTTATAACTATGTCTATCCCACTCTGTCAGAAACACGATATTTCTTTTTTTTAAATTTTTTTGCTTCATGTCACTACTGAAGTGATAATGGGTTTTCCGATCCTATCACTGTAAATTCATTACCCCCGCTCTTATCTCGGTCTCGACAACAACCATGCCTATTTTTATTATGTCAGATGATGAAATGTTTGGGTGCAAAGTGTGTGCAAAGTAGGTGTAAAAGTGAGTGAAAAGTGGGTGCAAAGTGGGTGCAAAGTGGGTGCAAAAAGTGGGGGTGTAAAAGTGGTACCCTATTTGTAATGGCTTATTTGACAAGTTATTTTGTGGTACCCTATTTGTAATGGCTTATTTGACAAGTTATCTTTGTCAATGTATTTAGAGGATATTTCTCTTGTTCTTGTAAAGTATCTCAACCCTTTTTATGATAGCATAATGCTTACCGCCATGTTTGTAAGCAACAACAACACACTAAAATTCCAAGAATCCAAACTACTTACTCCTAGGTTAATGATTGCCTCTCAACTCCATTCCACGCCTAGTCAAAAACATTATACATTTAACATTTTTCAAAAAAAGGAATCTTAGTGTGTTGTTGTTGTTGCTTACAAACAGGTATGGTCACGTCAGGTGAGGTTAGCTAGGATTGGATTAAAACATTTCTGGATTTTGTCCTAGAGATCTGGGGACTTGGTTTGTGGGTAGAGGGGGTAAATACCTGTCATTTATGGCAAACACACTTTTTTGTAAAATTCCTAGTTTCCAATATATAGCCCATTTTTAAAAATGAACATTTTTGGGGAAAAATGTCAAAAATTCCATATTTTGTTCTAACGATTAAGGATATAAAAGCCATTGGTTTGAGTCTATATATGACTTTATAGGATGAGTAGTTTTCAAAATATAGCCTACTTTCCAAATATTTTTTAGAAAATTTTTAAAAAAATATAATATTTTTCGACTAAGAATGGGATAAACGTAGGTGTTAGAGTTAACATATGACTTTATATGATTTTTTTAAAGTTTAAACATATAGTCTGCTTTCCCCATTCACCTTTTTTGAAAAAAAAAATGTTCTTCACTAGGCATGGGATAGAGGTAAGAGTACGAGTTGAGAGTACCTTAGAGTACTTTAGTTTTTTTTGAAGGTTTAGTGTGTTGTTGTTGTTGCTTACAAACATTGCAGTAAGCATTATGTTGTGATAAAATGGACTGATATACTTTCCAAGACCAAGAGAAAAATCCACTAAATGCAGTGACAAAATAACTTGTCGAATAAGCCAACACAAAATGCCCAACATAAGACCCCACACGTAAACTAATACGTAAGCTAATTTGT
Source organism: Meconema thalassinum (assembly GCA_946902985.2). Lineage (NCBI taxonomy): Eukaryota > Metazoa > Arthropoda > Insecta > Orthoptera > Tettigoniidae > Meconema > Meconema thalassinum. The sequence goes on along the minus strand of OX336399.1, from coordinate 158,025,960 downwards.
AAAACTGTTAAACACTTGCATGGTATTACATTTTAGGTAATGCATGTGTAACATGAACTCACTTGTCTGTTGTATGAAAAGGACTCGTCAACAATGACCTGTCAACAATGGACACTGCTTGCACATTTTTAATTACCACCCACCTCTCTCCACTCCTAATGCAAAATGAACATGTAACACACAACTTGGAAAAATCTATGTTTCCATATTGACAAATAGAAAAAAACATTAAACTGAAATTTTAAAAACTGTAAATGGGAATTTGGTAAATTGACAAATGTGAAAACAACAAATTGGAAAATCCATGTTTCTATATCATGAAATTGAAAAACTTTAAACTGACATTTTAAGAACTGTAAATGGGAAATTGTGAAATTAATAAATGTGTAAACAACAAAATGCAAAATCCATGTTTCCATATTATGAAATTGAAAAACTAAAAACTGACATTAAAAAAAAACTGAAAATGGAAATTGGAAAATTGGCATATGTGTAAACAACAAAATGAAAAAAAAATCCGTTTGGGGTAGTGATCATGTTGTACAGTAAACTGTAAGACTAGCATAAGGATAGTTGCATGTACCTTATATACTTTGTGTATGTGCATTAGCCTTTGGATTAGCTTAAGTTAGGTTTGGTAAAGTTAGGTTAAATGAGGTTAGGTATGTGACCTTGTAGTTTATTCTTTTAGGAAAATGTAAAAAAGTAAAAGATAAAAATCAAAAAATCTTAAATTTAAAATGTAAAATTTAAAACAAATAAAAAATTAAAAAATTAAAACAAATCTAAAATCTAAAATGTTAAAATGTAAAATCTAAAATCTTTAAATGAGGTTCCTGCGGGTTATGACAACACGTTTATTATTTAGTCCATGTTGATATGTGGTATCCAATTACTGCTGACTTTGCATGATCATCACCCATTGTCTTGATCAACACCTGGGGTTTCAAATTACTGCAGCGTTAGTCATAGCAATAGAACTGTGCGCTCTCTGCCATGTCAGCAACATGACACCGGAAGGAACTCCTGTGTAATATCCAATGACTGCTAACTTTGTATAATCATCACCCATTGTCTTAATGAACACCTGGGGTTTCAAATTACTGCAGCGTTAGTCATAGCAACAGAACTGTGCGCTCTCTGCCATGTCTGTAATATGACACAGGAAATAACAAGACGTCTTACTGTACGTACCATCTCCTCAGTTTTAACATCTTAAGAACAGGTATTATTCTCTTTCAACTACAAATGACTCGTTAGAGCACATCCATCCACCAAGTTAGATCCCTTGATCTGCTCTCAAATGGCATGTGCCTCGTGTACTAGGGTGTGTGCATTAGCTCTAACCTAACGTTACGTACGAACTAAACAGAATGTGAGTTGTTAGCTCTTATCATGCACGTGCACAGGTGAACAATTGTGTGTTAGGTCATATTACACATGAACTTGCATTTTCTCACGTAAGTGCATATCTCTGTTCCACAAGATACAAATTTGATTGCTGGATTGTATCCTGCACTGTTTATGCGATATAGCTTTGCTAGGTAGTTCTCTACATATATCAATTTTACCACTGCTTTACCTACGCCTTTTGCTCTTTTGGCTTTCTTACAGTCTAGTGTGTGATAGACAGCATTAACTGTATATCAAACCCAGTTCACCTTTGTATTTGTAATCCAAGTAATAATTTGAAAAAGACACAAATGTAATCAGTTTTAAACGTTATCTCTGTTTTGATTTGTTTAATATATATATATATATTAACCTGAAATCGAGCCCCTGATGAAAAGGCTAACAGCTTAACCACTGCACCACCATGCCCTTGTTTCATAGATCGACTCGTTCTAGGCCTCAGACCTGGAAATCGAGTTAAGACCACCACAAGTGCTAAAAGTGCTTACCACTGCAACACAAAAAAAAAAAAAAAAATGGATAGCTGGTAACATTAGACAACCGGAAATGATTATATTTCTGTTTGCAATGCATTTTGTCATTAGCCTACTGTCTGAGCACTGACAGCAACACAGATTAGTTTAGAACAAGCGAGTGTGTGTGTATTGATTATTAGCCTCAAGTATTTAAAGCTTGTTGTGTGTAGCGACCATTTTGTCTCGGTAACCACTGAGCATTTTTGTGTTTTAGCTATCATCTTTAACCAATCAATTAAAGATAGTCTACTCTTAATTCTTGATAAATCAGAGTTTGCGTACACCGTTTCTCATTTATTAACCCATACCTGCAACCTATACTCTCTCTATACTGCAGTTTGATCTGAAAACATGTTTCAATGGTAAAAGACTTGTTAGTCACCATACATGTAGCCTACACTAATTCTTTTTCTACCTAGCTATGTTTCATCACGCATGGTAAACATCTCACATGTTCGTATCCGATTATTAGTTTATAAAATCTCAGGTCGATGACCTTGATGTATTGGGTATTTTGGGTAAATTCATTGACCATGGGAAAGGATTGACCATTCTAAGTCCTATGACACCTCACATGTTGATATTCGATTATTAGTTTATAAAATATTAGGTCAATGACCTTGTTGTTTTGAATTTTTGGGGGTAAATTCGTTGGTCATGGAAAAGGGTTGACCATCCTGAGTCCCATGACACCTCACTTGACCCTCTCTGATTATTAGTGAGCGAGATATTAACAAAAGTGTAGTTAGGCCCTTTTTACAAAGAATAAATAATACATTCAAAAACAGTATGTCACCTCAAGTCCAACGACCTCTCATACAAGTCCCTAGCCTTATTGGTTCATGAGATATTAAAAAGCTAATGACCTATTAGTTTTGGATCTTTTGGTAATTAAAAAAAATAACTCATCTATAAATCATTATTCAAAAACCTGCCCGCTTACAAAAAACACAAGTACGCATGCGTAAAAACAAAAAAAAACAAAAAAAAAACATGTTAATTCATAGTAGCAATCGGCTCTTCACATGCGTTTCATGTGGAACAACGTTTAAGTTCATCATAGCATTAGGGGTCATGGACCAGTCCATAGGGACCAGTTCAAAGGGACCGGTCTAAAGGGATTAGTCAAAAAGGACCCGTAACAAGGACCCGCCCACAGGGACCCGTCAACAATGACCCGTCCACGGGGACTCGTCCACAAGGACCCGTCCACAGGGGCCTGCGTGTGCGTGCGGGGGAACATACGATTACGTTAGCAAACCATCTCATTTAGTTTCAAATTTAGCCACTACGGTGCGTGCAACACACAGGAAGTGCGTGGGAACATACGATTACGTCAGCGAAACATGAACTCGCTTGTCTGTTGTATGAGTATTAGTTTAGTAGTAGCATTAAGCAGCAAAAGACGTTTACTTACACACAATCCATCATTATGGTAAGCTCTTTTTTCTTATCATTATGGAAATCTCCTTATTAGAATAAAATGTTATAGTGGTTCTGGTCACTTATAACTAAACTGTAATAGATATGATTTTTTTGTTTCTTTATAGGCTACTACAATAAATATTCACAATGCTATGGGGGTAGAACTGTTGATTAGAGAGAAAAAAGCTCACAGAATTACCAATGCATACTCTTTTCCGTATCATTAACATTCAAAAAGGGGACACAATGTATGGTGAACGTGTATTATGTGTTAGTGAAAATTTTCAGACATTCCTTTCTACACGTTTTAATGATATGTCAAAAAGTGTGCTCGAGGATCTAAATCGTGGTGGACATTCTCTATGTCTAATTTATCTTTATATATATAATTCTTCGACACGTGTGTATGTGACTGAACTCCTCCTAAACGACTGAACCGATTTTGATGGAATTTGGTATGTATATTAGTGTGGGTCCATGTATGGTTTAGATTCACAATCTGACCCGGTAGGTGGAATGAACACAATTTTAGAACCACAATTTACACGCAATTTTAGAACCACAATAATATTGTGTATAATATTGTATATTATACAGTCAAAAACAGTCGTCATGGAAACCACTAGCCTTGGCCTTCGTGAAAGCTGATGTCTTTGGACGGTTTGTCTCTGCACGTTAGAGCCACCTGGTCGCAATCTGTGCAACTACCGCCATAACATACACTCCGCCCGTGGCGAAAAGTTGTGTTTTATACCAAAGGTGGCAGTGATGTCGAATTCTACTGTTTGTCTCTGCACGTTAGAGCGTTTCAAAGTCCCGTATGCGTTCATATACCATTCATCCGATTGCGATGAAACTTGGGTGATATGTTGAGTGAGCTCCAGGGAAGTTGTTTGGCTTAGTAAATCGATTTTACAATAGATAGCGCACGAATAGATTCAACAAATGAGCGACGACGCGCGAAGCGTTTCAAAAGGTCCCGTATGCGTTCAAATACCATTCGTTCGAGAGCGATGAAACTTGGGTGAGATGTTGTGTACACTCCAGGGAAGGCTTCTGGATTAGTAAATCAATTTCACATTAGGTAGCGCACGACTAGATTCAACAAATGAGTGACGACGCGCGAAGCGTTTCAACAAAATCCTGTATAAGTTTATATTCCATTCATAGATTGAGATGAAACTTTAATGAGTTGTTGTGTACACTTAAGTGAAGGCTTCTACCTTAGTAATCCATTTCACAGGAGATTGCGCACGAGTAGATTCAACAAATGAGCGGCGACGTGCGAAGCGTTTCAACAAAGTCCCGTATGCGTTCTAATACCATTCGTCCGACAGCGTTGAAACTTGGGTGAGATGTTGTGCACACTTACGTGAGGGTTTCTAACTTAGTAAATCCATTTTACAATAGGTAGCTCACGAGTAGATTCAACAAATGAGCAACGACGCGCGAACTTTTAATCAAAGTCCCGTATGCGTTCATATACCATTCATCCGATTGCAATGAAACTTGGATGATATGTTGAGTGAGCTCCAGGGAAGGTGTTTGGCTTAGTAAATCCATTTTACAATAGATAGCGCACGAATAGATTCAACAAATGAACGACGACGCGCGAAGTGTTTCAAAAAGGTCCCGTATGCGTTCAAATACCATTCGTCCGGTTACGATGAGATGTTGTGTACACCCTACGGAAGGTTTCTGGCTTAATAAATCCATTTTACAATGGGTAGCGCACGACTAGATTCAACAAATGTGTGACGGCACGTGAATCATTTCAACAAAGTACCGTATTCGTCCATATACCATTTATCCGATTGCGATGAAACTTTGGTGAATTGTTGTGTACACTCCAGGAAATGTTTCTGTCTTAGTAAATCCAGTTTTTAATAAGTAGCACACGAGTAGATTCAAGAAATGAGCGACGGCGCGCGAATCGTTTCCACAATGTCCCGTATGCGGTCATATATCATTCATCCGATTGCGATCAAACCTTGGTGAATCATTGAGTACACGCCAGAAAAGGTTTCAGGCTTAGTAAATCTATTTTACAATTGGTAGCGCATGAGTAGATACAACAAATGGGTGACGGTACGCGAATCGTTTAAAGAAAATCACTTATGCGTTCATATGTCATTCATCCGATTCCGATGAAATATTGATGAGTTGTTGTGTACACGCCAGGGAAGGTGTTCAACTTGGTAAATCCATTTTACAATATTGGTAGCGCACGAGTAGATGTAATAAATGAGTGACGACGCGCGAAGCGTTCCAACAAAATCCTGAATGCGTTCATATACTATTCATCGATTGCGATGAAACTTTGATGAGTTGTTGTGGACACTTACGTGAAGCTTTCTAACTTAGTAAATCCATTTCACAGTTGGTAGAGCAAGAGTAGATTCAACAAATGAATGACAGCGCACGAATCATTTAAACCAAATCGAGTATGCGTTAAATGTCATTTATCCGTTTGCAATGAAACTTTGGAGAGTTGTTGTGCACGCTCCAACGAATGTTTCTAAATTAGTTAATTCAATTCACGGTAGTTTACAGGCAGTTAACAGAAATTGAAAAAAATATTGTGTATCCAAAAGCACTTCAAGAAACAAAGTTACAACCCTTTCTTTGATTGGCAGGACAACGTCTGCCGGGTCAGCTTGTGAGGGTATAAAAAAAACAATAGATGTATTGTACATTCTGACTTTGAAATTAGGTTAGGTTAGGTTAGGTTAGGTTAGGTAAGGTGGGTTAGGCAGAATGGCTGAGGTATGAATCAAAAGCCAGCTCCTGTCAGTTTTGCCTCACAAGGTTGAGTGTACCCCATTCCAACCCTCAGCCTAGAATTAAATTTCTTGACAGAGCCAGGACTCGAACCCGAGCCTCCACAGTAACAGCTAAAAATGCTAGCCACTACACCATAAAGTGGGTGCAATATAAGGCTGGTCTTGATTGTACATGACCAATCAATAATTACCTAATAATAATAATAATAATAATAATAATAAATAATAATAATAATAATAATAATAATAATAATAATAATAATAATAATAATAATAATAATAATAATAATAATAAATATTCTATTTAGCAACTACATAGCCGACCTCTCCCTGCGTTCTTTTACATGCCAACATCGTATGACATGCGTGTCTTAATTTTTGCCGCCTTTCAGAAATCACTTACCACGACCAAGAGCGAACCTGCAAGCTTGGGGTTGGTAGTCCGACACGATAACCACTCACTCACCGTGGCAAGCTATCAATCAATAATTACCTAATAAAATTATTATTAATAATAATATTATTATTAATAATTTGCTACAACTGCGGCGGGACAGGTCACAAAGCTAGAGGATGTACGGCCTCAAAGAAATGTGTTCTTTGTGAAGAACGAGGTTTTATCAAAGATTTAGCACATGCTATGGGATCTGGCCAGTGTAAGGTCTTCAGAGAAGCTTTGGACAAAGAAAAGGCACTGAGGTTCAAATGATTCGTATACTTCAAGCCAATCTACATAGAAGTAAGACAGCCAATGATCTGCTATATCAGCTAGTCACAGAGAAGCAAAGCGATCTCTTGCTAATCAGCGAACAGTATAAAGATAAAGAGTCATCTTTTTGGTTCAGTGACACACTTGGCACTTCTGCAATCTGGGTGTTGGATTCTAAAAAAGTTATTATAAAGGATCATGGAAGTTCTGATGGTTATGTTTGGGTGAAGACCAGAAGGGTCACCTATTTTAGTGTTTACCTAACTCCTAATGAGGCAATTGAGCACTTCCGCCGCAAAGTAAATTCTTTGGAAGATGCAATTCTAAACGCCACAGATAGTGTCATAGTGGCTGGAGACTTTAACGCCAAAGCAGTGGAATGGGGTATGCCAAGTACAGATTCCCGGGGTAAGTACATTCTAGAGATGGCATCCAGGATAGGCCTTCTAATATTAAATATTGGTACAGTTCCAACTTTCCGACGTCCAGGATGTGAAGGAACAATTCCGGATGTCTCCCTGGCATCAGAAGTAATTGTGCCATTCATTAAGAGATGGAAAGTGTTGGAAGATTATTGTGCTAGCGATCATCAATTCATCGCCTTTGACTTTGAATCAAATGTTCAGGGACGGGAAGTACCTCCCCAGAAATGTCAACGGTGGAATGTAAATAGGATTAGCATGGACAAGTTCAAAGATATCATTGGGAAGGGTGCAGAACAGATTCGAAGTGCTGAAGCACGGAGAGAGTTTGAGGTTGAGGATCTGGTTTCTGCAACCATGAAAATTATTACGTCAGCTTGTGATGTTTCGATGCCCTCCTCAGTACCACGTCACCGAAAGAGCCCTGTATACTGGTGGACCAGAGAGATAGCAGAATTAAGGAAGAACTGCCTCAGGCTTCGCCGTCTTGCCCAGAGAGCAAGAAATCGGGAAGAAGCTATTGAAAAATCAGCGGAGCATAAAGCAGCAAAGAAGCTACTTCGGAAAGCCATAACTACGAGCAAGGTTCAGAGTTGGAGAAAGCTTCAGGAAGATATTGACACTGATCCATGGGGTCTGGGTTACAAAATTGTAACACAGAAACTTGGAAGTCACAGAACATCGTGCATCATGGAGGATGATATTATGAACACCATTGTTCAAAACCTTTTTCCAACTCACCCCACAAGACCTGAGAGGAGTTTTGAAAGTGATCTAGATTTCCCACTGTTTACTGAAGATGAACTTCGGGTTGCAACGCATTCTTTACGGAACAACAAGGCTCCGGGGCCGGATGGGATTCCTAATGAGGTTCTGAAAATAATAGTTGATCAAGATATGTTGTTGTTATTGTTGAGAATGTTCAATGTGTGCTTGAAAGCAGGAATCTTTAGCTTTCGCTGGAAGATCTGTCGCTTAGTGCTCATTAGTAAGGGCATGGGTGACCCTGAGTTACCATCATCGTACCGCCCACTTTGTATGCTTGACACAACAGGCAAACTATTTGAGAAACTCATAAGACGGAGATTGCTTGAAGCAATAATCGCAGCCGGCGATTTATCACCAAGACAATTTGGATTCAGGGTAGGCCGGTCGACACTGGATGCAGTGCAAGAAGTCGCCGAAAAAGTACGAAGAGCGGAGAGTTATAATCATTACTCTCGCCGGGTGATTCTTTTTGTTACACTGGATGTTAAAAACGCTTTCAACTCTGTCAAATGGACAGATATCATGGATGCTCTAGAATTTTCATTCCATGTTCCAAGGTATCTCCTTCGGATCTTAGACTCTTACTTGAAAGATCGTGCTTTGCTCTACGATACTACAGAAGGGATCCGTAGAGTACAAGTCACGGCTGGGGCTGCCCAGGGTTCGATACTAGGACCTGATCTCTGGAATGTTACATACGACAGTTTGTTGAGGCTTGAAATGCCTGAAGAAACTATTCTAGTAGGATATGCAGATGATGTTGCTGCTCTTGTAGCAGGAAGAAGTGTCGAGCAGGCACAGTTGCGACTCAATATGGTAATGCGCAAAATCAATAGATGGATGGAGGAACATGATCTGTCTCTAGCACTTAGTAAGACGGAAATTGTCATCCTAACAAAGAAGAGAATTCAGACAATACTTCCAATACAGGTAGGACAAATTCAAGTAGAGACGCAGCCAGCAGCAAAATACCTGGGCATCATGATCGACAGTAAAATGAATTTTGGAGAACAGATTAGACGGACTGCAGATAAGGCAGCCAGAGGAGTAACGTCCCTCAGTCGGCTCATGGCCAATGTTGATGGGCCAAAATCTAGTAAGAGAAGACTATTGATGACAGCCATCCATTCAGTTCTGCTGTATGGAGCGGAAATATGGGCGGATGCCCTGGATAAGGAAATTTATAGGAAGCCACTGGCGCAAGTGCAGAGGCGGGGGGCTTTGCGCGTGGCATCTGCATATCGCACGGTCTCTGAGGAAGCAGTTCTCGTTATTGCCGGGATTATTCCGATTTTTTTTCTTGCGAAAGAACGCAAGAACATTTACTTGAGGAAATCTGATATGGGTTTACAAAATGCAAGACGATCGGCAAGAGTACAAACCTTTCAAAACTGGCAGATCAAATGGGAGCAAGGAGATCAAAGCCAATGGACTAAGAGAATGATCCCTCAGGTGCAGGTTTGGACAGAGAGGAAACATGGTGAGGTTGGTTACTATCTCACTCAGTTCTTGACTGGTCATGGGTACTTCTGTTCCTATCTTAAGAAGATGGGGAAGGTGGATTCATCAGATTGCATCTACTGTATCAACGAATTAGATAATGCTAATCACACCTTCTTCTCTTGTGGACGGTGGGTCCAAAATAGGCAGTCTCTTCAAGATCACATTGATGTAGAGATATCCCCGGACAATATTGTTGCAGTGATGCTACAAAATGAGGAAAACTGGAAACTGGTAGCAAGCTTTGTTGAAGATATCCTCCGAACAAAGAAGACGGACCTGGATCGCCACTGAAGATGATTCATTACGGAAGAGTGCCCTACAGGCAAATATAAAATGACTCTAGCCTGAAGTAATGTGCTAAACGGTTCCAGGCTAGTGTTCAGAAGTAACGGGGGAGTTTTAGTCGGTAGTCTGCTACTCAGGAGCAGGAGCCCGACACTCTGTGCGTAAATGCATTTCTTCCCCTAAAAAAAAAAAAAAAAAATAATAATAATAATAATAATAATAATAATATCGTATGGCCTCGGGTGCCGGGTGCAAGCTTTGTTATTTGACACCCAGAGGGTAGCTTGCATGTCGAATTTCGTTGTTCCTTGACTATGAAGGTCAAGGAGGTTAGATGTTAGATATATAAGCTCCTTGAACACTATAGCGCTTTCTAGTAGAGAAATGAAGAACTTTGTGTTGGCGGAAACTCCCGAGATTAATTTTTCCATTATGAACTCGGCCTACTGAATTCAAATGGGTTCTTTAACATGCCAACAACGTATGACATGCGTATCGTATTTTTGCCGCCTTTCAAAAATCACTTACCACGGCCAGGAGCGAACCTGCAATCTTGGGGTTAGTAGACCGACACGATATCCACTCACCCACCGTGGCAAGCTAATAATAATAATAATAATAATAATAATAATAATAATAATAATAAATATTCCATTTAGTAACTACACGGTCGAACTCCCCCTGTGACATCATGCACGGTCTCAGAGTATGGCGGCCATCTTGCGCATTAGCCCCTGTGCCAGCTCTGACTGTCCCCTCCATAAGAATAACATAGGGCTGGTTGCGCGCGGCAGCCATCTTGCTCATTAGCCCCTGTGCCAGCATCGGCCTTTATATCCTACTGATGTCACTGCTGAGTGCTATGGGGTGTTGTTTCCAGCCAGGTAATCAGATATGGAACAATGCGTAAAAATTTTGATGTCATCTAACCTTGTAAAGAGTCCTGTTGAAATATATTGTGGTTACAATATGTTGTTTCCAGATGGTCGAACACCGCAAGAATGTTTTATAAATGGTAAAACCAACTAACCTCGAATAAAACCAGACGATCCTGCTTCTAGGTTAGCTCTGTAGAACTAGCTGTCCAAACGTGTGATTTATTTCATATCATAATTCAATTTGTCAAGTATATTAGAAGGTTGTATGAAATACTTGAAGATTGAAGGGCCAAAATATATGGATAAGTCTAGAATAAACTCAACTAATTATCTTCAAGAAACAGTGTGCACCAAAAAGCAATACGCAATTGTAATGTAATGTATTTATAAAATCACACGTGTCTCGGTGATTCATTTATGTCGTGGTGGCAGAGATAAGACATATCAGTTTGCGGATTTAGACAATACCGTGGATATAGCCGTAATACCACTAGTACTGTATCAGCCAAAATTCCTTAAGAGTTAATACATTTAAAATAACATTTGAAAATACGGGTGAAAATATTTACAATAGGCCTATGTACACTTATTTAGTTGCAGTATTGGTAATGCAGCTTGTCGGTATTTGTTAGTTGAAATCTGTATGATGTTTTGGTGAAATGCTAAAAGTGGTGGTAGATGTCCGGAATTTGTCTATTTGGAGTTATTATGTGGTTGTTTTGAGTGGTCAATTCTGTTTGTACTGTATTTGTAAAGGCTACTTATCTGGTTGGTGTCTTCCGTATTCACAGCAGCGAGCACTTCACTTCACTCGGGCACTGGTGATACGCGATATTTACACATTGTAAATATTTTCACCCGGTAGATATTATAGCCTAAGTGTAATGGATCTGATGATGATCGCTTGACGATCGAAACTGGTCATCCTAGTGTATTTATTAATTTCATGTAATTTTTTTCCGGAGTAATGTATAACCCAATTCTTTTGGGTAAATTTGTATTGATCGACTGAAAAGCACCAAACTTTTGTTTACTGAGGCAACACTGAAAAATGGCTTCAAAATCTATAAGTACATTATCTCTTGGGACCACCCTCAGAATGGTGAATTAAAGTTTATATCAATTAAAGTGAAAATAGTTCTGTTATATAAATTAATCTTAATTCATTTTTTTAAATATTTATTTTGAAAAACGTCGCCTCCGTAGCGTAGCGGTCAGCATGGTTAGCAGCCGCCCCGGAGGTCCTGGGTTCGATTCCCGGCTCTGCCACGAAATTTGAAAAGTGGTACGAGGACTGGAACGGGGTCTACTCAGTCTCGGGTGACCCAAATGAGTAGAGGGGGTTCGATTCCCCCTCAGCCATCCTCGAAGTGGTTTTCCGTGGTTTCCCACTTCATCTTCGGGAAAATGCCGGGATGGTACCTTCTTCAAGGCCACGGCCGCCTCCTTCCCTCTTCCTTGCCTATCCATCCTAACCATCCCTTACCTTCCCTCATGAGGCCCCTGTTTGCTTTGCAGGTGAGGCCGCCTGGGCGAGGTGCCAATCCCACCTCACCAGTTGTATCCCTTCCGATTAGATGTTCCCGCCCATAGAGGCGGTAGTGGTGAGTTCCCTCGCTGAGTCCGTGGGTTCCATCAACCTGGAGGAAAAAAACTATTTCGCTAAATAATAGGTGATTTTAAAAATACTATTGAATTCAGTAGATCACATGTCTCATGCTATATCCTCTCTACAAGTTTAGTGCATGAAGATTTGTAACTTACTGAGAATAGTGTACCTAAAGTTGAGCATGGAACAAAATTATTTTTTTGGCTTTTCGAAAAATATATATTGTAGGTGAACTAATTGCATTAGGCTTTTTAAAATGAGCTATCACAGTCAGCAATACTCTATAAGTATATAGAAAAAAATTCATCAAACTTTTATAAATAGCTGCCCATCTGTATTAGTTTGAATTTTGCCCAAATATCAGGGGCGTATATAAGGGGTGTGCTGAGGGGGCTCCAGGTCACCCCCCCGAAAAAAGCCATTACAAATTAAGAAAATGTTGCTTTGGTAAGAGCATAAAATAATTGTAAATTTGGTTGTACCCTACTTTTAACTTATTGGCTAAGTTATGAACAATATTAAGATTGAAATTAGACTAACTCGTGGTGTAGTGGCTAGCATTCTTGGCTGCTGCCCTGGAGGTCCGAATTCGATTCTCGGCTCTGCCAATAAATTTTAATTCTAGTCTGAGGGCTGGAACGGGGTACACTCAGCCTTGTGTGGCAAAACTGTGAATTCGACAGTACGGCACTTTTGAGAAATAAATTATCAACTTGGAAAAAAAAAAAAAAAAAAAAAAAAAAATGCCTAGTAAATTGACAAATATTTATATATTTGCTATTCATACTTCATAGGCCATAATAGACAATAATTGTAGGCTATATAAACTTTGAATCTTATCTAAAATAATTACAGAAAGTTATATTCTCTAACGGCCTAGCCGTGTTGAAACACCAGATCCCATGAGAACCCCGCAGTTAAGCAACATTGGGCGCAGTCGGAACTTGGATGGTATGCCGGCTCTAGGTACTGCGCGCTGTTGGCCAACATAAGGAGGAGCGGAAAGGCCCTGGCCACCCTACCGCACGTAAACTCCGGCTGGCGGCTCGGACCTGTCTTCGGGCAGAATACCAATTATTTTATATGCTCTAAGATATTGGTTGATATTTCTGAGTATTTTGCGGTGACAAGCCCCTGAGAAAACTCACAATTTTCCAGGATAGCCAGCCCCCTCCCCCCCCCCCCCGCCACCGAAAAAAAATTTGTATATACGCCTCTACCCAAAATAGCTGCAAAGTAATAGCGATAACCTACCTTCTGTCCTTAAGGAACTTGAGCTTTCGTACTTACATTTAAATCCCGTCAAGAAGCACACGTATCCTACCAACACAAAGAGCGAACACATGGTTACTTCCTAGCACTTGTACACATACTGAACGAAGCTGTGACGCGCAGTCTTTGCCAAGTTTATGACACCTGTTAACTTCACGTCCTAACGAAAACTATTGTCAATTACTCTTTAGTATTGTTTCAATGTCAGCGTCACAATGTGTGGGCGTAATAAGGAATGCGGTTTTTTTCACTTTCCTTCAGATTCATAAAGCAAACCAGTATCGTACTGTAGTTGTGAGAGAATTTAAAAGAAAAAAAAAGTAAATGGTCTATCGGGAATGGAGTTCACTGAAATTCTCGCCTATTCATTAGCGAACAATGTACTGGCATTAATGTGGAAACAATCGATTTCATACCAAGGTTATTAATGGCACAGCGAATTCTTTTGAAGGCAAATTTAACCATGACGCAATGCTTTTATCTGATTGGCCAATTAGCGAATGTTGATAGTTTCTTTCGTAACTCTAATTTGAAACATGTCCTTAACCTTTTCAACATTCTCATTGAGAATTCAAAGAGATTTCATGTGAACTTAATCATACTAAATTCATACACATGATAAATAATTGGTTCCCTTTTTTTTACCATTGTCAGTTTAATAGAATAGGTAAAGGGTAGGGGAAATTAATGAGCAAATAGATGTCACACAACCGTTTTAATAAGGTAGTTAGACCTCGAATGTTCATGCAGTAAAACATGAAAAACACGTGGAGTTCTGATTTCGACTAGAGCGTACGTTTTCTTCTTCTGAGAACTACGTTTCAATCGGAAGAAAGTAATGCCAGCTATGAGAAATCAATCTTCATTCAGCTGGCTGCGTCGCTCAGCGGTAACGTTCTCGCTTGGTGTTCCCATGGTTGCAGGATCGAACCCTGGCGCAGTCAGCTGGCATTTGAGGATGCGCAAATACGAGGGAGCCGTGTCAGTAGATTTATTGGCACGTTAAAGATCCCCTTTGGGACAAAATTCCGCCATCCCGGAGTAAAACCAACATTATTATTATTATTATTATTATTATTTCCGATTATTCCCCTTCCGGAGAACGTGAGAACTTGAGCCAATCACAGCTTCACTTCCCTTTCCTCTCTTCTTTTCTTCCCAAAACCTCTTCATTAGTTCTCTGTGCTTTTTCTTCCTTTACTCTGTCCATTTTTTCCTTGATGTGTCCTTCCTTGAAACTTGTACAATTTTCGTGTTTCTGATTTTATTTCTAAATTTTTCTCTGTCCTTAATGTCGTCTTCAGAGGTTTTAAGTAATGCCATGTCTTCATGCACTTCTTTTATCCAACAGGTCTTTAATTTACTTGCATTCGCGATATTGAAAATCTTCTTAGTGAGTCTGTTCTCATCCATCCTATATATGTGTCCATTGAACTGCAGACATCTCTTCCTAAATTTATCTATAATGGTGTCTGTATTTTCATAAAGTTCCTTTGTTGGTCTCCTGACCCAAATTCCATTCCCAAAAACAGCGCCATGGATTTTCCTAAGAATATTGCGTTCCTGTTTCTCAATATCATGAATTCTTGTCATTCCTCTAATGACTGTGGTTTCTGCCGCGTACAAGGCTTCAGGCAAAACAACTGCGTTGTAATGGCGAAGTTTTGCATTACGAGATGGTGCTCCTTTGTTGTAATGATTCCATGTCAGCTCGTACGCCTTCGGCAATTTTACTATTCTATCTGCATTAGAAATTGTGTTCAATCATGTGGGTTATTAATATTATTATTAATCTTCATTTACAGTTTTGTTTTATTTTGGCGAATAGCTAAAACAGACAAATTCACGTACGGGAACACAGTCTTAGAGATGAGATGAGATGAGATGAATAACACTACAGACCATTGGAGCAACATTCACCATGCATATTAAGGAAAGAACAGATGCCTCAACAAAAGTTATGTATGAGATACCAAAACTCCACCAGCTATCAATCAACACCGCAATGGTCCTTTTCAAACAGAAAGTGGCCCAGTAGCAACAAGCGGCATCCAACTAATATGGAAAAAGCTTTGCATACCCCACAAGAGGAAACTCGAAAATCTAAAAGCCAGATACCTGAAACGCATCCTCCGGATCTCCAAATTCACCGAGAACAGACTAGCATACATAATAGACAACGAATCACTCTTCCTGGATGACATCAAATCCACCTTCAACCTACAGGACACACCTGCCTCCACCTTCGTCCTCGAAGAGAGAAGTAGAAAAGCACAGTATATTTCAGGGGATATCCAATCTACGGAAACACTACAGACACATTGACAAGTCCAAAATTCGATCTCTTACATGTCTACACAAGATTCGCCGTCCACAGCTTTCACTGGAAGATCTGCATGACTGACGGCCACCACACACCGGATGACAACTGCAAATGCCAACTGTGTGGAATGAAATGTTCGCAGTACCACCAGGGGAACTGCTCTAAAAGGACTATTACACTCGCCAATTACACCAAAGACCTGTAAATTCATATCAACACGCCTTATGTGCACATTGTGCTTTGTATTGTTCCCTTGCGTCATTATATGGAACATGTGTTCGTATCCCAGCTAGTTCACGGTCTTTCGAGGCATCCCACTATACGATCACATGGTCAGGTAACTACTCTACTTGAAAGAAACAACAAATTCCTAAATATAGAATTTAATGATATTAAATCATGGCAAACATAAGAAAAAACACAAAAACTACTGTTACATTTACACTCCCACAACATAGATCAAAATATCTGGAGTGCGCAGATGACAATTCAAAACAATAAGACAAACCCTAGCATGTTTCATCTGCACTCCGCAGCTGTATTACAATAATACAGGGATTATATCCACTTAACTGCACTGGTCTCTCCAGGCATGCTGCAACATTTCTTGTGAGTCCCTTTTCTTACGGTTGGCGCTCTTCCGCACCAAATATATCCTATACTTCCTAACACTTATACCCTTTTGACATTGACGAATGTTCATTGTGTCCTTCACATCACTTAATAATCTTAATTTAACATAACACAAAACAACAATAAAAACACAAATTATAACTGAATTATCATTATATGTAATCATTACAGATCCAAATATTTGTCCGTTCAGAATCGGAACCTTTTAACTTCAGCGATATTCATCTCATTACATTTGTTTCTGTTTAATATTATGTTGTCTTTGTGCACCATCGTTTCTTTTCCCATAGATTTCAAACGCTGTAATGAGTAACCTTCCCCTCCAGAATATACATAATTACTGATTTTTAGCTTCACCATACAACAATCTTTAGGTCTGGTAATGTCGTTACATTCGTTACAAGTGTGCCATATCGTGCAATAACGCTACCCGTCTGAGTAAATTATCATTAACTGGGTAATTACTCTTTACAATTGCATCTGATTATTTGGTGCAGTTACGATGTCATCAGACATCAACTTGGCCAAATATTATCCGATTTCTATGATCCAACATCCTATCCCCATGGATATGATGCATATAATTCATTTAAGATAATAATATCAAGCACTTTTCAATTATTTCCAGAGATGACGAGATTTTTCCAGTGTTCCAGTACAAACATAAAAAGAAAAAGGGACACGGTCAATTAGCTCCCTCGCTGTGTACACAATAGGGTCGCTAAGGTCCGCCCCCCCAACATGGCTACTGCGGTCTACACCCTAGTCCTGGCCTCCCTGACCGATATTCAACTTGTCAACAAACTTGCCGTAAGCTTTCACTCTCCGCGCAGCTCTTTCAGGGGGTAATGATTGGATGTGTCATTATGAACGGAGTCGATCTAAGTATTTAACACCTACACTTAGGGTATTTAATTGGCTCAATTCGGCTCTAGATTAATATTCCTAGCAAGGGATGGATTTCCAGTAGTATCGCCGTTTTAAGATGCAATCAGTGCTCTAAACGCATACCAATCGAGTTTCAAACTGTTATCTCGCTGTACGGGTACGAATATATTAAGGAAATCACCATGTTTCCTACTCGAAGAAATTGTCTTACCTCCACAGGTAGATCAATTATTACAATGGCTTACACAGGGGTCACAGTTAACCCTGGTAGCGAAGACTATGCTAACAGTGGGTTACAGATGCTATCTGGCCCAACTCTGTTGCCATAATATGTATGCTCTCAGGCTATACAATCACGTCGTTGATTCGAAGATTGACCTACTAGATTCATCAACGCGCGAACTATCCGGATAGTCCCTGCACTTATTTACGCAAATCTCTGGATTCTACGTTAGACATGCACGCTTATTGCGGCTAAAATAACATTCCTGTTGGATGACGCAATTCATAATGCACTCATATCCGCCCTTAATTCAATTATTATAGCAAGGCTTTACATTAGCTCTAAATAAAGAATGTATCATTTTACTGGCAATTATATGATCTGCCTTAATGGCTCCCAAACACAATAACGTAGCAATTAACATTATTAAATATCTCAATTACACTGAAAAATCTCTTTATCTCGCTGATATATCTCTCTCTCTCATTCCTCACAATAACACTGTATTCATTTAACGGACATGACACACTTGCACGTTCCTAAGGCATCAATATGCCAAATTTTTCATTTATTATTGACATTGACCTCCGATTATTATTATTGTAATCAATTAACATTACATTTACTTTTATCAACATCTTACGCATTAAGTGACGTAAGTTTATCATTCTCAAAGCAATACATCCACTAAGATACGAGGAATGTGAACTCGTATACAAAATACTGCAAATTCTTAGTATTTGATGGAATGACCTGTTGTATGGCGAGCCCTAGAATCATGGTAACATTATTTGGATGGTACTCACTTTTTCATTCTAACTGGATTTGTCCGATAGTACAACACTTCGCCCCACATTCTGATGTCTTCTTACCCATCATAACACTTTTCACAAAGAACATCGAATATGGTTTGAACGTGTTGACCACATCTTGCAATACATGCATTTTACACTTTAAAATATAATACATTTCTTGATCACACAATTTTAAACACTTTAGGTTATCACTTTTTATCACTAGCTTTACATTTGATTTGTACACACGAAGCCTTATTGGACTTTCCACTACTACGTGATTTCAGATGTGTGATGCGGCAAAATTAAGACCTCCGCCTGTCTCCTCTGAAAGGCTATCATGAGTAGCTGCGTTCATCTCCCAACTCCTACTGTCCCTATCTTCTAGCTTCTAGTGTGCTGCTCACGTATTTATCACAAATACTTGTGATACTTTCCTGGTCCCCTTGATCTGTAGTATCCGTTACTATATTATCTGACACTTTAAAAATCATAACTATCCCTGTAGATAAGTTCATTGTTCATCATAATCATAATGCAACTTTCCCTACGCTGTACTGAATAATACTCGCGTATACTGCCTGATTATATGTCTGCTGTAGACTGTTCCTAATATTTATGCAGAAATACTTTAAATGGACTGCATAATGCATCTTTTATTGTTCATCACAAAGACTCTGATTATAATGTGTTTGCGCACTGCGCGCACTTATTTCCTGTCGATGGACAGCACGTCGTCCCACGAGTTGAGTCAAAGAATAACTGACTCTCCCCAGCTCCATCCTCCATATAAGGGATTCTGACAAAACATAGTTCTCGTTCATCTCGAGAGCGGCTCTTTTCTGATCTATCACGTTTTCCGACAAGGTAACGCGTGATTCTTGATCGTCTTTCCATGGAGGTTTCAGATCCACTTGCATGCCGGTGATTCCTTCGCTCAATTAATTAATATTAATTGCTTTCCTGCATGGCTTGGTAACGCTGTCCCCGGTGAATCCCCTCCTACCAAGAGACTAACCAATGCCCCTCCGCGGTTTGCCTGTGAATTATCCTATAATCTCATACAGGCTTTAATTTAGGTGTCATGACATACCTAAATTACCTTTCTCTGAATATAAGCATCTGGGTGTGTCTCATCCCGTTAGAATGCTTCATTTGCTAGTAATTAATTAATTTCTCTCGATGACCATCCCCTCTCTGCTTCTCTGCCTTGTCCGACGGGGGTTTCCTTGGTCATTATTCACAGTCTTCCCACCACAGTGGCGCCAAGAAATAGTCCACTGTAGACTCTCTGCGCCTCCTACTTTCAACTCCACTTTATCACTTGCCAAGTGGGCTCGGTTTTCTGTAGCTTTGCTCGAATGTTAGTATACTGGCTTGCATTTCTTACAATATTCCAACTTATTATTGCTTAAAATTCCCGTCTCAGATGTGGAATTAAGCTTCTATTATCACATCCCATTTTTATATCATTGCTCCTTGGGTTCACTGTGGTTGTTCCCCCTCAGAGATCAATGGTTCGGTTCTTGGGAAAATCATGGACCTGATTGTTCCTCTTCACAGACCCAGGTTTGATGCCAGTCAGCCCACGTACCAGCGGGTACAGTATATAATAAATAAATTTAAACTTTTGCGCAGCATCACTTATTCTACTGTTTGCACGAAGTATTAGGACAGAGTTGTGGTGACTAAAGTACTGGTATGAAATTTCTGTTGAGAAAGACTTGCTGTTGTTAATTCATTTAGCCACATGTTTGATAACCTGTGTTACTGCGAAGTCTGTAGTAGATGATGATAATGATGACACTGGTCAATAGTATTTTTTTTTTGTTAGAAAGAAGGTAATTGGTGTTCTTAGCTAAGTCGTGGGTGCTGAATTTGTAAATGAAATCCGTTTTCGTCTATCGGGGTTAGTTTTCGTAATATGATACCCTCTATCTTTAAACACCTTGAAAATGCTGCAGTTTTGGTTTCGTTGGTATTGCCACGGTGGGTGAGTGGTTATCGTGTCTGACTACCAACCAAAGCTTGAAGGTTCGCTCCTGGCCGTGGTAAGTGATTATTGAAAGACGACAAAAATCTCGGCATGCATGTCATACGTTGTTGGCAAGTTAAAGAACCCATTTGAATTCAGTAGGCCGTGTTCATAATGTCAAAAATTAATCTCGGGGTTTTCTGCCAACACAAAGTTCCTCCTTTCTCTACTAGAAAGCGCCATAGTCCAAGGAACGACAGAAAAAAAAATCGAAATGCAAGCTGCCCTCTGGGTTTCACCCCGCACCCGAGGCCATACGATATTATTATTATTAATTTGCTTTCAGTTTTCTTTTGCGGATGTGATTGTTGGAAGATAATTGAAATATATATACAAGGACGTCCATTCAGTTCCGAAATCCACCGCCAGGGTACGAATGAGGAGGATGACATTGCAGCACGTTGGTGATCGTTACATTGTTTAATATTTATTTGCTTTTCTCTACTCTAATGTAGGTCATTTATTTGATTGATTTGTGTAATAACACATATTTTGTAGTTCTCCTTTTACCACATTCATGTACTATAAAGACTGACGCAAGCATTTACCGTTAAAAATCCCTCAGTATGCATTCATTCGGAGGGGAAGTAAAGCCGGCGAGCCCATGTCATAGATTTATGGCATGTAAAAGAACCTTCCACTAACTAAACTTGTGTGAAGCAAAATATTTGTAAGTTAGGTTTGATTAATGCTCTTAAGTTCCAACGTTCATCACCAGGCGCTGGTTACGATGGCATCTAGTAGTAGCCAAGTTCACAGCTATCTTTCGTGGACGGTAGCATTTGGTAGCGAAGGTAGGAACTAGTTGAAATTATTGTCTGCAGTCCTTACTTGAATTGAAAACAGATAACACACACTAATACAGTCATCACAATTAACACCGGTTATCAGACAGATTCTACACACATCGAAAGTACTTGGGGCTACATGACCATGTTGTCGCAGCCCCTAAACTAAGGAACCAACCAAGCATTTACAAAATCCATTATAACATGGAAACTGAGGCCGAAATATAAATTCTGAGATTAGATCTGGATCACGGACAAATCAGCTTGTTTTGTTTTTGTAACAAAAAGAAAGAAATAATAAAACAAGAAGTTCTGTGACGAACTAAAGAGCCTACTTTTCTTAAAATTTAAGATTCATGCCAATGATTAATCTAAATGGATCTATCTAGAATAATGACGAAATTAAGCTGGTAATATCGAAATTTCGAATTAGTTCGAAACTAATTAGAGAACTACAGTTGGCAGCCCTGGTGACTGAATATATTCTTAGTTCCATCTCTTAAGGTACAGAATACAAAATTTGGTTGAAGTCCAATGGATACCATGGACGTTACAAGCAGTTAAACATTGTATCTAACAGCGCGCGTAAAATCATGTTAGCAACAATGACATACATGTATTGGTCATATATAATCTGAAATAATATGATCTATTGTTGTTTCAATTTTGAATGAAATCCATTAGTTAGGATAGAAGTTACGTGCAATTTTAAAATGGACCTACCAGCAGGCTTAGAATCATGTTGGCAGCACTGACGTATATTAGTTACTCCAAATTAATCTAGAATGCCAGGTACTATACGTGTGCAAAGTTTAGAGCTATTGTCTTGCATACTTTCTGATATATTGATATTAGGGTAACAAAAATAGAGACAGTATTTATTAACAGTTGGCAGCCTTGGTTACTCTTAAGAATCGACATAGTCATATATGTTATGGTACACATAGCACACACGAAATTTGGTTGAAATCCAAATGATAGTATTGAAGTTACATGTATTTAAATTTGGACCTCTCAGCAGGCTTAGAAACATGTTGGTCGCACTGACGTATATAAGTTACTCCAAATTAATATAGATTGTCAGGTACTATACGTGTGCATAGTTTAAAGCTGTCGGCTTGCATACTTTCTGATATATGGGTATTTGGATAAAAAATATGAGAGCATTTATTAACAGTTAGCAGCCCTGGTGGCTCTTAAGAATACGCTCAGTCATATCTGTTTATGTACACATAGCACATACGAAATTTGATTAATATCCAATTGATAGTGTAGAAGTTATATGCATTTAAAATTTGGACCTATCAGCAGGCTTATAATCATTTTGGCAACACTGTCATGTATGGCCTCCTAGGAATTAGACTGCAATATTATTATCTATACGTGTACCAATTTTGAAATAGCTCCCATTCATACCTTCCAAGATATCCAACATGGAGCTCAAATTTCAATTGCGATTTTTCAGCAGTTGGTAGCACTGACATCATTTTCAAATATGGCCGTGAGATATTCAGGTACAGATTTTTACTCCTACCAAATGTTGTTTCGATTGCTGAAGTCGTTTAGGAGTTGATATGGGGGGACACACACACACAGCCAGCTAGACAGACAGATAGACAGACAGACAGACAGACAGACAGACAGACAGACAGAAGGACAGACAGACAGACAGACAGACAGACAGACAGACAGACAGACAGACAGACAGACCGACGGACAGACAGACACACATTTGCCCGATCTCATAAGTCTACTTTTTCCTCATTTTTGCAAAATGTGAAAAGTAGGCTAAAAAAATGGATTTATTGTAGACCAGTGTAATTGCTGTTTTAAGAGACCTAACAGCTAGGTTATTGGAGCCGGAGGTCCAATGTCATAGATTTATGTCATGTTAAAGAACCTTCCACTAATTACACCTGTGTGAAGCTAAATTGGATAGGTTAAGAAAGTAAACAACGCTCTTAAGTTTCTACTTTCGTTTCCAAGAGCCGACTGTGGTGGCGTCTAGTAGCTAAGTTCTGAACTAGGCCTAGTAGTCGTTGACGGTGGCGTTTGGCGGCAAAAGTAGGAACTATTTGAAAAATTCTAAGTTGCAGTCTGTACTTAAATTTAAAAAAACCAGATACACACACTAATACAGTCATCACAATTAACACCGGTTATCAGACAGATTCTACACTCACCCAAAGTACACGGGGCAACATGACCGCGTTGTCGCAGCCCCTAAACTTAAGAACCAACCAACCTAGGCTATTGGCCCCTAATGATATGAATGAGAATGGAAATGAAATTGAAAATTACTTAATGCAACTGCTAGCTAGATTTATTATTATTAATCGTAATGGTACACACTTACGTCATATTACAGCTTAATGAGGCATTGAAAACATTATTATTTTATGTTGACCGACTGAAAGTTATAATATCAATTGTTAATATGGCAACACTGTAAAATGGCTTCAAAGCTTTCTTTGTCTGCTACGATTTAATACAGTACTGTACAAGCAAAACTTACAATGAACATAAAGACAGGGATTTGTTGGTTGACAGCTCTTAAATGCGAGCACTGGGAAAAGAAACTTGTGCAACAGGAAACAGGCAAATGATCATACACTTGACGAGTAAGTTGGAGGGGAGTCCTTTTTGCACATTCCTTGTTAGTTACAGAATGAACTGTTACAGTAGATAAGGTAGAAATTCACAGTGTGCCTGAACATGTTTCTTAACACCGCGTTCCGGAACTTGGAAATTTTCCCTTTAAATGCAAATTTTGATTTCCGTTGTCCGCGTAACACAGTTGTCGTTTTTTTCCTTCGATATTTTACGCCCTCATTGGAGCACTTTAATCAATACAAATACAATTAAATCTAACAATGGCATTTGGAGATTAGCGATTCAGCTTTAGCTTCTTCTGCACTCGAAATTTCTTCATTCTATCTGACCTGTCTGCCCTTTGTTCATCTGTGATAGTGTAGATTTTCCGTTCAAATGTTTTTAATGTCAATCGAAAGTATTCATTCCTTAAAATATTCTTCTCATCTCTTCTTCTTCTTCTTCTTCTTCGTCGTTTGGGCCTACTGAAGACCACGGGGCTCGTATCTCCTCGTCGCTTTGTCTTTTCTCTTCTTCCAGTACTCTTTCATCATCTGACTATGAGCCAGCTTTCTTTCCTCCGTCCATGGTGGTCTGCTGACACCAGTGTTCTTCCTAGCTGTCAGTGATACAGGAAAAACTCCCTGTCGGATGGCTTGCCGGAATTGTTGGCGGTCCTGTATGGAATTAAGTGGGATCCCTAGGTGGTCTAAATCCGTCCTGATCGTAGAGATCCACTTGGACCTAGAGGCCTTCCCTCTTCCTGCCACTGTGAAGATCTTACTGGTGAGCCGGCAAGGGATCATGCGGGTCAAGTGTCCATAGAAGGCCAAGCGCATCTTTATTATACAAGTAACAATGTCTTCTTGATGGCTGTAAAGCTCATCATTGTGCCGAATTCTGTAGGTGCCTCCCTCTTCCCGTATAGGTCCTAGTATCCTCCGCAGGATCTTCCTCTCCTTGAGTTCAAGTTTCCTGAGTGGGCCTTTCCTGGCCATCACGAGGCATTATGAGGCGTACAGAACAGATGGTTTTACTACTGAATTGTAGTGTCTGAGTTTTAGGTTTTTGGAGAGGAACTTCGATGCGTAGATGCTGTGACAGGAGTGGTAGGCCCTCTCGAACTTGGTGCACCTGGTATCTATGGCCAGATTCTCACTCTGGTTTGCCGAGATCCACTCTCCTAGGTACTTGACCGCAGGGACTTTTCGGATGAAGACTCCCTCAAGTGGAATTGTGGACGGGGACTTCCTTGATGTTAGTCATGAATTTAGTCTTCCCAATGTTGATCTCAAGGCCAGCCCGAACCACTACATCGTGAAGACTCTGTAGGTGGTGAGTAGCTTCCTCTATAGTTGTTACGAACAGAAACGTCACTTCGTACTTATTCGGGAAAATGAAAAGATATTTATTCACAAGAAAAATGCACACACATTACAAATAACACTCAAAAGACTCCATCTTGAATGCACTGTTCCTTGTCCTTCTTTTCTCACAAAAAAAAAAAAAAAAAAAAAACTGTTGCCAACTGTCTGTCACATCCTCCCACCGTTGAGGAAAGACATCTTCAACAAGACATCCTCAACTACTCCACATATCTTGCAGGAACATTGACAGTTCTACCCGAACGTGTAGTCTTTGGGGGTTGAACACCAGTTCCAGTCGGCTCTCCTAAAGCAGTAGCCGTTTTCTTATTCAAGCCAGTCCTTAAAGGTGTGCTGTCTTCATCAGGTACTTCTAGTGGGTAGAGTCGCTGTATCGGTCTCAAGAGTTCTCCTTTAGATGTAACAACCCTTGCAAGTCTTGTATTACCATCCGTTCCAGGGAACAAGTCCACAAGTTTCCAAGGGGCCAATCTATCCTCTTAGTGCCATCTGATCCAACTAGGACAATGTCACCTCTCTTGAACAAAAGAGTTGGTTTACAAATCGGTTTACCGAGTGCCAAAAGTCCCAGATATTCCTGCTGGAATCTTTTTTTCAATGCCATTCTTAGGTTCAGAAGATGACGATTTCTTTGATTCAGGGTTATAGCATCCAATGCATCACATTCTGGAACTCCAGTTGTCTTAATTTCTTGTAGAAAGCAGGCAGGGGTGAGTGGACTTATATCTTCACATCCATCGGTCAGATATGTTAGCGGTCTTGCATTTATGGTGGCTTCTATACTGCAGAGAAGGGTAAGCATTTCTTGGTAAGTTAGACAGGCTTTACCCAAAACTCGTTTCAGAAGCTGTTTAATTAGACGTATTAACCTTTCCCAGAAGCCTCCCCACCAAGGAGCACTAGGGGGATTAAATCTCCAAGTAATACGTTCAACCGAATGGTGTTTGGAAATATTCTCCCAGTCAACACTTTGAAACGCGTTATCTGTACCCGTGAAATTTGTACCATTGTCTGAGTAAATCACAGAGGGGCGTCCTCTTCTTGCTACAAACCGCCGGAACGCTTGCACAAACGCCTCTGTGGAGAGAGAAGTAACCATTTCGAGATGAACAGCGCGATACACCGCACATGTGAAAACTACAATCCAAGCTTTACTTTCATCCCTCAGGAACACCGGACCTGCCAAGTCCACTCCTATCACTTCAAATACACAGGCTTCCCGTATGCGGTCCAGGGGCAGAGGGGCCTGAGCGATTTCGGTATGTTGTCCATCATGCCTCCGGCACTTGACACATTTTCTTATAATTTTTCTTACTGTCCTCCTTCCACCGATGATCCAGAAGCGTTGTCTCAGATGATTAAGAAGAAGTTGTACTCCAATGTGATTTTCTTTCACGTGCTCATCCATAATCAAGCGAGAGGTGATGACATGGTTCGCCGGGAGAATCATTGGGAACCTGAATTGCTTCAAATCTTCTCGCAGTAGTAGTCTCGTTTTAACCCTGAGAACACCATCTTCCAGGAATGGATGTAGTGAAGATAGACGTTTATCAACTAATCCGTGGAAGCTTTCTCGTTGAATTATAGAAATGAGTCTAATTTCAGCCCTTTCTAACTCTTCAACTTGCAGATTTTCTTGCGAGATCCTCTCACGTCTAAGACAATTCTTACAGAAACGAAGAATCCATGCGATTAGATGAACTATTCTGTGATAGCTGGAAAAATACCTGGCATACCAGAGGGGACCTTCATTGGTTACAGTCATAGAATTAACAGGGTTTTTCTTCATTTCCTTTGCGATACTCTCTTCGTCATACACCACTTTTGTTTGAGGCCAACAATATGGAGATTCGTACAACCAGGCAGGTCCCTCCCACCATCGAGACGCTACTAATTGCGAAGCAGAACAGCCACGTGACGGTAAATCAGCTGAATTCAATAAACCTGGAACATGTCGCCAGCAGTTTAAATTGGTCAAATTCCTGATCTCATTCACACGATTGCGGACAAACACCGACCAGTTCTCAGTCCTGCAGATCCATGCTAGAACTGTGGACGAGTCAGACCAGAGAAAAAACTCATGAACTTCCAGTGAAATAGATTCCAACACACATTTAAGCAACCGTGCACCAATTGTAGCAGCCAGCAATTCCAATCTGGGGATTGTCACTTCCTTGAGGGGGGCCACACGAGATCTTGCATCACATAAATGTACACTCACTTGATTGTTGGAATCGCATCTTATGAAGACTACTGCTGCGTATGCAAGTTGGCTGGCATCACAGAAGACATGAATTTGCACATGGTCACTTCTTCCAAACCATCGAGGAATCTTGATTTCTACCAGGTGAGGTAGATCCTTTACCCAGGCCAGAAACTCGTCTCTGGACTTCTCATCAACTGCACTATCCCATCTTATATGAGTCTTCCAGGTCCTTTGAATCAACAGTTTAACACAAAGGGTGACAGGACATGTCACACCAACTGGATCAAAAATTCGATGTGCGAGTGACAGAATTGTCCTTTTCGTCACTTCTCCCACCTGAAGGCTATTCAACCAATGCAAATTTAAAGTAAGTGTATCCTCCTGTCGATCCCATAACAGTCCCAATACAGATGAAAGGGTAGCAGACTGGTCATCATCCTGAGAGAACTGCCATCCCCTCAAATTAAAACTGCCTTCTGATAATGCCCTACTAGCTTGATTGATAAACTCGCCCACCTCCGATTCCCTGTCAAGGCTAGTGACAACGTTGTCCACGTAGAAGCTCTGTAGAAGTCTCTCGATGAATAGGGGATTGAATTGCGGGTTTTCCAAGTACTTCTTCAGGTGATACTCCAAGACAGCCACCAGGAGAAACGGACTACAAGTTAAGCCGAAAACCAGCCTGGCATGCTTGAAGATCTTGTAATTATTCCCAACGTCCTGCCACATTAGGAAGCAGATATAGTTTTGATCTTCTTTCCGTATGCTTATCTGAAGGAAGGCCTTCTCAATGTCTGCAATAATTCCTACTTTCCTCTCTCGGAATCTAAGAAGAATAGCAGGGATTAGCTCAATCAGGTTGGGGCCATCATACAAACAATCGTTCAAAGCAGAGGTTCCCGCTTCCTTCGCTGAGGCGTCAAATACAGGACGAACAGGTGTCGTTGAACTACCTTCCTTCACAACAGCTCGATGCGGTAGATAGTGTCTGAAGTTTTCATCCTCCTGAACCGGTTCAATAACACCACTCCTTTCCCACTCGGTGAAAATATTTTCATACGTCTCGCCTAGTCCAAAATTTTCCACTTTCTTCCTTGTGTTGACTAACCTCTTCTCAGCCATGACCCTGTTAGATACAAGAAATGATTTGTTTTCTTTCCAGGGTAAATGGACTTCATACCTAAATTCTCCATTAATAGACACGGTTTTCTGAAAGTGCTCCATTGTTGCAAAGTTTTCTTCAGTTTTAGTTTTCTTTACGGCAGGATCGCTGATACCTAGCACGTCCAGTTCCCACAGATTTTCAACTGAAGCATCTCTGATAAAGAGAGAAGTGACGAGGTTGGTCATGCTTGATTGATCTCCGGAAACTACTTTACCCATCACAGTCCACCCCAGCAGAGTCTCAATACATACAAGACCATTGCTTAGTGTACACGTTTGTCCAGTCATTAACTTTCCAGCGACATCAGCGCCTATTAATAGTTCAATGGGACCTTCAGTATCATAATTCTGTATCCCTTTTGCTCTTAGTTCTTGCAACCATGGGCCCTTTAACATAGTATTGTACCCTGTAATTACTTGTTGCATTAAGACTTCAAAATTGCAGGCATAAGGCTTTCCTAAACTCTCTATGTAGATCTTATAGCACATATGCTGGCTCTCTTCGGTGACTACCCCACCAAATAGTGAATGGCGTAGCATTTCTGTGCGATGACTACTGTAACCTAACTTCTGTGCCACTGATTCAAGCATATAAGATCTCTGACTGCCAGTATCCAGTAGAGCCCTTACCTCCATTGCAGAGGATTCTCCAATGACCTTCACCTTTAATGTTTGCAAAATAACACCTTGCACACCACTACGTTCTTCATTTGAAATCAAAGAATGAGACTGAAGTTTCTCATTGGTAGCTTCAGAGGAATGTGTTGGGCCTAGACATATTAGGCTGTTATGTTTTTTGCTACAGGAATCACATTTTAACTGACTTCTACACATCTTTAAAACATGTCCTTTCTTCAGACAGAGAAAGCATGCTCTCTTATTCTTCACAATTGAGACTCTCTCCTTTAAAGCCATCTGCTTTGCCACGGAGCAGTTTGAACTAGCATGGGACCTATCACAAAATATACAGTTTAGTTTAAGATTACAATCCACAAGTGCAGCTGCGGTAGGTGGCGATTCACTGTAAATGTCAATTTTCTTCGTACCTTTTGACTTGTCAGGATTCACATTGATGTTACCTTTACTTGGGATGGCCAGTTTGATCCTTTCCTCACTCTCTACTTCATTTTCCAGGAATTTCATCAAACCTTTAAGACGTTCACTAGGTTCACATTCCTTCCCACCGCCACTCCTCTGCCAGGCACGTAACACATCTATAGACAAGCATGATTCAATCATAGGAAATAACATTGCTGCATATTTCTCGGAAGTTACACCTAGGCTCTCCAAAGCACCAAGTTGAGTTTCGAGTCTGTCATATAATGATGAGATGTCAAGACTACTACAAGAATTCATCATTGTCAATAGTTCTCTAGTGTAGACTTCCACCAACAAAGAATCTTTGCCAAAACTTGATTTAAGTTTCTGTATTGCTTTAGGGTAATTTCCACTTGTGGCTGGAAAACTATCAACGATGTCGCGAGCTTTGGAGTTTGGCAATGTTGCTTGGATAAGATATTCGTATTTATCGTCATTATCTAACCCTTCATCTTCATCAATCTTTTGAAATTGATTCCAGAAACCTAACCAATCTCGTAGATTTCCACCAAATTTTCGGAATTCGATCTTTGGAAGGCGATATTTACTTTTTAGGTTATGAGTGTTACTGGTGCTTACTGTTGACTGGACTTCGTCTTCACGTTTTCTCTCCATTGCAAGAGCATCGGAAACAGCCGCTGCTAACATATGAAACTTGCGTTTATAGTCATCTACTCCGTCTACTTCTGTGATCAGGTCTTCTTCTGACACCGCATCTTCCATGAGGTGTTGGAAGATCTCCTGGTCCAGATTACTTATGAGGTTAGCCTTCTCTTCCACTAAGGCGTAATCTCCTCGGATAGCGACTATGTCCTTTATATCTTTCTCCAACAAAACTTGAAGTGAAGCTACAATTTTCGTGAACGATGCACGGTATACACCACGTTTTCTCATCAAACTTCGAATATCGCTCATTTTCCTTTCTATGTCCTGTCACGGTCGCCAGATGTTACGAACAGAAACGTCACTTCGTACTTATTCGGGAAAATGAAAAGATATTTATTCACAAGAAAAATGCACACACATTACAAATAACACTCAAAAGACTCCATCTTGGATGCACTGTTCCTTGTCCTTCTTTTCTCACAAAAAAACAAAAATAACTGTTGCCAACTGTCTGTCACAATAGTGTTGGTCAGTATGGCGAGGTCGTTGGCAAAGGCCAGGCATGACACATGAAGGTTATCTTTCTTGTATCCAAGCTGCAGACCAGTCCTTGGTGTTAGTCGCACCATCCATTCCCTTATGATCTTCTCCAGGATGCAATTGAAGAGGATGCAGGAGAGTCCACCACCCTGTCTAACTCCCGTCTTGATGGGGAAGCTTTCGGATAGTTCACCTCTGAACTTGACTTTAGATGTTGTGTTTGTCAAGGTGGCCTGGACTAGTTTAAGGTTTTTTTCATCAAGGCCAAATTCTCGCAAGGTGGAGAAAAGACTCTCTCTGTGCACCGAGTCGTATGCCTTCTGAAAATCCACTAAGACAACTACCAAGGGTTGTCCCCCACGACTCTTATAACTGAGGATGGTCTTGAGATTTTGTATCTGCTCTGGACAAGATCGATTGTTTCGAAAGCCGGCCTGGTATTCCCCTAATTGAGAGTCTAGTTGGTTAGTGACTCTGGATAACAGAGCTTTCGAAAGAACCTTGTAGGTAACCTACAATAAGGAGATACCTCGGTAATTGTTGAGGTCAGTCTTGCTTCCCTTCTTGTGTAACGGGAGAATTACTGCTGATGTCCACCCTTCCGGTAGGGTCTCTGTTGTCCATATGTCTTGTATGATATCTTGGATGCTCTGCAAGGACTGTTCATCTGCGCATTTCCACATCTCTGCTACTATTCCATCTTCACCTGAGGCTTTATTATTTTTCAGGTTATTGATTATACTCTCTATTTCCTCTCTGTCAGGCGGTTGAGAATCAGGATTCCTGATAGATGGTTCATGGAAGATTAGTCTTGCACTAGGTTCTTCTGTGTTGAGGAGCTTCTGGAAATAATCTGCAAGAACGGTGGTACAATCCTTGTTATTTAGTTGGATCTTGCCGTCTGGTCCACGAAGAAGTAAGGTAGGGGAAGTGTACTGGGTCGTCTGTTTCTTAAGACCCTTGTACAGGTCTCTGGATTTGTGTCTCTTGAAGTCCTCTTCTGCCTGTTTTAGCTGGGTGCATAGGTAATTCCTTTTAGCTCCACGTACAGTGTTCGCTGTTGCCATTCTTTGCGTGATGAAAGCCTCAAGGTTGAAATCATTCTTGTACTGGTTCCACCTGATCCAGGCTCGACGTCTTTCTTCTATGGCCTTATCGCAATCTGTAGTCCACCAAGAGTGTTTTCCTTTATTGGACGTAGCGGGAATAGTTTCGTGAGCGGCATCCAGTAATGCTTTCTGGAGGGCTGTCCAACCTTCTTTCTGTGTATTCATCCGAAGGGTTTGTTGGAAGTTACAGTTTTCATCACGTAGGCATTGAGTATTGAATCGAGGTATTCTAGAGCTCCATGGTGGTTTTGCTACCTTTCTCAAGGGTTGAAAATTAGCTTTGACTAGTGAAAGGTAATTGTCAGAATCTATATTGGCTCCTCTCAGTACTTTGACGTTCTGTATCTCCCTGTGATATAGTCTGTCTATAGCCACATGATCAAGCTGAAATTCACCTAGAAAAGGATTTGGGCTTCTCCAAGTCTTGGCTTTCCTAGGTAGATGCTTGAAGGCTGTTGATTTTAGGACCAAGTGGTACTTGTCACAGAGTTCTATGAGGCGCTCACCGTTTCTATTTGTTCTCTTGTGGGCTGGGTAGAGACCTACTATCCTTCGGTATTTCTGTTCCCTGCCGACTTGGGCATTGAAGTCCCCCATGAGTATAGTTGAGTGGTTATGTGGAATCTTGTCTAGTATTTCTTCTAGGGAGTCCCAGAAGTGTTCCACTAACTCGAGGTCTTTCCGGTTGGTGTCATTTGTGGGTGCGTGGAAGTTCACTATGGTATAGGCTTTGTTACGAGATCGGAATGATAGTGAGGAGGTCCTTCCGTTAGGTGAAGAAAAATCCAAAATGTGGTCAACCATACTGTGATGTACGGCAAAACCTGTGCCCAGGTGAGGGACTGTCCTCATCACTCTTTCACCCGGTGTCCCCTTGTAGATCCTATACGCACCTGACTCAAATGCATCCTCGTCCATAAACCGAGTCTCTTGGAGCGTTGCTATCTTTATTTTGTACTTGTCGAGCACTTCAAGTGTTTGCTTTAGCTTACCTGCCTTAAGAAGGGAGTTAATGTTGATTGTAGCTAGGTAGGCGAGGTTTCTCTTATTCTTCTCATCTCTATTTTTAATTTGGAGCATCATTAAATTTTATTCATCTAAATCATTCTGGATCTCTATGAACTCTTCCAGAAGTAACTAAACATCTGTTTTATCAGTCTGGTTTCTGGTAGGAATGATTTATGGCAGAAAAAGAAAAGATTCTCCATTTCCGCATTGTATCTATTATTGATTCACTCTCTCGATATACCACTTCATTTGGCAGTAATCTTCATTGGCCATTTACTTGGTGTTTTTTGTTAATAATTGTTCTGATGATTCTTCTGTCTGACTTCTGCAGTTTGTCAGTTGTTGATTTGATGTTCAAATTGAAGAGTGTTCCACTACCATAAGTTGCCTTGGGTTTAACAACGGAATTGTAATGCCGAAATTTGGCATTCATTGAGAGAGATTTCGTTTAATGAAGGGAATATAACACGTTTTTCACCCTTAAGTTCACGGGACCGTCAATTATTTCCAAAAAAAAGTTTCCGTTTAATAAAGGGTCCGTTAAAGGCAGGTTTTACGGTACTTACTGTACATCTATCTTACAAACTGTAAAAAGAAAGAGACAAAACAGGAATATGGGAAGTCAACAAAAGGAATTCATTCAACCCTCAAAGAATGAGGACTGAGGGACTTCAAATGAAGAAGAGCTATGAAAGGTAGTTAGGAAAGGTAAAGAGGCGAGGGTCCGCCTCAGAGTCAATGGAAAAAGAGGAAAAATCGGACCCAGCTCAGGAATCTCTCGGGCTCGCTATCTCTTGATTTCACCATTCGTGAGCTATTGAGGATGTAGCACTATCCAGGATGCACCATAAGTGGCGGGGATACATACACCCTGCCTCCTTTTGTGCTTTGAGCAGAAGGCAGGAGATGCAATGAAAAGAAGAGAAGAGGTCTGATTCTTTGAGGAATGAGGGCATCAGAAAAGAATAGACAAGGGTCAATTAAATCGGGAAACTCAAAGACTCCCTAGGCCTCGGATACCCTATCATCATCGGGGACGGACGAGAGCAAGAGTTAACCAAGGGAGGTCGACAGTAAAGATGAAAGAGGGGAGCCCAGCACAAGTAAGCGAAACTAATGCGGGATTCAACTGAATTCCCATGGTCGCCAACCCACGTACCATTAACTGTAAGCCCTTGGGGGGAAGTTTGTAGTAGTGTGTGTATTAGTAACTGAGGCTAGGATTGGGAAGGAGACAGTCGTGGCCTTCATTTGGGAACCATCCCGGCATTTGCCTGGAATAGAATTGGAGAAACCACAGAAGACCACTTCTATATAAAGACAGATTTCTCGAGAACGACAGATCCGGTTTATATGAAACCTGGTTTAATTTGGGTTAACTTTCAGCTCAAAATTTCTATTGACAAGTGTGTTGAAGTGTTAAAAACCCATATTTTAATTAGACACTCTGCGTATATGGGAAAGGAATTACTTGGCGGGTAATATCTGTCTGTTTTATGAATTGTAATTCCTATCGTATTTTTAGGTAAATTGAGCAATAACATAACATTAAATGACTCATTAGAAGGAATGCATCACGTGACTCGTCAGTATATTACAGGAGATAAGGCAATTAGAATACAGTTTTTATTAGCATTAAGAATGTCTCAGCCGCTTTGAGCACGCTGCACAGATGTCCTGCTAGGGTTAGGGAGTAATGCGTTATTAGTAGTCTAACTGTTACTTTTACGGTAATAATAATAATAATAATAATAATAATAATAATAATAATAATAATAATAATAATAATAATAATAATAATAATAATAATAATAATAATAATAATAATAATAATAATAATACTATCGTATGACCTCGGGTGCCAGGTGCAAGCTTTGTTAATTGACTCCCAGAGGGCAGCTTGCATGCCAAATTTAATGCTCCTTGGAGCGCTATGAAAGTCAAGGAGGTTAGATATCTAAGTTCCTTTACACTATAACACTGTAGCGCTTTCTAGTAGAGAAAGTAGGAACTTTTTGTGTGGCGGAAAATCCCGAGATTAATTTTGCCATTATGAACACGGCCTACTGAATTAAAATGGGTTCTTTAACATGCCTACAACGTATGACATGCATATCGTGATTTGTCCCTTTCAAAAAAAAATCACTTACCACGGCCAGGAGCGAACCCGCAAGTTCGGGGTTGGTAGTCGGACACGATAACCACTCACCCACCGTGGCCAGAACATTTACGGTAATGAGTAAGGTCATTACTAGTGTTGTTGTAGTGTTCGGTCTTTCGACTGGTTTGATGCAGCACTCCATGCCTCCCTGTCCTGAGCGAATCGTTTCATCTCTACATAGCTACCACACCCTACATCTGAGGCAATCTGTTTAACATATTCTAACCTTGGTCTACCCCTACAGTTCTTGTCCTCGACTCTTCCTTCTATAAATAAGTTTGTTATTCCGAGGTGTCTTAGTAAGTGTCCTACCTGCCTATCACTTCTCTTCATTAGCAGTTGCCAGAAACTTCTCTCCTCTCACACTCGTCTTATACCTCTTCATTCGTCACCCTATCTATCCATCTGATCTTCATCATTCTCCTGTAACACCACATTTCAAACGCTTCAATTCTCTCATTTTCTGCTGCACCAATAGTCCAAGTTTCAATTCCATAGAGCACCACGCTCCAGACAATAGCTTTCAAAAATGACTTCCTAATACCTAAATCTATATTCGATGTCAACAGATTCCATATCTGTGGAAATGCTTTCCTTGCCTGTGCTAACCTATTTTTATATCCTCTCTGCTTCGTCCATCACTGGTTATTTTGCTAGTAACAATTACTTTTACTGTAACAAGGGAGTAACGACGTCACTATTACCAGTTACTTTTACAGTAACGAGAGGGTGACGCCATAGATTGCCGCTGCCTTTAAATATGGAGGCTCCTTTTTTTTTTTTTTATCACGGAGACCTCGACTTGAGTCAAGGTGCGTTTACCCTCGCTCAGGTATCAGATGTGGCATCGCAGCCTGAGGTTACAATAGATCCTAGGCACTTGAAGTTCATGATCTTTTGCATGTTTTGAAAATTGATTCTGAGGGCACCGCTGGTTTGCGGGCCGCAATCTAGATATTGAGTCTCCTGGATGTTGAGGCGCATTCCATTTTTGCAGCCAGTCTGTAATTCCAAGTTTGTGACTGGTTTAATGGGATCAACTATTGCGTTCAAATTTAAAAAAAAATAATAATAATAACTAGCGGACCCGTGCGAGAAATCTCGCATCTTCATAAACCACACTTTCCCCAATAGGTTTATAATGAGACACTTGAGGAGAAACGTTGTTATGTTTTTAGTTCAACCAAATGATTACAGAACACTATTTACATTTCAGTTAGAATTCCGAGTTCTACGTTTCCTAACTTAAGAAGGCAATTACTGAAAAATGGATCATCATAACACTCACCGATTATTCGATATTTATGAAATTATACGATTTGAGTACGGCTCGAGTCTGAGCTGCGTGGACCTGAGTGGAATGTGCATCGCAGACTATGAGTAGTGGTGGTGGCGAGTGATACGGTTTCTCGGTCCTTGCATAGTAACAGAAGCAAATACATTAGTCGGTGACTCAGTCACTCATTCCCAACGCCACACTGGTTTCAGAAAAGACCCATGTTAGCAGTATTGGAATAGACGGGAATGTCAGGTAACACGGCGGGCTGTCGACAGGCTTCTCAATTCTCGCCAGCTCCTATCCTGCCTCTGCCCTTCATCCAGCAAGTGCACAGAGGTTGGAACCGAGCAGTGCTCATTCCTTTGATTTACTGTTTCTGAAATCCATGCAAAATGATAAAGAAAAGACCTCAGAATGTTAAAATGACATGAAACAGGCGTCACAGCGGCCAAAATGTGAAATGGACAGCAATTTTGGAGCGTATTTTCCTAGAGCAACAATATCTGCAAATCGCACACTTCGTACATTTTTAAAAGTATTTTTTAAAGAAATTATAGATATTTATGAAATTAGAGTGCAATTTGTCA
Organism: Meconema thalassinum; assembly: GCA_946902985.2. NCBI lineage: Eukaryota > Metazoa > Arthropoda > Insecta > Orthoptera > Tettigoniidae > Meconema > Meconema thalassinum. The sequence goes on along the minus strand of OX336399.1, from coordinate 157,988,959 downwards.
CTGCTAATGTCTATTCTCTTTCATTTGAATGCTCATTTGTCACGATCGGTTGCTTGTGGGTGCCGCAAGAGGGATCTACTGTATACTATTGAAATAATATTTATGATAATATATATGTAACTTGCCTAATTTTGCAGTATATTTGTTTTGACAAGCAAAGACAAAAGTTTGTGGTACTGAAATTCCTCGTCAGATATCACCATAAAACAGCGACGTTATAATAGCACAGATGCTATCATCTCTTGTAAGATCGTTGAAATGCTTGAAATTACTGTTCCCCAATTCGTACTGTACCCGAATTATCCACCATTTACCTGTTGAAATCTCTCGATGGTAGCTGGATCGCAGGATCTGAAAATCCCCGACTAAAAAAAACCAGATTCTACCAACAAGTGAAGGGGATAATAGGGCACAAGTAATACCTAACAAAGGTGGCATTAAGAAAGACCATGGCTAAAAGATAAATATAAATAAAAATTAGCTCTGAGAACACGAGAATCACGTATGAACGTGACCTCAGGAGTGTGTGAAACTCCAGAAATACCCAGCAATGGCCTTCCTAACGCGACCTTTTATCACCTCCATAAAGCATCACACTGAAAGGCTAAACTAAAATAACAAGATTTATTAACTCAATAAAGAAACATATAAATCCTACCAAGAATATGCATCAAAGTAAACGATGCCATAAATGCAGTGAAAAGTCCCCTTGGGCCAAACTGCGCTATACCCTATTCAACTTTACAACATGAAGTGAACACAATAATGATCCAAAATATTCAAGAATAAACCCTACTGGATCACCTGATCGGAGATTCCACATCCGAGTTTCGCATAAATAAATCATTATAACCCTTATGTACAAATATACAAATTTACAATATTATTCTTTCACCCTTAAGTGCGATCGCAAAAAGACCTTGTTACTTTGGTACTTTCCAAAAGTGCTATAATCGTGATGTTTCTGATGTATTAATAATTCGTCAAATTCTATTTTATTCCACCAAGCGATAAAGCTAAGAATTATTATGTTGCCATTTTCATCTATCATCTCCAGAACAATAACTTGGGATGACTAGAAAACTCAGTAGGCATAGTCATCGAAATTCCAGACTATGAATAGTAAAAATTCTCCAACTAACAATTATCCAAACGTGCTCTGAAATGCATCGTTATCAATCAACACAATATTTCCGTAGAGTTTCACTGAGATATGCTTCAAATCATTTAAGTCACACATGACAACTATGCTTCCATTCATTAATGGACTATATAGGCTATTCCTTTGAATACCTTCATTATACAATTGGCTCTTCACAGCACAACAAAATATACACGTACTCATCTGAGTATTTAACTCATTATTACAATATCACCTCAGATGTTTGCTATCTACTATCACCTTCCTGGTGATCGATAAATTCTATTACTTAATTAACATTACAGCTTGTATTCCGCACATAGTATTGGGTCGTTCAAATTATAGAATTTTATTACACTGTGTTCAAATCAAATAGTATGGTCCTTTAAATATTTTCCATTGGAGTTGAATAACCTTGCTATACATGAGTATTATCATAGTCACAAATCCTTTAAAAAGAGGTGCCTCCACATTAATTGTCCCTGGGAGTACCGTTAGAAAAAGAGCGAATATTCTTTCTGGATTAATTTCAAGTCATCAGACTGTGTATTAAATTCGTTTGAATAAATCCTCCCTCCGTGGATTTAAATCATGACTCTAACAAACAATCTTTCATGTATCAAGTACATGAAGTGCATCAAAGAAGCAAAATTGATCAAGCTAAATCAGATCCATCTCCCCTCAAATGGCTTCAAGAAGTTTAGCAATGCTCCTACACCATGGACCCAGGTAACCGGAAAGTTAGCAGCTGTATCAATGCATACATCTATCTTCCGTCAGATTGAAGAATGTTCCAAATATAAGCGAAGGATCAATGTTCTCACCAAGAAAATACTCTCTATACGAAAATTTAATGCTATCAAAAAGCATTAGGGATATTAGAGTAAACAACTCTCGAACATATAAATAGAGCGAAGCGCAACCACAAACGGAGTACGAGTCAAAATTCAGAAAAAGGCTGATAATATCTAAAATGACATCAATAAATGTTCATCAAGCTTTCATAAATACGTAAAACGCATATCTTCCCCTAAATGATCCTCTTCTTTACTAAATGAAATGAAAATCCACAGCCTGCTTCCAGTCTCCGACCGGGTCAGGAATGGAATGAATGAAGCCCCCATCTAGCGGTGAGGATATGAACTGTGCCGGCTGCCGAGGCCTGACGCACTCCTCTGGGGCAATGATTAAATGAATGACAGATGAAATGAAATGATAGTGGAGAGTGTTGCTGGAATGATATTTTGACAGGGAAAACCGGAGTACCCGGAGAAAAACCTGTCTGCCTCCGTTTTGTCCAGCACAGATCTCACATGGAGTGACCGGGATTTGAACCACGGACTCAGCGGTGAGAGGCCGGCGTGCTGCCGCCTAAGCCACGGAGGCTTTCCTCATCTTTACTAAATATTAACCTTAATTAAACCAACAATACAATTAGAAAAATGGATGCACTCGTTATTCGAGCCAAAATCCGATCGAGGATGAGGTCAGTCATGACAAAAATATCATGCCTAAACTCCACCTAATGTCCAAGCTTCACTACTAATGATAAGACTGGCTTCGCTGTACCTTAGATGATTCTTGTAGTCGTTGGATGGAGCAATTACATGCCCTGACATCAATTCGCAATACATACTGGGGAATAGTATGCATTCCCCTGGCTCGGGAATGTAATCTGGTCTGCTCCCTCACAGCATAAATGGTCTCCTCCATTGCCACGTACGCTCCAACTCGACCGAAAGAAGTCGATGGTCTCATAATAGTGCCCCGACACTCGAATGAAACCGCATAGTAAGTTCATCTTCACAGTGATTGTATTACAGCGAAATATCATGGTTGATATGGTATCAGCTGTTTAATGCACCACATGAATTAGTGCACGGCAATGTCGGTTCCTCACGAAATGTTCTTTGTGATGCTTAGAAAGCAGCATTCGTGTTCACTGTTTAACCTGCCATAGTCATAATTACAAAACTCATAGCGTTCGTTCCTCTCGACGCTCTGTCATATTATGCGGCGTTGAAAATGAAGAAATTATAATTGTCTACGTCCGTGTAACAAACTGTGTTACAAAATGCATACACAATAAGAACTATACTCATGAAATGCATAATAATTAGTTCTTTGAATTGTAGCATTGACAAGAATGGCTACTGTTCATATCACTCCGCATGATTAATGCTTCAATGTCTATGTTCCTGTACGTGAACATGTCATAATATTAACTTGAAGTACAGTAAGTTCCGGCCCGATGTGCTATAGTAATATCCACAAGCATATGAGGTATTCAGAGTTCCTTCGACACTTGGAACATAATGGAAGATTATACGTATTAGCACACAGCGTGGACGAACTGTTCACTCCCAGCGTTTCGAAGTGAAGTCAATCGAGACATAATAAGATCTGTCTTTTGCTGCCTGACAGCGAGTTGCAAGAGACCTCGTCTTCCCCCACCCCAGCGTGGCAGAAATCGATATTAATTGCACTGGTGCATGATAAATACTTCTCAGATATTCTAAAGTGCTTATATCCATGAAAACATGGTATCATTCACATCATACTATATTGTAGTAACTTCTTATACACATCAAAGTGCATATATAGTTCTCAATTCTTCTCATTATATAAAAATTAATCTCAGGTGGGTGGTTCGATAAAATGTGTCAACATTATCGATTGCTTATGTCATCGCTACAAATGAGCCTAGCCTCGTGTATACTCGGGGGTCCATGTTGAGCGTTCGGCGAGCTTTGGTAAGTACCGCTCGGCGATGTATCAGCTGGAAGTTACATAAGATGTGGCAGGCTAACTTGCTCCTCCCAAGATTTGAATGTCGCGCTGAGAATGCGTCATACTCTGAACATGGGAATAATGGTACAGTACCAAACGCAATATGCTGTTGCGAAATTAGGGATAATGCGAAATAAGGAAAGTTTCCCTTATATATAAAATAATCTTAATCACATGTAATTTATTTCAGGTATTTTTATTTTCACATAGGCCTAGTCCAGTAATAAGAATTATTTTTTGTTGACCGACTGAAATCTACAATAAGACAACAGTGAAAATTGCCTTCAAAGCTATCTTTATCTTTTCTCATCACTGAAAATGACAGATTAAGAGTGATAGTTATTTTTGTTTTAAGGGGTGGAACTACGAGGTCATCTGCCCCGATTAAGAGTAAGATTTGTGAGTTTGCATTCACAAATTCTCATAGTGTGTTTCTTTTGTTTTTGTATTTCTCATAGTGTTCTTCTTTTGTTTTTGTATACCGTACAAGTCAAATGTACTTATTGAATATAACCGTCTGTTTCCGGTTATGAACAATGGATGTTGGTGTTTGTTTCTTCTCCCATCAATTTGGAGTTTAGAACTGTATTTAGTAAACCCTTTTTGCTAATTATTTTATGACAGGTTATGAGCCCAGTTAAACGCTTATTGCTGTTAATGTGTGGACTTTGTGATGGGAGAATGTCGGTCGTTAAAAGGTGTTGATATGTGCGGCGCACATGTGGACGGCAGTTAAGTGTGCATTCAAGATAGTTTTTGGTGAATTTTGTGGACGATTTTCTATTGTGAGGCCTATTTGTACGCTTTATTTTAAGTATACATACTAACATGGATGCAGCTACGGGAAGCAGCGAGCGAGTAGTTGCAATAGTGAGGTTACAAGACGACAATTGGGAAGCGTGGAGCACCCGAACAAAGGCATTGCTTCAAACAAGACGTCTGTGGGACGCGATTCAAAGTTTCCCACGAAAGACCGATACAGGAGAGGTAGAAGATACACCCGTTGAAGAGTACTCCGAGGCCCAACTGGGCAAAGATCAAGATGCGAAAAACTTGCTTATAGGTTTGGTCACCGACCCTTTCCTAGGTGATATCAAAGAAGCGGAGACAGCTAAGGAAGCATGGCAGAATCTTCTGACTTCATGTTGCGATACCGGAGTCCTTCAAATTGTGACGATGTTAGAAGAATTGTGTCTTTTTAAGAAAACTAGTGACATTAGCATGCGTACATTTGTTGATAAAGTGCTTACTTGGTGTGCACGGTTGGACGATGTAGGTATAAAATTTACAGATAAGGCCAAAGCTGATTTTATTCTCAGAGGACTGGAAAAGCGGGAGTACGAAAATTTGATACGTTCATTGGAAAGCAATGAAGAAAACTTAAGTGTAAAGGTAGTGCGAGCCAAACTATTGTTGGAGGAGAGAAAGAACAAGTTGGACAAACTAAAGATGGAGCGAGAACAGGAGACTTATGCGAGGCTGAAGAAGGAAGAATCCGAGGGTGAAAGCGTGAAGGCAATGGTGGCAGCCATGCGCTTAAATTCCAAGGAGGTCAACAGCAGCAAAAGTGTCAACAAGCCAACAGGTAGTGGTGGATTCATGTGCTACAAGTGCCAAGAACAGGGGCATATTGCGAAGTTCTGTGATTTAGTTCATGAAGCAAGAAAGAAAGGTTCAGTTTTGTGTTTTAATTGTGCCAAGATAGGTCATACTTCCCGGAATTGTAGTAATGGACGCAAGGAAAATGTTAAGGTTAAGAATCGTGAGGTTATTGCCACGGTAAAGGACGATGAGGCGGCAAACGAATGTGTTCAGGTTAATGCTAGTAGTGTTAAGGTAAAGGCTTATGTGACAACTGAAAGCAAGGATGATGCATCTGATTGTGTATGCAGGTGGTATGTAGATTCAGGAGCCACTGAGCACCTGACACCTTATAAGGATATTCTGTATGATTACACCCCAAAGGTTTCTGGTAGTGTAGACACAGCTGATGGATCCGTAGTTAGTGTATGTGGTATGGGAAGTGTGCTTATGAAGCTATCTGACAAGTGTGGAGGTTCTTTTCTGAAACTGAAAAGAGTGTTGTATGTCCCAGGTCTTCAAGACAATTTAATATCTGTAGGTCAATTTGACAGGAAAGGTGCAGTCGTAACCATTAATGATATGCAAATGTTTGTTGTTAGTGTAAGGCTAGTTATGTATTTTTTTTTTAAAGTTTTTTTTTGCAATTTGTGAATGGGGGGAAGTGTGAGTTTGCATTCACAAATTCTCATAGTGTGTTTCTTTTGTTTTTGTATTTCTCATAGTGTTCTTCTTTTGTTTTTGTATACCGTACAAGTCAAATGTACTTTTTGAATATAACCGTCTGTTTCCGGTTATGAACAATGGATGTTGGTGTTTGTTTCTTCTCCCATCAATTTGGAGTTTAGAACTGTATTTAGTAAACCCTTTTTGCTAATTATTTTATGACAAGATTAAGACTTGAACTGCAGCATGAATACCAGATAGCCAATGGATGCACCAATAAAACCAGAGAGCAGATGAAGGTCTATATTGAAAAGCTCGCCCGCTGTGAACTTCAAAGAGGTTGTCTTAAGCTGCAGCAAAAATAATTTTAATTCATACCACTTCCTAGTGCTTTCTAATTCTATCAAAAGCATTTTATTGACCATTTTCTTTGTTTTCTCTGCTTGACTGGTAGCAACATGACAAGACGCTGCAAGAATTATCATCAATGAAAAAGTCAATGTCACCCAATAAAAATAGAGAACTACCTCGAAAATATTCTTACCAGAATACACAGTGCTTCCATCTATTGCATAGTACAAGAAAACTACCATGGTCATGAAGAGATAACTAATTTCCAACAACATGGTTATTCCAAACATTGAGTTCAGTCTAGCTGCCTGTTCACACAGAGAAAGGTGTATGCTTCTGAACAGCCGAATTCGACTTTCATCTGACATTGATCTCACGGTTCTTGGCATTCGATGGCATGCTGGTGAACGTATTTCATACCACCAATTCATAGATGGAATGCCTACATCAACAGAAACACTGCAATTTAAAACATCATGAGAAGAATTGGCACAAGATAACAAACAATTATTTAGAACTTTGAGTCGGTGGTTCAGAAGGTTGACAAAGTTTATGAACTGAAGCGTAATCATTAGACCTATGAATTGAGAAAGAAAATCAGGAATGCTTTCATACATTCCTAATCCTATAACCCATACCTTGAAGCCACAGGTATATACGATACCAAATAATATTGTTAAACATACAGTTTGTGTCAATATTGAAACTCTGCATTGGCGGTAAACACTCTTGGGGCTTGTAAAAAGAAAAGTGTCAACACTGGAAATATCTCTTATAATATCTTCTAAGTTTCTCACATTGACTGTGGCGTTTCTAGAAATAGTTATCAGTATTAGAGAGAGAATTAGGGTGAGTATGACAGCGTCTGTGAAAACGAATGAAGCACTGTTATGTGGGTATATGAATGAGATTCGCCATCCTATATTGACACAGAATACTAACGCAAAGAAAGTGAACATGCATACTGAATATACAAGTTCAAGTGTTGAAGGTTTTAATCGAAATGAAGTATCTTTGACTCTGTGAAAAGGAGAGAGGCCGAATATTTTCAAGACTAGGAAGAAGGGACTTAGTGAGGAATACAATTCAGATTCCATAAAGCTTTTCTTTGACATCATACTAAAACTATTTTATTAATGGATTGCTATAAATATCTGATTAAAATTCTAAACTTCGGGATAGCGTTTTCTGTGATGCTATTTTTTCACACATGGCCGAATTATTAGAATGAACACTCATTTTTCCATTTTATTATCTATTTATTTGTATATTTTAGGGGACTTCGGTGGCGTAGTTGGTAGCATGCTGAACTACTATGCCCAAGATCACGGGTTCAATCCCGGCCAAAGTCGTCGGATTTTTAAGAGCGTTACAATCCTTCAGTATGCCTTCCTATGGAGGGGTACTAAAGCTGGCGGGCCTATGTCAGAGATTTATGGCATGTAAAAGAAGCTACCACTACAATTGGCAGTGTGTAGCTAAATGTGTAGGTTACTTGGTTAGAAACGTTCTATCAAGTTCCAACGTTCACCGCTAGGCGTCAGTGACAGTGCCATCTCTGGTAGGCAAAGTTGGAACTACTTGAAATTGAACTTGATGGGGAGCCTTCGAGCGTTCAATTAAAATACCATGCTATGGCCATTGGCTGCAATTCAAATATAATAATAATAATAATAATAATAATAAAGTTTTTAAGTGTGAATTATCACAACGAGGTCAAAAGTGGAGGTGTTCGAACAAGGAATATTCTGCCCATTTATTTACGAATGCACCAAATTTTGTAGGAGAATGCATAATATAAGAACTTTGGTTCTCACGATATCGTGATAAGGCTCATTGTGCAGGCTATGACTTGCAAACGAAGACACTTTTACGAAGCTACAACATAAAAATTAAAATGTCCAGATCTTAATAGTAACTGTGAAACACAAGCGCAAGTCTAAAGAACTCCAGGAATATGGAAGAATGTCAACATTTGCTAATGAATAGTATCGAATACGTCTGTGAGATAACAAGAGTAGATAGTGAGGAACACCGTGAAGATTAGCGCAGGTTGACACATTCCAACAATAATGTACCTTCACGTCCACTTTGGAGTGGGGGCAGTGAAACACACCACAGGTAACTTCCCCTGTTAAGATTTTCCTAATTGACCTCGTAGAGAGAATCCATTAGCACAGTTCTTTATCACCAGTTTGCACAGCGATCATGAATTCACAACACGCAGGTATTTGTAGCTGTTTCTTTCATAAAACTAGGCGTAGTTAAGCCGTTTCAGTACAATATTTTAGACAAAAAATAAAAACAAAAACAGGATTTTGAACAAAAATTTAACTTTGCTCTTTCTTAAATGACTGAGTCAATTCTTCTTATACATTGGAGAACACATTAATTATTGAATATTTTTACTTTGAACCTCACCGTGGTATCCTTCGCGTTATTATTATTATCAACTTGTGAAACTTGCAATCTTACCGATTTGTCCATACTACGACTGAAGACGCAATAACCGAGGTATTCAGGAAAAAAACATTCATTATCCAACCACTGCTCCATCACTTGCTATTGGAAACCACTTCACGTCAAGTTCAGTACAATTTAATGCTATACAAACATTCTTGTTTAGTTACGCTGAATAAATTGAAAGTATGTTTCAAGTATTTATGAACCAAGAAATTACAAGATACCTTTTATGGCTTACTTTCATATAATAAAACCCGGCGAAGAAGGGATTATAATGTACTTTTAATGACCTAGAACGCAAGAGACGTAAGTTACAATGTTTTACTATTGTACGTAGTCTACTCTTCTCTCAAAGTAAATTAAAAGTGTTTGGTTGAAATACTGTCATACTCATTGGAGATAAGAGTTACTGTAGTTAATGTTATTGTATAATTTGCATTAAATTTGAAATCATTTCATTCCGCAATACTCCATCGTATTTGTTATATGGGCTCAAATGCCCAGGGAGAGTTATTAGGTTGGTAGGATTGAGAATGTGCATAAGTATTTCTCCATAAATTACAACAAAGTTCTTATTAACTAGGCTTTTCGGCGTATACGAAAAATATACATTGAAACTTATGCATATTATAAATACTTGGTCAGAGGACCACATAATATGCCTGGCCCGTGGGCCGTATGCTGATAACCCCTGTCTAAGTAGCCGACTGACCGAAACATTTAAATTACATAAATAAATAAATATTTAAATAAATTAAAAATAAATAAATTAAAATAAATAAATAAATTACATAAATAAATTTCATAAATAAATAAATAAATAGTTGATATGTTGTTAAACCATTTTAGGAACTTGTACCATCTCGGTCATCACCCCATGTTTTTTGATATGTGTAGAATTTTGTCTGATGATTGAAGTAGAGTAACTGTATTTAATTGGGTAACAGATTGGGGTAGCTACACCGGAATTCGAAAAAAAAAGGTACTATCCCAGAATTTTCTTTCAGGCAGTGTGGAGAAACGCGGGAAAGAACACGCTCAGGATAGTCGCTGTCAGCACCGAGATTCGAACCTCTGATCTCTGGACTTGCTGCAGCTCCGCATCGTGGTGTAAATTTCTACTTTGTATAAAACAAAGTCCCGGATTCTTGGATGTCACGGGTAATCTCGAGAACCACTGGTTGGATTTTTATGCGGTTTTCACCATTCTGTAAAGGATATCTCGAGGAAGGTTTCTGTAGAAAATTATTTATTTATTATCAAATGAAGCCAAGCAGATACGATTTCAGTGAAAAAGTCAAAAAAGAACCTGGCGTCCGTGTGTTTTTTAAGCTTACGCTGGACAAACCGTTAAAAATATCAATATAGGCTACTATGAGTGTAAGAATTGTTCAGCATGAAAAGTTCTACAAAAAAGTCCACGAAAGCATATCTCTATCTTAAATACATCGCCCACTATAAGTAATTTTGCGTTTTCTTTTCTTCCAACAATCTCCATTCAATTACTAAGGCGACAGTTTACGAGCTAGCTAGGGGCGAGCCAATCTCCCCAGCTACAGCCTAGCTAGCGGGCGAGCCTATCACCCCAGTTACAGCCAGCAGCGAACTGTCGAGTCGTGTTGAGTTAAGACTTCAGAGAAGAGTGGTTGTGTTTGGAGTTTCCTTGGAAGTGCAACTCAACTTTTCTTTATTTTGCCTGTGACCGTTTCGTTCCACAGAATACATAGTCAAGTTAAGATTGGCCAGAAGGGGGATTTGTGTTTCATGCACCCCGCCATTCTTAAATTACGTCTGACAAGAATTCGTTGCTCATGCATCTCCATGATAATATCAGTGATTTTAACCCGTCATGCCGAGACGTAAAACGGATATTGGTCGTAGTTCATTGATATAAAAAGTGCTTATCATAATTGTAATGCATTCATAACTGTTCCCGGGCGAAGCCGGGGCGGGTGGCTAGTATATAAATAAATTAATATAGTTTGGAATTTGCTTTCTGTTTTCCAGGACGCCCGAGAAATAAAGGGCAGATTCATTCAGAAGACCCGAAATAATTTGTTAGTTAGTTATTGTTGTTTTAAGGGGCGGAACTACGAGGTCATCTGCCCCTGAAATAATTGACATAACTTAAGCCGTGGAAAGAAAGCTTTTTTCTTTTATTATTTTCAGCATGTGCGTCTGAACATCCTTTCTCTAGCATAATTGGGATTCAATTCCAAATTATATGCTCTTTCGCTGTTATTATTGGATTTAAAGCCCCTTCCAGGCGCGGATCTAGAGTTTGGTTTGGGGGGAGGGTCAGAGATTCAATCTAGAGTTTGGCTTGGGGGGGGGGGGGGTCAGAGAATCGAAATTGATAAGAAAAATGGTATCACTAAAAACGCAATCACAAAATAACCAAACGTACAAAACCAGACCATTTTTTTTGCAAGCTTCATGGATAGAAATTTGATGCGTTTAGCGCTCCAAAAATATTCGTACAAATTGCCACGGCGTGTTTTGCGACTTTTACATCGAGCTTCGAGAAAAGGATCAAGGTACGTTACAGTTTCGGCAAGTCGAGTTGATACCGACAAAGGGAGAAAGTCACAGCTTAAATTGCCAACCAAGCTTGCAGTTTGGACGTCGGCAAAAATTTTTGGTGCGAAAAAAGCCCCAGTTTCCTATCCGTGCATTGCTGCACATTCATCGTGACATCACTATAAACATCGATTCGGTAATCACAAGGTTTGCTAAACAAAATAGACGAGTTGATTTTGTTGTATATCTAATAGTTTTTATACAAGAGGTTTGAAGTTGTAAATATGTACAGTTGTAACAGAACATAATAATTCCAATCAAGATAATTCAGTATTGAATAAAATGAAAAAAAACCTGTTTTTCAGTTAAAATTCGTTAAGTTTTATTTGCCTGGTAATTGTGTTTTCGTTTTTTGAGTTTGCAAAAAAAAATTGGTCTCCGTTTGGGGGGGGGGGGGGGGTCATGACCCCCGTGACCCCCCCCCCCCCCCCTTGAATCCGCGCCTGGCCCCTTCGGCGTAAGGACATTTCGTTAGGTAGCAATGTAAAGAATAGAACAAAACATGAATGTTATCTTTCAGCATTCCAGATCATAAAATATCTGATTGTTGGAGTCGTAAAGTTCAGGCCAGTGGCATCAAACATGATGTAATGACTATTCAAAGTACAGTACTACAGTGAACGAAAATTGAATTTCACGGTACATCAGCAGCTGTTTATTTCACGGATGATGATTTTATGTTGTGTTTTCAAGACCTTGTGTTCTGCAGTTAACTTACACTATTGGAGCTGTCAGCCATGTTTTCGTGACCTTTAGTAAGGAAGCCTGCGGATGACGCCCGAATAATTCTATGAATTCCTGGAACTACCAGGATAGCTGAGATAGGAATTCAAACCACCTCCTCTCAATTTTACCCCACGAGGCTGAGTGTACCCCTATTCATCCCTCAGACCAAAATTAAATTTCTTGGCTGTCACCACAGAGGCCCGGGTTTGGTTCTCGGCTCGACCAAGACATTTAATTCTGGTCTGAGGGTTGGAACGGGGTACACTCAGTCTCGTGGGGGCAAACCTGAGAAGAGGTGGGTTCGATTCCTACCTCAACTATCTTAGAAGTGGTTTTCCGTGGTTACCCCACTTCTACTTCTGGCAAATTTCACCTGAATTAGAAATATACACATTACCAGGTACACACACCACTATAAAACAGGTTATCAGACAAATTCTCACACACCCAAGTACATGGGGACTTGACAACGATGTCGCACAGCTCCTAAAGGATTAAACAACAACAACAACAACAACAACAACAACAACAACAACGGTTATCAGCCAGCTGCATAAGGAATAATAATAATAATGTTATTGGTTTTACGTCCCTTTTAACTATCCTGGCTTTTAGAGACGCCGGGGTGCCGGAATTTTGCCCCGAAGTGGATCTTTAACGTGCCAGTATATGTACTGACACGGCTCCCCCGCATTTGCGCACCCTCAAATGTCAGCTGACTGCGCCAGGTTTCGAACCTGCAACCATGAGTTCAGCAAGCGAGAACGTTACCCCAGAGCCACGCAGCCAGACAGCTGCAAAAGGCCATTGTGATATGAACCCAAACGTATTACTGATAAACATTAAAGAATTCCACACCTGAAAATATTTATGTTCATCAGTAATAATTACCACACTTACTAATTTTTCTGTCGCCCCCGTAGCGTAGCGGTCAGCACGGTTAGCTGCCGCCCCGGAGGTCCTGGGTTCGATTCCCGGCTCTGCCACGAAATTTGAAAAGTGGCATGAGGACTGGAACGGGGTCTACTCAGCCTCGGGTGGTCCAAATGAGTAGAGGGGGTTCGATTCCCACCTCAGCCATCCTCGAAGTGGTTTTCCGTGGTTTCCCACTTCGTCTTCGGGCAAATGCCGGGATGGTATCTACTGTAAGGCCACGGCCGCCTCCTTCCCTCGTCCTAGCCTATCCATCCCTATCTTCCCCTCCCTCATGAGGCCCCTGTTCGCTTTGCAGGTGAGGCCGCCTGGGTGAAGTGCTGATCACACCTCCCCAGTTGGATCCATCCCGACCAGATGTTCCAAGCTCCAGGACACTGCCCATAGAGGCGGTAGTGGTGAGTTCCCACGCTGAGCCCGTGGGAACCTCCAACCTAGAGGGTAAATTGACTAAATAAAAAATAAAAAAAAAGATAGTGGCAATTAACATAAGTAGGATATATGAAAATAGGCTTTAGTTCTTCACGGAACTACTTGTTTCCCTTTTCAATAGTCCATAACAATGTATACAGGGTGTTTCTAAATTCCCATGACAGACTTTGAGGGCTTATAGTGGGGACCAAGTATTTTGTCCGGAAACGTTCACAGCTTCCCCATTTTCGGCGCCCCTGAGTTGAGTACGTACGTCATTGATGGTGTCCCATATCCCCTACAGGTTTCTTGACATTCTTCCACAAAATCTCATGGGTGCCGCGTACTTGGTAGCCTATTCCTTGAAGACGTACTGCATGAGCTCTTAGACGATGTGCCACATCATGTGCGTCTAAACATGTGGTTCCAGCACGATGGCGGACTACCTCATTTCTTTTCACTTGCGTTACGAGATCATCCGCACCACAGATTTGGGCAACAGTGGATAGGTCGTGCTTGGCCTGCACGTTCACCCGACTTGACACCGCTAGACTACTACCTGTGGAGTCGCATGAAAACCTTGATTTACGAGACCACTCTGGAATCCGAAGAAGACCTACTGGTGCGGGTTATTAGCCTACTTTCGATTTTTGCAAAAAATGAAAGTAGACTTATGAGATCAACACAGGGCGAAAAAAGTGTGTCTGTCTGTGTGTGTGTATGTGTGTGTGTGAGTCTGTGTGTGTGTATGTGTGTGTGTGAGTCTGTGTGTGTGTGAGTGTGTGTACTCTGAATGTCTGTCCCCCCCTATCAATTCGAACACGGTGAATGCGAATTGAACGAAATTTAGTACAAAGGTAGCACTAGCAAAGGACACCTCAGTGTCATGTTTTATATCGCCGCCAATCTTGACGGAAACGTAATGGCGGCCAAACAAATGTTCAAAGCTTAAATCAAATTACGACTAACCTAATCATCCGATCTCTACCAAATTTTGCAACAACATACCATTATGGGGGGAGCATCCTGTGACGAAACCAATAGGTCATCAGCGTAATAGTTTGCGGATGGCGGCCATCTTTGTGTGAAAATCGATTCCCCCTATTAATTCGAACACGGTGCAACCGAATGGAACGGAATTTGGTACAGAGGTAGTACTAACAAAAGGCACCTCAGTTTCATGTTTTATATCGCCGCCATCTTGACGGAAACGTAATGGCGGCCACACAAGTGTTCAAAGCTTAAATCAAATTACGACTAACCTAATCATCCGATCTCTACCAAATTTTGCAACAACATACCCTTATAGAGGAAGCATCCTTTGACCAAATGAATAGGTCATTAACCTAATAGTTTGTGGATGGCGGCCATCTTTGTGGGAAAATCAATTCCCCCTATTAATTCAAACACGGTGAAACCGAATGGAACGAAATTTAGTACAGAGGTAGCACTAGCAAAGGGCATCTCAGTGTCATGTTTTATATCGCCGCCATATTGACGGAAACGTAATGGTGGCCACACAAATGTTCAAAGCTTAAGTTAAATTACGACTAACATAACCATCCGATCTCTACCAAACTTTGCAACAACATACACTTATGGAGGGAGCATCTTTTGACCGATCTAATAGGTTATTAGCCTAATAGTTTGCGGATGGCGGCCATCTTTATGTCAAAATTGATTCCCCCTATTAATTCGAACACGGTGGAACCGAAAGGAACGAAATTTGGTACAGAGGTAGCACTAGCAAAGGGCACCTCAGTGTCATGTTTTATATTGCCGCCATCTTGACTGAAACGTAATGGCGGCCACACGAATGTTCAAAGCTTAAATCAAATTACGATTAACCTAATCATCCGATCGCTACCAAATTTTGCAACTACATACCTTTATAGAGGGAGCATCCTTTGACCAATCTAATAGGTCATTCGCCTAATAGTTTGCGGATGGCGGCCATCGTTATGTCAAAATTGATTCCCTCTATTAATTCGAACACGGTGGAACCGAATGGAACGAAATTTGGTACAGAGGTAGCACTAGCAAAGGGCACCTCAGTGTCATGTTTTATATCGCCGCCATCTTGACTGAAACGTAATGGCGGTCACACGAATGTTCAAAGCTTAAAACAAATTACGATTAACCTAATCATCCGATCTCTACCAAATTTTGCAACTACATACCTTTATGGAGGGAGCATCCTTTGACCAATCTAATAGGTCATTCGCCTAATAGTTAGCGGATGGCGGCCATCTTTGTGTCAGAATCGATTCCCCCTATTAATTCAAACACGGTGAAACCGAATGGAACAAAATTTGGAACAGAGATAGCACTAGGAAAGGGCATCTCAGTGTCATGATTAATATCTCCGCCATATTGACAGAAACGTAATGGTGGCCACACAAATGTTTAAAGCTTAAATCAAATTACGACTAACATGACCATCCTATCTCTACCAAACTTTGCAACAACATACCTTTATGGAGGGAGCATCCTTTGACCAATATAATAGGTCATTAGCCTAATAGTTTGCGGATGGCGGCCATCTTTATGTCAAAATTGATTCCCCCTATTAATTCGAACACGGTGGAACCGAATGAACGAAATTTGGTACAGAGGTAGCACTAGCAAAGGGTACCTCAGTGTCATGTTTTATATCACCGCTATCTTGAAGGAAACGTAATCGCGGCCACCCAAATGTTAAAAGCTAATATGTAATTACGACCAACCTAATCATCCGATCTCTACCACATTTTGCAACACCATATCTTTATGTGGGAAACATATTCTGACCATACTGCAAGAACATCAGCCCAATAGTTTGCGGATGGTGGCCAGGTATGTGTGCAAATCGATTCCCCCTATCAATTCAAACACGGTGAAACCGAATTGAACGAAATTTGGTACAGAGGTAGCACTAGCAAAGGGCACCTCATATTCATGTTTAATATCCCTATAGCACGTTGTATTTCAACAAGCTACTACAACCAACATTCAATCATACTCCTTGAAAAGGACAAAGTGTTATAACAATACCCATGCATTTAGGAGAAAGTAGACTATATGTTCTTTACTGAACATCTTGTTTTTTTTCTCTTATTAGAGTGTAGTCGGGCGGCTTCGGTGGCTTCGTTGGTAGCATGCTGAGCTTTTATGCGCAAGGTCGCGGGTTCAAACCCGGCCGAAATCGTTGGATTTCTTAAGAGCGTTATCAATCCCTCAGTATGCCTTCCTTCGGAGGGGAAGTAAAGCCGGCGGGCCCATGTCATAGATTTATGGCATTATAAAGAACCTTCCACTAATAACACTTGTGTGAAGCAAAATTATAGGTTAGATTTTAATAACGCTCTTATGTTCCAACGTTTGTCGCCCTGAGCCGACTGCAGTGGCTTCTAGTAACCAAGTTCGGAACTAGTTGGTCGTTGACGGTGGCGTTTGGTAGCAAAAGTTGGAACTACTTGAAAATTGAATGTCTGCTGTCCTTACTTGAATTAAAAACAAATAACACACACTAACACAGCCATCACATTTTACACCGGTTATCAGACAGATTCTATACACACCCTAAGTACACAGGGCTAAAAGACCGCGTTGTCGCAGCCCCTAAACTAAGGAACCTACCAACCAACCTTATCCAGCTGTTCCTTCCTTATATTTGGCAACGCGCTACGAAATGCACTCATGTACGAGAAACGACCAACTGCTCCTTTTGACAAGGAACTACGTCATACTTCTGTGCTTGTCATTGCGCAGCTGGTGCGCGCACATGCTCCTCACTCTAGGACAAATACCGGCGTTTTGCTCTGCACTTGACCTTGAGAGCTCAGTGGGTGTAAAGCGGTGCTAGTACAGTACAGCTGGAATGGTTTTGTTCCAAAAACCGTGCTATGGTTGGCTTTTTGTAAATCGTTAGAAAAGCACAAAAAAATTAACTCCAAATTTCGGAATAGTTTGTAGTATCATGTTGTCGGAAAACTAAAAAAAAAAAATTAGAAAGCGTTTTTCTCTGATACTACTTATTTTAAAGAAATGTTTTTTAAACAAAAAATGTAGAGGACATTGTCACCTACAATTCGTCTCATTGAGGTCATGTCATACGTTTTGAAATGCAGAAGCTAGGTGGCGCCAAAGTTTCCAAAAAAACGTGTTTTTTCACTTTTTGTCCTAGAAAAAATGTTTTTTTTTCACAGAAGAGTGAATCAGAAATTTGTTCCTCTAAAAATTGTCTGCAACATTTATTTAAACGTTTGTTTCCTCCGACTTTCCGTTCCAAAGTTATAGCGCAGCAAATGCAACGCTGCGTAGTCAAGGCTACTATTGTTACTGCGGAGAGAGCGGTGGGCATAGTTTGGACCGGGACCGGTGTCGGACAATTTTCACAATTCGGCAGACTATAACTTTGGAACGGTGAGTCGGAGGGGAAAAAAATGTTTCAATAAATATTGTAGAACATTTTAAGAGGAACAAATTTCTTATTCGCTCTTTTGTGAACAAAACATTCTTTCTAGGACTAAGTGATAAAACACTTTTTTGGAAACTTTGGCGCCACCTAGCTTCTGCATTTCAAAACGTATGACATGACCTCAAAGTGAAAATTGTAGGTGACAATGTTCTCTACATTTTTTGTTTAAAAATCTTTTCTTTTAAAATACGTCGATTCAGAGAAAAACGCTTTCAATTTTTTTTGAGTTTTCCCACAAAATGATCGTGCAAATTATTCTGAAATTTAAAGTTAAGCTTTTCTAACGATTTCCCAAAAGACAACCAGAGCACGGTTTTTGGAACAAAACGGGTTTCTTCCGTGCAGCTGTAGCCTACTGTACTATGCGGTGAGCGTGCCGTATACTTCCCTATTGACGCACGTGACAGTAGGTTCTCACAATCAGACACAGACTCACTCTGAGCGGCAAATGATTTACGCTACAGTAGTAGACTATACCGGGGAGTGGGATGGGTAAGTGCAGAGCTACCTGCTGGTAACTGTACACCTTTTTCTCATGTGTTCAATCCGAGGATTGGTTTGCAGCAAATCTCATTATTCGCGTCTTTCCGCTTTCCTCTTCATTCCTCCATAGGTCTTGCATCCCACATCTTTCTTAATTTGATCCATATAGTTCAGGCGTGGTCTTCGTCTAGGTCTTTTTGTATCAACATACCTCTCTATGATTGTCTTCAGGATTCCTTTATCTCAATAGATGGCCTGTAAGTTGTATTCTTCTTTTAAGAATTAATTTCCACAAACTTTTCTTCTCACCCACACTTTTCAAGACCTCTTCATTTGTAACCTTGTCAATCCATTGTATTTTGAGCATGCGTCTATATAGAGCCCTGCGTGGATGTTGATATGCGCGGATATCCACAAAATGTTTCGCCATGCGGATATAGTTTGCGTGGCTCTGCGGATAGCGGATAAGCTGCGGATAATGTTTGGAGTAAATTTGTGGATAATTTTAAGAATACAATCCGTACTTGTTTAATATTATTAGGACCCGGATATTTATGAAATATCATATTTTCCCTGTCGCCTCCGTAGCGTAGCGGTCAGCATAGTTAGCTGCCGCCCCGGAGGTCCTGGGTTCGATTCCCGGCTCTGCCACGAAATTTGAAAAGTGGTATGAGGACTGGAACGGGGTCTATTCAGCCTCGGGTGGTCCAAATGAGTAGAGGGAGTTCGATTCCCACCTCAGCCATCCTCAAAGTGGTTTTCCGTGGTTTCCCACTTCGTCTTCGGGCAAATGCCGGGATGGTACTGCCCCCGTAAATTGAATTATATTGAGACCACGATGGCTGTATTGGCATTTATGAATAAAGTTATGGCTGTCATAGTTGTGACGTGTATATTCATGACGTAGGCACGGATGACGTAGAATTCATGCAAGTAGGCTGGTGGAGCTGAGATTCTTGGTGACGTCATGATTTTGTTCGAGAAAGATCTGAGATTTACGACGCAGTCGCAGGAAACAAGGTATTGTGCTAAGGAAGAAGTTACGCTTTTGGAGGAGAGACTCGAATCAATGAACGATAGTTTGGAAGGAAGACGGAGATTGCTGAAACTACCATATTTAATTACTTTTGGCATGCAGATTTGTGGAAATCTATTTTCAGTTATGGCATTGATTTGGAATTTTGAAGAAATTAATTTTGAGTTTTTGAAATTTGAAAATCCGTCAAGTATAGCCAAAGTTAAAACTTCTAGCGATGACGGAGCAACAGGCTATGGAAGGGATGGATACGCCCCTTAAGAAGTTAATAAAAGGTCGTGCACAGGATAGAGGAGCTCTCATATCCTCATATCTCATATCTGATATTCTGATACCGCATTTATATTTCTGATGTGATATAGAGTCATTTTCGAGTGGATAAGTGAAGCAAGTTGTCTTTAGCGTGTGGTTAAAGCCCGGCGCATCGAACGAACACGGAGCAGTTCCATTTTACGCTGTTTGAAACTAGGTGAAGTTGAAACGCTCACATTAACGTTTCTACCAGATAAGATATCAAGAGTTAACTTCTGCCTTCATTATAATTCAATTGGGCAGTACAACATTGAGGTGTGTAGAATATTTGAACAATTTCACAGTTATAATTTGAAAGATATTGGCATTTTAAGGCTGCAGACAAAAGTGATTTTCTCGCTACCTGAGAGGCACTTTTAAGATTCCACATTATACACTACGGCTGACACGTGTATCGCAACCGTGATATTGGAGAATACGTTTGGTAATACAACGATACATTCTACCATGGAACATTATAATATGGCAGTGCTTTCAATGATTATAACAGAAGTTGAGATGGAAGGCTAAGGCTTTAATGCAATTGGGACATATATCGATGGAGTGAAATAACAGCATGGAACTTCGTTAATCGTCTTTCTACAAAAGCGAGCATGTAGTGAACATCCAACTACACTCATGCATCGTGAATCCATCGCTGAATTATATCAGATGACAGTGGAAATATTATCATACTCCACGATTACGAATATTTCTGCGGAAATAACTACAATAAACTTCATGGCGAATTGCGACCAGAACTTCAGGGAACTTTCAAGAGAGGCCAGGGTGGACCCGGCTCACAAAGAAGAGTTTTGCCAGAAGGATGTCTTTCGTATACATGGAGCAGTGCAATTTCCGGAGAAGGAAGCAGTTCGATTCTCCGAGGACGCTGATTCCAGGTTCGAGGTCGGAGCACATCTTTACGCTGGTGAAATGGAACCAACAGCAGTTTTCTTTGAAAACTTTCCTCTAGAACTTCAATCAACAGATAAGGTAGTCGTGAACGTTTCTTGTATTATTTGAGTCTTGTAGCGATATCTGAGCAACCATTTTCCCCATATTTTCTGTCCCATTTATTGTGCCCCATTTTCTTGCTTGATATTTTTGTTCTCAGTACACTTGGATGATTTATGCCTTTTTCTACGATTTGTTGAGACATTGTTATGTCATTGGCATACTTAATTAATTTTGGATCAGTTGAGACTGATAATTTAGATTCTTTCAGTAATTTGCATATTTTTGTAGTAACGATTTGACTGTAAAGTTAACGATTTGCTATGGCAGATTTGAATTCAGACAGCGTGTCATTTTATTAAAACAATTCTATTCAGTAAATTACTTTGACCAAGTTTCTGTCATCCTCAAGAAAGAAGAATGATGAAATGATTTTAGAGCGTTAAAATCTAATACGTTATCGACGATCTTTGAAATACTAGTCGTCTTATGAACATGATTGCAACATAGACATTTATCATTGCATTATAGACAATTTTATGAAATATGAACTTTGATTACGATTTATTGAATACACTATAGTAATGAACATTTGATAGGTGTTTTTCTCAATTATAGATTGGAACAATAATGTTTGCATTCCACAGTCTAATTGTATTCTATTCGACTATTCATGCAGTTTAGATGAACTTTGATTGAAGATAGTATTTTTATACTGCGATACTTTGAAGATATTAATCTCAATTTTGATAGACCAGGGAGGAGTGTCTAATCGTATTTGCTATTAAATTTATTTGTGATTGGCAAATTTTTACTTCATATCGATTCATGAATGGAACCCACGAAGGTTAAATAATAACAGTCATTAATACAATTGATGAATATAAGAATTTTTAAAGAGGAACAATGGATGTATAATCGTTAGTTCAGTGGACGTGTAATAGTCGCTGATGAATAATGCCCTTGAATAATGAAGGAGGTTCCCACAGTTAAAAATGAAGTTGATGAATTTATAAGTGGAGGTTTTTGTATGTAGTTTGGAAGATTTTGATGCCATATATATTGAGATATATGATGAATTCTGGGCCAATTGTTGTGCAATTTTGTGCGTTTTGAGCGAAGTATTTTTCCGCTGAATGTATTGTCCTGGTTCTTTGAAAGTTATTCATATGAAGATACTGTTAAAATTAACAAGAGTGTTAAATAATTTGAGATAAAGATGTTGAATGGAGGTTACCGTCACAAATATTATAATAATTATTAACCTTATTAAACCTGAATTTGATATTTAAATATAACTAACCTTCATTGGTCGATTATATCACCATGATTTGAGTAATTATCAACCGGATAAACGTGTGGTTTAATGTATTTCTTGTATAAATAATATAAACAATATTAATATTGTAAATAATTTTGTAAATATCTTTGATAATAATTTGAAATGAAAGTGATTAATAGAGACGTGTACAAGTTTTTCAATTGTCGTTTGACATTGTTATAAACAATTTATTATTGTTATAAATAATTAATGAACTTTTGTTATTAACATTTGGAGTTTTGTTTTTATACTCTAAACAACGCTAATTAAACAAGTGGTTTGAACAATTAAACATGATTTGGGAGTGTTAGAGTATTCCACTGGTGTTTGAATGGAACATTTAAAACATTTGCGATATAATATTTCAGTTGAGATGTGGACATTTAACGTGTTTTGAAAGGAGAGCTAAGCTCTGATGTAACTGGCATATGCTAGGGTTGAACGGACGGGTGAGTCCACTTTGACGATGCAGGTGCATTGCAGCCAGCCCGGACAACTGTATGATAGAGACCAAGGACGTTTCCATAATAGCCTTGTGGCTATAAATAAAATGTGATGTGTATAAACACGCAAAACAATTGATATGTGTCTCGTCCCAAATCCCGTTTCCATTCCAAGTGCATTATTATAATTACGTTATTTTGAGCTTGAGAAAGCTGAAACATTGTATGTAGAGTATACAAGTCCTACAGGAGGACATGGTTATGTGGTCGATGGCTTCTGATTGCCACGTGGATTTTGTTGTTTATTTTTGTTAAATTCATTCTTTTTGTGAAATAAATTATTGTGCAGTTTAAAGTCTCTCGTCTTCGTTATGGTTCATTTTAAATATCATGGTGGAGGTTATTGTGTGGGCATACTTTAAGTGATCCAGTTGACAACCCAGTCCCCGAGATAAATTTAAAAGGTAAGTAAAAGGTAAGTATGAACCCCCGTATATTTTGGTGTGTTCCACAATAATTTCTTGTTAACTATTGTGCTCTAATCTCGATAGTATCTGTCAGTGCCATTTTCATTGATGTAGCTGTGCCGGTGCGTTTGATTATTGGCAATCCGATTGAGGGGGCGGATATCTGACAGCCTACTATCCGGATAACGGGGACAGTAGGATTGGCGCAATCAACGTATGGGGCTCGATTGACAACAATGGATTACCAGGTTGAACGCCAGTAGAATTGGCACAATCGAAGTTCCGAGTGCTTGAATAACATCGCATTACCAAGTTATTGCAGTAGAATTGACACCGCAATTTTTGTGGAGTGTTCGAATAACATTGGATTACCAAGTTATCGATGTCAAAGGGATTGTGAAGACTCAAATAAAGAGGTTGATTCTTTGTTAGATGTCTTGGCCAATTGTAGAATTTGAGAGTGTGATTATATAGGAATAAAATGTTGTGTTGTATTAGGAAAATTACACTCAGAAAAGATCAGATCTTATACAACTTGAGAGAGGTTAAATAGGCTGGAAACTTAGAAAAATCGCCTATGATCTGGAATCTTATTTTATTTGACCGGCTTATGACATGTTTAGTCACATTAAAGATAAAATTAAATTATTTGGATTGTAAATGTAAATTATTTGTGTTAGGATATTTTAAAATGAACCAAAGAAATTTGAACATGTGCTTGAGTTTATTTCAACATGAAGTTTCTACGAAAGTTAATTATAAGGTAATTATAAGTTAGATTTAAGACAGAAAATTGCTCAAACTTATATATGGTGAAAAATGTTGCTCAGATGTTGTTATTTTGCTCTGTTTGATGTATGTCCCTAAAGCAGTTTATTATTGAAATATTATTGAAATGGCAGATGATAGTCTGAGAATGATGTTGGAAGAGATGAAAGATAGCATGAATAGCAGTATGAAGCAGATGATGGAGGAGAATTCTAGTAATATGTCTATTAGGCTGGATGAAAGTGCGAGGGAGATGAAAGCTAGCATGAATGAAAGTTTGAAAGTTCTTCAGACCAGTTCTGCAAACTTAGAAAATAATATGTCGCGTTTACAGATCAATACCCAGGGAATCGAGAATGCTGTAACTGACATGCGCACAGACGTGTCCAATGTGCATAAAGATGTTTCTGAGGTTAAAATTGATGTTTCTAAGGTACAAAAAGATCTTACTATGTTGAATCTTGATGTTGCTAATGTCCGGGGTGATATTTCATGTGCTAGAGCTGAAGTAATTGTTGTTAGGAATGATGTTGCTACTGTACAAGACAAAGTAGAGGAAGTTCAAAAAGAGGTTAGAAATGCTCGAACTGATGTGTCAAATGTTCAAGTAGACATAAACAATATTCATTCAGATGTTAATGATATGCAAAGCGATATCAATAAAATACAAGTAGAAGTCAATACTGTTTTTGTAGACATTGCTAAAGTTCAAACTGATGTTAACAAAGTTAGAGAGGAAATTGAAACTTCAAAAACACTTTGTACTCGTAACATTAGTGCATTAACAACTCGATTAGTTGACGAGTCTGTTAGGACAACAGCTTCTTTAGCTGGTTTAAAATACGATGTAGAGGTCATGAGAACCCAAGTATTAGATCACAATCGTTTACTTAAGGAAGACATTGAAGTAGATATCGCGGAAATGTTTACTGCAAATGTAACGGTTTGGAAAGATGAATGGAACAGGTCAAGTGGGGAACATGTCGATCAGATTCAGGAACGAATTGAAAGAAAACTTGCCAGTACACAAGTAGACATTAATAATGAAGTAGTTCAGATTAGGAAAGACTTGAATGTAAGGATGGATTCGCTATCCGAAAAGCAGGTAGAGGATAGAACTCAAATAGGTCAGGACGTGCAAGCATTAAAAACTGCGTTAGAGGAACAGATTCATAAGGTTGTCTCTGATGTTAATGAAACTACGAGCAAACTTCAGAATTTGAAACTAGGAGAAGCTAGCATGATGGAAACCTATAAGGAAGAGTTGATTAGGAAAGTCATCACGGAAATCACAGACAAGGATACTGAAGGATTGACTGGTGAAGAGGATAGAAATTACGTGAGAAGATGTAACCTCGCTACAGAAGAGAGAGATATTAGTCCTGAGGAACGTATATCCAGATTCAGGGAAGAAGAAGAGGATAGGAATATTGAACCTGAATGGAAGTATCGTGATAGTGGAAAACATTATATGGATTCATATCCGAGAAATGTGACAGTCATCCGTAACTTTGAAGACAAACCTCAAAAATTTAGCAACACTGATAGTCTCACACCGATAGAATATATCAGGAATCTTAAAGACTATTTCATAGAAGCCCACATTCCTAGAGAGAGAGAGATGAGAATCGTAGAAAGATTTCTAGCTGGAGGACCCCTTGAATGGTTTAGAGCATTTCGGTACACTTTCAGCAATTTTGACGAATTTGCAGAGGCATTGATTAAACGATTCTGGTCAATAGAAGCTCAGAATTCATTAAGAGCTGAGGTATACTCGAGGAAGTATTCAGGTACTCTTCCAACACGGTACGCTGATTTCTTCACGAGTCAGCTATCACGCTTGAGATTTTTGCAACCCCCATTGTCAACAGAGCAGTTGATAGATGCGATTTCACGTATGCTGCCTGTGGAAGTAAGAAGACTGATCATATCGTCAAATATCAGAGATTTGACCAGTATGGACGAATTATTGAGAAGGCTTGACTACACGAGTCCAATGCCAAATTTGGTACAAAAAGGTCAGAGGCACGAATTCAAAGACGTTAATACAGTCTACATGGATCAAGTGCAGCAAACTGATAAGCCTGATGAAGAAAAAACTGAAAATGTAGGTCCTCACAGGAATAATTATTTCCGCAACAACAGATCCCAAGGTTACCGTCCATATCAGCAAAGACGAGGCTGGAGTAATAATAGAGGGAATTACAACAACGGAAGAGGTAGATACTATAACAATGGTTATAATAGAAACTACAATAGAAATAACCAGTACCAGAATCAGAATCAGAATTCTCAAGGTCAGGTTATGACACCCGATAAGTATCAAGAGAGAGAGAAAGAAAGTCAGCAGTATCTGAAGGAATTACGAGAAAAGGAAGCTGAAAACCAAAAGAAAAGACAGGATGTAGTGATCGATCCTGGTCCTTCTACAAGTCGGCAGAACTTGGAAAACAGGAATTCAGGACAGAAAAGACAGTAGAGAGGAGAGAATGCATTAGCCACACACAAACCAGAGAAGAAGAGACTTATGATTAAGGAACATAGAAGAAATATCATATAAGAGTAGAATTATAATTCAATTTCGTGTTCAAGTGAATTGAGATATTTATAACACAGAGTTTAAAAACAATTTGCAACTGTTTTTAAAACGTGGTGAAGGGAGAATGCCCCCGTAAATTGAATTATATTGAGACCACGATGGCTGTATTGGCATTTATGAATAAAGTTATGGCTGTCATAGTTGTGACATGTATATTCATGACGTAGGCACGGATGACGTAGAATTCATGCAAGTAGGCTGGTGGAGCTGAGATTCTTGGTGACGTCATGATTTTGTTCGAGAAAGATCTGAGATTTACGACGCAGTCGCAGGAAACAAGGTATTGTGCTAAGGAAGAAGTTACGCTATTGGAGGAGAGACTCGAACCAATGAACGATAGTTTGGAAGGAAGACGGAGATTGCTGAAACTACCATATTTAATTACTTTTGGCATGCAGATTTGTGGAAATCTATTTTCAGTTATGGCATTGATTTGGAATTTTGAAGAAATTAATTTTGAGTTTTTGAAATTTGAAAATCCGTCAAGTATAGCCAAAGTTAAAACTTCTAGCGATGGCGGAGCAACAGGCTATGGAAGGGATGGATACGCCCCTTAAGAAGTTAATAAAAGGTCGTGCACAGGATAGAGGAGCTCTCATATCCTCATATCTCATATCTGATATTCTGATACCGCATTTATATTTCTGATGTGATATAGAGTCATTTTCGAGTGGATAAGTGAAGCAAGTTGTCTTTAGCGTGTGGTTAAAGCCCGGCGCATCGAACGAACACGGAGCAGTTCCATTTTACGCTGTTTGAAACTAGGTGAAGTTGAAACGCTCACATTAACGTTTCTACCAGATAAGATATCAAGAGTTAACTTCTGCCTTCATTATAATTCAATTGGGCAGTACAACATTGAGGTGTGTAGAATATTTGAACAATTTCACAGTTATAATTTGAAAGATATTGGCATTTTAAGGCTGCAGACAAAAGTGATTTTCTCGCTACCTGAGAGGCACTTTTAAGATTCCACATTATACACTACGGCTGACACGTGTATCGCAACCGTGATATTGGAGAATACGTTTGGTAATACAACGATACATTCTACCATGCAACATTATAATATGGCAGTGCATTCAATGATTATAACAGAAGTTGAGATGGAAGGCTAAGGCTTTAATACAATTGGGACATATATCGATGGAGTGAAATAACAGCATGGAACTTCGTTAATCGTCTTTCTACAAAAGCGAGCATGTAGTGAACATCCAACTACACTCATGCATCGTGAATCCATCGCTGAATTATATCAGATGACAGTGGAACTATTATCATACTCCACGATTATGAATATTTCTGCGGAAATAACTACAATAAACTTCATGGCGAATTGCGACCAGAACTTCAGGGAACTTTCAAGAGAGGCCAGGGTGGACCCGGCTCACAAAGAAGAGTTTTGCCAGAAGGATGTCTTTCGTATACATGGAGCAGTGCAATTTTCGGAGAAGGAAGCAGTTCGATTCTCCGAGGACGCTGATTCCAGGTTCGAGGTCGGAGCACATCTTTACGCTGGTGAAATGGAACCAACAGCAGTTTTCTTTGAAAACTTTCCTCTAGAACTTCAATCAACAGACAAGGTAGTCGTGAACGTTTCTTGTATTATTTGAGTCTTGTAGCGATATCTGAGCAACCATTTTCCCCATATTTTCTGTCCCATTTATTGTGCCCCATTTTCTTGCTTGATATTTTTGTACTCAGTACACTTGGATGATTTATGCCTTTTTCTACGATTTGTTGAGACATTGTTATGTCATTGGCATACTTAATTAATTTTGGATCAGTTGAGACTGATAATTTAGATTCTTTCAGTAATTTGCATATTTTTGTAGTCACGATTTGACTGTAAAGTTAACGATTTGCTATGGCAGATTTGAATTCAGACAGCGTGTCATTTTATTAAAATAATTCTATTCAGTAAATTACTTTGACCAAGTTTCTGTCATCCTCAAGAAAGAAGAATGATGAAATGATTTTAGAGCGTTAAAATCTAATACGTTATCGACGATCTTTGAAATACTAGTCGTCTTATGAACATGATTGCAACATAGACATTTATCATTGCATTATAGACAATTTTATGAAATATGAACTTTGATTACGATTTATTGAATACACTATAGTAATGAACATTTGATAGGAGTTTTTCTCAATTATAGATTGGAACAATAATGTTTGCATTCCACAGTCTAATTGTATTCTATTCGACTATTCATGCAGTTTAGATGAACTTTGATTGAAGATAGTATTTTTATACTGCGATACTTTGAAGATATTAATCTCAATTTTGATAGACCAGGGAGGAGTGTCTAATCGTATTTGCTATTAAATTTATTTGTGATTGGCAAATTTTTACTTCATATCGATTCATGAATGGAACCCACGAAGGTTAAATAATAACAGTCATTAATACAATTGATGAATATAAGAATTTTTAAAGAGGAACAATGGATGTATAATCGTTAGTTCAGTGGACGTGTAATAGTCGCTGATGAATAATGCCCTTGAATAATGAAGGAGGTTCCCACAGTAATAAATGAAGTTGATGAATTTATAAGTGGAGGTTTTTGTATGTAGTTTGGAAGATTTTGATGCCATATATATTGAGATATATGATGAATTCTGGGCCAATTGTTGTGCAATTTTGTGCGTTTTGAGCGAAGTATTTTTCCGCTGAATGTATTGTCCTGGTTCTTTGAAAGTTATTCATATGAAGATACTGTTAAAATTAACAAGAGTGTTAAATAATTTGAGATAAAGATGTTGAATGGAGGTTACCGTCACAAATATTATAATAATTATTAACCTTATTAAACCTGAATTTGATATTTAAATATAACTAACCTTCATTGGTCGATTATATCACCATGATTTGAGTAATTATCAACCGGATAAACGTGTGGTTTAATGTATTTCTTGTATAAATAATATAAACAATATTAATATTGTAAATAATTTTGTAAATATCTTTGATAATAATTTGAAATGAAAGTGATTAATAGAGGCGTGTATACGTTTTTTAATTGTCGTTTGACATTGTTATAAACAATTTATTATTGTTATAAATAATTAATGAACTTTTGTTATTAACATTTGGAGTTTTGTTTTTATACTCTAAACAACGCCAATTAAACAAGTGGTTTGAACAATTAAACATGATTTGGGAGTGTTAGAGTATTCCACTGGTGTTTGAATGGAACATTTAAAACATTTGCGTGATAATATTTCAGTTGAGATGTGGACATTTAACGTGTTTTGAAAGGAGAGCTAAGCTCTGATGTAACTGGCATATGCTAGGGTTGAACGGACGGGTGAGTCCAGTTTGACGATGCAGGTGCATTGCAGCCGGCCCGGACAACTGTATGATAGAGACCAAGGACGTTTCCATAATAGCCTTGTGGCTATAAATAAAATGTGATGTGTATAAACACGCAAAACAATTGATATGTGTCTCGTCCCAAATCCCGTTTCCATTCCAAGTGCATTATTATAATTACGTTACTTTGAGCTTGAGAAAGCTGAAACATTGTATGTAGAGTATACAAGTCCTACAGGAGGACATGGTTATGAGGTCGATGGCTTCTGATTGCCACGTGGATTTTGTTGTTTATTTTTGTTAAATTCATTCTTTTTGTGAAATAAATTATTGTGCAGTTTATAGTTTCTCGTCTTCGTTATGGTTCATTTTAAATATCATGGTGGAGGTTATTGTGTGGGCATACTTTAAGTGATCCAGTTGACAACCCAGTCCCCGAGATAAATTTAAAAGGTAAGTAAAAGGTAAGTATGAACCCCCGTATATTTTGGTGTGTTCCACAATAATTTCTTGTTAACTATTGTGCTCTAATCTCGATAGTATCTGTCAGTGCCATTTTCATTGATGTAGCTGTGCCGGTGCGTTTGATTATTGGCAATCCGATTGAGGGGGCGGATATCTGACAGCCTACTATCCGGATAACGGGGACAGTACCTACTGTAAGGCCACGGCCGCCTCCTTCCCTCTTCCTAGCCTATCCATCCCAATCTTCCATCCCATCCCTCATGAGGCCCCTGTTCGCTTTGCAGGTGAGGCCGCCTGGGCGAAGTGCTGATCACACCTCCCCAGTTGTATCCCTCCCGACCAGATGTTCCAAGATCCAGGACACTGCCCATAGAGGTGGTAGTGGTGAGTTCCCTCACTGAGTCCGTGGGAACCACTAACCTAGAGGGTAAATTGACTAAATAAAAAATAAAAAATCATATTTTCCCATTATATGTTACTTTTTTCATGACAAATGTCAGATGATGATTTAAGCTAATCTTATTCAAATTATGTCATTAAGCGTAATTAACGCTCCGAACAAGAATGGGTTGCAATTCTGGCTGTGTAACATTCATTATAAACATAGCACATGACATACAATGCCTAAGGGAACGACTTTTTCCTCAAATGTCTAGATAAGTTCCTTTCCTAATTTATGCTTTATCTAATTAAAGATAATATTGTAGGCCTAGACTAATGCCAGTAGATTCGGATAATAAACGTGGGAATGGGCAAAGAAATCCTGTGGACGCGGGTCGGATGCGGATAACAGACGTGCGGATGTGGATAACTGTTTGTTTAACCGGGCAAGGCTATAGCACATCTCAAAAGAATGTAACTTCTTCTCTTCCAGAGTCCCCAGAGTCCAGGTTTCACAGCCGTAGCATTCCACACTCCAGACATTATGCTTTCAGAAATCTTTTCCTGATTTCAAGGCTGATGCTCTGACTAGTTAAGAACTTTTTCCTTTTGCTAAAGACAGTTTTTGCTTGAGCGATTCTACTGTACACAACACACATATACACATATACACGGTACTGATGTCCACGATAACCCATGCTCCAAATTGGCCAATGATACTAAAACTTTTGTGGACGTCAACGTTGAGTAACGGTAACTTTCTCGCCAACTATACCCAAGGTTGAGGAGTCGAATCCCGCCTCAATAAGTTGGCATTTGAGGATATAATAATAAGTAATATAGTATGTCCTCGGGTGCCGGACGCAAGCTTGGTTATTCAACGCCCAGAGGGCAGCTTGCATGCCGAATTTTATCGCTCATTGGGGCGCTATGAAAGTCAAGAAGTATAGATATCTATGCTCCTTGACACTATAGCGCTTTCAAGTAGAGAACGGAGGAACTTTTTGTGTTGGCGGAAAATCATGAGATTAATTTTGCCATTATGAACACGGCCTACTGAATACAAATGGGTTATTTAACATGCCAACAACTTATGACATGCATGTCGTGATTTTTGTCGCCTTTCAAAAATCACTTACCATGGCCAGGAGCGAACCTGCAAGCTTGGGGTTGGTAGACCGACACAGTAACCACTCACCCACCGTAGCAAGCGGCTTTTGAGGATGATCTAATATGAAACACCTGTGTCAGTTTCTTTGGCATATTCAAGATCGACTTCAGAGCAATATTCCGGCACCCTGCTGTAGTCTATAAAACCTCAGTAGTTAAAAAAGACATACGACCTGTAATACTATCCTATTATTACAACACGAAGTTCCGTGACGAACTAAGGAGCCTACTTTTCTTTAAATTTAAAATTCATGCCAATGATTAATCTGTATGGATCTATCTAGAATAATGACGAAATTAAGTTGGTAATATCGAAATTTCTAATTAGTTCGAAATACTGTATACCTGGCATAATATAGCCTAATAGAGAACTACAGTTGGCAGCCCTGGTGACTGAATATATTCTTAGTTCCATCTCTTAAGGTACAGAATACAAAATTTGGTTGAAGTCCAATAGATAGCATGGGCGTTACATGCAGTTAAACATTGGATCTAACAGCGCGCGTAAAATCATGTTGGCAACAATGACATACATGTATTGGTCATATATAATCTGAAATAATATGATCTATTGTTGTTTCAATTTTGAATGAAATCCATTAGTTAGTATAGAAGTTACATGCATTTTTAAAATGGACCTACAAGCAGGCTTAGAATCATGTTGGCAGCACTGACGTATATTAGTTACTCCAAATTAATCTAGAATGCCAGGTACTATACGTGTGCAAAGTTTAGAGCTATTGTCTTGCATACTTACTGATATATTGATATTAGGGTAACAAAAATAGAGACAGTATTTATTAACAGTTGGCAGCCCTGGTTACTCTTAAGAATCGGCATAGTCATATCTGTTATGGTACACATAGCACACACGAAATTTGGTTGAAATCCAAATGATAGTATAGAAGTTACATGTATTTAAAGTTGGACCTCTCAGCAGGCTTAGAATCATGTTGGTAGCACTGATGTATATAAGTTACTCCAAATTAATATAGAATGTCAGGTACTATACGTGTGCATAGTTTAAAGCTGTCGGCTTGCATACTTTCTGATATATGGGTATATGGATAAAACTAATTGAGAGCATTTATTAACAGTTGGCAGCCCTGGTGGCTCTTAAGAATAAGCTCAGTCATAGCTGTTTATATACACATAGCACATACGAAATTTGGTTGAAATTCAATTGATAGCGTAGAAGTTATCTGCATTTAAACTTTGGAACCTATCAGGAGGCTTATAATCATTTTGGCAACACTGCTATGTATGGCCTCCTGGAAATTAAACTGCAATATTATTATCTATGCGTGTGCCAATTTTGAAATAGCTCCCATTCATACCTTCCAGGATATCCAACATGGAGCTCAAATTTCAATTGCTATTTTTCAGCAGTTGGTAGCACTGGCATCATTTTCAAATATGGCCGGACGATATTCAGGTATAGGTCTTTACTCCTACCAAATTTTGTTTCGATTGCTGCAGCCGGTTAAGAGTTGATAGGGCGGGGGGGGGACACACACAGCCAGCCAGTCAGCCAGACAGAAGGACAGACAGACACACATTTGCTCGATCTCATAAGTCTACTTTTTCCTAATTTTTGCAAAATGTGAAAAGTAGGCTAAAAAAAATGAGAATCCCGCATCTAAGCTGAGCGCCAGACGGTTGCCACTCGCATATAACCACTAACGAGGGCTTAGCTCGTGGAATGACTAGCTGTATGAAGATCACCAGCTGTGAGCAGGCAACATTCCGTCCTGACTTATTGACTTTCTGGAGCCAAGCTTACTGGAACTAATATCGAGGTCATGGGTTATATTGACCGTGAAATGCCATCTAACCAGCTAATTCTGAATTTGAATATGATCTCTGATCTGCGCCGTAGGCTTTATATAGCCTGGTCCATTTACCTTGAGACATACAAAATAATGTTTGAATACATACTCATCGTACGAAAAGAAACAAGTATTCCGTGAAGAACTATACAGTCTATTTTCATATATCCTACTTATGTTAATTGCCTCTATCAACATACAACATTTCAGTTTGATTGCTGTACTAGATTCGTAGATATTGAGAACCGAATAAATATTGCGGATGGTCGCCACGTTAGATTTTTATATACTGTATGTAGGCCTTAGAGTTATGTACTGTTACATGCAGATTATTGTGTACGTGTAGTATTCAAACTTCAATCGCATGATTAGGACACAAGAAGTATAAACGAGAATTTAAAATTTCGCACAGCTGCTATCTTGTGGTTATGGAAACAATTGAAAAATTAGATGCCAGTGATTAACATTTGTATAAGGATTTAATGTACCAAGGGTCACTGCACTCGGATGGTTATATTGCGAGAAACGACCATGTGAATATTTATACTTCCGGTTGTCGCCATGTTGGTTTTGTGATCGCCAGGTTATTGAAAGTCCTATAGGTGAACTCAAGTTCATAGCCCCTATGGACATTAAAACATTCAGTTTGATTGCTGTAATAGATTCGTAGATATTGAGATCCATCTAAATATTTCGGATGGTCGCCATGTTGGATTGTTATATGTATAGGCCATAGAGTCATGTACCATTAAAGGAAAATTATTGCGTGGTCTTATTATTCAAACTTTAGGATTACCAGAGATGCCCGCTGGCCAATCGTAAATTAGTGTGATAACGTGAAAATGGACGGCTTTGGTGGCGTAGTTGGTAGCATGCTGAGCTTCTATGCCCAAGATCGCGGGTTCAAACCCGGAGGAAGTCGTTGGATTTTTTATGAGCGTTAAAATTCCTCAGTATGCCTTCCTTCGGAGGGAAAGTAAAGCTGGCGGTACCATGTCTTAGATGTATGGCATGTTAAAGGACCTTCCACTAATTACAGTTGTTTTTTTAATCGAGTTTACTCTCCAGGTTGGTGGAACCCACGGACTCAGCGAGGGAACTCGCCACTACCGCCACTACGGGCAGTGTCCTAGAGCTGGGAACATCTGGTCGGAGTGGATACAACTGAGGAGGTGTGATGTGCACCTCACCTGCAAAGGGAACAGGGGC
Organism: Meconema thalassinum; assembly: GCA_946902985.2. Classification (NCBI taxonomy): domain Eukaryota; kingdom Metazoa; phylum Arthropoda; class Insecta; order Orthoptera; family Tettigoniidae; genus Meconema; species Meconema thalassinum. The sequence goes on along the minus strand of OX336399.1, from coordinate 157,954,120 downwards.
CTTATGAGGGATGGGAAAGGGATGGATAGGCAAGGAAGCGGGAAGGAGGCGGCCTTACAGTAGGAACCATCCCGGCATTTGCCCGAAGACGAAGTGGGAAACCACGGAAAACCAATTCGAGGATGGCTGAGGTGCGAATCGAGCCCTTTCTACTCATTTGGACCTCCCGAGGCTGAGTAGACCCCGTTCCAGTCCTCATACCAATTTTCAAATTTCGAGGCGGCAGCTAACTTTCGTGACCGCTACGCTACGGAGGCGTCTAAGTACACTTGTGTTAAGCTAAATCAGATTTGACTGACGCTGTTCTTGGCGACGAACGATGGAAACTAAGAGCGTTAGTCAAATTTAACCTATAATTTAGCTTCACACAAGTGCAATTAGTGGAAGATTCATTTGCATGCCATAAATCTATGACATGGGACCGCTGGCTTTACTTCCCCTCCGAAGAAGGCATACTGAGAGATTTTGAACCCTTTTGAAATGTCCGACGACTTCGGCCGGGTTTGAACCCGCGATCTTGGGCATAGAAGCTCAGCATTTGGAATTGCTTGCACTGACCTATTGCAAAACAAAATAAAGTTTTGAACCTGTCAAAACTATCATTTAAGGGCTGCCTAATGTCCAGAGTGGAGGGGTGTCCAATGTACACAGGCGTTTTAACATGTTTAAGTATCGGGAATTAAACGGTGCATTCAATATGTGTCCAATCAAAAGGAGTGTCTAGGATATACAGAGATGTGGAAATTATTAGACTCGTCGCTAGTTTCCCAAAATAACATTTATACTTTTCACGGCTTAATGCACTAAATATGTTTGGACGGTGGTGAAATTACTTCCAATATTTAACCAAGAAACTTAATTATACGTATTTTCTTTAAGAAACTCAAAAGTGTTTTTAAAAAGAATTTCCACTAACAGAGGAGCTTTGCTAAGTTACTGAAAAAAGCCACACGTTTTGCTATGATTACTTTACTCTACTATTCGTCTGAATTTAGAGCTGAGTGTTTTAGAGTAACTTTACTGATGATCCGCTCTTGAACTATTCAAAGATTCATGAAATATGGATTGAAATCACCTGACTTAGTGGGTGGGTAGATTATTAGCTTGGGAATAACCTAACCCCCAAGGGAAGATGATAAAGAAAAGGAAGTGGGTTTCGGACTGGAGAAAAAGGATGGAGAAATAGGACGAGAGTCCCACAGAAGTTATAAGTTTAACTTTAAATATACTCAAAGGCAGCTGCCACTGCAAATCCGCTCTCCGATACCTAAAGTGGGTAGGGACCTGGGCAATGCTAACGGGAAACGCAGCTGGAACTTGGGCGGTTTGCAAGAAAGTTGCTTTAGTGTATTCCCTCTCAAGCATACATATGCCTACTATGGGGAATGGTGATGGTCTGGCAAGACAAAGAGTAATGGATTTATTGTGTATCTGTTCAAAGAAGTTTGTTTCTAAACAAGTAATTTGAAGAATGACAATAATTTGAATCGGCTTTGATATTTTATTTTTTGAAATTGTAGAATTCCTAAAGAGCGACCAAATGCTTCCAAGAAGGATAGGGATAAAGCAATTATACCTTTGGGAATAATTTTGGTTAGTGTACCAATAGTTGCGTTTGGAAATGGCTAAGCTTTTACACAGCAAGGCGCCGACTAAAAGTTTCGACAATGAGAAACACTTATATTTTGAAAAACCAACCATAGGTGTTGGAGAGAATCTCCACAAGCAGGAAGCTGGCGTAGCGAGCTATGCTTGGCTTACTGGCCAGTTAGAATTAGCTATTAAAGCTAAGAGAGACTTTAACAAGTTACCAACTAAGAGTTCTTGCTCACATGCAACAAGTGGTGAAAACCCTCTCAATAGATTTGTTTTTATTGAATAGGAAGAGTCAAGGAAGACAGGATCTTGCCTAACCGTTATGTTAGAGAAATGATGAAGCGAAAAACAAATATTTGATTTATTTAACAATGCAAAAGGAAGTAGTTTTTGTAACAAATATAGAATTTTGATTTCTATAAACAATTGGAGTCGCAGACCTCCAAAAACATCTAAAGCTTGCGCCAGGCAATTTATAATTCTTTTGGTTTTAAACCTTTTATATGCTTTAAAATCTTCGCAAGATTTTGAAATGACAAAGATAAATAAACGAAAAATTTAAAGCTAACTGACGTAATTAAAGTTAGACAATAAATCAAGTACAAGGTGTGTACTTTAAGGTTTTCTAGATAAGTATCTTAGAAATAATAACAACTTCGAAAGTAACAACAACAAAAAGCAGGAAGAATAAAATAGAAGTTTCTATAACTTCTTATATTGATACTGAATTACTTTTAATGATTATACATAGAAGATTATGCAAATAGGGCAGGTCACTTATTGTGAAACCTGAAGAGAAAAATCGAAAGGAAGTTTCTAGAACTCTTATGTTTAAGTAGGGATCACGAAAAAATGGGGCAAGTTTCCCTTTCGTGAAACCTAGAGATAACTCACTTATGAGTTGAAAGAATTGTATTCCCTCATTAGAAGGGAGAAACAATATAATTTGAGGCGTGTACTAGACACGAAGTTTTACAGAAATTAATTCGTTTTACGTGGAACAAGTGAGGGAGGGCACTTATTGAGAGTGACACCTCATTGAAAAAAGACCTAAAGTAACAATTTTATTATTTTGGTTTGTTAGTAAAGGGTTTGGGAAAGATCAAATGGGATTGAGGAAAAGTGTTCATGGCCGTATTTATTGTACACGGACGAGCGCGACGCGGATGAAAGGTTGAACAAACACTGTTTTTCACTATAGTCTGTTGATATAGTTGAAAAGTTCACTGTAGTAGCACAAAACGTTGATGGAAAAGAAAGTTATTGCAATGATGGAAAATAACTAGATACACTAGATATGCGAGAGTCTATTGCTTGAGAAACTTGTAGGTTATAGTTGAACGTAGAGAAAAAATCCCAACGGAGGAAGAAAAAAATAGTTATTGATTAGCAGTTCATAAGGAAGATTCCTTAGTTTGAAAAAGTATTCCCATATGTGAGTGGAAAGTACATGACAGTATAACTGGTAGTTAGAGTGCAAGTTCTGGAAGGTTCCATAGCAATGATGACTTGTTTAAATTGTGTAGGGAATCCCTCGGCGGAAAGCTAGATTATATAGACAGTGGGTATTTTGGAAAAATCCCTCGATGTGAGATAGCATCTCAGAAAATCTTTCATGTCGAAAGTTAGACTTGATAGTTTAAGTTAGATCAAGAAGATCTCTTGAAAGCAGTTATTTTCACATAGCAACTTTCACAGTCTATAAAATCCAAATAAAAGCATTGAGCCATTAAAAAGCGATGATAATGAGGTTAAAACCTGAAGTCGGTACTTATCTTTGCTTCATGAAGAAGGCGATGTTCCAGTTGACGGTTGATACTAAAATTCGAACATGGCGTCGAAATTTAAAAGTTTGCCTCTAGAGTTGAGGAGGCGAGCTTTAGTGGAGCTCTAACTGACTGGGTCGACTTCCGACGTACAAGTGAGACACGCTCAACGGAGCGCGGAGGGACCAGGGAAAGGGAAAAGAGTGGGGGCAGGAGACAAAAGGAATTCATATAAGAATAACCAACTTAACAGTTTAAAAAAAGATCTTCATGATGAAATGGTCTTCAAAGAGTTGATAGTAGGAGTCACTAGCGCAGCCTGGAGGGTGAAAAAGTAGACGAAGTTCTCTTGATCACGGAGATGATAGCTGGCGACGGCGACGAGATCTGGTGGCTAGATTGATAAGGAAGTCCTCTTGTACAGGGAAGAATTGAGGAACTTCAGAGATTCACTGCTAGATGACGCTAGGTGGGTCATGGAAGATATATATCTAGAACAGACTTACAGGTAACATGAGAGACATAACTAACAAGGAGAAATCAGTAGATCACTGTTGGTGTTTGAGAAAAAGGGAAGGAGTGAACTAAAGCAAAGAGAAGCAAAAGCTTACTCTATCTTATCGTGTATTCCAAAGAATACACCAAGCTGGGAGGGGAAACACCAACAGGGAACAAGACGAGCAATTAAAAGTTTAAAGGTAATGGAGCAATTAAAGACAGTGCTCTTATGTTGTGCCCGTTAGTGGTCAAGATCCTGGTTATCCTAACTCTCCCATCCCTTCCAGGATAACACTCGGTCACTCTACCAGAAATCCAGACCAAGGGAGGAGAAACATCCCTAACCAGGACCAAGTCCCCCACTTTGATGTCGGGATTGGAAACAAACCACTTCTGTCTCCGTTGTAGGGAAGTTAAGTATTCCAAATTCCACCTCTTCCGAAAGATTTGCAGAGGGCTTCAAGTTTACGCCAACAATAGGTAAATTAGAATCCCTGTAAGAGTTGGGAAGGGGAGGAGGGACAGAAAGAGAATTGCCTATAAGGAAGTGACCAGGTGTGAGTGGAAGCAGGTCATCAGCGTCATTGGAAAGCGGAGTTAAAGGGCGAGATTTAACAACACCTTCAATCAGAACGGACAGCGAATTAAATTCTTCATAAGTCAGAATGTGATTACCTAAAAACCTTTCTTAAGTAACGTTTAGTGAGCTTTACGCAGGATTCCCACCTACCACCGTGATGAGGAGCGTAGGGAGGTATAAAACGCCATTTGAAACCCTTTGAGTAGGAAAAATTAGAGATCTGTTCCATGGCAGGAGAAGATGTGAGAGCTTTCTTCCACAAGGAAGCTGCGCCTTGAAAAGTGAAAGCGTTATCAGAGAACATCTCCGAAGGAACACCACGCCTAGCAGCGAAGCGAGAGACAGCTGATAAACGGTAAGAAGTATAAGCATTCGTTACTAGTTCCAAATGGATCGCGCCAGTAACCATGCAAACGAAGAGAGAAACATAGAGCTTACCAAACAATTTGCGTTTAGCTTCAGGGGAGTTGCGTTGATATTGGAACGGACCCATATAGTCCACACCAGTTAGAGCAAATGGACGTATAGGAGAAGAGCGAAAGGAGGGCAGATCGCTCATTAATGAAGTATTGACTTTAGGTCTCGCTTTGAAGCAAGGAATGCACTTGTGAATTACAGAGGAAACTTCATGAATTCCATTTAAAATCCAGTACTTTTCCCTTATGAGGCAAAGCAGTGTGCGTGTACCAACATGCAGATTGCGATAAAGAAAGTCACGTATAATTAAGGAAGTTACGTGATGTTTAGAAGGCAAAATAACAGGATGCTTTTTCGTCCTCAGAAAGCAAAGATTGCGAGAGCCTACCACCTACCCTGAGTAACCTATTGTCATCAAGGAACGGGGCTAGAGCACGAAGACGACTGGATTTGGGAAGATCCCTTTTAGAAGAAAGTAAAGACAATTCAGAAGAAAAGGCTTCTTGCTGTGTTAGTTGCAAAATCTTAATTGTAGCGAGATTCAATTCATGATTGGTAAGGTGTGGTTTGGGGAGAAGAGGTTGGTCGACCACAAGATATTTCCATCTGAGAAGATAGGCGACAATTCGAAATAATTTGTGAAAGGAAGAATAGCGGGACAACAAGGGATGAGAAACGTTGGAAACAAGACACGAAGCAGTAGATTTAGATACTTTAGCTTCAGGCAAGTTGGAGTCTGTAGCTGGAGGTTTCGAAGGCCATCAAGAAGAGTCTTCGATTAACCACGAGGGCCCATGCCAGTACAACTGAGAAGCTGCCAATTGAGAGGGTAAACATCCACGAGAAATGATGTCGGCGGGGTTGTCAGCGCTGGGGACATGCCTCCATTGGCATCCCTAAGAAAGAGTTTGAATTTTGGAAACCCTGTTTGCGACAAAAGTTTGCCAATGAGAGGGGTTTTTGGCGATCCGAGAAAGGGTGATCATGGAATCGCTCCAGAGATAGATTTGCGCGAGTTCGACTTTTAAGACTTCCCGTAATTTCTTAACAAGTTTTGCGGCCATGAGTGCAGCACACAATTCAAGCCTAGGCAAAGTGATAGTTTTAAGAGGAGCCACCTTGGATTTGGCACAAACAAGGTTGGAAACTGAAGATCCATTTAATGAACCGCGATAAACCAAATATGCACAGCAACCGTAAGCTTTTTCGGAACTGTCCGCGAACACATGAAGGAACAAGTAGTTCCGTGAAGAACTATACAGCCTATTTTCATATATCCTACTTATGTTAATTGCCACTATCAACATACACAATTTCAGTTTGATTGCTGTAATAGATTCGTAGATATTGAGAACCGACTAAATATTTCGGATGGTCGCCATGTTGGATTTTATATATGTAGGTCCTAGAGTTTACTGTTACATGCAGATTATTGTGAACGAGTAGTATTCAAACTTCAATCGCATAATTAGGACACAAGAAAAAACAAGGAGATTTAAAAATGTTTAACAGCTACCATCTTGAGGTTATGGAAACAATTGAAATAAATTAAATGCCAGTGGATTAACATTCGGATAAAGATTTACTGTACCAAGTTTCACTGCACGCGGATGTTTAAATTGCGAGAAACGTCCATGTGAATATTTATAATTCGCGTCACCACCATGTTGGATTTGTGATCACCAGGTTATTTAAAGTCCTATAGGTGAACTTAAGTTCATAGCCCCTATGAACATTAAAAATGCAGTTTGATTGCTAAAATAGATTCGTAGATATTCAGTATCGTCTAAATATTTCGGATGGTCGCCATGTTGGATTGTTAAATGTATAGGCCATAGAGTCATGTACCATTAAAGGAAAATTATTGCGTAGGTTCATTATTCAAACTTTCACTTCGATCGCATGACTACATCACAAGAAATAAAAACTTAATTTTAAAATTCGCACTGCCGCCATCTTGAGGTTATGTAAACAATTGAACTAAATTAGATACCAGTGGATTACAATGTGTATAAATATTTCCTGTACCAGGTTTCAGTGGGTTTGGAACATTAAATCGCGAGAAAGGTCTATTTAAAATGTTCAAATTCGCTTGGCCGCCATGTTCGTTTTGTAGTTAACCGGTTTTTGAAAATCTTATAGATGGACTTCCAGTAGTGCCTTTTATCTCCGTACAAAATTTTAGGGAGATACCGCTAATAGTTTCAGAGATATAGAATGTCGGTGAAATATTTCGCACATCCGCCATCTTGTGATTATGTAAACAATTGAACGAAGTTAGATGTCGGTGCATTACAATGTATATAAACATATACTGTACCAAGTTTCATTGCGTTTGGTTGGTCAAATCGCGAGAAACGTCTATTTAAAAGTCACAAATTCGCTTGGCCGCCATGTTGGTTTTGTAGTTACCAGGTTTTCAAAAGTCACATAAGTGAACTTATAGTAGTTCCCTCTATCACCATAAAAAACGTCAGGGTAATATCGGTAATAGTTTCGGAGATATTGAATGCTGGTAAAATATTTCGCACAGCCGCCATGTTGGACTGGTGAGTCGTAACAAAATTTGAAGGGCACGGTCGAGGTCGCCGGGAATAGTGCTATGAACTTTCCGAGTTTCATTGAAATCGCTCCTTCCGTTTAGATTTTATTAGGGGGGGGGGGGGACATACACACGAATCACACACACACACACACACGCACACACACACACGGACAAAAGGTGATCTCATAAGCCTATTTTTTCAAAATTGAAAATAGGCTAAAATGATGCATTAGGATGTGCGTTAATTAAATTCCTGGGAATTTCAATAAGGGAAAGATCAAGCAAATTGCTGCGAAAAGAGAGCCATCTGTTAAGAAAAGAAAGGGGAACAGTGTCGTCCCATTCACATTTGAGCGACCATAGCTCTTGCATGAAAAGTTTGGCTATAACAATAACCGGGGCAAGGAATTGAAGCGGATCAAATTTTTTTGCAATTTCAGAGAGAATTTGTCTTTGTGTGTTAGGGTGCTCTTCAGCGAGCGAAACTTTATAGATGAGAGTGTCAGTGCTAGTGCACCAATGAACTCCAAGTGTTTTTATGGATTCGGAGTTTCCACAAATTTCGACGGAGGAGGGATCTACATCTTCAATAGGAAACTGGGCGAGAAACTCATGGGAGTTGGAATTCCACTTATGAAGTGGGAAACCTCCGTTCTTTAGCAATGCCTGAAGTTCTAATGACACGAAAGAAGCTTCCTCCAGAGTGCAGAAGGACTGCAAATAATTGTCAACATAGAATGATGTAGTTAGTGCTTCAGAAGTTTTAGAATCAAATAAATGACCATCTTGAGAGGCTAACAAGTGTAGTGATCTTATAGCAAGGAAAGCGGAAGGTTTTAAGCCATAAGTAACCGTTTTTAAGCGAAATACCTTAATGGGCTTGCTGATTTCGTCGCACCACAAGATTCTTTGGAGATCTCGTTGTTCAGGCTGAATTAAAACTTGACGGTACATCTGTTTTATATCCGCTATAACAGCTGAAATAATCGAAAGTTTAAGAGTATAGCAGATAGAACTGACTGAATAGCAGGACCAGAGTAAAGAGTATCGTTAAGACTGTTGCCATTAACGTCAGGTGATAAACCATTGAAAACAACTCGTATTTTATCCTTTACAAGAGGGTTTTTCCACACGGGATGATGATTTAAGAAAACCGTTTCAATTGGGGGGTGCAATTCGTCATCAGATTTGTTAACAACTTCCATAAGATCTTAGCTTTCATACTCATCCATGAAATCAGTGTACTGCTGTTTAACGAGAGGTTTTTTCTTGATTTATTTATCGTATGTTTTTCAGTGCCGGGAGTGTCCGAGGACATGTTCGGCTCGCCTGAGTCTGTAGCTGCTTCCAGCGGATACCCTAAAGGGTGAGCTACAGGTTCCGTTCAATTTCAAGTAGTTCCAACTTTCGCCACCAGATATCAATGATACCTAGTGGTGAACGTTGGAACTTTGATAGAGCGTTCTGACGAAATCTAACCTAACAAATTTTGCTTTACACAAGTTTAGTCTGCGAAAGGATCTTTTACATGCCATAAATCTATGACATGGGACCGCCGGCTTTACTTCCCCTCCGAAGGAAGGCATACTGAAGGATTTTTAACGCTCTTAAAAATCCGACGACTTCGGCCGGGTTTGAACCCGCTATCTTGGGCATAGCAGTTTAGCATGCTACCGACTACGCCACCGAAGCCGCTGTTCTTTCTTGAATTTGCTCTCGATAGCAAAGAGAGCTTTTCGAGCTTTGGGTTGAGAGTTAATAAGTTTAGGGGGATTATGTAATCTTGGCATCTGAACAATGAACCGGCCATCAGAAGAACGAGTGGTGGTGTTCAGAAAAAGTTGCTCACAGAATTCGTTTTCTGAAGAGGTCACGTTAGGAGAATCAACGCTTTCGAGCCTCCAGAACTGTTCCAAGTCAGTATTAGCGAAATAACATTGCGATGCGGGTTGGGGAGAATAATGGGGAAGTTGACCGGTGACGATCCATCCAAAATTAGTGTCTCTGGCAACCACGTTTGAAGATAACTTGCGAACCTGTTTACGAAGGCAATTCCAGAAAACAATGACACTAAAGAGTATGTCAATGGGGTTTTGTACATTGAACAGAGGATCGGCTAGCCTTAAATGCGAGGGAATGTTTAACCCTGAATTATCCACAGTGACTTGGAGTATCTTCTCCTATGCTATTGAGAATGAGACAATTCAGTTTGAGAACGTTGTTTCTGTGACAAATGTCTCTTATGGTTAGCTTTGAAAACTGTAAGGCTTGCGATTTTGAGCTGTTAATGCCCGATACGTTAATAGAAGTGGGGTTTACAGGTAGGCCTAGTTTTCTAATCAAAGCATTAGACACAATATCATGAGTTGCCGCTGAATCAAGAAGACTGCGTGCACGGACCCAATTGCCAAAGTTATCCTGAACTTCGATTTGGACAGTAGACAATAGTACTTGGGCACTACGTATGGACTTGGCATTTTGGATGTAAGACGAAGCATTGGAACTGTTAGCATTGTCACTTTTCTGAGAAGTGGATGCGGTCGATGACCTTGCTTGATCATGACGATGTAGTTAAGTGTGATGAGCTTTTTCACAATGGAAGCAAAGTCTGGTGGACTTGCAATTTGAAGCAGAATGCGTGGGTGCTAGGCAGTTGAAGCAATGTTTATTCTGGGAAACTAATTTTCTTCTGCCGTCGACTGACAGTTCTTTAAAAGATTTACATAGATATAAGGCGTGGGAATCTTTACAAAGTATGCACTTTAATGGTTCATTTAAACTCTTGCGGGGTTCGCTTTGAGTGTTTAAAACGAGAGAACTAGCAATACGGCGTTCACTAGACCTAGTTGGGTAACCAGTGGTGTTTGACTTGAGTTTAGATGAGCTGGACCCAGGTTTTTGGGTACTAGACGCTAAGCGTTCGCTTTTAGCTTTAAGAGACATTGATTCAAATTTAGAACTAGGGGATGAGGGTTCACTTTGATTAGCTAAAGCAGTTAAGAGTTGGCATCTAGCATTTATGAAAGTGACTAAATGCTCGTAAAAGTAATCGTCTTCTCTGGAAAGTTCAATCTCCCAAGCTTTGAGGGTAGCAACATCGACTTTAGAAACCACTAAATGTATTAGGAAAGTGTCCCAGTGTTCAGTGGGTTGATCCAATTGGGACAAAGTTTAACGTGAAGTTGTGTAGTATCAATGAGAGTACGCATACTAGTGACGTCATTGTGCTGTGACGCATGTAAGTTAAATAGGGCCTTCATATGGCGTTGAATACGTAACCGTGAATTACCGTATCTTTCTTTCAACAAGTTAAAGGCAATGGGGTAGTTTTCGGCACTTAATGGGAATGTTTCAACTAACTGCAGAGCTTGCCCTCGGAGGATAGATCTCAAATAATGAAACTTGTAGATGACTTGAATGTCTTCATTGTCATGAACAAGAGAACAAAATAGTTCATAGAAAGAATCCCAAGTAGATTCGTCTCCAGAGAAGTGGGGTAAATCAATCTTAGGTAGAATTGGTTTGGGCTTGTGAGTGCCCTCGCGAGAAGAGGTTTGTTGTTCGTGAAGGGAACCAAGAACAGAACCGTCTTTTTTTCTGTTCTTCTTCGAGTTGGCATATTATTTTCAAAGCAGAACCTATACCTTCGTAATATTGGTTTTCTACTTCGACTCGATCTTCAGTTTGATTGAGCATACAAGTTTCGATTTCAGTTTGGATGTTACAATAATTTTCATATGAACGTTCAAAATCCTTTACACGATGTTTTAACAAATCTATTTGAGCTTCTGAGGGATCTAGCTCTTTGATGTATTTTCTGAATCGGGTAATTTTCCCTTTATAGGATGCTCGTTTAGAAGTAAGTTTTTCATCCTTATCCTTTTCTGTAGGAGCCATGACAAAATAGGTAAATTAAAGTATAACTTACGAAACTGTGGAACCTTGGAAATGCTGTCAGGCTGGGAGCAGCAAATAAGTTGAAAGAAAGGGACACACCAAAGGAGACAGGAGTGGCCTCTTTCCACTTCACAGGCTTTGCACGATGTAGTTATAGCTGAAAAATTCAAAGAATATATTAATGATTTGCAAAATATTGTCAAATAACCCTTGACAAATAGAAAATGTCACAAATGGACTCTCCCAAGGGAAGATGATAAAGAAAAGGAAGTGGGTTTCGGACTGGAGAAAAAGGATGGAGAAATAGGACGAGAGTCCTACAGAAGTTATAAGTTTAACTTTAAATATACTCAAAGGCAGCTGCCACTGCAAATCCGCTCTCCGATACCTAAAGTGGGTAGGGACCTGGGCAAAGCTAACGGGAAACGCAGCTGGAACTTGGGCGGTTTGCAAGAAAGTTGCTTTAGTGTATTCCCTCTCAAGCATACATATGCCTACTATGGGGAATGGTGATGGTCTGGCAAGACAAAGAGTAACGGATTTATTGTGTATCTGTTCAAAGGAGTTTGTTTCTAAACAGGTAATTTGAAGAATGCCAATAATTTGAATCGGCTTTGATATTTTAGTTTTTGAAATTGTAGAATTCCTAAAGAGCGACCAAATGCTTCCAAGAAGGATAGGGATAAAGCAATTATACCTTTGGGAATAATTTTGGTTAGTGTACCAATAGTTGCATTTGGAATTGGCTAAGCTTTTACCCAGCAAGGCGCCGACTAAAAGTTTAGACAATGAGAAACACTTATATTTTGAAAAACCAACCATAAGTGTTGGAGAGAATCTCCACAAGCAGGAAGCTGGCGTAGCGAGCTATGCTTGCCTTACAGGCCAGTTAGAATTAACTACTAAAGCTAAGAGCGACGTTACTAAGTTACCAACTAAGAGTTCTTGCTCAAATGCAACAAGTGGTGAAAACCCTATCAATATATTTGTTTTTATTGAATAGGAAGAGTCAAGGAAGACCGGATCTTGCCTAACCGTTATGTTAGAGAAATGATGAAGCGAAAAACAATTTTTTTTTAAATTTATTTATTTAGTCAATTTACCCTCTAGGTTGGTGGTTCCCACGGACTCAGCGAGGGAACTCACCACTACCGCCTCTATGGGCAGTGTCCTGGAGCTTGGAACATCTGGTCGGGATGGATACAACTGGGGAGGTGTGATCAGCACTTCGCCCAGGCGGCCTCACCTGCAAAGCGAACAGGGGCCTCGTGAGGGATGGGAAGGGATGGAAGATTGGGATGGATAGGCTAGGAAGAGGGAAGGAGGCGGCCGTGGCCTTACAGTAGGTACCATCCCGGCATTTGCCCGAAGACGAAGTGGGAAACCACGGAAAACCACTTCGAGGATGGCTGAGGGGGAATCGAACCCCCTCTAATCATTAGGGCCACCCGAGGCTGAGTAGACCCCGTTCCAGTCCTCGTACCACTTTTCAAATTTCGTGGCAGAGCCGGGAATCGAACCCAGGACCTCCGGGGTGGCAGCTAAGCATGCTGACCGCTACGCTACGGAGGCAACTTTTTGATTTATTTAACAATGTAAAAGGAAGTAGTTTTTGTAACAAATATATAATTTTGATTTCTATAAACAATTGGAGTCGCAGACCTCCAAAAACATCTAAAGCTTGCGCCAGGCAATTGATAATACTTTTAGTTTTAAACCTTTTAAAAGCTTTAAAATCTTCGCAAGATTTTGAAATGACAAAGATAAATAAACGAAAAATTTAAAGCTAACTGACGTAATTAAAGTTAGACAATAAATCAAGTACAAGGTGTGTACTTTAAGGATTTCTAGATAAGTATCTTAGAAATAATAACAACTTCGAAAGTAACAACAACAAAAAGCAGGAAGAATGAAATAGAAGTTTCTATAACTTCTTATATTGATACTGAATTACTTTTAATGATTATACATAGAAGATTATGCAAATAGGGCAGGTCACTTATTGTGAAACCTGAAGAGAAAAATCGAAAGGAAGTTTCTAGAACTCTTATGTTTAAGTAGGGATCACGAGAAAATGGGGCTAGTTTCCCTTTCGTGAAACCTAGAGATAACTCACTTATGAGTTGAAAGAATTGTATTCCCTCATTGGAAGGGAGAAACAATATAATTTGAGGCGTGTAAGAGACACGAAGTTTTACAGAAATTAATTCGTTATACGTGGAACAAGTGAGGGAGGGCACTTATTGAGAGTGACACCTCATTGAAAAAAGACCTAAAGTAACAATTTAATATTTTGGTTTGTTAGTAAGGGGTTTGGGAAAGATCAAATGGGATTGAGGAAAAGTGTTCATGGCCGTATTTATTGTACACGGGCGAGCGCGACGCGGATGAAAGGTTGAACAAACACTGTTTTTCACTATAGTCTGTTGATATAGTTGAAAAGTTCACTGTAGTAGCACAAAACGTTGATGGAAAAGAAAGTTATTGCAATGATGGAAAATAACTAGTTACACTAGATATGCGAGAGTCTATTGCTTGAGAAACTTGTAGGTTATAGTTGAATGCAGAGAAAAAAATCCCAACGGAGGAAGAAAAAAATAGTTATTGGTTAGCAGTTCATAAGGAAGATTCCTTAGTTTGAAAAAGATTCCCATATGTGAGTGGAAAGTACATGACAGTATAACTGGTAGTTATAGGTTCCAGAGCAATGATGACTTGTTTAAATTGTGTAGAGAATCCCTCGGCGGAAAGCTAGATTATATAGACAGTGGGTATTTTGGAAAAATCCCTCGATGTGAGATAGCATCTCAGAAAATCTTTCATGTTGAAAGTTAGACTTGATAGTTTAAGTTAGATCAAGAAGATCTCTTGAAAGCAGTTATTTTCACATAGCAACTTTCACTGTCTATAAAATCCAAATAAAAGCATTGAGCCATTAAAAAGCGATGATAATGAGGTTAAAACCTGAAGTCGGTACTTATCTTTGCTTCATGAAGAAGGCGATGTTCCAGTTGACGGTTGATACTAAAATTCGAACATGGCGTCAAAATTTAAAAGTTTGCCTCTAGAGTTGAGGAGGCGAGCTCTAACTGGCTGGGTCGACTTCCGACGTACAAGTGAGACACGCTCAACGGAGCGCGGAGGGACCAGGGAAAGGGAAAAGTGTGGGGGTAGGAGACAAAAGGAATACATATAAGAATAGCCAACTTAACAATTTAAAAAAGATCTTCATGATGAAATGGTCTTCAAGGAGTTGATAGTAGGAGTCACTAGCGCAGCCTGGAGGGTGAAAAAGTAGACGAAGTTCTCTTGATCACGGAGATGATTGCTGGCGATGGCGACGAGATCTGGTGGCTAGATTGATAAGGAAGTCCTCTTGTACAGGGAAGAATTGAGGAACTTCAGAGATTCACTGCTAGATGGCGCTAGGTGGGTCATGGAAGATATATATCTAGAACAGACTTACAGGTAACATGAGAGACATAACTAACAAGGAGAAATCAGTAGATCACTGTTGGTGTTTGAGAAAAAGGGAAGGAATGAACTAAAGCAAAGATAAGCAAAAGCTTACTCTATCTTACCGTGTATTCCAAAGAATACACCAGTGGGTACAGTCCAAAGTCATTGAGAAAATGGAAAACGGGTCAAGCTTAGGTATTCCTCGGAATAACCAATTCTGAAAGTTTCCAGACACAATTCTTTATGGGAAAATGTGTAAGTCGATAAGGTAGAAATCATTACTAAGAGCAGTTACAAAAGATGCCCCCAGTTGGTCAATAAAATGATTTTGTATAATTGTGACTGATTTAAATTCTTCATTTGTTTCTAGAGCTCGAGTAAGCCGGGAATGGGTTGTGTCCAGATTGCGAACACTTTCATTCATTCATTTCCGTGTCCGGTCAACATTTCTAAAAAATTGCAGCTGCGATGGCCTTGTTACTTCCTATAAAAACATCTTCCATTGTGCATGGGTTGTCCTGGAGGGGGCAGATAAGTAGGTGACGGGCCTTGTTCAGCTCCACATTCACAAGAGCTGTCTGCGTCTGCTGGAAGGATCCCCCATTTTTGCAGGTTGGTCTTGCATCGAGGGACACCCACTCTTAAGCGGTTGAGGGACCTCAACACAGGATAAGGTAAGTCGGCGCCAGGAGCCAGTTCTTCCTTTGGTGTCATGTCTGTGGGCAGTGAGCTCCTCCATCTGTTAAGACGAGTTGTCCCTGGGGTTCTCTCCAGCGGCGTAGTCCTAGCAAGGAAACTCTTGCGGGATCTGAGGCGAGACCTTGCTGCCTTGTGACCATATAGTGGATGTCTATGGTCATTCTCCTGCTTTGTTCTCTCAGCGTCCGCAGCAGTGGCCCTCCGGATAGGGAAGATCTATAAACATTCCTGCGTCCAGATTGCGATCACTTTTCTTGGGTGATCGGTCCTTGGTTATTATTATTATTATTATTTATTTACCATAAATCGTACACGAAGTATGGAAGGCCTAGTGAAAAAGGGCAAGCCCCACATACATATTTCATGCTCCACAGGCACAGCTTACATCTAACTTACATTTGTTTTAACAATATTTACAAGTTTTACAAATATATTTGCAGTATTTACATATTTAGAATATTGACATAGTACATTTTCCTGTTCACTCACTCTCTCACTCACGCACTTTCATAACCTCAATCACTCCATACATTCAGTCATTCCATTCAGATACTCATTCATTCAGCGAGACAATCACTCATACATACGTTTATTTATACGATGTACCTTTTTACGTACGGTTTGAATTTCCTAAGAGGCAAGATCTTGGCATCCCCTGGCAGCGCGTTCCATAATCGCGCAGAGCGGCCGTAGAAACCTGTCAGGTAAGCATTGCTACGCGCGAAGGGCGGAACGAGGGTTACACCTCGTCCTCTCCGAACTGAGCGATATGCCAATGACAGTCGGCAAAAAGGGTCAATATTAATGGAACCTGTAAGGGATTTTTTAAGAAAAATTAGATCAATTTGTTTGGCTGTTGCCTCTATAGATGGAAATTTTGACAAAGGGGAAGGGGAATAACGAGCTATTAGCCTTTCTGCGCGGCGCTGTACACGCTGGAGCTTGTTTATGTTTTCCGCTGTAGTGGGATGCCAGGCAGGTAAGCCGTACGTTAATATTGGACGGACCATGCATGTGTAAGCCATCCTGAAGGCTCTAGGTTTACAACCTCTCATGTTTCTGTACAAGAAACCCAGAACTTTGGTGGCCTTACATCTTGCCTCTTCACTTTGAATGTTCCAATTCAGGGTGTCGGAGATTGTTACCCCTAATAGCTTTAAGTTTGTGCACTGTGGGATGACACTGTTCATAATTTTGTATTCATTCTCAATGGGTTTTTGTGACCTGGTTATTCTTATGTATTTACATTTTTGTACATTTATATTTAAATTATTCACAGAACACCACAGCGATAAGTTGTCCAGATCTGATTTAAGACAGAGGGAATCTTCTTCACATTTAATGCCCCTGTATAGCACGGTGTCATCTGCATATAGTGACATTGATGAGGTGACACAGCCAGGAAGATCGAGCACATATATAATGAAGAGAAGAGGTCCGACCACAGAGCCCTGAATCACTCCAGAAGTAACTTGAGCAGCCTGCGATCGAGCTCCTCCGTACACCACACACTGTGTTCGACCCTCTAGGAATGACCTCACCCATGCAAGTAAGCTACCCCGTATGTTAAGCTGCTGTAGCTTTAACAAAAGTCTTTCATGAGACACTTGATCGAAGACCTTAGCCCAATCCAGTGCAATACAGTCCACTTGTTTCACTTCTGGCTGATTCAAGTAGAACTGAAACTCATCAATGACTTTTGTCAATAGAGTAGTGCAAGAACGACCCGGAAGAAAACCGTGCTGATTTGGATCGAGCAGATTGTTCTCCCGTAGGAATTCCAGCACACTGTTTGCTACTAGCCGCTCCATACATTTACAAATTATAGATGTTAGACACACCGGTCTGTAATTTGCAACATCTTCTCTGTCACCTTGCTTATATATTGGCACCACGTTAGCACATTTCCACCCACACGGCACAGAACCTTGGTTGATAGACAGGTTGAATAACGCACACAGAGAGGGCGCTAATGCTTCCGTACACTGCAGCAGGATCCGTCCGGGAACATCATCTGGGCCGGTCGCCGCATGTGGTCTAATCTTCCGTAGGCTCTGAATCACCTCAGTTGTTGTGAAGTACAGGTTGGAGAGTGGGAGGGGCGGAAGTGATGACCTTGGCAGAAGCAGGTTCATGGTCATATCCGTCTTAGAAAAGTTCTGCTTGAAACTGTCACTGAACGCTGTTGCAATATCTTGGGGTGCACTTAGGAATTTACTGTTACAGTGAAATGAGGCTGGCGCAGCAGTGCCGCGTCTTCTGGACAAAAATTTCCACATTTCACTCGTGCTGCTTATTTTGTGAATATAATTGTCGTATGTTTCGCGAATTAATTTCTTTGTTTGGTTCCTGATGTTCTTGTATTTTTCCCACATGATGTCAGTTGAGCAACTTTTCCATTTCTTGTATAGAACGTTCCCTTTCCTAATCATTTTAATGACTTCCTTCGTCACCCAAGGAGAATTTTTCTTCCCACTAATGGTTATTTTCGGTATAGCTATATCCACACATTCAAAGAAACAATTTCGCCAGGCGTGCCACACTGAGTTGATGTCGCTGGTGTCCAGAATACACGGGGTGGGAAGGTGTTTGAGGAATAAAGATGATAGCAGTTTCCAGTCTGCCTTTTTGTAATTGTATACTGTCCTCACTGTGCTCTTGCTGCGTGGTTTGTTGTAATGCAATGTGGTAAAGATGGCTGCGTGATCACTGAAACCGGGTATGACTTCAGCTTTCTGTACGGAGGAAGGAAGGCTTGTGAGGAATAGGTCTATTGTGGAGCGTGTAGTTTGTGTGATTCGAGTTGCTTCGGTTATTAATTGGTCAAGGAATAAATCGTAGAATGCGGTAAGGAATTCATTAGCAATGGGATCCTTGGGAGTGGGAGGAGAGCTTTGCCAGTCTATTTCTAAATTAAAATCGCCTGTTATGTAAATGGCCTTGTATTTGTGCTGGATGTATTGTACACGACGGAGGGACTCCAATAGTTCATCATTGATGTGCCGAGTTGAATTTGGAGCACGGTATACAGAGCCTATTAGAAATGTATTGTTCGCACACGTGAATTCCACCCACACAGCCTCAGCATCAGTTTCAAGCTCCCGTTGGCGAACAGGCCTTAACTTAGGTTTCATGGCTATTAGTACCCCTCCCCCAGATGTCCAGGTTCGATCTTTGCGGAACATGGTGTATGTTACCGGAAATATTTCTGGGTCGTTAGTGGATTTTTTCAGCCATGTCTCCCCTGAACACACAATTGATGGATTAAGTGCTGTGAGACAAGAACGCAGGTCCGGTTGTTTGGAGGGACATGTTACACTTCGAGCATTGAAGGAAAAAATGGACAATGCTTTGCCATCCGAGGGTGTTACGTCACTATCTACACTATTTGCACTCTGTGTCGATGTATTAAAAATGAGTTAGAGAACTCAGGTAAAGAACAGTTCCAACACAGCCACGATTGTTTCCCAGAGGTGATTATTTTGTGTTTTGAAGCACTGATTTTTGCACAAGTTCTGTGCGCTTGAGAGTGGCAAGATGTACATGTCACAAATAACTGATTCACACGACCCTTCGAATCACAAATTATACACACCTTATTCGGCCCTGGGTTCATCTCTACATCTCCACTGAGAGCCACAGACAGCACCACGAGATGTAATAATGTAGCGGGCGGTCTGGCAACCCCGCGCAGTGCTGGGCGCCCTCTGCCTGCTGCCGTGACTATCAGCCCCTCGCTTCCACACCATGTGAGAGAAGATATATTGAGTTTACAAACTACCATGAGGTGTTCCTTCAGGTCCGAGTTCACACACGAGTCTTCAATTGTTAAAGAATGATCGAGGATCTTTCGAGGCACCCACTGAGCTTTTTACTAGGTAGAACACGAGGAAAAGTTGGAGCACTCTAACTGCTACACACCTGCTGGCCGCCATCTTGTCTCTTGGTTCTTCCCGACAGACTCATACCTTCCGTAAGTTTTGTGGATAACAAGGGGAAACTGACATTTCATTCCTAACCAAAGAATACAGTTCAGTTATAGGAATCTCCGTTTCGCGGGCTTATAGGTCGTGTTCCAAGGACATTTTGTCGTCCTGACGTTTCGCTGAATACTGCGTTCAGCATGTTCACAGGTTACATAAAGCGAGGTAAAACAAGTAAACAGAAGATATATAAATAGTCAACAACCCACACATAGAGGCTACCATAGCAACGGCGTACCACATAAAAGTAATGCATCAAGGACAGGGCTGCTTGTCTGTTGCATCTTCTCGTCTACGACGGTCAATAAGGGCAGGCTTGAGGGGATTAAGGACTGGAAGCCAAGCTCTGTTCACACGTTCTGCTTCCTCCTTAAGATTGAAGCTGTTAGTATGCTTCAGGATTTCAATGGCCTCCCTTTGTAGCCTGGCATGATAAGACACCGTGGTGGACAGAACTTCGGTGTCTCCATATCTTATATCGTGACCTGCAAGTAGCGAGTGTGCTGCTACAGTGGATTTATCTGTTTGTCCCAGCCGGCTGTGTCGTTCGTGCTCCTTGAGGCGAGTGGCAATACTTCTTTTCGTTGTTCCAATATATACTTGGCCACAATCACACGGGATTTTATAAACCCCTGCCGCGGTATGAGGATGTCGCTAAAGATAAGCGACATCCTCATACCGCGGCAGGGGTTTATAAAATCCCGTGTGATTGTGGCCAAGTATATATTGGAACAACGAAAAGAAGTATTGCCACTCGCCTCAAGGAGCACGAACGACACAGCCGGCTGGGACAAACAGATAAATCCACTGTAGCAGCACACTCGCTACTTGCAGGTCACGATATAAGATATGGAGACACCGAAGTTCTGTCCACCACGGTGTCTTATCATGCCAGGCTACAAAGGGAGGCCATTGAAATCCTGAAGCATACTAACAGCTTCAATCTTAAGGAGGAAGCAGAACGTGTGAACAGAGCTTGGCTTCCAGTCCTTAATCCCCTCAAGCCTGCCCTTATTGACCGTCGTAGACGAGAAGATGCAACAGACAAGCAGCCCTGTCCTTGATGCATTACTTTTATGTGGTACGCCGTTGCTATGGTAGCCTCTATGTGTGGGTTGTTGACTATTTATATATCTTCTGTTTACTTGTTTTACCTCGCTTTATGTAACCTGTGAACATGCTGAACGCAGTATTCAGCGAAACGTCAGGACGACAAAATGTCCTTGGAACACGACCTATAAGCCCGCGAAACGGAGATTCCTATTTCAACGCCGGTCGTGAAAGTCTACATTTTTACATTAATACAGTTCAGTGTTCAGCTCAGCACACGCCGTAAAACTTCGCTTAAAAATCAAGTCTCTTCCCAATCTGACAGCACCTCGTAAAGCAATGATTATAACATTTTCATTTTACAGGGTATAATTTTTAATTTATGCCCCTCCTCTCCCATTTGAGACACGAGATATCTATTTTTTATAATAGGTACTGTAGCCTGTATCGTGAAAAACATTCTTTTCATTACCACGAAAAATTAGTCTCGTAAAAGTAATTTGTTCTGCGTTTTCCCCTTTGTAATCAATTTTTGTTCCCGCCCCCTCCCACACACAAAATCAAACATTTGAAATTTTAGTTTTATTAACATTCCAGATTTGAAATCTGTGACTTCTGACAAGTCAAAATCAATAGTTCACTGTCACCTCAATGATGTGGTCAAGGTAGGATACTCCTGCTAGTGCTTAGGGTCCGCCCGGTCTCCCAAGAAAAGTGATCGCAATCTGGACTGCTAATGAGGTGAAAGCAATCCGGAATGACCACAATCAGGAAGACACCCAGGAAGGCGGTGCGCAGAACACAACGCTACCATACGTCATGCCTCACTTCCATCCCACCAATCACAGTCAGTCTTCAGAGTCTGAGCTAGTGTGTTGACAGAAAAGTGAAGTGATTATATCGTAATATTTAAAGATCCAGTGGAAGCGATTGTGTACATTTTGTGTGCTATGGAAACAGAAATAAGTAAACGACAGGTTGTGCATAGGCAAGCCCGAGAAATAGTTTACAAAGTGCACGAATACTTCAAAAGTGTAAAGCAGCGTGAACGAGATGGGCTCGATGAGTTAAGCGGCGGGGTTGCCACAATGCAGGAACTCACAGCAGCAGCTTGCGGTGTGGGGACTCGGACATGGCGGACCTGTTGCAACAGTGGACATGTATCTCTGTCTCTCTATAAACACTTAAATCCCTAAATCTCCTGGAAAAACCTCAAAAATTTCAAATTCACAACCCCTACAAAGCGCAAAACGGAATATCTATGTAAAACAATTAATTTCAAGAATTTAAAATAGCCAAGCACTACCCGGACCTGATTGGCTACTCCCAGATGCGAGCGGCCAATCAGCGCAGTGCACTGTCAAATCCAAACTCCCCGCTCTAAAACACATTAAATATTCAATGTCAAATATATTCAAAACCAAAATATCAGCAGCTGCTAATCGGCCAACACCGAGCAATACGATAATACAGTGGAACTTGGATATTCGAACGTCAAGGGACCAGTAAAAAAGTTCGAATTATCCAAAAATTCGAATTAAGAAAGTTATTTGAAAAGGGTAGAGAAAATACAATATATTGTATTACGTTTACATAATGCTGTACGTTCAACAAAGCAGATTAACTGACAACGGTACTTTATAAAGACTGTATCGTGAATAACTCAAAAGTTCAAATCAAAAATAAAACCAAAATGTACTTCTGTATTCACCTATTTAACGACAGTAGTAATCCAGCAATCTAGAGCAATCTTAGAGAAATCTACTATTTTTCAAAATATTTTGAGATCATCACCTGTTTCGTACAATTAAGTATCTCAGCCATCACAAAAGAATCTAACAAATTTAAAGAACGGAAAACAGAACTACTTCCGTCATTTCTACTAAAAAAAAAACAAAAAAAAAAAAAACAACGCGTTAATTCTGTGATGTGGTTTGTTGCTTGGGCTGCAATCGGAACAGTTTTTTCGGGAACTGACCCAACTGTTTGGCTTCCGATCGGCCTTTTACAGTAAAAACTTCGAATTATCCAAAATATAATTCGAATTAACCACGATTTTTAGCCTTGATTGTATATAAAATTCGAATTAAAGAAGATTTCGAATTATATAAGTTCGAATTAGCCACGTTCCAGTGTATCACCTTTTGCCGCTATGATCCATAGCCGAACCTATATCTGTGTTCATAGCTCTCCAGGCATTACACAGTCTCTAGTACACTCAAAACCTTAAAAATAAATAAAATCACTTCAAAAAATCTTTTCATTCAACAACATTTAATCCCAAGGACAACTTCTCCCACTACAGCATTATACATTAATGAATTGTGTGAGAATTTTTTAATTCCATTTCAAAAAGGATCTAATTTTAGTATCCAAACATTAAAATTTAATACCACTCACATCGCAGTGAAAGGAGCCCATAATAATAATAATATCGTATGGCCTCGGGTGCCTGGTGCAAGCTTTGCTATTTGACACCCAGAGGGTAGCTTGCATGTCGAATTTCGTAGTTCCTTGACTATGAAAGTCAAGGAGGTTAGATGTTAGATATCTAATCTCCTTGAACACAATAGCGCTTTCTAGTAGAGAAATGAGGAACTTTGTCCTGGCGGAAACTCCCGAGATTAATTTTGCCATTATGAACTCGGCCTACTGAATTCAAATGGGTTCTTTGACATGCTAACATCGTATGACATGCGTATCGTATTTTTGCCGCCTTTCAAAAATCACTTACCACGGCCAGGGGCGAACCTGCAATCTTGGGGTTGGTAGACCGACACGCTATCCACTCACCCACCGTGGCAAGCTAAAGGAGCCCATTAGGGCACCAGACTCCTACCATTTCTTTAAATCGCCTCGGCGGTACAGGACCGAAAGAGAGTACTACTAGCGCAATTCCCAGAGAGGCAGCCGCTTTCCCGGCTGACCCGACCTCCAATAATTTGCACATCTCTGTAGCCGTGTCCAAAGTGAGAGGTTTCACAGTACAATACCTATTTTTAAACTTTTGAATAATCAATACTGAATACATCTCATTAAGTTAGGAGTGTTTATTCACTTACTGAATAGCTTTTTTTACTGTATAAATCGATTATACTGTAGTTAAGACGATCCGATAATAATCACAACGCTTATGACGCAGTCGTATTGATTGAAGTATTGCTAGCATCAAAGGTCTTGTTGATTTTCATAGAAAACACCATCATTCACAGGTCATATACAGAATACATAGGCCTGAATGGATTTCATGAGATAGCCAGGTTATTGCCTATAGATATAGCACAGATGTTCTGTACATAATGGCAATCGTAATCGTTGGCTATTACTTCGGCACTACGGAAAATACGTACGTATCTATATCTAATAGTGATTAAATACAAGGAGGGTGGAGTTTTATGATAGTTATTGTTTTAAGGGGCCTAACATCTAGGTTATCGGCCCCTAATGTTCTGGGTGATAGTGAAAATGTAAACGAAATGAAACTAAAAGTAAAACTAACTACACACTTACAAACTAGAAGAGGAAATGGGAAACACAAATGATAATAAGGAAATAAAAAGACAGGAGGAATGGAAATGCCCTCAACCCTCGAAGAATGAGAATTAAGGGACTTGAAAGAAAGGAGAGCCAAGAAAGACAGATAGGAAAGGTAAAGAGGAGAGGGACCGCCCCAAAGGCAATGGAAGAAGGAGAAAAACCGGACCCAGCTCAGTAATTCTCGGGGTAGCCAAATCGCGAACTCTCCAGACGTGAGCCCTTGAGGGTGTAGCACAATCCAAGGTACAACATAAGTGGTGGGGCTACACACACCCAGTGCCGGATTAAGGTAAAATGAGACCCAAGTCCCTCAGATTTTTGGGGCCCCTTTATTTTTTTTCAAATAATTTTTATTTTTTAGCACCTTTACATTTGAAAATGAAAATCCACAGCCTGCTTCCAGCCTCCGACCGGGACAGGAATGGAATGAATGAATCCCCCATCTAGCGGCGAGGATATGAACTGTGCCGGCTGCCGAGGCCTGACGCACTCCTCTGGGGCAATTATTAAATGAATGACAGATGAAATGAATCGATACTGGAGAGTGTTGCTGGAATGAAATTTTGACCGGGAAAGCCGGAGTACCCGGAGAAAAACCTGTCTGCCTCCGTTTTGTCCAGCACAGATCGCACATGGAGTGACCGGGATTTGAACCACGGACCCAGCGGTGAGAGGCCGGCGTGCTGCCGCCGAAGCCACGGAGGCTCTACCTTTACATTTAATAAAGTTTAAACAAGAGCTTTTTTTCTCAAGACGAATAATACACTTTTTATTAAATCATATATACATACATTTCAATTGAAACGATCGTCGTTGTTTGAAATCATTTCAGGTGATTTGATGAACAATTTAACAAATCATACTATTTTTTACTTCTGTAAAATGTAATCAATTTTTTTTTCTGTTTATTCGGTCAATGAAATCTTCTACAATGTCATCAAAATCGATTTCCCGCAGAACATCTGACTCGATATACATTAAACTTAGCATGTTTAATTGTTCTTGTGACATGATACAGTGAAACCTCTCTAAAAGACCACCCCTATTAAAAGACCACCCCTCTTAAAGACCGAATTTTCTTGGAACCGATTTAAAACCTCATAAGGTCAATGTATTTGTTACCTCTATTTAAGGACTCCCCTCTCCCCGACCAAAGACGAGGCATTTTCTCAGTCTGACCTCTTTCAAAAGACCACTTCTCGTCTGACTTCCCAATTGGAGATGGTGATGATGTAAACAATGGTTGTGTTGGCACAGAACTGCATCAGCATACAATGTCATTAGAAAAAGGTGTTATGTAACGTATACAAAATACAAAAATCGGCTCTTCTAGAAGATTGTTCGAATCCAGAACAAATTAATCGAATTTCGAACTCACTCAGAGATATTCTAGAAAGTGAAACTGTTAAAAAAAAGATGTGCTAATCCGAAACAGAGATCAATTCGTGACTTTTTTAAATGACAGAGCTCAGAAAATAACTAATTGTAATTAATTTGTACTAAATGTGAACCAATGAATATAAATTGTAATCACGTATGTGTTCCAACTGTACTTTATTAATAATGCAGTGTAACATTATTTTTAATGCCTACCCCTATTAAGAGACCACCCCTCTAAAAGTCCAGTTTTCCATGGAACCGTCACTGGTCTCTCAATAGAGGTTTCACTGTAGGCTACTTCTTTGCGCACTTTTGATCCGTTTCAATTTTGAAAACGAGCGCTCCGCAGAACAATTCGTTATCATGAGGGTCAGGAAAATGCGAGAAGCAATTTCAACGTTCGGAAAAACAGACTCAAGCTTGTCTCGAAGTTAAGAATGAGTGAACTCAGTTTTTAAAGGACATTGTAATTCAATATAATGCTGAAACTGTCTCAGTTCTGGATAACATTTTTCTAAATCTTCTTTTTATTTTTTATTTAGTCTATTTACCCTCTAGGTTGGTGGTTCCCACGGACTCAGCGAGGGAACTCACCACTACCGCCTCTATGGGCAGTGTCCTGGAGCTTGGAACATCTGGTCGGGAGGGATACAACTGGGGAGGTGTGATCAGCACTTCGCCCAGGCGGCCTCACCTGCAAAGCGAACAGGGGCCTCATTAGGGATGGGAAGGGATGGAAGATTGGGATGGAAAGGCTAGGAAGAGGGAAGGAGGCGGCCGTGGCCTTACAGTAGGTACTGTCCCCGATAACCCGGATAGTAGGCTGTCAGATATCCGCCCCCTCAATCGGATTGCCAATAATCAAACGCACCGGCACAGCTACATCAATGAAAATGGCACTGACAGATACTATCGAGATTAGAACACAGTAGTTAACAAGAAATTATTGTGGAACACACCAAAATATACGGGGGTTCATACTTACCTTTACTTACCTCTTAAATTTATCTCGGGGACTGGGTTGTCTACTGGATCACTTAAAGTATGCCCTCACAATAACCTCCACCATGATATTTAAAATGAACCAAAAACGAAGACGAGAAACTTTAAACTGCACAATAATTTATTTCACATAAAGAATGAATTTAACAAAAATAAAACAACAAAATCCACGTGGAAATCAGAAGCCATTGTCCACATAACCATGTCCTCCTGTAGGACTTGTATACTCTACATACAATGTTTCAGCTTTCTCAAGCTCAAAATAACGTAATTATAATAATGCACTTGGAATGGAAACGGGATTTGGGACGAGACACATATAGCAATTGTTTTGCGTGTTTATACTCCTCACATTTTATTTATAGCCACAAGGCTATTATGGAGACGTCCTTGGCCTCTATCATACAGTTGTCCTAGCCAGCTGCGAGACACCTGCATCGTCAAAGTGGACTCACCCGTCCGTTCAACCCCAGCATATGCGAGTTACATCAGAGCCTAGCTCTCCTTTCCAAACACGTTAAATGTCCACTTCTCAACTGAAATATTATCACGCAAATGTTTTAAATGCTCCATTCAAACACCAGTGGATTACTCTAACAATCCTAAATCATCTTTAATTGTTCAAACCACTTGTTTAATTATCGTTGTTTAGAGTATAAAAACAAAACTCTTAATGTTTATAACAAAAGTTCATTAATTATTTATAACAATAATAAATTGTTTATAACAATGTCAAACGACAATTGAAAAATTTTATACACGCCTCTATTAATCCCTTTCATTTCAAACTATTATCAAAGATATTTACATAATTATTTACAATATTTATATTGTTTATATTATTTATACAAGAAATACATTAAACCACACGTTTATCCGGTTGATAATTACTTAAATCGTGGTGATATAATCGACCAATGAAGGTTAGTTATATTTAACTGTCAGCTTCAGATTTAATAAGGTTTAATAATAATTATTATTATTTGTGACGGTAACCTCCATTCAAAATCTTCATCTCAAATTATTTAACACTCTTGTTAATTTTAACAGTATCTTCATATAAATAACTTTCAAAGAACCAGAACAATACATTCAGCGGAAAAATACTTCGCTCAAAACGCACAAAATTGCACAACAATTGGCCCAGAATTCATCATATATCTTCATATATATGGCATCAAAATCTTCCACAATACATACAAAAAACCTCCACTTATAAATTCAACAACATCATCCATCTTACTGTGGGAACCTTCACTATTCAAGGGCATTATTCATCAGCGACTTTTACACGTGCACTGAACTAACGATTATACATCCAATGTTCCTCTTTAAAAATTCTTATATTCATCAATTGTATTAATGACTGTTATTATTTAACCTTCGTGGGTTCCATTCATGAATCGATATGAAGTAAAAATTTGCCAATCACAAATATATTTAATAGCAAATACGATTAGACACTCCTCCCTGGTCTATCAAAATTGAGATTAATATCAACAAAGTATCGCAGTAAAAAAATACTATCTTCAATCAAAGTTCATCTAAACTGCATAAATAGTCGAATAGAATACAATTAGACTGTGGAATGCAAACATTATTGTTCCAATCTATAATTGAGAAAAACTCCTATCAAATGTTCATTACAATAGTGTATTCAATAAATCGTAATCAAAGTTCATTTTTCATAAAATTGTCTATAATGCAATGATAAATGTCTATGTTGCAATCATGTTCATAAGACGACTAGTATTTCAAAGATCGTCGATAACGTAATAGATTTTAACGCTCTAAAATCTTTTAATCATTCTTCTTTCTTGAGGATGACAGAAAATTGGTCAAAGTAATTTACTGAATAGAATTACTTTAATAAAATGACACGCTGTCTGAATTCAAATCTGCCATAGCAAATCGTTAACTTTACAGTCAAATCGTGACTACAAAAATATGCAAATTACTGAAAGAATCTAAATTATCAGTCTCAACTGATCCAAAATTATTTAAGTATGCCAATGACATAACAATGTCTCAACAAATCGTAGAAAAAGGCATAAATCATCGAAGTGTACTGAGTACAGAAATATCAAGCAAGAAAATGGGGCAAAAATAAATGGGACAGAAAATATGGGAAAAATGGTTGCTCAGATATCGCTACATGACTCAAATAATACAAGAAACGTTCACGACTACCTTATCTGTTGATTGAAGTTCTAGAGGAAAGTTTTCAAAGAAAACTGCTGTTGGTTCCATTTCACCAGCGTAAAGATGTGCTCCGACCTCGAACCTGGAATCAGCGCCCTCGGAGAATCGAACTGCTTCCTCCTCCGAAATTGCACTGCTCCGCGTATACGAAAGACATCCTTCTGGCAAAACTCTTCTTTGTGAGCCGGGTCCACCCTGGCCTCTCTTGAAAGTTCCCTGAAGTTCTGGTCGCAATTCGCCATGAAGTTTATTGCAGTTATTTCCGCAGAAATACTCATAATCGTGGAGTATGAAAATATTTCCACTGTCATTTGATATAATTCAGCGATGGATTCACGATGCATGAGTGTAGTTGGATGTTCACTACATGCTCGCTTTTGCAGAATGACGATTAACGAAGTTCCATGCTGTTATTTCACTCCATCGATATATGTCCCAATTGCATTAAAGCCTTAGCCTTCCATCTCAACTTCTGTTATAATCATTGAAAGCACTGTCAGATTATAATATTCCATAGTAGAATGTATCGTTGTATCGTCAAACGTATTCTCCAATATCACGGTTGCAATACACGTGTCAGCCGTAGTGTATAATGTGGAATTATAAAAGTGCTTCTCAGGTGGCGAGAAAATCACTTTTGTCTGCAGCCTTAAAATGCCAATATCTTTCAAAGTATAACTGTGAAATTGTTCAAATCTTCTACACACCTCAATGTTGTACTGCCCAATTGAATTATACTAAAGGCAGAAGCCAACTCTTGATATTTTATCTGGTAGAAACGTTAATGTGAGCGTTTCAACTTCGCCTAGTTTCGAACACCGTAAAATGGAACTGCTCCGTGTTCGTTCGATGCGCCGGGCTTTAACCACACGCTAAAGACGACTTGCTTCACTTATTCACTCGAAAATGACTATATGACATCTGAAATATATATGCGGTATCTGATATCAGATATGAGGATATGAGATATGAGCGGTATGAGCGGTATGAGATGTATGAGAGCTCCTCTCTTCTGTGCACGACCTTTTATCAACTTCTTAAGGGGCGTATCCATCCCTTCCATAGCCTGTTGCTCCGTCATTGCTAGAAGTTTTAACTTTGGCTATACTTGACGGATTTTCAAATTTCAAAAACTCAAAATTATTTTCTT
This sequence comes from Meconema thalassinum, assembly GCA_946902985.2. Classification (NCBI taxonomy): domain Eukaryota; kingdom Metazoa; phylum Arthropoda; class Insecta; order Orthoptera; family Tettigoniidae; genus Meconema; species Meconema thalassinum. The sequence continues at coordinate 157,924,359 of OX336399.1, read as the reverse complement.
CAAAATTCCAAATCAATGCCATAACTGAAAATAGATTTCCACAAATCTGCATGCCAAAAGTAATTAAATATCGTAGTTTCAGCAATCTCCGTCTTCCTTCCAAACTATCGTTCATTGGTTCGAGCCTTTCCTCCAATAGCGTAACTTCTTCCTTAGCACAATTCCTTGTTTCCTGCGACTGCGTCGTAAATCTCAGATCTTTCTCGAACAAAATCATGACGTCACCAAGAATCTCAGCTCCCCCAGCCTACTTGCATGAAGTCTACGTCATCCGTGCCTACGTCATGAATATCCACGTCACAACTATGACAGCCATAACTTTATTCATATTTGCCAATACAGCCATCGTGGTCTCAATATAATTCAATTTACGGGGGCAGTACCATCCTGGCATTTGCCCGAAGACGAAGTGGGAAACCACGGAAACCACTTCGAGGATGGTTGAGGTGGGAATCGAACCCCCTCTACTCATTTGGGCCACCCGAGGCTGAGTAGACCCCGTTCCAGTCCTCATACCACTTTTCAAATTTCGTGGCAGAGCCGGAAATCGAACCCAGGACCTCCGGGGCGGCAGCTAACCATGCTGACCGCTACGCTACGGAGGCGACTTTTTCTAAATCTTCGGAATAAAATTTTGTGGGCCCCAGATAATTGGGGGCCCTAGGCCTGGGCCTAGTCGGGCCTATTGGGTAATCCAGCACTGGTCGTTTAGGGCGTTGAGCAGGAGGCAGGAGATAATAATGAACATAAAACAAGAGAGCTGACCTCTCGAAGAATGAGGGATCAGGAAAGGGCCAATTAAGGCGGGAAAGTGAAAGACTCCCTAGGCCTCAGATACCCTAATACCGTCGGGGTAGGAAAGTAACAAGAGTTGACCAAGGGAGATCGAGAGGAAAGATAACAGAGAGGAGCCCGGCACAAGTAAGTGGAAGCAATGCCGGACTCAGCTGGGGTCCCTTGGTTGCCAACCCACGTCCCACAAGTTGTGAGCTCCTGGGGTGGGGGTTGGAGTTCAACTCGACTGCCGAAAGATGTGAAAAGTGCATGGTTTAGCGAAAGGAAAAGTTTTTTTTGACATGTTTTAAACATTTCTAGCAGGCGAATCGTTGGTCCTATGACTTTGGGATTGCACTCGTAACCCTATCTACCCATCTGATCTTCATCATTCTCCTGTAACTCCACATTTCAAATGCTTCGATTCTCCTCTTTTCTGCTGCACCAATAGTCCAAGTTTCACTTCCATAGAGCGCCACGCTCCAGCAATGTCTCTCAAAAATGACTTCCTAATACCTAAATCTATATTCGATGTCAACAGATTCCTTTTCAGTAGAAATGCTTTCCTTGCCTGTGCTAACCTACTTATTATAACCTCTTTGCTTCGTCCATCACTGGTTATTTTGCTTCCTAAGTAACAGAAGTCACCTACTTCCTTTAGCTGTTGACCTGCCAATTCGACATCCATAGGGGTCTCTGATTTCTTTCGACTGCATTCCAATATTTTTGTTTTGTTTTACATTTATTAATTTTCATCATGGATTCCTTCCTCAAGACAGTAGTTGGTAGCATGCATGCTGAGCTTCTATGCCCAAGATCGCGGGTTCAAACCCGGCTGAAGTCGTTGAATTTTTAAGAGCGTTAAAGTCCTTCATTATGCCTTCCTTCGGAGGGGAAATTAAGCCGGTGGTCCCATGTCATGAAGGAACTTGTAGCTCACCCCATGGGTGTCCCCTTGCAGTAGCTACAGCCTCTGACGAACATGTCCTCGGACACTCCCGGCACTAAAAGCCATACGCTAAATAAATAAATAAATAAATAAATAAATAAATAAATAAATAAATAAATAAATAATCCTCAAGACAGAATCCATACCATCCAAAAACTCATTAAAATCCTCTTGTCTCTTCTGTGATGTTAACCCCCTCTCGAGTAGTCCCCACCTGGAGATCCGCACGAGGGACTAGTTTACCTCAAGAGGTTAAACATATTTAGAAAGAAATAAGATAGCATAAGAGAATAAGACACTGTGAACAGAGAGATATTTTGAAAGAAAGTGTTAAGTATGGAAGGATTCCAAGGAAGAGTGTAAAATAAGTCTGGGGCGAAGTTGTCTGAGGACAGAAAGATACAGTCTTCTTCTTCTTTCTCTTTACATCATTCCCACTCCTATGTGGGGTCGATGTTTCTGACAGCTCTCCTCCATTTAACCCGGTCATGCACATCCTTTTCTGACAACTGTTTTTCTTTGAGGTCCTCCCGTACACAATCCATCCATCATCCTTTAGGTCTGTCTCGCATTCTCACTCCCTGTATTTGCATGTCTAGCATCTTCCTCCCTACGTAGGATTCCTGCCTTTTTCTCACATGCCCGTTCCATTGAAGTAGCTTTTCTTGTATCTTCTTAGATATTTCCTCAACCTTCAATGTTCCTCTTATTTTGACATTTTCCATTCTATCACGCTTAGTCACTCCACTCATCCACCTGAGCATTTTAATTTCCGCGACGTCAAGCCTGTTTGTGTGCGTTTTGCGTGCAGGCCATGTTTCAGAGCCATACAGCAATGCAGGTCTTACGACAGTAGTGTATATTTTCCCCATAACCTTAGGCTTGATCCTGCGGTCACAGAGCACTCCTGACATTTTCGTCCAGTTCATCCATCCTATCTGAATCCTGTGTGGCACTTCCACATCCAGATTTCCATCTCCAGTCACCACCGAACCCAGGTATTTGAACTCATCAACTCTATTTAACGTTTCCCCTTGCATTCTGATCTCACAGTCTTGATCTGTAGTGAACCTCATATACTTCATCTTCTTCCTGCTAATCCTGAGTCCTCTGTCTTCCAAGGCTGCCCTCCACTGTTCCAGTTTTCCCTCTATGACATCTTTGGTGGTACTACACAACACAATGTCGTCCGCAAACATCATGCACCAGGGGGCTTGGTCTCTTAATCCACAATACATTTCGTCCAGAATTATTTCAAACAGATATGGACTTAAAGCCGAACCTTGGTGTAAACCTACTTGAACCGTAATCCAATCTGTAAGTCCAACGCTGCTTCTAACCTGTGTTCTTGCTTCTTTGTACATTTCATGAACCAACCAACTGCACGTACTTCTCTGGGACTCCCTTCGCTCGTAAACACCTCCAGACTTAGTATAGTCGTAGAATGAAGAAATATTGGGAAGAACGGAAGAGAATACAACAAAGAGTGAAGAATTTAATTTGGCGCGTGGTCCATAGTAGGCCTCATCGGAAACAAGAGGAAGAAAATACAGAAGAAGAACAATAAGCACATGATCAGTAGTTTTACAGCGAATGGTATGTTAAGATTACAATCTTAAGTCCAGTTTTTGAGGTTTCTTATAAAATAGATCCAACAGATCTGTTGGTTTTACAACTACAGTATATCTCTGTGAATGTTCAAATGTGCCAACCAGTGTTGCCAAATCTTGAAATGGGAAAGAACTAAACCCTGCACTTTAAAACACCAGAAAGGCATCAGGTGGACCCTATGATTCAAAACACTAGAAAAACACCAACAATTATAAATATATAAACGGATTTTCTTTTAACTTACATTTATTTCATTAAAAATATCCTCTTCTTCACTTTCGGAGCCTGCTCCCGGTATTACATATGCAGAGCAGGAAGGTGTAGTACAGCTGCATCTCTGCATTTTTCCAATATATCATACAGCCTACTAGGTTACGAACACATAGCGACCGTTGGTTTGAGGTAGATTTACAATACTAACTGTGGTTGCGTAGGAGCCTTCGCATGAAACTGGGAAATCCCATGGCAGCTGGGAAGAAAATAGAGGATAGACAGATTCTTTGCACAAGTGTAGTTGCGCTTACTCAGCAATTATGCACGAGAATGGGAATTTCAGGGACTTCCCCTGCTGGAGTGTTGAACTTGACACGTGTAAAGCCGATTAACTTGGCTTTCACGATTTACTTATTAGTCATAGGACACAATTTCATGAAAAAAATCCGTTAAGCACCAGATTTGGCACTGGTTTTAATGAAACAACACCAGTAATTCGCTATGGCGCTATATGAAAATTTCTGTCACCAGATGAACTTGAGAAACACCAGATCTGGTGCTAAAAACACCAATTGGCAGCACTGGTGCCAACCCATTGAGTTGTGTTTCACATCCAAGGGCGGAGATCTAGCCCCCGGTAACCCGTCCCTAACTATGCCACTGTACCAGACACACAGCATGTGCATTCATACGTTAGTGTCAGTCGGAGAGAGAGTTTGGTCGTGCCATAATCGTGCTTTGTGTTATGCTGATCTAGAGTAGCTTGTGCTCTTTTAGCTGGCTTGAGGGGCTGCTACAGTACAAGGCTCCGTGCGTATATACTCGTAGCATGGGCGTTATGTTCCAAAGCCCCTAGGCCACGGTACAGTGTGAGTGGTGGAGAGCTGGAGCGCTGGAGGAGACACCCATCACGTAGCTGCGTCGAGCTCAAGACATTGCTTGTACAGATTTTAAGCGAGACGTTGACAGCACGGTGGGCAAGGAGTGACTGCGGTCGCTGTTCCCCCACCACTGAAACATGTATGCCCAGAGCCGTCAGCTTGACCTTGACACTTCACCACATAATGTCCAAGCCATACAGATGCGCTGCTGTAAGCGGACGTTCCGAGAAGATGTTGCAGATGACACGATCAGCTGAGTGATTGATATAACGTGTGAACTTTTATTAGCCTACTATCTATTTCTGCAGAAAATGAAAGTAGACTTATGAGTAGGCTAATAAATACCGGCACATGAATATATTTGAGTTTATACAATGTTAAATATAATCACCCACATTATACTTGTTGACATAGATTTAATAGTCTAAGTGTAATGGATCTGATGATGATCGATTGACGATCGAAAGTGGTCACCCAAGTGAATTTATTTATTGATCTCATGTAAAACTCAGCAATTTATTTTTCTTGGTTTATGACGTGTCTTGGGCGGGGGTTTCGTCTAGTAACACGAAGATAGGCTCATCAGCGGGCTCTTGGAGGTCATAGCCGGACCCCCACAGGAGTAGCGAACTGCGCACTATGTCCCTTCTTATGAAGCGCACCTGCGCTTCTTAACTGCGAGAGCTAAAAAAACAAGATGATAATAATAAAAAAACTCAAGCAGCCTATAAAAGCTCCCTATAGAGGCTTCCAAAAAAGATGGTATATTGGCTTCCAAGGCAAAAGGAATTAAAACTCAGCGAAACCTAGCAAATTGCTGAGTTTTTATTCCTTGGCCGTGAAAGACAATAATCTCCATCTAATCTCATATTATTTATTTCTGGTTTAGGGAAACACCCACTTGAATTATTGTGTAGAATCGTGTTGACGGATTGAAAAGCATCAATGTCGATTCCTGAAACAGAGATAATGACTGTTATTTTATTATTGTATTCTATTGAAATCGCTTGCTCCCCATTTTAACAACGGAAAATGATATCTAGCATTTTATCTTCTAAGAATATCAAAGCAATTATCACTGCCAAATTTCACACTGTATAAATGAAATATTCACAGTATTTTAAGCATTCAAAAATACACATTAGTTCTTTTTGTAATAATTTCCTTATTACTAATTCTGTGACCTGATATAGTAAATGTTTCTAATGCCATGTTATGTTATCTAACGAAATGGCCAAGCAAATTATGATTATTGTAAGGGTAGAACAGTAGATCATTTTTCAAAGTATAAGAACTTCTCGGTCACCCCTGTTTTAAGGAAAAAAGCGCAAGTCCTAGGGAGAGAGAGCGCGAGATGGATAGACTGCGCAAGCGTCGAGTTCATCACTGAGTTCAGTCATTCAACGCCAGATGTCGGATGCATTCATCTTCAACCTTCAATGCCTTATCAACAGCTTTGGTTACATTACTAAAGAACACACAATATTGTCGTTTTCAAACCCGAAATTATTGAAATGGTTATTATTGACAGCTATAACTTTTATGGATGGAGTCATTGCACAGTCGACGGTAATCACTAATCTGTTATGTGGGTGCGTACAGCAAAATATAGACCGCAAACCATTCGTTCGGTTCCCGAATGTGCCAAGACATTAATTTATTCTGATCTGATGATTGGAGGCGTGTCCTTGAAATGGATTTCCGAGGTTTCTCATTTTCAACTCCAGGCAAAAACTGGGAAGGTTCCTTTTGACAGGCCACGGCCACTTCCTTCCTACAAGACAGGAAGTTCAGGATAATAAAATAAGTATACTCGTTTAATCGATACATTCCTTACATATTTCGGTATGAAGATATAATACGCTGCTGTTAAAGTCGACAAATCCAAGACTGTAGCCTACAAGTTGCTTTTCTTTAGTCAGTTTACCCTCCAGGGTTGGTTTTCCCTCCGACTCAGCGAGGGATCCCACATTTTCCGCCTCTAGGGCAGTGTCCTGGAGCTTGAAACATCGGGTCGGGGGATACGTATTTGCGTATTTCCTTAAATGAAGTAAATATAAAAAAATAACTTTTATCCTTCACTTCTCCTTTCCTTTTCAGATTTATCCTTAGTATTATTTTCCTTGCTTTTTAATTTTCTTCATTTGTTGTCCCTTGTTTGTAAAAAATACAACGAGCACCTCGCCCAGGCAGCCTCACCTGCAAAGCGAACTGGGGCCTTATGAGGGATGGGAAGGCCGTGGCATTACCTTTGGTACCATCCCGGCATTTGCCTGGATATGAAGTGGGAAACCACGGAAATCCACTTAGAGGATGGCTGAGGAATCTACTCCTTTGGACCATCCGACCGGGTCAGGAATGGAATGAATGAGGCCCCCATCTAGCGGCGAGGATATGAACTGTGCCGGCTGCCGAGGCCTGACGCACTCCTCTGGGGCAATGATTAAATGAATGACAGATGAAATGAAATGAGTGGAGAGTATTGCTGGAATGAAATTTTGACAGGGAAAACCGGAGTACCCGGAGAAAAACCTGTCTGCCTCCGTTTTGTCCAGCACAGATCTCACATGGAGTGACCGGGATTTGAACCACGGATCCAGCGGTGAGAGGCCGGCGTGCTGCCACCTAAGCCACGGAGGCTTCTGCTTCAATACTCTATGTAATTATCAAACAAGAAGTTCCGTGACGAACTAAAGAGCCTACTTTTCTTTAAATTTAAGATTCATGCCAATGATTAATCTATATGGATTTATCTAGACCAGGGGACTCCAAACTTTCCAGCCTTAGGGCCATACTGATTACTCCAGTAAGTTCCGAGGGCCAAAACCATATTATCATTGTTGCCGGTGGTAAAAAGTGAAATAGTCCACTGATGAAAAAAAGTCCGAAAAGTACGCAACGTTGAAAAAAGGCTGCAAATCGGACTTAAGTCCGCAAAACGGCAACACTGCATATTATTAATTTTCCTGTCATTATCTGTAATTTCTAGATTAGTCGTAGAGTACGAGCCATGAGGAGTAACGTGACACGACATCTGGTGGACACAAGCGGAAATAGGTAGTACCTTCTATCGCTAACAGATGGCGCTAATAGCACGTACAGAGTAATCTCGTTGGTTCGAGAGAGTTCTGGTGTCTTCCACTCACTTCTAGATGGCAGTAATTGGAATATATAAGAAGCCTAGTTGCGCAACCACAAGTCAGTTCCTATGACACTGTTGAGAAATAAAAGAGTGCGTACCTCCTTAAAACGTGTTTGTGCGTGTTTAAGTTTAAGACATCTTTGTAACAGTATTTTGATTTGAATTGTTGCTTTTGTGTGTGATTTAGTAGTATGGAAAAGAAGCGAAAAATTGATAGTGAATGCAGAAAATTCAAAGATGAGTGGAACATTCAGTATTTCGTAATTGAGTCCAGTAACAAGGCGCTATGTTTGATTTGCAATGAAAGCATGGCCGTTCTCAAGAAATATAACATTAAACGTCATTATGAAACAAAACATTTTCAAAATTACTCAAAATATACAGGAAGTTTGCGGACAGAAAAATTCGAAGCTATGAAGCGCGGATTGAAATCGCAGCAATCTTCATTTACAAAACTCAAAACCGAACAAGAGGCTGCAACTCGTGCCAGCTTTCGTGTGGCTCTTGAAATTGCAAAACGTGGAAAACCATTCACCGATGGAGAAATGATCAAAGAATGCATAATCGCAGCAGCCGAAGAAATGTGCCCTGAAAAGGTAATTTTATTAAAAACTGTCAGTATGTCAGCAAACACTGTGGCTCGAAGGGTAGAAAACATCGCTGAAAATATATCCTCTCAACTGTTCGACAAAAATGGAGATGTTGAGTGGTTTTCTTTGGCCTTGGATGAGTCAACGGATGTGTCAGATACTGCTCAGGTGTTGATTTATATTCGAGGAGTAGATAAAAGCTATGAAGTGCATGAAGAACTTCTTGATATGTATAGTATTCATGGCACAACTACTGGTACAGATATTTTTAAAGGAGTTGAAATGGCCATTAATCAAAAGAACCTTCGATGGAAAAACTTGAAATGTATTACAACTGATGGAGGCAAAAACATGAGTGGGAAAGATAAAGGAGTGGTCGCTCTTGTGTCAAAGGCTGTAGAAAATGACGGTGGTTCAAAACCATTAGTCTTACATTGTATCATTCATCAATAGTCTTTGTGCGGAAAATGTTTGGATATGTCTGAAGTTCTGAAACCAGTCATATCAACTGTTAATTTTATGAGATCTTTTGGGCTGAATCACCGACAATTCCGACAATTTAGTGAAGAGATTGGAGAAAATGACTTACCTGCCGTACGTTGGCTTAGTTGTGGGATAGTCCTTCAGCGCTTTTTTGAACTTCGAGCAGTGATCGAATTTTTTTTGTATGAAAAGCAGCGCCCTCTTACTGAATTACAAAACAACGCATGGCTGTGGAAGTTAGCATTCTATGTTGATTTGACAAAACATGTGAACGAACTGAATTTGAGATTGCAAGGAGAAAACCAGCATCTTCCTGATTTATACACTAATATCAAATCATTCCGGAAGAAATTGATACTGTTTCAATCACAACTACGAAGTAAATGTTTTTCACATTTTAAAACATGTGAAATATTCAGCCACACCACTGAGACTGAGTTTCCTATCGATTTTGCAATCGAAACTTTGAGTGCTTTGAAAATAAATGTTGATACTCGTTTCTCGGACTTCGATGCCTTTGCGAATCAAATTAAGATTTTTCAGGATCCTTTTGATACTGACATTGAAACCCTAGCCCCGGAACTTCAAATGGAAATGATTGAACTACAGTGCAGTGATATAATTAAGAACAAATATCAAAACTCATCGTTGTTGGAATTTTATAAGAGTCTTCCACTGACACAATTTGATAATTTGCATAAATTTGCTCGTGGGCTGTTTTCTGTTTTTGGTACTACTTATTTGTGTGAGAAGACCTTCTCCAAAATGAAGTACACAAAAACTGTTTACAGATCTAAATTAACTGATGAGCATCTTAAATCTCTTTTAATAATTGGTACAAGTAAAATTAGTCCACAACTACAAACTATTGTCAGTGGAAAATCTCAATTACATAAATCTCATTAGTATTTCATATGTCTGCATGTTATACATGTCTTTACTCATTACAATTCTGTGTTTCCTTATCCAACTTATCACAAAAACAATAACAATAAGCCTACAACAATGTTATGAGTAGTTAGCCCATGACCATATCAATGTAGATGTCATATTAATAATTATTCAACATAACTTTAGAATACTTCAGTAAACTAAATTTAATTTGCTATAAAAATATGTTCTCTAAAAGGAGTTTTCAAGTATGCTAGCTCTCCGCGGGCCGGACAAAATCTGTCCGCGGGCCGGATGTGGCCCTCGGGCCGTAGTTTGGAGACCCCTGATCTAGACTAATGACGAAATTAAGTTGGTAATATCGAAATTTCTAATTAGTTCGAAATACTGTATACCTGGCATAATGTAGCCTAATAGAGAACTACAGTTGGCAGCCCTGGTGACTGAATATATTCTTAGTTCCATCTCTTAAGGTACAGAATACACTATATAAAATTTGGTTGTAGTCTAATGGATAGTATGGACGTTACATGCTGTTTGATATTGGATTTATCAGTGCGCGTAAAATCATGTTGGGAACAATGTCATGTATGTGATGCTCAGAATTAATCTGAAATATTACGATCTCTTATAGTGCCAATTTTGGATAAACTCCATTTGTTAGTAAAGTGGTTACATGTCAAAAAGTCAACCCCTGGCACTATACAGCCCATGACGGGTTAAGGGCGACCAAGCGATCACTGCCATATATTGGGGTGACGCGAGAATAGCGCGTCGGGCCCCTCGGCCGTTAATCTTGGTATTCGTGATCGGGGCGCTGTCTCACTGTCAGCCAGCTACTCAATTGTCCTCACGAGGCTGAGTGCATCCCGTTCCAACCCTGACGGAGCCTAAAAAATGAAATGATCAGAAAGCTTAGAGTCATGTTGGCAGCACTGAGGTACGTTAGTTACTCCAAATTAATGTGGAATGTCAGGTACTACACGTGTGCAAAGTTTAGAGCAGATGGCTTGCATACTTTGTAATATATTGATATTAAGATTAAACAAATAGTGGGAGCATTTGTTAACAGTTTGCAGCCCTGCTGGTTCTTACGAATACTCGTAGTCATAACCGTTATGGTACACAAAGCACATACGAAATTTGGTTGAAATCCACTTGTTAGTATAGAAGTTTTGTGCATTTAAACACTGGGCCTATCAGCAGGTTTAGAATCGTGTTGGCAGCACTGATAAATATAAGTTACACCAAACCAAGTTAGAATGTCGGGTACTATACGTGTGCAAAGTTTAGAGCTGTTGGCTTGCATACTTTCTGATATATTGATATTAGGGTTAAAACATAGAGAGAGCATTTATCAACAGTTGGCAGACCTGGTGGCTCCTTAGATTACGCACAGCCATATCTGTTGTAGTAAACATAGTACATATGAAATTTGGTTGAAATCCAATCGATAGTATAGAAGCATTTAGCATTTAGAAATTGGACCTATCGGCATGCTTAGAATCATGTTGGCATCACTGGCATTTATGGACTTCTGAAAATTAATCTGGAATGTTATTATCTATATGTGCGCCAATGTTGGAATAGTTCACATGCATAACTTCTGAGATATCCAACATAGAGCTCAAATTTCAATTGCGATTTTTCATCAGTTGGTAGCACTGACGTCAATTTCAAATATGGTCGTGAGATAATCAGGTATAGATCTTTACTCTTTCCAAATTTGGTTTCGATAACTGCAGCCGTTTAGGAGTTGATGGGGGACATACACAGACAGACAGACAGACAGACAGAAGGACAGACAGACATTTTCCCGGAATGATCTCATAAGTCTACTTTTTCCTCATTTTTGCAAAATGAGAAAAGTAGGCTAAAAATGTATGAACTGGAATACATAACTTTCAGAATCGGCTAGCTATGACTCCTTCCATAACAAGAATAGAACAGAATATAATACCCTCTGTTCCAAATCTCGGATAACCAGAGATTGGGACGAGAGTATTATTTATTATTGATGTGTAACATCTTTCCGCTCGGTTGCTGGATAGTTTTGTGGGAGTGATTTTGAAAATTGGGGACGGAAGTGAATCGGGCAGAAGTGGATCGAACGGAAGTGGATCGGACGGAAGTGAAGACGCACTGCCAGAAAAATGGGACGGAAGTGAATCGGGCGGAAGTGGATCGAACGGAAGTGGATCGGATGGAAGTGAAGACGCACTGCCAGCTGGATGTACAATTGAAAATGTGTGTATTGGAAACAAGGCAGTGTGTGCTCTGTAGCGCGAGAATGTTATGGCAATACAGTGGGCAGTGCATTTAGCAGGCACTGGTTTGACGAGCACAGTGGCAAATATTTCACCGACTTTCATTTGTCATTGAGCAGTTTATGAAGCTTCACGTTCAAGGTTGAATATCACATGGGGTAGGACAAAGACGACAAATGACATTTAAGTAAGCGGCATTATTGTCAAGCTGTGGGTGAGTAGTCAAATATTGAATGCATAACAGAATGTTGTTATATGAGTGGAATAAAAGCTGTATTTTCATCATATGTGAGACTAGGTCATTTCATGATTGTAGGAAGCAATGTTTTGATTGTTTACGACGAACTGTATGAGAGCCTTGAGAATAATGAATGTTATAGTTACTGAGGAATGTGCTCACAGTATTTGAGAATACTGTCGACGATGTGTGTCACTTTGTTATTATGAATTATTAATGTAAAAGGAAGGAAGGAAGCTTGTAGTTTTGCGTGTCCGTTAATCTCACGATCATGATCCACGGCACCTCCATTTTACGTGGAATGCGAACCACAGGACATGGCATTTCAATTCGAAAATCTCACATGTATTGACCGGGAATCATACCCGGTCTACCTTGGTGAGAGACTAACAGCTTGACCGCTGCGCCACAAATGTGACAGTAGCATATCTCCAATTCAATCTATACATTCATCATAGTACCAATATGAAAATGGAGTGTAAATTAACATTTTAAGAATGTCCAAGTTGTGTAGTATACGAGTAGGATAACATGTCAGATGTTACACATCATATGCGACTATTTTAAGGCTCGTATATTTTTTTATTATATGTAATTATATAATTCGTTGAGGCCATCTAGGACCACGTTAAGTCTTGCTACACTTGGCAATTTGTTTCGCCTTCCTCTGAGCCCAGAATTCCCTCATTCTCAGTGAGTGGGCCATCTTGCGCTCCGCTGTCCAAGTGGTACCTTGTCTTCTTTTCGGGTTCGATGTCTCGTCTCGGGTTAGCCCATTAGTCAGTATCTTTTTGCGGAAGAGATCTCTATTGAAGGCGTCGTCGGGTTTTAGATGCAGTATTTTGAGGTCGTCTTTGGTATTCATAAACCAGGGCATTGTGGTTTTGGGTTTGGAGTCAAAGAAATGAAAAATCTGTTTAGTCAGCCTGTTTCCGTCCATTCGTTTGAGATGACCGTAACACCGTGCCCGTCTTTAACGGATTGATTCTGAAATTTTCTCTATTTCACTGTAGACTTTTTTGTTGGATTTTTACAGTGGATGCCATTCTTGTAATTTGATCCTATTATTATTATTATTATTAAATCTGAAATTGAGATCCACCTTGTCAAACAATATAGAATGTAGTTTAATAATTGAATTATAGGCCTACGTACATGATTCGGTATCTATACAATGACACCCTCGTCAGCGTTGATTGAAAAATAAGACAATCCTAAAACAATGTTAACAAATACCAAAGAGAAACCGTGTGAGTTAGCCGTGGTCGTTACGGCGTGGCTGCAGGCAGTCGCTCACATCCGGGAGGCGAGGAGGTTCGAATCACCCCGCCGTTAACCTTGAAGATGTTTTTCTGTGGTTTCCCATCTTCCTTCCAGGCAAATGCCGGGGTTGGTCGCTAACTATAGGCCACAGCCGCTATCTTCCAATTCCTCGTCCTTACATTCACACTTTCCTCCCCAAAAAACACTCCACACGCGACGGTACTTGTAGCTCACCCCATGGGTGTCCGCTTGAAGCAGCTACAAACTCTGGCGAGCCGAACATGTCCTCGGACACACCCGGCACTAAAAGCCATTCGCTAAACAATAAAAAAATAAAATAAAAAAAGAACATAAAAATAAAGAGAAAATGGATATTTTCAAAAAAGATTAGAATGTAAATAAAATGAAAGGTCACAAAAATGAGAAAATACATAAAAGGAATATGATTAAAATGTATATAAATCTACCTTAATAGACTTTATTACACGTAATTGAGCAGTATGTTCTGCGATGAGTTATTGATTATTGATGAATATAACACAAACATAACTGCGCCTTTCGCTAGGCGCTGAAATATACGTCCAGATAGGAAAATAATACATTTTGATATATATCAATGTTGGCAAAAATTTGTCACGAAGGACACAGTTATGCCGTTCTAGAGCTTAATTCACCTTTAGGCTAATTAAACATTGCTCTCCTACTCTACAGAATTGTTGGGATATTCGATGAATATAAAGAAAACTGTCCAAATGCACACACTATATTGCCATAACCTCACTTTTTGCCTAGCATGCCAGCTGCCACCCACCCCTCCCCGTAGCCCTAAACCACAAATTTTGTTGCAATGCAAAGGAGAATGGGTAAGAAAACAAACCAGAGATGAAATGCACACATTTATTCTCTCTCTATTTTTATTCGAGAGTAGTCCATATTGGCCACTAGTTTTACACATTGTCACCACCAGGAAAATGAAAATTGCCGTATTGTTCTTACTATCATTATAATTCTTACATCTCGGTGCTTGGCAATTTTTCCTCCCTTGCAGTGGCATGATTGACTCTCAATTCAATTCAAATAAATAATCAAAATACCGAACGAATCAAAACAACCAACAACACCACGAGGAAAATCAATCAAAACAGACTATTCCCGCTTCCGCCAGTCGGTTTGATGTGAGCCTTCATGAGTGCCAACTACGGAACCTTAGTGCTAAAATTAATTCTTCATTGGTTGGCAGAACATCCAGAGCAGAGCTTTACCGTGACCCACGCGCTCCCTATGATCTGTCATCCCCCTGGTCAGCCAAGACCAACTACAATCCTCAGACCTTAATGTAGAAAAAACATGGGGGCGACGGTTGCCCTACCAATAGCTAAGATCATGTCATCGGGCTTGTCACAGTTCGTGTAAATTATTATTTTTACTCACCTAAGAGCATACGGTAAAACATATCACAAGACGAGACTAGGTTCCGAAGAAATATGCATCAATAATTTAGACTTACCTGAATTAATTTAATTTATCTATATAGGCCTAGTGCTGGCATCGAATTACAGGTTTCTTCGTCTTCACCCAAGGGGCAGCTACAATAGTCTCACTGTTTCTGTGGTTGAATAAGAAGCTTTTTGGCGAGTTATCACGATTTGTATTTAAGTTCAGTAATTATAGATTAATATTATTAGCAAAAAATTAAACAGATTCTGATGTAGGAGAGAAGAAAGTACCCGGTTACTGAAGTGCTACCCCAGCACATGCAGAGTATTTGTGTACACAATCGGAATGAGAATAGTTGCCCGAAATAATCGAACCAACGCCATAGAGATACAATTCAATTAAGACCTCTCGTGGAATTGTTTAAAATCTCGGGTAAAACATTACACCGAATTAGTCTTAGAGCATAAATACAATAGAGGGCGCATTGCCACATTGCGCCTGTACTGTGACGTGAAACCAACATCTCGATCAGCTGACTGAAGGGTAATGGCTCAAGACCGACTACAATTGGCTAATGGCGAATGCTAAGCAACGTCAAGGAATACAAAAGGAGCTCCATATTGCATAATTCTAGTATCACTATCCGCAGTTCCCTTCAATCAGCTGATCGAGATGTTGGTTTCAATAATGTGACGTCATCAGCCATCTATTGAATTTATGGTCTAAGGAATTAGTTGATTGAAATAATCAAAGAAGTCGTCGTGTGGATATCAGAACATAATTATGGAGAATACTACACACAAGGAACACGATAATATGTTACCATCTAACCTATTAAACATTCGCTGTTACCGTTTGGAATAGTTGTACGCTGGAAATAGTTGATTTAGTAAAGTACTATATGTTGGAAGGCACCATCTCCCTGTTACGGAATTATCGCGGCACACCATCTCACAATACAAGTTATAATTGACAAGGTACTCACAACACTTTATTACACACATCATAATAAAAAATAACTTGCAAGCTGTAAGAATCACAAAAGTATGACTAATGACGGAACACAATGAGTTCACTGTTTGGCACAGGGGGAACATCTTCCTTAACCAATAAAACAGAAGTTCACTGTATTATTTGGCGTGTATACAAGGCAGTGTAGAACATCTGCCAGACTGGTAAGGATTTACGGAGGCACATATTGCTGAGCGTTCAAGATAACGTCAATGGTTTGGTCTAGCCCTAGATGCTCATTGCGTTTTCCCTTTACGTAGCCTACTTAAGTTCGACACTTCTGAAGTGTACTAAGCTATTATTATATTGTCACTAACTAGCAAATAATTGCGGTGTAGCCTATATTCTTGAGACACGTCTATTATGCTTTAGTCTTAGGTACTTCAACAACCGAAGTAAATGACACAATGCCATCGGTTGACTGGACAATCATCACACACACGAAACAGTCCATATTAAGAGTATTATCACATATTTACATACGATTGCAGTACATTAACGTTAACTGGACTTTACAGACATACATAAGACACTAAAAATTACAGATGAGCGACAGTTTATCCCAACTTTCATCAAATGAAGCTAATCAGGCTAATCAAAGCTAAATAGTGTATCCCAGCAACGAATGTAAACAAACAATATGCCGGGGCTTCAGCATACGCCATTTTCACACTTTCGAGACCTGCATTAAGGTCTGAGTATTGTAGTTGGTCTTGGTCCAGCACGGGGATGAAGCTATGATAGAGTAATTGACAACACTGGGTACTTCAGCGCCACCCCACTACGAGCGCTGCTAGGTAAAAGTTCGCCTCGTGATTGGTTGATTTTGACTTACTTGACTTATGTCCTTTTCCTCCAAGGAGCAAAGGGCTTCCACAAGAGCTTTCAGCCTTGTTATATTTGGTGTTCTGTGTTGTCGATAACATGACGGCTCCACATGCTTGAAACACGTTACGGTAACTGTTCATTATCCTCACTTTGAGAGATATTTAAGTCACTTATACGTTAAAACTACTCGCAATTACAAATATTCTTCCTGGGTAACACGATACTGTCGTATTTCGGAAGATTATAATCGTGATCCATACTTTTCATTCGTAAACCGTATTTGGCAAATGATGATATTGCGCACGCCAAAGAATATGAGTCAAACGACATCGGCGTGAATAGTTCAGAATAAACCCACCCAGTCCAAAGTCTCAATCAAGTTGGTGTGATTTTTCAAAATTGAAATGTGTCCTTAATAGCCCAAGAAAATAAGGATTTTAGGTCCAAAAAATGTTATAAAGCTAATTTTTTCAGAACCCATTAATTCGACCCTAGGGAACAACATATCAAAATACTCGGGCGTACATGTGCCGGCTTCCTTGATTTCCAGGCCTGGAAACCTGGTATTCCAGGAATTCTTCATCGCCGTCCTGGAATGCCCATAAAAAGCGAACGACTCGGCCTAGGTAGACTAAAGTAGTATCAAATGAAAGAAAAAAGCATGCAGATTCAATATATAAGACTTTAGGCACTGTTTTTCTCCTTTCGAGCTAGATTGTAACAACAACAACAAAAACGCGCGAAATTCAAAATTTTTGAGGTTTGATTTTTGCTGCAGTTACAGCAACGGCTCAAAATAAAGTATATACTAAAAAATCATGCATAATATAGCAAAGACCACATTTTTAGCTTTTCAGACCATCTGTCATGCTTGCTTTACGTTTATTATTGAAAAGTTATAGCGAAAATAAAAAGTGTAGTAGCTGTCAGTTGACAGTGCAGGATTGCGTTGTGTCGTCGGTAGTTTAGCCTATTCGGTTAGCACATGGAAAGTAAAGGTTGAGCTAGTGATTTTTTTCTACGGAAGCAACACAAGATGAAATTTTTATTTACACACATAATAATTAAATATGAGTTAAGCCTTCGAAATCATAGGAAAAAGGCATTGGATTAAAAGATGTAATACAGGAAACTGGTAGTTTAAGTGACATCTGGTGTATCTAGATCCTGATCTGTTTCATGACGATGTACTGCGTTATCACAATTTTGTCCGTGACATTGAGGGGACATTTCTGAGAAGTCAGAGCATGGCGCGCAATGGTCATCTGGTACAGACGATGTCGAAGATAATCAATATTCTCCAATTCATTTCCTCCAGAATACAGTGCCCTTATGAACTTTTCTCCAACAGTGCAAACTTCTTCGCGACTCGCAGATGGATTTGTGTATGTTTTGACAATTTCTTCCCGAAGATCCACACTGTTTTGAAGCAATTTGTAAGCCTTCTTCTTCCCCTTCCCGTAGATTACAGATGTTTTATCACCACCTGAGACAGCATGGGAGTACAGTATGCAGTTCTTCATGTCACCTATTTCATCTTGAATAGCACCAATATCGTACAGCTTTCCGGGGCACTTGGAAGTCCCTGGGTGCAGCATGAAGACATCTCCCGTCTGACGCCTAGCAATCAGCATTGCCAGAAGATCGGTATCGTTGCCGACTACAACTACAGACTTCCCCAAGCTCTCTATTTCCAAAGCAGTGTGCACGATGAAGGGATCGGCGTTCCCAGTTGCCTGGTATACTCGAACTTTTACAGCTTCAAATCTTGAAACAAGTACATCAATAAGTCGAGATTTGTTTCTCGTGTTCGTCATAAAGTCCTCCTGTGATGCTGTCCATGTCGAATGTTCGGTAAAGTCGATATCAAAACAGGGCCTTCTCGCAGCGCGTCACCTTTGCTCCGCTTCTTTCGTAGTTGGCTGGCCATTGTATCCGTCGAAAGCAATAACTGCAGATGGGCATCGAGTCATAACGTGTCTGACGTAAAGGTCGCAAATGTCTCCGTATGTTGCCAGTCGAGGCCAACTAACAGCGTACATGAGATAGCCTCCGTCAATGACATACGAGGTCTCTGGACAAAGTTGATCGCCAATTTCTGAGTGCTTAAAGAGAGACGCAAACGCTGACTTGTCCATTTTGCACATTGAACATCCGTCAAAAAGAGAGGGTGGAGTTGGCACCAGCTCACAATGAAAGTACTCCGGTTTTTCAGTTTCGTTTTTTTAAAACGCACATTATTCTCATAAATAGCTGACTCGAGTTTACGGGCGTTACTTCATTTCTGATCGTCACAGTACCGTTCACAGCTGATAGGGGGACAACCTTTGACTTTCTGGAAATTTATCTTCAGCGAAAGACTGCCAATCTTGTTGCTAACTCCTGTTTCGTCGATTTCAAGTGCCATGTCGCAGTTTACTTTGTTATCTGCAACGACGCTAGTACCGAGTGAATTGAGATTTTCTGAAGCTAGGAACGGGGAATGCATTTCAAGCCACTCTTGAAATACTTTGTGGTCTCGAGAATCCATGCGAATCTCTCAAGTCGATGTGCTGAAACAGCAGAGAATCAAGCGTTGTAAAAGACATGTTTGAGCGTTGTGTACGATGTACTGGTACAAAGATTCACACAAAAAAATTCCTCATTTAATTTATTTTACTGAAACTCACCTGTTCTGATGTACTAGAAGTCATTCTGCAGAGTTCCTCCATCGCATTGCACAGCGTTAGGCTCCCAGGAAGAGAATGGATATAGTACGTGTGCAAGGCTAGTCTCAGCTATTCCACGACCACGAGTGAGTCCACCTTGACTTTTCAAGGGTCTCTATGACTTGGTCTGTACATACGCCACTCCAAAAGTCATGGCTGCGTCCAATTGTGAAGTATCCTGAGTCGACAAACTCCATAAATTCATTAAGGCACATCTTGTCTTCGAGGTCTTGCACTTCCTGATGGTACATATGTGACGCCTTCGCATAGTGAAGCCTTCCGCCAGCATGAAAATGTGGTATAATTTTCTACATGACCGCGAGATGTATGTTCCAGTTGCCTGTGCGTTCTGCTCGAATAAATAAGCGCAAAATTTCTACTTGCTCGTAGTAATGCAGACACAGTTTTTCCGTTCGACTCAAGGACGATAACTCTTGCATCTTGAAGTCCAGGGCCGTTAAAAAATCTTGGAAAACAGGGTCTGTGGATATTTCAGACTCTTTCAAATGACAGTCACTAAGAAAGGGACAGTGAAGATCGGTAAGTTTCTCTTTGAA
Organism: Meconema thalassinum; assembly: GCA_946902985.2. Lineage (NCBI taxonomy): Eukaryota > Metazoa > Arthropoda > Insecta > Orthoptera > Tettigoniidae > Meconema > Meconema thalassinum. The sequence continues at coordinate 157,904,516 of OX336399.1, read as the reverse complement.
GGCCGTGTCCAGTGTGGAGCAGAGATGGAGCATACTCGTGTTTACCTACGCAGAGTTGTTTGGTGTTTACTCCCGTCCGGTGATACCAACTTACCTTCGGGTTAAATTTGTTTCGTCTGTAACTGTTGAATTATTAGATGTAAAACAAAAATAAGACCATATCTGTAAAGCTAAAACGATGCTCTTTCTTATTTCATGTGCATGTTTTGCATGAGCTGCCGTCTTTGTCTCTCTAATAAACGTGCAAATGAATTAAAATTTACAACAATTTTGAATTTCGCGCATTTATTTTGGTTACAGTCTAACCCGAAATGAGAAAACATCGCCTAAAGCCTTATATATGGAGTCTGCGTACTTTTCTCTTTCATTTGACACCACTTTTGTCTGCCTAGGCTGAGTCGTTCGGTTTTTACGGGCGTTCCAGGACAGCGATGAAAAATTCCTGGAATTCGAGGTTTCCAGGCCTAGAAAACAAGGAAGCCGGCACATGTACGGCCGAGTATTTTGATATGTTGTTCCATAGGGACGAATTAATGGATTCTGAAAAAAATAGCTTTATAACATTTTTTGGGGGGTTAGAGCGATATTTTTACTTAAATGCCTGGGCTATAAATAAAATACGGATTGGAGTGACCCAGTTAAATAAAATAAAAACATATTTGGGAGCTAATATTTCCACACTGGTAGTTGGCTTGCTGCAGTAGTTTCTTGTCTCCATGCTTTATCATGGGCCATTCACTTCTGTTATATTTGGTGTTCTGTGGCTTCCAGTCAGGTATAATGATATGGTACAATGCGAAAAAACATTTGAAGATAAACAATTTGAGGTATTTTCAATCATATTGTAAGTATTATGAATTTCAATGTATTTTGTAAGTTTTTCTACATTGCATTCTGTACGTATTTTGAACCTAAACTAGATTTTGTGCGTATTTTTCAATCTATTCCTTTTGTGAGTGTTTTACTTCTAAATTCTCTTTAGTTAGTATTACCACTCTCCACTTTGTGAGTCGTTTCAAATTTGTAAGAGGAGTCCACGCCTCACGACCTGCTTTGGATGAGACGGTGGTGCAACCTAGTGGTGAGCAAGAGGGGTCATAATCTCAAACAACTCGTTGGCGGTAAGGCCTGTGGCCTTGCATTTCGGGCCTTGGACCCGATTGCGTGGAAATGTAGGAAAATTATAAAATGTTATTCTAGGCAATGCTGACACCATCAAGTGGTTATGAAAGCCGGACGTCCTCGGTAATGGAAAATATCTTACAGCTGTAAATACATTACTCCACACTTTTTTTGAGAATTCAAAGGCAATGCTTCAACCATCACATAGTTATGACATATCTGTAATAGTTTTCTTGCACTCGTCCACCTCGAATAGGCATATTTTTTACCCCTAAAGTAAAGAGCCACTGGCTGCCCTTTGCTACAGGCCCCGCGCCGGCTTATTCCGGCACTGTTTCTAGCTTTTTCTGTTTCGAGAAGCCGAGATGTCGAAACAGAAGAAGAAGAAGAAGAAGAAGAAGAAGAAGAAGAAGAAAGGTTTGTTTAACCTATGACGTATGATAACCTTTATTAATAATTTGTATGACAAAATTTGAGGCTCATTCTAATACGTGCATGCTTTTTCATTGAATACGTTTAATTTTTACAAATTTCTATACACACTTTTTCAAAAAAAAACCATTTAATAACATCCAAACGGTGAGGGATAACAAACAAAAGGTTCCGTGACGAACTAAAGAGCCTACTTTTCTTAAAATGTAAGATTCATGAAAATGATTAATCTAAATAGATCTATCTTGAATAATGACGAAATTAAGTTGGTGATATCGACATTTTTAATTAGTTCGAAATACAGTATACCTGGCATAATGTAGCCTAATAGAGGACTTCAGTTGGCAGCCCTGGTGGCTGAATATATACTTAGTTCCATCTCTTAAGGTACAGAATACAAAATTTGGTTGAAGTCCAATTGATAGCTTGGACGTTACATGCAGTTAGGCATTGGATCTAACAGCGTGCGTAAGATCATGTTGGCAACAATATCACGCATGTGTTGGTCAGAAAAGATCTGAAATAATATGATCTATTGTTGTGCCAATTTTGAATGAAATGAATTAGTTAGTATGGAAGTTACATGCATTTTAAAATTGGACCTATCAGCAGGCTTAGAATCATGTTGGCAGCACTGACGTAGATTAGTTACTCCAAATTAATCTAGAATGCCAGGTACAATACGTGTGCAAAGTTTAGAGCTATGGGTTTGCATACTTTCTGGTATATTGATATTAGGGTAACAAAAATAGAGACAGCATTTATTAACAGTTGGCAGCCCTGGTTGCTCTTAAGAAGACGCATAGTCATATCTGTTATGGTACACATAGCACATACGAAATTTGGTTGAAATCCAAATGATAGTATAGAAGTTACATGTAGTTTATTTAAAATTGGACCTATCAGCAGGCTTAGAATCATGTTGGTTACACTGACGTATATTAGTTTCTCCAAATTAATATAGAATGTCAGGTAGTATACATGTACATAGTCTAAAGCTGTCGGCTTGCATACTTTCTGATAAATTGGTATTTTGATAAAATAAATTGAGAGCATTCATTAACAGTTGGCAGCCCTGGTGGCTCTTAAGAATACGCTCAGTCATATCTGTTTATGTACACATACTGCATACGAAGTTTGGTGGAATTCCAATTGATAGTGTAGACGTTATATGCATTTAAATACTGGACTTATCCGCAGACTCAGAATCATTTCGGCAACACTGTCCTCTATGGCATCCCGGAAATTAAACTGAAATATTATTATCTGTACGTGTGCCAATTCTGAAAAAGCTCCCATGCATACTTTCCAAGATATCCAACATGGAACTCAAATTTCAATTGCGATTTTTCAGCAGTCGGTAGCACTGACATCATTTTCAAATACGGCATTGACCAAATTTGGTTTCGATAGTTGCAGCAGTTTAGGAGTTGATAGGGGGACACACACACACATAGCCAGGCAGACAGAAGGACAGGCAGACAGAGATACATTTGCCCGGATCGATCTCATAAGTCTACTTTTTCCTCATTTTTGCAAAATGTGAAAAGTAGGCTAAAAACAAGATGTTCAGCAAAGAACATATAGCCTACTTTCTCCTAAATGTATGGGTATATTTATGACTCTTTGTCCTCATCCCTAACACAATCACCTCTACCACAATGTATTGTTTGTTTTCTTTTATATTGATAATTAGCCAGTAAGTGTCAAAATCAATATTGTATACTTTATGATGATTGAATAACAAAACTACCAACTTATTGTAATGCATTCACGTCCGTTAATCTCTATATTAAGCCAGCCTGCTAAGTTAAGAATCTTCCGTTTTGGGTATCTTCCCCTTTAAAAATCCACGCCGATCATAGTAGGTTGGTGCTGCGACCTATCAGTGAATTAATCTTTATGTTGTACGCCTATGCACTGCCATCGTAATGTACTACGATGGCAGTGGCCTAAGGGTGTTGAATGAGTAGACAGTTTAAAGTAGCCAAGAGGGAGGCGATCCAGCTGGCAGTGTTTAAAGGTAATCGGAGCGCGATCGTGGCTAATAGTTGAACTACCAGTATTACAAAATTCCCATACTTCAGGAGGCCAGGTATTTACACAGCGGTAAGTTTGGAACAATATTACCCACATAACCCACAAGAGGACAACACCGTACAGAGGCATTAAGAAGGCTGTGGTTAATGACAACGTGTATCTAGTTCTATTCTCCTTTTCCTAATGCCTTCTGTTTATTTGCGATGCTGGGGCTGTGATTTTATTAATAAACGAGTGTATACATTAGCCTCTCCTTTGAGCTAAATGACATCTTATTCAGTATCTGTGGAGAGAGCTCGTGCACATCATTTGTAAAAGAATTCAAGAAAAAGAAAGTTAACTGCAGCAGTACTCGATCCCCAGTCGACTGCGTGACAGACTAACACGCTAGCCCAGAGCTAATCCTATCCTTAACATCATTATGTTCTTAACTGACATTAGATACAACCTGTTGGCAAATAATGACTTTAAATAAACGATTTCTTCACAGCAGTACTTCTTCATTAAAGATAATCTCATACAAAGTTTATATTATTGTATCAGTAGGGTATATCACATACAACATACTAAAACTATTGAAATATAAGACAGGCACATGAGGACAGCTGCCATCTTGTCGTGTGACACAGACAGCTCAGCTCTTTTAAGCCACTCATACAGTATAATATTATAATATTAAATTATAATAAATAACGGATCACGACCTTCAGGATAGCTTAAACCACCCTAGGCTCGATAATCGGAATTGGTGGGTCTTAAGCCATTGATTAAAATGGTTGAATAATTCACGCGGCCGCCATTCTGAAATGGTACGGCCGATGACCTTGAATGTTGGATGAAAGACGCGACCTATATAAAGGTATGTTGTCACCAAATTTGGTAGAGATCAGATGATTAGTTTAGCCGTAATTTGATTTTACGTTTTGAACGTTTGAGTGGCCGCCATTCTGTTTTGGTAAAGATGGCGGCGATATACAGTATGACACTGAGGTGCCCTTTGCTAATGCTACCTCTGTACCAAATTTCGTTCAATTCGGTTTCACCGTGTTCGAATTGATACGGGGGGGGGGTACAGACATTCAGAGTACACACTCTCTCTCACACACACACACACATACACACACACAGACAGACACACTTTTTTCGCCCTGTAGTGATCTCATAAGTCTACTTTCATTTTTTGCAAAAATCGAAAGTAGGCTAATATAATAATATAAAGTTTGATGCACTAGAATCATGATTCTAATTTGAATTTCAGGCCATGAAAATTTCTTCAATATTGTGTTTAGCTTGAAAACTTTAACTTCAATAGTTAGGTGCAATTTTTGCTGAATAGTCGGTTTTAAAAAAATAATTAATTAAATGTATTGTTGGTATCCGTGAATGATATTGCCTTTTTAGTAACGGATAAAACCGCGGATATCCGCAAATTGTTCACCATGAGGATAGTTTGCATGGCAGTGCGGATAGGGGATAAGCCGCGGATAATATTTGGAGTAAATTTGCGGATAGTTTTTAGAATAAAATTCCAACCTGTTGAATATTATTGCTATTACCCGCATGTTCATGGCATATTTTTCTGTTATGTTTGTTTTTCATGACAAATGATGATTTAAGCTAATGCCATTCAAATTATGTCATTAAACATAATTAACATTCCGAACAGAATAGGGTTGAGGCGGCTTCGGTGGCGTAGTTGGTAGCATGCTGAGCTTCTATGCCCAAGATAGCGGGTTCAAACCCGGCCGAAGCCGTCGGATTTTTTAAGAGCGTTAAAAATCCCTCAGTATGCCTTCCTTCGGAGGGGAAGTAAAGCCGGCGGTCCCATGTCATAGATTTATGGCATGTTAAAGATCTTTCCACTAATTACACCTGTGTGAAACTAAATTGGATAGGTTAAGAATGTAAACAACGCTCTTAGGTTGCTACGTTCGTTGCCAAGAGCCGACTGCGGTGGCGTCTAGTAGCTAGTTCTGAACTAGGCCTAGTAGTCGTTGACGGTGGCGTTTGGCGGCAAAAGTAGGAACTATTTGAAAATTCAAAGTTGCAGTCTCTACTTGAATTAAAAAACAGATACACACACTAATACAGTCATCACAATTAACACCGGTTATCAGACAGATTCTACACACACCCAAAGTACACGGGGCTACATGACCGCGTTGTCGCAGCCCCTAAACTAAGGAACCAACCAACCAACCAGAATAGGGTTGCAATTCTGGCTGTATAACATTCATTTTAGACAAAGCACATGGCAAACATAACCTCTAATGTTTAAATGTGTTGCTTCAATACTTTCTTCTTCTTCTTCTTCTTTTGAGACCACAAAGGATCACTTGACCCAACCTTGTAGGAACTGTACGAGCCTTGCGGTCCTCCCAGTACTTGTAGGAACTGTACGAGCCTTGCGGTCCTCCCAGTACTTGTAGGAACTGTACGAGCCTTGCGGTCCTCCCAGTACTTGTAGGAGCTGTACGAGCCTTGCGGTCCTCCCAGTACTTGTAGGAACTGTACGAGCCTTGCGGTCCTCCCAGTACTTGTAGGAACTGTACGAGCCTTGCGGTCCTCCCAGTACTTGTAGGAACTGTACGAGCCTTGCGGTCCTCCCAGTACTTGTAGGAACTGTACGAGCCTTGCGGTCCTCCCAGTACTTGTAGGAACTGTACGAGCCTTGCGGTCCTCCCAGTACTTGTAGGAGCTGTACGAGCCTTGCGGTCCTCCCAGTACTTGTAGGAACTGTACGAGCCTTGCGGTCCTCCCAGTACTTGTAGGAACTGTACGAGCCTTGCGGTCCTCCCAGTACTTGTAGGAACTGTACGAGCTTTGCGGTCCTCCCAGTACTTGTAGGAACTGTACGAGCCTTGCGGTCCTCCCAGTACTTGTAGGAACTGTACGAGCCTTGCGGTCCTCCCAGTACTTCTTCATGCGTATTGATCGTCTTGCCCGTTCTTCGGCGGAAAATATTCTTGTAGGAATTTTCTTCTTTGTGAGTGGAAAATGAAACGTCATATTTTTAAGTGCTGTAGTTAAACTTTTCTTATTTGCAGCATCTTCTGTTGTTAGGCCAATTTCTTTTAAGTCCTCTCTGATTTCTTTTAACCATCGGCATCCAGTTGTTGTGTTTTTTGAAGCAAGATTGTACTGCACTAGTTGTTTTAGAAGACGTGAATCTGGCATTCTCATGATGTGCTCAAAGAATCCTAGTCTTTTCTTTCGCATGGTATCAGTAATGGGTTCTAGGTTGTTATAGACCATATTGTTAGGTATTATTCGCCACTGCCCATCTTTTTAGCCTACTTTCGATTTTTGCAAAAAATGAAAGTAGACTTATGAGATCAACACAGGGCGAAAAAAGTGTGTCTGTCTGTGTGTGTGTATGTGTGTGTGTGAGTCTGTGTGTGTGTGTATGTGTGTGTGAGTCTGTGTGTGTGTGTGTGTCTGTGTGTGTGTGAGTGTGTGTACTCTGAATGTCTGTCCCCCCCCTATCAATTCGAACACGGTGAATGCAAATTGAACGAAATTTGGTTCAAAGATAGCACTAGCAAAGGACACCTCAGTGTCATGTTTTATATCGCCGCCATCTTTACTAAAACTGAATGGCGGCCACTCAAACGTTCAAAACGTAAAATCAAATAACGACTAACCAAATCATCTGATCTCTACCAAATTTGGTAACAACATACCTACGTATAGGATGCGTCTTGTGACCAAATTACAAGGTCGTCCGCCATACCATTTCAGGATGGCGGCCGTGCGAATTATGCAAACTTTATAATCCATATCATGGGACCCACCAGTTCCGATTATCGAGCCGAGAATCGTTTTAACTGTTCTAAAGAAAGAGGCACGTTCGAAATTAAAAGTTTATTTTGTAATACTATAGTGCAGACGTGATTTTAAAAAGCTGAACTGATTCAGTAATAAGACAAGATGGCAGCGGATATCTTGTGCCGGACTTATATTTCACTAATTTGAGTATTGCATGCAATATAGCGTACTGATAAAAAATAAATAAACTTTGTATGAAATGCTTTATATATAAATAATATACTCCAGTGATGAAATCGTTTAGTATAAATCATTATTTGCTAACAAGTTCTATGTAAGTCATTTTAAATAGAACGATATTCGTTGACACAATTAGCTCAGTGGTAGAGCGTTAGACTATCGCTCAAATGCATATGGTTCAAACCCGATCAGAGCTAGGTTTTTTGCTTGAAATGTTATATGTTTATTGTTTTGTAATGACTCAGATGTTTTAAAATTAAGCGTTATATTGTGCACATTATGGTGTAAAATATATATTTAATTAAAACATAATTCGCCAGCAGATTTACTCGGGACATCTAGCTGCCAAAAAGGTAACTTCCAGATTTTATTGAAAAGTTTCTTCTTCTGGCCGCTAGAATGCACTCGCTCTGTTAGGATTATATTGTTCGATATTTCACCAATAGATGTCACGACTAGTCTACGTGGGGATCCATTGATTACTATACCATTATCATTCTATGCGCATCGAAATTGAAGAATGACAAGATGATACTACGATACATTTTAACTTTTTATTTTAAAGGGTTTGTAACAGCCTATTTTGCGTTACTTGAAAATGTTATTAAGCGTTATATTGTGCACATTATGGTGTAAAATATATATTTAATTAAAACATAATTCGCCAGCAGATTTACTCGAGACATCTAGCTGCCAAAAAGGTAACTTCCAGATTTTATTGAAAAGTTTCTTCTTCTGGCCGCTAGAATGCACTCGGTCTGTTAGGATTATATTATCGAAAATATCCACATAGTTTGTATACACACGTCTCTGTAGGGTCATGGAAAGATTTGTTAATTCAATTAGGGTTGTGAAAGCCATGCACAACCAGACGTGTAAAGACATGCCTCAACTCAAAGTTGGATGTTGCCCACGGCAGGTCGTAATAATAATAATAATGTTATTGGTTTTACATCCCTTTTAACTACTGCTGATTTTAGAGACACCGGGGTGCCGGAATTTTGGCCCGAAGGGGATCTTTAACGTGCCAGTAAATGTACTGACACGGCTCCCTCGCATTTGTGCACCCTCAAATGCCAGCTGACTGCGCCAGGATACGAACCTGCAACCTAGGGCCCAGCAAGCGAGAACGTTACCGCCGAGCCACGCAGCCAGTCCGGTCGATTATGTCTCCAGATCCATAACATTCTTGAGATACTTCTTATCTTTCTTTCTTTCTTTCTTTCTTTCTTTCTTCAATGATGGTAGCAGTTTTTATCTAGATTGTGGCGTTTGGTAGAGGAAAATCGTTTCTATGGCCTTCAACAAAGAATAGTTCTATTATACTCTTTGATAATAACAACGAGTTATAACTATACTCATACATTTAGGAGAAAGTAGGCTATATGTTCTTTACTGAACATCTTGTTTATATCCTTTATTGATACAAGTTCTTCCAATTCGCCTTTCGATCTTCTGTAATCTGTCGGTTTTAGAATGTTCATTTAGATGGAATAATGTTTCTGCTGCATATGTGGCTTCCGGTTTTATGACTGTATTGTAATGTTTAATTTTTGCATTAATTGATAAGCATTTCTTTTTGTAAGTTTCCCATGTTAATTTTTGTGCCCTAGATAACTTGTTGGTTCTTATTTGAATTGACGCTTTCTCATTTAAATTGTTTGTTATTTGCTCTCCTAGATATTTGAATCGTGTTACAATTTTAATTTTTGTATCATTAATTTGTATTTCCTTTAATGGTGTTGGTTTTTTTGTGGCATGATTTCTGTTTTTTCGAATGATATCTTAAGGCCAATTACTTTATGTAATTATCAAAAAATATTATTGTAATGTCAGTAGATGCGGATAACGGGTTGTTTCTCCGCGCAGAGCTGTATTTATCGGACGGTCGACGGTGGGGCTCGAACCCTCGTCTACCGAGTCCACAGAGAGCTTGGCCCTATGGCCTAGAGCTGCGCATTAGTGAGCGTAGCTGCCGCTGTCGGTCCCAAATCCTATCCCCAATACACACAGGTTACCACACAAATTTCACACACACACAAATACACGGGGCACCATGACAACGATGTCACAAAGCCCCTAAAATAAGCAACAACAACAAAAACATGTTTTAATATCAATTTCAATTAAAATAAAATTTACTTCAAAGATTATCCGCAGCTTATCCGCAGCTTATCCGCTATCCGCACGGCCAAGCAAACAAAAACTACATTATAAATTTGATAAATTAGAAGTATCAGAAATAAAAATTATCCGCAAAATTCTCGGTCCATTAAGAACTACAGATTTTTGGGAATTAAGAAGTAACGAAGAAATATATCGGAATATTGAGAACATAACGGAGACAATAAAGAAGAGGCGATTGTTATTTTTCGGACATTAATATAAAATGAATGATACCAAGTTAACCAAACAGATTTTTAAATATGTTTGGAAAAAGAAATCGACAACAGCCTGGTTTCAAGAAGTAAAGAAAGATTTAGAAAGAACCAATGTAAGAGAAGAAGATGCACTAGAGAGAGACATTTTCAAAAATAAGGTATTGGGAATGGAAGGACTCCAAGGAAGGCAATATAAGAAAACAGGCTCAAAATAGTCGGAAGAGAGAAAGAAGACACACAGCGAAAAGTTGAAGGAGTACTGGAGGAAGAAGAAAGAACAACATATGATTAAACATTGAAATTGGTTCGTGGTCCTCAGACGACCCTAACGGAGAAAGAAGAAAATAAAAATTGGCATTTTTCCTCGGCATCTCATTTTGATAAAACCTTTGGTCTATGAAGTTTTAATAAAGAATGCTTTTCAGTCGGTCAACTCAAATGCTGTGTTGAGTTCTTTATGAGAAGTAGGCAGCACTGAAAGAATGGCTTCTATCACTTCAAAATACATTTTTATGTTCACTGGAGTGCAAAGAAAGTGGAACGCTATGTAAAAGTACATCATTTAATTAATGTCCCCCATCAAAAAGTAATGTTTTTAAGATGGTTTATGTTCGAGCCTCACTATTATATGTCAGAAAACTGTACTATAATGAGGCTCAACATAACATTATTTTTCATTATGAAACAGTTTCTCCCACCAATCAGAGCTCAAGAAACAGTTGTTTGACCAATTAGATAATTAGATGCGCTGAGTTCCACGGCCTTCTAATGTAAATTTCACTGCCTGGCCTAGTGTCATAGTAGAGTAATCAAGGTGGCCATGGCCAAATACAAGGCATTCTCTGCGTCCCATGCGCTCTGTTCAGTACATAAAACTGGCGAAATCTCGACAGATATTTATGAATATTTATGTTCGAACAAAAAATAGTTATAATAATTATCGTCGAACATAAACAGTCGTATGCAACTCGCCTATAAAAATGAAAATCCACAGCCTGCTTCCAGTCTCCGACCGGGTCAGGAATGGAATGAATGAAGCCCCCAACTAGCGGCGAGGATATGAACTGTGCCGGCTGCCGAAGCCTGTCTCACTCCTCTGGGGCAATGATGAAATGAATGACAGATGAAATGAAATGATAGTGGAGAGTGTTGCTGGAATGAAATTTTGACAGGGAAAACCGGAGTACCCGGAGAAAAACCTGTCTGCCTCCGTTTTGTCCAGCACAGATCTCACATGGAGTGACCGGGATTTGAACCACGGACCCAGTGGTGAGAGGCCGGCGTGCTGCCGCCTAAGCCACGGAGGCTCATCAACTCGCCTATAATGGTAATTAATGGAAATTATAAAACTCGCATACGCTCGTTCTATAAACATACTCGTGTCTTCATTATTGCCATTATAGGCTCGTTGCATAATGTACTATTATGTTCGACGATGTCGATATGTAAATATCATATGTCAGAACACTGTATCATAATGGGTTTAGCGGCTTCGGTGGCGTAGTCGGTAGCATGCTGAACTGCTATGCCCAAAATAGCGGGTTCAAACCCGACCGAAGTCGTCGGATTTTTTAAGAGCGTTAAAAATCCTTCAGTATGCCTTCCTTCGGAGGGGAAGTAAAGCCGGCGGTCCCATGTCATAGATTTATGGCATGTAAAAGATCCTTTCACAGACTAAACTTGTGTAAAGCAAAATTTGTTAGGTTAGATTTCGTCAGAACGCTCTATCAAAGTTCCAACGTTCACCACTAGGTATCATTGATATCTGGTGGTGAAAGTTGGAACTACTTGAAATTGAACGGAACTTGTAGCTCACCCTTCAGGGTGTCCGCTGGAAGCAGCTACAGACTCAGGCGAGCCGAACATGTCCTCGGACACTCCCGGCACTAAATGCCATACGATAAATTATAAATAATAATGGGTTTCATTAAAGTACTACTTTTCATTATAACACACTTTTTCCAACTAATCAGAGCTCATTCATTCATTGACCAATTGGGTAAGGAGAGCGTCTGATATGCACTGAAAATCCAACATGTCGGACATGAATTACATGATTTGAAAGTTGACAATGGAGCCTAAATTGGATCAACCATTGTAGTTACAATGCATAAACGAACTGGGCAGGGGCGTGGTGGCTCAGCGGTCTAGCTGAATGCCTCTCGCCAAGGCAGTCCGGGTTCGATTCCCGGTCAATGCATGTGAGATTTTCGAAGTTAAATGCCATGTCCTGTGGTTCGGATTCCACGCAAAAAGGAGGTCCCGTGGCTCATGATCTCGAGATTAACGGTCACGTTAAACTACAAGCTTCCTTCCAAACTGGGCAATATTGCAAAATAAATATCACTGTACCTTATTATCCGCAACTCCAATTTTAGTGAATGTGTTGACATAAACACACCATAACGTCATGGAGGAAGCACGCATATGACATTAGTTCCACGGAAATTATAATCCAGCACTCTGTTCAGTAACTGGATTTCTTATGCGAAACTTTTCCGCCAGATACCGATACTGTTCTATTTGGGACTAAATTGATTTGCCTTCAGTTGACATTCCATCCAAATCGAATTTGAAGAATAACTAGTTGATAATACGATATATTTTAATTTTAAAGCGTTTGTAACAGCCTATTTTTTGTTTGTTATTTGACCAAAATATTAAAATGATCATACATACTGTAGTACCTGTGCGCTATCTGTTGGTGCTACTTCATGATAAACAATGTTTCGAAGCTTTGGGATCCGTTATTGCGTAGAGATCAAAAATGCTGAGCCCATACAATTTCCAAGAAGAAGAAGTCAACCGGCAGAATCTCGACAGATATTTATGAATATTTATGTTAGAACATATAATAAAGTTATAATTATCGTCGAACATAAACAGTCGTACGCAACTCGCCTATAATGGTAATGCATAATGTATATTTCAAAACACACTAAGATCACCATAAATTGATAAAGTGATAAAACTACCTTTAAGTTTCAATAATATCTATATGTGTAATTATTAGCCTACTTTTCACATTTTGCAAAAATGAGGAAAAAGTAGACTTATGAGATCGATCCGGGAAAATGTGTGTCTGTCTGTCTGGCTGTGTGTGTGTCCCCCCCCCCCCCCTATCAACTCCTAAACGGCTGCAGCAATCAAAACCAAATTTAGTATGAGTAAAGATGTGCACCGGAATATCTCTCGTCCATATTTGAAAATGATGTCAGTGCTACCAACTGCTGACAAAACGCACTAGAAATTTGAGCTCCATGTTGGATATCTTGCAAGGTATGCACGGGAGCTATTCCAAAATTGGCACACATGTAAATAATACTATTTCAGTTTAATTTCCAGGAGGCCAACCATGACAGTGTTGCCAAAATAATTTTAAGCCTTCTGATAAGTCCAATGTTTAAATGCATATAACTTCTACACTATCAATTGGATTTCAACCAAATTTTGTATGTAATATCTGTACATAAACAGATATGACTGAGCGTATTCTTAAGAGCCACCAGGCCAGCCAACTGTTCATAATTGCTCTCTCTATTTTTTTATCCAAATACCAATATATCAGAAAGTACGCAAGCCAACAGCTTTAAACTATGCACACGTATATTCTGACATTTTAGATTAATTTGGAGTAACTTATATACGTCAGTTCTACCAACATGATTATAAGCCTGCTGATAGTACCAATTTTTAAATACATGCAACATCTATACTATCAGTTGGATTTCAACCAAATTTCGTATGTGCTATGTGTACCATAACAGATATGACTATAAGTATTGTTAAGAGCAATCAGGGCTGCCAACTGTTAATAAATGCTGTCTTTTTTTACCCTAATATCAATATATCAGAAAATATGCAAGCCAACAGCTCTATACTTTGCACACGTATAGCACCTGACCCTCTTAGATAATTTGGAGTAATTAATATAAGTCAGTGCTGCCAACATGATTGTATGCCTGCTGATATGTCCAATTTTAAAATACATGTAACTTCTATACTAACAAATGGATTTCATCCAAAATTGGCACAAAAAGATATCATAATATTTCAGATTATTTCTGACCAGCACACGCATGGTATTGTTGGCAACATGCTTTTACGCGTGCTGATAGATCCAGTGTCTAACTGCATGTAACGTCCATTGGACTTCAACCAAATTTTGTATGCTGTACCTTAAGATATGGAACTAAGAATATATTCAGTCACCAGGGCTGCCAACTGTAGTGCTCTATTAGGCTACATTATACCAGGTATATTTTGAACTAATTAGATATTTCGATATTACCAACTTAATTTCGTCATTATTCTAGATAGGTTCATATACTGTAGAATAATAATTGGCATGAAAAGTAGGCTGTATAGTTCTTCACGGAACTTCTTGTTATTATTATTATTGTGATTAATAGATTAGTTTATTTACTTCAGCGTTCAACTTGTTTTGCACCCCAGTGTATATTTACATTGACCGCTTGAAGAGGAAGATGAGGTTATTTTATTTATACGTTGTGCGAAAAATTCAGGGAAAGGAGGAAGGAAATGAATATTATTTAGACCCTCCCCTCACCGAAAAGAAATCTTGCTACGTCACTGGCATCCGAGTTCACAGCCAACGTAAGCTGGTCTTGAGAAAGAAAGAAAAAGCTTGACTGCGCTTGCGTGAAGTTCAGTACACAGTTCACTCATAGAACGCCAGATGTCAGACGCATTCATTTTAAATTTCTAATGGCTTATCAACAGGTTCGCTTATCTTGACGGAGGACAAATAAAAGTCATTCATTAAACCCTCAATTTATTAATGAAATGGTTATTGCTGACATTTCATTGACTTTAATGGGTTTGCGTCAGCAATAATTAATGGAGTCGTTTCACGGCGGACGATAAACAATGAAGTGGGGGTGTACATTAGAAGACAGGAAATAGTCCGTAAACCATTAATATTCTACTGTTGTTCTTGTTTCATATTTGTTGTGTTGTTGATTCATTTAGTGGCTTTAGCGCATCGTGATCATGTATCCCCGTGTACTTGGGTGTGTATGTGGGGGGAGGGGATTCGTATGATTAAATTCATTGGTATTCTGCCCGAAAGCAGGTCCGAGCCTCCGAAGAGGCTATCCCCAGCCGGAGTTTACTTGCGGTAGGGTGGCCAGGGCCTTTCCGCTCCTCCTTATGTTAGCCAACAGCGCGCAATGCCTAGAACCGGCATACCATCCCAGTTCCGACTGGGCCCAATGTTGCTTAACTGCGGAGTTCTCATGGGATCCGGTGTTTCAACACGGCTAGGCCGTTGGCCTATTCGTTTGATAACCTGTGTTATTGTGATGGCTGTATTAGTGTGTGTACTGGTAGTTGTAATCCAGACGAGAACTGGGAAGAAGGCGGCCCTGGCCTTAATTTAGGAACCATCAAGGCTTCTCCTGGGGTAGAAGTGGAAAACCACGGAAAACCACTTCCAGGATGGTTGGTGTGGGAATCAAATCTGCCTCTCGAGACGGAATGTACCCCATTCCAGCCCTCAACCCAGAATTAAATATCTTGGCAGAGCCGGGAATCAAACCCGGATCTCCAGGTTGACAGTCAAGAATTCCAGCCCCTATAGTACGAGGATTGAGGCAGGTATTGTTTTTACAGTATTTAGAGGTTTGAACATCGTGGTGATCAGGCCCGTGTATTTTGTATTGGTTGAATTTTATTGAAGAGTTCGGATTTTTAGGTAAATATTAAAAAAATATATAATTACGTATTTTAAATATCTTATTTATGTAAATGCATAAATCCCTGTTGAAGTTGTTGCTTAGTTTAGGGGCTGCGACATCGTGGTCATGTAGCCCCGTGTATTTGGGTGTGTGGAATTTGAGTGATAGCTGTGTTATTATGATGGCTGTACTAGTGTGTGTATTTGTAAATAGGGGATAGGATTGGGAAGGAGGCGGATGTGGCCTTAAGTTAGGAACCATCTCAGCCTTTGGCTGTAGTAGAAGTGGGGAAACCAAGGAAAACCACTTGCAAGTTGGCTGAGATGGGAATCGAACCCTCATCTTCACAGTTTTGCCTCACGGGGCTGAGTGTACGCCGTTAAAGTCCTCACACCAGAATTACAATTTCTTGGTAGAGTCGGGAATCGAACCCGGACATCCGAGCCGACAGCCAAGAAGGCTAGCCGAGAAATTTGCTAGCTCTTTCAGTTTATTGGTATTTTGTGTTACTTAACCCTTTATCGGTCTGTATATCAACCAACAATCGTTGTTCTTGTTCCATTTGAGGGGCTTGGACATCGTGGTCATTTTCGCAGTGTACTTGGGTATGTATTGTCTGATATCCTGTGCTATTTTGATGTCTATAATAGTGTGCGTATTTGTAATACAGGTCTTTTTTTCGTGTGGCCTCCTGCGAGGCCAGTGCAGTCAACGCCCGTGAGCGACCTACGCGTCGGAATGAGAGATGAGTTGAATGGATGAAAGTGGACAAGGATGTGGAAGGAAAAGGCCGTGGTCTATCAGAACGTACCATCCCAGCATTTGCTTGGTGTTGAAAATGGTAAACCACGGAAAACCATTTCAAGGATGGCCAACGATGGGGATCGAACCTACGCATCTACCGAGTCAGCACAGAGCTTAGCCCCATGAAATAACGCTGCGCTTTAGCGAGCGTAGCCACCACTGTCGGTGTAATACAGGTGAAGATTGGGAAGGAGGTGGCCGTGGCCTTCAGTTATAAACCATCTCGACATTTGCCTGGAGTAGAAAAGGGAAACCACTCCCAGGATCGTTGAGGTGGGAATCGAATCCATCTCTACTCAGGTTTGCCTCACGAGGGCTGAGGTTTGGAACGGGGTACACTTTGTAATAACGCCGTCTCCTTCCCTATCATCATCCGAATTACAGAAACACACACTAATTCAGCCATCAGCATCACAATAAATCCACACTTCCCCCCAGGGGCTCACATCTGGTGGGACGTGGGTTGGCGACCACGGGACCCCAGCTGAGTCCGACATTGCTTCCACTTACTTGTGCTGGGCTACTCTCCCGTCTTCTTTCCTGTCGACCTCTCTTGGTCAACTTTTGTTGTCTTCCGACCCTGACGGTATTAGGGTATCCGAGGCCCAGGGAGTCTGTCACTTTCCCGCCTTAATTGGCCCTTGTCTCATCTTTTCTGATACCCTCCTTCGGCGAGGGGTCAGCCTTCTTTTTCTTTTCATGTTATCTCCTGCCTTCTGCACAAGGCCCTCAAGGGGGCAGAGTGTATGTAGCCCCACTAATTCTGGTGTACCCTGGATATTGCTACACCCTCTGGGGCTCACGGCTGGTGAGTTTGGGAGTTGTCCCCTTTTTCCTCTGACCTTGGGGCGGGCCCTACCCTCTTTCCCTTTTCTATCTGCTTTTCATGGCTCTCCTTCCTTCCAAGTCCCTCAAACCTCATCCTTCGAGGGTTGAGGGCATTCCTTTTCATCCTGTCCTTTATTTGCCTTATCCTTTATTTGTTTACCATTTCTTCTTGTAGTATGTAAGTTTGTAGTTAGTATTAGTTACAGTTTTCATTCTCATCTCATCTTTCACTATCACCCATACAATTCGGGGCCGATGACCTAGATTTTAGGCCCCTTAAAACAACAATCATCATCATATCATCAAATCCACACTTACCGAATACACGGGGCTAAATGACTACGATGTCGAAGCCCTTCAAATGGAACAACAACAGCAAGAACCAGTTTGTATTCTGAAGACTGTCTCCCGTGTACTGTACTGTAGTGTCCTGTGCCCATCGCAGTAGACTGTAGACCGTCTTTCCCAGTGCGAGCTAATGGGAACTGTTCTTGTGAAATGATATTCAGTAATATTAACGTAAAATAACTTGGTGAAGCAGAAACAGTGAGGTGATCTGCTTCTGAAACATGGGTGAGTTCTTTTTATAGTAAAAATTCGGAAGAGGTAGGGTAAAGTTAAGTAACTCCGTGATTCTAAGCTTTTTATTTTGTTACTATTTGGTAAAGTTAAGTAACTCCGTGATTCTAAGCTTTTTTTTGTTACTATTTCTGAAATTTTGGATTTCAGTTATTTCGATTCATGTCGAAGAGGAATACCCTACGGAACATTTCTGGCATATATCTTACAAATACAGTATGCATAAGTTATTTCAATGTATTGACTAACAAAATCCGGTAGTAGAAGTAGGTAACACCGTGATATTCAAGTTACTCCGTGATAGCACGGTGTTCACCATTCAGTGTACTTTTTAATCGTGAAAACTAATGTTGAATGTAATAAAAGTGTTCAAATCGTATGTAGACTCTTAAGTTTCAATTACCCCATATTGCCCATTTTGAAACATTTCACTACACAGTCTTTTTTTTTTAGAAAAAAAAAACATTCTATTAAAAATATTCCATTAAACATATTTTAAGTCTTCTTAGTCACTATCAGATTCCTCACACCTAACACACATAAAATAGACATTACAGGTACCAGACATTGCAAAACTGATAATCAATCCTTTCGGCTCCATTCTTCCTCTGGGTGTCATCCGCCAGGTGAGCCACCTCACGCACCATAACCATCATCGTTATTTTTCTGAGGTCTGGAATTAGGCCAAGACCGATCCATTGGGTCCATCTTGACACACTATCTTCACTTCAAATTCAGGTGACACGAGTGGCTTTCCAATTTTTGCAAGGGTCGCATTTCCTGGATCGGCTGAATATTTTGTGCAATAATCCTTTAGTGTACTCCACGGGTTATCAAAACGTCTACTGGCCTTGTATACTGACCATCCTTCTTCCTTCATCGACATCAATGCTTCTTTAAGTGTTTCAGCTGTGTAGGACCGAGCCTCTTTATTCCCTTTTGGCGCCATTTCAGCGTCCAACCTAAGAAAAACGTACTTATTGCTAAGCTCACACACCTTGCATGCGTAACACTACATGCATGTAAGTTTTGTATGCGAATGGTCTGCATCTTACCTCTGACTTGTGTTAAAATGAAATTTATACAATGAAACAGCTGTTTATAACAAATTACAATCTTCACCACACATTTCACGGTATGTGGATTACTTGTTGAAATGTCAACTCTCTGTTAATATATTTTTTAAACCTCATTGAGTTGGTCAAAGATAGAACGCACGGGCTTCCTGGATTCCTGGTTTCTACTGGCATCTGTTGGTAAAAACTAAGAACTCTCGGAATTGAACCTACATAGTGATAGAGGAAATACGCTTTATCACGGTGTTACTTGATATCACGGAGTAACCTGACTCTACCCTACTCCTCGCTTCAATTTTTTTAAAGTAGTGAAATTAACCAAATTACCTGAATTAATAGTCGGGAAAATATCTGGAGATGATGTAGTAATAGATGTTTACTCCTCCGCTGTCTGAGACCCGCCCAGCCTTCCCAAATATGATCACAACTTATATAGGCAGAATTCCAGCTGATTCAACCATTTATAGCATCATGCCAACCTCACGCATTCGGTACTATATCGCATCCGGCAGATTAATTGTTTTCGCCTAGACCAATAATTGTTTGGTTTTTGTAACGCACAGTGGGGGGAGTCACGCATAAATAATCTTCATCCAGGCCAATGGTTTTGTCTTTTATTTCTTTATTCACGTGTTCATGCGGTGTATTTTGTATCGGACATGTTAGCAACGGGTATGACGTACTGTAGAACGTCAATGTGTCATGGCGGCGGTCGTCAAGTGAACAAGAAGGAAAATGATTTATTTACGTAATAAAAAAAAATATTCGGTGCAGCAGTAACAATTCAAATTGAAATGAACTTCTAATGAATGCCAGAAAGGTGCGTGAATCATAAATAATGTTACGGCTGTGAGTTTGTGTCATCGCTCGCCGCATGAGTCACAACTGCCCCAGGGCTGGGCTGTGCCCTGCCTCGTGTATTGCGTACGCCTTATGCAACAGGGCTACTAGGACAAAGGGATGGTCCAGCATATTCGTGACTGATCCAGCGATGGAAACCTCGGGAAGCCGTGAACCCTGGATGGATCTAGAAGCATTTATTGAGTCAGCGGCCTGCTATATAAGTGCGACCTGCCAAGCAGTGGGTTGTTGTGTTTTACGAGCGAGTGCGAGCGCTTATCCTGAGCGACAGAAGTGTGGTGACTTGCGAAACCCCTAGTGAAGCTGATTCTCTTGACAGCGAAGGGAGTGAGGAGCTTACAGGGGACTGCCTGTGTTTTGAGCGAGTGTGCTTACTCAATGCGAGAGAGGTCATTGTGGTGAGTTGCAAAACAGTGAGTGACAGACCTAGTGCAGCTATTTCTAGCCAGCGTACGGGACCGGACTCATTAGCGAAAAGATTAACTGTGGTCTGTTGACAAGTGAAAGGAGAAGCACTTCGGACGTGAGGAAACTGAAGTAAGGTAATAATTGCTAGTATTTGCTGTTGAGGAGTGTATCTTTCTGGCCACAATAAAGTTAATTATTTCTTTAAGCAGTAATTGGTGTTGTGCCTTCTTCCCACTGTAATCCAGTTAACAAAAGTGCCACTAGGGGGGTGGCACTTAACAATAATACATTTCCAATAAATCTGCCTTGTAAAAGTTGAGGAAAGGGAGGAGTACCTCTTCCCAATACATAAGTTTATTACAATACTACCAGTAGAGCCCGGCTTCGCCCGGTGGATTTATTTGTTTTATGGATGATAATGAATACGGTACTACTACAGAACTGGCACATGATACTTAAACTACCAGAAAATAAATATTTTTAAATATAACTTTTTGTGGTGGTGGTGGTGGTGGTGGTGGTTGTAGTGGGGGTGATGAGCAGTACAGTATAATGGACGTAACATTTAGGTCATTTTCCCGTAATGATAATAATTATAATAATGTATAGGGAAACAGCAATTTACTAACTACAGCACTAACACAAGTAATTTACAAACAAATTTCTAAAAATTATCAGAAAGAGGAGTAAGTGAAATAAAAGACACAGCCTAGGGCCTTTATCTCATTGTCTGTTAGAAATGTAGAGACTAATAGTGTCGTCTTTTGTCGCATAGCGCCGTACGAAAATAATCAGAACAATTTGGAAAACTTCGGCTGTCTCGAGCTCCTGAGGTAGCAAATGTATCATTTATTGCCACATAGCGCTCAACGATAAGTTTCGGAATAAATGAAGGTAAATTTGAAAGCACCAACGCTTATTGCAGCTGTTAACCTCAATGTACTGCACCAACACCATTGCACTTATACAGAGGCATAATACTTTCATGATGATAACTGTTTTCAGGGGCCTAAGAAATCTTTTTGCACTTATTACTCCCCGTGACTGCAATTTATAGGAAGCGCAAGATTTAACTATTTTCGCAATTCTGCACCAGAACACTGGTAGGGGCGACGTGATGTAGCCCGAATTGCCAGTCAACAATATAATTATTAAAATACTCTTACAGTTACACTACTACGGACATGAATGGTTTTAGGGCCTCAATACGTGGTTTTCAAGTTCAGTTTGATTGTTATTCTAAAGATAGAAAATGGAGAGCGTTGTCCAAAATATCAAGTGGACAGTGTTAAAATCAGGGTTTCAAATTGTAAGTAAAATTTGGTACAATTAGGAAGAACGGTGTAGATTTGTGATAAAGGGCCTAAATGCAGGGAATGGAGTGGTCTGTCCGAAATTTCATGCAGTGTTACTCGCAGGTTTGCAAAGGGTAAGTAAACAAATTTTGGTTCAGATAGGTGAAACGGTGTAGATTTGTGCCAGAGGGCCTAAATGCAGGGAATGTAACTTAGTGGTCTGTCCGAAATTTCATATAATCAGTGTTACTCGCAGGGTTCCAAAGGATAAGTATACACATTTTGGTTCAGATCGGTGAAATGGTGTAGATTTGTGCCAAAGGGCCTAAATACAGGGAATGGACTGGTCTGTCATAAATTTCATGCAGACAGTGTTACTCGCAGCGTTCCTAGCTATAAGTATACACATTTTGGTTCAGATCGGTGAAACGGTGTATATTTGCGCCAAAGGGCCTAAATGCAGGGAATGGAGTGGTCTGTCCGAAATTTAACATAGCCTAAACTATTCCTCTTGAATCTGGCTATCATATACAAAATGAATTTTATGAATCCGACTGGTAGCTCCAGATATTAGCGCGTTTAAACACACAAACAAACAAACAAACACACAAACTCTTCAGCTTTATTATATTAGCATAGATAGATACGCTTCCATAGTTGCGTTAGATCAGTTTGGATCTTTCTGGGGGTAATACTCTGGATTACACTATATATTCCATATTCTTACAAAGGAATTTCACATGCTCCACAATACCGTATGACAGTCGCGGCTCGTCCAAATGGGGGTTCAACCTCTGTATGTAACAATGAGTACGTTGCTGCTGAATACGACTATACTGGCTGATATTTCCTAGTCCTTTGATACATTTGTCGGTCTGTCAATAAGCACCCCATTTCATTGGGAGCAAACCCATGGACATAAATATGCTGGCATTTTGTTTTATACTGTAGATATATCAGCATGCACATTTTGGACTGGATTGATGTAGCCCTCTATGCCTCATTGTCCTGAACTAATCGTTTCTTCTCGAAATGGCTACCACATTTTACATCCGAGGCAATCTATTTATCATTCTAACCTTGGTCAACCCCTACAGCTGTTGTCCTCGACCCTTCCATCCATAACAAAGTTTGCTATTCCCTGGTGTCCTCCCAACCTATCTCTTCTCTTCATTAGCAGTCACCAGAAATATTTCTCCTCTCTGACTCATCTTATTCGTTACTCTATCTACACATCTTATCTTCGTCATTTTCCTGTAACACCTCATTTCAAATGCTTCTATTCTCTTCTTTTCTGCTGCTCCTACAGTCCAAGTTTCACGTCCATAGTGTACCACGCTCCAGACAAAGGCTTTCAATAATTACTTTCTAATACCTAAATCTAAATTTAATGTCAACAAATTTATTTTCTGCAGAAATGATTTCCATGCCTGAGACAACTTATTTTTATATCCTCTTTGCTTTGTCCATCACTGATTATCTAGCTTCCTAAGTATGATAAAATAATTGTTGTTTTAAGGGGACTAGCATCCAGATTATCGGCCGGGTATGTATGACAAAAGCATACATAATAAAATATAACATATTGTATAGTCTTCAATACAAGTTACTTACAATCTCAGGACTGATGAGTTTTGCTGGTGTCACCAACGGGGAATCAGACCAGCCTCCTTGGTATGCCCAGTTGTTACATTTCACATACAATGTGTTGAATGGTTTGGGCAGGAGCTCCCCAGTCGCATTGGGTAGATTGCATTTTATCCTTTTTGAATATAAATCCAGTGCAAATTCCATGGTAAAATCGAATCGTATTTAGCGTAATCTAAACATTCCCCTCCACTGTGAATGAAAGCCAGGAACAATATTCCTTTCCACTGCGTTCAGTAATGACAGCAAAAATAGAAGACTGGTACTACTGTCGGGGAAAAAAGTATAGAAACTTGAGTTTAAACGTCAATAAAAACATTACCTGTAGTCTTACATAAAAACAAGCAACACCAAACTTTTCCTTATTTCATTCTGCGTTTATCTTTGTAGAGTCAACATTTGTATTGTAATGCGTTAAAAGTTTAGAGGTGATTGAACAAAAGAAGTACCGTTTTATTTTCACCAAGTCTAACGGAGCACTTACTTAGATAAAAGTATTAATCAGATCGTAATGAAACATTAATACGTCTTGAAGGAACTTATTGTTAACGTGTGTACGGAGTTTTAATGTCATCTTAAGGTTCTAAAAATAGTTATTGTTAATTTTAATTCTCATTAGTCCGTTTGCGCTTAAAGAGGGCCTGTTAACGTCTGCGTAGAGAGTTTGAAACCAGGTCTTTAATTGTTGAAGATTTTCCTGAATACAGTAACATACACCACATTTGAGAGACTAGACTTGGCAACTCACTTCAGGTACACTTGCACGGGGAACACACAGCACTTAGGAATGTGAGAGGGGGAACAGCCCAGCGAGATAACGGACTCTCACACACAGGAATTTCTATTCAGTCGAGTGCAACCATTGGGCAAGTGAACTGCTCTCAACAAGACCACGCAAGACTCAACCAGATAAGTAGCCTGTACAATACAATCTGAATTGACCATTTACAACAACTACATATTCACTCCAAACAGGCAAAATCCGGAGGTCAATCACCACTTCCAGTATCTTAACAAAACATCACATAGACCGCAACTAACAAATATTGACGAGTTGCATTATCTCAACTAATACTGCAACTAAATAAGTGTATATATTGTAAATATTTTCACCCATACTTTCAGACATAGATTTTATAGCCTAAGTGTAATGGATCTGATGATGATCGCTTGACGATTGAAACTGGTCATCCAAGTGTATTTATTAATCTCATGTACTTTCTTCCAGGATTAGGTAATAACCCATCTCATTTAGGTACAATCGTGTTGACCGACTGAAAAGCACCAAACTTTTGTTGATAAAAATATATTGTAGCATATATTTTAGATAATATACCTACTTTGTGTAAACCTGGATAAAACAAAGTAAAACAAAAATGTTCCTGTCCTAAATTGTAAGCACTGAACAATAATTCAAAATGTTTGCTGTAAACCCTTCGTTTTCTTTTTTCGAAACCCTTCCCAATTTGATTGATGTTGGTCCTTCCAATGTCTCAGGCTTTTATTTGGTCATTGTTAACATAAACAGGGTCCGGCAGCATAACTTCCTTTTTTTAATGCGCGCCATTCAGTCGTTTGATGTCGTAGCGGAGCGCTAGTGGTCTCGTTCGTGAGGTGGTACTATAAAGTTTTGTCCCGACACGGTTCAGTCGCCATCATGCGTTGGAACAGGGAGGAGCGTGATTTTGGACTTAGGGGACATTTGGTTACAACAAGGCGGTGCAACGGCAAGCACTTAAAGAGCATCGATGACTATATTGAGGGAACATTTCCCGGAGCACCTCATCTCACTTAGGGGCGATTTGGAGTGGCCGCTCTCCCGATTTGTCCCCTTGTGATTTTTTTCTATGTTTTTTTTGAAATCCCGTGCTTATGTGAACCGTCCTAGGACCCTACAAGATTTGAAGAACAACATCCAGGAAGAATTTACCAACATATCGCCTGATTTGCTGGCAAGAGTCATGACAAACGCCAGAAAGCGGTTTTCTCAGTGTATCGAGAATGGGGGACGTCACCTACCTGATTTGATCTTCAAAACTAAGTTAAACAAAACTTTATGTATGCGCCTACATTGTATAAAAAATAAAAGTTTTCTGATTCATACAATGGGATTTATTACGTAAAAAAAGGAAGTTATGCTGCCGCACCCTGTACAAGAAAATACACTTTGTTGGCTATATTTAGGCAAAAAGTAACTTTTATAGATTGTTATAGGATTATTCCGAAATAAGCGTAACTCAAATTAAGCGATGACTTCTCATTTAAATTACTTTTCTTATCTAGTGTCTAGGCCTCCGTGGCTTAAGCGGCAGCACGCCGGCCTCTCACCGCTGGGTCCGTGGTTCAAATCCCGGTCACTCCATGTGAGATCTGTGCTGGACAAAACGGAGGCAGACAGGTTTTTCTCCGGGTACTCCGGTTTTCCCTGTCAAAATTTCATTCCAGCAACACTCTCCACTGTCATTTCATTTCATCTGTCATTCATTTAATCATTGCCCCAGAGGAGTGCGTCAGGCCTCGGCAGCCGGCACAGGTCATATCCTCGCCGCTAGATGGGGGCTTTATTCATTCCATTCCTGACCCGGTCGGAGACTGGAAGCAGGCTGTGGATTTTTCATCTAGTGTCTACTAATCAATCGATTCTTTGGTTAGCCGATTAATCGATTGAACGGTCAGTCGATCAATCAATTAATCGTTTTCGATTATTTTCAAATTACATCGCCCATTATCAGCCCTATAATGCCACGATAATTAAATCATCCCCCGGATTCGTTCAGGTGGTAGAACAGCGGTGGTCCAAGCTGAAGGTTAGACCGTTAGTTCGATTGTAATTTTTAACCCTTTATATGTTAGTGGTCTACATATTGACAACCTACTATAATGACAACTTATATTGTCGATGATGCTGATGGAAGAATTTTTCAACGATATACCAACAAATTTGATTTTGGAAGTGTTAATATTACTGAAAACCAAATTGAAATAGTATCTCCTTATCTCTTGACCTAAAGTACATGCAACATTACTTTAATAAAAAATAAAAAGTTTTAAAAATGGTAGACGTAATAAAATTATAATTAATAAAAGTAAATAAGCTCATAAAAATTAAAATTATAATAAATTTATATCCTTAATTTTTAGAGCATAAAAATGTTAAAGAAAAATATTAATTAATATTAGGGTGAAATAATTAAAATCATAAACTTAAAAAATGATAATAAAATTCGAATTAAAAATAAATAAGCTTATAAAAATTGAAACTCCATTCCTTTATAATCTTAATTTTAAGAGCATTAAAACAGGGCTACAAATCTCTTTTCCAAAAACAGAGATGATGAGCACCAACAAGAACTACATGAAGAAAACAGTTAAGACGAAATATGGGATGCTGAAGGTCACGGAACAGTTTAAATAGCTCTGAGAGATCATTAGCAACAATGGACTGGACAAAGAGTCAATGGAAAACAGAAGACTTAAACTAGAAAAATTTAACGTCTCCATTAAAAATATATACAACAAAAGAACCTCACCCTTAATACCAAACTACAACACTACAATGCTGTGGTAAAACCGGTGATCTTATATGGTGTGGATACGGCAAATTTGATGAACCTGGAGGAGGATTTACGGCCCAAAAGTGATACAGGGAACCTACAGACTAAGATCAAACAAGGAGATATGAAAGGGTGGAAGACCTGGAAACAACAATTAGGAAAAGACGTTTACGTTTCTATGGACATATGGTTAGAATGGATCCAACAAGAATAAATAAACAAATTTTTGATAAAATATATATTATCTGAAGAGTCAAGGGGGTTACAACAAGCAGATGAAGGAAGAACTCCGGAGGCTAGGAATTACAGATGACGACTGTCGAGACAGAACACAATTCACGGAAATACTTTTGAACATGAAGGTTCTTGTGGGAGAAAAGAGAGAACGCAGGGGAGGTAGATGGACAGCAGAGAGAAAGGCGCAACACTCTGAAAGAATGAAGGAAGTGTGGAGGAAGAGAAAGGAAGAAAGAACTATGAGAAGAAAATGAAATTATATTTGCGTGGTCCTTCGTTTTGGCCGGTTTGCCATGTAATGTAATGTAAAATGTTAAAGAAAACAAAAACAATAAAATTAATAATAATTAATTTTAGGGTAATTTTTTAAACAAAATTAAAATAAATACAAATAAAAGATCTGCTCTATAAAGGGTTAAAGTAGTGATGGCTGTCAGAAAGGGGCGAGGTGGTAAAAAGAGGGATAAAGACCCTTTGCCCCCCACCTCTGTATTTGTACACGAATAGAAGGTCCAGGAGTTACCGCACATCTACACTATCGTAGTAATTCTACATTTACCATCCCAGATGATAGACCCACTGTTCTGAGACACAAGAGGTGCGAACACCCACACTGAACGCCATGGAAACTGATATCACTGAATGTAGGTCGCTTTCAGGCATTGGATGTATGTAATCTGAGCTTCTGCTACCAAACAAAGGACTTGGTATCAGTGTCATTGGTGACCATGTTATCTCGGGCTGTATTGTCACCCTGCACTATGCCTTTGTTGAGCTCGCTAACCCAATGACACCCTAATTTAGGTTCTCAATGACGGTAAGAGAAAAGGTGAAATTAATGAGAAAGCCATTCCAAGAATAAGCTTCTCATTGCGACTTTTTACGAAGAAATGTACAGTGGCTGCCGTATTTACTCATACTAGGCACGGCCCAGAAACCTTAATTTCTTAGTTTCAAGCTTCAATTCTGTAGTATCATCCTCATCATTAGGGGCTAATGACCTAGATGTTAGGCTCATTTTACAACTAATCACTACCATACAGTGATGTTTAAATTTCATTTTTTTAGCCTATTTTCATTTATGAAACAAGTAGTTCCGTGAAGAACTATACAGCCTACTTTTATATCCTACTTATGTTAATTTCCTCTATCAACATACTAAATTTCAGTTTGATTGCTGCAATAGATTCGTAGATATTGAGAACCGTCTAAATATTTCGGATGGTCGCCATGTTGGCCTTTTATATATGTAGGGCTTAGAGTTATGTACTGTTACATGAAGATTATTGTGTACGGGTAGTACTCAAACTTCAATCACATGATTAGGACACAAGAACAAAGAACGAGATTTTAAAATTTTGCACAGCTGCCATCTTGTGGTTATGGAAACAATTGAAATAAATTAGATGCCAGTATATTAACATTTGTACAAGGATTTACTGTACCAAGTTTCACTGCACTTGGATGGCTAAATTGCGAGAAACGACCATGTGAATATTTATACTTCGCATCGCCACCATGTTGGATTTGTGATCACCAGGTTATTGAAAGTCCTATAGGTGAACTCATGTACATAACCCCTATGAACATAAAAAAATCAGTTTGATTGCTGTAATAGATTCGTAGATATTGAGAACCGTCTAAATATTCCGGATGGTCGCCATGTTGGGATGTTATATGTATAGGCTATAGAGTCATATACCTTTAAAGGAATATTATTGCGTAGGTTCATTTTTCAAACTTTCAATCGATCGCATGATTACGACACAAGAAACAAAAAAATAATTGAAAAATTTGCACAGCCGCCATCTTGAGGTAATGTAAACAATTGAACTAAATTACATACCAGTGCATTACAATGTGTATAAACATTTTCCGTAGCAAGTTTCATTGCGTTTAGATCATTAAATCGCGAGAAAAGTCTATTTAAAACTTTCAATTTCGCTTGACCGCCATGTTCGTTTTGTAGTTGACCGGTTTTTTAAGTCTCATAGACGAACTTCCAGTAGTGCCCTTTATCTACGTGCAAAATTTCAGGGTGATACCGGTAATAGTTTCAGAGATATAGAATGCTGGTGAAATATTTCGCACAGCCGCCATATTGATGCTATGTAAACAATTGAACGAAGTTAGATGTCAGTGCATTACAATGTATATAAACATATACTGTAGCAGGTTTCATTGCGTTTGGTTGGTTAAATCGCGAGAAACATCTATTTAAAGTCGCAACTTCGCTTGGCCGCCATGTTGGTTTTGTAGTTACCAGGTTTTCAAACGTCACATAGGTGAACTTCTAGTAGTTTCCTTTATCACCATACAAAATTCCAGGGTGATATCGGTAATAGTTTCGGAGATATTGAATGCTGGTGAAATATTTCGCACAGCCACCATGTTGGATTGGTGAGGCGAAACAAAATTCGAAGGGCACGGTCGGGGTCGCCCGGAATAGTGCTATGAACTTACCGAGTTTCATTGAAATCGGTCTAGCCGTTTAGATTTTATTAGGGACACACACACACACACACAGACAAAAGGTGATCTCATAAGCCTATATTTTCAAAATTGAAAATAGGCTAAAAATAGGCTTATGAGATCACCTTTTGTCCGTGTATCTGTGTGTGCGTGTGTGATTCGTGTGTGTGTGTGTATCCCTAATAACTTCTAAACGGCTGAAGCGATTTCAATGAAACTCGGTAAGGTCAGAGAACTATTTTGACCGACCCCGACCTTCAAATTTTATTACGTCTCACCAATCCAACATGGCGGCTGTGCGAAATATTTCACCAGCATTCAATATCTCCGAAACTGTCACCGATATCACCCTGAAATTTTGTACGGTGATAAACGGCACTACTAGAAGGTCACCAATGAGACATTCAAAAACCTAGTAACTTCAAAACCAACAGTGCGGAAAAGCGAAGTTTGAATAGACTTTTCTAACGATTTAACCATCCAAAAGTAATAAAACTTGGTACAGCAAATGTTCGTACACATTGAAATGCACTGGCATCTTATTTAGTTCAATTGTTTACATGACCTCAAAATGGTGGCTGTGCGAAATATACCACTGGAATTCTATATCTCCGAAACTATTACTGATATCAACCTAAAATTTTCTACGGTGATAAAAGGCACTGCTACAAGTTTATATATGTAACTTTCAAGACCTGTAAAGTACAAAACGAGCATGGCGGCCAAGCGAATTTGAAACATTTTAATAGACTTTTCTCGCGGTTTAACCATCTGAGCGCAGTGAAATATGGCGGCTGTGGGAAATTTTAAAATTAAGGTATCTTTTCCTGTGTCGTAATCATGCAATCGAAGTGAAAGTTTGAATAATGAAGCTACGCAATTATTTTCCTTTAATGGCAAAGGAAGGAAGGAAGGAAGATTGTAGTTTTACGTGACCGTGAATCTTGTGATTATGAGCCACGGGACCTCCTTTTTACGTGGAATCCGAACCACAGGACATAGCATGGCATGGCAGATAACTCTTTGGTCTATACATATAAAAATCCAAAATGGCGACCATCCGAAATATTTAAACGGTTCTCAATATCTACGAATATATTACAACAAACAAACTGAAATTTTGTTTGTTGATTGAGGCAATTAACATGATTAGGATAGATGAAAATAGGCTGTATAGTTCTTCACGGAACTACTTGTTAGTTCACGGGTTCCAACCCGGTCGAAGTGGTCAGATGTTTAAGAGCGTTAAAATTCCCTCAGTAGGGGAAGGTACCCCAGTATCGGACGGAACTCAATATCGGACAGTGTCAGTTTCTGATATTCAGCAAAATGTTGCGGGAACTTTTGTGATGGTAGTACTGACCCTTCACGAGGTAAGTCGGTGGGTGACAATTGTGTGTCCGTGAACAAAGAAGTAAGCCCGTGGTAAGAAGCTCTCTCTTTTGTGACTGTTTCTTGCTACACGAAGATAATTTTTTGAACCTGTTCTGCACATTAATACTGGCAATTGAAATATTTTAAGGGTTGTTCATTGTTAACCATATGTTAATTTAAAAATGTGGATGATGGCTTGGCTTTTGTTTAAATGTGTTACGTATGATGGCCCGTTCAAGTTTTACGTGTTGAGCACCCAATATCGGACAAGCTTCCGGCACACAGTATCGGACAAACGTACCCGAAAGATTTTTGCCAATTCTCACAATACCTTCGTTTATTTCAGACACATATGGGGGGAGAACGGGGAAGCTGGGTGATGGAAAACATGAAATTAGCAATTGATGAAGTAAGAGGGAGTAAAATGAGCATTAGGAAAATAAGTGAGCAGTTTTGTGTACCTAAAAGTACATTAGGTGACGGATTGAAATTAATTTCTTCAGGGAAAGAGGCACAAATGAAACCTGCCATGAGTGCATTTAAAAACACGGTTTCTGATGAGCAAAGTCCTGATTTAAACATGTTAAGAACATTTTTAGAACTTAATTTACGTCACACTTATGTAATAATTTAATTCATATGCTAATTTTTGGAAATCCTTTCCCTTAATTTACTATTATATTATATACAAAGCACGATGTAAAAATAAGGCATGTTGACCTGAATTTACAAGTCTTTTGCGTAATTGGCAAACAATGCAAGGCAGGCACTGCATTTTGATTGCGAAACAACTGACTGCATAATCTGTGGTGAGAATTTCAGTGAAGACTGGATCCAGGTTGGGCCCATGAAATCTGGGCCAGCCTTGAAGGGAAACTTCCTTATTATCAATGTGACATGTGTTAAAAGTAATGTGGATATACTGTACATACATTAGTATAATAATATAATAATCTTACAAAATGGAGACTGTCCGATACTGTGTGCCTTGTTTTTAAATTGTGAAAAATATGAGATTTATAAATGTTTTAAATTATTTGATATCAGTATATAATTTAGAAAGATGACTTGCTACAATGAAACAGAATCAAATCAAGTTATCAAAAATATTTTTTAATTTTGATTTGACCCTTTCATTAAGTTATTATACAAAAAGAACCTTAAGTGTCCGATACTGGGGTACCTTCCCCTATGCCTTCCTTCGGAGAGTAAGTAAAGCTGGCGGTCCCATGTCATAGATTTATGGCATGATAAAGAACCTTCCACTAATTACACTTGTGTGAAGCAAAATATAAGTTAGATTTGACTAACGCTCTTAGTCTCCAACGTTCGTCGCCAGGAGCCGACTGCGGTGGCATCTAGTAACCAAGTTCAGAACTAGTTGGTCATTGACGGTGGTGTTTGATAGCAAAAGTTGGAACAACTTGAAAATTAAATTTCTGAATTGAATTAAAAACAGATAACACACACTAATACAGTCATCACAATTAACACCGATTATCAGACAGATTCTACATACACCCAAAGTACACGGGGCTACATGACCACGTTGTCGCTGCCCCTAATCTGAGGAACCAACCAACCAACCAACCAAAATAATTTTAGCCTACTTTTCGCATTTTGTAAAAATGAGGAAAAAGTAGACTTAAGTTATGAGATCGATCCATGCAAATGTGTGTCTGTCTGTCCTTGTGTCCTTCTCTGTGTGTGTGTGTCCGCCCCCCTATCAACTACTAAACGGCTGCAGCTATCTAAACCAAATTTGGTATGAGTAAAGATCTATACCTGAATATCTCTAGGCAATATTTGAAATGACGTCAGTGCTACCATAAATCGCAATTGAAATTTCAGCCTTATGTTGGATATCTCAGAAGTTATGCATACGAACTGTACCGAATTTGGCACGCACATACATAATTACATTCTAGATTAATTTTCAGGAGCCCATACATGACAATGTTGCCAACATGATTCTAAGCCTGCTAATAGGTCCAATCTTTAAATCCATCTAACTTCTATACTATCAATTGGATTTCTACCAATGTTTGAATATGCTATGTATCCCATAGCAGATATGATTTTGCTTCTTCTTAATAGCCACAGGAGTTGCCAACTGTTAATAAATGCTCTCTCTATTTTTTCATCCTAATACCAATATATCAGAAAGTATGCAAGCCAACAGCTCTAAACTTTGCATACGTATAGTACCTAACATTCTAGATTAATTTGGAGTAACTAATATATGTCAGTGCTGCCAACATGATTCTAAGTCTGCTGATAGGTCCAATTTTAAAAAACCAGTAACTTCTATGCTAGCAAATGGATTTCATCCAAAATTGGCACAACAGGAGATCAAAAATATTTCAGATTATTTCTGACCAACACATGCATGACATTGTTGCCAACATGATTATACGCGTACTGATAGATCCAATGTCTAACTCTATGTAACGTCCATGCTATACATTGGACTTCAACCGAATTTTGTATTCTGTAGCTTAAGAGATGAAACTAAGAATATATTCAGTCACTAGGTCTACCAACTGTAGTGCTCTATTAGGCTACATTATGTCAGGTTTATTTCCAACTAATTAAAAATGTCGGTATTGCCAACTTAATTTTGTCAATATTCTAGATAGGTCCATATAGATTAATCAATTGGCATGAATCTTAAATTTTAAGAAAAGTAGGCTCTTTAGTTCGTCATGGAGCTTCTTGTTTTCTATTAGTTTGTTTAGACTCCAATAACTAACTGACTAACTAACATTACCATCCTTATGATTAGGGTAAATGACCTAGATGTTACGACCATTATTATAGTAATAATCACCACCACATTAAGTCTTCCTCGACTATGATTTTTTTTGTTGGTAAATTGCAATTGCCATTAGTCGTTTCCATTTTCATTATCATTACCATGAGGGGCAAATAATCTTCTGTATATCCATTATACTACTAAATACCATCACACAGTCATCATCTATTAGACTGGTTGCGAGGCTCAGCGGTAACGTTCTCGCCTGCTGACCCCAAGATAGCGGGATTGAATCCCGGCACAGTTAATTAGCATTTGAGGGTGCGCGAATGTAAGGGAGCCGTGTCAGAAGCTTCACTGGTACGTTAAAGAACCCCTTTGGGAGAAAATTTTGGTACCCCGGCGTATCTAAAGCCGTAGTAGTTAAAAGGGACATAGAAGCAATAACATTGTTATTATTGGACTATTTTTATTATTGATCCCCTATTGATGTATCAGTCCAGTAGTATTCATTATAATCCTTAAAATAAATAAAATTTCCTTACGAGTGTCTTAAATTACCATTACAAGCGAGTTGCATACGACTGTTTATGTTGGACGATAATTATAACTTTATTTAATTTAATTTTATGTTCGAACAGAAATATTCATAAATATCTGTCGAGATTCAATCAAGGTTTCTGTAGAAAATAATTTAATTATGATCAAAGCAATTATGTTGGACGATAATTATAACTTTATTTAATTTAATTTTATGTTCGAACAGAAATATTCATAAATATCTGTCGAGATTCAATCAAGGTTTCTGTAGAAAATAATTTAATTATGATCAAAGGAAGCCAAGCAGTAACGATTTCAGTGAAAGAGTCGGAAAGAGAACTGGTGTCCATGCGCTTTTTAAGCTTACGCTGGGCAAACCGTTAAAAATATCACTATAGCCTACTATGAGTGTAAGAATTGTTCAGCATGAAAAGTTCTACAAAAAGGTCCGGGAGAGCATATCTCTATCTTCAATACATCGCCCACTCTAAGTGATTTTACGTTTTCATTTCTTCCAACAATCTGCATTCAATTACGGAGGCGACCTCATCTAGAGACCTAGCTAGCGGGCGAGCCTATTAACCCAGATACAGCCAGCAGCAGTCTGTCGAGTCGTGTTGAGTTAAGACTTCAGAGAAGAGTGGTGGTGTTTAGAGTTTCCCTGGAAGTGCAACTTGGCCTTTCTTTATTTCTAATGTGAACGTTTCGTTCCGCAAAATACAGAGTCAAGTTAAGATTGGACGGAAGGGGGATTTTAGTTTCATGCACCTCTCCATTCTTAAATTACGTCTAACAAGAATTCGTTGCACATGCATCTCCATGATAATATAATTAATAGTCCAGTCAGTGATTTTAACCCATCATGCCGAGACGTAAAACGGATATAGGTCGTAATTCATTGACATTGAAAAAGAATGCACTTATCACGTAATGCATTCATAACTGTTCCCGGGCGAAGCCGGGCCGGGTTGTTAGTAAATAAATAAATAAATAAATAAATAAATAAGAGTGTTATCAACCACACAGCTTACGGAGACTGGGTACAACAGTTAGTCAGTCATGCCTCAACAATGTATGTGAAAGATTGTGAACATCTCAATGTGCTAGTGGGGATACGGGAAACAACAATCCATACTCTATTTACAAGTAGTTAGTTATTGTTGTTTTAATGGGCGGAACTACGAGGTCATCTGCCCCTCTTTACACAGATTAAAGTATACAAATTTGGAATATAATTAAAAATGTAAAGGTGGACACCTAAATTTAAAAAGATCGAAAATTAATAAATAAAAAAATTAAATAAAACTAGTAATTATAATATGAACAAAAATTACGGAAAAACAAAATTCAGTATTCAAAAACGAACAAGTCGTTGAGTCAATGTACACTGGAAAATCTAGCTTGCTGGCCCTGACCCACTCTCACTTATAAAGCGGATAACGCGATCGGCAGCCACCACGTCATCGGCTAATATAAGTTTGAGTGTCGTCTGCAAACCAAGGTTTCTTCGTAGTTTGTACTTCCAATAACATCATACACACCAAGGCCCTAAAAAATGTATTTTAAGACACCATTTATATTAAAAATACAAATTCCTCTCGACATGCCGGAAGGTGGAGGTAGATTTCACCGGGCAAAAAAATATTTCGAATTTGCCAATTGTTGTATACCTAGAAATGTTACACATGGTTAGCATATGAGAAGCCATCTGCTTATAATCCGAAAACATTTTATTCATCCCTTGGTGTAGGTAACTTTTAGAGGACTATTGACCATTTTAAACGGTTTTGATATTGTGCCCAGTGGCGTACGCAGGATTACCTTCTGGGGTGGTGGGGAAGTGGGGGTCATTAATAAAATAGGGTAATTGTGTTTATTAATAAAGGGACAGATGACCTTGCTGTTCTGTCCCTTAAAACGACAGTCATCATCATGATTAAAATGATATTTCGATTAATATTCATAAAAATCAATAATTAAATAACCGTTCTCTTTGCATGAAAACTATTTTAGCCTCATTTTTTCTACACAATAAAAAATGAAAATATCTAACAAATATAGAAAACAGTAACTAAATATTAAAACTGAAATGATTCAGTGGTTTCATCATGACCATAGTTACGTGGTTGCTTATAATATTGTTAGGGCCCATGGGGACCCTACACCCCTTTGGGACCCTACGCACCCCCCAGAAGGAAGATAGCCCCACGCCACTGGATCTACACTCACCTATAAAAATATACAACTACGCATATATCTATAATCTATAACTACCCTATAAAACACGTCTACGCATCTATCCAACCCATTACACCAATTTCACCCCAAAACCACCCTCAGGCCGAAACCAGCAACAACAACCGGCCCACAGTTCTATTACACACAGCCAGCAGAGTTACAACCTCAACTCTTGCTCAAGGCTTGCATCATTCACATACACACATACTGGGGCTAACTGGAACAGCAACAGTGTGGGGAAACACTCGACTCAGCAGTTCCAAAAGGTTTAAGAAGACCGACCCCAAGGGACTAATTGTCTGTCTTTGCCGGAGGTTCTGTCCAACTGCTACGACATCACGAGGTAAGTGTGTATCTCAGCATCCTGAACTTTACAAGTTATAATCCTTCCCCTTTGATACCTGAATTACTTTATTGTAACATTCACATTGTGCTACACAGTCCCTAAAAAGAGGGACGCATTCATAACATTTCTGGTCCAATAAACAAGTGACCACAAACACCACAAATCCATTGTAACGCTTATTCACAAACATCGTCTTTATCGCCTAACTCCCTACCTTACACCTTGAACTGCCAGTGTCATGAATTATAGAACCGCTGTATAAGCAGTATAGACCTTTTCAGTGTCATAGCCTTGAAGTACTTGGTCGCGTGCCTGTCGAGCGTACCGTTGCGCGCTCAGCAGATAATTGAATTGCTCACCAGTAGTATTTGCTTTACAAGCTAAGGGTTCCCCATCAAGAGTGCATCCCTTAGATTTACGACCCTAACCAATTAGAGCCCTGTCCCGTCACCCAACACTCTCTCGCATACACATTCAGAGTTTCAGCACTCTCGTTGAAGCTCACGACAATTAAACACCATTCTCTAAACTCACCCCCAGTATTCTTTGTTCTACCAATCCCTGTTCAGGGTACAGAACAATATGGATATTATGTGAGGGAAAAATAATGTTTTGTTCTTCATGTTCCTACTGCCATTACTATTGACTCTCAAAATTTGCCTATCATGATGACTTTATCTGTATCATTAATTGGAATAAATTGCAGAAACTCCTCATGTACTGAATTATCTTTAACGAAACAGACACACACAATTAAAGCAACCCGAAGCGACGTGTAAAAGGTTACCGATCGCACACTTCAACAGCAAAACTGATCAATGGCCAGCTCCAACACTGAAGGAGGAGTCTCGCTGGGAGTAGAGTGCAGGACATTTACCAAGTGAGGAACATGATCACTTTTAAAATATATATACAGGAGTTAAGACGCCTCACTAGCCGTAGCGTAAAACAGGCGATATAAAGATTCAAGTAAAGAAATATCACTATTATCAACCCTAAAACCCACCCCGTCGATACGCCACTGATTGTGCCTATTAAGGGAGGTATGGACTCAATAAGATCGACATGGTCACATCCTATTTCGCAGTGGATCGAGACGTGTGCTGGCTTTAAACTCTTCTATCTTGAGGATGGTACTTGTATCAAAGCAGTAACGCCATAGATGTGAATGACTGAGTTCGTTTCAACACCTGCTATTTCAAATTGTACTCTCTCCCACAAATGAAATATCACCAGTGGCGATTCCTCCATGTAGGACTTGAGGATCCTCCTACAGTCAGCTGTCAGCTGTAACTATTTAAAAGAATTAAATTAATTGGTTTTTAAACAGTCCTTGGGGCCACCTTGCGCATCCTCTCGATAAGCTCTGTCTTACTGTCACTGTCAGTACTTATAACTAGTTCTACATACCACCCCTAGATGGGTGAATTGTGACCTTCACGACCCGAAGTAGAAAGCTGAGGAAGGAAGTCTTGCATCCTCAAAGCACGTGTTTATAACTCAAGAAAATGTATGGGAGCCCTTGAGTGGGAAGGGGGTAGGTTTGGTCTGTTTAATGACGCTCTGAGGACGTCTAGTGAGATCCTCAAGTCTCGCTATTGGTTGATTTTGAACCAACAATTCTTATTGGTTACGATTTCGCGTGGTCAGAATGTAGGCCTATAGTCTGTTTTCAGCGTGTCTACATTTTTGGAGTGGTATTCGATTGTATTGTATTGAGTAATGTGTTCGTAATAGAGCTGTGCGACTGAATAATTAATATTATACCGAGTCTAATATCTCAATTTAGCCCAGCTATAATAATAATAATCTTAAGTTAATAAGTAACCTATCCTATTACGTCCTACACATTGTAAAAATCAGGGGTCGCCACTGAATATCACTGCTACAACGACAGCTTTTCCTCTGAACACACATTTTCCATTAACTGCAGAGGAAATTCGAACTCTATTAGCAGTCCATCAAGGTCCAACATAAAGCGGCATTCTTCGTTCAGTGAGTATCTTGTGAAGGAAATGGCGATTTTAACGAGCTGCAGTTGGCTAGCACAATTTGTACTGGAGAGAGAGGATTCACATCTGCAGGCAGCAGGAGCAAGGAATCCAAGAGGCACTTCAATTCCAAGCCCAAGCTATTCCACAGAGGTGGTCACAAATTTCTTGACCTTCTGATCTATTGCAGAGGCGTGAGCTTATCCTCTCTTCCCTTCCCCTCTCCACCATTTCTATACGAGGAAGGCCTTCATTTCCGGAGTGTTGTTCGCAGAAACGTCCGCCCTCTCTATCTAACGCTCTTCCTTCCTCTTACGCTGCCACCAAGTACTAGCGAGCGCCACCTTGTTACAGGAAATCGAACTAGACCTAGTCCGCTGCAGTCACAACCTTGTCTTCAGCTATGATTTGATCTCCAGGCTGCTAAGATCACTGCTTGGATAAATAACGAATTTTTGAGAGGAAGCTAACAAACACATTGAGTTATGAATGCTATTTTAGGATGAGTGCAGAAAAATATTTTCCCTATTTCTTTTTTCTATTGACCTTCCGTTGCCCGCGCTGGGTCTGATAGCCACATGGATATTTAAAATTGTAATATCCTGCTAACAAAGGAACTTGC
This sequence comes from Meconema thalassinum, assembly GCA_946902985.2. NCBI lineage: Eukaryota > Metazoa > Arthropoda > Insecta > Orthoptera > Tettigoniidae > Meconema > Meconema thalassinum. Next base: position 157,865,207 of record OX336399.1, on the reverse strand, counting down.
TTTACTAGTGACTTAAGACATCTTGTACGGTACCTTAGTCACTATTTTAACCCTTGATAGTACAAAACTATGATCTCCAAAATTTATTTAATTTGTATGTATTTAATTTAAAATAATTTTAATTTTGATTTATCTAATAATTTTTATTTTTTATTTTATAAATTGAATTGATTGCTTAAAATTGACCTATCTATTATACACCCTCTGTCTGAAAAGTTCGAAGAATGGGTCTATAGGCTATTACGAACGGATTGTTGGCTTACCTGAAACAGCCGTTACTGTCCTTCGAAGTAATCCCTGTGGATGGTTATGCACTTCTTGGAACAGCTGTACAAGTCCTGGCATAGTCTTCCTGAGGGATAACCTTGGATCGTCAGATTACGTTGGATGTTCGAAATGTCCGAAAACCTCTGGCCCTTCAGGGCGACCCTGGACCCCGATACTCAATATTTTGACGCAGGCACCAGGTCTCGTCACCCGTGACGATGGTTTTCAGGACCATTCCATTCCACGGAACATTCGCCTTTTTCACTGCCACCCGTGCCACAGGTGTGCACGTTGTTGTTTGAGTATTCAGTCTTTTGACTGGTTTGATGCAGCCCTCCATGCCTCCCTGTCCTGATCTAATCGTTTCAACTCTACATAGCTACCACACCCTGCATCTGAGGCAATCTGTTTAACATATTCTAACCTTGGTCTACCCCTACAGTTCTTGCCCTCGACCTTTCCTTAACTAAGCTTGCTATTCCTGGGTGTCTTAGTATCTGTCCTACCAACCTATCTCTTCTCTTCATTAGCAGTCGCCAGAAACATCTCTCCTCTCCCACTAGTCTTAATACCTCTTCGTTTGTAACCCTATCTACCCATCTGATCTTCATCATTCTCTTGTAAAACCACATTTCAAATGCTTCAATTCTCCTTTTTTGCTGCACCAATAGTCCAAGTTTCACTTCCATAAAGTGCCACTCTCCAGACATAGGCCTTCAAAAATGACTTCCTAATACCTAAATCTATATTAGATGTCAACAGATTTCTTTTCTGTAGAAATGCTTTCCTTGCCTGAGCTAATCTAATTTTTATATCCTCTTTGCTTCGTCCATCACTGGTTATTTTGCTTCCTAAGTTACAGACGTCTCCTACTTCCTTTAGTTTTTCACCTGCCAATTTGATGTCCATAGAAGTTTCTGATTTATTTCGGCTGCATTCCAATATTTTTGTTTTACATTTATTAATTTTCATCATGAATTCTTTCCTCAAGACGGAGACCATACCATTCCAAACTCATGCACGTTAGGTTGCATAAATTCACGCTTCTCACTTGCTTTCAATTTCGATTTTTGACGACACAAACTGAAGGCTATCCCTCAGGGTGACTATCCCAGGACTTGTACAGCCATTCTAAGAAGTGCATAACCATCCACGGAGATTACTTCCAAGGACAGTACCTGCTGTTTCAGGTAAGCCAACAATCCGTTCGTAATATAGACCATTCACCGAACTTTTCAGACAGAGGGTGTAATAAGTCAATATAAAATGTACTTTTATGTTCGACCAGGAGCAGATGACCTCATAGTTCCGCCCCTTAAATCAACAATAACTTACTAACTAACTATGTTCGACCCTGACTATTATATTTCAGAAAATTGTATCATAATGATGGTCATTATAACACTATTTTTCATTATGAAACAGTTTCTTCCACCAATCAGAGTTCAAGAAACAGTTGTTTGACCAATAAGATAACGAGTTCCACGGCCTTAAATTTACATTTCACTAGCTGGCCTAGTGTCATAGTTGGGTAATCGAGGAGGCCATAGCCAAATACAAGGTATTCTCTGCGTCCCATGCGCTCTGTTCAGTACATAAAACTGGTGAAATCTCGGCAGATATTTATGAATATTTATTTTCGAACAAAAAATAGTTACAATGTTTATCGTCGAACATAAACAGTCGTATGCATAATGTAGGCTACTATTAATGTTGTGACCTTCCTCAGCACAAGTTACAATAAGAAAAGTTTGCAAGAACTTAATTTAACATAACAGAAGTTGTTAACAAAAATAATTTTAAAAATATTAATCGTCTAAAAGTTTTTTTTAGCCGGGAGTGTCCGAAGACATGTTCGGCTCGCCAGTGTTGTAGCTGCTTCGAGACGGACACCCGATGGGTGAGCTACAAGTACCGTTGGGGAGGGAAGTTGGAATGGAAGGACGAGGAGTTGGAAGGTAGCGGCTGTGGCCTATAGTTAGGAACCAACCCCGGCATTTGCCTGGAAGGAAGATGGGAAACCACAGAAGACCATCTTCAAGGTTGCCGGCGAGGGGATTCGAACCTCCTCGCCTGCCAGCAGTCATGCCGTAACGTCCACGGCTAACTCACCCGGTGTCTAAAAGTTAAAAACACCACATTAAAATGTTAAGAAACCAGATCTGTTACAAAATATATTAAATAAGAAAGATGTAAGTCTTGATACAAAACGAGCTTGGGCGGCTTCGGTGGCTAGTTGGTAGCATGCTGAGCTTCTATGCCCAAGATAGCGGGTTCAAACCCGGCCGAAGCCGTCGGATTTTTTAAGAGTGTTAAAATCCCTCAGTATGCCTTCCTTCGGAGGGGATGTAAAGCCGGCGGTCCCATGTCATAGATTTATGGCATGTTAAAGAACCTTCCACTAATTACACCTGTGTGAAGCTAAATTGTATAGGTTAGAAGTGTAAACAACGCTCTTAGGTTTCTACGTTCGTTGCCAAGGGCCGACTGCGGTGGCGTCTAGTAGCTAAGTTCTGAACTAAGCCTAGTAGTCGTTGACGGTGTCGTTTGGCGGCAAAAGTAGGAACTATTTGAAAAATTCAAAGTTGCAGTCCTTACTTGAATTAAAAAACAGATACACACACTAATATAGCCATCACAATTAACAACGGTTATCAGACAGATTCTACACACACCCAAAGTACACGGGGCTACATGACCGCGTTGTCACAGCCCCTAAACTGAGGAACCAACCAAGCAACCAAAACCAGCTTGAAGTAGGAGAGGTGTGGATTTAATACTGTATATGTGGAAATTGTTAGGTTGGGATTGAGTTACAGATGGGCGCGAATATGCGTAATTATGGAATATAATCGTTGGAAATAAATAATCCAAGGTATGGTGTCTATACTAGCCAGTGACTTTAACCCAACAAGCAGAGACGTAAAACGGATATAGGTTCATTGACATAGAAAACAAGTAGTTCCGTGAAGAACTATACAGCCTATTTTCATATATCCTACTCGTGTCAATTGCCTCGATCAACATACAAAATTTCAGTTTGAAGGTTGTGATAAATTCGTAGATATTGAGAACCGTCTAATTATTTCAGATGGTCGCCAGGTTGGATTTTTATTTTTGTACTATTACATTAAGATTATTGTGTACGTGTGGTATTCAGACTTCAATCGCATGATTTGAACACAAGAAGTAAAAAGGAGATTATACAATTTCGCGCAGCTGCATACAATTGCAATACATTAGATGCAAGTTGATTAACATTTGTATAAGCATTTAACGTGCAACGTTTCACTGCACTCATAGTTAATTCGCGAGAAACGTCCATTTAAATGTTTATAATTCTCGTCGCCGCCATGTTGGATTTGTACTCACCAGGTTACTGAAAGTCCTATAGGTGAACATATGTTCATGGCCTCTATGAACATAAAAAAAATCAGTTTGATTCCTGTAAAAGATTCATAGATATTGAGAACCGTCTAAATATTTCTGATGCTCACCATTTTGGATTGTTATATGTATAGGCCATAGTGTTATGTACCGTTCAAGGACAATTATTGCCTAGGTTTATTATTCAAACTTTCACTTCGATTGCATGATTACGACACAAGAAATAAAAACTTAATTTTAAAATATCGCACAGCCGCCATCTTGAGGTTATGTAATCAAGTGAACTAAATTAGATGCCAGTGCATTACAATATGTAAAATCATTTACTGTACCACATTTTACTGCGCTCAGGGAGTTAAATCACGAGAAAAATCTATTAAAATTTTTCAACTTCGCTTGGCCGCCATATTCGTTTTTTACTTTACAGGTTTATGAATGTTGCATACATAAACTAGTATCAGTATCCTTTATCACCATGCACAATTTCAGGGTGATATCTGTAATAGTTTCGGAGATATAGAATGTCAGTGAAATATTTCGCACAGCCGCCATTTTGAGGTTATGTAAACAATTGAACTAAATTAGACTCCAGTGCATTACAATTTGTATAAACATTAGCTTTACCACGTTTCATTACGTTTGGGTTGTTAAATCGCGAGAAAATTCTATTGAAATGTCTCAACTTCGCTTGACCGCCATGTTGGTTTTGTAGTCACCAGGTTTTTGAAAGTCTCATAGGTGAACTTCTAGTAGTGTCCTTTATCACCGTACACAATTTCAGGGCGATATCGGTAATAGTTTCGGAGATACTGAATGCTGGTGAAATATTTTGCACAGCCGCCATGTTGGATTGGTGAGACGTAACAAAATTTGAAGGGCACGATCGGGGTCGTCCGGAATAGTGCTATGAACTTACCGAGTTCCATTGAAATCGTTCCAGCCGTTTATAATTTATTAGGGACACACACACACACACACTCCTCACACACACACACACACACGCGCGCACACACACGGACAAAAGGTGATCTCATAAGCCTATTTTTTCAAAATTGAAAATAGGCAAAAAATGTGCTTATCATGTAATGAATGCATTCATAACCAGTTTGGTATCTATCGCTCCAGCTCCAGCCGTTTAGAAGTTATTAGGGGGACACACTCACATACGCACACACATACACACACACACACACACACACACACACACGGACAAAAGGTAATCTCATAAGCCTATGTTTTCATAAATGAAAATAGGCTAACAATCCAACAGGGTGACCATCCGAAATACAATATTTAGATTTTAGACGACATTATTTATTTATTTATATATTTATTTATTTATTTATTTATTTATTTATTTATCGTATGGCTTTTAGTGCCGGGATTGTCCGAGGACATGTTCGGCTCGCCTGAGTCTGTAGCTGCTCTCAGCGGACACCCTTATTAGGGTGAGCTACAAGTTCCGTTCAATTTCAAGTAGTTCCAACTTTCGCTACCAGATATCAATGATACCGAGTGGTGAACGTTGAAACTTTGATAGAGCGTTCTGACGAAATATAACCTAACAATTTAGCTTTACACAAGTTTAGTCTGTGAAAGGATCTTTTACATGCCATAAATCTATGTCATGGGACCGCCGGCTTTACTTCCCCTCCGAAGGAAGGCATACTGAAGGATTTTTTAACGCTCTTAAAAAATCCGACGACTCCGGCCGGGTTTGAACCCGCTATCTTGGGCACAGCAGTTCAGCATGCTACCAACTACGCCACCGAAGCCGCTAATCTTCATGTAATTGTACATAACTCGAAGACCTACCGTATATAAATCCAACATGGTGACCACTCAAAATATTTAGACGGTTCTCAATATCTACGAATCTATTATAGCAATCAAACTGAAATTTTGTATGTTGATAGAGGCGATTATCATAAGTAGGATATATGAAAAAAAAAAAAAAAAAAAAAAAAAACAAAAAACAAAAAGCAAAAAAAAAAAAAAGCTGTGTAGTTCTTCACGGAACTATTTGTTATTATTGTGGTATATACTTACTTTCATAATTCCCTGCAAGTACATCTTGAAAGTTCTCAGATGGAGCGATCTTCTCGGGCCGATATTGAGTGTTGCAGTGGAGATGTAGTGAGCATCTGGCAGTGCGGACGGTGGACTTTAGGGAATAGACCCTTTACCGGTCTGCCCTTTGAAGTCCGCTCGGTGTTTATATTATGACCCTTCGACTCGTGCTTCCATCTGCGTCTCGTCTCGAGCAACTGAATGTTCAAGTCAGTGATCTTGGTTAATTGAATTACCGATATCTAGCAAGTTTCTCACATAAAAGTGATACTTGATTTAACTCTTCGATTACGCTGGAGATTTAAAGTTTATAGCAGTGGCGTGCGTCCAACACGTAAGATGTCAGTCAACAACTTCAGGCAAATAACTAGAGCCCTGCGCGTATAAACGGAACGTTATTCGCAACCGCACGACTTTTATCCGTATCCGCACGTTTGTTATCCGTATCCGCACGTTTGTTATCCGTATCCGCACGTTTGTTATCCGTATCCGCTGACATTACAATTATATTTTTTGTCGAAATGTAAATATTATATGTCAGAAAACTGTATCATAATGAGGCTCGTTATAACACTATTAGCCTACTTTCGATTTTTGCAAAAAATGAAAGTAGACATGAGATCACTACAGGGCCAAAAAATCTGTGTCTGTCTGTGTGTGTGTATGTGTGTGTGTGAGTCTGTGTGTGTGTGTGTGAGAGTGTGTGTACTCGGAATGTCTGTCCCCCCCTATCAATTCAAACACGGTGAAACCGAATTGAACGAAATTTGGTACAGAGGTAGAACAAGCAAAGGACACCTCAATGTCATGTTTTATATCGCCGCCATCTTTACCAAAACTGAATAGCGGCCAATCAAACGTTCAAAACGTAAAATCAAATAGCGACTAACGATATCATCCGATCTCTACCAAATTTGGTAACAACACACCTTCATATAGGACGCGTCTTATGACCAAACTACAAGGTCATCCGCCGTATCATTTCAGGATGGCGGCCGTGCGAATTATGCAAACTTTATAATCCATATCATGGGACCCACCAGTTCCGATTATCGAGCCGAGAATCGATTTAACTGTTCTAAAGGAAGAGGCACGTACGAAATTAAAAGTTTATTTTGTAATATTATAGTGCAGAAGTGATTTTAAAAAGCTGATCCGTCTCGGTAAGAAGACAAGATGGCAGCGGATATCTTGTGCCTGACTTATATTTCACTAATTTGAGTATTGCATGCAATATAGCGTACTGATACAAAATAAATAAACTTTGTATGAAATGCTTTATAAATAAATAATATACTCCACTGATGAAATCGTTTAGTCTAAATCATTATTTGCTAACAAGTTATATGTAAGTCATTTTATATAGAACGGTGTTCGTTGGCACAAATGGCTCCGTGGTAAAGCGTTGGCCTATCACTCATATGCCTATGGTTCAAACCCCCAGCAGAGTTAATTTTTTTGCTTGAAACTTTATATATTTATTGTTTTGTAATGATTCAGACGTTTTAAAATTAAGCGTTATATTGTGCCTATTACGTTTGAAAATATATAATTAAAACATAATTCACCAGCAGATTTTCTCGAGACATCTAGCAGCCAAAAAGGTAACTGCACGCCGGCCTACTTATTAACTTCAAGATTTTATTGAAAAGTTTCTTCTTATGGCCACTAGAATGCACTCGCCCTGTTAGGGTTATATTGTTCGATACTTCTCCACTAGATGTCTCGACTGGTCTACGTTGGACTCCATTGGTTAGTACCGTATACCATTGGCATTCTATGCGCATCGAACTTGAAGAATGGCAAGATGATACTACGATACATTTTATTTTAAAGGGTTTGTAACAGCCTATTGTGCGTTATTTGAATATGTTATTTGAAGTAAAGAACAAAACGATTTCACATAGTAACTGAATTCTAGCCGTTGGTGCTAGTTCAGGTTATTAATTAATACTTTTATTTCAGGCAAATAGCAATCGAAAATATCCACATAGTTTGTATATACACGTCTCTGTAGGGTCATGGAAAGATTTGTTAATTCAATTAGGGTTGTGAAAGCCATGCACAACCAGACGTGTAAAGACATGCCTCAACTCAAAGTTGGATGTTGCCCACGGCAGGTCGATTATGTAATAATAACAATAATAATAATGTTATTTGTTTTACGTCCCTTTTAACTAATGCTGCTTTTAGATACGCCGGGGTGCCGGAATTTTGGCTTGAAGGGGATCCTTAACGTGCCAGTAAATCTACTGACACGGCTCCCTCGCATTTGTGCATCCTCAAATGCCAGCTGACTGCGCCAGGATACGAACCTGCAACCTAGGGCCCAGCAAGCGAGAACGTTACCGCTGAGCCACGCAGCCAGTCCGGTCGATTATGTCTCCAGATCCATAATGTTCTTGAGATACTTCTTATCTATCTTTTTTCAATGATGGTAGTAGTTTTTTTCTAGGTTGTGGCGTTTGGTAGAGGTAAATAGTTTCTAAGGTCTTCAACCAAGAAATGATTATATTATACTCTTTGATAATAACAACGAGTTATAACTATACTCATACATTTAGGAGAAAGTAGGCTGTATGTTCTTTACTGAACATTTTGTTTTTCATTATGAAACAGTTTTTCCCACCAATCAGAGCTCAAGAAACAGTTGTGTGACCAATTAGTTAAGGATAGCATCGTACCTGCGCTGACTTCCACGGCCTTTTATTTTAAATTTCACTGCGTGGCTCGTGTCATAGTGGGGTATTCGAGGAGTATTCTCTGCGTCCCATGCGCTCTGTTCAGTACATACAACGTGCGCAATCTCGACAGATGTTTATGAATATTTATGTTCGAACATAAAAATAGTTATAATTATCTCATCTTTCCTGATCCCTCATTCTTCAAGGGGTCAGCCTTCTCTTTCTTTTTAAGTTATCTCCTGCCTTCTGCACAAGGCTCTCAAGGAGGCAGGATGTACAGTATGTTTTCCCACCACTTCTCGTGCACCCTGGATAGTGCTAAAACCTCAAGGGCTCACGGCTGGTGAGCTTTGGATTTGGCGACCCCGAGGGATTCCTGAGTTGGGTCTGTTTTGTCCCCTTTTTCCTCTGACCTTGGGGCGGGCACTCTCCTCTTACACTTTCCTATCTGCCTTTCATGGCTCTCCTTCCTTCCAAGTCCCTCAATGCTCATTCTTCGATGGTTGAGGGCATTTCTTTTCTTCCTTTCCTTTATTTGTCTAACCCTTTGTTTGTTACCATTTCTTCTTCTAGTGTGTAAGTCTGTAGTTAGTATTAGTTATAATTTTCATTCGCATCTCACCTTTCACCTTTCACTATCACCCAAACCATTAGGGGCCGATAACCTAGATGTTAGGCCCCTTAAAACAACAATTATCATCATCATCATCATCATCCTATAGGTGAAATCCAATTCTCGTATTGGCCCTTGTAGTCAGTCTCCTTTGGAGTTTTCGTTCCTTAAGCTCAGCCCTCCTTAGTGGATCCGTCCTTTTCAGCAAGAGGCATTCAGAGGCACAGAGTACGGAGGGCTTTACTAATGAGTTATAATGTTTGAGCTTAAGATTCTTGGAAGTGTACTTGGAGATGTAAATACTCGTGTATGAGTGATAGACCGTCCAACTTGACACACCTGGTAACTATAGTCAACAAGCAGCTAAGGTAGGACTGCATGTGTCACTTGAAAAAACACAGTACATCACAAACATCAGTCAATCTCCTTGTACACTGCATTTGGACCAGGGAGAGATCAAGAAAACTGACAGATATAAGTACCTAGGAGAATGGCTTGAATCGAATCTCTCGAAAGGAAGGGCATTATCAACTCGAGTTAACAAGTTAGAAATGGCTTATCAACTAACCAAGAACGTATATAATAAGAAGTGTCTCTCCCGAAAGACTAAAATGAGACACTACCTGACAGTTATACGCCCAGAAGCCTTATATGCTTCAGAATGTCTACTATTCAACCGGAAGGGACTCACGGACAAACTCGAAGTACAGAAGAGAAAGATAATGAGGAAGATATTGGGGCCTGTTAAGCAAGGTAATGAATACCTAATCAAGAGCTCTACACGTACTGTGAAAGAATCACGGATGTTGTTAGGAAACGACGTCTAGCATTTTATGGGCACGTCTACAGGAAGCATCCTACCTGGTTGACCAACCAGCTCCTCGGTTACTGGCAAAAGCGGAAGACCAAGTCACCATGGTTGTGGGAAGTGAGCAAAGATCTGCAAGAACTTGGAGGGACGGAAAGAGACTTGAAAGACCGGACATCTCTCAGGAAGATGCTTCAGCAATTGAGGTTCCAGGACAAACCGCTAAGAAAGAAAACAGGTGCTCTCTGGACCCAGGAGAGGAGGGAACAACACAGCCAGAGGATACGTAACTACTGGGCAAACAACAAAGCCAACTCCAAATGTAACAGTTGAACGTCGTGGTCCATAGATGGCCTATTCGAAACAAGAAGACGATATTGTGGAAGGGAAGGGAAGAACTCTACCAGGGCAATGAAAGGTTGATGGAATCGATGAGAAAACGGATACTCCAATTCTATGGGCATTTATTTAGAAATGATGAGCGGAGACTTGAGAAGAGGATTTTTGAATACTCGATATGGTGTCTAACAAATGGTTCAGGGAGGTGCGGAAGAATCTTCATCAGGTTGGACTAAAGTTGGAAGATATTTCAAACCACGCTAAGTTTAGGTCAGTTATCGACAAATTCCAAGGATTCCACGACGAACCAAAACCAAACAGGGGTTGGACGGAAGAACGACGCCAGAGAAAGAATACGAAGATTTTGGGTGGCGAAGAAGGCTTCATATAATATGAAATTGTTGCCTAAGGTGGTTTTTAAAGGCCTTCAACGAATATATATTATTTCCGATTATTCCCCTTCAGGAGAGCGTGTGAACTTGAGCCAATCATAGCTTCACTTCCTTTTCCTCTCTTCTTTTCTTACCAAAACCTCTTCATTAGTTCACAGTGCAATTTATTCCTTTGCTCTGTCCATTTCCTTTCTGATGTGTCCTTCCTTGAGACTTGTACAATTTTTGTGTTTCTGATTTTATTTCTAAATTGTTCTTAGTCCTTAATGCCATCTTCAGAGATTTTACAGTAAGTAATTCCATGTCTTCATGTACTTCTTTTATCCAACTAGTCTTTAATTTACTTGCATTCAAGATATTATTATTATTAAGTAGACTAGACAGAGGTACCTAATATTTGCATCTCTTGAAAATGTGGACATCCCTGTTTTGGCCTAATGCTTTTTAAGGCTTAGCTCCTCTAATTGTAGCAATTAGTTTTCTCCAGTGCCTTACGCAGTTCACTTTCCTTCACCCCACCCACTCCCTTCTTCAAGTGTCGCAGCTGCTTTTAGACCGAGAAAATTACGATTTGTGGTCCGTAATTTAGGTATAAGACCATGGAAAGCGAAGGTCTATGCATTACTCTGACAAATAAGTTCAGCCGTAAATATCTTTTCTTTCTTTGGAACAAAGCCATGGTGGGGCAATAAAGAAATGTATAACCGTTAGAGAATTCAAGATTATTAGAAGTTTATTAAGGACTTGACTTATTAAAAAACTTCAAAGAGATCTCGGGAAGGAGGGGATAATTCTTTAAAGTGAAGTGATTCCATCAAACGATTTAAGTATAATTTTAATTAGCGTTATTACCATTCATGTTTTACAACATTATTACTGAAGGATGTTACTATAACGGCTTGTTTTATCTGCTAACTTCCGCCATGAAAATTTTGTAGAAATATAAGGTCTCACACAGGAATGGTAAAATTGGCTGTTTCGAATAACTCCTTAAACAAAAGAAAGAACGAAAGAAAGAAAGAAAGAAAGGAAGAAAGAAAGAAAGAAAGAAAGAAAGAAAGAAAGAAGGAAAGCAAATGAATAAATAAATAATTAGATAAGTAAATAAATAGAGAAATAAATAAATAGACAAGTAAATAAATAAATAGATAAGTAAATAGATAAATAAATAAATAAATAGATAAGTAAATAAGTAGATAGATAAATAAATAAATAGATAAGTGAATAAATAGATAATAAATAGAGAAATAAACAGAGAAATAAATAAATAGACAAGTAAATAAATAAATAAATAGATAAGGAAATAAGTAGATAGATAAATAAATAAATAGATAAGTGAATAAATAGATAATATATAGAGAAATAAACAGAGAAATAAATAAATAGACAAGTAAATAAATAAATAAATAGATAAGGAAATAAGTAGATAAATAAATAAATAGATAAGTGAAAAATAGATCAATAGTTAAATAAATAAATAGATAAATAAATAGAGAAATAAATAAATAGATAAATAAATAGGTAAATAAATAAATAAATAGATAAATAAATATATAAATAAATAAATAGACAAGTAAATAAATAAATAAATCGATAAGTAAATAAATAGATAGATAAAGAAATAAATAGATAAATAAATAAATATATATATAAGTGAATAAATAGATAAATAGTTAAATAAATAAATAGATAAATAAATAAATAGTAAAGTAAATAAATAGGAAAGGAAATAAATAGATAAATAAATAGATAAATAAATAAATACATAAGTAAATAAATAAGTAAATAAATAGATAAATACATAAATTAATAAATAAATAAATTCATAAATACATAAATTCATTAATAAATTTGAATTGCAGCCAATAGCCATAGCAGGGTATTTTAATTGAACGCCCGTAAGCTCCGCATCAAGTTCAATTCCAAGTAGTTCCAACTATGGCTGCCAGAGATGCAACCGTCACTGACACCTAGAGGCGAACGTTAGAACTTGATAGAGAGTTTCTAACCAAATAACGACAAATTTAGTTGCACACTACCAATTGTAGTGGTAGGTTCTTTTACATACCATACATATTCCCCTCTGAAGGAAGGCACCTACTGAAGGATTTTAACGCTCTTGTAAATAGGATGACTTCGGTCGTGTTTGTACCCGCGATCTTGGGCATAGCAGTTCAGCATGCTAGCGACTAAGCCACCGAAGTCCGGGGTCTAGCTGAGACTTGTTCTCGTACAAGACTGTCGCTGAAAGTGGCATCGGATAAGTGAGTCAACTCTCAAAGATTGATCGCCACTTAAGTTGAAAATGCAGCGCATCAATGCGGTTCTCATCAGGTGGAAAAGTTGAAAAGGAAGCCAAATGTGTCAAGACTTCACGTGGTCCTAGATGGCCCTAGAAGAGCTAGCAACCCGTTCCGGCTTCGCCCGGGAACAGTTATGAATGCATTACGAGATAAGGGCATTTTTTTTGTCGATGTCGATGAACTACGACCTATATCAGTTTTACGTCTCGGCATGATGGATTAAAATTACTGACTGGAGTATTAATTATATTATCATCGAGATGCATGTGCAACGAATTCTTGTCAGACGTAATTTAAGAATGGCGAGGTGCTTGAAACACGAATCCCCCTTCGGTCCAATCTTAACTTGACTGTGTATTTTGCGGAACGAAAAGTTCACAGGCGAAATGAAGAAAAACCGAGTTCCACTTCCAGGGAAACTCAAAACACAACCACTCTTCTCTGAAGCCTTAACTCAACACGAGACGACAGTGTGCCGCTGGCTGTATCTGGGGGTAATAGGCCCACTCGCTAGCTAGGCTGTAACTGGGGTGATAGGCTTGCCCCTAGCTAGCTGGTAAACTGTTGCCTCATTAATTGAATGGGGATTGTTGGAAGAAATGGAAACGTACAAACACTTATATTGGGCGATGTACTGAAGATAGAGATATGCTCTCGCGGAATTTATTTGTAGAAATTTTTATGCTGAACAATTCTTACACTCATAGTATATTCATATTTTTAACGGTTTGCCCATCGTAAGCTTAAAAAGCGAACGGACACAAGGCTTTCCCCCCCAGTTTTTCACTGCTTGGCTTCCTTTGATCATTGTACACGCTCCAAAACAAATAATAAATAAAGACAAGACAGCTAATTTAGACTTCAAATGGATACATAACCCTGCAACCAGGAACTGAGATTGTATAGTCGGCGCAAGCATAGAAATGAATACACATTTGTACTTCTGTACCTACAATCACATCTATTCTATAACATCTGAGTACATGAAACTAAATAAAAACACAATAAATATCAATACAAAACAAGTAGTTCCGTGAAGAACTAAATAGCCTATTTTCATATATCCTACTAATATTAATTGCCTCTATCACCATACAAATTGTCAGTTTGATTGCTGTAATAGATTCGTAGATATTGAGAACCGTCTAAATATTTTGGATGGTCACCAGGTGGGATTTTTATATTATAGGCCTTAGATTTATGTACTACTAGCTGTACCCGGCATGCGTTGCAATGCCAAACAAAGAAAGTGTTGGCGTTGTAACTTTGTTTGTTGAAGTGCTTTTGGATTCCCAATATTTTTAGCCTATTTTCAATTTGGAAAAAAAAAAAAAGGCTTATGAGATCACCTTTTGTCCGTGTGTGTGTGTGTGTGTGTGTGTGAGAGAGGTGTGTGTGTGTGTCCCCCTAATAAAATCTAAACGGCTGGAGTGATTTCAATGAAACTCGGTAAGTTCATGGCGCTATTCCCGGCGACCTCGACCGTGCCCTTCAAATTTTGTTACGTCTCACCAATCCAACATGGCGGCTGTGCGAAATATTTCACTAGCATTCGATATCTCCGAAACTATTACCGATATTGCCCTGAAATTGTGTACGGTGATAAAGGGCACTACTAGAAGTTCACCTATGAGACTTTCAAAAACCTGGTGACTACAAAACCAACATGGTGGCCAAGCGAATTTGAGACTTTTAAATAGACTTTTCTCGCGATTTAACTACCCAAACGTAATGAAACTGGGTACAGCAATTGTTTATACACATTGTAAAGCACTGGAGTCTAATTTAGTTCAATTGTTTACATAACCTCAAAATGGCGGCTGTGCGAAATATTTCACTGACATTCTATATCTCCGAAACTATTACAGATATCACCCTGCAATCTTGTACGGTGATAAAGGGTACTGATACAAGTTTACTTATGTATATTTCATAAACCTGTAAAGTACAAAACGAACATGGCGACCAAGCGAATTTGAAATATTTTAATAGACTTTTCTCGTGATTTAACTCTCTGAGCGCAGTGAAATGTGGTACAGTAAATGATTTTGCAGATTGTAATGCACTGCCATCTAATTTAATTCAATTGTTTACATAACCTCAAGATGGCGGCTGTGCGAAATTTTAAAATTGTTTTTATTTATTGTGTCGTAATCATGCGATTGAAGTGAAAGTTTGAATAATGAACCTAGGCAATAATTGTCCTTGAATGGTACATAACTCTATGGCCTATACATATAACAATCCTAAACGGCGAGCTTCCGAAATATTTAGACGGTTCTCAACATCTATGAATCTTTTACAGCAACCAAACAGATTTTTTTATGTTCATAGAGACTATGAACATATGTTCACCTATAGGACTTTGAGTAACCTGGTGAGCACAAATCCAACATGGCGGCGACGCGAAGTATAAATATTTAAATGGACGTTTCTCGCGAATTAACTATCCGAGTGTCGTGAAACGTTGCACGTTAAATGCTTTTACAAATGTTGGTCCACTGGCATCTAATTTATTTCAATTGTTTGCATAATCACAAGATGGCTGCTGTACGTAATTTTAAAATCTCGTTTTTACTTCTTGTGTACTAATCATGCGATTGAAGTTTGAATACCACACGACCAAAATAATCTTAATGTAATAGTACAAAAATAAAAATCCAACCTGGCGACCATCTGAAATATTTAGACGGTTCTCAATATGTACGAATCTGTTACAGCAATTAAACTGAAATTTTGTGTGTTGATAGAGGCAATTAACATGAGCAGGATATATGAAAATAGGCTGTATAGTTCTTCACGGAACAACTCGTTTCTTTTTCCGTTAACCATCTCTAAACTATTGTAAAATTTAATTACTATCTATAAAAAATAAAATAAAAAAAAATAATAAAAATAAATAAATGGGAGCGTGCTCAACAACTCACCGAAGTTTCATCGCAACGAAATGAATGGTATATGGAACGCATACGGGACTTTCTTGAAACGATTCGAGCGCCGTCACCCATTTGTTGAATATACTCCTACGCTACCTATTGTAAAATGGATTTACTAAGTCGAAAACCTTCCCTGGCGTGTACACAACAACTCATGAAAGTTTCATCGCAATCGGATGAATGCCATATGAACGCATACGGGATTTAGTTTAAACGATTTGCGCGCCGTCACTCATTTGCTGAATTTACTTGTGCGCCACCCATTGAAAAACGGATTTACTAATTCATACACCTTCGCAGAACTGTACTCAACTCCCCAAAGTTTTATCATAATCAGATGAATGGTAACCTATATGAACGCATACGGGAATAGGTTGAATCGATTCACGCGCTGTCGCTCATTAATTGAATCTACTCGTGCGCTACCAATTGTAAAATGGATTTACTAAATCAGAAATCTTTGCGGGAGTGGAAAGAACATTTCTCCAAATTTCATTGCAATCGCATGAATGGTATATGAACCCATACGGAATTTTCTTTAAACGATACGCGCGCCGTTACACATTTGCTGAATCCACTCGTGCGCTACCTATTGTAAAAAGGATTTACTGAGTCAGAAACCTTTACTGGAGTGTGCACAACAATTCAACCAAAGTTTCATAGCAATCCGATGAATGGTATATGAACGCATACGGGACTTTGTTTAAGCGATTCGCGTGTCGTCGCTCATTTGTTGAATCTACTCGTGCGCTACCTATTATAACATGGATTTACTAAGCCAGAAACTTTGCATATAATGTACACAACCTCTCACCCAAGTTTCATCGCTATCGGACGAATGGTATGTGAACGCATACAGGACTTTATTGAACCGCTTCGCCCGTCGTCGCTCATTTGTCGAATCTACTCGTGCGCTACCTATTGTTAAGTGGATTTACTAAGCCTGAAATCTTCCCTGAAGTATACACAACATCTCACCCAAGTCATCGCTATCAGACGATTAGTATATGAACGCATACGGGACTTTGTTGAAACGCTTCGCGCGTCATCGCTCATTTGTTGAATCTACTCGTGCGCTACCTATTAAAACATGAACTTACTAAGCCAGAAACCTTGCCTGTAGTGTGCACAACCTCTCACCCAAGTTTCATCGCTATCGGACGAATGGTATGTGAACGCATACAGGACTTTGTTGAAACGCTTTGCCCGTCGTCGCTCATTTGTCGAATCTACTCGTGCTCTACCTATTTTTAAGTGGATTTACTAAGCCTGAAATCTTCCCTGAAGTATACACAACATCTCACCCAAGTTTCATCGCTATCAGACGAATAGTATATGAACGCTTACGGGACTTTGTTGAAACGCTTCGCCCGTCGTCGCTCATTTGTTGAATCTACTCGTGCGCTATCTAATGTTAAGTGGATTTACTAAGTCAGAAACCTTCCCTGAAGTGTACACAACATCTCACCCAAGTCATCGCTATCAGACGAATAGTATATGAACGCATACGGGACTTTGTTGAAACGCTTCGCGCGTCATCGCTCATTTGTTGAATCTACTCGTGCGCTACCTATTAAAACATGAATTTACTAAGCCAGAAACCTTGCCTGTAGTGTGCACAACCTCTCACACAAGTTTCATCGCTATCGGACGAATGGTATGTGAACGCATACAGGACTTTGTTGAAACGCTTTGCCCGTCGTCGCTCATTTGTCGAATCTACTCGTGCTCTACCTATTTTTAAGTGGATTTACTAAGCCTGAAATCTTCCCTGAAGTATACACAACATCTCACCCAAGTTTCATCGCTATCAGACGAATAGTATGTGAACGCTTACGAGACTTTGTTGAAACGCTTCGCCCGTCGTCGCTCATTTGTTGAATCTACTCGTGCGCTATCTATTGTTAAGTGGATTTACTAAGTCAGAAACCTTCCCTGAAGTGTACACAACATCTCACCCAAGATTAATCGCTATCAGACGAATAGTATATGAACGCATACGGGACTTTGTTGAAACGCTTCGTGCGTCGTCGCTCATTTGTTGAATCTTCTCGTGCGCTACCTATTATAACATGGATTTACTAAGCCAGAAACCTTGCCTGTAGTGTACACAACCTCTCACCCAAGTTTCATCGCTTTCGGACGAATGGTATGTGAACGCATACAGGACTTGTTGAAACGCTTCGCCCGTCGTCGTTCATTTGTTGATTCTACTCGTGCGCTACCTATTGTTAAGTTGATTAACTAAGACAGAAACCTTACCTGAAGTGTACAGAACATCTCACCCAAGTTTCATCGCAGTGGGATGAATGGTATCTGAATGCATGTGGGACTTTCTTGTAACAACCGCACGCCATTTTATTGAAGCTACTCGCGCGCCATCTATTGTAAATTGGATTTACTGCGCCTATAACTTTTCCAGGACTGTGCTCAACAACTTACCAAAATTTGATCGCAATTGGATGAATTGTATATGAACGCATCGCCATCACTCATTTGTTTAAACTACTCGCGCGCTATCTTTTGTGTAGTGGATTAACTATGCCTATGAACATCCCGAAAGTGTTTTCAACAACTCACCAACATTTGATCGCAATCGGATGAATGGTTTATGAACGCATAAACGACTAACAGACAGACACTCCTTTTTTTATATATATAAGATTACATGAAGATTATTGTGTAGGTGTTTATTCAAACTTCAATCGCATGATTAGGACACGAGAAATAAAAGCGGGATTTTAAAAATTCGCTCAGCCGCCATATTTTGGTTATGAAAATAATTTAAATGAATTAGATGCCAGTCGATTAATATTTGTATAAGCGTATACCGTATCATGTTTCACTGCGCTCGGATGGTTAAACCGCAAGAAACGTCCATTTGAATATATTTAAATTTCGCGTTGCCGCCATGTTGGATTTGTGCTCGCCAGGTTATTCATCGTCACATAGGTGAACTTATGCTTATAGCCTCTACACACTTACAAAATTTTCTGTTTGATTGCTGTAGTAGACTAATAGATATTGAGAACCGTCTAAATATTTCGGATGGTCGCCATGTTGGATTTTAATATATGTAGGTCATAGAGTTGTGTACTATTAGATTATGATTATTGTGTACGTTCATTATGCAAATGTTGATTTCGATCGCATGATTTGAACACAAGAATAAAAACTTTATTTTCGAAATTCGCACAGCCGCCATCTTGAGGTAACGTACACAATTGAACTTAATTAGATAACAGTGCATTACAATGTGTATAAACGTTTGCTGTACGAAGTTTCATTGCGTTTGGAGCATTAATTCGCGTGAAAAGTATATTTAAAACTTTGAATTTCGCTTGGCCGCCATGTTCGTTTTGTAGTTAACCGGTTTTTGAAAGTGTCATAGATGATTTTTCAGTAGTGCCTTTTATCTCCGTACAAAATTTCATGGTGATACCGGTAATAGTTTCAGAGATATAGAACGCCGGTGGAATATTTCGTACAGCCGCCATCTTGAGGTTATGTAAACAATCGAACGAAGTTAGATGTCTGTGCATTACAATGTGTATAAGCATATACTGTACCAAGTTTCATTGCGTTTGGTTGGTTAAATCGCGAGAAACGTCTACTTAAATATCACAACTTCGCTTGGCCGCCATGTTGGTTGTGTAGTTACCAGGTTTTCAAAAGTCACATAGGCGAACTTCTAGTAGTTCCCTTTATCACCGTACAAAATTCCAGGGTGATATCGGTAATAGTTTCGGAGATATTGAATGCAGGTGAAGTATTTTGCACAGCAGCCATGTTGGATTGGTGAGACGTAACAAAATTTGAAGGAATAGTGCTATGAACTTACCTAGTTTCATTGAAATATCTCCAGCCGTTTAGAAGTTATTAGAGGGGGGGGGGCATAAAAATCCTCACACACACACACGCACACACAGACAGACAGACGGACAAAAGGTGATCTCATAAGCCATTTTTTTTTTCATAAATGAAAATAGGCTAATAAGAAGTGGAAACACATTTAACTTTAGTAGTTGTTTAGGACGAGAAACCCTTAGTGGAGCAACGTTGTGAACATCAGCAGTTGCCCAGTATCATAACATGGAATCTAGGTCGTTATACGAAGGAATAGCCTACTAATAATTATCTTCGAATATCCATTTCCTTTTCTGTATTATCAATCTCTTCAGTTAATCTTCTCGACGTTGTGACCCCTCAGAACATCCATACCCAGTGTACATATTCAAGTATAGTACTCCCAATCACGTAGTCCAACATATTACGATTTTGTGTAAGAACAGGATTCAATATTTCCAACTCGATCATACTATCAGTATCATCCGTGAACTTCAAAATATCAACAAGTTAATATTCTCAGATAATTAACCATTAAAGTCACTGAGATGCTTTCCATACAACCAACTCTTTCCAACATGTGCTCCAGCGATCCTCTCTTGTTGAGACATCAACTGACTATCGATCACAGTCAACAGTCACCAACAGAAGAATATTAAAACAAGGTAACATCAGACGAATAAATGGCTACGTTGCACTAGGCCTCATGACTTGAGACAATATAAATGATATTTCGCAGACCCTTTAAGGGATATTTCACCGTGCCCTAGGAGGAAGGAACATTTAAATATAACGACGGTTGACAAGAAACTCCTTAGGTCCACAACACACAAAATATTAGTCTACCACACTTGACAAATAAGGGTGACGTAGTTTAATTTCATACTCTCATAAACACATCTCTTCATATCAGCAGAATATAGTTGTGCTTATTACATTACCTTCTTGTTTGATCATCCGTTCACAACATCAATACTTGTAACCTTCATTTCACATCCATCCCATGTTGCTTTTCTACATCATACTTTCAGTACATCTCCCAAGTGCTCTCTGAACACAATTAAGAAAGACATCCTTCATACAGCATGCATCCTTTTGACGATCACAATAGCTCAATAACAACCACTCCTACATTCCATAATATGTCAGACCATGTAGCTCATATGAAGACTTACACGTAAATAATCAATTCATAATAAAATAACAGATGTTTCGACATTTGCAAGTATTGGGTGCTTTCTTAGATGTTGACAAGGCACAAATCAAATATCCGAGTGACCCCAGGCTCACATCCTTCCCGTACTACGACATGTTTTCACTCTCTTTTTCAGTTGATCTTACAAATATAATAATTGTCACTATGACACTAGTGAATAACAAACTAAACTCCGTCTAAGAGACAAAACTTGAGCAGTCTCCATCAGCGCCGTCTAACAGTGTATCAGTAGAACTATCATACCTTACTTCTTACCATTTGAGAGTTGCTGCGCTCTCGCGACAATCATAGAAATCTCGCCGGAATCCCTTGCGTTTCCGACTAACAGACTAGCCCGAGGGTACCAAAGTAAATAGAGCCGGTTATATCGGCTCAATCATAACTACATAATTTTCTACAGAAACCGTCCTCGAGATATCCTTGACAGAATGGTGAAATCCGCATCAAAATCCATACAGTGGTTCTCAAGATTACCCGTGACATCCAAGAATCGATGACTTAGCTTTTACTAAGTAGAGATAACAATAGCAGTACCGGTAGTAATGAGATAATTATATTAATGCTATTGGTTTTGCGTCTCTTTAAACTACTGTGTCGTTTTCCTCCGAAGGGGATCTAACGTGCCAGTAAATCTACTGACAAAGCTTCTTCACATTTGCGCACCTTCAAATGCCAACCGACTGCGGCGGGATTTATTCATGCAACATTGGGCCCAGCAGGTGAGAACAGCAAACACCACATATTTCAACACTGGACTACAGCGATTAAAATTCGTTGTTCTTGGTCCGCAGTAGAGTCTGATGTTGATTCTTTAGGGGCTTTGTGGCATCATGGTCATGTAGCTCCGTGTACTTGGATGAGTGTAGAAGTTGTCTGATAACCTGTGTCACTGTGATGTCTGTACTAGTGTGTGCACTTGCACAGTAAATGAGGAAGGATTTGTGTATGAAGCTGTCGTTGATCCACGGTAGAGTCTGCTATTTGTAGTTGTTGTTGCTGTTGTTGATTTTTAGGAGCTTTAGGGTATTGTGATCATGTATTCCCCTGTACTTTGGTGTGTGTAGAAGTTGCCTGGCAACCTATGTCACTGTGATGTCTGTGTGTGTACTTTTAAACGAGGAAGGATTTAGGTAGGAAGCTGTTGTTGTTTTGTTTCATTTGAGAGGTTTGGACATCATGGTCATTTATCCCCGTTTACTTTGGTGAGTGTATATTTGATCATTATACTCATCATCCGATATAAAATACAAAGTTTCAGCCGAAAATTCCAAATATTGAGTGAAATGTCAACTTAATCTATACAAAAAGGTGGTATGTAGGCTTTCACGGCCAGTGAATTAAACCTCAGCAATTCTAGGTTTGTGCCGTGTCTTGTGTGGGGTTTCGCCTAGGACACCAAGCTGGCTCATCAGCAGGCGCTTGGTGTCCCCGCTCGGACCCCCACAGGAGTAGCAAACTGCACGCCACCTCCCTTTTTATGAAGCGCACCTGCGCCTCTTTACTGCGAGAAGCCCATGCAGCCTTATCCTATGAAGGCTTCCAAAAAGATGGTATATAGGCATTCACGGCCAGTGAATTAAAACTCAGCAATTCTTCTAGGTTTGTGCCGTGTCTTGTGTGGGGTTTCACAGGGCGGGTCCGGGCAGGACAACAAGAGCCCGCTGATGAGCCAGCTTGGTGTCCTAGGCGAAACCCCTCACAAGACACGGCACAAACCTAGAAGAATTGCTGAGTTTTAAACTATACAGATTACGCAAGCCAACAAACAAAACTTTTTGTGTTGAGCCTATTATTTAATGCATATATTCTGACCGTCTGCATCGAACAGTAACCAAAAACGCCATTCATAATTAATAAAATTTGCTTTTGTACTTTTTGAAATGATAAATAAATATTTGAAGTTTCGGCGGACTGTTTAACGGGTAACGGCTTTGAACACGTAAGAGAGGGGATATTGAAAGACTTTCGTTTCCTAAATTGTCACCAGCTAAAATTAAAGCTGGTATTTTCATCAGTCCTCAAACAAAGAAACTAATGGCCAGCTCGCATCCATTCAGCCGTGTCCGCCATCTTGAAACTATTTGGCTGATGATCTTGTAGTAACAAGCTACTTCAGCAACATTCAATTATACTCGTTGACATGGACAAAGCGTTATAACTATATACATGCATTTAGGAGAAAGTAGGCCATATGTTCTTTACCGAACAACTTGTTATATATACAGGGTGTTTCGAAAAAAGTGTCCGATATTGCAACAGGAATTGGGATTGGTCAAATCGAGAAGAAATATTCCTATAAACATTTGTCCGGAAACTAATACAGTACCTGTTGAGATATGAGCTATTTTACTTGTATTGTGTATTTACACTTCAGACAATGGACGTCATCCTACCAGCTACTTCTAATGAACACTAGACTGTCACGCACGTTGGACAAACATCCATCAACACCACCAACCAGGAGCTGTGATGATTTCAGCGGGTCTCTCCGCGGATACCATTTCCACGTTACAAGAGATGCTCCACTTGGTTACAACGATTCCGTACACATGCTTTGGCGCTTCTTCACAAGGAATCCCGAACTCGTCCAATCACGCCTGGCTGCTCGCGAATGTGCGCACACTCATTGGTCACACGCCCTTGTAACATCTGCACATTGACGATGGAAGGCATGTCGCCATAGCCAGAAAATCCAATGGATTAAGGTCCGTCGAACGGGAGGCCATGCTACTACCGTTTGCTAATCCATAGCAAAAAACCTTGTCTGCCATTTCCCGAGAAATACTCCATCGCACTCTTCACGTCGTCCACATAGCACGGGACCACCAGTCCGCTGCGGGTACCGCAATGCACTGCCAGCACAACCGCATACTATGACTGAACATCCGACTCATGCAAAGACCTTCAACGTAAAGACGTCTGCACCTCCGAACACAACGCCTCGTCCACGCGGGTAAAGTGGCTCATATCTCAACAGGTATTTGTTTCCGGACATATGTTTATAGGAACATTTCTTCTCGTTTTGACCAATCCCAACCGCTGTTGCAATATCGGACACGTTTTTTGAAACACCCTGTATAGTAGATTTCACCAGCGGTAGCTACGCTCGCCGCATCGTCAGTCATCCTTGAAATGGGTTTCCTTGGTTTCCCCCATTTTCAACTCTAGGCAAATGCTGGGATTGTACCTACTGACAGGCCATGGCCGCTTCCTTGCACGTCCTTGCCCAGTTTCATTCATTTCATCTCTAATTAACTCCTCTCATGAGGTTGGCGTCAGGAAGGGCATCCGGTAGTAAAATCCATCCTCTACAAAGAATTTCGTCACATCTCATCCCCGACCCCGTTGGAAACTGGAATAATAAGGGGTAGACATACCGTTGAAATATTGTAAGAACCTCTTAGGAGTTGTTTATTGCTGTATAATATCTTTAGTTATCCCCATCTCTTCCATACCTTTATTTATTCCTCTACTACAGTATTGTAAACATAGTCATCACTCATCATCAACTTCTAAAGGCAATGCATTGTCTCCGCAACCGATGTTCTCTGTCTTCAGGACCTTGTTTCATCTCATAACAGGAACTATAAAGTGCGTTCAAAAAGTAACGAGCCGGAGGCTGTAATGCGCAAACCGCTGACGACATCGGCTAATCGTGGCGTGTGTAACGAGATGTGGTTACGACCAGAGCGTGGAAGACCACAGCCCGTCGCTAGAGGGCACGTGCGCACGTCACGTGACGATACAAAGCGAGCTGCAGCATGCATCAATCGTCCAACGCTGCCAGTCACATTGCAAACAGTGACATGGAGGCGGCAAACGAAGAACAAAGAAATGTTGTTCGGTTTCTGACAGCGGAAGGAGTAGGGGGAACGGACATTCATCGTCGAGTGTCACAAGTGTACGGTGAAAACTGAATGTCCCTTGCAAGGGTCAAGGCGTGGCACAGGGAAGGACGGGTGTCGTTAGCCGATGATGCCCGGTCTGGGGCACCCCCATGCATTACCGATGACAACGTCCAGCTGGTTGATGCACTCATTACCCAGGACCGCCGAGTGACAGTGAACGCCATAGCCGCCGTGGTCGGATTTAGCGTCGGAAGTGTGCACACCATCAAGAAGGAACGACTGTACTTGCGGAAAATGTGTGCCCAATGGGTGCCCCACAGTCTTCAACCACACCAGGAAGCATGTCGAATGGCCTACTGTCTTGGTCTTGGTTGGACGATTGATGCATACTGCTGCTCGCTTTGTATCGTCACGTGCCGTGCACGCGTGCCCTCTAGCGACGGACTGTAACCTTCCTCGCTGTGGTCGGAACCTCACCTCGTTACATACGCCACGATTAGCCGATGTCGTCACCGGTTTGCGCATTACAGCATCCGGCTCGTTACTTTTTGAACGCACCTTATATAATGAAGAGTAAGTTTGATGCCTTGTAGGAAAAAATTCCTCGGCTGACTTCGGCCATTCTTCCCTGTGATATTTCATTCCAGGGAAGCGTTATGTCGCAAGATGTGGCCTATGAATTTCGCTTTTCTTTTATGGCTCGCTGGTCTCTGTTTTCTCTTCCATTGAATTTCTTGCAGGATGCTGATGCTATTCCTCTTTTCAACCCATTTAACCCGTAACATTCTCCGCCAGACACACATCTCAAACGCTTCAAGTCGCTTCCAATCCTGACCTCTGATAGTCCATGATTCACATCCATACAGAAGCACACTCCATATAAAGGAAATGATAAATTTCTTTTTAATTGCAATATCCAATTTTGCATTAATCTGTTAAACTGTTAACTACAGAACGAACAAGGCTGCCAAGCGAAGTTGAAACATTTAAGAGTTAATGGAAGTTTGTGATAGCGCTATGGGAGTGGAGTATTCTGGGAGACGATCATCTAATCTGAAACATTTAAGAGTTAATGGAAGGTTGTGATAGCGCTATGGGAGTGGCGTATTCTGGGCGAAGATCGTCTAATCTGCAACATTTAAGAGGTAATCGAAGGTTGTGATAGCGCTATGGGAGTGGCGTATTCTGGGCGAAGATCATCTAATCTGAGACATTTAAGAGTTAATGGAAGGTTGTGATAACGCAATGGGAGTGGCGTATTCTGGGCGAAGATCATCTAACCGGAGACATTTAAGAGTTAATGGAAGGTTCTGATAGCGCTATGGGAGTGGCGTATTCTGGGCGAAGATCATCTAATCTGAAACATTTAAGAGAATGGAAGGTTGTGATAGCGCTATGGGAGTGGCGTATTCTGGGCGAAGATCATCTAATCTGAGACATTTAAGAGTTAATGGAAAGTTGTGATAGCGCTATGGGAGTGGTGTATTCTGGGCGAAGATCATCTAATCTGAAACATTTAAGAGTTAATGGAAGGTGGTGATAGCGCTATGAGAGTGGCGTATTCTGGGCGAAGATCATCTGACCTGAGACATTTAAGAATTAATGGAAGGTTGTGATAGCGCTATGGGAGTGGCGTATTCTGGGCGAAGATCATCTAATCTGAGACATTTAAGAGTTAATGGAAGGTTGTGATAGCGCTATGGGAGTGGCGTATTCTGGGCGAAGATCATCTAATCTGAGACATTTAAGAGTTAATGGAAGGTTGTGATATCGCTATGGGAGTGGCGTATTCTGGGCGAAGATCATCTAATCTGAGACATTTAAGAGTTAATGGAAGGCTGTGAGAGAGCAATGGGAGTGGCGTATTCTGGGCGAAGATCATCTAATCTGAGACATTTAAGTGTTAATGGAAGGTTGTGATAGCGCTATGGGAGTGGCGTATTCTGGGCGAAGATCATCTAATCTGAGACATTTAAGAGTTAATGGAAGGTTGTGATAGCGCTATGGGAGTGGCGTATTCTGGACGAAGATCATCTAACCTGAGACATTTAAGAGTTAATGGAAGGTTGTGATAGCGCTATGGGAGTGGCGTATTCTGGGCGAAGATCATCTAACCTGAGACATTTAAGAGTTAATGGAAGGTTGTGATAGCGCTGTGGGAGTGGCGTATTCTGGGCGAAGATCATCTAACCTGAGACATTTAAGAGTTAATGGAAGGTTGTGATAGCGCTGTGGGAGTGGCGTATTCTGGGCGAAGATCATCTAATCTGAGACATTTAAGAGTTAATGGAAGGTTGTGATAGCGCTATGGGAGTGGCGTATTCTGGACGAAGATCATCTAATCTGAGACATTTAAGAGTTAATGGAAGGTTGTGATAGCGCTATGGGAGTGGCGTATTCTGGGCGAAGATCATCTAATCTGAAACATTTAAGAGTTAATGGAAGGTTGTGATAGCGCTATGGGAGTGGCGTATTCTGGGCGAAGATCATCTAATCTGAGACATTTAAGAGTTAACGGAAGGTTGTAATAGCGCTATGGGAGTGGCGTATTCTGGGCGAAGATCATCTAATCTGAGACATTTAAGAGTTAATGGAAGGTTGTGATATCGCTATGGGAGTGGCGTATTCTGGGCGAAGATCATCTAATCTGAGACATTTAAGAGTTAATGGAAGGTTGTGAGAGAGCAATGGGAGTGGCGTATTCTGGGCGAAGATCATCTAATCTGAGACATTTAAGTGGTAATGGAAAGTTGTGATAGCGCTATGGGAGTGGCGTATTCTGGGCGAAGATCATCTAATCTGAGACATTTAAGGGTTAATGGAAGGTTGTGATAGCGCTATGGGAGTGGCGTATTCTGGACGAAGATCATCTAACCTGAGACATTTAAGAGTTAATGGAAGGTTGTGATAGCGCTATGGGAGTGGCGTATTCTGGACGAAGATCCTCTAATCTGAGATATTTTAGAGTTAATGGAAGGTTGTGATAGCGCTATGGGAGTGGCGTATTCTAGGCGAAGATCATCTAATCTGAGACATTTAAGAGTTAATGGAAGGTTGTGATAGCGCTATGGGAGTGGCGTATTCTGGGCGAAGATCATCTAATCTCAGACATTAAGAGTTAATGGAAGGTTGTGAAAGCGCTATGGGAGTGGCGTATTCTGGGCGAAGATCATCTAATCTGGGACATTTGTTAATGGAAGGTTCTGATAGCGCTATGGGAGTGGCGTATTCTGGGCGAAGATCATCTAATCTGAAACATTTAAGAGTTAATGGAAGGTTGTGATAGCGCTATGGGAGTGGCGTATTCTGGGCGAAGATCATCTAATCTGAGACATTTAAGAGTTAATGGAAGGTTGTGATAGCGCTAAGGGAGTGGCGTATTCTGGGCGAAGATCATCTAATCTGAGACATTTAAGAGTTAATGGAAGGTTGTGAGAGAGCAATGGGAGTGGCGTATTCTGGGCGAAGATCATCTAGAGACATTTAAGAGTTAATGGAAGGTTGTGATAGCGCTATGGGAGTGGCGTATTCTGGGCGTAGATCATCTAATCTGAGACATTTAAGAGTTAATGGAAGTTTGTGATAGCGCTATAGGAGTGGCGTATTCTGGGCGAAGATCATCTAATCTGAGACATTTAAGAGTTAATGGAAGTTTGTGATAGCGCTATGGGAGTGGCGTATTCTGGGCGAAGATCATCTAATCTGAGACATTTAAGAGTTAATGTAAGGTTGTGATAGCCCTATGGGAGAGGCGTATTCTGGGCGAAGATCATCTAATCTGAGACATTTAAGAGTTAATGGAAGGTTGTGATAGCGATATGGGAGTGGCGTATTCTGGGCGAAGATCATCTAATCTGAGACATTTAAGAGTTAATGGAAGGTTGTGATAGCGCTATGGGAGTGGCGTATTCTGGGCGAAGATCATCTAATCTGAGACATTTAAGAGTTAATGGAAGGTTGTGATATCGCTATGGGAGTGGCGTATTCTGGGCGAAGATCATCTAATCTGAGACATTTAAGAGTTAATGGAAGGCTGTGAGAGAGCAATGGGAGTGGCGTATTCTGGGCGAAGATCATCTAATCTGAGACATTTAAGTGTTAATGGAAGGTTGTGATAGCGCTATGGGAGTGGCGTATTCTGGGCGAAGATCATCTAATCTGAGACATTTAAGAGTTAATGGAAGGTTGTGATAGCGCTATGGGAATGGCGTATTCTGGACGAAGATCATCTAACCTGAGACATTTAAGAGTTAATGGAAGGTTGTGATAGCGCTATGGGAGTGGCGTATTCTGGGCGAAGATCATCTAACCTGAGACATTTAAGAGTTAATGGAAGGTTGTGATAGCGCTGTGGGAGTGGCGTATTCTGGGCGAAGATCATCTAACCTGAGACATTTAAGAGTTAATGGAAGGTTGTGATAGCGCTGTGGGAGTGGCGTATTCTGGGCGAAGATCATCTAATCTGAGACATTTAAGAGTTAATGGAAGGTTGTGATAGCGCTATGGGAGTGGCGTATTCTGGACGAAGATCATCTAATCTGAGACATTTAAGAGTTAATGGAAGGTTGTGATAGCGCTATGGGAGTGGCGTATTCTGGGCGAAGATCATCTAATCTGAAACATTTAAGAGTTAATGGAAGGTTGTGATAGCGCTATGGGAGTGGCGTATTCTGGGCGAAGATCATCTAATCTGAGACATTTAAGAGTTAACGGAAGGTTGTAATAGCGCTATGGGAGTGGCGTATTCTGGGCGAAGATCATCTAATCTGAGACATTTAAGAGTTAATGGAAGGTTGTGATATCGCTATGGGAGTGGCGTATTCTGGGCGAAGATCATCTAATCTGAGACATTTAAGTGGTAATGGAAAGTTGTGATAGCGCTATGGGAGTGGCGTATTCTGGGCGAAGATCATCTAATCTGAGACATTTAAGGGTTAATGGAAGGTTGTGATAGCGCTATGGGAGTGGCGTATTCTGGACGAAGATCATCTAACCTGAGACATTTAAGAGTTAATGGAAGGTTGTGATAGCGCTATGGGAGTGGCGTATTCTGGACGAAGATCCTCTAATCTGAGATATTTTAGAGTTAATGGAAGGTTGTGATAGCGCTATGGGAGTGGCGTATTCTAGGCGAAGATCATCTAATCTGAGACATTTAAGAGTTAATGGAAGGTTGTGATAGCGCTATGGGAGTGGCGTATTCTGGGCGAAGATCATCTAATCTCAGACATTAAGAGTTAATGGAAGGTTGTGAAAGCGCTATGGGAGTGGCGTATTCTGGGCGAAAATCATCTAATCTGGGACATTTAAGAGTTAATGGAAGGTTCTGATAGCGCTATGGGAGTGGCGTATTCTGGGCGAAGATCATCTAATCTGAAACATTTAAGAGTTAATGGAAGGTTGTGATAGCGCTATGGGAGTGGCGTATTCTGGGCGAAGATCATCTAATCTGAGACATTTAAGAGTTAATGGAAGGTTGTGATAGCGCTAAGGGAGTGGCGTATTCTGGGCGAAGATCATCTAATCTGAGACATTTAAGAGTTAATGGAAGGTTGTGAGAGAGCAATGGGAGTGGCGTATTCTGGGCGAAGATCATCTAGAGACATTTAAGAGTTAATGGAAGGTTGTGATAGCGCTATGGGAGTGGCGTATTCTGGGCGTAGATCATCTAATCTGAGACATTTAAGAGTTAATGGAAGTTTGTGATAGCGCTATAGGAGTGGCGTATTCTGGGCGAAGATCATCTAATCTGAGACATTTAAGAGTTAATGGAAGTTTGTGATAGCGCTATGGGAGTGGCGTATTCTGGGCGAAGATCATCTAATCTGAGACATTTAAGAGTTAATGTAAGGTTGTGATAGCCCTATGGGAGAGGCGTATTCTGGGCGAAGATCATCTAATCTGAGACATTTAAGAGTTAATGGAAGGTTGTGATAGCGATATGGGAGTGGCGTATTCTGGGCGAAGATCATCTAATCTGAGACATTTAAGAGTTAATGGAAGGTTGTGATAGCGCTATGGGAGTGGCGTATTCTGGGGGAAGATCATCTAATCTGAAACATTTAAGAGTTAATGGAAGGTTGCGATAGCGCTATGGGAGTGGCGTATTCTGGACGAAGATCATCTAATCTGAGACATTTAGGAGTTAATGGAAGGTTGTGATAGCGCTATGGGAGTGGCGTATTCTGGGTGAAGATCATCTAATCTGAGACATTTAAGAGTTAATGGAAGGTTGTGATAGCGCTATGGGAGTGGCGTATTCTGGGCGAAGGTCATCTAATCTGAGACATTTAAGAGTTAATGGAAGGTTGTGATAGCGCTATGGGAGTGGCGTATTCTGGACGAAGATCCTCTAATCTGAGATATTTTAGAGTTAATGGAAGGTTGTGATAGCGCTATGGGAGTGGCGTATTCTGGGCGACGATCATCTAATCTGAGATATTTTAGAGTTAATGGAAGGTTGTGATAGCGCTATGGGAGTGGCGTATTCTGGGCGAAGATCCTCTAATCTGAGACATTTAAGTGTTAATGGAAGGTTGTAATAGCGCTATGGGAGTGGCGTATTCTGGGCGAAGATCATCTAATCTGAGACATTTAAGAGTTAATGGATGGTTGTGATAGCGCTATGGGAGTGGCGTATTCTGGGCCAAGATCATCTAATATCAGACATTTAAGAGTTAATGGAAGGTTGTGATAGCGCTATGGGAGTGGCATATTCTGGGCGAAGATCATCTAATCTGAGACATTTAAGAGTTAATGGAAGGAGGTGATAGCGCTATGGGAGTGGCGTATTCTGGGCGAAGATCATCTAATCTGAGACATTTAAGATTTCGTGGAAGGATGTGATAGCGCCATGGAAGTGGCGTATTCTGGGCGAAGATCATCTAATCTGAGACATTTAAGAGTTAATGGAAGGTTGTGATAGCGCTATGGGAGTGGCGTATTCTGGGCGAAGATCATCTAATCTCAGACATTTAAGAGATAATGGAAGGTTGTGATAGCGCTATGGGAGTGGCGTATTCTGGACGAAGATCATCTAATCTGAAACATTTAAGAGTTAATGGAAGGTTGTGATAGCGCTACGGGAGTGGCGGATTCTGGGTGAAGATCATCTAATCTGAGACATTTAAGAGTTAATGGAAGGTTGTGATAGCTCTATGGGAGTGGCGTATTCTGGGCGAAGATCATCTAATCTGAGACATTTAAGAGTTAATGGAAGGTTGTGATAGCGCTATGGGAGTGGCGTATTCTGGGCGAAGATCATCTAATCTGAGATATTTTAGAGTTAATGGAAGGTTGTGATAGTACTATGGGAGTGGCGTATTCTGGGCGAAGATCATCTAATCTGAGACATGTAAGTGTTAATGGAAGGTTGTGATAGCGCTATGGGAGTGGCGTATTCTGGGCGAAGATCATCTAATCTGAGACATTTAAGAGTTAATGGAAGGTTGTGATAGCGCTATGGGAGTGGCGTATTCTGGACGAAGATCATCTAACCTGAGACATTTAAGAGTTAATGGAAGGTTGTGATAGCGCTATGGGAGTGGCGTATTCTGGGCGAAGATCATCTAATCTGAAACATTTAAGAGTTAGTGGAAGGTTGTGATTGCGCTATGGGAGTGGCGTATTCTGGGCGAAGATCATCTAATCTGAGACATTTAAGAGTTAATGGAAGGTTGTGATAGCGCTATGGGAGTGGCGTATTCTGGGCGAAGATAATCTAATCTGAGACATTTAAGAGTTAATGGAAGGTTGTGATATCGCTATGGGAGTGGCGTATTCTGGGCGAAGATCATCTAATCTGAGACATTTAAGAGTTAATGGAAGGTTGTGAGAGAGCAATGGGAGTGGCGTATTCTGGGCGAAGATCATCTAATCTGAGACATTTAAGTGTTAATGGAAGGTTGTGATAGCGCTATGGGAGTGGCGTATTCTGGGCGAAGATCATCTAATCTGAGACATTTAAGGGTTAATGGAAGGTTGTGATAGCGCTATGGGAGTGGCGTATTCTGGACGAAGATCATCTAACCTGAGACATTTAAGAGTTAATGGAAGGTTGTGATAGCGCTATGGGAGTGGCGTATTCTGGACGAAGATCCTCTAATCTGAGATATTTTAGAGTTAATGGAAGGTTGTGATAGCGCTATGGGAGTGGCGTATTCTGGGCGAAGATCATCTAATCTGAGATATTTTAGAGTTCATGGAAGGTTGTGATAGCGCTATGGGAGTGGCGTATTCTGGGCGAAGATCCTCTAATCTGAGACATTTAAGTGTTAATGGAAGGTTGTGATAGCGCTATGGGAGTGGCGTATTCTGGGCGAAGATCATCTAATCTGAGACATTTAAGAGTTAATGGAAGGTTGTGATAGCGCTATGGGAGTGGCGTATTCTGGGCGAAGATCATCTATTCTGGGACATTTAAGAGTTAATGGAAGGTTCTGATAGCGCTATGGGAGTGGCGTATTCTGGGCGAAGATCATCTAATCTGAAACATTTAAGAGTTAATGGAAGGTTGTGATAGCGCTATGGGAGTGGCGTATTCTGGGCGAAGATCATCTAATCTGAGACATTTAAGAGTTAATGGAAGGTTGTGATATCGCTATGGGAGTGGCGTATTCTGGGCGAAGATCATCTAATCTGAGACATTTAAGAGTTAATGGAAGGTTGTGAGAGAGCAATGGGAGTGGCGTATTCTGGGCGAAGATCATCTAATCTGAGACATTTAAGTGTTAATGGAAGGTTGTGATAGCGCTATGGGAGTGGCGTATTCTGGGCGAAGATCATCTAATCTGAGACATTTAAGGGTTAATGGAAGGTTGTGATAGCGCTATGGGAGTGGCGTATTCTGGACGAAGATCATCTAACCTGAGACATTTAAGAGTTAATGGAAGGTTGTGATAGCGCTATGGGAGTGGCGTATTCTGGACGAAGATCCTCTAATCTGAGATATTTTAGAGTTAATGGAAGGTTGTGATAGCGCTATGGGAGTGGCGTATTCTGGGCGAAGATCATCTAATCTGAGATATTTTAGAGTTCATGGAAGGTTGTGATAGCGCTATGGGAGTGGCGTATTCTGGGCGAAGATCCTCTAATCTGAGACATTTAAGTGTTAATGGAAGGTTGTGATAGCGCTATGGGAGTGGCGTATTCTGGGCGAAGATCATCTAATCTGAGACATTTAAGAGTTAATGGAAGGTTGTGATAGCGCTATGGGAGTGGCGTATTCTGGGCGAAGATCATCTATTCTGGGACATTTAAGAGTTAATGGAAGGTTCTGATAGCGCTATGGGAGTGGCGTATTCTGGGCGAAGATCATCTAATCTGAAACATTTAAGAGTTAATGGAAGGTTGTGATAGCGCTATGGGAGTGGCGTATTCTAGGCGAAGATCATCTAATCTGAGACATTTAAGAGTTAATGGAAGGTTGTGATAGCGCTATGGGAGTGGCGTATTCTGGGCGAAGATCATCTAATCTCAGACATTAAGAGTTAATGGAAGGTTGTGAAAGCGCTATGGGAGTGGCGTATTCTGGGCGAAGATCATCTAATCTGAGACATTTAAGAGTTAATGTAAGGTTGTGATAGCCCTATGGGAGAGGCGTATTCTGGGCGAAGATCATCCAATCTGAGACATTTAAGAGTTAATGGAAGGTTGTGATAGCGCTATGGGAGTGGCGTATTCTGGGCGAAGATCATCTAATCTGAGACATTTAAGAGTTAATGGAAGGTTGTGATAGCGCTATGGGAGTGGCGTATTCTGGGGGAAGATCATCTAATCTGAAACATTTAAGAGTTAATGGAAGGTTGCCATAGCGCTATGGGAGTGGCGTATTCTGGACGAAGATCATCTAATCTGAGACATTTAGGAGTTAATGGAAGGTTGTGATAGCGCTATGGGAGTGGCGTATTCTGGGTGAAGATCATCTAATCTGAGACATTTAAGAGTTAATGGAAGGTTGTGATAGCGCTATGGGAGTGGCGTATTCTGGGCGAAGGTCATCTAATCTGAGACATTTAAGAGTTAATGGAAGGTTGTGATAGCGCTATGGGAGTGGCGTATTCTGGACGAAGATCCTCTAATCTGAGATATTTTAGAGTTGATGTAAGGTTGTGATAGCGCTATGGGAGTGGCGTATTCTGGGCGAAGATCATCTAATCTGAGATATTTTAGAGTTAATGGAAGGTTGTGATAGCGCTATGGGAGTGGCGTATTCTGGGCGAAGATCCTCTAATCTGAGACATTTAAGTGTTAATGGAAGGTTGTAATAGCGCTATGGGAGTGGCGTATTCTGGGCGAAGATCATCTAATCTGAGACATTTAAGAGTTAATGGAAGGTTGTGATAGCTCTATGGGAGTGGCGTATTCTGGGCGAAGATCATCTAATCTCAGACATTTAAGAGTTAATGGAAGGTTGTGTTAGCGCTATGGGAGTGGCATATTCTGGGCGAAGATCATCTAATCTGAGACATTTAGGAGTTAATGGAAGGTGGTGATAGCGCTATGGGAGTGGCGTATTCTGGGCGAAGATCATCTAATCTGAGACATTTAAGATTTCGTGGAAGGATGTGATAGCGCCATGGAAGTGGCGTATTCTGGGCGAAGATCATCTAATCTGAGACATTTAAGAGTTAATGGAAGGTTGTGATAGCGCTATGGGAGTGGCGTATTCTGGGCGAAGATCATCTAATCTCAGACATTTAAGTGATAATGGAAGGTTGTGATAGCGCTATGGGAGTGGCGTATTCTGGACGAAGATCATCTAATCTGAGACATTTAAGAGTTAATGGAAGGTTGTGATAGCGCTATGGGAGTGGCGTATTCTGGACGAAGATCATCTAACCTGAGACATTTAAGAGTTAATGGAAGGTTGTGATAGCGCTATGGGAGTGGCGTATTCTGGACGAAGATCCTCTAATCTGAGATATTTTAGAGTTAATGGAAGGTTGTGATAGCGCTATGGGAGTGGCGTATTCTGGGCGAAGATCATCTAATCTGAGATATTTTAGAGTTCATGGAAGGTTGTGATAGCGCTATGGGAGTGGCGTATTCTGGGCGAAGATCCTCTAATCTGAGACATTTAAGAGTTAATGGAAGGTTGTGATAGCGCTATGGGAGTGGCGTATTCTGGGCGAAGATCATCTAATCTGAGACATTTAAGAGTTAATGGAAGGTTGTGATAGCGCTATGGGAGTGGCGTATTCTGGGCGAAGATCATCTATTCTGGGACATTTAAGAGTTAATGGAAGGTTCTGATAGCGCTATGGGAGTGGCGTATTCTGGGCGAAGATCATCTAATCTGAAACATTTAAGAGTTAATGGAAGGTTGTGATAGCGCTATGGGAGTGGCGTATTCTGGGCGAAGATCATCTAATCTGAGACATTTAAGAGTTAATGGAAGGTTGTGATATCGCTATGGGAGTGGCGTATTCTGGGCGAAGATCATCTAATCTGAGACATTTAAGAGTTAATGGAAGGTTGTGAGAGAGCAATGGGAGTGGCGTATTCTGGGCGAAGATCATCTAATCTGAGACATTTAAGTGTTAATGGAAGGTTGTGATAGCGCTATGGGAGTGGCGTATTCTGGGCGAAGATCATCTAATCTGAGACATTTAAGGGTTAATGGAAGGTTGTGATAGCGCTATGGGAGTGGCGTATTCTGGACGAAGATCATCTAACCTGAGACATTTAAGAGTTAATGGAAGGTTGTGATAGCGCTATGGGAGTGGCGTATTCTGGACGAAGATCCTCTAATCTGAGATATTTTAGAGTTAATGGAAGGTTGTGATAGCGCTATGGGAGTGGCGTATTCTGGGCGAAGATCATCTAATCTGAGATATTTTAGAGTTCATGGAAGGTTGTGATAGCGCTATGGGAGTGGCGTATTCTGGGCGAAGATCCTCTAATCTGAGACATTTAAGTGTTAATGGAAGGTTGTGATAGCGCTATGGGAGTGGCGTATTCTGGGCGAAGATCATCTAATCTGAGACATTTAAGAGTTAATGGAAGGTTGTGATAGCGCTATGGGAGTGGCGTATTCTGGGCGAAGATCATCTATTCTGGGACATTTAAGAGTTAATGGAAGGTTCTGATAGCGCTATGGGAGTGGCGTATTCTGGGCGAAGATCATCTAATCTGAAACATTTAAGAGTTAATGGAAGGTTGTGATAGCGCTATGGGAGTGGCGTATTCTAGGCGAAGATCATCTAATCTGAGACATTTAAGAGTTAATGGAAGGTTGTGATAGCGCTATGGGAGTGGCGTATTCTGGGCGAAGATCATCTAATCTCAGACATTAAGAGTTAATGGAAGGTTGTGAAAGCGCTATGGGAGTGGCGTATTCTGGGCGAAGATCATCTAATCTGAGACATTTAAGAGTTAATGTAAGGTTGTGATAGCCCTATGGGAGAGGCGTATTCTGGGCGAAGATCATCCAATCTGAGACATTTAAGAGTTAATGGAAGGTTGTGATAGCGCTATGGGAGTGGCGTATTCTGGGCGAAGATCATCTAATCTGAGACATTTAAGAGTTAATGGAAGGTTGTGATAGCGCTATGGGAGTGGCGTATTCTGGGGGAAGATCATCTAATCTGAAACATTTAAGAGTTAATGGAAGGTTGCCATAGCGCTATGGGAGTGGCGTGTTCTGGACGAAGATCATCTAATCTGAGACATTTAGGAGTTAATGGAAGGTTGTGATAGCGCTATGGGAGTGGCGTATTCTGGGTGAAGATCATCTAATCTGAGACATTTAAGAGTTAATGGAAGGTTGTGATAGCGCTATGGGAGTGGCGTATTCTGGGCGAAGGTCATCTAATCTGAGACATTTAAGAGTTAATGGAAGGTTGTGATAGCGCTATGGGAGTGGCGTATTCTGGACGAAGATCCTCTAATCTGAGATATTTTAGAGTTGATGTAAGGTTGTGATAGCGCTATGGGAGTGGCGTATTCTGGGCGAAGATCATCTAATCTGAGATATTTTAGAGTTAATGGAAGGTTGTGATAGCGCTATGGGAGTGGCGTATTCTGGGCGAAGATCCTCTAATCTGAGACATTTAAGTGTTAATGGAAGGTTGTAATAGCGCTATGGGAGTGGCGTATTCTGGGCGAAGATCATCTAATCTGAGACATTTAAGAGTTAATGGAAGGTTGTGATAGCTCTATGGGAGTGGCGTATTCTGGGCGAAGATCATCTAATCTCAGACATTTAAGAGTTAATGGAAGGTTGTGTTAGCGCTATGGGAGTGGCATATTCTGGGCGAAGATCATCTAATCTGAGACATTTAGGAGTTAATGGAAGGTGGTGATAGCGCTATGGGAGTGGCGTATTCTGGGCGAAGATCATCTAATCTGAGACATTTAAGATTTCGTGGAAGGTTGTGATAGCGCCATGGAAGTGGCGTATTCTGGGCGAAGATCATCTAATCTGAGACATTTAAGAGTTAATGGAAGGTTGTGATAGCGCTATGGGAGTGGCGTATTCTGGGCGAAGATCATCTAATCTCAGACATTTAAGTGATAATGGAAGGTTGTGATAGCGCTATGGGAGTGGCGTATTCTGGACGAAGATCATCTAATCTGAGACATTTAAGAGTTAATGGAAGGTTGTGATAGCGCTATGGGAGTGGCGTATTCTGGGCGAAGATCATCTAATCTCAGACATTTAAGAGATATTGGAAGGTTGTGATAGCGCTATGGGAGTGGCGTATTCTGGGCGAAGATCATCTAATCTGAGACATTTAAGAGTTAATGGAAGGTTGTGATAGCGCTATGGGAGTGGCGGATTCTGGGTGAAGATCATCTAATCTGAGACATTTAAGATTTAATGGAAGGTTGTGATAGCTCTATGAGAGTGGCGTATTCTGGGCGAAGATCATCTAATCTGAGACATTTAAGAGTTAATGGAAGGTTGTGATAGCGCTATGGGAGTGGCTTATTCTGGGCGAAGATCATCTAATCTGAGATATTTTAGAGTTAATGGAAGGTTGTGATAGCACTATGGGAGTGGCGTATTCCTGGCGAAGATCATCTAATCTGAGACATTTAAGAGTTAATGGAAGGTTGTGATAGCTCTATGGGAGTGGCGTATTCTGGGCGAAGATCATGTAATCTGAGACATTTAAGAGTTGAACGAAGGTTGTGATAGCGCTATGGGAGTGGCGTATTCTGGGCGAAGATCATCCAATCTGAGACATTTAAGAGTTAATAGAAGGTTGTGATAGCGCTATGGGAGTGGCGTATTCTGGGCGAAGATCATCTAATCTGAGATATTTTAGAGTTAATGGAAGGTTGTGATAGCGCTATGGGAGTGGCGTATTCTGGGCGAAGATCATCTAATCTGAGACATTTAAGAGTTAATGGAAGGTTGTGATAGCTCTATGGGAGTGGCGTATTCTGGGCGAAGATCATCTAATCTGAGACATTTAAGAGTTAATGGAAGGTTGTGATAGCGCTATGGGATAGGCGTATTCTGGGCGAAGATCATCTAATCTGAGACATTTAAGAGTTAATGGAAGGTTGTGATAGCGCTATGGGAGTGGCGTATTCTGGGCGAAGATCATCTAATCTGAGACATTTAAGAGTTAATGGAAGGTTGTGATAGCGCTATGGGAGAGGCGTATTCTGGGCGAAGATCATCTAATCTGAGACATTTAAGAGTTAATGGAAAGTTGTGATAGCGCTATGGGAGTGGCGTATTCTGGACGAAGATCATCTAATCTGAGACATTTAAGAGTTAATGGAAGGTTGTGATAGCGCTATGGGAGTGGCGTATTCTGGGCGAAGATCATCTAATCTGAGACATTTAAGAGTTAATGGAAGGTTGTGATAGCGCTATGGGAGTGGCGTATTCTGGGCGAAGATCATCTAATCTGAGACATTTAAGAGTTAATGGAAGGCTGTGATAGCCCTATGGGAGAGGCGTATTCTGGGCGAAGATCATCTAATCTGAGTCATTTAGGAGTTAATGGAAGGTTGTGATAGCGCTATAGAAGTGGCGTATTCTGGGCGAAGGTCATCAACTTATCTGAGACATTTACGAGTTAATGGATGGTTGTGATAGCGCTATGGGAGTGGCGTATTCTGGGCGAAGATCATCTAATCTGAGACATTTAAGAGTTAATGGAAGGTTGGGATAGCGCTATGGGAGTGGCGTATTCTGGGCGAAGATCATCTAATCTGAGACATTTAAGAGTCAATGGAAGGTTGTGATAGCGCTATGGGAGTGGCGTATTCTGGGCGAAGATCATCTAATCTGAGACATTTAAGAGTTAATGGAAGGTTGTGATAGCGCTATGGGAGTGGCGTATTCTGGGCGAAGATCATCTAATCTGAGACATTTAAGTGTTAATGGAAGGTTGTGATAGCGCTATTGGAGTAGCGTATTCTGGGCGAAGATCATCTAATCTGAGACATTTAAGAGTTAATGGAAGGTTGTGATAGCGCTATGGGAGTGGCGTATTCTGGGCGAAGATCCTCTAATCTGAGACATTAAGAGTTAATGGAGGGTTGTGATAGCGCTGTGGGAGTGGCGTATTCTGGGCGAAGATCATCTAATCTGAGACATTTAAGAGTTAATGGAAGGTTGTGATAGCGCTATGGGAGTGGCGTATTCTGGGCGAAGATCATCTAATCTGAGACATTTAAGAGTTAATGGATGGTTGTGATAGCGCTATGGGAGTGGCGTATTCTGGGCGAAGATCATCTAATCTGAGACATTTAAGAGTTAATGTAAGGTTGTGATAGCGCTATGGGAGTGGCGTATTCTGGGCGATGATCATCTAATCTGAGACATTTAAGAGTTAATGGAAGGTTGTGAAAGCGCTATGGGAGTGGCGTATTCTGGGCGAAGATCATCTAATCTGAGACATTTAAGTGTTAATGGAAGGTTGTGATAGCGCTATGGGAGTGGCGTATTCAGGGTGAAGATCATCTAACCTGAGACATTTAAGAGTTAATGGATGGTTGTGATAGCGCTATGGGAGTGGTGTATTCTGGGCGAAGATCATCTAATCTGAGACTTTTAAGAGTTAATGGAAGGTTGAGATAGCGCTATGGGAGTGGCGTATTCTGGGCGAAGATCATCTAATCTGAGACATTTAAGAGTTAATGGAAGGTTGTGATAGCGCTATGGGAGTGGCGTATTCTGGGCGAAGATCATGTAAACTGAGACATTATTTGCCTATTTTCATTAATGAAAATGAAATGAAAATAGGCTTATGAGATCACCTTTTGTCCGTGTGCGTGCCCCCTAATAAAATCTAAACTGCTGCAGCGATTTCAATGAAACTGGGTAAGGTCATAGTACTATTTTATCCGACCCCAACTGTGCCCTTCAAATTTTATTATGTGTCACCGATCCAACATGGCAGCTGTGCGAAATATTTCACCGGCATTCTATATCTCCGAAACTATTACTGATATCACCCTGAAATTGTTTACGATGATAAAGGGCACTACTTGAAGTTCACCTTTGTGATTTTAAAAACCTGTTAACTACAAAACGAACATGGCGGTTAAGCGAAGTAGAAACATTTAAATAGACTTTTCTCGCAATTTAACCATCCAAACGCAATGAAACTTGGTACAGCAAATGTTTATAAACATTGTAATGCAGTGGCATCTAAATTTGTTCTATTGATACCAAAACCTCAAGATGGCGTCTGTGCGAAATTTTAAAATTAAGTTTTTATTTCTTGTGTATTAATCATGCGATGGAAGTGAACGTTTGAATAATGAACCTACGCAATAATCGCCATCATATAGTACAAAACTGTATGGCCTACATATATAAAAATCCATCATGGCGACCATACGAAATATTTAGACGGTTCTCAGTATCTATAAATCTATGACAGCGATCAAACTGAAATTATGTATGTTGATAGAGGCAATTAACATTAGTAGGATATATGAAAATAGGCTGTATAGTTCTTCACGGAACTGCTTGTTTTCTTTTCTTGTACAGGGCGCCAAGAAATGTTTTCCGCAGTGACTGCCGGCTTCTGCCAGAGCTAGCATCATCGGTTCAGTTGGCAGCATGGTGTCCTTGACAGGGTGAATCCCACACGTGTGGGCTGTAGACTGTCGAATTCGTCAGTGTGTATTGCAATAAGCGCGCAATAAGCACTTCCAGCATCAGTTATGAATGGCTGTGGCGAGTACTAAGTTTACTGTTTGTTTGTTTGTTTTAATACAAGCGACAGTCGTGCTGCCAACGTAACTACTGATGCTATCCAGTGCCGGATTAAGGTAAAATGAGACCCAAGTCCCTCAGATTTTTGGGGCCCCTTTATTGTTTTCAAATAATTTTTATTTTTTAGCACCTGTACATTTAATAAAGTACACACAAGAGTTCTTTTTCTCAAGATGAATAATACACTTTTTATTAAATCATACATAGGCCTACATATATACATACATTTCAATTGAAATGATCATCGTTATTTGAAAACATTTCAGATGATTTGATGAACAATTTAACAAATCATACTATTTTGTACTTCTGTAAACTGTAATCAATTTTTTTTCTGTTTTTTTTTTTTTCGGTCAATGAAATCTTCTACAATGTCATTAAAATCAATTTCCCGCAGAACATCTGACTCGATATACATTAAACTTAGCATGTCTAATCGTTCCTGTGACATGATACTTCTTAGTGCACTTTTGATCCATTTCAATTTTGAAAACGAGCGCTCCGTAGAACAATTCGTTATCATAAGGGTCAGGAAAATGCGAAATCAATTTCAACGTTCGGAAAAACAGACTCAAGCTTGTCTCGAATAAGAATGAGTGAACCCAGTTTTTATAGGACATTGTAATTTAATATAAAGCTGGAACTGTCTCAGTTCTGGATAACATTTTTCTAAATCTTCAGAATAAAATTGAACTAAATTAGAAATTGCTTGGGGGCCGCAGATAACTGGGAGCCCTAGGCCTAGGCCTAGTCGAGCCTAATGGGTAATCTGTTGCAGACGCGGAGAACATTACCTGGCACCCTGTATATAATATGTAATTGCTTCTGAATCGAATAAATAAATAAATATTAGCCTATTATTATTATCTCTGTGCAGTTGCCAATAGACTTAGAAAGATCGAGCTAAGACATTACCTGTTTGAGCTGAGATTTTATGCTTTGCTGTTAACGAAATCTCATGAGTGCTTTAAATGTCTAAAATGATATACTGAGTGATTCGCTAATGGATGACAAGATTTGAGACTTAAGCCTCTTTCTTTGTCGCGATACAAAAGCGATAAGGTGTTCCACTGAATGAGTAACGAGATACCTTATAAAATAGAGTGTTTCGTTATACAGGCTGAGCTGTCTGAAATACATCTTTGACATTCGCTACTATAAAGGGGGAGGGATCAGGATATTCTGCAAAGTGCTATGAGCGACCTCCCTTCCGTCCCCTTACGTCTAAAGACACACAGCATAAGAAAATGAGACATTAAATATTCAAACGGTGGAGTGAGTCGGACGCTTAACCGCCACTTTGAGCAGCGCATGCGCACTTGGGCGCAAGCAGCAATTATTATATATTCTCAGGCTTCTCTCGGATATAGTCTTGGTAGCTGGCTTTATATTTCTCCCTTTCTCTTTGAGTCCGTGGGCGACGAAGATCGAGTAATATTATATTGCAGGATTATA
The DNA here is from genome assembly GCA_946902985.2 of Meconema thalassinum. Classification (NCBI taxonomy): domain Eukaryota; kingdom Metazoa; phylum Arthropoda; class Insecta; order Orthoptera; family Tettigoniidae; genus Meconema; species Meconema thalassinum. The sequence continues at coordinate 157,821,852 of OX336399.1, read as the reverse complement.
TCCTGCCCACATTTCTACCCTTTAAAATCGATGCCCATTGTTTTGCTTTCTGTGTAAAAAAAAAAAAAAAAAGAGATACGAGCCTTACGGTAGTCGCATATGATGTGTAACATCTGACATGTTATCCTACTCGTATACTACTGCTCGAGTCTAAGCTGCGTGGACCTGAGAGGAATGTGCATCGCAGACCATGAGTAGTGGTGGTGACGAGTGATGAGGTTTCTTCGGTCCTTGCGTAGTAACAGAAGCAAATACATTAGTCGGTGACTCAGTCACTCATTACAAACGCCACACTGATGTCAGAAAAGACCCATGTTAGCAGTATTGGAATAGACGAGAATGTCAGGTAACACGGCGGGCTGTCGACGGGCTTCTCAATTCTCGTCTTCTCCTACCCTGCCTCTCCCCTTAATCCCGCAAGTTCACAGAGCTTGGAACCGAGCAGTACACAGCTTGGACATCCTTAAAATGTTAATTTACACTCTATTTTCATACTGGTACTATGATGAATGCATAGATTGAATTGGAGATATGCTACTGTCACATTTGTGGCGCAGCGGTCAAGCTGTTAGTCTCTCACCAAGGTAGACCGGGTTTGATTCCCGGTCAATACATGTGAGATTTTCGAATTGAAATGCCATGTCCTGTGGTTTGCATTCCACGTAAAAGGGAGGTACCGTGGATCATGATCGTGAGATTAACGGACACGCAAAACTACAAGCTTCCTTCCTTCCTTTTACATTAATAATTCATAATAACAAAGTGACACACAACGTCGACAGTACTCTCAAATACTGTGAGCACATTCCTCAGTAAGTATAACATTCATTATTCTCAAGGCTCTCATACAGTTCGTCGTAAACAATCAAAACATGGCTTCCTACAATCATGAAATGACCTAGTCTCACATATGATGAAAATACAGCTTTTATTCCATTCATATAACAACATTCTGTTATGCATTTAATATTTGACTACTCACCCACAGCTCGACAATAATGCCGCTTACTTAAATGTCATTTGGCGTCTTTGTCCTACCCCATGTGATATCAACCTTGAACGTGAAGCTTCATAAACTGCTCAATGACAAATGAAAGTCGGTGAAACATTTGCCACTGTGCTCGTCAAACCAGTGCCTGCTAAATGCACTGTCTACTGTATAGCCATAACATTCTCGCGCTACAGAGCACACACTGCCTTGTTTCCAATACCCACATTTTCAATTGAACTTCCAGCTGGCAGTCCGTCTTCACTTCCGTCCGATCCACTTCCGTTCGATCCACTTCCGCACGATTCACTTCCGTCCCATTTTTCTGGCAGTGCGTCTTCACTTCCGTCCGATCCACTTCTGTTCGATCCACTTCCGCCCGATTCACTTCCGTCCCCAATTTTCAAAATCACTCCCACAAAACTATCCAGCAACCGAGCGGAAAGATGTTACACATCAAAAATCCTCAGAATTTCAAAATTGGATGGCCAAACTCAGTTTCTGATTTTTAGACTCAATTCTTCACCAATCCTTTTACACCAGCCATGTCAGGCGGAACAGCACATTGTGGTCGGTGCGAACAACATGTAACGTAGCAGCTGAATGGATGACGTCACGCAGGGTTGTACACGCGATGCCCTGGTGAATGTCTCGCCTCGCCAGCCATCTACAGTTTGTCCCCCAAGTCCTTATACCCCAACTCATTATCTATATATTTAAAACAGTAAGCTGATTTTTGTTACCGCGAGATTGACTGAACGGCTGAACCGATTGACTTCGCAATGCACTCTGACGAAAGCCCTTGATCTGTATATTTGCAGAGTGTCTTTAAAATAAACAAATATGTTAAAATATATTTTTTAATTTATAAACAAAAATGCAAATTTATTGGCCCCAGCGCATGCGCAGAATCACCTTGGTTAATGACAGACATGGCGGATGTCCACCGCGTTTTAATGTAATAGTTATTTATAAGAATTATTATAATAAAGGAGGGGAATATTGATTATGAAGTTTCCACGATATAAACAGGAATAGAATATTATTATTATAAACGACGAGAAATATAGAAGAACTTATACTGATTGTTGAGTGTGAATGTTGTTTAAGTAACTTAATATTGCGTTGTCCTACCATTGATACCTTAGCTCAAACGGCAGTGTTGAAAGCTCTTAATTTATGCATCGCGCAATGGGAGCAGTTCGAATCCCACCTCCGACACATATTTTTATTTCCCAATTATTCTTTCTTGCTATTGGTAATACATTGCCTTAACATATTTTAATTTTATTATTCCCGTAAACTATGGAATTATCCACGATTTACGTTCCCATCCTTTATTTAAAACACTAAGCTGTTTTTTTGTACACAGGACATTGTGAAAACGACTTAACCGATTGGCTTCGTAAGACATTCTAACGAAAGCTCTTGGCATGCAGATTTGCAGAGTTTCTTTAAAAGGAATTTATATGTTACGGTATATTTTTAAATGATTAAAGAAATATGTAATATTTGACACTCCCGCGCATGCGTACAATGGGTTTTCTCAACAAGGAAAATGGCGATTCGGCCGCGGCTAACTGAGATCTATTTTTATGAGAATTAAAAAGGGTCTCCAATAATGTTAATTATGTTTTTACGATATGCATTGAAATAGAATTATATTAATGAAACCATGAATTGAAGGAATTCAACTGCAGGTTGAGTGTGTATGCTGGTTAGATAGCTTGGATGGCTGAGGGTCTATGGTTACTGCGCAGTAATGTGTATTAATCATGGTCGAGAGGGTTCGATTCCCACCTCGGATATGTTTTTCTATTTTCGTTTTCTTCCTTCCTGGTCGCCTCCGTAGCGTAGCGGTCAGCATGGTTAGCTGCCGCCCCGGAGGTCCTGGGTTCGATTCCCGGCTCTGCCACGAATTGAAAGTGGTATGAGGACTGGAACGGGGTCTACTCAGCCTCGGGTGGTCCAAATGAGTAGAGGGGGTTCGATTCCCACCTCAGCCATCCTCGAAGTGGTTTTCCGTGGTTTCCCACTTCGTCTTCGGGCAAATGCCGGGATGGTACCTACTGTAAGGCCACGGCCGCCTCCTTCCCTCTTCCTAGCCTATCCATCCTAATCTTCCACCCCTTCCCATCCCACATGAGGCCCCTGTTCGTGGCCTTACAGTAGGTACTGCCCCCGTAATAGAATTATATAGAGACCACGGTGGCTATTTTGGAAATTATAGCGAAAGTTATGGCTGTCATAGTTATGACGTGGGTAGTCATGACGTAAGCACGGATGACGCAGACGTTATGCCAGCAGGCTACTTGAGCTGAGATTCTCAGTGACGTCAGCATTTATTCGAGAAGGATCCGAGATGTACGACGCAGTCGCAGGAAACGTGGAATTCTGCTGAGGAAGAAATTATGCTATTGGAGGAGAGACTCAAACCAATGAACGATAGTCCAAAGGAAGACGGAGATTGCTGAAACTATGGTATTTTTATTACTTTTTGGAATGCAGAATTGTGGAAATCCATTTGCAGTAGAGGCATTGTTCTGGAATTTTGGTGAAATTTATTTTCAGTTTTTGAATTATGAAAATCCGTCATGTATTGACGAAGTTGGAACTTCTAGCGATGACGCAGTAACACGCGATGGAAGGGATAGATACGCCCCTCATGAAGTTCATAAAAGGCCTTGCGCAGAAGAGAGGAGCCTCATTCCTCATTCTCAGATTATAAATCGTCTGATATTCAATCGTCAGATTTCAAATAGTCATTTCAGTGAAACGTCGAGTGAGTTTAGTAGTGAAAAAGTCGTCTTTATAACGCGTGGTGAAGCCACTGCATTAAACGAGAGTCGAACATACAAGCAGTGCAGGTTTACTGTGAAGTAAATCTAGGTGAAGTTGAAACGACCCTTAAAACGCTTCTACAAGATTAGCTGTGAACAGTTAGCGGTCGCCTATAAGCTAATTCTCTTGTGCATTACTACAGTAAGGACTGTAGAAAAGCTGAACAATTTCGAGGAAGTATTTTGGAAGTTATTGACAATATTAGACGACTGACAAAAGTGATTTTCTCGCCACAGGAGAAACACTTTGTATAGCCAGACTCTACGCTACGGCTGACAGGGCTAGTGAAATAGGGAGACTTCAGATTGCTTTTGTGACACAACGCTACAGTATTATGGAGCAGTCGAATATGGCAGTGTGTTCTTCTAATACTATTACCGAAGAGAAGATGGAAGGCTAAAGGACTTAATGCAATTGGGACATATTTCAACGGAGTAAGATAGCAGCATGGAACTTCGCTAATTGCTATTCCATACAAGCGAACATGTGGTAAATAACCATCTACACCCATGTTTCGTGATTAAAGGCTGAATACTATCAAACAGCAATAGAAATGATTTCATACTTTCTGAATATGAGTATTTCTTCGGAATTTATACAAAAACTTCATGGCGATTTTCAACTGGAACTTCAGGGATTTTTCAAGAGAGGTCAGGGTTGTCCCGACTCACAAAGAAGATTATTGCCGGAAGGATGTCGTTCGTCTTCGTGAAGCAGTTCGATTCTACGATGGTGCTGTTTCTGGTTTCAAGGATGGAGCTCAGCTTTAACTTGGTGAAATGGATCCATCAACAGTCTTCTTTGGGGAATTTTCCTCTGGAACGTCAATCGGCAGATAAGGTAGTCGTGAACGTTTATTGTATTTGAGTTTCTTAGCAATATTTGAGCAACCATTTTTCCCATATTTTTGTCCTCATGTATTTTGCCGATATTCTTGTTTGAGATTCCTATTCTCAGTACACCTTGATGAGTTATACCTTTTTCGACTTTTTATTAAGACATTGTTATGTCATGGGCATAGTTAAATGATTTTGAATCAGTTGAGACTGATATTTAGATTTTTCAGTAATTTGCTTATTTTTGTAGTCTCGATTTGACTGTAAGTTAATGATTTTTATGGCAGATTTAAATTCAGACAGCGTGTCACTTGATTAAAGTAATTCTACCCCAGTTTAATTACTTTGACCAATTTTCTGTCATCATCAAGAAGGAAGAACATTTAAATGATTTTAGAGCGTTAAAATCCAGTACGTTGTCGACGATCTTGGAAATACTAGTCGTTATTTGAATTGATTGCAACACAGACATTTATCGTCAGTCATGAACGACCATTGCATCTTAGGCAATTTTGTGAAAGATGAACATTAATTATGAATTATTGAATGCATTAAATTCGTGAAACTTGTGTTAAGTTTTTTTTCTCATATAGAGATTTATATAATGATGTTTGCATTCCCCAGTCTAATTGGATTCTATTCGACTATTTTGCAGTTAGTCGCACTTTGTTTGATGATAGTATTTTTATACTACAATTCTTTGAAGATGTTAATCTTAAATTTTGATAGACCAGACAGGCGTATATAAGCGTATTCACTATTAAATTTGTTTGTGATTGGCAAATTTTTATTTCATTTCGATTCATGAATGAAATCCACGAAGTTTAAATGACAACAGTTTTGAAACAATTATTGATATAAGAATTTTTAAGTGGAACTATGAATGTATAATCGATAGTGCAGCGGACATGTTGAAAGTCGCTGATGTATAATGCCCTTAAATAAATGAAGGAGATTCCCACAGTAATAAATAATGATAAAGATTGTGTTAGGGGAGGTTTTTGTAAATGCTGTGGAAGATTTTGATGCCGTATATTTTAATATATGATGAATTTTGGGCTATTTTGAATGCAGTTTGTGCATTATTTTGTAAGCGAAGTATTTTCCGCTAGAGTGTATTGTCATAGTTCGTTGAAAATTAATCAAGTGAATTTACTGTTATAATTAACAAGAGTTTTGAAAGAATTTGAGATAAGATTTTGAATGAAGATTACCGTCACAAATAATTAAAATTATTACAACCTTTATTAAACCAGATTGTGACATTTACATGTATAACTAACCTTCATTGGTCGATTATATTAAACACGATTATGAATTTACCAACCGGATAAAACATGTGGTTCAATGTATTTCTTAAATTAATAATTTAAATAATTTAAATGTTGATATTGTAAATAATAAATGTAAATATCTTTGACAATAATGTGGAACGAAAGTAATGTTGAAGGCGTGTTTAAAAATTTTGTAATTATCTTCGACAATATTATAAACAATTTCTAATTGTTATAAATAATTTATGTGATTTTGTTATAAACATTTAAGAGTGTGTTTTATACTCTAAACTAGGCTGATTAAACATTTGGATGATAACTTAACAAGTTTAAGTAATGTTAAAATAATCCAGTGGGATGTGAGTTAAGCATTTGAAAGATTTGCGTCAATATGTATGAGATGTCTTGTAGACATTTAAAGCTTTAAAAGGAGCTGAATTCTTACGCAAGTGTGGTGTGAGTAGGGAGCCCCATTTGACAGGTGTGAGCCAGGTTAAAGAGTAGACCAGCGGGCCAGACATCTGGTTACAAGCGGGTGAGGTCGATACTCCAGCCTTGTGCCTATTAATACAAGTGCAATGTTTATTAAAAGAAACCAAATGCTCTATATATGTCGTACCCTGACTTCCTCATCCAATCCAAATGTATTTTAAAATATTACGTTATTTTGAGCTCATGGGAGCTAACATATTGTTTGATAACTTTGCAAGTCCTTTAGGAGGACGTAGTCAGATTGACATAGGCTATTGATAGCCACGTTTATTTTGTTGAGTTGTGAAAATCCTACTCTTTATTTGAAAATAAAGCTCTTGTACAGTTCAAATATTCTCGTCTTCGGTCTGGTTCATTTTTAAATGTCATGGTGAAGGTTATTGTGAGAGCATACTTTAAGGATCCTGTTGTCAACCCAATCCCCGAGATATTTATAAGAGGTAAGTAAAAGTAAGTATGAAACCCCGTCTATTTTGGTGTGTTCCACAATAATTTTTCTTGGTAACTTCTGTGTTCAAACCTCGGTAGTATCTGTCAGTGCCATTTTCATTGATGTAGCTGAGCTGGTGCGATTGATTGTTGGCAATCCGATTGAGGGGGCGGATATCTGACAGCCTACTATCCGGGTAAACGGGGACAGTACCATCCCGGCATTTGCCCGAAGACGAAGTGGGAAACCACGGAAAAACACTTCGAGGATGGCTGAGGTGGGAATCGAACTCCCTCTACTCATTTGGGCCACCCGAGGCTGAGTAGACCCCGTACCAGTCCTCATGCCACTTTTCAAATTTCGTGGCAGAGCCGGGAATCGGCAGCTAACCATGCTGACCGCTACGCTACGGAGGCGACAAAATATATGTTACGGTATATTTTTAAATGTAAAAAAAAGTAATATATCTGGTAATTGCGCATGCGCACAATGGCGTTCCTTCATGAGAGAAATGGCGGATAAAAGATGTACCGTATCGTAGTGTGATCTTTGTTTATGAGAATTGAAAAGGGAAATATCGCTCATGTTGTCTCCCGATATATACTGGAATAGAATCATGAAATAAGGGAAATATTGAAGAACTGTAACTGGCAGTTGAGTGCGTTTGTTGTTTACGTCACTTAATATTGCACTCTAAATTCGTTGTCTGGGTGGCTCAGCGGCTAACATTGTGGACAACGAAATTGATTATGCATCGTCGAAGGAGTTTAATTCCCGCCTCACACATGTAATATTATTTCCCAATTATTCTATCTTGCAATTGGTATTACATTGTCTAAACTTATGTTACGTTTATTATTCCCGTAAGGTAAGGCATTCTCCATGATTTACGTTGCCAGATACTTTTAAATTATTAGATAAAAATGGCCACAATCGCTTTCGCCATGAGAGACAATTGGCGAACATAATCCATTTTATGGACTCAGACATCGTGGTCACTCAGCCCCGTCTACTTTGGTGTGTGAGTGTAAACCTATCTCTGATAACCTTTGTTAATGTGATGGCTGTGTTGATGTGTAGATTTGTAATTAATATGGGGAATGGGGAGTTGACGACCGAGGCTTTAAGTTAGGAAATATCCCGGTATTTGCCTGGAGTGGAAGTGGGAAACAACGGAAAACCACATCCAAGATTGTTGAGATGGGAATCAAACTTTGCTCTTCTTAGGTTTGCCTCAAGAGTGCGCCCCGTTCCAGCCCTCAGACCAGAATTACATTTCTTGGCTGAGCAGGGATCGAACCTGGAATCCGGGACGATAGCTCAGAATGTAGCCTTAAGAGTGAGCTTCCCTGTGTTAATACGATCTTTGACAAGCACTGAACATATAATTCTAAAACTCCCTCCATTAGGGTGGCTGGCGAAGTGATATATACTCATTCCAGTAGTGGCGAAGTGATTCTATGCTCCCTTGCATAATTTACTGTCATGGAAATGCAAAGTATTGTACCTTCAACAGGTGATGGAAATTGGTTATTTAGAGCAGTTTCATTCTGTTTATTTCAAAATGAAGATCGTCATCCTGAGTTGCGTTTGCAAGCCAATTGCAAAAATTGCAAGGATTTTATTATGGCGATCAGTCTCATCGCATTCTCATCAGCAACCAACTTGAGAATGGAAGTCTCTGAACTTCATTGTGTAAGTGAATATTATTGTTTATTGATTATTTGTTTAGAGTACATAAAAATGAGTCTAACCACGTAGTTGATTTTGGCAATGGAAGTAAGTTATTATTTGCTATTTAATATTTGGCGGCTGCGTTGATGCAGGCCACTATAGTGTTATTTAATATGACGTTAATTTGGGGAGAAATGCTGCAATAATAAACCCATTTTAAGAAATAGAATATTAGCCGCAAAAAAGTGGGAAATCGGAGAAAAATACGAAGCCACTTTTAAAATCCAATATAAATACGGCATTTCAGAAACAATTCCAGATACTATGCCGTTACAGTGTAGGGTCCTTGACGAACAAATGTAAACATTGTTATGCACTGTATATCTCTTGAGAGAAATCTACACTTGGTTACTTTTACCTTTGCAGTTGTAATGGTAAAATTAATCTGACTAAATATAAAATATTTGACAGGCTGCAACAATTATTTTTCACTGGAGATGATATCTCAAGGAATTTCAGCAAGACTAATCGGCAGTATAATGCTATGTCCTTCGTTTCATTTGGTGCCAATGTTACTGTGCCACACGCATACGGTCCACATTGTTTTAAAATGTACGGAGGTGCACATCATCGCATTTCTTCGTCATATTCCAAAATTATATGCGATGGTTTGCGGCCAGTTGTATTAGACTCCTCAGAGTTCTTGAATTCCTTGGAACTAGATGACTTGCCTCCACATATTCCAAACGCTTGATCCGTTATGCTGCTTAGAAATCTGAACGTTTCCCAAGGGCTCCTAAATGCAACCATATTGCTTGGATTTGGAAATAATAAGTGCAGTTAAAATTAGGCAGAGAGGTCTAATCCTTCGACTTGATTTAACACCATCCGATAAAACACTATCATTTTCTTTTAAGAGGCAATATTTTCCAATTTATTTGGCATACTCTATCACGATCAATAAAGCTCAAGGGGAAACGCTGGAACGTATAGGTCTCAATTTGCCTCATCAACTTTTCAGTCATGGCCAGCAGTATTTTGCAATGTTGAGAGTGCAATCTTTTGACGCCCTTATAGTTTCAATAGAGCCAAAAAAAAATCGTACAAAGAATACACAGTAGGCCTATATAAGAAAATTCTTCAGTAAATATATTTCTATTGACCGTCATTTTTGACGGGTTTCAACTAGTTATCATTTATTTCTATTGTCTAATAGACGGTTAACATATTGATAATATAAGCCAAATAATGCCTACACGGAGTTCTGCTGCACGGCTGAAAGCAACGGGAAACTACAGCCGAAATGATCTTCCCGAGGATATGCACCTCTCTATGCATAATTACATGTGATGATGGCCTCCTCCCTTGTACAATTTCAATCCGGAGGAAAACTAGTCCCCCGTTCGGATCTCCGGGTGGGGACTACTCGAGAGGGGGTTAACATCACAGAAGTGACAAAGAGGAAATCTGACATTCTACGGATCGGAGCGTGGAATGTTAGAAGTCTGCTAGGAAGTGAAAGGTTAGAAAACTTACAAAGGGAAATGGATAGGTTGAGGTTGGATTCGGTTTGGATTAGTGAAATGCGCTGGCAGGAAGAACAGGACTTTTGGTCAGGAGACTGTAAGGCCATTAGCACTAAATCAAACAATGGCCAAGCAGGGATTGGTCTCATATTGAGTGCGAAACTTGGACAGCGGGTGGAATATTATGAGCAATATAGAGAACGGATTATTGTAGCAAAAATCAATACTAAACCTACGTGCACCACAGTGTTACAAGTCTATATGCCTACCAGTCAAGCTGATGATGAGGATGTTGAAAAGGTCTACGAAGAAATAGATGACATTCTGAGGTACCGTATATCAAAGGTGATGAAAATGTTATAGTAATGGGAGATTGGAATACTGTGGTAGGAAAAGGGAGAGAAGGGAAGATAGTAGGAGATTTCGGATTAGGTGAAAGGAATGATCGAGGAAGCAGGCTGATGGAATTCTGAGTTGGTCATAGCTAACACCTTATTCAATAACCACAATAGAGGAATATACACATGGATGAGACCAGGAGATACAGGGCGTTACCAAATCGACTTCATTATGGTCAAGCAGAGGTTTCGAAACCAGATTTTGGATTGTAAAACATATCCTGGTGCTGACATAAACTCTGACCACAATCTGGTTGTAATGAAATGCAGATTAAAGTTGAAGAAACTGAAGAAAAGTCAAAAGCCAAAATGGTGGGCAATAGACAGACTGAAAGTAAATGATGTAAATGAAAGATTCAAGAAGAGTATAAAGGAAGGACTAATGAAAACCCCTAAACAAACTTCAATTGCAGACGAATGGGCACTTGTGAAGAATGAAATAACAAAGTCCGCGGAAGAAAACATTGGTAGGAAAGAGAGAATAGGTAGAAAACCGTGGATCACTCAGGACATACTAGAATTGATGGATGAAAGACGGAAATACAAGAATGTAGGAGGTGAAAAGGGGAAAGCAGGATACAGACGTCTGAGAAATGAGGTTAACAAGAAGTGCAAGGACGCGAAAGAAGAATGGTTGAAAGAGAAATGTGCAGGTATAGAAAATTGTCTGAAATTAGGAAAAGTGGACACAGCTTATCGAAGGATTAAGAATACTTTTGGGGAAAAGAAGACTAAGTGCTGTAATATTAAGGACCCAAATGGAAAGCCTCTAACAGATAGGGAAGAAAAGGTTGAGAGATGGAAAGCTTACATAGAATGCTTGTATAAGGGAAAGGAGATTGAGAATCGTTTAATGGAAAGGGTGGAGGAAAATGATGAGGATGCAAAATGAGATTTAATATTGAGATCAGAATTTGACAGAGCATTATAGGACTTACGCAGGAACAAATCACCAGACATAGATGATATACCGATTGAGTTGCTACGCTGCATAGGAGATGAAGTTCTGATCAGGTTATTTCACTTGGTGTGTAGGATTTATGAGACAGGTGAGGTACCCCGTGATTTCAAGAAGAATGTAATCATCACTATACCAAAGAAAGTGGGAGCTGACAGATGTGAAGAATACCGTACAATCAGCTTGATTACTCATGCTTCAAAGATCCTGTCTAGAACAATTTACAAGAGGATTGAAAGCCTGATAGAAACGGAGTTGGGTGAAGACCAATTTGGTTTCAGGAGAAATGTAGGAACAAGGGAAGCTGCACTAAGTCTTAGGCCGATTTTGGAAGGTAGAATAAGGAAAGGTAAGAGAACGTTCATGGCATTTGTAGACTTAGAAAAGGCTTTTGATAACGTTGATTGGAATAAATTGTTTGACATTTTGAAATCTATTGGAATAAAGTACAGGGATAGGAGGGTGATATACAAATTATACCGAAACCAGACAGCAGTCATTCGAGCTGAAAGACATGAGAGAGATGCTGGTATTCAGAAAGGTGTAAGGCAAGGCTGCAACTTATCACCCATACTTTTCAATCTTTACATTGAACAAGCAATGAAGGAAATTGGAGAAAAATTTGAAGTGGGAGTGATGATTCAAGGAGAAATAATTTCAACTCTGAGATTTTATGATGACATCGTCATCTTGGCCGACAAGCCTGAGGATTTGAATGAGTTTTTGAATGGTATGGACTCCATCTTACGGAAAGAATACATGATGAAAATTAATAAATGTAAAAAAAAATACTGGAATGCAGCCGAAATAAATCAGAAACCTCTATGGAGATCAAATTGGCAGGTGAAAAGCTGAAGGAAGTAGGAAACTTCTGTTACTTAGGAAGCAGAATAACCAGTGATGGACGAAGCAAAGAGGATATAAAAAGTAGGTTGGCTCAGGCAAGGAAAGCATTTCTACAAAAAAGGAATCTGTTGACATCGAATATAGATTTAGGTATTAGGAAGTCATTTTTGAAAGCCTTTGTCTGGAGCGTGGCGCTCTATGGAAGTGAAACTTGGACTATTGGTGCAGCAGAAAAGAGGAGAATTGAAGCATTTGAAATGTGCTGTTACAGGAGAATGATGAAGATCTGATGGGTAGATAGGGTTACAAACGAAGAGGTATTAATACGAGTGGGAGAGGAGAGATGTTTCTGGCGACTGCTAATGAAGAGAAGAGATAGGTTAGTAGGACACATACTAAGGCACCCAGGAATAGCAAGCTTAGTTATGGAAGGAAGGGTCGAGGACAAGAACTGTAGGGGTAGACCAAGGTTAGAATATGTTAAACAGATTGCCTCGGATGTAGGGTGTGGTAGCTATGTAGAGATGAAACGATTAGCTCAGGACAGGGAGGCATGGAGAGATATATCAGACCAGTCAAAAGACTGAAGACTCAAACAACAAAATTTCTATTGTCTCCCACAAATCCAACCCCTCGTTCTCGTCGTGGGAGATGGGCAACGTAATTAAGTAGGGGATTGCCTGTAGGGGTGAAGTACAGTGGGGACTTTGTGTGCCTCAAGACCGCTACGGTAGCTGTGAAGGCCCTACAGGAACCCTGAAGAAATTACGGCTAACGGGGCTCTGGTGAAACAACTGCTGCCTTGTAGTTTGGAGTTGGTTCTTCAAAGGCTAAGGGACGAAACCCTGACAGAAAATCAGCCTGGTGCCTCAGGCTTAAGGTGGCAGCCCCTCCAAGGCACTCGGAGGCAGTGGGTTAATCACTCGCTCCTCTTAAATAAACTGATTACGGAAACTGAAGCGAAATTACAAAACCGGACGGATAACCTGATGACGACTTTTGGCATGAAGAGGACTACGAAAATCGGTTTCTGGAATGTGAGGACCTTGATGGAGAAAACCAGACTGAAACAAGTGACACGGGAGATGAAGAACTATGGGCTGGATATCCTAGGATTGAGTGAAGTGAGGTGGCCAGGATTTGGTGAAATACAGACAACAGATGGAATTACATTTCTCTATTCTGGGGGCGATGATGAAGAACACAGGGATGGAGTGGGGTTGCTGCTCAACAGAAATGCAAAGAGAAGCCTTATGGAGTGGAAGCCAATTTCTAGTAGGCTCATGTTTGCTAGGTTCAAGACAAAGATCAGGAATGTGATCATCATCCAATGGTATGCGCCTACAGAACAGTCGGAGCCAGAGAAGAAGGAAGAATTCTACCAAATGCTGCGAGATGTCACAAGACAAACAAGTAAGAAGGACATTCTCATTGTTATGGGAGACTTCAACGCGAAGGTGGGCTCAAACCATGAGGGGTTGGAGCAGATCATGGGTAAACATGGCCTTGGTAGATGCATGACAATGGGGAGAAATTTACGGAATATTGCGCCAGTCAGGATTTGGTGATGGGTGGCACGGTATTTCCTCATAGGCGGTGCCACAAGGTCACTGGGTGTCTCCTGATCAAGTCACAGAAAATCAAATTGATCACATCGCGGTGAGCAGGAGGTTCAGAAGAAGCTTGGAAGATGTTAGGAACAAGAGAGTAGCGGACGTTGGTAGTGACCATCACCTTGTGGTTGTCAACTTCCGCATGAAGATCGTCGCAGTCCGCCGAAAGTTTAACAATCGGCACAACAAGTTTGATGGGGGGCAAGCTTAAGAACCAGCAGAGATTGGACCAATTTAAACTGGAGCTCAGAAATAAATTCCAGGTGTTGGACTCCGAGACAGAGAAGGACGTGGAGACTGTGTAGAGCGAGGTAAAGAATATCTTCTTGGAAACCAGTGAGATGCAGCTCGGGTACAAGAACTACCTGCGGAAAGAATGGATATCCGATCAGACCTGGGACAAGATAAATTATAGGAAGGAGATTAAGGCCAAGCTCAACACCTGCAAGACTAGGCAGCAGAAGGCTCTCACACAAGCAAAGTATTCAACAGCAAACCGGGAGGTAAAGAGGAGTGTACGGAAGGATCATAGGAGGTGGATTGATGAGCAGGCGGAGAAAGCAGAAGAAGCGGCAAAAAGGGGGGACGTTAAGGAGCTCTATGGCATCACAAAGATGCTTTCGAAGGAAGGTTTTAATAAAACTAGGCCTGTGAAGAGCAAAACGGGCGAGATCCTCACGACGTGTGAACAGCAGCTGACAAGATGGAGAGAACACTTTGCGGAGGTTCTTAATAGAGATAGAGGACCAGAAAGTAAGCAGCGAGGAGAAAATGGAGAGGAAGCAGAAAGTGACCCAAGCATCAGCCTAGACTCCCCAACTCGGGGCGAAATACGGACAGCGTTGAAGCAGATGAAATGCGGGAAGGCACCAGGTCTGGATAATATCCCAGCGGAAGTACTGAAAGCAGACCTGGATATTACGATCGATCTGCTGCACCCGCTGTTGGAGAAGATCTGGAAGGAGGAGAAAATACCAACCGACTGGAAGAAGGGGTTGATAGTCAAGTTGCCGAAGAAAGGGGACATCACAAACTGTAACAACTGGAGGGGTATCACCTTGCTGTCCATTCCAAGCAAAGTGCTGGCGAGAGTCATCCTGAATCGTATAAAAGACTGCGTAGAAAAAAGGCTTCGTAAGGAACAGGCTGGATTTCGACAACATCGCAGCTGTGTGGATCTCATCAACACCCTCCGAATCATCCTGGAGCAGAGTGTGGAGTGGCGGAATACCCTTTACCTCACATTTGTTGACTTCGAGAAAGCCTTCGACTCCGTAAATCAAAGAATCATGTGGAAGACCCTCGAGGAATATAAAATTCCAACAAAGATCATCAGAATCATGGATGAGATGTACGAAGGGTATGCGTGCCAGGTTCTGCACGAAGGCAAATTAACAGTAAAGATAAAGGTCAGTTCCGGAGTGAGACAGGGGTGTGTCCTTTTCCCCACACTGTTCCTGTTGGTCCTGGATAGTGTGATGAAGAAGGTAATGGGAGGACGGAAGAGGGGTATTCAATGGGGTATAAATGACAGGCTTGAAGATCTGGATTTCGCAGACGACATATGTCTTATGGCACAACGGTACCGAGACATAGAAGATAAGCTGGGGAGGTTGCAGAGAGAAGCAGAACGTGCAGGACTGATGATCAACACCAACAAGACCAAAGAGATGAGGATAAATTCTGACATCACGACTAGTTTGACAGTCAACGGAAAGGACATTGAGCGAGTTGAGTCCTTCCTCTACCTTGTAAGTATAGTCACAAATGATGGGGGGAGCAGAGGAAGATGTTCGAAGCCGTATCAGGAAGGCAAATGGTGCCTTTGTCCAGCTCTACCCCATCTGGAGAAATAGAAACATTTCCAGGAAGACCAAGCTCCGCCTTTTCAATAGCAACGTAAAGTCGATTCTTCTCTACGGCTGTGAAACATGGAAAGTCACAAAACCGATCAACAACCAACTACAGGTGTTCATTAACAGATGTCTGCGTCGCATCATGAATATGAGGTGGCCGGACATAATCTCAAATGAAGATCTTTGGACCATCAGCAATCAACAACCGATTAGCATCCAGATCAAGGAGAGGAAATGGCGCTGGATTGGTCACACACTAAGGAATCCGGACGGAGTTATTGAGAGGGCGGCACTAGACTGGAATCCTCAAGGCGCCAGGAAGCGAGGTCGACCTAAGAAGACCTGGAAGAGGACGATTGAAAATGAAATTGCAGAGGTGGACAAGAACTGGAAACAAGTGAAGAGAATGGCCAGGAACCGTACTGCGTGGAGAAATTTCGCCAAGGCCCTATGCTCTGGAAGGAGCGGCAGGAATTAAGTAAGTAAGTAAGTAAGTAAGTACATAGCCTATATATTTGTACTTACATCTTAGGAATCTAAAACAACCGAATTATGTCCCTCCCTGGTCTCTGCACAGGTGAATACGCCGCCTTGTGCTGATGCTTATATTATGCAACACCCTTCGGGTTACCGTCTGGAAAGCTTCATGCTATGTATTTATAATCTATTTTCATTTATGAAAAATTGGCTTATGAGATCACCTTTTGTCCGTGTGTCTGTCTGCGTGTGCGTGATTGATTCGCCTGTGTGTGAGTGTGTCCCCCTAATGACCTCTAAACGGATGGAGCGATTTCAATGAAACTCGGTAAGTTCATAGCAGTATTCAGGACGACCCCAACCGTGCCCTTCAAATATAGTTACGTCTCACCAATCCAACATGGCAGCCGTGCGAATAATTTCACCTGCATTCAATATCTCCAAAACTATTGCCGATATCACCCTGGAATTTTGACGGTGATAAAGGAAACTACCAGAAGTTCACCTATGTGACTTTTGAATAACTGGTAACTACAAAACCGACATGGTGGCCAAGCGAAGTTGCGACTTTTAAATGGACGTTTCTCGCGATTTAAACAACCAAACGCAATTAATCTTGGTACAGTATATGTTTATACACATTGTAATGCACCGACATCTAAATTCGTTCAATTGTTTACATAACCTCAAGATGGCAGCTGTGCGAAATATTTCACCGCCATTCTATTTCTCTGAAACTATTACCGGAATCACCCCGAAATATTGTACGGAGATAAAGGGTACTTCTGGAAGTTCATCTATGAGACCTTCAAAAGCTGCTTAACTACAAAACGAACATGGCGGCCAAGCGAAGTTGAAAGTTTTAAATAGACTTTTCTCGTGATTTAATGATCCAAACGCAATGAAACTTGGTACAGGAAATGTTTATACACATTGTAATGCACTGGTATTTAATTTAGTTCAATTGTTTACATAACCTCAAGATGGCGGCTGTGCGAATGTTAAAAATAAGTTTTTATTCCTTGTGTCGTAATTATGTGTGCCCATTTCAACAATGAAATATGCAAATCACAGTTAGCCAGCAATGCTCAATCGGGAGTATCGGGGTTCATGGTATGTTCTCCCACTCTGTGACTTACACACTCTGGATTAAGCATAGGATACACTTCCAAAAATAAACAAAATCAAAATCCTACTATCAAAGCATTCAATTATTCAAAAAACTTGGCGCTACAAAAATAAACATAAAACACTGAAATTACACTTCACACTTGTTCCAAAGACGAACAAGGAATTCAAAATTATGATTCACAAATAATAAATAATAGTTATCCAAAAACCAAACAAAAACTTCATCTGAGTTTCACTCCCATGTAGCACAAATCCTAACTTCTTAAAAACAAGCTCCAAATGGCTCGGTGAATCTTACAAGCATCATGTTAACAAATAAACACACATCATTTAGTCTTAAAATGAGTCTATCTAGATTTGGTTACATTATTATAGTATGGCTACTTATTATTTATATTTGGGCTTCCACAATGCTCAGTTTGTTACCATCTCTCTTCTCAAGCTACCAACTCACTACCGTGCTTGGAAAAATCTGCGTATCCCCGAGTTATAGAAAACTACTGACAAAGTCAACTTAAGATAACTCCCAAATATCTCAAAATTCTCATCATAACTCGTGAACAAATTAAATCATTTAATAATAAAGTTAGGGATTTTATTATATTGTCTTCAAAGACAATTATATCTTAAGGAAGCAACGATCTGAACTCTGCAAGCGATAATAATGAACGTAAAAGGACCTCAGTTCAAATACTGGGTCGTTAAAACAATCTTAAACACATCCGTGTAATACGAACCAGACAGCTCGTACCTGACCTTCCTCTACAAGAGTTTCTCTAATTTATGGCTTTGAATGGAGGGGAACACAATCTCACCCTCTCAAGACGGACTACAAAGCTCTTGCTACCGGCCGCTCCAATACGTTTCTTTTGAAAAACAAGGCATGTTAATACAAATCAACAACAATACATTATTAGGTTCTACAGACCTATTCTCCAAGCTTCGGTAAAGTATGAAGTGTCATCATTAGTGGGTAAGAGGATCAATGAAACAACAAATATATAAGGGGCTTCGACGTAAAAGAACCTGAGTTCGTCCTTTTAAAATGCCTCGAGAACCACACCCCACTTTTGAGGACTTACACAACACCAGTGGTATCAAACCAACTGTCCATCATATTAGCGACTTAGGAAGGCATTTACACTCAACCAGCGCTCACAATTCAACATAATTTGCACCCTTTTCCTGCATTGCATTCAACCACATCATATTAGCGACTTAGGGAAGGTATTGGCACTCAACCAGCGCTCACAACTCCACATAACTCATTACCGCGATTAATTGTCTCGCACAATTATCTTACCGAGCATTTCAACGCTTTCCTAGCGTGACAAATTACTGCAAATGCGCGACATGGCGCTCATTACATCAAATAGCCAAGTTGCCTTTCAAAACAAAGAAATAATAAAATTCAAATCAAAATTTGATCCTCGTCTCAAAAAGAATATAACCAGCATTAGCCTCCATCAACAATAATTAGATTTAACCTTAAGAAAATTACTGGTTCCTCAACATATCAACAATAATTATAAGGAGCTTCCGAAGATACAACCTTTCCCAATATAAAATTCTTCACACAATTAATTTCTTTAATTATTATTATTATTATTATTATTATTATTATTATCGTGCTTGCGTTACAATAAATTATATTATTTCCCATTAAACTAATATTCCACTGAATAATTTCCACAAGGGATTAATTAATACTTCAAATTACTTATATTTCAATCAAATTAATCTTTCAGATCGCCCAACTTATATTTTCACATGTTTTCAAACATCCCTATTTCAACTTCTGAGGATTTTACGCAAATCTTCCCAAAACACATAATACTGAAATTAGTACTCACATGATTCTTCCAGTCAGAGACCGGGTTTTCCAACGATGAAACATTTCACCCACTCACTGATTCTTAAGCCATATTTATGATCATAATTACACTTGGTAACACTTCTTTAAAATCTCATAAAACATATACACTGATCATATTTAATCTAGAGAATACCCTTCTGGGATTCATTTTCACTTAAAAACACAAATTCACTAAAAAGATATATATTACACTCAAAAATTTCACTAAAATCGAATTACATAAAAATTTATCACTTCTGGCATTTGTTACATTTGCCTTAACACACGTGATTATCTTCTCCTTTCCCGTCTCCAAGGGTTGCACTTTATTTACGTCGGCTTCCTAGTCCTATTGGGATGATTGAAAGTCTCGATCGAGCTACCCTCACTGGAACGGTTACTCCTCCTATTCCGTTGGTTTCGTCTATCGGCTTACTAAACGTAATGCACGATATCGTATCTTGCTTGTTGCTAAATTGTTCGTTTAACATAAGTCTGTCACTGACGTTTTACTTCTAGGATCGCTCGAACTATTATAACGGCGACCTAGTGATTTATTTCTCTGGTAATCCACACGTGGATTTTACTTTCTGATGCTGCGGTTCTTTAACTATTGGAATAATTCCAATGTCTTACTGTTCGTTTGTCTAAACATAGACAATGCCTGGAATCTCGATTCCTAAATTCTATCGCACCCCGCTCTAGTCTCCTCAGTTCAGGAACACTAGGCGTTACTATCACGTTTTGCCCTGATCTGGTTATTTAACGTAGAGATAGAATTTTATAGTTCACTGTTCTCGGGTACTTCGAAATCCTATGATGCTGACACTTGAGCTTAAACTAGTTAGGTTCGAGTACCTATCGCCGGTAATTGCTTAAGTCCACAGTCTAAACTTTGACTGTACTTGTAAAATTTATAAAGTCCGAAGCTTGATAATACGTTTCCTATAACAAGGATTCTGATGCTTCTTCTCACGGCGATACTGTTGATGATACTTAGACGGCGACTCCCATAAGGGGTGCTCGTCTGCGACACAGAGTAACACGACCTCTCCCGGTCTCATGAATACTGCATACACTTCCTGGCGCGTCCAGGGTTTATATTCAAATCTGCCACAAAAAGATCAGAATCGTTTCTTCTCTACCCCTAACTTCTAAAATAATCGTCGTATACTTTTGAAAAATATGTCTACAAAAACTCTCATTCTAAATGTAAAAAGGGTTCCTTTAATTACGAAAATCGATCATACAATCACGTGATATTAAATCAATGAGCTCCCAAGATGCGTGGGTAGTGGATTTTTGTTTTACCTCTCTGCCAGCTTCGGGATCGGGGAATAACTATTTACGTAATGCTGCATGGGCACTTCTTTCCTGTGCAATTATTATGAACTTTTTCCACACACAAAAATCTCTTTCTCAGGATTATCAACAGTGACGGAGTCATTTCTTTAGTTAAATGCTTGCAAATGGCTTAATTTTAATTATTTCTCTTCTTGCGCCATAGGGACGTTGTCAATTTACTGTTGAGTAAGGGCTTTATCCGAAACTTCTTCTCTGTCTTTCAGGACGGAAAAGTACCAGCTCTATTTATAATCATGCGCCGGCCTCTTACTGCAGCGTCAGTGGTGATATCATGCTCCGGTGACTCGCGGTATCTCACTCTTGGGTCACCTTACAAAAGTCCAACTTCTTATTAACCCTTCAAACCCTTTAGAAATCCATTCTAAAGTCTGCATTATTTCTCCTTTTTCTTGCCTACAAGGATATGGATTCGATACTTGAACCAGTCCACATGGGTTCACTTGCGATCGAAGTGAAAGTTTGAATATAGAATCTACGCAGTAATTTTCCTTTAATGGTACATGACTCTATGGCCTATACATATACAATCCAACTTGGCGACCATCCGAAATATTTAGACAGATCTCAATATCTTCGAATCTATTACTGCAATCAAACTGAATTCTCTTATGTTCATTGGGGCTATGAACAAAAGTTCACCTATAGGACTTTCAATAATCTGGTGATCACAAATCCAACATGGCGGTGATGCGAAGTATAAATATTCACATGGACATTTCTCGCAATTTAACCATCCGAGTGCAGTGACACTTGGTACAGTAAATACTTATACAAATGTTAATCCACTTGCATCTATTTTTTTCAATAGTTTTCTCAACCACAAGATGGCAGCTGTGCGAAATTTTAAAATCTCGCTTTTACTTCTTGTATCCAAATCATGCGATTTACGTTTGAATACTACACGTACACAATAATCTTCATGTGACAGTACACAACTCTAAGACCTACATAATTATATAAAAATCCAACATGGTGTCCATCCGCAATATTTAGTCGGTTCTCAATATCTACGAATCTATTAAAGAAATCAAACTGAAATGTTGTATGTTGATAGTGGCAATTAACATGAGTAGATTATATGAAAATAGGCTTTAGTTCTTTACGGAACTACTTGTTTACCCTACTTTCGATTTTTGCAATAAATTAAAGTAGAATTATGAGATCTACACAGGCCAAAAATTGTGTGTCTGTCTGTGTGTGTGAATATGTGTGTATGTCTGTCCCCATATCAATTGAAACATGACGATACCGAATTGAACTAAATTTGGTACAAAAGACACCTTAGTGTCATGTTTTATAATGCCACCATCTTTACCAAAATCTCGTTTTCATTTCTCGTGTCCTAAGTAAGACCAGTGGGATATATGAAAATAGTTATTCACGGAACTACTAGTTATTTTATTGATGTTAAACGTTTTTGATTTGAACGCTGAAGAAGATAGCATTATTCTGTGTATTGAAACATGTTCGTTTAATTAATAATGAACGACATATTTTAGTAGTGACAAAGCGGATTTTCCCTCCCTGTATTATTCTGCTAAGGTCCCATTCCAGTTTTGTACCGAAAATAAGGTCCCATTAACACCAACCTACACATATGGGGTACCTACAGGTTCAGCATAACCCAATGCGTAAGCGAAACGCACTCACTTACTCTTTGAATGCCTACAATTAAATAAATACCTTAAAACATGTATATTTACAATGAAATAATGAAAGAATGCAACACGGTAACCATGGTAACAGAATCTCACAGGTCCATCTATTTCTGTAAGGCGCAATGCAATTCCAATTATTACATTACTGTGAAAGTTTCCAGACGTTTATAAGGTTATCACTGAACGAAATTAATCTGTAAAATTCATCAATACATACGGTATAATGCGCTTAAGGGGGTCAAGGGGCACTGTATAATTTTTTCACGCAATTTTCACGTGTGAGTGTGGTACGAAAGGTCTTTTTCACCCGACTATAAAGGGTCTCCGAAAACCACATTTAAAGGCCCTTAAATTAACAGTGTCAGTGATATTCCCAGAAAACTAACTTCGCTCTGATATACCTATGAAGGAATGACAAACCCCTAACCACTGCACCAGGAGCTGAATTGATAAAGTCTGGTTATTCATACCAAGGATAAATCAGTCATAGCATTCATGATTGAGATTTTGCTAAGTGTACTCTTTACAACTAGAATATCCGCCGGCGAAGACGCGACGGGTAATGCTAGTATAACTTATATCATAACGGATTAACTTTACCAAACCAATATGGTAAACATATAGCCTACGTATTTTATGGAATTATTATGGAATTCCAGGCCTTTCTACGTGTCACTGCACTAAAATTTTACCCTTGTCATCATGTCTCCTCGAGATGTATCTGGCGGCTTCGGTGGCGTAGTTGGTAGCTTCTATGCCCAAGATCGTGGGTTCAAACCCGGCTGAAGTCGTCGGATTTTTAAGAGCGTTAAAAATCCTCCAATACGCTTGCCTTTGGAGGAGAAGTAAAGCCATCGGGCCCATGTCATAGACTTATGGCATGTAAAAGAACCTTCCCCTTACTAAATTTGTGTGAAGCAAAATTTGTAGTTTAGGTTTGATTAGTGCTCTTAAGTTCCAACGTTCGTCACCAGGCACAGGTTGCGATTTTTTTTTAGCGTATGGCTTTTAGTGCCAGGAGTGTCCGAGGACAGGTTCGGCTCGCCAGTTTTGTAGCTGCTTCGAGACGGACACCCAATGGGTGAGCTACAAGTACCGTTGGGGAGGAAAGTTGGAAGGGAAGGGCGAGGAGTTGGAAGGTAGCGTCTGTGGCCTATAGTTAGGGACCAACCCCGGCATTTGCCTGGAAGGAAGATGGGAAACCACAGAAGACCATCTTCAAGGTTGCCGGCGGGGGAATTCGAACCTCCTCGCCTCCCGGATGTGAGCGACTGCCATTAGTCATGCCGTAACGACCACGGCTAACTCACCCGGTACAGGTTGCGATGGCATCTAGTAATAGCCAAGTAATAAATAAATAATAAATAATATCGTATGGCCTCGGGTGCCGGGTGCAAGCTTTGTTATTTGACATCCAAAGGGTAGCTTGCATGTTGAGTTGCGTTGTTCCGTGAAGCACTATTATGAGAGTCAAGGAGGTTCCTTGAACACTATAGCGCTTTCTAGTAGAAAAATGAGGAACTTAGTGTTGGCGGAAACTCCAGAGATAAATTTTGCCATTATAAACACGGCCTACTGAATTCAAATGGGTTCATTGACATGCCAACATCGTATGACATGGTGTCGTAATTTTTGCCGCCTTTCATAAATCACTTACCACGGCCAGGAGCGAACCTGCAAGCTTGGGGTTAGTAGACGGACACTTTAACCACTCACCCACCGTGGCAAGCAGTAGCCAAGTTGACAGCTAGGTGTCGTGGACGGTAGCATTTGGTAGAGAAAGTAGGAACTACTTGAAACTACTTCTTCTCTTCTTCTACGTGATCAGGCGCAGTGGACCGCGCGCTGCTACAAGTTTCCTTATCCATCGTCTCCTATCCATAGCTGCCATCCGCCAACTGTCTACGCGTATCGCTGCCTGTTGCAGATCTTCATGGAGTCCATCACTCCACCGCTTCCTTGGTCTCCCTGGTGGTCTTCTTCCTGTGGGGATGAAATCCAGTAGCTTCCGTGGCCATCGGTGGTCTTCCATCCGGGCTACATGTCCAGCCCACTGCTGTCTTCTGGTTTTGATGGTTCCAGCAATGTTGGCATCATGGTACAGGTCTTCTACTCCATGATTGTGTCTAATCCTCCATTCACCCATGTGTACATCCCTCACCGGTCCGAAGATCTTCCGAAGAACTTTTCTCTCAAAAACGAGTAGTTTATGAAAGTCCTGTTTTCGGATACTCCATGTCTCACATCCATATAGTACAACGGGTTGGATCAGAGTTTTATACAGACGAATTTTGAACTGTCTGGAGAGACATCTGGACCGAAGAAGCTGTTTTAAGCTGTAGAGAGTTCGGTTTCCTGCTTGGATCCTGGCGTTGATTTCTGCCTCACATGATGAGTTCTCCGTGAAAAGCGATCCTAAGTACTTAAATTCACGGACTTGAAACTACAACACTAAGTTCCTAATTTCTCTACTAGAAAGCGCTATAGTGTTCAAGGAAACTCCTTGACTCTCATAGTGCTTCATGGAACAACGAAATTCAACATGCAGGCTACCCTTTTGGTGTCAAATAACAAAGCTTGCACCCGGCACCCGAGGCCCTACGATATTATTTATTATGTATTTATTATTTGGCTACTACTAGATGCCATCGCAACCTATGCCTGGTGACGAACGTTGGAACTTACGTCTGCAGTTCTTACTCGA
The DNA here is from genome assembly GCA_946902985.2 of Meconema thalassinum. Classification (NCBI taxonomy): domain Eukaryota; kingdom Metazoa; phylum Arthropoda; class Insecta; order Orthoptera; family Tettigoniidae; genus Meconema; species Meconema thalassinum. The sequence continues at coordinate 157,796,930 of OX336399.1, read as the reverse complement.
ATTAGAAAAATATAACACATATTACTGCAGCCATCACAGTTAACACCGGTTATCAGACAGATTCTACACACATTCAAAGTGCACGGGGCTATATGACCGCGTTGTCGCAGCCCCTAAACTGAGGAACCAACCACCAACGACATGTTTCTGAAGTATCTATGATGGGCATTATTTATTCTTTTCATGAGTCTTTCATTCACCTGCAGCGCCTTACAGACACGCCTGTTGGATCGGTGATTGACCCATACATCCATAGTTTCGTATCTCTTCTTTCCTGTTTTCCTGATGGTTATTGCTGTTGTTGTTGTTGATTCCTTAGAGACTTTGCGACATAGTAGTCATATAGCCCCGTGTACCTGGTGTGTGTAGAATTTGTGTGATAACCGCTGTCACTGTGATGGCTCTACTAATGTGTGTACTTGTAAGTAAAATATGGGAAGGAAGAGGTCGTGGTCTTAAGTTAGGTACTATCCCGGCATTTTCCTGGAGTAGAAATGGGAAACTTGAATAATAGAAAAACGAGAGTGGGAATCTCTGGAAGATAGAAGGACTAAATCCAGACTATACGCTATGTTTAACACTTACACTAATCGGCCATCATGAGGAGAACTAAGCAAACGTCTGGGAAATCCCATCTACCTGAGCAGGGCAGATCATCTACATACAGTGAAGGCCCGACCAAGCGTACAAATTATGGGAAATATTATTTCATTAATCGTGGTATTGATGATTGAAACCCATTACCTGCCTCTGTCTAAGAGCCTTTCCCCTAACATATTGATGTGTTTAAGAGAAGCCTGAAATGTTGTGTAAATACCACGATGTAATTACTAGACTATAGTTCCCAAATAGCAACTTGTGTACTTTAAGTGTGTTTGCTATTGAAAAATTGAAAATGAAAATCCACAGCCTGTTTCCAGTCCTCCGACTGGGTCAGGGAATTGAATGAATGAAGACCCCATCTAGCGGCGAGGATATGAACTGTACCGGCTGTCGAAGCCTGTCGCACTCCCCTGGGGCAATGATTCAATGAATGACAGATGAAATGAAATGATAGTGGAGAGCGTTGCTGGAACGCATTTTGTGACAGGGAAAACCGGAGTACCTGGAGAAAAACCCTGTCTGCCTCCGCATTGTCCAGCACAAATCTCACATGGAGTAACCGGGATTTGAACCACGGGCCCAGCGGTGAGAGGCCGGCGTGATACCGCCTAAGCCACGGAGGGGTTTGTTTGATATTATTGTTAGTGATTTTCTGTAATTGCACAATTTTCCACCGGGGAATTACCCCCTTTGCAAATAAAGTTCCGTAAATGAATGATTGGATGAAATATCACGTCCTGTGGTTAGGTTTTCACGTAAAACTGGAGGTCTCATGGCTCATGATCGCGAGATTAACGATCACGTAAACTACAAGGGTAGATAGTCATTTATGAAGGCCTTTGTCCGGAGCGTGGCGCTCTATGGAATTGGAACTTGGACTATTCGTGCAGCAGAAAAGAGGAGAATTGATGCGTTTGAAATGTGGTGTTACAGGAGAATGTTGAAGATCAGATGGGTAGATAGGGTTACAAACGAAGAGGTATTAAGACTAGTGGGATAAGAGAGATGTTTCTGGTGACTGCTAATGAAGAGAAGAGATAGGTTGGTAGGACACATACTAAGACACCCAGGAATAGCAAGCTTAGTTATGGAAGGAAGGGTCGAGGACAAGAACTGTAGGGGTAGACCAAGGTTAGAATATGTTTAACATATTGCCTCGGATGTCGAGTGTGGTAGCTATGTAGAGATGAAACGATTAACTGAGGACAGGGAGGCAAGGACGGCTGCATCAAACCAGTCAAAAGACTGAAGACTCAAACAACAACAAACTTCAAGCTGCCTGCTCTAGTATAATGTGATGCAGACGGTACAGCTGCTCAGAGGTTACCACCATTATACGCTGCCGAAGTCAACGTCACTTCCCTCCGTTGTTAAGCAACTGGAGCAATACAACATGGCTCCCTTGTAGCTTGCTTCAGTCTTTGAGCCGTCATTATTTCTTATTTGTATCGTATAAAACTGTACATGAATGGATGTCCAGAGGCAAGAAAACATTGAAATGTATATTTTCCACAGTAATTTAGCATAGTTGTCCAGTAAAGTTGTAAAATATTGCGTACGGAATGCACATTACGTCTTAGAGCATAAGTCGTAGAGATGTGGCCTACGATATTTACCTTAAATTAAGTGAAAACATGAAAATATAATATTTCTGGATATTGTGAATCACGTCCCGTATGAATGACCAATACTACGGAAAATAAAGTACCGTACGCCCTACCATTAAGTGACGAATAAAATGAACTTAAGGTCTACCAATGCATAAGGGAACAGTTTAAAATATTTGGATGAGAGTTTAGGCCCAATCTCATCAACAGCTCTAGAAGAAACAAAGACTGCATTTCAATACAATTTGTGTGTTTACCACAACGCCGCATTTGAAAAAGAATCAAATTAAGAAAGCCTAACCTGTGTGCTCACTAACTGGTTAAGTCTACAATTAAGGCCTATCGTCCTACCTCATTCTAAATAATGGGGCACTTTTCCTACCCTAGCTCTAAATATAGGGCCTAAGGCCACTAAAACTGACATGATAATGTCCGAGGCTCTCACCCAATAAGTACACCAAGCTGATGACCACATTATCACACTGATTATTGTTACACATTAGCTGGTGTACCACAAAAGAGCGAAATAGAATTAGCTGGTATATATAGATTTAGAACAAAAAAAAATAGCTACCCTGCATCTTCACGAGCAATCCTAGCAAACATTCTCACAATATGTGATGGACAGTCAAAGTGGTATAAGTAGCCTACTAGGTATGAAGTGGACCAAAGAGTTGATGTAGGGAAATGCTAATCCCGGTACCATAACTATGCAGTATTCATTTGCTTGAATAATGTCACTATACGGTACTGAAACTTTGTTGCAGGGTGTAGGCCTAGGCCACTGGTAGGCCTACATGATAATTGTTTTCTGAAAGTGCAAAAAATAAAATATCTAGGCAGAAATTTTCAGTCTGGGATAGGCCTAATTGTTATTTGGAAACACAATTCACTGTTTAAATAAATTAAGTGAAAAATCACCACTCAGAAAAATTGTAGGATAAGGTTATGTAGGATGTCGTTTATAATACTTATAGTACAAACCATATTTAATAACAACTACACTCCCCACATGAACCAAAAATCCCTTTATGTGACATATATGTCCTAAATATCTCTCTGTATTAGATATACTCTATCCACTAAATGATAAATATTTATTATTTGTAGTACCCGCCAAGCAATTCTTGCCTCAGGAGTGAGGTCAACTTTATTCATACTATCTCGCAAAATTCTCGTACTTTATCCATAAAATTTCACTTCTATATTGTAGCTCCAACACTGTAGATGATCTTCACGGGAGGCGTTTGCCTTATTTCACGCGTATTACACATTTTTATCCACAAAATTCAAGACGCTGCGCAGCGTTAATGCAGCTTCCTATGTATAAAAAACCTAGCAACCAGTTGTTTGGATCCAATGTGGCTGCGCCCATGCCGTTGCTAGGCGCGTCACTTCGGCAGCGTATTAGTAGACTTGTGAACCCGTGCGAGAAATCTTGCATGTTCATAAACCACACTTTCTCCTATATGTTTATAACGAGAGCCTTAAGGAGAAAGGTTGTTATGGTTTTATTTCAACCTAATGTCATTTGTGTGCTGAGCCCATTGATTGACAGCGAACATGTAAGTCAATTAACGTTTAATAGTTTGGACATGAAACAGGCGTCCCTACGGCCAAAATTCGAACTGAACAGCAATGATGTCGCATATTTTCCTACAGCAACAGTATTTGCAAATCGCACACTTCTTACAAAAATTGATATCTATGAAATTAGAATCCAATTCATCACTGCTAATGTCATTTGTGTTCTGAATCCATTGATTGACAGCTGAGCTGTAACAAGCACCGGTTATTCGATATTTATCAAATTATACGATTTGAGTAAGCTACTCATTCCTTTGATTTACTGTTTCTGAAATCCATTCAAAATGATAAAGGAAAGACTTCAGAATGTTAAAATGACATGAAACAGGCGTCACAGCGGTTAAAATGAGAAGTGGACAGCAATTATGGAGCGTATTTTCCTACTGCAACAGTATCTGCAAATCGCACACTTAGTACATTTTTTAAAAAAGTCATTTTGTTTAGAAACTATAGATATTTCTGAAATTAGAGTGCAATTCGTCACTGATAATGTCTATTGTCATTCATTTGAATGTTCATTTGTCACGATCGGTCGCTTGTGAGCGCCGCAGAAGGGATCCATACTACTGAAATAATATAGACTAGCACGACCCGTCGTGGCTTCGCTCGCGAATATTCTAGTTGTAAAGAGTAGGCTACACTTAGCAAAATCTCAATCATGAATGCTATGACTGATTTATCCTTGGTATGAATAATCAGACTTTATCAATTCAGCTCCTGGTGCAGTGGTTAGGGGTTTGTCATTCCTTCATAGGTATATCAGAGCGAAGTTAGTTTTCTGAGAATATCACAGACAATGTTAATTTATGGGCCTTTAAATGTGGTTTTCGGAGACCCTTTATAGTCGGGTGAAAAATACCTTTCGTACCACACTCACACGTGAAAATTGCGTGAAAAATTCTAGAGTGCTACTTGATCCCCTTAAGCGCATTATACTGAATGTATTGATGAATTTTACAGCTTAATTTGGTTCAGTGATAACCTTATAACCGTCTGGAAACTTTCACAGTAATGTAATAATTGGAATTGCATTGCGTCTTACAGAAATAGATGGACATGTGAGATTCTGTTACCATGGTTACCGTGTTGCATTCTTTCATTATTTCATTGTAAATATACATGTTTTAAGGTATTTATTTCATTGTGAGGCATTTAAAGAGTAAGTGAGTGCGTTTAGCTTACGAATTGGGTTATGCTGAACCTGTAGGTACCCCGTATGTGTAGGTTGGTGTTAATGGGACCTTATTTTCGGTACAAAACTGGAATGGGACCTTAGCAGAATAGTATAGGGAGGGATGATGATGAGACTGGCCTCTAGTATAATGTGTTCCGGACTGTACAGCTCACCACCATTAGCTATATATGAGGCTGACCCAGGTAAGTGGTACGCTTTGTTTGTGAATTTCCGTGGACCTGGCCCTTTGCCTCGAGTGATACGCTCTAATTAGAGCCTCACAGCCACCTCAACGTATCATCTAAACAAGAGTGAACGATTATCGGCAGAGCTTTCTCCGTGAGCGCTAGTCATTTCTCTTTGGCAATAAACTTAATTAACATAGAAATCAGGTGACATGAAAATTAGCATGTTTGCCCCGTTCCTTATTGACGAAGCATAATAAGTCTTGCAGATTAAAAACTCAAGTCAATAATAATGAGTACATTTTTTGTACAACAAGAAATGCATTTCGAGGAATGCTAAGATCTGTCACTACAGAAGTGCTGTCAGACCACAGTTTCTATACGCCGCATAGACCCTCTTGATGAACAGAAAAGTCACCATGGATGACCTGGAGAAAGCCGAAAGACGTATCCTCAGGAAAATCTATGGCCCGAGATTGCTCCCAGATGGAACCTACCGTTTGAAATCTAATTCTGACCTGTATCGACAGTTAGAATCAGCCAATACCAGTATGCGACATAGGAGGGTAAATTTCTACGGGCACCTACAACGAATGAACAGCAACATGCATACCAAGAAGATCTTCTCCTTGGTTAAAAGCTGCAAGACGGAAAGCCTGTGGCTTAATGAAGTACTAAAGTACTTGGATTATGCTGGAATTGCTGACCTTGATGTAGAAGATCGTTCTAAATTTTGTGCTCTGGTAGAATCTTGGACCCCACAACCTAGAGTCTCTAAATGTCGGAAGCCCCTTTCGCAGGAGAGAAAGGAGAAATTATCAGCGGGGCTCAAGAGATATTGGGAACGGAAAAGAGCCTCGAAGAAGAACCAGTCACAACGCTCCGTAATGGGCTTAAATCAATAATAATAATGAGTACCTTTTATTGTACCGGTTATGTAAGGATAGGATATCATTCCACAGCCTTTTCACAATTTTAAATGATGATACCCATTCTGAAAACTTCAATCTTAACCTAACATTCTATATTCAGATAATTCATGATTTTTGGGCTAATGCCGTGTGAAATAGTACATTATGCAACGAGCCTATAATGGCAATAATTAAGACACGCATACGCTCGTTTTATAATTTTCATACGAATGTCTTAATTACCATTATAGGCGAGTTGCATACGACTGTTTATGTTCGACGATAATTATTATAACTATTTTATGTTCGAACATAAATATTAATAAATATCTGTCGAGATTGCGCCAGTTTTATGTACTGAACAGAGCGCATGGGACGCAGAGAATACCTTGTATTTGACCATGGCCTCCTCGATTGTCCCACTATGACACTAGGCCAGGCAGTGAAATTTAAATTAGAAGGCCTTGGAACTCAGCGCAGATGCGTTGCTATCCTCACCTGATTGGTCAAACAACTGTTTTTGAGCTCTGATTGGTGGGAGAAACTGTTTCATAATGAACAAGAAGTTCCGTGAAGAACTACACAGCCTACTTTTCATGCCAATTATTATTCTAAAGAATATGAACCTATCTAGAATAATGACGAAATTAAGTTGGTAATATCGAAATATCTAATTCGTTCAAAATATACCTGGTATAATGTAGCCTAATAGAGCACTACAGTTGGCAGCCCTGGTGACTGAATATATTCTTAGTTCCATCTCTTAAGGTACAGAATACAAAATTTGGTTGAAGTCCAATGGATGTTACATGCAGTTAGACACTGGATCTATCAGCACGCGTAAAAGCATGTTGCCAACAATACCATGCGTGTGCTGGTCAGAAATAATCTGAAATATTATGATATCTTGTTGTGCCAATTTTGGATGAAATCCGTTTGTTAGTATAGAAGTTACATGTATTTTAAAATTGGACATATCAGCAGGCATAGAATCATGTTGGCAGCACTGACTTGTATTAATTACTCCAAATTAATCTAGAATGTCAGGTGCTATACGTGTGCAGAATATAGAACTGTTGGCTTGCATACTTTCTGATATATTGATATTAGGGTAAAAAAATATAGACAGCATTTATTAACAGTTGGCAGCCCTGATTGCTCTTAACAATACTTATAGTTATATCCGTTATGGTACACATAGCACATACGAAATTTGGTTGAAATCCAACTGATAGTATAGAAGTTACATGTATTTAAAAATTGGTCGTATCAGCAGGCTTATAATCATGTTGGTAGAACTGACGTATATAAGTTACTCCAAATTTATCTAAAATGTCAGAATACACGTGTGCATAGTTTAAAGCTGTTGGCTTGCATACTTTCTGATATATTGGTATTTGGATAAAAGAATAGAGAGAGAGCAATTATTAACAATTGGCAGCCCTGGTGGCTCTTAAGAATATCCTCAGTCATATCTGTTTATGTGCAGATATTACATACAAAATTTGGTTGAAATCCAATTGATAGTGTAGAAGTTATATGCATTTAAACATTGGACCTATCAGAAGGCTTAAAATTATTTTGGCAACACTGTCATGATTGGCCTCCTGGAAATTAAACTGAAATAGTCTGTTCTATATGTGTGCCAATTTTGGAATAGCTCCCATGCATACCTTGCAAGATATCCAACATGGAGCTCAAATTTCTAGTGCGTTTTTTCAGCAGTTGGTAGCACTGACATCGTTTTCAAATATGGACGTGAGATATTCCGGTGCACATCTTTACTCATACTAAATTTGGTTTTGATTGCTGCAGCCGTTTAGGAGTTGATAGGGGGACACACACACACAGCCAGCCAGCCAGCCAGCCAGCCAGACAGACAGACAGACAGACACACATTTTCCTGGATCGATCTCATAAGTCTCCTTTTCCTCATTTTTGCAAAATGTGAAAAGTAGGCTAAAAATAGTGTTATAATGACCATCATTATGATACAGTTTTCTGACATACTATAATAGTCAGGGTCGAACATAAATAAAATTAAATACCACCTGACCTTTCAAAGGAACCTTGCCTCTTTTTCAATGGAAGATAGCCTAGTTCCTCTCAGTTTCTCTAGTTCTTCACCTATTTCAAATTGTACGTTTTCCTCTTGGCTACAGAGCCGGGATTTGATCTCCTTTGTTCGTCACTGGAGGAGTTGCCTGTATGACAGATACACTTCCCTTTTGTTTCTGTTTCTTTATATCCTCGCCCCTTTCTCCTTGTTTGTGACATCGTCATTCTTCGAGGAGTCTCTATATTTTCCCCCGCCTCCTTTACCTCCTCCTTCCTTACTACTCTGTCCGCCGTTCTAATTAATATGGCGCGTTTTTCCTACCATGGTACATACAGTAATTTCTGACAGCTGCTCTCTGGTGACGAACAGAGGAATTTATCTACTTAGCCAACTTTCAATTTTTGCAAAAAATGAAAATAGACTTATTAGATCAACACAGGGCGAAAAATTGTGCGTCTGTCTGCGTTTGTGTGTGTGTGAGTCTGTGTGTGGGTGTGTGTACTCTGAATGTCTGTCCAACCTATCAATTCGAAGACGGTGAAACCTAATTGAACGAAATTTGGTACATAGGTAGCACTAGTAAAGGGCACCCCAGTGTCATTTTTTATATCACCGCCATCTTGACGGAAACGTAATGGCAGCCACTCAAATGTTCAAAGCTTAATTCAAATTACGACTAACCTAATCATCCGATCTCTACCAAACTTTGCAACAACATATATTTATATGGCTAGCATCGTTTGACTAAACTACAAGGTCATCAGTCCAATAATTTGCGAATGGTAGCCATGTATGGGTGCAAATCGATTCCCCACATCCATTCAAACACGGTGATACCGAATTGAATGAAATTTGGTGCAGAGGTAGCACTAGCAAAGGGTACCTCAGTGTCATGTTTTATATCGCCTCCATCATGACGGAAACGTAATGGCGGCCACCCAAATATTAAAAGCTTAAATAAAATTTCGACCAAGCTAATCATCTGATCTCTACTAAATTTTGCAACATTATACCATTATGGGGTAAGCATATTTTGACCTAACGACAAGGTCATCAGGCTAATAGTTTGAAGATAGTGGCCATCTATGTGTGAAAATCGATTCCCCCTTTCAATTCAAACACGGTGAAACCAAATTGAACGAAATTTGATACAGAGGTAGCACTAGCAAAGTGCACTTCAGAGTCATATGTTATAACGCCGCTATCTTGTCGGAAACGGAATGGCGGCCACCCATATGTTAAAAGCTTAAATCAAATTACGACCAACCTAATTATTAACTCTACCAAATATTGCAACAACATACCTTTTTGTGGAAAGCATCTTTTGACTGAACTACAAGGTAATCAGCCCAATAGTTTGCAGATAGCGGCCAGGTATGTGTGCAAATCGATTCACCTTATCAATTCAAACACGGTGAAACCGAATTGAATGAAATTTTGTACAGAGGTAGCACTAGCAAAGGGCACTTCATATTCATGTTTAATATCCGTATAACACGTCGTATTTCAACAAGTTACTACAGCCAACATTCAATTATACGCCTTGAAAAGGACAAAGAGTTATAACTAGAGCTGGTATTTCTATTTAATTACATATTTTACATATTTTTTCATATTTGTGGGTATTCTACATATTCTTAGTGATATTACATAAAATTACATATTTCAGAGTTTTCCTGTTTTATATGAAATAAATTGCTGAATTGAAGTTTCACACTTAATGTGGGGCTGTTGTCTGTCCTCTCAACAGGGGATTAAGGAAATTCTGAGTGACAGGTATTTGCGAGGATGATAGGATGATAAGTGCTGTGCATGGGGAAACTGGTGCAAGTGTATTGAGTGAATTGCAAAAAGTGTTGAAGAGAAATCCTGGTTATTCAACATTTCACAGTGTGTGCCGAATTCGAAATGGAGATGACGTTGATCCTCCCGAGGACATTTCTCCAGCGAAAATTCCTCTCCTAAAATTTGCCCCAGTTACATCATGTGATGTTGAAAGATCTTTCTCTGCATATAAGAACATCCTAAGTGACAAACGCCTTTCTTTGACCACAGAGAACATCGAAAAATACTTAATAGTTCACAGTGCTACAAAATTTAATGAATTAACTTGGTTTGAGTTATGAAAATAATAAGTTTCTATTGAATATGTGTGTGATATATTCATGTAATATGACTCCAAAGAACATTGAAAAATACTTAATTGTTCACTGTGCTACAAAATGTAATATAAAGCGTGATTAGTGTATTGTAACTGACAAAATGTTAAGTTTATATTAATTATATGATATTACATATTTTGCCCAATTTACATATTTTGCTACATATTTTGGTGCTTTTTGTTACATATTTATAGCTCTAGTTATAACAATACCCATGCATTTAGGAGAAAGTAGGCTATATGTTCTTTACTGAACATCTTGTCTTTGTAATCTCATTGATTCACTTTCTTAGGCCACATTGTTTAATTCCATTGAGAAAGGAGGCAAGGTTCCTTCGAAACGTCTGGTGGTATTTAATTTAATTTCACATGACATTAGCCCAAAAAACCATGAATTATTTGAATAGTAATCCGGGACATGAAAGCCTTAATATACATATAACATCTTTTTGTCCACATAACATACACATTACTGTTCCTTCCTCAAGCTGGATTTATATCAAGATTTCTTTCTTTCGCATTTATAGTACACTAGCTGAAGTACCCGGCGTTGCTCGGGTTCCATTTTTCTGCTGAAGTAGTCTAGGTTTTAAACTTCTTAGTTTCGGTGTAGCGTCGCCTCCGTTGTGTAGTGGTCAGCATGCTTAGTTGCCATCCCGGAGGTCCAAGGTTCGATTCCTGGCTCAGCCACGAAATGAAAAGTGGTATTAGGACTGGAACGGGGACTACTCAGCCTTGGGTGGTCCTAATGAGTAGAGGGGGTTCGATTCCCACCTCAATTATCCTGGAAGTGATTTTCCGTGGTTTTCCACTTCGTCTTTGGGCAAATGCCGGGATGGTACTGTCCCCGTTATAAGGATAGTAGGCTGTCAGATATCCGCCCCCTCAATCGGATTGCCAATAATCAATCGCACCGGCACAGCTACATCAATGAAAATGGCACTGACAGATACTATCGAGATTAGAGCACAATAGTTAACAAGAAAATTATTGTGGAACACACCAAAATATACGGGGGTTCATACTTACCTTTACTTACCTCTTAAATTTATCTCGGGGACTGGGTTGTCAACTGGATCACTTAAAGTATGCCCTCACAATAACCTCCACCATGATATTTAAAATGAACCAAAACGAAGACGAGAAACTTTAAACTGCACAATAATTTATTTCACATAAAGAATGAATTTAACAAAATGAAACAACAAAATCCACGTGGCAATCAGAAGCCATCGACCACATAACCATGTCCTCCTGTCGGACTTGTATACTCTACATACAATGTTTCAGCTTTCTCAAGCTCAAAATAACGTAATTAATAATGCACTTGGAATGGAAACGGGATTTGGGACGAGACACATATATCAATTGGTTTGCGTGTTTATATACTTCACATTTTATTTATAGCCACAAGGCTATTATGTAAACGTCCTTGGCCTCTATCATACAGTTTTCCGGGCCAGCTGCAATGCACCTGCATCGTCAAGTGGACTCACCTGTCCGTTCAACCCTAGCATAAGCGAGTTACATCAGAGCTTAGCTCTCCTTTCAAAACACGTTAAATGTCCACATCTCAACTGAAATATTATCACGCAAATCTTTTAAATGCTCCATTCAAACACCAGTGGAATACTCCAATAATCCTAAATCATGTTTAATTGTTCAATCCACTTGTTTAATTAGCGTTGTTTAGAGTATAATAACAAAACTCCAAATGTTAATAACAAAAGTTCATCAATTATTTATAACAATAATAAATTGTTTATAACAATGTCAAACGACAATTGGAAATTTTATACACGCCTCTATTAATCCCTTTCATTTCAAATTGTTTAACAAAGATATTTACATAATTATTTACAATATTATATTGTTTATATTATTTATACAAGAAATACATTAAACCACACGTTTATCCGGTTGATAATTACTCAAATCGTGGTGATATAATCGACCAATGAAGGTTAGTTATATTTAAATGTCAAATTCAGGTTTAATAAGGTTTAATAATAATTATAATTATTTGTGACGGTAACCTCCATTCAAAATCTTCATCTCAAATTATTTAACACTCTTGTTAACTTTAACAGTATCTTCACATGAATAACTTTCAAAGAACCAGGACAATACATTCAGCGGAAAAATACTTCGCTCAAAACGCACAAAATTGCTCAACAATAGGCCCAGAATTCATCATATATCTTCATATATATGGCATCAAAATCTTCCAAATTACATACAAAAACCTCCACTCATAAATTCAACAACTTCATTTATTACTGTGGGAACCTCCTTCATTATTCAAGGGCATTACTCATCAGCGACTTTTACAGGTCCACTGAACTAACGATTATACATCCATTGTTCCTCTTCAAAAATTCTTATATTCATCAATTGTATTAATGTCTGTTATTATTTAACCTTCGTGGGTTTCATTCATGAATCGATATGAAGTAAAAATTTGCCAATCACAAATAAATTTAATAGCAAATACGATTAGACACTCCTCCCTGGTCTATCAAAATTGAGATTAATATCTTCAAAGTAACGCAGTATAAAAATACTATCTTCAATCAAAGTTCATCTAAACTGCATAAATAGTCGAATAGAATACAATTAGACTGTGGAATGCAAACATTATTGTTCCAATCTATAATTGGGAAAAACTCCTATCAAATGTTCATTACTATAATGTATTCAATAAATCGTAATCAAAGTTCATATTTCATAAAATTGTCTATAATGCAATGATAAATGTCTATGTTGCAATCATGTTCATAAGACGACTAGTATTTCAAAGATCGTCGATAACGTATTAGATTTTAACGCTCTAAAATCATTTAATCATTCTTCTTTCTTGAGGATGACAGAAAATTGGTCAAAGTAATTTACTGAATAGAATTACTTTAATAAAATGACACGCTGTCTGAATTCAAATCTGCCATAGAAATCGTTAACTTTACAGTCAAATCGTGACTACAAAAATATGCAAATTACTGAAAGAATCTAAATTATCAGTCTCAACTGATCCAAAATTATTTAACTATGCCAAAGACATAACAATGTCTCAATAAAACGAAGAAAAAGGCATAAATCATCGAAGTGTACTGAGTACAGAAATATTAATCAAGAAAATGGGGGCAAAAGATAGGACAAAAAAAAAAAAAATGGGAAAAATGGTTGCTCAGATATCGCTACATGACTCAAATAATACAAGAAACGTTCACGACTACCTTATCTGTTGATTGAAGTTCTAGAGGAAAGTTTTCAAAGAAAACTGCTGTTGGTTCCATTTCACCAGCGTGAAGATGTGCTCCGTCCTCGAACCTGGAATCAGCTTCCTCGGAGAATCGAACTGCTTCCTTCTCCGGAAATTGCACTGCTCCATGTATACGAAAGACATCCTTCTGGCAAAACTCTTCTTTATGAGCCGGGTCCACCCTGGCCTCTCTTGAAAGTTCCCTGAAGTTCCAGTCGTAATTCGCCATGAAGTTTATTGCAGTTATTTCCGCAGAAATATTCATAATCGTGGAGTATGATGATATTTCCACTGTCATTTGATATAATTCAGCGATCGATTCACGATGCATGAGTGTAGTTGGATGTTCACTACATGCTCGCTTTTGTAGAAAGACGATTAACGAAGTTCCATGCTGTTACTTCACTCCATCGATATATGTCCCAATTGCATTAAAGCCTTAGCCTTCCATCTCAACTTCTGTTATAATCATTGAAAGCACTGCAAGATTATAATGTTCCATAGTAGAATGTATCGTTGTATTACCAAACGTATTCTCCAATATCACGGTTGTAACACGTGTCAGCCGTAGTGTATACTGTGGAAATTTAAAAGTGCCTCTCAGGTGGCGAGAAAATCACTTTTGTCTGCAGCCTTAAAGTGTCAATATCTTTCAAAGTATAACTGTGAAATTGTTCAAATGTTCTACACACCTCAATGTTGTACTGCCCAATTGAATTATAATAAAGGCAGAAGTTAACTCTTTATATCTTATCTGGTAGAAACGTTAATGTGAGCGTTTCAACTTCACCTAGTTTCGAACAGCGTAAAATGGAACTGCTCCGTGTTCGTTCGATGCGCCGGGCTTTAACCACACGCTAAAGACAACTTGCTTCACTTATTCACTCGACAATGACTCTATGACATCTGAAATATATATGCGTTATCAGAATATCAGATATGCGGTTATGAGAGATATGAGAGCTCCTCTATCCTCTGCACGACCTTTTATCAACTTCTTAAGGGGCGTATCCATCCCTTCCATAGCCTGTTGCTCCGTCATTGCTAGAAGTTTTAACTTTGGCTATACTTGACGGATTTTCAAATTTCAAAAACTCAAAATTAATTTCTTCAAAATTCCAAATCAATGCCTTAACTGAAAATAGTTTTCCACAAATCTGCATGCCATAAGCAATCAAATATCGTAGTTTCAGCAATCTCCGTCTTCCTTCCAAACTATCGTTCATTGGTTCGAGTCTCTCCTCCAATAGCGTAACTTCTTCCTTAGCACAATACCTTGTTTCCTGCGACTGCGTCGTAAATCTCAGATCTTTCTCGAACAAAATCATGACGTCACCAAGAATATCAGCTCAACCAGCCTACTTGCATGAATTCTACGTCATCCGTGCCTACGTCATGAATATCCACGTCACAACTATGACATCCATAACTTTATTCATATTTGCCAATGCAGCCATCGTGGTCTCAATATAATTCAATTTACGGGGGCAGTACCTTCCGTCAGGCCAGGGCCGCCTCCTTCCCTCCCATTCTTCCCATCTCGTCCCATCCCTCATGAGGCTCCCTGTTCGCTTTGTAGATGAGGCCGCCTGGGCGAGGCGCTACTACCGCCTCCCCAGTTGTATTCCCCGTTCCGATGTCAAGCTCAGGACACTGCCAAGGAATTATGGGTATAGAGGTGCTTGATGGTAGCTGCCATTAACGTCTGTGTGTTAACCTTCACTAAATTATGACTCATTGTTTTTTTTAGGTTAATCAGCTGTTCTGAAGTCAGCATGCAGCAGTCAAATACAGTATTCGTTGTTCATGTAGACCTATAGTTGTACTGTTGTACAATGATAAATTGTTCCGTTTTGAAATTATTTACTGTTATACAAGTGGATACTGATAGTTATGAACTCAGTGTTGAACAACTCCCTTTAATTCCTCTAAAACGGTTTGTAGCGGACCCTAGTGTACGAACTGAACATTACTGTAGGCTTTACAAACTCTTTGGATGTTTCAATTTACTATGTGAAACTTCTTCCTTTTTTAGTCTTTGACTTTTGTCGATTGTTACATTATTTTCTTCTAAGTAAAAGCTGTTACTCGTGTTTCAATAAATATATTTATGGGATCTCTACAATTAACCACCTAAATCCATATTAGTGACCCTGACGTGATGAATTGTGCTTCAACACGTGATGGGCCATACCCAGTTCTGTCTCGCAGTGACAAACACTTCGACGTTAATATGTCAACAGGCAAACAAACTATTAGTATTGACAGATTGATACCTGCCTTCATTCTAACATCTGACAACGTGGAGGACACGTCACAAGAAACCGCTATGGACATTCCATCGCTTTCCACATCAAGGACTGTACGCTTCCAGGAGACACAGGCACACAGCCTTGTGCACCTTAGCCACGGCCTACCAGATCGGGTCGAAAGGTTGTCTTCCCTCGCAAATACCTGGACGCTGTCACTGCGGAGGGAGTGTGTGGCGGACTCTAGTGTACGAACTTAACATTACTGTAGGCTTCATAAATTCTTTGGATGTTTCAATTTGCTGTGTGAAACTTCTTCCTTTTTCAGCCTTTGCTTTTTGTCGATTGTTACTCGTGTTTCAATAAACATATTTATGGGATCTCTACAATTAACCACCTAAATCCATAGGCTAAATGGAAATTTCTGCCCAGCCGAAGATGTTATTAGCCTAATTCACTTTAAGGGTTTGGGATCTGTCTCATTGCTGTATTTAATAAACTGCCATTGCACTTACTATAAGGTTATATGCATTATATGATGTGTAACTCACGTGGCACATGGGCACATACGGTATTTAAATATTTTATTTAATAGTTTTAGAAATTAAATCATAAGTTGACCTAATAAACAAAGGAAAGCAAAAGACTTTTACACTCCAAATGCAGCTACAGTCATATGTGAATTATGAAGTCATGCGTCATACTGAAAACGAAGATTGACTTCCCTGACGCAATCCTGTAGTGACTAACAGCCCGTGCATTGTGTATACAGTACTTCTATACGAAGCTTAGCAGGAGAACAATGCTGCTGACTGATCTTTCTCTACGATTTCTCCTACAATCCACACCAGCGTACAAGGAGGTGGTAAAATAACACCAAAGGAAGAAGAATGACATATGGCTCGATTTCGATACCACGAATGCCATGATTCGAGACGAATGGAAGGAAGCTAACTATAAGCTGAGACATCTTGCCACGAGGCTCATAGTCCATGGTTTTCACCATAGAATTTTCCACACGGGACGATTCCATGAACCATGGGAAGAATGTGCATGTTGTATGTGTGACTTGGCGTGTGACAGCTAATATGTTATCATAATGTCACTGACAAAATGTTGCCTTGACGATTCATGTATAACTTAGTTTAGGGGCAGATGACCTCGTAGTTCCGCCCCTTGAAACCTCAATAACTAACTTAGTTTGATTTTCATTGGTCATTGGCTGCATTAAAACTATTATTATTATATAAATGATAACAATAGAACCATTTATCTGCGAATTGGGAAACCACAACGCAGTAAGAGGTGTTAGTTAGCTTTTGATGTTTTAAGGGGCGAAACAGCGAGGTCATCTGCCTCAACTTCAAAAATATAAATCTATATAATGAACTTCCGCAAATATTGAACGTTGTAACAGGATTAGTTGAGCTTGATTTAGCTTACACTAAATGCTTCGTTGACAATTGATGTACACGCAAGGATCATAGAACATTAACCACGACATTAACTGACTGACTTCACCATCGAGGTAATAATATTATATTTTGTCATAGATATACGAAGATTTCTAATATTTGATAAGCTTTTGCCATGTTTTATTAAATCACCACTAGATAGCAGGTCACGCGTCATCCACAATGACATCTCTTGGATTATTTAATTGCTTAGCAAAAGCTATGCTGAATTAGCATCGCTATGCTCAAACTGATAGCTGCCATTGCATGTATAAACACTGATGCCAACTACTTAAATACAAAAGAGGCATGTCCGCGGTCTATATTGTAAGATCATGTTGCACTCACGGCGTGGAAATATTCCATATCATCGCAAGTATTGCAGTTCTATTAGCTTCAGGTTCATGTAGGTACGAAACACGTACGATTTTATTTAGTTAGTAATTTGAAAGTACTCATGCCATGCTGGATTGACAGTGCTGTGTGACCAGTTGAGTAACTAACGGGAGTTCATGTAAAGAGCCTCATTTTCTTTACCGGTAGTGGAGATCGCAACCCGCATCCAGTCGGCCGTGTTTCGACTTGAGCTATGTTGCCATGGAAATTATCTGCCTTGCCATTCCTTCATGAATATATTTTATGACTTTATATTAGCCTTTGCTGGAGTACAAAAGGACCGAAATCAGAAGAAAGAGAAAGATTATCGAAAATTCTTGTAGCCAGCGGTTCCTTCTGGGTCCTAAACTATGTGTATGCAAAATATGGTTGAGATTGGTGGAACGGTGTAGATTTGTATACGGAACCAACCCACATACATACATACATACATACATACATACAGACTTTCACTTTTATTTATAGTACATTATGCAAAGAGCCTATAATGGCTATAATTAAGACACGAGTATTTTTATGAAACGAGCATATGCGAGTTTTATAATTTCCATACGAATGTCTTAATTACCATTATAGGCGAGTTGCATACGACTGTTTATGTTCGACGATAATTATAACTTTATTATATGTTTTAACATACATATTCATAAATATCTGTTCAGTCACTAGAATGTTGTGATCGGGTGCTGTGGTGGGTAGTATATCTCTGTTTCCCAAGCTCTCTGGACAACCGACGCATGCGCTCTGTGTGCTTCAATGCCATATGCTCAGATTGTGCTCCAGTATTCAGTAAAACTTTCACCGAAGTCGTTTCAAAACCACGTGCTGTGTAGAAATTGATTTTGGAGATATTAAGGTACAGTGCCATTTCTTGCCTCAGTTTATTTACACGAACATATGGACGGTGCAATTTCGATAATTTATATAGGCATGTTAGATTTTGAACGCATGCGCGAAGGTATCCTTATCTAATTGGTCACACATCTGTTTCTTGAGCTCTGGTTGGTGGGAGAAACTGTTTCATAATGAGCCTCATTATGATACAGTTTTCTGACACATAATAGTTAGAGTCGAACATAAACATATTTTTGTAACAAATCTGTTTTTTTAATTTTAGTGTATGTGTTGTTAAGCTTTTAGATGATTAATTTTTATAAATAGTTTCGTGAACAACCTTCTTTTATGGTAAATTTTTCATGTAGGCCTACTGTAAATCTAGCTTTTCTATTCATATTATTATTTGCGCCGAGGAAGGTCACACACAATGTGGCACAGTAAAAAGTACAAATTAATATTGACTTAGGGTTTTTGATGTGTAACATCTTTCCACTCGGTTGCTGAATATTTTTGTGGGAGTGATTTTGAAAAATCGGACGGAAGTGTGTAAATTGCACTGCCAGCTGGATCGTATCCCTCCTGGACATTCATCAACACACATTTTTTAAAATTTACACAGTAATAATACATAATTCCAAGACTCTCTTTTTTCTCCTCACTGCCTACTTGATATTTCTCCTCTCGCACTGCCTTCTTGATTGTTCTCGCACTGCCTTCTTGATACTCTGCTGCTAATCATATCAATATGGCTCTGTTTAACAGAATCCATATGAAATTACGTGTTGGTCTGTGAATCAAGAGGTCCGGGAACTGGGCAAGCGTTTCATGATCTACTGCTGTGCAAATTGCATTTACTCGCAAGTTGGCCTATTTATAAGGAATTTAAGGTTATGAGCGGTGTCGCGTCTATTAATGTAGTTGATCCGTATCGTATTCTTTATTTAGGCTAGTGCTGGTGGAAGCTACAAATCATCTAATAAAATGAGTTCCGCATTATAAACTACAATATCTGTAAAACACTCCCGTTTACAATAGATTAATATTATTTTGTGCCAATAATATTATAAAATACCGGTGTATCAAACATTTCACGTGAGGTTTCTTCTATGTCAGATGTTACACATCATATGCGACTACTGTAAGGCTCGTAACGTTTTTTCTTTTAAATCTTAAGGACTTTTTTAGCCTATTTTCAATTTTGAAAAAATAGGCTTATGAGATCACCTTTTGTCCGTGTGTGTGTGCGTGTGTGTGTGTGTGTGTGATTCGTGTGTGTGTCCCCCCTAATAAAATCTAAACGGCCGGAGCGATTTCAATGAAACTCGGAAAGTTCAAAGCACTATTCCCGGCGACCTCGACCGTGCCCTTCAAATTTTGTTACGACTCACCAATCCAACATGGCGGCTGTGCGAAATATTTCACCAGCATTCAATATCTCCGAAACTATTACCGATATTACCCTGACATTTTCCATGGTGATAGAGGGAACTACTATAAGTTCACTTATGTGACTTTTGAAAACCTGGTAACTACAAAACCAACATGGCGGCCAAGCGAATTTGCGACTTTTAAATAGTCGTTTCTCGCGATTTGGCCAACCAAACGCAATGAAACTTGGTACAGTATATGTTTATATACATTGTAATGCACCGACATCTAACTTCATTCAATTGTTTACATAATCACAAGATGGCGGATGTGCGAAATATTTCACCGGCATTCTATATCTCTGAAACTATTAGCGGTATCTCCCTAACATTTTGTACGGAGATAAAGGACACTACTGGAAGTCCATCTATAAGATTTTCAAAAACCGGTTTACTACAAAACGAACATGGCGGCCAAGCGAATTTGAACAATTTAAATAGACCTTTCTCGCGATTTAATGTTCCAAGCGTACTGAAACCTGGTACAGGAAATATTTATACACATTGTAATCCACTGGTATCTAATTTAGTTCAATTGTTTACATAACCTCAAGATGGCGGCAGTGCGAATTTTAAAATTAAGTTTTTATTTCTTGTGATGTAGTCATGCGATCGAAGTGAAAGTTTGTATAATGAACCTACGCAATACTTTTCCTTTAATGGTACATGACTCTATGGCCTATACATTTAACAATCCAACATGGCGACCATCCGAAATATTTAGACGATACTGAATATCTACGAATCTATTTTAGCAATCAAACTGCATTTTTTATGTTCATAGGGGCTATGAACTTAAGTTCACCTATAGGACTTTAAATAACCTGGTGAACACAAATCCAACATGGCGGTGACGCGAATTATAAATATTCACATGGACGTTTCTCGTAATTTAACCATCCGCGTGCAGTGAAACTTGGTACAGTAAATCTTTATCCGAATGTTAATCCACTGGCATCTAATTTATTTCAATTGTTTCCGTAACCTCAAGATGGCAGCTGTGAAAAAAAAAAATTATCTCCTTGTTTTTTCTTGTGTCCTAATTATGCGATTGAAGTTTGAATACTACACGTTCACAATAATCTGCATGTAACAGTACATAACTCTAGGACCTACATATATAAAATCCAACATGGCGACCATCCGAAATATTTAGTCGGTTCTCAATATCTACGAATCTATTACAGCAATCAAACTGAAATTGTGTATGTTGATAGTGGCAATTAACATAAGTAGGATATATGAAAATAGGCTGTATAGTTCTTCACGGAACTACTTGTTTTTTATAGAAATCATGATTTCTGGTAAATCAAGCAGATATCCGGGGAGATCTGGAGCAGGTTTTCATATATAATGCATGTCGGCGAATTGCTCCTCACGATGAAGATGAAGTCATGAAATCGTCATCAATATGCTATCCGCGAACTTAACAAGCTGATTATCCCACATTCGGGCAGAGAATTGAACTCGTGACCCCTTCGGACCGAAGATTAATAATGTTATTGGTTTTACGTCCCTTTTAACTACCCTGGCTTTTAGAGACGCTGGGGTGCCGAAATTTTGCCCCGAAGGGGATCTTTAACGTGCCAGTAAATGTACTGACACGGCTCCCTCGCATTTGCGCACCCTCAAATGCCAACCTGCAACCTTGGGCATGGACCGAAGATTAGAGTAATAAATATTTAGTCAGGGAGATTCATGGTGAGGCACTTGATAAAGTATCTATTTTTAGCCTACTTTCGATTATCGAAAAAATAAAATAAAGTACACGTAGGGATGCGATCTACACGTGCCAAAAGTTCATGTGTATGTCTGTCCTTCCTATCAATTCAAATGCCACGACACCTAGCTTGCGGACTTGGCTACTAGATGGCATCGCAGTCAGCACCTGGCGACGAACGTTGGAACTAATGGAGCGTTAGCAATTCTAACCTTCAAATTTTGACTTCACACAAGTGTGAAGTTAGTAAAGGTTTCGAGTTCGAGTCAGACCTAGGTCAGGACGGTTTTTTATTTTTTTAATTTTTTTATTTAGTCAATTTACCCTCTAGGTTGGTGGTTCCCACGGACTCAGCGAGGGAACTCACCACTACCGCCTGTAAGGGCAGTGTCCTGGAGCCGGGAACATCTGGTCGGGATTGATACAACTGGGGAGGTGTGATCAGCACTTCGCCCAGGCGGCCTCACCTGCAAAGCGAACAGGGGCCTCATGAGGGATGGGAAGGGATGGAAGATGGGGATGGATAGGCGAGTAAGAGGGAAGGAGGCGGCTGTGGTCTTACAGTAGGTACCATCCCGGCATTTGCCCGAAGACGAAGTGGGAAACCACGGAAAACCACCTCGAGGATGGCTGAGGTGGGAATCGAACCCCCTCCACTCATTTGGATCACCGGAGGCTGAGTAGACCCCGTTCCAGTCCTCATAGCACTTTTAAAATTTCGTGGCAGAGCCGAGAATCGAACCCAGGACCTCCGGGGCGGCAGCTAACCATGCTGACCGCTACGCTACGGAGGCGACCCAGGAAGTTTTTTTTACTGTCATTATTGTCTTTTGTGTTTTATATAATGTATTTACTGTGGTCTCTTCTGTTTTGGAGCTATGTAAAATATTTCAACATCATTATTATTATTCGTCCATGAAGCTTGAACGAGTCGTAAGTTTTATTCGTTAAAATTTAAATGCAGCGTCGCCGGCGACGCTACGTTGATGTGCACTGCGCCGAGTCTAATGCAGAAACGCAAGATCCCTTCCCTCTGTTCCACTCTGTTCTACCTTCAAGCTAAACTGTCTGTATCCAAAACTCGATACGGAACTCGTGTAACATCGCGGGACACTCTTCGACACGCAAGTGCCGTATAAGTTGGAGGTCTTGATTGACGCTTATGCGTATTCAATATTACGTGTGTGCGGTTGTCTGCAATCAACAGTATCTACAATGCAAAAGACAATAATAACAGTAAAAATAAATACCTGACGAAGGTCTGACTCGAACTCGAAACCTTTCATTCCAAACGCCAATGCGCTAGCGACTACGCCACGGAAACGAGCCGAGAACTTGTGCGAGAATAGGACTACAAAAGTTTGAGGATTGATTTTAAACGTTCAATTTTGAACACACTAAGGCCCATTGGAAAAAACGCTCGAACATGGCCAAAATATTTTCTTAAGAAGAGCAAACCCTCCAAATTTGAACACTTTCCTAGAAAACCACTTGTGAGGGATTTTTAACGCTCTTAAATAATCCAACGACTTCATCTGGGTTTGAACCCGTGACATTAGGCATAGAAGCTAAGCATGTTACCAACTACGCCACCGTAGCCGCAAGACAGAAGGGGGGAGAAAATGAGATTGGCCACTCGGTCCACAGTAGGCCAAATGCGACAGAAGAAGACTTAATATATATATTTTTTTTAGTCGTTTACCCTCCAGGTTGGTGGAACCCACGGACTCAGCGAGGGAACTCACCACTACCGCCTCTACGGGCAGTGTCCTAGAGCTGGGAACATCGAATCGGAAGGGATACAACTGGTGAGGTGGGATAGGCACCTCACCCAGGCGGCCTCACCTGCAAAGCGAACAGGGGCCTCATGAGGGAAGGTAAGGGATGGTTAGGATGGATAGGCAAGGAAGAGGGAAGGAGGCGGCCGTGGCCTTGAAGAAGGTACTGTCCCCGTTTACCTGGATAGTAGGCTGTCAGATATCCGCCCCCTCAATCGGATTGCCAATTATCAATCGCACCGGCATAGCTACATCAATGAAAATGGCACTGACAGATACTATCGAGATAAGAGCACAGACGTTCACAGGAAATCATTGTGGAACACACCAAAATAGACGGGGTTTCATACTTACCGTTACTTACCTCTTAATTATCTCGGGGTTTGAGTTGACAACAGGATCACTAAAAGTCTGTTCACACAATAACCTCCACCATGATATTTAAAAATGAGCCAAGACGAAGACGAGAACTTTGAACTGTACAAAAGCTTTATTTCTAATAAAGGGTATGATTTTACTAACACAACAAACTCAACGTGGCTATCAGAAGCCCAAGTCAATCTGACTACGTCCTCAGTAGGACTTGCAAAAATTATCATACAACATGATATAAAACATTTTAGCTCCCAAGAGCTCCAAATAACGTAATATTCATAACACTATTGGATTGGAAAAGGACATCAGGGTGTGACATATATAGAGCATTTGGTTTCCTTTTAATAAACATGAGAATGGTATTTATAGTCGCAAGGCCGGAGTGCGGACGACCTCACTCTGATAACCAGATGTTGGCCCAGCTGCAAGCTACCTTCCAACCTGTTGCATCCTGGTCAAATGCACACCCTTCTCACGTGCTAAGTTACGTAAGAATAGCTTGCTCTCTCAAACTTTTAACTGTCTACAAGACAACTCACATTATATTTACGCAAATCTTTCAAGTACTTTGCTCACATCCTATTGGATCATTATGTTAATTCCCTAAATTTGTTAACTTCAATCCAAATGCTTAATTAGCTCTTAAATGTTTATAACAAAATCACATAAATTATTTATAACAAGTAGAAATTGTTTATCATATTTGTCAAAGACAATAAAAATATTATAAGCACGCCTTCAACATCACTCTCGTTTCATATTATTTTCAAAAATATTTACAGCAATTATTTACAATAGTAACATTTAATTGTTTAAATTATTAATTTAATAAATACATTGACCACATGTCCATTCGGTTGGTAATTTTCATAATCGTGATTAATATAATCGACCAATGAAGGTTAGTTATACATATTAATGTCACAATCTGGTTTAATAAAGGTTTTTAATAATGATTTGTGACGGCAACCTTCATTCAAATCTTATCTCAAATTCTTTCAAAACTCGTGTTAATTATAACAGTAATTCACTTGATTTATTTTCAACGAACTATGACAATCTTACTCCAGCGGAAAATCCTTCGCTAACAAGTTAATGCACAAACTGCATTAAAAATATGCCCAAAATCATCATATATTAATCTATATGGCATTCAACTTCCACATAACTTACAAAACTTCCACAAATAATTCTTTAACATTTATTCCTGTGGGAACTTCCTTCATATTCAAGGGCATTATACCTCAGCGACTTTCAACACGCGCTGCACTAGCGATTATACATTCATAGTTCCACTTAAAAATTTTTATAATCATTAATTGTTTCAAAACTGTTTTTCTATAACCTTCGTGGATTTCATTCATGAACCGAAATGAAGTCAAAACTTGCCAATCACAAACAAATTTAATAGTGAATACGCTTATATACGTCTGTCTGGTCTATCAAAATTTAAGATTAACATCTTAAAAGAAATGTAGTATGAAAATACTATCTTCAAATAAAGTGCGACTAAAAAGGCAAAGTAGTCGAATAGAATCCATTTAGACTGGGGAATGCAAACATCGTTCTATAAATCTCTAATTGAGAAAAACTCCTAACACAAGTTCTAGACTTTAATGCATTCAATAATTCCTTATTAAAGTTACTCTTTCACAAAAGTGTCTGTAATGCAATGTTCATTCATAACTGACGATAAATGTCTGTGTTGCAATCAATTCAAATAACGACTAGTATTTCCAAGATCGTCGACAACGTAAGAGATTTTAACGCTCTAAAATCATTTAAATGTTCTTCCTTCTTGATGATGATGACAGAAAATTGTTCAAAGTAATTAAACTGGGGTAGAATTACTTTAATAAAATGACACGCTGTCTGAATTTAAATCTGCCATAAAAATCATTAACTTACAGTCAAATCGTGACTACAAAAATATTAATTACTGAAAAATCCAAATATCAGTCTCAACTGATTCAAAATCATTAACTATGCCCATGACATAACAATGTCTTAATAAAACGTCGAAAAATGCAAAACTCATCAAGGTGTACTGAGAATAAGAATCTCAACAAGAAAATAGGGCAAAAATACATGAGGATAAAAATATGGGAAAAATGGTTGCTCAAACATCATTAGTAAACTCAAATACAATAAACGTTCACGACTACCTTATCTGCCGATTGACGTTCCAGAGGAAAATTCCCCACAGAAGACTGCTGATGGATCCATTTCACCACGTTAAAGTTGAGCTCCATCCTCGAAATAGGAAATAGCACCCTCGGAGAATCGAACTGCTTCCTTCTCCGTGAATCGCTCTGCTCCTCGAAGACGAATAGACATCCTTCCGGCAATAATCTTCTTTGTGAGTCGGGATATCCCTGACCTCTCTTGAAAAATTCCCTGAAGTTCCAGTAGACAATCGTCATGAAGTTTTGTAGAAATTTCCGAAGAAATTATTCATATTCAGAGTATGAAATTGTTTTCATGGCTGTTCGATGGTATTCAGCCTTTAATTACGAAACATGGGTGTAGATGGTATTCACCGCATGTTCGCTTGTGTGGAATAGCAATTAGCGAAGTTCCATGTCGCTATCTTACTCCGTTGAAGTATGTCCCAATTGCAATAAGCCCTTAGCCTTCCATCTGCTCTTCGGTTGTAGTGTTAGAAGAACAAACTGCCGTATTCAATTGCTCCATTATACCGCATCGTTCTGTAACCAAGCAATCTGAAGTCTTTCTATTCCACTCGCAGCGTCAGCCGTTGCGTTGATTCTGCCTATACAAAAGTGCTTCTCTTGTGGCGAGATAATCACTTTTCTCAGTCGTATAAAACTGCTAATATCTTTCGAACTAATCGGTCGAAATTGTTCAGCTTTTCTCTATAACTGCATGTAGCACTGCACAATGCAATTAGCTTATCGGAGACCGCTAACTGTTCGAAGCTAAACTTGTAGAAGCTTTCTAAGGTCCGTTTCAACTTCACCTAGTTTGACTTGGATCTCGTTAATATAGTGGCCTCGCCACACGTTATAAAGACGATTCTTTTCACTGCTGTTCACTTCGACGTCTCACTATAATGAATGTATAAGAAAAGAACTTTCACAATATACTTCGATGCTCTGAGAATGAGATCTCAGAATGATCAGAGAACGAAAAGGAGGCTCCTCTCTTCTGCGCAAGCCCTTTTATTAACTTCACGAGGGGCGTTTCCATCCCTTCCAAAGCGTGATACTGCGTCATCGCTCAAAGTTCCAACTTCGTTAATACATGACGGATTTTCAAAATTCAAAAACTGAAAATAAATTTCACCAAAATTCCAAATCAATGCTTTTACTGCAAATGGATTTCCACAATTCTGCATTCCAAAAGTAATAAAAATACCATAGTTTTAGCAATCTCCGTCTTCCTTTAAACTATCGTTGATTGGTTCATGCCTCTCCTCCAATAGCATAGTTTCTTCCTCAGCAGAATTCCTCGTTTCCTGCGACTGCGTCGTAAATCTTGGAACATTCTTGACTAAATGCTGACGTCACTGAGAATCTCAGCTCAAGTAACCTGCTGGTATAACATTTACGTCATCCGTGCTTACGTCATGACTACCCACGTCATAACTATGACAGCCATAACTCTCCTTCTAATTTCAAATATAGCCACCGTGGTCTCTACATAATTCAATTACGGGGGCAGTACCATCTCGGCATTTGCCCGAAGACGAAGTGGGAAACCACGGAAAACCACTTCGAGGATGGCTGAGGGGGAATCGAACCCCCTCTAATCATTTGGGCCACCCGAGGCTGAGTAGACCCCGTTCCAGTCCTCGTACCACTTTTCAAATATCGTGGCAGAGCCGGGAATCGAACCCAGGACCTCCGGGGCGGCAGCTAACCATGCTGACCGCTACGCTACGGAGGCGACTTAGACTTAATAATATTTTTTTTTTTTTTAGTCGTTTACCCTCCAGGTTGGTGGAACCCACGGACTCAGCGAGGGAACTCACCACTACCGCCTCTACGGGCAGTGTCCTAGAGCTGGGAACATCTAATCGGAAGGGATACAACTGGTGAGGTGGGATTGGCACCTCGCCCAGGCGGCCTCACCTGCAAAGCGAACAGGGGCCTCATGAGGGAAGGTAAGGGATGGTGAGGATGGATAGGCAAGGAAGAAGGAAGGAGGCGGCCGTGGCCTTGAAGAAGGTACCATCCCGGCATTTGCCCGAAGACGAAGTGGGAAACCACGGAAAATCACTTCGAGGATGGCTGAGGGGGAATCGAACCCCCTCTACTCATTTGGGCCACCCGAGGCTGAGTAGACCCCATTCCAGTCCTCGTACCACTTTTCAAATTTCGTGTCAGAGCCGGGAATCGAACCCAGGACCTCCGGGGCGGCAGCTAACCATGCTGACCGCTACGCTACGGAGGCGACTTAGACTTAATAATATATATATTTTTTTTTTTAGTCGTTTACCCTCCATGTTGGTGGAACCCACGGACTCAGCGAGGGAACTCACCACTACCGCCTCTACGGGCAGTGTCCTGGAGCTTGGAACATCTGGTCGGGATGGATACAACTGAGGAGGTGTGATCAGCACTTCGCCCAGGTGGCCTCACCTGCAAAGCGAACAGGGTCCTCATGGGGGAAGGTAAGGGATGGTTAGGATGGATAGACTAGGAAGAGGGAAGGAGGCGGCCGTGGCCTTGAAGAAGGTACCATCCCGGCATTTGCCCGAAGACGAAGTGGGAAACCACGGAAAACCACTTCGAGAATGGCTGAGGGGAAATCGAACCCCCTCTACTCATTTGGGCCACCCGAGGCTGAGTAGACCCCGTTCCAGTCCTCGTACCACTTTTCAAATTTCGTGGCAGAGCCGGGAATGGAACCCAGGACCTCCGGGGCGGCAGCTAACCATGCCTACCGCTACGCTACGGAGGCGACTAATAATAATAATAATAATAATTGTAATTGTTATCATTTTTACGTCCCTTAAAGCTACTGCAGCTTTTAGAGACTCCCGGGTGCCAAAATTTGCGCCAGAGGGGATGTTAAACGTGCCAGGAAATCTGCTGAGACGGCTCCGTCACTATATAGCACCCTCAAATGCCAACTAATTGCGCCATAATTCAATCCTGCAACTTTGTGTATAGCAAGCACGGACGTTACCGCTGCGCCACGCCACCACCACCAAAGTTGTCGGCGAAATTATTGCACTTGCAACTCCAACATAAAATATTACACATACACAATCATTGTCTGCAAATTTTATCTTAGTTTTTATAATAAAAATGGCGTATTTATCTTAAGAAAAGGAAATAATGACAGAAAGAATGTGATGATGATGATGATAATTGTTCTTTTAAGGGGCCAAACATCTAGATTATCGGCCCCTAATGGTTTGGTTGAGAGTTAAGATGATAATGAAATGAAAAGTATAACTAAAACTAACTACTAACGTATATACTAGAAGAAGAAATGGAAAACCAAAGAAGAATAGGGCAAGTAAAAGACAGGAGAACAAGAAATGCCCTCAACCCTCGAGGCATCAACGGTAGATAGGAAAGGGAAAGAGGAAGGGGCCCGCCCCAAAGTCAGTGGAAAAAGGGGAACAACCGTACCCAGCTTAGGAATCCCTCGGGATCGCCAACTCCCAAACTCACTGGCCATGAGCCCTTGTGGGTCCAGCACTATCCAGGGTGCACCAGAAGTGGTGGGGCTACATACACCCTACCTCCTTGAGGGCCTTGTGCAGAAGGCAGAAAAAATCCTGAAAAGAAAAAGAAGGCTGACCCCTCTAAGAATGAGGGTATCAGGAAAGATGAGACAAGGACCAAGTCAGGTGGGAAAGTGAAAGACTTCCTAGGTCTCGGATAACCTGGTTGGTTGGTTCCTTAGTTTAGGGGCTGCAACAACGCGGTCAAGTAGCCCCGTGTACTTTGGGTGTGTGTAGAATTTGTCTGATAACCGGTGTTAATTGTGATGGCTGTATTAGTGTATGTTATCTGTTTTTTTTATTCAAGTAAGGACTGCAGACATTCGATTTTCAAGTAGTTCCACCTTTTGCTACCAAACGCCACTGTCAACGACCAACTAGTTCTGAACTTCGTTACTAGATGCCACCGCAGTCGGCTCCTGGCGACGAACGTTGGAACTAATTTAGCGTTATCAAACTAACCTACAAATTTTAGCTTCCACAAGTGTAGTTAGTGAAAGGTTCTTTTTCATGCCATAACTCTATGACATGGGACCCGCGGCTTTACTTCCCCTCCGAAGGAAGGCATACTGAGGGATTTTTAACGCACTAAAAATCCGACAACCTAATACCGTCGAGGTCGGAAGAGAACAAAAGTTGACCAATAGAGATTGACAGGAATGAAGACGGAGAGGAGCCCGGTACAAGTAAGTGGATGCAATGCCGGACTCAGCGTGGGTCCAGTGGTCGCCAACCCACTTCCCACAAGTTGTGAACCCCTGGGAGGGAAAGAATGTGAAGTTACTTAGTTATAATGTCACGTCAAGCTGCTCTTTTCTTTAATAATAACAGTGGGACGATGGAGTCTTGACAATGCTCGCTAATGTAGTCCGGGCTCGAGTGACGGGCAGCCACGACGTGTTGTTATGTGCTATTATTTAAGGCGTCAATGGCGTCTCTGAGAATTGCGACCAGCGACAGAGAGTCTGACCTACTGAATATGCTGCTTTCTTGAAGACAGTGGAGGAATCTGCATCTTAAATCATATTCCTAATGACAAAGAACAGTAGATGGCTTTATTTTAGAAAATTGCTGCTGGAGACATGTCTACAAAAAAGTTGTGGGCTGAATAATAATGTTAATATAATAATAATAATTTCTTTTGTCGTGTGGTCTCCTGAGAGGCCGAGAGCAGGGGTTTTCTCGTCGACGCTCGTGGGAATGAGAGATGAGATGAGTTCGTTTGCAGATGACACTCAAAGTTCTATTAGCCGATGACTGCTGATCTCGTCATCCGCTTTATACGTGAGAGTGGGTCAGGGCCAGCAATCTAAATTTTCCAGTGAACCTTTACTCAAAGGCTTGTTCTTTTTTGAATGCTGAATTTTTGTTTTTCCGTAATTTTTTGTTTGTATTATAATTATTAGTTTTATTTAATTTCTGTTTTATTAATTTTCGGTCATTTCAAATGTACGTGTCCAACTGTAGATTTTAAATTCCATCCCAATTTTGTATACTTTAATCTGTGGTAAGAGGGGCAGATGATCTCGTAGTTCCGCCCCTTAAAACAACAATAACTATAACTGAGATGGATAGAAGTGGGCAACGATGTGGAAGGAAGCTGCCGTGGCCTGTCAGATGGTACCGTCCCAGCATTTGCTTGGAGGTGAAAATTGGAAACCATGGCAAACCATTTCAAGGATGACCGACTGTGGGGCTCGAACCCACGTCTACCGAGTCAGCTGAGAGCTGGGTCCCATAGCCTAACGCCACGCTTTAGCGAGCGTAGCCACCGCTGTTGTTATAATAATAATATTAATAATAATAATTATATCGTATGGCCTCGGGTGCCTGGTGCAAGCTTTGCTATTTGACACCCAGAGGGTAGCTTGCATGTCGAATTTCGTAGGTCCTTGACTATGAAAGTCAAGGAGGTTAGATGTTAGATATCTAATCTCCTTGAACACAATAGCTCTTTCTAGTAGAGAAATGAGGAACTTTGTGCTGGCGGAAACTCCCGGGTATTAATTTTGCCATTATGAACTCGGCCTACTGAATTCAAATGGGTTCTTTGACATGCCAACACCGTATGACATGCGTGTCGTGGTTTTTGTCGCCTTTCAAAAATCACTTACCACGGTCAGAGGCGAACCTGCAATCTTGGGGTTAGTAGACCGACACGCTATCCACTCACCCTCCGTGGCAATAATAATAATAATAATAATAATAATAATAAAAATAATCAAATAAAAAATGTAAATCAGTCAGAGTGTTTTAATCAAAATTATTTTATTGACCTACTGCTGGAATATTGTATCACCCTACTTACGTTAGTAATGTTTTCTCCCCTTTAGACTTATAACTCTTCTAATGAGGAATAGCTTCTGGAATTTTTAAGAATTGGGTATTCCTGATCTGGGTACGTTTTCTCTTGTTCATTGACTTGGAATGTTCCACCTAAATCAGGTGATTTCAAACCATGGACCACGAATCTTTGAATAGTTCAACAGTGGATAATCACTAAAAAGACTTCGTGCCTGAATTCACGCGAAAAGAAAAATATGTTAAAACAAAACGTGTGGCATTCTGCATTAACAAGACTCGTATTTTAGTGGAAATTCTATCAAATCATTCCATGTATGACGATGTCGAAATGTAAATATTATACGTCAGAAAACTGTATCATAATAATGGTCATTATAGTACTGTTTTTCATTATGAAACAGTTTCTCCAGCCAATCAGAGTTCATTCATTGACCAATTAGGTAAGGATACCTTCGCGCATGCGCTCAAAATCCAACATGTCGGACATGAATTACATGATTTGAAAGTTCAAATTGGATATCGGATCAACCATTGTAGTTACAATCCCAAACACAAAGACGAACCTTTATGGTAACAAGAAAATACTATGACATATGCAAGAAATTTATGAATCTACTTCCAGAAGTTAGCAACACAGCATTCTTCTATATAAATTACCAACATGGAAAGTGCACCGTCCATATGTTCGCGTAAATAAACTGGCGAATATGAGAAAAGAAATAGCACTGCACCTTAATATCCCCAACTCCAATTTCTACACAGCGCATTGATTTCAAACGACTTCGGTGACAATATTAGTGAATGCTAGAGCTGCACGGCACTAGTCATCATGCAGGCTGTAAACAATAGCATTGCCAAGCAAAGTAGCCGAAATGGTCTCTGCTTTCGAAATTCTTTGACCCACGCATGCGCTCTGTTCAGTCAGCAAACCACCCAGCACGCCCTGTTCACTAACTGAAGTAACTGAATCCCACATATATTTATGAGTATTTATGTTAAAACATATAG
Organism: Meconema thalassinum; assembly: GCA_946902985.2. Classification (NCBI taxonomy): domain Eukaryota; kingdom Metazoa; phylum Arthropoda; class Insecta; order Orthoptera; family Tettigoniidae; genus Meconema; species Meconema thalassinum. The sequence goes on along the minus strand of OX336399.1, from coordinate 157,764,135 downwards.
GCCTAATAAATTATAATTATCGTCGAACATAAACAGTCGTATGCAACTCGCCTGTAATGGTAATTAAGACACTCGTATGGAAATTATAAAACTAGCTACGCTCGTTTTATAAACATACTCGTGTCTTAATTATTGTCATTATAGGCGAGTTGCATGATGTACTACTAGTTGAGACTGTTGGTTAAATATTTGATATAACTTCAGTGCCTTGTAAACATATTTAGTGTCTTAAATCATGAAAAGTATAAATTACATTTTGGAAAACTGGCGTCGAGTCTAATAAAGGTTGGCTGGTTCCTTATTTTAGGGGCTGCAACAACGCGGTCATGTAGCCCCGTGTACTTTGGGTGTGTGTAGGATCTGTCTGATAACCGGTGTTAATTGTGATGGCTGTATTAGTGGGTTATTTGTAATTCAGGTAAGGACTGCATACGATCAATTTCATGTAGTTCCTACTTTTGCTAACAAATGCTACCGTCAACGACACCTACCTGTGAACTTGGCTACTAGATGCCACCGGAACTTGCACTTTTCGGCGAACTTTGGAACTTATAGAGCATTAATCAAATCCAACCTCAAATTAAGCTTACTGAGGGATTTTTAACGCTTTTAAATAATCAGATGACTTCGGCCTGGTTCGAACCCGTGATCTTGGGCGTAGAAGCTCAGCATGCTACCAACTACGCTACCGAAGCAGCTCAGAGTCTAATAATATGCACACCTCAATATCTCCGATAATGATGGATCAGAGGATGATGCATTGGTAAAAGAATTTAATTCTTTTGTTATGTATATATTTATTGATTTTATGAATTAAGTAATTATACAAACAAAATGAGGTGCAAAAAGTATATGTAAGTGAATCATTTAATATTTCTATGAGAACATTAAATGTACCACAGAATAATTAATGGGTGAACATTCACTCAGGGTAGCGTTGGCGTGAGTTTTATTGTTTTATTAAGGGTTAAATCCCAGAAAAATGCCTGTGTTTTTGTTGTGTCTATTGAGGGGTTTCGTTTGGGTGCACAAAGTCAAGTTCATCAGCGGGCTCTTGATATACCCTGCCCGAACCACCACTGGGGTAGTAGTGGATCATATAGGCAACTACATTCCATGACTTGGTGCACCTAGATAAAACTCCTCAACACACACAGCTTTATCCTAGAAAATTTGAAGGATTTATATGTACTCATCTGTTATAGACCTAAATGGACGCGGAATACGGCTCAAGGCTGCAACTTATCACCCATACTTAACAATCTTTACATGAACAAGCAATGAAGGAAATTGGAGAAAAAATTAAAGTGCGAGTTAGGATTTTGGGAGAAATAATTTCAACTGTGAGATTTGCTGATGACATCATCATCTTAGCCGACACGCCTGAGGATTTGAATGAGTTTTTGAATGGTGTGGACTCCGTCTCGAGGATATAATTCATGATGAAAATTAATAAATATAAAACAAAAAAAATATTGGAATGCAGCCGAAATAAATCAGAAGCCTCTATGGACATCAAATTGGCAGGTGAAATGCTAAAGGAAGTGTCACTTAGGAAGCAAAATAACCAGTGATAGAGGAAGCAAGGAGGACATAAAAATAGGTTGGCTCAGGCAAGAAAAACTTTTCTACAAGAATGGATCTGTTGACATCGAATGTAGATTTCGGTATTAGGAAGTCATTTTTGAAAGCCGTTGTCTGGAGCTTGTTGCTCTATGGAAGTGAAACTTGGACTATTGGTGCAGAAGAAAAGAGGAGAATTGAAGCGTTTGAAATGTGGTGTTACAGGAGAATGATGAAGATCAGATGGGAAGATATGTTTACAAAAGAAGAGGTATTAAGACGAGTGGGAGACGAGAGATGTTTCTGGCGACTGCTAATGAAGAGAAGAGATAGATTGGTAGGACACATACTAAGACACCCAGGAATAGCAAGGTTAATTTAGAAAGGGAGGGTCGAGGACACGAGCTGTAGGGGTAGACTAAGGTTATAGTTTGTTAAACAGATTGCCTCGGATGTAGGGTGTGGTAGCTATGTAGAGATGAAGCGATTAGCTCATGGCAGGGAGACATGGAGTGCTGAATCAAACCAGTCAAAAGACTGAGTACTCAAATAACAGTAGTGTAATTCGAACGATAGAAAAACTATGGTGGGAATCTTTGGAAGATAGATGGACGAAATCCAGACTATGTTTGACAATATTGCAGTAATCGTCCATCATGGGAAGAACTAAGGAAACGTCTGAGAAATCCCACCTACCTGAGCAGGGCAGATTATCCGCAAAAGGTTAAGGGCCCACCACAGCGTACAAATTATCACAGGTCTGCGATGAAAAAATTGTTTTACATTTTTATAGTGACTTTTATGGTATTTTTTTGGTGCTGAATGCAGAAAAAATAGTGAAAAGAACCCATCACCATTTGTTAACCCACCAGTCACAAAATTTACTTTTAAGTCTTTTTTAACTTACGTTCAAATCATAAGGAAGATATCAAGGACGCTGGGACGTTAACACGATGGCTGATTATACTGCTGGATGTTAAAAAGAGAAAATCCTCAACTCCACAGCAGGAAAAGTACAAATATAAGTTTTGAAGGAAAAATAAAATGTTACTACAAAGACTTGTAATAGCGTTTAATGTGGTTTTATAACAATGCACATAAATATAAAAATGGCCTTTTTAGGATTTTTCCTAAACGTTTTACCTCAATTTGTAGACAAACCTTACTTGGTAGAAAGAAAACCAATGTCATTTCTGAAATCAGCGCCAAAAACTATATAAAAATCAGTTATTAAAACTAAAACAATTTTCAATTTTTTTTTCAGACCTTTGTTTTGGGAACTATTCTTTCATTAACCGTGGTATTGATAATTGGAACTCTTTACCTAATATGTAATTGTGAAATCTGCCTTGTCATTACAGTGAAATGATATTTAATAAGGCAGCTTCGGTGGCGTAGTTGGTAGCATGCTGAGCTTCTATGCCCAAGGTCGCGGGTTCAAACCCGACCGAAGTCGTGGGATTTTTAAGACCGTTAAAAATCCCTCAGTATGCCTTCTTTCGGAGGGGAAGTAAATCCGACGGTCCCATGTCATAGATTTATGGCATGAAAACGAACCTTCCACTAATTACACTTGTGTGAAGCTAAATTATAGGTTAGATTTGATTGACGCTCTTAGGTCCCAACGTTTGTCGCCAGGAGCCGACTGCGGCGGCATCTAATAACCAAGTTCAGTACTAGTTGGTCGTCGACGGTGGTGTTTGGTAGCAAAAGTTAGAACTACTTGAAAATCGAATGTCTGCAGTCCTTACTCGAATTAAAACAAGTAGTTCCGTGAAGAAATAAAGTGCAGAAGAGCAGACCCTTCAATAAAGCGGGATTAATGCTAGGAAGATGATGAGTTCCGTGAAGAACTATACAGCCTATTTTCATATATCCTACTCATGTTAATTGCCTCTATCAACATACAAAATTTCAGTTTGAACGTTGTGATAGATTCGAAGATATTGAGAACCGTCCAAATATTTCAGATTGTCACCAGGTTGGATTTTTATTTTTGTACTATTACATTAAGATTATTGTGTACGTGTGGTATTCAAACTTCAATCGCATGATTAGAACACAAGAAGTAAAAACTAGATTTTAAAATTTCGCACAGCTGCCATCTTGTGATTATGCAAACAAATGAAATAAATTAGATGCTAGTGGATTAACATTTGTATAAGCATTTAATGTGCAACGTTTCACTGCACTCGGATAGTTAATTCGCGAGAAACTTCCATTTAAATATTTATACTTCGCGTTTTTGCCATGTTGGATTTGTGCTCACCTGGTTACTGAAAGTCCTATAGGTGAACATATGTTCATAGCCTCTATGAACATAAAACATTTCAGTTTGATTGCTGTAAAAGATTCATAGATATTGAGAACCGTCTAAATATTTCGGATGGTCGCCAGTTTGGATTGTTATATGTATAGGCCATAGAGTTATGTACCATTCAAGGGCAATTATTGCCCAGGGTCATTATTCAAACTTTCACTTCGATTGCATGATTACGACACAAGAAATAAAAACGTAATTTTAAAATTTCGCACAGCCACCATCTTGAGGTTATGTAGACAATTGATCTAAATTAGATGCCAGTGCATTGCAATATGTAAAATCATTTACTGTACCACATTTCACTGCGCTCAGAGAGTTAAATCACGAGTAAAGTCTATTAAAATGTTTCAAATTCGCTTGGCCGCCATGATCGTTTTGTACTTTACAGGTTTATGAATTATACATAGGTAAACTTGTATCTGTACCCTTTATCAACGCACAAAATTTCAGGGTGATATCTGTAATAGTTTCTGAGATATAGAATGTCAGTGAAATACTTCGCACAGCCGCCATTTTGAGGTTATATAAATAATTGAACTAAATTAGACTCCGGTGCATTACAATGTGTATAAACATTTTCTTTACCAAGTTTCATTACGTTTGGATAGTTAAATCGCGAGAAAAGTCTAATTAAAAGTCTGAAATTCGCCTGGCCGCCATGTTGGTTTTGTAGTTACCAGGTTTTTGAAAGTCTCATAGATGAACTTCTAGTAGTGCCCTTTATCACCGTACACAATTTCAGGGCGATATCTGTAATAGTTTCTGAGATACTGAATGCTGGTGAAATATTTCGCACAGCCGCCATGTTGGATTGGTGAGACATAATAAAATTTGAAGGCCAAGGTCGGGGTCGGCCAGAATAGTGCTATGACCTTACCGAGTTTCATTGTAATCGCTCCAGCGGTTTAGAAGTTATTAGGGGGGGGGGGGCACTCACACACCTCACACACACACAGACACACACGCACACACACACGGACAAAAGGTGATCTCATAAGCCTATTTTTTTTTCATAAAATGAAAATAGGCTAAAAACAAATAACACACACTAATACAGTCATCACAATTAACACCGGTTATCAGACAGATTCTACACACACCCAGAGTACATGGGGCTACATGACCGCTTTGTCGCAGCCCATAAACTGAGGAACCAACCAACCAACCAACCAATGTTTACATGTTTCGATATAACAATGATATCTTCATTAGCGTTGAATAATTTGAATTAACATGCTAAAGTGAAATGGTTATTCTTACGAAATTTTGAATTTAAAATGAGAAGTTCACGTATAAATTCAATGTTACACAATAGAAAGAAGTTGGTTACTAAAAATGATGTTATGCATAATACTGGTGAAATGTATTTTTAAAAATGTTTAGAAATCTGCCTTACGAAACTGCCTAAGTCACACTCCTTTAATTATTCTATTAACGTAGTAGTACTTGCCACAGTCTTAGAGCCTTTCCCCAAGCATATTGATGTGTTTAAGAGAAGACTGACATTTTGTGCAAATACTACGATGTAATTACTATAGTTGCCAAATCGCTACTTGTGTTTGATGTTATTTATAATAAAGTATTTATTACCTAAAGTCAATATTTAGTACATTGTAACCGTACCGGATTCGGTCACCTTGTAACCCTCAGCGTGGTATAGGATAAGTAACAGTGCAGTAACATACAACTTAATATTTTTTTGGGCATAATAGAGGATACTATAAATATTTTTGTTCCAAAAGCTCACAGAGTAAATTTCAAAAACCAGATCTGTTACTAAAAGTTTTGTTAATAAAGCATAAAATGTCTTGATAAAACAGCGTTGAATTGAAGAGATGTGTATGTGTAAATATCTATGCTGAAAAATAAATTATGGTTGATGTGTCTTTGTCAGGTAGAGAGAACTTTGGAAATAGGTGTGATGAAGTTATTATGAAATGGTAAGAAATGTTTTAGTAATGTAGTTGGCAATTTTCTGTAATTGTACAATTTGCCGCCGGGGAATTGGTCAGACATCAATTCCCCTCGATTTTCCTTAATTCCACTCGGTTCTCCAAGGGACCCAAAAATGAGTTCCTCAACTCCGCTCAGGCTTTGGCAAGGGGTCGGCAAAAGGGTTATCCCCAATGACGTAAACAAATGTCATAACCCTCCTGCTCGCATAACAAGGGCCGGGTCAAACACCTTCTGCAGCGCATGAGCGAATTCTTGAATGCAGTTGATTTTTCCGTTCTAGGCTGGAAAACAGTATTTTCAGCATCCGCAGCTGGTATCGAAAGTATTTTTAGGTACAAATTATACACCTATTATTATCTAAATTTAATTTTATAATGTCTGACTATGATAAAAAACATACAAACATTTAATTATGCTCATGTTAAAAACAATGCATAAAATTTGTAGAAAAAAAAATAGAAAACTTGGCAGACTTATTTAAAAGAATATTTTGATTAATTTTAAATCACTTGTATTTTCTGCCATATAAGTTATAATGTGCCAAACTGAAAGAACATTTTCAATGTGTGTTAGTAAGAGAGTGCGTGATGACTGAGGGAGGAAAATCCAGGGGAACTGATGTTCGACCGAGTGGAATTGATCCCCGCCCGGGGAATTACCCCCCACTTGCAAATAAAGTACGGTAAATGAATGAATCTGCAAATGCATAAAAAATATCTTCACGATTACGAAACAAAGGTTGAAATTAACTATAGTGAATTACAATAAAACTATATACACTTACCTTGGAAAATTTAATGATTTTTGTCGAAAGAACTGACTATCAGAATGGAACGTGGAAGTTGTCTTCTTCTCGAATGGAACATTATCCTAATTCCCACAGCCATGACTTCAAAGACAATGTAAGGAGGCAGGGAAGGCAGGTAGTCGTGTATTATTCTCGGAGGAGGAGGAGAAGGAAATTCATGAAGCAAAGAGCGAGATAAGAGCAAGAGAGAAGGAGAGATAATAATGAGATCCTTGCAGTTGTTGGTCTTAAGGGGGTGACTCTTGAGTCTTGTTAATGCAAAATAGCAAAAGGAACGAGTGAGCTGGCTTTAAGAGTCCCCACTAGTGACGGCTCACTTGCTTGCATACCTCGAGCTCTCGCACTGCGAGCTACAATACACGTGGACTGTTTCACCAGAGCATGTTGGGATGCGAAACAAATGTTGAAATTTGCTGTAAAATATCTTATGAGAAATAATAATAATAATAATAATGATAATAATTATGATAATGATAATAATATTAATAATACAATTTTTTTTTACGAGGGAAGTGGAAAAATCTTGCATAAGACCTTGAGAAGGGTCCGCACTTCTCAAGAGTGTGGGATTCTTACCCACTAAAAAACCACACCCTGTCCTCTTGAAAAAACCCATCCCGGGACCACTTTCGTATTACTTCAGGATGGAGTCATTTTCTTTGCTTCACAAGCACCATCTTACTTCTCAATTCATAGCCCGCGGATCGCAGACTCAATCGACTAAATCGAGCAAGTCCCCATCCGACTTCTTCTGACGAAGGACCACCTCAACAAAGAAAGCGACCGTATCCCAGCTGAGCTCGTTTCTCAGCATAATGCAAACTATATTGTCCGGCGTTATTGGACCAACCTCAGCTTCAAGTTGTTGTTTTTCCGCTGCCCAACGATCGCAGACGAAAAACGTATGATAAACGTCATCTCGTTCGTTCTCGCAATAAATACAAACTGGACTCCTTACTTTGGCCATACGATGAAGGTAACACCGAAAGTAGCCATGACCTGTCAACATCTGTGTCAGAAAGTAATTTATTTCTCCGTGTTTCCTACTCGTCCACTCGACCAGACTCGGTATCAGCCGAGCTGTCCATCTTCCTCTGTGATGGTCATTCCACCTCTGCTGCCAAAGCTCCATCTTGCGTGCTACGGCTTCCTTCCGGGCTTGAGCCTTGCCCAGTTCTACTCGTCGGAAGTATACGTCTTTTTTTAAAATAAAATAATAAAATAATAATAATAATAATAATAATAATAATAATAATAATAATAATAATAATAATAATAATGAATGAACAATAAACGACTTACAAAGAAAATCTTTGATATAGTAAACAGTTCAAAAAGGAAAACAAATTGGTATCATGAAATAGAAGACGACTTAAATCAATTAGGGATCAACAAGCAAATGATAGAAGACAGAGAAAAATTCAGAAACAAAATTAAGAACGCCAAATTTTTAGTAAGTGAAAGGAATAAGATAGGAACATTGTGGACGGAACAACGGAAACAGGAGCACAGTCAAAGGATGAAGAGATTTTGGGAAGAGAAGAAGGGAAAGAAGTGAAAATTGTGACATCATGAGATATTTAAGTTCAAACACTGTCCATAAGGGCAAAAATGATGTAATAATAATAATAATAATAATAATAATATTTTTTTTTAGGGGAAGAAATGCATTTACGCACAGAGTGTCGGGCTCCTGAGTAGAAGAATACCGACTAAAACTCCCCCGTTACTTCTGAACACTAGCCTGGAACCGTTTATCACATTACTTCAGGCTAGAGTCATTTTATATTTGCCCGTAGGGCACTCTTCCGTAATGAATCATCTTCAGTGGCGATCCAGATCCGTCTTGTTTGTTCGGAGGATATCTTCAACAAAACTTGCTACCAGTTTCCAATTTTCCTCATTTTGTAGCATTACTGCAACAATATTGTCCGGGGATATCTCTACATCAATGTGATCTTGAAGAGACTGCCAGGTTTGGACCCACCGTCCACAAGAGAAGATGGTGTGATTAGCATTATGTAATTCGTTGATACAGTAGATGCAATCTGATGAATCCACCTTCCCCATCTTCTTAAGATAGGAACAGAAGTACCCATGGCCAGTCAAGAACTGGGTGAGATAGTAACCAACCTCACCATGTTTCCTCTCTGTCCAAACCTGCACCTGAGGGATCATTCTCTTAGTCCATTGGCTTTGATCTCCTTGCTCCCATTTGATCTGCCAATTTTGAAAGGTTTGTACTCTTGCCAAGCGTCTTGCATTTTGTAAACCCATATCAGATTTCCTCAAGTAAATGCTCTTGCGTTCTTTCGGAAGAAAAAAAAAATATCGGAATAATCCCGGCAATAACGAGAACTGCTTCCTCAGAGACCGTGCGATATGCAGATGCCACGCGCAAAGCACCCCGCCTCTGCACTTGCGCCAGTGACTTCCTATAAATTTCCTTATCCAGGGCATCCGCCCATATTTCCGCTCCATACAATCGAGGTATAATGGGATCAAATTACAAGAATGGCATCCACTATAAAAATCCAACAAAGAAGTCTACAGTGAAATAGAGATAATTTCAGAAACGATCCGTAAGAGGCGGGCACGGTATTACGGTCATCTCAAACGAATGGACGGAAACAGGCTGACTAAACAGATTTTTCATTTCTTTGACCCCAAACGCAAAACACAATTCCCTGGTTTGTGAATACCAAAGACGACCTCAAAATGCTGCATCTAAAACCCGACGACGCCTTCAATAGAGATCTCTTCCGCTAAAAGATACTGACTAATGGGCTAACCCGAGACGAGACACCGCACCCGAAAAGAAGACAAGGTACCACCTGGATAGCGGAGCGCAAGATAGCCCACTCACAGAGAATGAGGGAATTCTGGGCTCAGAGGAAAGCGAAACAAATTGCCAAGTGTAGCAAGACTTAACGTGGTCCTAGATGGCCTCAACGAATTATATATAATAAGCACCTCGGACTCAATGCACTCAGAGAAATTACACTAACTAGCAGAGCCCATGTATAGTATCTACGCAATAACAGTGCAATGTAAGGAACGGCCTGAGCTATTAATAACATTACATTTATTTACGAAAAAGACTTCACAAACTTAATATGTTGATACCAGTGCAGGAAGGAAGGATCCAACTGGGCTGAGAAATGATAACTTCACAGAGGACATTTGGGATACAACCAGGACTTCTTTCACATACAGTAGTTCTCAAGTGAGCTGTACAGAGTTGTATTTAAGAAGCCAAATCACATTTCTTCCAAGATAATGCATTTTGTTAAGATATTTTTTGTATTTATCTATCAAAAATTTCTCTAAACACACAGTTGGTTATTTTGTTACTTGTTGACACAACCGATAGCGAGCTAAACGATCTTACCCGTGAAAGGGCTACGTAAAGCTGTCCATGAGTAACGACGGATTTTGTCAAGAACGGGCAGATGTTATCGAAAGTCTGACCCTGAGATTTATTTATTGTCATTGAGAAAGCCAAACGTACCGGTACTGGGAATTGCCTTATTTTAAATTTAAAATGCATGTTCTTATCAGAGGGGATAAGGGTTATCCTGGGTATGAAAACGATTTCTCTCTTATCAGAATCTATAATAGTTGCCTCTATGACATTAGGTTGTAATCAGTTAACTATTAGTCTTGTCCCATTGCAGATCCCTTTTAAGGGTAGAATATTTCTTAATGACATAATGATATCACCTTTCTAAGTCTAAGTTTGTGTGGAGGCATGCCAGTTGGTGTCAGACTGTTCAAAAATTCTTCAGTGTAAGCCAAGTGATCTTGCGCATGCTCACACAATACAGTCTACACTCTCGTAGACTACCTCATCTCCAGTTAATCGCTGAAGTACTCGATTGTTCAGTTCAAGCGATGCTTCTTTGGCGACCGTAAGAATAGTTCTTCCTTTAAGCTCCTGTGGGGTGACAGCAGTAAAATCAAAATCACCGTATAGCTGTTCAACTGGATCTTGTATTTGTGGATAGCATGTAGATGGTACCGTAACTTCTGCCCCAGTCTTGACTTCTCCTATTTCTAAAAGCCATGTTGAAAATTATTTTTTAGAATTTAAAGCGCGCATGTTCTGGATGAGTTTAAGTTCATGGAATTTATTTCAGAGGCTATGCCGCTTCAAACAGCTAGCAAGTGTCAAAGAACGTGATCCTCTCATTATGACAGGAAGGACTTGGCGAAAATCACCCCCCAGTAAGATGACTTTACCACCGATGCTTCAGTACAGTTGGTCAGATATTTGAGAAGTCTGTCCACAGCTAAAAATGCGTGCACATGCGTCATTGGTGCTTCATCCCAAATAATTAATTCTGTATTCAACAGGGCTGTTGCTTCTGGTGTGTTTGGCGTAACGTTGCACGTAGAATTGGAATTGAGAATCAGAGGGATTTTGAAGACAGAATGCGCAGTTCGTCCTCCTTGTGTAGCTGCTATTCCTGTAGACGCTACTGGTGTAGCTTGATCTCCTCTTGCTCTGATTATGTGTAACAATGTAGAGTAAACAAATATTTTACCAGTCCCTGCCGGTCCATCTAAAAAGAAACAGTTCTGTTTTAATGTTTCTTCTGGGTTTCCATATAAGGCATTAAAGATCGAATCGACAACCCTTAGTTGCGCCTCATTAAGCTTTTGTCTGTTGCTGATAGCCCTAGCTTGCGCTTCTAAAACATGAAACGAATGTATTCCTGGACTGTTAACGTGTAGTTTTACATCTGGCAAGTTAAGTTTCTTAAGATCTAAGCCGTAGGTGTGAAGGAGGTCATTGATTTCAATGAGTGCATACTGTGGGCCACTTTCTTCAGAGTATCTGCGTACAAAATATTCAGACATTGCTTCTTTATGTTGGTCTCAAAGCTCGGGAACATTTTCCGGTTCTCTGAAAACACAGATAATGACAAATAACATTCGTAAGCGACTTGGCATATGAGAGTGAGTTGTCTCAAGAATAGTATCATGCCAAATTTTATCTCCTTGAAGAAGTCCAAGTTATTTACATGTTTCCTGAAAGTCTTGCATAGAACTCCATTGACTGTCCTGACACTATCAAAACCTTTGGCACCCTTTACTCTTATTAGCAGCATTCGCAAGAAGTATCTTTCCCTATCGTGCATACTAACTACTGGCATTCTCCCCATTACACGTTGTCCACTACGCTGACGCTTCTTCCATCACAGCTCGTAGATCTAGATCTAATAGTAGAAACTCCCGCGAGAAACTGGCGACACCGATTCTGCTTGATATCTAGCTTCATTGCATATTTCTTCTGTGAAATCGATGCCATGATTTTGTGTTTCTTGACGCCTTCTGCGCAGAATATCTTCGGCCATGTAGTCTTTGTATTTCTCCCACAACTGTGCTGGTTGTGAAGGGGAACACGTAGATAAAATAGTTGCCAACAGCGTACGTATTTAAAATGGATTAGAAGGGGTCGCTGAATCTACTATGAAGATGTACACTCTACTTTCTATTCACGGCGTTGCCTAGGTCAACCATATTATGTAAGATGGGCAATGTAATATAGCAATTTTTACTGGACTATCATGATGCAGAATAAGTCGTTGTCTCCTAGTGACAATCTTTAAGACGGTCAATCTGCCCATCAGGTCAGGTTCAGTATTGGTGCGGCTTTGACTATCATGATAGTTAGTCGTTGTCACCTAGCGACAATCTGTCCGTGAAGTTATTAGATTCAACTTTATTTGTTTTAACACACTTTTTAAACAAATAAATATATTTCCGTTGACCTTTCATGAAAAGCAAGATTTTTCCTGTACTACTGAGACGATTTGGAAGACTTTTGTACAAACCACAACTTCTAGCTCCCTCTGGTTTAGGAGCATGAGTTTTGTGATGCATATTGTGCCCATTTCAACAATGAAATATGCAAATCACAGTTTGCCAGCAATGCTCAATCGGGAGCATCGGGGTTCATGGTATGTTCTCCCACTCTGCGACTTACACACTTTGGATTAAGCATAGGATACACTTCCAAAAATAAACAAAATCAAAATTCTATTATCAAAACATTTAATTATCCAAAATATGGCACTACAAAGATAAAAAAAATAAAAATACTGACACTATACTTCACACTTGTCCAAAGATGAAACAAGGAATTTCAAATTAAATATTCACAAAATAATAATTACTGGTTATCCAGAAACCAAACAAAAACTCCATCTGAGTTTCACTCCCATATGGCATCAATCCTAATTCTTAAAAAACGAGCTCCAAATGGCTCGGTAAAGTTTACATGCATTGCGATAACAATTAAACACACATCAATTAATTTTTACATGAGTATATCTGGCTATAATCATAATATCATAGTATGGCTAATCATTAATTAATTTTGGGCTCCCACAATGTTCATCTGTCACCATCTCTCTTCTCCAGCTACCAAATCACTACCGAGATTGGAAAAATTTGCGTATCCCCGGGTTATAGAAAACTACTGACCAAGTCAACTTAAGATTACTCCCAATATCTTAATATTTTCATAATAACTCGTGAATCACTGAATCATTTAATAATAACGTTAGGGATTTTATTATATTGTCTTCAAAGACAATTATATCTTAAGGAAGCAACGATCTGAACTCTGCAAGCGATAATAATGAATGTAAAAGGACCTCAGTTCAAATACTGGGTCGTTAAAACAATCTTAAACACTTCCGTGTACCGTGAAACAGACAGCCCGTTCCTGACATATCTCTATAAGAGAGTGTGTAAGGGTCTGTCTCAACTACTTGGCTGATTTACGGCTATGGAGGGAGGGAACCTACAGTCTCACTTCCTCAAGGGACTGGCTATTCAGCTTTACAACAGCTGCTTAAAATGCGTTTCTCTGAATGACAAGGCTCGTAATACAAATTAACAACACGACAATATTAGGTTCTACAGACCTATTCTTTTAGCTTCGGTAAAGTATAATTATGAAGTGTCCTCATTAGCGGGTAAGAAAATCCAATAAAACAACAAATATTAAGGGGCTTCAACACGGACGACTCTGAGTTCAATCCTTTTAAAATGCCTCGGGAGCAGTATCCCAACTTTGAGGGCTTACAACATTAGCGACTTAAAGAAGGCCTTGCACGCAACCAGCGCTCATAATACAACATAAATTGCACCCTTTTCAGCATTGCATAGAATCACAATTCAACATAACTCATTACCGCAACTAACTGTCCCTCACAATTATTTTTACCGAGCATTTCAACGCGTTCCTAGCGTGACAAATTATTTCAATTGCGTGACATAGCGCTCATACATAAACTAGCCAAGTTGCATTTCAAAGAATGAAATAAATTCAAATCAAAGTTTGATCTTCGTCTCAAAGATAATATATTCAGTCTTAGCCTCCATCAACAATAATCATTTATACAATTAAAACATCTTGATTCACAACAATTAATAATTCATCAAAGGGGCTCTTACAGCTACCACTTCTCAATATAAAATTCATCACATAAATAATTTATTTAATTATTATTATTATCGCGCTTGCTTTACCATAGTTATATTATTTACCATTATACTGATATTCCACTGAATATTTTCCCCAAGGGATTCATTAATACTTCACATTTTTATATTTCTATCAAATTAATCGTTCAGATCGCGCAGCCTTTATTTCACATGTTTTCAAACATCTCTACTTCCACTCCTGAGGATTATACGCAAATCTTCCCAAAACGCATAATTATGAAATTAGTACTCACATGATTTTACGGTCAGAGACCGAGTTCTCCATCGATGGAACATTTCACCCACCAATTGCTTCTTAAGGCATATTCATGGTCATATCTACACTTGATAACACTTCCTTACATCACATAAAACATATACACTGATCACTTTAAATGTAAAGAAAACCATTTTGGATTTGTTTTCACTTAAACACAAATACAATTTCACTAAAAATATATTACACTCAAAATTTTCACTATACTTGAATTACATAAAATTTTATCACTCTGGCATTAATTATTTGCCTTAACACACGTGATTTCCTTATTCCTTCCCGTTTCCAAGGGCAGCACTATATGTACGTCGGCTTCCTTCTCTGATGAGATGATTGAAAGTCTCGATCGAACTACCCTCACTGGAACGGTTGATCCTCTTATTCTGGGTTGACTATCGGCTTATAAATTTTACTGCACGATATCGTATCTTGCTAGACGCTAACTTGTTCGTCTAATAGAAGTCTGTCACTGACGTATTACTTTTATGATCGCTCGCACTGGTATAACGGCGACTTAGTAATTTCCTTGTCCAATAATCCACACGTGGATTTTACTTTCTGTTACTTCGATTCTTGACTTATTGGAGTAATCCCCCAACGTTTGACTGTTCATTTGTCTACACCTAGACAAAGCCTGGAACCTCGATTTCTAATTTCTATCGTACTCCGCTCTAGTCCCCTCAGTTCAGGAACACTAGGCGTTACTATCACGTTCTACCCTGATCTGGTTATTTAACGTAGATAGAATTGTATATTTCACTGTCCTTGGGTACTTCGAAATCCTATGATGCGTCGGTTCTTTAACTGAAACTATTAGATTCGAATACCTATCGCCGGTAATTTCTTAATTCCACAGTCTAAAATTCTGACTGTACTGGTGAAATTTATAAAGTCCGAAGCTTGATGATATTATTTCTTATAACAAGGATTCTGATGTGTCCGCACGGCGATACTATTGACGATACTAGACGGCTACTCCCATACGGGGTGCTCGTCTGCCATACAGAGTAACACGACCTCTCACGGTCTGGTAAATACTGCATGCTCTTCCTGGCACGTCCAGGGGTTATATTCAAATCTGCCGCAAAAAGATCAGATCTGCTTCTTCTCCAACACTAACTTCTAAAATAATTGTCGTATAATTTTGAAAAATATGTGTGCTGAAAGCTCTCGTTTTAAACTTAAAGGGTTTCTTTGATCACGAA
This sequence comes from Meconema thalassinum, assembly GCA_946902985.2. NCBI lineage: Eukaryota > Metazoa > Arthropoda > Insecta > Orthoptera > Tettigoniidae > Meconema > Meconema thalassinum. The sequence continues at coordinate 157,748,503 of OX336399.1, read as the reverse complement.
AATCGATCACACAGTTCCAAGATATTAAATAATTTGGCTCCTCAGATGCGTGGGTAGTGTGGTTTATTTTTCCCTCTCTCCCAACTTTGTGCTCGGGGAATAACTATCGACGTAATGCCACGTATGCACTTCTTTCCTGTGCAATTATTATAAACTTTTTCCACACACAAAAATCTCCTTTCCAAGATGCTCAACAGTGACGGGTTCATTTCATTAATTAAATGCTTGCAAATGGCTTAATTTTAATTATTTCTCTTCTTGCGTCAATGCGATGCTGCCATTTTATAGCTGAGTAAGACCTCTTTCCGAAACTCATTCTCACTCACTCGCAGTGGAAAGCTACCAGCTCTATTAATAATCATGTGCTAGCTTCTTATCGATGCGTCAGGCGTGATCTCATGCCCGCGTGACTAGTGGTCACCCGCTCTTGCATCACATTATAACAGCCCAACTTCTTATTAACCCTTAAAATCTTACACATTCATTCTAAAGACTGCATTATTTCCTCTCTTTTTTACATATAAAATATGGATTCGACGCTTGAACCAATTCACATGGGTTCAAATCTCCCCTCCTTAGATAAATAAATTTTTGAAATTTGAGGAAATTTATTTAAGTGTTTTTCATAGAAAATCTCATTCTTTCAGTGTCGAAGCCATCATAACATCTCGCCGTACCTTCATTTTATTTTCTCATAGAATCCCTCGATGATTTGGGTTTTCCAACTTTAAAGTCATATCCGGAAATGGTGTAGGTCGGGCACGCTCTGTCCCTACCCGTTCTTCCTTCCTTATTTTTCTGGACTAAAAGTCTACAGAACTTCATCTTTCATTACAGGTGTGGTCTATCACTACCCGTTTCTTTCTTTCCTCAATTTCTTTCCTTAAATTGATATTTTCTTCTTCAATTACTTCAATTATCTCTTTCAGCTCTAAATAAGTTTGTTCCAGTTCTCATTCACAATTTACTGCTTGCCTTTTACGTTCCCTCTCTGGATCGTGTCTCAACATACTCCTATTTCTTTTTAAAGTGTATTCATCATCTCTAATTTGTTCCATAATCAGGGCTTGTTCATCTGCTTCATCGAAGTCTTCGGGAGGATAATATACTTTCAAATTTGCCAAATTCATGGTTACTTCGTGATTCGTTTCACAATGCTGAATCCTATATGCATTGTTTCTTAGATCCCTATTTACTCTATATGGACCGTGGTACATTTTCTGAAACTTCTTGTACACGCGGTTCCCAGGATCAGAAATGGCTGGTCTTTTCACTAACACCATTTCCCCTACCAATAATGGTCGATGATATCTTTTATGCCTATTTCTTCGTTGCCTTCTATCAGCTTGGGCTTGCAAATGCTCATAAGCTCTTCTGATACGGACTTCTCTTCCAGGTTGAGCGTCCGTTTGTATGGGTATGACCTGACTCCAAGGTCTCTCTGGTTGCTCATTCTTATGCAACGTTACAGGTATCTCTCCAGTAGCCTCATGTATCGTGTTGTTGATGCAAAACTCAATTATATCCAAAATATTTATCCACTTCCAATTTTCCTCGGCACTGTATATCCTGCAATACTTTGCCGTCTCTCTCATCACTCTTTCTACAGGGTTTGCCTCAGGATGGCGAATACTTGACAGTATTTGGCGTATTCCAAGTCTCTCTAATTCCTGACTAAATTCCATGCTGGTATAGCAGCTACCATGATCCGATAACAGATTCTCAGGTTTACCCAGAATAGGTATCACTTTTTCTTTTAGTCGCTTTAGTACTTGTTTGGTACTTGTCTTTTGTATGGGAGAAAGAACAACCATCTTTGTATAGACATCCATAGCCACCATTATATGTCGATTTCCTCTGCTAGCCTTAGGCAATGGTCCAAAGTTGTCAATCGAGATGATCTGACATGGCCTCTCAGGTATCAATGGTATCGGCTTTTGTCTCATCAAAACGTATTTGGTTTAATTCTATGACAAGTATCACATGTCTTCAACGTATCCCGTACAGTATCCCTCAGTCTCGGCCAAATAAATGTTTCTTTCAACATCGAGACTCTCTTACCGACGCCCATGTGTCCAAAGCATCTATGGGCTAACCATACAGTTTTCCTCTGCAAACAGGCAGGTACCACGATTCTCAATCGAGTATGGTCAGAGTCCTCAAATTTATGTAACATCCCGTTATAAAACTGTAATCTCTAGCTATCTTACTGGCTTCAATATATACTGGTGTTCCTCTAGTTAACTTTCCTTCAAAGAAGGATATGAGCATGTTTATCCATGGATCTTCGCGTTGTCGTTGACTAATGTTTCCCAATTCATTCAAAGTGCGTTGATCTCTATTTTCCAAATCTATAGCCATTACTTCCTCTTCTGTGGACTCTGGCTGTCTACTTAAGTAGTCTGGAACGACGTTTCCTTCCCTGGGCAATATTCTATAATGACATCAAACTGCTGAATACATAAAGCCCAACGCATTAGCCTTTGACTGGACAAGTCTGTCTTCATCAAAAAGGTTAAGGCTTTATGATCCGTTCGGAGTGTGACTGGAAACCCATATACAATTTTACGCCAACATTACAGAGCATGCAATATTGCTAACAGCTCGATCTCGTTGATTGTATAATTTTTCTCGTGTGGTTTCAGTCTTCTACTAGAGAAAGCTAAATAATTCTTCCTTTCAGGATTTTCCGGGTCTTCCTGATATAGCATCGCTCCAATGCCTACTTGGGATGCATCTGTCTGGATGATAAATCTCTGATTAAAATCAGGATATCCCAACTTCACGTAATTTAAAAGCATTTCCTTGGCCTCAACAAATGCTTTCTCAGCTTCCTCCGTCCATTTCCATTTACCGTTCTTCTTCAGAAGATCTTGCAACGGTGCAACTGTTCTAGTATATGACGGGCAATGTCCTGGGAATAAACCTATTAATCCCAAAAATTGGCGAACATTCTTCACTTTCATTGGCCTTGGAAAGTTTCTTATAGATTCAAATTTACATGGGTTCGGTTTGACACCATCTTTGTCAATTACGTGTCCCAAAAATGTAACTTGTCGTTGACAAAAGTTCGATTTTTTAAAGTTAATCTTGAAGTTAGCTTTCCTTAAATCTTCAAGTAATTTCATTAAATTTTGCATATGTTCCTCAACGTTCTCCGAGGTGAGCAGTATGTCATCAACATAACGAATAGTACATTCCTTCACCTTTTCTGACAAATTGCGATCAAGTGCTCTTATAAGTGCTGACCCAGCTGTCTTTAATCCAAATTGACATCTCTTAAAGCAATATGTCTGCTGATCGAACTGAAATCCAGTTAACAAGCTGGTTTTCTCTTCAAGTTCGAGATGATGATATGAAGACGTCATGTCTATATTTGTAAAAAATTTCATCCCCTTAAATTTTCCCAGTATTTCTTTAATGGGTGGTACCGATTCATTTTCAGGAATAATTTTGGCATTCAAGTTCCTAGCATCTAAACACACCCTCACTGAGCCAGCCGGTTTACTCACAATCACTAATGAACTAACGTAAGGCGTTGCCATTTTTTCTATAACACCTGCATCTCTCATTTCCTGCAGTGTTTTCTTAGTTTATGTGTAATGTTTTTCTGCAACCGGGTATGGTTTTTGTCTAAACGGTGCCCAATCCTTCACTTGAAAAGCGTATTTAAAATTTTGGATCTTTCCTGGTTTGGAATCAAATACATCCCTATATTCCAATAATAATTCCTTTAATATCTCTCTATCTTCCAACTTGATCTTGGCACCTTCGATCTTTCCTAACAGGGTGGCTTCAAACTTGGTTTCTACACCATCTTCTAGTTCTATATTTAAGACTTCCAGTGCCTCTTCTGTGGCCCTATAACCTTTCTCGGTTATTTCTCCCACATGCCATACCTGTTCATCATATCTTGTATTTTGTTCCTGTAAATTTATGTTTTGCTCATCCACATCCTCCTTTTGAATTCTTATGCAATTTTGCGCTAGGTCTATTATGACCCTGTTCTCACGGATAAAGTCAATACCCAATATAATATTGTATGGTAACTGACTCACCAGCAAAAAGCATTGAGAAATTTCAGTACCTCCGATGATCATATCGATGTACACGTGAAATTTGCATGTCAACGATTTCTCAGGGATAATTCCTTTAATCTTTACACTTGATGTGGGAATTTTCAACACACGACCTCTAGATTCCAATTCGTTAAGTAGGCTCTGTGTAATAAGACTTACAGTTGATCCTGTGTCAATTAATGCTCTGACCAGTAACCCTTCTACCCGCAACATTATAATAGGCAGTTCCCTTCTTATCCCTTCAATTTCTTCATTTATCAATTCAACTAGACTAGCTATCCAATTTACAATTTCAATTTCCTCACAGCTCCTGGTATGTTTCCCCTTTTTCCAATCTAAATTTGGAGTTTTATTATCCTTGGGGTCTTTTCCCCCCTCATTCCTTAAGTGTGACTCACTCACTCACTCACTCACTCACTCCGTTGGCTTTTCTGGGACGTGACGATCCCGTGCCGCTCTCACTATCTGCCTCCATTTCCTCCTATCCAGCGCAGTATTCTCCCATACAGTAATACCCATTTGTCTGCAGTCAGAGGTCACCTCATCTTGCCATCTACTCCTAGGTCTTCCAGGGGGTCTCGAGCCTTCGATCTTCTTCTCATACACCTGGCGAACTATTCTGTCAGCGTCCATTCTGATAACATGCCCTGCCCATTGCAGCCGTTTCGCTTTCATGACGTCCACTACTCTGGGTTGATTGGCCAACTTGTACAGCTCATGATTTGATCTGAGAACCCATCTTTGTGTTTCCTGGTCAAAGATGGGGCCGAAAATTTTTCTATATATCTTGTTTTCGAAGACTGCAAGTTGGCGTTCCTCCCTTTTGGTCACACTCCATGTTTCGGCTCCGTATAGCAGTACCGGCCTGATGATCGTGTTGTATAGTTTTAGTTTTGTTTTCCTGGTCAAAAGTTTGGAGGAAAGTAATTTATGCAGGGAAAAGTAAACTTTGTTTGCATTCCGCAATCTAATTTGGTGTTCAACTTGTCTTCTATTGCAGTCATTTATATTTACCCCAAGGTATTTGAAGTTTGGCGTGTTCTTAAAGGTAAAATTGCCTATATGAAGATTGTTGCGTTGGTCTGTAGTCATGTTTTCTCTCTGTATGATCATGTATTCTGTCTTCTCTTCATTAATCTTTAGACCTATTTTCGCAGCAGTTTCATTTAATTTCCTGAATAAAGCTTCAATTTCTCCTCCATTATTTCCTATTAATACAATGTCATCTGCATATGCCAGGATGTTGTGTTTGTTATCTGCTAGGTCTCCAGTTGCAGCTTCTTTGGTTTCCCGAATTACTTTTTCCAGAACGATGTTGAAGAGAAGTGGGGAGAACGCATCACCTTGTTTTAGTCCTGTTCTGTTTTCAAAACCGTCTGATACGGATCCACAGTATGACACTTTGCTCACTGTCTCCTCCATACACATTTTGACCAGGCTGATAAGTTTCTGTGGGATTCCGTACTCTGCCATAATTTCCCACACCGTTTCTCTGTGGACTGAGTCATAGGCCTTTTGGAAGTCAATAAATAGGTAATGGACGTTTTTGTTATATTCCCAAACTTTTTCATTGATTGTCTTAATACAAAATATATTGTCTGTTGTTGATCTGTTTTTACGGAAACCATTCTGATAGTCTCCTATTATATCTTCGGTGTATGGAATTAGACGTTGTAATATTATGTGCGACAGTAATTTGTAAGCTGTGACAAGTAGGGATATTTCTCTGTAATTTCCGCAGTTATGTTTATCTCCTTTCTTATGTATTGGAACAATAATTGCTTCCTTCCATTCATCCGGTATTTGTTCATCGCGCCATATTTTCAGGATAAGTTTATGCAGTTTTTAATGAAGCTTCTCACCCCCATATTTCAGCAATTCAACTGGTATACCGTCAGATCCAGCAGCTTTGTGGTTTTTCAGTTTCTTCAGACTGCTGGTTACCTCTTCATATGAAGGATCATTTATGAAAGGTTCTACCGTTGAAAGAGTGGTTCTCTCCAATTTGTTGTCTGGTTCAGGGCAGTTCAGTATGTGGTCAAAGTACTCTTTCCAAGCCTGTAATATGTGGGTTGTTCCTGCAATGATGTTACCATTGTTGTCGTGGAGAACTGCTGATCGCGGTTGGTAACCTTTCTTAATGTTATTCACCGTCCCATATACTTTACGGATGTTGTTCTCCTTCTGGTCATTCTCAATACTCTCTAACATATGTTTAAGGTAAAGCTTCTTTTCTTTTCGTAAGGTTATGCTTGTTTCTCTTCGTGTTTCCCTGTAGTGCTGTTCCAATTCTTCATTTCTCCTGTCCTGTAGCCATGCTTTCCTTGCTGAGATGCTAGCTGCTACTGCTGTTTTGCATGTACCATTAAACCATTTCTTCTTTCGTTCCACTTTTGGTAATGCGTTTTTAGCTGACTGTAACTCTAAACTCTGAGCTCCCTCAAGTTGGTCGGGTGATTTATGATTTTTCATAGCTTCTCTCCACCTTCCTTTTTGTCCTTCAGGTTCGTCCATCCGCTCATCCATATAGCGTCGACTTTCCTGGTATCTTTCTTCGATTTCGGCTTGGTATTCCTCACTTCTATCTTCTGGCCTTACATTCCTTCTAGGATAATTTTCCCAATTCCTTCTATTATCCTGTCTGTAGTTATTGTAATACGGTTTGTTTTCTTGACTTCTATAACCCATATATCTATTATTCCTTCTTCTATAACCTCCCCTAGTATGAGATTGGATTCCCCTAGGTTCATTTTGTCTGTACTCGCGACCAAATCCATGAGTATCTGTACTGGTTGACTTGTTCTTGGTAGAGGGCTTCTCCCTGTCATCATGGCTGCTGGCCATACGTACTTGCTCCGCTTGCCTATGTTGCCTTGGAGTCACATGTGCGGTGGTCATATCCAATTGACCCAACACACTCCCCACTTCCACAGCAGATTTCGCATTTGATGAGATCAATAACCTTTGTATCTCATATGGAAGTTGTCTTGCAATGGCAGCAAATAGATCATTTTCGGCTGGAGCGATATCCAGCTCCCTGAATTTACACAGCTGAGCAGTGAAAAATTCCGAGTACTTAGTAGGTGCATTAGTACTGTATTTTCTAGAGTACAAATCTAGTCTTAGATTTTCTTGCACGTCTGCCGCCCAGTATCGCTTCAAGACTGCTTCCTTAAAACCTTCTACTGTGTCAAAAGTATATCTAAAACTTCTGAACCAAGTGAGACAATCACCTGCCAGCAGTTTTTCGATTGCTCTCAGTCTCCGATCCTGAGGAACTTTCATTTCATTGAGGTATTCTGCTACTTCCTTTAGCCAGTATTTAGGAGTAATTAACATATTATTACCCGTAAATTTAACCAGTCTATCCTCATTTGATTTTATAATATTTATGATCGGTCCATTTGTTTGGTTAGCATATGGAGTTGACATGGCCACAGGATATCCTAAGTTCTTATAAGGGCTCTCCCCTCCTAAGTTCCTATCTTGATTTGTGCCTTGGATATCAGAATCCACCCATATGGCTTTCGGGAAATCATATTGACCTTCAAACTTTAATTTCCTTTCTCTTCGGGCACTTTCTTCTTGTGACATAAGCTGAACCTCCATTTGACTGTTCTTGTGTTCAGTCCTTTCCAGCCGTGAACCAAATTCTTTCTCGAATCTTTCCTGTTTCTTCTTACTGCTTTCAACTTCTTGTTTGATCAATATTTTTTTCTTCCTTGAAGCTTTCCTGGATCTGAGCTAGTTTCTCATCTAATATTTCCTCAACCTCTTTCTTGATGACCAGGACCTGCCTTTCAATAATTTCTGGCTTGACGTCACCTTTGGAATCTAGGTCTTCTCGGATCTCTTTTATCTTTTTATTCACGTCTACCTGACCTTTGTGGATTCTTTCCTTGATCTCGTTTATCTCTATTCGGGCTTTTCGTTGTTCATCGTATATGATTGCAAAGTCAGTCATAACCTTATCTTTATCGCCCTTTGTGCTTCTCATCTGGTTTGTTAATACTTTTACGGTTTTCTGAATTCCAGTAACCCCTTCATCTATTCTCTCTATTTTTAAGAGTTGTTCGTCACGATCAGTTTTCCGTTGCTCGCTTTCAGCTTTAAGGTTCCCTTCGTATTGACCTAACTTCGTGGTTATTTTCTCCTCATGCTTCCTCAACCAGTCATCTACCTGTCCCGTGAACGCATTAAATTGCAATTCCCTTTTGTTTGCATCGGTCTGACCTTGCTTCTTGACATCATTTATTTCGGCCTGAACTTCCTTGTCCTTTCCCTCGAGGTTTTCCACCTTATTTTCGACCCTCATAAACCTATCACCTAAGTCTCTGAGAGCATTCTTGATTTCATCCCGTGATTTCTGACAAAATTCCATATTTGACCCTATCTGATCTTTTAACTCTTTCTGCACCCCTTGGATATGGGTTACAAGTCTACTTTCACTGTTCTCTATATTCTCTTTACAAGTTTCTTCCATTTTACTTAATTTAGTTTCCATAGAACTAAAATTTTTATTCAAAATTTCAAAATTTTCTAGACACTCCTTTTTGGATTCTACACTATTTTTTTCTATAGTATTTATTTGGATTTGCAATCCTGCATTAAATGTCTTATTTTTACTTTGAAATGCATTTAACTTGTCCCCAAATTTGGTATCAAATGTTCGATATTTTGAATCTATGTTTTCCTCTATACTCTTTCGGAGTTCCTTTGACCCATTTTCTATTTCCTCAATTTCAGCCTTCAGTGCCTCGTTATTCTTTTTACTGTCGGCTTTTAGTTCCTCTTGTACATCTATCAACTGCTTTTCAATGTTTTACCCATTTTCCGATTTCATATTGTCTATCTCAGCCTTCAGTTCACTGTTCATGTTTATACTGTCGGTTTTGATAGATTCTAATGTCTCCTCCATCTTAACACTGTCAGTTTTAAGAGATTCTAATTTATTCCCCGTGTTAACACTGTCAGTTTTAAGATATTCTAAATTCATATTTATGGATTCTAAAGCCTTCTTATTTTCATTCTGTTGGAGGTCCAATTTATTGTCTATAGATTCGAATCTATCTTTACTATCCGCCTTCATGGCCTTCAACCTTTCACTATTGTCCGCCTTAGGGCTTTTATACTTTCCGTACTTATCTTTATCATCTCCTCTCTATTCTAATTGAAGTGCTCCTCCATGCACTCCTTTATCTCCATCATCGTACACATCTTATCAACAATATATGAGAATACAGTGGGCTACTCTGTCCCATCATTGGTTCATGCGTGAGAGATGGTACTCCGAACACTTGTGTCCCAATTTCCAAAATTCAACCTCAGTACGGGTGTTTACTAAAACGTACCCGTATGGTATAATACTGATTACAATATCAACACCATTATGGAAGTGATTCTCTTAAAATTCAAAAATTTTTAACAACCGTATTTTTCAAAAAATAAAAATTTTGATTTTTCAAGTAAAACTCGGGTTTTCCCTCGGAAAACTCATCCCTACGTACTGGGCGCCAAAGTATTATGTTATAGGGGGTTATCTAGGGCTGCTCGGTGTGAGTTTCCAGGGTCCCACTGCTGTCAGTTAAATTTATACTTTGTAGCTAATTCTATCACTAGTTTACCTTTACGTGATATGACCGTCTTTATTGCTCCTGAAAGCATTAATCCAAGCACATTACTTCTATTCCCCCATGTGCCCATTTCAACAATGAAATATGCAAATCACAGTTTGCCAGCAATGCTCAATCGGGAGTATCGGGGTTCATGGTATGTTCTCCCACTCTGTGACTTACACACTTTGGATTACACTTCCAAAAATAAACAAAATCAAAATCCTACTACCAAAACATTTAATTATCCAAAATATGGCGCTACAAAAGTAAAAAATAAAAATACTGACACTATACTTCACACTTGTCCAAAGATGAACAAGGAATTTCAAATTAAATATTCACTAAATAATAATTACTGGTTATCCAGAAACCAAACAAAAACTCCATCTCAGTTTCACTCCCATATGGCATCAATCCTAATTCTTTAAAAACATGCTCCAAATGACTCGGTAAAGTTTACATGCATTGTGTTAACAATTACACACACATCAATTAATTTTTACATGAGTATATCTGGCTTTAATCATAATATCATAGTATGGCTAATCATTAATTAATTTTGGGCTCTCACAATGTTCATCTGTCACCATCTCTGTTCTCCAGCTACCAACTCACTACCGTGATTGGAAACATTTGCGTATCCCCGAGTTATAGAAAACTACTGACCAAGTCAACTTAAGATTACTCCCAAAATCTTAATATTTTCATAATAACTCGTGATCACTGAATCATTTAATAATAACGTTAGGGATTTTATTATATTGTCTTCAAAGACAATTATATCTTAAGGAAGCAACGATCTGAACTCTGCAAGCGATAATAATGAATGAAAAAGGACCTCAGTTCAAATACTGGGTCGTTAAAACAATCTTAAACACTTCCGTGTACCGTGAATCAGACAGCCCGTTCCTGACCTATCTCTATAAGAGAATGTGTAAGGGTCTGTCTCAACTACTTGGCTGATTTATGGCTATGGAGGGAGGGAACCTACAGTCTCACTTCCTCAAGGGACTAGCTATTCAGCTTTACAACCGCTGCTTCAAATGGGTTTCTCTGAAAGACAAGGCTCATAATACAAATTAACAACAAGACAATATTAGGTTCTACAGACCTATTCTTTTAGCTTCGGTAAAGTATAATTATGAAGTGTCCTCATTAGCGGGTAAGAAAATCCAATAAAACAGCAAATATAAGGGGCTTCGACGCGGACGACTCTGAGTTCAATCCTTTTAAAATGCCTCGGGAGCAGTATCCCAACTTTGAGGGCTTACAACATTAGCGACTTAAGGAAGGCCTTGCACGCAACCAGCGCTCATAATACAACATAAATTGCACCTTTTTCAGCATTGCATAGAATCACAATTCAACATAACTCATTACCGCAACTAACTGTCCCTCACAATTATTTTTACCGAGCATTTCAACGCGTTCCAAGCGTGACAAATTATTTCAATTGCGCGACATAGCGCTCATACATAAAATAGCCAAGTTACCTTTCAAGGAACGAAATAAATTCAAATCAAAGTTTGATCTTCGTCTCAAAGATAATATATTTAGCCTTAGCCTCCATCAACAATAATCATTTATACCATTAAAACATATTGATTCACAACAATTAATAATTCATCAAAGGGGCACTTACAGCTACCACTTCTCAATATAAAATTCATCACATGAATAATTTATTTAATTATTATTATTATTATCGCGCTTGCTTTACCATAGTTATATTATTTACCATTATACTGATATTCCACTGAATATTTTCCACAACGGATTCATTAATACTTTACATTTTTATATTTCAATCAAATTAATCGTACAGATCGCGCAACCTTTATTTCACATGTTTTCAAACATCCCTACTTCCACTACTGAGGATTATACGCAAATCTTCCCAAAACACATAATAATGAAATTAGTACTCACATGATTTTACGGTCAGAGACCGAGTTCTCCATCGATGGAACATTTCACCCACCATTTGCTTCTTAAGCCATATTCATGGTCTTATCTACATTTGATAACACTTTCCTAACATCACATAAAACATATACACTGATCACTTTTAATGTAAAGAATACCATTTTGGATTTGTTTTCACTTAAACACAAATACAATTTCACTAAAATATATTACACTCAAAATTTTCACTATACTAGAATTACATAAAATTTTATCACTCTGGCATTAATTATTTGCCTTAACACACGTGATTTCCTTATTCTTTCCCGTTTCAAAGGGCTGCACTCTATGTACGTCAGCTTCCTACTCTGATGAGATGATTGAAAGTCTCGATCGAAGTACCCTCACTGGAACGGTTGATCCTCTTATTCTGGGTTGACTATCGGCTTATAAATTTTACTGCACGATATCGTATCTTGCTAGACGCTAACTTGTTCGTCTAATAGAAGTCTGTCACTGACGTATTACTTTTATGATCGCTCGCACTGGTATAACGGCGACCTAGTAATTTCCTTGTCCAATAATCCACACGTGGATTTTACTTTCTGTTACTTCGATTCTTGACTTATTGGAGTAATCCCCAATGTTTGACTGTTCATTTGTCTACACCTAGACAAAGCCTGGAACCTCGATTCCTAATTTCTATCGTACTCCGCTCTAGTACCCTCAGTTCAGGAACACTAGGCGTTACTATCACGTTCTACCCTGATCTGGTTATTTAACGTAGATAGAATTGTATATTTCACTGTCCTTGGGTACTTCGAAATCCTATGATGCGTCGGTTCTTTAACTGAAACTATTATATTCGAATACCTATCGCCGGTAATTTCTTAAGTCCACAGTCTAAAATTCTGACTGTACTGGTGAAATTCATAAAGTCCGAAGCTTGATGATATTATTTACTATAACAAGGATTCTGATGTGTCTTCGCACGGCGACACTATTGACGATACTAGACGGCTACTCCCATACGGGGTGCTCGTCTGAGATACAGAGTAACACGACCTCTCACGGTCTGGTAAATACTGCATGCTCTTCCTGGCACGTCCAGGGTTTATACTCAAATCTGCCGCAAAAAGGTCAGATCTGCTTCTTCTCCAACACCAACCTCTAAAATAATTGTCGTATAATTTTGAAAAATATGTGTGCTGAAAGCTCTCGTTTTAAACGTAAAAGGGTTTCTTTGATCACGAAAATCGATCACACAGTTCCAAGATATTAAATAATTTGGCTCCTCAGATGCGTGGGTAGTGTTGTTTATTTTTCCCTCTCTCCCAACTTTGTGCTCGGGGAATAACTATCGACGTAATGCCGCGTATGCACTTCTTTCCTGTGCAATTATTATAAACTTTTTCCACACACAAAAATCTCCTTTCCAAGATGATCAACAGTGACGGGTTCATTTCATTAATTAAATGCTTGCAAATGGCTTAATTTTAATTATTTCTCTTCTTGCGTCATTGCGATGCTGCCATTTTATAGCTGAGTAAGACCTTTTTCCGAAACTCATTCTCACTCACTCACAGTGGATAGCTACCAGTTCTATTAATAATCATGCGCTAGCTTCTTATTGATGCTTCAGGCGTGATCTCGTGCCCGCGTGACTAGTGGTCACCCGCTCTTGCATCACATTATAACAGCCCAACTTCTTATTAACCCTTAAAATCTTACAAATTCATTCTAAAGACTGCATTATTTCCTCTCTTTTTTACATATAAAATATGGATTCGACGCTTGAACCAATTCACATGGGTTCAAAACACCTTAGCGTATTATATATATAGATCATCCAAGAAATATGGCAAACAGATAAAATACCTAATGACTGGAAAACAGCACTCATCCACCCACTACACAAAAGAGGAGATAAGTCTGACTTGAACAACTACAGAGGGACTTCTCTCCTTACCGTCGCCTACAAAATTTTATCAGCTTGTCTCTTGACACGAACACAGGAACAGCTCGAACCAAAGTTATCAGAATTTAAAGCTGGATTCAGACCAAACCGATCCTGCGGTAAACAAACCTTCAACATTGAAACCATTGTCAAAATGCATGCAATTCGAAATAAACCAGCGATGTGCACATTTGTCGATATCAATAAAGCATACGACTCGATCGATAGACATTCACGCTTCCAGATCCTTGAAGAAAGAGAATTAAACCACAAAACACGGAAACTCTTTGAGCAATCCTGACCAACACAACATTCAAAGTAAAATTTATGGGGTCAATTTCGGAACCTTTCGAAATTAAGACAGGCGTGCGACAAGGAGATGATCTTTCCCCTCTCTTGTTCAATATAGTCCTGGATAAAGTCACGTAAGAATGGGAAAAAGAGCTCAAGAAGCCAAATGTCTGGAAACCAGTTATACTTGGCTTTCGTAAAAACAATCTCTCTATACCATATCTTGCCTTCGCCGATGACTTGGTTATACTAACAGGAAATCCAGAGACCGCAATAAAACAAATAGAAACACTCCAAGAATGCGCCGAAAAAGTGGGACTTCAAATATCCTTCGAGAAAACTCAAGTGCTAAGTCACAACGGCGACAACATGCAAACAAAATATGGAACGATCAAAAGAGTCCCACATTTCAAATATCTGGGAGAATTTATAGAACCAACTGGATCCAAAAAATCTCACAACAAAACCGTCTCCAGAAAGCCAGGAGAGAACCCGGACTTATCCAAAACCTCTGTAACAAAAAATGCAAGTCAAGACAAACCAAATTTCGACACTACAACACTGTCATCAAACCGGCAAGTCTCTACGCAAGCGAAACACGTACACTCAATAAGGAATATGAACTTGAAGACATCAAGAAAGAAGAAAGAAAAATCATTCGGAAAATACTAGGGGCAAGATTCACTCCTGACGGGTACCGACTACAATCAATCAAAACAACTGAAAAATACTCAAACATCGAAGTCGACATCAGAAAAAGACAATTGAAATTCTTCGGGCACATAAGTAGACTGCCGAATACCCGACTAACCAAAAGAATACTAGATTTGTCATATCATCACTCAAAAGTACAACACCATGGATGAAGGAAGTACAAAAAGACATGCGAACCGCTAACATAACCGACTCATCAGACAGACACTGGTTGGTTCTTAAGTTTAGGGGCTGTGACAACGCGGTCATATAGCCCCATTGAAACGGGTTTTATATCACTCCACGTTGAGCGTACAAGTGAAACGGTTTCTTTAGCCCTCACTGTTGCGTGACAAATGTAATGGTTTCTTACTAGCTCTGTCTTGCGCTTTGAAATATTTACTCTGACTAAGATATGTTGTTTTAATGGGCGCCAAGACCTCAACGCTATGTTGAAATCTAAATTTATATTTAACAACACCTAGCTCTGGAAGAACACCTTCAAGAATCTTGCACTCAGATCGTGGTATGATTTGATTATTAACCCAACAAACAATTGTAGCAGGAGAAGGAATTGGTCTATATCTAATGCTACCTACTGAAAGCAAAGATTGCATGGTTAAAAGAAATGAATTTATTATATAAAACAAGTATTGCAAAATTAATAATAATAATAAGTTTAAAATTTAAATTGGAGCGTTGCGATTTGAATATTACCGCTAGAAAATTACGTGAAAACGGAGTCGGATAAATTACTGATTTTACTCTTATTTCCAAGCTATGAAGTTACTGAAATACTGAATATTAAACAAAGAGACGAGAGATTAGGTAGTTCTGAGTCATTCGCGCTTACCACTGGAAATTGCCGTAGCATTTCCCTCGTACTGGATGTTGTAGAGAGCTTCCCACAGCCTCCTGGTCGTCGTCATCTTCTTCATTAGTTGATGAGATACTTGTAGATATGATAACTTATGGTCCGAATATCGGAACCAACCACACGTACAACCACACTGGTTAAGTTTTACAAAGATAGTCGCCTTGCCTCCACGGCGCGCAAACCATATATGCACTCGTCGCATCCCCTCTACGGAGCCGTCTTCAAGTCGCCCGGTCTCCACTGATTGGCTGATCCACCACGCGCTACTTCCCCACCTCCGGGTCATTACACTCGGCGCGGCGATGATGTCGATTACCGGTCCAGGCCATTTCGCCTTTTCTTGAAGCAGCAACCCAGCTTGCGTCATGCTACTCGACAAGATTAAGCCTGTGGCCGAATTCCCAGTGAATCATCTCTCTGAAAATACCCTAACTGACAAAACTCCGTAAAATTCCGTAATCATATAATTTTCTTACGATAATGTTGTTCGTAATAATTTGCTTGATAGTGTTTTCTATAACATAGAAAACCTATCTGATTACCTATAATTTTGTAAAAAATGCTCCAAAGAAATACCTTAATAATAATAATAAGTTAATAATAATAATAAGTTACATGAAAACTTCTCTTGGCTGAACAATTTGCCGCGCAAATAAATATAGAATGGCTTCCTACTGACTTATGCCAGTGGCGTAAAATCCCCTCGAAAAACACGTTACATATTCGCCTCGGATCATCGGATGATTTACTGTGACGACGGTCCATTATCCGATTATCCCAGACACGTTAATAAATCCCCATCCGAAATACATATTACATAAATTAAATCACCCTAAATTACATAAATATACACTCATAATTTTCTTTACGCACTTTGCGTCAAAGTTTGTTGTCACTATGGATTGCACTTTGCAACCAGTCCAATGTTTTTCATATAGAATAATGTTCCACGGATATTTCCGCCTCTCAAATTTCTCTATGTTGGGAAAATAGACATAAATAATGTGTGAGCACTGTGTATTTATGATGTCACATCACACGCATCAAGGTGTTCTGATATATTGTTTATCACCACAGAACTTCCTAATTTCACTGGAGGTCCCTTCCTTATGGTGAAATTTAATCTCACTTATCACTGAGCACACGATCACACTATTGTGGCAGCGCATCGTGACCATAATACTTAATCTCTCTTTATATAAGACGAAATTAATATTGACTTCTGAAAAAAAACAGTAAGTGCGCATTACATATAACACCAAATATTTCTGTGCCGTAATCGCCCTGTCTTCTTAAGTTCCCGTAGACCAAATTCTACAAATACTAGTTAACAACTCAGACCAGTTCTCCTCACACAAATAATACCTTTGTACAAATTACCTTAAATTTCACACTTACAATTCTTACATGGCGAGGCCGTAAACAGAAATCACGTGTGCTGTTATGTATGAGTTTCATGAAGGACTTTCTCGCCTTCTGATGGCCCATCTTTTGTCTCGTGGACGCCTTAAGCAAAAATACCCTGTTCAAGCGCTCACCCATCTCTTGGAGACAAATGGGAATTCACCAGCGCTACCAAATTCTGGCCTTGGTGTATCGAGACATTTTAGTGCTCAAGAGCATCCGACAATCCCGTCATATTTCCCTGTACCTTAAAAACACTCAATTACTTACATACTACCCCCCTGTGTGACTTCTGATTCGCCTGCCTGGAAGACCAGATCTTCCATGCACCAAATACCACACTTACTCATTTGATAGGCTGGCTTGCCAGCTAAACACACTTACTTTATGACACACATTTTCGTAGACTATGTATATTATGCGTCCCGTATAATCTGTTTCCCTTACTATCCTCCAGCACATATGCTGTTTTGCCAATACGTTTGGAAACTATAAATGTTTCTGTATCACCTGCTTCCAACCTTGCAAGTGGCTCCCTTAAATGAACGTCATCACGTTGCTCTACCTACCTATTTCTCAGTGTCTGTAACGATGCCCTATTGCTACCGTCCACACATGCTAACCCTACTTTCCTCTGGTGTCACAGCTCTACTCGACACTCTATGACCTAAAAATGTCACTTCTGACTGACAGAATGACGACTTAGACAGCTTCAAAGTGAACCCTGCCTGATCTAACTTCTGAAAAACTATATCTAAATGACGTAGATGCTCCTCAAAACTGCGTGAACTAATTACCATATCATCAATGTAAATGGTTACAAACTCTCCTGTGTCATCCCCTAATGCGATGTTTAAAGCCCTAATTAAAGCTGCTGAACTACTCTTTAACCCATAAGGTGTTCTACAAAGTTGATAAAAGTTATATTTATGACCAAAAGCTGTAAATGGTCTATCTTCGTACATAAGTGGCACTAGCCAAAAACTGGAACTCAAATCTACACAAGTGAAATACTTCTTCCCCTCAAATGTTTGCATTAATTCCTCTATTGACATAGATTTCAGCTGATCTGAACTAATTCTACTGTTAACCAAACGAGCGTCTAAACAAATACGAACTGTGCCGTCGGCCTTGGGTACCGTGATCAAAGAATTAACATATGGACTGTTAGAGTGCTCATTAATCCCTTCTTCAAGCATCTGGTTAATTTGTGCCTCAACTGCTCTCTGATAAGCGAAAGGTACAGGATATCTATGTCCTGTGAATACTGACCTATCAATAACGTTCAATGAATGTGTATAGCAATTGGCCATACCAATGCGATCCTCAAAGACTCTCCTATTACACAATAAAACATCATAGAGCCGAACACACCGTTCCACCTCTATATTTCCCTGAAATGCAGCATCACGTAACGAGTCCTCTAGACTACCGTTCGTAATCACACTGCCCACAAAACATGGAGAACCCCGCTCTACGGCTGGCGATATCTTATTTAAAGTACAAATCACACCTACAACACTACTTCTCTGAATATGGTCATTGAACGCTACTTCTACTTCAGAATCTCCCCATTTAAATTTCAAACTCCCTACATCATAACATAAGTTACCAGACACTCTATTTAGCCACTCTGAACCCAAGATAACACTGAATACTAAATTTGGAATTACAAGACAAATCTGCTTTTCTATATGATTATTAATTTTAATGTCTACTAAAACTTGCTTAGAAATTACTTTAGACCTCTTCCCAACAGCTGTGATAACAAAAGTACTTTTAATTGGCATCTCCTCAAAATTTACTCCAGCTCCTTTCATTTTATCATAAAATGCACTACTTATGCAACTCTTCATACAACCACTATCAATTAAAACATCTGTGTACGCCTCGGACACGTTAAATTTAACTATGGGGCTCTTACTATCTACCTCCTGAATAATACCTTCATCATTTAGTTCACGTAATAATTCATTTCTTACATTTAGGTCATAGTGTTCCTGTATAATTGTATGGACAGGGCATGTTATAGACTGAGATTCTGACCTTACATCGCAGCCTGGTTCGTGTTTAAAGCATTGCTACCGCTTGGTGTAGTACTACTCACTACTGCACTGGTCTGGTTGTTCTGGGTTGTGTTAACGGTATCTCTCTGTCCGTTATTACCATTGGGCTGATTCCCTCCTTGACCCCTGTTCTGGTTATAATTATTATTGTTATTATACCTCCCTTGGTTAACCCTAAAATCATTATTTCGGCCTTGATTTCCCCTGAAATAATTATTCCTACCTTGGTAGTTCGTACCATACCCATTTCCTCTGTACTGGTTTTGCTGATTATTATTATAATTATTAATATTTTGGTTCCCCCTATTTTGAACGCTGGCCCCTTCGCCACTGTTCCCTTTAACTTCCTGATTCCTATTCTCATTAGGCCTATTATTATTGTTACTCTGGTTCCTACCGAAATTCTCCTCGTAACCACCTCTTCCCAAAGCATCGAATGTACTCAATAAATTCTCCACTTGTGAAATAGATTTAACATTTTGTATACAGGCAGCTTCTTTGATTCTGTATGGAAAATGTCTTAGTAATAGCCTGACTACATCACTTTCCTCCTTCAAACCATCCAGATATTTGCACGTTAATACCTGTCCTAAAAAGTACTCGGTCATAGTGTAGTTTCCTCTCGGGTTATATTTCCCACACACAATTCCCTCACGATGCTGAGACTGAATTACCTCATTCCAAAATTTCTCACAAAATTTAACTTTAAAATCTGAAATATTCTCGAAATTGTCTCTGTAGACAGCAAACCAGTTTCTTGTCTCCCCTACAAACGCTTGCTCTAAAATCTCAACTACCTGGCACCACTCAATACTACTATCTTCCAACCTCTCCCCGAATTTATTTTCTATAGTATTCATGAACTCCATTGGACAACCCTGTCGATTACTAAATTTGCCTAGTTCTATTTCCCTGTGTGTGTTATTCACATAAACTGGCCTACTCTGACTATTTTCCTGCCTAATTCTAGCTTTCAACTTCTGTTCTAATTCAGCAATTTTCTCCTCAGCTTTTTTTACGATATTACAGTGGAACGTGGCTAATTCGAACTTCCATAATTCGAAATCTTCTTTAATTCGAATTTTTCTCTTGGTCCCTAGCATTTTATATACAATCAATGCTAAACATTCGTGGTTAATTCGAATTACATTTTGGATAATTCGAAGTTTTCAGTGTAAAAAGCCGATCGGATGCCAAACAGTTGGGACAATTCCCGAAAAAATCTGTTCCGAGTGCAGCCCCAAGCAACAAACCACATCACAGAACTTGTTTAAAGTAGAAATGACGTAAGTAGTTATGTTTTTCCGTTCCTTAAATTTGTTAGATTGTTTTGTGATGGCTGAGATACTTAATTGTAGGAAACTGGTAAAAATCTCAAACTTTTTTGAAAAACAGTACTTTACTACTGTCGGTAAATACTTAGGTGAATAACATAGAAAACCTGTTGTTGTTTGAGTCTTCAGTTTTTTGACTGGTTTGATGCAGCTCTCCATGCCTCCCTGTCCTGAGCTAATCGTTTCATCTCTACATAGCTCCGACACCCTACATCCGAGGCAATCTGTTTAACATATTCTAACCTTGGTCTACCCCTACAGTTTTTGTCCTCGACCCTTCCTTCCATAACTAAACTTGCTATTCCTGGGTGTCTTAGTATGTGTCCTACCAACCTATCTCTTCTCTTCATTAGCAGTCGCCAGAAACATCTTTCCTCTCCCACTCGTCTTAATACCTCTTTGTTTGTAACCCTATCTACCCATCTGATCTTCATCATTCTCCTGTAACACCACATTTCAAATGCTTCAATTCTCCTCTTTTCTGCTGCACCAATAGTCCAAGTTTCACTTCCATAGAGCGCCACGCTCCAGACAAAGGCTTTCAAAAATGACTTCCTAATACCAAAATCTATATTCGATGTCAGCAGATTCCTTTTTTGTAGAAATGCTTTCTTTGCCTGAGCCAACCTACTTTTAATATCCTCTTTGCTTCGTCCATCACTGGTTATTCTGCTTCCTAAGTAACAGAAGTCTCCTACTTCCTTCAGCTTTTCACGTGCCAATTTGATCTCCATAGAGGTTTCTGATTTATTTCGGCTGCATTCCAGTATTTTTGTTTTACATTTATTTATTTTCTGTAAGACGGAGTCCATACCATTCAAAAACTCATTCAAATCCTCAGGCTTGTCGGCCAAGATGACGATGTCATCAGCAAATCTCAGAGTTGAAATTATTTCTCCTTGAATCTTCACTCCCACTTTAAATTTTTCTCTAATTTCCTTCATTGCTTGTTCAATGTAAAGATTGAAAAGTATGGGTGATAAGTTGCAGCCTTGCCTTACACCTTTCTGAATACCAGCTTCTCTCTCATGTCCTTCAACTCGAATGACTGCTGTCTGGTTTCTGTACAGATTGTATATTACCCTCCTATCCCTGTACTTTATTCCAATCGATTTCAAAATGTCAAACAATTTAGTCCAATCAACGTTATCAAAAGCCTTTTCTAAGTCTACAAAAGCCATGAACGTTCTCTTATCTTTCCTTATTCTACATTCTAAAATCAGCCTAAGACTTAGTACAGCTTCCCTTGTTCCTATATTTCTCCTGAAACCATATTGGTCTTCACCCAACTCCGTTTCTATCTGGCTTTCAATCCTCTTGTAAATTATTCTAGACAGGATCTTTGAAGCATGAGTAATCAAGCTGATTGTACGGTAATCTTCACATCTGTCAGCTCCCACTTTCTTTGGTATAGGGATGATTAGATTCTTCTTGAAATCAGGGGGTACCTCACCTGTCTCATAAATCCTACACACCAAGTGAAATAACCTGATCAGACCTTCATCTCCTATGCAGCGTAGCAACTCAATCGGTATATCATCTAAGCCTGGTGCTTTGTTCCTGCTTAAGTCTTCCAAAGCTCTATCAAATTCTGATCTCAATATTAAATCTCCTTTCGCATCAATTTCCTCCTCGCTTTCCATTACATGATTCTCAATCTCCTTTCCCTTATACAAACTCTCTATGTAAGCTTTCCATCTCTCAACCTTTTCTTCCCTATCTGTTAGAGGCTTTCCATTTGTGTCCTTAATATTACAGCACTTAGTCTTCTTTTCCCCAAAAGTATTCTTAATCCTTCGATAAGATGTGTCTACTTTTCCTAATTTCAGACAATTTTCTATACCTGCACATTTCTCTTTCAACCATTCTTCTTTCGCTTCCTTGCACTTCTTGTTAACCTCATTTCTCAGACGTCTGTATTCTGCTTTCCCCTTTTCATCTCTTAGATTCTTGTGTTTCCGCCTTTCATCCATCAATTCTAGTATATCCTGAGTGATCCACGGTTTTCTACCTATTCTTTCTTTCCTACCAATGTTTAGAAAACCTATCTGATTACTTATAATAATTTTATAAAAAATGCTCCAAAGAAATACCTTAATAATAATAATAAGTTAACAATAATAATACGTTACATGAAAACTTCTCTTGGTTGAACAATTTGCCGCGTAAATAAATATAGAATGGCTTCCTACTGACTTATGCCAGTGGCGTAAAATCCCCTCGAAAAACACGTTACACCATGTACTTTGGGTGTGTGTAGAATCTGTCTGATAACCGGTGTTAATTGTGTTGAGTGTATTAGTGTGTGTTATCTGTTTTTTTTAATTCAATAAGGACTGCAGACTTTTGAATTTTTCAAATAGTTCCTACTTTTGCTGGCAAACGCCACCGTCAACGACTACTACTTCAGAACTTAGCTACGAGACACCACCGCAGTCGGCTCTTGACAACGAACGTAGGAACCTAAGAGCGTTGTTTACATTCCAACCTATGCAATTTAGCTTCACACAGGTGTAATTAGTGGAAGGTTCTTTAACATGCCACAAATCTATGACATGGGACCGCCAGCTTTACTTCCCCTCCGAAGGAAGGAATACTGAGGGATTTTTAACGCTCTTAAAAAATCCGACGACTTCGGCCGGATTTGAACCAGCGATCTCGGGCATATAAACTCAGCATGCTACCAACTACTCCACCGAAGCTGCCTAAAAGAAAGAGACTCCTTCCGTAAGAAAGTGAACTACTGGCAAGCGCAACCAGAGCAAGCAAAACCTTCGCCTTACAGACCTCAAAGGTCTGACGAAAGAAAATTGGCATTCTCCAACAGAATGAAACAGTACTGGTCAAATACACACATCAAAAAAAGTTTTGCATCACCTCGGTTCCAAGAGTTCCGGAACCGTTAAATACAAAGGGAATAGAGATCAACACAAACAACATTTCAGCTCGTTTTATTGCTCATGAGACCCACACATTGCATGTTGTACCATCATACAGCTAGACTTTCAGCATTTGTGGTCCAGATTGCAGTACACACCACTACCTCTAATACCCAGTAGCACGTCCTCTTGCATTGATGCATGCCTGTATTCGCCGTGGCATACTATCCACAAGTTCATCAAGACACTGTTGGTCCAAATTGTCCCACTCCTCAACGACAATTCGGCGTAAATCTCTCAGAGTGGTTGGTGGGTCAAGACGTCCATAAACAGCCCTTTTCAACATATCCCAGGCATGTTCGATAGGGTTCATGTCTGGCGAACATGCTGGCCACTGTAGTCGAGCGATGTCATTATCTTGAAGGAACGCATTCACAAGATGTGCACGATGAGGTCGAGAATTGTCGTCCATGAAGACAAATGCCTCTCCAATATTCTGCCGATATGGTTGCACTATGGGTCGGAGGATGTCATTCAGGTATCGTAAAGCCGTTTCGGAGCCTTCCATGACCACCAGTGGCGTACGTCGGCCCCACATAATGCCATCCCAAAACATCAGGGAACCACCACCTTGCTGCACTCGCTGGACAGTGTGTCTAAGACGTTCAGCCTGACCAGGGTGCCTTCAAACACGTCTCCGACGATTGTCTGGTTGAAGGCATATGCGACACTCATCGGTGAAGAGAACGTGATGCCAATTCCGTGGGGTCCATTCAGCATGTTGTTGGGCCCATCTGTACCGCGCTGCATGGTGTCGGGGTTGCAAAGCTGGACCTCGCCATGGACGTCGGGAGTGAAGTTGCGCATCATGCAGCCTATTGCGCACAGTTTGAGTTGAAACACGACGTCCTGTGGCTGAACGAAACGCATTATTCAACATGGTGGCATTGCTGTCAGGGTTCCTCCGAGCGGCAATCCGTAAGTAGCGGTCATCCACTACAGTAGTAGCCCTTGGGCGGCCTGAGCGAGGCCTGTCATCGACAGTTCCTGTATCTCTGTACCTCCTCCATGTCCGAACAACATCGCTTTGGTTCACTCTGAGACGCCTGGAAACTTCCCTTGTTGAGAGCCCTTCTTGACACAAAGTAACAATGCGGACGCGATCGAACTGCGGTATTGACCTTCTAGGCATGGTAGAACTACAGACAACATGAGCAGCGTACCTTCGTCCTGGTGGAATGACTGGAACTGATCGGCTGTCGTACCCCCTCCGTCTAATAGGCCCTGCTCATGCATGGTTGTTTACATTTTTGAGCAGTTTTAGTGACATCTATGAACAGTCAAAGGGACTGTATCTTGGATACAATATACACAGTCAACGTCTATATGCCGGAGATCTGGGAACCGAGGTGATGCAAAACTTTTTTTGATGTGTGTAAGAAGAACGTCGAGAATTGAGTCAAAGTGCTTAACGCTTTCCAATATTTTTTATTTTTTATTTAGTCAATTTACCCTCTAGGTTGGTGGTTCCCACGGACTCAGTGAGGGAACTCACCACTACCGCCTCTATGGACAGTGTCCTGGAGCTTGGAACATCTGGTCGGGATGGATACAACTGGGGAAGTGTGATCAGCACTTCGCCCAGGCGGCCTCACCTGCAAAGCGAACAGGGGCCTCATGGGGGATGGGAAGGGATGGAAGATTGGGATGGATAGGCTAGGAAGAGGGAAGGAGGTGGCCGTGGCCTTACAGTAGGTACCATCCCGGCATTTGCCCGAAGACGAAGTGGGAAACCACAGAAAACCACTTCGAGGATGGCTGTGGTGGGAATCGAACCCCCTCTACTCATTTGGACCACCCGAGGCTGAGTAGACCCCGTTCCAGTCCTCATAACACTTTTCAAATTTTGTGGCAGAGCCGGGAATCGAACCCAGGACCTCCGGGGCGGCAGCTAACCATGCTGACCGCTACGCTACGGAGGCGACATAGTTTTAAAATACGCTGTAAATAAATAAATAAATAAATTTAATTTAATTTAATTTATTTATTAAATACTATTTATGTTTCATTATTGTGATATGTCTCACGAATCTGATGACAGTACAGATTATCTGTGAGACATATTAATTATTGTTTACAACATATATACAGATTATATTTCAATACAAGAGGGCATGCAATATTTTTGTAATGATAATGATAATGATATTGGTGATAATAATAAGAATATTAATGTTAATAATTAAAGACACAAAAAGTTACACTATAGTGGTTATATTAATAAATTTATGTTATGAGTTAATGTTTAGTTAGGTAGTATTTTTAATGCAACGTATAGCTAGTTGTTTGCTGTTCATGTTCGTCAATCCAGGTGGTAATAATAATAATAATAATAATAATAATAATAATAGAACGAAAGGAAACTCACTGAAGAAGAATAATCAAGAGAGTCAGTAGAAATAACACAAGAGCTACAAGAAAATCTTCCTCCTTTCTTCAGTCCATGATACCTGGGTCCTGGGAGTAATTTTCTCAGAGAAATTAAGGTTGTTGATTGATGATCTGAACTGGAGTCTATCTTGTATAGTTTCCACTGTAATACCAATTTCTTCAAGGTCTTTCTTTTTCACTAAGACAGTTGTTCCTGACTTTCATTGATAGAGCAAGGTTGAGAATCATTTTGGAGAGCCTGTCATTGTTCAGCATGCTGATCAATCTGTTGTAACTTCAGTTTCATCCAGATTTCTTTTGAGCAGATTGACCAAGAATTTTCTTTGATATTATTATTAATTCTATTATTTAAATTACTTTCCATGATGGTTCCGTATTGACGTATTAAATAGTTTTTAACAAAAATTATACATCGGCCTTAGTCAATACATAAACGAAAGGAAATATAATTAGATTTGCTCCTGGTACATGTTTCAGGGATTAATAGCTTTCATCCCCTTCATGAGCCAATATTCATACCTGAAGAAAATTATAAAATAGCGTAGCAATCAAAAAAAAACAACAAATGGCCATTAGACTTAATATAGTGTACCATAAAAGTAGGTCACAGAAAAATATTTTAAAGCATAGAGCAAAACTAAAAAATATGAGACGGTGATGATATTCAGCCATCAAACACAAGCGAAGATATACGTGGAGAACCAGTGGACAGTTCATTCACATATCCGCTCCAAAACACAAGCCAAAGCTTGAATTGGCGAAAATGGGACCACAATACTTCACCATATGTACAAAACCAATGAAGGAGCCTTATGCTTAACAGGTCCATAAGCCAAATCAAATGCTAGCATGCAAACGAAACGAACGTGGAAGGAAGAACTTCATATAGCAATGAGGTTAGCTTAATGCATAACTTCAGGTTAAATCAAGGTATCAATTATGAAAAGATTTGTCTTATGTTTGAAATTATTGTAAGGAATTAATATTACTATTAGTAAAATTATTATTTTTAAAGATAAGATAAGGTAAGCTCGTGGATCCCTGATGGGCAAGGGCCTCCTACCGGAGTGGTACGGGGTGCCTCAAGTAGTCTCCTAAACGGAGCCAGTTCTTGAGAGATGTCTTTCCTAAATATACTGACCGGCAAAAAAAGTGGAACAGTAATTTAAAAATATTAAATTAGCCATTAAAAAGACGTAATCACATTTTAAAAGCTTTTCACGCATTAGGACACACATCTGAAACATCCGTGAATAGAAATTGACATTTCTTAGGGTGGTTTATTACCACCAATTACCCCCAATCTTCGATGAACCTAACAAGCTGTCACGGACGCTGAGGGTGAAAACACTCGTTTTAGTGACCAGTGTTCCCGTACAGTGCAGTGCAAACATTAGCACTGTTTTGTTTGAGAAAAAAAAAAAAAAAACAGCTCAAAAGAACATTAGTAAAAAATAGAAAATTGTTAGATTTGTGAAATGTAACGAAATTTGTGAGTTAAAGCGTGTTGTAAAACATGTTTCAGTATTTTCTGTAGCCAACCATCTAACATTTACATGAATAATGCAAATATTGGAAAACCGATACATTTTAGTGGAATAAATTAAGAAATTACATAAAAAATTGAAGTGTTCCACTTTTTTTGCCGGTCAGTGTACATATCGACACACATTAAATTAACACACATCCTTACTATGGTATTTAAATGGTTACACTATTACAATGTTCTGAATTTCCTTCCATAGCTCTATATCGCTGGCTTTGATTGAATAAATAAATGCAGCAGAATCTAAGATACCATACGGAAACGAAGGGTTAAATACTTTGGACAAGTTTCAAGAATGCCAGACGACAGATTCGCGTCAACAAGCCCAATAGAAAAGACACCTCTTATGAAAAATGGTTTGCTAACACTAAGGAGGACCTACAAGAAATGAACATCACTGATCAGGACATCCGCAACAGAACCACTTTCAGAAATAAGATACCCACATTTGAGGGGTTTCTAGAGCCAGAAACAGCGACCAGGAAGAAACAACATTGGACAGCTGAAATGAAACAAGCGAGAGAATGGAGGAATACTGAAACCAAAGAGAAGAGTTATTCACGTCGTCCTTAGTTGGCTTAAATCGATGATGAAATAAATGAATAATAACAATAATAAAGGCGAATGGACAAAACCAAACAACTCTTGGAAAGAAGCATTTACATCAAGGATCAACAAGTTGGAAAGTGCGCACCAGCTAACCAGAGATGTTTACAATAAAGATCAGTGTCCTTCAATGCCAAGATTAGGCATTATTGTTCAGAAGCTTTGTACGCAGCAGAATGCCTTGCAATGCATAAGAAAGGTTTAGTTGAAATGTTAGAGGCCAAAGAACGAAAAATTCTGAGAAAGATCCTAGGACCAGTCAGAGAAAATGGAGAGTACAGGGGTCAACATAACAACGAAGTCTACATACGTATGGAGAGGATAATGGACTTGATGCGAAAAAGGAGAATTAGTGTCTATGGCCACATAACACGCATGAGCTCGCAGTGACTGACCAACCGCATATTTTCCTACTTTTTAGACAAGAAAACCATGGAACCATGGTTCTCTGAGATCGAAAAAGATCTTATAGAAGCAGTTATTTCGCTTGAGGACATTAAGAACGTCTTCCTCTCCAGAAAAAACTTCGAGCGCACCAGCGATTCCAAGAAAAGCCAAAACTGAGATCAGGCAAGAAGTGGCCGGCTGACAGAAAGGAGGCGCACAGGAAATGGATGAAGGACAACTGGGAAAAGGTTAAAACTCAAAGACGGAAACAGCTGAAGTAACGTGGTCCATAGCAGGTAGAAGAATAAGAAGAAGAAATGAATAAATGAATAAATGAGTGAATAAAAAATAAAAAATAAAGTTATTATTAATAAATAAAATAAGTAAATAAATTAGTAACTAACGCCATTAATTATTTTATATTTTATATTTGTTTGCATAAAATGAGTTATGTTTTCTAATGAGAAATACGCCGATGGCCTGAGATTCATTCCATAGTTATAATCTCTGTCCTTAAATAATTTTACAAATGGCTTATAAATCTCCCAAAGCGAATTTCAAGCTGCGGCTCTTTTTTTTTATTATTATTTTCACTATGAAGACTTAATTTTATATTGAATGACGCGGAATTTACGTTCCGGTTGGCTCCCTCCTGTAAATCCATGTCTATCCTTATTATGATGAAACTTCCGGGAGAGTAGCCACGCCACGCCGCGCCGCGCCGCGCCGCGCGGTGGTGGGAAACCAGCCACTGCATCCCGCTGCCCTGGAGATGTACGCAGGGTGGACGCTCTCCCAGGCACTGACGAAAGGACGGTCGACCCCTCTAGCCTCACCAAACAGTTCGAGGCAAAGTAAATCATCCTCGGGGATCAATGTGCTTGTGGCTGTTAGCTCAGCCAACAGAACACCCACTCCTGTTGGTTTAGTGCTCTGAGAAGGGCTGCGTAATCACTGCCCAACTGTCAGCACTGATGGACTACATTTTATCCTATAATTAACGAAAGGCATAAGATTAACGTTTACAATATACATACGACATAGTAATATGGGGAGAAAATGAAATAGAAGTGCAAGAACAAGTTACTGTATGGAATCAAGAGATAGCAAAATATGGAATGAAAATAAGTGTGGAGAAGAGTAAGACGGTAGTGATGACAAGAAACATGAGAGAAGGAAGACAGAATATTGAAGTCAATGGAAATCCATTGGAAATTGTTGAAAAGGTTTAAGTATTTGGGGAGCATACTCACAGTAGATGGTACAATAAATGAAGAAATTGGAAAGAGAATCCAACAAGCTAATGGGTTTTACCAGTGTTTGAGAGGTTTAGTATGGAACCAGGAAGTCCCAGAGAAATGCAAGAAAGTTCTATTCTCAATGTATTACACACCAATTTTGACATATGCAGCAGGTACTTGATGAAAGCCGAATCCAAGCAGCCGAGGTGAAGTTCCTTAGAGGAATAATTGGGAAGACACGGAGGGATAAAATCAGAAATGTGGACATTAGGGAGAGAACTGGGTTCCCAAAACTGCAAGACAAGATAGAAACCAGTAAGCTGAAGTGGTACGGACATATGATGAGAATGGAAGAAAATAGAGTACCAAAAAGAATATTTATTGAGAAAATACCAGGAAGAAGACCACGAGGAAGGCCCAGAACGAGGTGGATAGATAAGGTGAAGGAAAGCATAGAGAAAAGAGGAGTAAAAGGAAAAGAAGTATTGCGAGAAGTAAATGAGGGGGGGGGGGGGAGGGATAGACAACTGTGGAGGTCCTTGATTCGCAAACCGACCCAGGGAACTGGAAACGGAAAATGAAGAATAAGAATGAGATAAATCTAGAAATTCTAAACTAAGACAGGCAGGTCTTTAACATTTATACCACTGTAGCCTTTTCCTTTCCAAGTGAATTGGCCACCTAGGATCACGCAACAACTGTATTTCTTTTTCTTTTTCTTTGCCTGGAGTTCCCTCTGTCTCCAATATTCCTTCATGCGGACACTGGCGTGTTTCCTTTGATCTTCTGTTCAAGTTCGTCCACTTCTGAGGTCTTCCTTCATCTTGAAACCCTTCCAGTTTCCTCTTAAATTCACTTCTTTCTAGCATTTGAGACTCTGTGATGTTCAACTTTTCTAACATGCTCAGTCCAGGTTGTAGTGTTCTTCTTCTTCTTCTTCTTCTTCCAGAGATAGTCGAATATTTGTTTGGTTGATCTATGTTTGTTTATTCTGTATAGATGTCCGAGGAATGCCAGCCTCCTCCTCCACATAGTCTCTGGGATTCTTTCCACTTTCTGGTAGACTTCTCTGTTGTTTCGCAGTTTCCATCTGTCTTCAGTCTGAACTGCAGCCATGAATTTTATTAAAATCATTCCCTCAGGGGCTCACGACTAACGGGACGTGGGTTGACGACCACGGGACCCCAGATGAGTCCGATATTGCATCCACTTACTTGTGCCGGGCTCCGCACTGTCACCTTCTCTTTCGGCCTTCCTTGGCCAAATCTTGTTCCCTTCCGACCCCGACGGTAATAGGGTATCCGAGGCCTAGGGAGTCTTTCACTTTCCCGCCTTTATTGGC
Source organism: Meconema thalassinum (assembly GCA_946902985.2). Lineage (NCBI taxonomy): Eukaryota > Metazoa > Arthropoda > Insecta > Orthoptera > Tettigoniidae > Meconema > Meconema thalassinum. Next base: position 157,717,830 of record OX336399.1, on the reverse strand, counting down.
CCTTTCCTCATCTTTCTTGATACCCTCATTCTTAGAGGGGTCAGCCTTCTTTTTTCCTTTGATGAATATCTCCTGCTTTCTGCACAAGGCCCTAAAGGAGACAGGGTGTGTGTAGCCCCACCAGTTATGGTGCCCCCCCCCCCTCCCTGGATACTGTTACACCCTCAGGGGCTCACGGTTGGTGAGTTCTGGATTTGGCGACCACGAGGGATTCCTGAGCTGGGTCAAGTTTTCCCCTTGTTCCATTGCCTTTGTTGGTTCTCCTGACTTCCAAGACCTTCAATTCTCATTCTTCGAGGGTTGAGGGTATTTCCTTTCCTCCTGTCTTTTATTTACATTCTTCCCCCTTTTTGTTTCCCATTTTCTCTTCTAGTTTGTAAGGGAGTGGTCAGTTGTAGGTTTCCTTTGCTCATATTACATTTTCACTGTCACCCAGACCATTAGGGGACGATAACCTAGATGTTAGGCTCCTTAAAACAACAATTATCATAATCGTCATCTTAGAATTCTTCTTTCCAAGACTTCTAGTTTTTCGAGGCTATAGTTCATCGAGAAGCATTCACTGGCAAAGAGACATTACGTCTTTACGACAGTGTTATAATGCCTTATGATAATAGTCTATACAAGGTCATCTGCCCCTAATCGCAAGATTAACGGTCACGTTAAACTACAAGCTTCCTATTTATTTAATTATATAATTACTAGCATTTCCCGTCGCGGCTTCGCCCGAGAATATTCTAGGTGTAAAGAGTACACTTAGCAAAATCTCAATGACTGATTTATCCTTGGTATGAATAATCAGACTTTATCAATTCAGCTACTGGTGCAGTGGTTAGGGGTTTGTCATTCCTTCAGAGGTATATCAGAGCGAAGTTAGTTTTCTGAGAATATCACAGACACTGTTAATTTAAGGGCCTTTAAATGTGGTTTTCGGAGACCCTTTATAGTAGGGTGAAAAAGACCTTACGTACCACACTCACACGTGAAAATTGCGTGAAAAAATTCTAGAGTGCCCCTTGACCCCCTTAAGCGCATTATACTGTATGTGTTGATGAATTTTACAGCTTAATTTGGTTCAGTGATAACCTGGAAACTTTCACAGTAATGTAATAATTGGAATTGCATTGCGCTTTACATAAATATATGGACCTGTGAGATTCTGTTGCCATGGTTACCGTGTTGCATTTTTTCATTATTTCATTGTAAATATACATGTTTTAAGGTATTTATTTAATTGTCAGGCATTTAAAGAGTAAGTGAGTGCGTTTCGCTTACGCATTGGGTTATGCTGAACCTGTTTTTCTTGTTTAGAACATTGCTTTAGAGTACTATTTGAAGAACAAGAATCTCTTTTGAGACAAATCCCAGGGATTAACTTTAAGGGGAAGTGAATTCTTATGTGACTGTAAATACAACTCTGTAAGGCAAGCTTTTTGTGATCCAGTGGACTTGATTAAGTAGCCACTCATGTTAAATTTATGATGCATTGGAATGAGAAAACATAATAGTTAAGAAACACAGCTGAATATATCTGATTACTGGTTATCGAATAAAATAATCACCATGTGGGTGATAGTGTGTGATGAAACGTCAATGGGCGTGTAAAATATTTACGGTGGTACTCGTTGAAGTACGTTAATGTTAAGATGCTAGTGAAAGCATAATGTGTAATGCGGTTATAAAAATATAAACTTGGTGATGGTGGTAATGCCCACCCGTATTCAGAAATCGAGGTCATTAGTGACCACTATAATGACAGTAATTCAGTGCAAGGTTATACTAATTTATGAATGTTTTTGAGAGAACATAGTCTTTGTTCTTTTTTTCATTTCTTGTTACGATTTATTGATAAAATTGGCAATTCCAATTATGGATCTAGTTTTTGTCAAGCCTCAGAGTTTGTTTTTGTGTGGCATCCCCATTTAATTAATTCTTCGGTTGTGCTCAGTTTATAAGATTTAAACAATGTTAGATATGATTCACGATCGATATATTATAAATTCTGGATGAATTTGAATGAGTACATTTATACCGGGAAGTTATTGAATCTTTAGAGATTTTGAATTACGAATTTCACGTCTTTTTAGCTTGAGTGCTTGATTGATAAAATAAATTTTCACTACATTGCTAAGGCAATATAATTTATACAATATCAGTTTTGACAAAGCACCAATGAGGAGTGCATAATTACCTGTTTGGGAAGGCACTTACATCTGAGGGTGTAATAACATTAATAATGATTTCGCTGTAAATAAGCAAATATATATATATATATTTGAATTAATTCACGTGTTTTCTAATGATGGAATCGGTGGAAGAACCATTAAGGCGATTTATCTAATTTTTTTTGCTTCTTAATGGATCACCTATTGTTCATATAATTAATAATTTCAATTGAGGGTCAAATGCATTCTTGGTCCATGGGGACCGCTAATGCATTTATTGGCATGATACTAGTGCCTACTTTCTTTGTTTTTGTGTCCAGTCAAGGACAATTTGATCTGACCCTCTGTCAGATTTTCTTTTGGAAATAAATACTTTGTCATTTCTTTCAATCGCGTGATGTGATGATTTACAGAAGTATAAAGAGGTCGCATTAAGGGGGGCCACAGCTAGATATTTCTAGAGTTTCCCACACTCCTGAGAGGGTGATTTCCCACGATTCTCGTGTTCTTAGAGCAGTTCGCTGCTATGCATTGGTCGTGCTTAATGCCACCTCTGTTAGGATTTACTGCACCCTAATACTCCCCTCCCTTGTTGGTAGGATCTGGGGACTTTTCTGAGCCGGGGGGTTTTCAGGTCCTACGATCCAGTTACCATCGAGGGATATCAACAGGTAAAGGGTAGGTATTTTCGGGCACAGTACCTACTGTAAGGCCACGGCCGCCTCCTTCCCTCTTCCTAGCCTATCCATCCCAATCTTCCATCCCTTCCCATCCCTCATGAGGCCCCTGTTCGCTTTGCAGGTGAGGCCGCCTGGGCGAAGTGCTGATCACTCCTCCCCAGTGGTATCCATCCTATCCAGATGTTCCCAGCTCCAGGACACTGCCCATAGAGGCGGTAGGGGTGAGTTCCCTCGCTGAGTCCGTGAGCACCACCAACCTAGAGGGTAAATTGACTAAATAAAAAATTAAAAAAATATCAGACAGAATCTACACACACCCAAAGTACACGGGGCAACATGGCCGCGTTGTCGCAGCCCCTAAACTTAAGAACCAACATACCAACTACATGTGCCACATGATATTAAACATAAATAAGAAACGGTACAAATCTTACTTGTCAGGTAGGGATTCTAGGTTAGGTTCTGTCATTTGTAGAACATTCAACACAGAAGGTTTTGAGAACCGAAATCTCATAATAAATTCTGTGTCGTCGAATTCATCAAAGAAATTCCTCCGTTTTTAATAAATTCGAGGTGGACGAATATCTAGCACGTCATCAAGAACATCGTCATAGTTGAGAATAAAGTTTAGTGCACGCTCCATTTCGGATTGGAATGTCACGTAAATTGGTTTGGTTGGTTGGTTGGTTCCTTAGTTTTCCTGCGACAACGCGGTCATGTAGCCCCGTGTCCTTTGGGTGTGTGTAGAATCTGCCTGATAACCGGTGTTAATTGTGATGGCTGTATTAGCGCGTGTTATCTGTTTTAATTCAAGTGAAGCCTCCGTGGCTTAGGCGGCAGCACGCCGGCCTCTCACCACTGGGTCCGTGGTTCAAATCCCGGTCACTCCATGTGAGATCTGTGCTGGACAAAACGGAGGCAGACAGGTTTTTCTCCGGGTACTCCGGTTTTCCCTGTCAAAATTTCATTCCAGGAACACTCTCCACTATAATTTCATTTCATCTGTCATTCATTTCAACATTCCCCCAGAGGAGTGCGTCAGGCCTCGGCAGCCGGCACAGTTCATATCCTCGCCGCTAGATGGGGGCTTCATTCATTCCAATCCTGTCCCGGTCGGAGACTGGAAGCAGGCTGTGGATTTTTTTTCATCTGTTTTAATTCAAGTAAGGACTGCAGACAATAATCTCAAGTAGTTCCTACTTTCGCTACCAAATGCTACCGTCCACGACACCTAGCTTGCGGACTTGTCTACTAGATAACATCGCAGTCAGCTCCTGGCGTTGAACGTAGGAACTAATAGAGCGTTATCAATTCTAACCTACAAATTTTGGCTTCACACAAGTGTAGTTAGTGTAAAGTTATTTTCCATGCCATAAATCTATGACATGGGACCGCCGGCTTTACTTCCCCTCCGAAGGAAAGCATACTGAGGGATTTTATCGCTCTTAAAAAATCCGACGACTTTGGCCGGGTTTGAACCTGCGATTGTGGGCATAGAAGCTCAGCATGCTACTGACTACGCCACCGAATCCACCACGTAAATCGACCATCAGCCATTAATTGTATGTAGATACAGCAATTAGATTTAATGGCAGGTTAGGGATGCTAATGGATTGTTATAATTTGGAGAACCATGACATTTCGGAAATCGTCTGTAAACGGCCTTTAATGGCTTGTTAACATTTGGCGAACTATTGTAACCCCGGCCCTTAAACATCACATATGGTTTAGACAACATAATAATTATGGACTCAGCTATAAAAAAAACAAGTAGTTCCGTGAAGAACTATACAGCCTATTTTCATATATCCTATTTATGTTAATTGCCTCTATCAACTTACAAAATTTCAGTTTGATTGCTGTAATAGATTCGTAGATATTGAGATCCATCTCAATATTTCGGATGGTCGCCTTCTTGGATTGTTATATGTATTAAAGGAAAATTATTGCGTAGGTTCATTATTCAAACTTTCACTTCGATCGCATGATTACGACGCAAGAAATAAAAACTTAATTTTAAAATTCGCACAGCCGTCATCTTGAGGTTATGTAAACAATTGAACTAAATTAGATACCAGTGCATTACAATGTGTATAAACATTTCATGTACCAAGTTTCATTGCGTTTGGATCATTACATCGCGAGAAAGGTCTATTTAAAATTTTCCACTTCGCTTGGCCGCCATATTCGTTTTGTAGTTAACCGGTTTTTGAAAGTCTTATAAATGAACTTCCAGTAGTGCCCCTTATCTCCGTACAAAATTTCAGGGTGATACCGCTAATAGTTTCAGAGATACAGAATGCCGGTGAAATATTTCGCACAACCGCCATCTTGAGGTTATGTAAACAATTGAACGAAGTTAGATGTCGGTGCATTACAATGTGTATAAACATATATTGTGCCAAGTTGTATTGCGTTTGGATCGCTAAATCGCGAGAAACGTATATTTAAAAGTCGCAACTTCGCATGGCCGCCATGTTGGTTTTGTAGTTACCAGGTTTTCAAACGTCACATAAGTGAATTTCCAGTAGTTCCCTTTATCATCCGAAAATAATCCAGGGTGATATCGGTAATAGTTTCGGAGATATTGAATGCTTGTGAAATATTTCGCACAGCCGCCATGTTGGATTGGTGAGACGTAACAAAATTTGAAGGACACGGTCGGGGTGATCCGGAATAGTGCTATGAACTTACCGAGTTTCATTGAAATCGCTTGAGCCGTTTAGTAGTTATTATGGGGGGACACACCATCATACACACACACACACACACACACACACACGCGCGCGCACACAGACAGACACACGGACAAAAGGCTCTCTGGCTGTCGAAGTACACGCTATCACGCCCAGTATATGAATTGGCAAGAGAACCCTTTTAAATTGAAGAGGTACGACAAACTGAGCACTTGTAGTCCACAGAAGCATACACCGTCGCAATGGAGGAATTAAGATAAAAGAAAGAACAAATCGGGATGGAATTCTACTCCACGGACGCAATGATGACAATGGAATGGAGCCAGGCAGAATACGACCTCAGATATCTGGTGACGAGATTAGCAACGCACGGATTTCATCATAAAATATGCATGAAAAACAAACGCCATGACCCAGACTCCCAGTGTATTCGTGAGCTGTGTGCTGAACATTGCGACCGCTATCTTGCCATAGTGTATCCCTATCAGCTTACTGTAAGAACGAGTGAACAATGCACAGTGGGTCAAAATCGAAATCTAGGGGGACTAAATTATTTTTACGTTTTAATCATGCATTTAGAGTGAAAGCAACGTGTATATTTTTTTACTTCATAATAAACATCAGTAAAAACCTTTTTTAAGCTATGTCTACACATGCAAGAAATTGTCTATGACTAGGAGTTGGATAGAGCATTCAGTTATCTCTTCAGAATAATTTTCTACCCCTAATTTACTTTTAACAAAGTCACATAGTTCCACATTTGACATATTCGTCAAACCCAAGCTTCAAACAGTTGTAATCGTGTGCGAACTGGTCGCGCGGCATCATCTAAAACTTAAAATAACTAAGTTGCAAAATGATGCAAAAAATATTATAACAGGCGTAAACAACAAGACTTTATCTACATTTTAACATTAAGTAGAAAGTGACGCAGAGTGACGCGACATGCTAAAAATCTAAGTGAAAATATAATTTTAAAAATAATAGTTAAATATTATATAATGCAAATATAGCTAAAATTACGTAACAATTACGCCCATTAATAACTGAAACACGTTACAAAGATCATACCTTCAGCTGCATGTTCCATCGTAAAGCATCACACTAACCACAAAGACAACCAAACCACAGCCACTTACATTCACCCACCAATTCAGACTGCTCAAACAGTGGTGACAGATTTACTCTAAGATGCGTTTATATCCCAGAATAGTGAGCGGAAATCATATGAGAATGCTGTAGAAGTAATATATTTTGATTTTTAATTATGAAAATAAATAATGTTGTCCTCCTTGATTTCGATTTTGACCCACTGTGCGATGGTTAGGAAAACATAGGTTGTGTAAATGTATCAGTGACATCAGTAGCGGCTTCGGTGGCGTAGTGGGTAGCATGCTGAACTGCTGTGCCCAAGATAGCGGGTTCAAACCCGGCCGAAGTCGTCGGATTTGTTAAGAGCGTTAAAATCCTTCAGTATGCCTTCCTTCGGAGGGGAAGTAAAGACGGCGGTCCCATGTTATACATTTATGGCATGTAAAAGATCCTTCCACAGACTAAACTTGTGTGAAGCTAAACTGTTAGGTTAGATTTCGTCGGAATGCTCTATCAAAGTTCCAACATTCACCACTAGGTATCATTGATATCTGGTAGCAAAAGTTGAAATTACATTAAATTGAAGGGAACTTGTAGCTCACCCTTTAGGGTGTCCGCTGGAAGCAGCTACTGACTCAGGCGGAACATGTCCTCGGACTCTCCCGGCATAAAAGCCATACGATAGATAAATAAGTGACATCAGTGTCAAACTCTGTACTATGCACGTTCTGCGTTTTTCCAATCCCTCCCTATATTATTCTGCTAAGGTCCCATTCCAGTTTTGTATCGAAAAAAAGGTCCCATTAACACCAACCTACACATATCACCCACATGGTGATTATTTTATTCGATAACCAGTAATCAGATATATTCAGCTGTGTTTCTTAACTATTATGTTTTCTCATTCCAATGCATCATAAATTTAACATGAGTGGCTACTTAATCAAGTCCACTGGATCACAAAAAGCTTGCCTTACAGAGTTGTATTTACAGTCACATAAGAATTCACTTCCCCTTAAAGTTAATCCCTGGGATTTGTCTCAAAAGAGATTCTTGTTCTTCAAATAGTACTCTAAAGCAATGTTCTAAACAAGAAAAACTCGAAAGACTGAATCAAAGTTCAGTTATAGCAATATTAATTAATATAAAGATCAACGAGGTGTATCCATGTACTCTGAGGTCAGGATGGATACAACTGGGGAGGTGTGATCAGCACTTCGCCCAGGCGGCCTCACCTGCAAAGCGAACAGGGGCCTCATGAGGGATGGGAAGGGATGGAAGATTCGGATGGATAGGCTAGGAAGAGGGAAGGAGGCGGCCGTGGCCTTACAGTAGGTACTGTCCCCGATAATCCGGATAGTAGGCTGTCAGAAATCCGCCCCCTCAATCGGATTGCCAATAATCGATTGCACCGGCACAGCTACATCAATGAAAATGGCACTGACAGATACTACCGAGATTAGAGCACAGTAGTTAACATGAAATTATTGTGGAACACACCAAAATATACGGGGGTTCATACTTACCTTTTACTTACCTATTCAATTTAATCTCGGGTCTGGGTTATCAACTGGATCACTTAATAGTATGCCCTCACAATAACCTCCACCACGATATTTAAAATGAACCAAGTCGGAGACCAGAAAATTTAAACTGCACAATAATTTATTTCACATAAAGAAAAAAAATATTTTAACAAAATTTAACTAGTATTTCCAAGATCGTCGATAAAGTAGTAGATTTTAACGCTCTAAAATCTTTTAATCATTCTTCTTTCTTGAGGATGACAGAAAATTGGTCAAAGTAATTTACTGGAAAGAATTACTTTAATAAAACGACACGCTGTCTGAATTCAAACGTGCCATAGAAAATCGTTAACTTTACAGTCAAATCGTGACTACAAGAAAAATTCAAATTCTCGAAAGAATATTTAACTTCAGTATAAACTGATCCAAAATGTTTAAATATGCAAATGACATAATAATGTCTCAATAAATCGAAGAAAATGGCATAAGGCTGCAAAGTGTACAGAGTACAGAATCATCTAGCAAAAGAATATGGGGCAATCAAATATATGACAGAAAATATGGGAAAGATAGTTGCTCAGATCTCACTAAAATGGCTCAAATAAATCAAGAAACGTTCACGGCTACCTTATCTGTTGGATTGAAGTTCTAGAAGAAAATTTTACAGAAGACTGCTGCTGGTTCCATTTCACCACAGGATAGATGTGCACCGACCTCGAACCTGGAACCTGCGCCCTCGGAGAATAGAACAGCTTCCTCCTCCGGAAATCGCACTGCTCCGTGTAGACGATAGACATCCTTCTGGCAAAACTCTTCTTTGTGTGCTGGGAAAAACCCTTGCCCCTCTTGAAAGTTCCCTGAAGTTCTTGTAGAAATCAGCCATGAAGTTCATTGCAAATATTTCCGCAGAAATGTTCATAATTGTGGAGTATGAATTTATTTCCACTGCCATTTGATGTAATTCAGCGATGGATTACGATGCAAGAGTGTAGCTGAATGTTCACTACATGCTCGTCTTTGTAGAATAACGATTATCGAAGCTCCATGTTGCTACTTCACACTACTGATGTATGTCCCAATTGTATTAAAGTTTTAGTCTTCCATCTCCACTTCCATTATAATGTTAGTCGAAAGTACTGCCAGATTGTATAGTTCCATTGTAGAATGTAGCGTTGTATCACCAAATGTAATCTTCAGTATCACGGTTGCAATACACGTGTCTGCCGTAGCGTAGAATGTGGTAGTAAAAGTGCTTCTCAGGATTCGAGAAAAACACTTTTCTCTGCAGTCTTTAAATGCGAATATCTTCTGAAGTATTATAATGAAAATGTTCAACTTTCGCACACGCCTCAATATTGTAATGCACTATTGAATTAGTATAAATGCAGTAGCTAATTCTTGATAGATAAACTGTAGAATCGTTTATGTGTGCGCTCCAACTTCGCCTAGTTTTAGTAACAGTAAAATTGCACTGCTGGATACCCAATACTCTTCGATGCGGTGGGCTCTGCTACGCTTGCTTATGACGATATGCTTGTTCTATCAGAACACGAAGTCAGACTATCAAGTCAGAATAAAACCACGAAGTGAGAAGCTCCTCTCTGCTGTGCAAGGCCTTTTATCAACTTTGAAGGGGCGTATCCATCCCTACCATAGCTTCTTCTTCCATCATTACTCGAAGTTCCAACTTTGGCTATTCTTGACGGATTTTCAGATTTCAAAAACATATAATTAATTTCTTCAAAATTCCAAATCAATGCCATAACTGAAAATAGTTTTCCACAATTCTGCATGCCAAAAGTTATTAAATATGGTAGTTTCAGTAATCTCCGTCTCCCTTCAAGCTATCATTCATTGGTTCGAGCCTCTCCTCCAATAGCGTAACTTCTTCCTCAGCACGTTTACTTGCTTCCCTGCGACTGCGTCGTAAATCTAAGATCCTTCTCGATCAAAATCGTGACGTCAGCAAGAATCTAAGCTCAGCCAGCCTACTTGCTCGAGCGTTGCGTCATCCACGCCTACGTCATGAATATACACGTCACAACTATGACGGCCATAACTTTATTCACATATGCCAATACAGCCACCGTGGTCTCAGTATAATTCAATTTACGGGGGAAGTACCATCCCGGCATTTGCCCGAAGACGAAGTGGGAAACCACGGAAAACCACTTCGAGGATGGCTGAGGAGGGAATCGAACCCCCTCTACTCATTTGGACCACCCGAGGCTGAGTAGACCCCGTTCCAGTCCTCATACCACTTTTCAAATTTCGTGGCAGAGCCGGGAATCGAACCCAGGACCTCCGGGGCGGCAGCTAACCATGCTGACCGCTACGCTACAGAGGCGACCATCTGTCTGATAACCGGTGTTAATTGTGATGACTGTATTAGTGTGTGTTATCTGTTTTGTAATTATAGTAAGGGCTGCAGACTTTTGAATCTATCAAATAGTTCCTACTTTTGCCACCAAACGCCACCGTCAACGACTACTAGTTCAGAACTTAGCAACCAGATGCCACCGCAGTCGGCTCTTGGCAACGAACGTAGGAACCTAAGAGCGTTGTTTACATTCTTAACCTATACAATTTAGCTTCACACAGGTGTAATTTGTGGAAGGTTCTTTAACATGCCATAAATCTATGATATGGGACCGCCGGCTATACTTCCCCTCCGAAGGAAGGCTTACTGAGGGATTTTTAACGCTCTTAAAAAATCTGACGGCTTCGGCCGGATTTGAACCCGTGATCTTCGGCATAGAAGCTCAGCATGCTACTGACTACGCCACCGAAGCTGCCTATGGCACATGTAGATTAATTAATAAAATACTACTTAGACGTCACAGCATCAGTCCTCTAATTATCAACGTTTTGCGCGTTTATATTAACCAAAGAAAAACAGTCCCCGGCTCTTCTTCCTCTTTTCCTCATCAACCATATTGCTTTCCACGGTGGGTTAGTGATTATCGTGTCGGACTAGCAACCCCAAGCTTGCAGGTTCGCTCCTGGCCATTGTAAACGATTTTTGAAAGGCGACAAAAATCACGACACGCATGTCATACCCATTTGAATTCAGTAGGCCGTGTTCATAATGGCAAAATTTATCTCGGGATTTTCAGCCAACACAAAAGTTCCTCCTTTCTCTACTAGAAAGCTTAGATATCTAACCTCCTTGACTTTCATAGCGCTCCAAGGAACAACAAAATTCAACATGCAACCTGCCCACTGGGCGTCAAATAACCAAGCTTGCACCCGGCACCCGAGGCCATACGATAAAAAATACAAATCAGCCATATGTGTTTTTATCCAAGGAGAACTTTTAAGCTTTTTTCAATCACGGCCAGCTTGATTAAACCAAAGAATATACAAATGCCGCCACAATCAACATCTTTCAATAGGTTTAGTACAGCCCTTAAGCATAACGATTCGTTTGCTAATGCCAATCGGTGAATGTGCTGGTGAAACGCAAACGAGTTTAATTCCGATGATAAAATTAAGGAGGCATTTACTAACGACCTGTTTACGCTGCGTTAGTGAACCCAATCCTCAATGTTAGTGCAAAAAAAAATACCTTTTTAAATACCTCTATAAGAAGGTCCCTTGTGTTGCAAAATTAATTTATTGGCATTCATTATTTCTCAGCATGTTTTTCACATGACCACCTGGTATAACGCTTGGCATTGTTGGCTGTCGCACCGGAGGTCCGGATTCGATCTCCGGCTCTCAAAATAAATTTAATTATAGTCTGAGGGCTGGAAAGGGTACATTCAGCCCCATGAGGCAAGTCTGAGAACAGGTGGGTTCGATTTCCACCTCAGCCATCCTCGAAGAGGTTTTCCGTGGATTTCCAATTATACTCCATGAAAATTCAGGGGTGATTCCTAACTTAAAGCCATAGAGTCACCTCTTTCCCAACCTCACCTGTATTACAAATTAAATAAACTACATGTGCCACACGATATCTCTACTTAGTATAAAACAAAGTCCCCAATTCTTGGATGTTACGGGTAAACTCGAGAACCACTGGATGGATTTTGATGCGGTTTCCAACATTCTGTAAAGGATATCTCGAGGATGATTTCTGTAACAAACAATGTATTTATGCTCAAAGGAAGCCGAGCAGTAACGATTTCAGTGTAAAGGTCGAAAAAAAACGACCTGGCGTCCGTGCGCTTTTTAAGCTTACGCTGGACAAACCGTTAAAAATATCTATATACTATGATTGTAAGAATTGTTCAGCATGAAAAGTTCTAAAAAAAGCCCGGGAGAGCATATCTCTATCTTCAATACATCGCCTATTATAAGTGTTTTTACGTTTTCATTTCTTCCAACAATCTCAATTCAGTTACTGAGGCGACAGTTTACGAGCTAGCTAGGGTAGAGTCTATCACCCTAGTTACAGCTTAGCTAGCGGACGAGCTTATTTCCCCAGATACAGCCACCAGCAAACAGGCGAGTCGTGTTGAGGTAAGAATTTTAGAGAAGAGTGGTTGTGTTTGGAGTTTCCCTGGAAGTGCAACTGGGCTTTTCTTAATTTCGCCTGTGAAATTTTCGTTCCGCAAAATTCACAGTCAAGTTAAGATTGGACGGAAGGGGGATTTGTGTTTCTAGCACCTCACCATTCTTAAATTACGTCTGACAAGAATTTGTTGCACATGCATCTCCATGATAATATAATTAATAGTCCAGTCAGTGATTTTAACTCATCATACTGAGACGTAAAACGGATAGTGGTCGTTGTTCATTGACATTGAAAAAAAAGCGCTTATCACGTAATGCATTCATAACTGTTCCCGGGCGAAGCCGGGCCGGGTTGCTAGTTATACATAAATAAGAAACGGTACAAATCATACTTGTCAGATAGGGATTCCAGGTTAGGTTCTATCATCTGTAGGACATTCAACACAGAAGGTTTTGACAACCGAAATCACATGATAAATTCTGTGTCGTTCCATTCATCAAAGTAATTCCTCCGTTGTTTTAGGTAGATTTCATTAGAAAGCTAACTATTGCAATGGGTCCCATGTTTCGACTTCCGGAAAATTTCGACATATCTTCGCGTTTCACATCCCCCAGACCCCAAAACCACCGTCAGTTCAAAAGTTTATATATAATTTATGTATATATATATATATATATATGTATATATATATGTATATCAGTTTCTTGTGGACACGATAACTGCCGTAATTTTGCACCAATTACTTCGAATTTTTTACCGAAGATGTATACCTATAAAATCTCGGTCGAGTTCGTTACTGGGCTAAATCGGTCGAAGGGGGTGAAAATGGGGGGCTTTTTTCGAAAAAGTGAAATTTCGCTATAACTCTCTTAATACGTGCAATATCGAATCCATTCAAAGTTCATAATATGTGTCGGATAAGTGCCAAAAATTTATGTCAAATAAGATTTTTGATAGCACCAACCATTGACCAAAGGGGTGGAAAAAAGTGGGTTTTTCGGGAAACATTAATCATATCTCTCTTAATAGGCACAATATCAAAACCGTACAAAATGGACAATATTCCCCTAATAATTACCTAAAACTTTTGTCTGAAAGAATTTTTGATATGACCCACCATTACGCCAAGGGACGAGAAAAATGATTTCGGAATTATAAGAAAATGCCAAGAGCTATCAGTGGTTGCCATGGCAACACTACTAAATTGATGAGGCATGGACCATCAGACGTTGCCATGACAACGCACTTGCACGAGATCAGATTCAGTATTTACATCTGATTAAGTGGTTGGTTGGTTGGTTCTTAAGTTTAGGGGCTGCGACAACGCGGTCATGTAGCCCCGTGTACTTTGGGTGTGTGTAGAATCTGTCTGATAACCGGTGTTAATTGTGATGACTGTATTAGTGTGTGTTATCTGTTTGTTAATTTAAGTACTGCAACTAACAATTTTTCAGATAGTTCCTACTTTTGCCGCCAAGCGCCACTGTCAACGACTACGAGGCCAAGTTCAGAACTGAGCTACTAGACGCCGCGGCAGTCGGCTCTTGGCAACGAACATAGAAACCTAAGAGCGTTGTATACATTCTTAACCTATCCAATTTAGCTTCACACAGGTGCAATTAGTGGAAGGATCTTTAACATGCCATAAATCTATGACATGGGACCGCCGGCTTTACTTCCCCTCCGAAGGAAGGCATACTGAGGGATATTTAACGCTCTTAAAAAATCCGACGGCTTCGGCCGGGTTTGAACCCGGTATCTTGGGCATAGAAGCTCAGCATGTTACCGACTACGCCACCAAAGCCGCCTGATAAAGTGGGAAGCGGCTTCGGTGACGTAACTGGTAGCATGCTGAATGTCTATGCCCAATGTCGCGGTTTCAAAGCCGGCCGAAGTCGTCGGATTTTCTAAGAGCACTAGAATCCCTCAGTATGCTTTCCTTTGGAGGGGAAGTTCCAACGTTCGTTGCGAGTTGATGGTTGGGGTGGCATCTAGTAGCCAAGTTCACAGCTAGGTGTCGTTGACGGTTGTACCTGGTAGCAACATTAGGAACTACTGCTTGAAATTGACCGTCTGCAGTACTTACATGAATTAAGACTAATACAGCCATTACAATTCACACCGTGTATCAGACAGATTCTACACTCACCCAAAGTACACGGGGTTAGATGACCGCGTTGTCGCAGCCCCTAAACTGAGGAACCAACCAGAGGTAGATTTCGTTAGAAAGCTAACTATTGCAATGGGTACCATGTTTCGACTTCCGGAAAATTTCGACATATCTTCGCGTTTCACATCCCCAGGCCCCAAAACCACCGTCAGTTCAAAAGTTATATATAATTTATGTATGTATATGTATATCAGTTTATTGTGGACACGATAACTGCCGTAATTTTGTACCAATCACTTTGAATTTTTTACCGAATACGTATACCTATAAAATCTCGGTCGAGTTCGTTACTGGGCTAAATCGGTCGTTGGGGGGTGAAAATGGGGGGCTTTTTTTTCGAAAAAGTGAAATATTGCTATAACTCTCTTAATATGTGAAATATCGAATCCGTTCAACATTCATACTATGTGTCGGATAAAGCCCAAAAATGTATGTTTGAAGAGTTTTTTTTATAGCACCAACCATTGACCAAAGGGGTGGGAAAAAGTGGGTTTTTCGGGAAACATTAATCATATCTCTCTTAATAGGCACAATATCAAAACCGTACAAAATGGACAATATTCCCATAATAATTACCAAAAACTTTTGTCTGAAAGAATTTTTGATATAACCCACCATTATGCCAAGGGATGAGAAAAATAATTTCGGAATTATAAGAAAATGCCAAGACCTATCAGTGGTTGCCATGGCAACACTACTAAATTGATGAGGGATGAGCCATCAGACGTTGCCAAGATAACGCACTTGCACGAGATCAGATTCAGATTTCCATCTAAGTGTGAAGCGGCTTCGGTGACGTAACTGGTAGCATGCTGAATGTTTATGCCCAAGGTCGCGAGTTCAAAGCCGGCCGAAGTCGTCGGATTTTCTAAGAGCGCCAAAAATCCCTCAGTATGCTTTCCTTTGGAGGGGAAGTTCCAACGTTCGTTGCGAGTTGCTGGTTGCGGTGGCATCTAGTAGCCAAGTTCACAGCTAGGTGTCGTTGACGGTAGTACCTGGTAGCAACATTAGTAACTACTGCTTGAAATTGACCGTCTGCAGTCCTTACCTGAATTACAGACTAATACAGCCATCCCAAAGTACACGGGGTTACATGACCGCGTTGTCGCAGCCCCTAAACTGAGGAACCAACCAAAATCTCTGCGGTAGATATAATTTTGCGTGAAGAAGTAACAGACCGTTACATAGTTGCACATCAGTGTCGAAACCTAGCATAAGGACAGTGTGACCACAAGTATAAAAATGGACCCCAAATGACAAGAAGGTTACCGTTCCCATAAGACAATAAAATGTTTAAAATAAGCATAAAATGACGAAAAACAAAGTTAATTAAGCTCCAATTATAAAATACCTTCTCGCATTAAATGAGGTCTGATCCTTCTACGAAAATCTGCATATTCTGCCTATTTTCGCCTATCCCCAAGTTTGTCCGGTGAAATCTACCTCCGCCTTCCGGCGTGCCGAGAGGACTTTTATTAATTCGTAGTTGGCGAATATCTAGCATGTTTTCAAGTACATCGTCATCGTTGAGATTAAAGTATAATGCACGCTCCAATTTGGGTTAGAATGCTACGTAAATCGACCTTCAGCCATTAATTCTATGTAGATACAATAATTAGTTTTAATGGCACGTTAGTTATGCTAATGGGCGGCTTTGATGGCGTAAGTGGTAGCATGCTAAGCTTCTATGCCCAAGGTCGTGGGTTCAAACCAGGCCGAAGTCGTCAGATTTATTAAGAGCGTTACAATCCCTCAGTATGCCTTCCTTCGGAGGAAGCCGGCGGTCCCATGTCATAGATTAATGGCATGAAAAAGAATCTTCCACTAACTACGTTTGTGTGAGGTCAAAATTTGTAGGTTAGGTTTGATTAATGCTCTTAAGTTCCAACGTTCGGCACCGGGCGCTGGTTGCGATGGCATCTAGTAGTAGCGAAGTTCACAGCAAGATGTCGTGGACGGTAGCATTTGGTGGTGAAAGTAGGAACTACTTGAAATTATCATCTGCAGTCCTAATTGAATTAAAATAGATAGGCTTAACACACACTAATACAGCGATCACAAAAAAACAGGCTATCAGACAAAATTCTACCACACCTTACTACAGGGGGATGTGAAGTAAAGTGGATACCCGCACAGTAACAGCCGAAAATCAGTTTTGTCTATAAAACCACATCGTCAACTCAGTTACATATAAGTGTTGAACCGAACCAACTGCAAAATCTCGTCAAGAAAATAAGAAATTTTAAAAGTAATGGTTAACAAGAGTTGAGTGCTTTTCAGTCGGTCAACACGAATGTACCCAAAAGAGCTGGGTTATGCCCTAATCCTGAAATAAATTACATGAGATTAATAAATACACTAGGATGACCAGTTTCGATCGTCAAGCGATCATCATCAGATCCATTACACTTAGGCTATAAAATCTATGTTTGAAAAAACAGGTGAAAAATATTTACAATATGTACAATTATTTAGTTGCAGTATTGGTACTTTAACTGTCGGTGTATGCTAAATGCAGTATATATGATGTTAGGTGAAATGCTAAAAGGTGATAGATATCCGGAGTTTGTAATTTGGAGTGATTATATGGTTGTAAAAATCAACTATGTAATATTACAGGCTACTACTTATCTGGTAGTCTTCCTTGCAGGAGATAGGCGCAGTTTTCGTGTTCACTGTAACTCCAGGTGTGGTCGACTGAGAGGGGCTGTTATATCAACGACACGGGCTTTTCCCTTTTCTTCCCCCTGTTCATATATGCTGTGTGGAGTCAGTGCGATGTGTTTATGTGCGGTGTTGCCAACCTAGATAAGATGTATGTTATTGAATGAGGTGTGTATACAACTATCAAAGACCATGGAACGTTCCCCGCCACGCGTGGACCATAAGCCATTCAAACTAAGCGCTGCTTGGTCTTATGAGGACGTCCCGGCACCTTTAATACTGCCGCGAATACGGGCCTTGGTTTATTGCCGAAGAAAAGTACATCGTACACCTGATCCAGATAACATTTACCTATTAAAACCACCTATAACGCAATCATTTCAATAACTCGCTACGGTAGAAGTTAACGATTTAAAAGGGTTTCATATTTATACATAGAAAAATTGCTAACAAAAATCGGAATACTATAGACTAGCAGCAGCGTCCAGAATACTGTACTTCGCACTGTGCAGAGTCGTGGTAGGCGTGGTGTCTGTTCGGTCACGGCAGACAACATTGCGCGCGATTTATGGGAGGGACGTATCTGTTTCCCCATAATGAATTTCCTCGCCTTCATCACGAGGCCGCCAAACTTATGAGTATGTTCGGTTCTACCTATATATGTGAAATATTTTTTTCCGATATTAAAACGTAACAAACCGAGGTCCCGAGCAGGCATTTAAGATGAGAATTTGAGAAGTTGTTTGCGCCTAATTGTAAAAGATTGTCAACGCACACGAACAAGGCTTACAGTAAATGAGAACAGCAATAAACATTGTGTGTATCATCCAACATGTTCGGTACTAGTTTTTAATTGGTGTGTGAAATTAGTTGCACGTTAGCCATTGTAGAAACACGACGTATTTTGTCTTTCATTAGTGAAAATAGCAATCACATTTCATCTGCGACATCTTGTGGTTATAAATCACGGCTTTGCACAGCTCGGATATTTCTTATGTTATTCACACTGCTATTAAATGAAGCACTTTGCAACATTGATGATTCACAGAATTTACATTTAGTAAATGGCACAATAGTCGGCCATGCTTGGTCTGGAAGAAATGTGACCTTGTACAAGATCACAATCGTGGATATTTTAATATTTCCTTCGGGAAATAGTTCACTCACTTTAGTAAAATACCACACGGTAATCACTAGCACACATCGTGCCTAAAATATACTTGATGTCTTACGATTTTCACAAGGATGTAATCCATAATTGCTTCTATCATCGGTCAACCAGACCGGATTTGTACTGGCCTCGGCGGGCTAACTCGCACGCTACAGGTAGAGAAGTGAATTCTTCACGGAAGCGGGTGTACCGGCTTCGTGACTAGTGAAGTCGTTGAGCGACTCTGGACATTCCTTCTGCATATCCGCAGGTAATACCGTTGTCTCAAACGTAAAATATATATAATTATGCCATTTTCAACTGGCAAATTAAGCAGAAATTCTGTAGATTATATCTCCAAATATGCACATTAAAGAATACATTCTTTAATCATGAGAAATAAATATTAGCAGCTCCTTGACGAAGTCAAAAGTGCATCTGCATCTTCCTAGATGCGTTCAAAGATTCTTCCACATAAAATTTCAACATTAGCATAAAAATTATCACCAGCATGAGCGAATACGGGCTCATTACCGAGTTTCATTGAAATCGCTCCAACCGCTTAGATTTTATTAGGGACACACACACACAGACAAAAGGAGATCCCATAAGCCTATTTGTTTCATAATATGATGTAAATAGACTAAAAATGCCTTCCAACAGGATATTGTAAGCATTGTACGTTGCTGCACAGCACTTCTGGCAATTCTCGCCAGTTGCAAGTATGGTGATATCATCCTGAATTCTTATCCAGTCTGTTAATCTTCAAGCGCGAGTGTTTGCACCTCCAGTAGGAGAGAAATCCAACCGAATGTATCTGAGGTACTTCTTGATTAATCCCATCAAACCTCAGTTTATCTTAATAAGAGAAAGAGGCATCCCGTCATCTCCACAGCGACGTGCAGTTCTCATGGTATTTGTGTTTTAAGCCGACTGTTGCCTGGTGTAAATCCAGTTAGAGTTCAGTCTGCTCTTGTTAACGGTAATTGTTAAGTTTATTAGTAACGATATCGGAGCCTGTGCTGCGCTGTGGTTAGTATTAACTTGTGCCTCTGGAAATTACTTACCCCTTCACCGCTGAATCGATAGCAATGGTGCGTTTGGACGGATTGCTTTTCCCGTTATGGTAAATAGTAATAATCTAATTATATAATACGCTAAGGTGTATGTTTCACATAACTCAAGCTCCTAAATCAGAGGGAGTTAGAAGGTGTGGTTTGTACCAAAATCTTATTATATAATACGCTAAGGTGTATGTTTCACAAAACTCAAGCTCCTAAATCAGAGGGAGTTAGAAGGTGTGGTTTGTACCAAAAATCTTCCAAATCGTCTCAATAGTACAGGAGAAATATTGCTTTTTTTGATAAGTCGACGGAAATATATTTATTTGTTTATAAAGTGCTTTTAGACAAATAAACAAGACGATAGACCCTGGCAGAACTGTTTCGCGTACAGCCCGCATAGCACACGAGCCGGGCGGGTAGTCTGTACACATGGGGCGCACACAACTCATTATGCGAGAGTTCTCGCACGGGCCCGCTAGTAATTATGAAAAATCCACAGCCTGCTTCCAGTCTCCGACCAGGTCAGGAATGGAATGAATGAAGCCCCCATCTAGCGGCGAGGATATGAACTGTGCCGGCCTGCTGAGGCCTGACGCACTCTTCTGAGGCAATGATTAAATGAATGACAGATAAATGAAATGATAGTGGAGAGAGTTGCTGGAATTAAATTATTGACAGGGAAAACCGGAGTACCCGGAGTAAAACCTGTCTGCCTCCGTTTTGTCCAACACAGATGTCACTTGGAGTGACCGGGATTTGAACCACGGACCCAGCGGTGAGAGGCCGGCGTGCTGCCGTCCAAGCCACGGAGGCTCCGTTAGTAATTATAATTATTATAATTTTAAATACCTTGGTGGAACCATACAGCCCTCGGGACTAAACCGAATCGCCAATGAATAAAGAATCACCAAGCTCCAGAAGGCCTACAAGCTAACGTGGGCTCACTACAACAAGAAGTGCGTTTCGATAGACGCAAGATTAAGGCACTATAGAACAGTGATTCTTCCAGAAGCAACCTATGCAGCCGAAACAATGGTGATTGACGGCCATTCCATAGAAAAGCTGGAACGAAAAATTCTCAGGAAGGTTTACGGGGCAGTCAATAAAAACGGAATTTGGACGAAGAGACCTCAGAACGAACTCTTTCAAAAGACCAACACAATGACGGAATAAATAAGAAAACACCGTGCAAAGCTTTACACACACATCTACAGGTTGGGAAACATCAAAACGGCAAAGCAACTACTCAACATCAAAACAAAGATAAAATGAGGCACGGCTGACATAGTTCCAGAGAGACCCACAACAGATCAACATAGAAAATCTCCAAAGACCACACAGAGTGCCGGAATAAAAACTCAAATGTTGAGTTTGAGAAAAGAATATCACGGCAACCTGGAAAGAAATGGATAGCTGAGAGGATGAAGAAATTTTGGGAATAAAGAGGGAAAACGTCCGAAGAAGAAATCGTGAATTCAAGTTCAATCGCTCTCCTAAGGGGGAACACTCGGTAAAATAATCACGGTTCAGAAAAATGGAAATGGCAAATAAACTAAAAGAGGCTGTTTACAAAGAAATCAATATCCCTAAATGCCAAGTTAAGACACTATCGCACAATGATCCGCCCCGAGGCATTATACCAGAGTGTCTTTTATGTACCTTTGGAGAATGATAGGTCGTGTAGGGGACGGGTATAGAAGTAATTTGAGATAGGGAACTTGGGGTCGGAGCGGCCTCCTTATCCCCTAAAATATGGGTTGATTTAGGCCCTCCACCCTGTAAGTTAGGCAACCGACCCAAGCCTCTATTACCTTTCTCAATCCTTTAACTCTCGGCAAGATTCATTTCACCATGTGGCGCTGTCGTAATGGATAGTTGCGGTGCGAAAGGCCGGTAGTCCCGGGTTCGATTCCGGGCTTGGGCAAAATCTTCTTTTTAAATGTTATTTGTCATATTGTAGTCACATGATACAGTCTGGTGCTACGTCAGAGAAGAGAGTGCAAATACGACAAATAATATAAAAAATAAAAGATTTTGCCCAAATCCGGAATCGAACCCGGGACTACCGGCCTTTCGCACCGCAACTATCCATTACGCCAGCGCCACATGGTGAAATGAATCTTGCCGAGAGTTCAAGGATTGAGAAAGGTAATAGAGGCTTGGGTCGGTTGCGTAACTTACAGCGTGGAGGGCTTGAATCAAACCTTATTTTAGGGGTTAAACCGGGTGAGTTAGCCGTGGTGGTTATGGCATGACTGATGGCAGTCGCTCACATCCGGGAGGCGAGGAGGTTCGAATCCCCCCGCCGGCAACCTTGAAGATGGTCTTCTGTGGTTTCCCATCTTCCTTCCAGGCAAATGCCGGGGTTGGTCCCTAACTATAGGCCACAGCCGCTACCTTCCAACTCCTCGTCCTTACATTCCAACTTCCCTCCTTCCCTCCCCAACGGTACTTGTAGCTCACCCATTGGGTGTCCGTCTCGAAGCAGCTACAAAACTGGCGAGCCGAACATGTCTTCGGACACTCCCGGCACTAAAAGCCATACGCTTAAAAAAATTAGGGGATAAGGAGGCCGCTCCCACCCCAAGTTCCCTATCTCAAATTACTTCTATACCCGTTCCCTACACGACCTATCATTCTCCAAAGGTACATAAAAGACACCCTGTATGCTGCGGAATGCCTTGCAACGTATAGGAAAGAACTTACGGAGAAACTGGAAGTAAAAGAAAGAAAGAAAGAAAGAAAGAAAGTAAGAAATAAGGATCCCAAGAAAAATCTTGGGCCTCAGTAAAAGAAAATGGTGAATACAGGAGACGACACAACCACGAGCTCTACGCACGTGTGGAAAAATTAACTGAAGTGATGAGGAAAAGAAGAATTTCATTTTATGGCCACATGACACGAATGAGCTCTGTGAGATGGACAAACTGGATCTTTACCTACTTTCTAGAGGAGAAAACTAAGGGGGCTTGGCTCACTGAGGTAGGCAGAGATTCACAAGAAATAGGGATGTCATGTGACGATTTGCTGGAGCGTGTGTCACTTAAGATGGAACTGACAACTCACTGGAGTTTCCTAGAATCCCTAAGCTTAAAACAGGCATGAAGAGGACGGAAGAAAGGAAGCAACGATATTGAGAATTCATGCGACAGTATTGGGCGAATATTAAAGCTTGACGCAGAAACCAGTTGAAATAACGTGGTCCTTAGTTGGCCAAAACGCAGGTAGAAGAAGAAGAATAGTAATAATTCTATATTCCCTAATAGTCTTTGACGGGACCCAAGTCTTTCTCAAAAATTTTCTCCCTGTAGTCTCCAGGTTTTCGGCCAAGCATTTAATGTTCATAGTGAGGCATTTGGAAGCGTACAGCAAGCAAACCAAGCCAAGCCCTTGGCCTTAGCCAAAGCCAAATCAGTTAGTTTTACGTGACCGTTAATCTCGTAATCATGAGCCGCGGGACCTCCATTTTTAAGTGATACTTCACTTCGAAAATCTCACATGCATTGTCTGGGAATCGAACCCAATCTGCTTTGGTGAGAGGCAAGCAGCCTGACCACTTCACCGTCACGCCGCAGATTTAGATAGAAATAATATGTATTTCAATTGTGCTTTGTTGTTGGCTCACTTCGGGGCTCAGAAATTGTGTTCACTTTAGCCCCGTGTATTTGGGTGTGTGCAGGGGCAGCTCCAGTCCCACACAAGGGGTAGTGCCAAGTAAAAAATATGAAAATATTGGTATTTACATAACAAGATTGCAGAACAGTCTATTTGCTCATTTCTCAGCAAGGGTTCAATTTCCGATGTATTTACGTATAGGGCCTACACTAGGAATTAATAAATAGACTACATATTATTTTCACTATTTATTAGGGCAAGTTTAGATTTCAATGTTGGATGCAGAGCGCTCGTTTAGAGAAATCTAGAATTAATATTCTTTGTGTGAGATCGATTAATTGTCCCCACCAATAACCAATGAGTGTCAAATTAATTCCAGCCAATCAAGCCATTTGGTCCACACCATCTTCTCTTCCTCCCTTTGTGATAGACTGGCTTAGCGATGATCCAGTACCTTACAATGACCGATAAATGGCATTGCACCTCACTTTCTGAACTACCGTGAGCCACTATGTATCCGGCACAGAGCCCCGCTTATTTCCTCATAGCCGGTAATAGGAGAGGCTACGAAATATATCGCAAATTGGACTGCGCATGCGTCAACTATGTCGCAAGGACCGTGGCACAAGATATCAACTGGGGCGAGAATGGAATCAATGATTATACTCTACGGACGGAATATTTTAACTACTAGGTAATTGGAAACTAATTTGATACAGGTATTAAACGTAGGCGTTCAAAATTATTCTTTCAGATTATGAATAATTAGTTTTCTCTTAGAGGGCAGTGCCATGGCACGGTGACACTACGCCTAGAGCCACCCCTGAGTGTGTGTGTACATAGATTCTGTCTGATAATCTGTGTTATTGCGATGCCTATAGTAGTGTATATATTTGTGATTCAGGTGAGGCTTACGAAGTAGGTGGTCACGGCCTTAAGCTAGGAACCATCCCCGTATTTTCCTGGACTTGATGTGAGGAATAATTTTCGGTCAAACGAAAACAAATATTGAGAAACAGAAAATATGAACGTTTAAATTGTATTCCTTGCTGACCGCTTACATGAAATATAATATGTATTGTGTGATCCACCTTGTTAATACAGTTTTCTTTTGTCGTGTGTGCTCCTGAGAGGCCGAGTGCAGGTCTTTCTAGTCGACGCCCGTGGGCGATATGCGCGTCGGGATGAGAGATGGAATGGATGAAGATGAATGAAACTGGGCAAGGATGTGGAAGGAAGCGGCCGTGGCCTGTCAGAAGGTACAGTCCCAGCATTTGCCTGGTGTTGAAAATGGGGAAACCACGGAAAACCATTTCAAGGGCAGCCGACGGTGGGGCTCGAACCCACGCGTCTACTGAGTCAGCAGAGAGCTTGGCCCCAGGACCTACCGCTGCGCTTTAGCCAGCGTAGCCACTACTGTCGGTGTCAATACAGTAGTCTACCATGAATTGATGTTTAATAATATATTTTATGTTCGACCATGCCGAAATAGTATTATTATTATATGCCAGAAAACTGCATCTTGAAGAGGCTCATTAGTTCAATTTCATTATGATACACGGTTTCCACCAATCAGAGCTCAAGATTTTCACTACAATACAGCTGTTTGACCAATTGCTGTAGGTAAGGATAGCATCGCACCTGCGCTGACTTCCACGGCCTCCTATTTTAAATTTCACTGCGTGGCTAAAGTGTTATAGTGGAGTATTCGAGTAGGCCGTGGTCGAGTACAAGGTATTCTCTGCGTCCCATGCGCTCTGTTCAGTAAATGAAACTGACGGAATCTCGACAGATTTATGTTCGAACATATAATAAAGTTATAATTATCGTCGAACATAAACAGTCGTATGCAACTCGCCTATAATGGTAATTAAGACACTCGTATGGAAATTATAAAACTCTCTTTGCTCATTTTATATACATACTCGTGTGTTAATTCTTGCCATTGTAGGCTTGTTGCATAATGTACTATTAAACGTACATGTTTCTATATAACAATGATATCTTCATCAGCGTTTTGACAGATTTGGTGGCGTAGTTGGTAGCATACTGAGCTTCTATGCCCAAGGTTGCGGGTTCAAACCCGGCCAAAGTCGTCGAATTTTTTAAGAGCGTTAAAATTCCCTCAGTACAGTATGCCTTCCTTCGAAGGGGATGTAAAGCCGGCGGTCCCATGTCATAAATTTGGGGAATGATAAAGAACCTTCCACTAATTACACTTGTGTGAAGCTAAATTAAAGGTTAGATTTGACTAACGCTCTTAGATTCCGACGTTCGTCGCCAGGAGCTAACTGCGGTGGCATCTAGTAACCAAGTTCAGAATTAGTTGGTCGTTAACGGTGGCATTTGGTAGAAAAGTTAGAACTACTTGAAAATCGAATGTCTGCAGTCCTTAATTGAATTAAATACAGATAACACACACTAATCCAGCCATCACAATTACCAGCCTCCGTGGCTTAGGCGGTAGTACGCCGGCCTCTCACCGCTGGGTCCGTGGTTCAAATCCCGGTCACTCCATGTGAGATCTGTGCTGGACAAAACGGAGGCAGACAGGTTTTTCTCCGGGATGGTCGGCCTTAGCCCGTCATGGGCTGTATAGTGCCAGGGGGTGACTTTGACTCCGGCTTTCCCTGTCAACATTTCATTCCAGCAACACTCTCCACTATCATTTCATTTCATCTGTCATTCATTTAATCATTGCCCCAGAGGAGTGCGACAGGCTTCGGCAGCTGGCACAGTTCATCTCCTCGCCGCTTGATGGGGTTTTCATTCATTTCATTCCTGACCCGGTCGGAGACTGGAAGCAGGCTGTGGATTTTTCATCAGACAGATTCTACTTATTCACACACCCAAAATATACGGGGCTACCTGACCGCGTTGTCACAGCCCCTAAACTGAGGATCCAACCAACCTACATCAGCGTTGGTAGATTAATAGTTTAACATAATAATATAAAGTGAAGTGGATATCCTTTCGTCAATCTATGGACCTCAGGTTGCGAAACGCTGTTCCATCCGATTGTGCAAGTATGACTTTTTGTTGTTGCATTATCATACTCTAAGCTCGTAAATCCTCCTCCTCCTCCTATTTGACCATTCAATACTGCCCTCCAGCTAATTAACATTCATAAATATCACGTATTCACAGCAACAATATGCGAGAATTTCTCGCCAGTTATATCAGTGGGGGCAGGAAAGACAGGGTCCGCCTGCCTGCTGCGAATAGAAATGTGCAGAAGGAGACAGAATGGGACAAAACATACATAGCGACCGACAGTGTTCTTATTCTGGTCACGCCTTGATCTCATGCGTGACATATTTATGATTTTAACCCCTCCTCCTCGCACTCTAGCCGCCCGCAACCCAAGCCACGAACTGCCTACTCCCTTTATGCTTCCTAGCACGAGGCGCGTCACACAGCTGCCTGGCTGGTCAGGCTTCAACTAACTATTGACGAGATTATATTAGCAAATGCTGTGCGATTTATCGGAAACGAGTTTTTAAAAATCTTGTATTGGACTTGCACAATTGGTATAGTCATGACTAGGGCTCGGATTCGAGCATATTTGCATTTTTTCCCCCTGAATAATACACATTGAAAGAAGCCTTTCGGTGGTATTTTCACCTCTCTGGGACCAACAGAATTGAAATTTATCGAGCATATAAATGCATAAAACCGCGGCTTTCAGAATAGAAGCATATAAATGCATATTCTTGTGGTTTTCGTCTAAATAGTTTTTTTCTTCGAATTCTCCCCCCCCTCCCCTTCTCCACCTCCCCCCTCCCCTTCTCCACCTCCCCCCTCCCCGAGTTCTTGTCTTGACCATCCTTAAGGCTCGTAAACAGAAATAATTATTGAAAAGCCTATCGGGTGCGAATAATAGTACCGCAGGTTTTTAACCTTTAGTGAGGTCGTTCTCGTCATTGAAACTTTTATTGACTGATTTAAGAAAATCATTAAAAACTGAAAACATAGAAAATATTCTTGTTGTACAGACCAATGCACATCTACTTCATTGACTCGCCTAATTCTGAACATTTTGCAAATGAACTTTTAAACTGTAACTTTTATAAGAAAACTTCTCTTATATATACTTGAAGAACTTGAATGCGAGCATATTGCAGTGTATCATGCATACAATTAGAAAATAAAGCTCGTATATAAAGGTATGTTATTGTTTTTTTCGTTTCACTTTCCTTTCTATAGTATATAACGGTGTTTATCGAGCATATTCTGAATATTTAACCGCATATAACGGTTTTTTCGAGCATATCTATCGAGCATATAATGGGTTTATCGGGCATATCTATTGAGCATAACACACAGGGTTTTCGAGCATATCTGGAGATTTTATCGAGCATATCGATCCGAGCCCTAGTCATGACTTTCAATGCGTACCGACTGGCGAACAGGAATAGGATAAATAAATTTAATAATAATAATAATAATAATAATAATAATAATAATAATAATAATAATAATAAGGCCTATGATTCCGTGCCCCATGATTGGTTGATCCATATTTTGTCAGTGTATAAGATTGATCCTCAGATTATATATTTCTTGGAACACGCCATGACAACGTGGCGTACAGTGATGTGCCTTAGTACTACAAATGGCAGTATTGCAACAAGTATGATCCCAATCCACAAGGGAATATTCCAAGGAGACTCCTTGAGCCCATTATGGTTCTGTCTTGCGATGAACCCACTATCAAACCAACTTAATTCAACAAAATATGGATTCAGTATCAAGAAGAACTCCAGGGAGCTTGCAAAGCTCAACCATCTCCTGTATATGGATGACCTAAAGCTATATGCTGCCACCAGAGCACAACTAGAGTTTCTGTTGAAGATAGTGGAAACCTTTTCACAGGATGTGAAAATGGAATTCGGGCTGGAGAAATGTAAGACGCTGAACATTATGAAAGGCAAGCTGCAGGAAGGTGTATATGAAACAGCTCAGGGCCAGCAGATTGCAACAATGCTCACTAGCGAGACCTACAAGTATCTGGGAATGAAGCAAGCCAGACACATAGAACACTCAGTAGTGAAACAAGATCTGACGAAGGAATTTGTCAGAAGAATTAAGCTTGTCTCTAACACCAGCCTCAACAGTAAAAACTTGGTTAAGGCAATCAACGCTTATGCTGTCCCTATTCTTAGTTACTCGTTTGGGGTCATCAAGTGGAGTAAAACTGACATTGCAAGTTTAGAACAGAAAATTAGAACATCACTGACCAAGTCACGAAAACACCATCCCAGGACATCTGTGGAACGAGTCATGTTACCGAGACATATGGGTGGGAGAGGAATTGTTGATATAAACAACCAAGTAGCTCGACAGATCTATGAGCTAAGAAAATACTTCTGTTCTGTATCGAACCATTCGATGCTGCACAGGGCTGTCACAGAAGCAGATGATTCAACTCCACTACTCTTAAGTCAGCAAGAGACTCAAATTCAGGTGCGCAGTGATTTGGATAGATTCAATGCCTAGTTGTCCAAGCCACTACACGGAAGACATCCCAATGAAGTCATCCAAACTCACGTCGACAAGCTAGCGTCGAACTTTTGGTTGATTTCTGGACAGATGTTTCCTGAAACAGAAGGCTTTATGATGGCTATTCAGGACCAGGTTGTCCCCACGAGGAACTACCTAAAGTTCATAATCAAGGATGCATCTGTGCAAGATGACCATTGCAGATACGGTTGCCCAACATCGGAGACTGTTCAGCATATTATATCAGGTTGTCGCCATTTTGCAGGGACAGACTACAGGAAGAGACATGATTTTGTTGCCAAGATAGTCCATCAAGAATTGGCTATACAACTTCAACTGCTGAGCCAAGAGAAAGTGCCGTACTACAAATATGCTCCTGAAAGTGTACTGGAAAATGACAGCTTTACGTTGTACTGTGATCGTACTGTATTGACAAACCAATCAGCTGTGCACAACAGACCTGATTTAGTTCTTGTTGACAAATGCATGAAGCACACCACCTTCATAGATGTGGCGATCCCAAACAGTGGCAACATACTAACAAAGTATGTTGAAAAGCTGTCAAAATACACAGAGCTTTCAGAACTGATAAGGAAGCAATGGCACATAGCACAAGTCAGGACAGTTCCTATTATCATCTCAAGCACTGGCGTGATTCCCAACAACTTAAAGGAATCGCTCACGGCGTTGAAATTAGACCCAGGCCTTTTCAAACTGATGCAGAAAACAGTCATACTTTCTACGTGTCGCGTAGTAAGGCTGTTCTTGGGCAATCAGGCCTGAAGCAATGAGGGGAATATGAAGCTACTACTCAATGCAGTCACCAAGAATTTGCTCCTTGTGATATGTTCGGTATCTGGGATTGTAAATGTTTTCTTTCCAGCAAATGCTGAGAATGTGTAAGCGCATGCGCAAAATAAATAATAATAATAATAAATCATGAACTACCAAAAATCACGGGCTAATTCTTATGTTATCACTTTCATTGACTTCCAAAAGGCATACGACTCTATAGATAGGTAATCCTTATTCTCGGTCATGAAAGAACTACAAAACTACAAACCTAATCAGGGAAACACTAACTAATACAACAGCTTAGGCTTTCACGGCCGGCGTTACTAACTTAGTTACTAACTAATACATTCTCCAAAGTCTAATTCATGGGGGAACTCCCCACCCCTTTTGAGATTAAAACAGGAGAACGGCATGGAGATGGACTTTCTCCACTGCTGTTAAACTGTGCCCTAGAAAGAGTAGTCAGAGAGTGTAATGTTGAATCAGAATAGGAACTAAAACAAAGGCGTTAAGGTAAATTTTATTGTTTAGCTTTTGCTGGTGACATGACCTTACTAGCTGAGACATGGGAAGAAGCCATGGAACAGATCCTCGAACTCCCGAGGCAAGCGTTAAAAATGGGTTTCGAAGTCTCAGTTGAAAAGACCAAACTAATGAAGAACATAAAAACACGAAAAAAGCTTTAAGTGGGCAAACAATACATATACATCGTCAAAAGAATTCAAATATCTTGGGGAATGTATCAGCTGGAATGCGCTAGAGAAAAAGGGAATGGAATCTAGGAGAAATAAAGTTGAATTGGCCTTCCAATTTACGAAGTACACTTATAACACGAAGTCTCTCTCCTGGAATACCAAGATTAGACATTATAACACGGTAATTAAACCAGAAGCCTTATATGCAGCCGAAACATTGTCCCTCACCACCCAGGGACCGCTTCAAAGGACGGAGGTTAAGGAAAGAAACATATTACGCAAAATCTTAGGCCCCAAATTTCATAAAAACAAATTAATCCATGTCAGGAATGAATCTCTTTACCAAAAGACTAAAAAACTCTCGTACACAATAAAAAAACAGGAGAATTGATTTTATGGGCACATTCTCCGAATGAATTCAAATAGACTAACCTAAAATATCTTTGACTACTTTCGTAATAAAAGAAAAAAAAAACCTATTTGGTTTAAGGAATCTGAGAAAGACCTCGTTGAACTCCAAATTACAGATACCATGCTCATGGACAAAACAGCCAAAACTATCACCAAGGATAAGAGACAAAGGTTCCAAGTTAAAATCAAACAAAAGCATACGATCCACATCTCTGCCGAAGAAAGGGACGCAAGATCTCAAACGATGAGGCAATACTGGGCCAAAAGGAAAGCTCAATACAATAAAAAATTATTGATTTCATGTACCCCCAAGTTGGGTGAAAGAAATAAAGAAGAATAATAATAATAGAACTATCAAACTGTGATTAGACCGGAAGCACTGTATGCAGCAGAATGCCTAACAAACCGCGCAGCTGGCCCGATCGAGCGACTTGAAATTAAGGAAAGAAAGATCATTAGGATAATTCTTGGTCCTAAGTTCAAAGTTGTAGGTTACAAGCTCTGGAGTATTTCAGAAATATACTCCCACACTGAAAAGATCTCATGTGAAATCCAGAAACGGAGAATAACATAGTATGCCCACCTCCTCAGAATGCCAGATTATTCCTGAATGTCTTAGTACGTGTCCTACCAATCAATCTCTTCTCTTCATTAGCAATTGCAGAAAATCTCTCCTCGCCCACTCGTGCTAATAATATTCTTTATTTGCTACTCTATCTACCCATCTGATTTTCATAATTCTCCTGTAACACCACATTTCAAACGCTTCTATTCTCATCTTTTCTGCTGCATCAACAATCCAAGCTTCACTTCCACAGAGTGCCACACTCCAAACAAAGACTTTCAAAAATACCTACATCTATATTTCGATGTCAACAGATTTCATTTCTGTAGAAATGCTTATCTTGCCTCAGCCAACCTACTTTTAAATCCTCTTTGCTTCGTCTATCACTGGTTATTTTGAGCCTATTTTCATTTTATGAAAAAAAAAGAAAATAGGCTTATGAGATCACCTTTTGTCCGTGTGTCTGTCTGTGTGTGCGTGTGTGATTCGTGTGTATGTGTGTCCCCCCT
The DNA here is from genome assembly GCA_946902985.2 of Meconema thalassinum. Classification (NCBI taxonomy): domain Eukaryota; kingdom Metazoa; phylum Arthropoda; class Insecta; order Orthoptera; family Tettigoniidae; genus Meconema; species Meconema thalassinum. The sequence goes on along the minus strand of OX336399.1, from coordinate 157,686,072 downwards.
AATAACTTCTAAACGGCTGGAGCGATTTCAATTAACTTCGGTAAGATCATAGCACCGTTCTGGCCGACCCCGATCGTGCCCCTCAAATTTTATTGTGTCTCACCAATCCAACATGGCGGCTGTGCGAAATATTTCACCAGCATTCAGTATCTCCGCAACTATTACAGATATCACCCTGAAATTTTGTACGGTGAAAAAGGGCACTACTAGAAGTTCATCTATGAGCCTTTCATAAACCTGGTAACTACAAAACCAATATGGCTGCCAAGCGAAGTTGAGACTTTTAAATAGACATTTCTCGCGATTTAACCATCCAAACGAAATGAAGCTTGGTACTGCAAAAGTTTATACACATTGTAATGCACTGGCGTCTAATTTGGTTCAATTGTTTACATAACCTCAAAATGGCGGCTGTGCGAAATATTTCAATGGCATTCTATATCTCCGAAACTATTACAGATGTCACCATGAAATTGTGTACGGTGATAAAGGTCACTATTGCACGTTTATCTATGTAACTTTCAAACACCTGTAATGTACAAAACGAACATGGCGGCCAAGCGAAGTTGAAACATGTTAATAGACGTTTCTCGTGATTTAACCATCTGTGCGCAGTGAAATGTGGTACAGTAAATGATTATACATGTACATATTATAATACACTGGCATCTAATTTGGTTCAATTGTTTACATAACCTCAAGATGGTAGCTGTGCGAAATTTTAAAATTAAGATTTTATTTCTTGTGTCGTAATCATGTGATGGAAGTGAAAGTTTGAATAATGAAGTTACGCAATAATTTTCCTTTAATGGCACATAACTCTATGGCCTATACATATAACAATCCAAAATGGCGAGCATCCGAAATATGTTGATGGTTCTCAATATCTACGAATCTTTTACAGCAATCAAACTGATATTTTTTTATGTTCATTGAGGCTATGAACATAACTTCACCTATAGGACTTTCAGTAACCTGGTGAGCACAAATCCAACACGGCAGCGACACGAAGTATAAATATTTAAATGGACGTTTCTCGCGATTTGACCATCCGAGTGCAGTGAAATTTGCACGTTAAATGCTTATACAAATGTTAATCCACGGGCATCTAATTTATTTCAATCGTTTTCATAACCACAAGATGGCAGCTGTGTGAAATTTTAAAATCTCCTTTTTACTTCTTGTGTCCTAATCATACGATTGAAGTTTGAATACCACACGTACACTATAATCTTCATGTAGTATAATAGTGCATAAATAAAAATCCAACCTGGTGACCATCTGAAATATTTAGATGGTTCTCCATATCTACGAATCTATCACAACAATCAAACTGAAATTTTGTATGTTGATAGTGTGCCCATTTAGCAAGAAATATGCCAATCACAGTATACCAGCGTAGCTCAATTCGGGATTTCGGGGCAGCGGTAAGTTCCCCCACTCTGTGACTCACATATTTTGGATTAATTAGAGGATACACTTGCAAAAATAACAACAAAATCAACTCCTATTTAAACACATTTAATTAATAAAATTAATGGCGCTACAAACAATTAAACAATTTAATTACTGACCCAAATATCAACTGCTTGTTCCAAATGAACAAGGGATCACAAAATAAAATAAACAAATATTGAATTCAAAACCTGTGGTTTCCACATAAACCAACAATTCTTACTTAGTCTCACTTCCATAAAGCACTAACATTAAGTTTACATAATTCTGAGCTCTTTGGCTCCATGCATTTACATTATTACGGTGTCATCCTTGCACACCTCAAACACTAGCTTTTATATTTTCTTATTTCTCAAAAACAAATATATAATTATATTTAAAATCTCTGTTAATTATTTAATTCAATATTTTGGGCATGTCCACACATTCAGCTGTTATCATCTCTCTTTATTTCACAAACATATTAAGGTAATCAGAAAATAAATTGTGTACTCCAGAGCGTGAAGGTACTTGACACAGTCAAAAAACTATAGTTACTCCCGAACTCAGTTGCCTTCAATCAACTCGTGGAATCCCACGTCCATACATTATTACATTAGGGATTGTTATTTATCTCTCATGTCTTAAATAGACCATTATCATATAAGAAACTACGATCTGAACCGGCAAACGAAATATCTATCTTTAAGGACCTCGGTTCAACGCCCGGGTCGTTTACAACTTTAAACACTCCTGGTGTATTCGTTTCTCTTTAAAACAGCTTACGAGACGGTCTCAGTTCCTTCTCGCTTTAAGAAGGCTAGACTCCACTACATGGGGTGCGATTTATGACACGTTAGGGTGGGGAGACATCCCGCCTGACCCAACATTTAGTAGCTTATTTTCAAGGCTTTCAAAACAAACCTTTCCATTCATCCAGTTCTGAGGAGACCGGGCTTTATTGTACCGTAACATTCAAACAACTATTCTTTGGTTCAAAGACCATTATCATATCCTTGGCATTTATTAATTATGAGAGGGTCCTCATTGATTGGGAAGATTAAATACACATACGACGACGAAGAATTTCAGGGGCTTTTATCATAAGAAGATCCTGCATTCGAATCTCTTCAGGTGCCTCGGGAACAAATCCCTTACAGAGGGCTTATACAAAATGCGATTTAGAGTCGGCCGTGGCCCAATGACATACGCTCAATAATACCATATATTAGCTCCCTTTTTAAATACATACACAATGCCTCGTGATACCATATCACAAATAGAGGACTTACACAATTATCAATTCACTGCAATCAACTACCCTCCATAAGTAATGTACCAAGTATTTAACCACTACGCGTTCCTAGCGTGACACTTTAATATTATATTTGCGCTTATTATGCGCTATGCATTATTTTAAGCCGAAATGTCTTCCCAAGAACTGGTAAATCGCTTTAGTAACAATTCATATTATTTTAATTCACATATTAATCTTTCCATGGTCGATAAATCGCTCCCTGTTTTAAAATATTCCATTGAACCTCATTTCTTACACATACGTTAAGGCTTAACGCTCTTATGTTCATATCAATTTATTTGATTTTTATTTAACATTTCCATATTTAATTATTATTATTATTATCTTTATTCTTTATACAAGCTCAAAGGCTATTTCTTTCATATCTCAACTTTACTTTATTCAACGTCTTTCATGATAATTAAATGATATTTCGCTTGCTCTTATGACATTTGTTAAATACATTAACCCTTTATTCACATATTTCTCTACGGAATTTATTCTTTACATCATTATTCATAATTTCTCTATTTATTTATTATTGTTCAGACCGTATTCTTGATTATTCAATATTCATTCATTAAAACACATCCCTTTCACTCAAAAACTCCGGTGAGTTGTACACAATCAATTTCTGACACCAAAATAAAAATGAATTTTGTACTTACATATTTTCAGATCATCCCATGATCTTAAATCTGGTGTGGCGTTTCATTTTTGGGCCCACTTCGAACTGTTTACACCATATTAAAGGTATTCATCTTACGTAAAAACACTTTTGGACCTATATCTAGAACACTTAATATTGACGACATTTTTATATACTGGTGTGTCCCTTTTGAACACATAATAACACTAAAAATATTATCTAACACACAATCTTGATTATTTTACACTTCACAATTACTCGATCACTAGGCCGCGTTTCTGCGCCTATCACACGTGATCTTCTTAAATTCCCGTTTCCAAGCGTGAGATTTATCTGATGTCGGCTCCCTATTTTGAAGAATCCGAAAGTCCCGAAACATCTACTGTTCCCTGGAGTTCAATTCTGCTATTCCTATCCTGGATAACTGGCTATTATCTCGCTTGAACGGCTTCTCTGTAGATCTGTCTATTGATCCTAACGAGAGTCTATATGGATCGAGGTCTCCTCTAAGACCTATAGATTAGTTTCTAGCAGCTAGCACTTTTTGATTCTAGTACTATTATAATTGTTCGCCTGCTATCTGGAGCTAATGCTTATAGTCTCCTATTCTATTTATTTGAACTGTTTTTTAACGCTCCTACGTTCGAACCTTATTCTGTTCTTCCTTTTTAGGTTGCTTCAACTTAAATAACAGTTTATCTGTCTGGTACGATACTTCCGTACGTTATGATCTGTTCGTTACATTTAACGACCTATCGCCTTTAAGTCCGACGTTCGCAGCCTGCTCTGACTATATCTTGCGAATCTTCACTTTAACTTGTATACAGTCGGCCTAAATCCTATAATTAGGATTTTCCTAATACTTCACTACGGCGATACTTTTAATTTTCGTCTTGACGGCTCCTTATGGAGGCAAGCAAGTCGTTACTACTGTGACGCCTGTGGCTATTTGATCTTACTTCGGTGATGTAAAATAGCGTTTTCTCCCCTCAAGGAGCACTGGCAGCTGTTATCGATGTAACACAGAGTCACGTCCCTTCACGGACTGTCGGAATGATTACTTCTACGTCATGGAGCAGCACTTCCCCTCACGGAATGCTTGTAGGACTGATGCGATGTGACGTGATACAGCACCTCTGGCTGTCTGAATACTGCATGATTGGTTTGGAAACACCCGAAGCTTTATACTGTTTTACTACAAAAAAAATAAGACTCAAGCCTTTTCTGTGGTCAACTTCTAAAATAATGGTGCCACCAATATAAAAATTATACCTTCCGAAAGCTTTTCTCCTCAATGTCAAATGATCTTATTGCACCTAAGAATCGATCGTGCAATTCGGAGATATTAATTAATTTCTCGTCCTCAATTGTGTGGGTGTTGCATTCTTTTTGCTCTCTCCCCTCCACAGAAGCTTAGGTAATTCACCGATGACGTCGTCTTACGTCGGCAGTTTATTTCTGCACAATTATTACATGGTTTCTCTATACTGAAAAATCTCTCATTCAAAATAATTCACTGTACTGTGCTTGTTTACTCATTATTATGCTCGTAAACGTGTTAATTTTAATTATTCCTCTTCTGGTGCGTATGCGACGTTGTCAATTTCCAGCCACGTCAGCTTGAATTCCGATTCAGGCTTCTCTTTCTATCACGGTGGAAACTTCCACTCAGTTATTAATACTCGTGACCGGCCCTCTCTGAAATGTTGAGTGGGGTGATCTCATCTACGGAGCATCTGTCCCTAGCCGCTTGCACAATGTTAAGCTATATTCCTGGCTTAAAATCTCTCTCCGTTCCTTCAAGAAACTATACGTTTCTTTCATTTCTTCCTTAAGGACATTGGTTCGACCATCATGGACCCTATGGCCCATGGGTTCAATAGAGGCAATTAACATGAGTAGGATATATGAAAATAGGCTGTATAGTTCTTCACGGAACTACTTGTTTTCTTTGAGATAACTGATTCCCAGTGTCTTTTAATGCCATCGCCACCTCCTTTCAAATCGTGACTTTCAACTACAAATATAACCAGGCGAGTTAGCCGTGGTTGTTACGGCGTGGCTGCGGGCAGTCGCTCACATCCGGGAGGCGAGGAGGTTTAAATCCCCCCGCCGGCAACCTTGAAGATGGTCTTCTGTGGTTTCCCCATCTTCCTTCCAGGCAAATGCCAGGGTTGGTCCCTAACTATAGGCCACAGCCGCTACCTTCCAATTCCTCGTCCTTACATCCACACTTTCCTCACCAGAAAACACTTCACACGTGACGGTACTTGTAGCTCACCCCATGGGTGTCCTTATAGAAGCAGCTACAAACTCTGGCGAGCTGAATATGTCCTCGGACACTCCCGGCATTAAAAGTCATACGCAAAAAAAAAACTAAAAATAAACCACAAATACACACACATGTACAGACACCACAGCTATCAGAGAGCATCAACACACACCCAAATACACGAGGCTTATGTCCAAGATGTCGCAACCCCCTAAAGTGAAATAACAAACAAAGCATGGTTGTCGTCACCAAGGTTATGTTTGGGAAAGCTGGTCTCGATCATTTCAACTAGATTGTGCAGTGTTAAGCTTATGTGTTGTCTAAATAGAGTTTGAGCAAGCAAACTTCTGCTTTAACTGTTTGCCCCGAGGAGTTCATGGAACTATGGCTGTCAACTATACCAGCTGGCGTGTGAAAGTTACATTATCAAGGCAAACCTAGGATTGCACTCTATTAGCCCTCATAACCTATCGGCAGTTGAAGCTCTCGTAATACACACATCAAAAAAAGTTTTGCATCACCTCGGTTCCCAGATCTCCGGCATATAGACGTTGACTGTGTATATTGTATCCAAGGTACAGTCCCTTTGACTGTTCATAGATGTCACTAAAACTGCTCAAAGATGTAAACAACCATGCATGAGCAGGGCCTATTAGACGGAGGGGGTACGACAGCCGATCAGTTCCAGTCATTCCACCAGGACGAAGGTACGCTGCTCATGTTGTCTGTAGTTCTACCATGCCTAGAAGGTTAATACCGCAGTTCGATCGCGTCCGCATTGTTACTTTGTGTCAAGAAGGGCTCTCAACAAGGGAAGTTTCCAGGCGTCTCAGAGTGAACCAAAGCGATGTTGTTCGGACATGGAGGAGGTACAGAGATACAGGAACTGTCGATGACAGGCCTCGCTCAGGCCGCCCAAGGGCTACTACTGTAGTGGATGACCGCTACTTACGGATTGCCGCTCGGAGGAACCCTGACAGCAATGCCACCATGTTGAATAATGCGTTTCGTTCAGCCACAGGACGTCGTGTTTCAACTCAAACTGTGCGCAATAGGCTGCATGATGCGCAACTTCACTCCCGACGTCCATGGCGAGGTCCAGCTTTGCAACCCCGACACCATGCAGCGCGGTACAGATGGGCCCAACAACATGCTGAATGGACCCCACGGAATTGGCATCACGTTCTCTTCACCGATGAGTGTCGCATATGCCTTCAACCAGACAATCGTCGGAGACGTGTTTGGAGGCACCCTGGTCAGGCTGAACGTCTTAGACACACTGTCCAGCGAGTGCAGCAAGGTGGTGGTTCCCTGATGTTTTGGGGTGGCATTATGTGGGGCCGACGTACGCCACTGGTGGTCATGGAAGGCTCCGAAACGGCTTTACGATACCTGAATGACATCCTCCGACCCATAGTGCAACCATATCGGCAGAATATTGGAGAGGCATTTGTCTTCATGGACGACAATTCTCGACCTCATCGTGCGCATCTTGTGAATGCGTTCCTTCAAGATAACGACATCGCTCGACTACAGTGGCCAGCATGTTCGCCAGACATGAACCCTATCGAACATGCCTGGGATATGTTGAAAAGGGCTGTTTATGGACGTCTTGACCCACCAACCACTCTGAGAGATTTACGCCGAATTGTCGTTGAGGAGTGGGACAATTTGGACCAACAGTGTCTTGATGAACTTGTGGATAGTATGCCACGGCGAATACAGGCATGCATCAATGCAAGAGGACGTGCTACTGGGTATTAGAGGTAGTGGTGTGTACTGCAATCTGGACCACAAATGCTGAAAGTCTAGCTGTATGATGGTACAACATGCAATGTGTGGGTCTCATGAGCAATAAAACGAGCTGAAATGTTGTTTGTGTTGATCTCTATTCCCTTTGTATTTAACGGTTCCGGAACTCTTGGAACCGAGGTGATGCAAAAGTTTTTTTTGATGTGTGTATAATACTATCCACATCAGTGAGCGATGAAACCATTTCTTGATTTGGAACTTGTTGAACGGGTGTCCGATACTGTTTCGCATTGAACCGACATCGGTACATAACACGTATAAACAGGGTCGCTCTGCATTGCCGTCTTTATCTACGACATGCTTGTCACGGTGGGTGAGTGATTATCGTGTCAGACTACCAACCCCTGGCCGTGGTAAGTGAATTTTGAAAGGCGACAAAAATCACGGCACGCATGTCATACGTTGTTGGCATGTTAAAGAACCCATTTCAAATCAATAGGCAGTGTTCATAGTGGAAAAATGAATCTCGGGATTTTCCGCCAAAACAAAGTTCCTCCATTCTCTACTAGAAAGCGCTATAGTGTCCTTGACTTTCATAGCGTTCCAAGGAACGACAAATTTCGACATGCAAGCTGCCCTATGGGCGTCAAATAACAAAGCTTGCACCTGACACCCGAGGCCATACAATATTATTCTTATTATTTTTATTATTATCTACGACATACTTCTGTCGTTTCCCATCTTCCTTCCAGTCAAATGTCGGGGTTGGTCCCTAACTGTAGGCCACAGTCGGTGCTACCTTCCAATTCCTCGTCCATACATTAATACTTTCCTCCCCAGACAACATTCCACACGCGACGGTACTTGTAGCTCACCCCATGGGTCTCCGAATAGAAGCAGCTACAAACTCTATCGAGCGGAACATGTCCTCGGACTTGCTTACTTACCCCTTGGCCCTGAAGCCGTAGTAGGGCCTTGGTCTTCCGGACAATCTCCGCCCATTCTTCCCTGTTGACTACTTTGGTTCTCCATCTTCTGACTCCCATCTTTCTCAGATCCTCCTCCACTTTGTCCAGCCATCTGGTCCTAGGTCTTCCCCTCACACGACGTCCTCCTGGCTTTCCATCGAAGACCTTCCTTACCACCCTGTTCTCTGTCATTCTTTCTACATGTCCCAACCAACGCAATCTACTACTCTTTATTTCCCCCCCCTCCCCCCCCCCTTCCCCCCTCCCCCCCCCAGAGCTCACATCTAGTGGGACGTGGGTTGGCGACCACGGGACCCCAGCTCAGTCCGGCATTGGTTCCACTTAGGCTACTTGTGCCGGGCTCCTCTCCGTCTTCTTTCCTGTCAACCTCTCTTGGTCAACTCTTGTTCTCTTCCGACCCCGAGGGTATCCGAGGCCTAGGGAGTCTCTTCCTTTCCCGCCTTAATTGGCCCTTGTATCATCTTTCCTGATACCCTCTTTCAGGAAGTGGTCAGCCTTCTTTTTCTTTTCAAGTTATCTCCTGCCTTCTGCTCAAGGCTTTAAAGGAGGCAGGGTGTGTGCAGCCCCACCACTTCTGGTGCACCCTGGATAGTGCTAAACTTACAGGGGCTCACGGCTGGTGAGTTCGGGAGTTGCCGATCCCGGGGGTCGGTTTTTCCCCTCTTTCCACTGACTTTGGGGTGGGCCCTCTGCTCTTTCCCCCTTTCCTATCTGCCTTTTATATCTCTCCTTCCTTCCCAGTCCCTCAATTCTCATTCTTCGAGGGTTGAGGGCATTTTGTTTCTTCCTGTCCTTTATTTGCCTTATCCTTCAATTTGTTTACCATTTCTTCTTCTAGTATGTAAGTTTGTAGTTAGTATTAGTTATAGTTTTCATTCTCATCTCATTTTTCACTATCACCCAAACCATTAGGGGCCGATAACCTAGATGTTAGGCTCCTTGAAACAACAATTATCATAATCAACATCATCATCATCATCTTTATTTTCACTACTATATCTGGCTTACCATACAACTCTCTTATCTCCATGCTATTTCTGATTAGCCAGAATTCACCCTCTTTTACTGCTCCATATACTTCACCGAGTATCTTCCCTTCCCATCTCCTTAACAATTCTTCATCACCTTGTGTCATGGTCCAAGTTTCTGAACCACACATAACTACAGATCTCACTACAGTACGATATACAGTCAGCTTCTGATTTCTACTAAGACTACTTGCTTTAAAAACTTTGCTTAAAGTAAAGTTACTTCTATTTCCAGCTGCTATCCTTGCATGTATTTCTTCTCTCATATCATTGTTTTCAGCTATTATTGACCCTAAATATTTAACATTTTTACAGCGTTCATATTCTTTCTGATTCAGTTTCACATTCCTCTCTAATTCATTATATTTTCCCCTAGATGTTAGCATATACTTTGTTTTTGACTGATAAATCGTCAGTCCAATCTCTGCCCCCTACTCCCGGCACTAAAAGCCATACCCTAAACAAATCCACGACATAGGAATAAATCTTAGTAAAAATACGTACTTTATAATAATAATAATAATAATAATAATAATAATAATAATAATAATAATAATAATAATAATAATCAAATGGTGTAAAACGGACATCGAAGGTCTTGAGCGAAAAATGAGAACGATGCTCGCAAAAGGAAGGAAACACCACCCACGATCTTCAATAGAGCGATTTACTCTACCCAGAAGCCTAGGTGGACGTGGGTTCGTTGACATTGACAACGAGATGAAACGACAGATAGACAGCCTTCGGGAGTACTTCTACGCAGAAGCGAGGTCATCTGTACTTCACAGAGCCATCAGTGAGGCGGACAGATCAACGCCACTGGTCTTGTGTCAACAAGAGATTCAACACCTCCTACATAGTGACTTTCAGAAGATGGAAGCATGGAAAGCAAAACCTTTGCACGGAAGACATCCAAATGGGGCGAGTCAAGCAAATGTTGATATAACTGCGTCAAACTACTGGCTCACTTCAGGACAGATCTTTCCAGAAACTGAAGGTTTTATGCTTACAATTCAAGACCAAGTCATCCCTACAAGGAACTACCTCAAGTTCATTGTAAAATATCCCACTGTACCAGATGATTAGTGCCGCTACGGCTGTCAACAGTCAGAAACAATACACCATATTACATCTGCATGTAGGTATTTCCTGGCGACGGAGCACAAACAAAGGAATGATGCAGTTGCTAAAATCTTGCATCAGGAGTTGGCTGATAAGTTTCAGCTTCTAAAAGGAAAGAAAGTTCCGTACTACCAATATCAGCCAGAGTGTGATCTTGAAAATAAGGAATGCAAGTAGTATTGGGACCGAACTATTTTGACTGATCAATTGGTATCACACAACAGGCCGGATCTGATGGTTGTCAGCAAGAAAATCAAGTAAACTACATTGATTGATGTTGCGATTCCTAACAACAAGAATCTCCAGTCAAAACACATTGAAAAGATCAGAAAATACAGTGAGTTGGTCGACCCTATCAAACGACAATGGGATGTAGAACGGGTAAAGACCATACCTTTCATTGTCTCAAGTACGGGCGTGATCCCAAGTACCTTGATTGCCTTGCCTTAAAGAACTGGATCTGGATACGCAACTGTACAAACTAATGCAGAAGGCAGTAGTTCTATCAACAACTAGAATCGTTCGGAAGTTCATGGGTAGCCACATTCTAGCATAGAAGTTGCTGTTTCAGTAACTGTACTTTGGTTCCCTGAAGCCCGTATAGTTACGTTGTAATGTACCTGCAATGTGTTATATGTACCATATAAAATAATAATAATAATAATAATAATAATAATAATAATAATAATAATAATAATAAATAATATTGGGACATCGTGCATTGTGATCGTCGGTTGGATCATGTCATGTATTCACCTGAAAGACAAAGAGGCACGAAGGTGGTACTACCTACGTAGTATGATGCTTGAAGGCCTCTCATTCGGGGGTTTGCAGCAAAATGATGTATGATCACCAACAATCTGAAGCTAGGCCTGTTCCATAACATTTCGTCAGTTACCTTGATATCTAGAAGGTAATTTTCAATTTCTATTATCCAGTTATATCTTATTATTATTATTATTATTATTATTATTATTATTATTATTATTATTATTATTATTAAATATCCAATACAGTAAAGAACCGTGGTGGATTTTAACACCATCCGCTATGTTTGATCTGTTAAGGAGATAACACATCTCCATTCGAACATCTGCTTGGAACATTCTTTTCTCCCATTCTGTGTTCCCTCGAGTAACATGCGTCAGGAAGTGTTTCCAGCGGATTACAAGTCTGATGCTGATATATTACTCTCAGTCCCCTCGGAGTAGTTCAATAACAGTCCTGTGTGCTTCTACGTCTATATACTGTGCATACTGTCGTGTGTTCAAGTTGTAACATCTATTTCCCCCCCCCACAAACTAGGTGCGTGTACCACATGAAACTTCAGCCACTTTTCTACTAAGTCTTCCCCCAGACTAGGTGTTCTCAACCGTTTGAGACTGTAAGTACCATCCTCATGTACCCGAGCACTATTAAATTGAACATTTTTAGCCTATTTTCAATTTTGAAAAAATAGGCTTATGAGATCACCTTTTGTCCGTGTGTGTGTGTGTGTGTGTGTGAGAGGTGTGTGTGTTTCCCCCCCCCCTAATAAAATCTAAACGATTGGAGCGATTTCAATGAAACTCGGTAAGTTCATAGCACTATTCCCGGCGACCTCGACCGTGCCCTTCAAATTTTGTTACGTCTCACCAATCCAACATGGCGCCTGTGCGAAATATTTCACTAGCATTCAATATCTCCGAAACTATTACCGATATCGCCCTGAAATTGTGTACGGTGATAAAGGGCACTACTAGAAGTACACCTATGAGACTTTCAAAAACCTGGTGACTACAAAACCAACATGGCGGCCAAGCGAATTTGAGAGTTTTAAATAGACGTTTCTCGCGATTTAACTATCCAAATGTAATGAAACTTGGTACAGCAAATGTATATAATCATTGTAATGCACTGGAGTCTAATTTAGTCCAATTGTTTACATAACCTCAAAATGGCGGCTGTGCGAAATATTTCACTGACATTCTATATCTCCGAAACTATTACAGATATCACCCTGCAATTTTGTACGGTGATAAAGGGTACTGATGCAAGTTTACCGATGTATATGTCATAAACCTGTAAAGTACAAAACGAACATGGCGACCGAGCGAATTTAAAATATTTTAATAGACTTTTCTCGTGATTTAACTCTCTGAGCGCAGTGAAATGTGGTACAGTAAATTATTTTGCAGATTTTAATGCACTGCCATCTAATTTAATTCAATTGTTTACATAACCTCAAGATGGCGGCTGTGCGAAATTTTAAAATTAAATTTTAATTTCTTGTGTCGTAATCATGCGATCGAAGTGAAAGTTTGAATAATGAACCTAGGCAATAATTGTCCTTGAATGGTACATAACTCTATGGCCTATACATATAACAATCCTAAATGGCGAGCTTCTGAAATATTTAGACGGTTCTCAATATCTATGAATCTTTTACAGCAACCAAACTGATTTTTTTAATGTTCATAGAGACTATGAACATATGTTCACCTATAGGACTTTCAGTAACCTGGTGAGCACAAATCCAACATGGCGGCGACGCAAAGTATAAATATTTAAATGGACGTTTCTCGCGAATTAACTATCCGAGTGCCGTGAAACGTTGCACGTTAAATGCTTATACAAATGTTGATCCACTGGCATCTAATTTATTTCAATTGTTTGCATAATCACAAGATTGCTGCTGTGCGTAATTTTCAAATCTCGTTTTTACTTCTGTGTTCTAATCATGCGATTGAAGTTTGAATACCACACGTACACAATAATCTTAATGTAATAGTACAAAAATAAAAATCCAACCTGGCGACCATCTGAAATATTTAGACGGTTCTCAATATCTACGAATCTGTTACAGCAATTAAACTGAAATTTTGTATGTTTATAGAGGCAATTAACATGAGCTGGATATATGAAAATAGGCTGTATAGTTCTTCACGGAAGTACTTGTTTTTTTTAGTTCTTAGAGGGAAACCGTGGTGAAATCTTCAAAAGACAGATTGCAAGCTTCCGGACTTACAACTGTGCAGGATTCTTACCTACTAAAAACCCACAAACCCTATACTTGGCTTAAGGCCACCCCGGAACTGCCTGTTCGGCCTTACTTCAGGGTGGAGCCACTGTTACGACCAGAGGTCTCAGTCAATTTCATTTAACGTGATGATAATGAAATTACTCAGCATCATCTTCACTGTCTTCAGCAACCAATCTTCTCGGTTCCTCTTCTTTTTTTTTTAGCAGCTCAGAGATGTAGACAACAATCTGTGTCCAACTTTCTCTTCTTCTGAGCATTTTATCCACCACATTGTCTGGTGTAATGACTCCAGCTTTTGTTTCCAGAAGCCTTCGAAGATTTCTCCACCTCAAGCATGCAAAGAACGTGTGATGAACGTCATCCCACTGATCATCACAATAACGACACCGTGAACTCGGTGAAATTCCCATTCGATGGAGGTATGCTTCATAATAACCATGGCCAGAGAGAAACATGGTAATGTAATAATTAACCTCACCATGTTCCCTCGACAACTATGGCTTCAGTTGCTTGATGAGCCTAGCGGTCCACTTGCCACGATGTTCACGTTCCCATTCTTCCTGCCATTCCAGAAGAGATAATAATAATAATAATAATAATAATGACAATAATAACAATAATATCTATACAGGGTGAGTCTTCTATCCCTTATTTTTCTAGTTTTCGGCCACACTTCCAACGTCTGATGCCAGCATGGTCGTCCGTTCCCTGTCTAAAGCCAAGCCATAATGACCCTAATCGACTTTACAAGATTTATGACGACATGAAAGCAAGTCCTTTGCAAAAGAATGTATGTGACAAGTGATTATTCAAGCCATCAAACTGTCATACGGGCATGTACAAAGAACATGCCGATTATACGGTTTCAGTTGGATACGAAATTAACGCTGGGTACGGTGGCTTACTGATAAAAAACGTGATTGAACCTTCGAAGCGGAAAGCATCACGTCTCATACGCTTTCAGGCAAGGTGAAGGGACTGGGAGGGTAATTCTAGTGGCAACAATGCACAACCCGATAACGAAGCTACATTTTGAGAGGTGTATTTAACCATTTAAGTGCTGAGTTTTTCATTCGAATTCGAATTTAAAAGACAATATTGTAGAAGTCATAATTGTTAACTTATCATGAAGATGGAGAAAGGCGATGATATATGTTTCGGGTCTTTGTTATTCTAAATGTAAATAATGTCGATTATTCAGGTCCGTATTGACGTAACTATAACTATGAAAGAATAATAAAATTTCCGCCTCTCAATAGAATTTATTGCTAATTACTTACAGGGACATATATGTGTGATTTGTATGTGCTAATGCAAAGAAGGTTTTCCTTTGAAGTTTTGTTGGTCAGGCTGATGAAGGGGGAGTGTTTGCCCTCGAAACATGTCCCTGTAAGTAATTAGCAATAAATAGTATTGAAAGGCGGAAATTTTATTATTCTTTCAAAGTTCTAAATGTAAATTCAAAATCCAGCGTTTATATACATTTTTATTTTCAGACGAATCAAAATTCAAACTCTTGTATAAGCATCATCACCATGCCAGGTAATAGGCCCAAAATAAGATTATTTCCTAAAATCAGTAGACAAATCAAACTTGTTCTTCCTCACTGGCACAAAAATTGATATTCTTTGATCCAAATCCCAACGCGACGTGAATAATTTGCTTGTTATACGCCGATGCCTGTTTGCATCTCAGATGAACCTCAGCTGTACAGGGCAGACGTCGACAAAATCGTATTTTAGTTACTTCCAGAAGCAAATATCCAAACTCAAGTAGTACAGGGCCATTATCTATGTGCGCCCCGATAAACACGGCAAGCTAAGCCGGCTTTGACTGCCGCAGATCGCGGGCGAGGTTCAGCCGGAGGTGGCGCACTCCGCTGACTCATATCGTTAGTTCACACGTGTTTTGTCATTCATATGGACGTGTATCTGCAAAGCTTAGACGTTAGTATTGCACGTTTAGTGAGTATTGTGATTACTGTGATTGTTGGTCATGCCTAGACACCAATTCACATTGCGCGAACGTGTGTATGTCCATAAATTCGTATATGAATAGCAAAAAGTCTTGTTCTGAAACAAGACGAAAATTTCGAATCAAGTTTCCAGGAAAACCTGTGACTAATGCCAGTACAATTAGAAGGCTCTGTACATACTAATAAAAATAACAGACAACGTTGTGTTCTTACAGAACAAAAATTAGATGATATTGTTGTCCATTGTTTCATCAGAAGATGTCAGGTGTGTGTTACAAGGGAGGGAGCACATTTTCACCATCGGCTATGAGCACTGTAAGGACACATTATTGAACATGTTTGGCAAAAGTGTAAAAGTGCGCGCCCTCCACCGACTGAACCGGCACACATAGATAATGACTCTGTATAGTAATGCTGGGTAGTTTATTGGCTGAGGAATAACCCACCCACCAAGGAAAGATGATTAAGAAAAGGAAGTAGATTTTGGATTGGAAAAAAAAGGATAGAAAAATAGGAGGAGAGTCCCACAAAATTAATAAGTTTAACTTTAAACACACTTAGAAGCGGTTGCCACCGCAAATCCGTTCTCGGATACCTAAAATGAGTAAGGACTTGGTCTAAGCTGACGAGAAACACAGATAGAACTTGGGCGGTTTGCAAGAGAGTGGCTTTCGTATAATCCCTCTCAAGCATATATAAAACTACTATGGGGAAGAGTGATGGTCTGGCAAGACTGAGAGGAACAAATTTACTGTATGTCTGCTCAAAGAAATTCGTTTTTGCAAAATAATTCGAAGAATGCCAATGATTTAACTCAGGTTTAGTATTTTCAATTTCCAAAATTATGGAGTTCTGGTAAAGGCGGCCAAGTGTCTCTAAGAAGGAAAATGATAAAAGATTATACCTTATGGAGTAATTTTGGTAAATGAACCAATGGTTGCATTGGAAAATGGCTAAGCTTTTACTCAGCGAGGAGCCGGCTAAAAGTTTAGACAAAAAGAAACACTTGTCTTTTAGAAAACTGACCATAAGTTTTCGGAGAGGGTCTCCACAAGCAGGTAGCTGGCTTAGCGAGCTTTACTTGCCTTACTGGCCAATTAGAATTAGCTATTAAAGCTAATAGAAACTTTAGTGAGATGAAAATTAAGAGTTCTTGCTCAAATGCAACAAATGGTGAAAGCCCTATTAATGATTTTAATGGCATTGAGTAGGGAGAGCCAAGGAAGACAGGATTTTGCCTAAACTTTGTATTAGAAAATGAAAAAGCGAAAAGAAACGCTTCATTTATTTAACAATTCAAAGAAGTTTGAGGAAATTAACAATTATGTAATATAATTTTGACAAACATAGTTCATTTAAACTTTTTTAAGAAATGGGGTCGCAGACCTCCTCAAATTAAACGATTGCTCCAGGCAATTGACAATTTATGAGGTTTGAAACCTTACATGTTTCTAAAATCTTTATAAGAAAATAAAAAGACATGTGTAGTAATTAAAGTTTAAACATTTAAATTTAGTACAAAGAGTGTACTTTAAGACATTCTTGAGAGAATGCTCTAGAGAAAGTGACAACTTCGAAAATAACAATAAGAAAAACATGAAGAATAAGATGGAAGTTTCTACAACTTCTTATATTTAAACAGAATTACTATATGAGAATTATACAAAAGAGGGCAGGTCACTTACTGTGAAACCTGAAGAAAGTTAAAAGGAAGGTTCTAGACTTCCCAAGTTTGAGCAGGAATCACTAGCCAAATGGGACAGTTTCCATTTCGTGAAACCTGAACATGACTCGCTCAAGAGTTTAAGAAATTGTTTTCCCTGATTATAGGAAAGGAACAATGTGAATTTGAATCGTGTGTCACACACGTAATTATACAGAATTTAATTAATGTTAAACTAGCAAAGTTGGAAGGGCACTTCGTGAGTGACACCTTATAGAAAAGTTACAATTTTATTAATATGGGTTGTTAGTAGAAGGTTGAGGAAAGATCATTGGGATATAGGATCAATGTTCATGGCCGTATTTAATGTAAACGGACGATCGCGACGCGGTAGAAACGTGGAGCAAGCACTGGTTATCACTGTAGTCTATAAAGATGGATGCAAAGTTCACTATAGAAACACTAAAGTTTATGAGAAAGAAAATTATTGCAATTATGGAAATAACTGATTGCACTATATAGGTGAGAGTCTATTTCTTGAGAAAGTTGTGAGTTACAATTAAATGTGCCATAGAACATTCCAGCGGTTCCAGCGGTGGAAGAAAGTTAGCTATTGAGCTTTTAATTCAGGAATGATATTCTTCAATTTTAAATAACATACTCACAAGTGAGTGAAAATTTCAACGGCAGGACTTGTAGATGAAATACCGAATCTAGAAGGTTCCAGAACGACCTTGGTAGAAAAATGGGGTTGAGAAAATCCAACGGAGGAACTAGCTTGGTGAATTATAGACAGCGGGTATTAGGTAATATCCCACGTAGCGAGAGGATTTCTCATTTGAATAGCTTAAGAAAAGCTCTTTTTTAGTAAGATTAGCTTATAAGAGCAAAAGCTTAACATGGCAAATCCCACGAAGAATGATTTTTGCCCCAAAATAAATAATTTCACACTGTCTATAAAAGTATCGATAAAAGCACGTGGAAGTTAAAACCATGAAGATGAGGTTAACACTTTAAGATGGTACTTATCTTGATTTCATGTTGAAGGCGAAGTTTCCTTTGATGACAACTACCTTGCCAACATGGCGTAGAAGAGTGTGTGCCTCTTGGTTTGAGGAGGCTGGCTCGAGAGGAGCCTTAACTGATCGAGTCAACTGCCGACTGAGAAGTGAGACCTGCTCAACGGAGCACGGAGGGTCCAAGGAAGGGAAAAAGAGTGGGGGGTAGGAGACAAAAGGAGAACATATAAACATTGCCAATGTTACAACAAAAAATGATCTTCTCTTGCTGAGCTGGTCTTCAAAGAGTTGATAACAGATGATACTAGCGCAGCATGGTGAGTAAAGAAGTAGACGTAGTCCTCTTGCTCAAGGAGAAAATAGCTGGCGATGGTAACAGGATCTGGTGGCCAAATGGATAAGTAAGTCCTCTAGCACCAGGAAGAATTGAGGAGCTTCAGAGATTCGCTGCGAGATGACTCTAGGTGGGTCACAGAAGTTATATATCTAGAACAGACTTATGAAGACATAAGAGATTTGCCCATCAAGGAGAAAACAGAAGATCACTGTTGGTGTTTGACAAAGAGGAAGGAAGAAATGAACATGCAAGGAGCAATAAAAATTATATCTCAGGTACCGTGTATTCAAAGAATACACCATACTGGGGGGGGGGGGATATAACACCAACAGAGAGCAAATAAGCAGTTACACATTTAATGGAAGAGGAGCGATCAAAGACAGGGGTCTTGTAATCGAACCGTTAGTGGTCAAGACTCTGACCACCCTGACTCTCCCATCTCTTCCAGGATAACACTCGGTCACTCTACCGGAAGTCCAGGCTAGAGGGGGAGAAACATCCCTAACCAAGACCAAGTCCCCCACTTTAATGTCGGGACTGGAAAGAAACCACTTCTGCCTCCGTTGCAAGGAAGTTAAATATTCCAAGTTCCATCTCTTCCAAAAAGAATTACGGAGGGCTTCAAGTTTACGCCATGCGATAGGTAGATTAGAATCCCTGTGAGAATTGGAAAGAGGAGGAGGGGCAGAAAGAGAAGTGCCGATAAGGAAGTGACCAGGGGTGAGTGGAAGTAGGTCATCAGGGTCATTGGAAAGCGGAGTTAAAGGGCGAGAATTAACAACACCTTCAATCAGAACAGACAGTGAATTGAATTCTTCATAATTCAGAATTCGATTACCTAAGACTTTTCTTAAATGACGTTTAGTGAGCTTTACGCAAGATTCCCACCTACCACCGTGATGAGGAGCGTAAGGAGGTATAAAGCGCCATTTGAAACCTTTTGAATAAGAAAAATTAGAAATTTGTTCCATGGCAGGAGAGGAAGTGAGAGCTTTCTTCCACAGGGAAGCTGCGCCCTGAAAAGTGGAAGCGTTGTCAGAGAACATCTCAGAAGGAACACCACGCCTAGCAGTGAAACGAGAGACAGCTGATAAAAAATAAGAAGTAGAAGCATTCGTTACTAGTTCCAAGTGGATTGCGCCGGTAACCATGCAAACAAAGAGAGAGACATAAAGCTTACCAAACAATTTGCGTTTAGCTTCAGGAGAATTTCGTTGATATTGGAACGGACCCATATATTCCACACCAGTTAAAGCAAATGGGCGTATAGGAGAAGAGCGAAAGGAAGGCAAATCGCTCATTAATTGAGTTTTGATTTTAGTTTTCGCTTTGAAACAAGGAATGCACTTGTGAATTACAGAAGAAACTTCATGAATTCCATTTATAATCCAAAACTTTTCCCTTAAGAGGCAAAGCAGAGTGCGTGTACCAACATGAAGATTACGGTAATGAAAGTCACGTATAATTAAGGAAGTTACGTGATGTTTGGAAGGCAAAATAACGGGATGCTTTTTGTCCTCAGAGAGCAAAGATTGCGAAAGTCTTCCACCTACCCTGAGTAACCCATGGTCATCAAGGAACGGGGCCAAAGCACGAAGACGACTGGATTTGGGAAGATCCCTTTTAGAAGAAAGTAAAGACAATTCAGAAGAAAAGGCTTCTTGCTGTGTCAGTTGTAAAACCTTAATGGTAGCGAGAATCAGTTCATGATTGGTATGATGTGGTTTAGGGAGAAGAGGTTGGTCAACCACAAGATATTTCCATCTAAGGAGATAGGCGACAATTCGTAGTAATTTATGAAAGGAAGAGTAGCGGGACAACAAGGGATGAGAAGCGTTGGAAACAAGACACGAAGCAATGGATAGAGGTACTTTGGCGTCAGGCAAGTTGGAGTTTGTAGCTGGGGGTTTAGAAGGCCATGAAGAAGATTCTTCGATTAGCCACGAAGGCCCATGCCAGTATAATGGGGAAGCTGCCAATTGAGAGGGTAAACAACCACGAGAGATAATATCGGCTGGATTATCAGCACCGGGCACATGCTTCCATTGACATCCAGAAGAAAGAGTTTGAATTTTGGAAACTCTGTTTGCAACAAAAGTTTGCCAATGAGAGGGGCTCTTGGCGATCCACGAAAGAGTGATCATGGAATCGCTCCAGAGATAGATTTGCGAGAATTCGACTTTTAATACTTCCCGTAACTTCTTAACAAGTTCGGCAGCCATGAGTGCAGCGCAGAATTCAAGCCTAGGCAAGGTAATAGCTTTAAGAGGAGCGACTTTCGATTTGGCACAAACAAGGTTGGAAACTGAAGATCCATAGAATGAACCGTGATAAACTAAATATGCGCAGCAACCATAAGCTTTTTCGGAACTATCCGCGAACACATGAAGGAAAAAGGGTGTATTAGAATGAGAGCTAATTAAATTCCTGGGAATTTCAATGAGGGAAAGATCCAACAAATTACTGCGAAACGAGAGCCAGCGATTAAGAAAAGAAAGAGGGACAGTATCATCCCATTCACACTTAAGCGACCACAGCTCTTGCATGAAGAGTTTGGCTATAACGATGACTGGGGCAAGGAATTGAAGTGGATCAAAAATGTTTGCAATTTCAGAGAGAATTTGTCTTTTTGTATTAGGAAGCTCTTCTGCGAGCGAAACTTTATAGATAAGAGTGTCAGTGCTAGTGCACCAGTGAACTCCTAGAGTTTTTATAGATTCGGAGTTTCCACAAATTTCGACAGAAGAAGGATCTACGTCTTCGATGGGAAACTGAGCGAGAAACTCAGGGGAGTTGGAGTTCCACTTATGGAGTGGGAAACCTCCATTCCTTAACAATGCCTGAAGTTCTAAAGACACAAAAGAAGCTTCCTCTAAAGAGGGGAAGGACTGCAAGTAATCGTCAACATAAAATGATGTTGTTAGTGCTTCAGAGGCTTTGGGGTTAAATAAATGACCATCTTGTGAGGCTAGCAAGTGTAGGGATCGGATAGCAAGGAAAGCAGAGGGTTTTAAGCCATAAGTAACCGTTTTCAAGCGAAATACCTTAATGGGCTTACTGATTTCATCACGCCACAAGGTTCTTTGAAGATCTCGTTGTTCTGGTTGAATTAACACTTGACGGTACATCTGTTTTATGTCGGCTATGACAGCTATGGGAAATAATCGAAAGTTTAAGAGTATAGCAGATAGATCTGATTGAATAGCAGGACCAGAATAAAGAGTGTCATTAAGGCTGTTGCCATTAACGTCGGGTGATGAACCATTGAAAACAACTCGAATTTTATCTTTTACAAGAGGGTTTTTCCACACGGGATGATGATTTAAATAAACCGTTTCAATTGGGGGGTGTAATTCATCATCAGATTTGTTAACAACTTCCATATGATCTAAGCTTTCATACTCATCCATGAAATCAGTGTACTGTTGTTTAACAAGAGGTTCCTTCTTGAATTTGCTCTCGATAGCGAAGAGAGCTTTTCGAGCTTTAGGCTGAGAGTTGATAAGTTTAGGAGGATTATGTAATCTAGGCATTTGAACGACGAACCGGCCATCAGAAGAACGAGTGGTGGTGTTCAAAAAAAGTTGCTCACAGAATTCATTTTCTGAAGAGGGTACATTAGGAGAATCAAAATTTTCAAGCCTCCAGAACTGTTCTAGGTCAGTATTGGAGAAGTAACATTGCGATGCGGGTTGAGGAGAATAATGGGGAAGTTGACCGGTGACGATCCATCCAAAATTAGTGTCTCTGGCGACCACGTTTGAGGATAACTTACGAACCTGTTTACGTAGGCAATTCCAGAAAACATTGGCACTAAAGAGTATGTCAATAGGGTTCTGCATATTGAACAAGTAGTTCCGTGAAGAACTATACAGCCTATTTTCATATATCCTACTTATGTTAATTGCCACTATCAACATACACAATTTCAGTTTGATTGCTGTAATAGATTCGTAGATATTGAGAACCGACTAAATATTTCGGATGGTCGCCATGTTGGATTTTATATATGTAGTTCCTAGAGTTGTGTACTGTTACATGCAGATTATTGTGAACGTGTAGTATTCAAACTTCAATCGCACAATTAGGACACAAGAAATAACAAGGAGATTTTAATATTTTTCACAGCTGCCATCTTGAGGTTATGGAAACAATTGAAATAAATTAGATGCCAGTGGATTAACATTCGTATAAGGATTTACTGTACCAAGTTTCACTGCACGCGGATGGTTAAATTGCGAGAAACGTCCATGTGAATATTTATAATTCGCGTCACCGCCATGTTGGATTTGTGATCACCAGGTTATTTAAAGTCCTATAGGTGAACTTAAGTTCATAGCCCCTATGAACATTAAAAAATGCAGTTTGATTGCTAAAATAGATTCGTAGATATTCAGTATCGTCTAAATATTTCGGATGGTCGCCATATTGGATTGTTAAATGTATAGGCCATAGAGTCATGTACCATTAAAGGAAAATTATTGCGTAGGTTCATTATTCAAACTTTCACTTCGATCGCATGACTACATCACAAGAAATAAAAACTTAATTTTAAAATTCGCACTGCCGCCATCTTGAGGTTATGTAAACAATTGAACAAAATTAGATACCAGTGGATTACAATGTGTATAAATATTTCCTGTACCAGGTTTCAGTGCGCTTGGAACATTAAATCGCGAGAAAGGTCTATTTAAAATGTTCAAATTCGCTTGGCCGCCATGTTCGTTTTGTAGTTAACCGGTTTTTGAAAATCTTATAGATGGAATTCCAGTAGTGCCCTTTATCTCCGTACAAAATTTTAGGGAGATACCGCTAACAGTTTCAGAGATATAGAATGCCGGTGAAATAATTTGCACATCCGCCATCTTGTGATTATGTAAAAAAATTGAACAAAGTTAGATGTCGGTGCATTACTATGTATATTAACATATACTGTACCAAGTTTCATTGCGTTTGGCTGGTCAAATCGCGAGAAACGTCTATTTAAAAGTCGCATATTCGCTTGGCCGCCATGTTGGTTTTGTAGTTACCAGGTTTTCAAAAGTCACATAAGTGAACTTTTAGTAGTTCCGTCTATCACCATAGAAAATGTCAGGGTAATATCGGCAATAGTTTCGGAGATATTGAATGTTGGTGAAATATTTCGCACAGCCGCCATGTTGGATTGGTGAGACGTAACAAAATTTGAAGGGCACGGTCGAGGTCGCCGGGAATAGTGCTATGAACTTTCCGAGTTTCATTGAAATCGCACCTGCCGTTTAGATTTTATTAGGGGGGGACACACACACGAATCACACACACACACACACACACACACACGCACACACACACGGACAAAAGGTGATCTCATAAGCCTATTTTTTCAAAATTGAAAATAGGCTAAAAAAGGATCGGCTAGCCTTAAATGCGAGGGAATGTTTAACCCTGAAATATCCACAGAGTGACTTGGAGTGTCTTCTCCAATGCTATTGAGAATTAGACAATTAAGTTTAAGAAAGTTGTTTCTATGACAAGTATCTCTTATAGTTAGCTTTGAGAATTGTAAAGCTTGCGATTTTGAGCTGTTGATGCCTGACACGTTGATAGAAGTGGGGTTTACAGGTAGACCTAGTTTTCTAATCAAGGAATTAGACACAAAATCATGAGTTGCCGCTGAGTCTAGAAGACCGCGTGCACGGACCCAGTTGCCAAAGTTATCCTGAACTTCAATTTGAACAGTAGACAACAATACTTGGGCACTGCGTATGGACTTGGCATTTTGAATATACGATGAAGCATTAGAACTGTTAGCACTATCATTTTTCGGAGAAGTAGATGCTGTCGATGACCTTGCCTGATCATGACGATGTAGCAAAGTATGATGAGCCTTTTCACAATGGTAGCAAAGTCTTGTGGACTTGCAATTAGAAGCAGAATGCGTAGGCGCTAGGCAGTTGAAACAGTGTTTGTTTTGAGAGACTAATTTTCGTCTGTCGTCGACTGACACTTCTTTAAAAGATTTGCAGAGGTATAGGGCATGGGGATCTTTACAAAGTATGCACTTTACAGGTTCGTTTAAACTTTTGCGAGGTTCGCTTTGCGTGTTTAAAACAATAGAGCTAGCAACACGACGTTCACTAGACCTAGTTGGGTAACCAGTGGAGTTTGATTTAAATTTAGATGAGCTGGACCCGGGTTTTTGAGTATTTGATGCTAAGCGTTCGCTTTTAGGTTTGATAGACATTAATTCAAATTTAGAACTGGGAGAAGAGGGTTCACTTTGATTAGCTAGAGCAGTTAAAAGTTGGCATCTGGCATTTATGAAAGTGACTAAATGCTCGTAAGAGTAGTCGTCTTCTTTAGAAAGTTCAATTTCCCAAGCTTTGAGGGTAGCAGCATCTACTTTAGAGACTACTAAATGTATTAGGAAAGTATCCCAATGTTCAGTAGGTTGATCTAATTGGGACAAAGCTTTAACGTGGAGTTGGGTAGTGTCAACTAAAGTACGCAAACTAGTGACGTCATTGTGCTGTGACGCAGGTAGGTTAAATAGAGCCTTCATATGGCGTTGAATACGTAAACGTAAATTTCCATATCTTTCCTTTAATAAGTTAAAGGCAATGGGGTAATTTTCGGCACGCAGAGGAAGTGCTTCGACCAACTGCAAAGCTTGACCTCGGAGGATAGATCTCAAGTAATGAAACTTGTAAATGACTTGAATGTCTTCATTGTCATGAACAAGGGAGCAAAATAATTCATAGAAAGAATCCCAAGTGGATTCATCTCCAGAGAAATGGGGTAAATCAATTTTAGGTAAAGTTGGTTTGGGCTTGTGAGTACCCTCACGGAAAGAAGTTTGTGGTTCGTGAAGGGAACCAAGAACAGAAGCGTCCTTTTTCTGCTCCTCTTCGAGTTGGCGTATTATTTTGAAAGCAGAACCTATGCCTTCGTAATATAGGCTTTCTACTTCGACACGATCTTCTGTTGGATTGAGCATGCAAGTTTCTATTTCAGTTTGAATGTTACAGTAGTTTTCATAAGAACGTTCAAAATCCTTTACACGATGTTTCAACAAGTCTAATTGCGCTTCTGAGGGATCTAATTCTTTTATGTACCTTCTGAATCGGGTAATTTGCCCTTTATAGGATGCTCGTTTAGAAGTAAGTTTTTCATCCTTATCCTTATCAGTGGGAGCCATATTAAAGAAGGTAGATGAAAATGTAACTCACGAAACTGTGGAACCTTGGAAATGCTGTCAAGCTGGCAGCAGCGAATGAGTAGAAAGAACGGGACACACCAAAGGAGACAGGAGCGGCCTCTTTCCCCTTCACAGGCTTTGCAAGATGTGGTTATATCTGAAAGATTCAAAGCAGATATTAATAATTTGCCAAGTATTGTCAAATGACACTTTTTTTAAAAGAAAAAATGGAAAATGGACTCTCCCGGGTTTCGGCACCAAATTTTGGGTAGTTTATTGGCTGAGGAATAACCCACCCACCAAGGGAAGATGATTAAGAAAAGGAAGTAGATTTTGGATTGGAAAAAAGGATAGAAAAATAGGAGGAGAGTCCCACAAAATTAATAAGTTTAACTTTAAACACACTTAGAAGCGGTTGCCACCGCAAATCCGTTCTCGGATACCTAAAATGAGTAAGGACTTGGTCTAAGCTGACGAGAAACACAGATAGAACTTGGGCGGTTTGCAAGAGAGTGGCTTTCGTATAATCCCTCTCAAGCATATATAAAACTACTATGGGGAAGAGTGATGGTCTGGCAAGACTGAGAGGAACAAATTTACTGTATGTCTGCTCAAAGAAATTCGTTTTTGCAAAATAATTCGAAGAATGCCAATGATTTAACTCAGGTTTAGTATTTTCAATTTCCAAAATTATGGAGTTCTGGTAAAGGCGACCAAGTGTCTCTAAGAAGGAAAATGATAAAAGATTATACCTTATGGAGTAATTTTGGTAAATGAACCAATGGTTGCATTGGAAAATGGCTAAGCTTTTACTCAGCGAGGAGCCGGCTAAAAGTTTAGACAAAAAGAAACACTTGTCTTTTAGAAAACTGACCATAAGTTTTCGGAGAGGGTCTCCACAAGCAGGTAGCTGGCTTAGCGAGCTTTACTTGCCTTACTGGCCAATTAGAATTAGCTATTAAAGCTAATAGAAACTTTAGTGAGATGAAAATTAAGAGTTCTTGCTCAAATGCAACAAATGGTGAAAGCCCTATTAATGATTTTAATGGCATTGAGTAGGGAGAGCCAAGGAAGACAGGATTTTGCCTAAACTTTGTATTAGAAAATGAAAAAGCGAAAAGAAACGCTTCATTTATTTAACAATTCAAAGAAGTTTGAGGAAATTAACAATTATGTAATATAATTTTGACAAACATAGTTCATTTAAACTTTTTTAAGAAATGGGGTCGCAGACCTCCTCACATTAAACGATTGCTCCAGGCAATTGACAATTTATGAGGTTTGAAACCTTACATGTTTCTAAAATCTTTATAAGAAAATAAAAAGACATGTGTAGTAATTAAAGTTTAAACATTTAAATTTAGTACAAAGAGTGTACTTTAAGAAATTCTTGAGAGAATGCTCTAGAGAAAGTGACAACTTCGAAAATAACAATAAGAAAAACATGAAGAATAAGATGGAAGTTTCTACAACTTCTTATATTTAAACAGAATTACTATATGAGAATTATACAAAAGAGGGCAGGTCACTTACTGTGAAACCTGAAGAAAGTTAAAAGGAAGGTTCTAGACTTCCCAAGTTTGAGCAGGAATCACTAGCCAAATGGGACAGTTTCCATTTCGTGAAACCTGAACATGACTCGCTCAAGAGTTTAAGAAATTGTTTTCCCTGATTATAGGAAAGGAACAATGTGAATTTGAATCGTGTGTCACACACGTAATTATACAGAATTTAATTAATGTTAAACTAGCAAAGTTGGAAGGGCACTTCGTGAGTGACACCTTATAGAAAAGTTACAATTTTATTAATATGGGTTGTTAGTAGAAGGTTGAGGAAAGATCATTGGGATATAGGATCAATGTTCATGGCCGTATTTAATGTAAACGGACGATCGCGACGCGGTAGAAACGTGGAGCAAGCACTGGTTATCACTGTAGTCTACAAAGATGGATGCAAAGTTCACTATAGAAACACTAAAGTTTATGAGAAAGAAAATCATTGCAATTATGGAAATAACTG
This sequence comes from Meconema thalassinum, assembly GCA_946902985.2. Taxonomy (NCBI): domain Eukaryota; kingdom Metazoa; phylum Arthropoda; class Insecta; order Orthoptera; family Tettigoniidae; genus Meconema; species Meconema thalassinum. The sequence goes on along the minus strand of OX336399.1, from coordinate 157,658,317 downwards.
ATTGCACTATATAGGTGAGAGTCTATTACTTGAGAAAGTTGTGAGTTACAATTAAATGTGCCATAGAACATTCCAGCGGTTCCAGCGGTGGAAGAAAGTTAGCTATTGAGCTTTTAATTCAGGAATGATATTCTTCAATTTTAAATAACATACTCACAACATACTCAACGGCAGGACTTGTAGATGAAATACCGAATCTAGAAGGTTCCAGAACGACCTTGGTAGAAAAATGTGGTTGAGAACATCCAACGGAGGAACTAGCTTGGTGAATTATAGACAGCGGGTATTAGGTAATATCCCACGTAGCGAGAGGATTTCTCATTTGAATAGCTTAAGAAAAGCTCTTTTTAGTAAGATTAGCTTATAAGAGCAAAAGCTTAACATGGCAAATCCCACGAAGAATGATTTTTGCCCCAAAATAAATAATTTCACACTGTCTATAAAAGTATCGATAAAAGCACGTGGAAGTTAAAACCATGAAGATGAGGTTAAAACTTTAAGATGGTACTTATCTTGATTTCATGTTGAAGGCGAAGTTTCCTTTGATGACAACTACCTTGCCAACATGGCGTAGAAGAGTGTGTGCCTCTTGGTTTGAGGAGGCTGGCTCGAGAGGAGCCTTAACTGATCGAGTCAACTGCCGACTGAGAAGTGAGACCTGCTCAACGGAGCACGGAGGGTCCAAGGAAGGGAAAAAGAGTGGGGGGTAGGAGACAAAAGGAGAACATATAAACATTGCCAATGTTACAACAAAAAATGATCTTCTCTTGCTGAGCTGGTCTTCAAAGAGTTGATAACAGATGATACTAGCGCAGCATGGCGAGTAAAGAAGTAGACGTAGTCCTCTTGCTCAAGGAGAAAATAGCTGGCGATGGTAACAGGATCTGGTGGCCAAATGGATAAGTAAGTCCTCTAGCACCAGGAAGAATTGAGGAGCTTCAGAGATTCGCTGCGAGATGACTCTAGGTGGGTCACAGAAGTTATATATCTAGAACAGACTTATGAAGACATAAGAGATTTGCCCATCAAGGAGAAAACAGAAGATCACTGTTGGTGTTTGACAAAGAGGAAGGAAGAAATGAACATGCAAGGAGCAATAAAAATTATATCTCAGGTACCGTGTATTCAAAGAATACACCAAATGCCCAACAGATGGCAGAACATACCAGGGATCGACTCGGCACTCGATAGTGAATGGGGAATATGGAATATGGAAAGAAGAAAGATCTTGTGCAACGTTTATAGACGGGCGAAGCATTCACCGGGTTAAGAAAGAATATTCCTAAAAGAGAACATTCATTCCGTAGAATTTAGAACTCTTGCACCTGGTAGGAAGTACCGTATATTAGCCATTTACATTCCTCTTTGTTACTAGATGATCCACAATGACACATTGTGTTGAGACATGGAAGAGTTACGGTGGAAGATCCGGAGTAATTACTTTCATTTGCATTTTTAAGCCGGGTGAGTAGCGAGGGGAGGGTAGCAGTAAATTACAGAACACACAACCCACCCCCTTCCCCTCCCCGCCCACATGTTCTGAACCTCGCACAACTCCCCAGATTTCTACAACATTTCAAGGTAAAGATGATAATTCACACAGTAGGCCTATCAGTGCCGGCTTCCAAGTCAAGCCGATATTTTATAGTAGCTGGGAGCAGTGGCGGCTGGTGATTTGTTTGTTTGGGGGTACAGTCAAGGTGTCACTCCATGGATGTGAAACTTGGACCGTTGGCGCAACAGAAATGAGCAGAATAGAAGCATATAAAATGTGGTGTTACAGGAGAATGGTGACGATCAGATCGGGAGATAGAGTAACAATCCAAGAAGAGAAGAGATAGGGTGGTAGGATACATGCTAAGACACCCAAGAATTTTTGGACCGTTGGTTCAACAGAAATGAGAAGAATAGAAGCATCTAAAACGTGGTGTTACAGGAGAATGATGACGATCGGATGGGTAGATAGAGTAACAATCGAAGAGGAGAAGAGGTAGGTTGGTAGGACAAACTACTAAGACACCCAGGAATAGAAAACTTAGACATGGAAAGAAGGGATGATGACAAGAACTGAAGGTTAGAATATGTTAAACAGATTGCCTCGGTTGTAAATTGTGGTGGCTATGTAGAGATGAAACTATTAGCACAGAGCAGAGAGATATGGAGAGCTGCATCAAACCAGTCAAAAGACTGAGGACTCAAGCAACAACAACAGACAATGTAATGTTGTTAATTGTTAATTCGCTGAGTATGATGGTAACTAATGGGGGGTTGTTGTTTGAAAAGGAAGGAAGGAAGCTTGTAGTTTAACGTGACCGTTAATCTCGAGATCATGAGCCACGGGACCTCCTTTTTACGTGGAATCCGAACCACAGGACATGGCATTTCACTTCGAAAATCTCACATGCAATGACCGGGAATCGAACCCAGACCGCCTTGGTGAGAGGCATACAGCTAGACCGCTGAGCCACCACGCCCCAGGGTTGTTGTTTGAAGAGAAGAGTTTGTTTGTAGTCGTTTGTTCTTTAGGGGTTTCGCAACATCGTGGTCATATAACCCCGTGTACTTGGGTGTGTGTCTGATAATCTGTGTCACTGCGATGTCTGCATAAGTGTGTGCACTTGTAATCGAGGTGGGATTTGGGTAGGAAGTAGCCGTGCCCTTACGTTAGGTACCATCCTGGCATTTTCCTGGAGAAGAGGTGTGAAACCACGGAAAAATTACTTCCAGGATGGCTGAGGTAAGAATCGAACCCACCCCTTCTCAGTTTTCCCTCACGAGGCTGAGTGCACCCCGTTCCAGCACTCAGATCAGAATTAAATTTCTGGCAGAGCCGGAATCGAACCCTGATTTCCACGGCTACAGCCGTTACCTGCGGACTGATACATGAAGAAATCAAGTCAATATTATTGATGATGATGATAATTGTTTTGAAGGGCTTAACATCTAGGTTATCGGCTCCTAATGGTTTCGGTGAAAATGAAAGATGATGACAGAAAACTTACAACTAAAACTAACTACTGACTTAATAACCAGCCTAACTTACGTACTAGAAGAAGTGAATAGATAATAAAGGATTAGAGAAAGAATGGACAGGAGGAAAAGAAATGCCTCTAATCCATGAATAATGAGGATTGTGAGGTTTGGAAAGAAGGAGAGCTATGAGAGGAAGATAGGAAAGGAAAAGGGGAGAGGGACCACCCAAAAGTCGGTGGAAAAATGGGAAAAAACGTACCCAGGTCAGGAATCCCCCGCGGTCGCCAACTCCCAAACTCACCGATTGTGAGCCCTTGAGTATGTAGCACTATCCAGGATGCATCGGAAGAGTGGGGCTACACACACCTTGAGCAGAAGGCAGAATATATCATGAGAAGATACATGAGGGAATCAGGAAATATGAGACAAGGGCCAATTAAGGCTAGTGAAGGACTCCCTAGGCCTCGGATACCCGAATACCGTCGGGGTAGGAAGAGAACAAGTGTTGACCAAGGGAGGTCGACAGGAAAGATAACATAAAGGAGCCCAGCACAAGTAAGTGGAAGCAATGCCGGACTCAGCTGGGATCCCGTGGTTGCCACCCCACGTCCCACAAGTTGTGAGCCCCTGGGGGAAAATCAATATTAAGCATTTAAGATAAGAACATTACGTTAAGTTATTAAAATTATTTCCTATTTCGTGATTTGAAAAAAATCCTTTTGGAATACCTCAATTTATTAGATAATATTGGAAGGAAGTTCCATAAATCATTTAAATCGAGATAATGTAATTGTTCATGATACGGACTTGCATGTCTCATGAGAATTGATTAATCTGTAACCCGCGGGAACCGATTTACCATGGCTCAAGCGAGTGAGTGGGATGAAGGCGGGCGTCTTTCATCCACCCACGAACCGCAACTCGCCTGCTCCGTGTTCACGTTCTGTGATCACATTTCGTTAAAGAAAAAATAAACTCTCGAGTTTCCAAGAATTGTCCTTTTACGACCACAGTAAGGAGAAATGACGGGTTTAGCCTATTAGGTCATGTCATAGTGCAAGCCAAGCAGATGTTATAGAATTAAGATGTTTGATCCTCGACCTCCGAATTTGTGCTCCGGGGCTATGACCCCTGAGCTAATACAACCATCACAATAACACAGGTTATCAGACAAATTCCCTACATACCCAAGTATACAGGGCTACATGACCACGATAATGCGAAGCCCCTAACTGAATCAACAACAACTCTTCATGCACTTCAATTTTGTTTCAATGAAATTCCGACAATAGATTATAACTTATATATATATATATCCATCAGCGTAGCTGAGTGGGCAGAATTAGGCATCACGATTGGATTTATGAGCTGCATTTACGGAGAGCCAGTATTCAAATCCCGTCGCTGATATTCTTTTCCCGTGGTACTGAATCCCGTTAAGGGTCTAGGCCTATCAAGTGATCACTGCCCAGCCATTTGGCCTGCAGATATTAGGGTGACGCGTGGTCAGCGCATCGGGTCCCCTCAGTCGTTAATATTGGTTTTCGTGACCGGGGTTCTGCCTCACTGTCAGACTGCTATTCAATTGTTCTCACGAGGCTGAGTGCACCCCGTTCGAGCCCTCATGCCAGTATCTAAAATCCCTGACTGAGCCGGGAATCGAACCCGGGGCCTCCGGGTGAGGGGCAGGCGTGTTACCCCAAAACCACGGGGATAGCCGTCGCTGATAAAGGCCATCCTGAATGTTGTTCCAGTTTTTTTTTTCATTAGTGTTAGATGCCTCAGGACTTGGAACTCTCCCGACTCAGAATGGCCACTGTCAGTTTCGGGACTCAAACCTTCGATCTCTAGACTTCCAGCTTCTCCTCGCACCACTTGACGCTCACAGCTACGATTATCGGTAGGCTACATGACCTTGTGCATTGAGGCGCTGAGCTAATACGTTTATGGTGAAGATGTTAGTAATAATAATAATAATAATAATAATAATAATAATAATAATAATAATAATAATATGGGAAAGATTGGTCTCCTCAGCCTTTCGAAGGCAACCAATCTACGAGAGACAACCCTAATGCAAACCTACTGGAGGTCAGAACCTCGGTAGTAACTTGATCAGGGAGTTAAACCTCTGATCCCCCTAACCAATCTTCAACTAAAGCATGGAAAGTAAACGCACGGAATTAACTACCCCAGGTGGTATCAAATCCACCTCCACTGTCGGCGGTGTTAGTGGGCCTTTGGAGTCTGGGAAGCCCACATCAACATGCTTTAAGGACGGGTGGAAGGGTCCTGGAACTACTAACAACACGATCAGACATAAACAACAGAACTACTTCGCAACATTGAACATCAACTCGCTACTTAAGATAGGCAAACTGAAACATTTAACAGACACTTTGACTAATCACAAGATACTATTCACAGCAATAAAGGAAACCAGGTATACTGATAAGCATGCTTTTGATTCGCAGGGCTATCGCATTTTTAAGGGAAAGATAGGGCGTAGGAGAATGAAGAACGTCCCACACCTGGGGTCTGGATTTATCATAAGCCACAAGATGCTGGACTCAGTTATTGAATTTAGCTCACCAAATAGCCGAGTGTCTCTACGAACCGCTCGGTGCTCAAACAAGACTTACACCGTGGTAAATGTTCACGCACCTATCAATGAAGATAACAAGCGTAACCCTGAAAATACAGATACCTTTTGGGGAGAATTGGAGGATGTCATTAGCAAGGTCCTAGAGCGACATACAATCATCCTACTTGGTGATTTTTACGCTCAATTAGGTAAAGAGCGCAAATATAAACACATTGTGGGAGAATACCCAGCCCATTTGCGGACCAACAGGAATGGAGAGCGACTAGTGGGACTCTGTAAGGCCTTCAGCTTGGTGATGAAGTCTACAGCCTTCAAGCGACTAACAAGGAAGCAGAAAACCTGGACATCACCCAACAACCTCTTGGGAGAATTCCAGATAGACCATGTAGCCATCTCAAGAAAGTTTCATAGAGAGATTCAGAATGTAAGAGTATTAAGAGGAGCAAATCTGGACTCAGACCACTATCTCTCCAAAATAAAACTCAGATTCCTACCTAGGAATACTAAAAAGACTAAGTCAATGAAGCTTACTAAGTTTGACTTAGAGAAACTTTCAACATGCAACCAATTCACAGATAAATTAGAAGCATTGGACTGTAGCAATTGGTACGAACTGAAGAACAATCTAGTGAAAGTTGCCACAGAGACTGCTCCGTTTGTAAAACAGAAGAAGCATGCCTGGTGACCAACTATGTGCGAAGAGGCAGTCGCCCAGAGAAAGATAGCCTGGCTAAAGTGGAACTCACAGAAGACTCAGTTCAACAGGGATAAGTTCACAGAGCAACGGAAGTTAACTGCCAGATTCATCAGACAGGTAAAACGTCAGTTCACAAAAGACCAATTGACACAGTTAGACGAAGACTTCAAAAAGAACAACTAGGAACTTCTACAAAAGCTTCAAACGCAATCTCAGCCGCTATAACCCAACAAGTCTCCACTTCAGAGGACCAGATGGAAAGATGGCCTATAATGACATATACAACTGTAACCTTCTGGCCAAGTACTTCGAGAACCTCCTTAACTGTAAATCACCTGACACCTTCTTTACGTATGACTTCATCAAACAACCCAACTCTCAACCACCTAGCAAAGAAGAAGTAATAAATATAATTCAGTCCCTGAAAAGCAACAAAGCATCGGAAGAAGACGCAATAGTGGCAGAACTATGGAAGCAGGCTGGCGACTGGGCAGTCAGTAAATTGACAGAGATCCTACACAGCATTTGGGTGACTGAAATACTTCCTAGTAACTGGACTTCGGCTTTGATTCACCTATTACACAAAAAAGGTGACCTAAGCGACATAAACAACTATAGAGGAATCTCATTGATAGAAGATTATCTCCAAGGCCCTGTTAAACAGAGCCGAACCTCAACTGGATCCACAAATTGGAGAATACCAGGGAGGATTCAGAAAAGGACGCTCCTGTGTTGAACAGATACTCAACCTAAAGTCAGTGCTAAGACAAGTAAAAATGGCAGGCAAGAAGATTGTCGTCCTCTTCGTTAACTTTAAGAAGGCGTACGACTCAGTTGACAGACCAACTCTCACGAAAATCCTTCAGGAACTTGGACTAGACCAGAAGACACTTAACCTTATCCAACAGACTTTAAATAACACCACGTCACAAATAAAGTTCAGAGGAACAATCTCAGAAAGTTTTGAAATCAAGACAGGAGTAAGACAGGGAGATGGTCTCTCACCTCTCCTCTTTAACTGTGCACTGGAAAAGGTTATAAGAGAGTGGCGAAAGGAGATAGCTAAACAGGGGATCCCAAGCGTTGTCTACCTTGGACACAAACGTGATGGACTCATTGTGGCCTGCCTGGCATTTGTCGATGACCTGGCACTTCTATCTGATTCAACACAAACATCTGTGAAACAACTCAATATTCTCGGACAAGAAACAGCGAAGATAGCACTGCAAGTGTCATTTGAGAAAACACAATACATCACGAACATCAGTGAATCACCTCATGAAATACTTCTAGAACAGGGAAGGATCAAGAAAACCAACAAATTCAAGTACTTGGGTGAATGGTTGGAACCCAATCTCTCCGAAGGAACAGCATTATCAACTCAAGTAAATAAGCTAGAACTGGCATACCGACTGACTAAGAACATCTACAACAAGAAGTGTCTCTCCCGTAATACCAAAATGAAGCACTATCAAACGGTCATCCGCCCTGAAGCGTTATATGCCTCTGAATGCCTCATATTAAACAGGAAAGGACTCACGGAGAAACTAGAAATCCAAGAGAGGAAGATAATGAGGAAGATATTGGGACCAATCAAGGAAGGGAGTAAATATATTAGACGGCCCAACCAGGAGCTCTATAGTTACTCTGAAAGAATTACCTTGGGCACCCGATGCTGAGTATTCACCGTTCCAGTCCTCATACCACTTTTAAAATTTCTTGCAGAGCCGGGAATCGAACCTCGGACCTCCGGGGTGGCAGCTAAGCCCGCTGACCACTACACAACGGAGGCGACTAAACAGTTATTGGCATTCTAATTGTTTTCTCAGCCACAGGAGTAATACTAAAACAACTCTACTCAACAGAATCTACCATCCAACTTCTGTCTGAAAATACAGAGAGCAGCAATACTGGACAGCTGTCATACACTCAGGAAATTCCAGAATGCTGATTGAATACCAGCTAAGCTTCTTCGATGAAGACCAGAAGAACCTGGACGCAAGAACAACGCATATAGGCCAGCGAATGCATGAAGGATACTGGACACAGTGAAAACTCCTCACGAAGAAAAATAAATGAAGTTGTATCGTGTTCCTTGAGGTCGATTCGCTGGTAAAATATCATCTAGGGGGACGTGGGTTGGCGACCACGGGGCCCCAGCTGAGACCGGCATTGCTTCCACATACTTGTGCCGGGCTCCTCTCCGTCTTCTTTCTTGTCGACCTCTCTTGGTCAACTCTTGTTCTCTTCTGACCCCGACGGTATTAGGGTATCCGAGGCCTAGGGAATCTTTCACTTTTGCGCCTAAATTGGCCCTTGTCTCATCTTTCCTGACACCCTCATTCTTCGAAGGGTCAGCCTTCTTTTTCTTTTCATGTTATATCCTGCCTTTTGCACAAGGCCCTCAAGGTGGCAGGGTGCATGTAGCCCCACCACCTGGTGCTCCCTGGATAGTGCTACACCCTCAAGGGCTCATGGCTGGTGAGTTTGGGAGTTGGCGACCCCAAGGGATTCCTGAACTGGGTCCGTTTTGTCCCCTCTATCCTCTGACCTTGGGGCGGGCCCTCTCCTCTTTCCCCTTTCCTATCTGACTTTCATGGCTCTCCTTCCTTCCAAGTCCCTCAATCCTCATTCTTCGAGGGTTGAGGGCATTTTTTTTCTTCCTGTTCTTTATTTGCCTTACCCTTTATTTGTTTACCATTTCTTCTTCTAGTCTGTAAGTTTGTAGTTAGTATTAGTTATAGTTTTCAATCTCATCTCATCTTTCACTATCATCCAAACCATTAGTGGCTGATAACCTAGATGTTAGGCCCCTTAAGACAACAATTATCAACACCATCATCATCATCGTCATCATATCATCGCTGGTAAAATACTACTACACTACTACTTATAATATTAATCTAGTCCAATCGTTTGGTAGTTTGGTTGGTTGGTTCCTTAGTTTAGGGGCTGCGACAACGCGGTCATGTAGCCCCGTGTACTTTGGGTGTGTGTAGAATCTGTCTGATAACCGGTGTTAATTGTGATGACTGTATTAGTGTGTGTATCTGTTTTTTTAAATTCAAGTAGGGACTGCAACTTTGAATTTTCAAAGAGTTCCTACTTTTGCCGCCAAACGCCACCGTCAACGACTACTAGGCCTAGTTCAGAACTAGCTACTAGACGCCACCGCAGTCGGCTCTTGGCAACGAACGTAGCAACCTAAGAGCGTTGTTTACATTCTTAACCTATCCAATTTAGTTTCACACAGGTGTAATTAGTGGAAAGATCTTTAACATGCCATAAATCTATGACATGGGACCGCCGGCTTTACTTCCCCTCCGAAGGAAGGCATACTGAGGGATTTTTAACGCTCTTAAAAAATCCGACGGCTTCGGCCGGGTTTGAACCCGCTATCTTGGGCTTATAACCTCAGCATGCTACCAACTACGCCACCGAAGCCGCTTTGGTAGTTTTACTTACGGAGTTTTAGCGGAGGTTTGAAAATTGGTATATTTATAGATTTTGACGTGCTCTTTCCGATGTTCAAGCAAAATATTTGAGCTCTGCCGGCAGAGCTGACGTTATCAAACGTATAAATGAAAAACAAATTGATAAGATAGTAGACCTCTTTAATAACATAAAACTCTGGTGGAATACCACAAGACTGGCTATTATCTACATTCATTCCTCTACCAAAACAATCAACTTCAAAAAATTGCAATGAATATCGTCTCATAAGCCTGCTGAGTCACTTGCTGAAAGCCTTCTTGAGAATTAGACATGGTCGAATAAATGTGACTAGCAGATAGGAGATACCCAGTTTGGATTTCGAAATGGTTATGGAACTCGTGAGACTCTTTTTGGACTAACAACTTTACTCCAAGAATGCTGGGACCAACAGAAATATGTATGCGCCTGTTTCATAGATTATGAAAAAGCATAATAGAGCATGATAGAGTTAAATATGCTGAGCTCAAAAAAATACTTCAACGAATTGAAATCGATGGTAAAGATATGAGAATCATCGAAAACCTATATTGGCATCAACAACCTGTGGTTAAGATTGATGATGATCACATTCTCTGGATATCAGACGAGGTGTACGTCAAGGCTGTATTTATCCCCATTATTATTCAACATCTATTCGGGAGCTGTTTTTCGGGCAGTAGAAGATACAGAAGTGGGAATCAAGGTCAATGGGGAATTAATACGCACACTTAGATATGCTGTTGACACAGTACTTCTTGCCAGTAGTATTGCAAGTCTACAACTCTACATTGATAAGCTTAATATAGTTGGAGAAGAAATGGGTCTGACGATCAACATCAAGAAAACAAAACTTATGGTTTTCAGTCGAAGAAGAGATAAAGTAATTCTGACACTGAAAGGACAACAAGTTCATAAATTTAAGTACCTTGGTTGTTGGTTGTCAGAGGATTTGAATTCAGACCTTGAAATTAAGACCCGTATAGAAATGGCAAGATCAACTTTTAACAACCTTTATTATGCGATGATGCCTTAAATTTAAAACTAAGACAGTGTATTGTAAAATGTTTTGTTTGGTCCATTTTGCTTTATGGAGTGGAAGCCAGGACTATGAAGTCGTCCATCATTAAGAGGCTCGAAGCTCTGGAAATGTGGTTTCATAGAAGGATGCTGCAAGTCTCTTTGATAGATCATGTCTCTAAAGACCAGGTACTGCAGAGGGCAAATTCTCAACGAGAGCTACTGACCACCATCAAACGCAGGAAAATTACATACCTGGGTCGTGAGTTAAGTGGTGAAAAATATACAATATTACATCTCATTTTAAAAGGCAAAATTGATGGGTAACGAAGAGCGGGAAGGAGAAGGACGTCTTGTCTTCTGATTGGACTGGAACAAGATCTATTGAACAGCTCTACCGCTCTGCTGAAGATAGACAAACATTATCTACATTGATCGCCAACGTCCGGGTGACTAGGTAGGGCACATAGAAGATGAAGAAGAAGAAGAAGAAGGCAGATATTACGTAGAAGCGATCCCAAGGTCAAGAGGGAGTGTTCCTTTATAACTGCACTGCCGGCTGGATCGCAGCTTAAAGCAATTTAAAGCAGCCAGGGATACCTGCGACAGACCGTTAGGCATAGGCAGGCCACAGTAGGCCAGTTTTTCAACGCGTAATAAATATTTATCGTTGATATATGAAATTCGCGTGTTGGAATAGACTTTGCGGCGCTCGTAAGCCGAAACTATTCATTTCACACAAAAACGGTTGAGACAAATTATACGAAATATTCTCTAGTTTCATTTATTACATAACTATTTTCACCGTAATGAGAGTCAGAAAGAAAATCGTCGAAAAACTGTTTTGGAGCGCCATTTTTTTATAAGGTGGTGGTTTCCGGGAAAAAAAACTTTGTTAGCAAAGTAAAAATTCGGAAAGAGCGCGTAAAAATCTATAAATATACCAATTTTCAAAACTCCCCTAAAACTCCGTAGGCAAACCCCTTTTTGAGCGCCAGTTGACTGGGCTAGTCTTTCCTCAGAAATAAGACATAGTGCCCCTTGGACAGAAAAACGCAAGAGGGCTCATTACCAAAGGATGAGAGAATGTTGGGTGCAAATGAAAGCCAAACGTAACAAGACTTTACGTGGTCCTAGATAGACCTAGCAAATTATATACTGTACCCGATAATACCTACCGTCAGCTTGTTGATATCCCTCGATGGTAACTGGATTGCAGGACCTGAAAACCCTGGCTAGAAAACCCCCAGATCTTACTCAACAAGAGACGGGGATAATGGGCACAAGGATAACCTAACTGAGGGAACGTTAAGAAAAACCATGGCAAAGAAAGAAAATCTAGCTAAAAAGAACACAAGAACAACGTAAAAACGTAATCTCCAAAGCGTGGAAAAACACTGAAATGCCTGCAATGGTTTCCTTAACGTGACCTCTTATCGCAGCTATAAAATATCACTCTGAAAGAATTAAAATGAAATTCTCCGAAATTTATTCAGAAATAGCGTTATAGCAGAAATTCCTATAACAACATAACAAGAAATAAAGAGCAACTGCAGCTTCAACTGGAAGCTCAAATCAATGTGACCTGAATACATCTTCTAGTCATCACTAAACAAATAGGATCCCCCCCCCAAAAAAAAATATTGTTGAATACTGTTTAAATCAACACTCTTCTATGATAAAAGTAATACCTTAAAAGCATTATCGAAAATCAATTCCGCGTTTGTGTAGGTCAATTCTAATCCTACAGATTCCAATATCACTTATATAAAAAAATTACACTAATTTACAATTTAAGTGGCACACTCCAAGTGTGTTTTTCTCCCCTTTCGCAAGCATCAGTTCAACATCCTTCCATTAGAATGAGGTCATTCGTTTCTTTTCATTAGTTTGAAAAATGTTTAAATTGGTCCTCTCCGACCAAGAGATAAAGCTCAGTAGAGGTAAACTTTTACTTTAATAATTGTTGCAATCACCAAAAAATAACTGATCAGGATAACTGTAAAACCGTCAGCATGGTGATTAAATCCAGAATATTAAGAGTGATATCATTTAACACATGTTTTAATCTCATACATTATAGCTTGCATGCTTCTCAACAACAATAAAAAAAACAACGTTTGTAGTGATACGCTGAATTAAACTTGGAAGTAAGTCAAATTATATTTGCCTATACATTAACAATTATCATGGATTAGTTTCCAAGAAATATCTAAATATTTATTTCTTTTTTTTAATGCCTCCACGCGGCTCTATTCTGATACATTTGTTCTCCCCTGAGTACTCATTTCAAAATTAATATGTCATAATCATATATTAGTGTAAATTGGTCACCCTCATTGGTAAACGACGAATTTCATTCTTAAATTTCATTCTCAGCTGATTATTATTATGACTACATCGTTGTTGGAATTTATACATAGTTTTACATTAGTTTTCAATTATGTTGCTGGGATTTTCTCAATAATAAAAATATCCTTTTAGAATAAACATCTATGCTTTCAGAGATTGCAATTACAATAATTTTCCTTAATCAGAATGTATTTATACATTCATTAAATCTGGGATATACGCTGGTTAAAAAATGATTGTAGTTTCAGAATCATCAATAATAAATGACTATAGTTAAATACAATGATCAAGTCCATCGAACATGGATCTCAACTGTGCCTTCATACGAGAGGCTAACGTGATCCGAAATCGAAATTTAAATAAATGAAGAGAAAGTTTATCCAGCCGAAGTTCAGTACACCCCTGCACAAATGAGTTCAAGAAACATAAGTAATGTCTCTACAACACGGGACGTGGTAATCATATCAATTAGCGCACTCGACCGGTTAGAAAATATTACCAGTCTCTTTCCTTCAAAAGCACAAAGAATGGTCCCCAGCATAAGCGAAAGATCAAACTCCCCTGTAAAAAGGCTTCACAAAGCTCGTAACTTGCTATCAAAGTCAGTCTTCTATTCATAAACAAATCACTCGAATGTACAATATTCGAAAATTCAGTAGGAAATTTAGCTCAACAAACAAAGTCTATCTATGCGAAGAATGTCACAAATTGACATATTAAAGAGCTCACCACGTTGATAAACTACGCTGAATCACAAGCGTGCCTATTGAAGGCGTGACGGGGATCGAACTGATCTCTCATTGGTGGATGTATTTTATAACTTATAATGACCCAGACAAATAATTAACATGTATATATAGGCCTATCAAAATACATCTCATGCTCTGTTCTAGAGTCTTGTATAATACTGCAAATCTTGCATGTTATTCTCCTTTCTTTTCATTACTGATAAATGTAATCCTGGTGTACAATCAATAAACTGGGTCAATGGACGCCATGTTGTTGCCTTATTCGGGTGACTCCGTGCGTGCACGCCGGCACTCGGAAAGTACCGTAATCGCACAGCTGGACCCCGCTTCGGTTTGCAACTGTGGGTCGCGTTGATCTCCAAGCTGCACTATTCATCATAACAATAAGAGGATAATGGTACAATACGAGGGGGGATCAGAAACTAAAGTTACAGAGGCTGCATTGAAACATGTTCATTTTTAGCCTATTTTCATTTATGAAAAAAAAAATAGCCTTATGATATCACCTTTTGTCCGAGTGTCTGTGTGTGCGTGTGTGTGTGATGGCGTGTGTCCTCCCCTAATAAAATCTAAACGGCTGGAGCGATTTCAATGAAACTCGGTAAGTTCATAGCACTATCCCAGGTGACCCGGACCGTGCCCGACCGTGTTACGTCTCACCAAACCAACATGGCGGCTGTGCGAAATATTTCACCAGCATTCATTATCTCCGAAACTATTACCGATATCACACTGAAATTTTGTACGATGATAAAAGGAAATACTAGAAGTTCACCTATGTGACTGTTAAAATTTCCTCTCGGCACGCCGGAAGGCGGATGTAGATTTCACCGGGCAAACTAGGGGATAGGCTATAATAGGCAAAATATGCAGGTTTTCGTAGAAGGATCAGACCTCATTTATTGCGAGAAACTATTTTACAATGTCATTGGAGCTCAATTAACTTTTCTTTAGTATTACTATGCATATTTTTAACATTTTATTGTGTTAGGGGGACGGTAACCTTCTTGTCATTTGGGATCCATTTTTATACTTGTGGTCACACCGTCCTTATGCAAGGTTTGGAACTGATGTGTAACTATCTAACAGTCTGTTACTTCTTCACATCAAATTTTATCTCCCGCAGAGATGTTGGTTGATTCCTCAGTTTAGGGCTGCGACAACGCGGTCATGTAACCACGTGTACTTTGTGTGTGTGTAGAATCTGTCTGATAAACGGTGTTAATTGTGATGGCTGTATTAGTCTGTAATTCAGGTAAGGACTGCAGACGGTCAATTTCAAGTAGTAGTTCCTAATGTTGGTGCCAAATATACCGTCAACGACACCTAGCTGTGAACTTGGCTACTCGATGCCACCACAACCAGTAACTTGCCACGAACGTTGGACTTCCCCTCTGAAGGAAAGCATACTGAGGGATTTTCAGCGCTCTTTGAAAAACCGACGACTTCGGCCGGCTTTGAACCCGCGACCTTGGGCATAGAAGTTCAGCATGCTACCAGCTAGGCTACGTCACCGAAGCCGCTTCTCACATAGTCAGATGGAAAACTGAATGTGATCTCGTTGTCATGGCAACCTCTGATAGCTCATCCCTCATCAATGTAGAAGCGTTGTCATGGTAACCTCTGATGAAACTTCGCATTTTCTTCTAATTCCGAAATCATTTTTCTCATCCCTTGGCGTAATGGTGGGTTGTATAAAAAATTCATTCAGACAAAAGTTTTAGGTAATTATTAGGGTAATATCGTCCATTTTGTACGGGTTTGATATTGTGCCTATTAAGAGAGATACGATTAATGTTTCCCGAAAAACCCACTTTTTTCCATCCCATTGGCCAATGGTTGGTGCTAGCAAAAAACTTTTTAAACATAAATTTTTGGCACTTATCCGACACATAATATGAACTTTGAAGGGATTCGATATTTCACATATTAAGAGAGTTATAGTGATATTTCACTTTTTCGAATAAAGCCCCCCATTTTTACCCCCTTCGACCGATTTTGCCCATTAACGAACTCGACCGAGATTTTATAGGGATACATATTATGTAAAAAATTCGAAGTGATTGGTGCAAAATTACGGCAGGTATCGTGTCCTCAAGAAACTGATGTATATATATATATATATATAGATACATATATACATACATTATATATAAACTTTTGAACTGACGGTGGTTTTGGGGTCTGGGGGATGTGAAACGTGAAGATATGTCGAAATTTTCCGGAAGTCGAAACATGGTACCCATTGCAATAGTTAGCTTTCTAATGAAATCTACCTAAAACCTGGTAACTACAAAACCAACATGGCGGCCAAGCAAAGTTGCGACTTTTAAATAGACGTTTCTCGCGATTTAACCAACCAAACGCTATGAAACTGGGTACAGTATATGTTTATACACATTGTAATGCACCGACATCTAACTTCGTTCAATTTTTTACATAACCTCAAGATGGCGGCTGTGCGAAATATTTCACAGGCATTCTATATCTCTGAAACTATCACCGGTATCACCATGACACTTTGTACGGAGATAAAGGGCACTACTGGAAGTTCATTTATGAGACTTTCAAAAACCGGTTAACAACAAAACGAACATGGCGGCCAAGCGAAGTTGAAAGTTTTAATAGTCTTTTCTCGCGATTTAATGATCCAAACGCAATGAAACCTGGTACAGCAAATGATTATACACATTGTAATGCACTAATATCTAATTTAGTTCAATTCTTTATTCAACCTCAAGATGGCGGCTGTGTGAATTTCGAAAATTAAGTTTTTATTTCTCTTGTTTTAATCATGCGATCGAAATCAACATTTGCATAATGAACGTACACATTAATCATCATCTAATAGTACATAACTCTACGGCCTACATATATTAAAATCCAACATGGCGTCCATCCGAAATATTTAGACGGTTCTCAATATCTATTAATCTACTACTGCAATCAAACTGAAATTTTGTAAGTGTATAGAGGCTATAAGCATAAGTTCACCTAACGGACGTTCAGTAACCTGGCAAGCACAAATCCAACATGGCAGCGATGCGAAATTTAAATATTCAAATGGACGTTTCTTGCGTTTCAACCATTCGAGCGCAGTGAAACTTGATACGGAATATGCTTAGACAAATTTTAATCGACTGGCATCTAATTCATTTAAATTATTTTCATAACCACAAGATGGCGGCTGAGCGAAATTTTAAAATCCGCTTTTATTTCTTGTGTCCTAATTATGCGATTGAAGTTTGAATAAAATACCTACACAATAATCTTCATGTAATAGTACATATATCTAAGGCCTGTAATATAAAAATCCAACATGGTGACCATCCAAAATATTTAGACGGTTCTCAATATCTACGAATCTACTACAGCAATCAAACTGACAATTTGTATGTCGATAGAGGCAATTGATATTAGTAGGATATATGAAAATAGGCTATTTAGTTCTTCACGGAACTACTTGTATTTCATGCAACCAATAGAGCCAACTGACAGTACAGGTCCTACCAAAAGTTTATGGACACCTGAACATGTCATGATCATTATTCCTGTTAATATACTTTTGGTCTCAGGCATACGAATTTTTACAAGGACATAAAACGTGTTTTATGGAACATGTGAATTTATTAAGAAAACATCGCAGTTTGTTTTGAAGTTACGATTTTTGTTTTGTTTAAGATAAGTGTGAGGAAATTGTGTATTTTTCATATTTCAGGCGATCTGGACAAATCACTATGATGATTACATCCGGAATGTTGATTACCAAGAAACACAGATACCAGTAGAATATTTATGATTGCAATATAACACAAGAATGTGTTTCCATTAACCCGTTGATTGCTACGCCCGTCTATATACAGTGCTCAATCACTTCAATTGTTTCACAGTGCCCGTTCACTCTCAAGTACCGAGTAGATCTCTGGCATATTCTGCCATCTGTTGGACATTATTAGTACTACTTTAGTTTGGATTGAACACGTCTGTCCTCTACAGCAGGAGTTCATCTATGATGTGAACAAGCTTAGGGAAATAAGAAGCAAATTCTTTATGCCGAGTTGTGGTTTCGGATGAAAGAATATGAATTCTCGTCCTAGTATGGAGCAACAAGTATTATTTGCTACTGATTTTAGGAAATAATTTTCTTTTGGGTCCTTCAAGTTGTATGGAGATAATGCAAGCATGGGCACAAAAAAATTAATTTTGATTTGTCGCACTATAAAATAGATACAAACGTTGGATTATGATTTTGAATCAGGTTGAAAAAAAAAAAGAACTAAAACATATACACTAGACATTTTAAGTTTATTAATTCCCTGATAGTTAAAATTTGCGGGTTCTACATTATTTATAATATGCGAATGAAAACACTCAGCACTTAAAAGGTTACGATACCTGTCGAATATTTATAATTGAAATAGAACACAATAATGTATTTCCATTAAGAAATATCACCACTTTTATAGCCCGAAATAGAACCGCACAAAAAGGGCAACAGGCAGACATTCTTTGGTCTTGGTTGGGCGGGAGACTCTTCAAGCTACAGAGATCCTTTATACTTCACGTTATAATCATACAGTTGCAGCATAGTATTGGATCAAGAATAGCTTCCTCCTAAGTCAAAGAATGTCTGTCTGTTGACTTTTTATGCGGTTCTATTACGGGCTATAAAATTGGTGATATTTCTTAATGGAAACACATTCTGGTGTTCTATTGCAATTATACATATTTTACAGGTTTCTGTGTTTCTTCTTAAACAAAATTGTGGATGTATTCCTCATAGTGTTCTGTCCAGATCACTTGAAATATGAAAAATACACAATTTTTTTCACACTTATGTAAAAACAAACGAATTCGTAATTTCAAAACTAACAGCGATGTTTTCATAATAAATTCACAAAATGTTCCTCAAAACACGATCTAGGTCCCTGTAAAAATGTGCATGCCTGAGACCTAAAGTATAGGGACAAAAATAATGATAATGTAATTTGCGGGTATCCGTAAACTTTTGGTAGGACCTGTACATATAAGGTGCGTTCAAAAAGTAACGAGCCGGAGGCTGTAATGCGCAAACCGGTGACGACATCGGCTAATCGTGACGTATGTAACGAGATGTGGTTCCGGCCAGAGCGTGGGAGGTCACAGCCCGTGCTAGGGGGCTTGCGTGCACGTCACGTGACGATACATAGCGAGCAGCAGTATGCATCAATCGTTCAACGCTGCCGTCACATTGCAAACAGTGTCATGGAGGCGTCAACCGAAGAGCAAAGAGGTGTTGTCTGGTTTCTGACAGCGTAAGGAGTAGGGGGAACGGACATTCATCGCCGAATGTCACAAGTGTACGGCGAACACTGCATGTCCCTTGCAAGGCTTGGCACAAGCGCTTCAGGGAAGGACGGGTGTCGTTAGCCGATGATGTCCGGTCTGGGGCAACCCCCCCCCCCCCCCACTCCCCCTGCATTACCGATGACAACGTCCAGCTGGTTGATGCACTCATTACCCAGGACCACCGAGTGACAGTGAACGCCATAGCCGCCGTGGTCACTCCACGACAATGCACGACCTCATACGGCCAACACAGTTGTGGCACTCCTGCAGAAATTCAAATGGGAGGCCACCCTCCATACAGTCCACACCTCTCTCCCCGTGATTACGCCATGTTAGGTCCCCTGAAAAGGGCTCTGTGGGGCCAACGATTCACCTCTTACGCCGACGTCCAGCTGTACGTGCGGAACTGGTTCACATCGCAGCCCAGGGAATTTTATGAGACAGGCATTCACCGCCTCGTGTCACAGTGGGACAAATGCCTCAACAGCCAGGGCCAATATTTCTAACATACAGGTACTGGTTTCTATAATTATGCCTCCGGCTCGTTAATTTTTGAACGCACCTTATACATTGGGTTATTTTTCGACATACAGTAGGTTACATATCGGTTTAGGGACTTGTTGCCTCGTGGGATGAGTATGAATATTCCCTCATGGTAAACACCCTGTCCTTGCGTGTTCAGCCACGAAGTGTTTCACCCCCTCGTCTGAAGGGAATCATCGAACTCCTAGGTGCTCCTTCTAGGAAAATGTCGCTTGGAGCGAGGTCAGGGTTGTATGGAGGGTGGTCAATGATTTCCCAGCGATACGGCTTCAACAGCGTGGTGGTCTTCTGGGCTGTATGAGGACGCGCGTTGTCATGAAGGAAGAACACGCCCTCAGTGAGAAGTCCTGGCCAAGGTTACATATTTCGCCCACAGAAATAGAATTACTGAGTGGATCTCTTCGCGAGACGAGTTTTCCAAATGAGTCGCAATTAGTTGTTTTTCTACAACTAGCGCTGTACGTGACGCGTGGCTGTAACTCTTCACAGTCACCAACCTTATGTATTCGAATTACCCCACACTACTAATTTCTCTATAACAGATGAGACTCCGGGAATATCGGCCTTTTCACCTTACTTTCTGATCACCCCTCATATATAATAATAATAATAATAATAATAATAATAATAATAATAATTGTATTGTATGTCTACCCCTTATTATTCCTGTTTTCCAACGGTGTCGGGGATGACATGCGATGGAGGTGTTTATGGCGGATGGTCTTAACGGCCGGATGCCCTTCCTGACGTCAACCTCATGAGAGGAGTTAATGAGAGATGAAAATGAATAATGGCGAATAAAACTGCGCAAGGTTGTGGAAGGAAATGGCCGTGGCCTGTCACAAGGTACCGTCCCAGCATTTGCCTGGAGTTGAAAATAGGGAAACCACGGAAAAGCATTTCAAGGACGCCCAACGGTGGCGCTCGAACCCCCGCGTCTACCAAGTCAGCAAACAGCTTGGCCCCATGACCTAACGCTGCGCTTTAGCCAGTGTAGCCACCACTGTCGGTGTTTCTTTCTTTCTTTCTTTCTTTCTTTCTTTCTTCGGCTTTTCCCAATTAATTGGGGGTCGCTGGAGCCAACCAGGCTCATTTTGGTTTTGGCCGTGGATTTAAGGCCGGATGCACTTCCTGACCCCACGTGATTTTTCCGGTGAAAATTTCAGCCCGCTGTCACCAGGATTCGAACCCCGGCCGTCCGGGTGAAACACGAGCAGCTAAGCCACTGCGCCATCATTTCTCTTCACCACTGTCGGTCTAATAATATTTTTTTTAGCGTATGGCTGTTAGTGCCGGGAGTGTCCAAGGACATGTTCGGATCGCCAGTTTTGTAGCTGCTTCGAGGCGGACACCCAATGGGTGAGCTATAAGTACCGTCGCGTGTGGATTGTTGTCTGTGGAGAAAAGTTTGAATGTAAGGTCGAGGAATTGGAAGGTAGCGGCTGTGACCTATAGTTAGGGACCAACCCCGGCATTTGCCTGGAAGAAAGATGGGAAACCACAGAAGACCATCTTCAAGGTTGCCGGCGGGGGGATTCGAACCTCCTCGACTCCCGGATGTGAGCCACTGCCAGCAGTCATGCCGCAACTACCACGGCTAACTCACCCGGTATAATAATAATAATAATAATAATAATAATAATAATAATAATAATAATAATAGTAATTAAGTGGAGTAAAACTGACATTGCAAGCTTAGAACAGAAAATTAGAACATCACTGACCAAGTCACGAAAACACCATCCCAGGACATCTGTGGAACGAGTCATGTTACCGAGACATATGGGTAGGAGAGGAATTGTTGATATAAACAACCAAGTAGCTCGACAGATCTATGAGTTAAGAAAATACTTCTGTTCTGTATCGAACCATTCGATGCTGCACAGGGCTGTCACAGAAGCAGACGATTCAACTCCACTACTCTTAAGTCAGCAAGAGACTCAAATTCAGGTGCGCAGTGATTTGGATAGATTCAATGCTTGGTTGTCCAAGCCACTACACGGAAGACATCCCAATGAAGTCATCCAAACTCCCGTCGACAAGCTAGCGTCGAACTTTTGGTTGATTTCTGGGCAGATGTTTCCTGAAACAGAAGGCTTTATGATGGCTATTCAGGACCAGGTTGTCCCCACGAGGAACTACCTAAAGTTCATAATCAAGGATGCATCTGTACAAGATGACCATTGCAGATACGGTTGCCCAACATCTGAGACTGTTCAGCATATTATATCAGGTTGTCGCCATTTTGCAGGGACAGAATATAGGAAGAGACATGATTTTGTTGCCAAGATAGTCCATCAAGAATTGGCTATACAACTTCAACTGCTGAGCCAAGAGAAAGTGCCGTACTACAAATATGCTCCTGAAAGTGTACTGGAAAATGACAGCTTTACGTTGTACTGGGATCGTACTGTATTGACAGACCAATCAGCTGTGCACAACAGACCTGATTTAGTTCTTGTTGACAAATGCATGAAGCACACCACCTTCATAGATGTGGCGATCCCAAACAGTGGCAACATACTAACAAAGCATGTTGAAAAGCTGTCAAAATACACAGAGCTTTCAGAACTGATAAGGAAGCAATGGCACATGGCACAAGTCAGGACAGTTCCTATTATTATCTCCAGCACTGGCGTGATTCCCAATAACTTAAAGGAATCGCTCACGGCGTTGAAATTAGACCCAGGCCTTTTCAAACTGATGCAGAAAACAGTCATACTTTCTACGTGTCGCGTAGTAAGGCTGTTCTTGGGCAATCAGGCCTGAAGCAATGAGGGGAATATGAAGCTACTACTCAATGCAGTCACCAAGAATTTGCTCCTTGTGATATGTACGGTATCTGGGATTGTAAATGTTTTCTTTCCAGCAAATGCTGAGAATGTGTAAGCGCATGCGCAAAATAAATAATAATAATAATAATACATCAATATTCATCAGTCAGTGTGCACAGTAATTGTTTGCTTGGCTATCGCCCCTGTCTCATTGTAGATGACAGAGCGAACTGGAAGTCCCCTAGCAATACTCCATCACCCCACTGAATACTGATCTACGATATATGTCACTTTCTATAAAACGTCTCGCTCCGTTTCAGATAGCATCAGCTTACGCGGAGCTGTCACTGAATTACACCGAGTATCGAACTCCTGCCTGATGAATAGCAGACAGGCAGCTGATGGAAAGCCATTTTCTATAGCGTCACACTTGCTTCCCCCTCGTCCCCTTCCTCCTTTCATTCCAATGTATCGAGAGCAACGTTTGATATGGAGCTATTATGTGTCTGGGCTGGGATGGATTGGTGTGACTTACTGAATTAATTAAGGACTAGCTGACCCGTGCGAGAAATCTCGCATGTTCATAAACCACACTTTCCCCAATATGTTTATAACGAGACCCTTAAGGAGAAAGGTTAATAGTTTTTAAGGTTTTAGACGACAACTCATAATTGCAGCATGTTACAGCAACAGTATTTGCAAATCGCACACTTCTTACAAAAATCGATATTAATGAAATTAGAATGGAGATGAAAAACCTGTAAAAGAATTAACGTTTGATAGTTTTAAGGTTTTAGATAACAACTCATAATTGCAGCATGTTACAGCAACAGTATTTGCAAATCGCACACTTCTTACAAAAATCGATATTAATGAAATTAGAATGCAGATGAAAAACCTGTAAAAGAATTAACGTTTGATAGTTTTAAGGTTTTAGATAACAACTCATGATTGCAGCATGTTACAGCAACAGTATTTGCAAATCGCACACCATAACAAAAATCGATATTTATGAAATTAAAATGCAATTTGTCACTACTAATGTCATTTCTGTGCTGAGTCCATTGATTGACAGCGAACCTGTAAATGAATTAACGTTTAATAGTTAGGATATGAAACAGGCGTTCCTACCGGCCAAAATACGAACTTAACAGTAATGATGTCGCGTATTTTCCTACAGCAACATTGTTTGCAAATCGCACACTTCTTACAAAAATTGATATTTATGAAATTAGAATATAATTCGTCACTGCTAATGTCATTTGTGTGCTGAGTTCATTGATTGACAGCTTAGCCGTAACCCTCACCGGTTTTTCGATATTTATGAAATTATACGATTTGAGTACTCATTCCTTTGATTTCCAGTTTCTGAAATCCATGCAAAATGATAAAGGAAAGACAGAATGTTAAAGTAATATGAAACAGACGTCACAGCTGGCAAAATGTGAAGTGGACAGCAATTCTGGAGCGTATTTTCCTACAGCAACAGTATTTGCAAATCGCACACTTTGCACATTTTTTAAAAGTAATTTTTTAAAGAAATTAGAGAGAGTTATGGAATTAGAGTGAAAATCGTCACTGATAATGTCTATTCTCTTTCATTTGAATGCTCATTTGTCACGATCGATCGCTTGTGTGCGCCACAAGAGGGATCTATACTACTGAAATAATATATAATTAAGATGATGATTTGCTCAGAAACACCGTGGCGTAGGCGTTTGTGTTCAATCCCTAACCACGACTGCTATGGGTAGAAGCAAGGAGTTCAGAGATCGAAGGTGGTCTTCTTGAGTGTGTTCTTGCCCAGGACTTTCACCACACTTTTTCTACCCCCCAGGGGCTCACAACTAGTGTGACGTGGGTTGGTGACCACGGGACCACAGCTGAGTTCGGTATCACTTCCACTTACTTGTGCTAGGCTCCACTAGGTCATCTTTCCTGATCCCTCTTGTTTTCTTTTCACTGTATCTCCTGCCTTCCAAAGAATGTGCTACACCCTGAAGGGCTGACGTCTGGTGAGTTCGGGAGTTGGCGACCCCTAGGATTAGTGAGCTGGGTTTCTCTCCTTCTTCCGTTGCCTTTGGGGCGGTCCCTCTCCTCTTTCCCTTTCCTATCTGCATTTCCTGGCTCTCCTTTCTTCCAAGTCCCCTAATTCTCATTCTTTGAGGGTTGAAGGCATTTCCTTTCCTCCTGTCTTTTATTTCCCTTATCCTTATTTTTGTTTTCCATTTCATCTTCTAGTTTGTAAGTATGTAGTTAGTTTTAGGTAAGATAGTAGGTACACATTCTGGAAGTGGTTTTCCGTAGTTTCCCTACCTCCAGTCCAGGCATAAGCTGGGATGGTTCTTAACTTAAGACCTCCTTACCAATCCTAATCCCAGTTCACAAATACACACACTAGTTCAGCCATCACAATAACACAGGTATCACACAAATTCCACACACACCCAAAGAGACGGGGCTATATAACTACGGTATCGATGTTGTTGTTTGAGTTTTCAGTCTTTTGGCTGGTTTGATGCAGCTCTCCATGCCTCCCTGTCCTGAGCTAATCGTTTCATCTCTACATTGCTACCCCACCCTACATCTGAGCCAATCTGTTTAACATATTGTAACCTTGGTCTACCCCTACAGTTCTTGTCCTCGACCCTTCCTTCCATAACTAAGCTTGCTATTCCTGGGTGTCTTAATATGTGTCCTAACAACCTATCTCTTCTCTTCATTAGCAGTCGCCAGAAACATCTCTCCTCTCCCACTCGTCTTAATACCTCTTCATTTGATATCCTATCTACCCATCTCCTGTAACACCACATTTCAAAGGCTTCAAACGCTACGCTGTCGAAGTCCTCGAAATAAGCGACAAAAAGACTGTGTCTTTAAATGATGACAAAGGTGAATGCAAGAGATCTTTATTCTCAAGTGGATAGAAATAGTTTTCCAACTGGACTATTGAATCTTTAATCCCCGGGCATATGCTATGTTGACCGACTGAAAAGTAAATCTTTGACTAATTCAAGGTCAATATTGCAGTGAAAGGAATATTATACTCTACATGGTTAGTGGGTAAATTGGTTTTGGGCCACCTCGTGGTACAGTAACTAGCTATCGCCCAGTAGGCCCGGATTCGATTCCCGTCTCTGCAAAGAAATTTACTTCTAGTCTGAGGGCTGGAACGAGGTGCACTCAACCTCCTGAGGCAAATCTGAGAAGAGAAGGGTTCGATTCTCACCTCAGCTATCCTAAAAGTGGTTTTCCGTGGATTCCCACATATACTTTTTAACTTAAGGCCACGGCCGCCTCCTTCCCATTCTTGTTTCCAGTTTATAAATACACACACTAGTAGTGCTCGGGTCTAAGCTGCGTGAACCTGAGAAGAATGTGCATCGCAGACTATGAGTAGTGGTGTTGACGAATGATGAGGATTCTCCGTCCGTGCAGAGTACAGAACCAAATACATTGATCGGTGACTCACTCACTCATTCCTAACACCACAGTGGTTTGAGCAACGGCCGAATGTTAGCAGTATTGGAATAGAAAGGAATACCATATATCACGGCGGGCTGTTGACAGATCCTTCTCTTCTCGCCCGACCCTTCCCTGCTCTTTCCCTTCACCCCGCAAGTTCATAGAGCTTGGACCCGAGCAGTACAGCCATCACAATAACACAGATTATTGTTGCAGCAGAAAAAAGGGTAATTGAAGCCTTTGAAATGTGGTGTTACAGGAGAATGATGATCAGATGGGTAGATAGGGTTACAAACGAAGATCTATTAAGATGAGTGGGAGAGGAGAGATGTTTCAGGCGACTGCTAATGAAGAGAAGAGTTAGGTTGGTAGGACACACACTAAGACACCCAGGAATAGCAAGCTTAGTTATGGAAGAAAGGGTCGAGGGCAAGAACTGTTGGGGTAGACCAAGGTTAGAATATATTAAACAGATTACCTCGGATGTAGGGTGTGGTAGCTATGGAGAGAAGAAACGATTATCTCAGGACAGGGAGGGATGTAAAGCTGCATCAAAACAGTCAAAAGACTGAAGACTCAAATACACCCAAATGTATGTCTACCCCTTACTATTCTCGTTTCCAACGAAGTCGGGGATGAGATGCATGAAAGTCTATGTGGCGGATGTCCGGATGCCCTTCCTGAGAACCTCATGAGATGAATTAATGAGAAATGAAATGAATGAAGATGAATGAAACAGGGTAAGGATATGGAAGGAAGCGGCCGTGGCCTGTAGAAGCTACCGTCCCAGCATTTTCCTGGAGTTGAAAATGGAGAACCACGGAAAACCATTTCAAGGATGGCCGCTGGTGAGGCTCGAACCTACGTCTACCGAGTCTGCAGAGAGCTTGGCCCCATGGCCCTGCACTGCGCTTTAGCGAGCGTAGCTACCACTCTCAGTTCACACACACCCAAATACACGGAGCAGTATGGCCACGATGTTGCAGACCCTAAAATTAGCAATGGTGGCTTCGGTGGCGTAGTAGGTAGCATGCTGAGCTTCTATGCCCAGGATTGCGGGTTCAAACCCGGCTGAAGTCATCGGATTTTTTAAGAGCGTTAAAAATCCCTCAGTATGCCTTCCTTCGAAGGGGAAGTAAACCGGTCCCATGTCATAGATTTAAGGCATGAAAAAGAACCTTCCACTATCTACACTTGTGGAAGCTAAAATTTGTAGGTTAGTTTGATAACGTTATATTAGTTCCAACGTTCGCCACCAGGTGCTGACTGCGATGGCATTTAATAGCCACGTCCACTGCTAGGTGTCGTGGACGGTGGCATTTGGTAGCGAAAGTAGGAACTACTAGAACAAATTAATCGTCTGCAGTCCTACCTGAATCACAGATAACACACACTAATACAGTCATCACAATTAACACCAGTTATCAGACAAATTTTTCACACACCCAAAGTACACGGAGCTACATGACCGCGTTTTCGCAGCCCCAAAACTAAGGA
Source organism: Meconema thalassinum (assembly GCA_946902985.2). Classification (NCBI taxonomy): domain Eukaryota; kingdom Metazoa; phylum Arthropoda; class Insecta; order Orthoptera; family Tettigoniidae; genus Meconema; species Meconema thalassinum. The sequence continues at coordinate 157,630,843 of OX336399.1, read as the reverse complement.
GCCAACCAACAAAATAAGCAACAACAAACAACAGATTAGTTTTGCAAAGAACTACCATTAATCATTCCCATCAGTAGGCATGTTCTGGTATTTTAAACTCTCTTTTCTCTCACATTCTTTTCTGCATGGTGTAGCAAAAAAATAAATCACATGTTTTAGTCAAGATATCTGAACAACAATACGGCTTAATGGATCACCCGAGTGATGTATTCTCCGCGCGCGCCGCACCGCTCTGTGTCGTATGAGTCAGCAGCAGCGCATTGCGCTTCCATCTCGTCAAGTTGGCGAGACGATTATTGAGATAGGGGTTGGGGAGTGTGTTGACAGTAGAGATGGAAGGGAAGAGTGGGAGTCGTCTGATTGCACACCACTCTATTTGGAGCATTTTTATCGATGGTAACTCATATATGACCAAATCTCACTCCTGCAATTCTTTTCCTTTTGTGTTCGTTACTTTGAAGTATGTTGCAATGGTTTTCGATAAAACGACCAAAGCCGCGTGAGAGAAAAGCTTAGGAGTTATGAAAATCTACTTCGAGAATTATTTTTTATTTTATTTTCATTTTTTAAAATCGAGTTTACTCTTCAGGTTGTTGGAACCCACAGACTCAGCGAGGGAACTCACCTCTACCGCCTCTACGAGCAGTGTCCTAGAGCTGAAATATCTGGTCCGAGTGGATACAACTGAGGAGGTGTGATCAGCACCTCGCCCAGGCTGCCTCACCTGAAAAGCGAACAGGGGCCTCATGAGGGATGGGAAGGGTTGGGAAGATTGGGATGGATAGGCAAGGAAGAGAGAAGGAGGCGGCCATCGCCTTACAGTAGGCACAATCCCGGCATTTGCCCGAAGACGAAGTGGGAAACCACGGAAAACCACTTCGAGGATGGCTGAGGTGGGAATCCTCTAACCATTTGGACCACCCGAGGCTGAGTAGACCCCGTTCCAGTCCTCATACCTCTTTTCAAATTTCGTGGCAGAGCCGGGAATGGAAGCCAGGACCTCCGGGGCGGCAGCGCACCTTGCTGACCGCTACGGTACGAAGGTGACTCGAGAATTATTTTATACATTGAATTACAGCCAATGCCCATAGCAGGGTATTATAATTGAACGCCCATAGGCTCCCATCAAGTTCAGTTTCAAGTAGTTCCAACTTTGGCTACCAGAGAAGCCACTGACACCTAGCGGCGAACGTTGGAACTTGATAGAGTGTTTCTAACCAGCTAAATATAACCTAAAAATTTGGCTACGCACTATTAATTGTAGTGGTAGGTTCTATTAAATGCCATAAATCTATGCCATGGAACCGCCGGCTTTATTTCCCTTCCCCCTTCCGAAGGAAGGCATACTGAAGGATTTTAACGCTCTTAACAATCCGATGACTTCGACTGGGTTTGAACTCACGATCTTGGCCATAGCAGTTCAGCATTCTACCGACTATGCCAACGAAGCCATTTTTCGAGAATTATTTCGAGAGGCAGATAACCTTGCTATTGCACCCCATAAGACAAGAAACGACACCATCAAGATACAGTACAATGTAACATGTGAATCAGCTGCCCCTAGTAATATATTTTCATGCAGCCCAACTAGCGTTGTTGTCAGGAAGGTTGATATTTCTCTGTTTGCATCCCTTATGGTGCTAATGCACTTCAAGCATATCCTGTAAACGATACTGAACACTATTATTTCTCCCTCGATGTGACTACCGACTTAAACGAGGGAATACTAATCATGGTGGGGGCTTCGGTGGCGTAGTCGGTAGCATGCTGAGCTTCTATGCCCAAGATCGAGGGTTCAAATCCGGTCGAAGTGGTCGGATTTTTTAAGAGCGCTAAAAATCCCTCAGTATGCCTTCCTTCGGAGGGGAAGTAAAGCCGGCGGTCCCATGTCATAGATTTATGGCATCTTAAAGAACCTTCCACTAATTACACCTGTGTGAAGCTAAATTGTATAGGTTATGAATGTAAACAACGCTCTTAGGTTGCTACGTTCGTTGCCAAGAGTCGGCTTGGATGGCGAATGGTAAATTGCACTCATTCCAGGTTCCGTATTGACCATGTTAACATGAAGTATAACATAAATTTCTCGCCAAATCAATACTTTTTACTTACTTAAAAATTCTATAGGTACATGTTTCGAAAACACACAATGTTTTCTTCCTCAGCCCACTTATTGGTGTTAAACATCATAAAACATCGATGTTTAACACCAATAAGTGGGCTGAGGAAGAAAACATTGTGTGTTTTCGAAACATGTACCTATAGAATTTTTAAGTAAGTAAAAAGTATTGATTTGGCGAGAAATTTATGTTATACTTCATGGCGAATGGTAGTTAAGTTCTGAACTAGTAGTCGTTGACGGTGGCGTTTGGCGGCAAAAGTAGGAACTACTTGAAAAATTCAAAAGTCTGCAGTCCTTACTTGAATTAAGAAAACAGATAACACACACTAATACAGTCATCACAATTGACACCGGTTATCAGACAGATTCTACACACAACCAAAGTACACGGGGCTACATGACCGCGTTGTCGCAGCCCCTAAACTTAAGAACCAACCAACTAATAGTAGTGTATAGTTCATGATGCCATCGTGTATGTCAGTTTAGCAATAAAGAGTCACTGGGAAATAAATGACGAATCTTAATTTCAAAACTTCCCCGTAGGCCTATATATAAAGCCCTGTGCGGATGCGGATATAGTTTGCACGGCTCTGCGGGTAGTGGATAAGCTGCGGATAATGTTTCGAGTAAATTTGCAGATAGTTTTTAGAATACAATCCGAACTTTTTGAATATCATTACTGGGACCCGGATGTTTATGAATTATGACATCATATTTTTCTGTTATGTTTTTTTCACAACAAATGTAAGATGATGATTTAAGCTAATCTCATTCAAATTATGTTATTAAGCATAATTAACACTCCGAAGAGGAAAGGGTTGCAATTCTGGCTGAATAACATAGCACATGACATACAATGCCTAAGGGAAGGACTTTTTCCTCAAATGTCTAAATATGTTGCTTTAGTAATTTATGCTTTATCTAATTACAAATATTATTGTAAAGCCAGTAGATTCGGATAACAAACTTGCGAATGCGGATAACAGTCATGCGGATGTGGGTTAAAGTCAAGCGGTGTGGGGGCGGATGCGGATAACAGTCATGCGGATGTGGGTTAAAGTCAAGCGGTGTGGGGGCGGATGCGGATAACAGTCATGCGGATGTGGGTTAAAGTCAAGCGGTGTGGGGGCGGATGCGGATAACAGTCATGCGGATGTGGGTTAAAGTCAAGCGGTGTGGGGGCGGATGCGGATAACAGTCATGCGGATGTGGGTTAAAGTCAAGCGGTGTGGGGGCGGATGCGGATAACAGTCATGCGAATGTGGGTTAAAGTCAAGCGGTGTGGGGGCGGATGCGGATAACAGTCATGCGGATGTGGGTTAAAGTCAAGCGGTGTGGGGGCGGATGCGGATAACAGTCATGCGAATGTGGGTTAAAGTCAAGCGGTGTGGGGGCGGATGCGGATAACAGTCATGCGGATGTGGGTTAAAGTCAAGCGGTGTGGGGGCGGATGCGGATAACAGTCATGCGAATGTGGGTTAAAGTCAAGCGGTGTGGGGGCGGATGCGGATAACAGTCATGCGGATGCGGGTTAAAGTCAAGCGGTGTTGGGGCGGATGCGGATAACAGTCATGCGGATGCGGGTTAAAGTCAAGCGGTGTGGGGGCGGATGCGGATAACAGTCATGCGGATGCGGGTTAAAGTCAAGCGATGTGGGGGCGGATGCGGATAACAGTCATGCGGATGCGGGTTAAAGTCAAGCGGTGTTGGGGCGGATGCGGATAACAGTCATGCGGATGCGAGTTAAAGTCAAGCGGTGTGGGGGCGGATGCGGATAACAGTCATGCGGATGCGGGTTAAAGTCAAGCGATGTGGGGGCGGATGCGGATAACAGTCATGCGGATGCGGGTTAAAGTCAAGCGGTGTTGGGGCGGATGCGGATAACAGTCATGCGGATGCGGGTTAAAGTCAAGCGGTGTGGGGGCGGATGCGGATAACAGTCATGCGGATGCGGGTTAAAGTCAAGCGGTGTGGGGGCGGATGCGGATAACAGTCATGCGAATGTGGGTTGAAGTCAAGCGGTGTGGGGGCGGATGCGGATAACAGTCATGCGGATGCGGGTTAAAGTCAAGCGGTGTTGGGGCGGATGCGGATAACAGTCATGCGGATGCGGGTTAAAGTCAAGCGGTGTGGGGGCGGATGCGGATAACAGTCATGCGGATGCGGGTTAAAGTCAAGCGGTGTTGGGGCGGATGCGGATAACAGTCATGCGGATGCGGGTTAAAGTCAAGTGGTGTTGGGGCGGATGCGGATAACAGTCATGCGGATGCGGGTTAAAGTCAAGCGGTGTGGGGGCGGATGCGGATAACAGTCATGCGGATGCGGGTTAAAGTCAAGCTGTGTGGGGGCGGAATGCGGATAACAATCATGCGGAAGCGGGTTAAAGTCAAGTGGTGTGGGGGCGGATGCGGATAACAGTCATGCGGATGTGGGTTAAAGTCAAGCGGTGTGGGGGCGGATGCGGATAACAGTCATGCGGATGCGGGTTAAAGTCAAGCTGTGTGGGGGCGGAATGCGGATAACAATCATGCGGAAGCGGGTTAAAGTCAAGTGGTGTGGGGGCGGATGCGGATAACAGTCATGCGGATGCGGGTTAAAGTCAAGCGGTGTGGGGGCGGATGCGGAAAACAGCCATGCGGATGCGGGTTAAAGTCAAGCGGTGTGGGGGCGGATGCGGATAACAGTCGTGCGGATAACGTTTTGTTTATCCGCGCAGGGCTCTATCTATATACAATTTGCGGATACATAGGCTATGTTAGCCTACTGAAGATTTACACTTGTATTTGATAGACATTTCTAGTGTGTCTTGTGTTATTTTACCCATGGGCTATGAGGTTACTAAAACTTTACGACACGCGACTTGGAATGGAGCAAAACACAGAGCGAGAGAGCTGCCGTGGCATTGCTACCCGCCCTTTGCTTCCAAACGTTTAATTAGCAAGTCCGCTTCCCTTTGGGACAAGTATTCTGCGAAAACAGTTATTAGTAAATGTTTGTAGGACTGCTTCCAACTGACAAACATTATAAACCTTTTATTAGCTTGCTTTATTGTCAGAGTCTGGTTGAATTTAATGTGATCCACAATCCCCGTATCATATCCACTTTAATTAGTGACAAATTTTCTCATTATTTTCTCGCTTCTGTATTCTTTTGTCTCTTAGACTGAAGTCTTTTTGTGCGTTACCCTTTTAATCCTGAAACCACACACATGCAGCTAGCTTCCATAAAAAAAAATAAAAAATAGACACGAGCCTTACAGTAGTCGCATACGATGTGTAACATCAGACATGTTGTTATCCTACTATGAATTTGAGATGAAATATATGTGAAGTCAATTTTCTTCGGCTGTACTCCTCCAGTTTTTAATTTTTTCTCACGTTTCTTTTGTCGCTAATTTCGCATATATTCTGCTCCGGATTTACCCATCTCTGAAAATTACAAAATCATGAAAAAAGGGGCGTCACCCCGAGTCCTACAACACCTCATACAAGTTCCTAGCATTACTGGTCGCGAAATATTAAAAAGCCGATGATTCTTTAGTTTTGGCTCCTTTGGTTAAATTAAGAGGGGGATAGAAAAACGGGGGGCGTCACCCCGACTCCTAGGTCATCTCATACAAGTCCCTGGCATTATTGGTTCGCGAGATATTAATATAATTATAGTTCATTGATATGTAACTTACTTTTTGGAAGAAGAAAGAGATGAAATATGCGCAGTCAGTAACACAATCAAAAAGAAATATTATTTTCAATTTATCGCATCCATCGCTTTCACATTCATTCCATCATTTTATTTCTTTGGAGGAGCTATATAATATGTTGTAGTAAGATACAACCAATGCGACGTAGTAAAGACAATAGACTATTTCCTTCTATAAATTTCTTCAAATATATCTCAAACAATTTTTAATAGCACAATTCAAAACTTTCGTCTATTCCTTTACAAAGCCTTCCTCCCATTGTCTCTCATGCCTCTGGAATCCACAGAGCAGACATTCCCGCTCGACAAGTTCCAGCAACCTTCACTCAAGCGCTCCAACGCCGCGCTGGCCACCTTGCATGTCCTCCTAACACAGTGGTCCTTAACCGGTGGTCCGCAAGTGCCTCGGGAGTGGTCCGCGGGAGAACAGGGTCCACCAGCACGTATAAAAAAGTGGCCTATAAATGGGGATTACAAAAACGGTGTGCGTTGAACGAGAATCGTCCGAATGTATTCGCGGCGATGGCTATCAGATTTTGAATTGAAATATCTTTAAAATAAGTGTTATTGAGGGAGGGTTACAACTGATTAGGTATATTGGGGGGGGGGAGACAGGGCGAGGGAGGGGGAGGGGGGTGGTCCTACACGATTCAATTTCAGGCTGAGTGGTCCGCAGACTTCTACGGGTTCAGAACCACTGTCCTAACATAACAACTCTAGTTCAATCTCACGCCACCTCATAAGAACACTAAACACACCATAGGCAGACGTATCACAGCCTAGAGGATTTCGGGAACCGGGCCTCCAAACTTGGGAGTAAACCGTATGCGATATACATTCCACAGCAAAAGTATGAAGATTTAATTAATAAATCATAATTGATGATTTACTGTAGGAATATCTTTAACGGGGCCTCCAAACCTTGAAGTAATCCCACAAAAATATCCAGCAACCGAGTGGAAAGATGTTACACATTAAAAAAAAAACAGAAAATACAAAATTACAAAGTAGCACTGCATATAAAATCTACTAAACCATGTGTAATTGCTCAGACCCTTAAATAAACTCCGTTGGGCGCCACTCATTACTATGATGAGAACAAAATAAAACACACAAGACTGTATTCCCGGGTAGCAGGACAATGAGCTTGCTTATGGCAATTCGCTCTTCCCCCCTTTCCTATTAATCAGATGTCTCAAAAGGTAATTATTAAAATAAACTCATCACACTCTAATTGCAACATAACTTTATAATACTTCATGAATTGGACTATGTTTACTGATCGGAAAGCGCCGTGCATTACTTTTCTATTATAGCTAACCTTGTCTTACTTGGCCTTTGGGGCATAATATTCCTATAGGTGTTCTTTATTTTCATCCAATACGCTTTCGCTGGTACCTTTTATAAGAATCCAAATTACGGAAACTTCTCCGTAATATCACAGAATGTGAATCCTTTCTAGTATACGATTCTATTCACAAATACTTGTAGCAGCTAGTTGTATTTTATATCAGAATGCATCAATTCGATGCCAAACAATCAACTAACCATACTTTAACCTGAGTATCTATATATCATCTCACCGCCACCTAAATCCATATAAGATTGAAACCAAACATAAGTTCGACATTCTGCCGTGTCGTTTGTAGTTAGTTTCACAACATATGACACAAGGCCATTAGGCAACAGCCTAGGTACTACTTTTACGCAATACATCTGGGCACTTTCCGAACATGAACTATAACTATATATTGTACCCGTTCGTCCTGGGGATGCGATGACCCATCTGCTATTACATCGCATTCCTGGAGTTCCAGGACAGAGCGGAGTTAAATGAACCTCTAGTCAAATAAGGAATGTGTCGGAAATTCAGCCGAGTTATCGAAAAAGCAGTGGGTAACACGAGACAAAGTATCTCTAGGGTCGTTACGGGCTTAAGTTTAATAAAAAAAAATGCAAATATAAATGGGCGCCATCAACTGAACTCCTAGCAAACCACCTCCTTTCCGGTTAAGCCTTAATCAAGACAAGGAAAGAAAAAGGAAAATCACACCATCATCAGATCCCAACTAAGATAAAAACAAATTTATTTCACTTTGATAGTCAGACAGACATTTTAAATATTCATCCTACCTGAGAGCATGGTCGAATGCCAACGTTAAATTGTCATTGTCCAAAAATCGAACCATCTCTTTTCTAATCAAAAATATTCCATCCACATAAAACAGAAAAATCTCTAAAGTTCTATTGGGTTCTCAGGATCACTGTAGCACTATGTCTTTCGTCACTGACATTTGTGATACCTGAGACCTAATTTCTCTTTAATTTAACATCATGAATGTGGATTTGAAAAAGTTATTAATCTGTCTAAGCATACACATATTATAATCACATATTTTAAATATCACGTAATTTACGGCTTGCATGGCATAATTTAAATGTTGAACATGTTAGTAAAATGCTCCTAAACATCGAATAATTAATTTACACTATTTACATTGTCATTCATAATTACTTGTTTGTGAATTACAGAAAATTCACGGCTCATTGGTCATCATTATCATCATCATCATCATCATCAAAATTAAATATTTCTCACATTAATTCTCATTTCAAAATTCAACATATTCCTGTCAGAATCATTAATTCATCACCATTAAATCATTTAAATGAAAATTATTATCATCACTTCATTATGCTTTCTAATTATTCACACAATCTTATTTTATCATCTTCCTCAGATTAAATCGTCTTAAATCATCAATACAAATTGTGTAATTCCTCAACTCAAGTTGCAATTCCTCAAATTATATCTCAATTAAATTTATTTTAATTCCATATAAATTCATTAATCATCAGCTTCTTTAATTAATTATCACCTTCTAATTCAGTTATTCATCATCTATCCAATCATCTATTAATTTATTTAAATCAGTTTATTTATCCAATCTTTAATTCATCCATTTATTTAATTCATTGATTTATTCCAAAATTTAATTTATCAACTTATTTAAATTTTACTCTTCTGATTATTTAGATTCTTATTATTTCATCTAGTCATTCTGATTTTTATGTCATTAGGTCAGATCATTAATATTCTTAATTTTCAGATTATTATTCATTAATTATTATTCTCAGAAAATCTTGTATTATCAACTTTATTTATTTGTTTAATTTCCTAACAAATTGTTTAATATGGGTTATAGAACGTTGTCTTACAGTTTTATCACTTCCAAGTTATATCTCGTATTTAATTTTCATGCCAAAAAATATTATTGCCTTCACGACATCACGTTGGATCTGACTATCCACAACGACATTATATATCCTCAATTCTTCAAATATCACATTTGAATACAACAATTATTCCACAAAACTCCATAAATATTCAGCACATACAGCATGAATCTCAACAATTACGCTAGACTGGGTTCGACAACCTCATGTCTGCTTCGAAATGCATTTGCAACATTGCAACTATCACTTGGCAACTTCCACAAAATGCCTATCACAAACTTCACTTAACCATGTTGCATGATCTACAAAAAAAAAATATAACTGGCTTCAAATTATCAACGCACACAATCTCCAATAACTGTAATTACTCTGATCACATCTAGACAACTTCTTAAACAATTGGAAAAATATTACCTTAGTAATTCAAGATTTGCTTTCAAATACGAGTAGCATAAATTCTCTTACAATTCTCATAATTCACATCACAGAAAAACACCAATGTGCTATAATCTCTCATATCAAAATCTGCAATACTGATCTGCCTTAAAATAAATCTGACCATTAATGATTCATCTTACAAGATTCAATTACTTTAAGTCCTTCTCAAAGGTATCCAACACAATTATAAAAATCATCAAAAGCATCAGCTGTACCAGCTGTTAAACTGAAATTACTCTCAAAAGAGTATAGCAACAAAATATTGGATTGGCAAACAAGAATTACAAATGTAACCCTGATGACATTTATCTTTACTTTATTTAACAAAATTTCGACTGATATGTGACTAGTAGTTCCTTGTTTGATTCACTTACAATCTCATGTACACTCGGATGATAAAAATGAGTCCCTCAATGGCAAGTAAGATGAGTAACCACCGTACAATCGTATAAATACGAAAGACCTCGCCCCGTCGACTAAAATGATAGTGCCCTAAACGATGGGTAAGATGAGTAACCACCATACAATCGTATAAATACGAAAGACCCCATCTCGAAGACTATAATGAGTGAATGTACCAGATAGGAATCAACAAGTCTCTAGTTGTCATATAAAAGCGATATTCATTCACTAAAGTGAATAACATCTTAATATCTCCAAACAATCCAATGGAAAAAAATCCCTACTGATGAATAATACACACTCGCTAGTATGCAATGAACTGACGAAGTAATATAGATAATCAATTGCAGATCACGAGTTCGAAATACTCGTTACACAAAAAAAACTATTCATGAAAAAATATCCTTGCTGGAAAAATGTCTAAAAGACCCAACATCTGCTTAATAAAGCCAACCAATGGTGAGAATTTCGTATAATGATGCCTGCCATATCATATGGTCACGCCATATTCTAGCAAAATTTCGAAGCATATTAAGTCAAAGCCATGTCTTAACAATCGTATCACTTCTATTAGAAAAATATACATGTGTGCCCAGTATTCATGAAAATAATCGTATCAGAAAGTTATAACTCTTACAGTACCTTCTCATAATCAGCTGTTATTAAATTTCAAAGATCGTCGATTTTCCCTATGTAATGAATTTCTCGAAAGATCGGCGTGCATATCATTCCATCCATGCAATGACGATTGCCTTCGAATCCCAAGTGAATCAGCTGGTGGACCTCCTTCTCGTCAGGAATCGAATCCATCGCTCTGTGGTGCCATCGCGTCTCTGTCTGCGTTTACTCCGACATGATGAACTTCTGGTTATCCATAGCGGATATTGTCCAAATCCTCACGAAAAAGTTCATAGAAACAGCGGACCCCCTATTCCTCTTCTACGTTACGCCACTGTTCTATACAATGTTCAGTTTAAGTGTTGAAAGTTCAATTTCCACAGCGGTTAAGTTTTACTTGTAGAAAATAAAATTGTTTCATCAGAGTGTCTAAGTTTATGAAACACCCTGTAGCTGTGTTCATACTCGGTAATTCATAACACTGCATAAGAAATAATTGCATTAATGCACGAGCTAATGTTCCTAAGTGCATATGCTTACAACATTCCATTTGCTTAAAATTGTTAATGTTACTTGGAATGCGTGATAAAATGCATTGTCGTAATGTCATTAAGAAAAACTATGTCCCTTCGAAGTTCAAAGTTGCAGTATCTCGTAACTATCTGCTTTTATAATTCAAATGCTGAATAAACGTTCCAACTCAATGTAGTAATGAAGTTCAGCTTCTGTCATAATGCTTGCGTATATAATGGGAAATAACCCGCTCGGTTTTACTGCAATGCTATAATCATCTCCGCCTAAAGCTGGCCTCGCCATGTCGCTCTACTATGCCGTTCTGCGTTGAAATGCAGCTTGGAATAAAGTTCTCCAACTACTCGCAATGCTGTTTTAAAAACCCCGGCCTCCTATGCTTGTTTGCTGCGGATGTCCGACCGGCTCACTGACCTACTTGCCGTTCGCTGCTCGGAGAAGTTGAAACTGTCGCTTTCACTTTCCGTGACAGTTTCTGTTCGCTGCGCGACCTTGTACCATGCGCTAGGCGTGTGCTACTCAGCTCGACTCTCTTGCTTGGCTCACAGAGCTCGACTGACAGTGTCTGCACTGCCTCGACCCTTACCTGCTTGGTGCGGTCACGTGACGTCCTCCCCACCACCGTGGTCTTGCGTCACAAATATAATCTCAAACCCCCATCATCTCGGCTATTAAGTTATAAAATAACTTAAGGGTTATCTGACTTCCTTCAAATTATTACCACATATAATGCATGTTTTATCTCCTCTTCTGAGATGTTTAAAAACCATGTTCCATATAGATCTTAATAAAGCTTCATATTTCCATCCATAATTCCATCTGCTTAACTGCGGTCAGCGCCTTCTAAATCCTAGACCTACTACGTCATCCTGACATTCCTCTTGACTCGATCTGAGCGCTATCTTTTCTTAACTCTTCCCAAAAACCTCAACTACGGCTTAATGTCTGCTGGCGTAGCCGATAGCCTCAACTAGGTATCGGGTACAATATATACCAATAAACAGTAATGGGGAGTGTCTGTGCATATCTATGATCTGTCACACATGTCGTAAAACGATTCTACTTGCACTAAACAGACTTAGATAGGTATTATTGTTATAAGATATATGAATTGCAGCCAATTGCCAAAGCTGGGTATTTTTGAATGAACGCCCGATGACTGCCAACAATTTCAATTTCAAGTAGTTCCAACTTTGGCTACCAGATGCCACTGGCACTAAGGCCTTGCAGCAGACGTTGGAACTTGATAGAGCGTTCCTATCTAGCCAAATCTAACCTACACATTTTGCTACACACTACCAATTGCAGTGGTAGGTTCTTTTCCGGCTTTACTCCTCCTCCGAAGGAAAGCTTACTGAAGGATTTTAACGCTCTTAAAAATTGTTTTAGAAGCAGAACAGCGAGGGCATCTGCCCCTCTTGTCACAGATAAAATGATACAAATATTATTTGTTTAAATTTATAGATGGACGCCTGAATAGAAAAGAGCCTAATAAAATATACGAGCCTTACAGTAGTCGCATATGATGTGTAACATATGACATGTTATTCGAATAATTCCATATTACTTACTCGCATTTTTTAAAGAATGAACTCATAGTGCTACCTTGTGACAGCAAACATGAAAGGATTCTCCAATGCATCTGCAGTAGTGACATATACCTGCAACTGTATGCGGGAGCAATCCACTGCCTACTTGATGGGAGCTGCGCTTTATACCGGCCAGTTAGTGAACCCATGCCAGCGGTGTTATTGAAAATGGCCTCTTATTGCCGAAATAGCGCTCTGCCAAGTATAGGCGCGATTAAAAAATGGGTGTGCAGTAGGTATATTAAATGCGTTTCTCCCAGTGATACGTTTAGACCAACGAAGTTTCAATTATTGTTAGTAGTCGGTGTTAATATACTGAATTCCTACGTTTTGGAGTGTTGGTTGATGCGATATAGCGCTTACATTAAATAAGAATACAGCAAAAGTATGAAGATTTAATACATCGTAATTGAGGGGGTCAGAAGCAGAGTGATATAAGTGACATTTTTTAAGAAAATGATATAAGTGCATATATATGTTCTAGAGTACGAATTCTATTGTGAGGAAAGGTAATATAAGTGTCGCTCCGTTCAGATCTGCAATCTGGTGTCCGAATACATGTATTACTTGGACTCTGAGGTTTTGGATCCAAGGAAAAGTAATACAAGTGCATTTTTTACGTTCGTAGTGTTGCTCCTTGTTCCCGTTCGTGCATTTATATGCCACAATGAACCAAGGTGAGCTAATTTTGATTTAATTATATGAAGTTAGTGTCTTATAGAGTGATCATATTTGATCAATAGATTGTGATATGTGGGTAAATCGTAGAGGTTCACAGGAAGTCGGTTCTTGTTTGTTGAAATTTGCAAACTCTTTGGATCATGACGATAAGCACATCATAGCTCATTCAGATTGTTGTTCTGGACAAAACCTCAATGTAAATATTGTCAAATACTGGATGTATATCGTTGCTTACACACATATTGAAACAGTCCATCACAAATTCGTAGAACTTGGACACACGTTCAGCGAGTGTGACCAAGATTTTAGTCTTATTGAGAAAGGCAAGAGGAATGAAACTCATGTGTACGTTCCTCAGGATTGGGTAGACGTCGTTAAAAGGTCCAGCAAACAATTCACAGTTACCAAAATGAATCAGGCAGATTTTTAAGTATTGCTAACATGAAACACGTGACCAAGTCATCCGTTCGAGAAGATACCGACGGGAATGCACTTGCCTGGCGAGCAATTAGAAGGATTCATGTAAAATAGGAATTCCCATTCATTATGCATTTTGCGACGTCTTTCAATGAGGATGATGAATTTTATACAGCTGACTACTCCAAATCATTTCGTGGGAGGCCCCCACAGATTACACTGAATACATTGTACAGTGCTCTGTTACCCATAACGTGTGTAAAGTAGAAGAACCTGCAAGAGCTGAAATGCTTCATTCCCCCTATTCACCAAGCTTTCTTTGATAATCTGAAGTATGAGGAACAATCTTCAAGTAATAGCAGCTCAGGATGTCGAGGACAGAGGGGTAGGATGCGAAGGGGCAGGACGTGGAAGGGCAGGTTATAGAGGGGCAGAACGTGGCGGGGCAGCACGACGTCAAGACGAAGAACAACATGTTGATAGGCCTAGGGAAGTAACAACAGACACAGAAGATTTAACAGATGTTGCTAGTGACATTCTAGACAGTGATTACGACTAAAATGTTACCCTATGTCATTCAAAATGTTCAAAAGTGTAATGGTGTAATAGTGTCAAGTGTAATAGATCCTGCATAATAAAATTATTTATGTATTCACGTGCACTTGTATTACTTTTCTGCTAAACCTTTTTCATGGCATGATAATATAAGTGATTTTAGGCCCTTTGTTCACCCTGAATGGTGGTATGAACTTGTGTCATCTTTTGTCTACAGAGTACCTAAGTTCTATAGTGTATCTCTGTAAAGTTACAATATTGTGCCATCCAAACTGATTTTCTTATAACCTGGTGAACTTCGAAGCCATTTATTTCAAAACTACCGGAATTGCACTTATATCACTTTGCTTCTGACCCCCTCAATTGTTTTCAGCAAATATGATATAATGAATATTTTCACACCAAAGAACGGCAACTTGAAGATGATTTATTGTAGGAATTTCTTTAATGTTGCCTCCAAACCTTGAGGTAAACCGTATGTGATTTATATTCCACATCGTCACACGGTTTACAGTACGTCGTTGTACCGATCTCCGCCACCGCGCGCGCTCATTTTCCGTCCCATGCACTTCCGCCCCATCCACTTCCGTCTCTTTTCCAAAATCACTCCCACAAAAATTTCCAGCTACCGTGTGCCACAAAAATATCCAGCTACCGAGCGGAAAGATGTTACACATCAATAATAATTATAATGATAATAATAATAATAGTGAAGCCTCCGTGGCTTAGGCGGCAGCACGCCGGCCTCTCACCGCTGGGTCCGTGGTTCAAATCCCGGTCACTCCATGTGAGATCTGTGCTGGACAAAGCGGAGGCAGACAGGTTTTTCTCCGGGTACTCCGGTTTTCCCTGTCAAAATTTCATTCCAGCAACACTCTCCACTATCATTTCATTTCATCTGTCATTCATTTAATCATTGCCCCAGAGGAGTGCGTCAGGCCTCGGCAGCCGGCACAGTTCATATCCTCGCCGCTAGATGGGGGCTTCATTCATTCCATTCCTGACCCGGTCGGAGACTGGAAGCAGGCTGTGGATTTTCATTTCAATAATAATAGTAATAATAATGAAACCAAGAAAATTAAATGAAACTAATACATCGAAATGTAAAGTTTTTAAGTTGGACAACACGATCGTACCCATCTGTATTTATTAATTTCATGTAAATGTTTTTTCAGGATTAGGGAACCAACCATTAAAATGGCTTCAAACACCATGAACTAGTAAAATAATAAACATATGCGGTGTACAAAGATCAGAAATTCAAAGAAGAACCAGTTGTTTGTGTAAATACACACTTGATACAGTAGTTTAGATTAATGTTGTTCAAAAATTGAGTGGCTTTGCGACATCGTGGTCATACAGCACCGTATACTTGGGTGTATGTGGAATTTACCTGATAACCTGTGCTATTGTGATGGCAGTGTTACTGTGTGTAGCTGTAATTCTGATGAGGATTTTTCAAAACCCTTCCTTTGATTAATTTTAGTTCTTCCAGTGTCACTGACTCTTATTTGATTATTGCTTGCCACGGTGGGTGAGTGGTTATCGTGTCGGACTACCAACCCCAAGCTTGCAGGTTCGCTCCTGGTCGTGGTAAGTGATTTTTGAAAGGCGACAGAAATCACGACACGCATGTCATACGTTGTTGGCATGTTAAAGAACCCATTTGAATTCAGTAGGCCTAGTTGATAATGGAAAAATTAATCTCGGGATTTTACGCCAACACAAAGTTCCTCCTTTCTCTACTAGAAAGCGCTATATTCATAGCGCTCCAAGGAAAAACAAAATTTCGACAAGCAAGCTGTCCTCTGGGTGCAAATAACAAAGCTTGCACCCAGCACCCGAGGACATACGATATTTTTATAATTATTATTTGATTATTGGAACATAAACAAGGAAGGATACTTTCTAGACTATACTTACCTCGTTGCCACACGAACCGAAGTCGGTTCATTGCCTCACTCTTTAGCCTCTGTTGCTAGCCATGTTCTCGTTGGCTCCCAGTGTCTCCAAGTCTTTCTTGACTCCATCCATTCACCTCAGTTTTGGTCTACCCAGGGGTCTCGTACCTTGTGACTTCCCTTCTAGCACTGTCTTCACCATTTCCTCTTCTCTTCTCAGGACATGTCCCAGCCATTCAATTCGTCTGCTCTTTATTACAGCTGTCACATCGGGATCATTAAACAGCGTGTGGATTTCAATATTTTTTCTTCTTCTAAAGATTCCATTTTCAGACAATGGCCGAAAAACTTTTCTTAACACCATGTTTTCAAAAGTAATAATTTTTCTCTCTATTTTCTTGCTCAGGGTCCATGTTTCCGCTCCATACATTATTACTGGTCGCACGATTGTCTTTTAAATGCAGAGTTTTGTTGTTTTCGTTAATAGCCTGCTGGTAAATAGTTTGGTTGGTTGGTTGGTTGGTTCCTCAGTTTAGGGGCTACGACAACGCGGTCATGTAGCCCCCCGTGTACTTTGGTTGTGTGTAGAATCTGTCTGATAACCGGTGTTAATTGAGATGACTGTATTAGAGTGTGTATCTGTTTTAATTCAAGTAAGGATTGCAGATGATCAATTTTCAAGTAGTTCCTACTTTTGCCGCCAAACGCCACCGTTAATGACCAACTAAATCAGAAATTAGTTACCACATTCCACCTCAGTCGGCTCGTGACGACGAACATAGTAACCTAAGAACGTTAGTCAGATGTTTAACCTTCACACAGGTGTAATTAGT
The DNA here is from genome assembly GCA_946902985.2 of Meconema thalassinum. Lineage (NCBI taxonomy): Eukaryota > Metazoa > Arthropoda > Insecta > Orthoptera > Tettigoniidae > Meconema > Meconema thalassinum. The sequence goes on along the minus strand of OX336399.1, from coordinate 157,613,820 downwards.
GGAAGGTTCTTTAAAATTTCATAAATCTATGATATGGGACCGCCGGCTTCACTTCCCCTCCGAAGGAGGACATACTGAGTGATTTTTAACGTTCTTAAAAAATCCGGCGACTTGGTAAATAGTTTATTCATTGAGAAGAGACACCTCTCTGCAGATTTTAGCCGGTTCATTACTTCCTCCTCCATGTGGTTGTTGGCATTGACGGTACTCCCTAGGTATTGGAAGAGCTAGTCTTCCTAAATTCCATATCTACTATTGCCAGTACTCCCTCTGTTTCCTCTTCATTGTTTCTGGTTACAATCATAAACTCTGTCTTATCTTGATTGATCCTCAGACCCACTCTTTGTGTTTCTTCTATTTGATCTTTCTAGACTATATTAGGATAAAAGTGACTTTCATAGATTTCTACAAGTTACATAATTCTGAAAATGCTCGTAACTCAAGTTAAGCGATGACCTCTCATTTAATCTACTTTTCTTATCTTGTGTCTAGTAATGAATTAATCAATTCTTTGGTTAACCAATCAATCAATTGAAGGGTTGTTATTGTTGTTTGAGTCTTCAGTCATTTGACTGGTTTGATGCAGCTCTCCATGTCTCCCTGTCCTGAGCTAATCGTTTCATCTCTACATAGCTACCACACCCTACACCCGAGGCAATCTGTTTATCATATTCTAACCTTGGTCTACCCCTACAGTTCTCGTCCTCGACACCTCCTTCCATAACTACGCTTGCTATTACTGGGTGTCTTAGTATGTGTCCTACCCACCTATCACTTCTTTTCATTAGCAGTCGCCAGAAACATCTCTCCTCTCCCACTCGTCTTAATACCTCTTCATTTGTTGCCCTATTTACCCATATGATCTTCATCATTCTCCTGTAACACCACATTTCAAAAGCTCCAATTCTCCTCTTTTCTACTGCAACAATAGTCCAAGTTTCGCTTCCATAGAGCGCCACGCTCTAGACAAAGGCTTTCAAAAATGACTTCCTAATACCTAAATCTATATTCGATGTCAACAGATTTCGTTTCCGTCGAAATGCTTTCCTTGTCGGAGCCAACCTACTTTTTATATCCTCTTTGCTTCGTCCATCACTGGTTTAGGTAACAGAAGTCTCATACTTCCATTAGTTTTTCACCTGCCAATTCGATGTCGATATGGGTTTCTGATTTATTTCGGCTGCATTCCAATATTTTTGTTTTACATTTATTAATTTTCGTCATGAGTTCTTTCCTCAAGACGGAGCCCATACCATTCAAAAACTCATTCAAATCCACTGAATGGTTAGTTGATTAATTGATATTTTTTGATTGTAATAAGAAAGAATATTTGCCATAATAGCAAATTGTTTAGATCCGTATTGATAGAATAATTAATAAACACTTATGTTTTATATTCGCTAAATCAATACTAACTTTTACCAAAAAAAAAATCATAGTGTTACGTGCCACCCCCTAGTGGCACTTCCGTTAACTGGATTACGGTGGTTAGAAGCACAACACAAATTGTTCCTTTAAAGAAACGGTTTAGCTTTATTGCGGGCCAGAAAGATACACCACACAAATAGCAAATACAAGCAATTAGTATCTCACTCTAGTTTCCTCTTGTAGGGAACACTTGCCTTTCACTTGTCAATAAGCCACAGAAGTTAATCTCTCCTAATGGGACCGATGGCCTCGACAGAACTACCTGCAACATTTCCTTGAATACGCAAGCTACAGCTATTTACGATAGCCAGTCACTCACCACTACACTCGGCTTCGCTGTCCACTGGCTAGGGAAACAGCCCCCGGTGTTTTCGCAATTCACCACACTAACCTCTGTTGCACTGGAAAACACACTCGCTCAAGACACAGTTCCTCCGTAGGCTTCACACTCCTTCGCTGTCAAGAGAATCAGCTTCACTAGGGTTTCGCAAGTCACGTCACCAACAACTGTCGCTCAGGTAAAAAGCTCGCACTAGCTCGAAAAACACGCTCTCCACCTCGCTGGCCAGGTCGCTCTTATATAGCAGGCTGGTGACTCAATGAATGCTTCTAGACCCGTCCAGGAGTCACGGCTTCTCGAGATTTCCATCACTGGCTGGGTCACGAATATTCTGGACCATCCCTTTTGTCCTAGTAGCCCTGTTGCGTAAGGCGCAGGTAACACACAGAGGCAGAGCATAGCCCGAGGGCGGCGGTGACTCACGCGGCAGGCGACGAAACAAACTCACAGCCGTAACAATAGATGTTTTTCGAAAGATTAACACCTGTAAGTGCCTATAATACAAAATTTCATATATATTTATCGAAGGATTATTAATGATTTTTTCTTAATTATCTCTTAAATAGTATTGTAAAAATATCCATTTTCTTAGTTTAACTCTCCTTAGGATAAGTTCTCTTACTGTGCTGTAGAAGAAACCAACGTGTTTCAAAACATGCACACATAGTCTGTAAAATATAGACAATTGAGTGTTTTTAGTATTGATTTGGCGAATATATAACATAAGGTTTTTTTTTTACTTTTTCGATTTATTTAAAATTATTTGTTTTAATCGATTAATCGATCATCGTTTATTACCAGATCTACGCGGGGGAGGGAGAGACAGCTGCTATATGTGCTTTTTGCTTCGAAACGTTTAATTGAGAAAGTCCACTTCCCTTAGGGCCAAGTGCTCCACATAAACCCCTATTAGTAAATGTTGGATATTATAAGTTACAGTGATAAGACTGTTTTCCAACTGACATATAAACCTTTTTAGCTTGCTTTATTATCAGAGTCTGGCTGAATTTACTGTGACCTAGAAACCCGTTGTATGCAATTTATATCTTATCTTATCCACTTTAAATAGTAACAACTTTTCTCATTATTTCCTCTCTGCTTCACTCTCTGTTCTTCTTCTACCTCACATAGTGGAGTTTCCTCCTCCACCGCGCTTGTAAGTAAAACAGCTTAACTATGTTGTATCTTGGAATCAGTGTCTTATAAGGTAGCTCTGAAACCATTTTTCTCTGTTGTCTTATTGACCCTTTTTGTTAGACTATGTCGAAATGTAAATATTATACGTCAGAAAACTGTATCATAATAATGGTCATTATATTACTGTTTCTCATTATGAGACAGTTTCTCCAGCCAATCAGAGCTCATTCATTGACCAATTATGTAAGGATACCTTCGCGCATGCGCTCAAAATCAAACAGGTCGGACATGAATTACATGATTTGAAAGTTCAAATTGGATATCGGATCAACCATTGTTTTTTTTTGGTTGGTTCCTTAGTTTAGGGGCTGCGACAACGCGGTCATGTAGCCCCGTGTACTTTGGGTGTGTGTAGAATCTGTCTGATAACCGGTGTTAATTGTGATGACTGTATTAGTGTGTGTTTCTGTTTTTTTTTAAATTCAAGTAGGGACTGCAACTTTGAATTTTCAAATAGTTCCTACTTTTGCCGCCAAGCGCCACCATCAACGACTACTAGGCCTAGTTCAGAACTAGCTACTAGACGCCACCGCAGTCGGCTCTTGGCAACGAACGTAGCAACCTAAGAGCGTTGTTTACATTCTTAACCTATCCAATTTAGTTTCACACAGGTGTAATTAGTGGAAAGATCTTTAACATGCCATAAATCTATGACATGGGACCGCCGGCTTTACTTCCCCTCCGAAGGAAGGCATACTGAGGGATTTTTAACGCTCTTAAAAAATCCGACGGCTTCGGCCGGGTTTGAACCCGCTATCTTGGGCATAGAAGCTCAGCATGCTACCAACTACGCCACCGAAGCCGCTAAACCATTGTAGTTACAATCCCAAACACAAAGACAAAATCAGCACAAATCTTAACGGTAACAAGAAAATACTATGACACATGCAAGAAATTTATGAATCTACGTCCAGAAGTTAGCAACACAGTATCCTTCTACATAAATTACCAACATGGAAAGTGCACCGTCCAAATGTTCGCGTAAATAAACTGGCGAATATGAGACGAGAAATAGCACTGTACCTTAATATTCCCAACTCCAATTTCTACACAGCGCATTCCTTACAAACGACTTCGGTGACAATATTAGTGAATGCTAGTTCTGATCGGCTCTGGAGGCTATAAACAATAGCATTGCCAAGCAAAGTAAATGGTCTCTGCTTTCGAAGTGCTTTGAACCACGCATGCGCTTTCTTCAGTCAGCAAACCACCCAGCGCTCTCTGTTCACTAACAGAAGTTACTGAATCCCACAGATAGTTATGAATATTTATGGGACAGTGGTGTCTATATTAACCACCTGTCATAAGGACAGTTTAAGCTTTCAAAGATGCTGTTAGTTAAATCGTTCAGCGAAATTTCGGAGATTTTTCATGCCGAGTGCTAGTATTTCTAAAGATCAAATATTATATACCTATCTACTTGACGTAGTGTGTTGGATAACATTTAAAAGAATTTAAAATTAAAAACATTAACAATTAAAGTGCAAAAATAAAATATAAATATAGATATAAAATTATAAAAATAAAATTACAATAATTAAAGGAATATACAAATTAAAATAATAAACATAACTATTAACAAAGACACTAAGCCTCCGTGGCTTAGGCGGCAGCACGCCGGCCTCTCACCGCTGTGTCCGTGGTTCAAATCCCGGTCACTCCATGTGAGATCTGTGTTGGACAGAACGGAGGCAGACAGGTTTTTCTTCGGATACTCCGGTTTTCCCTGTCAAAATTTCATTCCAACAACACTCTCCACTATCATTTCATTTCATCTGTCATTCATTTAATCATTGCCCCAGAGGAGTGCGTCAGGCCTCGGCAGCCGGCACAGTTCATATCCTCGTCGCTAGATGGGGGCTTCATTCATTCCATTCCTGACCCGGTCGGAGACTGGAAGCAGGCTGTGGATTTTCATTTCATAAACAAAGACACTATCGTACAGTTATCCGACCTGAGGCGCTGTACGCAGCAGAATGCCTGGCAATGAATAGGAAGGGTCTGGTTGAGAAATTGGAAGCCAAGGAAAGGAAGATCCTGAGGAAGATCTTAGGGCCGTTGAGAGACGATGGTGAATAATGCAGGAGACGGCATAGCAATAAGCTGTACCATCATGTTGAAAGGATATCTCAAGTAATTCGGAAGAGAAGAATATCTTTCTATGGCCACTTAACCCGTATGAAACCCGAGAGAATCACCAATCGGATATTTACCTATTTTCTTAACAAACAAAGAAAAAAAAAAAAAAAAAAAAAAACAAGGGCCCCGGGTTTTGTGAGGTAGACAAGGATTTGCAAGAAGTAGGGATCACCCACGCAGACATTACGGAACGTGATCTTTTGAAGGAAAAGCTTGGAGCACACCACCAATTCCAAGTAAAAGCGAAATTAACAAGAAGTTCCGTGAAGAACTATAAAGCCTACTTTTCATGCCAATGATTATTCTACAGTATATGAACCTATCTAGAATAATGACGAAATTAAGTTGGTAATATCGAAATATCTAATTAGTTCAAAATATACCTGGTATAATGTAGCCTAATAGAGCACTACAGTTGGCAGCCCTGGTGACTGAATATATTCTTAGTTCCACCTCTTAAGGTACAGAATACAAAATTTGGTTGAAGTCCAATGGACTTTACATGCAGTTAGACACTGGATCTATCAGCACGCGTAAAAGCATGTTGCCAACAATACCATACGTGTGCTGGTCAGAAATAATCTGAATTATTATGATATCTTGTTGTGCCAATTTTGGATGAAATCCATTTGTTAGTATAGAAGTTACATGTATTTTAAAATTGGACATATCAGCAGGCATAGAATCATGTTGGCAGCACCGCCTTGTATTAATTGCTCCAAATTAATCTAGAATGTCAGGTGCTATACGTGTGCAATGTATAGAGCTGTTGGCTTGCATACTTTCTGATATATTGATATTAGCGTAAAAAGAATATAGCAGCATTTATTAACAGTTGGCAGCCCTGATTGCTCTTAACAATACTTATAGTAATATCTGTTATGGTACACATTGCACATACGAAATTTGGTTGAAATCCAACTGATAGTATAGAAGTTACATGTATTTAAAATTTGGTACTATCAGCAGGCTTATAATCATGTTGGTAGAAGTGACGTATATAAGTTACTCCGAATTAACCTAAAATGTGAGAATATACGTGTGCATAGTTTAAAGCTGTTGGCTTGCATTCTTTCTGATATATTGGTATTTGGATTTAAAAAATAGAGAGAGCAATTATTAACAGTTGGCAGCCCTGGTGGCTCTTAAGAATACGCTGAGTCATATCTGTTTATATACAGATATTACATACAAAATTTGGTTGAAATCCAGTTGATAGTGTAGAAGTTATATGCATTTAAATATTGGACCTATCAGAAGGCTTAAAATTATTTTAGCAACACTGTCATGGTTGGTCTCCTGGAAATTAAACTGAAATAGTATTATCTACATGTGTGCCAATTTTGGAATAGCTCCCATGCATACCTTGAAAGATATCCAACATGGAGCTCAAATTTCTAGTGCGTTTTTTCAGCAGTTGGTAGCACTGACATGATTTTCAAATATGGACGTGAGCTATTCCGGTGCACATCTTTACTCATACTAAATTTGGTTTTGAATGCTGCAGCCGTTTAGGAGTTGATAGTGGGGGGGACACACACACACAGCCAGACAGCCAGACAGACAGACAGACACATATTTTCCCGGATCGATCTCATAAGTCTACTTTTTCCTCATTTTTGCAAAATGTGAAAAGTAGGCTAAAAATAAATATACAATGTATAAACATTGAAAATCCACAGCCTGCTTCCAGTCTCCGACCGGGTCAGGGAATGGAATGAATTAAGCCCCCATCTAGTGGCGAGGATATAGACTGTGCCGGCTGCCGAAGCCTGTCGCACTCCCATGTGGCAATGTTTAATTCAATGACAGATGAAATGAAATGATAGTGGAGAGTGTTGCTTTAATGAAATTGTGACAGGGAAAACCGGAGTACCCAGAGAGAAACCTGACTGCATCCGCTTTGTCCAGCACAAATCTCACATGGAGTGACCTGGATTTGAACCACGGACACAGCGGTGAGAGGCCGGCGTGCTGCCGCCTAAGCCATGGAGGCTTGTAAATATACGAGGGCAGATCAAAAAATAAGTTGCACTTCCCAGTTATGGCCATTTATTACACCACCTATACAACAGCAACACGCCTATAACGACATACGATGTAACGTCACATTTCCACATAGTTTCCAAGAGACTCCAAACATTTCTGCGAACGCACAACCAACTTGTCGATGCCGGATGCATAGAAAGTTCCTCCAGCGTTCTGCAACCACACGGAGACAGCGGCCTTCACCTCCCCATCGGTCAGGGAATGTCTCATGATCGCATTCACACTGTTGACATTTGCACGGGTCCTAGACGTTGCAGGCCAGCCCTCGCGAAATTCGTCCGTGATATCCGTGCGTCCGGCTTCGAATTGCTGACACCACTTTACGATTCCTTGCCGGGAAATGGCCAGCTCCCCATACACAGCACTAATTTCACGATGAATGTCCGTGCAATTCTTCCTTTTGGCCTATAGGAATCGGATTGCCGCACGCACCTCATATTTGGAGTGAACGTCCAGTCGACGCGCCATTGCTTTTGGTCGCTATTCACACCATACAAGACGAGACACCACAGCGACCGGCCTAACAGACGTGTGGGGAGTGTCTGTCCCTTTCTCCGCTGTGCCCACTTTTGCGACACACAGCGCTGCTGCGCGTTAGTCCAACTAACTTTTGATATACCTTCGTAAAAAACATTAACATTTCTAGAACAAAAAATAACGTTATTTATAGCCTAATTATAATAATTAAAATAAATTAACGTCGCCTCCGTAGCGTAGCGGTCAGCATGGTTAGCTGCCGCCCCGGAGGTACTGGGTTCGATTCCCGGCCCTGCCACGAAATTTGAAAAGTGGTACGAGGACTGGAACGGGGTCTACTCAGCCTCGGGTGGCCCAAATGAGTAGAGGGGGTTCGATTCCCCCTCAGCCATCCTCGAAGTGGTTTTCCGTGGTTTCCCACTTCGTCTTCAGGCAAATGCCGGGATGGTACCTTCTTCAAGACCACAGCCGCCTCCTTCCCTCTTCCTTGCCTATCCATCCTAACCATCCCTTACCTTGCCTCATGAGGCCCCTGTTCGCTTTGCAGGTGAGGCCGCCTGGGCGAGGTGCCAATCCCACCTCACCAGTTGTATCCCCTCCGATTCTATGTTCCCAGCTCTAGGACACTGCCCGTAGAGGCGGTAGTGGTGAGTTCCCTCGCTGAGTCCGTGGGTTACACCAAACTGGAGGGTAAACGACAATAAATAAATAAATAAATAAATAAATAAATAAATAAATAAATAAATAAAAATAAAATAAAATGTAAAAACACATAAAAGTAAAAAATAGTTTTGTCCTTTAAAGTGTTAACAATTAATATCCTAGCTATCAGTCGGTCCAAACAAATTAATTCTAATTACTGGAATATGTGAAAAACTGAAATAAATTACATGTACAAGTACGTCTATCCCTTACTATTCCAGTTTTCCAACGGGTTGGGGACGAGATGCGATAGAAGTCTATGGTGGTGGATGGTTTTTACGGCCGGATGCCCTACCTGACGCCAACCCCAAGAGAGGAGTTAATGACAGATGAAATGAATGATGATGAATGAAACTGGGCAAGGATGTGGAAGGAAATGGCCGTGGCCTGGGAGAAGTTACCGTCCCAGCATTTGCCTGGAGTTGAAATTGGGAAACCACGGAAAACCATTTGAAGGACGGCCAATGGTGGGGATCAAACCCACGCTCCTACTGAGCCGGGAGAGAGCTTGGCCCCATTACTTAACGCTGCGCTTTAGCGAGCGCAGGCATCACTGTCGGTAAATACATTACTTGTGATTAAGATATATATACTGTTAAGGACTATAGGAGAGGGAGAAGACATGTTTCGCTCGCCAAGTGAGCATCATCACGTCCAAATATGTAAGACAAAACAAAACACTACCAAACCTACAGTGACACCCACAGACAGTCACTGCTCTCCAAAAACAAAACAAAAACTTAGCAAGTGCGGTAATTATTACTGTTAAATATTAAAGCAATAAGCACCAAAAGAAGACAAAAAGAACTATTCATTTTAATGTTGCAAAACTTAGAAATGTCGATCACATCAACAAAACAGTCTTCCTCCCCCAAACTAATCTAATCACTTTCGGTGGAGGCATTAGTAAAATCAGTATAAATAATATTCTGAGTTATAGAGTAGTTTTATTTAGCCTATGCCTTTCAGATTATCTAATACATTTCTTTTGAAAACGTGATGTACAGCAATAATAATAATGTCGCCTCCGTAGCGTAGCGGTCAGCATGGTTAGCTGCCACCCCGGAGGTCCTGGGTTCGATTCCCGGCTCTGCCACGAAATTTGAAAAGTGGTATGAGGACTGGAACGGGGTCTACTCAGCCTCGGGTGGTCCAAATGAGTAGAGGGGCTCGATTCCACCTCAGCCATCCTCGAAGTGGTTTTCCGTGGTTTCCCACTTCGTCTTCGGGCAAATGCCGGGATGGTACCTACTATAAGGCCACGGCCGCCTCCTTCCCTCTTCCTTGCCTATCCGTCCCAATATTCCCCTCCCTTCCCTCATGAGGCCCCTGTTCGCTTTGCAGGTGAGGCCGCCTGGGCGAAGTGCTGATCACACCTCCTCCCCAGTTGTATCCACCCCGACCAGATGTTACAAGCTCCAGGACACTGCCCATAGAGGCGGTAGTGGTGAGTTCCCTCGCTGAGTCCGTTTATTATTATTATTATTATTAATCGTATGGCTTTTAGTGCCGGGAGTGTCCGAGGACATGTTCGGCTCGCCTGAGTCTGTAGCTGCTTCCAGCGGATACCCTAAAGGGTGAGCTACAAGTTCCGTTCAATTTCAAGTAGTTCCAAGTAGTGAGTCCGTGGGAAACACCAACCTAGATGGTAAATCGACTAAATAAAATAATAATAATAATAATAATAATAATAATAATAATAATAATGAATCCTTTATCAACCCTGCTTTTCTATCAAGATTGGAAAGAGAGTTGGTACTCGGCTAAAACATCAGCTGTACATGGTCGACCTTAAACTCTATGCCGAAACGGAGTCGCATCTGGAAACTTGCTGAGAATACTTGAAGTATTCTCATGAGACGTACAAATGGGATTTGGTTTGGACAAGTGTCGGACACTAAAGGTGGTGAGAGGAAAAGTACAGAAGTCCGGGTATGAGCTGGAAGATGGACAGCATATTAAGGCTATGTTAGCAGAAGACACCTACAAATACTTAGGAGTAAACCAAGCTAGGCATATTGACCATGTGTCAATAAAGAAAGATCTGTTCTGTGAATTTGCCAAAAGATTAAAACAAATCATAAAAACGCACTTGAACAGCAAAAACCTAGTGAAAGCTGTTAACACGTATGCTGTACTTGTGCTGAGCTACTCCTTTGGTATAATCAAATAGTGTAAAATGGACATCGAAGGTCTTGAGCGAAAAATGAGAACGATGCTCACAAAAGGAAGGAAACACCACCCACGATCTCTAATAGAGCGATTTACTCTACCCAGAAGCCTAGGTGGACGTGGGTTCGTTGACATTGATAACTAGATGAAACGACTGATAGTCAGCCTTAGGGAGTACTTCTACGCAGAAGCGAGGTCATCTGTACTTCACTGAGCCATCAGTGAGACGGACAGATCAACGCCACTGGTCTTGTGTCAACGAGAGATTCAAAACCACCTACATACTGACCTTCAGAAGATGGAAGCATGGAAAGCAAAACCCTTGCACGGAAGACATCCAAATGAGGTGAGTCAATCAAATGTTGATATAACTGCGTCAAACTACTCGCTCACTTCAGGACAGATCTTTCCAGAAACTGAAGGTTTTATGCTAGCAATTCAAGTCCAAGTCATCCCTACAAGGAACTACCTCAAGTTCATTGTAAAAGATCCCGCTGTACCAGATCATAAGTGCGCTACGGATGTCAACAGTAAGAAACAATACAGCATATTACATCTGCATGAAGATATTTCCTGGCGACGGAGCACAAACATAGGCATGATGCAGTTGCTAAAATCTTGCATCAGGAGTTGGCTGATAACTTTTAGCTTCTAAAACGAAAGAAAGTTCCGTACCACCAGCATCAGCCAGAGTGTGTTCTTGAAAACAATGAATACCAGCTGTATTGGGACCGAACTATTTTGACTGATCAATCGGTATCACACAACAGACCGGATCTGGTGGTTGTCAACAAGAAAATCAAGCAAACTACCTTGATTGATGTTGCGATTCCTAACAACAAGAATATCCAGTCAAAACACATAGAAAAGATCAGCAAATACAGCGAGTTGGTCGACCCTATCAAAAGACAATGGCATGTAGAGCGAGTGAAGACCATACTTATCATTGTCTCAAGCAGAGGCGTGATCCAAGGTACATTGCTCCAAGGCCTTAAAGAACTGGATCTGGATACTCAACTGTACAAACTAATGCAGAAGGCAGTAGTTCTATCAACAACCTAAATCGTCCGGAAGTTCATGGGTAGTGACATTCCAGCTTAGAAGTTGCTGTTTCAGTAACTATACTTTGGTTCACTGAAGCCCGTATAGTTATGTTGTAATGTAGCAGAAATGTGTTATCTCTCTATATATAAAAATGAAAGTTTGTCTGTTTTTTTCTGAATTTCCACGGAAATTTGCGATATTTGCGCGTTTCAGACTGTTTTATGACGGATGCGCGCAAAAATAATTTTTTTGTCTGTCCGTATGTCTGTTTGTTTGTCTGTGGACAATTTTTTGTGTCCTTATAACTCGAGAACGGCTGGGTGGATCATCGTAAAATTTGATACAGATATCCATCAGAGGCACGACACTAATCATTGATGTAACACTTCTCCGTACCTCTCATAAAAGGGGTCCTACCCCCTTAAAATGCATGCTGAAATATGCGTAGAAGGGTGAGACAAAGCTCATTTTCAGCCCCTCAATGTGGGAGACGGAACTCGGGGCCCCAAAGGGACCCCGAAAACCACATATTAAGGCCCTAGAATCAACAGTTTTTGAGATATTCCCAGAAAACTAATTTCACTTAATAAATTAATGAAAGAATGCATGCCGGTAGCCATGGCAACTGAATCTCAGAAGTCCATCTATTTCTGTAAGACGCAATGTAGTTCCATTTATTACAGTACTGTGAATGTTTGCAAACGACTATAAGGTTACAACGGATCCAAATTAAGCTAAAGTATTCATCAATACATATAATGCACTTAAGGGGTCAAGGGGTACCCTAGATTTTTTTCACGCGATTTACACGTGTGGATATGGTACGGAAGGTCTATTCTATATATTCTCTATTATATAAGAATGAAAGTCGCCTCCGTCGAGTAGTGGCCTACATGGTTAGCTGCCACCCGAAGGTCGTGGGTTCGATTCCCGGCTCTGCAACGAAATTTGAAAAGTGGTATGAGGACTGGAACGGGATCTACTTAGCCTCGGATTCCCACTTCAGCCATCCTCGAAGTGGTTTTCCGTGGTGTCCCACTTCGTCTTCGGGCAAATGTCGGGACGGTACCTCCTGTAAGGCCACGGCCGCCTCCTTCCCTCTTCCTTGCCTATCCATCCCCATCTACCCTTACCTTCCCATCCCTCATGAGGCCCCTGTTTGCTTTACAGGTGAGGCCACCTGGGCGAAGTGCTAATCACACCTCCCCAGTTGTATCCAAACCGACCAAGTGTTCCCAGCTCCAGGACACTGCCTGGAAAGGCGGTAGTGGTGAGTTCCCTCGCTGAGTCCGTGGGAACCACCAACCTGGAGGGTAAAAATTGACTACAAAAAAGTTTGTCTTTATTTTCTGAATTTCCTCGGAAATACGTGATATTTACCCATATTAGACTGTTTTATGACAGTTGCGCGCATAAATATTTTTTTGTCTGTCTGTTTGTCTGTGGACAATTTTTTGTGTTCTTATAACTCACGGCTGGGTGGATTAACGTAAAATTTGATACAGAGGCACGACACTAATCATTGATGTAACTCTTCTCCGTACCTCTCATAAAAGGGGGCCTACCACCTTAAAATACATGCTGGCATAGGCGTAGAAGGGTGAGACAAAACTAATTTTCAGCCCCTCAATGTGAGAAACGAAACTCAGGGGCCCTAAAAGGCGCTTAAGGGGTCAGGGGGTACTCTAGAATTTCTGTTAAGGTTTACAATTGGCTATAAGGTTATCACTGAACCAACTGAAACTGTAAAATTCATCAATGCACTTAAGGGATTCAAGGAGTACCCTAGATATTTTCACACGACTACACGCGCGTCATGTCGTACAGAAGGTCTATTATATCTCCAAACAGCAACATTATTTTACAAAATTCCTGATTTGAAATAGTAGACTATTTTTTGCTGCTTTTAGGAATTTGGGCCATTGGAGTCTAAAAAACCTGAATTTTCATGTACCACGAGCCTGTATAATTTATAAAAGGGGTCTTCCTGTGGTTGGGCACTTGACACTACGGTTAGGGTCAGTTTGTATGTGACTTGTATTGCGATTCGTCTACGAGGTTTTCAATTTTATTTTCGCGTCTGGAAGGACACGTTAGGTAAATTAAGTTTGAGAGCATATCTTATCTAATCATTTTTTCCGGTCGACAAACAGGTTCCAAGCCCCTAACCATTGCAACAGTAGCTCAATTGATAACGTCTGGTTATCAATACATAAGACCGTTCGAAGAATGGGTACTTCTGCTAGTGTACTGTATAAACCGAAAATAATAATAACATACCCATGATTTCTAAGTGTAGCTAAGGAACATTTTTACAGAAATGCAATTGATTTATAATTAACAGATCTGCCTTGTCAAAGGTAGCTTACTAATTGAAATATACGTACATGCTAGGTTATTACATTGGTAACTTCTTCAGCGTGAGGAAATATTAGAAAACTTTATCAACAAAGATCCAAAAAGAAAATGGATATCCTTACAGAAATTCATTAATTTAAAATAATTGAATGGCTAGAAAAAGGAATAATAACAAGTAGTTCCGTGAAGAACTATACAGCCTATTTTCATATATCCTACTTATGTTAATTGCCACTACCAACATACAAAATTTCAGTTTGATTGCTGTAATAGATTCGTAGATATTGAGAAACGACTAAATATTTCGTAAGGTCGCCATGTTGGATTTTATATATGTAGGTCATGGAGTTATGTACTGTTACATGAAGATTATTGTGTACGTGTAGCATTCAAACTTCAATCGCATGATTAGGACACAAGAAGCAGCAAGGAGATTTTAAAATTTCGCACAGCTGCCATCTTGTGGTTATGGAAACAATTGAAATTAATTAGATGCCAGTGGATTAACATTCGTATAAGAATTTACTGTACCAAGTTTCACACTGCACTCGGATGGTTAAATTGCGAGAAACGTACATGTGAATAGTTATACTTCGCGTCGCCGCCATGTTGGATTTGTGATCACCAGGTTATTTAAAGTCCTATAGGTGAACCTAAGTTCATAGCCCCTATGAACATAAAAATTCAGTTTGATTGCTTTAATACATTCGTAGATATTCTAAGCCGTCTAAATATTTCGGATGGTCGCCAAGTTGGATTGTTAAATGTATAGGCCATAGAGTCATGTACCAATAAAGGAAAATTATTGCGTAGGTTCATTATTCAAACTTTCACTTCGATCGCATGATTATGACACAAGAAATAAAAACTTAATTTTAAAATTCGCACAGCCGCCATCTTGAGGTTATGTAAACAATTGAACTAAATTAGATACCAGTGCATTACAATGTGTATAAACATTTCCTGTACCAGATTTCATTGCGTTTGGAACATTAAATCGCGAGAAAGGTCTATTTAAAATTTTCAAATTCGCTTGGCCGCCATGTTCGTTTTGTAGTTAACCGGTTTCTGAAAGTCTTATAGATGAACTTCCAGTAGTGCGCTTTATCTCCGTACAAAATTTCAGGGTGATACCGCTAATAGTTTTAGAGATATAGAATGCCGGTGAAATATTTCGCACATCCGCCATCTTGTGGTTATGTAGACAATTGAACGAAGTTAGATGTCGGTGCATTACGATGTGTATAGACATATACTCTACCAAGTTTTATTGCGTGTGGTTGGTTAAATGGCGAGAAACGTCTATTTAAAAGTCGCAAATTCGCGTGGCCGCCATGTTGGTTTTGTAGTTACCAGTTTTTCATAAGTCACATAGGTAAACTTCTAGTAGTTCCCTTTATCACCGTAACAAATTCCAGGGTGATATCGGGAATAGCTTCGGAGATATTGAATGCTGGTGAAATATTTCGCATAGCCGCCATGTTGGATTGGTGAGACGTAACAAAATTTGAAGGGCACGGTTGGGGTCGCCCGGAATAGTGCTATGAACCTACCGAGTTTCATTGAAATCGCTCCAGCCGTTTAGAAGTTATTAGGGGGAACACACACACACACACACACACAGACACACGGACAAAAGGTGATCTCATAAGCCTATTTTTTCAAAATTGAAAATTGGCTAAAAACATAAATTAATGTTGAATTAAACATATTGTGTGAAGGAAACGTATATAGGATGTTGTTGAATGTCACAGGTTAATGCTTCCAGCCAGGCAAAAATAATGATAATTATAATGCGAATAAATACTTCGAAAGATAAAGGTTATTCAATCTTGAAATATTGCTGGAAAACGTTTTGCCGGCCCCGTGGTGTTGGGGTAGCGTGCCTGCCTCTCACCCGGAGGCCCCGGCTTCGGTTCCCGGCTCCGTCAGGGATTTTAGAACACTGATGTGAGGGCTGGAACGGGATGCACTGAGTCTCGTGAGGACAATTGAGTAGCTGTCTGACAGTGAGGCACTGCCCCGATCACGAAAGCCAAGATTAACGGCAGAGGGATCCGATGCGCTGATCACACGTCACCCCAATATCTGCAGGCCAAATGGCTGGTCAGCGGTCGCTTGGTAGGCCTAGGCCATTCATGAGCTTTAGTGCCAGAGGTTATTATTATTACGTCTATTGTTTATAAAAACGTATATACAGTATAAGACGCTGAATAAGTTATCAATATAATAACGAAACATGTACGTATATTTTAATTAGTGAACTACCTTCTAGTGTTTGACAAGACGGATCTTATAATTATAGATTAACTAGCTGAAGTACCCATACTTCGCTACGGGTCATAAATAAATTAAAATGTGAAGGTGACAGTTAAAACAGGGGATAGGCGAGGTGCTGAGCGTAGGGAGAGTTAGGATGGAACTTTTTGTCCAACTACACCGCTTGGCATTGACCATGTTTTATAGCACAAATTTATGTTTTACTCGCTAACCGTTGGAGATACATGAAAAGTGATAAGGATCTTTCAGATAGAAAATTAATTTTTAAACCTCATGTATGCCATCAAAAGTTTGCTATTTGTGGTTGGTTGGTTCTTAAGTTTAGGGGCTGCGGAAACGCGGTCATGTAGCCCCGTGTACTTTGGGTGTGTGTAGAATCTGTCTGATAAACGGTATTAATTGTGATGACTGTATTAGTGTGTGTTATCTGTTTTTTTAAATTCAAGTAAGGACTGCAGACTTTTGATTTTCTTCGAATAGTTCCTACTTTTGCCACCAAACGCCACCGTCAACGACTACTAGTTCAGAGCTTAGCAACTGGACGCCACCACAATCGGCTGTTGGCAACGAACGTAGCAACCTGAGAGCGTTGTTTACATTCTTAACCTACACAATTTAGCTTCACACAGGTGTAATTAGTGGAAGGTTCTTTAACATGCCATAAATCTATGACATGGGACCGCCGGCTTTACTTCCCCTCCGAAGGAAGGCATACTGAGGGATTTTTAACACTCTTAAAAATCCGACGGCTTCGACCAGATTTGAACCCGCGATCTTGGGCATAGAAGCTCAGCATGCAACCGACTACGCCACCAAAGCTGCCTTTCTATTTCTTAGCGTTCTCTTTATATTTGAAGTGGAAACATGGAAGTTTGATGCCAAAGGGTGTAGTGACGTCACTGAAGTGGTCGCCATCCTTAAATAGTGCAAAGTATCAAAATCAAAATTAGCCTATTTGTTAACCAGGTAAATCAGCTACTTCCATGTAAAATTTCATTTACATCAGACCAGTGGTTCTTGCATGATTGAGTAACACACCGACACACACCATCTCATTTTATTAGTATAGATGTTCAATCAACACGGATAATAGCTATACTATCTTCATAATGCGTAATGCAACTTTAGTTTTGCATTTGTACATCAAATACTGTCAGTACCGTATGATAACGTGATTCGAACCATCAGTCATCGGGATTTTTGCAGCTCCCCATCACAGCATTGGTGCGTGAAGTAAGACGAAAGAGCCCCCCTACGTTTTCTGTACGTAAGTTGGTGAAAGAGACCACTGGGGATGGCGCCAATAAAGCACACTGCCCCTTAGGCTAGGCAACTTAATTAACATGTTAGTGTAGGGTGAACTTAGCAGTTTCTGAGCTGTAGCTAGCCAGCGGATAAATCAACTGTGCTGTTGTCTAATCCCAGGAGCCACCCTCAGCTAAGCCATGCATTTGTCAAGTTTCCGGCGCATTCGGCCTTCTGCACCATTACGTACGACACTTGGGTCCAGTCCTTAGGCAGAGCGTATCATGCATCGGCCATTAAACTATGGGCTTACAGAGGACGATACTTCATGTGCAGTATCGATTAGTTCAAGCCAAGAATATGACGCTAACTGCTTCTCTAACACATACTAGGGCTGCTTTATTCGCTAATGAATTATTCGAATATTCGCTAATAAACAGTTGATGGATAGTGGCGAATGAGAGCAAATGAGGACTTGTACAACAACATGGACCCTATCACAGCATCAATTAAGAGGAGACAGCTACTATTTTACGGTCACCTCTTGAGGATGACTGATGATCGATTAACGAAAAGAATATGGAGTTTCATTATTTCTAAGGCAACAAGGCCGAGATGGTTCGAGGAATGCGAAAAAGATCTCAGGCAAATTCGTATTCTAGACCTAGACATTCCTGACAGGAACATATTTAGAAGATTGGTGAACAACTAGCAAGGTTTTAAAATGGTATCAACTCTGGAAGGCGCAGAGGACCTTTGACCTAAGAACATAAACAGGCATTCGTCGCTGGGGTCAAAAGATACTGGCAGGATGTCAAAGCCGGAAGAAGAACAAGACCTAGACACTAAAGTGAAGTTGGTTGTTACCACGCAGTCCATAGAGGCTCAACTCGATGTAAAAAAACATAAATGAAAGAAATCGAATGTTCTACCGTATTCGTATATAAAAATGTTTCAAGAATTCGAATGTTCGAACAATGCTGATGTCGAAATATTTCAGTTGTTCGAATCACTAAAAAATTCGCAGTACTCAGGTATTTCGAACAGTCGATTATAAAAATAAATCGAACAGTTCAAATATTTAAAATATTCACTGATGATAATTATCCAAAAAATTACAGAAATTTGTATAAGAAATACGCAGGGGCGAATCCAAGACGTCCGATGAGGGGTTAACCCCTTTAACATTCAACTAGATAGATCCTTATAATTATCATTTAAAACAAACATCACTTGTTATCTTTTACGTTGTTTGTTTGTTTCTTCCTTTGTTTGTTTCTTTCATTCTTTCTTCCTTTGTTTGTTTCTTTCATTCTTTCTTCGTTTGTTTGTTTCTTTCATTCTTTCTTCGTTTGTTTGTTTCTTTCATTCTTTCTTCCTTTGTTTGTTTCTTTCATTCTTTCTTCCTTTGTTTGTTTCTTTCATTCTTTCTTCGTTTGTTTGTTTCTTTCATTCTTTCTTCGTTTGTTTGTTTCTTTCATTCTTTCTTCCTTTGTTTGTTTCTTTCATTCTTTCTTCGTTTGTTTGTTTCTTTCATTCTTTCTTCCTTTGTTTGTTTCTTTCATTCTTTCTTCCTTTGTTTGTTTCTTTCATTCTTTCTTCGTTTGTTTGTTTGTTTCTTTCATTCTTTCTTCCTATGTTTGTTTCTTTCATTCTTTCTTTCTTTCTTTCTTTCTTTATTTCTTTCTTTCTTTCTTTCTTTGTTTGTTCCTTCCTTCCTTTTTCCCTTAATGCTTTCCTTTCTCTTTGTTTCTATGTTTATTATAATTATTCAATCATTTGAATGATTCGACTTGTTCGTCGATTCCTTCGATTATTGACTGAATAGTCGGGTTAATTCAGTAAAGCGAATATTTCGAAATTCAATGTTCCAATTGGTTGGTAATTCGAGTAGTCAAACTATTTGGATGCGAAATTATCAAACGATTAGAATAATTCGATGTTCGAATATGTATTATTATATTTGAATTGCAGCCAATGGCCATAGCGGGGTATTTTAATTGAACGTCCATAGTCTCACTATCGAGTTCAATTTCAAGTAGTTCCAAGTTCGTCTACCAGATATGGCACTGTCACTGACACCTAGTAGCGAACGTTGGAATTTAATAGAGCATTTCTAACCAATTAACCTACAAATTTGGCAACACACTATCAATTGTAGTGGTAGGTTCTTTTTCATGCCATAAATCTATGACATGGGCCCGCTGTCCGATGGAAGGCATACTGAAGAATTTTAATGCTCTTAAAAAACCGACGACTTCGGCCGGGTTTGAACCCGCGATCTTGGGCACAGCAGTTCAGCATACTGCCATCTACGCCACTGTAGCTGAATACGTACAGCCCTAATTGGCCTACATACCCAGCCTGCAGCGAAGTCATGATAATCCACAAATCGCAGGTTCAAATCTCGAAGTTGATAATGGCTATTTTAATTTTGTAATTCTTTTCAGGTTATATTTCTCTCACATATCCCAGTTATTTGGATTATATTTTGTTGACCGACTGAAAAGTAGCAATATCAATTTACGATATTTCCTGGATGCTATAGAGCATGGGTGCCCATCCTTTTTTAACCAAATAGTTGGGGGACTTGCGGAACAATAACACTCCGGAGGGTTTGAGTGGTACGGATTAAAAAAAAAGCATATAGGTGCAATATGGTGAGTTTTGTGGCTGTCTGAGCTTAATTTTCTTACTATCGTTGCCATTTTCTATATTTCTTTGTAGTGGATAAAAATAAAACACTTAATATATATATATATATATATTTTAATAAATCCCTTATAAAATACGATGATATTCAATAAACTCATACAGCATGAATGAGTATTTATGTTCATTTGACACAATATATTCATAATCGAATTATGAAAAAAGTTCATGATAATTTAGTTTTATGCAAAGACTGGAACTTGTTTCAAAGTTTTGGCTACACGGCGAGGGCCGGATAAAATAGTCTCGCGGGCCGTAGGTTGGGCAGTCCTGCTATAAAGAAGTTGAAAGATTTTTGCGTAAGTCGAATCTTCTAACTTCCTACGGTTTGATAATTATTTGATGTTTGTGAAAGATGCATCTTGAAGTTTAACACGGCTCTCGAGTTAATACGTTGTCGCTGCAGAGATCTCACAGTGAGTGCTGAGTTAGCGTTCACCTGTCGCTAAGTGAGTCAAGTGCTGACAGACTAATGTGTCCTGCCTCCCATCTGTCTCTGGCAAGAGCTCACACAGCACATACAGTTTACACCCTGGTTTTTGGCCGGTGCCCTAGAGAGCTCACGCATTGAAGCGAGTTTAGTAGACTACTAGCAGCTGACAGGAGGTGCTGAGAGCACATTGCGCAATGGGTGGCTTCGGTGGCGTAGTTGGTAGCATGCTGAGCTTATATGCCCAAGGTCGCGGGTTCAAACCCGGCCGAAGCGTTAAAAATCCCTCAGTATGCCTTTCTTCGGAGGGGAAGTAAAGCCGGCGGTCCCATGTCATAGATTTATGGCATGTAAAAGAAACTTCCATTCATTTATTTATTTATATATTTATTTATCATATGGCTTTTAGTACCGGGAGTGTCCGAAGACATATTCGGCTCGCCTGAATATGTAGCTGCTTCCAGCGGACACCCCTATTAGGGTGAGCTACAAGTTCCGTTCAAGATACCTAGTGGTATCATTAATTTGATAGAGAGTTCCGACGAAATCAAACCTAACAATTTAGCTTTACACAAGTTTAGTCGGTGAAAGAATCGTTTACATGCCATAAATCTATGACATGGGACTGCTGGCTTTACTTCTCCTCCGAAGGAAGGCATACTGAAGGATTTTTAACGCTCTTAAAAATCCGACGACTTCGGCTGGGTTTGAACCCGCTATCTTGGGCACAGCAGTTCAGCATTAACTACCTACGTACACTTGTATGAAGCCAAAATTTGTAGGTTAGAATTGATAACGCTCTATTAATTCCAACGTTCACCGCCAGGTGCTTACTGAGATGCCATCTAGTAGCCAAGTCCGTAAGCTAGGTGTCGTGGACGGTAGCATTTGGTAGCAAAAGTAGGAACTACTTGAAATTATTGTCTGCAGTCCTTACTTGAATTAAAACAGATTAACACATACTAATACAGCCATCACAATGAACACCGGTTATCAGACAAAATCTACACACACCCAAAATACACGGGGCTACATGACCGCGTTGTCGTAGCCCCTAAACAAAGGAAACAACCAACCAAGCAACACTTTATCAATAAGAATAGTGTCTGACCTGTTTGCTGATATACCACTGGCCTATCCCAGAATAGCTTGTGTGTATCATTCTCCAGAACAGCATCAGGAATATATTGTTAGTAAGGATGAACATACGTAATTACTTAAGCATTGCTTCTTTGCCAGGTTCAGGTGGATTATCTTCGCTAATTTGTCATGCCTCTTCAAGTAATTCTTCTTTCCTAGTGTATTTCCCGCGTTGGTGCATGGTGTGCTTGCTTGGTTGTTGTTCGCCACTTCTTCCTGTCAAGGGCATCTTCAGGTTTGAGACCGCACACTAGTAGGTCTTCACTGATTCTATCCATCCATCGTTTCTTTTGGCGCCCACGGGGTCGATGGCGTCCTGGATCGTATCGGAGGGCCATTTTTATCACAGAGTTCTCATCACTTCTAGTGACATGCTCATACCAGCGAACACGTGCTTCCCTCATTTTGTCTTTAATTGTTACAACTCCCATTTGCTTCCTTACATGTTCATTTCTGACATGGTCAAGTCTTGTAATACCCATGGACCAACGCAGCATTTTTCAGTTCCATACCATGGAGGGATTGCCCGTGTTTGGTTGAAGCTGACCAACATTCTGTGCCATAGAGTGCCACTGGCCTTATCATGGTCTTGCAAACGTTTCCTTTCAGGAGGATGGGTATTTTCTTATCACACATCAAGTAATAGGTAGATGAAATTATTATTATTATTATTAATAATAATATATCTATTTCTTTTTTCAAACCAAGGGAACAACTCGGAGGAAAGTGTTTTCACATACGAGACACCACATTACAAGCACTCCGTCGTAGACATCAACAATTGCAGCATTGCTACTATACCAACGGATGCATCTTGTTTTAGGCGAAGGCCTGTAGACGTAAGATGGTTATGCAATAAATATATGCATCTGTTGACGCTACTTTCTTACCAACCCTCGTAATATTGACCTGTTTCCACCTGAAGCAAATATTCTCGCTCTCAGTTAATAAATATCACTTCTTCACCACAGGCGCAAAGGGCTTTTCACGACAATCCTCCACAAGACCTGCCTAGAGATTTAATTTTGTTTCGAGGTGGCGGTAATCGTCGTGAGCTCTCGCCTTCATTCAGCCCGGGTTGGAGGAAGTGATACAGAGCACAGAGAGAGAGAGAGAGAGAGAGAGAGAGAGAGAGAGAGAGAGAGAGAGAGAGAGTAAGAGACAGATATGACTGAGAGAGAGAGGAGACATAAACCATGACCCGTCGTTCTGTGCAAGTGTGTAACTACCACAACAGAATATTAAATCTGTCAGACTAATGTTTTACATCCGCGTTGTTCACTTTCAATTGGAGGATGTATGAGAGGCATTTAATATAATACGTACTACTGTACTTCAAAACAATCTTAATTTCTACTCAAACTCAGCAATTTTTCTAGGTTTGTGCTTAGAACACCAAACTGGCTCATCAGCGGTCTCTTGGTGAATTCACTGGCCGTGGAAGCCCATATACCATATTTTTGGATGTCTTCATAGGGAGGTCATGGCTGCTTGAACTGTTATTTCTCGCAGTAAAGAGGTGCAGGTGCGCTACATAAAAAGGAAGCTAGCGTGCATTTCGCTACTGCTGTGGGGGGTCCGGGTGGGGACATCAAGAGCCAGCTGATGAGCCAGCTTGGTGTTCTAGGCGAAACCCCACACAAGACACGGCACAAACCTAGAAAAATTTCTTAGTTTGTATACACTGGCCGTGAAAGCCAATATACCATCTTAATTTCTACTGTTGGAGCATTTAAATTATGAAATATATTAATTCACTGTAACCAACTTCCTTTCATGCAACATAGCTTGAGGGGCAGATGACGTCGTAGTTCCGCCCCTTAAAACAACAATAACTAACTAACAACTTAGCTTTTATGGTCCGGAATATGTAGCCTATATAAAATATACAATGAGAGTTTTGCCTGTGCACTTCACGGATTAAGGAAAGATAGTCTTCTTTCCGTTTCATATCAAATCTATGCTCAGTAATCGCATGTTTGATTTTTGTCTGTTACTCTTTCCTTCTTTCTTCAGTTCAGTGACAGTGGAAAGATAAACCTCAATGGTATTGGGAAGGGTTTCTAAGGAAGAAAAGGAAGAGCTGTCAGCAAATATTGCTAATTATTTTCAATGTTTTCAATTTAGGACAGGAACTAGCAGTAAGCTACTCCTGTGGGGTCCGGGCGGGGACACCAAGAGCCCGCTGATGAGCCAGCTTGGTGTCTTAGGCGAAACCTCTCACAAGACACGGCACAAACCTAGAAAAATTGCTGAGTTTTAATTCACTGGCCGTGAAAGCCAATATACCATCTTTTGAAATAATTTTAGCGCCTTAAAATAATTCTACTGTATTAAATCACAAAACTTACAAAGTAAATGTTGGAAAACTGCCATCGAGTCTAATAATTGGCACACCTCTGTAATCAGAACACTACTAATCGATTATTTAACCAGCCGATTAATCGATTAAGGTGTCTTTAAGAATTATTTTTTGAATCACTGCCCAAACCCACATGATTGCTGTATTTACACGGATGGTTCTCTCTTTTCGAATGCCGACGAAACTGATAAAGTTGGATGTGCATTTGTAGTTTATGAGAATAATATTGAGGTATTGTCATCACAGTATAAACAATCTTCGAATTGTTCCGTTTATCAGGCAGAACTTTGGGCCATAATTTCTGCAGTCCAATGGTGCAAAAATAACAACAAGAATGCTCGGATTTTCAGTGATTCCCAAGCTGCACTATGGTCAATAAATGACAAGTACAATATGAACCCAGTTGCTGCTACTATCAGAGCAATAGCTCATCAAACCCCTCACATTTGTTTCACCTGGATTTAAGGACATGTCGGAACTCCTGGAAACGAAAGAGCGGATCAACTCGCAAAAACAGCACCAGCATCTAATATGCAAGCTTCATAAATGACAATTCCCCAATATGTTATGCAAAGAGACAAATTAGAAGTCACATAACAAGTCAGTGGAACAACTACTAGACCCGTTTTACTAAAGGATTTGTCACAAGAAATATATTTTTTCCAGAAGTCCACCATAGGCTCCAGTGTGAGATGTTTTTGCCGAATTTTGAACTTACTCAATTCTTAACTGGTCACGGGCGTTTTAAATCCTATTTCCAACGATTTAAAATTAATATTGTAGATGGTTATTCCTGTTTTTGTGATTCTCCTCCAACAATAGATCACCTGTTGTTTGAATGCTCTGTGTTTGGTAAAGCCAGATACAACTTGAACTGTCACTTATATTTCTGCAACTTAAAATTTTCAAAACCACTTTATCATATATTCACGAAAAAATGTTGTTATAACCAATTTTTAGCCTTTATTCATCTTATTTTTCAAAAATTAATCTCATAATTTATGATTTTTTTCATTTTGTAACAAACTATAACCTTAATGTACTATGTGTAATAGGGTTCCATTTACTGCAGGCCTAATGGATATTCATAATAATAATAATAATCGATTAAAGGACCTATTGATTTACCATTAGCGCACAATCGACTAATCGTTATTTGAATCAATTAATCGACTTTTATGGTTAGACTAATCGAGTAAAATTACCTGCCCTAGTTTCAATACACAGCCCGAAACAACAAAAGTCGACGTATGTACGCTATGTCTCTGTAGTGTATAGCTTTACACGATCATGAGGCACGGAAACTCCATTTAACGTGGAATCCAAACCTCAGGACGTGTTGTTTTACCCTCGTTAAAAACAACACCGATTGAGGTGGCCGAGAGCGTTAATTCGCTGCTTCGTGCCTCGCTGGCATCGGGAAAGCGAGGGTTCAAATCCC
Organism: Meconema thalassinum; assembly: GCA_946902985.2. Lineage (NCBI taxonomy): Eukaryota > Metazoa > Arthropoda > Insecta > Orthoptera > Tettigoniidae > Meconema > Meconema thalassinum. The sequence goes on along the minus strand of OX336399.1, from coordinate 157,588,304 downwards.
ACCTCAGCTGTCTTGAAAATGGTTTTCGTGGTTTCCCATTTGCATCACCAGGAAAATGCCGGGAAGGTTCTTTTCAATAGGTCCACGACCAATTTAATTCCCAAATACTTTTCCTGAAAATAAATGACCATTGGCTGCATTAATAAAATTATTAAAACATCAATCACCTGCACTGCCATAGAGCATGTGCCAGTAGAGAAATAATAAAATACAGCATTCATCAGGGGACGATAACAGACCATACTATTTGCCAAGGCGGGTGAGTGGTTATCGTGTCGGACTACCAACCCCAATCTTGCAGGTTCGCTCCTGACGGTGGTAAGTGATTTTTGAAAGGAGACAAAAATCACGACACGCATGTCATACGTTGTTGGCATGTTAAAGAACCCATTTGAGTTCAGTAAGCCGTGTTCATAACGGCAAAATTAATATCGGGATTTTCCCCCAACACAAATTTCCTCCTTTCTCTACTAGAAAGCACTATAGTGTCACGGAGCTTAGATATCTAACCTCCTTGACTTTCATAGCGTTCCAAACTTTGATTTAACCTCATTGCCGAGAAGAAATCCATTCCTACTACGTCGTATTTCTATTGCATTCTGCCGTTTTTAATTGGCTTTTAGATCATTGAAGCCAAGCATCTTCATTGATTATCCACAAAATGTTGATGTAGCTATATACCTATTGCTTCAAACAAGACTATGAATGTACCGACAACTGGTTACTTTATGCATCTTCAATAACCTTTGCAGAACATACAGAGACTTTCCGCATGTAATCTTCGCATATGTCACACCGTCAATAACCACTTTAATTTGATCTGTACCTCAACAACCTATATACTGTATATGGTGCACCATATCAGGTTAAGTGACCATTGATATCTTAGTGCTACGCTTTATAATAATTCAGTTCATTTAATGCTTTTTATTTGGCTGATGAAGAGGACACAAATTGTTCATTAGTCCCTGAAACATGTACCGTTTCCAACAACAACTTGTTAATAATTTTTCCATTAAAAGTATTGGTTTAGGCGGAAATATAAACTAAAAAAACTGTATTCCAAGGAACGACAAAATTTGACATGCAAGCTGCCCCTGGGCGTCAAATAACATAGCTTGCACCCGGAACCCGAGGCCATACGATTAAAAAAAGGAGAAAAGCGTCCAAAAGTCTCATTCCGTATAACGATGTGATATTTGTGAGGGTTCTCCACATTCTCTTCCGTCCTGACGCTCCAACTCCCGACGCTATCTCGATAGCTGTCTAAATAATAATAATCAGTTAAGCACTCCACTTGATGAGATTAATGAAGCCACAGCTTTCACTCCCCTTGTCATATCGGTTGATTGATATGAACACAGTATAACATTTCACAGATCATTATTGCTCCCTTCATAATAGGAGCTCAGCTTAGTAATATGAGCCCTACTGTACTGCTGTGATTATTTCAGCAAATAAAATTAGAGGTTTTCACTGTAGCCTACATATCATGGAATAAAAGAAGGGAGTGGGAATACGTGTACGTATTATCTGTTTTCAATCACTATAATGGCAAAATAACCGTTTCTTCAATCCACTTAATAATAATAAAAATAATAATATTCAGGAAGTTCTGATGACATGCAGCAGAATCTCAGATACCATACGAAAACGAAGGGTTAAATTCTTTGGACATGTTTCAAGAATACCTAACGACAGACTCACTAAGAAAAATTTTAACCACTTCAACAAGCCCAATAGAAAAGGCAAGTCTTTTGAAAAATGGTTTGCTAACACCAAGAAGGATCTACAAGAAATTAGCATCACTGATCAAGACATCCGCAACAGAACCACATTCAGAAATACGATAAACACATTTGAGGGGTTCTTAGAGCCAAGAAATTTAATTCAGGTCTGAGGGCTGGAACGGGACAACCTCCGTGGCTTAGGCGGCAACACGCCGGCCTCTCACCGCTGGGTCCAAGGTTCAAATCCCGGTCATTCCGTGTGAGATCTGTGCTGGACAAAACGGAGGCAGACAGGTTTTTCTCCGGGTACTCCGGTTTTCCCTGTCAAAATGTCATTCCAGCAACACTCTCCACTATCATTTCATTTCATCTGTCATTCATTTAATCATTGCCCTAGAGGAGTGCGTCAGGCCTCGGCAGCCGGCACAGTTCATATCCTCGCCGCTAGATGGGGGCTTCATTCATTCCATTCCTGACCCGGTCGGAGACTGGAAGCAGGCTGTGTATTTTTTCTGAGGGCTGGAACGGGGTACATTCCACCTCGTGAGGAGAAACGGAGAGGAGGTGGGTTTGATTCCCATCTCTGACACCTTGGAAGGGGTCTTCCGTGGTTTCCCACATCTACTCCAAATGCCGGGATGGTTCCTGACTTATGGCCAATCCTCACCTGCATTACAAACACACACTCTCACTCTCTCTAATACAGACACCTCAATAGCACAGGCCATTAGACAAATTCTACACACAAGTAAGTGGATTCAGTGGCGTAGTTGGTAGCATGTTGAACTGCTGTGCCTAAGATCGCGGGTTCAAACCCCGTCGAAGTCGTCAGATTTTTCAAGAGCGCTAAAATCCTTCAGTATGCCTTCCTTCGGAAGGGAAGTAAAGCCGGCGGTCCCATGTCATAGACTTATGGCATTTAAAAGATCCTTCCACAGACTTAACTTGTGTGAAGCTAAATTCCTAGGTTAGATTTCTTTGGAACGCTCTATCAAAGTTCCAACGTTCACCACCAGGTATCAGTGAAATCTGGTAGCGAAAGTTGGAACCATTTGAAATTGAACGCAGCTTGTAGCTACCCTATGGTTGTCTGCTTGAAGCAGCTACAAACTCTGGCGAGCCGAACATGTCCTCGGACACTCCCGGCACTAAAAGCCATACGATAAATAAATAAATGATACACCCAAGTACACGGGGATAAATGACCACGATGTCGAAAAAAACTTAAATTAATTAACAACAACAACAAGGACTATTGAACCCGCTGAGCTAAGGTTCATGTGATATTTTTCATGACAACACATTTATGATGGGATGTAACTTACTACCTTTGAACACACCCAGAAAGCAACTAGAAGATGAGAGCTTATACGATTCTCTTTGGAGTAGCGAAGGATCGCACTTTTGACTTTGGTGAAGTCTGCTAATTATTTATCTGAGGTCTTATTAATCAACTTTAACTTTCTGCGAGACTCAGAATAATCCATTTCGTCATTCAGTATTATTGAAACATTTAGGAGAATGTTTCTTTTTCACTTTAAGGTATGGTAATATCATTGCAGATATGCAAAAAGGAATGTAAATAGTCGCTAAACGACTTAGTTTGACGACTTGATTCCACGGGGAACGCAGTTCCGTGCACTACGTCTTGAGGATCCGCCCGGTTGAGGCGTGATGTAATACCCGTCGTGTAAGACGTGGGAATAATCCGCTTTATAGCGAAGAATTTTATCAAGTGTCATCGAGCACCATCGTATTGTGCACCACGATTATCAAAGTGTAGTGGTCAGCACTAATAGTATTGTGAATTTATTTGAAACGTATTGTGAATTTTCTACGATTTTGTAGCACCGCATTTTGTACCCACGTGATTTGTGGAGGGCTAAAGCCTGGTGTCAAATATACAAGTAATTGTGATAACGTTGCATTAAACGAGTGTTATATTAAATACGCTTCGTGTATAAATTGCTACGGTGGATTTATCCGCAAGAATTCGACGCCAATTTCACGGATGCCACGTGATTGCAAAAATAGAATCTGTGCACGTGTGAACCAGCAGATCAGTGCATGGCCATTTATTTATGATATCTGCAAAGTGTAGAGGCTGTGTTGCTAGATATATGTGTAACGCCTGTGATAGCTACAAAGCACACCGCAATTTCAAGTGATAAAGAAATACATAATGTCTAATATTACCGACCACGTGTTCGACATTTATAACACCATGTTCGAGTCGAAGATGATGGGCTAGATACCGTCATGGTATGAGGGAGACGTCTCGGATGGAACGAGCATGATTTGGAACTTCAAGAACGTCGAACGAGAAGGAAGGAGTCGAGGATGCCCTTTCTAGGCATGTCCAACCCATTCACGATGTCAACTACGGGGACAGACCGAACCCTGGTCTTTGGGAGAGCCAAGATGGAAGTTCTGATATGGACAAAACCAATCCTGAAAGCCAGAGGTGCTTTTGTTCAACCCTTGTCGTTGGAAAGAGCTAAGTGTGGGCTCCTTCATATCGTGAGTTTGTACAACCCTTCATTGTTCTAGTCATTGGTGGTATATTAAGATTAGTGTAGATTGTAAATCAGCCGAACTTCGTGACAGCCATTTTATAGGCAGGGAATGTAATTAGTATAATTAGATGTTATTTATTTACAGTGATTGTGAGCCACACTTGGGTTCGATATTTTGTTTAACCCTGGTGCAACCTGATGGACGTCGCAGGACGCCAATTCTTGTCTATTGCTAAACGTGACCGTAGTCATTTCAGGGCTACTTTGTTTAACCCCATCTGGGGTGATTTTCGAGTCTTAGCAGAGTCCTGTCATGGCAAATTGATGCCATGGTCATAACTCTTTAACTGCACTTATAGCAGCCAGTCAACGTTACGCCCCTGACTTGATTAGAGAAGTCGTATCATTTAGGTAATCGACTGTAATTACCAGTTTTGTAACTGCATTTATATTTCATTCAGGATGTGCTCAGAAGCCATCCAGGTCGAGTGTAGACCTCGCAAGTAAAAGGGATGTTCGTTGTAACCTAGCATCGAACCCAGTTCCCAACGTATCATTAAGCAAATCCAGCAGAGTGGGGTTTGCGCCATAATATTATTTTGTTTGTGTCAAGTGTAATGACACGTGATTTATTTGAATGTTTGATACAAGAAACAAATGAAGTGTTTTATCTTTGAGAGCAAAGAGCTCCAGCAATGATAGACATTGCTATCTTTTAAACGTCTTTGCTATGAAAGACAGATTCATATATTTATATTCAGCTTTATAGCGTGCTCTTAATGCACACATTCTTTGATGTTTATAACCCATGGTAAAGGTATTATTATGAGGCCAGTTTTATAGTTATTTTCTTGCCAAAACTGCCGGCACAGTCAACGTGTTGTGTCAAATAGTACAGGGAGCCTGTAACTCGCTGTGACACAAAGACAGGTGTGTGAATATTTCCCAGCGCACGATTGAGAGCGCTTGCTTCCAAGTGAGACAGACTTATTTTTAACACAGGACGCAATGCTTGCAGCATTTTCTTTTTCATTGCATTGATAGCTCATGGAACCCAGCGCCCATTTCTGTGTCTGAACACACGTTCTGTAGATTGTTATTTGTTAGTTAAACGCCTTTTGCGTGTACCGTTGTTTCGACGAGTACAGTTATGTCAGGATTCTTATATTATGTTGGAGGCTAGTGACCCCCCCCCCCCCCGTGAAGAGGCTTTTCATGTAAGAAGGTATTTTGTGTACCATGTCCGGGACAGTTCCCGTAGACCAAATATTTAGGGAGGATAACTGATGTGTTTCCAGGCCTGTCCCAAAGTTATTGAACGCGAGCTGCGCGCCGCTGGTAACTGGTGTTATTGTGTGTCCGAGATGTTATTACTCGTTGATCGTATCCCGACGTTTGAGTCGAGGCTCTTCGGCAGAGATAATCTCACAGAGACGCTCCATGCCAGGCTAGTCAGCTGTTATTCGCCATAAACCAACTATAATTTAAACCGACATCTTAATAATAAAACGCATAATTTTGATAAACAAAATATAAATAACAAACCTTTTCTATTTAACCTTGTTCATTTGCATTTGGAACCTGCTGACATAGCCGTGCCAATGAAAGTATTTCCTGGAGGAAATGACCTTAGGACAGCTGACCATTTTTGTAACGACAGAGGCTTGCTTGAACCTATAGTTCGTAGCTGGTGGAGCTCAGGCCATACGATGTTAGACGTAGTTTCCACTACGCAGTCGTCACCGTAATTACACACGTTAAATGACTATGGCTTACGAACAGTAAACCAAAGTGTAGGTAGGCTTTGAATAAAACTGTGGTCTTGTATTTATTGATTTATTGATGTGAAAGTGCATAAATCCTCCATGTCACCTTTTGTGTGCCGATTAGCACCTAGTTTGTAAGAATGCCTTACATGTTTTTTTATGGATTGTCACACAGATTTGATTGTAATTGTTTGATATTACCGACGTCACCGCCGTAAATTTTGTAATTAATTGGTAGGACTTAGCTAGATGAATTAATATTAAATGTAAATGAGGAAATGGTATCATCCTAACTTAGATTTGTTTTGCTGCCCTGTTAAATGTAAATTCCGATATTAGCTTGATCTTGTAACTTGATCTAGGGTTTTTCGCCGTACCATTTTACTAGTGTTGCTGTTGTTGCTTTAATAATTGTGAGATAGATCATTCGCGAGGGTTTACAGTAACTTCTCGGGTAGGGACCTGCTCTTTATTTTTGATTATTTATTAGCTTGCGGATTAGCCGATAGAAACCCTCCGAACTAGGATAGGGGTTTGTTGATTTTAAAATAAATCTTTACGATGTTTTACATAAGTCTGGATGTTTCTTTTCTCAGTCTAGCTTTTAAGGTGAACCTTTCCTTAGGCAGTCTATGACCTTTAGTCACCATGTACCACAATCCCCGTGGATGATGGATTCTCGTGCCGCTTTGGCCTGTTTGGAAGTTCACCTGATCCTCTTGGCATTTAGGTCCGGCGGATGAGATGTTAGGGAAGTCATTTCGGTAGTTGGCTGTCCTGGCAGCTCCTCTGACGGGCTCACTATAGAGAGAGTCCTTAAGAAAAGCATTTTAATGTCTCCTTTTTTCTGCTGCGCCAACAGTCAAGTTTCACTTCCATAGAGCGCCATGCTCCAGACAAAGGCTTCAAAAAATGAATTCCTGATGCATAAATGTATTGTGCCCGTTTGGACCGAGATCCAACGACCACATTTTGTAAAATACCGACATCTGATTAGCACGAGAAAATATATCTACGGGTCTATCTACTTGAATACTTGGGTCTAATCTGGCATCCCTGATCTCGGTAATTCACAAGTAAGGTAAGGTGAGAAATTATTTTTGAACTAGCACATTCCTTAAAATCACAATTTATTTATAGATAAAAATATGATTTGAATGGCAAAAACCTCAACAAAGATAAAACAAATCACACATGAGAAATCAACAGTCCCTAAAATATTATTAGAATGTCGCAGATATGATAATCAGAAAATTAATCAGTCCATTCTGATATCCAAAAAAGAAATTCAAAAAGAATATTTACACTGGTAATCACTGTTCAATAAAGAGTTCTGAGTGATCCCTAATATTTACATGTTCGTAGTTCACTTTTCGAAAGATTGCATTTGATTTTTCAAATATTCGTAGCAAAACATTTCTCAAAAAAATAGTCACTTGATTCATTCGGTGTTATTCCAAAATTAGACTTATTTGGAAAAATGATCATATCACTGATTCGTTGTTTCATAACAATATCAATACTCGACTGACATAAAGTCGAATGTTAATAATTGTTCATAAAGATTTTCAATTTCCAAAAAAAAAAAAAAAATTGTTCAAAAACTTTTCAAAATATTTTGAAAATTTAACTTTCTTCTTTCCTCACTTTCATTTGTTTAAATGTCACAAAAAATTTAAATTATTTTCATATGTTATTAACATTACACAAAAATTGTTGTAAACAATATAAATTATTGCTATCCACCATCAGCGGATTAAAACATTTAACTCTTCACCAAATTTGATGTTATCAAAAATTTTCTATCACCAAAATTTTCATATCATCTCACAAAAAAAATTAATAAAAAAAAATATTATTAATGTGGGAGCCGGATGAGGATCAAAACGGCCGAGTATGGAATCTAGGGGGCGCAGGAGTAAGCTCAGCGCCATTGTCTGAGAAAAAAAAAAGAGAAGCAATATTCCGAGTTCCGATGAGCCGCGAAACACATTCCCTTAATTCTATATATTGTATTCTAATTAGTTTCATTGTTTAAATAAATAATTCAGTCCTATATTCGATGCTTGTGAGTGTCATGATCTGAAAACCGTTTCCCACAAATGGGGGCTCGTCCTGGATGGACTGAAACAACGAGTTACGACGCAATCCACGACACGAAGTACGACGCAAAATACGACGCTATTTTCGACGAAGTGGACGGCTAATCATATATGTTGCTGTTGCCTACGACGCTGACGACGAGACGACGTGCAGTTTTGTGAGCCCACGACGTGCGAATCTACGACGAGGATTCATAGGCTAGCAAAATTTGTTCTTCAGTTTCAGTGACAATTAGTGGTGCCGTGACGATGACGAGGGTCGGAATCTAAACGACGACAGAGGATTGTGGATGTGGTAAGAGGATAGCGACCCGTCAGAGAGAAACGACGGGAAGCGGTATTCAACGATATCACCTACAAATATCACCGGTTTGGAGAATGAGGTTAAACAGGTTTGATAGCGAGGTTATGAGGTAGCGATATTGACGGAAAACTACTTGACAGACGTGAGTAAACAAATAAGATGACTACACTCGGTGGAATAGAGAACATAAATAAGAACATAAGTGATGCTCCGGTCAAAGCCATCAAAGTTTTACATAACCTCATTTTCGAGCATATACCAGACGACAGGAAGAATCGAAAGCGACTGCGAGAGTTTCCTGGATTCGATTTTGACGAAAATTCCATTGAAGAGGAAGCTAAGAAGAAATTTATCGAAGAAACATTTTCCATGTCTGATCTGTTGCGTGTTTCTGAGATTCTTAATACCGAGATCGGGACAAAGGCGGCAATGATTAACACCATTTGTTATTACTTGAGGATATTCGATGAAATCGCAACTAATATAGACGATGATGACGAGGATGAAGAAGACGAAGAAGACGAAGAGAGCGAAGAGGAAGACCAGCACAGGAGGTATAGAGAACAACATAAGTTTTCATTGTCGTTCCGCGACGTAGAGGGCGCTATTAAAACATTTAACGGTAAGGATGGTTACCCAGTGAAGAAATGGATCGCAGAATTTGAGGAGACGTCAATCTTGATGGGATGGATAGAGCTGCAAAAGTTTATTTTCGCTAAGAAATCACTCGATGGTTTAGCTAAGCTTTTTATTCAAGGTGAGAAAGGACTGACGTCCTGGACTGCACCGAAGAAGGCCTTGAAAGAGGAGTTGGACGTGGCGGCAAGCAGTGCAGAAATCCACAAGTTGTTAACCCAGCGCCGAAAAAAGCGCGACGAATCTCTACAGGAGTACAGTAGGGGGGAGCGAGGGGTTTAAATGCACCCATTTTATTTGTACCCGACTGTACATGTTAAAATAATTAATATCTCTCGAACGCATGGCCCGATTTTGACAAATGAGGTGTCGTTGGACTCGAGCTGACGTCCTCTTTCCTATGGACCACTCATCATATTTTTGATGTTTTTTTGAAAATATTTGTTTTTGTAAGTAGGTGATAGTTTGAAAACCAAACTTGATAGAACGTTGTACCATAGTTGAAACGAATGGTCTCTATGACCTTTATTTTTTATAATAAAACTTTTTTATTTTTTGAGATTTTTGAAAACACTTAAATTTTGAAATGTTTATATTTTGGGAAATAAAGAGTTTACAAAAAATTTCTGTTTGACATAAATGAATGGCCCTGACCCCCTCTACCAGCAAAATAAATATCAAGCCTCTAGGACTAAAACTGTGCAGTTGTGGGGTAAGGCCGGTTCTACCCATAATCGCGCGTGTGCTTGAATACGTATGGCTATCCTGGAAAAAGTTGGTGGTGGGGGAGGACTAGGGCAGAGGGAGGGGTCGTTTAGATGGTATTTTTTCCGCTCTATTTGATGGTGAGGTTATTTTTTACAATGGGTGGAATTTGGAAACGCAATTTGAGGTAAACGTGCGTTTTTGACATTTTGGTGATATTTAATGAGCTTGTACGGCTAGAACGATGTGTTGTTTAGGAACGGGGTGACGTCCTCTTGGCTAAGAATGTGTGTTGATTTTTTTATTATTTTGAAAATTCTTGTTTTTGTTTTTATTGGATTGGCGCTATTTTGTAAAACGGTGATGTTGGAAAAGAGTTTGTTTGACGTTAATGAAAGGTGGGCATGCCCTCTAGGGTGGCAGCAAATTTCAAAGTTGTAGGAAGAAGAAAAATGATAGCCTACTTTCTAGCGAACATTGGTGATCATTGGCGAACGGATGGTCGGATTTTAATAAATGAGGTGTCGTTGGACACGAGCTGACGTCCTCGTTCCTATAGACCACTCGTTATATTCTTCAATTTTTTTGAAAAATTTTGTTTTCGAAAGTAGGCGATAGTTTGAAAACCAAACATGATAGAATGTTATGCTATAGTTCAAACGAATGGTCCCTATGACCTTTATTTTTTTATAATAAAACTTTTTATATTTTGAGATTTTTTGAAAACACATAAATTTGAATGTTTTACTATTTTGGAAACTAATACGTTGACAAATAAGTTTGTTTGACATAAATGAAAGGTCCCTACCTCTTCGACCATGAAAATAAATGTCAAGTCTCTAGGACAAAAAAAGCTAGGCATTATTTTTATTTTTTATTTTTAAATAAAGGAGTGTTTGTAGACAGAGAGCCGGTAGCGCTTGGCGTATGTTACAACGAGACTATGATTGACCATGGTGGATACTGGAAATGGCTATTTCGACGGGGGCGATGTATGGCAAAACGAGGGGTTGCTTTTCGATATTTTTTCCTATGACGAATGAATGAAGGCGAATATTTCGAAATGTGACAAGCATGCTAAGATTTTTACCCCTGCCTGAAGGGGATCATTAACGTTTTAGTTAACGGTAATGAGCGAGATCGCTCTCTGGCACAACAGACGGTTGTAGGATATGACCAAGTGATTCTTAGACGTTGGCGATCTCGGTGACCGTGCCCGGAAGAAATGAATAGCTATTTTGGTGGGATGGCGGGAGAAGCTTATGACGGTTGGTTTTGTGACATTTCCTATGACGGATAGAGGCGAATATTTGAAAATGTGTTAAGTGTGCTAGGAATATTTTTTTACCCCTGAAGGGGATCTTTAACATGCTAGTAAACGGTGATAAACGAGACTGCTGTCTGGCACAGTAAATGGTTTTAGAATATGGAAACCTATAACATTTGCTCGACCAAGTCATGTGCATATACGCAAAGAGCCAAAACGTTAAGGTCATTGGCCTGAAATGTTATAAACTAAATATTGAACTGGGTAAAGTCATGTGTTTTAGGATGAAAGTATGTGGTTAACATGATCATGGCCGCTTGCTAGTAATTATTATTACAGTAAAATGTTTAATAATAATAATAATAATAATAATAATAATAATAATAATAATAATAATAATAATAAGACACACACACATATTTTGAATGCTAACACGCACACAGTCCAGCTCACTGGTGACTGAATATTGTACCTAGCCACAGGACTCGTGAGAGCTGTTGCTGGTGCTGACGAGGCAGGAATGTCTACGTCAGCAGGAAGTGTGATATCAGCTTACTTGCCTCGTGGTGGCTAGCAGGTGTGCTGTTTAAGCAGAGACCGCCATTTTGGTTCTGAGACAGTAGGACTGACAATGTATAAGAGGTAGCCATTTTGTTTCCTTATTAAAACATGAAACTAGTATAAGGTACACGAATCTTATTCAGATTGAGGAATGTAAAGGGGCGTGGGAACACGTGCGAGAGAGAGAGACAGAGAACCATTCAAGGTCAAATCGCTGAGAAAATACAACTTTTTCTGTTGCTAGGCAAACTGATAACGATTGCGTTAGTCATGCACTTGCCATTTTAGCACACGGACGTATAAAGAAGTGCTGTGGAAGAAAAATCCTTTTATTTTTTGGTAAGTACCCCTGAATGATTATTTTAATAGTGTCATGCTAATGAACCTTAAATTTATTGATTAGGTAATTATTGATTTTTTAATTTATTTGTTTGCAGATAACCGGTATACCTTACATGTCTGAGATACAAGAAACCAGTTTACTTTTGAGCCACTAGAAGGAAACAGCAATAAGCCACTGCAAGTGAAGGTGGGATTATTTTTTTAAACTAACTTGTTTCATTTTTGTTTCATATTTTATTTTATGAAATGCATGTACTAACTTGAATTTAGGTATTTATAACGGTTTATTTTATTTATTTTTAGAAACTTGGAAAGAAAAGCCTTACCGCCGTAGCAGTCGCTGAAAACCCGAGACGCAGTAAAGTGCAACCATTGTTTCCAGGCAGTGAACTATTTAAAACTCAGGTAAGCCTAACATAAAATGCTATTCCATTAAACCACTACTGAAAACTCGTAGACAAAAAATTCATTACCTATACATGACTAGGACGATGATTGTTTTCTTGATTAATGCCTATGTATTGACAACCGGTACAAGACCATATAGGTTGTTTACCGGGAAAGTTACTTACTTACTTACTTAATTCCTGCCGCTCCTTCCGGAGCATAGGGCCTTGGCGAAATTTCTCCACGCAGTACGGTTCCTGGCCATTCTCTTCACTTGACTCCAGTTCTTGTCCACCTCTGCAATTTCATTTTCGATCGTCCTCTTCCAGGTTTTCTTAGGTCGACCTCGCTTCCTGGTGCCTTGAGGATTCCAGTCTAGCGCCGCCCTCTCAATAGCTCCGTCCGGCTTCCTTAGTGTGTGACCAATCCAGCGCCATTTCCTCTCCTTGATCTGGATGCTAATCGGTTGTTGATTGGTGATGGTCCAAAGATCTTCATTTGAGATTATGTCCGGCCACCTCACATTCATGATGCGACGCAGACTTCTGTTAATGAACACCTGTAGCAGGTTGTTGATCGGTTTTGTGACTTTCCATGTTTCACAGCCGTAGAGAAGAATAGACTTTACGTTGCTATTGAAAAGGTGGAGCTTGGTCTTCCTGGAAATGTTTCTATTTCCTCCAGATGGGGTAGAGCTGGACAAAGGCACCATTTGCCTTCCTGATACGGCTTCGAACATCTTCCTCTGCTCCCCCATCATTTGTGACTATACTTCCAAGGTAGAGGAAGGACTTAACTCGCTCAATGTCCTTTCCGTTGACTGTCAAACTAGTCGTGATGTCAGAATTTATCCTCATCTCTTTGGTCTTGTTGGTGTTGATCATCAGTCCTGCACGTTCTGCTTCTCTCTGCAACCTCCCCAGCTTATCTTCTATGTCTCGGTACCGTTGTGCCATAAGACAAATGTCGTCAGCGAAATCCAGATCTTCAAGCCTGTCATGTATACCCCATTGAATACCCCTCTTCCGTCCTCCCATTACATTCTTCATCACACTATCCAGGACCAACAGGAACAGAGTGGGGGAAAGGACACACCCCTGTCTCACTCCGGAACTGACCTTTATCTTTTCTGTTAATTTGCCTTCGTGAAGAACCTGGCACTCATACCCTTCGTACATCTCTTCCATGATTCTGAAGATCTTTGTTGGAATTTTATATTCCTCGAGGGTCTTCCATATGATTCTTTGATTTACGGAGTCGAAGGCTTTCTCGAAGTCAACAAATGTGAGGTAAAGGGTATTCCGCCACTCCACACTCTGCTCCAGGATGATTCGGAGGTTGTTGATGAGATCCACACAGCTGCGATGTTGTCGAAATCCAGCCTGTTCCTTCCGAAGCCTTTTTTCGACGCAGTCTTTTATACGATTCAGGATGACTCTCGCCAGCACTTTGCTTGGAATGGACAGCAAGGTGATACCCCTCCAGTTGTTACAGTTTGTGGTGTCCCCTTTCTTCGCCAACTTGACTATCAACCCCTTCTTCCAGTCGGTTGGTATTTTCACCTCCTTCCAGATCTTCTCCAACAGCGGGTGCAGCAGATCGATCGTAATATCCAGGTCTGCTTTCAGTACTTCCGCTGGGATATTATCCAGACCTGGTGCCTTCCCGCATTTCATCTGCTTCAACGCTGTCCGTATTTCGCCCCGAGTTGGGGAGTCGAGGCTGATGCTTGGGTCACTTTCTGCTTCCTCTTCATCTTCTCCTCGCTGCTTACTTTCTGGTCCTCTATCTCTATTAAGAACCTCCGCAAAGTGTTCTCTCCATCTTGTCAGCTGCTGTTCACACGTCGTGATGATCTCGCCCCAATTTGCTCCCACATTTGCTTACACTTTTAGCTCCCACTTTTTGCTCCCAATTTTTGCTCCCATATTTCCTCACACTTTTTTTTGCTCTCATATTTGCTCCCACTTTTGCTTACACTTTTTGCTCCCCTTTTTTTCTCTCACTTTTTGCTCCCACTTTTGCTTTTACATTTGCTCCTACATTTTTTGCTCTCATATTTGCTCCCACTTTTGCTTACACTTTTTGCTCCCACTTTTTTCTCTCACTTTTTGCTCCCACTTTTGCTTTCACATATGCTCCCATACTTGCTCCCACTTTTGCTTTCACATTTGCTCCCATACTTGCTCCTGCTTTTTTTGCTCCCACTTTTTGCTCTCAATTTTTGCTGCCACGTTATGCTCCCACTTTTTGCTCCCACTTTTTGCTCCCAATTTTTAGCCTATTTTCAATTTTGAAAAAATAGGCTTATGAGATCACCTTTTGTCCGTGTGCGTGTGCGTGCGTGTGTGTGTGTGTGTGTGTGTGAGGTGTGTGTGTGTGTGTCCCTAATAACTTTTAAACGGCTAGAGCGATTTCAATGAAACTCAGTAAGTTCATAGTACTAATCCGGGCGACCTCGACCGTGCCCTTCAAATTTTGTTACGTCCCACCAATCCAACATGGCGGCTGTGCGAAATATTTCACCATCATTCAATATCTCCGAAACTGTTACTGATATCACCCTGGAATTTATTACGGTGATAAAGGGATCTACTAGAAGTTCACCTATGTAACTTTTGAAAACCTGGTAGCTGCAAAACCATCATGGTGGCCACGCGAATTTGCGACTTTTAAATAGACGTTTCTCTCGATTTAACCAACCAAACCCAATAAAACTTGGTACAGTATATGTTTATACACATTATAATACACCGACATCTATCTTGGTTCAATTTTTTATATAACCACAAGATGGCGGATGAGCGAAATATTTCACCGGCATTCTATATCTCTGAAACTATTAGCTGTATCATCGTGAAATTTTATACGGAGATAAAGGGCACTACTGGAAGCTCATATATAAGACTTTCAAAACGTGGTTAGCTACAAAACGAACATGGCGGCCAAGCAAGTTTGAAAGTTTTAAATAGACTTTCTTCGCGATTTAATGTTCCAAACGCAATGAAATCTGGTACAGGAAATATTTATATACATTGTAATGCACTGGTATCTAATTTAGTTCAATTGTTTACATAACCTCAAGATGGCGGCTGTGCGAATTTTAAAATTAAGTTTTTATTTCTTGTATCCTAATCAAGCGATCGAAGTGAAAGTTTGAATAATGAACCTACGCAATAATTTTCATTCAATGGTACATGACTCTATGGCCTGTACATTTAACAATCCAACATGGCGACCATCCAAATATTTAGAGGACTCTGAATATCTACGAATCTATTATAGCAATCATACTGATTTTTTAATGTTCATGGGGGCTATGAACTTAAGTTCACCTATAAGACTTTAAATAACCTGGTGATCTCAAATCCAACATGGCGGCGACGCGAAGTATAAATATTCACATGGACGTTTCTCGCAATTTAACCATCCGAGTGCAGTGAAACTTGGTACAGTAAATCCTTTTACGAATGTTAATCCACTGGTATCTAATTTATTTCAATTGTTTCCATAACCACAAGATGGCAGCTGTGCGAAATTTTAAAATCTCCTTATTACTTATTGTGTCCTAATCATGCGATTGAAGTTTGAATGCTACACGTACACAATAATCTTCATGTAACATTACATAACTCTAGGACCTACATATATAAAATCCAACATGGCGACCATCCGAAATACTTAGTCGGTACTCAATATCTACGAACCTATTATAGCAATCAAACTGAAATTTTGTATGTTGATATTGGCAGTTAACATATGTAGGATATATGAAAATAGGCTGTATAGTTCTTCACGGAACTACTTGTTTCTCCCACTATTTGCTCCCACTTTTTGGCTCCCACATTTGTACCCATATATGCTCGCACATTAAACTATTGTTCTTATTACCAAGTTGTCTTTACTAGAGCTTAGTCTATGCTTGACAGTTGATATGGAAGTATCTGTGACTAGGTATGGTAAGCCTCATGCATTCTATAAAGGATATTCATATATTGTGAAACGAACCAATAAAAATGGAACTGTTATTTGGCGTTGTTCAAAACAACGTTCAAAACAATGTCGCAGTGAGCTAAAAAGTAAAAATAGTGAGGTTTTAAATGTCAGTGATCATCGATGTAGTGTATTGCATGAAACACTGTTGCTGTCAACAGAAAATCATGAAAATGTTAAAAAGCGAGTACAAGAAAAAAATATTGCTGCTCAAAATAGTTCAATGTTCAAAAAACCCTTAACATTATCAAAAGCCACTCAGACTCTATACGAGGACACTGTAGAGGAAGAGGAACAGGAAAATTTGACTGGTTTTAGTTATGTTGAGGATAATAATGGTCATTATAATGATAGCCATAATGCTGCTTATCATTATGATAGTGATAATGACGTTTTTATACCTATTGTTCGCCGTGGAAAAAAGATCTACAACAAGTTTTGTTTTTAAAACTATATCACACTATCGTAAAGGCAAAGACTTGTATTAGGTATGCATTTATTGTCATAATCATGTATACTCTGCAATGTTAAATATTCTGACTTCTGTAGAAAATAAAACAACATTGTACCATTATTTTCATTTATTTACAAACTTTATATACATTTTTTTTTTGGTTTCATGATTATATTTTTAAAGGCAATACTAAACTCTAAAACATTATTATTCTATATACATATTTTTCTTTCAGTCCATTGTCATGACTTATATCTCCCATTATTATTTGACATTTGCTTTTTTATTTAATTAAAACGAACCATGCACCTATTGTTTTTAAAACCTTCATAAATTAAGTGTACAGGTTGTACAGCATTATTGACTTCATCAAAAACACTATCCGACATATCGTTAAACCGTGTAGGCAGAAATGTCTCAAAGTTTTCACATACACAAAGCACACGATCACCATATGCTGTTTTCAATTTCCGAATCTTGATAATGCGGAATGGAATATGCGTTGGCAATTCGCTGAGCTTCTTTGTCTCTAAACCACATGCTTGCCCAACAGCATTCAAAACATTCATTGTAGTAGTCTATAAACAAAAGAAAAGCATATCTATTACACTCTAAAACAGCTTTAATAATATTGTGCAATTAGGGATTTTGCACTATGCATGGCTAATAAATTATACTAGTTATGCAAGAAATGCCCTAACTGTAGCAGATACTACTTTTCTGCATATAGCACAAGTGTTGAGTTCTAATGCACACTTGACACAGGCTATCATGTGTCCACAAGGCAAAAATACAACACCTAGTTCATCTTGATAACAAATTTTACATAATTGTTGGCCACACTTTTGTATCTGTTCGTGAGACAAGTCTTTCTTTTCAGCCTCATGTATTTGCTCCACATGTTCTAACTGTAAAGGCACTTTTATGTCTTGTGCTGCAATCACGTTTTCTTTACGAATAGTGTTCACAAATTCCTGACCTTTAAGCAACACCATGTACTGAGAGTTAGGTAACCAACGAACGTGTTGCACAAGAGGGTCATGAGTCATTTGCCAATCCTTTAAGCAAATCCACAATAAAACATATTGTTTTATCCCCTTCACCAGAATAAAAAAATCCAGCTTCACTTAGCTCTTTGGTAAGGTGTTTTAATATTAATGGCCAAACATTTTTATAAGATTCTAAACGTTTTTCAACAGAGCTATACTCTGGGTGTGCTAGTGCTTTATTCTTGCAAATTCCCAATTTTTCAAAAGCACATGCCAATTCAACACTGTCTATGGCATATGGACCACATATATCGACGCTACCATTGTTGGCTGGTAATACATCATTATTATTATTATTTATTTGTGATTCTGCAACGTAAGTAGCGGCCAATGGTCTTATGGTTCGGTAAAATGGATACACGGGTATGTTACCCACTTGTTTTCCAAACATGTAAGGACAACAAGGAGACCATCGCAAATGGTCTCTAAAGGGATCATCCCCTTCTTCCCAGTGTGAAAGTTCAATACGACAAAACACACAGCGCACCACATCTTCTCGGTTCAAGTAAAAAAAAACGGCTTTTGCAAGTTCATGTGTCGACAAAAAGCCTACAGGCCAGGATTCAAATGTTAACCATCGATCATGTTCTGATTTAAAATTTAACCCACGTAGTAAACCAACTTGCTCACTTGTTGTATTTGGTACTAACGCCATGTGTTATAATAAAACTTTTTTTATTGCAAGTTATTAACGTTGCACAAGAGCACAGAGTACTTTAAAGCATAATGTATGCTTGTTCACTGTCTGTTCACTACGTTAATGGCGCATGACAACACCTAAAAACAAACAAAATAACCCATCACTCAATCAATCCATCAATCAATCAATCAATCAATCAATCAATCAATCAATACTTGTAATTAAACTTTAACGTTAATTGACATTAATATATCAAAACACCATTAAAATAAACTGTATGTTGGCACTAACAGTAACCCATGCACTTATTTTCTTTTTATAAAGCTTTAGTCATTTACATCCCCCTTTAACCAATATATTGTTACGGCTGTGAGTTTGTTTCATCGCTCGCCGCATGAGTCACAACTGCCCCAGGGCTGGGCTGCTCTCCCCCAGTGTATTGCGTGCGCCTTATGCAACAGGACTACTATGACAAAGGGATGGTCCAGAATATTCGTGACTGAGCCAGCGATGGAAGCCTCGAGAAGCCGTGAACCCTGGATGGGTCTAGAAGCATTTATTGAGTCACCGGCCTGCTATATAAGAGCGACCCATCAAGCAGTTGTTGTTGTGTTTTACGAGCGAGTGCGAGCGCTTATCCTGAGCGACAGAAGTGTGGAGACTTGCGAAACCCCTAGTGAAGCCGATTCTCTTGACAGCGAAGAGAGTGAGGAGCTTACAGGGGACTGCCTGTGTTTTGAGCGAGTGTGCTTACTTAGTGCGAGAGAGGTCATTGTGGTGAGTTGCAAAACAGTGAGTGACAGACCTAGTGCAGCTATTTCCAGCCATCGTATGGGACCGGACTCATTAGCGAGAGGATTAACTGTGGTCTGTTGACAAGTGAAAGGGGAAGTATTCTCGACGTGAGGAAACTGGAGTAAGGTAATAATTGCTTGTATTTGCTGTTGAGTAGTGTATCTTTCTGGCCACAATGAAGTTAATTATTTCTTTAAGCAGTAATTGGTGTTGTGCTTTCTACCCACCGTAATCCAGATAACAAAAGTGCCACTACGGGGGTGGCACTTAACAACTGGTGTCAGAAGCCGGATTAAGAACTCAAGCACAAGCACAACACCTGACGGTCCTGGTTTCAAAACCCGAGCAGGTTATTTTCTCTAATTTTCCTGTGAGTGCATGCCCTTTACAAGACAAACAACTAAAATGGAGGCGCAATTGGATGAATTGCTAGAAAAGTTAAGTGGCATGGAAGACGGCCAGAAGAAATTAGCCAAGGACATGAAGGATGACCTGAAGAAGTTGGAAGACGGCCAGAAGAAGATGGAGGACGGCCAGAAGAAGATGGAGGATGGCCAGAAGAAGTTAGCAGAGGACCTGAAGGACGGCCAGAATAAGTTAATACAGGACCTAACCGCCAAATTTCTGGATGGCCAGAAAAATCTGGAAGAGTGTCTGCTGACGAAATTAGAGGAGAGCCAAAGGAAATTAGAACTGGGACTGCGTGAGGAAGTCACGGCAGTGGAAAAGAAGTTCGACGCCTTACAAGTGGAAGTTGCCGAGCTGCGCCAACGCCCGCTGACGGGGGTGGAGGAGAAATTCAACGCCTTACAAAAGGAAGTTGCCGAGCTGCGCCAACGCCCACTGACGGGGGTGGAAGAGAAATTCAACGCTTTACAAAAGGAAGTTGCTGAGCTGAGCCAACGCCCGCCGACGTGGATGGAAGCGAGATTCAACGCCCTACAAGAGGAAGTTGCCGAGCTGCGCCAACGCCCGCCCACCGTTACACCGGGAATATCAGGAACGGGACATAGCAGAGTGACGCCCCCAACCTTCGACGGAAAGGTCCCGTGGAGCACCTACTTACGTCAGTTCGAGGCGGCCTGTTCCATAAATAACTGGAACAACACAGAAAAGGCTACAGCTCTCATTGTAGCGCTGAGAGTAGACGCCCTTAACGTCCTTCAGGCCATCCCGACTGGATCCCAGGACTACGCTTCACTGATCGCCCATATGGAGTCCCGATATGGAGATAGCCATCTTCAGCAGGCCAACCAGATGCAGCTCCGGACCCGGGCACAGAAGAACGCGGAAACCCTGCAGGAGTTCGAGATGGACATCGCACGCCTCGTAAGGCTCGACTATCCAACAGCGCCGGCCGACTTTCTGGAACAGATTGCGACGCAGACCTTCACCGACGGGCTACGGGACTCGGACACTCAACAGGCGCTGCGACTCGCGCGCAATAAGACCCTGGCAGATGCGCTGAGTCTCGCACTTGAATTCGAGACGGCAAAACAGGCATCTAGAATGCACGCGCGGGTGCGTCAAGTGGACGTCGACGAACCAGCAAAAACCAACGAGACCAAGCCCCTGGCCGACGAATTGATGGAGGCGCTAAGCCGTATCTTCGATAGTCGCGGCACCACCAGCAACGACACAGCCGGAAGACAACCGGAGAGGCGGCCCGGAAGAGGACTACTGACCTGCTGGACCTGCGGTAAGAAAGGCCACCTGAGCAAGGACTGCGGTGATCGTCGCCGCCGAGGGTATCCGACGGGAAATCAGTCGTCTCAAAACCGCGCGGCCCAGGGAAACGAGTATTAGCCAGCCTTGGGGGGCAAAGGTTGGCTTGTGACAGTCGTCAAGCCCCGGCAGTCCAAGTGCGTGTGTCGAAGTTATGGAGGGACAATAGAAGCCTGATGGTCGACGGAGTCGTCAACGGAGTGAGCTGGCCCATGCTAATCGACACGGGAGCATCGAGGACCATCGTCAGCCCCAACGTGATCGCGAAGTGGAGAGTGCAACCCACACAAAGGAACCTCCAGCTAATAACCGCGACCGGAGAGTCCGCACCGGTACATGGCGAAGCATCACTGGAGTTCGTCATTGGTCGACGGGCGATAAAGCATCCAGTGCTTGTGGCTGACGTATGAAATGAAGTGATCATCGGACTGGACTTCCTGGACCAGAACAACAACATCTTGGATCTGAGTACCAACACTCTGCACTTCGGAAATGAGGAACTTGCTTTGCAACCAGCACACGAGGCCGTCGCCGCACGACGAGTAAAGCTGAGAGAGGACGTCATCGTTCCCGCCAGGACGGAAGTCAGCGCTGCCGTAATTGTCGACGGAACAGCTGAGGGAGTGGCGGCTGTCATCGAGCCAATATATGAGGACATCCAGACAAAAGGATTGCTAGTTGCCAAGACTCTCATCAACACGACGTATCGGCCGTACGTCCGCCTGTCCAACCTGAACGACTACGATATTACGGTTCACCGGGACACCAACCTAGGAGTCTGCGAGCCCGTTACCTGGATTGCCCGCATCACAAACACGACGGACGGACACCTGCAGACGGGCAACCGAAGAAGACGCACCCTGCCAGAAGAACTACAGAAGCTGTACCAAGGATCCCAGGACCATTTAGACGAGGAACAATCTCGCCAACTTCGGGACCTGCTTCACGAATTCCAGGATGTCTTCCCCGTGGGAAGCAAAGACTTCGGCAGGACAAGCTTGGTCCAGCACAGAATCGACGTTGGGGACAGCGCACCGATTAGGGCCCCATTCCGACGTGTCCCGCTCGCCAAGGAAGCCGAAGTCGACCGGATGGTAGAAGAGATGAAGGATCAAGGGGTGATCGAGCCATCACATAGTCCTTGGAGTTCTCCGGTCGTGCTTGTGAAGAAGAAGGACGGTTCCACCAGGTTCTGCGTGGACTACAGGCGGGTGAACGACGTCACGAAGAAGGACAGTTACCCTCTACCCCGGATCGACGACACGCTGGACACCATATCAGGATCAAGATGGTTCTCCGCCTTGGATTTGAAGAATGGCTACTGGCAGGTGGAGGTCCACCTTAAGGACCACGAGAAAACGGCGTTCTCTGTGGGCAGGGGGTTCTGGCAGTTCACCGTCATGCCATTCGGTCTGTGCAACGCCCCTGCGACCTTCGAAAGGCTAATGGAGTCCATTCTGAGTGGACTACACTGGAAGACCTGCCTGGTCTACCTAGACGACGTCATCGTTCTAGGAAGAAGCTTCGAGGAGCACTGCAGCAACCTGAAGGAGATCTTGAAGCTACGGGCTGCCCAGCTGAAGTTGAGCCCCAAGAAGTGTCAGCTCTTCCAGAAGCAGGTCCAGTACCTTGGGCATATCGTCTCCGAGGAAGGGATGCACACCGACCCAGAGAAGACCGCAGCTGTGAGGGAGTGGCCAGTTCCGAAGGACAAGTCCCAAATACGAAGCTTCCTGGGACTCTGCACTTATTACCGTCGCTTCGTGAGAGGATTCGCCGACATCGCCAAACCTTTACATCGACTGACTGAGAAGGACCAACTCTTCACGTGGACAGCAGAATGCCACAGTGCCTTCGAACAACTCAAGCAGGCTCTGTGCACCGCGCCTATTCTGGCCTACCCCAGACCTGGAACAAGGTTCATCGTCGATACCGATGCCAGCGACTTTGGCATAGGGGGATCCTGTCGCAAGTAGTGGACGGCGAGGAGAGAGTAGTGGCCTACTTCAGCAAGGCCTTGTCAAAGCCAGAAAGGAACTACTGCGTCACCAGGAAGGAGCTGATCGCCATCGTGAAGTCCATTGAACACTTCCACAATTACCTGTACGGGCAAGAATTTCTCATCAGCACCGACCATGCATCCCTGCGGTGGCTCCTGAACTTCAAGCAGCCCGAGGGTCAACTCGCGCGGTGGTTAGGCTTCAACAGTACAACTTTGAGATCCAGCACAGGAAAGGCCAACTGCATTCTAACGCCGACGCCCTGTCACGAAGACCGTGCCCCGAAGACTGCACCTTCTGTACCAGAAGAGAGGAGAACACAGGGATAAAGTGCCGAAGGACTACCGTGGAACTTCAAGGGAGCTGGAGCCGCGAATCTTTCACGCGGGCAAGAGCAGAAGATGATGACCTGGGACTGATAGCCGAATGGAAGAGGGCCTGTGTCTCCAGACCCGGGTGGAACATTGTGAGTGACTGCAGCCCAAAATTTAAGTCCTACTGGGCGCAGTGGGACTCGCTTATTGTAAGGGATGGCCTCATCTGCCGTACCTGGGAGAGCACCGACGGGAAGACATCTCGGGAACAAGTCGTCGTTCCAAAGGCTATGACGGAGGAAGTCCTGAAGGAAGTTCATGGGGGATCATCTGGTGGACACCTAGGGATAAGGAAGACCCTGGAGAAGCTGAGAGAGCGTTTCTACTGGATCGGATGCCGAACAGACGTGGAGAGCCACTGCGCGAGGTGCCACGATTGCGCAGTCAGCAAGGGCCCAGGACGAAGACGACGGGGTCCACTGAAGACCTACAACGTGGGCGGCCCCATGGAGAGAGTGGCCATCGATATTGCTGGGCCATTCCCGTTAAACGAGGCAGAGAACCGCTACATATTGGTCGTCAGCGACTACTTTACCAAATGGCCGGAGGCATATGCGCTCCCTAACCAAGAAGCCGCGACGATTGCAGAGACCCTGGTGAAGGAATTCGTCAGCCGGTACGGAGTACCCCTGGAGCTGCACTCCGACCAAGGGAGGAACTTCGAGTCGCCGGTGTTCCAGAACCTATGCCAGCTGCTGGGAATCCGGAAGACGAGGACAACTCCGCTACACCCTCAGTCCGACGGGATGGTAGACCGATTCAATCGCACCATCGAGAACCATCTCCGAATAGTCGTCAGCGAGCACCAGAGGGATTGGGACAAACATCTTCCACTATTTCTCCTGGCCTACCTGCCGCCGTGCATGAAGCCACCGGGTGCACACCAGCCCGGGCCTTGTTTGGGAGGGAGCTCCGTCTACCTGTCGATCTTGCCTTCGGCCGACCTGGGAATGATCCGGTCCCGGTAGGCCAGTATTGTCCAGAACTGGTCGACCAACTGGAGGAGGTGCACGCGTTCGCGAGGAGGAAACTGCGGATCGAGACCGACCGAATGAAGACCCGATACGACCAGCAGACGGATGCCGGCGGATTCCACGAGGACGACCTGGTCTGGCTCTTCAACCCATTACGGAAGAAAGGCCTGTCACCCAAACTGCAGAAGTCCTGGGAGGGCCCGTACCGAGTCGTGAAACGGATCAACGATGTCGTCTACAGGATCCAGCGGAGCCCGAGGGCGAAGATGAAGATCGTGCATCGAGATCGCCTGGTAGACTACGAAGGGACACAGACGGACCAATGATTGATCGGGACGATCAGCCTTTTAGGAAGGGGGTGGTGTTACGGCTGTGAGTTTGTTTCATCACTCGCCGCATGAGTCACAACTGCCCCAGGGCTGGGCTGCTCTACCCCAGTGTATTGCGTGCGCCTTATGCAACAGGACTACTATGACAAAGGGATGGTCCAGAATATTCGTGACTGAGCCAGCGATGGAAGCCTCGAGAAGCCGTGAACCCTGGATGGGTCTAGAAGCATTTATTGAGTCACCGGCCTGCTATATAAGAGCGACCCGTAAAGCAGTTGTTGTTGTGTTTTACGAGCGAGTGCGAGCGCTTATCCTGAGCGACAGAAGTGTGGAGACTTGCGAAACCCCTAGTGAAGCCGATTCTCTTGACAGCGAAGGGAGTGAGGAGCTTACAGGGGACTGCCTGTGTTTTGAGCGAGTGTGCTTACTTAGTGCAAGAGAGGTCATTGCGGTGAGTTGCAAAACAGTGAGTGACAGGCCTAGTGCAGCTATATCCAGACATCGTACGGGACGGGACTCATTAGCGAGGGGATTAACTGTGGTCTGTTGACAAGTGAAAGGGGAAGTATTCTCGACGTGAGGAAACAGGAGTAAGGTAATAATTGCTTTTATTTGCTGTTGAGTAGTGTACCTTTCTGGCCACAATAAAGTTAATTATTTCTTTAAGCAGTAATTGGTGTTGTGCTTTCTACCCACCGTAATCCAGTTAACAAAAGTACCACTAGGGGGGGGGGGGGGGTGGCACGTAACAATATAAACAAAAATGAATGTCATGTCAGTTTGTTCAGATTATCTTGTTCAAACCTGTGAATATTCGTTGAGTTCATAGGGTACAAAGTTCCTCATTTTTCTACTAGAAAGCGCTATAGAGTTTAAGGAGATTAGATATCTAACATCTAACCTCCTTGACTTTCATAGTCAAGTGTACCCGATACCTAGTTGAGGCTATCGGCTACGCCAGCTGACATTAAGCCGTATTTGAGATTTATGGGAAAAGTTGTAAAGATAGCGCTCAAATCGAGTAGAGAGGAATGTTAGAAAATGACGTAGAAGGCCTAGGATCAAGAAGGCGCTGCCAGTCAAGTAGATTGAATTATGAGAGGAATATTAAAATTTTATTAAGATCTTTATGGAACAGTATATTTAATCATCTCAGAAGAGAAGAAATAAAAAGCATTATATATTGTAATAACTTGGAGAAAGACAGATAATCCCTTAAGTTATTGTATAGGTGCGTATACACTTGCGCGTCGCGCCGCTCGCGCGCAGCAAGTTCGCTAGATTAGTACGGGGTTTCGATGCTGCGCGCGAGCGGCGCACGACGATCCATCTCCTGTCGGTTTTTTCCACGCGCACTTTGAGTGTTCGCAGTTCAGATTTGGACGGGATTGTGAGGAGTTCGTTGTTTTTCGCGCGCATCTAATTGCAATATTTGTGCGTTTTGAGTGGTGATAATGGTGTGGTCAGACGAATCTGTGATAAAACTGATCGATGTTTATCGCAAAAAGCCTCTTCTGTGGGATCCTCAACATAAGGATCATTTTAAGAAACCATTAGACTAAAAGCAGGTGCCTGGAGGGAAATAGGAGCTCAGATGGATATATCTGCGGACCAATGCAAGAAGAAGGTGATAACTCTGCTGTCTTCCTACCGGCGTGAGAAAAGTAAAATATATCGCAGGGCGGAAATATGTATCTTCTTTGGAAATGTGGGGTCCAATCTTCTGCAGCAGATTTTCAAAGTCAGAAGGTGACAATCGAGTAAAATTCTTATACTGGCCGCTTTTTTCTTGTGACTTCAAGTCCATCATTTGCTCCGCACCATTCATTTTTTAAACAGGTCAGTGTGCCACCAACGTCGTCGTCGTTTCTTTTTCTTTTTGCATACACTTGCCATTAAAAAAGCCGCACCACTACTCATCACCGCAATCGCGAGGTTTTCCTCGTGCGCCGGAGACATGATTATAATTAGCACACTCCAAACTTAATAGAGAATGTTCGTGGGTTTCCTATGGATCGCGGGAGGTTCGTCTAAATAATAATTCTGGACGAGCAACACACGCGCGACGCACGCACCGCGCGCAGTGCGCGGCGCGCAAGTGTATACCCACCTTAAGACTTAATAGCCGAGATGATGGGAGTCGAGATTATATTTGTGACGCACGACCGTAGATGGTGGGGGATGCATCACGTGACTGCGCCAGGTACGAGCTCCTTAACGTAGTCCAGACACATCAGTCGAGTTCAGCCAGCGAGCTGAAGTGGTACACATGCGCAGAGCGTACGGTAAAGTCGAGCGGTGAACAGCTCTTGTTACGTAAAGCGAAGGCGACAGTATTACTTAACCAAGCAGAGAGCAGGAAGTAGGTCAGTGAGCCAAGGCGAACAACGCAGGGCAGACGGCGAGAAGACCGGTTACGCGGCAGGCTGTACGGGCCGTGTGCGGAGGGGAAAAAGCCGGGGTTCAGAACAGCATTGTAATACGAGTTTGAGAACTTTATTTTGAGCTGCATTTTATAACGCAGAACAGTATAGCAAAGCGGTATGGCGAGGCCGGCTTTAGGCATAGTTCATTCTGGAACAATGCAGTAGATCCGAGCGGGTTAGTTCCGACTTTTATACGCAGGCAACATTAAAGAAGCTGAACTTCATTTCAACATTCAGTTACAACATTGAGTTGGGACTTGTATTCAGTAATAGAATTGTGCAGGCAGATAGTTACAATATACTGCAATTATGAACTTAGATATTCAAATTACATTACGACTATGCATTTCATAACGGAATATGCAGAGCGACCATGGGGTCCAAACAACATTAACGCTTTTAAGCAAACGAACTGTTACAATTAAATGCACTTATGAACATTGGCACGTGCATTAATAGAATTCTTTTTCATGAGTTATCATAAAATACCGAGTACGAACACAGCTACAGGGTGTTTCAAAAACTTATACACTCTCATAAATAAAATTTATTTTCTGCAAGTGAGACTTAACCGCCGTGGAGATTGAACTTTTAACAAGCAAACCGAACATTGTATGGGACAGTGGCGTAACATAGAAGGAGAATATGGGGTACGCTGCTTTTATGAACTTTTACGTAAGATTTTGGACAGTATCCATTATGGATAACATACAGTTCATCATGTCGGAGTAAACGAAGACAGAGACGCGATGGTACCACGGAGCGATGGATTCGATTCCTGAGGAAGAGGAGGTCTAACAGCTGATTCACTTGGGACATGGAGGCGATCGTTATTGCGTGGGTGATACGATATTCACGTCGATCTTTCGAGAAATTTATTACACATGAGAATAATCGACGATCTTTGAAATATAATAACAGCTGATATGAGAAGGTACTGTAAGAGTTATGACTTTCTAATATGATATTTTCATGAACACTGGGCATACATGTATATATTTTTCTAGTAGGAGTTATACGATTATTGAGACATGGCTTAAACATTATTTGCTACAAATTTTGCTAGAATATGGCGTTACCATATGATATGGCAGGCACCATTATACGAAATTCTCACCATTGGTTGGCTTTATTAAGCAGATGTTTGGTCTTTTAGACATTTTCCAGTAAGGATAGTTTTTCTTGGATAGTTAAATTTTTTGTGGTGAGTATTTCGAACTCGTGATCTGCAATTGGATTATTTAAATTACTTCGTCAGTTCATTGCATACTAGCGAGTGTGTATTATTCATCAGTAGGGATTTTTTCCATTGGATTGTTTGGAGATATTAAGATGTTATTCACTCAAGTGAATGAATATCGCTTTTATATGACAACTAGAGACTTGTTGATTCCAATCTGGTACATTCACTCATCAGACGACAAGATGGGGCCTTTCGTATTTATACGATTGCGTGGTGGTACACATCTTTACCCATCGTTCAGGGCATTATCATGTTAGACGACGGGGCAAGGCCTTTCGTATTTATACGATCGTGTGGTGGTTACTCATCTTACTTGCCATTGAGGAACTCATTTTTATCATCCGAGTGTACTTGAGATTGTAAGAGGATCAAACAATGAACTACTAGTCACATATCAGTCGAATTTTGTTAAATAAATTAAAAATACATGTCAGCAGGGTTACATTTTGTAATTCTTGTTTGCCAATCCAATATTTTGTTGCTATACTCATTTGAAAGTACTTTCAGTTAACAGCTGTTACAGCTGATGCTTTTGATAATTTTTATGACTGAGTTTGATACCTTTGAGAAGGATTTAAAGTAATTGAATCTTATAAGATGAATCATTAATGGTCAGATTTATTTTAAGGCAGATCAGTATTGCATATTTCGATGTGAGAGATTTCTGTGAAGTGAATTATGAGAATTTTAATGAGAATTTATGCTATTTGAAAGCAGATCTTGAATTTGATTACGATTACTAAGGTAATATTTTTCCTATTTGTTTGAGAAGTTGTCTAGATGTGATCAGATTAATTACAGTTATTGGAGATTGTGTGCGTTGATAATTTGAAGCCAGTTATGTATTTTTTGTAGATCATGCAACGTGATTAAGTGAAGTTTGTGGTAGGCATTTTGTGGAAGTTGCCAAGTGGAAGTTGCAATATTGCTGATGTATTTTGAAGCAGACATGAGGTTGTCGAACCCAGTCTAGCATAATTTTTGAGATTCATGCTGTGCGCTGAATATTTATGGAGTTTGTGTAATAATTGTGGTATTCAAATGTGATATTTGATAAAGTGAAAATATATAATGTAGTTGTGGATAGTGAGATCCAACGTGAATTTGTGAAGGCAATAATATTTTTTGGCATGATAATTAAATACGAGATATAACTTGGAAGTGATAAAACTGTAAGACAACGTTCTATAAACCATATTAAACAATTTGTTAGGAAATTAAACAAATAAATAATGTTGATAATACAAGATTTTCTGATAATAATAATTAATGAAATAATAATCTGAAAATTAAGCATATTAATGATCTGACCTAATGAAATAAAAATCAGAATGACTAGATGAAATAATAAAAATCTAAATAACCAGATGAATAAAATTTAAATAAATTGATAAATTAAATTTTGGAATAGATCAATGAATTAAATAAATGGATGAATTAAAGATTGAATAAATAAGCTGACTTAAATAAATTAATAGATAATTAAATAGATGATGAATAACTGAATTGGAAGGTGATAATTAATTAAAGAAGCTGATGATTAATAAATTTAAATGGATTTAAATAAATTTATTTGAGACATGATTTGAAGAATTGCAACTTGTGTTGATGAATTAAACAATTAATTTTGATGATGATGATAATTATAACCAATGAATAGTGGATTTTCTGTGATTCACAAACAAGCAATAATTAATGACGAGGTAAATAGTGTAAATTAGTTATTCGATGTTTAGGGGCATTTTACTAACATATTCAGCATTTGAATAATGCCATGCAAGCCTTAAATTATGTGATATTTAAAATATGTGTTTATAATATGTGTGTTTAGACAGATTAATAATATTTTTTACATCCACATTCATGATGTTAATTTAAAGAGAAATTAGGTCTCAGTTATCACGAATGTCAGTGACGCAAAGACATAGTGCTACGGTGATCCTGAGAACCCAAGAGAACTTTAGAAATTTTTCCTATTTTATGTGTATTAAATACACTTTGAGTAGAATGGAGATGGTTCGATTTTCTGGACAATGACAATTTAACGTTGGCATTCGACCATGCTCTTAGGTAGGATGAGTGTTTAATATGTCTGTCTGACTATCAAAGTTGAATAAATTTGTTTTTATCTTAGTTGTGATCTGATGATGATGTGATTTTCCTTTTTCTTTCCTTGTCTTAATTAAGGCTTAACCAGGAAGGATGTGGTTTGCTAGGGATTCAGTTGATGGCGCCCATTGATATTTGTATTTTTTTAATTAAATTTAAACCCGTAACGACCCTGGAGATACTTTATCTTGTGTTACCCTCTGCTTTTGAGATATTTCAACTGAATTTCCGACACATTCCTTATTTGACTAGAGGTTCATTTAACTCCGCTCTGTCCTGGAAATCCAGGAATGCGATGTAATAGCAGATGGGTCATCGCATCCCCAGGACGAACGGCTACACAAGGAACAACTAAATTCGACATGCAAGCTACCCTCTGTGTGTCAAATAACAAAGCTTGCACCCGACAACGTTATTAATATTATTATTAATATTATATTATTCTTTTTCTTCTTCTTCTTCCTTCGTTACGGCCAACTAAGGACCACGTCATGTCAACTGTTTTTTCTGCATTTTAATGTTAGCCCAGTACTCCTTCATTCGCAATCGATGTTGCACCTTTCTCTCTGTCGTCCACGCCTTCCCGGTTTTTAGCTTCGGCTTAAGTTGAAAACTCCGATGTTTCTGAAGTTTCTCCCTAAGTGGGCCACGCTCTTGGATATCTTCACGTGTAATCCCAGTCTCCAACAGATCTTTCTCTACTTCATTGAACCAGGCCCCCTTTGTCTTTTTCTCACGGAGAAAAGCAAAAATTCTGTTGGATAGCCGTGTTGATTTCATTCGGGTTATATGTCCCTAAAAAGAAATCCTCCTTTTCCTCATCACGTCCGTTATTTTCTCTACGTGAGTGTACAACGCGTTGTTGTGGCGTCTTCGGAACTCGCCGTGTTCTTTGACTGGACCCAGGATTTTCCTCAATATCTTTCTTTCCTTGGTCTCTAGTTTTTCCATTATGCCTTTTCTATTCATGGAGAGGCATTCCGCTGCATACAAAGCTTCTGGCCGGATGACCGTGCAGTAGTGCTTCAGTTTTGCATTCAGGGATATAGATCTTTCGTTGTACACATTCTTAGTTAGATGGTAGGCCATTTCAATTTTATTCAAGCGTGACACAAAAGCCTCGTTTTCGGACATTTTAGGGTCTATCCATTCCCCAAGATACTTAAATTTCACAACCCGCTTGATTTTCCCATGATTCACTTCAATATGTTTTGGAGCCGTTTTGATGTTAGTAATAAATTCTGTTTTCTCGAAAGAGATCAGGAGGCCCACCTTTGCAGCTTGTGTTTGAAGCTGGTTGATCTGTTTCCTGGCCGTATCCAACGAATCTGCAAAAACCGCAAGGTCATCTGCAAAGGCTAGACAGTCAATTGATAGGTTCTTATTCTTGTGACCAAGTCTGATTCCATTTTCGACTCCTTCATCACTCATTGTTTTGCGCCACTCACGGATAACTTTCTCAAGAACGCAGTTGAATAGTAGAGGCGAGAGGCCATCTCCCTGTCGAAGTCCTGTCCTTATCTCGAAGGCATTGGAAATCTCGCCTCTAAACTTAACTTTTGAAGTGGTGTTGGTGAGAGTCTGTTGGATGATCGCTCTGGTTTTGTTGTCTAGGCCGAACTCCTTTAGAATCTTAAGTAGGGTAGTCCGATCAATGGAGTCATAAGCTTTCTTAAAATCAATGAAAGTTACTACAAATTTCTTGCTCCTTAGTTTCAGATATGAAAGGATAGATTTGAGATTCATGATTTGCTCCACACATGACCGTCCCTTCCTAAAACCTCCTTGATAATCACCCAGTTCTGTATCTAGCTGTTCTTCAGCCCTAGTTTGAAGAGCTTTTGAGAGGATTTTGTAAGTTATCAGTAGGAGGGAGATGCCTCGATAGTTGTTAACATCTGCTTTATCGCCTTTCTTATGAAGGGGGTGGATTAAAGCAGAAGTCCAATCACTTGGAAGTCTTTCGGTATCCCAAATTTCATGTATGATGTCCGTTAATTTATCCACCGTATTGTCACTAGCAAACTTCCACAGTTCAGCGATTATAGAGTCTTCACCTGGAGCTTTATGGTTCTTTAGAGATCGGATAATCTGTTTGACTTCCTCTTTCGTGGGTGAAGAGGAATCTGGGTGGACTTGCGCATGGTCATTAAATGTGAATATGGAACTTGGAGTCTCACAGTTAAGATGGGACTCAAAATATTTTGCAAGCACCTGACAATTATCTTTGTCGCTATAAACTAGTTTTCCATTGCAATCCCTGAACTGAAGACATGGAGGGCTATATTTCTTCAAGTTGCTTTTAAATGTTCTATAGAAGTTGCGCATATTATTCTTCTGGAAATCCTGTTCGATTTGATCCATCTGGTTTTTATGAAAGGCACGTTTAGCATTGCAGATGGTTTTTGCTGCACTCGTTCTCTCATTCAAGAAGTCTGTCCAGTTGACTTGATTTTGTTGCGAATTCCATTTCTGCCAGGCATGCTGTCTCTTCCTTATTACTGCGTCACATTCACTGTTCCACCATGCATGCTTCCTCGTTTTAGTTAGTAGGACGGTCTCTTTTGCTGTCTCAACCAGCACCTCTCGAGGTTGTTCCCAGTTCTCTGCATCCACAGTTTGTAGTT
Organism: Meconema thalassinum; assembly: GCA_946902985.2. Lineage (NCBI taxonomy): Eukaryota > Metazoa > Arthropoda > Insecta > Orthoptera > Tettigoniidae > Meconema > Meconema thalassinum. The sequence goes on along the minus strand of OX336399.1, from coordinate 157,555,250 downwards.
TTCGTGTAAACTCATTACCGGACGCCAGTTTTTCAACATCATATCTTTCAGTCTTTTTGGCTCGGAACCTCCGTGTGTTTCTCGGGAGGAGTTTGATTTTAATTTTAGATAGATAATGATCCGAGTCCAGTTTTGCATTTCGTAGAACTTTCACATTCTGAATTTCTCTTTGAGCTTTCCGTGCAATTGCGACGTGATCAATCTGGAATTCGCCAAGACTGGGATTTGGGGATTTCCAGGTCTTTTGTTTCCTGGGCAGGTGTTTGAAAGCAGTGGATTTCATTACCAGGTTGAAGGCCCTACATAGCTCTATTAGCCGTTCTCCATTACGGTTCGTTCTGTGATGAGCGGAGTAATTTCCAACAATGTTTCGAAATTTTCTTTCTTTGCCTACCTGGGCATTGAAATCCCCAATTAAAATGATATTATGTTTGTCTGGAATCTTCGATAAAATGTCTTCAAGTTCTTCCCAGAATTGATCAGTTCCTTCCGGGTCTTTCTTGTTCGCTACGTTGATCGGCGCATGAACGTTCACAATAGTATACATTTTATTTGTACTTCGAAATAAAAGGGTCGAGACTCGACTGCTTACAGAAGCGAAATTTGTGATGGAGTCTAGAATCTTCTTGTTGACTACAAATCCAGTACCGAGTTGGGGAACCGTTTCTATAACACGTTTACCTGGCTTACCCTTGAAGATTCTGTAGCCTTCTGATTCAAAGGCATGCTCATCAGTAAATCGTGTTTCCTGAACTGCCGCAATTTGGATCTGATGTTCAATTAGAGCATCCGTGAGTTGTTTTAATTTTCCAACCTTCCGCAGAGAATTTGTGTTAAAGGTAGCAAAGAAATTCTTGACTCTATGATTGATCTTTCCTGGAGTCTCCGATACCTCCAAGTATTTCGGTGCAAGCTCCCCAGATTCCGAAGGCTTGCATGCGTCACTCGAAGCGACGGTGGATTGGTTACCACCTGGGGTAGTAGCATTTGCTGAACTTTCCTCCATGCTTTTAACAGTTGAAAGACTGTTGACTTAGGCCAGTGATGTTTCACACTGACAAGGATACTGCCAAGGTTGTGAGCCTTGGAGCCCCCAGCACTGATCGGCTCACCGACCCAGTTTCCCGCTAGGATTGGTTACGCAACCTTCCACTGGGTTGCTCGGTTTAACAGGGGCACCTCTTGTAGGTTATGTGCTGGAGATGGAGTGAAAAAGGCTAGTTGGATTCTCTTGCTGAATCCAATATATTAATGTTGCAGATGGCTAGCAACGACGCGTTTCACTCCCATTCGCCCAGAGACACAAGGTCTCCTCTCAGGTTGATTCCTGGGACCAATATTATATTATTATTATTATTATTATTATTATTATTATTATTATTATTATTATTATTATTATTATTATTATTATAAGGAACGACATGTCAGATAAATTAAAGTTTTTGTTTTTTACAAAATCCAATATGGCCTTGTACTTTCCCGGTAAACAACCAATATGGTCTTGTACCGGTTGCCAATACATAGTCATTAATCAAGAAAGCAATCATCGTCCTAGTCATGTACAGGTAATGAATTTTTGTCTACGAGTTTTCAGTAGTGGTTTAATGGAATAGCATTTTATGTTAGGCTTACCTGAGTTTTAAATAGTTCACTGCCTGGAAACAATGGTTGCACTTTACTGCGTCTCGGGTTTTCAGCGACTGCTACGGCGGTAAGGCTTTTCTTTCCAAGTTTCTAAAAATAAATAAAATAAACCGTTATAAATACCTAAATTCAAGTTAGTACATGCATTTCATAAAATAAAATATGAAACAAAAATGAAACAAGTTAGTTTAAAAAAATAATCCCACCTTCACTTGCAGTGGCTTATTGCTGTTTCCTTCTAGTGGCTCAAAAGTAAACTGGTTTCTTGTATCTCAGACATGTAAGGTATACCGGTTATCTGCAAACTAATAAATAAAAAAATCAATAATTACCTAATCAATAACTACAAATTTAAGGTTCATTAGCATGACATGATTAAAATAATCATTCATAGGTACTTACCATAAAATAAAAGGATTTTTCTTCCACAACTCTACTGTATACGTCCGTGTGCTAAAATGGCAAGTGCATGACTAATGCAATCGTTATCAGTTAGCCTAGCAACAGAAAAAGTTGTATTTTCTCAGCGTTTTGACCTTGAATGATTCTCTGTCTCTCTCTCTCGCACGTGTTCCCACGCCTCTTTACATTCCTCAATCTGAATAAGATTCGTGTACCTTATACTAGTTTCATGTTTTTAATAAGGAACCAAAATGGTTACCTCTTATACATTGGTAGTCCTACTGTCTCAGAACCAAAATGGCGGTCTCTGCTTAAACAGCACACCTGCTAGCCACCACGAGGCAAGTAAGGTGATATCACACTTCCTGCTGACGTAGACATTCCTGCCTCGTCAGCACCAGCAACAGCTCTCACGAGTCCTGTGGCTAGGTACAATATTCAGTCACCAGTGAGCTGGACTGTGTGCGTGTTAGCATTCAAAACATGTGTGTGTGTCTTATTATTATTATTATTATTATTATTAAACATTTTACTGTAATAATAATTACTAGCAAGCGGCCATGATCATGTTAACCACATACTTTCATCCTAAAACACATGACTTTACCCAGTTCAATATTTAGTTTATAACATTTCAGGCCAATGATCTTACCGTTTTGGCTCTTTGCGTATATGCACATGACTTGGTCGAGCAAATGTTATAGGTTTCCATATTCTAAAACCATTTACTGTGCCAGACAGCAGTCTCGCTTATCACCGTTTACTAGCATGTTAAAGATCCCCTTCAGAGTTAAAAAAATATTCCTAGCACACTTAACACATTTTCAAATATTCGCCTCTATCCGTCATAGGAAATGTCACAAAACCAACCGTCATAAGCTTCTCCCGCCATCCCACCAAAATAGCTATTCATTTCTTCCGGGCACGGTCACCGAGATCACCAACGTCTAAGAATCACTTGGTCATATCCTACAACCGTCTGTTGTGCCAGAGAGCGATCTCGCTCATTACCGTTAACTAAAACGTTAATGATCCCCTTCAGGCAGGGGTAAAAATCTTAGCATGCTTGTCACATTTCGAAATATTCGCCTTCATTCATTCGTCATAGGAAAAAATATCAAAAAGCAACCCCTCGTTTTGCCATACATCGCCCCCGTCGAAATAGCCATTTCCAGTATCAACCATGGTCAATCATAGTCTCGTTGTAACATACGACAAGCGCTACCGGCTCTCTGTCTACAAACACTCTTTTATTAAAAAAATAAATAAAAAATTAAAATGCCTAGTTTTTTTCCCTAGAGACTTGACATTTATTTTCATGGTCGAAGAGGTAGGGACCTTTTATTTATGTCAAACAAACTTATTTGTCAACGTGTTGGTTTCCAAAATAGTAAACATTCAAATTTAAGTGTTTTCAAAAAATCTCAAAATATAAAAGGTTTTATTATAAAAAAATAAAGGTCATAGGGACCATTCGTTTGAAGTATGGCATAACATTCTATCATGTTTGGTTTTCAAACTATCGCCTACTTTCGAAAACAACGAGTGGTCTATAGGAAAGAGGACGTCAGCTTGAGTCCAACGACACCTCATTTATTAAAATCCGACCATCCGTTCGCCAATGATCACCAATGTTCGCTAGAAAGTAGGCTATCATTTTGTTTCCTCCTACACCTTTGAAACTTGCTGCCACCCTAGAGGGCATGCCCACCTTTCATTAACGTCAAACAAACTCTTTTCCAACATCACCGTTTTCAAAATAGCGCCAATCCAATAAAAACAAAAACAAGAATTTTCAAAATAATAAAAAAATCAACACACATTCTTAGCCAAGAGGACGTCACCCCGTTCCTAAACAACACATCGTTATAGCCTTACAAGCTCATTAAATATCACCAAAATGTCAAAAACGCACGTTTACCTCAAATTGCGTTTCCAAATTCCACCTATTGTAAATAATAACCTCACCATCAAATAGAGCGGAGAAAATACCATCTAAACGACCCCTCGCTCGACCCTAGTCCTCCCCCACCACCAACGTTTTCCAAGATAGCTATACGTATTCAAGCACACGCGCGATTATGGGTAGAACCGGCCTTTCCCCACTACTGCACAGTTTTAGTCGTAGAGGCTTGAAATTTATTTTGCGGGTAGAGGGGTTCAGGACAATTCATTTATGTCAAACAACATTTTTGTAAACTCTTTAATTTCCAAAATATAAAAATTTCAAAATTTAAGTGTTTTCAAAAATCTCAAAAAATAAAAAAGTTTTATTATAAAAAATAAAGGTCATAGAGACCATTCGTTTCAACTATGGCACAACGTTCTATCATGTTTGGTTTTCAAACTATCGCCTACTTTCAAAAACAAAAATTTTCAATTATTTTTTCAAATATATGACGAGAGGTCCATAGGAAAGAGGACGTCAGCTCGAGTCCAACGACCCCCCCCCCCCTACTGAGTACTTTCTAGTGATGAAGGAAATCGCCAGTAGAGGTGATGTTGAGCAAGTATCTCTGTGTCAGTACGTGATTGATGGGATCGAAGACAATTCAGGATCAAAACTTTTTCTCTATGGAGCAAAAAATTCCAAGGATTTCAAGGAGAAAATGAGAAGTTATGAAATGGCGGTGAAGTCTTTGCCGAAAAAAAGCACAAAGTATAATAACAGTAATTTTCAAGGAAGTGCCAAGTGTGCCAACGAGAAGGACGGAAAGTGCTGGGGCAGTAGAAAGAAGAAAGAGGCGAGTAGTGGAGATAGATGTTATAATTGCGGTGGATCTGGTCATAGTTTAAAGGAATGTGAGAACAAGGATAAAGGCAAGAGATGTTTCAACTGCAACGAGTTTGACCACATTTCATCCGAGTGCAAAAAAGAGAGGAATAACGATAAGTGGATAAATCAAGATATCAATCTTATTGATGAAAAGAAAAGCTGCCTCAAGTTCAAAGAAGTTAGTTTGGGTCAGCAGAAACTTCAGGCACTTATCGACTGTGGGAGTCCTTATAACCTACTGGGACAAAACATCCATAAGACCATGGGTTCCCCAGGATTGAAGAGCACGGATCTTGTTTTGAAAGGATTCGGTAATGGTTTGTTGCTCCTTAAGGATACTTCACAACAGTTGTTGAGATAGACGAGCTGGAGTTCCAAACCAACGTTTATGTTGTTTCTGATGATACTATGGAGTTGGACATGGTTATTGGTAACGATCTATTGGATCAGGGTGAGGTCATCCTGAGCAAGCATGGAGTTACCATCAAGAAACTAGAGGTCTCAATTATGTTGATCAGGGTAGCCGACGAACAGGAATTAGATATCGAGAACTGCGTTGATGAGGAAAAAAGGGAACAGATCCAGGATTTGGTAGCGAGATATGTACCAAAGAAGACGAAATCTACTGATGTCAAGATGAAGATCACATTGAAAGAAGAAAAACCTATATTAAGCAGGCCCAGACAAATGGCACCGCTTGAGAACGAGTTTGTCGATGAGCAAGTCGAGGCGTGGCTGGACGAAGATATCATAGAACCAAGTCAATGAGAATATACATGCCAAGTGGTGGTAGTCAAAAAGAACAAGTAGTTCCGTGAAGAACTATACAGCCTATTTTCATATATCCTACTTATATTAATTGCCACTATCAACATACACAATTTCAGTTTGATTGCTGTAATAGATTCGTAGATATTGAGAACCGACTAAATATTTCGGATGGTCGCCATGTTGGATTTTATATATGTAGGTCATAGAGTTATGTACTGTTACATGCAGATTATTTTGAACGTGTAGTATTCAAACTTCAATCGCATAATTAGGACACAAGAAAAAACAAGGAGATTTAAAAATTTTTCACAGCTGCCATCTTGAGGTTATGGAAACAATTGAAATAAATTAGATGCCAGTGGATTAACATCCGGATAAAGATTTATTGTACCAAGTTTCACTGCACGCGGATGGTTAAATTGCGAGAAACGTCCATGTGAATATTTATAATTCGCGTCACCGCCATGTTGGATTTGTGATCACCAGGTTATTTAAAGTCCTATAGGTAAACTTAAGTTCATAGCCCCTATGAAGATTTAAAAAAGCAGTTTGATTGCTAAAATAGATTCGTAGATATTCAGTATCGTCTAAATATTTCGGATGGTCGCCATTTTGGATTGTTAAATGTATAGGCCATAGAGTCATGTACCATTAAAGGAAAATTGTTGCGTAGGTTCATTATTCAAACTTTCACTTCGATCGCATGACTACATCACAAGAAATAAAACCATAATTTGAAAATTCGCACTGCCGCCATCTTGAGGTTATGTAAACAATTGAACTAAATTAGATACCAGTGGATTACAATGTGTATAAATATTTCCTGTACCAGGTTTCAGTGCGCTTGGAACATTAAATCGCGAGAAAGGTCTATTTAAAATGTTCAAATTCGCTTGGCCGCCATATTCGTTTTGTAGTTAACCGGGTTTTGAAAATCTTATAGATGGACTTCCAGTAGTGCCCTTTATCTCCGTACAAAATTTTAGGGAGATACCGCTAATAGTTTCAGAGATATAGAATGCCAGTGAAATATTTCGCACATCCGCCATCTTGTGATTATGTAAACAATTGAACGAAGTTAGATGTCGGTGCATTATAATGTATATAAACATATACTGTACCAAGTTTCATTGCATTTGGTTGGTCAAATCGCGAGAAACGTCTATTTAAAAGTCGCAAATTCGCTTGGCCGCCATGTTGGTTTTGTAGTTACCAGGTTTTCAAAAGTCACATAAGTGAACTTATAGTAGTTCCCTCTATCACCATAGAAAATGTCAGGGTAATATCGGTAATAGTTTCGGAGATATTGAATGCTGGTGAAATATTTCGCACAGCCGCCATGTTGGATTGGTGAGTCGTAACAAAATTTGAAGGGCACGGTCGAGGTCGCCGGGAATAGTGCTATGAACTTTCCGAGTTTCATTGAAATCGCTCCTGCCGTTTAGATTTTATTAGGGGGGGACACACACACGAATCACACACACACACACACACACACACACACGCACACACACACGGACAAAAGGTGATCTCATAAGCCTATTTTTTCAAAATTGAAAATAGGCTAAAAATGGAAAAAACCGACTTTGTACTGATTTTCGTCCAGTGAACTCAATCGTGATTATGGATCTATTTCCCATGCCAGTTATAGAGGATCTTCTGGACAAGTACAGGATGCTACGGTGCTCTGCACCTTGGATCTCAGGAACGGATTCTTTCACATGGAAGTCGAAGAAGGAAGTCGACGATATTTGTCATTCGTAACGCGTTCTGGACAGTACCAGTACAAAAAAGTCCCATTTGGATTTACCAACTCACCTGCAGTCTTCCAACGCTTTATTAAAGCTGTGCTATGGGAGTTAATCCGAGAGAACATAGTGTTTACCTATATGGATGACTTAATCATCCCAGCGAAGGATGACGACGAGGCACTCCTACGATTGAGACGAGTGTTGGAATTAGCTGCAGAGTACGGGCTGGGAATCAACATCGAGAAGTGCCAGTTTCTGAAGAGGAGGGTACAGTTCCTTGGATACACTATTCAACGTGGACAGATTCAACCCGCCACTGAGAAGGTCCTTGCTGTACAAAACTTCCCGGAGCCAAAGACGATCGCTGCGCTGCCGAGCTTTCTCGGATTGGCTGGCTATTTTAGAGAATTTATTCAAAATTTCTCGATTGTAGCCAAACCACTGAGCGATCTGTTGAGAGGTAAGTCGGAGTTCAAGTTTGGCGAGGAACAACGACGTGCATTTGTTGAGCTGAAACGTCTTCTCGCTTCAGGACCTGTGTTGAAGATATACAACCCGAAATACGAGATGTAGCTGCACACTGACGCCAGAAAGAGTTGGTCTGGCGCTGTGTTGTTGCAAAAGTACCCAGAGGAAAACAAACTACATCCAGTCTCATACATGAGTAAAAAGACGACGATACAGGAAGAAAAATACAGCAGTTACGAGATCGAGATCTTAGCTGTGGTGAATGCATTAAAAAGTATAGGGTGTACTTGATTGGAATTCCGTTCAAGATCGTGACTGACTGTATGCCATTCCAAAAGACAATGCACAAAAGAGACCTGGTCCCACGACTAGCTAGATGGGCTATGGCCTTGGAGGAGTTTGACTATACCATCGAACACCGAACTGCAACCAGGATGAAACATGTCGATGCCCTGAGCTGATGCCCAGAAGTGATGTTTGGATTCCCTGATGGCCTTGCAGCGAGGATCAAAATCTCCCAGAGAAAAGTCGAAGGATTGACAGCGATAAAAGCGACACTGGAGAAAGGGCCTTACGAAAACTTCATCGTCAGAGATGGACTGATGTTTAAATTTGTTGACGGGCGAGAGACGTTGGGGGTCCCGCGGGCAATGCACCATGAAATGATCAGAGCTGCACATGAGAAGGGACACTACGCTGTTAAAAGGACTGAAGAAGACGTGAAGCAAGAATATTATATTCCAGACTTGGCCAACAAGGTGAAACGAGTCATAGTCAACTGTGTGAAGTGTCTGGTGGTTAACAGGAAGGCAGGCAAGAAAGAAGGTTGGTTACATCCGATGTTCAAGGAGAATGTGCCATTGCACACCTACCACATGGATCATATTGGACCACTTAAGTCTACACACAAGGGATATGAGCACATCTTCTGTGTGATAGACGCCTTCACGAAGTTCACCTGGCTGTATCCTGTGAAAACTACCAAATCGGCCGAGACGATTGAAAAGATGGAGATTCAGAGGACGAACTTTGGAAACCCAGTTCAAGTGATCACCGACAGGGGGCCATCGTTCACCTCCCATGAGTTCCAGGACTACTGCAAATCGCAGAGTATCAAGCACGTCTTGATCACAGCTGGACTGCCAAGAGCCAATGGTCAAATCGAGAGAGTCAACTCAACAGTGACCAAGATCATCGCTAAACTTAGCATTGACGATCCGAAAAAATGGTGCAAGGTTGTACCATCCGTCCAACGAGCTATCAACTCTACGTTCCAGAGGAGCATCGGAATGTCACCTTTCGAGCTGCTGACAGGAGTCAGAATGCACAACCAAAATGATCTACGTATAGTGCAACTCATCGAAGAGGAGCTGATCGATTCGTTCAACGAAAAACGTGATCAGATGAGAGAAGATGCAAAAAAGCAGATAGAAAAAGTACAATCTGAAAATCGTGCTGAATTCAACCGACGACGTAAGGAGCCTAAGAAGTATCAGGTCGACGACCTGATTGCCATCAAACGCACTCAGATCGGTCCACATCTGAAACTAAAAACCAAAAGTCTAGGACCTTATCGAGTGACTCGAGTTAAACTCAACGATACATATGACGTCAGCAGAGAAGGAGACCATGCTGGACCAAGAATCACATCGTCCTGTGCGGAGTTCATGAAGCCCTGGCCGGGCGGATCTTCTTCATCCGGGTCGGATGAGGATCAGGACGGCCGAATGTGGGAGCCGGATGAGGATCAAAACGGCCGAGTATGGAATCTAGGGGGCGCAGGAGTAAGCTCAGCGCCATTGTCTGAGAATAAAAAGAAGAGAAGCAATATTCCGAGTTCCGATGAGCCGCGAAACACATTCCCTTAATTCTATATATTGTATTCTAATTAGTTTCATTGTTTAAATAAATAATCCAGTCCTATATTCGATGCTTGTGAGTGTCATGATCTGGAAACCGTTTCCCACATTATTATTAATTCAAACTTTCCCTTCACTTTATTTATAACAAGTTTTCTCAACCTCTCACATGATGAATATTTTATTTGCTCATTTCCACTGTTATTTTTATTATTCCAAAATAAAAAAAATCATTAATTATTCATTTTAATTCATTTGCACTTTTCATCTTATTAATTTTTTTCTCGGTCAGGTTCAACAAATCTAAATTCATGTTCTTCAATTATTTATTTAGGCGTACCATCGGAACTTCGAGTTGATCCAGAAAAAAATTATTTAATATTTGGATTTACAGAATAGTGAAATCTGACAAGAATATGGGGCGGTTCACATTGCCTAACCCTTCTTTTACAAATCTAGCCCACAGGCTCTTTCAAACAAACGCACATCCTTGTGTGCCCACAACTACGGGAACAAAGCCCACTTGGATGACCCCCAAGGTCTCCACAACTTTAAGTGTCGCCAAACGCACACTAAAAACATCACCAAAATATTCTGCACACAACATCATATATTTTTTAATCATATATATATTTTTTCTTGTAATATTCTGTCAATTACTAGACTGTGTTCTTCAGTGTTATTTTACCAATTAAATAATTTCTGGTCAATATCTCTTTGGCTCCCATTTACATAAATTCTCCCTAACTTGATACATTAAACACCTGCCGTTCCTTTCTTCTCATCTAAATATATATATATTTTTAAGTGCTTTTGGAAAAAATTAATTATGAGCTCAAAAATCTTACTATTTCATTCTTTTCATCCATAAACTCATTTGAATTTATTTAAACTTCCAAACTTTTATTAAAAAATAAACAAAGTTATTTAATTTAAGTCCTTCCAACTAATTAAATTCATCCACAAATTATTATTATTATTATTACAAAAAATAATATGTCATAAATGATTATTATCGCCCTATTCTTTTAATAAATAAATATTTAAATCTCATCTGTAAATGATTATTATTAACATCTTCTATAATTTTTATTTAATGCATTAATTATTTAATCACAATAAACAATTAACAATTAATTTAATTTAGTTCCTTATGTTCGGTATTATCACTCCCTAATTATTTATAACTTTAAATAGCATCGTTATTATTTATAATATTATTAACTTATTCACTTCACACTTGATTATTATTATTATAATTATTATAAAATTCAAATTATTTAAATAACCCAAGCCGCAATTACTTCTGCTCTCATAATAAGAATTAAAGAAAAATACTTCTATCCCTTGGAATAATCGAAATATTTCATGTCGGAAATTGTCAGACAGCAGTTCCATTTGTCACCCAGACAAATACAATCGAAAATCTAGCTACGGTGAAAAATGTGTGTTGATTTCTGATCGTGACTGTTCAAAGATATGGAATTCTCTAATACTACAGGTTAGTGGATAGTACATGAATTGTTGTCTTACTGCATTCTTGATGTAGAGGAAGGGCGCGTCCTGCGGTGGACACTATTCCAACAGTGTCTTCCCATGGCCATCTGCCGTATCCATATACCTCGTTCCTCTCCATGTCCTACCAATCCTACGAGTAGTTTTAGCGGCGCATGTTGATATTCGCAGTCACTCGTTCGAAATAACTCCCGCTATCACCAGTACCGTGTAACATGACGAAAAGTTGCTCAGTCATAGACTGGTACAGTACTCTTGTAGATTCGAGAATAAATCTCATATTCCAATAATGCGGTTTCGTTTGCACCCTAACATAGGAACACCTATTAGCTGTATAAACGAACTGATGAAATAAAACTTCTCCTGATGAAATTCGAAGTGCCTGATGTATAGTCACCACAAGAAATACATCGTTCTGTAGGCTAACTTCTGTGAATGGTTTCGACACTACCATCACCTGGGATGTGTGGTGAGCCTCTGGTCATGCTTTAAAAGCATCTTACCGCTAGCAATATTGATGCTAGCCTCATACTTAGCGAGGAAATCCATGCCAATTATGGCTGACGCAGAAAGATGTTCTATAACGAACATGGGGTGTGTTGTGGCAAAATGGTCTAGCCTGAGATGTATGTTTGCCACCCCCGCGTTTTCTAGCGTCTGAGCATTGGCCGCTACCAGCCGGATGTCACCCGTGACACCGTGTATTTGCCCTTCGGTAACGTGTTTTCTATTTACACAACTTACCGCTGCCCCAGTGTCAATTAGGGCCTGCACCCTGTGGCCATTTATGCTGGCGTGTATCGTCAGTGCCGATACCTGGAGTCCTTTGCCCTGCAAAGATGTGTTGTGTAGGGTGTATGTTGTTGTTGTTGCTACTGGCGTAACATTTGTGCTGGGAAGGCATGGAGCTGGCCGCTTATCGTACCTGGCACGCTTGCCCTCTCGGATTACTTCCTGTCCCGAGTACTTTGGCTCGGTCAGCAAAGTGCGCTCACCGAGTACATTGCCTGCTCTCTTAACCGCCCGCGCTGTGAAAATAGAAGTCTGCTGGCGAACGTTTAATGTACTGACCGTTCCCAGCTTTTGTGTAGGTGTGCTGTTGTTTTCTTCCTCTTGGGAAGGTGTGTCTGCAAATGTGACTCTGCGTTTGCACTTGTTATCCCGTTTTTTGTTCCAGGCGGTCGCGAGTTCGACTCCTGTTGCTGGCTTCCCAATGCCAAGTGAGCTCGCGTCCTGCGCCTGTATGGGGTCAGTTCCCGCCCTGTGTTGTGGTGTAGGGGGTATGGTTTTCTGTTTGGAGGGTGTGGGTTTGCTCTCAGTCTGTTCGCGCGTGATTGTGAGGGGCGTATAGTGCCCCGCCCTAGGGTTCCCTGTAAACAGTATGTGTAGGTCCCTGTCAAATCCCGCAGTTGAAAATAGCGGTGGCGAGTGCACATCAGTGTATACATGTATGTTTGCTTGGAGTACCTTGCCGAGAGCGGTCACCTCTACGGCGCTGGCATAGGTACCGTCCTTGCCCATGTATTTTTTATAGTCCGCCCCGGTCTGGAATGGGTTTTCCCGCTCGTCCGATACAAAATCTCGGTACTCTTTCCAGTTGGCCAGGATATGTTGGACCGTTTCCTGTCTGTAGTCCCTATGATAATCCTCGGTGTTCCGGACTAGAAAGCTCATGGCCCTAAACAGACAGTTGCCGTCTCCTTGTACGGGGTGTGTCTGGAAACGGCCCGGGGGCGGATCGTCAGCCTTGGCTTTAGCTGGCTGCATTTTCCCCTTACTCTTACGAGTTTGTTTGGGGGAAGGGCCTCTCTGGTGTTGTGTTGGGGGAGGAACCTCAGCCGCTTTATCAGCTGGCCGAACCTCCCCATCTAATCGTTTTTTTGAAACGTGGGTGTTCGTCTCCCTGTACTGTATGTGCGCCCCCCCTCGGGGTGGCTGCGCCAGCTTCCCGCTTGCGGTGTGTAGCTAGGTTTGGTAGGTATTGCCCCCCTATCTGCCCGGCGGGGTGCCTCGTCCCTAAACTCCCTCGGGTGTTCGTCAAGGAGGGGGTAGTGTTCCGGGCCCTTTGGGTATGTATTTGTATTGTCCCGACCTTTTGTGGTTTTCCTTGTCTGTCGGTTACTGCCCGCCAGGGTGGGGTGTATGTTTGCTGCTGCGGGGGCGGGTTTTCCCGGCGATTCCCCTTTTCCCTGTACCGGGAAGGTGCATATCCCTGTCTGGTCGGGGGTGGGTTTCCTCGACGGTCCCCATTTCCCCTGTACTGTGGGGGTGCATAGCTTTGCCTGCGTGGGGGCGGGTTCTCCCGATACTCCCCATTTCCCCTGTACTGCGGGGCTGCACAGCCTTGCCTGCTTGGGGGCGAGTTTTCCCGATACCCCCTGTCTGCCCTGTATTGTGGGACAGCATAGCCCTGTCTGCTTGGTGGCGGGCTGCTTCGCCGGGGGATGGTGTGCTCGTACTCCTCAGGGTAGTACTCCTGTGTGTACGGGGATGGTGGTCGCCTTGAGGGTTATGTCGGTTCTGTGTCCGCGTATGGTGCCAGTGAGTACCGCGGAGGGTAGTGTGGCCTGTCTTGTGCGTGTGGTGTTGTCGGCCGCTGTGGAGGGTAGTAATTTTCCCCCCTCCCGTAGTGTCTCCTCTCTGTGTACCCCCTGTCCCTCTCAGGATAATAGCGTTCTTCCATGTCTGCATGTTCATCCCTTAGCGGTCTCCTGCCTGCTTGGAAGGCAGCTATTGTTAACTTTTCCATCCTGTCCACCAATTCATTCATCTTATGACTAGTGTCGTCCTTTTGTGGATGAAAGTGCTGATCCACGGCTTTCTCCGTAGCTTTTTCCGTGATATTTTTTCCTGCCTCTATTGTCTTTATGTTTTCCAGCATGTGTTGGACTGTGGGGTTGTTCATAATGCACAACTTGTCCACGATGGATGGTCTGAGGCCCTGCATTAACAGCTTGACTTTCTGCTTGTTTGTCATAGCTGCTTTATATTTATCACACATTAGCAACTTTACGTTGATGTTCGACTGGGCGCTTTCTTTAGGTCCCTGTGACCTCTGTCTAATTTGGTCATACAGGTCGTCATCATCTGGTATGAGCTGGAATTCACTTTTCAACAATAAAGTGATTTCCTCCCATGTGGCATTTTCTAGGTTGTCCTCATGAAGCTCATACCATGTCATGGCCGCCTTTGTGAGGTATGCAGGAAGGAGCCGTTTTCTGACTTCCTCGCTCCAACCATTGATCCGAGCCGTTCTATTGAAGGCCTTGAGGTATTCCTCGGGATCCTGGCCTTCCCCCGTGAACTTTGTGGGGTGGATCATGGGGTATTCAGTGTGTCTGTTCATCTCGTGTTCAACTGTCTCTTGTTGGCTGTGTAGTGATTCTGGTCTGTTTAAGCTGTTCGCACCGCTATCGTGTGCCGAGGTGTTTGTGTTATTCAGAGGGGAATTAGCCTCGCTCCCCGTGTACGACACTTGTGTTATGTTACCAGGTGGCTCGTCACCTGATATATCGGTACTGATTGATGGTGTGTTGTCGTACTGTGTGGATTTGACTACGGTCCTGTCTATATCCTGTTTCACTGTTTCCAGAATAGTGTGGATGTCTAGAACTGCCTCTGTCGTGTGATTGTCTGATCTAACAGTGTCTGTATCTAGTAACTGTGTGATGCGCTCGAGCAGATTATCAGTTTTCTGCTCTGTGATTTGTAGTTGCTGCAACAATAGGGGGTGGAGCGTTGGCAAGCAATCTACTTCACTAGCGCTGGATATTGGTGACTCTTGTCTTTGTTCACTGGCCTGGGATCGTGTAAAATGTATAACTTGTGCTGCCGCTGCAGGGTGTTGAGCGCGGATCTCTGATGTCTTGAATTCGAGGTCCCTAAGAAGTTGTACTGCAGTCTGGTCAGTTATCAAGTCACTGTTCTTAATTTTTAACTTCGGCAGGAGTGGAGTTGTACTAGCCGACAAATGGTGCGCAAAGTCTCTTAGTGTGGTTCCAAATGTGGTCATTTAATTTCCACTGATTTTGCACTATGGGGAGGGTGGGGCTGGGTGTAATAATACAATCTCCCGTGTAATAAAAAAAAAGTGTAGGACGTAATGTGGGAGAGAGAAAAAAAATTAGTCTCGCTTGGCTGCGTGCGGTAGGGGTCGTTTCTACTACGAGGGCTCGTTGTATGAGT
Source organism: Meconema thalassinum (assembly GCA_946902985.2). Classification (NCBI taxonomy): domain Eukaryota; kingdom Metazoa; phylum Arthropoda; class Insecta; order Orthoptera; family Tettigoniidae; genus Meconema; species Meconema thalassinum. The sequence goes on along the minus strand of OX336399.1, from coordinate 157,539,879 downwards.
CCTACCCTTACTGTGCGTAGTAGCGGCGCCTCCACCAATATGTTTTAGATCCCTTAGTTGGGGGGGGGAGTAGTTTAGGGATCTAAATATTAGTGTTATTGTATTAATTTGGAAGGTGATTCCTAGGAGAGGGTAGCTTCCCGTAGCTGGGTGAGCTTACCAGTGTGGCGTGTTGTTTGATGTTCAAATGCTAGGGGGTGTTCCTGTTAAGATGCAAGAGCCTACTAGGGGATGAACCTCTGAGTGCAGGCTAATAGGCCAGCCTGCCAGCTGGACGGAATGAATGATATAACAGACGTGCTTGTGTCAGCGGCTCGCTGCTATGCAGTCGAGACGCGTGCGGGAGCACAAGGAAACCTGAGTTAGCAATAACCGGCTACTGTTGTCACGGTCAATCGTGACGAGAGTCAGGAAGGGTATTAGGATGTAAAGAGGCGTGTAATTATGAATGCAATGTGTAGTTTACTGACCAAGTGTTTATTGGTCAGTGAGTATGAAATTGTAAGTCCCTTTTAAGGGAATGTAAATAATGTAAATAATGGTACCAGTTAAGTGTACAAGTTTGTGGATGGGTGTTACAAAGTAAAGGATATCTGAACACTTGCTGATGCTCACGTGATGATAGTAGCTGGAGCAGAGCCTTCGGCAGCACACACTGTATGACAGATAATGCTCCCAAAAGGCCTGTCTTCTTATAGGTCCTGCCGTTGCACAGTCAGCATTCCATTGACGTAGCTGCCCCAGTTAGTTATAGTGTTAATGTTTATGAGTGTGTTGCAAGTGGTTGGCTAACCTCCCGAGTTGGGTGGCCGCCTCTTGCCGTGTAAAAGTGATGTTCTTGTCTTATGATGTTTGCCAGTTAGGGTGAGTTTTAGTAGAAGATGGGGGGTGGCTCTCAGGGGGTACAGCCCCCCGGGCCTGTACAATATGTGACCTGAAAGTCAGTGAATATTCTAAGTCCATTCGCTGCCAAAAGTTAAGTTTGTTCACTCGAACAAAAACTAAGTCGTGCTGTCCACTGGTACGGCGACTAAGTCCTCCGACCGTCAGAATCTCGGCGTGTATGCTATCACTTCACGTTACGTAGTTCCGCACACGAGCAAATGCTCCGTTGTAATGATGTGACTATGTTCAGAATCGTGGCCTTTATATAGTCCAGCGAGAAATTGTTCCAGAACCTTCCATCTCGTATCTCGGCTTCTACTGGACCGATTTTAACGCTTGATAGCTCAAATTCCTTCATTGCCAGTAGAGTGTGCTAATTTCCTAGCGTCCATCTCTTCTCCTAAAGGTAATTCCAGAAAAATATTTCTCGTGTCGTATGCAGGCTCCACGTCATAATCTCACGTCACTCGCCCCTGCGATGCATGCTTCCCTCAGCACTCTTGAGTCTCCTCCGCGCGTTATTCAAAACATCCATTCCCTCAATCTCTTCAATTAATAACTCTTCTTTCCAAAATAATAATGTCAACAATGTCACGGACGTGTGAACGATCCGGGTATAGTATATTAGATGTCAACAGACTCGTTTTCCGTAGAAATGCTTTCCCTTGCCTGAGCCAACCTACTTTTTTTTAGCCTAATTTCGATTTTTGCAAAAAATGAGATACAAACGGGTCAAAGTTTGTCAGTCGGTCTGTGTGTGCGTGAGTGTGTGTGTGTGAGTGTATATCTGTCCCACCTTATCAATTAAACATCACGAAACTGCATTGTACGAAATTTGATACAGAGGTAGCACTAGCACAGGACACCTCAGTGTTGCGTTTTATATCACTGCTATCTTGACCGAAACGTAATGCTGGCCACCCAAATGTTCAAAGCTTGAATCAAATTACGACTAACCTAATCATCTGATCTATACCAAATTTTGAAACAACATAACTTAAGGTAGGAAGCGTATTTGACCAAACTAAAAGGTCATCAGCGAAATAGTTTGAAGATGGCGGCCGTGTATGTGTGCAAATTGATCCCCTCTATCAATTCAAACACAACGAAATCAAATCGAACCACCTTTAGTACAGAGGTAGCACTAGAAAGGGACAACTATTGCCATGTTGTGTATCGCCGCCATCATAACGAAAAAGAAATGGCGCCCACTAAAATGTTCTGAGCTTAAATCAAATTACGACTAACCTAATCATTCGATCTCTACCAAATTTTGCGACAATATACCTTAACGTAGGAAGCGTCTGTTGCCCAAACTATAAGGTAATCAACCAAATAGTTTCATGATGGCGGATGTATAAATCATGCAAGTATTATAGCCTAACCGTAACTTACGATTGAAGAAGGCCTGGCCTTACCAAATCTGCTCGTCGTACATAGGGAGGTTTACACTGTCCTCAAGGAGGTGATCGGTAGGATATTAACATTTTAAAATAGAACTAGTTGAAACCCATCAAAACATGACGGACAATGGACAAAATATTTACTGAAGAAGTTTCCCATATAAGTTACATTCAATGTACGATTACTTTTTGGAACTATTGCAACTTAAAGGGTGTCAAAAGATTGCACTCTCGACGTTGCAACATACTGCTGGCACAAATCTCGTATGGAGTGACCAGGATTTGAAGCACGGACCCAGCGGTGAGAGGCTGGCGTGCTGCCGCCGAAGCCACGGATGCTTCCCCAAGAGTAAAAAAAAAGGTATGAAAATGATATATTTTCGAAATGGAAGCGAAAAGGAAAAGAGTGATACGTCGTGCATAATTAATGAATATTCCCCTCCTTTACAATTCCTATAAATAACTATGACATTAAAACGCCGTGGACATCCGCCAGTTCGGTAGGACTATGCAAAACAAAAGTGATGTTTCGGATGAACAGGTCCCAAATCGTTTATTTTCAAATTGTACCAGACGACAGTGTTTACTCTTGGATTCGTGGACAGCACAAAGCGAAGCAAATATATTAGCGTCAAAACCCGCCAACAAAACTATTATTGTTAAAACTATTCCCCAGGGAACTACTGGAATGATTCAGCCGTTAGATGTGCCTGGTTTCCGGATATGGAAACAATTTGTTTGTTTTCTTACGACCTGATTGGTATTATGCACTTTCGATATTAACATTCATTTGCGCTGCAATATTTAAAAATCCCAATCAATAACCCACAACAACCATATATCTTCTCGGCTATTTCAAAACTTGTGGAAGTATAGTTGATACAAATCAGGTTATGTTGAAACACAACCTGCTTGCTTTGTGAACCCCGTTCAGTTATGTTTCAAGGATGGTGCTACCCGAATTAATTGCGATTTGTGTACAGAAGAAAGTGTTGCAAGTTGTGCGTGGTCCAAGCAGTCTCTTTGCATTGACCACTTTTTTTTTGTAAGTATCCGCTATTGCAAGGATTACAAAGACTAAGAGAGGAAAAGAATGAAAGGTGGTTTTAATTATTTAGGCTACAATATGGCCAAGCTCAAAACATCACATTATGTTGCATTTTATACTCTAATCGAGAGTGTAGAAGAGTGAACTGAGGGGAAGGTGGAAGGTGGGGAACGCAACACAGCACGGCAGGTCGCTGTCTGGTGGCCGGGAGCCATCGCGTGCTGCTAGGATTCAGGGTCAGCCTTACCTCTTCTCACCTCCTCGCTCATGACGTCGCCCGGCAGGTTTTCGGCGTTCAATATTGGCATTCAAAAATGAATGTGTCCCGTGCGGTTTTCACTACGTCATTCTACAACTCTGTACGAATATTGTGTACTAAATTTCAACCAGATTAGAATTTTACACCGCAGTCCGTTAGTAGTAGAGGAAATGTATGTTTTGAATATTGCGTAATCGCGAGGACATATTGCATCATCATGACGTCATCTGATAGCTATGCGGATGTGAGCACTTGCACGTGCACATGTTAGCGTGGGAAGAGGTTGACCTTTAACCACTTGAAGAAGATAACCTTTGGGTAACCGCTTGAAGCAGATAACCTTTGACTTATTTATGCGATGGAGATAAAAATTAATGGGTGTTGACGTCATTTGATACCCATGCAAGTTTGCAGCTGAGCGAGCGATCACGTGATATGTCTGCAGTGTTCGCGTGAGACGTGGTTGACCTTACACGTCATTGGGTAAGAATGTAATCTTTGACTTCTTTAAGTAATACTGATAAAAATATAATGAGATGATTGCGTCAGAAGCTTGTTTTGTAGCATTTGGTTTCTTGAGTGTAGGTGGGGGTGAAGGATATATAAATGCATGTGTGCGTGGATGAGTTTAACTTCTACGTTTGCGCGAAGAGAGTGTGTGTGTGTGAAAGAAATAAAGAAAGTCACACAAATTGTGTGTGTGATGGATGTTCTAACGAAGTTCAGTAACTTAGCCACTTGCGTTGAGTATTCTAATAAGAAACTATCAGAACTAATAATTGATTTACCGTATGTGGTCCAAATTATTCGGGCTGTGGAGACGAGATTTGGAAGAAAAATAGTGGTGGACATTATCATTGAAGGTGAAATAACAAGGGTATTTCTACCAGCAGTATTTGCAAAACTAAGCGCATCAGAGATCGATGAACTAAACTCACTTAGAGGCAAACTGATGTTGGTGTATTTGGGGTTGAAGAACCGCTCACATCAAGTTGTTTTAAAACTGTAAATTTTTGGTGAGTATATATATGCAGATTATATATGTATTGATTGATATAACGAATTATATATATATTTAGTTGCTTATTATTTCTTAATTTGTTTATTTTTTTTCAGATTATCTAAAAACTAATAAAAAGGAACAGCAAAATGAAGTGGAAAACTGTTAATTTTCTGAGTGGAACTGAACATCGATCGCACCCGGTAATAGAGTATCACCGTGTATGCTTTCATCAGTCTGAAGAAGGAGAAGAAGAAGAAGAAGGAGAAGATGATAATGAGGTGAGTCATAATGAGAAAGAAGCTTGTTTTAACAAATGGACATCTTCGAGTGGAATTTCAACATTTTCAGTCTACGTTACTGAATGAAAATCCACAGCCTGCTTCCAGTCTCCGACCGGGTCAGGAATGGAATGAATGAAGCCCCCATCTAGCGGCGAGGATATGAACTGTGCCGGCTGCCGAGGCCTGACGCACTCCTCTGGGATGATTATTAAATGAATGACAGATGAAATGAAATGATAGTGGAGAGTGTTGCTGGAATGAAATTGTGACAGGGAAAACCGGAGTACCCGGAGAAAAACCTGTCTGCCTCCGCTTTGTCCAGCACAAATCTCACATGGAGTGACCGGGATTTGAACCACGGACCCAGCGGTGAGAGGCTGGCGTGCTGCCGCCTAAGCCACGGAGGCTCCAGTCTACGTTACTAATGTTAGCAAATCAGATGATAGTCAGCGAGAGGTGACAGAAACAGTTCTAAGATATTTGTTACAAGAATTATGTGAAGATGAACATTTTATTTGTTTCTTCGGATACAATACATTTGATGAGATTTAAAAAATTGAATTTTCCATCACTTGTTTTGAAGTAACAAAATTGAATGAGTATAGAAACAAATTGCTTGGTAAACTTCAGGACGAATTTCCCTTTGAAGCCATTCATTGTTCGCTGGAGATTACAGGCAGCAATTTATCTCAATGGCTTGAATACACTTTAAAAGATTATAGGTTTATGGTGAGCCGATGTTACAGCAACTGCTGGTGGTGTATTAACAACAGTGCGAATTGGACGATTGCTTAGACAACAATGGCAACACCTCCTAACAAACGTAGAAAGGTTGATATTGTAATACATAATAATAACAGTGAAAATATAAGAAACCAATTGGACAATGCATTTGAAAGTGTTTCTAATTTTAGAAGTGAACTAAACGGTGCTATTTCAATATCATACCAAATCGGGGAATACACTCAAACGGACTTGATTGAGAACAGTGATGAGTTGATTGAATGTTGGAGAGTTATTAGTGAGCACATATTGCAACAAGCTGTGAATTGTGAAGAAATTACACTTCAAATAAAGGATGAATCTTTCTTAAGCTGTGAGTTAATTGAAACAGCATTCAATTCTAGAGTGTACACACTTGCAGTTTCAAATGTTAAGAATGAGTTTTTGGATCCCCGCGAATTTTTAGCAAATGCTAATATTTGGTTTACAATGTATGTTAAGAAAGCGTTAACTGTGCAAGCTTTAAAGGTGAATTCAGTTTTGTGTGCACAGTATGTGCTTCACGACAAATCAGAAACAAAATATTTTGCTGTCAAAAATAAAGTAGTTTTCGAGTATACGGATGTAAATGAATTTTATAATAATCATATCATTGAAGGTACATTGGCAAAAATGAGCGAATTTGAAGCAAATGGCTCTGGGTGGGCTTTAGAAAAAATTCATAGTTTGAGAATTAATATAAATAAATATGTTGGATTTCGAGTAGGAATGTCCAATACTAGTAGATTGCCTGATGTAATAGTCAATAAACATGCAGTGCTAAATTTGTATGATACAAAGGAAGCTTGTTTTGCGTGGAGTGTGGTTGCTGGTTTGTATCCAAAAACGCGAAACGTGAATCATCTTTCTTCCTATCCTAATTACAGAGATGTTTTAAATTTAGATGATATTCCAATTCCAATGCAAATGAAATATTTAAACAAGTTTGAAAATCAAAACAATATTTCTGTGAATGTGTATGGAGCACAATATGATGAAAACAAATGGGTGTGTATGGGAACAAACGAAGTAAAAGGAAAAAAACCATTTACTATTGTACCTTTGTATGTATCAGATAAAGTATATGAAAGCAGTGTGGACTTATTGATGTTGCAGATTGGAAACAGTGAAAGTTATCACTTTTGTTTAATTAGAAATCTCGCTCGCCTTGTGCGTTCAAGCATCACTAGGAATTGTAGACGGATTTATATATGTAGACGTTGTTTGTCATATTATTCTCTTGAGGATGAGTTAAATGTTCACTTTGCAGACTGTAAGCAGTTTCCTGTTGCAAAAAGCATATTGCCAACTGACGAACAAAGATTTGTTAATTTTACAGAATTTAAATTTAAAGATAGAGTTCCATTTATAATTTATGCAGATACTGAATGCGTTTTGTCTCCTATTTCCTCTTGCTTTCCAAATAGTGACATTCCTAACTCTACATTAACCCATAAACATATTCCTTACAGCATTTCTTTATACCTTCATTGTAATTTTGATAGTGATTTGTGCAGTTTTAAACTCTTTAGGGGAAATAATTGCATAGAATTGTTTGTAAAGGAACTTTATAGTATTGTAGATAAACTTCAAACATATTATTTATCAGCTAAACCTATGTTAAAGATGACGGAAAACGAAGAAAGATTATTTTTGTTAAGTAAAATTTGTCATATTTGCGAGAAACCGATTGCAGATAATGAACTCAAAGTACGCGATCATTGTCACATAACTGGAACATATAGAGGAAGCGCACACAATAGTTGTAATTTAAATTCCAAAGTAACAAGGGTCCTGCCTATAGCATTTCATAATCTAACGGCGTATGATGGACATTTTATAATTAAAGAAATTTGTGAGAAACATGAAGGTGGGGAGTTACATAATCCTGGTCATATAAGATTGTTAGCAATGAATATGGAACGTTATAAAGGGTTTACAAAGCATGTATGGGTTAAGAATGGATTCTTTCAGTTAAGATTTATCGATACATATAATTTCTTGTCCTGTTCACTAGATCAATGTTCATCTTCGTTAAGTGAAGATTCAAAGCAAATAACTCGACGTTATTTTAATGATGATGCACAGTTTCGACTTACTGCGAAAAAAGGCGTGTTTCCCTATGAATACGTCACGAGTATGGATGTACTTAACGAAACTAAATTACCTGAAATATCCACGTTTTATAGCAGTCTTTATAATCAAACAATATCGAACGAGGAGTATGAGTTTGCTCAATCGGTGTGGGAAACGTTTTCCTGTCAAACATTAGGAGAATACGCTGATTTGTATTTAAAAGTTGACACACTTCTTTTGGCAGATGTCTTTGAAAATTTTAGATCGAATGGCATGGAAACTTATGGCATTGATGCAGCTCATTTTTACACTGCTCCATCTATGTCTTGGTGCGCGATGAAAAAGATAACTAACGTTCAACTCGAATTGCTTCAAGATATTGATATGTTACACTTTTTTGAACGATCTATTCGAGGGGGAAATGTTCAGTGTATAACACGACATGCGATTGCTAATAATAAGTTCATGAAAACTTATGATGAGAAAAAGCAAGAGTCCTACATAATGTACTTTGACGTTAATAATTTATATGGATATGCGATGATGGAATATCTTCCAACGGGTGGCTTTAAATGGGTTGCAAATATTGAAGGCTTTGATGTTTTAACTATTGATGATACTTCAGAAATCGGATATATCTTGGAAGTAGATTTGACTTATCCTCAAGAGTTACATGACAAACATTCAGATTACCCTCTATGCCCCGAAAAGTTGACAAAGCTAATGACTACCCTAGATAATAAAGAACGTTATGTTTTGCATTATAGAATGTTAAAGCAATGTATTCAACTTGGAATGAAATTAGAACGTATTCACAGAATAATCGAATTCAATCAGAGCCAATGGCTAAAACCATATTTTGATGTGAACACAGAGAAACGAAAACATGCTAAAAATGATTTTGATTTTTTTTATAAATTGATGAATAATGCAATTTTTGGTCGTTCACTGATGAATGTGAGGAAGTTAAGGGACATCAAATGGGTTACCAAATGGCATGGAGCCAGTAGTGCTAAGTCTTTAATAGCTAAGGCTAATTTTAAACATAGAATTATATTCGATGAACAATGTATGGTCATCGAGATGAGCAGACTAAAGATTTTTCACAATCAACCAGTATATGTTGGTGCATCTATATTAGATTTGTCTAAATGTAAAATGAATGACTTTCATTACAATGTTATTTTAGCAAATCCTGAATCAAATGTGAGGTTGTTATACACAGACACAGATAGTTTTATGTATATATTCTATTATGATATTTATGAGTTCATGAAACAGCATTCAAATTTGTTTGATACTGGAAACTATGAAACAAACAATCCTTTTGGCATTGTGAGACAAAATAAAGGTGAAATTGGTTTAATGAAAGATGAACATGCTGGAAGGATTGTTGAAGAATTTGTGGGGTTAAGACCCAAAATGTATGCAATAAAATTGTGTGATGAAATGAATAGCTTGTGTAAGGCTAAAGGCATTAAGAAGAGCGTGAGTAAAACTATGAATATTGATGAGTATCGAAAGTGTCTTTATAACAGAGATCAAGCCAGCAAAGTTCAAGTTTGTATAATTTCAAGATCTCATTTTGTATTTACTGTTCGGCAAAATAAGTTGGCAATTTCATCAAACGATGATAAAAGAAACATAACTGAAAACGGAATTGATACTTTACCGTTTGGTCATTTTTCTCTGAAACAAATTTGAGATTAAAGCAATTCATCTCTCTTACTTACTTTATTTCTTTCACACACACACTTTTATTCTGTTAATAATACTATTTTTTTTGTGTGTTCCTTTGCTTATGAAAAATAATAAAAAAAACGAATAAATAACAACCCAAATTTTGTGTGTATTATTTACAACTCCTCCCCCCACCATTCCCATTTTCCTGAAAAAAAAAAAAAATAATTACATTATATTACTTATCATTTAGTAATGGTGCGTTGTAAGAGGAACAACTCTGCCACTCAATATAAACGATGGATCATTCATTAGTCGTGTACTTAATAAAACTATTGATAATTTACCTGTGGAATTACACATTCCAGGATATGAATATTGTGGACCAGGAACAAAATTAGAAAAGCGATTGAGCCGTGGTGATCCAGGAATAAATATATTAGATAAAGCGTGCAAAGAGCACGAAATTGCTTACGCAAATCATAAAGATTCAAACAAAAGAAGAGAGGCTGATGAAATTTTAGCTTCAAAAGCTTGGTCTCGTGTAAAATCTCGTGACGCATCATTAGGAGAGAGAGCGGCTGCACTAACAGTCAGTGGCATAATGAAAGCTAAGTGTAAGCTTGGTGGAGGTAAACGAAAATTAAATATAAAAAAAACAAGAAAAGATTTAAAAAAAGAGAGCATCGAAAAAGCAAGGTGGTATTTTACCCCTAATTCCGATATTTGCAGCCTTGTCGGGCTGGGGAGGTCTAGCAGACGGGGCAGCCGGGGTAGCGTCTGCTAAAAACAAAGCGAAAGCTGCACAAGAAGAATTAAAAGAAATGAAAAGACACAATCGAATGATAGAAGCAATGCGAGGAAAAGCAGGTCAAGGCATTTATTTAAATCCTCCTGCATACAAAAGATAATTAACCAAATACCAAATAAAGCATTAAGTAATTTCGATTTAGCTAAATACGCACATCAATTAAAGATTCCAAATTTTAGAGGAGTCTTTATGCGAGATACGTTACCAAGACATCCTCGAAAAAATGAAAACTGTATTGTTAACCTTGAACCGATGGTTAAATCTGGTTCACATTGGGTGGCTTTCAGTAAACAAGGTAAATACGTGCATTATTTTGATAGTATTGGTAATTTAAGACCACCATTAGAAATTTTAACATATCTTAAAAATCGTTATCTACAATATAATTTTCATTCATATCAATCGATTACTTCTTCGATTTGTGGACATTTATGTTTAGTCTTCTTGTATTGTATAAATAAGGGAAACACAGACTGTCTTTAAACATTTCAAAGATGGCTTTCGAAAGACGGATAACTCTTGAAGGTAAAGGCTCAAAGATTGATGTTACATTGGAGAATCCGCTTCATCTTGTAGGAGCAGAGTTTTTTGAAATAGGACTTGCAGGATTGTATACATCTAATTCTATTCGAAATGTTACCAACCGAAATAATAAATTTCGCATTCATTTTACTAATTTTTTGTTATCAATTGATTTAGTGGTACCACCAGGTATTTATGAATTTGAAGATCTAGCCTCAACATTTGATGATTTACTTAGTTATCACTCATTGTCGAAACTTATAACAAATCATATACAAAAAACAAATCTTTATTTGGAAGAGGATATAAATGGAAAAGGACGCAACCGTCTTGTTTTGTCTTCTCCGTTTAATATTGATTTCAGTGTACCCAACAGTGTAGCAGAGGCTTTAGGTATTGAAAAGAAAGTTTACCCTAAAGAGAATAAAAAAGAAATTGAGATTGATCGAAATAGAATCGAAAGTGAAGTAAAAATTAACGAAAATAATAACGTTTTAGCCATAAAGATGAACAATGTGGATACAACAATTTTAATAATACCTGATGCTAGCTATACGTTTCAACAATTAAGTGCAAAGATTAATGAATTATTACTAGCACATTTATTATCAGTTTTATTAGGAGAAAAAGACAAATTTCCTTCATATATTTATATTAATTATGATAAAGTGTTCTCTAATTGTAAACTATATTCGAAAAACTTTGCTATAGATTTTGGTGTTGCAGATTCTATTGCAGATTTGTTAGGATTTTCTCATAAAAAGTTCGAGGCAAACACAACTCATCATTCTGAATATATGATTAAAATTAACACTGTTAATATTATTCGAGTATGTTGCAACCTCGTGCTTGGTACGAGTTCTTATTTGAACCATAAACCAACACACTCTTTATATAATTTTAAAGCTCATGTTCCTGCTGGTTATCCGATTGTTGTACAACCAACAACAATTAATTTTTTGCCTATGAACAGCAAGGTTATTCAACATGTATCTGTGAAACTTGAAGATCATCTTCAACAGCTCATTGATTTGCAAGATGAAGATTTAACTGTAGAAATAATTATTCGTCCAGCACGTTATCTTGCTATATAAAGTAATGATATACTGTTATATTTTCATTCTAGTTGAGTAAGCTTACTCGAAAACATTCACAAATATGGTTATAATATATAATACTCAAAGTTTGAAAAAAAAAGAAGTCAACTCTGATTCGAAAAAGAAATATAAATCAATCAGCTAAAATTTCTAAAAAAACAAAAAAAAACCAATGCCATCACAACTTAAAATCTAAGAAACAGTTATCGAGTAACAACAAACATTTCTTACAATCTTTAGGCAATCGTGTACTTTAATTTCAATATAAATATATATGCAATTGTTAATCTTATTTAGTTTCTATCTATATTTGAAGCTGTTAACATGTTTAACATGTTTAACATAACCGATAAAAGAGAGGTTGACAACAGAGTTGTGCGACGAGAAGAAAGAGTTTACCAACCTTATTCAGCTAATAAATTTGAAAATAATGATGAAATTCGTATACCAATTCAAAATGAAGAAAACATAGTTTTATTATCAGAAGGTGTTCTTCACTTAGAAGGACAAATTATTACTTCTAATATAAATCCTGCTGCTTCTACTACAGCACATCCTGACCAAAATTTTGGGGCTAATCTTTTTAGCGAAATTCGCGTTACGTTAAATGGTAAAGAAATTGATCGTACACGCCATCTAGGTATAACAAGTTCTATAAAAACGTTTGCATCATATTCAAAAAACGAATATACAGCTTTACAAAATGCTGGTTATTTTCCCTCTTTAACAACACCAGCAAGTGAAGCAAATATTGTTGATAATATCACAAAACGTTTCCATGTAATACTTCCTTTAAGCAACCTGTTAGGTTTAGCAGAGGATTATAGAAAACCGATTTTAAACTGCAAGCATGAGCTAATACTTCTCAGATCGTCGAGTGACGCACGTGCGTTGCAATCTGCAACCGAAAATGATCTTTCTAAGGTCAAGTTATTTAAAGTTTATCTAAAAATTCCAGTTTTATTATTATCGGACGAAGAACAAATTAAAAGATTAAAACTAATGCAGAAAAATATTCCCATTCAGGTTGGTTTTCGATCATGGGATGTTCATGTCTTGCCATCTCTTCCTAGAACAACTAAATATAGTTGGACTGTAATGACAACTTCTGAAACGCAAAAACCACGTCAATTTTTATTAGGTTTTCAAACTAAAAGAAATGTACTAAATACGTGCTCTTCCTATTTTGACCATTGTAACATTAAATCTATAAGAGTTTTTTTTAATTCAATTTTTTATCCCTATGAAATGCCAACTTCTGAAATTGCTATAAATGACTACAGCGAATTGTATGACATGTTTGTTAAATTTCGTAATGTATATTATCAGATCGATGATTTTCGTTCAGAGACTCTTGTTTCGCGAGATGAATTTAAGTCTCATTGTCCGATTATTGTAATTAATTGCCTTGAGCAAGTGGAGGCAGTGAAGACATCTTCAGTTGACGTGCGAATTGAAATCGAGACAAGTGAGAATATACCTGAAGATACAACTCTTTATTGTGTTCTTATTCGTGATCGTCAAATATCTTACAGACCATTAACTAATGAAGTAATTATCTAAACCAATATTTGCTAAGTTATAAGCAATCAAGTAAAGAAGTATTCTCACTTTAGTTGCAATCATGGAATTGACAACAACAAACTCTCCTTCTACTGATGCTGACATGTGGAATAAGAAGCAGCCAATAGTTGCAGACATTCGCAAGCTACCAAACGGCAGTTTGGAACTTGCTTACTGTATGTTAAATAACAGCAATATACCTTCATTCAGTCCTGTGTTAACATGGGTCGCAGCGTATTGTGAAAAAACTCTTTCTTCTTTTTTTGACTCTATTAAAAATAAATATGAATATTTAGTTGTGTATAATTTGCCACAAGAATTTTCTTTGTTTGCACTAAAAACACTTTCCCCTGGGTCATTAATCGATCTTAATACGATTGATGGAATGTCAGATCTAATGTTGAAGCATAGCCAACGATTACCTACAGATTGTCCAAAACATTTACCATCTCTTGCATTGGGAAGCAATAGTTGTGCTAAATTTAATGTCAATGCTGTTCAACATTGGTTAAATTCTTCTGATGGCATCATGAAAATCGTGTGTTCAATAATAAAACAAGTTTCGAAACAATGGACTTCAAGGTTTTAATAAGTTTGATTGGAACTACTTTCCTATAAACATACTGACTATATATGAGCCACAACGAATTCGTCTGGAGTGGGAACATCTACCAGATCATCTAAAAAGAAAATTTCAACTGTTTCATCTTCGCTGCAAATGTGATAACTGTAACCGCTATCTATAAAAGGTAATTCATTAAATCTACTAGTGTTCTTGACACCTATACATATTTTGTTTTGTTTGCTTTTTTAACACAGTGTATACTTTTTGTCTACAGAAAATAAACATCTGGACAACTAAAAGAACAAGATCATCTCAACACACACTCATCAGGACAACTAAAAGAATGAGATTACTTCAACACTCATACAAGAGAAATAAAATTGTATTAATTGTAATTCTAAATGAATAAAGAAGAAAAGGTCTTTGTACCACTTCATATTAAAGTTTCTTTAATGATCAACCACCTCCTCACTCCACATGTATATAAAATAATATTTGTCAGGTGAGGGATTCGAACCCTCGCTTTCAATTTCTGAAAATTAGATCTTAAGTCTAACGCCTTAGACCGCTCGGCCAACCCAACACACGCAAATCTTGCATATTAGCCAGCGTGTTTTGTTGATTCATATCAGTTCACATTTAGCTTCGTGCGGGGAACATCTTTTTTTTTGTGAAGTAAAGCATCATCATGAAGTATTTTAATTGTGTAAAGTATTCCAAGAAACAGTTAATGCAAATGATATTGGGTCAAAAAGGAATGAATTTAAAATCTGAAAGAGATCGGCTAAAAACATTTAAGAACTGGTCTTCAAACAGTTTTACGAACACTGCATGGTTAGCAGCTGCGGGATTTTACTATTATGGATATAAGGATATGGTCAGGTGTGCTTTCTGTAATATGCAACTTAGTTATTGGGAAGAAGATGATGATCCGTTTGAAGAGCATAAGAAATGGGCTTTTTCTTGCCCTTACGTAAACAATATTTCTCCTAGCATAGAATTAAAATCTGAATATGAAAGACTTAAAACTTTTCAAAATTGGCCTCTTCCCTCTCCAAACGAATTTTGTTTAGCATCAGCAGGATTTTATTATACCGGTCATGGTGATAAGGTGAAATGTATATTCTGTAAGATTAAAATTGAATATTGGAGAGAAAACGATATTCCTTTAAGTGATCATAAAAAATGGGCACCATATTGTCCATATTTAAGAGGGTTTTACGTTGGCAACGTTGATTTAAATCCTGAAAATCCTACTATTATTCCATATAATACAAGTTATGATGATACGTGTGGAAACAATATATGTTGATGTGATGTGATTTTTTGTGCAGTGTGCATTCTCAGACGTAAACGTAGACATGCTGAAGTTTGTTAAGCAGTCAAACACTCTACCAGTAATTTCATTTACTACTGGTGAAAATCAGAGTAAAAGTGAAAAAAGGAATCATAGTGTTTTACTACCGAACACTATTCGATGTATCATTTGCGGTCCATCGAACTGCGGCAAAACAAACGTAATACTAAATTTATTATGTCACAAAAATGGAGTTCGTTTTGAAAACGTTTATATTTATTCTAAATCACTTGCTCAAAGTAAGTATGTTGAATTAAAAAAGTTTTTGGACTCTATAAAAGAAATAAAAAGTGATTTTTTTTTCGATAATGACGAAGTTATGCCTCCAGAAATGGCTAGAAAGAACTCTATATTTGTTTTTGATGATGTAGCCAGCAATCAACAACAACACATGAAAGATTATTTCAGTAGAGGTCGTCATCACGAAGTTGACGTATTTTATCTTTGTCAAACATATTCTTGTATACCTAAACATCTAATTAGAGATAACGTTAATTTTTTAATTCTTTTTAAACAAGACGGAACAAACTTGCGTCATGTATATAACGATCATGTAAATACAGATATGAGCTATGATCAGTTCTTCGATATTTGTTCTTATTGTTGGCAAAACTCTAAGTTTGGATTTTTGGTTATCGATAAAGATAGCGATTTACAAAATGGTCGATATCGCAATGGATTTGATGTTTATTTTCAGTTATAAATAATAGTTCAAAAGAGATAAATGCTCATTCGCGTTATACACTTTGTGAGGTTAACAACATAACTATGGCATCGTTTAACAAAATCAATAACGTGTCTATCAGACCACCAACTTCACGCCATGATATTGCAACTAAATCGTATGTTGATGATAAGCTACTGCAATATTGAAATCAAGTAACAACAACAACAAGCGACGGGCATCTAAGTATTAACGGCAAACGGTTAAAAGATGTTGGAACGCCCATACATGTTGAAGATGCTTGCAACAAAGGTTATGTATTGAAGTTACTGAATGAGCTAAATAAAATTGAGTCTAAAGAAGACATACAACAAAACATTAACGACCTTAAATGTTTATTTTTTTCAATTTGTAAAATAGAGAAACAACAACTTGACTTTGAAAACAAACGTCTCGCAGGCTTAGCTTTACCATCATCTGCAAATGATGCAGTAAACCTTATTGCAATGCAACAACATACATCGAATATAAAAAAATATCTGGAAAACCGAATAACCGAAGTGTTACAACGAGTAGAATTCATTCATGGTTTAGTGAGTGAATTTTCAGAAGATCACTTTCCGTTTGATGATGATAGTCTCGACTTGGGTAACAAAAGAATAAGAAATGTTAAAGATCCAATTCAAAATCAAGATGCGATATCGTATTCTTTTCTTAAAACTCATGTAACAAAAGAACTCGATGAAATTAAAAAATCTCTTTTGAATATAAACAAAGATGATGAAACTGTAGATATGTTAAATAGAAGAATAACAAACATATCTCAACCAATCGATTCGTTAGATGCAATAAACAAATATTATTTAGAAAACTTTGCTGCTTCTCGAAAAGATCTAGAAGACTTAATCACTAAATTTAATAAACAAAACTTCTTAAACGTAGACGATGGTGGGACTTTAAATATGATGAGTAGACGAATTAGTCACGTAAACAATCCCATATACGATAATGATGTTGCAAATAAGACGTTTGTTGAACAATATGCCGCTTCACGAGATGAATTTGAAAAAATGAAACAGACTATAAACAATCTACAACATCAAAAACAAACAAATGTTGAGTTTCCTGTTAACGACCAAGATGTGACAAATAAACGGTTTGTAGAACACTATGCTGCTTCACGAACTGAAGTTAATCAACTAAAAGAAATTTTAAGCAATTTACAAACTCGTATTGAGGGTGTTGCTAACAATCTAAATATTGTTAAAAAATAAGAACTTGAAAGTTACGCTGCTGCATCCAAAGAGGAATATAACAAGTTAAAAACTGAACTAGAAAATATTGAGCAATTGGTTAACAAAGAACCACTCGAAAGTTTTACCGCATCAAAAGAAGAATATGGTATATTACAAGATGAAGTAAAGAAAAAGAACTTATCGAAATTTATTCTGAAATTCTCCAACACACCATCAATCCATTCACCGGTATACACGCTTCATAATCATAATATACAATACCAACTTCCCTATAAAGGTATATTAAAACCAATTTTTGTTTCACCAAGATCTCCAATTGTGTATGCAATTTTAAATATACGTCAAGAGATTGAACTGGATGGCAGTGACATTGTAGTTGAAGAACAAGATGAAATACAGTTTCGACTTAGAGACCCCGAGAAACATAAAATCAATGATCTTCCTCTTCAAATTGATTTTGAATATACTGTAAATAAATAAAACAACTACAATTTTAGTTTAGTCATGGAGAAGAGCTTGAAGATTAAAGCTGAAAGTCGAGTAAAGGATAAACTTTCTCGCTTAAAAAAAAGATGTTAAGGACAAGTATCTTTCACTTCAAAATGATGTTAGACGTCAAGAATTAGATATAGAGACTAAGTTCAAACCAGTAACAAATTCATTAAATCAGCTTGTAGCTATTGCTAATACAACTTCAACTAAGAAAAAAGAAAATCAAAAAAGAAAAAAAAATGATGATTCTGAATCAACTGCTACTTCAGACGAAGAAGATGGAGATAGCATCAAAATAATTACACTACTTAACCGCTACTTTGATCCGTTCATTAAACAAAACGTGGATAGAACATTTGGTATAACGATAAGAAATGATAAACAATACTTGGGACGTGAACGAGTTTTCTTTGATAAAAAGTGGATAAAAGTTGGTGGTGAAAAATTTCCTATAACAGAAGGTCTACTCGAATTGATTCAAAGGAAAGTACCAGATCACTCTCTAATCGATAGGAGTGATTTAAGTTCTTATTTGAAATTATTAAATGTTTCAAACGTGCACAAAAGAAATTATGCAAGCAATGCAGCTCCGAGAGGAACACAATCTCATAAGTATAAAAATATAATCGAACCCCTTCTTACTGAAGACATAGATAGAATTATAAAAACAACAGATGAGAATGAAGAAGCAAATACCACGATGCATACTGGATATGGCCAAAAGAAACACATCACACCACAAGCCATTTGGAAATTCGAAGGAGGAAACAATATTGAATTTGTCCATTGGAATGAACCAAATAAATTAGTATCAAGACTTAAAAAATTAATTGCATCGAAAGCTGCAGGTCACACAGGACTTGACAGCGAAATCTTTGCTATTGAAGAAGAACTAAGACATGCAGGATATATTGAATAAAAATTCATACATTTGTAAAACAATGCACAGTATGTTATAAATCTTTGTTTAGAAATTAACTATGAACGAAATCAGACGAGAAATTGCAAAAGAACTTCATGCACCTCTTAGAAAAAAGTTTAAAAGACGACATGTTATTAGCAAAGGAATCGATGACCTCCATGAAGCTGATCTTGTGGACATGTCAAAACTTGCAAAATGGAATAATGGATTTAAATATTTATTAACCATTATTGACGTTTACTCAAAATATGCATGGGCAATTCCTCTTAAAACCAAAAAAGGAAGGAGATTGTAAAAAGTTTAAAATTTGTTTATTCTCAAAGTAAAAGATTGCCCAATTATTTTCACACTGATCGAGGAACGGAATTTTACAACCGTGAATTCAAAACATGGTCTCAGAAACAAAATCTAAAGCATTATTCCACTGGGAGCTCCATAAAAGCGAGTGTAGTAGAAAGATTTAATCGAACTCTTAAGGAATCGATGTGGAAAGAGTTCACAACACGTGGTTCATACCGATGGGTACATATTTTGCCCGAGTTATTAGTAAAGTATAATCACAAAATACATCGCAGCATTGGCATGAAACCTATTGATGTAAAAAGAAACAATCCACCCCGCTTGCCAACACAATATAATGAAACTTTAAGAAAACCAAAATATAAAATCGGTGACATTGTAAGAATATCAAAAATCAAGAAACACTTCACAAAAGAATACGAAGCTATTTGGACTACGGAATTATTTACAATTTATAAAGTTCAAAATACTAATCCACGAACATATCTTTTAAAAGATAATAAAAATTTGCAGATATTTGGGGCGTTTTATGAAGCAGAGTTACAACGAACCAAACATCCTAATATTTACTTAGTTGACAAAGTACTACGTAGAAAAGGAACCAAAGCCTTCGTATCTTGGCTAGGATTCGATTCAACTCACAACTCTTGGATTTCGAACAAAAACATATTCTAATTAAACAATGTAAGTTTTTTTAATTCATCGCAAAAATATTATTATTATTATTATTATTAATATTATTATTAATGTGTCTCTATATATTTTCAGCTCACGAAAACCAACACACTCAAGAAGGAAAAGAATGATTGTACTTACCTTCCACACAAGATAACCAGGATATTCAACTCTGCAGACAGCATCTTCAATTCTCAGCATCTTGGCGGAAAAAAAGAACTACTTACCACTTTAAGGACGAAGATCATACCATTTTGTTTTCACTATTTCGTATTATATAATTAATGTAAAACCACAATGATTAAAATAAATATATTTTAAAAAATATATACATTTCACCGTTCACTGTCCATTTTAGTCAAGTATTATTTGCACATCGTCTTCTTCTTCTTCTCCTTCCTCTTCCACATGCTCTCCACCTTCTTCTTCTCTTTCTTCTCTTTGCACAAAATCTTGGTATACTCCATTGGGAGAGGGAGTAGCCCTAAATGCTTCCACTCTGTATAGGATGACATCCAGAATGGTTAACGTTAACCCGTTAAGCACAAATTCTGTGCGGTAGCGTTCATCTCTTAGGATTTCATGAATCTCCATGTCGAAGAGATCCCTCTCTAGCGCAGTGAGAGATCTGACAATAATTTCCTCCTCCATTTTGGAGGAGGAAACCATAAAATTACACCCCAACATCCTGGCTTTCTCCGCTAGCGTCTTAACTTCTCTCAGATGTTGCATCTTCGCAATAAAAGTGTAGCAGAGAGACATGTTGAATAGTAAGTACTGCATCATAATAATCTTGCTCTTATATACTATGATGTTAAAGAAACAAAAAGATCATTAAACATATCACATGAATAAGGCTCAGTGAACGGGCATCCAAACTTGTTCTCTCATTAAAATAATATCCGAGTTCAATATTGATGGTTAAGAATTTAAAACAAACAAGCCAATATTCATTTCATGCCGTCAATGATATATATTTGTCTTATAAAACAGTCTATGCAGAAAGAGACCGCAGAGCATGCAAGCCCGCAAAAAATGAGCTGCACATCCTATATGGAGCAGCAAGCAGGACCCCCCACGTTCAGCAGCCAAAGAACGATAACAGCCGCGGGGGCAAAAGGTTATCCGATTCAAGCGGTCAAGGGTCAATCTCTTCTTAGTGCTAACACATGCAGACCAATTAGCAAACGCATGTGAATAACCAACTGGCTCTCCATGGGCGCGCCCAGACAGTCTCATTCAAATGTTAGTACACCTAAAACATTTCCGCTAACAAAGACGCTATTTGAACATTTTCTTTTCAATTTTGTCCTATACACCTGAGAGTTGGTTTACTGGTAGAGGAAATAGAGAGCTTTCATTTATGTCAAACAAACTTTTTTATAGATTTCCTAAATTTGGAAAATATAGCCTATTTTAAAAATTCTATTTATTTTGTCTTAGAGAGTTGAAATTTGGTGTGGGGCTAGAGCAAGTCAAGGCCATTCATTTATGCCAAACAAACTTTTTTTTGTCGCGAACACTGCAGACATATCACGTGATCGCTCGCATGATGATGCAATATGTCCTCGCGATTACGCAATATTCAAAACATACATTTCCTCTACTACTTCCGTTCCCTTGTTAGTATCAAATAGTTTATAAGGACGTCAGAAAACGTGAATGAAATCGTTCATTCCAAGATGAAATATGTTATGCAGTTATACTAAACCTGTTGTTAACCAAGTGTTAGTACTGGGCGTGTATTGCGTCCTAGTCTCAAAGTCTAGAGGTTCGTGGATCAAATCCAGGAGGATCAACATTTTTTACTTGATTATTTTCTATTTATTGATTTATAACTTCTCACACGTTATAATGTTAAGCATATAATTATAGTGTGTATTTGAAATCGAAAATATTGTATATACTTATAACACCATATATTTCAACACTCGACTACAGCGATTAAAATTCGTTGTCCTTGATACGGGGTAGAGTGTATTGTTGTTGTTGTTTTTGTGGTTGGTTCTTTAGGGACTTTGCGGTATCATGGTCTTGTAGCCCCGTGTACTTGGGTGTGTGTAGAAGTTGTCTGATAACCTGTGTCACTGTGATGTATGTAGACTTACTAGTGTGTGTATTTTTATACGAGAAATGATTTGGGTTGGAAGCTGTAAAGGTTTCATTTGAGATGCATGGGCATCACATTTAGCCCCGTGTACTTGGGTGAGTGTTGAATTTTGTCTGATAATCTGTGTTATTGTGGTGGCTATACTAGTGTGTGTATATATAATTTAGGTGAGGATTCAATCAATCAACGTATAATATCCGTATAGCACGTTAGTAGGGGAGTAGTGGTGCTTTAAACCCACAGCCTACTTTCCTGTGAACATTGCCGATAACTGTCGAACCCGTGGTCGGAGATTCACGAATGAGGTGTTGTTGGACTCAAGCTGACGGGGGCTTTTCTATGGACTACTCGTTATATTTTTGAAAACTGTTTAGAAAATGTTTGTTTTCGAAAGTAGGTGGTAGCTTGAAATCCAAACATGATAGACTGTTGTGCTATGGCTTAAACGAACAGTCTCTATGTCCTTTATTTTCTGTAATAAAACTTTTTTTTTTTTGAAAAAAAAGTGTAATTTTTAAATTCCTATATTTTGGAAACTAGGAATTATACAAAATACGTTTGTTTCACATAAATGAAAGGTTCCTATACCCCCTACCCCTAAAATAAATTTCAGGTCTCTAGGATAAAAAAAACTCATAGTAGTGCTAGCTCACGGTTTCTCCTTCACTTAGGAAGTTGTGAGCCCCTGGCGACCTTGGAATGGAAGGAGGGCGTGCTTGGATTCGTTTATTGGTCTCGTTGCGCTCTTTATGGGAATGTAGGTGTCGAAAATGTGAAAATCTGGAAACATAGATTTTTGGAGGGTTAAAACGTGATTTTAGACTTTTTGTTATATCTCGCGAACTAATCACGCTAGAGGCATGTACGAGGGGTCCAAGGACTCGGGGTGACGTCCTCGTTGCTATGGACTACTCGTTATAATTTTAAACAAGTAGTTCCGTGAAGAACTATACAGCCTATTTTCATATATCCTACATATGTTAATTGCCACTATCAACATACAAAATTCCAGTTTGATTGCTGTAATAGATTCGTAGATATTGAGAACCGACTAAATATTTCGGATGGTCGCCATGTTGGACTTTATATATGTAGATCCTAGAGTTATGTACTGTTACATGAAGATTATTGAGTACGTGTAGCATTCAAACTTCAATCGCATGATTAGGACATAAGAAGTAACAAGGAGATTTTAAAATTTCTCACAGCTGCCGTCTTGTGGTTATGGAAACAATGAAATAAATTAGAATGCCAGTGGATTAACATTCGTATAAGAATTTACTGTACCAAGTTTCACTGCACTCTGATGGTTAAATTGCGTGAAACGTCCATGTGAATATTTATACGTCGCTTCGCCACCATGTTGGATTTATGATCACCAGGTTATTGAAAGTCCTATAGGTGAACTTATGTTCGTAGCCCCTATGCACATTCAAATATTCAGTTTGATTGCTATTATAGATTCGTAGATATTCAGAGCCGTCTAAATATTTCGGATGGTCGCCATGTTGGATTGTTAAATGTATACGCCATATAGTCATGTGCCATTAAAGGAAAATTATTGGGTGGTTTCATTATTCAAACTTTCACATCGATCGCACGATTACGACACAAGAAATAAAAACTTAATTTTAATATTCGCACAGCTGCCATCTTGAGGTTATGTAAACAATTGAAATACATTAGATACCAGTGCATTACAATGTGTATAAACATTTCCTGTACCAAGTTTCATTGAGTTTGGAACATTCAATCGCGAGAAAGGCCTATTTAAATTTTCAAATTCGCTTCGCCGCCATGTTCGTTTTGCAGTTAACTGGTTTTTGAAAATCTTATAGATGAACTTCCAGTAGTGCCCTTTATCTCTGTACAGAATTTCAGGGTGATACCCCTAATATATTCTGAGATATAGAATGCCGGTGAAATATTTCGCACATCCGCCATCTTGTGGTTATGTAAACAATTGAACGAAGTTAGATGTCGGTGCATTACAATGTGTATAAACATATACTGTACCAAGTTTTATTGCGTTTGGTTGGTTAAATCGAGAGAAACGTCTATTTAGACGTCACAAATTCGCTTGGCCGCCATGATGGTTTTGTAGTTACCAGTTTTTCGAGAGTCACATAGGTGAACTTCTAGTAGTTCCCTTTATCACCGTAAAAAATTCCAGGGTGATATCGGTAATAGTTTTGGAGATATTGAATGCTGGTGTAAAATTTCGCACAGCCGCCATGTTGGATTGGTGAGACGTAACAAAATTTTAACGGCACGGTCGGGGTCGCCGAGAATAGTGCTATGAACATACTGAGTTTCAATTAAATCGTTCCAGCCGTTTAGAATTTATTAGGGGGACACACACACACACACACACACACCTCACACACACACACACACGCACACACACACACACACACGGACAAAAGGTGATCTCATAAGCCTATTTTTTCAAAATTGAAAATAGGCTAAAAAATGTGGAAACTCGATTTTGGGGTAAACAAGTGTTTTTGTGATTTTTGCTATATCTCGCAAACCAATAACGCTAGAGACGTGTACGAGTTGTCCTAGGAATATTTTTGGTCACGAGGCGTGGCTTGGTCCCAATGGTTCTATGTTTGGTGTCATTGTAACGTGACACTAGCTCAGGTAACATGTCCAACCAGCGATAACTGCCCTGGGCGGTAAACGCTTTCCACATATGGGTTTTCAATGTTCGGTTGAACCACTCAAGCACACTGGCTTTGAGATTGCTGTACGTGGTGTAATGGTGAATATCCTTAGATTTGAGAAAACTGGAGAAATCCTAGTTGAAAAAATCTTTCCCCTGGTCAGTTTGTAGCAGCAGAGGTTGACGTTTGGAGTGTTGAATAATATGTTGAAAGGCCTTGGTAACTAGTGGACCTGACTTGCGACGCACAGGTTCAACAAAGGCCGTTTTGGAATAGACATCAATGACGGTCAACATATAGTGTACACCGTCGTTAACGCCAGCATAGGGTATCATTTCAAACAAGTCAGCCTGCCAAAGTTCATCCACACCGCGTGAAATCACCTTGAGTCGTGGATAGTGATGCCTAGCTGGGCGATGCAACTCGTGAGCAATACCCATTTTAATGGGTGAGGGCTTAAACAATAATTTTGGCATTTCGAAGTTCTTGTTCAATTTCTTGAATTTCCCAATCGTGACCGGTATGGCCAGCTTGACGTGAAGCATGCAACAACTGTAGCCGCTGGACGAGCTTATTGGGATTGTGCCAGTAGATAACATCCACAAGGGGTTTTAATGGTTTAAATGTCACTCCCGAAGCAGATGCTTTACGACGACCACTTTGACTGGTGGGAAACATTTTTGCAATGATGGTTTTATATTTTTGAGATATATTGGCATTCACTTGTTGAGCGGGATCATACTGTCTTTTGTGTGCATGGGTGTCCAATAAAATGGATTTATATTTGTCAAGATCCTCTGACGTATAATCATGGGAAGAGGGGGTCCGAGAAAAGAGCAGCTTTAACAGTCCTGGCGTTAATTTATGGTTGATGTTTTTAATGACAGCTTTAGTACGAGCAAATTTAATGGATGAATCGCCAATTTTAAAATTATCATCCTCATAGCGAACACCATACGTGGTATCTGTGTTTCCAATAAATTGATCGGTGACATAGGGTTCCAATGTTGATCCATAATATTTTATTAAAATGTTTTTCAGTTGAGCTTTATGTTGAGGGGTGGCCAAGAGTTGTGAAAACGGAGACGATCTGGAAGGGCAAGGTGTTTCGATCATGAACAAGGATTTCTTTTTTCTCAAAAAATTTGCAAGGGGCGGCCTTTTTTGAGGCATAAACACTTGTTCCTCCTCATCCTCAACTTCGCTAACACTAGCCAAATCTTCCTGTCCCTGTTCCTCTTCCTCTTCCTCAGGGTCCTCGAGCAGCGTCTGCGTGGTTTGTGAAACGGTGGGTAGTGTTTCAGATGGCTTGAAAGAGGGTTTCAACATTGCTTTTAGCGGAGGTGCTAAATGTTGTTGAATAAACTAAGCATGATCTGCACGCGATCGTTTCAATTGACGAAACTTTTGGCGAATAGTATTTTTGCTCTAATAATATGCTTTTTGAATTGACTCTCTGCTAACGCCATGGTGTCTTGACAAATGACTTGACAGGGAATGAGACAGGACCTTAAATAGCAATAAAATGATCAAACCCTAAGCGATACCGTCCTTGGTTGAGTTCACTTTGTTTGTCAATCACTAAACAGGCATGACGTTGAGTGTTCCAGCACTTGGCACACAATTCTGTAAACATTTGAAAGGTCATATTCGTATTCACATGTTCATTATAAATGTGACGACTGTTCCTCTCGTCCTGGCGGAATAAAACAATGACATTGGCATTGTCACGAATCAACTGTTTGGACATTTTAGAATACGTTTGTCCAAGATTGAAGAATTCGATATATTTATGTCGACCCATGCTGAAATAGCTTTGAATGATGCCTTGACGTTCAGTGGATACAACATCGAAAATCATGAGTGAATCGGGCTTTACCTCATCCGGTGAAATCACATTTTCTTGCATGGAAAATGTGAAATAACCCATATTCTCTTTTTGTAATCCAGACATGACTTGATACAGAAACACGTAGAGGGGTAGGTAGATAGATTTTGCAAAAATATAAATATTTTGAAAACGCAGACCATTGGGCGCTGTGATGAGCGTTAGCAAAAGATTGGTCTTTCCGCAGCCGGAAGCCCCACAATGATGCAGCGAATGGAAGATGGAAACAGTGAACCATGGCGTTGTTCACGTGATGTGGGACAGAGATGGGAAACCATGTCCACCACGGGGAGTGACTCTTGCTGCTTAATAATCTTCATTTCAACTAAGGCTTAGCCAGGCTAGCAGGCTGTCTATATACAGGACACCGAGCCTTGCCATAGAAACAGTAGAATCATACTACAGGTTGACGATGGATGTCTTTGGACGTGCGTTCATGGCCAAAGCTAGGACTGTCCCCATACATGATCCTAAACAAGAAACAGATCCTGCTAATAAACACTATGTGGATGGGTCTGTAGTGCCACGCACTAAACAGGGAGATTATGACTTTAAGGGAAAGCGGTTAACCCATGCAAAACATCCTCAAGTGTCTACAGACGTTACTACAAAATGTACGTGGACAACAAAGTGTATGAGTTTTATGACAAAGTGCCCCAGCTTACGGTGAATGGCTATAGCGCTAATCTCCATCGGATTGTTCACGTGGAAGACCCGCAAGACGAAGACGATGTCTGAACCAAGCGTTACGTGACCTATGAAATGAAAAGGCTTTATAAATTTATCCCATGTGTATTTTTAGTGTATGTGACAACTGAAAAACCTGTGAATGACAGAAACCATTTACCGCTAGTTCATGACCAGCAATTGACTTATGTGCTTGCTTCGGGTTTAAGCCACTATCGATTACACTATGATGGAACCATTCACATCAAATATGCCATGCCTGATGAGAACCATTTACAAATACAGATAAATGATCATAGGATATTGGTCCATAACCATGAAATGGTCAATGCAGGTGACGAATTATCCTTTCATCTCAAGTTGACATGGGATGAAAAGCAAGCGGGAAGAATCATAAACGATTTCCCACTTTATGTGGAATTGGAATATACAGCCATGAAATAACAAACTAACGTTAGTTGTGGCTTAAACTTTCCTGTGAAAGGTTGTTGCTGGTCATTATCATCATGGTGAAACAAAGGTATGTGGTGAGAAAGACCAAAAAGAATTAAAAAAATGACTTTGTCCTTGGCAAAGCCTGGGCTTAAGACATTCGTGGACAAGCCCTTGCGAAAGAAAAAAATAAAAAATAATGTATTGACCATAAGGAAAGCCCTTCAAGCAGAACAGAGACGTGTTATTTAAAAACGTCAGCGACAGGGTTCAAAACAAGGGCGATTGATTCCCGTCCCCAAACGACCGGGATTTTTACCTGCATTATTTGCCGGTTTGGCTGCTCGGGATTCACTTTTGGGTGGTGCCAGTGCGGTGGCGAAAACCTTTAAAGCCGCGCAGCAGGGCAAGCAACAACTCTAAGAAAGTCAGCGACACAATGAAACGATGGCAGCGATTGCAATGGGGGCTAGAAATGCCAATTTAAAGCCAGCCTTTTATCAACAAGGATTTGGGATTTCACCATTTCAAAGTATTAAAAAAAAAATTCACCTCAGTCATAGCAAGACATGCCCTGACGCATCAACAAGTGGAATGCTATGCTAAACAACTAAAGCTTTCTCATTTTCGAGGTGTGTTTATGCGAAACCAATTACCCCCACGACCCTGGAAACAGGAATGTGCTGTTGTCAATTTGGATGATCACCGAGGACCAGGAACGCATTATGTAGCTTATGTCAAAGAGGGATCCATCGTATGGTACTTTGACAGTTTTGGGAATTTACCCCCGCCCATGGAACTAGTGACCTATTTTGGAAACAGGATCAAGATATATTATAATGTGAAACGTGAGCAAACGTTTAACTGCCAACAGTGTGGACGTTTGTGTTTAATTTTTTTTATATAAGACGCAGCATAAGCAAAAACGCCAACAGTATGTCGGTGGAAAGTAAGACGTTTACCCTGCATGGACGTGGACCTGACGTGAGCCTAGACTTTTACCCACCTATCGAATTGAGTGAAAACCCTATGGACTTGTTTCTCTTGAAACGTACAATCGAATATACAACATACGTGAAAATGTGAACAACAAGTTTGACTATGATGAATCTGTGCTCACCCTGAACTCTGGTGGATACATGATCGATGGCATTTATGAACACATTTATGTGGTGTTGATCAATGAATATGGTTTAAAGTCATTTATCGATGGAACGCGCAAGTTTGAACTTGTAGGAAATACCAACACTCATCGCTGCAGTATTTTCTCTACATTCAACATTGACTTTAAAACACGCCCCGATTCCATTGGTCCATTACTAAGATTTAAACCACGCGTGTTGGAGCCCAACAAAAACATGAATCAGACCATGAAGTGAAATTCATTGAGGACCATCATGTGTCGGTGACGTGTAATATTATTAGCCAAGTGTACACCAATCAAGAACCATCGCACTCGCTTTATGACTTTATTGTGACATCGCCCAATGGCTATATTATTCGTGAAAATCCTCCAGTGGTGCTTTTTCATTCTGTGGCTGTCAATGATATAAGTAATATGACATTAAGACTGATCAATAGAGATCAACAACTCATTGATCTAGATTCTACCACACCAATAAGTTACAAGTTGGTGCTAAAGCCACTATGAAGTTTGTGTATAAAGCAACAACACCGTCTAGGAATGGTGTTAGTTGTTTGCCACGTGAAAACACGTTAACATCTAAAGACAAGCAGATTTTACAGCATTTGGGTTACCACGTCAACCCCCATGATGAATTCTATCCTAGAGGTAGCGAACCGCATCGAGGAGCAACCAGGGGTGGTAAGAATTGACCTCCATTCCTATCAAGCTCAAACACCTGGACTCAATAAAAATGCCGAAATTCAATTTGTTATCAACAACCAAGATATTTACACCCTACCGCAAGAAAGTGTCATTCAGATCGAAGGTCGGCTCACCAAAGCCGATGGCTCTACACCCACCACATCCAAGTTGGCCAACCATGGTTTGGCCTTTCCGTTTTCTGAAGTGCGTTACGTGATTAACGATATCGTGGTGGATAGCACACGAAATGTGGGTATTTCCAGTGTCATGAAACTATACCCCTCTTATAGTGAGGAAGAAGCTAAAACACTTTGCATGGCAGTTTGGTGCCCTGACTCGACCAATGACTGGATGGTACACACCGATGGGACCTTAACTGGATATTTACCTCTTAAACTGATTTTAGGCATTGCCGAAGATCACCAGCGCATTTTGGTCTACGCAAGGCAAGTGCTTTATCTGGTGAGAGACAGGAGTGACAATAATGCACTCAAGGGAGTCGACAATGCCCCCATAGATTAAAAAATTCAACTACAACGCTTGCTATGGAAAGTGCCCCATGTGACCCTTGACGATCACAAAAAACTGGACATACTCAAAATGGTAAAGAGAGATATACCTCTACCCATGGAATTTAGAAGCTGGGCACTCCATGAGTACCCGCTATTGCCCACCACCAACACACACAGTTGGTCTGTAAAAACAGCTCGCTATACAGAGAGACCTCTCTACCTGATCGTGGGTTTTCAAACGAATCGCAAGTATCAACAAACCAAAGATGCCACGCAATTTGATCACCTGAAATTGAGAAATGCACGTATTTTCCTAAACGGTGCTGTGTTTCCCTATGAAGGACTGGATTTGGATTTTTCAAAAAATAAGTTTGGCCCCCTGTACGACTTGTTTTGTAAATTTCGATGTTCGTATTATCAAAAGGAGAACGGCCCCATGCTGCTACGCCAACCGTTGAAGGCAAGAGTACCACTGATTGTCTTTGATTGTTCCTACTTGGAATAGTCTGTCAAGCCATCCAATATTGACATTCGACTAGATTTTGAAACGCATGACAATGTACCAGCCAATTTGACGGCCTATTGTTTGATTATTCATCACAAACAAGTGAACTATTATCCACTGTCCAACCAAGTGACGAGTGTATAAATAACAGGTCTACCCACGTCAAGCCGCTCAGCCATGTCTTGCTTTAAAGCATCAAGAGAAGTCACATCCATGAATTTAAACTCTGAGGAACAACGTTTGAAGACGTTTGCAACGAGGCCGGTGCCTTTCATAAACCCTCAAGCCTTGGCGGCCGCTGGCTTCTACTATTTAAAAACAAGAGTTGAAGTGAAATGTGCCTTTTGTCCCATCATCATAGACCAATGGCAAGAGAGCGATGAACCCATGCAGGAACATCAGCGCTGGTCACCTGCCTGCCCCTACCTGTGCAGAATGGAAGTGGGAAATATACCCTGTCATTCAAGTTATCCCTCACTCGTGCCTCTGAGTGATGAAAAAATAACAAGTTACGATACGTGTGGACCGTATGGTGTCCATGGTGCTTCGGTGAGCAGCTCACCATCAAAAACGCCTAGTTTAGACACATCGGGATATCATCGGTGTTATGAACGTTACAAACACAAGAGACTATATTGTTGTATCAGTTGGTATCGTCCTTATCCCAAAATTACAAAAGCCTATAAGACGTGTTATGATAATAAAATGATGTAATTCTTAAATTCTTATTTTTTCATGTCCCCCTGTCCTACCCTAACCTCAATTTCTTTTTTTCAAACTAACATGGCAGGTAAGTCCATGTCATGACCACACCTTAATGGCCAATGGTTAGTCAGTCGTCAGTTGAACTAGGTCCAAGCAAGCGGCAACATGTTGCGCGCACTCATTGTGGATTGCCAAGGGTTTAAAATTGGTGACAACAAATTTTTATTTAAACAAGTGGCCATGATCGATTGCACCACGTTTTGGATATGCTATTTAAACCGCCCCATGCTTTTGATTTGTTGTGTGAAAAAGACCGCAAGCAAACCCAGTGGATTGAAAATCATAAACAACTAAACTGGAATCAAGGAACCATTTCCTATAAATATTTGGACGTGGTCATGAATGCACACTTGTCCTCGGCCAATGTGGTATTTGTGAAAGGTAATGAAAAACGTGAATGTTTGCAACCATTTTTGGCGTCTTACTGTCAATGTATCGACCTCATGGAGTTGGGCTGCCCCTCCCTACAAACGTTGATGGATACTTCTTCCTGTGGCAACATTACCCATACAGCCCTAGCGCATGCGTGGCATCTCTTTCATTGGTTAACCACCCATCCCTGCTTGGAGTTGTTGAACAAAATTATAACTCAAGATTTACCTGTGAATTTACGCCAGTGAGATTTCTACAAGCGACGTGTAAACATCTACAACACGTGATACCATGGAGAAAGGCAATGCTACGGAGAAAGCCATTGGGAAGTTCTTTGTGTGCAGAAAGAAACTATACTGTTTTACCAAAGAGGAACTCTAAGCGCTGCCCAAATCGTTCATTTATTATGCGGCCGCCAACGCAGTGAAAGAAATCTGGCAACATGTACCAAAATCATGGACTCAAGGCCCTGTGTTGAGTGAATTGCAACATTGTACGGATTACGATCAACATAAGCAAGTGGGCGTGGCAAAAATACTCTCTATGCGCCAGTGCGCGTCTTGTCAGCTAGTGAAACTGTATCACGGTCCTAAAAGTCCATGTAAAGACTTTGTTGAATCATTCCTCGGGCGTCATGGCGAGTAAAAGAAACAACAACAACAACAACGAACACAAACATCCTCCAAAGCGGAGGAGGAAGACCAAACATTTTCACCATCAATGGAAAAGGATTTGCCCGACCTGTACTGACAATGGCGTCATTGACAAAGTGATTCAATACTTACCTTTTGAAATCCATATTCCAGGTTATCGTTTTTGTGGCCCTGGAACTCATCTTGAAAAACGTTTGCAACGTGGTGATGTATCCATTAATCTTTTGGATCAAGCATGCAAAGAACATGCATGACCTATCTTATCGCCATAGTCATCCTGGTTTGAGACATGTGGCAGATAAATTGTTATTGAAATAAGATAAACAACGTTTCACATCCTGTGATGCCTCAGTGGGTGAAAGGATGGCAGCCCTGGTTGTGATGAGTGTTATGAAAGGAAAGTTGATGATGCATGGACATAAACATTGAGGAATGGAGGAGTGAGGAATTGGGATGTGTTTGTATTCTATTTTCTTTTGTCAATTCCCTATGGTTATGAAATAAGAAAACAAAGGTTTACCAGAGCACGATGTTGTTTAATTTAAAAAATCATGATGTTGATGGACTGATTTTTCGTTTTCACATTTCACACATGATGAATTCACACATTGCAATTTGTGAATTTGCAATTTACAGTTTTTAAAACTGTTCGTTTCAAGTTTTACGTTTTTGATGATATGGATTTTTCCATTTTGTTGATGACACTTTTTAAACAATGTCCGTTTTATGTTTTTGAATTTTTATATTTCACACATGAACATTTCCAGTTTTTAAAAATGTTCGTTTTAAGTTTTGCGTTTTTGGTGATATCGAAACATGGATTTCCCATTTTGCTGTTTTGACATTTTTCCATTTGGTGTATGTTGAAAGTTGAGATTTGTCAATGATGTTGATGCGAGTGCTTGACCATGATGATGCTGCAATGTGTTTATGGGACTGTGGAAACGTAGAGGTCTACGACTACTGCAGGTAAAACTGTTCTTTACAAAAATATTGTCTATTGACTGCCGCATTTCAAAGAAAACAAAACTATTGAAAACAAAATGAGTATATAAGTGACCATTTTCCACCAACACACTCATCCTACCTCACCGTGTTTGCTCTGGTCATACATACACACCAGCTTTCTTTCTCTACTCATACATTAACACATGTTTTTGGGAACAAACACAACCACTTTCTTTAGTCCCAAAAGCACATTCTCGACATGCACACTCATCCCAAAATAACTTTTTAGTTTACCATTTACATTACAAACAAGAAGTTCCGTTAAGAACTATACAGCCTACTTTTCATGCCAATGATTATTCTACAGAATATGAACCTATCTAGAATAATGACGAAATTAAGTTGGTAATATCGAAATATCTAACTAGTTCAAAATATACCTGGTGTAATGTAGCCTAATAGAGCACTACAGTTGGCAGCCCTGGTGACTGGATATATTCTTAGTTCCATCTCTTAAGGTACAGAATACAAAATTTGGTTGAAGTCCAATGGACGTTACTTGCAGTTAGACACTGGATCTATCAGCACGCGTAAAAGCATGTTGCCAACAATACCATGCGTGTGCTGGTCAGAAATAATCTGAAATATTATATCTTGTTGTGCCAATTTTGGATGAAATCCATTTGTTAGTATAGAAGTTACATGTATTTTAAAATTGGACATATCAGCAGGCATAGAATCATGTTGTCAGCACTGCCTTGTATTAATTACTCCAAATTAATCTAGAATGTCAGGTGCTATACGTGTGCAAAGTATAGAGCTGTTGGCTTGCATACTTTCTGATATATTGATATTAGGGTAAAAAATATAGACAGCATTTATTAACAGTTGGCAGCCCTGATTGCACTGAAGAATACTTATAGTCATATCTGATATGTTACACATAGCACATGCGAAATTTGGATGAAATCCTACTGATAGTATAGAACTTACATGTATTTAAAAATTGGCCCTATCAGCAGGCTTAGAATCATGTTGGTAGAACTGACGTATATAAGTTACTCCAAAATTAATCAAACATGTCAGGTACTATACGTGTGCATAGTTTAAAGCTGTCGGCTTGCACACATTCTGATATATTGGTATTTGGATAAAAAAATAGAGAGAGCAATTATTAACAGTTGGCAGCCCTGGTGGCTCTTAAGAATACGCTCAGTCATATCCGTTTATGTACAGATATTACATACAAAATTTGGTTGAAATCCAGTTGATAGTGTAGAAGTTATATGCATTTAAACATTGGACCTATCAGAAGGCTTAAAATTATTTTGCCAACACTGTCATGGTTGGCCTCCTGGAAATTAAACTGAAATAGTATTATCTACATTTGTGCCAATTTTGGAATAGCTCCTATGCATATCTTGCAGGATATCCAACATGGAGCTCAAATTTCTAGTGCGTTTTTTCAGCAGTTGGTAGCACTGACATCATTTTTAAATATGGACGTGAGCTATTCCGGTGCACATCTTTACTCATACTAAATTTGGTTTTGATTGCTGCAGCCGTTTAGGAGTTGATAGGGGGGGACACACACACAGCCCGACAGACAGACAGAAGGACAGACAGACAGACAGACAGACAGACAGACAGACAGACACACATTTGCCCGATCTCATAAGACTACTTTTTCCTCATTTTTGCAAAATGTGAAAAGTAGGCTAAAAATAATTAAATACTAGTCATTAAAGTTACTAAAAATATAACTTATTTCATATATACAAAAAACTACTACTTTGTACAACTTTAAAAGAATCAAACTATTTACCAACCAAAATTTTAAACAATAAGGTTGCATCGATCTTTTCAGAGAGCAAAAGGTCCAAGTGGGTTGCCACTATTTTACAAAATCTACTATTTACAATGGCAGAAACCGATATTTACAAAATACTAAATCTACGAGTTACAAAAAAGCCATGTCCCTAAACGAACAAACAGTGAAAACTCACCTCCTCCTCCTTACGGTCATAACCCCAGGGCAGGCTGGTGAGCAGGTCATCAGACCACACACGTTTGTTATCCATGGAGGCGAGGGTGCGTTTTCTCTGTTCCACAAGATACAAATGATGGTTGCTGGATTGTATCCTGCACTGTGTATGAAACATAGCTTTGCCAGTGCGTAAAACCGCTAAGTAATCGTCTACACGTAGCGATTTTACCACTGCCCTACCTACACCTTTTGCTCTTTTGGCTTCCTTACAGTCGAGTGTGCGATAAGCATACATTTTCGAGGCCAAACCTACGAATTCCGTCATAATGGAATCACCGCATTCATCTTTTAAAACGCCCATTACCTTCTTGTTTTTTATGGGCAGCTGAAACATGTTGTCAGCGCTATAGGAAGAAGTGTCGAACCAGTCACTATGTTGTCTCATGACGTCATAGGGGTTGCAGTGGCGAATGTGGTAAATGAATGAGTCCGTATCCATATACAAAAGAGAGACGTCCTCAAAATGGCGTTTGGCAAACTCAAAGTGGAATCGATACATGACCGATTTGGAAAAGTCTAAAATGACTTGGCCCAAGTTAATGGGCTTATCCATGGTCACGCTGGTCTTACTCAATTCAATAGTAGCCAAATCCTCATCGATAATGTTGATTGATTTGAAATTCGGCTTGGCAATATACCGCCGGGCACCCCAAAGCCCCTCCCAGACATTGACCAATTTAATGTCACGGTATTTGCGGACATTTTCCATGGAATTGCCATAGATGCAGTTGTTCATTAATTTAAAAATAATAATTTCAAACTGCTGTGTTTGCCATTTGTCGGTGCTCTGTGTTGAGTTGCATGTATGGCTCGAGCCATGGTTTTTGAGCAAAAGAAATACCTCTATGGATTTTCTTCAACACCAAGCATTGGGCGAGGCATTGCACCAACATTTGGATATGTAGCACATACCGATTTTTGTTGTAAAGTGTGCCCATGAGTTTTTCAATTTTCACTTTACTGTCAGGGGGAATCATTTGCTCAAGGCAGAATGGGAAATCGGCATGTTCATCATGCAAGGATGAGGGATATTCAATATCCACTTCTAGCACATATCCACGGCCTGTTTCTTGGCTAGCCTTAATCACATCAAATTCAGACACTTGCTTGTCTGTCAGCCAAGCAAACTTCCCATAGGGCAAAGGCTGACTCCTGGCGTAATCATACAAAATATTCACGTCATAGTACATTAAGTACGATTCTGGTTTGTCTGGTGAATAATCAGGCATGTAGACATTGTTCGCTTCGGCATGGCGTTGGTTAAGCGACACAAAGCCACCACGAATGCCCTTTTCAAAAAATAGAACCATGTCTACATCAGTGAGTAAATCCAATTCCACTTGAGTGTATTTCAAAGCGGCATCGAACAAGAGCCCAGGACTCGTATAATAGTGAGCCGGGTCAAGACCATAAATGTGCTGACACAACTCACCGAATTTTTGAAATACAACGGTGAGCAGCAATACATCCAGTTTTAGGTAATGCAAAGCATATTCACCTAGCGTCTTGGTATCAAACACTCGCCATACTTGACATGCAAGTGCATAGTCTTCATCGGAAACGGTACTGCGTGTTAGTTTCGAGTAAAATTTCTCTTGTGGTGGGAGTTTTCTTTGCTTTAACACGTTCCAGCTGTTGCAGAAATCATACGGGAATATACCTTTCAAAAATGCACAATTGAAATTGCTCAGGATCATTAAAATGCATTCCAGTATTTTTTAATTCCTCCTCATTCAAGCCATTCACAAGACTGTCCAGCGAGGATGCCATAAACTTAAAGGAATTCAAAAATCGAATGCTAAAGTCGCTCAATCTCCATGTCAGGGCTGTGAAACGCTCATGGTTTTGGGGAATAATGGTAAACGAGCCCTTGTTGACATGACCCAATTCACGAATCAAAAACTGAATGTCATAATTTGCCAGATTGTGGAAAAAGACACTGATGAAACGAGGAGCTGGAAAGTTCAAATTGCATTTGCTGTGCGCAGCTCCAAGAAACTCCCCCGTAAAGTGCGAGTGGTCTCTGACTTTACCTCTCCACTTAAAATAGGCTTTTCACAAATATGGCATGTCGTGGCATGCTCATACTCCTGCTGCTGTTCTGGAGATAGACACATGGGTACTGGATGGTCCAGTAATTCCTGTACATCATCAGCCAACTTGACAAGTTCACCCAAGAACCATCTGGCACAATCTGGCCCCTCACGGTATTTGTAAACGGATTGCGTGGGGTCATAAGCACACACCACATTAAATCCTATGGCAAACGGTTCATGTTTTGAATGGGTGTGGTTGAGCTGATAGTGGGATCTGGTTCACATCCCGCCATGGGTGTAGTGAGAGCTTCATAATCTGCGTATACCACATAGGGAAGAGTGTCACGCTTATGAATGTCCTTAAACTTTAACACAGCCTTGTCCCCTTGTGGCAATATCAATCTCACCGCTTCCTGAGAAACACAATCTACCCGATGACGTTCCAAAAGCGTAGGGGTTGTAAAATATTGCAGACAACGATCACAAATATGTTTTACACCAGCGTGCTTAGACATTTGTCTGCTTAGCAATCTACCCAGGCTTTTAATGAGGCAATAGTGATTCACTTCTCCAACAGATAAATATAAAAGATGAATGTGGTGTCGTTTTGGTTCTTTTGTAGCATAAAGAGGACCCAAAATCTCATCACCATCAAGGCCATACACCATGAACGAAAAGTCCTGGTTGTCTTGTTCAAACCTATGGATTTCCGTTAAGTCCATAGGGAACGATACTCTAGTTAAATGTAATGTTTGTTTTAATTCATCAAACTTGGCCTTGTAGTTTGCTGGTCTCTCACAGTGACGTTGTGCTGGCTGTAAATACGCGGCCACACACCAGAGGAAACATTTATCATCTTTATTTTCAATATTTACCACCCCTCACTGACAGGCAATCGCTGATGGTAAAGAAATGTGTCTAGACCCAGCATTCAACGGATTGAAATGACAAATGTTGATTTGTAGATGATGAATTTTATCTAAGGCAAGGCAACTCGGTCCTTGTTGCAGTTTATAAAATTTTGATAGCAAGGCAGTCACCACATGGCTTTGATACCACTCGTTCAGATTATCGGCTATCAAAAGCTCTTGCATTTTACTGCAAATATAAGATGTCTCTTTATGCTCACCGTCCTTCTTTTTATATATGAAATCGCACACCAGTTCTGTATTCACCTTTAAAGCCGTATGCAACCTTTGCGCTGTAAAAATTTCAATTTTAAAAAATTTCAAAACTAGATTCTAAAAATTCTTTGGGAATCGAACTTTTTCTAACATTGACCACACGACCAGAGCACACACGCGATTTGAAATAACTATTTAGGGGTTCCCAAGTTAACGTATCCGCAGCAGTAAAAGACATTATTTTGAAAGAACACTCTCACCTGAGTTTTCAGCTGTAGACTGTTTGACAATGGTTCCACTCTAAAGCCACTTGGTTTTCAGCTGTTGTGGCTAAAGCAGTAGAGTTTTTTTCTCCAAATATCTAAAAAGAAATAAAATAAACCACCATAAGTATATCAATTCCATATAGTTTATGCACGTCATAAACAAAACAAAATCAAACAGGTTATATATAAAAACAAGTCCCACCTTGACTTGTAATGCTTTGCATTATTCCCGTCTCGTGGGCTAGTGTGGTAATGGTTTCCTTTTCTAGCTGTCTGTCTTTCTCTCTTTTTCAATCTCTTTCCCACAGACACACAACAGGTAGGCTATACACGTATCTACAAACAAATAAATAAACATTTAATTATAACTTTAACAATCAATAAATAATTGCATGTAAATATATATATATATATATATATATATATATATATATAAATCAATAAATATATAAATGAATAAATACCTCACAACAAGGTTAAGTATTTTCCACCAACACCAAAACTGTTAAACAAGACCATGCGTTTCACGCAATGCAGTGTGTTCAAAGGTAGTCACCTAAGTGAGAGTGGAAATGATAACGATATGTATTTATATATATGTTACGTTGCATGTATAATCATTTTTTTTCTCACGCTTGAACATTCTTTTATCGCGCACGTAGACAGCTAACGCCCAAGGGGTGCCAGGTCAAATTTCACATAAACTTGCATTTTGTCACGTACGAAGCAAACAAGATGTAACTTGTTTAGCGTACATGTGGTTTCACACGTGTTCACATGCATTTCGCACTCCCCTGCCACCACGGTTGTCAGATTATTTCACCTTCAAGTGTCTTTGTCATTTTCCATTACACTTGTTGTCAAGTCAGATCAGCGCATTCCAATAAGCTCAAATGACATTCACCTCCTGCTAGCCTGCTCCTCTGCAAGTTTGTTTTCTGTACTCGCTTCGAGCAACATAGAACCAAGTTCTCATCACCGTTTACACGTTAAAGGCTCTCTTCGGGGGTAAAATATCAGAAAAACGAACCCTCGCTCCGTCATAAACCGACCCGTCGAAATATCGATTGATCTATTGAGCACAGCCACCATGGTCAGCGACAGGTTCGTTGAAACACACACACACACACTCCCAGCCGTATCGTCTCTCTCAACCACCACGCTTCATGAACATTTAAAACAGGTAAAGAAAAATTATTATTTTTTCAACAAAAAAGTCGTTAGGCTCTTTGTCAAAATTTCAAACATAGGTTCAAAATGGGGGCGTTAGTCAGAGTCCTAGGACACCTCGTACACGTCTCTAGCGTTATTGGTTTGCGAGATATAGCAAAAATCACAAAAAACACTTGTTTACCCCAAAATCAAGTTTCCAATTTTTTTAATTTTTTAAAATTATAACGAGTAGTCCATAGCATAGCAACGAGGACGTCACCCCGAGTCCTTGGACCCCTCGTACATGCCTCTAGCGTGATTGGTTCGCGAGATATAACAAAAAGTCTAAAATCACGTTTTTACCCCCCGAAAAACTATATTTCCAGATTTTCCCCTTTTCGACACCTACATTCCCACAAAGAGCGCAACGAGACGAATAAACGAATCCAAGCACGCCCTACTTCCATTCCAAGGTCACCAGGGGCTCACAACTTCCTAAGTGAAGGAGAACCCGTGAGCTTGCACTACTATGCGTTTTTTTATCCAAGAGACCTGAAATTTATTTTAGGGGTAGGGGGCATAGGAACCTTTCATTTATGTCAAACAAACATTTTTGTATAATTCCTAGTTTCCAAAATATAGTAATTTCAAAATTACACTTTTTTCAAAAAATGTAAAAAAATAAAAAGGTTTTATTAAAGAAAATAAAGGATATAGAGTCCGTTCGTTTAAGCCATAGCACAACATTCTATCATGTTTGGTTTTCAAACTACCACCTACTTTCGAAAACAAAAATTTTCCAAACATTTTTCAAAAATATAACGAGTGGTCCGTTGCAAAGCCCCCGTCAGCCTGAGTCCAACAACACCTCATTCGTGAATCTTCGACCACGGGTTCGACAGTTATCGGCAATGTTCGCAGGAAAGTAGGCTGTGGGTTTAAAGCACCACTACTACCGTACTCACGTTGTATTTCAACAAGCTACGATAACCAATATTCAATTATACTCCTTGAAAAGGGCAAAGAGTTATAGTAATACCCATGCATTTAGGAGAAAGTATGATATATTTTGTTCTTTCCTGAACATCTTGATATATCCTATTTGCTTCGACAATCACTGATACCTTCGATGAATACATCAACGTTAGCTGGATAGGCACGTGCCTGAAGAGCAGGACTTGAACCCCAGGAATGGCCAGTAGCACTCAGCTTATGTTATGTGTGCATTGAGTTCTAATTATGAACAAATTAAGGCTCCTGCGATCAGATTTGCCTGCAGTTCATACAACATCTAAACATTTACCTCTCATTAGCTCACTACACCAAACCAAATATTGACTTATATCAGTACCGTAGATGTCCCCAATAGCACCCTCTCTGTCAGCCTCTGCACGACTCTACTGTGAATATACGACATCCAATGGGAAATGATGTGATCAACAGCACTTGGAACGGCATTCTATGGTCGAAGTAATAATACAAATAAAAAATACTAATACTAATAATGTCTGATATGTAGCCAGCCCGAAGGCTGGTTGGATCCGCAAAAAACACCGCCGTTAGATTATGTGGGTAGATACCCACAAAAACCCAAGGCAGTGCTATATTGAGGCATACTAGGCAAGATGAGGAGTGAGGTAGTTTGCCATTGCTTTCCTCACTGAGTCAGAACAGCAGTACTAACCCTACGAGTAGAACCTTTCACAGCATCCACAGGCACTGGCTGTGCCCTGGATGTCATTACTAAGCACCACCCATACCTCAGTAGCTTCCATCACAGCCATGAATGAGACTGAGACATCGGTGAAAAGCCACATTTTACTCTAGCCTGTGCCAACAGACAAATGCAAATGTACTGCATTCATCAAGAGATGGCAAACAGGCCAAATACTAATAATAATAATATTAATAATGATAATAAGCCATAGAAGCAAGAATTAAGAAAATGGAAGTCGCTTTCCAAACCACCCGCAACATATATAACAACAAGATGTTCAGTAAAAAACATATAGCCTACTTTCTCCTAAATGCATGGGTATTGTTATAACTCTGCCCTTTTCAAGGAGTATAATTGAATGTTGGTCGTAGTAGCTTGTTGAAATAGAACGTGTTATACAGATATTAAACATGAATATGAGGTGCCCTTTGCTAGTGCTAACTCTGTACACAATTTCATTCAATTCGGTTTCACCGTGATTGAATTGATATGATGAATCAATTCGCACACATACATGGCCGTTTTCTGCAAACTATTTGGCTGATGACCTCGTAGTTCAGTCAAAAGATGCTTCCTACAAAAAGGTATGTTGTTGCAAAATTTGGTAGAGATCAAATTATTAGGTTGGTCGTAATTTGATTTAAGCTTTTAAAATTTGGGTGACCGCCATTCCGTTTCTGTCAAGATGGTGGCGATATAAAACATGACACAGGAGTGCCCTTTGCTAGTTCTACCTCTGTACCAAATTTCGTTCAATTCGGTTTCACCGTGTTTGAATAGATAGGGGGAATCGATTTGCACACATACATGGCCGCCATCCGCAAATTATTGTGCTGATGACCGTGTAGTTTGGTCAAAGAATTTTTCATATATAGGGATATAATGTTGCAAAAAGTGGTAGAAATCAGATGATTAGGTTGGTCGTAATTTGATTTAAGCTTTTAACATTTGGGTGGCCGCCATTACGTTTTTCGTCAAGATGGCGGCGATATAAAACATGTCACTGAAGTGTCCTTTGTTAGTGCTACCTCTGTACCAAATTTCGTTCAATTCGGTTTCACCGTGTTTGAATAGATAGGAGGGGACACACATTCAGAGTACACACACACACACAGATTCACGCACAGACACACACACAATTTTTCGCCCCGTGTTGATCTCATAAGTCTACTTTCATTTTTTGCAAAAATCGAAAGTAGGTTAAAAAAGTGCTTTTCTATGAACACAAAAATTCGTCACTACAACACTGTCATCAAACTTGTACCGCTATATGCATCTGAATGCCATATCCTATCCGAGAAATATCCGAAGTGTAGCATCAGCTGATCTACATCTACAATAAAATCTTGGCAACCCAGATCAGCTGTTACAAGCTCCCGTCATTTCCTTCACGTACAGTACATTCTTCTGAAATACAGAGTATAGTGGTAAGTTTGTGATGATAATTGTTGTATTAAGGGTCCTGGTCACTTTCGTGACAGTATTATGTTTGTATTTGTTCTTCGCGACAGCCCTGTTTGACTGTTCGCCTTGTCTCTTTCCGAGAACTTCCAAACAAATTAATATGATAAACACTCTATTGTATTATTAATGTATTAATTTATATAGTTGGCTTAGTTTTCTAAAGTTCTCACCTTGAGTGTTCCAGTCGCTTGCTCTCTCAAGCGTCCGTACTCCCGACATACAGGGCATCCACTGGCTCGATCTGCTGCCCGTTGAGTGTCAGTGTCGAGTGACGTCACCGTGACCTTCGTCCAGCCAATAGCAGGACTCGTGATTCTAGGGTCTAGCACCGTCTAGATGCTTCTGTGGCCATCGTTAATAAGACGCTACTTGCTGGCATTCAACTTCACTGTGATCACATCGTCATTCAGATCCACGCAGCAGTCAGATCATCACTCTCTACACGCTACTGCTTCTCATGGCACTATTGCTGCCACTCCTCTCAGTGCCGCTTCGCTAACCGCTACGCTACTGAACAGTTACACCATGAGTTTTTCACTCCGACGCAACGACCCAGCTGGTACAAGTAAATACCGGCTGTATTACTCAGCGAGCCACCTCTTAGATGGTGTCTATTTTGATTCATCCTGCAAGGCAACAGCAGTTTTCCCGACTGCTAGCAACCTTCAAATTTCTTATAAATCATCGCCTGGATACTACAAGAGAGATGGAAGAAGAGTTGGACTTTTCTACTTCTGGCATACCTATCTTAAGGCCATGAACGCCTCCTTCCAAAGGAACTGTAAATACTTCTCAACAATTTTTTTTTTGGTAACTGGAATTTTTAAGGAGCTGGCTCTGCAAGGATATATCTTCAACTCTCTTTTGAGAAGATAAGTTCATTTTACGTAAAATTTCAATTTTTACTATTGTCATGCAGGCCTCCGTGACTTAGGCGGCAGCACGCCTGCCTCTCACCGCTGGGTCCGTGGTTCATATCCCGGTCACTCCATGTGAGATCTGTGCTGGACAGAACGGAGGCAGACAGGTTTTTCTCCGGGTACTCCGGT
The DNA here is from genome assembly GCA_946902985.2 of Meconema thalassinum. Taxonomy (NCBI): domain Eukaryota; kingdom Metazoa; phylum Arthropoda; class Insecta; order Orthoptera; family Tettigoniidae; genus Meconema; species Meconema thalassinum. The sequence goes on along the minus strand of OX336399.1, from coordinate 157,496,034 downwards.
TTTCCCTGTCAACATTTCATTCCAGCAACACTCTCCACTACCATTTCATTTCATCTGTCATTCATTTAATCATTGCCCCAGAGGAGTGCGTCAGGCCTCGGCAGCCGGCACAGTTCCTATCCTCGCCGCTAGATGGGGGCTTCATTCATTCCATTCCTGACCCGGTCGGAGACTGGAAGCAGGCTGTGGATTTTCTTTTTTTCATGCATTTCTTCATTCTGTTTTATTAATAGCGCAATATTTATATGTCAAGTTCAACCTTCTCTAGTCAGAATCAAGCATTCCATTGGTTTCTCTTAATTAGGGTCTCTGTAATCAAACCCTTGCAATTGTTATATTTAAAATATTCATTTGAGCACTTATGTGCATTTTTTGTTTACTGTTATCAATTTGCACTTTAGGAATAAACATTGTTATCTAACCTTTGATTTTCTGGTGATGTACCTCGATGCCCTCTACCACATATCACTTCAGTTTCATAGCTCATTCACAGCACTTATTTTGGTCAGGCTTAAGCCTACTTCGCGTTCTCCCGTCATGGGAAAGATTAGGGCAGATCTTCTCCAGGGCCTAACATCTAGGTTATCGGCCCCTAATGGTTTGGGTGATAGTGAAAATATAAGATGATCAAATCAAACCTACAACTAAAACTAACCACTCTCTTACAAACTAGAAGAGGGAATGAGAAAAAATAAGGAGAAGAATGTAAATGAAAGACAGGAGGAAAGGAAATACCCTCAACCCTCGAAGAATGAGAATTGAGGGACTTGAAAGGAAGGAGAGCCGAGAAAGGCAGCGAGGAAGGACGTGAGGGCTCGCCCCGAAGGCAATGGTAGAAGGAGAAAAACTGGACCTAGCTCAGGAAGCCTCCGGGGTCACCAACGCCCGAAACCACCAGTGTGAACTCTTGCGGGTGTAGCACTATCCAATGTGCACCATAAGTGGTGGAGCTACACACACCCTGCCTCCTTGAGGGCCTTGAGCAGAAGAAAGGAGATAACATGAAAAGAAATCAAGAGGTCTGATACCTCGAAGAATGAGGGATCAGGAAAGATGAGACAAGAGCCAATTAAGGCGGGAAAGTGAAAGATTCCCTAGGCCTCGGATGTTGGGGTCAGAGAAGAACAAGGGTTGACCAAGGGAGGTCGAGAGGAAAGATAATAGAGAGGAGCCCGGCAGAAGTAAGTGAAAGCAATGTCAGACTCAGCTGGGGTCCCGTGGTCGCCAACCCACGTCCCACTAGTTGTGAGCCCCTGGGGGTCTAGGGGTAAGTAATTCACTCTGTCCAGCACAATTGAATCGGTCGGAGCATTAAGTCAGTTTTCACTATTTTTCAGGAGACAGATAAAGCGTCATTGACAGAACAGAACTTAACAAACACACTGTATTAGTCATCTATGTAGTGAAGCATCTATTCAGGTTATATTTTTGTTAGCGGAATATCAACTTTAATTTAATAAAGATATTTTTCTGATCAATTTTTGAAACGTGACTGAATGCATTTCCTCTTCGTGGCCAGCGTAGTGCGGCATGAAGCCATCCAGAATGAATATTTCACATGATATTTTATTTTAAAATGGATTTGTAACATAAAAATCTGCTAAACCCTGTAGAAATGTAATTTACAATAGCACTGTAACACGCGGGAATCTTGCAGTGTGGCCAACATTAAGTACGGAATACGGCGCTGAAAGGCAGCAAGTCATTGACTTAATGATTTTCCCCTCTGATCGCACTGCATGAAGCAGTGGTTTCTGGCTTAAAACCACAAAACAAATTGCTTTGTGATGGATTTAGCCTTGCCAGTGAGCTTCCGTGCTTTTTCTCCTGAAGAAAATATTTTGTGGGTAGCTTAAACAGAAGGCTGTCTTAATTCTTTCCTACGCCGTTCCAAACCCCTTGGGTCAATACTTCTAAATACTAATTCCTTAAAAAATGACAATTTTTGACTTAATGCTTTTCATCTCCAACCGATTTAATTGTACTCACACCCAAGTACACGGGACGGATGATCATGGTGACCTAGGCCTTAAATGTAACAATAGAACATCATTTCAATTGGCGCAGGTGTCCCAGTGGAGCTCATTTATTTAGACAAGGTCACAGGGTGCACTAAGGGAGGACATAGGGGACATGCACGGACATGTGCTAATATTTGGCTTGTGTAGGACACTAATGAGATTAGCTGTTGAGTTTAATATCGCGCTGATTCTGATCGTGTAGCGTTTAATTACGGGTTATTAGAACTCGTTGCATACATAGCTCCTGTGTGTAGGTCATTTTCTTTGTGCCGGAGGTGCTTATTTTACTGTTCAGCTCCTGGAGTAGCTGGTAGCATTCTTGGCTGTCGCCCCCAGAGGTCTGGGTTCAATTCCCAACTCTGCCAAGAAATGTTATTCTCATCTGAGAGCTGGAACGGAGTCCACTATGCCTCGCGAGGGAAATCTGAGAAGAGGTGGAATCGTTTCTCACCTCAGCCATCCTGGAAGTGGATTTCCGTGGTTTCCCCACTCCTACCACAAGCGAATGCCGGGATTGTTCCTAACTTAAGACCATGGCTGCTTCCTTCCCACTCCTCAACATATTTAATAAATTATCGCATATGTTATACATGAAAATTATTTATAATTTGACATCAATATTTGAAACATAATTGAAGTACCTGTGCTGTCCCTAGGAAGAAGTCGCTGAAGTCACCACTGTAAGATGTTTGTGGGCATTCTTGAACTAGGTGCCGAACAGTCTGTCTTTCAGCACCACACTCACAACATGATGAAGATCTTTTCCTCCACTTGTACAGGAGATCCCCGCATTCACCGTGATTGGTCCGGATTTTATTTCATTTTGACCAGGTCTTTCTAGGCTGAGTGAACCCTGGCACCTTCTCAGTTACGCATGGCGTTACTGAACTCTCTGGAGGGGCAAACGAATTCCAATCAGAAGACCATCTCTCAATCAGGTTGAATTTGTTGGTTGCAAGATTCTCCGCTGTGCAAATAGGTGGATGTCTTGAACGTAGGAATAGTTTCACATGTAGATCAGCAATGTCTCTATGGATAGGTAGTTGGTTGTTGGTCTAAATTTCAAATACGCACACTAATACAGCCATCACAATAACACAGATTATCAGGCAAAGATCCACACTTAACCATGTACACGGGGTTAAATGACCACTTTGTCAAACCCCTTAAAATGAAACAACAACATCTTATCCTACCGATGAGTCTTGGTATTACTTATTTTACGACCCCACAGCGTTGCGGTGCAAGCTGAGTCCAGAGGTCGAAGATACGAATCCCGGCGCTATCTATCTATCGTAAGGCTTTTAGTGCCGGGAGTGTCCGAGGACATGTTTGGTTCGCCTGAGTCTGTAGCTGCTTCCAGCGGACACCCTTAGGGTGAACACCACATTCGGTTCAATTTCAAGTAGTTTCAACTTTCGCCACCAGATATCAATGATACCTAGTGGTGAACGTTGGAACTTTGATAGAGCGTTCCGACGAAATCTAACCTAACAATTTAGCTTCACACAAGTTTAGTATGCGGAAGTGGCGGCTTTGGTGGCGTAGTCGGTAGCATGCTGAGCTTCTATGCCAGAGATTGCGGGTTCAAACCCGGCCGAAGACGTCGGATTTTTTAAGAGCGTTAAAATCCCTCAGTATGCCTTTCTTCGGAGGGGAAGTAAAGCCGGCGGTCCCATGTTATAGATTTATGGCATGTTAAAGAACCTTCCACTAATTGCACCTGTGTGAAGCTAAATTGAATAGGTTAAGAATGTAAACAACTCTCTTAGGTTTCTACGTTCGTTGCGAAGAGCCGACTGCGGTGGCGTCTAGTAGTTAAGTTCTCAACTTGGCCTAGTAGTCGTTGACGGTGGCGCTTGGCGGCAAAAGTAGGAACTACTTGAAAAATTCTAAGTTGCAGTACTTAAAATAAAAAAAAACAGATACACACACTAATACAGTCATCACACGGTTATCAGACAGATTCTACGCACACCCAAAGTACACGGGGTTACATGACCGCGTTGTCGCAGCCCCTAAACTTAAGAACCAACCAACCAGTCAGCGGAAGGATCTTTTACATACCATAAAACTATGACGTGGGACCGCCAGCTTTACTTCCCCTCTGAAGGAAGGCATACTGAAGGATTTTAACGCTCTTAAAAAATCCGACGACTTCGGCCGGGTTTGAACCCGCGATCATCACCATCATTAGTCTAAATTTTATCAGTATTTCCTTACCTTACTCTAATTTTAAATTTACCTATAAGTATCTTTTGGAATAGCTCCCATTCATATTTTCCAAGATATCCAACATGGAGCTCAAATTTCAATTGCGGGTTTTCACAAGTTGGTAGCACTGTCATCATTTTCAAATATGGGCTTCAGATATTCTGATATAGATCTTTACTCATACCAAATTTGGTTTCGATTGCTGCAGCCGTTTAGGAGTTGATATGGGGGGGGGGGGGGTCACACACACAGACAGCCAGACAGACAGAAGGACAGACAGACACTCATTTGCCCGGATCGATCTCATAAGTCCACATTTCCCTCATTTTTGCAGAATGTGAAAAGTAGGCGTCGCCTCCGTAGCGTAGCGGTCAGCATGATTAGCTGCCACCCCGGCGGTCCTGGGTTCGATTCCTGGCTCTGCCACGAAATTTGAAAAGTGGTATGAGGACTGGAACGGGGTCTACTCAGCTTCGGGTTGTCCAAATGAGTAGAGGTGGTTCGATTCCCACCTCAACCATCCTCGAAGTGGTTTTCCGTGGTCTCCTATTTCGTCTTCGGGCAAATGCCGGGATGGCACCTACTGTAAGGCCACGGACGCCTCCTTCCCGCTTCCTCGCCTATCCCTCCCCATCTTCCCCTCCCTTCCCATCCCTCATAAGACCCCTGTTCGCTTTGCAGGTGAGGCCGCCTGGGTGAGGTGCTGATCACACCTCCTCAGTTGTATCCACTCCGACCAGATGTTCCCAGCTCTAGGACACTGCCCGTAGAGGCAGTAGTGGTGAATTTCCTCGCTGAGTCCGTGGGTTCCACCAACCTGGAGGGTAAAGTCGATACAAAAAACTTGCTTCTTCACCCTAACAATACAACAATTTACTGCCTATGCCAAGCTAATCTGTTTTTATATGTATTAGCCTACTTTCGATTTTTGCAAAAAATGAAAGTAGACTTATGAGATCCAAACAGGGCCAAAAATTGTGTGTCTGTCTGTGTGTGTACTCTGAATGTCTGTCTCCCCCTATCAATTCGAACACGGTGAAACCAAATTGAACGAAATTTGGTACAGAGGTAGAACTAGCAAAGAGCACCTCTGTGTCATATTTTATATCGCCACCATATTGACGAATTGACCATACTACAAGGTCATCAGCCCAAAAGTTGGCAGAAAGCTGCCATGTATGTGTGAAAATCGATTCCCCCTATCAATTCAAACACGGTGAAACCGAATTGAACGAAATTAGGTACAGAGGTAGCACTAGCAAAGGGCACCTCAGTGTCATCTTTTATATCGCCGCCATCTTGACGGAAACGGAATGGCGGCCACCGAAATGTTAAGAGCTTAAATCAAATTACGACCAACCTAATCATTTGATTTCTACCTAATTTTGCAACAAAATACCTTTTTGCGGGAAGCATCTTTTGACTGAACTACAAGGTCATCAGCTCAATAGTTTGCAGATAGCGGCCATGTATGTGTGCAAATCGATTCCCCATATCAATTCAAACACGGTGAAACCAAATTGAATGTTTTTTTTTTCAGAGGTAGCTCTAGCAAAGGTTACCTTATATTCATGTTTAATATCCCTATAGCACGTTGTATTTCAACAAGCTACTACAACCAACTTTCAATTATACTCCTTGAAGAGGACAAAGAGTTATAACAATACCCATGCATTTAGGAGAAAGTAGGCTATATGTTCTTTACTGAACATCTTGTTTTATATTGTATCAACATTGTATTATTGTTAGATTTAAGTAGTATTTGTATTGCTCATTATGTATCAATTGAATAATTTGGTTAGATGGAAGGGAGGGCCCAATGGCCATAATCTTGTCAGACAAAATAAATCTATCAATCTATCTATCTATCTCTCTATCTAATCTATCTATCTATCTCTCTATCTTGGGCCAGTGGCGTATATAGAAAAAAATCGGGGGGCGGGGCTGACTATCCTGGATGAGTATTCTCAGGGGATTGTCACCGCAAAATACCCAGAAATATCAACCAATATCTTAGAGCATATAACTTTGTGTAATTATTTTAGATAAGATTCAAAGTTTATATAGCCTACAATTATTAGTGGCAATACAAAAAAAGTTGTATAATAAAACACAACACACAAATAAAATTTTATACTTAATTAACTTTCTATTATGACCAATGAAGTATGAATGGCGAATATCTAAATATATGTCAATTTATTAAGCAGAAAGGTAAACCGATTTTTTTACATGTATTTCTCAAAAAAACATACTGTGGAATTCACAGCTTTACCTCACAAGGCTGAGTGCACCCCGTTCCAGCCCTTAAGACTAGACATAAAATTCCTTGGCAGAGCCGGGAATCGAATTCGGATCTCCGGGGCGGCTGCAAAGAATGCTACCCACTACACCACGAGTTAGTATAATTTCAATCTTCATATTGTTCATAACTTAGCCGATAAGTTAAGATTAGGGTACAACCAAATTTACAATTATTTTATGCTCTTACCAAAGCAGCACTTTCTTAATTTTTATTGGCTTTTTTCGGGGGGAGGGATGGAACCCCCTCAGCACCCCCCTTATATACGCCCCTGTCTTGGGCACAGTAGTTCATTATGCTACCAACTACTCCACTGAAGCTGCTTTTTAAAGACTATAAACCACAAGTTCCTTATATTGTTACTTAAATGGAATACATTTTACTACATAGTGTTCAGGTTGACTTGCTGTAATCCTGTGTTAAGAATAATTGGGGTAATGTACCATTGAATAGGAATTTAACATCCGTACAGCATCAAACTATGTCGTGTGTAAAGAAAGGGACAAATGGCTTTTCTTCCATAGTCTCTTTTTACAACATTTACTAGTTACTGTAGGGCGCCAGTAAAATAAGGAAGTGTAACGAAAGAGCAAAGCAAATGCGTGTAAAGTAAATGGAAATCACAACAGGCTTTTTTTACTGTCCCCTTTTGTTATGCTGTTAAAAACAGACCATCTTATTTATTTCTTCCCGTCCACAGTTTCTCGTCGCTGAATACGCGCGCAATATCTGATCGTGGAGAAACAAAAGTTTTAAGATGTTTCTAGTAATGAATTAAGGATTGTCTTATCTATTAAACGGTGCAGAAGAACGGTTGCTTGCTTGCTTGCTTTGCCTTGCGTCGCGTCTACTTCCCGCGCGCTATGCTGTGGACGTAAAGTTTATATAGCCAAGATTATTGCTTCTTCCACTGAGCAAGAAAGCGCGTTATGGCGACCAACTTAAGCGTGAAGCACCTTAGAGTTTTCTTCTTACTACTTCCCTCTTCTCTGTGCCTGTTAATTTTTTTGTTGTTTCTTAAAAATAAACGATTGTCGTCTTTATTTTTAAAGTCTATTTTTTATGCACATACACAATGTAGTTGGTAAAAGGGTGAAGGGATATTGAGCGTGGAAGAAGGAAGATAAGAGAAAAGTTCGTGTTATGTGACTAATAGCTAAAAGTATGAAGTAGGGAGTTTCTTCTGGTGCCATTAAAACAACTCTTCATGGTTATGTAGTAAATTATTGTCTCTCCGCCTTGGAAGGTACGGCAGTTGAGGTGTAGGAGTTTGCATTTTTGTTTAAAACTGCACAGTCATGCAGGTGACATTTGTGTGGCTGTGCTTTCCAGTTCCATTGCGCAATGTTGGTAGGTTGGTTCCTTCGTTTAGGAGCTTCCAAAACATGGTCATGTAGCCCCGTGTACTTTGGGTGTGTGTAGAATCTGTCTGATAACCAGTGTTAATTGTGATGACTGTATTAGTGTCTGTTATCTGGTTTTAATTCACGTAAGGGCTGCAGACGATAATTTTAAGTAGTTCCTACTTTCAGTACCAAATGCTACAGTCCACGACACCTAGCTGTGAACTTGGCTACTACTAGATACCATCGCAACGCGCCTGGTGACGAACGTTGGAACTTAAGAGCATTAATCAAACCTAACCTACGAATTCTGCTTCACACAAGTTTAGTTAGTGGAAGGTTATTTTACATGCCATATGACATGGGACTGCCGGCTTTACAGTACTTACCTTCCGAAGGAAGGCATACTGAGGGATTTTTGACGCTCTTAAAAATTCCAACGACTTCGGCCGGGTTTGAACCCGTGACCTTGGGCTTTGAAGCTCAGCATGCTACCAACTACGCCACGAAAGCCGCCTAGTGCGCAATGCAATGTAATTATAATATTTCGAGCATTGATACCATTTTATATTTTAGTGTTGCCATATTGGCAAGACAAGTTCCAGAAGACTGGAGACGTGGCATCATCGTGAATCTACCAAAGAAAGGAAATCTAACTGAATGTACAAATTGGAGAGGTATCACGCTTCTCTCGGTGCCAGGCAATGTCTTCTGCCTCAATCTTCTAAAACGGACACAAGAAGCAGCAGATTGTCGACTGCGAGAAGAACAGGCTGGCTTTCGAAGAGGGAGATCCTGCTCGGAACAAATATTTATTCTACGAAATATAATAGAACAATGCATAGAATTTAACTCTACGTTGCACCTAAACTTCGCTGATTTCAGAAAAGCTTTTGATAGTATACACCGAGAATCATTGTGGAATATTGTGAGCCAATATGGAATTCCCTACCATCTCATCGATGTTTTTAAAAACCTCTATCTAGCTGTTGAATAAGAACAGAAGAAGGGAATATCCCTTTGTTTAGCATTCTCACAGGCGTAAGACAAGGATGCATATTGTCACCATTCCTATTCATATTGGTCATAGATTTTGTAATGAGAAAAGCTATAGGCAATCCCAATAAGGTGATACGTTGGAATGAGCAATCTAGGCTAACGGATCTGGATTTTGCTGATGACATCGTCCTTCTGGCAAAAACACCACAAAGTTTACAATTAATGACAACCAAGCTGGATGGAATGGCCAGTTCTGCTGGACTACAGATAAATTGTTACAAGACAAATACAATGTGGATAAGGCGTGGGAATGTATCTACACAAATTATAGTGCAACAAAATATTCTACCAATTATCATACCTCGGCAGTCTTATCTGTAGTAATGGGGACGTAGATGCAGATATCAGCAGCAGAATTGGGAATATTTCGGCAGTCTTTCAACGAATGCGATTTATATGGCAATTATATTCTCCACAAAGATTCGGCTATATTCCTCTATCATCTTACCGATCGCCATATGCATGTGAGACCTGGAAAATATCAGTAAAATCAGCACACAAACTCAACGGTTTCCACCATCGATGCTTGAGGCGAATTTAGAAAATCAGTTATCGTGATCGCATAACAAACGATGAGGTACTGAGAAGAACTGGTCTACGCAGCCTGCACAAAATCGTTGCTCAAAGAAGAACGAAGTTCGCGGGACATGTTCTGATGAATGATACTGTTGTGTAAACCAACGGAAGGATACCGAAGTAGAGGAAGTGCTCGTAACACCTGGAAACGAACTTTTGCAAAGGATCTTGAATGCATGGATATTAACAGGGAGGAGGCTGAAAACCTGGCAGCTGATAGAGTTTGCTGGAGGAAACTTATTACCCCATATGCTACCTACAATTGGAGGAACTATGTCTAAAAGTTATTGACAATTGATATTGAAACTTTTCAGTCAGTCAAAATATAACGATTATTGGAGCGTGCAAAAATATAACCTGTAAACATTACATGCGATTAAAATATATTCAGGGTGGCGCAAAAGTCTCTACACCCTCGACACTAGGTTGGCACTAGGTACGGCATGGTTGGTAAAAGCAGGAAAGACACGTAGTGTTAACAAATGAGTCGTAGTAGGGTATTTCAATTGAACGCACGTAGGCTCCCAGCATGTTCAATTTCAAGTAGTTCCGACTTTGACTACAAGATACCACTGTCACTGACACCTAGCGGCGAACGTTGTAACTTGTTAGAGCGTTTCTAATCAACCAAATATAAAGTACAAATTTGGCTGCACACTACCAAGTAGTGCAGTGGTAGGTTCTTTTACATGCCATAAATCTATGACATGGGCCATCCGGCTTTACTTCCCCTCCGAATGAAGGCATACTGAAGGATTTTAACGCTCTTAAAAATCCGACGACTGCGGCCGGGTTTGAACCCACTATCATGGGCATATCAGTTCAGCGTGCTACCTACTACGCCACCGAAGCCACTATATAGTAACAAATGATGCTGTTTTGTGCTGCGTTTGTTAACGAAAGAACAGTGAATTTTCGCATTGAAGGCCGCTTACCGAAGCGGTGTAAGTATAGTATTGACTGAAGGATATGGTGAGAACATTTCGAGTCAAATCCACCAACACATACCACCTTTTGCAATGTAATTCATAAATTTGATTCTGAAGGTTATGTTTTGGATGCACCTCGCAGCAGGTGACCTAGGACAACATGAACTGATGTTAATGAACTCAATGTCCGTTTGGCTGTTCCGATTATGGTAGTCCAGAGAAGTCCAAAAGACGGCGGCGGAGTTCCCATAAATATCACGTCGGTCAATGACTGAATTTAAAGGATATTACATCAACAGAACTTGAAAGTGTACATTCCATACCTGATAGGCCTACATGGATGCTGGAAGATTATCCAGACAGGCAGATACAATTTTGTGAAATTATGCTCGATCAGTATCGTGTTGACTAGAATTTATTTCTGAACATTTATGTGGTCAGATGACGCCACATTCAAGTTGTCTGGACATAAAAATCGACATAACTGCACCTATAGGTACACGGAAAACCAACATGTTTTTAGTAGGCCTGTATTATATATTATGTTGAAATTATTCAACATTAATAACATTAAATTAATTAACATAAGTGATGGTTGTGGTAACATTTCCGCCTCCCTGTACGTATATATAGCCTATAGACCTCCCGCTGGTATCGACATTTTGACGAAGGCAAAATATATTTTGTCGGGTGTTTTTGGAGGCTAGCGTGCCCAAATGATCCTTAGAGCTACTGTATGCTGGCGGGAGCTTAAGCTCCTGGTAGGGCCACCCAAGCCAGACAGGTCTAAGGTGATGGGCCAGACTAAGAGGGATACCCCGGTCCTCAAGGTTGGGGGTTAGGCGTAGGGTTAACAACCCTACCCTGTAAAATATTTAAATGTTACGGATAGCCTAAAAGTGCCTCGAAACGCTGATCACTCGATGACGAACCGGCAAAGGAAAAGTTTAATGAGAAGAAGGAGAAGAGGAAGTCCCAGGAGACGTTGGATAGATGACGTGGAAGACGACCTTAGGAGTCTGGGGATCAGGAACTGGAGAAGGAAGGTGGAAGATAGAGATGAATGGAGGCAGGTGGTAAAGGAGGCCAAGGTTCTTCAGGAACTGTAGCGCCGACCAGTAAGTAAGTAAGTAAGTAAGTAAGTAAGTAAGTGAATAATTAATTAATTAAGTAAGTAAGTAATTATGTATGTAAGTAAGTAAGTAAGTAATTAAGTAAGTAAGTAAGTAATTAAGTAATTAAATAATTAAGTAAGTAATTTAGTAAGTAAGTAATTAATTAAGTGAGTAATTTAGTAATTAAGTAAGTAAGTAAGTAATTAAGTAAGTAAGTAATTAAGTAAGTAAGTAATTAAGTACGTAGGTGTATGTCTACCCCTTATTATTCCCGTTTTCCAACGGGGTCGGGGATGAGATACGATGGAAGTATTTGTGGCGATGGTTTTTACGGTCGTATGCCCTTCCTGACGCCAACCTCATGAGAGGAGTTAATGGGAGATGAAATGAATGATGGTGAATGAAACTGGGCAAGCATGTGGAAGGAAACGGCCGTGGCCTGTCAGAAGGTACCATCCCAGCATTTGCCTGGTGTTGAAAATGGGAAACCACGGAAAACCATTTCAAGGACGGCCGACGGTGGGGCTCGAACCCACGCGTCTACTGAGTCAGCAGAGAGCTTGGCCCCATGACCTAATGCTGCGCGTTAGCCAGCGTAGCCACTACTGTCGGTAATTAAGTAATTAAGTAAGTATATAGATATGTGTAGATATTTGCTATGAACTACAGAAGAGGGTGAACATTATATGATGGCATGTTTCGCTCGTCCAGAAAGCATCATCAGATCCAAATATACAAGACATATATAATTTTAATCACGAGTATTTTTTCAGGTTATCATTTTCACATGCCACTGCAATTGGAATTATATTGTGTTGGCCGACTGAAAATTTGCAGTATCAAATTGCGATTATAAGTGTTTTAACGGTTGACCACCTCGTGGTATAGAGGCTGGAATCCTTGGCTGTCACCTCTGAGGTCCGGTTTTGATTCACGGCTCTGGCAAGACAATTATGATGATTATGATAATTGTTGTTTTAATGGGCCTAACATCTAGGTTATCGGCCCCTAATAGTCTGGGTGAGAGTGAATGATGAGATGAGAATGAAAAACGATAACTAATACTGGTTGTTTGGTTGTTTTCTCAGTTTAGGGGCTGAGACAACGCGGTCATGTAGCCCCGTCTACCTTGGCTGAGTGTAGAATCTATCTGATAACCGGTGTTAATTGTGATGTCTGTATTAGTGTGTATTATCTGTTTTTAATTCAATAAGGACTGCAGACCGTCAACAACTACTAGTTCAGAACTTGGCTTCTAGACGTCACCGCAGTCGGCTCCTGGCGACGAACGTACGAACCTTAAGAGCTTTGTTTAACCAATAAGTTAATTTTGCTTCACACAGGTGTAATTAGGGGAACGTTCTTTAACATGTCAGAAATCTATGACATGGGACTGCCGGCGTTACTTCCCCTCCGAAAGAAGGCATACTGAGGGATTTTTAACGCTCTTAAAAAATCCGACTACTTCAGCCGGGTTTGAACCCGCGATCTAGGGCATAGAAGGTCACCATGCTAACGACTACGCCACCGAAGCCGCTATAATATAACTAATACTAACTACAGACTTACATACTAGAAGAAGAAATGGTAAACAAATAAAGGATAAGGCAAATAAAGGACAGGAAGAAAAGAAATGCCCTTAACCCTTGAAGAATGAGGATTGAGGGATTTGGAAGGCAGGAGTGGCATGAAAGGCAGATAGGAAAGGGAAAGAGGAGAGGGCCCGTCCCAAGCTTAGAGGAAAAAGGGGACAATATGGACCCAGCTCTGCAATCCCTCGGGGTCACGAACTCCCAAACTCACTAGCCGTGAGTCCTTGAGGGTGTAGCACTATCCAGGGTGCACCAGAAGTGGTGGGACTACATACAGCCTGCCTTCTTGAGGTACTTGTGCAGAAGGCAGGATATAAAATGAAAAGAGAAAGATGGGTATCGGGAAAGATGAGACAAGGGCCAATTAAGGCGGAAAAGTGAAAGGCTCCCCAGGCCTCGCATACCCTAATACCGTCAGGGTCGAAAGAGAATAAGAGTTGACCAAGAGAGGTCGACAGGAAAGAAGATGGAGAGGAGTCTGGCACAAGTAAGTGGAAGCAATGCCGGCTTCAGCTGGGGTCCCGTGGTCGCCAACCCATGTCCCACTAGATGTGAGCCCCTGAGAAAGACAAGACATTTCATTTTAGTCTGAGGGTTGGAACGGGGTACACACACGCAACCTCGTGAGGGTGACCTGAGGAGATTCCGACCTCAGCCATACTGAAAGTGGTTTTTCCTTTATTTGCCTCTTTTACTTCAGGAAAATGCCGGGATGATACCTAAATAAAGGCTACGGCCGCCGTATTCCACACACACATTCAAGTACACAGGACTAAGTGACCACGACTTAGCAACGAACTAGCAGGAGAGGTGTTCGGGTTGTTATCATAATCCCTCCCCACACAATAATTGATCCACCTCCGTATTAATCCTTTGCTGGAATGTTTGAGGAACGAAACCGTGTTGCAGATTCTCGTCAGATTGAATCATTCTAATTCCTCCAGAGGCCCACGGCTAGTGGGACGTGGGTTGGCGACCACGGGGCCCCAGCTGAGTTCCGCATTGCTTCCTCTTACTTGTGTCGGGCTCCTCTCTGTCATCTTTCCTGTCGACCTCCCTCAGTCAACACTTGTTCGACCCCGAAGGTATTAGGGTATCCGAGGCCTAGGGAGTATTTTACTTTCCCGCCTTAATTGGCCCTTATCTCATCTTTCCTGATCCCTCATTCTTCGAGGGGTCTGACCTCTTCTGTTCTCTTCCTATCTCTGCCTTCTGCTCAAGGCCCTCAAGGAGGCAGGGTGTGTGGGTAGGTTTTTGCTAGGAATTAACCCTACCCCCAAGGGAAGATGAAGAGAAAAAGAAAAGGAAGTGGGTTTCGGACTAAAGAACAAGTGTGGATAAATAGGACGAGTGTCCAACACCAAACAAAATTAATTTAAGCCTATATTCAATGACTAGTGTCGCCGCAAAGCCCGTGAAACACCTAAAGTGGGTATGGACCTGTTCGTAGCTAATGGGAAATGCGACTGGAGCTTGGGCTATTTCCAAGAAAGCGACGTTTGTGCTTTCCCTTCCCAGCTTAAAATTGGGTAATATGGGGAAGGGTGGTAGTCTGGCAAGACAAAGAATGACAGATTTATTGTATATCCTTTCAAAGGAGTTAGGTTTAATCGACGGTTTTGAAAGGCGAAAATAATTTCAATTGGCCGTGATAACTTTAATTTTGGGTACTGTTGGATCTCCGTTAGACCAACCAAGTTCAAACCAGAGGAAAACTATGAATTTGGAAAACAAACTATGAGTTATAGAGAAAATCTCGACGAGAAGCTTGCTGAGCTAGCTATGCTCGCCTCGATGGCTCATTAGAATTAGTTATGAAAACTAAAAAGAGCTTTAAACAAGATTTTTGAAGTTTCCAGTTAAATGCAACAAGTAGCGAAACTTTAATTACTTTTTTAAGTAATTTTCTTAAAAGGACCATAAGCCAAGGAAGAGCCAGGGAAGACAAGGACCTAGGAATGTATAAAACGAAAAAATGGAATTTAATTTATTTAACAATACTTAGATTTGACGTAACAAACCTATATAAAGCTGATTAAGAATCCAATTAATAACAATGAACAATTTTAACATACCAAAGTCTGAGACTTAATACTAACAAATTGTAAATTTTTTAACGATGTTAAAGAGGATGCAAGTTTGAAACTTGCTTCTAGCACAAATCTGAATAATATTTTAAAAGTTGTGCTAAAATAGCAAACTTTAAAGTTTATAACGAGAATTATAAATAATTAAAGCTATGACAGAGAATCAGGTACTATATATGCACTTTGAGAATTCCTATGTGGAAATCTTAAAGTATGAACAAATATTAAATTGAAATTATAACAAGAAAAGAAAGAATTAAGAAGAAGTTTCTATTACTTCTTGTATTGAAGCAGGGATCACGAAAAATGGGGCCAGTTACCCTTTCGTGAAACCTGGAAAAGGAGAGTTGGAAAACTCACTTATGAGTAGAAATAATTGAATTCCCTAACAAAAGAGGAAAAACAATATGATTTAAGGTGTGTACTAGACACAGATTATGCAGAAATTACTTATGGAAAACAGCACAAAGATGGGAGGGCACTTCTATAGAGTGTCACCTCATTGAAAAGAACCTACATTTTACAATTATTATAATATGCTAGTGAGGAGTTTGAGAGGAGGAAATAGGAGGATTAGGAGAAAGTTTATGGCCGTATTTAATGCTTTCGATCGAACGCGACACGGATGGTTGTTGAACGAGAACTGTTATGCACTGTAGTCCGTTGAAAAGTACTCTATTGCAACACGGAAAGTTTATGAGATGAAAAGTTATTGCAATTATGGAGGTCACTAGTTGAATTTTAGTTGGAGAAAGTTTATTTCTTTGACATCCGTAGATTGTAGCTGAATGCAACGGAAAAACCCACGAAGGAAGACAAATTATGTTGATTAGAGGTAATACAACATGAATTTCTCAATGAGGAAAATGTATTCCCATATTTAAAGAAATGCCAGGCTATTTCACTTGTACAAAGATAACTTGACGTAGAAAGTTCTAGGGCATTGATATCGGTTGAATTGGGCAAAACAAGTCCCCCGGTGGAAATCTGAATTCTATAGACAGTGCGTACTTTAATAAATTATCCCTCGGTGTGAGATAGTATCTCAGATAATCAGTACAAGAAGTACTTTTTCATTTTGAAAAGTTAGCTGAAGTAGCCACAACTAGATAAGGAAGATCTTTTGAAGGCAGATATTGCATCACATTTATCAATTTCACACTGTCTATAAAATCAAATGAAATGCTATAAGCAATTTAAAACATTTAAAACTTGGTGAAAACCATTGATGTAGTACTTAGCTCATTTTGAGGAACGGTGATGATCTGGACGAAGGATGACGTTAAAATTAAGACATGGTGTCTTGATTTAAAAGTATCTCAAGTAGACAGGAGACAAGCCTGAAGTAGGCTCCAACTGTATGGTTTGACGACTGGCCCAGAAGTGAGAGCTGCTCGACGAAGCACGAAGGTACCAAGGAGGGAGGAGGGTGGGGGAAACAGACAAAGGATTATACATAAAAATTACCAACCTAACAATGATACATTGCTTTCTTAGATATTAATTTTCTTGATGGAGTGATCTTCAAGGAGAAGCTAGCAGGCGATGATGACGACGTCTGGAGGATTGGAATAATGAAGAAGTCCTCTTGAGCATGGATATGTTAGCTGGAGATAGCGACGCCATCTTGTGGCTGGATTGGGAAGGAAATCCTCTTGAACATAGAGATGTTGAGGAACTTCAGCAGTTAGCTGCTAGATGCCGCTAGGTTGATCATGGAAGTTATATCTACAACAAACTTACAAAGAAAGTAAGCAAGGTGCTCAAATAAAAGAACAAGTAAGAAATCACTGTTGGTGTTTGAGAAAAAAGGGAAGAAAGAAGTTAAACAAAAAGCAGCGAAGTCTAACTCTGTCTTATCGTGTATTCCAAAGAATACACCAAGCTGGGAGGGCCTAACACCAACAGAGAACAAGAAACACAATGTTAAAGATTTAATGGTAGGGGGGCAATTGAAGACAGTGGTCTTGTAATATGCCCATTTGTGGTCAAGATCTTGGCTACCCTAACTCTCCCATCCCTTCCCGGGTAACACTCGGTCACTCTACCGGAGATCCAGACCAAGGGAGGGGAAGCTTCTTTAACGAGGACCAAGTCCCCCACCTTAATGTCAGGATTATAAAGAAGCCACTTCTGTCTCCGTTGCAAGGAAGTTAAGTATTCCAATTTCCACCTCTTCCAGAAAGAATTGCGAAGAGCTTCAAGTTTACGCCAAACAATATGCAGGTTAGAGTCTCTATAAGAGTTGGGAAGGGGAGGAGGGGAGGAAAGAGAAGTGCCTACAAGAAAGTGACCAGGTGTCAATGGAAGCGGATCATCAGGGTCAGTAGAAAGCGGTGTCAGAGGACGATATTTAACAACACCTTCAATCAGAATAGACAGAGAGTTAAATTCCTCATAAGTTAGGATGCGATTACCTAACACCTTTTTAAGATGACGTTTGGTCAGCTTGACACAGGATTCCCACCTACCACCGTGATGAGGGCGTAGGGAGGTATAAACCGCCATTTGAAACCCTTTGAGTTGGAAAAATTAGAAATCTGTTCCATGGCAGGAGAAGATGTAAGAGCTTTCTTCCACAAGGAAGCTGCGCCTTGAAAAGTGGAGGCGTCATCGGAGAACATCTCAGAGGGAACGCCACGCCTAGCAGTGAAGCGAAAGACGGCTGACAAAAAGTAAGAAGTAGAGGCATTTGTTACTAGTTCCAGATGAATCGTGCCAGTAACCATGCAAACGAAAAGAGAAACATACAGTTTTCCAAACAATTTGCATTTAGCTTCAGGGGAATTGTATTGATATTGAATTGGACCCATATAGTCCACACCAGTTAAAGCAAAAGGACGTATAGGAGAAGAGCGTAAAGAGGGTAGATCGCTCATTAATTATTGACTTTAGGTTTCGCTTTGAAGCAAGGAATGCGTTTGTGAATTACAGATGAAACTTCATGAACTCCATTTATGATCCAGTACTTTTCCCTTAAGAAGCAAAGCAGAGTGCGTGTACCAACGTGCAGGTTACGATAATGAAAGTCACGTATGAGTAATAAAGTTACGTGATGCTTAGAGGGCAAAATAACAGGATGCTTTTTGTCTTCAGAAAGTGAAGAATGCGAAAGCCTACCACCTACCCTGAGTAACCCATTGTCATCAAGGAAGGGGGCTAAAGCGCGAAGACGACTAGATTTAGGAAGATCTTTGTTAGCTGAGAGCAAAGACAATTCAGAAGAAAATGCCTCTTGCTGAGTTAGCTGCAAAACTTTAATAATAGCGAGATTTAATTCGTGATTGGTCAGATGCGGTTTAGGAAGAACAGGTTGATCAACAACAAGATATTTCCATCTGAGTAGATAGGCAAAAACTCGAATCAGTTTATGAAAAGAAGAATAACGTGCCAACAAGGGAAACGAAGCGTTGGAAACAAGACACGAAGCAGTAGATTTAGATACTTTAGCGTCAGGCAAGTTGGAGTTTGTGACTGGAGGTTTAGAAGGTCAACAAGAAGAGTCTTCAATTAACCACGGGGGCCCATATTAGTACAAGCAACTGAGATGCTGCCAATTGAGGGGGTAAACAACCACGTGAGATGATGTCAGCGGGGTTATCAGCACTGGGCACATGTTTCCATTGACATCCAGAGGACAGGGTTTGAATTCTAGAAACTTTGTTAGCAACAAAGGTTTGCCAGTGGGTGTTTTTTTTTGCGATCCAAGAAAGAGTAATCATGGAATCGCTCCACAAATAGGTTTGCGAAAATTCGACTTTTAAGACTTTCTGCAGTTTTTTGGCAAGTTCAGCGGCCATGAGCGCAGCACACAGTTCAAGCCTAGGCAAATTAATAGTTTTAAGAGGAGCAGCTTTAGACCTCGAGCAAACAAGGTTTGAAAATGAAGATTCATTTAGTGAATTGCGATAAACCAAATATGCACAGCAACCGTAAGCTTTCTCGGAGCTGTCGGCAAACAAATGAAGGAAGAAAATTAGGATGAGCGTTAATTAAATTTCTTGGAATTTCAATGAGCGAAAGATCAAGCAAAGTTTTACGAAAAGAAAGCCATCTATTAAGAAAAGAAAGGAGAACAGTTTCGTCCCATTCACATTTGAGCAACCATAGCTCTTGCATGAAAAGCTTGTCTATAACAATAACCGGAGCAAGGAATTGAAGTAGATCAAAAATTTTTGCAATTTCAGAGAGAATTTGCCTTTTTGTGTTGGGGAGCTCTTCGGAAAGAGAGACCTTGTAGATGAGAGTATCAGCGCGAGTGCACCAGTGAACTCCAAGAGTTTTTATGGATTCAGAATCTCCGCAGATTTTGACGGAAGAAGGGTCTACATCTTCTATGGAAAACTTGGCAAGAAACTCATGGGATTTGGAATTCCACTTATGAAGTGGGAATCCTCCATTCTTCAACAATGCCTGAAGTTCTAGTGTCACGAAAGAAGCTTCCTCAAGAGTCGGGAAGGACTGGAGATAATCGTCTACTTAAAAAGACGTAGTTAGTGCTTCAGAAGCTTTAGAATCAAACAAATGACCATCTTGAGAGGCTAACGTATGTAGGGATCGTATAGCAAGGAAAGCGGAAGGTTTTAAGCCATAAGTGACTGTCTTTAAGCGAAATATTTTAATGGGCTTGCTGATTTCGTCGCGCCACAAGATTCTTTGGAGATCTTGTTGTTCAGGCTGAATTAAAACCTGACGGTACATCTGTTTGATGTCCGCTATAACAGCTATAGGAAATAATCGAAAATTTAAGGTTATAGCAGATAAATCTGACTGAATAGCGGGACCAGTGTAACGAGTATCGTTAAGACTGTTGCCATTAAAGTCAGGTGATGACCTATTAAAATGACTCGGATTTTATCCTTTACAAGAGGGTTTTTCCACACAGGGTGATGATTTAAGAAAACCGTTTCAATTGGGGGATGCAATTCGTCAACAGATTTGCTGACAACTTCCATATGATCTGTGCTTTCATACTCATCCATGAACTCTGTGTACTGTTGTTTAACGAGGGGTTATTTCTTGAATTTGCTCTCGTTAGCAAAGAGAGCTTTTCGAGCTTTAGGTTGAGAATTAATAAGTTTGGGGGGATTGAGTAATCTTGGCATCTGAACAATGAACCGGCCTTCAGGAGAACGAGTGGTAGTGTTCAAGAAAAGTTGCTCACAGAATTCGTCTTCTGAAGAGGTTACGTTAGGAGAATCAACGCTTTCAAGCCTCCAGAACTGTTCCAAATCAGTATTGGCGAAATAACATTGCGATACGGGGTGGGGAGAATAATGAGGAAGTTGACCAGTAACGATCCATCGAAAATTAGTGTCTCTGGCAACCACGTTTGAAGATAACTTACGAATTTGTTTACGAAGGCAATTCCAGAAAACATTGGCACTAAAGAGTATGTCAATGGGGCCTTGTACATTGAACAGAGGATCAGCTAACCTTAAATGAGAAGGAATATTCAGACCTGAGATATCGACGGAGTGACTAGGAGTATCCTCTCCGATACTGTTGAGGATGAGGCAATTAAGTTTTAGAAAGTTATTTCTGTGACAAGTGTCTCTTATGGTTAGTTTAGAAAACGGTAAAGCTTGTGATTTTAAGCTGTTTATGCCTGATTCATTAATGGAAGTAGGGTTTACAGGTAGGCCTAGTTTTTTGATTAATGAATTAGAAACAAAATCATGGGTTGCCACTGAATCAAGAAGACCGCGTGCACGGACCCAGTTGCCAAAATTATCCTGGACTTCGATTTGGACAGTGGACAATAGTACTTGGGCACTACGTATGGACTTAGCATTTTGAATGTAAGATGAAACATTAGAACTGCTAGCATTGTCACTTTTCTGAGAAGTAGATGCGGCTGATGACCTTGCTTGATCATGACGATGCAGTAAAGTGTGATGAGCTTTTTCACAATGAAAACAATGTCTGGTGGACTTGCAATTAGAAGCAGAATGCTTAGGTGAAAGGCAGTTGAAGCAATGTTTATTCTGGGAAACTAATTTTCTTCTGCCGTCGACTGACAGTTCTTTAAAGGATTTACATAGATATAAGGCGTGGGAATCTTTGCCAAGTATGCACTTTAATGGTTCATTTAAACCCTTATGGGGTTCGCTTTGAGTGTTTAAAGCGAGAGAACTAGCAATACGGCGTTCACTAGACCAAATTGGGTAACCAGTGACGTTTGACTTGAGTTTAGACGAGCTGGACCCGGGTTTTTGGGTACTAGACGGTGAGCGTTCGCTTTTAGATTTAAGAGACAATGATTCAAATTTAGAACTAGGGGATGAGGGTTCACTTTGGTTAGCTAAAGCAGTTAAGAGTTGGCATCTAGCATTTATGAAGCTGACTAAATGCTCGTAAGAGTAATCATCGTCTTTGGAAAGTTCAATTTCCCAAGCTTTGTGGGTAGCAACATCGACTTTAGAAACCACTAAATGTATTAGGAAAGTGTCCCAGTGGTCAGTGGGTTGATCTAATTGGGACAAAGCTTTTACGTGAAGTTGAGTCGTATCAATAAGAGTACGCATCAAGTAACGTCATTGTGCTGTTGAATACGTAACCGTAAATTACCGTATCTTTCTTTCAACAGGTTAAAGGCAATGGGGTATTTTCAGCACTTAATGGGAGTGCTTCAACCAACTGCAGGGCTTGACCGCGGAGAATAGATCGCAAATAATGAAACTTGCAAATGATTTGAATGTCTTCATTATCATGAACAAGGGAACAAAAAAGTTCATAGGAAGAATCCCAAGTAAATTCGTCTCCATAGAAAAGGGGTAAATTAATCTTAGGTAGAATTGGTTTGGGCTTGTGAGTACCCTCACGAAAAGAGGTTTGTTGTTCGTGAAGGGATTCAAGAACAGAACCGTCCTTCTTCTGTTCTTCGAGTTGGCGTATTATTTTAAAGGCAGAACCTATACCTTCGTAATATTGGTTTCCTACTTCTACTCGATCATCAGTTTGATTGAGCATACAAGTTTCGATTTCAGTTTGGATGTTGCAATAATTTTCATAAGAACGTTCAAAATCCTTTACGCAATGTTTTAACAAATCTAGTTGAGCTTGTGAAGGATCTAGCTCTTTGATGTATTTTCTGGAGCTGGTGATTTGCCCTTTATAAGAAGCTCGTTTGGAAGTAAGTTTTTCATCCTTACCATCCTTGTCCTTTTCTGTAGGAGCCATGGCGAAATAGGTAAATTAAAGTATAACTTACGAAACTGTGGAACCTTGGAAATGCTGTAGGACTGGAAGCAGCAAACAAGTTGAAACAAAGGGACTCGCCAAAGGAGCCTGAAGCGGCCTCTTTCCCCCTCACAAGCTTTGCACGGTGAAGATATAGCTGAAAAATTCAAAGTAGATATTAATGATTTGCTAAATATTGACAAATGGACTCTCCCGGGTTTCTGGGACCAAAGTTTCGGTAGGTTTTTGCAAGGAATTAACCCTACCCCCAAGGGAAGATGAAGAGAAAAAGAAAGGGAAGTGGGTTTCGGACTAAGGAACAAGTGTGGATAAATAGGACGAGAGTCCAACACCAAACAAAATTAATTTAAGCCAATATTCAATGACTAGTGTCGCCGCAAAGCCCGAGAAACACCTAAAGTGGGTATGGACCTGGCCGTAGCAAAAGTGAAATGCGGCTGGAACTTGGGCTATTTCCAAGAAAGCGACGTTTGTGCTTTCCCTTACCAGCTTAAAATTTGGTGATATGGGGTAAGGTGGTAGTCTGGCAAGACAAAGAATGACAGATTTATTGTATATCCTTTCATAGGAGTTAGGTTTAATCGACGGTTTTGAAAGGCGAAAATAATTTGAATTGGCCGTGATAACTTTAATTTTGGGTACTGTTGGATCTCTGTTAGACAAACCAAATACTCCCAGAAAGGGAAGCAATGAAGCAATATGAATGCTTTTAGTAAGGATTTTATTTCTTCTCGATGAGTTGGAAGAATGCCAATTGTTGGACGTAAGATAAGTTGAGCTTGTAACCAGCGGAGTGCCGATTAAAAGTTCAAACCAGAGGAAAACTATGAATTTGGAAAACAAACCATGAGTTATAGAGAAAATCTCGACGAGCAGGAAGCTTGCTAAGCTAGCTATGCTCGCCTCGATGGCTTATTAGAATTAGTTATGAAAACTAAAAAGAGCTTTAAACAAGATTTTTGAAGTTTCCAGTTAAATGCAACAAGTAGCGAAACTTTAATCACTTTTTTAAGTAATTTTCTTAAAAGGATCATAAGCCAAGGAAGAGCCAAGGAAGACAAGGACCTGCCTGACCGTTATTCTCTAGGAATTCATGAAACGAAAAAATGGAATTTAATTTATTTAACAATACTTAGAGTTGACGTAACAAACCTATATAAAGCTGATTAAGAATCCAATTAATAACAATGAACAATTTTAACATATCAAAGTCTGAGACTTAATACTAACAAATTGTAATTTTTTTAACGATGTTCAAGAGGATGCAAGTTTGAAACTTGCTTCGAGCACAAATCTGAATAATATTTTAAAAGTTGTGCTAAAATAGCAAACTTTAAAGTTTATAACGAGAATTATAAATAATTAAAGCTCTGACAGAGAATCAGGTACTATATATGCACTTTGAGAATTCCTATGTGGAAATCTTAAAGTATGAACAAATATTAAATTGAAATTATCACAAGAAAAGAAAGAATTAAGAAGAAGTTTCTATTACTTCTTGTATTGAAGCAGGGATCACGAGGAAAATGGGGCTAGTTACCCTTTCGTGAAACCTGGAAAAGGAGAGTTGGAAAACTCACTTGTGAGTAGAAATAATTGAATTCCCTAACAAAAGAGGAAGAACAATATGATTTAAGGTGTGTACTAGACACAGATTATGCAGAAATTACTTATGGAAAACAGTACAAAGATGGGAGGGCACTTCTATAGAGTGTCACATCATTGAAAAGAACCTAAGTTTTACAATTGTTATAATACGTTAGTGAGGAGTTTGAGAGGAGAAAATAGGAGGATTAGGAGAAAGTTTATGGCCGTATTTATTGCTTTCGATCGAACGCGACACGGATGGTTGTTGAACGAGCACTGTTATGCACTGTAGTTCGTTGAAAAGTTCACTATTGCAACACGGAAAGTTTATGAGATGAAAAGTTATTGCAATTATGGAGGTCACTAGTTGAATTGTAGTTGGAGAAAGTTTATTTCTTTGAAATCCGTAGATTGTAGCTGAATGCAACGGAAAATCCCACGAAGGAAGACAAATTATGTTGATTAGAGGTAATAAAACATGAATTTCTCAATGAGGAAAATGTGTTCCCATATTTAAAGAAATGCCAGGCTATTTCACTTGTACAAAGATAACTTGACGTAGAAAGTTCTAGAGCATTGATATCGGTTGAATTGGGCTAAACAATTCCCCCGGCGGAAATCTGAATTCTATAGACAGTGGGTAATTTAAATTATCCCTCGGTGTGAGATAGTATCTAAGATAATCAGTACAAGAAGTAGTTTTTCATTTTGAAAAGTTAGCTGAAGTAGCCACAACTAGATCAGGAAGATCTTTTGAAGGCAGATATTGCATCACATTTATCAATTTCACACTGTCTATAAAATCAAATGAAATGCTATAAGCAATTTAAAACATTTAAAACTTGGTGAAAACCATTGAAGTAGTACTTAGCTCATTTTGAAGAACGATGGTGACCTGAATGACGATTGACGTTAAAATTAAGACATGGCGTCTTTCTGGACAGGAGACAAGCCTGAAGTAGGCTCCAACTGTATGGTTTGATGACTGGCCCAGAAGTGAGAGCTGCTCGACGAAGCACGAAGGTACCAAGGAGGGAGGAGGGTGGGGGAAAGAGACAAAGGGACATACATAAAAATTACCAACCTAACAATGATACATTGCTTTCTTAGATACTAATTTTTTTGATGGAGTGATCTTCAAGGAGAAGCTAGCAGGTGATGATGACGACGTCTGGAGGATTGGAATGATGAAGAAGTCCTCTTGAGCATGGAGATGTTAGCTGGAGATAGCGACGACATCTTGTGGCTGGATTGGGAAGGAAATCCTCTTGAGCATAGAGATGTTGAGGAACTTCAGCAGTTAGCTGCTAGATGCCGCTAGGTTGATCATGGAAGTTATATCTACAACAAACTTACAAAGAAAGTAAGCAAGGTGCTCAAATAAATGAACAAGTAAGAAATCACAGTTGGTGTTTGAGAAAAAAGGGAAGAAAGAAGTTAAACAAAGAGCAGCGAAGGCTAACTCTGTCTTATCGTGTATTCCAAATAATACACCAGTGTGTGTAGCCCCACTACTTCTGGTGCAACCTGGATAGTGCTACACCCTCAAAGGCTCACGGCTGGTGAGTTTGGGATTTGGCAACCCGAGGTATTCCTGAGCTGGGTCCGGTTTGCTCCCCTTTTTCCATTGTGTCTGGGACGGACCCTCCTCTCTTTCCGTTTCCTATCTGCCTTTTCTGGCACTCCTTCCTTCCAAGTCACTCAATTCTCATTCTTCGAGAGTTGAGGGCATTTCTTTTCCTCCGTCCATTGTTTGCCTTATTTTGTTTTGTTTGTCATTTCTTCTTCCAGTTTGTAAGACTGAAGTAAGTATTAGTTATGGTTTACATTACATTCTCATCTCATTCTCCCCTATCACCCAAACCATTAGGGGCCGATAACCTGGATGTTAGGCCCCTTAAAACAACAATTATCATCATGAATCATTCTAAAGACCGAATCGGGAACATTGGCTCACTGTTCGGCGGTCCAGCTGACATGTTGATTCTACCCTAGACGTCTTCTGCTGTGGACACGCGTCAGGGGTACTCACCCGCCAACCGTTCGTTATACGAGTACAAGCCACAACAATATTATAAGGAACGCCAATTCCGCATTATTATAATTATGTTAATGATTCCACTTTATAATTTTGATAGTTTTTAACTATTTGTCGAAATTCAAATCTGTCGTGGATTTTCGTTTCTGGATTACCAATTTTCATCAGGTCTTTCTCACATTCTTGGAACCATCTCCATTTGGTTGCCTTTGGCTTTGTGAAATTCCAGATATTCTCAGTCGGTCATCAGTCATCCGGAAGATGTGCCCTTAGAACAGCAATATTTTGTTTCTGATGGACGACATTATTGGTTCTATCTTAGTGTATAGTTCTTCATTAGATCTCGATTGTACCTGGCCATCATTATTATTATTTTCTTTCCTTACTATGCCCATTCACAGACAGCGTTTGAAGTTGTCATTTGGCTTGATGACTCTTGCATTTCTCATCGCCCTAACTCTCTTCATGAATTCACTGTGTGTGTTCTCGCGTTCTTTTGTCCATCTCCCCAGGGGCTCACATCAAGTGGGACGTGGGTTGGCGACCTCGGGACCCCAGTTGAGTCCGGCATTGCTTCCACGTACTTGTGCCGGGCTCCCCTCCGTATTGTTTCCT
This sequence comes from Meconema thalassinum, assembly GCA_946902985.2. NCBI lineage: Eukaryota > Metazoa > Arthropoda > Insecta > Orthoptera > Tettigoniidae > Meconema > Meconema thalassinum. The sequence continues at coordinate 157,469,353 of OX336399.1, read as the reverse complement.
GTCGACCTCTCATGGTCAACTCTTGTTCTCTTCCGACCCCGACGGTATTAGGGTATCCGATCCATCGGGAGTCTCTTCCTTTCCCGCCCTCATTGACCCTTCTCTCGTCTTTCCTGATCCCTCGATCTTCGAGGGATCAGCTTTATTTTCCTTTCATTAAGATTAAGATTTCTTTAAGATTCCTGCCCTAATATTATGAAATGGCTCCCCGTGTCTCTAAAAAACATTTTGTGCGTATTTTCCATTCTAAATTACTTTTGTGAGTATTTTCCTTCTAAATTACCTTTTGTCAGTATTTCCACTCTACATTTTGTGAGCCATTTCAATCTGAGTTCCATTTTGTAAGTATTTTCAGTCCAGCTTAATTTTCGTTATGGTTTCCATTTCATTGCCATTTTCGCTATCACCCAGACCATTACGGGCCGATAACCTAAATTTCAATTCTTCACTATTTGTTGTATTCTCTTCCGATCTTCCCAATATTTCTTCATTCTTAGTCTATGCTGCTTCTTTCTGTCGTCATACCACTTCACCCCAGGTTTCCTTTCCACTCTTCCCTGGAATCCAACACCTCTTCTCTGTCCACAGTATCTTCTTCTCTTATATTATATCTTTATAAATCTTTCTTTACCTCTTGAATCCGGCTAGTCGTTGACCGTTCGTCCCAAAGGTACTTGAATATCCTTTTTAGTCCATTTTCATTTTATGAAAAAAAAAAAGGCTTATGAGATCACCATTTGTCCGTGTGTGCGTGTGCGTATGTGTGTGTGATGTGTGTCTGTGTGATGTGTCTGTGTGTCCCCCTCTAATAACTTCTAAACGGCTGGAGCGATTTCAATGAAACTTGGTAAGATCATAGCACCGTTTCGGCCGACGCCGACCGATCCTTTCAAATTTATACTACGTCTCACCAATCCAACATGGTGGCTGTGCGAAATATTTAACCAGCATTCAATATCTCCGAAACTGTTACCGATATCAACCTGACATTTTGTACGGTGATAAAGAGCACTTCTAGTAGTTCACCTATGATACTTTCATAAACCTGGTAACAACTAAAGTAACATGGTGGCCAAGCGAACCTGCGAATTTTAAATAGACCTTTCTCGCGATTTATCTATCCAAACGCAATGAAACCTGGTAGAAGCAAATGTTTATACACATTGTAATGCACTGGCATTTAATTTAGTTCAATTGTTTACATATCCTCAAGATGGCGGCTGTGCGGAATATTTCACTGGCATTCTATATCTCCGAAACTATTACTGACATCACCCTGAAATTTTGTGCGATGATAAGGGCACTACTTCACGTTTATCTATGTAACTTTCAAGAACCTGTAAAGTACAAAACGAACATGGCGGCCAAGCGATTTAACTATCTGTGCGCAGTGAAAAATGGCACATTATATGATTATACATATTGTAATGCACTGGCATCTAATTTAGTTCAAATGTTTACATAAACTGAAGGTGGCGGCTGTGCGAAATTTAAAAAATAAGTTTTAATTTCTTGTGTCGTAATCATGCCATCGAAGTGAAAGTTTGAATAAGGAATCTACGCAATAATTTTCTTTTAATGGTACATAACTCTATGGCCTATACATATAATGAACCCAACGGGGTTAGGCTGACTGGTGTCGAACGTGGATCTCAGAGATAGATGAGCTCAGAATAGAGGTTCCGGCAAGGAACGAACACGAGATCTTTCGAGGGAGTTTAAGTTATAAAAACCCCTAGAGAAAATATATATAAAATCACTGTTGTGATATGAACTAATGCTGACATTATTTATTAATATAATGCAGGGAATATTAGTAGAATACTGCATTATTGGGCTGTATGAGGCATACAATTCTGGACTTGAGCGCAGAAGTTGGAGCGCTTGACATTTGTCTAATGACTCTGGAAAAGGGGCGTAGTTTCTTGGAGCCGTGTCACTATATGTGACCTACTTAAGTCGTCTGGAGCAGGTCAGGAGGCTAAATTATTGTCAAGTTATTCCCCGTTTCAGAATGGAGAGGCTAGTGGAGTGAGAGGATACCAGCGTAAAGTAATGATTGCTCGTGATTGGAGCAACGCAGTGACATGAGGTTTGCACCTATGTGAATGTTTAGCCGGGAGGCTAATTATCAAGCCATTAAACATTGAAATCGAGGCAGATTTAATGGAACGCGCATTAACACAGTAATTGGAGGATAGCGGAGAGATCTAACAGATCTAACCATGGTTTCGGGGATTTTTAGGGGACGCCGCGTGGGCACGCGCTGGTAAAGCCAATTAATATTAATTAATTGGCCGATCGATCCTCGAGCACGCATACAGATCTGTGACCAGCGAGGAAAAAGGAACCATATAAACGTTAATTCAAGACCAGAATCATACTTTGAGAAAGGATGACACTGCAGGGAAATTCTCGGTCTACTTTTTCTCTCCAAACGAATATAAGGGGTGGACCCAGGACAGAGGCGGTCAGTCGAACCATACTTGAGAGTGAGGAGCACGTCACCCTCGCTCAGAGAAGAAAGGCGCGGACTGTAACATTCTAAGTGCAGCAACATATAATCATGCATTAAGTCATGAATTAATAACGAGTAATGTAATCAGTTGAACTGCAGTCTAGTGCGAAGTGCGCGTTACCGAAGTCGAGAAGGGACGCTCGGACTTCAACATGAAGAGCCGTGCAGCAAGACATTTATTAATACCAGTTATTAAGGACAGTCGCACCATATTTGTATAGTCGGCATTACGAGCGATTGTTATTGTGCACGTAGGAAATGTACCGTGTGATATACAAGGTAGGACAATTGAGAGTGATAATGTGTACAAGTACAATGTGCAATGGTTGAGCGCAGTATGTAAACTATTGGTTAGACAGATCATAGGATGTTGGACTAGGCAGAGATAAACTTTATTATGCGATTGGAGAAATTTCATAAGAATACCAATATACTTAATGCTCAGGACGATATGCAAGCATATTTAAGCGATATCAGGATATTTATCGAAGGATAGAGATTGATAGAGAGTTGGAGGAATCGATAGGAATCCGTAGGCAGAGAATCGAGACTTTCAATCAGGATGCGGATAGCAGCGAGGAGGAGATCTTCAACGTCGGCATTTCTGATATCTTGCCAGGAAAAGTCAACCAGTAAAAAATGTAAATAGTGAGCGTGTGATTGTAATGATGATTTGTTTAATATATGTAAAATTAATAGTGTCACAAGTGCTATAACGTGTTGTGTGAATAAGGAGGCAACAGCTTCAATATGGAAAGGAAAACTGCCGTGTGTCTTGTAAGGCAAAAGTTATGTAAAATGTGTGTAATAAGTATAAGAATGCCTTGCTAATTTTGCAAATAATGGCGGGCATTACTGAAAGAAATGCGTGGTTGGAGCCACCAGACTAGCCGATGTAAGTACCCAAAAAAACATGATTTTGTAGCAGTTATAGTCCACTGTATGTTGAGTGATTTCAAAATTTATAGAATATGCCAATAAGAGTCAATTTTAGGAGGTAGAGCCTCAAATTAGTATTGTTGTGTTGATTTTAGTCAAGTTGAGATGTTTTTGTACATCATTGAGTGGATAAATCCTTACCACTATTGTAAAATGGCAATTCAGTTATATAAAAACTTAACGTAACGAACACGGATGTTCGGTTATTAAAATGGTTACGTTGTGTCGGGTTATTGTAATTCAGGTCAGTTATAATAATAATAATAATAATAATAATAATAATAATAATAATAATAATAATAATAATAAGGAATAAACGAATACACATCAGGGAAAATGGTTGTAAGCAAAATATATATGCTAATTGGAATATGTGTCTATCCAAGCAGTAATATTATACATGAAGGGCTAAGAAAAGCAATTTAATATCAGAGTATATTATGATAATGGGAATAAATATGCAAGAATCTAGGGAATGGAAGAGTTAAATAGAGAATTGAATTTGCAGCTTGTGAATAAGCTTGTAAGAATAATTGATAGATTTATCTTACTAATTAAAGGACGAGATCATAGCACGATGGTCACGGAAGCCAGGTAATCTATTCGACGTGTGAAATCTCGTATAGCCTAGGGCATACAGAGATATTTATTATGGCCAGAGCGTACATAGTGATTAACCCTATCTCTGTGGATTGCCATGAAATGTTCCGGGTTCGAATCCTGTGGTGTATGAGAGGATAACAATGGAAACCTCTGCATGATACCTGATGTCGACCGAGAACTAGTTATTGAAATAATTCAGCTCCTGAGAAGTGAATTTAATTGGCGGCAGGATGTGCCTGACCATTGCATTTAATAAGATGCGGGCAGGCCAGTTCGACCAGTGAGGATGAATCTCGTTCCTTCATATAATGTAATGGACCTATTGAGGCCAGTTATTAATATCCTAAGTTTAGGAATAAATATTTAAACACGCCCATAACCTGTCTTGCATACAATTTTGTTGAAATCATATGGGATATGTGGGTCATTGAGACTGCACTATTGTATTTAAAATCATGTTACTGCTTGGAGATCAAGTAGTAGGGAGTCAGGAAGGGACGGAACACGTGGTTTTGTGACCGCCTGACTAAGTCCCATTGTATACAAGTAGCTCCGATGGGGAGATTTTTAAACGACCTTTGAAGGTTGACATTTAGAATGGACAGACTTTGAAACCCTGTTTGTAATGAAAGGAGTTGTAGTTGTATTGTATAATGAATTTGTGTGGTTTGAAACACATTGTTAATTAAGGATCGTTCTTATAACGTAATACCTGGCAAACTTATGAGTTGTTGGAAGTTACATTTTTATACTGACGGTGTTACTTATCCCTAAAGGTCGACACTAGATGCCATTGGCTATGCCCACGCAAGGGTAGCATAATATACCATTCGACACAGCGGTAACGAAATCTTTGAAATTGAAATCACAACGGCATACAGTGGAACTGTAGAAAAGGGGACTGCAGAAGGGAACTGCAGAACGGGGTATGATTACATATAATTGTGGAGTTGCAAGTAAATTTGAAGTGCAACCCATAGATTGGCTAATGCAGGGTAAAGCATTTTGGTGGGAAGAGAGATGCAAAACACAAATGTACGCATAATGTAAATTAAGAGGTGTTGAGAGTAAACAATTAGGCTTGTGAAATGAAAGAGGTCACAACAGGTGACATAAGATTATAATTACAGTTTATGTGTAATTTACATGTGCATCAGCGCACTTGAGAATGAATTGTGATGTCAATCTCATGGTAAATGAATGGATAATCATTTGGATTTGCAAGGATAAAGTGTGAATATTAGTGGATTGTAGGAGTAATTTTGCTTTGTTTTGTGTTATATTGTTGGGATTGTGTTTTTGTGTGTTTGAAGCCATGATTTAGAGCTGAATTAACGTCATTAGAATAGAGTTGTGCTTTATCATTGTAGAGTTGATACCTTTTAGTCTCAGATCAAAAATATGCAACTGCTCAGTGGGTGGACGGTACACGCCTGAGGACTGATGCTGGCTGGAGGCAGAAGTATGTTTTCCATGGAAAATACTCACATGGGTACATGGAATTTGATGTCCTGTACAGTGATTTGAGCTATAGGTACAACTTAAGTCGGTCAAGATCTAGTGTAAACAACTCTATTAAATTAACGAATAATATGAATTAGGGGAATGACCGCACCTAACATTAGCTAAGCTCCGATACAAACAATATAAATTTTGATAAATACATTATACTTACCATGATCCAGATAACATGGGGCGGTATTATTCTATCGTGGAATCGCCTAATTAGTGCAATATGTATATCTTGGCATTGCAAGACCTGACCTTCATTTATAAAACATGGTAAGACCACCTACTTTATTTATCATGGCAAGGCCCAAGTTGGGGCATTCGACAGTAAAACCGAGTCCTTGGATGGTTGCTGCGATGTCTTATATCTTTATCATGGCGCCCAGGTTTGTGAAGCTTATGGGATTTAGGGAAACCCCATAGATTTTTATGGTATTTCCTGGGGAAAACCATAATAAATATTTTTTTTGCCTCAAACTGTGTTTGAGTGATTTTGAGTTCAGTAGGCTTTTGAAGTAACGCAGAATCTCTCTATTGAGAGGAGAATTACCCAAGGGTATGAGCGCTACACACCCAATCCACAATTTATCCAAAAATCCAAAGTTTAAGTACAATCTTGCAATATGTGTACAGTGTCTTGTATTTCTCTTCAAAACGAATCCACACATGTAGCCAGGAAGCCTGCCTATATCTCAAAGTGAGTTGTAGTACGAATGGCTGGTACGGAGGGAATTTTTCAGGGGATTGCAGAGTTAAAACAGCATTTTGACGCTGTTAATGAACAGAATAAGCTGGAAGCCAAGGCTTTCCAGGATGAAATAAACAATCGTTTAGATGCCAATCAGGAGGCAATTAATGCAAATCAGGTTGCAATGAATAATAATCAGGTTGAAATGAGTAATCGTTTAGATGCCAATCAGGTGGCAATTAATGCAAATCAGGTTGCAATGAATAATAATCAGGAAGAAATAAATGCTAAGCTAGGTCAAATGCAAGAAACAATTAAGACCGAGGTAACAGAAACCGTTTTAAGCATTATATCAGAAATGCAGGTTAAGACCGATAAGCGTTTCGAGGCGATAGTAGCCAAACTTGAAAGTAATTTACAGTCATGTAAGTACGCGCTGGATGAAACGAACAGTAGGTTAGATGCGCTGTCTAATGACATTAAGGATATTCAAATCCAAAATGAGGCGAATCTCGAACGCCAAGCGAAACAGTTTTCAGAATTTACTAGAACGGTAGATCAGAGATTATACGAAAATGACAGCAAATGGGACGAGAAGATGAAAGGTTATGCTAGAGCGATTAATGGTGATCTAAAGAAGCAGGATCAGAACATATTAGATCAATGTCAGGAAATAGGAGAGATTAAGGCTATCGCTATCGAAAGTAAAGAGCTGGTAGGCAACATAAAGAGTCAGATGAGCAAAGTTCATCAAGAACTGGACCAAATTCAAAGCGACATTGTTATCGTTAACAAAAGACAAGAGGAAAACAGAGAGGCAGATGACCTCGTAGTTCCTCCCCTTAAAACAACAATAACTAACTAACTAAAACAGAGGGGAAATCGTTAAGGTCCGAAATGAAATATCAAAGGTCAATGGACATATCCAAGAGGAAATTAAAGGGTTGAGAGAGGAACTCGAAGTGAGAGAAGGGCAAAAGACAGAGGCAAGCGCAAGACCCTTGCTCAAATAAAGGAAGATGTAGAGGATGAAATCTCCCATATCAAGCAAAGCCTGAAGGAAGATAAGAAGAAAATATTTCGATTGGCAGAAGAAAATAGGGATAGGCTTAGCAGAATAGAAAAAGAGGTAATTACTCGATTGGAAAGAGCAGAGATGCGCCACAATCAAATGGAGACTAGGATAATAGCACAGGAGGAAACCCTAATGAAAGATCCTAAGTCAAGTGAAGGCAGCGTGGAAGATATGAGGAAAACCAGGTGGGCAGATTTAGAAACCTTACCTATAATAAGGAATGCTACAGGCCCAGGCGAAAGTACTTATATGACGCCAGGTGCACCGATTGCAGCCTCTACGCCGCATGAAAACGCTATGCACACCCAAGCGAAAAGAAACCAAGAAAATTCTCAGGTAGCCATTGTAATATGACACTGAAGTATTGGTTGAAAGAAGTGACCGAATATTTGAACGACGCGCGGATACCACAAGAGCGCAGGCTACGACCCATAGAGAAACTAACGGAGGGAGAATGTGCGTTATGGTTTCGCAGTTTCCGTTATACCTTCGATACTGTCGAGGAGTTTCGGGAAGCTTTTTTGAAGAGATACTGGGACCCGATGACCCAACAGAATTTACGATTGGATTTGTATTCGAAAAGATACAGCACCAACAATCCAACGAAGTACGCTGAATTCTTTATATCTCAGATGTGTCGGTTTTAGGAACTTGACCAAAATCCTAGCGAGATGGAGCTATGTATTGCTATTGCCAAGCAACTTCCTTATGAAATCCAAAGGCTGCTGATTTCGGCAAATGCAAAAACCGCTATGGAAATGGAGGCAGTTCTTAGGCAACTGGACCTCACGACATCCAATACTATGCGTCAGAATCGAACCGTGGAACAGGTACACGTTACCAACACGCAGAATGACCAATACCAAGCTCCGAAAAATAACAAAGCTACTAGCACTGAAACGTTAGATTCCAACGGACGTCAAAGGGAACATGAACCCAGAAGATGGCAACCGAAGTACAAAGGAAATGCTGGTAGAGGAAGAGGAGGCCGAAATTCTTGGAATCAACAGAATACAAGGGGTAGACCGTACCAAAATAATGGAGGTAACAATGGCCAAGAAGGCAACAATCGGAATTGGAGACCCCAGGAAAGAAGACGTAACTTTGATGACGAGGTACAGGAACGTTATCACGCTTCATTGCAATACCTCAATGAAAGGGGAGAAGAACCCCAGAAGCCGCAAGTCCGCTTGCAAGAAGCTATGCAAAATAGGACGTCACCAGACAGATATAGAGACGGAGCCAAAAGTTTGGAGTTACAGCGAAGTGAACAGGAGAGAAGAAACTCTAAGGGGACGGGCACTGTAGAAAAAAAAACTCCAAAATTAGAAGAATTTGAGAATGATGGATGGAAGGCGGTCAACATCATTAATTGGATAGCCAAACCGGAAGAGTTAATCGAGGATACAGGAGGATCACAGGTCATGATCAAACGAGAATTGCCCATTATATTAGTAAGAGTGGCAGGGTTGAAGATAAGAAGTCTGTTAGACACGGGTTCAATGGTGTGTCTTATGACACAAGCTTTGTATAATGAGATAGCGCAGAGAGAAAATGTTTTGAAAATACCTATCTCAAATGTCAAAATAAAAGGTGTTATTCCTGAAAAGACGATGATATGCAAATATCAGGTATTCCTAGATTTACAGATAGGAGGGTCTATTTTTTCCACAGAGTTTTCTACTAGTAAACAAATTGCCTTTTAACCTTATTATTGGGGCAGAGTTTATAAGGGAATACAGAGTGGTAATAGACCTATCACAGGACAGAGTTATGTTCCGTGTGAACGAGGAAGCTGAAGGCTTAGAGGTCTCACTCAAACAGAATGAACCAGGGACAGATGAACAAGTATGGCATACATACAGAGACATGGCTGAGAAGTAGTGTTAGCTATCGAGCAGTTAGAAGACGAACTGAAAACACTAGCCGCAGACATGGAGAAAGATCTGGAACCCGAACTGGAAGAACATATTTCGGAAAAACTAGAAGAAGCAAAAATTGGTCCAAGAGATAAAGAAAATTTAAAGAAATTATTATTGGAACAGATGGAAGTCTTTGACTCGAGACCTGGTCGTATAAAGAACTTCACTTATGCTTTCCAAGTTAACGACTGGACACCATTTAGGCAGAAACCCTACCCTATAGCCGAAAAGCATTATGCTAAGGTCAAAGAAGCAATTCAGGAGATGTTGGAGGCCGGTGTTATTGAGAAAACACCTACGCCTTATGTCAGCCCATTGGTAATCGTACCTAAGACAGACGGGACTGTCAGAGTATGCCTGGATCTGAGGCATTTAAATATGAAGGTAATACCGGAGTTCGACCAAGTGCCACCTATTAAAAAAATCCTCAGAAAATTTAAAGGGAAGACCATATTTACAAATTTAGATATCACATCGAGCTTTCACCATCTTGAATTGGAGAAGAAAACTAGTCTGTTGACAGGATTTATGTTTGATCAACATACATATACGTTTTTAAGATTACCTTTTGGTTTGAAAACAGCTGGTTCAGCTTTGATAAGGGCGTTAGATCGCAATCTATCAGACGATGTTAAAGAGAGTACCATCAGATACGTAGATGACATTCTACTCACATCAGAATCTCTGGAGGAGCACATGAGAGACCTGAAGAAGTTGCTGGATAACCTTCGGGAAGCTAATTTTAAGGTTAATATCAAGAAATCGCACTTCTGTCAGAGGCAAGTTAAATTCCTAGGGCACGTTATCGATGAAAATGGAGTTAAGCCAAACCCAGAGAAATTAGAGGTAATTCGAAATTTTCCTCGACCCACGAAAGTTAAGCACGTCGACAGTATTTGGGAGTAATTGGATTCTTTACTAACCACTGCCCAAACTATACTACAACTGTGGCACCCCTGCAGGATCTATTGAAGAAAGGCGACAGGTGGAATTGGACGGAGCAATGTCAAGAAGCATTCGTGAGGTCAAAACAAATGCTTTTGGAATACGTGAACCTGGGATACCGTGATTATACCCAGAAGTTCATAATACAGACGGATGCATCACTCGTTGGGATAGGAGCGATGCTATTCCAAGAAAATGTTGATAAGTCCGAGGAGAAAGTTTTTATTGCCTTATAAGTAGGAGATTGATGGCCCATGAGAAAAATTACACGATCACAGAGATAGAGTTGCTCGCAATTCTGTACGCATTGCAGTACTGGCGCAAACTCATCTATGGCTTTCAAATCGTCCTCAAAACAGACCATAAAGCTTTAACATTTTTGTTAAAGACGGATTTGTCTAGCCAGAGGTTGACAAGATGGTCCCTGTATATTCAACAGTTCAATGTGGAAATAGAATACTGTCCAGGGAAAGAGAACGTAATACCGGACATGTTAAGTCGATACCCAAGAGAAGAGGAAACTCTAGCTGTCCAGATTGAAATTCGAGATCAGAAGACCTTAGATGACTTGAAGAATCTTACCAACCTACAACGCGAAGATCCGTGGTTGAAAATGATGATTGATTACTTCGAGGGACGCTTAGCAAGGGGAACTGCAATATACAGAGAGGCAGAGGCATTATCAACAGACTATGTATGGTACAATCAGATGCTACACAAGTGGGATGATGTAGAACATGCCCGTCAAAGAATTGTTATTCCTGCATCTTTGCCGAGGAGATTGGTGTGGCTAGCACACAGAGCGTTTGGACATCCCGGTATAGACAAAATAACTGCTCTACTGAAAGAAGCATTCATTTGGCCGAAGTTAAGAGAAACTGTGAGAAATGCTATTAGGACATGCAATTTGTGCCAAAGGGTAAAGCCAAATCCCTTTTTAATGAGACAACGACCCATTCCGTTGTTACCAGAGAAGCCAAGGCAGCTAATGAGTTTAGACAACTTTGGACCACTGCCTAGAGCACGTAGAGGCAATAGACACATTTTTGTAGCCATGGATGTATTCTCAACAATGGTGGTATTATGCCCCATACAGTAGACCAGCTCAAAGCAGGTATTGAAACGCTTGAAAGAGAGAGTTTCCGATACTTGGGAAACCGGATAACCTACTCTCAGACCACGGGAGTTGTTTTACTAGCGCAGAATTTCGACGGGAATTGGCAAATTTAGGAATTAGGCAGATTCTATTTACCATTCGCCATCCTGAGGCTAGCCCAGTTGAACGCGTTATGAGAGAGATACAGAAATACATGAAAATTTACTGCTCTGGAGAGAACTGGAAATGGATCGATTTCTTGGATGTAATAGAATACTGCATAAATAATACTGTGCATGAGGCGACAGGTCAGGTGCCCGTGACTCTACATTTAGATCAGAGACCGGAGAGGCCATGGACTGGTGTTATTCCATTACCTGTAGACGCGCAGCCAGGACGAGAATTGAGGATCCAGCGAACCTTCGAATATCTCCGAGCACAGGCAGAGAGACGCCAGAGAAGGAATCGTGCGAAGCGATATCACAGACCGCTTCTCGTTGGAGAAAAAGTGTTAGTCAGGAGGCCCGCCAGTTCAGATCCAGAAGCACGGAAGTATAAAAAATTCAATTTCGGATATCACGGCCCGTTCGAGGTGATAAGAGACCTACAGAATAATGCATATAAAATAAGGCATTTAGAAACGGGAAACGAGGTCGTTATGAATGCGGCCAACCTCAAAATTTATCATTCACCAGAGGAATTTGATGAACAAGAGGAAGTAATAGCAGCACACACCCAAGTGGACGTGGACAGCAAAGTCGGCCAGGCAGTCAGGCTTGAAGGCTCACGCAGTGGGACGGAAAGAGAGACAAGCAGCTTGCTCAGAGAAGAGAGCAGACAGCCGGAATGCAAGTGTCTGCGACTGCTATACAAAGACATGGTCGAAGTCGCTGGGGAGGTTGAAGCATTGAATGAAACCCTCCGCCATGAGAATGCAAGTCTAAGGGCTGAGCTCAGAGTGGAAGGGGGAAGCAGACAGACTCACTCGCAGGCAGACGAGGTGAAGGGCCGCTCAGTGTAAACACAGACGGTTGGGACAGTCAGCCGGAGACTTACAGAAGGTCACTTGCAATTGACTTCTATAAGATTTGCAAGGGGAATATGAAGCCAACGGGTTTAGGCTGACTGGTGTCGAACGTGGATCTCAGAGATAGATGAGCTCAGAATAGAGGTTCCGGCAAGGAACGAACACGAGATCTTTCGAGGGAGTTTAAGTTATAAAAACCCCTAGAGAAAATACATATTAAATCACTGTTGTGATATGAACTAATGCTGACATTATTTATTAATATAATGCAGGGAATATTAGTAGAATACTGCATTATTGGGCTGTACGAGGCATACAATTCTGGACTTGAGCACAGAAGTTGGAGCGCTTGACATTTGTCTAATGACTCTGGAAAAGGGGCGTAGTTTCTTGGAGCCGTGTCACTCTATGTGACCTACTTAAGTCGTCTGGAGCAGGTCAGGAGGCTAAATTATTGTCAAGTTATTCCCCGTTTCAGAATGGAGAGGCTAGTGGAGTGAGAAGATACCAGCGTAAATTAATGATTACTCGTGATTGGAGCAACGCAGTGACATGAGGTTTGCACCTATGTGAATGTTTAGCCGGGAGGCTAATTATCAAGCCATTAAACATTGAAATCGAGGCAGATTTAATGGAACGCGCAGTAACACTGTAATTGGAAGTTAGCGGAGAGATCTAACCATGGTTTCAGGGATTTTTAGGGGACGCCGCGTGGGCACGCGCTGGCAAAGGCAATTAATATTAATTAATTGGCCGATCGATCCTCGAGCACGCATACAGATCTGTGACCAGCGAGGAAAAAGGAACCATATAAACGTTAATTCAAGACCAGAATCATACTGTGAGAAAAGATGACACTGCAGGGAAATTCTCGGTCTACTTTTTCTCTCCAAACGAATATAAGGGGTGGACCCAGGACAGAGGCGGTCAGTCGAACCATACTTGAGAGCGAGGAGCACGTCACCCTAGCTCAGAGGAGAAGGGACGCGCAGACTTTAACATTCTAAGTGCAGCAACATATAATCATGCATTAAGTCATGAATTAATAACGAGTAATGTAATCAGTTGAACCGCAGTCTAGTGCGAAGTGCGCGTTACCGAAGTCGAGAAGGGACGCTCGGACTTCAACATGAAGAGCCGTACAGTAAGACATTTATTAATACCATTTATTAAGGACAGTCGCGCCATATTTGTATAGTCGGCATTACGAGCGATTGTTATTGTGCACGTAGGAAATGTACCGTGTGATATACAAGGTAGGACAATTGAGAGTGATAATGTGTACAAGTACAATGTGCAATGGTTGAGCTCAGTATGTAAACTATTGGTTAGACAGATCATAGGATGTTGGACTAGGCAGAGATAAACTTTATTATGCGATTGGAGAAATTTCATAAGAATACCAATATACTTAATGCTCAGGACGATATGCAAGCATATTTATGCGATATCAGGAAATTTATCGAAGGATAGAGATTGATAGACAGTTGGGGGAATCGATAGGAATCCTTAGGCAGAGAATCGAGACTTTCAATCAGGATGCGGATAGCAGCGAGGAGGAGATCTTCAACGTCTGCATTTCTGATATCTTGCCAGGAAAAGTCAACCAGTAAGAAATGTAAATAGTGAGCGTGTGATTGTAATGATGATTTGTTAAATATATGTAAAATTAATAGTGCCACAAGGGCTATAACGTGATGTGTGAATAAGGAGGCAACAGCTTCACTATGGAAATGAAAAGTGCCGTGTGTCTTATAAGGCAAAAGTTATGTAAAATGTGTGTTATAAGTATAAGAATGCCTTGCTAATTTTGCAAATAATGGCGGGCATTACTGGAAGAAATGCGTGGTTGGAGCCACCAGACTAGCCGATGTAAGTACCCAAAAACCATGATTTTGTAGCAGTTATAGTCCACTGTATGTTGAGTTTTTTCAAAATTTATAGAGTCAATTTTAGGAGGTAGAAGTAGTAGAGTTCGCTAGACTCCAAATATTGCATCATCATGACCAGAAATTGCGTAATCCTGATGACGTCATGGGATGACGTCATGGGCCCTTAGAGCGAGCATGTGGTCCGGGAGCGAACATGTGCACTGCACGTGTTAGCGTGGGAAGGGGTTGACCTTTTGGCTTGTTTGTGCGATGATGATAAAAAGTTAATGGGTGTTGACGTCATGGGGGTTGTTTATTAGGATGTTAACCGTCATCTGACACCCATGCGAGTGTGAGCATGTGTGCCACTATCAGCAATCCACACATGTGGTGTGCAGCTGTTATGTTTTTTTGTCCGCGCCGGGTGGGCTGAGCGGAGAGGCGGCTCCTATCTACACATGTGTTGTGCAGCTGTTATTGCTTTGCTTAGGATGCTAACCGTCATTTGACACCCGTGCGAGTGTGAGCATGTGCACCAGTGCGAGCGATCACGTGATATGTCTGCAGTGTTCGCGTGAGACGTGGTTGACCTTTAACAAGTAGTGTTAACTTGAGGGTTCTGTCCACTAACTTATTGAACCCTCGTCGTATCGGCCCCGAACCTGATATCTCGCACTCGTAGTAATGCCCCCTCTTTTCCTATAGCCTCATTATTTAATTAAAATACCAAAACTAAAGGGTCATTCGCGGGTAGTGGGGTAGTGTATGTTCTCTTGCAAGTCGCGTGTGTGCTTGAATACGTATGGCTATGTTGGGAAAATGTTTGGTGGTGGGCGAGGACTAGGGTTGAGTGAGGGATCGTTTAATTGCTATTTTTACCGCTCTATTTGATGATGAGGTAATTTTGTAAAATGGGTGGAATTTGGAAACGCAATTTGAGGTAAACGTGCGTTTTTTTAACATTTTGGCGAATTTAATGAGCTTGTAAGGCTAGAACGATGTGTTATTTAGGAATGGTGTGACGTCCTCTTTGCTATGAATGTGTGTCGGTATATATATGTATATATTTTAAATTGTTGTTTTTTGAAATTGGTGCTATTTTGGAAACGGTGAAGATGAGAGAAAAGCTTGTTTGACGTCAATGAAAGGTCCCTATGCCCTCTAGGCTGACAGCAAGTTTGAAGTGTGTAGGACAAAACAAAATGATAGCCTACTTTCTGGCGAACATTGGCGATGATTCGCGATCGCATGGTCGGGTTTGAACATATAGGGTGTCGTAGGACTTGTGGTCAACCACCCCTTGCTATGGACGGGAGTATATCCACCCCAAAATAAATCTACCCTTACCCGGAGGTTAAGTAGAGGTTATTTTTGTATGCATGCGCACTTGAGGGCTTTTGTAAGAGAGCGAAATTTTTAAATGATTCTTTATAGATGAGGTTTTTTAAAATATTTATTAAAAAAACAAAAAACTAATAGGTCATTCGCTTTTTAGTATCTCGCTAACCAATAATGCGATTTAAACATATGGGGTGTCGTAGGACTTGTAGTGAATTCTCCTTTTGTATGAATGAGGTATGTCAACCCCCAAAATAAAAACTACCCTTACCTGGGGTGAAAGAGCAATTTTTGTATGTATGCACACCGGTGGCTTTTGTCAAAAGGGCCTAACTACACATTTGTTAATATTTTCTGAACTCTTGATGGGATTTTGCCATAGGCAGTATCCTAGCACTTGGGGTGACGCCTCGTTTTTGAAAGTATGATTATTTTTTTTGTCAAAAGGGCCTAACTACACTTTTGTTAATATCTCGTGAACCAATCATGCTAGGGACTTGTATGAGGGGTCCTAGCACTTGGGGCGACGTCCCCCTTTGTGGGGTGAAACTACCCCCCAAAATTGAAAACTCAATATCTTGGAAACTAAGAAACCCTAAAATTAGACGTGATAGCTTTAAAAATAAGTGATGACATAGGCTTTTACCTGGATTGGTCATTTCACCCCTAAAACAGTAAATAGTCATGTTATGGGGAAAAAACGTGTTAAACACCTAAAAATGATAAATGTAACCAAGATATTTTGTTTTTGATGAAAAATATCAGGGGGGTGAAAACTACCCCCAAATTGAAAAATCGATACCTTGGAAACTAAGAACCGTAAAATTATGTGTAATAGCTTAAAAAATTGGTTGTGACATAGGCTTTTACCTGGATAGATGATGTCACCCCTAAAACAGTAAATAGTGATTTTACAATGGGGAAAAGGTCTTAAACGGGTAAAAATGATAATTGAACCTAAGATCTTTTGTTTTTCATGAAAAATAGTAGAGGGGTGAAAACTACCCTCAAATTGAAAAAATCGATATCTTGCAAACTAAGAACCCTAAAATTAGGTTTGATAGTTGAAAAATAGGTGATGACATACGCTTTTACCTCGATAGATTATTTCACTCATAAAACAGGGAATAGTAATGTTACATGAGAAAAAGGTATTAAACACTTAAAAGCATAAGAGTTTTTTGAAACCATGCTTTCTAATGAATGTGTGTTTGGAGGATGACAGCTTGCTAATTAATATTATTATTATTATTAGGTAATTATGGATTAATGTGTTTATAGCTAATGAATAAGGCTACAGAGTTGTACCAGGTGTTGTACAAATCAGGATGGCCAAACCGTTGCCATTCCCCATGAATATACCCAAAAGAGCCAAAACGTTAAGGTTATCGACCTGAGATTTTATAAAACTAATTATCGGAGAGGGTGAAGTAAGGTGTTGTTTTGGAGTGACAGTGGCTAACCCTTTCCCATGATTTATGAATTGACCCAAAATGTTTTACCTGACAAGACTGAGTGTACCTGTTGCAGCCTTTAGAAAATCGAATTCGGACCTGTGTGGTGACAGTCGAGTTATATTAATGATGCTTTTTGAACAAACACACTCTTGCATACTATCGCTGGGTTGAATCTGCACAGAGACACTGGCTTTGTTTGTGTAATGAGTCTTGGTGATAAGAACACGGCGCTCTTGCCAGAAAGTTTCATATTACTCGTCTGCTTGATAGTGGACGTGATTCGCACCGTGTTAACGTACATGACTTGATAGTTGTTAGGTAAGGGTTGACAAGGCTCAATGAACCTTATTGCAACCTTAAGATGAATATGAATTTCTTGGTATAGTCGGGGTTGCAAGCCAAGGCATTAGGGTAGACAACCAACTATGTTAAACACTACACTGTGAGATGGTCAAATGATAATGTAACAGAACATATAGAAAAGTTTTATGTAATTTAACGAATTGACTAAGAGCCATACCATGAGAGGTAAAGGTAATTGAAATTGAATCCTTAGCTGTTGACCCTACTACATGTAAGCTATAGCAATGCCCGCCTATAAGCTATCATGTTAGAAAAAGAAATGTATGGGTTGTTTTAAACGGAGAATGATTGTGTTTACTGTGAAACACAAATCTGAATTTAAAAATAGTTTATGTCCTACATGATGTTTGAACTCTCTTTTTTATTTATACTTTAGACAAACGCTAACATAGTTGTAATTCAGAAGCCATGGCTGCCTCCTTTCCAATCCTACACCGTACACTGAAGTTAAAGTTAATAATGATCACGTTACAGGCAGCCAGTTTCAAAGCCATGAGAAATAAGTGAACAAAGTATAAAATACTTGACCCAGTCGGGAAATCAACATGGTGTTGTTTCAAACAAAAGACAAGCGTTCTATAAACTTGACCACCAAGCTGTCCTATCGACCCCTAATTGTTTGGCTGATGGTGAAAATAAAATTAAATGTAAACTATAACTAAAACTAACTACACACTTATAACTAGAAAAATGAAATGTAAGACAAAAGGATAACAGGACAAATAAAGGACAGAAGGAATAAATAATGACCCTCAACCCTCAAGAATGTGGATTGATGAACTTGAAAGGAAGGAGAGCCATAATAGGTAGATATGAAAGTAAAAGAGGAGAGGGTCCCGCTCCATAGGTAATCGATAAAAAGGAGGAAAACTGGGCCCAGCTCAGGAATCCCTTGTGGTCGCAAACTTTACTGTGAAACACAAATCTGAATTTAAATAACAAGATGTTCAGTAAAGAACATATAGCCTACTTTCTCCTAAATGCATGGGTATTGTTATAACACTTTGTCCTTTTCAAGGATTATGATTGAAAGTTGGTTGTAGTAACTTGTTGAAATACAACGTGCTATAGGGATATTAAACATGAATATGAGGTGCCCTTTGCTAGTGCTACCTCTGTACCAAATTTCGTTCAATTCAGTTTCACCGTGTTTGAATTGATAGGGGGAATCGATTTGCACACATACTTGGCCACCATCTGCAAACTATTGGGCTGATGTTCATGCAGTTTGGTCTGAATATGTTTCCCACATAAAGATATGGTGATGCAAAATTTGGTAGAGACTAGATTATTAGGTTGGTCGTAATTACACTTTAGCTTTTAACAATTGTGTGGCCGCGATTACGTTTCCGTCAAGATAGCGGTGATATAAAACATGACACTGAGGTGCCCTTTGCTAGTGCTACCTCTGTACCAAATTTCGTTCCATTCGGTTTCACTGTGTTCGAATTGATAAGGGGAATAGATTTTCACACAAAGATGGCCACCATCCGCAAAATATTAGGCTAAAGGCCTATTAGATTGGTCAAAGGATGCTCCCTCTATAAAGGTATGTTGTTGCAAAGTTTGGTAGGGATCGGATGGTTAGGTTAGTCGTAATTTGATTTAAGCTTTAAACATTTGTGTGGCCGCCATTACTTTTCTGTCAATATGGCGGCGATATAAATCATGACACTGAGATGCCCTTTGCTAGTGCTATCTCTGTACCAAATTTCGTTCCATTCGGTTTCACCGTGTTTGAATTAATAGGGGGAATCGATTTTGACACAAAGATGGCCGCCATCCGCAAACTATTTGGCGAATGACCTATTCGATTGGTCAAAGGATGCTCCCTCCATAAAGGTATGTAGTTGCAAAATTTGGTAGAGATCGGATGATTAGATTAATCGTAATTTGATTTAAGCTTTGAACATTCGTGTGGCCGCCATAACGTTTCAGTCAAGATGGCGGCGATATAAAACATGACACTGCGGTGCCCTTTGCTGGTGCTACCTCTGTACCAAATTTCGTTCATTCGGTTCCACCGTATTTGAATTAATAGGGGGAATTGATTTTCACACAAAGATGGCCGCCATCCGCAAACTATTAGGCTTATGACCTAGTCATTTTATCAAAGGATGTTTCCTCTATAAAGGTATGTTGTTGCAAAATTTGGTAGAGATCGGATGATTAGGTTAATCGTAATTTGATTTAAGCTTTGAACATTTGTGTGGCCGCCATACGTTTCCGTCAAGATGGCGGCGATATAAAACATGACACTGAGGTGCCCTTTGCTAGTGCTACCTCTGTACCAAATTTCGTTCATTCGGATCCATCGTGTTCGAATTTATAAGGGGAATCAATTTTGACATAATGATGGCCGCCATCCGCAAACTATTAGGCTAATAACCCATTAGATTGGTCAAAGGATGCTCCCTCCATAAAGGAATGTTGTTGCAAAGTTTGGTAGAGATCGAATTGTTATGTTAGTCGTAATTTAACTTAAGCTTTGAACATTTGTGTGGCCGCCATTACGTTTCTGTCAATATGGCGGCGATATAAAACATGACACTGAGATGCCCTTTGCTAGTCTACCTCTGTACCAAATTTCGTTCCATTCGGTTTCACCGTGTTTGAATTAATAGGGGGAATTGATTTTCACACAAAGATGGCCGCCATCCGCAAACTATTAGGCTAATGACCTAGTCATTTGGTCAAAGGATGCTTCCTCTATAAAGGTATGTTGTTGCAAAATTTGGTAGAGATCGGATGATTAGGTTAATCGTAATTTGATTTAAGCTTTGAACATTTGTGTGGCCGCCATTACGTTTCCGTCAAAATGGCGGCGATATAAAACATGACACTGAGGTGCCTTTTGTTAGTACTACCTCTGTACCAAATTTCGTTCCATTCGGTTACACCGTGTTCGAATTAATAGGGGGAATCGATTTTCACACAAAGATGGCCGCCATCCGCAAACTATTACGCTTACCTATTGGTTTGGTCTAAGGATGCTCCCCCCATAAAGGTATGTTGTTGCAAAATTTGGTAGAGATCGGATGATTAGGTTAGTCGTAATTTGATTTAAGCTTTGAACATTTGTGTGGCCGCCATTACGTTTCCGTCAAGATGGCGGCGATATAAAACATGACACTGAGGTGCCTTTTGTTAGTACTACCTCTGTACCAAATTTTGTTCCATTCGGTTGCACCGTGTTCGAATTAATAGGGAGAATCGATTTTCACACAAAGATGGCCGCCAACCGCAAACTGTTACGCTGATGACCTATTAGTTTGGTCAAAGGATGCTCCACCCATAACGGTATGTTGTTGCAAAATTTGGTAGAGATCGGATGATTAGGTTAGGCGTAATTTGATTTAGGCTTTGAACATTTGTGTGGCCGCCATTACGTTTCCATCAAGATGGCGGCGATATAAATCATGACACTGAGGTGCCTTTTGTTAGTACTACCTCTGTACCAAATTTCGTTCCATTCGGTTGCACCGTGTTCGAATTAATAGGGGGATTCGATTTTCACACAAAGATGGCCGCCATCCGCAAACTATTACGCTGATGGCCTATTAGTCTGGTCAAAAGATGCTCCCCCCATAAAGGTATGTTGTTGCAAAATTTGGTAGAGATCGGATGATTAGGTTAGTCGTAATTTGATTTTAGCTTTGAACATTTGTGTGGCCGCCATTACGTTTCCGTCAAGATGGCGGCGATATAAAACATGACACTGAGGTGTCCTTTGCTAGTGCTACCTTTGTACCAAATTTCGTTCAATTCGCATTCACCGTGTTCGAATTGATAGGGGGGGACAGACATTCAGAGTACACACACTCACACACACAGACACACACACACACACACACACAGACTCACACACACACATACACACACACACAGACTCACACACACACATACACACACACAGACAGACACACTTTTTTCGCCCTGTGTTGATCTCATAAGTCTACTTTCATTTTTTGCAAAAATCGAAAGTAGGCTAAAAATAGTTTATGTCCTACATGATGTTTGAACTCTCTTTTTTATTTATACTTTAGACAAACGCTAACATAGTTGTAATTCAGAAGCCATGGCTGCCTCCTTTCCAATCCTACACCGTACACTGAAGTTAAAGTTAATAATGATCACGTTACAGGCAGCCAGTTTCAAAGCCATGAGAAATAAGTGAACAAAGTATAAAATACTTGACCCAGTCGGGAAATCAACATGGTGTTGTTTCAAACAAAAGACAAGCGTTCTATAAACTTGACCACCAAGCTGTCCTATCGACCCCTAATTGTTTGGCTGATGGTGAAAATAAAATTAAATGTAAACTATAACTAAAACTAACTACACACTTATAACTAGAAAAATGAAATGTAAGACAAAAGGATAACAGGACAAATAAAGGACAGAAGGAATAAATAATGACCCTCAACCCTCAAGAATGTGGATTGATGAACTTGAAAGGAAGGAGAGCCATAAAAGGTAGATATGAAAGTAAAAGAGGAGAGGGTCCCGCTCCATAGGTAATCGATAAAAAGGAGGAAAACTGGGCCCAGCTCAGGAATCCCTTGTGGTCGCAAACTTCCAAACTCATCAGCCGTAAGCCCCTGAGGGTGTAGGCATATCCAGGGTGCACCACAAGTGGTGGGGCTACATACACCCTACCTTTAGTGTGGCTTGCGCAATAGGCAGGAAATAACATAAAAATAAAAAGAAGGCTGCCTCCTCACACAAGGAGGGTATCAGAAAAAATAAACAAGGGTCAATTAAGTCGGAAAATAAAGAGACTCCCTAAGCCTTGGATAGCCTAATAATGTCGGAGTCGGTAGAGAACAAGAGTTGACCAAGTGTGGTCGA
Organism: Meconema thalassinum; assembly: GCA_946902985.2. NCBI lineage: Eukaryota > Metazoa > Arthropoda > Insecta > Orthoptera > Tettigoniidae > Meconema > Meconema thalassinum. The sequence continues at coordinate 157,447,151 of OX336399.1, read as the reverse complement.
CAGGAAAGAAGACAGACAGGAGCCTAGCACAAGTCAGTGGGAACAATGACGGATTCAGCTGGGGCTCCATGGTCGTCAACCTACATTCCACTAGATGAAAGCCCTTGTTTGGGGGTGGTGGAAAATAAACACCTCTTTTGTTTTAAATCACTGGCTTTAAGGACGGTAACAAATGGCTTGTCTTTATAACGCGATACTGGTCCTAGGGATATGCAAAATTGTATTAGATACTCAGCTAATAATAGTGTACATGACCCCTTATTATTTTCCCTAATTACAGTACATGGGAATGATGACCATGATTTCCAAGCCCCTAAGTAAGACAAAAACAAATTATTTCCATTCCCAAACAGTTGGGGTGAGGTGAGGTGAGTTTTCTAAACGTCAAACACATGTGGTTTTCCACTTTTACTCCAGGTAAATGCCATGTTTGCCCACAGACAAGTGCAAAGAAAATCGAAACATGTTATGTTTGGATCAATTCCTTACCTACATGACAACATGTACTTGAAATAACAAGTAATGAGCATTCTATGTTAACGATAGTGAGATGCTTGCAAACTGCCAATGCTTAGAGCTCATTAGCGGCTTCTAAGGGAGGCAAGGAGTACACTTACTTGAAAAACTAACAAGAGGAGTGTTCGATTTTCCCACAACACCCAATCTGAAAGTAAATATAAATGACTATGCACTTAAGTCCATAACCACCTCCTTACCATTCCTACCCTTCATTGTCCAAAGCACACATTAATACAGCCATCACAGTGACAGAGGTTATTTGTAAAATATCTAAATATGTGAGATTTATCTTGAAATTGACCAGAATTTTGTAAAATCCACAAAATTTACCACAAATTTAGCAAATTCCACCAAATTTCAGCAAAATCCAACAAATCACTACCAGATTTATTGAAATGGCATTGAATTATTAAAGAATGGTTTGAACTAGCTCAAATTTATATAAAATTACCAGAATATTGATGAAAATTCACCAAATTCTACCAAATTTAGCCAAGAGGTCTACAAACCATGAAATTTAACCATTTTTTTTAATTCACAACATATACTCGAAAATTCCATAATATTCCCTTTACGTGTATATTTTTTTAGTTGTTGTTTCGTTTCCCACACTCCTTGCAGACAAATACCTGAACATGACTTTCTCCTAGACTAGGAGCTCCACATTCGACATGATAGCTGAGTTTCATCTCCCATAAACTCGTCTCTGAGGTGGGTGCCAGAAAAGGCATTCAGCTGTAAAAACCACACCCTCACATAGACTTTCATAACTTCTTACGTTGAGGTTCATAACACTACGTTGAATGATTTCTCGGTTTCCTTTTCACAATTACTGTCTATACATTCCTCTTGAAGGTTGCAAGATGCTTGCAATGTTCCTAAAATGCAATTCAATTTAATAAATACCTTAAGATGGTTTGATTTGTTTAATGATATGGTGTTAATACTATTTTTAGGTCTTGACTGGCTTTGCAATAAGAATTGAATAACCAAACATGAGTTACCTATCAGGGAAACATTTTGGCCACTATGTTGGCTATTGACCAGTGAGTTTAGCTGTTTATCATTTTTTTAAATCATAAACAACAGAGGCTTAAACGTATAGATAAACCGTGTGACCATGTTTGTTAAACAAGACATTATACCAGAGACAATTAGGATACTTATGTAGAGTTTACCGAAAATAATGTTGTGTAACAGTAAATGCTAGTCAACAAACAGTTATACACTTCTAAAAAAATCATCATACAATACCTGAGAGCTCTTCTAAAATTATTGATGTGTAACATGTTTCCACTAACTTGCTATGTATTTTTTGGCTTGGGGGTGATTTTCAAGAAATGCAAATGGAACTGAAATGCAATACAAACAATGAGCGTGCCTGGTGGCTGAGATTGATACCACGACGTACTGTCGGTTATGTAGCTATGTGGAATGTATATCAAATATGGTTTACTTCAAGGTCTGGAGATCCCTACAATTCCTACAATAAATGATCTTGAAATGGTCATCCTATGGTGTGAAAATATTTATTAGGTATATATATTTACTGAAAACAATTATGATTTATTAAATGTTTATATGTTTACAGTATTGTTATTTAATGTAAGCACTTGAGGCACTACCGACCAAAATACAGCACTATCTGCAATATGTATTGCATACTTGAAGGTTTGGTGGTCCCATTAAAGGTATTCCTACAATAAATGATTTTCAAGTTGTCATTCTATGACGTGAAAATATTTAATATATGATATTTGCTAACAGAATATGCCACTGGAATTATTTTACAAGTAGTTATTTTAATGACAACAGAGTTCACTGTTAATAACGGAGAGCCCTATGTGGAATGTAGGATAACATGTAACATAATATACGTGATATGTCACAACTGTAAGGCTTGTGATTTTTTAAAGATGCCTTTATACCTATATTAATCACCCAGTTTACAAGACTGATAACTGTAATGCTACGGAAAAATCATAACAAATCAAAAATGTGCATTGGAAAACAAAAAGTGCTTGAGCAAATATACAGTCAACATGCAAAAAAACAAGAAATATATACAAATTGTGTTAATTAATTTAATTCAAATATATATATTTTTACAATAGGTATACACACACACACACACACACACACACACACACACAGAATACAGCTCTTTTTTTTGTTCATGTTTGCCTGCTATCGTTTTTGAATATATCACTTGCTGAACATTATTTTAGGGGTGGGGGTGTTGCTACGTTGACCAATTACACAATAATACCAGCTTTACGAAGTTCATCTTCTATTTTTAACAGCTCTTCCTCATAACTAATATGACCAGCCTGTTTACAGGCATGCAAGAGCTGTAGACGTTCGACTAATATATTAGGATCGTTCGATTTGCTATTTTTTATGAATGGTTTCAAATACTCGGGAAGCAGTCCATCATTTTCACCATCAACATCATTATCATCCTCATCATTATAATCATCTTCATAATGATCATCATCATCCTCGTCATCTTTACCATCATAATTTCCACCTGTGTCCACAGTCTGTTCAATGGTTTGAGTTCCCTTTGATAGTGTTGAAAGCTTCTTTTTAGATGTACTAGAGTGCTTTAACATTATGTTATTATTATCACCATCACCATCCTTTTCATCTTCCCCAACCAACTTCTTGATGGGGTATGTTGTCTCTGATAGAGTTGAGGGCTTTTGAGATGTGTGTGTGTGTGTCTGATCATGGGTTTTACTGGAGGTCTTAAAGGATTCTCATTAAGCAACTCGCTAACAGCATGAGTGCGTTGTAGTGTATTAAACCCGAGGTTAATATTATCTTGAGCAGCACTATTTTTTTCTTGGACTTGGTTTTTTGCTTCGGTTTGAGTTTTCCTTACATTTACACTAGCATGATTATTAAGTTTACAATCATGACTGTTTGAAGAAAGTATGTCCAATTCTCTTGTCTTAAGCATTCCTCGACACTGTTTTGATCGTTGCTTTGAACAGCGCCAAATAACAGTACCATTTTTATTGCTTCGTTTCACAATATATGAATATCCTTTATAGTATGCATAAGGCTTACCATACCTAGTCACTGATACTTCCATATCAACTGTCAAGCATAAACTCATTTCTAGTAAAGACAACTTGGAAATAACAACAATAGATTAATGTGGGAGCATATATAGATGCAAAAAGAGGGAGCAAAAGTGGGGGTAAAAAGTGTCAGCGAAAGTGGGAGCAAATGTGGGAGCAAAAACTGTGAGCAAAAATTGGGAAGCAAAAAGTGGGAGCATATATGGGATGAAATGTGGGAGCAAAGCAAATATAAAAAGTGGGAGCAAATATGCTAACAAATATGTCAACAAATATGCCGGCAAAAGTAAATACACAATTCAAGATAGTTGAAAGTGCAAAGAAAATATGGATGCAAAAATGAGAGCCAATGTAGTGTTTTTCTAAAACAACTAAGCATAACAAACTTAGTCAAAACCTAACCTAACCTAACCTGCCCCAACCTCACCTAACCTAACTTCACCTATCCTAACATAACCTACCCTAACCTCACCTAACTTCACCTTTCTTAACCTAACCTAGCGTAACTTAACCTAACCTAACCTCACGTAGCCTATCCTCACCTAACCTAACCTAACGTAACCCAACTTCACCTAACCTAACCTCACCTAACCCAACTTCACCTCACCTAAACTAACTTCACCTAACCTAACTTGACCCAACTTTACCCGACCTAACCTATCATAAATTCACCTAACCTAACTTTACCTAACCTAACTTCACCCAACCTAACTTTTCAACTCTCAGATCAAAATTAAATTCTGGGCATAGTTGAGTTGGAACCCATGACCTCAGGGATGACACCAAAGCATACTAACCACTACACCGCGAGATCGGCAAATTATCACGCAACACAACACAAAAATAAAAGTTTCCTGTAGTGTAATTCATTGGTTGACAACCATAGTTGGGAATTCAAACCCAAGACTTCAGGACTTTTGTTATGAACATTATCAGAAATATTATTCCATTTACATTTTGCTGCTGCTTATAATTATAAGAGTTGGCATTAATATGGGATCAAAAAGTGGGAGAAAAAAGTGGGAGCCAATATGGGAGCAAAAGTGGGAGCAAAAGTGGGAGCAAATGTGGGAGCCAATATGGGAGCAAATGTGGGAGCAAATCAGCTCACCTCGGATATCAACAGCGAGTGCTCATATCCACCGCTAGGTAACGGAAACACACTTTGCGTGTTGTATGTAATTATCTTACTAAGTTTGACTGCATTCAAAACGTGCTTGTATAAGCTGTGCATATAATTTTAATATACAATTAACACTAAATGTTCGAAGTAAACCATATTTGATATACATTCCACATAGCTACATAACCGACAGTACGTCGTGGTATCAATCTCAGCCACCAGGCGCGCTCATTGTTTGTATTGCATTTCAGTTCCATTTGCATTTCTTGAAAATCACCCCCAAGCCAAAAAATACATAGCAAGTTAGTGGAAACATGTTACGCATCAATAATTTTAGAAGAGCTCTCAGGTATTGTATGATGATTTTTTTAGAAGTGTATAACTGTTTGTTGACTAGCATTTACTGTTACACAACATTATTTTCGGTAAACTCTACATAAGTATCCTAATTGTCTCTGGTATAATGTCTTGTTTAACAAACATGGTCACACGGTTTATCTATACGTTTAAGCCTCTGTTGTTTATGATTTAAAAAAATGATAAACAGCTAAACTCACTGGTCAATAGCCAACATAGTGGCCAAAATGTTTCCCTGATAGGTAACTCATGTTTGGTTATTCAATTCTTATTGCAAAGCCAGTCAAGACCTAAAAATAGTATTAACACCATATCATTAAACAAATCAAACCATCTTAAGGTATTTATTAAATTGAATTGCATTTTAGGAACATTGCAAGCATCTTGCAACCTTCAAGAGGAATGTATAGACAGTAATTGTGAAAAGGAAACCGAGAAATCATTCAACGTAGTGTTATGAACCTCAACGTAAGAAGTTATGAAAGTCTATGTGAGGGTGTGGTTTTTACAGCTGAATGCCTTTTCTGGCACCCACCTCAGAGACGAGTTTATGGGAGATGAAACTCAGCTATCATGTCGAATGTGGAGCTCCTAGTCTAGGAGAAAGTCATGTTCAGGTATTTGTCTGCAGGGAGTGTGGGAAACGAAACAACAACTAAAAAAATATACACGTAAAGGGAATATTATGGAATTTTCGAGTATATGTTGTGAATTAAAAAAAATGGTTAAATTTCATGGTTTGTAGACCTCTTGGCTAAATTTGGTAGAATTTGGTGAATTTTCATCAATATTCTGGTAATTTTATATAAATTTGAGCTAGTTCAAACCATTCTTTAATAATTCAATGCCATTTCAATAAATCTGGTAGTGATTTGTTGGATTTTGCTGAAATTTGGTGGAATTTGCTAAATTTGTGGTAAATTTTGTGGATTTTACAAAATTCTGGTCAATTTCAAGATAAATCTCAGATATTTAGATATTTTACAAATAACCCCTGTCACTGTGATGGCTGTATTAATGTGTGCTTTGGACAATGAAGGGTAGGAATGGTAAGGAGGTGGTTATGGACTTAAGTGCATAGTCATTTATATTTACTTTCAGATTGGGTGTTGTGGGAAAATCGAACACTCCTCTTGTTAGTTTTTCAAGTAAGTGTACTCCTTGCCTCCCTTAGAAGCCGCTAATGAGCTCTAAGCATTGGCAGGTTGCAAGCATCTCACTATTGTTAACATAGAATGCTCATTACTTGTTATTTCAAGTACATGTTGTCATGTAGGTAAGGAATTGATCCAAACATAACATGTTTCGATTTTCTTTGCACTTGTCTGTGGGCAAACATGGCATTTACCTGGAGTAAAAGTGGAAAACCACATGTGTTTGACGTTTAGAAAACTCACCTCACCTCACCCCAACTGTTTGGGAATGGAAATAATTTTTTTTTTGTCTTACTTAGGGGCTTGGAAATCATGGTCATCATTCCCATGTACTGTAATTAGGGAAAATAATAAGGGGTCATGTACACTATTATTAGCTGAGTATCTAATACAATTTTGCATATCCCTAGGACCAGTATCGCATTATAAAGACATGCCATTTGTTACCGTCCTTAAAGCCAGTGATTTAAAACAAAAGAGGTGTTTATTTTCCACCACCCCCAAACAAGGGCTTTCATCTAGTGGAATGTAGGTTGACGACCATGGAGCCCCGGCTGAATCCGTCATTGTTCCCACTGACTTGTGCTAGGTTCCTGTCTGTCTTCTTTTCTGTCGACCACACTTGGTCAACTCTTGTTCTCTACCGACTCTGACATTATTAGGCTATCCAAGGCTTAGGGAGTCTCTTTATTTTCCGACTTAATTGACCCTTGTTTATTTTTTCTGATACCCTCCTTGTGTGAGGAGGCAGCCTTCTTTTTATTTTTATGTTATTTCCTGCCTATTGCGCAAGCCACACTAAAGGTAGGGTGTATGTAGCCCCACCACTTGTGGTGCACCCTGGATATGCCTACACCCTCAGGGGCTTACGGCTGATGAGTTTGGAAGTTTGCGACCACAAGGGATTCCTGAGCTGGGCCCAGTTTTCCTCCTTTTTATCGATTACCTATGGAGCGGGACCCTCTCCTCTTTTACTTTCATATCTACCTTTTATGGCTCTCCTTCCTTTCAAGTTCATCAATCCACATTCTTGAGGGTTGAGGGTCATTATTTATTCCTTCTGTCCTTTATTTGTCCTGTTATCCTTTTGTCTTACATTTCATTTTTCTAGTTATAAGTGTGTAGTTAGTTTTAGTTATAGTTTACATTTAATTTTATTTTCACCATCAGCCAAACAATTAGGGGTCGATAGGACAGCTTGGTGGTCAAGTTTATAGAACGCTTGTCTTTTGTTTGAAACAACACCATGTTGATTTCCCGACTGGGTCAAGTATTTTATACTTTGTTCACTTATTTCTCATGGCTTTGAAACTGGCTGCCTGTAACGTGATCATTATTAACTTTAACTTCAGTGTACCGTGTAGGATTGGAAAGGAGGCAGCCATGGCTTCTGAATTACAACTATGTTAGCGTTTGTCTAAAGTATAAATAAAAAAGAGAGTTCAAACATCATGTAGGACATAAACTATTTTTAAATTCAGATTTGTGTTTCACAGTAAACACAATCATTCTCCGTTTAAAACAACCCATACATTTCTTTATCTAACATGATAACTTATAGGCGGGCATTGTTATAGCTTACATGTAGTAGGGTCAACAGCTAAGGATTCAATTTCAATTACCTTTACCTCTCATGGTATGGCTCTTAGTCAATTCGTTAAACTACATAAAACTTTTCTATATGTTCTGTTACATTATCATTTGACCATCTCACAGTGTAGTGTTTAACATAGTTGGTTGTCTACCCTAATGCCTTGGCTTGCAACCCCGACTATACCAAGAAATTCATATTCATCTTAAGGTTGCAATAAGGTTCATTGAGCCTTGTCAACCCTTACCTAACAACTATCAAGTCATGTACGTTAACACGGTGCGAATCACGTCCACTATCAAGCAGACGAGTAATATGAAACTTGCTGGCAAGAGCGCCGTGTTCTTATCACCAAGACTCATTACACAAACAAAGCCAGTGTCTCTGTGCAGATTCAACCCAGCGATAGTATGCAAGAGTGTGTTTGTTCAAAAAGCATCATTAATATAACTCGACTGTCACCACACAGGTCCGGATTCGATTTTCTAAAGGCTGCAACAGGTACACTCAGTCTTGTCAGGTAAAACATTTTGGGTCAATTCATAAATCATGGGAAAGGGTTAGCCACTGTCACTCCAAAACAACACCTTACTTCACCCTCTCCGATAATTAGTTTTATAAAATCTCAGGTCGATAACCTTAACGTTTTGGCTCTTTTGGGTATATTCATGGGGAATGGCAACGGTTTGGCCATCCTGATTTGTACAACACCTGGTACAACTCTGTAGCCTTATTCATTAGCTATAAACACATTAATCCATAATTACCTAATAATAATAATAATAATAATAATATTAATTAGCAAGCTGTCATCCTCCAAACACACATTCATTAAAAAGCATTGTTTCAAAAAACTCTTATGCTTTTAAGTGTTTAATACCTTTTTCTCATGTAACATTACTATTCCCTGTTTTATGAGTGAAATAATCTATCGAGGTAAAAGCGTATGTCATCACCTATTTTTCAACTATCAAACCTAATTTTAGGGTTCTTAGTTTGCAAGATATCGATTTTTTCAATTTGAGGGTAGTTTTCACCCCTCTACTATTTTTCATGAAAAACAAAAGATCTTAGGTTCAATTATCATTTTTACCCGTTTAAGACCTTTTCCCCACTGTAAAATCACTATTTACTGTTTTAGGGGTGACATCATCTATCCAGGTAAAAGCCTATGTCACAACGAATTTTTTAAGCTATTACACATAATTTTACGGTTCTTAGTTTCCAAGGTATCGATTTTTCAATTTGGGGGTAGTTTTCACCCCCCTGATATTTTTCATCAAAAACAAAAGATCTTAGGTTCAATTATCATTTTTACCCGTTTAAGACATTTTCCCCACTGTAAAATCACTATTTACTGTTTTAGGGGTGACATCATCTATCTAGGTAAAAGCCTATGTCACAACCAATTTTTTAAGCTATTACACATAATTTTACGGTTCTTAGTTTCCAAGTATCGATTTTTCAATTGGGGGTAGTTTTCACCCCCCTGCTATTTTTCATCAAAAACAAAATATCTTGGTTACATTTATCATTTTTAGGTGTTTAACACGTTTTTTCCCCATAACATGACTATTTACTGTTTTAGGGGTGAAATGACCAATCCAGGTAAAAGCCTATGTCATCACCTATTTTTAAAGCTATCACGCCTAATTTTAGGGTTTTTAGTTTCCAAGATATTGAGTTTTCTATTTTGGGGGGTAGTTTCACCCAACAAAGGGGGACGTCGCCCCAAGTGCTAGGACCCCTCATACAAGTCCCTAGCATGATTGGTTCACGAGATATTAACAAAAGTGTAGTTAGGCCCTTTTGACAAAAAAAATAATCATACTTTCAAAAACGAGGCGTCACCCCAAGTGCTAGGATACTGCCTATGGCAAAATCCCATCAAGAGTTCAGAAAATATTAACAAATGTGTAGTTAGGCCCTTTTGACAAAAGCCACCGGTGTGCATACATACAAAAATTGCTCTTTCACCCCAGGTAAGGGTAGTTTTTATTTTGGGGGTTGACATACCTCATTCATACAAAAGGAGAATTCACTACAATTCCTACGACACCCCATATGTTCAAATCGCATTATTGGTTAGCGAGATACTAAAAAGCGAATGACCTATTAGTTTTTGTTTTTAGCCTACTTTCGATTTTTGCAAAAAATGAAAGTAGACTTATGAGATCAACACAGGGCGAAAAAAGTGTGTCTGTCTGTGTGTGTGTATGTGTGTGTGTGAGTCTGTGTGTGTGTGTGTGTATGTGTGTGTGTGAGTCTGTGTGTGTGTGTGTGTCTGTGTGTGTGTGAGTGTGTGTACTCTGAATGTCTGTCCCCCCCTATCAATTCGAACACGGTGAATGCGAATTGAACAACATTGGGTACAAAGGTAGCACTAGCAAAGGACACCTCAGTGTCATGTTTTATATCGTCGCCATCTTGACGGAAACGTAATGGCGGCCACACAAATGTTCAAAGCTTAAATCAAATTACAACTAACCTAATCATCCGATCTCTACCAAATTTTGCAACAACATACCTTTATGGGGGGAGCATCCTTTGACCAAACTAATAGGTCATCAGCGTAATAGTTTGCGGATGGCGGCCATCTTTGTGTGAAAACGGATTCCCCCTATTAATTCGAACACGGTGCAACCGAATGGAACGAAATTTGGTACAGAGGTAGTACTAACAAAAGGCACCTCAGTGTCATGTTTTATATCGCCGCCATCTTGACGGAAACGTAATGGCGGCCACACAAATGTTCAAAGCTTAAATCAAATTACGATTAACCTAATCATCCGATCTCTACCAAATTTTGCAACAACATACCGTTATGGGGGGAGAATTCTTTGACCAAACCAATAGGTCATCAGCGTAATAGTTTGCGGATGGCGGCCATCTTTGTGTGAAAACCGATTCCCCCTATTAATTCGAACACGGTGCAACCGAATGAAACGAAATTTGGTACAGAGGTAGTACTAACAAAAGGCACCTCAGTGTCATGTTTTATATCGCCGCCATCTTGACGGAAACGTAATGGCGGCCACACAAATGTTCAAAGTTTAAATCAAATTACGATTAACCTAATCATCCGATCTCTACCAAATTTTGCAACAACATACCCTTATGGAAGCATCCTTTGACCAAATGAATTGGTCATTAGCCTAATAGTTTGCGGATGGCGGCCATCTTTGTGTGAAAATCAATTCCCCCTATTAATTCAAACACGGTGAAAACGAATGGAACGAAATTTGGTACAGAGGTAGCACTAGCAGGGGGCATCTGTGTCATGTTTTATATCGCCGCCATTTTGACAGAAACGTAATGGCGGCCACACAAATGTTCAAAGCTTAAGTTAAATTACGACTAACATAACCACCCGATCTCTACCAAACTTTGAAGCAACATACCTTTATGGAGGGAGCATCCTTTGACCAATCTAATATGTTATTAGCCTAATAGTTTGCGGATGGCGGCCATCTTTATGTCAAAATTGATTCCCCCTATTAATTCGAACACGGTGGAACCGAATGGAACGAAATTTGGTACAGAGGTAGCACTAGCAAAGGGCACCTCAGTGTCATGTTTTATATCGCCGCCATCTTGACTGAAACGTAATGGCGGCCACACAAATGTTTAAAGCTTAAATCAAATTATGACTAACATAACCATCCGATCTCTACCAAACTTTGCAACAACATACCTGTATGGAGGGAGCATCCTTTGACGAATCTAATAGGTCATTAGCCTAATAGTTTGCGGATGGCGGCCATCTTAATGTCAAAATTGATTCCCCCTATTAATTCGAACACGGTGGAACCGAATGAACGAAATTTGGTACAGAGGTAGCACTAGCAAAGGGCACCTCAGTGTCATATTTTATATCACCGCTATCTTGACGGAAACGTAATCGCGGCCACCCAAATGTTAAAAGCTAAAATGTAATTACGACCAACCTAATAATCTAGTCTCTACCAAATTTTGCAACACCATATCTTTATGTGGGAAACATATTCTGACCAAACTGCAAGAACATCAGCCCAATAGTTTGCAGATGGTGGCCAAGTATGTGTGCAAATCGATTCTCCCTATCAATTCAAACACGGTGGAACGGAATTGAACGAAATTTGGTACAGAGGTAGCACTAGCAAAGGGCACCTCATATTCATGTTTAATATCCCTATAGCACGTTGTATTTCAACAAGCTACTACAACCAACATTCAATCATACTCCTTGATAAGGACAAAGAGTTATAACAATACCCATGCATTTAGGAGAAAGTAGGCTATATGTTCTTTACTGAACATCTTGTTTTAATAAATATTTTAAAAAACCTCATCTATAAAGAATCATTTAAAAATTCCGCTCTCTTACAAAAGCCCTCAAGTGCGCATGCATACAAAAATAACCACTACTTAACCTCCGGGTAAGGGTAGATTATTTTGGGGTGGATATACTCCCGTCCATAGCAAGGGGTGGTTGACCACAAGTCCTACGACACCCTATATGTTCAAACCCGACCATGCGATCGCGAATCATCGCCAATGTTCGCCAGAAAGTAGGCTATCATTTTGTTTTGTCCTACACACTTCAAACTTGCTGTCAGCCTAGAGGGCATAGGGACCTTTCATTGACGTCAAACAAGCTTTTCTCTCATCTTCACCGTTTCCAAAATAGCACCAATTTCAAAAAACAACAATTTAAAATATATATATATATATATATACCGACACACATTCATAGCAAAGAGGACGTCACACTATTCCTAAATAACACATCGTTCTAGCCTTACAAGCTCATTAAATTCGCCAAAATGTTAAAAAAACGCACGTTTACCTCAAATTGCGTTTCCAAATTCCACCCATTTTACAAAATTACCTCATCATCAAATAGAGCGGTAAAAATAGCATTTAAACGATCCCTCACTCAACCCTAGTCCTCGCCCACCACCAAACATTTTCCCAACATAGCCATACGTATTCAAGCACACACGCGACTTGCAAGAGAACATACACTACCCCACTACCCGCGAATGACCTTTTAGTTTTGGTATTTTAATTAAATAATGAGGCTATAGGAAAAGAGGGGGGCATTACTACGAGTGCGAGATATCAGGTTCGGGGCCGATACGACGAGGGTTCAATAAGTTAGTGGACAGAACCCCCAAGTTAACACTACTTGTTAAAGGTCAACCACGTCTCACGCGAACACTGCAGACATATCACGTGATCGCTCGCACTGGTGCACATGCTCACACTCGCACGGGTGTCAAATGACGGTTAGCATCCTAAGCAAAAACAATAACAGCTGCACAACACATGTGTGGATAGGAGCCGCCTCTCCGCTCAGCCCACCCGGCGCGGACAAAAAAACATAACAGCTGCACACCACATGTGTGGATTGCTGATAGTGGCACACATGCTCACACTCGCATGGGTGTCAGATGACGGTTAACATCCTAATAAACAACCCCCATGACGTCAACACCCATTAACTTTTTATCATCATCGCACAAACAAGCCAAAAGGTCAACCCCTTCCCACGCTAACACGTGCAGTGCACATGATCGCTCCCGGACCACATGCTCGCTCTAAGGGCCCATGACGTCATCCCATGACGTCATCAGGATTACGCAATTTCTGGTCATGATGATGCAATATTTGGGGTCTAGCGAACTCTACTACTGGTAGAGCCTCAAATTAGTATTGTTGTGTTGATTTTAGTCAAGTTGAGATGTTTTTGTACATCATTGAGTGGATAAATCGTTACCACTATTGTAAAATGGCAATTAATTATATAAAAACTTAACGTAACGAACACGGATGTTCGGTTATTAAAATGGTTACGTTGTGTCGGGTTATTGTAATTCAGGTCACTAATAATAATAATAATAATAATAAGGAATAAACGAATACACATCAGGGAAAAATGGTTGTAAGCAAAATATATATGCTAATTGGAATATGTATCTATCCAAGCAGTAATATTATACATGAAGGGCTAAGAAAAGCAATTTAATATCAGAGTATATTATGATAATGGGAATAAATATGCAAGAATCTAGGGAATTGAAGAGTTTAATAGAGAGTTGAATTTGCAGCTTGTGAATAAGCTTGTAAGAGTAATTGATAGATTTATCTTACTAATTAAAGGACGATATCACAGCACGATGGTCACAGAAGCCAGGTAATCTATTCGACGTGTGAAATCTCGTATAGCCTAGGGCATACAGAGATATTTATTATGGCCAGAGCGTACATAGTGATTAACCCTATCTCTGTGGATTGCCATGAAATGTTCCGGGTTCGAATCCTGTGATGTATGAGAGGATAACAATGGAAACCTCTGCATGATACCTGATGTCGACCGAGAACTAGTTATTGAAATAATTCAGCTCCTGAGAAGTGAATTTAATTGGCGGCAGGATGTGCCTGACCGTAGCATTTAATAAGATGCCGGCTAGCCTGTTCGAACAGAGAGGATGAATCTCGTTCCTTCATATAATGTAATGGACCTGTTGAGGCCAGTTATTAATATCCTAAGGTTAGGAATAAATATTTAAGCACGCCCATAACCTGTCTTGCATACAATTTAGTTGAAATCATATGGGATATGTGGGTCATTGAGACTGCACTATTGTATTTAAAATCTTGTTACTGCTTGGAGATAAAGTAGTAGGGAGTCAGGAAGGGACGGAACACGTGGTTTTGTGACCACCTTACTAAGTCCCATTGTATACAAGTAGCTCCGAGGGGGAGATTTTTAAACGACCTTTGAAGGTTGACATTTAGAATGGACAGACTTTGAAACCCTGTTTGTAATGAAAGGAGTCGTTGTTGTATTGTATAATGAATTTGTGTGGTTTAAAACACATTGTTAATTAAGGATCGTTCTTATAACGTAATACTTGTTAAACTTATGAGTTGTTGGAAGTTACATTTTTTATGCTGACGGTGTTACTTATCTCTAAAGGTCGACACTAGATGCCATTGGCTATGCCCACGCAAGGGTAGCATAATATACCATTCGACACAGCGGTAACGAAATCTTTGAAATTGAAATCACAACGGCATACAGTGGAATTGTAGAAAAGGGGACTGCAGAAGGGAACTGCAGAACGGGGTATGATTACATATAATTGTGGAGTTGCAAGTAAATTTGAAGTGCAACCCATAGATTGGCTAATGCAGGGTAAAGCATTTTGGTGGGAAGAGAGATACAAAACACAAGTGTACGCATAATGTAAATTAAGAGGTGTTGAGAGTAAACAATTAAGCTTGTGAAATGAAAGAGGTCACAACAGGTGACATAAGATTATAATTACAGTTTATGTGTAATTTACATGTGCATCAGCGCACTTGAGAATGAATTGTGATGTCAATCTCATGGTAAATGAATGGATAATCATTTGGATTTGCAAGGATAAAGTGTGAATATTAGTGGATTGTAGGAGTAATTTTGCTTTGTTTTGTGTTATATTGTTGGGATTGTGTTTTTGTGTGTTTGAAGCCATGATTTAGAGCTGAATTAACGTCTTTAGAATAGAGTTGTGCTTTATCATCGTAGAGTTGATACCTTTTAGTCTCAGATCTAAAATATGCAACTGCTCAGTGGGTGGACGGTACACGCCTGAGGACGGATGCTGGCTGGAGGCAGAAGCATATTTTCCATGGAAATTACTCACATGGGTACAATAACAATCCAAAATGGCGACCATCCGAAATATTTAGACGGTTCTCAATATCTACGAATCTTTTACAGCAATCAAACTGATCTCTTTAATGTTCATAGAGGCTATGAACTTACGTTCACCTACAGAACTTTCAATAACCTGGTAGGCACAAATCCAACATGATGGCGACGAGAATTATATATATTTAAATGGACGTTTCTCGAGATTTAACCATCCGAGTACAGTGAAACTTGGTACGGTAAATGCTTATACAAATGTTAATCCACTGGCATCTAATTTAATTTCAATTGTTTTCATAACCACAAGATGGCAGTTGTGCGAAATTTTAAAATCTCGTTTTTACGCCATGTGTCCTAATCATGCGATTGAAGTTTCAATACTACATGTACACAACAATGTTGATGTAATAGTACATAACTCTAAGACCTACATATATAAAAATCCAACATGTTGACCATCCGTAATATTAAACGGTTCTCAATATCTACGAATGTATTACAGCAATCAAACTGACATTTTGTATGTTGATAGAAGCAATTAACATACGTAGGATGTATGAAAATAGGCTTTAATTCTTCACGGAACTAGTTGTTGTTAATCTGGAATCATCCATTCTGGAAATATATCCAAAAATATCAATCTCCCTTTTCTTATCGTTTCCGTTATGCAAAATTTAGGTGTTACTACATTCTAAGTACAAACGTAAGCTATTCCGTGACCATTATTATTATTATTATTATTATTATTATTATTATTATTCTTTCTTCGTTTAGGCCGGCTATGGAACACGTCATTTCAACTGCTTCCGTCTTTGGGCCTTGATCTTAGCCCAGTGTTCACGTATTCGCTGCCTGTGAATCTCCTTTCTTTCTTCAGACCACTTCTTGCCGGTTTTTAAGACCGCTTTTTCTTGGAATTAGTGGTGTGCTCAAGCTTTTCCTTCAAATGATCACGTTCCAAAATGTCTGCGTGGGTGATCCCTACTTCTTGCAAATCCTTGTCTTTCTCACAAAACCAGGGGCCCTTGGGTTTCTTGTTAGGAAATTAGGTAAATATCTGATTGGCGATTCTCTTGGGTTTCATACGAGTTAAGTGGCCATAGAAAGATATTCTTCTCTTCCGAATTACTTGAGATATCCTTCCTACATGATGGTACATCTCATTGTTATGTCATCTCCTGTATTCACCATAGTCTCTCAACGGCCCTAAGATCTTCCTCAGGATCTTCCTTTCCTTGGCTTCCAATTTCTCAACCAAACCCTTCCTATTCATTGCCATGCATTCTGCTGCGTACAGCGCCTCAGGTCAGATAACTGTAAAATAGTGTCTTAGTTTGGCATTGCAGGACACTGTTCGCTTGTTGTATTGTATTATTATTATTATTATTTATAATCGTTTCGGTCGTCTATGGACCACTTTATTTCAACTGCCTTTTCCCTCTTTCTTTCACATTGGCCCAGTATTCGCTCATTCTTCTTCGGTGAGCTTCCTTCCGTTCTTCCGTCCACTTATTGCCCGTTTTCAATATAGGTTTTGGCTGAAAACTCTGTATCTCCCCAAGTTTTTTCTTCAAGAGTCACGTTCCAAGATGTCCTCATGTGATATCACCAGTTCTTGTAGGTCTTTTTCAACCTCTGTAAACCAGATCCCTTTGGTTTTCTTTCCCCCAAAGTAGGCACAGATTCGATTGGACAATCTTCCAGAGTTCATTCGTGTTAAATGGCCATAAAAGAAGAGTCTTCTTTTGCGAATGGTGTCCGTTATTTTCTCCTCATGTAGATGGTCGTAAGTGCAATGGTGTAAGGTGGTTGTGTCAGTTTGTGCTCCGTGTAAATAGAGTTGTTTCTGGTGCATTTCTAAGTGGAACGACTTAAACATGTGTCTACGAGTGCAGTAAGTTACTCAGGAATATTTAATATATAATGTAAACCGGTAGATATTCACATAATTGCCAAATTGAGCAGTTTTTATAGTCGCTATGTGCATGTAAACACTAGACAACCAGTATTAGCAACCTAATTCAACTGAAGTATAGGGGTATCCTCGCTGTCACATCTTTGCCTTTCAAGTCGATACTGTATATCCATAGAGTGTAGCGATGAGTACCTGCTTGGAATGTTCAAAGGTAGTACCTAGACAAGACGTAACAGCCAAAATTCAGTGCTGTGAATGTAATAATTGGTTTCACAGCAAATGTGTGAATCTCAAAGAAGCGGATGTAGAGTATATGCTATCGTAGAGTCAATTATGGAGGTGTAAACAGTGCTATAGTAAGAGGCGTGAGAGTTTACATAGTGAAAACCAGCCAGCGTCCGTGGTGCCATCTGTTGGTGAAATATACAAACTATTACTATCTATGCAGGAGAAATTGGACAGTGTAAAAAGTCTACTACTGACATTGAGAGGCAACTGGGGAAATCTATTGATGTCTGTCATGAGAGATTGGATGAAAGTAGCGCACTTATCAGTAAACAGCAGGAAATTATTGATAGGCAACAAACAATCATAGAAAATTTAGTATCAGAAAACAGACGTCTGACGAATGTAGTAAATAATCTTGCATCGAGGTGTGATGACCTTGAGCAATATTCAAGGTCAAACACTGTAGAAATATTTGGTGTTCCAGAGTCCCTTAATGAAGATGTCGTACAGACTGTCATTAATATAGGCAAGGCTTTAGATTTAGATTTGAAGGAGGACATGATTGATGCCTGTCATCGTCTGAAAAAGGCTCACAATCGTCGTACTGCAGGAATTATTGTTAAATTTGTTAGAAGGACCCACAAGGAGCAATTTCTTGCCACACGAAAGGTTAAGTGGACCCTATCTACAACACACCTTGGTATGTCAACTTCCAGCCCAATATATATTAATCAATCACTTGCCCCAGCTAGAAGAGTGTTATTATCAATGGCTAAGCAACTGCAGCGAGATAAGAGCTATAAATACCTTTGGGTTAGTAGAAGTGGAAATATCATGATTAGGAAATTAGTAGGGAGTCCAATTCATGTCATCAGTACTAACGAGGACCTGAGTAATTTGTGATTTCGATGTACTGGCACAGAAATGTATTTAATTGTTCGTTGGCTCCTCTTAATACTTAGGTATGCATTATTGATTTATATTTAGTTGTATCAGTTTTTTTTATTCACTATATTTTTTTATTGTATACTAATGTCTGTAAATGAATTGTCCATTTATTATCAAAATGTTCGGGGCCTTAGGACAAAAACTGACGTGTTTCTTAAAAATCTACATTGTTGTGACTATGATATAATTGTATTAACAGAGAGTTTCTTGGGTCAGGATATTATGGATAGTGAGTTATGCGATGATCGTTATTTAATGTTCAGAAATGATAGGGATATGTTATTTTCTGGGAAGTCTAGAGGTGGAGGAGTAGCCGTAGCAGTCAAAAAGGGGTATACATCCAAATTATGTTATATCTATAATGAACAACAATGCGAATCCTTAACTCTTAACATTCAGGGTCATACTCGTAAATTATTCATAAATGTTGTTTACATTACCCCCTCCTCTAAACTCTCTGTATATGAAGGTTACTTTAATTACATTGAAAACGTTGATAGTCTTATAACATCTGACTGTCTGATTGTGGGCGATTTCAACATACCTGAAATTAGCAACGCCAGTTATAATTTGAATGAAGGGTCCACGGTCTGTCGTCGTTTATTCCAGTTCATCTCGTATCTTGGATTAACATCGCACAACAATATTCAAAATTCTAATTTCAAGACATTGGATTTGGATTTAGGTAATATTCAAATTGATTTGAAGCACGAAGAATTCCCGTTGGTACCTGAAGACTTACATCACCCTGCATTTTATTTAGCAATACCACCCATTAAAAAGGTTTCATTGCTTCCTAGAATTAATCGTGAATATTACAACTTCAAAAAGGCTGATTTTTTGAGACTCTATTGCAACATACGAGATTTAGACTGGAGTTTACTGTACACATTTAAGGATGTTGATCATGCTGATGATTTCTTTTATTTTTCATTCTACAAATGTTTTGAAAATTGTGTACCTAAGCGGAAATTCATTCGAAAATCCAAATATCCAGTATGGTTCTCACGAGATATTATCCAATCCATAAAAATTAAGAAAAAGTGTGCTGCAAAAATACGTTTTTCGAAATATTATGATGAAAGTTTTAGACAGCTTAGATCGGAACTAAAAACAAAATTACGAATGGCTTATGCTGTTTACATTCATTGTCTAGAAAATGGAGTTAAGAATAACATTAATCAGTTTTGGACGTATGTTAAAAGCAAGCGGGAATCACGTACACGCGACTACACATTTACACTAAACGGAAATCATTATACAGCTGGAAGTATTGCAGATGGGTTTGCTGAGTATTTCTCTTTAGTATATATCAAAACAAATTTTACTTATAACGCGGATCATTTGTCTTTGAATGAATTTCCTGTTTTGCCCAGGGTTGATATGCTGAATGTGACTCACATAACGGTGGATGAAGTAAGAACAACTATAAATAGAAAATTAAAGCCTAAGAAATCCTGTGGGCCTGATGGCATACCACCATACATAATCAAGGGCTGTGTGGACTTATTGGTTTCTCAGTTGGCCTTCATCTTTAATCTTTCTTTAAAGACGTCAAGCTTTCCTGGAAAGTGGAAAATGTCTAGAATTATTCCAAGCCTAAAGGGAGGCAACTCTGAAATGATATCGAACTACCGCCCTGTCTCAGTGATAAATGCTATAGCAAAAGTATATGAGCACATTTTATATTCTAAGATTTATAATCATATTAAGGTTGAGCTCTCACAATATCAGCATGGCTTTATGCCCGGCAGATCAGTTATTACAAATTTGCTGGGTTTTACTCAAAAGGTTTACAATGCATTAGATTCCAATAGAAGAAATGACGTGATATACATGGATTTAGAAAAGGCCTTCGACAAAGTAGACCATAAAATTCTCCTGAAAAAGCTGTACCAGTTTGGAGTTGCTAAACCATAACTTCAATTGTTATGCTCCCACTTAAAATTTAGACAGCAATTTGTTTGTTTCAGAAGTGAAATGTCAGGTAATTTTGTTAGATCTTCTGGTGTCCCACAAGGATCTAATCTTGGGCCTCTTCTATTTCTAATTTTGGTTAATGATTTGCCTAATATTCTATGTTACTCTGACTGCTTATTGTTTGCTGACGATGTAAAGCTATATAAGACCATATACAACTTGAGAGACGAGAATGACCTTCAGAGGGATGTTAATAATATTGTAGCTTGGTGTGTTAGTAATAATTTAGTCCTCAATGTAAAAAAATGTCAAGTCATGGTATTTACAAGGAAGAAGGAGTATATAAATCCTAAATATTTTATTGGAGAAACAGCACTTGAAATTGTACCGTCGATAAATGATTTAGGAATTATTTATGACAGCAAATTAACCTTTAATAGCCATATTGCAAATATAATTAGTTCGGCCAACAAGATGCTTGGTTTTGTCATTAGAAACTCCAAATTATTTACTAAAACTGGAGTAATTGTTAAGTTGTATGATAGTTTAGTTCGAAGCAAGTTAGAATATTCAGCAGTAATCTGGGATCCCTTTTATAAAGATCAAATTCATCACATTGAGATTGTGCAAAATAAATTTCTAAGATAATGTATTATAAGACGTTCAATGTATTTTGTCCATTTGATACTTCGACTCAGTTTTTAAGAAATTTGTTCAATTTCATGTCTTTGAAAAGTAGAAGGTCATTAAGTTCTTTGCAACTGCTGAGGAAAATTTTAACTGGAAAAATTGACTGCCAAGCATTATTTCAATTCATCACTTTTCATGTACCACAAGTAAGATCTCGACAGCAAGCACTCTTTCACATCCCATATATAAAGGTGTTCACCACTCAAATTAGGCTTTAGTTAAAATATTATCATTTTATAATTCAATTGATGTTCAAGTAGATTTATTCGCTGGGGCTCACTTATTCAATAAACAAATAAAAGCAGCTGTTCCTTGAATAATGGGTACTCTTTTCTCCTTTATTTTCGTATATTCTTTTTTTCTACTTTGTACAGTTTTGTTTTCATTTTATGGTTTATATTTTCACGATCTCCTTTGTGGTATTTATCTTCTGTTCTTCATTTGTGTAATTTGTGTAATTTGTATAATCTGTTTTCTCTATTTTTCATTGATACATGTTGTTGTTTAATCAGATGATGTCAAGAAGGAATGTATTTGGGCTGGTGCCTGTGTTCCTTCATATTGCTAAATAAATATATAAATAAATAAATAAATAAATAAAGTTCATCGTTGTGTCGTCTTCTATTCTCTCCTTGTTCCTTGACCGGGCCCAAGATCTTTCTCAGAATCTTCCTCTCTTTGGTTTCGAGTTGTTCTGACAGGCCTTTCTTATTCATCGCCAGGTATTCTGATGCATATAACGCCTCCGGGCGAATAACGGTAAAGTAGTGCCTCAGTTTGGCCTTGAAGGACATTAATCGTGTTTTGTAAATGTCTTTGGTTAAATGGTAAGCCATTTCCATTTTGTTCATCCGTGCCACGAAAGCTTCCTTTTCACGAATGTTGGGCTCAATCCATTCACCCATGTATTTGAATTTCTCTACCTGTGTTATTTGTCCTCCATTCACCGTAAGTTCCCTGGGTTCTGACTTGATGTTCGTTATAAACTGCGTTTCCTGGAACGAAATCTGAAGACTTGCCTTTGCTGCTTGCACCTGTAATTGATTGATTTGTTGTGTGGCCGTGTCAAGAGAATTAGAGAAAATTGCAACATCATCTGCGAAAGCTAAACAATCGATTGTTAGGTTTTTATTCTTACAACCTAGTCTGATCCCATTCTCTACACCATCCTTACACAATTCTTTACGCCATTCTCGAAAAACTTTCTCAAGAACACAGTTGAATAACAGAGGCGAGAGCCCATCTCCCTGTCTCACCCCTGTCCGAATTGCGAAGGATTCAGAAATCTCTCCCCTGAATTTAACTTTGGAAACAGTATCCAACAGGGATTGGTGAATGATTGCTCTTGTCTTATTATCTAAACCAAATTCTCTTAAAACCTGGATCAGGGTACTTCGATCCAGCGAGTCGTAAGCCTTCTTGAAATCAACAAAGGTCACAACAAATTTCTTACTTCTCAGATTCATGTACGATAGAATTGATTTTAGATTCATGATTTGCTCAACACAAGAGCGCCCCTTTCGAAATCTACCTTGGTATTCGCCTAGTTGTTGATCGAGCTGTGCTTCCGCTCTCGTTTGAAGTGCTTTCGCGAGAATCTTGTATGTTATCGAGAGGAGTGATATACCACGATAGTTGTTTACGTCCGCTTTATCACCTTTCTTGTGCAGGGGGTGAATCAGGGCCGATGTCCAACCACTGGGCAGTTTCTCTGTTTTCCAAATCTCCCGGATGATATCCGTTAGCTTGTCGATTATTATTATTATTATTTGATATTTCTTCCCTAACGTGAAAGGTTGAGACACGACTTTGGCGAGAGGTGGAGAGATGTTGGAAACCATTGGAATTACAGTTAATTTCCATAATATCATAACGGGTATTTGAATCATTTATACATCAGTAGAGCCCCGGACTTAAAACAGTAGCAGATATTTGGTTTGCATTCCTCTTGAATTAAAATCATATCATTTTCCGGCAACGAGTTAAAAGCCACATGCATTAAAATGGCTTTTGATTGTGTTCATATAATGTATTCCCACAGATGTCTGGTTTTGTGGCCTTTCAACAGCTCTAATTATTATCACTCGGAAATCCACTGCTAAACTGTCAACATATATTTCCAGCTCCAGCGTTTATTTACATATTACCTACACGTAAAAGAGCAGCTTCTTCCCGCTTGACTAAACCCTATAACAATAACAACAGTAATAATAATAATGGATGGAAAACAGTAGATAAACTAGAAAAACTCAACTTCGCCACTAAAAATATATACAACAAAAAGAACTTCTCCCTTAATGCCAAACCACAACACTACAATGCTGTGGTAAAACCGGTGATCTTATATGGTGTGGAGACGGCCCATTTGATGAACCTGGAAAAGCTTCTGAAGATTGAAAGGAGGATATCGCGGAGGATTTACGGCCCAAAAGTGGTACAGGGAACCTACAGACTAAGATCAAACAAGGAGATTTATGAAAGGGTGGAAGACCTGGAAACAACAATTAGGGAACGACGTTTACGTTTCAATGGACATATGGTTAGAATGGATCCAACAAGATTAAATGAACAAATTTTTAATAAAATATATAATCTGAAGAGCAAAGGGGGTTACAATCAGCAGATGAAGGAAGAACTCCGGTGGCTATAAATTACAGATGACGACTATCGAGACAGACCACAATTCAGAGAAATTCTTTCCAACATAAAGGTTCTTGTGGGAGAAAAGAAGGTACGCAGGGGAGGAAAGTGGACAGCAGAGAGAAACGCGCAACACTCTGAAAGAATGAAGGAAGTCTGGAGGAAGAGAAAGGAAGAAAGAACTATGAGAAGGAAATGAAATGATATTTGCGTGGTCCTTAGTTATGGCCGGTTCGCATAATGTAATGTAATAATGCAACAAAGAGAGAAAAATTCTGAAAAAGACCCACGGGCCAGTTCGGAAAGAGGGAATATGGATAAAGAGACCGACAATAGGACTGTACAAACAGACAGAGACGATTGCAAACAACATAAGGAAAAGAAGGGCATAATGTTATGGACCATATACATAGGACGACCGAAGACAGACTGATCAAGAAAATTCTTAATGTAGTTACGAATAGAACACTAAAATAATCAATTGGGTAAAGTAAACCGTGGAAGACCTCAAGACACTAAACATCTCTACAGAAGACATCGCAGACAGGAGCACAAACTGAGAAAAACTTAGACAAAAGCTATTTGAGCAAACTCCCAAAGAGAGACAACCGGGAAAGAAGTGGACAGAAGAGAGAAAGAGAAAGCATAGTGTATATATGAGAGTTTTTTGGGAACAAACAAGAAAGGGCCAGAATAAAACATGAATATTGATTGTGTTGCATCATCTCCTTATGGGGAATTAACGAATTAATAATAATAATAATAATAATAATAATGAACAAGAAAGGTCTAATGGAGAAACTAGAGACTAAAGAAAGGATCATTTTGAGGAAAATCCTGGGTCCCTTCAAAGAAAACAGCGAGTACTGTAGGCGTCACAACCACGAATTATACAAGCACGTGGAGAAGATCAGTGACATGATTCGAAAAAGAAGGATGCCTTTTATAGCCACGTGACACGAATGAGTCCAGGAAGGATATCAAAACGGATATTGACGTACTTTTAAGATAAGAAAACCAAAGGGGCATGGTTTACGGAAGTTGAGAAAGATCTACGTGAAATGGAAATTTCCCCTAAAGATATCCAGGAGCGTGTTCCACTTCAGGAAAAAACTACGTACGCACAAAGGTTTCCAGGAAAAGCCGAAGCTGAAGACAGGGAAAGCGTGGTCCCAAGAGAGAAAAGAACAACACCGGAGACGAATGCGGGAACACTGGGTGGTAATTAAACCTCGGAAGAAGAGACAGTTGAAATGATGTGGTCCCTAGTTGGCCAAATCGAAGAAAGAAGAAGAAGAAGATTAATGCAACAAGATATTAAGGCCCAAGCGCAAAGAAATGGACAAGGGAAGTTGAAATAGCGTGGTCCGTAGATGGCCGAAACGACAGCAAGAAGAAAGAATGCAACAAGCAGGCACTTCTCCTTTCTTTACCTACCTCTCTCTCTTCCTCAGAAGAGCTGTAAAAGCTAGAGATTCACCACTCACCCGGCATGCTGCAACTGCTTGCAAGACTTATACAGATACATTTACTGTACGTGTGGACAGTTGAGTCGAATCAGCATCTTTCGTGCTATTCATAGAACAGGAATGAGAGAGAATATCGTGCCCTGGTAGAGAATGCATGATTTATGACGTAACACGAACAACGTTTCTGGACTGCACAAGTCACTTCAAAACCTTCATCCGACCAAAGGTCACTACAGTGCTCTCTCGGTAATCGGTCAGATATCGGACCAGAGCACTGCCGGATTACCGAAAACGCGGGTTTACTGGAAAATATCGAGAAAAACGCAGATATCATTTGAAAATCAGTTTTAATTACATTGTACTATACAAAGTAAAAAAGTGCGAAAATACATCATATAACTCACGTTATTCCTTGGAAGTAGAAGGCTGGAAATATGCATCAATTGTCTTTTGCTTTTTACGGTTGAGAGACACTTTGAGAATTTGTTCCTGTAACCTTCTTAAAACTAAGACATCGTTAGCAGAGACGCCATTTTCCTCCGCCCAGGCAATTGACGAGGCGATGGCCGCATCGTGAGAGATTGATTGTACAGCCTCAGTCACTTCTCCTTCGACCTGTTCCTCCTCCTCTTCCTCTCTTGCCACGTCCTCTATGATGTCATCTTCTGTCATAAACTGGTTGTTTTCGTCATCTTTACCGGTAAGCCACATGCCTACATCATCAGTTGTCAATGCGTTATCCGGTGAATCCACGAGTACAGTATTGGGAACACATTATCAAATCAAGTGTTGAGCTCGTACTCGAATACAAAACGCCGGATTACTGGCAGTGCCGGAGAGCTGAGATGCCGGATTACAGAGGGAGTACTGTACTTGCAAAGATGCAACGTTGACATTGTCAAAAAATGTATAAGAGCAATGGACTGTCGTGCAGTGGCAATGCGAGTATCATGGTAAGAGATTTCTATGTTTTCGAGAAAGGAGGAGCTACTCTTTCCTTACCAGTCGCATCAACTCAATACAAATAAGGCAAAGTATACCCTCTGTCTAGATGGGTCTATATTACGAACGGATTGTTGGCTTACTTGATACAGCCGTTACTATCCTTCGAAGTAATCCCCGTGGATGGTTATGCACTTCATAGAACAGCTGTACAAGTCCTGGCATAGTCTTCCGGCGGGATAGCTTTCAGTTGGGTCGTCACATTACGTTGGATGTCCGAAATGTCCGAAAACCTCTGGCCCTTCAGGGCTTTTCGGTGAACCTGGACCCCAATACTCAATATTTTGACGCTTGCCCTTGAGGTCGTACCTCAGACACCAAGTCTCGTCACCCACGACGATGGTTTTAGGGACCATTCCATTCCATTCCATTCCACGGAACATTCACCCTTCTCATTGCCACCCGTCGAACAGGTGTTCACGTTAGGTTGCATAAATTCACCCTCCTCACTGCCGCGTTTCTATCAGGTGTGCAAGGCAGGTTGCATAAATTCACGCATCTCTCTTGCTTTCAATTTAGAGTTTTGACGAGCCAAACTGAAGGCTATTCCTGGCTATATGCCAGGAGTTTCCAGGATTTCAGAAGTGCATAACTATCCACGGGGATTACTTCGAAAGATAGTAACGGCTGTTTCAGGTAAGCAAACAATCCGTTCCTAATATATTCACCGAACTTTTCAGACAGAGGGTGTATGTTAAAGATATAGCTTAGAAGTATACGGTGCGTTCAAAAAGTAACTAGCCGGAGGCATAATTACAGAAACCAGTACCCGTATGTTAGAAGTATTGGCCCTGGCTGTTGAGGCACTTGTCCCACTGTGACACGAGGCGGTGTATAGCTGTCTCTTAAAATTCTCTGGGCTGCGATGTGAACCAGTTCCGAACTTACAGCTGGACGTCGGCGTCCGAGGTGCATCGTTGGCCCCGCAGATCCCTTTTCAGGGGACCAAACATGGCGTAATCACAGGGAGAGAGATGTGGATTGTATGGAGGGTGGCCGAGAACCTCCCATTTGAATTTCTGCAGGTGTGCAGCGACTATGTTGGCCGTATGAGGTCGTGGAGCGATCACGGCGGCTATGGCGTTCATTGTCACTCGGCGGTCCTGGGCAATGAGTGCATCAACCAGCTGGACGTTGTCATCGGTAATGCAGGGGGGTGCCCCAGACCGGGCATCATCGGCTAACGACACCCGTCCTTCCCTGAAGCGCTTGTGCCACGCCTTGACCCTTGCAAGGGACATGCAATGTTCGCCGTACACTTGTGACATTCGGCGATGAATGCCCGTTCCCCCTACTCCTTTCGCTGTCAGAAACCGAACAACACCTCTTTGTTCTTCGGTTGACGCCTCCATGTCACCGTTTGCAATGCGACTGGCAGCTTTGGACGATTGAGGCATGCTGCTGCTCGCTTTGTATCATCACGTGACGACCACGCGTGCCCTCTAGCGACGGGCTGTGATCTTCCACGCTCTGGTCGGAACCACACACGCCACGATTAGCCGATGTCGTCACCGGTTTGCACATTACAGCCTCCGGCTCGTCACTTTTTGAACGCACCTTATACATTTTGTTGCATTGTAATTATATTTACCCCCACAGAAAGTCTGCTATATACGAGTAATACAGTCATTTATCAGGTGGCTTAGGCGGCAGCACGCCGGCCTCTCACCGCTGGGGCCCGTGGTTCAAATCCCGGTCACTCCATGTGAGATTCGTGGTGAACAACGCGGAGGCAGACAGGTTTTTCTCCGGGTACTCCAGTTTTTCCTGTCACAAATTTAATTCCAGCAACACTCTCCACTATCATTTCATTTCATCTGTCATTCATTTAATCATTGCCCCAGGGGAGTACGACAGGCTTCGGCAGCCGGCACAGTTCATATCCTCGCAGCTAGTTGGGGGGCTTCATTCATTCCTTTCCCTGACCGGTCGACTAGAAGTAGGCTGTGGATTTTCACAGTCATTAACCAGGTAAAGAGTACTGGTTAGTGCATTACCCATATAACACTGGGGCACGAAACAAGATAGTTCCAGCTGTTACGAGAATAAACTGAGAGGGGTGTAGTATTACAACCCGGATCATTTCCACTTCAATATGTATGTTAGTATTGCTTCTAGTTAGTGTACGAAGGTAGCCCTTCATTTTTGACATATACAGTAGTTATTTCATTCTGAAAACAAGTAGGCTAGTTCCGTGAAGAACTAAAGCCTATTTTCATATAGGCTATCCTACTTACGTTAATTGCCTCTATCAACATACAAAATTTCAGTTTGATTGCTGTTATAGATTCGTAGATATTGAGAACCGACTAAATATTGTGGATGGTCGCCATACTGGACTCTTATATGTGTAGGTCTTAGAGTTTTGTACTGTTACATGAAGATTATTGTGTACGTGTAGCATTCAAACTTCAAGCGCATGATTAGGACACAAGAAGTAAAAACGAGATTTTAAAATTTCGCACAGATACCATCTTGTGGTTATGGAAACAATTGAAATAAATTAGATGCCAGTGGATTAACATTTGTATAAGGATTTACTGTACCTAGTGTCACTGCACTAGGATGGTTAAATTGCGAGAAACTTCCATGTGAATATTTATACTTCGCGTCACCATCATGTTGGATTTGTTATTTAAAGTCCTATAGGTGAACTTATACCCTCTGGGTGTCAATTAACAAAGCTTGCACCAGGCACCCGAGGCCATACGATATTATTATATTATTATAAAACAATTCTGTTTGATTGCTGCAATAGATTCGTAGATATTGAGGTCCTTCTAAATATTTCGGATGGTCGCCATGTTGGATTGTTATAAGTATAGGCCATTGAGTCATGTACCATTAAAGGAAAATCATTGCGTAGATTCTTTATTCAAACTTTCACTTCGATCGCATAATTACGACACAAGAAATAAAACCTAAATTTTAAAATTCGCACAGCCGGCATCTTGAGGTTATGTAAACAATTGAACAAAATTAAATAATAGTGCATTACAATGTCATTAAACATTTTCTGTACCAAGTTTCAATGCGTTTGGATCATTAAATCGCGAAAAAAGCCTATTTAAAACTTTCAAATTAGCTTGGCCACCATGTTGGTTTTATAGTTACCAGGTTTTGAAATGTCACATAGATGAACTTCTAGTAGTTTCCTTTATCACCGTACAAAATTTCAGGGTGATATCGGTAATTGGTTTGGAGATATTGAATGCTGGTGAAATATTTCGCACAGGTGCCATGTTGGATTGGTGCGATGTAACAAAATTTGAAGGGCACGGTCGGGGTCGTCCGAAATAGTGCTATGAACTTGCCGAGTGTCATTGAAATCGCTCCAGCCGTTTATATTTTATTAGGGACACGCACACACAAACGAATCACACACTCACACACAGACACACACACGGACAAAAGGTGATCTCATAAGACAATTTTTCATAAATGAAAATAGGCTAAAATATATATATATATATTGGAGCTGTCTATTTCTAGCGCTGGGCTCTTCAATTGTGTTAATCACAAACAATGTCTATCGGCGGATATCAAGGAAATCGTATCTGACTTTCTAGAGAGTTGAAACGAACAGCTTAGCGAAGCAGTAAGTTAGTTACTGAAGACTTGAGAACAGTCAGACCGGGATAGGGAACGTGAAACTGTGTGTGTGCTTGCTTGCCAAAGATTACACCAGAGAGGATCACGAGGATAATGTACAGTCTATATCGCACCAACCACCGCAACTCTGATTGGATATGTCGAGCACGGTTTGCTATGGGTTTGTAAAATTATATGAACTTTGTTCTGAGACTTGGACATGAATTACTAGAGAGATACGTTACACTGCTGAGTTTGGAACATGTTTCTGCACTAGGATTTAATCTCTATTGGGACACATGAGAGCTGATCCCCTTAAAACAAAACTACCAGAACATTATGCAGACTGTGATGGATTAGACTAGCGATTCCCAAACGGTACATGTTGATGTTCAGTGGTCTTCTCTGTGGTCTGATGGCACTGCTATATAATCCCAGCAGATATATCACCAGCTACTGACACCAAACTGATCTTCCCAGCTACGCCAGGTAAAGACAGAGATTTGTTTGTGTGATTATGAAAGTACCGTGAGGAATGTCTCATTCAATTTATATGAAACTAGCAACCCACGCTGGCTTCGCCCGGGAACAGTTATGAATACAATATGTGACAAGCGCTTTTTTTCGATGCCAATGAACTACGACCTATATCCATTTTACATCTCGGCATGATGGGTTAAAATCACTGACTAGACTGTTAATTATATTATCATGGAGATGCATGTGCAACGAATTCTTATTTAAGAATTGAAGAATTTAAGAATGGCGAGGTGCATGGAACACAGATCCCCCTTCCGTCCAATCTTAACTTGACTGTGTATTTTGTAGGACGAAAAGTTCACAGGTGAAATGAAGAAAAGCCGAGTTGCATTTCCGGGGAAACTCCAAACACAACCACTCTTCTCTAAGTCCTAACTCAGCACGACTCGACAGTTTGCTGCTGGCTGTATCTAGGGGTAATAGGCTCACCTGCTAGCTAGGCTGTAACTGGGGTGATAGGCTCGTCCATAGCTAGCTCGTAAACTGCCACCTCAGTAATTGAATGAAGATTGTTGGAAGCAATGGAAAGGTATAAACAATTATAGTGGGCGAAGTATTGAAGATAGTGATATACTCTGCCGGACCTTTTTGTAGAACTTTTCTTGCTGAACAATTCTTACACTCATAGTATATTGATATTTTTAACGGTTTGCCCAGCGTAAGCTTAAAAAGCGCACGGACGCCAGGTTTTTCTTTCGATGTTTTCACTGAAATCATTACTGCTTGGCTTCCTTTGATCATAAATAAATTATTTTATACATCAACTTTCCTCGAGATACCCTTTACAGAATGGTGAAAAACCACATCAAAATCCATCCAGTGGTTCTCGAGATTACCCGTGACATCCAAGAATCGGGGACTTTGTTTTATACTAAGTAGAGATTTCATTTGTACACCACCTGGCTAATGCATTATCTTCGGTATAATAATCTTCGATCCGACTCATTGCGTAGTGGCTAGAATTATTAGCTCTCACCGCGGAGGCCCGGGTTCAATTCCTACCTCAGCTATCCTGGAAGTGGTTTTCCGTGGTTTCCCCCCCCCCCACTTCTACTCCAGGCAAATGCTGGGATGGTACCTAACTTAAGGCCACGGCTGTATCGTACCCAAATTCTTCCTCATTTACAAACACACACACTAGTACAGACACCCCCCAGAGGCACACGACTAGTGGGATGTGGGTTGGCGACCACGGGACCCCAGCTCAGTCCTCTTACTTGTGCTGTGCTCCTCGCTGTCACCTATTCTTTCGGCCTCCCTTGGTCAACTCTTGTTCTCTTCCGACCACGACAGTATTAGGGTATCCGAGGCCTAGGGAGTCTTTCACTCACTTTCCCGCCTTAATTGGCCCCTCTCTCATATTTTCTGATCCCTCATTCTTCGAGGGGTCAGACCTCTTGTGTTTCTTTTCCTGATAATATCTTGGTGAACCCCACCCGGACCCCCATAGGAGTATCGAACAGTGCGCTACCTCCCTTATAATGCGCACCTGTGCCTCTTCACTGCGAGAACTAAAACTCAAGGAGCCTTTCACCTCCCTATAAAGGCTTCCAAAAGGATGGTACACGGGGATACATGACAACAATATCGCAGAACCCCTAAAGAATCAACAACAAAAACAAGACATAATAACATTCCCTTTCTGAATATGAATGCCGCGCACTGTAGTCCGAAACATGGCTGATGTCACTGCTATTTCTCAATGTCAGAGTACTGTGTGACAGAACAGAAGTCCTCGCGTTGATTTATTTAGGGCTCTCAAACATCGTAGTCATGTAGCCCGTGTGTGTGAAATTTGCCTGATTATCATCATCATCTTGCAGAGTTTCCAGCCACTGGCCGGGTCTGTTTGGAACACAAGCCTCTCCTACGTCTTCTGTCTTCCCACCATCTCTCAGCCTCCACCCTTGTCCAGTCTTCTCCTCTCTTCTTCATGCTTTCTTCCACCCCCTTCACCCACCTGTCTCTCCGTCTTCCTCTCGGTCTCTTTCCTTCCCACTTCGTCTCATCAATCCTCCTGTGTATCCTCTTCTCCTCCATTCGTTTTACGTGTCCATACCATCGAAGTCTAGATTTCTCTATACCATCCTGTAATGGTTCCTTCTTCATTAATTCTCTGGTCCTCTCATTTCTTATTTTGTCCATCTTTGTAGCTCCAATACTGCTTCTCAAGAATCTCATCTCACTGGCCTGTATTTTGCTCTTTCATAACCCAGGTCTCCGAGGCATACGTCAGGATAGGAACATAGTACGTCCGATATATGATCTTTTTGCTGTTCTGAGGGACATCCTTGCTCCATAACATGCTTCTCACACTCCTCCGGAATGCTTCTGCCTGTCTCCCCCGCTCATTTATTTCTCTATCATTTCCTCCATTATCTTGTATCAGGCTTCCCAGATACTTGAAACTCTCCACTTTCTTCAGCTGTGCCCCACCAATTGTTATTCCCGTTGTGGTTCTTTCCTTCTTCCATGTTGCCTGATAACCTGTTTTAGTGTGATGGCTGTATTAGTGTGTGTATTTGTAATTCAGGTGAGGATAGGGAAGGAGATGGCCGTGGCCCAGCAATCGCCTGGAGTAGAAGTGAAGAAACCACGGAAAACCACTTTCAGGATGGCTGAGGTGGGAATCGAACCCACCTTTTCTCAGTTTTGCCCCACGAGGCTGAGTGTACCCTGTTCCACCCCTTACACCAGAATTAAAACTGCTGTAAGAATCGCTAGCCGCTATACCACGAGGTGGTCAGAAACATGGCTGAAGTTAATGCTAGTACGTCTTGTCATGTTAGTTATCGTTGTTTTAAGTGGCAAAACAGTGAGGTCATCAGCCCCCAAACATTGTAACAGAAGTCCGTTTACAAAAGAAAGCTGCAGGGTCATGCAAAGCTATTTTTAGCCTACTTTTCACATTTTGCAAAATTGAGGAAAACGTATACTTATGAGATCGGGCAAATGTGTCTTTGTCTGTCTGTCTGTCCTTCTGTCTGTCTGTCTGTCTGTCTGTGTGTGTGTCCCCCCCCCCCCTATCAACTCCTAAACGGCTGGAGCAATCGAAACAAAATTTGGTACGAGTAAAGATCTATACCTGAATATCTCACGGCCATATTTGAAAATGATGTCAGTGCTACCAACTGCTGAAAAATCGCAATTGAAATTTGAGCACCGTGTTGTATATCTTGGAAGGTGTGAATGGGAGCTAGTTCAAAATTGGCACACGTATAGATAATAATATTGCAGTTTAATTTCCAGGAGGCCATACATGGCAGTGTTGCCAAAATGATTATAAGCCTGCTGATATGTCCAATTTGTAAATGCATATAACTTCTACACTATCATTTGGAATCCAACCAAATTTCGTATGTGCCATGTGTACATAAACAGATATGACTCAGCGTATTCTTAAAAGCCTCCAGGGCTGCCAACTGTTAATAAATGCTCTCAATTTCTTTTATCCAAATATCCATATATCAGAAAGTATGCAAGCCGACAGCTTTAAACTATGCACCCGTCTAGTACCTGACATTCTATATTAATTTTCGAGTAACTTATATACGTCAGTGCTACCAACATGATTCTAAGCCTGCTGAGAGGTCCAACTTTAAATACATGTAACTTCTATACTATCATTTGGATTTCAACCAAATTTCAAATTTCGTGTGTGCTATGTGTACCATAACAGATATGACTATGCCGATTCTTAAGAGTAACCAGGGCTGCCAACTGTTAATAAATGCTCTCCCTATTTTTGTTACCCTAATATCAATATATCAGTAAGTATGCAAGCCAATAGCTCTAAACTTTGCACACGTATAGTACCTGGCATTCTAGATTAATTTGGAGTCACTAATATAGGCCTGCGCCAGTGCTGCCAACATGATTCTAAGCCTGCTGATAGGTCCAATGCATGTAACTTCTATACTAACTAATGGATTTCATGCAAAATTGACACAACAACAGATCATATTATTTCAGATTATTTCTGACCAATACATGTATGTCATTGTTGCCAACATGAATTTACGCGCGCTGTTAGATCCAATGTTTAACTGCATGTAACGTCCATGCTATCCATTGGACTTCAACTAAATTTTGTATTCTGTACCTTAAGAGATGAAACTAAGAATATATTCAGTCACCAGGGCTGCCAACTGTAGTTCTCTATTAGGCTACATTATGCCAGGTATACAGTATTTCGAACTAATTAGAAATTTCGATATTACCAACTTAATTTCGTCATTATTCTAGAGATGGTTGGTTCTTAAGTTTAGGGGCTGCGACAACGCGGTCATGTAGCCCCGTGTACTTTGGGTGTGTGTAGAATCTGTCTGATAACCGGTGTTAATTGTGATGGCTGTATTAGTGTGTGTATCTGTTTTTTAATTTAAGTGCAGACTGCAACTTAGAATTTTTCAAATAGTTCCTACTTTTGCCGCCAAACCCCACCGTCAACGACTACTAGGCTTAGTTCAGAACTCTGCTACTAGACGCCACCGCAGTCGGTTCTTGGCAACGAACATAGAAACCTAAGAGCGTTGTTTACATTCTTAACCTATATAATTTAGTTTCACACAGGTGTAGTTTGTGGAAAGTTCTTTAACATGCCATAAATCTATGACATGGGACCGCCGGCTTTACTTTCCCTCCGATGGAAGGCATACTGAGGGATTTTAACACTCTTAAAAAATTCGACGGCTTCGGCCGGGTTTGAACCCGCTATCTTGGGCATAGAAGCTCAGCATGCTACCGACTACGCCACCGAAGCCGCTTTTATTCTAGAGAGATCCATATAGATTAATCATTGGCATGAATCTTAAATTTTAAGAAAAGTAGGCTCTTTAGTTCGTCACGGAACTTCTTGTTAAGGAGTGCAATTTGAAGTTCGAAGACTCACTCGAACAGAATTCCAAAACTATAGAATTCATGTCTTCCGATAATAAAAAAAGATAAAAATCAAAAAATGAAAAATGAGAAATCTAAAATCTAAAAACTTAAAACAAAAAATATAAATTCTATAATAAAAAATAAAAAAAGATTAAAAAAATTAAAAATTGAAGATTTAAAATTCAAAATTCAAAATTATTAATTATGTTTGGAACATATGTAAATGCACAATTAATTTTACTGACTTTCAGAATCAGCTGCAGCAAGTCAAGATAACAATAACCTCCCTCATTGCCCTAGTACAAAATCCCAAAGGTCAGGACTGAGGGGTGGAACTAACTATAGTCAGCCTCGTGAGGGAAAACTGAGTAGAGGTGAGTTCGATACCTACCTTAGTCATCCTAGAAGTTGTTTTCCGGGGATTGATAATTTCACTAAAGGCAAATGCTAGGATGGTTTTGAGGCTGCGGCTGCCACCATCCCAATTCTCGCATCAGATAGAAATACACACACTAATACAAACACCATCATGTCACACAAATTTTACACGGACTGAAATGTTCAAGCCTCTAACTGAATCAACATCAACATCGTACATGGCCTATGAGTTGTATAAGACGATTAAGAGACTCGCTGACTCTGAGTTACAACCAGTTGTTCTGTTCCTTCAACAAGAAGTATGACAGTGGCGGACATTAATCCCCAACCTTTGAAGTATGCGATCCGAATGCAATGAGTAGGGACAAAAGCGATTCGTGGTTTCATTTGACGAAATGCTAAATTCTAAACAGCTGCTTTTCTGTTTGTACCACCGTTATTTTTTTTAAATTAATAATTTTTAGCCTACTTTACACATTTTGAAAAATTGAGGAAAAAGTAGACTTATGAGATCGATCTGGGCAAATGTGTGTCTGTCTGTCTAGCTGTCCTTCTGTCTGTCTGTCTGTCGGTGTGTGTCGTCGTCGTCCCCCTATCAACTCCTAAACGGCTGTAGCTATCGAATTGGTATCAGTGAAGATCTATACCTGAATATCTCAACGCCGCATTTGAAAATGATGTCAGTGCTACCAACTGCTGAAAAATCGCAATTGAAATTTGAGCTCCATGCTGGATATCTTGGAAGGTAGGCATGGGAGCTATTTCACAATTGGCACACGTATAGTGTACCCGTTCGTCCTGGGGATGCGATGACCCATCTGCTATTACATCGCATTCCTGGAGTTCCAGGACAGAGCGGAGTTAAATGAATCTCTAGTCAAATAAGGAATGTGTCGGAAATTCAGCTGAGTTATCGAAAAAGCAGTGGGTAACACGAGACAAAGTATCTCTAGGGTCGTTACGGGCTTAAGTTTAATAAAAATAATGCAAATATAAATGGGCGCCATCAACTGAATTCCTAGCAAACCACCTCCTTTCCTGGTTAAGCCTTACTCAAAACAAGGAAAGAAAAAGGAAAATCACACCATCATCAGATCACAACTAAGATAAAAACAAATTTATTTCACTTTGATAGTCAGACAGACATTTTAAATATACCTCCTACCTGAGAGTATGGTCGAATGCCAACGTTAAATTGTCATTGTCCAAAAATCGAACCATCTCTTTTCTAATCAAAAATATTTCATCCACATAAAACAGAAAAATCTCTTAAAGTTCTCTTGGGTTCTCAGGATCACTGTAGCACTATGTCTTTCGTCACTGACATTTGTGAAACCTGAGACCTAATTTCTCTTTAATTTAACATCATAAATGTGGATTTGAAAAAGTTATTAATCTGTCTAAACATACACATATTATAATCACATATTTTAAATAACACGTATTTTATGGCATGCATGGCATAATTTAAATGTTGAACACGTTAGTCAAATGCTCCTAAACATTGAATAATTAATTTACTCTATTTACATTGTCATTCATAATTACTTGTTTGTGAATTACAGAAAATTCACTTCTCATTGGTCATCATTATCACCATCATCAAAATTAAATATTTCTCACATTAATTCTCATTTCAAAATTCAACATATTCCTGTCAGAATCATTAACTCATCACCATTAAATCATTTAAATGAAAATTATTATCATCACTTCATTATGCTTTCTAATTATTCATACACTCTTATTTTATCATCTATTTCAGATTAAATCATCTTAAATCATCAATACAAATTGTTTAATTCCTCAACTCAAGTTGCAATTCCTCAAATTATATCTCGATTAAATTTATTTTAATTCCATATAAATTCATTAATCATCAGCTTCTTTAATTAATTATCACCTTCTAATTCAGTTATTCATCATCTATCCAATCATCTATTAATTTATTTAAATCAGTTTATTCATCCAATCTTTAATTCATCCAAGAGTTTAGTGCTTTTCAGTCGGTCAACACGAATGTACCCAAAAGAGATGGGTTATGCCCTAATCCTGAAATAAATTACATGAGATTAATAAAACACTAGGATGACCAGTTTCGATCGTCAAGCGATCATCATCAGATCCAATACACTTAGGCTATAAAATCTATGTTTGAAATACAGGTGAAAATATTTACAATATGTACAATTATTTAGTTGCAGTATTGGTACTGCAACTGTCAGTGTATGCTAAATGCAGTATATATGTTAGGTGAAATGCTAAATGGTGATGGCTATCCGGAGATTGTACTTTAGAGAGATAATATGGTTGTAAACTATGGTTAAAATATAATATTTTAGGCTAACTACTTATCTGATTGTCTTCCGTACTACAGCTATTCGCAGTTTCCGTGCTCACTTGAACTCGCTGTGCGGTCGACTGCGGTGGTTATCTTAACGACTGGTTTTTCCTGCCTTCCCCCCCCCTGTCCCTACGTGCTGTGGGGAGTGATCGCGATGTGTTTATGTGAGGTGTTGCCAACCTAGATAAGATGTATGTTATTGAATGAGGTGGATCTACAACTATTAAAGACCGTGGATTAGTCCTCGCCACGCGTGGAGCATAACCCATTCGAACTAAGCGTTGACGGTCTTATGAGGACGTCCCGGCACCTTTAATACTGCCTCTAATATGGGCCTTGGTTTATTGCAGAAGAAAAGTACATCGTACACCTGATCCAGATAACATTTACCTATTAAAAACCCCCTAATTTCCCCCCTTTTTTATCTAGCTTGGCTGTGTCGCTAAATTGTGTTTTGTTTCCGACAGGGTGTGTTTTTTAGTAGCGTGAAGAGGGGTGAGCTCTCCATGAACGTGTGTTCATTTAGATTGTTGGGATTGTTTCGTTTGGCTAGGTGTATCTCGATCACCATTTAGCATTTCACCTAACATATATACTGCATTTAGCATACACTGACAGTTGCAGTACCAATACTGCAACTAAATAATTGTACATATTGTAAATATTTTCACCTGTATTTCAAACATAGATTTTATAGCCAAAGTGTATTGGATCTGATGATGATCGCTTGACGATCGAAACTGGTCATCCTAGTGTTTTATTAATCTCATGTAATTTATTTCAGGATTAGGGCATAACCCATCTCTTTTGGGTACATTCGTGTTGACCGACTGAAAAGCACTAAACACTTGTTTATTAAGGCAACACTGAAAATATGGCTTCAAACACCACAATGTTTAATTCATCCATTTATTTAATTCATTGATTTATTCCAAAATTTAATTAATCAATTTATTTAAATTTTACTCTTCTGGTTATTTAGATTTTTATTATTTCATCTAGTCATTCTGATTTTTATTTCATTAGGTCAGATCATTAATATGCTTAACTTTCAGATTATTATTATTTCGTTAATTATTATTCTCAGAAAATCTTGTATTATCAACTTTATTTATTTGTTTAATTATAGAACGTTGTCTTACAGTTTTATTACTTCCAAGTTATATCTCGTATTTAATTTTCATGCCAAAAAAAATATTATTGGCTTCACGACATCACGTTGGATCTGACTATCCACAACGACATTATATATCCTCAATTCTTCAAATATCACATTTGAATACAACAATCATTCCACAAAACTCCATAAATATTCAGCACATACAGCATGAATCTCAACAATTACGCTAGACTGGGTTCAACAACCTCATGTCTGCTTCAAAATGCATTAGCAACATTGCAACTATCACTTGGCAACTTCCACAAAATGCCTATCACAAACTTCACTTAACCATGTTGCATGATCTACAAAAAATATATAACTGGCTTCAAATTATCAACGCACACAATCTCCAATAACTGTAATTAATCTGATCACATCTAGACAACTTCTTAAACAATTGGAAAAATATTACCTTAGTAATTCAAGATTTGCTTTCAAATAGCATAAATTCTCTTACAATTCTCATAATTCACATCACAGAAAAACACCAATCTGCTATAATCTCTCATATCAAAATCTGCAATACTGATCTGCCTTAAAATAAATCTGACCATTAATGATTCATCTTACAAGATTCAATTACTTTAAATCCTTCTCAAAGATATCCAACACAATTATAAAAATCATCAAAAGCATCAGCTGTAACAGCTGTTAAACTGAAATTACTCTCAAAAGAGTATAGCAACAAAATATTGGATTGGCAAACAAGAATTACAAATGTAACCCTGATGACATTTATCTCTACTTTATTTAACAAAAGTTCGACTGATATGTGACTAGTAGTTCCTTGTTTGATTCACTTACAATCTCATGTACACTCGGATGATAAAAATGAGTCCCTCAATGGCAAGTAAGATGAAAGACGAAAGACCTCGCCCCGTCGACTAATCATGATAGTGCCCTAAACGATGGGTAAGATGAGTAACCACCATACAATCGTATAAATACGAAAGACCCCATCTCGAAGACTATATGAGTGAATGTACCAGATAGGAACCAACAAGTCTCTAGTTGTCATATAAAAGCGATATTCATTCACTAAAGTGAATAACATCTTAATATCTCCAAACAATCCAATGGAAAAATCCCTACTGATGAATAATACACACTCGCTAGTATGCAATGAACTGACGAAGTAATATAGATAATCAATTGCAGATCACGAGCTCGAAATACTCGTTATACAAAAAAAAACTATTCATGAAAAATATCCTTACTGGAAAAATGTCTAAAAGACCAAACATCTGCTTAATAAAGCCAACCAATGGTGAGAATTTCGTATAATGATGCCTGCCATATTATATGGTCACGCCATATTCTAGCAAAATTTCGAAGCATATAAAGTCAAAGCCATGTCTAAAAAATCGTATCACTCCTATTAGAAAAATATACATGTGTGCCCAGTATTCATGAAAATAATCGTATCAGGTAGTTATAACTCTTACAGTACCTTCTCATAATCAGCTGTTATCAAATTTCAAAGATCGTCGATTTTCCCTATGTAATGAATTTCTCGAAAGATCGGCGTGAATATCATTCCATCCATGCAATGACGATTGCCTTCGACATTCCAAGTGAATCAGCTGGTAGACCTCCTCCTCGTCAGGAATCGAATCCATCGCTCCGTGGTGCCATCGCGTATCTGTCTGCGTTTACTCCGACATGATAAACTTCTGGTTATCCATAGCGGATATTGTCCAAATCCTCACGAAAAAGTTCATAGAAACAGCGGACCCCCTATTCCTCTTCTACGTTACGCCACTGTTCTATACAATGTTCAGTTTGAGTGTTGAAAGTTCAATTTCCACAGCGGTTTAGTTTAACTTGTAGAAAATAAAATTATTTTATCAGAGTGTCTAAGTTTATGAAACACCCTGTAGCTGTGTTCGTACTCGGTAATTCATAACACTTCTTAAGACTGACTTGCATTAATGCACGAGCTAATGTTCCTAAGTGCATTTGCTTACAACATTCCGTTTGCTTAAAATTGTTAATGTTACTTGAACTGCGTTATGAAATGCATAGTCGTAATGTCATTGAGAAAAACTATGTTCTTCCGAAGTTCAAAGTTGCAGTATCACGTAACTATTTGTCTTTATAATTCAAGTGCTGAATAAACGTTCCAACTCAACGTAGTAATGAAGTTCAGCTTCTGTTATAATGCTTGGGTATAATAATGGGAATTAACCCGCACGGCCCTACTGCTATGCCATAATAATCTCCGCATAAAGCTAGCCTCGCCATGTCGTTCTACGTTGAAATGCAGCTTGGAATAAAGTTCTCCAACTACTCGCAATGCTGTTTTAGAATATCCCGGCCGTCTATGCTTGCTTGCTCCGCAAGTCCGCCTGGCCCACTGACCTACTTGTCGCTCGCCGCTCGGAGAAGCCGAAACTGTCCCCTGCACTTTCCGTGACAGTTTCTGTTCGCTGCTCGGTGAAGCTGAAACTGTCGCCTGCACTTTCCGTGACAGTTTCTGTTCGCTGCACGATCTATACCATGCGCCTGGCGTGTGTTACTCAGCTTGACTTTCTTGTTTGGCTCACAGAGCTAGACTGACAGTTCCTGCACTGTCTCGACCCTTACCTGCTTGGTGCGGTCACGTGGCGTCCTCCCCACCACCGTGGTCTTGCGTCACAGATATAATCTCGAACCCCCATCATCTCGGCTATTAAGTTATAAAATAACTTAAGGGTTATCTGACTTCCTTCAAATTATTACCACATATAATGCATGTTATATCTCCTCTTCTAAGATGTTTAAATACCATGTTCCATATAGATCTTAATAAAGCTTCATAAATCCATCCATAAATCCATCTGCTTAACTGCGGTCAGCGCCTTCTTGATCCTAGACCTACTACGTCATCCTGACATTCCTCTTGACTCGATCTGAGGGCTATCTTTTCTTAACTCTTCCCAAAAACCTCAACTACGGCTTAATGTCTGCTGGCGTAGCCGATAGCATCAACTAGGTATCGGGTACATCTCTCCCGTACATCTCCTTATTTTTTTTATCAGGATTGAGAAACAAATACACTCTCAGGCATTCTATATATAACACATGTACACGATAGCTCTACAATTCTCTTAATCAGCATGATGGTACTTTCTAATGCTAGCTGCATTAAAAGTTCCTACAACTTCATCAGTATCCATTCTGACAATCTTGTAGCTATTATTTCGGTACGTTTCTTCAATACGGAATGGACCAGCGTACAATGGCGCAAATTTATGGTAGATCTTCAGTTGAAGATTCGAGGTGACCGGCTTCCTAATCAGCACCTCGTCATTTTCTTGAAACGGCTCGTGGAACCTCCTTCCTGCCTGTCTCCTGGCTCTCTTCTCCGCCTGTCTTCTGAGTCTCTCTCCTGCCTTCTCGACTCGTCTTTCTTGTGTGGGTTGAGGATCTACTGGTGCCCTCACGACTCGGTCTCATGGTCTATCCGGTTTCAATCCATGATGAAGCATGGACGGAATCTGTCCTGTGCTTTCATGTACTGTGGAATTCAAGCATTGACTAATGATGGGTATCACCTCCATCCATCTGTGGTGCTGCCTTGACACGTATAAGCGACACATCTTACTGATTTCCGGCATAATTCTTTCGGCTGGATTTCCCTCTGGATACCGTACAGAATTAAACACATGCCTTATTCCTAAACGATCCATAGCAGTAGAAAATTCCATACTGGTAAATTGTGATCCATGGTCACTCAACAAAACTTCAGGTTTCCCCATGCTCGGAATAACTGTTTTCTCTAATCTGTTGATCACGTACTTGGATGTAGCTTTCTGGATAGGGCATAGAGATACGTATTTAGAAAATACGTCTACTGTTACCAAAACGAACTGATTTCCTTTCGTCGAACGAGGAATCGGACCGTAAATGTCCGTAGCGAAAAGTTCTCTTGGCTTGCTGGGTAATATTGATCTAGGAACCTCTTTCATTAACTTAGATGAGTATTTACTTCGCTGACAACTGTCACAGGTCTTTATGACGTCGCGAATCGTTTGTCCCATTTGTCTCCAAACGAAGGTTTCTTGAGCGAGAGCCAAAGTCTTGTCTACACCTACATGAGCTGCAGTTCGGTGTATCATCCAAATAACTGGTTTGACAAGCTTGGGTGGGATCACTACTCTAAGTTTAGTATGATCCTGGTCGATATATTGGCATATAACACCTCCCATAATATGATATTTTCTAGCCTCTATCTCAGTTCTTTGAAAATCTGGATCAGCGTTGTCCATCCTGCGTGTCAAAAAACGGTAAATTCTTCGCAAAGGTGCATATCTCTTCTGAGTTTGCGCTAACATCTTCAACTTTTCTAGAGTACCATTATCCTCTTGAATCAAATTTATATGGTTGACAATTACTTCCTCACAAGGGTTTCTGCTCAACACATCTGCTAACAGATTTAAGTTCCCAGGTCTATGTACAACAGTTGGGTTAAATTGTTGTAAGAACAGAGCCCATCTGGTGATGCGGTCACTCGCTAAATCTGTCTTCATAATAAATTGGAGGGCTTTATGATCTGTGATCACTGTTATGTCATGTCCAAACAACACCTTCTTCCACGTCTTAAGAGCATGAACCACTGCTAACGCCTCTAGCTCAGTTGCATAGTAATTCTTCTCACAATTCCTGAGCTTGCGACTGGTGAAAGCTAAATACCTATGTTTCTTGTCATCATCCAACTGATA
Source organism: Meconema thalassinum (assembly GCA_946902985.2). Lineage (NCBI taxonomy): Eukaryota > Metazoa > Arthropoda > Insecta > Orthoptera > Tettigoniidae > Meconema > Meconema thalassinum. The sequence continues at coordinate 157,403,223 of OX336399.1, read as the reverse complement.
TAGGATCCCACTGATACCTATTTTGGATGCGTCTGTCTCCACAAAAAATCTTCTTGTAAAATCTGGGTACTCAAGCTTGATATTTTGGATCAACATTTTCTTAGCCGCTAAAACGCTTGATTGCATTTATCGTCCCATTTCCATCGATTTCCCTTTCTTAGTAAATCCTGCAGAGGTGCCATCGTTTCAGTATATTCAGGACAATGTGTTGAAAAGAACTGACACATGCCTAAAAACTGCCGTACCTCTTTAATCTTTCGTGGGGTTGGAAACTCTGAAATTGCCATGATCTTCTTTGGATTGGGCCTATAACCATCTCCAGCGATTCTATGTCCAAAAAAATTCAATTTCTTCACGAAAGAACTGACATTTATTGAAATTCACCTTGAAGTTCATCCTCCTAAGATCTTCAAAAAGCATTCGAAGGTGCCTGATATGTTCTTCCGCTGTCTCAGACGCTATAATCAGGTCATCAATATAGCTCACCACATGCTCCTTAACTGCATCTGACAAATTTTCATCTAGTGCTCGGATCATCACCGGACCACTATTTTTCACTCCAAAAGGTAACCTATTGAATACATATGTTTTATGGTCAAACAAGAACCCTGTGTATTGTTTGCAGTCTTCTGCTAGCTCTACATGATAATAAGAACTAGTCAGATCGATAGTCGAAAAGAAACTCTTTCCTCTAAATCTGCGTAACAATTCACGAATAACAGGTGGCCTGTCGTGTTCAGGAAGAACTCTTTCATTAAGGGCTCTAGCATCTAGGCATATCCTCAGCTTACCATTAGGTTTCTTGACAACAGCTAAAGGATTCAAATAAGCAGTTGGCATCTTCTTAATTATCCCATCTTTTTCCATATCGCTTATCATTATACTAACTTCCTCCTTCCATTTATCCGGAATGGGATATAAATTCTTATGGTATGGTTTGTCATCCATCAACTTGATGCTGTAGGTAACATTTTCTATTAGACCTGGTTTGTCATTGAATATGTCCTCATATTCTGAAATTGCTTCATCAAACTGTTCCTTAATTTCTGGATTTATTTTACTTTTCATGCCAGTTCTATTTTCTATAGACCTTTCAACGCTGCATACTATCTCATCCAATATATTCTCTCTAAAGAATGTCATCTCGGATTCCTGATTTTCCATGACCCTTTCTGGAAAGTACATGCGCCTACTCTGCATATCTATGATCAGGCCACTCTCACTTAAGAAATCTACTCCTAGGATCATATCAAAATGTAGTTGACCCACTACTAGGAACATCTGTTCAAAACTTCTGGTTCCAATCCCAACATCTAAAAGTACCTGACTTTTACATTTCATACTCCTGTCTGGGATCACCCCTTGAATCTTGCCAACAACAGTTGGCAACATTGTAATTTCTCCTGATAATTTCAACTCATCCAGGCAACCTATGGATATCAAGCTCACCATAGCCCCCGTGTCTACAAGTGTCTTTATTTCCTTTCCCATGACTTCCACACTGATAACTGGCAATTCATGTCTATTTCCTCGATGTACTATGTCTTCCTCCTCGATTAAATCATCGTTCTTGACCTGATACGTTTCTACAATGATGATCGATTCCCAATGATTAGCATCTTTCTCTAGAGTTAATTTGACGTTTTTTTTCCTTCGCCACTCGTGCTTGCTCGATTGACATCTCTGACTGTCTCCTCGAGTGGTGCACTAGGCTGTCTATTTTCCTGCCTCGACCTCTCGTATTCACGATTATCTCGTCCTTCATTAGGATCGTTTCTTCGGCCATCCTGCCTGTCGTTCCGATTACACTGTTGACCTTGGCTCCAGTTATTTCTACCACGATATCTATTGTTGTATCGATTCCGCTCTTGCTATCTGGAATTCTGGTTATAATTTCTATATCGGCTATCTCTTGCTTCCTGATCGTATGGCCTCTCATATGGTCCTCTATACCGATCATTTCCACGAACGTTACGGATGTTTCCTCGATTTCCTTCGTTCCTTCTGTTTTCCCAGGAATCTCTTCTGTCCGTTTGAGCTGCGTTATCAACGACTACCGCATTCACCTCTTGCGTGTTCCTATTGTCGTTTCTTGTATTTCTAGGCGTAACTTGAGCGCTTGTATAGTCCAATCGCCGTAAAATGTCGTCATAGTGCTCAAGTGTGTTTGCTCCTGACGCTATGAGTGATCGCTGTACCTCAATCGGTAACTGTCTCGCTATAGCTTGCAAAAGCTCTTCTTCTGGCAATGGAGGAATCAGAAACTGCAATTTAGCCAGCTGTGACGTAAAATAATTGGCATAATGCGTCGAATGTGACGTAGAATAACGCTTCGAGTACATTTCTGCTCTCACGTTCAGTTGATCCTCTGCACTCCAAAATCTCCTTAAGAATGCCATTGCAAATTGCTCCATATTCGCAAAATTGCTTCTGAATGCTCTAAACCAAGTAAGCGCAGATCCGTCTAAGGCGCGTTCGACTATCCTTAGCTCTCTTTCCTTGGCTACTCTATGCTCCGCCATGTAGTCTCGAATATCTCGCAGAAATTCGATTGGTGTGACCCCTGTATTTCCAGAAAACTTCCTCGGCTTGTCATCCAGATTTCTTATAATGGTAACTGGACCTGAGTATCGTTCACTTGTACCCAATGTACTCCTATTCGAACTTGGATTATCCTGAGGGGTTGAACTTGCCCTTTCGAATGTCACATTCGGTTGCGTTTGACGGTCTTCTCCCATGCTAACTTCTTGATTACCCATACTGCGGTCTATCGCTGTCTGATTCATCGATATTTCCCCTGATGTAGTATTCTGACTTGCGATACTGTTAATCATAGATTCTAGTTTAGTTATCCTATCTTCTGGCAATTTCTCTACGGTCTTGACCTGAGCCTTCAACTCATCCAACGACGTAACATTCTGCGTTTTCTTACTCTCGTCTAAATCGTTTTTCAACTTGTCAATCTTGTCTTCGCATGTATTCTTTACTGACGCTACTTGTTTCTTTAACAGATCAACATCTGTCCTAAATAGAGTTGAATCTATCTTCATCGCTTCCTTGTTCTCCGTAAATCTCGCTTCTAAGTTCGCCATACCTGCGATTAATTTCTCGTCTAATCCTGCACGTTTTTCTTTTGCTTCGGCATCGACCTCACTATACCGTTCTTCCACGATTGCACCGACTCTATTTTTGAATAAAGCTAAGTTTTCATTAACCTTTTGCTCTATATCGTCATCCATTTTCCTAATATCATTCTGCAATTGATTCTCTAATGATTTTAAATTAGAATTAACCTCTCCTAAGACATCCTCTTTAATGGTCCCAATTACTGACTTTAAATCCTTAATCTCATTACCTAGATTCATTTCTAGACCTTTGATTTTAGTCTCGAAAGATACTTCGGTAGACCACTCTTGAATCTTGCCTACATCTGCCACTAAACCAAAGATGTCGAATCTCAACTTCGATACATCCGATTTAATGTCTATCTGTATGGACATAACGTCTGTTCTTAAAGTAAGAATATTTTCTTCTCCCCTACTTTCTAATTCAATAATATTCTTTCTTAATATTTGAACATTTTCCTCTCCTTTCATATTTACTGCAATTATATCTAATTGTAAAGTCTTAAGCATTTCATTATTCTTTAAAGTTAAACTATTCTCTAATCTAGTTAACTTGTTTTCTAACTCTGTGTTAGTTTCTTCACTACGAGACTGTAATCTCATTTCTAATGATTTTAAATTATCCTCACTAGTTGACTGTAATAATTTTACATTAGCTTTGTTACTAATCTGTAATGATTTTAAATTTTCTTCAGTACTAGTCTGTGATCTAGTCTCTAATGACTTTAAATTATCTTCACTAGTTGACTGTAATCTGGTCTCTAATGACTTTAAATGATCTTCATTACTAGTCTGTAAGGCTTGCACTTTTTCTTTACATCTAGCTTCTAACCTAGCTTCTGAACTATTTATCTCTTCTTTAACTTCCGTTTACATTTTAGAAATAGTTTCTGCAATACCAGACATACCACTCTGCAACTCTCCTAACACCTTAGCTAAATCTTCCGGCAACATAATTATATTTTCAATAGACGTTTTATTCAGAGACGTTAGACAACAACACATCACAATGTCTCAATTCCTGCATTCACTTGGGTATAGGAAAAAATGACTTATAACTAACATGATATAATACTAATACGATTAACATGAACACTGGAATGGGCACACAAGTATATTGTCTGACTAAGTTTAATAAATTTTATAACACAATTAAATGAACTTGAGATCAATCTCTCAGTAATCTAAATCTGATGTGATTTCATAGAATAAACAAAATCGAAGCCCCACAGGTGGGTAAAGCCAATTCTCCATCTCTCTCTGTACCCGTTCGTCCTGGGGATGCGATGACCCATCTGCTATTACATCGCATTCCTGGAGTTCCAGGACAGAGTGGAGTTAAATGAACCTCTAGTCAAATAAGGAATGTGTCGGAAATTCAGCTGAGTTATCGAAAAAGCAGTGGGTAACACGAGACAAAGTATCTCTAGGGTCGTTACGGGCTTAAGTTTAATAAAAATAATGCAAATATAAATGGGCGCCATCAACTGAATTCCTAGCAAACCACCTCCTTTCCTGGTTAAGCCTTACTCAAAACAAGGAAAGAAAAAGGAAAATCACACCATCATCAGATCACAACTAAGATAAAAACAAATTTATTTCACTTTGATAGTCAGACAGACATTTTAAATATACCTCCTACCTGAGAGTATGGTCGAATGCCAACGTTAAATTGTCATTGTCCAAAAATCGAACCATCTCTTTTCTAATCAAAAATATTTCATCCACATAAAACAGAAAAATCTCTTAAAGTTCTCTTGGGTTCTCAGGATCACTGTAGCACTATGTCTTTCGTCACTGACATTTGTGAAACCTGAGACCTAATTTCTCTTTAATTTAACATCATAAATGTGGATTTGAAAAAGTTATTAATCTGTCTAAACATACACATATTATAATCACATATTTTAAATATCACGTATTTTATGGCTTGCATGGCATAATTTAAATGTTGAACACGTTAGTCAAATGCTCCTAAACATTGAATAATTAATTTACACTATTTACATTGTCATTCATAATTACTTGTTTGTGAATTACAGAAAATTCCCTTCTCATTGGTCATCATTATCATCATCATCAAAATTAAATATTTCTCACATTAATTCTCATTTCAAAATTCAACATATTCCTGTCAGAATCATTAACTCATCACCATTAAATCATTTAAATGAAAATTAGTATCATCACTTCATTATGCTTTCTAATTATTCACACACTCTTATTTTATCATCTACTTCAGATGAAATCATCTTAAATCATCAATACAAATTGTTTAATTCCTCAACTCAAGTTGCAATTCCTCAAATTATATCTCGATTAAATTTATTTTAATTCCATATAAATTCATTAATCATCAGCTTCTTTAATTAATTATCACCTTCTAATTCAGTTATTCATCATCTATCCAATCATCTATTAATTTATTTAAATCAGTTTATTCATCCAATCTTTAATTCATCCATTTATTTAATTCATTGATTTATTCCAAAATTTAATTTATCAATTTATTTAAATTTTACTCTTCTGGTTATTTAGATTTTTATTATTTCATCTAGTCATTCTGATTTTTATTTCATTAGGTCAGATCATTAATATGCTTAACTTTCAGATTATTATTTCGTTAATTATTATTCTCAGAAAATCTTGTATTATCAACTTTATTTATTTGTTTAATTTCCTAACAAATTGTTTAATATGGGTTATAGAACGTTGTCTTACAGTTTTATTACTTCCAAGTTATATCTCGCATTTAATTTTCATGCCAAAAAAAAATATTATTGCCTTCACGACATCACGTTGGATCTGACTATCCACAACGACATTATATATCCTCAATTCTTCAAATATCACATTTGAATACAACAATTATTCCACAAAACTCCATAAATATTCAGCACATACAGCATGAATCTCATCAATTACGCTAGACTGGGTTCAACAACCTCATGTCTGCTTCAAAATGCATTAGCAACATTGCAACTATCACTTGGCAACTTCCACAAAATGCCTATCACAAACTTCACTTAACCATGTTGCATGATCTACAAAAAATATATAACTGGCTTCAAATTATCAACGCACACAATCTCCAATAACTGTAATTAATCTGATCACATCTAGACAACTTCTTAAACAATTGGAAAAATATTACCTTAGTAATTCAAGATTTGCTTTCAAATAGCATAAATTCTCTTACAATTCTCATAATTCACATCACAGAAAAACACCAATCTGCTATAATCTCTCATATCAAAATCTGCAATACTGATCTGCCTTAAAATAAATCTGACCATTAATGATTCATCTTACAAGATTCAATTACTTTAAATCCTTCTCAAAGGTATCCAACACAATTATAAAAATCATCAAAAGCATCAGCTGTAACAGCTGTTAAACTGAAATTACTCTCAAAAGAGTATAGCAACAAAATATTGGATTGGCAAACAAGAATTACAAATGTAACCCTGATGACATTTATCTCTACTTTATTTAACAAAAGTTCGACTGATATGTGACTAGTAGTTCCTTGTTTGATTCACTTACAATCTCATGTACACTCGGATGATAAAAATGAGTCCCTCAATGGCAAGTAAGATGAGTAACCACCGTACAATCGTATAAATACGAAAGACCTCGCCCCGTCGACTAATCATGATAGTGCCCTAAACGATGGGTAAGATGAGTAACCACCATACAATCGTATAAATACGAAAGACCCCATCTCGAAGACTATATGAGTGAATGTACCAGATAGGAACCAACAAGTCTCTAGTTGTCATATAAAAGCGATATTCATTCACTAAAGTGAATAACATCTTAATATCTCCAAACAATCCAATGGAAAAAATCCCTACTGATGAATAATACACACTCGCTAGTATGCAATGAACTGACGAAGTAATATAGATAATCAATTGCAGATCACGAGCTCGAAATACTCGTTATACAAAAAAAAAACTATTCATGAAAAATATCCTTACTGGAAAAATGTCTAAAAGACCAAACATCTGCTTAATAAAGCCAACCAATGGTGAGAATTTCGTATAATGATGCCTGCCATATTATATGGTCACGCCATATTCTAGCAAAATTTCGAAGCATATAAAGTCAAAGCCATGTCTAAAAAATCGTATCACTCCTATTAGAAAAATATACATGTGTGCCCAGTATTCATGAAAATAATCGTATCAGGTAGTTATAACTCTTACAGTACCTTCTCATAATCAGCTGTTATCAAATTTCAAAGATCGTCGATTTTCCCTATGTAATGAATTTCTCGAAAGATCGGCGTGAATATCATTCCATCCATGCAATGACGATTGCCTTCGACATTCCAAGTGAATCAGCTGGTAGACCTCCTCCTCGTCAGGAATCGAATCCATCGCTCCGTGGTGCCATCGCGTATCTGTCTGCGTTTACTCCGACATGATAAACTTCTGGTTATCCATAGCGGATATTGTCCAAATCCTCACGAAAAAGTTCATAGAAACAGCGGACCCCCTATTCCTCTTCTACGTTACGCCACTGTTCTATACAATGTTCAGTTTGAGTGTTGAAAGTTCAATTTCCACAGCGGTTTAGTTTAACTTGTAGAAAATAAAATTATTTTATCAGAGTGTCTAAGTTTATGAAACCCCCTGTAGCTGTGTTCGTACTCGGTAATTCATAACACTTCTTAAGACTGACTTGCATTAATGCACGAGCTAATGTTCCTAAGTGCATTTGCTTACAACATTCCGTTTGCTTAAAATTGTTAATGTTACTTGAACTGCGTTATGAAATGCATAGTCGTAATGTCATTGAGAAAAACTATGTTCTTTCGAAGTTCAAAGTTGCAGTATCACGTAACTATTTGTCTTTATAATTCAAGTGCTGAATAAACGTTCCAACTCAACGTAGTAATGAAGTTCAGCTCTGTTATAATGCTTGCGTATAATAATGGGAATTAACCCGCACGGCCCTACTGCTATGCCATAATAATCTCCGCATAAAGCTAGCCTCGCCATGTCGTTCTACGTTGAAATGCAGCTTGGAATAAAGTTCTCCAACTACTCGCAATGCTGTTTTAGAATATCCCGGCCGTCTATGCTTGCTTGCTCCGCAAGTCCGCCTGGCCCACTGACCTACTTGTCGCTCGCCGCTCGGAGAAGCCGAAACTGTCCCCTGCACTTTCCGTGACAGTTTCTGTTCGCTGCTCGGTGAAGCTGAAACTGTCGCCTGCACTTTCCGTGACAGTTTCTGTTCGCTGCACGATCTATACCATGCGCCTGGCGTGTGTTACTCAGCTTGACTTTCTTGTTTGGCTCACAGAGCTAGACTGACAGTTCCTGCACTGTCTCGACCCTTACCTGCTTGGTGCGGTCACGTGGCGTCCACCCCACCACCGTGGTCTTGCGTCACAGATATAATCTCGAACCCCCATCATCTCAGCTATTAAGTTATAGAATAACTTAAGGGTTATCTGACTTCCTTCAAATTATTACCACATATAATGCATGTTATATCTCCTCTTCTAAGATGTTTAAATACCATGTTCCATATAGATCTTAATAAAGCTTCATAAATCCATCCATAAATCCATCTGCTTAACTGCGGTCAGCGCCTTCTTGATCCTAGACCTACTACGTCATCCTGACATTCCTCTTGACTCGATCTGAGGGCTATCTTTTCTTAACTCTTCCCAAAAACCTCAACTACGGCTTAATGTCTGCTGGCGTAGCCGATAGCATCAACTAGGTATCGGGTACAATAGATAATAATATTTCAGTTTAATTTCCAGGAGGCCATATATGACAGTGTTGCCAAAATGGTTATACGCCTGCTGATATGTCCAATTTTTAAATGCATATAACTTCTACACTAACAATTGGAATTCAACCAAACTTCGTATGTACTAAGTGTACATGAACAAATATGACTGAGTGTATTCTTATGAGCCACCAAGGCTGCCAACTGCTAATGACTGCTCTCAATTTCTTTGATCAAAATACCAATATATCAGAAAGTATGCAAGCCGACAGCTTTAAACTATGCACACGTATAGTACTGACATTCTATATTAATTTGGAGTAACTAATATATGTCAGTGCTACCAAGATGATTCTGAGCCTGCTGATAGGTCGAAATTTAAATACATGTAACTTCTATACTATCATTTGGATTTCAACCAAATTTCAAATTTCGTGTGTGCTATGTGTATCATAACATATATGACTATGCATCATCTTAAGAGCAACCAGGGCTGCCAACTGTTAATAAATGCTGTCTCTATTTTTATTACCCTAATATCAATATATCAGAAAGTATGCAAGCCAATACCTCTAAACTCTGCGCACGTATAGTATCTGGCATTCTAGATTAATTTGGAGTAACTAATATAGGCCTACGCAAATGCTGCCAACATGATTCTAAGCCTGCTGATAGGTCCAATTTTAAAATGCATGTAACTTCTATACTAACTAATGGATTTCATTCAAAATTGGCACAACAATAGATCATATTATTTTAGGTCATTTCTGACCAACAAATGCATGATTTTTTTGCCAACATGATTTTACGCGCGCTGTTAGATCCAATGTTTAACTGCATGTAACTTCCATTGGACTTCAACCAAATTTTGTATTCTGTACCTTAAGAGATGGAACTAAGAATATATTCATTTACCGGGGCTGCCAACTGTAGTGCTCTATTAGTTTACATTATGCCAGGTATACTGTATTTCGAACTAATTAGACATTTCAATATTACCAACTTAATTTCGGCATTATTCTAGATAGATCCATTTAGATTAATCATTGGCATGAATCTTAAATTTTAAGAAAAGTAGGCTCTTTAGTTCGTCACGGAACTTCTTGTTATTTTGAGTTTTAGATTTTAATTTTTAATTTTTAATTTTTAATTTTTAATTTTTAATTTTTAATTTTTAATTTTTAATTTTTAATTTTTAATTTTAATTTTTAATTTTTAATTTTCAATTTTCAATTTTCAATTTTCAATTTTCAATTTTCAATTTTCAATTTTCAATTTTCAATTTTTAATTTTTAATTTTTAATTTTTAATTTTTTGTTTTTAACTTTTATAGATTTTTAATTTTTAAATCTTTTTTAAAATAAAAATGTTTTTGTTTTTTTGTTTTTTAGATTTAAGTTTTTAATTTTTAAATTTTAGATTTAGATTTTAGATTTTTTGGTTTAGGATTTAGATGTTAGATATCCGGGAACAGATTTAAGATTTAAGCTTTTTTATTTTAATTTTTTATTTATTTTCTAATTTCTAATAGCTAATATGAAATTCTTAATCCTTAATTTTTAGTTTTTTGTTTTTAATTCCTTAATTTAGAAATATACAATTTTTAATTATTTACATTTGTTTATTTTATTTTTATAATTATTAAAATTTAAAAAATCCTATCAATTTTTTTATAATTTTTAATTATTTGTATTTTATGTAAAATATAATGTTAGTTTTAAATATTTTATTTGTTAGAATGCTGAATATATTTATTATTAAATATTTTTAGGAACTATTTAAGCTATTTGAAACATTATTAATAAACAGGAAAACTTTCCTCGAGACAATTTTCATTTTTCGATGGTTTTGAATGTTCTTTCTTTTGTAATATTCATTGTCAAAATACTATTTGAAAAGCTTCTAAAATATTTTTTGGAAGGGCGTGTAGCCTTGATCTTCAAATGAAATAATCAATAATCAGGGGGCTTCAGAAGCTTCAGAAGCGCGGGAGTAAGCACTCTATAGCAAAACCAGGCTATGTGTAATGTTGTAATTAACCTGTACGTTTGATAACTGAAGTAACGTGAGACCTAAATCCTTCTCCCTGACTTATTGGCTCCTCTTTTTTAAAGTTAACACCCAGCTTGAATATCTCCGATCTCATTTCTTGCCTTTCTCTCTTTTCATGGCTGAGTGATGTGGCACATTCATTCGAGAAGACATTTTTACAATTCATTACCCAGAAGCGGTACTTGCTACGAAGTCCCATTTTCTGCTCAATTACTCGTCTTACATAGGCAATTTCTTTATTTTAATTACTTTCAGTCTCATTTTTATACATTGCTTGCCCTCTTCTTATCTTCCCGCACAATTTTTCTGCCATCTCCTCCATTTCCTTATTTCACAATCTCTTTCTTTCTCTTGATACGTGACTTTTAATTTCTTTTCTCATTTTTCATTCTCTTTCTGTTTATAAATACCGTCGTCAGCGGTGAAGGCGATTTCAAGTTCTGAATTTTTTAGCAGGATGTTCGAGTCAGTCAAGGGTAAAAGCGGAAATTGTCTTCTTAAAGAAAGGTCATATCCTGCCTAAGACTGGAGAGTGTCCCACTGTTGTTTGTAAAGCAAACTCAATATTCCTCCGCTAGACTTCGCAATAATTCTTCCAAGCATAGCATATTATAGATATTTATCTGCGTATGAAGTCATTTTAGAAAGCCTTTGCCTGCAGCGTGGTGCTCTATGGAAGTGAAACTTGGAATGTCGGCGCAGCTGAAAAGAGAAGAACAGAAGCTTTTGGACAATAATGAAGATCTGATGGGTATATACAGTAACGAATGAAGAAGTATTAAGACGAGTGGGAGAGGAGAGTTGTTTCTCGTGACTGCTAATAATAATAATGATCGTGTGGCCTCCGGAGAGGCTTAGTGCAGGTCTTTCTAGTTGACGCCCGTAGGTGACCTGTGCGTCGTAATGAGGATGAAGTGATGATGAAGACATCACTAACACTCAGTCCCCGAGCCACGGGAATTAACCCCAGGAGATTAAAATCCCTGATGGCTCAACCGGGAATCGAACCCGGGGCACTTTGGGCCAAAGCCTAGCGTGCTAACTATTTAGCCACAGAGCCGGACGCGACTGCTAATGAAGAGAAGATATAGGTTGGTTAGACACATACTAAGACACCCAGGAATAGCAAGCTTAGTTATGGAAGGAAGGGTCGAGGACAAGAACTGTAGGGGTAGACCAAGGTTAGAATACAGGTATGTTAAACAGATCGTCTTGGATGTAAGGTGTGATACCTATGTAGAGATGAAACGATTAGCTCAGGACGGGGAGGCATGGAGCGCTGCATCAAACCAGTCAAAAGACTAAAGAATCAAACACACAAAAAGTATTTATCAACTACCTTGCAGCTAGCATTTTTGGCTGTGTTGCCCCGGAGATCCGCGTTCGATTCCTGGCACTGTCAAGAAATTTTGATTCTGGTCAGAGGGCTGGAACAGGATACGCGAGGCCGAACTGAGAAGAGGAGGGTTCGATTCTCATCTCAGCCATCTTGGAAGTGGTTTTCCGTTGTTTCCCCATTTCTTCTTCAGGTAAATGCCGGGATAGTTCCTACCTTAAGGCCACGGCCGCCTTCTTCTTAATCCTCATCTTAATTACAAATACACACACTAATAAAGCCATCCCAGACAAATTTCACACACCCAAACACACGGGGTTACATGACCACAATGTCGCAAAGTCACTAAATCAATCAACAACAAAAACAATATTTATTAGCAGCATTCTTGAGTTTTGGTAGAGGTCAGATTATTGTTTTACGACATCTTCGTTATATAGCCCCGTGTACCTGGGTGTGTGTGTTTGTGTGTAGACTAATTTGTTTGATAAAATAATAGCATTTTAGTCGGCCAAGACGTTATGGTGCTCAATCTAAATGGGTGGAAAATAACACTTATCTAACCACATTTAGGCCTACAGTACCAACCTCGAAAAAAAAACCTACACTTATTATTTATTCTCTTCACCAAATAAGAGAAAATTTCACATGTTATTAAAAAAATGTGTTTTTTCCTTTTTTAAATAGCTAATTAATTGCAAACGTTTGAAGCCATATTTTCCAGTGTTACCTGTACAAACTGTTAGTTGTAACTCTTCAGTTGGTCAACATAGCTTGCAACGGTGGGTGAGTGGTCAACGTGTCGGTCTACTACCCCCAAGCTCATAGGTTCGCTCCTGGCCAAGGTAAGTCATTTTTGAAAGGCGGAAAAAATTACGACACCATGTCATACGATGTTGGCATGTCAAAGAACCCATTTGAATTCAGTAGGCCGTGTTCATAATGGCAAAATTAATCTCGGGATTTTCCGCCACGAAGTTCCTCATTTCTCTACTAGAAAGGTCTATAGTGTTCAAGGATTGACTTTCATACTGCTTCAAGGAACAACGAAAATCGACATGCAAGCTACCCTTTGGGTGTCAAATAACAAAGCTTTCACCCGCCATCCGAGGCCATACGATATTATTATTATAGTTGGTCAACATGATTTTTTCCAGTGAATGGGTAGATAAACACTCCTAAAAATGCAGTAGGCCTACATGTATTAATTAAAAACTGGTTGATAAATTACGAATCTATTTGCTAAAGAGCAGTTACAATTGTTGTTGAAGTAAGGAATTGTTACTTTGTTGCCGAATAACATTTTTCCCGCCACTATAATAAATTTACTTGATTTGAATTCCAGTAATTTGAAAAAAAAAGCAACCTAATAGGCTATATTACTACAACACTACAACCTGGCTCTCGTCATGCCTTAAACGTAATTCATGAGAAGTGAATATTATGTAGTTACAGTAAACTATAAAATATTTTGTAACCTGGACAATAATAATAATACATATATATATATATATATATTCATTTAAGGCCTTTGAAGACTACGTTAGGCAACAATTTCACATTATTGGAAGCCTTCTTCGCCGCCCAAAATCTTCGCATTCTTTCTCTGTCCAACCACTGTTCAGTTTTGGTTCCTCGTGGAATTCTTGGAATTTGTCGACAACTGACCTAAACTTAATACGGTTTGAAGTGTCTTCCAAATTTAGTCCATCCTGATGAAGATCCTTCCGCACCTCCCTGAACCATTTGTTAGACACCCTAGATCTACTGCCGAGTATTCTAAAAATCTTCTTCGTAAGTCTCCACTCATCCTTTCGAAATGAATGCCCATAATAATAAGTATAATAATAAGAAGAAGAATAATAATGTTAATATATTCTTGTATGTATTCCTTCTCTGCTAGTCATTTGCACTTAAATGCTTCCACCGTTGTAATATAAGCAATAACCCTGCAAGATAATAATACCGTATATCTAATGTGAGTTGTAAGAAATCTGCAATGACAAGGTGTGTGCTAACCAGAAATGACGAGATATACTAAATGGGGTAGGCAGGACTCCTGAGCTGTAGTGAAGGCAACCTGCCTAGGAGATGGAAAACTCCAAAATTGAACCTACAATGGTAGCGTCTGACTCGGAACGGGCGGCTGCCAACAGCGTCCGTATCCCATGTTAGGGACGGCTGATAACAAAAACCTGTCTGTAGGTATAAAAAGCAAACCTATCTAATGCATGATGGAGAAATTAACGATTAATGCCTCGGGTGAATTGCCGCTGCCTGGGAAGCGCCAGGGCACGTCTGGAGCCGGTGCTGGACGTGACAGTATGCGAGCCGCCGGGCTGAACAGGCGGGCCCCTACCGGGCAAGATCCCGAAATCACTACAGACGACAAGCGTTTGCAAGATGAGCCTGAGCAGCGAAGTGAATCATTATCTAGTACTTCACCTGCCGAAGGTGCTGCACAGGTAACTCAACCTGTGCTCAACCAGGCAGGACTGCCACGCCAGCGTATTCAATGGACAAATGAAACCATAATACGCACTTATTTTAGGGTTACTGACTTCGGGCAGAATTCAGTTGGTTATAGGCAACGCTTACATTCTGAATTTCGGTTGCATTACCCTGAACTAACTGTGACCGAACAGAGAGTATCTAATCAATACAGGGCTATTCTCCGGAATAGACTTATCCCTGAAGCCAGAATGAACACCATTAAAGAAGAGGTACGGCGTTAGAAGGAAGGAGCGAATGGAGATACTCAGAAAAGTTTTTCTGAAGAACTGGAGTCGGCACAAGCTGATAACTATAACCTTTGAGAAGTGGATCCAGTTTCCATGCAAATTAACGAACATCACCAAATTGAAAAGTTGAAGAATGAAATGATGACTACAGTCATAGAGTTTTATGGAACTGATGCAAATTGCAGGCCGAAAATACCGAATGGCAATGGTTCAAGAAAGCTGACAAAGATACAGAGTATCATGAATCGGGATGTTTTGCCGGAACATGTTGAAGCATCTGCAAATCTGGAATCTCTTCATACTATTATTTACTGTGGTGCAGTAACTGTTGTGAGAGCTATGTGTATTGGACAACATGCACGGAAAAAGCAAATGCCATCGATGCCAAACTGGAAAAGAAGACTTGCTGGAAGGATTGAACAGCTCAGGGCAGATATTGCAAGAATAACACAATATGTTCGTGGTACAAGAACAAGGAAAGTACTGAGGAAAGCTGAGCATATAATGAGAAAAAACACAGACTACACACAGCGAGATGTACCGAATTCAACACCCGAAGAGTGCTTACATACATTGAAACAAAGGCTGTCTGATTTATCCGCCAGACTTGCAAAGTATAGGGAGAGTATGAAGAGGAAGAAAGATAACTTCCTTTTCGCCAAATCAGAGAGAAGATTCTATCAAACTCTGGGTAAGATAAAGGTTTCTGCGGACAAAAACTATCCGACTAAAGAAGAAATTCAAGAATTTTGGGGCATACAACTGTCTACACCATCTCATCATGACACTCAATCAACTTGGGTAAGAGAAGAACAGCACGCTTCCCAAAGATTTGAGCAAATGCAGCACGAGAAATTCACCACAAATGATATTAGGGAAGGTATCAACAACTTAGCGAATTGGAATGCCCCTGGCACTGACCAGATTCAGAATTTTTGGTATAATAAGTTCTGGAGCATCCACGTTCGACTATGTGAGTTTATTAACGATGCCATCCTTCATCCTGATAGCTTTCCCGAATTCATCACACGTGGCATCACATATTTGCTTCCAAAAGATCTTCAGAATACATGGGATCTTACAAAATATCGCCCCATCACATGTCTGCCCACGTTGTATAAGAGCATTACATCATGCCTGGCTAACAGGATATATGCACACTGTGAAAGAAACAACATAATTGCCGTGCAACAGAAAGGTTGTAAGAAGGGTTCAAAAGGGTGCAAAGAACAACTAATAATTGACTCAGTTGTGTGTGGCCAGGCACACTTAAATCACCGAAACCTTCATATGGCTTACATCGATTATAAGAAGCCCTTTGATTCTGTGCCCCATGACTGACTAGTAGCAGTGCTGCGATTCTATAGGATCAATTTGTCACTTAATTGGAAAGAGGTATGTCAGCATGGCAAACTAGACTGAGTCACAGTACGCCACGCGGAGATATGCGAACAGATAAGATATCGATTTGAAGAGGCATCTATCAAGGATACTCCCTTAGCCCCTTATGGTTTGTCCTGGCAATGAATCCTTTATCTACTCACTACGGCTTTTCTATCAAGATTGGAAAGAGAGTTGGAACTCGGCTAAATCATCTGCTATACATGGACGACCATAAACTCTATGCCGATACACAGTCGTATCTGGAAAACTTGCTGAGAATAGTTGAAGCATTCTCACGAGACATACAAATGGGATTTGGTTTGGACAAGTGTCGGACACTAAAGGTGGTGAGAGGAAAAGTACAGAAGTCCGGGTATGAGCTGGAAGATGGACAGCATATTAGGGCTATGTTGGCAGAAGACACCTTCAAATACATAGGAGTAAACCAAGCTAAGCATATTGACCATGTGTCAATAAAGAAAGATCTGTCCTGTGAATTTGTCAAAAGATTAAAACAAATCATAAAAAGGCACTTGAACAGCAAAAACCTTGTGGAAGCTGTTAACACGTATGCTGTACCTGTGCTGAGCTACTCATTTGGCATAAACAAATGGTGTAAAACGGACATCGAAGGTCTTGTGCGAAAAATGAGAACGATGCTCACAAAAGGAAGGAAACACCATCCACGATCTTCAATAGAGGGATTGACTCTACCCAGAAGCCTAGGTGGACGTGGGTTCGTTGACATTGATAATCAGATGAAACGACAGATATACAGCCTTAGGGAGTAGGCTACTTCTACGCAGAGGCGAGGTCATCTGCACTTCACAGAGCCATCTGTGAGGCGGACAGATTAACGCCACTAGTCTTGTGTCAAGAAGAGATTCAACACCAACTTCTGTACGTTCTGACCTTCAGAAGATGGAAGCAAGGAAAGCAAAACCTTTGCACGGAAGACATCCAAATGAGGTGAGTCAAGCAAATGTTGATATAACTGCGTCAAACTACTGGCTCACTTCAGGACAGATCTTTCCAGAAACTGAAGGTTTTATGCTTGCAATTCAAGACCAAGTCATCCCTACAAGGGTGCAGATGACCTCGTAGTTCCGCCCTTAAAACTTCGATAACTAACTAACTAACATCCCTACAAGGAACTACCTCAACTTCCTTGTAAAAGATCCCACTGTACCAGATGATAAGTGCCGCTACGGCTGTCAAGAGTCAGAAACAATAAAGCATATTACATCTGCATGTAGGTATTTCCTGGCGACGGAGCACAAACAAAGGCATGATGCAGTTGCTAAAATCTTGCATCAGGAGTTGGCTGATAAGTTTTAGCTTCTAAAAGGAAAGAAAGTTCCGTACTGCCAATATCAGCCAGAGTGTGTTCTTTAAAACAATGAATACAAGTTATATTGGGACCGAACTAGTTTGACTGATCAATCGGTATCACACAACAGGCCGGATCTGGTGGTTGTAAACAAGAATATCAAGCAAACTACCTTGATTGTTGTTGCGATTCCTAACAACAAGAATCTCCAGTCAAAACACACAGAAAAGATCAGCAAATACAGCTAGTTGGTCGACCCTATCAAAAGACAATAGCATGTAGAACGGGTAAAGACCATACCTATCATTGTCTCAAGTACGGGCGTGACCCCAAATACCTTGCTCCAAGGCCTAGAACTGGATCTGGATACGCAACTGTACAGACTAATGCAGAAGGCAGTAGTACTATCAACAGCCCGAATCGTTCGGAAGTTCATGGGTAGCGACATTCCAGCTTAGAAGTTCCTGTTTCAGTAACTGTACTTTGGTTCCCTGAAGCCTGTATACTTGCGTTGCAATGTACCAGCAATGTGATATATGTACTATATAAAATAATAATAATAATAATAATAATGAAAACCATTCCAGATAGAGTAACATTTAGAAGCCTAGTAAACAAACATAAATTTGCACAGAAACCTGAAAGGAAAAATACAGGCTGAACAGAAGCACGCAGAAAGGAACACAGTAAACGAATGAAGAGATATTGGGTAGAAAAGAAGAAGGAACATTGTGCAAAATAAGTTCAAGCGCGCTCCGTAGTTGGGCATACGATTAAAAAAATATAAGCATGAGAGAAATTCACAGATGTGGCCAGGAAGAGACATCTGGCTTTCTACGGACATGTCTCAAGGATGAACCCAATTCGATTAACCAACCAGCTTCTCAACTACTGGGAGAATAGAAAGATCGTGACACCGTGGCAATCAGAAGTTAACAAGGACATCCTAGAACTGAAGACAATGTAAAGTGATATTAGAAACCGATCACATCTCATAAAGATACTTAAACACAACAGGTTTCAGGACAGACCACGCCGTAAGAAAACCGGCACCACCTGGACAAAAGAGAGATTGTTGGTTGTTTCCTCAGTTTAGGGGCTGCGACAACGCGGTCATGTAGCCCCGTGTACTTTGGGTGTGAGTAGAATCTGTCTGATAACCGGTGTTAATTGTGATGGCTGTATTAGTGTGTGTTGTCTGTTTTAATTCAAGTAAGGACTGCAGACATTTAATTGTCAAGTAGCTCCTACTTTCGCTACCAAACGCCACCGTCAACGACGAACTAGTTCTGAACTTGGTTACTAGATGCCAACGCAGTCGGCTCCTGGCGACGAACGTTGGAACCTAAGAACGTTATAATTTAGCTTCACATAAGTGTAGTTAGTGGAAGGTTCTTTTTCATGCCATAAATCTATGACATGTGACCACCGGCGTTACTTCCCCTCCGAAGGAAGACATATTGAGGGATTTTTAACGGTCTTAAAAAAACCGATGACTTCGACCGGGTTTGAACCCGCAACCTTGGGCATAGAAGCTCAGCATGCTACCAACTAGGCCACCGAAGCCGCCCAAAAGACAGAGGAAGGAGAAAGATAGCCAGAGAATGCGTGAGTATTTGGCAAACATCAAGTCCCCCACCAAGCTGCAAAATGTAAACGTCATGGTCCTTACTTGGCTCATTCGAAAGAAGAAGAAGAAGAAGAAGAAGAAGAAGAAGAAGGAGGAGAAGAAGAAGAAAAGAAGCATGTTGAAAAGTTGTGAAAATACAGGATGCTTTCAGAACTGATAAGGAAGCAATGGCACAAGTCAGGACAATTCCTATTATCATCTCCAGCACTGACGTGATTCCGAACAACTTAAAGGAATCTCGCATAGATTTGAAAGAAAAAAGTTACGAGCCTTACAGTAGTCGCATAGGATGTGTAACATCTGACATAGAAGAAACCTCACGTGAAACTGTTGATACACCGGTATTTTATACTATTATTGGCACAAATATTAATCTATTGTAAAAGGGAGCGTTTAACAGAGAGGCTATTAGTATCAAAAGGAACAATCTCCAATTTCCATCGAAATTGAGTTACTGATATCGTTGAATTGTGCAAATAGCCCTCTACCACACTATGCTGTTTGGTTCTTTCTTTCAAAAAGAACAAAATCCCATCGTTTCAGGGCATGAAAATACAATATTGCTTTCAAACAGAACAATCTCCACCATTTGTTGGAATCAAGTGGGACAATCTCCACTACTACCAATCAGCTCCGTCCGTTCCGGTCATGTGAGTGCTGGCAGATTGGTTCAATGAAGTAATAAAGAGACTGTCCTGCTCACGCGTGCCAATTTCTCGTATTTTGCCGATATATTGTAGGTATTTTTGGCGTTATAAGACTTTATGAAGGTGCACTAACGTATTATATTATCAAAACAAACTGTAACTTTCTTCTAGGTATTCTGTGATGGATACGATACCGCAAAACGTGACACCTGTCTCACACCTTTGCTATAGTTCAAGGTACCTCCAAATGTAAACTTACAAAAGACAATGTTTTTTGTTATTGCTGGACGGAGGACAAATATGGAAAAGGGTCTAATCAGATTGCTTCAGCACTTTATGATAGACTGATGAAAACTGACTGGAGAAATTACAAAGAAGTGAGACTCATCTGTGACTCATGTGGGGGTCAAAATAAAAACAAGGAACCTCCTCACCATGTGCGGTAAATGGCTTCTGACTGCTTCAAATAACATTGAACGCATTGAAATGGTGTTTCCTGTTCGAGGTCACTCTTTCATTCCTCCATATTGAGTCTTTGCAATATTGAAAAAGACATCAAGAATGAAAGAGAGATCATTACTCCAGCAGGTTAATTGGGCTTAGTTGCGAATCATGGAACGGTCATAAATCTTGGGAAAGACTGTACAGTTTTCCATTGGAAAACCAGCACAGATGCTGTTCTGAAGCAAACTGGATCATGGCACTTCAAATTTGCTCCAAGTAAACGAGTAATACTAACGTGGGGTGTCAAGAGGGGAGGCAGCATACCTCATTGACACTAACATGTCCATGTTCATTACAAAGAAAAACTGTTCCATGTCTGAACCCCAAGAAATTACCTCCGAACAACGTACAGAATTTATCGAAAGATAAATTGAGAGACGTTTCGACACTTCTGTCATCCCATTTCGGTGAAGACTGGAAAACACTCTCCGAGCTTCGATACTATGTCAATGTGCTGCACAGGGCAGAAAGACAGGATGAAGGTGGACAGAATCTGCAAGATGATCTTTCGTGTGAAACACCTGACTTTGATGACTCTTTTGGTGGTTTAATTCATATTTGAATTCTGTCTAGTGTTCGTCATTAGCTTTGGTGCTTTAATCCAAATCAAAGAATGTTGTGTTCTTAAATTACATATCAATTATGTTTAATCGTTAAATTTGTGTTGAAATACGTATGCTCAAAATTAAAGGCCACTTCATTACAACAGTCATCCATAGTTTACAAATTTCTCCTTTTTCTTTTGTTACCGTAATTGACATTTATGCTAAAAGAAGGAGTGTAAGTATCATACATTTCTATGTTAATAACAGAAAGAGCAATCTCCATGCATGTTGATATCAAACAGAGCAACATCCACAAAAAGCGTACAGTTAATATCAAAAGGAACAATCTCCAAAATTAAATTTTAAATATCTCATTAACTATTAATCATATGCTTGGTTTTCGTTGGTTACTCGCATACAACCATTTACTTTATGTATAAGACAAAAACCATCCAGACAGAGTGGATACAAATGCGTTAGATAAAAAATTACTCCTACTGTAAAATGCAGGAAGTTGGAGATTGTTCTTTTTGATACTAATCTTCTTCTTCTTCGTGTTTTCCCGTTCATGCGGGGTCGACGTTCCTGACAAGTCGTTTCCATTTTCCTCGGTCCCAAATAGTGTTTTCTGTTAACTGCTTCTCCCGGAGATCATCATGCACGCAGTCCATCCATCTTCTTCTAGGCCTGCCTCTTTCCCTCTTGCCTTCCACCTCCAGACCAAGCACTTGCCTTCCTACATAACTCTCATCCCTGCGCTTAATGTGGCCATACCAGAGAAAGCGTCTTTCTTGCACTTTTTTTATATTTCAGTCACTTTTACGCTGCCTCGTATGAAGGTGTTTTTGATGTGATCTTTCCTTGTAACACCACACATCCATCTTAGCATCTTCACTTCAGCCAAATCCAGTCACTTGCACTGTGACTGCACTGTTGGCCAAGTTTCTGCTCCGTATAGCATTGCAGGTCTCACTGCACATTTATAGGCTTTACCCTTTACTTGGATATTCAGTCTCCTGTCACAGAGAACACCAGATAACCTTTTCCAGTTTAACCAGGCAGCCTGAATTCGGTGGGTAATTTCCAGATCTAGATTGCCATCGTTAGATACAGTGGATCCCAGATACTTGAAACTGTCCCTTGCCTGTAGCTGGCTACCATCCATCTGAATAGTTTCATTTCCAGTTCCTCCAAGGCACAGGTATTCGGTCTTATTCCTACTGATTTTAAGGCCTCTGTCCTCTATGGCTCTTCTCCAGCATTCCAGTTTATACTTTTTGATACTAATAGCCTCAGATATTGTAGTTTATAATACGGAACTCATTTTATTAGATGATTTGTAGCTTCCACCAGCACTAGCCTAAATAAAGAATACGATACGGATCAACTAGATTAATAGACGCGACACCGCTCATAACGTTAAATTCCTTATAAACAGGTCCTCTTGATTCACAGACCAACACGTAATTTCATATGGATTCTGTTAAAATGAGTCATATTGATATGATAAATATCGTTTAAAATGATAATCTGGTAGCCAAAATATCCACCCCGTCCGGGATTCGAACCCGAGATCTCTAGATTCACAGTCATAGGTGCTAACACCACGGCTATTTCGACTACGCAAATATTGTGCACAAGATGGTGACTTATTTCCACGTTCCAATAATACTGCATTACGGAATAAAGTTTCATTTATATTTCGCTTGTTTCGATAATCTTCCTGCGTGAAATTGAGTTTAAAATGCCTTGTGAATAGGCCCTCTTGTGAGTAAAGAAAATATATTCAGCAATAGTTCATGAAGGCTTGCTCAATTCTCGTGTAACCACAACGATTATATTATATTGATGACTGCATGACCGTTATGTGGGTTAATATTTGAATAGTCATTGTGCAGAAACATAATTCCGGCAATGCCGACTACTTACAATGTTTGATATTAAGGCATTTTACCATTTAAATACTGATACGAAGACTTCGAACATGTACCATGTGCTTTGTTTCAATCACTTGACACCAGAGTTTGCATGAGCGTTTATCGTTCAGTATGTCATATACATTCGACCTGGCCGAGTGTACGTCATGGCAACACCGCCTAGAGATGGTGGTGTTGGTCATAATATCAATTTCCGACACCACGCGCTCATTGTTTCTCTTACCACTGCCAGATGGATCTTACCACTGCCAGCTGGATCGATCGATCGAGTTGGCAGTGCGTCTTACACTTCCGTTCGATCCACCACTGCCAGCTAGCACACTTCTGTTCGAGCACACTTCCGTTCGATGGAACGGAAGTGTGCCAGCTGGTGCCACCTCGATCGTTCCGATCCACTTTCGTCCCATTTTTCAAAACCATTCCCACAAAAATATCCAGCAACCGAGTGGAAAAATGTTACACATCAATTAGACCCAGATCGTATTAAGCTGATGCAGAAGACAGTCATAATTTCAACGTGTCGCATTGTAAGGCTGTTCGTGGGAGATCAAGCTTGAAGGAGAGGGAAAAGAGTAATGCTACTACAGAATGCAGTAACCGAGAGATTTAAAAATTTGCTCCTTATGATGTATATCTGGGATTGTAAATGTTTTCTTTCCAGCATATATGCTAAGAATGTGTAAGCGCATGCACAAAATAAATAATAATAATAAAATAGCACTCGGAGAAAATCTCAGACACAGTTAGCAAAAGACGATTGGAATTTTATGGGCATATCCTCAGGATGGGCAATCAGAGACTGACAGAAAGGATTCTTAACCTTGCCCTGTCAATGAAAGTTAAAAACACCTGGCTGCTTGAAGTTGGAAAAGATCTTCAGAAAATAGGCATCACAGATGGCATTGTACTAGACAGAGCTAAGTTCAGAGAATTAGTCGATAATCACCACTTTGCAGACCATCCAAGCGCTATCAGCAACACCATCTGGTCAGAAGATCGCAAGAGAAGCCACAGCGAGAAGATGAAAATATTTTGAGAGAAGAAAAGGCAATGCCATCAGCTAAATAAGTTCAATCGCGCTTCTTAGTCGGGCTTGACGAAGAAAGAAAGAATAATAAAAATAGTAATAACAATAATAATAATAATATAATGAGACAAAACACAGACCACACACAGCGAGATGTACCGAATTCAACACCTGAAGTGTGCTTACATACCTTGAAACAAAGGCTGTCTGTTTTATCCGCCAGACTTGCAAAGTATAGGGAGAGTATGAAGAGGAAGAAAGATAACTTCCATTTCGCCAACTCAGAGAGAAGATTCTATCAGACTCTGGGTAAGATAAAGGTTTCCGTGGACAAAAACTATCCGACAAAGGAAGAAGTTCAAGAATTTTGGGGCAAACAACTGTCTGCACCATCTCATCATGACACTCAATCAACTTGGGTAAGAGAAGAACAGCACGCTTCCCAAATATTTGAGCAAATGCAGCACGAGAAATTCACCACAAATGATATTAAGGAAGTTATCAACAACTTAGCGAATTGGAAAGGCCCTCGCCCTGACCAGATTCAGAATTTTTGGTATAAGAAGTTCTGGAGCATTCACAATCGACTAGCTGAGTTAATTAATGATGCCATCCTTCATCCTGATAGCTTGCCCGAATTCATCACACGTGACATCACATATTTGCTACAAAAATATCTTCAGAATACATGGGACCCTACAAAATATCGTCCCATCTCATGTCTGCCCTCATTATATAAGATCATTACATCATGCCTGGCTAACAGGTTATATGCACACTGTGCAAGAAACAACATAATTGCCGTGCAACAGAAAGGTTGTAAAAAGGGTTCAAAAGGGTGCAAAGAACAACTAATAATTGACTCAGTTGTGTGTGGCCAGGCACACTAAAATCACCGAAACCTTCATATGGCTTACATCGATTATAAGAAGCCCTTTGATTCTGTGCCCCATGACTGGCTAGTAGCAGTGCTGCGATTGTATAGGATCAATGAGGTATATGTCAGTTTCTTGGAAAGGGTTATGTCAGCATGGCAAACTAGACTGTGTCTCAGTACGCCACGTGGAGATATACGAACAGATGATATATCGATTCGGAGAGGCATCTTTCAAGGAGACTCCCTTAGCCCCTTATGGTTTGTCCTGGTAATGAATCCATTATCAACCCAGCTTAACTCTACTCACTATGGCTTTTCTATCAAGATTGGAAAGAGAGTTGGTACTCGGCTAAATCATCTGCTATACATGGACGACCTTAAACTCTATGCCAAAACAGAGTCGCATCTGGAAAACTTGCTGAGAATAGTTGAAGCATTCTCACGAGACATACAAATGGTATTTGGTTTGGACAAGTGTCGGACACTAAAGGTGGTGAGAGGAAAAGTACAGACGTCGGGGTATGAGCTGGAAGATGAACTGCATATTAAGGCTATGTTGGCGGAAGATACCTTCAAATACATAGGAGTAAACCAAGCTAAGCATATTGACCATGTGTCAATAAAGAAAGATCTGTCCTGTGAATTTGTCAAAAGATTAAAACAAATCATAAAAAGGCACTTGAACAGCAAAATCCTAGTGAAAGCTGTTAACATGTATGCTGTACCTGTGCTGAGCTACTCCTTTGGCATAATCAAATGGTGCAAAACGGACATCGAAGGACTTGAGCGAGAAATGAGAACGATGCTCACAAAAGGAAGAAAACACCACACACGACCTTCAATAGAGCGATTGACTCTGCCCAGAAGCCTAGGTGGACGTGGGTTCCTTGACATTGATAATCAGATGATACGATTGATAGTCAGCTTTAGGGAGTACTTCTACGCAGAAGCGAGGTCATCTGTACTTCACAGAGCCATCAGTGATGCGGACAGATCAACGCCACTGGTCTTGTGTCAACAAGAGATTCAACACCACCTACATAGTGACCTTCAGAAGATGGAAGCATGGAAAGCTAAACCTTTGCACGGAAGACATCCAAATGAGGTGAGTCAAGCAAATGTTGATATAACCGCGTCAAACTACTGGCTCACTTCACGACAGATGTTTCCAGAAACCGAATGTTTTATGCTAGCAATTCAAGACCAAGTCATCCCTACAAGGAACTACCTCAAGTCCATTGTAAAAGATCCCGCTGTACCAGATCATAAGTGCGCTACGGATGTCAACAGTCAGAAACATACAGCATATTACATCTGCATGTAGGTATTTCCTGGCAACGGAGCACAAACAAAGGCATGATGCAGTTGCTAAAATCTTGCATCAGGAGTTGGCTGATAAGTTTCAGCTTCTAAAAGGAAAAAAAGTTCCGAACCACCAATATCAGCCAGAGTGTGTTCTTGAAAACAATGAATACAAGTTGTATTGGGACCGAACTATTTTGACTGATCAATCGGTATCACACAACAGGCCGGATCTGGTGGTTGTAAACAAGAAAACCAAGCAAACTTCATAGATTGATGTTGCGATTCCTAACAACAAGAATCTCCAGTAAAACACACTGAAAAGATGATGATGATGATAATTGTTGTTTTAAGGGGCCTAACATCGCGGTTATCGGCCCCTACACTGAAAAGATCAGCAAATACAGTGAGTTGGCCGGCCCTATCAAAAGACAATGGCATGTAGAACGAGTGAAGACCATACCTATCATTGTCTCGAGTACGGGCGTGATCCCAAGTACCTTGCTCCAAGGCCTTAAAGAACTGGATCTGGATACTTGGCTGTACAAACTAATGCAGAAGGCAGTAGTTCTATCAACAACCAGAATAGTTCGGAAGTTCATGAGTAGCGAAATTCCAGCTTAGAAGTTGCTGGTTCCGTAACTATACTTCGGTTCCCTGATGCCCGTAAAGTTACGTTGTAATGAACCAGAAATGTGTTTTTGTACAGTATATGCCGATAATAATAATAATAATAATAATAATAATAATAATAATAATAATAATAATAATAATAATAGTCTTTTTATTGAGGCTCAAAGAGTATTTGAAACGCTTATGACACCAGTGCGGGCGTAGGTAAAGAGATAGCCTCAAGTACTGGAAGCTTTCAAATCCATCATAAATTCACGGTTCGTTTATGGTTATTGTATGTGTTGAATATCGAGTTGTTGGTTCCATTCCCACGTGTTATTGACAACGGATTGCTCCATCTTAAAAGTATCGTCGTTACCCTCTCGTTATCGTCAAAGTAACGTCGTTACCCTCCCGTTATCGTAAAGTAACGCCATTACCCTCTCGTTATCGTCAAAGTAACGTCGTTGTCCTCTCGTTATCGTAAAAGTAACGTCATTACCCTCTCGTTATCATAAAAGTAACGTCATTACCCTCTCGTTATCGTAAAAGTGACCGTTACCCCCTCGTTATCGTAAAAGTAACTCTTTCTCCGCAGTCCTGCAAAACAGGTAATAACGAAACTACGGTAATAGTACACTATGCAACGAGCCTATAATGGCTATAATTAAGACACGAGTATTTTTTATAAAACGAGCGTATGCGAGTTTTATAATTTCCATACGAGTGTCTTAATTACCATTATAGGCGAGTTGCATACGACTGTTTATGTTCGACGATAATTATAACTTTATTATATGTTTTAACATAAATATTCATAAATATCTGTTGAGAGTCAGCTACTGGAATTTTGTGATCGCAGAGCGAGCGTTGGGTGTTATATCTTTGTCTTTCAAGAGCTTTGAACAACCGACGCATGCGCTCTGTGTGGTTGCAATGCCATATGCAACCATATGTTTACATCAGCCGTCCCTCAGTAATATTGTCACCGCAGTCATTTCAAGACAATGCGCTGTGTAGAAATTAGTTTTGGTGATTTTAAGGTACAGTGCTATTTCTTGTCTCATATTCGCCAGTTTATTTACGCGAACATATGGACGGTGGGTATTCCATGTCGGTAATTTATTATAGTTCGATGTTGTGTTTATGTCCGACATGTTGGATTTTGAGCGCATGCGCGAAGGTATCGTTACCTAATTGGTCAATGAACGAGCTCTGAATGGCTGGAGAAACTGTTTCATAATGGAAAACAGTGTTATAATGACCATCATTATGATACAGTTATCTGACACATAATAGTGAGGGTCGAACATAAATTATGATTAATTGATTGATATATTTGTTGTTGCTAATAAGTACAAAAGGCCGTTCTAACAACGGGGACTTCTGCTAAAATTCTACATTCGGGAAACATCCTGTAGCAAGAAGATAATCTCTTACTTTGGAATACACTCGAGTTCAAAGTAGTAGAGTATTGCCCAAAATGCCCACCACGTAATAAGACCGAAGACAGAATCAAGGTACTAAATGAGTTAATACTATTTCGTTATTATTGTTCTGCAGAGAAACCCGAGAGCAAACGAAATACAGGCTACTGTCTTCTTCAACCAAGATGAACAATGCCATATTGTATTAAGGTATAAAATATGATTTATTTTCTCGGAGATCCATTACATTATACATCTCTCCGTGTTTCTGTCTCTGAGAGGCGAACGAAGAGCGAGGAGGGAAGGAATCCAAAGAGAAAAGTAAACTACATTACAGATTTATTTGAGTCCAGACTGAGTTGAAAGCAACAAGATGAGATTTGTAGGAGTTTATATGAAGCTAATGCAATTGGAGATATACTGTATTATGAACAGTGCTTTAAAGAACCAGAACCAGTAAACTAAGTAAATCTTTGTTGTTCTGTAAGTTGTTTATAGTCCTTCACCAACTGTAATATCTCTCCAGGAGCTCCCAACAAGTGGTGAGGATGATCATCGTTGTTTTATCCCTTGTTGGGATATTAACCACCTGCCATAAAGACAGTTTATGCTAACAAAAGTTTGGTGCTTTTCAGTCGGTCAACACGAATGTTCCCAAATAGAGCTGGGTTATGCCCTAATCCTGAAATAAATTACATGAGATTAATAAATACACTTGGATGACCAGTTTCGATCGTCAAGCGATCATCATCAGATCCATTACACTTAGGCTATAACATCTATGTTTGAGAATACAGGTGTAAAATATATACAATATGTACAATTATTTAGTTGCAGTGTTGGTAATGCAACAGTCCGTGTATGCTAAATGTGGTATATCTAATGTTAGGTGAAATTCTAAAATGGTGATAAAAATCCGGAATTTGTCTGTTCGGGGTGATTATATGGTTATACAAAATCAACTATGGTTATACTGTAATAATACAGGCTGATACTTATCCAGTTGTCTTCCTAACTGGGACTTCAAGCAGTTTCGTGTTCACTCTGGTACCAGTTATAGTGGCTTCAAACCTCACAACAGCTTTCAAAGATGCTGATAGCAGAATCTTTAGCCACATTTTTGAGAATATTCATGCCGAAATACTAGTATTTCTAAAAATCAAATATACCTACGTATTTACTTCACGTAATGTGTGGGATAAAATTTAAAAAATTAAAACTAAAATTAGTAACAATTAACCTGTAAAAATAAAGTATAAATACAAAAATAAAAATTTTAAAAATAAATTACAATAATAAATGATATATAAACAATGAGAATAATAAACACAACTACACAAAATTATAAAAATAATTTTACATCAATTCGAAATTAGTTAATTAATTAATTAATTCAATAAAAGATATCAAAATTAAAACTGTAAGAACGTAAATTAAAAATTAACAAGAAGAACTGAAGCCTATTTTCATATATCCTACTTATGTTAATTGCCACTATCAGCACACAAAATTTCAGTTTGATTGCTGTTATAGATTCGTAGATATTGAGAACTGACTAAATATTCCGGATGGTCGCCATGTTGGATTTTTATATATGTAAGTCTTAGAGTTATGAACTGTTACATGAAGATTATTGTGTACGTGTAGTATTCAAACTTCAATCGCATGATTAGGACACAAGAAGTAAAAGCGAGATTTTAAAAATTCGAACAGCAGCCATCTTGTGGTTATGGAAACAATTGAAATAAATTCGATGGCAGTGGATTAACATTTGCATAAGAATTTACTGCACCATGTCTCACTGCACTTGGATGGTTAAATTCCGAGAAATGACCATGTGAATATTTATAATTCGCGTCACCACCATGTTGGATTTGTGATCACCAGGTTATTGAAAGTCCTATAGGTGAACTTACGCTCATACAAAAATTCAGTTTGATTGCTGTAAAAGATTCGTAGATATTGAGAACGGTCTAAATATTTCGGATGGTCGCCATGTTGGATTGTTATATGTATAGGCCACAGAGTCATGCACCATTAAAGGAAAATTATTATGTAGGTTCATTATCCAAACTTTCACTTCGATCGCATGATTACGACACAAGAAATAAAAACTTAATTTTAAAATTCGCACAGTCGTCATCTTGAGGTTATGTAAATAATTGAAATAAATTAGATACCAGTGAATTACATTGTGTAGAAACATTTGCTCTACCAAATTTCATTGCGATTGGATCAATAAATCGCGAAGAAAGTCTATTTAAAACTTTCAAACTTGCTTGGCCGCCATGCTTGTTTTGCAGTTAACTGGTTTTCAAAAGTCTCATAGATGAACTTCCAGCAGTGCCCTTTTTCTTCGTACAACATTTCAGGGTGATATTGGTAATAGTTTCAGAGATATAGAATGCCAGTGTAATATTTCACACAGCCGCCATCTTGAGGTTATGCAAATAATTGAACGAATTTAGATGTCGGTGCATTACAATGTGTATAAGCATATATTGTAACATGTTTCATTGCGTTTGGTTGGTTAAATCGCGAGAAACGTCTATTTAAATGTCGCAAATTCGCTTGGCCACCAAGTTGGTTTTGTAGTTACCAGGTTTTCAAAAGTCACATAGATGAAATTTCTAGTTGTTCACTTTATCACCGTACAAATGTTCATGGTGATATCAGTAATAGTTTTGGAGATATTGAATGCTGGTGAAATATTTCGCACAGCCACCATGTTGGATTGGTGAGACGTAACCAAATTTGAAGGGCACGGTCGGGGTCATCTGGAATAGTGCTATGAACTTACCGAGTTTAATTGAAATCGCTCCAGCCGTTTAGATTTTATTAGGGGACACACACACATCACACACACACAGACACACGGACAAAAGGTGATCTCGTAAGCCTATTTTTTCATAAATGAAAATAGGCTAATGAGAATAATAAAAATAACTGTAAAAAAAATTGAAAATAATTGTAAAAATCAATTCGAAATAAGTTAATTAATTAATTAATTCAATACAAAATATCAATATTAAATCTATAAGAACATAAATTGAAAATTAAAAACAAGATGTTCAGTAAAGAACACATAGCCTACTTTCTCCTAAATGCATGGGTATTTTTATAACTATTTGCCCCTTTCAAGGAGTACTGTATAATTGAATGTTGGTTGTAGTAGCTTGTTGAAATACAACGTGCTATACGGATATTAAATATGAATATGAGGTGCCCTCTGCGAGTGCTAACTCTGTACCAAATGTCTTCCAATTCGGTTTTACCGCGTTTGAATTGATAGGGCGTTCGATTTGCACACATACATGGCCGCAATATGCAAA
Source organism: Meconema thalassinum (assembly GCA_946902985.2). Taxonomy (NCBI): domain Eukaryota; kingdom Metazoa; phylum Arthropoda; class Insecta; order Orthoptera; family Tettigoniidae; genus Meconema; species Meconema thalassinum. Next base: position 157,371,665 of record OX336399.1, on the reverse strand, counting down.
CTATTGGACTGATGACCTTTTAGCTTGGTCAAAGAACGCTTCTCACATAAAGGCATGTTGTTTCTAAATTTGGTAGAGATCAGATGATTAGGTTAGTCGTAATTTGATTTAAGCTTTTTACATTTGGGTGGCCAGCATTAAGTTTCCGTCAAGATGGCGGCGATATAAAATATGACACTGAGGTGCCCTTTGCTAGTGCTACCTCTGTACCAAATTTCGTTCAATTTGGTTTCACCGTGTATGAATTGATAGGGGAGAATCGATTTGCACACATACATGACCGCCATCCGCAAAGTATTGGGTTGATGACCTTGTGGTTTGGTCAAACGATTCCACATACACAATGGTATAATGCTGCAAAATTTGGTAGAGATCAGATGAATAGGTTGGTCGTAATTTGATTTTAGCATTTAACATTTGGGTGGCCGCCATTACGTTTTCGTCAAGATGGCGGCTATATAAAACATGACACTGGATTGCCCATTGCTAGTGCTACCTCTGTACCAAATTTCGTTCAATTCGGTTACACCGTGTTTGAATTCATAGGGGGAATCAATTTGCACACATACATGGCCGCTATCTGCAAACTATTGGGCTGATGACCTTGTAGTTTAGTCACAAGACGCCCGACATATGAATATATGATGTTGCAAAATTTGGTAGAGATTGGATGATTAGGTTAGTCGTAATTTGATTTAAGCATTGAACATTTGGGTGGCCACCATTACGTTTCCCTCAAGATGGCGGCGATATTTAACAATACACTGAGGTGCTCATTGCTAGTGCTACCTCTGTACCAAATTTTGTTGAATTCGGTTTCACCGTGTTTGAATTGATAGGGGTAATCTATTTTCACACATACATGGCCAACATCTGCAAACTAATGGGCTGATGATCTTGTAGTTTGGTCAAAATATGCTTTTCACATAAAGGTATGTTGTTGCAAATTTTGGTAGAGATCAGATTATTTGGTTGGTCGTAATTTGATTTAAGCTTTTAACATTTGGGTGGTCGCCATTACGATCCATCAAGATGGCGCCAATATAAAACATGACACTGAGGTGCCCTTTGCTAGTGTTATCTTTATATGGGGAATCGATTTGCACTCATAAATGGCCGCGATCCGCAAAGTATTGGGCTGATGACCTTGTAGTTTGGTCAAAAGATTATTCATACATAATGGTATACTGTTACAAAATTGGGAGGAGATCAGATGATTACGTTGGTCGTAATTGGATTTAAGCTTTTAACATTTGGGTGGCCGCCATTACGTTTCAGTCAAGATGGCGGCGATATAAAACATGACACTGAGGTGCCCTTTGCTAGTTCTTCCACTGAAGCCAAATTTCGTTCAATTCGGTTTTACCGTGTTGGAATTGATAGGGTGGGAGGGAGGGGGGACATATGTTCGGAGTACACACACTCACACACACACACACACACACACACACACACACACACAGACAAACCTGCCCATCGTTACAAAGTGAAAATACAATATTATTATTTTAGTATTTCAGTGGTGGATGATAAAATGAAGTAACAGCGACAATTAAAATAAAATAATTATATCATGCCATGTTGCAAGTTGAAGATACATATTGTTGTTGTTGATTATTTTAGGGTGTTTGCGACATTGTGGTCATGTAGTCCCGTGTACTCGTGTGTGTGTGTGTATGAAATTTTTCTGATTACCTGCGTCATTGTCATGGCTGAATTATTGTGTGTTTTAGTAATTCAGGGTTGGGAAGGAGGTGGGCGTGGCCTTTTAGTTAGGAACAATCCAGGCATTTGCCTGAAGTAGAAGTGGAAAACCATGGAAAACTACTGCCAAGATGGCTGAGGTAGGAGTTGAGCCCACCTCTTCTCAGTTTTGCCTCACGAGGCTGAGTGTACCCCGTTTCAGCCCTCAGCCCAGAATTACATTCCTTGTCTGAACCAGGAATCGAACCTGGCCCTCCGCGGTGACAGCCAAGAATGCTAGCCATTACACAGAGAGGCGGACATCATAAAGGTATGATCACAAGGTTACAAGTCGATTGTTGAGATCGACAGGTGCCTTTTTATATCTTCCGGTGAAATTGTCCTTTACGGTTGACCTAATATGTAGTCAAAAGTAATCAACTCAAAGAAGGTGAAAATGAACTAGCTAGAAAATACTAAGGGGGACCTGAGTTCTGGAACGGGCTACACTCAGCCTCGCGAGGCAAAACTGAGAAGAGGAGGGTTCTATTCCTACCTCTCCCATCATGGAAGTAGTTTTCCGTCATTTTCCACTTCTACTTCAGGCAAACGTAAGCCCCCGGCCACCTCCTTCCCTACGCTGATATGTAAATGCACACACTAATACAGCCATCACAATGATACAGGTTATCAGACAAATTCCACACACACACCCAAGTACATGAGGCTACATGGCCACGATGTCACAAGACCCTAAATCAATCAACAACAAATATATATATATTCTCTAATAGTTTGTAAGTTTCATGTGACAGTTCAGTAGGCTAATAGTTTTTATTCTCACCCTTTAAATAAATAAATACATAAATAAATACATTTGTCAATCAATCAATCTTTATATAAGGCGGCTTCGCTGGCGTAGTTGGTAGCATGCTGAGCTTCTATGCCCAAGATCGCGGGTTCAAACCCAGCCGAAGACGTCGAATTTTTTAAGAGCGTTAAAATCCCCTCGGAGGGGATGTAAAGCCGGTGGGCCCATTCATAGATTTATCGCATGTAAAAGAACATTAACTACAATTGAAGCTTAATTTGTATGTTAGATTTGATTAACGCTCTGTTACTTCCAACGTTTGCCAGCAGGTGATGTTTGCGGTGGCATCTAGTAGCCAATCTCACAGCTAGGTGTCATTGACGGTAGCATTAGGTAGCAAAAGTAGGAACTCCTTGAAATTGACCGTCTGCATTCCTTACCTGAATTACAGATAACACACACTAATACAGCCATGACAATTAACGCCGGTTATCAGACAGATTCTACAGTATACATACCCAAAGTACACGGGGCTACATGACCGCGTTGTCGCAGCTCCTAAACTGAGGAGCCAACCAATCTCTATACAAATATGAACTTATTACAGCTCCTGATGGTGAGTTATTAAATGCACACGGCTACTTTGCTGGGTGCAACCCATGCAGTAGACGGCTCAAAGCCGCTAAAAGGGGGCGACAAAACTTCAATTTTCCACCTTCCTAATAGTCAGCCTTCAACCTGAAATGCATTTCCTTTTTTAATCCTCTACTAACACCTTACCCATCTTAAATTCGATCACAGCCAAATTAAGTTTCTGCTCTACTTTACCCTGGGATAAAGTTTCCTGTCCTCGCTATGTCCTTCTCTTTCTATCTCGCTTCTGTTCTCTTTCCCTTTAAACATGCCTCCATTGGATAGCGAACTCCCACTCCTGCATTCAGTACTGAGCCCGTATCCGCTCATGCTGGTGAGTATTTTTATATGCCAAAGTTGGTAACAGGAGAGAAAGAATATCTGAATGCATCCAGAGAGATGCAGTTGTACTTTTGACTTCGTTGGAAGACTGTCAATATTTATTTTACCATGATTAGAGTAGGTATTCTTTAATGTGCACCTTTGAATTTACCACATCAAGTATTTCTGTATAATTTGCCAAGGAGAAGTGGCCTAACATTATCTATTTAGTACTTGAGACTAAGGAATGACACTGCGAAAATGCAGGAATAATGTCTAGAGACGTTCAACGACTCGACTAGTCTCAAAGCCAGTACAACCCGCTTCCGGGAGGAAAGCACTCGTTGATTGTTTAAGTTCAGCACCGCATGTGTGTGACACGCAGTTATAATAGTCCGGTCAAGTGGCCGATGAGACGTCAGTAAATGAAGGAATAAATCCGTTGGAAACGTAAGCCAGTTTATATGATAACGCACGAGATGTGTGCAGCGGAAAACTCTGTGAAAGTGTTGCTTTGTAAGCATTCGAAATCAGTGAAATATTACGGTGATTTAACCGAAAGCATGGCCGATGTGTGTGCCATTTAGAAGTGTGGGTAACTGTGATTTCGAAAGTGCCAGTGTCATATTTCACACCAGTGAGAATATTGCATAAAATAATCCACGTTGTGTGAAACCGTAATTTTCTCGAACGACCGATGTCGCAGATTTCATCAGATAAAATTTTTCACCATGTGTGATAGTGGAAAAAGTGAGCCAACACGTGATTGTGTTGAGTAGAATCTGTGGAGCAGACATGGCCATTTGTTGAATAGAGTCTGCAAAATTACCAAGTGTAGATGCTGTGTTAGTTAGCGAATCACACTAGAAGCAGTGAATTTTTTGTGTAACTTATCAACGTTACCACGATGTACGAGATCCACCAGAAAAGAAGAGCTTTACCACCGTTCACCATGTGGGTGATCATGACGTAGACACATCATGAGAGAGATACCTAGCACCACAACAGCATAATCAAATGGAGGCTGAAGAACGGATTACAATGTGCTTATCCGAGCGTTGGAAGTATGGCCCACGCTCGAAATGGAAGGAAATACCCCTCAATTATTCCTGTAGGAATGAGGTGACCTACAATGTTCTTCGTAAGTCTAACTAATGTCTTTTGTAAGGTGATGGTCTTTGGTGGAGTAGTTTTAACGATCGTACTTCGATTCACAGTCATCTAGTTAGGTTTTGTTTTAGTAGGTTTTTCTTTTAGCTTACCGACTATGGTAATCTTTCATGTTTCAATGCACATCGCAGCGTACGTCTCCAATGCATTTCCTAATCGTGAGTTAGTCACCTGGTTAAATATGTGTGTGTTTTTATCACACGGTGCAATTAATGTCATTTTTATGCTCACTATGAACGAACCAATTGTATGTGTAATTTAAACGGGGCTGTAAATAAGTAATTTAGATCAGCTGTTACTGAAGTCAGTATTTTGAAACCCTATTTTGTGATATGTAAAGCACGCCACTGAGCAGGCGTATCCTCCAATGGGAGAGGTTATTTTATTACCTATTTTTGGGTATACATTTTTATTGAGTGGAAAGTCTACCACTAGATTCGAGAGGAATCGATTAACAGTGTGAAGGAGTGTTATATCTTTCTGTTTCTACTCCAAGTCTTGTTCACACTAGTAACGTATCATTTAAAATTAACGCCACTGTTAGGTAGATTTCATTAGAAAGCTAACTATTGCAATGGGTCCCATGTTTCGACTTCCGGAAAATTCCGACATATCTCCGCGTTTCACATCCCCCAGACCCCAAAACCACCGTCAGTTCAAAAGTTTATATATAATTTATGTATATATATATATGTATATATATGTATATCAGTTTCTTGTGGACATGATAACTGCCGTAATTTTGCACCAATCACTTTGAATTTTTTACCGAATATGTATACCTATAAAATCTCGGTCGAGTTCGTTACTGGGCTAAATCGGTCAAAGGGGGTGAAAATAGGGGGCTTTTTTCGAAAAAGTGAAATATTGCTATAACTCTCTTAATATGTGAAATATCGAATCCGTTTAACGTTCATACTATGTGTCGGATAAAGCCCAAAAATTTATGTTTGAAGAGTTTTTTTTATAGCACCAACCATTGACCAAAGGGGTGGGAAAAAGTGGGTTTTTCGGGAAACATTAATCATATCTCTCTTAATAGGCACAATATCAAAACCGTACAAAATGGACAATATTCCCCTAATAATTACCTAAAACTTTTGTCTGAAAGAATTTTTGATATGACCCACCATTACGCCAAGGGATGAGAAAAATGATTTCGGAATTATAAGAAAATGCCAAGAGCTATCAGCGGTTGCCATGGCAACACTACTAAATTGATGAGGGATGAGAGCCATCAGACGTTACCATGACAACGTACTTGCACGAGATCAGATTCAGTATTTCCATCTGACTAAGCCGGCCCCGTGGTGTTGGGGTAGCGCGCCTGCCTCTCACCCGGAGGCCCCGGGTTCGATCCCCGGCTCCGTCAGGGATTTTAAAACTGACGTGAGGGTTGGAACGGGATGCACTCAGTTTCGTGAGGACAATTGAATAGCTGTCTGACAGTGAGACAGCACCCCGATCACGAATACCAAGATTAACGGCCGAGGGGACCCGACGCGCTGATCACGCGTCACCCCAATATCTGCAGGCCAAATGGCTGGGCAGCGGTCACTTGGTCGGCCTTAGCCCGTCATGGGCTGGATGGTGCCAGGGGTTGACTTTGACATCTGAGTAAGTGGGAAGCGGCTTCGGTGACGTAACTGGTAGCATGCAGAATGTCTATGCCCAAGGTCGCGGTTTCAAAGCCGGCCGAAGTCGTCGGATTTTCTAAGAGCGCTAAAATCCCTCAGTATGCTTTCCTTTGGAGGGGAAGTGCCAACGTTCGTTATGAATTGCTGGTTGGGGTGGCATCTAGTAGCCAAGTTCACAGCTAGGTGTCATTGACGGTAGTACCTGGTAGCGACATTAGGAACTACTGCTTGAAATTGACCGTCTGCAGTCCTTACCTGAATTACAGACTAATACAGCCATTACAATTCACACCGTTTATCAGACAGATTCTACACACACCCAAAGTACACGGGGTTAGATGACCGCGTTGTCGCAGCCCCTAAACTGAGGAACCAACCAGAGATAGATTTCATTAGAAAGCTAACTATTGCAATGGGTACCATGTTTCGACTTCCGGAAAATTTCGACATATCTTCGTGTTTCACACATCCCCCAGACCCCAAAACCACCGTCAGTTCAAAAGTTTATAAATAATTTATGTATGTATATGTATATATATCAGTTTCTTGTGGACACGATAACTGCCGTAATTTTGCACCAATCACTTTTTACCGAATAAGTATACCTATAAAATCTCGGTCGAGTTCGTTACTGGGCTAAATCGGTAGAAGGGGGTGAAAATGGGGGGCTTTTTTTTCGAAAAAGTGAAATATTGCTATAACTCTCTTAATATGTGAAATATCGAATCCGTTCAACGTTCATACTATGTGTCGGATAAAGCCCAAAAATTTATGTTTGAAGAGTTTTTTTATAGCACCAACTATTGACCAAAGGGTTGGGAGAAAGTGGGTTTTTCGGGAAATATTAATCATATCTCTCTTAATAGGCACAATATCAAAACCGTACGAAATGGACAATATTCCCCTAATAATTACCTAAAACTTTTGTCTGAAAGAATTTTTGATATGACCCACCATTATGCCAAGGGATGAGAAAAATGATTTCGGAATTATAAGAAAATGCCAAGAGCTATCAGTGGTTGCCATGGCAACACTACCAAATTGATGAGGGATGAGCCATCAGACGTTGCCAAGATAACGCACTTGCACGAGATCAGATTCAGTATTTCCATCTGACTAATAGGGATGTAGCCTGAGAAAGTTCGCGCCAGATAGCGCTCGTGTAGTACTGGGTAAGCGCAAGGCGATCGTCCTATGTTTCCCCCAGTCAGCTGCGAGGGATGTATAGATTGTGACCGAGTTTTCTAAGCTAAAGTAAATCATATCTTCTCTAATTTTACTCCAAGACTATATTAATTAATTCTATAGGTATATCCACTAATATATTATGAACGATTTTCAGCGATTAAGCGTTAAACAGCTGTAAAATGAGCTACAGACTAGAGGCGCCAAAACTGGTGGGAGGAGGGAAGAATTAGTAGGCCACAGCGGTAATAACAAAATTCTAACACGCTTTATTATTCAAATTATGAATAGGAGTCAGCATGCTTGAGTATTGTAGGCCTATATTGATAAATAGCCTATATCTCCATAAGACTTAAATCATAAATAGAGATTTCCCGGTCAATGCATGTGAGATTTTCAAAGTGAAATGCCTTGTCCTGTACAGATTCCACGTAAAGAGGAAGTTCTCTATGCCTTATGATCTCTAGATTAACGGTCACGTAAATCTATAATCTTCCTTTTATAAATAGAGATTTAAATATTCACTGGCTCCCCTTGCTTATAGACTTCGATTCGTGTATTTTTTTGGTTGATAGCGTATATGAAACGGTCTTGTTTTAAGGTAAACATAATCAAAGAAAGTTGATACCGGTATTGTTTACCTCAAAATGCATCGCAACGTTTGGTTCTTTTGTAATTTGTCAATTTTTTAATACAAATCGTTTCCGTACCCCTTGGAAACGACTTAGGGGTACTGTATTTAAAAAGTTTGAGAATCCCTGTTTTAAGGCCATGAACTGTTTCCATTCATCTGGCTAACTTAGGCCTATGACTCAAGAATGTAGAAGTCAGTCACTACCGGTACCACATTCTTCGTCGGGCAGATGTAAGTTGACGATTAAGTTTAATTCTGATTTCAAGAAACCAACCATAATACGTTTTTGACTGTTAATGTTGTGACATTTATTCTTTAAGTATTTGTCCGAGTATTGATGCCTTTGAAAATGGGAGTCACAAATGTTACATTCACTTCTTCCTGTATATTGACGATTTCTTCTCGTACCGTACTTCAATGGAGATAATTTATGCAGATTCCGATATTGTAGGCTTATCGTGGTAAACTGGCAATTTTCTTGTGTATGGCCTCTTCCTTATTTATGTTGTGTTCGTGGTCCACGGAAAAAGCGATGGAACAGTGCCTGGTTTTAATCTTGCTCTCTCACCTTCAAATACAAACGCATAAATTCAGTGGTTGTTATCGATATGTCTATTCAGTTTATAGGTAGGAATTATTTCCCTTTGTAAATCACACTTGCCCAGCACAGTTTTCGTGAAGTCATCGAGTTGAAAACGATGGGAACACACTTTAATATTTTCGGTCGGATTTTCTTCACAGAAATGTTTCCTTCTAATAGCATGTAACAATTTATTCCTCATTTCTTTATTTTGTGAAAATTGGTGACACGAAATCGGATTTCCCTGATTTTTGCAAAGAGGAACACTGCAATAGCTCGGCATAGTCACGAAAATAGCAATTTAAACAACTTAAATTCGTGGATATTAGCGGCATGAGAACACAGGAGACAAATGAAGAGCGCCTTGCGCTTACCCAGTACAACAGCAGTGCGCTCTATCGGTGCTAGTTCTATACATCCCTATTGGGAAGCGGCTTCGGTGACGTAACTGGTAGCATGCAGAATGTCTATGCCCAAGGTCGCGATTTCAATGCCGGCCGAAGTCGTCGGATTTTCTAAGAGCGCTAAAATCCCTCAGTATGCTTTCCTTTGGAGGGGAAGTTCCAACGTTCGTTGCGAGTTGCTGGTTAGGGTGGCATCTAGTAGCCAAGTTCACAGCTAGGTGTCGTTGACGGTAGTACCTGGTAGCAACATTAGGAACTACTGCCTGAAATTGACCGTCTGCAGTCCTTACCTGAATTAAGACTACTACAGCCATTACAATTCACACCGTTTATCAGACAGATCCTACACTCACCCAATGTACAAGGGGTTAGATGACCGCGTTGTCGCAGCCCCTAAACTGAAGAACCAACTAGAGGTAGATTTCATTAGAAAGCAAACTATTGCAATGGGTCCCATGTTTCGACTTCCGGAAAATTTCGACATATCTTCGCGTTTCACATCCCCCAGACCCCAAAACCACCGTAAGTTCAAAAGTTTATATATAATTTATGTATGTATATATATATGTATATATATATATATATATATATATATATATGTATATCAGTTTCTTGTGGACACGATAACTGCCGTAATTTTGCACCAATCACTTTGAATTTTTTACCGAATATGTATACCTATAAAATCTCGGTCGAGTTCGTTACTGGGCTAAATCGGACGAAGGGGGTGAAAGTGTGGGGCTTTTTCGAAAAAGTGAAATATTGCTATAACTCTCTTAATATGTGAAATATCGAATCCGTTCAACGTTCATACTATGTGTCGGATAAAGCCCAAAAATTTATGTTTGAGGAGTTTTTTTATAGCACCAACCATTGACCAAAGGGGTGGGAAAAAGTGGGTTTTTCGGGAACATTAATCATATCTCTCTTAATAGGCACAAGATCAAAACCGTACAAAATGGACAATATTCCCCTAATAATTACCTAAAATTTTGTCTGAAGGAATTTTTGATATGACCCACCATTATGCCAAGGGATGAGAAAAATGATATCGGAATTATAAGAAAATGCCAAGAGCTATCAGTGGTTGCCATGGCAACACTACCAAATTGATGAGGGATGAGCCATCAGACGTTGCCAAGATAACGCACTTGCACGAGATCAGATTCAGAATTCCATCTGACTAAGTGTGAAGCGGCTTCGGTGACGTAACTGGTAGCAAGCATGCTGAATGTCTATGCCCAAGGTCGCGAGTTCAAAGCCGGCCGAAGTCGCCGGATTTTCTAAGAGCGCTAAAAATACCTGAGTATGCTTTCCTTTGGAGGGGAAGTTCCAACGTTCGTTGCGAGTTGCTGGTTGCGGTGGCATCTAGTAGCCAAGTTCACAGGTAGTTGTCGTTGACGGTAGTACCTGGTGGATAGATTATTGGCTGAGGAATAACCTAACCACCAAGGGAAGATGATAAAGAAAAGGAGGTGGGCTTCGGACTGGAGAGAAAGGATAGAGAAATAGGAGGAGAGTCCCACAAAAATTATAAATTAACTTTACATACACTCAAAGACGGTTGCCACTGCAAATCCGTTCTCTGATACGTAAAGTGGGTAAGGACCTGGTCGAAGCTAACGGGAACCGCAGCTAGGACTTGGGCGGTTTGCAAGAGAATGGCTTTAGCGTATTCCCACTCAAACATCCATATGCCTACTATGGGGAAGGTTGATGGTCTGGCAAGACAAAGAGTAACAGACTTATTGTATGTCTGTTCAAATGAATTCGTTTTTGAATAAGTAATTCGAAGAATGCCAATAATTTGCATCGATTTCGATGTTTCCAGTTTTCGAAGTGGTAGAGTTCCTAAAAAGTGACCAAGTGCTTCCAAGAAGGATAGTGATAAATGAATTATGCCTTTGGGAATAAATTTGGTAAATGAACCAATAGTTGCATTTGGAAATGGCTAAGCCTTTATCCAGCAAGGAGCCGACTAAAAGTTTAGGCAAAGAAAAACACTTATCTTTTGGAAAACCAACCATAAGTTTTTTGGAGAGGATCTCCACAAGCAGGAAGCTGGCGTAGCGAGATGTACTTGCCTTACTGGCCGGTTAGAATTAGCTATTGAAGCTAAGAGAAACTTTACTATGATGACCAATAAGAGTTCTTGCTCAAATGCAACGAGTGGTGAATGCCCTATCAATAGATTTAATGGCATTAAGTGGGAAAAGTCAGGGAAGACAGGATCTTGCCTAACCGTTGTATTAGAGAAATGATGAGTCAAAAAGGAAAGTTTGAATTTATTTAACAATGCAAAAAAGTCTAATAAATTTGACAAGTATATAGTTTCAATTTTTGTTAAAATTTGGGGTCGCAGACCTCCTAACATTTAGAGTTTGCTCCAGGCAATTAACAATTCTTTAGGTTTCAAACCTTTATATGTACTATAATCTTCGTAAGATTTAAAATAGACAAATAAAGTGATTAAAGTTAGACATTAAATCGAGTACAAGATGTGTACTTTAAAAGAAATTGCCAAGTACCTATCTTAGAAAAAGTTACAACTTCAAAAATAACAAAAAAGAAAGCAGGTAGAATGAAAGAGAATTTCCTATAACTTCTTATATTTACGCTGAATTACTTTTATAATAGTTATCCAAAATAGGGCAGGTCACTTACTGTGAAACCTGAAGAGAAAGTCAAAAGGAAGGTTCTAGACTTCCTATGGTTAAATAGGAATCACGAGACAAATAGGGCAAGTTTCCCTTTCGTGAGACCTAGAAATAACTCACTCATGATTTGAAAGAATTGTATTCCCTAATTAGAAGGGAGAAACAATGTAAGTTTGAAACGTGTACTAGACACGTATTTATGTAGAAGTTAATTAATGTTATATAAGAAAAAGGGGAGGGCACTTCTATAGAGTGACACCTCATTGAAAGGGACCTAAAGTAACAAATTTATTAATATGGTTTGTTAGTAAAAGGTTAAGGAAAGATCAATTGGGATTGAGGATAAATGTTCATGGCCTTATTTATGGTAATAGGACGATTGCGACGCGGTAGAAATGTTGAAAGAACACTGTTTATCACTATAGTTTGTTGAATGGATGAAAAGTTCACTGTAGTAACACAAAAGTTTATGGCAAAGAAATTTATTGCAATGATGAAAAATAATTAGTTGCACTAGGTAGGCGAAAGTCTATTGCTTGAGAAAGTTGTGAATTACAATTAAATGCGCCATAGAACATTCCAACGGTGGAAGAAAATTAGCTATTGAGTATTAATTCAGAAGGAAGATTCCTCATTTTTAAATAGTATTCCCAGAAGTGAGTGAAAAATGCATGATGGCACGACTTGTAGATAGAGTACAGAATCTGGAAGGTTCCAGAACGATCCTAATAGAAGAATAGGGACAAAGTTAATCCAGCGGTGGAACGAGCTTGATATTTTATAGACAGCGGGTAATAGATAATATCCCACGTGGTGAGAAGATTTCTCATTTAATTAGCTTAAGAAAGATACTTTCTATTAAGGTTGGCTTAGACAGACAAAAGCTCAACATGGTAAATCCCGCGAAGGATGATTATTGTTACAAATTGTAGTAATCTCACACTGCCTATAAAATTATCCTTAAAAGCATGAAGATATTAAAACGATGAAAATGAGGTTAAAACCTGAAGTCTGTACTTATCTTTGTTGCATGGCGAAGGTGAAGTTCCCTTTGACGATTAAAGTTCCAACATGGCGTGGAATGAAGAAAAATGCCTCTTTAGGTCAGGAGGCTGACTCTAGTTGAGCCTTGACTGACTAAGTCAACTGCCGACGTGCAAGTGAGACCCACTCAGCGAAGCGCAGGGGGACCAAGGAAGGGAAGAGAGTGGGGGTAGGAGAAAAAGGAATGCATATCAGAATAGACAACTATACAAAAATAAATGTTTTTCTTGATGAATGGTCTTCAAAGAGTTGATAGCAGTCGATACTAGCACAGCCTGGTGGGTGAAAAAGTAGACGAAGTTCTCTTGATCACGGATATGTTAGCTGGCGATGGCAACGAGATCTGGTGGCCAGATTGAAAAGGAAGTCCTCTTGCACCGGAAAGAATTGAGGAACTTCAAAGATTCGCTGCTAGATGACGCTAGGTGGGTCATGGAAGATATATATCTAGAACAGACTCACAATGATATGAGAACCCTAAACAGCAAAGAGAACATAGGAGATCACTGTTGGTGTTTGAGAAAAAAAAGGAAGGAGAGAACGAGAAAAGAGCATTAAAAAGAATACTCTATCTTACCGTGTATTCCAAGAATACACCAAGCTGGGAGGTGAAACACCAACAGAGAGCAGGAAGAACAATTAAACATTTAAAGGTAATGAAGCAATTGAAGACATTGGTCTTGTGATATGACCATTAGTGGTCAAGATTTTGGCCACCCTGACTCTCCCATCCCTTCCAGGATAACACTCGGTCACTCTACCAGAAATCCAGACCAGGGGAGGAGAGACATCCCTAACCAAGACCAAGTCCCCCACTTTAATGTCGGGACTGGAAAGAAACCACTTCTGTCTCCGCTGCAAGGAAGTTAAATATTCCAAGTTCCACCTCTTCCAGAAAGAATTGCGAAGGGCTTCAAGTTTACGCCAAATAATAGGTAAATTAGAATTCCTATAAGAATTGGAAAGGGGAGGAGGGGCTGACAGAGAAGTGCCTATAAGGAAGTGACCAGGTGTGAGTGGAAGCAGGTCATCAGGGTCATTGGAAAGCGGAGTTAATGGGCGAGAATTAACAACACCTTCAATCAGAACAGAGAGTGAATTAAATTCTTCATAAGTCAGAATGCGATTACCTAAAACCTTTTTTAAATGACGTTTAGTGAGCTTTACGCTGGATTCCCACCTACCACCGTGATGAGGAGCGTAGGGAGGTATAAAACGCCATTTGAAACCCTTTGAGTAGGAAAAATTAGAAATGTGTTCCATGGCGGGAAAAGATGTGAGAGCTTTTTTCCACAAGGAAGCTGCGCCTTGAAAAGTGGAAGCGTTATCAGAGAACATCTCCGAAGGAACACCACGCCTAGCAGCGAAGCGAGAGACAGCTGATAAAAAGTAAGAAGTAGAAGCATTCGTTACTAGTTCCAAATGGATTGCGCCAGTAACCATGCAAACAAAGAGAGACACATAGAGCTTACCAAACAATTTGCGTTTGGCTTCAGGGGAATTTCGTTGATATTGGAACGGACCCATATAGTCCACACCAGTTAAAGCAAATGGGCGTATAGGAGAAGAGCGAAAGGAGGGCAGATCGCTCATTAATTGAGTGTTGACTTTAGGTTTCGCCTTGAAACAAGGAATGCACTTGTGAATTACAGAGGAAACTTCGTGAATTCCATTTATAATCCAGTACTTTTCCCTTAAGAGGCAAAGCAGAGTGCGTGTACCAACATGCAGATTGCGATAATGAAAGTCACGTATAATTGAGGAAGTTACGTGATGTTTAGAAGGCAAAATAACGGGATGCTTTTTGTCTTCAGAAAGCAAAGATTGAGAAAGCCAACCACCTACCCTGAGTAACCTATCGTCATCAAGGAACGGGGCTAAAGCGCAAAGACGACTGGATTTGGGAAGATCCTTTTTAGAAGAAAGTAAAGACAATTCAGAAGAAAAGGCTTCTTGCTGTGTCAGTTGTAAAACCTTAATGGTAGCGAGATTCAATTCATGATTGGTAAGGAGTGGTTTAGGGAGAAGAGGTTGGTCAACCACAAGATATTTCCATCTAAGGAGATAGGCGACAATACGTATTAATTTATGAAAGGAAGAATAGCGGGATAACAAGGGATGAGAAACGTTGGAAACAAGACACGAAGCAGTAGATAGAGATACTTTTGCTTCAGGCAAGTTGGAGTTTGTAGCTGGGGGTTTAGAAGGCCAAGAAGAAGAATCCTCGATTAACCACGAAGGCCCATGCCAGTACAACTGGGAAGCTGCCAATTGAGAGGGTAAACATCCACGAGAGATAATGTCGGCTGGGTTGTCAGCGCTGGGCACATGCCTCCATTGACATCCCGAAGAAAGAGTTTGAATTTTGGAAACCCTGTTTGCAACGAAAGTTTTCCAGTGAGAGGGGTTTTTGGCGATCCAAGAAAGGGTGATCATGGAATCGCTCCAGAGAGAGATTTGCGAGAATTCGACTTTTAAAACTTCTCGTAATTTCTTAACAAGTTCTGCGGCCATGAGTGCAGCACACAATTCAAGCCTAGGCACAGTGATAGTTTTAAGAGGAGCCACCTTAGATTTGGCACAAACAAGGTTGGAAACTGAAGATCCATATAATGAACCGCGATAAACCAAATATGCGCAGCAACCGTAAGCTTTTTCGGAACTGTCCGCGAACACATGAAGGAAAAAAGATGCATTAGAATGAGTGTTAATTAAATTCCTGGGAATTTCAATGAGGGAAAGATCAAGCAAATTGCTGCGAAATGAAAGCCATCTGTTAAGAAATGAGAGGGGAACAGTGTCATCCCATTCACATTTGAGCGACCACAGCTCTTGCATGAAGAGTTTGGCTATAACGATAACTGGGGCAAGGAATTGAAGCGGATCAAAAATTTTTGCAATTTCAGAGAGAATTTGTCGTTTCGTGTTAGGGAGCTCTTCAGTGAGCGAAACTTTGTAGATGAGAGTGTCAGTGCTAGTGCACCAATGAACTCCAAGAGTTTTTATGGATTCGTAGTTTCCACAAATTTCGATAGAGGAGAGATCTACGTCTTCAATAGGAAACTGGGCGAGAAACTCAGGGGAGTTGGAATTCCACTTATGAAGTGGGAAACCTCCATTCCTTAGCAATGCCTGAAGTTCTAAGGACACGAGAGAAGCTTCCTCCAGAGTGGGGAAGGACTGCAAGTAATCGTCAACATAGAATGAAGTGGTTAGCGCTTCAGAAGCTTTAGAATCAAATAAATGACCATCTTGAGAGGCTAGCAAGTGCAGGGATCGGATAGCAAGGAAAGCGGAAGGTTTTAAACCATAAGTAACTGTTTTTAAACGAAATACCTTAATGGGCTTACTGATTTCGTCGCACCACAAGATTCTTTGGAGATCTTGTTGTTCAGGCTGAATTAAAACTTGACGGTACATCTGTTTTATATCAGCTATAACAGCTATGGGAAATAATCGAAAGTTTAAGAGTATAGCAGATAGATCTGACTGAATAGCAGGACCAGAGTAAAGAGTGTCGTTAAGGCTGTTGCCATTAACGTCAGGTGATGAACCATTGAAAACAACTCGGATGTTATCCTTTACAAGAGGTTTTTTCCACACGGGATGATGATTTAAGAAAACCGTTTCAGTAGGGGGGTGCAATTCATCATCAGATTTGTTAACAACTTCCATATGATCTAAGCTTTCGTACTCATCCATGAAATCAGTGTTCTGCTGTTTAACGAGAGGTTCTTTCTTGAATTTGCTCTCAATAGCAAAGAGAGCTTTTCGAGCTTTGGGTTGAGAGTTAATAAGTTGAGGGGGATTATGTGATCTTGGCATTTGAACAATGAACCGGCCATCAGAAGAGCGAGTGGTGGTGTTTAGAAAAACTTGCTCACAAAATTCATTTTTTGAAGAGGTCACGTTAGGAGGATCAACGCTTTCGAGCCTCCAAAACTGTTCCAGATCAGTATTGGAGAAGTAGCATTGCAATGCGGGTTGGGGAGAATAATGGGGAAGTTGACCGGTGACGATCCATCCAAAATTAGTGTCTCTGGCGACCACGTTTCAGGATAACTTGCGAACCTGTTTGCGAAGGCAATTCCAGTAAACATTGGCACTGAAGAGTATGTCAATGGGGTTTTGTATGTTAAACAAAGGATCGGCTAGCCTTAAATGCGAGGGAATGTTTAAACCTGAAATATCCACAGAGTGACTTGGAGTGCCTTCTCCAATGCTATTGAGAATGAGACAATTCAGTTTGAGAAAGTGGTCTCTGTGACAAATATCTCTTATGGTTAGCTTTGAGAATTGTAAAGCTTGCGATTTTGAGCTGTTAATGCCCGATACATTAATAGAAGTGGGGTTTACAGGTAGGCCTAGTTTTCTAATCAAAGAATTAGACACAAAATCATGAGTTGCCGCTGAATCTAGAAGACCGCGTGCACGGACCCAGTTGCCAAAGTTATCTTGAACTTCGATTTGGACAGTAGACAACAATACTTGGGCACTACGAATGGACTTGGCATTTTGAATATACGATGAAGCATTGGAATTATTAGCATTATCACTTTTCGGAGAAGTAGATGCTGTCGATGACCTTGCCTGATCATGACGATGTAGCAAAGTGTGATGAGCCTTTTCACAATGGTAGCAAAGTCTTGTGGACTTGCAATTAGAAGCAGAATGCGTGGGCGCTTGGCAGTTGAAGCAATGTTTGTTTTGAGAAACTAATTTTCTTCTGTCGTCGACTGACAGTTCTTTGAAGGATTTGCATCGATATAAGGCATGGGAATCTTTTTAGAGTATACACCTTAATGGTTCATTTAAACTCTTGCGAGGTTCGCTTTGAGTGTTTAAAACAAGAGAGCTAGCAATACGGCGTTCACTATACCTAGTTGGGTATCCAGTGGTGTTTGGCTTACATTTAGAGGAGCTGGACCCTGGTTTTTGGGTACTAGACGCTAAGCGTTCGCTTTTAGGTTTGATAGACATTAATTCAAATTTAGAACTCGGAGATGAAGGTTCACTTTGATTAGCTAGAGCGGTTAACAGCTGGAATCTGGCATTTATGAAAGTGACTAAATGCTCGTAAGAGTAGTCGTCTTCTCTAGAAAGTTCAATTTCCCAAGCTTTGAGTGTAGCAGCATCAACTTTAGAAATCACTAAATGTATTAGGAAAGTATCCCAGTGTTCAGTGGGTTGATCTAATTGGGACAGAGCTTTGACGTGAAGTTGTGTAGTGTCAACGAGAGTACGCAAACTAGTGACGTCATTGTGCTGTGACGCAGGTAGGTGGAATAGAGCCTTCATATGGCGTTGAACACGTAACCGTAAATTTCCGTATCTGTCTTTCAATAAGTTAAAGGCAATGGGGTAATTTTCGGCACTTAAAGGTAGTGCTTCAACTAACTGCAAAGCTTGACCTCGGAGGATAGATCTCAAGTAATGAAACTTGTATATGACTTGAATGTCTTCATTGTCATGAACAAGAGAGCAAAATAATTCATAGAAAGAATCTCAAGTAGATTCATCTCCAGAGAAGTGGGGTAAATCAATTTTAGGTAAAATTGGTTTGGGCTTGTGAGTACCATCGCGAAAGGAAGTTTGTGGTTCGTGAAGGGAACCAAGAACAGAAGCGTCCTTTTTCTGCTCCTCTTCGAGTTGGCTTATTATTTTGAAAGCAGAACCTATGCCTTCGTAATATTGGTTTTCTACTTCGACTCGATCTTCGGTTTGATTGAGCATACAAGTTTCTATTTCAGTTTGGATGTTGCAATAATTTTCATACGAGCGTTCAAAATCCCTTACACGATGTTTCATCAAGTCTAATTGAGCTTCTGAGGGATCTAGCTCTTTGATGTATTTTCTGAATTGGGTAATTTGTCCTTTATAGGATGCTCGTTTAGAAGTAAGTTTTTCATCCTTATCCTTTTCAGTAGGAGCCATGACAAGGTAAATAGATTAAAGTATAACTCACGAAACTGTGGAACCTTGGAAATGCTGTCAGGCTGGCAGCAGCAAATAAGTAGAAAGAACGGGACACACCAAAGGAGACAGGAGCGGCCTCTTTCCCCTTCACAGGCTTTGCACGATGTAGTTATAGATGAAAGATTCAAAGCAGGTATTAATAATTTGTAAGGTATTGTCGAATAAATTTTAAAAAGGAATAACAAATGGGCTCTCCCGGGTTTCTGGGACCAAATTTTGGATAGATTATTGGCTGAGGAATAACCTAACCACCATGGGAAGATGATAAAGAAAAGGAGGTGGGCTTCGGACTGGAGAGAAAGGATAGAGAAATAGGAGGAGAATCCCACAAAAATTATAAATTTAACTTTACATACACTCAAAGACGGTTGCCACTGCAAATCCGTACTCTGATACCTAAAGTGGGTAAGGACCTGGTCGAAGCTAACGGGAACCACAGCTAGGACTTGGGCGGTTTGCAAGAGAATGGCTTTAGCGTATTCCCTCTCAAGCATGCATATGCCTACTATGGGGAAGGGTGATGGTCTGGCGAGACAAAGAGTAACAGACTTATTGTATGTCTGTTCAAATGAATTCGTTTTTGAATAAGTAATTCGAAGAATGCCAATAATTTGCATCGATTTCGATGTTTCCAGTTTTCGAAGTGGTAGAGTTCCTAAAAAGCGACCAAGTGCTTCCAAGAAGGATAGTGATAAAAGAATTATGCCTTTGGGAATAAATTTGGTAAATGAACCAATAGTTGCATTTGGAAATGGCTAAGCCTTTATCCAGCAAGGAGCCGACTAAAAGTTAGGCAAATAAAATCACTTATCTTTTGGAAAACCAACCATAAGTTTTTTGGAGAGGATCTCCACAAGCAGGAAGCTGGCGTATCGAGCTGTACTTGCCTTACTGGCCGGTTAGAATTAGCTATTAAAGCTAAGAGAAACTTTACTATGATGACCACTAAGAGTTCTTGCTCAAATGCAACGAGTGGTGAAAGCCCTATCAATAGATTTAATGGCATTAAGTGGGAAAAGTCAGGGAAGACAGGATCTTGCCTAACCGTTGTATTAGAGAAATGATGAGTCAAAAAGGAAAGTTTGAATTTATTTAACAATGCAAAAAAGTCTAATAAATTTGACAAGTATATAGTTTCAATTTTTGTTAAAATTTGGGGTCGCAGACCTCCTAACATTTAGAGTTTGCTCCAGGCAATTAACAATTCTTTAGGTTTCAAACCTTTATATGTGCTAAAATCTTCGTAAGATTTTAAAAAGACAAATAAAGTGATTAAAGTTAGACATTAAATCGAGTACAAGATGTGTACTTTAAGAAATTGCCAAGTACCCATCTTAGAAAAAGTTACAACTTCAAAAATAACAAAAAAGAAAGCAGGTAGAATGAAAGAGAATTTCCTATAACTTCTTATATTTTCGCTGAATTACTTTTATAATAGTTATCCAAAATAGGGCAGGTCACTTACTGTGAAACCTGAAGAGAAAGTCAAAAGGAAGGTTCTAGACTTCCTATGGTTAAATAGGAATCACGAGACAAATTGGGCAAGTTTCCCTTTCGTGAGACCTAGAAACAACTCACTCATGAGTTGAAAGAATTGTATTCCCTAATTAGAAGGGAGAAACAATGTAAGTTTGAAACGTGTACTAGACACGTATTTATGCAGAAGTTAATTAATGTTATATAAGAAAAAGGGGAGGGCACTTCTATAGAGTGACACCTCATTGAAAAGGACCTAAAGTAACAAATTTATTAATATGGTTTGTTAGTAAAAGGTTAAGGAAAGATCAATTGGGATTGAGGATAAATGTTCATGGCCTTATTTATGGTAATCGGACGATCGCGACGCGGTAGAAATGTTGAAAGAACACTGTTTATCACTATAGTTTGTTGAATGGATGAAAAGTTCACTGTAGTAACACAAAAGTTTATGGCAAAGAAAGTTATTGCAATGATGAAAAATAATTAGTTTCACTAGGTAGGCGAAAGTCTATTGCTTGAGAAAGTTGTGAATTACAATTAAATGCGCCATAGAACATTCCAACGGTGGAAGAAAATTAGCTATTGAGTATTAATTCAGAAGGAAGATTCCTCATTTTAAATAGTATTCCCACAAGTGAGTGAAAAATACATGATGGCACGACTTGTAGATAGAGTACAGAATCTGGAAGGTTCCAGAACGATCCTAATAGAAGAATAGGAACAAAGTTTATCCAGCGGTGGAACGGGCTTGATATTTTATAGACAGCGGGTAATAGATAATATCCCACGTGGTGAGAAGATTTCTCATTTAATTAGCTTAAGAAAGATACTTTCTGTTAAGGTTGGCTTAGACAGACAAAAGCTCAACATGGTAAATCCCGCGAAGGATGAATATTGTCACAAATTGTAGTAATCTCACACTGCCTATAAAATTATCCTTAAAAGCTTGAAGATATTAAAACGATGAAAATTAGGTTAAAACCTGAAGTCTGTACTTATCTTTGTTGCATGGCGAAGGTGAAGTTCCCTTTGACGATTAAAGTTCCAACATGGCGTGGAATGAAGAAAAAATGCCTCTTTAGGTCAGGAGGCTGACTCTAGTTGAGCCTTGACTGACTAAGTCAACTGCCGACGTGCAAGTGAGACCCACTCAGCGAAGCGCAGGGGGACCAAGGAAGGGAAGAGAGTGGGGGTAGAAGACAAAGGAATATATATCAGAATAGACAACTGTACAAAAATAAATGTTTTTCTTGATGAATGGTGTTCAAAGAGTTGATAGCAGGCGATACTAGCACAGCCTGGGGGGTGAAAAAGTAGACGAAGTTCTCTTGATCACGGAGATGTTAGCTGGCGATGGCAACGAGATCTGCTGGCCAGATTGAAAAGGAAGTCCTCTTGCACCGGAAAGAATTGAGGAACTTCAAAGATTCGCTGCTAGATGACGCTAGGTGGGTCATGGAAGATATATATATCTAGAACAGACTCACAATGATATGAGAACCCTAAACAGCAAAGAGAACATAGGAGATCACTGTTGGTGTTCGAGAAAAAAAAGGAAGGAGAGAACGAGAAAAGAGCATTAAAAAGAATACTCTATCTTACCGTGTATTCCAAGAATACACCACCTGGTAGCAACATTAGGAACTACTGCTTGAAATTGACCGTCTGCAGTCCTTACCTGAATTACAGACTAATACAGCCATCCCTAAGTACACGGGGTTACATGACCGCGTTGTCGCAGCCCCTAAACTGAGGAACCAACCAAAATCTCTGCGGGAGATATAATTTTGCGTGAAGAAGTAACAGACCGTTACATAGTTACACATCAGTGTCGAAACCTTGCATAAGGACAGTGTGACCACAAGTATAAAAATGGACCCCAAATGACAAGAAGGTTACCGTTCCCTTAAAACAATAAAATGTTTAAAATAAGCATAAAATGACGAAAAACAAAGTTAATTAAGCTCCAAATATAAAATACCTTCTCGCAATAAATGAGGTCTGATCCTTCTACGAAAACCAGCATATTCTGCCTATTTTCGCCTATCCCCAAGTTTGTCCGGTGAAATCTACCTCCGCCTTCCGGCGTGACGAGAGGACATTTTTTATATGCCTATGAGTGCACATGTTTGATTTGTAACAAACTTGCTGGGAGCGTTATATCTTCCAAACACGTTAGTGCGAGTGGAATATCTCGCGTTTTGTATGTTTTGCTTTGCCCATGCAGGCACATCATTGTTAATAATTTTTTTTGTCTATTATAAATGTATCACGAACACTACAACGAATATTATCTTATGAACTGCAAGTGTAGGATCACAATCTGAACAGATTTATGGATCCGATATGCTAAAGAAACGAACACTTGAAACTTTACCGTTAGCCCATGCAACTCGTAACAGTTTGGGAATGAACAAAATGTCAGTCACTTTGGGAGACAAGTGTTTCCAAGGTTACGCGCAGTAGTGCCAACCCATAATCCCAGGTGAGACTAGACTTCTGACAGATTTATTTCTAATGCTTTTCTAAATGATGTGATCTATTGAAGCCAGTGTTTATTAAGCTTTTTAAAACTAGGTCAAGTTAACAGCGTTATTAAGAATGCAATGATATTGTGACAGGAGGTCACCTATAATGTTTACGATCTTCGCATATGTTGTGAGCGAAGCCCATTTGAACAACCATTATTGATTAAGATTTTAGAATTGTGTTGTGAAACTGATTGACTTACTTGAGGCTATGTTATTTTTCTCACATGTTGTGAAGGTTTATGCCGTGTGTTTATGCTCGATAAAGGGGTGGTTTCCCATAGTTTTTGAGGTTGCCGGCCTTGTTTCAAAGCTCATGCGCTTGACAAACCGAGGTTGAAGAAATGACCCAGCGGGACACTCTGTTACTTTAAGATGTTTTTTTGAGCTTTCTGATAGCTCGGAGTATGCTTGTCCGCGTGTACTTGGGTGTACACCAGTGGTTTTATCCACCAGTTAGGAAGCCGTGCAGATGGTCAATCCGCATAATTAGCAAATATTAAAACAAAGACAACTAATAATCACTCATTAAATGAAATTATGTAATGAATTTAAACGAAAGCCATAATTATCGTTAATCACTGAACGCCTGTTTAACTTTGATCATGGTTTATTAACTCGCTGACCATTGCACAGAGCTGTCGTTTTATTTCTTCGTTAGCTTAAGCTTTAGACAGCAGACACATGCGACTGACAGGGATTTGGTCTACCCCAGAGTTTTCAACTCGTGGGTCGTGAACCATGTAACTTATTGTTCTACTGTTAACGAACAGTACTATGATTTCCTAGCTTACACATGATAGATGACCGATGGAAACAAACAGTAACCATTATGTGGTAGGAAGATTTAATAAGAATACTCTTGTGTGTGATACTTATTTATTAATTGTTGTGTAAACCCATATTCCCATCTTTCTTCTGCTACTTGTAGATATTTTGTTGTACAGTTCATTGTAAACTTGATTTGTGTTGTAAAGGATGACTGTAAATTACTTTAGATTTTTGTTTAGTTGTTTTTACTACGGATGCTTCTCACCGTAGATTAGTTTAACTTAGGATGAGTTTAGATTATTTAAAAATTAAATGTAAATACGGGATGGTCTCAGCTTACTTTGTTGTTTTTCCGGTCATGTTTGACATTTTTGCCATCATGTCGTTTCGCTTGGAAACGTCATGTCTTGTTAATTATAATTACAATTGAAAATCTTTGAACCTTTTCCCTAGCTTTGCTATTTTTTCTGATTGTATTTAGGACCAATCTAGAGGTGATTTTTACATAGAAAGTAATCGTTTATTTTTATTTCTTTACCTGTGTTTAGTTAACGGATTAGCCGACTGATACCCCCGATTGTAGGATAGGGGCTTATTATTTTAATAAATCATTTTGTGAAATTTACTTAAGCCTGGATTTTAATTTAATAGCTTTTAAGGGGGTGCATTTCCTTGCGGGGTCTATGACTATGCTATGATGGGAACCTGATCCCTATGATGACGAGGAGTCTTGTGCCGGAATAGCCCACAAGGAGTGTACTCCAATCCTTTTAGGCCACATGTGTTCACGGATGTGGTTATCTGGAAAGCTACACACGATCGGTAGTGGACCAGATCACCACCTCTAACGGGCACAGTACTTCAACTCTATCGATAACGATACAAAATGATTCATATCTCTAGGGCTTTTCTAATGAAGTAATTGACGAGGTTAAAGAGGAGACACAGCTTAAGGGGTCTGGTATTTATTTATATTATGTCTTCAGTAGTGGCTTACCATGGCAAATTTTAGCAACTTTGAACATTTTCTTTTCGTTGAAACCACAACACTTACATACTGTCAGTAGTATTTTATTTTCTAAACATCTGAAAAACGACAATTTCATCATTTATAGCGTCCGGGACTGACGACAGGAAAGTACATCGTTAATGCTATGATGTCGATAGACAATGAGAGGAAACGGGATGCTGAAAGAAAAGAAAAAGAGTCTGAGAGGCAAGCTAGACAAAGAATGAATGCTGTAGAGAGAAGGCTAGGTGAGGAATTGTCCAGTGACACTGATAACCCCTTTTATTGTGCTGGATTTCATTAGAAAGTTAGTTGAACTTGGAATATAGTTTTCCGCAATTTCAATTTTATGGCATATAAGGAACTTTTTTTCCCAAACTATTAAATATAAAGACTTCAAAATTTCAAGGATTGTAAACAATGTCAATCTTCACCTTCTGTCATAGCCTTTCTGTCATACATGATCAATGACAGATTTTATGGCGAAAATATTAAGCCAAATCATTTGGAAAAAATCAAAAATTCATTACTTAATATCTTCCCAGAAAATGCCCATATATTAATATCCCTATGACACATGGTGTTAAATATGTATAATAAACCATTGTCAAAATTTCGTTCTTCTAGTGTTGATAGTAATGTTCCCTACATTTAACATTGTAGGTATAGGTAGGTAGGTCCGGGTTCCCTTAAGGGAGGTATGATTTTTTTTCTCTCTCAAAACCCCTTTGGTCAATGGTTGTGTGATCAGAAACCTTTGAGATGAGATTTTAGTCCTTATCTGAAAAATTGTATGAAATTTGAATGAATTCAATTTATCACATATTAAGAAAGTTATAGGAACATTTCGCTGTTTCGAAAAAGCCAAATTTTAAAGTGACGGCTTATTTATCAATTTATTTTCCGTGTCCGAATTAAATTACATTTAGCCAGTAAGTAGCAACAGTTACAGCATTAGTATTTGTAGCTATAAGATCGTCTTTTGAACATACTGTTCCGTGCCACCCCTAGTGGCAAGTTCGTTAACTGGATTACGGTGGGTGAAAACACAACACAATTGTTTCTTTAACGAAATATTAGCTTTATTGCAGGCCAGGAAAAATACACCACACAATAAGCACTGAATCTCACTTCATAAGACACTACTAGTCACTATAGCTTCCACACTTCCTACTTTCACACTTCTGTCCTCGCTATTAATACCTGCAACTCTGCCTTGTACACAAACTACAGTTATTTACGATAGCCAGTCACTCACCACTACACACTGCATCGCTGTCCGCTGGCTAGGGAACAGCCCAATGCGTTTCGCAATTCACCACAATATCTCTGTCGCACTAGGTAAGTACACACTCCTCAAAACTCAGTCCCTCCGTATGATTCACACTGCCTCGCTGTCTGGAGAATCAGCCTCACTCGGGTTTCGTAACTTCGCACGTCACGTCGCCACACTACTGTCGCTCAGGTAAAAAAACACGCACTAGCTCAAAAACACAGTCAGTCCCTCGCTGGCCACGTCGCTCTTATATAGCAGGCTAGTTACTCAATGAATGCTTCTAGAACCGACCAGGATTCACGGCTTCTTGAGATTTCCATCACTGGCTGGGTCACAAATGTTCTGGACCATCCTTTTTGTCCTCGCAGCCCCTTGCGTAAGGTGCAGGGAACACACAGAGGCAGAGCATAGCCCGCGGCGGCTGTGACTCACGCGGCGAGGCGACGAAACAAACTCTGAGCCGTAACACCACCCCCTTCCTATAAGGCTGATCGTCCCGATCAATCATTGGTCCGTCTGTGTCCCTCCGTAGGCTGCCAGGCGATCTCGATGCACGATCTTCATCTTCGCCCTCGGGCTCCGCTGGATCCTGTAGACGACATCGTTGATCCGTTTCACGACTCGATACGGGCCCTCCCAGGACTTCTGCAGTTTGGGTGACAGGCCTTTCTTCCATAATGGGTTGAAGAGCCAGACCAGGTCGTCCTCGTGGAATCCACCTGCATCCGTCTGCTGGTCGTATCGGGTCTTTATTCGGTCGGTCTCAATCCGCAGTCTCCTCCTTGCGAACGCGTGCCTGTCCTCCAGTTGGTCGACCAGTTCTTGACAATACTGGCCTACCGGGACCGGATCATTCCTAGGTCGGCCGAAGGCAAGATCGACAGGTAGACGGAGTTCCCTCCCAAACATGGCCCGGGCTGTTGTGCACCCGGTGGCTTCATGCACGGCGGCGCGGTAGGCCAGGAGTAATAGTGGAAGATGTTTGTCCCAATCCCTCTGGTGCTCGCTGACGACTATTCGGAGATGGTTCTCGATGGTGCGATTGTATCGCTCTACCATCCCGTCGGACT
The DNA here is from genome assembly GCA_946902985.2 of Meconema thalassinum. Taxonomy (NCBI): domain Eukaryota; kingdom Metazoa; phylum Arthropoda; class Insecta; order Orthoptera; family Tettigoniidae; genus Meconema; species Meconema thalassinum. The sequence continues at coordinate 157,344,797 of OX336399.1, read as the reverse complement.
GAGGGTGTAGCGGCGTCGTCCTTGTCTTCCGGATTCCCAGTAGCAGGCATAGGTTCTGGAACACCTGCGACTCTAAGTTCCTCCCTTGGTCGGAGTGCAGCTCCAGGGGTACTCCGTACCGGCTGACGAATTCCTTCATCAGGGTCTCTGCGATCGTCACGGCTTCTTGGTTAGGGAGCGCATACGCCTCTGGCCATTTGGTGAAGTAGTCGCTGACGACCAATATGTAGCGGTTCCCTGGCTCGCTCAACGGGAATGGCCCAGCAACATCGATGGCCAGTCTCTCCATGGGGCCGCCCACGTTGTAGGTCTTCAGTGGACCCCGTCGTCTTTGTCCTGGGCCCTTGCTGGCTGCGCAATCGTGGCACCTCACGCTGTGGTTGTCCACGTCTGCTCGGCATCCGATCCACTAAAACCGCTTTCTCAGCTTCTCCAGGGTCTTCTTTATCCCTAGGTGTCCACCAGATGATCCTCCATGGACTTCCTTCAGGACTTTCTCCGTCATAGCCTTTGGAACGACGACTTGTTCCCGAGATGTCTTCCCGTCGGTGCTCTCCCAGGTACGGCAGATGAGGCCATCCATTACAACCAGCGAGTCCTACTGCGCCCAGTAGGACTTAAACTTTGGGCTGCAGTCACTCGCAATGTTCCACCCGGCTCTGGGGAAACAGGCTCTCTTCCTTTCGGCTATCAGTCCCAGGTCATCATCTTCCGCTTGTGCCCGCGTGAAAGATTCGCGGTTCCAGCTCCCTTGAAGTTCCACGGTAGTCCTTCGGCACTTTATCCCGGTGTTCTCCTCCCTTCTGGCACAGAAGGTGCAGTCTTCGGGGCACGGTCTTCGTGACAGGGCGTCGGCGTTAGAATGCAGTTGGCCTTTCCTGTGCTGGATCTCAAAGTTGTACTGTTGAAGCCTCTCTAACCACCGCGCGAGTTGAACCTCGGGCTGCTTGAAGTTCAGGAGCCACCGCAGGGATGCATGGTCAGTCCTTATGAGAAATTCTTGCCCGTACAGGTACTTGTGGAAGTGTTCAATGGTCTTCACGATGGTGAGCAGTTCTTTCCTGGTGACGCAGTAGTTTGACAAGGCTTTGCTGAAGTAGGCCACTACTCTCTCCTCACCGTCCACTACTTGCGACAGGACTCCCCCTATACCAAAATCGCTGGCATCGGTATCGACGATGAACCTTGTTGCAGGTCTAGGGTAGGCCAGAATAGGTGCGGTGCACAGAGCCTGCTTGAGTTGTTCGAAGGCACTGTGGCATTCTGCTGTCCACGTGAAGAGTTGGTCCTTCTCAGTCAGTCGATGGAGTGGTTTGGCGATGTCGGCAAATCCTCTCACGAAGCGACGGTAATAGTGCAGAGTCCCAGGAAGCTTCGTAGTTGGGACTTGTCCTTTGGAACTGGCCACTCCCTCACAGCTGCGGTCTTCTCTCGGTCGGTGCGCACCCCTTCCTCGGAGACGATATGCCCAAGGTACTGGACCTGCTTCTGGAAGAGCTGACACTTCTTGGGGCTCAACTTCAGCTAGGCAGCCCGTAGCTTCATCAAGATCTACTTCAGGTTGCTGTAGTGCTCCTCGAAGCTTCTCCCCAGAACGATGACGTCGTCTAGGTAGACCAGGCAGGTCTTCCTGTGTAGACCCCTCAGAATGGACTCCATTAGCCTTTCGAAGGTCGCAGGGGAGTTGCACAGACCGAATTGCATGACGGTGAACTGCCAGAGCCCGCTGCCCACAGAGAACGCCGTTTTCTCGCGGTCCTTATGGTGGACCTCCACCTGCCAGTAGCCACTCTTCAAATCCAAGGTGGAGAACCATCTTGATCCTGATATGGTGTCCAGGGTGTCGTCGATCCGGGGTAGGGGGTAGCTGTCCTTCTTCGTGACGTCGTTCACCCGCCTGTAGTCCATGCAGAACCTGGTGGAGCCGTCTTTCTTCTTCACTAGCACGGCCGGAGGGCTCCAAGGACTATGTGATGGCTCGATCACCCCCTGTTCCTTCATTTCTTCCACCATCCGGTCGACTTCATCTTGCTTGGCGAGCGGGACACGTCGGAATGGGGCCCTAATCGGTGCACTGCCCCCAACGTCGATTCTGTGCTGGACCAAGCTTGTCCTGCCGATTCTTTGCTCCCCACGGAGAAGACATCCTTGAATTCGTGTAGCAGGTCCCGAAGTTGGCGTGATTGTTCCTCGTCCAAATGGTCCTGCTCGGCTTTTGAAACCAGGACCTTCAGGTGTTTTGCTTGTGCTTGAGTCCGTAATCCCGCTTCTGACACCAGTTTTTCCGCGGCACCCCTAGTGGCAAGTTCGTTAACTGGATTACGGTGGGTGAAAGCACAACACAATTGTTTCTTTAACGAAATATTAGCTTTATTGCAGGCCAGGAAAAATACACCACACAATAAGCACTGAAACTCACTTCACAAGACACTACTAGTCACTATAGCTTCCACACTTCCTACTTTCACACTACTGTCCTCGCTATTAATACCTGCAACTCTGCCTTGCACACAAACTACAGTTATTTATGATAGCCAGTCACTCACCACTACACACTGCTTCGCTGTCCGCTGGCTAGGGAACAGCCCAATGCGTTTCGCAATTCACCACAATATCTCTGTCGCACTAGGTACTGCTCGAGTCCAAGCTCTATGAACTTGCGGGGTGAGGAGAAAGAGCAGGAAGTGTCGGGCGTGAAGAGAAGGACCTGTCAACAGCCCATCGAGATATATGGTATTCCTTTCTATTCCAATACTGCTAACATTCGGCCGTTACTCAAACCGCTGAGGTGACAGTAATGACTGAGTGAGTCACCGACCAATGTATTTGGTTCTGTACTATGCACGAACCGAGAAACCTCATCACTCGTCAACACCACCACTCATAGTCGTCGATGCACATTCCTGTCAGGTTCCCGCAGCTTAGACTCGAGCAGTTAGTACACAGTCCTCAAAACTCAGTCCCTCCGTATGATTCACACTGCCTCGCTGTCTGGAGAATCAGCCTCACTCGGGTTTCGTAACTTCGCACGTCACGTCGCCACACTACTGTCGCTCAGGTAAAAACACGCACTAGCTCAAAAACACAGTCAGTCTCTCGCTGGCCACGTCGCTCTTATATAGCAGGCTTGTGACTCAATGTATGCTTCTAGAACCGTCCAGGATTCACGGCTTCTCGAGATTTCCATCACTGACTGGTTAACGAATGTTCTGGACCAACCCTTTTGTTCTCGCAGCCTCTTGCGTAAGGCGCAGGTAACACAAAGAGGCAGAGCTTAGTCCGCGGCGGCTGTGACTCACGCAGCGAGGCGACGAAACAAACTCACAGCCGTAACAATACTGTATGTCCTCCATCGAGGGGCTGATCTACAGGAGTTCTGGAGCTTGTGACATGCTACCGTCGCAGAACTCATCATTGTTCACGAGCATGACCCATTCCTTGAGATATTTCTTGCTGTTCAATGATTTCCAAATTCCATATGGCAAGTTGTGACCAGGTGGCATTTTTTCTGATAAAGGAATAACTGGGTCTTTGATTTCTCTCTTCCATATCTTCACACGGGCTGCTTCTTGTGAGCCTTCGAGGGCTGTTACTCCCCTCAAAAAGCCGTTTCTGGACTTAAGTCTCTGTCGGGCTGGTTGTTGGCCGAAAAGTGGATGCCTTGAATCGGCTTCCTGCCATTTCAACTCAGATGCTGCAGCTACCATTCTTCGGACATGAGGTGGAGACATTCCAATAACTTCTGAAGTGGTGTTGGTCTAAGACATCCAGACACAATCCTGGAAGTCTCATTCAGAGCTATATCCACCTATTTGGAATGTGGAAAAAAAGCCAGACTGGTGCTGCATATTCAGCAGCTGAGGAGATCAGTCCTAGGGCTGAAGTTCTGAGAGTGGTGGGGTGAGCAAAATGCCTAGTTATCGTGTCCACAAGAAAGTGACATATACCGTATATAAATTATATATTAACTTTCAATATGACGGTGTTTTTTGCGTCTGGGTGATGAAACGCGAAGATAAGTCGATACTATTCGTAAGTCGCAACATGATACCCATTGCAATAGTTAGCTCTCTCAAGAAAAATACATAAAAACCAAACATCTTTGCTGCCAGAAAGAAACATAACTTTTGTAAATAATAATCACGAACACATCGAGTCCAATTTTCAAATGTTCACTTTCTGTGACATGTTCCTTGCCGTTTCCTTCGTATCTCCCAAGTTAATGAGAATATTTCAACATTCCTAATTTTAAGAGTGCGTTAATTAAACCTCCTACAAAGATGACTTTACTCAGATCCATGGGAATTTAATTACCCTTTCTATAAAACTTCTCAGAAAAAGAATATATATTCTTCTAAGTTGGTCAGATTGAAAATGAAATAACAATGTTAGGTTAACAAACACGTGAATGACTAAGGTTCTGGAGGTTTAACAAGCACTTTTGGAACATGCAACTTTCCCCACTATACTGAGTAACATCGAATCATGGATATGTCATGATGATGTAGATGATGATGTCTATATGAGACGTCCAGTTACAAAACTCGTTTAATCCACTTGTGAATAAGAATAATTTTCACGAAAAACGTTTCTTTGGACTTTGCCTCACGTATCTTTTGTGTTTGTTGTTTTCTACTTTTGCTTTGTGTTTTTGGTTTTTGGTTTTGAGTTTGCTTTGTGCTTTTGCCTTTGAATTTTACTTTTTGCTTTTCTTCCTTGATTTTTTGTTTGTTTTCTGCTTTTGCTTTTTTTGAATTTTGCTTTCTGTTTTGTGTTTCTTGTTTTTTGTTTCCTGCTTTTGTTTTTGTTTTATAATTTCGCTTATTGCTTCATGTTTTTGGTTTTTGGTTTTGTGTTTGTTTTCTGGAAAATCAAAATAAAACAAAACAAAATATAACAAAATAAAATAAAATGAAGTTAAATAAAATAAAATAAAATAAGGAAGCAGTGTATACATGAGAGGTTTTGGGGAAGAAAAAAGATAGCTCCAGAGTAAAACATGAAAATTGGTTGTGTTGTATCACTCTCCTTATGTGGAATTAACGAATAAATAAATAAGTAAATAATTTTACGACATGATTCTTATTCACAAGAGGATTAAACGAATTTTGCAACTGGGCGACTCATATGATAACGATGCTGTAGATGATGATGACGTTATGGATGATAATGTAGGCGAAGATGTAGATGATGATGCTGTAGATGATGCTGTAGATGATGATGCTGTAGATGATGCTGTAGATGATGCTGTAGATGATGACGTAGATGATGATGATGTCGATGATGCTGTAGATGATGATGATGCTGTAGATGATGATGATGATGATGATGATGCTGTAGATGATGCTGTAGATGATGATACTGTAGATGATGCTGTAGATGATGCTGAAGATGATGATGCTGTGGATGATGCTGTAGATGATGACGTAGATGATGATGCTGTAGATGATGCTGTAGATGATGATGCTGTAGATGATGCTGTAGATGATGACGTAGATGATGATGCTGTAGATGATGCTGAAGTTGATGATGCTGTGGATGATGCTGTAGATGATGACGTAGATGATGATGCTGTAGTTGATGCTGTAGATGATGGTGCTGTAGATGATGCTGTAGATGATGCCGTCGATGATGCTGTAGATGATAATGATGACGTAGATGATGCTGTAGATGGTAATATTGACGTAGATGATGCTGTAGATGATGACGTATATGATGCTGTAGATGATGACTTAGATGATGCTGTAGATGGTAATGATGACGTAGACGATGCTGTAGATGATGCTGTAGATGATGACGTAGATGATGCTGTAGATGGTAATGATGGCGTAGATGATGATGATGATGATGATATACATTATGATGTAGATGATGATGTAGATGATGCAGACGATGATGTAGTTGATGATGATGATGCTGTAGTTGATGATTATGATATAGATGATGATGATTATGTTTGTATTTCAATATTTTTCTTTATCATTGTTATGCTCGAAATAGAACTTCTGTGTTAATATTTTAAGTGGTGTATTCGTCGTTCGGTCAACAATGTTTGTATTTTCCACCACTTTTCTTCCATAGAATAACAGCAGGGTACTATTGAACTTATTATTTTGGCACACACTCTCTCTTGGAATGTGTGGACCTGGCCGATCTGCGAAGAACACTCAACACCCTCTCCCTTGTTCTACGTGATGACGGGCCATCAGCTGACCTCGTTATCCGGTTCATGAGGGAAAGTGGCTACTTAAAAAAACAAAATGTTTTAATGTATAAGGTGCTTTCAAAAAGTAACGAGCCGGAGGCTGGAATGCGCAAACCGGTGACGACATCGGCTAATCGTGGCGTGTGTAACGATGTGTGGTTCCAACCAGAGTGTGGAAGGTCACAGCCCGTCCCTAGAGGGCACGCGTGTACGTCACATGACGATACAAAGCGAGCAGCAGCATGCATCAATCGTCCAACCAAGACCAAGACAGTAGAACATTCGACATGCTTCCTGGTGTTGTTGAAGACTGCGGGACTCCCATTGGGCACACACTTTCCGCAAGTGCAGTCGTTCCTTCATGATGGTGTGCACATTTCCGACGCTCAATCCGACCACGGCAGCTATGGCGTTCACTGTCACTCGGCGGTCTGGGGTAATGAGTGCATCAACCAGCTGGACGTTGTCATCGGTAATGCAGGGGGGTGCCCAGACCGGGCATCATCGGCTAACGACACCCATCCTTCCCTAAAGCGCTTGTGCCACGCCTTGACCCTTGCAAGGGACATGCAGTGTTCGCCGTACACTTGTGACATTCGGCTATGAATGTCCGTTCCCCCTACTCCCTCCGCTGTCAGACACCGAACAACACCTCTTTTCTCTTCGTTTGATGCCTCCATGTCACTGTTTGCAATGCGACTGGCAGCGTTGGACGATTGATGCATGCTGCTGCTCGCTTTGTATCGTTACGTGACGTGCACGCGTGCCCTCTAGCGATGGGCTGTGACCTCCCCCGCTCTGGTCGGAACCACACCTCGTTACACACGCCACGATTAGCCGATGTCGTCACCGGTTTGCGCATTGCAGACTCCGGCTCGTTACTTTTTGAACGCACCTTATAGCTTAAGACTTTTAATTTAGGTTTAGTCTGTTTTATGTTTTGATTGTGTTCTTATCTATATTTATTTTTCAATATGCCTAATTTGTTTTCTTGTTTTTCATAATCCCCGTTTTAACTCCTCTTATACAAATATGGCATAATTGTTGGGGCTGACTGTCTATTTTATACAAGACATTTTCAATTTCATCCCTGGCACCGGGCTGGTTTTATCTGCATCCTTTCATTTCATAATATTTTATTTCATTAAGGGATGATATTAGAAGTAAGGCCCCTTAAAACAAGAATATTATCATCATTATCGTATTATTATTATAATTGTTATTATTATTATTATTATTATTATTTATGGCCATTAGAAACCACGATTAAATGTTACGCATTCGTAGAAGCCTTCTTTGCCGTCCAGCATCGTTGCATTATTTCCCTTGCAGCCTGTCTCCTGTCCACCGCCCATCCGCTGTTCAACGTGTCTTCTTCGTGAAAGCTCTTGAAGTTATAGATCTGCTGCCGGTACTTGATTCTATTAACGATATTATTGTTGTTTCATATCACACATTGTTTTATATTTGACATAATTATATTCTTTCCAGGAAGAAAACAGGTGTTGATCAAGGGAAGTCAACAGTAATAACAAGAAGTTCCGTGACGAACAAAAGTGCCTACTTTTCTTAAAATTTAAGAATCATGCCAATTTATATAGACCTATCTAGAATAATGACGAAATTACGTTGGTAATATCGAAATTTCTAATTAGTTCGAAATATACCTGGTTTACTGTAGCCTAATAGAGCACTACAGTTGGCAGCCCTGGTGGCTAAATATATTGTTAGTTCTATCTCTTAAGGTACAAAATACAAAATTTGGTTGAAGTCCAATAGATAGCATGGACGTTACATGCAGTTAGACATTGGATCTATCAGCGCGCGTAAAATCGTGTTGGCAACAATGTCATGCATGTGTTGGTCAGAAATAATCTGAAATATTGTGACCTCTTGTTGTGCCAATTTTGGATGAAATCCATTTGTTAGTATAGAAGTTACATGTAATTTAAAATTGGACCTATCAGCAGGCTTAGAGTCATGTTGGCTGCACTGTCATATATTAGTTTCTCCAAATTAATCTAGAATGTCAGTTACTATACGTGTGCAAATTTTAAAGCTGTTGGCTTACATACTTTCTGATATATTAATATAGGGTAAAAATAGAGACAGCATTTATTAACAGTTGGAAGCCCTGGTTGCTCTTAAGAATAAGCATAATATATCTGTTATGGTACACATAGCACATACGAAATTTGGTTGAAATCCAATTGATAGTATAGAAGTTACATGTATTTAAAAATTGGTCCTATCAGAAGGCTTAGAATCATGTTGGTAACACTGACTTACATAAGTTACACCAAATTAATCGAGAATGTCCGTTACTATACGTGTGCATAGTTTAAAGCTGTCGACTTGCATACTTTCTGATAAATTGGTATTTGGATAAGAAAATAGAGAGTGAGCATTTATTAACAGTTGGCAGCCCTGGTGGCTTTTAAGAATACGCTCAGTCTTATCTGTTTATGTACGCATAGTACATACGAAATGTGGTTGAAATCCAAGTGATGTGTAGGAATTCTATGCATTTAAAAATTGGATTTATCAGCAGGCTTCGAATCTTATTGGCAACGCTGCCATGCATGATCTCCTGGAAATTAAACTGAAATATTATTATCTATACGTGTGCCAATTTTGAAATTTCTCCCATGCATACCTTCCAAGATATCCAACATGGAGCTTAAATTTCAATTGCGGTTTTTCAGCAGTTCGTAGCATTCACATCATTTTCGAATATGGGTTTGAGATATTCAGGTGTAGATCTTGAAACATACCAAATTTGGATTCGATTGCTGCAGCCATTTAGGAGTTGATAGGACACACACACACACACACACACACACACACACAGCCAGCCAGCCAGACAGACAGACATTTGCCCGGATCGATCTCATAAGTCTACTTTATCCTCATTTTTGCAAAATAGGCTAAAAATGAGAGAGAGGAGATTGTGGTATTGAGTTGTAGTCCCGTAGTCTTCAACCCACGTCACACTGGTTGTGATCCCCTGCGGGAATCCACTGCAACAGTCTGCCCCATCTGAGCTGCTTGCCAGTGTGGATTGGAGTACTCGCCATCTTGCGTGAGTGAACCTGCAGCATGCAATGCTGTCGTCACTGCGTGGGGGATACAGCACATGGACTTGTGCTATGACCTTCGCCCAGTGACTATATTGGCTAATACCCCCAGTCCCTCTCCAACCGTGCTCCGAGCATTACTGCTGAGTACTCGTGTGTACGCATACTCAAGCTCGTGGATTTAGAACAGCCTGCTCTCTAACAATGAGTGTTGACCATCAAATTTACCGTGATTCACTGAAACAAAAATTAGCATAATATTCCAATTCATAAAAGTATATCCCATTTTATACACTGCAATTAATTTTAAATTAGCGACAGATTTGAAATTCCGATTCATAATTAATTTTTCACGAGCTGAATTGCTAATTAGGTATTGTATTTTGATTGCAAATAAGCTTTTTAATAGACACGTCTACTGTCAACATATCTCCCATACTGCGGAAGTTCATCATCGACACCTGTGAACACATATCCATTATTCATTCCGAGAGGAAATTAAATATCTATTATAGATTTTAATGTTGTATAATTATAGCATGGCATTTTATTTTCACTATTACTCAGTGATGATGAGAGCTGTTGGTAGCAGGCAAACCATTCCTGTTCAGTGATGGACTTTCCTTGCAAATTACACTATGAGACAGCCATTTTATAACTGGTGAGTGGTTTATCATATATATATATATATATAACAAGTAGTTCCGTGAAGAACTAAATAGCCTATTTTCATACATCCTTCTTATGTTAATTGACTCAATCAACATACACAATTTCAGTTTGATTGCTGTAATAGATTCGTAGATATTGAGAACCGTCTAAATATTTTAGATGGTCGTCATGTTGGATTTTAATATATGTAGGCCATAGAGTTATATACTATTAGATGAAGATTATTTCGTAGTTTCATTATCAAAACTTTGACTTCGACCACATGATTAGGATACAAGATATAAAACTTAATTTTAAAATTTCGCACAGCCACCTTCTAGAGGTTATGTAAACAAATGAACTAAATTATATGTCAGTGCATTACTATGTGTACAAACATTTGTTGTACCAAGTTTGCGTTTGGATGGTTAAATCGCGAGAAACGTCTATTTAAATGTCGCAAATTCGCTTGGCCACCATGTTCGTTTTTAGTTACCAGTTTTTTGAAAATTTCATAGATAAAATTCTAGTAGTGCCCTTTATCACCGTACAAACTTCCAGGGTGATATCGATAGTAGTTTCGGAGATATTGAATGCTGGTGAAATATTTCGCACAGCTGCCATGTTTGATTTACGAGACGTAATAAAATTTAAAGGGCACGGTCGGGGTCGGCCAAAATGGTGCTATGACCTTACTGAGTTTCATTGAAATTGCTCCAGCCGTTTAGATGTTATTAGGGGGCGGGCGGTGTGGGAAACAGACACAGACACATATACGCACACATACGCACACACAGACGCGGTCAAAAGGTGATCTCATAAGCCTATTTTTTCATAAAATGAAAATAGGCAAAAAAATTCAAAATATGCACTTAACAACAAGCCAATCTTTTTCACTTATGTATCATTCACTGTAGAAAGAAGCATCACAATAGATAATTACGAGTTTTTCAATGTTTTCAGGAGACAAATTACGCCTCTTTTAATTGTTTTCAGTGCGTAAATGTCCTGTGCCTAGCCATCAGTTGAATAATCACTATTACCTGACACCGACTGTTTTAATAAATACTAGATGAAACCCGTCAAAACATGACGGAGAATGGAAAACAAATTTACTGAAGAAGCTTCTTATATAAGTTACATTCTTTGTACGATTACTTTTTAGCACTATTGCAACTTTAAGGGCGTCAAAAGATAGCACTCTCAGCATTGCAACATATTGCTGGTCATGACTGAAAACGTGATGAGGTCATCATCATCTTGCACAGTTTCCAGTCACTGGCCAGGTCTGTTTGGAACACAAGCCTCTCCAACGTCTTCTGTCTTCCCACCATCTCTCAGCCTCCACCCTTGTCCAGTCTTCTCCTCTCTTCTTCACGCTTTCGTCCACCCCCTCCAGCCACCTGTCTCTCGGTCTCCCTCTTGGTCTCTTTCCTTCCCAGTTCGTCTCGTGTATCCTCCTGGGTATCCTCTTCTCCTCCATTCGTTTTACACGTCCATACCATCTAAGTCTAGATTTCTCTATACCATCCTGTAATGGTTCCTCCTTCATTAATTCTCTGGTCCTCTCATTTCTTATTCTGTCCCTCTTTGTAGCTCCAATACTGCTTCTCAAGAACCTCATCTCACTGGCCTGTATTTTGCTCTTCTCCCTTCCTTTCATAACCCAGGTCTCCGAGGCATACGTCAGGATAGGGACATAGTACGATATATGATCTACTTGCTGTTCTGAGGGACATCCCTGTTCCATAACATGCTTCTCACACTCCTCCGGATTGCTTCTGCCTGTCTCCCCCGCTCATTTTTCTCTCTACAGTTTCTTCCATTCTCTTGTATCAGGCTTCCCAGATACTTGAAACTCTCCACTTTCTTCAGCTGTTCCCCACCAATTGTTATTCCCGTTGTGGTCCTTTCCTTCTTCCTTGTTGTGATCACCATCTCACTCTTATTTATGCTAAATTTCATCCCATATCCTTGTATTATTCCTTCCCACACGTCCAACTGTTCCTGTACCTCCTCCTCCTTGTTTCCACAAATCATCAAATCATCCGCAAACACCATTGCTTTCATCTTTCCTTCCCCAATTACTTGTGCCACTCGAGCCATTATGTCATCCATCACCACAATGAAAAGTAACGGTGACAGTGCACTTCTTTGTTTCAGGCCGTTTCTCTGTTCCACCCAGTCCGATCTCTCTCCTCCCACTTTCACACAGCTCACGCTTCCCTTGTACATCTCCTTTATCCTCCTTATAGTCCATTTCTCTACTCCTCTATCCTCCAGGGACTTCCATACTTTGTTTCTGCATACACTGTCATATGCTTTCTCAATGTCCAGGAAGGCCATCAGTAGATCTGTTCCATACTCATAGTGCTGTTCTTGTAACTGCCTTACAGCAAAAATCAAATCCACTGTGGACCTTCCTGCTCTGAAGCCATGTTGTTCTTCCCTCATCCCTCCTTCTATCCTTGTCCTAATTCTCCTTTCCAAAACTTTCTCAAACATCTTTGCACAATGACTCATCAGTGTTATTCCCCGATAGTTTCTGCATTCTGTTCTACTACCTTTCTTGAAGATCGGGACAATTATTCCCTTTTTCCAGTCCTCTGGGGTCTTCCTTTCCTTCCATGCTGCCTTCATCACTCGGTACAACCATTGTATCCCCACCTCTCCTGCTGCTCTCACCATCTCCACACTCAACTCATCCACACCCGGTGCCTTCCCTCCTTACATCTTCCTCAATGCATCTTCCACTTCTTTCCATGTTAAGTCCTTTTCTGTTTGCAGTTCATCTACTGTACCTCTTCCCCGATTTCTTCTTCCTCGCCGTGGTTTCCATTTGGGTTCAGGAGTTCTTCAAAATATTCTTTCCACATTTTCTTCAGTTCTTCCCTATTTTCTATCCCTTGTCCCATTTTGTTCACCATTCTAACATAATCCGTAGGATCTTTCCGCCTCTTATTCTTTACCATCCCATACAGGACCTTTTTTGTACCTTCACTATCCTGCTGGTCATGACTTAAAACGTGATGAGGTAAATAGCCCAATACGTTCAAGAGTTTCTCCTTGATCTTGATTGATTGTGATAAAGTAGGCCGATCGAATAGGACATTGTTGCCTATTAAAAGAAAATGTACTGTACCTGCAAGTGTTTTATCGGAAGGTGTTAAATCAAGTCGTAGGATTTGAGCTCTCTGCCTAATATTACTGCACCTATTATATCCGAATCCAAGCAATTTCTTACATATTTCTTACAATTAATATATTACCATATATGAGTCCTTGGGAAACGTTCAGATTTCTAAGGAGCATAACTATGGCTCAAACATTCGGAGTATGTGGAGGCGAATCACTTAATTCCAAGGAATTGAAAAATTCAATAATAGGGAAATGAAGTAGCTGGCTTTCATCTTCAGTATCAAATCTGTTAACGCTGATGTATGTGTTTGAACTACTGGATATAAGTTCAATGACTTTTAAATTAATATCATTACATTGTTGCAGCTTGGCACATATTTTATATTCCAGCATATCAATTTTACCCTCACAACAGTAAAGACCAAAGTAACCACGCATAGATTTTACGCAAGAGAAATACAATGTAGAACAATGTTTACATTTGATCGTCAAAGACCTTACAGTACACTGTACTGCATAATATCTGGAATTGTTTCTGAAATGACCTATTTATATTGGATTTTAAATGTGGCTTCGTATTATTCGATAACACTATAGTGTCCTGCAATAACGGAGCCGCTAAATATTAAATGGCAAATAATACTTCCATTGCCGAAATCAACTGCGTAGTTAGACTCAGTACTCTAAACAAATAATCATTAAACAATTGTCTTATACAATGAAGTTCAACATGACCGTCCAGAGACTTCCATACTCAAGTTGGTTGGTGAGGAGAAAGCGATGAGACTGATCGCTTAAAATAAATTCCTTACAATTGTTCCTGCCAGCGAAATTTTTGGCAATAGCTTGGAAACGCAGCTCAGAATGAAGTTCTTCATTTTGATATAAACAGTACAAAACTGCTCTAAATAAGCAATTTCCATCACCTGTTATAGGTTATGGCAGTACATTTTGCAGGGGAACATAGAATCACTTCGCCAACTACTGGAATGAGCATAGGCCTATACTCAATACTCACTTCGGCAGTCACCCTAATGGAGGCAGTTTTAGAATTCTATGTCCCGTGCATGTCAAAAATCGTATTAACACATGGAAGCCCTCCCATTCTTGGCTATTGCCCCGGAGACCCGGAATACATTTCCTGCTCAGCCAAGAAATTTAATTCTGGTCTGAGGGCAAAAACGGGGCACATTCAGTCTCTTGAGGTATAACTAAGAAGAGGAAGGTTTGATTCCCACCTCGACAATCTTGGATGTGGTTTTCCGTGGTTTCCCACTTCCACTCAAGGCAAATACCGGGATGGTTCCTAACTTAAAGCCTCGGCCATCTCCTTGCCATTCACCACCTTAATTACAAATACACACATTAATGTAGCCATCACAATAACGCACGTTATCAGAGAACATTTTACACATACACACCAAAGTACACGGGACTGAGTGATCACGATGTCGGAGCCCTTCAAACGAATTATGTTTGCCAAGTGTCTCTTATGGCGAAAGCAATTGTGGACACGCGCGAGTGCCTTGAAAACTACTTTTTTCTTTAATAATTTAAGAGCATATCGACGATGCATAATTATAACTTTTTGTCTAGGACGCTAATAACTTGACCACCGAAGCATTGGGAAGAAATTGCAATATTAAGGTACATAAACAACATAGCCTACAGATTCAACTGTCGGTTTATGTTCCTCAAAATTTCCCTTCTTAAATATTCCCAACTTTATAATTCTCCATCACGTGAAAACGTGCCATGTCTTGGGTTTTAAATATATCGATGCAATGAGGCTGCCATCTGCTGTCAGTTACTGGAACTATATGGGCGATGTACTGCCATCTGTTGTCAGTTATAGGAACTGATTGCAGATATTTAAACGGCGTACTGAGGACAACAGTTTGCTCTTTTGATCACATGCTGTAATGCAACGGTAAAACGGAAATAAAACGTATTGAGAGGGAATGTAGAAATATGTATCTTTAACAGACATAAAACCTTACTAATACTCCTTGATTAAACAATATTTCAGTGGTAAAAAAGTAATATATCGGCGAGGGCTCGGATCGAACTGGTGACCCTTGGAACCACAGTCAGTCGCCTTACCCACATAGCTAACCGCGCACTCCTTTTCAGCAGCTGACGCAGCCATTCATTATCTTCAAAAGCCGCTGTCTGAAGGAAATAATCCATTTCATTATCCAAATAAATCAATGTTGCACATTCGTATACGTTTATACTGTTATTATATTTTATTGTCAGAACTTGGTTAATGTATGTTTTCAATTACATGGAAGCTTATTAAATAACTTACATTTTAATGGACTTCTCACCGCCATTTTGTCATGACCCCAGGCGGATTGTGCGCATGCGTGAGGGGAAAGAATTCTGCTATTTTCTATATTAATTCAAAAATATACCGTAATATATTTGTTTATTTTAGAGACACTCTGCAAATCTGGAGGTCAAGAGCTTTCGTTAGAGTGCTCTACGAAGTAAATCGGTTCTGTCGTTCTCTCAATCTCGTGATAACAAAAATCACCTTACTGTTTTAAATATATAGATTTTCTGCTGCTCTTCTCTTTAGCCATTTTGAGTTAAGGGTATGCAGACGAAGAATAAAGTAACACATTAACTGAAGAAACTCCTCACAAAACTAAGCCCGGGCTACTGGCTGTCGAGATGGTGAAAGGAATGTCCCACTCCATTCCCTTCTTCAAATAGCCAGGCAGCATTGCGTAAAGCACGATTATTATCATCTCGTTATCTGTTGCTCAGAAATATGCCTACAAGGGATGTCCATCACGCAGGCGAAACCTATTTTATTCAAGATGTTTTTAATTTTACTTAATTTCAACTCAAAATGCTAAAATATGCTGTTATGTTCAGAATATGCAAAAAAAAAACACCATAAACTCTCAATATATGCATTTGAATATGCTGATATGAATTTTCAAAAAATCCGGTCCCTAGTTAGTGCCTTGGATATGATCCCAAAATATTATTTTTTCAAGGTTCAGGGGTGTGCAAATTATTAGAATCAAATAATAAATTTAATCCATTTTCGATGTTTTATTAAAAATAATTTTACTGTCCATCTGCTAGCGTCTTTTGCACCCCCACTTAGTAATGTTTTTCCCATAAGGAATTGTGTCTGGAAACTTTTCGAATAGAGGATTCTGAGGGATACCTGAGCTGGGTCCGTTTTCTATTTTTTATTGAATTTGGAATTTACCCTCTAAATCAGGTGATTTCAATCCATGGTTAATGAGTCTTTGAAAGCGGCTTTGGTGGCCTAGTCGGTAGCATGCTGAGGTACTATGTCCAAGATCGCGGGTTCAACCCCGCCCAAAGTCGTCGGAATTGTAAGAGCGTTAAAATCCCTCAGTGTGCCTTCTTTTGAAGGGGAAGTACAGCCGGCGATCCCATGACATAGAGTTATGGCATGTAAAAGAACCTTCCACTAACTACACATGTGTGAAGCCAAAAGTTGTAGGTTGGAATTGATAACGCTCAATTAGTTCCAACATTCGCCACCATGTGCTGACTGCGATGCCAACCGATAGCCAAGTCTGCAAGCTAGGTGTCGTGGACGGTAGCATTTGGTAGAAAAGGTAGGAACTACTTGAAATTACTGCCTGCAGTCCTCACTTGAATTTGAGTAGATAACACACAAATACAGTCATCACAATAACACCGGGTATCAGATAGATTCTACACACACCCTAAGTACACGGGGCTACATGACCGCGTTGTCGCAGCCCCTAAACTAAGGAACCAACCAACTGAGTCTTTGAATAGTTCAAGAACGAATCATCAGTAAAAAGATGATGATGAAAATTGTTGTTTTAAGGGGCCTAACAACTAGGTTATCGGCCCTCAGTAAAAAGAGCTCTCTGCTATAAATTCCCATTAAAAGTAGAGCGAAGTAATCAAAACAAAACGTGTGGGATTTTGGATTAGCAAGCCTCCTCTGTTAGTAGAAATTCTAAAAAATCATTTTAACTTTGAGTTTCTTAAAAGAAAATATAAACAAGACTCTAGGTTAAACATTCGGAGTTAATGCAACGTCTTGCAAACATATTTTAGTGCATTAACCCTTTATGGGACAGTGGTCTCTATATTAACCACCTCTCATAAGGACAGTTTATGCTTTCAAAGATGTTGATAGTTGAATTATTTAGCCAAATTTCGGAGTTTTTTCAAGCCAAAAAATCAAATATTATATTGGTACGTATCTACTTGACGTAATGTGTCGGATAAAATTTAAATAAAATTAAAACTAAAAACATTCACAATTAAAGTGTAAATATAAAACTAAAATAAAAAAAAATAAAAAAAATAAAAAAAAAAAAATTAAAATAAATATAAATGAATTATGAAAGTAATTGTAAAAATCAATTCGAGATTAGTTAATTAATTAATTAATTCAATAAAAATATCAAAATTAAATCTATAAATATAAATATATAAATAAAAATCATAAAAATAAAATTACAAATATAAAAGAAATATAAAAATTAAAATAATGAACATAACTATAACAAGAAGAAGAACTAAAGAGCCTACTTTTCTCGAAATGTAAGATTCATTCCAATGATTAATCTATATGGACCTAATTAGAATAATGACGAAATTCAGTTGGTAATAACGAAATTTCTAATTAGTTCGAAATATAACTGGCATTATGTAGCCTAATAGAGCACTACAGTTGGCAGCCCTGGTGAATGAATATATTCTTAGTTCCATCTCTTAAGGTACAGAATACAAAATTTGGCTGAAGTCCAATAGACGTTACATGCAGTTAAATATTGAATCTAACAGCTAGCGTAAAATCATGTTGGCAACAATGTCATGCATGTATTGGTCAGAAATAATCTGAACTATTATGATCTATTGTTGTGCCAATTTTGGATGACAACCATTTATGTGTATAGAAGTTACATGTATTTTAAAATTGGACCAATCAGCAGGCTTAGAATCATGTTGGAAGCACTGACGTATATTAATTACTCCAAATTAATCTTGAATGTAAGGTGCTATACGTGTGCAAAATTTAGTGCTGTTGGCTTAAATACTTTCTGATATACTGATATTAGGGTAAAAAATAGAGACAGCATTTATCAACAGTTAGCAGCCCTGGTTGCTCTTAAGAATACGCATAGTCATATCTGTTATAGTACACATAGCACATACGAAATTTGGTTGAAATCCAATTGATAGTGTAGAAGTTATGTGCATTAAAAATTTGTACCTATCAGCAGGCTTATAATCATGTTGGCAACACTGCCATGTATGGCCTCCTGGAAATTAAACAGCAATACTATTATCTATACGTGTGCCAATTTTGAACTAGCTCCCATTCACACCTTCCAAGATATCCAACATGGAGCTCAAATTTCAATTGCGATTTTTCAGCAGTTGGTATCACTGACATCATTTTCCAATATGGCCGTGAGATATTCAAGTATAGATCTTTACTTCTACCAAATTTTGTTTCGATTGCTGCAGCCGTTTAGGAGTTGATAGGGGAGACACAGACAGACACACATTTGCCCGATCTCATAAGTCTACTGTTTCCTCATTTTTGCAAAATGTAAAAAGTAGGCTAAAAATTTATCTACACGTGGAGAAATTAACGGACACCATTCGCAAAAGAAGACTCTCCTTTTATGGCAATTTAACACGAATTAACTCCGGGAGATTGTCCAATCGAATCTGTGCCTTCTTTGTGGGAAAGAAGACCAAAAGGATCTGGTTTACAGAGTATGCCCATTCAGCATGAAATATGCAAATCACAGTATGCCAGCAATGCTCAAATCGGGATTATCGGGGTTATGGTATGTTCTCCCACTCTGTGACCTACACATTTTGGATTAAATAGAGGATACACTTCCAAAATAATAAACAACATCAACTCCTACTCTAAAACATTTAATTCCACAATTATATGGCGCTACAACAAATTAAAACAAATAAAATACTGACCCATAATTCTAACTTGTTCAAAATGAACAAGGAATACATAATAAACAAAGATTAAATCATAATAAATTGTTTCTCATAAACCAACAAACTTATGTTTCTTTTCACTTCCATATAGTGTCCTTTTTAAAATTCAATAAAATCAAGAGCTCCAAATGGCTGGATACTTTTTAATACACTGTGTTATTCTTTTACAACACATCACTTCCTATTATATGAGTATCTCGTAATCAAAAATATATAATTCTTATTAAAGTACTGTTACTTCTTTACTTAAATTTTTGGGCTTTCACAATGTTCTCATGTTACCACCTCTCTCTCAAGTCAACAATTCACTACCGTGATTGGGAAACATTTGCGTACTCCCGAGTTATAGAAGACTACTTGAACACGTCAAAAATTAAGATCACTCCCGGAATCTAATTGTCTTCCCTAAAATCGTGAATCACTACATCATAATTATAACATTACATTAGGGATTTATTATTTTCTGTCTTAAAAGACCATTATCTCATAAGAAAGCAACTATCTGAACTTGCAAGCGGTAATCTTCATCTAAAAGAACCTCGGTTCGAAGACCGGGTCGTTAAAACAAACTCTAAAACACTTTGTTGGGCTATATCTTCAAACAGACGGCCTACCACAAAACATCAAGGGCAAGTATCTGGCCTTGACCACTTAGTGTGATTTATTGTCACTGAGCAGGAACTTCAAAGTCTCGCCCACCAGAGACGGGCTACCCTCCGCTTTATTACAGATATTTCTTAAATGCAGTCCTTTGAACAAGCCAGGCTTTCATTCACTTATTTTAACAACATTTAGGTTCACAAGACCCATTCTCTTAAACTCGGCATTTATTAATTATGAAGTGTCCTCATTGGTGGGTAAGAATAATTCAATACAACAACAAATATTTAGGGGCTTCACATAGACGAATCTGGGTTCGATTCTTTCAACTGCCTCGGGAACCATATCCCATACTGGAGGACTAATAACATAGCGACTTATAGCAGGCCTCTTTGCCTTACACTCGCGCTCATAATTCAATAAATAGCACCATTTTATAATATACACACAACGGCCTCGTGATCACATCACTATTTAGAGGACTTACCATAGCTCAATTACCACGACCAACTGCCCCTCATAATTAATTTACCAAGTATATTTAGGTTCAACGCCTTCCTAGCGTGACAAATTACTTCAATGCGCTACATTGCGTTATTACTCTACAGCCAAGTTGCCTTTCAAAGAACTGATAATTCAAAATCAACATCTGATCTACATCTAAATTCTACATTTATCCTCTCTCGTGACAATAATCGCTTTATCTTAAGAACATCTGTTCACAACATGTATTACTTCTTTTAAAAGAGCTCATAAGCTATTACTTTTCTATAATTCATCATAATCTTCATTCATTTATATAATTGTTATTATTATTATTACGCTTGCTTTCACATATTTAAATCATTTATCAAATACACTGATATTTTATTTCATACATTTCCCCAAGGGATTTATTTATCTCACATAATTATTTTATACTTTCCCAATTTTAATCGTTCAGATCGCGCTATTTTTCTGTTATTTGTTATTCAAAAACATCCATATTCTTTCATTCTCAGGTGGATTGTACGCAAATCTTCCCCAACACGTAACATAATGAAATGGTTACTCACATGATGTTACGGTCACCGACCGAATTCTCCAGCGATGTTTCAGTTTTGCCCACTTAATGTGTTTAAGCCATCTTGATTAATCCCATTTCACACAATGACATTCCTTGATACACATACACATTATTTACCTTAAACACTGGTAACATTTTGAACACAATTCTGTATTCTTTTATCATACACAAATAAATTCACTAAAAATGATTACACTAAAACAGATTTTACTATATTTACATTACACTGCTTTCAATCACTGAGGCTTTGATTTTTGCCTTACACACGTGATTTCTTTCTTCCCCGTTTCCAAGGGTGAAACTCTTAGACGTCGGCTCCGTATCTGGCAATATGATGAAAGTCTCGATCAATCTACCCCTCCCTGGAACGGCTATTCTTCAGATCCGGTTTTCTGACTATTCGGCTTCTATTTTTACTAGCTCGAAGTCGTTACTTTCTAGACACTATTTAGTCTAGATAAAGTCTGTCCTGTTTACGGCCTCTCGAATACTTTATCGGTGACCTATGATTCCCTAGCATTTACTGCTATTCCTTAGTTTCGTAGCTTAATGGTTTTACTGTTCGTTTGTCTCCTGTTAGACAACGCCTTGGATTAAATTTTCACTTCTTATTATTCTTCGCTCTAGTCCCTATCTAGTCGGTACACTAGGCGTTACTTATTTCGTTCGACCCTGATCGGGTTCCTTAACTTTGCTAGAAATGTTTGTTTCACGATCGTTGGTACTTCAAAACGTTACGATACTTTCGGTCGTTTAACTGAACTGTTATTTGAAGATCTATCGCCTGTTCTTTAAGTTCGCAGCCTAACTTGGAATGTAATACGGAACTTTCACTATAAAGACTGACGCTTGCTGAACTAAATCCTGTACTAGGATTTTTCTAAGTCTTCACACGGCGATATTATGATGATACTTCTCGTACTATGACCTGGACACTGTGATACAGCACCTCCCCACGAGGTCTGCTGTAAACTGCATGATTGGTCTGGCTCTGCCAGGGCTTTTATACAAATCGGCGACAAAAATATAAAATCCACGTCTTTTTCATAACTAACTTTTGAAGCAATAGTCGCACACTTTTAAAAATTATATCTCTGGAAAGCTCGTTTTCTAAACGTAAACTGACTTCTATGCACATAAAAATCGATCTTACAATTCCGAGATATTAAATAAAATTTGGTCTTCAGATATGTGGGTGTTACAGTTGATTTTTAATCCCTACCACCTCGGGTCTCGGGGAACTTTTAATTACGTAATGCCGCATTTGCACTTCTTTCCTGGGCAATTATTATAACATCTTTCCCCACACAAAAATCTCTATTCCAAAATGATTCACAATGATGTCTTAATTTTGTTAATTATATTCTCGCAAATGGCTTACATCTAATTATTCTTCCTCTTGCACAACTGCGAGGTTGCCATTTTATTGCTGCGTAAGCTCAATTTCCGAAACCTATTCTCGCTCACTCACGTAGAAAGTTTTGATCGTTCTATTAATAGTCGTGACCGGCTCATTATCGGTGCGTCACGCATGATATCATTTCCTGGCCACCTGGACTCTTATTCTTACACAACGTTATACCCGTCCTCTTGCATAAAATCTTCCAAGTTCTACTACAGACTGTATCTTTCCTCCTTTCTTATACCAATAAATGATGGATTCGGCGCTTGAACCAACAGTACACGGGTTCAAGAGGTGGAAAAAAATGCACAAGAACTGGGGATATCACATGAGGACATCTTGGAACGTGACTCTTTGAAGAAGAAACTTGGGGAAATACAGAGTTTCCAGCCAAACCCTATATCGAAAACCGGCAAGAAGTGGACCGACGAATGAAAGGAAGCTCACCGAAGAAGAATACGCGAATACTGGGCCAATGTGAAAGAACGAGGGAAAAGGCAGTTGCAATAACTGAAACGATTAGAAAAGAAAACTATAAAACATTATGAAAATAATTGTAAGAATCAATTCAAAATTAGTTAATTAATTAATTCAACAAGTAGTTCCGTGAAGAACTATACAGCCTATTTTCATATATCCTACTCATATTAATTGCCTCTATCAACATACAAAATTTCAGTTTGATTGCTGTCAGATTCGTATATACTGAGAACCGACTAAATATTGCAGATGGTAGCCAGGTTGGATTTTTAGCCTACTTTTCACATTTTGCAAAAATGAGGAAAAAGTAGACTTATGAGATCCATCCGGGAAAATGTGTGTCTGTCTGTCTGTCTGTGTGTGTGTCCCCCCCCTATCAACTCCTAAACGGCTGCAGCAATCAAAACCAAATTTAGGATGAGTAAAGATGTGCACCGGAATATCTCACGTCCATATTTGAAAATGATGTCAGTGCTACCAACAGCTGAAAAAACGCACTAGAAATTTGAGCTCCATGTTGGATATCATGCAAGGTATGCATGGGAGCTATTCCAAAATTGGCACAGATGTAGATAAGGCTATTTCAGTTTAATTTCCAGGAGGCCAACCATGACAGTGCTGCCAAAATAATGTTAAGCCTTCTGATAGGTCCAATGTTTAAATGCATATAACTTCTACACTATCAATTGGATTTCAACCAAATTTTGTATGTAATATCTGTACATAAACAGGGCTTCCAACTGTTAATAATTGCTTTCTCTATTTTTTTCATCCAAATACCTATATATCAGAAAGTATGCAAGCCAACAGTTTAAACTATGAACACGTATATTCTGACATTTTAGATTAATTTGGAGTAACTTATATACGTCAGTTCTACCAACATGATTATAAACCTGCTGATAGTACCAATTTTTAAATACATGTAACTTCTATACTATCAGTTGGATTTCACCGACAGTAGTGGCTACGCTGGCCAAAGCGCAGCATTAGGTCATGGGGCCAAGCTCTCTGCTGACTCGGTAGACGCGTGGGTTAGAGCCCCACCGTCGGCCGTCCTTGAAATGGTTTTCCGTGGTTTCCCATTTTCAAAACCAGGCAAATACTGGGACGGTACCTTCTGATAGGCCACGGCCGCTTCCTTCCACATCCTTGTCCCATTTCATCTTCATCCGTTCATCTCTCATCCCGACGCGCAGGTCGCCCACGGGCGTCGACTAGAGGCCTCTCAGGAGGCCACACACAAAAAAAAGTTGGATTTCAACCAAATTTCGTATGTGCTATGTGTACCATAACATATATTACTATAAATATTGTTAAGAGCAAACAGGGCTGCCAACTGTTAATAAATGCTGTCTAAATTTTTTTACCCTAATATCAATATATCAGAAAGTATGCAAGCCAACAGCTCTATACTTTGCACACGTATAGCACCTGACATTCTAGATTAATTTGGAGTAATTAATACAAGGCAGTGCTGCCAACATGATTCTATGCCTGCTGATATGTCCAATTTTAAAATACATGTAACTTCTATACTAACAAATGTATTTCATCCAAAATTGGCACAACAAGATATCATAATATTTCAGATTATTTCTGACCAGCACACGCATGACATTGTTGGCAACATGGTTTTACGCGTGCTGATAGATCCAATGTCTAACTGCATGTAACGTCCATTGGACTTCAACCAAATTTTGTATTGTGTACCTTAAGAGATGGAACTAAGAATATATTCAGTCACCAGGACTGCCAACTGTAGTGCTCTATTAGGCTACATTATACCAGGTATATTTTGAACTAATTAGATATTTCGATATTACCAACTTAATTTCGTCATTATTCTAGATAGTTTCATATTCTATAGAATAATAATTGGCATGAAAAGTAGGCTGTATAGTTCTTCACGGAACTTCTTGTTATTTATGTACTACTAGCAGAAGTACCCATTCTTCGAACGGTCTTCGGTATTAATAACTAGATGTTATCTATTGAGCTACTGTTGCAATGTTTAGGGGCTTGGAACCTGTATGTTGGCAAAGAAAAATTATTAGTTAAAATGTGCTCTCAAACTAAATTTACCTAACGTGTTCTTCCTGGCGTCAAAATAAAATTGAAAACCTCGTAGACGAATCACAATACACGTCACATACGAACTGACCCTAATCGTTGTGTCAAGTGCCCAACTACAGGAAGACTCCTTTTATAAATTATAAAGGCTTGTGGTGCATGAAAATTCAGTTTTGTTTAGCCTCCAATGGCCCAAATTCCTAAAATCAGCAAAAAACAGTCTACTATTTCACATCAGGAATTTTTGAAAATAATGTTGCTGTTTGGAGATATAATAGACCTTCTGTACGACATATCGCACGTGTAAGTCGTGTGAGAAAATCTAGGGTACTCCTTGAACCCCTTAAGCGCATTGATGAATTTTACAGTTTTAGTTGGTTCCGTGATAACCTTATAGCCATTTGCAACCTTCCACAGAAATGTATTAAATGGAGTGGCATTACTTATTCCAGAAATAGATGGAAAGTTGGATGCCACCTCTTGAGATACTGTTGTCATGGTTAGTGGCTTGCATTCCTTTTTAGTTTATTAAATGAAATTAGTATTCTGGGAATATCTAAGAAACTGTTGGGTTTAGAGCCTTAAAATACAGTTTTCCGGGACCCTTTACGGCTCTTGAGGGGCCCCGAGATTTGTTTCTGACACCAAGGGTTTGAAAATGAGCTTTGTCTCTTCGTTGTACGCCATAATAATGATAATAATTAAAAGAATAATAATAATAATATAACAATATAGGGATAGGGATATAATAGACTTTCCGGACCATACCCGCACGTGTAAATCGCGTTAAAAAATTCTAGATTACCCCTTGACCCCTTAAGCGCATGATATGTATTGATGAATATTTCAGCTTAATTTGGATCCGTTATAACCTTATTGCCATTTGCAAACCTTCACAGTAATGTAATAAATGGAATTGCATTGCGTCTTACAGAAATAGATGGACCTCTGAGATTCTGTTGCCATTTTTACCGGCATGCATTCCTTCATTAATTTATTAAGTGAAATTAGTTTTTTGGGAATATCTCAAAAATTGTTGGTTTTAGGGCCTTAAAATGTGGTTTTCGGGGTCCTTTTAGGGCCCCCGAGTTTCGTTTCTCACATTGAGGGGCTGAAAATGAGCTTTGTCTCACGCTTATTTCAGCATGTATTTTAAGGGGGTAGGCCTCCTGTTATGAGAGGTACGAAGAAGAGTTACAGCGATAATTAGTGTCATGCCTCTGTTGGACATCTGTATCAAATTTTACGTTAATCCACCCAGCCGTTCTCGAGTTATAAGGACACAAAAAATTGTCCACAGACAAACAAACAGACAAAAATATATTTTTGCGTGCATCCGTCATAAAACAGTCTGAAACGGGCAAATAAGTCAAATTTCCGTAGAAATGCAGAAAAATCAGACAAACATTCATTTTTATATAATAGAGAAGGTATATAATAGACCGTCCGTACCACACCCGCACGTGTAAATCGCGTGAAAGAATTCTAGAGTACCCCTTGACCCCTTAAGCGCATTGTATGTATTAATGAATATTTCAGCTTAATTTGGATCCGTTATAACCTTATAGTCGTTTGCAAACCTTCACAGTAATGTAATAAATGGAATTGCATTGCGTCTTACAGAAATAGATGGACCTCTGAGATTCTGTTGCCATGGTTACCGGCATGCATTCATTCATTAATTTATTAAGTGAAATTAGTTTTCTGGGAATATCTCAAAAACCATTGGTTTTAGGGCCTTAAAATGTGGTTTTCGGGGGCCCTAAAGGGCCCCCGAGTTTCGCTTCTCTCATTGATGGGCTGAAAATGAGCTTTGTTTCACCCTTCTACGCCTATTTCAGCATGTATTTTAAGGGGGTAGGGCCCCTTTTTTGAGAGGTACGGAGAAGAGTTACATCAATGATTAGTGTGGTGCCTCTGATGGATATCTGTATCAAATTTTACGTTGATCCACCCAGCCGTTCTTAAGTTATAAGGACTCGAAGAAGTTGTCCACAGACAAACAGACAGACAGACAGACAGACAAAAAATTATTTTTGCGCGCATCCGTCATAAAACAGCCTGAAACGCGCAAATATCGCAAATTTCCGTGGAAATTCAGAAAAAACAGACAAACTTTCATTTATATATATATGTAGATTACATGAAGCTTATTTTTTGTACGTGTGGTTTTCAGACTTCAATCGCATTATTAGGACACAAGAAGTAAAACGAGATTTTAAAATTTCGCACAGCTGCCATCTTGTGGTTATGAAAACAATTGAAATAAATTAGATACCAGTGGATTAACATTTGTATAAGCATTAACGAGCAAAGTTTCACTGCAATCAGATGGTTAAATCGCGAGAAACGTCCATTTAAATATTTATATTTCGCGTCGCCGCCATGTTGGATTTGTGCTCACCGGGTTACTGAAAGTCATATAGGTGAACTTATGTTCATAGCCTCTATGAACATTAAAAGAATCAGTTTGATTGATGGAAAAGATTCTTAGATATTGAGAACCGTCAAAATATTTCGGTTGCTCGCCATTTTGGATGGTTATATGTATAGGCCATAGAGTTATGTACCATTAAAGAAACATTATTGCGTAGCTTCATTATTCAAACTTTCACTTCGATCGCATGATTACGACACAAGAATAAAAATTTAATTTAAGAATTTCGCACAGCCGTCATCTTCAGTTTATGTAAACAATTGAACTAAATTAGATGCCAGTGAATGACAATATGTATAATCATTTACTCAACCACATTTCAATGCGCTCATTTGATTAAATCACGAGAAAAATTGATTAGAATATTTCAACTTCGCTTGGCCACCATGTTCGTTTCGTAGTTTACAGGTTTTTGAAAGTTACATAGATAAACTTGTAGTAGTGCTCTTTATCACTATACAAAATTTCAGGTTGATATCATAAATAGTTTCGGAGATATTGAATGCCTGTGAAATATTTCGCACAGCCGCCATTTTGAGGTTATAAAAAAATTGAACGAAGTTAGATGTCGGTGCATTACAATGTATATAATCATATACTGTGCCAAGTTTCATTGCGTTTGGTTGGTTAAATTGCGAGAAACGTCCATTTAAAGTCGCAAATTCGCTTGGCCGCCATGTTGTTTTCATAGTTACCAGGTTTTCAAGGGTCACATAAGTGAATTTCTAGTAGTTCCCTTTATCACCATACAAAATTCCAGGGTGATATCGGAAATAGTTTCGGAGATATTGAATGCTGGTGAAATATTTCGCACAGCCACCATGTTGGATTGGTGAGACGTAACAAGATTTGAAGGGCACGGTCGGGGTCGCCTGGAATAGAGCTATGAATTTACCGAGTTTCAATGTAATCTCTACAGCCGTATAGATTATATTAGGGGGGGGGGGGGGACAGGGACACACGCGAATCACACACACACGCACACACACACGGACAAAAGGTGATCTCATAAGCCTATTTTTTCAAAATTGAAAATAGGCTAATAAAATCTATCAAAATTGAATCCATACGAACATAAATTAGGGAAACAAAACATGAAAATTATTAAAATTTATAATAATAAATAATAAATAAAAATATTAAAACACAAAAAATATAATAAATAATGTTGTCCTATAAAGGGTTAAGCCGTCAAATGTATAATAGTACATTATGCAACGAGCCTATAATGGTAATAATTAACACACGAGTATTTCCATACGAGTGTCTTAATTACCATTATAGGCGAGTTGCATACGACTGTTTATGTTCCACGATAATTATTATAACTATTTTATGTTCGAGCATTTCAATAAATAAATATCTGTTGAGATTTCAGCAGTTCTATGTACTGAATAGAGCGCATGGGACTCAGAGAATACCTTGGCCTCCTGAAATACCCCAGTATGACACACTAGAAGTCACGCAGTGAAATTTAAAATAGGAGCCCGTGGAAGTCAGCGCAGGTGCAATGCCATCCTTACCTAATTGGTCACACAACTCTTTCTTGTGCTCTGATTGGTGGGAGAAACTGTTTCATAATGACAGCAGACGACCCTCATTATGATACAGTTTTCTGACACATAATATTCACATTTCGACATAAAAAGGAATTTTGGAAAACTGCCGTCAATTCTGATAATTTGCACACCTTTCTGTCTCATTACTGCCTTCAAGCAGGTATGTAATGGACCACCGAGGGATGGGAAGTGCTGACTCTCCGTATGAGAAACATTTTCCTTTGATTAAAAGTTAGAATTTAGTTGAGCATCCCAGTGGGTCACGCTGGTGGAAATTAACGATAGGCTTGCTCTATAATGCACGCAGTGTTTACTAAGAAGGTAAACGTAAGAAATTTAAGGACGCGGAGAGAATGGGAAGTAAGTGTAATAACATACAGACGCGTTACGCAGGCGAGAGCTGAAACTTAATTTTACTCTGATCGAATTTGTGCCAGCTACAAGAAAATTAAAGGAGAAATTCTCGTGGACTGAATGAACGAAATTGGCTGCGAACAAGGCCAGCCGACAAACGAATCTACTCTCTTCTCTCACATAATGAAGCTTGTAAGTTAAATCGATTATCTTCGAGTAGCCAAGAGTGTGGCATATGTGAAGCAACATACATTGTAACAAGAGAAATATTTAATAATTTACTGTATTATAGCCAACATGTTTGAACTTGAACAGAAATGATGTACTGTAGGGAGTATGGCATGAAGATCAGTGTTTGAAAGACGAAGAAGAAGGGAAGAAACGCAAGATAATAGAAAGCCAGGTAGGAGGAACTAAATTTTAAGTACAGGGTCATTATTAGGGTACGGAAGTTTAAGACATAAAGAAGTACAAAATATGCAAGAAAATATGCCCTAAAACTAGCTAAATATGCCCTAAAACTAGCTAAATATGCCCTAAAACTAGTTAAATATGACCTAAAAACTAGCTAAATATGCCCTAAAACTAGCTAAATATGATCTAAAAACTATAAAATATGACCTAACAAGTAGTTCCTTGAAGAACTAAACAGCCTATTTTCATATATCCTACTTATGTTAATTGCCACTATCAACATACACAATTTCAGTTTGATTGCTGTAATAGATTCGTAGATATTGAGGACCGACTAAATAATTCGGATGGTTGCCATGTTGGATTTTATATATGTAGGTCCTAGAGTTATGTACTGTTACATGCAGATTATTGTGAACGTGTAGTATTCAAACTTCAATCGCATAATTAGGACACAAGAAAAAACAAGGAGATAAAAAAAAATCACAGCTGCCATCTTGAGGTTATGGAAACAATTGAAATAAATTAGATGCCAGTGGATTAACATTCGTATAAGGATTTACTGTACCAAGTTTCACTGCACGCGGATGGTTAAATTGCGAGAAACGTCCATGTGAATATTTATAATTCGCGTCACCGCCATGTTGGATTTGTGATCACCAGGTTATTTTAAGTCCTATAGGTGAACTTAAGTTCATAGCCCGTATGAACATTAAAAATGCAGTTTGATTGCTAAAATAGATTCGTAGATATTCAGTATCGTCTAAATATTTCGGATGGTCGCCATGTTGGATTGTTAAATGTATAGGCCATAGAGTCATGTACCATTAAAGGAAAATTATTGCGTAGGTTCATTATTCAAACTTTCACTTCGATCGCATGACTACATCACAATAAATAAAATCTTAATTTTAAAATTCGCACTGCCGCCATCTTGAGGTTATGTAAACAATTGAACTAAATTAGATACCAGTGGATTACAATGTGTATAAATATTTCCTGTGCCAGGTTTCAGTGCGCTTGGAACATTAAATCGCGAGAAAGGTCTATTTAAAATTTTCAACTTCGCTTGGCCGCCATGTTCGTTTTGTAGTTAACCGGTTTTTGAAAGTCTTATAGATGGACTTCCAGTAGTGCCCTTCATCTCCGTACAAAATTTCAGGGTTTTACCGCTAATAGTTTCAGAGATATAGAATGCCGGTGAAATATTTCGCACATCCGCCATCTTGTGATTATGTAAACAATTGAACGAAGTTAGATTTCGGTGCATTACAATGTATATAAACATATACTGTACCAAGTTTCATTGCGTTTGGTTGGTCAAATCGCGAGAAACGTCTATTTAAAAGTCGCAAATTCGCTTGGCCGCCATGTTGGCTTTTGTAGTTACCAGATTTTCAAAAGTCACATAAGTGAACTTATAGTAGTTCCCTCTATCACCATATAAAATGTTAGGGTAATATCGGTAATAGTTTCGGAGATATTGAATGCTGGTGAAATATTTCGCACAGCCGCCATGTTGGATTGGTGAGTCGTAACAAAATTTGAAGGGCACGGTCGAGGTCGCCGGGAATAATGCTATGAACTTTCCGAGTTTCATTGAAATCGCTCCAGCCGTTTAGATTTTATTAGGGGGACACACACACACGAATCACACACACACACACACACACGCACACACACACGGACAAAAGGTGATCTCATAAGCCTATTTTTTCAAAATTGAAAATAGGCTAAAAATCTATGAAATATGACATGAATGTTTGGGATAGTTGAGTATCACTAACATATAGTAATCGTCTTAAGTGCCAAAACGTGTTCAGCGATAATACACCAGACACATTTAATCGTACAAACTGACAGAGAGCTACAGTACATTAAACTTTTCAACATTCATTCATTATCATAACCTTTGAGATGCAGTTCTTGCTCTGTTTTCCTAAAAGAAAACAAAAAAAACAAAAAACAAAAACGAAGAATTATCATGCTTTATGATATCTGTCGGCGGAAGTTAAGAGACGCAGCCTAACAGGAAGTTTATCGAGTTCATTATCGTACATACCTCTTAACCTTCTTCTTTGCCAGCATTGCACATCACGACCATGTGCATTCTCAGGCTATCGGAAAGAAATCTTCTACTACACTGTTCAGAAATCCTGTGTTTGAAACTCGCCCCAGATAACACGTACCTTGTTAACGACGCCTCAATTTAAACAAAAATGCTGAAATTATAGCCAAATATGACCTTATATTAGAAAAACATGACCAAAATAATAAAAATGGCCGAAATATGCATTTATAGGCAACATCGAATTGCTTTAAACGTGGTCAGGGACCCGTCATTCAAACTTATTTTTCAGATTTCGGGTGAAATGAGTTCAGGAGAAAAATGACTTTTCCATAACTTCCGAACCTTGGTCATTATCTATGTGCACCCCGATAAACACGGCAAGCCAAGCCGTCTGTGACTGGCACTGCGCCGACGCGGTTCAGCTGGTGGTCGCGCACTCCACTGACTCATGTTTTGTCATTCATATGGACGTGTATCTGCAAAGATTAGACGTTAGTGTTGGACGTTGAGTGAGTATTGTGATTACTGTGATTGTTGGTCATGCCTAGACACCATTTCACATTGCGCGAACGTGTGTATATTCATAATTCGTATATGAAAAGCAGAGAATCAGGTTCTGAAACAAGACGAAAATTTTCGAATCAAGTTTCCAGGAAGACATGTGCTTAATGCCAGTACAGTTAGGAGGCTCGCTAAACGATTCAAGGAAACAGGCTCCGTAAATAATAAAAGAGTTTACAGACAATATTTCATCAGAAGATGTCAGGTGTGTGTTACAAGAGAGGGAGGACATTTTGCAGCATCGCCTATGAGCACTGTAAGTACACATTGTAGAACATGTTTGGTAAAAGTGTGAAAGTGCGCACCTCCACTGGCTGAACCGGGTACGCGCGCCCGCGATCTGCGCCAGTCAGAGCCGACTTAGCTTGCCGTGTTTATCGGGGCGCACATAGATAATGACCTGTACTTGAGCCGTGTATTCTCTGATGATGGTAGTATGGGGAAGAAAATAGAGTTGAGGTGTGGAACAGCCAATGCAGTGAGTTCTCAGCTGTTGATATCAGCAGTATTTTGCAAGAAATAAGTTAGTGTAGTGACGAAACGCTCAATATTTAGACCGTCCTTACTGTATGGAAGTGAGAGCTGGTTAGATTCAGGATATCTGATACATAAGCTAGAGATAACTGATATGAGGGTAGCACGAATGATTGCTGGGCCAAATAGATGGAAGGCACAGCAGGAAGGTACTCGTAATGAAGAGATGAAGACTAAGTTAGAAATAAACACGTTTAAGGCTATTCCAGCCAAGCAGCACGCCAGTGTGCAACTGGAGTACTTGCTGCCTTGCTTGAGTAAATCTGCAACATGAAATACAGCTCTGCTGTGAGGGCTGCCTTCACAGAGCGGTGGATACATCAAGTCTTACAGGAAGCGAATGGACTTGTGTATCGGCTAACACCCCCAGTTCTTTTTTAATCGTACTCCAAGCGTCATTGCTGAGTACTCGCGTGTACGCATACTCAAACTCGTGGATTTGGAACAGCCTGCTAGATGAAGCTGTTCATATGAGCCGAATCAGATAGTGTGGTCATTTCAGGAGATGGAGGAGAGATTACCTAAAGGTTTAATGAGTTTGACTGGCTGCGTGCCACAGTGGTAACGTTCTCGCCTGCTTATCCCGAGATAGTGGGATCGAATCTCGGCGCAGTCAGTAGGCATTTGAGGGTGCTTAAATGTGAGGTAACCGTGTCAGTAGATTTACTGGCACGTTAAAGCTCCCCTTCGGGGCAAAATTCCGGCACCCCGGAGTCACTATACGCTGCAGTAGTTGAAAGGACCGTTAAACCAATAACATTATTATTATAGTGGTTACTGAGTTCGGCTGTAGAGGGTAAGAGTAGCAGAGGTATACCTAGGAGGCGATGTTTAGATTCCATGCTAGGAGACTTCGATGTCTGAGCTTCTATGCCCAAGGTCGCGGGTTCAAACCCGACCGAAGTGGTCGAATTTTTTAAGAGTGTTAAAAATCCCTCAGTATGCCTTCTTTCGCAGGGGAAGTAAAGCCGACGGTCCCATGTCATAGATTTATGGCACGATAAAGAACCTTCCACTAATAACACTTGAGTGAAGCTAAATTATAAGTTAGATTAGACTAACGTTCTTAAGTTCCAACGTTCGTCGCCCGGAGACGACTGCGGTGGCATCTAGTAACCAAGTTCAGAACTAGTTGGTCGTTGACGGTGGCGTTTTGTAGCAAAAGATCGAACTGCTTGTAAATCGAATGTCTGCAGTCCTTACTTGAATTAAAGACAGATAACACACACTAATACAGCCATCACAATTAACACCGGTTATCAGACATATTCTACACACACCCAAAGTACACGGGGCCACATGACCGCGACGTCGCAGCCCCTAAACTAAGGAACCAATCAACTGTACAGCCCAGGGGCAGTACCCCTAGGACCCACCCATTCATCTTTCACCATAAACCACCCTCATAGGCATGTCATAAGCCTTACACACTTCTTTGATACGAGCAGGCACAGCAGTATTGCTGACAGCCACGCTTGCACAACACACACATAAACACACTATCTGGAACAGCAACAGTGAGGAAACGCCGAGTAAGCAGTGGGGGAAAGCCTTAAAAGCTAGACCCAGAAGAGCCCAATTATCTATTCGTGGCCGGCGGCTCTGCTCCTCAAGGTCCGTTCAAGGTCAGCCCATCGTCACCAGGTGAGAACTAGCCGTGTGCTCAGATTTCCAAATTATTGTAACACCTAACCCAGAACACTTTTGTATTCATACACTTTGTACTTTGTTTCATACTCGTCCCCACTTAAAGGGACAGTACATTATCGCCGCTGACCAATAAATACTTGGTCAGTAAACACATACATATACTACTCATTTCACCTAGTTTTACATCCTTACACCCAACCTGACCTTAGTCCTAATTGCCCCTGACCGTGAAGGCCAGGAACTGCACCGTCAGGAATCTCATTGTATTCGAGTAAGCAGCCAGACTGCAGCGTGCCGAGTTGTCGACTCTGCACATGAGAACGCTAAACGCTCGCTCATACTTAATTGGCAGGCTAAGTTAATAGCCCAGTCTTAGACGTTCATCCCCTAACAGGTAGACGCACCCAGTAGGAACGCACCCCAATAGATCACATCCTCACACCAACACATTACGCTAGTAGTCTCCCCCAATTACGGGAAACTACCCCTTTTCGGAAACGTCCCCTAAATTAATACATCTACACTACCCTGTTTATCCCATCCCCCATCACAGGGATAAAACAGATTGGAGAAGGAGCCGCTACAACGCAAAATAAGGGTAAGGGACTCAAACAACGAGCCCTCGTGGTAGAGCGATCCATACTGAAAGCAGCCAAGCGAAATTTGATTTTTTTTTTCTTTCTCAGAGAAAGCATTATTTTTTTTTCTCTCTCTGCGAATATAAGGAGGAATTTCAAGCCCACCCCACAGTGCAAGGTCGGTAGAAATTAAGTGACCACATTTAGCACCACACTAAGAGACTTCGCGCACCATTTGTCGGCTAGCACAACTCCACTCCTACCAAAGTTGAAAATTAAGAACGGCGATTTAATATCCGAACACACTGCACCCCGCCTCCTTCAGGAACTCGAATTAAAGGCATTAGAAATCCGCGCTCAATACCATGCAGCGGCAGCACAAGTCACACATTTTACACGATCCCAGGCCCAGACCGGTTCGTAGGGACAACAGTCACCAGTATCCAGCGCTAGCGAGGCAGATTGCTTACCAACACTCCATCCCCTATTGTTTCAGCAACTCCAAATTACAGAGCAAAAGACAGATAGTCTGCTCGCGCGCATCACACAATTATTGGACACAGACGCTGTTATAGCAGACACCCACACGACAGAGGCGGTTCTAGATATACATACTATTCTAGAGACAGTAAAACAGGATTTGGACAGGACGGTGGAAGTAGTGAAGTCCACACAGTACGACTTTACACCCCCGATCAGTGACGATATATCAGGCGACGAGCCCCCTGGCAACGTAACACACGTTTCATACACAGGGAGTGAGGATAATCCCCGTCAGAACAACACAAATTCAAACACCTCATCACACGACAGAAATGCAGACAGCATAAACGGACTAGAATCATTACATAGCCAAGGAGAAGTAAACGAGCAGGATATGAATAGGCACACGGAATATCCAATGATCCACCCCACAAAGTTCACAGGGGAGGGCCAGGATCCGGAGGAATACCTCAAGGCTTTCAATAGAACGGCTCGGATCAATGGCTGGAGCGACGAAGTCAGGAAACGGCTCCTACCTGCATACCTAACGAAATCGGCCATGACATGGTACGAGCTCCATGAGGACAATCTAGAAGACGCCACATGGGACGAAATCTCTTTTTTGCTGAAGAGTGAATTCCAGCTCATACCAGACGATGAGAATCTATATGATCAAATCAGACAGAGGTCACATGGGCCCACAGAGAGCGCTCAGACGTATGTGAATGCGAAACTGCTGATGTGCGACAAATACAATGCAGCCATGCCTAATAAGCAGAGAGTTAAGCTGCTAATGCAGGGCCTTAGGTCATCAATCGTGGACAAATTATGCATAATGAATAATCCTAGGTTCAGCACATGCTAATAATAATGTTATTGGTTTTACGTCCCTTTTAACTAAACTGGCTTTTAGAGACGCCGGGGTGCCGGAATTTTGCCCCGAAGGGGATCTTTAACGTGCCAGTAAATCTACTGACACCGCTCCCTCGCATTTGCGCACCCACAAATGCCAGCTGACTGCGCTAGGTTTCGAACCTGCAACCTTGGGCTCAGCAAGCGAGAACGTTACCAGCACATGCTAAACAACATAAAGACAATAGAATCTGGGAAAAAGATCACGGAAAAAGCTACGGAGAAAGCCGTGAATCAGCATTGTCATCCAGAAAAGGGGGACACCAGGCAAAAGATGGATGAGTTAGTGGACAGGATGGAGAAGCTAACGATAGCTGCCATCCAGGCAGGCGGGGGACCACTCAGGAGAGAAAACACTGACACAGAGGAACTATACTATCCCGAGAGGGAAAGGGGATATAGAGAGGGGAGACACTACGAGCGGGAGAAAGCATACTACCCTCCACAGCGGCCAACAACACCGTATGCGCAGGAGAGGCCACATTACCCTCCACGATATTCACCGGTCACATACACACATGTAGAACCAACCTACCCCTCACGGCGACCGTCATCCCCATACACACCGGATTACTACCCTTCGGAGTACGACCACAGTATTCCCCGGCGAAGCAGCCCGCCACCAAGCAGGCAAGGCTATGCTTCCCCACAATATAGGGGAAACGGGGACTATCGGGAAAACCCACCCCCAAACAGGCAAGGCTATGCTTCCCCACAGTATAGGGGAAACGGGGACTATCGGGAAAACCCACCCCCAGGCAGACAGGGGTATGCATCCCCGCAGTACAGGGGAAAGGGGAATCGCCGGGAAAACACGCCCCCGCAGCAACAGACATACACTCCCCCCTATCGAAGACAAGAAAACGGGCCACAGAACAGAACACATGGCAAATCAGCCCCGCAGAAAGGGCGGGTGGCTCGTAACACATACACGAAGGGGCCGGAACAATATCCGCTCCCCGACGAATACCCGAGGGAGTTCGGGGAAGAGGAACCCCAGCGACCAGCCAGGAGGGCAATGCGCCCCACACCCGGTTACCCACCGCAAGCGGGGAGATGGCGCAGCCACCCCGAGGGGAGACGGGCATACACCACGGGGCGACGCACACCCACGTTTCCAAAAATCTTCTAGACGGGGAGGTTCTGCCAGCTAGAAGAGCGGCGGAGGTTCCTCCCCTAACATAACACCAGAGAGGCCCCTCACCTACACAGACTCGCAAGGGCAGGGGGAAGAAGTAGCCAAATAAAAAAATGGCTGACAATCCGTCCCCGAACAGTTTCCAAACACACCCCGTAAAAGGGGATGGCAACTGTCTGTTCAGGACCATCAGCTTTTTAGTCCGCCATAACGAAAACCACCACAGAGAGTACAGGCTGGAAACGGTCAAACACATCCTGAACAACGGGAAGAGTACCGGGATTTCGTGGCGGACGAGCAGGAAAACCCATTCAAGACAGGGAAAGACTACGAAAGATACATGAGTATGGATGGTATCTATGCCGGCGCCGTAGAAGTGACCGCTCTCGGCAAGATACTTAAAGTCAACATACATGTACACACTGAAATACATCCACCGCCACTGTTCACCACCACGGGATTCAATAGGGCCCTGCACATACTATTCAAAGGGAACCCTAGGGCGGGACACTATACGCCCCTCAAAATTACACGCGAACAAAACGCAGACAATAAGCCCACAACATCGCCGGACATGAATATATCACCAGCAGGGAAACAGGTGGAAAAAGGCAAACCCACACCCTCCAGAAGGGAAAACATACCCCCTACACCACAACACGGGGCGAGAAGTGACCCTACACAGGCGCAAGACACGAACACAGTTGTCACAGGAGAGCCAGCGACAGGAATCGAACTCGCAACCGCTTGGAACAAGAAACGGGGTCATACATGCAAACGAAGGGTTAGGTTTGCAGACACACCCTCACAGGAGGGGGAGAGGAACAACATACCCACACAGAAACTGGGCAGTGAAAACACATTAACCGCTCACAAGAATTCGAGTATTTTAACAGCGCGGACAATGAAGAGAGCATGCAATGTACAGACTGAGCACATTTCGCTGAGCGAGACAAAGAAGTCGAGCCAGGAAATGAGTCGCGCGCCCAAGCGTGTCAAATACGATGAGCGGCAAGCGCCATGCCTCTTCAGCACAAATGTAACGCAGGGACTAAACAGTGACGCACACAAGGACAAGGACACTAAGGCAGCAACAACAATATACACACTCCATAACACATCTCTACAGGGGGAAGGGCACAAATTAGCGGCATTGACAATATACGCCAGCATAAATGGACACAGAGTGCAGGTCCTTATTGACACGGGTGCAGTGGTAAGCTGCGTAAACAGCAAACACTTCACCGAAGGGCAGATACACGGTGTCACGGGTGACATCCGGCTGGTAGTGGCCAATGCTCAGACGCTAGAGAACTCGGGGGTGGCAAACATACACATAAGGCTAGACCATTTTGCAACAACACACCCCATGTTCGTGATAGAACATCTTTCTGCGTCAGCAATAATTGGCATGGATTTCCTCGCTAAGTATGAAGCTAGCATAAATTTTGCCAGCAGCAAGATGCATTTAATGCATAACCAGAGGCTCACTATACATCCCATTGTAAACACCAAGAACACAGATGGGATTCGAGCGGAGCGAGAAACCCACAAGCACCAGGCCTCTACACTGAACACAATCGACAAACACACAGGCACACAGATAAGACACATAATCACACTCACAGACAGGACCTAACACCAGAACAGGATAGGAGGCTCACAGAGCTCCTAGGAAACAATAGAGGTATCTTTGCCCTCTAGCTAAGAGATCTCGCGGTGACAGATCTTATCGAACATCATGTCACACTCACCAGTGACCGGCCAGTCCACGAGCCCCCCTTCAGGGTGAGTCAGAAGGAAAGACACGCTATCGATACTCAAATTAAAGAGATGCTCGAGGCGGGAATAATCAAGCCGGTGATCTCAAATTACAGTGCCCCGGTCTTGCTGACCAGGAAGAAAGATGGTTCCCATAGGTTCTGTACAGATTACCGTAGGCTCAATAAATTAATAGAAAATGACAGCTATCCACTACCACGGGCCGATACCTATTTGGATGCCCTCGGTGGAGGTAACTGGTATAGCTCGATGGATTGCTACAGTGGCTTCTATTCAATCCCTATTTATGATCCGGATAGGCACAAGATGGCGTTCGTTACAGAAAACGGCCCATGGGCCTCCGTAACGCCAGCCAGACCTTCAAAAAACTAGTGCATAAGGCATTTTCAGGTTAGAAGTGGCGGTCGGTACTCGTCTACGTGGACGACATAACAGTCTTCTCCCAAACCTTTGACGAGCATCTCGTACACTTGGAGGAGGCTTTCGCAAGGATTAGAGAAACCAAATTAAGGCTTAAACCTGCGAAGTGTCAATTTTCCAGGCAGCAGATTAATATCCTCGGCCATATTGTTAACAGAGAAGCGATTATCCCCGACCCAGCGAAGACAGACGCAATAACGGGCATCCAGATGCCTACAAATCTGAAACAATTGCGTAGCTTCATGGCCCTTGCATCTTATTACAGGAAGTACATCTATAGGTTCGCACACATCGCCCACCCCTAACAGAACTCACACGCGTAAAGACGCCCTTCCACATCACACAAGAACACATAGACGCCTTCAACACACTTAAACAACTATTGACCACCCCACCATTACTGCAACACTTTCGTAGTGATAGGCCCACATTTCTACACGTGGACGCAAGCCAGTATGGACTGGGAGCCACCCTGTTGCAGAAAGATACCGAGAGGCACAAACGGACAGAAGCTTATGCCAGAAGAAAATTAACGGCCGTTGAAACCAAATACTCTGCCACAGAAAGCGAAATGCTGGCATTTTCATGGGGAGTGAATTATTTCCGGGTATACCTCTATGGTATCCAGTTCACGGTAATGACTCACCACGCGAGCCTGCTTTTTTTTGGGACAAATTCAAAAACCCAAATTCTCGCCTCAATAGGTTTATATTCCGTCTTTACGAATATAACTTCGTGGTCAAGCACAA
Organism: Meconema thalassinum; assembly: GCA_946902985.2. NCBI lineage: Eukaryota > Metazoa > Arthropoda > Insecta > Orthoptera > Tettigoniidae > Meconema > Meconema thalassinum. The sequence goes on along the minus strand of OX336399.1, from coordinate 157,304,454 downwards.
GAAGGGCGCTACACACCTAGATGCAGATGGGTTGTCTCGGCTGCCAGTAGCCGACCCCCCAGATGACGGTAAGGACCACGAATGGGATGATATGCCGACTTTTGCCCTGACGCTGGTAAACATGAAGCAAGAGCAAGAGCGTGATCCACATCTGAAACAGATTCTAATGGCACTAGAAAACTTGGACAAGGTAGATCCTTAGACAGCACGGCTGTCTAGGTGATTTTTCCTAGACAAAGACGGGGTATTGAAATTTAAACCCACAGCCATACACGATAATTCACCTATAGCGGTTCCGGACTCATTGAAAGAAAATATCATGACCGGACACCATAATAGCCCAATGGCAGGGGCACATTTGGGCACGCATAAAACATACCATAGAATCCCAGACAAATATTACTGGTTAAACATGAAGGGCGACATAGACACATTCGTAAAGACATGTCACACCTGCCAGCGATATAAAACAAGACCTGGCAAACCTCATGGATTACTAAACCCTATTCCAGTCGGAGAACTATTCCACAGAATAGGAATAGATGTTAAAGGCCCCATATCCACATCTGAAAAGGGTAATAAATACATACTTGTGGCTACAGAGTATCTTACCCGGTACATGATTACGAAGGCTATTTCCAAGGCAGACACGAATAGCACAGCGGAATTTCTATTCGAAATAATCACGCGATATGGCCTATTCCAAATCCTATTATCTGACAGAGGGACTTTTTTAACCCCGAGAGTACTCCAACAGTTTCTGGAGATACTAAGGATAAGGACATACACAACTACGAGTTTTTCTCCACAGACCAATGGGCTCACAGAAAGCATGAATAAAATTATCGGGACAGCGCTAGCAAAGTTCACGGGGGACACAGGGACAGACTGGGATAATTATCTACAGCCTATCACATTCAGTTGCAATACTTCGATATCCACAGACACAAAACACTCTCCACACTTCCTGTTGCACGGCTACACGCCCAGAAGCCCAATAGACAATATATGCATCCCCCAGGAAACTCTCACAGATAACGCGGCCCGGTTAGAGTATTTGCAGATAGCGCTCATGAACGCAAGGAAGAACATAACCGAGGCACAGAAAAAACAAAAAGAACGTCAACGCAAGAGCGTGGAATACACGCCCGGGCAATTGGTTATGGTTTCCAATTCCGCCCGCAAAAAGAACGTGTCCGAGTTCCTGCTACCACGTTGGACAGGTCCCTTCAAAGTCTGCAGGAAGGTATCTGATCTAAACTATATAGTGAACGTGCGGCATGGACACAAAATCCTTAAGGACACTATACACGCCCGCCGTATGAAGGCGTACCACACTCGAAAAACAACACTCACAAATAAGGGCGGGAACGCCGCAAAACCGAAAGGAAGTGGCTCCACTGGCATACAGGGCAAGAACGCCAAGAGATAGCCCTCGAACCCCGAGGACCTCACCAGGATACGAAACTGCCACAGACACCTAGCTGCCACACATGCAACCAGAGGTCAGGAGATACAAGCACAAGAACGATTGAGCCACACAAACATGAACACGGGGAGGTTCTTTTACGTACAGGGAATACATGTACAAACACATCAATTACACAAGCGGAGACACTGACACGTAGATGCGAGACATAACACCAGATGCCACACGGACAGACAGCGGGCACAGATGACATAAAGGCTACATTACACAAATCTGATACAGGTAGCGTCATCATAACAGGAAGGCCAAAAGATAAGGCATGGTAATTATAAAGAAACGGGGGGCCTTATAGAAAACATATTTTAAAACGCTCACACCACTTGTGACAAGTTTACGACACGAGTGCTGTGCACTTCAAATGTTAACAGCCGGACAGGAAACACGGTAGCAGCAGCGGCGTTATCACATGAGGTAACCCAATAATTTGCACGCTCAGCGCGAATATTGACACACTCGGCGACCAAAGACATCCTACAGCTGTAGTAGCATTACGGTCGGCCAATAATCATTCACTAGGGATTCAAAACCACACTACGCCCACAAATTAAGACCAGGGCCAACCAAAATTCACACAGACGACATACACGGGTCATACTTACAGGTGCGTAGGCCCGTTCCATGGTATTCGCTATAGCAACCTACTTAGGGCATTAGTGACCCCGGGTTTACCAATAGGGGAAGTACCGGGAACACCAGGCCTCTACGAAGACCACAAAATTCTCTTTTGGACCATAGCGTCCGAAATCTGAATACGAGGGACGTCCAAGAGTACACGGAACGCCCACACTAGGTAAACACAAATACAATAGACAGTCGACAAACTCTGGTAGAGTGTACGGGGCTAATACCAGTTACCCAATGACACTTAGTTTCGTATTACGATACCAGAAGCCACACAGACACACACGATAGCGATACGCAATCTAGGGTCCGCATTTTGGATAAGGACGGGAAGACCACATTTCAACACTGAACAGTATGACAAATCAGTGCGGGACACTTAAAAATGCCCCAGAAATAGGGCAAGATACGCTCCAAAAAGGGAGACAATAAGCACAGTGATAGAGAGTAAACAAATTAGGAAGGACAGGCAGAACAGCCCGTTCTAGGGCAAAATCGCACTCTGGCACACGAAAATACACCAGGGCAGACATATTCCATGAACATGGGGAATATCACGGGCACAGACAAACGCTCACACAAAATAAGTTAACACCACATCTCTACGGCCGAAAATCATGGATATTCAATATAAGGGGCACTTAGATTACTCCGGACACATAAAATAATAGATAAGTGCACAGAGTGAAGAAATCACGGAACTGAGTTCCCAAACAAGCTATGTAACGAAAGGTTAGAAGTTAGCAAATTGTCCTTTTATAATACAAACATATATTGGTACACGGGCAATAAGCGACAACACAATTGTTATTCTTCCGGCACGTCGCTAAAGACATTCGTTACACATAGGGCGGTAAACAAAACATAGGAACTAAACACATTGCAAACACAGCACATTCCAACATGACGCCACAAACTGTTTGCGGAAGAATTTTTTCCAACAGCAAACTGGCACAACAATACACAATCATGATGACATGAGCAATAAACAATAGTAGGAAGTCATACAGTGACAAACACGGATGTTAGTACAGGAAATGAGAACAGTATAACACTAGGTTCTGCCAAAACATTTCGCATACATTGTAGAACAGATTTCATGTCGGTAGACTACACTATTCCTGACCAGCCATTAATACAAAGGGAACACGTGTACCGCTGAGATAAAGTGTGCCGATAGCACACGACATTGATAAACCCGCTCCGATAACAGAACACTCGCCGGCGAGAGAGCCAGCGGCAGGCGGCTGCGTACATACAAGCGCGCACCAATTAAAGCCACGGCCGCCTCCCTCCCACACGCGCCCAGCACTTAGGGGCAGACAGGCAATTACACGCGAACATACAAACTAACTAAGGGCGGGTACAGACAGATTCCATGGAGGTACAAACGCCCCCCCTAATAATTTCTTTTTTGTTGTTTTTTCTCCTAAAACTACTACAGGCAATTATGCTATGCCGGTTTATATTCGCAAGCCACATGCTACCGCCTCCCACATTATAAACAGGGGACCAGATAATGCCGTGAACGACACAGCGTCACCACACTTAGACATCATAGGGGCAGCCAGAGGGCGGTGCCCAGAGACATTTACATTTTACACGACGTAGGAATGACGGGCCCACGGGCGTTACACGGCTTAGTATTTTGGTAGGCACTAGGTGCTATATGGCATCTCAACTCAGCGAGCGTAAATCCCCAAAGAGGGGAGGAAAACACATAACAGCCAAGAGAGGCTGACACACTACAATAGGAGTAGAGGTGGATAATGCCATCAGGATGGCCATAGTACAGGCTACGGGCTAATATCCCCATACCCTCCCTCCTACATACCCCATTACCTAAAACACTATCCAGCACAGACATACAGATACATAGAAACACCTACACTACATTTCAAATTATACATAGGGGTTGGTAGACTTCATGCTTTTCACAAATTAAGGTTTACTACACCTTGGACCACCACGCCTACACCTGAATATTAGAGGTGATTCGGACATAAATATTAAGCGGCGATGCACATCTCCTTATAGAGAGATGAGGCCATGCTAAATACTAACAAATATTTTATTAAATAATCCCGCATGCAGGGGACATAGACTTATTATATCCTTGCACATGCCTTATCCTCAAATGAGAGCAGACACGCCTCATATCCACCTCACTGCATGAGATATCCCGCCCACACACCAAGGGTTGTGTTACTATCACACCCACATGATATTTTCAATTTTGGACACCTGGGAAAAACCCACCCCATCCACTCACAGTAAATACATCCTAATAGCATCACCGGCTCCCGGTCACCATAAACATGGAGTCCAGCGATGCATAAACCTCTCCCACCACGCTTTCACCCTACTCAGCAAATAACACCCTCTCGTGTCCTAATAATAAGGGACCAAACACCCCATACACCTACTAATATCTCCAGAAACGTACCAAGGCATCAGCGCTGGAGATCCGATACGGCAATAACAGGCCTAAAGTAGCCACTGCCTTTCGAAGATTCTACAGCCCTAAAACACTAGGAACTTTACCTAATTATACAGTACATAAAAATATACCTAAAAATCACACTAAACACTACAGTATACAGTATCACACTTATTTATTATTAACTCAAAGGAATCTGAGGTCACACTAGATGGTGACGAAAAGGTATACTAATGGGAGCAGGATCTCCATACGAGGACAGAGCTGGAGAAGGCGGCGCTGGATCCTGACCCAGTTTAATGACAAAGGGACGTAAGGTTGAAGTGCCGATGACTCAGTGCGGGCAAACTTCCGAATCCTGGGAGTACCTAGCCTGTCCCCGGGACAAAGAAACGTTACACCCATTATGCACTGCGGTCGTCGAAGACAGACCTGCAGGGGAGACTTTTGACGTCTAGTAGGAGAATTAGCCAGCTCCATATTAGACTCAGGAGACGAACCTAGAGACGACCACATTTAGGACTAGACTCATAGTTAAATGTAAGTTAAGTCAGCTCTCTGAGGCGTAGAGAGCAGTCTTCCGCCCGAAGGAAGTGACGCAGAGCCTCAGAGTTCAACGGGACCAACCCTTGAGCACGACAAGTCCCCATTCCGGAAAATGGGGTGAAGATGATTTAATAAATGATATATAATATATAATGAATAATAAATAATGCGTATGGAATGAATGCGATCATTCGGTCCCGTGCCCACATAAATGGATGACACCGAGTCTCCAGAGCTTAAATGGTAACGCAATGAGCGGCCAGAGATATTAAATGGGAATGCAGCGGGCTCCCAAAGGGGTTTCGTGGGCAACCCAATAATAAATATAAATGAATGATATATGGCGAAGAAAATGACAATATAAATATAAACGAAATGGATATCCGCGTGCAGCGTTTGCACCTAGCAACGCAGTCACACAGGCCTACACACATTACACATTAGTTATTAAGACGGGAAGTCGACAATTAGCCTTAAGGACGCGGAATGCAAAAGGGCTTTAGCCTGGCGATTTTGGAAACAACCGGTGTTTCCAAAACACGCACGTGTGGTGCCCTGAGGGTGGCAACATGCCTCAGTCGATCGCGTCGATCAAAATTCTAGTATGTAAGGCAGTTGCATTTGGAAGGCAACTTAGATTTAAGCAAATTTAACAAGCACTGTTGTAAAACAGTAGCTACAACATATTTCTGGCATTAGGTTAAGGACTATCTCGGCATGTATATACAAACATTTTTATAGCATTAATTAATATAATCTAAATTAAGCACACTTCACATATCGATAATAGTTCGGCACCATATAGGGTAAGACCGACACCACGTAGATTTAAGTGATATTACTATGCGAACGCAACATAGGGCGTTCGGCAACGTCTAGGGTAAGTCCGATAACATGTCAACGATGAACGGTGCAGCAACCGAGGCTGACCAACCGCAGTAATACACGAGACGGCCGAAGAGGTCCCAAGGGCTGTGGCACCATCCAAGCCGACGTTTAAAACAGGGCTGCGCTACACAGGCGCGTATTAGCAGTATTTGGTCAAGGGCATATTTACCACATGTCTTTGTTTTTCAGCAAAGAGCTCCAACGCTACACCAAGGAATGGAAGCCAAATAATCACGATTTACAAGGTAAGGTGGACCACTGACGTCATACACACACACACTCATACACCTGTACACACTGAGGAGACACACAAATACACAAAAGAACACAATAGACATAAGTAAGCTAGGATAAGGTTATAGCCAGCATAGGCTATGAATAGAATAAGGCGCACAAAGGGAGATTAGTATTTACATGCACCAAGGGCAATCAAAAGGTATATGAATGTACGATGGCAACAATGTACCATCCATGTAATAATGACAATGCGTTCTCTTTCAGATTACGAAAATTCAACGGGGACATCAGCATACCCACTAACGAATTTTGTTCCACAGGTGCAAACAGATTGTACACATGTCTTTTGTATATATATTTTCCAACACAAATGTAACACACTCTCTCCTTCTAGCACAGAAATACACGATACTCATCGGCTTAGTCACACTAGTAAAGTGATGACGCCAGTGCCCAATGGCAGTCAGCAGCCGTGAGATGCTGAAAGCCGTTGAAGCTAACACAAAAATGCTTGAGGAAAGGAGCGATAATACGATGACCAGGGGAGGCACAGATTTTGTAAGTGCCGTGTCTCATCATCAGGATGGAATTCCTACTCACGGCAGGAAGACCATGAGAGATAGACTAACAGAATAACCACTAAACCGCAGTGGAACAACGGCCGAAATAGTTCATAAGTAGATTATAGATCATAGCGGCCGCATAAGACAATATATGTAAATAGAATATAGATAAACAGAGAAAGGTATGGCAGATGAAGAACGCCAAGGGACAAACATATTTTGAATCGCGAAACATGGTTATATTTTATTATGTCTATGGTTATCACTATTAGCAGTATTATTATCATATCATAAGTGAAACGACCATTACTATGGCCATTTTAATGAACACCACCACCATTGTTATCATTATCATTATTAATATCATTGTAATAATTTTGGAAAATGTCACTACAGCTCATATTGTAACTCCGCATTCACCAATGCATATATATACACGCACACTGATTACACTTTTGTTTCTTTCATTTCTTTCTACTAACGTTAAAACTTGTGAAGGTGCCCTGTTTCATCCCAACAACAATAAACCATTCTGATATATACCTTTAACTTACACTTTGGGGCACCTGTTTTTCTATTTTCTTCCATCTTTCATACAATAGCACTTTACCTATAGTTTATAAACACAATGTACATGCAGAGAGCAATTTTTTTCCCCACACAACGACGGACGACACAACCACCCCTCCAACCATGGTTTTTTTTCCATCCTGCATGGCACCAATATGCATATATCTATGTTTTTTCTCGTTTTTTGGTTAACAGCAACAACATCAAGATAATAATAATAATAAAAATCAACTATGTATATGTACACACCCAAAACCCACCCTCTCTGAGCACACGCTAAACTCACATCACCAAAAGGACAACACGACATCTACACATCTACACGACACCAAAGAAGAAGAAGAGGGACAAGAAGAAGAAGAAGAAGAACCACTACACCGACACACCTACTCTATTTTCCGTTCACGAGGCCGCGAACAAAGGGCGAGGAGGTCTTGTACAGCCCAGGGGCAGTACCCCTAGAACCCACCCCTTCATCTTTCACCATAAACCACCCTCATAGGCATGCCATAAGCCTAACACACTTCTTTGATACGAGCAGGCACAGCAGTATTGCTGACAGCCACGCTTGCACAACACACACACAAACACACTATCTGGAACAGCAACAGTGAGGAAACGCCGAGTAAGCAGTGGGGGAAAGCCTTAAAAGCTAGACCCAGAAGAGCCCAATTATCTCTTCGTGGCCTGCGGCTCTGCTCCTCAAGGTCCGCTCCAGATCAGCCCATCGTTACCAGGTGAGAACTAGCCGTGTGCTCAGATTTCCAAATTATTGTAACACCTAACCCAGAACACTTTTGTATTCATACACTTTGTACTTTGTTTCATACTCGTCCCCCATTTAAAGGAACAGTACATTATCGCCACTGACCAATAAATTCTTGGTCAGTAAACACATACATCTACCACTCATTTCACCTAGTTTTACATCCTTACACCCAACCTGACCTTAGTCTTAATTGCCCCTGACCGTGAAGGCCAGGAACTGCACCGTCAGGAATCTCATTGTATTCGAGTAAGCAGCCAGACTGCAGCGTGCCGAGTTGTCGACTCTGCACATGAGCTCGCTAAACGCTCGCTCATACTTAATTGGCAGGCTAAGTTAATAGCCCAGTCTTAGACGTTCATCCCCTAACAGGTAGACGCACCCTGTAGGAACGCACCCCAATAGATCACATCCTCACACCAACACATTACACTAGTAGTCTCCCCCAATTACGGGAAACTACCCCTTTTCGGATACGTCGCCTAAATTAATACATCTACACTACCCTGTTTATCCCATCCCCCATCACAGGGATAAATCACAACCAACCAATCTCATGTAATTGTTTTTAGGATTTGGGAATAACCCATCTCATTTGGGTTCAATCGTGTTGACCGACTGAAAAGCTCCAAACTTTTGTTTTGTCCAATAACATTATTAAATAACGTTTCATTGCGCACAAGGTTTGCAAAATTACAAATAATATGCAAGGTAAGATGCAATTCAGTTAATGCAGTAATCTATGATGGTCTTCCCTCTGTTCCTACACTGAAGAACGTGATAACATTCACAGATTCCGTCACACAGATCACAGACACAGGTCGGGTCTGGGTCATGGAATGCTTTTGTCTCAATATCTATGACTTTAGTCATTATTCTAGATTTTCCCGTATTGATTATGATATATTACACCCATATCTTAGCAGATGATGAGAAAAAACAAGAAATTGCATTACATGAATTAAATGATCATCTAAGGGTAAAATATAAAATGAAGATTAACAAAACAAAAACCAAGATAATTGAATGTAGTCGAGATGGTAGTCAGAACAGTAATGTATGGTTGGGAGGAGAAAGAGTGGCTCAAGTAAATCTTTTCAAGTACTTGGGAAGCATTATTACTTCTGATGGGAGATGTGAAACAGATATTCGCTCTCGAATATCCCATGCTAAAGATGCTTTCAACAAGAAGAGAAGTCTCCTGACATCCAAAGCCATATCCCTACAAGTCAGAAAGCACTTCATTAAAAGCTACATTTGGAGCATTGCGACCTATGGTTGCGAAACCTGGACACTACTGAAGGCCGACAAGAAACGATTATGTGCATTTGAAATGTGGTGCTGGCGACGAAATGCTACGGATACCTTGGACCCTAAGGCTAACTAATGAAGAGGTTCTAAGAAGAGCAGAAGATACCATCAATCTGACAGGAACAATCAAAAAAAGGAAGAAATAATTGGTTAGGCCACCTACTCCGGCATTCACCAAGGTGCATCACACTGCTTGAAGGGAAAATGGAAGGCAAGGCAGGAAGAGGACGACCAAGAGCAGAGTTCTTTGATGACATCGGAGGAAGATGTCTGTACCACCTGATCAAACAGCGGGCTCTGGATAGAAGACCTTTGGACGAAGACATTCATGCTACCCACCAACCGCCAGGTTGAGGAGAGAAAGAAGAAGATCCACTTTACATTACAAAATATTTTTTTATGCGATGTAATATATGTCTTTGTCTTGCACATTATATGGCGGAAGCCATGCACGGCCAAAGTGGTCACAAAGTGCCGCAAGTCCTGGTTCTGTTCCATCCAGGCTCTGTTGATCATAGCCTCGGTCGAGTAGAACTCTTCCCAGATTTCAATTCTTTTCAATGTTCTTTCTGATAGAACCCTCTTCCGATTTCAAAGTGATACGTGTAGAAGCAGAGGAAGCCGCAGTGCTAACTGCTAATAGGGGATTATGGAGGTGACTTGTTCACAAACAGAGGCTTGCAGACTAGACTGGACGCTGGAGGACAAAACAGTCTCAAATGAAATTGTATGAATGAATTAGTTATTGTTGGTGGAGGCAGTATTTAAAAGATGCGACCAGCACTGAAATCTAACGGGCTTCGAATCAGTCGAAATTTATTTATTTATCGTTTGACTTGTACTGCCGGGAGTGTCCGAGGGCATGTTCAGCTCACCATAAGCTGTAGCTGCTTCAAGCGAACACCCAAAGGATGAGCTACAAGTTCCGTTCAATTTCAAGTAGTTCCAACTATCGCTACCAGATATCACTGATACCTAGAGTTGAACGTTGGAAGTTTGATGGAGCGTTCCAACGAAATCTAACCTAAAAATTTAGCTTCACACAAGTTTAGTCTGAGGAAGGATCTTTTACATGCCATAAATCAATGACATGGGACCGCCGGCTTTACTTCCACCCCCGAGAAAGGCATACTGAAGCATTTTAACGCACTTAAAAAATCCGATGATTTGGGTGATTTTGAACCCGCGATCTTGGGCATAGGAGCTCAGCATGCTACCGACTACGCCACCGAAGTGAATGACCATAGTAAAGTTTTGTTAAAATGTTTTGTGCCCAAATCCAGTGGCCTAGATTTGAGGGTACAGGCCACAATGCTAAGTCCAGAATTGAAAGTTTGAATAGCGCGCGCCCAACCTCCTTAGAAGGAATTGGAAGCTTTCGACAGCCAAGAAATGGTTAAGTGACGTAGGCCGAGAGCGTCATAGTTGAGGCTAAAATGTCATTAAATATTTCCCGATGGAGTAGAATCTTGAGACTAACGTCAGATTACTGGCACGGACAAGGGAGGAAGAATGTGCTTTTTTCGAGGAAATTGATTGAGCGGAAGCTAAGATATGAGATGTTTTAGTTCCAGCATTTTTTCCCGCAGTGACCTCGTGTAGCCCGCTGGGGAGTATATAAGACACACCCGCCCGAGCTAAGTAGGTTCACTTCTCCATAAGCACTCCGTTGCTATGGATGTGTAGTACTTCGTAAGCGCTCTAGCCGCTAAACACTCTACGACTCCGAACACTGTTATAATCTTCGTGCACATGGTTGCAGATTCTTCGTTATTAACAGCACAGTTGCTGGGACTTAGTGTATCGACAGTACATGGTTACTGGTATTAGGAAAGTGTTAAACATTTTAGTGATCTTCGAACTTTTCAAATGTTATCACCGAAGTGATAACAATTTGTGGCACTGGTAATTATTTACTGCTACAACTGGACATATGGTAGACTTTGTCTACATTTCTTTCTTCTGTCCACAATTATTCAAAGCTGGATTATTTAATCCAATACTCAGAGGACAAGTTTTTGTTTTGTTAGTGGACCAGCCAAGATAAATCAGTACTTTTATTACCACTCTTGCACAGTACATTTCTTTAGCCGATATTGGGAATATAGTTTTGCATTGCGCAATCTGGAGAGTGAGAAGCTCTGCCCAGCAAACTCGACAGAATTTGTACTAGTGCTGAACAAGATTATAAGCGTATTAGGAGTACTGAACACATGACAGTTGGGTCATGTTAAAAATTTTCATCATGGATCATTTTGATCAGACCCCCGTCAACTTTACTTCAGCTTTTGAAGCTGGTAACATTTTTCATCGAGATATTAAGGCTTCAAGTATGAATACTGCTATGTCTGTGTAAGACCATTGCAGGTATAAAATGGAGGCCGATACAAGATTATAAATACGTGTCCTAATGGGGACAAGATGACTGAATAATCTGGTTCAGACCAGATTACAAGCATCAAGATCTACAAGAATGTAAGCTACAATTTGCATTATTTTTATGCGTAGTTAGCTGGATTTCTCATATTTTTCTACAGTCTTACCAACACATATTTTCTATTCATCGATATGTTTTTTGTTGTTGCAGATATTTTCTTTTGCAATAGAAGCTTTGATCTGAGTAGTTTTTACACTCAGAAGTCAATGATTCGAAATTTATGGACGAGCAGAACGAGCATTTATTTAATTTTGATATTTTTCTAATCGCGGTCATCAGCCGTCATAACTGAAGATTTAATAATAAATTTAAGTTGAGGAATGGATATTTATCCATTATTAAGAAGTCGAGGATGATATTCCCCGAATAGTTTAACAACTTTAAATCCATTTGTTGAGGAAATAATAATAATAATAGGAATGTCGATTTAATAATAATTATTTTTCTGTTTTCTGAGATAATTATAATAATAGTTGTGAGTTCTAATAATCATTATCGTGTAGAGTGATTTTTTCATTTGACATTTAAAACAATATTCTAAGATCGGATACTTGTTGATTCCGAAGGTTAGTGGTTAACGCATGCCCACAAATAAATAACATATTAATTCAGTGGAATTATTTCACGCTTGCATTATATATTTAAATCTTTGAGAAGACACGGAAAGTAATGATACGGGAAGCTAAAAGCATGTATAAAACAGGGTTTTTGCTAGAGTTTGTATAAAAATAAAATCATTATTGAGCAACGTCTTTCAAAACGTTTGGCTAAGAATAGACACGGTGTGGAGTTATTCATGTTTTAAACTGATGGTAAAATTATTATTGCAAACTCATTGGTGAGGTTTACTAATTTATAAATCTTCCAGTTGTCGTAACAAGCAAAGGCTTGATTATTCTGTATAATTTGGGAATATATAATTGTTGTGTGTGCAGAGAGTTAAATATGCCATTCCGAGTGCGCAATTAAGTCGCAGGAATGAGGTTGTGTGAAATGAAGCATCAATCATATTGTAGGTTGGATGTGTTTAATTTAGTAGAGGAGTCGAATTTAGCCACACTTTCGTCGAGGTATAACAAAAGGTTATTTTGTTGAGCCATCATTGTCAATTCACAGTTTACCCACGTGTTCTAGAAGTATTCCTAGTAATTGCTTGCCCGAGTATTGTTATTGTTAAACTTGTACCTTTCATTACGAAAAGGCTTTACCGTTGTCTAGATGCTAATTATGATTATGCGATTTTTGACGCATTTAAATCGAATGGGCCGATGCTGTTAATTATTTAAAACTGTTACTTCTTAACAACCACTACAAACTGAGAGGATTTTGTGATCCTGTAAAAATATATAAACATTTTGCAAATAAGTTTGATGATTAACATATTTTACATTTTGTCAAATTATTGTAATTTTGATAATAACAAATGAAATTGTTTCATGATAAACTTTCCAAGTAATATTTCCAAGTGATAATTAATTGATTAAATGGTTGAATCCATATGGAATTGAATTTTTATTTGGACAATTATATTAATGATTGAGTCAAATGCTCTGAATAGACTTTGGATCGAGAACAGATGATTCAATAAATATTTTCTGTTTATCGAAGTTCGTCGAATCCAAATGCTCGAAAGTCCATGCAAATGATATTGTGTTGTATTTCTTGTTAATAACTTTGTATTTGAACAAAATCCTGAGATAACTGAATCCTGAAGTGTTAGTTAATTTGCTACGATATTTTGAAAAAGTGAACTGTGATATATTTTTCAACGAGTGATATTTCTTTTATTTCAATATGTGGATACTCAAATAATATAGGGATCAGTAAAGGCAATTAAATTTGCACTACCCTACTACTGTAAATAATTCTTTTGAGCGAATTCAAGAGGACTCTTAATTTGACTTTCGTCTCAATTGCTGAGTGTTCATGTGTTGGTGAAATTGTATATCTTGTACATAACACATGATTCGTCGTTCATCTTTTATGCCATTTAGGCATGCTTTTAGTCAATTTTAACATTTTAAATAAAATGAGATAATTTTATCGGATGCATTCATTTCAGAAAATCTCCTTCTAGCCTTATTGTTGCATCGAGCCAAAAATCAGTAAAGCATTTTTTTGTTGAGTTATTGTAGTCACTTTAACCCATCTGGCGCCCCGGGATATTTTGATTCTCGTGCTAACTGATTTTTGGTGAAATGCATATGTGGTCGTCCGGACTTCGGTCTGAACGGGCACAGTATGTCATTTGTATAGCTTAGTTAATATCACGCAGTCGGCAATTTATTTCTAGTATTTATGTTTTCCTAGTTTTTAAGTTTGGTAGGTTAAGAATATCATATGTGAGTATTCATGTAAGTTGCACTGTGTGTGGTTAAGTGTAAGAGAGGGCCTAGAGCCCTAACTTCGCCACAATAAAGGCACCAATAAATAAATAAATAAATAAGTAAATAAATAAATAAATAAGTCAATAAATAAATAAGTAAATAAATAAGTAAATAAGTAAATAAATAAATCAGTCAATAAATAAATAAGTAAATAAATAAATAAAAAAGTGAAAAAAAAAAATATATATATATTCGAAAGATGCGAGCAGCACTGAAATCTAGCAGGTTACGAATCAGTCGGAAGAAAACAGTACAAAGAATGCAGTTCAGGGCCAAATTGAACCAGTGTGTAGTCTACTGATTTCTTGGTTGGCAAACCACTAACGATGGCAGAAAACTTGAAGCACCTGGGCTCCATCATCACTGTCGATGCCATGTCGGACGGTCACGCTAAATACCGTATCAATGTCGGGTGGTTGAAATGATATGCCTTCACCAGAGTCATGTGTGATTGGCAGATGCCGAATTGAAGCACCCTGCCCTTTTGTATGGATGTGAATGATCAGCGAGAAGACAAGGAATCATGATGATCAAATGCACGCGACCTCAATGAGATGTTAAGATGGCCTGCTAGAGTGACATTTAATGATCGACAATAAGCATATACCTGAAACATTTAGGATTTTTCATATCAGCGAGAAGCTTCAAGAGGAACAATTTCTCTGACATAGACATGAAATGAGGCATTCTTTTTTGTTGTTAAGGTCTGATTTTAGGATTTGTTTAATAATCTGTATTATTGTGTTATCTGTAGAAGGGCGTTTAATTCTAATTGCGATAAGGATTTTAAAGAATGCGACCACTGCCAAAAGTTAATGTTAATGAATGTGTAATTGTGTTTCGATATTGAAACATATATTAATATATATTTTTCGCTTGTTTCCGTAAATTCTAATGTATTAATGTTCCTTTATATTAAATATGTTAATTTATAATCCACAAACACAATATGTGGTTAAGTGTAAGAGAGGGCCTAGAGCCGTCACGTCGTCATTCAAAAGACAAATAAATAAATAAATGCTTACAGATGACAAACAAAGGCCCATTGAGAAAATTAGAACTTAAGGATCGGAAAAATCTAAGGAAAATATTAGGACCTGTTAATGATAATGGTACTTACAGAAGAAGACATAACAATGAATTATTTGGACATATAGAAGATTTGGTGAGTGTGATGAGAAAAAGGAGAATGTCTTTCTTTGGACATTTGGAACGGTTGGAGCGTCATCGAATTTCATATCGAATACACTCATCAATCTCTAAAAAGAAAATCCTATTGTCAATGGTCGATGCAAGTTAAAAAGGACCTAAGAGAAGCTCGAATCAATCAAGCTCTGGTTTGGGATAGGAACCTGTTCAGTAAGGCAGTTAAATCAAACAGTAATCTACACCCTTTAACATCAGTGATGCCTCGCCCTCACTGCAAGTGGACGGAAGAAAGGAGAGCTGAACATTCGTCAAGAATGAAGATCTACTGGCAGACAAGAAAACAAGCATTACAGTGATCATATGAGTGAAGAACATCGTGGTGCATTGATGGCCGAAACGACTCAAAAAAATAAAAATAAAAAAAAAAATAAAAAATCTGATTATTTTCCTGGAGGAGAAGAGGGAAATCATGAAAACCACTTCTAGGAAGGTTGAGGTTTGCCTCACGAGGCTGAGTGTACCCAGTTCCAACTCTCACTCTAGAATCACATATTTTAGCAGAATCGGATATCGAACCTGGTCCTCGGAGGTGACAGCCAACAGCTGCTATACCATGAATTGGTCTAGATATTGTTGCAACCTGGGGTATAACCCACAGGGTACATTTATCTAATATCTAAATACTCCTAAAATCTACAAATACAACCCACATCTGCCCCAATTCTCTACACAATTCACCCCCAAATCTAACACCCAAGGATACAAGGAATCAACAACAACACGAACCCACTATTTCACCATTAACACCAGACACAGGCTAAACTGCCAAAGTAGATCAAGTATGTGCTAATGCTTAGTCAGCAGTGGCATACACTATAAATTGGCTCACACCTCAAGGGCTAGGTGTCTTTTCTGCCAACCACACTGCCCTGTATCAGCGGAAGCTTTGGACGCCGACCATCAAGTAAGTGTGCTTACGGGTAAATCCCATTATTATTTCCTGACCTAACACCAACCCCTAAAACTAGTAATCACCTTCATCCGATATTATAACTTGTACTGCCATACATTTAATGGGAGAAGTCTGTGCACTTCCCAAAGTAATTATTAAACTGCCACAGTCCATCACAAGTAACCTCTTGTCTATTTTTAGCCTACTTTTCACATTTTGCAAAAATGAGGAAAAAGTAGACTTATGAGATCGATCCGGGAAAATGTGTGTCTGTCTGCCTGTCCTTCTGTCTGTCTGTCTGACTGGGTGTGTGTCCCCCCCTATCAACTCCTAAACGGCTGCAGCAATCGGAACCAAATTTAGTATGAGTAAAGATGTATACCGGAATATCTCAAGCATATATTATAAAATGATGTCAGTGCCACCAACTGCTGAAAAAACGCAATATAAATTTGAGCTCCATGTTGGATATTCCAAAATTGGCACACATGTAGCTAATACTATTTCAGTTTAATTTCCAAGAGGCCATACATGACAGTGTTGCCAAAATAATTTTAAGCCTTCTGATAGGTCCAATTTTTAAATACATAAAACTTCTACACTGTTAATTGGATTTCAACCACATTTTGTACACACATCAAAAAAAGTTTTGCATCACCTCGGTTCCAAGAGTTCCGGAACCTTTAAATACAAAGGGAATAGAGATCAACACAAACAACATTTCAGCTCGTTTTATTGCTCATGAGACCCACACATTGCATGTTGTACCATCATACAGCTAGACTTTCAGCATTTGTGGTCCAGATTGCAGTACACACCACTACCTCTAATACCCAGTAGCACGTCCCCTTGCATTGATGCATGCCTGTATTCGTCGTGGCATACTATCCACAAGTTCATCAAGACACTGTTGGTCCAAATTGTCCCACTTCTCAACGACAATTCGGCGTAAATCTCTCAGAGTGGTTGGTGGGTCAAGACGTCCATAAACAGCCCTTTTCAACATATCCCAGGCATGTTCGATAGGGTTCATGTCTGGCGAACATGCTGGCCACTGTAGTCGAGCGATGTCGTTATCTTGAAGGAACGCATTCACAAGATGTGCACGATGAGGTCGAGAATTGTCGTCCATGAAGACAAATGCCTCTCCAATATTCTGCCGATATGGTTGCACTATGGGTCGGAGGATGTCATTCAGGTATCGTAAAGCCGTTTCGGAGCCTTCCATGACCACCAGTGGCGTACGTCGGCCCCACATAATGCCACCCCAAAACATCAGGGAACCACCACCTTGCTGCACTCGCTGGACAGTGTGTCTAAGACGTTCAGCCTGACCAGGGTGCCTCCAAACACGTCTCCGACGATTGTCTGGTTGAAGGCATATGCGACACTCATCGGTGAAGAGAACGTGATGCCAATTCCGTGGGGTCCATTCAGCATGTTGTTGGGCCCATCTGTACCGCGCTGCATGGTGTCGGGGTTGCAAAGCTGGACCTCGCCATGGACGTCGGGAGTGAAGTTGCGCATCATGCAGCCTATTGCGCACAGTTTGAGTTGAAACACGACGTCCTGTGGCTGAACGAAACGCATTATTCAACATGGTGGCATTGCTGTCAGGGTTCCTCCGAGCGGCAATCCGTAAGTAGCGGTCATCCACTACAGTAGTAGCCCTTGGGCGGCCTGAGCGAGGCCTGTCATCGACAGTTCCTGTATCTCTGTACCTCCTCCATGTCCGAACAACATCGCTTTGGTTCACTCTGAGACGCCTGGAAACTTCCCTTGTTGAGAGCCCTTCTTGACACAAAGTAACAATGCGGACGCGATCGAACTGCGGTATTGACCTTCTAGGCATGGTAGAACTACAGACAACATGAGCAGCGTACCTTCGTCCTGGTGGAATGACTGGAACTGATCGGCTGTCGTACCCCCTCCGTCTAATAGGCCCTGCTCATGCATGGTTGTTTACATCTTTGAGCAGTTTTAGTGACATCTATGAACAGTCAAAGGGACTGTATCTTGGATACAATATACACAGTCAACGTCTATATGCCGGAGATCTGGGAACCGAGGTGATGCAAAACTTTTTTTGATGTGTGTATGTAATGTGTACATAAACTGATATGACTGAGTGTATTCTTAAGAGCCACCAGGGCTGCCAACTGTTGATAATTACCCTCTCTGTTTTCTTCATCCAAATACCAATATATCTGTAATAAATAATAATGTTATTGGTTTTACGTCCCATTTAACAACCCTGGCTTTTAGAGACGCCGGGGTGCCGGAATTTTGCCTCGAAGGGGATCTTTAACGTGCCAGTAAATGTACTGACACGGCTCCCTCGCATTTGCGCACCCTCAAGTGCCAGCTGACTGCGACAGGTTTCGAACCTGCAACCTTGGGCTCAGCAAGCGAGAACGTTACCCCTGAGCCACGCAGCCAGACACCAATATATCTGAAAGTATGCAAGCCGACAGCTTTAAACTATGCACACGTATAGTACCCGACAGTTTAGATTAATTTGGAGTAACTTATATACTTCAGTTCTACCAACATGATTCTAAGCCTGCTGATGGGACCAATTTTTAAATTCATGTAACTCCTACACTATCAGTTGGATTTCAACCAAATTTCGTATGTGCTATGTGTAACATAACAGATATGACTATAATTATTCTTAAGAGCAATCAGCGCTGCCAACTGCTAATAAATACTGTCTATATTTTTTTACCCTAATATCAATATATATCAGAAAGTATGCAAGCCAACAGCTCTATACTTTACACACGTATAGCACCTGACACTCTAAATTAATTTGGAGTAATTAATATAAGTCAGTGCTGCCAACATGATTCTATGCTTGCTGATAAGTCCAATGTTAAAATACATGTAAATTCTATACTAACACAAGAATTTCATCCAAAATTGGCATAACAAGATATCATAATATTTCCGATTATTTCTAACCAGCACACGCATGGCATTGTTGCTAACATGCTTTTACGCATGCTGATACGTCCAATGTCTAACTGCATGTAACGTCCATTGGACTTCAACCAAATTTTTTATTCTGTACCTTAAGAGAAGGAACTAAGAATATATTCAGTCACCAGGGCTACCAACTGTAGTGCTCTATTAGGCTACATTATACCAGGTATATTTCGAACTAATTGGACATTTCGATATTACCAACTTAATTTCGTCATTATTCTAGATAGGTTCATACAGTATACTGTAGAATAATCATTGGCATGAAAAGTAGGCTCTTTAGTTCGTCGCGGAACTTCTTGTTATCGTACTATTCCGACCCTGTTGAGTCACATCTATTAGCAACTTGTGCGTCCTCCTCATCCCAATGTAGACAGCACGTCGCCCATCTTAGAGCAAGGTCGCAACTCTGCAGTTATTGTCCGACTATAATTCTTGCTCACTCGCTTCTACTTAGAGAGCAGCACAGTTTTAATTCTCAGCCAGGAGCACCCCCAAACCGCCGTAGTTACCAGAAGTGCCTAAAGGCTCTCACCTCTTAGCACTTGATCCAACCGCCAAGTATTTCCACATCACCGTAGGTGATACACCCACGCACTCACCCCTTTCACACAAAGCACCCCCACACCCCTTACATCTAAGTTATAGCCCCAAAGCTACAACAATATCAATTTCTTCATCATCATGTCCAATTCGTGGTTTAGTGGCTAGCATTCTGGACTGTCACCCCGGACGGCCGGTTTCGATTCTCAGGTCTGCAAATAAATGTAATTCTACTCTGAGGGCCGGAATGGGATACACTCAACCTCACAACAGAGATGATGCGGGTTCGATTCCCACCTCGGCCATCCTATAAGTGGTTTTTGTAGTTTTCTCCATTTCTATTCCAGGCAAATGCCGTGATGGTTTCAAACGTAAGGCCACGGCTGCCTTCATCCAAATTATAGTCTCAATTAAAAATACAAACTCTACTACAAAGGACACAATAATACGGGTTATCAGATAAATTCTCCACACATGGTTGGGTGGTTCCTTAGTTTTGGGACTGCGACAACGCGGTCATGTAACCCCGTTTACTTTGGGTGTGTGTAGAATCTGTCTGATAACCGGTGTTAATTGTGATGGCTGTATTAGTGCCTGCTATCTGCTTTAATTCAAGTAAGGACTGCAGATAATAGTTCGAAGTAGTTCCCACTTTTGCTAGCGTTCATGACACCTAACTTGCGTACATGGCTACTAGATGGCATCGCAGTCAGAACCTGGCGACGAACGTTGGAACTAATGGAGCGTTATCAATTTTAACCTACAAACTTTTGCTTCAATCAAGTGTAGTTAGTGGAACGTTCTTTATCATGCCATAAATCTATGACATGGGACCGCTGGCTTTACTTCCCCTCCGAAGGAAGGTATATTGAGGGATTTTTAACGCCCTTAAAAATCCGACGACTTCGGCCGGGTTTGAACCCGCGACCTTGGGCATAAAAGCTTAGCATGCTACCAACTGCGCCACCGAAGCTGCCTATTCTTCACACATACCACACACTCAAGTATACGGGACTAAATGACTACAATGTCGCACAGTCCCTACATGACTTTTTTTTACGAGAGACTGTGGAAAATCTTCAAAAGACACTTGTGAAGGGTCCGCACTCCACAGTAGTGTGGGATTCTTACCCACTAAAAACCACTTCCCTTTTCCCACGATGTGTTCATCACCCCGGAACCGCTCTCGCATTACTTCAAGGTGATGTCGTGCTTACTTAGTCATTCAGACTTCTTCTTTCTTCATTTTTTCTTAAGGATGTTCGAACGCATCCATTTCCCTCTTCTTCTGGCGCAGGACACATTCTATGTAAATAGCTATCTGATTCCATGTTTGACCATTTCGGAGCATCATCTGTAGGATGTTGTCCGGCGTGATTGCCCCTATAGAAGCTTGCAGATCTCTTCTATGTGTTAACCAGCGTTCACACACAAAGAATGTGTGGAGCGCATCATCCTCTTCATTACCTTAATGACACAAAGGACAATTAGCCACGCCTATGTGATGCAGGAATCTCCGAAAATATCCATGGCCTGTTAGGAACTGTGTCAAATAATAATTGACCTCTCCGTGGTTTCGATCAACCCAGTCAGCCAGACGCGGAATAAGTTTCTTTGTCCATCGACCTCGTGTCTCATCATCCCACTTCTGTTGCCATCGCTCCATACAATGGTTGTGTGCAGACGTCTTTGCCTGGTGTATGCCCAGTTCTTCTTTGGTGCGCCAAACTTCCTGACGCTCTAAGGCAAGTAAATCAATTGGTGCTACTCCCGCTACCACTAGAACAGCAGACTCTGAAACAGTGCGATATGCACATGAGATCCTCAGTGCTCCTCTTCGTTGTACTGCTGCTATCCTTTTACGATATTTCTCGAACCGTAAGGACTCAGCCCAGATCTCAGCTCCATAGAGTAATATGGACTGGACTATTGTCATCAGGAGACGTCGTTTGCTAGGCTTCGGACCTTTAATATTACCCATTAATCGGCTCAAAGCGGTCAAGATATTTGCTGCTTTATCCGTCACTCTTTGAATATGGGTCCAGAATGTGAGCTTCGTATCTAGCGTCACACCCAAGTACTTCGTACTCCTTGATGAATTAATCATCGTCCCTCCCACTTGCATTGGTACAAGAGTGTTGATTCTCCTTCTCGTCAGCACAACAATCTCCGTTTTATGGTCTGCTAATGACAGCTTATGTTCCGTCATCCAATCTGTGACACGTCGCATTACCTGATTGAGTTTCAATTGCGCCAGCTCTATATCACGAGCCACAATTAGAGCAGCAACATCATCAGCATATCCTACCAATATTGCATCTTCGGGCATCTTCAGCCGAAGCAGGCCATCGTATGCAATATTCCAGAGATCTGGCCCAAGAATAGATCCTTGAGCTGCCCCAGCGGTTAATCTTTTAGTCCTATGTCCTCCCTCGGTATCGTACTGCAAAATACGGTCCTTTAGACAATCCCTTATTATCCGCATGAGGTATCTCGGTAGTCTAAATTTATCTTGAAGTGCCACCAAAATGTCACTCCACTGGGCAGAGTTAAAGGCATTCTTCACATCTAGAGTCACAAGTAGCGTAACTTTACGTGAGTAATGGTTACCCATCTGAGCTCTGTTTGGAGTCTCTACAACTACCCGCACAGCATCAATAGTCGAGTGCCCTTTCCGAAAGCCGTATTGTTGGGCAGATAGATCTCCAGCTGATTGAACTGCCATCAATATTCTAGGCTGTAATAGTTTTTCTAATCCTTTTCCAGCCGTATCCAGCATACATAATGGCCTGTAGGATGAAGGCAAATTTCCTCCCAATTTTCCTTTACTAATAAGAACTAGTCTGGCCTTCTTCCAGCAGGCACTAAAAACGTCTGCCTTCAGACATGCGTTATACATGTTCAAAAGGAGTCTCGGGCAAGCTCTTGCTGCCTCCTTAAGTGCTTCTGATGGAATCCCATCTGGTCCAGGAGCCTTCTTGTTCCTGATAGAATTAATCGCTTTCAATAATTCTTCCTCGGTGAACAATGGTATTTCTTCAATATCAATGCAATCATCAGCTTCATCAATCCTCCCCGGATGTTCCGGAAACAGCGTACTGACTATTTCGTCCATAGTGTGTGCATTCATTATCGGATTAGAAAAAGTTCCAAGTTTCTTCAATACAATCTTATATCCTAGTCCCCAAGGATCGTTGTCAACTTCTTTGACCATTTCCCATCATTTGTCAGCTTTACTTCTTTTAATTGCATCCTGAAGCGCCTTTCTTGCTGATTTGTGGTCTTCGGAGAATAAGGCTGCCTCTTCTCTTCCTCTCGCTCTATGTGCCCTTCGTCTCATCCTCAGGCAGTGTCGCCTCATATCAGCAATTTCCTCCGTCCACCAGTATGCTGGCTGTTTGTGTTTTCGCGTTTTCTTCCTGCACATGGATTTATTGCAGGCTTGATGAATAAGCAACATAGTGTTCTCTACCCATTTATCCGCCGCCTCTCTCCCCTCAAATGAAAAGCAACTCGTTTCAACTTTCACCATTCCTCTCTGTATTACCTCACAGAACTTTTCTTTATCCATATTTGTGGGATTCCAGTATGATGGTTTGCGTATGACAGCGCTTCTACATGACGTAATAACAACAACACCAATGTAATTATCATCCACATAATAGAGGCAGATAAGCTCACTTTTGCGCCCCTTGAAAAACAATTACCACTGCCACCTAGATTGCTTCAGAAGGCATTCTCCAGTTTCCGTTAAGTTTATGGCTTGATACCCCCCTCCTTCATGTACACAGATGACTGTTTGGCTGTGGTGGAACTTTTGATGGTAAATATGTGTATTTTACAGCGTCTTGTATTCCATGCTCGCCTCAGTGTTTGGTGTTTCCATAAAATAGGTTATGACGGCCCGGTAATGCAGCTGCAGTCCATAGATAGACCAGCCATAAATTTAAGCAGTAAAGTCGTCCGCTAATGTTCTACAGAGGAAGGTATTTTACTACGACATTAGTTGGGTTAAAAAGGAAGAAAGCATGAAGTTTTACGTGACCGTTAATCTTGCGATCATGAGCCAGGGGAACTTCTTTTTACGTGTAGTCCGAACCACAGGACATGGCATTTCACTTCGAAAATCTGACATGTTTTGACCGGGAATGGTACCCGGTCCACCTTGGTGAGAGGCCAACAGCTTGACCAATGAGCCACCACGCCTCTTAGAAGGGATAGACTCACTTCTTGTTTTTCAGTTCAAAAGTTACACCTGAAGAGCAACAGTCACATCCTCCCCTCTATACCGTGGGAACTGGTCTGGATAAATAAATAAATTAATAAATAAATAAATAAATAAATACAAAAATAAATAAATAAATAAATAAATAAATAAAAAACTTTTTTTTAAATAAAAATAATAACATTTTAAGAAAAATAAATTAATACAAATAAAAATAAAAAATAATTAAATGAGAGTAAAAAATTATTAAAAATAAAAACTTAGACGTAAATAAATCCAAAATTGAAATTTATAATTTAAAAATTAAGAAATCAATAATTAAAAAAACAGAATTAAAACGTTTTAAACTGAAAAAAATATTTTATATTCTATATTTAAAATTAAAATTTTAATTAGATTTTAGATTAAGTTTTAAACTAATGTAATATAGACATTTAAATTAATTATTATATTTTAAAACTTAAATTGACAATATTTTAAATTAAATTATATTAAATTACATTAAAATAAAATAAATAAATGGTGTTTGATTGGTGGGAGTGAAGAAAACCTCGAAAAAAAACTCCAATCATGACGGCTGTAGTCAACTCTGGGGTACGCCGATCAAGCGATGGCAACAGCTTTTCTTCATCTGCTTTTTCTGAGCGTTTTCCCGCTGGTGCAGAGTCCGCTGTTTAACAAATAACATTACAGTTCAGGGTCATCGAAAAAATAATGCCTAGATTTTAAATAATTGCTATAAGAACTATTAGTGTGTAGAAATGATAAAAAACAAGAAGTTCCGTGACGAACTAAAGAGCCTACTTTTCTTAAAATTTAAGATTCATGCCAATGATTAATCTATATGGATCTATCTTGAATAATGACGAAATTAAGTTGGTAATATCGAAATTTCTAATTAGTTCGAAATACTGTATACCTGGCATAATGTAGCATAATAGAGAACTACAGTTGGCAGCCCTGGTGACTGAATATATTCTTAGTTCCATCCCTTAAGGTACAGAATACAAAATTTGGTTGAAGTTCAATGGATAGCATGGACGTTACATGCAGTTAAACATTGGATCTAACAGCGGGCGTAAAATCAAGTTGGCAACAATGACATACATGTATTGGTCAGAAATAATCCGAAATAATATGATCTATTGTTGTGCCAATTTTGAATGAAATCCATTAGTTAGTATAGAAGTTGCATGCATTTTAAAATTGGACCTATCAGCAGGCTTAGAATCATGTTGGCAGCACTGACGTATATTAGTTACTCCAAATTAATCTAGAATGCCAGGTACTATACGAGTGCAAAGTAAGCTATTGGCTTACATACTTTCTGATATATTGATATTAGGGTAACAAAAATAGAGACAGTATTTATTAAGAGTTGGCACCTCTGGTTACTCTTAAGAATCGGCATAGTCATATCTGTTATCGTACTCATTGCACACACGAAATTTGGTTGAAATCCAAATGATATTATAGAAGTTACAAGTATTTAAAGTTGGACCTCTCAGCAGGCTTAGAATCATGTTGGTAGCACTGACGTATATAAGTTACTCCAAATTAATATAGAATGTCAGGTACTATACGTGTGCATAGTTTAAAGCTGTCGGCTTGCATACTTTCTAATATATGGGTATTTGGATAAAAACAATTGAGAGCATTTATTAACATTTGGCAGCCCTGGTGGCTCTTAAGAATGCGCTCAGTTATATCTATTTATGTACACATAGCACATACGAAATTTGGTTGAAATCCAATTGATAGTGTAGAAGTTATATGCAATAAAAATTTGGACTTATCAGCAGGCTTATAATCATTTTGGCAACACTGCCATGTATGGCTTCTTGGAAATTATACTGCAATATTATTATCTATACGTGTGCCAATTTTGAAATAGCTCCCATTCATACCTTCCAAGATATCGTACATGGAGCTCAAATTTTGATTGCAATTTTTCAGCAGTTGGTAGCACTGACATCATTTTTAAATATGGTCGTGAGATATTCAGGTATAGATCTTTAATCCTACCAAATTTTGTTTCGATTGCTGCAGCCGTTTAGGAGTTGATAGGGGGGGGGGGACACACACATACAGCCAGACAGACAGAAGGACAGTTAGAAGGACAGACACACATTTGCCCGATCTCATTAGTCTACTTTTTCCTCATTTTTGCAAAATGTGAAAAGTAGGCTAAAAATCATACCTTAGTAAGTTGCAATGTGAGTTCCGTTTGTTGCTCAACAGACTTGCGTCGAGTGTATCGCGTACCGCACGAAGGTAGTGAGAAGGAGCCCCACCCTGCATAAAAATGACACACTATTCAGTCTGTTGTCCGGTATGTTCTATTTGAGTGAACACAAAATGTTCAAACACGTCGAGGTAAATTAGGCTTGTAATTGTTTTCTCAGCGAAAAAGAAAGGTCCAATAATTTGGTCATGAAATAACCCACGCCACATGTTGACATACATTAGACGTCTGCAGAGCCCCAGACGGTGCTTACATTGAAACTTACTAAAGTATGAAAAAACAAGTAGTTCCGTGAAGAACTATACAGCATATTTTCATATATCCTACTTATGTTAATTGCCACTATCAACATACAAAATTTCAGTTTGATTGCTGTAATAGATTCATAGATATTGAGAACCGACTAAATATTTCGGATGGTCGCCATGTTGGATTTTATATATGTAGGTCCTAGAGTTATGCACTGTTACATGCAGATTATTGTGTAGGCCTACGTGTAGTATTCAAACTTCAATCGCATAATTAGGACACAAGAAGAAACAAGGAGATTTTAACGTTTCGCACAGCTGCCATCTTGAGGTTTATTTATTTATTTGTTGATGGTACACAACAGGGCTCAGTGTGCGCCCCAATAATAGTGCACCTACACAGTAAGATACATTTCCTGCATTAAGTATTAATATCTTAATGTAATTCTTAAAACTAATAAGTTCACACAGATCAAAATGCAT
The DNA here is from genome assembly GCA_946902985.2 of Meconema thalassinum. Lineage (NCBI taxonomy): Eukaryota > Metazoa > Arthropoda > Insecta > Orthoptera > Tettigoniidae > Meconema > Meconema thalassinum. The sequence goes on along the minus strand of OX336399.1, from coordinate 157,277,369 downwards.
AGTAGTAAAAAGATAATATAAAAACTAAATCTAAATATGATCTAATGCCAAATATAAAAACAGGTTTTGGAATTATTACATAATAAACTAATGGGTAACATCAATAACTAGGGAACAGGCCTATCCACATATATACATTGTTGATTCTGTTATGTGTGATAATTTTATTTCAAGTATGAATTAGAGTGACAGGGTTATAATTTCCAAGAACGGTCGGATTGAGAGACAGAAATCTAGTTTCCAGTTTACACGAACCGCATCGTTGTAAATACTGCAAAGCCTCCATACAGGTGAATTGTTATGTGAAGTGGTATTGGTTATATCAGTTTTGAATGTTATGGTTGATCTTGTAGTTAAGCGAGGGATGTTGAAATTTAGGAGTGATAGGAAAAATGAGTTATCAATTTGACCGTTAATGACTTTATAAAGGAATTTCATATCATTCACTCGCCTTCGAGACTCCAAACTAGTCATGCCGAAATTCAACAAAAGTTCACCGTAGGGTACCATGTGTGGGTAATTGCCCGTTATTTTGAGGTGTAAATATCTGAGGAATTTCTTTTGAACTTGCTCAATGTATTTAATGCATGTTTTCTGCCAGGGACTCCATACTTGGCTGGCGTACTCGAGCTTGGATCTCACCATGGCAGTGTAAAGTTTTATGCAGGTACTGGTCCTAATGAATGGCTTAGTGTTTCTTATTATAAACCCTAACATGCGGTAAGCATCCCCGACCGTCTTTTGCACATGATAAGTGAAAGCAAGCTCTCGGTCAAACAGAATCCCTAGATCTTTCTTCTCGCTTACTGTTTTCAATGACTTAGGTCCAATTCCATAAACAAATGTGATTGGGTTCTTCTTACGTGTAAAGGTCATAACAACACACTTCGGTACGTTTAAGTATAATTTGTTTTCTATACTCCATTTGTGTATATTATTTAGGTCATTTTGTAGTAGAGTGCAGTCATTAGTGGAAGAAATTGATTTAAAAATTTTGAAGTCATCTGCATATAAAAGACTATTTGAGTGCAGTACACATCGTGGCAAATTATTTATCATTGCTAGAAAAATCAAAGGTCCAAGGTTCGAACCTTGGGGTATTCCGGAATGAACTATGTATTCCTTTGAGACAATTTTCTGGAACAAAACAAATTGTTTCCTGTCTCTGAGATAGGAGATGAATAATTTTAGTAATGGGTGGGAAAATCCCAAAATACATAATTTTTTAAGAAGGATATCGTGATTTATTGTGTCGAAAGCTTTCTCGAAATCTGTAAATATGACATCCATCTGCCCTCCTTTATCTAACTCTTTAGATATAATTTGAGTAAAATTAATTGCATTCGTCACTGTAGATTTCCTGGATAGGAAACCATGTTGGTTATCTGTTACGAGTGGTCTGAGGAATACTGATATTCTTCCGTGCAATATGAATTCAAATACCTTGGCTACTGCGGATAAAATAGATATAGGACGGTAGTTATTAATTAGTGATGGGTCTCCCGATTTTAGTATAGGGCAGACGCGAGTGATTTTCCAGGCGTCAGGGAACGTACAAGTTTGAATTGCTAAGTTAAATATAAAGTGTAACGGGTCCCTGAGGCTTTCAGCACATCCCTTAACTACATACGGTGGAATATTATCAGGACCAGCCGACGACTTAGGTTTTAATTTTTTAAATGCCATTTCTATCTCTTCCTTTGAGACAAGTTTTATGTGAAGGGTGTTGGGAGTATTCGAATTGCAGGCTGGGACTTTGTATTGGGCTGACTGAGAGTCATACACTGATTTGAAATATGACGCGAAACCTTCAACAATGGAATCACCCCTGTCCAATTCTTCATTATTATATTTAAAAGTGTCGCATGAGTTCCTATTTTTTTTCTTGTTTTTAATAAACGTCCAAAATTTCTTTGAGTCCCTGCTAATGTTTTGTTCAATATTATGGATATATTTCTTATAAGATAATTTAATGTCCTTTTTAATTTCTGACCTTAATTCTTCAAAACGTAGTCTATGATGATCTGAGTAATGTTTTCTCTTCCTATGGTGTTCCTTCTCCTTCAATTTACTCTTTATTTCCTTAGAGAACCAGACAGGATATTTTCTGCCCGTTTGTCGTTTACATATAGGAACGGTTTCGCCAAGTACTGTGTTAAAAATCTGATAAAACAGGTCTACTGCAGTATTTACATCAGTTATGGAAACAATTGAAATAAATTAGATGCCAGTGGATTACCATTCCTATAAGGATTTACTGTACCAAGTTTCACTGCACTCAGATGTTTAAATTGTGAGAAACGTCCATGTGAATATGTATACTTCGCGTCGACGCCATATTGGATTTGTGATCACCAGGTTATTGAAAGTCCTATAGGTGAACTTAAGTTCATAGCCCTTACGAACATTAAACAATTCAGTTTGATTGCTATAATAGATTCGTAGATATTCAGAGCCGTCTAAATATTTCGGATGGTCGCCATGTTGGATTGTTAAATGTATAGGCCATAGAGTCACGTACCATTAAACGAAAATTATTTCGTAGGTTCATTATTCAAACTTTCACTTTGATCACATGACTACATCACAAGAAATAAAAACTTAATTTCAAAATTCGCACAGCCGCCATCTTGAGGTTATGTAAACAATTGAACTAAATTAGATACCAGTGCATTACAATGTGTATAAATATTTCCTGTACCAGATTTCAGTGCGTTTGGAACATTAAATTGCGAGAAAGGTCTATTTGAAATTTTCTAATTCGCTTGGCCCTCATGTTCGTTTTGTAGTTAAGCGGTTTTTTAAAGTCTTATAGATGGACTTCCAGAAGTGCATTTTATCTCCGTACAAAATTTCAGGGAGATACCGCTAATAGTTTCAGTGATATAGAATGCCGGTGAAATATTTCGCACATCCGCCATCTTGTGGTTATGTAAACAATTGAACAAAGTTAGATGTCGGTGCATTACAATGTATATGAACAGATACTGTACCAAGTTTCATTGCGTTTGGTTGGTTAAATCGCGAGAAACGTCTATTTAAAAGTCGCAACTTCGCTTGGCCGCCATGTTGGTTTTGTAGTTACCAGGTTTTCAAAGGTCACATAAGTAAACTTATAGTAGTTCTCTCTATCACCATACAAAATGTCAGGGTAGTATCCGTAATAGTTTCGGAGATATTGAATCCTGGTGAAATATTTCGCACAGCCGCCATGTTGGATTGATGAGTCGTAACAAAATTTAAAGGGCACGGTCGGGGTCGCCCGGAATAGTGCTAAGAAGTTACCGAGTTTCATTGAAATCGGTCGAGCCGTTTTGATTTTATTAGGGGGACACACACACACTCACGAATCACACACACACATACGCACACACACAAGGACAAAAGGTGCTCCCATAAGCCTATTTTTTTAAAAATTGATAATAGGCTAAAAAAGTTGTCTTTCCCTTGCATTTTAAGCCTAAAACCATTACATTACCTGTTATTTATTTAGTGTCTGCCTTTTATTGCCGGGAGTGTCCGAGGACATGTTCGGCTCGCCAGAGGCTGTAGCTGCTTCAAGCGGACACCCATGGGGTGAGCTACAATTTCCTTTCAATTTCAAGTATTTCCAACTTTCGACACCAGATGTCACTGACACCTAGTGGTGAACGTTGGAACTATGATAGAGAGTTTCAACTAAATCTAACCTAGAAATTTCGCTTCACACAAATTTAGTTAGTGGAAGCTTCTTTTACTTTTTATAAATCCATGACATGGGACCGCCGGCTTTACTTCCCCTCCGAAGGAAGGCATACTGAAGGATTTCTACGCTCTTAAAAAGTCCGACGACTTCGGCCGGGTTTGAACCCGCTATCTTGGGCACAGCAGTTCAGCATACTACAAACTACGCCGCCGAAGCCGCTACCTGTAATAGTATTTTATAGCAATTATTTAAAATCCAATCATTACTTTTCAATTACCCTGTATTATTGAAAAGAGGCGTCTGTAGCTCATCTCGTTTTAATTTTCGAAGCTGATTGTATAGGTCACTCCACCGTTTTCTGTCGATGGTCCCTGGATGAGGGTCGCACGATGCCATACAGTCGGTGAGCCTCAAAGTTTAGGACATGCGCGTTAATACGTAAATTTTCAGTCACGTAGAGCGCTTTGTCGGATCACAATCTTGGATAGACCATGAGCTATGTGTTCCACTGAAAGGATGGTATATTGGCTTTCACTGCCAGTGAATTAAAACTCGGTAAGTTTTCTAGGTTTTTGCCGTGCCTTGTGTGGGTTTTCATCTAGGACACCATGCTGGTTCATCTGCGGGCTCTTGGTGTATCCGCCCGGACCCCCACAAGAGTAGATAACTGCGCGCTACTTCCCTTTTTATGAAGCGCACCTGCGCCTCTTTACTGCGAGAACTAAAAGCTCAAGCAGCCATAACCCCCCTATGAAGGCTTCCAAAAAGATGGTATATTGCTTGTGAAAAATAAAATAAAATATGTATGTGGGGCTTGCCCTTTTTCACTAGGCCTTCCTTACCTCTTATAATATTAATGTTTTTTTTAGCGTATGGCTTTTAGTGCCGGGAGTGTCCGAGGACATGTTCGGCTCGTAATTTTTGTAGCTGCTTCGAGGCGGACACCCAATGGGTGAGCTACAAGTACCGTCGCGTGTGGAGTGTTGTCTGGGGAGGAAAGTTTGACTGTAAGGACGAGGAGTTGGAAGGTAGCGGCTGTGGCCTATAGTTAGGGACCAACCTCGGCATTTGCCTGGAAGGAAGATGGGAAACCACTGAAGACCATCTTCAAGGTTGCCGGCGGGGGGATTCGAACCTCCTCGCTTCCCGGATGTGAGTGACTGCCAGCAGCCACGCCGTAACGACCACGACTAACTCACCCAGTAACATTTATGGTAAATAAATAATAATAATAATAATAAGTAGTCAGAGAGTGGAATGTGAAGACCCACAGTGGAATTAGAATAGAAACTAAAGAGAAAGGCATTAAGGTCAATTGTTTAGCTTTTGCTGATGGTATGGCCTTTTTAGCTGAGACATGGGAAGAAGCCAAGGAACAGATCCTCGAACTCCAGAGGCAAGCGTTAAAAATGGGTCTCAAAATCTCAGTTGAAAAGACCAAAATTATGTCGAACATAAAAAACCCACCGAAAAAGCTTCAAGTGGGCAAACAATACATAGACATCATCAAATAATTTAAATATCTTGGGGAATGAATCGGCTGGAATGCGCTAGAGAAAAAGGCAATGGAATCTAGGAGAAATAAATTTGATTTGGCCTTCCAATTTACGAAGGATACTTATAGCAAGAAGTCTCCCTCCTGGAATACCAAGATAAAAAATTATAACACGGTAATTCAACCAGAAGCCTTATATGCAGCCGAAACATTGTCTCTCACCACCCAGGGACCGCTTGAAAGGCTGGAAATCAAGGAAAGGAAGATAATACGCAAAATCTTAAGACCCAAATTTCATAACAACAAATTAATCCATGTCAGGAACGAAACTCTTTACAAAAAAACTGAAAACTCTCCGCCACAATAAGAAATCGGAGAATTGATTTTTATGGGCACATCCTCCGGATGAATTCAAATAGATTAACCAAAAAGATCTTCGACCACTTCCGTAGTAAAAAACAAAAACTCTTTGGTTTAAGGAAACCGAGAAATACCTCGTGGAACTCCTAATTACAGACACCACGCTCATGGACAAAACAGCCAAAACCTTCACCAAGGATAAGAAACAACGGTTCCAAGTGAAACTCAAACAAAGGCGTACGATCCACATCTCTGACGAAGAAAGGGAGACAAAATCTCAAAGGATGAGGCAATACTGGGCCAAAAGGAAAGATCAAAACAATAACAAGAAGTTCCGTGACGAACTAAACAGCCTACTTTCCTTAAAATTTAAGAATCATGCCAATATTTAATCTATATGGATCTATCTAGAATAATGACGAAATTAAGTTGCCAATATCGAAATTTCTAATTACTTCCCAATACTGTATACCTGGCATAATGTAGCCTAATAGAGCACAACAGTTGGCAGCCCTGGTGACTGAATATATTCTTAGTTCCATCTCTTAAGGTACAGAATACAAAATTTGGTTGAAGTCCAATGAATAGCATGGACGTTACATGCAGTTAAACATTGGATCTATCAGCGCGCGTAAAATCATGTTGGCAACAATGTCATGCATGTACTGGTCAGAAATAATCTGAAATAATATGATCTATTGCTGTGCTAATTTTGAATGAAATCCATTAGTTATTATAGAAGTTACATGCATTTTAAAATTGGACCTATCAGCAGGCTTAGAATCATGTTGGCAGCACTGGCGTAGGCCTATATTAGTTACTCCAAATTCATCTAGAATGCCAGGTACTATACGTGTGCGAAGTTTAGAGCTGTTGGCTTGCATACTTTCTGATATATTGATATTAGGGTAACAAAAATAAATACAGCACATATTAACAGTTGGCAGCCCTGGTTGCTCTTAATAATCGGCATAGTCATATCAGTTATGGTACACATAGCACATACGAAATTTGGTTGAAATCCAAATGATAGTATGGAAGTTACATGTATTTAAAGTTGGACCTCTCAGCAGGCTTAGAATCATGTTGGTAGCACTAACCTATATAAGTTACTCCAAATTAATATAGAATGTCAGGTACTATACGTGTGCATAGTTTAAAGCTGTCGGCTTGCATACTTTCTGATATATTGGTATTTGAATAAAATAAATTACGAGCATTTATTAACAGTTGGCAGCCCTGGTGGGTCTTAAGAATACGCTCAGTCATATCTGGTTATATACACATACAACATACGAAATTTGGTTGAATTCCAATTGATAGTGTAGAAGTTATATGCATTTAAAAATTGGACCTATCAGCAGGCTTATAATCATTTCGGTAACACTGCCATGTATGGCCTCCTGGAAATTAAACTGCAATATTATTATCTATACGTGTGCCAATTTTAAAATAGCTCCCATTCATACCTTCCAAGATATCCAACATGGAGCTCAAATTTCAATTGCGATTTTTTAACAGTTGGTAGCACTGACATCATTTTCAAGTATGGCCGTGAGATATTCAGGTACAGATCTTTACTCCTACCAAATTTTGTTGCGATTGCTCCAGCCGTTTAGGAGTTGAAGGGGGGGAACACACACACAGCCAGACAGACAGACAGAAGGACAGACAGACAGACAGACAGACAGACATTTGCCCGATCTCATAAGTCTACTTTTTCCATATTTTTGCAAAATGTGAAAAGTAGGCTAAAAAGTGATTGATTTCGTGTACCCCAAAGTTGGGTGAAAGAAATAAAGATTAATAATAAAAACAAGATGTTCAGTAAAGAACATAGAGCCTACTTTCTCCTAAATGCATGGGTAATGTTATAACTCTTTTTCCTTTTCAAGGAGTATGATTGAATGTTGGTTGTAGGAGCTTGTTGAAATACAACGTGCTATAGGGATATTAAACATGAATATGAGGTGCCCTTTGCTAGTGCTACCTCTGTACCAAATTTCGTTCAATTCGGTTTCACCGTGTTTGAATTGATAGGGGGAATCGATTTGCACACATACTTGGCCACCATCTGCAAACTATTGGGCTGATGTTCTTGCAGTTTGGTCAGAATATGTTTCCCACATAAAGATATGGTGCAGCAAAATTAGGTAGAGACTAGATTATTAGGTTGGTCGTAATTACATTTTAGCTTTTAACATTTGGGTGGCCGCGATTACGTTTCCATCAAGATAGCGGTGATATAAAACATGACACTGAGGTGCCCTTTGCTAGTGCTACCTCTGTACCAAATTTCGTTCATTCGGTTCCACCGTGTTCGAAATAATAGGGGGAATCAATTTTGACATAAAGATGGCCGCCATCCGCAAACTATTTGGCTAATGACCTATTAGATTGGTCAAAGGATGCTCCCTCCATAAAGGTATGTTGTTGCAAAGTTTGGTAGAGTTCGGATGGTTATGTTAGTCGTAATTTGATTTAAGCTTTAAACATTGGTGTGGCCGCCATTACGTTTCTGTCAATATGGTGGCGATATTAATCATGAAACTGAGATGCTCTTTGCTAGTGCTATCTCTGTACCTAATTTCGTTCCATTCGGTTTCAGCGTGTTTGAATTAATAGGGGGAATCAATTCTGACACAAAGATGGCCGCCATCCGCAAACTATTAGGCGAATGACCTATTAGATTGGTCAAAGGATGCTCCCTCCATAAAGGTATGTAGTTGCAAAATTTGGTAGAGATCGGATGATTAGGTTAATCGTAATTTGATTTAAGCTTTGAACATTCGTGTGGCCGCCATTACGTTTCAGTCAAGATGGCGGCGATATAAAACATGACACTGAGGTGCCCTTTGCTAGTGCTACCTCTGTACCAAATTTCGTTCCATTCGGTTCCACCGTGTTCGAATTAATAGGGGGAATCAATTTTGACATAAAGATGGCCGCCATCCGCAAACTATCAGGTGAATGACCTATTAGATTGGTCAAAGGATGCTCCCTCCATAAAGGTATGTAGTTGCAAAATTTGGTAGAGATCGGATGATTAGGTTAATCGTAATTTGATTTAAGCTTTGAACATTTGTGTGGCCGCCATTACGTGTCCGTCAAGATGGCGGCGATATAAAACATGACACTGAGGTGCCTTTTGTTAGTACTACCTCTGTACCAAATTTCGTTCCAATCGGTTGCACCGTGTTCGAATTAATAGGGGGAATCGATTTTCACACAAAGATGGCCGCCATCCGCAAACGATTACACTGATGACCTATTGGTTTGGTCAAAGGATGCTCCCCCCATAAAGGTATGTCGTTGCAAAATTTGGTAGAGATCGGATGATTAGGTTAGTCGTAATTTGATTTATGCTTTGAACATTTGTGTGGCCGCCATTACGTTTCCGTCAAGATGGCGGCGATATAAAACATGACACTGAGGTGTCCTTTGCTAGTGCTACCTTTGTACCAAATTTCGTTCAATTCGCATTCACCGTGTTCGAATTGATAGGGGGGGACAGACATTCAGAGTACACACACTCACACACACACAGACACACAGACACACACACACACACAGACTCACACACACACATACACACACACAGACAGACACACTTTTTTCGCCCTGTGTTGATCTCATAAGTCTACTTTCATTTTTTGCAAAAATCGAAAGTAGGCTAATACTACTGGCTTTCACGGCCAGTGAATTAAAACTCAGCAATTTTTCTAGGTTTGTGCCGTGTCTTGTGTGGGGTTTCGTCTAGGACACCAAGCTGGCTCATCAGCGGGCTCTTGGTGTCCCCATCCGGACCCACACAGGAGTAGCGAACTGCGCACTACCTTCCTTTTTATGAAGCGTACGTGCGTTTCCACTGTTGACCGGCAGCGCTTCCAGGGGGATGTTAATAGACTACTAGACTCGCTTCAATACGAAGGCTCGCAAAGACATCGACAGAGTGAACTGTAGCAGGTTTTAGACGTCAGTTCAGAATTAAATTGGACTAGCTTTGACCGCCTGTCGTTGATGGGTTAATGGAGTAAACTGTCATCCTGGAAGTTCGAGTTCAATTATAATGTTATTGGTTTTACGTCCCTTTTAACTACTCTGGCTTTTAGAGACGCCGGGGTGCCGGAATTTTTCCCCGAAGGGGATCCTTAACGTGCCAGTAAATCTACTGACACGGCTCGCTCGCATTTGCGCACCCTCAAATGACAGCTGACTGCGTCAGGATACGAACCTGCAACCTTGGGCCCATCAAGCGAGAACGTTACCGCTGAGCCACGCAGCCAGCCAAAAGTACGAGTTCTATTCCCGGCTTTGATAAGGAATGTAATTCTGGTTTGAGTGTTGTATTTGGGGTACACTCAGCCTTTTGAGTCTGAACTGTTAAGAGGTGGGTTCGTTTCCCATCACACCCATCCTAGAATTATGATATTTGACCCTGGTGAAGGCAATCTTGGAATACGGCTCAGCGGTTTGGGACCCATATCAGGTAGGGCTTATCAGTGAGCTGGAGATGGTACAAAGGAAGGCTGCTTGGTTTGTGCTCAACAATTTTAATCCTAGAAGTAGTGTAACTCGAACAAGAGCATGAATCTCTGGAAGATAGAAGGACGAAATCAAGACTGTACGCTATATCTAACTCTTACACTAATGGGCTGGCATGGAGAGAACTCAGCAAAGATCTGGGAAATCTCATCTACCTGACAAGGTCAGTATCAGGTAAGACAGGTCGAGACTTATTTTGAAACTTTGTGGACGAAATTGTTGTACTATAAGAGGACAACGTGTGGAGGGTCCGCCTCCAGATTGAACTGCAAGGCTCCGAAATCGTACCTGACATCCTGGTACGCAGGCATGACGGTTGGCTGATATAGACATCCCTGCGACACTCGGAGTAGTCACATGGCGGGGCGTATATGCTGACTGGAGCGTGCGGCTGCTTCCCACTGGCCTTGAGTGCCTGGCCGGTCAGGGCTGTTCCTTCTAACATGTATGGTACTCGCTACTTTCTAATGATTTATATGAGAGATTCACCACATGATTTCGGAGCCTTGCAGTTCAATCTGGCAGCTGGTTTTCCACACGTTGTCCTCTTATAGTAGCCTACAACGATTGGGTCCCCAAAGTTTTAAGATAGGTTTCGACCAGTCATACCTGATACTTCCCTTGTGAACAGGGCAGATCATCTGCATAAAGTTAAGGGCCGACCACAGCATTCCATTTATGGGGAATATTCTTTCATTAATCGTGGTATTGATAGTTGGAACACATTACCTTGCCTCTTCACTTTCTGGGAGCATTCGACGACGACGACCAGCATGACGATGCCTGGTAGATTGGATAGGTGAGGAAGTCCTCTTGAGTTCAGAGAAATTGAATAACTTCGGAAGTTAGCTGCTAGATGCCGCTAGGGTTTCCATGGAAGATACAAATCTAGAACAGACTTATACAAAACATAAGCAAGTGCACGGAGAAAATAGAATGTAAGGAATCACTGTTGGTGTCTGCGAAAAGGGAAAGAAATAATTAAATAAAATAGATAAATCAAAGAGCAGCAAAAACTAACTCTGACTGACCGTGTATTCCAAAGAATACACCACCTGCCTCAGTCTTTGAGCCTTTCCCCAAACAGTGATATTTTTGTCGAATACTACGATGTAATTACAACAAGCGGACCCGTGCGAGAACTCTTGCATAATGGGTCGCGTGCGCCCCATGTGTACAAACTACCCGCCCGGCCCTAGTGCTATGTGGGCTGGACACGATACAGTTCTTATTATGTAATACGCTAAGGAGTATGTTTCACAAAACTCAAGCTCCTAAACCAGAGGGAGTTAGAACGTGTGGTTTGTACCAAAATCTTCCAAATTGTCTCACTAGTACAGAAAAAAATCTTGCCTTTCTTGAAAAGTCAACGGAATGTTATTAATTTGTTTATAAAGTGCTTTTAAACAAATAAACACTTTATTAACAAATACACATATTTCTGTTGACTTTTCAAGAAAGGCAAGATTTTTTTCTGTACTAGTGAGACAATTTGGAAGATTTTGGTACAAACCACACGTTCTAACTCCCTCTGGTTTAGGAGCTTGAGTTTTGTGAAACATGCACCTTAGCGTATTGTATCCCAAGATAGCGGGTTCAAACCCGGCCGAAGCCGTCGGATTTTTTAAGAGCGTTAAAAAACCCTCAGTATGTCTTCCTTCGGAGGGGAAGTAAAGCCGGCGGTCCCATGTCATAGATTTATGGCATGTTAAAGAACCTTCCACTATTATTATTAGCATATGGTACAACACAAAACAAACAACATAAACAATATACATACATACAATAGGTAACACATTACAACTGTAACAATCATGCAAGGGAAAGGGTGTTCAAAGATTAATGTCTAAATTTTCTAGCCATCTTATGGCTTCAGTAGAGGCTATTACAAAGTCCTGTGTTGATCCAGTGAATGCCCTACTAATACACTCAGTGACAATATGGTTCATAGTCTGTCTAACTGCACCACAATCGCATGCCCCATTTAAACATCATTGATCTCCCGTGGTTAGTGCGGACTCTGTTGAGAGTTACCCATGTCTTGCGGGGCAAATCAAATCCAGCTGGCATATTTTGAATGTTGAACAATGCCTGCCATTGCATTGGAGCTATGCTGTTCCACTCTTTTTGCCAATCAGCTTTTGGATCATAAACCTGCCTAACCAGTTCCTGTGCTGTTTGAATAGGTGGAGATCTTGACTTGAGACGGCTATATCTGGTGCTAGCATCTTCATGAATGGGGAGTTCAGGATTGGCCAATATCTTGTTGTATTCCCTGACCAAGTTGTTCAGTCTTCTAATTCTAGGCGGTTCTATGTGACTAGCCTCCGTGGCTTAGGTGGCAGCACGCCGGCCTTTCACCGCTGGATCCGTGGTTCAAATCCCGGTCACTCCATGTGAGATCTGTGCTGGACAAAACGGAGGCAGACAGGTTTTTCTCCGGGTACTCCGGTTTTCCCTGTCAAAATTTCATTCCAGCAACACTCTCCACTATCATTTCATTTCATCTGTCATTCATTTAATCATTGCCCCAGAGGAGTGCGTCAGGCCTCGGCAGCCGGCACAGTTAATATCCTCGCCGCTAGATGGGGGCTTCATTCATTCCATTCCTGACCCGGTCGGAGACTGGAAGCAGGCTGTGGATTTTCATTTCTATGTGACTAAGCACAGGCAACCAGAAAAGAGGGGTAGATTTTATTGTGCCACTAATAATACGCATTGTATCATTCAGGACTGTGTCCACCTTTTTAACATGAGAGCTGTTGACCCAAACTGAGGAACAGTACTCAGCTGTTGAAAGTACCAGTGCCATCGCCGAAGTACGCAATGTAGTTGCAAACGCTCCCCATGTGGAGCCAGCAAGTTTGTGGATGATATTGTTACGTGTCCTTAATTTGGCTGCAGGTTGCACCTGTGTGAAGCTAAATTGGATTGGTTAAGAATGTAAACAACGCTCTTAGGTTTCTACGTTCGTTGCCAAGAGCCGACTGCGGTGGCGTCTAGTAGCTAAGTTCTGAACTTGGCCTAGTAGTCGTTGACGGTGGCCCTTGGCGGCAAAAGTAGGAACTATTTGAAAAATTCTAAGTTGCAGTACTTAAATTAAAAAACAGATAACACACACTAATACAGTCATCACAATTAACACCGGTTATCAGACAGATTCTACACACACCCAAAGTATACGGGGCTACATGACCGCGTTGTCACAGCCCCTAAACTTAAGAACCAACCAACCAACCACCAAGCGTATTACTGTATATAATAAGATAGTTCACAAATGGTGACTTGTGACCATGTGTGTTTGATATTAGTTTTGGTAATTTTCTGTAATTGAACAATTTGCCACCGGGGAATTACTCCCATTTGGAAATAAAGTAAAAGAATGAATGAATGAATGAAAAAAAGATATTCTCTGTGGTTTTCCAAGTACATGGAGATGATAAGTAGGTTATCACAAAACACCTAAATCAAGTTAACGACATTAAGCTGGCATAGCAATTTAAGGCAGGGAGATCATTAATTCTTAGCATTTAATATAATCTCGGCTTGTAAGATGAGCAGACCTGGATTACATGGCGCTACAGCATAATCCTTTAATGCTAAACAATACTCTGCCATTGCGGTGTCTCCTGCAGCGACAGCCAATAACTCAGCAGTGCGCTCATGCGTGAATTCCTGCTCAGGGCTGACGCTATCCCGTACCAAGTGATACGATGCTATTTTTTTAGCCTACTTTTCACATTTTGCAAAAATGAGGAAAAAGTAGTCTTATGAGATCGATCCGGGAAAATGTCTGTCTGTCTGTCCTTCTGTCTGTCTGTCTGTCAGGCAGTGTGTGTGTGTCCCCCCCTATCAACTCCTAAACGGCTGGAGCAATCGAAATAAAATGTGGTAGGAGTAAAGATCTATACCTGAATATCTCACGGCCATATTTGAAAATGATGTCAGTGCTACCAACTGCTGAAAAATCGCAATTGAAATTTGAGCTCCATGTGGGATATTTTGGAAGGTATGAATGGGAGCTATTTCAAAATCGGCACACATATAGATAATAATATTGCAGTTTAATTTCCAGAAGGCCATACATGGCAGTGTTGCCAAAATGATTATAAGCATACTGATAGGTCCAATATTTCAATGCATATAACTTCTACACTATCAATTGGAATTCAACCAAATTTCGTATGTTGTATGTATACATAACCAGATATGACTGAACGTATTCTTATGAACCACCAGTGCTGCCAACTGTTAAAAAATGCTCTTAATTTCTTTTATCCAAATACCAATATATATGAGAAAGTATGCAAGCCGACAGCTTTAAACTATGCACACGTATAGTACATGACATTCTATATTAATTTGGAGTAACTTATATACGTCAGTGCTACCAACATGATTCTAAGCCTGCTGAGAGGTCCAAATTTAAATACATGTAACTTCCATACTATCATTTGGATTTCAACCAAATTTCGTATGTACTATGTGCACCACAACAGCTATGAATATGCGTATTCTTAAGAGCAACCAGGGCTGCCAACTGTTAATAAATAATGTCTCCATTTTTGTTACCCTAATATCAATATATCAGAAAGAATGCAAGCCAATAGCTCTAAACTTTGCACACGTATAGTACCTGGCATTCTAGATTACTTTGGAGTAACTAATATACGTCAGTGCTGCCAACATGATTCTAAGCCTGCTGATAGGTCCAATTTTAAAATGCATGCAACTTCTATACTAACTAATGGATTTCATTCAAAATTGGCACAACAATAGATCATATTATTTCAGATTATTTCTGACCAATACATGCATGACACTGTTGCCAACATGATTTTACGCGCGCTGTTAGATCCAATGTTTAACTGCATATAACGTCCATGCTATTCATTGGACTCCAACCAAATTTTGTATTCTGTACCTTAAGAGATGGAACTAAGAATATATTCAGTCACCAGGGCTGCGAACTGTAGTGCTCTAATTTCGATATTACCAACTTAATTTCGTCATTATTCTAGATAGATCAATATCGATTAATCATTGGCATGAATCTTAAATTTTAAGAAAAGTAGGCTCTTTAATTCGTCACGGAACTTCTTGTTTATAAAGAAATCAGCTGTAAAACAGGACACGTCTGATAAAGGATATGAGGACCTTGGTATCAAAGTTCTACAATTAATTTTTTGTCAGTTTTGAGATTTAGTTTCACTCTTATGTGACTTTTTATGCTGAATGCGAATCCACAACTTACTGTTCTGCTTAAATAAAAAAAAGACAGAACTTAGGGAGAATAGCATGTATTTGCTCAGTTCAGGATCAAAATATGGACGATTTCACCATAGTTTCGTTTCAAATGATGACAACTCTTGCAGTAGCCAATGAGAAGCTTGCATTCGTGCAATCTGCTCCCAACATGCACTACAAATCCATCATGGCTTAATGTTTAACCTGTAACGACGCTGGTAATATTCTAAACTGTGGACATTGTGAGTCCGATGAGTCGGAAAGTGCATATTTGATGAACTAGTTCTTTCTAAGTTGTAAGAATAACTCAAGAATTTCTGTTGTCAAAAGGCGTCTCAGTAAAATTTATCCATGTCATTTTTAGCCTACTTTTCACATTTTGTAAAAATGAGGAAAAAGTAGACTTATGAGATCGATCCGGGAAAATGTGTCTGTCTGTCTGTTTGGCTGTGTGTGTGTGTCCCCCCCCTATCAACTCCTAAACGGCTGCAGCAATCAAAACCAAATTTAGTATGTGTAAAGATGTGCACCGGAATATCTCACGTCCATATTTGAAAATGATGTCAGTGCTACCAACTGCTGAAAAAACACACTAGAAATTTGAGCTCCATGTTGCAAGGTTTGCTTGGGAGCTATTCCAAAATTGGCACACATGTAGTGTGCCCGTTTAGACCGGAGTCCGCACGACCACATATGCATTTTACCAATAATCAGTCAGCACGAGAGTCAAAATATCCCGGAGCGCCAGATGGGTTAATGCTAATCGCAAAAACGACATCAAATAAAAAAAATGCTTTACTGATTTTTGGCTCAATGCAACAATAAGGATAGAAGGAGATTCAACTGGGCATAACACATCATGTAAAATTATCTCATTTTATTTTGAAGTTAAAATTGACTGCAAAAATGCTCAAAGTAGCATCACTCACGTGTGGCGACCCACACTCTTATTTACACAATGTACAGAATTTTCCCAAACACATTTGACAATTATCTTTGGAAACACAAGTCTGATTATTAGTCCTGTAGACTGTGTTCCAAAATTATTTATGATTAAATCCAGTTCAAATTTAATTGTCTTTACTGGAAATATCGTAGTTCACTGTTTGAATTTTTACATAATATTAACACTCGTAGAATAAATGTTCATAGAATTTTTAACTTTCACTTATTTTTCCAGTTTCAAAAAATATTGTCAAAAAATATTATTATTTCTGAATCAACACAAATTATTTACACATATTAATAACATCTGAAAAGTATTTGACCTTGAGCATAGCATCGAAGAACTTGTGCGAAGCACAACAAAAATTAGTTGTTCTTCTGACATTAAACATTTCGAGAAGTGACTCGATTATGAACTTCAAGTTCCTAACAAAATACATGATTTATGAATCATCAACTTGATCAATAAATTGTTGGACCATTCAACTATTCAATTTTCTACTTGGAATCATTATTAAGAAAAATATTTATATTTATGGCCATTTTAGCAACTTTTACAAATTGCAATTCTTCGACAGAATGCGGAAATAAGAATTGTAGCTTCAAAATAAATTCATTTAGTTCATGGCACTAGGATTGAAAATATCCTTCAAATTATTCGTGGTTATAGAATTATTTTTAATTGGCAGTGGCCCATTCTATTATTTGTGTAAGAACACAATATTACAACAACAACGGCCAAGGTCTTCCTCTGAAGAAGAATAAACTACTATCATGACAAATCCGGGTTCTAGCAAAATCAAAGTCTAAATGGAATCCGTAAACAAGGTTGAAATAAGAACTGATGGTTTCTAAGAAATAACCTTCGGGTCATTCATACGACGAAATGTGTAGTTCCAATACTCCTACTATAAACCTGAGCCATCGAACCTGCTATTTGATTGATGCTCGAAAAAACCTCCTCATTCCTGCGACTTAAACATGCGCACCTGGGAATGGCATTTCAACTACTCCACACACATAAATTTTCTTCCCAAAATTTATACAATAAATCAAGCCTCTGCTTGTTATCAACACTGGAAGATTAATAAACTGACAAGTTTATTTTATTTTACCATTCAGTTCAACCCGTGAATTTACCATACTTATGAAAATCTTTATTTCACTTTCGAGTGTATTTACGTCATGATTTTATATAAATACAAAAATATCCTATTTGATACAATTATCATTTGCTTCCCGTTTCATGCCACTCCGTGTTATCTGAAAAATATACTTTGCTCATTGCAAATATTAACTGTTCAACCAGAACTGAAATGTTGGTTGAATGCGGGCTTGCGCTAACCACTCTCCTTCGGAAAATCTCCTGTTCCAAACTAGAAATGATTAAACTACTTCATAGGCTCTCTCTCAATATATATGATCATTAGAAAATATAATATCCAAGAATTATTTAGAAAAGTTATAAAAATTATTATTATTATTAGTGGATTATTATTATTATTATTTGTCATATTATTTTAAATATATTTAATTATCATCTCATTATGTGAGAATCCACATGTTCGAACCTTCGAATATGGAAAAAATATCCATTCCTCAACAAAAATAATTATTAACTTTTTCAGTTACATCGGCTGATTACCGTGATTTCCCAAAAATATGAAATATTCAAATAAATGCTCGATATGCTCGGTCATTGATCCTAAACTGTTCTGAGTGCTGAAAATACTCAGAATAACTCTAACAAGTCTTGCGTAAATCATTGCAAGATTTAAATACGAAGAAAAATAAATGTGTTGGTCATCTGCCGAAAAATAGTTTGTTCCAATTAGCTAGGCATAATATAATTCAAATGTGGCTTACATTTCTTGATGGTCTTGAAGCGTAGCGAACCAGGTTTGTACCAGATTTATCCATAGACATGCCCTATCGGACAAGCACGTATAATCCTTGTATCGGCCGCCATTATATACCCACAATCTGTCTAACAAGACATAGTGGTAATATCTCTTGACGTTTGAAGTAACTGTTGATCCATTTTAATATTGCCTTCTGCTAAAGCCATAGCCGTTCGTTTAAATGGGGTCAGATCTAAATGATCTATTCTCAAATATGTCAGTTGTAACGTAACTCACGGTAATCGTTTCAGTACAAGAAAACACTGACAGTCTAAACCAATCAACGGCTGTTCTGAAGATCGTTCCCTGGGCATGGCTTCACACCATCTACCATGCGCGAAGCAACATGTAGTTTCCCTGCGTTGGCTAATGAACACCACCGTGATAGACTGGTCTTCAGTGTACTGATAGATCGAAGTGGTTATTAAGTTACAAATATGAAAACTGACTGAATTGGACTTAAAATATCCAAGTATTAGGTTATTACTGGACCGTGACAAAGTACTAATTCTAGACAAAGTCTAGCATATGTCCATGTGAAAATAAAAATATTTCACCAGTGTCTGTAGAAAATATCAATCACCTTAGTGATCCTCCCTGCCGGAAACTTACTAAGTTCCACTCGTAGCGCAGCACTTTTGTGACTATCACTACTTTGAAAATAACTTCTGCGTAGATCCGGCAACCATGCGCCTTGGCTCAGCGTAGTGGCACCTTGCTAGGCAAGTGCTTGTGTCGAAGTGAGCTATTGATGCCTGAGCCAGCCGGCTTTTATTCAAAACAGTCAAGGTCACGCGTCATCACGCTGAAATCTAGAAATCCGCATATCTCTGGTATCCCTGGTCCGATTTACTTGATACTAAGTGCATTCTCTTTCATTTGGCCGTGCCAGTAATCTGATCCAAGTCTCAAGTCTCTACTCCATGGTTAACTATTTAATCAATAAATAGCCTCGACCTCTGCTATTACTCGCTACGTCACTTGACATGCTCTTAGCGGTATATTCTTTCCAATTGCTTCGAGAAGCAATGTAGCGCGGTATTCAAATATCTCAACTTTCAAAAGCGGCTGTAGCCTTTCCCTTGATATCTAGGTGTCTGAATCTTGGAATACCCATTCCTAGAGTTGGGCACAGTAGATAATACTATTTCAGTTTAATTTCCAGGAGGCCATACATGACAGTGTTGCCAAAATAATTTTAAGCCTTCTGATAAGTCCAATGTTTAAATGCATATAACTTCTACACTATCAATTGGATTTCAACCAAATTTTGTATGTAAAATGTGTACATAAAAAGATATAACTGAGTGTATTCTTAAGAGCCACCAGGGCTGCCAACTGTTAATAATTGCTCTCTCTGTTTTTTTAAATCCAAATACCAATATATCGGAAAGTATACAAGCCGACAGATTTAAACTATGCACACGTATAATCTGACATTTTAGATTAATTTGGAGTAACTTATATACTTCAGTTCTACCAACATGATTATAAGCTTACTGATAGTACCAATTTTTAAATACATGTAAGTTCTATACTATCACTTGGATTTCAACCGAATTTCGTATGTGCAATGTGTAACATAACAGATATGACTATAAGTATTGTTAAGATCAATCAGGGCTGTTCGCTTTCGCGAATGTTGTTTTTTTGTGGCTATGTTTCCCGTACGGTTTGAAACACTCGGTCAATTTTGCCCCATTATTTTTTCCCGTTATAATTGCAGTATGAACACGGTGTTCTGATTATTTACTTAACTTACGTTTCATTTGAATTGTTGTTCTTTATTATTCTTGTCAACTCACCTTTTTCTGCAGTGTCTTTCTAGACGCACCATACTGTCACACTTTTTCATGAGGTACTGTGCTCATCTCAGCGGCAACCGTCGCAATGTGCTTGGGCTGTGCGCTGATTGGCTGTTTGACGCCCCGCCTTCATTCTGGATTGTTCGACGCGCTGTCGTCATTTCCACTATAAATTCTCCGCTTCGCCGTTCTGCGGCCTTGTCTACATCTACCTGCTTGAACCAGTCTGACCTCGGCTGCCTGCCGTTCCACAGCAAGGCCCTTCTTGGGAAGGCCCTGTTTGTAAACATTGAGTGGCTGGAACCTTGCCAGGCGGCATGCTTCATCGCTCGGACTCTGTCATGCTGGGCGAGGCATGAGTCAACGACCTTCACCGCAGCAACTAAGTCAGCCCGCTAACTCACTACAACTCGGCGATGAGAAACTACAATTGATTGTAAACCGCTAGACAGATCATTACCAAGAGGTCTGTTCCGGCGGGGTGCAATTCGCCAATGGAGCCACCATCCCTCTTTCTCGCAAGGCATGCCGAGGCAGCTTAGAGGAACCCTTCGTTTGGATCACAACCCGCTTCCTGCGGGCCAAATACTAAGTACAAAAGTATCGAATTATTGGTAACGTGAACTACCTTCACTTGGTTTATACATTTTTTCAAGGCTAAGCCTTTTTTCTTGCTTCTTGCTTGTTTTTAGATATTTTTCTTAAACATACTTTTTTAATCGCCTTTATATGGCCTTTTTATGCATTTTTATTATAATTCTTCTTTATTCTAAGTTTCCTGGAGAAACCTTGCATTTTTTATTAGCTTCTTTTAATTATTCTTCTAAATGAAAATGTTTGTTATTGCTTCACAAATTAAATAAATGTATCAAACCTTGGTTATCAATATTTGGTCTCTTCCTCATCGCTCTATTTAAATTTCACTGTGTGCCCGAATCCCAATCCCTCTTTTCCCAGTTGGGGTGCTAACTACTCACACCCTTTTCCATGGTACCTCAAACCCGGGATCGAACCCAGAACCTTTATTCTGAGACCACAAATTCTATTCCAAAAAAAACAGAACTTGTGTAATCTAATATTTGCCTTATACATTTCAGTATATCGTGGCTAGCGCAGGAGATCTGCGGGAAAGCGGAGACAATCCCAGCTTACTCCATAACTGGTTTCTTTCTGGAAAGCAGGTCCGTCTGGTGCCGCAAGCAGCTTTGGTAGGTGAGTTATTCCAACTTCCCAGCCATGCCAGTAATAATAGACGATAAACTGTTAAACTCTCGGGCGGCCTACAAAGGTCAACTTACCCGTTTTCAAAAATATCTAGCCACTCTACCGAAAGAGGAACAAAATCTTGATATTATATCTCAGCGTTTAAAAGCTTTTGAACAGGCGTACGAGAAATATGATCTCGTGCAACTTGAAATTGAAATCAAAAGTCCAGAACATCAATCAGATAGGGAAGAAGTAGAGAGTAATTACTTTGATACACACGCTCAGGCTGTGGCATTAGTAAGAACTTTGACCCTGGCGTTGAAGGTAGAGGAAACTCAAGGAAGAATTAGCGACCATGGGAATGGTATCAAACCATTGCTACCTAAAATTGAAATTCCGCATTTTTCAGGAAAGGAAGAGATGTGGCAATCATTCTTTGAATTGTTCAGTTCATTAGTACATAATAATGCCACACTTCCGGAAATTCAGAAATTTCATTACTTAAAATCCATTTTGCAGGGGCCACCCCTTCAACTTATAAGAGAACTTCCCTTAACAGGAGAAAACTATAACATTGCTATCGAGCTTCTTAAAGGCCGTTATGGCAATGAAAAATTATGTTTACAGAGGCATATTCAAGCCTTATTTAACCTGCCCGCATTGCGAGCTGACAGCTTGTCAACACTGCGAGCCTTAAGTGACACGGTCCAACTACACGTCAGAGCATTGGCACGGTTGAATCAACCAGTTGAGCATTGGGATCTATTCTTGATTCACTTGGTTACTTCTAAATTTGATTCATCAACCTTAAAGGCATGGGAGAGGGAACTAACAAATGACACTTCATATACTTATGGCTCATTGCTTACGTTTATGAATAATAGATGTCAGGTTTTGTCAGCTGTAGCCTGTCATATGTCAGGAAGTGCAGATAACAAATCTAATGTTGTGAAACCAGTCGGTGCCAAAATAAACAAATCTGCTGTCTTTACTGTTCAGCATAACTCAACGGAATGTATTCTCTGTAAAGCACCTCACAGGTTATATTCCTGCGTTGCCTTTAAAGCCCTTTCTACCGATGAAAGACGCAAATTAATAGCTCAAAAAAGATATTGCTATAACTGTTTGTCAACTAGGCATATGGTGCCTGATTGCTTATCTAAAAATACTTGCTCCCATTGCAAGGCTCAACATCATACCTTGCTTCATAGGTTTGAAAAGCCACGTCAGGCTCCTTCCCCTGGATGTTCTAAAGATGCATCCCCAGGAGCTAATGCGCAATCTTATACTCAGAGCTCTAGCTCAATTCGTAGTTCCCAGGTGCTACTATCAACCGTGTTAATAAAAGTTCAAGACTTTTCTGGTAGATGGCTTGAAGCACGTGCCCTATTGGATAATGCCGCCACCCATGACTTCATAAGTGAGCGTCTCATTAAGAAACTTGGTCTTCCCAAGCAACCTACATTAATTCAGGTTACCGGTATTAACAATAGCAATGTTAAATCTTTGCATTTTGTTCGTGTTCACATCAAAGATGCTGTTAATTCTAACACAACATTTCAGTTGAATTGCCTTGCCATTGATACTATTGGCAGTAATACCCCTAGTACTTCTTTTGAAATTAGAAAATGGCAATTTCCTCATAACATTCAGTTGGCGGACCCAACATTTAATACGAGCGCCCCGGTAGACATACTTCTCAGTGCCCAAGTATTTTGGCAATGTCTCCTTAGCTCTAAGGTTAAAATATCACCTGGAGTGTTTGTTCATCATACCAAGCTAGGTTGGTTAGTAACGGGTCAGGTCCCTCGTAAGTCGTTTCAAAATTTCTCTCAATGTCATTTTGTCAATACAAGTCTCGATTACAACTTAGAAAGATTTTGGAAAATCGAAACTATAGATTCAGTTTCACCTTCCTCGGTTGGAAATGAAATGTGCGAAAAACTGTTTCGTGAAACAACCAAACGCAATTCAGAGGGTAGATTTGTTGTAACAATGCCCCGAGTGGATAATCCACCTCTTTTATTTGAAACACACCCTAGGGCTCTTAGAGCACTCTATGCTGTGGAAAACAAATTTAAACGTGACCCTGTTGTTAAAGCTCAATACTCCACGTTTATGGAGGAATATGAGGCACTTGATCACATGGAGGTTGTTACCAAGAAAGATGATGCTTCTTATACTCCATCTGAAGTCATTTACCTCAATCATCACCCAGTTTGGAAGAATGAGATTTTAAAGGAAAACATAAGGGTGGTCTTTAATGGCTCTGCTTTGGATGCCAATGGAACTTCTCTGAATGACACATTATTATCAGGCCCTCCTATTCAATCTGACATTTCTTCTGTCTTGATGAATTTTCGCTTGTTCCCTATCGCAGTGATATCTGATATCAAGCAAATGTATAGGCAGATTTTGGTCGATCAACAACAGCGCGACCTTCAGAGAATTCTTTGGCGCGACGAGCCTACTAAACCTGTCAAGATTTTTCGGCTAAAAACCTTAACCTATGGACTAAAGCCCTCTGCTTTTCTAGCCATACGTACGTTGAAATTACTTGCTGAACAGGATGGCCCGTTGTATTCTCCTAAGGCTTCTGAAGTGTTAAAATCATCATTCTACGTTGACGATTTTCTTCATTCATTTGAGTCAGTGCCTGAAGCCCTGCAAGTCTCTAAGGATTTGACAGCTTTGCTTTTGGGAGGCGGATTTTCCTTGTGCAAGTGGAACTCTAATTCGGAAGAATTTCTTTCTAAATTTCCATTAACTTCAGTCTACAACGACTCAGTAGAGCTTCTTCAAGAAAGTAATTCTATCAAAACCTTAGGCATCTATTGGAGTCCTCAAAAGGATTTTTTCTTTTTCAAAATTAATCTCAGTGACATCAAACCGCAAACTAAGCGGCAAATTTTGTCTGAGATTGCAAAAATATTTGATCCTCTCCAATTTTTGGCGCCAATTATCGTCACCGCAAAACTTTTCATGCAAGACCTTTGGTCCTTGAAAACTGGTTGGGATGAACCAGTTCCTTCCGAGTTGCAAAAAAATTGGATTTCTTATATAAATAGCTTGGAAGATCTCTCCAATGTCATTATCCCGCGAGTGATTATTCCCTTTCCCTCCTGTGGAGGATATGAACTTCACATCTTTGCCGATAGCTCATTGAAAGCTTATGGGTGTTGTGCGTATATTGTTTGCCGCAATTTTGACCAGTCATATTTCTTTTCCAATTTAATTTGCGCTAAGTCAAAGGTGGCTCCTCTTAAATCCTTATCCTTGCCACGACTGGAACTTTGTGCCGCTCTTCTGGCGGTTGAATTATCGGTCAAAATCCGCCAATCTTTGAAAATCCGATTTAGCAAAACTTACTTTTGGAGTGACTCAGCCATCACGTTGGCATGGATTGCCAAACCCTCCTCGCATTGGCAGGTGTTTGTAGCTAATAGAGTGTCCAAAATACAACAATTGTCTAACTTTGAACAATGGCATCATGTATCTGGCAAGGAGAATCCTGCAGATATCATCTCTCGGGGATGTTCCCCTCTTATGTTGGCTAACCTGACATTATACTGGCACGGTCCTTCTTGGCTTCTACAAGAACCTTCCGCTTGGCCAAATTTTCCTCTTCCGGAATTATCAGACTTGCCAGATGTTGGTAAGATTACTGGATCTTCTCTTTTCGCTTCTGACTCTCCCCTTCTTTTGCAGCGATATTCCTCTTTTCATAAATTGGTGAGGGTTATGGCTTATCTCCTTCGATGGAAATATTTTGTGGTAGAACAACCTCTTTTTCCTAAGCCATATTTAACCCTTTCTGAATTAGGTTTAGCCACTACAAAAATATTATGGCTTACTCAACAAGAAATATTCTCTGAAGAATGTCAGGTGTTGTCTCACGGTCAATCCCTCAAGAAATCGAGTAGGCTTTCCTCACTCGCCCCCTTTTTGGATGCTGATGGTTTATTAAGAGTGGGAGGACGTTTATCTTTGGCTGATCTTTCTGAGGATAAAAAACACCCAATTATTCTTCCTTCAAAGCATCATGTCACTTCTCTAATCATTCGTCAGTATCATTACCAGCATCTTCATGCTGGAACCCGTACATTACTTTCCATCATTCGGGAAAGGTATTGGCCCATAAACGGAGTCCATGAAGTTACCTCTGTTATCCGGAAGTGCATTCCATGTTTTAAATCCAACCCTAAAATTACCACTCAGCTCATGGGTGATCTTCCTAACTTTAGATCTGCGCCTGCTAGACCTTTTGCCTTTACGGGGGTGGATTATTCCGGGCCTTTTGTTTACAGAAAAAATTCTCCTGAGGCCAAAAGATGTATTTGTGGAAAACTCTATATTTCGCTGTTTGTATGTATGGTCACCGGAGCAGTACACTTAGAACCCGTTACCAACGCCTCTACTGCTTATTTTTTGGCAGCTTTTGCCAGATTTTCTGCTCGCCGAGGGCTTCCTTCAGAAGTATTCTCCGACAATGCTAAAAATTTTATCGGAGCTTCTGAGCAAATTAAGAGAGCTCTTACTCAAAATGCAGCGCTGGAAAGGATTACTGATTATGCTCACCAGAGAAATTTCAAGTGGCACTTCATCCCCCCTTATGCGCCCCATCAAGGTGGACGGTGGGAGTCTTGTGTGAAACTCACCAAGAAACACCTTAGACGTGTTTGTGGCCACACCCCCCTATCTCATGAAGAGTTTAACTCCTTAATTATTTTTATTGAGGGCATAATTAATTCTCGTCCTTTATCACCCTTATCTAATGACCCTTCAGATCTTCTACCATTAACGCCGGGCCATTTTCTTATCGGTGGTCCATTGACTGCCTCCCCATCTTTATTATATTCTAATTCTCCATCTTCTTTAGCCATTTCTTGGCGCAAAATTGAAAGTTTGCGCAACAATTTTTGGCGCCGCTGGAGGTTGGAATACCTCGGTTTGCTTCAGCAGCGTGGCAAATGGCGGGTTTCCTGCTCTAACCTTCAGATTGGGGACTTGGTCCTTTTGATAGACCCTAGTCCCCCTCTTGTCTGGAATTTGGGTAGGATTGTTGAGTGCTTTCCTGGCAGAGATGGTAGGATTCGCGTGGTAAAACTGCAGACTTCTGCTGGCCAGTTTCTCAGGCCAATCACTATGATTGCTCCTTTGCCACGCGAGACCTAACTTCTGCGCCTTCTTACTGCAATTTTTTCTCGCCCCTCCCAGCATGTTCGCTTTCGCGAATGTTGTTTTTTTGTGGCTATGTTTCCCGCACGGTTTGAAACACTCGGTCAATTTTGCCCCATTATTTTTTCCCGTTATAATTGCAGTATGAACACGGTGTTCTGATTATTTACTTAACTTACGTTTCATTTGAATTGTTGTTCTTTATTATTCTTGTCAACTCACCTTTTTCTGCAGTGTCTTTCTAGACGCACCATACTGTCACACTTTTTCATGAGGTACTGTGCTCATCTCAGCGGCAACCGTCGCAATGTGCTTGGGCTGTGCGCTGATTGGCTGTTTGACGCCCCGCCTTCATTCTGGATTGTTCGACGCGCTGTCGTCATTTCCACTATAAATTCTCCGCTTCGCCGTTCTGCGGCCTTGTCTACATCTACCTGCTTGAACCAGTCTGACCTCGGCTGCCTGCCGTTCCACAGCAAGGCCCTTCTTGGGAAGGCCCTGTTTGTAAACATTGAGTGGCTGGAACCTTGCCAGGCGGCATGCTTCATCGCTCGGACTCTGTCATGCTGGGCGAGGCATGAGTCAACGACCTTCACCGCAGCAACTAAGTCAGCCCGCTAACTCACTACAACTCGGCGATGAGAAACTACAATTGATTGTAAACCGCTAGACAGATCATTACCAAGAGGTCTGTTCCGGCGGGGTGCAATTCGCCAATGGAGCCACCATCCCTCTTTCTCGCAAGGCATGCCGAGGCAGCTTAGAGGAACCCTTCGTTTGGATCACAACCCGCTTCCTGCGGGCCAAATACTAAGTACAAAAGTATCGAATTATTGGTAACGTGAACTACCTTCACTTGGTTTATACATTTTTTCAAGGCTAAGCCTTTTTTCTTGCTTCTTGCTTGTTTTTAGATATTTTTCTTAAACATACTTTTTTAATCGCCTTTATATGGCCTTTTTATGCATTTTTATTATAATTCTTCTTTATTCTAAGTTTCCTGGAGAAACCTTGCATTTTTTATTAGCTTCTTTTAATTATTCTTCTAAATGAAAATGTTTGTTATTGCTTCACAAATTAAATAAATGTATCAAACCTTGGTTATCAATATTTGGTCTCTTCCTCATCGCTCTATTTAAATTTCACTGTGTGCCCGAATCCCAATCCCTCTTTTCCCAGTTGGGGTGCTAACTACTCACACCCTTTTCCAAGGGCTACCAACTGTTAATAAATGCTGTCTATATTATTTTTACCTTAATATCAATATATCAGAAAGTATGCAAGCCAACAGCTCTATATTTTGCACTCGTATAGCACCTGACATTCTAGATTAATTTGGAGTAATTAATATAAGTCAGTGCTGCCAACATGATTCTATGCCTGCTGATAAGACCAATGTTTAAATACATGTAACTTCTATACTAACAAATGGATTTCATCCTAAATTGGCACAACAAGATATCATAATATTTCAGATTATTTCTGACAAGCACACACATGACATTGTTGCCAACATGCTTTTACGCGTGCTGATAGATCCAGTGTCTAACTGCATGTAACGTCCAATGGACTTCAACCAAATTTTGTATTCTGTACCTTAAGAGATGGAACTAAGAATATATTCAGTCACCAGGGCTGCCAACTGTAGTGCTCTATTAGGCTACATTATACCAGGTATATTTTGAAATAATTAGATATTTCGATATTACCAACTTAATTTCGTCATTATTCTAGATAGATTCATATACTGTAGAATAATCATTGGCATGAAAAGTAGGCTGTATAGTTCTTCACGGAACTTCTTGTTAACTATAAGAACGATTTTATATGATTTTGTTTATTACATTAGACATAATTACATTATTATAAAACACCATCAGGCATTAGAAGTGTAGATGAACAAAATAAAACTAAGTCATTAAATATCGATTTCACAATTATTTGGTTTCAAAAGAGAACAGATTCGATTTCAAAATGGCTTCTAAAACAAACGTTATGACTTGGTTTCATACATGGCCAACTCCACTATTTAAATTATAATTACGGCTTAAATATTCATTTAATTTTAATCTTGGGTATGAAATAAAGGAAATCACCATGATACTGACAACCATATTGTAGATTTAGTTTCTTACCTCTCCTGTAAGTGGCGTAGTCGGTAGCATGCTTGAGCTTCTATGCCCAAGATAGCGGGATCAAACCCGGCCGAAGCCGTCGGATTTTTTAAGAGCGTTAAAAATCCCTCAGTATGCCTTCCTTCGGAGGGGAAGTAAATCCGACGGTCCCATGTCATAGATTTATGGCATGTTAAAGAACCTTCCACTAATTACACCTGTGTGAAGCTAAATTGGATAGGTTAAGAATGTAAACAACGCTCTTAGGTTTCTACGTTTGTTGCCAAGAGCCGACTGCGGTGGCGTCTAGTAGCCAAGTTCTGAACTGGGCCTAGTAGTCGTTGACGGTGGCGCTTGGCGGCAAAAGTAGGAAGTTGCAGTCTGCACTTAAATTTAAAAAAAACAGATAACACACACTAATACAGTCATCACAATAAACACCGGTTATCAGACAGATTCTATACACACCCAAAGTACACGGGGCTACATCACCGCGTTGTCCCAGCCCCTAAACTTAAGAACCAACCAACCAACCTCTCCTGTAAAAAAAGCAAAGGAGGAGTTGTCGAACTTTGATACAAAGCTCATCATTATGATGATAATGATGATGATGATGATGATGATGATGATGATGATAATTGTTGTTTAAAGGGGCCTAACATCTAGGTTATCGGCCCCTAATAGTTTGGGTGATTCGTAAAAGATGAGATGAGAATGTAATGTAAACTATAAATAATAATTTTATTAATGCAGCCAATGGCCATGTACTTTTTCTTTTCAGGACGGGTCAGGGAAGGGATTATGAAAGGAAATCGGCCGTGGACCTATTGAAAGGCACCGTCCCGGCATTTGCCTGGTAGTGAAAATGGGAAACCACGAAAACCATTTTCAGGACGGCCGAGGTGGGATTCGAACCCACCCCCTCCCGATGCCAGCGAGACACGAGGTAGCGCGTTAGCGCTCTCGGCCACCGCGGCCGGTGTAAACTATAAATATAACTAACTACAGTCTTACAAACTAGAAGAAGAAATGGAAAAAAGGACAATATGGAAAACAAAGGACAGGAGGAAAAGAAATGCGCCGCCACTATGTTGATTTGTGCTCACCAGGTTATTGTATGTCCCTTAGGACATTCATAGCTTCTATCAACATACAAAATCTCAGTTCGATTGCTGTCATATATTAATAGATATTGAGAACCGTCTAAATATTTTGGATGGTCGCCATGTTGGATTTTTATATATGTAGGCCATAGAGTTATGTACTATTAGATGACGATTATTGCGTAGGTTAATTATTCAAACGTTGACTTCGATCGCACGGTTAGGACAAAAGAAATTAAAACTTAATTTTAAAATTTCGCACATCTGGGACCTTGAGGTTATGTAAACAATTGAACTAATTTAGACTCCAGTGCATTTCATTGTGTATATACATTTGCTGTACCAAGTCCCATTGCGTTTGGATGGTTAAATTGAGAGAAAAATCTATTTAAATGTTTCAACATAACTTGGCCGCCATGTTCGTTTTGTAGTTAACAGGTTTTTGAAAGACTCGTATGTGAACTTCTGGTAGTGCCCTTTATCACCGTACAAAATTTCAGGGTGATATCAATAATAGTTTCGGAGATATAGAATGCCGGTGAAATATTTCACACAGCCGCCTTGTTGGATTGGTGAGTCGTAATAAGATTTGTAGGGCACGGTCGGGGTCGGCCAAAATGTTGCTATAACCTCACCGAGTTTCATTGAAATCATTCCAGTCTTTTAGATTTTATTTGGGACACACACACACACACCCATACACACACACACACACACACACACACACACACCCACACACACACAGACAAAAGGTGATCTCACAAGCCTATTTTTTGCATGAATGAAAATAGGGTAAAATAATTTTGAGAAAAGGACATATATCTAAAAAAAATAGAATTCTTTAAAAATATCACGGGTTAGACACCGGTTCTAGCTTGAATAAGGCAAGAATTTACAGCCAGGGAAGGTTCAAAACATGATATTGCCATGAATACTCATGCTTCAACAATGTATTTGCTATTCATGTTATCTCTTTTGCGGTTACGCCGTGTGAAAGTAAGTTAAACAAAATAAGTTGTATTGTTCCTCATCAGGCGGCTGACTGAAGATAATGTTTGACTGTACGCAGACTACTTAAAATGGCGCCTTGCCTACCTCCAAACTGTAGCTCCAGTCAGCTGTCTGATGATGACGAGAGGAACTTCTCTATTTTTTAAGCTCAATGTTGTGTATCGTTATCAAATGCCGCGATTACAGTCGACAATCCAACAAAGAATTGAATGAAAAATTAAGTACCTATAACACCCACGGTTACTCTTTTAATCCACCATCCGAGGACGGTACAATCTATGAATTGCCATTTCCCAGCATCAGATGAAGGATTACGGACTGTACTGATAAGTATCGAAGCAGCACTAAACTCGATACCCCTGACACAGGACGCAAACAGAGGCGACGTACAGGGTCATTATTTTTGCTTGGCAAGTACATTCTCGCTCACGCGCTCCGCCAGTGACAGCTCAGTTCCCGGCGACCGCGCGCGCGTATGTACGTCAGGATACGGCGCATAAAACCAGTATCATGCATTTTTACTCGCCATGCTTACAGAAGATGCTGAAAATGTTCCCCATCCGCTGCCAAACATAACCGGCATCTCCTTATGAAGTTTCCGGTTACTCCGGTTAATTTAGCTTCAGTAAGGAAATAGCGACATTTACGTCTATTTTTATCGTTTACTGAATCTCTTAGCAGTTGATTTATTGTCCGATTTATAGGAATGGGTCTCCCTGGAAATGTCATTCGAAACTTTTGCCTTGTTCTAGCGCACGATTTCCAGCACTTTATGTAGGCCTACGTAATGTGCAGATACACTCGTTCACGTAACGAATATTTCACATAAGGCATTACAGCACTATACACATTCACAATAAAACAGTACACAATATGATATAGAGTACCGGTACACAGTAGCTTTATAAAACACTCAAAGACTGAAACACCCAATTAGCTCGGAGATCACACGTCTACAGAAGAGCGAGGAATACCCGGGTAATACGGCTGGAGACTACGTGCCGAGGACCGGCGGCCAAGGTCGAGCGAAGGTCAGCACAATACGTGACGTACATAACGTGCCCTAGAACAAGACAAAAGTTTCGAATGACATTTCCAGGCAGACCCATTCCTATAAATCGGACAATAAATCAACTGGCTAAGAGATTCAAACGTACAGGTTCAGTAAACAATAAAAATAGACGTAATAGTACATTATGCAACGAGCCTATAATGGAAATAATTAATAACCATTATAGGCGAGTTGCATACGACTGTTTATGTTCGACGACGATAATTATAACTTTATTATATATTTTAACATAAATATTCATGAATTTCTGTGGAATTCAGTTAATGGCTTTGCTAACTGAACAGAGCTCATGCGTGGGTCAAGGCACTCCGAGAACAGAGACCATTCACTTTGCTTGCAAATGCAGAAATATATTGGATTTTGAGCGCATGCGCGAAGGTATCCTTTCCTAATTGGTCACACGACTGTTTCTTGAGCTCTGATTGGTGGGAGAAACTGTTTCATAATGAAAAATAGTGTTATAATGACCCTCATTCTGAGATATAATGCTTACATTTCGACATCGTCGAACATAAAGGTCGTTATTTCCTTACTGAAGCTAAATTGACCGGAGTAACCGGAAACTTCATAAGGAGATGTCGATTATGTTTGGCAGCGGATGGGGAATATTTTCAGCATCTACTGTAAGCATGGTGAGTAAAAATGCATGATACTGATTTTAGGAACCGTATCCTGTCGTACTTACGCGCGCGCGGTCGCCGGGAACTGAGCTGTCACTGGCGGAGTGCGTGAGCGAGAATGTCCTTGCCAGGCAAAAATAAAGACCCTGTACTAACTCGAGCTGATTTGTCTCACTACAATGCCTACTGCACCAGGATCCGGAAGCGGTGACCTTGTACGAGAATTCGGGCTTCAGCAACAAGCCGATCCGACGACTACTGGAAGCGTTTGGAGCAAGGAGTATTTGTTGCAACTGCAGAGTTTCCAAAAAGTTCAACAGCCTTGTGAAAGAGGCACAAGACTTAGAGTGGGTGACGTACGATAGCCTTGTTGCAGGAAGAAACGCTACCAAGGGGCATGTGGAGGCGGGCACTAGTGGAAAAATTGCGTCAAGTTCGAGACGAGAGAATAAGAAGGGTTGTGTTACGTACCTCGGAAGGCAAGTGTTTATCACTGCCTGTCCAGCTGGTCATCCCCCTCGAGGGTGGGGAGGATGTTGGGAAATGTTAATTCATAGATTGCACCGCCTTCTGACGTTGGATTAAAAGAGTAACCGTGAGTGTTATCTGTACTATAATTTATATTCTTTAATTTATCATAAAAAATGATTGATAAATTACCGATCAATTATCAATTATCAATTTAGTCGCCTCTGTGGTGTAGTGGTCAGCGTGCTTAGCTATTACCCCGTAGGTCCGAGGTTCGATTCCCGGCTCTGCCACGAAATTTGAAAAGTGGTATGAGGACTGGAACGGGGTCTACTCATCCTCGGGTGGTCTAAAAGAGTAGCGGGTGGGGGTTCCATTCCCACCTTAGCCATCCTTGAAGTGGCTTTCCGTGGTTTCCCACTTCGTCTTCTGGCAAATGCCGGGATGCTGCCTACCATCAGGCCACGGCCGCCTCCTCTCCTCTTCCTTGCCTATGCCTCCCATTCTTCCCATCCTGTCCCATTCCTCATGAGGCCCCCTGCTCGCTTTGCAGGTGAGACCGCCTGGATGAGGTGCTAGTCCCTCCTCCCCAGTTGTATCCACCGCCCGGATGTCAAGCTCCAGGACACTGCTCGTAGAGGCAGTAAAGGTGGGATCCCTCGCTGAGTCCGTGGGAACAGCCTACCTGGAGGGTAAACTGACTACGAAAAAAAGAAAAAAAATCATTCATAGATTGCCCCTCTTTCTGACGTTTGATTAAAAGAGTAACCGTAGGTGTTATCTGTACTATAATTTATTTATTTATTTATTTAATTTATCATTAAATCCATTGTTGGATTGTTGACTTTATTCTCGGCATTTGATAACGATAAACTGCCACATTGTCCCTCAAGAAACGTATAGGCCACTTCAACGCTTTATTAATTTTCACACGGCATAAACCCCACCCAAAAAAAAGGCCCTAAAAACGTCAATCAACGTGATATATTTGCTATTATGTGTCGAAGAATGTCAACCATAATTAAAAACTACTGTTAAGTTAAATGTTAAATAAAAATACCCGGGACTAAGGGCTGTTTTCACGAACTTTTTACTAATGATTAGTTAGTTAAATCCTTTCAACATTAAATAGGAGAGTTAATGCGTGATTATCTTTGATGCATTTCACGAGGCCATTCGGGTTCGTAATAACTTAAATACGCTTTACGGCTCTTGCGCATGCGTAGACTCGGTTTCACCCTGGAGAAAGATGGCGGACAGGGCAAGAAGCGTGTAGCACTGATTGTTGTTTGCGATGTTTCCTCGAGATTTTCTTGAACATAATTATAAAGGAAGGGATATTCAGAAGACCTTATTTATGACGAAAGCTTAAAATAATATGAACAAAGTATTTAGGAATAGTGGCAGTTGTGTGTATACATTGTTTACTTAGCTAAATAGGGCACACTATCCCAGTTGTCTTCGTTGTGTAAGCGATTGCGTTTTAGACTCTGAGTTCATTATACAGAGATGGAAGGAGTTCAAATCCCACTTCGGATATGTTTTTCTTATTTCCTTCTTCTTCTTCTTCCTCGTATTCTTCTTTCTTGCCATTCAACATGTATTTCATTGTTATAATAGTGCATTATGCAACGAGCCTCTAATGGAAATAATTAAGACACGAGTATGTTTATAAAACGAGCGAAGCGAGTTTCATAATTTCCATACGAGTGTCTTAATTACCATTATAGGCGAGTTGCATACAACTGTTTATGTTCGACGATAATTATAACTATTTTATGTTCGAACATTCATAAATATCTGTCGAGATTTCACCAGTTTTATGTACTGAACAGAGCGCATCGGACGCAGGACCTTGTATTTGACCATGGCCTCCTCGATTACTCCACTATGACACAAGTCACGCAGTGAAATTTAAATTAGGAGGTCGTGGAACTCAGCGCAGGTGCGATGCTATCCTTACCTAATTGGTCACACAACTGTTTCTTGAGCTCTGATTGGTGAGAGAAACTGTTTCATAATGAAAAATAGTGTTATAATGAGCCTCATTAT
Source organism: Meconema thalassinum (assembly GCA_946902985.2). Taxonomy (NCBI): domain Eukaryota; kingdom Metazoa; phylum Arthropoda; class Insecta; order Orthoptera; family Tettigoniidae; genus Meconema; species Meconema thalassinum. The sequence continues at coordinate 157,242,562 of OX336399.1, read as the reverse complement.
GACACAGTTTTACATTTACATTTCGACATCGTGGAACATAAACATCTAATATATATAAGTGAAAGTCTGTATGTATGTATGTATGTATGTATGTATGTATGTATATATGTGGGTTGGTTCCGTATACAAATCTACACCGTTCCACCAATCTCAACCAAATTTTGCATACACATAGTTTAGGACCCAGAAGGAACCGCTGGCTACATGAATTTTCGATAGTCTTTCTCATTCTTCTGATTTCGGTCCTTTTGCACTCAAGCACAGGTTAATCAAATCATAAAATATACTCATGAAGGAATGGCAAGGCAGACAGTTTCCATGGCAACATAGCTCAAGTCGAGACACGGCCGACTAGATGTCAATTGTGCTCTGCACTACCGGTATAGAAAATGAGGATCTTTACTTGAAATCCCGTTAGTTACTCAAGTGCTCACACAGCACTGTCAACCGAGTTTAGCATAACAAAGACTTGACACTATCTTCTTTCTACTATATATTTGTCAAATACCACTCACTCACACACTCACTCACTCACTCATTTATTCATCACGAAATCTCAGAAACCACCGAACGGATTGGAATGAAATCTGGCATGCAGCTTCCTCAAGGGCCGCAAATGCCCACTAAGAGAGGATTTTTGGATATTCAGGTTCTAAAGGGGTGTTAAGGGGGTAGACCTGCATTTCATTGAATAGCAATATCTCCCGATTGGTTTCATTGGGGGATGTGATACTCGGCATATAAACTCATCAATAACAAGAAGTTCCGTGAAGAACTATACAGCCTACTTTTCATGCCAATGATTATTCTACAGTATATGAACCTATCTAGAATAATGACAAAATTAAGTTGGTAATATCGAAATATCTAATTAGTTCAAAATATACCTGGTATAATGTAGCCTAATAGAGCACTACAGTTGGCAGCCCTGGTGACTGAATATATTCTTAGTTCCACCTCTTAAGGTACAGAATACAAAATTTGGTTGAAGTCCAATGGACGTTACATGCAGTTAGACACTGGATCTATCAGCACGCGTAAAAGCATGTTGCCAACAATACCATGCGTGTGCTGGTCAGAAATAATCTGAATTATTATGATATCTTGTTGTGCCAATTTTGGATGAAATCCATTTGTTAGTATAGAAGTTACGTGTATTTTAAAATTGGACATATCAGCAGGCATAGAATCATGTTGGCAGCACTGCCTTGTATTAATTACTCCAAATTAATCTAGAATGTCAGGTGCTATACGTGTGCAAAGTATAGAGCTGTTGACTTGCATACTTTCTGATATATTGATATTAGGGTAAAAAGAATATAGACAGCGTTAATTAACAGTTGGCAGCCCTGATTGCTCTTAACAATACTTATAGTCATATCTGTTATGGTACACATATCACATACGAAATTTGGTTGAAATCCAACTGATAGTACCAATTTTTAAATACATGTAACTTCTATACTATCAGCAGGCTTATAATCATGTTGGTAGAACTGACGTATATAAGTTACTCCAAATTAATCTAAAATGTCAGAATATACGTGTGCATAGTTTAAAACTGTTGGCTTGCATACTTTCTGATATATTGGTATTTGGATAAAAAAAATAGAGAGAGCAATTATTAACAGTTGGCAGCCCTGGTGGCTCTTAAGAATACGCTCAGTCATATCTGTTTATGTACAGATATTACATACAAAATTTGGTTGAAATCCAATTGATAGTGTATAGTTATATGCATTTAAACATTGGACCTATCAGAAGGCTTAAAATTATTTTGGCAACACTGTCATGGTTGGCCTCCTGGAAATTAAACTGAAATAGTATTATCTATATGTGTGCCAATTTTGGAATAGCTCCCATGCATACCTTGCAAGATATCCAACATGGAGCTCAAATTTCTAGTGCGTTTTTTCAGCAGTTGGTAGCACTGACTTCATTTTCAAATATGGACGTGAGCTATTCCGGTGCACATCTTTACTCATACTAAATTTGGTTTTGACTGCTGCAGCCGTTTAGGAGTTGATAGGGGGGGACACACACACAGCCAGACAGACAGAAGGACAGACAGACAGACAGACAGAAGGACAGACAGACAGACAGACAGACACACATTTTCCCGGATCGATCTCATAAGTCTACTTTTCCTCATTTTTGCAAAATGTGAAAAGTAGGCTAAAAATAAGAAGACACGTGTGGGAGGGATTTTCGATGTGTGTATATTATGAGGTGAAAGGGGTGAAAAGTGGGGATTGAAAGATTCTAACGGACGTGTATCTCTTAAACGACATAGGCGAGGAGTTTGAAACTCAGCGAAAAGAAAAATCAACATAAAAGAGAAATAAATATGTGTTGACCGTTTTTTTTTATAAATCCAATTTAAGGGGCCCATGGGGAGAAATGAAATTCGGGGGGGGGGGACAGGAATGAAAGTGTTCTAACTGATTGACTGACTGACTGACTCACTCATCAAACTCAGGGGGAAAAACTGCTTTAAAGTAAGTAAATAGCTGTTCGACAGTTTTTTTTTCATAAATCAAATTTAAGGGGTTTATGGGGAGGGGTGAAATTCTGAAAAAAGAAAATTGAAAGAAAATGTCCTGACTCATTCACTAATCATCGCCCAGCCAAAATTATTGAAGTTAGAAACATGACAGTTTGGGGATATGTTCATTGTATGTCAAAACCGTCTACTAAGGGAGGATTTTCGGATATTCAGGTTCTAAAGGGGTCTTAAGGGGGTTAAACCTGCATTTCATTGAATAACAATATCTCCCGAATGGTTTCATTGGGGGATGTGATACACGGCATATAAACTCATCATTAAAAAGTAACAAGACACGTGTCTGAGGGTCTTTCGATGTGTTTATGATGTGAAAGGGGTGAAAAGTGGGGATTGTAAGATTCCTAACGGTGCGTGTATCTCTTAAACGACATAGGCAAGGAGTTTGAAACTCAGCGGGAAAAAAATCAGCATAATAAATAAGTAAATATATGTTTGACCGTTTTTTCATAAATCCAATTTATGGGACCCATGGGGAGGGGTGAAATTCTGGGGTGGGGGGGGGGGGACAGGAAAGAAAGTGTCCTAACTGATTGACTGACTGACTGACTCACTCATCAAACTCAGGGGGAAAAACTGCTTTAAAGTAAGTAAATAGCTTTTCGACAGTTTTTTTTCAATCAAATTGAAGGTGTTCATCGGGAGGGGTAAAATTCTGAAGAAAAAAAATATGAAAGAAAATGTCCTGACTCATTCACTCACTCATCATCGCCTAGCCAAAAATATTGAATTTGGAAACATGACATTTCGGGGATATGTTCGTTGTATGTCAAAACCGTACAGTAAGGAATATTTTTTGGATATTCAGGTTCTAAAGGGGTCTTAAGGGGGTTATACCTGCATTTCATTGAATAACAATATCTCACAAGTGGTTTCATATGTGGATGTGATACTCGGCATATAAACTAATCATTAAAAACAAGAAGTTCCGTGGCGAACTAAAGTACCTACTTTTCTTAAAATTTAAGATTCATGCCAATGATTAAACTATATAGATCTATCTGGAATAATGACGAAATTAAGTTGCTAATATCGAAATTTCTAATTAGTTCGAAATACTGTATACCTGGCAAAATGTAGCCTAATAGAGCACCAGAGTTGGCAGCCCTGGTGACTGAATATATTCTAAGTTCCATCTCTTAAGATACAGAATACAAAATTTGGTTGTAGTCCAATGAATAGCATGGACGTTACATGCAGTTAAACATTGGACCTAACAGCGCACGTAAAATCATGTTGGCAACAGTGTCATGCATGTAATGGTCAGAAATAATCTGAAATAATATGATCTATTGTTGTGCCAATTTTGAATGAAATCCATTAGTTAGTATAGAAGTTATATGCATTTTAAAATTGGACCTATCAGCAGGCTTAGAATCATGTTGGCAGCACTGACGTATATTAGTTACTCCAAATTCATCTAAAATGCCAGGTACTATACGTGTGCAAAGTTTAGAGCTATTGGCTTGCATACTTTCTGATATATTGATATTAAGATAACAAAAATAGAGACATCACATATTAACAGTTGGCAGCCCTGGTTGCTCTTAAGAATACGCACAGTCATATCTGTTATGGTACACATAGCACATACGAAATTTGGTTGAAATCCAAATGATAGTATGGAAGTTACATGTATTTAAAGTTTGATCTCTCAGCAGGCTTAGAATCATGTTGGTAACACTGACGTATAAATGTTACTCCAAATTAATATAGAATGTCAGGTACTATATGTGTGCATAGTTTAAAGCTGTCGGCTTGCATACTTTCTGATATATTGGTATTTTGGATAAAATAAATTAAGAGCATTTATTAACAGTTGGCAGCCCTGGCGGGTCTTAACAATACGCTCAGTCATATCTGGTTATGTACACATACAATATACGAAATTTGGTTGAATTCCAATTGATAGTGTAGAAGTTATATGCATTTAAAAATTGGACCTATCAGCATGCTTGTAATCATTTTGGCAACACTGCCACGAATGACCTCTTGGAAATTAAACTGAAATATTATTATCTATACGTGTGCCAATTTTGAAATAGCTCCCATTCATACCTTCCAAGATATCCAACATGGAGCTCAAATTTCAATTGCGATTTTTTAGCAGTTGGTAGCACTGACATCATTTTCAAATATGGCCGTGAGTTATTCAGGTATAGATCTTTACTCCTACCAAATTTTGTTTCGATTGCTCCTGCCGTTTAGGAGTTGATAGGGGGGGACACACACACAGCCAGAGAGACAGACAGAAGGACAGACAGACACACAATTGCCCGATCTCATAAGACTACTTTTTCCTCATTTTTGCAAAATGTGAAAAGTAGGCTAATAAGCAGACATGTGTCTAAGGGTTTTTCGATGTGGTGTATTATTATGAGGTGAAAGGGGTGAAAAGTGGGGGTTGAAGGATTCCTAACGGAGCGTGTAGGCCTACCTCTTAAACGACAAAGGCGAGAAATTTGAAACTCAGCGAAAAAAAATCAATTTAAAAAGTAAGTAAATCGGTATTCGACTGTTTTTTCATAAATTAATTTAAGGGGCCAATGGGGTGGGGTGAAATTCTGGGGAATAAAAGGAGAGAAAGTGTCCTAACTGACTGACTAACTCACTCCCTCATCAAACTCAGGGGAAAAAGACAGCTTAAAAATAAGTTAATAGGTGTTTAAGTGTTTTTTCAACAATCCAATTTAAGGGGCCCATGGGGAGGGGTGAAATTCTGGTAAAAATAATTGAAAGAAAATTTCCTGTCTGACTCACTCACTCATCACGCCCAGCGAAAACTATTAAAGTTGGAAACATGAAATTTTGGGAATATGTTCGCTGTATGTCGAAAACGTCAACTAAGGAATCATTTTTGTTTATTCGGGTTTTAAAGAGGTGTTAAGGAGGTAAACGTGCATTTCATTGAATAACGATATCTCATGAGTTGTTTCTTTGGGGATGTGATATTCGGCATATAAACTAATCATTAAAAATAATCAAACGCATTTCTAAGGGTTTATCGATGTGGTGTATATTATGAGGTGAAAGGGGTGAATATTGGGGGTTGAGGGATTCTTAACGGAGCGTGTATCTCTGAAACGACATAGGCGAGAAGTTTGAAATTCGGCGAAAAAAAACAGCTTAAAATACAAGTAAATAGGTGTTCGTCCGTTTTTTCATAAATCCAATTTAAGGGGCCCTTGGAGAGGGGTGAAATTCTGGGGGAAAAACAGGAAAGAAAGTGTCCTAACTGATTGACTCACTTAATCACTCATCAAACTCAGGGAGAAAACAGCTTTAAATAAGTAAATAGGTGTTTGACCGTTTGTTTCATAAATCCAATTTAAGGGGTTCATGGGGAGGGGTGAAATTATCAAAAATAACTGACTGACACTCACTCATCATCGACCAGCCAAAATTATTGAAGTTAGAAACATGAAATTTTGAGGATATGTTCGTTGTATGTCGAACCACTAAGGAAAGAGTTTTTGATATTCAGGTTCTAAAGAGGTGTTAAGGGGGTAAACGTGCATTTCATTGAATAAAAATATCTCACGAGTGGTTTCATTTGGGGATGTGTTACTTGGCACATATACTAATCATTAAAAATAACCTGACACATGTCTAATGGTTTTTCGATGTAGTGTATATTATGAGGTGAAAGGGATGAAAAGTGGGGGTTGAAAGATTCCTAACGGAGAGTGTATCTCTTAAACGGCATAGGCGAGGAGTTTGAAACTCGGAGGAAATCAATCAGCTTAAAAATAAATAAATAAAATAAATAGGTGTTCGACCGTTTTTAGCCTACTTTCGATTTTTGCAAAAAATGAAAGTAGACTTATGAGATCAACACAGGGCGAAAAAAGTGTGTCTGTCTGTGTGTGTGTATGTGTGTGTGTGAGTCTGTGTGTGTGTGTATGTGTGTGTGTGAGTGTGTGTGTGTGTGTCTGTGTGTGTGTGAGTGTGTGTACTCTGAATGTCTGTCCCCCCCTATCAATTCGAACACGGTGAATGCGAATTGAACGAAATTTGGTACAAAGGTAGCACTAGCAAAGGACACCTCAGTGTCATGTTTTATATTGCCGCCATCTTTACTAAAACTGAATGGCGGCCACTCAAACGTTCAAAACGTAAAATCAAATAACGACTAACCATATCATCCGATCTCTACCAAATTTGGTAACAACATACCTTCGTATAGGATGCGTCTTGCAACCAAACGACAAGGTCGTCCGCCATACCATTTCGGGATAGCGGCCGTGCGAATTATGCAATCTTTATAATCCATATCATGGGACCCACCAGTTCCGATTATCGAGCCGAGAATCGTTTTAACTGTTCTAAAGGAAGAGGCACGTTCGAAATTAAAAGTTTATTTTGTAATACTTGAGCCATTTTTATGAGATATATAAGTTACTCCTTTGTGCCATTTTTATCTGACGTGATCAATGCACGCCTTTGTGAAACCTTGGCTGTGAAGCTATTAATAGCCCTCTGATGTCTTAATACCATATATGGACATATCTGCATCTTGTCCCCTTATTGGCCAGTGATTTATATATTGGAAGGGGTCGTGACCAATCAAATTTTACCACGCAGTTAACTTTGTGTTGCGTCGTCATTTGCTTTGTTTCGAGGCATTTCTTTCTTGCAGCCAAGTAGGCTAGTCGTATTCCCATATTCTTGGGGAAGTGCCCGCGTTCAAGGTGAAACCATGGCGAGGTGTCTGTATGTCGTAATCAGTAATTGCTTCACTGTAGTTCAGTTTCATATTTCGGCAATTTAAAACTCTTATTCTGTGTTATTTTCTTTTGGTCGCGTGTACTTGCCCCCTCCCGATATTTTCCCTCCGCCCTTTGTGTGCGTGTAATTGCTGGTGAGTTTTTGTTTTGTATGGTAGTGTTATTTTCATTTATTTTGATAACGTAGTTTTTGTACTTTAAGGGTTGAAAGTTATCTTCGTTTTACTCTGGTGTTTGTGATGGTGGGTTTGCCTACCTTGTAGGGGGCACCCTTGGGTCTGTCATCCAGAGTGTATCTTATCGTAGAACAACATAACGGGATTGGAGATTATTTTTCTTGCTTCCCGTAATGCTTTGTTCTTTATCTTAAAGAGTTCACAAAAGGAGGTCTCACCATTGCTATTTGCTGGTGACCTAACCTGTGATATCCTTGTGTCTGTGAATGCCCATATTTTGCGCATCACATATTTTCGTCGTCTTTGTTGTGCCCTTATCTTCTACGCATACTTTCAATTATTAAAGTATATTTTTGGTTTTGCCGATAATTTAATGTAATTTTTCCTTTTGTCTAATTTCCTATTTTTCTCGTAACTCACTCGTTTTTGCATGTGCCTCCGCGTCTTTCTTCCTCACTCCTCCCCTCCCTCTCACCCCTCTCCACCCCGTTCTGAACCATTGTACCCCCTCCTATTTTGTTCATCCCTTTTGACACGCTTTGTCTAAATTCGAGAGAACGTATCTTGACTTCGTTGAGTGTAGTCGTTTCTGAGTTTTGTCTTTTTATTTAATTGCGACACACTTACATTTAGTCATCGTTCCATCTTGCCTTGAACACGTTACCTTAACTTATCTTATTTTATTTCATTTTAATATAATTTAATTTAGTATATTTTCGATTTTCTTCCTAATTTGTATTTTTTCTTGCGGTAAACTAATTTTGTGGTTTATTTGTTGGTCATTTCTCTTCTTGCTTTTAATATCTCTGGGATCGTTGTTCATTGTAGTTGTTATTTTAATACATTTTATCTTTGCCTAAGTATCTCTGCTTTTGCGTCACGTCTTATTTTAATTTTAGTAACCTTCTTCGAGTTTTGTCTGGTTTTTGCTATATTTCGGTTTGTCGGTCTTATTAGCGTACTTGTGACGTTAATACGACCTACACGGCCTCTGATTTAAATTTGTTCATCTTTGGATTTTACCGTAGTTTAATTTTATTTAGCTTTCCCCCTTCCTTTTGGGATTGCTTTCTGGTTTGCCTTTTAAAATTTGGGCCCAGCGAAAGCCAAACAAGACTGCGATCTCCCCGTTTTTCTTTCTTCTATTTTATTTTATTTTATATTTCTTCGGGGATAGGGGAAGAGCTTCAGCTACGTTTCCACTGACGTCCGCTGCGTACGTAAGTATATGTTTATTTCTATTACTTCATCTAAGTTGCGTACATACTATAGTGCAGACGTGATTTTAAAAAGCTGAGCTGATTCAGTAATAAGACAAGATGGCAGCGGATATCTTGTGCCTGACTTATATTTCACTAATTTGAGTATTGAATGCAATATAGCGTACTGATACAAAATAAATAAACTTTGTATGAAATGCTTTATATATAAATAATATACTCCAGTGATGAAATCGTTTAGTATAAATCATTATTTGCTAACAAGTTCTATGTAAGTCATTTTATATAGAACGATATTCGTTGACACAATTAGCTCAGTGGTAGAGCGTTAGCCTATCGCTCAAATGCCTATGGTTCAAACCCGATCAGAGCTAGGTTTTTTGCTTGAAATGTTATATGTTTATTGTTTTGTAATGACTCAGATGTTTTAAAATTAAGCGTTATATTGTGCATATTATGGTGTTAAATATTTAATTAAAACATAATTCGCCAGCAGATTTACTCGAGACATCTAGCTGCCAAAATGGTAACTAGATTAACTTCCAGATTTTATTGAAAAGTTTCTTCTTCTGGCCGCTAGAATGCACTCGCTCTGTTAGGATTATATTGTTCGATATTTCACCACTAGAAGTCACGACTAGTCTACGTGGGGCTCCATTGATTAATATACCATTGGCATTCTATGCGCATCGAATTTGAAGAATGACAAGATGATACTACGATACCTTTTTACTTTTTATTTTAAAGGGTTTGTAACAGCCTATTTTGCGTTACTAGAAAATGTTATTTGAAGTAAAGAACAAAACGATTTCACATAGTAACTGAGTTCAAGCCATTGGTGTTAGTTCAGGTATTAATTACTACTTTTATTTCAGGCAAATAGCAATCGAAAATATCCACATAGTTTGTATACACACGTCTCTGTAGGGTCATGGAAAGATTTGTTAATTCAATTAGGGTTTTCGATTCCCGGTCAATGCATGTGAGATTTTTGAAGTGAAATGCCATGTCCTGTGGTTCGGATTCCACGTAAAAGGGAGGTCCCGTGGCTCATAATCACAAGATTCACGGCCACGTAAAACTACAATCTTCCTTCCTTTTTTTCAATTAGAGTTGTGAAAGCCCTGCACAACCAGACGTGTAAAGACATGCCTCAACTCAAAGTTGGATGTTGCCCACGGCAGGTCGTATATGTAATAATAATAATAATAATAATAATAATAATAATATATATATATATATATATATTTAGGGGAAGAAATGCATTTACGCACAGAGTGTCGGGCTCCTGCTGCTGAGTAGCAGACTGCCGACTAAAACTCCCCCTTTACTTCTGAACACTAGGCTGGAACCGTTTAGCACATTAAAACAATAATAATAATAATAATAATAATAATAATAATAATAATAATAATGTTATTGGTTTTACATCCCTTTTAACTACTGCTGCTTTTAGAGACACCGGGGTGCCGGAATTTTGGCCCGAAGGGGATCTTTAACGTGCCAGTAAATGTACTGACACGGCTCCCTCGCATTTGTGCACCCTCAAATGCCAGCTGACTGCGCCAGGATACGAACCTGCAACCTAGGGCCAAGCAAGGGAGAACGTTACCGCCGAGCCACGCAGCCAGTCCGGTCGATTATGTCTCCAGATCCATAACATTCTTGAGATACTTCTTATCTTTCTTTCTTTCTTTCTTCAATGATGGTAGCAGTTTTTATCTAGATTGTGGCGTTTGGTAGAGGTAAATAGTTTTAATGGCCTTCAACAAAGAATAGTTCTATTATACTCTTTGATAATAACGAGTTATAACTATACTCATACATTTAGGAGAAAGTAGGCTATATGCTCTTTGCTGAACATCTTGTTTCATAAATGCAATTTAAGGGGCCTACGGGGATGGGTGAAATTTTGGAAGAAAAACGTCCACTAAGGAAGGATTTTTGGATGTTCACTCTCATCGACCAACCAAAACTATTTAAGTTAGAAGAATGACATTTTGGGGATATGTTTGTTGTGTGTCGAAAACGTCTCCTAAGGAGGGATTTTTGGGTATTCAGGTTCTAAAGGGGTGTTAACGGGGTTAAACATGCATTTCATTGAATAACAATATGACACGACTATGACGCAAGCGAAGCGAAGCTAAAAATGAGATGGTGTGTCTGTGTATTACTCAATCACGCAAGTACCACTGGTCCGATTTACATGAATTTTACATGGAAGTAGCTGATTTACCTGGTTAATATATAGGTTACTTTTGATTTCAATACTTTGCACTATTTAAAGATGGCGACCATTTTAGTGACGTCACTACACCCTTTGGTTTCAAACTTTCATATTTCCATTTCAAATAAAAAGAGAACGCTAAGAAATAGCAACTTTTGATGGCATATACGAGGTTTAAAATTACATTTTCTATCCGAAAGGTGTCTCCAACGGTTAGCGAGTAAAACCTAAATTTGTGCTATAAAACACGGTCAACGCCGAGCGGTGTAGTTGGACAAAATGTTCCATACTTAATCTTCCTCTGCGCAGCACCTAGCCTATCCCCTGTTTTAACTGTCACCTTCACATTTTAATTTATTTATGACGCGTAGCGAAGCACGGGTACTTCAGCTAGGTATTCATAATCCATTTCAATGTAAATACCTCCTCAACACGTTCTAGTAAGACAAGGAAACAGTAAGAATCACTCATTGTTGAAAGGCACTAAGTCCAATTATTAATGTTTTGAGATAAACACAAAATACTGTTTTTCAGCTCTTGTACTGAAATATGACACGTAGTTTTATCATTTTAAATGAACTTGTTGACTTCGTCGTTACGCTGGGGTCTGGCGTTACGTTACGGTGACGGGATGAAATGTACCCAGATGCACTGAGGTGTGTGACGTCATAGTACTGCTTGGTGCATGTGTTCCCCGACAATCCCCGATTCTTGGATGTCACGGGTAATCTCAAGAACCACTGAATGGATTCTGATGCGGTTTTCACCATTCTGTAAAGGATATCTCGAGGAAAGATTTTGTAGAAAATAATTTATGTATAATGAAAGGAAGCCAAGCAGTAACGATTTCAGTGAAAAAGTCGAAAACAAACTTGGCGTCCATGCGCTTCTTAAGCTTACGCTGGGCAAACCGTTAAAAATATCAATATACTATGAGCGTAAGAATTGATCAGCATGAAAAATTTTACAAAAAAGTCCGGGAGAGCATATCTCTATCTTCAATACATCGCCCACTATAAGAGTTTTTAGACTGGAAGGAAGGGGCACGTCCCCGCTCTGGTGAGCGTGACGGCATCCTGCGCGCTTGACCTTGCTTTGCCCTTGGTTTGCACTTGCCGTTCGAGAGTAATTTGAAACAAGGTAAAGTATTATAAAGCAAGATAAGAATTATGCAGATAATTTTCTAACATGTCAAGAGTCTTTGGCTTCGAGCGAAGCGAGAAGCCTCCAGCCTTTCTATCATTTTTCAGCATTTATAGCACTTAAAATGATACAAAGTCTAGTCTTTCAGACTGACTGTCACTTTTTGTATGCGGAAAGTGCACACAAACGCAGATATAAACAAGATGTTCAGTAAAGAACATATAGCCTATTTTCTCCTAAATGCATGGGTATTGTTATAACTCTTTGTCCTTTTCAAGGAGTATAATGGAATGTTGGTTGTAGTAGCTTGTTGAAATACAACGTGCTTATAGGGATATTAAACATGAATATGAGGTGCCCTTTGCTAGTGCTACCTCTGTAAAAAAATTCATTCAATTCGGTTTCACCGTGTTTGCATTGATATGGGGAATGGATTTGCACACATACATGGCCACTAATTGCAAACTATTGGGCTGATGACCTTGTAGTCAGTCATAAGATGCTTTCCACAAAAAGGCATGTTGTTGCAAAATCTGGTAGAGATCAAATTATTAGGATGGTCGTAATTTAATTTAAGCTTTTAACATTTGGGTGGCCGTCATTACGTTTCCGTCAAGATGGCGGCGATATAAAACATGACGCTGAGGCGCCCTTTGCTAGTGCTACCTCTGTCCAAATTTCGTTCCATTTGGTTTCACCGTGTTTGAATTAATAGGGGGAATCGATTTACACACGACGATGGCCGCCATCCGCAAACTATTATGCGAATGACCTATTAATTTGGTCAAAGGATGCTTCCTCCATAAAGGTATGTTGTTGCAAAATTTGGTAGAGATCGGATGATTAGGTTAGTCGTAATTTGATTTAAGCTTTGAACATTTGTGTGGCCGCCATTACGTTTCCGTCAAGATGGCGGCGATATAAAACATGACACTGAGGTGCCCTTTGCTAGTACTACCTCTGTACCAAATTTCGTTCCATACGGTTTCACCGTGTTCGAATTAATAGGGGGAATCGATTTTCACACAAAGATGGCCGCCATCCGCAAACTATTAGGCTGATGACATATTAGTTTGGTCAAAGGATGCTCCCCCTATAAAGGTATGTTGTTGCAAAATTTGGTAGAGATCGGATGATTAGGTTAATCGTAACTTGATTTAAGCTTTGAACATTTGTGTGGCCGCCATTATGTTTCCGTCAAGATGGCGGCGATATAAAACATGACGCTGAGGCGCCCTTTGCTAGTGCTACCTCTGTACCAAATTTTGTTTCATTCGGTTTCACCGTGTTCGAATTAATAGGGGGAATCGATTTTGACACAAAGATGGCCGCCATCCGCAAACTATTAGGCTAATGACCTATTAGATTGGTCAAAAGATGCTCCCTCCATAAAGGTATGTTGTTGCAAAATTTGGTAGAGATCGGATGATTATGTTAGTCGTAATTTGATTTAAGCTTTGAACATTTGTATGGCCACCATTACATTTCTGTCAAGATGGCGGCGATATAAGACATGTCACTGAGGTGCCCATTGCTAGTGCTACCTCTGTACCAAATTTCGTTCCATTCGATTTCACCGTGTTCGAATTAATAGGGGGAATCGATTTTCACACAAAGATGGCCGCCATCCGCAAACTATTTGGCTGATGACATATTAGTTTGGTCAAAGGATGCTCCCCCTATAATGGTATGTTGTTGCAAAATTTGGTAGAGATCGGATGATTAGGTTAGTCGTAATTTGATTTAAGCTTTGAACATTTGTGTGGCCGCCATTACGTTTCCGTCAAGATGGCGGCGATATAAAACATGGCAATGAGGTGTCCTTTGCAAGTGCTACCTTTGTACCAAATTTCGTTCAATTCGCGTTCACCGTGTTTGAATTGATAGGGGGGGGGGGCAGACATTCAGAGTACACACACACTCACACACACAGACTCACACACACACAGACAGACACACCTTATTTTTTCGCCCTGTGTTGATCTCATAAGTCTACTTTCATTTTTTGCAAAAATCGAAATTAGGCTAAAAAGCCAAAATAGAATTAATAATGATGATATTGGTTTTACGTCCCTTTCAAAAACTCTGGTTTTTAGAGTCAAAATAGTATTGTTGCGTATGTTACTAATAATTTTATTGAAAACATTACGTAACTGGACTTAGTCTATTTCAACATTGAACGAAAAAAGGAAGCTTGTAGTTTAACATGACCGTTAATCTTGAGATCATGAGCCACGGGGACATTGAACGAGCAGAACCTTTGAGCGAGGAATATTCTTCACATTCTTAGTTTATTTCCTTTATTTATAAGTCTGTACAAGTAATTCCGTGAAGAACTAAAGCCTATTTTCATATATCCTACTTATGTTAACTGCCACTATCAACATACAAAATTTCACTTTGATTGCTGTAATAGATTCATAGATATTGAGAACCGACTAAATATTTCGGGTGGTCGACATGTTGGATTTTATATATGTAGATCCTAGAGTTATGTACTGTTACATGGAGATTATTGTGTACGTGTAGTATTCGAACTTCAATCGCATGATTAGGTCACTACAAGTATAAAGGAGATTTTAAAATTTCGCACAGCTGCCACCATGTGGTTATGGAAACAATTAAAATAAATTAGATGCCAGTGGATTAACATTCTTATAAGGATTTACTGTACCAAGTTTCACTGCACTCGGATGGTTAAATTGCGAAAAACGTTCATGTGAATATTTATACTTCGCGTCGCCGCCATGTTGGATTTGTGAACACTAGGTTATTGAAAGTCCTATAGGTGAACTTATGTTCATAGCCCCTATGAAAAAAAAAAAACCCTCAGCTTGATTGCTATAATAGATTCGTAGATATTCAGAGCCGTCTAAATATTTCGGATGGTCGCCATTTTGGATTGTTAAATGTATAGGCCATAGAGTCGTGTACCATTAAAGGAAAATTTATTGCGTATGTTCATTATTCAAACTTTCACTTCGATCGCATGATTACGACACAAGGAATAAAAACTTAATTTTAAAATTCGCACAACCGCCATCTTGAGGTTATATAAACAATTGGACTAAATTAGATACCAGTGTATTACAATGTGTATAAACATTTCCTGTACCAGATTTCATTGCGTTTGGAACATTAAATCGCGAGAAAGGTCTATTTAAAATATTCAAATTCGCTTGGCCGCCATGTTCGTTTTGTAGTTAAACTGTTTTTGAAAGTCTTAAAGATGAACTTACAGTAGTGCCCTTTATCTCCGTACAAAATTTCAGGATGATACCGCTAATAGTTTCAGAGATATAGAATGCCAGTGAAATATTTCGCACAGCCGCCATCATGTGGTTATGTAAACAATAGAACGAAGTTCGATGTCGGTGCATTACAATGTGTATAAACATATACTGTACCAAGTCTTATTGCGTTTGGTTGGTTAAATCGCGAGAAACGTCTATTTAAATGTCGCAAATTCGCTTGGCCGCCATGTTGGTTTTGAAGTTACGAGTTTTTCAAAAGTCATATAGACGAACTTCTAGTAGTTCCCTTTATCATCGCAAAATATTCCAGGGTGATATCGGGAATAGTTTCGGAGATATTGATTGCTGGTGTTTATTTCGCACAGCCGCCATGTTGGATTGGTGAGATGTAACAAGGTTTGAGGGTACGGTCGGGGTCGTCCGCAATAGTGCTATGAACTTACCGAGTTTCATTGAAATCGCTCCAGCTTTTAGAAGTTATTAGGGGACACACAGACACACACACACATACAGACAGACACACGGACAAAAGGTGATCTCATTAGCCTATTTTTTCATAAATGAAACTAGGCTAAAAATAAACATGTAGTTCCGTGAAGAACTAAGGCCTATTTTCATATATCCTACTTATGTTAATTGCCACTATCAACATACAAAATTTCACTTTGATTGCTGTAATAGATCAACATTTGTATAAGCATTTAACGTGCAACGATTCACGGCACTCGGATAGTTAATTCGCGAGATACGTCCATTTAAATATTTATACGTCGCGTCGCCGCCATGTTGGATTTGTGCTCACCAGGTTACTGAAAGTCCTTTATGTGAACATATGTTCATAGTCTCTATGAACATAAAATAATTCAGTTTGGTTGCTGTAAATGATTCATAGATATTGAGAACTGTCTAAATATTTCGGAAGCTCGCCATTTAGGATTGTTATATGTATAGGCCATAGAGTTATGTACCATTCAAGGACAATTATTGCCTAGGTTCATTATTCAAACTTTCACCTCGATCGCATGATTACGACACAAGAAATAAAAACTTAATTTTAAAATTTCGCACAGCCACCATCTTGAGGTTATGTAAACAATTGAATTAAATTAGATGGCAGTGTATTACAATCTGCAAAATCATTTACTGTACCGCACTTCACTGCGCTCAGAGAGCTAAATCACGAGAAAAGTCTATTAAAACATTTCAAATTCGCTTGGTCGCCATGTTCGTTTTGTACTTTACAGGTTTATGAAATATACATAGGTAAACTTGTATCAGTACACTTTATCACCATACAAAATTGCAGGGTGATATCTGTAATAGTTTCGGAGATATAGAATGTCAGTGAAATATTTCGCACAGCCGCCATTTTGAGGTTATGTAAACAATTGAACTAAATTAGATTCCAGTGCATTACAATGTGTATAAACATTTGCTGTACCAAGTTTCATTACGTTTGGATAGTTAAATCGCGAGAAGAGTCTATTTAAAGGTCTCAACTTTGCTTGACCGCCATGTTGGTTTTGTAGTCCCCAGGTTTTTGAAAGTCTCATAGGTGAACTTCTAGTAGTGGCCTTTATCACCGTACACAATTTCATGGCGATATCGGTAAAAGCTTCGGAGATATTGAATGCTAGTGAAATATTTCGCACAGCCGCTATCTTGGATTGGTGAGACGTAACAAAATTTGAAGGGCACGGTCGAGGTCGCCGGGAATAGTGCTATGAACTTACCGAGTTTCATTGAAATCGCTCCAGCCGTTTAGACTTTATTAGGGTGGGACACACACACACACCTCACACACACACACACACACACACGCACACACACACGGACAAAAGGTGATCTCGTAAGCCTATTTTTTCAAAATTGAAAATAGGCTAAAAATGGTATTGTTCCGTATGTTACTAACAATTTTATTGACAAGATACCTAACTGCACTTAGTCCATTTCAACATGGAACGAGAAGAACCTTTGAGCGAGGAATATTCTTCACATTCTTAGTTTATTTCCTTTATTTATTAATGAACATAATATATGTATCCGGAAGCCTGAAAAAAAGGTGACATGAATGTATTAACTGTTATTTTCTTCGTGTTGAAACGCACTAACTGCTGCAAAACGGAATAACTAACTTGACGGCTATGGTAATAGCACACGCGCTGCCAGGAAGTGGTTCTATTCTGCACCAAAACATGCATCTTACTTCCTAGGACGCAAAATCACGGTAAAATGGATTTATCAACAAGTAGTTCCGTGAAGAACTATACAGCCTATTTTCATATATCCTGCTCATGTTAATTGCCTCTATCAACATACAAAATTTCAGTTTAATTGCTGTAACAGATTCGTAGATATTGAGAACCGTCTAAATATTTCAGATGGTCGCCAGGTTGGATTTTTATTTTTGTACTATTATATTAAGATTATTGTGTACGAGTGGTATTCAAACTTCAATTTCATGATTAGAACACAAGAAGTAAAAACGAGATTTTAAAAGTACGCACACCAGCCATCTTGTGATTATACAAACAATCGAAATAAATTAGATGCCAGTGGATCAACATTTGTATAAGCATTTAACGTGCAACGTTTCACGGCACTCGGATAGTTAATTCGCGAGAAACGTCCATTTAAATATTTATACTTCGCGTCGCCGCCATGTTGGATTTGTGCTCACCAGGTTACTGAATGTCTCTATGAACATAAAAAAATTCAGTTTGGTTGCTGTAAAAGATTCATAGATATTGAGAACTGTCTAAATATTTCGGAACCTCGCCAATTAGGATTGTTATATGTATAGGCCCATGTGCGATCTGTGCTGGACAGAACGGAGGCAGACAGGTTTTTCTCCGGGTACTCCGGTTTTCCCTGTCAAAATTTCATTCCAGCAACACTCTCCACTATCATTTCATTTCATCTGTCATTCATTTAGTCATTGCCCCAGAGGAGTGCGTCAGGCCTCGGCAGCCGGCACAGTTCATATCCTCGCCGCTAGATGGGGGCTTCATTCATTCCATTCCTGACCCGGTCGGAGACTGGAAGCAGGCTGTGGATTTTCATTTCATATGTATAGGCCATAGAGTTATGTACCATTCAAGGACAATTATTGCCTAGGTTCATTATTCAAACTTTCACTTCAATCGCATGATTATGACACAAGAAATAAGAACTTAATTTTAAAATTTCGCACAGCCGCCATCTTGAGGTTATGTAAACAATTGAATTAAATTAGATGGCAGTGCATCCAATCTGCAAAATCATTTACTGTACCA
Organism: Meconema thalassinum; assembly: GCA_946902985.2. Lineage (NCBI taxonomy): Eukaryota > Metazoa > Arthropoda > Insecta > Orthoptera > Tettigoniidae > Meconema > Meconema thalassinum. The sequence continues at coordinate 157,223,977 of OX336399.1, read as the reverse complement.
CATTTCACTGCGCTCAGAGAGTTAACTCACGAGAAAAGTTTATTAAAATATTTCAAATTCGCTTGGTCGCCATGTTCGTTTTGTACTTGACAGGTTTATGAAATATACATAGGTAAACTTGTATCAGTACCCTTTATCACCGTACAAGATTGCAGGGTGATATCTGTAATAGTTTCGGAGATATAGAATGTCAGTGAAATATTTCGCACAGCCGCCATTTTGAGGTTATGTAAACAATTGAACTAAATTAGACTCCAGTGCATTGCAATGTGTATAAATATTTGCTGTACCAAGTTTTATTACGTTTGGATATTTAAATCGCGAGAAGAGTCTATTTAAAAGTCTCAACTTCGCTTTGCCGCTATATTGGTTTTGTAGTCGCCAGGTTTTTTAAGGTCTCATAGGTGAACTTCTAGTAGTGCCCTATATCACCGTACACAATTTCAGGGCGATATCGGTAATAGTTTCGGAGATATTGAATGCTAGTGAAATATTTCGCACAGCCGCCATGTTGGATTGGTGAGACGTAACAAGATTTGAAGGGCACGGTCGAGGTCGCCGGGAATAGTGCTATGAACTTACCGAGTTTCACTGAAATCTCTCCAGCCGTTTAGATTTTATTAGGGGGACACACACACACACCTCTCTCTCTCTCTCACACACACACACGCGCACACACACACGGACAAAAGGTGATCTCATAAGCCTATTTTTTCAAAATTGAAAATAGGCTAAACATGTGGACTTAGTGCCTTTCAACAACGAGCGATTCGGTTAGAGCTCAAGTAGTTCCAATGATTTGTGGACAAGTAGGAGGAACTAACGTTTATCTCTTAGAGAATTTATATGCCTTTTAATCGTTAAAGGGATGCTAATATTTTACATCAATGTATATGTATCAACCTATTTTTTATCTTGCATATAACACAATACAATAGTTTCTTTCCATACGTCTTTCGTGTTCTCCAGGCTGTCTTACCCTCACCCTCCCAGACAAACGTGTTGTAATTGAAACAGGATTCTATAGCATTTGACGAAACACTCCTCTCTCCACCGCTGCTTGACATATTTCATGTTGCAATGCCCATCTCCAATAAATAAACTTCGCTCTCATCCTTCGCTTTCGTATTCAAATACGCATAAAAAATGGAAACAGCATGCATGAAGGAAACGAGAGGCAATGCAGGAAAGAGCTCTACAAACCATCGGAATCGCATCAATAAATTCTTTCGCAATATCAATAGATAACCAGGTATAGCCTAAAGGTAGCCGTGCCATGCGTCTTCTGCATGTCACTGCTTGTGAGATGCAGCTATAAATTACTCTGCTTCCTGTGTACGTACAGCAGATGCTGGTGATCGGAAATCGGAATATATCTTTTGGTTGAAGGTAGGGATGCTATGACACAGATGTAAAACGAAGACGTTTTTCCAGTCGTATCCATAGTAAATTCATGTTGCAAATTTTCAATCAATCAACACAATAAAATCCATACTACTGTTTAATGCGAAAAAGAATCTGAAAACTATTACATATGTTTCGAAAATATTTGTAAAGTTTAGAAGCCATATTTTCGAGTGTTGCCTGTACAAACTATTATTTGTAACTCTTCAGTCGGCTGACACAAATTTGCTCGATGACTGGGCGGGGTTATAGTGTATACAGGGTGTATTTTTTTAAGTGTCCGATATTGCGACGGAGGTTGGGATAGGTCAAAACGAGAAGAAATGTTCCTATAAACATATGTCCGGAAACAAATACCTGTTGAGATATGAGCCATTTTACTTGTGTTTTGTATTTACACTTCAGCCAATGGACGTCATCCTACCAGCTACTTCTAATGAACACTTGACTGTCATACACGTTAACAGAACACATGTTGGGCAAACATCCATCCACACCACCAACCAGGAGCTGTGATGATTTCAGCCTGTCTGTCCGCGGATACCATCTGCACGTTACGAGAGATGCTCCACATGGTTACCACATGATTCGGCTATCCTTCGCAAGAAATCCCCAACTCGTCCAATCACGCCTGGCTGCTCGCGGATGTGGGCCCTCTCATTGGTCACACGCTCTTGTAACATCTGTATATTATTGATGGATGTGGCTTACACCAGTGTCTTTAAATGTCCCCATCGCCAGAAATTCAATGGATTAAGGTCCGGCGAACCGCACAGCCGCATACTATGACTGAACATCCAACTCATGCAAAGATCTTCAACGTAAAGACGCCTGCACCATCAAACACAACGCCTCGTCCACGCGGGTAAAATGGTGCATATCTCAACAGGTATTTGTTTCCGGACATATGTTTATAGGAGCATTTATTCTCGCTTTAACCAATCCCAACCCCTGTTACAATATCGGACATTTTTTTCGAAACACGCTGTATAATAAGGTATTTATTGCAGCCAATGGACACGAGGCCATATATAGAAATATTTGGAGAAAACCCCAAAATATCCAAAGATTACATTCAAATCTCATTGACAACAAAAATCAGTTAGTGACTCCACTCTTTGTCTGCATGTCATGGCATGATACCTTTCACAGGCACTTCCACACAATTTGCAAACGCATTCTATACTGGGCTCATGATACCCTTCATATTTACAGAGCTTGAAATTGAATCCATGTATTGCGAACCAAGTGATTGTATGTCTCACATCGTAACATGGACACTTCCACTCATCGGACGTCACTGCGGCTGTTAAATAAAAGTTGCATGCTCTTCGATTTGAGCTCTTTTTAGAAGGTCCTCGTACTGGGCGGTAGATGGGAGCAATAGTGACACCTTAAATCTTAGATGTAGAAGATCTCACGTGACACAGTCGCGATGGGGTATACTTTGAGATACACAGTACATTTTTTATGAAAGTTGCCTTGACTCTTTCTATGCACTTCATGTTGTTTTTCGTTAGAATCTCCCATATAATGTAGCTTATTATTGGGCTGATTACAATGTACAGTACATATAGGTAATGTAACGAGAGACCGAATTTTAGCCTACTTTTCTCATTTTGTAACAAGTAATTCCGTGAAGAACTAAATAGCCTATTTTCATATGTCCTACTTATGTTAATTGCCTCTATCAGCATACAAAATTTCAGTTTGATTGCTGTAATAGATTCGTAGATATTGAGAACCATCTAAATATTTCGGATGGTCGTCATGTTGGATTTTTATATATGTAGGTCTTGGAGTTATGTACTATTACATGATGATTATTGTGTAGGTGTATTATTCAAACTTCAATCGCATGATTAGGACACAAGAAATAAAAACGGGATTTCAAAATTTCGCACAGCTGCCATCTTGTGGTTATGAAAACAATTGAAGTAAATTAGATGCCAGTGGATTTAAATTTGTATAAGCATTTACCGTACCAAGTTTCACTGCGCTCGGATCCTCAAATCGCCAGAAACGTCCATTTAAATATTTATATTTCGCGTCGCCGCCATGTCGGAATTCTGCTCACCAGGTTATTTAAAGTCCCGTATGTGAACTTATGTTCATAGTTTCTACCAACATACAAAATATCATTTTGATTGCTGTCATAGATTGTTAGATATTGAGAACCGTCTAAATATTTCGGATGCTCGCCATGTTGGATTGTAATTTATGTAGGCCATAGAGTTATGTACTATAAGGTAAGGATTATTGCGTAGGTTCATTATTCAAACGTTGACTTTGATCACATGATTAGGACACAAGAAATAAAAACTGAATTTTAAAATTTCGCACATCCGCCATCTTGAGGTTTTGTAAATAAATGAACTAGATGTCAGTGCATTACAATGTGTATAAACATTTGCTGTACCAAGCGTCACTGCGTTAGGATGGTTAAATCGCTTGGCCACCATGTTCGTTTTGTACTTTACAGGTTTTTGATAGTCACATAGGTAAACTTCTAGTAGTGCCCTGTATCTTCCTACAAAATATCAGGGTGATATCAGTAATAGTTTCGGAGATAGAGAATGCCATAGAAATATTTCGCATAGCCACCATGTTGGATTGGTGAGTCGTAATAAAACTGGCAGGGGTTGGCCAAAATAATACTATGGCCTTGCCGAGTTTCATTGAAACAGCTCAAGCCGTTTAGATTTTATTGGGGTGGACACACACACGGACAAACGGTGATCCCATAAGCCTATTTTGTCATAAATGAAAATAGGCTAAAATGGGGAAATAGTAGACTTATGAGATCGATCCGGGAAAACGTGTGCCCTTCTGTCTATCTGTCTGTCTGTGTATCACCCTCTATACACTCCTAAACGACTACATCTATCGAAACCAAATTTGGTATGAGTAATTATCTATACCTGAATATTTCACGGCCATATTTGAAAATGACGTCAGTGCTACCGACTGCTGAAAAATCGAAATTAAAATTTGAGCTCCATGTTGGATATCTCGGAAGGTATGCATGGGAGCTATTTCAAAATTGGCGGACATACAGATCATAATATTTCAGTTTAATATTTAGGTGGCAATACATGGCAGTGTTGCCAACATAAATCTACGGCTGCTAATAGGTCATATCGTTATATGCATGAAAAACTTCCGTTGCCTACTATTAATTCGATTTCAACCAAATTTCGTATGTACTATGAGCCATGTTTAACATATCTCTTTTCTTTATTTCTTTGGTGGCCGTCCCGGTAGATACTTCCTGTCCGGACGTGCCTTTAGGCTCTCCGCCTTATTATTTAAAATGTAATATTTTTTCCTTTTTATTTAACATTGTCTTTACGTCGAAGCTTTCCATTGGTCAAGTAAGTAACGCTTCTAACCTTGTTTCCACTATGCTCATTTCCTAAATTTAACTTTTCTTTTAGTCTTCGTCGTGTGCTTGGATTTGCTGTGGAACCAATCGAAATGGCGGTCTCCTGTTTTGTTTAGTTTGGGTCTCTGGTTTAACCTTTTATTTGTGCCATGAAATATTTCTGCGGGTGATTTTGTGAGTGTATGTTTTTCTTGCTGCCAGGAGCATTGTTGTTTTGTTTTGATTGGGCATGTCTTCGAATGGGTCTCCCGTGCTTTGTGGACGTTGGCGTTTCGACCATTCTCCCAACACGAGGCATGACACCATATATTTTAGCCCTTATGTATTCCCTTCATTCCATGCTTCAGGCAACTGAATCACGGCGGTAACTTTAAGTAGGCCTTACCGTATTCAGCTCGAACACGGAACGTAAGTAGGGGACCATATTGGTTTAGCATGTTTTGCTAGACTACCTACAAGCACGAGTTGCTTTGAGTTTTATTTCTGCATCGTCGGCTGGCATTTTGTGTGTTTGATTGCGTGTGTGTATCTTTGATATATTTCACGGACACTTTACGTCATTTGTTTCTCCCTGTAGTATCTTTGGTTTTTGCATTTCTTTTCTTTGGGGACTGCCAGCTCGATCGCATCCCCATTGCTCGCCACAGCCTCTGTGACACGCACACAGTACCTTGTTTTATCTTTGCTATGCTTGTTATTTGTGGTCGCCATGACAACCATCCATCTCTAGGCGGAGAAGTGATTGTTGTTCACCAGCGACCGGCTGGATTGCCTGTTGGTCAATTACCTCCTCTATTTTTACATATTTTGTATTGGAAATGAGCACAGGTATTTATTTTATTTGTTTCCGTTATTCATTATTGTAAGTTATTTATCGTTTATAATCATCTTCCCCGTTTGAAAGTGACTGTACTTGACCCCTAGGTGAAGGGTAGTCTTTTCTTTGTGTGTGTTATTCTGGCCGGGTTTCTTTGTGTGTTCAGTTTCAATTCATTAAATTTCCATTTCCTTATCCATGTGTCTTATTTAGTAGTGTCTGACGATCGGGCTGCTCTCTCTCTCCATCTCTCTCTTCAAACCTAGGCCTAACTTATTCTAGCTTTCTAGCACCAGGAGGGTATTCCTACCACTCGTCGTGGTACCCCCTTCACGGAGTCTGGAGTCGCTCGGCACATCTGGCCTGCAAGTACGGGCCCAGCACAGGTCAGAAATTAACATCCATTTCCACTGCGTACTCCTTTCTTTTCTATTTGGATCCAGTGATGCAGCTAGGAGGCACGCCAAGAATATGTTTATTTTAAAAGGGCGGGGCAACTACGTGTGCCATAACAGATATGACTATGCGTATTTTTAAGAGCAAGCAGGACTGCCAACTGTTAATAAATGCTCACCTTCTACATTAATTTGGAGTAGCTAATGTACTTCTGTGCTGCCAACATGCTTCCAAGCATGCCGATAGGTCCAATTCTTAAATGCATTTAACTGCTATAATTCGATTTCAACCAAATTTCGTACAATATGTGATTTGTGTACTATAACTTATATGACTATGCGTATTTTAAGAGCAACCAGGGCTGCCAACTGTTGATGAATGCTCTCTCTATTTTTACCCTAATATCAATATACCAGAAAGTATGAAAGCCAACAGCTCTAAAATTTGCAGACGTATATTAACTGACATTCTAGAATAATTTGGAGTAACTTATACAGTATACGTCAGTGTTGTGAACATTATCCTACTGTAAGTCTGGTGATAGGACCAATCTATAAATACATGTATCTTCTCTTCTAACAAATGGATTTCGTCCCAAATTGGCACAAGAATAGACCATAATATTTCAGATTAATTCTGGGCAACACTTATACAATATTGTTGCCAACATATTTTTACGTGCACTGATAGATCCAATGTCTAACTGCATGTAACGTCCATGCTATACATTGGATTTCAACCAAATTCTGTAAGTACATCTTGTGCCTTTAGAGATGGAAGTAAGAGTATATTCAGTCATCAGGGCTGCCAACTGTAGTGCTCTATTAGGTATATTTCGAACTAATTAAAAATGTCAGTATTACGAAATTAATTAAGTCATTTTTCTAGATAGCTCTACATCTAATATACAGTATAAAAGTGAAAGTCTGTATGTATGTATGTATGTATGTATGTATGTGGGTTGGTTCCGTATACAAATCTACCCCGTTCCACCAATCTCAACCATATTTTGCATACACATAGTTTAGGACCCAGAAGGAACCTCTGGATACATGAATTTTCGATAGTCTTTCTCATTCTTCTGATTTCGGCCCTTTTGCACTCAATCACAGGCTAATCAAATCATAAAATATACTCATGAAGGAATGGCAAGGCAGACAGTTTCCATGGCAACATAGCTCAAGTCGAGACACGGCCGACTAGATGCCAATTGCGCTCTGCACTACCGGTATAGAAAATGAGGATCTTTACTTGAAATCCCGTTAGTTACTCAAGTGCTCACACAGCACTGTCAACCGAGTTTAGCATAACAAAGACTTGACACTATCTTCTTTCTACTATATATTTGTCAAATACCACTCACTCACTCACTCAATCACTCACTCATTCATTTATTCATCACGAAATCTCAGAAACCACCGAACGTATTGGAATGAAATCTGGTATGCAGCTTCCTCAAGGGCCGAAAATGCCCACTAAGATAGGATTTTTGGATATTCAGGTTCTAAACGGGTGTTAATGGGGTAGACCTGCATTTCATTGAATAACAATATCTCCCGATTTGTTTCATTGGGGGATGTGATACTCGGCATATAAACTCATCATTAAAAATAAGAAGACACGTGTCTGAGGGTTTTTCGATGTGGTGTATATTATGAGGTGAAGGGGGTGAAAAGTGGGGATTGAAAGATTCCTAACGGAGCGTGTATCTCTTAAACGACATAGGCAAGGAGTTTGAAACTCAGCGAAAAAAAAATCAACATAAAAAAGAAGTAAATATGTGTTGACCGTTTTTTCATAAATCCAATTTAAGGGGCCCATGGGGAGAAATGAAATTCTGGGGGGGGGGTACAGCAAAGAAAGTGTCCTAACTGATTGACTGACTCACTCACTCATCAAACTCAGGGGGGAAAAACTGCTTTAAAGTAAGTAAATAGCTGTTCGACAGTTTTTTTTCATAAATACAAATTTAAGGGGTTTATAGGGAGGGGTGAAATTCTGAAAAAAGAAAATTGAATGAAAATGTCCTGACTCACTCACTCACTCACTCATCATCGCCCAGCCAAAATTATTGAAGTTAGAAACATGACAGTTTGGGGATATGTTCATTGTATGTCAAAACCGTCTACCAAGGGAGGATTTTCGGATATTCAGGTTCTAAAGGGGTCTTAAGGGGGTTAAACCTGCATTTCATTGAATAACAATATCTCCCGATTTGTTTCATTGGGGGATGTGATACACGTCATATAAACTCATCATTAAAAAGTAACAAGACACGTGTCTGAGGGTCTTTCGATGTGCTAATGATGTGAAAGGGGTGAAAAGTGGGGATTGAAAGATTCCTAACGGAGCGTGTATCTCTTAAACGACATAGGCAAGGAGTTTGAAACTCAGCGGAAAAAAATCAGCATAAAAAATTATTAAATATGTGTTTGACCGTTTTTTTTTTCAAAAATCCAATTTAAGGGGCCCATGGGGAGGGGTGAAATTCTGGGGGGGGGGGGGCGGGGAACAGGAAAGAAAGTGTCCTTACAGATTGACTGACTGACTCACTCATCAAACTCAGGGGGGGGGGGGGGGGTAGGAAACTGCTTTAAAGTAAGTAAATAGCTTTCCGACAGGTTTTTTTTTTCAATCAAATTGAAGGGGCTCATCGGGAGGGGTGAAATTCTGAAGAAGAAAAATTGAAAGAAAATGTCCTGACTCATTCACTCACTCATCATCGCCCAGCCAAAAATATTGAAGTTGGAGACATGACATTTCGGGGATATGTTCGCTGTCTGTCAAAACCGTACCTTAAGGGAGGTTTTTTGGATATTCAGGTTCTAAAGAGGTCTTAAGGGGTTTAAACCTGCATTTCATTGAATAGCAATATCTCACGAGTGCTTTCATTTGTGGATGTGATACTCGGCATAAAAACTAATCATTAAAAATACGCAGACATGTGTCTAAGGGTTTTTCGATGTGGTGTATTATTATGAGGTGATAGGGGTGAAAATTGGGGGTTGAAGGATTCCTAACGGAGCGTGTAGGCCTATCTTTTAAACGACATAGGCGAGAAATTTGAAACTCAGCGAAAAAAAAATTCAGCTTAAAAGTAAGTAAATCGGTATTCGACTGTTTTTTCATAAATTAATTTAAGGGGCCAATGGGGTGGGGTGAAAATCTGGGAGAAAAAAGGAGAGAAAGTGTCCTAACTGACTGACTAACTTACTCACTCATCAAACTCATGGGAAAAAGACAGCTTAAAAATAAGTTAATAGGTGTTCAAGCGTTTTTTCATCAATCCAATTTAAGGGGCCCATGGGGAGGGGTGAAATTCTGGGGGGGAGGGGGGCGGGAACAGGAAAGAAAGTGTCCTAACTGATTGACTGACTGACTCACTCATCAAAATCAGGGGGGAAAACTGCTTTAACGTAAGTAAATAGCTTTCCGACAGTTTTTTTTTTCAATCAAATTGAAGGGGTTCATCGGGAGGGGTGAATTTCTGAAGAAGAAAAATTGAAAGAAAATGTCCTGACTCATTCACTCACTCATCATCGCCCAGCCAAAAATATTGACGTTGGAAACATGACATTTCGGGGATATGTTCGTTTGCTGTCAAAACCGTACACTAAGGGAGGTTTTTTGGGTATTCAAGTTCTAAAGGGGTCTTTAGGGGTTTTAACCTGCATTTCATTGAATAACAATATCTCACGAGTGCTTTCATTTGTGGATGTGATACTCGGCATAAAAACTAATCATTAAAAATAAGCAGACATGTGTCTAAGGGTTTTTCGATGTGGTGTATTATTATGAGGTTAAAGGGGTGACAAGTGGGGGTTGAAGGATTCCTAACGGAGCGTGTAGGCCTGTCTTTTAAACGACATAGGCGAGAAATTTGAAACTCAGCGAAAAAAAATCAGCTTAAAAGTAAGTAAATCGGTATTCGACTGTTTTTTCATAAATTAATTTAAGGGGCCAATGGGGCGGGGTGAAATTCTGGGGGAAAAAAGAGAGAAAGTGTCCTAACTGACTAACTCACTCACTCATCAAACTCAGGGGAAAAAGACAGCTTAAAAATAAGTTAATAGGTGTTCAAGCGTTTTTTCATCAATCCAATTTAAGGGGCCCATGGGGAGGGGTGAAATTCTGGTAAAAATGATTGAAAGAAAATGTCCTGTCTGACTCACTCTCATCACACCCAGCGAAAACTATTAAAGTTGGAAACTTGAAATTTCGGGAATATGTTCGCTGTATGTCGAAAACGTCAACTAAGGAATGATATTTGTTTATTCGGGTTTTAAAGAGGTGTTAAGGGGGTAAACGTGCATTTCATTGAATAACGATATCTCATGAGTTGTTTCTTTGGGGATGTGATATTCGGTATATAAACTAATCATTAAAAATAATCAGACATACGTCTAAGGGTTTATCGATGTGGTGTATATTGTGAGGTGAAAGGTGGTGAAAAATGGGGGTTGAGGGATTCTTAACGGAGCGTGTATCACTGAAACGACATAGGCGAGAAGTTTGAAATTCGGCGGGAAAAAACAGCTTAAAATATAAGTAAATAGGTGTTCGACCGTTTTTTCATAAATCCAATTTAAGGGGCCCTTGGAGAGGGGTGAAATTCTGTGAAAAAAAAACAGGAAAGAAAGTGTCCTAACTGACTGACTCAGTTACTCACTCATCAAACTCAGGGGGAAAACAGCTTTAAATAAGTAAATAGGTGTTTGACCGTTTGTTTCATAAATCCAATTTAAGCGGTTCATGGGGAGGGGTGAAATTATCAAAAATAAATGAAATTAAATGTCCTGACTGACTCACTCACTCATCATCGCCGAGCCAAAATTATTGAAGTTAGAAACATGAAATTTTGGGGATATGTTCGTTGTATGTCGAAAACGTCCACTAAGGAAAGAGTTTTGGATATTCAGGTTCTAAAGAGGTGTTAAGGGGGTAAACGTGCATTTCATTGAATAACAATATCTTACGAGTGGTTTCATTTGGGGATGTGATACTTGGCACATATACTAATCATTAAAAATAAGCTGACACATGTCTAATGGTTTTTCGATGTAGTGCATATTATGAGGTGAAAGGGATGAAAAGTGGGGGTTGAAAGATTCCTAACGGAGCGTGTATCTCTTAAACGACATAGGCGAGGAGTTTGAAAGTTCGGAGGAAATCAATCAGCTTAAAAATAAATAAAATAAATAGGTGTTCGCCCGTTTTTTCATAAATGCAATTTAAGGGGCCTATGGGGAGGGGTGGAATTCTGGAAGAAAAACGTCCACTAAGGAAAGATTTTTGGATGTTCACTCTCATCGACCAACCAAAACTATTAAAGTTAGAAGAATTATATTTTGGGGATATGTTAGTTGTGTGTCGAAAACGTCTACTAGGGAGGGATTTTTGGGTATTCAGGTTCTAAAGGGGTGTTAACGGGGTTAAACATGCATTTCATTGAATAACAATATGACACGACTATGACGCGAGCGAAGCGAGGCTAAAAATGAGATGGTGTGTGTCTGTGTATTACTCAATCACGCAAGTACCACTGGTCCGATTTACATGAATTTTACATGGAAGTAGCTGATTTACCTGGTTAACATAGAGGTTACTTTTGATTTCAATACTTTGCACTATTTAAATATGGCGACCATTTTAGTGACGTCACTACACCCTTTGGTTTCAAACTTTCATATTTTCATAAATAAATAAAAAAAGAGAACGCTAAGAAATAGCAAACTTTTGATGGCATATACGAGGTTTAAAATTACATTTTCTATCCGAAAGGTATCTCCAACGGTTAGCGAGTAGAACCTAAATTTGTGCTATAAAACACTGTCAACGCCGAGCGGTGTAGTTGGACAAAATGTTCCATCCTTAATCTCCCTCTGCGCTGTACCTCGCCTATCCCCTGTTTTAACTGTCACCTTCACATTTTAATTTATTTATGACGCGTAGCGAAGCACGGGTACTTCAGCTAGTAGATTAATAATAGGCACGGATCTTAATTTTAAGAAAAGTAGGCTCTTTAGTTCGTCACGGAACTACTTGTTAGGTTTTTAAAATTGTCATTTTAGGTTTTCAAAAACAATTTTTTAAAGTTTTTAAATTGGTTTTTGTGTTTAAAGTGTAGTAAAAGTTGTCATAAACTCTGCGCAAAGCTTAAAATTAATGCCTAAATTGTTAGTAGAAAATCTGATTGCAACGAGAGTGTAAATATTTTACATAATATTACGTCTTCAAATTATCACCGAGAACTTCACATATTTAGGCACTATTTGCTGTCCTTAAATATGTTAATTATTCAAATTAAATGAAAATCCGCAACCTGCTTCAAGTCGACCGACCGGGTCAGGGAATGGAATGAATGAAGCCCCATCTAGCGGCGAAGATATGAACTGTGCCGGCTGCCGAAGCCCGTCGCATTCCACTGGGGAAATGATTAAATGAATGAAAGATGAAATGAAATGATAGTGGAGAGTGTTGCTGGAATGAAATTGTGACAGGGAAAACCGGAGTACCCGGAGAAAACCCTATCTGCCTCCGCTTTGTCCAGCACAAATGTCACATGGAGTGACCGGGATTTGAACCACAGACCCGGCGGTGAGAGGCCGGTGTGCCGCTGCCTAAGCCACGGAGGCCTGCATTCAAATTCAATAAAACAAAATAGGTATGAAGATGATGAAAATTATATATACTGGTACTAGGTAAGTGCTCATGTTGGATCCAGGTTCATTACTCCCAAAGAATTACCTTATTAAAATATCTAAGTTAGTTTATTTGGTCACATCACAAATAATTTGTAACTTCATTTACGTTATGCTTAGAATTAAAATCTTTAATATTTTGTACCTTTCAAATGAACAAAATCAACATAAAACAGGATGTTCAGTAAAGAACATATAGCCTACTTTCTCCTAAATGCATGGGTATTGGAACTCGATATTAAACATGAATATGAGGTGCGCTTTGCTAATGCTAACTCTGTAAAAAAATCATTCAATTCGGTTTCACCGTGTTTGAATTGATATGGGAAATCTATTTGCACTCATACATGGCCGCCATCTGCAAACTATTGGGTTGATGACCTTGTAGTTTAGTCACAATACGCTCGCCATATGCTTATATTCTGTTGCAAAATTTGGTAGAGATCGGATGATTAGATTAGTCGTAATTTGATTTAAGATTTGAACATTTGGGTGGCCGCTATTACGTTTTCGTCAAGATGGGGCGTTATAAAACATGACACTGAGGTGCCCTTTGCTAGTTCTACCACTGTACCAAATGTTGTTCAATTTGGTTTCACCGTGTTCGAAGTGATAGGGGGGACAGACATTCAGAGTACACACAGACACACACACACACACACAATCACACACAGACACACACACAGGCAGACACAATTTTTGGCCCTGCGTAGATCTCATAAGTTTACCTTAATTTTTTGCAAAAATCGAAAGTAGGCTAATTGACACAGGAATATAATTGATACATCAAATTAAAGCTAATGAATGCAGGAATGCTGTGAACTAGGGATACTTGGCTTTTGGATACTTGGCTTTTGGATATTTTGAAAACTTTGGCCGCCTTGTTTATTTTAACCAATGATAAAATTGCATTTCCAGGGGAAAAAAACACCTACACTCTGTGTATTGCAGATAAGTGCATGATTCTAGTTCAGAACATTATATGCGATAAATAGAAGAACTCAGTAAAAGAAGTTTGATGATTGAATAATATTTAGTAATTTTTGGGCATTTTGAAATATTTTCATTTTCTATTCTTTTTTCAAAAATGCAGAAAACTGAAAACAGAAAACAAAGTTTCTGATATAAACAATTAATAATAATATCGTATGGCCTCGGGTGCCGGGTTCAAGCTTTATCTGACAGCCTGAGGGCAGCTTGCATGTCGAATTTTGTTGTTCCTTGGAACGCTATGGAATTGAAGGAGGTTAGATATCTAAGCTCCTCGACACCATAGCACTTTCTAGTAGAGAAATGAGGAACTTTGTGTTGGCGGAAAATCCCGAGATCCATTTTTCTATTATGAACACGGCCTACTGAATTCAAATGGATTCTTTAACATGCGAACAACATATGACATGCATTCCGTGATGATTGTCGCCTATCAAAAATCACTTACCACGGCCAGGAGTGCACCTGCAAGCTTGGGGTTGATAGACCGACACGATAACCACTCACCCAACGTGGCAAGCGTTCAAACAATTGATGGCTGGGTTTCATGTGTGATGTGGTAAAAGTTTCAAAGGAATCGGTTCAAAAATACCTTAAAAGTATTTACGGCCGTCAAACGGAATCTTTTTTGATCACGCCTTTTAGAAAAATCACAGGATCTTCTTGCGTACGATTTCAAGTGATTAAGCTTTGTATCGAGCAAAAGGAGATTCATGCACATATTTCTCCATCTGAGCTAAGCTCTTCCGTTGAGAATTTAGGCTGACTGTTGCTGCTGATCGAGCAGGCTTGTTAGCACTCTGTGTAAATAATGCGATGCCATGTCTACTTAGGGAGAAATGACGTGTCCCTCTAACAAGCGAGAAGGGTATACACAAGTTCTCATATCGTCACGAGATCTTCTTAACAATTCGTGACTACCTCCTTGCTTGCTTGCGCTCTTGCCTGCCTACCATATTAATTTTCTGCAGCAACTTTTGTTTTAATGAGGGCATTGCATGATGGAGCAATCGATTAGTTTGGGAGATTTTATGTCGTATGAATGTTTGATATTAGACAAAATAAAGTACAAGTTAAAGTAAATAAGATTCTCAAACGAAGAATGTCTAAGAATACAATATTCATACAGACAATTGGAGATAGGTGTATACGCGGGCGATGGTGATATTAGTGGTCGAAGTTTACAGATTAGAGTTAGTTTATTTAAGCCAAATAATTCATTTTTTGGCCCTGCCAAGCTTACGCTTGTCGGCAGGTGCCAATTATAATTACAATCTTATATATGTTAACAAAAACAATTAATTTTACACATATACAGTCCAATCTCTCACCTTCCAATTATTTTATACTAGTAGTGGTGCCCGGCTTCGCCCGGTGGATTTATTTGTTTTATGGATGATAATGAATACTACTACAGAACTGGAGCGCTCAAGGGTAAGGATCGGAAAGCACCAACGCTTATTGCAGCTGATAACCTCAGTATACTGCACCAACACCATCGCCCTTATTGTCATGATGATAACTGCTTTAAGGGGCCTAAGAAATCTTTTTGCACTAATTTACCCCGTGACTGCAATTTATAAGCAGCTCTCAATTCTGCACCAGCGGCAACGTGATGCAGCCCGCATTACATGGCAACAATAGACTTAGGTATTATTGAAGCTGTTCGGGAGCGCTTGTTCTTCCGACTTATGAACAAAAATATATCTTTAAGGTTACCTGAGAGGCGTAGCCTAGTGCTACTTAGCCTAAACTATTCCTCTGGAATCAGGCTATCATATACAAAAAGAATGTTTCGAATCCGACTGTTAGTTCCAGAGATTAGCGCGTTTAAACACACAAACAAAGAAACAAACAAACTATTCAGCGTTATTATAGATTAGTATAGATAGTAGCCTCCGTGGCTTAGGCGGCAGCACGCCGGCCTCTCACCGCTGGGTCCGTGGTTCAAATTCCGGTCACTCCATGTGAGTTCTGTGCTGGACAGAACTGAGGCAGACAGGTTTTTCTACGGGTACTCCGGTTTTCCCTGTCAAAATTTCATTCCAGCAACACTCTCCACAATCATTTCATTTCATCTGTCATTCATTTAATCATTGCCCCAGAGGAGTGCGTCAGGCCTCGGCAGCCGGCACAGTTCATATCCTCTCCGCTAGATGGGGGCGTCATTCATTCCATTCCTGACCCAGTCGGAGACTGGAAGCAGGCTGTGGATTTTCATTTCAGATAGGCTAGTGCCATTAATAATAACTCACAAAAATATTCAATCACCTCATAACAATTAATTGTGGTTAAAATTATTATAATATGTTAATATTAATACAATGAAGCAATTGCAGTAAATTATCATATATTTTTTTCCTACCTTAATACAACAGTCATGTCGTTACCATTTTAAAAACTTAACTTAAAACTTAAAATACAAATGTTACTATTATGTTCAATTAATTTCTCCTTTCATATTGCCACAGTCTAAGAATAGGAGTACAGTATATTACATATATAAGCAGTTGTCCACTAAGTTTAAGGAGTTATTTAATATCCAATTTTTATACATTTTTTGTTTTTGCCATACTCTCAAAGACCAGAAGTAAATGTGGTAGCTTGTTAAGTAGAAATGTTACCATGTAAGCTAATGATATTTTGCCAAATTCATTATTTGTTTTAGGAATTACAAAATGTGAGTTCTTAAATCTTGTTTCCCTTTGGTGTTTTAAATATTCTTTGAAAGTACTGTGCCCAACTCTAGGAATGGGTATTCCAAGATTCAGACACCTAGATATCAAGGGAAAGGCTGTAGCCGCTTTTGAAAGTTCAGATATTTGAATATCGCGCTACATTGCTTCTCGAAGCATTTGGAAATAATTTACCGATACTTGGATGTCAAGTGACGTAGCGAGTAATAGCAGAGGTCGAGGCTATTTATTGATTAAATAGTAAACCATGGAGTAGAGACTTGAGACTGGGATCAGATTACTGGCACGGCCAAAAGAAAGAGAATGCAATTAGTATCAAGTAAATCGGTCCAGGGATATCAGAGATATGAGGATTTCTAGATTACAACGTGATGACGCGTGACCCTGGCAGTTTTGAATAAAAGCCAGCTGGCCGAGGCATGGTCAGCTCATTCTAACACAAGCACTTGGCGAGCAAGTTGCATCTACGCTGAGCCAAGGCACATGGTTGCCGGATCTACGCACAAGTTCTTTTCAAAGTCGTGATAGTCACGAAAAGTGCTGCGCTACGAGTTGGAACTTAGTAAGTTTACGGCGAGGAGAATCACTGAGGTGATTGATTTTTCTACAGACATTGGTGGAAATATTTATATTTTCACATGGACATATGCAAGACTTTGTCTAGAATTAATACTTTGTCACAGTCCAGTAATAACTTAATACTTGGATGTTTAAATCCATTTCAAGTCAGTTTTCATATTTGTAACTAGTTAACCACTTCGATCTGTCAGTACACAGAAGACTAGTCTATAACGGTGGCGTTCATTAGTCTACGCAAGGGAAACTACAAGTTGCTTAGCGCATGGTAGATGGTGATATAATAAACCATGCCCAGGGAACGATCATCAGAACAGCCGTTGATTGCTTAGACTGTCAGTGTTTTTCTTGTACTGATAAGATTACCGTGAGTTATGTTACAACTGACATATCTAATAATAGATCACTTAGATCTGACCCTATTTAAACAAACTGTTATGGCTTTGATAGAAGCTCATATTAAAATGGAACAACAGATTATTCAAAATTCAAGAGATACTACCACTATGTCTTACTAGACGGATTGTGGGTATATGATGGCGGCCGATACAATGATTATACGTGCTTGTCCGATAGGGCATGTCTATGGATAAATCTGGTACAGACCAGGTTTACTACACTTCAAGACCATCAAGAAATGTAAGCCACATTTGAATTATATTATGCCTAGCTAATTGGAACAAACTATTTTTCTGCAGATGACCAACACATTTTTTTCTTCGTATTTAAAGCTTGCAATGATTTACGCAAGACTTATTAGAGTTATTCTGAGGATTTTCAGCACTCAGAACAGTTTAGGATCGATGACCGTGCATTTCGAGCATTTATTTGAATATTTCAGATTTTTGGGAAATCACGGTAATCAGCCGATGTAACTGTAAAAGTTAAATTTATTTTTGTTGAGGAATGGATATTTTTTCCATATTCGAAGGTTCGAACATGTGGATTCTCACATAATGAGATGATAATTAAATATATTCAAAATGATATAACGAATAATAATAATAATAATCCACTAATAATAATAATAATAATTTTTATAATTTTTCTAAATAATTCTTGGATATTATATTTTATAATAATCATATGTATTGAGAGAGAGCCTATGAAGTAGTTTAATCATTTCTAGTTTGGAACAGGAGATTTTCCGAAGGAGAGTGGTTAGCGCAAGCCCGCATTCAACCAACATTTCAGTTCTGGTTGAACAGTTGATATTTGCATTGAGCAAAGTATATTTTTCAGATAACACGGAGAGGCATGAAACGGGAAGCAAATGATATTTGTATCAAATAGGATATTGTTGTATTTATATAAAATCATGACGTAAATACACTCGAAAGTGAAATAAAGATTTTCATAAGTATGGTAAATTCACGGGTTGAACTGAATGCTAAAATAAAATAAACTTGTAAGTTTATTAATCTTCCAGTGTTGATAACAAGCAGAGGCTTGATTTATTGTATAAATTTTGGGAAGAAAATTTATGTGTGGAGTAGTTGAAATGCCATTCCCAGGTGCGCATGTTTAAGTCGCAGGAATGAAGAGGTTTTTTCGAGCATCAATCAAATAGCAGGTTCGATGGCTCAGGTTTATAGTAGGAGTATTGGAACTACACATTTCGTCGGATGAATGACCCGAAGGTTATTTCTTGAAACCATCAGTTCTTATTTCAACCTTGTTTACGAATTCCATTTAGACTTTGATTTTGCTAGAACCCGGATTTGTCATGATAGTAGTTTATCCTTCTTCAGAGGAAGACCTTTGCCGTTGTTGTTGTAATATTGTGTTCTTACACAAATAGTAGAAAGGGCCACTGCCAATTAAAAATAATTCTTTAACCACGAATAATTTGAAGGATATTTTCAATCCTAGTGCCATGAACTAAATGAATTCATTATAAAACTACAATTCTAATTTCCGCATTCTGTCGAAGAATTGCAAGTTGTGAAAATTGCTAAAAATGGCCATGAATATAAATATTTTTATAATAATGATTCCAAGTGGATAATTGAATAGTTGAATGGTTCAACCATTTATTGATCAAGTTGATGATTTAGAAATCATACATTTTGTTAGGAACTTGAAGTTCATAATCGAGTCACTTCTCGAATGTTCAATGTCAGAAGAACAATTAATTGTTGTTGTGCTTCGCACAGTTCTTCGATGCTATGCTCAAGGTCAAATACTTTTCAGATGTTATTAATATGTGTAAATGATTTGTGTTGCTTCTATGATAATAATATTTTTCGACGATATATTTTTGAAACTGGAAAAATAAGTGAAAGTTAAAAATTCTATGAACATTTATTCTACGAGTGTTAATATCATGTAAATATTCAAACAGTGATCTACGATATTTCCAGTAGAGACAATTAACTTTGAACTGGAATTAATCATTAATAATTTTGGAACACAGTCTACAGGACTATTAATCAGACTTGTGTTTCCAAAAAAATAATTGTCAAATGTGTTTGGAAAAGTTCTGTATATTGTGTAAATAAGAGTGTGGGTCGCCACACGTGAGTGATGCTACTTTGAGCATTTTTGCAGTCAATTTTAACTTCAAAATAAACTGAGATAATTTTACAGGATGTGTTACTCCCAATCAAATCTCCTTCTATCCTTATTGTTGCATTGAGCCAAAAATCAGTAAATAATTTTTTTAATTTGATGACGTTTTTGCGATTTGCTTTAACCCATCTGGCGCTGCGGGATATTTTGACTCTCGTGCTGACTGATTATTGGTAAAATGCATATGTGGTCGTGCGGACTCCGGTCTAAACGGGCACATAAAATAAGATAGAGAGAGAGAAATGGCTTCGAACGTGGGTCCCGATTTAGACATGGTCAATCGCATGCCGATTTAAATTGTGATAATTTTTATAGAAATATTTTGGGAGTTGAGAGATGTCTGGTTTGGATGAATAAATTAGTAGGAAACCCAATTAGTGGGGAAAATTAAAAATTTAACTTGGTTAATAATTAGAATGGGTTTGATTATTTTTGATAATGGCTTAACCATTAGGGCGTCAAGTAAATTCAGTAGTAAACGTTCGATGACTGAACATACACATTATTAGAATCCAGGTGGAGGATATTTGAGAACTTGCATATTTTTCTTGTGATATTATGGTAAATGTAATTCGTAAAAGTAGAGAATTTTGTTTTTCCATCACGTCGACATTCGGACAAATCTCATTTTATTAGAGTGTTCCAATTAGCTATTCATATTTCTTGTTCTAGTTATAAGCTTGTGTTTGCCACTGTTGTATACCCCTAAGTTTTGAATAATAATTGAAAATTATGGAAGAAATGATGAGGATGATGAGGAGTTTGGAGGAGAGTTCAAAGGAAGCTGGACGGCGTGTAGCCGCTATTATGAAAGAAAATACTGAGGCTTTAGAAAGGAAACTTAAAGAAAATTCTGATTCTTTAGAAAATAAACTTAAAGAAAATTCTGATTCTTTAGAAAATAAACTTAAAGAAAATTTAGAAAATAAACTTAAAGAAAATTCTGATTCTTTAGAAAATAAACTTAAAGAAAATTCTGATTCTTTAGAAAATAAACTTAGAGAAAGTTCTGATTCTTTAAAAGGTAACTTGAAAGAAAATTTAAATAGTAAATTTAATTCAATGGAAAGTAAATTTAAAGAGAATTCTGAAATTTTGAAAATGACACTTGAAAGTAAAATGAATAAATTATGCGATAAAACACATGAGCTCGAAACTTCATTAGCTACTAACGCAAGTTTAATGGACGAAAAATTTCGCGATGCCGATCTTCGATCCCAAAGCTTAGCTGATAGGATAGAACATGGTCTTAGGAATGTTGGTGAAGACATGGTCAACCTGGAAGTCAGAGTGAAGAAGGAGAGTAACGAGATGGGAATTCTAGTTGTTCAACGTTTAACGGAACGATTCAAAGAACTTGTAATGGGAGAAATAAGAGAAGGTGTGATTAATGAGTTGCAAACTGAAATTAAAACCACAGTTGTCAATGAAATTAAAGACACACTCAAGCTGGAGAACCAAGAGGGAATCAAGGAGATTAGGGAATCTTTGTCATCCCATATTGAAGTAATTTCCAAAGATATCCAAGCAACTCAGAAGGACATATCAGATATGACAGGGTCATTGAAAAGTCATGAGGCTGTTATGAACCAGATATCCACTGATGTCAAGGACAATTGTAAAGAAACTGAAGCAATCAAGAAAATGGCAGAAGAAAACCAGAAGGAACTTGAGGCTATGAAAACTCAAATCAAGGATGAGAAACAGTCTGATCATCTGTTAAAAATGCCAAATGTAAGGGGAAAGGAACAGATACAGATAAATCTAGGAGGAGCTAGAGAAACGGATAGTCAAAATCAGGATGAGGTCAGGACAGTATTTCAATCCAACCCCATAACTGTATTTAAGAATGTAGAAGATAAGCCTTCTA
Source organism: Meconema thalassinum (assembly GCA_946902985.2). Lineage (NCBI taxonomy): Eukaryota > Metazoa > Arthropoda > Insecta > Orthoptera > Tettigoniidae > Meconema > Meconema thalassinum. The sequence continues at coordinate 157,202,571 of OX336399.1, read as the reverse complement.
AATTTTCAGGGCGAGATTCTGTAACACCCGTGGAATTTCTGAGAGATGCAGGTGATTACCTGAAAGATTCTAAGATCCCTAAAGAAAGACAGATCCGAGTGATAGGGAAGTTTTTGGAAGGTCCTGCACTTCTTTGGTTTAGAGCATTTAGATCCACTCTAACCACTTTTGAGGAGTTTTCTCGTGGGTTATTGAAAAGGTTTTGGTCCCCGGAAACCCAACAGCAAGTCAGAGCAGAGTTATATTCGAAGAGATTCTCGACGTCACAACCTACTCGATACTCTACGTACTTTTCTGGACAGCTGTCTAAACTCCAACATTTAGATCCGCCGATGCCAGATAACGAGTTGATTACTGCATTGATACGTCAGTTTCCAGCAGACGTCCAGAGGACTTTGATCGCTGCCGATATCTATAATATGGAACAATTTGATGAAGTATTACAGAAGCTGTATCATACAAACGCTCAATTCTTCCATCAGAAGGGAGGAAAGAATAACAACGCTGTGTACGCTGTTATGGCTGATAGTTATTCTCAGACACCTCGAGATATTCGAGAGGAGCGAGAAGAGAAAACGCCGAGGGAAGATCCAAATAAGAGAGAATGGAACCAGTACAGTAACAGATACAGTTACAAACCATATGCGAGACCGGATGGTGGTAATCGATACAATACTCGATGGAGAAGACCACGAGATAGTCAAGGAAGGTACCAGGAAAGAAGATATTATGGTAGAAACAACTACAATAACAGAGGGAATGTAGATACTCGTCAGTCCAATGAAGAGTTCAACAAGGAGACGAGGAAAAATTTGGAAGCAAGACACCAAGATAACTTGCAATATTTGGAGCAAAGGCCCAATGAACCAAGTCCATCGGGAACACAACAATCCCGGGGGAATGGTAACGAAAAAAAAAACAACTTCGAATTCACAGTAGAAGATAGAATTTTGAACACTTTCACTTCCAGAATTATTAAATGGCAAGCAGAGGATGATGACTTAATTCAACAGAATGACGAACGAAAAGAAATGGGTACCAGAATTAGAATGCCAATCATATCATGCGAAGTATTCGGTATGCCTGTCGATACTTTGATCGATACTGGGGCTATGCTTTGTCTGGTGAGTGAGAAGCTTTATATTCTGTGGAAGTTCAAAGAGAATTTAGAGGAGATTCCAGTATCAGGAATTAAGATCCAAGGAATAATACCCAATAAAATATCTCTGTGTAAAACACAATTATACTTATGTATTACGATTGGAGGACATGATTTTCGACACGTGTTTGTTGTAATGAAGGACATGGCTTTTGACATGATATTGGGAGCAGATTTCATTCAGAAATATCAAGCAGTGATAGATATGAAGACAGAGACGATCAGATTTAAGAATTCCGAAGAGATTAACTTCGAGGGAAAAGAAGAGGAAGACATCGAGGGAGATGCTCAATGGTCTCTGATTTTTCATGAAGCTGAAGGAAGAGAAGTCTACACTGAGAAGGAGTCCCCAGAGCTAGGGAAGATTTTGGAAGAGTATCACGAATTTTTTGATATTAAGCCTGGTGAAATTGAAGATTTTGAATATTGTGGAAGTAAACAATAATGGAAGCTATGAAGTCGCCAATACACGAACTGGTAACATCGTGGGAACTTACAATGCATCGAATTTGAAGATCTATTATTCAAGAACCAGATGATTTAATGTGTAGATAGGAAAAATAAAAATTTTTCAATTTTTATTTTTTGCTAGGTGTGGGGTGGATGTGCCCGACTCTAGGAATGGGTATTCCAAGATTCAGACACCTAGATATCAAGGGAAAGGCTGTAGCCGCTTTTGAAAGTTCAGATATTTGAATATTGCGCTACATTGCTTCTCGAAGCATTTGGAAATAATTTACCGATACTTGGATGTCAAGTGACGTAGCGAGTAATAGCAGAGGTCGAGGCTATTTATTGATTAAATAGTTAACCATGGAGTAGAGACTGGAGACTGGGATCAGATTACCGGCACGGCCAAAAGAAAGAGAATGCAATTAGTATCATGTAAATCGGTCCAGGGATATCAGAGATATGAGGATTTCTAGATTACAACGTGATGACGCGTGACCCTGGCAGTTTTGAATAAAAGCCAGCTGGCCGAGGCATGGTCAGCTCATTCTAACACAAGCACTTGGCGAGCAAGTTGCATCTACGCTGAGCCAAGGCACATGGTTGCCGGATCTACGCACACGTTCTTTTCAAAGTCGTGATAGTCACGAAAAGTGCTGCGCTACGAGTTGGAACTTAGTAAGTTTACGGCGAGGAGAATCACTGAGGTGATTGATTTTTCTACAGACATTGGTGGAAATATTTATATTTTCACATGGACATATGCTAGACTTTGTCTAGAATTAATACTTTGTCACAGTCCAGTAATAACTTAATACTTGGATGTTTAAATCCATTTCAAGTCAGTTTTCATATTTGTAACTAGTTAACCACTTCGATCTGTCAGTACACAGAAGACTAGTCTATAACGGTGGCGTTCATTAGTCTACGCAAGGGAAACTACAAGTTGCTTAGCGCATGGTAGATGGTGATATAATAAACCATGCCCAGGGAACGATCTTCAGAACAGCCGTTGATTGCTTAGACTGTCAGTGTTTTTCTTGTACTGATAAGATTACCGTGAGTTATGTTACAACTGACATATCTAATAATAGATCACTTAGATCTGACCCTATTTAAACAAACTGTTATGGCTTTGATAGAAGCTCATATTAAAATGGAACAACAGATTATTCAAACGTCAAGAGATACTACCACTATGTCTTACTAGACGGATTGTGGGTATATGATGGCGGCCGATACAATGATTATACGTGCTTGTCCGATAGGGCATGTCTATGGATAAATCTGGTACAGACCAGGTTTACTACACTTCAAGACCATCAAGAAATGTAAGCCACATTTGAATTATATTATGCCTAGCTAATTGGAACAAACTATTTTTCTGCAGATGACCAACACATTTTTTTCTTCGTATTTAAAGCTTGCAATGATTTACGCAAGACTTATTAGAGTTATTCTGAGGATTTTCAGCACTCAGAACAGTTTAGGATCGATGACCGTGCATTTCGAGCATTTATTTGAATATTTCAGATTTTTGGGAAATCACGGTAATCAGCCGATGTAACTGTAAAAGTTAAATTTATTTTTGTTGAGGAATGGATATTTTTTCCATATTCGAAGGTTCGAACATGTGGATTCTCACATAATGAGATGATAATTAAATATATTCAAAATGATATAACGAATAATAATAATAATAATCCACTAATAATAATAATAATAATTTTTATAATTTTTCTAAATAATTCTTGGATATTATATTTTATAATAATCATATGTATTGAGAGAGAGCCTATGAAGTAGTTTAATCATTTCTAGTTTGGAACAGGAGATTTTCCGAAGGAGAGTGGTTAGCGCAAGCCCGCATTCAACCAACATTTCAGTTCTGGTTGAACAGTTGATATTTGCATTGAGCAAAGTATATTTTTCAGATAACACGGAGAGGCATGAAACGGGAAGCAAATGATATTTGTATCAAGTAGGATATTGTTGTATTTATATAAAATCATGACGTAAATACACTCGAAAGTGAAATAAAGATTTTCATAAGTATGGTAAATTCACGGGTTGAACTGAATGCTAAAATAAAATAAACTTGTAAGTTTATTAATCTTCCAGTGTTGATAACAAGCAGAGGCTTGATTTATTGTATAAATTTTGGGAAGAAAATTTATGTGTGGAGTAGTTGAAATGCCATTCCCAGGTGCGCATGTTTAAGTCGCAGGAATGAAGAGGTTTTTTCGAGCATCAATAAAATAGCAGGTTCGATGGCTCAGGTTTATAGTAGGAGTATTGGAACTACACATTTCGTCGGATGAATGACCCGAAGGTTATTTCTTGAAACCATCAGTTCTTATTTCAACCTTGTTTACGAATTCCATTTAGACTTTGATTTTGCTAGAACCCGGATTTGTCATGATAGTAGTTTATTCTTCTTCAGAGGAAGACCTTTGCCGTTGTTGTTGTAATATTGTGTTCTTACACAAATAGTAGAATGGGCCACTGCCAATTAAAAATAATTCTTTAACCACGAATAATTTGAAGGATATTTTCAATCCTAGTGCCATGAACTAAATGAATTCATTATAAAACTACAATTCTAATTTCCGCATTCTGTCGAAGAATTGCAAGTTGTGAAAATTGCTAAAAATGGCCATGAATATAAATATTTTTATAATAATGATTCCAAGTGGATAATTGAATAGTTGAATGGTTCAACCATTTATTGATCAAGTTGATGATTTAGAAATCATACATTTTGTTAGGAACTTGAAGTTCATAATCGAGTCACTTCTCGAATGTTCAATGTCAGAAGAACAATTAATTGTTGTTGTGCTTCGCACAGTTCTTCGATGCTATGCTCAAGGTCAAATACTTTTCAGATGTTATTAATATGTGTAAATGATTTGTGTTGCTTCTATGATAATAATATTTTTCGACGATATATTTTTGAAACTGGAAAAATAAGTGAAAGTTAAAAATTCTATGAACATTTATTCTACGAGTGTTAATATCATGTAAATATTCAAACAGTGATCTACGATATTTCCAGTAGAGACAATTAACTTTGAACTGGAATTAATCATTAATAATTTTGGAACACAGTCTACAGGACTATTAATCAGACTTGTGTTTCCAAAAAAATAATTGTCAAATGTGTTTGGAAAAGTTCTGTATATTGTGTAAATAAGAGTGTGGGTCGCCACACGTGAGTGATGCTACTTTGAGCATTTTTGCAGTCAATTTTAACTTCAAAATAAACTGAGATAATTTTACAGGATGTGTTACTCCCAATCAAATCTCCTTCTATCCTTATTGTTGCATTGAGCCAAAAATCAGTAAAGCATTTTTTTAATTTGATGTCGTTTTTGCGATTTGCTTTAACCCATCTGGCGCTCCGGGATATTTTGACTCTCGTGCTGACTGATTATTGGCAAAATGCATATGTGGTCGTGCGGACTCCGGTCTAAACGGGCACAGTACTATCAACAATATTCCATAATTATCATAAAATATATTAGGAGAACAACATTTGAAGAACAACATGACAGTTGAGTATAATCGGTGCCTTTCACAATGTCTTACAAAGAATTTTAGGAAACGTGTCTGAATGCTGGCAATTCTGTTAATATATGTATTTGAAGCTAGTCCCCAAGCCTACTTTCCACTAATCCATAGTATGCCATTCTTAGCACTGAGGTAGACATATTTTGCCTCAGATGGAAAAATTACTTAAAATGATTCTTAGTTTGGAAGTAACTTGATTAATATGCTTGTCCCGCCTGAAATTACAATCGATATACACACTTCTGTATTTTTGAACAGTTACATTTTTTTACTATTGTACAGTTTCCACAGTTATTGTTGCTACTTGCCATGAAATCCCAGTCTTGTAGTGCACAGTTCGCTACTCCTGTGGGGGTCCGGGCGTGGAACACCAAGAGCCCGCTGATGAGCCAGCTTGGTGTTCCAAGGCGAAACCCCACACAAGACACGGCATAAAACTAGAAAAATTGCTGAGTTTTGATTCCTTGGCCTTGAAAGCCAATATACCATCTTTATGGATGAGAATTTTTGTTCGAATTGCAGTAGAGGAGGAGGGGGGGGGGGGAGGGGGGAGACACTCGTTTATAATAATACTATTAGGAATGTATTGCTGAATGGACAAAATGTCGAAAAATATGTTTCAATCAGTATTTTCTTTTCAATGAGATAAAAATAGATTAGAGTAATTTCTTTCTTTGTGAAATAAGAACCACCCTCGTCGATTCTTTTGAGATTCCTAATGCAACTCACTCACGACACATCTGTCTCAAGAATTTTACGTGGACAGTTTTACGTGATGAATTTAGGGGAATTGGATTTGGGCGAGAAGCAGGAGGAAGAGGGAGGCGGAAGAATTAGTGAGCGGCAGAGAGCGATAAATCCACTTAGCTGACTAAGTTAAACATGGGACAAGGAAAAGGAGGAGACGGCTTACTCTGCTGCGACTTGTACAAATATATTTGTTAATTTCAACTAAGGGGGTGGGGGAGATATTTATCTAGCATCTGCTGTTTCAAGAAGAGAAATATATTGCACAGACAGCGGGAATTAATGAAGGAATCGGTTACATCAGAGTGAGGATTTCTGCTCGAATAACCCCTACCTCAAGAGAATGACAACTTTCTCCCAGTGATTCCTCTCCTTATAATACACAAGACCAGGGGTTCACAACCTTTTAGCAACTGCGTACCACTTGAAATATTTAGAAATTTTGGCGTACGGACAGTCTTTTATTATTTTAGAAACATACTAGCTGACCCGGCAGACGTTGTCCTGCCAATCAAAGAAAGTGTTGTAACTTGGTTTCTTGAAGTGCTTTTGGATACACAATATTTTTTTCAATTTCTGTTAACTGCCCCTAAACTATCGTGAATTGAATTAACTAATTTAGAAACATTCGCTGGAGCGTGCACAACAACTCTCCAAAGTTTCATCACAAACGGATAAATGGCATTTAACGCATACGGGATTTGGTTTAAATGATTCGTGCGCTGTCACACATTTGTTGAATCTACTCGTGCTCTACCAACTGTGAAATGGATTTACTAAGTTAGAAAGCTTCACGTAAGTGTACACAACAACTCATCAAAGTTTCATCGCAATCGATGAATAGTATATGAACGCATACAGGATTTTGTTGGAACGCTTCGCGCGTCGTCACTCATTTGTTACATCTACTCGTGTGCTACCAATATTGTAAAATGGATTTACCAAGTTGAACACCTTCCCTGGCGTGTACACAACAACTCATCAAAGTTTCATCAGAATCGGATGAATGACATATGAACGCATAAGTGATTTTCTTTAAACGATTCGCGTGCCGTCACTCATTTGTTGAATCTACTCATGCGCTACCTATTGTAAAATTGATTTACTAAGCCTGAAACCTTCTCTGGCGTGTACTCAATGATTCACCAAGGTTTGATCGCAATCGGATGAATGATATATGACCGCATACGGGACATTGTGGAAACCATTCGCGCGCCGTCGCTCATTTGTCGAATCTACTCATGCGCTACTTATTAAAAACTGGATTTACTAAGACAGAAACATTTCCTGGAGTGTACACAACAATTCAACAAAGTTTCATCGCAATCAGATAAATGGTATATGGACGCATACGGTACTTTGTTGAAATGATTCGCGTGCCGTCACACATTTGTTGAATCTACTCGTGCGCTACCTATTGTAAAATGGACTTATTAAGCCAGAAACCTTCCGTAGGGTGTACAAAACATCTCACCCAAGTTTCATCGCTATCGGATGAATGACATTTGAACGCATACGGAACTTTGTTGAAACGCTTCGCACGTCGCCGCTCATTTGTTGAATCTACTCGTGCGCAACCTCCTGTGAAATGGATTACTAAGTTAGAAGCCTTCACTTAAGTGTACACAACAACTCATCAAAGTTTCATCTCAATCTATGAATGGAATATAAACTTATACGGGATTTTGTTGAAACGCTTCGCGCGTTTTCACTCATTTGTTGAATCTAGTCGTGCGCTACCTAATGTGAAATTGATTTACTAAGCCAGAAGCCTTCCTTGGAGTGTACACAACATCTCACCCAAGTTTCATCGCTATCGGACGAAAGGTATTTGAACGCATACGGGACCTTTTTGAAACGCTTCGCGCGTCGTCGCTCATTTGTTGAATCTATTCGTGCGCTATGTATTGTAAAATGGATTAACTAAGCCAAACACCTTCCCTGGAGCTCACTCAACATATCACCCAAGTTTCATGGCAATCGGATGAATTGTATAGGAACGCATACGGGACTTTGAAACGCTCTAACGTGCAGAGGCAAACAGTAGAATTCGACATCACTGCCACCTTTGGTATAAAACACAAATTTTCGCCACGGGCGGAGTGTATGTAATGGCGGTAGTTGCACAGATTGCTACCAGGTGGCTCTAACGTGCAGAGACAAACCGTCCAAAGACATCAGCTTTCACGAAGGCCAAGGCTAGTGGTTTCCATGACGACTGTTTTTGACTGTATATTGTGGTTCTAAAATTGTGTGTAAATTGTGGTTATAAATTGTGTTCATTCCACCTACCGGGTCAGATTGTGAATCTAAACCATACATGGACCCACCCTAATATACATACCAAATTCCATCAAAATCGGTTCAGTCGTTTAGGAGGAGTTCAGTCACATACACACGTGTCGAAGAATTATATATATAAAGATATTTACAGTCAGAAAAGTGCCCAATGGCTTGTTTAATTGTAATTAAATTACTGAGCAAACTTCATACTTAATTATTAATGCACTGGAATTTCGTTTATTTTCAACCTTTCAACCAACAGTGAATAACTGATAAATGTCAGGGCTGCCAACATGATTCTAAGCCTGCTGATAGGTCCAATATTCGAATACTTGTAACTTCTGTATTAACAAATGGATTTTATCAAAAATTGGGGCAATAATAGGTCATAATGTTTCAGATTAATTCTAAGCAACGCATACATGACACTGTTGCCAACATTATTTTACGAGCGCTGATAGATCCAATGTAACATTTTATTTCTGATATACAGATTTTATTTATTGGCGTGAATCTTAAATGTTAAGAAAAGTAGGTTTTTTAGTTCGTCACTATATGAATACGTTTTAAGAACGGTTATAATGAAATCTAACTGCATGTTAAATAAAGTCGTAATTAAAATCCAGCTATTTTTCCAGGTTTTGCGGGGTTTCACCCAGGTTTTATCAGGCTCATCAGCGGGCTCTTGGTACACCCTGCCCGGACCTCCCCAGGGGTAGTGGACTATGCACTATGTCTGGTTAATGTGAAGTGCATCGCAAATATGGGTAACTGTTATTATTCATCGTAACTGTTAACGTACCATACAGTAATTGAGTTTTTATTTCATTAATATGGGTTATAGTGTTCATCTTATTTACATGTGGTATCTGGTAGCATCTGTTCCTCGATCAGATTATAAACTGGGTGAACTGGATATAAAAATTTAAACAACCAAATTTCAATAAGAACAAAAAATAATTTTTTCATTGATAAATGTAGCTGATAACCCGTTTTGTTTAGGCTGACTCCACCCATAGTTTGAAAATATCTGTATAAACTTAAGAGAAATACTGCCTGTAGACCCTCTGGAGGGACACTCTATTGACAGGTTAAATTTCAATGAAATGAGCATTCAAAATTGGTAAGTGTTTGAAAAGAAGAAATTATGACATGATAGTTGTTATTTTAAGGGGCCTAACATTAAGGCTATCGGCCCTTAATAGTTTGGGTGATAGTGAAAATGTAATATGATCAAATGAAACCTACTACTAAAACTAACTACTCCCTTACAAACTAGAAGAGGAAGTAGGAAACAAAAAGGGGAAGAATGTAAATGAAAGACAGGAGGAAAATAAATACCCTCAACCCTCGAAGAATGAGAATTGACGGACTTGGAAGGAAGGAGATCCAAGAAGGAAAGGCAGAGAAGAAAGGGAAATAGGAGAGAGTCCACCCCAAAGGCAGTGGAAAAAGAGGGGTAACGTTTGGGGGTAAATCAGCCGCTCCTAATAATATTGTTTAATGCAGCCCAACTAACGTGTGTTGTCAGGAAAGTCGATATTTCTCTGCTTGCATCCCCTATGTTAGTAACGTATTGCAAGCATATCCCGCTAACGATACTGAACACTATTATATTTCTCTCAGATTAGTCTGTAGTCACATCAAGGGAAACATAGTAGTGTTAATTATCGTTTGCAGAATATGCTTGCAGTGCATTAGTACCAAACGGGGTGCAAGCAGAGAAATACAGGGTCATTGAAAAATAATGCCAACATTTAAAAGAATGATAGCACCGAAACCCTTTATGTTAAACGTGTAATTCTTTCACTGAACGCCAGCTGGTTAAAGTAAGTTTTGTTTTGGAGGGGACGTGACCTTGCTATGCGCACACTAGATGTGCAGTAGCCACGGTCGGCCGGGGGCGCGCGTGCCAACGGCTGCACCGCCCGACAAACTGCACCTGATTACAAAGCTGTCAGTCGATGGTTTAATCAGTTTAAGGAAACATGGACAGTAGAGAAAAAAATCTAGGCCAGGCCGACCACCAACATCAGCATTGAACGCACGCTTTCCCAATGGCTGGATTGGTACGTGCAATCATTTCAGGAGTAACTGTCAAGATGGCGGCAGAAATTGGCTCCCGAAGGTGCTCCATCCCGACATTTTTCTGCATACACAATGTTTTTAATGTACGCCCAGAAAAAAATCCAAAGGGGTGAGGTCAGGACTTCATTGGCGCGCGCCCCCGGATGACCTTGGCTACTGCGCATCTAGTCTGCGCATAGCAAGGTCACGTCCCCTCCAGAACAAAACTTACTTTAACCAGCTGGCGTTCAGTGAAAGAATTATACCTTTAACATAAAGGGTTATGGTGCTATCATTTTTTAAAATGTTGGCATTATTTTTCGATGACCCTGTATTGTTACATCCTGGGGTTCCCACAGGGTGTAGTCAGTCCCTTTCGTCCCATTTCAGCCCAATTTCAGGCTACAGTCCCTAAAATAAACCAACAACAACGACAGCTACACAGTGCCCAGCCAGTCAACTTCCCTACATGTGGTAACAATTGCCACACTTACCAAGGACTAAGCATCTCACGCCTTCCGTCTCGCTGCCCGACCGCTACTCGACGCTCAGCAGTTCTGGTAAGTGAAACTCAAGGTTTTCCTCAGTAATTCCTTTCTATTCCAAACCTAGCTTACTTGTAACCATCTCATTCATTCTTGTACACTTCACGTCGCTGAGATCAACTAGCGACTCATTTCACTTCACACTTGTGAGAATTAACACCCTCTTAAACTACGTCATTGTATTTATTGAGCACTCTTGATCGAACCCTGCCTCCGCTCACCTGCGCCATACAGGCTTTGACCTCTTGCCTGGTCTCTATCGCTTGTAAACACTGATTCAGCATTTGTTACCCGCTCCGTGAACAAGGACACCATTCAGCCTTCCTGATTCATTCATTCGTCATTTCACAATCCAGCTACACATACGTAGTCGCCCTTCATTCAAGTTTCAACTTCAAGCCCTAATTCGAGCTACCACTCCTAAGGGCGATACAATATCGACCTTCCTGATAACCAGGCTAGTTGGGCTGCATAAAGCAGTACTATCAGGGGCAGCTGATTCACCTGTAATACTAAAAGAAGAAAGGTATAAAATATGAATAAGGCAAATAAATGCCTGGGAAAAGAAATGCCTTCAACCTACTAAGAAAGATTTGGAAAGACGTAGAGCCATGCAAGGCAGGTAGGAAAGGGAAATATTAGGAAAGGCTCCGCCACAAAGTCACTAGAAGAAGAAAAAACGGGCTCAGCTCTGGTATCCCTTGGGCGCGGCGACTGCCGAGCCCACCAGCCGTGAACCCTTGAGGTAGTAGCACTATCCAGGTTAGGGCTACACAAATTTGCCTCCTTTAGGGCCTTGAGCAGTAGGCTGGAGAAGAAGAGGTCTCACCTCTCGAAGAATGAGAGAATCAGAAAAGATGAGACAAGGACCCATTAAGGTGAGAAAGAGAAAGACTCCCTAGTCCTCACATACCCTAACACCGTCGGGATGGGAAGAGAACAAGAGTTGACCAAGAGGTGACAGAAGAGATGACCGAGGGGAGTCTGGCACAATAAGTTCAAGCAATGCTGGTCTCAGCTGGGGTCCCGTGGTCGCCAACCCACGTCCAACTATGTGTGATCCCCAAATGCTGCTGCTGATGATGATGATAATTGTTGTTTTAAGGGGTCTAACATCTAGGTTATAGGCCCCTAATGGTTTAGTTGATAGTGAAAGATGAGATGAGAATGAAAACTATAATATAACTATAACTAGAAGAAGAAATGGTAAACAAATAAAGAATAAGGCAAATAGAGGACGGGAAGAAAACTAATGCCCTCAAACTTCAATGAATGAGGATTGACGGACTTGGAAGGAAGGAGAGCCATGAAAGGCAGATAGGAAAGGGAAAGATGACTGGGCCTGCCCCAAAGTCAGAGGAGAAAGGGGGAAAACCGGACCCAGCTCAGGAATCCGTCGGGGTTGCCAACGCCCAAACTCACCAGCCGTGAGCCATTGAGGGTGTAGAACTATCCAGGGTGTATCAGAAGTGGTGGAGCTATATACACCCTGCCTCCTTGAGAGCCTCGCGCAGAAGGCAGAAGATAATATGAAAAGAAAGAGATGGCTGACACCTCGAAGAATTTGGGTATCAGGAAAGTAGAGAGAAGAGCCAATTAAGGCAGAAAAGTGAAAGACTCCCTAGGCCTCAGATACCCTAATACCGTAGGGGTCGGATGGAAACAAGAGTTGACCAAGTGAGGTCGACAGGAAAGAAGACGGAGAGGAGCCCGCACAAGTACATGGAAGCAATGCCGGACTCAACTGAGGCCCGTGGTCGCCAACCCACGTCCCACTAGATGTGAGGCCCTGGGGGGAACCCCAAATGACAACGATGAGATATTTACTGCCTTACTTGCACAGTTAAGCAAGTTATATAGCAAAGGAGGGAAGTTCGCCAAAGAGAATGTACTCTACTAACTAGCCAACAACGTGGACTCTTCCTCACCGCCTTCTAAATCTAAAAGCACAACAGGCAACTCGTAACCTCATTAATTAGTAATGAAACTTAGTGGGGGTTGGCAACATGCCTGCGGCGAAACTCCATGCAAGAAATGTTCTTCTTATATCCAATCCTTCATTAACTTTCAGCTTGCGACAAAACTTTTCTGTATTCGTTTACTTGAACCAGAGTAAATAGTCTGGGTAATATCAATAGAAGCTTGTACGCGAGTTCAAGATTCTGATGTTCAGTATTTGCCTAACAATCAACACTTCTAACTTTGAAATAATAACTCTGAATAAAATAATAACTCTGAATAATCGTCAGAGAAGAGGAAATGGCAGATTTTAAGGAGTGATCAAGTAGATGATTTTGAAAAAAGAAACAACATTATACAGAGATGATTGGTGGATTCCTCAGTTTAGGGACTGCGACAACGCAGTCAAGTAGCCCCGTGTACTTTTGGTGTGTGTAGAATTTCTCTGACAACCGGTGTTAATATTTATGTGATGGCTGTATTGGTTGGTTGGTTAGTTGGTTCCTCAGTTTAGGGGCTGTGACAACGTGGTCATGTAGCCCCTTGAACTTTGGGTGGGTGTAGAATCTGTCTGATAACCAGTGTTAATTGTTACGGCCGTATGAGTGTGTGTTATCTGTTTTTATTTCAAGTAAGGACTGCATACATTGAATTTTCTAGTACTTCCTACTTTTGCCGCCAAACGCCACCGTCAACGACTACTAGTTCAGAACTTGGTTACTAGACGCCACCGCAGTCGGGTCCTGGCGACGAAAGTCGGAACCTAAGAGCGTTGTTCAAATAAATTAACCTATAATTTAGCTTCACACAAGTTTAACTAGTGGAAGGTTCTTTTTCATGTCATAAATCTATGACATGGGACCGCTGGCTTTACTTCCCCTCCGAAGGAAGGCATACTGAGGGATCTTAAAAAATCCGACGACTTCGGTGGGGTTTGAACTCGCGATCTTGGGCCTAGAAGCTCAGCATGCTACCGACTACGCCACCGAAGCCGCTAATACCTCTGTATAAATATGTGTTTTATCCTTTCGTTTTTGTTAGCTCAATGTAGGGGTTTGGGATATCGTGGTCATCAGCCCAGCGTATGTAGGTGTGTGTTGAAATTGTCTGATAACCTGTGTTTCTGTAGTGACTGTACTGGTGTGAGTATTTGTAATTATCTGAGTAGGGAATGCGGTAGGTAACCTGGGACTTGAAAGAAGGTACTACGAAGGTGGATCTAAAAGTTAGTTGCACTAACGCGCTGCAGCAGCGCGCTGTGTGTCGCAAACGTGGGCACAGCGGAGAAAGGGACAGACACTGCCCACACATCTGGTAGGAAGGTCGCTGTGGTGTCTCGTCTTGTATGGTGTGAATAGCGGCCAAATGCAATGGCGTGTCGACTGGACGTTCACTCCAAATATGAGGTGCGTGCGACAATCCGATTCCTGTGGGCCAAAAGGAAGAATTGCACATACATTCATCATCAAATTAGTGCTGTGTATGGGGAGTGGGCTATATTGTTGCAGAATAGCGCAATACTTCACAAGGCCCGCCAAACGAGCGAACTGCTGCAGAGTTTCAAGTGGGAGGTCTGGCAACATCCACCCTACAGTCCCGACCTAGCGCCATGTGACTTTCATCTGTTCGGTAGCTCAAAACGGAGCTCGGTGGTCGACGTTTCCAGACCGATGAGGAGGTGAAGGCCACTGTCTCCGTGTGGGTGCAGAACGCTGGAGGAACTTTCTATGCATCCGGCATTGACAGGTTGATTGTGCGTTCGCAGAAATGTTTGGAGCCTCTTGGAAACTATGTGGAAAAGTGACGTTACATTGTATGTCGTTATAGGCGTGTTGTTGTTGTATAGGTGGTGTAATAAACGGCCATAACTGGGAAGTGAAACTTATTTTTTGATCTGCCCTCGTATCTGGGTAATCGCCTGGAGCGAGTGTGGAAAACCACTCTCAGGATGGCCACTGTCAGTGCCGGAATTCAAACCTCAAATAACAGAACGAACTGTATCTCCCCATGATGATCCTAATGATTGAATTAGCCCACCCGACGACGTCACGGGGTGTCCTGTTTGAAAAGCGAGTGTGGGACTGTCGTATTTGTTTTTGTTGTAGCTTCATTTGTGGGGCTTGGACATGATGGTTATTTAGCCCCGTGTACTTGGGTGGGTGTGGAATTCTTGTCTGATAACCTGTGTTATTGTGATGGCTGCATTATTGCGTGTACTTACTGTATAATTCAGATGAGGATTGGAAAGGAGCCGGTCATGGCCTTAAGATAGGAACCATCCCGGCATTTGCCTGGAGTAGATCTAAGAAAGCAGGGCAAACTACTTTCAAGATGGCTGTGGTGAGTTGGTCGTGACTGACAAGGGAAGTATAAGGTAAGGCAGGTCAAAACCTATCTTGAAATTTTATGGACGTAATCGTTGTACTGTAAGAGGACAACGTGTGGAAAATCAGCCGCCAGATTGAACTGCAAGGGTCCGAAATCGTACCTGACAACCTGGTACGCAGGCATGAAGGCTGGAGGAGCTGGACATCCCTGTGGGATTCGGAGTAGTAGCAAGGCGCGTCGTATATGAAGACTGAAGCGTGCGGATCTTTTCCACTGGCTTTGAATGCTTGGGCGGTCAGGGCTGTCCCTTCCAACATGTACGGACTCGCTACCTCCCATTGATTTATATGAGAGATTCGCCACATGGTTTTGGAGCCTTGAAGTTCAATCTGACAGCTGATTTTCCGCCCGTTGTCCTCTTATAATACAACGATTGCGTCCACAAAGTTTCAAGATAGGTTTCGGCCAGTCTTGCCTGATTCTTACCTTGTGAGTGTAACCCGTTCCAGCCCTTAGAATATGGACCTGAGGGGGTGACAGTGAAGAATGCTAGCCGCTATACTATGAGAGGGTTTTCAGTGAGTATAGTTTCTCACATTTACGCGGACGCAACCAAAGCAATTTCACTGAAGTTTGTAGTAATATTTTATTGTGTTAAGGGATTGCTTACAGTATTTACCGGTCAACACGCCAATGTGCGGGCGGGGACTAAGAATTATTTAGGTCTAATAACACCTGCTAACCTGAAAAAAATAACATGGTTCAAATACTGTACACTCGCTTAAGACACTGGCCTGTGACGATGGTTTCTTCTTCTTCTTCTTCTTCTTCTTCTTCTTCTTCTTCCTAGCATTTGTCCCGCCTGATGACAGGGTCTGCTGTGAGGATTCGTTGTCTCCAATTCTTTCGGTCTTGAGCCATATCTGGGTGTAGATGTGCAGTCTTCAGGTCATTATGGATCGTATCAACCCACCTCTGCCTTGGTCGTCCCTTGGGCCTCTTTCCCGTGACTTCCAGGGTATACTGTATGCTGACTTAGCTATTGTGTCTTCTTCTGCACGCAGCACATGGCCAAACCAGCTTAAACGGCCTTCCCGCATTTTCTGATGGGTCGGCGCCACTCCGAAACGTTTCCGTATATCAACATTGGTAACATGACCCATTCTAGTGATGCCGCCTTGTCTCCATGACGTTCCACCTCTTTTGTAGTGGGCCAACACTCGGTACCATAGAGTGCGACTGGACGGATAACAGTGCGGTAGATTTTGGATGTAAGGTGGTCTTTCATCCGTCGGTCACAGGTGACACCTGTCGTCGCACGCCATTTCAACCAAGACGCCTGCGTCCTTGCGTTGACCTCGTCAATGATTCTTCCATTGTCAGAGACAGTAGATCCAAGATATTTGAATTTTGTTACACGAGGGAGATCTTCTCAGTCAACGCTGATGGTCCCAACTTCTTGGGGATCTAAATTCATATACACCGTCTTCCTTTTATTGAGTTGCAGGCCATATTCAGCTAATCGGGCACTCCACATTTATGTTTGGTGCTGGAGTTCAAGTTTGCTGTTTGCAGCTAACATGACATCATCAGCATACAGAAGCGTCCATGGGATTGACTTGTGCAGGTCTGATGTGACAGTATCCATGACAAGAATGAACAGCAGAGGCGACACACGATTAAATGAGTACATTAAAATAATATTTCTGTTATTTCCGTTTGGTCAAAGGTGAATAATTTTACACTCAACAAAGATATAATCTTTCTAAGCCACCTGCTAACAATGGATATTGCATATTATTGTCTGATTTTGTACAGAGTGTTCAAAAACAAGGTCACAGAAAACAATTGTAGTATAACTTGCCCTCTCTCCAGATAGGCCATCTTTTCACAGCTTCTTCATATTTGTACTTCATTCTGACAAATTCCATCTTAAACTCAACATTTTAGTCTACATAACATCCACATCACTGTTTCCTTCTTCAAGCCGGTTTCATATCAAGATTTCTTTCTTTCGAATTAACATATTTTTAGCCTACTTTCGATTTTTGCAAAAAATGAAAGTAGACTTATGAGATCAACACAGGGCGAAAAAAGTGTGTCTGTCTGTGTGTGTGTATGTGTGTGTGTGAGTCTGTGGGTGTCTGTGTGTGTGTGTGTGAGTGTGTGTACTCTGAATGTCTGTCCCCCCCCCCTATCAATTCGAACACGGTGAATGCGAATTGAACGAAATTTGGTACTGTCCCCGTTATCAGGATAGTAGGTTGTCAGATATCCGCCCCCTCAATCAGATTGCCAATAATCAATCGCACCGGCACAGCTACATCAATGAAAATGGCACTGACAGATACTATCGAGATTAGAGCACAATAGTGAACAAGAAATTATTGTGGAACACACCAAAACATACGGGGGTTCATACTTATCTTTACTTACCTTTTAAATTTATCTCGGGGACTGGGTTGTCAACTGGATCACTTAAAGTATGCCCACACAATAACCTCCACCATGATATTTAAAATGAACCATAACGAAGACGAGAAACTTTAAACTGCACAATAATTTATTTCACAAAAAGAATGATTTTAACAAAAATAAAACAACAAAATCCACGTGGCAATCAGAAGCCATCGACCACATAACCATGTCCTCCTGTCGGACTTGTATACTCTACATACAATGTTTCAGCTTTCTCAAGCTCAAAATAACGTAATTATAATAATGCACTTGGAATGGAAACGGGATTTGGGACGAGACACATATAGCAATTGGTTTGCGTGTTTATACACATCACATTTTATTTATAGCCACAAGGCTATTATGGAGACGTCCTTGGCCTCTATCATACAGTTGTCCGGGCCAGCTGCAATGCACCTGCATCGTCAAAGTGGACTCACCCCTCCGTTCAACCCTAGCATAAGCGAGTTACATCAGAGCTTGCCTCTCCTTTCAAAACACGTTAAATAATGTCCACTTCTCAACTGAAATATTATCACGCAAATCTTTTAAATGCTCCATTCAAACACCAGTGGAATACTCTAATAATCCCAAATCATGTTTAATTGTTCAAACCACTTGTTTAAATTAACGTTGTTTAGAGTATAATAACACAACTCTTAATGTTAATAACAAATTCATTAATTATTTATAACAATAATAAATTGTTTATAACAATGTCAAACGACAATTGAAAATTTTATACACGCCTCTATTAATCCCTTTCATTTCAAATTATTTAACAAAGATATTTACATAATTATTTACAATATTATATTGTTTATATTATTTATATAAGAAATACATTAAACCGCACGTTTTCCGGTTGATAATTACTCAAATCGTGGTGATATAATCGACCAATGAAGGTTAGTTATATTTAACTGTCAAATTCAGGTTTAATAAGATTTAATAATAATTATAATTATTTGTGACGGTAACCTCCATTCAAAATTTCATCTCAAATTATTTAACACTCTTGTTAACTTTAACAGTATTTTCACATGAATAACTTTCAAAGAACCAGGACAATACATTCAGCGGAAAAATACTTCGCTCAAAACGCACAAAATTGCTCAACAATAGGCCCAGAATTCATCATATATCTTCATATATATGGCTTCAAAATCTTCCAAATTACATACAAAAACCTCCACTCATAAATTCATCAACTTCATTAATTACTGTGGGAACCTCCTTCATTATTCAAGGGCATTACTCATCAGCGACTTTTACAGGTCCACTGAACTAACGATTATACATCCATTGTTCCTCTTCAAAAATTCTTATATTCATCAATTGTATTAATGTCTGTTATTATTTAACCTTCGTGGGTTTCATTCATGAATCGATATGAAGTAGAAATTTGCCAATCACAAATAAATTTAATAGCAAATACGATTAGACACTCCTCCCTGGTCTATCAAAATTGAGATTAATATCATCAAAGTAACGCAGTATAAAAATACTATCGTCAATCAAAGTTCATCTAAACTGCATAAATAGTCGAATAGAATACAATTAGACTGTGGAATGCAAACATTATTGTTCCAATCTAGAATTGAGAAAAACTCCTATCAAATGTTCATGACTATAGTGTATTCAATAAATCGTAATCAAAGTTCATATTTCATAAAATTGTCTATAATGCAATGATAAATGTCTATGTTGCAATCAGGTTCATAAGACGACTAGTATTTCAAAGATCGTCGATATCGTAATAGATTTTAACGCTCTAAAATCATTTAATTATTCTTCTTTCTTGAGGATGACAGAAAATTGGCCAAAGTAATTTACTGAATAGAATTACTTTAATAAAATGACACGCTGTCTGAATTCAAATCTGCCATAGAAATCGTTAACTTTACAGTCAAATCGTGACTACAAAAATATGCAAATTACTGAAAGAATCTAAATTATCAGTCTCAACTGATCCAAAATTATTTAACTATGCCACTGACATAATAATGTCTCAACAAATCGTAGAAAAAGGCATAAATCATCGAAGTGTACTGAGTACAGAAATGTTAATCAAGAAAATGGGGCAAAAATAAATGGGACAGAAAATATGGGAAGAATGGTTGCTCAGATATCGCTACATGACTCAAATAATACAAGAAACGTTCACGACTACCTTATCTGTTGATTGAAGTTCTAGAGGAAAGTTTTCAAAGAAAACTGCTGTTGGTTCCATTTCACCAGCGTAACGATGTGCTCCGACCTCGAACCTGGAATCAGCGCCCTCGGAGAATCGAACTGCTTCCTCCTCCGGAAATTGCACTGCTCCATGTATACGAAAGACATCCTTCTGGCAAAATTCTTCTTTGTGAGCCGGGTCCTCCCTGGCCTCTCTTGAAAGTTCCCTGAAGTTCCGGTCGCAATTCGCCATGAAGTTTATTGCAGTTATTTCCGCAGAAATATTCATAATCGTGGAGTATGAAAATATTTCCACTGCCATCTGATATAATTCAGCGATGGATTCACGATGCATGAGTGTAGTTGGATGTTCACTACATGCTCGCTCTTGTAGAATGACGATTAACGAAGTTCCATGCTGTTATTTCACTCCATCGATATATGTCCCAATTGCATTAAAGCCTTAGCCTTCCATCTCTACTTCTGTTATAATCATTGAAAGCACTGCAAGATTATAATGTTCCATAGTAGAATGTATCGTTGTAACACCAAACGTATGCTCCAATATCACGGTTGCGATATACGTGTCAGCCGTAGTGTATAATGTGGTCTTTTAAAAGTGCTTCTCATGTGGCGAGAAAATCACTTTTGTCTGCAGCCTTAAAATGCCAATATCTTTCAAAGTATAACTGTGAAATTGTTCAAATCTTCTACACACCTCAATGTTGTACTGCCCAATTGAATTATAATAAAGGCAGAAGTTAACTCTTTATATCTTATCTGGTAGAAACGTTAATGTGAGCGTTTTAACTTCACCTAGTTTCAAACAGCGTAAAATGGAACTGCTCCGTGTTCGTTCGATGCGCCGGGCTTTAACCACACACTAAAGACAACTTGCTTCACTTATTCACTCGAAAATGACTCTATGACATCTGAAATATATATGCGTTATCAGAATATCAGATATGCGGTTATGAGAGATATGAGAGAATATGAGAGCTCCTCTCTCCTGTGCACGACCTTTTATCAACTTCTTAAGGGGCGTATCCATCCCTTCCATAGTTCGTTCCTCCGTCATTGCTAGAAGTTTTAACTTTGGCTATACTTGACGGATTTTCAAATTTCAAAAACTCAAAATTAATTTCTTCAAAATTCCAAATCAATGCCATAACTGAAAATAGTTTTCCACAATTCTGCATGCCAAAAGTAATCAAATATCGTAGTTTCAGAAATCTCCGTCTTCCTTCCAAACTATCGTTCATTGGTTCGAGTCTTTCCTCCAATAGCGTAACTTCTTCCTTAGCACAATACCTTGTTTCCTGCGACTGCGTCGTAAATCTCAGATCTTTCTCGAACAAAATCATGACGTCACCAAGAATCTCAGCTCAACCAGCCTACTTGCATGAATTCTACGTCATCCGTGCCTACGTCATGAATATACACGTCACAACTATGACATCCATAACTTTATTCATATATGCCAATACAGCCATCGTGGTCTCAATATAATTCAATTTACGGGGGCATTCTCCCTTCACCACGTTTTAAAATTAGTTGCAAATTGTTTACTCTGTGTTATAAATATCTCAATTCACTTGAACACGAAATTGAATTATATTCTACTCTTGTATGATATTTCTACTATGTTCCTTAATCATAAGTCTCTTCTTCTCTGGGTTGTGTGTGGCTAATGCATTCTCTCCTCTCTACTGTCTCTTCTGTCCTGAATTCCTGTTTTCTAAGTTCTGCCGACTTGTAGAAGGACCAGGATCGATCACTACATCCTGTCTTTTCTTTTGATTTTCAGCTTCCTTCTCTCGTAATTCCTTCAGATACTGCTGACTTTCTTTCTCTCTTTCTTGATACTTGTCGGGTGTCATAACCTGACCTTGAGAATTCTGATTCTGATTCTGATACTGGTTATTTCTATTGTAGTTTCTATTATAACCATTGTTGTAGTATCTACCTCTTCCGTTGTTATAATTCCCTCTATTATTATTCCAGCCTCGTCTTTGCTGATATGGACGGTAACCTTGTGATCTGTTGTTGCGGAAATAATTATTCCTGTGAGGACCTACATTTTCGGTTTTTTTTTCATCAGGCTTATCAGTTTGCTGCACTTGATCCATGTAGACTGTATTAACGTCTTTGAATTCGTGCCTCTGACCTTTTTGTACCAAATTTGGCATTGGACTCGTGTAGTCAAGCCTTCTCAAAAGTTCGTCCATACTGGTCAAATCTCTGATATTTGACGATATGATCAGTCTTCTTACCTCCACAGGCAGCATACGTGAAATCGCATCTATCAACTGCTCTGTTGACAATGGGGGTTGCAAAAATCTCAAGCGTGATAACTGACTCGTGAAGAAATCAGCGTACCGTGTTGGAAGAGTACCTGAATACTTCCTCGAGTATACCTCAGCTCTTAATGAATTCTGAGCTTCTATTGACCAGAATCGTTTTATCAGTGCCTCTGCAAATTGGTCAAAATTGCTGAAAGTGTACCGAAATGCTCTAAACCATTCGAGGGGTCCTCCTGCTAGAAATCTTTCTACGATTCTCATCTCTCTCTCTCTCTAGGGATGTGGGCTTCTATGAAATAGTCTTTAAGATTCCTGATATATTCAATCGGTGTGAGACTATCAGTGTTGCTAAATTTTTGAGGTTTGTCTTCAAAGTTCCGGATGACTGTCACATTTCTCGGATATGAATCCATATAATGTTTCCCACTATCACGATACTTCCAATCAGGTTCAATATTCCTATCCTCTTCTTCTTCCCTGAATCTGGATATGCGTTCCTCAGGACTAATATCTCTCTCTTCTGTAGCGAGGTTACATCTTCTTACGTAATTTCTATCCTCTTCACCAGTCAATCCTTCAATATCCTTGTCCGTGATTTCCGTGATGACTTTCCTAATCAACTCTTCCTTATAGGTTTCCATCATGCTAGCTTCTCCTAGTTTCAAATTCTGAAGTTTGCTCGTAGTTTCATTAACATCAGAGACAACCTTATGAATTTGTTCCTCTAACGCAGTTTTTAATGCTTGCACGTCCTGACCTATTTGAGTTCTATCCTCTACCTGCTTTTCGGATAGCGAATCCATCCTTACATTCAAGTCTTTCCTAATCTGAACTACTTCATTATTAATGTCTACTTGTGTACTGGCAAGTTTTCTTTCAATTCGCTCCTGAATCTGATCTACATGTTCCCCACTTGACCTGTTCCATTCATCTTTCCAAACCGTTACATTTGCAGTTAACATTTCCGCGATATCTACTTCAATGTCTTCCTTAAGTAAACGATTGTGATCTAATACTTGGGTTCTCATGACCTCTACATCGTATTTTAAACCAGCTAAAGAAGCTGTTGTCCTAACAGACTCGTCAACTAACCGAGTTGTTAATGCACTAATGTTACGAGTACAAAGCGTTTTTGAAGTTTCAATTTCTTCCCTAACTTTGTTAACATCAGTCTGAACTTTAGCAATGTCTACAAAAACAGTATTCACTTCTACTTGTATCTTATTGATATCACTTTGCATATCATTAACATCTGAATGAATATTATTGATGTCAACTTGAACATTTGACACATCAGTTCGAGCATTTCTAACCTCTTTTTGAACTTCCTCTACTTTGTCTTGTACAGTAGCAACATCATTCCTAACAACAATTACTTCAGCTCTAGCACATGAAATATCATCCCGGACATTAGCAACATCAAGATTCAACATAGTAAGGTCTTTCTGTACCTTAGAAACATCTATTTTAACATCAGACACATCTTTATGCACATTGGATAAATCTTTATGGACATTGGACACGTCTGTGCGCATGTCAGTTACAGCATTCTCGATTCCCTGGGTATTGATCTGTAAACGCGACACATTATTTTCTAAGTTTGCAGAACTGGTCTGAATAACTTTCAAATTTTCATCCATCCTAGTAGACAAATTACTAGCATTCTCCTTCATCATCTCCTGCATTCTAATAGACAAATTAGCAGACATATTACTAGCATTCTCCTCCATCATCTGCTTCATACTGTTATTCATGCTAGCTTTCATCTCCTCCAACATCATTCTCAGACTCTCATCTGCCATTTCAATAATATTTCAATAATAAACTGCTTTAGGGACATACATCAAACAGAGCAAAATAACAACATCTGAGCAACATTTTTCACCATATATAAGTTTTGAGCAATTTTCTGTCTTAAATCTAACTTATAATTACCTTATAATTAACCTTCGTAGACACTTCATGTTGAAATAAACTCAAGCACATGTTCAAGTTTCTTTGGTTCATTTTAAAATATCCTAACACAAATAATTTACATTTATAATCCAAATAATTAATTTTATTTTTAATATGACTAAACATGTCATAAGCCGGTCAAATAAAATAAGACTCCAGATCATAGGCGATTTTTCTAAGTTTCCAGCCTATTTAACCTCTCTCAAGTTGTATAAGATCTGATCTTTTCTGAGTGTAATTTTCCTAATACAATACAACATTTTATTCCTATATAATCACACTCTCAAATTCTACAATTGGCCTAGACATCTAACAAAGAATCAACCTCTTTATTTGAGTCTTCACAATCCCTTTGACATCGATAACTTGGTAATCCAATGTTATTCGAACACTCCACAAAAATTGCGGTGCCAATTCTACTGCAATAACTTGGTAATCCAATGTTATTCAAGCACTCCGAACTTCGATTGTGCCAATTCTACTGGCGTTCAACCTGGTAATCCAGTGTTGTCAATCGAGCCCCACACGTTGATTGCGCCAATCCTACTGTCCCCGTTATCAGGATAGTAGGCTGTCAGATATCCGCCCCCTCAATCGGATTGCCAATAATCAATCGCACCGGCACAGCTACATCAATGAAAATGGCACTGACAGATACTATCGAGATTAGAGCACAATAGTGAACAAGAAATTATTGTGGAACACACCAAAACATACGGGGGTTCATACTTATCTTTACTTACCTTTTAAATTTATTTCGGGGACTGGGTTGTCAACTGGATCACTTAAAGTATGCCCACACAATAACCTCCACCATGATATTTAAAATGAACCATAACGAAGACGAGAAACTTTAAACTGCACAATAATTTATTTCACAAAAAGAATGATTTTAACAAAAATAAAACAACAAAATCCACGTGGCAATCAGAAGCCATCGACCACATAACCATGTCCTCCTGTCGGACTTGTATACTCTACATACAATGTTTCAGCTTTCTCAAGCTCAAAATAACGTAATTATAATAATGCACTTGGAATGGAAACGGGATTTGGGACGAGACACATATAGCAATATTGGTTTGCGTGTTTATACACATCACATTTTATTTATAGCCACAAGGCTATTATGGAGACGTCCTTGGCCTATATCATACAGTTGTCCGGGCCAGCTGCAATGCACCTGCATCGTCAAAGTGGACTCACCCCTCCGTTCAACCCTAGCATAAGCGAGTTACATCAGAGCTTAGCTCTCCTTTCAAAACACGTTAAATGTCCACTTCTCAACTGAAATATTATCACGCAAATCTTTTAAATGCTCCATTTAAACACCAGTGGAATACTCTAATAATCCCAAATCATGTTTAATTGTTCAAACCACTTGTTTAAATTAACGTTGTTTAGAGTATAATAACACAACTCTTAATGTTAATAACAAATTCATTAATTATTTATAACAATAATAAATTGTTTATAACAATGTCAAACGACAATTGAAAATTTTATACACGCCTCTATTAATCCCTTTCATTTCAAATTATTTAACAAAGATATTTACATAATTATTTACAATATTATATTGTTTATATTATTTATATAAGAAATACATTAAACCACACGTTTATCCGGTTGATAATTACTCAAATCGTGGTGATATAATCGACCAATGAAGGTTAGTTATATTTAACTGTCAAATTCAGGTTTAATAAGATTTAATAATAATTATAATTATTTGGGACGGTAACCTCCATTCAAAATCTTCATCTCAAATTATTTAACACTCTTGTTAACTTTAACAGTATTTTCACATGAATAACTTTCAAAGAACCAGGACAATACATTCAGCGGAAAAATACTTCGCTCAAAACGCACAAAATTGCTCAACAATAGGCCCAGAATTCATCATATATCTTCATATATATGGCATCAAAATCTTCCAAATTACATACAAAAACCTCCACTCATAAATTCATCAACTTCATTAATTACTGTGGGAACCTCCTTCATTATTCAAGGGCATTACTCATCAGCGACTTTTACAGGTCCACTGAACTAACGATTATACATCCATTGTTCCTCTTCAAAAATTCTTATATTCATCAATTGTATTAATGTCTGTTATTATTTAACCTTCGTGGGTTTCATTCATGAATCGATATGAAGTAAAAATTTGCCAATCACAAATAAATTTAATAGCAAATACGATTAGACACTCCTCCCTGGTCTATCAAAATTGAGATTAATATCATCAAAGTAACGCAGTATAAAAATACTATCTTCAATCAAAGTTCATCTAAACTGCATAAATAGTCGAATAGAATACAATTAGACTGTGGAATGCAAACATTATTGTTCCAATCTAGAATTGAGAAAAACTCCTATCAAATGTTCATGACTATAGTGTATTCAATAAATCGTAATCAAAGTTCATATTTCATAAAATTGTCTATAATGCAATGATAAATGTCTATGTTGCAATCAGGTTCATAAGACGACTAGTATTTCAAAGATCGTCGATATCGTAATAGATTTTAACGCTCTAAAATCATTTAATTATTCTTCTTTCTTGAGGATGACAGAAAATTGGCCAAAGTAATTTACTGAATAGAATTACTTTAATAAAATGACACGCTGTCTGAATTCAAATCTGCCATAGAAATCGTTAACTTTACAGTCAAATCGTGACTACAAAAATATGCAAATTACTGAAAGAATCTAAATTATCAGTCTCAACTGATCCAAAATTATTTAACTATGCCACTGACATAATAATGTCTCAACAAATCGTAGAAAAAGGCATAAATCATCGAAGTGTACTGAGTACAGAAATGTTAATCAAGAAAATGGGGCAAAAATAAATGGGACAGAAAATATGGGAAGAATGGTTGCTCAGATATCGCTACATGACTCAAATAATACAAGAAACGTTCACAACTACCTTATCTGTTGATTGAAGTTCTAGAGGAAAGTTTTCAAAGAAAACTGCTGTTGGTTCCATTTCACCAGCGTAACGATGTGCTCCGACCTCGAACCTGGAATCAGCGCCCTCGGAGAATCGAACTGCTTCCTCCTCCGGAAATTGCACTGCTCCATGTATACGAAAGACATCCTTCTGGCAAAATTCTTCTTTGTGAGCCGGGTCCTCCTTGGCCTCTCTTGAAAGTTCCCTGAAGTTCCGGTCGCAATTCGCCATGAAGTTTATTGCAGTTATTTCCGCAGAAATATTCATAATCGTGGAGTATGAAAATATTTCCACTGCCATCTGATATAATTCAGCGATGGATTCACGATGCATGAGTGTAGTTGGATGTTCACTACATGCTCGCTCTTGTAGAATGACGATTAACGAAGTTCCATGCTGTTATTTCACTCCATCGATATATGTCCCAATTGCATTAAAGCCTTAGCCTTCCATCTCTACTTCTGTTATAATCATTGAAAGCACTGCAAGATTATAATGTTCCATAGTAGAATGTATCGTTGTAACACCAAACGTATGCTCCAATATCACGGTTGCGATATACGTGTCAGCCGTAGTGTATAATGTGGTCTTTTAAAAGTGCTTCTCATGTGGCGAGAAAATCACTTTTGTCTGCAGCCTTAAAATGCCAATATCTTTCAAAGTATAACTGTGAAATTGTTCAAATCTTCTACACACCTCAATGTTGTACTGCCCAATTGAATTATAATAAAGGCAGAAGTTAACTCTTTATATCTTATCTGGTAGAAACGTTAATGTGAGCGTTTTAACTTCGCCTAGTTTCAAACAGCGTAAAATGGAACTGCTCCGTGTTCGTTCGATGCGCCGGGCTTTAACCACACACTAAAGACAACTTGCTTCACTTATTCACTCGAAAATGACTCTATGACATCTGAAATATATATGCGTTATCAGAATATCAGATATGCGGTTATGAGAGATATGAGAGAATATGAGAGCTCCTCTCTCCTGTGCACGACCTTTTATCAACTTCTTAAGGGGCGTATCCATCCCTTCCATAGTTCGTTCCTCCGTCATTGCTAGAAGTTTTAACTTTGGCTATACTTGACGGATTCTCAAATTTCAAAAACTCAAAATTAATTTCTTCAAAATTCCAAATCAATGCCATAACTGAAAATAGTTTTCCACAATTCTGCATGCCAAAAGTAATCAAATATCGTAGTTTCAGCAATCTCCGTCTTCCTTCCAAACTATCGTTCATTGGTTCGAGTCTTTCCGCCAATAGCGTAACTTCTTCCTTAGCACAATACCTTGTTTCCTGCGACTGCGTCGTAAATCTCAGATCTTTCTCGAAAAAAATCATGACGTCACCAAGAATCTCAGCTCAACCAGCCTACTTGCATGAATTCTACGTCATGCGTGCCTACGTCATGAATATACACGTCACAACTATGACATCCATAACTTTATTCATATATGCCAATACAGCCATCGTGGTCTCAATATAATTCAATTTACGGGGGCAGTACAAAGGTAGCACTAGCAAAGGACACCTCAGTGTCATGTTTTATATCGCCGCCATCTTGACAGAAACGTAATGGCGGCCACACAAATGTTCAAAGCTAAAATCAAATTACGATTAACCTAATCATCCGATCTCTACCAAATTTTGCAACAACATACCTTTATAGAGGAAGCATCCTTTGACCAAATAACTAGGTCATTAGCCTAATAGTTTGCGGATGGCGGGCATCTTTGTGTGAAAATCAATTCCCCCTATTAATTCAAACACGGTGAAACCAAATGGAACGAAATTTGGTACAGAGGTAGCACTAGCAAAGGGCACCTCAGTGTCATGTTTTATATCGCCGCCATCTTGACAGAAACGTAATGGCGGCCACACGAATGTTCAAAGCTTAAATCAAATTACGATTAACCTAATC
Organism: Meconema thalassinum; assembly: GCA_946902985.2. NCBI lineage: Eukaryota > Metazoa > Arthropoda > Insecta > Orthoptera > Tettigoniidae > Meconema > Meconema thalassinum. The sequence goes on along the minus strand of OX336399.1, from coordinate 157,173,688 downwards.
ATCCGATCTCTACCAAATTTTGCAACTACATACCTTTATGGAGGGAGCATCCTTGACCAATCTAATAGGTTATTAGCCTAATAGTTTGCGGGTGGCGGCCATCTTTATGTCAAAATTGATTCCCCCTATTAATTCGAACACGGTGCAACCGAATGGAACGAAATTTGGTACAGAGGTAGTACTAGCAAAAGGCACCTCAGTGTCATATTTTATATCGCCGCCATCTTGACGGAAACGTAATGGCGGCCACACAAATGTTCAAAGCTAAAATCAAATTACGATTAACCTAATCATCCGATCTCTACCAAATTTTGCAACAACATACCTTTATAGAGGAAGGATCCTTTGACCAAATAACTAGGTCATTAGCCTAATAGTTTGCGGATGGCGGGCATCTTTGTGTGAAAATCAATTCCCCCTATTAATTCAAACACGGTGAAACCAAATGGAACGAAATTTGGTACAGAGGTAGCACTAGCAAAGGGCACCTCAGTGTCATGTTTTATATCGCCGCCATCTTGACAGAAACGTAATGGCGGCCACACGAATGTTCAAAGCTTAAATCAAATTACGATTAACCTAATCATCCGATCTCTACCAAATTTTGCAACTACATACCTTTATGGAGGGAGCATCCTTGACCAATCTAATAGGTTATTAGCCTAATAGTTTGCGGGTGGCGGCCATCTTTATGTCAAAATTGATTCCCCCTATTAATTCGAACACGGTGGAACCGAATGGAACGAAATTTGGTACAGAGGTAGCACTAGCAAAGGGCACCTCAGTGTCATGTTTTATATCGCCGCCATCTTGACAGAAACGTAATGGCGGCCACACGAATGTTCAAAGCTTAAATCAAATTACGATTAACCTAATCATCCGATCTCTACCAAATTTTGCAACTACATACCTTTATGGAGGGAGCATCCTTGACCAATCTAATAGGTTATTAGCCTAATAGTTTGCGGGTGGCGGCCATCTTTATGTCAAAATTGATTCCCCCTATTAATTCGAACACGGTGGAACCGAATGGAACGAAATTTGGTACAGAGGTAGCACTAGCAAAGGGCACCTCAGTGTCATGTTTTATATCGCCACCATCTTGACTGAAACGTAATGGCGGCCACACGAATGTTCAAAGCTTAAATCAAATTACGATTAACCTAATTATCCGATCTCTACCAAATTTTGCAACTACATACCTTTATGGATGGAGCATCCTTTGACCAATCTAGTAGGTCATTCACCTAATAGTTTGCGGATGGCGGCCATCTTTGTGTCAAAATCGATTCTCCCTATTAATTCAAACACGGTGAAACCGAATGGAACAAAATTTGGTACAGAGATAGGACTAGCAAAGGGCATCTCAGTGTGATAATTTATATCGCCGCCATATTGACAGAAACGTAATGGCGGCCATACAAATGTTGAAAGCTTAAATCAAATTACGATTAGCCTAATCATCCGATCTCTAGCAAATTTAGCAACAACATACCTTTATGGAGGGAGCATCCTTTGACCAAACTAATAGGTCATCATCCTAAAATTTTGCGGATGGCGGCCATCTTTGTGTGAAAATCGATTCCCCTTATCAATTCGAACACGGTGAAACCGAATGGAACGAAATTTGTTACAGAGGTAGCACTAGCAAAGGGCACCTCATATTCATGTTTAAAATCCCTATAGCACGTTGTATTTCAACAAGCTACTACAACCAACATTCAATCATACTCCTTGAAAAGGACAAAGAGTTATAACAATACCCATGCATTTAGGAGAAAGTAGGCTATATGTTCTTTACTGAACATCTTGTTGTAACATGTGGTTTTTTAAATGTTAGTGCAAGTGTTTTTTAGACTATTAAATTATTATAAATATTTTTGAGAACAACCTTTTTTAAGGTAATATGTTTCATGTACTGTAGGTCTTGCTTTTATATTCATATTATTAGCGCTGTGGAAGATCACAATAAAATGTACAAAATAATATTGACTTAAGGTTTTAACCTTTAGGACTAATTATACTTCGTCAAAAAGGAACGGGGCTAACTTTGTCATTTTCATGTCACATTATATATACATTTCTCAACTTGGGTACACTTTTCTCGAAATTGTCTTGTCAAGGATACTTAATTGTTTCCTGGAAAGTAAATAACACGGGGCTTGACAAAATAAACCGATTGTTTTTTCTAGAATAGTTTTTTTTATTTATTTAATAAAAGATCGTACAATGTACATAAATTATTCAATTTCCTTGCTCCACCTAGAAAATTACTCTCTGGTACAGTACTCGGTAAGGGATACTTGTCTTATCCCGCACACCTTTATGTGGTAACGATCACAATGCATGTTGCATAGTTCACAAACACACTGTTCTCCTGGGTCATGGTGTTTCTTGTTGCTGCAGTATTTGAAGTGAAATCCATGTACGGCGAACCTTGTCATCATGTGTCGAAGGTCGTAGTCGGCCTGTTTCCATTCTGTCGTGACCATTGCGTCGGTGGAATAGAATTCGTCCCATATTTCTTCTTTCTTCATACGAAGTTCCTTGATTGCCTCATTGTATGCACCTGCGGTGGTTAATAACAGCTGAATATGTAGCTCTTCGTTGTAGAATTGTTCTCTTGTAAGTTCGTAGACAAGTCATGAGCGAGTGTACTTCGAGAGTCTTAGGGCCTTTTTTAAATAAGTCGCCTTTAATTTTTCGATCTCTAGAAGGTCTCTCTTTGTCAGGAGTGTGCAAATTGCTGGTAGCCTATATGTGACGACCGGAGTGATATTTACTTTTAAGAGTTTCAAGGCAGTATCTAATGAGAGTGTATGTAATTGTCTAATGTCGTTCATTGCAATGATCGCTTCGGTGGTTTTTCGTTTTATGTGTCTTCTAAATTCTGTGCCATTTGTTTGAAAGGTTACTCCAAGGAACTTAAAATTATTCACCTGTTGCAAATTATTGCCGTTGATTATGACATCGTCTTTATTTGTGGGTCGTCAACCTTTCCTGAAGACCATTAATACTGTCTTATCCTCATTTATGTGAAGATCATTATCATTCGCCCATGATGTTAGTTGGTTACAAGCTTCTTGTAATTTGTCTCTTGATCTTGACATTAATGCCATGTTATCCGCGTTGGTGCATATTTTTACGTCTACCGTAGCAACTCCCTTTACCACATCCATAACGGCGATATTAAATAGAAGAGGACTTATTGGGTCGCCCTGTAGGATCCCGTTAGTCTGGGCTAATGGTTCCGATCTTTCTAATTAGTTGTCTATTTGGACGTAGTTGTATGTTAGTAAGTTGTTGACCATTGTTGTGAGGTAATGCTCGTTTCCTAGAAGTGCCTTCAGTTTGTTGATAATATTTTCTTTATTCACAAGGTCGAATAGTCTATGAATCTCTTATATATAATCCAAAATTGACTCATCACCGCAGGGCTCAAAGCACTAGACCTAGAAAGCTGAAATTTTGCATGTTGGTTGATCCGAGTATGTAGAGGCTCACTAAGAAACGGTTTTTGAAAATTCAATTTGTAAGTGACTGTTTTCGGCCCTTTGGCATTGACAATCCAAAATTGACTCATCGACGCAGGGCTCAAACCACTAGACCTAGAAAGCTGAAATTTTGCATATTGGTTGATCCGAGTATGTAGAGGCCCAACAAGAAACGGTTTTTGAAAATTCAATTTGTAAGTGACTTTTTTCGGCCCTTTGGCACTGAGCAAGGACAGTCGGTAAAATGTTCGGATTTAGCTCATTTTAAGCCGCCAGATACGAGAAAGAATACTCGGAGGTCCTGTAGGGACTCCGAAACACACTTTTTAAGTTCCTAAAATGAACGGTTTCGGAGATATTCCCAAATAACTGTGTTCCCTCTGAGAAACAGATCAACGTTACTATGGCAACCGCTGAAATTTCGCAGACCGGGGTTAGTTTTCTGGCAATATCTCGAAAACCGTTCCTTTTAGGGCCTTAAAACGCTGGGTTCGGTTACGAACATTGCTCCTCACATTGATACGCGCAAAAAGAGCTATAATGCATATTTCTACGATCAAATCGACTGGGAAAGTCTCATCTCTTATATATAATCCAAAATTGACTCATCACCGCAGGGCTCAAACCACTATACCTAGAAAGCTGACATTTTGCATGTTGGTTGATCCGAGTATGTAGAGGCTCACTAAGAAACGGTTTTTGAAAATTCAATTTGTAAGTGACTTTTTTCGGCCCTTTGGCATTGGCAATCCAAAATTGACTCATCGACGCAGGGCTCAAACCACTAGACCTAGAAAGCTGAAATTTTGCATGTTGGTTGATCCGAGTATGTAGAGGCCCAACAAGAAACGGTTTTTGAAAATTCAATTTGTAAGTGACTTTTTTTCGGCCCTTTGGCACTGAGCAAGGACAGTCGGTAAAATGTTCGGATTTAGCTCATTTTAAGCCGCCAGATACGAGAAACAATACTCGGAGGTCCTGTGGGGACCACGAAACACACTTTTTAAGTTCCTAAAATGAACGGTTTTGGAGATATTCCCAAATAACTGTGTTCCCTCTAAGAAACAGATCAACGTTACTATGGCAACCGCTGAAATTTCGCAGACCGGGGATAGTTTTCTGGCAATATCTCGAAAACCGTTCCTTTTAGGGCCTTAAAACGCTGGGTTCGGTTCCCACTTCTAACCACGAACGTTGCTCCTCGCATTGATACGCGTAAAATGAGATATATTTTATACTAGCAGTAGTACCCGGCTTCGCCCGGTGGAATGATGATAATGTTTTAAGGTCTCCTTAGAAATATAATGGACTTAAAATCTAAGTCATTTGCCCCCAAGACAATGAGGGAGTAATATCTAGGTCATTTGCCCTTTTGATAAGGATGATAATAAAAACTACTGTTGAATTGACACGTCAAACTTACAAACTACCGTAATAGAAATATATATTTCAAAATTCACAGGCGAGCAAGACTTATTGTGTGTGGTGATTAATGGTGTAATGGGCGTAACATCTACTGTAGGTCATTTGCTCTTATGATGAGGATGATAAGGGAAACTACTACCGGTATTGAATTGACACTTCAACGTATAATATACACAATGTACTGTAATAAAAATAACTATATGGCGGCTTCGGTGGCGTATTTGGTAGCATGCTGAGCTTCTATGCCCAAGATAGCGGGTTAAAACCCGGCCGAAGCCGTCGGATATTTTAAGAGCGTTAAAAATCCGTCAGTATGCCATTCTTCGGAGGGGAAGTAAAGCCGGCGGTCCCATGTCAGATTTATGGCATGTTAAAGAACCTTCCACTAATTACACCTGTGTGAAGCAAAATTGGATAGGTAAACAACGCGCATAGATGTCTACGTCCGTTGCCAAGGGCCGACTGCAGTGGCGTCTAGTAGCTAAGTTCCGAACTTGGTCTAGTAGTCGTTGACGGTGGCGCTTGGCGGCAAAAGTACGAACTATTTGAAGAATTCTAAGTTGCAATTTGTACTTAAATTAAAAAACAGATAACACACACTAATACAGTCATCACAATTAACACCGGTTATCAGACAGATTCTACACACACCCAAAGTACACGGGGCTACATGACCGCGTTGTCGCAGCCCCTAAACTTAAGAACCAACCAACCAAAAATAAATATTTTAAAAATCACAGTCGAGAAAGACTTTATGCGGCGGTGATTATTGGTATGATGCGCGTAACATCTAGGTCATTTGCACTTATGATGATAATAATAAGGTAATGAAAAAAAATGACTACTAAACGAACATGGTGTTATTTTAAAACTGATATAGGTAATTCAGGTGTCTAGCTTCGATGTCTTCCAAAGTCTCAACCTTATTTTCTGGCTTAGGCCTGTACTGGATGCGTCTAGTGAAAGAGCGTACTGCTCGGCAAAGACAAAGAATATAGGTCCAAGCTGCACGAACCTGAGATGATCGCAGATGATGACGAAATATGATGACACACGTTCGGGGTTCCCCGTCCTATACAGATTGACCGGGAATCACTCACTGTTTCGCAACGGCCCTGTGCTGGCATCAGCATAGACAGCAGGAGATACAGGCCGGACGTTTGTTTTAGACGATTGCCCTTGACTGTGAAGCCTGCGGGTGAGCCTACACACACTCACTCTCTCACCCTATCGCTTCACACTTGTCACCACCGATCTGATGTAATGGAATTCCAGACTTGAGCAGACAGTACAGTCTACGTCGAAGTATTGTGTGACGTGGATGTACACGTAACGTAGTTACGAACAGAACGTCATTATATTTGCCAATGACTGTACTTCAGGAGTAGTGTGAAACAGATTTGTCAATCATCGGATCGCTTGGGGCAGCTGATAACAACACAGGTACTGTAGTAACTCGCCTCCAGGCTTCCATTAAGATTTTTCACTCGTCTAAAACAAACGTCCGGCCTATAACACGGCGGGCTCTGGAAAGTACACTCAAGTCACCTCGCGATGAATCAGCAAGCTATTCTCACAACTGACCCCCCCAGGGTCTCACAACTTGTGGGACGTGGGTTGGCGACCACGGAACCCCAGCTGAGTCTGGCATCGCTTCTACTTCCTGGTGCCGGGCTCATTTCAGTTCTCTTTCCTATCGGCCTCCCTTGGTCAACTCTTGTTCTCTTCCGACCCAGACTGTATTAGGGTATCCGAGGGCTAGGGAGTCTTTCAATTTCCCGCCTTAATTGGCTTTGTCTCATCTTTCCTGATACCCTCATTCTTCGAGGGGTCTGCATTCTTTTCCTTTTCATAATATCTCCTGTCTTCTGCTCAAGGCCCTCAAAGAGGCAGGGTGTGTGTAGACCCACCACTTCTGGTACACCCTCAAGGGCTCATGACTGGTGAGTTAGGAAGCTGGCAACCCCGAGGAATTCCTGAGCTACATGCAGGGAATGGAGTGGTTGGCCTATGTCAGAAATTTCAAGTGGACAGTGTTACGCATCGGGTTCCAAAGGGTAAGTAAGTATACACACTTTGTTTTCGATCGGTGAACGATGTAGATTTGTACCAAAGGGCCTTAATGCGGGAAATGGAGTTGTCTATCCGAAATTTCGAGTGAACAGTGTTACTCGTCGAGTTCCACACGATAATTATGTAAAATCTGGTTGAGATCGGTGAAACTGAGTAGTTTTGTGCCAAGGGCCAAAATGCAGGGAATGGAGTGGCCTGTCCAAATTTTGAAGTGGACAGTGTTACTCATCATCATCATCATCTTGTACAGTTTCCAGCCCCAGGCTGGGTCTGTTTGGAACATCGGGTTACTCATCGGGTTCCAAAGGGTAAGTATACACATTTTGTTTTCGATCAGTGAACGATGTAGATTTGTGCCAAAGGGCCTAAATGCGTGAAATGGAGTGGTCTGTCCGAAATTTCGAGTGGACAGTGTTACTCATCGAGTTCCAAAGGGTAATTATGTAAAATCTGGTTGAGATCGGTGAAACGGTGTAGTTTTCTGCCAAAGGGCCAAAAAGCAGGGAATAGTGTGGTCTGTCCGAAATTTAAAGTGAACAGTGTTACTTGTCGGGTTCTACGGGTAAGTATATAAAATTGGGGTCAGATCGGTGAAACGGTGTAGATTTGTGCCAAACAGCCTAAATGCAAGGGATGGAGTGGCCTCGCCGCAATTTCAAGCAGACAGTGTTAGTCGCAGTGTTCCAAAGGGTAAATATACAAATTTTGGTTGAGATCGGTGAAACGGTGTAGATTTGGGACAAAGGGCTTAAATGCAGGGAATGGAGTGGTCTGTCCGCAATTTCAAGCAGACAGTGTTACTCGCTGGGTACCAAAGGGTAAGTTTCCGAATATTGGTTCTTATCGGTGAAACGGTGTAGATTTGTGCCAAAGTGCCTAAATGCAGGGAATGGGGTGGTCTGTCCAAAATTTTAAGTGGACAGTGTTACTCGCAGCGTTCCAAAGGGTAAGTATACAAAGTTTGGTTCAGATCGGTGAAACGGTGTAGATTTGTGCCAAAGGGCCTGAACGCAGGGGATGGAGTAGCCTCTCCGCAATTTCAAGCAGACAGTGTTAGTCGCAGTGTTCCAAAGGGTAAATATACAAATTTCGGTTGAGATCGGTGGAATGGTGTAGATTTGGGCCAAAGGGCCTAAATGCAGGGAATGGAGTGGTCTGTCCGCAATTTCAAGCAGACAGTGTTACTCGCAGGGTTCCAAAGGGTAAGTAAACACATTTTGGTTCAGATCGGTGAAACTGTGTAGATTTGTGCAAAAAGGGCCTAAATGCAGGGAATGGCGTGGTCTGTCCGAAATTTCAAGCAGACAGTGTTACTCGCAGGGCACCAAAGGGTAAGAATACGAATTTTGGTTCTGATCGGTGAAACGGTGTAGATTTGGACCAAAGGGCCTAAATGCAGGGAATGGGGTGGTCTGTCCGAAATTTTAAGTGGTCAGTGTTACTCGCAGGTTTCCAAAGGGTGAATATACAAATTTTGGTTGAGATCGGTGAAACGGTGTGGATTTGGACCAAAGGGCCTAAATGCAGGGAATGGGGTGGTCTGTCCGAAATTTCAAGTGGACAGTGTTACTCGCAGGGTTCCAAAGGTTAAATATACAACTTTTGGTTCAGATCGGTGAAACGGTGTAGATTTGTGCAAAAGGGCCTAAATGCGGGGCATGGGGTGGTCTGTCCGAAATTTAATGTTGACAGGGTTACCCGCAGGGTTCCAAAGGGTAAGTATACAAATTTTGGTTCAGATCGGTGAAACGGTGTAGATTTGTATACATAACAGACAGACAGACAGACAGACAGACAGACTGACAAACTTTGTGCTTTATATATATAGATATAGAGGTTGCTTTTGGGGCTCGGATACGATCGTGATTTGAGTCTAATTTTATACTCTTGCAGCTGGTTGTTGTAAGCGAGCTTTCAGAAGTTTACTCGAATTTACAATGTTAAGATACTTTCTATTTTGCACGGTATGCTTTCATTTTTTTTATAAATTTGTTTTTTCTTAACTGAATATTTTTGTTTGCCAATTTTGATCTGCTCTTTTTCGTTTTTAACCATGATCTGCAACGTATATTCACAGTCGAATGTGTCGTATTCTACCGGCTGTCACGTTAATTATTGTTTCTTAATTACTCTTACTGAGGAATTGGGCAATCTTATTTCAATTAAGTTGGTATTTTGTCTTTCACGGCCATTGAATCCCCACACAAGGCACGGCTTAAACCTAGAAAAGTTGCTGAGTTGTACTAATGGACTAATGGTGCAGCAGAAAAGAGGAGAATTGAAGCTTTTGAAATGTTGTGATACGGGAGAATGATGATCAGATGGGTAGATAGGGTTACAAATGAAGAGGTATTAAGACGAGTGGGAGAGGAGAGATGTTTCTGGCGACTGCTAATGAAGAGAAGAGATAGGAGGGTAGGACACATATTATGACACCCAGGAATAGCAAGCTTACTGTCGACCAAAATATTATGTGCACTCGAGTTTGAAGGTTGTTTGTGAAGTAACCAATAGACCTTCATAAAATCCAATGACATCATCATTTTCGTCGTTTGATTTTACGTTAGTTCATGTAGGTTTGGAATCTTTAATTTATATTTTAATATTTTTTATCGCATTTGAAACACAAAAAGTGCCCCTTTTTAAGCGTGTTTCAACCATGCGTCACATTTAAGAATTATTATCTCACAAACCCGTCATCAGATCGAATCCAAATTTTAACACAATATACATTGGAATGTTGTATAACTGGTTTATTAATTTCAAAATTTTGTGTGTTCAAGAACGAATGTTGTTATAATGTTTGTAAGGTAACTCTTTCTCGGCTCGGGTTCGTTGGAAAATGTAGTTCTTGGTTGCGTTGTAATCCTTATACATCAAAAGGTTATGCTGTATGACTGTGAAATAGGTAAATTAATTCACTTATTTTATATCGGTTTGTATTTGTACGGAGAATTAAGACATGGTTCACCAGCTAGCCGCTCCGGGAAATGCTATACAGCGTTGATGATATGGAGCCCATCACTTCCGAGCGAGACGCGCCATGACGCGTGATGTAGCCCATCTTGGCAATGATGTACTGCTTTCACCGGAGCGGCTAACTGGTGAACCATGTCTTAATTCTCCGTAGAAATACAAACCGATATACAATAAGTGAATTAATTTACGTATTTCACAATCATACAGCATACCGTTTTGATATATAAGGATTACAACGCGACCAAGAACTTCATTTTCAAACCATGCCGAGCCGAGGAAAAGTTACCTTACAAAAATAATAACAACTTTGTTTCTTGGACACACAAAATGTTAAAATTAATAAACCTGTTATACAACATTTCAGTGTATATTGTGTTAAAATTTGGATTCGATCTGATGACGGGTTTGTGAGATAATAATTCCTAAATGTGACGCATGGTTGAAAAACGCTTAAAAACGGGCACTTTTTGTGTTCCAACTGTGATAAAAAATATTAAAATATAAAATAAAAATCCCAAACCTACATGATCTAACGTAAAATAGAACGACCAAAATGATGATGTTATTGGATTTTATATAGGTCTATCGGTTACTTCACAAACAAACTTCAAACTCGAGTACACATAATAGTTTGGTCGACAGTAGTTATGGATGGGAGGGTCGCGGACTAGAACAGTAGGGGTAAACCAGGGTTAAACAGATTGCCTCGGATGTAGGGTGTGGTAGCTATGTAGAAATGAAACGATTAGCTCAGGAGAGGGATACATGGAGGGTTGCATCAATCCAGTTAAAAAACTGAAGACTCAAACAACAACAACAATCAGGAATTTTAATTACTTAGAGAGGCATGTGGGGCAAAAGGGTCGTTGGAGAATTTCAATCCCTGGGATGTAACACTGGAAGAGACTGCATAATGTACATCAGCGGCCAAGGTGAGCGATATTTAACTATAGGTCTATTGATAGGGATATGTTTACGTTCAAATCTTCAATTAGTATGGCCAAATTACATCCAGAATAGCTTAAGTAAGAATACTTTTAATTCCCCATATTCCGATAGATTTGCCATTCCAGTGTGCAAGAGTGCAGTTCCCTCTTCAAACAATATTCGCAATTTCTTTAACAAAGCGCAATGACACACAGTTAACAGTAGCACGTGTACATTTAGACAAAACCATTTTTTCCCATGGCCAACTGTATGTGGCGTGCTCGCGAGAATCCGGACAACAAAATCGTTATGTCTCAGCAGAAGATGGCAAAACCACAAACGTAATTTTAAAATGTGTTAACATAATGTAACATCGAACCCTGCAGACGTTCACAACTCAATAAAATTCCCACTTTGCTGATCATATCAATATACTGTATGTATCAGAATATTCAGAATTAGAATGGACACACCTATAGCCGCGATTGCTGTAATAGAATAGACCAATTATCAGCAATAATACATCGTCCCCATTGTCTTGATCGCGGGCGAAGCCGCGGGTACCTGCTAGTACAGTATAAAGCGTTTCTCGCTGATGTCTGAGGGCTTCATGTATTTCATCTTGGAGATATGTCACTGCGTGCATTGTTGATCGTCCTTTTCGGAAACCAAGTTCTTCCTCCGGAAGTCTTTCGTCTTTCAGATCTGTTAGTCTGTTGGTAATGTTCTTTGTGAATATTTTAAACGGTGCACATTCCAATACAATGCCTCTGTAACAATTGGGGTCTCCTATATCCCCCTTTCCTTTATATAAGACTTTTATTATCGAGTTTCTTGAGTGTATGCGGCCAGAGCTTAACTTAACCTAACCTAACCTAGCTTCTTTCTTTTTCCAGCTGTCCAATGTTGTTTCTGGCTCTAGGAACCCCTCAAATGTGTGTATCTTATTTCTGAAAGTTGTTCTGTTGCGGATGTCTTAAGCAGTGATGTTCATTTCTTGTAGATACTTCTTAGAGTTATCAAACCATTTTTCATAAGAGTTGCCTTTATATTGGGCTTGGTAAAGAGGTTAAAAATTTACTTAGTGAGTCTGTCGTCAGGCATTCTTGAAACATGTCCAAAGAATTTAACGCTTAGTTTTCGTATGGTATCTGAGATTTTGCTGCATGTTTTATATACTTCTTTGTTACTGCGTAATCGGTAAGTGTCAGCACATTTTATTTGGTCCGAGATTATTTCTTACATTTTTTCTTTCATTCCTTTTTTTTCGATATCTTCAATGACTTCTCTAGTTTAGCCTAAGTCCTGTCCAAGTGTATTTATTAATCTCATGTACATTTTTTTCAGTATTAGGGAACCACCCATTGTAAATGGGTACAATCGTGGGGACCGACTGAAACACAATACATTTTCAATACTAAGGCAGCACTGATAAAATGGCTCCTGAAGTGTATACTGTATAATATTTTATTGATCATGCTCGCGTGCTTACGTCAACGAATGTCTGAATCAGCTCAGATTAGCAACACGGCAGCTGGCAACAAGAGCTACAACGTGAACTGAAGTTATCGGTGGAGTCTCGGGAGAGGTTTTGTAATGAAACATATTATAGAGGGTATAATAGTACATTATGCAACAAACCTATAATGGCGATGGTCAAGACACGAGTAAAACGAACGATGCGAGTTTTTAAATTTCCATACGACTGTCTCATTTACCATTATAGGCGAGTTGCATACGACTGTTGACGTTCGACGATAATTATAACTATTTTATGTTCGAACATAAACACTCATAAATATCTGTCGAGATTTTGAAAGTTTTATGTACTGAACAGAGCGCATTGGACGCAGAGAATACCTTGTATTCGACCACGGCCTCCTCGAAAACCCCACTAAGACACGAGTCACGCAGTGAAATTTAAAATAGAAGGCCGTGGAAGTCAGCGCAGGTGGGATGCTATTCTTATCTAATTGGTCACACAATTGTTTCTTGAACTCTGATTGGTGGTTGAAACTGTATTATAATGAAAACTTGTACACATTATAGTACAGTTTCCTGACATATAATATTTACATTTCGCCATGGTCAAACATAAAAGAAATATACAGCAGAGTAAGTTGGGCTGCCTGCAGTGACAGGATTTCGAAAGACCATAAGTGCAGTTTAAACCCCTGATTTGCCGGCAAGACAATTACACTCTAAAGCCGGAAGCTGCAGATTCTGTCACTCGAAGGATTTGCCTCCTAACTTGATTTAAAGTTATTTTTTGCTGTTATTAATTCATTTTAGGGGCTTGGGATATCTTGGCCATCAGCCCCATGTAGTTGGGTGTGTGTTCAATTTCTGTAATGACCTCAATTTATGTGATAGCGGTGGTAGTGTGTGTAGCTGTTCATTCTGTGACCACTTTCTTTTGACACCTAACGAGTAAGATACTGGCCACGGTGTCCTAGAGCGCAAACGCGCTACCTCGGGCCTCGCTGGCATCGGGAGAGTATGAGTTCCAATCCCAAATTGGCCGTCCTGAAAGTAGTTATATTGTTTCACATTTCACCACCAGGGTGCATAAAATAAATGATGGGATCCCTCAGGGTTCTGTGTTGGCCCCACTTCTTTTTAATCTATACACCTATGATCTACCAGAAACCAAATCCAGAAAATTTATATAAGCTGATGATATTGCCTTGTTAGCACAGGGTGAGGCGGCTTCGGTGGCGTAGTTGGTAGCAAGCTGAGCTTCTATGCCCAAGGTCACGGGTTCAAATCCTGCCGAAGTCGTCGGATTTTTAAGAGCGTTAAAAATCACTCAGTATGCCTTCCTCCGGAAGAAAAGTAAAGCCGGCAGTACCATGTCATAAATTTATGGCATGATTAAGAACCTTCCTCTAGTTACACTTGCATAAAGCTAAATTATAGGTCAGATTTGACTAACGATCTTAAGTTCCAACGTTCGTAGCCAGGAGTCGACTGCGGTGGCATCTAGTAACAAAGTTCAGAACTAGTTGGTCGTTGACGATGGCGTTTGGTAGCAAAAGTTGGTACTACTTGAAAATCGAATGTCTGCAGTCCTTACTTGATTTAAAAACAGATAACACACACTAATATAGCCATCACAATTAACACCGGTTATCAGACAGATTCTACACACACCTAAAGTACACGGGGCTACATGACCACGTTGTCGCAGCCCCTAAACTAAGGAACCAACCAGCCTAGGGTGTGAGCTTCCCTAAAGTTGAAGCAACATTAACATCAAATCTGAATATACTGACAATTCTTCAAACTTAACTCTCTGTGGCCAAATCCTCAAAAGACTGTTGTATCAACCTTCCATCTTCGGAACAAGTATGCAAATTATAAACCTACAGTTCACTTTGAAGACCAAATTCTTCAACATTGCAGAAATCCTAAATACCTTGATGTGACTCTGGTTGAATCATTGACATGCAAAACCCATCTCAAGAACACGGCAAGTAAAATCAAAACCCGGAAGAACATACTTCAATAGTTAACTGGGACCACCTGGGGTGCCAATGCAATAGTACTCAGACTCACAGCTCTGGCTCTCTCGTACTCGGTCGCGGAATACTGTTGCTCTATCAGACTTAACAGTGCTCACACCAAAATAGTTGACACACAGCTCAATCAAACAATGCGCCTCATCAGAGGATGCATTCGTTCTACTAATACTCAATGGTTACCAGATATAAGTAACATTCCCCCACCACATTTAAGAAGATGTCAGTCGTTGCTGAACACCTACAAAAGAATCAACACGATTCGGTGGCGTAGTTGATAGCATGCTGAGCTTCTATGCCCAAGATCGCGGGTTCAAACCCGGCCGAAGTCGTCAGATTTTAAGAGACGGGAAGTAAAGCCGGCGGTCCCATGGCATAGATTTATGGCATGAAAAAGAACCTTCCACTTACTACACTTGTGGAAGCTAAAATCTGTAGGTTAGTTTGATAACGCTCTATTAGTTCTAACGTTCGCCGACAGGTGCTGGCTGAGATGTCATCTAGTAGCCAAGTCAGCAAGCTAGGTGTCGTGGGCGGTAGCAATTGGAAGCAAAAGTAGGAACTACTTGAAATTATTGTCTGCAGTCCTTACTTGAATTAAAACAGATAACACACACTCATACAGCCATCACAATTAACACCGGTTATCAGACAGATTCTACACACACCCAAAGTACACGGGGCTACATGACCGCGTTGTCGCAGCCCTTAAACTGAGGAACCAACCAACCAGAATCAACACGAATCCACTATTACCAATACATGCAGAACTTCCAGTTCTATCAGCTCATCGATTAAAGTCCAGACACTCCTCGTGGCGAACAGTAGATAGCTTGCTGACTAAGAACTTCAATATCAAAGTTGCGTGGATTAATCAACGGTGGAAACAAACTTCCCTGGCACACACCATGGATTAATTATTAATCCCTGGGAAGGACCTGCACGGTTCCACTTATCTAGGCGTCACTGGGGCTTGTTGAACCGGTTTGGAACTTGCCAGGGCAGGTGTGGAGGTATACTACATCAATGGGGTTGGAAGGCCTCTCCAAATTGCGACTGTGGAGAAGAGAAGCATTAGCCTGATTGTCCCCTCAGAGCCTTCAGTGGTACACTGGAAGATCTACACAGGCCACCTCAAGAGGCTGTTGGCCTGCTTCTCCATTTGGATCTGCAGCTATAAATTAATCATTTCAGACTATGAACTTGAGATTATGTATTACTGCATATATGAAATGAATGGATTTGACCTCCCAAGAAAACTATGGTGTCGCCTCAACAGACTGAGAACTGGGCATGAACGCTGTAATTTCTTGCGCCATAAATGGGGCTGGATGGATTCTCCTATGTGTGAATGCAGTGAAGAGGAGCGGAAAACGGACCATGTCATCCTACGATGCCCTCTTCATGCCTACTCCGGAAGACCCAGCGACCTGTTTCATCTATCAGAAAGTGCTGCTGTCTGGTTGAAGAAGTTGGACCTGGACTTATGAATTCCTTGTTGTATTCACCATACGATTAAATAAATACTGTAAGTATTTGTAAATAACTATGTATCACTTCATCATACGATAAATAAATAAACTAACATGAAAATGCCGGGAAAATTCCTTTCAAAAGTTCCACGGTTGACTTCCTTCCCCAAATTCCTCCCTGACCCTTCCTGTTAGACCCAAGTTAGCGGTCGCCTAGGCGATCGGCCTTTCACCTTCCCCAGTTGTATCTGCTGACATAGACACCGTGCTTGCGATGGAGAGACAGACTGACTGTTTGTTGTTTTGATGAGACAAAATCAAATAAATTGTTGGAATACAGTAACGTTTGTGAAAAAGTGTTACAGTGAGCGGTGATGATATCTCTCTTCTGTTGCTGCGCTCGAGTGTCGCTACTGTCGTTTTTGGATGTCACGGGATATCCTCTGGGTGGATTTTGATGCGGATTTCACCATTCTGCAAAGGATATCTCGAGGAAGATTTCTGTAGAAAATAATTTATTTATGATCAAAAGAAGCTGAGCAGTAACGATTTCAGTGAAAAAGTCGAACAAAACACATGGTGACCGTGCGCTTTTTAAGTTTAAGCTGAGCAAACCGTTAAAATATCAATATACTATGAGTGTAAAAGTTGTTCAGCATGAAACGTTCTACAAAAAAGTCTGCGAGAGCATATCTCTACAGTATCTTCAATTCATCGCCCACTATAAGTGTTTTTACGTTTTCATTTCTTGCAACAATCTCCATTCAAATACTGAGGCGACAGTTTACGAGCTGGCTAGGGGCGAGTCTATCACCCCAGTTACAGCCTAGCTAGTGGGCGAACATATTACCCCAGATACAGACAGCAGCAAATTGTCGAGTCATGTTGATTTAAAACTTCAAAGAAGAGTGGTTGTGTTTGGAGTTTCCCTGGAAGTGCAATTCGGCTTTTCTTCATTTCGCCTGTGAACTTTCCGTTTCACAAAATACATAGCCTAATTAAACAAGTAGTTCCGTGAAGAACTATACAGCCTATTTTCATATATCCTACTTAGGTTAACTCCCACTATCAACATACACAATTTCAGTTTGATTGCTGTGATAGATTCGTAGATATTGAGAACCGACTAAATATTTCGGATGGTCGCCATGTTGGATTTTATATATGTAGGTCCTAGAGTTATGTACTGTTACATGAAGATTATTGTGTACGTGTAGCATTCAAACTTCAATCGCATGATTAGGACACAAGAAATAACAACGAGATTTTAAAATTTCGCACAGCTGCCATCTTGCGGTTATGGAAACAATTGAAACAATTGAAATAAATTAGATGCCAGTGGATTAACATTCGTATAAGGATTAACTGTACCAAGTTTCACTGCACTCGGATGGTTCAATTGCGAGAAACGTCCATGTGAATATTTAAATTTCGCGTCGCCGCCATGTTGGATTTGTAATCACCAGGTTATTTAAAGTCCTATAGGAGAACTTAAATTCATAGCCCCTATGAACATAACAAAATTCAGTTTGATTGCTATAATAGATTCGTAGATATTCAGAGCCGTCTAAATAGTTCGGATGGTCGCCATGTTGGATTGTTAAATGTATAGGCCAATCAGTCATGTACCATTAAAGGAAAAATTATTGCGCAGGTTCATTATTCAAACTTTCACTTCGATCGCATGATTACGACACAAACAAGTAGTTCCGTGAAGAAATATACAGCCTATTTTCATATATCCTACTTAGGTTAACTCCCACTATCAACATACACAATTTCAGTTTGATTGCTGTGATAGATTCGTAGATATTGAGAACCGACTAAATATTTCGGATGGTCGCCATGTTGGATTTTATATATGTAGGTCCTAGAATTATGTACTGTTACATGAAGATTATTGTGTACGTGTAGCATTCAAACTTCAATCGCATGATTAGGACACAAGAAATAACAACGAGATTTTAAAATTTCGCACAGCTGCCATCTTGTGGTTATGGAAACAATTGAAACAATTGAAATAAATTAGATGCCAGTGGATTAACATTCGTATAAGGATTAACTGTACCAAGTTTCACTGCACTCGGATGGTTCAATTGCGAGAAACGTCCATGTGAATATTTAAATTTCGCGTCGCCGCCATGTTGGATTTGTAATCACCAGGTTATTTAAAGTCCTATAGGTGAACTTAAATTCATAGCCCCTATGAACATAACAAAATTCAGTTTGATTGCTATAATAGATTCGTAGATATTCAGAGCCGTCTAAATAGTTTGGATGGTCGCCATGTTGGATTGTTAAATGTATAGGCCAATCAGTCATGTACCATTAAAGGAAAAATTATTACGCAGGTTCATTATTCAAACGTTCACTTCGATCGCATGATTACGACACAAACAAGTAGTTCCGTGAAGAACTATACAGCCTATTTTCATATATCCTACTTATGTTAATTGCCTCTATCAACATACAAAATTTCAGTTTGATTTCTGTAATAGATTCGTAGATATTGAGAACCGACTAAATATTTCGGATGGTCGCCATGTTGGATATTATATATGTAGGTCCTAGAGTTATGTACTGTTATATGCAGATTATTGTGAACGTGTTGTATTCAAACTTCAATCGCATAATTAGAACACAAGAAGTAAGAAGGAGATTTTAAAATTTTTCACAGCTGCCATCTTGAGGTTATGGAAACAATTGAAATAAATTAGATGCCAGTGGATTAACATTCGTATAAGGATTTACTGTACCAAGTTTCACTGCACGCGGATGGTTAAATTGCGAGAAACGTCCATGTGAATATTTATAATTCGCGTCGCCGCCATGTTGGATTTGTGATCACCAGGTTATTTAAAGTCCTATAGGTGAACATAAGTTCATAGCCCCTATGAACATTAAAAAATGCAGTTTGATTGCTAAAATAGATTCGTAGATATTCAGTATCGTCTAAATATTTCGGATGGTCGCCATGTTGAATTGTTAACTGTATAGGCCATAGAGTCATGTACTGAACCCATGTACCATTGGCTCAAAGGGGGTCGAATCCATGTATTTTTGTAAAAGGAAGGAAAGAAATATACTGTCTTTAATGGAACATTGAAAGATTTCAAGCAAGGATGCTAGCCTAACGTTGTGTAAGAAGTTAGACCCAGGTGGCCAGGAAATGAGATCATGCCTGACTCATGGATAAGGAGCCGGTCACGAATATAAATAGAAGCAGTGGAAAGTTCCAGGCGTATGACAGACAACACGTTTCGGAAATCACACTTACCTTGCATTAAAACGGCAACAGCGCAACTGTGCCAGAAGAAGAATAATTAAATTTAACCCATTTGCAAGAATAAAAGTAAGTAAATAAACACAGCATTGTGAATCATTTCGGATTAGAGTTTTTTGTGTAGAGAAAAAGCTTTTAATAATTGCCCAGGAGAGAAGTGCAAACGTAGCATACGTCATCGGGGATTTACTGAGACCCGAGGAGTGGGGAATTTAAAAATCAACAGCAACACTCACACAGCTGAAGACTAAAAATTATTTAATATCTCAGAAATGCACGATCGATTTTCATGTGCAGTGAGGTCATTTAACGTTTAGAAAACGAGCATTCTGGAGATGTAATTTTTATAAATGTGCGACAATTATTTCAAAAGTTGGTCACGAAAAGGACTAGGATTTTATCTTTTTGGAGCCAAAAAGTATAAAAGTCCAGGCCAAGCCAGACCAATCATGCAGTATTATTCCGTCCAGGGGACGTGAAGCTACATCACGCCGTATTCAAACGTATGAACCTCAGGGGAGGTCATACCGTACAACAAGTATAAGCAGTAAATGCAGTATTATTCCGTCCAGGGGACGTGAAGCTACATCACGCCGTATTCAAACGTATGAATCTCAGGGGAGGTCATACCGTACATCAAGTATAAGCAGTAAAAGCAGTATTATTCCGTCCAGGGGACGTGAAGCTACATCACCGAATACAGTCTACAAGCTTTCTTTGAGGGGAAACGCTGTATCACATCGTATAAACGTTATCCGACAGCCAAGAGCGTCGCGGTATCGATAACCAACGTACATCCGTAAGGAGTAGCCAAGAAGTATTATTACAGTATCGCCGTGTGGAGAATTAGGAAAATCCTAGTTACAGGATTTAGTTCCGACAGTATAAAGTTTATGGGGAAAAGTTCAGTAATTACCGTCAAAGCAGGCTGCGAACTTAGAGCCCAGGGCGATAGGTCTTAAATTAAACGACCAAAAGTATCATAACGTATTGGAGTACCGTAACAGCGAGATAAACATTCTATCAACTTTAAAGAACCCGAGTAGGGACGGACAGAACAAGGTTCGCAAAGGATTCTGGAAAGATAGGAATTCGAGAACCGAATAAGCGGAAAGGAGAAGGAAACTATAGACATTGTTTCAAGGAAACATATGAACTATTAAAAGCACTAAGTTACGAGGAGTATTAGTTGCTAGAAATCAATAGGCCACCGATAGATTATCTGGTGGACCGTGGACAGAACAGACTTTCGCTAGACCAACAAATAGGGTCTAGAAAGGAGCCGTTCGAGCTAATAATAATAGCAGATCGTCAGGAAACGGGATTTGAAGGAGTGCGATTCCAGGGAGGAGGTAGATGGTTCGAGACTTTCACATTCTGGCAAGATAGGAAGCCGACATTTACTAAATTTCACCCTTGGAGACGGGAGGTCAAGAAATCACGTGTGAAAGGCTTAATAGCAGCCTAAGTGATTGGAATCTGTGAAGTGTAAATATATAAAATTTGTGTTAAAAGGTAATATTTTCAGTGTTTTTATCGTGTATTATGAACGAATACACCAGTGTATTTTAAAATGTTATCAGTGTTAAATGTATTTGAGTTAAATATGTGTCAAGATATGTCCGTACATGAAATGAATCTGTACAAGATGGTGTAATTACAAAATAGTGGGCAAAAATGAAACATCGCAAGAAAAGGAAGGTCAGGGACCGACCTATAACATGTGAGTAAATATTTTCATTATGTTTTGTGTTGGGGAAGTGTTTGTGTACAATCCACCGGAGTTTGAGATAGAGGGATGTTTTTAAATAACAAATAACAGAATAAGAGCGCGGTCTGAACAAATAAAATCTGAGAAATTATAAATAATTAGCCTATGTGAAATGAATAAATCCTGTAGAGGAATTGTATGAAATTAAACGTCAGTGTAGTTGACAAATGTTACAAAAGCAAGCGTAATAAATAATAATAATAGTAATAAAAGAACAAGCCTCCGTGGCTTAGGCGGCAGCACGCCGGCCTCTCACCGCTGGGTCCGTGGTTCAAATCCCGGTCACTCCATGTGAGATCTGTGCTGGACAAAACGGAGGCAGACAGGTTTTTCTCCGGGTACTCCGGTTTTCCCTGTCAATATTTCATTCCAGCAACACTCTCCTCTATCATTTCATTTCATCTGTCATTCATTTAATCATCGCCCCAGAGGAGTGCGTCAGGCCTCGGCAGCCGGCACAGTTCATATCCTCGCCGCTAGATCGGTGCTTCATTCATTCCATTCCTGACCCGGTCGGAGACTGGAAGCAGGCTGTGGATTTTCATTTTCAATAATAATAAAAGAAATATAAATAAAGATTAAATTGAATGATATGAAAGTAAGAGCGTTTGAGATCTAATAAAAGTATAAAGACATGGTGTTAATGCGTGTTCGTAAAATAGAGTGATTATCGTCACGGGAGAGGATAAATATAAAAATGGAGATGTAGATCAAATGTTGATTTTTGAATTTACCAGTTCTTTGGAAGACGCTAGGCTTTAAAGTAATGTCGCGTATTAAAGTAATTTATCACGCTAGGAAGGCGTTGAATCTAAATATACTTGGCAAGTTAATTTTGAGGGACAGTTGATTGCGGTAATTGAGCTATGTTAAAGTCCTCCAATAGTGACGTAGATCACGAGGCCATGTGTGTTATGTTGTATTGTAATAGGGAGCAAATGTATGGTATTATGAGCGCAGGTAATATAGGCCACGGCCGACCCTAAGTCGCATTTATGTAAGTCCTCCAGTATGGGAATGGTTCCCGAGGCATGTCAAGAGAGTCGAACCTAGACTCGTCTAGTTTTTGAAGCCCCTAAATATTCGTCGTTGTATGTGAATTACTCTTACCAATCAATGATGACACTTCATAATTAATAAATGCCAAGGTTACGAAAGTGGTTTATGAACATAATAATGTTGTTGAAAGTAAATGAAAGAAACGCCAGATCTACACAAAGAACTGAAGAAAAGAGCTATGGAAAGAGAATAGCTGTTTAAAAGCATGAATGTAGCGGTCTCGAGGCGAGACATAGAGCCTTCCCTCCCGGACCATAAATCAAGTCAAGTGTACAGTCAGACCCCTTGTGGTAGTAGGGTCGGAGAGAATCGTCTGGAAGAAGTAATAATACACCGTGAGTGTTTAGAAGTTGTTAATGACCCGGGATTTGAACCGAGGTCCCTGTAGATGAAAGTTCCGCTTGCCAGTTCAGATCGTAGCTTTCTTAAGTAATAATGGTCTTTTAAGACAAATAAATAAAATCCCTAATATAATGTTGTATGGATGTAGGATTCCAGGAGTTCAATGAAGATAACTGATTCCGGGAGTAATCATAGTTTTTGACTTTGTCAAGTAATCTTCGGTAACTCTGGAGTACACAAGTATTTTCCCGATCACTGTAGTGAATTTGTGGAACTTGAGAGAGATGGTAATATTGGGAACATTGTTGAATGCCCAAACAATTAAGTAGAGAAGTAACATGTACTTTAAATATGATTATATATTTGTTTGATGATAAGAAACTCATAAAATAGTTATTGAGGTGTATGAAAGAGTGACACCGTTATTAAGGGAAGATATAGAGCCATTGGAGCTCGTGATTGTATTGAACTTTAAGATAGATACTTTATGGAAGTGAAAATAATTATGAGTTTTTGGTTTGATGGAAACCATTTATTTTAATATAATGTTTGTTTAATTTTTATATCTTCCTTGTTCACTTTGAACAAGTTTAGAAGGATTTGGTCAATAGTTTATTTGTTTTATTTGTTTGTAGCGCCATAATTTTGATTAATTAAATGTTTTAAAATAGGAGTTGATTTTGTTGTTATTTTTGGAAGTGTATCCTCTATTTAATCCAAAATGTGTAAGTCACAGAGTGGGAGAACGTACCAAAACCCCGAAAATCCCGATTTGAGCATTGCTGGCATACTGTGATTTGCATATTTCTTGCTGGAAAGGCACAGGGGGCATAGAAGTACTGTGCTTGGATTAATAATTAGAGAAACACTTAAGACGGTCATTTCATGTAAATGTAAAATGATGATAGGAATAGCTACAACATATAAACTTAACTGACCGCATGGGTCCCTAGAAACTCACACCGAGCAGCCCTGAATTAAAAACCCCCTAGCAAACACTAATAAAATGGCGCCCAGTACGCAGGGATGAGTTTTCCTAGGGAAAACCCGAGTTTTCTCGAAAAATCAAAATTTCCATTTTTTTTGAAAAAAAAAAGTTTTTTCGAAATTTTGAATTTTTAAATACTTCCATAAAGGGTTCTGAGATTGAATAAAGATGTCAAAAGGGTACGTTTTAGTAAACATCCGTACTAAGGTAAATTTTTTTTTGAAAATTGGGACACAATGGTTCAGATTACCATCTCTCAAGCATGTACCAGCGATGTGGCATGAGTAGCCTACTGTATTCTAATAAGATGGTATTGAGTGAGGAATTGCAGGGGCTTTTGGAGGCTATAAAAGCCGGTAGTAAGGAAAAGTTGGAGGCTATAAACAATAAATTTGAAACGATAGACAATACATTGGGCCTCCAACAAGATGAAAATAAAAAAGAGTTAAAATCCATGAATCAAAGTTTAGAATCATTAAAAACTAATAGTGATAACATGGGAATTAAATTAGAAGCTATCGAGGCCGACTGTATAACAATGAACAATGAACTGAAGGCTGAGATAGAAAAGATAAAAACAGAAAATGGGGATAACATTAAAGAACAGTTGAAAGTGGTAAAAGATGAGACGTTAGAGTCTATAAAAGCCGACAGTAAAACAAATAATGAGGCACTGAAGGCTGAAATTGAGAAAATAAAACAGGGGTCAAATGAACTCCGACAAAGTATAGAAGGAAACATAGAGTCCAAATTTCAAATATTGGATAAAACATTTGGGGATAAGCTAGAGGCATTTCAAATTGAGAATAACACATTTAATGCAGGAGTGAAAACCCAGATAAATACTATAGAAAAAAATAGTATAGAATCCAAAAAGGAGTGTCAAGAAAATTTTAAAAATTTAGAAGGTAATTTTGGTTCTAAAAAAAACTAAATTAAATAACATGAAAAAAAACCTGTAAAAAGAATGTAGACGATTGTAAAAATGAACTTGTAAACCAGATCCAAGGTGTGCAGGCAAAGTTAGAAGCTCAGATACAATCTAACAGTAAGATTTGTGAAACATCCCGGGATGAGATAAAAAAAAGTTTTAGTGATCTAGGAGACAGATTTGTCGGGGTTGAGAAAAAAATGGGAGAACTTGAGGGAAAAATCGGTGAAGTTCAGACCGAAGTAATTGAGATGAAAAATCAAAATCAAAAGGATGTGCAGGACATGAAAGGTCAATTGGAGCGGTTTACCGGGCAGGTAGATGAGAACTTGAGGAAGCACGAAGCTGAAATAAAGAAGGAATTAAAAATATATGATGGGCATCTCCAGAAAGAAAGAGGACAACGAAAGGAAGAAAATAAGGAAAATACCCAGAAGATAGATGAAATAAGTAAGGGTATTAATGAGGTTCAGGAAACCATCGGAAAATTAAAGGAACAAGTAGGAAAAACCAATACCGAAGTAAACCAGGTCCAAGATGAATTGACGATAGTATCTAAGAGCCGAGGGAAAACTGAGGAAAAGCTTATGGGAATTAAATTAGATATGGTCAAAGGACAAAAAGAGATGGAGAAAAAGATAAAGGAAATACGAGAAGACCTCGATACCATAGGCGACGTTAAGCCAGAAATTATAACAGAACAGGTCATGGTCATCAAGAAAGAGGTAGAAGAACACTTAAATGAAATCAGGGATAGCTTCAGGGACGAGAAATTCCAACTCAAACGAGAACTGGAAACCAGTAAGAAAAATCAGGAAAGAATTCAAAATGAATTAGGTTCCCGGTTGGAGAGGACTGAACATAAGAACAGTCAAATGGAAATGCAACTCATGGCTAATGAAGAAAGTGCCCGAAGAGAAAGGAAGTTAGAATTTGAGATTCAGGATGAGTTTCCAAAGACAGGATGGGTAGATCCCCATGAACGAGGCACAGATCCAGATAGGGACTTACGAGGGGAGAGCCCTTATAAGAACCCAGGATATCCGATGGCGATGTCAACCCCGTACATGAATCAGACAAATGGTCAGATAATAAATATCATCAAGTCAAATGAGGACAGATCGGTGAAGTTTACGGGTAATAATACAGTATGTCTATTACTCCCAAATACTGGTTAAAGGAAGTCGCAGAGTACTTGAACGAAATGAAAGTTCCTCAGGATCGGAGACTGAGAGCAATTGAGAAGCTGTTGGCAGGTGATTGTCTCACCTGGTTCAGGAGTTTCAGGTACACTTTCGACACGGTGGAAGGCTTTAGAGAAGCGTTTCTGAAACGATATTGGGCAGCAGATGTCCAAGAGAATTTGAGGCTAGATCTGTACTCTAGGAAGTATAGCACAAATGCTCCAACTAAGTACTCAGAATTTTTCACCGCTCAGCTGTGTAAATTCCGGGAACTTGACATTGCTCCTGCTGAGAACGACCTGTGTGCCGCCATTGCAAGACAACTTCCATATGAGATCCAGAGGCTGTTAATCTCGTCTAAAGTCAGAAGTGCTGTGGAAGTGGAGAGCGTATTACGCCAATTAGATATGACGACTTCACACGTTACTCCCAGGCATCAAAGACAGACTGAACAGGTACATATGGCCAGCAGCCAAGAAAATAGAGAGAAACCATCGACCAGAAATCAGTCCACTAGTACTGATACTCAGGGACTGGGTCGAGAATATGGACACCAAGAGCCTAGGGGAATACAGCCACACTATAGAGGAGGATATCGAGGAAGAAATCCTAGGAATACGGGTTATAGGCAACAAGAGAACCGACCCTATAACAATAACAATCAAAGGCAAGATAACCGAAGGAGATGGGAAAATTATCCCAGAAGGAACGTATGGCCAGAGGATAGGGACGATGAATATCGGGCCAAAATAGAAGAGAGATATCAGGAAAGTCTTCGTTACATGAATGAACGACCAGACGAACCTGAAAGGCAAAAAGTCAGTTGGAGTGAGGCAATAAAGAACCGAAAATCACCCGACCGACTAGACGGAGCTCAAAGCTTGGAGCTACAAGCTCAATTGAAGAATGAGGGGAAAGGAAGCCCTCAGGATAAAAAAACTTCAAATTTAAATCATCAAAAGTGGAAACATACCAGGAGCTGGGAGGAGGTCGAAATTGTAAATTGGATAGCAAGACCAGATGAGCTAATTAACGAGGATGTGGAAGGAATCCCACCTATTAAAAGAGAACTACCTATCATCATGCTAAGAATAGAAGGTTTACTGGTCAGGGCATTAATTGATACTGGATCCACCATAAGTTTAATTACGCAAACCCTCTTAAATGAACTGGAAACAAGAGGCCGCGTATTGAAAATTCCCACATCCAGTGTGAAGATTATGGGGATTATTCCTGAAAAATCTTTAACATGTAAATTTCAGGTATACATTGATCTAATCATGGGTAACGCTGAAATTTCGCAATGCTTTTTGCTGGTAAATCAATTGCCATATAATGTCATATTAGGTATTGATTTTATCCGTGAGAACAAGGTCATCATAGACCTAGCGCAAAATTGCATTAGGATTCAAAGAGAGGACGTGGACGAACAAAATATAAATTTACAGGAACAGGATGAGAAAATAGGAGAACAGGTATGGCATGTGGAAGAAGTAACAGAAGAAGGTTGTAAGGACATAGAAAAGATATTTGAAGTCCTAAATATAGGACTTGAAGATAGTTCGGAAACTGAGTTCGAAACCAACTTGTCAGGAAAAATTGAGGAAGCTAAAGTTAACCTCGAAAATAAGGAACAATTAGAGGAATTACTATTAAATTTTAGGGACGTATTTGATTCCAAGCCAGGGAAGATTGAAAATTTTAAATACGCGTTCCAAGTTAATAATTGGGCACCGTTCAGACAAATGCCTATACCATTATTGCCCGAGAGGCCAGGTCAAATCATTTCTATTGACAATTTCGGACTTTGCCAAAGGCTAGGCGAGGAAATCGACACATAATGGTGGCTATGGATGTCTTCACAAAAATGGTTGTCCTTGCTCCCATACAGAAGACTAGTACCAAACAGGTGTTAAAACGACTCAAAGAAAAAGTGATACCGATTCTGGGAAAACCCGAAAATTTGATGTCGGATCACGGTAGTTGTTTTACAAGTGTAGAGTTCAGACAAGAATTAGACAGACTTGGAATACGTCAGATTTTGTCAAGTATTCGCCATCCTGAGGCAAATCCGGTGGAAAGAGTGATGAGGGAGACGGCCAAGTATTGTAGAATATACTGTGCCGAAGAAAATTGGAAATGGATAGATATCCTGGATATTATCGAATTTTGTATAAACAATACAATCCACGAATCTACGGGAGAGATACCAATAACGTTACATCGGAATGAGCAACCAGAGAGACCTTGGAGTCTGGTAATTCCTAGGCCAGCAGACGCTCAGCCTGGAAGAGATGTACGTATTAGAAGAGCCTTTGAGCATCTAAAAGCTCAAGCTGATAGAAGGCAAAGAAGAAATAGGCACAAGAGGTATCATCGACCACTATTAGCAGAAGAAATGGTGCTAGTGAAAAGACCAGCCATTTCGGATCCAGGGAACCGCGTGTACAAGAAGTTCCAGAAAATGTACCACGGACCGTATCAAATAGTAAGGGATTTGAGAAATAATGCCTATAAAATTCGGCACTGTGAAACGAATCACGAAGTGACCATGAACTCAGCGAACTTAAAAATATATTACCCTCCCGAAGACTTCTATGAAGCAAATGAACAAGCCCTGGTCATGGAACAATTTAGAGATGATGAATCCACTTTTGAGACAAACAATAGTAAGGTAGAAAAAGGAAACAGAGTTCAACCATTCGAGTGCGAATGCGAATTGGAGAAACTGTATTGTGAAATAAGAGAAATAATTGATTTGGTTGAAGAAGAAAATTTCAATTTAAGAAAGGAGAATGATGAAATAAAGAAACGGGTAGGGATAGACCACACCCGTGATGAAGAATGATGTTCTGCAAAATTGTAGTCCAGACAAATAAGAAAGAAAGAAAGGGTAGGGACAGAACGTACCCAACTTACATTATTACCGGATATGACTTAAATGGAGGAAAAACAAAATATCGTGGAATTTTAAAGGAATAAAGATTAGAAGGTACGGATAAATGTTATGATGGCTTCGACACTAAAGAAAAATAAATTTTTTATGAATAATTGAAATAAATTTCCTCAAAATTTTCCGAAAATTTATTTACCTAAGGAGGGGAGAGATGAACCCATGTACCATTGGCTCAAAGGGGGTCGAATCCATGTATTTTTGTAAAAGGAAGGAAAGAAATATACAGACTTTAATGGAACATAGAATGATTTCAAGCAAGGATGCTAGCCTAACGTTGTGTAAGAAGTTAGACCCAGGTGGCCAGGAAATGAGATCAAGCCTGACTCATGGATAAGGAGCCGGTCACGAATATAAATAGAAGCAGTGGAAAGTTCCAGGCGTATGACAGAGAACACGTTTCGGAAATCACACTTACCTTGAATTAAAACGGCAACAGCGCAACTGTGCCAGAAGAAGAATAATTAAATTTAACCCATTTGCAAGAATAAAAGTAAGTAAATAAACACAGCATTGTGAATCATTTCGGATTAGAGATTTTTGTGTAGAGAAAAAGCTTTTAATAATTGCCCAGGAGAGAAGTGCAAACGTAGCATACGTCATCGGGGATTTACTGAGACCCGAGGAGTGGGGAATTTAAAAATCAACAGGAACAGTCACACAGCTGAAGACTAAAAATTATTTAATATCTCAGAAATGCACGATCGATTTTCATGTGCAGTGAGGTCATTTGACGTTTAGAAAACGAGCGTTCTGGAGAAATAATTTTTATAAATGTGCGACAATTATTTCAAAAGTTGGTCACGAAAAGGACTAGGATTTTATCTTTTTGGAGCCAAAAAGTATAAAAGTCCAGGCCAAGCCAGACCAATCATGCAGTATTATTCCGTCCAGGGGACGTGAAGCTACATCACGCCGTATTCAAACGTATGAACCTCAGGGGAGGTCATACCGTACAACAAGTATAAGCAGTAAATGCAGTATTATTCCGTCCAGGGGACGTGAAGCTACATCACGCCGTATTCAAACGTATGAACCTCAGGGGAGGTCATACCGTACATCAAGTATAAGCAATAAATGCAGTATTATTCCGTCCAGGGGACGTGAAGCTACATCACCGAATACAGTCTACAAGCTTTCTTTGAGGGGAAACGCTGTATCACATCGTATAAACATTATCCGACAGCCAAGAGCGTCGCGGTATCGATAACCAACGTACATCCGTAAGGAGTAGCCAAGAAGTATTATTACAGTATCGCCGTGTGGAGAATTAGGAAAATCCTAGTTACAGGATTTAGTTCCGACAGTATAAAGTTTATGGGGAAAAGTTCAGTAATTACCGTCAAAGCAGGCTGCGAACTTAGAGCCCAGGGCGATAGGTCTTAAATTAAACGACCAAAAGTATCATAACGTATTGGAGTACCGTAACAGCGAGATAAACATTCTATCAACTTTAAAGAACCCGAGTAGGGACGGACAGAACAAGGTTCGCAAAGGATTCTGGAAAGATAGGAATTCGAGAACCGAATAAGCGGAAAGGAGAAGGAAACTATAGACATTGTTTCAAGGAAACATATGAACTATTAAAAGCACTAAGTTACGAGGAGTATTAGTTGCTAGAAATCAATAGGTCACCGATAGATTATCTGGGGGACCGTGGACAGAACAGACTTTCGCTAGACCAACAAATAGGGTCTAGAAAAGAGCCGTTGGAGCTAATAATAATAGCAGATCGTCAGGAAACGGGATTTGAAGGAGTGCGATTCCAGGGAGGAGGTAGATGGTTCGAGACTTTCACATTCTGGCAGGATAGGAAGCCGACATTTACTAAATTTCACCCTTGGAGACGGGAGGTCAAGAAATCACGTGTGAAAGGCTTAATAGCAGCCTAAGTGATTAGAATCTGTGAAGTGTAAATATATAAAATTTGTGTTAAAAGGTAATATTTTCAGTGTTTTATCGTGTATTATGAACGAATACACCAGTGTATTTTAAAATGTTATCAGTGTTAAATGTATTTTAGTTAAATGTGTGTCAAGATATGTCCGTACATGAAATGAATCTGTACAAGATGGTGCAATTACAAAATAGTGGGCAAAAATGAAACATCGCAAGAAAAGGAAGGTCAGGGACCGACCTATAACATGTGAGTAAATATTTTCATTATGTTTTGTGTTGGGGAAGTGTTTGTGTACAATCCACCGGAGTTTGAGATAGAGGGATGTTTTTAAATAACAAATAACAGAATAAGAGCGCGGTCTGAACAAATAAAATCTGAGAAATTATAAATAATTAGCCTATGTGAAATGAATAAATCCTGTAGAGGAACTGTATGAAATAAAACGTCAGTGTAGTTGGCAAATGTTACAAAAGCAAGCGTAATAAATAATAATAATAATAATAATAATAAAAGAAATATAAATAAAGATTAAATTGAATGATATGAAAGTAAGAGCGTTTGAGATCTAATAAAAGTATAAAGACATGGTGTTAATGCGTGTTCTTAAAGTAGAGTGATTATCGTCACGGGAGACGATAAATATAAAAATGGTGATGTAGATCAAATGTTGATTTTTGAATTTACCAGTTCTTTGGAAGACGCTAGGCTTTAAAGTAATGTGTAGCGCATTGTCGCGTATTAAAGTAATTTATCACGCTAGGAAGGCGTTGAATCTAAATATACTTGGCAAGTTAATTTTGAGGGACAGTTGATTGCGGTAATTGAGCTATGTTAAATTCCTCCAATAGTGACGTAGATCACGAGGCCATGTGTGTTATGTTGTATTGTAATAGGGAGCAAATGTATGGTATTATGAGCGCAGGTAATACAGGCCACGGCCGACCCTAAGTCGCATTTATGTAAGTCCTCCAGTATGGGAATGGTTCCCGAGGCATGTTAAGAGAGTCGAACCTAGACTCGTCTAGTTGTTGAAGCCCCTAAATATTCGTCGTTGTATGTGAATTACTCTTACCAATCAATGATGACACTTCATAATTAATAAATGCCAAGGTTACGAAAGTGGTTTATGAACATAATAATGTTGTTGAAAGTAAATGAAAGAAACGCCAGGTCTACCCAAAGAACTGAAGAAAAGAGCTGTGGAAAGGGAATAGCTGTTTAAAAGCATGAATGTAGCGGTCTCGAGGCGAGACATAGAGCCTTCCCTCCCGGGCCATAAATCAAGTCAAGTGTACAGTCAGACCCCTTGTGGTAGTAGGGTCGGAGAGAATCGTCTGGAAGAAGTAATAATACACCGTGAGTGTTTAGAAGTTGTTAATGACCCGGGATTTGAACCGAGATCCTTGTAGATGAAATTTCCGCTTGCCAGTTCAGATCGTAGCTTTCTTATGTAATAATGGTCTTTTAAGACAAATAAATAAAATCCCTAATATAAGGTTGTATGGATGTAGGATTCCAGGAGTTCAATGAAGATAACTAGATTCCGGGAGTAATCATAGTTTTGGACTTTGTCAAGTTATCTTCGGTAACTCTGGAGTACAGAAGTATTTTCCCGATCACTGTAGTGAATTTGTGGAACTTGAGAGAGATGGTAATATTGAGAACATTGTTGAATGCCCAAACAATTAAGTAGAGAAGTAACATGTACTTTAAATATGATTATATATTTGTTTGATGATAAGAAACTCATAAAATAGTTATTGAGGGGTATGAAAGAATGACACCGTTATTATTGGAAGATATCGAGCCATTGGAGCTCGTGATTGTATTGAACTTTAAGATAGATACTTTATGGAAGTGAAAATAATTATGAGTTGTTGGTTTGATGGAAACCATTTATTTTAATATAATGTTTGTTTAATTTTTATATCTTCCTTGTTCACTTTGAACAAGTTTAGAAGGATTTGGTCAATAGTTTATTTGTTTTATTTGCTTGTAGCGCCATAATTTTGGTTAATTAAATGTTTTAAAATAGGAGTTGATTTTGTTGTTATTTTTGGAAGTGTATCCTCTATTTAATCCAAAATGTGTAAGTCACAGAGTGGGAAGACGTACCAAAACCCCGAAAATCCCGATTTGAGCATTGCTGGCATACTGTGATTTGCATATTTCTTGCTGGAGGGGCACAGTACCATTAAAGGAAAATTATTGCGTAGGTTCATTATTCAAACTTTCACTTCGATCGCATGACTACAACACAAGAAATAAAAACTTAATTTTAAAATTCCCACTGCCGCCATCTTGAGGTTATGTAAACAATTGAAGTAAATTAGATACCAGTGGATTACAATGTGTAAAAATATTTCCTGTACCAGGTTTCAGTGCGCTTGGAACATTAAATCGCGAGAAAGGTCTATTTAATATTTTCAAATTCGCTTGGCCGCCATGTTCGTTTTGTAGTTAACCGGTTTTTGAAGGTCTTATAGATGTATTTCCAGTAGTGCCCTTTATCTCCGTACAAAATTTTAGGGAGATACCGCTAATAGTTTCAGAGATATAGAATGCCGGTGAAATATTTCGCACATCCGCCATCTTGTGATTATGTAAACAATTGAACGAAGTTAGATGTCGGTGCATTACAATGTATATAAACATATACTGTACCAAGTTTCATTGCGTTTGGTTGGTCAAATCGCGAGAAACGTCTATTAAAAATCGCAAATTCGCTTGGCCGCCATGTTGGATTTTTAGTAACCAGGTTTACAAAAGTCACATAAGTGAACTTATAGTAGTTTCCTCTATCACCATAGAAAATGTCAGGGTAATATCGGTAATAGTTGCGGAGATATTGAATGCTGGTGAAATATTTCGCGCAGCCGCCATGTTGGATTGGTGAGTCGTAAAAAATTTCTAAGGGCACGGTCGAGGTCGCCCGGAATAGTGCTATGAACTTTCCGAGTTTCATTGAAATCGCTCATGCCGTTTAGATTTTATTAGGGGGGGGGGACACACACACACACACGAATCACACACACACACACGCGGACAAAAAGTGATCTCATATGCCTATTTTTCAAAATTGAAAATAGGCTAAAAATAAAAGCTTAATTTTAAAATTCGCACAGCTGCCATCTTGAGGTTATATAAACAATTGAACTAAATTAGATACCATGCATTGCAATGTGAATAAACATTTCATGTACCAGATCTCATTGCGTTTGGAACATGAAATCGCGATAAAGGTCTATTTAAAATTTTAAAATTCGCTTGGTTTTTGAGAGTCTTATAGATGAACTGCCAGTAGTGCCCTTTATCTCCGTACAAAATTTCAGGATGATACCGCTGATAGTTTCAGAGATATAGAATGCCGGTGAAATACTTCGCACATCCGCCATCTTGTGGTTATGTAAACAATTGAACGAAGTTAGATGTCGGTGCATTACAATGTGTATAAACATATACTGTACCAAGTTTTATTGCGTTTGGTTGGTTAAATCGCGAGAAACGTCTACATATTTAAAAGTCGCAAATTTGCGTTGCCGCCATGTTGGTTTTGTAGTTACCAGTTTTTCAAAAGTCACATAGGTGTACTTCTAGTAGTTCCCTTTATCACCGTAGAAAATCCCAGGGTGATATCGGGAATAGTTTCGGAGATATTGAATTCTGGTGAAATATTTCGCACAGCCGCCATGTTGGATTGGTGAGACGTAACAAAATTTGAAGAGCACGGTCGGGGTCGCCCGGAATAGTGCTATGAATTTACCGAGTTTCATTGAAAACGCTCCATCTGTTTAGAGGTTATTTGGGGCACACACACACACACACACACACTCCTCACACAAACACACACTCACGCACACACACACACGGACAAAAGGTGATCTCATAAGCCTATTTTTTTAAAATTGAAAATAGGCTAAAAATATACGAAGCTGAAATTTCGCAACAGCGACAGTTTAAACAAATCATTCCGAGAATACGTTATCACGCTCAAATATCGTCGGGCATCGTAGTTGCACACATCCAATAATTTAAAACAAGATGTTCAGTAAAGAACATATAGCCTACTTTCTCCTAAATGTATGAGTATAGTTATAACTCGTTGTTATTATCAAAGAGTATATTAGAATCATTTCTTGGTTGAAGACCTTAGAAACTATTTACCTCTACCAAACGCCACAACCAGATAAGAACTGCTACCATCATTGAAGAAAGAAAGAAAGAAAGAAAGAAAGAAAGAAAGAAAGATAAGAAGTATCTCAAGAATGTTATGGATCTGGAGACATAATCGACCGGACAGGCTGCGTGGCTCAGCGGTAACGTTCTCGCTTGCAGGGCCCTAGGTTGCAGGTTCGTATCCTGGCGCAGTCGGCTGGCATTTGAGGGTGCACAAATGCGAGGGAGCCGTGTCAGTATATTTACTGGCACGTTAAAGGTCCCCTACGGGCCAAAATTCCGGCAACCCGGCGTCTCTAAAAGCAGCAGTAGTTAAAAGGGACGTAAAACCAATAACATTATTATTATTATTATTATTATTATTATTATTACATAATCGACCTGCCGTGGGCAACATCCAACTTTGAGTTGAGGTATGTCTTTACACGTCTGGTTGTGCATGGCTTTCACAACCCTAATTGAATTAAGAAATCTTTCCATGACCCTACAGAGACGTGTGTATACAAACTATGTGGATATTTTCGATTGCTATTTGCCTGAAATTAAAGTAGTAATTAATAACCTGAACTAGCACCAACGGCTAGAATCCAGTTACTATGTGAAATCGTTTTGTTCTTTACTTCAAATAACAGTTTCAAATAACGCACAATGGGCTGTTACAAACGCTTTAAAATAAAAAGTAAAAATGTATTGTAGTATCATCTTGTCATTCTTCAAATTCGATGCGCATAGAATGCCAATGGTATAGTAATCAATAGAGTCCCATGTAAACCAGTCGTGACATCTAGTGGAGAAGTATCGAACAATATAATCCTAACAGGGCGTGTGCATTCTAGCGGCCATAAGAAGAAAGTTTTCAATAAATTCTGGAAGTTAATAAGTAGGTCGGCGTGCTTTTACCTTTTTGGCTGCTAGATGTCTCGAGCAAATCTGCTAGCGAATTATGTTTTAATTAAATATATATTTTCCACCATAATATGCACAATATAACGCTTAATTTTAAAACGTCTGAGTCATTACAAAACAGTAAATATATAAAATTTCAAACAAAAAAACTAATTATGATGGGGTTTGAACCATAGGCATATGAGCGATAGGCCAACGCTTTACCAATGAGCTAATTGTGCCAACGAACATCGTTCTATATAAAATGACTTACATAGAACTTGTTAGCAAATAATGATTTATACTAAACGATTTCATCAGAGGAGTATATTATTTATATATAAAGCATTTCATACAAAGTTTATTTATTTTGTATCAGTATGCTATATTGCATGCAATACTCAAATTAGTGAAATATAAGTCAGGCACAAGATATCCGCTGCCATCTTGTCTTGTTACTGAGACATCTCAGCTTTTTAAAATCACGTCTGCACTATAGTATTACAAAATAAACTTTTAATTTCGAACGTGCCTCTTCCTTTAGAACAGTTAAAACGATTCTCGGCTCAATAATCGGAACTGGTGGGACCCATGATATGGATTATAAAGTTTGCATAATTCGCACGGCCGCCATCCTGAAATGGTATGGCAGATGACCTTGTAGTTTGGTCACAAGACGCGTCCTATATGAAGGTATGTTGTTACCAAATTTGGTAGAGATCGAATGATTTGGTTAGTCGTTATTTGATTTTACGTTTTGAACGTTTGAGTGGCCGCCATTCAGTTTTGGTAAAGATGGCGGCGATATAAAACATGACACTGAGGTGCCCTTTGCTTGTTCTACCTCTGTACCAAATTTCGTTCAATTCGGTTTCACCGTGTTTGAATTGATAGGGGGGGGGGCAGACATTCAGAGTACACACACTCACACACACACACATACAGACTCACACACACACATACACACACACACACACAGACCCACATTTTGTGGCCCTGTAGTGATGTCATAAGTCTACTTTCATTTTTTGCTAAAATCGAAAGTAGGCTAAAATATATATTTTCTCAGGGCTTTTGCGACATCGTGATCATGTAGTCCTGTGTATTTGTGTGCGTAGAATGTTTCCGATAACCTGTGTCACTGTGACGTCTGTACTACTGGGTGTGTATTTGTAATTGAGGTAGGATTTGTGTAGGAAAATGCCTGGAGTAGAAGTGCGATTCCCCTTCCAGGATAGCTGAGGTAGGAATCAAACCCGCGTCTCCACAGTGACAGCTAAGAACGCTAGCCACTACGCGACGAAGCGGACTGACTGAATGACTGGTCGGTTGGTCCCTTAGATTATGGACTGCAACAACGTGGTTATTTAGCCCCATGTGCTTTGGGTGTGTGTAGAATCTGTCTGATAACCGGTGTTAATTTTGATGGTTGTATTAGTGTCTGTTATCTGTTTTTAATTCAAGTATGGACTGCAGACGATAATTTCAAGTAGTTCCTACTTTCGCTACTAAATGCTACCGTCACGACACCTAGCTGTAAACATGGCTACTACTAGTCGCCATCGCAACCAGTGCCCGTTGACGATAGTTGGAATTAAGAGCATTAATCAAACCTAACGTACAAATTTTGCTTCATACAAATTTAGTTGTCGCCTCCGTAGCGTAGCGGTCAGCATGGTTAGCTGCCGCCCCGGAGGTCCTGGGTTCGATTTCCGGCTCTGCCACGAATTTTGAAAAGTGGTATGAGAACTGGAACGGGGTCTACTCAGCCTCGGGTGGCCCAAATGAGTAGAGGGGGTTCGATTCCCTCCTCAGCCATCGTCGAAGTGGTTTTCCGTGGTTTCCCACTTCGTCTTCGGGCAAATGCCGGGTTGGTTAATACTATAAGGCCACGGCCGCCTCCTTCCCACTTCCTTGCCTAACCGTCCCACTCTTCCCATCCCTTCATCAGGCCCCCCCTGTTCTCTTTGCAGGTGAGGCCGCCTGGGCGTAGTGCTGGTCACACACCCCAGTTGTATGCCTCTCACCAAGGCGGCCCGGGTTCGATTCCCGGTCAATGCATGTGAGATTTTCGAAGTGAAATGCCATGTCCTGTGGTTCGGATTCCACGTAAAAAGGAGGTCCCGTGGCTCATGATCTCAAGATTAACGGTCACATTAAACTACAAGCTTCCTTTTCACACCCCAGTTGTATCCCTGACTCAGAGTCTCAAGTTCCAGGTGAGATCCTCGCTTAGTCCGTGGGAAAAGCCAACCCTGGAGGGTAAAACGATAGCGAAAAAAAAAGTTTAGTTAGTGGAAGGTTATTTTTCATGCCATAAATCTATGACATGGGCCCGCCGGCTTTACTTCCCAACCGAAGGAAGGCACACTGAGGGATTTTTAACGCTCTTAAAAATCCGACGGTCTCGGCTGGGTTTCAACCAACTACGCTTCCGAAGCCGACACTGAATGACTGTACCTTATTTCATGTGCCCGAGGCAGTTATCCAATTCCTGGCACTTACAGGTGCACACAGCATTATAGTCACAAGAGAAACACAGTTTATCAGACAAATTCAATATTCACAAAAAGATGGTATATTGGCTTTCACGGCCGGTGAATTAAAACTCAGCAATTCTTCTAGGTTTGTGCCGTGTCTTGTGTGGGGTTTCGCCTAGGACACCAAGCTGGCTCATCGGCGGGCTCTTGATGTCCCCGCCAGGACCCCCACAGGAGTGACGAACTGCGCGCCACCTTCCTTTATATTAGGTGCAACTGCACCACTTGACTGCGAGAACTAAAAGCTCAAGCAGCCTTAAGCTCCCTATGAAGGTTTCCAAAAAGTTGGTATATTGGCTTTCACGGCCGGTGAATTACACAAGACACGGCACAAACCTAGAAGAATTGCTGAGTTTCAATATTCTCACCCAAGATGTTACAGCACCTTATATGAATGAACAGCAATATTGTGGACAGTTAGTGCCGCCATTTACAGATATGTTGGGAAGCCAAACGACACGCGGAAACCAATGCAAAATTCAATTATTGAGCAGTCTAAAGCAGCTACAGGACGTGGTTTTGTTGGCCGTGGCTGAGGTAAAAACAAACACGAGTATCAAATATAATAATCAGACTTGATCTCTCTAAAGCACAATTTAACTTTAAAAACAAGTAGTTCCGTGAAAAATTATACAGCCTATTTTCATATATCCTACTCATGTTAATTGCCTTTATCAACATACAAAATTTCAGTTTGATTGTCGTGATAGATTCGTAGATATTGAGAACCGTCAAAATATTTCAGATGGTCGCCATTTTGGATTGTTATATGTATAGGCCATAGAGTTATGTACCATTAAAGGAAAATTATTGCGTAGCTTCATTATTCAAACTTTCATTTCGATCGCAAGATTACGACACAAGAAATAAAAACTTAATTTTAAAATTTCTCACTGTCGCCAACTTGAGGTTATGTAAACAATTGAACTAAATTAGATGCCATTGAATTAAAATATGTATAATCATTTACTGTACCACATTTCACTGCGCTCTGATGGTTAAATCAAGAGAAAAGTCTATTAAAATGTTTCAAATTCGCTTGGACGCCTTGTTCATTTCGTACTTTACAGGTTTTTAAAAGTTACATAGATAAACTTGTATAAGTGCCCTTTATCATCGTGAAAAATTTCAGGGTGATATCTGTAATGGTTTCGGAGATATAGAATGCCAGTGGAATATTTCGCACAGCCGCCATTTTGAGGTTATCTAAACAATGGACCTAAATTAGACGCCAGTGCATTACAATGTGTATAAACATTTGCTGTACCAATTTTAATTACGTTTGGATGGTTAAATCGCGAGAAAAGTCTATTTAAAGGTCTCAAATTCGCTTGGCCGCCATGTTGGTTTTGTATATACCAGGTTTTCGAACGTCTCAAAGATAAAATTCTAGTAGTGTCCTTTATCACCGTACAAAATTTCAGGGTGATATACGTTATAGTTCAGGAGATACGGAATGCTGGTGAAATATTTCGGACAGCCGCCATGTTGGATTGGTGCGACAGAATTAAAAATGAAAGGCACGGTTGGGGTCGGCCAGAATGGTGCTATGATCTTACCGAGTTTTATTGAAATCGGTCCAGCTGTTTAGATTTTATTATGGTGGGGACACACGAATCACACACACACGCACCCACAGACATACGGACAAAAGGTGATTTCATAAGCCTATT
The DNA here is from genome assembly GCA_946902985.2 of Meconema thalassinum. Classification (NCBI taxonomy): domain Eukaryota; kingdom Metazoa; phylum Arthropoda; class Insecta; order Orthoptera; family Tettigoniidae; genus Meconema; species Meconema thalassinum. The sequence continues at coordinate 157,134,112 of OX336399.1, read as the reverse complement.
TTTTCATAAAATGAAAATAGGCTAACAAGAAGTACTGTGACGAACTAAAGAACCTGCTTTTCTTGAAATTTAAGATACATGCCAATTATTAATCAATACGGACCTATCTAGAATAATGACGAAATTAATTTAGTAATATCGAAATTTCTAATTATTTCGAAATACACTGACATAATGTAGCCTAATAGAGCACTACAGTTGGCAGCTCAGGCGACTCAATATATTCTTAGTTCCATCTCTTAAGGTACACAATACAAAATTTGGTTGAAGTCCAATGAATAGCATGGACGTTACATGCAGTTAGACATTGGATCTATCAGCGCGCGTAAAATCATGTTGGCAACAATGTCATGTATGTGTTGGTCAGATATACTCTGAAATATTGTGATATGTTGTTGTGCCAATTTTGGATGAAATCCATTTGTTAGTATAGAAGTTACTGGTATTTTAAATTTGGACTTATCAGCAAGCTTATAATCATGTTGACAGCACTGACGTATATTAGTTACTCCAAATTAATCTAGAATATCAGGTACTATACGTGTGCAAAGTTTAGAGCTGTTAGTTTGCATACTTTCGCGGCGCACATAGATCATGACCCAATATGATAGGCCTATTATAGTCAGACAACCTCGTGGTGTAGCAGCTAGTGTCATAGGCTCCCGCCCCGTAGGTCCGGGTTAGATTCCCGGCTCTGCCAAGAATTTTTAATTCTGGTCTGAGTGCTGGAACTCAGCCTTGTGAGGCAAAACTGAGGAGAGTGAGGTTCGATTCTTACTGCTGCCATTCTTGAAGTGGGTTTCCGTGATTTTCCCGCTCCTACTTCACCAAACTGCTGAGATGGTTCCTAATTTAGGACCACGCCACCTCCTTACCAATCCTATCCCCAATTCACATAATTATACACACATTAGCACAGTTGTACCGGGTGAGCTTGCGGTGGTCGTTACGGCGTGACTGCAGGCAGTCGCTCACATCCGGGAGGCGAGGAGGTTCGAATCCCCCCGCTGGCAACCTTGAAGATGGTCTTCTGTGGTTTCCCATCTTACTTCCAGGCAAATGCCGGGGTTGGTCCCTACCTAACCTTCCAATTTATCGTCCTTACATTCACACTTTCCTCCCCAGATAACATTCCACAAGCGACGGTACTTGTAGCTTACCCCATGGGTGTCCGCATAGAAGCAGCTACAAATTCTGGCGAGTAGAGCATGTCCTTGGACACTCCCGGCACTAAAAGCCATACGCTAAAAAATTAAGAAAAAAAAACACAGCTGTCACAATAGCACAGGTTATCACACAAATTTCACAAAAAAAACAAATACACGGGGATATATGACCACGATGTCAACAACAACAACAACAACAATACTATATTGTCTTGGATGCAAGTAGAACAAAATTTTATTCCAGGAATTTGGCCTCAACTAGATGTTGACAAAATCCCAGCCGGGGTCGGTTACAGAAATCTGTGTAAGAGGCAATCATTTTTATTTCTTTGCGCTGTTTTCCTCTCTCAGCCTCTCTAAGAGCAATGCCCCCTCCCCCATCTCTCATCTCCAGAATCCTCCAGCTAACCAGACACTGCGCACCGCTCAACCATGTAAATCAATTGTTTACATCCGTCAGCTCACGGTAAATCAGTTTGAACGGATCAATATTGTCCTCTCCACTGCCGTGTTTACTCACTAGACCTGTCCGTCTGTCACTCCGGGATTCTTGTTTACAACTCTTATTTGTACCTGTACATTATTAATGGAACGTGTTGCCTCTCTGTTTTTGTAATTCACTCAGTGAAGCGAAACCATCTGCTGTAACTTATTATAATATGACTAGCGGACTAGCGGACTTTCCCCAATAGGTTTATAATGAGAGACTTAAGGATAAAGATTGATAGTTTAAAGGTTTTAGATGACAATCATAATTGCAGCATGTTACAGCAACAGTATTTGCAAATTGCACACTTCTTACAAAAATCGATATTTATGAAATTAGGATGCAATTCGTCACTGCTAATGCCATTTGTGCGCTGAGTCCATGCAAAATGATAAAGGAAAGGCCTCAGAATGTTAAAATGACATGAAACAGGCGTCACAGCGGCCAAAATTTGAAGTGGACAGCAATATGGAGAGTATTCTTTACAGCAACAGTATTTGCTAATCGCACACTTCGCACATTTTTTTAAAAGTCATCTTCTTAAGAAATTATAGATGTGTATGAAATTAGAGTGCAATTTGTCACTGCTAATGTCTATTCTCTTTCATTTGAATGCTCATTTGTCACGATCGGTCACTTGTGAGCGCCGCAGGAGGGATCTGTACTACTGAAATAATATATGTGATGATGATTGTTATTATCACTTCCATTAAAGTGTCGTATCTTCACATCTGTCGTTCTTTTTATCCGTTTTACTTCGTATGATAATAATTATAATAACAATAAGGTTCGTGATTGCAACATGGTTATTAAACCTGAGGTGTTTTATGCAAGTGAGACATTGACGTTACACAGCAACGACAACAAAACCAACGAATTCTACTAAGCAAAATAATATATTCCGTATCATGGATAAAATAAGTTTAGGAATATACGGAAAGTGAATGAAAGACATGTGAGTCGTCCAGTTGCAAAACTCGTTTAATCCACTTGAGGATAAGGATCATGTCGTAAAATTATTTATGTTCGACCCTGACTATTATGTGTCTGAAAACAGTATCATAATGATGGTCATTATAACACTATTATTCATTATGAAACAGTTTCTCCCACCAATCACAGCTCAAGAAACAAATTTTTTGACCAATTAGATAAGGATACCTTCGCGCATGCTCTCAAAATCCAACATGTCTATATAAATTACCGAAAGTGCACCGTCCAAATGTTCGCGTAAATAAACTGGTGAATATGAGACAAGAAATAGCACTGTACCTTAATATACCTAAATCCAATTTCTACTCGGCGCGTTGATTTCAAACGACTACGGTGACAGTTTTGCTGAATACTGGTTCACGATCTGCACATCTGGCATTGAAGCACACATAGCGCATGCGTCGGCCGGCCAGAGAGCTTGGAACAGGGAGATGTGCTACCTAGCGCACCACCCGATCACAAAATTCTAGTTACTGAACAGATATTTATGAATATTTATGTTAAAACATGTAATAAAGTTATAATTATCGTCGAACATAAACAGTCGTATGCAACTCGCCTATAATGGTAATTAAGACACTCGTATGGAAATTATAAAACTCGCTAAAGCTCGTTTTATAAAGACACTCGTGTCTTAATTATAGCCATTATAGGCTCGTTGCATAATGTACTATTATGTTCGACCCTAACTATTATGTGTCAGAAAACTGTATCATAATGAGGCTCATTATAACACTATTTTTCATTATGAAACAGTTTCTCCCACCAATCAGAGCTCAAGAAACAGTTGTGTGATCAATTAGATAAGGATACCTTCGCGCATGCGCTCAAAATCCAACATGTCTATATAAATTACCGAAATTGCACCGTCCGTATGTTCGCGTAAATAAACTGGTGAATATGAGACAAGAAATGGCACTGTACCTTAATATCCCCAAAATCAATTTCTACACAGCGCGTGATTTTGAAACGACTTCGGAGACAGTTTTACTGAATACTGGAGCACAATCTGAACATATAGCATTGAAGCACACAGAGCGCATGCCTCGGTTGTCCAGAGAGCTTGGAAAACAGAGATATACTACCCACCGCAGCACCCGATCACAACATTCTAGTGACTGAACAGATATTTATGAATATTTATGTTAAAACATATAATAAAGTTATAATTATTGTCGAACATAAACAGTCGTATGCAACTCGCCTATAATGGTAATTAAGACACTCGTATGGAAATTATAAAACTCGCATACGCTCGTTTTATAAAAATACTCGTGTCTTAATTATAGCCATTATAGGCTCGTTGCATAATGTACTATTATGTTCGACCCTGACTAAGTTATTATGTCAAAATCTGTATCATAATGAGGGTCATTATAACACTATTTTTCAGTATGAAACAGTTTCTCCCACCAATCAGAGCTCAAGAAACAGTTGATTGACCAATTAGATAGTTAGGTGCGCTGAGTTCCACGGCCTTCTAATTTAAATGTCACTGCCTGGCCTAGTGTCACAGTAGGGTAATCGAGGAGGCCATAGTCAAATACAAGGCATTCTCTGCGTCTCATGCGCTCTGTTCAGTACTTAAAACTGGCGAAATCTCGACAGATATTTATGAATATTTATGTTCGAATATAAAATAGTTATAATAATTATCGTCGAACATAAACAGTCGTATGCAACTTGCCCATAATTGCCATTATAGGCTCGTTGCATAATGTACTAATATTTAATTACAGTATTTTATTCATTTTGTTTTATATAGTTTTATTTTGTTTACTTTTATTTTATATTGTTTTCGTTTATTTTGATTTTGTTTTGTTTTTTGTTTTGCTTTGTTTTATTTTATTTTGTTTTATTTCGTTTTGTTTATTTTGTTTTATTTTGTTTTGTTTTATTTTGATTTTGTTTTGTTTATTTTGTTTTATTTTATTTTGTTATGTTTTATTTTGGTTTTCCAGAAAAAAACATTAAACCAAAAACCAAAAAACACGAAGCAAAAACAAAAATTCAAAAACAAAAGCAGAAAACAAAAAAACAACAAACACAAGGCAAAAAACAAAATTCAAAAAAATCAAAAGCAGAAAACCAACTCAAAACCAAAACCAAGAAAAAAGCAAAAAGTAAATTTCAAAAGCAAAAGCACAAAGCCAAAAGTAAAATGTTGAAAACTACAAACACAAAAGATACGTGAGGCAAAGTCCAGAGAAACGTTTCTCATGAAAATGATTCTTATTCACAAGTGGATTAAACGAGTTTTGCAAATGGACGAGTCAGGTTCCGCTCCGGAAGTCATGTTTTCAAAGGAAGGCCATATTAGAAACAACAACAACAACAACAACAACAACAACAGCTAACCATTACGCCATGGAGTTGGTCATTAGTACATTATGCAACGAGCCTACAATGCCAATAATTAAGACACGAGTATGTTTATAAAACGAGCTTAAGCGAGTTTTATAATTTCCATTTCCATACGGGTGTCTTATAGGCGAGTTGCATACGACTGTTTATGTTCGACGATAATTATAAGTTTATTATATGTTTTAACATAAATATTCATAAATATCTGTGGGAATCAGTCACTCGAATTTTGTGATCGGAGTGCAGCGCTCTCTGACCGATCGACGCATGCGCTCTGTGTGCTTCAATGTCATATGTGCACCAGTATTCAGTAAAACTGTCACCGAAGTCGTTTGAAAGCAATGTGTTGTGTAGAAATTGGGCTTGGGGATATTAAGGTACAGTGCTATTTCTTGTCTCATATTTGCCTCTATCTTTACGTGAACATATGGACGGTGCACTTTCGGTAATTTATATAGACATGTTGGATTTTGAGCGCATGCGCAAAGGTATCCTTACCTAATTAGTCACACAACTGTTTCTTGAGTTCTGATTGGTGGGAGAAACTCTATAGTACCAGCCGCGGTGGCCGAGAGCGCTAAGGCGCTAACTCGTGTCTCGCTGGCATCGGGAGAGCGTGGGTTCGATTCCCACCTCGGCCGTCCTGAAAATGGTTTTCGTGGTTTCCCATTTTCATCACCAGGCAAATGCCGGGACCGTTCCTTTCAATAGATCCACGGCCGATTTCCTTCCAATATCCCTTTCCTGACCCGTCCTGGAAAGAAAAGTACATGGCCATTGGCTGCATTAATAATAAAATAAAATAAATTTAAAAAAATGAAAAATAGTGTTATAATGAGCCTCATTGTGATACAGTTTTCTGACACATAATGTTTACATTTCGACAATACTGACGATGAGCTCAGTTTGTGGCACCTACCTTTGATAATACCGCCACATACTGTGACATTTCCCACTCTCATTAATTAAATCATGAACCTGTATCAAGGGGTGGATAGGACATGTCAAGATTATTGGCTTAATTAGGATGAGTAGAAGAGATGAAGAAGGGTGGATTAGAGCTCACACAGGGATTATAGGTAAGGGGACTATTCCAATCATCATTACACCCCCCACCCCTCTTCAGTCCTCCCATTTTAGACTCATTTGAAACATTAGGTAATATACGCGAAGTGACAATTATACAGAAAAATTAGTTTATTTCACTGATATACCGTATCTCAATGTTTGAAATTACTGATATGAGGAGCTTGATATCAAAGTAGGACAACTCCATTTTTGTCAGTTTTGAGATTTTGGTTCACACTTTGTGACGTTTTATGCTGAATGCGAATCTACAACTGTTCTGCTTCAAAATAAGACATAAATTAGGGAGAATAGCATGTAATTGCTCAGTTAAGAATCAAAGCATGGACAATTCCACCATAGTTTCTTTTCAAGAAATGACAACTCCTTCACTAGCCAATCAGAGGCTTGCATTCATGCAATCTGCTTTCAACATGCACTGCCAATCCATCATGGTTGAATGTTTAACCTGTAACGACTCAGGTAATATTCTAAACAGTGGACAATGTGGGTGTGATGAGTCGGAGAGTACAGATTGTGATGAACTAGTTCCTTCTAAGGTGTAAGAAATACTCAAGGATTTCAGTTTTGTCAAAAGGCGTCTCAGTGTCATTTTCAACTATAAGACCGATTTCATATGATTTTGTTTTTAATATATTAGACATAATTACATCATTTTTAAACACCCTGAGTCATTAGAAGTGTAGATGAAGAATATAAAATTAATTAATTGATATCGATTTCATAATTATTTGATTTCAAAAGAAAACAGATCCAATTTCAAAATGGCTCCCTTTGGCTTCCAAAACAGACAACTTCATGACTTGGTTTCATACATGGCCAACTCCACTATTTAAATTATAATTACGGCTCAAATATTCATTTAATTTTTATAACGAGTATGAAACAAGAAGTTCCGTGACGAACTAAAGAGCCTACTTTTCTTAAAATTTAAGATTCATGCCAATGATTAATCTATATGGATATATCTAGAATAATGAGGAAATTAAGTTGTTAATATCAACATCTCTAATTAGTTCGAAATACTGTGTACCTGGCATAATGTAGCCTAATAGAGAACTACTGTTGGCAGCTCTGGTGACTGAATATATTCTTAGTTCCATCTCGTAAGGTACAGAATACAAAATTTGGTTGAAGTCCAATGGATAGCATGGACGTTACACGCAGTTAAACATTGAATCTAACAGCGCGCGTAAAATCATGTTGGGAACAATGACATACATGTATTGGTCAGAAATAATCCGAAATAATATGATCTATTGTTGTGTCAATTTTGAATGAAATCCATTAGTTAGTATAGAAGTTACATGCATTTTAAAATTGGACCTATCAGCAGGCTTAGAATCATGTTGGCAGCACTGGCGTAAGCTTATATTAGTTACTCCAAATTAATCTAGAATGCCAGGTACTATACGTGTGCAAAGTTTAGAGCTATTGGCTTGCATACTTACTGATATTAGGGTAACAAAAATACAGACAGCATTTATTAACAGTTGGCAGCCCTGGTTTCTCTTAAGAATACGCATGACCATATCTGTTATGGTCCACATAGCACATACGAAATTTTGTTGGAATCCAATTGACAGTGTAGAAGTTATATGCATTTAAAATTTGGACCTATCAGCAGGCTTATAATCATTTTGGCAACACTGCCATGTATGGTCTCCTGGAAATTAAACTGCAATATTATTATCTATACGTGTGCCAATTTTGAAATAGTTCCCAATCATACCTTCCAAGATATCCAACATGAAGCTCAAATTACAATTGCGATTATTCAGCAGTTGGTAGCACTGACATCAGTTTCAAATATGGGAATGAGATATTCAGGTATAGATTTTTACCCCTACCAAATTTTGTTTCGATTGCTGCAGCCGTTTAGGAGTTGATAGGGGGGGGGGGACACACACACAGCCAGCCAGACAGACAGACAGAAGGACAGACAGACACACATTTACCCAATCTCATAAGTCTACTTTTTCCTCATTTTTGCAAAATGTGAAAAGTAGGCTAAAAATGTGTATGTGGCCTATTAGAATGACAACCATATTGTGGATTTAGATTTTCATCTCTCCTGTAACAAGTAGTTCCGTGAAGAACTATACAGCCTATTTTCATATATCCGACTCATGTTAATTGCCACTATCAACATACAAAATTTCAAAATTGCTATAACAGATTCGTAGATATTGAGAACCGTCTAAATATTTCAGATTTTCGCCAGGTTGGATCTTTATTTTTGTACTATTACATTAATATTATTGTGTACGTGTGGTATTCAAACTTCAACCGCATGATTAGAACACAAGAAGTAAAAACGAGATTTTAAAATTACGCACAGCAGCCATCTTGTGATTATGCAAACAACTGAAATAAATTAGATGCCAGTGGATCAACATTTGTATAAGCATTTAACGTGCAACGTTTCACGACACTCGGAGAGTTAATTCGCGAGAAACGTCCATTTAAATATTTATACTTCACGTCGCAGCCATGTTGGATTTGTGCTCACCAGGTTACTGAAGTCTTATAGGTGAACATATGCTCATAGTCTCTATGAACATAAAAATATCAGTTTGGTTGCTGTAAAAGATTCATAGATATTGAGAACCGTCTAAATATTTCGGAAGCTCGCCATTTTGGATCTTTATATGTATAGGCCAAAGAGTTATGTACCATTCAAGGACAATTATTGCCTAGGTTCATTGTTCAAACTTTCACTTCGATCGCATGATTACGACACAAGAAATAAAATCTTAATTTTAAAATTTCGCACAGCCGCCATCTTGATGTTATGTAAACAATTGAATTAAATTAGATGGCAGTACATTACAATCTGCAAAATCATTTACTGTACCACATTTCACTGCGCTCAGAGAGTTAACTCACGAGAAAAGTCTATTCAAATATTTCAAATTCGCTTGGTCGCCATGTTCGTTTTGTACTTTACAGGTTTATGAAATATACATAGGTAAACTTGTTTCCGTACCCTTTATCACCGTACAAAATTGCAGGGTGATATCTGTATAGTTTCGGAGATATAGAATAACAGTGAAATATTTCGCACAGCCGCCATTTTGAGGTTATGTAAACAATTGAACTTAATTAGACTTCAGTGCATTACAATGTGTATAAACATTTGCTGTACCAAGTCTCAACTTCGCTTGACCGCCATGTTGGTTTCGTAGTCACCATGTTTTCGAAAGTCTCATATGCGAACCTCTAGTAGTGCCCTTTATCACCGTACACAATTTCAGGGCGATATCGGTAATAGTTTCGGAGATATTGAATGCTAGTGAAATAATTCGCACAGCCGCCATGTTGGATTGGTGAGACGTAACAAAATTTGAAGGACACGGTCGAGGTCGCCAGGAATAGAGCTATGAACTTACCGAGTTTCATTGAAATCGCTCCAGCCGTTTAGATTTTATTAGGGGGTGACACACACACACCTCACACACACACACACACACACACACACACACACACGGACAAAAGGTGATCTCATAAGCCTATTTTTTCAAAATTGATAATAGGCTAAAAAAAAGTCAAAAGGGAGTTGTCCAACTTTGATACCATGCTCCTCTTTGTTGTTAAGATATTGCGTTACAATTTATTGTCTATTGCCTATCATAATTTAAATACTTAGGGACTCTCATGAATGTGCAATGCAATTCTGAGAGGGAAACATTATCCAGCATTGAGCACGCCGAGATCTCAGCCTGCAACTCCGTGTCTGGATGTCACAATGTTATATTTTCCATGCTCTTCTGTATGGGTTTGATAGCTGGACTCTCAATCCATCGCTGGGAAACAAGATTAAAGCTTTCGAAATGTACCTGTACAGAAGCACATGCCATATTGTTAGGGAGTTCCTTGGAGAAAACACTCCGGTCGTCCCTCAACAAAACACGAAGGTAATTTTAATGTAAACTAAGCTCATTCTACAAATGAAGGGGACTCGTGAAGAGAGTGCGGGCACGTAATGAATGTAATGTGAGGTTTCCGTACAGAATAATCTACAAACATTGGTTCCTTGCTAAGGCCGAACCACGCTGTAAATTAAAATGAAACTGGGCTAAGCCGTGATGAAAATGAAAATCCACAGCCTGCTTCCAGTCTCCGACCGGGTCAGGAATGGAATGAATGAAGCCCCCATCTAGCGGCGAGGATATGGACTGTGCCGGCTGCCGAGGCCTGACGCACTCCTCTGGGGCAAGGATTAAATGAATGACAGATGAAATGAAATGATAGTGGAGAGTGTTGCTGGAATGAAATTTTGACAGGGAAAACCGGAGTACCCGGAGAAAAACCTGTCTGCCTCCGTTTTGTCCAGCACAGATCTCACATGGAGCGACCGGGATTTGAACCACGGACTCAGCGGTGAGAGGCCGGCGTGCTGCCGCCTAAGCCACGGAGGCTTCGCTAAGCCGTGATAATGATGTGAAAAAATTAATAACAATATTACTGTATAATAATACTAATGACCTCCGTGGATTAGACGGCAACACATTGGTCTCTCACCGCTGGGTCCATGGTTCAAATCCCGGTCACTCCATTTGAGATTTGTGCTGGACAAAACGGAGGCAGACAGGTTTTTCTCCGGGTACTCCGGTTTTCCCTGTCACTATTCCATTCCATCAATACTCTCCACTATCATTTCATTTCATCTGTCATTAGCGGCTTCGGTGGCGTAGTTGGTAGCATGCTAAACTGCTGTGCCCAAGATAGCGGGTTCAAACCCGGCCGAAGTCGTCGGATATTTTAAGAGCGTTAAAAATCCCTCAGTATGCCTTCCTTTGGAGGGGAAGTAGTGCCGGCGGTCCCATGTCATAGATTTATGGCATGATAAAGAACCTTCCACCAATTACACTTGTGTGAAGCTAAAGTATAGGATATATTTGACTAACGCTCTTAGGTTCAAACGTTCATCACCCAGAGCCGACTGCGGTGGTGTCTAGTAACAAAGTTCAGGTCGTTGACGGTGGCGTTTGGTAACAAAAGTTGGAACTACTTGAAAATCGAATGTCTGCAGTCCTTGCTTGAATTAAAAACAGAAAACACGCACTATTACAGCCATCACAATTAACACCGGTTATCAGACAGATTGTACACACACCCAAAGTACACGGGGTACATACCGCGTTGTCCCTGCCCCTAAACTGAGGAACCAACCACCCAGAGAAACCGCGCCAGAGTGCCGGAATTTTTGCCCTGAAGGGGATCTTTAACCTGACACTAAATCTACTGACACGGCTACCTCGCATTTGCGCATCCTCAAATGTCAAATGCCTGCACCAGGATTCGGTTCTGCAACCTTGAGCACAGCACGAAAAATAGAAGAAGGAACATTATCGAGATACGGCCTTAATGTTACGATGAGATCATCACCTGAAGTTGTGTTTGCCACGGTGGGTGAGTGGTTATTGTGCCGGACTACCATCCCCAAGCTTGCAGGTTCCCTTCTGGCCATGGTAAGTGATTTTTGAAAGGCAACAAAAATCACGAAACGCATGACATACGTAGTTGGTATGTTAAACAACCCATTTGAATTCAGTAGGCCGTGTTCATAATGGCACAATTAATCTCAGGATTTTCCGCCAACCCTAAAGTTCCTACTATCTCTACTAGAACGCGCTATAGTGTCAAGGAGCTTCGACATGCAAGCTTCCCTCTCGGAGTCAAATAACAAAGCTTGCACCCGGCACCGAGGCCATACGATATTATAATTATTACTGCGGTTTGTAGAGACGCCGCTCCGGAGTGCCGGGATTTTTGTCCCGAGGGGTACTTTTACCTGACACTAAATCTACTTGCATTGCTCCCTCACATTTGCGCATCCTCATTTGCCAAATGCCTGCCACCTTGAGCACAGCACGAAAAAAAGAACAACAAATGTTATCGAGATACGGCCTTAATGTTACGATGTGATCATCACCTGAAGTAGTGAGCATTATTCTGTCCAGGTCCTGGATCAGACTCTTCCAATGTTGGTAGGAACTGAGCCACATGTGTGCAAGTGTAGTGGGAAGAAACACTTGCTCTTGCTTGTCGCACCATGTGCGTGTAATAGCGCGAAAACTTGTCTCCAAGTCAACACTCATAAATATTACAGCGTCTCGTGATCTGCTTAGACTTCATGTTGGAAAAGTACGTGGTGTGTTTACATATGGCCCAGCAAGCACTCTAAATAGGCCAAGTCTCGAATGAGATAGAAACCATAGCTTCTCAGAGATATAGTTGCTACAACTCCAAACTATTGTGATATATGACAGGAGTCAGAGTGCTGGAATGAAGTACAATCGGCCTTATAATTGAGACGAGATGGGTTCGATTTCCGACTCACCTTTTCCGTCTGGTTTCCTATCTTCTACTCAAGGGAAATGGTTTCTAGCTTAAGGGAAAGGCCACGTACTTCCCAACCCAAACCTCGATTTAAACAAGTAGTTCCGTGAAGAATTAAATAGCCTATTTCCATATATCTTACTTATGTTGATTGTCTCGATCAATATTAAAAATTTCAGTTTAATTGCTGTAATAGATTCGTAAATATTGAGAACCGTCTAAATATTAAGGATGGTCGCCTTGTTGGATTTTTAGCCTACTGTTCACACATTGCAAAAGTAGACTTATGAGATCGATCAGGGCAAATGTGTGTCCCTCTGTCTGTCAACTCCTAAACGCATTCAGCAATCAAATCTAAATTTGGTATGAGTAATGATCTATACCTGAATATCTCAAGCCCATATTTGAAAATTATGTCAGTGCTACCAACTGCTGAAAAACCGCAATTGAAATTTGAGCTCCATGTTGGATGTCTTGGAAGGTATGCATCGGAGCTATTCCAAAATTGGCACACGTATAGATAATTATATTTGAGTTCAATTTCCAGGAGGCCATGCATGGCAGTGTTGCCAAAATGATTCTAAGATTGCTGATAGCTCCAATTTTTAAATGCATATAACTTCTACACTATCAATTGGATTTCAACCAAATTTCGTATGTAATATGTGTACATAAACAGATATGACTGAGCGTATTCTTAAAAGCCACCACGGCTGCCAACTGTTAATAAATGATCTCTCTCTATTTTCTTATCCAAATACCAATATATCAGAAAGTATGCAAACAGACAGCTTTAAACTATGCACACGTATAGTACCTGACATTCTAGATTAATTTAGAGTAACTTATGTACGTCAGTGCTACCAATATGATTCTAAGCCTGCTGATAGGACCACTTTTTAAATACATGTAACCTCTATACTATCAATTGGATTTCAACCAAATTTCGTATGTGCTCTGTCTACCATAACAGATATGACTATGCTTATTCTTAAGAGGAACCAGGGCTGCCAACTGTTATTAAATGCTGTCTCTATTTTTTACCCTAATATTAATATATCAGAAAGTATGTAAGCCAACAGCTTTAAAATTTGCACACGTATAGTACCTGACTTTCTAGATTAATCTGGAGAAACTAATATACGTCGGTGCTGCCAACATGACTCTAAGCCTGCTGATAGGTCCAATTTTAAAATACATGTAACTTCTATACTAATAAATGGATTTCATCCAAAATTGGCGCAACAAGAGATCATAATATTTCAGATTATTTCTGACCAACACTTGCATGACGTCGTTGCCAACATGAATTTACGCGCGCTGATAGATCCAGTGTCTAACTGCATGTAACGTCCATGCTATCCATTGTATTCTGTACCATAAGAGATGGAACTAACAGTATATTCAGTCACCAGGGCTGCCAACTGTAGTGCTCTATTAGGCTACAGGTATATTTCGAACTAATTAGAAATTTCGATATTACCAACTTAATTTCGTCAGTATTCTAGATTGGCATGAATCTTACATTTTAAGAAAAGTAGGCATTTATTTCGTCACGGAACTTCTTGTTATATAAGCAGACAATAGAGTTATGTACTATTACATAACGATCATTGCGTATTTTCATTATTCATTGGACACAAGAAATAAAAACTTAATTTGAAAATTGCGCACAGCTGCCATATTGCGGTTATGTAAACAATTGAACCAAATTAGATGTCAGTGCTTTAAAATGTGTATAAATATTTTCTACACTATGTTTCACTATGTTCGAATGGTTAAATCGCGAGAAAAGTCTATTTAAATGTTTCAACTTCGCTTGACCACCATGTTCGGTTTGTACTTAACAAGTATTTGAAAGTTACATAAGTGTAATTCTAGTAGTGCCCTTTATCACCGTGAAAAATTTCAGGGTGATATCAGTTAATAGTTTCGGAGATAAAGAATGCCAGTGAAATGTTTCGCACAGCCGCCATGTTGAAATTGATGCGACGTAATAAAATTTGAAGGGCACGGTCGGGGTCGGACGAAATATTATTATGCCCTTACCAAATTCATTTAAATCGCTCCACCTGTTTAGATCTTATTATGGGGGGGGGGGAGGATAAACACATACATACGCACACAGGCATATACACACACACACACACACACACACAGGCAGGCAAAAGGTGATCTCACGAGCCTATTTCTTTTTTTTTTTTTCATACGAGTAAATGAAAATAAGCTAAGAATGCACACGCTATACTACTGCATCCGTCACAATGACACGCCGTAATAGTCACACCTTCATGGATTAGTTGTTGGATGGCGACTGGTTTAGGTCGTTTTACGTTGAATACATTTCTTAGCAGAGAAATTAGGGGTTCCCATTTTAGCAAAAACGTAAAATTAAGCTATTTCCTCAATTGTGCCGAGATCCTCCGTGGCTTAGGCGGCAGCACGCCGGCCTCTCACCGCTGGGGTCCGTGGTTCAAATCCCGGTCACTCCATGTGAGATTTGTGCTGGACAAAGCGGAGGCAGACAGGTGTTTCTCCGGGTACTCCGGTTTTCCCTGTCACTATTTCATTCCAGCCATACTCTCCACTATCATTTCATTTCATCTGTCATTCATTTAATCATTGCCCCGGGGGAGTGCGACAGGCTTCGGCAGCCGGCACAGTTCCTATCCTCGCCGCTAGATGGGGGCTTCACTCATTCCATTCCCTGACCCGGTCGATCGACTGGAAGCAGGCTGTGGATTTGCATTTTTCCTCAATTGTGCCAGAGGTTAAAGGTCTAAAGGGACCGGAATGGTTTCAAATTGTGAGTCTCAGAGAGCGCTATCAAACTAAAAATTCAAATTTAGAAAAACACTTCCGACCTAAATTCAGTTTCAGAAGTTTCTTTACTCGCTGTCTTTCTGATGCAAATCTTAGCCAAATTAACTTATTTACATATATTTTTTAATGTGTTCCTTGGTAGTTTTTGAGATTTTGTAAAATCTTCACACCGGAAGAAGTTATAAGGACTTAAGTGAAACTCTGCATTGACTCACACTACCGTTAGTAGTGGTAGAAAAGGCAAACTGCTAATCTAATCAATCAGATTCAAAATGCTTAAATACACATTAAGAAAATGAATGTAATGTTTAGGAATAATCAAACAATGTATTCTCATATTTAATTACATTTGATTTACTTTAGAATCCTAGTTCATATCCCCTAAAAGAATTGTGTTTATGGAAGGTCTAGTCTACGACATTAACCCTTTATGGGATAGTGGTCTCTACATTAACCACCTGTCATAAGGACAGTTTATGATTTCAAAGATGCTGATAGTGGAATCTTTTAGCCAAATTTTGAAGAATTTTCATGCCGAAGTGCTAGTATTTCTAAAAATCAAATATTATATATGTATCTACTTGACGTAATGTGTTGGATAAAATTTTAAAAAAATTAAATTAAAAGCATTAACAAATTGTAAAAATCTCTATCGTAAGGCTTTTAGTGCCGGGAGTGTCCGAGGACATGTTCGGCTCGCCTGAGTCTGTACCTGCTTCCAGCGGACACCCTTAGCCTATTAGGGTGAGCTACACGTTCTGTTCAATTTCAAGTAGTTCCCACTTTCGCTACCAGATATCAATGATACCTAGTGGTGAACGTTGGAACTTTGATAGAGCGTTGTGATGAAATCTAACCGAACAATTTAGCTTTACACAAGTTTAGTCAGTGAAAGGATCTTTTATATGCCATAAATCTATGACATGGGACCGCCGGCTTTACTTCCCCTCCGAAGGAAGGCATACTGAAGGATTTTTAACACTCTTAAAAAAATCCGACGACTTCGGCCGGGATAGAACCCGCTATCTTGGACACAGCAGTTCAGCATACTACCGACTACGCCACCGAAGCCGCTTTAGAGTAAAAATAAAATATAGAAATAAAAATCATAAATAAAATTACAATTATAAAAGAAATATAAAAATTAAAATAATAAACATAACTATAAAATTATGAAAATAATTGTGAACAATCAATTCGAAATTAGTTAATTAATTAATTCAGTAAAAATATCAACATTAAATCTATAAGAGCATACATTGAAAATTAAAGTAAATATATCAACATTAAAATTAGAGTAACAAAAATAATAATCATTAATTCTAATAATCAAAGTAAATTACATTGTAAAAGCACATAAGAATAACAAAATGGTTTTGCCCTTTAAAGTGTTAAAGGATGTTTTCAACGTTGAGTTGCTTTCCTGAAGGCCGAGAACTGTGGACAGTTAGCCTACATTTCATATTTTCGAAATACTGTATGATAAAAAAGTAGTCTTACGAGATAACCCGGGCAGATGTTTGGGTGTCTGTCTGTCCTTTTGTTTGTATGTGCCTTCTCCTAAATGGTTGCAGTTATCGAAACCAAATTTGGTATGAGTAAAGATCTATACCAATAAATTTTACGGCCATATTTCAAAATGACATCAGTGATATCAACTGGTAATAAATCACAATTGAATGTTTACTTTAATGTTGGATATCTCAGTAGGTATCAATGGGAATTGTTCCAAAATTGACACACATACAGATTATAACTAGCAACCCACCCCAGCTTCACCCAGTATCTGTAACGGTTTATCCAGCATGAGCTTAAAAGTTGCACAGACGGCAGGTCCCAGACGCAATTCAGAAAAGCTGAGGTGAACAGCGAAATTCCAAGCACATATACTCTTCTTTGAAGTCTTAACTCCACATGACTCGATAGTTTGATGCTGGCCGAAGCTGGGGTGATTGGCTCGTAAACTCACTCCGAAGTTAGTAATATTGATTTTCACTGAATGGAGATTGTTGGAAGAAATGTAAAAGTAAAAGCACTTATAGTGGGTGATGTATTGAACATAGTGATATGCTATCCCTGACTTTTTTGTAGAACTTTTCATGCTGAACAATTCTTACACTCATAGTATATAGATATTTTTAACGGTTTACCTAGCGTAAGCTTAAAAGGCACATGGACGGCAGGTTTTTCTTCGACTTGATTCACTAAATTCGCTACCGTACTGCTCGGATTCCTTTGGTCATAAATGAATGTTCTTCTACAGAGAATGGTTACATCCGCATCAAAGTCCATCGAGTGATTCTTGAGATTACCGGTTACATCCAATAATTGGGGACTTCATTTCATACTTAGAGATATTCTCGATTAATTTTCAGTAGCCTCTAATTGACAGTGTTGCCAACATGATTCTAGGCGTGCTCATAAGTTCAATGTCTAACTACACTAGTGTCCAAAAGTTAGCATAATCACTAAACGAGGCCATACCGCCTGATAGGAATGTCAGACGGATTCCTGAACAAACGGAAGCTGAATCACACACCATATGTCACAGCACTTGCCCAAAAAGACAGTGTCGGGAAGGATCTGATAGCTAAGGTACACCTTTGACAAATACTAACAAAACTTGGCAATGTCTTCCACAAAAAAATATGCTGTTAATGTGGTGTATGGTTACCCCTAACGGCCACACTTGCTTCGCAGCGACGTGGCATGCTCACTATCAGATGGTCCAAGAGCTCTTGTAGCAGTCGATCCCATTCCTCCGAAAGGGCAATGCGAAAAATCGAAAGTAGGCTAAAAATGGCTTCGAACACTAAGCTATAATGTTGCTTGAATGAAGTAACGATTTATTCTTGTTTATTTCTTCAGAAGGGCTTGCACCCGTTATAAACAAGATACGATGACTTCCATATTTTGGCTATGGAGGGGAGCACAAGGAAGGATATGCTGTAAGTTGCGGAATTAATTAAATGGAATGCTGAGGAGAGACCTATTCAGCTCCGTTGTTAGAATACAATGAGCAACGTGCAGTACAATGGCCATTCTTTAGCGCATTATTCTCTTAAATAATGAGAAATCTCAGGTATAAAGGACGACGAAATAATATTATAGATGTGTGGTATTATGTTTCCTTCAAGGAAATAATGGATGAGTACCTTCACCTACCAAAAATACAGTATTTTCTTAAGATGAAAGGTGCTTTCAAATGTATACAGAATATTTCTTAAGCCACGGTGTTTTAATCCTTGCCGGATAGAAATATTCATTCAAAATTAAATATATACGACCTTCAAACAAGGTTGAACATGAGGATTAGAAAATGCAATGATCTCATAAAAGACTACAATCAATGAATGTGTCAGTGGTGTCGATGGTTGGCTGATTCCTTAGTTTAGGGGCTGCGACATCGCGGTCATGTAGCTCCGTGTACTTTGGGTGTGTGTAGAAACTGTCTGATAACCGGTGTTTATTGTGATGGCTGTATTAGCGTGTGTTATCTGTTTTAATTCAGGTAAGGACTGCAGACGTTAATTTCAAGTAGTTCCTACTTTTGCTACCAAGTGCTACCGTCCACGACACATAGCTTGCGGATTTGGCTACTAGATGGCATCGCAGTCAGCACCTGGCGGCGAACGTTGGAACTAATAGAGCGTTATCAATTCTAACCTACAAATTTTGGCTTTACACAAGAGTAGTTAGTGGAAGGTTCTTTTTCATGCCATAAATCTATGACATGGGACCGCCGGATTTACTTCCCCTCCGTAGGAAGACATACTGAGGGATGTTAACGCTCTTAAAAAATCCGACGACTTTGGCCGGGTTTGAACCCGCGATCTTTGGAATAGAAGCCACCGAAGCCACCTCAATGGAGTCGAACATTCAAGACCGCATTATTACTATTATTCATTCCCCCAGAGTTCACACCTATTGGGACGTGGGTTGACGACCACGGGACCCCAGCTGAGTCTGGGATTGCTTCCTCTTACAGTACTTGTACTAGGCTCTTCACTGTCATCTTTCCTGTCGGCCTTCTTTGGTCAGTTCTTTTTCTCTTCCGATTCCGACGGTATTAGGGTATCAGAGGCCTATGGAGTCTTTCACTTTCCTGCCATAATTGGCCCTTGTCTCATCTTTCCTCATTCATCGAGGGGTCAGCCTTTTTATCATTTTAAAGGATATAGTGACTTCGTCGTTACGTTACGGCAACGTCACGAAATGTACCGAGAATGAACCGAGGTGTGTGACGTCATCCAGCCAGCTCCCTCCTTTCACCGCGCGCTCCAGCTCTCTCATGACTTGTAACTTTCTAGCGTTCTGATTGTTTCTTGATCATCTAACCTGTCAAGAGTCTCTGGCTTCGAGCGAAGCCTCCAGCCTTTGTAGCATTTTTCAGCATTTGTAGCAGTCTTTCAGACTGTCTCTTTTTTCTCTTCATTATATCTCCTGCCTTCTGCACAAAGCCCTCAAGGAAGTAGGGTGTATGTAGCCCGACCACTTATGGTGCGCCCTGGATAGTGCTACTGTCCACATCCAAGGGCTCACGGCTGGTGAGTTTGGGAGTTGGCGAATTAGAGGGATTCCTGAGCAGGCTCCGCTATTTCCCCTTTTTCTACTGACTTTGGAGCGGGCCCTTTCCTCTTTTCCCTGTCCTATCTGCCTTTCATGGCTCTCCTTCCTTCAAAGTCCCTCAATCCTCATTTCTTTTCCTCCTGTCCATTATTTATTTTATTTAATTTTCTTCCTTTTTTCATTTCTTTTTCTAGTAGCCTCTGTACGTTAATAATAAAATAATAATGTTATTGGTTTTACGTCCCTTTTAACTACACTGGCTTTTAGAGACGCCGGGGTGCCGGAATTTTGTCCCGAAGGGGATCTCTAACGTGCCAGTAAATCTACTGACACGGCTCCCTCGCATTTGCGCACCCTCAAATGCCAGCTGACTGCGCCAGGTTTCGAACCTGCAACCTTGGGCTCAGCAAGCGAGAACGTTACCCCTGAGCCACGCAGCCAGACTATGTAGGTCAGTAATTAGTTCTAGTTGTAGGTTTCATGCCATTCTCATTCATTATCACTATCACCCAAACCATTAGGGGCCGATATCCTAGATGATGATAATAATAATAATAATAATAATAATAATTTCGTATGGCTGCGGGTGCCAGGTGCAAGCTTTGTTATTTGACGCCCAGAGGGCAGCTTGCTTGCCGAATTGTGTTGTTCCTTGGAGCGCTATTAGAGTCAAGGAGGTTAGATATCTAAGCACATTGACACTATAGCGCTTTCTAGTAGAGAAAGGAGGAACATTATGTGTTGGCGGAAAATCCCAAGATTAATTTTGCCATTATGATCACGGCCTACTGAATTCAAATGGGTTCTTTATCATGCCAACAACGTATTACATGCGTATCGTGATTTTTGTCACCTTTCAAAAATCACTTACCATGGCCAGGAGTGAACCTGCAAGCTTGGGGTTGGTAGTCCGACACGATAACCACTCACCTACCATGGAAAGCATATCCTAGATGTTAGACCCCTTAAAAAGAATTATCATTATCATTCATTCATTTCGTATAGGCCATCTATGGACGCGTAATTCTAAATGTATCAGTCTTCGGGCTTTGATGTTTGCCCAATACGACCGCATTCGCTCTCGCTGGGTTTCCTCCCTTTCCTGGGTCCAAATCCTTCACGTTCTTAGCGTCGGTTTTTCTTGGAAACCCTTGGAATGTTTGAAGTTCTGTCTTCAGTGAGATGCACTACAGAATCTCAGTTGATGTGATCCCCACTTCTTTGAGGTCTCTATCCAGTTCAAAGAACCAGGCCCATCTTGGTTTACTCTCCCACAGGTAAGTAATAATGCGGTTGATCTGTCTCACTGGGCTCATTCGCATCACATGTCCATAAATGTTAGTCCTTCTTTTCCGGATGGTATAGGTTATCTTCTCCACATGAGTATACAGTTCATGGTTATGCCGTCTTCTTCTTCTTTTTCTTTGTTTCGGCCAGCTATGGACCACGTTACTTCAACTGTTTCCGTCTTTGAGTTTTAACCTTTTCCCAGTTGTCCTTCATCCGTTTCCAGTGCGCCTCCTTCCTGTCAGCTGTCCACTTGTTGCCTGTTCTCAGTTTTGGCTTTTCTTGGAATCGCTGGTGTGCTCTAAGTTTTTCTGGAGAGGAGACGTTGTTGAATGTCCTCAAGCGAAATCACTACTTCTATAACATCTTCTTCGATCTCAGGGAACCATGTTCCCATGGTTTTCTTGTCTACAAAGTAGGAAAATATGCAGTTGGTCAGTCTCTGCGAGTTCATGCGTGTTATGTGGCCATAGAAACTAATTCTCCTTTTCCGCATCAAGTCCGTTATCCTCTCCATACGTATGTAGAGTTCGTTGTTATGTTGACCCCTGTACTCTCCATTTTCTCTGACTGGTCTTAGGATCTTACTCAGGATTTTTAGTTCTTTGGCCTCTAACATTTCAACTAAACCTTTCTTATTCATTGCAAGGCATTCTGGTGCGTACAAAGCTTCTCGACAATAATGCCTAATCTTGGCCTTGATGGACACTGATCGTTTATTGTAAACATCTCTAGTTAGTTGGTACACAGTTTCCATCTAGTTGATCCTTGATGTAAATGCTTCTTCTTTCTCAGAGTTGTTTGATTTTATCCATTCGCCTAAATACTGAAATTTTTCTATTATTATTATTATTATTATTATTATTATAGTTTTCTTCTTCTTCTCCTTCGTCGTCGTTTGGGCCTACTGAGGACCACGGGGCTCGTATCTCCTCGTCGCTTTGTCTTTTCTCTTCTTCCAGTACTCTTTCATCATCTGACTATGAGCCAGCTTTCTTTCCTCCGTCCATGGTGGTCTGCTGACACCAGTGTTCTTCCTAGCTGTAGGTGATACAGGAAAAACTCCCTGTCGGATGGCTTGCCGGAGTCCTGTATGGAATTAAGTGGGATCCCTAGGTGGTCTAAATCCGTCCTGACCGTAGAGATCCACTTGGACCTAGAGGCCTTCCCTCTTCCTGCCATTGTGAAGATCTTACTGGTGAGCCGGCAAGGGATCATGCGGGTCAAGTGTCCATAGAAGGCCAAGCGCCTCTTTCTTATACAAGTAACAATGTCTTCTTGATGGCTGTAAAGCTCATCATTGTGCCGAATTCTGTAGGTGCCTCCCTCTTCCCGTATAGGTCCTAGTATCCTCCGCAGGATCTTCCTCTCCTTGAGTTCAAGTTTCCTGAGTGGCCCTTTCCTGGCCATCACGAGGCATTCTGAGGCGTACAGAACAGATGGTTTTACTACTGAATTGTAGTGTCTGAGTTTTAGGTTTTTGGAGAGGAACTTCGATGCGTAGATGCTGCGGCAGGAGTGGTAGGCCCTCTCGAACTTGGTGCACCTGGTATCTATGGCCAGATTCTCACTCTGGTTTGCCGAGATCCACTCTCCTAGGTACTTGACCGCAGGGACTTTTCGGATGAAGACTCCCTCAAGTGGAATAGTGGACGGGGCTTCCTTGATGTTAGTCATGAATTCAGTCTTCCCAATGTTGATCTTCAGGCCAGCCCGAACCGCTACATCGTGAAGACTCTGTAGCTGGTGAGTAGCTTCCTCTATAGTGTTGGTCAGTATGGCGAGGTCGTCGGCAAAGGCCAGGCATGATACATGAAGGTTATCTTTCTTGTATCCAAGCTGCAGACCAGTCCTTGGTGTTAGTCGCACCATCCATTCCCGTATGATCTTCTCCAGGATGCAATTGAAGAGGATGCAGGAGAGTCCATCACCCTGTCTAACTCCCGTCTTGATGGGGAAGCTCTCGGTTAGTTCACCTCTGAACTTGACTTTAGATGTTGTGTTTGTCAAGGTGGCCTGGACTAGTTTAAGGGTTTTTTCATCAAGGCCAAATTCTCGCAAGGTGGAGAAAAGACTCTCTCTGTCCACCGAGTCGTATGCCTTCTGAAAATCCACTAAGACAACTACCCAGGGTTGTCCCCCACGACTCTCATAACTGAGGATGGTCTTGAGATTTTGTATCTGCTCTGGACAAGATCGATTGTTTCGAAAGCCGGCCTGGTATTCCCCTAATTGAGAGTCTAGTTGGTTGGTGACTCTAGATAACAGAGCTTTCGAAAGAACCTTCTAGGTAACCTGCAATAAGGAGATACCTCGGTAATTGTTGAGGTCAGTCTTGCTTCCCTTCTTGTGTAACGGGTGAATTACTGCTGATGTCCACCCTTCCGGTAGGGTCTCTGTTGTCCATATGTCTTGTATGATATCTTGGATGCTCTGCAAGGACTGTTCATCTGCGCATTTCCACATCTCTGCTACTATTCCATCTTCACCTGAGGCTTTATTATTTTTCAGGTTATTGATTATACTCTCTATTTCCTCTCTGTCAGGCGGTTGAGAATCAGGATTCCTGATAGATGGTTCATGGAAGATTAATCTTGCACTAGGTTCTTCTGTGTTGAGGAGCTTCTGGAAATAATCTGCAAGAACGGTGGTACAATCCTTGTTATTTAGTTGGATCTTGCCGTCTGGTCCACGAAGAAGTAAGGTAGGGGCAGTGTACTGGGTCGTCTGTTTCTTAAGACTCTTATACAGGTCTCTGGAGTTGTGTCTCTTGAAGTCCTCTTCTGCCTGTTGTAGCAGGGTGCGTAGGTAATTCCATTTAGCTCCACGTACCGTGTTCGCTGTTGCCTTTCTTTGCGTGATGAAAGCCTCAAGGTTGAAATCAATCTTGTACTGGTTCCACCTGATCCAAGCTCGACGTCTTTCTTCTATGGCCTTATCGCAATCTGTAGTCCACCAAGGGTGTTTTCCTTTATTGGACGTAGCGGGAATAGTTTCGTGAGCGGCATCCAGTAATGCTTTCTGGAGGGCTGTCCAACCTTCTTTCTGTGTATTCATCCGAAGCGTTTGTTGGAAGTTACAGTTTTCATCACGTAGGCGTTGAGTATTGAATCGAGGTATTCTAGAGCTCCTTGGTGGTTTTGCTACCTTTATCAAGGGTTGAAAATTAGCTTTGACAAGGGAAAGGTAATGGTCAGAATCTATATTGGCTCCTCTCAGTACTTTGACGTTCTGTATCTCCCTGTGATATAGTCTGTCTATAACCACATGATCAAGCTGAAATTCACCTAGCAAAGGATTTGGACTTCTCCAAGTCTTGGCTTTCCTAGGTAGACGCTTGAAGGCTGTTGATTTTAGGACCAAGTGGTACTTGACACAGAGTTCTATGAGGCGCTCACCGTTCCTATTTGTTCTCTTGTGGGCAGGGTAGAGACCTACTATCCTTCGGTATTTCTGTTCCCTGTCGACTTGGGCATTGAAGTCACCCATGAGTATAGTTGAGTGGTTATGTGGAATCTTGTCTAGTATTTCTTCTAGGGAGTCCCAGAAGTGTTCCACTAACTCGAGGTCTTTCCGGTTGGTGTCATTTGTGGGTGCGTGGAAGTTCACTATGGTATAGGCTTTGTTACGAGATCGGAATGATAGTGAGGAGGTCCTTCCGTTAGGTGAAGAAAAATCCAAAATGTGGTCAACCATACTGTGATGTACGGCAAAACCTGTGCCCAGGTGAGGGACTGTCCTCATCACTCTTTCACCCGGTTTCCCCGTGTAGATCCTATACGCACCTGACTCAAATGCATCCTCGTCCATAAACCGAGTCTCTTGGAGCGCTGCTATCTTTATTTTGTACTTGTCGAGCACTTCAAGTGTTTGCTTTAGCTTACCTACCTTAAGAAGGGAGTTAATGTTGATTGTAGCTAGGTAGGTGAGGTTTCTCTTATTCTTCTGTTGTTTGTGTAAAGGTAATAGGGATGGAAAACATGAAAGTGCAGGTTCCCCAGACTCCGAAGACCTGCATGCCCCATCCTGAGTGGGGGTGGATTGGGTACCACCTGGGGTAGATTTCCTGAGTGAACGTTTCTTCATGCTTCGAGTTCTACGAGAATTGTAGAGGAATGGTTACCTAAAAGGTAACGAGTTTTTAACTATCAAGGTAGTAAGCCTTGAAGCCCTCAGCACTGATCAGCCTTCCGACCCAGCTTCCCGCTGGGATTAAGGACCCAACCTTTCACTGGGTTGCTCGGTTTAACAGGGACACCTCGTGTAGTTTACGTGCTGAAGTTGAAGTGAAAGAGGCTAGTTGGGTTCTCTTGCTGAACCCAATATATGACGCATTTCACTCCAATTTGCCAGAGTCTCAACGACTCCTCCCAGGTCAATTCCTGAGACCCTATTATTATAGTTTATATATAGGTTTTTACATTTCATTTGAAACTGTATGGACTGCATGTTAACAACCAGTATACTGAGTGTCTAGGCATTTCCGCCTACCAGCTTTGACATAATCTCAGTATTCTTGAGAGCATTGATCAGTGCTCCCATTCGTGCTTCTTGCAGAATTACTACTTTACAACTCGGTAATAAAACCCGAGGTACTCTATGCCTGTTGGCAACTCTGGCACTGTACATACTCTAATGACAGTTGGTCCCCCTGCTGGAGGGTTGTTGACCCATTTAGAGGAAGGGTCGTTTTCTTACCTGCGTCAAGCAGGACTCACTTGCAAGTAGGTAGCAGTGGCTACCGGACATGGTGTCATAGCACGCATGTAATATCTACTGTACTTGTTCAGTGTTTAATCATGTACATACAGTGTAAAATATATTTCTTTATACAGTCCACCACATCGTATTCTATGTATTCGACATAAGTTTTGGTCCTCCGGGCATGATTATATGGCAAGAAAAACAGTGAAAATTGAACTCGTGTGATCCAAAGACAGCATGGTTTCTCACAAATGGCGTGGGTGGTTACCAGCATGGCGACTACTGGACAACAGAATTCATCATCCTGGTAAGTCACCGATCATCCTTAATTATTCCTTGTGACTAATATGCATTCCTTTCTTTCTTCATTCAAAACTGTTCGTTTGTACTTGCAATGTATTGGTATTGCTAGTGATCACACATGATTTCGCCCGTAAAACTGTATGTTATTTGTACGCAGTTTTCCCGCAACTCTTTGAAACAAAACCAGGAGTTCATCTTTGTATTATGTAAATATGTTAGGTATTTGTCTTTTCGTTTTGTCATTCTTTTACGTATAGGCATTTGGTCTATTGTGATTTTATATCATTCAGCAGTTTATTGGGAATTGCTAGTGAAAAATGGAACAAAAGATAAAATCACTGTGTAGCAAAAGGGGTAGGTTAAAGGCTAGCTTATCTCGCATACAAGGCTTCGTAGAGAAATTAGATTCTCAATCTAAGGACGTAGATCAGTTGGAAGATCGACGGGCTCACTTATCAAAAATCTGGGAAGAATATGAAACAGTTCAATCACAAATAGAGGATTTGAAAGAGGATGAATCATTTCAAGCAGAACAAGAATCTTATCGCTCCGACTTTGAGGAGCAATACTTCAAAACATCTGGTCTTATAAGATCCATAAACAGTGCAATTTCCAAGTCAGCAACTTCGCTAAGTGATTCTATTGGTGAATCAACTACCAGTTCGCAAACACGTTCAGTTAAACTGCCTCAAATAAGTTTACCTACATTCGCAGGTGATTATTTAGAATGGCCCAATTTTGCCGATACTTTTAAGAATCTCATTCATGAAGATGCAAATTTGTCAAAAATACAGAAATTTCATTACCTAAAATCAGTGGTATCAGGCAGGGCGGCAGACGTGTTACAGTCTCTAGAAATATCTGCAGCGAATTACGACATAGCGTGGAACCTGTTAAATGAAAGGTTCAATAACCGGCGAGCAATTGTTTCCTCCCACATTAATTCGGTCCTTCAGATTAACAAAATAGAAGTAGAATCTTCCAAGGCATTAAGAGACTTGTATGACGGCTTCAGAAGGCACATACAGTCGCTATCAGCGCTTGGTCTGTCTTGTGAAGAACAATTAGATGCCATTTTGATACATTTAATAACAAACAGATTTGACGCTGAAACATTAAAAAAATGGGAGACCTCGTTACCAACCTTTGATCTTCCATCGTATCAGACACTGGACAAATTTCTACTCGAAACATGTAATGCATTGGAATCGATAGAAACTAAGAATTGTGATCGCACAAAACAGCTGAAGCAGGTAGGCGTTTCATCTAAACCGAATGCATCTGGTTTCAAACCGAGGCCATTCACGAACCCAGGGAAAAATTGTTTCCTTTCACAGAAAAATCAGAAATGCCCATTTTGCACGGAAGAACATCCCATATTTAGATGCAAAACATTCACTTCTATGTGTGTTTATGACAGATGGCGGGAGATCAAGAAGCATAAGCTCTGTGTTAATTGCCTGTCTGGAAATCACTTCGCTAACGAGTGCACTCGTTCATGTTGTAAGCTGTGCAAGGATAAACACAACACCTTGCTTCATAGGGACCAAGGGTCACCGAACCACAATAATAGTCAAACTTCAAACAAGAGTATTGTGTCCAATAATACTTCATTGTCTCCCCTTAATGAGCAACATAGTAGTAATGCTGTTTCATTGCACAATCACAACAATGATGTTTCCTCTCATGTATTGTTGTCGACAGCAGTAGTGAATGTCAACAATTCAGAGGGAAAAACCCGTCATGCTCGGGTTGTGTTAGACAGCGGCTCGCAACTCAACTTCATAACCAGGGAATTAGCTCATCAATTACGATTGTTAAAGACAATGACTAATATTCCGATACGTGGGTTGCATAACACTACCATCAAGGTGGGGTCGGTGGTAAGAACAAAGATTTCTTCGTTTTTGTCCCGAGGGGTACTTTTACCTGACACTAAATCTACTTGCATTGCTCCCTCACATTTGCGCATCCTCATTTGCCAAATGCCTGCCACCTTGAGCACAGCACGAAAAAAAGAACAACAAATGTTATCGAGATACGGCCTTAATGTTACGATGTGATCATCACCTGAAGTAGTGAGCATTATTCTGTCCAGGTCCTGGATCAGACTCTTCCAATGTTGGTAGGAACTGAGCCACATGTGTGCAAGTGTAGTGGGAAGAAACACTTGCTCTTGCTTGTCGCACCATGTGCGTGTAATAGCGCGAAAACTTGTCTCCAAGTCAACACTCATAAATATTACAGCGTCTCGTGATCTGCTTAGACTTCATGTTGGAAAAGTACGTGGTGTGTTTACATATGGCCCAGCAAGCACTCTAAATAGGCCAAGTCTCGAATGAGATAGAAACCATAGCTTCTCAGAGATATAGTTGCTACAACTCCAAACTATTGTGATATATGACAGGAGTCAGAGTGCTGGAATGAAGTACAATCGGCCTTATAATTGAGACGAGATGGGTTCGATTTCCGACTCACCTTTTCCGTCTGGTTTCCTATCTTCTACTCAAGGGAAATGGTTTCTAGCTTAAGGGAAAGGCCACGTACTTCCCAACCCAAACCTCGATTTAAACAAGTAGTTCCGTGAAGAATTAAATAGCCTATTTCCATATATCTTACTTATGTTGATTGTCTCGATCAATATTAAAAATTTCAGTTTAATTGCTGTAATAGATTCGTAAATATTGAGAACCGTCTAAATATTAAGGATGGTCGCCTTGTTGGATTTTTAGCCTACTGTTCACACATTGCAAAAGTAGACTTATGAGATCGATCAGGGCAAATGTGTGTCCCTCTGTCTGTCAACTCCTAAACGCATTCAGCAATCAAATCTAAATTTGGTATGAGTAATGATCTATACCTGAATATCTCAAGCCCATATTTGAAAATTATGTCAGTGCTACCAACTGCTGAAAAACCGCAATTGAAATTTGAGCTCCATGTTGGATGTCTTGGAAGGTATGCATCGGAGCTATTCCAAAATTGGCACACGTATAGATAATTATATTTGAGTTCAATTTCCAGGAGGCCATGCATGGCAGTGTTGCCAAAATGATTCTAAGATTGCTGATAGCTCCAATTTTTAAATGCATATAACTTCTACACTATCAATTGGATTTCAACCAAATTTCGTATGTAATATGTGTACATAAACAGATATGACTGAGCGTATTCTTAAAAGCCACCACGGCTGCCAACTGTTAATAAATGATCTCTCTCTATTTTCTTATCCAAATACCAATATATCAGAAAGTATGCAAACAGACAGCTTTAAACTATGCACACGTATAGTACCTGACATTCTAGATTAATTTAGAGTAACTTATGTACGTCAGTGCTACCAATATGATTCTAAGCCTGCTGATAGGACCACTTTTTAAATACATGTAACCTCTATACTATCAATTGGATTTCAACCAAATTTCGTATGTGCTCTGTCTACCATAACAGATATGACTATGCTTATTCTTAAGAGGAACCAGGGCTGCCAACTGTTATTAAATGCTGTCTCTATTTTTTACCCTAATATTAATATATCAGAAAGTATGTAAGCCAACAGCTTTAAAATTTGCACACGTATAGTACCTGACTTTCTAGATTAATCTGGAGAAACTAATATACGTCGGTGCTGCCAACATGACTCTAAGCCTGCTGATAGGTCCAATTTTAAAATACATGTAACTTCTATACTAATAAATGGATTTCATCCAAAATTGGCGCAACAAGAGATCATAATATTTCAGATTATTTCTGACCAACACTTGCATGACGTCGTTGCCAACATGAATTTACGCGCGCTGATAGATCCAGTGTCTAACTGCATGTAACGTCCATGCTATCCATTGTATTCTGTACCATAAGAGATGGAACTAACAGTATATTCAGTCACCAGGGCTGCCAACTGTAGTGCTCTATTAGGCTACAGGTATATTTCGAACTAATTAGAAATTTCGATATTACCAACTTAATTTCGTCAGTATTCTAGATTGGCATGAATCTTACATTTTAAGAAAAGTAGGCATTTATTTCGTCACGGAACTTCTTGTTATATAAGCAGACAATAGAGTTATGTACTATTACATAACGATCATTGCGTATTTTCATTATTCATTGGACACAAGAAATAAAAACTTAATTTGAAAATTGCGCACAGCTGCCATATTGCGGTTATGTAAACAATTGAACCAAATTAGATGTCAGTGCTTTAAAATGTGTATAAATATTTTCTACACTATGTTTCACTATGTTCGAATGGTTAAATCGCGAGAAAAGTCTATTTAAATGTTTCAACTTCGCTTGACCACCATGTTCGGTTTGTACTTAACAAGTATTTGAAAGTTACATAAGTGTAATTCTAGTAGTGCCCTTTATCACCGTGAAAAATTTCAGGGTGATATCAGTTAATAGTTTCGGAGATAAAGAATGCCAGTGAAATGTTTCGCACAGCCGCCATGTTGAAATTGATGCGACGTAATAAAATTTGAAGGGCACGGTCGGGGTCGGACGAAATATTATTATGCCCTTACCAAATTCATTTAAATCGCTCCACCTGTTTAGATCTTATTATGGGGGGGGGGGAGGATAAACACATACATACGCACACAGGCATATACACACACACACACACACACACACAGGCAGGCAAAAGGTGATCTCACGAGCCTATTTCTTTTTTTTTTTTTCATACGAGTAAATGAAAATAAGCTAAGAATGCACACGCTATACTACTGCATCCGTCACAATGACACGCCGTAATAGTCACACCTTCATGGATTAGTTGTTGGATGGCGACTGGTTTAGGTCGTTTTACGTTGAATACATTTCTTAGCAGAGAAATTAGGGGTTCCCATTTTAGCAAAAACGTAAAATTAAGCTATTTCCTCAATTGTGCCGAGATCCTCCGTGGCTTAGGCGGCAGCACGCCGGCCTCTCACCGCTGGGGTCCGTGGTTCAAATCCCGGTCACTCCATGTGAGATTTGTGCTGGACAAAGCGGAGGCAGACAGGTGTTTCTCCGGGTACTCCGGTTTTCCCTGTCACTATTTCATTCCAGCCATACTCTCCACTATCATTTCATTTCATCTGTCATTCATTTAATCATTGCCCCGGGGGAGTGCGACAGGCTTCGGCAGCCGGCACAGTTCCTATCCTCGCCGCTAGATGGGGGCTTCACTCATTCCATTCCCTGACCCGGTCGATCGACTGGAAGCAGGCTGTGGATTTGCATTTTTCCTCAATTGTGCCAGAGGTTAAAGGTCTAAAGGGACCGGAATGGTTTCAAATTGTGAGTCTCAGAGAGCGCTATCAAACTAAAAATTCAAATTTAGAAAAACACTTCCGACCTAAATTCAGTTTCAGAAGTTTCTTTACTCGCTGTCTTTCTGATGCAAATCTTAGCCAAATTAACTTATTTACATATATTTTTTAATGTGTTCCTTGGTAGTTTTTGAGATTTTGTAAAATCTTCACACCGGAAGAAGTTATAAGGACTTAAGTGAAACTCTGCATTGACTCACACTACCGTTAGTAGTGGTAGAAAAGGCAAACTGCTAATCTAATCAATCAGATTCAAAATGCTTAAATACACATTAAGAAAATGAATGTAATGTTTAGGAATAATCAAACAATGTATTCTCATATTTAATTACATTTGATTTACTTTAGAATCCTAGTTCATATCCCCTAAAAGAATTGTGTTTATGGAAGGTCTAGTCTACGACATTAACCCTTTATGGGATAGTGGTCTCTACATTAACCACCTGTCATAAGGACAGTTTATGATTTCAAAGATGCTGATAGTGGAATCTTTTAGCCAAATTTTGAAGAATTTTCATGCCGAAGTGCTAGTATTTCTAAAAATCAAATATTATATATGTATCTACTTGACGTAATGTGTTGGATAAAATTTTAAAAAAATTAAATTAAAAGCATTAACAAATTGTAA
Source organism: Meconema thalassinum (assembly GCA_946902985.2). Lineage (NCBI taxonomy): Eukaryota > Metazoa > Arthropoda > Insecta > Orthoptera > Tettigoniidae > Meconema > Meconema thalassinum. The sequence goes on along the minus strand of OX336399.1, from coordinate 157,102,042 downwards.
AAATCTCTATCGTAAGGCTTTTAGTGCCGGGAGTGTCCGAGGACATGTTCGGCTCGCCTGAGTCTGTACCTGCTTCCAGCGGACACCCTTAGCCTATTAGGGTGAGCTACACGTTCTGTTCAATTTCAAGTAGTTCCCACTTTCGCTACCAGATATCAATGATACCTAGTGGTGAACGTTGGAACTTTGATAGAGCGTTGTGATGAAATCTAACCGAACAATTTAGCTTTACACAAGTTTAGTCAGTGAAAGGATCTTTTATATGCCATAAATCTATGACATGGGACCGCCGGCTTTACTTCCCCTCCGAAGGAAGGCATACTGAAGGATTTTTAACACTCTTAAAAAAATCCGACGACTTCGGCCGGGATAGAACCCGCTATCTTGGACACAGCAGTTCAGCATACTACCGACTACGCCACCGAAGCCGCTTTAGAGTAAAAATAAAATATAGAAATAAAAATCATAAATAAAATTACAATTATAAAAGAAATATAAAAATTAAAATAATAAACATAACTATAAAATTATGAAAATAATTGTGAACAATCAATTCGAAATTAGTTAATTAATTAATTCAGTAAAAATATCAACATTAAATCTATAAGAGCATACATTGAAAATTAAAGTAAATATATCAACATTAAAATTAGAGTAACAAAAATAATAATCATTAATTCTAATAATCAAAGTAAATTACATTGTAAAAGCACATAAGAATAACAAAATGGTTTTGCCCTTTAAAGTGTTAAAGGATGTTTTCAACGTTGAGTTGCTTTCCTGAAGGCCGAGAACTGTGGACAGTTAGCCTACATTTCATATTTTCGAAATACTGTATGATAAAAAAGTAGTCTTACGAGATAACCCGGGCAGATGTTTGGGTGTCTGTCTGTCCTTTTGTTTGTATGTGCCTTCTCCTAAATGGTTGCAGTTATCGAAACCAAATTTGGTATGAGTAAAGATCTATACCAATAAATTTTACGGCCATATTTCAAAATGACATCAGTGATATCAACTGGTAATAAATCACAATTGAATGTTTACTTTAATGTTGGATATCTCAGTAGGTATCAATGGGAATTGTTCCAAAATTGACACACATACAGATTATAACTAGCAACCCACCCCAGCTTCACCCAGTATCTGTAACGGTTTATCCAGCATGAGCTTAAAAGTTGCACAGACGGCAGGTCCCAGACGCAATTCAGAAAAGCTGAGGTGAACAGCGAAATTCCAAGCACATATACTCTTCTTTGAAGTCTTAACTCCACATGACTCGATAGTTTGATGCTGGCCGAAGCTGGGGTGATTGGCTCGTAAACTCACTCCGAAGTTAGTAATATTGATTTTCACTGAATGGAGATTGTTGGAAGAAATGTAAAAGTAAAAGCACTTATAGTGGGTGATGTATTGAACATAGTGATATGCTATCCCTGACTTTTTTGTAGAACTTTTCATGCTGAACAATTCTTACACTCATAGTATATAGATATTTTTAACGGTTTACCTAGCGTAAGCTTAAAAGGCACATGGACGGCAGGTTTTTCTTCGACTTGATTCACTAAATTCGCTACCGTACTGCTCGGATTCCTTTGGTCATAAATGAATGTTCTTCTACAGAGAATGGTTACATCCGCATCAAAGTCCATCGAGTGATTCTTGAGATTACCGGTTACATCCAATAATTGGGGACTTCATTTCATACTTAGAGATATTCTCGATTAATTTTCAGTAGCCTCTAATTGACAGTGTTGCCAACATGATTCTAGGCGTGCTCATAAGTTCAATGTCTAACTACACTAGTGTCCAAAAGTTAGCATAATCACTAAACGAGGCCATACCGCCTGATAGGAATGTCAGACGGATTCCTGAACAAACGGAAGCTGAATCACACACCATATGTCACAGCACTTGCCCAAAAAGACAGTGTCGGGAAGGATCTGATAGCTAAGGTACACCTTTGACAAATACTAACAAAACTTGGCAATGTCTTCCACAAAAAAATATGCTGTTAATGTGGTGTATGGTTACCCCTAACGGCCACACTTGCTTCGCAGCGACGTGGCATGCTCACTATCAGATGGTCCAAGAGCTCTTGTAGCAGTCGATCCCATTCCTCCGAAAGGGCAATGCGAAAAATCGAAAGTAGGCTAAAAATGGCTTCGAACACTAAGCTATAATGTTGCTTGAATGAAGTAACGATTTATTCTTGTTTATTTCTTCAGAAGGGCTTGCACCCGTTATAAACAAGATACGATGACTTCCATATTTTGGCTATGGAGGGGAGCACAAGGAAGGATATGCTGTAAGTTGCGGAATTAATTAAATGGAATGCTGAGGAGAGACCTATTCAGCTCCGTTGTTAGAATACAATGAGCAACGTGCAGTACAATGGCCATTCTTTAGCGCATTATTCTCTTAAATAATGAGAAATCTCAGGTATAAAGGACGACGAAATAATATTATAGATGTGTGGTATTATGTTTCCTTCAAGGAAATAATGGATGAGTACCTTCACCTACCAAAAATACAGTATTTTCTTAAGATGAAAGGTGCTTTCAAATGTATACAGAATATTTCTTAAGCCACGGTGTTTTAATCCTTGCCGGATAGAAATATTCATTCAAAATTAAATATATACGACCTTCAAACAAGGTTGAACATGAGGATTAGAAAATGCAATGATCTCATAAAAGACTACAATCAATGAATGTGTCAGTGGTGTCGATGGTTGGCTGATTCCTTAGTTTAGGGGCTGCGACATCGCGGTCATGTAGCTCCGTGTACTTTGGGTGTGTGTAGAAACTGTCTGATAACCGGTGTTTATTGTGATGGCTGTATTAGCGTGTGTTATCTGTTTTAATTCAGGTAAGGACTGCAGACGTTAATTTCAAGTAGTTCCTACTTTTGCTACCAAGTGCTACCGTCCACGACACATAGCTTGCGGATTTGGCTACTAGATGGCATCGCAGTCAGCACCTGGCGGCGAACGTTGGAACTAATAGAGCGTTATCAATTCTAACCTACAAATTTTGGCTTTACACAAGAGTAGTTAGTGGAAGGTTCTTTTTCATGCCATAAATCTATGACATGGGACCGCCGGATTTACTTCCCCTCCGTAGGAAGACATACTGAGGGATGTTAACGCTCTTAAAAAATCCGACGACTTTGGCCGGGTTTGAACCCGCGATCTTTGGAATAGAAGCCACCGAAGCCACCTCAATGGAGTCGAACATTCAAGACCGCATTATTACTATTATTCATTCCCCCAGAGTTCACACCTATTGGGACGTGGGTTGACGACCACGGGACCCCAGCTGAGTCTGGGATTGCTTCCTCTTACAGTACTTGTACTAGGCTCTTCACTGTCATCTTTCCTGTCGGCCTTCTTTGGTCAGTTCTTTTTCTCTTCCGATTCCGACGGTATTAGGGTATCAGAGGCCTATGGAGTCTTTCACTTTCCTGCCATAATTGGCCCTTGTCTCATCTTTCCTCATTCATCGAGGGGTCAGCCTTTTTATCATTTTAAAGGATATAGTGACTTCGTCGTTACGTTACGGCAACGTCACGAAATGTACCGAGAATGAACCGAGGTGTGTGACGTCATCCAGCCAGCTCCCTCCTTTCACCGCGCGCTCCAGCTCTCTCATGACTTGTAACTTTCTAGCGTTCTGATTGTTTCTTGATCATCTAACCTGTCAAGAGTCTCTGGCTTCGAGCGAAGCCTCCAGCCTTTGTAGCATTTTTCAGCATTTGTAGCAGTCTTTCAGACTGTCTCTTTTTTCTCTTCATTATATCTCCTGCCTTCTGCACAAAGCCCTCAAGGAAGTAGGGTGTATGTAGCCCGACCACTTATGGTGCGCCCTGGATAGTGCTACTGTCCACATCCAAGGGCTCACGGCTGGTGAGTTTGGGAGTTGGCGAATTAGAGGGATTCCTGAGCAGGCTCCGCTATTTCCCCTTTTTCTACTGACTTTGGAGCGGGCCCTTTCCTCTTTTCCCTGTCCTATCTGCCTTTCATGGCTCTCCTTCCTTCAAAGTCCCTCAATCCTCATTTCTTTTCCTCCTGTCCATTATTTATTTTATTTAATTTTCTTCCTTTTTTCATTTCTTTTTCTAGTAGCCTCTGTACGTTAATAATAAAATAATAATGTTATTGGTTTTACGTCCCTTTTAACTACACTGGCTTTTAGAGACGCCGGGGTGCCGGAATTTTGTCCCGAAGGGGATCTCTAACGTGCCAGTAAATCTACTGACACGGCTCCCTCGCATTTGCGCACCCTCAAATGCCAGCTGACTGCGCCAGGTTTCGAACCTGCAACCTTGGGCTCAGCAAGCGAGAACGTTACCCCTGAGCCACGCAGCCAGACTATGTAGGTCAGTAATTAGTTCTAGTTGTAGGTTTCATGCCATTCTCATTCATTATCACTATCACCCAAACCATTAGGGGCCGATATCCTAGATGATGATAATAATAATAATAATAATAATAATAATTTCGTATGGCTGCGGGTGCCAGGTGCAAGCTTTGTTATTTGACGCCCAGAGGGCAGCTTGCTTGCCGAATTGTGTTGTTCCTTGGAGCGCTATTAGAGTCAAGGAGGTTAGATATCTAAGCACATTGACACTATAGCGCTTTCTAGTAGAGAAAGGAGGAACATTATGTGTTGGCGGAAAATCCCAAGATTAATTTTGCCATTATGATCACGGCCTACTGAATTCAAATGGGTTCTTTATCATGCCAACAACGTATTACATGCGTATCGTGATTTTTGTCACCTTTCAAAAATCACTTACCATGGCCAGGAGTGAACCTGCAAGCTTGGGGTTGGTAGTCCGACACGATAACCACTCACCTACCATGGAAAGCATATCCTAGATGTTAGACCCCTTAAAAAGAATTATCATTATCATTCATTCATTTCGTATAGGCCATCTATGGACGCGTAATTCTAAATGTATCAGTCTTCGGGCTTTGATGTTTGCCCAATACGACCGCATTCGCTCTCGCTGGGTTTCCTCCCTTTCCTGGGTCCAAATCCTTCACGTTCTTAGCGTCGGTTTTTCTTGGAAACCCTTGGAATGTTTGAAGTTCTGTCTTCAGTGAGATGCACTACAGAATCTCAGTTGATGTGATCCCCACTTCTTTGAGGTCTCTATCCAGTTCAAAGAACCAGGCCCATCTTGGTTTACTCTCCCACAGGTAAGTAATAATGCGGTTGATCTGTCTCACTGGGCTCATTCGCATCACATGTCCATAAATGTTAGTCCTTCTTTTCCGGATGGTATAGGTTATCTTCTCCACATGAGTATACAGTTCATGGTTATGCCGTCTTCTTCTTCTTTTTCTTTGTTTCGGCCAGCTATGGACCACGTTACTTCAACTGTTTCCGTCTTTGAGTTTTAACCTTTTCCCAGTTGTCCTTCATCCGTTTCCAGTGCGCCTCCTTCCTGTCAGCTGTCCACTTGTTGCCTGTTCTCAGTTTTGGCTTTTCTTGGAATCGCTGGTGTGCTCTAAGTTTTTCTGGAGAGGAGACGTTGTTGAATGTCCTCAAGCGAAATCACTACTTCTATAACATCTTCTTCGATCTCAGGGAACCATGTTCCCATGGTTTTCTTGTCTACAAAGTAGGAAAATATGCAGTTGGTCAGTCTCTGCGAGTTCATGCGTGTTATGTGGCCATAGAAACTAATTCTCCTTTTCCGCATCAAGTCCGTTATCCTCTCCATACGTATGTAGAGTTCGTTGTTATGTTGACCCCTGTACTCTCCATTTTCTCTGACTGGTCTTAGGATCTTACTCAGGATTTTTAGTTCTTTGGCCTCTAACATTTCAACTAAACCTTTCTTATTCATTGCAAGGCATTCTGGTGCGTACAAAGCTTCTCGACAATAATGCCTAATCTTGGCCTTGATGGACACTGATCGTTTATTGTAAACATCTCTAGTTAGTTGGTACACAGTTTCCATCTAGTTGATCCTTGATGTAAATGCTTCTTCTTTCTCAGAGTTGTTTGATTTTATCCATTCGCCTAAATACTGAAATTTTTCTATTATTATTATTATTATTATTATTATTATAGTTTTCTTCTTCTTCTCCTTCGTCGTCGTTTGGGCCTACTGAGGACCACGGGGCTCGTATCTCCTCGTCGCTTTGTCTTTTCTCTTCTTCCAGTACTCTTTCATCATCTGACTATGAGCCAGCTTTCTTTCCTCCGTCCATGGTGGTCTGCTGACACCAGTGTTCTTCCTAGCTGTAGGTGATACAGGAAAAACTCCCTGTCGGATGGCTTGCCGGAGTCCTGTATGGAATTAAGTGGGATCCCTAGGTGGTCTAAATCCGTCCTGACCGTAGAGATCCACTTGGACCTAGAGGCCTTCCCTCTTCCTGCCATTGTGAAGATCTTACTGGTGAGCCGGCAAGGGATCATGCGGGTCAAGTGTCCATAGAAGGCCAAGCGCCTCTTTCTTATACAAGTAACAATGTCTTCTTGATGGCTGTAAAGCTCATCATTGTGCCGAATTCTGTAGGTGCCTCCCTCTTCCCGTATAGGTCCTAGTATCCTCCGCAGGATCTTCCTCTCCTTGAGTTCAAGTTTCCTGAGTGGCCCTTTCCTGGCCATCACGAGGCATTCTGAGGCGTACAGAACAGATGGTTTTACTACTGAATTGTAGTGTCTGAGTTTTAGGTTTTTGGAGAGGAACTTCGATGCGTAGATGCTGCGGCAGGAGTGGTAGGCCCTCTCGAACTTGGTGCACCTGGTATCTATGGCCAGATTCTCACTCTGGTTTGCCGAGATCCACTCTCCTAGGTACTTGACCGCAGGGACTTTTCGGATGAAGACTCCCTCAAGTGGAATAGTGGACGGGGCTTCCTTGATGTTAGTCATGAATTCAGTCTTCCCAATGTTGATCTTCAGGCCAGCCCGAACCGCTACATCGTGAAGACTCTGTAGCTGGTGAGTAGCTTCCTCTATAGTGTTGGTCAGTATGGCGAGGTCGTCGGCAAAGGCCAGGCATGATACATGAAGGTTATCTTTCTTGTATCCAAGCTGCAGACCAGTCCTTGGTGTTAGTCGCACCATCCATTCCCGTATGATCTTCTCCAGGATGCAATTGAAGAGGATGCAGGAGAGTCCATCACCCTGTCTAACTCCCGTCTTGATGGGGAAGCTCTCGGTTAGTTCACCTCTGAACTTGACTTTAGATGTTGTGTTTGTCAAGGTGGCCTGGACTAGTTTAAGGGTTTTTTCATCAAGGCCAAATTCTCGCAAGGTGGAGAAAAGACTCTCTCTGTCCACCGAGTCGTATGCCTTCTGAAAATCCACTAAGACAACTACCCAGGGTTGTCCCCCACGACTCTCATAACTGAGGATGGTCTTGAGATTTTGTATCTGCTCTGGACAAGATCGATTGTTTCGAAAGCCGGCCTGGTATTCCCCTAATTGAGAGTCTAGTTGGTTGGTGACTCTAGATAACAGAGCTTTCGAAAGAACCTTCTAGGTAACCTGCAATAAGGAGATACCTCGGTAATTGTTGAGGTCAGTCTTGCTTCCCTTCTTGTGTAACGGGTGAATTACTGCTGATGTCCACCCTTCCGGTAGGGTCTCTGTTGTCCATATGTCTTGTATGATATCTTGGATGCTCTGCAAGGACTGTTCATCTGCGCATTTCCACATCTCTGCTACTATTCCATCTTCACCTGAGGCTTTATTATTTTTCAGGTTATTGATTATACTCTCTATTTCCTCTCTGTCAGGCGGTTGAGAATCAGGATTCCTGATAGATGGTTCATGGAAGATTAATCTTGCACTAGGTTCTTCTGTGTTGAGGAGCTTCTGGAAATAATCTGCAAGAACGGTGGTACAATCCTTGTTATTTAGTTGGATCTTGCCGTCTGGTCCACGAAGAAGTAAGGTAGGGGCAGTGTACTGGGTCGTCTGTTTCTTAAGACTCTTATACAGGTCTCTGGAGTTGTGTCTCTTGAAGTCCTCTTCTGCCTGTTGTAGCAGGGTGCGTAGGTAATTCCATTTAGCTCCACGTACCGTGTTCGCTGTTGCCTTTCTTTGCGTGATGAAAGCCTCAAGGTTGAAATCAATCTTGTACTGGTTCCACCTGATCCAAGCTCGACGTCTTTCTTCTATGGCCTTATCGCAATCTGTAGTCCACCAAGGGTGTTTTCCTTTATTGGACGTAGCGGGAATAGTTTCGTGAGCGGCATCCAGTAATGCTTTCTGGAGGGCTGTCCAACCTTCTTTCTGTGTATTCATCCGAAGCGTTTGTTGGAAGTTACAGTTTTCATCACGTAGGCGTTGAGTATTGAATCGAGGTATTCTAGAGCTCCTTGGTGGTTTTGCTACCTTTATCAAGGGTTGAAAATTAGCTTTGACAAGGGAAAGGTAATGGTCAGAATCTATATTGGCTCCTCTCAGTACTTTGACGTTCTGTATCTCCCTGTGATATAGTCTGTCTATAACCACATGATCAAGCTGAAATTCACCTAGCAAAGGATTTGGACTTCTCCAAGTCTTGGCTTTCCTAGGTAGACGCTTGAAGGCTGTTGATTTTAGGACCAAGTGGTACTTGACACAGAGTTCTATGAGGCGCTCACCGTTCCTATTTGTTCTCTTGTGGGCAGGGTAGAGACCTACTATCCTTCGGTATTTCTGTTCCCTGTCGACTTGGGCATTGAAGTCACCCATGAGTATAGTTGAGTGGTTATGTGGAATCTTGTCTAGTATTTCTTCTAGGGAGTCCCAGAAGTGTTCCACTAACTCGAGGTCTTTCCGGTTGGTGTCATTTGTGGGTGCGTGGAAGTTCACTATGGTATAGGCTTTGTTACGAGATCGGAATGATAGTGAGGAGGTCCTTCCGTTAGGTGAAGAAAAATCCAAAATGTGGTCAACCATACTGTGATGTACGGCAAAACCTGTGCCCAGGTGAGGGACTGTCCTCATCACTCTTTCACCCGGTTTCCCCGTGTAGATCCTATACGCACCTGACTCAAATGCATCCTCGTCCATAAACCGAGTCTCTTGGAGCGCTGCTATCTTTATTTTGTACTTGTCGAGCACTTCAAGTGTTTGCTTTAGCTTACCTACCTTAAGAAGGGAGTTAATGTTGATTGTAGCTAGGTAGGTGAGGTTTCTCTTATTCTTCTGTTGTTTGTGTAAAGGTAATAGGGATGGAAAACATGAAAGTGCAGGTTCCCCAGACTCCGAAGACCTGCATGCCCCATCCTGAGTGGGGGTGGATTGGGTACCACCTGGGGTAGATTTCCTGAGTGAACGTTTCTTCATGCTTCGAGTTCTACGAGAATTGTAGAGGAATGGTTACCTAAAAGGTAACGAGTTTTTAACTATCAAGGTAGTAAGCCTTGAAGCCCTCAGCACTGATCAGCCTTCCGACCCAGCTTCCCGCTGGGATTAAGGACCCAACCTTTCACTGGGTTGCTCGGTTTAACAGGGACACCTCGTGTAGTTTACGTGCTGAAGTTGAAGTGAAAGAGGCTAGTTGGGTTCTCTTGCTGAACCCAATATATGACGCATTTCACTCCAATTTGCCAGAGTCTCAACGACTCCTCCCAGGTCAATTCCTGAGACCCTATTATTATAGTTTATATATAGGTTTTTACATTTCATTTGAAACTGTATGGACTGCATGTTAACAACCAGTATACTGAGTGTCTAGGCATTTCCGCCTACCAGCTTTGACATAATCTCAGTATTCTTGAGAGCATTGATCAGTGCTCCCATTCGTGCTTCTTGCAGAATTACTACTTTACAACTCGGTAATAAAACCCGAGGTACTCTATGCCTGTTGGCAACTCTGGCACTGTACATACTCTAATGACAGTTGGTCCCCCTGCTGGAGGGTTGTTGACCCATTTAGAGGAAGGGTCGTTTTCTTACCTGCGTCAAGCAGGACTCACTTGCAAGTAGGTAGCAGTGGCTACCGGACATGGTGTCATAGCACGCATGTAATATCTACTGTACTTGTTCAGTGTTTAATCATGTACATACAGTGTAAAATATATTTCTTTATACAGTCCACCACATCGTATTCTATGTATTCGACATAAGTTTTGGTCCTCCGGGCATGATTATATGGCAAGAAAAACAGTGAAAATTGAACTCGTGTGATCCAAAGACAGCATGGTTTCTCACAAATGGCGTGGGTGGTTACCAGCATGGCGACTACTGGACAACAGAATTCATCATCCTGGTAAGTCACCGATCATCCTTAATTATTCCTTGTGACTAATATGCATTCCTTTCTTTCTTCATTCAAAACTGTTCGTTTGTACTTGCAATGTATTGGTATTGCTAGTGATCACACATGATTTCGCCCGTAAAACTGTATGTTATTTGTACGCAGTTTTCCCGCAACTCTTTGAAACAAAACCAGGAGTTCATCTTTGTATTATGTAAATATGTTAGGTATTTGTCTTTTCGTTTTGTCATTCTTTTACGTATAGGCATTTGGTCTATTGTGATTTTATATCATTCAGCAGTTTATTGGGAATTGCTAGTGAAAAATGGAACAAAAGATAAAATCACTGTGTAGCAAAAGGGGTAGGTTAAAGGCTAGCTTATCTCGCATACAAGGCTTCGTAGAGAAATTAGATTCTCAATCTAAGGACGTAGATCAGTTGGAAGATCGACGGGCTCACTTATCAAAAATCTGGGAAGAATATGAAACAGTTCAATCACAAATAGAGGATTTGAAAGAGGATGAATCATTTCAAGCAGAACAAGAATCTTATCGCTCCGACTTTGAGGAGCAATACTTCAAAACATCTGGTCTTATAAGATCCATAAACAGTGCAATTTCCAAGTCAGCAACTTCGCTAAGTGATTCTATTGGTGAATCAACTACCAGTTCGCAAACACGTTCAGTTAAACTGCCTCAAATAAGTTTACCTACATTCGCAGGTGATTATTTAGAATGGCCCAATTTTGCCGATACTTTTAAGAATCTCATTCATGAAGATGCAAATTTGTCAAAAATACAGAAATTTCATTACCTAAAATCAGTGGTATCAGGCAGGGCGGCAGACGTGTTACAGTCTCTAGAAATATCTGCAGCGAATTACGACATAGCGTGGAACCTGTTAAATGAAAGGTTCAATAACCGGCGAGCAATTGTTTCCTCCCACATTAATTCGGTCCTTCAGATTAACAAAATAGAAGTAGAATCTTCCAAGGCATTAAGAGACTTGTATGACGGCTTCAGAAGGCACATACAGTCGCTATCAGCGCTTGGTCTGTCTTGTGAAGAACAATTAGATGCCATTTTGATACATTTAATAACAAACAGATTTGACGCTGAAACATTAAAAAAATGGGAGACCTCGTTACCAACCTTTGATCTTCCATCGTATCAGACACTGGACAAATTTCTACTCGAAACATGTAATGCATTGGAATCGATAGAAACTAAGAATTGTGATCGCACAAAACAGCTGAAGCAGGTAGGCGTTTCATCTAAACCGAATGCATCTGGTTTCAAACCGAGGCCATTCACGAACCCAGGGAAAAATTGTTTCCTTTCACAGAAAAATCAGAAATGCCCATTTTGCACGGAAGAACATCCCATATTTAGATGCAAAACATTCACTTCTATGTGTGTTTATGACAGATGGCGGGAGATCAAGAAGCATAAGCTCTGTGTTAATTGCCTGTCTGGAAATCACTTCGCTAACGAGTGCACTCGTTCATGTTGTAAGCTGTGCAAGGATAAACACAACACCTTGCTTCATAGGGACCAAGGGTCACCGAACCACAATAATAGTCAAACTTCAAACAAGAGTATTGTGTCCAATAATACTTCATTGTCTCCCCTTAATGAGCAACATAGTAGTAATGCTGTTTCATTGCACAATCACAACAATGATGTTTCCTCTCATGTATTGTTGTCGACAGCAGTAGTGAATGTCAACAATTCAGAGGGAAAAACCCGTCATGCTCGGGTTGTGTTAGACAGCGGCTCGCAACTCAACTTCATAACCAGGGAATTAGCTCATCAATTACGATTGTTAAAGACAATGACTAATATTCCGATACGTGGGTTGCATAACACTACCATCAAGGTGGGGTCGGTGGTAAGAACAAAGATTTCTTCGCGGTTCGGTTCCTTTGAACGAATCATGACATTTCACGTAATACCTTCAATTACTGGTCAGTGCTTACCCACTAAAAATATCAACATCACAGATTGGAGTATTCCAGAGTTTATATTAGAAAACCTTGCGGATCCTCAATTTAATGTGTCATCATCCATAGACATTCTCATTGGAGCAGAATTCTTTTACGATCTTATCGGCGCAGAACAATTTCAGCTCGACAGTTTCTCAAACAAACTACCGTTGTTTCGCAACACGGCTCTTGGCTGGGTAGCAGCAGGTAGTGTTGGTTTGTCTGAAAGGCACGCAGATAACAGTTCTTCCTGCCTCTTTGTGTCAGGTAAGATATTCAATGAGCCGGGGAAAGCACTGCTTGGCCAAGGACATTCTGAGCAAGAGATTAGTGAGAGGCTATTTACTGACGGTCACAGAAGGAATCCACAGGGTAGGTTCATAGTCCCACTACTCCTTAAAGAGGACCCGAGTCAGCTAGGTAGCAATGTTAATGAGGCAATTAGACGGTTTCACAGCCTAGAGAAGCGTTTTGAAAGGCAGCCCCAAGTCAAGTCGGAGTACGTACAGTTTATGAGAGAGTACACTGACCTGGATCATATGGAGGAAATTCCCAGTAATGAGATAAACAAACCATTACAGTACTACCTTCCGCATCATTGTGTATTTAAGGGTAATTCATTGACAACGCGCACTCGCGTGGTATTTGATGGCAGCTCGAAGGGCGATTCTGTATTATCCCTCAATGATTTGTTATTAGTAGGACCGATCGTTCAAGATGATTTATTTTCAATATTGGCTAGATTTCGCATGCATCGCTATGTATTGACCGCTGACATAGAAAAAATGTATCGACAGGTCCTCATAGAACCTGCACATACTGACTTTCAGCGTATCGTGTGGAGGGAGTCCCCTAAGGACGAGCTTAAACATTATCGTCTCAAAACAGTCACATATGGCACGTCATGTGCACCCTTCCTGGCCACAAGATGCCTCTCTCAATTGGCGAATGACACTAAGGAGGAATTTCCTGAAGCTTCGAATGTAATACGGCGGGATTTTTATGTTGACGATTTAATGACAGGTTGTGAATCAACTGACGGCTTAAGAACCACTCACAAGTGTGTTTCAGATATTTTATCCAGTGCGGGTTTTACCTTAAGAAATTGGTGTTCGAATGAGCCCAATGTACTATCGAGCATTTCTAACCACGAAACAGATCCCAAGTACATTATTAAGGTAGATGAAGCTGAAGACTTGAAGTTGTTGGGGCTATCTTGGAAACCCATCACAGACACTTTTCAGTTTGAGTTGAGAAGTGATTTCAGTTCGACACAGATAAACAAAAGAATAATTCTTTCAGACCTGGCTAAAATATTTGACCCCTTAGGGCTTTTGGCCCCAGTATTGATTAAGGGTAAGATTTTCGTCCAGCAACTGTGGCAAATGAACTTAAATTGGGACGACGTTCTCACAATAGAACTTCAAATTAAATGGATTCGTTATATGCAGGATATTGCTAAATTGAAGGAGTTCAAAGTGCCTCGTCATGTTAGGGCAGTAGAATTTGTGGAGTATGAAATTCATGGATTTTGTGACGCGTCTCAGATTGCTTACGGCGCTTGTGTTTATGTAAGATCTCAGACAGGAGATGGTAAAATAACAGTTCACTTATTGTGTTCCAAGTCTCGCGTTGCGTCATTAGGCTCAGTAACTTTACCAAGATTAGAACTATGCAGTGCTGTATTACTTGCTCAGTTGGTCGAAAGAGTCATGAGATCCATAAACGTAACTAAAGACAAGTGTTTTTGTTGGACTGACTCCACAATAGCATTAGCATGGATTTCGGGCCATCCACACCAGTGGAAAACATACGTCGCTAATCGAGTGTCGCAGATTCAACAGTTGACAAATATTGATTGTTGGCAGCACGTCTCTACTCATCATAACCCAGCAGATATGATCTCGAGAGGAGTTACCGCGGAGAAGCTGTTAAATTCATCATTTTGGTTATCGGGACCATCTTGGCTTTCAGATAATAAAGACGAATGGCCTTCACAGCAGAGGCATAGCTCTCAAGAATTACCTGAAGTTAGGAAAACTAAAATCGTTCTAGTGTCATCTACAGAATCCCTTGGATCGAATCTGATTAACAGATACTCTTCCTGGAGCAAGCTGATTAGAATAACAGCTCTCGTGCTCAGATTTATCAAAAATCTTAAAACTAAAACAGACAGACAAACAGGTGCTCTTAATCCGGTAGAACTAGAGCAGGCTAAGTATTTATGGTGTAAAATTGCGCAAGGTTCTGAATTTTCACAAGACATAAAGGCTCTCAAACAAAATTTGCCACTACCCAAGGGAAGCAAATTACATGGATTAGCACCGTATTTGGATGAGCAGGGTCTGTTACGGGTAGGAGGCCGTCTGCAAAATACTAAACTATCGGTCAACAGAAGACATCCTATTTTATTACCTGGCAATCATCGCATTACAATAATGTTATTTGATCATTTTCATTTTGTTTTTCTTCATGCTGGAGCTCAGACTTTATTGACAATGATGCGACAGCAATACTGGCCTCTATGTGGGAGGAACGGTGCTCGAAAAGCAGTGTATCGATGTAAGACGTGTTTTCAATTCTCGTCTCGGCCGTATCAACCGATAATGGGATCGCTACCTGAAAGGAGAGTAGTTCCCAGTCGACCATTTGCATCTTCAGGAATAGATTTCTGTGGCCCAGTATATTTACGGCCTTCCTCCAGGAAGGGCGCTCGGATTAAGGCATATATAGCTATGTTTGTTTGTTTTGCCACAAAGGCTGTACATATTGAACTTGTAAGCGATCTGTCTACAGCTGCCTTTTTAGCATCACTGAAAAGATTCATGGCTAGACGAGGAACTTGCACCCACATATTCACTGACAACGCAACTAATTTCGTAGGTGCATCACGTGAGCTAAAGAAATTCTTTAATGATATGAATACCAAGCAGTCACTCATAAGCTTTGCTACTGGGAAGGGGATTCAGTGGCTTTTTAGTCCTCCTGGTTCACCTCACTTCGGAGGGTTGTGGGAGGCTGCAGTTAAATCAGCTAAGTATCACCTTAAGAGAATAGTAGGAAATGCTGCATTGTCGTTTGAAGAAATGACTACAGTGCTTGTACAGATAGAGGCAGTTTTGAATTCGCGCCCCCTCTGCCCACTATCCTCTGATCCCAATGATCCGGAAGTATTAACCCCATCCCACTTCCTGATCGGTGGCTCATTTCATCTTCCTGTGGAAGAAGATGTGTCTCAGACTCCCTTGAATAGACTGAAGCGCTGGCAACTGCTTCAGGCTATGTTCCAGCAATTTTGGCGTCGATGGTCCAAGGAATATCTCGGACAACTCCAACAGCGTTCTAAATGGCGGTCGCCCGGACAATCCCCACAAATCGACACTCTGGTTGTTCTGAAGGAAGAGGGCGTGCCTCCATTTCATTGGAAACTGGGCCGTGTCGCAGCAGTGCATCCAGGAACCGACGGAGTTACGAGGGTTGTTACCATCAAAACACCCAGCGGAGCTCTTTTGAAAAGAGCAGTGTCAAGACTTTGCCCATTGTTGAGTGAAGAGGAGTGAATTGTTTAAATGTTTGTGTACATAGTGTTTATTTCAACTCTTATTCCAGTTAATAGAACAAAGTGACAGTATTTAATTGTTGTTTGAAATATTTGCTATTTCAAGGGGGGGAGTATGTTGGCAACTCTGGCACTGTACATACTCTAATGACAGTTGGTCCCCCTGCTGGAGGGTTGTTGACCCATTTAGAGGAAGGGTCGTTTTCTTACCTGCGTCAAGCAGGACTCACTTGCAAGTAGGTAGCAGTGGCTACCGGACATGGTGTCATAGCACGCATGTAATATCTACTGTACTTGTTCAGTGTTTAATCATGTACATACAGTGTAAAATATATTTCTTTATACAGTCCACCACATCGTATTCTATGTATTCGACATAAGTTTTGGTCCTCCGGGCATGATTATATGGCAAGAAAAACAGTGAAAATTGAACTCGTGTGATCCAAAGACAGCATGGTTTCTCACAAATGGCGTGGGTGGTTACCAGCATGGCGACTACTGGACAACAGAATTCATCATCCTGGTAAGTCACCGATCATCCTTAATTATTCCTTGTGACTAATATGCATTCCTTTCTTTCTTCATTCAAAACTGTTCGTTTGTACTTGCAATGTATTGGTATTGCTAGTGATCACACATGATTTCGCCCGTAAAACTGTATGTTATTTGTACGCAGTTTTCCCGCAACTCTTTGAAACAAAACCAGGAGTTCATCTTTGTATTATGTAAATATGTTAGGTATTTGTCTTTTCGTTTTGTCATTCTTTTACGTATAGGCATTTGGTCTATTGTGATTTTATATCATTCAGCAGTTTATTGGGAATTGCTAGTGAAAAATGGAACAAAAGATAAAATCACTGTGTAGCAAAAGGGGTAGGTTAAAGGCTAGCTTATCTCGCATACAAGGCTTCGTAGAGAAATTAGATTCTCAATCTAAGGACGTAGATCAGTTGGAAGATCGACGGGCTCACTTATCAAAAATCTGGGAAGAATATGAAACAGTTCAATCACAAATAGAGGATTTGAAAGAGGATGAATCATTTCAAGCAGAACAAGAATCTTATCGCTCCGACTTTGAGGAGCAATACTTCAAAACATCTGGTCTTATAAGATCCATAAACAGTGCAATTTCCAAGTCAGCAACTTCGCTAAGTGATTCTATTGGTGAATCAACTACCAGTTCGCAAACACGTTCAGTTAAACTGCCTCAAATAAGTTTACCTACATTCGCAGGTGATTATTTAGAATGGCCCAATTTTGCCGATACTTTTAAGAATCTCATTCATGAAGATGCAAATTTGTCAAAAATACAGAAATTTCATTACCTAAAATCAGTGGTATCAGGCAGGGCGGCAGACGTGTTACAGTCTCTAGAAATATCTGCAGCGAATTACGACATAGCGTGGAACCTGTTAAATGAAAGGTTCAATAACCGGCGAGCAATTGTTTCCTCCCACATTAATTCGGTCCTTCAGATTAACAAAATAGAAGTAGAATCTTCCAAGGCATTAAGAGACTTGTATGACGGCTTCAGAAGGCACATACAGTCGCTATCAGCGCTTGGTCTGTCTTGTGAAGAACAATTAGATGCCATTTTGATACATTTAATAACAAACAGATTTGACGCTGAAACATTAAAAAAATGGGAGACCTCGTTACCAACCTTTGATCTTCCATCGTATCAGACACTGGACAAATTTCTACTCGAAACATGTAATGCATTGGAATCGATAGAAACTAAGAATTGTGATCGCACAAAACAGCTGAAGCAGGTAGGCGTTTCATCTAAACCGAATGCATCTGGTTTCAAACCGAGGCCATTCACGAACCCAGGGAAAAATTGTTTCCTTTCACAGAAAAATCAGAAATGCCCATTTTGCACGGAAGAACATCCCATATTTAGATGCAAAACATTCACTTCTATGTGTGTTTATGACAGATGGCGGGAGATCAAGAAGCATAAGCTCTGTGTTAATTGCCTGTCTGGAAATCACTTCGCTAACGAGTGCACTCGTTCATGTTGTAAGCTGTGCAAGGATAAACACAACACCTTGCTTCATAGGGACCAAGGGTCACCGAACCACAATAATAGTCAAACTTCAAACAAGAGTATTGTGTCCAATAATACTTCATTGTCTCCCCTTAATGAGCAACATAGTAGTAATGCTGTTTCATTGCACAATCACAACAATGATGTTTCCTCTCATGTATTGTTGTCGACAGCAGTAGTGAATGTCAACAATTCAGAGGGAAAAACCCGTCATGCTCGGGTTGTGTTAGACAGCGGCTCGCAACTCAACTTCATAACCAGGGAATTAGCTCATCAATTACGATTGTTAAAGACAATGACTAATATTCCGATACGTGGGTTGCATAACACTACCATCAAGGTGGGGTCGGTGGTAAGAACAAAGATTTCTTCGCGGTTCGGTTCCTTTGAACGAATCATGACATTTCACGTAATACCTTCAATTACTGGTCAGTGCTTACCCACTAAAAATATCAACATCACAGATTGGAGTATTCCAGAGTTTATATTAGAAAACCTTGCGGATCCTCAATTTAATGTGTCATCATCCATAGACATTCTCATTGGAGCAGAATTCTTTTACGATCTTATCGGCGCAGAACAATTTCAGCTCGACAGTTTCTCAAACAAACTACCGTTGTTTCGCAACACGGCTCTTGGCTGGGTAGCAGCAGGTAGTGTTGGTTTGTCTGAAAGGCACGCAGATAACAGTTCTTCCTGCCTCTTTGTGTCAGGTAAGATATTCAATGAGCCGGGGAAAGCACTGCTTGGCCAAGGACATTCTGAGCAAGAGATTAGTGAGAGGCTATTTACTGACGGTCACAGAAGGAATCCACAGGGTAGGTTCATAGTCCCACTACTCCTTAAAGAGGACCCGAGTCAGCTAGGTAGCAATGTTAATGAGGCAATTAGACGGTTTCACAGCCTAGAGAAGCGTTTTGAAAGGCAGCCCCAAGTCAAGTCGGAGTACGTACAGTTTATGAGAGAGTACACTGACCTGGATCATATGGAGGAAATTCCCAGTAATGAGATAAACAAACCATTACAGTACTACCTTCCGCATCATTGTGTATTTAAGGGTAATTCATTGACAACGCGCACTCGCGTGGTATTTGATGGCAGCTCGAAGGGCGATTCTGTATTATCCCTCAATGATTTGTTATTAGTAGGACCGATCGTTCAAGATGATTTATTTTCAATATTGGCTAGATTTCGCATGCATCGCTATGTATTGACCGCTGACATAGAAAAAATGTATCGACAGGTCCTCATAGAACCTGCACATACTGACTTTCAGCGTATCGTGTGGAGGGAGTCCCCTAAGGACGAGCTTAAACATTATCGTCTCAAAACAGTCACATATGGCACGTCATGTGCACCCTTCCTGGCCACAAGATGCCTCTCTCAATTGGCGAATGACACTAAGGAGGAATTTCCTGAAGCTTCGAATGTAATACGGCGGGATTTTTATGTTGACGATTTAATGACAGGTTGTGAATCAACTGACGGCTTAAGAACCACTCACAAGTGTGTTTCAGATATTTTATCCAGTGCGGGTTTTACCTTAAGAAATTGGTGTTCGAATGAGCCCAATGTACTATCGAGCATTTCTAACCACGAAACAGATCCCAAGTACATTATTAAGGTAGATGAAGCTGAAGACTTGAAGTTGTTGGGGCTATCTTGGAAACCCATCACAGACACTTTTCAGTTTGAGTTGAGAAGTGATTTCAGTTCGACACAGATAAACAAAAGAATAATTCTTTCAGACCTGGCTAAAATATTTGACCCCTTAGGGCTTTTGGCCCCAGTATTGATTAAGGGTAAGATTTTCGTCCAGCAACTGTGGCAAATGAACTTAAATTGGGACGACGTTCTCACAATAGAACTTCAAATTAAATGGATTCGTTATATGCAGGATATTGCTAAATTGAAGGAGTTCAAAGTGCCTCGTCATGTTAGGGCAGTAGAATTTGTGGAGTATGAAATTCATGGATTTTGTGACGCGTCTCAGATTGCTTACGGCGCTTGTGTTTATGTAAGATCTCAGACAGGAGATGGTAAAATAACAGTTCACTTATTGTGTTCCAAGTCTCGCGTTGCGTCATTAGGCTCAGTAACTTTACCAAGATTAGAACTATGCAGTGCTGTATTACTTGCTCAGTTGGTCGAAAGAGTCATGAGATCCATAAACGTAACTAAAGACAAGTGTTTTTGTTGGACTGACTCCACAATAGCATTAGCATGGATTTCGGGCCATCCACACCAGTGGAAAACATACGTCGCTAATCGAGTGTCGCAGATTCAACAGTTGACAAATATTGATTGTTGGCAGCACGTCTCTACTCATCATAACCCAGCAGATATGATCTCGAGAGGAGTTACCGCGGAGAAGCTGTTAAATTCATCATTTTGGTTATCGGGACCATCTTGGCTTTCAGATAATAAAGACGAATGGCCTTCACAGCAGAGGCATAGCTCTCAAGAATTACCTGAAGTTAGGAAAACTAAAATCGTTCTAGTGTCATCTACAGAATCCCTTGGATCGAATCTGATTAACAGATACTCTTCCTGGAGCAAGCTGATTAGAATAACAGCTCTCGTGCTCAGATTTATCAAAAATCTTAAAACTAAAACAGACAGACAAACAGGTGCTCTTAATCCGGTAGAACTAGAGCAGGCTAAGTATTTATGGTGTAAAATTGCGCAAGGTTCTGAATTTTCACAAGACATAAAGGCTCTCAAACAAAATTTGCCACTACCCAAGGGAAGCAAATTACATGGATTAGCACCGTATTTGGATGAGCAGGGTCTGTTACGGGTAGGAGGCCGTCTGCAAAATACTAAACTATCGGTCAACAGAAGACATCCTATTTTATTACCTGGCAATCATCGCATTACAATAATGTTATTTGATCATTTTCATTTTGTTTTTCTTCATGCTGGAGCTCAGACTTTATTGACAATGATGCGACAGCAATACTGGCCTCTATGTGGGAGGAACGGTGCTCGAAAAGCAGTGTATCGATGTAAGACGTGTTTTCAATTCTCGTCTCGGCCGTATCAACCGATAATGGGATCGCTACCTGAAAGGAGAGTAGTTCCCAGTCGACCATTTGCATCTTCAGGAATAGATTTCTGTGGCCCAGTATATTTACGGCCTTCCTCCAGGAAGGGCGCTCGGATTAAGGCATATATAGCTATGTTTGTTTGTTTTGCCACAAAGGCTGTACATATTGAACTTGTAAGCGATCTGTCTACAGCTGCCTTTTTAGCATCACTGAAAAGATTCATGGCTAGACGAGGAACTTGCACCCACATATTCACTGACAACGCAACTAATTTCGTAGGTGCATCACGTGAGCTAAAGAAATTCTTTAATGATATGAATACCAAGCAGTCACTCATAAGCTTTGCTACTGGGAAGGGGATTCAGTGGCTTTTTAGTCCTCCTGGTTCACCTCACTTCGGAGGGTTGTGGGAGGCTGCAGTTAAATCAGCTAAGTATCACCTTAAGAGAATAGTAGGAAATGCTGCATTGTCGTTTGAAGAAATGACTACAGTGCTTGTACAGATAGAGGCAGTTTTGAATTCGCGCCCCCTCTGCCCACTATCCTCTGATCCCAATGATCCGGAAGTATTAACCCCATCCCACTTCCTGATCGGTGGCTCATTTCATCTTCCTGTGGAAGAAGATGTGTCTCAGACTCCCTTGAATAGACTGAAGCGCTGGCAACTGCTTCAGGCTATGTTCCAGCAATTTTGGCGTCGATGGTCCAAGGAATATCTCGGACAACTCCAACAGCGTTCTAAATGGCGGTCGCCCGGACAATCCCCACAAATCGACACTCTGGTTGTTCTGAAGGAAGAGGGCGTGCCTCCATTTCATTGGAAACTGGGCCGTGTCGCAGCAGTGCATCCAGGAACCGACGGAGTTACGAGGGTTGTTACCATCAAAACACCCAGCGGAGCTCTTTTGAAAAGAGCAGTGTCAAGACTTTGCCCATTGTTGAGTGAAGAGGAGTGAATTGTTTAAATGTTTGTGTACATAGTGTTTATTTCAACTCTTATTCCAGTTAATAGAACAAAGTGACAGTATTTAATTGTTGTTTGAAATATTTGCTATTTCAAGGGGGGGAGTATGTTGGCAACTCTGGCACTGTACATACTCTAATGACAGTTGGTCCCCCTGCTGGAGGGTTGTTGACCCATTTAGAGGAAGGGTCGTTTTCTTACCTGCGTCAAGCAGGACTCACTTGCAAGTAGGTAGCAGTGGCTACCGGACATGGTGTCATAGCACGCATGTAATATCTACTGTACTTGTTCAGTGTTTAATCATGTACATACAGTGTAAAATATATTTCTTTATACAGTCCACCACATCGTATTCTATGTATTCGACAATGCCTATGAAACACTGATCATTGGGGGCAGATCACTCATTAAATACATACAAAAACAAGAAAGAAATATCTTGAGGATAATCTTGGACCAGTTTGTACTGAAGGAATGTGGATGACAAGGACATCCCAGGAGCTTTATCAGCATTCGGAGAAAATCTCGGACACATTCAAGCAAAGACTTGTGCAATTTTATGATCATATTCTCAGAATGAGGGATCACAGGCTGACTAAAAGAATTCAAAATCTTACTCTCTCAACGAAAGCTAAGAAAAACTGGCTCCTTGAGGTTGAGAAAGACCTTCAGGAAATGGACATCTCAAGTGATATGGTACTGGACAGATCTAAATTTAGGGGACTAGTTGACAATCATCTCGGCAACGCTGTACAGCATTCCCCGAATCGGCTAACTGCTGAACCATGTCTTATTTTCCCGTACAAATACAAACCGATATAAAATTAGTGAATTCATTTACATATTTCACAGTCATACCTTTAGATATGAAATTACGCGACCAAGAACTACATTTTCCAACCACCCCGAGCCGAGAAAAAGTTACCTTATAAAAATGAAAACAACTTTGGTTCTTAGACACACAAAACTTTGAAATGAATAAACGAATTATACAACATTCCAATGTATATTCTGTTAAACTTTGGATTCGATCGGATGACGGGTTTTTAAGGTAATCATTCTTAAATGTGACGCATGGTTGAAACACGCTTAAAAACGGGCACTTTGTGGGTTTCAACTGTGATAGAAAATATTAAATATGAATTAAAATTACAAACCTACATGAACTAACGTAAAATAGAACGACAAAAATTATGATGTTATTGGATTTTATGTAGGTTTATGCGCACCTAGCAGAGAGAAGAGATAAGAGAGAAGACATTCCGCTAGAATTTTACAGCACGGATGCCATGATCAACCGGAACTGGACCCGCGCCAATCAGAAACTAAGACATGTGGTGATAAAGTTAGCAGTGCATGGGTACCACCATAAAATATGTAAAAACTTGTCCTACCACGCCCCAAATGAACTCTGCGTGTGCTCGTTATGTGACCAGTTCTGTGACACATATCACATCACACGATGTAAAAATAACCAGAAATCACTCTGTGATTATGGCAAGGACTAACATTTAAAATGAACAAAGCATCATACAGTGTTGCTCTATTTCACAAATAACATTCAATTCACAATATAATGACTGGTCATGAATGAATGCTTTAATGCACACATTCCTGTTTGATTACTGGATCATGATGTTTTTCACATCAATTAACTCTTTTGTAACATGTTTGTTTCACTAATGTAAATCTATGTTATGCACATTCGTGCGCTTTTCTGTTAATAATAATAATAATTGGTCACATGACAAACATCCTTCAAACTAGAGTGCACATAATATTTTGATCGACAGTAGATAGGTTGAATCGCTCTTCTTCGACGGGCATAACGATGTAGAAAAAAAGAGACAGTCAATCTGAAAGACTGGACTTGATATCATTTTAAATGCTAGCAGCCGAGTACCAAGAAGGCAGTGCGAGAACGGAGTTTCAAGATTCTATCTTGTTTCTTCACTGCCTACTTGATTGTTCTCGTACTGCCTTCTTGAAACTCTGTTCTAGCACTGGCTTCTTGGTACTCGGCTGTTACATCGTACTATGACTTCACACACCTCAGTGTATTCTCGGTACGTTTCGTGACGTTGCCGTAACTTAACGACGAAGTCGACTATATCATTAAAATGATAAAATACTTTACGAGCCTTACAGTAGTCGCATATGATGGGTAACATCTGACATAGAAGAAACCTCACGTGAAATTGTTGATACACCGGTATTACTTAACATTATTGGCACAAATATTAATCTATTGTAAAAGGGAGTGTTTTACAGATATTGTAGTTTAGGCCTATAATACGTAACTAATTTTATTAGATGATTTGTTGCTTCCACCAGTACTAGCCTAAATAAAGAATACGATATGAATCAACTAGATTAATAGACGCGACACCGCTCATAACCTTAAATTCCTTATAAATAAAGTAAAGCCGGCGGTCCCATGTCATAGATTTATGGCATGTTAAAGATCTTTCCGCTAATTACACCTGTGTGAAACTAAATTGGATAGGTTAAGAATGTAAACAACGCTCTTAGGTTGCTACGTTCGTTGCCAAGAGCCGACTGCGGTGGCGTCTAGTAGCTAAGTTCTGAACTAGGTCTAGTAGTCGTTGACGGTGGCGTTTGGCGGCAAAAGTAGGAACTATTTGAAAATTCAAAGTTGCAGTTCCTACTTGAATTTAAAAAAAACAGATACACACACTAATACAGTCATCACAATTAACACCGGTTATCAGACAGATTCTACACACACCCAAAGTACACGGGGCTACATGACCGCGTTGTCGCAGCCCCTAAACTAAGGAACCAACCAACCAACCTTATAAATAGGCCAACTTGCGAGTAAATGCAATGTGCACAGCAGTAGATCATGAAAGACTTGCCCAGTTCCCGGACCTCTTGATTCACAGACCAACACGTAATTTCATATGGATCCTGTTAAAATGAGTCATATTGATATGATTAGTTGCAGAGTATCAAGAAGGCAGTGCGAGAATAGAAATATCAAGTAGGCAGTGAAGAAAAAAGGAAGTGAGTCTTGGAATTGTTATATATTATTAGTGTGTAAATAAAAAAGATTTTTGTGTGTTGATGAATGTCCAGGAGGGATCCAGCTGGCAGTGCATCTTACACACTTCCGTCCGATCCACTTCCGTCCCATTTTTCCAAATCACTCCCACAAAAATATCCAGCAACCGAGTGGAAAGATGTTACAAATCAACAATATTTTTATTTAATTACGCCGTCTAATTAGTTATTTTAAACACGTGACATCCAAACACGATGAAGGAACTTTGAACAATTACTGAAGAGAAAAATGTTCACTCTTCTCGTCTCCATTGCTTATTTCTTGAGTTTACCTCAATATCGCGGAGAAGTTATACGGAGTTGAACAAGAAAAGAAGACCCGCCCAAGGAGATGAAGAAAGTTTGGGCACCAGCTTGTCACTTATTGGGCGAGTCGACTGCGGTTTGCAATGCTTGAATTTTTTAACAGCCTCCAGTTACCGCTGTGGCCACATAGCTAATCGTTTTACAGGGCTTCCTTCATTTAAGAGCATCGGTGTAGGCACACCTGGAGAGAAATAGACTAAAAATATCGATTTAAATTATTAAGACGGTAGCTAATATTACTATTATTATTACTAGCAGACCAAGCCTCCGTGGCTTAGGAGGCAGCACGCCGGCCTCTCACCGCTGGGTCCGTGGTTCAAATCCCGGTCACTCCATGTGAGATCTGTGCTGGACAAAACGGAGGCAGACAGGTTTTTCTCCGGGTACTCCGGTTTTCCCTGTCAAAATTTCATTCCAGCAACACTCTCCACTATCATTTCATTTCATTTCATCTGTCATTCATTTCATCATTGCCCCAGAGGAGTGCGTCAAGCCTCGGCAGCCGGCACAGTTCATATCCTCGCCGCTAGATGGGGGCTTCATTCATTCCATTCCTGACCCGGTCGGAGACTGGAAGTAGGCTGTGGATTTTCATTTTTCATTACTAGCAGACCCATGCGAGATCTCTCGCATAATGGGTTGTGTGCGCCCCATGTGTATAGACTACCCGCCCCGCTCTAGTGCTATGTGGGCTATACGCGTATCAGTTCTGGCAGGGGCTATCGTCTTGTTTATTTGTTTGAAAGCACTTTAGAAACAAAGATATATTTCCGCTGACTTTTCAAGAAATGCAAGATTTATTTCTGTTCTATTGAGACAATTGGGAAGATTTTGGTACATACCACACTTTCTAACTCCCTCTGGTTTCAGAGCTTGAGTTTTGTGAAACATACACCTTAGCGTATTATACTGTAAAATAAGTGAAAATCCACAGCCTGCTTCCAGTCTCTGACCGGGTCAGGAATGGAATGAATGAAGCCCCCATCTAGCGGCGAGGATATGAACTGTGCCGGCTGCCGAGGACTGACGCACTCCTCTGGGGCAAGGATTAAATGAATGACAGATGAAATGAAATGATAGTGGAGAGTGTTGCTGGAAAGAAATTTTGACAGGAAAAACCGGAGTACCCGGAGAAAAACCTGTCTGCCTCCGTTTTGTCCAGCACAGATCTCACATGGAGTGACCGGGATTTGAACCACGGACCCAGCGGTGAGAGGCCGGCGTGCTGCCGCCTGAGCCACGGAGGCTTCTATACTGTAAAATAAGTAAGTTCTACAAAAACTGCTGCACTGTCTGTTAACAGACAGAGAAGTAAAGATAATATAATGCTGGTGGGTGTTCAATTGGAAACAGTAAACCAGTATCAGTACCTTGGATGCTTAATATCAAGTGACAACAGAATACAGCTTGACGTATTCAGAAATCAAGTCAATTCTATCAGCAAGTTTGATATCTACTCTGGAATAAGCAAGTGCCACTAAGATCAAAACAAACTCTGTTTCGAACATACTTTGTCCCTATATTGGCTTATGGGTTGGAAACATGCACAACTACCAAAAAAGATGACAGCAGACTTCAGGCTTCAGAAATGAAGTTTCTAAGAAGCATGCTTCAAAAAACTAGGAAAGTCAAAGTAAGAAATGAGAGGATTAGAAAACAAGCTGGAATAAATCAGTCCTTGAAGGAGACCATAACTAGGGCACGTTTGAGATGGTTTGGTCACGTCCAACGTATGACAGAAGGAAGAATTGCAAAACAATGGCTGCATACTGAGATTACCGGAAAGAGGAAAACCTAGGAGGAGATGGCTGCACCAAGTGAAGGAAGATATCACATCCAAGTGAATCAACTGGGATGAAGTCTTGAAGGAGCAGTGGTACAAGAATCGACCAAAATGGAGAGCGCTCGTAAACCACACCCGGGAAACTGAAGTGGAAACTTGATGATGATGATGATGATGAATAAGATTATTATTAATGTGAATAACTTACATTAGAGAATAATGGTGGTTAAAAACTACAGATAGAAAATGCAGAAATTCAAACAGTCACTAAATTTAAATATTAGGGTTCAATAATAGAAGCTGGGGGAACAAGTTCATCTGAAATTGAGAAAAGAATAAGTGAGGCTAGGAGAATCGTTGGAGCATTAAATTCCGTTTTAGGCGGCTTCGGTGACGTAGTCGGTAGCATTCTGAGCTTGTATGCCCAAGATCGCGGGTTCAAACCCGGCCGAAGTCGTCGGATTTTTTAAGAGCGTTAAAATCCCTCAGTATGCCTTCCTTCGGAGGGGAAGTCAAGCCGGCGGTCCCTTGTCATAGATATGGCATGTTAAAGAACCATCCACTAATTACACCTGTGTGAAGCTAAATTAGGTTAGGTTAAACATTTAACAAATGCTCTTAGGTTCCGACGTTCGTCGCCAGGAGCCGACTGCAGTGGTGTCTGGTAATCAGGTTCTGAACTAGTAGTTACGGACGGTGGCGTTTAGCGGAAAAAATAGGAACTACTTTAAAGAATTAAATGTCTGCTGTCCTTACTTGAATTGAAAACAGATACACACACTAATACAGTAAGCACAATTAACACCGGTTATCAGACAGATTCTACACACACCCAAAGTACACGGGGCTATATGACCGCGCTGTCGCAGCCCCTAAACTGAGGAACCAACCAACCAAATTCCATTTTATGGAGCAGAAATATTTTAATCAACACTAAGAAATTTATTTACAGTTAAACAGACAGCAAGCAAACAAATTATTAGTAACAGACATGGATTATTGGATCAGGGTTCCAAGAAAATCAAGTTTGGATAGAATTAGAAATACGAGAATCAGAGAAATTATGCAGGTAAAGAAAAAATGTACTAGAAGTGGTTGAAGAAAGAAGATGACAATGGTTTGGACATGCGAAAAGTACGCAGAATAGTAGAATTCCAAATTTAATGTTCCATTGGCAAGCCGAAGGCAAACGGAAACCAAGAGAACAATGGATGGATGGTGTCTGTAAAGAGAAACATAGCTACTAGATGCTTAACCGAGGAAGATACTAAAGACCGACATTTGTAGAGGGGTAGAGTAGACTTAATAGATCGATCCGGGAAAATCTGTCCTTCTATCTGTGTGTGTGTGTGTCCCCCTTCCCCCTATCAACTCCTAAATGGTTGCAGCTATCGAAACCAAATTTGGTAAGAGTAAAGATCTATACCTGAATGTCTCACGGCCGTATTTGAAATTGACGTCAGTATATTTTGTGTTGAACAGGCAGCTCGCCAGCGAACAGCCGATTACTCGCCGCCTTGCGTGAGTAAACCTGCAACTTGCGATACAGCTCTGCTGTGGGGGATGCCGTCACTGCGCGTTGAATACATAAAGACTGGCAGGAAGCGCATGCATTTGTGTTATGACCTTAGCCCAGTGGCGTATTGGCTATGACCCCCAGTCCCTCTCCAACCGTGCTCCGAACGTTACTGTTGAGTACCCGCGTATACGCATACTCAAATTCGTGGATTTAGAACAGCCTGGTGTTGAAGGTATACTTCTATATTGTAGAATATTCCTAATAACGATTATTATTATTATTATTACTATTATTAGCTTATTATTTTATTTCTTCATTTGAACTGAGTCTCTATGGACTGCATATTAAGAATCGATTGCATTTGTGTCTAGATCTAGTTCTTCTACCGGCCACGAAATCCTCCCAGTATTTCTTGAGTCCATTGATCAGTGCCTACTTTCATACTTCTGGAAGAGGCTTTCTCCGTCTCCTGGGCTCAGATTCCACTTTGAAATGTTGAAAGTGTTTAGCCATTTGTTGAAATTCAAATCTGTCGTGCATTTTCCTAATAGAGCATCATGGAGGAGACTTGTTCGAAAACAGAGACTTGCAGAACGGACTGGACACTGTAAGACCAAACAGGCTCAAATGAGAATGTATGTAATAATGGGGTTTTCTCTGATACTCCAATTGTATCAATGAATTTAAGCTCGAAAACTGAAGGTCATATCACAATGTTTTTGGTTCAGGTGGGATGTCTAGACCAGATTATATTAATACAAGTAGTTCCGTGACGAAATAAAGAGCATACTACTCTTAAAATTTAAGATTCATGCCAATCTATATATACCTATCTAGAATAATGACGAAATCAAGTTGATAATACTAACATTTCTAAGTACTGCAGTTTGAAATACACCTGAAATAGTGTAGCCTAATTGAGTAACTTACTTTAGTTGGCAGCCCTGGTGACTCTGAATATATCCTTAGTTTCATCTCTTAAAGTATAGAATGCACACACCAAATTTGAAATCTAATGGATAGTATGGACGCTACACGCAGTTTGATATTGGATTTATCAGTGCGCGTAAAATCATGTGATGCTCAGAAATAATCTGAAATATTACGATCTATTGTATTGCCAATTTTGGATAACATCCATTTGTTAGTATAGAAGTTACATGAAATTAAAAATAAAACTATCAGAAAGCTTAGAATGAGTTACTCAAAATTAATCTAGGATGACAGGTACTATAGCTTACGTGTGCAAAGTTTAGAGCTGATGCCTTGCATACCTTCTGATATATTTATATTGGGATTAAACACATAAGAGCATTTATTAACAGTTGGCAACCCTGCTGGTTCTTACGAATACGGGTAGTCATAACTATTATGGTATCTATGGCCATTGGCCGCAATAAATATTTTATTTATTATAACTATTATGGTAATACAAGCAAATACGAAATTTGGTTGAAATACATTTGTAAGTATAGAAGTTATATGCATTTAAAAACTGGACCTATCAGCAGGCTTAGAATCGTGTTGGTAGCACTGATGCACATAAATTATACCAAACTAAGGTAGAATGCCAGGTACTAAACATGTGAAAAGTGTAGAGCTGTTGGCTTGCATACTTTGTTATATATTTATAATAGGGTTAAGACATAGAGAGAGCATTTATTAACAGTTGGCAGCTCTGGTGGCTCTTTAGAATACGTACAGTCATATATGTTGTATTAAATATAGTACATACGAAATGTGGTTGAGATCCAATCGATAGAATAGTTGTTACCTGCAATTATAAAATGGATATATCGGCAGACTTAGAATCATGTTGGCAACACTGGCATATATGGACTTCTGAAAATTAATCTGCAATGTTACTATCTACATGTGTGCCAATTTTGGAATAGTTCGCTTGCATAACTTCTGAGATATCCAACGAAATGAAAATCCACAGCCTGCTTCCAGTTTCCGACCGGATCAGGAATGGAATGAATGAAACCCCCATCTAGCGGCGAAGATATGAAATGTGCCGGCTGCCGAGCCCTGACGCACTCCTCTGGGGCAATTATAAATGAATGACAGATGAAATGAAATGATAGTGGAGAGTGTTGCTGGAATGAAATTTTGACAGGGAAAACCGGAGTACCAGGAGAAAAACCTGTCTGCCTCCGTTTTGTCCAGCACAGATCTCACATGGAGCGACCGGGATTTGAACCACGGACCCAGCGGTGAGAGGCCGGCGTGCTTCCGCCTAAGCCAGGGAGGCTTGAGATATCCAATATAGAGCTCAAATTTCAATTGCTATTTTTCAGCAGTTGGTAGCACTGACGTCAATTTCAAATACGGCCGTGAGACATTCAGGTATAGATCTTTACTCTTACCAAATTTGGTTTCGATAGCTGCAACCAATTAGGAGTTGATAGGGGGAAGGGGGACACACACACACACAGATAGAAGGACAGACAGACAGACAGACAGACATTTTCCCGGATCGATCTATTAAGTCTAGTTTTTCCTATTTTTTGCAAAATGAGAATAGTAGGCTGAAAAAAATTATAAAAGTCCTCTCGGCACGCAGGAAGGTGGAGGTAGATTTCACCGGACAAACTTGGGGATAGGCGAAAATAGGCAGAATATGCAGGTTTTCGTAGAAGGATCAGACCTCATTTATTGCGAGAAAGTATTTTATAATTGGAGCTTAATTAACTTTGTTTTTCGTCATTTTATGCATATTTTAAACATTTTATTGTCTTATGGGGACGGTAACCTTCTTGTCATTTGGTGTCCATTTTTATACTTGTGGCCACACTGTCCTTATGCAAGATTTCGACACTGATGCGTAACTATGTAACGGTCTATTACTTCTTTAGGCAAAATTATATCTCCCGCGGAGATTTTGGTTGGTTCCTCAGTTTAGGGGCTGCGACAACGCGGTCATGTAACCCCGTGTACTTTGGGTGTGTGTAGAATCTGTCTGATAATCGGTGTGAATTGTGATGGCTGTATTATTCTGTAATTCAGGTAAGGACTGCAGACGGTCAATTTCAAGTAGTAGTTCCTAATGTTGCTACCAGATACTACCATCAACGATACCTAGCTGTGAACTTGGCTACTAAATGCCACCGCAACCAGCAACTCGCAGCGAACATTGGAACTTCTCCTCCAAAGGAAAGCATACTGAGGGATTTTTAGCGCTCTTAGAAAATCCGACGGCTTTGGCCGGCCTTGAACCAGCGACCTTGGGCATAGAAGTTCAGCATGCTACCAGTTATCCCCTTCCCACAGTTTCGATACCGAAGTCGCTTCCCATAGACAGACGGAAAAACGTCCTCTCGGCACGCCGGAAGGCGGAGGTAGATTTCACCGGACAAACTTGGGGATAGGCGAAAATAGGCAGAATATGCAGGTTTTCGTAGAAGGATCAGACCTCATTTATTGCGAGAAGGTATTTTATAATTGGAGCTTAATTAACTTTGTTTTTCGTCATTTTTTGCTTATTTTAAACATTTTATTGTCTTATGGGAACGGTAACCTTCTTGTCATTTGGGGTCCATTTTTATACTTGTGGTCACACTGTCCTTATGCAAGGTTTCGACACTGATGTGTAACTATGTAACGGTCTGTTACTTCTTCACGCAAAATTATATTTCCCGCAGAGATTTTGGTTGGTTCCTCAGTTTAGGGGCTGCGACAACGCGGTCATGTAACCCCGTGTAATTAGGGATGGCTGTATTAGTCTGTAATTCAGGTAAGGACTGCAGACGGTCAATTTCAAGCAGTAGTTCCTAATGTTGCTACCAGGTACTACCGTCAACGACACCTAGCTGTGAACTTGGCTACTAGATGCCACCGCAACCAGCTACTCGCAACGAACGTTGGAACTTCCCCTCCAAAGGAAAGCATACTGAGGGATTTTTAGCTCTCTTAGAAAATCCGACGACTTCGGCCAGCTTTGAATTCGCGACCTTGGGCATAGACATTAAGCATGCTACCAGTTACGTCACCGAAGCCGCTTCACACTAAGTCAGATGGAAATCTGAATCTGATCTCGTGCAAGTGCGTTATCTTGGCAACGTCTGATGGGTCATCCCTCATCAATTTAGTAGTGCTGCCATGGCAACCACTGATAGCTCTTGGCATTTTCTTATAATTCCGAAATCATTTTTCTCATCCCTTGGCATAATGGTGGGTCTTATCAAAAATTCTTTCAGACAAAAGTTTTAGGTAATTATTAGGGGAATATTGCCCATTTTGTACGGTTTTGATATTGTGCCTATTAAGAGAGATATGATTAATGTTTCCCCCCCCAAAAAAAAAACACTTTTTGCCACCACTTTGGTCAATGGTTGGTGCTATAAAAATCTTCAAACATAAATTTTTGGGCTTTATCCGACACATAGTATAAACGTTGAACGGATTCGATATTTCACATATTAAGAGAGTTATAGCAATATTTCACGTTTTCGAAAAAAAAGCACCCCATTTTCACTCCCTCCGACCGATTTAGCCCAGTAACGAACACGACCGAGCTTTTATAGGTATACATATTCGGTAAAAAATTCAAAGTGATTGGTGCAAAATTACGGCAGTTATCGTGTCCACAAGAAACTGATATATATATATATATATATATCTTTATATATATAATTCTTCGACACGTGTGTATGTGACTGAACTCCTCCTAAACGACTGAACCGATTTTGATGGAATTTGGTATGTATATTAGGGTGGGTCCATGTATGGTTTAGATTCACAATCTGACCCGGTAGGTGGAATGAACACAATTTTAGAACCACAATTTACACACTTTTTTAGAACCACAATATACAGTCAAAAACAGTCGTCATGGAAACCACTAGCCTTGGCCTTCGTGAAAGCTGATGTCTTTGGATGGTTTGTCTCTGCACTTTAGAGCCACCTGGTCGCAACCTGTGCAACTACCGCCATTACATACACTCCGCCCGTGGCGAAAAGTTGTGTTTTATACCAAAGGTGGCAGTGATGTCGAATTCTACTGTTTGTCTCCGCACGTTAGAGCGCTTCAAAGTCCCGTATGCGTTCATATACCATTCATCCGATTGCCATCAAACTTGGGTGATATGTTGAGTGAGCTCCAGGGAAGGTGCCTGGCTTAGTAAATCCAGTTTACAATAGATAGCGCACGAATAGATTCAACAAATGAGCGACGACGCGTGAGGCGTTTCAAAAAAAAATCCGTATGTGTTAAAATACCATTCGTCCGATAGCGATGAAACTTGGGTGAGATGTTGTGTACACTCCAGGGAAGGCTTCTGGCTTGGTAAATCAATTTCACATTAGGTAGCGCACGACTAGATTCAACAAATGAGTGACGACGCGCGAAGCGTTTCAACAAAATCCCGTATAAGTTTATATTCCATTCATAGATTGAGATGAAACTTTGATGAGTTGTTGTGTACACTTACGTGAAGGCTTCTAACTTAGTAATCCATTTCACAGGGGGTTGTGCACGAGTAGATTCAACAAACGAGCGGCGACGTGCGAAGCGTTTCAACAAAGTCCCGTATGCGTTCAAATACCATTCGTCCGATAGCGATGAAACTTGGGTGAGATGTTATGTACACTTACGTGAGGGTTTCTAACTTAGTAAATCCATTTTACAATAGGTAGCTCACGAGTAAATTCAACAAATGAGCAACAACGCGCGAACTTTTAATCAAAGTCCCGTATGCGTTCATATACCATTCATCCGATTGCAATGAAATTTGGGTGAGACGTTGTGTACACTTACGTGAGGGTTTCTAACTTCATTTCACAGGAGGTTTCGCACGAGTAGATTCAACAAATGAGCGACGACGCGCGAAGCGTTTCAAAAAGGTCCCGTATGCGTTCAAATACCATTCGTCCGATTACGATGAAACTTGGGTGAGATGTTGTGTACACTTAGGTGAAGCTTTCTAACTTAGTAAATCCATTTCACAGTTGGTAGAGCACGAGTAGATTCAACAAATGACGGACAGCGCACGAATCATTTAAACCAAACCCCGTATGCGTTAAATGCCATTTATCCGTTTGTGATGAAACTTTGGAGAGTTGTTGTGCACGCTCCAACGAATGTTTCTATTTTAGTTAATTCAATTCACGATAGTTTAGAGGCAGTTAAAAGAAATTGAAAAATATATTGTGTATCCAAAAGCACTTCAAGAAACAAAGTTACAACACTTTCTTTGATTGGCAGGACAACGTCGGCCGGGTCAGCTTGTATATATATAAACCTTTGAACTGACGGTGGTTTTGGGGTCTGGGGGATGTGAAACGCGAAGATAGGCCGAAATTTTCCGGAAGTCGAAACATGGTATCCATTGCAATAGTTAGCTTTCTAATGAAATCTACCTCTGGTTGGTTCCTCAGTTTAGGGGCTGCGACAACGCGGTCATCTAACCCCGTGTACTTTGGGTGAGAGTTGAATCTGTCGGATAAACGGTGTGAATTGTAATGGCTGTATTAGTCTTAATTCAGGTAAGGACTGCAGACGGTCAATTTCAAGCAGTAGTTCCTAATGTTGCTACCAGGTACTACCGTCAACGACACCTAGCTGTGAACTTGGCTACTAGATGCCACCCCAACCAGCAACTCGCAACGAACGTTGGAACTTCCCCTCCAAAGGAAAGCATACTGAGGGATTTTTAGCTCTCTTAGAAAATCCAACGACTTCGGCCAGCTTTGAATTCGCGACCTTGGGCATAGACATTAAGCATGCTACCAGTTACGTCACCGAAGCCGCTTCACACTAAGTCAGATGGAAATCTGAATCTGATCTCGTGCAAGTGCGTTATCTTGGCAACGTCTGATGGGTCATCCCTCATCAATTTAGTAGTGCTGCCATGGCAACCTCTGATAGCTCTTGGTATTTTCTTATAATTCCGAAATCATTTTTCTCATCCCTTGGCGTAATGGTGGGTCATATCAAAAAAAAAAAATCAGACAAAAGTTTTAGGTAATTATTAGGGGAATATTGTCCATTTTGTACGGTTTTGATATTGTGTCTATTAAGAGAGATATGATTAATGTTTCCCGAAAAACCCACTTTTTCCCACCCCTTTGGTCAATGGTTGGTGCTATAAAAAAAACTCTTCAAACATACATTTTTGGGCTTTATCCGACACATAGTATGAACGTTGAACGCATTCGATATTTCACATATTAAGAGAGTTATAGCAATATTTCACTTTTTTCGAAAAAGGCCCCCATTTTCACCCCCTTCGACCGATGTAGCCCAGTAACGAACTGGACCGAGATTTTATAGGTATACATATTCGGTAAAAAATTCAAAGTGATTAGTGCAAAATTACGGCAGTTATCGTGTCCACAAGAAACTGATATACATATATATAAATATATATATATATATATATATATATATATATATATATATACATACATAAATTATATATGAACTTTTGAACTGACGGTGGTTTTGGGGTCTGCGGGATGTGAAACGCGAAGATATGTCGAAATTTTCCGGAAGTCGAAACATGGGACCCATTGCAATAGTTAGCTTTCTAATGAAATCTACCTAAAATTGAATGTGATCTCGTGCAGTGGCGTTGTCATAGCAACTGCTGATGGCTCATCCCTTATCAATTTAGTAAAAGTCCTCTCGGCACGCCGGAAGGCGGAGGTATATTTCACCGGGCAAACTTGGGGATAGGCGAAAATAGGCAGAATATGCAGGTTTCCGTAGAAGGATCAGACATCATTGATTGCGAGAAAGTTTTTTTTAATAACTGGAGCTGAATTAACTTTGTTTTTCGTCATTTTATGCATATTTTAAACATTTTACTTTCTTATTGGGACGGTAACCTTCTTGTCATTTGGGGTCCATTCTTATACTTGTGGTCACACTGTCCTTATGCAAGGTTTCGACACTGATGTGTAACTATGTAACGGTCTGTTACTTCTTCACGCAAAATGATATCTCTCGCAGAGATTTTGGTTGATTCCT
This sequence comes from Meconema thalassinum, assembly GCA_946902985.2. Classification (NCBI taxonomy): domain Eukaryota; kingdom Metazoa; phylum Arthropoda; class Insecta; order Orthoptera; family Tettigoniidae; genus Meconema; species Meconema thalassinum. Next base: position 157,065,558 of record OX336399.1, on the reverse strand, counting down.
CAGTTTAGGGGCTGCGACAACGCGGTCATGTAACCCCGTGTACTTTGGGTGAGTGTAGAATCTGTCTGATAAACGGTGTGAATTGTGATGGCTGTATTAGCCTGTAAGTCAGGTAAGGACTGCAGACGGTGAATTTCAAGCAGTAGTTCCTAATGTTGCCACCAGATAATACCGTTAACGACACCTAGCTGTGAACTTGGCTACTAGATACCACCACAACTAGCAACTCGCAACGAACGTTGGAACTTCCCCTCCAAAGGAAAGCATACTGAAGGATTTTTAGCGCTCTTAGAAAATCCGATGACTTCGACTGGCTTTGAACCCGCGACCTTGGGCATAGAAGTTCAGCATGCTACCAGTTACGTCACCGAAACCGCTTCACACTTTGTCAGATGGAAATCTGAATCTGATCTGGTGCATGTGCGTTGTCATGGCAACGTCAGATGGCTCATCCCTCATCAATTTAGTAGTGTCGCCATGGCAACCTCTGATAGCTCTTGGCATTTTCTTATAATTCCGAAATCATTCTTTTCATCCCTTGGCGTATTGGTGGGTCATATCAAAAATTCTCTCAGACAAAAGTTTTAGGTAATTATTAGGGGAATATTGTCCATTTTGTACGGTTTTGATATTATGCCTATTAAGAGAGATATGATTAATGTTTCCCGAAAAACCCACTTTTTCCCACCACTTTGGTCAATGCTTGGTGCTATAAAAAAACCTTCAAACATAAATTTTTGGGCTTTATCCGACACATAGTATGAACGTTGAACGCATTCGATATTTTACATATTAAGAGAGTTATAGCAATATTTTACTTTTTCGAAAAAAGTCCCCCATTTTCACCCCCTTCGACCGATTTAGCCTAGTAACGAACTCGATCGAGATTTAATAGGTATACAAATTCGGTAAATAAATCACAGTGATTGGTGCAAAATTACGGCAGTTATCGTGTCCACAACAAACTGATATACATGTATATATACATAAATTATATATACTGCTCAAAAAATTAAAGCACCACTTTTTTCAAAGGCCACCAAATTTTGAAAAGTTGACCTACAAGCTCGAAATCTCTGTATGACGTTTGTCCTGATGCCTACCAACCATATGCATCAGTACAACTCCCCAACTTGAGTAGTTTCGGGGTAGCACCCCGAAAACCAGCCCATTTTCGAAAACCGCAAATTGAAGTTTGCGAAAAACGCTACAGGACTTGTCGCAGGTTGCCAAAGCAGTCGAAAATGAATGAGTCTTGCTCTTAAAGGTTCCACAAATACGCAGAAGTCGTTACATTTGACGTTTGGGCATTTTCAACCCCCTTCATCATCCCCTAAACATGGACTACCATTGGGGGCGTCTGAGAAGGTACCGGGTGGGTTTAACCATCTGAAAACCTGCACACCGTCCTCAGTTGCTGATTGCAGTAAGTTCTTAAGGCCTCCGGCAATGTCCACACCCCCTAACACCCTCAACTGGCATGGGACCAAACCACCCCCTCTCGATTCACCCCTAACGAAGGTTTTAATCGAGATGTTTATCAGTGCTGTGAATGCGGGGGTCTTCCCCTACCGTTTCAAAAAAGGAGCTGTGCCTTTGTCACCACCCCTTCCCCTGCAACCCACGTTTGTATGATTTTTCGAATCAGGCCCTTTTTAAGGGCTGAAACGAGGTCTTAATCGCTGAAAGGGCTGTAAAGGTCCTTAGAAGTAGTGGTGACACGAAATCAACCCCTTCCGATCGATGATTTACATTCCGTCCCCGAAATTCGAAACTTTTGCACCCCCAACCCTCCCTGTCTGGACGCGTAACGCGTCATGGCAGAGTTTTCAGAGTTGGATGGAAATGAAGCTTATGGCCTGACATGGAGCCCAAAACAGCAGGTTGGATGGAAATTCATCGGTAGGGGGGGGGGGGGGGAACGGGACCAAAATATTTTCAAAAAAGTTAACAGCCTCTAGTAAGTACACCAATGCATAGGCAACCCACATCACGTCATTTTTCTCTCATTGCCAAACTTTGTAACCTATTGCCGATCATAGGCAACCCACACGCACGGACGTGATGTGGGTTGCCTATGCATGGGCGTACTTACTGTAGGCTGTACACTTTTTTGAAAAATTTTGGTCCCGTTTCCCAACCTACCGATGAATTTCCATCCAACCTGCTGTTTTGGGCTCAATTGCAGGCCATAAGCTTCATTTCCATCCAATTCTGAAAACTCTGCCATGACGCGTTACGCGTCCAGACAGGGAGGGTTGGGGGTGCAAAAATTTCGAATTTGGGGGACGGAATGTCAATCATCGATCGGAAGGGGTTGACTTCGTGTCACCACTACTTCTAAGGACCTTTACAGCCCTTTCAGCGATTAAGACCTCGTTTCAGCCCTTAAAAAGGGCCTGATTCGACAAATCATACAAACGGGGGTTGCAGGGGAAGGGGTGGTGACAAAGGCACAGCTCCTTTTTTGAAACGGTAGGGGAAGACCCCCGCATTCACAGCACTGATAAACATCTCGATTAAAACCTTCCTTAGGGGTGAATCGAGAGGGGGGTGGTTTGGTCCCATGCCAGTTGAGGGTGTTAGGGGGTGTGGACATTTCCTGAGGCCTTAAGAACTTACTGCAATCAGCAACTGATGACGGTGTGCAGGTTTTCAGATGGTTAAACACACCCGGTACCTTCTCAGACGCCCCCAATGGTAGTCCATGTTTAGGGGATGATGAAGGGGGTTGAAAATGCCCAAACGTCAAATGTAACGATTTCTACGTGTTTGTGGAACCTTTAAGAGCAAGACTCATTCATTTTCGACTGCTTTGGCAACCTGCGACAAGTTCTGCAGCGTTTTTCGCAAACTTCAATTTGCGGTTTTCGAAAATGGGCTGGTTTTCGGGGTGCTACCCCGAAACTACTCAAGTTGGGGAGTTGTGCTGAAGCATATGCTTGGTAGGCGTCAGGACAAACGTCATACTGAGATTTCGAGCTTGTAGGTCAACTTTTCAGAATTTAGTGGCCTTTGAAAAAAGTGGTGCTTTAATTTTTTGGAGCAGTATATAAACTTTTGAACTGACGGTGGTTTTGGGGTCTGGGGGATGTGAAATGCGAAGGAAGATATGTAGAAAATTTCCGGAAAATGAAACATGGTACCCATTGCAATAGTTAGCTTTCTGATGAAATCTACCTAAAACAGATAACTCACACTAATACAATCATCACAATTAACATCGGTTATCAGACAGATTCTACACACACCCAAAGTACACCTGGCTACATGACCGCGTTGTCGCAGTCCCTAAACTTAAGAACCAACCAACACTTAGTCAGATGGCAATCTGAATCTGATCTCGTTCATTCATTTCCGTGTCCGATCATTTCCAGAATGTAGCAACTCCGATGGCCTTGTTGTTTGCCTCGATCAGGTCCTGGGTAGTGCAGGGTTGTTCTAGTAGTGGACAAATGAGCAGGTGGGCTGGGTCTTGTGTTGCTCCACACTCGCAGGACGTGTCTCCATCAGCTGGAAGGATACCCCATTTCTGCATGTTGGTCTTGCAACGAGGGACGCCCACCCTGAGACGATTAAGTGATTTCCAAACAGGGTAAGGCAGGTCATTTCCTGGGGCTAGCTCTTCCTTAACAGGGATATCCGGCGGCAGCTTGCTCTTCCACCTGGAGATGCGGTTAGATTCCGATGTTCCCTCCAGTGGTTGAGTCCTGGCGATGAAACTCTTTCTTGATTTCAGTCGACGGACAACAGCCTGATGATTATGCAGTGGATGACGGGGATCATTAATCTGCTTCGCCCTCTCTGCATCAGCAGCAACAGCCCTTCTGATAGTTGGGGGAGCTATCCCAACAATCGGGTAAAGTTTGTCGACTGGAGTAGGCTTCATACATCCCGACAAGATTCGTATGGTCTCGTTGATGGCAATGTCAATCTGCATGGTGTGACTGGATGCACTCCACACAGGTGAAGCGTACTCTGCAGCAGACATGCACAAAGCAAGAGCAGAAGTTCTTAGGACGTGAGGACTTGCCCCCCAGGTGGTGGCTGTGAGCTTCCTCAAAATATTGTTCCGTGAACTAACTTTCAGCCTGGTCTTATGGCAATGTTTCTTGAAGGACAGTGTTCGGTCAAGAGTAACACCTAGATACACGGGTGTTGGACAATGTTGGAGTTGTTTGCCTTGCCATGTAACATCCAGTTCCCGCCGAGCTTCTCTATTCCTTAAGTGAAATGCACATACTTGAGTCTTGTTGGGATTTGGCTTAAGATGATTGGCTTCATAGTAAGATCCAAGGGTATCTAGTGCAGAAGTCAACTTTCCCTCCACCTCTTCAAATGTTTTTCCTTGGGCAGCCACTGCAGTATCATCAGCATAGATGAAGAGCCTAGAATGTTCTGGTATGGGCTGATCGTTAGTGTAAATATTAAATAGCACAGGAGCGAGTACACTGCCTTGAGGTAAGCCGTTCTTTTGTATGCGCCATCTGCTCTTTTTACCATGGAGAAAGACTTGGAACCTTCTATTCTGCAGGAGAGTGCCAATAAGGGATGTTAGTTGGTAGTCGTTGGAGGTCTGGTACACTTTCCTCAGCAACTTTCTGTGGTTGATAGTGTCGTAAGCAGCTGTTAGATCGACAAAGGCAACTCCAGTTATCTCACCTTGTTCATACCCATCCTCGATGTGTTGAGTGAGGTTCAGTATCTGACTGCAACATGACTTTCCAGATCGAAACCCAGCTTGTTGGGGAATGAACTTATCTTCAAGGATGCCGCTAATTCGGTTGAGGATAAGGCGCTCGAAGATCTTGAAACAGTGACATAATAAGGATATTGGGCGAAAGTTTTTAGGATCGTTTGGCTCCTTACCAGGCTTAAGCAGTGCAACCACTCGGGCTTTCCTCCAGAGCCTGGGGATATAAAGCTTAGATACACACTCATTAATCATCGTAAGCAGCCATTGTAGGGTGGTCTGGCCGAACTTTTTGATCTCGTGCAAGTGCGTTGTCATGGCAACGTCTGATGGCTCATCCCTCATCAATTTAGTAGTGTTGCCATGGCAACCTCTGATAGCTCTTGGCATTTTCTTATAATTCCGAAATTATTTTTCTCATCCCTTGGCGTAATGGTGGGTCATATCAAAAATTCTTTCAGACAAAAGTTTTAGGTAATTATTAGGGGAATATTGTCCATTTTGTACGGTTTTGATATTGTGCCTATTAAGAGAGATATCATTAATGTTTCCCGAAAAACCCACTTTTCCCACCCCTTTTGTCAATGGTTGGTGCTATAAAAAAGTCTTCAAACATAAATTTTGGGCTTTTCCAATACATAGTATGAACTTTGAATTGATTCGATATTTCACATATTAAGAGAGTTATAGCAATATTTCACTTTTTCGAAAAAAGCCCCCCATTTTCACCCCCTTCGACCGATTTAGCCCAGTAACGAACTCGACCGAGATTTTAAAAGGAAGATTGTAGTTTTACGTGACCGTGAATCTTGTGATTATGAGCCACGGGACCTCCTTTTTACGTGGAATACGAACCACAGGACATGGCATTTCACTTCGAAAATCTCACATGCATTGACCGGGAATCGAACCCGGACCACCTTGGTGAGAGGCATACAGCTAGACCATTGAGCCACCACGCCCTGACCGAGATTTTTTAGGTACACATATTCGGTAAAACAAATTCAAAGTGATTGGTGCAAAATTACGGCAGTTATCGTGACCACAAGAAACTGATATATATATATATGTATATATATACATAAATTATGTATAAACTTTTGAACTGACGGTGGTTTTGGGGTCTGGGGGATGTGAAACGTGAAGATATGTCGAAATTTTCCGGAAGTCGAAACATGGTACCCATTGCAATAGTTAGCTTTCTAATGAACTCTACCTAAAACCAGAAATCTTCTTTTTAAAACAGGCAATTGGTCTTAAATTTTCGTAGGCACTGTACATGAATTGACAGATATATCGCCCTTGAACGGTCCTACTCCTCGCTAGAGGGACTGTTAAGTTATTTGGCGCTTGTTTGTAATCACGGCCCAATATCCGGTGATGGTCGAGGGCAGGCTTATGTGTGCGGAAGTTTTTACAAATGGACCAAGTGAGGGTTGCTCTCCTAATCACTCATCAGACAGGGGGGCGTGTACGGGGAAATGGCTGATTATCACTCGTACCCTTTCAACCAGTCTGCATGTTGTGTACTTCTAAATCATTCAAAAGTGCTGCAATTCCACCACTTAGAATACAATTAACTTCCAATCTCGTATTTATAGAGATTTATGTTCGACGATGTCGAAATGTAAATATTATACGTCAGAAAACTGTATCATAATGATGGTCATTATAGTACTTATTTTAGCCTACTTTTCGCATTTTGTAAAAATGAGGAAAAAGTTGACTTATGAGTTCGATCCGGGAAAATATGTGTCTGTCTGTCGGTCTGTCTGTCTGTCTGTCTGTCTGTCCTTCTGTCTGTCTGTCCGTCTGCCCTTCTGTCTGTCTGTCTGGCTGGCTGTGTGTGTATCTCCCCCTATCAACTCCTAAACGGCTGTAGCAATCGAACCCAAATTTGGTATGAGTAAATATCTCTATCTGAATATCTCAATGTCGTATTTAAAAATGATGTCAGTGCTACCAACTGCTGAAAATTGCAATTGAAATTTGTGCTCCATGTTAGATATCTTGGAAGGTATGCATGGGAGCTATACCAAAATTGGCACACATATAGATTATAATATTTCAGTTTAATTTCCAGGAGGCCATACATGACAGTGTTGCCAAAATGATTCTAAGCCTACTGATAGGTCCAATTTTAAAATGCATATAACTTCTACACTATCAATTGGATTTCAACCAAATTTCGTATATACTATGTGTAGATAGACAGGTATGACTGAGCGTAATCATAAGAGCCACCAGGGCTGCAAACTGTTAATAAATACACTCTCTATTGTTTTTATCCAAATACCAATATATCAGAAAGTATGCAAGCCGACAGCTTTAAACTATGCACACGTATAGTAACTGACATTCTAGATTAATTTGGAGTAACTAATGGACCTCAGTACTACCAACATGATTCTAAGCCTGCTGATAAGACCAATTGTAAATACATGTAACTTCTATACTATCGATTGGATTTCGACCAAATTTCGTATGTGCTATGTGTACTATAACAGATATGACTATGCGTATTCTTAAGAGCAACCAGGGCTGCCAACTGTTAATACATGCTGTCTCTATTTTTTTACACTAATATCAATATATCAGAAAGTATTCAAGCCATCAGCTCTAAACTTTGCACACGTATGGTACATTACATTCTAGATTAATTTGGAGTAACTAATATCCGTCAGTGCTTCCAACATGTTTCTTAGCCTACTGATTGGTTCAATTTTAAAATACATGTATCTTCTATACAAATAAATGGATTTCATCCAAAATTGTTACGACAATAGATCATTAGTTCAGATTATTTCTGACCAACACAAGCTTGACATTGTTGCCAACATGATTTTACGCGCGCTGATAGGTCCAATGTCTAACTACATGCAACGTCCATGCTATCCATTGGACTTCAACCAAATTTTGTATTCTGTACCTTAAGAGATGGAACTAACAATATAGTCAGTCATTAGGGCTGCCAACTGTAGTGCCCTATTAGGCAACATTATGCCAGTTATATTTTTAAATAATTAGAAATGTCGATATTACCAACTCAATTTCGTCATTATTCTAATTAGGTCCACATAGATTAATCATTGGAATGAATCTTACATATCCAGAAAAGTAGGCTCCTTAGTTCGTCACGGAACGTCTTGTTCATTATGAGACAGTTTCTCCAGCCAATCAGCGCTCATTCATTGACCGATTAGGTAAGAATACCTTCGTGCATGCGCTCAAAATCCAAAATGTCGGACATGAAAGTTCAAATTGGATATCGGATCAACCATTGTAGTTACAATCCCAAACACAAAGACAAAATCAGCATGAACCTTTACGGTAACAAGAAAATACTATGACATATGCAATAAATTTATGAATCTACGTCCAGAAGTTAGCAAAACAGCATCCTTCTATATAAATTACGGACATGGAAAGTGCACCGTCCATATGTTCGCGTAAATAAACTGGCGAATATGAGACAAGAAATAGCACTGAACCTTAATATCCCCAACTCCAATTTCCACACAGCGCATTGCTTTCAAACGACTTCGGTGCCAATTTTAGAGAATGCTAGAGCTGGACGGCACTATTCATCATGCAGGCTGTAAACAATAGCATTGACAAGCAAAGTAAATGGTCTCTGCTTTCGAAATGCTTTGACCCGCGCATGCGCTCTGTTCAGTCAGCAAAGCCAGCGTGCCCTGTTCACTAACTGAAATAACTGAATCCCACAGATATTTATGAATATTTATGTTAAAACATATAATGAAGTTATAATTATCGTTGAACATAAACAGTCGTATGCAACTCGCCTATAATGGTAATTAAGACACGAGTATGTTTATAAAACGAACGTAGCGATTATAGGCTCGTTGCATAATGTACTATTAGAAAAGACATGCAAGCTTTGCTTTGACACATGCGATTGTTTCCCCTATCATTACGTAGAACATAGCCACTTGAAGATAACAAAAAGATTTAACTTCAAGGCCGTGAAATGTCAATTCCGATAATAATATAGCTATCTATCTATATACAGGGTGATTCTTATTAACGTTTAAAACTCTCTATAGCGACGTAGATGGCATTGATACGACTAATTTGATATAGAACACTTAGGGCCACAAGTGTCCGGAAATACCTTAAAAGTGAACCACAACTGTTAAACATATGACGTCATCAGGTGACGGCTACACTCGAGCGATCAGGCCCGTGCACTCTTACGCATCGTTCTGCATGACAATGCTAGGGCAAACACAGCAGGCGTTGTGTCGGCATTGTTGGATCGCTGGGGCTGGGAGGTCCTCTATCACCACCCCCCCCCCCCCTTCCCCCAAATTCTCCCGACATCAGTCCCTGCGACTATGATCTCATCCCGAAGATGAAGATGACAATGCGCGGAGAGAGCTTCCGTACCATTGAAGATGTTAAGCAGGCTGCCGAGCGCTCTCTTCGTACTGCACCCGAATCCCGCTTAGTCATAGCCTATATCCGCAAAGATAGAAATGGATTGTAGAGGGGTCGATACCCAGCCAGGTTAACCAACACTACCCTACTAGGATAATGACTAGGGAACCCTCGATGCATACCGGCCATGCAACAACACTACCGATTAGTTACACATTTAAAAAGAAAAATAAACTATCCTAAACACAAAATGGTAGGACGAGAATCTCGGATCTCGGGTGTGAACGGTGAAAGTTGAGACTAACATGAATTCTAGTAACTAATTCGCAGTATTATCACATGTCGATTGCAAGAATGAAATGATGATCAGATTTATAAAAAACGAACAGGCAAACAAAAACTAGTGCCTGGAATTTATTTCCAAACAAATTACAAATAAGAAAAATAATCCCTATTACCATTAAAATGAACAAACAAGTTAAAATTAACTGTTACACACGTCAGATAGTTCTACTATCTGTAAAATAAATGTATCTGAACATTCTCGTTACAACAATGTAGTTATATTAAGTTTCATGAAATGTTTACGTAATTGACAGTCACCCTGTGGTTATGTCACTGAAATAGTCTGATTAAAATCAGCTGTTCACTCATAAACATGAAGTTAACATTACAAAAACCCTACATTATACACGAGCGTGCGTAAAATGTAACTATCTACTCTAATAATACTGTTACAAATTATATAAGGTTTAAATATTTTCATTATCTACAGTTCTCGTGCTTCACGCGGTTTAAAAATTATACTAATAGCACTATCAGTCGCGATCTGACAGCTTCATAGTGTCTCTGTTACAGGCCGGACTTTGTTTTAGACGATTGCCCTTGACCTTGAAGCCTGCCGGTGAGCCTACACACACTCACTATCTCACCCTATCGCTTCACACTTGTCACCACCGATCTGATGTAATGGAATTCCAGACTTAGCAGACAGTACAGTCCACGCCGATGTATTGTGTGACGCGGAAGTACAAGTTACATGATTACGAACAGAACACCATTATATTTGCCAATGACTGTACTTCAGGAGTAGTGTGAAAGAGCGTTGTCAATCATCGGACTGCTTGAGGCAGGTGATAACAACACAGGTACTGTAGTAACTCGCCTCCAGGCTTCCATTAAGATTTTTCACTCGTCTAAAACAAACGTTCGGCCTGTACATTAACAGTTCTTTGAACAACGATTCAATCAATGATCAAATTCTCAGGTACTTCTAGTGGTATGTCATAATAAATAAGCTTTAAATATCAAACACGTAAGTTAAATACAGCTTAGAATGTCGTGTCATTAAATAAAACAATAGGTTAAAAAGCGATGCGAAACTACTTAAAGACTCTATACATTTCGTGGATCATATACAAATACTCTCAGACATAAACAATTCAAACATTTAACCTTTGTGTTAGCGCTTCTTACTCATCCTGTAACAATTCGTTGCTCCACATAGCAATATATTCCTTCCTTCCGCAATACAGTGAACAATACTTATCAATGGCGTTTACTACGCTCCAAACATGTCATACATCCATCCTTTCCTTACTATAAACAATCTTCAAATCTCCGCACGGCATTATTTCCATGATAAACCCATCTTGCTACACACTTGTAGAAGAATTAGTGATTTTACTAGGTAACCACGCTAGACTAAATTACCGTTCAGAATGCACTCCTAACTACCAACTCCTGTCTAAATTATTAAACCTCGTGCATCAATTACAAGAATTACATGTTCGTTCACAATAATACATTTCGCAAAGTACTTCTTATTCCTTTCATTAGCGCTATTCGTTCTCTTTGATCCATAACAAACTTGTTCTTCCACGTTACCAAACGTTAACAATGTTAATTTGTAGTTCGCTCGTTTTTTAGTTGTTAATAAAAATAAATACATATCCTCACGCTTCTGGTGTACATTTAAATATATGAACAATTCATATTTAAGTTGTTTTTAACATACTAGACCGCAGGTAGATTAACATATCTCCTGGTCTATTTACCTCAGTTAAACAATGTTTCTATTTAATTGTTGATAAATATAGGCATCATTTGACCTCAATTGTCACTACCATGATCCCATTTCATAGTGTATATTCGTAGTATCAATAGTCCAAGACTATTTAGTTGTCTAATAAGTTGTATTCCGCTATTGGAATTTTATAACATTCAAATTGTTATAAATAAATATTTCAGATGTATATTAACATCTTAATGCCTGTTAAATAATATTACAGCATCTCACAATAATGCTTTACTTGATAACAATCCAATATAGATATATAAATGTATACTTTCGCTGTTACGCATAGAAATTGTTGATAACAATTATAATGTTTAAATGTTCTTACAAACATGTCATTATTTACGCTTTCCTCTCCAAAATACAATGTAATCGAAGCCTTCTCTCCGAGGTACGATATTACCGAAGCATTCCTTTTATAAAACGAGTATCGTTCGAAAGTGAGTATCTTACAACGTTTCCTTCAAAATAAAAATTACGTGAAACGCAAATCTAAGTTAAATATACATGAATTAAAGTCTTAAACGACACACGAAGACGTATCATAACTACAATGAAACTCTAAAATTTTTGCTATTAAAACAAAGAATGAAGATAAAAATTTCTACGAATGAAGTTGGTCACTCCAAAAATGGATTTCTTCTATTACTACAAAACTAGAGATATTATAGCAAACGTTTGTTCTACCTTGAGAGGTCTTTTACAGCCAAGAAATACCTCTATCAGCTGTTCTTGATATTCCGTCGAAGCTGCAATCGCTCGCCTCCTCGTGAAACCAGTCACTGCCAAGCAGGTGCAAATCAGCTGTGAGCGACCCCATCTCAGTCGGGCTGCAATCACCTGCTCTGCGTCTCGGCTGGAGCTGCTAACGGTGAATCTTCCATCTTCACGGCCAGCGACCTTGAAACTGCGTTTCTTGGTTCGTCTGGCTGCAAACGGTCTTCTGCTTCTTATCTCTGAACTGCAGAGTGGTCTCGCCATCGTAGATCCGCAAGTCCTGAGTTGACATCTCGTCCTGATGTTGTTGGACATCTTGCTTGTAGTGTAGAAACTCATATTGGAATACTGCAAGTTGTCGCGCAGTTGTAGCTGTGTTGATCCTTGATTTTTCAAGTCACTCTGACTTCCCAATCCATGGTATAGATTAACCTCCTTTCATTTATTTAGTTCTCCATAGTATTCTCTTCAGTATATGTAGAATAAGCTTTTCCTCCCCGACTTAAATTCGCTGTCATCATGTAGACTTTAATGTAGACGGTGAGGTAATAATGTTGAATATATATCGTGGATTTCGTTGTAGCAATATTGTAGCTTGCAATAGACAATACTGTTAGTTATTGCTTCTCTGTAAAGTGCTGTTTTATAAGCGAAATCTTGTTCTAATGATGTTATACTTTCATAAACGCTGGCCTCTCCAATACTAATGTAATTTCATTTTGCCGGCTCCTCTTTTAAACTTCCTCGGTGATTCCTCGGTCATTCGACAGTGCAACAGTGCTTGTCAACCGGGGTTATGTTTCGTGCAATAAATGCTTCTCTTCTGTGCGCATGCGTCAAACGCGTCCGCTCGTGTCAAGTTGTTGCGAGAGTCACGCCACGCTTCTCTGCTCGGCGGCGCGTGTCACTGCTAGCCTTCCTCAGCTAGCCTCACACTCATGCATTTTAATAGAAATATACTCATATTTGCTCTATTATTCAATAATTTATATTTCTTTTCAACCAAATAAATTTCCTATTGCATTATACACTAATTGATGTGCTTATTTCGCTTTATAACTGCCAAATTTATATAAAAGCGATTCCCTCAAAAATTATGTGCTTTTATTTGATTGGCTACTGAAATATTCTGATAAAGGCTCCTGGATCTAGCCTCTTATCCACGGGTCGTGTGCATTGCTTTGTTATGGTCGCCTTGTTAACCAAAACTGGTTTTCTGGTGCCAAACATGAAGCTACGTACAATTTCCAACTTCGAATGATCGAACTCTTCCTGAGTTAAAATCTCATTCACCAGAATATTTCCAAATAATAAATTTCTGAAAATGCTTCAAAATTCTCCAAAATACTTTCATTATGCATCATTTGCATCCCATAATACATATATAATTATTAAATTATTTTAATTTCAAATTTCCAATTTTTCCTTCCAATGGTGCACAAGTCGTTCGAACCTTGGCTCAGTCAAAGGTCCTAAGCTGGGCTGAATTCGAGTTCAGTACCATCAATAGATTGGGCAGTGCCAACGGGATCCAACGACTTCCGCATCGCTGGGAACACGTTGTACGCAACGGTGGGGACTACATCGAGGGCCTGTGAAACTGGGAACCATATAAGTGAGTTATTAATCCAGTTATAACTAAGGTGCCAAAACTAAAAAACAACCCTTGTATAATTACTTTCGGCTTAACGAAACCTTACGACTCTATTCACCGAGAGACAAAGTTCGATTTAGATCTGGCCCCAAACTAAAGGGAGTATAGTATAATATGTTGAATGTCTGGCCTTGAAATTGATCGTCTGAAGTCCTTACCTGAATTACAGGTAACACACACTAATACAGGCATCACAATTAACACCGGTTATCAGACAGATTCTACACACACCCAAAGTACACGGGCTACATGACAGCGTTGTCGCAGCACCTAAACTCAGGAACCAACCAACTACAGTACATCTGAGGCATTCTATTTCCCAGTTCTCGTAATATTGATTCAGGAAGATTAATGCTTCTCAGACACTTCAATCCACAGAAGTTGACTTTGGAAACATTCATATTTTATTTGTTGTATTATTCTCAAAATATGTGGTGAATGATACAGAACTTAAGTACAGTGTGTCAGTGTTGACCAAGACGACTTGTCAAGTCTGTGAAGAACCAGCAATCACTGGGAAGACTTCCCTTCTCTTGTTTACTCCAGCAGCTTGTCTATTTGTCTTCCTTTGGTCGGCGAGCAAATAACTGGGCAGTCTCTTGGTCTTCATACGACACTCTAATTACTTTGCCAACCTGTCTGTTTATTTTAGCTCACATGCTCGCACAAAGACGCGTGCTGGAACAGCCCAAGTTCCATTAAAAATTAATTGAATGGCCAGTAAAATCTAAACAGGTTCATGGAGGTGGAAACCGTATAGCTTCCAGGAAGGGATAAGCGACTTATAGGATAGTCCACTTTAGTGAGAATCTGGTTGGCACACTAATGCCTTTAGGCTGATCCACCTCGTTGCGTAGTGGCTAGCATTCTTGGCTGTCACCGGGTTTGATTCCTGGTTCTGCCGATGACATATACCAACAATAACTAGCATCGCCATCAAAGAGGATATAAAAAGGAGGCCAGGACAGGCAAGGAAAACATTTCTACAGGAAAGGAATCTGTTGACTTCGAATATTCAGTATAGTCTCTAATATCCGGGCTAATCATCATCATCTAATAGCTTGCCACGGTGGGTGAGTGGTTATCGTGTCGGACTACCAACCCCCCCCCCCCAGCTTGCAGGTTCGCTCCTGGCCGTGGTAAGTGAATTTTGAAAGGTGACTAAAATCACGACACGCATGTCATACGTTGTCGGCATGTTAAAGAACGCATTTGAATTCAGTTGGCCGTGTTCATAATGGCAAAATTAATCTCAGGATTTTCCGCCACACAAAGTTCCTCCATTCTCTACTAGAAAGCGCTATAGTTGACTTTCATAGCGTTCCAAGGAACGACGAAATTCGACATGCAAGTTGTCGTCAGGGCGTCAAATAACAAAGCTTGCACCCGGCACCCGCGGCCATACGATATTATTATTATTATTATTATCATCATCTAATGTCTAGGCCTTGTCGCTGCTACAACATGTGTCTCTCACGTGCTGAACGTTTTAAGACAGCATACTGTTTAAATTTAAGTCCATGCATCACAGAATTCAGATGAGCCTTCCACGGTCTTCCTTTTCCTTTGGTCAAGAGAACGTTTCCTTCCAGTATGGTGGTCAGGAACTCATTATGACGTAAGGTGTGGCCAACAAATTTTGCTTTCCTCTTTTCTATAGTAGTGATCAATTTTCTTGTTTCGTCTACTTCCTTGAGGATCCATTCGTTACTCTTTTTCTCCGTCCAGCTTAATTTCAGCATTCTTCTCCACATCCACATTTCCGCTGCTTCACGGCGTTGTATGTCCTGTATCCTTAGAACCCAAGTTTTGCATTCGTATAACAAAACACTCCAGACAAATGTTTTGATAATCAATTTTCTAGTTTTAATGCTAACTAGAAGACCCTTGCTGCTCCGCAGAATTCACTTCAATCCTACAGCACTTCTGCCCATATGACATTTGCATGTGTTCATGCTAGTGACCTGAACAGACATTTACGGCACCGTCGCTTTTGGGTAAATGATGAAGTAGACTTATGAGATCAAATGTCCTCTGTGTGTGTGTGGCACTATTTACCCAGCGTAAGCTTAAAAGGCGCACGGAAGTCAGGTTCTAGACGCAATTCTGAAAAGCCGAGGTGAACAGCTAACTCCAAACACATAAGCTATACTCTTCTCTGAAGTACGTGGGTTGGCGACCACGGGACCCCAGCTGAGTCCGGCATTGCTTCCACTTACTTGTGCCGGGCTCCTCTCCGTCTTCTTTCCTGTCGACATCCCTTGGTCAACTCTTGTTCTTTTCCGACCCCGACGGTATTAGGGTATCCGAGGCCTAGGGAGTCTTTCACTTTCCTGCCTTAATTGGCCCTTGTCTCATCTTTCCTGATCCCTCCTTCTTCGAGGGGTCAGACCTCTTGTTTTCTTTTCATTATATTTCCTTTACTCTTTAAGATCCCGCACTGTTTTTTTGTTAATTGGCTCCCGTGTATCTAAATTCCATGGAGCGATTTATTTTGCATCCACACTCCATTTTGTAGGTTTTATCAGACTACGTTGCATTTTTAAGTCTTTTCTATCTACAGTAAATTGCATTTTGCGACAATCTAAATTGTCTTTTAGTAAGTCTTTCAATATAGGGGATGGGACTTTTGTGAGTATTTTGAATCTAAATTGCATTTTGTATGGTGGTCATTTTGCAGGTATATTGATTCTCAATTGCATTTTGTGGGTATTTTGAATCTAAATTACATTTTGTAAGTATTTTAAATCTAAATTGCATTCTGTAAGTATTGTCCATCCAATTGAGTAGTTTGAATCTACTATGCATTTTGTAAGCATTTTCAATTTCAATTGCATTTGTAAGTATTTTGAATTTCAATTGCTCTGCGTGTTTGTTTGGAATCTGAAATGCGCTTTTTCAATCTAAATTGCATTGTGTATCTTCAATTTCAATTGCATTTTGTAAGTATTTTGAACCTCAATTGCATTTTGTACGTATTTTCAATCTCATTTGCATTTTGTAAGTATTTTTCAATCTGTTCCTTTTGTGAGCATTTTCGTTCTAAATTCCCTTTTGTAAGTATTACCGATCTCCATTTTGTGAGTAGTTTCAATCTGAGTTCCCTTTTGTAAGTATTTTCCTTCTCACTTAATTTTCGTTCTGGTTTCCACTTCATTGTCATTTTCGCTATCACCCAGACCAGTAGGGGCCGATAACCTAAATGTTAGGCCCCTTAAATCATTAATTATCATCATCATCTCTGAAGCATTAACTCGACACGACGCGACAGTTTGATGCTGGCTGAAGGTAGGGTGATAGGTCGCTGGCAAGCTCGTAAATTCACTCTGAAGCTAGTAATTTAAATTTCCACTGAATGGAGATTGCTTGAAGAAATGAAAACGTAAAAACACTTACAGTGGTCGATGTGGGAGCTGTCACGATCTTTCCAGCAGAACTTTTCTTGCTGAACAATTCTCAGAGTATATCTATATTTTTAACGGTTTACCCATAACATGACATAAATATATTTTTTTCTACCTAATCCTTCATCTTAATCGAGAAATCCTTCACAGAATGGTTAAAACCGCATCAAAATCCACCAAGTTGCTCTCGAGATTACCCGTTACATCCAAGAATTGGGAACTTTTGCTTTATACTAAGTAGATAGAGATATCCACACAATTTAATGCTACAGCAGTACAATTTGGTGATCTGTCTACTTATGGTACCAATGGTATACATTTAAAATAAAAGATGGGTCTCTTATTTTTGAATTTAGAGATGCACCGTAACTCTTGGGTAACATAATTATAAAAGTGTGCAAATTAATAGAATTAAATAAAATAATTTTAATAAGTCATAATTTCTTTTATTCAAAATAATTTTATTGACCAACTTCTTTTGTTATCCTACTTAGTAGTGTTTCCTCTCCCGTAGAATTACACCTTTTCCCGTAAGGAATTGCGTCTGGAAACTTTCAGATTATTGGATTCCGGGAGATATGTGAGCTGGGTCCGCTTTCAATTTTTCATTGACCTAAGAATTTAAGTCAGGTGATTTCAATGAATAGTTCATGAATCTTTGAATAGTTCAATAGCGTTCATCAGTTAAGAGACCCCAAATCCCTCTGCTCTAAATTCACACGTTAAGTAGAGTGAAGTAATAAAACGTAAGCGTGTGGCATCTTGCATTTGCAAGGCTCCTCTGTTAGTGGAAATTCTAAAAAATCATTTTAATTTGAGTTTCTTAAATTAAAATATAATTAGGAGTCTTGGTTAAACATTTGAAGTAATTTCATCGCCTTGTAAACATAGGCCTACTTAGTGCATTAAACCGTGAAAAGTAAAAATGCAATTTTGGAAAACTGACATCGAATCTAATAATTTACACACCTCTGTAAAGACAGCTATCGCCTCCACCACTACGGATAGAATAGTGAGTCAAGGAGATTGATGAGAAATGAAAAGATAACTCACACAGAAGGAATTAATATTTATTAAGCTGTAAATTTGACTGAGTATATCTTAGTTATAGAACTGAGGGAATGAAAGAACAGGATGTAGGATAGTAATCACCGATGTAGGACAATAGCACTTTTTTACCATTACCACAGGACAGTTATCGTATTAGGGATTCGGACGTCCTTGTATAATTGTTATTTAACCTGTGCCCCGTTTGCTGAGGTCTGTGCTCCTCAGCAACATTCGTTTCAACATTCTAATAGTACTTCCTTCCATACGACATTTGCTGTTCGCTTGCCTTTTGGTTCTATTTGAACTTTGACGTCACGAAAGGATTTTGCTCGCGATAGTGCGACATACAGTTGTCCGTGGCTAAACACCGGTTGAGGTAGATAAATGCCTACTTGATCTAGTGTTTGACCTTGAGCTTTATTGATAGTTATACATAAAGCCAAACGTACTGGAAACTGCCTCCTTTTGAAGGAAAACGGCATAGAAGTATCTGATGGCGTAAGGTCAAGGCGAGGAAGCAGAACATTGTTTCCAACATTTACACCAGTAATAATTTCCAAGTGTAAGCAATTGTCATGCATCTTCCGAACCAACAGTCTAGTACCGTTCAACAGACCTTGGGTAAAATTAATATTTCTCAACAAAATCACAATAGAGCCTTCTTTTAGTCGAAGGATATGAGGTGGCAATACACTTATGTCTAAGCTGTCTAAAATTTCTGTTGGGAATTGTAGAAGTTCACTCTCATCTTCAGTAATTAAATTATTCACACTGATGTAAGTTCTCGATGATCTTGGGATTAGCTCTAAAACTTTGTCATTGATTTCTTTACAATGTTCATTTTTAGGTGCTAAAATCGCAATTTTTGAAAAGCGTGAAATATCTTTCAGTGTGGAAACTTCGTTTCCATATATTTCAGTGATGATATCAGTTTTAGCAATGATGGAGGGTGGTAAGTCGACTAATTCTGAATTTTCTCCATCGACGTGAGGGTAGCCACCGTTACCAATTTGTATCAACAAGTTTGCAAAGTCACGTTGATCTATATCCGCTCGCATATTTTTGTTGAGTTAAAAAATTTTGAATAATGGCCACAAAGGAGAGAACCTTACTGACATTTGGACTGAAGCTGTTCTAGATGCGTGAGGCACAATAGGCAATACCTGCCTGAAATCTCCACCAAAGATGATAATTTTTCCTCCAAAAGGCACGTCGTTATTCATGATGTCCTTGAGCAGCCGATTTACACACATCAATGCGTGCTTATTAGCCATAGGGGCTTCATCCCAAATGATAAGTTTTGCTGAACGAATATAAAAAGCTTCCTTGCTGTTAACTTTTATTCCTGATACTGAACTTTCATGTAAATGTAGAGGTATCTTGAACTGGCTGTGTACAGTGCGCCCCTGAGGTAGTAACATTGCTGCTATACCAGTCCATGCAACAGAAACTACATTTAACCCCAAATTTGTGCAACTGTGAATCAAGCATTGGTAAAGAAATGTTTTTCCGGTGCCCCCTGGACCGTCAATGAAATATGCATTAGTCATCCTTTCATTGCCGTTTTGTACTAACCCCAAAATTTCTGTAATTATAGCCGTTTGGTTTTCATTTGCTTGGTTTATCATCCGACTTAATTGATCCTCATTAAGTTTTGGATAATTAATTTGTAAATTTGTCCGAGTGAAATTATCAATAATTGCTGGCAATTCGAGAGAAGTAATGGGAAGGCCATGGAGCTTTAATGTATTAGAAATATGTATAAGAGTGAACTGATATGCAATGTAAGGTTCGTGAAACTGCAGATAATCTTCTGATAATGAATTCTTGAAAATGTCCCATAACTGTCTTACATTTGAAGGGGTCTGAAAGATACATATGTAAGAAAAGAGTTGTCGTAACTGAGAAGGCATCTGAAATTGTGACGCTTCTGCCAAACAACGCTGCCATTCAGAATCATCAGTCAGCAAACCTCGCTCCTTGGCTGTTTCTTTAAAAGTAGAATAGACAACAGTTTTGTATGTTCGTAGATCCTGGAAGCTGGTAGCACCAATGACGTGAAGCAATAACAGGCGTAAATAATACCTTTCTGTTTCTGTAGGCGAAACATTATACATTCTGCCTATAGTTTTTGAAACATTTTTTCTTTTTTGCCACTGGCAGTTGCTCTTATTCCAGACGTAATGTACTGGTGTTTCAGGATATATATACGGACTTCTGACTTGCGAATCTTGATTTAACTTGAACCACGCTTGTAATTCCGTGTTGCGCAACTGTGCTTGAAGTAAAATATCAGGAGCGTTATCATTTTTAAAATAGATATTTTGCAAGTTTGGCAAGTGAACTGGTAATCGCACGATAGAATGTGACTGTTCATGCATGTGAAATGAAAATATCCTGTATGCGGCTTCTGTTGGACAAACATATCTAGCTTTTAGAAAAGAAGTAATTTCATCGTAGTTCACCGTTTGGCCTTCAGGACATATTTTAACATTGCAGCAGTCATGACCTTTATACACATACTTGTGGATTTTAATATAACTTATAAGATATTTGTGGATGTATTTAACCTTCCGAACACTTGAGCATATTTCAACATTAATATCAGCTTGAAAGTAAAGTAAAAGAAATGGATTGTAGGGAACAATGAATCGACTATCGATTTCAATGTCAATACCTCGAATTGTTTTTACAATAATCCGTCCATTATTTCTTCTCCTATACGAAGGATAACCATTGGCGTTATCTTTGGTCTCTTCCTGAAACTGTTTAGGGAAATCTTTCTTGCATACGCCATCTTTCATACAGACTGAAGAAGGATTCAAAGATCCGCAAGGACCATGTACCATGTGACGTCTTACCAACTCGTATAGCGCTTCATCCTAGAGATCTGGTATTTCGGCTGACACCACACTGTCAATGTCAGAAATTTCTCGAAACTTACTATCTTCCGTTAACGTTAATAGTAAATGGATGTGCGGGAGACCTCGTTTTTGAAATTCCACTGTATATAGATATGCTTTTACTTTACCGAAAATTTCCTTAACATTAATCAATCGTAGCAATTCCTTTACTTTGCAATGGAAAACTCTCACTACAATATCAGGCCTATTATTAGCCGTTTCCCATGGATGAATGCTGTTAATTATTTCTGGCCAGCCCGCATTACAGGTGAATGTAATGAATAAGGCTTTCCAAACTTCCTCACTATCGCCATCGCATCCTGATAATTTTGCATCATATTCCTTGGGCTACCTGTAAAAAAGATGGCAAAACTACAATACGACCGACTCTGAGATTTTCATTTTCTGCTCGTACATGCAAGGCGTCTGCTAAACCGGCATATGTATCAACTCGCAACTTAGTTTGTTGATAAGGTATATATTTTAACCGGTCACCTTTCATACGACAATAGTAATCCACGAATAGCTGTTGAGTCAATTTACCAGCGTTAATAAGGGGATTGAAATCGAACTCGAATGGCAATTCTGTACAGAATATACTCACGCATTGTTACAGTATGACGTATTTTAGTTTGTCTCACTCCAGCAGTTGGCATTGACATGTGCCAACCAGACTCTCCGCAAGGCCAAATCAAGGTATAACACATAGGATCACAGTGCATACTATCATAATCAACATTCCTCAAGCCACCTTCTCTCTCATATACTGCAATGTGTCGATAAGATGGTGGAGCTCCATCAACAGTTCCAAATACAGCAGCAATTTCTGAACATGTGGGGTCATTATAACGTCTTGGATCTGAGGAAGGTTCGTGATAGAAACGCATTACCAATTCCAATTTTCTTTTAGAGGGGATTTTTTCTCTTCACTTACTTTCTGGTGCATTGTTTTATAAGAGCGCACGTAAGGATTGTGCTGATCTAGTAAACGATTTAAAAGACTGAGTGTATCATCTCTCAGTTTGTGATTAGCATCATTCAGTAGCCTTAAATCATTTGCCTCTGAAAATTCTAAGATGTATAATTGGCCATATGAACTGTTTTCCTGTTTTCTGGCATATAAAGGGGAAATTCTATGATGAATGATACCATTGATTTTGAAACAGTAAGGCCCATGGCTCGGTAGTAGCTCAGCAGTAGCACCAAAGGATACAAACGGTATAGCATTATTATACTGCCGAACATTTTTCCTAAAATTTTTACTGATTTCGTCACAAATCGTAAACAACTGCTTAATTTCTGGAAGTATTGTGTATGGTGGAAGTTTCACTTTGCCATCGCTACAACAAAAAGAAAAGCGACCACTTGTATTTTTCTCTTTTAAAAAGTATACAGCTGAGCAGTAGTGACAAATGTTACACAGACTTCTAATTGAGAAAGGTTCTTTGTAGGGAATAGTATCAAAAATAGCACATCGATAAGTGGCTGAGAACGGTTTTGTGACAATCTGTTTCTGATATCGATTTGAGTCTCGTAGTGCTCATTTCTGTTTCTTGGTATTGACGTTTTCGACCATACTTGACTCTGAGTTAGCACTGATATCTAGGACGTCATAGTGACCGTTCCGGCCATCTCCAGAATACAGTAAGGAAATTATTCTATTTGGTGGCGTTTTTTCGGCGTTTACAGTATGCGTTATATTATTAGTAACTATGTTAATATTCATTTTGTAAACTTGAGCAGCGGCAACTAACTCAACATGACCTCCATGAATACCATTCATAGACATATGCATTTTGTAATCATCGCTCGTATTGATAGCAGTTTCGTACATATCGCTGTTGTCAACAATAAAGGAAGAATACTTATTCCAATTGTCTGTAACATGTTGAAGAATTCGTTTTCTAACCTTTGTAAATAAACTCTGACTATTGTACACACAATATGCCAATGCCCTGAACAGACAATTTCCGTCACCTTTAATTCTTATCACATTTTGTATCTGGCTAACTGGTTCTGAGGTTCGCTCCCGACACGATCCTGGGGTTTTACTGCACGCAAACCCACTCTTAGTTTGAAACTGTAAATCAGCCACTGAATCGAGTGACTTGGCATCCACGTTCTCAACTGAGTTAGCACTGATACCGGTATTTAAGACGTCATAATGACCGTTCCACCCATCCCCAGAGTATAGCAAAGAAATTATTCAATTTGATGGCATATTTTCTGCTTTTACACTATGAGTTTTATTATTAGTGATTATGTCAATATCCATTTTGTAAACTTGAGCAGCGGCAACTAACTCAACATGACCTCCATGAATACCATTCATAGACATATACATTTAGTAATCATCGCTCGTATTGATAACAGTTTCGTACATATCGCTGTTGCCAACAATAAAGGAAGAATAATTATTCCAATTGTCAGTAACGTGTTTTACAATTCGCTTTCTAACCTGTGTAAATAAACTCTGATTGTTGTACTCACAATATGCCAATTACCTGAACAGACAATTGCCGTCACCTTTAATCTTTATAACATTTGTAATTGAGTGTCGCCTCACATTCATCATAATATGATTCATTGTTTTGATTGAGCACACAACCTATAAGGACGAATGATGAAACGAAAAGAAGACAGTTTGTAGCTGGTGAGACCAAAGACTATATAATTGAAAGATCGGATACACAATACAAAATGGCGGTTCCAACATTCGACTGTAGCGGCATCTTCGTGAAATTAGTTGTCTTTCGTATACAGTAAATGTTGTCATTCAAAGAGATGTTGACATGCCAGTGTCATTAGCAATATGGCTGCTGATTGTGCATGAGCATTTCAGTCTCAAAGTAATCCATTCTTTGAGAAGTTTTAATTAAATTATGTGCACAGAATCCCCTTCTGCTTATTGTATGGACACATGCAACATTAGCGCCCGAGTGGAACAGGTAGAAGTTAACGATATCATGTACGGTTACATGCGACATTAGCGCCCGAGTGGAGCAGGCAGAAGTTAACGATATCATGACGTAATTAGGGAACTCTTGGTTAATATCAAGTTGGATTTATTATTGGGGCGGCGTTGAATATCATGATACGGTGTTAGTCTTTGTCACCTAGCGACAATATGTCCGTCAAGTCGTTCGAATATTCCATTTTCGTGAGACCTTGAAGGAAGGAATATTCGCTATTATTTTAATACTCGAATGATATAATCAAGTAAGGTGGGTATCAATCGAGAGTGCGTGACAGGCCTTACATTTTAAGACAACAAACGTCGTCATAGCGCAAATACTTCCCGAGATATTTCAGTTTTAGTAAAGAGTGAAATTTTTTGAAAACTATTTTAATATATAAGATATGCCTGCTTATCAGAAGCTGTCTCTTATTGCTGAAGGCTTGTTTAGCGAGGGCAATTCTCCTTTTGATTTCTGTGATGCACCTTCAGTATTACCGTCAGTGACAATGCTTCCTAAGCGGCAGAACTGACTGCCCTGTTGAATGGTTTCACCATTATTCTCGATGTTTGTTTGGATATTTTCATTGGATTTGTTGACTAACACTTTGTTTTTGGAGGTATTCAGTTTCAAATTTGCTTCCTTTAGCAATGGCCGTGGTAAATTGTATGGATAATTGGAAAACACGGATAATTCAAAAGCGTGTGTTTATTGCATGAATGCTTTTTATTATTATTATTATTACTGGCATTAGTGCCCAGCTTCGCCCGGTGGATTCAATTGTTTTAGGGATGATAATGAATATTACTTCACAACTGGCACATGATACTTAAAATACCAGAAAAAAATAACTTTTTGTGGTGGTGGTGGTGGTGGTTGAAGTGAGGGTGATAAGCAGTACAGTATAATGGACGTAACATTTAGATAATTTTCCCCTAATGATAATAATGAATAGGGAAACGGCTTTTTACTAACTACTGCACTGACTTAATACATGTAATTTACAAACAAATTTCTAAAAATGATTATAAATAGGAGAAAGTGAAATAAAAGACACTGCCTAGGGCCTATATCTCATTGTCTGTTAGAAATGTACAGACCAATAGTGTCGCCTTTTGTCGCATAGCGCCATAGGAAAATAATCAGAACACTTTGGAAAACTTCGGCTGTCCCGAGCTCCTGAGGTGGCAATAGTATAATTTATGGCCATATAGCGCACAACGATAACTTTCGGAATAAATTACGGTAAATTTGAAAGCTCGAACTCTTATTGCAGCTGATAACCTCAATGTATTGCACCAACTCCATTGCACTTATACACATGCATAATTCTGTATGTTCGTGATGATAACTGTTTTAAGGGGCAAAATAAATCTTTTTGCACTAATTACTCCCCGTGATTGCAATTTATAAGCAGCGCAAGATTTAACTATTTTCGCAATTCTGTACCAGAACACTGGTAGGGGCGACGTGATGCAGCTCGAATTGTCAGTCAACATTAGACTTATTAAAATACTCTTACAGTTACACTACTACAGACATGAATTGTTCTAGGGCCTTAATACATGGTTTTCAAGTTCAGTTTGTTTGTTGTTCTAAATGTAGGGAATGGAGAGCGTTGTCCAAAACATCAAGTGGACAGTGTTACCAGCAGGGTTTCAAAGTGTATGTATAATTTGGTGCAATTAGGAGGAATGGTGTAGATTTGTGATAAAGGGCCTAAATACAGGAAATGGAGAGGTCTGTCCGCAATTTAAAGTGGACAGTGTCACCCGCAGGGTTCCAAAGGGTAAGTGTACAAAATGTGATTCAGATCGGTGAAATGGTGTAGATTTGTGCCAATGGACCTAAATGCAGGGAATGGAGTGGTCTGTCCGAAATTTCATGCTGACAGTGTTACTCGCATGGTTCCAAAGGGTAAGTATACAAATTTT
Organism: Meconema thalassinum; assembly: GCA_946902985.2. Lineage (NCBI taxonomy): Eukaryota > Metazoa > Arthropoda > Insecta > Orthoptera > Tettigoniidae > Meconema > Meconema thalassinum. The sequence continues at coordinate 157,039,768 of OX336399.1, read as the reverse complement.
GGTCCAGATCGGTGAAAAGGTGTAGATTTGTGCCAAAGGGCCTTAAAGCAGGGCATGGAGTGGTCTATCCAAAATTTCACGTAGACTGTGTTACTCGCAGGGTTCCATAGGGTATGTATACAAATTTAGGTTCTGATCGGTGAAACGGTGTAGATTTGTGCCAAAGGGCCTGAATGCAGGGAATGGAGTCGTCTGTCCGAAATTTCATGTAGACTGTGTTACTCGCAGGGTTCCAAAGGGTAAGTATACAAATTTTGGTTCAGATCGGTGGAACGGTGTAGATTTGTGCCAAATGGCATAAATGCAGGGAATGGAGTGGTCTGTTCCGAAATTTCATGTAAACAGTGTTTCTCGTAGGGTTCCAATGGCTAAGTATACACGTTATGGTTCAGATCGGTGAAAAGGTGTAGATTTGTGCCAAAGGGCCTAAATGCAGGGAATGGACCGGTCTGACATAAATTGCATGCCTACAGTGTTACTGCAGGGTTTCAAAGGGTATGTATACAAATTTTGGTTCTGATCGGTGAAACGGTGTAGATTTGTGCCAAAGGGCCTGAATGCAGGGAATGGAGTCGTCTGTCCGAAATTTCATGTAGACTGTGTTACTCGCAGGGTTCCAAAGGGTAAGTATACAAATTTTGGTTCAGATCGGTGGAACGGTGTAGATTTGTGCCAAATGGCATAAATGCAGGGAATGGAGTGGTCTGTTCCGAAATTTCATGTAAACAGTGTTTCTCGTAGGGTTCCAATGGCTAAGTATACACATTTTGGTTCAGATCGGTGAAAAGGTGTAGATTTGTGCCAAAGGGCCTAAATACAGGGAATGGACCGGTCTGACATAAATTGCATGCCTACAGTGTTACTGCAGGGTTCCAAAGGGTATGTATACAAATTTTGGTTCTGATCAGTGAAACGGTGTAGATTTGTGCCAAAGGACCTAAATGAAGGAAATGGATTGGTCTGTCCGAAATTTAACATAGACTAAACTATTCCTCTTGAGTCTGGCTATCATATAAAAAAAGAATTTTTCGAATCTGACTGGTAGTTCCAGATATTAGCGCGTTTAAACACACAAACAAACACACAAACTCTTCAGCTTTATAATAATAGTATAGATTTTAAAATACAGTAGCATAATACGCTGTAATACATTGATAAAGATAACTCACCCACGTTATTGTGCTGTCTTTAATGGTTCTCTGCATTTGGTTGTTCATCTGCTTCCTCACCTCGAGACGTAATCATTGGTTAATTTGCTTGCAGAGACTACATTACTATCTAATTTCTGAATGATATTTAATTTTGTGTGATTGTTAGCACTACTCATGTACGATTTCCACTGGCGTCTCTAAAAGCCGCAGTAGTTAAAAGGCACATAAAATCAATAACATTATTTACTTATTTATTTATTCGTTAATTCCCCACAAGGAGAGCGTTACAACACAATAATATTCATGTTTTATTCTGGCCCTTTTTCCCTCTTCCCCAAAAACCTCTCATATACACACTATGCTTCCTCTTTCTCCCTTCTGTCCACTTCTTTCCTGGTTGCCTCTCTTCGGGAGTATGCTCAAACTTCTGTTGTCTAAGTGTTTCTCTGTGTGTGCTCCTGTCTGCCAAGTCTTCTGTAGAGATGTTTGGTTTATTGAGGTCTTCCACGGTTTACTTTACCCGATTGGCTTTTAGTGTACTATTCGTAACTATATTAAAAATGTTCTTGATCAGTCTGTCTTTGGTCATCCTAAGTGTATGTCCATAAAATTTTGCCTTTCTTTTCCTTATGTTGTTTGTAATCGTCTCGGTCCCTCTTTCTGAACTGGCCCGTAGATCTATCTCAGAAATGATCTCTCTTGTTTTTCTAATTCCTTGATTTTTGTTGGTCCCTTGATTGCTGTCGTTTCTGAAGCGTATAAGGCCTCTGGTAAGACTACTGTATGATAGTGTCGTAATTTGGCATTGATGGAAATACTTTTTTATTGTAGTGGTCCCATGGAAGTCGGTTTGCTTCCTGCAATTTAGCATTCAGTCCTGTTTTCTGTATAATCTTTCCTAGGTATTTGAAATTTTCCTGTTGTGTTATTTTCCCATACTGTAATTATTCTCCTTCTTATTATTTTACGTTTTACACTAGACATTGTTCACACCACAGCGTACTGTATGACAATGTAACAGCTTTTGACCATGTATGCGGTTCCCTCCTTGGAATGCAAACAGCAATAAGCCTACCTCGACCTCCTCACGGAACTTACACGCCACTATTACAAAACAAGACTGGGCAAAATAAGAAGTCGTCCACCTGTCGCAAAGTACTGTAATAAAAGTAATTTCCTCCCACTGCGAAAATATGAACGAGAAATAAATTCGAACGTATTCAATTTACAGTGCAGTATCAATTACAGAGAAATACGAGTATTTGTACTATGGATTCATAAGAAGAATTTGCTGCTCAATGAGCACCTCAACTTGAAGATAAGAAAGTCATTTCCCAAGACCTTTGTTGGAGTGTGTTGACCTATGATTGGAAACTAGTTTAAATAATAGAAATATGATTGTAAAACATGGACACCTGGGAAAAGAGAAGAAACAAACCTTGAGGCAGCTGAAATGTGGTTTTGGATACGAATGACCCGAACAAGTTGGATGTATTGAAAGACAAACGAGCTTGATCTGAACCAAATTCAGCAGAATCGATGCATGTTGAACACCATCAAGAAAAGGAAAGCAAACTTCATGGGACACATACTCAGACATGACACTCTCCTCCAGGTAATTTTTGAAGGAAAAATGTTGGAAAGAAAACCAAGGGGACCACCAAGTCAATCGTATATCAAGAACATTGTCAAGGAAACGGAATGTGACTCGTATGCCAATATGAAGAGAACTGATGAAGACCGTAAGAAATTACTGTAACGACAAGGCTTTTAGCCTTTAGAAGCTGCTAATGATGATGATGATACTCTCTTCACAATTATCTTTAATTAGGCGAAAATATGCACGGTTAATCGAGAGTATACTGTAGATTAAGGTATTAGGAAGTCATTTATGAAAGCCTTTGTCTGGAGCGTGGCGGTCTATGGAAGTGAAACTTCGACTGTTGGTGCAGCAGAAGAGAGGAGAATAGGAGCGTTTGAAATGTGGTGTTACAGGAGAATGATGAAGATCACATAGGTAGATAGAGTTTTTTGGAATTTAGTGCCGGAAGTGTCCGAGGACATGTTCGGTACGCCAGAGTTTGTAGCTGCTTCTGTGCGGACACCCATGCGGTGAGCTACAAATACCGTCACGTGTGGAGTGTTGTCTGGGGACGAAAGTGTGAATGTAAGGACGAGCAATTGGAAGGTAGCGGCTGTGGCCTATAGTTGGGGACCAACCCCGGCATTTGCCTTGGTAGTAAGATGAAAAACCACAGAAGACCATCTTCAAGGTTGCCGGCGGGCGGATTCGAACCTCCTCGCCTCTCAGATGTGAGTGACTGCCTGCAACCACGCCGTAACGACCACGGCTAACTCACCCGGTGGTAGATAGAGTAAAAAATAAAGAGGTATTAAGACGAGTGGGAGAGAAGAGATGTTTCTGGCGACTGCTAATGAAGAGAAGAGATAGGTTGGTAGGACACATACTATGACACCCAGGAAGAGCAAACTTAGTTATGGAAGGAAGGGTTGAGGACAAGAACTGTAGGGGTAGACCAAGGTTAGATTATGTTAAACAGATTGTCTTGGATGTAAGGTGTGGTAGCTATGTAGAGATGAAACGATTAACTCAGGACAGGGAGGCCTGGAGGGCTGCATCAAACCAATCAAGACTAAAGACTCAAACAACAACAACAAAAACTTCAAATTTAATTCTGGTTTGAGGGCACGTGAGTCAAAATTGAGAAGAGGAGGGTTCGATGCCAACCTGAGCCATCCTGGAAGTGGTTTTCCGGAGTTTCTACTGCAGGTAAATGCCTGGATGTTGCCTAACTTAAGGCCACGGCCGCCTCCTTCCAAAATCCTTATCTTATTTATACACACTAATACAGCCATCACAAAAACACAGGTTATCAGACAAATCCCATACACGGGGCTAAATGACCACGATGTCACAACTCTCCTAAGTCATTCAACAACAACTACAACAACAAAGTCTTGTGTTTCCAAACATTAACGTGGTTCATGGGTAACGATATAATCTCCAGACACATAATCACTCCCCAAGATTTATCACTTGTAGCATTTCCGTGTATGATTACTTTCCATCTTGGGTCAGATGACCTCGCTGTTCCGCCCCTTAACCCTTTATAGGGCAAAAATCTTTTATATTTCTATGTGTATTAACATTTTAAAATAGCCTATTTCAATTATCATCATTAATGTTATTATTTGTTTCTCTAATTTTAATGTTTATATATAATTTTTTTATTTTAATTTATGTTCTTACAGATTTAATTTTGATATTTCTTATTGATTTAATTAATTAATTCGAATTGATTTTTACAATTATTTTCATAGTTTTTATAGTTATGTTTATGTTCGACGATGTCGAAATGTGAATAATATACGTCAGAAAACTGTATCATAATGATGGTCCATTATTATGCAGTTTCTCCGGCCAATCAGAGCTCATTCATTGACCAATTAGGTAAGGATACCTCCGCGCATGCGCTCAAAATCCAACTTGTCTATATAAATCACCGACATGGAAAGTGCACCGTCTAAATGTTCACGTAAATAAACTGGCGAATACGAAACAAGAAATAGCACTGTACCTTAATATCCCCAACACCAATTTCTACACAGCGCATTGCTTTCAAACGACTTCGGTGACAGTTTGACTGAATGCTGGTGCACATCGGCAGGCTGTTAACATATGGCCTGAATATGGCATTGCCAAACACACAGAGCGCATGCGTCGGTCAGTCAGAGAATTTGGAAATCAGAGATATCAAAACCAACGCTTGCACCCCGAACAAAATTCAAGTGGCTGAATCTCAACAGATAGTTATGAATATTTATGTTAAAACATATAATAAAGTTATAGTTATCGTCGAACATAAACAGCCGTATGCAACTCGCCTATAATGGTAATTAAGACACTTGTATCGAAATGATAAAACTCGCTTACGCTCGTTTTATAAACATACTCGTGTGTTAATTATTGCCATTATAGGCTCGTTGCATAATGTACTATTATTATTTTATTTTTAGCCTACTTTTCACATTTTGCAAAAATGAGGAAAAGTAGACTTATGAGATCGATCCGGGAAAATGTGTGTCTGTCTGTCTGTCCTTCTGTCTGTCTGGCTGTGTGTGTGTGTGAGTGTGTCCCTATCAACTCCTAAACGGCTGCAGAAATCGAAACCAAATTTAGTATGAGTAAAGATGTATACCGGAATATCTCACGTCCATATTTGAAAATGATGTCAGTGCTACCAACTGCTGAAAAAACGCACTAGAAATTTGAGCTCCATGTTGGATATCTTGGAAGGTATGCATGGGAGCTATTCCAAAATTGGCACACATGTAGATAATACTATTTCAGTTTAATTTCCAGGAGACCATACATGACAGTGTTGCCAAAATAATTTTAAGCCTTCCGATAGGTCCAATTTTAAATGCCTATAACTTCTACACATTCAATTAGATTTCAACCAAATTTTGTATGTAATATGTGTACATAAACAGGTATGACTGAGCGTATTCTTAAGAGCCACCAGGGATGCCAACTGTTAATAATTGCTCTCTCTATTCTTTTATCCAAATACGAATATATCACAAAGTATGCAAGCCGACAATTTTGGAGTAACTTATATACTTCAGTTCTACCAACATGATTCTAAGCCTGCTGATAGGGCCAATTTTTAAATACATGTAACTTCTATACTATCAGTTGGATTTCAACCAAATTTCGTATGTGCTATGTGTAACATAACAGATATGACTATAAGTATTCTTAAGAGCAATCAGGGCTGCCAACTGTTAATAAATGATGTCTAATTTTTTTTAACCTAATATCACTATATCAGGAAGAATGCAAGCCAACAGCCCTATACTTTGCACACGTATAGCACCTGCCATTCTAGATTAATTTGGAGTAATTAGTATAAGTCATTGCTGCCAACATGATTCTATGCCTGCTGATATGTCCAATTTTAAAATACATGTAACTTCTATGCTAACAAATGGATTTCGTCCAAAATTTGCACAACAAGATATCATAATATTTCAGATTAGACTATTTCTGACCAGCACACGCGTGACATTGTTGCCAACATGCTTTTACGCGTGCTGATAGATCCAATGTCTAACTGCATGTAACGTCCATTGGACTTCAACCAATTATTTTATTCTGTACCTTAAAGATTGAACTAAGAATATATTCAGTCACCGGGGCTGCCAACTGTAATGCTCTATTAGGCTACATGATACCAGGTATATTTCGAACTAATTAGACATTTCGATATTACCAACTTAATTTCGTCATTTTTCTAGATAGATTCATATACGGTAGAATAATCATTGGCATGGAAAGTAGGCTCTTTAGTTCGTCGCGGAACTTCTTGTTTATACTTCTTTTATTATAGTAATTTTACTTTTATGATGTTTATAATATACTTTTACACTTTAATTGTTAATGTTTTTTTTTTTGTTTTGGAATTAGTCCAGCACATTACGTCAAGTAGATACGTGTACAATATTTGATTTTTAGAAACACTAGCACTTCAGCATGAAGATTCCCCGATATTTGGTTGAAAGATTTAACTATCAGCATCTTTGAAAGCATAAACTGTCCTTATGACAGGTGGTTAATGTAGATTCCACGGGTTAAAACAACAACAATAACTAACTTACTTACTTTCCAACCTGTAGATACATTTATGCTGTGGTCGGATAAGTTTATATTGTACCGGATCGTTATCAAGCTCAATCCTCTGAAAGGATTTCTATATCCTACCAAATGTCTGAATTGTCCCTTTCTTCAGAAGACTCTGTTCTTGACCACTTGAGAACAGTATCTTGAGGGGGCGGGGGTGGTTTAATCCTCATTCTCCTCTACTCCCTAGCATCAAACGAAGTGAGCTTCCACACAAAGAAGAAAGGGACAAGTCAAAATGGTCAACCAAGTAATAAAATAAAGTTGAACATGAGATGAGGGATTGGGAGAAAATCGAATGAGTCTTGTAACTTAGGATTAGATTACCTTCTAGTGAGTCGTCTGCTCTAATGCAGTCTTTGCTCTGCTCAGCTGAATGTTACGAAGTCGATCTTGCGAACTCTTTGCCCCAGTAAACAGACTTGCAAGCGTTCTCAACCGTTAAGACGTGAATGATGTAAGCTCACAGGACGAAACATTAGTCATCCCCTTTTAAAAAGCACACTAGTCTTTTTGGAGTGCTGTATATGGTGTTGTACTAATCGGCTTGATCAAAGGATTGGATTATGACTGTTTATAATTTGAGAACATGTATCCTAACTTGTGTAATATACTGTACCGTATTTAACGTTAGATCTACCAAAACTGTCTTTTACTGCACATTGAGAGGTGCTAATGCTATTGACATCAAACTTGTAGGTTTGCTTTCACTGATTGTCTTATTTTGCCCCCGTACAAAGAAAATAGCAAACACATGTCCAAAACTGATAGAAAAAAGCAAAATTCAAAGATAAGAAAAGCAGAAAACAAACGCAAAACCAAAAAACACAAAGTAAGAAGCAAAATTGAAACACAAATGCAAAAGCAGAAAAATACACAAAGCAAAAATCAAAACAAAAAAAACAAATGAAAAATCAGAAAACAAACACAAAACCAAAACCAAAAAACACAAAGCAAAAAGCAATATTCAAAGAAAATCGAAAGCGGAAAACAAACACAAAACTATGTACAGAAACAAAACAGCAAAATTAAAAAACAAAAGCAAAAGCAGAAAACAAACATGAAACCAAACGCAAAATTAAAAACAAGTACAAAGCAGTAAACAAACACAAAAGCAAATACATAAACAAAAGAAAAACAAGAATCAAAAACAAAAGCAAAAGCAGAAAACAACACAAAACCAAATCCAAAAACACGAAGCAAAAATCAAAATTCAAAAAAAAATGCAAAATCAAAAATCAAACACTAAACCAAAACGAAAAGCACAAAGTAAAAATCAAATTTTTATGAAAATCAAAAGCAGAAAACAAACACAAAATCAAAATAAAAAACACCAAGCAAAAAGCAAATGTTAAAAGCAAAAGCAATAGCAGAAAGCAACGCACTTAGTTCAGATTTGACTCCGCTCATCCCTCTCCAGTGGCAAATCCTCGTTACGCCACTGCTAACATTTCTGATTTCATCACGATTTAACCGTAAAAATAAATGAAACAAGAAACACAAAGGCAGAATCTATGGAACATCCAATTACTGTAAACAATATCAGTTTCTTTATGTGCTTTGGGGGATATAAAGTAAAAGAAATGTAATAACAATTGACGAAAGTCCTACTTAGTTAGTTATTTGTTGGGGAGTTGAGGGGTGGAACAGCGAGGTCATCTGCCCCCTCCATAATCTATTTTTTTCTGCAAAAATGTATTTTTAACTTCTGATTTTAATACTAGTATTAATTGAACTTAAGGTAAGACTTCTGCTATTTTTAAAAGTAAACCAAAAACCACCTTTATATTCAGGTAAGGCTTCTGCTAACTTTATAAGTAAACCAAAAACCACCTTTATATTCAGGTAAGGCTTCTGCTAACTTTAAAAGTAAACCAAAAACCACCTTTATATTCAGGTAAGGCTTCTGCTAACTTTATAAGTAAACCAAAAACCACCTTTATATTCAGGTAAGGCTTCTACTAACTTTATAAGTAAACCAAAAACCACCTTTATATTCAGGTAAGGCTTCTGCTAACTTTATAAGTAAACCAAACACCACCTTTATATTCAGGTAAGGCTTCTGCTAACTTTAAAAGTAAACCAAAAACCACCTTTATATTCAGGTAAGGCTTCTGCTAACTTTAAAAGTAAACCAAAAACCACCTTTATATTCAGGTAAGGCTTCTGCTAACTTTAAAAGTAAACCAAAAACCACCTTTATATTCAGGTAAGGCTTCTGCTAACTTTATAAGTAAACCAAAAACCACCTTTATATTCAGGTAAGGCTTCTGCTAACTTTAAAAGTAAACTAAAAACCACCTTTATATTCAGGTAAGGCTTCTGCTAACTTTAAAAGTAAACCAAAAACCACCTTTATATTCAGGTAAGGCTTCTGCTAACTTTATAAGTAAACCAAAAACCACCTTTATATTCAGGTAAGGCTTCTACTAACTTTATAAGTAAACCAAAAACCACCTTTATATTCAGGTAAGGCTTCTGCTAACTTTATAAGTAAACCAAAAACCACCTTTATATTCAGGTAAGGCTTCTGCTAACTTTAAAAGTAAACCAAAAACCACCTTTATATTCAGGTAAGGCTTCTGCTAACTTTAAAAGTAAACCAAAAACCACCTTTATATTCAGGTAAGGCTTCTGCTAACTTTATAAGTAAACCAAACACCACCTTTATATTCAGGTAAGGCTTCTGCTAACTTTAAAAGTAAACCAAAAACCACCTTTATATTCAGGTAAGGCTTCTGCTAACTTTAAAAGTAAACCAAAAACCACCTTTATATTCAGGTAAGGCTTCTGCTAACTTTAAAAGTAAACCAAAAACCACCTTTATATTCAGGTAAGGCTTCTGCTAACTTTAAAAGTAAACCAAAAACCACCTTTATATTCAGGTAAGGCTTCTGCTAACTTTAAAAGTAAACCAAAAACCACCTTTATATTCAGGTAAGGCTTCTGCTAACTTTATAAGTAAAACAAAAATGACCCTTACATTCAACTTACAAGGTAAGGCTTCTGATAACACTTTATAAGTACTGTAAAACAAGACCTTATATTCAACATACAAGGTACGGCTTCTGATAACACTTTATAAGTACTGTAAAACAAGACCTTTACATTCAACTTACAAGGTAAGGCTTCTGATAACACTTTATAAGTACTGTAAAACAAGACCTTTACATTCAACTTACAAGGTACGGCTTCTGATAACACTTTATAAGTACTGTAAAACAAGACCTTTACATTCAACTTACAAGGTAAGGCTTCTGATAACACTTTATAAGTACTGGAAAACAAGACCTTTACATTCAACTTATAAGGTACGGCTTCTGATAACACTTTATAAGCACTGTAAAACAAGACCTTTACATTCAACTTACAAGGTAAGGCTTCTGATAAATTTAAAGGTAAAACAAGACCTTTACATTCAAATTACAAGGTAAGGCTTCCGATAACTTTATAAGTAAAACAAAAATGACCCTTACATTCAACTTACAAGGTAAAGCTTCTGATAACACGTTATAAGTACTGTAAAACAAGACCTTTACATTCAACGTACAAGGTAAGGCTTCTGATAACACATTATAAGTACTGTGAACAAGACCTTTACATTCAACTTACAAGGTAAGGCTTCTGCTAACTTTATAAGTAAAACAAAAATGATCCTTACATTCAACTTACAAGGTAAGGCTTCTGATAACACTTTATAAGTACTGGAAAACATGACCTTAACATTCAACTTATAAGGTACGGCTTCTGATAACACTTTATAAGCACTGTAAAACAAGACCTTTACATTCAACTTACATGTTAAGGCTTCTGATAACTTTAAAGGTAAAACAAGACCTTTACATTCAAATTACAAGGTAAGGCTTCTGTTAACTTTATAAGTAAATCAAAAATGACCCTTACATTCAACTTACAAGGTAAAGCTTCTGATAACACTTTATAAGTACTGTAAAACAAGACCTTTACATTCAACTTACAAGGTAAGGCTTCTGATAACACATTATAAGTACTGTAAAACAAGACCTTTACATTCAACTTACAAGGTAAGGCTTCTGCTAACTTTATAAGTAAAACAAAAATGATCCTTACATTCAACTTACAAGGTAAGGCTTCTGATAACACTTTATAAGTACTGGAAAACATGACCTTTACATTCAACTTATAAGGTACGGCTTCTGATAACACTTTATAAGCACTGTAAAACAAGACCTTTACATTCAACTTACAAGGTAAGGCTTCTGATAACTTTAAAGGTAAAACAAGACCTTTACATTCAAATTACAAGGTAAGGCTTCTGTTAACTTTATAAGTAAATCAAAAATGACCCTTACATTCAACTTACAAGGTAAAGCTTCTGATAACACTTTATAAGTACTGTAAAACAAGACCTTTACATTCAACTTACAAGGTAAGGCTTCTGATAACACATTATAAGTACTGTAAAACAAGACCTTTACATTCAACTTACAAGGTAAGGCTTCTGCTAACTTTATAAGTAAAACAAAAATGATCCTTACATTCAACTTACAAGGTAAGCCTTCTGATAACTTTATAAGTAATATAAGACCTTTACATTCAACTTACAAGGTAAGGCTTCTGATAACTTTATAAATACTGTAAAACAAGACCTTTAAATTCAACGTACAAGGTAAACCTTCTGATAACTTTATAAGTACAGTAAATCAAGACCTTTACATTCAACTTACAAGGTAAGGCTTCTGATAACTTTATAGGTAAAACAAGACCTTAATATTCAACTTTCAAGGTAAGGCTTCTGATAACTTTATAAGTCAAACAAGACCTTTACATTCAACTTACACGGTAAGGCTTCTGATAACTTTATAAGTAAAACAAAAATGACCCTTACATTCAACTTACAAGGTAAGGCTTCTGATAACACTTTATTAGTACTGTAAAACAAGACCTTTACATTCAACTTACAAGGTAAGGCTTCTGATAACACTTTAAAAGTACTGTAAAACAAGACCTTTACATTCAACTTACAAGGTTAGCCTTCTGATAACTTTATAAGTAATATAAGACCTTTACATTCATCATACAGGGTAAGGCTTCTGATAACTTTATAAGTAAAACAAGACCTTTATATTCAACTTACAAGGTAGGGCTTCTGATAACATTATAAGTAAAACAAGACCTTTAGATTCAACTTACAAGGTAAGCCTTCTGATAACATTATAAGTAATATCGGACCTTTACATTGAACTTACAAGGTAAGGCTTCTGATAACTTTATAAGTAAAGCAAAATCTTTACATTCAACTTACAAGGTAAGCCTTCTGATAACTTTATAAGTAGTAAAAGACCTTTACATTCAACATACAAGGTAAGGCTTATGATAACTTTATAAGTAAAACAAAAATGACCCTTACATTCAACTTAAGGTAAGGCTTCTGATAACATACTATAAGTACTGTAAAACAAGACCTTTACATTCAACTTACAAGGTAAGGCTTCTGATAACTTTATAGGTAAAACAAGACCTCTACATTCAACTTACAAGGTAAGGCTTCTGATAACTTTATAGGTAAAACAAGACCTCTACATTCAACTTACAAGGTAAGGCTTCTCATAACTTTATAAGTAAAACAAGACCTTTACATTCAACTTACAAGTTAAGGCTTCTGATAACAATTTATAAGTACTGTAAAACAAGACCTTTACATTCAACTTACAAGGGAAGGCTTCTGATAACACTTTAAAAGTACTGTAAAACAAGACCTTTACATTCAACGTACAAGTTAAGCCTTCTGATAAGTTTATAAGTAATTTAAGACCTTTACATTCAACATACAGGGTAAGGCTTCTGATAACTTTATAAGTAAAACAAGACCTTTACATTCAACTTACAAGGTAAGGCTTCGGATAACTTTATAAGTAAAACAAGACCTTTACATTCAACTTACAAGGTAAGCCTTCTGATAACTTTATAAGTAATATAAGACCTTTATATTGAATTTACAAGGTAAGGCTTCTGATAAGTTTATAAGTAAAGCAAGACATTTACATTCAACTTACAAGGTAAGCCTTCTGATAACATTTTAAGTAAAACAAGACCTTTACATTCAACTTTCAAGGTAAAGCTTCTGATAACTTCATAAGTACTGTAAAACAAGACCTTTACATTCAACTTACAAGGTAAGGCATCTGATAACTTTATAAGTAAAACAAAAATGACCCTTACATTCAACTTACAAGGTAAGGCTTCTGATAACACTTTATAAGTACTGTAAAACAAGACCTTTACATTCAACTTACCAGGTAAGGCTTCTGATAACACTTTAAAAGTACTGTAAAACAAGACCTTTACATTCAACTTACAAGGTAAGCCTTCTGATAACTTTATAAGTAATATAAGACCTTTACATTCAACATACTGTGCCCGTTTAGACCGGAGTCCGCACGACCACATATGCATTTTACCAATAATCAGTCAGCACGAGAGTCAAAATATCCCGGAGCGCCAGATGGGTTAAAGCAAATCGCAAAAACGACATCAAATTTAAAAAATGCTTTACTGATTTTTGGCTCAATGCAACAATAAGGATAGAAGGAGATTTAATTGGGTATGACACATCTGGTAAAATTATCTCAGTTTATTTTAAAGTTAAAATCTGACTGCAAAGATGCTCAAAGCAGCATCATCCACGTGTGGCGATCCACACTCTTATTTACACACAATATACAGAAATTTTCCAAACACATTTGACAATCTTTTTGGAAACACAAGTCCGGTTAATAGTCCTGTAGACTGTGTTCCAAAATTATTAATATTTAATTCCAGTTCAAAGTTAATTGTCTATACTGGAAATATCGTAGATCACTGTTTGAATATTTACATGATATTAACACTCGTAGAATAAATGTTCACAGAATTTTTTAAACTTTCACTTAGATTTCCAGTTTCAAAAATATATATATTCGAAAAATATTATCATCACAAATTATTTACACATATTAATAACATCTGAAAAGTATTTGACCTTGAGCATAGCATCGAAGAACTGTGCGAAGCACAACAACAATTAATTGTTCTTCTGACATTAAACATTCGAGAAGTGACTCGATTATGAACTTCAAGTTCCTAACAAAATATATGATTTCTGAATCATCAACTTGATCAATAAATGGTTGAACCATTCAGCTATTCAATTTTCCACTTGGAATCATTATTATAAAAAATATTTATATTTATGGCCATTTCTAGTAACTTTTACAACTTGCAATTCTTCGACAGAATGCGGAAATAAGAATTGTAGCTTTATAATGAATTCATTTAGTTCATGGCACTAGGACTGAAAACATCCTTCAAATTATTCGTGGTTAAAGAATTATTTTTAAATTGGCAGTGGCCCATTCTATTATTTGTGTAAGAACACAATATTACAACAACAACGGCAAAGGTCTTCCTCTGAAGAAGAATAAACTACTATCGTGACAAATCCGGGTTCTAGCAAAATCAAAGTCTAAATGGAATTCGTAAACAAGGTTGAAATAAGAACTGATGGTTTTCAAGAAATAACCTTCGGGTCATTCATCCGACGAAATGTGTAGTTCCAATACTCCTACTATAAACCTGAGCCATCGAACCTGCTATTTGATTGATGCTCGAAAAAACCTCTTCATTCCTGCGACTTAAACATGCGCACCTGGGAATGGCATTTCAACTACTCCACACATATACATTTTCTTCCCAAATTTATACAATAAATCAAGCCTCTGCTTGTTATCAACACTGGAAGATTAATAAACTTACAAGTTTATTTTATTTTACCATTCAGTTCAACCCGTGAATTTACCATACTTATGAAAATCTTCATTTCACTTTCGAGTGTATTTACACCATGATTTTATATAAATACAAAAATATCCTATTTGATACAAATATCAATTGCTTCCCGTTTCATGCCTCTCCGTGTTATCTGAAACATATACTTTGCTCAATGCAAATGTCAACTGTTCAACCAGAACTGAAATGTTGGTTGAATGCGGGCTTGCGCTAACCACTTTCCTTCGGAAAATCACCTGTTCCAAACTAGAAATGATTAAACTACTTCTTAGGCTCTCTCTCAATACAAATGATTATTAGAAAATATAATATCCAAGAATTATTTAGAAAAATTATGAAAATTATTATTATTATTATTAGTGGATTTTTATTATTATTATTATTATTTATATCATTTTAAATATGTTTAATTATCATCTCATTATGTGAGAATCCACATGTTCGAACCTTCGAATATGGAAACAAGATGTTCAGTAAAGAACATATAGCCTACTTTCTCCTAAAGGCATGGGTATTGTTATAACTCTTTGTCCTTTTCAAGGAGTATGATCGAATGTTGGTTGTAGTAGCTTGTTGAAATACAACGCGCTATAGGGATATTAAACATGAATATGAGGTGCCCTTTGATAGTGCTACCTCTGTACCAAATTTCGTTCAATTCGGTTTCACCGTGTTTGAATTGATAGGGGGAATCGATTTGCACACATACTTGGCCACCATCTGCAAACTATTGGGCTGATGTTCTTGCAGTTTGGTCTGAATATGTTTCCCACATAAAGATATGGTGTTGCAAAATTTGGTAGAGACTAGATTATTAGGTTGGTCGTAATTACATTTTAGCTTTTAACATTTTGGTGGCCACGATTACGTTTCCGTCAAGATAGCGGTGATATAAAACATGACACTGAGGTGCCCTTTGCTAGTGCTACCTCTGTACCAAATGCCGTTCCATTCGCTTTCACCGTGTTCGAATTGATAAGGGGAATCGATTTTCACACAAAGATGGCCGCCATCCGCAAAATATCACGCTGATGACCTATTAGTTTGGTCAAAGGATGCTCCCTCCATAAAGGTATGTTGTTGCTAAATTTGCTAGAGATCGGATGATTAGGCTAATCGTAATTTGATTTAAGCTTTGAACATTTGTGTGGCCGCCATTACGTTTCCGTCAAGATGGCGGCGATATAAAACATGACACTGAGGTGCCCATTGCTAGTGCTACCTCTGTACCAAATTTCGTTCATTCGGTTCCACCGTGTTCGAATTAATAGGGGGAATCGATTTTGACACAAAGATGGCCTCCATCCGCAAACTATTAGGCGAATGACCTATTAGATTGGTCAAAGGATGCTCCCTCCATAAAGGTATGTAGTTGCTAAATTTGGTAGAGATCGGATGATTAGGTTAATCGTAATTTGATTTAAGCTTTGAACATTCGTGTGGCCGCCATTACGTTTCAGTCAAGATGGCGGCGATATAATACATGACACTGAGGTGCCCTTTGCTAGTGCTACCTCTGTACCAAATTTCGTTCCATTCGGTTCCACCGTGTTCGAATTAATAGGGGGAATCAATTTTGACATAAAGATGGCCGCCAGCCGCAAACTATTAGGCTAATAACCTATTAGATTGGTCAAAGCATGCTCCCTCCATAAAGGAATGTTGTTGCAAAGTTTGGTAGAGATCGGATGGTTATGTTAGTCGTTATTTAACTTAAACTTTGAACATTTGTGTGGCCGCCATTACGTTTCTGTCAATATGGCGGTGATATGAAACATGACGCTGAGATGCCCTTTGCTAGTGCTACCTCTGTACCAAATTTCGTTCCATTCGGTTTCACCGTGTTTGAATTAATAGGGGGAATTGATTTTCACACAAAGATGGCCGCCATCCGCAAACTATTAGGCTAATGACCTAGACATTTGGTCAAAGGATGCTTCCTCTATAAAGGTATGTTTTTGCAAAATTTGGTAGAGATCGGATGATTAGGTTAATCGTAATTTGATTTAAGCTTTGATCATTTATGTGGCCGCCATTACGTTTCCGTCAAGATGGCGGCGATATAAAACATGACACTGAGGTGCCTTTTGTTAGTACTACCTCTGTACCAAATTTCGTTCCATTCGGTTGCACCATGTTCGAATTAATAGGGGGAATCGATTTTCACACAAAGATGGCCGCCACCCGCAAACTATTACGCTGATGACCTATTAGTTTGGTCAAAGGATGCTCCCCCTATAAAGGTATGTTGTTGCAAAATTTGGTAGAGATCGGATGATTAGGTTAGTCGTAATTTTGATTTAAGCTTTGAACATTTGTGTGGCCGCCATTACGTTTCCGTCAAGATGGCGGCGATATAAAACATGACACTGAGGTGCCTTTTGTTAGTACTACCTCTGTACCAAATTTCGTTCCATTCGGTTGCACCGTGTTCGAATTAATAGGGGTAATCGATTTTCACACAAAGATGGCCGCCATCCGCAAACTATTACGCTTATGGCCTATTGGTTTGGTCAAAGGATGCTCCCCCCATAAAGGTAAGTTGTTGCAAAATTTGGTAGAGATCGGATGATTAGGTTAGTCGTAATTTGATTTAAGCTTTGAACATTTGTGTGGCCGCCATTACGTTTCCGTCAAGATGGCGGCGATATAAAATATGACACTGAGGTGTCCTTTGCTAGTGCTACCTTTGTACCAAATTTCGTTCATTTCGCATTCACCGTGTTCGAATTGATAGGGGGGGACAGACATTCAGAGTACACACACTCACACACACACAGACACACACACACACACAGACACACACACAGACTCACACACACACATACACACACACAGACAGACACACTTTTTTTCGCCCTGTGTTGATCTCATAAGTCTACTTTCATTTTTTGCAAAAATCGAAAGTAGGCTAAAAATATCCATTCCTCAACAAAAATAAATTTAACTTTTACAGTTACATCGGCTGATTACCGTGATTTCCCAAAAATATGAAATATTCAAATAAATGCTCGAAATGCTCGGTCATCGATCCTAAACTGTTCTGAGTGCTGAAAATGCTCAGAATAACTCTAACAAGTCTTGCGTAAATCATTGCAAGATTTAAATACGAAGAAAAAAATATGTTGGTCATCTGCAGAAAAATAGTTTGTTCCAATTAGCTAGGCATAATATAATTCAAATGTGGCTTACATTTCTTGATGGTCTTGAAGCGTAGTAAACCTGGTCTGTACCAGATTTATCCATAGACATGCCCTATCGGACAAGCACGTATAATCCTTGTATCGGCCGCCATTGTAGACCCACAATTCGTCTAGTCAGACATAGTGGTAGTATCTTTTGACGTTTGAATAAACTGTGGTTCCATTTTAATATGGGCTTCTATCAAAGCCATAACAGTTTGTTTAAATAGGGTCAGATCTAAGTGATCTCTTCTTTGATATGTCAGTTGTAACATAACTCACTGTAATCTTATCAGTACAAGAAAAACACTGACAGTCTAAGCAATTAACGGCTGTTCTGAAGATCGTTCCCTGGGCATGGTTTGTTATATCACCATCTACCATGCGCTAGGCAACCTGTAGTTTCCCTTGCGTAGACTAATGAACGCCACCGTTATAGACTAGTCTTCAGTGTACTGACAGATCGAAGTGGTTAACTAGTTACAAATATGAAAACTGACTTGAAATGGATTTAAATATCCAAGTATTATGTTACTACTGGACTGTGACAAAGTGTTATTTCTAGACAAAGTCTAGCTATGTCCTTGTAGAAATATAAATATTTCCACCAATGTCTGTAGAAAAATCAATCACCTCAGTGATTCTCCTCGCCGTAAACTTACTAAGTTCAAACTTGTAGCGCAGCACTTTTCGTGACTATCACGACTTGAAAAGAACTTCTGCGTAGATTCGGCAACCATGTGCCTTGGCTCAGCGTCGCAGACACTTGCTCGCCAAGTGCTTGTGTTAGAATGAGCTGAAGTTGCTTCGGCCAGCTGGCTTTTATTCAAAACTGTCAGGGTCACGCGTCATCACCTGATATCTGGAAATCCTCATATCTCTTGAATCCCTGGCCCGATTTACTTGATACTAATTGCATTCTCTTTCTTTTGGCCGTGCCAGTAATCTGATCCCAGTCTCAAGTCTCTACTCCATAGTTAACTATTTAATCAATAAATAGCCTCCACCTCTGATATTACTCGCTACGTCACTTGACATCCAACTATCGGTAAATTATTTCCAAATGCTTCGAGAAGCAATGTAGCGCGATATTCAAATATCTGAACTTTCAAAAGCGGCTACAGCCTTTCCCTTGATATCTAGGTGTCTGAAACTTGGAATACCCATTCCTAGAGATGGGCACAATACAGGGTAAGGCTTCTGATAACTTTATAAGTAAAACAAGTCCTTTACATTCAACTTACAAGGTAGGGCTTCTGATAACTTTATAAGTAAAACAAGACCTTTACATTCAACTTACAAGGTAAGCCTTCTGATAACTTTATAAGTAATATAAGACTTTTTACATTGAACTTACAAGGTAAGGCTTCTGATAACTTTATAAGTAAAGCAAAATCTTTACATTCAACTTACAAGGTAAGCCTTCTGATAACTTTATAAGTAATATAAGACCTTTACATTCAACTTACAAGGTAAGGCTTCTGATAACTTTATAAGTAAAACAAAAATGACCCTTACATTCAACTTACAAGGTAAGGCTTCTGATAACACATTATAAGTACTGTAAAACAAGACCTTTACATTCAACTTACAAGGTAAGGCTTCTGATAACTTTATAGGTAAAACAAGACCTCTACATTCAACTTACAAGGTAAGGCTTCTGATAACTTTATAGGTAAAACAAGACCTCCTCATTCAACTTACAAGGTAAGGCTTCTCATAACTTTATAAGTAAAACAAGACCTTTACATTCAACTTACAAGGTAAGGCTTCTGATAACAATTTATAAGTACTGTGAAACAAGACCTTTACATTCAACTTACAAGGTAAGGCTTCTGATAACACTTTAAAAGTACTGTAAAACAAGACCTTTACATTCAACTTACAAGTTAAGCCTTCTGATAACTTTATAAGTAATTTAAGACCTTTACATTCAACATACAGGGTAAGGCTTCTGATAACTTTATAAGTAAAACAAGACCTTTACATTCAACTTACAAGGTAGGGCTTCTGATAACTTTATAAGTAAAACAAGACCTTTACATTCAACTTACAAGGTAAGCCTTCTGATAACTTTATAAGTAATATAAGACCTTTACATTGAACTTACAAGGTAAGGCTTCTGATAACTTTATAAGTAAAGCAAAATCTTTACATTCAACTTACAAGGTAAGCCTTCTGATAACTTTATAAGTAATATAAGACCATTACATTCAACTTACAGGGTAAGGCTTCTGATAACTTTATAAGTAAAACAAGACCTTTACATTCAACTTACAAGGTAAGGCTTCGGATAACTTTATAAGTAAAACAAGTCCTTTACATTCAACTTACAAGGTAAGCCTTCTGATAACTTTATAAGTAATATAAGACCTTTATATTGAACTTACAAGGTAAGGCTTCTGATAACTTTATAAGTAAAGCAAGACCTTTACATTCAACTTACAAGGTAAGCCTTCTGATAACTTTATAAGTAAAACAAGACCTTTACTTTCAACTTTCAAGGTAAAGCTTCTGATAACTTTATAAGTACTGTAAAACAAGACCTTTACATTCAACTTACAAGGTAAGGCTTCTGATAACTTTATAAATTCTGTAAAACAAGACCTTTACATTCAACTTACAAGGTAAAGCTTCTGATAACTTTATAAGTACTGTAAAACAAGACCTTTACATTCAACTTACAAGGTAAAGCTCCTGATAACTTTATAAGTACTGTAAATCAAGACCTTTACATTCAACTTACAAGGTAAGGCTTCTGATAACTTTATAAGTAAAGCAAGACCTTTACATTCAACTTACAAGTTATGGCTTCTGATAACTTTATAAGTAAAACAAAAATGACCTTTACATTCAACTTACAAGGTAAAGCTTCTGATAACACTTTATAAGTACTGTAAAACAAGACCTTTACATTCAACTTACAAGGTATGGCTTCTGATAACTTTATAAATACTGTAAAACAAGTCCTTTACATTCAACTTACAAGGTAAAGCTTCTGATAACTTTATAAGTACTGTAAATCAAGAACTTTACGTTCAACTTACAAGGTAAGGCTTCTGATAACTTTATAAGTAAAACAAGACCTTAATATTCAAGTTACAAGGTAAGGCTTCTGATAACTTTATAAGTCAAACAAGACCTTTAAATTCAACTTACAAGGTAAGGCTTCTGATAACTTTATAAGTAAAACAAAAAATACCTTTGGATTTTATTCAACTTACATTATCCGCCTCGTTGCGCAGTGGCTAGCATTCTTGGCTGTCACCGTGGAGGCCCGGGTTCAATTCCCGTTTTCCCAAGAAATTTAATTCTTGTCCATTCAGCCTCGAGAGACAACATTTAGAAGAGGTGGGCTCGATTTCCATCTCAGGCATCCTGGAAGCGGGTTTCCGTGGTTTATCGCTTCCCATTCAGTCAAATGTTGGGATGGTACTGCCGCTGCGTTCCCAATCCTCTTCTGAATTACGTACAAATACTCACACTAATACAGCCGTCATAATAACGCAGGACATCAGACAAAATTCCACACTCACCGAAATACACGAGCCTAAATGACAACAAACAACAGCAAAAACTAATATCTCCTCCTACACTCCTCAAAAGATTGATTTTCTACAGAAAGGCTTTCCTCGCATTTGCCAACGTACTTTATATATCCCCTTTGCTTCGTCCATGACTGCTTGCAACAGAATTCTCCTACTTCCTTTATATTATAACCTGTCTAGTTGATTTTATTTAGGATTTCAGATTTCTTCCGTTTGCATTCCATTGTTTTACCTTAGTTCCAGATTTATTGATATTCGTCAGGAATTCTTTCTTCAAAATTGATTCCATACCGTTTACTATCTGTCAGTTGTAACTCTATACCGTTTAGAAACTCATTTAAATCCTCAAGTTAGGCCATGGCAAAAATTTAAGTGTATTGTAATGTCCCGTCATTTTCTGGATTTGGATTTGAAGTCCCGGAAATGAAGGTTCGATCGTACTAATCCCCCGACCCTACGTAACTACACCACTCGGCTTTGTTCTTGAAGTGAAATGAAATCCCCGAACTCGCACATCATTACGTTCTCTAAGAGCTTTTGAATTACACTTCAAGATCTACGAAAATATCAACCATCAAAGATTCTAACTCACTGCTAACAACTCCATGTGATCTTCAATCAAGCCTTCCATCTAAGTACCATTCCTTGTACTGGAGAAAGATATCAGGATTTCAGCCCCTTCTCGTACTATTTAACCAGGTCAAGGATACACCCTTTTATTTCTTTGGTGAAAATCGACCAAGCGGATTGGAAAGTAGATTGGAAATACGTACATTGCTCCTCGGTACATTTCTTTATCTTTTCATGTTTCTCATTTGCGAGAACGTCCATTCAAGGGCATCAAATAAATTCCGTCTTAATCAGAAATGACTGAGCTGATTGTTCAACCAATTTCCGTGAGGGTCGTGATAGCCTAAAACTTGCAAATGGATTGGGAGTGATAACATGGATGAGTTGGAAATGGAGGAAAGGCGCACAATAATACACCGGAAAGGCAAGGTATGACACTATCCGAGCCTCAAACCAGGAAAGAGATGTTTGAAAATGTGAGTTATGCATTGCATCTTTGTATTGCTTGTTGTGACGTGAGGTGAATGGAGATTAGTGTAGAGCAGGCCTGTCCAGCCATACCACTGGTGGCTGTGGCGCCACGGCTTGCCACGAGACTCACTCCGTGGCAGACTAGGCCCCGCTCTTCCACATACAACCCCCCATTCACTAAGGAAAGGCCGTGGTTCTAGCGGGCCAGACGAATCCCACCGTGGTATTTTCCCCGGACAGGCCTGGTGTAGAGCATCGAACAGAGGCATTTTTTTTATTTGTGTATTTTTATCGTATCATTTGTAAGCGCTTTGGTCTAGTGTGACTTTTATCTTTATGTTTGGAGATTGAAGTGAGTGAAGCCATACATTCAGTGTTTCTTAATTCTATTAATGACAGCTTTCCAGTCGGTCAACAAAAATTGTGCACGCTTTTAAGTACAAAATTGGGTACTTAATTGGATTAGTATTAATATTTTGCAAATGTTCCGCCTAATCAATACCTTTATTGTATTATATATAAATGATCACTTAGTGGTCATTGGTACATGTTTCGGGGCCTAATTGTTTTGGCCCCTTCATCAGCCTATACAGATAAAAAAAGTCAAGGCAAACAAGTGGTCGGATAGCTAAACACTCATGAAACTTTCCCTTCAAAAAAAAACTATTATGGTGCACCATAATGAAAGGTGAAAGATGTTTATCCAAAGAAACATAAAGAAATAAAATAAATAAATAAATAAATAAATAAATAAATAAATAAAGAATGAAGGAAAGAAAGGAATAAAGAAATAGTTGAAATTTGGAAAAAACAAAAATTATAGCGTGAACACACTCTAAAATTTCACCCGCAGTAAGTTGGAACTGCCACAAAGCTGAGCCATTGTATTTTCGTTGACATCTGCAAGCCACGGTATAGCGTATGGTTTATTTCAAATGTGTTATTGTCGTCCACATACTGGATTTCAGAAGATTTGGGACTACTTGAAGAGTGCACAATTTCTGTGATCAACAAGAAAGGGTGAAATTTTACAGTGTGTTCACACTATATTTTTTTTTCCAAATTTCAACTATTTATTTATTCCTTTATTTATTTATTTATTTATTTATTTATTTATTTATTTATGTATTTTATGACCACCTGTTTGCCTTGACTTTTTATCTATATAGGCTGATGAAGGGGCCAAAACAATTAGGTCCCAAAACATGTACCAATGACCACTATGTGATCATTTATATCTAAAACAATAAAGGTATTGATTAGGCGGAACTTTAGGAAAATATCAATACTAATTGTTTCATCAATACGGAACACAATAAACCATTCAAATTCTAAAATTTAATTGGATGACATGTTTCGGACGTCAAGAGTTCATCCTCAGATCCAATTCACTTGGGCTTAATTAGTATACGAAGTTTGTGAATTATACTTAACCCTTACCCCTCGACTTAAAATTCTCTTAACTTTCCCTACAGCTCTGTCAATATCCGATCCACCATGTTTGTTTACTACCATTCTGGTGGTCCCCGAGGAACAGCTGACAGGCTGCACGGCCTTCTAAATAATATTTGAACGGTTCCTTACTTCACAATATCAAAACTTGAAGACGTTCGTCTCGCAACTAACAGATAGCAGCACCAATTAAGAATGGATAATTAGTCGGGGTAGAGACGACAGACGATGGGTGAGGGTTATTCACAAATACAATATATAAATCCAATGTTTAGAATACATAAATTTGTAAAAACGTGTGTAAAGCGTCAATCATATTCACAGACAGCCGAGTTCACTTCTATGGTTTTTGCGTTATTATTATACTGCTCAAAAAAATTAAAGCACCACTTTTTTCAAAGGCCACCAAATTTTGAAAAGTTGACCTACAAGCTCGAAATCTCAGTATGACGTTTGTCCTGACGCCTACCAAGCATATGCTTCAGCGCAACTTCCCAACTTGAGTAGTTTCGGGGTAGCACCCCGAATACCAGCCCATTTTCGAAAACCGCAAATTGAAGTTTGCGAAAAACGCTGCAGGACTTGTCGCAGGTTGCCAAAGCAGTCGAAAATGAATGAGTCTTGCTCTTAAAGGTTCCACAAACACGTTGAAATCGTTACATTTGACGTTTGGGCATTTTCAACCCCCTTCATCATCCCCTAAACATGGACTACCATTGGGGGCGTCTGAGAAGGTACCGGGTGTGTTTAACCACCTGAAAACCTGTACACCGTCCTCAGTTGCTTATTGCAGTAAGTTCTTAAGGCCTCCGGCAATGTCCACACCCCCTAACACCCTCAACTGGCATGGGACCAAACCACCCCTTCTCGATTCACCCCTAAGGAAGGTTTTAATCGAGATGTTTATCAGTGCTGCTAATGGGGGGGTCTTCCCCTAACGTTTCAAAAAAGAAACTGTGCCTTTGTCACCACCCCATCCCCTGCAACCCCCGTTTGTATGATTTTTCGAATCAGGCCCTTTTTATGGGCTGAAACTACGTCTTAATCGCTGAAAGGGCTGTAAAGGTCCTTAGAAGTAGTGGTGACACGAAATCAAACCCTTCCGATCGATGATTGACATTCCGTCCCCCAAATTCGAAATTTTTGTACCCCCAACCCTCCCGGTCTGGACGCGTAAATCGTCATGGCAGAGTTTTCAGAGTTGGATGAAAATGAAGCTTATGGCCTGCAATGGAGCCCAAAACAGCAGGCTGGATAGAAATTCATCGGTAGGTTGGGAAACGGGACCAATTTTTTTCAAAAAAGTGTACAGCCTACAGTAAGTACGCCCATGCATAGGCAATCCACATCACGTCCGTGCGTGTGGGTTGCCTATGATCGGCAATAGGTTACAAAGTTTGGTAATGGGAGAAAAATGACGTGATGTGGGTTGCCTATGCATTGGTGTACTTACTAGTGGCTGTTAACTTTTTTGAAAACTTTTTGGTCCCGTTTCCCACCCTACCGATGAATTTCCATCCAACCTGCTGATTTGGGCTCCATTTCAGGCCATAAGCTTCATTTTGATCCAACTCTGAAAACTCTGCCATGACGCGTTACGCGTCCAGACAGGGAGGGTTGAGGGTGCAAAAATGTCAACTTTGGGGGATGGAATGTCAATCAAACATCGGAAGGGATTGATTTCGTGTCACCACTACTTCTAAGGACCTTTACAGCCCTTTCAGCGATTAAGACCTCATTTCAGCCCTTAAAAAGGGCCTGATTCGAAAAATCATACAAACGGGGGTTGCAGGGGAAGGGGTGGCGACACAGGCGCAGGTCCTCTTTTGAAACGTTAGGGGGAGACCCCCCCATTAGCAGCACTGATAAAAATCTTGATTTAAACCTTCCTTAGGGGTGAATCAAGACGGGGTGGTTTGGTCCCTTGCCAGTTGAGGGTGTTAGGAGGGGTGAACATTGCCGGAGGCCTTAAGAACTTACTGCAATCAGCAGCTGAGGACGGTGTGCAGGTTTTCAGGTGGTTAAACACATCCGGTACCTTCTCAGGCGCCCCCAATGGTAGTCCATGTTTAGGGGATGATGAAGGGGGTTGAAAATGCCCAAACGTCAAATGTAACGATTTCAACGTGTTCGTGGAACCTTAAGAGCAAGACTCATTCATTTTCGGCTGCTTTGGCAACCTGCGACAAGTCCTACAGCGTTTTTCGCAAACTTCAATTTACGGTTTTCAAAAATGGGCTGGTTTTGGGGGCGCTATCCCGAAACTACACAAGTTGGGGAGTTGTGCTGAAGCATGTGCTTGGTAGGCGTCGAGGCAAACGTCATACTGAGATTTCGACCTTGTGCAGTCAACTTTCCAAATTTGGTGGCCATTGAAAAAAGTGGTGCTTTAATTTTTTTGAGCAGTATATTATTATTATTATTATTATTAAATAGTTTAAGCATGTTGCCTGTGATCTATTGAAATATTATTGTGAGTTACTTCAGTTGTTATGTTGTCTACACTGACTTGTTATTTATGTTCTAAATCAACCGTTTATATTTAAACTATTGGCCTAATTGTGTTGTATTACCCTCCAGGGGCTCACAACTAGTGAGACTGTGGGTTGGTGACCACGGGACCCCAGCTGAGTTCAGCATTTACTTCCACTTACTTGAGCCGGGCTCCTCTCTGTCATCTTTCCTAACGACCTCCCTTGGTCAACTCTCGTTCTTTTCTGACTCCGGCGGTATTAGGGTATCCGAGGCCTAGGCAGTCTTTTATTTTCGCGCCTTAATTGGCCCTTGTCTCATCTTTCCTGATCCCTCATTCTTCGAGAGGTCAGACCTCCTGTTTTCATATCACTGTATCTCCTGCCTTCTGCTCAAAGCCCAAAAGGAGGCAGGGTGAGTGTAGCCCCACCACTAATGGTGCACCCTAGAATGTGCTACACCCTCAAGGGCTCACGTCTGGTGAGTTTTGGAGTTGGTGACCCCGAGGGCTTACTGAGCTGGGTCCGGTTTTTCTCCTTCTTCCGTTGCCTTTGGGGCGGTCCCTCTCCTCCTTACCTTTCCTATCTGCCTTTTCTGGCTCTCCTTCCTTCCAAGTCCCTCAATTCTCATTCTTCGGGGGTTGAGGGAATTTCCTTTCCTCCTGTCTTTTATTTCACTTATTGTGAGCCTCCGTGGCTTAGGCGGCAGCAGGCCAGCCTCGCACCGCTGGGTTCGTGGTTCAAATCCCGGTCACTCAGTAGAGGAGCAAGGAGGGTTCTGCTTCAAATACCGTTATTTATGCAAATGAGGGGGGCGTGGCAAGGTCAATGACCTTGAGGTAGGTCATGATCAATGACCTTGAGGTAGGTCATTGACCCCAAGGTCGCCTGGACCCCGGAAGGTAAACAAACCTTGGAGGGTCCAGGAACCGGTTTGAGGGGGTGTGGGTGGAGGGGAGGGGTGGGGGAGGGGGGGGGGGAGGGGAGGGGAGGGTGGGGTGCGGGACGAGGGGGGAAGGATGGAAGAGGACCTGCACGAGACCCTCCTCGACCCAGTCTCTCTGTTGGACTGAGCGACTTCTCTGTTATGGTCTCGTGCTATATAGCTTTGCTTTGTACTTGATGAGATCCGAGTGTTGCCGAAGGTTTCCGAATCTTTGTCGGTGAATGAATCGTCAGATTTGAACGGTCAACTAGTGTGTGTGTGTGTGTGACGTCACAGCATATTACGGGATGTGGGGTAGGTCATGGACGGGAGTGTTTTGAATGGAAAACATGAATGGTGTTGGATGGTGGTTGTTGAACCCTGGCGTGCTAGGTTTGCGGGTAAATAAACGTGAATGAAGATGGCACCGTGAATGGAGGTTGCGACGTCACAGCAGATTACGGAATGTAGCGCAGGTCATGGATGAGAGTGTTTTAATGGGAAACATGAATGGAGATGGATGGTGGTTGTTGAACCCTGACGTGCTAGGTTGACAGGTAAACAATCGTGAATGAAGATGGAACAGTGAATGGAGGTTGTGGCGTCACAGGCAGAATGTAGTGTAGGTCATGGATGGGATTGTTTTTTTCTAATACTTAACGGTAAACAAATTGTTAACGGGTGGGGGATACAAAACGCATGGCATGTCGGTTCAGCCAGCTCGACATGAAATAAAAACAAGATGGTGTAATGTCTATTGATGACATTGGAATATTCCATCTAGTTGTGAAGATATGAACTGTGCCGACTGTCGAAGCCTATCGCACTCCTCTGAGTCAGCGATTGAATAAATGACTGATAAAATTAAATGATGGTGGAGAGTGTTGGTGGAATGAAAGTTAGTCAGGAAAACTAGAGTACCCGGAGAAAAACCAGTCTGCTTCTGTTTTGTCCAGCACAGATTTTACATGGAGTAACTGGGATTTGAAACACAGACCCAGCGGTGAGAGGTTGGCATGCTTTTCCCTAAGCCATGGAGGCATAATCACAGAGACCTAGTGCAGCCGAAGGATTTTCATTTATGCTGACTTGGGAGATTTGAATTTATGTGTTATGGAGCTTAGGATATAGAATGTGTGCTAGATGGTTAATGGACATGGATGGGTGTTAGAATGAATAATCTGATTTGAACGGTCAACCTATGTGTGATGTCACAGGAGTGAATTTCTGAGATTGACACCTGACATGTTGGCTCGCTCAGCTTCATATAAAAAATAAAAGTGGGAATGATAGACAAATAAATCAATCAAAACAAGAATATTTTTTATTAATATTGTTTTCTTACATTTACTTGTTTTAATTATTTTTTTTGGCAGCTTCTTCTTCCGCCTCCTCTTCGGTGTCACTGCCTCCTTCATTTTCCTCCTCCACCTCCTCCATCATCATCATCATTTGCACGAAAAATTCCGCCATGACGCGGTCATTTGAAAAACTATAAAATAGAAAAAATGTCTATCAATGTCATTAGAATACCCAATCTAGCGGCGAGGATATAAACTGTCTTGATGTTTGTGTCAGGGTGAACCAAAGTACACAGAAGAAAACCTCCTAAGTTATGGAGGCATACTCCTTGCACTTCTCTGCATCAATGATTAAATGGCAGGCAGAATGTAGGAAATAATGGGAAAAGAAGACTGGCCTCTTGCAGAAGGAGGGAATCAGAAAAGATGTGGCAAGGGCCTTGGATACTCTAATACTGTTGGAGTTGGAAGAGAACAAGAGTTGTCCAAGCGAGGTTGACAGGAAAGAAGACAGAGAGGAGCTTGACACAAGTAAGTGGAAGCAATGCTGAACTCGGCTGTCACCTCTGTAGTTGTAAAACCCGCGTTCTGCTATATGTAAGCTTTTGGAAGCTGAGTTTAAAAAATGTTTTGCAAGAAGAGAATAATACTGTTAATTTTGTTATCCTTAATTCAACCTTCTTGATTACTCATGCTTCAAAGATCCTGTCCAGAATGATTTACAAGAGGATTGAAAGCCAGATAGAAACGGAGTTGGGTGAAGATCAGTTTGGTTTCAGGAGAAATGTAGGAACAAGGGAAGCTTTACTAAATCTTAGGCTGATTTTAGAAGGTAGAATAAGGAAAGATAAGAGTACGTTCATGGCTTTTGTAGATTTAGAAAATGCTTTTTATAAAGTTGATTGGACTAAATTGTTTGACATTTTGAAATCAATTGGAATAAAGTACAGGGATAGGAGGGTGATATACAATCTGTACAGAAACCAGACAGCAGTCATTCGAGTTGAAGGACATGAGAGAGAAGCTGGTATTCAGAAAGGTGTAAGGCAAGGCTTCAACTTATCACCCATACTTTTCAATCTTTACATTGAACAAGCAATGAAGGAAATTAGAGAAAAATTTAAAGTGGGAGTGAAGGTTCAAGGAGAAATAATTTCAACTCTGAGATTTGCTGATGACATTGTCATCTTGGCCGACAAGCCTGAGGATTTGAATGAGTTTTGAATGGTATGGACTCCGTCTTACGGAAAGAATTCATGATGAAAATAAATAAATGTAAAACATAAATACTGGAATGCAACCGAAATAAATCAGAAACCTCTATGGAGATCAAATTGACAGGTGAAAAGCTGAAGGAAGTAGGAGACTTCTGTTACTTAGGAAGCAGAATAACCAGTGATGGACGAAGCAAAGAGGATATTAAAAGTAGGTTGGCTCAGGCAAAGAAAGCATTTCTACAAAAAAGGAATCTGCTGACATCGAATATAGATTTAGGTATTAGGAAGTCATTTTTGAAAGCCTTTGTCTGGAGCGTGGCGCTCTATGGAAGTGAAACTTGGACTATTGGTGCAGCAGAAAAGAGGAGAATAGAAGCATTTGAAATGTGGTGTTACAGGAGAATGATGAAGATCAGATGGGTAGATAGGGTTACAAAAAAGAGGTATAAAAACGAGTGGGAGAGGAGAGATGTTTCTGGTGACTGCTAATGAAGAGAAGAGATAGGTTGGTAGGACACATGCTAAGACACCCAGGAATAGCAAGCTTAGTTATGGAAGGAAGGGTCGAGGACAAAAACTGTAGGGGTAGACCAAGGTTAGAATATGTTAAACAGATTGCCTCCGATGTAGGGTGTTGGAGCTATGTAGAGATGAAACGATTAGCTCAGGACAGGGAGACATGGAGAGCTGCATCAAACCAGTCAAAAGACTGAAGACTCAAACAACAACAACTCAACCTTCGCGGTACCCTACACAGATCTCACATAATGTGAGTGAGATTTAAACCGCAGATCGGGGGTGAGAAGCTGGTATACTACTGCTAATTTACATAACAGCGCAACACAATTGTAATGTATGAGTAATTATACTGTTACAACTCTAAGATATTGAAAGCCCTTTTGACATTAGACTGGTATCAAGATTGATGATGTAGGCTATTAACTTTTATTTTTGTTAAAGCATTATGTCTTGGCAATATAATGAAAGCCATTATATTTGACAGCGGCAATAAATTTAACAGGTCTCCAACCGGTAATACAATTTGCATTAAATTACAATAAATTAGCCATGTTTCTTAAGTCGTAATGGGTGAAAAAGAAAGTTGTTTTGTTCCAACAAGGCGGTAGGCAGCATTAGGTCATGAGTCCAAGCTCTCTGCTGACTCGGTAGACGCGTGGGTTCGAGCCCCACCGTCAGCCGTCCTTGAAATGGTTTTCCGTGGTTTCCCATTTTCAACACCAGACAAATGCTGGGACGGTACCTTCTGATAGACCACGGCCGATTCCTTCCACATCCTTGCCCAGTTTCATCTTCATCCACTCCATCCCGACGCGCAGGTCTCCCACGGGCGTCGAATAGAAAGACCTGCACTCGGCCTCTGAGGAGGTCACACGACAAAAAAACTAGCTATGAAATTAAATTAAAAGCTTTGCAGGACGAGTTAATGAGTAATGAAAACTAATGGTAGGTAATGAATAATGATTGTTCGACCTCTGGAGAGGCCAAGTGCATGTCTTTCTAGTTAACACCCGTGGGCGACAGCAATAGTGCTAGCCAAGCTTGACATTGCATTTAAACAATAGTGTAATAATTAACTTGACTGCTTATTGCGAGACAAGATACAACTATGTGTATAGCTGTGTGGCTCAACTATACTGTTCTTGGCTGCTGTTAGGCTCTGAACTGGAGGGTCCTGGGTTAGATTTTTGGGAGGGTTGTGGGGATTGTATTTTCTGGTGATTAATTCCCCTGGCTTGGGGACTGGGTGTTTGTGTTGTCTTAATTAAAAATATATTCCGGTCCCATGGTTAATTGGTTAGCGTTCTAGGCTTTGATTTAATTTTTTAGCCTGGTATCAATTTAAAAAAATGAATATTACTTACATGAAAATGTCCAAAGACGAATCCCAATTGATGGATTCTTCTTCATCAGCACGGGTATTCTCCTCATCAGACATAGCAGTGAATGACAATTCTTTGTAAAGTAGCAGGTTCATTTATACTAAATATGGAGGTCATCCAGTTACTGAGAAAGCGGACAAACCGGTGTGTTGCCTCTGATTGTAAGGGTATATAAGCCGTAACATTATTGTTGTTAGCCAGAGAAGTCCACGAGTTGGTAGTATACACATCGCTTTGCTGCAAAGATCTTCTATCAGGTAATATTGAACACAGTACTTTTAGTTTCTCTAACTGTCGATGGTTATACAGTTGACCTTAAATATTTATCAAGTGGATAATAATAATATCAAATGGGTATATAAAACTATTATTGCAACTAACAGTCATTACCAGGCTTGACGTCAGTTAAAAGAGGTATTACCTTATCTCGCTCTATCCAACTGATTACTGGGACTAAGCACTGTTACGAGTCTCCTCGTCTTAGCAAATAAGTTTTGTATACACATTTGATGGTTTAGTCTAGAGGTTTGGATGGGGATGCGGGACACACTACTCAAGTGGATATATGAAACTATTATTGCAACTAACAGTCATTACCAGGCTTGACGTCAGTCAAAAGAGATATTACCTTATCTCGCTCTATCCGACTGATTACTGGGACTAAGCACTGTTACGAGACTCCTCGTCTTAGCAAATAAGTTTTGTATACACATTTGATGGTTTAGTCTAGAGGTTTGGATGGTGATGCGGGACACACTACTCAAGTGGATATATGAAACTATTATTGCAACTAACAGTCATTACCAGGCTTGACGTCAGTCAAAAGAGATATTACCTTATCTCGCTCTATCCGACTGATTACTGGGACTAAGCACTGTTACGAGACTCCTCGTCTTAGCAAATAAGTTTTGTATACACATTTGATGGTTTAGTCTAGAGGTTTGGATGGGGATGCGGGACACACTACTCAAGTGGATATATAAAACTATTATTGCAACTAACAGTCATTACCAGGTTTGACGTCAGTCAAAAGAGATATTACCTTATCTCGCTGTATCCAACTGATTATTGGAACTAAGAGCTGTTAGGAGACTCCTCGTCTTAGCAAATAAGTTTTGTATACACATTTGATGGTTTAGTCTATAGATCAGGGTTTGAGTTAATGTGCTAATAAATAAAGGTGGAGGGTACCTGAACCTTTTTAATAGTTTACCTAAACACTTTATAATTACCTTTCAGAACCAATATGTCTGCTATAACAGTTGCGAATCTCATTGGCAGAGCAACCGGTCTGGAGACTAAACGTTTACAGGACCTGCCAGTTAACGAACCCTATTTGGTGACAGCTGTTCGCAGGGTAAAAACGAAATATGGGGGAAGAATAGTTTGTGAACTAGAAGATTTCGCTGTCTTCTTACCTGCGAGGTTCATGGAACTCAACGACGAAGCTGTAAATGACCTCAACAAAGGAACCATCTACCTTAAATATTTGGGACTAGAAAATAAAAGATGTTTGGTAGAATTTATTGAAGAATCAAATAAAATTTAAAATTTGTTAATGTTAAAACAGAATTTGCAGAGACAATAAACTTTGTTTGTTTTCATTCTCTGCAAACTGTTCAGTGATTTGCTGTTTTTGTAGTAAATGTAATTACTGTAAGTGTCATGATGTCAGCACCAGAACTTAGTTGGCAGAACGTGGATAGTTGTTTTAATAATAAGTTATGTAGCTTTAAAATTAATAATGATGCTAAATTTTTAGACCCAAATGAATTTTTAAACGCTAGCTACAACATTTTTCAAAATAAAATGCAAGACTGTTTAAGAGAACATGTAGCGTTAAAGATTAACGCTGAGTTATTATGTGATTTTGTTATTTTAAAACAAGGTGAGGAAATAACCAAACCGATTTATTTACATACGAAAATGTGTGAATTGTACCGCACTGATAATATACACAGTTGGTATAGTAAAAACATTGTCGATAAGCTCACGACGCGCTTTGCCGAGTTTCAAGAATTGGAAAGTGGCAAATCGCTGGAAGCTATCAACCATTTTAAAATTAATGTATGCACCTTTGATCCCATGAACAGTGGTTCAGCTCATGTTAATTTACCTAAACAGTTGGAAAAACATCACGCAGTCATCAATGTGGATAATAATGACGGTTTTTGCTTTGTGTGGTCCTTGGCTGCTGGGTTAAGTCCTGCAACTGAAAATGTTCACAGAATGGGAAAATATCACCAGAAATTTATGGAATTAATGATCAGTCTAAATTTAGCAGACATAGAATTCCCAATGGACCTCAACGCCATTTCTCGTTTTGAATCTAAAAATCCGCTTTACTCCATTAATGTATACGGAGTTGAAGGGGACAAAGTTATTGGTCCATTGTATGTGACAAAGGGAAAAAAAGAAAAGCATTTTAATTAACTGTACATTGAAGGGGAATTGTGCAACCATTATTGTTATATCAAAGATCTTTCTAGACTAGTTCGTTCACAAGTTACATAAAAAATAGGGTACATATATGTGATCGCTGTTTGCAATATTTTACTAGCAATCAAAAGTTGACAGCACATACTATTGATTGCATCACACAACCAGCGGTAAAAATTATATTTCCAGAAAAGGATAAAGCCAGTATGAAATTTCAAAATGTGTCTCGTCAAGAACCGCTTCCATTTACAGTATATGCAGATTTTGAATGTTTAACCACACCCATTGACACATGTAAACCAGATCCGACACGTCCGTACACTCAACAAGTACAGCAACATGTGCCATTCAGTTGTGCCCTAAACGTGATTTGTTCATACGACCCTTCACTTTCATACTTCAAATCTTATCGCGATGCAGATGCTGCTGCTTGGTTTTTAAATGAATTGGACGCCTTGGCAGATCGGGTGTACAATATCCTGCAAAATCCAATTCCGCTTCAAATGTCGGACGCAGACGAGGCGGTTTTTGCAACAGCAACCACTTGTCACATTTGTCAAAAACCAATAGCACCTTGTGACACGCCAGTGAGAGACCATAATCGGTACACTGGAAAATTTAGAGGATCAGCTCATAGTGTATGTAATTTGGCGTATAAAAGAGCATGCTATATTTCTTGTTTCTTACACAACATGTCTCGGTATGACAGCCATTTAATTATTAAGGAATTTGCTAACCTTGAAAACCAAAAGTTTAATTTAATTCCACAAAATCATGAAAATTTTATTTCGTTTTCGAAATGGCGAAATGGAATCAGTATACGATTTTTAGATTCGTATAGATTCCTCGCATCATCATTGGATGCGCTTGTTCAAGGGCTTCACCCAAACAATTTGCATTTTGTACGTCAACACTTTACTGATGCCAAACAATTTGAATTATGCATTCGAAAAGGGGTGTTTCCCTATAATTATGTAAACAATTGGGCATGTTTACAGGAAACTGCACTCCCTTCAAAGGACAAATTTTACAGTGACTTAACAAAAAGTCATATTTCTGAAGAAGACTATTTACACGCTCAAAAAGTATGGAACGTGTTCAAGATATCAACTTTGGGCGAGTATGCTGATTTATACCTCAAAATTGATACACTACTTTTGACAGACGTGTTTGAACACTTTCGCAAACTGTGTCTTGAAATCTACAATCTAGATCCAGCCCATTACTACACCCTTGCCGGATATAGTTGGGACTGTATGTTGAAGGTGACTGACATAGAACTGGAACTATTAACAGACATCGACATGTTACTCTTTTTTGAACGCGGAATACGTGGTGGTCTTGTTTCGCTTGTGCAAAAGCACGCCAAAGCAAATAATCCATATATGGATACATACAAACCAAACCAACCTACAACATACCTCACCTACCTAGATTGTAACAATTTATACCGATATGCTATGGAAAAACCTCTTCCATATCAAAATTTTCGATGGCTGACTTCAGATGAAGTTTCAAATTTTAATTTAAAAGATGTGTTGAGCAATGACACGCGTGGCTACGTTCTAGAGGTCGACTTATTATATCCCTGTGAGATACACAATGATCATTCTGATCTACCATTTTGTGTGGAAAAATTACAACCTCCCAGTTCACGTTCCAACAATAAAAAGTTGCTGGCAACGTTAAATTCAAAAAATCGGTACGTCATACACATTGAAAATTTAATGCAATGTTTGAAACATGGTTTGAAACTGCAATCCATTCACCGCATTATTTGCTTTGACCAAAAACCATGGTTACAACCGTACATGCAATTGAATACTCATCATCGACAGCACGCCAAGACCACATTTGAATCAAATTTTTATAAATTAATGAACAATGCGTGCTACGGTAAATCAATGGAAAATATTCGAAAGCATAGAACTATTCATTTGGTAAACCACTGGGACGGTCGATATGGCGCACGAAAATATATAGCTATGCCTAATTTCCATTCTGTACGAGTTATTGAAACTGATTTAGTAACCATTGAATTGTCAAAGACAGAAATCATGTATAACAAACCAATTTACTTGGGAATGGTAATACTTGACTTTTCAAAATTTGTAATGTATCAATTTCATTATGAGTTTGCCAAACAAAAGTTTGGAGATGTAAAATTACTGTATATGGATACAGACAGTCTTATTTATCAAACCAATAAGATAGATGTTCTCTCAGTGATGAGAGAACATCCAAATTACTTTGATACCTCAAACTATGAGGTTAACAATATGTTTGGCATAATTCCCATGAATAAAAAAAATAGGTCTATTTAAGGATGAGTGCGCCGGTGATGTTATGACAGAATTTGTGGCTTTGGCGCCGAAAATGTACGCATTTTCAACACAAAAGAATAAAGGTCAATGCAAAGCGAAGGGTGTTCTTCGTAGCGTCACACAATTCCTCAATGTTGAGGAATATCGATGTGTACTCTACGCAAACACCTCTCGCTTATACCAGCAAACACGCATTCTTTCAAAGAACCATAATATTTTTGCAGTAAATCAAAATAAAACATCGCTGACAACATATGACAATAAACGTCTGTGGGATGGTGTAAATAGCTTGCCTTATGGACATTTCCACACCTAGTAAAAAAAGAACACACTTTCATTTTCAATTCTTTTTATTAAAATTGTATGTTTTTTACAAGAAGAAACTAAACCATATTTTGTGTATACTATGAACTGGTGGACTGACTCTCAAATAAATACTTCACAATATTTGATTCATGTTTATTACTTTGTCCTTTTCCTCACTAATCCACCACCAATCAATAGCTTTGACTTCATCGCTCCTGCTACAATCAAGGCTGCAATCTTCTCACCAATAGAAGCAGTAGATGACATCACACGCTGCATGGCCTTTCTTAGAAGAATGCGGTCTGCAACTCGACGTACTTCTATATTCTTGTTGTTGTAAGCAATGTCATGATCTCTACACGCTGCATCCAATATGTTGATTCCAGAGTTCCCTTGTGCTAGACGTTGGCTTAGTTTAGTTCCAGGTCCACAAAATTGATAGCCAGGAATATGCAGTTCAATGGGAAGTAGATCAATGGCCTTGTTAACTAGACCATGACCAGCAAAGGTCTGGCATATCTTTTTCAAGCGTTGTCTTACTTTTTGGTGCTGGCGATACTGCCGCTGCTGTCTCTTCTTCCTCTTCTTCATCGCACCCATGAAATGACGAAGCAAAGTCTTTACAGGACGGTATATTTGTATGCCCGTGGTACAATTTGATGAGCTGACACGTTCCACACTGTTTAATGGAGGGCATTTTAGTGATAGACACTTGCTGGTGATGGCTAAAGTCAGTGCATGGTTGTAGTTCGCGCAGACCAGGATCTCTGGTCCACTCACTAGGTACACTGTGCCAAATATTTTTCACCGCGTTTGAAGCAACATAAAAAAGGAACGCCTTGGGCAAAGCGTTCAATTCCTCGTCTGTGAAACTGTCTAGCTTCTTTTTGCAGGCGAAAAACTTGACAATAGCTCGCTCTGTGGGGTTGGCGTCCAAACCTTCAATTGCAGCCATAATTCTACACATCCGCACTGATCGCTGGTATGTCTCACACTGTAGCCGACGTTACAGCGCTTTACACTCAACATGCAAGTTTTGACATGCTTTGTGAGCTAGCCAATCAAAAAGCTTCCAAACATTTTGAAGTGTTTTATTTTGTAGAGGTTCATCAGGCACGGACAGGTTGTACAGTGCAGGACATCCCAGATCATGAAGGTCAACAAGTTGACAAGTTGAATTAGCATACTGACGCAACCATTCCTTTTTTTCGCTTCCCTTTACAAAGACAAGGTCAGCGCCAAACAAGTGAGCTTTCAGAACAAGTGATAGATGATGGTAAGGAATGTCACCTTCTTTCCAGACTAGTCCCAAATTGCGTTGCAACCACTCTGTTTGTCTTCTGTCCTCGTCTGACTGCAAATGCAATGGAAACGGTGGTTCAAAGATAAAACTGGTTACTCTTGGTGCCCACATGGTTGTGCAGTCAATAATTCCAACTTCTTTAAATACAAACTTGTTTCCGTTCACCTTGAAACCCTGCACGTCGACAATCAATGTTTTCGGCATGGCGACGGATATCAGACCTTCCACTACCGCTGCTTCTTAACAACTAACTGATTGGATAGGAGCGAGAAAATAATATACACGCAAAAATCAATTGCACAATTTTATTCATAAAGTTATCAGTACATCGCTTACAATTTTTTATCATAGGATTTGGACCATCCCAATCACAATGAGAATCTTCTCGATGCATAAAGTGTCTACGACAGGGACGGCAGGCTGCAACATCCGCCGACATACGGAGGTGTAATGGTAGCTTATCCCAATTAAGATCAATGTCGTGTGCACCGTACGCGGTCAGAAATCCAGCTGGTAAATAGGCAATCAGATGCTGCGGCATTTCACGAAGAAATTGCGCTTTATGGTAGGCGCGTATTGCTAAACTCACCAGGGTGCGATAAATCTCAAATGCTGCATCAGCGTCTCGACTTGTTGAGCAACGATCGCATTTGCAGTCCATGCAATCTACCCGCTCTCCAACATGACAAGATGAAGCTTTGGCAACGCCATCGTCCACATTATTTGTTTGATTGGTGATGGGCTTGTTGTTGTACCCCCTGTCATGAATACCAAACGTAGACATGAATCCATCCGGTAAATAGTGAACCAGATGCGGCGGCATTCTAAGCACAGTATGATTCTTGTGATAGGCAGTTATAGCTTCACTCACTAGGGCGCGATAAATGGTAAACCTTGAATCTTCATCTGAACTTGGTGAATCACTTTCACATTTGCAGACCCGCCTCGCAGAGGGGGTTGTGACTTCATCGTAGCTTTCCATGACTGTGAAGAGCAATGGAGGAAGACATGCTATTTATACTCTGGTCACCATGTTGGACAGCGGTTGATAAAACACTTGCGCCTCGTGAACAATAAGGCAATAGGCTGTTGTTTTTTCTGGAATAACTGTAGATGTTTCAAATTCTAGTCTGATATCAATAGTTGTTTCCTTCATCGACTCCTCCAAATACGAACCGTCCATCACCACCAGAGGCGCCTTGGACTTGAAGTCTTGTGGTGATAATAGCGGACATGCCTCTTTCTGATAATAGGATGACCGAAAGTTTACAAACATGTCATAAAGCTTACCATATTTGTTCTTGTTAAAGTTTAAATCCATTCCCTCATAGGGAAAGGTAACACCGTTCAAAAAAGTCGTATATTTCGTAATTGGATGTGGTCAAATTTTGATGCATCTTTATTCTGTTGATATTTGCGATCTGTTTGAAATCCAACCAGGACATAGAGGGGACGCTCTGTATACCGTGAGGTTTTTATAGACCAAGTATGTGTATCGGAGAGTGGTAATACCGGGTATTCATGCAGCTCCCAGCTTCTAAATTGAATGGGTAAAGCTGTATCCTTCTCCACAATCTTGAGCAGACTCAATTTTTTCTGATCTGATAGAGTAACGTGCGGTACTTTCCATAGAATTCGTTGCAGTAGAATTTTTGTATCTATTGGCGCTGTATCAGCTCCCTTTAGCGCATTATAATCACTCCTGTCTCGTACAAGAATCAGATCCAGTCTTGCGTTCACAACAATGCGCTTATGATCCTCTGCAAAGCCTAGTATTAATTTTAGAGGTAAATGACCAGTAAATGTACCATCATCGTTAATCATCCAGTCGTTGGTTGAGTTGGGACACCAACCAGCCATACAAAAAGCTTTACTCTCTTCGCTTCCATACGAGGGATAAAGTTTCATGACACTTGTTATGCCAACATTTCGAGTAGTATCCACTTCAATACCGTTGATCACGTAGCGAACCTCAGAAAACAAAAAGGTCAAAGCATTGTTGGCCAACTTTGACGTTGTTGGAATGGTACCATCCAATTTGGTGAGTTGCCCTTCAATCTGGATGTAACTTTCATGTGGAAGCGTGTAGATATCTTGTTGGTTAATAGTAATGCGAATCTCATCATTATTATTTAGTCCCTGAGTATACGGTTGGTAGGAATGGTGTTCAATTCTTACAATACCCTCCTGTACTTCGACAGGGTTTGTCACGTCTAGAATCGAATTCATGACGTAAGGTGTAACCAAGTTGTTGTAGGATCTGCTTGTTGACACGTGTTAACCTGTACACGTGTTGAGCACAACTAACACCTGTTCTTGACAGCGTTGCCGCTTTATACACTTGTTTCATGCTGGCTTCAGATACAGTTTGTAGGTCACAGGTGTATGAGGGTCTAACCGAATGAGACGTTGGTTTCTATTCACCAGTCTTAAGGTAATATTCCTGATGTTGGTCACACTCACAGGATGATAGAGCACCACCGACGGGTTTTCGCGGATGATGTAACCACCAGGTGAAGTAACAATAAAATCATAAAGCGAATGCGAGGGATCTTGATTGGTGTAGACGTCTGTAATAATATTACACGTGACAGATACGTGATGATCTTCAATTATTTTCACCGGTTGGTCAGACTTGTGTATCACGTTCGGTACTAACACTTGTGGTGAATAGCCTAACAATGGCCCAATCGAATCTGGTTGAGATTTAAAATCAATCCTAAAAGAAGAAAGAATACTGCAGCGATGTGTCACGTTGTTGGCTATGAGTTCAAACTTGCGTGTCCCGTCAAGAAATGATTTTAGACTAAATTCCTTGGTGAGAGTTGTGTAGATGTGATCGTGAATATCATCTACGGTGTAGCTGCCAGACGGTAGAGTTAACACATAGTCATCGTAGTAGAACTTATCATTGACGTCTTCAATTATGTTGCAGATTCTATTATAGCCTTCAAACGAAACAAGTCCCAGCACGTAGGGTCGTCGTCCCAATTCAATAGGAGGATAAAAGTCAACAGTTACTTCCACACCTTGTCCGTGCACTGTAAACGTTCTACTTTCTGTTGTCATAATGACCACGTCACCCGCCATGCTCGGTCTTATAAAGAAAAGTCAAACATAGACGACCGCACTGTTGCGTGTTAAAATTTTGCACTCGTTTCACATTATAGTGTATTGTTGCACTGCTTCCAAAATAGCGAACAAGCTCTGTCGGAGGAGGAAGGTTTCCAAAACTGTCAACGTACCACACGGTTCGCCCATGCCTTATGTAGGCCACATAATGCGTTCCCGGTCCATGACTGTCATCCAAATTAACAACTGCACTTTCATGGCTCCGTGGTCGAGACGGTAGTTGGTTGCGCATAAACACACCTCGAAAGTGGGAGATCTTTAGCTGTTTTGCATATCTTAAAACTTCCTCATGCGTCATGGCTCGTCGTGGCAGTGCATCGATTAACCGTTTTTTGGCGACATGTAAATGCCGAGTCCTTTCTTGTAGGGTGCTAGCTTCATGTTCACACCTTTACCGCGCAGCGCTATGGCCTCCATAGTTTTATTATGCCTTTCACTTTCCTTCAACTGTTGCTTCGCCTCCTCAACAGCTTTCACCGTTCGTGCTACCGCACTTGCTCCTCCAAGAAGTGAACCCAGGGCTGCTAGTCCAGCAAACAGTGCAGGTAAAAATCCACCACGTTTCGGCACAGGAATAACTCGGGCACGTTTTCTAAAACGTAGTTTACTTTTGGGATTCGCATGCAATCGTGCTGCTCGGAGTGCTTTCTTAATAGCCAACTCACTATTTGTTTCTCCGCGCGAAGCTTGACGTGCCGCATGAAGAATAGCTTTAAAGCCTCCCTTTCTTGACAACTTCTTCCTCTTCTTCACCACATATCTCTGTTTTTACCATCGCGACCAAAGAACAAGACAACCTCACACCGCAAAGTATAGAACACAACTAACACTCCTCAGGAAGGGAACCTATAATTATTTATTCAATGGTGGCTGTATATTCAAGTTCTATATACAGAGGAAAATCGTTCATCGTTTTCCCCGCCTCTTTTTCTTCAGACGAGAGTTTCAAATGAAAGAATAATTTGTCTCCGGCTTTCACCGGTTGATCAATAAGTGGTTGAACACTACCGTTTAATCGTACCTCTAAATGTTTCAAATCTGGTGCATACTCAATTACACGAATGGCACCATCATACATTAAACGGTAATTGTCATACCCCGAACGTAGTATGTAGGCGAGGTTATTGGGATCTTTTACCGGTTGTTGGTTTACAATGTGAAGCAGAAATATAGAGGGTATTGATTTAATAAAAAGCGATAACCGTTGTTCCAAAAATCGTTTGGTCGTCACGTCGTGAGGTTGCACAGGATCAGCAACTTCGGCTATTCGTCTTCGCTTCATCTGTAGAGCGTTCTCCTTAATTTCCCACACCTTTTCCATTTCAGAGTTTAAAAACCGTTTTGTACAAACATCTTGATCATCTTCAGGATCGGCCACATGCACAAGGCGTGCATTATTTGCTGTATAGCCCTTTGCAGTTAGGGTGGGCACAATACTGAGCACCTGTTTCACCTTGTTATCTACATAGTCCTTTCTAGCAGCGTCCGTGTTGTTTGTTGGAAGAGCCAGATGAGTGATTCGACGTTGGTGTACGTCATAGTCCTTTGCTTCTGTTAACACCACAGCATTGGTTAACATATAGGCTTTGGTGCACACATCTTGATCGTTCACAGGATCTGCAACGCCCGTAATACGTTTATTCTGAGCCTCATATTCTCCTTTGATACGTCGTAAGCGGAAATAATCTACATACTTTTTTGAACATGCGTCCGAGGGTAATACAAGTTCTGTTATATTGGTCAATCGCTTTCCATTAAAGTCGTAATTGCCATCTGTTGTGCGTGGCAATACATTAGCATCAACATATCGTTTAGTTGCCGGATCTGTATCATGTTTTGGATCGTTTGTCAAAGCAAATCGTTCATTTGTTTTAAGAGTTCTTCCAAAGGCGTCCATGGTTACACTGGAACTGAAACACCCGCTTGCCTCATGTATATAGAGACCAGCTCTTCCCCTTTCACATTTAGTTGATATGCAGATTATTAAGCAACAACATTCACTTCCGGTGGGAGACTTGGTTTCAAACCTCTTCTCAACATCGTCCGAACAACGTCATGGATCACTCTTCCCATCCTCCATTCGCTGTCTCATCGCCGGTCCGTCAGGATGTGGAAAAACCAATCTTCTGCTTACCCTCATCACCTCCTTAAACGGAGTGCGCTTTCAAAATATCTATATCTTTGCCAAATCGCTGTATCAACCGCTGTATGTGTTCTTGGAACAGGTCATGTCAGGTCTGCGCAACATG
Source organism: Meconema thalassinum (assembly GCA_946902985.2). Classification (NCBI taxonomy): domain Eukaryota; kingdom Metazoa; phylum Arthropoda; class Insecta; order Orthoptera; family Tettigoniidae; genus Meconema; species Meconema thalassinum. The sequence continues at coordinate 156,996,316 of OX336399.1, read as the reverse complement.
GGCTACTTCACATTCGCAGCACACGAAGATGTCATTTCTCCAGACAATGTTCGCCCCCATTCGCTTATGATTTTTGACGATGTGGCCACAGAACGACAGGGTATTATTCAGGCTAACTTTAGCATGGGACGTCATAAATATATTGATTGTTTTTATCTCGCTCAAACCTATTCGCGAATACCAAAACAGTTAATTCGTGACAATGCCAACGTGATTGTTCTCTTCCGACAGGATGAGCGCAACATGCATCACGTCTACGATGATCACGTGAATCCAGACATGACCTTTCAAGCCTTTACACAGTTGTGTGCCATGTGTTGGAACGCTCATCACCACAGTTGTCTTGTTATTGATAAGCAGAGCAACATCAACAATGGACGCTACCGCATGGGATTTGATCATTTCATTCGTATTTAAGTAGCTGCATTGCTTTTCTGAACATCATTTGTTCAGGTGTCATGGCGACAACAGGGAGTCAATTAAAAAAGCACATAATCCGTGCACGAAATAGCATTCGACAAAAGTTTCGCTATCTAAAACGTGCACATGCCGACAGTGAACTGTTTGTCGAAAAACATTTGAAGTCACCTCTGGAAGCTGTGTTGAAAGGAACATCAAAGCCTATTACACGCTCAAAAGAAACACAAACAATTGAAGAGGAGGAAGAAAATGATGAAGAACCTGACGATGTTTTTTCTCCATTGCTTCCGTCTTCTAGCTCCAAAGAATCACCGCTGCCCCAGTTTTTGAAAACATCAATAATTGCTGAAACACCCACTAGACCCAAAGAAAAGCAGCCTTCTCTTAAAGAAATATTAAATACGCCCGAACAATATGTGCGGTTAAAATCCATTTTACTACAAAATTATGGTGCGTTGGTTACTCCCTTCCTTGAAGATCTTTTTACTAAGAAAACTGATACTACCTATGGTGTTCGCTATGAAAACAATAGATTTCGAATTGGCGATTCACCAATCAAGATAAGTGACAATGTTTTGATTGTTAAAACAGTTCGTTACAAATTGACGCCAGGTCTTTTAGAACTTTTATTTTCACGTACACCTTCTACCGAGGACTATGATAAAGAAGATCTTGAAAAGTATAAAAACATCTTGATGGCTACAAATGGTTTTAGACGTAATTATAAACATTCTGAAGCAGTAAATGCTAATAAGAGCTTCAAATATAAAACCATCATATCAAAATTGTTTCCCACCTATGCAAGTGTTCGCCGTGCAAATTCAGCGTCCGGTATCACATTTAATACTTTGAAACCTTTCATCGATTTCGCCTATTGGAACAATCCAAATAAGTTGGTTAAACGTCTGCAACTGTTGCGTGCATCAGAACAGACTGGTCATACCGGACACGAGGCGGAAGTTTTAGAAATAGAAGAGGAGCTTCGTCATGCTGGCATTATTGTCTAATGAGTCAACGTGTTCATACACCCTCGCCTGTTAAGGCTGCCATTGCTCGCGAGTTGCATAGACCAGCTCGTCGTCTCTACCATCGTCGTCATGTCATCACACGGGGCGTTGACGATCTTTGGCAAGCTGATCTGGTTGAAATGATTCCCTATGCCAAAGCTAACAACGGGGTCAACTATCTGCTCACCGTCATCGACGTTTATTCCAAAATGGCCTTTGTTGAACCTGTTCGGAATAAATCTGCACAACTAGTCACCGCTGCATTCAAGACCATCATTCAGCGGTCAAGACGACAACCTCGTTTGCTTCAAACAGATCAAGGCAAAGAATTTTTCAACAAGACTTTTTCCGCTTATCTCAAATCACTTGACATCCATCACTATTCCACTTTTAGCAATCTAAAGGCAAGTGTTGTAGAACGTTTCAACCGCACACTCAAGACGCGCATGTGGGAACAATTTGCAGCAAGAGGATCCTATCGCTGGCTTGAACTTGTACGCGACCTGGTGACACGTTACAACAACACTAAACATAGAACTATCAGAATGAAACCACGCCTTGTAACCAAGAACATTGCGCAATTGGATCGCATTCATCACAAAATCAAAACGGCAGATCCGCGACGTCATCGATTACGTATTGGTGATTATGTGCGCATCAGTAAACATAAAACAATCTTCGCCAAAGGATACACACCAAACTGGAGCACAGAAATATTTCGTATTCGCAAGGTAAAACTTTCTAATCCAGTTGTTTATTTACTTGATGACCTCAACAAGCAGCCAATCCAAGGAGGATTCTACATGGAGGAACTGCAAAGGACGCAATATCCCAAGCATTATCTTGTTGAAAAAATTGTACAAAAACGTGGCAATAAACTTTTTGTTAAGTGGCTAGGTTTTAATGCCACATATAATTCATGGATTAATAAATCAGATCTGGTGTACGCCTTCTTGTTTTTATTTCATGTCAAGCTGGCCGACCCAACATGCTATGCGTTTTGTATCCTCACCCACCCTACCATTTACAGGAAATACTACTCCAGATTCATTGACGTTTGTTTACCATTGAGCACATTCAACAACCAGTTCATTCCCCCTCTCTCAATCCCATTCACTACTCCAGATACCATTGATGTTTGTTTACCATTGAGCGCTTTCAATCCCATTTTGTTTGTCTCTCAGACCCATTCACACCTAACCAACCTACCACGTCAGGTTTCAACAACCACCATCCATCTCCATTCATGTTTTCCCATTAAGAACACTTCCAACCATGACCTACCCCACATCACATAATCTGCTATGACGTCACACACACACACACACACACACACACACACTAGTTGACCGTTCAAATCTGACGATTCATTCACCGACAAAGATTCGGAAACCTTCGGCAGCACTCGGATCTCATCAAGTACAAAGCAAAGCTATATAGCACGAGACCATAACAGAGAAGGCGCTCAGTCCAACAGAGAGACTGGGTCGAGGAGGGTCTCGTGCAGGTCCTCTTCCATCCTTCCCCCCTCGTCCCCCCCCCACCCTTCCCTCCCCCTCCCCCCCTCCCCCACCCCTCCCCTCCACCCACACCCCCTCAAACCGGTTCCTGGACCCTCCAAGGTTTGTTTACCTTCCGGGGTCCAGGCGACCTTGGGGTCAATGACCTACCTCAAGGTCATTGATCATGACCTACCTCAAGGTCATTGACCTTGCCACGCCCCCCTCATTTGCATAAATAACGGTATTTGAAGCAGAACCCTCCTTGCTCCTCTACTTCACTCCATGTGAGATTTGTGCTGGACAAAGCGGAGGCAGACAGGTTTTTCTCCGGGTTAGTCCGGTTTTCCCTGTCACAATTTTATTACAGCAACACTCTCTAATTTCATTGCATCTGTCATTCATTTACTCATTGCCCCAGGGGAGTCCGACAGGCTTCGACAGCCGGCACAGTTCATATCCTCGCCGCTAGATGGGGGCTTCATTCATTTTATTATTCGACTGGAAGCTGGCTGTGGATTTCTTATTTCCCTTATTATTATTATTTTTGTTTTCCATTTCCTCTTCTAGTTTGCAAATAAGTAGTTAGTTTTAGGGTTATTTTCATTTCATGCGGGCCGATAACCTAGATGTTAGGCCCCTTAAGACAAGAATTATCATCATCATGTATTGTAATAACTCGTGTGGCGAATACACTAATGGTACACCGCACTAAATATAATAAAATTATGCCATAATTGAGTACACGTTTTTCGGGCTTTTAGGCCTTGGCCCACCCGACGTTTCACCGGAAACTGCGTCCGGCATTATCAAGGGTTCCGCTCCTTTCCTTGGTCAGCAGTGGAGTGAGGAAGAGGCTTGAAATAATGGGTAACAGTTTGTAGTGAGGTATTGCAAGATGGCGCCTATTACATACCGAGTGTAAAAGTGCTCCGCAAGTCACCAGCCAAAGCAGCCAGTTAAGTATCATTTATCAGTGTCCTCAGTGTGCTTATTTATTTGAACAAGCTTTTGTTGAGTGATTAATATAAAAGTATGACCCTAAAGGCAGTAAACGAGCGTGTGAGTAAGTTTGAAAAGCGGATGGCTGAATTTCAAGCTCGCTTGGAGCAAGCTATGGAGGCCTCCACGATCAGTGCTACCAACCCCAGCGACACCCTGAATGTTCTCGCGTCAGACTTTAAGGACTTCCGAGAAGTAATTACTGCGGAACTGGACGAGATGAAGAAAGGGGTAATCCTCGTCCAGGAGCATCTCGAGAAGCAGGACATCCGGCAAGATGAGGCAGAGCAGTACAGTCGGAGAAACTGCCTTCTCCTCCACGGAGTACGTGAAACTCCCAACGAGGACGTCTACGCGAAAGAAATCGAAACACTCTTTGGGAAACTAAATGTGACTCTGCAAATTGACAGTATAGACCGATGTCACAGACTGGGTCGCCAGCCAAGTACTGCTGCAGGAATCGTGGCCTCAGGGAGTAGGCCTATAATAATAAAGTTCCTACGATACCACCAACGAGATCGTGTTTGGCGCGCCAAGCGGTTGCTCAAAGGCACATCGTTATTAATAACCGAATCCCTTACTGCAACTAGGAAGGACATCTTAAGAAAAGTACGGGACTTTTGGGGATTACGTAATGTATCCACACAAGACGGCCGAGTTGTTGTCCACCTCAACAATGGCAGAAAACTAAATATTAACACACCTGCGGAACTAAAGTTGCACATTAATAGGCTAGGTGAAGGAAATGGAATATGTTCATAGACATGTGTACTAGATGTTACATTAGGTTTGTGTGTGCGATTGTGTGTGTGTGTTTAGTATTTAGGCAGTCAGCTGTTACTTTCATCAGGAAGTCGAGGTACCGTTACGGTAAGTTCTTCACCCTGTGAGCATGCCATTTAGAAATAGTTCTGCTGTCCTTGTAGGAGCCAATTCACCCTCAGGCAATGACCGAGGTTCGTTCAATAGAAATTCTCCCCTCCCTCCACTTTCACCAGCGCACGCTGGTACTAAGTTACAGCAAGCATTTTCAAACTGTCCTAGAACCTTACATTGCTGCCACCTGAATAGCCAAAGCTTACCAGCACACATAGATGAGATTACAGCAATATTCTGTGAAAACAATGATCATGTAATAGGAATATCTGAGAGTTGGTTGTCTGAATCACTTCCGAATTGTGTGATTCAGCTTGAAGGATATAATCTCCTTCGCCATGATCGAGCTGATAGGATGGGAGGCGGTGTTGCCCTTTATTTCAGAGATGATCTGAAAAGCAGGGTTATTTGTTCTATCATCGTCCCTTGAGTTGCTGAGGACGGAGTTCATGTTTGTTGAGGTAACACTGAGTGAGCTGAAAGTATTGATAGGTATTGTCTATCGCCCACCTACTGTATCATACATTTCGGAGTTTGAAACTACAGTAGTCTGCTTAATTTACTGCCATCTTACGAACATGTCATTATTTTAGGAGATTTTAACACTAACTTACTAACCAAAACATACAAAGCAAAGAAACTTGAAGATCTATTTTCCTCCTGTGACATGACGATACTTCCTCTCGAGCCAACTAACTTCGTAAGCCCAGTAAGCTACACTTCACATACACTAATTGATCTCATCATAACAAATAACCCACAGAAAGTAGTGACTCATGGTCAAATACCAGTGCCGGCTATATCCACCCATGACTTAATATACTTAGCGTATTCGCTCCGCGTTCCAAAGTACAGGACTAAATATGTTACCTGCAGAAATATAAAGGACATAGACCCGGTACAACTGAAATATGATGCCTACAGTCTTCCATGGAACGACATATTGAGACTGGACGACATTGACGAAATAGTAAACAAGTTTAATCTATTAATACATGCACTATACAACAAACATGCGCCCAAGAGAAAGATAAGGATTTCTCGTAAACCTAAGCCGTGGTTAACTCCGGAAGTCAAGAAAATGATGTCCCGTAGAGATAATCTTTTCAGACAATACAAACGTTCTGGTCTACCAAATGATTTTGAAAAGTACCGAGTACTTCGAAACCAAATTAAGCAAACTTTACGTAATCTTAAATTTAAGTATGTTCGTGATACAACCTGCCGACTAAACACAGCTAGAGCGTGGAAACAACTCGGTGTTTTGGGCATAGGAAAAAACCAGGAGCAACTTCCTATACCTGAAATTCCACTAGACGAGCTAAATGCATATTTCACGGATGCAGATACTCAATCCAGCCCAAATAACGCTGCCAGTCACGGCCCATCATTTCCACCAACAGATCGACCCAGCTTTGCATTTCGTAACGTAAGCACTAATGAAGTTAAGAGAGTGTTGTAATCCATTAGATCCCAGGCGAGCGGGATTGATGATATACCTATAAAATTTATACATTACATTATTGGTGCTGTTCTCCCCATTGTCACACACATTTTTAATTACTGTTTAAACAATGGCACACTGCCTTCTATCTGGAAATACGCCAACGTGATACCTCTTCCTAAGGTACCTTGCCCACTGTTACGGTCCGACTACCGCCCTGTATCTATTCTCCCTGCTCTCTCCTAAGTACTGGAACGGTTAGTACAAACCCAAATACTGGAATATTTGAACACTCACTCTCTACTTGACCCAATCCAGTCTGGTTTCAAGAAGGGCCACAGCACAGCTACTGCCTTACTTATGGTGACTGATGACATCAGACAAGCAATGGACCAAAGACAAGTAACAATACTCACACTCCTCGATTTTATCAGAGCATTTGACACCATAGATATACCGACCCTATTGAAGAAGCTAAAATCCCTTCTTAGCTCCGAAGCCATAATTTTTTTCTCTGCTTACCTAACGGGTCGAAATCAGCGTGTGATTGTACAGGACACCACCTCACAGTGGCGTCAGAAAAAGGCAGGAACCCCCCAAGGTTCGGTCCTTGGGCCCCTACTTTTCGTGCTCTATATCAACGATATCTCCTCCTCAATTAACTATAATAAATATCATCTTTATGCAGATGATCTCCAAATATATTGCCACACTAGTATCAACAATATATCAAATGCAATAAGGGATATAAACACTGATATCCATCAACTTAATGTATACGCCGATGACAACTCTCTCCTGCTCAATCGGGGCCGATAACCTAGATGTTAGGCCCCTTAAAACAACAATTATCATCATCATCATCAATCCTAAGAAAACCCAAACTATCATCATCGGCTCTCATAAGTTACTAAACTCATTAAAAAACAACTACGTTGTGCCTCCAGTAACACTGAATTCAATCACCATCCCCTTTAGTAAAGAAGTAAGGAACCTTGGGTTAACCTTAACTGAAACTCTTGACTGGTCACCACATATAAGAAATACACGTAAAAAGATATACGCATCCCTTCACCCACTCGTGCGCCATAAGAATATTTTACCACTAGACATTAAGATTAAACTCATCCAGACACTAATACTACCAATTCTAGACTACTGTGACATCGTTCTCGTTGACGCGACTCATGGACAAACAATGAAACTTCAACAAGCATTGAACTCTTGTCTTCGGTTCGCTTTCAATCTAAGATACGATGCCCACATAACCCCAAGCTACCGTGCTCTTTCATGGCTTAAACCTGATGAACGCCGTAAATTTCACTTGTTGACATCCATCTATCGATTTCTGCATGAAAACACCCCCACGTACATGTCATCAAAATTTAGTTACTTGTCCTCATATCATAATCGAAGCACTCGATCTGGCTCTTCCCTCGCCATCCCCATCAACCACTCATCCATGTTTAACCGCTCTTGTGCTGTAACTGGGTCTCGACTATGGAATTCAACTCCTCCCGATATCAGAAATTCCACAACAATAAATAAATTTAAGGCCGCCTGCCGAGATTACCTGTTGAATACTGCTGATTGCCCCGCGTGAATGGTGATGGATGATAGGACGTATGACTGAGCTAGGATTATATCTAGGATATTATAGAAAGGTCTGTGACATTGTGATTATTATTATTATTATTTCTATTGTTATAATTATTACTATCATTATTCATGTGCCTTTTTTACTAATATTAGTATTAGCATAATTAATTTACTCCTTATTTATCATCATACTATTTTTTGTATTTTCGAAATTGTCATGAGCTATGTACTGGTACCATATTTCGTGGTTAAGTGTAAGAGAGGGCCATGAGCCCTAACTTCGCCACTACCGAAAACAAAATAAATAAATAAAAAATAAATTATTGAGATAACCAGCAATAATAATAATAATAATAATATCGTATGACCTCGGTTGCTTGGTGCAAGCATTGTTATTTGACACCCAGAGGGTAGCTTGCATGTCGAATTTTTGTTGTTCCTAGGAGTGCTATGAAAGTCAAGGAGGCTACTTATCTAAGCTCCTTGACACTACCGTATAGCGCTTTCTAGTAGAGAGAGAAGGAACTTTAGTGTTGGAAATTATGAACACGGTCTTCTGAATTCAGATGGGTTCTTTAACATAGCAAGTACGTATGACATGCGTGTCGTGATTTTTGTCGCGTTTCAAAAATGACTTATCATGGCCAGGAGCGAACCTGCAAGCTTGGGTTTGGCAATCCGACACGTTAACAACTCACCCACCGTGGGAAGCAACCAGTAATAAACTACCACAACAAGAAAGAGACATAACAGAACATCTAGCTACCAACGAAGCCAGGAAAATCATACAGCGAGAAAGCAACAGTAACAATAAAAGCAGCATAACGAAACAGAACATAAGCGAACAAGACCTAATTATTACAAAAGCAGATAAAGACAATACCACAGTAGTCATGGAAAAGGCGGAGTACATAAACAAAACATTAGATTTCGTGAACCATGGAATTATTGAATTAGAAAAAGACCCCACCAATAAATTTCAAAATCAAATAAAAAGTGCATTAAATGGAGTAGAATACATTCTCACGAAGGATGAAAAAACAAAATTACTCAACAAGAACCCAAAATTACCCTCGTTATAGGTTATACCGTAACTTCATATGGTTGAGTGCCCTGTTTGACCAATCTTCAATTGCAAGAACGCACCGAATTACAAGTTAACCTAAGTACTATTCAAAATATTAAAGGACTGTGTGGTCATCAACAACGACAAATCTGTCAAAAACACAACGGAATTAGTAAATATACCAGGTTCTTTAGAAATGTAACCTAACATGAGGTTAGTGTCATTCTACATAACCAATATGTACACTATCATCCCAGTAAACGAAGCCATCAAAGTAAAAGAAGACAACTCGTGAAATGAAACAGACGAGATAAAAAAATGTTGAAAATCGCACTCAACCAGAACGTTTTACAATTCAACAATAACATATGGGAACAGACAATTGGGTCAGCTATCGGATCACCACTCAGAGGTCTAGTAGCCAACATTTTCATAAACAACATAGAAAATAATTTTCTGTCAGACAACAAGGCAAATGGGATTATACAGTCGAACCTGCCCTAACGGACACCCTTATTCAGCGGACACCTGCCTATACGGACATTTTTCCTTGGAACCGATTTTATTTTACATAAGACAAGTGTTAAATTAGCCTCATTTCAGCGGACACCTTGAAGTCCGGACAGCGGACATCGCCATCTGTCCCGTCCACTTGACTTAAGCGGACACTTCACACGCTGCAGGGCATTTTTTACACCGGACCATGTCATCCTTCCTTTTAAAACTATTCTGCATACATACGGAAATCCTTCTTGAATGTCTGTACTACACCTATTTCGAGTCAAAGGAGAGAGAGAGAGTGAAATGAAGGCTACATGGCAACGCTGTAGTAGCCGTAAAGTTAATTCTTCTATACATTCCTCTTTCCAAACCCTTTGTTATGGTGTTCTACCTACTGGTGTACATTCCGAGAATTCTAATTGTCCAGGATTGCTGCCAGTGACTGTTTACTCACGAGTTACCTGGGGGTTTTCTTCCCTGCTTGCATCATTCTATTCATAACTCAGATTGCCACCGATAAAGTCGAGCTCAGGTAGTCAACTTGAGAAGGAAAAGACTTGCAGTACATGCGCTAACTAGTGAGACAGAAATACCGTAGCATTTCAGTCGTCGAGTAAACATGAGTAACAAGGGACGAACGTGTTTATACCTCGAAACAAGAAGAAATGTGATTGTGGAAAGTGACAAGGTACTTTCAGTGAGAAAACTTGCCGAAAAATGCAAATGCGGGAAAACTCAAATAAACAAATAATCAAAATAAATATGTGTATGTTTAATGTGGGTGTACTTTACCGTTAAAATGTTCGATTATTTTTACAAACTTGTTTCAGGCGGACACCTCTCATAACGGACATATTCCCTCGGAACCGACGGTGTCCGCAGAAGGCAGGTTCGACTGTATAATGGAATAGATACCTGGACGATGTCCTATGCATATATGACACGGATACAACAAATGAAGATATGATCTTACAGGACATCAACAGTTTCCACCATTCGATCAAATTTACTGAGGAGTTGGAATAAGCGCGAAACATAAATTACCTCGATATAAAAATCGAGCGGTCGAACAATAACCTGTCGTACTCGATCTTCCGCAAACCGACAGTGGTTGCTATGCTCGCTAAAGCGCAGCGTTAGGTCATGGGAACAAGCTCTCTGCTGACTCGGAAGACGCGTGGGTTCGAGCCCCACCCTCGGCCGTCCTTGAAATGGTTTTCCGTGGTTTCCCATTTTAACTCCATGCAAATGCTGGGACGGTACCTTCTGACAGGCCACGGCCGCCTCCTTCCACATCCTTTCCCAGTTTCATTCCCGCCATTCATTTCATTTCCCATTAACTCCTCTCATGAGGTTGGCGTCAAAAAGGGCATCCAGCCGTAAAAACCATCCGCCACATTGTCTTCCACCGCAACTCATGGAGAAACGGGAATAATAAGGGGTAGCCACACACACACACACACACTCGATCATCCGCAAGCCCATTCAAAGAACACACACTATTGATAATTGCTCCAATCACCCAAGCGCTCATAAAATAGCAGGTTACAACTGGAAGGTCCACAGGGCCTTAAATATATCCATGACAAAAGAAACTTACTACAAATAAATTAAAACAATAAAAAGAAAACAATTTTCCACCCAATGAGATAGAACAAATAATAATACACAGACATGGGACTAAATATAGTACAGTGGTATTGTTTTGCTGGAGCGGGGCCGGCGGCCCGGCGCGCGCGCCTTCCGCCAGCCAACCGAGCATGGACCGCGGGGTTGCGCGAGGCTGAGGCAAACTAACCAGGGTCATTAAAGTCATTAAGTCACTAAACATTCAACAATGAGGGTGTGTAGTGTCAGCGCACAGATAAGAAGGTAACATAAACAACAGCTGCAATATTTAATTAAAGAAGCACAGATGTTTTTTTATTTCTTGGGAATCTGGATGACCTCAGGACACCAGTTAAAGGTTAGAACTTATCTTTTCACAGAAGATACTAAAAATGTTCTCCTTCAGCTGACAGACAGTAACTTTGGAAGTTACATCGTTACATTATGTAGCTACTCCTGTACCCCCTGCGTGTTTACTCTAATTAATCGAAGCACGGACCTAAGCCCGTTTGATGTTCAATTGTAGGGTAATATAAAATACAAAGTGTACAGATCAATTACCCGTACTCTAGTGGAGCTGGAGAACAATATACGACAGGAGATATTCCTCACAACAGAAGGGAATTACAGCGTGTAAACGCTAATTCATTTACACTGTACAACCCACCTGTCTGTCAGCGGAAGGAGAACACTCTCAGCATCTAGTGGATAGGTAAGTTCTTTAGTCATGATTTGCTGGTGAATATACCATTAATTACTGTACTTTGTTGCGGTTACCACCTACGCGCAATCCGCGGTTCAAGCTCGGTTGGCTGGCGAAAGGCGTGCACGCCCAGCAGCCGGCCGCCGGCCCCACTACAGCATAAAATCACCCTACATATCACAAACACCAACCAGTGATGTAAGAAAGTTCCCGGGTTTCAACTTCGTGAATGCAAACTCGTACACAATCATTAATATTTTCAAAAAAAATAAAGGGAATTAAAGTAGCAATCAAAATAACCAACACACTAGGTAATTACCTTCACAATATCAATTTTTAATAAGCATAACCCATACTCAAAATCAGGAGAGTACTTCATGCCAAACATCAGGGTTAGTATAAACAGTTTAAAGGTTCCGCCTGATCAATACTTTTATTAAATATGATCACTGTGTGGTCATTAGCGGGACATGTTTCGAGGCCTAATTAATAGTTTTGTCTCCTTCATCAGCCGATATGACATAAAACGATACAAGATAATTGTTCGGCGTAACACTAAAAATTCCCTTAAAATTGAATCTTGTATGGTGCACCATGAAGACAGATTGAATTTTTATTAACGCCTAAGGTAATATAAGTGATGTCGAAAGTCTTATGACCAATGAAACACTTTGAATACACGCCTCACTGTGGTCTGTAGATGCTAATGAAATCACAAATGTACCGGTTCAGTACGGCAGCAACAGTTGAGAACACCATGAAAACATGTTGGAATCAGCAGTAATGGTGGAACACTTAATACCTGAATATTTCAACAGCAATGTAGAAATACAGGGTGCCCGAGAATGTTCTCCGCAGTGGGTACGTGCAGCTGAGAGTGGTTGAGTCATGAGTTAAGTTGGCTGCACTGCACTGTGTCTTTCAAAGCGGGACTCCCCGTGTGGGCTGTCAGTGTGAATTGCGATAAGCGAGCGAGCATGCATGTCTTCAGTGTGTATTACAGTAAGCGAGCGTTCAGATAGATTGGAAGAGTGCAACAGTATACAGGCGGTAATGTTTACTACTGAAGAGAGAGTTTTTTTGGTGAAATACTTTTTTCGCGAAGGCGATCGGTTTACAGAAAATGTAAAATTAAAATTTCAGGCGCGGTTTCCTAATTCAAAGTGTCCAAACTGTGATACCCTTCGGGATTTGGTAAGTAAATTTCGTGTGACTGGCTCAATTCACGATGTACCGGGAACAGGCAGGCCTACGCATTTAACAGACGAAAAACTTGATGAAATCTCCAATATAATGGTGGGTAGTCCAAGTAAATCAACACGAAAATTAGCTCAACAAACAGGAATCTCTAAGTCGACAGCACATAAAGCTGTAAGAGACAAGCTTCAGTTTCCCTTATAAAGTTACCGTGGTTCATGAATTAAATCAAACTGATTGCGGAAAATGAGTGATGTACTGTGAATGGTTCCAGCATCTGTTATGAATGGCTGTGGTGAGTACAAAGGTTACTGTTTAATTGTTATGATGCAAGCGGCAGCCGTGCTAACAACGTAACTGCTGTAGCTAGCTCTCGCAGACGCATGTAGGCGGTGCGGAGAATAATCCCGGACTCACTCTATAAGAATAATATAATCAATGAAGTCACTGCGCTGAAATTATATCTGGTCAATATAACGCTTATGAAGTTCATAATTTCAACACTTGCTATGGCAGAGATTGGCCTCTAATCCGTCAAAAAGAAAAAAATATGGGAAACAATTAGTGAATTGTTAAGGGAGAAATGAGTAGGTGAAGGCCACTTATAAACTTCATAACCAGTAACAAGGAAATTACCTGGTTTGAACAACGAGTAATAACATAACTTAACCTTTTAAGTTCTAAAACATCAGGGTGTCAAGCAAATTACGTAGGGCAGACAGGAAGGAGGATGGACACACGTTATAAAGAACATAGAAATGGTATCAAATACAGGAAACACTCGGCAGTATGCGAGCACATGTGTGACACAGGACACAGCTTCAGAGACATAGAAACAGACATAATAATCATACACTAAGAAACAAAAGGCAGGGAACTTGTAATAAAAGAAGCCTTAGAAATTCACTTAGCTAAATTAAACAACCCAGACAATCTAAATGAACACACACTCTTGCAGAGTTCACCCCTATTCACACTATTCTTCTGCTTAAGTATTCAATCCATGGATTGGTCTGCGGCAGTTCTCCAGTCGGCTCTATTTATAGCTCTCCTCTTCATCTCTTCATAGTTTCTGCATCCTACATCTGACATGATTTGCTGTACATATTGTAGGCGTGGTCTTCCTCGACATCTTTTGCCTTCAACCATTTCCTCCAATACCGTTTTCAGCAGGCTATCGTGTCTCAAAATATGTCCCATCAGTCTAGTCCTCCTCCTCTTTATGCTTTCCCATAAGGTATAATTTTCCTCTACCTTCTTAAATACTTCAGCATTCGTTATATTTTCTGTCCAGATAATTTTTAGCATTCTTCTATAACACTATTGTTCAAAAGAATTTATCCTTCTTTTTTCTTCTTTTCCAATTGTCCACGTTTCGCAACCATAAAGGGCAATACTCCAAACATACGCTTTTAATAATCGTTTTCTGGTTTTAAGATTAATAGAGTTTGTTGTGAATAAACGTTTCTTTTTGTGAAATGCTAAGTTGTCTTGTAAAATTCTACATTCGTTTTCTTTCTTGCTTCTTCCATCTTTGGTAATTTTGCTTCCTAGATATTTAAATTCTTGAACATTTTGTAGTGTTTTGTTGCCCACCACTATTTTCATACTTGAGTCTGCTTTTTTATTCACACTATTAGGCAACAACATAACGAAGAAAGCCAGGCAATGAGTAAGCAATGGGGGATAGAAAGGAAATATGCTAAGCAGGAAGGATGTAAACCTCAGCAATGTTTCTAGGTTTATGCCGTGTCTTGTGTGGGGTTTCGCCCAGGAACACCAAACTGGCTCATCAGCGGGCTCTTGGTGTTCTGCGCTCGGACCCCCACAGGAGTATCGAACTGTGCACTACCTCCCTTCTTATGAAGTGCATGTGCGCCTCTTAACTGCGAGAGCTAAAATCTCAAGCAGCCTTTCACCTCCCTATAAAGGCTTCCAAAAATATGGTATATTGGCTTTTACGGCCCGTGAATTAAAATTCAGCAATTTTTCTAGGCTTATGCCGTGTCTTGTGTGAGGTTTCACACAGGAACCAAACTGGCTCATCAGCGGGTTCTTTGTATCTGCGCCCGGACCCCTACAGAAGTAGCGAACTGTGCACTATCTCCCTTCTTATGAAGTGCATGTGCGCCTCTTAACTGCGAGAGCTAAAATCTTAAGCAGTCTTTCACCTCCCTATAAAGGCTTCCAAAAATATGGTATAATGGCTTTTACGGCCCGTGAATTAAAACTCAGCAATTTTTCTAGGCTTATGCCGTGTCTTGTGTGGGGTTTCACACAGGAACACCAAACTGGCTCATCAGCGGGTTCTTTGTATCCTGCGCCCGGACCCCTACAGAAGTAGCGAACTGTGCACCATCTCCCTTCTTATGAAGCTCACGTGCGCCTCTTAACTGCGAGAGCTAAAATCTCAAGCAGCCTTTCACTCCCCTCCCCCTAAAAGCTTGCCACGGTGGGTGAGTGGATAGCGTGTCGGTCTACTAACCCCAAGTTTGCAGGTTCACTTCTGGCCGTGGATAATTGATTTTTGAAAGGCGGCAAAAATACGACACGCATGTCATACGATGTTGGCATGTCAAAGAACCCATTTGAATTTAGTAGACCGTGTTCATAATGGCAAAATTAATCTCGGAAGTTTCCGCCGTCACAAAGTTCCTCGTTTCTCTACTAGAAAGCGCTATAGTGTTCAAGGAGCTTAGATATTTAACCTAGACTTTCATAGTGATTCAAGGAACAACGAAATTCGACATGCAAGCTACCCTCTGGGTGCAAATTACAAAGCTTGCACCCGGCACCCGAGGCCATACGATATTATTATTATTATTTATTCAATTCACCATTACAAACATGGGTTACTCTAAAGCACGGGTTAAACCAAGTTCTTTACAACAATACATAAAAAACTATTATACAAACTATAATACATATCATATATATACAGAATATAAGAGTTCATTATCACTCATTCACTAGCAAGGAAGGATCGCACAATATTGCGTGTGGACAATAGGACCGAATGCTGCATACTCTTGTAGATGGTCGGCGGAAGATCCAATTCCTTCAGACTCTTGTAGAGTGTGTGAGGTATGAGGCCGTTGACTGACAAGATTACAGGCACTATCCGGACGCAGTTCATCTTCCATATCCTCTTGATTTCCTCTGCAAGCTGTCTATACTTGGTGATTTTTTCATTGTGTTTACGTTCGATGTTCGTGTCGTTGGGGACTGCTATGCCTATTATAAATGTAGTGCCATCAACCTTATTTACTACTATGATGTCTGGTCGATTGTGATCTATTGTTTTATCTGTCACAATACCAGTGTCCCAGTATATTTTACACAGTTCATTTTCGAGGAGAGATGCTGGATGATACTTGTAGTAAGGGATATACTCCTCAGTTAATTTATATTTCTGTGCGAGTGCTTGATGAATGATGCCTGCCACCTGATTGTGCCGCTTTGTGTATTCAACAGATGCCAGTATTGGACAACCTGCAGTGACATGGTCAATGGTCTCGAGATGAATGGCGCATCGCCTGCATTTGTCTGAAATTACACTGGTATCTTTGATGATGTATTTCTTGTAATTTTTTGTAGCAATGACTTGATCTTGGATGGCGATTGCGAATCCCTCTGTTTCTCCAAAGAGTCGACCACTTTGTAACCACATACACGATGCGTTTTTATCAATACTCTGTTGGGATAGGTTGCTGTAGTATTTTCCATGGAGGGTCTTTTCTCCCCATGCCTTTTCTTTTTCATGTAAGTGTAGTGGCTGGCTGATATGAT
Source organism: Meconema thalassinum (assembly GCA_946902985.2). Classification (NCBI taxonomy): domain Eukaryota; kingdom Metazoa; phylum Arthropoda; class Insecta; order Orthoptera; family Tettigoniidae; genus Meconema; species Meconema thalassinum. The sequence continues at coordinate 156,979,605 of OX336399.1, read as the reverse complement.
CATCAGAGGATGTACGAAGGTTCAATACAGTGTGTTTATCAGCAAGTACAATGGCTTTATGGAGAATGCTGTTTTCCTTTCTTTGATAGAAATATCTTCTAAGGGTTTTAATTTGGTTCTGGAGCAAAATTTGTAAATCTAGTACTCCTCGACCTCCTATCTTTCGTGGAAGAGTGACCCTTTCTTTACAGGCGTTTGGATGATGTAAACGATAAGTAGTGAGAAGGGTCCTTGTTTTTCTCTGCAGGCTTTCCATTTCTATTGCTGACCATTTCAGAATCCCAAATGAATATACTAGGGTTGGTATAGCGTATGTGTTGATAGCTTTAATTTTGTTCTTTGCACATAGATTGGTTCGCAGCACTTGATGTAGTCTTGTGGTATATTTTCCAATGAGTTCATCTTTGATACTTTTATGATCCAAAGTTGTATTTTGAGCAAATCCCAGATATTTGTAGGTTTCTATTTCAGTCATTCCTTCAATTAGAGATCCTTTGCGAAGCTCATGTGGTTCAGAAGGTGCATATTTACCTCTTTCAATAGTCAGACGCTTGCATTTCTTCACTCCCAACGTCATTCGGACATCGGATGAATATGAATCTATTATATTTAGCATTATTATTATTATTATTATTATTATTATTATTATTATTATTATTAACCCCCTATAAAGGTTTCCAAAATGTGGTATATTGGCTTTCACGACCCGTGCATTAAAACTCAGAACAGTCAATATACCATCTTTTTTTAGGAAGGATGTACATTGTGCCAATTATTAATAGAGCTAGGCCTAAATTAGGCAGCTTTAGCGAGACCAAGAAGCCCTTATATGTCATGGAGCGCTTAAATATGACTCATTAGTTTATGCGAGGCGATTCTTCCCTGAATGCTCCTCGTAACACTATTGACTAGTGTTACATGCTGGGTACTTGTCGAAAGTGGCCCCTCTGCCATCTTGTATTCGGCTTTTAATCACTCTCCCCTACTACTCGCTAACCTGACCATTGAACCACCCCACACCCAAGTCGTGGGCAGTCCTTTGCAACTTGAGGCTATTCTGCCCTGCAGGTGCTGCGCCCTAGCGTATACTGCCATCATGAGAGAATACACGGCTCAAGTATTTAAAATGGCCTTCATGCTCCAATTTATTTATTTCCTGCTACCTATAATGATGATAAAATTCAGAAGGTCATGGAAATGTAAAGTAAACGTTATTTATTATATATATGGTGCGTTCAAAAAGTAACGAGCCGGAGGCATAATTACAGAAACCAGTACCTGTATGTTAGAAGTATTGGCCCTGGCTGTTGAGGCACTTGTCCCGCTGTGACTCGAGCCGGTGAATGGCTGTCTCATAAAATTCCCTGGGCTGCGATGTGAACCAGTTCCGCACGTACAGCTGGACGTCGGTGTCCGAGGTGAATCGTAGGCACCGCAGAGCCCTTTTCAGGGGACCAAACATGGCGTCATCACTTGGAGAGAGGTCTGGGCTGTATGGAGGGTGGCCGAGAACCTCCCATTTGAATTTCTGCAGGAGTGCCGCAACTGTGTTGGCCGTATGGGGTCGTGCGTTGTCATGGAGCGACCACGGCAGCTATGGCGTTCACTGTCACTCAGCGGTCCTGGGTAATGAGTGCATCAGTCAGCTGGACGTTGTCATCGGTAATGCAGGGGGGTGCCCCAGACCGGGCATCATCGGCTAACGACACCCGTCGTTCCCTGAAGCGCTTGTTCCACGCCTTGACCCTTGCAAGGGACATGCAGTGTGACACTCGGCGATGAATGTCCGTTCCCCCTACTCTTTCCGCTGTCAGAAACCGAACAACACCTCTTTGTTCTTCGGTTGACGCCTCCATGTCACTGTTTGCAATGCGACTGGCAGCGTTGGACGATTGATGCATGCTCGCTTTGTATCGTCACGTGACATGCACGCGTGCCTTCTAGCGACGGGCTGTGACATTCCACGCTCTGGTCGGAACCACACCTTGTTACACACGCCAAGATTAGCCGATGTAGTCACCGGTTTGCGCATTCTAGCCTCCGGCTCGTTCCTTTTTGAACGCACCTTATATAATTCAAAATTGACTCATCTACGCAGTGCTCAACCACTAGGCCTAGAAACCTGAAATATTGCACTCTGGTTGATCATAAGTTGTAGGGGCTCAATAAGAAACGGTTTTACAAAATTCAATTTCTAAGTGAGTTTTTTCGGCCCTTTGGCACTGAGCATGGGCAAAAGGTACAAAGACCAGACAGAGCTCATTTAAAACAGCCAGATACGAAAAGCAATACTCGGAGGGACCCCGAAACACACTCTTTAAGATAAAACAAGAAGTTCCGTGAAGAAATATACAGCCTACTTTTCATGCCAATGATTATTCTACAGAATATGAACCTAACTAGAATATTGACGAAATTAAGTTGGTAATATCGAAATATCTAATTAGTTCAAAATATACCTGGTATAATGTAGCCCAATAGAGCACTACAGTTGGCAGCCCTGGTGACTGAATATATTCTTAGTTCCATCTCTTAAGGTACAGAATACAAAATTTGGTTGAAATCCAATGGACGTTACATGCAGTTAGACACTGGATCTATCAGCACGCGTAAAAGCATGTTACCAACAATGTCATGCGTGTGCTGGTCAGAAATAATCTGAAATATTATGATATCTTGTTGTGCCAATTTTGGATGAAATCCATTTGTTAGTATAGAAGCTACATGTATTTTACAATTGGACATATCAGCAGGCATAGGATCATGTTGGCAGCACTGCCTTGTATTAATTACTCCAAATTAATCTAGAATGTTAGGTGCTATACGTGTGCAAAGTATAGAGCTGTTGGCTTGCATACTTTCTGATATATTGATATTAGGGTACAAAACATATAGACAGCATTTATTAACAGTTGGCAGCCCTGATTGCTCTTAAAATACTTATAGTCATATCTGTTATGGTACACATAGCACATACGAAATTTGGTTGAAATCCAACTGATAGTATAGGAGTTACATGTATTTAAAAATTGGTACTATCAGCAGGCTTATAATCATGTTGGTAGAACTGACGTATATAAGTTACTCCAAATTAATCTAAATTGTCAGAATATACGTGTGCATTGTTTATAGCTGTTGGCTTGCATACTTTCTGATATATTGGTATGTGAATACAAAAATAGAGTGAGCAATTATTAACAGTTGGCAGCCCTGGTGGATCTTAAGAATACGCTCAGTGATATCTGTCTATGTACAGATATTACATACAAAATTTGGTTGAAATCCAATTGATAGTGTAGAAGTTATATGCATTTAAAAATTGGACCTATCAGAAGGCTTAAAATTATTTTGGCAACACTGTCATGGTTGGCCTCCTGGAAATTAAACTGAATTAGTCTTATCTACATGTGTGTCAATTTTGGAATAGCTCCCACGCATACCTTGCAAGATATCCAACATGGAGCTCAAATTTCTAGTGTGTTTTTCTTCAGTAGTTGGTAGCACTGACATCATTTTCAAACATGGACGTGAGATATTTCGGCGCACATCTTTACTCATACTAAATTTGGTTTTGATTGATGCAGCCGTTTAGGAGTTGATAGGGGTGGACACACACACAGCCAGACAGACAGACAGAAGTACAGGCAGACAGACAGACAGACACACATTTTCCCGGATCGATCTCATAAGTCTACTTTTTCCTCATTTTTGCAAAATGTGAAAAGTAGGCAAAAAATGAACGGTTTCGGAGATATTTCTAAAAAACTATGTTCCCTCTGAGAAACAGATCAACGTTACCATGACAATCAAGGTAAATATAATACGGTACTCCTTGGTCCCCATCAGTAGAAGCGGTGGAGGAGGGTGTATTGGCCTTCAGTGCAACATAAATAAATGAATCCTGTAAAATTGTTTTTATGTTGTTTTATTTTACGCAAAACACTAAATTTCGGTCGCTATTAAAATTCGATGGCGAAGGTGAAGTGCCTGTCCTTCCGAATGTTTTTGGCTGACAAGTACCAAAGGCCGTTCGGAGAACGGGTACTTCTGCTAGTAGCTAATATAATTATATACTGTAATGTTCAATTAAATTCGAATGATATTCAAAGATAATATCACGGTGAACAACTTCAAAATTTTGCCTGCATTTGCCTCGGTATATGATGACTCTGCATTAGCCAATGTACTACACCACCAGTTTCATCCCATGACGTCCAACAACTACCTTAATATAGCTGGCAGTTTCAACAGCCTCCCCATGCATCGTTTATTATGAGTGCCTCCTTATCAAGGTAAATTTTATCGAGCTTGGGAATACGGCGATACTGCGCGTGGAGTCAGATGTATCCATCACTGATTTCCCTGGGGAGAGAATCTTAGACAAACAGCCTGAAGCTTCATTAAATTTGTAACGAAACGCGAGTTTAATGTGTTTTCTAATCCTGCAGTCTGCGTTTCGCAAATTTCAACAGAGAAAGTAAATTAAAACCTTGCTTTCTTTACAGCAGACACTGGAAAACATACTTTCCGAAACTGCTCGCTGAAAAACACTCATAATGTGATTTCTTTTCAATCAATATTCTTCAGGGAGCCGTAAGTTTTTGCGAACATGGATGGATGGTGACCACGGTGCTTTGAATTGTGGCCGGAGTTTATTCATCGGGAATCTTCCTTCTTCTCAATGATTATGTAAAATCAACCACCCTATACGTTTAGTCCACTAGTCTATATCGTGGGCCGACACCGATAAAGCACTAAATCCAAATACGTAGAATGATTCATAGGTCATGGCAATTTCTTCATCTTCTTCATCTTAGGACTACGGGACTGGTATGTTTTCGTCGCTAGGGCCTTCTTTTATCTCCTCTCCCAGTACTCCTTCATCTTCTGACTATGAGCCAGCTTTCTTCCCTCCGTCCATAAAGGTCTGCTGTTCCCGGTGTTCTTCCTACTTGTACTGTAAGTGATGTGGGAAAACTCCCCGCTTCGACTCTTCGTACTTCGGCTCTGGGATTGGTTTACCCTGTTGCGGAATATTGCTCTCCCGCTTGGATGAATAGTACTTACGCAAGACTTATTGACACTCAGCTCAAACATACCATGCGCCTTATCTCTGGTACAATCAGACTTACACCTACTTTCTGGCTACCCATACCACCTCCATCTCTGCGGCGGGAAAGTGCACTTGTCCGTGAATACATGGAATTACAGAAAAATCCTTACCTCCCTGTTCATGAAGACATCCCAATCATACTAATATATAACAAGTAGTTCCGTGAAGAACTATACAGCCTATTTTCATATATCCTACTTATGTTAACTGCCTCTATCAACATACACAATTTCTGTTTCATTGTTGTAATAGATTCGTAGATATTAAGAACCGACTAAATATTTCGGATGGTCACCATGTTGGATTTTATATATGTAGGTCCTAGAGTTATGTACTGTTACATGCAGTTTATTGTGAACGTGTAATATTCAAACTTCAATCGCATAATTAGGACACAAGAAAAAACAAGGAGATTTTAAATTTTTTCACAGCTGCGATCTTGAGGTTATGGAAACAATTGAAATAAATTAGATGCCAGTGGATTAACATTCGTATAAGGATTTACTGTACCAAGTTTCACTGCACTCGGATGGTTAAATTGCGAGAAACGTCCATATAAATATTTATAATTCGCGCCACCGCCATGTTGGATTTCTGATCACCAGGTTATTTAAAGTCCTATAGGTGAACTTAAGTTCATAGCCCCTATGAACATTAAAAAAATGCAGTTTGATTGCTAAAATAGATTCGTAGATATTCAGTATCGTCTAAATATTTCGGATGGTCGCCATGTTGGATTGTTAAATGTATAGGCCATAGAGTCATGTACCATTAAAGGAAAATTATTGCCTAGGTTCATTATTCAAACTTTCACTTCGATCGCATGAATACATCACAAGAAATAAAAACTTAATTTTAAAATTCGCACTGCCGCCATCTTGAGGTTATGTAAACAATTGAACTAAATTAGATACCAGTGGATTACAATGTGTATAAATATTTCCTGTGCCAGGTTTCAGTGCGCTTGGAACATTAAATCGCGAAAAGGTCTATTTAAAATTTTCAAATTCGCTTGGCCGCCATGTTCGTTTTGTAGTTAACCGGTTTTTGAAAGTCATATATGGACTTCCAGTAGTGCCCTTTATCTCCGTACAAAATTTTAAGGAGATACCGCTAATAGTTTCAGAGATATAGAATGCCGGTGAAATATTTCGCACATCCGCCATCTTGTGATTATGTAAACAATTGAACAAAGTTAGATGTCGGTGCATAACAATGTACCGTATATAAACATATACTGTACCAAGTTTCATTGCGTTTGGTTGGTCAAATCACGAGAAACGTCTATTTAAAAGTCGCAAATTCGCTTGGCCTCCATGTTGGTTTTGTAGTTACCAGGTTTTCAAAAGTCACATAAGTGAACTTATTGTAGTTCCCTCTATCACCATATAAAATGTCAGGGTAATATCGGTAATAGTTTCGGAGATATTGAATGCTGGTGAAATATTTCGCACAGCCGCCATGTTGGATTGGTGAGTCGTAACAAAATTTGAAGGGCACGGTCGAGGTCGCCGGGAATAGTGCTATGAACTTTCCGAGTTTCATTGAAATCGCTCCTGCCGTTTAGATTTTATTAGGGGGGGGGGGACACACACGAATCACACACACACACACACACACACACGCACACACACACACACACGCACACACACACGGACAAAAGGTGATCTCATAAGCCTATTTTTTCAAAATTGAAAATAGGCTAAAAATGAGATGGTGTTTGTCGTCCTGTCTGTCTGCTACTCAATCACGCAAGAACCACTGGTCCGATTTAAATGAAAATTTGCATGGATGTAGCTGATTTACCAGGCTTACATATAGGCTACTTTTGATTTCGATATTTTGCACTATTTAAAAATGGCGACTATTTTCATATTTCCATTTCAAATAAAAAGAGAACGCATAGAAATAGCAAACTTTTGATGGCACTACGAGCTTTTAAAATTTAATTTTCTATCCGAAAGGTCCTGATCACTTTTCGAGTATCTCCAACGGTTAGCGAGTAAAACCTAAATATGTATTTTAAAACACGGTCAACGCCGAGCGATGTTAGTCTATGTTGGTCTCTACATGAACTGTTTTATTTATAGAGGTAGTTTGTGGGGGTCCGAAACTAGACGTGATTTCGAGTCTAATTTTATACTCTTTGTGCCGGTTATTGTATGTGAGTATTTAGATCTTTACGCTGTTTCACAATGTTATAGTGCTTTCTACTTTGCACGGTATGCTTTCATGCTTTTAATCGATTTGTTTATCGTTAAATGAATATTTCAGTTGCTTTTTGTCGTTTTTTACCATGATTAGAAACCCAAATTCACAGACGAATGTGTCGGAGACTAACGACTGTCACATTAGTTTATTTAGTGTGCATATTAATCTTACTGCAGTACTGGGCAAATTTATTTCAATAAAGTAGGTATTTGGACTTTCACGGCCAATAAAAAAAACGCACAAAACACGGCGTAAACCTAGAAAAGTTGCTGAGTTTTAATTGCTTGCCCCTGAAATTTAATATACAATCATTTTGGAAGCCTTTATAGGAGGTGAAAGTCTGTTTTAACCTTTAGCACTCGCAGTAAAGTGGCTGAGGTGTTCTAAATAAGAATTGAGGTATCGCACAGTTTGCTACTCCTTTGGTAGTCCGCAAATAAACCACAAGAGCCCGCTGATGAACCATCTCGGAGTTACTAGGCGTAATTTCGCGCAAGAAACGGCATAAACTTAGAAACATTTTCTGTGATTAATATGTTTTTGTTATTATTACTTGGGATGATTTAAGTTTGTTCCGTTACTGTTACTCCTTATCATGACGGTAGGTACGTACTTTCCGCAATATTACTTATTGCGGATATGATAATTGCTATCAAGTTTGATGTATTTTTAGCATAATGCTTATATGTTTAAATATAGTATGAAGACGTTAAACGATTGGTGTTCAATATTTAAGACAGGTTATTTAACTTTTACTACATAGAAGCTGATAGGCCTATTTATTTCCAATATATAAACGCACTTTCTCACCTACAAAGCGGAGACAGACAGGCTTTTCTCCCGGTACTCCGGTTTTCTCTGTCACAATTTCATTCCAGCAACAATCTCCAATATCATTTCATTTCATCCGTCATTCATTTAATCATTGCCCCAGGGGAGTGCTACAGGCTTCGGCAGCCGGCACAGTTCATATCCTTGCTGTTAGATGGGGATTTCATTCATTCCATTCCCTGACCCGGTCGGTCGACTGAAAGCAGGCTAAGGATTTTCACTTTCCTACCTCTGATTATTAATTTGGTGAGTGAAAATGGGAGCCCACCCTGACAGCAACCCTGTAAGCTGTGAGGGTCACGCCACAGGTTGGAAGGGAGGCCAGCACCCTTTATTCGTAAAAAAATAGTAACAATGCTTTCAACGCTGCAAGTAAGCCTCGGAATATGATTGATAATACTAGACGACAACAACGGCGAATAAATGGTATTCGATTTGGAACATGGAATGTAAGGAGTCTATACAAGGTAGGAGCTGCAACCAGTGTGGTCAAAGAAATCCAGAAATACAATCTAGATCTAGTTGCACTGCAAGAAATCCGGTGGGAGGATACGGGCAGCATCGATATTGAGAACTCGACTATCCTATATGGAGCCTGTGAACAAGGACATAGGTTGGGTACTGGTTTTTGTGTGAGCAAGGTCTTGGCCACTAATGTATCAGAGTTTGTGTCTATCAACCCCAGAATCTCTGTGTTAACAGTGAACGTAAAGCATCACAAGGCGACTTTTGTGAACTGTCATGCTCCCACGGAAGAAAGTGAAAGGGAAGTGAAAGACGAGTTCTATGCGCAGCTAGAAGCAGTAGTGGATTCTATCCCAAATGGACACTTGTGGATCCTTATCGGAGACATGATTGCTAAAATTAGGAAAGAACAAGTATTCCAAGGTACAGTAGGAAGGCACAGCCTACATGAGGTAAGCAATGATAATGGTATAAGGTTCATTAGCTTTGCTGCGTCATCAGGCTTATTCATTTCCAGCACAAACTTCCAGCGTAGGAACATCCATAAGGGAACTTGGATGTCACCAGATGGGAGTATAATAAATCAGATAGACCATGTCGCTATTGATCTACAAACGAAGAGATGGGTGTCCGATGTTAAGACGGCACGGGGTGCAGAGTGTGGAAGTGACCACTTTCTGGTCAATGGCCACTTACAAGTTCAGTGTAAAGGAGGGATCAGGGCTATGCTAAAGAAGGTTGAGAGACACCGTGTTGAAAAACTAAAGGATGAAGCCATAAAGACAGAATATCAGCTGCAACTGAACAACCGCTTTGAAGCACTCAGTGAACTGGACGTGAGCGAAGACCCTGAACAAATTTGGGAAAAGATTCGAAGCACACTGACTGCTACAGCAAAGGAGACGATCAAGGGAGACACAGTAGGCAGGAAGATCTGGTTTGGAAAGGAATGTGCAGATGCTCTGGAACAGAGAAAGGAAGCCAGGAATAAGTGGCTGCAGGAGTCTGATCTGGCTCAGGGTAAAGAACGGTTTGAGGAGGTTCGAAGGGCTACCCAAGCAACTCTGAGAAGGGCAAAGAGGAAATAAGTCAAGGACATCATCGTTGCGGCAGAAGCAGACTTCAGAGGAAACAATACCAGGGAAATGTTTCAAAAGGTGAAGTATTTTAGCAAAGGTTACCAGTCGAGACAGAAATTTGTCAAAGATTCTAGTGACAAAATTCTGACCAACGATTATGATATCGCCAAGAGATGGAAGGAGTACTTCGACCAGCTTCTCAATTGCGAAGATCCTGAAATAGTATTTGAATTCCAGTCTCCAACCACAGTCGACTTGGATTATCCGCCACCCACTTTGGATGAGATCAAAATCCAGATCAAACGCCTGAAGAAGAATAAAAGTCCGGGTGAAGATGGAATACAGACCGAGATGATCCAGGAAGGAGGAGAGAAACTAACAGAAAAACTGCACAGGCTGATACAAGCGATCTGGATCAAAGAAGAATTACCGTCAGAATGGAAAACAGCTCTAATTTGTCCAATCTATAAGAAGGGTGACAAATTTAAATGTGATAACTATCGAGGAATCGCCCTGCTTAACGTTCGCTACAAGTTCTTGTCCAACTGCCTCTTAGATAGAATTCAACCAGTGGCAGAATCAGTGCTTGGTGATTACCAGGGAGGCTTTTGGCTGCGGCGTTCCACAGTAGATAATATCTTCGTTCTCCGACAGCTTACTGAAAAACTGGGTGAATATGGCAAAGAACTCCACGTGTTATTCGTAGATTTCAAGAAGGCCTATGATTGCATACACCGAAAGAGCCTACTCAGTTGCCTAAGAGAGTTTGGAATGGCCGAGAAACTCATCAACTTGGTAGCGATCTTCCTGAGCGAAACACGTGGTAAGATAACAAGTAGTTCCGGGAAGAACTATACAGCCTATTTTCATATATCCTGCTCATGTTAATTGCCTCTATCAACATACAAAATTTCAGTGTAATTGCTGTAACAGATTCGTAGATATTGAGAACCGTCTAAATATTTCAGATGGTCGCTAGGTTGGATTTTTATTTTTGTACTATTACATTAAGATTATTGTGTACGTATGGTATTCAAACTTCAATCGCATGATTAGAACACAAGAAGTAAAAACGAGATTTTAAAATTACGCACATCAGCCATCTTGTGATTATGCAAACAATTGAAATAAATTAGATGCCAGTGGATCAACATTTGTATAAGCATTTAACGTACAACGTTTCACGGCACTCGGATAGTTAATTCGCGAGAAACGTCCATTTAAATATTTATACTTCGCGTCGCCGCCATGTTGGATTTGTGCTCACCAGGTTACTGAATGTCCTATAGGTGAACATATGTTCATAGTCTCTATGAACATAAAAAAATTCAGTTTGGTTGCTGTAAAAGATTCATAGATATTGAGAACCGTCTAAATATTTCGGAAGCTCGCCATTTAGGATTGTTATATGTATAGGCCATAGAGTTATGTACCATTCAAGGACAATTATTGCCTAGGTTCATTATTCAAACTTTCACTTCGATCGCTTGATTACGACACAAGAAATAAAAACTTAATTTTAATATTTCGCACAGCCGCCATCTTGAGGTTATGTAAACAATTGAATTAAATTAGATGGCAGTGCATTACAATCTGCAAAATCATTTATTCTACCACATTTCACTGCGCTCAGAGAGTTAAATCACGAGAAAAGTATATTAAATTATTTCAAATTCGCTTGGTCGCCATGTACGTTTTGTACTTTACAGGTTTATAAAATATATATAGGTAAACTTGTATCAGTACCCTTTATCACCGTACAAAATTGCAGGGTGATATCTGTAATAGTTTCGGAGATATAGAATGTCAGTGAAATATTTCGCACAGCCGCCTTTTTGAGGTTATGTAAACAATTGAACTAAATTAGACTCCAGTGTATTACAATGTGTATAAACAATTGCTGTACCAAGTGTCATTACGTTTGGATAGTTAAATCGCGAGGAAAGTCTATTTAAAAGTCTCAAATTCGCTTGGCCGCCATGTTGGTTTTGTAGTCACTAGGTTTTTGAAAGTCTCATAGGTGAACTTCTAGTAGTGCCCTTTATCACCGTACTCAATTTCAGGGCGATATCGGTAATAGTTTCGGAGATATTGAATGCTAGTGAAATATTTCGCACAGCTGCCATGTTGGATTGGTGAGACGTAACAAAATTTGAAGGGCACGGTCGAGGTCGCCGGGAATAGCGCTATGAACTTACCGAGTTTCATTGAAATCGCTCCAGCCGTTTAGATTTTTTTAGGGGGGGGGGCACACACACACCTCACACACACACACACACACACATACACACACACACACACACGGACAAAAGGTGATCTCATAAGCCTATTTTTTCAAAATTGACAATAGGCTAAAAATGGGAAATCGAGTGACGGAGTATTTTGAAATTTTGACGGGTCTCAGGCAAGGAGACGGTTTATCTCCTACACTGTTCAATTTTGCCATGGAGAAGATCATACGCGAGACCTCTCTCGAGAATTTTGAAGGAATCCAAGTCGAAAGGAAGAACCTAGCATTCCTTGCCTACGCAGATGATATCAGTTTACTCTCCAGCTCTCAGGAAGTGTTGAGGCAAATGACCAGAGCACTCAAGGCAGCTGCCAACAAATTTGGGCTAATCGTGAATGAAACCAAGACGGAGTACCTCAATATGACTCGCGGGCAAGGCCACGTTTTTGGGCAACTACAGTCACTCCGGGTAGGGAACCAGTACTACAAGAGGGTCCATGAATTTAAGTACCTAGGATCGCTTTTGACGGAGAACTCATCATGTGGGGCAGAAATCATCGCCTGGATCCAAGCAGGAAACCGATCTCTCTACAGCTTAACACAGCTTCTTCGGTCCAGAAGTCTCTCCAGACAGTTCAAAATTCGTCTGTATAAAACTCTGATCCAACCCGTTGTACTATAAGGATGTGAGAAATTGAGTATCCGAAAACAGGACTTTCATAAACTACTCATTTTTGAGAGAAAAGTTCTTCGGAAGATCTTCGGACCGGTGAGGAATGTACACACGGGTGAATGGAGGATTAGACACAATCATGAAGTAGAAGACCTGTACCATGATGCCAACATTGCTGGAACCATCAAAACCAGAAGACTGCAGTGGGCTGGACATGTAGTCCGGATGGAGGACCACTGATGGCCACGGAAGCTATTGGATTTCATCCCCACAGGAAGAAGACCACCAGGGAGACCAAGGAAGCGGTGGAGTGATGGACCCCATGAAGATCTGCAACAGGCAGCGATACGCGTAGACAGTTGGTGGATGGCAGCTATGAATAGGAGACGATGGAGAAGGAAACTTGTAGCAGCGCGCGGTCCACTGGGCCTGATCGCGTAGAAGAAGAAGAGTGAAAATGCATGTAGTATACACATGTACATTAGGAATGTGTGATTATATATATATAAATTCTAAGGCCAGCAAGTACTAAAAGCCATTCGAAGAACGGATACTTCAGCTAGTCATTAATAAAGGAAGGCTTCGTTCTCGTCACCCGCCCCTGGAAACTGCGAGGATGTTGATCAGCAAAGGTTTTAATACCAATGAATGATTGAAGCTTAGATGACAGATTAACGCTACAACAGAATAACTGAAGATGCCATGCATAACGACCAAGCCACCTGGCTTTGAATTACCGCGGAAGATCTGATCAGTTCTTAACCGTATAAGAACCAACACTGGTAGGTGTGCTGATGCTCTGCACAAGTGGAAGATAAAAGATTCTCCAAGTTGTGATTGCGGCGCTGAAAAGCAGACTATTCAGCACGTGGTTCAGGAATGTCCCCTCAGAGCCTTCCCTGGCGATCCAACAGAGTTCTTGGTGATAACGGAGGGATCAATAGACTATATTCGTGGTCTGGACATTAATTTGTAATTTTGCAATCTTTTTTTTAATCATTTCAAATGATCTTGTCGACTTCGTCGTTATGCTTGGCTCTAACGTTATGCGTTACGGTTACGGCGTGTATGACGTCTTCAAGTTGTTCAGTGCATATGCACCGAGTCTGAGTTTACTGCTGGGGTCTGCCGTTATGCGATAGGGAGACGGCGAGTGCGTGACGTCAGACAGGAATACAGGGTGACTCATAAAGAAGTGCGCAAGATGTCAGACAGGAATACAGGGTGGCTCCTAAAGAGATGTACACGATGTTAGATAAGAATACAGGGAGACCCTTAACGAGGTGTACAAGATGTCAGACAATAATACAGGGTGACTCATAAAGAAGTGCGCAAGATGTCAGACAGGAATACAGGGTGACTCCTAAAGAGATGTACACGATGTTAGATAAGAATACAGGGAGACCCTTAACGAGGTGTACAAGATGTCAGACAATAATACAGGGTGACTCCTAAAGAGATATACAAGACGTCAGATAAGAATACAGGGTGACTCCTAAAGAGATATACAAGACGTCAGATAAGAATACAGGGTGACTCCTAAAGAGATATACAAGACGTCAGATAAGAATACAGGGTGACTCCTGAAGATGTGCACACGATGTCAGACAGGAATACAGGGTGACTCTTAAAAAGGTGTACTAGATGGGAGACAAGAATACAGGGTGACTCTTAAAGAGGTGTACTAGATGGGAGAGAAGAGTACACGGTGACTCCTAAAGAGGTGTTCAAGATGTCAGACAAGAATACTGGGTGACTGCTAAAGAGGTGTACAAGATGTCACTCAAGAATACAGGGTGCCTCCTAAAGAGGTGTGCAGGATGACCGAGCAAAATACAGAGTGACACTTAATGAGGTGTACAGTATGTTAGATTCAATTCAAATAGAGGGTGACCCTTAATGAGGTGTACAAGATGTCAGACAAGAATACAGGGTGACTCCTAAGGAGATATACAAGACGTCACATAAGAATACAGGGTGACTCCTAAAGAGATATACAAGATGCCAGATAAGAATACAAGGTGACTCGTAAAGAGGTGTACAAGATGGGAGAGAAGAATACGGGGTGACTGCTAAGGAGGTGCACAAGATGTCAGACAAGAATACAGGGTGACTCATAAAGAGGTGTACAAGACGTCAGATAAGAATACAGGGTGACTCCTGAAGATGTGCACACGATGTCAGACAGGAATACAGGGTGACTCTTAAAAAGGTGTACTAGATGGGAGAGAAGAATACAGGGTGACTCTTAAAGAGGTGTACTAGATGGGAGAGAAGAGTACACGGTGACTCCTAAAGAGGTGTTCAAGATGTCAGACAAGAATACTGGGTGACTGCTAAAGAGGTGTACAAGTTGTCACTCAAGAATACAGGGTGCCTCCTAAAGAGGTGTGCAGGATGACCGAGCAAAATACAGAGTGACACTTAATGAGGTGTACAGTATGTTAGATTCAATTCAAATAGAGGGTGACCCTTAATGAGGTGTACAAGATGTCAGACAAGAATACAGGGTGACTCCTAAGGAGATATACAAGACGTCAGATAAGAATACAGGGTGACTCCTAAAGAGATATACAAGATGCCAGATAAGAATACAAGGTGACTCGTAAAGAGGTGTACAAGATGGGAGAGAAGAATACGGGGTGACTGCTAAGGAGGTGCACAAGATGTCAGACAAGAATACAGGGTGACTCATAAAGAGGTGTACAAGATGTCAGACAAGAATACAGGGTGACTCCTAAGTAGGTGTACAAGATGTCACACAAGAATACAGGGTGACTTCTAAAGAGATATACAAGATGCCAGATAAGAATACAGGGTGCCTCCTAAAGAGGTGTGCAGGATGTCAGAGCAAAATACAGGGTGACACTTAACGAGGTGTACAGTATGTTAGATTCAATTCAAATACAGGGTGACCCTTAAAGAGGTTTGCAAGATATCAGATTCAAATAATGGGCGGCCCTTAAAGAAGTGCCCGCGTGGGAAGCCTAAGTTAATGGGCAATGGAGTCTGTTGAAAGAGTCCTCCTGAGCCTTTCTAACATGCGTAGCAATTGTAGCATGCGTCATTTGAAATGATATGAAGTCTAGTCTCTCAGACTGACTGTATCTTTTTATATTTTAGTGATGTTTGTAGCCATACGCTAAAGAAATAAATCCCCGCTGAATAGCTCGCCGGAACTATGGGAGGTCATGCATGAACTCACGTGGGCTTCCCAGTTGCTCCAGATCTGAGTTGACCGTAGAAATCCACTTGTTCATGGAGGCTTTCCCTCTACCTTCCACTGTGAAGATCTTTCAGGTAGTCTGCAAGGGCTCATGCGGGTGAAGTTCACATAGAACAGCAGCGTCCAAAGTACTTCACACTGTGCAAAGTCGCACAGCTGCCACACAGTGCAGAGTCGTGGTTGGCGTGGTCGGTTGACAACGGTGCGCGCGCATTAAGGGAAGGACATATCCTGCAATGCTACCCGATGTTAAATTTAAAATCTAAAATATAAAATATGAAATGAAAAATATAAAAAGTAAAGTCTAATATCTAAAAATAAAAATTTAAAATCTAAAATTTAAAATCTAAAATGTTAAAGTAAAAAGAAAAATCTCACATGAGTAGGGGGGTAAGGCGGTTTCTAACCAGTGTCATGGCCGCCGCGTGAGTCCAACCAATATTTCGTGAACGCATGGTCCGATTTTGACAAATGAGGTCTCATTGGACTCGAGCTGACGTCCTCTTTCCTATGGACCACTTGTTATATTTTTGAATTTTTTTTGAAAATTTTTGTTTTCGAAAGTTGGTGATAGTTTCAAAACCAAACATGGTAGAACGTTGTGCCATGGCTCAAACGAATGGTCTTTATGACCTTCATTTTCTATAGTAAAACATATTTATATTTTATATTTTTTGAAAACCCTTGAATTTTGAAAATCCTATATTATGGAAACTAGGAATTTTACAAAAAAGTTTATTTGACGTATATCAATGGTCCCTACCCCCTCTATCCCCAAAATAAATTTCAAGTCTCTAGAGCAAAAATGTGTGTTTTGTAAGTAGAGTGGTAACAGGGGTTCTGCTTAAAAAAGCAAGTGGTGAGCCCCTGTGACCTTGGAATGGAAGGAGTCATGCTAGGAAGGCGTGCTTGGATTCGTTTTTTTCGTCTCGTTGCGCTCTTTACGGAAATGTAGGTGTCGAAAAGGTGAAAATCTGGAAACACTTTTTTTTTGAGGGGGGGAGGGGAAACGTGATTTTAAACTTTTTGCTATATCTCGCGAACCAATCATGCTAGAGGCATGTATGACGGGTCCAGGGACTCGGGGTGACGTTCTCTCTGCTATGGACTACTCCTTATAATTAAAAAAAATTGGAAACCCAATTTTGGGCTAAACACGTGTTTTTTGTGATTTTGCCGATATCTCACGAACCAATAACGCTAGAGGCGTGTACGACAGGTCCAAGGACTCGGGGTGACGTCCTCTTTGCTATGGACCACCCGTTGTAATTTTAAAAAAATGTAAACTCGATTTTGGGGTAAACACGTGTTTTTTGTGATTTTTGCCGTTATCTCACGAACCAATAACGCTAGAGACGTGTACGAGGTGTCCTAGGACTCGGGCTAACGCCCCCTTTCAAATGTGGCAGATATCTTTTTCCAAAAAATAATTCACAAGGGGCCTAACGCCATACATGTTGAAAAAACTTTTTCTTTACCTGTTTATAATGTTCATGAAGCGTGGTGGTTGAGAGAGACGATACTGCTGGGTGTGTGTTTCAACTAACCTGTCGCTAACCACAAGGACCATGCTTAATAGAACAATCGCTATTTCGGCGGGTCGGTGTATGACAGAGCGAGGGTTCGTTTTTCTGATATTTTACCTTTAACGTGTAAACGGTGATGAGAACTTGGTTCTATGTTGGTCGAAGCGAGTACAGAAAACAAACTTGCAGACGAGCAGGAGGCGAATGTCATTTGAGCTTATTGGAAGGTGCTGATCTGATTTGACAACAAGTGTAATGGAAAATGACAAAGACGCTTGAAGGTGAAATATTCTGACCATCGTGGTGGCAGGGAAGTGCGAAATGCATGCATACACATGTGAAACCACATGTACGCTAAACAATTTACATCCTGTTTTTGCTTCGTACGTGACAAAATGCAAGTTAATGTGACATTTGATCTGCCAGAGGCGTTCACCTTGGGCTTTGGCTGTCCACGTGTTTGATAACAGGATGTTCAAAGCGTGGGAAAAAATGATTATACATGCAACGTAACATATATAAAGACATGTCGTTATCATTTCCTCTCTCACTTAGGTATATATTTATTCATTTATACATTTATTGATTTATATATATTTACAAGCAATTATTTATTGATTAGGTAATTAATGATTTTTTTAATTTATTTGTTTGCAGAAAACTGGTACCTTACATGTCTGAGAGAGAAGAAACCATTGCACATTTGAGCCCACTAGAAGGAAACAGCAATAAGCCACTGCAAGTGAAGGAGGGATTATTTTTTTAAACTAACTTGTTTCATTTTTTGTTTGTTTTATATTTTATTTTATGAAATGCATGTATTAACCTGAATTTAGGCATTTATAGCGGTTTATTTTATTTATTTTTAGAAACTTGGAAAGAAAAGTCTTACCGCCGTAGCAGTTGCTGAAAAAAAACCGAAACTAAAGCGAAATCATTGTTTCCAGGCAGTGAACTATTGAAAACTTAGGTAAGCCTAACATAAAATGCGATTCCATTCTACCACTACTGAAAACTGGTCGACAAAAAAATTCATTACCTGTACATGACTAGGACGATGATTGCTTTCTTGATTAATGGCTATGTTGTTGTTGACTGGGAAAAGTACAAGGCCATGTTGGATTTTCTAAAAACAAAAATTTAAATTTAACTGACATGTAGTTCCCTATAATAATAATAATAATAATAATAATAATATATTAATAATAATTTTAATATCGTATGGCCTCGGGTGCTGGGTGCAAGCTTTGTTATTTGACACATAGAGGGTAGCTTGCATGTCGAATTTAGTTGTTCCTTGACTATGAAAGTCAAGGAGGTTAGATGTTAGATATCTAATCTCTTTAAACTCTATAGCGCTTTCTAGTAGAAAAATGAGGAACTTTGTACCCTATGAACTCAACGAATATCCACAGGTTTGAACATGATAATGTGAACAAACTAACATGCCATTCATTTTTGTTTATATATTGGTTAAAGGGGGGTGTAAATGACTAAAGCTTTATAAAAATAAAATAAGTGCATGGGTTACTGTTAGTGCCAACATACAGTTTATTTTAATGGTGTTTGGATATATTAATGCCAATTAACGTTAAAGTTTTATTTACAAGTATTGATTGATTGATTGAGTGATTGGTTATTTTGTTTGCTTTTAGGTGTCGTCATGCACCATTAACGTAATGAACAGACAGTGAACAAGCATACATTGTGCTTTAAAGTACTCTGTGCAACGTTAATAACTTACAATAAGAAAAAGTTTTATCATAACACATGGCGTTAGTACCAAATACAACAAGTGAGCAAGTTGGTTTACCACGTGGATTAAATTTAAAATCTGAACATGACCGTTGGTTAACATTTGAATCCAAGCCTGTAGGCTTTTTGTCGTTACATGAACTTGCAAAAGCCGTTTTTTTTTCTTGAACCGAGAAGATGTGGTGCGCTGTGTGCTTTGTCGTATTGAACTTTCACACTGGGAAGAAGGGGATGATCCCTTTAGAGACCATTTGCGATGGTCTACTTGTTGTCCTTACATGCTTGGAAAACAAGTGGGTAACCTACCTGTGTATTCATTTTACCAAACCACAAGACCATTGGCCACCTCTTACGTTGCTGAATTACAAATAAATAATAATAATGATGTATTACCAGTCAACAACGGTAGTGTCGATATATGTGGTCCATAAGCCATAGACAGTGTTGAAATGGCGTGTACTTTTGAAGAAATGGGAGTTTGCAAGACTAAAGCACTAGCACACCCAGAGTACAGCTCTGTTCAAAAACGTTTAGAATCTTATAAAAATGTTTGGCCATTAATATTAAAACTCCTTACCAAACAGCTAAGTGAAGCTGGATTTTTTTATACTGGTAAAGGGAATAAAACAATATGTTTTTATTGTGGATTTGCTTTAAAGGATTAGCAAATGACTGATGACCCTTTTGTGCAACACGCTCGTTGGTTACCTAACTGCAAATTCATGGTGTTGCTTAAAGGTCAGGAATTTGTGAACACTATTCGTAAAGAAAACATGATAGCAGCACAAGACCTAAAAGTGCCTTAAGAGTTAGAACACGCGGAGCAAATACACGAGGCTGAAAGAAAAGACTTGTCTCACGAACAGATACAAAAGTGTGACCAACAATTATGTAAAATTTGTTATCAAGATGAACTAGGTGTTGTTTTTTTGCCTTGTGGACACATGATAGCCTATGTCAAGTGTGCATTAGAACTCAACACTTGTGCTATACGCAGAAAAGCAGTATCGGCTACAGTTAGGGCATTTCTTGCATAAATAGTAAAATTTATCAGCCATGCATAGTGCAAAATCCCAAATTGTACAATATTATTAAAGCTGTTTTAGAGTGTAATAGATATGCTTTTCTTTTGTTTATAGACTACTACAATGAATGTTTTGAATGCTGTGGGTCAAGCATGTGGCTTGGAGACAAAGAAGCTCAGCGAATTGCCAACGCATATTCCATTCCGCATTATCAAGATTCGGAAATTGAAAACAGCATATGGTGATCGTGTACTTTGTGTATGTGAAAACTTTGAGACATTTCTACCTATACGGTTTAACGATATGTCGGAGAGTGTTTTTGATGAAGTCAATAATGCTGTGCAACCTGTACATTTAATTTATGAAGGTTTTAAAAACAATAGGTGCATGGTTCGTTTTAATTAAATAAAAAAACAAATGTCAAATAATAATAATGGAAGATATAAGTGATGACAATGGACTGAAAGAAAAATATGTGTATAGAATAATAATGTTTTAGTTTTTAGTATTGTCTTAAAACATATTATCATGAAACCAAAAACATGTATATGAAGTTTGTAAATAAATGCAAAATGATGTTACAATGCTGTTTTATTTTATACAAAGTTAGTATATTTAACATTGCAGAGTATACAATATTATGACAATAGATGCTCACCGAATACAAGCCTTTCTCTCTTTACAATAGTCTGTTATAGTTTTAAACACAAGACTTTTTGCAGATAATTTTATAGCAATGTCCATTCACTGTTGTTTTCGAAAACTGGGGAAACCGCAATGGTTTTATAGGCATAAAAACCTTATTGTTATTACTATTTAGTCATTTTATCCTCATGCATATCAAGAGCAGATGACCTAGTTGTTCCACTCTTTAAAACGACAACAACAACACTACCTCTTGCACAGCTTGTGATGTTGATGGCTCTGGCGACGTGGTAGATGGATTAAAAATAACTTTTAGAACAGGGGTTAAACGTTGCTCATTAAACAATGCACTATTTTGAATAGCAATATGGTTTTCTTGATTTTTTGTCGACGGCAAAGGTGTTTCATGCAGTACACTACATTGATGATCACTGACACTTAAAACCTCACTATTTTTACTTTTTAGGTCACCACGACAATGTTTCGAACGTTGCTTTGAACAATGCCAAATAACAGTTCCATTTTTAGCCTATTTTCAATTTTGAAAAAAAAATAGGCTTATGAGATCACCTTTTGTCCGTGTGTGTGTGCGTGTGTGTGTGTGTGATTCGTGTTTGTGCCACCCCCCTCCCCCCCCCCTAGTAAAATCTAAACGGCTGGAGAGATTTCAATGAAACTCGGAAAGTTCATAGCACTATTCCCGGTGACCTCGTCCGTGCCCTTCAAATTTTGTTACGACTCACCAATCCAACATGGCGGCTGTGCGAAATATTTCACCAGCATTCAATATCTCCGAAACTATTACCGATATTACCCTGACATTTTCTATGGTGATAGAGGGAACTACTATAAGTTCACTTATGTGACTTTTGAAAACCTGGTAACAACAAAACCAACATGGCGGCCAAGCGAATTTGCGACTTTTAAATAGACGTTTCTCGCGATTTGACCAACCAAACGCAATGAAATTTGGTACAGTATATGTTAATATATATTGTAATGCACCGACATCTAACTTCGTTCAATTCTTTACATAATCACAAGATGGCGGATGTGCAAAATATTTCACCGGCATTCTATATCTCTGAAACTATTAGCGGTAAACCCCTGAAATTTTGTACAGAGATAAAGGGCACTACTGGAAGTCCATCTATAAGACTTTCAAAAACCGGTTAACTACAAAACGAACATGGCGGCCAAGCGAATTTGAAAATTTTAAATAGACCTTTCTCGCGATTTAATGTTCCAAGCGCACTGAAACCTGGCACAGGAAATATTTATACACATTGTAATCCACTGGTATCTAATTTAGTACAATTGTTTACATAACCTCAAGATGGCGGCTGTGAAGTAGTCATGCGATCGAAGTGAAAGTTTGAATAATGAACCTACGCAATAATTTTCCTTTAATGGTACATGACTCTATGGCCTATACATTTAACAATCCAACATGGCGACCATCCGAAATATTTAGACGATACTGAATATCTACGAATCTATTTTAGCAATCAAACTGCATTTTTTAAATGTTCATAGGGGCTATGAACTTAAGTTCACCTATAGGACTTTAAATAACCTGGTGATCACAAATCCAACATGGCGGTGACGCGAATTATAAATATTCACATGGACGTTTCTCGCAATTTAACCATCCGCGTGCAGTGAAACTTGGTACAGTAAATCCTTATACGAATGTTAATCCACTGGCATCTAATTTATTTCAATTGTTTCCATAACCTCAAGATGGCAGCTGTGAAAATTTTAAACTCTCCTTGGTTTTTTTTCTTGTGTCCTAACTATGCGATTGAAGTTTGAATACTACACGTTCACAATAATCTGCATGTAACAGTACATAACTCTAGGACCTACATATATAAAATCCAACATGGCGACCATCCGAAATATTTTGTCAGTTCTCAATATCTACGAATCTATTGCAGCAATCAAACTCAAATTGTGTATGTGGATAGTGGCAATTAACATAAGTAGGATATATGAAAATAGGCTGTATAGTTCTTCACGGAACTACTTGTTATTGGTTCGTTTCACAATATATGAATATCATTTATAGTATGCCTAAGGCTTACCATACCTAGTCACTGATACTTCCATGTCTACTGTCAAGCATAGACTAAGCTCTAGTAAAGTCAACTTGGTAATAAGAATAATAGTTTAATGTGAGAGCAAATATGGATCCAAAGAGTTCAGGTAAAAGTGGAAGCAAATAAGCAAATATAAGAACCAAGAGTGGGGTTAAAAGTGGTCGCAAAGTGGTAGACCCATTACACAATAATTTCTGCACGACGAAGCTCTTGTTCAATTTCTTTGATTTCTCAATCGTGACCGGTATGCCCAGCTTGTTGTAAAGCATGCAATTGTCGAAGCCGTTGAATTAGTTTACTGGGTTTGTTCCAGTATACAAATTTAACAAATGGATTTTTAGGTGTAAACAAAGCATTACCATCATCATCATCATCATCATCATCATCATTATCATTATCATGATCATCATGACCATCATCACTATTACTATATAGTCCTTTTTGATCCTCTTGCAATACCACTTTATTTATAGTCTGAGTTGATTTTGATAGTGTTGAAGGTTTCTTGGACGTTGACAACTGTCTTAACATGACTTTTTGAGGACATGATAAGTCCTTTTGAACAAACCCTGCACTATCATTAGCCGCAATATCGTTTTCTTGAACTTGCTTTTTAGCATTTTGATAATTGTTTGTAAACAGCAAGCGTGGTTCGTTTAGAGCACTACATTGATGAACACTCACACTTAAAACCTTTCCATTTTTACTTTTTAGATTGCCCAGACATTTTGTTGACCTCTCTTTTGAGCATCGCCAGAATATTATTCCATTCACATTCTGGCGATTATAGTTATAGGAGTAGCCTTGATAGAGTGCACGTAGCCTACCTTTGTTGGTAGTAATAAGTTCCATAGTAGTAACTGTCCTGTCAGTACGATGTTCACACTACAAAGGTTACAACTGTTTTGCTGATAGAGTGACCTACCATAAGCTTATATATTGGCTTATGTGTTGGCTTTTTTGTGTTGGCTTTTGTGTTGGCTTTTTGTGGTGGCTTATTGTGTTGGCTTTTTGTGTTGGCTTTTGTGTTGGCTTTTTGTGTTAGCTTTTCGTGTTGGCTTTTTGTGTTAGCTTTTTGTGTTGGCTTTAGTATTGGCTTTTGTATTGGCTTATTTGACAAGTTATTTGTGTCAATGTATTTAGTGGATTTATTTCTTTGTGTTGGAAAGTAGTTGAAAGAGAGGGAATATTTAAAGACTTAACCTCAGTTCACTAACCTAACCTAACCTAACTTTACCTAACCTAACTTAACTTTTCAACTCTCAGATGTTAATTAAATTCTGTGCATAGTCGAGTTGGAACCCAAGACCTCAGGGGTAAAAAAACAATTATTTTTGATGGCTTATTTTGGTAACTTATTTTGATGGCTAACCTAACTTTACCTAACCTAACCTAACCTAACCTCAGCTCACTTTGGATATTACTAGTAAGTGTTCATATCCTCCGCTATGTAGCATGCTAGTAGTACAGGTAGTGCTCATATTTACCGCTAGGTAGCGGCAACATATTGTTGGCTTTCTCAAATTGTTGTTGTTGTTGTTTTCTGCCAACAGGTGCTTACTGCGTATGACAAGGCTGTACACTCGTGGGTTAGACAGCCTTTCTTGCTAAGGGTCTCCTATATACCCTAAACATGGCTATACATGTTAGTTCTGATCATTTAGTGGTTAATTGTATATTGAGTTTAAATAGAGAACGTATACAAGCACGTCTTGCATGTGACACTTGTGAAATTTAACCACATGCAAGACGTGCTTGTATAAGTTCTCTATTTAAAGTCAATATACAATTAACCACTAAATGATCAGAACTAACATGTATAGCCATGTTTAGGGTGTATAGGAGACCCTTAGCAAGAAAGGCTGTCTAACCCACGAGTGTACAGCCTTGTCATACGCAGTAAGCACCTGTTGGCAGAAAACAACAACAACAACAACAATTTGAGAAAGCCAACAATATGTTGCCGCTACCTAGCGGTAAATATGAGCACTACCTGTACTACTAGCATGCTACATAGCGGAGGATATGAACACTTACTAGTAATATCCAAAGTGAGCTGAGGTTAGGTTAGGTTAGGTTAGGTAAAGTTAGGTTAGCCATCAAAATAAGTTACCAAAATAAGCCATCAAAAATAATTGTTTTTTTACCCCTGAGGTCTTGGGTTCCAACTCGACTATGCACAGAATTTAATTAACATCTGAGAGTTGAAAAGTTAAGTTAGGTTAGGTAAAGTTAGGTTAGGTTAGGTTAGTGAACTGAGGTTAAGTCTTTAAATATTCCCTCTCTTTCAACTACTTTCCAACACAAAGAAATAAATCCACTAAATACATTGACACAAATAACTTGTCAAATAAGCCAATACAAAAGCCAATACTAAAGCCAACACAAAAAGCTAACACAAAAAGCCAACACGAAAAGCTAACACAAAAAGCCAACACAAAAGCCAACACAAAAAGCCAACACAATAAGCCACCACAAAAAGCCAACACAAAAGCCAACACAAAAAAGCCAACACATAAGCCAATATATAAGCTTATGGTAGGTCACTCCATCAGCAAAACAGTTGTAACCTTTGTAGTGTGAACATCGTACTGACAGGTCAGTTACTACTATGGAACTTATTACTACCAACAAAGGTAGGCTACGTGCACTCTATCAAGGCCACTCCTATAACTATAATCGCCAGAATGTGAATGGAATAATATTCTGGCGATGCTCAAAAGAGAGGTCAACAAAATGTCGGGGCAATCTAAAAAGTAAAAATGGAAAGGTTTTAAGTGTGAGTGTTCATCAATGTAGTGCTCTAAACGAACCACGCTTGCTGTTTACAAACAATTATCAAAATGCTAAAAAGCAAGTTCAAGAAAACGATAATGCGGCTAATGATAGTGCAGGGTTTGTTCAAAAGGACTTATCATGTCCTCAAAAAGTCATGTTAAGACAGTTGTCAACGTCCAAGAAACCTTCAACACTATCAAAATCAACTCAGACTATAAATAAAGTGGTATTGCAAGAGTATCAAAAAGGACTATATGGTAATAGTGATGATGGTCATGATGATCATGATAATGATAATGATGATGATGATGATGATGATGGTAATGCTTTGTTTACACCTAAAAATCCATTTGTTAAATTTGTACACTGGAACAAACCCAGTAAGCTAATTCAAAGGCTTCGACAATTGCATGCTTTACAACAAGCTGGATATACCGGTCACGATTGGGAAATCAAAGAAATTGAACAAGAGCTTCGTCGTGCTGAAATTATTGTGTAATGGGTCTACCACTTTGCGACCACTTTTAACCCCACTCTTGGTTCTTATATTTGCTTATTTGCTTCCACTTTTATCTGAACTCTTTGGATCCATATTTGCTCTCACATTAAACTATTATTCTTATTACCAAGTTGACTTTACTAGAGCTTAGTCTATGCTTGACAGTTGACATGGTAGTATCAGTGACTAGGTATGGTAAGCCTTACGCATACTATAAAGGATATTCATATATTGTGAAACGAACCAATAAAAATGGAACTGTTATTTGGCGTTGTTCAAAGCAACGTTCCGAACATTGTCGTGGTGACCTAAAAAGTAAAAATAGTGAGTTTTTAAGTGTCAGTGATCATCAATGTAGTGTACTTCATGAAACACAGTTGCCGTCGACAAAAAATCAAGAAAACCATATTACTATTCAAAATAGTGCATTGTTTAATGAGCAACGTTTAACCCCTGTTCTAAAAGTTATTTTTAATCCATCTACCATGTCGCCAGAGCCATCAACATCACAAGCTGTGCAAGAGGTAGTGTTGTTGTTGTCGTTTTAAAGAGTGGAACAACTAGGTCATCTGCTCTTGATATGCAAGAGGATAAAAATGACTAAATAGTAATAACAATAAGGTTTGTATGCCTATAAAACCATTGCGGCTTCCCCAGTTTTCAAAAACAACAGTGAATGGACATTGCTATAAAATTATCTACAAAAAGTCTTGTGTTTAAAACTATAACAGACTATTGTAAAGAGAGAAAGGCTTGTATTCGGTGTGCATCTATTGTCATAATCATGTATACTCTGCAATGTTAAATATACTAACTTTGTATAAAATAAAACAGCATTGTAACATCATTTTGCATTTATTTACAAACTTTATATACATGTTTTTGGTTTCATGATAATATGTTTTAAGACAATACTAAAAACTAAAACATTATTATTCTATACACATATTTTTCTTTCAGTCCATTGTCATCACTTATGTCTTCCATTGTTATTATTTGACATTTGTTTTTTATTTAATTAAAACGAACCATGCACCTATTGTTTTTAAAACCTTCATAAATTAAATGTACAGGTTGCACAGCATTATTGACTTCATCAAAAACACTCTCCGACATATCATTAAACCGCATAGGTAGAAATGTCTCAACGTTTTCACATACACAAAGTACACGATCACCATATGCTGTTTTCAATTTCCGAATCTTGATAATGCTGAATGGAATATGCATTGGCAATTCGCTAAGCTTCTTTGTCTCTAAGCCACATGCTTGACCCACAGCATTCAAAACATTCATTGTAGTAGTCTATAAACAAAAGAAAAGCATATCTATTACACTCTAAAACAGCTTTAATAATATTGTACAATTTGGGATTTTGCACTATGCATGGCTGATAAATTTTACTATTTATGCAAGAAATGCCCTAACTGTAGCAGATACTGCTTTTCTGCATATAGCACAAGTGTTGAGTTCTAATGCACACTTGACACAGGCTATCATGTGTCCACAAGGCAAAAATACAACACCTAGTTCATCTTGATAACAAATTTTACATAATTGTTGGTCACACTTTTGTATCTGTTCGTGAGACAAGTCTTTTCTTTCAGCCTCGTGTATTTGCTCCGCGTGTTCTAACTCTTAAGGCACTTTTAAGTCTTGTGCTGCTATCATGTTTTCTTTACTAATAGTGTTCACAAATTCCTGACCTTTAAGCAACACCATGAATTTGCAGTTAGGTAACCAACGAGCGTGTTGCAAAAAAGGGTCATCAGTCGTTTGCCAATCCTTTAAAGCAAATTCACAATAAAATCATAATGTTTTATCCCCTTTACCAGTATAGAAAAATCCAGCTTCACTTAGCTGTTTGGTAAGGTGTTTTAATATTAATGGCCAAACATTTTTATAAGATTCTAAACGTTTTTGAACAGAGCTGTACTCTGGGTGTGCTAGTGCTTTAGTCTTGCAAACACCCAATTTTTCAAAAGTACACGCCAATTCAACACTGTCTATGGCATATGGACCACATATATCGACACTACCGTTGTTGACTGGTAATACATCATTATTATTATTTATTTGTGATTCAGCAACGTAAGTAGTGGCCAATGGTCATGTGGTTCGGTAAAATAAATACACAGGTAGGTTACCCACTTGTTTTCCAAGCATGTAAGTACAACAAGGAGACCATCGCAAATGGTCTCTAAAGGGATCATCCCCTTCTTCCCAGTGTGACAGTTCAATACGACAAAACACACAGCGCACCACATCTTCTCGGTTCAAGTAAAAAAAACGGCTTTTGCTAGTTCATGTAACGACAAAAAGCCTACAGGCTAGGATTCAAATGTTAACCAACGGTCCTGTTCTGATTTTAAATTTAATCCACGTGGTAAACCAACTTGCTCACTTGTTGTATTTGGTACTAACGCCATGTGTTATAATAAAACTTTTTCTTATTGTAAGTTATTAACGTTGCACAGAGTACTTTAAAGCACAATGTATGCTTGTTCACTGTCTGTTCATTACGTTAATGGTGCATGACGACACCTAAAAGCAAACAAAATAACCAATCACTCAATCAATCAATCAATACTTGTAAATAAAACTTTAACGTTAATTGGCATTAATATATCCAAACACCATTAAAATAAACTGTATGTTGGCACTAACAGTAACCCATGCACTTATTTTATTTTTATAAAGCTTTAGTCATTTACACCCCCCTTTACCAATATATAAACAAAAATGAATGGCATGTCAGTTTGTTCACATTATCATGTTCAAGCCTGTGGATATTCGTTGAGTTCATAGGGTACAAAGTTCCTCATTTTTCTACGAGAAAGCGCTATAGAGTTTAAAGAGATTGGATATCTAACATCTAACCTCCTTGACTTTCATAGTCAAGGAACAACTAAATTCGACATGCAAGCTACCCTCTGTGTGTCAAATAACAAAGCTTGCACCCAGCACCCGAGGCCATACGATATTAATATTATTATTAATATATTATTATTATTATTTATTATTATTATTATTATTATTATTATTATTATTATTATTATTATTATTATTATTATTATTATTATTTATTATTATAGGGAATGACATGTCAGTTAAATTAAATTTTTTGTTTTTAGAAAATCCAACATGGCCTTGTACTTTTCCCAGTCAACAACAACATAGCCATTAATCAAGAAAGCAATCATCGTCCTAGTCATGTACAGGTAATGAATTTTTTTGTCTACCAGTTTTCAGTAGTGGTAAAATGGAATCGCATTTTATGTTAGGCTTACCTAAGTTTTCAATAGTTCACTGCCTGGAAACAATGGTTTCGCTTTAGTGCGTTTCGTTTTTTTTCAGCAACTGCTACGGCGGTAAGACTTTTCTTTCCAAGTTTCTAAAAATAAATAAAATAAACCGCTATAAATACCTACATTCAGGTTAATACATGCATTTCATAAAATAAAATATAAAACAAACAAAAAATGAAACAAGTTAGTTTAAAAAAATAATACCGCCTTCACTTGCAGTGGCTTATTGCTGTTTCCTTCTAGTGGGCTCAAAAGTGCAATGGTTTCTTCTCTCTCAGACATGTAAGTTATACCAGTTATCTGCAAACAAATAAATTAAAAAATCAATAATTACCTAATCAATAAATAATTGCTTGTAAATATATATAAATCAATAAATGTATAAATGAATAAATATATACCTACCTCACAACAAGGATAAGTATTTTCCACTAACACCAAAACTGTTAAACAAGACCAAGTGTTTCACGCAACGCAGTGTGTTCAAAGGTAGTCACCTAAGTGAGAGAGGAAATGATAACGACATGTTTTATATATGTTACGTTGCATGTATAATCATTTTTTCCCACGCTTTGAACATCCTGTTATCAAACACGTGGACCGCCAAAGCCCAAGGTGAACACCTGTGGCAGATCAAATGTCACATTAACTTGCATTTTGTCACGTACGAAGCAAAAACAGGATGTAACTTGTTTAGCGTACATGTGGTTTCACATGTGTATGCATGCATTTCGCACTTCCCTGCCACCACGATGGTCAGATTATTTCACCTTCAAGCGTCTTTGTCATTTTCCATTGCACTTGTTGTCAAGTCAGATCAGTACCTTCCAATAAGCTCAAATGACATTCGCCTCCTGCTCGTCTGCAAGTTTGTTTTCTGTACTCGCTTCGACCAACATAGAACCAAGTTCTCATCACCGTTTACACGTTAAAGGTAAAATATCAGAAAAACGAACCCTCGCTCTGTCATACACCGACCCGCCGAAATAGCGATTGTTCTATTAAGCATGGTCCTTGTGGTTAGCGACAGGTTCGTTGAAACACACACCCAGCAGTATCGTCTCTCTCAACCACCACGCTTCATGAACATTATAAACAGGTCAAGAAAAAGGTTTTTCAACATGTATGGCGTTAGGCCCCTTGTGAATTATTTTTTGGAAAAAGATATCTGCCACATTTGAAAGGGGGCGTTAGCCCGAGTCCTAGGACACCCCGTACACGTCTCTAGCGTTATTGGTTCGTGAGATATCGGCAAAATCACAAAAAACACGTGTTTAGCCCAAAATTGGGTTTCCATTTTTTTTTAATTATAAGGAGTAGTCCATAGCAGAGAGGACGTCACCCCGAGTCCCTGGACCCGTCGTACATGCCTCTAGTATGATTGGTTCGCGAGATATAGCAAAAAGTTTAAAATCACGTTTTTCCTCCCAAAAAACCGCGTTTCCAGATTTTCACCTTTTCGACACCTACATTTCCGTAAAGAGCGCAACGAGACGAAAAAAACGAATCCATGCACGCCTTCCTAGCATGACTCCTTCCATTCCAAGGTCGCAGGGGCTCACCACTTGCTTTTGGAAGCAGAACCCCTGTTACCACACTACTTACAAAACACACATTTTTGCTCTAGAGATTTCAAATTGATTTTGGGGATAGATGGGGTAAGGACCATTGATTTACGTCAAATAAACTTTTTTGTAAAATTCCTAGTTTCCAAAATATAGGATTTTCAAAATTCAAGGGTTTTCAAAAAAATATAAAAGATAAATAAGTTTTACTATAGAAAATGAAGGTCATAAAGACCATTCGTTTGAGCCATAGCACAACGTTCTACCATGTTTGGTGTTCAAACTATCACCAACTTTCGAAAACAAAAATTTTCAAAAAAAATTTCACAAATATGGCAAGTGGTCCGTAGGGAAGAGGACGTCAGCTCGTGTCCAATGAGACCTCATTTGTCAAAATCGGACCATGCGTTCACGAAATATTGGCTTGGACTCACGCGGCGGCCATGACACTGGTTAGAAACCGCCTTACTCCCCTACTCACATGCATTAATTTTTAAATCTTTAAATCAGGTTTCTGTAATTGTGGGTTAGAAAATACTTGGGTTAATGACCTTGCAGTTTATTGCTTTAACGCAATAAAAATTAATAAATACAAATTAAATATTAAAAAAAGAACAATAATTTATTAAAAATTAATAATAAATTAAATAAATAATAAATAATAAATAATAAATAATAAATAATAAATAATAAATAATAAATAATAAATAATAAATAATAAATAATAAATAATAAATAATAAATAATAAATAAT
This sequence comes from Meconema thalassinum, assembly GCA_946902985.2. Lineage (NCBI taxonomy): Eukaryota > Metazoa > Arthropoda > Insecta > Orthoptera > Tettigoniidae > Meconema > Meconema thalassinum. The sequence continues at coordinate 156,947,820 of OX336399.1, read as the reverse complement.
AAATAATAAATAATAAATAATAAATAATAAATAATAAATAATTGCTAGTTAATGACAAATAAATAATTATTTGAAAAGCCCCCTATTTAAGAGTGTGGTTGCGTGTGGCGGCCATCTATCCCATTAGCCCCTGTGCCAGCTATGACACTCCCTCCATAAGAATAACATAGGAGATTTGCGCTAGGCGGCCATCTTACCCATTAGCCCCTGCGCCAGCTATGACACTCCCTCCATAAGAATAACATAGGAGATTTGCGCTAGGCGGCCATCTTACCCATTAGCCCCTGTGCCAGCTATGACACTCCCTCCATAAGAATAACATAGGAGATTTGCGCTAGGCGGCCATCTTACCCATTAGCCCCTGCGCCAGCTATGACACTCCCTCCATAAGAATAACATAGGAGATTTGCGCTAGGCGGCCATCTTACCCATTAGCCCCTGTGCCAGCTATGACACTCCCTTCATAAGAATTACATAGGAGATTTTCGCGCGGCGGCCATCTTGCCCATTAGCCCCTGCGCCAGCTATGACACTTCCTCCATAAGAATAACATAGGATATTTGCGCGTGGCGGCCATCTTGCCCATTAGCCCCTGCGCCAGGATCGGCCTTTATATCCTACTGACAATTGCGTACTTGTTCTCAAAGACGTGAAAGAGCAATTTGTAAACAGAATTCAAGAACATTCAACTTTGTTTCCTGTATTTTATTGTTTTACACGGCCATTCTCTATCTGAGTGAATAGCGCACCAACTAACTTACAATTGGAATTAATTGATTTACAGTGCGATTCGCGGTTGAGGGACAAGTTCTTTGCTGCAAGCAACTTGACCGAATTCTACGAAAACAATCCTCAAAATGAATTTCCTCACCTTCATCACGAGACTGCCAAACTTATGAGTATATTTGGATCTTCCTATGTATGTGAAAGATTTTTTTCCATATTATAACGCAACAAACCGAGGTTCCGAGTGGACATTTCAGATGAGAATTTGAAAAGTTGTTTACTATTGTATGTAACACATTCATTTGCGCCTAATTGTAACAAGATTGTCAACGCACACAAACAAGGCGCACTGTAAATGAGAACAGCAATAAACATTACGTGTATCAGCCAATATGTACGGTACTACTGTCGACCACAATATTATATGAACTCGAGTTTGAGGGTTGTTTGTGAAGTAACCAATAGACCTACATAAAATCCAATAACATCATCAGTTTTGTCGTTCTGTTTTATGTTAGTTCATGTAGGTTTGGAATTTATAATTTATAATTTATATTTTAATATTTTTTTATCGCAGTAGAAACACAAAAAGTGCCCGTTTTTAAGCGCGTTTCAACCAAGCGTCACATCTAAGAATTATTATCTCACAAACCCGTCATCAGATCGAATGCAAATTTTAGCACAATATACATTGGAATGTTGTATAACTGGTTTATTAATTTCAAACTTTTGTGTGTTCAAGAACGAAAATTGTTATCATTTTTGTAAGGTAACTTTTTCTCGGCTCGGGGTCGTTGGAAAATGTAGTTTTTGGTTGCGTTGTAATCCTTATACATCAAAAAGTTATGCTGTATTACTGTGAAAAACGTAAATTAATTCACTTATTTTATATAGGTTTGTATTTGTACGGGGAATTAAGACATGGTTCACCAGCTAGCCGCTCCGGGAAATGCTGTACAGCGTTGCTGATATGGAGCCAATCACTTCCGAGCGAGGCGCGCCATGACGCGTGTAGGTATATTGGTTACTTCACAAACAACCTTCAGACTAAGGTACACATAATATTTTGGTCGACAGTAGTTTTTAATTGGTGTGTGAAATTAGTTGTAAGTTAGCAATTGTAGAAATATTATGTATGTTGTCTTTCATTAAAGCTGTTATTGTGTGATATTTGGCACAGTGGAAATATGTTGTCTTTTTCCCTTTTGCATAGGATGCGAGACATGTACATGAATGACTATACATTTTGTGCGTGAAACAGTCCAGAGTTAACGTCAACATAATTTTGATAGGAAACGCTTTGCCGCTCTTTCCTAGCCCCTCCCTTCATATGACAAGCAATTTGATTAATGCAAAATAATATTTCATGAACAATACGTTCGGTGTTCTTGGTACGTTGCCTGAAAAATTCATTCGTCACCTGCTAATTGACCTCTACACGTTTCTTGAACGTAGACACTCCCCCACCGCGTGGAGTGGAGAGGATGTAAGGACGCACGGTGAGGGAGGGGACACACACTGCCTGCACAGGTTCGACCTTGGACGGTGCTGACATAGAAGGTCCACGTGATCAATCTGGAATTGTCCCCATATAGTGTTGGGTGCTTTCCATGTTGTAAGTCTTCGTCGTGGCTTTTGAAATTGCGTCGACATAATTTTGAGGTTAATATCTTAACAATAGTTTATGAGGTGTTCCCCATTCTTGTTTCTGCAAATGTGTGCTGAGTGCGGGCCTGTGATATGTTTGTATTTTCTCTCCTGACCTAACTGCGCGTTGAAATCTCCCATTAAAATTTTAATATGTCTTTCTAGTATGTCATTGGTTACTTCTTCCATGTCTTTCTAGAAGTCATCAACTTCTTGTGGCTTCTTTCTGTTATGGTCATTTGCAGGTGCGTGTGCATTGATAATCGTGTATCCTTTAATACCTGATTTAAAGGAAAGTGAGCAGATGCGTTCTGTTGCGGATTTGAAATCTATGTTGTTATCCATGTACTGCGAGTCCCGTAGCAAACAATAACGGTAAAATAAGGTAAAACCGTTTGTAGATCCTGTAGTTTTCTGTGTTGAAGTGGTTTTCATACATGAAGCGTGTTTCTTGAATGGCAAGAATTTTGATATGAAATTTTCCAAGTTTGACGAGAGTATTTGCATTGAGAGTGCCAATGTAGTGTTTGCGTAGAGATTTTGAGAAGCTTCGACTCTTCTCCTCGTGTCGTTCCTGGTCCCCCAGAATCCAATGACCAGCAAGTCCAGTGCGTTGACGGAGGCCTGGGGTAGCGGATTCTTTACCTTTTGTTCCATCATGAGAACTTCAAGTTGAAGTTGGTTGCGGAGATCTTTAATAAAGATCACAATAGGCTAATTGGAGACTTGATTGTTAAGATGAAGTCGCAGCCGCACCAACTAGGCGAACAGACGCTGACCACTAGTCGCGGGATGACAGATTAGTCACTAGTGGATTAATTAATTATTATAATCGATTTTTCCACTTTGGGAGAGCGTGCAAATTTGAGCCAATCACAGCTTCACTTCCTTTTCCTCTTCTCTGTACTTCCCAACACCTCCTCATTAATTCACTGTGTTTTTTCTTTCTTTCCTGTATCCAGTTTTAGCCTATCTTCATTTATGAAAAATAGGCTTATGAGATTACTTTTGTCCGTGTGTCTGTGTGCCTGTGTCCCCCTTAATAACTTCTAATCGGCTGGAGCGATTTCAATGAAACTCGGTAAGTTCATAGCACTATTGAGGACGACCCCGACCCTGTCATTCAAATTTTGTTACGTCTCACCAATCAAACATGGCGGCTGTTGCGAAATATTTCACCAGCATTCAATATCTCCGAAACTATTACCGATATCACCCTGGAATATGTTACGATATTAAAGGGAACTACAAGAAATTCACCTATGGGACTTTTGAAAACCTGGTATCTACAAAACAAACATGGCGACCAAGTGAAGTTGCGACTTTTAAAAAGACTTTTATCGCGATTTAACCAACCAAACGCAATAAAACTTGGTACAGTACACATTGTAATCCACCGACATCTAAATTCATTCAATTGTTTACATAACCTCAAGATGGCGGACGTGCGACATATTTCAACGGCATTCTATATCTCTGAAACTATTAGCGGTATCACCCTGAAATTTTGTACGGAGATAAAGGGCACTACTGGAAGTTCATCTATGATACTTTCAAAAACCGGTTAACTACAAAACGAACATGGCGGCCAAGCGAATTTGAAAATTTTAAATAGACTTTTCTCACGATTTAATGATCCAAACGCAATGAAACTTGGGACAGGAAATGTTTATACACATTGTAATGCACTGGTATCTAATTTAATTCAATTGTTAACATAACATCAAGATGGTGGCTGTGCGAATTTTAAAATTAAGTTTTTATTTCTTGTGTCGTAATCATGCGATCGAAGTTAAAGTTTGAATAATGAACCTACGCAATAATTTTCCTTTAATGGTACATGACTCTATGACCTATACATATAACAATCCAAAATGGCGACCATCCGAAATATTTAGATGGATCTCAATATCTACGAATCTATTCCTTTCCTTTTGTTCCATCATGAAAGCATTAAAAATCAGTTTGATTGCTCATAGGGGCTATGAACTTAAGTTCACCTATCGGGCTTTCAATAACCTGGTGATCACAAATCCAACATGGCGGCGACGCGAAGTGTAATTATTCACATGGTCGTTGCTCGCAATTTAACCATCCGAGTGCAGTGACACTTGGTACAGTAAATCCTTATACTAATGTTAATCCACTGGCATCTAATTTTTTCAATTGTTTCCATAATCACAAGAAGGCAGCTGTGCGAAATCTTAAAATCTCGTTTCTCTTCTTGTGACCTAATCATGCGATTGAAGTTTGAATACTGCACGTACACAATAATCTTCATGTAACAGTACATAACTCTAAGACCTACATATATAAAAATCCAACATGGTGACCATCCGCAATATTTAGTCGGTTCTCAATATCTACGAATCTATTACAGCAATCAAACTGAAATTTTGTATATAGATAGAGGCAATTAACATAAGTCAGATATATGAAAATAGGCTGTATAGTTCTTCACGGAACTACTTGTTTCCCTATTGTTTCTTTTCTTGAGACTTGTTCATATGTCTTGTTCTGATTTTATTTCTGAATTGATTTCTGTCCATAATTACGTCTTCAGGGATTTTGCATCGTTTCAGGTCCTCCTGTGTTTCTCTCATCCAACTGGTCTTTAATTTACCAGTATTAATGATGTCATAAATTTTCTTAGTGAGTCTCTCTTCATCCATCCTCCACAGGTATCCATACAACTGTAGGCATCTTTTCCTTAATTTCTCTGTGATGGTGTCTGTGTTTACGTAGAGTTCCTTTGTAGGTCGTCTGATCCAAGTTTCGTCTCGGAGAACAGCGCCGTGTATCTTTATAAGAATTTTCCGGTCTTGATTCTCGATGTCATGAATTCTTGTCATCCCTCCAATTAATGTTTGTTTCTGCTGCATACAGGGCTTCTGGTAAAACAACCGGTTTTTGACAGTCTTATAGATGAACTTCCAGTAGTGCCCTATATCTCCGTACACAATTTCAGGGTGATACCACTAATAGTTTCAGAGATACAGAATGCCGTTGAAATATTTCGCACGTCCGCCATCTTGAGGTTATGTAAACAAATGAACGAAGTTAGATGTCGGTGGATTGCAATGTGTATAAACATATACTGTACCAAGGTTTATTGCGTTTGGTTGGTTAAATCGCGAGAAAAGTCTATTTAAAAGTCGCAACTTCGCTTGGCCACCATGTTGGTTTTGTAGATACCAGATTTTCAAAAGTGACATAGGTGAACTTCTTGTAGTTCCTTTATCACCGTAAAATATTCCAGGGTGATATCGGTAATAGTTTCGGAGATATTGAATGCTGGTGAAATATTTCGTACAGCCGCCATGTTGGATTGATGAGACGTAACAAAATTTGAAGGGCACGGTCGGGGTCGTCCGGAATAGTGCTATGACCTTATCGAGTTTAATTGAAATCGCTCGAGCCGTTTACAAGTTATAAGGGAGGACACACCATCACACACACCCACACGCACACGTAGACAGACACACACACCAAAGATGATTTCATAAGCCTATTTTTTTTTTCATAAATGAAAATAGGCTAAAAATGGATACAGGAAAGTAAGAAAAAACACAGTGAATTAATGAGGAGGTTTTGGGAAGAAGTAAAGAGAAGAGGAAAAGGAAGTGAAGCTGTGATTGGCTCAAATTCGCACGCTCTCCCCAAGTGTCGTAGTTTTGCATTACGAGACACTACTCTTTAGTTGTAACGATTCCATGTAAGTTTGTATGCCTTTTGCAGTTTAAATATTCTTTCTGCATTGGAGATTGTGTTCAGTCCTGTGGGTTGGATGGTTTCTACTAAGTACTTGAAGTGAGTGACCTATGAGATGTTTCCATACAGTGTCGGCAATGTGAGTTTCCCTGTCGAATTTATTTCTCCTTCTTTCGTTTCTCCCTCTTTGGAGTACGTTGAATCAATCATTTCCCTATACGCTGTTCTTTCTTTCTTTCTTTCTTTCTTCTTCAGTCTTTACGATCTTCTTTTCCTCTCTTATTCCGAGATAATGGGTTTGGATTGGAACCTTATATTTTCGTGTTTAGTAATTAATTTGGCTGTTCGATCGAGTAATGGCGTTTCTGTCATTTTCAATTCTACTAGGTCTTTTTCAATTTCTTTAAACCAGTTGGGTTTTATTTTACCATGACCTGAAATGTCAAAGAGTTGTTTCGTTAATCTGTTAGAATCCATTCTCAGAAGATGACCGTAAAAATTTATCCTCCTTTTTCGCATGGTATCTGCGAGTTTTTCAATTTTCTGGTAGAGAGTTTCATTCCTAATGTACAGTATATAATCTTATTATTATTTATTTATTTACTTATTTATTTGTTTTATGTCTTTGACGCGTACGAGGATCGTTGCTAAAGTAGTACAAAGTAGCTAAATGTCTTTCAAACATCCATTACGAGAAAATATTTTCTTTTAGTTAAAGTCCAACATAGCCAAGTAATAAATATAAGGCAGGGTGAATGTAGCTCTGAAATGAAATGCAAGGGAGTCGCCCTGCAGGAAGATACACACTTCCTGTTTCACTCTGTCTAATTATATAAGTTACTGCTGTGAAAACTCAGCGAGGTGTCTTAACATTATTACATCCAACAAAGTTTCTGAGTCGTAATCCCCTCCTCATCTCCTCTTTCTTCTTCTGCTTGTCTGAAACCCTCTTACAGTACATCCACTGTGTCGAATATTTTCTTTTCTCGAAAAGAGTTCGCATTAAATATGGCTTTCAAAAGTGTGTATGATAAAACATTTCGGAAGTGTTGGCTACGGTACATTTATTTATTTACGTATTTTTTATGTATTTATTTATGAATTTATGTATTTATTTGTGCATTTATTTATGTATTTATTTCTTCTTCTTCTCCTTTTCGTTTGGGCCTACTGAGGACCACGGGTCTCGTTTTGACTTCTTGTAAGGAATTTATGTTTCTTCTTAGCCCAGGCAGCTTTCATCTTCTGGCTGTGTGTCAACTTTCTTTCCTGTGTCCACTTCGGTCTGGTAGTCCATGTACTCTTCCTGCTGGTGAGAGACACTGGAAAGACACCATGTTGAATCATCTGTCGGATTTGTGATCGATCCTGTATGTTTTTTGATGAAATTCCAAGTTGCTCTAGGTCTGACGTCACTGTGGTGATCCATTTGTTATTGGACGCTTTCCCTCTTCCTGTCGTGGTGAAGATCTGGCTGGTAAGTCTATCTGGACCCACGCGTGTCAGATGTCCGTAGAAGGCCAATCGTCTCTTCCTCATGGATGTGACGATATCTTCTTGATGATCATAGAGCTCATTGTTGTGCCTGATCCTGTAAGTATCACCCTCTTCCCTTATTGGTCCTAAAATCCTTCTAAGTATTTTCCGTTCCTTGAGCTCTAGTTTCCTCAGTGGGCCTTTCCGGTTCATCAGGTGACACTCAGACTCATATAGAACGGAAGGTCTTACTACTGAGTTGTAATGTAGAAGTTTAAGGTTCTTAGAGAGGCACTTGGATGTGTAGATGCTCTTACAGGAGTGGTAGACCCTTTCCAGTTTCGTGCATCTAGTGTCTATTGCTAAGGTCTCACTATCGTTTGCTGGAATCCACTCCCCTAGGTACTTCACTGCAGGAAATTTTTGAATTGCGGTGTCTTTCACAAGAATAGTAGACGGGGCTCCCTTTATATTTGTCATGAACACTGTTTTTTGTATATTGACCTTCAAGCCAGTTTTAGCTGCTATGTTATAGAGGCTCTGTAGTTGGTGAGCAGCTTCTTCTATGTTGTTCGCTAACAAGGTAAGGTCGTCGGCAAAGGCCAGGCAAAGGCCAGGCAAGGTACATTGAGATTGTCTTTCTTGTACCCAATTTGCAGTCCTGTTCCTGATGGTAATGTGGTAGTCCATTCCCTGATAATCTTCTCAAGTACACAATTGAAGAGAATACAAGAAATGCCATCACCTTGTCTAACTCCCGTTTGGATAGAGAAGCTGTCTGATAGCTCACCTCTGAACTTAACTTTGGAGGTCGTAGTCTTCAGTGTAGCCTGGATTAGTCTGGTAGTCTTCGCATCCAGTCCTAATTCCCATAGAGTGGAGACACAATTGATGTCTATTGAATCATACGCCTTCTGGAAATCCACTAGTATGACTACCCATCGATGTCCGCCGCAATTCTTGTACCTTAAGATTGTCTTGAGGTTCTATATTTGCTCTATGCATGATCTATTTGCACGAAAACCGGCCTGATATTCACCTAGTTGGGAATCTAGTTGACCAGTAACTCTGGTTAGCAAGGCTTTAGATATTATCTTGTATGTGACATATTAGAGAGATGCCTCTGTAGATATCAAGGTCAATCCTACTACCTTTCTTGTGTAGAGGATGGATCACAGCTGAGGTCTATCCCTCAGGTGAGGTCTCCGTTGCACAAATGTCCTGTATGATTTGATGGAGGTTTTGTATTGACTGTTCATCAGCATGTTTCCACATTTCTGCAACTATACCGTCTTCACCTGAGGCCTTGTTGTTCTTTAGGCTCTTGATATTCTCCTTTATTTCTTCTATAGTTGGCGGTAAGGAGTCTGGATTTCTGGAAGGTGAGTCTCTCTTCAGGTTCCTCTGCATTGAGGACCTTATTGAAATACCCTGCAAGGGTACTGTTGCAATCCTTGTTGTTGTACTGAAGTTTTCCATCAGGTCCACGAAGATGAAGGGTAGGAGATTTGTATTGTGTCGTCTGTTTTCTGAGTTCTCTGTAGAAATCCCTCGAATTATGTCTTTTGAAGTCCTCTTCTGCCTGTTTTATTAGAGTCTTATTATGGTTCCTCTTGGTTTGTCGCACTATATTTGAAGTTATTTTTCTTTGTGTAAGAAGGGCCTGGTAGTTAGCTTCATTCTTGCACTGGTTCCAAGTGACCCAGGCTCTACGCCTTTCTTCTATAGCCTGGTCACAGGGGATGCTTGGCTTTGTTGGATGAGGCAGGCATGGCTTTTGGAGCGGCATCCAGTAAAACTTTTTGTAGGTTGGACCAAACTTGCTTCTCTGTGTTTTCCTTCAGGGTGGCTTGGAAAGCACAGTCTTCATCACTCAGTTTGAGGACGTTGAACTTTGGTATTTTACCAACTTTGGAGGTATTTGGTGGTCTCCTAATTGGCTGCAGGTTGGTTTTCACCAGAGATAAGTAATGGTCTGAGTCAAAGTTAGCTGCCCTTTGCACTTTGACATTTTGTATCTCTTTGTGATACTTTCTGTCATAGCCACATGATCCAACTGGAACTCTCCTAGCATTGGATTTGGGCTCTTCCAAGTCTTGGCCTTCCGAGGCAGGCGTTTGAAGGCAGTTGATTTTAGGACCAGGTCATACTTATCGCAAAGATCTATGAGGCGTTCTCCTTTCTTATTGGTCCTCTTATGGGCTGGATAGAGGCCCACTATCCGATGATATTTTTTCTCCTTGCCAATCTGTGCTTTAAAATCACCCATGAGTATGGTGGTATGATAATGTGGAATCTTGTCAAGGGTTTCTTCTAGAACACTCCAATATTGCTCAACTGACTCTAGGTCTTTTCTGTTTGTGTCGTTTGTGGGTGCAGGAAAGTTCATTATGGTATATGCCCTATTGCGGAACCTTAAAGATATTGAAGAAGTCCTACCATTAGGTGAAATGAACCCTATTATGTTATCAACGATACTATGATGTACAGCAAAGCCAGTGCCAAGGTGAGGGACGTTCTTCATCACTCTGATGCCTGGTTTCCCTTTGTAAATCCTGTATCCTTGAGATTGTATTGCATCTTCGTCCGTGAACCTAGTCTCTTGTAGTGCTGCTATCTTGATATTATACTTGTCCAGCACATCCGGAGTATGTTTCTGTTTACCTACCTTTAACATGGAGTAGATGTTAATTGTAGCTAGGTAGGTGATATTTCTCTTATTTCTTGGCTGTTGCGAATACGGCGGTGCACATGAAAGTGCAGGCTCCCCAGAGTCCGATGGCCTGCATGCCCCATGAGTGGGGGTGGATTGGTTACCTCCTGGGGTATTCTCTATGTTAATGTTTCCCTTCATGTTGAGTTCAACGATTAAGTAAGTAGGCCACCCTAAAGGGCGACGGGTTGTTTACCATCAAGGTTGGTAGCCCTGAGGTTTATAATATCAGCCGCTCCTAACATGGAGAACAGACGCTGTTTGCAGCCGCTCGATTCGAATCAGACGCTGCTCCCTCCTCCTTTAACCGGGCTTGTATTTATTTATGTATTTATTTATTTATATATTTATTTATGTATTATGGGTTTTTATGTATTTATCCATTTATTTATCTGTTTATTTAATTATTTATCTGTTTGCTAGCAACCCGACCCGGCTTCTCCCGGGAAGAGTTATGAATGCGTTAAGTAATACGCGCTTTTTTTGGATGTCAATGAACTGTGACCTATATCCGTTCTTCGTCTCGGCATGATGGGTTAAAATCACTGACTGGATTATTAATTATATTATCATGGAGATGTATGTGCAACGATTACTTGTCAGACATAATTTAAGAATGGCGAGGAGCATGAAACACAAATCTGAGCTTCCGTCCAATCTTAACTTAACTGTGTATATTGCGGAACGAAAAGTTCACAGGCGAAATGAGGAAAATCAGAGTAGCACTTCCAGGGAAACTCTAATCACATCCACGTTTCTTGGTTGGTTGGATGGTTGGTTCTTAACTTTAGGGGCTGCGACAACACGGGCATGTAGCCCCGTGTACTTTGGGTGCGTATAGAATCTGTCTGATAACCGGTGTTAATTGTGATGACTGTATTAGTGTGTGTATCTGTTTTAATTCATGTAAGGACTGCAGACGATCAATTTTCGAGTAGTTCCTACTTTTGCCGCCAAACGCCACCGTCAACGACTACTAGTTCAGAACTTAGCTACCAGACGTCACCGCAGTCGGCTCTTGGCAACGAACGCAGGAACCTAAGAACGTTGTTTATATACTTAACCTATACAATTTAGCTTCACACAGGTGTAATTAGTGGAAGGTTCTTTAACATGCCATAAATCTATGACATGGGACAGCCGGCTTTACTTCCCCTCCGTAGGAAGGGATACTGAGGGATTTTTAACGCTCTTAAAAAAATCCGACGATTTCGGCCGAATTTGAACCCGCGATCTTGGCTATAGAAGCTCAGCATGCTACCAACTGTGCCACCGAAGCCGCCAACCACGTTTCTCTGAAGTATTAACTAAACACGACTCGATAGTTTGCTGCTGGCTGTATTTGGGGCAATAGGCTCGCCCGCTATCTAGGCTGTAACTGGGGTCATAGGCTCGCCCCTAGCTAGCTCGTAAACTGTCGTCTCAGTTATTGAATGGAGAATGTTGGAAGAAATGAAAACATAAACACACTTATAGTGGGCGATATATTGAAGATAGTGATATGACTCACGGACTTTTTAGTAGAACTTTTCATGCTGAACAATTCTTACACTCATAGTATATTGATATTTTTAACGGATTGCCCACTGTAAGCTTAAAAAGCGCACGGACGACAGTTTTTTTTTCAACTTTTTCACTGAAATCGTTACTGCTTGGCTTCCTCGAGATATTCTTTACAGAATGGTGAAAGCCGCATCAAAATCCATCATGTGGTTCTCGAGATTACCCGTGACATCCAAGAATCGGGGACTTTGTTTTATAGTAAGTAGAGATGTATTTATTTATTTATTTATTTATTTATTTATCTTCTTCTTCTTCCCCTTCTTCTTAGTCTTTCGAATAACCCATTTGGAGGATCCGATGAATCAACGTTGGCTATTGTCCTTAGTATTCAATTTTCTTTGTTTCCAAATTTCTTTCATCCTTCTCGAGTGACGACCTTTCTCCTCTTGAGTCCACTTTCTGAGAGTTGTTTGTTTCTTCCTTTCTTGAAATTCTGCCTTTTGAATAGCTTCTCTGAAAAGTGATCTGTTTGCTATTGTGTCTGTCTGAATTCTGGCGTTTGTCAAATCTTTGTCAATTTCAATGAACCATGTGGGTTTGGATCTGTAACTACTGTCGACCAAAGTATTATGTGTACTCGAGTTTGAAGGTTGTTTGTGACGTAACCAATAGACCTACATAAAATCCAATAACATCATAATTATCGTCGTTCTATTTTACGTGAGTTCATGTAGGTTTGGAATTTTTAGTTTATATTTTAATATGTTTTATCGCAGTTGGAACACAAAAAGTGCCCGTTTTTAAGCGTGTTTCAACCATGGGTCACATTTGAGAATTATTATCTCAAAAACCCGTCATCAGATTGAATCCAAATTTTAACACAATATACACTGGAATGTTATACAACAGAATTATTAATTTTACAATTTTGCGTGTGCATGAAACAAAGTTGTTATCATTTTTGTAAGGTAACTTTTTCTCGGCTCGGGGTGGTTGGAATATGTAGTTCTTGGTCGCGTTGAAATCCTTATACATCAAAAAGTTATGCTGTATGACTTTAAAATACGTAAATTAATTCACTTATTTTATATCGGTTTGTATTTGAACGGGGGAAATAAGGCCTCGCCTCGCTCGGCAATGATGGGCTCCATCTCAGCAACGCTGTACAGCTTACCCCGGAGCGGCTACCCGGTGAATCATGCCTTACTTCCACGAACAAATACAAACCGATATAAAATAAGTGAAATAATTTACGTATTTCACAGTCATACAGCATAACGTTTTGATTTATAAGGATTACAACGTGACCAAGAACTATATTTTCCAACCACCCCAAGCCGAGAAAAAGTTACCTGACAAAAATGATAACAACTTTGTTTCTTGGACACACAAAATTTTTAAATTAATAAACCAGCTATATAACAATCCAATGTACATTGGGTTAAAATTTGGATTCGATCTGATGACGTGTTTGTGATATAATAAATCTTAAATGTGACGCATGGTTGAAACACGCTTAAAAACGGGCACTTTTTGTGTTCCAACTGCGATAAGAAATATTAAAATATAAATTATAAATTTCAAACCTACATGAACTAACGTAAAATAGAACGACGAAAATGATGATGTTATTGGATTTTATGTAGGTCTATTGTTTACGTCACAAACAACCTTCAAACTCGAGTGCACATAATACTTTGGTCGACAGTAGTCAGTAGGTTCAAGATCTGTATTTATTTATTGATGTGTAACTTCTTTCCGCTCGGTTGCTGGATAGTTTTGTGGGATGATTTTGAAAATTGGGGATGGAAGTGTATCGGAACGATCAAGCTGGCAGTGGTGGATCGAACGGAAGTATGCACTGCCCGCTCGATCAATCGAACGGAAGTGTACTAGCTGGCAATGATGGAAAACGGAAGTATGCACTGCCCGCTCGATCGATCGAACGGAAGTGTACTAGCTGTCAGTGGTGGAAAATGGAAGTATGCACTGCCCGCTCGATCGATCGATCCAGCGGGCAGTGGTAAGACCCAGCTGGCAGTGGTACGAGAATCAATGAGCGCGCGGTGTCAGAAATTGATACCATGACGTACTCTCGGCCATGTGGAATGTATATGACATACTGAACGGAAAACGCTCATGCGAACTCTGGTGTCAAGTGATTGAAACAAAGCACAAGGTACATGTTCGAAGTCTTCGTATCAGTATTTAAATGGTAAAATGCCTCAATATCTAACATTGTAAGTAGTCGGCATTGCCGGTATTGTGTTTCTGCACAATGGCTATTCAAATATTAACCCACATAACGGTATGCACTCTTTTTAATTATTTTTTTATTTAGTCAATTTACCCTCTAGGTTGGTGGTTCCCACGGACGCAGCGAGGGAACTCACCTCTACCGCCTCTATGGGCAGTGTCCTGGAGCTTGGAACATCTGGTCGGGATGGATACAACTGGGGAGGTGTGATCAGCACTTCGCCCAGGCGGCCTCACCTGCAAAGCGAACAGGGGCCTCATGAGGGATGGGAAGGGATGGAAGATAGGGATGGATAGGCAAGGAAGAGGATACAGTAGGTACCATCCCGGCATTTGCCCGAAGACGAAGTGGGAAACCACTTCGAGGATGGCTGAGGAGGGAATCGAACCCCCTCTACTCATTTGGACCACCCGAGGCTGAGTAGACCCCGTTCCAGTCCTCATACCACTTTTCAAATTTCGTGGCAGAGCCGGGAATCGAACCCAGGACCTCCGGGGCGGCAACTAACCTTGCTGACCGCTACGCTACGGAGGCGACACGGTATGCAGTCATCAATATAATATAATCGGTGTGGTTATACCAGAATTGAGCAAGACTTCATGAACTATTACTGAATACATTCTCTTTACTCACAAGAGGGTCCATTCATAAGGCATTTTAAACTCAATTTCACGCAGGAACATTATCGAAACAAGCAAAATATGAATGAAATTAATTCCGTAATGAGGTATTATTGGAACGTGGAAATAAGTCACCATCTTGTGCACAATATTTGCGTAGTCCAAATAGCCGTGGGGTTAGTGCTTATGACTGTGAATCTGGAGATCTTGGGTTCGAATCCCGAACGGGGTTGAAATTTTTGCTACCAGATTATCATTTTAAACGATATTTATCATATCAATATGACTCGTTTTAACAGAATCCATATGAAATTACGTGTTGGTCTGTGAATGAAGAGGACCTGTTTATAAGGAATTTAAGTTTATGAGCGGTGTCGCGTCTATTAATCTAGTTGATCCATATCGTATTCTTTATTTAGGCTAGTGCTGGTGGAAGCTACAAATCATCTAATAAAATGAGTTCCATATTATAAACTACAATATCTGTTAAACTATCTCTTTTACAATAAATTAATATTTGTGCCAATAATAGTATGAAATACCGGTGTATCAACAATTTCACGTGAGGTTTCTTCTATGTCAGATGTTACACATCATATGCGACTACTGTAAGGCTCGTAATTTATTTATTTATTTATTTATTTATTTATTTATTTATTTATAAATCTATTTTTTATTTTTTATATTTATTTACCGACAGCGGTAGCTAGCCTCGCTAGCGCGCAGCACTAGCGCATGTGGCCATGCTGTTCTGCTGATGTGCAAGAGTTTGTTATTATGGAATTTGGGACCTAGAATTTTTCGTAGTATTTTCCTTTCCTTGATCTCCAACTTCTCCATTGGACCGTATGTCTTTATGGACAGCGTTTCCGCAGTGTACAGGGCTTCAGGCTTCACTACTGCATTATAATGTCTTATCTGTAATATTAAACCGGCTTCGGTAGCGTAGTTGGTAGCATGCTGAGCTTCTATGCCCTAGATCGTGGGTTCAAACCCAACCGAAGTCGTCAGGTTTTTAAAAGCGTTAAAAATCCGTCAGTATACCTTCCTTCGGAGGGGAAGTAAAGCCGACGGTCCCGTGTCATAGATTTATGGCATGTAAAAGAACCTTCCACTAATTACACTTGTGTGAAGCTAAATTATAGGTTAGTTTTTGACTAACGCTCTTAGGTTCCAACGTTCGTCGCCAGGAGCCGACTGCGGTGGCATCTAGTAACCAAGTTAAAACTAGTTGTCGTTGATGGTGGCGTTTGGTAGAAAAAGTAGGAGTTACTTAAAAATTGAATATCTGCAGACCTCACTTGAATTAAAACAGATACACACACTATTACAGTCATCATAATTAACACCGGTCATCAGACAGATTCAACACATACCCAAAGTACACGGGGCTACATGTCCACATTGTCGCAGCCCCTAAACTGAGGAACCAACCAACCAACCTCTAATATTTATAATATTATTTCATTTTATCCGTAGGTTTACCACGTGGTTGGATGAGCGTGCTCTGCATGCGTAGTATTCATGGTAAACATCCCGTTGTTTTGAAATGGCTTGGATTAACGAAGAATCATCAACCGAGCTGTAATTATGTAGTTCACTTACTGCATAACCCTCATCAACGTGAATTGGTGTGGGGAATGAGCAGCATGCGTGGCCAGTCGCATGGTTCAATTGCTTACATTTGCGTGCACAGTGCAATGCAAGTTCACACTCACAGAATCTACTCTGCTATGACCAGTTGGTGTTTTAACTCGACCGGGATAAGTATGATGCAGGTAATAGAGCTGCCGCATGTTTTAACCATTGTAAATACAATGTGCTATCCAGATCTCGCATAAAAGTATTTTATAACAAAATGAACGCCACTTGGTGATGTAGTGGTTAGCTTTACTAGTTACCATCCCTTAGGACCTGGGTTAGATTCCCATGTCAGATTAAACAAGAAGTTCCGTGATGAACTAAAGAGCCTACTTTTCATGCCAATGATTATTCTACAGTATATGAACCTATCTAGAATAATGATGAAATTAAGTTGGTAATATCGACCCCTGGTGACTATATATTCTTAGTTCCATCACTTAAGGAACAGAATACACAATTTGGTTGAGTCCAATGGACGTTACATGCAGTTAGACATTGGATCTATCAGCACGCGTAAAAACATGTTGGCAACAATGTCATGCGTGTGCTGGTTAGAAATAATCGGATATATTATTGTGCCAATTTTAGATGAAATCCAGTTGTTAGTGTAGAAGTTACATGTATTTTAAAATTGGACCTATCGGCAAGCATAGAATCATGTTGGCAGCACTGACTTATATTAATTACTCGAAATTAATCTAGAGTGGCAAGTGCTATACGTGTGCAAAGTATAGAGCTGTTGCCTTGCATACTTTCTGATATATTGATATTAGGGTAAAAAATATAGACAGCATTTATTAACAGTTGGCAGACCTGATTGCCCTTAAGAATACTTATAGTCAATCTGTTATGTTACACATAGCACGTATGAAATTTGGTTGAAATCCAACTGATAGTATAGAAGTTACATGCATTTTAAAATTGGTACTATCTTCAGGCTTAGAATCATGTTGGTAGAACTGAAGTTTATAAGTTACTCCAGATTAATCTAAAATGTCAACTACTATATGTGTGCCTAGTTTAAAGCTGTCGGCTTGCATACTTTCAGATATATTGGTATTTGGAGGAAGAAAATAGAGGGAGCAATTATTAACAGTTGGCAGCCCTAGTGGCTCTTAAGAATACACTCAGTCATATCTGTTTATGTACACATATTACATACAAATTTTTGGTTGAAATCCAATTAATAGTGTAGAAGTAATATGCATTTAAAAATTGGACCTATCAGAAAGCATAAAATTATTTTGGCAACACTGTCATGTATGGCCTCCTGGAAATTAAACTGAAATAGTATTATCTACATGTGTGCCAATTTTGGAATAGCTCCAATGCATACCTTCCATGATATCCAACATGGAGCTCAAATTTCTAGTGCGTTTTTTAAGCAGTTGGTAGCACTGACGTCATTTTCAAATATGGGCTTGAGATATTCCTGTATACATCTTTACTCACACTAAATTTGGTTTCAATTGCTGCAGCCGTTTAGGAGTTGATAGGGGACACACACACACACAGACAGACAGACAGACAGACAGACACACATTTTCCCGGAGCGATCATAAGTCTACTTTTTCCTCATTTTTGCAAAATGTGAAAAGTAGGCTAAACATTAATTCTGATATGAGGGCCTCGAGAGTTCAAATGAAGAAAGGTAAATTCGATTCTCACTTTATTCGTAACTTACTATAAATTAATTCTCGTGTTTTCTCCTTCTGTTAATGACAATTTCCGGGCAGGTACATAAGTTAAGGTCATGGCAGCCTCCTTTCCAAACCTAGCCCCGGAAGTTACTCATAGAAATAGCCACGATGTTATCCAAATCCTCTGCACTTATGTATACGTGTTTGACAACACATTCTTGAACTCAGAAAATAATCTTTCTACGTCGCATGAAGTGATAGATGCTTATTTAAATTCAACATTTGGAGCAAAGTGAGGTCAAATTGTATATCTTTTGAATTTGCCCCACAGAATATGATTCTTATCAACTAAAGGAATTCAAATTCAGGATTTGGACTCATCACTTTGTTCATTTAATCCCCAATTGCCGCAGCTCTATCTCCATGCGATGATTGCTAACACATTTGAATGTCTTCAATAACATCTAACGATTCCACAACTATAGCATACAACTTCGTTATTACAGCAGGCAATTTGCAAAAAATTGTTTTTATATAAATCAAATCTCGTTGAACACTCTTTTTTTAAAATTGAATTGCAGTTGTGCATCTTAAATGCAAGCTCCTTCATCTACTGGAAAACTGTCTACGTCCAAAATCCGAAAAGATAGTTCAGTTAACGCCAGGCACAAAGAATCCTGGGGAATGAGGAAAACGCAGTTTACTCAGGACCATGGAAATGTCGACTTAATTCCGTAATCGAATACTTCCTACTTTTTTAATTCATCATCATCATCATCATTTATTGCACTTACGGGCCTTTAAGGCCTACAGCAGAAGAACAAAAGAAAAACAAGAAGTTCCGTGACGAACTAAAGAGCCTAACTTTCATAAAATTTAAGATTCATGCCAATGATTATTCCATATGGATCTATCTAGAATAATGACAAAATTAAGTTGGTAATGTCGAAATTTCTAATTAGTTAGAAATACTGTATACCTGGCATAATGTAACCTAATAGAGCACTACAGTTGGTAGCCCTGGTGACTGAATACATTCTTAGTTCCATCTGTAAAGGTACAGAATACAACATTTGGTTGAAGCCCAATGGATAGCATGGACATTACATGCAGTTAAACATTGGATCTAACAGCGCGCGTAAAATCATGTTGGCAACAATGTCATGCATGTGTTGGTCAGAAATGAACTGAAATAATATGATCTATTGTTATGCCAATTTTGAATGAAATCCATTCGTTAGTATAGAAGTTACATGCATTTTAAAATTGGACCTATCAGCAGGTTTAGAATCATGTTGGCAGTACTGACGTATATTAGTTACTCCAAATTAATCTAGAATGCCAGGTACTATACGTGTGCAAAGTTTAGAGCTATTGGCTTGCATATTTCTGATATATTGATATTAGGGTAACAAAAATAGAGACAGCATTTATTAACAGTTGGCAGCCCTGGTTGCTCTTAATATGACGCATAGTCATATCTGTTATGGTACACATAGCACATACGAAATTTGCTTGATATCCAAATGATAGTATAGAAGTTACATGTATTTAAAGTTGGACCTCTCAGCAGGCTTAGAATCATGTTGGTAGCACTGACGTATATAAGTTACTCCAAATTAATATAGAATGTCAGTTACTATACGTGTGCATAGTTTATAGCTCTCGGCTTGCATACTTTATGATATATGGGTATTTGGATTTAAAAAAATGAGAACAGTTATTAGCAGTTGGCAGCCTTGGTGGCTCTTAAGAATACGCTCAGTCATATCTGTTTATGTACACATAGTACATACGATATTTGGTTGAAATCCAATTGATAGTGAAGAAGTTATATTCATTTAAAAATTGGACCTATCAGTAGGCTTATAATCGTTTTGGCAACACTGCTATGTAGTCCAGTCAATAGAGGCTCAAAAAGGGGGTTCACCTTACATCAGATGCGGGATCGTTTTTTATTTTTTGATGTTGTTTAGGACTATTAGTTAGTTATTAATCCAAGTTTCCGTCATCCTCCCCCTCCCCCTTGCTTCTTCCGCCATCTTGAAAAAATTGTCAGAAATCGGCACTTTTTTTCAGTTTTTGGCCTCTAGCTCATTCCCAGTTCATTTGTTTGAAGATATTTTTAAATAAGAAAATGTAGATTACTAAATTTTCAACAACTTTGATGTGGAAGTTTTTTTTTGTAGGACCGAGCGTATTCGAGCTACGAGAAAGCGAAACAGGGCGAAAATTGGCGATTCGGCATATTTCTCACTTTCGCTCCACTTTCCATCGCAAAAACAGGGGAAAAACTTGATTTCAGCGAATGGTTTATTGAATGAAAGTTGTAGACAATTTAATTTCCTTTGAATCTCGTGTATCAAAAAATCAATTAGGAGCAATGGGTAGGAGTGGGGGTAAATTTAAGAAAACTATACGAAATAGGTTTTTGTGATTCAGCCCTGGAGCGCCGTGTTGGTGAAAGTTTTTCGTTTTCATTATATTACAACCATTTTTTGAACACAGCAGTGCATCTAAATATTATTTTAACCATTTTTGTATAAATGTAACCACACACACTCACACTCTCACACACACGCATATTTTTTTTTTTTATTCAGTTGATGTTCGTACCTCCAGTGTTCACATCGGGTTTAGCCAACGTGCTTGGAAAGAGTTTTCCTGTGGAGTGAGTTGTAGTGGTGAAGGATGGCTTCTTCCTCCCAAACACCGGACAGTGAGTGCTTCATATGCGGGAAGAGTTTGGACGAAGGAGTTGTTATTACTGTGAAGAAGAAAGGAGTTCAGACTCTATTAAGCGCAAGTGTTCGAAGGGGGCGAAACGACCACTGCCAGATTTTGAAGAAAATAGATGAAATTAAAGTTCACAATGCCTGCTCAAAGAATTACACCGATCCAAGACGGATAGACGTAGCTCTACGCTCAGAATCCCCTACACCTGGACCATCTTCAAAGCTAAGGTCAGTAAGTGAGGCGTTTATTTTCAAGGGCATTGGTTTCTATGTGCGGAAAATATTGAAGAGGATTATATGAAAAAACAAAAAAAATGCTCCCCTGGATTTCTCGAAATCCAGTTCGCTTGGTGGAGAAGATGGAGGTAAAGGACAACTTGTTGCTAGCAGATCGGGCACGCGGAGACGAGGGGGCTCAACAAATAATTAATCGTGTTCCCCCAGACTTAGATCGTATTGCTGCTGACGGTCAGTACCACGATGCTTGTATGAAAAAGCTGTACCGACCACCGAGAGCTGGGGGAGGGGCAAGAGGATACAGCACACATCCCAGAGTTGATGAAGCAATGGAATGTGTTTATGCTTTTCTGGAAATAAACAAAGAAGAATGCCAATTCCCATTTGATCAATTGATGGGGGCCCTTAAGGAAGGATGTGAACTTGACCGGAGAACAGTAAAATCCCGTTTGCTGAAAAAGTACGAGGATGACATCATGTTCGTTGAAACAGGCAATAAATCGACGGTCTGTTTAAAAAATACTGGTTATAAAATATTGAATGACACTTGGTATGCCAATATAAAATCGAATCCTTAGGAAGAAAAAATGAGAGTGGTGAAAGCAGCTGCAGATATACAGTAATTACAGAGGATATTCGCTCCCGTGTGTACAATACCACTGACTATCCACCCCCTGATAAATTTTTGAACAGTATCGAGTCAGACATTCCACCAACGTTATTGACAATGGTCCAAACAATTGTGCTAAAAACAAACAAGGAAGTTAAGATAAATGGAAGAGGATCAGTATTGCCATTTCCCATGCAATCATTGCTGCTGCACGCCCTCGGTCGTTTGGATCCCGTAAGAAGGGAGGAGAGCATGAGCTCTGGTGTAGTTGGAAGTAAGCAGGTGAACTGCTACAAGGCTCAGCAAGTCGGTATGGCTGGACTCTCAAGAATAGTGGGAACAACCTTCGGTGAAGTGTCCTTTAATAAGAAGGACAAAGTGATATCTTTAGCAGCTGACAAGAACATCTTGAAAGTTGGGAGAAGAAGATTGTGGTGGACCCACTCATACTCTATCACAGAATGTGCATAGCAAAAACAACCCAGGACGACCTTGAGGAATACCTCTCTTATGAGCTTGCACCGTACCCTATGTCGTTCAACGAGGATGTCATGCACAAGGGCACAAAGTCTGCTTGATATGCAGCGTTCACACCCATAGATTTCGAGCTTCTCTCAAATCACCTCACTGTCATCGATGGTGGGCATCTGCTCCACAAAGTTGTTTGGAATCGAAATTCGACTTTTGGAAAAAATTGTGCCGGTTATATCAAGTACATCCACCAGCATTATGGGACAGTGGTGATGGTCATCTTCGACAGGTACCCAGACAATCTTCTGATGAGTACCAAGAATGCTGAAAGAGCAAGAAGGCGCAAGCTGAACGCCTCAGCATATGTGCTATTTGATGAAGCCACAGTCAACAAAACTTCTCAAGACAAATTTCTGTCCAATGAGAGCAATAAAAACGATTTGTTGCCCTCCTCAGAACATCACTTGAAGCGTCCAACGTCATGAACAAGCAAGCTGAAGAGGATGCTGACGTGCTCATTGTGACCACTGCAACATCGATGGCTTCTTCATACGACGCTGTAATTATTGTGGGGGAAGACATCGATTTATTAGCCATTCTCACTGTGACAGCAAATACGATGAACAACGTATACATTAAAAAAACAGGAGGAGGGAATTCACCTGACGTCATGTACTACCCCTCATCATTTATGTACGACTTCGCCGAGAACCGGCTGCTCATCCACGCCATCAGTGGGTATGACACAACGTCAAACATTCATGGATTCGGAAAAAAACAAATTTTGTTCCCTGTTACGGAGGAATCCATTATTTTTGGAGATAAGTGATGTCTTCATGGACCCAGCAGCCACATTAGAGGACATCTCCAAAGTAGGAGAGCAAATATTGGTCGTCCTCCATGGGGGGAAATCACTTTCTGACCTCCGACACACAATTTTTTTGGCCACCACGACAAACATGAACCTGGAAAAGCTGCTCCAATCTCCTATGCAGCGCGATTCCACTCCTTGAGGGTATACCACCAAGTGACGTCCTGTATGAGCAGGAAGAAAGACCCGATCATCATTGGCTGGACAAGAGGAAGCAGGGGCTTGATTTCGACAACCACCAGAGATGCTGCTCCTCGTACTCTGCTGAAGACGGTATCATGCAGGTGTGTCACCGGCTGTTCCGCAGCATGTGGATGCAGAAAAGCCGGTATGCATTGCTCCACTTTCTGCAAATTCTGCTGCGGCGGAAAGTCCTGCGACAAACGTCCTTTGATAGTCGCTGCCGAGGAAGAGGAAAACATCGAAGACCCGTCTATACCATTCGACGAAGACCCTGCCGAAGAGTCAACCCTCCCGACCCCCCCCCCCCCCCTTGCGAAACGTCTCCTGTTACTGTAGCAAGCCCTCACCCCCATCTATTTTAAAGTTTTTATTTTAGTGTGTTCATTATTCCCTAATAATTAATATGTAAATAATTAATATATAAAACGCATTGTATTGTAATCTATATTTTGTAAATACACACTAACTTTCTTAAATGAATGGGTAACGAATTTGTTCTCTCCCATATATTGATATTTATACAAAAAATGGTTCAAATATTATTTAGATGCACTGCTGTGTTCAGAAAATAGTTGTAATATAATGAAATCGAAAACTTTTACCAACACGGCACTCCAGGGCTGAATCATGAAAAACGCATTTCATCTAGGTTTCTTAAATTTACCCCCACTCCTACCCATTGCTCCTAATTGATTTTTTGATACACGAGTTTCAAAGGAAATTAAATTATCTACAACTTTCATTCAATAAACCTTTTCCTAAGATCAATTCTTCTCCCTGTTTTTGCGATGGAAAGTGGAACAAAAGTGAAAAATTTGCCGAATCGCCAATTTTCGCCCTTTTTCGCCTTCTCGTAGCTCGAATACGCTTGGTCCTACAAAAAACTTCCAAATCAACGTTGTTGGAACTTTAGTAATCTACATTTTCTTATTTGGATATATGTTCAAACAAATGAACTCGAAAAGAGCTAGAGGACAAAAACTGAAAAAAGTGCCGATTTCTGACAGTTTTTTCCAGATGGCGGACGAAGCAAGGGGGGGAGGGGATGACGGAAACTTGGATAAATAACTACCTAAGGGTCCTAAACAACATCAACAAATAACAAACGATCCCGCATCTGATATAGGGTGAAATTCGTTTATTGACTGGACTAATGTATGGCCTCCTGGAAATTAAACTGCAATATTATTATCTATACGTGTGCCAATTTTGAAATAGCTCCCATTCATACCTTCCATGATATCCAACGTGGAGCTCAAATTTAAATTGCGATTTTTCAGCAGTTGGTAGCACTGACATCATTTCCAAATATGGCCGTGAGATATTGAGGTATAGATATTTACTCCTACCAAACTTTGTTTCAATTGCTGCAGCCGTTTAGGGGTTGATAGAGGGGGACACACACACAGCCAGACAGACAGACATAAGGACAGACAGACAGACAGACAGAAGGACAGACAGACACACATTTGCCCGATCTCATAAGACTACTTTTTCCTCATTTTTGCAAAATGTGAAAAGTAGGCTAAAAATAAGAGAAAAAGTTATAACAAAGGAGTCACAAAGGAGGAGGTATCTACTGCAGATAGCATTCCAACGCTGCCGGGCTCGAGCTTCATCATCCACCGCATTCGGCTCCACTTGCTGAAGTATTGCCAATACTCGATCTTTACAACACGTCCTGGAACATCCCCTTGGGCGTCTTCCAGCAGGTTGTGAATGAAGGATTCATCAGCTCGAAAGATGTGGCCAAACCAATGTGATCTCTTCTGTCCTAGTACTCGGCCAATTTGTGGTTTTTCAAACCGCTGATACAGGTCATCCTTCGTTCTTCGCTCCCATTTACCTTCCACAGTATTGAAAACGGGTCCATACATCTTTCGAAGTACCTTCCTCTCGAAGGCAAGGATGGCTTCTTCGGTTGTTGCTGACGTCACCTAGGTTTCACAACCATACAAAAGTATCGGCCTTACCTGTATCATGTGCAGTCGAATCTTATTCTTCAGCGATAATAGACGAGATTTAAATAAGTTATTCAGACAATAGAACATGCGATTAGCGTTTATTATTCGCTGCCGCACTTCTTTCGACACTTCACGTCTATTAGTTAGTGTGGATCCCAGGTACCTGATTTCTTGAACTCGTTCAAAAGTATGTCCGTCAACAATAATGGAAGGAAGGAGAGTTTGACGATGCGATAAACCAGATATTTGGTTTTATCCTCATTTACCACCTCCTTCGCATTGTAAAGAAATCGGGAAGTATCAGTGCATACTTGCTCCAAGTTATCGCCAAGAATCACAGCATCATCAACAAATGCCAGGATTGTGTCTGCTCCTACCATCTCCATTTCTCTGATTCGACCAGTGTCACGACTAACTTCTTCCAAGGCCAAATCGAATAGTAGTAGCGCTAATGGATCTGCTTGTCTCACACCACTCCGAATGCCGAAAGGTAACGACTGTTGGATGCCGAACCGTATTTGACAATTTTAAATAGCTATTAAATCCAATATCTTCATAATATTCATTATGCATGCAATTTATAAGAAATTTCGGCTGATGAAGATCTCAATGAAAGGTTAAAATATGTACCAACGATTTAATAAATATTCAAAAATTGTCTTAATTTTGTATTATATATAAGGTGTGTTCAAAAAGTACTGAGCTGGAGGCTGGAATGCGTAAACTGGTGTCGACATCGGCTAATCGTGGCATGTGTAACGAGGTGTGGTTCCGACCAGAGCGTGGAAGGTCACAGCACGCGTGCACGTCACGTGACAATACAGCAGCATGCATCAATCGTCCAAAGCTACCAGTCGCATTGCAAACAGTGACACGGAGGCGTCAAATGAAGAGCAAAGAGGTGTTGTTCGGTTTCTGACAGAGGAAGAAGTAGGGGGAACGGACATTCATCGCCGAATGTCACAAGTGTACGGCGATCACTGCATGTCCCTTGCAAGGGTCAAGGCGTGGCACAAGCGCTTCAGGGAAGGACGGGTGTCGTTAGCCGATGATGCCCGGTCTGGGGCACCCCCCTGCATTACCGATGACAATGTCCAGCTGGTTGATGCACTCATTACCCAGGACCGCCGAGTGACAGTGAACGCCACAGCAGCCGTGGTCGGATTGAGCGTCGGAAGTGTGCACACCATCATGAAGGAACGACTGCACTTGCACAAAGTGTGTGCCCAATTTTATGATACAGCCATTCACCGCCTCGTGTCACAGTGGGACAAGTGCCTCAACAGCCAGGACCAATACTTCTAACATACAGTTACTGGTTTCTGTAATTATGCATCCGGCTCGTTACTTTTTGAACGCACCTTATATGTTCCGTATGTCATAAAGAATACATATCATATAAGTTACGATAAAGGTGAAAAACTCAATTGCTATTATATACAAAATGTACAAAATTTCTGACAGGGAAGAAGATACAAGCATTACAAATAAATGTCCAACGAGTTTAACCAATTCACTGCTTCATCTGTAGCCTCATATATTTCTGTAGCGGCCCACTGAACCTCCTTATTGAGCATTCCATGGCAATGTGATAAACCGTCTGTGGCACTTCACTGCAATCGCAGGCTGGATTGTCGATCATCTTCCGCTTATGCCTCCAATACTGGCATCTACCATGTTGGGTTCTTAATAGATTTAGTGGCGTCCAAGTTTTCCGGAATAAGTTGAAACCAGAGGGGCGTTGAGTTGGATCCAGGATTAGATGATTCTAGCAGAGCCCGTGTATAGTATCTACGCAATAACAGTGCAATGTAAGGAACGGCCCGAATTATTAGTAACATTACATTTATTTATGTAAGAAAACTTTACAACTTAATATGTTGATAGCAGTGCAGGAAGGAAGGATCCAACTGGTCTGTGAAATCATAACTTCACAGTGGACATTATTGGGATAAAACCAGGACTTATTTCACATACATTAGTTCTCGAGTGAGGTGTACAGAGTTGTATCTAAGAAGCCAATTCACATTTCTTCCAAGATAATGCATTTTATTAAGATAATTTTTGAATTTATCCATCAAAAATGTCTCTAATCACACAGTTGGATATTTTGTTACTTGGTGACACAACCGATAGCGAGCTAAACGATCTTACCCGTGAAAGGGCAACGTAAAGCTGTCCATGAGTAAAGACGGTATTTGTCAAGTTAAGGCAGATTTTATCGAAAGTCTGACACTGAGATTTATTTATTGTCATTCAGAAAGCCAAACGTACTGGTAATTGCCTTATTTTAAATTGAAAAGGCATGTTCCTATCAGAGGGGATAAGGGTTATCCTGGGTATGAAAACGATTTCTCTCTGATCAGAATCTATAATAATTGCCTCTATGATATTACGTTGTAACCCGTTAACTATTAGCCTTGTTCCATTGCCGACCCCTTTTGAGGGTAGAATATTTCTTAATGACATAATGATAGCACCTTTCTTAAGTCTAAGTTTGTGTGGAGGCATGCCAGTTGGTGTCAGACTGTTCAAAAATTCTTCAGGGTAAGCCAAGTGATCTTGCGCATGCTCACGCACAATACAGTCTACACTCTCGTAGACTACCTCATCTCCAGATAAACGCCGAAGTACTCGATTGTTCAGTTCAAGCGATGCTTCATTGGCGACCGTAAGAATAGTTCTTCCTTTAAGCTCCTGTGGGGTGACAGCAGTAAAATCAAAATCACCGTATAACTGTTCAACTGGATCTTGTATTTGTGGATAGCATGTAGATGGTACCGTAACTTCCGCTCCAGTCTTGCCTTCTCCTATTTCTAAAAGCCATGTTGAAAATTCTTTTTCAGAATTTAAAGCGCGCATGTTCTGGGTGAGTTTAAGTACATGGAATTTATTCCAGAGGCAATGCCGCTTCAAGCAGCTAGCAACGGTCAGAGAACGTGACCCTCTCTTTATAACAGGGCGAAAATGACCACCCAGTAAGATGACTTACCACCGAATGCTTCAGTACAGTTGGTCAGATATTTGAGAAGTCTGTCCACAGCTAAAAATGCGTACACATGCGTCATTGATGCTTCATCCCAAATAATTAATTCTGTATTCAACAGGGCTGTTGCTTCTTGTGTGTTTGGCGTAACGTTGCACGTAGAATTGGAATTGAGAATCAGAGGGATTTTGAGGACAGAATGGGCAGGTTCTTCCTCCTTGTAGAAGTGTAGCTGCTATTCCTGTAGACGCTACTGGAGTAGCTTGATCTCCTTTTGCTGTGATTATGTGTAACAATGTAGAATAAATAAATGTTTTACGAGTTCCTGCCGGTCCATCTAAAAAGAAACAGTTTTATTTTAATGTTTCTTCTGGGTTTCCATATGTGGCATTAAAGATCGAATCTACAACCCTTAGTTTCTCCTCATTAAGCTTTTGCCCTAGCTTGCTCTTCTAAAACATCAAACGAATGCATTTCTGGACTGTTAACGTATAGTTTTACATCTGGCAAGTTATGTTTCTTAAGAACTAAGTCGTAGGTGTGAAGGAGGCCATTGATTTCAATGAGTGCATACTGTGGGCCACTTTCTTCAGAGAATCTGCGTACAAAATCTCCACACATTGCTTCTTTATGTTGGTCCCAAAGCTCGGGAAAATTTTCTGCTTCTCCGAAAACACAGATAATGACAAATAGAATTCGGAAGCCACTTGGCATATGATAGTGAGTTGCCTCAAGTGTAGTAGCATGCCAAATGTTATCTCCTTGAAGAAGTCCCAAGATTTTTACATGTTTCCTGGAGAGTTTTGCATATAACTCCATTGACTGTCCTGATACTATCAAAACTTTTGGCACCCTTTATTATCAGCATTCGCAAGAAGTATCTTTCTCTATCGTGCATACTAACTACTGGCATTCTCCCTATTACACATTGTCCACCACGCTGACGCTTCTTCCATTTTGTTTTACATTTATCGTACACATAGTGATTTGGTATATCACCGTAAGTATGAATGCGTGCTTGATCAACATTTTGATTAAGTTCAAACCAAGCAGTTAGCATCGTTTGTTTAGAAGAAGCCGCTGCTACAACCTGGTCTTTCTGGTCTTCATGAAAACCTAGCTGTTGCTGTTGAGGTAAATGCACTGGCAGTCTAATTACTGTATGGGATTTCTCTGACATGGTGAACTCACTGATTCTCGACATTGCTTCCGGAGCGCTTACGTATCTGCCATCGAGGAATGTCAAAATTTCATCACGATTGAGATTCCCGCTACTGGTTATTGTTTCCAGCTTAAGGCATGCGGCATCATGCCCCTTATATACGTATTTGTATAGGTATTTCACACTTTTAACAAAGGCGCAAACTTCCACATTGATATGAGCATTGAACTTCATTAATAACGACGGATTGTAAGGGACTACCCAGCGTTTGAACGGATTTTAGCCAGGATCAATGAAATTAAGAACGCTTTTCCAGTTCCACCTGGAGAGTCCAAAAAGTACAATCTACCAGATTGATTAGCGCTATTTTGTTCTGGAAGGAGTTTCGGTGTATTTTCTTGCATGAACAGCTGTAAGTCATTTATGTTGTATGATTGTTCTCTGTCGAATGTTGCATTGATCAATTTGGCGCTGTCATTCCCAATTGTGGCATACACTTGCCACAAATTGCAAGACTAAGATCCTCAATGAGGATTAGAGCTTCATTCTATATTTCTTCTGTGAAATCCATGCCATGAGTTTGTGTTTCTTCACGCCTTCTGCGTAGAGTATATTCGGCCATTTAGTCCTTGTATTTCTCCCACAACTGTGCTGGTTGTGAAGGGGAACGAACTATCATGATGCAGAGTAAGTTGTTGTCGCCTAGCGTCAATCTTTAAGACGGTCAATCTGCCCATCAAGTCAGGTTCAGTATTGGTGCGGCTTTGACTATCATGATAGAGAGTTAGTCGTTGTCGCCTAGCGACAATCTGTCCGTGAAGTAATTAGATTCAACATTTTTAGCCTACTTTCGATTTTTGCAAAAAATGAAAGTAGACTTATGAGATCAACACAGGGCGAAAAAAGTGTGTCTGTCTGTGTGTGTGTATGTGTATGTGTGTGTGTGAGTCTGTGTGTGTGTGTGTGTCTGTGTGTGTGAGTGTGTGTACTCTGAATGTCTGTCCCCCCCCTATCAATTCGAACACGGTGAATGCAAATTGAACGAAATTTGGTACAAAGATAGCACTAGCAAAGGACACCTCAGTGTCATGTTTTATATCGCCGCCATCTTTACTAAAACTGAATGGTGGCCACTCAAACGTTCAAAACGTAAAATCAAATAACGACTAACCAAATCATCCGATCTCTACCAAATTTGGTAACAACATACCTTCGTATAGGATGCGTCTTGTGACATAACTACAAGGTCGTCCGCTATACCATTTCAGGATAGCGGCCGTGCGAATTATGCAAACTTTATAATCCATATCATGGGACTCACCAGTTTCGATTATCGAGCCGAGATTGTTTTAACTGTTCTAAAGGAAGAGGCACGTTCGAAATTAAAAGTTTATTTTGTAATACTATAGTGCAGACGTGATTTTAAAAAGCTGAGCTGATTCAGTAATAAGACAAGATGGCAGCGGATATCTTGTGCCTGACTTATATTTCACTAATTTGAGTATTGCATGCAATATAGCGTACTGATACAAAATAAATAAACTTTGTATGAAATGCTTTATATATAAATAATATACTCCAGTGATGAAATCGTTTAGTATAAATCATTATTTGCTAACAAGTTCTATGTAAGTCATTTTATATAGAACGATATTCGTTGACACAATTAGCTCAGTGGTAGAGCGTTAGCCTATCGCTCAAATGCCTATGGTTCAAACCCGATCAGAGCTAGGTTTTTTGCTTGAAATGTTATATGTTTATTGTTTTGTAATGACTCAGATGTTTTAAAATTAAGCGTTATATTGTGCATATTATGGTGTAAAATATATATTTAATTAAAACATAATTCGCCAGCAGATTTACTCGAGACATCTAGCTGCCAAAAAGGTAACTGCACGCCGACCTACTTATTAACTTCCAGATTTTATTGAAAAGTTTCTTCTTCTGGCCGCTAGAATGCACTCGCTCTGTTAGGATTATATTGTTCGATATTTCACCACTAGATGTCACGACTAGTCTACGTGGGGCTCCATTGATTACTATACCATTGGCATTCTATGCGCATCGAATTTGAAGAATGACAATATGATACTACGATACATTTTTACTTTTTATTTTAAAGGGTTGTACCAGCCTATTTTGCGTTACTTGAAAATGTTATTTGAAGTAAAGAACAAAACGATTTCACATAGTAACTGAATTCAAGCCGTTGGTGTTAGTTCAGGTTATTAATTACTACTTTTATTTCAGGCAAATAGCAATCGAAAATATCCGCATAGTTTGTATACACACGTCTCTGTAGGGTCATGGAAAGATTTGTTAATTCAATTAGGGTTGTGAAAGCCATGCACAACCAGACGTGTAAAGACATGCCTCAACTCAAAGTTGGATGTTGCCCACGGCAGGTCGTATATGTAATAATAATAATAATAATAATAATAATAATAATAATAATAATAATAATAATAATAATAATAATAATAATAATAATAATAATAATAATAATAATAATAATAATAATGTTATTGGTTTTACATCCCTTTTAACTACTGCTGCTTTTAGAGACACCGGGGTGCCGGAATTTTGGCCCGAAGGGGATCTTTAACGTGCCAGTAAATGTACTGACACGGCTCCCTCGCATTTGTGCACCCTCAAATGCCAGCTGACTGCGCCAGGAAACGAACCTGCAACCTAGGGCCCAGCAAGCGAGAACGTTACCGCTGAGCCACGCAGCCAGTCCGGTCGATTATGTCTCCAGATCCATAACATTCTTGATATACTTCTTATCTTTCTTTCTTTCTTCAATGATGGTAGCAGTTTTTATCTAGGTTGTGGCGTTTGGTAGAGGTAAATCGTTTCTAAGGTCTTCAACAAAGAATAGTTCTATTATACTCTTTGATAATAACAACGAGTTATAACTATACTCATACATTTAGGAGAAAGTAGGCTATATGTTCTTTACTGAACATCTTGTTTTTTTTTACATTCGAATTGAGCCACTATGGACTACGGAGTAACAATCAAAATCAATGTTTCGTACTAGTTCGTCTGCCAGCTTTGATGTCCTGCCAGTATCTCTTGAGCCCATCACTCAGCGCCTTCTTCCGATCTTCTGAAAGAGGTCCCTCCGTCTTTTGGGTTCTGCCCCTACCTTAAATCCCTGGTAATTTTTGATTAGGTGTCTGAATTCACACCTGTTCATAATTTTGCAGTCCGGAATACCAATTTCTACAAGGTCTTTGTTACATTCTTCAAACCATGCCAATTTTTTCTTCTTTGGTTTCACGAAATTCCAAATTTTCTTTGTTAGACGATCGTTGGACATTCTGAAAATGTGTCCATAGAACAACAACCTTTTCCTTTTTATTGTTGACGTGACTGGTTCTATCTTTTTATATAACTCTTCGTTCGACTTCAAACGTATGTGCCCGTCAACCCATCTGTTGCCTAAAATATTCCTCAATACCCTGCGTTCTCTTTTGACCAACTGGTCGACTAGTCCCCGCCTGTTCATAGTCAAAGTCTCCGAAGCATATAATGCTTCAGGTTTGACAACCGTCCTGTAGTGTCTTAATTTGGCTCCAATGCTCAGCGACTTCTTATTATAGAGATTTTTCGTCAGGTGATAGGCTCGGTCTAATTTCCAGATTCTAAGATTAATTGCTTCCTGTTCTAGGCCATTTTGCTGGATTACCTCACCCAGGTATTTAAATTTCTTTACACGTTTAATCTTTCCTTGGTTTGTTTTCATCCATTCTGGTCCATCACTGATGTTTGTCATGTACTTCGTCTTCTCAAAGGAAATCTGTCAACCTACTTTCTCAGCCATCTCTGACAACCGATTAATCTTTACAATGGCTGATTTAATATTGTTGGCAAAAATAGCTAGGTCATTTGCAAAAGCCAAACAATCAACGTGCACCCCTTTCAGTTTGGGCCCTAGCCTGAATCGATCTTCATTCCCTTCTTCCCGACTCAGTGTCTTCCTCCATTCACGAATGACCTTTTCTAATACACAGTTGAAAAGGATTGGAGATAATCCATCACCTTGTCTGACACCAGTTTTGATTACAAAGGGATCTGAGATCTCGCCATTGAATTTTACTTTTGACACTGTGTCGGTCAAAGTCTATTTAATCAGATTTCGAGACGTGTCATCCACTCCAAATTCTTCCAGAATATTCAGTAGCAACTCGCGGTCAATTGAGTCATACGCTTTCTTAAAGTCAATGAATACGACCACATAGTCATACCTGCATATCGTCTTATACCTAATGATGTTTTTCAGGTTAAAAATCTGTTCCGGACAAGAATGTCCCTTTCTGAAACCGGCCTGGTACTCACCAATCTGATTATCAAGTTTTTCTTCAATTCTGTTCAGGAGTGCTTTGGATAGGATCTTGTAGGGAACAGATACAATTGATATACCCCTGTAATTATTAACGTCCTTCTTATCCCCCTTTTTGCGGAGAGGGTGAATTAATGCACACTGCCACTCTGTGGGTATCCTACCAGTTCCCCATATATCCGCGAAGAGCTCAGCTAATATATTCAGAGTATCTTCATTTGCCAGTTTTAGAAGTTCTGCCACAATGGAATCCTCTCCCGCTGCTTTATTATTCTAGATTCAACATTATTTGTTTAAACACACTTTTTAAACAAATAAATATATTTCCGTTGACTTGTCAAGAAAAGCAAGATTTTTCCTGTACTATTGAGACGATTTGGAAGATTTTGGTACAAACCACTACTTCTAACTCCCTCTGGTTTAGGAGCTTGGGTTTTATGATTCATACACCTTAGCGTATTATATATATATATATCCGTTGACGTGTAATGAAAAGCAAGATTTTTCCTGTACTATTGAGACGATTTGGAAGATTTTGGTACAAACCACAACTTCTAACTCCTTCTGGTTTAGGAGCTTGAGTTTTGTGATACATACACCTTAGCGTATTGTGCCCGTTCCTCCAATGGGACAGGCGATCACCCGGCCAACATCCCGGCCCCATCAGAAGAAACGGCCAAGGGAGTGGGTGAAAAAGATTAGGGTGAGAATCTTGGTTCATACAGACAAGAATAAAAGAAATGCTCCAGCGAGCCAGAGACAAAGGGTCTCGGGTCGTTTCCGGGTTGGGATGGCAAATGAACTGAACCAGGATTCAAAAGCAAACTCCCTAACTTGAATTAACAAACTGAGAAGAAAAAAACCCTCGTAAAATCACATCTGCTCCTTTATTGGCCAAAGGAAAAATAAATATGCAACCTGCCTACCACGCACGAGTATAGAGTTAGGGTGGGACAAAGTTCGAAAAAAATAAAGTTCATAGTCCCTAAACAAACAAAAATAAATATACTTATTCAAACTCGTGGGTGTCCTCTCTTAAAGTTCCGACAAGGAGATCGCCTTTCAAAAACTAAATTAACCCTTAATTTATCGGTGCAAACGCATGTAAACATCACTGGCCACTTATCACAAAGTTCACCTGCGGCAAAAACTCGAAGAAAATATCGAATATCTGTGTATATCACAACTGTCTACCCTTATACAGCAATGGACGGATCTCCTCTATCGAACTACAAATTAATAACTAAAGAGCATCATATCACATCAAATAGCACTCAAACATCAACTCAGCTCCACATAATATGGTATTTCAACAATTAATTATAACTTATCATAAATTATTAACACACCCATAATTGTGCTCACACATTTACACTACTAATTCTTATTATTATTACTGATTTATATTCGCCGTTCCAATAACCTTGATCCACACTGTCATATTTGTTATTGTAATTAAATTATAGCATTGTCTAACGTTTAGGAAAGGTTAAGAACCTCGTAATAAGGCACCCTAGTGTATTTCATTCTCACAAAAAACATTTAATCGCAACCCTTCCGTCGAACACTCTGTGTGAGGATCCGAACAATCTGACTGTAGAGCGCACTATAAATTACACCCCTGCGCTATTCAATATACAACTCATCGATAAACGTAACACGTTCGTCAAGAGTGAAGGACCCTGTCCTCACAAATTCAATTCAACGGTCATACGTCGCCCCCTGAATAACCTCGTCACATATGACGGAATAATACCAGATTTAATTATCACATTAACTTTACACAACCTCATGACAAAAATCATGCATTGTTAGCATGTCTCAAGAACCCACACTTAACAGAGCGTGTCAACTTTATCGGGACCACGAGGTCGTATGATAATATGGCATCCTATCCAAGGAACCTTACTCGACAATCTCCAACCATATTCATTTTGCTATCCTTTTGCTATTAAAATCTATGCAATCCGTGACAAACCTTTCAGAATTAAATTAATATAATGACCTCGGAAATCGAAATGCTAGAATCTCCCAGCAAAATGGGCATCTCATATTATCGTTACCCAATTTCTACTTATTATTATTATTATTATTATAATCAGGTCTCAGAGAATAAATGTATGTCTTACTCCTACCATTGATGCTGTTGATTTATGTAAGTCAAAACGACCCGAAAAGAAAGGACAAAAAATATCTGTACAACCCTTATGAGAAAATGATGCTCTTTTTCAATCTGGAATAAATGATTATGAATGGCGTTAAGTTACACGATCTCAGGTCATCTCATGGCACGGCTATCCGAGGTAGAAGTTCTCTTCTTCCTGATGAACAAGTATGGAAATGAAACGTCTTACTTTATATCCGGCGTTCTCGGAAACCCCTGGCGTCGGCGTCGGTGTCTTCTGCGGCATTTGGGCGGCGGTGTTCCTCCAGCGTCTCCGCGATGTGGTCTCCCAGCGTACTGGTAGAGGTATTCGCCCCCGGCTCCTCTCGATCCCCTGGCGACGCCCATGTCCGCCCACTGGTTGCCCCCGGTCACCGTCAGCGACGGCATCTCCTGGCGTCCCAACCAAGGTCCACTCGTCCATCTCGTCGCGACCGTTCACCCCATTATGGCCCATTTAGAGGTTCAGTGCAGCATAATTTGCGTATTAATATGCATGTTGATTCCCAGAATATTTGAGTCCATGGTAATAAGGTTCATGCTGCCGTGTAGCAATATTACATTTCACTATATCAGAGCACTTTCACGCCCACGCACTATAGCGTCTAGTTCCTGGTTCACTTGAATTATATGTACTCACTTTCCTCAACCAGTCACACACGTCCTTCCACGAGAAGCTATTTCGACCTGGCCTTGACCGACATATCAAATTGCCTGCGGCCTGCAGTCCTTCAACACAAGCTTAAAGTGGATGTAGCCTTCCGTCACATTCTCACTGCGTCTCTTAAATGCCAGCACTGCTATGCTATTTTCGAATGAATGTCTGTTACAATAAAGGGCCTCGCGATAATGCTTCGCCTCGACTATCGTTATTATTATTCTTTCCCCGATACTCGTAATGTTAAACACCTCCTGGTATTCACCTTTGATTAACATAAATTGTCGGCATGATAATTCAGTTTTTCATTACGGCCTACACTCGGACGTTCAAAGGCGCACAATTTTGTCTTGCTATTACCACAGTACATGCCTTCAACACCTTACTATCCGCTAACCTAACCGGACCACGTGCATTAATCTTCGTAATCAAAATGGTAAAGTACTGTATAATATTCCACGCGTCTCCACATATCAATAGCAGCATATGCATGAATTTAACGGACCTTCGTTTATCAGTTCTGATTATTTCTTCACATACTAGCGAGTCCGATATCGTCTTGAAATTCATGATTATCGTTCTAGTGACAACTTACTGAACACTGTTCGACAAACAAACTGACACACTTCACTGTAAACAACTAACTGGCACTACACGCACGCTAGCCTCATGGCCTGCTGATCACTCCTCGTATCAAATGGCCACGAGCACTGACCACTCACGTAAACCGTTCAAGTTCCCGATGCAAATTTCAGTCCACGTGACATAGGCTACTCGTCCTTGCCACGCTGGATAACATACTCGTCCATGCCCCGCTGACTAACTGAACATTCCGGAACTGTGTCCTCCACTCGAGAAAAAAAAGTGGAAGGGGTTGGAATCTTCTGGAACATTCCCCTACTCCAGCGGTTGCCTCGCCACGTCATGCCATGACGTCATACTGACCCTCCGGTCTCCTCTTGATCTCCTATCATCCGGGGGCCGGTAATTGACCCTGACTGGATCGGTCACATCTCTCCCGCGGCCTTCAAAATATAAGCGGTGGGAACATATCTTATATTTTTCCTTAAATGATGCATGTGAACGATCCTTTCAGCCATCTCCTCAATGTTCACTAACGGGATTGCCTGTGATACTTCCACAGATTCGCGGCATTGAATTTCCCAACAAGTGCATTCGTGGCGTTGTCAACCACCCTATAGCAATTGTTGTCCATCACTCTGGCAATCCTATGGGGTCCCGAAAATGGACGCGCAAATTTCCCATACACTCTGAGTGGTATGTTTGATAACGTAGGTTTCCGAATCAGCACCAGGTCATTGACTCGAAGTGGTTCCTGAACACGGTGGCCAGCCTTCCTTATCTCCCGTTTCTGCGCCTCTAGCTGCATCCTCTCCCGAGCCAGTTCGTTTCTCCTTTGCACCGACGGCTCAATCTCTGGGGGTGCCTGTATAACAGCATGCCAAGTTCTACTTGATTTTCGTCCATGGTGCAGATAACAAGGAATTTGTCTGGTACTCTCTTGTGTTGTAGAGTTCAAGCAACGTTCAATTATGGGTACCACTTCCATCCATCTATGATGCTGTTCATGACAATAAATCCGGCAGTATTTTCCAATCTCTGCATTTACGCTTTCAACTGGATTTCCTTCTGGGTATCTTATGGAGCTCAAGATATGACTTATGCCGAGTCGTGCCATTGCCTCTTGAAATTCGGCGCTCGTGAACTGCGTTCCGTGATCGCTCAGGAGGAACTCTGGCTTCCCTGCAGTTGGAATCACGCCGGTTTCAATCCTGCGAATTACGTACCGGGATGTTGCCTTCTGTATAGGGTGCAACATGACTAATTTGGTAAACACATCCATCGTCACCAAGATGTATTGGCTACCCCTGGTGGACCTCGGAAGGGGGCCATACAAGTCCGTAGCCATTAATTCATTCGGACGGGTCGGTATAATAGCCCTCGGCTTCTCCTTAGATACGTCCGATGGGAACTTGCACCTCTGACAGATGTCGCATGTACTGATTACCGCTCGTATGGTTTTTCCCATATACTCCCAGGTAAATGTTTCTCTTATGGCATGTAAGGTTTTATCACATCCTCCATGCCCAATAGATCGGTGAGCCAACCAAACCACTGCTGAAATCAACTTCGGCGGTATTACAATACGTAGCTTTATGTGGTCTCTATCGACAAACTTGTGAATCACGTCACCAACAATGTGATAAAAGTGAGCAATCTTTGCCGTTCCAGCATAATCGGGGTCATCTGCACCCATGCGATTCTTCAAATACCGGTATATCCGTCTTAACGGAGTATATCGCCGTTGCGCCTGGCTCAGGCGTTTCAAACGCTCCACCGTTTCCTGATCATCCGGTATTAGCTCTACCTGGTGCAAAACAGCCTCCTCACGTGGGTTTCTGCTCAAAACATCCGCTAGAAAGTTTTGCTTTCCGGGCCTATGAATAACTTCTGCATCGAATTGCTGCAGGAAAAGGGTCCAGCGCGTGACTCTTTCGCTTGAAATGTCAGACTTTAACATAAACTGTAACGCGCGATGGTCCGTCACAATGACGACCTTATACCCTAAGAATCTTCTTCCACATCTTGAGAGCATAAATTATAGCCAGCGCCTCCAATTCCGTGGCAAAGTAATTAAGCTCAGGCTGTCTCAATTTCCTACTGGTAAATGCCAGATAATGTTGTTTCTTCTCGTCATCCAACTGGTGTAACACAGCGCTCACTCCTACCTTTGAAGCATCGGTGTCAATATAAAATGTTTTGGAGAAGTCTGGGTACTCTAGTTTAACGTTGTTAAGGAGCATGTGTTTAGCTTGCATGAAGACCTCTTCACACGCCTGATCCCACTTCCACCGATTGTTTTTCCTGAGCATGCTCTGCAGAGGGGCGACAACATCCGTGTAACGGGGGCAATGACTAGAAAAGAATAAGGTCATTCCCAGGAACTGCCTCACTTGTTTCACCCTTTCTGGTCTGGGAAAATCAGCTATCGCCTCAATTTTCTCCGGGTTCAGCCGATATCCATGTTCGTCAATGAGATGTCCCAAAAACCGAATTTCTCGGTGAAAGAAATTGCATTTCTCCTGGTTTGCCTTAAATCCGGCCGTAAGCAAGTTCTCAAACAACAATCTCAAGTGTTTCAGGTGCTCCTCTACTGACGTGGATGCCAAGATCAGATCGTCCACATAACATAGTACGTGTTTATTGACCTCTTCACTCAAGTTGCTGTCCAGCGCTCGAATTAGCACAGGGCCACTGTTTTTCAAACCGAAGGGAAGGCTGTTAAAGACGTGGGTCTTCTGCTCATGCAGGAAGCCAGTGTATTGCTCGCTGTTCTCGGTTAACTCGACATGATAATAGGAATTTGTGAGATCTACGGTTGAGACATATTTTTTTCCCTTAAAGCGCCTCAGCAGTTCTCTAATTTGTGGTGGGCGGTCATACTCTGGAAAAATGCGTGCATTTATTCCACGTGCATCCAGACAAATCCTAAGGCGACCATTTGGCTTCCTTACAACCGCTAAAGGGTTTAGGAAAGAAGTCGGAGCCTTCTTTATTATGCCATCCTTCTCCATGGCGTTTATCATGGCCTTTACCTCCTCCTTCCATTTCTCTGGGACTGGATATATGTGTTTCCTGTATGGTGAGTCATCACTCAACTTGATATCGTACTGAAAGTTCTTGATAACTCCAGGTTTGTCGCTAAATACCTCCCGAAACTCCTGTATTAGGTGATCAAACTGTTTCTGGACAGTTGGATCCAAAATTTCTTTTACACCAACGGGCATGTGAGTGATCGTCTCTTCTTCACGTTCCACGATATTCTCAAGTGTGTTCTCCAAGAAGAGCGTGCTCGAGTTGGCATTGATATAATCTTTCGATCCTCAGCTCGGCGATTCGTTTCCGACATACATAACACCCTCTTGCATATTTATTATCCAGCCGTACTCCGAAATAAAGTCAACACCCAGAATTATTTGAAAATTGATGTTGGAGATGGCCACGAACACGTGCTCATAAAACCTCCCCGCAATTTTGATCATCAACAGGGCCTGCAGCTTGCATCTCACTGAGCGATCGGGAATTACACCTCTAACCTTTACATTCGCTACTGGTAGAGTATATATGGGTCCTGCCTCCATTAAATCGTCCAAACATGACTGAGACACCACACTAATCATCGCTCCGGTGTCAATCAGGGTTTTTATTTGTTTACCGAGCACCTCTACTGTTATGATTGGCAAAGGATACACTTTCCCGCGGCGGATAACGTCTTCCTCATGAATCAAGTCTTCGTCGGTAGCCTGAAATATCTCTAGAATTTCGATCAGTTCGGGAGGACCAAGGTTTGAGGAATTTCTTAATTTGAAGTTTTTTTTTGTTGATCTGACCGACTTGTGTCAGGTGGTCGGTCAGCTTCCCCCGGTGGTGCGGATGGATTACTCCGTATTTGTTGTAAATATTCCTGGCTCTCTCGATGTCTTTCCGCATAGCTTGGCCGCGACCCCTGCGAACGAGAATCCCTATCGGCATTCTGTCTCTGATAATATTGATTTGACTGCCTTCGCTGATATTCACCATATCGTCCCTTTGTATTGTTGAATCGGGATCTCCTACGTTCTTCGTACGGTTTATTCCTCCACCTGGGTCGCTCGTCTGTTCCACCGTAGCTCCTATCTCGGCTCCGATAGTACCCTGTGTCTCTTGGCCAGTCCGTCTCCCGCGGCGTTCGCTCTTCCGTCTGCGCAATTTTGTCAATCACGACCGTGTTTACATATCTATTTTCCTGTCGTCCGGACCTCGCCTGTAACTGTGCGCTAGTGTGGTCAAGTTTTCGAAGAATCTCTTCACATCCCTCTAAAGTCTCGGCTCCTGACGCTATTACACTCTTCTGGACCTCTACGGGTAATTGTCGTATAATGGCTTGGACCAATTCGTCCTCCGGCACTGGTGGAGTCAAATACTGCAGCCTGGCGAGTTGCTATGCGAAGTACCCCGCGTACCTAGTCGGATTGGACGTCGCATACCGTTTAGCGTATAGTTCCGCCCGTATGTTCAATTGTTCTTCAGGGCTCCAAAAGCGTTTGATTAATAGTCGTTCGAACTCGTCCGTGCTCGTGAACGTGTTTCGAAATGCGCGAAACCAAGTTAATGCTGTCGATTCCAGGGACCTCTCAATAACTCTTAGTTCCCTCTCACGTGGTATCTTATTTTCTGCCATGTATTCACGGACCTCCCTCATAAAATCGATGGGTGTGACGTTATTAGTCCCATTGTTCCCCGAGAATTTCCTCGGCTGGTGGTCTATACTTCTAATGATAGTCAGGTGTCCCGCGGAGTTTGTACTCTGTATTCTCGGCGTTGCAACTACCTCTCCCGCCTTTCTAGAAGATGGGGTGTTTTCACTTTCCGTCCCGTTAAGAGGTGGCGTGCTTTCAATTTCGGACCATCTAACCCTTTCTGACTCCGATTTGTCTTTTATCTGCGTCATTTCCGTCTCTAAGTTGCCTAATCGAGTGAGTTGCCTTCCCTGTTGAATAATTATCTTCTCCTCCAACTCAACAATGGAAGTGTGGATAGGTTCTCTCACATGTTCGAATAATGTCGTTTGGGAATGAGTGATTTTCCTGTCATACGTGTCCTGGAATGATTCAACCTGTATCTGTATGTTTTTCACGTCCTTCGCGACCTCTTCTTTCCAACCTGACACGTCCTGTTTCAACTTATCCAGGGTTTCCTCGTTAGACTGACCAATTTTCTCAATTTTTGCCGTCAAATCTTGTCCCATGCCTTTAATATTACTGTTCAACTTCTCCTCAAGTCCTTCAATATTCCCCCGAAGCGAACTCTGAGTATCCCTGATTTGCCGTGCCATAGAATCTTTGAGCTCCGCGGTGAGCACATGAAATGTAGTTTCTACCTTTTTATCGAGTAGATTAATCTTATTATCTATAGCCTTTCCTGATAGTTTAAGATTACGTTCTACAGCATCAATGTTTTTCTGCAAATGAGATTCTAAACTCTTAAGATTAGATCCCATGTCTTCTAATAAGTCGGTTCTGAGATCATCAACTTTATCACTAACATCTTTATTTATTCCTGCTATTTGAGTGCCGACACCCTCTTGTGTCCTATGTACCTCTGCTATTTGAGTACCGACACCCTCTTGTGTCGTCTGTAAGCGATCCAGATCGCTCTCCCTGTTTGTCTTAATTGACCAAATACTATAATTAACATTATTCATTTCAGTGATTAGACCATTTAATCCATCTTGGATTTGTTTTAATATATCAGCTATATTTTCTGCGGTTACTACTTGTGACATCATACAATACAACTTAAATATAGGGGCCTACAGGGGAATGTAGGTCGTCGAGTATAGCGATGACCTGAGATCGTGTACCAACCCTGTCAAATGGTTCACTAAAGGCTCAGTGTGATACGAGGTTAATTTTACACAAAAGAATTACACGTGGCAAGCATCTCGCCCCCATCAAAGGCACGAATCTGACCACTCAGTATACTCCCCTCACAACAACAAATGATTG
Source organism: Meconema thalassinum (assembly GCA_946902985.2). NCBI lineage: Eukaryota > Metazoa > Arthropoda > Insecta > Orthoptera > Tettigoniidae > Meconema > Meconema thalassinum. The sequence goes on along the minus strand of OX336399.1, from coordinate 156,904,925 downwards.
AGTAAAAAGCATGCCCATGACGGAGACGACACGCACCATCGTCGTCGAGCCAACACGTTAGTGGCGCCACTTCCCTCTCCCTGTGCCCGTTCCTCCAATGGGACAGGCGATCACCCGGCCAACATCCCGGCCCCATCAGAAGAAACGGCCAAGGGAGTGGGTGAAAAAGTTTAGGGCGTGAATCTTGGTTCATACAGACAAAAATAAAAGAAATGCTCCAGCGAGCCAGAGACAAAGGGTCTCGGGTCGTTTACTGGTTGGGATGGCAAATGAACTGAACCAGGATTCAAAAGCAAACTCCCTAACTTGAATTAACAAACAGAGAAGAAAAAAACCCTCGTAAAATCACATCTGCTCCTTTATTGGCCAAAGGAAAAATAAATATGCAACCTGCCTACCACGCACGAGTATAGAGTAAGGGTGGGACAAAGTCCGAAAAAAATAAAGTTCATAGTCCCTAAACAAACAAAAAAAATATATTTATTCAAACTCGTGGGTGTCCTCTCTTAAAGTTCCATCAAGGAGATCGCCTTTCAAAAACTAAATTAACCCTTAATTTATCGGAGCACACGCATGTAAACATCACTGGCCACTTATCACAAAGTTCACCTGCGGCAAAACTCGAAGAAAATATCGAATATCTGTGTATATCACAACTGTCTACCCTTATACAGCAATGGACGGATCTCCTCTATCGAACTGCAAATTAATAACTAAAGAGCATCATATCACATCAAATAGCACTCAAACATCAACTCAGCTTCACTTAATATGGCATTTCAACAATTAATTATACTTATCATAAATTATTAACACACCCAGATTGTGCTCACATATTTACACTACTAATTCTTATTATTATTACTGATTTATATTCGCCGTTCCAATAACCTTGATCCACACTGTCATATTTGTTATTGTAATTAAATTATAGCATTGTCTAACGTTTAGGAAAGGTTAAGAACCTTGTAATAAGGCACCCTAGTGTATTTCATTCTCACAACAAACATTTAATCGCAACCTTTCCGTCGAACACTCTGTGTGAGGATCCGAACAATCTGACTCAGAGCGCACTATCAATTACACCCCTGCGCTATTCAATATACAACTCATCGATAAACGTAACACGTTCGTCAAGAGTGAAGGACCCTGTGGTCACAAATTCAATTCAACGGTCATACGTCGCCCCATGAATAACCTCGTCACATATGACGGAATAATACCAGATTTAATTATCACATTAACTTTACACAACCTCATTACAAAAATCATGCATTATTAGCATGTCTCAAGAACCCACACTTAACAGAGCGTGTCAACTTTATCGGGACCACGAGGTCGTAATAAGGCATCCTATCCAAGGAACCTTACTCGACAATCTCCAACCATATTCATTTTGCTATCCTTTTGCTATTAAAATCTATGCAATCCGTGACAAAACTTTCAGAATTAAATTCATATAATGACCTCAGAAATCGAAATGCTAGAATCTCCTAGCAAAATGGGCATCTCATATTATCGTTACCCAATTTCTACTTATTATTATTATTATTATTATTATCAGGTCTCAGAGAATAAATGTATGTCTTACTCCTACCATTGATGCTGTTGATTTATGTAAATCAAAACGACCCGAAAAGAAAGGACAAAAAAATATCTGTACAACCCTTATGAGAAAATGATGCTCTTTTTCAATCTGGAATAAATGATTATGAATGGCGTTAAGTTACACGATCCCAGGTCATCTCATGGAACGGCTATCCGAGGTAGAAGTTCTCTTCTTCCTGATGAACAAGGATGGAAATGAAACGTCTTACTTTATATCCGGCGTTCTTGGAAACCCCTGGCGTCGGCGTCGGTGTCGTCTGCGGCATTTGGGCGGCGGTGTTCCTCCAGCGTCTCCGCGATGTGGTCTCCCAGCGTACTGGTAGAGGTATTCGCCCCCGGCACCTCTCGATCTCCTGGCGACACCCATATCCGCCCAGGGGTTGCCCCCGGTCACCGTCAGCGACGGCATCTCCTGACGTCCCAACCAAGGTCCACTCGTCCATCTCGTCGCGACCGTTCACCCCATTATGGCCCCTTTAGAGGTTCAGTGCAGCATAATTCACCTCCTGGTATTCACCTTTGATTAACATAAATTGTCGGCATGATAATTCAGTTTTTCATTACGGCCTACACTCGGACGTTCAAAGGCGCACAATTTTGTCTTGCTATTACCACAGTTCATGCCTTCAACACCTTACTATCCGCTAACCTAACCGGACCACGTGCATTAATCTTCGTAATCAAAATGGTAAAGTACTGTATAATATTCCACGCGTCTTCACATATCAATAGCAGCATATGCATGAATTTAACGGACCTTCGTTTATCAGTTCTGATTATTTCTTCACATACTAGCGAGTCCGATATCGTCTTGAAATTCACGATTGTCGTTCTAGTGACACCTTACTGAACACTGTTCGACAAACAAACTGACACACTTCACTGTAAACAAATCACTGTCACTACACGCACGCTAGCCTCATGGCCTGCTGATCACTCCTCGTATCAAATGGCCACGAGCACTGACCACTCACGTAAACCGTTCAAGTTCCCGATGCAAATTGCAGTCCACGTGACATAGGCTACTCGTCCGTGCCACGCTGGATAACATACTCGTCTATGCCCTGCTGACTAACTGAACATTCCGGAACTGTGTTCTCCTCTCGAGAAAAAATGTGGAAGGGGTTGGAATCTTCTGGAGCATTCCCCTACTCCAGCGGTTGCCTCGCCGCGTCATGCCATGACGTCATACTGACCCTCCAGTCTCCTCTCGATCTCCTATCATCCGGGGCCGGTAATTGACCCTGACTGGATCGGTCACAGTATTATATAATTATATAGATTTGTCCGGATTCGAGGAAACCCAATTGTTGCGCCATGGCAACATTAAATTGCTGTTGAACCAATTTCTCACCTAGTAACCAGGAAGGTTTCCTAGATGTCAATCTGCGATATGAATGAAAAATGTTTTGATGAATTGGTAATGAAGGATCATTCCAGTATTTTTCCCATTCATTCGTCAATGCCATTTGTCTACGGAGGTGAGGAGGCGGAAGGTTTGAGAAGACTGGTAACCAATCCAGAGGTGTAGGCTTTACATCAATTTTATATTAATAGACCTTATATCTTAAAAGTTTTCTTATAATTTATTTCAGTTATTTTTGACATATTTCAGTCATTGGAATTTTTTTCTGTTGACCGACTGAAAATTACAATATTAACTCTAAAATTATGTTTCCCACACTCATAATCCAAGTTGTGACTTGGGACTTCCATCATTTCAGACTACTCCATGTTCTTTCAAAGTATGTCCCACTTCAGATTATCCCTCAGTGGTTGGAAGTGATGACAGCTCACAATTGAATCAGATTTATTCCGGTGGTGAAGGTCCCGACAGAGAGAGAGAGAAGGAGATAAACCCAGAAGCGTCGCGCATTTAACGCCGTGTCTGTCTATGTGCGTCGCGGCGCTGGCTCGGGGGCATTTCAAAAGCGGGTCCATGATGGATGTCTCCGAGGGGGTAGGAGGAAGGGACTGCTCAAGCAGAATAGCAGAGAGATCGTCGACTGCTAGTCAGGGAGAAGGATGAAAGAAACAAATATCAAACACAAAAAAAAAAAGGAAGAATAAACGAGGTGAGTTATGAAGGTGTGCTGGATAAGGGGAAATATTTGGATTAGTTATACTGTAATGTGTGTCTACCCCTTATTATTTCCGTTTTCAAAGGGGGTTGGAGACAGTGGCGGATGATTGTTCTAGGCCTTGCACTATTTTCATTGAGGGGTGGGGGTAGTTGGTAGCGTAAAAGACTGCTTGATATCAGAGAAAACTGTTTTCAATTGCGCCCTAAAACGGATGCACCTTACTCATCACATTGTCGTCAGATTGATGATGATGATGATAATTGTTGTTTTAAGAGGCCTAATGAAATGTAAACTTATAACTAAAACTAACTACTAACTTATATACTAGAAGAAGAAATGGAAAACAAAAGGAAAATAAGGTCAATAAAGGACAGGAAGAAAAGAAATGCCCTCAACCCTCGAAGAATGCGGATTGAAGGAAGGAAGGAGAGCCATGAAAGGCAGATAGGAAAGTGAACGAAGAGAGGGTCCTCCCCCACAGGTAAGGGACAAAAGGGGGAATCCGGACCCAGCTCAGGAATCCCTCGGGGTCGCCAACTCCCGAACTCACCAGCCATGAGCCCCTGAGGGTGTAGCACTATCGAGGGTGCACCAGAAGTGGTGGGGATACATACTCCCTCCCTCCTTGAGGGCCTTGAGCAGAAGGCAGGAGATAACATGAAAAGAAAAAGAAGACTGACCCGTCGCAGAAGGAGGGTTTCAGAAAAGATGAGACAAGGGTCAATTAAGGCGGGAAAGGAAGAGACTCCCTAGGCCTCGGGGTCGGAAGAGAACAAGAGTTGACCAAGTGAGGTCGACGGGAAGGAAGTCGGAGAGGAGCCGGCACAAGTAAGTGGAAGCAATGCCGGACTCAGCTGGGGCCCCGTGGTCGCCAACCCACGTCCCACTAGATGTGAGCCCCTGGAGGAGTCGTCAGATTGAATGGAATATAAGTTAGTCTACATGAAACCTTCACGAGAACAAAACAACCTCAGTTATACACGAGGGCGAGAAAGAACCGGGAGTGTCACAAGTACGCGCAAATAACATTGCAAAACATGGTATCAGCAGTTGACGGCGCATCTCGGATGACTCTGTCCGGGATAGACGAACTCGTAGTTCCGCCCCGTATAAAAACAATATCTAACTTTAAGTTCGACGATGACGAAATGTAAATATTATACGTCAGAAAACTGTATCATAATGATTGTCATTATAGTACTGTTTTTCCATTATGAGACAGTTTCTCCAGCCAATCAGAGCTCATTCATTGACCAATTAGGTAGGGATACATTCACGCATGCGCTTAAAATCCAACATGTTGGACATGAATTACATGATTTGAATTGTCTGGCTGCGTGGCTCAGGGGTAACGTTCTCGCTTGCTGAGCCCAAGGTTGCAGGTTCAAAACCTGGCGCAGTCAGCTGGGATTTGAGGGTGCGCAAATGCGAGGGAGCCGTGTCAGTACATTTACTGGCACGTTAAAGATCCCCTTCGGGGCAAAATTCCGGCATCCCGGCATCTCTAAAAGCCAGGGTAGTTAAAAGGGACGTAAAACCAATAACATTATTATTATTATGATTTGAAAGTTCAAATTGGATATCGGATCAACCATTGTAGTTACAATCCCAAATACACTACCTCGTAGTTCCGCCCCTTAATACAACAATAACTAACTAATCCCAAACACAAAGACAAAATCTGCACGACCCTTAAACTATGACATATGCAAGAAATTTATGAATCTACGTCCAGAAGTTAGCAACACGGCATCCTTCTACTCGTATATAAATTACCGACATGGAAACTGCTCCGTCCATATGTTCGTGTAAATAAACTGGCGAATATGAGACAATAAATAGCACTGTACCTTAATATTCCCAACCCCAATTTATATACAGCACGTGGCTTTCAAACGAATTCGGTGACAATATCAGTGAATGCTAAAGCTGGACGGCACTAGTCATCATGCAGGCTGTAAACAATAGCATTTGCAAGCAAAGTAAATGGTCTCTGCTTTCGAAGTGCTTTGACCCACGCATGCGCTCTGTTCAGTCAGCAAAGCCAGCGCGCCCTGTTCACTAACTGAAGTAACTGAATCTCACAGATATTTATGAATAATTATGTTAAAGCGTATAATAAAGTTATAATTATCGTCGAACATAAACAGTCGTATGCAACTCGTCTATAATGGTAATTAAGACACTCGTATGGAAATTATAAAACTCGCTACGCTCGGTTTATAAACATACTCGTGTCTTAATTATTGTCATTATAGGCTCGTTGCATAATGTACTAATAACTAACTGTCTCCATCCGCGCCTCAGCTCCCTTGCTGTAATCAGCGGGCAACGACTAGCCGAGTTAACTGTTGGGATGGGACTTATTCTGCCATACCCTTCACTATTGACATGTGGTCGGTGCTCGGGTCTGGCACGACCAAACGGACGAGCGCTCCACACAGATGTCGCGCTTCGCTTTCTCAGACAGTTCACAGTAAGTTACTATAAGATTTCCTGAATTATTAAAGAACAAAATTATGAATTCCTATACAATTAAAAGGAAACGTACAGCTTTTATTACTAAAAATATTATTCAAAGTTAAAATTCTACTCCAATCAGTACTTACACAAATATATATATATATTATATACTGTACATGTTCCGACCTGACATTGAAGTCTTTCAGCTCAATTAAGAATAAAAATAAAATACTAGAGATGTACTTAAATCTAATGTTTGTTTGACGTGAAAAATGTTTATGAGATAAATTGTAATTAACAGAATGAAATAAAATAATATTACATTGTAATATTAACTGTAAATAAAAAATATATAATAATGGTCTTTCATATTACATTTTTCAAAATACAGTTAGAAATGTAAGAAATTTTGTAATTGTAAGTGAAAATAAAATATTGGGCTTGATATAAACAATTCCAAAATACAGACAATTAAATAATTTTGAAAAACAAGTGCCGAATATCAACAAATATTTTAATTCAGTGTTTGAAATTAATAAATAAATAATCTTCCAAAATGTGTTGGTTAGGTTAGATTAATGCTCTTAAGTTCCAACGTTCGTCACCAGGCACTGATTGTGATGGCATCTAGTAGTAACCACGTTTACAGCTAGGTGTCGTAGCATTTGGTGGCGAAAGTAGCAACTACTTGAAATTATCGTCTGCTGATAACACATACTAATACAGCCATCAAAATTAACACCGGTAGTTCCGCCCCTTAAAACAACAATAACTAAATAACTTACTAACAATTAACACCGGTTATCAGACAGTTTTTACACACACCCAAAGTACACGGGGCTACCTGACCACTAATCGCAGCCCCTAAACTGAGGAACTAACCAATGTAGTAGTAGAAAACGCCGCTTCTTTATGAATTCTTTCCTGAAGATGGAGTCGATGCCATTTGAAAACTCATTCAAATCCTCTGAAATAAGGCGGCTTCGGTGGCGTTGTCGGTAGCATGGTGAGCTTCTATGCCCAAGATAGCGAGTTCAAACCCGGCTGAAGCCGTCGGATTTTTTAAGAGCGTTAAAATCCCTCAGTATGCCCTCCTTCGGAGGGGAAGTAAAGCCGGCGGTCCCATGTCATAGATTTATGGCATGTTAAGAACCTTCTACTAATTACACCTGTGTGAAGCTAAATTGTATATGTTAAGAATGTAAACAACGCTCTTAGGTTTCTACGTTCGTTGCCAAGAGCCGACTGCGGTGGCGTCTAGTAGCTAAGTTCTGAACTAGGCCTAGTAGTCGTTGACGGTGGCGTTTGGCGGCAAAAGTAGGAACTATCTGAAAAATTCAAAGTTGCAGTCCTTACTTGAATTAAGAAACAGATACACACATTAATAGGATCATCACAATTAACACCGGTTATCAGACAGATTCTACACACACCCAAAGTACACGGGGCTACATGACCGCGTTGTCGCAGCCCCTAAACTAAGGAACCAATCAAAGTCACCTTCGTCGTGTTGGATATGTCTGTTCTATCAAAAAGACCATTTAGTGACCAGTTGTCTGAGCACCCTGTGGTCGGACCTAATATTTCTTGCCTCCCATTTCTTTCTCCAAGTGACATCTTAATTTTTAAGTGATCTCGCCAATATTCTCGTCCTCACTGGCCTCTTGCCCAGGCGGGCCGCTAGAAGGGAAGCAGAAGAAGAAAAATTCAGCTGACGTCGTAGAATATAATGTGGCAACCGATCTTCCACATCGTGTCCCATAAAACATAAGAAGAATGTGAGATCGCCGTACACCGCCTCTGCTCCAGCTTCTCTGCTCTTAGCTGAAGTACACTCTCTCCCTTCTGCCGCAATTGCTTTCTCGGCTATAACGAGAGCTCTGCGCGGATAAACCAAACGTCATCCGCATCCGCACGACTTTTATTCGCATCCGCACGTTTGTTATGTGAATCTACAGGCATTACAATAATATTTTTGTTTATATAATAGTACATTATTTAGGCCAAGCAATAAGTATAACACAAACAAGCGACCGAGAAATCAAAAGGAGGACTGGATTGACGTGGGGAAAATTCTGGAGCCTAAGCTTCATCCTTATGGACAAATCATTGAGCCCTAAATTAAGATACGACGTACTTCAAAGCTGTGTCATCCCAGTGTTAAACTATGGATGCCAAACTTGGTCATTTAGTAAATGTCAGACAAGACTGCTCCAGATCTGTCAACAGAAAATAGGAAGGAGAATCCTAGGCGTTAAGCTAAGCGACAGAATCAGTAACACGGATCTGAGAAAAAGCAGTGGGTTGGAGAACAAGAGCTCGGCAACTGAAATCGCGCTGGGGTGGACACATATCCAGAATACACCAGGATAGATGGACCTACTCCACGACTATGTGGGATCCAAGAGCTGGCAAGAGAAGCAGAGGACGACCCCGTCGCAGATTGTCGACGAATTTAGGTTCGAGGCAGGTGTTACGTGGACCAGAATTGCCAGGGATAGGAAGCTATGGAAGGAAATTCAGAACAGTGTAATAGTGTGACAATGTAAATACCGGAGTAAGGATGAGTGTTAATTTATTTTGTATTAATGTGTGTCAATATGTATTTAGGAATGACATCTCTCAAGAACTGGCTCCTCCGGTAGGAGGCCCTTGCCCATCAGGGATCTACAGGCTTATCTTCTCTTTTCATATCTTATCATACATTATGCAACGAGCCTATAGTGGCAATAATTAGGACACGAGTATGTTTATAAAACGAGCGTAGCGTGTATTATAATTTTCATACGAGTGTCTTAATTTCCATTATACCGACAGTAGTGGCTGCGCGGGCTAAAGCACTGCGTTAGGTCAAGGGGCCAAGCTCTCTGCTGACTCGGTAGACGCGTGGGTTCGAGCCCCACCGTCGGCTGTCCTTGAAATGGTTTTCCGTGGTTTCCCATTTTCAACACCAGGCAAATGCTGGGACAGTACCTTCTGACAGGCCACGGCCGCTTCCTTCCACATCCTTGCCCAGTTTCATTCATCTTCATCAATTCCATCTCTCATCCCGACGCGCAGGTCGCCCACGGGCGTCGACTAGAAAGACCTGCACTCGGCCTCTCAGGAGGCTACACGACAAACAAAAAATCCATTATAGGCGAGTTGCATACGACTGTTTATGTTCGACGATAATTATAACTTTATTACTATGTTTTAACATAAATATTCCTAAATATCTGTGGGATTCAGTTACTTCAGTTAGTGAACAGGGCGCGCTGGCTTTGCTGACTGAACAGAGCGCATGCGTGGGTCAAAGAATTTCAAAGGCAGAGTCCATTTACTTTACTTGGCAATGCTATTGTTCACAACCTGCATTATGTCTAATGCCGATCAGAACTAGCATTCACAAAGTCGGTTGAAAGCAATGCGCTGTGTAGAAATTGGAGTTAGGGATATTAAGGTACAGTGATATTTCTTGTCTCATATTCGCCAGTTTATTTACGCGAACATATGGACGGTGCACTTTCCATGTCGGTAATTTATATAGATGGATGCTGTGTTGCTAACTTCTGGACGTAGATTCATAAATTTCTTGCATATGTCATAGTATTTTCTTGTTACCGTAAAGGTTCGTGCTGATTTTGTCTTTGTGTTTGGGATTGTAACTACAATGGTTGATCCGATATCCAATTTGAACTTTCAAATCATGTAATTCATGTCCGACATGTTGGATTTTGAGCGCATGCGTTAAGCTGTCCTTACCTAATTGGTCAATGATGAGCTCTGATTGGCTGGAGAAACTCTTTCATAATGAAGAATAGTACTATAATGACCCTCATTATGATACAGTTTTCTGACATATAATATTTACATTTCGACATCGTCGAACATAAAGTTAGATTAAGACATTTGAGGAGAGAGTCGTTCCCTTAGGACCTGTATGCCATGTGCTTTGTTTAAAATGAATGTTACACAGCCAGAATTGCAACTGTTTTCAGTTCGGAGTGTTAAAAATGTTTATTGACATAATTTGAATGACATTTGCTTAAATCATAATCTTGCATTTGTCATGAAAAACAAACATAACAGAAAAATATGCCATTAATATCCGGGTATAGCAACAATATTCAACAAGTTCGGATTGTATCCTAAACGTTATCCGCAAATTTACTCCAAACATTATCCGCAGTTAATACGCTATCCGCACAGCTATGCAAACTATATCCACATGTTGTTGTTGTTTGAGTCTTCAGTCTTTTGACTGGTTTGATGCAGCTCTCCATGACTCCCTGTCTTGAGCTAATCGTTTCATCTCTACATAGCTACCACACCCTACATCCGAAGCAATCTGTTTAACATATTCTAACCTTGGTCTACCCCTACAGTTCTTGTCTTCAACCCATCCTTCCATAAATAAGCTTGGTATTTCTGGGTGTCTTAGTAGGCCTATGTGTCCTACTGACCTATCTCTTCTCTTCATTAGCAGTCGCCAGAAACATCTCTCCTCTCCCACTCGTCTCAATACCTCTTCGTTTGTCACCCAATCTACCCATCCACATGTAGCCCAGGCAAATTAGACCAAAAAAGACCGTGCTCCCCGAAAAATCGTCCAAAGCTGGAATGTGTTTTAATACCTTTTGGGGGTCCCAAATAAGAGTCCTGTGAGTTTGCGACGGATTCTGACTTCTGCTTAATTTTTGGGAATCAAAAAACCGCGAAAATTTCGCCCTTTTTTCGTTTTTTTTTTTATTATAACGTCTGCACGACACATTCTATAGAAACGTTTCGAGGAAACGAAAATTAAATTCTGCGTCGAATGGTGTTTAGTCCGTTTAAATCAGTCCAGTCGTTTAGCCGCAATCGATTCCTGAATTTGGGCCATTTATACCAACTTGGTTAAAAAGTTGATTCTTTGTTTAGTTTTTCGATTAAAACTCCTAAACAACGCATCGTATAGAAAATTGTATTGGAAGCTTTTTTAAGAGCATTACATTTTGCGTCGAATGGTTTTTAGTCTGTCAAAATAGGCCCAGCCGTTTAGATGCTATCGATTTTTGCGTTGGACCATTTATACCATCTCTCATGTCTCATGTAATTTTCTTTTCCAATCGTGCAGTTTTCGAAGTGGCAAAGGTGCAAATCCGGGTGGGCCCGATTCTCCCAGTACCCATCAATCCGGACATGGTTTTCCACCGCATTCCATTTCACATGAAATACCAGCTTCAACTTGATTCGTACTTTGAATTCGAATTGGCCCCGTACCCACTCTCACTGTTTGAGGATGATGGCATGATGCGGAAGAGTAGAAAATCAGAACTGTACAAGCTATTCACCCCCAATCAAAGTTGATCTCACTGTGAATGCAGACTACGTAGTGGATGGTGGTTTCCTCCTGCACAGAGTTGTGTGGAACAGCGGAGAACATTTTTCCAATATCATTCAGAAGTAGCCTACGTAAATTACGTGAAATCTAACTACAAGTCTGACAGTATCGCCATAGTTCTCAATGGGTACTGATCACTTTTCGTGATACTTTCAATGTTTAGCTTGGCCCATTTGTCGGTCAAATTTTGTTTCTTGTTACCGAGATCCCCGAATGATAATTATTTCTTTGGAAATGTATTAATTGCTTAAACTATATGCATAACCTTGTTAGTAATCACCTAATTCATAGATATTATAGTTACTCACCTAGTGTTTAAGGCTTCCGCAACACATCACTACAACGACTACACTGAGCCTGTCTGCTGCTTGCCTGCTGTCGCCACGAGCTCGTGACGTCTTTTCCTTGGCCAACCAATAGCAGCGGTGTTTTTGGTCAGCTGCCTTCCTCGGCGGGTTTTCGCCGCTATAAAACCTCGAGTCATCTTCTGGGTGATGTGCCACTCATCATCCATTCTTCGGCCACGACTCTACGGGCCACTCTGGGCCGCTATTCTTCGGGCTTACTGTACGGACAACATTCTACTGTCAACATGTGACAATCTGCTTTTTGGTCACCACTCTGAGACCAATAAACTTAAAATATTCTCGCCAAGACCTTTCAAGTACCGCAGTGAGAGTCATCATCTACGACTAATAATAATAATCTTCATGGTGCACTATCTCGCAGTGAGGAAAGGCACAAGGAAGGAATGTCAACAGTAGTTGCTACGCGCCGTGGTCAGCCAGGACCAACCAAGTTTGTAAACATACTCCAATCTCTCCAGTGCACAACAACAGCAGTGATACCTCTCAAATGTGTGGAGTGGGTTGCCTACTGGGACTGACAAATGTTCATACGTGACTGTGTTTGTATACATTTCTTCGCTTGAGGGATGATTCACTCCGGACATACCCTCCACTAAAGTGTCGCCCAAGATAAGATACGTTTCTTAGCACTCATTTATAGAACATTTTTATTGCCTCTTCTATTTTAAGAAGACAAAGTTGATCTTTGCCATGAACTTTTTAATAAGAAGCTCAAGTATTTTCTTCAGTGGTTATTAATTGATGATTTGTTTGCTTAAACAGTATATTAATAAATTGCATATTTGTTACCTATTATGTTTAATTGTGAAATCCTTCATCCCCTTATATTAACGCATAGTTCAGTCTTATTGCTTCACCCTAATGATATTGAATCCAAGCTAATGCTTGTTGCTGTTCTCCCTTTATGAGTTGGAGTTATCTGGGGCAAACTCCACCAGGTACCCAGAGGATGTGGCCGAGAAGAGTATAGAGTCAGCTAAAAGAGCGCGAAGAGCCCGTGTTATGTCATCTTCGTCGGTTATAATCCAGGAAAATACCAAAGTCACAATGCACAAAGATCGTTTCACAATAAGAAACGTCTCATATCGATGCTTACAAGCAAACTGATGGACGAGGGCATTCACGTGAAACAAGCCGTTGAAGATGCAGATTCTCTGTTTGTGAGCACAGCCATGGAGAGGTCCATGGAAGGAGTTAATGTTTTCATAGTGGGAGAGGACACCGATCTGTTGGTCATGCTCACTTTTCATGTTGCTGTCTTTGAAGAGCCCATCTCCAACGTGTTCCTCATCAAACCCGGGAAACAGAACCAGAAAACTGTCGTTAACAGTCCGAGCAATTTCCAGCTGCCTGAAGACATGAGGAAGCATGCCCTGTTTTCCCATGCCTTCACGGGGTGCTACACCACAACCTCATTTTTCCACCAGGGGAATAAAAAATTTATCAAAAAATTCATGGCAGACCAAAACCTCTTTCATCAGGCCTCTCTTTTTCTTGACCCGATCTCAACCCCTGACCAAGTTGCAAATGCAGGTGTTCACATCATAGAAAACCTGTACACGGGTGGCAGCTGTAATTTCCTCAATCAAGTGAGGTTTGACCTCTTCCAGAGGTCGCTTTTAGAAAAGAATTTCAACCTGGCGTCCTTGCCTCCTACAGAAGCGGCTGCTCGCCAGCACTCCTTCAGAGCTTATTTACAGGTGCAGGTACGGAGGAGTAATGTACTAGATCCAGAGAGATGGGGATGGAAAATAACCACCAATGGCTTAACTCCCATCACAACGACTCATCCATCGGCTCCACAAGAACTTCTCAACTCCATATCGTGCACATGTAAAAAAGGGTGCAAAGCAGCTTGTTCCTGTAGGAAGGCAGGGGGTAATATGCACCACCATCTGCAATTCCTGCCAAGGGCACACATGCCTCAATTCCATCTCTGAAGACAAGGATGTTATACTGGATCTCACCCAGTGTGACGAGGAGAGTGTTATCATCGAAGAAGGTCAAGAAATGAATCCTCATTCTCAAGATTCCTAGGATGAGGAGCTAGATGACGTGATCGGTGAAGAGCCACCATTAACTCCTAAACGGAGAAAGAAATCGTCAACATGAGTACCTTGTACATCTTTCACATTACGATGTTTCATGTACACAACTAATACATCTTTCTGTACATAATTTATATCGTTATCGTTTACGTAATCATCTTATGTAAATGTATCTTATGTATACATCTTTTGTTACTTTCAATAAAACACTATTCATAATAATGCCTCCTTATATTTTGAAACCACATAACATCATTTTGGAGAGTCCAGGTGCGGATCCAATGGAGGGGGGGGGGGGGAGGGGGAGGCACGAATCCTAGAATTTCTGAAACCCCAGAACAATTAATATATAATATTTTATTGCAAATAAGGATTAGACTTGAAATTCAAAAGAGGGGCAGTGCCCACCCCCTTCCACCCCCTTCCACCCCTTCCCCCATTCTGCATCAGCCCAGATGATTTTCATTTAATAAAACATCAAATGATTCATAATATGATCCATTCAAAGGGCTGAATTAACTGTTTAGCCAAGTTGGTAAAACATGGCCCAAATTCAAAAATTGATTGCGGCTAAACTACTGGGCCGATTTAGACGGACTAAAAAACATTCGACGCAAAATTTAATGTTCTTTACTAACATTTGGAGACAACTTTTCTATAGGATTCGTCGTTTAGAAGTTATAAGTCAAATACGGAAAAAAGTGCAAACATTTCACGGTTTTTTGACTCCCAAAAATTAAGCAGAAGTCAGAATTCGTCGCAAACTCACAGGACTCTTATTTGGGATCTACACATTCCAGCTTTGGACGATTTTTCGGGAAGCATATGTCTAATTTGCCAGGGCTAATGGTGAACAATTTTGCAGATATCCGCATCCGAGCAGTGCTTTTAGTTATAACATCGTTAGCTAAATAAGATTACTGTAGTTTTGAAGGTACTCCTTTTACATAACACCATTAAGACGGTATTTTAGCCGAATAAACTAAGTTTAACTCTAGTCTGTGGGATGGAAGGGGATACACTCAGCCTCGTGAGGGAAAAGGAGGCGGGTTCGATTCCTATCTCTGCCATTCTGGAAGTGGTTTTTCGTGGTTTCCCATTTCTACTCCAGCCGAATACTGGCATGGTATCAACTTAAGGCCACGGTCGTCTCCCTTCCCAATACTAATCTGCGTGGTGGCACAGTGGTCAAGTCGTTCACCAACCTAGACTGGGTTCGATTCCCGGTCAATACATGTGAGTTTTTCCGAGTGAAATGCCATGTCCATGTCTCCCTTCCCATCTTCGTGGTGGCGCAGCGGTCAAATTGGATTCCCGGTCAATACATGTGAATTTCCCCGAGTGTAATTCCATGTCCATATCTACGAATCAATTGCAGCAATCAAACTGAAATTTTGTATGTTAATTAGTTATTGTTGTTTTAAAGGGTGGAACATAATGTAAGCAGGAAGGGGCCGATGACCTCGATATTAGGCCCCTTAAAACAACATATTACCATCAACATTACATAAGTAGGATATTTTGTTCTTCACGAAACTACTTGTGTTTTGGCGGCTTCGGTGGCGTAGTTGGTAGCATGCTGAGCTTCTATGCCCAAGATCGTGGGTTCAACCCCGGACGAAGTCGTCGGATTTTTAAGAGCGTTAAAAATCCCTCAGTATGCCTTCCTTCGGAGGGAAAGTAAAGGCGGCGGTCCCATGTCATAGATTTATGGCATGTAAAAGAACCTTTCACTAACCAAACTTGTGTGAAGCAAAATTTGTAGGCTAGGTTTGATTAATGATCTTAAGTTGCAAACGTTCGTCACCAGGCGCTGGTTGTGATTGCATCTAGTAGTAGCCAAGTTCACAGCTGGGTGTCGTGGACGGTAGCATTTGGTTGCGAAAGTAGGAACTACGAGACATTATCGTCTGCAGTCCTTGAAAATGAAAATCCACAGCCTGCTTCCAGTCACCGACCGGGTCAGGAATGGAATGAATGAAGCCCCAAACTAACGGCGAGGATATGAACTGTGCCGGCTGCCGAGGCCTGACGCACTCCTCTAGGGAAATGATTAAATGAATGACAGATGAACTGAAATGATAGTGGAGAGTGTTGCTGGTATGAAAGTTTGACAGGGAAAACCGGAGTACCCGGAGAAAAACCTGTCTGCCTCCGTTCTGTCCAGCACAGATCTCACATGGAGTGACCGGGATTTGAACCACGGACCCAGCGGTGAGAGGCCGGCGTGCTGCCGCCTAAGCCACGGAGGCTTCGTCTGCAGTCCTTACTTGAATTAAAAACAGATAACACACACTAATATTATCATCACAATTAACACTGGTTATCAGACAGATTCTACACACACCCAAAGTACACGGGGCTATATGCCCGCGTTGTCACAGCCCCTAAACTAAGGAACCAACCAATCAAGAACTACTTGTTGTTGTTGTTGTTGTCGTCGGGATAGTAATTTCCAAGTTTTGCAACATTCAAATAAATAGTTCTCTCCTCAGGTGCTTAATGCCTTAATATTTATCGGTAATAATTACCATACTGTGCCCAATCAGTCACGGCAGTCTAGCATCGAACTCGGGTCTTATCAGAGAAGACCAGGCACATGGTTATGCCTAGAGTCGAACCATTGATCTCTGAGGGGGACCAATTACAGGGAACCCAAAGAGCAATGAGAGGTATACTGACATATAATAAGGTAGCGTGATTTCACGATATATATGTGAATATCATAGCAATTTAAGGTGAAGAATTGTAGTCAAATGCAAGGAAATATACATTTTCAGAGCATGCGAGGACAGTTTGAAGTTTTACAAATTACACTTAGCAAGTGGGCGGAGAACTTAGGCGCCGAGCGCACTATTTACGTCTGGAGCGGGGAGACAGCTCAAAATTAATGACCCGAGTATTCACCGCTTGACAACGATTGAACCTAGGGTAGGGATGATGGCCCACGGAAATTAATTAATTACAGCCAAGTGGAGTATTGAAATGCATTGAAATATACACCCAGGTGAATATATTCACGGAGAGGTAATTTAGGAGTGGTTTTTCACCTAAATTAATGCCTATATCTCCAAATGAACGAATTTCAACCTAGCTTACGCTCGAGAGCAGTGATTTTGTGACCAGTCAACGGGGAACCACCACAGTAGCGTCCTGACGCGCTGAACTAAGGCAATTAATTGTAATTAATTGGCCGAAGCGATCGCCGGCACGCGAATGTTTTTGAAACCTCCACACCTAAATAAACAAGATGTAGATGTCATTTCGGCTGAAGAGGTATTATTTCAAGAAAGGAGTCGCTCTCATGTGTCCAGTGGACTATTTTGTACGAGAAACCTTTATAAGGGATAGCAGCTCACACCAAGCCAGTTGTTGTTCTACAGTTGTTGTTCTACAGTTGTTCTACAGTATACACGTAACTAAGACGCTGCTTGTAGCGCGCCAAATGTTAAAGTATCAACGCTCCGCCGTTGAAGAACAATAGAAGCAAGTCATAAAGCTTCATAAGTAATCATGAAGTGCGTCGAAAGTAATTTAATACAGATATTTATCTATGATCTGACGCAAATATAAATTCGCCACAGCGAAAAGGAACTTATAATGTTTTTGAACAGTTGACATACCGGGAGGTATTGTCAGAATTGTTTATGACATTATCATCAGGATCACTACAATGATGGGAGCTTGGGAATCATTGCCACCTAATCTGGATAGTGAGCTGAACAAGATTGCAGGTGACGAGGATCGAACGTCCGTAAAACGCTGTTAGATTTTCACGTAGACCAGCGGTTGTCATAATTGCATCGCATCTCTGAGATCAGGCGTAGGAGAAGTCCGATTTAAGGATCAACCTGTGAAGTAGTGAATAAGTGTACATAAATTATGTAATAGTGATTTAAAAGTGTTCATGTGTATAGTGATTAATATGCATAGTGGAGAAGTGAAAGAGGCCACTGATAAATGTATGTTTATCAGGTGGAAAATGTGTGAATCTAAGTGTTGTGTAAAGGATAACATGATGGCTTAAATCAAGCGTCATGGTAGCGCCAAAGCTGAAGCGCTGGCACCATCCAGCGAAAAAGAAAGAGTGAGTACCATTTTATAATGTTATTATAACTAAATAGTTCACCATGTAACGATTTATCACTTTGAGAATAAGATGTAATAGTCACTTACTGAACGAGTTTTCACCACTCGTCTTGAATAAAATATGGCTTGGAAGGTGATTTGTTTAGGGCCATTTAGGTCGAAAATAGTGATGGATGTAACGGTAACGTTAAATGAGTAATAATAATAATAATCTGGGGTCGGCAACAGTAAAGTAATAGGCATTTTTGGCCTAAATAACGTTCAAAGAGTGTCATGTCTATTATAAAGATATTGTATTGTGGTAAACAGTAGGAAAGTAACGTGGAATATAGCGAAATACGAGAGCTTTTTCAGTGTCAGTGAAATGTGAATGAATATTTGATATGGTCAATCCTTAGGATTATGTTTGAGGACCATTAAAGTAAAGTAAGCCAGTAAATTTATTACATTTGTGTTAGGAGCTATGTAAAGCTTTGGCTTAAGTGGTATGACAGAGAGAACGCGGGTGCCTTAATAATGGAGTCATCTATGTGAAGTATTGTTTGAAGCCGCATATAGCGTGCAGAATTAACGTAGAATCCAGTGATTTACGTAAATAAATAATTGCGGGGACCAACTAGTATAGCTTGCGCGTTAGGTGAGAAGTTGGCTGAATCTACGAGTAGTATCGCCCTTGAGCATACTGTATTATACGCAGCGAATTGGACAGAGCCTGTCTGTATCCAACGCTTGCATGAATTATGTCCACTAATGACGTCCGTCGAGACGCAGTGAGCATGTGTATAAATGACCTACCCTGAGAGGTAAGGATCATATTCGTCGTTTAGGAAACGCAGATTTCCTTATATTTTATTGACAGCTGCTGGTGAAAATCGTGGATTTTCACTATGATGCGCGTCTAAAGCCACAGTAGTCACCATATAACGGCAAGGCTATCACTAGAGTTCCATCCCCAGCCATGTATGTTAATTAAGGAGCCAGTTGAGCCCAATACACTATAAGGATAGGTTTTAAATAATTAAATGACTCAATTACTTAGGAGCCACAATTAGCGTAACTCCAGTACTGCAATTGTAAACAAACTTGACCTTGACAGCAGAGAGAGGTGGGGTTGTAGACCATTTCTGCGGCAGCCATCTTGACTAGCCAGCTGGAACGAATTTTATTGCCTGCTGAGGGGGAGGAAGGTCGGTCGACCGGTCCCTTGTAAATTAGAGTCACAGTAGGACACTGAAGAATCTCGATATTTCAATATGCAATTAAGATATGAGTATTATGATGATGCCAATTGAATTGAACGGTGTGTTGCAACTCACATACGTTGTTGGATCATAGAAATCAGATAATATTTGGCTTAGTTATTCTCTGAGGAGGAAAACTGAACCAAAATAATGTAGGCATCTTCTTTTAGAATGCATTTTGCCAGTTCACGCTAATTTATGCAGACGGGTATGTGATTTCCCAGAACATGACACATTTGTAACGATGATAAGCCCGACAAGACCCAGAAAATCGTTGTATGGTGAAACTATAAAATATTCTATCCATGTTTATTTTGGAAGGGATAAGTACCACTTTTCTTAAAGCGTTCATATTGATGGAAAGAAGGAAGATGATTCGCACGACACAACAAATATTTGTTAATGAATGCAAAAAATAATGAATTTATGCTAATCAAGGTAAATGCCATAAGAAACGGAGTAATGTTTTATTAATGTCATTTAGATGTGATATGTGATTTTTGTGTTATGATACTCCAATTAACTAAGATTGTGTCACATGATGAACACTATGGAAACCCATGGAAGTCTGAAAATATCATTGACAGGATGCTAGAATTAGATTTGAGTGCAGTGTAGCACTATTTTAAGAAGAAAGCTCACAGAATAACCCTATTTTTATTTGTGGGAATTAAATATAATGTGTCCTTTATTTGTATTTGTTGTATAGCCATGATTTTAGACCAGTAAATAGTTCATTTTAGGAAAATGTTGTGTATTTCCTGTAGAGTAGTTACCTGGTAGACTCAAATCCTGAGCATGTGGTCGTATGTTGGGCAGGAACGTCCCATACCTCGAAAGACCGTGAGTTAGCTGGGATACGAACACATGGTCCACATGATGACAGTTGGGTACATGGAGGATATGTCTCTGTACTAGGATTGAGTCACAGGTACTGCTAAAAGTCGGCCAAGATATTAATGGTAGAAGCAAATACAGCATAGAAATTAGGATAGAATAGGAAAAGGCCGCGTCCCATTTGTTAGTAAGCCATCACGTAAAATAAATGTTGATAATCCTCCATAAAACATGCTTTAATGTAAATGTAACTTACACACAAACCCCTTTAATTATCATGGCGCAAGCAAAGTGGGACGGTATTAATTCATTATGGAACCGCCTGCGTCTGTGCAATATGAGGGATCTTGGCATTGCGCAAACTGGCCAGGGAAACGATAACAACGCATGAAAGACCCATAACATTATCATGGCGGCCCAAACGTGGGGCATTCGGCAATAAAAACCACTCCCTGGACAATTTTATTAATAATTCAGAATATGGCCGATGTCTTACAATGGGGCAACCAGAATGATAATGATGTACACCTCCTCTTAAAATTATCATGGCGCCCAGTACGTGGATGGCTTATGGGATTCAGAAAACCCCATAATAATAACATGGTTTTCATGGGAAAAACCATAAAAATAATATTTTTCCTCAAACTTTGTTTGAGCGGTTGTGAGTCTTTCTAGATGATATTCAGACGTCAGACACTGTTGTCAGACGGGTACGAGGGTCTATACCCATTCCATAGTTGGTTTTGACATTTTGTAATATGTTGTTGTTGTGGTCGCGGGATCGGAATCCTTTTCTTTCTAATAGAACGCGCCAGCATATTCAGCTGCGGCCTACCTGAATCTCAAATTAAGAAGTACAGGATGGCTGGAACTGAAGACGTACTCAGGTGTATTGCTGAGTTAAGGGAACATTTTGATGAGACTAATGCTAAGAGAAAGGAAGAAATTAGAGAATTTAAAGATGAAATAGCGGGTAGATTGGATGCCAATCAAACCGAAATAAATACTAGATTAGAGGCTAATCAAGTTACAATAAACACGCAATTAGAATTAAACCTAATAGAGGTTAATAATAAAATGGATGACGTTAAAGAGTCTGTCCAGCGTGAGGTAACTAAGAATATTGTTAGCGTGGTCTCAGAAATGCAAGATGATAACGATAAACGCTTTGAGTCTATTGAGTTAAAACTAGAGAGCAATCTGCAAGCGTGCAGAGAGTCACAGCGTGAAATTAACGATAGTCTAAGCAGTATGTCCATGGAGCTTAAAGTCATTCAGAGTCAGAATGAAGCTAATACTAAACGTCAACTAGAGCAGTTTAATACGTTCACTCAGACCGTGGATCAAAGGCTCGAGGATAGTGACGTAAAATGGAATACGCGAATGGCAGGTTACGCCAAGGCGGTAGACGAAGCCTTAAGAAAACAGGATCAGAATATCCTTGACCAATGCAAGGAAATCCAGGAAATAAAAACTTCTGATCAAGAGAATAAGGAGATAATGTCAAATATGAAGAGACAAGTCGGGAAAGTGCAGAACGAGTTGGAACAAACTCAGAGCGACCTAGCAGTTATCCATAAAAGACAGGATGAGGACCAGGGAGAAATCGCGAAAATAAGGACTGAAATCTCTCATATACAAGGTCACATTCAAAAGGAAGTTACAGGCTTACGAGAAGAATTAGAACTTCGAGAAGGCTTAAAGACTGAAGCCAGCGATAAGACTCTTGCCGAAGTAAGAGAAAGTCTAGCGGGGGAAATTATCCACCTGAAGGAAAACCTTAAGGATAAGAAAAAGGTATTTTCTATGTCAGAAAGAAACCGAGATCGCCTAGAGATAATAGAACGAGAGGTATTAGCTCGTTTGGAAAGGGCAGAAAACAGATACAGCCAAATCGAGACTAGAATGATCGCGCAGGAGGAATCCATGTTGCGGAATCCTAGGTCTAGCGAAGGAAGTATAGACGAGAATAGGAGAAACAAATGGGCAGAGATAGAAATACAGCCTACTCCAAAGAATGCAGCCATGCCAAGTGACAGCCCGTATACCACACCTGGTATGCCAATTGCCATGTCAACACCGCATGAAAATGCTGTTCAAAGTCAAATAGTCACAGTTGTAAGGGCTAGTGATGAGAAACCAAAGAAATACTCTGGGAGTAATTCTAACATGACACCCAAGTACTGGCTTAAAGAAGTTTCCGAGTACTTGAATGACGCGAAAGTACCGCCAGAGCGCAGGTTGAGAGCGATTGAAAAACTAACCGAAGGGGAGTGTGCCCTATGGTTTAGGAGTTTTCGGTACACGTTCGACACCGTTGACGAATTTCGCCAAGCATTTTTAAGCAGATACTGGAACGCGAGCATACAACAGAACCTCAGATTGGACTTGTATTCCAGGCGTTACACTACTAGTAATCCGACTAAGTACGGAGAATTCTTTGTGAATCAATTGTGCCGTTTTCGCGAGCTTGATGAAGGACTTAGAGAGTCAGATTTGTGCATAGCGATAGCCAAGCAGCTACCGTATGAAGTACAACGTCTGCTAATCTCAGCAAACGCCAAAACTGCGATCGATATGGAGGAAGTGCTGAGACAACTCGATCTAACCACAGTGCAGCACACAAGACAAAGTCGAAATGTGGAACAAGTTAACATGACGACTACGCCGATTGAGCCGACTAAGGTGCAGACAAAAAGGAAGTCTACAAGCACCGAAACAGAAAAATCCGACTGGCAACGCGAAGGACGCGAAAACCAAAATTGGAGGCCAGCATATCGAGGAGGATCGAACCGTGGAAACCGAGGAAGGAAAAACTGGAATCAGCGCGGTACCAGAGACCAGCAGCTTGATAACAGAAGGAATTACTGCCGAAACGGGAACAACCAAGGATGGAGATCCCAAGAGCAGAGTCGCGGGTTCGATGAAGAGGCAGAAGAACGCTATCACGCATCTTTAATATACATGGAAGAGCGCGGAGATGACCCGAGACAATCGCGAGTTCATTGGGATGAAGCGATTAGGAATAGAAGGTCACCCGACATATATAAAAATGATGACGGTGCCAAGAGTCTGGAACTTCAACAGCATGAAGACAGGCAGAAGAACTCCACAAAGAATGGAGCAATTAAAAAAAACACCAAATTTAAATGACCAAAGAGAGATAAGTTCAGGATGGAATACAGTGAATGTTGTTAACTGGATTGCCAAACCTGAGGAGCTTATCGAAGACCTAGATGAAAGGACGGTCAATGTAAGAAGGGAACTACCCATTATTATTGTAAACATTGCGGGCATGAAGATAAGATGTCTCATTGATACAGGGTCAACAATGTGCTTGATAACCCAGGCATTATACAATGAAATCCAAAGTAAAATTCACGTATTGAAAATACCTATTTCAAGCGTGAAAATAAAAGGTGTGATACCAGATAAGGTTATGATATGCAAATACCAAGTATTTTTAGATTTGCAGATAGGGAACTCTACATTCTCACAGAGCTTCCTCCTTGTGAATAAGCTGCCGTATAACCTCATTGTTGGGATGGATTTCATAAGAGAGTATAAAGTTATTATAGATCTCTCGCAAGACATTGTGATGTTTCGCGCAAGTGAGGGAAAGGAAGAGTTAGAACTCTCATTAAAGCATAAAGAAACGAGACCAGAAGAATACGTATGGCATACATATGGAGATATGACTGGGGACGCAGTGTCGACAACAGAAGACATTGAGGAAGAGTTGGCAACACTGGCCGCAGACATTGAAAAGGACCTCGAACCAAAATTTGAAGAATGCCTGGTAGAGAAGATTGAGGAAGCTAAATTTGGTCCAGAACATAAGCAAATGCTAAAGGAACTGCTGTTTGAGTATAAAGGAGTCTTCGATTCGAGACCTGGCCGGATCAAGAATTTCCAGTATGCGTTCCAAGTCAGCGATTGGACACCATTCAAACAGAAGCCGTATCCTGTAGCTGAGAAACATTATTTAAAGGTCAAAGAAGCAATACAGGAAATGCTAGAAGCAGGCGTCATTGTGAAGACAGCCACACCCTATGTCAGCCCACTGGTAGTTGCACCTAAACAGGACGGAAGTGTGAGGATATGCCTGGACCTACGAAATTTGAATTCCAAGGTCATACCGGAATTTGATAAAGTGCCGCCCATTAAGGAGGTACTCAGAAGGTTCAAAGGAAAGACTGTTTTCTCAAATCTTGACCTGACGGCAAGTTTTCACCATCTTGCTCTGGAAGAGAAAACAAGTTTATTGACTGGATTTTTATTTGACCAGCACACGTATTCATACGTGCGTCTTCCATTTGGATTAAAAACAGCAGGTTCAGCGTTGATACGAGCGCTAGATCGGAACCTGTCTGAAGAGGTAAAAGCTACAACCATATGTTACGTAGATGATATACTACTGACATCTGAAACTGTCGAAGAACACGTCAGAGATCTACGCAAGTTGTTGTATGACCTAAGTCAGGCTAACTTTAAGGTCAATATAAAGAAGTCTAACTTTGCTCAGAGAGAAGTTAAATTTCTAGGCCACGTGATAGATGCACAAGGAGTCAGGCCTAATCCGGGAAAATTGGAAGTCATTAAACATTTCCCGAGACCAACGAAGGTAAAGAACGTCAGGCAATATCTAGGCGTTATTGGATTCTTTTCAAACCATTGTCCAAAGTATACCGAGACCGTAGCACCACTCCAAGACTTACTGAAGAAAGGAGGAAGATGGCGCTGGACGGAACAATGCGAGGAAGCCTTCGTGAAGTCTAAACAGATGCTGTTAGAGTATGTAAAATTGGGATATCCTGACTACACTCAGAAATTTATTATCCAAACTGACGCATCATTCATAGGTATTGGAGCAATGTTATATCAGGAAAATGTGGACAGACCAGAGGAGAAAACTTATATTGCATTTATCAGTAGAAGGTTGAAACCTAATGAAAAGAATTATACGGTCACGGAGATCGAACTACTCGCGATACTGTATGCCCTACAGTATTGGCGAAAGCTAGTTTATGGTTTTAGAATTATATTGAGAACAGACAATAAAGCCCTAACGTTCCTGCTGAAAACTGACTTGTCGAGTCAAAGACTGACGAGATGGTCCCTGTACATACAGCAATTTCAAGTGGAAATAGAGTATTGCCCGGGGAAGGACAATATCATACCTGACTTGCTAAGCATATACCCTACAGCTGATGAAGAAGAAGCTCTAGCTATCGAGATAGAAGTTAGAGATCAGAAGACCTTAGATGATCTGAGGAACATCACCGTTTTTCAACGTGAAGATCCCTGGATACGGTTGATGATTAATTACTTCGAGGGAAAGCTGATCATAGGAACCCCGATGTATGTGGAAGCTGAAGCACTATCAACGGAATATCTATGGTTTAACCAGATGTTACATAAATGGAGCGACTCAGACCACACCAGACCCAGGATAGTTGTACCACCAGCATTGCAGAGAAGGCTAGTATGGTTAGCACACCGAGCTTTTGGTCAACCCGGTGTAGATAAGTCTGTTGCCCTGCATAAAGAAGCATTTATTTGGCCAAAACTTAGAGAGACGGTCAGGAATACTATCAGGACATGTGATATGTGCCAACGAGTAAAGCCTAACTCGTACTTAATGAGGCAGAAACCTATACCACTCTTACCAGAGAAGCCATGGAATAATGTCATTCGGACACCCATCGATGCACAACCTGGACGTGAGTTGAGGATCCAAAGAACGTTCGAGTATCTCAAGAAACAAGCAGATAGACGGCAGCGGAGAAACAGGAGGAAACGCTATCACAGACCGTTACTCGTGGGGGAATACGTCTTATTGAAGAAACCCGCTAGTTCAGATCCAGAGAGCAGGAAATATAAAAAAATTCAGCATGCCTATCACGGACCCTACCTGATTATAAGGGATCTGCAAAATAATGCATATCGGATCAAAGACGAAGCAACAGGTAGAGAAGTCGTTGTAAATGCAGCTAATTTGAAGCTATATAGTCCACCAGAGGATTATGATACGAGAGAGGAGCAAGCAATGCACACCCAAATGGACGAGGAGTCATTACGTATGCACGGAAAGAATCTTGAGAAAAGCTTGCAGTCCCAGGAAGGAACGGAGCGAAGCGACCAGCTCGCAGACCCAAGGGATCCGAAGAGAGAATGCAGCTGTCAACTGAAGGAAGTTTATGACCAGTTGAGGGAGGCCGCTACGGAGCTAGAGGACATGAATGAACAATTGAGAAGGCAGAACGAGAGTCTACGAGACAGCAGACAGAGTGGAATGGGGAACGAGAGATCCCATTGCCAAGAGCACTGACCGCTTAAAGTAAATACTGCATGGAGTCGATGCCATTTGAAAGGCCCGAAAAATTCACTTATGAAATGAATTTTCCGAGCTTAGCAGGGGAAAGATGTGCCCAATCAGTCACGGCAGTCTGGCATCGAACTCGGGTCTTATCAGAGAAGACCAGGCACATGGTTTTGCCTAGAGTCGAACCATTGATCTCTGAGGGGGACCAATTACAGGGAACCCAAAGAGCAATGAGAGGTATACTGACATATAAAAAGGTAGCGTGATTTCACGATCTATATGTGAATATCACAGCAATTTAAGGTGAAGAATTGTAGTCAAATGCAAGGAAATATACATTTTCAGAGCATACGAGAATGAGAGGAGGCCAGTTTGAAGTTTTACAAATTACACTTAGCAAGTGAGCGGAGAACTTAGGCGCCGAGCGCACTATTTACGTCTGGAGCGGGGAGACAGCTCAAAATTAATGACCCGAGTATTCACCGCTTGACAACGATTGAACCTAGGGTAGGGATGATGGCCCACGGAAATTAATTAATTACAGCCAAGTGGAGTATTGAAATGCATTGAAATATACACCCAGGTGAATATATTCACGGAGAGGTAATTTAGGAGTGGTTCTTCACCTAAATTAATGCCTATATCTCCAAATGAACGAATTTCAACCTAGCTTACGCTCGAGAGCAGTGATTTTGTGACCAGTCAACGGGGAACCACCACAGTAGCGTCCTGACGCGCTGAACTAAGGCAATTAATTGTAATTAATTGGCCGAAGCGATCTCCTGCACGCGAATGTTTTTGAAACCTCCACACCTAAATAAACAAGATGTAGATGTCATTTCGGCTGAAGAGGTATTATTTCAAGAAAGGAGTCGCTCTCATGTGTCCAGTGGACTATTTTGTACGAGAAACCTTTATAAGGGATAGCAGCTCACACCAAGCCAGTTGTTGTTCTACAGTTGTTGTTCTACAGTTGTTCTACAGTATACACGTAACTAAGACGCTGCTTGTAGCGCGCCAAATGTTAAAGTATCAACGCTCCGCCGTTGAAGAACAATAGAAGCAAGTCATAAAGCTTCATAAGTAATCATGAAGTGCGTCGAAAGTAATTTAATACAGATATTTATCTATGATCTGACGCAAATATAAATTCGCCACAGCGAAAAGGAACTTATAATGTTTTTGAACAGTTCACATACCGGGAGGTATTGTCAGAATTGTATATGACATTATCATCAGGATCACTACAATGATGGGAGCTTGGGAATCATTGCCACCTAATCTGGATAGTGAGCTGAACAAGATTGCAGGTGACGAGGATCGAACGTCCGTAAAACGCTGTTAGATTTTCACGTAGACCAGCGGTTGTCATAATTGCATCGCATCTCTGAGATCAGGCGTAGAAGAAGTCCGATTTAAGGATCAACCTGTGAAGTAGTGAATAAGTGTACATAAATTATGTAATAGTGATTTAAAAGTGTTCATGTGTATAGTGATTAATATGCATAGTGTAGAAGTGAAAGAGGCCACTGATAAATGTATGTTTATCAGGTGGAAAATGTGTGAATCTAAGTGTTGTGTAAAGGATAACATGATGGCTTAAATCAAGCGTCATGGTAGCGCCAAAGCTGAAGCGCTGGCACCATCCAGCGAAAAAGAAAGAGTGAGTACCATTTTATAATGTTATTATAACTAAATAGTTCACCATGTAACGATTTATCACTTTGAGAATAAGATGTAATAGTCACTTACTGAACGAGTTTTCACCACTCGTCTTGAATAAAATATGGCTTGGAAGGTGATTTGTTTAGGGCCATTTAGGTCGAAAATAGTGATGGATGTAACGGTAACGTTAAATGAGTAATAATAATAATAATCTGGGGTCGGCAACAGTAAAGTAATAGGCATTTTTGGCCTAAATAACGTTCAAAGAGTGTCATGTCTATTATAAAGATATTGTATTGTGGTAAACAGTAGGAAAGTAAGTAGTGGTTTTGTGAGAGTTCCGCACCCTCCACCTCCACACCCTCCACACAAGATGGCGTCAACCCGATAACTCCCGAACCCGTGGTCGGATTTTGATGAATGAGGTGTCATTGAACTCGGGCTGATACCCCTTTTCCATTGGACAACATATTTCAACCACAAAAATAAAACCTACGCCTACTAGAGGGTGAAATTGATTTTTTAGAGAATCTCTGTTACCAATTGCAACATGTGAGAGTTTGAATGCCGATATGGATTTAAACGTTGTTCCACATAAAGTGCACATGTTCGGTGGAAAGCCACTATGAATTAGCATGCCCACTCATGGCTTTTGTAAGAGGGTGGGGGAGCGGATCCCTGTGGATGGGTTATTGTTGACGGGTCATTGTTGGCGGGATCATTGTTGCCGGGTCATTGTGGACGAGTCCTTGTGGACAAGTCCTTGTGGTCGAGTCCTTGTTGACAGGTCCTTGTGGATGAGTCCCTTTGGACTGGTCCCTATGGACTAGCCCATGCATTTATTTAAATTATGTCAAAGGGCCTAATTACATTTGTGTGTGTGTTGAACTGACGTTGTTCACTAATCCCCCACTACTATAATGGAATAACGATATGAAAGGAAAGTGATGAAATACATGTGAACACGTGTGAGATGTCATTATTAGCATTCTCCTTGTGAAACAAGTCACATCCTGTTTTGATTCATACGTGAGAAAATGCGAGTTCATGTGTAATATGATCTAACACACAGGTGTTCACATGTGCACGTGCACGATAAGAGCTAACAAGTCACAACCTGTTTTGGCAGTGGTGGGAATAAGGCTAGAGACATGTACGAGTAGTCAAATTACTCCGGCAGACAACCCCTTTCCTATGGATAGCTTATTTCCACTCAAAAATAAAATCTACCCCTACTAGGGGGTGAAATAATAATTTTTAGGTAAAAGTCGCTTTCCATGTGCAATATGTGGGAGTTTGTATGCCAATATGAAATTAAACTCGTTCCACATAAAGTGCATGCATACAACTGAATGCCGCTATGATTTATTATTTTTGTTTTTTGTTTTACGAATGCGCAATTGGGGTTTTTGTAAGAGGGCGGGCTTTTTGAATAATGATTTATAGATACGTTTTTTCTTTTTACAAATTAACCAAAGATCCAAAAACTAATAGGTCATCGGCTTTTTAATATCTTATGAACTAAGAAAGCTAGGAACTTGTATGAGGGGTCGTTGAACTAAGAAAGCTATGAACTTGTATGAGGGGTCGTTGGACTTGTGGTGACGCCCTGTTTTTGAATGTATTATTCATTTTTTGTCAAAAGGGCCTAACTGCACTTTCGTTAATATCTCGCTAACTAATAATCAGAGAGGGACAAGTGAGGTGTCACAAGACTCAGGATGGCCAACCCTTTTCCATGACCAACGAATTTACCCAAAATACCCAAAACAGCAAGGTCATTGACCTAAGATTTTATAAACTTATCAGTAGAGAGGGTCAAGTGAGGTGTCATAGGACTACGAATGGTTAACCCTTTCCCATGACCAATGAATTTACCTCAAAAATTCAAAACAGCAAGGTCATTGACCTGAGATTTTATAAACTAATAATCGGATATCAACATGTGAGGTGTCATAGGACTTAGAATGGTCAACCCTTTCCCATGGCTAATGAATTTACCCAAAAATACCCAATACATCAAGGTCATCGACCTGAGATTTTATAAACTTATAATCGGATATGGACATGTGAAATGTTTACAGTGAGTGATGAAACATAGCTAGGTAGTGAAAGAATTATTGTAGGCTACATGTATGGTGACTGACAAATCTTTCACCATTGGAACTTGTTTTCAGATCAAACTGCAGTACAGAGAGGGTATAGGTTGTAGGTATGGGATAATAAATGACAAATGGTGTATACAAAATCTGATTAATCGATTCAAGAAATAAGAGTAGTCAATCTTTAATTGATTGGTTAAATAGGATAGCTAAAATCCAAAATGGTGACTACATTGAACTAAACTGAACCAAGCTGAATCAAATCCAACCAAACCGAACCAAACTTAATCAAAAACAAGCCAATGGTTTAAGTGTAAAACTTGTGGTTGAATGTAGGCATTGGTAATGTCAGAAAGGAAAGGGATGACGCTCTACCTATAGAGGGTAGGTAAAGCTAGTGCATGATGCTAATGCACACACACAAGTACATGAAACACACACAACTAACCTATACTGTTTTTATGGGTTGACTGTTAAAACTTGCTCAGTGGTTACTGGGACAAGATGGTCGCTACACACAACAAGCGTTAAATACTTGAGGCTAATAATCTACACACACACACAAACACACACTTGTTCTAAACTAAACTGTCTTGCTGACAGTGCTCACACTGTAGGCAGATGACAGAAATGCTTGGCTAACAGAAATACAATCATTTCCGGTTGTCTAATGTTACCAGCTAACCATTTTGTGCTGCAGGGGCGAGCACATGTGCCACTTACACTAGAGATTTTAACTCGATTTCAAGCTCTAAGTCCTAGAACGAATCAAACTAAGAAAAAAGGACATGGTGGCGCAGTGGTTAAGCTGTTAGCCTTTCACTAAAGTGGACTAGGGTTTGAATTCAGGTGAATACGCATGTCATAAACATATAAAAAAAAGCAGAGATAATGTTTTAAACCGATTACACTCGTCTCTTTTCAAATTATTACTTGGATTACAAATACAAAGGTGGACTGGGTGTGATATACAGTTAATGCTGGCTATCGCACACTAGCTGTAAGGAAGCCATATGTAGAGCTATATGTAGAGAACTACCTAGCGATTTCATGAACTGGTATAGCTATGTCACATAAACGGTGCCGGATACAATCCAGCAACTATAATTCGTATCTTGCGGAACAGAGAAAATGCACTTTTGCCTTGATGGATAACAAATGTGTGCAGACGAATGACCTACGCATTAGCCTAGCAAGGGGTTATAACCACGAGGAGGAGGTGTGATTTCTATATTTTATTGTTTAGAGACATGGCTTTTGTAACCAGTAGATTTAATTGATTTAGTATTTTGTAAATATTAATTTTTGTAATTGTAAATAGTTAATTTTTTGTAAATAGTGGAAACGATTTATTTTTGTAATGGTAAATGTTAAATGTATAATTAAAGTTCTTTGGGATGAGTGTGCATGTCAATGATGTTTTTAGGGATAAATAGAGTGGTTGTGTGTTTGTTCTCAAAGACAGGTAAGGTTGTGTGGATGTATGACTACACAGAAAGAGAGAGAGAGAGAGAGAGAGTAGAAACAGCCTTACCTGCAGTAGTAATAGTAGACCTCTATGTTTTGCATACACATAGACAGACTGTACGATCGCAATGGCCAAGCACTCACATTAACACCATTTACAAAATCTTAAAATGAAAAAATCATGTTTCGCAAATATGAACTTTTGACATAAACAAAATAAAAATAAAATGTGTAAACAACAAATTGGAAAATCCATGTTTCCATATCATGAAATTCAAAAACTTTAAACTGACATTTAAAAGAAATGCAAATGGAAAATTGACAAATTGTAATGTGTGAAATGTGAAAATGAACAAATGGCTATCATTATTAAAAAAATAAAATAAAACAAGTAGTTCCGTAAAGAACTATACAGCCTATTTTCATATATCCTGCTCATGATAATTTCTTCTAACAACATACAAAATTTCAGTTTAATTGCTGTAACAGATTCGTAGATATTGAGAACCATCTAAATATTTCAGATTGTCGCCAGGTTGGATTTTTATTTTTGTACTATTACATTAAGATTATTGTGTACGTGTGGTATTCAAACTTCAATCGCATGATTAGAACACAAGAAGTAAAAAAGAGATTTTAAAATTTCGCACAGCAGCCATCTTGTGATTATGCAAACAATTGAAATAAATTAGATGCCAGTGGATCAACATTTGTATAAGCATTTAACGTGCAACGTTTCACAGCACTCGGATAGTTAATTCGAGAGAATCGTCCAATTAAATATTTAAACTTCGCGTTGCGACCATGTTGGATTTGTGCTCACCAGGTTAATGAAAGTCCTATAGGTGAACATATGTTCATAGTCTCTATGAACATAAAAAAAAATCAGTTTGGTTGCTGTAAAATATTCATAGATATTGAGAACCGTCTAAATATTTCGGAAGCTCGCCATTTAGGATTGTTATATGTATAGGCCATAGAATTATGTACCATTCAAGGACAATTATTGCCTAGGTTCATTATTCAAACTTTCACTTCGATCGCATGATTACGACACAAGAAATAAAAACTTAATTTAAAAATTTCGCACAGCCGCCATATTGAGGTTATGTAAACAATTGATTTAAATTAGATGGCAGTGCATTGCAATCTGCAAAATCATTTACTGTACCACATTTCACTGCGCTCAGAGAGTTAAATCAGGAGAAAACTCTATTAAAATATTTCAAATTCACTTGGTCGCCATGTTCGTTTTTTACTTTACAAGTTTATGAAGTATACATAGATAAACTTGTACCAGTACCCTTTATCACCGTACAAAATTGCAGGGTAATATCTGTAATAGTTTCGGAGATATAGAATGTCAGTGAAATATTTCGCACAGCCGCCATTTTGAGGTTATGTAAACAATTGAACTAAATTAGACTCCAGTGCATTACAATGTGTATAAACACTTGCTGTACCTAGTTTCATTACGTTTGGATGGTTAAATCGTGAGAAAAGTCTATTTAAAAGTCTCAACTTCGCTTGGTCGCCATGTTCGTTTTCTACTTTACAAGTTTATGAAATATACATAGGTAATTTTGTATCAGTACCCTTTATCACCGTACTAAATTGCAGGGTGATATCTGTAATAGTTTCGGAGATATAGAATGTCAGCGAAATATTTCGCAAAGCCGCCATTTTGAAGTTATGTAAACAATTGAACTAAATTAGACTCCAGTGCATTACAATGTGTATAGACATTTGCTGTACCAAGTTTCATTACTTGTGGATAGTTAAATCGCGAGAAAAGTCTATTTAAAAGTCTCAACTTCGCTTGACCGCCATGTTGGTTTTGTAGTCATCAGGTTTTTGAAAGTCTCATAGGTGAACTTCTAGTAGTACCCTTTATCACCGTACACAATTTCAGGGCGATATCGGTAATAGTTTCGGAGATATTGAATGCTAGTTAAATATTTCGCACAGCCGCCATTTTGCATTGGTGAGACGTAACAAAATTTGAAGGGTACGGTCGAGGTCGCCGGGAATAGTGCTATGAACATACCGAGTTTCATTGAAATCGCTCCAGCCGTTTAGATTTTATTAGGGGGGGACACACACACGAATCACACACACACACACACGCACACACACACGGACAAAAGGTGATCTCATAAGCCTATTTTTTCAAAATTGAAAATAGGCAAAAAATGGTGCTGTATGGTTGAGGTGTGAATCAAACCCTACTTATTTTGGACCACCCGAGACTGAGTATACTTGTTTTAGTCCTCATACCACTTTTAAAATTTTGTGTTAAAGCTAGGAATTGAACCCAAGAGCTTGTAGGGGGAGACAAAGGTTAGAATATGTTAAACAGATAGCCTTGAATGTAGGATGTGGTAGCTATATAGAGATGAAACGATTAGCTCGGGACAGATAGGCACTGAGATCTGCATCAAACCAGTCAAAGGACTAAAGACTCAAACAACAACATGTACGTTCACCAAAATAATGTTGTGTAACGCTAAATGTTAGTCAACGAACAGTAATGCATTACTAAATCCCATAACACGATACCTAAGAGCTTTTCTAAAATGATTTTAAAATGCCTTTAACCCTATATTGAACACCCAGTTCACAAGACTCATAACTGCAATGTTATGGTAAAACAAAACAAAATCTATATTTCAAAACAAGCAAGTGGTTTAGCCAATGTATACTGGAAAAAGTTTTGTAAACACTCAAGTCCTCAAGACCAATTAAATTAGTAACTGTCAGGTTGGCCGAGTGGTTAAGGTGTTTGACTTAAGATCAAATTTCTGTATAAGGAAGCAAGGGTTCGAATCCCTTACCTGACATAACTATTGCCTTAACATGGCTTGGCCACACTGTATTATTATGATACTCGGTACACAAACCATAGATATAGTGTATTGTTTAAGGCCACTCTCTTTCTGAACATAGTCAGAGACTGTTGATGGTTAACAATTGTATTAATAGTGGGACATGGGGATAGCAATTAAGAAAAAAAACAGCCTATACCCATACAATATTTTTATTCATTTAGTTTTTTTTAACAATAGTTACACACTGAATACAACTTTTTATCTCTTTACCATTGTTTGATATAGATTTTAAACACAACGCTTGTTGTAGATCCTTTTACAACTTTCTCCAGGTACTCTTGTTCTTAAAAACTGGGGAAGCCGCAATGGTTTTATAGACATTAAACCCTCATCCTCTTCTTTTTCATTATCATCATTATCATTATCATCATCATCATTGTAAATATTATCTTTATAATTATTATAGTCATTGTCACCATCATTATCATCATCATCATCATCATCATCATCCTCAACATCACTAGAACTATCCAATTCCTTTTTTTCCTTTTCAAAAGGGACCTCTTGAAGAGTCTGTGTTGCTTTTGATAGTGTTACGGTTTTATTGAACGTTGACAACTGTCCTAACATGACTTTTTGAGGAGATAAATGTTTTTTCACAAGGAAGTCACTATGTTGAGTAACACTATGTTTTTGTTGGGCTTGCTTTTTCTTGTTCTTTTGATCATGTTTTGTTAACACTAACGGTGTTTCATTTGGTATACCTCATTGATGAGTACCCACACTTAAGACCTCACCATGTTTACTTTTTAGATGACCTAGACATTTTGTTGTTCTTTGTTTTGAGCACTGCCAAAATATGATGCCATTCGCATTTTCTCGCTTATAGTTATAAGAGTACCCATGATACAGAGCACGTGGTTTACCTTTATTGGTTATAGTATATTCCATAGTAGCCACTGACTTGTATAGTCGGATGTGGTGGCTTATGTTGGTGGCTTATGGTGGTGGCTTATGATGGTGGCTTATGTTGGTGGCTTATGGTGGCGGCTTATGATGGTGGTTTATGATGGTGGCTCATGTTGGTGGCTTATGTTGGTGGCTTATGATGGTGGCTTATGGTGGTGGCATATGATGGTGGGTTATGGTGGTGGTTTATGGTGGCTTATGGTTGTGGCTTGTGGTGGCTTATGATGGTGGTTTATGATGGTGGCTTATGTTGGTGGCTTATGTTGGTGGCTTATGGTGGTGGCATATGATGGTGGGTTATGGTGGTGGTTTATGGTGGCTTATGGTTGTGGCTTGTGGTGGCTTATGATGGTGGCTTGTGGTGATGGCTTATGGTGGTGACTTATAGTGGTGGCCTATGTTGGTGGCTTATTTTTGGTGGTTTACGTTAATACCTTATTTGTAATGGCTTATTTGACAAGTTATTGTTGTCAATGTATTTAGAGGATTTTTCTCTTGGTCTTGGAAAGTATTTCAACCCTTTTTTTATGGTAGCATAATGCTTACCGCCATGTTTGTAAGCAACAACAACACACTAAAATTCCAAGAATCCAAAGTACTCTAAGGTTAATGATTGTCTCTCAACTCCATTCAACGTCTAGTCAAAAACATAATATATATTTTTTCACATTTTTCAAAAAAGGTAAATTGGGAAAGTAGGCTATATGTTTAAACTAAAAATCATATCAAATCATATGCTAACTCCAACACCTACGTCTATCCCACCCTCAGTCAAAAAATATAATATTCTTCAAAATTCTCTAAAACAGTATTTGGAAAGTAGGCCATATTTTGAAAACTAATCATCCTATAAAGTCATATATAGACTCAAACCAATGGCTTTTATATCCTTAATCGTAAGAACAAAATATGGAATTTTTGACATTTTTCCAAAAATGTTCATTTTGTGTGTTTTAGATGGTTCTAGCACCTCCTCCTCCTCACCCTCCTCCAAGATGGCGGCCGTAGCTTAACTTAACCTAGCCTCACCTAACAAGATGGCGGCCGTAGCTTAACTTAACCTAGCCTAACCTAAAGAGATGGCGGTTGTAGCCT
This sequence comes from Meconema thalassinum, assembly GCA_946902985.2. Taxonomy (NCBI): domain Eukaryota; kingdom Metazoa; phylum Arthropoda; class Insecta; order Orthoptera; family Tettigoniidae; genus Meconema; species Meconema thalassinum. The sequence continues at coordinate 156,868,371 of OX336399.1, read as the reverse complement.
AACTTAACCTAGCCTAACCTAACCTCACCTACGAGGTGTGATCAAAAAGTTCCAAAAATGTGGCTGCAACTTAACCAAACCTAGCCTAGCCTAACCTAACCTAACCTACAAGGTGTGATCAAAAAGCTCCAAAATGGCGGCCGTAGCTTCACTTAACCTTACCTAACTTAACCTAAACCTACGAGGTGTGATCAAAAGTTTTTCAAGATAGTGGTCATAGCTTAACTGAACCTTGCCTAACCTAACCTAACCTAAACCTACGAAGTGTGGTCATATAGTTCCAAGATGGAGGTCGTAGCTTAACTCAACCTAACCTAACCCTACGAGGTGTGATCAAAAAGTTCCAAAAATGGCTGCCGTAGCTTAACTTAACCTTTGAGTTATTTTTTAACGGGTTCCGGAGGACGGGTCCTTGTTGACGGGTCCCTGTGGCGGGTCCCTTTGACATAATTTGGAAAAAATGCAAGGGCCAGTCCATAGGGATTAGTCCAAAGGACCCGCCACAGGGACCCGTCAACAAGGACCCGTCCTCCGGGACCCGTTAAAAAATGACTCAAAGGTTAAGTTAAGCTACGGCAGCCATTTTAGGAACTTTTTGATCACACCTCGTAGGGTTAGGTTAGGTTGAGTTAAGCTACGACCTCCATCTTGGAACTATATGACCACACTTCGTAGGATTAGGTTAGGTTAGGTTAGGCAAGGTTCAGTTAAGCTATGACCACTATCTTGAAAAACTTTTGATCACACCTCGTAGGGTTAGGTTAAGTTAGGTAAGGTTAAGTGAAGCTACGGCCGCCATTTTGGAGCTTTTTGATCACACCTTGTAGGTTAGGTTAGGTTAGGCTAGGCTAGGTTTGGTTAAGTTGCAGCCACATTTTTGGAACTTTTTGATCACACCTCGTAGGTGAGGTTAGGTTAGGCTAGGTTAAGTTAGGCTACAACCGCCATCTCTTTAGGTTAGGCTAGGTTAAGTTAAGCTACGGCCGCCATCTTGTTAGGTTAGGCTAGGTAAAGTTAAGCTACGGCCGCCATCATGGAGGAGGGTGAGGAGGAGGAGGTGCTAGAACCATCTAAAACACACAAAATGAACATTTTTGGAAAAATGTCAAAAATTCCATATTTTGTTCTTACGATTAAGGATATAAAAGCCATTGGTTTGAGTCTATATATGACTTTATAGGATGATTAGTTTTCAAAATATGGCCTACTTTCCAAATACTGTTTTAGAGAATTTTGAAGAATATTATATTTTTTGACTGAGGGTGGGATAGACGTAGGTGTTGGAGTTAGCATATGATTTGATATGATTTTTAGTTTAAACATATAGCCTACTTTCCCAATTTACCTTTTTTGAAAAATGTGAAAAAATATATATTATGTTTTTGACTAGACGTTGAATGGAGTTGAGAGACAATCATTAACCTTAGAGTACTTTGGATTCTTGGAATTTTAGTGTGTTGTTGTTGCTTACAAACATGGCGGTAAGCATTATGCTACCATAAAAAAAGGGTTGAAATACTTTCCAAGACCAAGAGAAAAATCCTCTAAATACATTGACAACAATAACTTGTCAAATAAGCCATTACAAATAAGGTATTAACGTAAACCACCAAAAATAAGCCACCAACATAGGCCACCACTATAAGTCACCACCATAAGCCATCACCACAAGCCACCATCATAAGCCACCACAAGCCACAACCATAAGCCACCATAAACCACCACCATAACCCACCATCATATGCCACCACCATAAGCCACCAACATAAGCCACCAACATAAGCCACCATCATAAACCACCATCATAAGCCACCACAAGCCACAACCATAAGCCACCATAAACCACCACCATAACCCACCATCATATGCCACCACCATAAGCCACCATCATAAGCCACCAACATAAGCCACCAACATGAGCCACCATCATAAACCACCATCATAAGCCGCCACCATAAGCCACCAACATAAGCCACCATCATAAGCCACCACCATAAGCCACCAACATAAGCCACCAACATAAGTCACCAACATATGTCATCAACATAAGCCACCACCATAAACCAACAACATCATCCAACATAAAACGTCAACACAACATCATTCTTTCACCACAAGTGTTCAGAACTTTGTAGTAGGCGGATCGACTATACAAGTCAGTGGCTACTATGGAATATACTATAACCAATAAAGGTAAACCACGTGCTCTGTATCATGGGTACTCTTATAACTATAAGCGAGAAAATGCGAATGGCATCATATTTTGGCAGTGCTCAAAACAAAGAACAACAAAATGTCTAGGTCATCTAAAAAGTAAACATGGTGAGGTCTTAAGTGTGGGTACTCATCAATGTGGTATACCAAATGAAACACCGTTAGTGTTAACAAAACATGATCAAAAGAACAAGAAAAAGCAAGCCCAACAAAAACATAGTGTTACTCAACATAGTGACTTCCTTGTGAAAAAACATTTATCTCCTCAAAAAGTCATGTTAGGACAGTTGTCAACGTTCAATAAAACCGTAACACTATCAAAAGCAACACAGACTCTTCAAGAGGTCCCTTTTGAAAAGGAAAAAAAGGAATTGGATAGTTCTAGTGATGTTGAGGATGATGATGATGATGATGATGATGATGATAATGATGGTGACAATGACTATAATAATTATAAAGATAATATTTACAATGATGATGATGATAATGATAATGATGATAATGAAAAAGAAGAGGATGAGGGTTTAATGTCTATAAAACCATTGCGGCTTCCCCAGTTTTTAAGAACAAGAGTACCTGGAGAAAGTTGTAAAAGGATCTACAACAAGCGTTGTGTTTAAAATCTATATCAAACAATGGTAAAGAGATAAAAAGTTGTATTCAGTGTGTAACTATTGTTAAAAAAAACTAAATGAATAAAAATATTGTATGGGTATAGGCTGTTTTTTTTCTTAATTGCTATCCCCATGTCCCACTATTAATACAATTGTTAACCATCAACAGTCTCTGACTATGTTCAGAAAGAGAGTGGCCTTAAACAATACACTATATCTATGGTTTGTGTACCGAGTATCATAATAATACAGTGTGGCCAAGCCATGTTAAGGCAATAGTTATGTCAGGTAAGGGATTCGAACCCTTGCTTCCTTATACAGAAATTTGATCTTAAGTCAAACACCTTAACCACTCGGCCAACCTGACAGTTACTAATTTAATTGGTCTTGAGGACTTGAGTGTTTACAAAACTTTTTCCAGTATACATTGGCTAAACCACTTGCTTGTTTTGAAATATAGATTTTGTTTTGTTTTACCATAACATTGCAGTTATGAGTCTTGTGAACTGGGTGTTCAATATAGGGTTAAAGGCATTTTAAAATCATTTTAGAAAAGCTCTTAGGTATCGTGTTATGGGATTTAGTAATGCATTACTGTTCGTTGACTAACATTTAGCGTTACACAACATTATTTTGGTGAACGTACATGTTGTTGTTTGAGTCTTTAGTCCTTTGACTGGTTTGATGCAGATCTCAGTGCCTATCAGTCCCGAGCTAATCGTTTCATCTCTATATAGCTACCACATCCTACATTCAAGGCTATCTGTTTAACATATTCTAACCTTTGTCTCCCCCTACAAGCTCTTGGGTTCAATTCCTAGCTTTAACACAACATTTTAAAAGTGGTATGAGGACTAAAACAAGTATACTCAGTCTCGGGTGGTCCAAAATAAGTAGGGTTTGATTCACACCTCAACCATACAGCACCATTTTTTTATTTTATTTTTTTAATAATGATAGCCATTTGTTCATTTTCACATTTCACACATTACAATTTGTCAATTTTCCATTTGCATTTCTTTTAAATGTCAGTTTAAAGTTTTTGAATTTCATGATATGGAAACATGGATTTTCCAATTTGTTGTTTACACATTTTATTTTTATTTTGTTTATGTCAAAAGTTCATATTTGCGAAACATGATTTTTTCATTTTATGATTTTGTAAATGGTGTTAATGTGAGTGCTTGGCCATTGCGATCGTACAGTCTGTCTATGTGTATGCAAAACATAGAGGTCTACTATTACTACTGCAGGTAAGGCTGTTTCTACTCTCTCTCTCTCTCTCTTTCTGTGTTGTCATAAATCCACACAACCTTACCTGTCTTTGAGAACAAACACACAACCACTCTATTTATCCCTAAAAACATCATTGACATGCACACTCATCCCAAAGAACTTTAATTATACATTTAACATTTACTATTACAAAAATAAATGGTTTCCACTATACACAAAAAATTAACTATTTACAATTACAAAAATTAATATTTACAAAATACTAAATCAATTAAATCTACTGGTTACAAAAGCCATGTCTCTAAACAATAAAATATAGAAATCACACCTCCTCCTCGTGGTTATAACCCCTTGCTAGGCTAATGCGTAGGTCATTCATCTGCACACATTTGTTATCCATCAAGGCAAAAGTGCATTTTCTCTGTTCCGCAAGATACGAATTATAGTTGCTGGATTGTATCCGGCACCGTTTATGTGACATAGCTATACCAGTTCATGAAATCGCTAGGTAGTTCTCTACATATAGCTCTACATATGGCTTCCTTACAGCTAGTGTGCGATAGCCAGCATTAACTGTATATCACACCCAGTCCACCTTTGTATTTGTAATCCAAGTAATAATTTGAAAAGAGACGAGTGTAATCGGTTTAAAACATTATCTCTGCTTTTTTTATTTGTTTATGACATGCGTATTCACCTGAATTCAAACCCTAGTCCACTTTAGTGAAAGGCTAACAGCTTAACCACTGCGCCACCATGTCCTTTTTTCTTAGTTTGATTCGTTCTAGGACTTAGAGCTTGAAATCGAGTTAAAATCTCTAGTGTAAGTGGCACATGTGCTCGCCCCTGCAGCACAAAATGGTTAGCTGGTAACATTAGACAACCGGAAATGATTGTATTTCTGTTAGCCAAGCATTTCTGTCATCTGCCTACAGTGTGAGCACTGTCAGCAAGACAGTTTAGTTTAGAACAAGTGTGTGTTTGTGTGTGTGTGTAGATTATTAGCCTCAAGTATTTAACGCTTGTTGTGTGTAGCGACCATCTTGTCCCAGTAACCACTGAGCAAGTTTTATCAGTCAACCCATAAAAACAGTATAGGTTAGTTGTGTGTGTTTCATGTACTTGTGTGTGTGCATTAGCATCATGCACTAGCTTTACCTACCCTCTATAGGTAGAGCGTTATCCCTTTCCTTTCTGACATTACCAATGCATACATTCAACCACAAGTTTTACACTTAAACCATTGGTTTGTTTTTGATTAAGTTTGGTTCGGTTTGGTTGGATTTGATTCAGCTTGGTTCAGTTTAGTTCAATGTAGTCACCATTTTGGATTTTAGCTATCCTATTTATCCAATCAATTAAAGATTGACTACTCTTATTTCTTGAATCGATTAATCAGATTTTGTATACACCATTTGTCATTTATTATCCCATACCTACAACCTATACCCTCTCTGTACTGCAGTTTGATCTGAAAACAAGTTCCAATGGTGAAAGATTTGTCAGTCACCATACATGTAGCCTACAATAATTCTTTCACTACCTAGCTATGTTTCATCACTCACTGTAAACATTTCACATGTCCATATCCGATTATAAGTTTATAAAATCTCAGGTCGATGACCTTGATGTATTGGGTATTTTTGGATAAATTCATTAGCCATGGGAAAGGGTTGACCATTCTAAGTCCTATGACACCTCACATGTTGATATCCGATTATTAGTTTATAAAATCTCAGGTCAATGACCTTGCTGTTTTGAATTTTTGAGGTAAATTCATTGGTCATGGGAAAGGGTTAACCATTCGTAGTCCTATGACACCTCACTTGACCCTCTCTACTGATAAGTTTATAAAATCTTAGGTCAATGACCTTGCTGTTTTGGGTATTTTGGGTAAATTCGTTGGTCATGGAAAAGGGTTGGCCATCCTGAGTCTTGTGACACCTCACTTGTCCCTCTCTGATTATTAGTTAGCGAGATATTAACGAAAGTGCAGTTAGGCCCTTTTGACAAAAAATGAATAATACATTCAAAAACAGGGCGTCACCACAAGTCCAACGACCCCTCATACAAGTTCCTAGCTTTCTTAGTTCAACGACCCCTCATACAAGTTCCTAGCTTTCTTAGTTCATAAGATATTAAAAAGCCGATGACCTATTAGTTTTTGGATCTTTGGTTAATTTGTAAAAAGAAAAAACGTATCTATAAATCATTATTCAAAAAGCCCGCCCTCTTACAAAAACCCCAATTGCGCATTCGTAAAACAAAAAACAAAAATAATAAATCATAGCGGCATTCAGTTGTATGCATGCACTTTATGTGGAACGAGTTTAATTTCATATTGGCATACAAACTCCCACATATTGCACATGGAAAGCGACTTTTACCTAAAAATTATTATTTCACCCCCTAGTAGGGGTAGATTTTATTTTTGAGTGGAAATAAGCTATCCATAGGAAAGGGGTTGTCTGCCGGAGTAATTTGACTACTCGTACATGTCTCTAGCCTTATTCCCACCACTGCCAAAACAGGTTGTGACTTGTTAGCTCTTATCGTGCACGTGCACATGTGAACACCTGTGTGTTAGATCATATTACACATGAACTCGCATTTTCTCACGTATGAATCAAAACAGGATGTGACTTGTTTCACAAGGAGAATGCTAATAATGACATCTCACACGTGTTCACATGTATTTCATCACTTTCCTTTCATATCGTTATTCCATTATAGTAGTGGGGGATTAGTGAACAACGTCAGTTCAACACACACACAAATGTAGTTAGGCCCTTTGACATAATTTAAATAAATGCATGGGCTAGTCCATAGGGACCAGTCCAAAGGGACTCATCCACAAGGACTCGTCCACAAGGACCTGTCAACAAGGACTCGACCACAAGGACTTGTCCACAAGGACTCGTCCACAAGGACTTGTCGACAAGGACTCGTCCACAATGACCCGGCAACAATGATCCCGCCAACAATGACCCGTCAACAATAACCCATCCACAGGGATCCGCTCCCCCACCCTCTTACAAAAGCCATGAGTGGGCATGCTAATTCATAGTGGCTTTCCACCGAACATATGCACTCTATGTGCAACAACGTTTAAATCCATATCGGCATTCAAACTCTCACATGTTGCAATTGGTAACAGAGATTCTCTAAAAATTCAATTTCACCCTCTAGTAGGCGTAGGTTTTATTTTTGGGGTGGAAATATGTTGTCCAATGGAAAGGGGGTATCAGCCCGAGTTCAATGACACCTCATTCGTCAAAATCCGACCACGGGTTCGGGAGTTATCGGGTTGACGCCATCTTGTGTGGAGGGTGTGGAGGTGGAGGGTGCGGAACTCTCACAAAACCACTACTAAATTAACGTGGAATATAGCGAAATACGGGAGCTTTTTCAGTGTCAGTGAAATGTGAATGAATATTTGATATGGTCAATCCTTAGGATTATGTTTGAGGACCATTAAAGTAAAGTAAGCCAGTAAATTTATTACATTTGTGTTAGGAGCTATGTAAAGCTTTGGCTTAAGTGGTATGACAGAGAGAACGCGGGTGCCTTAATAATGGAGTCATCTATGTGAAGTATTGTTTGAAGCCGCATATAGCGTGCAGAATTAACGTAGAATCCAGTGATTTACGTAAATAAATAATTGCGGGGACCAACTAGTATAGCTTGCGCGTTAGGTGAGAAGTTGGCTGAATCTACGAGTAGTATCGCCCTTGAGCATACTGTATTATTCGCAGCGAATTGGACAGAGCCTGTCTGTATCCAACGCTTGCATGAATTATGTCCACTAATGACGTCCGTCGAGACGCAGTGAGCATGTGTATAAATGACCTACCCTGAGAGGTAAGGATCATATTCGTCGTTTAGGAAACGCAGATTTCCTTATATTTTATTGACAGCTGCTGGTGAAAATCGTGGATTTTCACTATGATGCGCGTCTAAAGCCACAGTAGTCACCATAGAACGGCAAGGCTATCACTAGAGTTCCATCCCCAGCCATGAATGTTAATTAAGGAGCCAGTTGAGCCCAATACACTATAAGGATAGGTGTTAAATAATTAAATGACTCAATTACTTAGGAGCCACACTTAGCGTAATTCCAGTACTGCAATTGTAGACAGACTTGTCCTTGACAGCAGAGAGAGGTGGGGTTGTAGACCATTTCTGCGGCAGCCATCTTGACTAGCCAGCTGGAACGAATTTTATTGCCTGCTGAGGGGCAGGAAGGTCGGTCGACCGGTCCCTTGTAAATTAGAGTCACAGTAGGACACTGAAGAATCTCGATATTTCAATATGCAATTAAGATATGAGTATTATGATGATGCCAATTGAATTGAACGGTGTGTTGCAACTCACATACGTTGTTGGATCATAGAAATCAGATAATATTTGGCTTAGTTATTCTCTGAGGAGGAAAACTGAACCAAAATAATGTAGGCATCTTCTTTTAGAATGCATTTTGCCAGTTCACACTAATTTATGCAGACGGGTATGTGATTTCCCAGAACATGACACATTTGTAACGATGATAAGCCCGACAAGACCCAGAAAATCGTTGTATGGTGCAACTATAAAATATTCTATCCATGTTTATTTTGGAAGGGATAAGTACCACTTTTCTTAAAGCGTTCATATTGATGGAAAGAAGGAAGATGATTCGCACGACACAACAAATATTTGTTAATGAATGCAAAAAATAATGAATTTATGCTAATCAAGGTAAATGCCATAAGAAACGGTGTAATGTTTTATTAATGTCATTTAGATGTGATATGTGATTTTTGTGTTATGATACTCCAATTAACTAAGATTGTGTCACATGATGAACACTATGGAAACCCATGGAAGTCTGAAAATATCATTGACAGGATGCTAGAATTAGATTTGAGTGCAGTGTAGCACTATTTTAAGAAGAAAGCTCACAGAATAACCCTATTTTTATTTGTGGGAATTAAATATAATGTGTCCTTTATTTGTATTTGCTGTATAGCCATGATTTTAGACCAGTAAATAGTTCATTTTAGGAAAATGTTGTGTATTTCCTGTAGAGTAGTTACCTGGTAGACTCAAATCCTGAGCATGTGGTCGTATGGTGGGCAGGAACGTCCCATACCTCGAAAGACCGTGAGTTAGCTGGGATACGAACACATGGTCCACATGATGACAGTTGGGTACAATACTTACTTAGTTTTTTGACGGGTTTTCTTGTATTTTGCTTTTGGAGGGCAGAATTTGTATTTGGGTGTCACTGTAGGTTTGGTAATGTTTTATTGACCTATTTGCCTTAAAGATTTGTATCTGATGATGCTTGCATAACTAGCAAAACCTGTCATCCCGAAGTTTTAGAGGACTGTTTTTTAAGTAAGGTCTATTTTTAAAGCCTGTAGTTAGTGCGCACGCCACAACAAGCCTGCGCGCTATCTCCCGGCATCCTTTGCGAACAAGCAGGCGTCAGTCGCAGCTGTGTAACTAACCTGTACGCTGAACTGTGCATCTTTACAATGTTCAAGATTATTGATTCGCCTTCCGCGTGTGAGGTACGATCTGTGATACGTTTCTTGAGTGCAAGAAGTGAGGTGTATGATGATAATGCAATGACGGAAGGTAAAGTGCGAAAATGGGTACGCGAGTTCAAGAGTGGCCGTGAAAATGTTCATGGCGATGAACGCTCAGGTCTGTGATCACCGATAGCTTGGTGACTGCAATTGACAAGAAAATTCACGAGGACCGAAGATTCATGATAACCACTCTATCAATGGATTTTCCTCAAGTGTGAATTCTTGGTTGTCAGAGCAGTTGGCAAACTTTTACGCAGAGGGATTTCAGGACTTAGTTTTAAGGTATGACAAGTGCCTAAATAAACAAGGCAACTAATTAGAAAAATAGAGGAAGGTATGTAAAACCTAAAAATAAATGTGGTTTCAAAATAAAATGTTCGGTTAATTAAAAAAACGGCCCTTACAGTACTTAATAAACAGCCCTCGTATCTATATTCAATATTAAAATTATACATGTTTTGGGGATATTACCGTGTAAAAAAATATACCAGACGTTTCGAGAAGAACCTTTCCTCATTTCTCAATGGAATTAAAACAATGTGGCCAAAGAAAGTGTGTCAATGAGCTTATAAAAACTAGAGAAATTCCTCTGTTCATCACCCGAGAGCAGCCGCCAGAAACTACTGCATGGACCTTGGTAGAAAAAAAACGGCATATTAATTAAAACGACGGACTGAGTAGTAAGGAAGGAGGAGGTAAAGGAGGCGGGGGGGGATATTGAGACTCCTCGAAGAATGAGGATGTCCAAATAAGGAGAAAGGGCGGGGGAGAGAGGGATGGATGGATATAAGGAAGCAGAAACAAAAGGGAAGGGTATCTGTTGAAAGATACCGAACGTCATACAGGCAACGGCGAAAAAACAGATGGAAACTCCTCCAGTGACGAACAAAGGAGATCAAATCGTGGCCCTGTAACCATAGAAGAAGCCGTACAATTTGAAATTTGAGCTATCTTCCTCTCGAAACGCCTGGTATTTCCAGTTATATTTCCACATATTCCAGTAATTGGAATTATTTAGTGTTGACCGACTGAAATTAACAATATCAACCTGTGTTATTGTAATTGCTGTAGCAGTGTGTGTATTTGTAATTCAGGTGAGGATTGGGAAGGAGGCGGCCGTGACTTTAAGCTAGGAACTATCCCGACATTCACCTGGAGTAGAAGTTAGAAACCAAAGTAGGTTGGTTGGTTCCTCAGTTGAGGGGCTGCGACAACGCGCTCATGCAGCCCCGTGTACTTTGGGTGTGTGTAGAATCTGTCTGATAACTGGTATCATTTGGGATGGCTGTAATAGTGTGTGTTAGTAGGATATAAAGGGCAGTTCTGGCGCAGGGGCTAATGGGCAAGATGGCCACCGCGCGCAACCAGCCTTATGTTATTCTTTTGTGGGTCATTCAGAGCTGTCGCAGTGGCTAATGGGCAATATGGCCACTACGCCCCGAGACCGTGAATGACGTCACAGGGAGAGGTTGGCCGTGTAGTTGCTAAATGGAATATTTATTATTATTATTATTATTATTATTGTTATTATTATTATTAGGTAATTATTAATTGATCATGTGCAATCCAGACCAGCGTTATATTGTCAACCACTTGGTGTAGTGGCTAGCATTCATGGCTGTTACTGCTAAGGCCCGGGTTCGATTCCTGGCTCTGCCAAGAAATTTAATTTCTGGTCTCACGAGTGGAACGGGGTACACTCAGTCTTGTAAGGCAAAAGTGAGAAAAGGCGGGTTTTAATTCATACCTCTGCCATTCAGCCTAACCCAACTTCATTTAACCTCACCTAACCTAACCTAGCCTAACCTAACCTAACCTAACCTAACTTCAAAGTGATAGCAAATATGAGAGCAAATGTGACAGCACAAATAATAAACTTAGTTATAACCTAACCTAACCTAACCTAACCTAACTTAACCAAACCTAACCTAACTTCAAAGTCAGAGCAAATATGACAGCAAATGTGACAGCACACATAATAAACTAAGTTATAACCTCACCTAACCTAACCTAACTTAACCTAACCTAACCTAACGTCAAAGTCAGAGCAAATATGAGAGCAAATGTGAGAGCACACATAATAAACTAAGTTATAACCTAACCTAACCTAACATAACCTAACTTAACCTAACCTAACCTAACTTCAAAGTCAGAGCAAATATGAGAGCAAATGTGAGAGCACACATAATAAACTAAGTTATAACCTAACCTAACCTAACTTAACCTAACCTAACCTAACCTAACTTCAAAGTCAGAGCAATTGTGAGAACACACATAATAAACTAAGTTATAACCTAACCTAACCTAACTTCACCTAACCTAACCTAACATAACCTAACTTCAATGTGAGAGCAAATATGGGAGCATAGAGTAAGAGCAAAAAGTGTGAGCAAAACGTTGGAGCAAAAAAGTGGGAGCAAAAAGTGAGAGCAAAAACGTGGGAGCAAAAAGTGGGAGCAAAACAAGTGAAAGCAAAAGTTGGGAGCAAAAAGGTGGGAGCAAAAAGTGGGAGCAAAAAAGAGGGAGCAGAAAAGTGGGAGCAAAAAGTGGGAGCAAAAAGGTGAGAGCAAAAATCGGGAGCAAAGGAGTGGGAGCAAAAAGTGGGAGCAAAAAAGTGAGAGCAAAAAGGTGGGGAGCAAAAAAGTGGGTAGCAAAAAATTAAGAGCAAATGGGAGAGCACAAATAATAAACTTAGTTATAACCTAACCTAACCTAACCCACAGAAACCTCATTTAAAGATTTTAGATTTTACATTTTAACATTTTACATTTTAACATTTTCTATTTTTGATTTTTGATTTTACATTTTTCAGATTTTACATTTTACATTTTTGATTTTTTTGTATTTTAGATTTTAGTTTTTTTAGATTTTACATTTTAAGTTTAAGATTTTTTGATTTTAGATTTTACATTTTCCAAAAAGAGTAAACTACAAGGTCACATACCTAACCTAACCAAACCAAAGGCTAATGCACATACACAAAGTATATAAGGGCACATGCAACAATCCTTATGCTAGTCTTATATGCTACTGTACAACATGATCACTACCCAAACCGGGTATTTTTTTTTCATTTTGTTGTTTACACATTTGTCAATTTTCCAATTTCCCATTTTCAGTTTTTTTAATGTCAGTTTTAAGTTTTTCAATTTCATAATATGGAAACATGGAATTCGTATTTTGTTGTTTCCACATTTGTCAATTTTCCAGTTCCCCATTTTCAGTATTTAAAAATGTTAGTTTTTAGTTTTTCAATTTCATAATATGGAAACATAGATTATTGCATTTTGTTGTTTACACATTTATCAATTTCACAATTTCCCATTTACAGTTTTTTTAAATGTCAGTTTAAAGTTTTGCAATTTCATGATATAGAAACATGGATTTTCCAATTTGTTGTTTACACATTTGTCAATTTACCAAATTCCCATTTACAGTTTTTAAGATTTCAGTTTAATGTTTTTTTCTATTTTATCAATATGGAAACATGGATTTTCCAATTTGTGTTTTACATGTTCATTTTGCATTACGAGTGTGGAGAGGTGGATAGTAATTAGAAATGTACAAGCAGTGTCCATACAATATTTTTATTTTAAATACATGTACACTATTTACACATAATACATTTTTATATATATTCTTTTTTTATTTTGTTTTCTATTTTATTTATTTTTGATTATGAATACCATTTTTTATTTTTATTTTTTTATTTTTGTAGTGATATTGTTTTATTTCCTAAATTCTTTTGTTTTATGTATTTGCTAGTTGCAGGCAGAAGATTTTGATATTCATAACTTAACTCTTTAAGCATGGTCAATGATTGAGGAATGACCATAGGCATGTGTACCTATACCATCAGCATCAATCACTCTTTTATCATCACCAGGACACAAAAAAATTTTGTTTAGTCTTATAGATGACTAGCTGAAGTACCCGTGCTTCGCTACGGGTCGTAAATAAATTAAAATGTGAAGGTGACAGTTAAAACAGGGGATAGGCGAGGTGCTGCGCAGAGCGAGATTAAGGACGGAACATTTTGTCCAACTACACCGCTCTGCCTTGACCGTGTTTTATAGCACACATTTAGGTTTTACTCGCTAACGGTTGGAGATACATTTCGGATAGAAAATGCAATTTTTAACCTCGTACATGCCATCAAAAGTTTGCTATTTCTTAGCGTTCTCTTTTTATTTGAAATGGAAATATGAAAGTTTAAAACCAAAGGGTAGAGTGACGTCACTAAAATGGTCGCCAACTTTAATTAGTGCAAATTATTGAAATCAAAAGTAACCTGTATGTTAACCAGGTAAAACTGCTACTTCCATGTAAAATTCATGTAAATCGGACCAGTGGTACTTGCGTGATTGAGTAATACACAGACACACACCATCTCATTTTTTGTCTCTCTTCGCTCGCGTCATAGTCGTGTCATATTGTTATTCAATGAAATGCAGGTTTAACCCCGTTAACACCCCTTTAGAACCTGAATATCCAAAAATCCCTCCTTAGTAGATGTTTTCGACAGACAACAAACATATCCTCAAAATATCATTCTTCTAACATTAATAGTTTTGGTTGGTCGATGAGAGTGAACATCCAAAAATCATTCCTTAGTGGACGCTTTTCTTCCGGAATTTCACCCCTCCCCATAGGCCCCTTAAATTGGATTTATGAAAAAACGGTCGAACACCTATTTATTTTATTTATTTATTTATTTATTTATTTTAAGCTGATTGATTTTCTCCGAGTTTCAAACTCCTCGCCTATGTCGTTTAAGAGATACACGCTCCGTTAAGAATCTTTCAACCCCCACTTTTCATCCCTTTCTCCTCATAATATACAGTATATCGAAAAACCATTAGACATGTGTCAGCATATTTTTAATGATTAGTATATATGCCAAGTATCAATCCCCAAATGAAACCACTCGTGAGATATTGTTATTCAATGAAATGCACGTTTACCCCCTTAACACGTATTTAGAACCTGAATATTCAAAACTCTTACCTTAGTGGACGTTTTCGACATAAAACGAACATAACCCCAAAATTTAATGTTTCCAACTTCAATAATTTTGGCTGGGCGATGATGAGTGGGTGAGTCAGTCCGGACATTTTCTTTCATTTATATTTGATAATTTCACCCCTCCCCATGAACCCCTTAAATTGGATTTATGAAACAAACGGTCGAACACCTATTTACTTATTTAAAGCTGATTTCCCCCTGAGTTTGATGAGTGAGTAAGTGAGTCAATCAGTTAGGACACTTTCTTTCCTGTTTTATCCCCCCAGAATTTCACCCCTCTCCAAGGGCCCCTTAGATTGGATTTATGAAAAAACGGTCGAACACATATTTACTTGTATTTTAAGCTGTTTTGTCACGCCGAATTTCAAACTTCTCGCCTATGTCGTTTAAGAGATACACGCTCCGTTAAGAATCCCTCAATCCTCAATTTTCACCCCTTTCACCTCATAATATACACGACATCGATAAACCTTTATATATATATGTCTGATTATTTTTAATGATTAGTTTATATACCGAATATCACATCCCCAAAGAAACAACTCATGAGTTATCGTTATTCAATGAAATGCACGTTTACCCCCTTAACATCTCTTTAAAACCCGAATAAAGAGAAATCATTCCTTAGTTGACGTTTTGACATACAGCGAACATATTCCCAAAATTTCATTTTTCCAACATTAATAGTTTTCGCTGGGCGTGATGAGTGAGTGAGTCAGACAGGACATTTTCTTTCAATTATTTTTACCAGAATTTCACCCCTCCCCATGGGCCCCTTAAATTGGATTGATGAAAAAACGCTTGAACACCTATTAAATTTTTTTAGCTGTCTTTTTCCCCTGAGTTTGATGAGTGAGTGAGTAAGTCAGTCAGTTAGGACACTTTCTCTCCTTTTCCCCCCAGAATTTCACCCCACCCCCATTGGCCCCTTAAAATAATTTATGAAAAAACGGTCGAACACCGATTTACTTAATTTTTTAGCTGATTTTTTTTTCGCTGAGTTTCAAATTTCTCGCCTATGTCGTTTAAGAGATAGGCCTACACGCTCCGTTAGGAATCCTTCAACCCCCACTTTTCACCCCTTTCACCTCATAATAATACACCACATCGAAAAACCCTTAGACACATGTCTGCTTATTTTTAATGATTAGTTTATATGCCGAGTATCACATCAACAAATGAAACCACTCGTGAGATATTGTTATTCAATGAAATGCAGGTTTAACCCCCTTAAGACCCCTTTAGAGCCTGAATATCAAAAAATCCTCCCTTAGTGTACGGTTTTCAGATACAACGAACATATCCCCAGAATGCCATGGTTCCAACTTCAATATTTTTGACTGGGCGATCATGAGTGAATGAGTCAGGACATTTTCTTTCATTTTTTTCCTTCAGAATTTCATCCCTCCCGATGAACCCCTTCAATATGATTGATCAAAAAAACTGTCGAACAGCTATTAACTTACTTTAAAGCAGTTCCCCCCCCCCCCCTGAGTTTGATGAGTGAGTCAGTCAGTCAATCAGTTAGGACACTTTATTTCCTGTTTCCCCACACCCCCCAGAATTTCACCCCTCCCCATGGGCCCCTTAAATTGGATTTATGAAAAAACGGTCAAACACATATTTACTTATTTTTTATGCTGATTTTTTCCGCTGAGTTTCAAACTCCTCGCCTATGTCGTTTAAGAGATACACGCTCCGTTAGGAATCTTTCAATTCTTACTTTTCACCCCTTTCACCTCATAATATACACCACATCGAAAACCCCTCAGAGACGTGTCTTCTTCCTTTATAATGATGAGTTTATATGTCGTGTATCATATCCCCCAATGAAACCAATCGGGAGATATTGTTATTCAATGGAATGCAGGTTTAACCCCCTTAAGACCCCTTCAGAACCTGAATATCCGAAAATCCTCCCTTAGTAGACGGTTTTGACATACAATGAACATATCCCCAAACTGTCATGTTTCTAACTTCAATAATTTTGGCTGGGCGATGATGAGTGTGTGAGTGAGTGAGTGAGTCAGGACATTATCTTTCAATTTTCTTTTTTCAGAATTTCACCCCTCCCCATGAACCCCTTAAATTTGATTTAATAAAAAAACTGTCGAACAGCTATTTACTTAATTTTAAGCAGTTTTTCCCCCTGAGTTTGATGAGTGAGTGAGTCAGTCAATCATTTAGGACACTTTCTTCCTGTCCCCCCCCCCCCAGAATTTCACCCCTCCCATGGGCCCCTTAAATTGGATTTATGAATAAACGGTCAAACACATATTTACGTATTTTGTATGCTGATTGTTTTCCGCTGACTTTCAAACTCCTCACCTATGTCGTTTAAGAGATACACGCTCCGTTAGGAATCTTTCAATCCCCACTTTTCACCCCTTTCACCTCATGATATACACCACATCCAAAAACCCTCAGACTCGTGTCTTCTTATTTTTAAGGATGAGTTTACATGCCGAGTATCACATCCCCCAATGAAACCAATCGGGAGATATTGCAATTCAATGAAATGCAGGTCTACCCCCTCAACACCCCTTTAGAACCTGAATATCCAAAAATCCTCTCTTAATGGGCATTTGCGGCCCTTTGGGAAGCTGCATACCAAATTTCATTCCAATCCGTCGGTGGTTTCTGAGATTTCGTGATGAATGAATGAGTGAGTGAGTGGTATTTGACAAATATATATAGCAGATGATAGTGTCAAGTCTTTGTTATGCTAAACTCGGTTGACAGTGCTGTGTGAGAAGTTGAATAACTAACGTGATTTCAAGTAAAGATCCTCTTTTTCTGTACCGGTAGTGCAGAGCAGAACTGGCATCCAGTCGGCCGTGTCTCGACTTTAGCTATGTTGCCATGGAAACTATCTGGCTTGCCATTCCTTCATGAGTATATTTTATGAATTGATTAGCCTGTGCTTGAGTGCAAAAGGGCCGAAATCAGAAGAATGAGAAAGACTATCGAAAATTCATGTAGCCAGCGGTTCCTTCTGGATCCTAAACTATATGTATGCAAAATTTGGTTGAGATTGGCGGAACGGTGTAGATTTGTATACGGAACAGACCCACATACATACCCACATACATACAGACTTTCACTTTTATATATAAGATATGTCATGTTGTTTAGAAGTGATAATGTTCATGGGTATTCTTTTTACATTGTTTTTCATGACACAATCCTTATAATCTTGAAAGCTTATACAATTTTTGACAACACCTCTGCTAATACCTTTAATCTTTTTGATTTCTTTACCATTTATGTCTAAAGCGTACATTTGAGCTCTAAGTCCAACAAATGCTTTTATAATTTGTCCACAAGCCTCGTCTTTAAATTTCCCCAACGTTTTCTTGTTTGATGTAGAGTAACATATGTGATTACTAGTAGTAGGATAATCTGATGTGTCCAGGTGTTCTAGGAAATCCAACTTGTCTTGATATACATCTTGGGTGTTAACCAAATAAATGAACGAGTCGGTATCCATATACATGAGTTTAAGATTGTTCATTCCATAATAGGGTAGCAGGACATCATACTGGTGGGAATACATGAGAGTTTTTGAAATATCCAGTATACACATTCCAATATATATAGGCTTATTGAATACAATGTTACGTTTAGCCAGGTGGAAAGCAGCTAGGTTAGGACCATAAATTGTTCTGTCAATAAATGTCGGCTTTGCTATTAGCTTTTCTGCCTTTTTGCTGTCAGTCGCAAGACGTATGTCTATTCTTTTACGGATATTTTACATTGTTTTCCCAAAAATGGCATTGTTGAATAATTTGTACAGATTTTTATCAAAATCATTTTTGGCTTGTTTTCGAAGGTTGTTATTAAAATCAACGTATGCCTTTAACCAAGGTCTTTGCTTAAACTTTAACACACGATGAATTTTTATCAATTTTATTCCGTGATCTAAAGCCTGTTTTAATGCAATGTAGTGAACAACATATCGCCTTCGATTTCTAAGATGAGGAATTAGTTTTTTCAGAGACGAATCCTTAGGTTGAGAACACTCTGGTAGGAAAGGTAAATCGTTGTGTAGATCATGAAGGTCAAATGGGTAATCAACATCAACGTCTAGAATGTATCCCACAGGATCGTCTTCCTTTAGTTTTTCTAGATCAACGGTATCTGGAGAAACCCACCCACTGAAATCCGCTATAAGGAAGAGAGTGGCACATGGCCCACCCGTATTGGTTGTTGGCATCATCATAGGTAATAAACTGCGATGGTTTCTCAGAATCATAGGTTTCCATGTATTTATTGTTAGCTTCAGCATACCGATGAGACACCTGGCATATGCCTCCACGGATTCCAGACTCGATTAGAAGAATCTGATCGTAATCCTGTTGCAATTCCAGTTCAATTCCTGTGTAAAGGAGCATTGCCTCGAAACTTAAACCATGCGAAGTGAAAAAGTGTGCAGCATCCACTCGGTGTGTTTCTAGTGTCTTGTTTCTAAATGTTTCAAAGCTGTCTGCAAGAAGGAGTACATCTGAAGTTAGGTAGAGGTCACTATATTCCCCTAAAGTTTTAATGTTGAACGGATTCCAGACATTTTTGGCATGTTCATAGTCTTCTTGACTAACATCTTCTTGACTTAATTTGTTAAAGAATACCTCTTTTGGAGGTAAACACGTTTCACTTAACTTTTCCCATGAGTCAAAGTAGTCATAACAAAATACCCCTTTACGAGTCATGAGCATTGCATTTTCTTTTCCAAAGTACTGGTCAGTTTCAGGGTATGATGTTAAGTTGGAAACTAAGTTTTCCAAACTACTTGGCATTAACCGAAACGTGTCCACAAATCTAAGCTTAACATTACCTACATATTTGGTGAAGGAAATGTACTTTTCAATGGAGTTAGCGATAACATACACTCTTTCAGTAGTACATCCTAAATGCTTTACAATGAAATTTGCGTCGTAGCCACCATATTATGTAGAAACACAGGAACGGGGTTACGCGTTTTACACCTCAAATTACAGTTATTGTGAGCACTTCCACGGTATTCCCCTGTAATATGGCAATGGTCTCGAACTTTCAGTCCTCTTTGGTAAATGGTTTTTGACGCAAATAACCGGCTTCAGAACATTGGAACTCTGCTTCTTGATCCTGAGTTAAGGCCTTTGGAATATTTTAGCTGTACAGGCGATCG
This sequence comes from Meconema thalassinum, assembly GCA_946902985.2. Lineage (NCBI taxonomy): Eukaryota > Metazoa > Arthropoda > Insecta > Orthoptera > Tettigoniidae > Meconema > Meconema thalassinum. Next base: position 156,848,539 of record OX336399.1, on the reverse strand, counting down.
ATTTCATTAGCTATTGAGATCAAACAGTCCATAAACCTTTCTGCAGCATCAGGTCCACGATAAATAACAGGTTGGCTTGGAAGGTTTGTCTTTATGTGTTCCACGGCCGGTGAGGGTTTAACGTATATACCAAAGCTCATAGGAACATGACTCTGGTATGGCACTGTATAACTTGCCTCAGGATTAGGTAGACATGTTTGATAGGGTAACAGTATACTTTCAAAATCTGCATAAATAACGTAAGGTATCCTCAGCATTTTTTCAACTTTTAAGAATTTGACAATGGGATTTTTGCTAGGCATTTCAACCCTAGCAAAGTCATGCTGGACACACAAAGCTCTATGTTTTTTCAATTTTTCCATTCCTTGTTGACCATATCGATTATCAAAGTGAGTAAAACATCGTTTACACGTATATATCTTATGTTCATGGTGAGTAATCTGATGTCTTACTAGTTTATCAAAATCTTTGATAAAGACGTAGTGGTTCTGTCCGGATGATGAACTTAGCAAAAGGAGGTCGCGATGGTCTTGCAGCTCTTGATCCACAACCTTTAGAGGGAACAGTTTACTGTCTTGTTCCAATCCAAATACATTAATGGATATATCGTTGGCTTTTTCAAATTTGGGAATGTCAGCTAGCGATGTAGGAAACGATATCACTGAAAAATCATACTTGTTTTCCAGATCCTTGTATTTACTAATGCGTTGAGCATCCTTTTTAACCAGTTTTGCTAAAATGGCATACATAAAACACTTATCATCTTTCAAATTTTCAGGATTAATGCAGGCTTTTCTTGCTTGTATAGCTACTGGTAATGGAATATATGTGCTACCACGCAAGGGATTGTACTTATTTATTTTCAATCGCACTCCTTCCACTGCTAACAAAGCCCAATTACTGCCTTTTATCTCAGATTCCTCCATTTCCGTAGTTAACATTATAAATTGTGTTTCCAAGAAACTACTTAAGTCCGTTTCCAAAAATAGGGCCTGATTTCGTGTTTTAAAAGCACGATCTGTAATTTCGTTGGTGGACGTATGAATGAATCTACATTCAGCCACAAGATTAACTTTGATCGACTTGTGCATTGCTAGTTCTTTCTCCAGAGCTCGTATTATTTGCTGTTTGGACTCTTTAAGGTATGAATTTAAATCCCTACACGTATCACAACGTATTAAATAGGATTTAAGTCGCCCTTCAAAATATGTCTCATATTCAATAAGTCCGTTTTTGTCAGGGACCAGTGACAGTAGGTAATGTTTTGTAGGCTCCGCTTTTTGTCTTTTAGCTGCTGACACAACATTACAACATTCTTCATGCCGACGTCCGTTGTACACATTGTTGAATGTACTACCACACGATTTGCACTCATGGAATTCACCACACGATACTTCATGTCGCTTCCTATGATAGTCTCGAAGAAAAGCTTTTCCACACTCTTTACACATATAGCTAGGAATGGGTTCTTCCATCACGAATGTTGATTTCTGCAAACAGCTGCTTACTGCGTATCACAGGGCTAGAGGTTGGTCGGTGAGACGGTCTTTCACGATGTGAACACCGTGAGAAGTAGTAGTCAACTGGTGATATTCTTGTTAAGGGTCCTTTAATATACCCTAGTCTAGACCAACAGCTCTTTACAGCGTATGACAAGGCTGTAGACTGGACAGTGAGACGGTCTTTCACGATGTGAACACTGTAACAAGTAGTAGTCAACTGATTGTATTCTTGCTAAGTGTTCTCTAATATATCATAGTCAAGACCAACAGCTACTTACTGTGTAGTACAAGGCTGTACAATAGTTGCTTTGACAGTCTTTCACGATGTGAACACCGTGAGAAGTAACAGTCAACTGGTGATATTCTTGCTAAGGGTCCTCTAATTTACCCCTAGTTAAGCGTAACAGCTGCTTACTGCTTATGACAAGGCTAAAGGCTGGTTGTTTCAACGGTCTTTCACAATGTAAACACTGCGAAAGGTAGTAGTCAACTGAAAATATTCTAACACCATACTCAAGGTTATCAGGTACTTACTGCATATCAAAAGGCTGTACACTCGTGTGTTAGACAGTCTTTTTTGTTGCTAAAGACCCTCTATATTCCCTACACAAGGCTATACATGTTAGTTCTAAACACTTAGTGGTTAATTGTATAATAAATTTAAATACACAGCATATACGAGGACGTTTTCACGCGGTAAAACTTTACCAGATAGTCAAATGTGACACGCAAAGTATGTTGCCGCTATCTAGCGGTGACTATGAAAACTACTTGAACGACCAGCGTGCTACCTAGCGCTCTATTTCAACACTCACTCACTGAACGACCAGCATGCTCCCTAGCGGTCGATTTCATTACTCTTCAACTACCAGCCTGCTACCTATCGGTCAATATGACAACTCACTCAACTACCAGCATGCTACATGGCTTTTTTGTAAGATTTTTGTTGGCTTTTTTGTTGGCTTGTGTTGGCTTGTGTTGGCTTTTTTTGTTGGCTTTTGTATTAGCTCTCTCATATTTGCTCTTACTTGTTGGGGTTTATTTGGTCTTGGAAAGTATGTCAGTCCTTTTTGGCAGCATATTGCTTAGAGCCATGTTTGTAAGCAGCAACAACAACACACAAAATTCCAAAAAAATCCAAAGTACTCTAAGGTTTATCAATGACTCTCAACTCTTACACTTACCTCTATCCCATGCCTAGTCAAAAAAGTATATTTTTCAAATTTTTCAAAAAATATTTGGAAAGTAGGCTATATCATTAAACTAAAAATCCTAAAAAGACGTATGATAACTCCAACATCTACCTCTATACCACTCTCAGTCCAAAAATTGTGTATTTTTCAAATTTTCCAAAAACATATTTCCAAAATGGGTTATATTTCGAAAATTAAAAAGTTTACAAAAATGTTTGTTTGACATAAATGAATGGCCTTTGCCCCCTCTACCGCCGTACCAAGTCCCAAGTCTCCAGGACAACAAAAAAAAATTGAAAATGGGGTTATATTTCCAAAGTTAGGAATTTTACAAAAACGTTTGTCTATCGTAAATCAATGGTCATTACCCCCTCTAGCCCCACACCAAGTCTCAAGTCTCTAGGACAACAAAAATACAATTTTGAAAATGGACTATATTTCCAAAATTAGGAATTTTACAAACACGTTTGTCTGACGTAAATCAATGGTCTTTACCCCCTCCATCCCCATACTAAGTTTCAGGTCTGTAGGACAAAAAATTTTAAAAGTTCAATTAGGAAAATCAGCGATTTTCCATAAAACCAAACATTCTAAAATGTGTTCTATGTACTTAAACGAATGGCCACTATGTCCTTTATTTTGTATAATAAAACTGTTTTATATTTCACATTTTTTTGAAAAAAGTTCAATTTTGAAATTTTTATATTTTGGAAACTAAAGTGTTAACAAAAAACATTGTTTGACATAAATAAATGGCCTTGACCCTCTCTACCCCGAAAATAAATTTCAAGTCTCTAGGACAAGAAATAACAGTAGTGGAGTAGTGCGAGTTCTGCTTTACTTGGCGTGGCCGCCATGTTGGTTTTTTTGGGCACAGCCACGCCAAGTGAAGTAGAACTGTTACCCTATCAAACATGTCTACCTAATCGTGAGGCAAGTCATACAGTGCCATACCAGAGTCATGTTCCTATGAGCTTTGGTATATACGTTAAACCCTCACCGGCCGTGGAACACATAAAGACAAACCTTCCAAGCCAACCTGTTATTTATCGTGGACCTGATGCTGCAGAAAAGTTTATGGACTGTTTGATCTCAATAGCTAATGAAATCGATCGCCTTTACAGCTTAAATGTTCCAAAGGCCTTAACTCAGGATCAAGAACTAGAGTTCACATTTGCTCTCATATTTGCTCTGACTTTGAAGTTAGGTTAGGTTAAGTTAGGTTAGGTTAGATTAGGTTATAACTAAGTTTATTATTTGTGCTGTCACATTTGCTCTCATATTTGTTATCACTTTGAAGTTAGGTTAGGTTAGGTTAAGTTAGGTTAGGTTAGGTTAGGTTATAACTTAGTTTATTATGTGTGCTCTCACATTTGCTCTCATATTTGCTCTGACTTTGAAGTTAGGTTAGGTTAGGTAAGGTTAAGTTAGGTTAGGTTAGGTTAGGTTAGGTTAGGTTATAACTAAGTTTATTATTTGTGCTGTCACATTTTCTCTCATATTTGCTATCACTTTGAAGTTAGGTTAGGTTAGGTTAGGCTAGGTTAGGTTAGGTGAGGTTAAATGAAGTTGGGTTAGGCTGAATGGCAGAGGTATGAATTAAAACCCGCCTTTTCTCACTTTTGCCTTACAAGACTGAGTGTACCCCGTTCCACTCGTGAGATCAGAAATTAAATTTCTTGGCAGAGCCAGGAATCGAACCCGGGCCTTAGCAGTAACAGCCAAGAATGCTAGCCACTACACCTAGTGGTTGACAATATAACGCTGGTCTGGATTGCACATGATCAATTAATAATTACCTACTACTACTACTACTACTACTACTAATAATAATAATAAATTGCAGACCTTCGGACTCTGGGGAGCCTGCAACGACATGCTTGGAGGTATCGGAGACTCCTACAAACAAGATCAGACACAAACGACGCAACTTCTTCGCAACATTCAACGTGAACTCCCTTATGAAGGTCGGTAAATTGAAACAACTGATTGACACCCTACAGCATCATCAAATCCTGATCGCAGCAATTCAGGAAACAAGGTTTGTTGATGCAGAAGCTTTTGACTCCCAGGGGTATAGAATCTTCAAAGGTAAAGTCGGAAAACGTGTAGTAAAATCCATCCCCCACCTTGGTACAGGATTTGTGGTCAGTAAGAAGATTTTAGAGTCCATCACCAACTTCGCGTCCCCCAACAGTCGAGTCTCGATCCTTTCGTTTCGAAGCACAAATAAAATCTACACCATGGTGAACGTCCATGTCCCAATTAATCAAGCTAACAGAATCGATCCACAAGGGACGGAAATATTCTGGGAAGAGCTTGAAGATATTCTATCCAAGATTCCCAAGGAACACATCATCGTCCTTCTTGGGGACTTCAATGCTCAGCTCGGTAAGGAAAAGAAATTCAAGAATATTATCGGAGAATACCCGGCCCACAGAAGAACAAACCGCAATGGAGAAAGGTTAGTGGAGTAGTGCAAGGCGTTCAACCTAGTGATGAAGTCAACCGCTTTCAAACGACTTCCTGCAAAACAGAAAACATGGACATCCCCAAATCCCCATCTCGGCGAATTCCAAATTGACCACGTTGCTATTTCTCGTAAATCTCGTAGAGAAATCCAGAATGTAAAAGTCTTAAGAAGCGCGAATCTTGACTCTGATCACTATCTTTCAAAGATAAAATTAAAACTTCTTCCAAGATCCACCAAGAGATTTCAGGGAAGAAAGATCAACAGGTTTGATGTGGAAAAACTGAAAACACAAAGCGAATTCAGTCAGAAACTTGAAACACTTGAGCCACAGAATTGGGAACAACTCAAAGAAGCAATTCTTGAAACGGCACAGGAAACCATCCCACTGACAAAGTTGAGGTGGCATCCTTGGTGGACTAATGAATGTGACGATGCCATTCACCAAATGCGGCTTGCCTGGTTGCGATGGAACAAACAGAAGAATGAAGAAAACAGAGAGAGATTCCTGGTAGTGAGAAAGCAGGCTGATAAAACCATACGCGGGATAAAACGAGCATTCCAAAAAAATCAGTTGGCACAGATAGACCAAGATTTCAAAAAGAACAACACCCGTGATTTCTATAAAACCTTCAAGCAAAATCTCAGTAAATACACACCACCCAGTCTTCACTTTAGGAATCCCGATGGGAAAGTTGCTTACAATGACAAAGACAACTGCCAGATCCTGGCGAAATACTTTGAGTCCCTTCTCAATTGTGAGGCTCCAACATCGAAATTTTCCTATCACAGTAATGTGCTCGTCAATCCAGACTCAAGTCCACCAACTAGGGAAGAAATCAAGCAGATCATTCACTCACTTAAGAACAATAACGCACCAGGTGAGGATTCAATAGTTGCCGAACTCTGGAAATACGCAGGTGAAAAACCAGTCGACAAGCTAACGGATATCATCCGGGAGATTTGGGAAACAGAGAAACTGCCCAGTGATTGGACATTGGCCCTAATTCATCCCCTGCACATGAAAGGTGATAAAGCGGACGTAAACAACTATCGTGGCATATCACTCCTCTCGATAACATACAAGATTCTCGCGAAAGCGCTTCAAACGAGAGCGGAAGCACAGCTCGATCAACACCTGGGCGAATACCAAGGTGGATTTCGAAAGAGGCGCTCTTGTGTTGAGCAAATCATGAATCTAAAATAAATTCTATCGTACATGAATCTGAGAAGTAAGAAATTTGTTGTGACTTTTGTTGATTTCAAGAAGGCTTACGACTCGCTGGATCGAAGTACCCTGATCCAGGTTTTAAGAGAATTTGGTTTAGATAACAAGACAAGAGCAATCATTCACCAATCCCTATTGGATACGGCTTCCAAAGTGAAATTCAGGGGAGAGATTTCTGAATCCTTCGCAATACGGACAGGGGTGAGACAGGGAGATGGGCTCTCGCCTCTTTTATTCAACTGTGTTCTTGAGAAAGTTATTCGAGAATGGCGTAAAGAATTGTGTAAGGATGGTATAGAGAATGGGGTCAGACTAGGTTGTAAGAACAAAAACCTGACAATCGACTGTTTAGCTTTCGCAGATGATGTTGCAATTTTCTCTAATTCTCTTGACACAGCCACACAACAAATCAATCAATTACAGGTGCAAGCAGCAAAGGCAGGTCTACAGATTTCGTTTGAGAAAACGCAGTTTATAACGAACATCAAGTCGGAACCCAGAGAACTTACGGTGAATGGAGGACAAATAAAACAGGTAGAGAAATTCAAATACCTGGGTGAATGGATTGAGCCCAACATTCGTGAAAAGGAAGCCTTCGTGGCACGGATTAACAAAATGGAAATGGCTTACCATTTAACCAAAGACATTTACAAATCACGATCAATGTCCTTCAAGGCCAAACTGAGGCACTTCGTTACCGTTATTCGCCCGGAGGCGTTATATGCATCAGAATGCCTGGCGATGAATAAGAAAGGCCTGGCAGAACAACTCGAAGCCAAAGAGAGGAAGATTCTGAGAAAGATCTTGGGCCCGGTCAAGGAACGAGGAGAGTATAGAAGACGACACAACGATGAACTCTATCTACATGTGGAGAAATTAACGGACACCATTCGCAAAAGAAGACTCTCCTTTTATGGCCATTTAACACGAATGAACTCCGGAAGATTGTCCAATCGAATCTGTGCCTACTTTGTGGGAAAGAAAACCAAAGGGATCTGGTTTACAGAGGTGGAAAAAGACCTACAAGAACTGGGGATATCACATGAGGACATATTGGAACGTGACTCTTTGAAGAAGAAACTTGGGGAGATACAGAGTTTTCAGCCAAAACCTATATTGAAAACCGGCAAGAAGTGGACCGAAGAACGAAGGGAAGCTCACCGAAGAAGAATGCGCGAATACTGGGGCAATGTGAAAGAACGAGGGAAAAGGCAGTTGAAATAACGTGGTCCATAGACGACCGAAACGATAAAAAAAAAAAAAAAAAAATCCATTTAGCAACTTCACGGCCAACCTCTCCCTGTGACGTCATTCACGGTCTCGGGGCGTAGTGGCCATATTGCCCATTAGCCACTGCACCAGCTCTGAATGACCCCTCCATAAGAATAACATAAGGCTGGTTGCGCGCGGAGGCCATCTTGCCCATTAGCCCCTGCGCCAGAACCGCCCTTTATATCCTACTTGTGCTACCTGTTTTTAATTCAAGTAAGGACTGCATACATTGAATTTTTCAAGTAGTTCCTACTTTTGACGCCAAACTCAACCGTCAACGAATACTAGTTCAGAACTTAGCTACTAGACGCCACCGCATTCGGCTCCTGGCGATGAACGTTGGAACCTAAGAGCGTTGTTTAAACTTAACCTGTAAATTAGCTTCACACAGGCGTAATTAGTGGAAGGTTCTTTAACATGCCATAAATCTATGACCTGGGACCGCCGGCTTTACTTCCCCTCCGAAGGAAGTCACACTGAGGGATTTTTAACGCTCTTAAAAATCCGACGACTTCGTCCGGGATTGAACCCGCGATCTTGGGCATAGAAGCTCAGCATGCTACCGACTACGCCACCGAAGCCAACTAAAGTAACGGTAATTATTTATTTTATTTAGCGTATGACTTTGAGTGCCGGGGACGTGTTCGGCTCGCCAGAGGCTGTAGCTGCTTCAATCGGACACCCATAGGGTGAGCTACAAGTTCCTTTCAATATCAAGTCGTTCCAACTTTCGCTACCACATATCACTGACACCTAGTGGTGAACGTTGGAACTTTGATAGAGCGTTTCAACGAAATCTGACCTAGAAATTTAGCTTCATACAATTGTAGTTAGGTTGGTTGGTTGGTTCCTTAGTTTAGGGGCTGCGACAACGCGGTCATGTAGCCCCGTGTACTTTGGGTGTGTGTAGAATCTGTCTGATAACCGGTGTTAATTGTGATGACTGTATTTGTGTGTGTTTCTGTTTCTGAATTCAAGTAAGGACCGAAGACTTTGGATTTTTCAAGTAGTTTCTACTTTTGCCGCCAAACGCCAGCGTCAACAATTACTAGTTCAGAACTTGGCTACTAGAAGCCACCGCAGTCGGCTCCTGGCAACGAACGTAGGAACCCAAGAGTGTTGTTTATATTCATAAACTATATAATTTAGCTTCACACAGGTGTAATTTGTGGAAGGATCTTTAACATGCCATAAATCTATGACATGGGACCGCCAACTTTACATCCCGTCCGAAGGAAGGCATACTGAAGGATTTTAACGCTCTTAAAAATACGACGGTTATTAGTAATGGCGTGGGAATCAAACCCGTCTCTTCGTTGTTTTGCTAAACGAGGATGAGTGTACCCTTTTCCAGCGCTGAGCCTTGGCAGAGTCGGGATTCGAAACCGGACCTCTGTAATTGCTACCCGCTACACCACGAGAAGGTCGATATGAAAAAATAGGCTGTGTTATTGCTAACGCAACGTTTTGATGGACGTACAGTTTCAAAGCACCATGGGGGGTAACCTCTCTGTTTCAGGTCGATATTCCAATGACATCAGTCATGGAACTGTTTCCCGTTGAATAGAGACTTCTCAGATACAGTACCGCACGCCTCTGGGCACATCATTATTAGCAAAATTGGAAACCGGAGCCCATTATTCTGAGTCGAGAAACTTCCTGCTGTGTCGAGTAGTGTATATTATGTCAGCTCCAAATTATCCCATCATTAGGCCTGGTAGACAAATGAGCAAGAGGAGGATGTTACACATCTGCCGGATCGGTTTGTTTGAGATGTAGACTAGAGCAGCAATGTTTATTTTCATTCGTTCGTTACCTTATTGAATCAGTGTTTTATCATTTTAAATGATCTTGTCGCCTTCGTCGTTACGCTGGGGTCTGGCGTTACGTTATGGTGACGGAACGAAATGTACCAAGATGCACTGAGGTGTATGACGTCACAGTACTGCATGGTGCATGTGTTCCCCGACAATCTCTACGTTAGTATAAGACAAAAATCCCCGATTCTTGGATGTCAAGGGGAAATCTCGAGAACCACTGATTGGATTTTGATGCGGTTTCACCATTCTGTATAGGATATCTCGAGGAAAGATTCTGTAGAAAATAATTTATGTATGATCAAAGGAAGCCAAGCAGTAACGTTTTCAGTGAAAAAGTCGAAAACAAACTTGGCGTCCGTGTGCTTCTTAAGTTTACGCTGGGCAAACCGTTAAAAATATCAATATACGATGAGCGAAAGAATTGGTCAGCATGAAATGATCTACAAAAAAGTCCGCGAAAGCATATCTCTATCTGCAATACATCGCCCACTATAAGTGATTTTAGACTGGATGGAAGGGGCACGTCCCCGCGCGCTCTGTTGAGCGTGACGGCATCCCCCGCGCTTGACCTTGCTTTGCCCTTGGTTTGCACTTGCCCTTCGCGAGTAATTTGAAACGAGATAAGCAAGATAAGTATTATGCAGACAATTTTCTAACATGTGAAGAGTCATTGGCTTCGAGCGAAGCGAGAAGCCTCCAGCCTTTCTAGCATTTTTCAGCATTTGTAGCATTTAAAATGATACAAAGTCTGGTCTTTCAGACTGACTGTCACTTTTTTTTGAAAGGGCGTAGGTGAACGAAAGGCAATTGTTGGGAAAATAAATATAACTTCCCCAAAGACTCAATGTTTAATTTAATTATTATTTTAATGGATTTTGTGACTAATATGCTTTTATGGAACATGTTCCACTCTCTAAAATAATTTTATAAATTTTTGTCCGGAAGATATGCGCAAATGAAAATCGCGCAACTACGCCCTTTCAAAAAAAAACGAATAATTAGAAAAAAATTGTTCATTAAATTGTTCGAAAATACAATCTATTTGGTAGAGACAGATATTTACACAAATATACGGCAAAGATGGACACCTAATATAATGGATCATTGTTAGATATCAGTTTAGGACTTAAATTGGAATACTTTTTGCAATGCTAAGAAATTAGTACAACTCTAAAGCACGGAAATTGTGTTCAGATGGAATGGATTTGCTACACACAAAAATTGCAACTGATCTGAAGCACAGGGAAAACACTTACAATATAAGAAAGTAATTGTTGGCTGGTTCCTTAGTTTAGGGGCTGCGATAACGCAGTCATGTAGTCCCGTGTACTTTGGGTGTGACACACGTCCGCCCTTTCAAAGAAACTCAATACTGTATTTATAAATATGAGTTTTATATGGAGAGAAAGCTTGCACAAGCGTCCTTTCAAAGAAAACAGATGGCTCTACCCAAAAGGAAAACAAAACGCTTAAAGAGTGAAAATGTCAAAAAATATCGATTACGCCCTTTCAAGAAACATCGATTCGATTAGGAAGTCCTTATTAGAAAGTCATTTTTGAAAGCGTTTGTCTGGAGCGTGACACTATATGGATGTTAAATTTGGACTATTGGTGGAGGCGAAATCAAGCTTTTGAAATATGGTGTTACAGGAGAATGATGAAGATCACATGGGTAGATAGGGTAAGAAATGAAGAGGTATTAAGACTAGTGGGAGAGGAGAGATGTTTCTGGCGACTGCTAATGAAGAGAAGAGATAGGTTGGTAGGACACATATTGAGATACACAGGAATTGCAAGCATAGTTATGGAAGGAAGGGTCGACGACAAGAACTGTAGGGGTGGACCAAGTTTAGAATATGTTAAACAGATTGACTCGGATGTAAGGTGTGATAGCTATATAGAGATGAAACGATTAGCTCAGGACAGGGAGGCATGGTGGGCTGCATCAAACCAGTCAAAAGACTGAAGGCTCAAACAGCACAACCGTAATATTTAGCCTATTTTTCTTCATGAGAAAAATATGCTTATGAGATCACCTTTTACCCGCGTGTGTTTGTGTGTGAGTGTGAGTGTGTGTGTCCCTAAGAAAATCAAAACGGCAGGAGCGATTTTAATGAAACTCAGTACGGACATAGTACCTTACCATAGTACCTTACCATGAAATTTTGTGTGGTGATAGAGAATACTCAATTGCGTTCAGCTATGTGATGCTCAAAAACATGGTAATTACAAAACCAACATGGAGGCCAAGCGAAATTAAAATATTTAAATGGCATTCTCCCGATATTTAATCAATCGAGCGCAGTTAAAATTGTTAGGACAAATGTTTATACATGATTTAATCCACTGATTCAATTCAATTTGTTTCATAACAAAAAGATGGCAGCTGCGTGAAATTTTAAAATTATTTATGTTATATTTTGTTTCCTAATGATGCGATTGATGTGAAAGTTTGAATAATAAACCTATGTAATATTCTTCATCTAATGGTACATAACTCAGTTACCTACATACTGTATATAACAAAACCAGCATGTCTACCATCCGAAATATTTCGACTGTTCTCAATATCTCCGAATCTAATACTGCAATCGAACTAAAATTCTTTATATTATCATTTAGACTTTCACGGCCCGTGATACTATCCATAATGTACAATTTTGGACTTATGCCATGTTTTATTTAATCAAACTCGACGCGTTTCGAAAGAAACAATGTCTTTCTTCATCAGAAATAAACGGAAATACGACTAAATTGTTGCTAAGAGAAAGCAACAAATAAACAAAAAAGGTGCCCTAAGATGGACGCCATTTTAGCCCCATGTTTGGGACAACGAAATGCAGCATTGTATTACTTTCTGAGGGTTCTGATAATAGGTAGTCAGGACTCAACCGCGACACCGGCTACAATCTCAGTGAGTCCTGGCTACCTATTTTCAGAACACTCAACCGCGACACCGGCTACAATCTCAGTGAGTCCTGACTACCTATTATCAGAACACTCAGAAAGTAATACAATGCTGCATTTCGTTGTCCCAAACATGGGGCTAAAATGGCGTCCATCTTAGGGCACCTTTTTTGTTTATTTGTTGCTTTCTCTTAGCAACAATTTAGTCGTATTTCCGTTTATTTCTGATGAAGAAAGACATTGTTTCTTTCGAAACGCGTCGAGTTTGATTAAATAAAAGACGACATAAGCCCAAAATTGTACATTATGGATGAAATTCGGTAAGTTGATAGAGGCTATTAGCGTAAGTTCACCTTCGAGCTATTCAATACCCTGATGAACACAAATCCAACATGGCGGCAATGCTACATTTAAATATGTATATAGATGTTAGTCGGATAACAAACGTGCGGATACGGATAAAAACCGTGCGGATGCGGATAACGTTTTGTTTATCCGCGCAGGGTTTGCCGTGTGTCTGACTGTGTGTGCGTGTGTGTGTGATGGATTTTTGTGTCTCCCCCTAATAACTTCTGAACGGCTGGAGAGATTTCAATGAAACTCGGTAAGTTCATAGCACTATTCCGGGCGACCCTGACCGTGCCCTTCAAATTTCGTTACGTATCACCAATCCAACATGGCGGCTGTGCGAAATATTTCACCAGCATTCAATATCTCCGAAACTATTACCGATATCACCCTGGAATTTTTTCGCGGTGATAAAGGAAACTACTGGAACTACTTTTGAAAACCTGGTAACTACAAAACCAACATGGCGGCCAAGCGAAGTTGCGACATTTAAATAGACGTTTCTCGCGATTTAACAACCCAATCGCAATGAAACTTGGTACAGTATATGTTTATACACATTGTAATGCACCGACATCTAACGTCGTTCAATTGTTTACATAACCTCAAGATGGCGACAGTACGAAATATTTCACCGGCATTCTCTATCTCGGAAACTATTACCGGTATCACCATGAAATTTTGTATGGAGATAAAGCGCACTACTGAAAGTTCATCTATGAGATTTTCAAAAACCGTTTAACTACAAAACGAACATGGCGGCCAAGCGAAGTTGAAAAATTTAAGTACACTTTTCTCACGATTTAATGATCCAAACGCAATGAAACTTGGTACAGAAAATGTTTATGCACATTGTAATGCTCTGGTATCTAATTTAGTTCAATTGTTTATATAACCTCAAGATGGCGGCTGTGCGAATTTCGAAAATTAAGTTTTTATTTCTTGTGTTCTAATCATGCGATCGAAATCAACATTTGCATAATGAACGTACACAATAATCATCATCTAATAGTAGGCTACATAACTCTATGGCCTACATATTATAAAATCCAACATGGCGACCATCCGAAATATTTAGACGGTTCTCAATATCTATTAATCTACTACAGCAATCAAACTGAACTTTTGTAAGTATATAGAGGCTATAAGCATAAGTTCACCTATGGAACGTTCAATAACCTGGCGAGCACAGATCCAACATGGCGGCGACGCAAAATTTAAATATTCAAATGGACGTTTCTTGCGTTTTAACCATCCGAGCGCAGTGAAACTTGATACGGTATATCCTTATACAAATTTTAATCGACCGGCATCAACTTCATTTCAATTATTTTCATAACCACAAGATGGTGGCTGAGCGAAATTTTAAAATCCCGCTTTTATTTCTTGTGTCCTAATCATGCGATTGAAGTTTGAATAAAACACGTACACAATAATCTTCATGTAATGGTACATAAATCTAAGGCCTATAATATAAAAATCCAACATGGTGACCATCCAAAATATTTAGACGGTTCTCAATATCTACGAATAAATTCCAGCAATCAAACTGACAATTTGTATGTTGATAGAGGCAATTGCTATTAGTAGGATATATGAAAATAGGCTATTCAGTTCTTCACGGAACTACTTGTTACAGTACAGATGCAACGATTGATCACAGCTGGATGGAAGCAAATGAAGACATACGCAGTGCTGTACCCTGATTAGCTGTTCATGGTTTTCACCACACTTTATGTACGCGACAAGGTTACCATGACCCAACACCTCATTTTATCTCCAAATTATGCTAGAATGAGCATTTAAGCGCAGGGGTTCTTAACCTTTTTATTTTTATTTTTCCCAGGGGCTCACAACTTGTGCGTTGAGGGTTGGCGACAATGGGACCCCAGTTGTGTCTGGCATTGCCTCCTTTTACTTGTGCCGGGCTCCCCTCTGTTATCTTCCCTCTCGACCTCCCTTGGTCAACTCTTGTTCTTTTCCGACCACGACGGTATTGGGGTATCGGAGGCCTAGGCTGTTGTCTCATCTTTCCTGATCCCTCATTCTTCGAGAGGTCAGACCTCTTGTTTTCTTTTCTTTGTGTCTCCTGCCTTCTGCACAAGGCCCTCAAGGAGGCAGGGTGTGTGTAACCCCACCACTTATATTGCATCCTGGATTGTGCTACACCCTCAAGGTCTCACGGCTGGTGAGTTCGGGCGTTGGCGACCCCGAGAGATTCATGAGCTGGGTCCGGGTTTTCTCCTTCTTCCATTGCCTTTGGGGGCGGGCCTTCTCTGCCTTTCTTGGCTCTCCTTCCTGCCAAGTCCCTCAATTCTCATTCTTCGAGGGTTGAGAGCATTTACTTTCCTCCTGTCTTTTGTGTACATTCTTCTCCTTATTGTTTCCCACTTCCTCTTCTAGTTTGTACGTCAGTAGTTAGTTTTAGTTGTAGGTTTCATTTGCTCATATTACATTTTCACGATCACCCAAACTATTAGGGTCCTATAACCTAGATTTTAGGCCCCTTAAAACAACAATTATCAACATCGTCATCTTAATTTTTTACAGCCACACCTCCCCTAAAAGTAAACTTTAAAATTTACCTTCCTCACCCCCTCTTTCATAAAGTAATTAATAATGGATCAATTATATATTTAACATCTTTTTTGGAAGATACAAAACCTGACTTCGGTAACGTACGACTCTCCAGAGCCCCCGGGTATACTTTACTGAAATGTTCCTGGAGTTTGGCTGTCCTCATTATTATCATTGCAAAAAATTTTGACATATAAGAATTACTGCGGTTTTTCAATTGGAAACAAGATTTTAAAAAGTGCACTGTGCCATTTTTAAGTTCTCATAAAATTCCATTAGGCCTAAATTAGACGTCAGTATATAAGGCTTGTATGAAGATATATCGTACCGTGCCAAGTTTCACAGCCATCGGGCAAAAGTTGCGAGAAAAATCCACTTAAATATTGAAATTTCGCGCCGCCGCCATGTTGGTTTTGTATTCGCTAGGTTATTGAATGATCCATAGGTGAACTCATGTTGATTGCCTCCATCAACATACAAAATTTCAGTTCGATTGCTGTAATAGATTCGTAGATATTGAGAACCGTCTAAATATTTCGGATGGCCACATGTTGGGTTGTTTCATGTACCTTTAGATGAAGATTATTGCGTGGGTTCATTCTTCAAACGTACACTGCGATTGCATGATTAGAACAAAATAAATAAAAAGATAATTTAAAAATATAGCACAGCCGCCATCTTAGGGGTATCAAAAATTAAGTTTAATTGAATGTCAGTAGAATGAACTTTATATGAACATTTACCGCACCAAGTTTCGCTGCGCTGGGATGATTAAATAACGAGTAATTTCCATTGAAATGTTTAAACTTCGTATGGCCGCCATGTTGGTTTTGTATTTAACATGTTTATGAAAATTACATAGATAAACATATACTAAAGCCCTTTATTACTGTACAAAATTTCAGGGTGATATCTGTTACTGTTGCGCAGATACAGAATGGCAGTTAAATATTTCGCGCGATCACCATTTTGGATTGGTGAAACGTATTGAAATTTGAAAGGGACGGTCAAGATCGGACGAGGTACTAGTATGCACCTACCGGGTTTCATTGATATCGCTTAGGCCGTTTAGATTTTATTAGAGGGACACACACGCACACGGACAAAAGGTGATCTCATAAGCCTATTTATTTTATAAATAAAAATAGGCTAAAAGCAACGGTTGTACTAGCAGTAACTTAACATCTATTTTTCTGTGCAGTACTTAACAACGAATCCATAAATAAATATTCACGTCAAAAATGCATCACCCTTAATAGAACAAAAATGGAACATGCGCTTTATTTACAAAATCAAACTTATATTAGATGCATACATACAGTATGTATTGAAACAATTGCAATGCTGAACACAATGATAAAGTGATAAACAAAACCATTACAGTAGCACACGAATCTCAATTACTATGCATTGTAAAAACATTCCATTTCCTTTTATCACAATGTGGTGATTAGCAAATGCATCAGTGAATTACTTTGTTGTTAACTAACTAAGGAAGGCGTATTATAGAGCACCCAGGTAGACGATGCTGAGCATCCTGAGGAATTATGGTATCCAGGGTTGGCTGCTACAGGCAATCAAAAGTATTTATGTTTATAATCAGGCTGCAGTGAGAGTTGATGGTAGGGTGAGTTCATGGTTGAAGATTGTTGCAGGAGTGAGACAATGCTGTAACCTCTCACCACTACTGTTTATTTTATATATGGACCATTTGCTGAAAGATATTAACTGGCTGGGTGGGATTCAAATACGTGGGAACCATTTAAGTAGTCTGGCCTATGCTGATGATCTGGTAGTAAGTTTGCAAGCCAACATGTTACAACATGAACAGAAATGTATGAAGTAAGGTGTGAAGAACAGCATTTCAAAGACGAAGGTCCTGTTGGTAGAGAAGAATCAGATAGAATGCCAGGTAGGAGGAACTAAATTGGAGCAGGTGAGTCGAAATTGTCGTAGAACCTGTTTTTCTGTGAGGAATTTAGTAATAACTAGAGGATCAATGCGAGAAATCTGGCTTGCTCGGCTTTACTCCTGCGGGTAGTTCTGTTTATTTTGAATGTACAATACTGTAGGTTACTTGTAGACGCCCCACTTGTCTCCAGTGTAATGCGGGCTGGACGCGACACAATTTGCTTAAAGGCACATTTTGAACAAATAAATATAAAGGCCGTTGGCTTTTCAAGAAATGCAAGATTTTTCCTTTACTACTTAGTTTATTGGGAAGGTTTTGACACAAACTGCACCTTCTAACTCTCTCTGGTTTAAGAGCTTAAGGTTTGTGAAACATACTTCTTAGTAAAATATGGTATATTGACTTGCTCTACAGTCTACACCCTCTCAGATGAATTAGTGACAGAAAACTTCGAAGACTGCAGGTATTAATAAAACCATGGTGTTTTATACCGGGTGAATCAGCTGCCCCTAATAATATAGTTTTATGCAGCGTTGTTATCAGGAAGGTCGATATGTGTCTGCTTGCATTCACTGCAAGCTTATCGTGGAAACGATACTGAACCCTATTATTTTTCCCTCGATGTGACTACAGACTAATGAACTAGAATTGAGGACGGACGTTAAACAACTGAGTTATTAATAACTGTAGACTCGATCGCTTCCGGATTACGGGTCCTTATCCTTCCTCTATCATCCCTGAATGTTTATAAAATCATCACGAATACACCCTGAATATGATGATGATCATCAGCATTGATCTTCTAAGCTATGCTGTGCGTTATACACCAGCTCATATGGAGTATTGATAGAAAACTTCGAAGGCTGCAGGCAGTAATACATTTTTATTTAGAAAATAGCTTGCCACGGAGGGTGAGTGGTTATCATATTGGGCTGCCAACCCCAACCTTGCAGGTTCGCTCCTGGCCATGGTAAGTGATTTTTGAAAGGCAACAAAATCACGACACTCATGTCATACGTTGTTAGCATGTTAAAGAACCCATTTGAATTCAGTAGGCCGTGTTCATATTGGCAAAATTAATCTCGGGATTTCCCGCCAACACAAATAGTTCCTCCTTTCTCTACTAGAAAGCGCTATAGTGTCAAGGAGCTTAAATATCCAACCTCCTTGACTTTCATAACTCTCCAAAAATAATTAATAACACCTGGCACTACATCCCATGAAGGGCCTAGGCCTACCAATCGACCGCTGCCCAGCCATTTGGCCTGCAGATATTGGGGTGACTCGTGATCAGCGCGCGGGTCCCCTCGGCCGTTACTCTTGGTTTTCTTGATCGGGGTGATGCCTCACTGTAAGACAGCTGCTCAATTGTCCTCACGAGGCTGAGTGCACCCCGTTTCAGCCCTCACGTCAGTTTCTAAAATCCCTGACGGAGCCGGGAATTGAACCCGGAGCTTACGGGTGAGAGGCAGGCGTGCTACCGCAACACCACGGGCCCAGCGCTATAAGGAACAACAAAATTCGATATGCAAGCTGCCCTCAAATAACGAAGCGTCAAATAAAAACTTACGAGTCTTACAGTAGTCGCATATGATGTGTAACATCTGACATAGAAGAAACCTCACGTGAAATTGTTGATACACCGGTATTTTATACTATTATTGGCACAAATATTAATCTATTGTAAAAGAGAGTGTTTTACAGATATTGTAGATTATAATACGGAACTCATTTTATTAGATGATTTGTAGCTTCTACCACCACTAGCCTAAATAAAGAACACGATATGGATCAACTAGATTAATAGACGCGACACCGCTCATAACCTTAACTTCCTTATAAACAGGTCCTCTTGATTCACAGACCAACATGTAATTTCATATGGATTCTGTTAAAATGAGTCATATTGATATGATAAATATCGTTTAAAATGATCATCTGGTAGCAAAAATATCTACCCCGCCCGGGATTCGAGTCCAAGATCTCTTGATTCACAGTCATACGCAATAACCCCACGGCAATTTCGACTACGCAAATATTGTGCACAAGATGGTGACTTATTTCCACGTTCCAATAATACTGCATTACGGAATTAAGTTTCATTTATATTTTGCTTTTTTCGATAATGTTCCTGAGTGACATTGAGTTTAAAATGCCTTATGCCAATGCAATGCCGACTACTTACAATGTTTGATATTAAGACATTTTACCATTTAAATACTGATACGAAGACTTCGAACATGTACCATGTCATTTGTTTAAATCACTTGACACCAGAGTTGGCATGAGCGTTTTCCGTTCAGTATGTCATATACATTCCACATGGCCGAGAGGGCGTCATGGTATCAATTTTCGACACCGCGCGGTGATTGTTTCTCTTACCAGTGCCAGCTGGATCGATCGATCGAGTTGGCAGTGCGTCTTATACTTCCGTTCGATCCACCACTGCCAGCTAGGGCACACTTCCATTCGATCGATCGATCGAGCGGGCAGTGCATACTTCCGTTGTCCACCACTGCCAGCTAGTACACTTCCGTTTGATCGATCGAACGGGCAGTGCATACTTCCGTTGTCCACCAGTGCCGGGTAGTACACTTCCGTTTGATCGATCGAGCGGGCAGTGCATACTTCCGTTGTCCACCACTGCCAGCTAGTACACTTCCGTTTGATCGATCGAGCGGGCAGTGCATACTTCCGTTTGATCCACCACTGCCAGCTCGATCGTTCCGATCCACTTCCGTCCCCAATTTTCAAAATCACTCCTACAAAACTATCCGGCAACCGAGCGGAAAGATGTTACACATCAAAAAGCTTGCACCTGGCACCCGAGGCCTTTCGATATTATTATTATTTTTATTTATTTAGAAAGTTGGCACCAACACTTGGCAATATCCACTAAAATCCCTTGGAACATTACAACGAGAAGATTAGGTAATTTAATTGTAATTGAAACAGATATTAATTAAGCTTGACGAATCCCATCTGACTCCATGCACTTCTTTTAATACGGTTTGAAATAAAAGGCTGTCGTGTGTCCCCTCGGACTTTAATGGAACCTGCCCTCCCATCCTCGAGAGTATAATATGGTTATCGTGATGCGATGTGGGGGTGGAGAGATGGTAGAGGGGTGGGGACATCCATACTGACACCCTTGTTACATGCGAATGGTCATTTATCCAACCCAATTCCCCTCAACGCACACTTACATGCATTAACCCGCATCTAACGTTGTAAATATTAATTATATTGATACTCCAGGAATATCACACCCTTCTTAACACCATCTTTATGACAATGAGTCACAACAGAAATACAATAGAACACCCTGTGCTTTAAGTCATGCCGTAGTGGCTTGGGGGCTTCGGTGGTCTAGTTGGTAGCATGCTGAGCTTTCAAGCCCAAGGTCGCGGGTTCAAACCCAGCCGAAGTCGTCGGTTTTTTTTTTAGTCGTTTACCCTCCAGGTTGGTGGAACCCACGGACTCAGCGAGGGAACTCACCACTACCGCCTCTACGGGCAGCGTCCTGGAACTGGGAACATCGAATCGGAAGGGATACAACTGGTGAGGTGGGATTGGCACCTCGCCCAGGCGGCCTTACCTGCAAAACGAACAGGGGTCTCATGAGGGAAGGTAAGGGATGGTTAGGATGGATAGGCAAGGAAGAGGGACGGAGGCGGCCGTGGCCTTGAAGAAGGTACCATCCCGGCATTTGCCCGAAGACGAAGTGGGAAACCACGGAAAACCACTTCGAGGTTGGCTGAGGGGGAATCGAACCCCCTCTACTCATTGGGGCCACCCGAGGCTGAGTAGACCCCGTTCCAGTCCTCGTACCACTTTTCGAATTTTGTGGCAGAGCCGGGAATCGAACCCAGGACCTCCGGGGCGGCAGCTAACCATGCTGACCTTACGCTACGGAGGCGACTCGGATTTATTAAGATCATTAAAAAATCCCGCAGTATACCTTCCTTCAGAGGGGAAGTAAACCCGGCGGTCCCATGTCATAGATCAACGGCATGTAAATGAACCTTCCACTAATTTCATTTGTGTGAAACTAAATTATAGGGTAGATTTGACTAACGCTCTTAGTTTCCATCGTTCGTCGCCAGGAGCCGACTGCGGTGGCATCTAGTAACCAAGTTCAGAACTAGTTGTCGTTGATGGTGGCCTTTGGTAGCAAAAGTGGGGACTAATTGAAAATTGACTGTCTGCAGTCCTTACTTGAATTAAAAACAGATAACAGACACTCATACAGCCAACACAATATTAACACCAGTTATCAGACAGATTCTCCACACACCCGAAGTACACGGGGCTACATGACCGCGTTGACGCAGCCCCTAAACTGAGGAACCAACCAACCAATGTGTTGTATTTTCTGCGAAATCTGCTAACAAAGTTTGCGACATGTCACTTTTTATTGTTGTTGTTGATTTATTTATACAGCAAAATTTAATGTTTTCCAGTCAGTCCACCCGATTGTACCCAATTGCAATGGGTAGTTCCCTAATCCTGAAAAAAAATTACGTGAGATTAAAAAATACACTTGGTTGACCAGTTTCGATCGTCAAGTTATCATCATCAGGTCCTATACACTTAGGCTATTAAATATATGTCTACAAGTATGGATTACGATATTTACAAAAATATACACTTATTTACTTGCAGTAGTTATTTTACTAGCACAACTTGTCAAGAAATGTGAGTCTTTTCTAGAGATACTGATAGAGGTGATTGACTTTCAAATTTGTTTGCCGTGTGTGATTATGAGATTGTTATCGGAGACTACGGCATCCTAGAAATGGTTTTCCGTGGTTTTCCACATCAAATCCACGCAAATAGTACCCGAGGTTACTTACCACACAGATTCCACACACACTCAAGTATACCGGGTTACATGAACACGATGTTGCAAAGCCTTCCACGAAAAATTCAACAACATTCTAAACGCCACTCTCGCACATGTTTTATTACGAATTTCATAACGTGATCCTAACCACAAACCCATATGACGGTATAATTTCAATCATGACCGTGTCTCTTATTTCCAATAACCAATATTGCTACTTTATCGATTCCTCCAACATTTGATTCAGTTCACACGGAAAATGAAGACTACAATATGCTCTGATATTGTCATTTTATCACTAAGCTGATAATTACCGTATATACGCACATTAGCGGGCTGAAAATCTGCTTATTAGCACAATAAGCTATACATGATCTCTTATGAAAACTTATTTTAGGGGGTCCTTTCACTGTATTTACAATCAATTTATACTTTTCAATCGGTCAACACGCTTTTTGCCCAATTAGATTAGGCGGGGTAACTATATACAGGCTGGCCCACTTAAACTTTTCACCTTGGGGGCAGATGACCTCGCTGTTTCGCCATGTATAATGAATATTTTAAAGTAATAATAATAATAATAATAATAATAATTATTATTATTATTATAATCTTCTTCTTCCTCTTATTCTTCTTGCTTCGTTACGGCCAACTAAGGACCACGTCATGTCAACTGTTTCTTCAGCATTTTAATGTTGGCCCAGTACTCTTTCATTCGCAATCAATGTTGCACCTTTCTCTTCGTCGTCCACGCCTTTCCGGTTTTTAGTTTCGGCGTAGGTTGAAAACTCCGATGTTCTTGAAATTTTCCCTACGTGGGCCACGCTTCAGGATATCTTCACATGTTATCCCAATCTCAAACAGATCGTTCATTACATATAATAATAATGTATGTCTACCCCTTATTATTCCCGTTTTTCCAACGGGGTCGGGGATGAGATGCGATGGAAGTCTATGTGGCGATGATTTTTCGGCCGGATGCCCTTCCTGACGCCAACCTCATGAGAGGAGTAAATGAGAGATCAAATGAATGATGGTGAATGAAACTGGGCATGGATGTGGAAGGAAGCGGCCGTGGCCTGTCAGAAGGTACCGTCCCAGCATTTGCCTGGTGTTGAAAATGGGAAACCACGGAAAATCATTTCAAGGACGGCCGACGGTGGGGCTCGAACCCACGCGTCTACCGAGTCAGCAGAGAGCTTGGCCCCATGACCTAATGCTGAACTTTAGCCAGCGTAGCCACTACTGTCGGTACATATAATAATAATAATAATAATAATTAATATTATTTGGATAAAAATCTGAAAGAAGTGGGGATTACACCAACAGAAAATCAGGAGCGCGCTCCACTCGAAAGGAAACTTCAAGCTTGGAAAGGTTTCCAAGAAAAAACGAAACTGAAAACGGAAAAGATTTGGACCAGGAACGGAAGAAAGTCCACCGAGGACGAATGCGGGTGTACTGGGCAAATATCAAAGCCTGTAGGAGGCAGTTGGAATGATGAGGTGCATAGATGGCCTATACGATATGAATTAATAAATTAATAGTGTTATTATTATATTGGTTTTACGTTCCTTTTAACTACCGTGGCTTTTATTGACACCGGGGTGCCAGAATTCTGCCCCGAACGTGACAGTAAATCAACTGACGTGGCAACCATTGGAACAGCAGGCGAGAACGTTACCGCTGAGCCACGCAGCCGGCCAAAACAAAGAAAAAAAAGGTAACAACGTAACAACTTGGGCCTATCAATGAAATTCGATGATAGAAGTAAAATAATATACTGTATAGCCTAATGTTTTGGACATTCGCTAGCAAGCAGCCAAGCAAGTCGCACGCCAGCGCACCGAGCTCCACCCTCGTCAGACCACCAAACTGATGATACCCAGCCAGTAATTCCCTCTCCCAACCAGTCACCAATAATCCTTCACCCTTACCGCCAAGTCAGTCACCAATAACCTCTCAAACAGTTACCCATTATTGCCCTTCGTCCAAGCAAACTGCTACCAAACCGTTCACGTCAAGAAAATCCCATCTCACCGTGACGCCAACAGGCGTCATATATCTCTCCACACCACCAAGCAGCAAGAATTAATTAATTATTTGCCTTAAATAATTGTTGTTGTTGTTGTTTGTGTCTTCAGTCTTTCGATTGGTTGATTTGGCTGTCCATGCTTCCCTGTCCTGAGCTAATCGTTTCATCACTACTTAACTACCACACCCTACATCCGAAGCAATCTGTTTAACATATTCTAACCTTGGTCTACCCCTACTGTTCTCATCCTCGACCCTTCCTTCCATAACCAAGTTTGCTATTCCCGGCTGTCTTACTAAGTGTCCTACCAACCTATCTCTTCACTTCATTAGCAATTGCCAGAAACATTTCTCCTCTCCCACTAATACCTCTTCATTCGTAACCCTATCTACCCATCTGATCTTCATCATTCTCATGTAACACCATATTTCAAACGCTTCAATTCTCTTCTTTTCTACTGCACCAATAGTCCAAGTTTCACTTCCATAGAGCGCCACGCTCCAGACAAAGGCTTTCAAGAATGACTTCCTAATGCCTAAATCTATATTCGATGTCAACAGATTCCTTTTCTGTAGAAATGCTTTCTTTGCCTGTGCCAACCTACTTTTATATCCTCTTTGCTTCCTTAAATAATTAATTAATAAATTATCCAGTTCGCTCATTGTCACGGCTCCAACCGTTCAACTGGGAACCTTGAGCGACTGGCAATTCTCTTCGGCGAGGTCACAACTAAACTCTGCTACGGCATTTGACTTCTCACATACTCACACATACAAACAGATAAACAAACACAAACTTGGATACTCCATCTCATGTACATCCCCATGGATATCCCTCTCAACTTAGTGGGTTGATAGGCCATATTATATGAGTGTTTGGACAGCATTGATGAAATTATTTTAGGGCCGTGTGATTTAGGATATATTATGGAACATAAACTGGACTTTATTGAAAAATTTTATTTTCATGACATGAAGTGCCGCGTTTTCTTTCGTACGGAAGAAATTAGGACAGAACAGTCATCTGCTAAGTCTGCAAAATTGTCGCGTAAGCTTTCCAAAGTGTCGGACAAGACAGCTATAAGTTACTTGGGTGAGCTTATATTGTATTATACTATCAACCCGACCAGGCTTCGCCCGGGAACAGTTATGAATGCATTACCTGATAAGCGCTTTTTTTTCCCAACGTCAATGAACAACGACCAATATCCGTTTTACGTCTCGGCTTGATGGGTTGAAATCACTGACTGGCTATTAATTATATTATCATGGAGATGCATGTGCAACAAATTCTTGTCAGATGTAATTTAAGAATGGCGAGGTGCATGAAACACAAATCCCCCTTCCGTCCAATCTTAACTTGACTGTGAATTTTGCGGAACGATAAGTTCACAGGCGAAATGAGAGTTGCACTTCCAGGGAATAGCGAGGTGAATAAAACTCAAAACCCCTTCCGTCCAATCTTAACTTGACTGTGTTTCACAGGCGAAATGAAGAAAACCCGAGCAGCATTTCCAGGGAAACTCCAAACACAACCACCCTTCTCAGAAGTCATAACTCAACACAACTCAACGGTTTGCTGCTGGCTGTATCTGGGGCAATAGGTTCGCCCGATAGCTAGGCTGTAACAGGGATGATAAACTCGCCCTTAGCTAGCTCGTAAACTGTCGCCTCAGTAGTTGAATGGACATAGTTGGGAGAAATTAAAACGTAAAAACACTTACAGTGGGCGATGTATTGATGATAGACCTATGCTCTCGCGGACGTTTTTGTAGAACTTTTCATGCTGAACAATTCTTACCCTCATAGTATTTAGATATTTTTAACGGTTTGCTAAGCGTAAGCTTACAAAGCGCTCGGACGCCAGGTCTTATTTCGACTTTTCAACTGAAATCGTTACTGCTCGGCTTCCTTTGATCATGAATAAATTATTTTCTACAGAAATCATCCTCGAGTTATCCTTTACAGAATGGTGAAAACCGCACCAAAATCCATCCAGTGGTTCTTGAGTTTACCCGTAACATCCAAGAATCGGGGACTTCGTTTTATACTAAGTAGAGATTTATGTATTTGTGCAGTCGGGAATGGTCTGTTGCTTATGCTTTTACACATTCAGTTACATTTTGATCCCCGTCAGAATGATTTATTTCCTTATTATATGAACCTATGACGTAACCTGATGTTTCATTATTAACCCAACGGACGTCAGCGTTTTATATACTTAGTGCGGAGAATTTTATATCTGGGTCATCTTGTCTAATTCAACGTAGTGGGAATCGACAACTGAAAAGTAACTTTCAACCGCTGGTATTGATACCGTCTGCACTCAGCGCTAGCCGACGCT
This sequence comes from Meconema thalassinum, assembly GCA_946902985.2. Lineage (NCBI taxonomy): Eukaryota > Metazoa > Arthropoda > Insecta > Orthoptera > Tettigoniidae > Meconema > Meconema thalassinum. The sequence continues at coordinate 156,822,086 of OX336399.1, read as the reverse complement.
AGATCCACCTAGCGGCTGGACCATACAAACTCCACAAGTCACGTCACTTTCACTTCTTTGCTTATAATTAGATGGCTGATGACGTCACATTGTTGAAACCAACATCTCGATCAGCTGACTAATGGGAACTGCGCTAGTTTGGAAAATGAAACAGTTCATTGAATATAATGTTTTCCTTTGTAGCAAATGTAATGCATAGGCTAGTTGTTAAAAAGCAACGCTCACTAAATCAATAGACTTCCTTATTTCCTTCCCATGTTGTTTTGTTCACTTTCATAAAATACTGAAGTGGAAGGTAAGGCTGAATGAGAGCTCATCGTACGATACAATTTTCTAAAGTACCGGTACTGAAATTAGCCTAAATACATTTTCTAATGATGAAAAATAAATTAGGAAATGATGTAGTAATAGTTTGAACTTGTTAGGACCCCTCGGGCGTTCAACCAAAAATGACCAACTACACTAAAACAATTCTGTTCAAAAATCAGTAGGCCTAATTCAGAGTTGGATTTGTTATTAATTTTTTACAAGAGGGGATCCTGAATGTATGAGTAATACGGAACACGACAGCCACTCTTAACACCAAATGTGTTACATTCTTAACTTATGATACCTTCCGGTACGTAAAGAAACATGCGATGCTTTTTCCAATGTTGTGTAAATTACGAAAATGTGATTTTAAACCCCTATTAAAAAGCATTTCCCCCACGTACTCCTATCACCTTCCATTACGAGTTCCTCTGTTTACCCTCTTCTGTCAGCTGATCGAGATGTTGGTTTAACGTCACAGTACAGGCGCAGTGTGGTAATGCGCACTCTATTGTATTTATGTTCGAAGCTTCTAATAGAAAGAACTGATTTTGTGTTACCTTGGACACGTATATTAACCTACTTTCGATTTTTGCAAAAAATGAAAGTAGACTTATGAGATCTACACAGGGCCAAAAATTGTGTGTTTGTCTGTCTGTGAGTGTGTGTACTCTGAATGTCTATCCCCCACCCCTATCAATTCGAACACGGTGAAACCAAATTGTACGATTTTTGGTACAGAGATAGCACTAGCAAAGGGAACCTCTATGTCATGTTTTATATCGTCGCCATCTTGACGGAAACAGAATGGTGGCTACCCCAGTGTTAAATGCTTTAATCAAATTACGACCAACCTAATCATTTGATCTCTACCAAATTTTGCAACAACATAGGCCTACCTTTTTGTGGGAAGCATCTTTTGACTGAACTACAAGGTCATCGGCCCAATCGTTTGCAGACAGCGGCCATGTATGTGTGCAAATCGATTCACCATATCAATTCAAACACGGTGAAACCGAATTGAATGAAATTTTGTACAGAGGTAGGACTAGCAAAGGGCACGTCATATTCATGTTTAATATCCGTATAGCACGTTGTATTTCAACAAGCTACTACAACCAACATTCAATTATACTCCTTGAAAAGGACAAAGAGTTATAACAATACCCATGCATTTAGGAGAAAGTAGGCTATACAGTATGTTATGTACTGAACATCTTGTTACTGTTGTACGAGATCAATGACAGGCACTTTCATAATAAAAGTATCGTAATTGTTTTGGCTGCATCAGATGTATGTGCTCCTTAATAGCATAAGACATTGCGGACATCATCCCCATGATGAACCACACAGAAGTATTGTACACCCATTTTCTCAAGTTATAAAGACTTCACCTCGCTCGAGCTGAAATCATTACATGCCCCATGGCTTCACTTGGGACCCTGCTACACATCGCGTTGCGTTGTCCGAGACGTAATCGTGAGATTTATGTATGCGAGGGCAGTGCCAAAACTCCCCTACCCCAATTTATTTTTTATTGATCCCCTCTTTTCTTAACGTCCTCATTATATTCTTCTAAAAGGCATGAAGGCAAGTCTCCCCTCACTTAGGATGGGTCACTATATAACTATCAAGTTGTCAGATGTAGCATTACCAATGTCGTGTTCGTTGAGGAGAATATCATCGATCCACTATAAGATGAGAAGGGCGAAAGAAAATTCCACGGTGAGGCACTCTCAGTAGTGCCCGGCTTCGCCCGGTGGATTTATTTGTTTTATGGATGATAATGAATACTACTACAGAAGTGGCACGCTAACAGAAAACAAATATTTCTTGGAATCTTCTCATCCTAGTCAATTCTATAAACTTCTGCATAAAAATTGTTTCAGCACCCATGACTGTTTCATCTACACTGATGGCTCCCGTACACCAAGCTCTGATGGAAATGACAGTGTTGGCTGTGCCTTTGTCGTTTATGAGAATGATAGTGAAATATTTGCAGCTCAATATAAGCTCTCTCCCAGTTGTTCAATTTTCCAGGCAGAACTTTGGGCCTTAAAGTGCGCAATAGAATGGGTTAAAGCTAACAATAAAAGAGTGAGGATTTTCAGTGATTCACAATCCGCATTGTATTCTATAAATGACAAATATAATTCTAACCCAATAGCTGAGTACATCAGGGCAACAGCTCAGGAGTGCTCACATATATGCACATCATGGATAAGGGGACACGCTGGATTGGCTGGTAATGAAAGAGCAAACCAATTAGCAAAATCAACGGATACGACACATCTTGAAATAACATATAGTAAGTCTCCAATATGTTACGTTTAAAGGCAGATAAAGAATTACATACTACACGAATGGAATATCGCATGGACATGTAGCCTGATAGGATCTCTAATAAGAGAAATAGTATTTCCGGAAGTACAAAATCGACTGTTATCTAAATTATTAGAGCCAAACTTTGTCATCACACAATTTTAACTGGTCATGGAAAATTCAAGTCTTATTTTGAACGTTTTAAAATAGCAACAGACGACTATTCATGTTTCAGTGGATTGCCTCAATCGGTGTATCACATTATATTTGAGTGTCCAGTTTTTGAAAAGGAATGGTACTATTTACAATGCCATCTTAATAGCTGTAACCTGGAACTTTCAAAGCCGCTGTACCATATTTTCAAGAGGCAGTGCTGTTTAGGACAATTTCTCACTTTCATCAACACATTTTTTTGTAAACTATGTTAGTAATATTTTCATTTGCTTTGTTTTTAATCTACAACCCTAATGTACCTCTGGTAAAACAGGGTTCCTGTATTTTTTGGATATTTAATAATAATAATAATAATAATAAATATAACTTTTTGTGGTGGTGGTTTTAGTGGGGGTGATAAGTACAACAGTATAATGGACGTAACATTCAGGTCATTTTCCCGTAATGATAACAATGATAATAATGAATAGGGAAACTGCCTAGGGGCTATGCCTCATTGGCTGTTAGAAATGTAGAGACCAGTAGGTGTCGTCTTTTGTCACATAGCACCGTAGGAAAGTAATCAGAACACTTTGGAAACCTTCGGCTGTCCCGAGCTTCTGAGGTAGCAATAGTATCACTTACCGCCACAAAGCGCTCAACGATAATGTTCGGAATAAATGAAGGTAAATTCGAAAGCACCAACGCTTATTGCAGCTGATAACGTCAATGTACTGCACCAACACCACTGCACTTATACAGAGGCATACTATTATCATGATGATAACTGTTTTAAGGGGCCTAAGAAATCTTTTTGCACTAATTACTCCCCATGACTGCAATTTATAAGCAGAGCAAGATTTAACTATTTTCGCAATTCTGCACCAGAACACTCATAGAGGCGACGTGATGCAGCCCGAATTGTCAGTCAACAATAGACTTATTAAAATACTCATACTGTTACACTACTACGGACATGAATAGTTCTAGGGCCTTGGTTGGTTGGTTCTTAAGTTTAGGGGCTGCGACAACCCGGTCATGTAGCTCCGTGTACTTTGGGTGTGTGTAGAATCTGTCTGATAAGCGGTGTTAATTGTGATGACAGTATTAGTGCGTGTTATCGGTTTTTTAATTTAAGTACTTCAACTTAGAATTTTTCAAATAGTTCCTACTTTTGCCGCCAAGCACCACCGTCAACGACTACTAGGCCAAGTTCAGAACTTAGCTACTAGACGTCACCGTAGTCGGCTCTTGGCAACGAACGTAGAAACCTAAGAGCGTTGTTTACATTCTTAACCTATCCAATTTAGCTTCACACAGGTGCAATTAGTGGAAGGTTCTTTAACATGCCATAAATCTATGACATGGGACCGCTGGCTATACTTCCCCTCCCAAGAAAAGCATACTGAGGGATTTTAACGCTCTTAAAAAATCCGACGGCTTCGGCCGGGTTTGAACCCGCTATCTTGGGCATAGAAGCTCAGCATGCTACCGACTACGCCACCGAAGCCGCCTTCTAGGGCCTTAATACGTGGTTTTCAAGTATATTTTGTCTGTTATTCTAAATGTAGGGAATGGAAAGCGTTGTCCAAAATATCAAGTGGACAGTGTTACCTGCAGGGTTTCAAGGTGTATGTAAAATTTGGTGCAATTAGGAGGAACGGTGTATATTTGTGATAATGGGCCTAAATACAGAGATTGGTGTTGTGCCCAACTCTAGGAATGGGTATTCCAAGATTCAGACACCTAGATATCAAGGAAAAGGCTGTAGCCGCTTTTGAAAGTTGAGATATTTGAATATCGCGCTACATTGCTTCTCGAAGCAATTGGAAAGAATTTACCGATAGAAGCATGTCAAGTGACGTAGCGAGTAATAGCAGAGGTCGAGGCTATTTATTGATTAAATGGTTAACCATGGAGTAAAGACTTGAGACTGGGATCAGATTACTGGCACGGCCAAATGAAAGAGAATGCAATTAGTATCAAGTAAATCGGACCAGGGATACCAGAGATATGATGATTTCCAGATTTCAGCGTGATGACGCGTGACCCTGGCAGTTTTGAATAAAAGCCGGCTGGCCGAAGCATCGATAGCTCATTTCAACACAAGCACTTGCCCAGCAAGTTGCTGCGACGCTGAGCCAAGGCACATGGTTGCCGGATCTACGCAGAAGTTCTTTTCAAAGTCGTGATAGTCACGAAAGTGCTGCGCTACGAGGTGGAACTTAGTAAGTTTCAGGCGAGGAGAATCACTGAGGTGATTGATTTTTTTCTACAGACATTGGTGGAAATATTTATATTTCTACATGGACATATGCTAGACTTTGTCTAGAATTAGTATTTTGTCACAGTCCAGTAATAACCTAATACTTGGATATTTAAATCCATTTCAGTCAGTTTTCATTATTTTGTAACTAGTTAACCATTTCGATCTATCAGTACACTGAAGACTAGTCTATAACGGTGGCGTTCATTAGTCTACGCAAGGGAAACTACAAGTTGCTTAGCGCATGGTAGATGGTGTTAAATCATGCCCAGGGAACGATCTTCAGAACAGCCGTTGATTGCTTAGACTGTCAGTGTTTTTCTTGTACTGATAAGATTACCGTGAGTTATGTTACAACTGACATATCTAAGAAGAGATCACTTAGATCTGACCCTATTTAAACAAACTGTTATGGCTTTGATAGAAGCCCATATTAAAATGGAACAACAGTTAATTCAAACGTCAAGAGATACTACCACTATGTCTGACTAGACGAATTGTGGGTATATAATGGCGGCCGATACAAGGATTATACGTACTTGTCCGATAGGGCATGTCTATTGATAAATCTGGTACAGACCAGGTTTACTACGCTTCAAGACCATCAAGAAATGTAAGCCACATTTGAATTATATTATGCCTAGCTAATTGGAACAAACTATTTTTCTGCAGATGACCAACACATTTTTTCTTCGTATTTAAATCTTGCAATGATTTACGCAAGACTTATTAGAGTTATTCTGAGCATTTTCAGCACTCAGAACAGTTTAGGATCGATGACCGAGCATTTCGAGCATTTATTTAAATATTTCATATTTTAGGGAAACCACTGAAAACCGTCGATGTGAAGGTTGAGTTAAATTATTTTTGTTGAGGAATGGATATTTTTTCCATATTCGAAGATTCGAACATGTGGATTCTCACATAATGAGATGAAAATTAAACATATTTAAAATGATATAACTAATAATGATAATAATAATAATCCACTAATAATAATAATAATTTTTATAATTTTTCTAAATAATTTATTGATATTATATTTTCTGATTATCATATGTATTGAGAGAGAGCCTATGAAGAAGTTTAATCATTTCTAGTCTGGAACAGGAGATGTTCCGAAGGAGAGTGGTTAGCGCAAGCCCGCATTCAACCAACATTTCAGTTCTGGTTGAACAGTTGACATTTGCAATGAGCAAAGTATATTTTTCAGATAACACGGAGAGGCATGAAACGGGAAGCAATTGATATTTGTATCAAATAGGATATTTTTGTATTTATATAAAATCATGACGTAAATACACTCGAAAGTGAAATAAAGATTTTCATAAGTATGGTAAATTCACGGGTTGAACTGAATGGTAAAATAAAATAAACTTGTAAGTTTATTAATCTTCCAGTGTTGATAACAAGCAGAGGCTTGATTTATTGTATACATTTTGGGAAGAAGATTTATATGTGTGGAGTAGTTGAAATGCCATTCCCAGGTGCGCATGTTTAAGTCGCAGGAATGAAGAGGTTTTTTCGAGCATCAATCAAATAGCAGGTTCGATGGCTCAGGTTTATAGTAGGAGTATTGGAACTACACATTTCGTCGGATGAATGACCCGAAGGTTATTTCTTGAAACCATCAGTTCTTATTTCAACCTTGTTTACAAATTCCATTTAGACTTTGATTTTGCTAGAACCCGGATTTGTCATGATAGTAGTTTATTCTTCTTCAGAGGAAGACCTTTGCCGTTGTTGTTGTAATATTGTGTTCTTACACAAATAATAGAATGGGCCACTGCCAATTAAAAATAATTCTTTAACCACGAATAATTTGAAGGATATTTTCAATCCTAGTGCCATGAACTAAATGAATTTATTATGAAGCTACAATTCTTATTTCCGCATTCTGTCGAAGAATTGCAAGTTGTGAAAATTACTAATAATGGCCATAAATATAAATATTTTTTTTTATAATAATGATTCCAAGTGGGAAATTGAATAGTTGAATGGTTCAACAATTTATTGTTCAAGTTGATGATTCAGAAATCATGTATTTTGTTAGAAACTTGAAGTTCATAATCGAGTCACTTCTCGAATGTTTAATGTCAGAAGAACAATTAATTGTTGTTGTGCTTCGCACAGTTCTTCGATGCTATGCTCAAGGTCAAATACTTTTCAGATGTTATTAATATGTGTAAATAATGTGTGTTGATTCAATGATAATAATATTTTCGACAATATATTTTTGAAACTGGAAAAATAAGTGAAAGTTTAAAATTCTATCAACATTTATTCTACGAGTGTTAATATCATGTAAATATTCAAACAGTGATCTACGATATTTCCAGTAGAGACAATTAACTTTGAACTGGAATTAATCACAAATAATTTTGGAACACAGCCTACAGGAATATTAATCGGACTTGTGTTTCCAAAAAAAAAAAGATTGTCAAATGTGTTTGGAAAATTTCTGTATATTGTGTAAATAAGAGTGTGGATCGCCACACGTGGATGATGCTGCTTTGAGCATCTTTGCAGTCAATTTTAACTTCAAAATAAACTGAGATAATTTTACCAGATGTGTTATACCCAATTGAATCTCCTTCTATCCTTATTGTTGCATTGAGCCAAAAATCAGCAAAGCATTTTTTTCATTTGATGTCGTTTTTGCGATTAGCTTTAACCCATCTGGCGCTCCGGGATATTTTGACTCTCGTGCTGACTGATTATTGGTAAAATGCATATGTGGTCGTGCGGACTCCGGTCTAAACGGGCACAGTGTGGTCTGTCCAAAATTTAAAGTGGACAGTGTCACCCGCAGGGTTCCAAAGGGTAAGTATACCTAATGTGGTTCAGATCGGTGAAACGGTGTAGATTTGTTCCAAACGGCCTAAATGCAGGAAATGGACTGGTCTGTCATAAATTTCATGTAGACAGTGTTACTCGCAGGGTTCCAAAGGGTAAGTATACAAATGTTGGTTCAGATCGGTGAAACGGTGTACGTTTCACTAACCATAACGCCAGCGCATGCAGATGAAGCTGTTCGGGAGTGCTTGTTCTTCCGACTTACTGAACAAAAATCAATCTTTAAGGTTACCAGTAGTGGAGTAGTAGGAGTTCTAAATAGTGACACGAGCCACTCGGCTACGCTGAACTATTATGTATATTTCATGAAACCATGGGCATGCGACATATCGTTGGACTCGGGCTGACGTCCTCTTTCCTATGGACGATGTATTATATTTTTTAAAAATGTTTGAAATTTTTCGTTTTCGAAATTAGGTGATAGTTTGAAAACAAAAGATGATAGAACGTTGTGCTATGACTCAGACGAATGGTCTTTATGACCTTTATTTTCTATAATAAAACTATTTATTTTTTATGTTTTTTTTAAACACTCGAATTTTGAAATTCCTATATTTTGGAAATTAGGAATTCTACAAAACAATTTGTTTGACATAAATGAAAGGTCCCTACCCCCTCTACTCCCAAAATAAATTTCAAGTCTCTAGGATGAAAACCTGACAGTAGTGCGGTAAGGCGGGAGCTGTCTACTAACTTACCTAACCCTCCTCGTACCGGCCCCGAACTTGATATCTCGCTAACCAAACATGGGATTAGAACCTACAGGCTGTCCTAGCACTGTTAGTAATGCCCCCTACTTTCCTATAGTCTCTTTATTTAATAAAAGACCAAAACTAATAGGTCATTCGCTTTTAATATTTCACGAACCAATCATGCTAGAGGCGTGTACGACGGGTCCAAGGACTCGGGTTGACGTCCTCTTTGCTATGGACCACTCGTTATATTTCTAAAAAAATTGGAAACGCGATTTTGGGGTAAACACGTGTTTTTTGTGATTTTTGCCGATATCTCACGGACCAATAACGCTAGAGATGTGTACGAGGTGTCATAGGACTCGGGCTAACGCCCCCTTTCAAATGTGGTAGATATTGTTTCCAAAAAAATAATTCACAAAGGGCCTAACGCCATACATGTTGAAAAAACTATTTTTTTTTCCTTACTTGTTTATAATGTTTATGAAGCGTGGTGGGTGAGAGAGACGATACTGCTGGGTGTGTGTGTGTTTCAACGAACCTGTCGCTGACCACGGTGGCTGTGTTCAATAGATCAATCGCTATTTCGACGGGTCGGTTTATGACAGAGCGAGGATGCGTTTTTTCACACATTTTACCTTTGACGTGTAAACGGTGATGAAAACTTGGTTCTATGTTGATCGAAGCGAGTAGAGAAAACAAACTTTGCAGACGAGCAGGAGGTGAATGTCATTTGAGCTTATTGGAAGGCGCTGATCTGACTTGAAAACAAGTGCAATGGAAAAATGACCAAGACGCTTGAAGGTGAAATAATCTGACCATCGTGGTGGCAGGGAAGAGCGAAAGGCATGTGAACACATGTGAAACCACATGAGGGCTAAACCAGTGACATCCTGTCTTGCTTCGTACGTGACAAAATGCAAGTTGATGTGAAATTTGATCCGCCACAGGTGTTCACCTGGGACGTTAGCTGTCCACGTGCCTGATAACAGAATGTTCAAAGCGTGGGAAAAAAGATTATACATGCAACGTAACATATATAAAGACATGTCGTTATCATTTCCACTCTCACTTAGGTGACTACCTTTGAACACACTGCGTTGCATGAAACCCCCTGGTCTTGTTTAACAGTTTTGGTGTTGGTGGAAAATACTTAACCTTGTTGTGGGGTAGGTATATATTTATATATTTATTGATTTTATATAAATACACGCAATTATTTATTGATTAGGTAATTAATGATTTTATTTATTTATTTGTTTTCAGATAACGTGTATAGCCTACCTGTCGTGTGTCTGTGGGAAATATATTAATGAAAGAGAAAGACAGACAACTAGAGACGGAAACCATTTCCACACTAGCCCACGAGACGGAAATAAAGCAAAGCATTACACGTCATATAGGTAAGAAACGGGGCACGCTACGCTTTCAACTACACTAGTTTCAACTACTTTTCAAGGTCACTCTCCCAAACATTGCCGGAGACTGCCGAAGGTTAACCATTAGATTACGAGTGTGAGGCGGGTAACAAGAAACACAAGCGATACCCATGCAATTGTTTTATTAATTAAATATATCTACAATTTTTACATATAATACACTCTTTTATTTATTTTAGTTTTAATAACAGTCATTTTTTATTTTTCTACATTTTAACTTAAATTTTTGCTTAAATGTCTTAGGCCCCTTTTGTATGCATTAGTTTAAGACGAACAGGGCAGCCCAAATTCTTGATTTGTCATGCATAATTACACACAGAACACAACTCTTTCCTTATTTTTGCTTGGTGTAGTTTTAAGAGCATCTAGCTTAATTTTAATCCGATAATTTAAATCTATATCTGAATCTTCCAGTTCCTTTTCCAGCCAGTAATTGGATATAAACAAAGAGTCAATATTCTCCATTTCCAACACATATCTAACTTTATGTCTATATACTATTGGTTTTATTCCCTTAATAATTAGTTCTGTTCCTTTTTCCAATCTTTCTAACCGGGAGCACTTTCGGATTTTTATTTGGCCTTTGATTTCCTGCATAGTAATGTTATTAAGCAGATCGACGTCACCTTGCGTATACGATGTCGACTCTACTCTATAGTCTGTTTGAATGCTTGTGAACAAATTAAAATTCTCGATTTTAGCAAACGAATGACCATTAAATGTAGTCATTCCATTGGTGTTGAATGCTGCAAACGGTTTTTCAGTTTCCAGATGTACAATGTCCAATCCGCCACATCGAGTTACAATAAATCCATCCTTTTTAAGCAAGTCTAAATTACCATGACTTTAAAAACATAGATTTTAAATATCCTCTTAAGTAGCACACATGTTTATATTTTTCACTTTCTACAAGCACTCCAACGCGTGGATAAGTTCCTTTGTAATTAACAGTAAATGCTGAGAGTTTGTATTTCCCACTCACATCTAGATTTTGCCAGGGACTTTGTTTAAAGTAAACTGTAAACCTGTTTCTTGCATCCACAATCGCCTGTTCTTTCTGCAACACTGCTTCGTACTCTTCCTTTAGGGCAGTAGTCTCTGACACATACTCCACTTTCCTTTTTAGCCTATTTTCAATTTTGAAAAAATAGGCTTATGAGATCACCTTTTGTCCGTGTGCGTGTGCGTGTGTGTGTGTGTGATGTGTGTGTGTGTGTGTGTCCCCCTAATAAAATCTAAACGGCTGGAGCGATTTCAATGAAACTCGGTAAGTTCATAGCACTATTCCCGGCGACCTCGACCGTGCCCTTCAAATTTAGTTACGTCTCACCAATCCAACATGGCGGCTGTGCGAAATATTTCACTAGCATTCAATATCTCCGAAGCTATTACCGATATCGCCCTGAAATTGTGTACGGTGATAAAGAGCTCTACTAGAAGTTCACCTATGGGACTTTCAAAAACCTGGTGACTACAAAACCAACATGCCGGTCAAGCGAATTTGAGACATTTAAATAGACTTTTCTCGCGATTTAACTATCCAAACGTAATGAAACTTGGTACAGCAAATGTTTGTACACATTGTAATGCATTGGAGTCTAATTTAGCTCAATTGTTTACATAACCTCAAAATGGCGGTTGTGCGAAATATTTCACTGATATTCTATATCTCCGAAACTATTACAGATATCACCCTGCAATTTTGTACGGTGATAAAAGGTACTAATACAAGTTTACCTAGGTATATTTCAAAAACCTGTAATGTACAAAACGAACATGGCGACCAAGCGAATTTGAAATGTTTTAATAGACTTTTCTCGTGATTTAACTCTCTGAGCGCAGTGAAATGAGGTACAGTAAATGATTTTGCAGATTGTAATGCACTGCCATCTAATTTAATTCAATTGTTTACATAACCTCAAGATGGCGGCTGTGCGAAATTTTAAAATTAAGTTTTTATTTCTTGTGTCGTAATCATGCGATCGAGGTGAAACTTTGAATCATGAACCTAGGCAATAATTGTCCTTGAATGGTAGATAACTCTATGGCCTATACATATAACAATCCTAAATGGCGAGCTTCCGAAATATTTAGACAGTTTTCAATATCTATGAATCTTTTACAGCAACCTAACTGATTTTTTTTTGTTCATAGAGACTATGAACATATGTTCACCTAAAGGACTTTCAGTAACCTGGTGAGCACAAATCCAACATGGCGGCGACGCGAAGTATAAATATTTAAATGGACGTTTCTCGTGAATTAACTATCTGAGTGCCGTGAAACGTTGCTCGTTAAATGCTTATACAAATGTTGATCCACTGGCATCTAATTTATTTCAATTGTTTGCATAATCACAAGATGGCTGCTGTGCGTAATTTTAAAATCTCGTTTTTACTTCTTGTGTTCTAATCATGCGATTGAAGTTTGAATACCACACGTACACAATAATCTTAATGTAAGAGTAAAAAATATAAATCCAATCTGGCGACCATCTGAAATATTTAGATGGTTCTCAATATCTACGAATCTGTTACAGCAATTAAACTGAAATTTTGTATGTTGATAGAGGCAATTAATATTAGCAGGATATATGAAAATAGGCTGTTTAGTTCTTCACGGAACTACTTGTTTTTGATCTCAATTTCCTCTAACTCCAGTTTTGTTTCCTTACACATAGCACATTAACTGTACTCAATGGGGTAATTTCCTTACGAGGGTATGGTTTAAGTCTGTTAGTTTTATTGGTTCATTTTCTCACACCTGGGGAAGAATATTATTTGTAGGAGTCAATCCTAATTCGCTAATGTTTATGTTTGCGGGAATTGTGGAAAACAATGTCCTGAATTGGGAAAAGAATGTTTCCCCAGCTTTAAGATAGCATTTCTGTATAATGCGAACATTGTTGTTTCCAGAATCATCGTTAACAATTTCTACAAAGTTTACAGGTAATTAATTAAAACTATAGGCAGAGAGAGCATAGTTTATCATCTTTTCCCGATCTTGTCCATCGCGCAGTTCGATTTGCACACCAGTCAATTTCTGAGTATTTTTATTACCCCATTACACAAATTGCAAAACTTTGTTAAACACCACACAGCAACTATTTCGTAGGTTATCCGATAGTTTGGTCCACATGGACGCGATCGGCACCGAGTACAGGGGCGCTTTTTTAAGTAATGTTTGTTGGCGTTTAATACACTAACACAATCTTCGAGTGGGTCAAATACACCATCCATTTTGTAGTTGTAAATTGTTGCCTCTAGTCTTGTAATACCATGTTCTTTAGCTAAGGAAGACGTAAACGTTTCCCTTAGACGGGAGTCTGGACATCGGATAAAGTCTATAATATGGTTTCCAATGACTTTGTTTACACCAGGACTTGTAATTTGACATATAAATTTGTTATATATCTTTATTCTAGAATTAGAGTTCATCCATGTTAAACAGTCTATACCAACCGTTTTATCATTGTTCACAATCACATTACACATTTCTCGATACTCTCCTTGCACTCAAAATTTGTGATTCGATGTTAGCTAATCACACATCTCTGCCTTGTTAAAAACACCAGCCAAATCTTGGGTTATGTCCAAATCCATAAGATAAAACTCCTCAGCACGAAGCTGTTGCAATATCTCTGGAAGTTCGGCTAACAGAACATCTAATTTAACTTCAGCTAGCTCCACTTTGTATGGTATAGCCACAGGATTTTTATACTTTTCCATAATGTTAACCATTCCTTTCTCCCCAAGCTGTGTCCTGAGTCCCCGTGCCATTGCACACTCGTTATTGAGTAGAGGAAATGGTAGCTTTGCCTTGACACCGTGTTTAGCAGAGATGAACTTGGAGAATTTACCACGTAAATAGAGGTTGAAAGCACCACACACCTCTTTCTTTAGCAGCACAGACTTACTATTTTCCAATTGTTCTTGGCAGTCCACTTGGTCACATATCCTAACCACCATAATGTTATCGCAAAACGGCTCCGTAATCGGTGTAAGTAGATTAACATTTTTATCACTTAGGAGCGTCTCGTTTTCTGTGTAGTTTATATTACCAATGTCTGTAACCAGATTGTCCAGGTTTTCCAACAACAACCACAACCCAAACCGCTCGTTGGTAGGCTTTATTCTGTTCCCCATAAGTTGGGGGACACTAAACACTTTAGAGAGAGACATCTTCACACTTTCAACTACCACGAAGCACTGATCAAATGCATCTGTAGCGTCTCTTATATATACCATTAATCAATTCTATTTTTAGATTATGACGTAACTTACAACGCTTGTCGGCAGAAAGCAGTACACATATAAATACAAAATCTCTCGAACATTGCCGGAGACTGCCGAAGGTTAACGATTGGAACTCAAACAAGATTTAACTTGTCGCATGACGTAACAAAAAGTTAAATGATTTAATTGCATGGGAATGTTGCTTTACCTAAAATGTAATACTATGCAAGTGTTTAACATTTTACAATCAGCTTGTGTATTGGCTTTTTATGTTGGCTTTTTTGTTGGTTTTTGTTGGCTTTTGTTGGCTTGTGTTGGCTTTTTGTTGGCTTTTGTTGGCTTTTGTATTAGCTCTCTCATATTTGCTCTTGCTTGTTGGGGCTTATTTGGTCTTGGAAAGTTTGTCTGTCCTTTTTATGGCTGCATAATGCTTACAGCCATGTTCGTAAGCAGCAACAACAACAACAACAACAACACGCAAAATTCAAAAAAAATAAATCCAAAGTACTCTAAGGTTTATCAATGACTCTCAACTCTTACACTTACCTCTATCCCATGCCTAGTCAAAAAAATAGTGTACTTTTCAAATTTTCCAAAACATATTTCCGAAATGGGTTATATTTCCAAAATTAAAAAAGTTTACAAAAATGTTTGTTTGACATAAATGAATGGCCTTTTACCCCTCTACCGCCGTACCAAGTCCCAGGTCTCTAGGACAACAAAAATAAAAATTTTCAAAATGGGCTTATATTTCCAAAATTAGGAATTTTAAAAAAAAGTTTGTCTGACGTAAATCAATGGTCTTTACCCCCTCTATTCCCATACCAAGTCTCAGGTCTCTAGGTCAACAAAAATAAAATTTTGAAAAAGTCACTATTTTGGAAACTAGGAATTCTACAAAAAAGTTTGTTGAACATAAATGAATGGACTCTATCCCCTCTACCTGTAAACCACGTTCAAGGTCTTTATGACCAAAAATGAAAAAAGTTCAACTGGGAAAGTAGGCGATTTTTCATAAAACCAAACATTCTAAAAAGTGTTCTATGGGCTTAAAAGAATGGCCTCTATGTCCTTTATTTTTTATAGTAAAACTTCTTTATTTTTTACAGTTTTTTGAAAAAAGTTCAATTTTGAAATTTTTCTATTTTGGAAACTAAAGAGTTTACAAAACATTTTGTTTGACCACCTCTCCATCTGACGTCACATTTCGGGGCGGGGCCAGAATCGGCCTTACTCCACTACTGTTATATTTCGTCCTAGTGACTTGAAATTTATTTTGATATTAGATGGGGTCAGGGCCAGTCATTTATGTCAAACAAATTTTTTTAAACTCTTTTGTTTCCAAAATATAAAAATTTCAAAATTGAACTTTTATCAAAAAACTGTAAAAAATAAAAAAGTTTTACAATAAAAAATAAAGGACATAGAGGCCATTCTTTTAAGCCCATAGAACACTTTTTAGAATGTTTGGTTTTATGAAAAATCGCCTACTTTCCCAGTTGAACTTTTTCATTTTTGGTCATAAAGACCTGGAACGTGGTTTACAGGTAGAGGGGATAGAGACCTTTCATTTATTTTCAACAAACTTTTTTTTAGAATTCCTAGTTTCCAAAATAGTGACCATTTTTTCAAAATTTTATTTTTGTTGACCTAGAGACCTGAGACTTGGTTTGGGAATAGAGAGGGTAAAGACCATTGATTTACGTCAGACAAACTTTTTTGTAAAATTCCTAATTTTGGAAATACAGTAGCCTCTCACAAATCCGGACCTCAAAAATCCGGACTCCGGCAAATCCGGACCGCTCAAAAAATATTTTTTGTAATACAAAATCAGTAAAATGTAGGTAACGTGATGCTTAAGCGCCTTCAATTTCTCCGCGACCATTCCGCATTACAAGAATGACGTCTTTTCTATTCTACTGGCTGTGCGGCACGGCGGGAGGTCATTGACTCGCCCCCTCCCCAACAGCTCTTTGTTTACTCATACAGTACTTAGTTGACCGCGCTCACTCTCTCTGTGCAGACGTTATTTTCGGTGGCTACCTCGTGTTGTGTCGGTGCTCTGTGTTTCTCGCGTCTTGTTTTTAAGTACTGTAAGATGAGTAACAAACGAAAGCAAGTGTGTGTGTCAGTGGAAGAAAAACTCCGTGCTATAAAGAGGATTGATGCTGGAGAATCGGCGAAAAAAATCGCTCTAGAGTTAGGAGTAGGAACAAGTACAGTTTCAGATTGGAAGAAGAATCGCGGACAGATAGAAAAATGGTGTTCCTCTCAATCCAGTGGAAGTGCGATTAAAATTAGAAAAAGCATGCATAAAGGCAAACATGTAGAAGTTGAAGAAGCATTGTTCTTGTGGCATGAACATTTAAGAGGTAAAGGGGTTCCTATTACGGGGCCTATGCTTCAAGAAAAGGCGTTGCATTTCAAAAAAGAAATTGAAGGTGAAGATGGTGAGTTTACAGCAAGTGAAGGTTGGCTTGATCGTTGGAAGAAACGATTTGGTGTTCGTAAACTGTCAATAAGTGGGGAGGCATTATCAGCCAACAAAGATGCTGTTCCTGAATTCAAGAAACTACTTTTTAGTATCTTGGACAAAGAAGAAATTTCCGGAGAACAGCTCTACAACTGCGACGAGACTGGTTTAAATTATAAGATGTTGCCCACAAAAACTCTTGCGTCAAAAAAAGAAGTTTCAGCCCCGGGCTACAAAAAGAGCAAGGAACGAGTTACGGTGTTGGCGTGTAGTAATGTGACCGGCAGTCATAAGCTTAGGTTAACATTGATTGGAAAATCAAAAAAACCACGAGCTTTTAAGAAAATAAAGAAAGATGATGAGTTGCCACTTTGGTATACAAACCAACAAAAAGCGTGGATGAATTCTGCAATTTTCAAGACATGGTTTACCAAGGAGTTTGTCCCGTCAGTAGAGACACATCTGACTGAAAATAATTTACCAAGAAAAGCAATTCTGTTGTTAGACAACGCTCCAACACATCCGATCGCTGACGAATTAACAGACGGTGAAATCAAAGCAGTGTTCTTGCCGCCAAATGTGACAGCTGTGTGTCAGCCTATGGACCAAGGGGTACTTCAAGCTCTAAAATTAAAGTACCGTCGTAGACTTCTCAGTTATTTGATTTCGGCGATTGAGAATGACGAGGATTACATCGGTGCATTGAAGAAGATTGACGTTTTGGATGTAATTAGGTGGGTAGCCGAAGGGTGGGAGGAAATTTCTCCTTCATCAATAGTTTCGTCATGGAAAGTTCTCTTGGACCATCAGGGAAACAAGTTTGAAGAAATAGCCGTCGAAAACGTTGATGAAAATCAGTTTGAAAGGGAAAACGTCGTTACACTGTTGGAAAAAATACCCGGATGTGAGGAAGTGAGTGATAATGATGTCCATGAATGGATGAACAATGACGACGAAAATGAAATAACAGACGATGATATAGTCAGAATGGTGACAAATGAAGATTGTTTGGAAGAAGAGGAACTACCTGAGAGCAACATAAACCTGATTCCACATTCAGAAGGATTTAAAATGTTGGACCGAGCCCTAGAGTACATTACTCAGCAGGATGGAATATCTTCAGCTGACATCATTTGTTTAATGAAGTTAAGAGACATTGCGGCAAGAAAACGTGCTGAAACTGTGAAGCAGAAAAATATTCAAGACTTTTTCAAGCATGTGTAAGTTTGTTTTTACACACTGTTTCTGATGATTTATTTTCATTTATTTTGCATACTGTAGTACTGTAATGTAAATTCTTAAGTCTTATTAAAGTTGTTCAATACTATTAACCATCTATTTTTTCTACCCCTGTGTTCAGTTAATTGCAGTTCAGAACTGTTTTATGCGAGTAACAATAAAGTACACATATCGGCACGGAGTGGCGGCGATCGCGGCACGCAAACCACTGCCGCGACCGACGTCACTCTGTCTCCGGGAAATCCGGATTTTTCGGAATCCGGATCGGCCGTCCGCCACATTGGTCCGGATTTTCGAGAGTCTACTGTATAAGCCCATTTTGAAAATTTTTATTTTTGTTGTCCTAGAGACCTGGGACTTGGTACGGCGGTAGAAGGGGCAAAGGCCATTCATTTATGTCAAACAAACATTTTTGTAAACTTTTTTAATTTTGGAAATATAACCCATTTCGGAAATATGTTTTGGAAAATTTGAAAAGTACACTATTTTTTTGACTAGGCATGGGATAGAGGTAAGTGTAAGAGTTGAGAGTCATTGATAAACCTTAGAGTACTTTTAAAAAAAAATATTGTGTGTTGTTGTTGTTGTTGTTGCTGCTTACGAACATGGCTGTAAGCATTATGCAGCCATAAAAAGGACAGACAAACTTTCCAAGACCAAATAAGCCCCAACAAGCAAGAGCAAATATGAGAGAGCTAATACAAAAGCCAACAAAAGCCAACAAAAAAAGCCAACACAAGCCAACAAAAGCCAACAAAAACCAACAAAAAAGCCAACATAAAAAGCCAATACACAAGCTGATTGTAAAATGTTAAACACTTGCATAGTGTTACATTTTAGGTAAAGCAACATTCCCATGCAATTAAATCATTTAACTTTTTGTTACGTCATGCGACAAGTTAAATCTTGTTTAAGTTCCAATCGTTAACCTTCGGCAGTCTCCGGCAATGTTCGAGAGATTTTGTATTTATATGTGTACTGCTTTCTGCCGACAAGCGTTGTCAGTTACGTCATAATCTAAAAATAGAATTGATTAATGGTATATATAAGAGACGCTACAGATGCATTTGATCAGTGCTTCGTGGTAGTTGAAAGTGTGAAGATGTCTCTCTCTAAAGTGTTTAGTGTCCCCCAACTTATGGGGAACAGAATAAAGCCTACCAACGAGCGGTTTGGGTTGTGGTTGTTGTTGGAAAACCTGGACAATCTGGTTACAGACATTGGTAATATAAACTACACAGAAAACGAGACGCTCCTAAGTGATAAAAATGTTAATCTACTTACACCGATTACGGAGCCGTCTTGCGATAACATTATGGTGGTTAGGATATGTGACCAAGTGGACTGCCAAGAACAATTGGAAAATAGTAAGTCTGTGCTGCTAAAGAAAGAGGTGTGTGGTGCTTTCAACCTCTATTTACGTGGTAAATTCTCCAAGTTCATCTCTGCTAAACACGGTGTCAAGGCAAAGCTACCATTTCCTCTACTCAATAACGAGTGTGCAATGGCACGGGGACTCAGGACACAGCTTGGGGAGAAAGGAATGGTTAACATTATGGAAAAGTATAAAAATCCTGTGGCTATACCATACAAAGTGGAGCTAGCTGAAGTTAAATTAGATGTTCTGTTAGCCGAACTTCCAGAGATATTGCAACAGCTTCGTGCTGAGGAGTTTTATCTTATGGATTTGGACATAACCCAAGATTTGGCTGGTGTTTTTAACAAGGCAGAGATGTGTGATTATCTTACATCGAATCACAACTTTTGTGTGCAAGGAGAGTATCGAGAAAAGTGTAATATGATTGTGAACAATGATAAAACGGTTGGTATAGACTGTTTAACATGGATGAACTCTAATTCTAGAATAAAGATATATAACAAATTTATATGTCAAATTACAAGTCCTGGTGTAAACAAAGTCATTGGAAACCATATTATAGACTTTATCCGATGTCCAGACTCCCGTCTAAGGGAAACGTTTACGTCTCCCTTAGCTAAAGAACATGGTATTACAAGACTAGAGGCAACAATTTACAACTACAAAATGGATGGTGTATTTGACCCACTCGAAGATTGTGTTAGTGTATTAAACGCCAAAAAAACATTACTTAAAAGAAGCGCCCCTATACTCGGTGCCGATCGCGTCCATGTGGACCAAACATTCGGATAACCTACGAAATAGTTGCTGTGTGGTGTTTAACAAAGTTTTGCAATTTGTGTATTGGGGTAATAAAAATACTCGGAAATTGACTGGTGTGCAAATCGAACTGCGCGATGGACAAGATCGGGAAAAGATGATAAACCATGCTCTCTCTGCCTATAGTTTGGTAGATTTCATTAGAAAGCTAACTATTGCAATGGGTACCATGTTTCGACTTCCGGAAAATTTCGACATATCTTCGCGTTTCACATCCCCCAGACCCCAAAACCACCGTCAGTTCAAAAGTTTATATATAATTTATGTATATATGTATCTATCTATCTATCTATCTATCTATCTATATATATATATATATCAGTTTCTTGTGGACACGGTAACTGCCATAATTTTGCACCAATCACTTTGAATGTTTTACATAATATGTATCCCTGTAAAATCTCGGTCGAGTTCGTTAATGGGCAAAATCGGTCGAAGGGGGTTAAAATGGCGGGCTTTTTTTTTCGAAAAAGTGAAATTTCGCTATAACTCTCTTAATACGTGAAATATCGAATCCATTCAAAGTTCATAATATGTGTCGGATAAGTGCCAAAAATGTATGTCAAATAAGTTTTTTGATAGAACCAACCATTGACCAAAGGGGTGGAAAAAAGTGGGTTTTTCGGGAAACATTAATCATATCTCTCTTAATAGGCACAATATCAAAACCGTACAAAATGGAAAATATTCCCCTAATAATTACCTAAAACTTTTGTCTGAAAGAATTTTTGATATGACCCACCATTGCGCCAAGGGATGAGAAAAATGATTTCGGAATTTAAAAAAATGCCAAGTGCCATGAGAGGTTACCATAACAACGCTTTTAAATTGATGAGGGATGATCTATCCGAGGTTGTCAAGACAACGCCATTGACGAGATCACTTTCATTTTTGCCTACTTTTCACACTTTTCAAAAACGAGGAAAAAGTAGACTTATGAGATATATCCGGGAAAATGTGTCTGTCCTTCTGTCTGTCTGTCTGTCTGTTTGTCTGTATGTCCTTCTGTCTGTCTGGCTGGCTGTGTGTGTGGGTCCCCCCCTATCAACTCCTAAACGGCTGCAGCAATCGAAACCAAATTTAGTATGAGTAAAGATGTATACCGGAATATCTCAGGCCCATATTTGAAAATGATATCAGTGCTACCAACTGCTAAAAAACGCACTAGAAATTTGAGCTCCATGTTGGATATCTTGGAAGGTATACCTGGGAGCTATTCTAAATTTGGCACACATGTAGATAATACTATTTCAGTTTAATTTCCAGGCGGCCATACATGACAGTGTTGCAAAATAATGTTAAGCCTTCTGATAAGTCCAATTTTTAAATGCATATAACTTCTACACTATCAATTGGATTTCAACCATATGTTGTATGTAATATGTGTACATAATCAGATATGACTGAGTGTATTCTTAAGAGCCACCAGGGCTGCCAACTGTTAATAATTGCTCTCTATTTTGTATCAAAATACCAATATATCAGAAAGTATGCAAGCCGACAGCTTTAAACTATGCACACGTACATTACCTGACATTTTACATTAATTTGGAGTAACTTATATACGTCAGTTCTACCAACATGATTCTAAGCCTGCTGATAGGACCAATTTTTAAATATATGTAACTTCTATACCAACAAATGGATTTCATCCCAAATTGGCACAAAAAGATATAATATTTCAGATTATTTCTGACCAGCACTCGCATGACATTGTTGCCAACATGCTTTTACGTATACTAATAGATCCAATGTCTAACTCCATGTAACGTCCTTTGGACTTCAACCACATTTTGTATTCTGTACCTTAGGAGATGGAAGTAAGAATATATTCAGTCACCAGAGCTGCCAACTGTATTGCTCTGTTAGCCTACATTATGCCTAGTATACCTTATTTCGAACTAATTAAGACATTTCGATATTACCCACTTAATTTCGTCATTATTCTAGATAGGTTCATATACTGTAGATTAATCTTTGGCATGAATCTTAATTTTAAGAAAAGTAGGCTCTTTAGTTCGTCACGGAACTTCTTGTTCCATCTGACTATGAGGGAAGCGGCTAACTGGTAGCATGCTGAACTTCTATGCCCAAGGTCGCTGGTTCAAAGCCGGCCAAAGTCGCCGGATTTTCTAAGAGCGCTAAAAATCCGTCAGCATGCTTTCCTTCGGAGGGGAAGTTACAACGTTCGTTGCAAGTTGCTGGTTGTGGTGGCATCTATCAGCCAAGTTCACAGCTAGGTGTCGTTGACGTTAGTATTTGGTACAAAGTTAGGTACTACAACTTAAAATTGACCGTCTGCAGACCTTACCTGAATTACACACTAATACACTCATCACAAATAACACCGTTTATCAGACAGATTCTACACACACCCAATGTACACGGGGTTACATGACCACCTTGTCGCAGCCCCTAAACTGAGGAACCAACCAACTTCTCTGCGGGAGATAAAATTTTGCGTGAAGAAGTAACAGACTGTTAGATAGTTACACATTAGTTCCAAACCTTGCATAAGGACAGTGTGATCACCAGTATAAAAATGAACCCCAAATGACAAAAAGGTTACCATCCCCATAAGACAGTAAAATGTTAAAAATATGCATAGAAAGACGCAAAAATGTTAACTAACCTCCAATTGTAAAGTACTTTCTCGCAATACATGAGGTCTGAGCCTCCTACGAAAACCTGCATATTTTGCCTATTATAGCCTATCCCCTAGTTTGCCCGGTGAAATCTATCTCCGCTCAGTTTTTTGTCTTTTAGCTGCCGACACAACATTACAACATTCTTCATGCCGACGTCCGTTGTACACATTGTTGAATGTACTATCACAGGTCTTGCACTCATGGAATTCACCACACGATACTTCATGTCGCTTCCTATGATAGTCTCGAAGAAAAGTTTTTCCACACTCTTTACACATATAACTAGGAATGGGTTCTTCCATTATGAATGTTGATTTCTGCAAACAGCTGCTTACTGCGTATCACAGGGCTAGAGGTTGGTCAGTGAGACGGTCTTTCACGATGTGAACACCGTGAGAGGTAGTAGTCAACTGGTGATATTCTTGTTAAGGGTCCTCTAATATACCCCTAGTCTAGACCAACAGCTCTTTACAGCGTATGACAAGGCTGTAGACTGGACAGTGAGACGGTCTTTCACGATGTGAACACTGTAACAAGTAGTAGTCAACTGATTATATACTTGCTAAGGGTTCTCTAATATACAATAGTCAAGACCAACAGCTACTTACTGTGTAGTACAAGGCTGTGCAATAGTTGTTTTGACAGTCTTTCACGATGTGGTCACTGTGAGTGGCGGTAGTCAAGTGATGATATTCTTGATAAGGGTCCTCTAATATACCCCTGGTTAAGGGTAACAGCTGCTCACTGCTTATGACAAGGCTAAGGACTGGTTGTTTCAACGGTCTTTCACAATGTAAACACTGTGACAGGTAGTAGTCAACTGAAAATATTCTTATGGCCTACTCAAGGTTATCAGGTACTTACTGCATATCAAAAGGCTGTACACTCATGTGTTAGACAGTCCTTTTATTTTGCTAAAGACCCTCTATATTCCCTACACAAGGCTATACATGTTAGTTCTAAACACTTAGTGGTTAATTTTATAATAAATTTAAATACACAGCATATACGAGCACGTTTTCACTCGGTAAAACTTTACCAAATAGTCAAATGCAACACGCAAAGTATGTTTCCACTATCTAGTGGTGACTATGAGAACAACTTGAACGACCAGCATGCTACCTAGCGCTCCATTTCAACACTCGCTCACTGAACGACCAGCATGCTATCTAGCGGTCGATATCAATACTCACTCAACTACCAGCCTGCTACCTATCGGTTAATATTACAACTCACTCAACTACCAGCATGCTACATGTTTTTTTTGTCAGTTTTTTGTTGGCGTTTTCTGTTGGCTTATGTTGGCTTTTATTGGCTTTTGTTGGCTTTTGTTGGCTTTTTTGTTGGCTATTGTTGGCTTTTGTATTAGCTGTTTCATATTTGCTCTTGTTTGTTGGGGCTTATTTGGTCTTGGAAAGTATGTCAGTCCTTTTTTATGGCTGCATATTGCTTACAGCCATGATTGTAAGCAGCAACAACAACAACAACAACACACAAAATTTAAAAAAAAAATCCAAAGTACTCTATGGTTTATCAATGACTCTCAACTCTTACACTTACCTCTATCCCATGCCTAGTCCAAAGAAATAGTGTATTTTTCAAATTTTTCCAAAAATATTTGGAAAGTAGGCTATGTCATTAATCTAAAAATCCTAAAAAGACATATGTTAACTCCAACACCTACGTCTATACCACTCTCAGTCCAAAAATAGTGTATTTTTCAAATTTTCCAAAACATATTTCCTAAATGGGTTATATTTCCAAAATTAAAAAGTTAACAAAAATGTTTGTTTGACATGAATGAATGGCCTATGCCTTCTCTACCACCGTACCAAGTCCCAGGTCTCGAGGTCAAAAGAAATAAAAATTTTAAAATGGGTTTTATTTCCAAAATTCGGAATTTCACAAACACATTTGTCTGACGTAAATCAATGGTAATTACCCCCTCTAACCCCACACTAAGTCTCATGTCTCTAGGACAACAAAAATAAAATTTTGAAAATGGGCTTATATTTCCAAAATTAGGAATTTTACTAAAACGTTTGTCTGACGTAAATCAATGGTCTTTACCCCCTATATCCCCATACCAAGTCTCAGGTCTTTAGGTCAACAAAAATAAAATTTTGAAAATGGGCTATATTTCCAAAATTAGGAATTCTACAAAAAAGTTTGTCTGACGTAAATCAATGGTCTTTACCCCCTCTATTCCCACACCAAGTCTCAGGTCTCTAGGTCAACAAAAATAAAATTTTGAAAAAATGGTCACTATTTTGGAAACTAAGAATTCTACAAAAAAGTTTGCTTAACATAAATGAAAGGTCTCTATCCCCTCTACCTGTAAACCAAGTTCCAGGTCTGTATGACAAAAAAAGGAAAAGGTTCAACTGTGAAAGTAGGCGATTTTTCATAAAACCAAACATTCTAAAAAGTGTTCTATGGGCATAAAAGAAAGGTCTCTATGTCCTTTATTTTATATAATAAAACTTTTTATTTTTTGAGTTTTTTTGAAAAAAGTTCAATTTTGAAATTTTTATATTTTGGAAACTAACAAGTTTACAAAAAAGTTTGTTTGACATAAATAAATGGCCCTGACCCCCTCTACCAACAAAATAAATTTCAAGTCTCTAGGACTAAAACTGTACAGTAGGGTAGTGATGCCGGTTCTGCTTCACCCATTTTAACATGTACAGTCGGGTACAAATAAAATGGGTGCGTTAGAACCGGCCTCACTACCCTACTGTACAGTTTTAGCCCAAGAGACTTAAAATTTATTTTAAGAGTAGAGGGGGTAGGTACCTTTCATTTATCTCAAACAAACTTTTTTGTAAACTTCCCAGTTTCCAAAATATGGGATTTCCAAAATTCGAGTGTTTTCAAAAAAACACAAAAAATAAAAAAGTTTTATTACAAAAAATAAAAGTCATAAAGACCATTCGTTTGAGCCATGGCAGAACGTTCTATCATGTTTAGTTTTCAAACTATCGCCTAATTTCAAAAACGAAAAATTTCAAACATTTTTTGAAAAATATAATACATCGTCCATAGGAAGGAGGACGTCATCCCGAGTCAAACGACATGTCGCATGCCCATGGTTTCATGAAATATACATAATAGTTCAGCGTAGCCGAGTGGCTCGTGTCACTATTTAGAACTCCTACTACTCCACTACTGTTACCTGAGAGGTGTAGCCTAAAGCTACATGGCCTAAACTATTCCTGTTGAACCTGGCTATCATATACAAAAACATATTTTTGAATCTGACTGGTAGTTCCAGGGATTACTGCGTTTAAACAAACAAACAAACAAACAAACAAAGACTTCAGCTTATTTATATTACTCTCTAGTCGTGCGAGATGTTCTGTGGTGAAATTCAGTTTATTGTTGTTTAGTTTGGGAACTTGGACATCGAGATCATTTTGTGATGGCTGTATTAGTGTATGTATTTGAAACTCAGATTAGCATTGGGAAGGAGACGGTGGTGGCCTTAAGTTAAGAACAATCCTGGTATTTGCCCCAAGTAGGAAAACACGGAAAACCCCTTCCAGGATGGCTGAGGTGGAAATTTAACCACCCTTTAATCAGTTTTAGCCTACTTTTCACATATTGCAAAAATGAGGAAAAGGTACACTTATGAGATCGATTCGGGCAAATGTGAGTCTGTCTGTCCTTCTGTCTGTCTGGCTGGTGTGTGTCCCCCCTATCAACTCCTAAACGGCTGCTGCAATCGGAACCAAATTTATTATGAGTAAAGATGTATACCGGAATATCTCAAGCCCATATTTGAAAATGATGTGAGTGCTACCAACTGCTGAAAAAACTCACTAGAAATTTGAGCTCCATGTTGGATATCTTGGAAGGTATGCTTGGGAGCTATTCCAAAATTGGCACACATGTAGATAATACTATTTCAGTTTAAATTTCCAGAAGGCCATACAAGCCAGTGTTGCCAAAATAATGTTAAGCCTTCTGATAATTCCAATTTTTAAATGCATGTAACTTCTACACTATCGATTGGATTTCAACCAAATTTTGAATGTATTTTGTGTACATAAACATATATGACTGAACGTATTCTTAAGAGCCACCAGGGCTGCCAACTGTTAATAATTGCTCCCTCTATTTTTTTATCCAAATACCAATATATCAGAAAGTATGCAAGCCGACAGCTTTAAACCATGCACACATATAGTGCCTTACATTTTAGATTAATTTGGAGTAACTCATATAAATCAGTTCTGCCAACATGATTCTATGCCTGCTGATATGTCCAATTTTAAAATACATGTAACTTCTATACTAACAAATGGATTTCATCCAAAATTGCACAACACGATATCTTAATATTTCAGATTATTTCCGACCAGCACACGCATGACATTGTTGCCAACATGCTTTTACGCGTGTTGATAGATCCAATGTCTAACTGCATGTAACGTCCATTGGACTTCAACCAAATTCTGTATTCTGTACTTTAAGAGATGGAACTAAGAATATATTCAGTCACCAAGGCTGCCAACTGTAGAGCTCTATTAGGCTACATTATACCGGGTATATTTCTAACTAATTAAACATTTCCATATTAGCAACTTAATTTCGTCTTTATTCTAGATAGGTTCATATACTGTAGATTAATCATTGGCATGAATCTTAATTTTAAGAAAAGTAGGCTCTTAAGTTCGTTACGGAACTTCTTGTTCTTCATGAGGCTGAGTGTATCCTGTTCCATTTCCCGGTCAATGCATGTGTGATTTTCAATGTGAAATGCCATGTTCTATGGTTCGGATTCCACCTAAAAAGGAGGTCCCGTGACTCTTAATCACGAGATCCTCGGTCACGTAAAACAACAACCTTCCTTCCTACTGCCGTACCCTGTTCCAGCCCTCAGATCAGAATTTAATGTCTTGGCAGAGCCGGGAATCAAACCCGAACCTCCGGAGCAACAGCCAAGAATACTAGCCACTGCACCAAGGTGGGTGAGTGGTTATCGTGGTGGACTGCCAACCCCAAACTTGCAGGTACGCTCCTGGCCGTGGTAAGAGATTTTAGAAAGGCAACAAAAATCACGACACGCATGTCATACGTTGCTGGCATGTTAAGGAATCCATTTGAATTCAGTAGGCCGTGTTCCTAATGGCAAAATTAATCTCTGGATTTTCCGCCAATACAAATAGTTTTTCTTTTCTCAACTAGAGAGCGCTATAGTGTCCAGGAGCTTAGATATCTCACCTTCTTGACTTTCATAGCACTCCAAGGAGGGATAAAATTCGGCATGCAAGCTACCTTCTGGGTGTCAATTTACAAAGTTTTCACCCGGCAACCGAGGCCATACAATTACCAGCAGATAACATGACAAGAACTGTAGGGGTAGACCAAGGTTAGAATATGTTAAACAGATTGCGTCGGACGTAGGGTGTTGTAGCTATGTACAGATGAAACGATTAGCTCAGGACAGGGAAGCATGGAGATCGGCATCAAACCAGTCAAAAGACTGAAGACTCAAACAACAACACCATCTTCTGTTAAGCGATGTACGTACTGAGCGAATCTGGTACTAAAAGTTCTGATGATAAAAGGAGTGGCATTGTCGCTTACACAGGTAGCATGATTAAAATCAAAATGGCAATAGATATTACAAGCACAGTTATTCCTCCGATGGGGCGGCCGAGGTGGCGTAGTTAGTAGAATGCTGACCTTCAAAGCCCAAGGTCACGGGTTCCATCCCGGCCGAAGTCGTCGAATTCTTTAAGAGCGTTAAAAATCCCTCAGTATGCCTTCCTTCGGAGGGAAAGTAAAGCCGACGGTCCCAATTCATAGATTTATGGCATTATAAATAACCTTCCACTAATTATACTTGTGTGAAGCTAAATTATAGGTTAGATTTGACTAACGCTCTTAGTTTCCATCGTTAGTCGCCAGGAGCTGACTGCGGTGGCATCTAGTAACAAAGTTCAGAACTAGTTGGTCGTTGACGGTGGAGGTTGGTAGCAACAGTTAGAACTACTAGAAAATCGAATGTATGCATTCCTTACTTGAATTAAAAGCAGATAACACACACTAATACAGCCATCACAATTAACAGCGGTTATCAGACAGATTCTGCACACACCCAAATTACACGGGACTACATGACCGCGTTGTCGCAGCCCCTAACTGAGGAACCAACCAACTCCTCCGATGGACAGTTGGATGTCACACGTCACGTGCTAGTGTTGCCATGGTTACGAGCTTGCCATTCCCTTTATTAGTTTGGGGGAGGGGGGGAGGGGGGGGTGGTGGCTCATCGGTCTAGCTGTATGCCTCTCACCAAGGTGGTCCGGGTTCGATTCCTGGTCAATGCATGTGAGATTTTCGAAGTGAAATGCCATGTCCTGTGGTTCGGATTCCACGTAAAAAGGAGGTCCCGTGGCTCATGATCTCAAGATTAACGGTCACGTTAAACTACAAGCTTCCTTTTCCTTTATTCGTTTCTTCCTCTTTTTCTTTTATGACTGCATATGATCACTGTCGTCAGTCCATCGTTCAGATCTTCTTTAAAGGGATTGTTCTGGCTTTGCGTTCCTCCCAGTACTTCTTAAGACGTATTGATCGTCGTGGGTTTCCTTGGTTGACAATGTGCGTGTTGTGGGCTTTTTTCGTGTAAGTTTATCAGAACTAAGATAGTTTTCTGGGAATATCTCTAAAAATGTCAGTTTTAGGGCCTTAAAATATGGTTTTCTGGCTTCATAAGGGACCTTCCAAGTATTGTTTCTCGCATCGAGGGGCGTAAAATGAGCTATATCTGGTCTTTATACGACAACCTCGATATTTTGCTTATTTGAGATGGTACTGTTGCCTTGGATACAGGCCCATTCCTTCATCATTTATCAGAACGAAGATAGTTTCCTTGGAATATCACCGAAACTGTTGGTTTTAGGGCCTTAAAGTGTGGTTTTCAGGGACACATAGGGACCATCCGATTAGACTATTGTTTCTCGCGTCAAGGGACGTAAAAAGAGCTGTGTCCGGTTTTTATGCGACAACCTTGATATTTTCCTTATTGGAGATTTCAGTTGCCAAACGTCATCATACTTAGGCTAAACATATGCAGCCTAGTGATATTTCAGGGTTGCTTTCTTTTTACTTACGAAGTTTTATGTGATTTATTCCAGTACTTTTGACGCCAATCCATTACAAAACAGACGAAATTCAAACTGAGATTATATTTGGTCAATATACAACTTATCTGAAAAAAATACAACGTTTTAGCCAAATTTATCAAATGTTCAGACATAAACCTTACTTTATTTATATAGATGATTAATGGGTGTGTACAAACACAGCCTCTCATACGATTCACTGATTGAATGATTGGAACATGAAGATTGCAAGTCTTGTTTTCACTTGGAGTCTGGTAAATACCGAACCATTCGTAATTATACTGAAAGAGTAAAATTAAATTGGAGTGATTGTACTAGTCCGCCTTGCCTTGATGTAATTGATTCTCCAGATAATACTCTAGAGGCTCCTGCAAAGTAATTGCTCGCCAAATGGGATTCTGTCGTTCAAGAGAGTGCTGTAAGAAATGGCTGTTGGTGCGAGCTTGAAATTCTAAAATGAATTTTAAATATTACTTTACAATACCAGTGCCTAAGCAACATAGATGGGGTTTAATATATCACAAATGATTTCAAAGAAGTAATTGTTCTTTTCTATTGACAACACGGTTATATTTATTAAAATTGGCCTATATATATATATTAATGAAATGTACCAGTTTGGCCACATCATGGCCGTCGTCAGAGATGTAATCTAATTGCGAGCAAAGCTTTGCCAATTAGTGAAGTCATTAAATGGCACAGAATCAACCTCACTTTTACAATATGCTGATGTATGCTCCTTGGCTCACCTAAAAAAGAAGACCTACAGATAGTATTGGACAATATCGCACAATGGGATGATGAAAATAAATTTGAACTCAATCTTTATAAAACCAATCAAATGACCTTCAGAAATGGAGGCAGAGCGTCCGATGATGGCAAACTAACACTAAAAATAAGACCACTTGAAATTGCAAACAAATTCAAATATTTAGGAATAACACTACAAATTGCAAGTACGTCTTTCAGTATTCATATTGGAGAAAGAACAACAGCAGTCACGCATGCCACCTATAGCATCACTGTATATCCCATTAGGATCCCCCTTATCTGGGACAAATTAACCATCTGGAATATGGAGAGAATTGTTGTTGTTTGAGTCATCAGTCTTTTTAGACTGGTTTAATGCAGATCTCCATGCCTCCCTGTCCTGAGCTAATCGTTTCATCTCTACATAGCTATCACACCCTACATCCGAGGCAATCTGTTTAACATATTCTACCCTTACAGGTCCTGTCCTCCACCCTTCCTTCCATAACTAAGCTTGCTATTCCTGGGTGTCTTAGTATGTATCCTACCAACCTATCTCTTCTGTTCATTAGCAGTCGCCAGAAACATCTCTCCTCTCCCACTAGTCTCAATACCTCTTCGTTTGTAACACTATCTACCCATCTGATCTTCATCATTCTCCTGTAACACCACATTTCAAACGCTTCAATTCTCCTGTTTTCTGCTGTACAAATAGTCCAAGTTTCACTTCCATAGAGCGCCACGCTCCAGACAAAGACCTTCAAAAATGACTTCCTAATACCTAAATCTATATTCGATGTCAACAGATTCCTTTTCTGTAGATATGCTTTCCTTGCCTGAGCAAACATACTTTTTATATCCTCTTTGCTTCGTCCATCACTGGTTATTTTGCTTCCGAAGTAACAGAATTCTCCTACTTCCTTTAGCTTTTCACCTGCCAATTTGATGTCCATAGAGATTCTGATTTATTTCGGCTGCATTCCAATATTTTTATTTTCCATTTATTAATTTTGACAATGTCAAAACTAGATTTTTGAAAAGAGCTCTACGAGCAGGGAAGTAAGCCAGAGAAAGTTTCTTCCTGGAGGACTGAAGGAGTCAGTTACAGCTACCATCTACAGACACTTAGGGCCGTTTTCACCAACTCTTCACTAACGATTAGTTAGTTAATTCCCATTTAACTTAAATACGAGATTTAATGCGTGATTATTTTTGATGCATTTCACGAAGCCATTTGGGTTCGCAATTACTTAAATAAGGTTTACGGCTCTCGCGCATGTGTGGACTAGGTTTCATCTTGGAGAGCAAGGCGGACAGAACAAGAAGCGTCTATCACTGATTATTGTTTGCGAGGCTTCCTTGATACTTTCTGGAACATAATTATAAAGGAAGGGAATTACAGAAGACCTTATTCATGGCAAAAGCTTAAAATAATATGAACAACGTATTTAGGAGAACTGGCAGTCGTGAGAATAGATAGCTTCATAGGACGCGCTTACCCAGTTGTCTTCGTAGCGTAAGCGGTAGAGGTGTAAACTCCCGATTTACTATACAGCGCTGGGAGCAGTTCGAAACCCCGTTCGGATATTATTTTTAAAATTTCCGTATTCATCTTTCTTAGTATTAAAACTTAGTAGTGTGTGTGATCATTTATAATTTCATTGTCATAAACATATTTTATATTCATATGGATGAAAGTACGTCAGAAAGTAGGAAACAAACCACCATTGTGGAATGCGCAACGCACAGTCCAGCTGTTTCCCGCCACTTTAAAGATACTTTAGAGAGTTGAGTGGCCAGATTTGGCCATCTAACCTAATTCCTTGTTAGTGGTAACTTAGCGAGCGTTTCTGTTTGGTGAAATGCTCGTGCAAAGTTAAATAACCTTTAATGATGAATTAAGAGATAATTGACGTTGGTGAAAGCGGCCCTTACAATACAATGATAGCCAGACGAAAAGGAAAACAAGAAGAAATCATTGAAGAATATTTTGGAACTGATGCTATGATAAACAGATATTGGACAAAAGCAAACCAAACGCAGAAGCATGCCACTATTAGGCTTGCCATACATGGTTTTCACCATAAGTTATGCACAACCAAAAAATTCCACCACGCAAATGATCAATGTATATGAGTGTATTGTGTGACGACAAATGTGAATGTAATCACTTTATGTGGTGCAAAAAAAAGAACAAGAACACTCAGTGACCATTGTAAAGAATAATCATGTCATGTTATGGTGTACAGTATTATGATTATTTTACAATTTTGTAACTAATGGCTTTTCATCTGCAGTAAAATTCATAAAGCTTTGTCAATATTATACTTGGGTTTTCTATATTTTTTTCTGTAAAAATAGTTAAGAACAGATCTTTAACAAATGTGGGCTCTAATTTGATGTTACAATAATTTTGTGAAAATGACATATATCTAAACAGTTGGTATTCCTATATATCAGTCTAAAATTGTGAGCAATGTGACGAATAAAGGCTCTTTGTGGAGTGGAGCCGGTAATCAAAATGGATTTCCGTGATATATTTGAGACAACAAATTATTATTATTATTATTATTATTATTATTATTATTATTCTCGCCTCCGTAGCGTAGCGGTCAGCATGGTTAGCTTCCGCCCCGGAGGTCTGGGTTCGATTCCCGGCTCTGCCACGAAATTTGAAAAGTGGTACGAGGACTGGAACGGGGTCTACTCAGCCTCGGGTGGCCCAAATGAGTAGAGGGGGTTCGATTCCCCCTCAGCCATCCTCGAAGTGGTTTTCCGTGGTTTCCCACTTCGTCTTCGGGCAAATGCCGGGATGGTACTGTCCCCGTTTACCCGGATAGTAGGCTGTCAGATATCCGCCACCTCAATCGGATTGCCAACAATCAATCGCACCGGCTCAGCTGCACCAATGAAAATGGCACTGACAGATACTACCGAGGTTTGAGCACAGAAGTTACCAAGAAATTATTGTGGAACACACCAAAATAGACGGGGGTTCATACTTACCTTTACTTACCTCTTAAAAATTATCTCGGGGATTGGGTTGACAACAGGATCTCTAAAGTAGGCTCCCACAATAACCTCCACCATGACATTTAAAAACGAATCAGAACGAAGACAAGAACTTTGAACTGTACAAAAGCTTTTATTTCAAATAAAAGGTATGATTTTAACAACTCAACAAAATAAATGTGGCTATCAGTAGCCCATGTCAATCTGACTATGTCCACTTGAAGGACTTGCAAAGTTATCAAATAATATGTTAGCTCCCACGAGCTCAAAATAACGTAACATTCAAAACACATTTGGATTGGATAAGGAAGTCAGGACGAGACACATATATAGAGCATTTTGTTTCTTTTAATAAACATGACACTTGTATTTATAGGCACTAGGCCAGAATGTGAACGACCTCGCCCGCTGATAACCAGTTGTCTGACCAGCTGCTATCGACCCTTCAACATGTCGTGCACCTGTCAAATGGGGCTCACTTGTCACGCCACACTGCGTAAGAATTCAGCTCCCTCTCAAAGCTTTAAATGTCTGCAAGACAACTTATATATATTTACGCAAGTCTTTCAAATGCTTTACTCACATACCACTGGATTATTCTGACAATCCCTAAACTTGTTAAGTTATCATCCAAATGTTTAATAAGCATAGTTTAGAGTATAAAACACACTCTTAAATGTTTATAACAAAATCACATAAATTATTTATAACAATTAGAAATTGTTTATAATATTGTCGAAGATAATTACAAAAATTTTAAACACGCCTTTAACATTACTTTCGTTCCACATTATTGTCAAAGATATTTACACCATTATTTACAATATTAACATTTAAATTATTCAAATTATTAATTTAAGAAATACATTTAACCACATGTTCATCCGGTTGGTAATTTCATAATCGTGTCAATATAATCGACCAATGAAGGTTAGTTATACATGTTAATGTCACAATCTGGTTTAATAAAGGTTGTAATAATTATAATTATTTGTGACGGTAATCTTCATTCAAAATCTTATCTCAAATTCTTTCAAAACTCTTGTTAATTATAACAGTAAATTCACTTGATTAATTTTCAACGAACTATGACAATACACTCCAGCGGAAAATAATTCGCTTACAAAATAATGCACAAACTGCATTAAAATTAGACCCAAAATTCATCATATATTAATATATATGGCATCAAAATCTTCCACAGAATTTACAAAAACCTCCACTAACAAATTCTTTATCATTAATTACTGTGGGAACCTTCTTCATTTATTTAAGGGCATTATACATCAGCGACTTTCAACACGTCCGCTGCACTAGCGATTATACATTCATAGTTCCACTTAAAAATTCTTATAATCATTAATTGTTTCAAAACTGTTGTCATTTAACCTTCGTGGATTTCATTCATGAATCGAAATGAAGTAAAAATTTGCCAATCACAAATACATTTAATAGTGAATACGCTTATATACGCCTGTCTGGTCTATCAAAATTTAAGATTAACATCTTAAAAGAATTGTAGTATAAAAATACTATCATCAAACAAAGTGCGACTAAGCTGCAAAATAGTCGAATAGAATCCAATTAGACTGGGGAATGCAAACATCATTATATAAATCTCTAATTGAGAAAAAACTCCTAACAAAAGTTCACGACTTTAATGCATTCAATAATTCATAATTAAAGTTCATCTTTCACAAAATGGTCTATGATGCAATGATCGTTCATAACTGACGATAAATGTTTGTGTTGCAATCAATTCAAATAACGACTAGTATTTCCAAGATCGTCGACAACGTAATGGATTTTAACGCTCTAAAATCATTTAAATGTTCTTCCTTCTTGATGATGACAGAAAATTGGTCAAAGTAATTAAACTGGGGTAGAATTACTTTAATAAAGTGACACGCTGTCTGAATTTAAATCTGCCATAAAAATCATTAACTTACAGTCAAATCGTGACTACCAAAAAAATAAGCAAATTACTGAAAAATCTAAATATCAGTCTCAACTGATCCAAAATCATTTAACTATGCCCATGACATAACAATGTCTTAATAAATCGTCGAAAAAGGCATAACTCATCAAGGTGAACTAAGAATAGGAATCTCAAACAAGAATATCGGGCAAAATACATGAGGACAAAGATATGGGAAAATGGTCGCTCAAATATTGCTAAGAAACTCAAATACAATAAACGTTCACGACTACCTTATCTGCCGATTGACGTTCCAGAGGAAAATTCCCCAAAGAAGACTGCTGATGGATCCATTTCACCAAGTTAAAGCTGAGCTCCATCCTCGAAACAAGAAACAGCACCCTCGGAGAATCGAACTGCTTCCTCCTCCGGAAATTGCACTGCTCCGTGAAGACGAACGACATCCATCCGGCAATAATCTTCTTTGTGAGTCGGGACAACCCTGACCTCTCTTGAAAAATCCCTGAAGTTCCAGTAGAAAATCGCCATGAAGTTTTTGTAGTAATTTCCGAAGAAATATTCATATTCAGTAAGTATGAAATCATTTCCATTGCTGTTTGATAGTAATCAGCGTTGAATCACGAAACATGGGTGTAGATGGTTATTCACCACATGTTCGCTTGTGTGGAATAGCAATTAGCGAAGTTCCATGCTGCTATCTTACTCCGTTGAAATATGTCCCAATTGCATTAAAGTCCTTTAGCCTTCCATCTTCTCTTCGGTTATGGTAATAGAAGAACAAACTGCCATATTAAACTGCTCCATAATACTGTAGCGTTGTGTCACAAAAGCAATCTGAAGTCTCCCTATTTTACTAGCCGTGTCAGCCGTGGCGTAGAATCTGGCGATACCAAGTGCTTCTCATGTGGCGAGAAAATCACTTTTGTCAGTCGTCTAAAATTGCCAATATCTTCCAAAATAATTCCTTGAAATTGTTCAACTTTTCTACACTCCTTACTGTAGCACTGCACAATAGAATTAGCTTATAGGCGACCGCTAACTGTTCATAGGTAATCTTGTAGACGCGTTATAATGTGCGTTTCAACTTCACCTAGATTTACTCACAGTAAACTTGCACTGCTTGTATGCTCGACTCTCGTTTAATGCAGTGGCTTCACCACGCGTTATAAAGACGACTCTTTCTATTTATCTCACTCGACGTTTCACCGAAATGACTATTTGAGATCTGACGATTGAGCTATCAGACGATTGATGATCTGAGAATGAGACTCCTCTCTTTTGCGCAAGGCCTTTTATAAACATCATGAGGGGCGTATCCATCCCTTCCATAGCGTGTTACTGCGTCATCGCTAGAAGTTCCAACTTCGTCAATACATGACGGATTTTCAAAATTCAAAAACTGAGAATAAATTTCACCAAAATTCCAGATCAATGCCTCTACTGCAAATGGATTTCCACAATTCTGCATTCCAAAAAGTAATAAAAATACCATAGTTTCAGCAATCTCCGTCTTCCCTCAGACTATCGTTCATTGGTTCGAGCCTCCCCTCCAATAGCATAATTTCTTCCTCAGCAGAATTCCACGTTTCCTGCGACTGCGTCGTACATCTCGGATCCTTCTCGAATAAATGCTGACGTCACTGAGAATCTCAGCTCAAGTAGCCTGCTGGCATAACGTCTGCGTCATCCGTGCTTACGTCATGACTACCCACGTCATAACTATGACAGCCATAACTTTCTTTATAATTTCCAATATAGCCACCGTGGTCTCTATATAATTCAATTACGGGGGCATTCTCCCCTCACCACGTTTTAAAAACAGTTGCAAATTGTTTTTAAACTCATTGATACAAGTATCTCAACTCTCTTGAACACGAAATTGAATTATTACTGGCTTACTCTAGTATAGTATCTTTTCAAATTTCCAGCATTGAACTTGCCGTAAATGACATTATTCTCATCATCGTAGAGTTCATAGCAGTTGTTTCCATAGGCGTTCGTAATCCTAAACGGACCCATGAATACATTTCCAAATTTGGGGTAGATTTTCTTGCTCATATCAGCCTTGATAGGTCTGCGTAATAATACAAGATTTACAACTTGTAAGGGTGTACCAAAACGTTTTCCAGCTACTCTTTTCAATCGTTTCTCTGCTGCTTTCTGGAGTTGTTCCTTCGCCTTGTCAATCCTCTGCTGCCTTCCTAGGTCGGGATCTCTAGGCATGTGGTTGAAAAGATTATCCCACGGCCTTTCTGGGTTTCTTCCTAGATGAAGTCGCATTGGCACTTCTCCTGTGCTCTCCTGCACTGTAGAGTTCAGACATTCCTCAATAAGGGGTACAAATCTCACCCAACCAGAATGATCATTTGGACAGAAAATTCGACAGAATTTCGAAAATTCAGCCATATATCTTTCTGAGGAATTTGATTCTGGGTAACGCACGCTTGAAAATAAGTGCTTAATGCCAAGCCTTTCCATATCCGCTGCAAATTCCACGGATGTAAACTGCGTTCCATGATCTGACAGTAGATATTCTGGTTTACCAGCTTTAGGAAATACAGCATTTTCCAGTCTGCTTACAACGTTCCTCGTGTTAGCTTTCTGCATGGGACTCATTGTAACAAATTTTGAGAAAACATCCACGGTAACCAACAGGTACTGGTTACCCTGATATCCCTTCGGACAGGGGCCAACTATATCCGTCGCCATGAGTTCGTTTGGCTTAGAAGGAATCATAGCCTTCGGTTTTCCTTTTAATAAAGCAGAAGCATACTTTGCTCTTTGACATTTGTCACATGATCGAATGACCTTGGCAATGCTGGAACGCATGTTAGTCCAAATAAATCTCTCTTTAAGAGTATTAAGAGTTTTATCTAAACCGGCATGTCCAGTTGCGTGATGAGCTACCCACACTAAATTGACAACAAGTTTAGGTGGCACGACTATTCGGAGTTTTGTATGCGCAGAGTCAGCATACTTGCATACGATGTCTCCACTCAAGACAAAGTGTCGTGAATTTCTCCGTGTAACTGCATAGTCAACATCCGTATTGTCCATGTAACCCTTGAGGAACCTGTACATTTTCCTTATTGGAGCGTGTCTCTTCTGTGACACACCGATTCGGGCTAACCTCCTAACGGTTTCTTGATCTTCTTGCTCCAATTGTACATGGTGTATCTGCACATTTTTAATAGGGTTACGTGATAGAGCATCAGCCAGTAAGTTATCTTTCCCAGGCTGGTGGACGATAGTGGCGTTAAACTGTTGGGTGGACAAAGCCCAACGTGTCAATCTATCACTTGACATGTCAGTTTGCAGCATAAACTGAAGTGCTTTATGGTCAGTAATAATGATGACCTTATGTCCCAGCAGGATTTTCTTCCACGCTTGCAATGCTGTTACAAAAGCTAACGCTTTAAGTTCTGTCGTGAAGTAATTTTCCTCGTGTTTCTTCAACTTCCGACTAGTGAACGCAATGTAGTGCTTGTTGCCTGCCTCGTCTTTCTGGTATAAGACTGCACTAATGCCTATTCTTGATGCATCAGACTCAATATAGAACACCTTCTCAAAGTCTGGGTACTCCAGTTTCACATTATTTCTGAGCATCTCTTTTGCTTTCTCAAAAGCCTCGTCTGCAGCGGTACTCCATTTCCATCTGTTATTCTTCTTGAGTAAGTCATACAGAGGAGCCATAATTTCAGAGTATCTCGGACAGTGGCTGCTAATAAATTGGCATGCGCCTACAAATTCTCTGACTTGTTTCACCTTAGTTGGCTTTGGAAATCTCGTGATCGCATCTACTTTTTTCATGTTTGGATGATATCCATCTTTATCAATAGTATGCCCCAAGTAATTTATCTCCTTCTTCAAGAATTGACATTTTCCAAAATTGACCTTGATATTGGCCTCCCTTAAATTCTCGAACAACTTTCTCAAGTGCACTAAATGTTCTGCGGCGCTGGGTGAAGATACGATTAAATCGTCAATGTAGCAGATTACATTTTCTTCCACTTCGTCAGTGAGCTTACTATCAAGTGCTCGAATAAGTGCTGGTCCACTGTTAACCATACCAAAAGGCATTCTGACAAAGACCCATGACTTCTGGTCAAATAGGAATCCAGTGTACTGCATACTATCTTCTTCTAGTTGAACTTGATAAAATGAAGACGTCAAGTCAAGAACGCTGAAACATGCTCTCCCTTTGAATTTTCGAAGCAGATCTCTAATCTTGGGTGGTCGGTCATTTTCTGGAAGAATCTTCAAGTTGATGGTCCTGGCATCGAGACAAAGACGTATCTGACCATTACTTTTCTTCACTACTGTGATGGGGTTTATATAAGACGACGCCTGTTTTTTAATAATCCCGTCTACCTCCATTTTTCTGATTAACCCTCGTACTTCTTGATAGTATTTCTCAGGAATGGGGTATATTCTCTTCTGGTAAGGGGTTTCATCTGTCAGCCTTATCTTGTATTTATAATCCTTAATCAATCCAGGCTTTTCATCAAAAATATCTTGGAATTCCTTTATCAGATCCTCAAATTCCCCCTGAATTTCTTCAAATCCTTCAGTTTTTCTACTGGGTATTTCTGCTAAATTTTCCACTTCATTAATTATGGTATTCAAAATTTCTTCCCTAAGGTCTATTTCCAGACTGTTTTTCACGTCCTGTTTTTCTATCTCTTCTGTGATCATGTACCCATCATTAAAGCTAATACTTCTGTTCTTCATGTCAATAATAGCTCCGACCTTCGATATAAAATCGATTCCAAGCACCATATCAAAATTGATCTTGCTCACCACAATGAAGATCTGTTCATAATTCCTTCCATTGATCTCAAAGTTCAATAACACTTGAATCTTGCACTTCACTGCCTTATCTTGGAATATCCCTCTCACTTTGACGGTAGAAACAGGTAGAACTGTCATGTTCTCTCCTCTTAGCAGACTTTGATAACATTCCTCTGAAATGATGGAAATAATTGCACCAGTATCCATCAGGGCTTTGTACTGTTGGCCATCTATCCGTACAGAAATAATAGGTAAGGCACATGGTCTTTCCTCTTTAACGATACCCCTCTCTTCTAGCAAATCTTCATCAGTAACTTCATATATCTCATTAATTGTAATCAGGTGTGGTGTGGCAATGTATTTACAAGTTCTCACTGTCGTTGAGAAATCGGCGTTTTTTTTTGTGTTACCGACCTCAAAATTCTGCTGGCTCGTAGAAGGCCCAGGATCGATTACAACATCCTGCCTTTTCTTTTGGTTGTCGGCTTCTTTTTCCCGTAATTCTTTTAGGTATTGCTGGCTTTCCCTTTCTCTTTCCTGATACTGATCGGGTGTCATAACCTGACCTTGAGGATTCTGATTTCTATTTTGATTCTGGTTATTCCTATTATAATTTCTGTTATAACCATTATTGTTGTAATATCTGCCTCTTCCATTGTTGTAATTTCCTCGATTATAGTTCCAGCCTCTTCTCTGTTGATACGGTCGGTAACCTTGCGATCTGTTATTTCGAAACTGATTATTCCTGTGAGGACCTACATTGTCAGTTTTCTCTTCATCTGGCTTGTCAGTTTGTTGGACTTGGTCCATATATACAGTATTTATTTCTTTGAAGTCATGCCTTTGACCTTTCTGTACCACGTTAGGCATTGGACTTGTGTAGTCTAACCTCCTCAGTAATTCATCCATGCTGGTTAAATCCCTGATGTTTGACGAAATAATTAGTCTCCTCACCTCCACAGGTAGCATACGAGAAATCGCATCAATAAGTTGCTCCGTTGACAATGGGGGTTGCAAAAATCTCAAGCGGGACAATTGACTCGTAAAGAAATCAGCGTACCGTGTTGGAAGAGTACCTGAGTATTTTCTTGAATACACCTCCGCTCTTAACGAATTCTGCGCTTCTATGGACCAAAATCGTTTGATTAATGCCTCTGCAAACTCGTCAAAGTTACTGAATGTGTATCTAAATGCGCAAAACCATTCGAGGGGTCCTCCAATCAAAAATCTCTCCACTATCTTCATCTCTCTCTCTCTGGGAATGTGAGCTTCGATGAAATAATCTTTGAGGTTCCTTACATATTCTATAGGTGTCAAACTATCAGTGTTGCTGAATTTTTGCGGTTTGTCTTCAAAATTCCTGATGACCGTCACGTTCCTCGGATATGAATCCGGGTAGTTTTTCCCACTATCTCGATAGTTCCACTCAGGTTCCATATTCCTCTCGTCATCTTCCTCCCTGAATCTGGATATACGTTCTTCAGGAGTCACGTCTCTCTCTTCTGGATCTAGGTTATATCTTCTGGCATAATTCCTATTGGTTTCGCAAGCCAAGCCTTCTGTATCCTTGTCAGTGATTTCCGTTAAGACTTTCTTGATTAACTCTTCTTTGTAGGTCTCCATCAAACTAGCCTCTCCTAGCTTCAAATTTTGCAGTTTGCTCGTCGTTTCATTCACATCAGAGACAACTTTATGAATCTGTTCCTCTAATGCAGATTTTAATGTTTGCACATCCTGATCTAATTGTGTTCTATCTTCAACTTGTCTTTCGGATAGCGA
The DNA here is from genome assembly GCA_946902985.2 of Meconema thalassinum. Taxonomy (NCBI): domain Eukaryota; kingdom Metazoa; phylum Arthropoda; class Insecta; order Orthoptera; family Tettigoniidae; genus Meconema; species Meconema thalassinum. The sequence continues at coordinate 156,779,850 of OX336399.1, read as the reverse complement.
ATCCATCCTGACGCTTAAATCTTTCCTAATCTGTACTACTTCATTGTTAATATCTATTTGAGTACTGGCAAGTTTTCTTTCAATACGTTCCTGAATTTGGGTTACATGTTCCCCACTTGACTTATTCCACTCGTCTTTCCATACTGCTACATTTGCCGTTAATATTTCTGCTATGTCTACTTCGATATCTTCTTTCAATAATTTATTATGGTCTAATACCTGGGTTCTCATGACCTCTACATCTTACTTTAAACCTGCTAAAGACGCTGTCGTTCTAACTGACTCATCAACTAATCTAGTCGTTAATGCACTTATATTACGTGTACAAAGGGTTTTCGAATTTTCTATCTCTTCCTTAACTTTATTTACATCAGTTTGGACTCTAGCAATATCTACGAAAACTGTGTTGACTTCTACTTGAATCTTAGTTATGTCACTTTGCACCTCATTTGCATCCGAATGAATGTTATTAATATCAACCTGAACATTGGATACATCAGTTCTAACATTTTGGATTTCTTTTTGGACTTCCTCAACCTTGTCTTGGACAGTCGCAACATCATTTTTAACAACAACTACCTCAGCCCTAGCACAAGAAATATCACCTCGGACATTAGCTACATCTAGATTCAACATTGTAAGATCTTTATGCACATTCGCAACATCAATTTTAACATCAGCAACATTTTTATGCATATTAGACACATCTATTTTAACATTGGACACGTCTGTGCGGATGTCAGTTACAGTATTCTCAATTCCTTGGGTATTAATCTGTAAACGCAACATATTATCCTCTAAGTTAGCAGAACTAGTCTGAAGAACCTTCAAATTAGCAGACAAATTACTAGCATTCTCCTCCATTCGACTAGTATTCCTAGCTTCCATCTCCTTCATACTACTATTCATGCTTGCTTTCAAGTTAGCAGACAAATTACTAGCATTCTCCTCCATCATCTGCTTCATACTACTATCCATGCTTGTTTTCAAGTTAGCAGACATCTCCTCTAACATCATCCTCAAACTTTCATCTGCCATTACAATATTATTCAAAAATTAGACTGCTGTAGGGACATACATCAATAGAGCAAAATAACAACATCTGAGCAACACTTTTCACCATATATCAATTTGATCAATTTTCTGTCTTAAATCTAACTTATAACTACCTTATAATTAACTTTCGAATACACTTCATGTTGAAACAAACTCAAGCACATGTTCAAATTTCCCTGGCCCATTTTAAAATATCCTAACACAAATAATTTACATTTACAATCCAAATAATTTAATTTTATCTTTAATATGACTAAAATGTCATAAGCCGGTCAAATAAAATAAGATTCCAGATCATAGGCGATTTTCCTAAGTTTCCAGCCCATTTAACCTTTCTCAAGTTGTATAAGATCTGATCTTTTCTGAGTGTAATTTTCCTAATACAATACAACATTTAATTCCTATATAATCACACTCTTAAATTCTACAATTGGCCTAGACATCTGACAAAGAATCAACCTCTTTATTTGAGTCTAATCGAACCACACGTTTTAGGTTTGCCAATCCTACTGGCGTTCAACCTGGTGATCCAGTTATGTTGAATGTGCCCCACGTTTTAGGGTCGCCAATCCTTCTGTCCCCGTTTACCCGGATAGTAGGCTGTCAGATATCCTCCCCCTCAATCGGATTGCCAACAATCAATCGCACCGGCTCAGCTGCACCAATGAAAATGGCACTGACAGATACTACCGAGGTTTGAGCACAGAAGTTACCAAGAAATTATTGTGGAACACACCAAAATAGACGGGGGTTCATACTTACCTTTACTTACCTCTTAAAAATTATCTCGGGGATTGGGTTGACAACAGGATCTCTAAAGTATGCTCCCACAATAACCTCAACCCTGACATTTAAAAACGAACCAGAACGAAGACAAGAACTTTGAACTGTACAAAAGCTTTTATTTCAAATAAAAGGTATGATTTTAACAACTCAACAAAATAAATGTGGCTATCAGTAGCCCATGTCAATCTGACTATGTCCACCTGAAGGACTTGCAAAGTTATCAAATAATATGTTAGCTCCCACGAGCTCAAAATAACGTAACATTCAAAACACATTTGGATTGGATAAGGAAGTCAGGACGAGACACATATATAGAGCATTTTGTTTCTTTTAATAAACATGACACTTGTATTTATAGGCACTAGGCCAGAATGTGAACGACCTCGCCCGCTGATAACCAGTTGTCTGACCAGCTGCTATCGACCCTTCAACATGTCGTGCACCTGTCAAATGGGGCTCACTTGTCACGCCACACTGCGTAAGAATTCAGCTCCCTCTCAAAGCTTTAAATGTCTGCAAGACAACTTATATATATTTACGCAAGTCTTTCAAATGCTTTACTCACATACCACTGGATTATTCTGACAATCCCTAAACTTGTTAAGTTATCATCCAAATGTTTAATAAGCATAGTTTAGAGTATAAAACACACTCTTAAATGTTTATAACAAAATCACATAAATTATTTATAACAATTAGAAATTGTTTATAATATTGTCGAAGATAATTACAAAAATTTTAAACACGCCTTTAACATTACTTTCGTTCCACATTATTGTCAAAGATATTTACACCATTATTTACAATATTAACATTTAAATTATTCAAATTATTAATTTAAGAAATACATTTAACCACATGTTCATCCGGTTGGTAATTTCATAATCGTGTCAATATAATCGACCAATGAAGGTTAGTTATACATGTTAATGTCACAATCTGGTTTAATAAAGGTTGTAATAATTATAATTATTTGTGACGGTAATCTTCATTCAAAATCTTATCTCAAATTCTTTCAAAACTCTTGTTAATTATAACAGTAAATTCACTTGATTAATTTTCAACGAACTATGACAATACACTCCAGCGGAAAATAATTCGCTTACAAAATAATGCACAAACTGCATTAAAATTAGACCCAAAATTCATCATATATTAATATATATGGCATCAAAATCTTCCACAGAATTTACAAAAACCTCCACTAACAAATTCTTTATCATTAATTACTGTGGGAACCTTCTTCATTTATTTAAGGGCATTATACATCAGCGACTTTCAACACGTCCGCTGCACTAGCGATTATACATTCATAGTTCCACTTAAAAATTCTTATAATCATTAATTGTTTCAAAACTGTTGTCATTTAACCTTCGTGGATTTCATTCATGAATCGAAATGAAGTAAAAATTTGCCAATCACAAATACATTTAATAGTGAATACGCTTATATACGCCTGTCTGGTCTATCAAAATTTAAGATTAACATCTTAAAAGAATTGTAGTATAAAAATACTATCATCAAACAAAGTGCGACTAAGCTGCAAAATAGTCGAATAGAATCCAATTAGACTGGGGAATGCAAACATCATTATATAAATCTCTAATTGAGAAAAAACTCCTAACAAAAGTTCACGACTTTAATGCATTCAATAATTCATAATTAAAGTTCATCTTTCACAAAATGGTCTATGATGCAATGATCGTTCATAACTGACGATAAATGTTTGTGTTGCAATCAATTCAAATAACGACTAGTATTTCCAAGATCGTCGACAACGTAATGGATTTTAACGCTCTAAAATCATTTAAATGTTCTTCCTTCTTGATGATGACAGAAAATTGGTCAAAGTAATTAAACTGGGGTAGAATTACTTTAATAAAGTGACACGCTGTCTGAATTTAAATCTGCCATAAAAATCATTAACTTACAGTCAAATCGTGACTACCAAAAAAATAAGCAAATTACTGAAAAATCTAAATATCAGTCTCAACTGATCCAAAATCATTTAACTATGCCCATGACATAACAATGTCTTAATAAATCGTCGAAAAAGGCATAACTCATCAAGGTGAACTAAGAATAGGAATCTCAAACAAGAATATCGGGCAAAATACATGAGGACAAAGATATGGGAAAATGGTCGCTCAAATATTGCTAAGAAACTCAAATACAATAAACGTTCACGACTACCTTATCTGCCGATTGACGTTCCAGAGGAAAATTCCCCAAAGAAGACTGCTGATGGATCCATTTCACCAAGTTAAAGCTGAGCTCCATCCTCGAAACAAGAAACAGCACCCTCGGAGAATCGAACTGCTTCCTCCTCCGGAAATTGCACTGCTCCGTGAAGACGAACGACATCCATCCGGCAATAATCTTCTTTGTGAGTCGGGACAACCCTGACCTCTCTTGAAAAATCCCTGAAGTTCCAGTAGAAAATCGCCATGAAGTTTTTGTAGTAATTTCCGAAGAAATATTCATATTCAGTAAGTATGAAATCATTTCCATTGCTGTTTGATAGTAATCAGCGTTGAATCACGAAACATGGGCGTAGATGGTTATTCACCACATGTTCGCTTGTGTGGAATAGCAATTAGCGAAGTTCCATGCTGCTATCTTACTCCGTTGAAATATGTCCCAATTGCATTAAAGTCCTTTAGCCTTCCATCTTCTCTTCGGTTATGGTAATAGAAGAACAAACTGCCATATTAAACTGCTCCATAATACTGTAGCGTTGTGTCACAAAAGCAATCTGAAGTCTCCCTATTTTACTAGCCGTGTCAGCCGTGGCGTAGAATCTGGCGATACCAAGTGCTTCTCATGTGGCGAGAAAATCACTTTTGTCAGTCGTCTAAAATTGCCAATATCTTCCAAAATAATTCCTTGAAATTGTTCAACTTTTCTACACTCCTTACTGTAGCACTGCACAATAGAATTAGCTTATAGGCGACCGCTAACTGTTCATAGGTAATCTTGTAGACGCGTTATAATGTGCGTTTCAACTTCACCTAGATTTACTCACAGTAAACTTGCATTGCTTGTATGCTCGACTCTCGTTTAATGCAGTGGCTTCACCACGCGTTATAAAGACGACTCTTTCTATTTATCTCACTCGACGTTTCACCGAAATGACTATTTGAGATCTGACGATTGAGATATCAGACGATTGATGATCTGAGAATGAGACTCCTCTCTTTTGCGCAAGGCCTTTTATAAACATCATGAGGGGCGTATCCATCCCTTCCATAGAGTGTTACTGCGTCATCGCTAGAAGTTCCAACTTCGTCAATACATGACGGATTTTCAAAATTCAAAAACTGAGAATAAATTTCACCAAAATTCCAGATCAATGCCTCTACTGCAAATGGATTTCCACAATTCTGCATTCCAAAAAGTAATAAAAATACCACAGTTTCAGCAATCTCCGTCTTCCCTCAGACTATCGTTCATTGGTTCGAGCCTCCCCTCCAATAGCATAATTTCTTCCTCAGCAGAATTCCACGTTTCCTGCGACTGCGTCGTACATCTCGGATCCTTCTCGAATAAATGCTGATGTCACTGAGAATCTCAGCTCAAGTAGCCTGCTGGCATAACGTCTGCGTCATCCGTGCTTACGTCATGACTACCCACGTCATAACTATGACAGCCATAACTTTCTTTATAATTTCCAATATAGCCACCGTGGTCTCTATATAATTCAATTACGGGGGCAGTACCTTCTTCAAGGCCACGGCCGCCTCCTTCCCTCTTCCTTGTCTATCCATCCTAACCATCCCTTACCTTCCCTCATGAGGCCCCTGTTCGCTTTGCAGGTGAGGCCGCCTGGGCGAGGTGCCAATCCCACCTCACCAGTTGTATCCCTTCCGATTCGATGTTCCCAGCTCCAGGACACTGCCCGTAGAGGCGGTAGTGGTGATTTCCCTCACTGAGTCCGTGGGTTCCACCAACCTGGAGGGTAAAAAAAAATATATTATTATTATTATTATCACCGACAGTAGTGGTGCTACGCTGGCTAACGCGCAGCATTAGGTCATGGGGTAAAGCTCTCTGCTGACTCGGTAGATGCGTGGGTTCGAGCCCCACCGACGGCCGTCCTTGAAATGGTTTTCCGTGGTTTCCCCATTTTCAACACCAGGCGAATGCTGGGACGGTACCTTCTGACAGGGCACGGCCGCTTCCTTCCTCATCCTTGCCCAGTTTCATTCACCATCATTCATTTCATCTCTCATTAACTCCTCTCATGAGGTTGGCGTCAAGAAGGGCAACCGGCCGTAAAAACCATCGCCACAACGACTTCCATCCCATCTCATCCCCGAACCCGTTGGAAAAAAACGGGAATGATACGGGGTAGACACTCAATACATTATTATTATCATTATTATTATTATTATTTGCGTACATTCCCCTTTAAGGAGAGCGCTAAACACAAAAATCTAGCTTTTGGTGGTGGTCCTTTTCCTCTTTTTACCTTTCCAAAACCTGTCATCCGTTCAATGTGCGCCTTCTTCTCTTCATCTATCCATTTACGCCTATTCCTTTTGGGTTGTGATCTAAATTCAAATGTCTGGTTTTTGATTTTTGTCTCTAAATGCTGCAGTTGTGGATGTCCTCTATGATGATATGTAATACTTGTAAATCTTCCATAGTTTCTTTATACCAAGAAGTACCCAATTTCGACGTAGAAATTATGTTGAATATGCTTTTACTCAGTCTGGTGTCGTTCATTCTGGCGATATGTGTAAAGAACTTCACTCTGCGTTTTCTGATGAGTGTCGTGATAGATTCAGTATTTATGTATAATTCATCTGTGGGTCTTTTTTGCAAGAATTTATCTCTGAAAAAGGGGTCGAACATCAATTCCGCCTGATTTTCCTCAATTCCACTCGGTCCTCCAAGGGACCCAAAAATAAGTTCCTCAACTCCGGTCAGGCTTTGACAAGGGGTTGGCAAAGGGGTTATCCCCAATGACGTAAACAAATGTCATAACCCTCCTGCTCGCATACCAAGGGCCGGGTCAACGTCAAACACCTTCTGCAGCGCATGAGCGAATTCTTGCATTCCACACGACAACACAAGCTCTCAGGGAATGAAAAGAGTTTTATCTAATGTTTTTGTATAGTTTGAAATGAAGTAAAGATTTATGTGATTTTAAAATGCTGATTTTTCTTATTTTATTAAATTTCCTGTCCATATTTTTATTTAACAACAGTGATTAATATCTAGCTCTTTGTATTATGTTTATATCTGATTTAACGATTGAGCTGACTTGGTGGTGGTGATTTACAATTAATCATAATATTCTTTTACATAAGTCTGCCAAGTTTTCTATTTTTTTCTACTCATGCGCTGCATAAGGTGTTTGACACGGCCCTCGGTATGCGAGCAGGAGGGTTATGACATTTGTTTACGTCATTGCGAAAAAGTCTGGGCGGAGTTGAGGAACTCATTTCTGGGTCCCTTGGAGGACCGGGTGGAATTGAGGTAACCCTGGCTACCTGACTGGAATTCCCGGGTGGAATTGATGCCCGCCCGAAAAAGGTGCCGTACATTTTTCTTAGAATTTTCCTTTCTTGTTTTTCAATGCCTTTAATTTTGGTTATTCCCATGGTGCTTGTGGTTTCTTCTTGTTATTATTATTTCAATTCTTCTTCTTTCCGATGAAGGTGCTATGGACCACGCGCCAATTTCAATTCTTCACTGTTCGTTGTGTTCTCTGCCGTTCTTCCCAATATTTCTTCATTTCTGTCCTCAGACCACTTCGCCCCAGGTTCCCTTTCCACTCTTCCCTTCCATACTTAACACCTTCTCTCTGTTCACAGCGTCTTCTTCTCTTATGTTATTTCTTTCTAAATCTTTCTTGAATCCAGCTAGTCGTTGACATTCTCTCCCAATGGTACTGTACTTGAATATCCTTTTTGTTAATTTGGAATCATCCATTCTGTAAATATGTCAAAAAATATCTATCTCCTTCTTATCGTTTCCGTTAGGCGGCAAAAATTACGACACCATGTCATATTATGTTGGCATGTCAAAGAACCCATTTAAATTCAGTAAGCCATGTTCATAATGGCAAAACTAATCTCGGGAGTTTCCGCCAACACAAAGTTCCTCATTTCTCTACTAGAAAGCGCTATAGTGTTCATGGAGCTTAGATATCTAACCTCCTTGACTTTCATAGTGCTTCAAGAAACAACGAAATTCGACATGCAAGCTACCCTTTGGGTGTCAAATAACAAAGATTGCACCTGGCACCTGAGGCCATACGATATTATTATTATTATCGCTTCCGTTATGCTTTCTATAGTCCTGTATATTTCATCACTATATCTTAATTTCCATACTTCTTTTGTTCTCGCTGGGCCTAAGATTTTTCTCATAATTCTCATTTCTGGTACTTCAAGTTTGTATGATTTATAATTTAATACTAGACATTCGCTCGCATATAGGCATTCTGGTTTCACCACTCTGGTGTAGTGCCTTACTTTGAGATGTATTATTATTATCTCCTCTAATGAAATTACGCCTTATGATGTCACGTACGAGGGTCATTACATAAGTCATGGCTACTATATTATATCTTTCGATAATGCTCCAGCATGGGAATTCCATGATGTGCATTGAATCGTTAAGGCCGTGTGACATCTCAATGCCAACAAAAAATCGGGTTCAATTACAGGAGTTAACAGCAAAGGTACAAATGAAAACCACACAATGGAACTCTGTGTTTTGCTCTAGTACAATTGGAACACAAATCAATCAATTAACATCTAGGGCACCGTTTCCAGGCATTGGAACACTGTTCAATAACAGACACGCACATATCAGTTAGGGCAGACAATGGGCGCCCACTTCGCGGCGAGTCAACAATTGCTGCGCGTCAATGTCAGAAAGCCTCCACCAAACGTGCAACTGTTCGGTAATGACTAGGGCCCGGATGTTGATGACATGTCATATTTTTACTGAAATGTCTAAAACAATGCTGAAGTACATAGAAACTCCGGACGGGCCACCCCGTCTTCAAATATGTCATTTTTATTTTGCATCTTTTTGTATTTTTTGTGCTATTTTTCCATTTTAATAGCATTTTCTTAAGTATGGTAGATTTTTGGCGTCTTATTTTAGAAAGGAAGGAAGGAAGCTTGTAGTTTAACGTGACCGTTAATCTAGAGATCATGAGCCTCGGGACCTCCTTTTCACGTGGAATCCGATCCACAAGACATGGCATTTCACTTCGAAAATCTCACATGCATTGACCGGGAATCGAACCCTCTTATTTTAGAGAAATCGGCCTTTTGAGCTACGTCTCTCAGAGTTAAGAAGAAGCCAGTAGCTGATACAAGATAACTTAAAATATTGAAATATTGATTCCATTTCCTTAATCAAAAGGGTGGTAGCTAGTCTTAGCAACAATCGTGGTGAAATTGCTGCAGGTATTACATCAAAACTGAAAAAAGTGCTGGACAAAAACATCGGCTATAACACATTATGCAAAATCTCAGACATTCTCTCTGGTGAAAACTATTGCATGGATGGGATTGAGGAGGATTTAGCAGCAAACGACCTTCCTCACTTCAAGTACACTCCGATCACATCAGTTGATGTTGAACACAGCTTTTCGAGATATAAAAACTTGTTGGCTGATAACCGCAGATCATTTAAGTTACATTTGACAACATCAGAATGACATTCGTAGTGCAGTGCAATTGAGACTAAAGTAAACATGAACTTTTGTTAAGTGCTAGAAATCTATTTTGATTGACTTTTCAGTTTCAGTTTGAAATATAGGTGAGTTTATTATTATAAGATCATTTTCTCTATTTTATAGTGCATTTGTACAATTTTTGGTCATTTATTACAGTCATTTTTGAAAATTTTAAGTGAATGTTTTTAACTTTTTTACGCCATCAACATCCGGGCCGTAGTAATCACCAACAGCTTCACATAGTGCTGCATCACACTGCGTAGCATTTCTGTCACCGAGAAAAGCAATTTTCACGAATGATTGCTGTTCCAATCTGCTTACATCCATCTTGTAGCACGGCCAAGCTCAGAATGAGCGTGTACTGCGCTGATATTGAGCCACATGCACTTACAGTCGCCTTCTGTCGGGTGAATTCTGTGATGTTGGTCGCGGGGTTTCGAATGTCTACACTGGAGTTATCGTGATGCCATTATGTTGTTATTTGAAGAACGAAGCTTGTAGTTTAACGTAACCGTTAATCTTGAGATCATAAGCCACGGGACCTCCTTTTCACGTGGAATCCGAACCACGGGACATGGCATTTCACTTCGAAAATCTCACATGCATTGACCGGGAATCGAACCACCCGGACCGCCTTGGTGAGAGGCATACATCTAGACCGCTGAGCCACCACGCCCCCTGTTGTTATTTGAGTCTTCAGTCTTTTGACTGGCTTGATGCAGCTCTCCATGCCTCCCTGTCCTGAGCTAATCGATTCATTTCTACATAGCTACCACACCCTACATCCGAGGCAATCTGTTTAACATATTCTAACCTTGATCTACCCCTACAGTTCTTGTCCTTGACCCTTCCTTCCATAACTAAGCTTGCTATTCCTGGGTGTCTTAGTACGTTTCCTACCAACCTATCTCTTCTCTTCATTAGCAGTCTCCAGAAATATCTTTCCTCTCCCACTAGTCTTAATACCTCTTCGTTTGTAACCCTATCTACCCATCTGATCTTCATCATTCTCCTGTAACACCACATTTCAAACGCTTTAATTCTCCTCTTTTCTGCTGCATGGATAGTCCATGTTTCACTTCCATAGAGCGCCACGCTCCAGACAAAGGCTTTAAAAATGACTTCCCAATACCTAAATCTATATTCGATGTCACCAGATTCCTTTTCTGTAGAAATGCTTTCCTTGCCTGAGCTAACCTATTTTTAGCCTATTTTCAATTTTGAAAAAATAGGCTTATGAGATCACATTTTGTCCGTGTGTATGTGCGCGCGTGTGTGTGTGTGTGTGAGGTGTGTGTGTGTGTCCCTAATAAATTCTAAACCGCTGGAGCGATTTCAATAAAACTCGGTAAGTTCATAGCACTATTCCGGGCGACCCCGACCGTGCCCTTCAAATTTGGTTACGTCCCACCAATCCAACATGGCGGCTATGCGAAATATTTCACCAGCATTCAATATCTCCGAAACTATTCCCGATATCACCCTGGATTTTTTTACGGTGATAAAGTGAACTACTACAAGTTCACCTATGTGACTTTTGAAACACAAGTAACTACAAAACCAACATGGCGGCCATGCGAATTTGCGACTTTTAAATAGACGTTTCTCGCGATGTAACCAACCAAACTCAATAAAACATGGTACAGTATATGTTTATACACATTGTAATGCACCGACATCTAACTTGGTTCAATTGTTTACATAACCACAAGATGGCGGATGTGCGAAATATTTCACCGACATTCTATATCTCTGAAACTATTAGCGGTATCAACCTGAAATTGTGTACGGAGATAAAAGATAATACTGGAAGTTCATCTATAAGACCTTCAAAAACCGGTTAACTACAAAACGAACATGGCGGTCAAGTGAATTTGAAAATTTTAAATAGACCTTTCTCGCGGTTTATTGTTCCAAAACGCAATGAAATCTGGTACAGGAAATGTTTACACACATTGTAATGCACTGGTATCTAATTTAGTTCAATTGTTTACATAACCTCAAGATGGCGGCTGTGCGAATTTTAAAATTAAGTTTTTATTTCTTGTGTCGTAATCATGCGATCGAAGTGAAAGTTTGAATAATGAACCTACGCAATAACTTTCCTTTAATGGTACATGACTCTAGGGCCTATACATTTAACAATCCAAAATGGCGACCATCCGATTTATTTAGACGGCTCTGAATATCTACGAATCTATTATAGCAATCAAACTGATTTTTTTACGTTCATTTGGGCTATGAACGTAAGCTCACCTATAGGACGTTAAATAACCTGGTGATTACAAATCCAACATGGCGGCGACGCGAATTATAAATATTCACATGGACGTTTCTCGCAATTTAACCATCCGAGTGCAGTGAAACTTGGTACAGTAAATCCTTATACGAATGTTAATCCACTGGCATGTAATTTATTTCAATTGTTTCCATAACCACCAGATGGCAGCTGTGCGAAATTTTAAAATCTCCTTGTTACTTCTTGTGTCCTTATCATGCGATTGAAGTTTGAATGCTACACGTACACAATAATCTTCATGTAACAGTACATAACTCTAGGACCTACATATATACAATCCAACATGGCGACCATCCGAAATATTTAGTCGGTTCTCAATATCTACGAATCTATTACAGCAATCAAACTGAAATTTTGTATGTTGATAGTGGCAGTTAAGATAAGTAGGATATATGAAAACAGGCTGTATAATTCTTCACGAAACTACTTGTTATATCCTATTTTCTTCGTCCATCACTGGTTATTTTGCTTTTGATTTATTTCGGCTGCTTTCCAATATTTTTGTTTTATATTTATTAATTTCCATTATGAATTATTTCCTATTATGTTCGAAAGATATAACATAGTTGCCATGACTTAGGGAATGACCCTCGTATTTCATGTCTTTACAAAATAACGTATTTACTGCTATGAGGCAAAACGAACTATCTATCCTAGATTTGCAACGTTTCGTGTGTCCTATCAGAATTAAAGTGATTTAATTAATTACACGTTCGCTTCGAGCTTAAACGTTCTGAATACAATTATGAAGTAATTACGATTGATTATGTTTAGGATAAAATTGAGTGTCTGTGATTACTGGAAATGATTCAATCGCTTTTAATTGCACTTCTACTCCCCAGAGGGCTCTTAATGAGTTACACAAGGAGGGCGAGAAGAGGGAGGAAGGAACCAAATAAATCTCAATGCTTCGCCAGCAAGGCATCGAGCATTAATACGTCTTTAGATCTCGGTCCACGTTTGACAAGAGAGAAGAAAAGTCAATTAAAATCTGCCTGAATAACATATTCCGGATATACATGCATCTCTCTGCCTTTTAACCCTTTATAGGGCACAAGACTGGGGGTATATACGAGTATTTTTTCTTGCACATTTGTAATTCGGGGTGATAGATGAGTAGTAATATGCAACAATTTTATGGGTGTGGATTCTATTTTATGAAATATGGGGTGGGAAATTATTATCCCACTCCCCACACCCGACAGTATGTTATCTTAAATGAGCAATGGGGTAATAATCTCCCTCCTCCAAATTATGATGATACTGTGTTTATCACTCAATAATGACGTTTATTTGACAGGATATCTCTTATATAAAAACAAGTGTCCTGACTGACTGACTGACTGACTGACTGACTGACTGACTGATTCACTGACTCACTGACTCATCACCGCCCAGCCAAAACTATTAGAGTTAGAAGCATGAAATTTTGGGATATGTTCGTAGTAAGTCGAAAACGCGCATTAAGGAAGGATTTTTGGATATTCAGGTTCTAATAGGGTGTTAAGGGGGTAGACATGCATTTCATTGAATAACAATATCTCCCGATTGGTTTCATTGGGAGATGTGATACTCGGCATATATACTCATCATTAAAAATACGAAGACACGTGTCTGAGGGTTTTTCGATGTGGTGTATATTATGAGGTGAAAGGGGTAAAAACTGGGGGTTGAAGGATTCCTAACGGAGCGTGTATCTCTTAAACGACATAGGCGAGGAGTTTGAAACTCAGCGGAAAAAATCAGCTTAAAAATAAGTAAATAGGTGTTTGACCGTTTTTTCATATATCCAATTTAAGGGGCCCATAGGGAGGGGTGAAATTCTGAAAAAAAAACAGGAAAGAAAGTGTCCTAACTGATTGACTGACAGACTCAATCATCAAACTCAGGGGAAAAAAATCTGCTTAAAAATAAGTAAATAGGTGTTCGACAGTTTTTCATAAACCCAATTTAAGGGGTTCATGGGGAGGGGTGAAATTCTGAAAAAAAAGGAAATTGAGAGAAAAAGTCCTGACTCACTCACCATCGCCCAGCCAAAATTATTGAAGTTAGCCACACATTACATTTTGGGGAATATGATGATTGTATGTCAAAATCGTCCACTATGGGAGGATTTTCGGATATTCAGGGGGTCTTAAGGGGGTTAAACCTGCATTCCATTGAATAACAATAACTCCCGATTGGTTTCATTGGGGGATGTGATACTCGGCATATAAACACATCATTCAAAAAAAGTAGTTCCGTGAAGAACTATACAGCCTATTTTCATATATCTTGCTCATGTTAATTGTCTCTCTCAACATACAAAATGTCAGTTTAATTGCTCTAACAGATTCGTAGATATTGAGAACCGTCCAAATATTTCATACGGTCGCCTGAATGTTTTTTTTATTTTTATTTCATTAAGATTATTGTGTACGTGTGGTATTCAAACTTCAATCGCATGATTAGAACACAAGAAGTAAAAACGAGATTTTAAAAGTACGCACACCAGCCATCTTGTGATTATGCTAACAATTGAAATAAATTACATGCCAGTGGATCAACATTTGTATAAGCATTTAACGTGCAACGTTTCACGGCACTCGGATAGTTAATTCGCGAGAAACGCCCATTTAAATATTTATACTTCGCGTCGCCGCCATCTTGGATTTGTGCTCACCAGGTTACTGAAAGTCCTATAGGTGAACATAAGTTCATAGTCTCTATGAACATAAAATATTCAGTTTGGTTGCTGTAAAAGATTCATAGATATTGAGAACCGTCTAAATAGTTCGGAAGCTCGCCATTTAGGATTGTTATATGTATAGGCCATAGAGTTATGTACCATTCAAGGACAATTATTGCCTAGCTTCATTATTCAAACTTTCACTTCGATCGCATGATTACGACACAAGAATAAAAACTTAATTTTAAAATTTCGCCCAGCCGCCATCTTGAGGTTATGTAAACAATTGAATTAAATTAGATGGCAGTGCATTACAATCTGCAAAATCATTTACTGTACCACATTTCACTGCACTCAGAGAGTTAAATCACGAGAAAAGTCTATTAAAATATTTCAAATTCGCTTGGTCGCCAGGTTCGTTTTGTACTTTACAGGTTTATGAAATATACATAGGTAAACTTGTATCAGTACTCTTTATCACCGTACAAAATTGCATGATGATATCTGTAATAGTTTCGGAGATATAGAATTTCAGTGAAATATTTCGCACAGCCGCCATTTTGAGGTTATGTAAACAATTGAACAAAATTAGACTCCAGTGCATTACAATGTGTATAAACATTTGCTGTACCATGTTTCATTACGTTTGGATAGTTAAATCACGAGAAATGTCTATTTAAAAGTCTCAATTTCGCTTGACCGCCATGTTGGCTTTTAGTCACCAGGTTTTTGAAAGTCTCATATGTGAACTTCTAGTAGTGCCCTTTATCACCGTACACAATTTCAGGGCGATATCGGTAATGGTTTCGGAGATAGTGAAATATTTCGCACAGCCGCCATGTTGGATTGATGAGACGTAACAAAATTTGAAGGGCACGGTCGATGTCGCCGTGAATAGTGCTATGAACTTACCGAGTTTCATTGAAATCGCTCCAGCCGTTTAGATTTTATTAGGGGGAACACACACACACACCTCACTCACACACACACACACACACACACACACACACACACACACACACACGGACAAAAGGTGATCTCATAAGCCTATTTTTTCAAAATTGAAAATAGGCTAATAAGAAGACATGTGTCTGAGGGTTTTTCGATGTGGTGTATATTGTGAGGTGAAAGGGGTGAAAAGTGGGGGTAATGGATTCCTAACGGAGCGTGTATCTCTTAAACGATATGGGCGAGGAGTTTGAAACTCAGCGGAAAAAAACAGCTTAAAAGATAAGTAAATAGATATCCGATCGTTTTTTTTCCATAAATTCAATTTAAGTGGCCCATGGGGAGGGGTGAATTTCTGGAGAGGGGGGGGGGGGATCCGGAAAGAAAGTGTCCTAACTGATTGACTGACTCACTCACTCTTCAAACTCGGGGAGAGAAAACTGCTTAAAAATAAGTAAATAAGTGTTCGACAGTTTATTTTTCATAAATCAAATTTAAGGGGTTCATGGTGAGGGGTCAAATTCTGAAAATAAATATTGAAAGAAAATGTCCTGACTCACTCACTCATCATCGTCCAGCCAGGGCGTGTATACTTGACACGCTCTAGTCCAGCCAAAATTATTGAAGTTAGAAGCAAGACATTTATGGGATATGTTCGTTGTATGTCAAAACCGTGCACTAAGGGAGGATTTTCGGATATTCAGGTTCTAAAGATGTCTTAAGGGGGTTAAACCTGCATTTTATTGAATAATAATATCTCACGAGTGGTTTCATTTGTGGATGTGATATTCGGCATATAAACTAATCATTAAAAATAAGCAGACATGTGTCTAAGGGTTTTTCGATGTGGTGTATATTATAAGGTGATAGGGGTGAAAAGTGGGGGTTGAAGGATTCCTAACGGAGCGTGTAACTCTTAAACGACATACGTGAGAAGTTTGAAACTCGGGAAAAAAAACAACTTAAAAATAAGTAAATCGCTGATCGACCGTTTTTTTCATAAATTCAATTTAAGGGGCCATTGGGGTGGGGTGAAATTCTAGAAAAAAAGGAGAGAAAGTGTCCTGACTGACTGACTAACTCACTTACTCATCAAACTCAGGGGAAAAAGAAAGCTTAAAATATAATTTAATAGGTGTTCAAGCGTTTCTTCATAAATCCAATTTAAGGGGCGCATGGAGAGGGCGTAAATTTCTGGTAAAAATAAATGAAAGAAAATGACCTGATGACTGACACATTCGTCATCGCCCAGCGAAGACTATTGAAGTTGGAAACATTAAATTTTTGGAATATTTTCGCTGTATGTCGTAAACGTCAACTAAGGAAAGATTTTTGTTTATTCGGGTTGTTAAGAGATGTTAAGGGGGTAAACGTTCATTTCATTGAATAACGATATCTCATGAGTTGTTTCTTTGGGGATGTGATATTCGGCATATAAATTAAAAACATTAAAAATATGCAGACATTAGTCTAAGGGTGTATCGATGTGGTGTATATTATGAGGTGAAAGGGGTGAAAATTGGGGGTTGAAGGATTCTTAACGGAGCGTGTATCTCTTAAACGACATGGGCGAGAAGATTGAAATTCAGCGAGAAAAAAAGAGCTTAAAATATAAGTAAATAGGTGTTCGACCGTTTTTTCATAAATCCAATTTAAGGGGCCCTTGGAGAGGGATGACATTCTGGGAGAAAAAAAAAACAGGAAAGAAAGTGTTCTAACTGATTAACTCACACACTCATCAAACTCAGGGGGGGTGGGGAGAACAGCTTAAAAATAAGTAAATATGTGTTCGACCGTTTTTTTTTCATAAATCCAATTTAAGGGGTTCGTGAGAGGGGTGACATTCTGAAAAATAAATGAAAGAAAATGTCCTGACTTACTCACTCATCATCGCCCAGCCGAAATTATTGAAGTTAGAAACATGAAATTTTGGGGTTATGTTCGTTGTATGTCGAAAACGTCCACTAAGGAAGGATTTTTGGATATTCAGGTTCTAAAGGGGTGTTAAGGGGTAGACCTGCATTTAATTGAATAACGATATCTCCCAATTGGTTTCCTTGGGGGGATGCGATACTTGGCATATTAACTCATCATTAATAATAAGAAGACACATGTCTGAGGGTTTTTCGATGTAGTGTATATTATGAGGTGTATGTGTGAAAAGTGGGGGTTGAAGAATTCCTAACGGAGCAAGTATCTCTTAAAAGACAGAGGCATAAAGTATGAAACTCAGGGGGAAAAATCAGCTTGAAAAATAAGTTAATTGGTGGTCGACCGTTTTTCATAAATCCAATGAAATCCATGGGCCCCCCATGGAGAGGGGTGAAGGATATTTGGATATTCACTCTCATCGACCAACCAAAACTATTAATGTTAGAAGAATGATATTTTGGGGATATGTTTGTTGTGTGTCGAAAACGTCTACTAAGGAGGGATTTTTGAATATTCAGGTTCTAAAGGGGTGTTAACGGGGTTAAACCTGCATTTCATTGAATAACAATATGACACGACTATGACGCGAGCGACGCCGCGGGTACCTGCTAGTAATATATAAAAAACCATCACGGTCTATAATTGAAAAAAACTCACTCCCACACAATACAAGGTCAGTGACCTATATCATCTTTGCCGAAAACTGCACAAAAAATGTGATTTTGGAATGTTAAAAGTTAGTATATTCGAATATAATTCAATAATTTCAAAATAGTATTTACTAAAACACAGAAAATTAATTTTAAAAGTCTTCTATTCTATCGCAAACACCCTGAGCAGGATAATTATTTCCAATCTAGCTGAAATATATTTACTCAAGTGACCAAAACAATTATCAACATTGTATTTCAGTTATGTACTATACCCGGATCGTTCACACGTCCGTGACATTGTTGACATTCTTATTTTGGAAAGAGGAGTTGTTAGTTGAAGAGGTTGAAGGAATGGATGATTTGAATAACGCGCGGAGGAGACTCAAGAGTGCTGAGGGAAGCATACATCGCAGGGGCGAGTGACGCGAGATTATGACGTGGAGCCTGAATACGTCATGAGAAATAATATTTTAGAATTACCTTAAGGAGAAGAGATGGACGCCAGTAGAAGCCAAGATACGAGATGGAATGTTCTCGAACAATTCCTCGCTGAACTATAAAAGGCCATGTTGCTGAGCATTTGCTCATGTTCGGATCTACGCAACGTGAAAGTGACAGTATACACGCCGAGATTCTGACGGTCGGAGGACTTCGTCGCCGTACCAGTGGTCAGCACGACTTAGTTTTTGTTCAAGTGAACGAACTTAACTTTTGGCAGCGAATGGACTTAGAATATTCACTGACTTTCAGGTCACTTATTCTATTTTCAGGTGATGGTAGTGTCGAAACCATTCACAGAGGTTAGCCTACAGAACTATGTATTTCTTGTGGTGACTATACATCAGGCACTTCGAATTCATCAGGAGAAGTTTATTTCATTTTGTTCGTTTATGCAGCTAATAGTTGTTCCTATCTTAGCGTGCAAACGAAATCGCATTATTGGAACATGAGATTTATTCTCGAATCTACAGGAGTACTGTACCAGTCTATGACTGAGCAACTTTTTGTCATGTTACACGGTACTGGTGATAACGGGAGTTATTTCGAACGGATGACTGCGACCATCATCATGCGCCGCTAAAAGTACTCGTAGGACTGGAAGGACATGGAGACGAACGAGGTATTTGGATACGGCAGATTGCCATGGGAAGACACTGTGGGAATAGTGTACACCGCAGGACACACCCGTCATCTACATCAAGAATGAAGTAAGACAACCATTTCATGTACTATCCACTAACCAGTAGTATTAGAGAATTCCATATTATTGAACAGCCACGATCAGAAATCAACACACATTTTTTCACCATAGCTAGATATTAGCTAGATCTTCGTTTGTATTCGTCTGGATGACAAATGGAACTGCTGTCTGACAATTTACTTTTCGATCTAAGATTTTTGTTAGGACAGGCATTAGTTCATGTTTCGACATGAAATATTTCGATTATTCCAAGGGATATAAATATTTTTCGTTAATTCTGATTATGAGAACAGAAGTAATTGAGGTTTGGATTATTTAAATAATTTGATTTATTTAATAATAATAATAATAATAATAATAATAATAATAATATAATAATAGTGTGTGAAGTCAATAAGTTAATAATAATATAATAATAATAATCAAGTGTGAAGTGAATAAGTTAATAATATTTATAAATAATTACAACGTTATTTAAAGTTATAAATAATTAGGGAGTGATAATACCGAATATTAGGAATTAAATTAAATTTTGTTAATTGTTTATTGTGATTAAATAATTAATGCATTAAATAACAAGAAGTTCCGTGAAGAACTATACAGCCTGCTTTTCTTGCCAATAATTATTCTACAGTATATGAACCTATCTAGAATAATGACGAAATTAAGTTGGTAATATCGAAATATCTAATTAGTTCAAAATATACCTGGTATAATGTAGCCTAATAGAGCTCTACAGTTGGCAGCCCTGGTGACTGAATATATTCTTAGTTCCATCTCTTAAGGTACAGAATACAAAATTTGGTTGAAGTCCAATGGACGTTACATGCAGTTAGACACTGGATCTATCAGCACGCGTAAAAGCATGTTGCCAAGAATACCATGCGAGTGCTGGTCAGAAATAATCTGAATTTTTATGATATCTTGTTGTGGCAATTTTGGATGAAATCCATTTGTTAGTATAGAAGTTACATGTATTTTAAAATTGGACATATCAGCAGGCTTAGAATCATTTTGGCAGCACTGCCTTGTATTAATTACTCCAAATGAATCTAGAATGTCAGGTACTATAAGTGTGCAAAGTATAGAGCTGTTGGCTTGCATACTTTCTGATATATTGATATTAGGGTAAAAAGAATATAGAGAGCATTTATTAATAGTTGGCAGCCCTGATTGCTCTTAACAATACTTATAGTCATATCTGTTATGGTACACATAGCACATACGAAATTCGGTTGAAATCCAATTGATAGTGTAGAAGCTATATGCATTTAAACATTGGATTTATCAGAAGCCTTAAAATTATTTTGGCAACACTGTCATGGTTGGCCTCCTGGAAATTAAACTGAAATAGTATTATCTACATGTGTGCCAATTTTGGAATAGCTCCCATGCATACCTTGCAAGATATCGAACATGGAGCTCAAATTTCTAGTGCGTTTTTCAGCAGTTGGTAGCACTGACATCATTTTCAAATATGGACGTGAGCTATTCCGGTGCACATCTTTACTCATACTAAATTTGGTTTTGATTGCAGCAGCCGTTTAGGAGTTGATAGGGGAGGACACACACACAGCCAGACAGAGAGATAGACAGACAGACAGACAGACACACATTTT
This sequence comes from Meconema thalassinum, assembly GCA_946902985.2. Lineage (NCBI taxonomy): Eukaryota > Metazoa > Arthropoda > Insecta > Orthoptera > Tettigoniidae > Meconema > Meconema thalassinum. The sequence continues at coordinate 156,758,983 of OX336399.1, read as the reverse complement.
CCCGGATCAATCTCATAAGTCTACTTTTTCCTCATTTTTGCAAAATGTGAAAAGTAGGCTAAAAATTAATAGGAGACGTTGATAATAATAATTCACAGATGAGACTTAAATATTTATTTATTTAAAAGAATAGGGCGGGAATAATCATTTGACATTTATGATGCTTAAATACAAGTATTTTTTGTGGTGATAATAATAATTTGTGGATGAATTTAATTAGTTGGAAGGAATTAAATTAAATAACTTTGTTTGGAAGTTTAAATAAATTTAAATGACTTTATGGATGAAGAGAATGAAGTATTAGATTTTTGAGCTCAGAATTATTTTTTTCAAAAGCACTTAAAAAAGAAAGAAAGAAAATAAAGTATTCAGATAAAAAGAAGGGAATGGCAAGTATTTAATGTATCAAATAGGCAGAATTTATGTAAATGGGAGGCAAGGAGATATTGACCAGGATTTATTTAATTGGTAAAATAATACTGAAGAACCACAGTCTAGTAATTGACAGATTATTACAAGAAAAATATAATATGTAAAAAAATGAAATATAATTGTAATAATATGATGCTGTGTGCAGAATATTCTGGTTATGATTTTAGTGTGCGTTTGGCGACCCTTAAAGTTGTGGAGGCCTAGGGGGTCATCCAAAAGTGGGTTTTATTCCCGTAGTTGTGGGCACAGAAGGATGTGCGGATGTTTGAAGGAGCCTGTGGGCTATATTTGTAAAAAAAAGGGTTAGGCGATGTGGACCGCCCCCCTTCTTGTCAGATTTCACTATTCTGTTAATCCAAATATTAAATAGTTTTTTTTCTGGATCAACTCAAAATTCAAATGGAATGCCTAAATAAATAATTGAAGAACTTGAATTTAGATTTGTTGAACCTGACCGAGGAGAAAGAAAAAAAAGATGAAAAGTGCAAATGAATTAAAATAAATAATTAATGATTTTTATTTTTTGAATAACAATAATGATAACATTGGAAATGAGCAAATAAAATATTCATCATGTGAGAGGTTGAGAAAACTTGTTATAAATAAAGTGAAAGGAAAGTTTGAAATTAATTAATTAATTAATAATAATATTTTTTTTTTGATATTTTTTGTGAGATTATAAGAAAAGTTTGGTGATAGAAAATTTATTGACATAAACATTTGGAGAAGAGCTAGATGATTTAATCCGCTGATAGTGGATGGAAATAACAACATTGTTAACAACATTTTTGTGTAATGTTAATAACATATGAGAATAATTTAAAATCGTTTATGATATTTAAGCAAATGAAAGTGATAAAAGGAGAAAGTTGAATTTTCAAAATATTATGAAAGTTTTTGAACAAATTTTGTTTTTTTTTGAATTTGAAAATCTTTATGAACAATTATGAACATTCGACTATATGTCAGTCGAGTATTGATATTGTTATGAAACAACGAATCAGTGATATGATAATTTTTGCAAATAAGTTTAATTTTGGAATAACACCGAATGAATCAAGTGACTATTTATTTTGAATTTTTTTTCTACGAATATTTGATAAAATCAAATTGCAATCTTTGTAAAGTGACCTACGAACGTGTAAATAGTAGGGAACACTCAGAACTCTTTATTGAACAATGATTACAGAGTGTAAATATTCTTTTTGAATTTTTTTATGGATATCAGAATGGACTAATTTTTTAGCCTACTTTCGATTTTTGCAAAAAATGAAAGTAGACTTATGAGATCAACACAGGGCGAAAAAAGTGTGTCTGTCTGTGTGTGTGTGTGTATGTGTGTGTGTGAGTCTGTGTGTGTGTCTGTGTGTGTGTGTGTCTGTGTGTGTGTGAGTGTGTGTACTCTGAATGTCTGTCCCCCCCTATCAATTCGAACACGGTGAATGCGAATTGAACGAAATTTGGTACAAAGGTAGCACTAGCAAAGGACACCTCAGTGTCATGTTTTATATCGCCGCCATCTTTACTAAAACTGAATGGCGGCCACTCAAACGTTCAAAACGTAAAATCAAATAACGACTAACCAAATCATCCGATCTCTACCAAATTTGGTAACAACATACCTTCGTATAGGATGCGTCTTGTGACCAAACTACAAGGTCGTCCGCCATACCATTTCAGGATGGCGGCCGTGCGAATTATGCAAACTTTATAATCCATATCATGGGACCCACCAGTTCCGATTATCGAGCCGAGAATCGTTTTAACTGTTCTAAAGGAAGAGGCACGTTCGAAATTAAAAGTTTATTTTGTAATACTATAGTGCAGACGTGATTTTAAAAAGCTGAGCTGATTCACTAATAAGACAAGATGGCAGCGGATATCTTGTGCCTGACTTATATTTCACTAATTTGAGTATTGCATGCAATATAGCGTACTGTACAAAATAAATAAACTTTGTATGAAATGCTTTATATATAAATAATATACTCCAGTGATGAAATCGTTTAGTATAAATCATTATTTGCTAACAAGTTCTATGTAAGTCATTTTATATAGAACGATATTCGTTGACACAATTAGCTCAGTGGTAGAGCGTCAGCCTATCGCTCAAATGCCTATGGTTCAAACCCGATCAGAGCTAGGTTTTTTGCTTGAAATGTTATATGTTTATTGTTTTGTAATGACTCAGATGTTTTAAAATTAAGCGTTATATTGTGCATATTATGGTGTAAAATATATTTTTAATTAAAACATAATTCGCCAGCAGATTTACTCGAGACATCTAGCTGCCAAAAAGGTAACTAGATTAACTTCCAGATTTTATTGAAAAGTTTCTTCTTCTGGCCGCTAGAATGCACTCGCTCTGTTAGGACACGGCTGACTGAATACGAGCTGCGCATTCAGTCGGCCGTGGTTAGGATTATATTGTTCGATATTTCACCACTAGATGGTACGACTAGTCTACGAGGGGCTCCATTGATTACTACACCATTGGCATTCTATGCACATCGAATTTGAAGAATGACAAGATGATACTACGATACATTTTTACTTTTTATTTTAAAGGGTTTGTAACAGCCTATTTTGCGTTACTTGAAAATGTTATTTGAAGTAAAGAACAAAACGATTTCACATAGTAGGTGTTAGTTCAGGTTATTAATTACTACTTTTATTTGAGGCAAATAGCAATCGAAAATATCCACATAGTTTGTATACACACGTCTCTGTAGGGTCATGGAAAGATTTGTTAATTCAATTAGGGTTGTGAAAGCCATGCACAACCAGACGTGTAAAGACATGCCTCAACTCAAAGTTGGATGTTGCCCACGGCAGGTCGTATATGTAATAATAATAATAATAATAATGTTATTGGTTTTACATCCCTTTTAACTACTGCTGCTTTCAGAGACACCGGGGTGCCGGAATTTTGGCCCGAAGGGGATCTTTAACGTGCCAGTAAATGTACTGACACGGCTCCCTCGCATTTGTGCACCCTCAAATGCCAGCTGACTGCGCCAGGATACGAACCTGCAACCTAGGGCCCAGCAAGCGAGAACGTTACCGCTGAGCCACGCAGCCAGTCCGGTCGATTATGTCTCCAGATCCATAACATTCTTGATATACTTCTTATCTTTCTTTCTTCAATGATGGTAGCAGTTTTTATCTAGGTTGTGGAGTTTGGTAGAGGTAAATCGTTTCTAAGGTCTTCAACAAAGAATAGTTCTATTATACTCTTTGATAATAACGAGTTATAACTATACTCATACATTTAGGAGAAAGTAGGCTATATGTTCTTTACTGAACATCTTGTTTTTTCTGATTATCACATCTACGACAATTCTAATAATATTATAGGGACCGTTGATTTCTTATGTGTGATAAGTTTTTATCTTTGTTGAGGGTTTTTACCAGTTGAATCATATTTTTTTATTTATAAATAAATTGAGAATTTTAAGGAATGTGCTAGTTCAAAAATAATTTCTCACCTTACCTTACTTGTGAATTACCGAGATCAGGGATTCCAGATTAGACCCAAGTATTCACCTAGATAGACCCTGAGATATATTTTCTCGTGCTGATCTGATTTCGGTATTTTACAAAATGTGGTCGTTGGATCTCGGTCCAAACGGACACATAAGGTAGGGTAGAGAAGTTTTGCGCCCGTACTAATGGGCTACCGAATGGGTCTTTCGGACTTGTTTTCGAAGAGGCATTCGAGTAGACTTGTGAATTTTGCCACTTGTTTCGACAATTGACAAAAATCTAGATAATTTTGAATTAAGGGAGATTGTTGAGTCCATGTTTGAGGACATAGTCACATTTGCATTTTGAAATAAGTATTTTGATTTTGTTTTGTTGCAACGAATTTGATTCGTAATACTTTAAAGGGAGTTTTTTTAAAATAGATGTTAGAATTGGGAGTTTGTTTTGGTTAGGTGAAATAGCACATTCATAGTATCCAGATGGAGGATTTTGTTTTTTGAATTTTGAAATTTTGCTGTTGTTGCTTGAAAGTCAATTTAAATAAGTAGATTTTTTCTTTTCCGTTAGACATCGACGTAGGGTATCTCAATTTATCCGGAATTCTCTAATGCTATAGGTTAGTATATGTTTAGTACTAAGGCTTCGTTCTATCCATGGAATACCAGCCCTGTATTTCTATTGGAAAATTATGTATCAGGTTTTGGAGGTGTTGGCTCGGCTGGAGTCAAATAATAAACAGAGTATCGAGAGAGCTACTCAATTAGAGAATATGTTGTCAGAAAATTCCAAAAGATTGGAAAAGCAGATGCAAGAAAATTCGCAATATTTAGACAGTAGGATAAATGAAAATTCTAAATCATTAGAAGAATCATCATTATCTAAAATAATTGAAAACTCTAAATCTTTAGAAGAATCATTAGAATCTAAAATGAATGAAAATTCCCAGTCATTAGAATGTAAAATGAATGAAAATTCCCAGTTATTAGAATCTCAACTATCTGAAAAATTGTTAGAAAGTTCTAATTCACTTAGGTCAGATATTGACAGTAAACTATCCGAAAATTCTAAACTTTTTGAAGACAAATTAAGTGTTAGTGCAGAATCTTTGAGAGAAACTTTGGAAGAGAAGATTGCTGAACATTCTAAAGCTATTGATAGGTTGACTGAAAATTCCCGCATAATGGATTTAAAAATCATTGGAAATTCAGAAACGCTAAGGTTAGATTTGGCTGATAATTCTAAACAGTTAGAACATCGCTTATCAGAAAGTTTGGGGAACCAATTCGCGGAAAAGTCCAAAATTTTTGGGGGAAAACTTAGCGAATTATTTGAAAAATCCAAGAACGTAGGAACTAGGTTAAAAGAAAACAAAGTTTCACTGGAGACAAAAATAAATGATAGCATGAATAACTTAGAGGAGAAAATCGAAAAATCGCATGATAAATTGAAAGACATGAAAAAAGGTTTAGATAAATATTCTAGAAGAGTGGCTGAAGATTTGGTAAACTTGGAGATTAAAATTACGGAAGAGTGTATTGTTACTGCAAGGCAGGTGTTGCAGAAAGTGGCAACAGATTTCCAGGGGTCTATTCTAGAACAGCTTAAAGAGGAAAAGTTAATCCAGGAACTTAGTAACCATGTAAAGGAGATAGCTCTTACTGAGGTCAGAAGTTCAGTACTAGAGGAGGCTAAAGAAGATGTTCAGGGAGTAAGGAATTCTTTTTCTACGCATATCAAAGTAATATCGGAAGATGTAGGAAAAATTCAGAGAGATGTGTCTAAGGTGACTAATTTAGTGAAGACTCACGAAACTATAATTGAAAAACTAGTAAAAGATGTTCAGGACACGAATCAAGACTTGATAAAGAAAGGAATCGATCCTGTAACTAATGAATTTGTTGATACAACCATAGAAAAGGTCAGAGGAGAGATAGCAGAGAAGACAGATGATTCTGGATTAAAGAAAGGAAGCTTGTAGTTTAACGTGACCGTTAATCTCGCGATCATGAGCCACGGGACCTCCTTTTTACGTGGAATCCGAACCACAGGACATGGCATTTCACTTCGAAAATCTCACATGCATTGACCGGGAATCGAACCCAGTCCGCCTTGGTGAGAGGCATATAGCTTGACCGCTGAGCCACCACGCCCCCTCTGGATTAAAGAAGGCATTGGAAACATTAGAAGAGAAAATGACTTTTTATGAATCTCAAAGGCAGCAAAGAAATGTAGAAGAAATACCAATTTTTGAGCAGAACAAAAAGAGAGAAATTTCGAAAGAGATGGAGGATCAGAAAATTATGGCAAATTCTATTCCTATCGCTATATATAAGGATAAGGATGATAAACCAGAAAAAAAAATTCAGGGACAGGAAGTATCCCACCGGCCGAATTTTTGAGAGAAGTCAGGGATTACATCCGGGATTCAAAAATTTCAAAGGAGAGAGAGATAAGAGTGGTGAGCAGATTTTTAGATGGACCTGCACTGGTTCGGTTCAAGGCTTTTAGATCCAGTTTCCACAATTTCGATGAATTTTCCAGGGGGCTGATGAGAAAATTTTGGTCGCCGGAAACTCAACAACAGATTAGGGCGGAATTGTATGCAAAGAGATATTCAACATCACAGCCAACAAAGTACTCGGCTTATTTCTCGCAGCAATTATCAAAATAGCAATTTCTCGAACCACCAATGCCAGATTTTGAAATGATATCTGCGCTCATACGTCAATTTCCAATCGAGGTGCAAAGAACATTGATTGCAGCGAACATCGGAAACATGGAGGAGTTCGATGAGGTGCTACAAAGATTAGATCATGCCATTGCACAATTTTTTTCACTTAAGAGGAAACAATAAAACTGAAAACCATACGATAAACACTGTAGTGACTGATCGTCACAGCCAAACAAATCAACAGTGGAACAAACCTCAGAAACAGATTGAAAATAAGGAATGGAGCAACACGAGAGACACTCCATATCAGAATAGACCATATGTGGTGGGTTTTGTTGATGGCTTATGCGGTGGCTTATGTTGGCGGCTTATATTGGTGGCTTATGCTGATGGCTTATGTTGGTGGCTTATTTTTGTGGCTTATGTAGGTGGCTTATATTGGTGGCTTATGTTGTTGGCTTATGTCGGTGGCTTATGTTGGCGGCTTATATTGGTGGCTTATGTTGGTGGCTTATGTTGGTGGCTTTTGTTTATGGCTTATGTTGGTGGCTTATATTAGTGGCTTAAGTTGATGGCTTATGTTGGTGGCTTATGGTGATGGCTTATGTTGGTGGCTTTTGTTGATGGCTTATGCGGTGGCTTATGTTGGCGGCTTATATTGGTGGCTTATGTTGGCGGCTTATATGTGTGGCTTATGTTGGTGGCTTATATTGGTGGCTTATGTTGATGGCTTATGTTGGTGGCTTATTTTTGTGGCTTATGTAGGTGGCTTATATTGGTGGCTTATGTTGTTGGCTTATGTCGGTGGCTTATGTTGGTGGCTTATATTGGTGGCTTATGTTGATGGCTTATGTTGGTGGATTATATTGGTGGCGTATGTTGGTGGCTTATGTTGGTGGCGTATGTTAGTGGCTTATATTGGTGTCTTATGTTGATGGCTTATGTCGGTGGCTTATGTTGATGGCTTCTGTTGGTGGCTTATGTTGGTGGCTTATATTGGTGACTTATGTTGGCGGCTTATATTGGTGACTTATGTTGACGGCTTATGTTGGTGGATTATGTTGGTGGCTTATGTTGATGGCTTATGTTGGTGGCTTATGTTGATGGCTTATGTTGGTGGCTTATGTTGATGTCTTATGTTGGCGGCTTATGTTGGTGGCTTATGTTGGTTGCTTATGTTAGTAGTAGGTAGATCAATTTTACAAGTCAGTTACTGCTATGGAATATACTATAACCAATAAAGGCAAACCACGTGCACTGTATCCTGGCTACTCCTATAACTATAAGCGGCAAAATGTGAATGGAATCATATTTCGGCAGTGCTCAAAACAAAGGACAACAAAATGTTTAGGTCATCTAAAAAGTAAGAATGGTAAGGTCCTAAGTGTGGGTAATCATCAATGTAGTGTACCAGATAAAACACTGTTGCTGTCAACAAAATATCATGAAAATGCTAAAAAGCAAGTTCAAGAAAATGATATTGCTGCTCAAGATGGTGCATTGTTTGTTGAAAAGCAATTATCATCTCCTCAAAAAGTCATGTTAGGACAGTTGTCAACGTTCAAAAAACCCTTAACACTATCAAAATCAACACAGACTCTTCGGGAGGTCCCTTTTGAAAAGGAAAAAAAGGAATTGGATAGTTCTAGTGATGTTGAGGATGATGATGATGATGATAATGTTGGTGACAATGACTATAATAATTATGATGATAATATTTATAATGATGATGATAATGAAGATGATGAAAAAGAAGAGAATGAGGGTTTAATGTCTATAAAACCATTGTGGCTTCCCCAGGTTTTAAGAACAAGAGTACCTGGAGAATGTTATAAAAGGATCTACAACAAGCGTTGTGTTTAAATTCTATATCAAACAATGATAAAAAATAAACAGTTGTATTCAGTGTGTAACTATTGTAAAAAAACTAAATGAATAAAAATATTGTATGGGTATTGGCTGTTTTTCTTAATTGCTATCCCCATGTCCCACTATTAATGCAATTGTTAACCATCAACAGTCTCTGACTATGTTCATAAAGAGAGTGCCTTAAACAATATTCTCTGTCTATGGTTTGTGTAGCAAGTATCATAATAATTCAGTGCGGACAAGCCATGTTAAGGCAAAAGTTATGTCAGGTAAGGGATTCGAACCCTTGCTTCCTTGTACAGGAAATTTGATCTTAAGTCAAACACCTTAACCACTCGGCCAACCTGACAGTTACTAATTTAATTAGTCTTGTGGACTTGAGTGTTTACAAAACTTTTCCCAGTATACATTGACTAAACCACTTGCTTGTTTTGAAATATAGATTTTGTTTTGTTTTACCATAACATTGCAGTTATGAATATTGTGAACTGGGTGTTTAATATAGGGTTAAAGGCATTTTAAAATAACTTTAGAAAAGCTCTTAGGTATCGTGTCATGGGTTTTAGTAATGCATTACTGTTCGTTGACTAACATTTACCGTTACACAACATTATTTTGGTGAGCTTACATGTTGTTGTTTGAGTCTTTAGTAGTTTGACTGGTTTGCTGCAGATCTCAATGCCCCTGTCCCGAGCTAATAGTTTCATCTCTATATAGCTACCACACCCTACAATTAAGACTATCTGTTTAACATATTCTAACCTTGGTCTCCCCCTACGAGCTCTTGGGTTATATTCCGAGCTTTAATACAAAATTTTAAAAGTGAAATGAGGACTAAAACAAGTATACTCAGTCTCGGTTTGTCCAAAATAAGTAGAGAGGGTTTGATTCACACCTCAACCTTACAGCACCATGTTTTTTTTTAGTTTTTAAATAATGAGAGCCATTTGTTCAATTTCACATTTCACATATTGCAATTTGTCAATTTTCCATTTGCCTTTTTTAAAATGACAGTTTGATGTTTTTTTCAATTTCATGATATGGAAACATGGATTTTCCTTTTTCATATTTACACATTTGTCAATTTCCCATTTATATATATATTGAACCCTTGCAAAGAAGCATATGAGACTCAGTTTCGGGGTGTGTATCGGTTCATATCGTAAGTTGTTGTCAAGGCGCTTCATTAACTTGCAGGGTAACATATAACAAAATAACATGCAGGAAAGAGTGAAGCCAGGGTTAAAACAAATGAATTTAATAAACAAATCACCATATTTACACTCAACAATTAACAAAATAAAACTCCCATATGACTCCCACTTAATAAAAATGCCAAAACTAGGCCAAAATCTCTGGAGAGATTAATTACATGGACCAAGTGTCCCTACGATAAAACAACAAAAGTGACTATGTATGTGCGTATGTCGTTCTACATGCATCACGATGTGTACAAACGAATGCGTGATTCGTCATCATCCTGAATGATCATTCAGACAACGAATCGACATTTCTTAGAGCTAGACCGACACGGGGGAACACTACTACAATACTTAAAATTAAACCGACACTTCCTAGATCTAATATAAACAACACAAAATTTCCGTGTGAAATTGGAATCAAATTGACGTAGCAACATTTACTACCTAAAAACTTAGGACTTCTCACACAAATCAACACAAGTACATTAACACGTGACCAATAAAAAATACACAAATGACCGCCGTCAAAATTTACAAGTACTCTACCACTACACCACACAGGTGTTACACTAAAATTACATGAATCGAGTCATAAACAAAACAATAGGCTCACAGCCAACATTTACATTATTAATACAATATTTTACCCATACAACGTACAATAAGCCGTTACACACATGGCGAACTCCCCAATTAATTATGGCTGAAAATAACCATCACAATGAACAGGTTTTGCTACATGAAAGCTTACGGGGGCCAGTCGGACAATCAGGACTGCCTATCAAAAATAAGTCACCAGGCACAACGGGCGATTTGTGGAACTCTGCATATCTGTCAACCCACGTGTCAATAATCTCGACCTCCCAGGACATGGGGTCGAATCTCGAAGAAGTGTGCCCCAAAGCACAATAATACGTGTGTGTGTGTCAGAAATATATGGACAAGAAACAGCGGTCTCCCTAGAGCACCCTGTCTTTCCATCAAAAATACAACAGCAGCAAAAATATGAGGGCGGTAGGACCTCTACCCCCTCCTCACGTAGAATCAACACACACTTGACACAGTAACACACACAGAATCACACGTATGGGTTTTGACAGACCCTGCAATAAAATGACATAAATAATTTCCACATGCTGGCGCCACCGTTCTATGCCGTGACTAGTTAACCTGAAAAGGACTCAAAACAAATCTATCAAAATTAGAACGAAGGTGTTCTATAATTACATCTTAAGTTGGTGCGCTTGGCAACCCTAATATGAATAATAACCTGTTCAGCAAATATCTTACAGTAATTACCCCCCATTCCTATTTCAAATATTAACGTTAATAAAGCACCATTTATCAAATGTAACGGGTTTCGCATTTGCATGGATAACAATCACGTACGCACGCCGCGCACATTAAATATGACTCAAAGAAAAACAAATATACAACAAACACTTTGGCCACGCGCCAACGGACATTTAAACATTTAGTGTCGGTGCAAGGAAACTCTAAACAACAAGAAAAGAAACATGACTATTTACAAAAGTTTCCCGGCCAAATCTAACTACATAATTGAAATAATCCAATTGTTGTACATCACCGATCAGCTTGTAGAACTTAAGACATCCTTCTCAGCCCATTTCCCTATGGACAGATTAACACTCCATCGTGGTCGTCTGCGTTGAATCGTTGAAGATCATCCCAACTCCAAACCACGTGTTGAGCATCTTGGTATCGACTCCTTGGCAGAAAAGTTCAATGTTAATTATTATGACCTAGCTATAATCGCTTGCAGGTTACTCAATTCGCCCACAAATTGTCCTAATGCGATTAATTGCGAAGACTTGCCCTAGATATCTCGCACACACGCACAATAAACACATGAAAAATACACTGAAATTTGCACATAAAATATACACCTCGAGACCACGTCACTGGCCCGATAATAAGTTTAAAATCTTGACTGCACAGGCAGTCGCTATCTTGCTCGGTATTTCCGTACTGTACTGTCGACCTTCGCTCTGGTGAGCGCTAATTAGGATGTTACAAGACTTTCCCCTCATAGCTGAAATGGTCGTCTTTAAGAAAATGTTACAAGTCACCACGCGCACTGCGTGAAATATTAGCTCACAAAATAAAGTTGACTTCAGATAAAATGTACTAGAGCTTTAAAATTCGTTATTACGACTGATGTGAATTTAGCTCCTCAGAGCTCACAAATAAATAACTTCAACTAATTCAGAGCGTTAAAATTCGTTATACAAACGGGCGTGAAGTTAGCCTCTCAAGGCTCCAAAACGAATGACGTAGAGTAGCGTCATGCCAAACTATTTATTAGAAACTGACAGGGGACGGAGGAGTGGGGTGGAATTGGATAAAAATTTCCAGAGTTTTTATCTCACAAATATGGGACTAGTGTAATTCTTCTTCAAATAAATCAAACGTCTCAATGCACTCGTGCTGAGACCAGTCCGTTCGGCGGTTCTTTAGATAATCAATTCCGCGGGCTTTTTACTACTGACGCTGTCCATCGCGTGATAATGGCTTGGTCTCTCGTGATTGGCTGATTCAATCGTATGTTCGTTGCAAGTGACTCGTGATCATTCCTTTATGCTTCCAATTTTGGTGCAAGTAGTTGCTCAATTTGGCCTTGAACCCGGCTAAATCTGGCCGTCCCCCGAGAATAGCTACCAGCTCTGCTCCTGTTGCAATCATTACGAAACGCTACCCTCCCTTTTATCCTTGTCCACTTCCTCAAGTACTGCCTGGGCAGCAGTAATAATAATAATAAATATGAATACTTATTTATCGTAGATCAATAAGGGTTCATTTATCCTCAGCAAGGTTTTGAAATTCGAAGCAATTTATTGATTTGGATTTCAAAAACAAAATCCACTGTAGTAACAACAACATCTCTTTAATACCTCGCTCAGCTGCTCGAGTATACGCCCCTCTGACTCAATTAGTGTGCTCTCTTTCTCGCTGGAATGTCATTCATACTTCCTCACTAGGTCTCCCCCTTCTCCTCCCGTGATTGCCACTGCTGTCGTCTCAGCTGCTTGTTGTTTACAAACAAAGTGCGTACTCTGGCGCTCCACGTATATTTGAGTGTTGGCTCTCAAAATAAAAATTTTTCAATACAGATTCTGCACTCATCATCTTTCCTAGTCATCAAATGGTTCCCTTCTGTAGTAAGGTTTTAAATTGGCGCTATTAAAAACAGATTTAGCACCAGTGCTCACTTCCTCAAGCCTGTAGGCATTGTTACTCAGATTCTTAATTACCCGGAACGGGCCAATAAATTTTGGACAGAATTTTGCGAAGACTTTGTTCTTAGGGTCGGATATCGGTGGTCTACGAACCAGCACTAACTCTTGTTTTGTAACTCCCGGTGAAACTTCTTTCCTCGGTACCGTCTCAGTCTTCGGTCCGCTTGGTTCCTCATGTGCTCTCTCGTTCGCTGGATTCGCAAGTCATGCGCTAATAGTGGATCCCTTGGGCATGGAATAATCTTGTCCCAAGTTCTTTCTGGCAATCTGTTGTGGTGTACAATCAGTGGGACTTGACCCGTCGACTCGTGCTTAGTGGTGTTCATGCACATCTCAATTTCCCCTACTTTGTCAACCCATTTATTATGATCGTTAGGAATCATTACTCTGTAGTACTTGGCAACACAGCGAATTGTTCTCTCGCTCGGATTTCCACAAGGATGACGAATGCTTGAAAATACGTGTTTTATTCCTAGGCTCTCCAAACCTTGCCTAAAAACATTACTCGTGAGATAGGTACCATGATCTGATAAAATGGATTCCGGCTTCCCAAGCATCGGAATAACTTTGTTCTGAATTCGACTGAGGACTTGTTTTGATGTCGTCTTCTGGATAGGACATAGCACGACCATCTTCGAAAATACATCGACACACACCAGAAGGTGTCGGCATCCACGCTTTCCTTTTACTAAAGGACCAAAGCAATCGATAGCGAGCATCTCGCATGGTTTTTGAGGTAAAAGTGGTCTTGGAGGTTGTTTCAAAATAAAGTTGTTCGGTTTCGTGCGCTGGCATGTGTCACAAGTTCTAATTACTTCAACAATGGTGAATCGCATCTTAGGCCAAGTAAAGGTCTCCCCTATCGTAGCTTCAGTCTTATCCGTGCCGATATGTGCTTGGCTCTCGTGAACATGCCAAGTCAATCCCCTCTGTAGTGATGCTGGAACTAGGATTCGCAGTTTAGTATGATGCTCATCCACGTACTTATGTAACAAGTTATTTAAGTAGTGAAATCTCGCTTCTTTAGCACGGGCTTCTCGGTACTCCGGTGAATCTGGTGTTAATTCCTTCCTGTAGAACTTGATCATCATCATCATCCATGGGTCTGCTTCTTGCTCCTTCCGAATATCCTTCAATCTCGCCAAAAACTCACGAGCCTTAGGTGTTAATGTAATATTGTGAACTTCCGCTGTTACTTCGTTTCCGTCCTCAGGATTTCTACTCAAGGCATCTGGTATGACGTTCATCCTTCCAGGGCAATGCTCTATTGTAATGTCAAACTGCTGTATGTAGATGGACCAGCGCGTAACTCTCTCACTTGCCATCGTCGTCTTGAATAAAAATGTCAATGCATGGTGGTCGGTTCTAACAATGATGGAATAACCAAAGATCATCTTACGCCACTGTTGAAGAGAATATAAAATTGCTAGCAGCTCAAGTTCCGTCACGGTGTAGTTCCTCTCATGTTTCCTTAATTTACGACTCGTAAATGCCAAATAGGATTTCTTCTTGGGTTCTTCAGCGTCCTCTTGGTACAGCATAGCACCGATTCCAATCAATGAAGCATCTGCTTGAATAATGAATCGCTTCTCAAAATCCGGATATCCAAGCTTCACACAGTTTTCCAATGAATCCTTCGTGGCTTTAAAGGACCTGTCGCACTCCTCGTTCCACGACCATCGATTTGCCTTCTTCAACATCTCCTGCATAGGTACTACTGTTTCTGTGTAACCAGGGCAATTTTCTTTGAAGAAGCCTGTCACTCCCAAAAACGCTCTCACATGTTTGACTTTAGTAGGTGTGGGAAATTTCTTAATAGCATCAATCTTGGCTGGATTAGGCCTCACGCCCTCGACATCAATTATATGCCCCAAATATAAAATCTCGCTCTGGCAAAAATGTGATTTCTTTAGGTTAATATTGAAGTTCATGGTTCTCAAGTTGTCCAGAAGTTTATTTAAATTTATCAGGTTTTCCTCCATTGTTTCAGATGCGATTAATATGTCGTCAACATATCTCATGGTGAAGCTCTTGACCTCCTCAGTCAGATTTCTATCGAGTGCTCTTATGAGTGCACATCCCGCAGTTTTCACGCCAAAGGGCATTCGACACCAGATATAACTTTGATTATCGAATAAAAATCCCGTCAACAGTTGGGATTTTTCTTCAAGTTCAAGATGGTGGAAACTATTCGTCAAATCAACACTTGAGTATATCTTCTTCCCACGTAAGCCTTTCAAAACATCTTTGATCCTAGGTGCTTGGTCATGCTCAACTAGCAGTTTGCTGTTCAAAACTCGCGCGTCTAGACAGAGCCTAATTGATCCATTTGGCTTGGCCACAGCCAATATTGCGTTCAGGTAAGGGGTTGCTGCTTTCCTTATCATGCCAGAATCTAATAAGTTAGTAATAATGTCCTTCACCTGAGAAAAATGTTTCTCTGGGATCGGGTACAATTTACTTTTAAATGGGGTCCAGTCTGTCACTTGCATGGCATATTGAAAATTTAAAACTTTCCCAGGTACGGTATCAAAAGCTCCTTTATGCAATCTCAAAATTTCTTCCAGTTTTCTTCTATCAGGTTCCCCTACGATGGCCTCCTTAAGTCGCTCCTGAAGTAGAATTTCAAATTTGGTTCCGCTAATTTCTTCTTCCGCCAAATGTACCCAAAGTTCCTGCGAAATATCTCGGCTGTCAATTTCTACCACTGCTGTCTGGCTGACTCGCTCCCCCGTCAAGTTCTTATCTCCGGCCTCTTTAGTGCATTCTTCAACGACCCAAATATTTGCCTCTCTCTCCAACGGACTCTCTTCCATGTTTAAACCCACATGATTCAACCCCTCTACTTGTTTGAAACTTACAGTGTTGTTATGTAAGTCAATTACAGCATGAAAATCGCAGATGAAGTTGGCTCCTAAAATTATGTTGTAGTTCATCTTTGGAATAACAATGAATGTTTGCGAAAAAGTATGGTTCAATATTTCCAGATCTAAAAATGCTTGCTGTTTACAATTTATAGTTTTGTCAGGAATAACCCCTCTGACTTTCATTAGCGGTACCGGCATAATTGGAACTGTTTGTTTTCTTCCTATTTCCTTTATCAAAACTTCAGTGACTAAGCTCACCTGGCTACCTGTATCAATCAAACATCTCACCCTCATGCCTCCAATATGCGCGTAAATAATTGGTAGTTGTCTGATAACATTTTCACGGTTCTTCACCACTTCCTCCAGGCAGTCGTCCGGGAATGCTACCCACTCGTCTATATTGGCCACTATCATCTCTTCTCGCTCCCTGGCAACCTCCATTTTCAGACTATCATCTTTCAGTTCATTTGGAGTTTTTTTTAAAACCCCGGGACCCATTTGTTGTGTTTCGCCGGTTATCATTCTGTCGCTCCTGTTGCCTCAATAAACTCTCTGCCCCCTCTCCTTGATCATTGTCTGGGCTCTGTCTGTTTGCCATGGCACGCCCCACTTCTCCTTCTCCGTTTCTTCGGCACTTAATTGATCCAAGTATTTTCGTGATTCAATATATCGCTCGTCCCAGTTGTTCCGATAATCTCCCCTATTTTCTTGGCGATAGTTCCTGCCGTTATTCCATCTACCATCTCCATTTCTTTGGTAAGGTCTACCTTGTCTCTGGTTTCCCCTCCAATTTGTGTACTCCCGCTGGTACGTCCATTGATTGTTCTGATTTTGGTTGTTCTGATTGTATCTCCCGCGGTTATTCTGATAGTTTTGATTATTATTGTTGAACTGGTTTCGGTCGTCAAAATCTTGCCTTCTCGGTGTGAATTGTGTCCCTGTAGACTGAGTCTTGGTTTGGTTCCCCTGGCTGTGGTTATTTTGGAGTCCCTGAACTACCTCTGCCTTGTTGACACATACCATATTCCTCCTTCCTGTCTGTGGACTCACCATACTCGTCTCGTCTAAGTGTCTGAGTAATTCTTCGGCTTGGGCTGCGGTTTGAATGTTTCCTGCGACTAATAGTTGTTGGATGTGCATTGGGAGTTGTTTCCCGATGGGTAGAACCATATTTTGCTCGCTAGGCGGGTCGTCAAAATCTCTGAATTTTACCAACTGCTGGCTGAAGAATTCTGAAAAACGGGTCGGATGCGTACTATGATATTTTCGCGTGTACAGGTCCATTCTCAACCCTTGCTGTAAAGAAGGGCTCCAAAACTTCTTTAAAAATGCTTCGCGGAATTGAGCCATGTCTGTGAAAGTGTACTTATAGCTTAAAAACCAGGTTAGGCTGGGTCCTTCTAAAAATTTCTCCAATAGTCTTAATTGTTTCTCGGGGCCGATGTGCTGGTCATTAAAGTAATCAGTTAACTGTCGTAGAAATGCTTTGGGAGTGGTTCCTGACTGTTCCTTAAATTTATCGGGCTTGAAATCATTACCCCGAATTACTTGGATGACTTGGGCGGGTGCCAAGTTTGGTTGTGGTGTTGAAGTCTCTCCCCTGTATTGCTGGAATGCGTTACTCATTAGTCTGGGACTTTGACCCCGGCTGGTATCCTCAGCCAACTTCAAGCCTGCAGGACTTCCAATACTTCCCTGCTTCTCCGGTATATTTTCAGCCGAAAATAATGTCGCATTTTCTAAAGATCTAATCTCGTTTTTGATGATTAACTCTGAGTGTTCCTGTAATTTTGATTTTACATTTTCCTCCAATGCCTGCATTCGCTTTAAAACTGTCAGCCTGTCTTCCTTATTTGCGTGAGCCTGCTGGTCCCAATCTCGCCGGATCCTACTTTTCAAGCTGTTAATCTTCTCCTCGTTCCTTTCCTGATTTTTTTTCTAGCTCTTCACGTATCTGTTCTTGTGTTTTGACTAGTTGTTCCCCAACCTCTTCTCTCATGACCTCTTGTGTTTTTATTAATTGTTCCCGACTTCTTCTCATATGACCTCTTGTGTTTTTATTAACTGGCCTTCCAGATTATCCCGAGTCTTGACGAGCTGCTCTCCCACCTCTTTCCTTATGATCTCTTGTGTTTTTACTTGCTGTTCTCCTACTTCTTGTATTTGCTGTTGTGTCTTGCCTAATTGCTCCTCTAAGTTCTCCCGCAAGTGTATCCGTTCGGTTTCGGCCTTCACCTCGACTTTATCAATTTCTTTTATTAATTCTAGCACGTTGCTGTCAACCGAATTAATTTGTTGCTGCAATTTTTCTTGGGTTTTCTTCATTCCCGCGGTGTTATTGACACATGCTGCCTCTATCTGCTTGAGTTTATCTGCCACCATCTCGTCAAATTGTACTAATTTGTTATCAAACTTCGCCTCCAACTTCTTAATTTCGCCTAACTGTTTGACGTTGTTCTCCGCAACCTCGCCTGCCAGTTTCTCTACCTTTTTAACGCTCTGATTAATGTCATTAGTGATCTTTCCTAATTGTTCGGTTTGTGCCGTTTGTGTTACCGCCTGTTCCGACAATTCGTGATTTAGTTCATTTAATTGTTTGTCCGTGTCTAATTTCTGGACCTCTAATTGGACCGAAATATTACCGCTCATGTCATGTAATTGTTTTTCACAGTCTATCTTCTGCGCTTGTAACTGGACCGTAATGTCACTTAATTGTTCTTTTAATTGTTTATCATTATGCTCACGCTGAGCTTCTAATTGTTCTTTTAATTGTTTTTCCGTCTTTACGGACATCTGCACTAATTGTTCTTCCGTTTTCGCGTACATTTGGATCGACATCTGTTCCAACAATCCCTTAATTTCATCAACAATCGCCATTTCACACACACAAATATATTCAGAGAAAACAGGGTCATGGGCCAAGATTTCAGTCATATACACGCATACATGTCACAACATTTAAATATTATTGGCTCTAATTTAATGAAAATTTCAGTAACAGAATTTACTGAATACAATTACACTTATTCCCAAACAACAAAATAACCCCTGGTGATCTGCATTTAAATTCCTAACCAACAGAGTTTACGAAAAACACCAATTAACCGAAGTCAATTAAATGTCAAATATAAGGCAACACATTCCTGCTTTGACTGAGTTCAATAATAATGCAAATTTCTAATTTTAATGCCGGGCGCCAGAACAGGTTTATAACAAATACAATATCAAATTCTAACCTTGTTCAATATCTCTAACTTTAGGAACTCAGTGATTTTACTAATGCACATGGCGGTACAATATCGCCTCAATTTACTGAATTTACATGTCCGCTTGACCTGGCATCATTTCTCAACGAAATAAATATGAGATCAGCGAAGCAACAACAACAACAATCCCCACTTGGGCAGCCATTTTTGTTTTATGAACCCTTGCAAAGAAGCATATGAGACTCAGTTTCGGGGGGTGTATCGGTTCATATCGTAAGTTGTTGTCAAGGCGCTTCATTAACTTGCAGGGTAACATATAACAAAATAACATGCAGGAAGGAGTGAAGCCAGGGTTAAAACAAATGAATTTAATAAACAAATCACCATATTTACACTCAACAATTAACAAAATAAAACTCCCATATGACTCCCACTTAATAAAAATGCCAAAACTAGGCCAAAATCTCTGGAGAGATTAATTACATGGACCAAGTGTCCCTAAGATAAAACAACAAAAGTGACTATGTATGTACGTATGTCGTTCTACATGCATCACGATGTGTACAAACGAATGCGTGATTCGTCATCATCCAGAATGATCATTCAGACAACGAATCCACATTTCTTAGAGCTAGACCGACACTGGAGAACACTACTACAATACTTAAAATTAAACCGACACTTCCTAGATCTAATATAAACAACACAAAATTTCCGTGTGAAATTGGAATCAAATTGACGTAGCAACATTTACTACCTAAAAACTTAGGACTTCTCACACAAATCAACACAAGTACATTAACACGTGACCAATAAAAAATACACAAATGACCGCCGTCAAAATTTACAAGTACTCTACCACTACACCACACAGGTGTTACACTAAAATTACATGAATCGAGTCATAAACAAAACAATAGGCTCACAGCCAACATTTACATTATTAATACAATATTTTACCCATACAACGTACAATAAGCCGTTACACACATGGCGAACTCCCCAATTAATTATGGCTGAAAATAACCATCACAATGAACAGGTTTTGCTACATGAAAGCTTACGGGGGCCAGTCGGACAATCAGGACTGCCTATCAAAAATAAGTCACCAGGCACAACGGGCGATTTGTGGAACTCTGCATATCTGTCAACCCACGTGTCAATAATCTCGACCTCCCAGGACATGGGGTCGAATCTCGAAGAAGTGTGCCCCAAAGCACAATAATACGTGTGTGTGTGTCAGAAATATATGGACAAGAAACAGCGGTCTCCCTAGAGCACCCTGTCTTTCCATCAAAAATACAACAGCAGCAAAAATATGAGGGCGGTAGGACCTCTACCCCCTCCTCACGGAGAATCAACACACACTTGACACAGTAACACACACAGAATCACACGTATGGGTTTTGACAGACCCTGAAATAAAAAGACATAAATAATTTCCACATGCTGGCGCCACCGTTCTATGCCGTGACTAGTTAACCTGAAAAGGACTCAAAACAAATCTATCAAAATTAGAACGAAGGTGTTCTATAATTACATCTTAAGTTGGTGCGCTTGGCAACCCTAATATGAATAATAACCTGTTCAGCAAATATCTTACAGTAATTACCCCCCATTCCTATTTCAAATATTAACTTTAATAAAGCACCATTTATCGAATGTAACGGGTTTCGCATTTGCATGGATAACAATCACGTACGCACGCCGCGCACATTAAATATGACTCAAAGAAAAACAAATATACAACAAACACTTTGGCTACGCGCCAACGGACATTTAAACATTTAGTGTCGGTGCAAGGAAACTCTAAACAACAAGAAAAGAAACATGACTATTTACAAAAGTTTCCCGGCCAAATCTAACTACATAATTGAAATAATCCAATTGTTGTACATCACCGATCAGCTTGTAGAACTTAAGACATCCTTCTCAGCCCATTTCCCTATGGACAGATTAACACTCCATCGTGGTCGTCTGCGTTGAATCGTTGAAGATCATCCCAACTCCAAACCACGTGTTGAGCATCTTGGTATCGACTCCTTGGCAGAAAAGTTCAATGTTAATTATTATGACCTAGCTATAATCGCTTGCAGGTTACTCAATTCGCCCACAAATTGTCCTAATGCGATTAATTGCGAAGACTTGCCCTAGATATCTCGCACACACGCACAATAAACACATGAAAAATACACTGAAATTTGCACATAAAATATACACCTCGAGACCACGTCACTGGCCCGATAATAAGTTTAAAATCTTGACTGCACAGGCAGTCGCTATCTTGCTCGGTATTTCCGTACTGTACTGTTGACCTTCGCTCTGGTGAGCTCTAATTAGGATGTTACAAGACTTGCCCCTCATAGCTGAAATGGTCGTCTTTAAGAAAATGTTACAAGTCACCACGCACACTGCGTGAAATATTAGCTCACAAAATAAAGTTGACTTCAGATAAAATGTACTAGAGCTTTAAAATTCGTTATTACGACTGATGTGAATTTAGCTCCTCAGAGCTCACAAATAAATAACTTCAACTAATTCAGAGCGTTAAAATTCGTTATACAAACGGGCGTGAAGTTAGCCTCTCAAGGCTCCAAAACGAATGACGTAGAGTAGCGTCATGCCAAACTATTTATTAGAAACTGACAGGGGACGGAGGAGTGGGGTGGAATTGGATAAAAATTTCCAGAGTTTTTATCTCACAAATATGGGACTAGTGTCATTCTTCTTCAAATAAATCAAACGTCTCAATGCACTCGTGTGGAGATCAGTCCGTTCGGCTGTTCTTTAGATAATCAATTCCGCGGGCTTTTTACTACTGACGCGGTCCATCGCGTGATCATGGCTTGGTCTCTCGTGATGGGCTGAATCAATCGTATGTTCGTTGCAAGTGACTCGTGATCATTCCTTTATGCTTCCAATTTTGGTGCAAGTAGTTGCTCAATTTGGCCGTTTACACATTTTTTTATTTATTTTGTGTCTGATGAAAAACGATATTTCTAAAACAAGATTTTTTATTTTTCATATTATGTTTTTGTAAGTGATCTTAATGTGAGTGCTTGACCATGGCACTAGTACAGTCCGTCTATGTGTGTTAGCGGAACCGTATAGGCTTATTACTACTGCAAGTGAGAATGTTTAACAAAATAACGGCTATCACTGTATTTGGAAAACAAAACTATTGAAAAAAAATACTATTTGCCATTCATTCATATATAAGTGTTAATTCTCCCTCTTCCCACCCTACCTCACCGTATTTTGTCTGGTCAAACAATCAATGCTACCCATACATACAGAAGCTTTCTGTATCTCTCTCTATATATGTGTTTTCTCTGTTCCACATGATAAAAATTATGGTTGCTGGATTGTATCCTGAACTGTTTATGCTACATACCATTCCCAGTTCATAAAACCGTTAGGTAGTTCTCTACACTCAGTGATTTTACCACTGCTCTACCTACGCCTTTTGCTTGCTAGGATTTCTTACAGGCTAGTATGCGATAGGCAGCATTAACTGTATATCAACCCAGTCCACATTTGTATTTGTAATATAAGTAATAATTTGAAAAGAGACAAGTGTAAATAGTTTAAAAATTATCTCTGCTTTTTTGTTTGTTTGTTTATGACATGTATATTAACCTAAAATCAAACCCTAGACTACCTTAGTGAAAAGCTAATAGTTTAACCACTGCGCCACCATACCCTTCTTTCTTAGTTTGATTCGTTCTAGGCCTTAGAGCTAGAAATCGAATTACGATCTCCAGTGCAAGAGGCACATGTGCTCACCACTATAACATGTAATGGTTAGCTGGTAACATTAGACAACCGAAAATGATTGTATTTCAGTTAGCCAAGCATTTCTGTCATTTGCCTACTGTGTGAGCACTGCCAGCAAGACAGTTTAGTTTAGAACAAGCGAGTGTGTGTGTGTGTGTATAGATTATTAGCCTCAAGCATTTAAAGCTTGTTGTGTGTAGCGACCATCTAGCTCAGTAACCACTGATTAAGTTTTAACAGTCAACTCATAAAAACAGCATAGGATAGTTGTGTGTGTGGTTCATGTACTTGGGAATATGCATTAGCACCATGCACTAGCTTTACCTTACCCCCTAGAGGTAGAGCGTTATCCCTTCCTTTGGACATTGCCAATGACTGCATTCCCCCACAAGTTTTACACTTAACCCCTTGGCTTGTTGTTGATTAGGTTTGGTTTGCTTTAGACTTGGTTTGGTTCAATTGGGTCTGATTCGACTTGGTTCAGTTTAGTTTAATGTAGTCACCATTTTTTTATTTTTAGCTACACTCTATAACCAATTAATTAATGATAGTCTACTCTTAATTCTTGAATCAATAAATTGAAATTTTGTGTACACCATTTGTCAAGCCATGCCTAAAACCCATACTCCCTATGTACTACAGTCAGATCTGAAAAAAAGTTCCAATGGTCAAAGACGTGTCAGTCACCATAAATGTAGCCTACAATAATTCTTTCTTTACCTAGCTAGGTTTCGTCACTCACAGTAAACATCTTACATTATGGGTTCGCAATATATTAAGAAAAGCAAAAGTCCATGATCTTGTTGTTTTGGGTCTTTTTTGGGAAATTCATAAGCCATAAAAAGAATGACATCATGTCAAGTTCTGGGGGAACCTTGTATGTCAAAATCCCATTATCAGTTTATAAAATCTCAAGGCCATGCCCTAGCAGTTTTGGATTATTTCAATCAATGAGTCCACCATAGGAAAGATCAGAAAAATAAATACCCTTAAAACAAGTCGTCACATGACCCTCTCCGAACAATGCTTCGCAAAATATAAATTCATCCATTGAACATTGAACATGATCGGCGACATCATCCTCGCTTCCCCCTCCCACCATGGTTGCCATATCGTTTGACCTTCAAGTCTCCTCAGCATCTCTGTGCATTTTTCATTGCCCTGTTGTCAAGTCAAGTCAATGCATTCCAATAAGCTCAAATAACATCCACATCCTCTCAGTCTGCCCCAGCAAGTTTGTTTTCTATACTCACTTCGACCAACATAAACCAAGTTCTGTTTGTTCTATCTAAAGCCAGCTTCATCTGATCAAGGAAATCTAATTTGTCATGCCACTCATAATCGTTTACATGTTAAAGACCCCCTTCAGGGGGTTTAGGAATTAGGAATTCCATCATAGGAAAAATCGGAAAACGAACCCTCGACCCGCCGTCTCATCGAAATAGCGAATACTGTATTGGTATATTACCACCGTGGCCAGTAATAGCCTCGTTGAAACACGTGCCCAGTGTTATCGTCTCTTTCTATCTACAACCACTATTCATGAACATTTTAGACAGATTTAAAAAAAGTTTAAAAACTAAAATGTTTTCAACAAAAGTGTCATTAGACCCTTTCGCATTTTTTTTCAAACGTTAATACTATATTCGGAAGGGGGAGGGGAGGGTTGTCACCCCGAGTCCTACGACCCCTCGTATACGTCTCTAGCGTTATTGGTTTGTGAAATATAACAAAAAGTCTAAGATCACAGTTTTACACCAAAAAATTCTGTTTCCCTCATTCTCAAAAACGTTAACCTATTTCCAAAATAAAGAGGGTTTCTAGACAAACCATTTGACACGTCATAGGACCAAATCCGACCATGCATTCGTGAAATATCGGAAAAAGTCTAAAATCATTGTTTTACCCCCAAAAAGCCTGTTTCCCTCATTCTCAAAACTTTAACCTATTAATAAGATATAGGGCTTCGAGACAAGCGATTTGACACGTCACACGTCCAAATCCGACCTTGCGTTCGAGAGATTTCGGCAAACTTCGTAGGAAAGTAGGCGATTATCTGGTTCTCTCCTCACCACCAAAACCCCTTCTTATCAATCATTTTTTTTCAAAGAGCTCGCCCTCTTACAAAAATCCCAAGTGCGCATGCGTACAAAACAAAAACAAAAATGTTGATCCATAGCGGCATCCAGCAAAAAGCATGCGCTATATGAGCAACAACGTTTAAGTTCATTTTAGCAGCGGACCTTATACATGTCGCATTTGAAAAGAGACTTTCACAAAAAATTAAAATTTCACCCCCTAGTAGGGGTAGGTTTTATTTAGGGGTTAAAATGAGCGGTCCATTGGAATGAGGGCGTCAGCCCGAGTCCAACGATATGTCGCATGTCAAAATAGGACGATGGGGTCGTGAGTAATCCACATGAGAGTTCAGCGTGGCCGAGTGGCTCCTGTCACTATTTAGAATTGGCACTACACCCCTACTGATTTGCACACAAACATGGCCGCTATTTGCAAACTATTGGGCTGATGACCTTGTAGTTAGTCATAAGATGCTTACCACAAAAAGGCATGTTGTTGCAAAATCTGGTAGAGATCAAATTATTAGGATGGTCGTAATTTGATTTAAGCTTTTATCATTTGGGTGGCCGTCATTCCGTTTCCGTCAAGATGGTGGCGATATAAAACATGACACTGAGGTGCCCTATGCTAGTGCTACCTCTGTACCAAATTTCGTTCCATTCGGTTTCACCGTGTTTGAATTGATAGGGGGAATCTATTTGCACACACACATGGCCACCATCTGCAAACCATTGGGCTGATGATCTTGCAGTTTGGTCAGAATATGCTTCCCATATAAAGATATGTTGTAGCAAAATTTGGTAGAGACAAGATTGTTAGGTTGGTCGTAATTACATTTTACCTTTTAACATTTGGGTGGCCGCGATTACGCTTCCGTCAAGATAGCGGTGATATAAAACATGACACTTGGGGTGCCCTTTGCTAGTGCTACCTCTGTACCAAATTTCGTTCCATTCGGTTTCACCGTGTTCGAATTGATAGGGGGAATCGATTTTCACACAAAGATGGCCGTCATCCGCAAAATATTAGGCTAATGACCGATTAGTATGGTCAAAGGATGCTCTCTTCATAAAGGTATGTTGTTGCAAAATTTGATAGAGAACGGATGATTATGTTAGTCGTAATTTGATTTAAGCTTTGAACATTTGTGTGGCCGCCATTACGTTTCCGTCAAGATGTCAGCGATATAAAACATGACACTGAGGTGCCCTTTACTAGTACTACCTCTGTACCAAATTTCGTTCCATTTGGTTTCTCCGTGTTCGAATTAATAGGGGGGATCGATTTTCAAACAAAGATGGCCGCCATCCGCAAACTATTAAGCTGATGACCTACTAGTTTGGTCAAAGCATGCTCCCCCCATAAAGGTATGTTATTGCATAATTTGGTAGAGATCGGATGATTAGGTTAGACGTAATTTGATGTAAGCATTGAACATTTGTGTGGCCGCCATTACGTTTCCGTCAAGATGGCGGCAATATAAAACATGACGCTGAGGTGTCCTTTGCTAGTGCTACCTTTGTACCAAATTTCGTTCAAATCGCGTTCACCGTGTTCGAATTGATAGGGGGGACAGCCATTCAGAGAACACACACTCACACACACACACACACACACACAGACAGACACACTTTTTTTTTCGCCCTGTGTTGATCTCATAATTCTACTTTAATTTTTTGCAAAAATCGAAAGTAGGCTAATACGTAAAATGCTTCCATGAAAGGAAGGACGCTTGTAGTTGCTTGCCATGGTGGGCGAGTGATTATCGTGTTGGACTACCAACTCCAAGCTTGCAGGTTCGCTCCTGGCCATGGTAAGTGATTTTTGAAAGGCGACAAAAATCACGGCATGCATGTCATACGATGTTGCCACGTTATAGAACCCATTTGAATTCAATAGGCCGTTTTCATGATGGCAAAATTAATCTCGGGATTTTCTGCCAACACAAAAGTTTCTCCTTTCTCTACTAGAAAGTGCTACTGTCAAGGCGCTTAGATATCTAACCTCCTTGACTTTCATAGCGTTCCAAGGAACAACACAATTTGAGATGCAATCTGCCCTATGGGCGTCAAATAGCAAAGCTTGCACTTGGCACCCTAGGCCATACGATATTATTATTATTCTTTCTTCTTTAATCGTATCGGCCAACTAAGGACCACGTTATTTCAACTGACTTCTCTGGGCTTTGATCTTAGCCCAGTGTTCCTTCATACGTTGCCGGTGTTGCTCTTTTCTTTCTTCCGTCCACATCTTTCCCGTCTTCAACTTCGGTTTTTCCTGAAAACCCTGGTGGTCGTGTAGTTTCTTCCTGAGGGAATTGCGTTCTTGAATATCCCCACAGGTAATTTCCATCTCTTGCAGGTCACTTTCCACCTCTTCGAACCAGGCTGGCTTGGTCTTCTTATTTTTAAAATAGTTAATGATCCGGTTCGTCAATCGTGTGGGTTTCATTCTAAGCAAGTGGCCATAAAATGTAATCCTCCTTTTCCTCATTACATCAGAGATCTTCTGGACATGAATATACAGCTCATAGTTATGCCGCCGTCTATATTCACCGTTGTCTTTAATCGGGCCAAGAATTTTCCTCAAGATCTTTCTTTCCTTGATCTCCAATTTTTCTACCAGGCCTTTCTTGTTCATGGTGAGGCATTCCGCTGCGTACAGAGCCTCTGGTCGTATGACAATGCAATAATGCCTTAGTTTTGCGTTCAGGGATATTGACTTTTTGTTGTAAACGTCCTTGGTGAGTTGGTACACCATTTCCATTTTGTTCATGCGCGAAGTGAAGGTTTCTTTCTCACATACGTTGGGTTCTACCCACTCGCCAAGATATTTAAACTTATCTGTCCGTTTGATTTTCCCCTGGTTTACTTTTAGTTCCCTTGGTGCTGGCTTGATGTTAGTTATGAAGTGTGTTTTCTCCAAAGAGATCTGAAGACCAACTTTTGTTGCCTTTACCTGCAGCTGGTTAATATATTTTGTGGCCATATCTAAAGAGTCGGAGAAAATTGCAAGATCATCTGCAAAAGCTAGGCAATCAATAGAAAGGTTCATGTTCTTGTAACCCAGTCGTACTCCATTTGGGACCCCATCGTTCATTTCTTTGCGCCACTCGCTGATGACTTTTTCAAGTGCACAGTTGAAGAGCAGGGCTGAAAGCCGATCTCCCTGCCTAACTCCTGTCTTAATTTCGAAAGAGTCTGAAATTTCTCCTCTGAACTTGACTCTGGAGGTTGTGTTAGCTAAGGTCTGTTGAATGATTGCCCTGGTTTTATTATCCAATCTAAATTCCTTTAGAATTTGCATAAGAGCTATTCTATCAATCGAATCATAGGCCCTCTTGAAGTCGACGAAGGTTACCACAAATTTCTTGTTCCTTTGCTTCAGATAGAAAAGGATGGCTTTCAGATTCATAATTTGTTCGGCACATGAGCGCTCTTTCCTGAACCCTCCTTGGTACTCTCCTAATTTTGAATCAAGTTGTTGTTCTGCCCTAATCTGCAGAGCTTTTGAAATAATTTTGTAAGTTATCAGTAGGAGGGACATGCCGCGGTAGTTGTTAACGTCCGTTCTGTCACCTTTCTTATGCAGGGGATGAATCAAGGCAGAAGTCCAGTCACGTGGAAGTTTCTCAGTTTCCCAAATCTCCTTGATAATGTCAGTCAATTTATCAATCATATTTTCACCAGCATACTTCCACAATGCAGCGATTATCGAGTCCTCACCTGGTGCCTTGTTGTTCTTAAGTGACTGGATACTCTGTTTGATACCTTCTTTCGTTGGAGGGGATGAATCTGGGTGGACTTGCATGTTGTCTTCAAATGAGAAAGTGGAGTTTGGAGTCTCACAATTAAGGAGGGATTCAAAGTATTTCTCTAGAATCTGGCAATTTTCTCTCTCACTGTAAGCTAGTCTCCCATTTGAGTCTTTGAACTGTAGACTCAGAGGATTGTATTTGCTTGGATTGCGTTTGAAGGTTCTGTAGAAGTCCCTTGTGTTGTTCCTCTGAAAGTCTAGCTCAATTTGAGTTAGATGGCTCTTGTTGTAGGCACGTTTTACATTGCGGATGATTTTTGCAGCGCGTTGTCTCTCGTTCATGAAGTTTTCCCAATTATCTTGGTTCTTTCCCGAGTTCCACTTCTGCCAGGCAAGTTGTCTTTGCTTTTCCACTGAATCACATGCATTATTCCACCACGCATGTTTCTTTGACATCGTCAGTGGAACTGTATCCTGTGCTGTTGTGACCAGGGCCTGTTGTAGTTCATCCCAGTTTTCGGGATTCCAAGATTCTAGTTTTCGAGTAAATTCAGAGCACAATCGTAGTTTTTCAGTATCAAATCGATTGATCTTTTTTTAAGACGGCCTTTCTGGTGTTTCTCGGAATCAGTTTAACTTTGATTTTGGATAGATAGTGATCCGAATCTAGATTGACATTTCTTAGAACCTTCACATTCTGTATTTCTCTCTGAGCTTTACGTGCAATTGCGACGTGATCAATTTGAAATTCGCCGAGATTTGGATTCGGAGATGTCCAAGTCTTTTGTTTTCTGGGAAGGTGTTTGAACGCTGTGGATTTTATAACAAGATTGAAAGCCTTACATAGTTCTACGAGCCTCTCACCATTGCAATTTGTTCTCTGGTGAGCTGGATAGTTTCCGATAATGTTTTGGAACTTTCATTCCTTACCCAGCTGTGCATTGAAATCTCCAAGAAGCATAATCGTTTGTTTGTCTGGAATCTTACAGAGAACATCTTTAAGGTCTTCCCAGAATCTATCCGTTCCATCCGGGTCTCTCTTATTCGCTTGATTGATTGGCGCATGGACATTCACAACAGTATAAACTTTGTTTGTGTTCCAGAAGGAGAGAGTTGAAACTCGACTGCTAGGCGAGTTGAAGCCAATGATTGAATCCAAAATCTTCCTACTGACGGTGAATCCTGTTCCAATGTTGGGAACTGTTTTTATTACACGTTTACCAGTTTTACCTTTAAAAATTCTGTAGCCTTCTGAATCAAAGGCTTGTTCATCTGTGAATCTCGTTTCTTGAATTGCTGCAATCAGGATTTGATGTTGGGATAAGGAATCAGTTAGTTGTTTCAGTTTACCAATCTTCCATCTTCCGAAGAGAATTCGTGTTAAAGGTAGCAAAGAAATTCCGGCGTTTGTGTTGGATCTTTCCTGGAGTCTCCGATACCTCCAAGCATCTCGGCGCAGACTCCCCAGATTCCGAAGGCCTGCATGCTTCGCTCAAGGCGAAGGTGGATTGGTTACCACCTGGGGTAGTAGCGTTTGCTGAACTTTCCTCCATGCTTTGAACAGTTGAAAAACTGCAGTTTGGGGTCAGTGATGTTTCACACCGACCAGGGTACTACCAAGGTTGTGAGCCTTGGAGCCCCAAGCACTGATCGGCTCGCCGACCCAGTTTCCCGCTGGGATTGGTTACCCAACCTTCCACTGAGTTGCTCGACTTAACAGGGGCACCTCTTGTAGGTTATGTGCTGGAGTTGGAGTGAAAGAGGCTAGTTGGATACTCTTGCTGAATCCAATATGTTATGGTTGCAGTTGACAGGCAACGACGCATTTCACTCCCATTTGCCCAGAGCCACAAGCACTCCTCCCCGGTTAATTCCTGGGACCGATATTATTATTATTATTATTATTATTATTAATATTAATATTATTATTATTATCATTATTATACCTAGTAGTTTTACGTGACCATTAATATCGTGATCATGAGCCACGGTATCTCCAATTTTACGTGGAATCCGAACCACAGGACGTGAAACTTCACATCTAAAATCTCACATTCATCTATAACTTTGAAAGAATTCATCTAGGAAGCTGAGTCAAGGATTGCAAGGTAAGCTACACATATACAGGGTGTCGCAAAATTACGTCGACAAACTGAAACCGGACGTTCCGTGCATGGCGTGGCGTACTCCTTGTAACGAGTCATTTGTTAGCGGTTCGAATCAGAGCCAGCACAAGTTTATTCTTATCATAGTCTTAACTGTTCCATTTTTAGCCTATTTTCAATTTCGAAAAAATAGACTTATGAGATCACCTTTTGTCCGTGTGTGTGCGTGTGTGTGTGTGTGTGTGTGTGTGAGGTGTGTGTGTGTGTGTCCCTAATAAAATCTAAACGGCTGGAGCGATTTCAATGAAACTCGGTATGTTCATAGCACTATTCCCGGCGACCTCGACCGTGCCCTTCAAATTTTGTTATGTCTCACCAATCCAATATGGCGGCTGTGCGAAATATTTCACTAGCATTCAATATATCCGAAACTATTACCGATATTGCCCTGAAATTGTGTACGGTGATAAAAGGCACTACTAGAAGTTCACCTATGAGACTTTCAAAAACCTGGTGACTACAATACCAACATGGCGTCCAAGCGAAGTTGAGACTTTTAAATAGACTTTTCTCGCGATTTAACTATCCAAACGTAATGAAACATGGTAGAGCAAATGTTTATACACATTGCAATGCAATGGAGTCTAATGTAGTTCAATTGTTTACATAACCTCAAAATGGCGGCTGTGCAAAATATTTTACTGACATTCTATATCTCCGAAACTATTACAGATATCACCCTGCAATTTTGTACGGTGATAAAGGGTACTGATAGAAGTTTACCTATGTATAATTCATAGCCTGTAGAGTACAAAACGAACATGGCGACCAAGCGAATTTGAAATATTTTAATAGACTTTTCTCGTGATTTAACTCTCTGAGCGCAGTGAAATGTGGTACAGTAAATGATTTTGCAGATTGTAATGTACTGCCATCTAATTTAATTCAATTGTTTACATAATCTCAAGATGGCGGCTGTGCGAAATTTTAAAATTAAGTTTTTATTTCTTGTATCGTAATAATGCGATCGAAGTTAAAGTTTGAATAATGAACCTAGGCAATAAGTGTCCTTGAATGGTACATAACTCTATGGCCTATACATATAACAATCCTAAATGGCGAGCTTCCGAAATATTTAGATGGTTCTCAATATCTATGAATCTTTTACAGCAACCAAACTGAATTTTTTTATGTTCTTAGAGACTATGAACATATGTTCACCTATAGGACTTTCAGTAACCTGGTGAGAACAAATCCAACATGGCGGCGACGCGAAGTATAAATATTTAAATGAATGTTTCTCGCGAATTAACTATTCGTGTGCCATGAAACGTTGCACGTTAAATGCTTATACAAATGTTGATCCACTGGCATCTAATTTATTTCAATTGTTTGCATAATCACAAGATGGCTGCTGTGCGTAATTTTAGAATCTCGTTTTTACTTCTTGTGTTCTAATCATGCGATTGCAGTTTGAATACCACACGTACACAAAAATCTTAATGTAATAGTACAAATATAAATATCCAACCTGGCGACCATCTGAAATATTTAGAAGGTTCTCAATATCTACGAATCTGTTACAGCAATTAAACTGAAATTTTGTATGTTGATAGAGGCAATTAACATGAGCAGGATATATGAAAATAGGCTGTATAGTTCTGCACGGAACTACTTGTTTGTCGTTCTGATTTCCTTTCTTATGACTTTAGGACACTTTCCTGTTTATTTGCGTGTTACTTTTGATTATCAAAATATCAATTATTTAATTAATTACTGTGTTCTGCAATCTTTTGAAATCCCCCATTTCTTGTTGTAACAAGTAGTTCCGTGAAGAACTATACAGCCTATTTTCATATATCCAACTTATGTTAACTGCCTCTATCAACATACAAAATGTCAGTTTGATTGCTGTAATAGATCAGTAGATATTGAGAACCGTCTAATATTTCGGATGGTCACCATGTTGGATATCTATATATGTACAGTAGGTCTTAGAGTTATGTACTCTTACATGAAGATTATTGTGTACGTGTACTATTCAAACTTCAATCGCATGATTAGGACACAAGAAGTAACGAGGATATTTTGAAATTTCGCACAGCTGCCATCTTGTGGTTACGGAAACAATTGAAATAAATTAGATGCCAGTGGATTAACATTTGTATAAGGATTTACTGTACCAAGTTTCACTGCATTCAGATGGTTAAGTTGCGAGAAACGTCCATGTGAATATTTATAATTCGCGTCGCCGCCATGTTGGATTTGTGGTCACCAGGTTATTGAAAGTCCTATAGGTGAACTTATGTTCATGGCCCCTATGAACATAAAAACATTCAGTTTGATTGCTGTAATAGATTCGCAGATATTGAGATCCGTCTTAATGTTTCGGATGGTCGCATGTAGGATTGTTATATGTATAGGCCATAGAGTCATGTACCATTAAAGGAAAATTATTGCGTAGGTTCATTATTTAAACTTTCACTTCGATCGCATGATTACGACACAAGAAATACAAACTTAATTTTAAAATTCGCACAGCCGCCATCTTGAGGTTATGAAAACAATTGAACTAAATTTGATACCATTGCATTACAATGTGTATACACATTTGCTGTACCAAGTTTCACTGCGTTTGGGTTATTAAATCGCGAGAAAAATCTATTTTAAACTTTCATCTTCGCTGGGCCGCCATGTTCATTTTGTAGTTAACCGGTTTTTGAAAGTCTCATAGATGAACTTCTAGCAGTACCCTTTATCTCCGTACAAAATTTCAGGGTGATACCAGTAATGGTTTCAGAGATATAGAATGCCGGTGAAGTATTTTGTACAGCCGCCATTTTGGGGTTATATAAACAATTGAACGAAGTTAGATGTCGGTGCATTACAATGTGTATAGACATATACTGTACCAAGTTTCATTGCGTTTGGTTGGTTAAATCGCGAGAAACGCGTATTTAAAAGTCGCTAATTCGCTTGGCCGCCATGTTGGTTTTGTAGTCACCAGTTTTTCAAAAGTCACATAGGCGTACTTCTAGTAGTTCCCTTTATCATCGTACAAAATTCCAGGGTGATATTGGGAATAGTTTCGGAGATATAGAAAGCTGGTGAAATATTTCACACAGCCGCCATGTTGGATTGGTGAGACGTAACAAAATTTGATGAGCACGGTCGAGGTCGTCCAAAATAGTGCTAAGAACTTACCGAGTTTCTTTGAAATCGCTCGTGCCGTTTAGATTTTATTAGGGGGGACACACACACACCTCTCTCTCTCACACACACACACGCGCACACGCACACACACACGGACAACAGATGATCTCATAAGCCTATTTTTTCGAAATTGATAATAGGCTAAAAATGTGTCTACGTTGAAGTAATGGCTAAAAATTAAAAAGCATCGTACTTTTCTCTTTTGTGTTTTGCAAAGAGATAAACGTGGGGATACCACTCAGCTAGTTCGCCAGACGGGAAGTGGCGACATTTCTCCACGGCTGGTACGGAACGGAAACATTAGAAAAAGTCGCACTTTCACGGCGCGGTGTTGCCGATTTGGCTCGTTAAAAGTTTAACGTCGCACATATTTGTAACGGTTCGTTTCCGGCCATAAGTGTCCTATCTCAAGTTCCTTCAGATAAGGGCCGGAACCTATGGTTTCCGTTTGTCGACGTAATTTTGCGACACCCAGTATAATAATTATTATAATAATGTGTATATTAAGGCTTTCACGGCCCGGATTATATAAATAATTCATGTTTTTTCGGCTAATGCCGTGTGTTTCAAGGATGCTCATGCGCCTGCCGTTGTTAATAACAACCGGTCTAGAATTATAAGGGAGGCAGTTGAAATTCGTAAAAATCCCAATAATTTTAACAGAGACACTGGATATCAGCTAAGTGACACTTGGCTACCAGTTATTAAGGATCTAGGAAGATAGCTCCTCTCAGTCTCTCTGTTCTTCACCTATTTCAAATTGTACTTTTTTCCTCTATGGCTACAGAGCCTGGATTTGATCTCCTTTGTTCGTCACTGGAGGAGTTTCCATCTGTTTTTAGCCGTTGCCTGTATGACGTAAGGTATCGTTCAGATACACTTCCCATTTGTTTATGTTTCCTTATATCCATCTAACCCTCCCCCCTCCCCCCTCACTCCCCCCCCCCCCCACTCTTCTTATGGACATTCTCAATCATCGAGGAGTCTCTATATTTTCACCCCGCCCCCTTTACCTTCTCCTTACTTACTATTCTGTCCGCCGTTCTACCATGGTCCATACAGTAATTTCTGGCAGCTGCTCTCTGGTGACGAACCGAGGAATTTATCTATATTTTTTTGTAATTTTTGTAATCTCATTGATATACTTTCTTTGGCCACATTGTTTGATTTCCATTGAAAAAGGAGGCAAGTTTTCTCCGAAACGTATGGTTCTAATCTAAATACACACGGCATTAGCCCAAAAACATGAATTATTTATATTATAATATTGTTACAGAATGTGATACCAGGCGAAGTAATAATGTGAATTTATTTCCTACAGTTTCAATATCAAACTTCATTATGTGGTTACGATGCTTAGTTTCCAATATGGCAAGTTGGGGCAAGTCCGATCATCAATGTGCGATAGTTTATCCGAGGAAGATGTTGCGTCTGTTGATCTCTGTGACGATCAGTGCGATGGTTTTTATTTAATTTTTATCGTGTGATCTTCTGAGAGGTCGAGTGCAGGTCTTTCTAGTCGACGCCCGTGGGCGACCTGCGCGTCGGGATGAGAGATGGAATGGATGAAGACGAATTAAATTGGCCAAGGATGTGGAAGGAAGTGGCCGTGGCCAGTTAGAAGGTACCGTCCCAGCATTTGCCTCTTGTTGAAAATGAGAAACCACGGAAAAACGTTTCAATAACGGCTGACGGTGGGGCTCGAACCCACGCGTCTACCGAGTCAGCAGAGAGCTTAGTCCCATGATCTAACGCTGCGCTTTAGCGAGCATAGCCACCGCTGTCAACATCAGTGCGATGACATAGGCCTAAAGCCCACAATTTGCATCCTATGTGGTGAGCAAGGTGCACTCTTTGTGGAGATTGGGTCCATCCAACATCACACCTGCAAACTATATGTGTGATTATTGTTCTAAGACCCCCAGAGGCTCACATCTAGTGGGACGTGGGTTGGTGACCACGGGACCCCAGCTGAGTCCAGCATTACTTCCACTTATTTGTGCCGGGCTCCTCTCCGTCTTCTTTCCTGTCAACCTATCTTCGTCAACTCTGATTCTTTTCCGACCCAGACGGCATTAGGGTATCCGAGGCCTAGGGAGTCTCTTCCTTTCCAGCCTTAATTGGCCCTTCTCTCATCTTTCCTGATCCCTGATTCTTCTAGGGATCAGCCTTCTTTTGCTTTTCTTTATAGTTCCTTCTCTCTTTAAGATTCCTGCACTGCTTATGTGAATTGGCTCCCCGTGTATCAAAATTACATTTTGTAAGTCTTTTTTCATCCAAATTAGGCTACCTTTTGTGAGCATTTTCAATCTACATTGCATTTTGTAAGTATTTTCGATCTAAGCTGTGTTTTTATCCTACTTTCGATTTTTGCAAAAAAAAAGAATGTAGACTTATGAGATCTACACAGGGCGAAAAAATGTGTGTGTGTGTGAGTGTGTGTACTCTGAATGTCTGTCCCCCCCCTATCAATTCAAACTCGGGGAAACCGAATTGAACGAAATTTGGTACATAGGTAGAACTAGGAAAGGGCACCTCAGTGTCATGTTTCATATCGCCGCCATCTTTACCAAAACTGAATGGCGGCCACTCAAACGTTCAAAACGTAAAATCAAATAACGACTAACAAAATCATCCGATCTCTACCAAATTTGGTAACAACATACCTTCATATACGACATGCCTTGTGACCAAACTACAAGGTCATCCGCCCTACCATTTCTGGATGGCGGCCGTGCGAATTATGCAAACATTATGATCCATATCATGGGACCCACCAGTTCCGATTATCGAGCCGAGAATCGTTTTAACTCTTCTAAAGGAAGAGGCACGTTCGAAATTAAAAGTTTATTTTGTAATACTATAGTGCAGAAGTGATTTTAAAAAACTGAGCCGTCTCAGTACAAGGCAAGATGGCATCGGATATCTTGTGCCTGATTTATATTTCACTAATTTGAGTATTGCATGCAATATAGCGTACTGATACAAAATAAATATACTTTGTGTGAAATGCTTCATACACACATCAAAAAAAGTTTTGCATCACCTCGGTTCCCAGATCTCCGGCATATAGACGTTGACTGTGTATATTGTATCAAAGATACAGTCCCTTTGACTGTTCATAGATGTCACTAAAACTGCTCAAAGATGTAAACAACCATGCATGAGCAGGGCCTATTAGACGGAGGGGGTACGACAGCCGATCAGTTCCAGTCATTCCACCAGGACGAAGGTACGCTGCTCATGTTGTCTGTAGTTCTACCATGCCTAGAAGGTCAATACCGCAGTTCGATCGCGTCCGCATTGTTACTTTGTGTCAAGAAGGGCTCTCAACAAGGGAAGTTTCCAGGCGTCTCAGAGTGAACCAAAGCGATGTTGTTCGGACATGGAGGAGGTACAGAGATACAGGAACTGTCGATGACAGGCCTCGCTCAGGCCGCCCAAGGGCTACTACTGTAGTGGATGACCGCTACTTACGGATTGCCGCTCGGAGGAACCCTGACAGCAATGCCACCATGTTGAATAATGCGTTTCGTTCAGCCACAGGACGTCGTGTTTCAACTCAAACTGTGCGCAATAGGCTGCATGATGCGCAACTTCACTCCCGACGTCCATGGCGAGGTCCAGCTTTGCAACCCCGACACCATGCAGCGCGGTACAGATGGGCCCAACAACATGCTGAATGGACCCCACGGAATTGGCATCACGTTCTCTTCACCGATGAGTGTCGCATATGCCTTCAACCAGACAATCGTCGGAGACGTGTTTGGAGGCACCCTGGTCAGGCTGAACGTCTTAGACACACTGTCCAGCGAGTGCAGCAAGGTGGTGGTTCCCTGATGTTTTGGGGTGGCATTATGTGGGGCCGACGTACGCCACTGGTGGTCATGGAAGGCTCCGAAACGGCTTTACGATACCTGAATGACATCCTCCGACCCATAGTGCAACCATATCGGCAGAATATTGGAGAGGCATTTGTCTTCATGGACGACAATTCTCGACCTCATCGTGCACATCTTGTGAATGCGTTCCTTCAAGATAACGACATCGCTCGACTACAGTGGCCAG
The DNA here is from genome assembly GCA_946902985.2 of Meconema thalassinum. Taxonomy (NCBI): domain Eukaryota; kingdom Metazoa; phylum Arthropoda; class Insecta; order Orthoptera; family Tettigoniidae; genus Meconema; species Meconema thalassinum. The sequence continues at coordinate 156,720,995 of OX336399.1, read as the reverse complement.
TATGTTCGCCAGACATGAACCCTATCGAACATGCCTGGGATATGTTGAAAAGGGCTGTTTATGGACGTCTTGACCCACCAACCACTCTGAGAGATTTACGCCGAATTGTCGTTGAGGAGTGGGACAATTTGGACCAACAGTGTCTTGATGAACTTGTGGATAGTATGCCACGACGAATACAGGCATGCATCAATGCAAGAGGACGTGCTACTGGGTATTAGAGGTAGTGGTGTGTACTGCAATCTGGACCACAAATGCTGAAAGTCTAGCTGTATGATGGTACAACATGCAATGTGTGGGTCTCATGAGCAATAAAACGAGCTGAAATGTTGTTTGTGTTGATCTCTATTCCCTTTGTATTTAAAGGTTCCGGAACTCTTGGAACCGAGGTGATGCAAAACTTTTTTTTATGTGTGTATATAAATAATATACTCCGCAGATGAAATAGTTTAGTTGGTTAGTTAGTTAGTTATTGTTGTTTTAAGGGGCGGAACTACGAGGTCATCTGCCCCTACGATGAAATAGTTTAGAGTAAATCATTAATTGCTAACACGTTCTGTGTAACTCATTTGATATCGGTTAATGTCCGTTCGCACGTTTGGCTCCAGGGTAAAGCGTTAGCCTATCAATCTTTTGGCTATGGTTCAAACCCTATCAGAGTTAGGTTTTTTTGCTTGAATTTCTTTATATTTATTGTTTTGTAATGACTCAGACGTTTTAAAATTAATCGTTATATTGTGCATAGTACGATGGAAAATATATACCAACGTTTTGGGAAAGCTGATGCGGGTAGGATCATCAGAGGAAGACGGCTCCAGTGGATGGGACATATCGTAAGAGCTGTGGAATCTATCCCTAACAGAGTGTTCAATGCTCAGCTGTTTGGCAAACGCCCAAGAGGCCATCCAAGGACGAGATGGAAGGATAGGGTGATGAGAACGTTGCAGCGGGTGGAACCAACATCAGTACTGGATGATGCAATGGATAGAGAAAAATGGAACGGCATTTGTAACAAATGCTTGAGATTGTGATCGGGATAATGCCTCTTGTGTGATTGATTAGGATAGTGTTTTGTAATATTGTATATTTGATGTGTTTGATATGTACAATAAATGATGATGATGATGATGATTTTCAATCTAAATTGCATTTAGTAAGTATTTTCAATCGCGGGCTTCCACATATTGTGATTATTTTGAATCTAAATTACATTTCGTAAGTATTTTAAATTGTATTTTGCGAGTATTTTGAATTTCAATTGCATTTTGTCAGTATCTGCATTGTTTTGTGTAAGTATTTTGAACCTAAACTACATTTTGTGTGTATTGGTCAGTCTAAATAACTTTTGTGAGTATTTTACATCTAGATTCCCTTTTGTAAGTATTTCCACTCAACATTTTGTAAACAAGGAACACGAAAACAAGGAATTATAACAACTCTAGGCAAAAGAGCGGAACGTATTTGTGAGGCATCAACTCTTCAGGAAGAGTTACGTGCGTTAGAATCCATGTTTAAGGGCAATGGCTATAATGAATCCACTATATATAGGTTCCTACATCCCAGAAGGAGGGATAGACAACCTTCTCAGAGCTCCGACGCACAGTGGTACTTTTGCACGATATGGGCACTCAAAATGTAAAAAATAAATGTCTTGTATTTTTATGTTGTATGACATTTTTAGTATCAGCAATGCCAGTGGACCTCAGAACTGTACTTATATGTATTATTTGTTCACCCCTGGAATGTGAAAGACCGCTGAAGTAGGACGTTTCTTATCGCATCCACATCTGGAATAAAGCTGATTATATGTGTTAGAATCTTGTGCTTGTAATGACTTGTTAGTTCAGCTATCTTCATCGTTTGCCAGGGGATATGACTGACTATGATATGATCCTTCTTTATGAAATTCGCAAAATCTTATAAAATTTGCTGTGTTTATGTGATAAACGTTTGAAAATAGAGAATTTTTGTTATAAAATAATTCTTCTTTTGTGGGTTTTCAGTCCAGGAAATTCACAATTGTCAAGCATTGGTGAATTTCTTTCCATTAGTCTATAGCCTACACCCTATTATGTTTTCTGTGTAAAAATTATTTGCAACTTTTTGCAACTTTGGCTTTAGCTCTCCTTTTAGTGTTGTCGGATGGATTTTCGCGGAACGATCTTTTCGATGCTTGGCGCCATGCAGGTGGAAAATCGAAAGGATTTGAACCTATCTAATAGAAAACGCGATCTGAAATCCCTTGGACAGTCTTATAAAGGTAATGTTAGGAAAAAATCTTATTCATTTTTCTGCGCAGTTTTGAGAAACGTAGGTTGCCAATCGCAGCATCTTAAGAAAGTTTGTCACAAAATAAGAATAGCCTGGAAGGGAACATGGAGAGGGAATACAGATAATGTGGGTCGTCCTTTTCAATCATTCGTGGAGTGTAGTGAATTTTTGAAACGAAGGAAATTGCGTCCTTTTATACAAAAAACTCAGCAGGGATGAGCTAGCGTTAGCCAGTCAAGGGAGTATACGCTTAGAAGGAAGGAGAGACACCACTGAACTTATTGCAGAAACGCAGACTTCTCTCCCAGTTTAGCGGCGTTACGGAAAATCCAAATCCAGTTGAAAATATTCTTATTTTTATTATTATTATTAGGCTAATAAGACAAGTTTAAAATCAATTCTTGTTGTGGTTGAATATTTTAGGGGCTGCGGCATCGTGGCCGTATAGTCCCACGTATTTTGGGTGTGTCTGTGTAATTAGTGCGATAACGTATGTTATTGTGTTATTGTGGCGCAGCGGTCAAGCTGTTGGCCTCTCACCAAGGTGGACTGGTTTCGATTCCCGTTCAATGCATGTGAGATTTTTAAAAGTGAAATGCCATGTCCTCTGGTTCGGATTCCACGTAAGAAGGAGGTCCCATGGCTCATAACCACAAGATTGATGGTCACGTAAAACTACAATCTTCCTTTTGTTATTGTGAAGCCTGTACCACTATTTGTACATTTGGGATAGGATTGGGAAGTCGTCGGCCGTGGCCTTCAGTTAGGAACCATCTTAGCATTTGCCTGGAGTAGAAGTGGGGGAACCCACGGAAAACCACTTCCATGATGGTTGGGGTGGGAATCGAACCCTCTTCTTCTCAGATTTGCCTCAGGAGGCTTAGTTTACCCCGTACCAGCCCTCACACCAGAATTAAAATTTCTTGGCAGAGCCGGGAATCGAACCTGGACCTCCGGGGCGACAGTCAAACTTGTATTCTTATAAATGAGAATAATAAAATTGTTTTACATAATTTTGAACAGTTATTTTAAGGTTTATAGACCATCTCTATATGCAAAGGTATTTTGCGCGGCCAGATACCCTAAAAGGACCACTTTGCGACGTGAGGGGAACTGCTTACCTCCCTTATATTCACAACACCACTGACCGCGTTGCTAAGATTCTCCGCAAGCACAAGATAAAAACAGTTTTTGGCACTATGACGTAAATTGGTCAACGTTTGGCATTAAACAAAGATAAATTGTCCCCAATACTACAACCTGGGGTGTATGAAGTCCCTTGTACTTGCGGAAAAGTCTACATTGGACAAACAAAACGGTGCATTGCAACTCGCATCAAAGAGCATCAAAGGAACATCTGCCTAAACTAACCTGACAAATCAGCTATAGCTGAATATGCCCTGTCTTCAGGGCACGATGTATGTTTCAAGGATGCTCATGCGCTTGCCCTTGTTAAGCACAAGTGGTCTAGAATTATAAGGGAGGCAGTTGCAATTCGTAAAAATCCCAATAATGTTAACAGAGACACTGGATATCAGCTAAGTGACTCTTGGCTACCAGTTATTAAGGATCTAGGGAGATAGTTCCTCTCAGTCTCTCTGTTCTTCACCTATTTCGTCACTGGAGGTGTTTCCATCTGTTTGTTTGCCTGTATGACGTTAGGTATCGTTCAGATACACTTCCCTTTTGTTTATGTTTCCTTATATTCATCTAACCCTCCCACCTCCCCTCCCCCCCCCCTTTCTTTTGGACATCCTCATTCTTCGAGGAGTCTCTATATTTTCTCCCCGCCCCCTTTACCTTCTCCTTACTTACTACTCTGGCCGCCGTTCTACCATGGTCCATACAGTAATTTCTGGCAGCTGCCCTCTGGTGACGAACCGAGGAATTTATCCATATTTTTTGTAATTTTTGTAATCTCATTGATATACTTTCTTTGGTCACATTGTTTGATTCCATTGAAAAAGGTGGCAAGGTTTCTCCGAAACGCATGGTTCTAATCTAAATACACACGGCATTAGCCCAAAAAGCATGAATTATTTATATAATCCGGGCCGTGAAAGCCTTAATATACAAATTATTCATTTTGTTTAATTTCATGAAAATTACAATAGTTGGGTTGTATGAGTAATTATTTAAGTGATCGGAATTCCCCCATTTTACCCATATATAGCCCACTGTACATTTCGGAAAGGAGGAAAACTAGTAACAAATGAGGAGGCAAAACTCGGAGATAACGACATCAAAAATGCTTAGGGATTACACTCCAGACCACATGCCTCATTCAGGGTCCATATACAAGAAAGAGCTGCTGCCACCATCATAGGAATGTATTAAATCAAAAACATCACCAAACTTTCACTACAAACAGCCATTACCCTTTTTCATGCCAAAATATCTCCAGTTAAAACATACGGCATTGAACTAATATGGGAAAGACTAACCCTAACGGACCTTACCAACCTTGAGAAAATCAAATCGAGATATTTAAAGAGAGAACACTTGGAGTAGCGAGAACGACCCAGTTCAGACTGGTATATGAACTGGCAAGGGAACCATTCTACATAGAGGACGTGAAACTCGAGCTGCTCCTACCACACACCAAGCAAGTATCTCAATAGAGCTAAGAAAACAAAAAAGTGACAGTCAGTCTGAAAGACTAGACTTTGTATCATTTTAAATGCTACAAATGCTGAAAAATGCTACAAAGGCTGGAGGGTTCTCGATTCGCTCGAAGCCAAAGACTCTTCACATGTTAGAAAATTATCTGCATAGTACTTATCTTGCTTATCTTGTTTCAAATTACTCGCGAACGGCAAGTGCAAACCAAGGGCAAAGCAAGGTCAAGCGCGCGGGGACGTGCCCCTTCCATCGAGTCTAAAAACACTTATAGTGGGCGAAGTATTGAAGATAGAGATATGCTCTCGTGGACTTTTTTTGTAGAACTTTTAATGCTGACCAATTCTTACGGTCATAGTATATTGATATTTTTAACGGTTTGCCCAGCGTAAGCTTAAGAAGCGTACGGACGCCAAGTTTGTTTTCGACTTTTTCACTGAAATCGTTATTGCTTGGCTTCCTTTGAGCATACATAAATTATTTTCTACGGAATCATTCCTTGAGATACCAGTAGTGGTTTTGTGACAGTTCTATACCCACCTCCATCTCCCCACCTCACAAGATGGCGGCGGCGCGATATCTCTCGAACGCATGGTCGGATTTTGACGAATGAGGTGTCATTGAACTCGGGCTGATACCCCCTTTCCAATGGACAACATATTTCCACCCCAAAATAAACACTACCCCTACTAGGGGGTGAAATTGTAATTTTTTAGAATGTCTCACTTTCCAAGTGCAACATGTGAGAGTTTGAATGCCAATATGGAATTAAACGTTGTTCTACATAAAGTGCATGTGTTCGGTGGAAAGCCACTATGAATTAACATGCTTGTTTTTTGTTTTTTACGCATGCCCACTCATGGCTTTTGTAAGAGGGTAGGGGAGCGGATCCCTGTGGATGGGTTATTGTTGACGGGTCATTGTTGGCGGGGTCATTGTTGACAGGTCCTTGTGGACGAGTCCTTGTGGACAAGTCCTTGTTGACAGGTCCTTTTGAACAGGTCCTTGTTGACTGGTCCTTGTTGATGAGTCCCTTTGGACTGATCCCTTTGGACGGGTCCCTTTGGCCTGGTTCCTACGGACTAGCCCATGAATTTATTTAAATTATGTCAAAGGGCCTAAGTACATTTTGCGTGTAAAGCAGTGTGTTGAACTGACGTTGTTCACCAGTCCCCCACTACTATAATGGGATAACAATATGAAAGGAAAGTGATGAAATACATGTGAACATACAAGGGATCTAACTTGGTGGATGGATGTGTTCTAACGAGCCATTTGTAGTTGAAAGAGAATAGTACATGTTCTTAAGATGTTAAAAACTGTGGAGATTGTACGTTCAGTAAACTAACTTGTTATTTACTGTGTCATATTACAGACATGGCAGAGAGCGCGCAGATCTGTTGCTAGGACTAACGCTGCATTAATTTGAAACCGCAAGTGTTCATGAAGACAATGGGTGATGATCATGCAAAGTTAGCAGTTATTGGATATGACACAGGTGTTCCTTCCGGTGTCATGTTGCTGACATGACAGAGAGCGCACACTGCTGTTGCTATGACTGACGCTGCAGTAATTTGAAACCCCAGGTCTTGATCAAGACAATGGGTGATGATCATGTAAAGTCAACAGTAATTGGATACCACACAGGTGTTCCTAGTGTACTTTGGACTCTCAGCTGTATTGGGAAAGGAATTGCAATGATCTGCAAAAAACTGCTGACACGAGCGATGAGAGTTTATATAAAAGAGGTGTCATATATTTCCCTACTGTCAGTCTTTATTACTCGCTTTGAGTGAACAGTGCTCTATTACTGCTCAAGAGTTGTAAAAAAGCCTTTCAGTAGAAAATCATTAAATTATTTTGCATGTTAAGTACTTATTATTAATGGATTGTAGTCTTTTATTACTAATTGATGTTGAAGTTATTGATTGGAATGTATTGATTGACTGATTGATAGATTGATGTGTATACAGATAATTGGGTACCTGTAGGTTACCAGATTCCTATAATCTGTTCATTCAGTGGCAGCAGTTGATAAATTATAAAAATGTAAGTGCCCCTCTAATAATTTTTAAACAGCCAGAGTGATATTTTCCAATGTTCACCACTACATGTCAGTGAAAATGGTATATTTGGCAGTCAAAAGTTGGAATTACTTAACCGTGATGTGTAAAGCTAAATTTGTAGGTTAGATTTTGATTACCGCTCTATTAAGTCCGAATGTTCATTGCTAAGTGTCAGTGACAGAGGGAATATTTAAACACTTAACCTCAGTTCACTTAACATAACTTAACTTTACCTAACTTAACCTTGTTACGTGTCATGTTTTACAAGTTTAGACTTGCTTTATGACTGACTATGACGTCACACTTAGCTCACTTAACTGGTGGCTGCTGGTTTCTATCACGTGACATGTTCTACAAGTTTAGACTTGCTTTAAGACTGGCTATGACGTCACACCTAGCTCACTTAACTGGCGACCGCTGGTTTCTATCACGTGACATGTTCTACAAGTTTAGACTTGTTTTAAGACTGGCTATGACGTCACACTTAGCTCACTTAACTGGCGATCGCTGGTTTCTATCACGTGACATGTTCTACAAGTTTAGACTTGCTTTAAGACTGGCTATGACGTCACACCTAGCTCACTTAACTGGCGACCGCTGGTTTCTACCACTCTATCAAGTTCCAATGTTCACCGCTAAGTGTCAGTGACAGTGGTATATAGTAACCCTCAGTTAGAACTACATGAAGTTAGACTTGCTAGGAGTTCACAGATGATCGAATTAAATACCCTGCTATAACCATTGACTGGAATGTAATTAAACTATTTATATTGTACTTTGTTTTATCATTTATTAACATTTATGATTTCTTTCTTTTATAGGTAATTTCGAAAGTGATCATAATGTTCAAGTGTGGTGACTGTAAGAAACAGTTCTCAAGACCTGACAGCCTTCAACGACACGCAAATGTTAAACATGACATTAAAATGTTTGTGTGCAGTCATTGTGCTACCACATTTAACAGACAAGATAATCTTGCACGTCATGTAAATTTAATGCACGTTAGTTCAGCACCATTTTCGTGTTCAGTTTGCGAACTTGGTTTTTCTGCTGTAAAGCGATATCAATCCCACATGGTTGAAGTGCATGGTGAACAACAAGAATTAAAAACTGTAAAGCCAACAACTAGCACGGAACCTTTAAACGAATGTGGTGCTTAAAAGCGTAAACGTTCTCTAGATTGTGAAAATAGTTGTGCAACTAAAAGAAAGAAGAATGGTGAACCTTCGATAAAACATTGTGATGTATGTAATATTGATATACCTTCTTCAATCATTCATGGACATTTACGCAGTATTCATAATAAAAATAACGCTTGCCATGAAAGAAATTCTGGAAATGTTCAACAAATTGGTAGTGCATTTAAAAGTCGAATTACTAGTTATAGACTTTATAGTAAAGAAAAAACTCGAAGTATTGAATCATTTTTTAAAAATGTTCAACCTACTGTGTTTGGCTTGGTAGGTAATGTTTTATTAGAACCTAAAACAATTAAAATGAATTTTGAACTTTTTGGACTCTATGTAAAAACTGGGAGTGAAGGTGAAATTACGGATATCAAATCTTTTAATACAAAAAACGTAATTGTTAGCGAATCAACTAATATTAGTGATATATACCAAAATATTTCAAGTGCGATCTTCGTAAAGAGTGAAGAGTTCCAAGAAAGGGAGGCGGGCTGGGCATTGGTTGAAGTACTTTATTTAGAAACCAACCTGAATAAATATAACCCCCTTCGAGCATCATCATACATTGATTTACCAGGATGGATCAAACGAAAGAAATCTGTTGTTAACGTTTAGAATAATGATGACGCATGTTTTGCGTGGGCTATAACCTCAGCTCTCCATCCAGCAGTGGAGCATATGGATAGAACATCATCATATCCTCACTATTCTTCAGTGTTAGATTTAAAAGAAATCGAATTTCCTATGGCGATAAAAGACATTCAACGTTTTGAAGAGCTGAACAATGTAAGTATTAAAGTTTATGGAATTGAAAATAAGAGTATAGTAGGTCCTCTATATTATACTCAGGAAAAAAAGAATGCACATGTAAATTTACTGTACGTAACTGAATGTGAAAATGCCCACTATTGTTGGATAAAACATTTCAGTGGACTTGTTGGTAGTCAGGTTTCAAAACACGATGGTAAAAAGTGGTTGTGTGATGGCTGTTTGCTACATTTCCAGAAAGAGGACCAACTAACTCAACATCAAAAATGGGGGTGTAATCATTTGTGTATGGTATTACCGACTCCTAAAAATAACATTCTAAAATTCAAGGATTATGAGAAACAGCTTCGAATACCATTTGTTATATATGCTGACTTCGAGGCTTTGCTAAAACCATTTAATACATGTTCATCGAATCCAGCCCAACCTTTCACCAACACTACTCACATTCATGAACCTTTTAGCTTTGCATATTATATTAAATGTAGTTACGATAACTCCTTAAATAAGTTTGAGCTCTATAGAGGACCTGATGCACCTAAAGTTTTTATGGAAAGGCTTGAGAAAGATGCAATCCGTATATCCTCTAATTTAAGTACGATCATTCCAATGGAGCCACTAACTTCATCTGAGCAAATGAATTTTGAAACTGAAACTAATCGTTTTATATGTGGTGAATGTTTATATACAGACAGGGTTCGCGATCATGACCATTCAACAGGAAAATATCGTGGTGCTGCTCACCAAGAATGTAATTTAAATTATAGAGTAAGTAAATTCATTCCAGTCATTCTACATAACGGTAGCAAATACGATAACCACTTTATCGCTAAAGAATTTGGAGCTTCAGATGTGAAAATTGATGTGATTGCAAATAATAAAGAACAATACATATCGTTCACAAAATACATCAAAACTAGCAATAAAAACCCATTAAACTGCGATTTTTAGATTCATTCCGCTTTATGCCTAGTAGTCTTGATAAGCTGGCTAGTAATTTAAAATCAGATCAGTTTCATGAAATTCAACGTGTCTTTCCTAAAGAAGATGATTTTAATTTGATTCGTCAAAAGGGTATATTCCCTTATGAATATATTAACTGTGTGGAACGTCTTGAGGAGTGTTCTTTACCACCGAAAGATGCATTTTACAGTTCCTTAAACACAAGTCATATCAGTGATCAGGAATATTTACATGCACAACGTGTATGGACACAGTTCGACATTCAAACTTTAGGAGAATTTTCAGACATATATTTGAAGAAAGATGTGTTATTATTAGCTGTAGTGTCAAGGAGTTAAGATATCTAACTTCCTTTACTTTCATAGCGTTCAAAGGAACGACGAAATTCGAAATGCAAGCTACCCTCTGGGTGTCAATTAACAAAGCTTGCACCAGGCACCCGAGGCCATACGATATTATTATTATTATTATTAGCAGATGTTTTTGAAAATTTTCGGAATGTTTGTATGATAAACTTATGACCTTGATCCTTGTCAGTATTTCACTGCTCCTGGGTTAAGTTTCAGTTCAATGTTAAAAAAACGAAAGTAAATTTAGAATTAATGACTGATATAGACATGATCAATTTTATAAAATCATCAATTCGAGGTGGATTAAGCCAATGTAAAGGACGGTACTCTAAAGCGAATAATAAAAACATGCCTACCTACAACCCTTGTGAAGAGTCAAAGTATATTGTCTACCTCGATGCAAATAACCAATATGGTTGGGCTATGAGTCAATATCTACCACTGAAAGATTTTCGCTGGCTGACACAACCTGAAATTGATGTCTTACATGTTGACACTCTTAATGATAACGATGGTAAAGGATATATTTTAGAGGTAAATCTTGAGTACCCTAAAGAGTTACATGATGATTATAATGATTGACCATTTTGTCCTGAGGATATGAAATCTCCATACATCACATCACGAATAAAAATGTTAATTGCTAATGTAAATAATAAATGTAAATATGTAATACATTATAGAAACTTGAAACAGTGTCTACAGCATGGATTGAAATTAACTAAAATTCATCGCGTATTGCAATTTCATCAGTCAGCATGGCTCAAACCGTATATTGATCTAAACAATAATTTAAGAACACAGTCAACAAACGCGTTTGAAAAAGATTTTTATAAACTCATGAATAATAGTGTTTTTGGAAAGACTATGGAGAATGTTGATAAACGAGTTGATGTAAAACTGATAACAAAGTGGGAGAATGATGGTAAAAGGTATGGTGCGAGCAACTTAATAAGCAAGCCTAACTTTCATAGCTGTTCAATTATTCATGAGGATTTAGTTGTAATACAAATGAATCGTCTTAAAATAACTTACAACAAACCCATATATGTGGGTTACACCATTCTGGAATTGTCAAAAACACTTATGTATGAATTTCACTATGATTATGTAAAGAAAATCTATCTTGATAATGCTAAATTACTCTACACAGACACAGATTCTTTTATTTATGAGTTTAAAACTGATGATTTTAATGAGGATATCAAAACTGAGCTAAATAGGTTTGATACAAGTGACTATCCCGAGGATAATATTTACCATTTGCCTCTAGTAAAAAAAAAGTTTCTTGGGAAATTTAAGGATGAATGTGCTGGTGTTATTATAGACACCTTTGTAGGCACAAAACCTAAATCATACAGCTGTATGACAATTGATGATGTAGTAGTAAAAAAATTAAAAGAGTGAAAAAGAATGTTGTTAGTAAAGAGTTAGATATAAGTGATTATAAAAACGGTATAGTTAGTTACCCACCTGTATTATATAAGAAAATGTGTGTATTCAGAAGTAAAAATCATCAACTACATACCAATTTGCTGAACAAAGTTGCTTTAAGTAATGAAGACAACAAACGATTCATTATACCCAACACATTTGATACTCTTGCTTGAGGAAACAGTCGCATTGACGACTATTACTTTACCTAAGTCTAATGATCACTATATTGTAACATTTGTAGTGTTTTTTATATTGTAATATTTTTTTGTAAAAACTGTAAGTAGAATGTATAATGTTAGGCTACTGTAATTTAGTAAAAATAAGATAAGTAATACATTTTAGTGTAAACTGTTTGCTTTTGTATATTACGAAAAAGATTTTAAAAAATGTACAGAATGTGTGAACTAAACAAGGGGAATGTAAAAAATGTAAAGTGGAAATTGTAAATATCCATGTGTGAAAAAGTGAAATGGCTATCACCATTTTAAAATTAAAAACCTTGTTTTTATTTCACAACAACAAAAATGTACATAATGTGTAAACTAAACAAGGGGAATGTAAAGAAATGAAAAGTGGAAATTGTAAATATTCATGTGTGAAAAAAATGAAAATGAAGAAAATGACTCTCACCATTTTTAAAATTAAAAGATATAGTGATCTGATGAACCTTATTTTTATTTCACAACCAAAAAATGTACAGAATGTGTGAACTAAACAAGGGGAATGTAAAAAAGGGGAAGTGGAAATTGTAAATATTCATGTAAGAAAAAATGAAAAAGAAGAAATGGCTATCACCATTTTTAAAATTAAAAGACATTGTGATCTTGTAAACCTTGTTTTTATTTCACAACAAATTGAGCTTTACAAAAATAGAATACAAAGAAATACCAATTCCTCAATCCTTTACAATGTTAATGTCCACTCATCATTAACTTTCCTTATATAGCACTAATCACAATGAGGGCTGCCAACCTATCTCCCACTGAGACATCACAGGATGTCAAACGTTGTTTAGCTTTTCAACGATACTTTATCCGCTACACGTCTTAATGCAGGATGACTGCGGTGATAAGAAAGGTGCATGCTTGATCCAAAGGATTAATAGGTATATCACCACGCTGCAAAGGTTCTTCAAGATAAGTTCCAGGACCACACAAATAATAACCGGGTAGGTAGATTTCGAATGTTAAGTATTGAATTACTTTGTCAATGACGCCATTGCCAGTACAGGTCTGGCATATCCTTTTCCATAGATGGTAAAAAGGTTTGACCTTCCTCCTCCTCTGCGGATGATGATGTTGTTGTTGCTTCTTTCTCTCCATCACACACGTGGTATGAGGAAACAAAGTCTTTACACTAACTTTTATGACCTTGATGCAGTTTGACCAGCTGGCAAGTAGCACACTGTCGCATAGAGGGTATTTTTGCCATAGCCACTTGCTTATGGTGATCATAATCCGTACATGGTTGCAATTCACTTAACACAGGGTCTTGAGTCCATGATTTTGGTACATGTTGCCAGATTTCTTTCACGGCATTTGCTGCGACGTAATAAATGAATGATTTTGGAAGAGCCAATAATTCTTCTTTGGTAAAACTGTCTAGTTTCTTTTTGCACATAAAGAACTTTCCAATCGCTTTATCGGTAGCATCCCCTTTCTCCATGGTATCACGTTGATGTTTACACGTCGCTTGTAGAAATCTCACTGGTGGCATCCACAGGTAAACATTCAGTTTTAATTTTATTTAACAACTCCCAGCAGGCATTGGTGGTTAGCCAATGAAACAATTGCCACACCTGTGCCAGAGCTTTATAGGTAATGTTGTCACAGGGGTAGCAGTCCATGACTGTTTGCAGCGAGGGACAGCCCATGTCCATTAAATCGATACATTGACAGTAAGACGCCAAAAATGGTTGTATCCATGGACGTTTTTCACTACCTTTCACAAATACTACATGGGCAGAAGACACGTGGGCTTTCATGACCATGTCCAGGTGTTTATATGAAATGGTTCCTTGCTTCCAGTCTAGTTGCATATGAGTTTCAATCCACTGGGTTTGTTTACGGTCTTTATCACACAACAAATCAATCGCATAAGGTGGTTTAAACACCAAATGAGTAGCTTGCGATATCCAAAAAGTGGAACAATCGATAATGGCCACTTCTTTAAATATAAATTTGTTATTTCCAATTTTAAACCCTTGACAGTCGACAATTAGTGTACGCAATATGTTCACTCTTGTCTGGATCAAGTCCAACTGACCACAGACTGACAATTGTTCAGTAAGGTGTACCCATGTCATTTACTTACATTCCATTCTAGTAAAAGAAAAGAAAAACATCGAGTAGTCACTATAGAGGTTAGTATATGACAGGGGGGCATAAGAAATAATAATATAACAACAACAACCAATTTTTATTACATTATTTTATTAGCATAACAAGTTTTACATTCTTTTTTTCATTCTAGGATAGAGGCGGTACCATCTCATACAACAAAAAAGTATTTTGTGTTTATAGTGTCCATAACACCAATGATATTCTAATGTCTCAAAACTGGGTGTTTTTGACTTTGAGCTGCTCACTGAAGCACTGTTGACACCATAAAGTCCACACGTATCATAACTTTTTTCATCACTCAGAGGCATGAGTGAGGGGTAACTTGAATGACAGGGTATATTACCCACCTCCATTCTGCACAGGTAGGGGCAGGCAGGTGACCAGCGCTGATGTTCCTGCATGGGTTCATCTCTCTCTTGCCATTGGTCTAAGATGATGGGACAAAACACACATTTCACTTCATCTCTTGTTTTTAAATAGTAGAATCCTGCGGCCGCTGAGGCTTGAGGGTTTATAAAAGGCACAGGCCACGTCGCAAAGGTCTTGAAACGTTATTCCTCAGATTTTAAATTCATGGATGTAACTTCTCTTGAGGCTTGAAAGCAAGACATGACTGAGCGGGTTGATGTGTGTTGACCTGCTATTTATACACTTGTCACTTGGTTGGACAGTGGATAATAGTTGACTTGTTTGTGATGAATTATCAAACAGTAGGCCGTGGTATTGGCTGGAACATTGTCATGCGTTTCAAAATCTAGTCGAAAGTCCATATTGGATGGTTTGACAGACTCTTCCAAGTAGGAACAGTCTAAGACAATCAGTGGCGCCCTTGGGGTGACAACATAGGATAATTCTCTTTTTGATAATACGACCATCTAAATTTAGAAAACAAGTCGTACAGGGGGGCAAACTTATTTTTTGAAAAATCTAAATCCAGCCCTTCATAGGGAAACACAGCACCCAAAAGAAGTGCATTTCTCAATTGTAGGTGATCAAATTGCGTGACATCTTTGGTTTGTTGATACTTGCGATTCGTTTGAAAACCCACAATCATGTAGAGAGGTCTCTCTGTATAGCGGGCTGTTTTTATAGACCAACTGTGTGTGTTGGTGGTGGGCAATAACGGGTACTCATGGAGTGCCCAGCTTCTAAATTCCATGGGTAGAGGTATATCTCTCTTTACCATCTTGAGTATGTCCAGTTTTTTCCTATCGTTAAGGGTCACATGAGGCACTTTCCATAGCAAGCGTTGAAGTTGAATTTTTGAATCAATGGGGGCATTGTCGGCTCCCTTGAGTGCATTATTATCACTCCTGTCTCTCACGAGATAAAGCACTTGCCTTGCGTTGACCACAATGCGCTGGTGATCTCCAACAAAGCCTAAAATCAGTTTAAGAGGTAAATATCCAGTGAAGGTGCCATCGGTGTGTACCATCCAGTCATTGATCGAGTCAGGGCACCAACCCGCCATGCAAAGTGTTTTAGCTTCTTCCTCACTCTAAGAGGGAAATAGTTTCATGATAATGGAAATGCCCACATTTCGAGTGCTATCCACCACGATATCGTTAATCACATAACGCACTTCAGAAAACAGAAAGGCGAAAGCATGGTTGGCTAACTTGGATGTGGTGGGTGTAGAGACATCGGCTTTGGTGAGCCGACCTTCAATCTGAATAACACTTTCATGTGGTAGAGTGTAAATATATTGGTTGTTGATAACAAATTGAATTTCACCATTGTTATTGAGTCCAGCTGTTTGAGCTTGATAAGAATGGAGATCAATTCTTACCACTCCTGGTTGCTCCTCGATGTGGTTCGCTACCTCTAGGATAGAATTCATCGCGGGGGTTGACGTGGTAACCCAAATGCTGTAAAATCTGCTTGTTCTGAGATGTTAACGTGTATTCATGGGGTAAACAACTAACACCATTTCTAGACGGTGCTGTCGCTTTATATACAAACTTCATAGTGGCTTTAGCACCTACTTGTAAGTCACTGTTGTGGTAGAATCTAGATCAATGAGTTGTTTCTCTCTATTGATCAGTCTTAATGTTATATTACTAATACCATCGACAGCCACAGAATGAAAAAGCACTACTGGAGGGTTTTCACGAATAATATAACCATTGGGCGATGTTGCAATAAAGTCATAAAGCGAATGCGACGGTTCTTGATTGGTGTACACTTGACTAATAATATTACACGTCACCGACACATGATGGTCCTCAATGAATTTCACTTCATGGCCTGATTCATGTTTTTTGTTGGGCTCCAACACGCGTGGTTTTAATCCTAGTAATGGACCAATGGAATCGGGGTGTGTTTTAAAGTCAATTTTGAATGTAGAAAAAATACTGCAGCGATGAGTGTTGGTATTTCATACAAGTTCAAACTTGCGCGTTCCATCGAGAAATGACTTTAAACCATATTCATTGATCAACACCACATAAATGTGTTCATAAATGTCATCGATCGTGTATCCACCAGAGTTCAGGGTGAGCACAGAAAACTTGTTGTTCACATTTTCACGTATGTTGTATATTCGATTGTACGTTTCAAGAGAAACAAGTCCTAAACCATTGGGTTTTTCACTCAATTCGATAGGTGGGTAAAAGTCTAGGCTCACTTCAGGTCCACGTCCATGCAGTGTAAACGTCTTACTTTCCACCGACATACTGTTGACGTTTTTGCTTATGCTGCGTCTTATATAAAAAAATTAAACACAAACGTCCACACTGTTGGCTATTAAACGTTTGCTCACGTTTCACATTATAATATATCTTGATCCTGTTTCCAAAATAGGTCACTAGTTCCATGGGCGGGGGCAAATTCCCAAAATTGTCAAAGTACCATACAGTGGATCCCTCTTTGACATAAGCTACATAATGTGTTCCAGGTCCTCGGTGATCATCCAAATTGACAACAGCACATCCATGTTTCCAGGGTTGTGAGGGTAATTGGTTTCGCATAAACACACCTCGAAAATGAGAAAGCTTCAGTTGTTTAGCATAGCTTTCCACTTGTTGATGCGTCAGGGCATGTCTTGCTATGGCTGAGGTTAAACATGTTTCTATTTTATTTCGAAAAGGTGAAATTCCAAATCCTTGTTGATAAAAGGCTGGCTTCAAATTGACATTTCTAGCCCCCATAGCAATGGCTTCCATCGTTTCATTATGTCGCTGACTTTCTTTGAGTTGTTGCTTGCCCTGCTGCGCGGCTTTAATAGTTTTTGCCACTGCACTGGCGCCGCCTAAAAGTGAACCTAGAGCAGCCAGACCAGCGAATAATGCAGGTAGAAATCCCGCTCGTTTGGGAACGGGAATCACTCGACCTTGTTTTGAACCCTGTCGCTGACGTTTTGGAATAACATGCCTCTGTGCTGCTCGAAGAACTTTCCTTATAGTCAACACATTATTTTTTCTTATTTTCTTTCGCAAGGGCTTGTCCACGAATGTCTTAAGCCCAGGCTTTGCCAAGGACAGGGTCATATTTTTAGTCTTTCTCACCACATATCTTTGTTTCACCATGATGATGACCAACAACCTTTCACAAGAAAGTTTAAGTCACAACTAACGTCAGATTGTTATTTCATGGCTGTATATTCCAATTCTACATAAAGTGGGAAATCGTTTGTGGTTTTTCCAGCTTGCTTTTCATCCCATGTCAACATGAGATGAAAGTATAATTCGTCTCCTGCATTGACCATTTCATGGTTATGGACTAACATCCTATGACCATTTATCTCTATTTCTAAATGGTTCTCAATAGGTATGGCGTATTTGATGTGAATGGTTCCATCATAGTGTAATCGATAGTGGCTTAAACCCGAAGCAAGCACATAGGTCAGGTGCTGGTCATGAACTAGTGGTATATGGTTTCTCTCATTCACAGGTTTTACATTTGTCAGATACACTAAAAATACAGATGGGGTAAATTTATAAAGCCTTTTCATTTCATAGGTCACGTATCGCTTTGTACAGACATCATCATCTTCTTGTGGGTCTTCCACGTGAATAATGCGGTGATGATTAGCGGTATAGCCATCCACCGTAAGCTGAGGCACTTTATCATAAAACTCATACACCTTGTTATCCACATACTTTTTTGTAGTAACGTCTGTAGACACTTGAGGATGTTTTACACGGATTAACCGCTTTCCTTTAAAGTCATAATCTCCCTGTTTTGTGCGTGGCCCTACAGACCTATCCACATAGTGTTTATTAGCAGGATCTCTTTCTTGTTTAGGATCATGTATGGGAACAGACTTAGCCTTGAGCTTCAACGCACGTCCAAAGACATCCATCGTCAACCTGTAGTACGAGTCTACTGTTTCTATGACAAGGCTCGGTGCGATGTATATATACAGCCTGCTAGCCTGTCTAAGCCTTAGTTGAAATGAAGATAATTACGCAGCAAGAGACATTCCCCGTGAGGGACATGGTTTCCCATCTCTGCCCCACATCACGTGAACAACGCCATGGTTCACTGTTTCCATCTTCCATTCGCTGCATCATTGTGGGACCTTCCGGCTGTGGAAAGACCAATCTTTTGCTGACACTTTTTACAGCGCCCAATGGTCTGTGTTTTCTTAATATTTATATTTTCGCAATATCTCTCTACCAACCCTTCTACGTGTTTCTGGATCAAGTCATGTCTGGATTACAAAATGAGAATATGGGGTATTTTACATTTTCCACGCAAGAAAATGTTATTTCACCAGATGAGGTAAAGCCTGATTCACTCATGATTTTTGATGATGTATCCACTGAATGACAAGGCATCATTCAAAGCTATTTCAGCATGGGTCGACACAAACATATTGATTGCTTCTATCTTGGACAAACGTATTCTAAAATGTCCAAACAGTTGATTCGTGACAATGCCAATGTCATTGTTTTATTTCGCCAGGACGAGAGGAACAGTCGTCACATTTATAATGAACATGTGAATCCGGATATGACCTTTCAAATGTTTACAGAATTGTGTGGCAAGTGCTGGAACACACAACGTCATGCCTGTTTAGTTATTGATAAACAAACTGAACTCAACCAAGGGCGGTATCGCTTAGGGTTTGATCATTTTATTGCCATTTAAGGCACTGTATCATTCCCTCTCAAGTCACTTGTCACGACACCATGGCGTTAGCAGAGAGTCAATTGAAAAAGCATATTATTAGAGCAAAAAATACTATTCGCCCAAAGTTCCGTCAATTGAAACGATCAGTGCGGATCATGCTTTGTTTATTCAACAACATTTAGCCCCTCCGCTAAAAGCTATGTTTAAACCCTCTTTCAAGCCATCAGAAACGCTACCCACCTATTCACAAGCCACTCAGACGCACCACGAGGACCCTGAGGAAGAGGAACAGGAAGATTTAACTAGTGTTAGCGAAGTTGAGGATAATGAGGAACAAGTGTTTACGCCTCAAAAAAGGCATCACCCCTTGCAGAGATTTTAAGAAAAAAGAAATCCTTGGCCATGGTCGAAACACCCTGCCCTTCCTGATCGTCTCCATTTTCACAACTCGTGGCCACCCCTCAACATAAATCTCAACTGAAAAACATTTTAATAAAATATTATGGATCAACACTGGAATCCTATTTCACCAATCTATTTATTGGAAACACAGATACCACGTATGGTGTTCGCTATGAGGACGATAGTTTTAAAATTGGTGATTCATCGATTAAATTTAGTCGTACTAAAGCTGTCATTAAAAAGATCAACTATAAATTAACACCAGGACTGTTAAAGCTACTATTCTCTCGGACTCCCTCATACCAAGATTATACGCTAGAGGACCTTGATAAATATAAATCCATTTTATTGTACACCCATGCCCACAAAAGACAGTATGATCCCACTCAACAAGTGAATGGCAATATATCTCGAAAATATAAAACCATCATTACAAAAATGTTCCCCACTAGTCAAAGTGGTCGTCGTAAAGTGTCCGCTTCAGGGGTGACATTTAAGCCATTAATACCCCTTGTGGATGTTACCTACTGGCACAATCCCAATAAACTCGTCCAGCGACTACAGCTGTTGCATGCTTCACGTCAAGCAGGCCATATTGGTCACGATTGGGAAATTCAAGAAATTGAGGAAGAACTTCGAAATGCCAAAATTATTGTTTAAGCCCTCACCCATTAAAATGGGTATTGCTCACGAGTTGCATCGTCCAACTAGACGTCACTATTAGCGACTCAAGGTGATTTCACAGGGTGTGGATGAACTTTGGCAAGCAGACTTGGTTGAAATGATTCCCTATGCTAGGGTTAACGATGGTGTACGCTATATGTTGACGGTCAATGATGTTTATTCCAAAATGGCGTTTGTTGAACCTGTGCGACGCAAGTCTGGTCCGCTAGTCACCAAGGCCTTTCAACATATTATTCGACAATCCAAACGTCAACCTCAGCTGCTACAAACCGATCAGGGAAAATAACTTTTCAACAAGGATTTCTCCAGTTTTCTCAAATATAAGGATATTCACCATTACACCACGTACAGCAATCTCATAGCCAGCGTGGTTGAGCGGTTCAACCGAACATTAAAAACCCATATGTGGAAAGCGTTTACCGCTCAGGGCACTTATCGCTGGTTGGACTTGTTACCTGAGCTAGTGTCACGTTACAATGACACCAAACACAGAACCATTGAGACCAAGCCACGACTTGTGACCAAAAATATTCCACAACTGGATAAACTGTTTAACCCCATAAAACAGCAGACCCTAAACGTCATCGCCTTAACATCAGGGACCATGTTCGTGTGAGCAAATTCAAGTCCGTCTTCGACAAGGACTACACACCAAATTGGGGAACTGAACTATTTCGAATTCGTCAAGTCAACCTGGACAGTCCTGTCACCTATTTACTCGAGGACCTCAACCATCAACCCATAAAAGCAGGTTTTATCTCCAAGAACTCCAAAAGACAGCGTTTCCTAAACATTACCTTGTGAAAAAAGTGTTGAAATAAAAAGGAAATAAACTATATGTTAAATTGTTGGGATTTAGCTCACCCTTTAATTCTTGGATTAATAAATTACATGTTGTGTGAACCTGTGTGCCTTGTATTTATTTATTCACTCATGATGTACTTAACCTACAGTCCTATGTACAGTCCGCAGCTCCACATGTATTATGAGCAAGACATATTTCTTTCTCTCTTCACCTGTGTTCTCTCTTACACCGACTCTCCCCCTCTGCCCCCCCCTTCACCTCCCACCACTGTCAAGAACAGGTTGTGACTTGTTAGCTCTTATCGTGCACGTGTACAGGTGAACACCTGTGTGTTAGGTCATATTACACAAGAACTCGCATTTTCTCACGTATGAACCAAACAGAATGTGACTTGTTTCACAAGGAGGACGGTAATAATGACATCTCACACGTGTTCACATGTATTTCATCACTTTCTTTCATATCGTTATTCCATTATAGTAGTGGGGGACTGGTGAACAACGTCAGTTCAACACACTGCTTTACACGCAAAATATACTTAGGCCCTTTGACATAATTTAAATAAATTCATGGGCTAGTCCGTAGGAACCAGGCCAAAGGGACCCGTCCAAAGGGATCAGTCCAAAGGGACTCATCAACAAGGACTCGTCCACAAGGACCTGTCAACAAGGACCTGTACACAAGGACCTGTCAACAAGGACTTGTCCACAAGGACTCATCCACAAGGACCTGTCAACAATGACCCCGCCAACAATGACCCGTCAACAATAAGCCATCCACAGGGATCCGCTCCCCCACCCTCTTACAAAAGCCATGAGTGGGCATGCGTAAAAAACAAAAAACAAGTATGTTAATTCATAGTGGCTTTCCACCGAACACATGCACATTATGTAGAACAACGTTTAATTCCATATTGGCATTCAAACTCTCACATGTTGCACTTGGAAAGCGAGATTTTTCTAAAAAATTAAAATTTCACCCCCTAGTAGGGGTAGGGTTTATTTTGGGGTAGAAATATGTTGTCCATTGGAAAGGAGGTATCAACCCGAGTTCAATGACACCTCATTCGTCAAAATCCGACCAGGCGTTCGAGAGATATCGCGCCGCCGCCATCTTGTGAGGTGGGGAGGTGGAGGTGGGTATAGAACTGTCACAAAACCACTACTGATACCCTTTACAGAATGATGAAAACCGTATCAAAATCCATCCAGTGGTTCTCGAGATTACCCGTGACATCCAAGAATCGGGGATTTTGGCTTATACTAACCAAGTAGAGATTGTCGGGGAACACATGCACCAAGCGGTACTATGACGTCACACACCTCAGTTCATCTGGGTACATTTCGTTCCCTCACCGTAACGTAACGCCAGACCCCAGCGTAACGACGAAGTCGACAAGTTCATTTAAAATGATAAAAACAAAAGAAATAACCGAAGATTACGCTGCAGACGCCATTATTGAAAGGAGATTGGCAAAAGCGAACTGCGATAGGTGCTAACCAGAGTTTCAGTGCACGACTATCATCACAAGATACTGTATGTAGAAATGACAAGTTTCACGCACCAAACAACGCAGGTGTATGCATACTATGCAACAAGCATTGTGAAAATACCTTTAACAAAATGTCACAAGAGGATTGCTGATGATGATGATAATTGTTGTTTTAAGGGGCCTAACATCAAGGTTATCGGCCCCTAATGGTTTGGGTGATCGTTAAGATGAAAATGAAATGTAAACTATAACTAATACTAACAACTAACTAATATACTAGAAGCAGGAATGGAAAACAAAAGGAGAATAAGGCAAATAAAGGACAGGAGGAAAAGCAATGCCCTCAACCCTCGAAGAATGTGGATTGAGGGTCTTGGAAGGAAGGAGAGCCATGAAAGGCAGATAGGAAAGTGGAAGAGGAGAGGATCCGCCCCAGAGGGAAGGGATAAAAGGGGAAAAACCGGACCCTGCTCAGAAATCCCTCGGGGTCGCCAACTCCCGAACTCACCAGCCGTGAGCCCCTGAGGGTGTAGCAATATCTAGGTGCACCAGAAGTGGTGGGGCTACATACACCCTTCATCTTGAGGACAAGAGCAGAAGGCAGGAGATAACATGGAAAGAAATAGAATGCTGACCCCTTGCAGGAGGAGGGTAGCAGAAAAGATGAGACAAGGGCCAATTAAGGCGGGAAAGGAAGAGACTCCCTAGGCCTCGGATACCCTAGTACCGTCGGGGTCGAAAGAGAACAAGAGTTGACGAAGTGATGTCGACAGGAAAGAAGACGGAGAAGAGCCCGGCACAAGTAAGTGGAAGCAATTCCGAACTCAGCTGGAGCCCCGTGGTCGCCAACCCACGTCCCACTAGATGTGAGCCCCTGGGGGGCATAAGAGGATTAAGTCAATCATCGACTATAGCAAAGACTATCAAACACTGTACATAGGATACAAATATTTATGTGTGCACATTTGTGCGCATTTTATGTAATACCTAGCAACCCAACCCGGTTTCGCCCGGGAACAGTTATGAATGCATTACGTGATAAGCGCATTTTTTCGATGTCAATGAAATACCACCTATATCCGTTTTACGTCACGGCACGATGGGTTAAAATCACTGAGTGGACTATTAATTATATTCACATGGAGATGCATGTGTTACGAATACTTGTCAGACGTAAAAGAATGGCGAGGTGCATGAAACACAAATCCCCCTTCCGTCCAATCTTACCTTGCCTATGTATATTGCGGAACGAAAAGTTCACAGGCGAAATGAAGAAAAGCCGAGTTGCACTTCTAGGGAAACTCCAAACACAATCACTCTTCTCTGAAATCTTAACTCAACACGACTCGACAGTTTGCTGCTGGCTGCATCAGCCCGCTAGCTAGACAGTAACTCGGGTGATAGGCTCGCCCCTAGCTAACTCGGAAACTGTCACCTCAGTAATTGAATGGAGATTGTTGGAAAAAATGAAAACGTAAAAACACTTAGGCTATAGTGGGCGATGTATTGAAGATAGAGATATGCTCTCACGGACTTTTTTTTGTAGAACTTTTCATGCTGAACAATTCTTACATCCATAGTATATAGATATTTTGAACGGTTTGCCCAGCGTAAGCTTTGAAAGCGCTCTGAAATCGTTACTGCGCGGCTTCCTTTGATCTTGGGTATAGAAGCTTAGCATGCTACCAACTACGCCACCGAAGCCGTGGTTTCTACTGTCATTCCTCAAAGTCGTTTCAATTGTATATTTGACTGTCAGTTGTTACTCTTCAGTCGGTGAACACGAACTTGCCCATTGACTTGGGTGGGGGGCAGGGTACAATGTACAGATCGCTGGTTCAAACCCGGCCAAGATGTCGGATTTTTTAAGAGCGTTCAAAATCCCTCAGTATGCCTTCCTTCGGAGGGGAAGTAAAGCCGGCGGTCCCATGTCAGAGATTTATGGCATGTTAAAGAACCTTCCAATAATTACACCTGTGTGAAGCTAAATTATATAGTTTTTTATTTATTTTTTAATTTTATTTTATTTAGTCGATTTACCCTCTAGGTTGGTGGTTTCCACGGACTCAGCGAGGGAACTCACCACTACCGCCACTACGGGCAGTGTCCTGGAGCTTGGGACATCTGGTCAGGTTGGATACAACTGGGGAGGTGTGATCATCACTTCGCTAGGCGGCCTCACGTGCAAAGCGAACAGGGGCCTCATGAGGGATGGGAAGGGAGAGGAAGATTGTGATGGATAGGCTAGGAAAGGGGAAGGAGGCGGCCGTGGCCTTTCAGAAGGTACTGTACCGTTTTCTTTTATTTGGTCTGATTTACGGTACATTTTCCTTTGCGAACCGCTGCCGCAAATGTCAGGTTTTGACCTAGTTTGGAGAGCGCGAATAGCCATGTGATCATTCGGCTCAGCTGGTGTCTCATCAACAACCTTCGGAAGAGTGTTTCTCTTTTAGGCCGCGAGGATGCGCGGGAGTCCTTGAGCCTGCAGTAGTGGAGAGATTGACATTTACATTCGAACATTATTTGGAAATAAGGCACAGTTATGATGTCAAATGTATATTGAAGTTCGATATTACAGCAGAGAGAGACAGAGCGGTCTTGCTTTAATGATAATTGCATTTGTAACATCAAGAATATAGATTTAATATATCGACCTATCACAGAGAGATTGTCACGTCATGCGCAGGAGTGACAGCGTGCCAGCTGTCTCCTGCAGGCAAACGCAGGCGTGCGACAAGCAGATCTTTTTTAAACTCAGACGAATACACGTCTAAGCAAGGACTCTTATCGCAATGTTGTTTCAGCTGGAAGAAGTGTCAAGTTATCATAAGTTCACGGCGGTGCCAGTTCGTGGTTATATATCGTGTTGTGACGTATTAAGGCCAATATACTTAAAGTTCAGTGTCGAATGAGAACTTCAATCGTCAGAGCGCCTGGCATTGTATGCGGGCAATATTCAGTTAGAGGAATCCGTCTCTTTTCACGTTATTTAAATGCATGTGTAAATGAGGAGCGAAGTGCAGTGATACATTAGGGGGCTTGTTTCTGAAGTCTATGCTCACTGAGAAGGCGTGCTGTCTTTTCTCACGCCAAGACTATTGCAAATCAATGTCAAGTACATTCCGAGTGAAGATTTTTAACAATGTATAGTACTTGGAAACCCGAGGTGTTGGGAGAGATGTCTTGGATGTTTATAAACATATTAGCCATGTGCGGCTAGGTATTTTAGTGTGGACAACGCTCTCCAAGCAAATGCAGTGGACGTTACGAGTGATTACAATGCTGTTTGCGAAGTGGAACATAGCCCACTCGCGACGCGGGCTATTGGCTTGTGCAACATGAACTTTTGGTAACATGCAACCGAAAATAACTCAGGCTACCGTCATGTGTCCACCTGCTTATCGCGATGTTGCATTCGCGCGCGTGATGTATTTTCGAGCCGGGCTGGATCTATTCGAAATTCGGGCTAGGACAATTTCCGGGAGGAGAAAGCAGTTCGTTTACTATCAGTGGACTTGGGACATTGGAGTAAGAAATTCCCAGTGCGTTCATTGGAAATTGGAATGGAACCGTGTAGTCCTGCTATACCATGTTGGAATCAGATGGTGGGCATCTTCACGCTTCATATCGCCTTCGAGAGTCTTCAGCCAGGTATAGGAACAATTTTTCACGTAGCGTTGCAAAGTAGATAGTCCAGTGAAATCACTTTGTCATCTGTTTTTTCATTTTGAGTAGTATGATTGTGGAATGAAGTTTATGCATGGCCGTCCCATGGTCTGTATGACTTCATTTGCAGTCGAGTTTAGGCCTGGTTCTCCAGGTGCACTCATTTCATAATATTTTATTATGAATTAATTGTTTATTTTCAGCTTAATAATTTTATTAATTAAATTCATTAAATTTATTCCGAACTTCTTGATTGTGGAGAACAGATCTACATAGGGGAAGAAATCTACGTTATTCTCAAAGGGAATTGTTTTTTTTTATCAAGCTTTGGCTTGAGGGGTTGTCGTTCCATTATTTTCGTGTTCGACCATTGCGAGATTCGAAATTGCCTATGCGCTCTTGCATTATAACTATTAAAATATAGTATAGAATGTGAAGTTTGATCATTCTTTTAGAATGGGGATTTTTTCTCTTGAGAGTAAACGCTGTCATACTGAATTCTAATGTGTCAACAGGAGTTAACTGGAGTCGTTACCTGGATACATGCTGTAGACCCAGTCTGATTTTCGTGAATTCTCTTGAGGGGACATTTCTATTTTCGTCTTATCAACTTTAACGTTTGATTTTGTAGTCACGTGTACTTGGATACACCTCGTTGATCTTTATATTAATTAATATTGCTATAACTTAATTTTGATTCAGCCTTTCGAGTTTTTCTTGTTTAGAACTTTGTTTAAGAGTACTATTTGAAGAACAAGAATCTCTTTTGAGACAAATCCCAGGGATTAACTTTAAGGGGAAGTGAATTCTTATGTGACTGTAAATACAACTCTGTAAGGCAAGCTTTTTGTGATCCAGTGGACTTGATTAAGTAGCCACTCATGTTAAATTTATGATGCATTGGAATGAGAAAACATAATAGTTAAGAAACACGGCTGAATATATCTGATTACTGGTTATCGAATAAAATAATCACCATGTGGGTGATAGTGTGTGAAGAAACGTCAATGGGCGTGTAATATATTTACGGTGGTACTCGTTGAAGTACGTTAATATTAAGATGCTAGTGAAAGCATAATGTGTAATGCGATTATAAAAATATAAACTTTGTGATGTTGGTGGTAATGCCCACCTGTATTCAGAAATCGAGGTCATGAGTGACCATTATAATGACAGTATTTCAGTGCAAGGTTATACTAATTTACGAATGTTTTTGAAAGAACATAGTCTTTGTTCTTTTTTGCATTTCTTGTTACGATTTATTGATAAAATTGGCAATTCCAATTATGGATCTAGTTTTTGTCAAGCCTCAGAGTTTGTTTTTGTGTGGCATCCCCATTTAATTAATTCTTCGGTTGTGATCAGTTTATTAGATTTAAGCAAATGTTAGATATGATTCATGATCGATATATTATAAATTCTGAATGAATTTAAATTAGTACATTTATACTGAGAAATTACTGAATCTTTAGAGATTTTGAATTACGAATTTCACGTCTTTTTAGCTTGAGTGCTTGATTGATAAAATAAATTTTGACTACATTGCTAAGGCAATATAATTTATGCAATATCAGTTTCGACAAAGCACCAATGAGGAGTGCAGAATTACCTGTTTGGGAAAGCATTTACATCTGAGGGTGTAATGATATTAATAATGATTTCGCTGTAAATAAGTAAATATATATATATATATATATCTGAATTAATTCGCGTGTTTGAAAATGTTGGAATCAGTGGAAGAACCATTAAGGCGATATTTTTTTGCTTCTTAATGGATCTCCTATTGTTCATATAATTAATAATTTCAATTGAGGGTCAAATGCATTCTTGGTCAATGGGGAATGCTAATGCATTTATTGGCATGATACTAGTGCCTACTTTCTTTGCTTTTGTGTCCAGTCAAGGACAATTTGGTCTGGCCCTCTGTCAGATTTTCTTTTGGAAATAAATACTTTGTCATTTCTTTTAATCGCGTGTTGTGATGATTTACAGAAGTATAAAGAGGTCGCATTAAGGGGGCCTAAGCTAGATATTTCTAGAGTTTCCCACACTCCTGAGAGGGCGATTTCCCACGATTCTCGTGTTCTTAGAGCAGTTCTCTGCTATGCTTTGGTCGTGCTTAATGCCACCTCTGCTAGGATTTGCTGCACCCTAATACTCCCTTTCCTTGTTGGTAGGATCTGGGGACTTTTCTGAGCCGGGGTGTTTTCAGGTCCTACGATCCAGTTACCATCGAGGATATCAACAGGTAAAGGGTAGGTATTTTCGGGCTCAGTACCATCCCGGCATTTGCCCAAACATGAAGTGGGAAACCACGGAAAACCACTCCAAGGATGGCTGAGGTGGGAATCGAACCCCCTCTACCCATTTGGACCACCCGAGGCTGAGTAGACACCGTTCCAGTCCTCATACCACTTTTCAAATTTCGTGGCAGAGCTGGGAATCAAACCCAGGACCTCCGAGGCGGCAGCTAACCATGCTGACCGCTACACTACGGAGGAGACAAATATATAGGTTAGGAATGTAAACAACGCTGTTGGGTTCCTACGTTCGTTGCCAGGAGCCGACTGCGGTGGCGTCTAGTAGCTAAGTTCTGAACTAGTAGTCGTTAACGGTGGCGTTTGGCGGCAAGAGTAGGAACTGTTTGAAAAATTCAAAGTCTGCAGTCCTTACGTAAATAAAACAAGAATTTCCGTTAAGAACTATACAGCCTACTTTTCATGCCAATGATTATTCTACAGAATATGAACCTATCTAGAATAATGACGAAATTGAGTTGCTAATATCGAAATTTCCAATTAGTTCGAAATACTGTATACCTGGCATAATGTATCCTAATAGAGCACTACAGTTGGCAGATCTGATGACTGAATATATTCTTAGTTCCATCTCTTAAGGTACAAAATACAAAATTTGGTTGAAGTCCAATGAATCGCATGGACGTTACATGCAGTTAAACATTGGATCTAACAGCGCGCGTAAAATCATGTTGGCAACAATGTCATGCATGTATTGGTCAGAAATAATCTGAAATAATATGACCTATTGTTGTGCCAATTTTGAATGAAAATCATTAGTTAGTATAGAAGTTACATGCATTTTAAATTGGACCTATCAGCAGGCTTAGAATCATGTTGGCAGCACTGACGTATATTAGTTGCTCCAAATTCGTCTAGAATGCCAGGTACTATACGTGTGCAAATTTTAGAGCTATTGGCTTGCATACTTTCTGATATATTGATATAAGGGTAACAAAAATAGGGACAGCACATATTAACAGTTGGCAGCCCTGGTTGCTCCTTAGAATACGCATAGTCATATCTGTTATGGTACACAAAACACATACGAAATTTGGTTGAAATCCAAATGATAGTATGGAAGTTGCATGTATTTAAAGTTGGACCTGTCAGCAGGCTTAGAATCATGTTGGTAGCACTGACGTATATAAGTTACTCCAAATTAATATAGAATGTCAGGTACTATACGTGTGCATAGTTTAAAGCTGTCGGCTTGCATACTTTCTGATATATTGGTATTTGGATAAAATAAATTGACAGCATTTATTAACAGTTGGCAGCCCTGGTGGATCCTAAGAATACGTTCAGTCATGGCTGTTTAGGTACACATAGCACATACGAAATTTGGTTGAAATCCAATTGATAGTGTAGATGTTATATGCATTTAAAAATTGGACCTATCAGGAGGCTTATAATCATTTTGGCAACACTGCCATGTTTGGCCTCCTGGAAATTAAACTGAAATATTATGGTCTGTACGTGTGCCAATTTTGAAATAGCTCCCATTCATACTTTCCAAGATATCCAACATGGAGCTCAAATTTCAATTGCGATTTTTTAGCAGTTGGTAGCACTGACATCATTTTCAAATATGGCCGTGAGATATTCAGGTGTAGATCTTTACTCCTACCAAATTTTGTTTCGATTGCTGCAGCCGTTTAGGAGTTGATAGGGGGGACACACACACAGCCAGACAGACAGACAGAAGGACAGACAGACAGACAGACAGACAGACAGACAAACAGACACACATTTGCCCGATCTCATAAGTCTACTTTTTCCTCATTTTTGCAAAATGTGAAAAGTAGGCTAAAAACAGATAACACACACTAATACAGTTATCACAATTCACACTGGTTATCAGACAGATTCTACACACACCCAAAGTACACGGGGCTACATGACCGCGTTGTCGCAGCCCCTAAACTGAGGAACCAACCAACCAACAGTAGAAACTGTTTTTGTTGTATTTCCGAGGAAACTCGAAGAAGGACACTAAGTTTTATTTATCCTGAGTTGGAAGTGGCACCGTATTTCAGTGACCAGGTCCCAGCAAACTGCTTCAAAGCACGAACTAGTCTTCATTACTGGATCACGTGAAGATTTGTTATGGGTTCTCGTATAGGTCTGGTAGCATTTCAACTGATTCGCCCTTATCATCATTATAGTAACTGTTCTGAAAATATTGGGCGGTACGCCAAGAGTACAGTCACGTCTGTAGCGTAGCGGTCAGCATGGTTAGCTGCCGCCCCGGAAGTCCTGGTTTCGATTCCCGGCTCTGCCACGAAATTTGAGAAGTGATACGAGGAATGGAATGGGGTCTACTCAGCCTCGGGTGGTCCAAATGAGTGGAGGGGATTCGATTCCCACCTCAGCCATCCTCGAAGTGGTTCTCTGTGGTTTCCCACTTCGTCTTCGGGCAAATAGCTTGCCACGATGGGTGAGTGGTTAACGTGTCGGTCTACTAACCCCAAGCTTGCAGGTTCGCTCTTGGCCGTGGAAAGTGATTTTTGAAAGGCGGCGAAAATACGATACGCATGTCATACGATGTTGGCATGTTAAAGAACCCATTTGAATTCAGTAGGTCGTGTTCATAATGGAACAATTAATCTCGGGAGTTTCCGCCAACACAAAGTTCCTCATTTCTCTACTAGAAAGCGCTATAGTCTTCAAGGATCTTAGATAACTAACCTCCTTGACTTTCATAGTGCTTCAAGGAACAACGAAATTCGACATGCAAGCTACCCTCTGGGTGTCAAATAACAAAGCTTGCACCCGGCATCCGAGGCCATACAATATAAATCGGGCAAATGCCGGGATGGTGCCTACGTAAGACCACGGCCGCCTCCTTCCCTCTTCCTTGCCCATCCATCCCAATCTTCCCTTCTCTTCCCATCGCTCATGAGGCCCCTGTTCGCTTTGCAGGTGAGGCTGCCTGGGCGAAGTGCTGATCACACATTCCCAGTCGTATCCACTCCGACCAAGTGTTCCCATCTCTAGGACACTGCCTGGAAAGGCGGTAGTGGTGAGATCTCTCGCTGAGCACGTGGGAACCACCAACCTGGAGGGTAATATTGACTTTAAAAAATCACCGCCAAGGGTGTAGTCGGAAGTTAGCAGTCCAGAAACACTCCAAAGTTGGTAGTATCTTAGGAGTGTGGTTATTATTATGCCATGACTTAATTCATAACTGAAGGGAGCTAAATTACTGTTTATTTATTTAGCGTATGGCGTTACATATAAAACACATTAATAATAATAATAATAATAATAATAATAATAATAAGTACATACTCGAGGATAGAGAAGATCACAGACACAATGCGAAAACGCAGAGTTTGCTTCTACGGTCATATGCGACGGATGATCGACTCCCGATGGACGAAACGTATCTTCAGTATATTCGACTCAAAACCAAAAACGACAATGCCATGGTATGTTAACGTCCAGATAGATCTGAAAGAAATGGGGATACGAGCAGAAGATGCACAAGACCGAAATCTTTATAGAGCTGCCATCAAGACGTTTGGGACTTTCCGGGACGAAAAACGGACAACTGGTGCGAAATGGACAGAGGAACGTCGTGCTAAACACAGTGAGCTCATGAAGGCAATGTGGATCAAGAAAAAAATGAGCAAATGCCAGAATGTAAAATGAGGCTTATCGTGGTCCCTAGTTGGCCGATTAGCGAAATTGAATGAATGAATGAATAAGTACATACAAGCACAGACATCGACCTTGTTATAACCTTACGTCCAGTCCATTTATCCAGTCCAGGCTCGATGGTGTAGCACTGAAAATGTCGTTAGGGTCACCTACAGTAGGTACGCTCTTATTTTGCAATCTTCCACAATGTTCCTGATGGTCTGGTTCGATGTACGGCAATCATAGCAGGGGTCTGGCCGCTTCCCCCTATTGTGATGATGATAATTGTTGTTTTAAGGGGCCTAACATCTAGGTTATCGGCCCCTAATGGTTTGGATGATCGTGAAGATGATAATGAAGTGGAAACTATAACTATAACTAACTACTAACTTATATACTAGAAGAAGAAATGGAAAACAAAAGGAGAATAACGCAAAGGACAGGAGGAAAAGAAATGCCCTCAACCATCGAAGAATGCGGATTGAGGGACTTGGAAGGAAGGAGAGCCATGAAAGGCAGATAGGAAAGTAAAAGAGGAGAGGGTCCACCCCACAGGTAAGGGACAAAAAGGGGAAACCGGACCCAGCTCAGGAATCCCTCGGGTTTGCCAACTCCCGAACTCACCAGCCGTGAGCCCCTGAGGGTGTAGCAATATCTAGGGTGCACCAGAAGTGGTGATGCTACACACATCCTGCCTCCTTGAGGGCCTTGAACAGAAGGCTGGAGATAACGTGAAAAGAAAAAGAAGGCTGACCCCTCGCAGAAGGAGGGTATCAGAAAAGATGAGACAAGGGCCAATTAAGGCGGGAAAGGAAGAGACTCCCTAGGCCTCGGATACCCTAATACCGTCGGAGGAGAACAAGAGTTGACCAAGTGAAGTTGACAGGAAAGACGACGGAGAGGACACCGGCACCAGTAAGTGGAAGCAATGCCGGACTCAGCTGGGCCCCCGTGGTCGCCAACCCACGTCCCACTAGATGTGAGCCCCTGGGGGATCCCCCATTTGTGCAGGTTGTATTCACAAACTCCATGTAAGGCCTACTGTACGGATGCGGTTAATGGTCTTCCATATATGTCGCGGTTGTTCAAAGCCCTTGGTTTTCTTTACGGGATCAATTAGGTCACTTTCTTCGGCTGGGGTATTTCTAATCCCTGTTTCACGCCATTTAGCTGCAATGTTGAAATTACTATCAGCAAGCCATTGAGCCAGTCACAGGGTAAAATACTGTAAAATACTGTGATATAATGAATAGTCTTTCTATATAAAAGGAAGGAAGATTGTAGTTTTACGTGACCGTGAATCTTGTGATTATGAGCCAAGGGACCTCCTTTTTTACGTGGAATCCGAACCACAGGACATGGCATTTCACTTCGAAAATCCCACATGCATAGACCGGGAATCGAACCCGGACCGCCTTGGTGAGAGGCATACAGCTAGACCGCTGAGCCACCACGCCCCCGTCTTTCTATATAACAAGTAGTTCTGTGAAGAACTTTGTAGCCTATTGGTCTTCCCAATTAAAATCTCTCCCGCCTATTTAAAGGAACGCCATGTTGAATTGTTCGATATGTCGCCAATAGAGTTATGTACAAACCCGGCCGAAGCCGTCGGATTTTTTAAGAGCGTTAAAAACCCCTCGGTATGCCTTCCTTCGGAGGGGAAGTAAAGCCGACGGTCCAATGTCATAGATTTATGGCATGTTAAATAACCTTGCACTAATTGCACCTGTGTGAAGCTAAATTGGATATGTTAAGAATGTAAACAACGCTCTCAGGATTCTATGTTCTATGGCGTGTAGTGGCTAAGTTCTGTACTTGGCCTAATAGTCGTTGACGGCGGCGCTTAGCCGCGAAAGTAGGAACTATTTGAAATATTCTAAGTTGCAGGCCTGTACTTAAATTAAAAAACAGATACACACACTAATACAGCCAACACAATTAACACCGGTTATCAGACAGATTCTACACACACCCAAAGTACACGGGGCTACATGACCGTGTTGTCGCAGCCCCTAAACTTAAGAACCAACCAACAAACCAGAGTACAGGCGGCTTCGGTGGCGTAGTTGGGAGCATACTAAGCTTCTATGCCCAAGATCACGGGTTCAAACCTGGCTGAAGTCGTCAGATATTTTAAGAGCTTAAAAAATCCCTCATTATGCCTTCCTTGGGAGGGCAAGTAAAGCCGGCGAGCCAATGTCATAGATTTATGGCATGAAAATGAACCTTCCACGGGCTACAATTGTGTGCAGCTAAATTGTAGCTTAGATTTGATTAATGCTGTATTAAGTTCCAACGTTCGTCATCAGGTTCTGGTTGCGGTTGCATCTAGTAGCCAATTTTGCAGCTAGGTGTCGTTGACGGTAGCATTTGGTAGCAAAAGTAGGAACTACTTTATATTAATCGTCTGCAGTCCTTCTGAATCACAGATAACACACATTAATACAGCCATCAGAATTAACACCGGTTATCAGACAGATTCTACACATACCCAAAGTACATGGGGCTACATGACCGCGTCGTCGCAGCCACTAAACTGAGGAACCAGCCAACCACAAGTATGTACCAGTGGATGAAAAATTTGCGTTGGTTCATAATACAAACGTTCACTTCGATTGCATGATTGGGCTACCAAAATACAAAAATTGTAATTATAGAATTTCGCACAGCTGCCATCTTGAGTTTAGGAAAGCAATTGAATTAAATTAGATACTGGTGTATGAAATTCAGTATACACATTTACCGTACCAAGTGTCTTTGCGCTCGGATGATGAATTCGTTTGGCCATGATACCCAGGGGATTAAGGGACTACTGGGAACTCGACTCACGTCACTCATTCACCATCCCGACCCGCTCACCGGACCGGCCGGTGGCGAACAACGAATCACCTACTGGCGCTGTCCCACAGGACTAAAACTTTTCTTATTTCAAGTTTAAATGTACTATTTTCAAGCTTTTTGAATTCTACATAAAATTCTAAAGAAAATGAAACCAAACATGGACTTCTTACTTCTTAAACTGTCGTTTACTATTGAATTGCAACTGCAGTAGGGTCTCGCAAACTCGGCACTCGGTAACGCGGCACTCCGGATTTCTCGGCCACCCTGACAGGACAAAAAAATCGTGATTTCTGTTTGTTTTTGTGTTTCCGCACAAAGCGTTTTCTTTCGTCTTCTCCATCAATGGAATTATCGACAGTTAAATACCACGCGATACAAGTTTACCTCCAGTACATAGTAAGAAGAGTAACGACGACTTGATAAATACAGGTAGTTGTACAAACTGTTGGCAGTAAGAAGTAAACAAGCCGTTCTTGCGCAGAGCGTTGTATTTATTTGATTGCACATTCTCCGCAATTCTGTTTCTTCGCCGTCTTCGTAACGAGGCTTCAAGAAACAGGTTTCAAAGCGAAAAGCAAAAAAGAACATTACTTACTTTTTCGCAAAAAAGGTAAATGGTAATTTTCACTAAGTGAAAAAACTATTTGCCTACGGGAATTGTTTTGTACATATAGGCTACTGTACAGTGTACATATTATAAAAATAATTTTTAGGCCTATTTTTTCTAAGTTTTCTTTTATAATTTACATTAATTGTTTTCCTTGATTGTTATGCAGTACAGTACTGAACTATATATTGAAGTACTGCATTTCTAGTGGCTTAATAGTTTCAAAACTTGTGTTTCTGTTAAAAACAAATAAATGTACTGCATTGCATTACTTTCAAACCAACACAAATGGCTTATTTCTCCTTTTTTACCCATTTCCCGATAACCCGGAAATTTCGCGAACTCGGCCACCCTTAGGCCCACATTAGACCGAGTTTGCGAGACTCTACAGTACTACTGTAGCTTAAAAATTTCAAACAAATAAAGTTAGTACAAACGACAGTTTAAGAAGTAACAAGTACGAGTTTGGACTCATATTCTTTAGAATTTTATGTAGAATTCAAAAAAACATGAAAATTGTAAATTTAAACTTGAAATAAGGACAGGTTTAGTACTGTGGGACAGCGCCAGTAGCTGAATCATTGTCTGCCATCGGCCGGTCCGGCAAGCGGGTCGGGAGGTTGAGTGAGTGACGTGAGTTGAGTTCCCAGAAGTCCCTTAATAACCTTGGTATCATGGCCAAACTGTGCCCTCTGGCCGAAGGTATCGGGGAGCCAACGGTTTCAAATGACCCTTCCGAGACCCTCTTACAGTTAACACACAAGTATAGGGGACGACACATTCATAAGCTGGTGTAGCACAAAGTCTGCACTCAGGGATATCGGGAATTGGTGAGGCTCGATCTTTAACCAGCTCAGAGGAATGCATCAATAACAAAACTAAGCAAGAAAGAGAGGTCAGTCTTATGTTAAAATCACGAATAAATTTTATTCAGAATAGATCCCTAGCGTAGCATGAGAGTTGCAAACGGCTAGTCCGATACTATTCTGCCCTGAAAGAAAATATAAAAAAAGTCCTAAACAAGATCTAAAGTACTCTCATGGTCCTAATACAAAATTCGACTAAGAACGAACAAGCTAAGAGAGTGGCACGTAAGATCAGCCCTAAGCAATTACATCGAAAATGACTACGGGAGGATCAAACATCAAAGGAATCTACTGCAATGCAAGACATTTACTTGTTTACAAATACTAGAAAATTTACATTTAATAACAAGGGGAAAATTTATTCTAAGCTATGATGGTGCCATCTCTAACATTTACCTCTAAATTACGGGTTTAGCGAGTCCTAAATATCATTAATTATTAAACGAGACGCGTTTATTACAAAGAAAATCAAGCTATGTGCACAACGTTGCTGAATAAAAAAAGAGCTATGCTAATACAACACAAATGCATACAATAATTCAGCGCTCCTATGGTTGTGCAATTGGCACTGCCTATGTACTCGATTTGTTACTGTTTGTAACAAATGGTCATAGTTTCAAAGTGTTAAGAAAGTAGAAAAATAGGAAAGCCTGCAAATGCGATGGTAATTAAACAATTACGTCGACTCATATTGCTACCAATCTGATGTGTGTGCAACAGTTATCACATCATCAATTGGCTGTCGACTATTCATGTGAAAGTGTATCAAAATTGGTTTAGCAATAACTAAGTGTTAACATTCGGTCCAGAAAATATGTTATTTTTAGTATTTATTATCTTATTTAAGTTCAGGGGTAATTACGAGATTTGTTTAGTTTTACAAAATCCTATGTTTGATTATTAAAGCTTCACACAATTATTTATTCCTTACAGTATAGTTGGTCAGTTTATGGACCTTTAAATAGCGTTCAGTGTACTCAGATAACGTGTGTATCCAACTTAAGCAAGATAACTTAATAGTTCAATAGTTTTTAGACACCCTGTGTCTTCACCAATACTTCATCATTATTAGACTTCCTGTGTCTCCACCAATTACTTCACTCTTATTACGGATTCATCAATCCAGGCGCCCTCGGTTAGGTACGACTGCAAATAGTTCATTACCACCATTATAACCACAATAACAATGTCGGAGGTATTAATCCACCATCACGACCCATATAATACTCTAATAATGTTAATTACAATAAGTGTGGATTCCTAAATTATACACGTTTTAAATGCTGGTCATAAAGGTTATGTGTACAGAAAACACATCCTGACAACGCTTTGAATTAACATGAAGGCTTCTGATACAAGCTAAAGTGTCTGATTGTGCATTTATAAAATTGCCTCTTCCCTGAATGAGGTCGAACCTATGTTCTTTTGGTTACATAATATTGTATCTCTCATGGCATGTCTGGCTTCTTGTAAAGAAATAAACCTGTTTTCAAGTGTTGATCTGACCAAACAAATGAATAACGGGACTACATTCCGATGTTATAATACTAGGAATGGCACAGCCTCCTGAATAAATAAATAATGCACTGTCTAAGATTGAGTGCGCTGTGGACTGGCTCGCCTTGTAACCTTGGCCTTGATTTAACATCTGCCAAAACTAGTTTCTTTGTCATCAGCTTGACAAAATAAAAGTTGATAATTACTTTTTGAAATGATACGAAATGGACATTACAAAATACTGCCTTCCTGGCGTTTATAAATCTTTAACAAAACCAGTACTTTCCACACGCGTTCTTATAATAGCTGCCTGCGTAGTGCACTTTAAGGTATGAAACCAAATTAAATTAAATCTAGTGTTTCCAACTCATTACAATACGCTACTAATACATGATCTGACTTACAGATGCAGCGAACCTTGGTTCGAGACCCGCCATGAGCTGTTATAAGTGGTCTCTGATATGGTATTAGATCATCTCCTCATTGTATCCGGCCATCTTTCGCTGCCAATTCCCCACGCATGATTTAGAAATCGATTGCCATAGCGTGGTTGGGGTTATATTCGAAGATCTGATGTTTTAGTAGTGTCATAATGTTAGCGTTCGTGATAGTATTACACATATTTAAAGAAAACTTGCACTCACTGATGCTAATGTGCGGTAATAAATTGCCCATTTTCACTCCGCTACTGGCGTTAACCTGTCGCTTGTGCGACACTCACACGTGGCTTTTTCACTAATATTTACATAAAATATTTAACCAAAAATTACTATAATTCCGGCAAACAAAAAAATATACTTGTAGATTTTATACAGTTTATCAATTTCACAGTTTATGTAGCACTGAGGTTTGACCATGCGGTCGTAAATTTTGCGTTACACACGTCCATCATTTCACCTCGTGAATAAAAGATATTTCACAGTTTATGTATTAATAAACGTCTCCAATCATTAGATTGTCAAATAATGCTCTGATGGCTGTCCATTAGACAAATACACACTGATTTTCCGTGTCACATGGTTTCCCTTTACGGACGTACTTTTACTTGTGCTCCAACATGCACATCGATGTTGCTTCATCCAATAACAAATAAGAACTGGTGTTACTAAATATGGCGTGCTCTTAGGATATGAGTTAGCCGCGTAAATTGACCGTTTCGTTGATCTGCGAAGTATGCTGTATTTTAAATAAGCAGAATTACTTTGTTTAAATTATAGTTGAGTTATGGAATGGCTAAAGTGCATAAAAATATGATTATAAGCAATTTTGCTTCAGCTTCTTCCCGCCGTTCGCAGGGTATGTTCAGTTACTCTTCTGCATGGATCTTGGTCTTTGTTAGCTGTGCAAACATGCGTCAACGGGCGCAAAACGGAAAGACAATTTACAAAACAGAGTTAACATTAATCTGCAAATCGAAAATCAATACAAACAATCTTAAAAAAATAATATCTTTGGTACTTCTTCTGTGTGGGTACGATCTTTCTCGTATTAGCCCCCAAATAATGTAATCACCCATCATTGTCCTTGATAACGTTGCTCAAAGTCCATCACGTCTTGGTAAGAACGTAACCATTGCTCTTCTGAATATGCCCCCAAGTATTCTTTAAATTGTTCCAAGTGAGCATGTAACATGTGTACTTTAAGGCAGCGTTTCCCACACTGTTGTACGCGTACCACTGGTGGTAGGCTCGTACTGCTGCAGTGGTACGCGGTGATGTTACGAAAATAAAAAGAAATAAAATAAAAATGTTAAAATATAAAAACATTGATATGTTGGTGGTGGACTTTAAGGCCAAAGATAAGGAGCAGTTTTATGAATTAATATGTGATTCAAAACTAAGGCAAACTTTTTTAAAAATGGCTGTTGTGAACTTTTGGGTTGAGAGGCGTGCAGACTATCCAGACTTAGCTGACAAAGCAGTTAGATTTTACTGCCTTTCACTACTTCGTACTTGTGTAAGACTGCATTTTCTTCACTTGTTTATCTCAAGATTAAATACCGAAATAAGCTCCTTACAGTGGAAAACGATCTTCGTTTGAGAGTCAGCAATCTTAAACCAGACATTCCTAAGTTGGCTTCTAGTCGTCGAGCTCACCCTTCACACTGAAATTGTTAGTTGAACTTCGGTTTTTATGTACAATTATTACGAGTTCTTTTATTAATATTATTGTAATAAATAATAAAACAACTGGACACACTCTAACTCTAAGAAACACAATTTACGATCCGTCTTTTGATCTACTACGTAGTGGTGGTGGGGTTATAGTTACTGTATCTCACAACCATTAGGTGGTACGCGAGAGATTCTCATCTCTTAAAGTGGTACACACACAAAAAAGTTTTGGTAACACTGCTTTAAGGTACATTCTACAACCCATGAGTTTAATATTCTCAAGCAAAGTGGAAATAAGCTCTTTGTAATTCTAAGCTTTTTTTATTTCCAAGGAAGCTATGGATCACTGATTTAAGGCTGTACCATGCTTGTTTATCGTGGGTGTTGTGTAATTGTGGACATTCTTCACTTGCCATTAGTTTCTTTATTTGAGGACCGACGAAACACCAGCTTTAATTTTATATAGCTTCTGAAAGTTTCCGAGAAGAAGTATTTCAATTTTGAAAAACTTCAGACTCTTAACGTGTTCAAAGTCGCTACCCTTTAAACAAGCTGCCAAAACTTATTATTATACCATTGCAGAAAGTACCCAAGCAAACTTTATTATTTAATTAATTAATTTATTTAGCGTATGACTTTTGAGTGTCCGAGGACACCTTCGGCTCGTCAGAGGCTGTAGCTACTTCAAGCGGACACCCATGGGGTGAGCTACAAGTTCCGTTTAATTTCAAGTAGTACCAATTCTCGCTACCAGATGCCACTGACGCCTAGTGGTAAACGTTGGAACTTTGATAGAGCGTTCCAACGAAATGTAACATAGAAATTTAGCATCACATAAGTTTAGTTGGTGGAAGGATCTTTTACATGCCATAAATCTATGACATGGGACCGCCGGCTTTACTCCCCCTCCGAAGGAAGGAACTTTATTAATTATGAATGGAGTTTCTGGTTACTGATCGATGCAGACCGTCAGAATATACACTGGAGGCCATAACTCTGGAAATATTTATATTTATACAGTGTTTCTTAGCTGGTGTAAAAAATTTAAAACTTCATCACTAACTGTGAAGCTAAATGTGATCGATATAAAGTCAATTTGGCCCTTAGACCTTGGTGTTTACAAATAATTACAATAGTAAAACAGGAAATGCGTTTTGGTGCATCTTGCTATCCACTGACATGCGAATCATTGTTGAATTTCTTGATATGTTAGTACTCTTGAATATATTTAGTACAATGTTGACTCCTGGCGGGAATATCAGCAGTGTAGTATTTACATTTGTAGTCGTAGGTTAAGCTTCATCCAGGTAGTTTACGTTTCTGTAGTAAGTGTTAGAAGAAAATTGTTCGAGAATGGCTTAACAGCGAAATCATCCAGATAAAAGCCATCTCTCAACAATAAAAGGCAACGTAAAAATTGTGTAAACCGGGATAAAAATCACAAATCTTGGTTTAATGATGACTGGAATAAAGTGATTTGTGTGCTTAAATAAAATGTTTTTGTTTGTTGACTTGTGTAATCGTACACTTTTAACCACTGAATTGCTTTTGGCTCTATTTTCACATTGCCTCTGCGTAAAACACAAATAAGAAGACACAAAAAGCCTAAACATTAGTGACCATAGAGAGAGAAAAAACACGAAAAACCGTGAACATCACGTCGCTATAAATAGGAAAGTATGCTAGTTTCGTGCTCTGTTATAAATAATAAAAAACTTAACGATCCTTACAGTAGTCGCATATGATGTGTAACATCTGACATAGAAGAAACCTCACATGAAATTGTTGATACACCGGTATTTTATAATATTATTGGCACAAAAATTAATCTATTGTAAGAGGTACAGATATTGTAGTTTATATTACGGAACACATTTTATTAGAAGTTTTGTAGCTTCCACCAGTACTAGCCTAAATAAAGATTACGATATGGATCAATTTGATTAACAGACGCGACACCGCTCATAACCTTAAATTCCCTATAAATAGGCCAACTTGCGAGTAAACGCAATGTGCACAGCAGTAGATCATGAAAGGCTTGCCCAGTTCCCGGACCTCTTGATTCACAGACCAACACGTAATTTCATATGAATGATAAATATCGTTTAAAACGATAATCCGGTAGCAAATAATCTATCCCGTCCGGGATTCGAAACCGAGATCTCTAGATTCACAGGCAAAGACGCTATTTCGACCACACAAATATTTAGATGGTGCTTATTTTCACGTACCAATATTACTGCGCACCTCGCATACAGTTGGCCGTGGTTGAGCAATGCGATCCAGCTGGCAGTGCATCTTTCACACTTCCGTCCGATCCACTTCCGTCCCATTTTTCAAAATC
Source organism: Meconema thalassinum (assembly GCA_946902985.2). NCBI lineage: Eukaryota > Metazoa > Arthropoda > Insecta > Orthoptera > Tettigoniidae > Meconema > Meconema thalassinum. The sequence goes on along the minus strand of OX336399.1, from coordinate 156,678,656 downwards.
ACTCCCACAAAAATATCCAGCAACCGAGTGGAAAGATGTTACACATCTATAATAACCCCTGGCACTACAACCCACGAAGGGCCTAAGCCTACCAAGTGACCGCTGCCCAGCCATTAGGCCTGCAGATATTGGAGTGACGCGTGGTCAACGCATCGGGTCCCCTCGACCATTAGTCTTGGGTTTCTTGACCGGGCCACTGCCTCACTTTCAGACTGCTACTCAATTATCCTCACGAGGCTGGCACCCCGTTCCAGCCCTCTCGTCAGTTTCTAAAATCCCTGACAGAGCCGTGAATCGAACCCGGGGCCTCCGGGCGAGAGGCAGACGCGCTACCCCAATACCACGGGGCCGGCTTCGTACTCTGTTAGTAGATCTATCACTTTATGTGCGGCAATAGCGCGCCAATTCGTGTTTCTTGAAATGACTCGAGCGTTACCTATTCCATGTTACTTGGGTGAAATGACTCGCGTGCCAACACTGATTTGTTGAAGCGATTGAAGCGCCATCTATTGTAGAATTGATTTATTTACGCAACGACCTTTGCGGGACTGTGCAAAACAACTCACCAAAGTTTCATCGCAATACGCTGAATGGTGTGAATGCATACGGGACTTAGTTGAAATGATTCGCGTGCCAAAGCACACTTGTTGAAGCGACTCACGCGCAATCTATTGTGAAATGGATTTAATTATTAAGAAACACTCTCGGGAGTGTGCACAACAACTCGCATACATTTCGTCGCAATTGGACGAATAGCATATGAACGCATACGATTCGCGTAACCAACACTCATTTGTTGAGTTGACTCTCATGCCATCTATTGTAAAATTGATGTAGGCCTACTAACTCAGCAACCTTTGCGGGAGTGTGCCCAACGACTCAGCAACGTTTCATTGCAAATGGATGACTGGTATATGTACGCATACGGGACTATGTTGAAACGATTCGCGCACCAACACTCAATTGTTGAAATGACTCCCCGCCATCTATTGTAACCTTTACTAATCTTTCGAACCCACGCTCTACCGAAGCCAGTGAGGCACGAGTGAGCACTCTCGACCGGTTCTGGTCTGTTTGAGGCATGACGATGTTCAGTCTGTTGAAGTTGCGAAGTTCCGAGTCCGTTTGTTTTATCCCGCTGGTCTACTAAACGTTAGTCTACTTTGTCGATAATTTAATCATACAAAATACTAAGTAGTCTATAAGTATTACCATCTCAAGCCCACATAGCGAACCCTGTCTACTGAGTGACCATCCCTGCCTCTATTGACGTCCGAAACGGGGGAGGAGCTTACGGTCAGCTGTTTGCAATATGGCGGCGATATAGTGACGTGAAGTAATTGGGTGTGCGTTTGTTATGGCTTCTAATTTATGATGGCAAAATTCTACATATTTCCTTTCATTGATAGAAATATTTTTATAATCAATTTAAATGCAGTGCCTAATTACTACCAGTTAAAAATATTACCCACATGTAGATAGTTAATTTACTGTCTGCTGTTACATATATGAAGCCTGTACTTGGGAGCCTAGCGGTATCGATGTTTTTATTAATTTCACAATATATATATCTCACATAACACAGAGGACGACTCCCTGATAATAAATTGAATCAAGCAACCCTGAATTTGTATGAATGTTTTGGGTTCAAAGAAGCGTTACTTGGGATGCTCAAATCATACTTCAATATTGCAAATATTGACCTACATACTTGCTGTTCAAAGGCAAGAATGTTAATTTATTAATCTCTTGCCACATGCAAGTTAAAATGGAGACATTCTCTTTATCAATATATTTAATTAAATATTTAAAATACAGATATTTAACAAAGCTGGAGTCTCCATTTGAACTTGTCATAAGCAAACAGAACAGATCAAAAACTACACTTTAAGCCAAACCAAATTCACTCCTCAGCTCGACATAAACCATAATACCAATTAAAACCTATACAAAACATACTCTCCTTACTGTTGTACAACTTTCGCACTCAAAACTGTAATACCCTGAAATGGGAACTAATTAAAGTTAGAATAGCCTAGGCCGATCAGGTCTCCTGCTACATTACCGCATATGTATACTTAACATCACGATAACTTCAAAATTACGGCTAAGTGACCATCTGCCTGAATAGTATAGGTGTTACAGGCCTGCCTGGGATAATGGGTCACCAAACCGGTACTTAAAACTAAGATTTTGCAATTTAATTAACTAAATTCAACAGTAGGGAGATCATAGCCAAAAACACAATTCAAGCCAAATCATACTTCAATGACCTACATACTTGCTGTTCAAAGGCAAGAATATAAATTCTCTGGCAAATTTAGGCTAGGAACAGCATTTTTCTTAAGTTTTCTAACCATTCGGCTATTGTCAATCGGAAGAACCCCTAAAATAAGTTTACGAAGAGCGGATTACATTCTTTGTACGGCACAGAAGTAATAGGCTATAAGTTTATCAGTATTTTTGATGTAGCTAAATCCATGTGAATACAAATTAGAGACAATAACTATCAATAATCAACAGTACCGGTGGAAAGAAGTCGTCTTCACAAAAATGCAGACTGCACACTGTCATGTAACATGTAACACGTTTTCCAATTGATAGCGCCGAAGCCCATCTTTCTCTATGAACTTTTTGTACAAGAAAGTAGTGAAGATATTTCGTAGCCGTTTTATTATTTGCAACCGTATAGAGAGGGACCTCCTCGAATTTGACAAATTTCTTTCTGTTTCCATCACGACGTCAATGCTTCACCATCTAAATAAATCGCACCAGTCACAATGTTACAGCTTTAACATTCTGCCGCGTGGCTGCGCCATCCAACTTTTCTGACGTCAATAACTCATGATTATAGGCGTATATTTCTGAGAAAAAAATACGTCTAATATATTTATAAGAGAATGAGTAAAACTCGTAGACGAAACCGCGTTGGAATTTGAAGTCGTATCCATTATACTTTGAGTAATTACACAAGTTTCGCCCAGTATCAAAAACTACATCAGACCAGAAGCCAGTTTCAAGCTTTAAATGAGGAGAATAAACAAACATGTAGCATATATTGACAATATTAAATCTATGATATTGATAGGTGACACAAGAGATCTCTATGTGCAACATTTGGAACCTAACACTAAATTTCTTCTTGTACCTGAAAATCATGTTTTTTGTTGTTGTTAATTGATTTTAGGGGCTTGGGCATTGTGGTATTTAGCTCCGTGTACTTAGGGTGTATGTGGAATTTTTGTCTGATAAACTGTGCTATTGTAATGGCGCCTGAAAATGAGATGTGGTAATGTGAAAATTTAACGCGCCTGCTCGCTGTAAGCTATCATTGTCTGTGTTACTCAACAAGAATAATCACCCCAAATGTCATTGTCATTCACAGATTTATTTATTTATTTATTTATTTATTTACTAGCAACTCACCCCGGCTTCACCCGGTATCTTTAACGGTTTACCCAGCGTAAGCTTAAAAGGCGCACAGACGGCAAGTCCCAGACGCAATTCAAACAAGTAGTTCCGTGAAGAACTATGCAGTCTATTTTCATATATCCTACTTACGGTAATTGCCTCTATCAACATACAAAATTTCAGTTTGATGGCTGTAGTAGATCCGTAGAAATTGAGAACCGACTAAATATTAGGGGTGGTCGCCATGTTGGATTTTTATAGGTCTTATAGTTATGTACAGTTAAATGAAGATTATTGTGTACGTGTAGTATTCAAACTTCAATCGCATGATTAGGACACAAGAAGTAAAAACGAGATTTTAAAATTTCGCACAGCTGCCATCTTGTGGTTATGGAACCAATTGAAAAATTAGATGCCAGTGGATTAACATGAGTATAAGGATTTACTGTACCAAGTGTCACTGCACTCGGATGGTTAAATTGCGAGAAACGACCATGTGAATACGTATAATTCGCGTCGCCACCATGTTGGATTTGTAATCACCAGGTTATTGAAAGTCCTATAGGTGAACTTATGTTCATAGCCCCTATGAACATTAAAGAATTCAGTTTGATTGCTGTAATAGATTCGTAAATATTGAGATCCATCTAAATATTTCGGATGGTCGCCATGTTGGAATGTTATATGTAGGGCAATAGAGCCATGTAAAGAAAAATTATTGCCTAGGTTCATTATTCAAACTTTCACTTCTATTGTATGATTAGGACACAAAAAAACTAATTTTAAAATTCGCACAGCTTCCCCCTTGAGGTTATGTAAACAATTGAACGATGTTAGATGTCGGTGCATTACAATGTGTATAAACATATACTGCACCAAGTTTTATTGCGTTTGGTTGGCTAAATCGCATGAAAAGTCTATTTAAATGTCGCAAGTTCGCTTGGCCGCCATGTTGGTTTTGTAGTTACCAGGTTTCCAAAGTCCCATAGGTGAACTTCTAGTAGTTCCCTTTATCACCGTAAAATATTCCAGGGTGATATCCGTAATAGTTTCGGAGATATTGAATGCTGGTGAAATATTTTGCACAGCCGATATGTTGGATTGGTGAGACGTAACATAATTTGAAGGTCGGGGTCGACCGGAATAGTGCTATAAACTTACTGAGTTTTATTGAAATTGCTCCAGCCGTTTAGATGTTATTAGGGGGGGGGGGCACACACCATCACACACACACACGCACACACAGACAGACACACGGACATAAGGTGATCTCATAGCCTATTTTTTTTTTCATAAATGAAAATGGGTTAAAAGCCGAGGTGAACAGTGAAAATCCAAACACATATTCAGTAGAGTCCCGCTCAACCCACACTCCGTGTTATCCCACATTGTTTCCTTTCTACAGTGAGTCCGGGAATGTTCTCCGCAGCGCCTACTTGCATCTGCGAGAGCTAGCTACAGCAGTTACGTTGGCAGCACGTCTGCCGTTTGCATCATAACAAATAAACAGTAAACTGCGTCGTCGGTAACATGCTAAGCTTCTATGCCCAGGATAGCGGGTTCAAACACGGACGAAGCCGTCGGATTTTTAAGAGCGTTAAAAATTCCTCAGTATGCCTTCCTTCGGAGGGGAAGTAAAGCCGGCGGTCCCATGCCATAGATTTATGGCATGTTAAAGATCCTTCCACTAATTACACCTGTGTGAAGCTAAATTGGATAGGTTAAGAATGTAAACAACGCTCTTAGGTTTCTACGTTCGTTGCCAAGACCGACTGCGGTGGCGTCTAGTAGCTAAGTTCTGAACTTGACCTAGTATTCGTTGACGGTGGCGCTTGGCGGCAAAAGTAGGAACTATTTGAAAAATTCTAAGTTGCAGTCTGTACTTAAATTAAACAAGAAGTTCCGTGAAGAACAATACAGCCTACTTTTCATGCCAATGATTATTCTACAGTATATGAACCTATCTAGAATAATGACGAAATTAAGTTGGTAATATCGAAATATCTAATTAGTTCAAAATATACCTGGTATAATGTAGCCTAATAGAGCACTACAGTTGGCAGCCGTGGTGACTGAATATATTCTTAGTTCCACCTCTTAAGGTACAGAATACAAAATTTGGTTGAAGTCCAATGGACGTTACATGCAGTTAGACACTGGATCTATCAGCACGCGTAAAAGCATGTTGCCAACAATACCATGCGTGTGCTGGTCAGAAATAATCTGAGTTATTATGATATCTTGATGTGCCAATTTTGGATGAAATCCATTTGTTAGTATAGAAGTTACATGTATTTTAAAATTGGACATATCGGCAGGAATAGAATCATGTTGGCAGCACTGCCTTGTATTAATTACTCCAAATTAATCTAGCATGTCAGGTGCTATACGTGTGCAAAGTATAGAGCTGTTGGCTTGCATACTTTCTGATATATTGATATTAGGGTAAAAAAACATATACAGCATTTGTTAACAGTTGGCAGCCCTGATTGCTCTTAACAATACTTATAGTCATATCTGTTATGGTACACATAGCACATACGAAATTTGGTTGAAATCCAACTGATAGTATAGAAGTTACATGTATTTAAAAATTGGTACTATCAGCAGAATTAGAATCATGTTGGTTGAACTGACGTATATAAGTTACTCCAAATTAATCTAAAATGTCAGAATATACGTGTGCATAGTTTAAAGCTGTTGGCTTGCATACTTTCTGATATATTGGTATTTGGATAAAAAAAATAGAGAGAGAGCAATTATTAACAGTTGGCAGCCCTGGTGGCTCTTAAGAATACGCTCAGTCATATCTGTTTATGTACAGATATTACATACAAAATTTGGTTGAAATCCAATTGATAGTGTAGAAGTTATATGCATTTAAAAATTGGACCTATCAGAAGGCTTAAAATTATTTTGGCAACACTGTCATGGTTGGCCTCCTGGAAATTAAACTGAAATAGTATTATCTACATGTGTGCCAATTTTGGAATAGCTCCCATGCATACCTTGCAGGATATCCAACATGGAGCTCAAATTTCTAGTGCGTTTTTTCAGCAGTTGGTAGCACTGACATCATTTTCAAATACGGACGTGAGCTATTCCGGTGCACATCTTTAGTCATACTAAATTTGGTTCTGATTGCTGCAGCCGTTTAGGAGTTGATAGGGGGACACACACACACAGCCAGACAGACAGACAGACAGACAGAAGGACAGACACACATTTTCCCCGGATCGATCTCATAAGTCTACTTTTTCCTCATTTTTGCAAAATGTGAAAAGTAGGCTAAAAACAGGTAACACACACTAATACAGTCATCACAATTAACACCGGGTATCAGACAGATTCTACACACACCCAAAGTACACGGGGCTACATGACCGCGTTGTCGCAGCCCCTAAACTTAAGAACCAACCAACCAAACAGTAAACTTTATACTCATCACAGCCATTCACAGTACATCACACTTTTTCCGTAATCAATTTGTTTTAATTCATGAACCATGGTAACTTTATAAGGGAACAACTGAAGCTTGTCTCTTACAGCTTTATGTGCTGTCGACGTAGAGACTCCTGTTTGTTGAGCTAATTTTCGTCTTAATTTACTTGGACTACGCAGCATTATATCGGAGATTTCATCATGTTTTTCGTCTGTTAAAAGCGTAGGCCTGCCTGATACCGGTACATCGTGAACTGAGCCATTCACACGAAATTTACTTACCAAATCCCGAACGGTATCACGGTTTGGACACTTTGAATTAGGAAACCGCGCCTGAAATCTTAATTTTATATTTTCTGTAAACCGAAAATTGTTTTCCACCAAAAACAAACTCTCTCTTCAGTAGTAAACATTACCGTCTGAATACTGTTGCACTGTTCCAATAAAATCTATCTGAACGCTAGCTTACCTCAATACACACTGAAGACATACAGGCTCGCTCACTTATCGCAATACGCACTGACAGTCCACACGCTGGAGTCTCCCTTTCAAGGACACAGTGCAGCCAACTAAACTTATGACTCAACCACTCGCAGCTGCACGTACCCACTGCGGAGGACATTCTCGGGCGTCCTGTATATTGCATTCCCGGCTGTGGGGATGCTTCAGCTCAAGATGCCAGTAAGTGGTGTGCACAAGATCAGCTGTTTGAACTAACTCACCCTGATATTATTGATTTCGTGAATGCTAAAGGAAATGAGGATGGTGAAGAACGAGGTATTACAGAACAAAGGGATAAAACGATGTCTCAGAGCGAAGGATTAGGAGCATTTGGATATGGCATTAACGTACGTGGAGCAACAGCCGCAGCATGCGTAACTGAGGTGTTGATTTTTCGTCGATGACGATCTCGCACCAATAAAACGTGAATCAGCAAGCAAGTAGACATTGTTGACATGTTTCTCTTCTTAAGGCATTTGGAGCGTTTTTGTTCATTACTGCATGTACAGCGTGTTCCGATTCAACACGGAACTGTTAAATGGGTTGCATACCCATCCGTAATCGGCTTGAAATCTGCTCGCAGCGCGCTAGCGACGGGGCTGAGTTCGATTTCACTGATTGCCGCCTTCTTATGCAGCATTGCAAAGAATATTGCTCTTTCAAAATATATTTACACAGACTTCACAATAAGTTTGAACGATTTCAGAACTTGTTATTTTACGCTTCTGTTAATGGCTTTTGCAGAGCATTTCTATGAAATAAAATTTTATTTTAAAACATTGTTTATTACAACACAATGTATTTTTGTGTTGTATTTTATTTACAACACAATTTATTGCTTTTAACCCAATCCCACAAAAGGAAATACAATTTCGAACGCAAGAGAGAACTTCATGCGACGGGTGGCCCTCTGGTAGGTTATTACTGAATGTTAACACTACTTAGGGAAGATGTTGATAGAGAAAAGGAGGTGGGTTTAGGAGTGTAAACAATTTTTAGGCTGAGAGGAAGAGAATCCAACACAAACCATAAAGAAAATACGGATTTAGCGAAAAGTTCCACTTCACAAAGCTAGTGAAGTACCTAAAACGTGTGGGGACCTGTCTACGGCTAACGGGGAGTGCAGCGGAAGCTAGGGTCGCCTGCGAGCAATCGCTAGGTGCTCTTTCCCTCCCGAGCAGATATTCTGGGTCTATGGGGAAGTGTGATACTCTAGCAAGGCCAGGTATGCCAAAAAGAAAGGACCTAGACACTTTTACTTCAAAAGGGTAAAAATTTTAGAAACCCTTCTGAAATGCTAGAAGAAATTGAATTTGACGTGATAATTTTGTTTCTAGACACTGTTGAATCTCTGACAGAACGGCCGAATGCCCCCAGAGTGGGAAGCGATAAAGCAACTTTATTGCTAACTAGATGAAACCCGTCAAAACATGACGGACAATGGAAAACAAATTTACTGAAGAAGCTTCTTATATAAGTTACATTCTTTGTACGATTACTTTTTAGCACTATTGCAACTTTAAGGGCGTCAAAAGATAGCACTCTCAGCATTGCAACATATTGCTGGTCATGACTGAAAACGTGATGAGGTCATCATCATCTTGCACAGTTTCCAGCCACTGGCCGGGTCTGTTTGGAACACAAGCCTCTCCAACGTCTTCTGTCTTCCCACCATCTCTCAGCCTCCATCCTTGTCCAGTCTTCTCCTCTCTTCTTCACGCTTTCTTCCACCCCCTTCAGCCACCTGTCTCTCGGTCTCCCTCTTGGTCTCTTTCCTTCCCACTTCGTCTCGTGTATCCTCCTGGGTATCCTCTTCTCCTCCATTCGTTTTACATGTCCATACCATCTAAGTCTATATTTCTCTATACCATCCTGTAATGGTTCCTCCTTCATTAATTCTCTGGTCCTCTCATTTCTTATTCTGTCCCTCTTTGTAGCTCCAATACTGCTCCTCAAGAGCCTCATCTCACTGGCCTGTATTTTGCTCTTCTCCCTTCCTTTCATAACCCAGGTCTCCGAGGCATTTGCTGATCTGAGGGACATCCTTGCTCCATAACATGCTTCTCACACTCCTCCGGAATGCTTCTGCCTGTCTCCCCCGCTCATTTATTTCTCTATCGTTTCTTCCATTCTCTTGTATCAGGCTTCCCAGATACTTGAAACTCTCCACTTTCTTCAGCTGTTCCCCACCAATTGTTATTTCTGTTGTGGTTCTTTCCTTCTTCCTTGTTGTGATCACCATCTCACTCTTATTTATGCTAAATTTCATCCCATAACCTTGTATTATTCCTTTCCACACGTCCAACTGTTCCTGTACCACCTCCTCCTTGTTTCCCCAAATCATCAAATCATCTGCAAGCACCATTGCTTTCATCTTTCCTTCCCCAATTACTTGTGCCACTCGGGTCATTATGTCATCCATCACCACAATGAAAAGTAACGGTGACAGTGCACTTCCTTGTTTCAGGCCGTTTCTCTGTTCCAACCAGTCCGATCTCTCTCCTCCCACTTTCACACAGCTCACGCTTCCCTCGTACATCTCCTTTATCCTCCTTATAGTCCATTTTTCTATTCCTCTATCCTCCAGGGACTTCCATACTTTGTTTCTGCATACACTGTCATATGCTTTCTCAATGTCCAGGAAGACCATCAGTAGTTCTGTTCCATACTCATTGTGCTGTTCTTGTAACTGCCTTACAGCGAAAATCAAACCACTGTGGACCTTCCTGCTCTGAAGCCATGTTGTTCTTCCCTCATCCCTCCATCTATCCTTGTCCTAATTCTCCTTTTCAAAACTTTCTCAAACATCTTTGCACGATGACTCGTCAGTGTTATTCCCCGATAGTTTCTGCATTCTGTTCTACTACCTTTCTTGCAGATCGGGACAATTATTCCCTTTTTCCAGTCCTCTGGGGTCTTCCTTTCCTTCCGTGCTGTCTTCATCACTCGGTACAACCATTGTATCCCCACCTCTCCTGCTGCTCTCACCATCTCCACACTCAACTCATCCACATCCGGTGCCTTCCCTCCTTTCATCTCCCTCACTGCATCTTCCACTTCTTTCCATGTTAAGTCCATTTCTGTTTGCAGTTCATCTACTGTACCTCTTCCCCGATTACTTACTCCTCGCCGTGGTTTCCATTTGGGTTCAGGAGTTCTTCTAAATATTCTTTCCACATTTTCTTCAGTTCTTCCCTATTTTCTATCTCTTGTCCCCTTTTGTTCACCATTCTAACATAATCCGTAGGATCCTTCCGCCACTTATTCTTTACCATCCCATACAGGACCTTTTTTGTACCTTCACTATCCTGCTGGTCATGACTTAAAACGTGATGAGGTAAATAGCCCAATACGTTCAAGGGTTTCTCCTTGAGCTTGATTGATTGTGATAAAGTAGGCCGAGCGAATAGGACATTGTTGCCTATTAAAAGAAGTCGTAGGATTTGAGCTCTCTGCCTAATATTACTGCACCTATTATATCCGAATCCAAGCAATTTCTTACATATTTATTACAATTAATATATTACCATATATGAGTCCTTGGTAAACGTTCAGATTTCTAAGGAGTATAACTATGGCTCATACGTTCGGAGTATGTGGAGGCGAATCACTTAATTCCAAGGAATTGAAAAATTCAATAATAGGGAAATGAAGTAGCTGGCTTTCATCTTCAGTATCCAATCTGTTAACGCTGATGTATGTGTTTGAACTACTGGATATAAGTTCAATGACTTTTAAATTAATATCATTACATTGTTGCAGCTTGGCAAATATGTTATATTCCAGCAGATCAATTTTACCCTCACAACAGTAAAGACCAAAGTAACCACGCATAGATTTTACGCAAGAGAAATACAATGTAGAACATTGTTTACATTTGATCGTCAAAGACCTTACAGTACACTGTACTGCATAATATCTGGAATTGTTTCTGAAATGGCCTATTTATATTGGATTTTAAACGTGGCTTCGTATTATTCGATAAAACTATAGTGTCCTGCAATAACGGAGCCGCTAAATATTAAATAGCAAATAATACTTCCATTGCCGAAATCAACTGCGTAGTTAAACTCAGTACTCTAAACAAATAATCATTAAACAATTGTGTTATACAATGAAGTTCAACATGACCGTCCAGAGACTTTCATACTGAAGTTGGTTGGTGAGGAGAATGCGATGAGACTGAGCGCTTAAAATAAATTCCTTATAATTGTTCCTGCCAGCGAAATTTTTTGCAATAGCTTGAAAACGCAGCTCAGAATGACGTCCTTCATTTTGTTATAAACAGTACGAAGCTGCTCTAAATAAGCAATTTCCATTACCTGTTATAGGTTATGGCAGTACATTTTGCAGGGGAACATAAAATCACTTCGCCAACTACTGGAAGGACCATAGGCCTATACTCAATACTCACTTCGGCAGTCACCCTAATGGAGGCAGTTTTTTCTCACCGCCATTTTGTCATGATCCCAGGCGGATTGTGCGCATGCGTGAGGGGAAAGAATTCTGCTATTTTCTATATTAATTCAAAAATATACCGTAATATATTTGTTTATTTTAGAGACACTCTGCAAATCTAGAGGCCAAGAGCTTTCGTTAGAGTGCTCTACGAAGTTAATCGGTTCTGTCGTTCTCTCAATTTCGTGGTAACAAAAATCACCTTACTGTTTTAAATATATAGATACACACAGTAATTCAGCCATCACAATAACACAGGTTATGAGAGAAAATTTCACACATACACACCCAAGTACACGGGGCTGAGTGACCACGATGTCGGAGCCCTTCAAACGAATTATGTTTGCCAAGTGTCTCTCATGGCGAAAGCAATTGTGGACACGCGCGAGTGCCTGGAAAACTACTTTTTTTCTTTAATAATTTAAGAGTATGTCGACGATGATTATTATAACTTTTAGTCTAGGACGCTAATAACTTGACCACCGAAGCATTGGGAAGAAATTGCAATATTAAGGTACATAAGCAACATAGCCTAAACATTCAACTGTCGGTTAATGTTCCTCAAAATTTCCCTTCTTAAATATTCCCCTCCTTTATAATTCTCCATCACGTGAAAACATGCCATGTCTTGTGTTTTAAATATATTGATGCATTGGTGCTGCCATCTGCTGTCAGTTACTGGAACTATATGGGCGATGTACTGCCATTTGTTGTCAGTTATAGGAACTGATTGCAGATATTTAAACGGCGTACTGAGGACAACAGTTTGCTCTTTTGTTCACATGCTGTAATGCAATGGTAAAACGGAAATAAAACGTATTGAGAGGGAATGTAGAAATATGCATCTTTAACAGACATAAAACCTTTCTAGTACTCCTTGATTAAACGATATTTCAGTGGTAAAAAAAAACTGTTGGAGAGGGCTGGAATCGAACCGGTGAACCTTGGATCCACAGTTAGTCGCCTTAACCACATAGCTAGTCGCGCACTCTTGAACTGCCGCAGACGCAGCCATTCATTATCTTCAAAAGCCGCTGTCTGAAGGAAATAATCCATTTCATTATTCAAATAAATCAATGTTGCACATTCGTATACGTTCATACTGTTATTATATTTTATTGTCAGAACTTGGTTAATGTATGTTTTCAATTACATGGAAGCTTATTAAATAACTTACATTTTAATGGACTTCTCACCGCCATTTTGTCATGATCCCAGGTGGATTGTGCGCATGCGTGAGGGGAAAGAATTCTGCTATTTTCTATATTAATTCAAAAATATACCGTAATATATTTGTTTATTTTAGAGACACTCTGCAAATCTAGAGGCCAAGAGCTTTCGTTAGAGTGCTCTACGAAGTTAATCGGTTCTGTCGTTCTCTCAATTTCGTGGTAACAAAAATCAATAGCAATCGTTTCATTATGGGAAACTTCAAAAAAGTACCAATTGTTGCGTCCAAATCAGGCTCAACTCGTACCCAGCAGGGTGCTACTAAAAGTTTAGAATAGAGAAAAACCTCGGGCGTAACTTAAACAAAACCAAAATTTTGAAAGTAAACCACAAGTCAAAGAGAAAATCTCTACAAGTAGGAAGCTGGCGGAGCAAGCTATACTTGCCTCAATGGTTTACTAGAATTAACCAAAATAGCTAAAAGATACTTTAAAAATGTTGTTATTGGGAGCTTTGTTTTAAACACAACAAGTGATAGATTGTTTATTAATTCAGTGATTGTTTTTATCTTTGATTAGAAGGTAATTGTAAGGGAAGAATCAGGGAAGGAATGGTCCTTCCTAACCGCTATTCTAGAAAGAGAGATCAAACCAAAACAACAATCATTTATTTAACAAATTATAGACTTTTAAATAATTAACACTCCTTAGATCTGAGATCTTATTTTAAGCGTAAGAATAACTTTTGGTTTGGTTATAAATGTTACTCGGAACTAATAAAACGAAAGTTCAAAATGAACAATTTTAAATCAGTTCAAGGTTTCAAACCTTTTACAAGGAATACAATCGCACAAGGATTTTAAAAGGATGTGTTTACAATTGAAAAATTAAAGCATATAAGGAGAATAGTAGATAAATTATACTTTAACTAATATTTCTTTGTATTGGGCTTTAGGATACCAATTACTTAGAAAATGCCCTTCTTTTGAGCGAAAAGGCTATAAATTCCTGAGCAAGCAGGATAAAAAGAAAGAGATTAATGAGAACTTTCTATAACTTCTTCTATTTGCGCAGAATTGAATATATGATACATTTAAATGAGACAGGTCTCCTTTTGTGAAACCTGGATTAAACAATTTAACAATTAGAAAACTAGAGGTTCCTGATTACAACAGGAAAGATTACATGTTTATACAGAGTGAATAAATTGGATAAGGAGCAAAGTTGGGTGGGCGCATAATTTTAAGCGAGGCGTCGTTGAAAATGACTAAATAAGTATGCTAAATTATTTGTAACCAAAGGGGATCAGGATATAGGAATTGTAGGATTAAGTCCTGGCCAGGTTTATTAATACGAACGAATCGCGACGCGGTAGATAGTTGAACAGACACTGTTTTGCACTTAAGTTTGTTGATAGGTGTTAAGATTTCACTATTGTAGCAGTGAAAGTTTATAGAACAAGAGAAAAGTTATTGCAGTTTATGGAGATACCTGGTTGAGTTTGAACATGTTTTGTGTGTTGTGCAATTTTTAAGTTGCAATTGATAGTTTTCAGCAATTTGACTGCATTGAGCGTAGTTCTTCACGGTTTGAAGTTTATTGGGAATGGAAAATTCCAGAACTGTAATGACAGTTAGTTGGAGTGGTAAAAATCCCTCGAAGGCAAGTTAAGTTTTAGAAAGTTATTAATGAGTTTTGGAAAAAATCCCACGGTGAGAGAAAGAATCTCTTCTATATCGTACAAAAAGTGCTAAATTTCATGTTTGGAAATAAGCTTTAGTTATCTTGAGGATGACAGAACATCCCCCGGTGGCAGCTATTGCACGATATTTGAAAATCAGAATATTTCTTGTAAATCCATTGAAGCTTTGATGTTTAGATTAAAAACTCATTGAGCTTTTGGTTCTCGCAGCCAAGGAGTGCAGCTGCACTCTATATAAAGGGAGGTATCGTGCAGTTTGATACTCCTGTGGGGGTCCGGGCGGGGACACCAAGAGCCCGCCGATGAGCCAGCTTGTTGTCCTAGGCGAAACCCCACACAAGACACGGCACAAACCTAGAAGAATTGCTGAGTTTTAATACACCGGCCGTGAAAGCCAATATACCATCTTTTTGGAAGCCTTCATAGGGAGGTTGAGGCTGCTTGAGCTTTTGGTTCTCGCAGTCAAGGGGTGCAGTTGCACTCTATATAAATGGAGGTATCGCGCAGTTCGATACTCCTGTGGGGGTCCGGGTGGGGACACCAAGAGCCCACCGATGAGCCAGCTTGGTGTCCTAGGCGAAATCCCACACTAGACACGGCACAAACCTAGTAGAATTGCTGAGTTTTAATTCACCGGCCGTGAAAGCCAACATACCATCTTTTTGGAAGCCTTTATAGGGAGGTTGAGGCTGCTTGAGCTTTTGGTTTTCGCAGTCAAGGGATGCAGTTGCACTCTATATAAAGGGAGGTATCGCGCAGTTCGATACGCCTGTGGGGGTCCGGGCGGGGACACCAAGAGCCCACCGATGTGCCAGCTTGGTATCCTAGGCGAAACCCCACACAAGACACGGCACAAACCTAGATTAATTGCTGAGTTTTCATTAAAAAAAAAAATTAAAATCACTGTATTTAACTTTGCATGTTGAGCAGGCGATGGTTCCTTGTAACCGTTATATTAAAAATCAGACATGGCGTCGATTTTAAAATGGCCTCATGGAGACAGGAGGCTGGCCTCAAAGAGGGAGCACAAAACTGTTCACTTGACGACTGGACTAGAAGTGAGAACTAGCAAAGCAGCACACGAGGTAACTAGGTAGGCAAAGAAGAGGGGGAAGTAAACAAACGAGCGTGTATCAGAATGGGAAACATATAAACAATAAAAACACTGTACATAAAATTATTTCTTCACGGAGAAAGGTCTTCATGGAAATTTATTTATTTAATCGTGTCAGAAGCAACATCAGTCCCAAGAAAAAGTACATCATACATGGTATTTAGCTGGTACTATATACAATCTCATCAAAACAGTCAGTGACACTATATACTGCTATATGTTACCATGTGACCAGTATTTTGCCTCATCACGTGCTTCAGGTGTTGCTCCATCAAGTCCTTCATCGTGCACATAGCATGAGATAATCTGCATACAGGATGGTTATCCATGGTTTGTTCTTCCCCGCACTCGCACATGGTGGTGTCGGAAGTGTATCCCCATTTCTTCAAATTCACCTTGGACCTACCTACCCCACTTCGCAACCTGTTCAATGTTCTCCACGAAACCCATCCATTGTCATGTCCCGGAGGTAAACTTTCATGAGGGATAATCCAGCCTTCAAGGTCTTTAACTCTCCTTTTCCATTATGTTAATCTAATTTTTCCGGGTGGTTCCGTGAGACTTTTTGATGAATGAAGGAGGTTTTTCCTTGACTTGAGCCTTTGATTTGATGGTGTGTATCCATACAGAGGATGGTTTTCAGAGTTGTCTGCCTTTGTTCTTTCAACTCTGGCTGCCACTTCACGTCTGATATCTGGTGGGGAGATTACGGCTAAGCAGTAAACTTTTTCTGTTGGCGTGGGTCTTAGGCAACCGGTGATAAGTCGGCAGGTGTCGTTCAGAGTGATGTCTACTTGCTTCAAGTGACTAGATGTATACCATACAGGGCGTGCATATTCTGCAGTGGAGTAGCATAGAACCAAGGCAGTTGCTCATGGAAATGATAGCTGGCGATGAGGACGACGCCTGTTGGAGCGGTATGAAAGTCCTCTTGAGCTCGGGGAATCCGAAGAACTTAGGCGGGTTGCTGCGAGATGCCGCCAGATAGATTTCATAGAAGATACACATCTAGAACAAACTTAAAAATAACTTAGCCACATGGTTTGAGAAAGATAGAATACAGAAGGTCGCTGTGGTGTCTGTAAGAAGGGAAATTAAATAAATGAAACAAAAGAGAAAAAGCAAAGAGCAGCAAAAGCTAACTCTAACTGAACGTGTATTCCAAGGAATACACCACCCTCAGCTTGGAAAATAATGGACGCCACTTCGAACATCATATGTAAATGTCCATTTGCAGTAGATGTAATGTCTGTGATAAATCAATTTTTTAGTCGCACCGAAGACTGATTACACTTTTGTAACATATCATTTCCAAATTATATCTCGTTTTGTGGTATTGGTTTAAAAAGCAATGAATTGTGTTGTAAATAAAAAATAACACTAAAATGCATTGTGTTGTAATAAACTATGTAGTAAAAAAAAATTCACAGAAATGCTCTGCAAAAGCCATTAATAGAAGCGTAAAATAACAAGTTCTGAAACAGAAATCGTTCAAACTTACTGTGAAGCCTGTGTAAATATATAAGGTGCGTTCAAAAAGTAACGAGCCGGACGCTGGAATGCCCAAACCGGTGACGACATCAGCTAATCGTGGCGTGTGTAACGAGGTGTGGTTCCGACCAGAGCGTGGATGGTCACAGCCCGTCCCTAGAGGGCACGCGTGCACGTCACATGACGGTACAAAGCAAGCAGCAGCATGCACCAATCGTCCAACGCTGCCAGTCGCATTGCAAACAGTGAGATGGAGGCGTCAAACGAAGAGCAAAGAGGTGTTGTTCGGTTTCTGACAGTGGAAGGAGTAGGGGGTACGGACATTCATCGCCGAATGTCACAAGTGTGCGGCGAACACTTCATGTCCCTAGCAAGGGTCGAGGCGTGACACAAGCGCTTCAGGGAAGGACGGGTGTCGATAGCCGATGATGTCCAGGCTGGGGCACCCCATCTATTACCGATGACAACGTCTAGCTGGTTGGTGCAATCAATACCCAGGACCGCCGAGTGACAGTGATCGCCATAGCCGCCGTAGTCGGATTGAGCGTCGGAAGTGTGCACACCATCATGAAGGAACGACTGCAGTTACGGAAAGTGTGTGCCCAATGGGTGCCCCACAGTCCTCAACCACACCAGGAAGCATGTCGAATGGCCTACTGTCTTGGTCTTGGTTGGACGATTGATGCATGCTGCTGCTCGCTTTGTATCGTCACGTGACGTGCACGCGTGCCCTCTAGCGATGGGCTGTGACCTTCCACGCTCTGGGTGGAACCACACCTCGTTACACACGACACGATTAGCCGATGTCGTCACCGGTTTGCGCATTACAGCCTCCGGCTCGTTACTTTTTGAACGCACCTTATATTTTGAAAGAGCAAAATGCATTGCAATGCTGCATAAGAAGGCGGAAATCAGTGAAATCGAACTCAGTCCCGTCGCTAGCGCGCTGCGAGCAGATTTCAAGCCGATTGCGGATGGGTAGGCAACCCATTTTACAGTTCCGTGTTGAATTGGAACACGCTGTACAGTAGCCTACAATGAATTGCGAATTCAGTAAATTGAGTACCGTAAAACATGTCATTGTTTCAGTAATTCAGTATAGCATACCTACCTATTTGTTTTAGTTCAATATCGAAGTTATTCTGTAACGAGGCTGGGAGACCCCGTACCAGACCATACCAGGACTTTTAAATTCTTGGCAGAGCCGGGGATCGAACCCGGTATCTCGGGGGTGACATCCAACAATGCTAGCCACTGCGCCACGAGGTGGTCTTTATTAGTTTTTTAAATGAAATTAGTTTTCTGGGAATATCTCAGAAACGTGGTTTTAGAGCCTTAAAACATTGTAGCCTCCGAGCCACTGAGGGGCTGAAAATGAGTTTTGCTCGTCCTTGTACGCCGTAATATAATATTAATCATAATAATAATTTAATAATATAGGGATAGTGATATAATAGACCTTTAGTACCACTTGACCCCCTTAAGCGCATTATATACGTATTGATGAATTTTGCAGCTTAAGTTGGTTCCGTGATAACCTTATAGCCGTTTGCGACGTTCACAGTATTGTACTAAATGGAATGGCATTGCGTCTTGCAGAAATAGATGGACTTCTGAGATTGTGTCGCAATGGTTACCGGCTTGCTTTCTTTCAATAGCTCAATAAAGAAATTAGTTTTCTGCGTATATCTCAAACACTGTTGGTTTTAGGACCTTAAAATGTGGTTTTCGGGTCCCGAATGGCTTCCGAGTTTTGTTTCTCACATCGAGACGCTGATAATGAGCTTTCTCTCGTTTTTCTACGCCCATTTCAGCATGAATTTTAAGGGGTAGGCCCTCTATTATGAGAGGTATGGAGAAGAATTACATCAATGATTACTTTCGTGTCTCTGATGAACTTCTGTACCAAATTTTCCGTTGTTCCACTCAGCCGTTCTCGAGTGATGCGCGTGCCAAGTTGTACACAGACAAACAGACAGACAGGCAGACAGACAGACAAAAAAAATGTTGTGTTTGTGCGCAACCGTCATAAACCAGTCTGAAACGCGTTAATAACTCAAACTTCCGTGGAAATTCAGAAAAAACAGTCAAACTTTCATTTATATATACTGTATATTTAATATATAGAGAGATATCTGACAGTTTCGGTGATTGGACGTAGCCTACTCCAGGTCCAGTTTAGGTTGGATAATCGAGACTACTGAACTCTTCTATGAAATTTTAACTCGACACGACTCGACAGTTTGATGCTGGCCGAAGCTGGGGTGATAGACTCGTTCGCTAGCTCGTAAAATCACTCCTCTCCCCAGGGCTCACATCTAGTGGGACGTGGATTGGCGACCACGGGGTCCCAGCTGAGTCCGGGATTGCTTCCATTTATTTGTGCCGGGCTCCTCTCCGTCTTCTTTCCTGTCGACCTCACTTGGCCAACTCTTGTTCTCTTCTGATCCCGACGGTATTAGGGTATCCGAGGCCTAGGGAGTCTTTTCTTTTCCCACCTCCATTGGCCCTTGTCTCATATTTTCTGCTACCCTCCTTCTGCGAGGGGTCAGCTTTTTTTTCTTTTCCTGTTATCTCCTGCCTTCTGCTCAAGGCCCTCAAGGAGGCTGGGTGTTTGTAGCCACACATCTTCTGGGGCACCCTGGATATTGCTATACCCTCAGGGGCTCACGGCTGGTGAGTTCGGGAGTTGGCGACCCTGTGGGATGCCTGAGCTGGGTCCGGTTTTCAACCTTTTATCCATTACCTCTGGGGCGGACCCTCTCCTCTTTCACTTTCCTATCTGCCTTTCATGGCTCTCCTTCCTTCCAAAGTAGTATAGGAAATGTATGTTTTGAATATTGCGTAATCGCGAGGACATATTGCATCATCATGCGAGTGATCACGTGATATGTCTGCAGTGTTCGCGACAAAAAAAGTTTGTTTAGCATAAATGAATGGCCTTGACCTGCTCTAGCCCCACACCAAATTTCAACTCTCTAGGACAAAATAAATAGAATTTCGAAAATAGGCTATATTTTCCAAATTTAGGAAATCTATAAAAAAGTTTGTTTGACATAAATGAAAGCTCTCTATTTCCTCTACCAGTAAACCAACTCTCAGGTGTATAGGACAAAATTGAAAAGAAAATGTTCAAATAGCGTCTTTGATAGCGGAAATGTTTTAGGTGTACTAACATTTGAATGAGACTGTCTGGGCGAGCCCATGGAGAGCCAGTTGGTTATTCACATGCGTTTGCTAATTGGTCTGCTTGTGTTTGCACTAAGAAGAGATTGACCCTTGACCGCTTGAATCGGATAACCTTTTGCCCCCGCGGCTGTTATCGTTCTTTGGCTGCTGAACGTGGGAGGTCCTGCTTGCTGCTCCATATAGGATGTGCAGCTCATTTTTTGCGGGCTTGCATGCTCTGCGGTCTCTTTCTGCATAGACTGTTTTATAAGACAAATATATATCATTGACGGCATGAAATGAATATTGGCTTGTTTGTTTTAAATTCTTAACCATCAATATTGAACTCGGATATTATTTTAATGAGAGAACAAGTTTGGATGTCCGTTCACAGAGCCTCATTCATGTGATATGTTTAATGAGCTTTTTGTTTATTTAACTTCATAGTATATATGGGCAGAGATGGTTTGGGAGCCATAGTTGCTCTCATCATGAACGTATTTGAATGTGTTATTGAGAAGTTGTGCCGCATAGGAGAGGTGAAATTAATAGGAGAGCGAGCGAGGGTGCTGAACTTAAATTACCTTATTTCGGCTGTAAAAGTAGAAGAAAGGATAATCATAAACACTTTAAGTGATCGAGAAAGAGAAATTTTCGAGTTTCATGTATAGGAAATAGTGTCAGACCAACGATATAGTGCTGAATTAATATTAAATGGACTAAATATTGAAATTATTAATGTTTTGATTAATAGACTTCGAGCATTCAGAGTGAGGGGTGAGGATATTATAAGTATGACTCCTCTTCATGGACTGAGGTTGGAGGATTTAATGAGTCCTCCGCCTCCTCTAGCAGAAGAACGCGAAGAAGAGGATGAGGAGCGTGTTGGAGAAACAGAAGAAGCAGAAGAAGAAGAAGTTGATGATGATGATGATGATGATTGTCAAATCATTAATTAAATGGACAGGGTCAGTGTTTTTTTAAATTTAAAATGAGAGATGTATATATTTTTTTAAATATATTTATTTTAATCATTGTGGTTTACATTAATTATATAATACGAAATAGTGAAAACAAAATGGTATGATCTTCGTTCTTAAAGTGGTAAGTAGTTCTTTTTTTTCCGCCAAGATGCTGAAAATTGAAGATGCTGTCTGCAGAGTTGAATATCCTGGTTATCTTGTGTGGAAGGTAAGTACAATCATTCTTTTCTTTCTTGAGTGTGTTGGTTTTCGTGAGCTGAAAATATATAGAGACACATTAATAATAATAATAATATTATTAATAATAATAATAATATTTTTTTGCGATGAATTAAAAAAAACTTACATTGTTTATTTAGAATATGTTTTTGTTCGAAATCCAAGAGTTGTGAGTTGAATCGAATCCTAGCCAAGATACGAAGGCTTGGGTTCCTTTTCTACGTAGTACTTTGTCAACTAAGTAAATATTAGGATGTTTGGTTCGTTGTAACTCTGATTCATAAAACGCCCCAAATATCTGCAAATTTTTATTATCTTTTAAAAGATATGTTCGTGGATTAGTATTTTGAACTTTATAAATTGTAAATAATTCCGTAGTCCAATTAGCTTCGTATTCTTTTGTGAAGTGTTTCTTGATTTTTGATATTCTTACAATGTCACCGATTTTATATTTTGGTTTTCTTAAAGTTTCATTATATTGTGTTGGCAAGCGGGGTGGATTGTTTCTTTTTACATCAATAGGTTTCATGCCAATGCTGCGATGTATTTTGTGATTATACTTTACTAATAACTCGGGCAAAATATGTACCCATCGGTATGAACCACGTGTTGTGAACTCTTTCCAAATCGATTCCTTAAGAGTTCGATTAAATCTTTCTACTACACTCGCTTTTATGGAGCTCCCAGTGGAATAATGCTTTAGATTTTGTTTCTGAGACCATGTTTTGAATTCACGGTTGTAAAATTCCGTTCCTCGATCAGTGTGAAAATAATTGGGCAATCTTTTACTTTGAGAATAAACAAATTTTAAACTTTTTACAATCTCACTTCCTTTTTTTGGTTTTAAGAGGAATTGCCCATGCATATTTTGAGTAAACGTCAATAATGGTTAATAAATATTTAAATCCATTATTCCATTTTGCAAGTTTTGACATGTCCACAAGATCAGCTTCATGGAGGTCATCGATTCCTTTGCTAATAACATGTTGTCTTTTAAACTTTTTTCTAAGAGGTGCATGAAGTTCTTTTGCAATTTCTCGTCTGATTTCGTTCATAGTTAATTTCTAAACAAAGATTTATAACATACTGTGCATTGTTTTACAAATGTACGAATTTTTATTCAATATATCCTGCATTTCTTAGTTCTTCTTCAATTGCAAAGATTTCGCTGTCAAGTCCTGTGTGACCTGCAGCTTTCGATGCAATTATTTTTTTAAGTCTTGATACTAATTTATTTGGTTCATTCCAATGGACAAATTCAATATTGTTTCCTCCTTCGAATTTCCAAATGGCTTGTGGTGTGATGTGTTTATTTTGGCCATATCCAGTATGCATCGTGGTATTTGCTTCTTCATTCTCATCTGTTGTTTTTATAATTCTATCTATGTCTTCAGTAAGAAGGGGTTCGATTATATTTTTATACTTATGAGATTGTGTTCCTCTCGGAGCTGCATTGCTTGCATAATTTCTTTTGTGCACGTTTGAAACATTTAATAATTTCAAATAAGAACTTAAATCACTCCTATCGATTAGAGAGTGATCTGGTACTTTCCTTTGAATCAATTCGAGTAGACCTTCTGTTATAGGAAATTTTTCACCACCAACTTTTATCCACTTTTTATCAAAGAAAACTCGTTCACGTCCCAAGTATTGTTTATCATTTCTTATCGTTATACCAAATGTTCTATCCACGTTCTGTTTAATGAACGGATCAAAGTAGCGGTTAAGTAGTGTAATTATTTTGATGCTATCTCCATCTTCTTCGTCTGAAGTAGCAGTTGATTCAGAATCATCATATTTTTTTTTCTTTTTTGATTTTCTTTTTTCTTAGTTGACGTTGTATTAGCAATAGCTACAAGCTGATTTAAGGAATTTGTTACTGGTTTAAACTTAGTCTCTATGTCTAATTCTTGACGTCTAACATCATTTTGAAGTGAAAGATACTTGTCCTTAAAATCTTTTTTTAAGCGAGAAAGTTTATCCTTTACTCGACTTTCAGCTTTAATCTTCAAGCTCTTCTCCATGACTAAACTAAAATTGTAGTTGTTTTATTTATTTATAGTATATTCAAAATCAATTTGAAGAGGAAGATCATTGGTTTTATGTTTCTCGGGGTCTCTAAGTCGAAACTGTATTTCATCTTGTTCTTCAACTACAATGTCACTGCCATCCAGTTCAATCTCTTGACGTATATTTAAAATTGCATACACAATTGGAGATCTTGTTGAAACAAAAATTGGTTTTAATATACCTTTATAGGGAAGTTGGTATTGTATATTATGATTATGAAGCGTGTATACCGGTGAATGGATTGATGGTGTGTTGGAGAATTTCAGAATAAATTTCGATAAGTTCTTTTTCTTTACTTCATCTTGTAATATACCATATTCTTCTTTTGATGCGGTAAAACTTTCGAGTGGTTCTTTGTTAACCAATTGCTCAATATTTTCTAGTTCAGTTTTTAACTTGTTATATTCCTCTTTGGATGCAGCAGCGTAACTTTCAAGTTCTTCTTTTTTAACAATATTTAGATTGTTAGCAACACCCTCAATACGAGTTTGTAAATTGCTTAAAATTTCTTTTAGTTGATTAACTTCAGTTCGTGAAGCAGCATAGTGTTCTACAAACCGTTTATTTGTCACATCTTGGTCGTTAACAGGAAACTCAACATTTGTTTGTTTTTGATGTTGTAGATTGTTTATAGTCTGTTTCATTTTTTCAAATTCATCTCGTGAAGCGGCATATTGTTCAACAAACGTCTTATTTGCAACATCGTTATCGTATATGGGATTGTTTACGTGAGTAATTCGTCTACTCATCATATTTAAAGTCCCACCATCGTCTACGTTTAAGAAGTTTTGTTTATTAAATTTAGTGATTAAGTCTTCTAGATCTTTTCGAGAAGCAGCAAAGTTTTCTAAATAATATTTGTTTATTGCATCTAACGAATCGATTGGTTGAGATATGTTTGTTATTCTTCTATTTAACATATCTACAGTTTCATCATCTTTGTTTATATTCAAAAGAGATTTTTTAATTTCATCGAGTTCTTTTGTTACATAAGTTTTAAGAAAAGAATACGATATCGCATCTTGATTTTGAATTGGATCTTTAACATTTCTTATTCTTTTGTTACCCAAGTCGAGACTATCATCATCAAACGGAAAGTGATCTTCTGAAAATTCACTCACTAAACCATGAATGAATTCTACTCGTTGTAACACTTCGGTTATTCGGTTTTCCAGATATTTTTTATATTCGATGTATGTTGCTGCATTGCAATAAGGTTTACTGCATCATTTGCAGATGATGGTAAAGCTAAGCCTGCGAGACGTTTGTTTTCAAAGTCAAGTTGTTGTTTCTCTATTTTACAAATTGAAAAAAATAAACATTTAAGGTCGTTAATGTTTTGTTGTATGTCTTCTTTAGACTCAATTTTATTTAGCTCATTCAGTAACTTCAATACATAACCTTTGTTGCAAGCATCTTCAACATGTATGGGCGTTCCAACATCTTTTAACCGTTTGCCGTTAATACTTAGATGCCCGTCGCTTGTTGTTGTTGTTACTTGATTTCCATATTGCAGTAGCTTATCATCAACATACGATTTAGTTGCAATATCATGGCGTGAAGTTGGTGGTCTGATAGACACGTTATTGATTTTGTTAAACGATGCCATAGTTATGTTGTTAACCTCACAAAGTGTATAACGCGAATGAGCATTTATCTCTTTTGAACTATTATTTATAACTGAAAATAAACATCAAATCCATTGCGATATCGACCATTTTTTAAATCGCTATCTTTATCGATAACCAAAAATCCAAACTTAGAGTTTTGCCAACAATAAGAACAAATATCGAAGAACTGATCATAGCTCATATCTGTATTTACATGATCGTTATATACATGACGCAAGTTTGTTCCGTCTTGTTTAAAAAGAATTAAAAAATTAGCGTTATCTCTAATTAGATGTTTAGGTATACAAGAATATGTTTGACAAAGATAAAATACGTCAACTTCGTGATGACGACCTCTACTGAAATAATCTTTCATGTGTTGTTGTTTATTGCTGGCTACATCATCAAAAACAAATATAGAGTTCTTTCTAGCCATTTCTGGAGGCATAACTTCGTCATTATCGAAAAAAAATCACTTTTTATTTCTTTTATAGAGTCCAAAAACTTTTTTAATTCAACATACTTACTTTGAGCAAGTGATTTAGAATAAATATAAACGTTTTCAAAACGAACTCCATTTTTGTGACATAATAAATTTAGCATTACGTTTGTTTTGCCACAGTTCGATGGACCGCAAATGATACATCGAATAGTGTTCGGTAGTAAAACACTATGCTTTCTTTTTTCACTTTTACTCTGATTTTCACCATTAGTAAATGAAATTACTGGTAGAGTGTTTGACTGCTTAACAAACTTCAGCATGTCTACGTTTACGTCTGAGAATGCACACTGCAAAAAAAATCACATCACATCAACATATATTGTTTCCACACGTACCATCATAACTTGTATTATATGGAATAATAGTAGGATTTTCAGGATTTAAATCAACGTTGCCAATGTAAAACCCTCTTAAATATGGACAATATGGTGCCCATTTTTTATGATCACTTAAAGGAATATCGTTTTCTCTCCAATATTCAATTTCAATCTTACAGAATATACATTTCACCTTATCACCATGACCGGTATAATAAAATCCTTCTGATGCTAAACAAAATTCGTTTGGAGAGGGAAGAGGCCAATTTAGAGAAGTTTTAAGTCTTTCATATTCAGATTTTAATTCTATGCTAGGAGAAATATTGTTTACGTAAGGGCAAGAAAAAGCCCATTTCTTATGCTCTTCAAACGGATCATCATCTTCTTCCCAATAACTAAGTTGCAGATTACAGAAAGCACACCTGACCATATCCTTATATCCATAATAGTAAAATCCCGCAGCTGCTAACCATGCAGTGTTCGTAAAACTGTTTGAAGACCAGTTCTTAAATGTTTTTAGCCGATCTCTTTCAGATTTTAAATTCATTCCTTTTTGACCCAATATCATTTGCATTAACTGTTTCTTGGAATACTTTACACAATTAAAATACTTCATGATTATGCTTTACTTCACAAAAAAAAAAGATGTTCCCCGCACGAAGCTAAATGTGAACTGATATGAATCAACAAAACACGCTGGCTAATATGCAAGATTTGCGTGTGTTGGGTTGGCCGAGCGGTCTAAGGCGTTAGACTTAAGATCTAATTTTCAGAAATTGAAAGCGAGGGTTCGAATCCCTCACCTGACAAATATTATTTTATATACATGTGGAGTGAGTGGGTGGTTGATCATTAAAGAAACTTTAATATGAAGTGGTACAAAGACCTTTTCTTCTTTATTCATTTAGAATTACAATTAATACAATTTTATTTCTCTTGTATGAGTATTGAAGTAATCTCATTCTTTTAGTTGTCCTGATGAGTGTGTGTTGAGATGATCTTGTTCTTTTAGTTGTCCAGATGTTTATTTTCTGTAGACAAAAAGTATACACTGTGTTAAAAAAGCAAACAAAACAAAATATGTATAGGTGTCAAGAACACTAGTAGATTTAATGAATTACCTTTTATATATAGCGGTTACAGTTATCACATTTGCAGCGAAGATGAAACAGTTGAAATTTTCTTTTTAGATGATCTGGTAGATGTTCCCACTCCAGACGAATTCGTTGTGGCTCATATATAGTCAGTATGTTTATAGGAAAGTAGTTCCAATCAAACTTATTAAAACCTTGAAGTCCATTGTTTCGAAACTTGTTTATTATCGAACACACGATTTTCATGATGCCATCAGAAGAATTTAACCAATGTTGAACAGCATTGACATTAAATTTAGCACAACTATTGCTTCCCAATGCAAGAGATGGTAAATGTTTTGGACAATCTGTAGGTAATCGTTGGCTATGCTTCAACATTAGATCTGATATTCCATCAATCGTATTAAGATCGATTAATGACCCAGGGGAAAGTGTTTTTAGTGCAAACAAAGAAAATTCTTGTTGCAAATTATACACAACTAAATATTCACATTTATTTTTAATAGAGTCCAAAAAAGAAGAAAGAGTTTTTTCACAATACGCTGCGACCCATGTTAACACAGGACTGAATGAAGGTATATTGCTGTTATTTAACATACAGTAAGCAAGTTCCAAACTGCCGTTTGGTAGCTTGCGAATGTCTGCAACTATTGGCTGCTTCTTATTCCACATGTCAGCATCAGTAGAAGGAGAGTTTGTTGTTGTCAATTCCATGATTGCAACTAAAGTGAGAATACTTCTTTACTTGATTGCTTATAACTTAGCAAATATTGGTTTAGATAATTACTTCATTAGTTAATGGTCTGTAAGATATTTGACGATCATGAATAAGAACACAATAAAGAGTTGTATCTTCAGGTATATTCTCACTTGTCTCGATTTCAATTCGCACGTCAACTGAAGATGTCTTCACTGCCTCCACTTGCTCAAGGCAATTAATTACAATAATCGGACAATGAGACTTAAATTCATCTCGCGAAACTAGAGTCTCTGAACGAAAATCATCGATCTGATAATATACATTACGAAATTTAACAAACATGTCATACAATTCGCTGTAGTCATTTATAGCAATTTCAGAAGTTGGCATTTCATAGGGATAAAAAATTGAATTTAAAAAAACTCTTATAGATTTAATGTTACAATGGTCAAAATAGGAAGAGCACGTATTTAGTACATTTCTTTTAGTTTGAAAACCTAATAAAAATTGACGTGGTTTTTGCGTTTCAGAAGTTGTCATTACAGTCCAACTATATTTAGTTGTTCTAGGAAGAGATGGCAAGACATGAACATCCCATGATCGAAAACCAACCTGAATGGGAATATTTTTCTGCATTAGTTTTAATCTTTTAATTTGTTCTTCGTCCGATAATAATAAAACTGGAATTTTTAGATAAACTTTAAATAACTTGACCTTAGAAAGATCATTTTCGGTTGCAGATTGCAACGCACGTGCGTCACTCGACGATCTGAAAAGTATTAGCTCATGCTTGCAGTTTAAAATCGGTTTTCTATAATCCTCTGCTAAACCTAACAGGTTGCTTAAAGGTAGTATTACATGGAAACGTTTTGTGATACTATCAACAATATATGCTTCACTTGCTGGTGTTGTTATAGAGGGAAAATAACCAGCATTTTGTAAAGCTGTATATTCGTTTTTTGAATATGATGCAAACGTTTTTATAGAACTTGTTATACCTAGATGGCGTGTACGATCAATTTCTTTACCATTTAACGTAACGCGAATTTCGCTAAAAAGATTAGCCCCAAAATTTTGGTCAGGATGTGCTGTAGTAGAAGCAGCAGGATTTATGTTAGAAGTAATAATTTGTCCTTCTAAGTGAAGAACACCTTCTGATAATAAAACTATGTTTTCTTCATTTTGAATTGGTATACGAATTTCATCATTATTTTCAAATTTATTAGCTGAATAAGGTTGGTAAACTCTTTCTTCTCGTCGCACAACTCTGTTGTCAACCTCTCTTTTATCGGTTATGTTAAACATGTTAAACATGTTAACAGCTTCAAATATAGATAGAAACTAAATAAGATTAACAATTGCATATATATTTATATTGAAATTAAAGTACACGATAGCCTAAAGATTGTAAGAAATGTTTGTTGTTACTCGATAACTGTTTCTTAGATTTTAAGGTGTGGTGGCAATGTTTTTTTTTTGTTTTTTTAGAAATTTTAGCTGATTGATTTATATTTCTTTTTCGAATCAGAGTTGACTTCTTTTTTTCAAACTTTGAGAATTATATATTGTAACCATATTTGTGAATGTTTTCTAGTAAGCTTACTCAACTAGAATGAAAATATAACAGTATTTCATTACTTTATATAGCAAGATAACGTGCTGGACTTATAATTAATTCTACAGTTAAATCTTCATCTTGCAAATCAATGAGCTGTTGAAGATGATCTTCAAGTTGCACAGATACATGTTGAATAACCTTGCTGTTCATAGGCAAAAAATTAATTGTTGTTGGTTGTACAACAATCGGATAACCAGCAGGAACATGAGCTTTAAAATTATATAAAGAGTGTGTTGGTTTATGGTTCAAATAAGAACTCGTACCAAGCACGAGGTTGCAACATACTCGAATACTATTAACAGTGTTAATTTTAATCATATATTCAGAATGATGAGTTGTGTTTGCCTCGAACTTTTTATGAGAAAATCCTAACAAATCTGCAAAGAATCTGCAACACCAAAATCTATAGCAAAGTTTTTCGAATATAGTTTACAATTAGAGAACACTTTATCATAATTAATATAAATATATGAAGGAAATTTGTCTTTTTCACCTAATAAAACTGATAATAAATGTGCTAGTAATAATTCATTAATCTTTGCACTTAATTGTTGAAACGTATTATTAAAATTGTTGTATCCACATTGTTCATCTTTATGGCTAAAACGTTATTATTTTCGTTAATTTTTACTTCACTTTCGATTCTATTTCGATCAATCTCAATTTCTTTTTTATTCTCTTTAGGGTAAACTTTCTTTTCAATACCTAAAGCCTCTGCTACACTGTTGGGTACACTGAAATCGATATTAAACGGAGAAGACAAAACAAGACGGTTGCGTCCTTTTCCATTTATATCCTCTTCCAAATAAATATTTGTTTTTTGTATATGATTTGTTATAAGTTTCGACAATGAGTGATAACTAAGTAAATCATCAAATGTTGAGGCTAGATCTTCAAATTCATAAATACCTGGTGGTACTACTAAATCAATTGATAACAAAAAATTAGTAAAATGAATGCGAAATTTATTATTTCGGTTGGTAACATTTCGAATAGAATTAGATGTATACAATCCTGCAAGTCCTATTTCAAAAAACTCTGCTCCTACAAGATGAAGCGGATTCTCCAATGTAACATCAATCTTTGAGCCTTTACCTTCAAGAGTTATCCGTCTTTCGAAAGCCATCTTTGAAATGCTTAAAGACAGTCTGTGTTTCCCTTATTTATACAATACAAGAAGACTAAACATAAATGTCCACAAATCGAAGAAGTAATCGATTGATATGAATGAAAATTATATTGTAGATAACAATTTTTTAGATATGTTAAAATTTCTAATGGTGGTCTTAAATTACCGATACTATCAAAATAATGCACGTATTTACCTTGTTTACTGAAAGCCACCCAATGTGAACCAGATTTAACCATCGGTTCAAGGTTAACAATACAGTTTTCATTTTTTCGAGGATGTCTTGGTAACGTATCTCGCATAAAGACTCCTCTAAAATTTGGAATCTTTAATTGATGTGCATATTTAGCTAAATCGAAATTACTTAATGCTTTATTTGGTATTTGGTTAATTATCTTTTGTATGCAGGAGGATTTAAATAAATGCCTTGACCTGCTTTTCCTCGCATTGCTTCTATCATTCGATTGTGTCTTTTCATTTCTTTTAATTCTTCTTGTGCAGCTTTCGCTTTGTTTATAGCAGACGCTACCCCGGCTGCTCCGCCTGCTAGACCCCCCAAGCCCGACAAGGCTGCAAATATCGGAAGTAGGGGTAAAATACCACCTTGCTTTTTCGATGCTCTCTTTTTTTAATCTTTTCTTGTTTTTTTTTATATTTAATTTTCGTTTACCTCCACCAAGCTTAGACTTAGCTTTCATTATGTCACTGACTGTTAGTGCAGCCGCTCTCTCTCCTAATGATGCGTCACGAGATTTTACACGAGACCAAGCTTTTGAAGCTAAAATTTCATCAGCCTCTCTTCTTTTGTTTGAATCTTTATGATTTGCGTAAGCAATGTCGTGCTCTTTGCACGCTTTATCTAATATATTTATTCCTGGATCACCACGGCTCAATCGCTTTTCTAATTTTGTTCCTGGTCCACAATATTCATATCCTGGAATGTGTAATTCCACAGGTAAATTATCAATAGTTTTATTAAGTACACGACTAATGAATGATCCACTTCCTGATCGTTTATATTGAGTGGCAGAGTTGTTCCTCTTACAACGCACCATTACTAAATGATAAGTAATATAATGTAATTATATATATATATATATTTTTTTTTTTCGGGAAAATGGGAATGGTGGGGGGAGGAGTTGTAAATAATACACACAAAATTTGGGTTATTATTTATTCGTTTTTTATTATTTTTCATAAGCAAAGGAACACACACAAAAATTAGTATTATTAACAGAATAAAAGTGTGTGTGTGAAAGAAATAAAGTAAGTAAGAGAGATGAATTGCTTTAATCTCAAATTTGTTTCAGAGAAAAATGACCAAACGGTAAAGTATCAATTCCGTTTTCAGTTATGTGTCTTTTATCATCGTTTGATGAAATTGCCAACTTATTTTGCCGAACAGTAAATACAAAATGAGATCTTGAAATTATACAAACTTGAACTTTGCTGGCTTGATCTGTTATAAAGACACTTTCGATACTAATCAATATTCATAGTTTTACTCACGCTCGTCTTTATGCCTTTAGCCTTACACAAGCTATTCATTTCATCACACAATTTTATTGCATACATTTTGGGTCTTAACCCCACAAATTCTTCAACAATCCTTCCAGCATGTTCATCTTTCATTAAACCAATTTCACCTTTATTTTGTCTCACAATGCCAAAAGGATTGTTTGTTTCATAGTTTCCAGTATCAAACAAATTTGAATGCTGTTTCATGAACTCATTAATATCATAATAGAATATATACATAAAACTATCTGTGTCTGTGTATAACAACCTCACATTTGATTCAGGATTTGCTAAAATAACATTGTAATGAAAGTCATTCATTTTACATTTAGACAAATCTAATATAGATGCACCAACATATACTGGTTGATTGAGAAAAATCTTTAGTCTGCTCATCTCGATGACCATACATTGTTCATCGAATATAATTCTATGTTTAAAATTAGCCTTAGCTATTGAAGACTTAGCACCACTGGCTCCATGCCATTTGGTAACCCATTTGATGTCCCTTAACTTCCTCACATTCATCAGTGAACGACCAAAAATTGCATTATTCATCAATTTATAAAAAAAAAATCAAAATCATTTTTAGCATGTTTTCGTTTCTCTGTGTTCACATCAATATATGGTTTTAGCCATTGGCTCTGATTGAATTCGATTATTCTGTCAATACGTTCTAATTTCATTCCTAGTTGAATACATTGCTTTAACATTCTATAATGCAAAACATAACGTTCTTTATTATCTAGGGTAGTCATTAGCTTTGTCAACTTTTCGGGGCATAGAGGGTAATCTGAATGTTTGTCATGTAACTCTTGAGGATAAGTCAAATCTACTTCCAAGATATATCCGATTTCTGAAGTATCATCAATAGTTAAAACATCAAAGCCTTCAATATTTGCAACCCATTTAAAGCCACCCGTTGGAAGATATTCCATCATCGCATATCCATATAAATTATTAACGTCAGAGTACATTATGTAGGACTCTTGCTTTTTCTCATCATAAGTTTTCATGTACTTATTATTAGCAATCGCATGTCGTGTTATACACTGAACATTTCCCCCTCGAATAGATCGTTCAAAAAAGTGTAACATATCAATATCTTGAAGCAATTCGAGTTGAACGTTGGTTATCTTTTTCATTGCGCACCAAGACATAGATGGAGCAGTGTAAATATGAGCTGCATCAATGCCATAAGTTTCCATGCCATTCGATCTAAAATTTTCAAAGACATCTGCCAAAAGAAGTGTGTCAACTTTTAAATACAAATCAGCGTATTCTCCTAATGTTTGACAGGAAAACGTTTCCCACACCGATTGAGCAAACTCATACTCCTCGTTCGATATTGTTTGATTATAAAGACTGCTATAAAACTTGGATATTTCAGGTAATTTAGTTTCGTTAAGTACATCCATACTCGTGACGTATTCATAGGGAAACACGCCTTTTCTCGCAGTAAGTTGAAACTGTGCATCATCATTAAAATAACGTCGAGTTATTTGCTTTGAATCTTCACTTAACGAAGATGAACATTGATCTAGTGAACAGGACAAGAAATTATATGTATCGATAAATCTTAACTGAAAGATTCCATTCTTAACCCATACATGCTTTGTAAACCCTTTATAACGTTCCATATTCATTGCTAACAATCTTATTTGACCAGGATTATGTAACTCCCCACCTTCATGTTTCTCAAAAATTTCTTTAATTATAAAATGTCCATCATACGCCGTTAGATTATGAAATGCTATAGGCAGGACCCTTGTTACTTTGTAATTTAAATTACAACTATTGTGTGCGCTTCCTCTATATTTTCCAGTTATGTGACAATGATCGCGTACTTTGAGTTCATTATCTGCAATCGGTTTCTCGCAAATATGACAAATTTTACTTAACAAAAATAATCTTTCTTCGTTTTCCGTCATCTTTAACATAGGTTTAGCTGATAAATAATATGTTTGAAGTTTATCTACAATACTATAAAGTTCCTTTACAAACAATTCAATGCAATTATTTCCCCTAAAGAGTTTAAAACTGCATAAATCACTATCAAAATTACAATGAAGGTATAAAGAAATGCTGTAAGGAATATGTTTATGGGTTAATGTAGAGTTAGGAATGTCACTATTTGGAAAACAAGAGGAAATAGGAGACAAAACGCATTCAGTATCTGCATAAATTATAAATGGAACTCTATCTTTAAATTTAAATTCTGTAAAATTAACAAATCTTTGTTCGTCAGTTGGCAATATGCTTTTTGCAACAGGAAACTGTTTACAGTCTGCAAAGTGAACATTTAACTCATCCTCAAGAGAATAATATGACAAACAACGTCTACATATATAAATCCGTCTACAATTCTTAGTGATGCTTGAACGCACAAGGCGAGCGAGATTTCTAATTAAACAAAAGTGATAACTTTCACTGTTTCCAATCTGCAACATCAATAAGTCCACACTCCTTTCATATACTTTATCTGATACATACAAAGGTACAATAGTAAATGGTTTTTTTCCTTTTACTTCGTTTGTTCCCATACACACCCATTTGTTTTCATCATATTGTGCTCCATACACATTCACAGAAATATTGTTTTGATTTTCAAACTTGTTTAAATATTTCATTTGCATTGGAATTGGAATATCATCTAAATTTGAAACATCTCTGCAATTAGGATAGGAAGAAAGATGATTCACGTTTCGCGTTTTTGGATACAAACCAGCAACCACACTCCACGCAAAACAAGCTTCCTTTGATTCATACAAATTTAGCACTGCATGTTTATTGACTATTACATCAGGCAATCTACTAGTATTGGACATTCCTACTCGAAATCCAACATATTTATTTATATTAATTCTCAAACTATGAATTGTTTCTAAAGCCCACCCAGAGCCATTTGCTTCAAATTCGCTCATTTTTGTCAATGTACCTTCAATGATATGATTATTATAAAATTCATTTACATCCGTATACCCGAAAACTACTTTATTTTTGACAGCAAAATATTTTGTTTCTGATTTGTCGTGAAGCACATACTGTGCACACAAAACTGAATTCACCTTTAAAGCTTGCACAGTTAACGCTTTCTTAACATACTTTGTAAACCAAATATTAGCATTTGCTAAAAATTCGCGGGGATCCAAAAACTCATTCTTAACATTTGAAACTGCAAGTGTGTACACTCTAGAATTGAATGCTGTTTCAATTAACTCACAGCTTAAGAAAGATTCATCCTTTATTTGAAGTGTAATTTCTTCACAATTCACAGCTTGTTGCAATATGTGCTCACTAATAACTCTCCAACATTCAATCAACTCATCACTGTTCTCAATCAAGTCCGTTTGAGTGTATTCCCCGATTTGGTATGATATTGAAATAGCACCGTTTAGTTCACTTCTAAAATTAGAAACACTTTCAAATGCATTGTCCAATTGGTTTCTTATATTTTCACTGTTATTATTATGTATTACAATATCAACCTTTCTACGTTTGTTAGGAGGTGTTGCCATTGTTGTCTAAGCAATTGTCCAATTCGCACTGTTGTTAATACACCACCAGCAGTTGCTGTAACATCGGCTCACCAAAAACCTATAATCTTTTAAAGTGTATTCAAGCCATTGAGATAAATTGCTGCCTGTAATCTCCATCGAACAATGAATGGCTTCAAAGGGAAATTCGTCCTGAAGTTTACCAAGCAATTTGTTTCTATACTCATTCAATTTTGTTACTTCAAGACAAGTGATGGAAAATTCAATTTTGTAAACCTCATCAAATGTATTGTATCCGAAGAAACAAATAAAATGTTCATCTTCACATAATTCTTGTAACAAATATCTTAGAACTGTTTCTGTCACCTCTCGCTGACTATCATCTGATTTGCTAACATTAGTAACGTAGACTGAAAATGTTGAAATTCCACTCGAAGATGTCCATTTGTTAAAACTAGCTTCTTTCTCATTATGACTCACCTCATTATCATCTTCTCCTTCTTCTTCTTCTCCTTCTTCAGACTGATGAAAGCATACACGATGATACTCTATTACCGGGTGCGATCGATGTTCAGTTCCACTCAGAAAATTAACAGTTTTCCACTTCATTTTGCTGTTCCTTTTTATTAGTTTTTAGATAATCTGAAAAAATTAAACAAATTAAGAAATAATAAGCAACTAAATATATATATAATTCGTTATATCAATCAATACATATATAATCTGCATATATATACTCACCAAAAATTTACAGTTTTAAAACAACTTGATGTGAGCGGTTCTTCAACCCCAAATACACCAACATCAGTTTGCCTCTAAGTGAGTTTAGTTCATCGATCTCTGATGCGCTTAGTTTTGCAAATACTGCTGGTAGAAATACACTTGTTATTTCACCTTCAATGATAATGTCCACCACTATTTTTCTTCCAAATCTCGTCTCCACAGCCCGAATAATTTGGACCACATACGGTAAATCAATTATTAGTTCTGATAGTTTCTTATTAGAATACTCAACGCAAGTGGCTAAGTTATTGAACTTCGTTAGAACATCCATCACACACACAATTTGTTCCTCGTCGTTGACTTTCTTTATTTCTTTCACACACACACTCTCTCTTCGCGCAAACGTAGAAGTTAAACTCATCCACGCACACATGCATTTATATATCCTTCACCCCCACCTACACTCAAGAAACCAAATGCTACAAAACAAGCTTCTGACGCAATCATCTCATTATATTTTTATCACTATTACTTAAAGAAGTCAAAGATTACATTCTTACCCAATGACGTGTAAGGTCAACCACGTCTCACGCGAACACTGCAGACATATCACGTGATCGCTCGCACAGCTGCAAACTTGCATGGGTATCAAATGACGTCAACACCCATTAATTTTTATCTCCATCGCATAAATAAGTCAAAGGTTATCTGCTTCAAGCGGTTACCCAAAGGTTATCTTCTTCAAGCGGTTAAAGGTCAACCTCTTCCCACGCTAACATGTGCACGTGCACATGCTCACATCCGCATAGCTATCAGATGACGTCATGATGATGCAATATGTCCTCGCGATTACGCAATATTCAAAACATACATTTCCTATACTACTTTCCAAGCCCCTCAATCCGCATTCTTCGAGGGTTGAG
The DNA here is from genome assembly GCA_946902985.2 of Meconema thalassinum. Classification (NCBI taxonomy): domain Eukaryota; kingdom Metazoa; phylum Arthropoda; class Insecta; order Orthoptera; family Tettigoniidae; genus Meconema; species Meconema thalassinum. The sequence continues at coordinate 156,641,298 of OX336399.1, read as the reverse complement.
GGCATTTCTTTTCCTCCTGTCCTTTATTTGCCTATTCTCCCTTTGTTTTCCATTTCTTCTTCTACTATATAAGTTCGTAGTTAGTTTTAGTTATAGTTTACATTTCATTATCATTCTCACGATCACCCAAACCATTAGGGGCCGATAACCTAGATGTTAGGCCCCTTAAAACAACAATTATCATCATCATCATCATCAAACTCACTCCTAACCTAGTGATTTCAATTTCCACTGAATGGAGATTGTTGGAAGTAATGAAAACGTAAACACACTTATAGGGGGCGATGTATTAAAGATAGAGATATGCTGTCACGGATTTATTTGTAGAACATTTTCATGCTGTGCAATTCTTACACTCAGAGTTTATGGATTTTTTGTACGGTTTACTCAGCATAAGCTTAATGGCGCACGAACGGCAGGTTTTTGATGTGTAACATCTTTCCGCTCGGTTGCTGGATAGTTTTGTGGGAGTGATTTTGAAAATTGGGGACGGAAGTGGATCGGAACGATCGAGCTGGCAGTGGTGGATCCAATGGAAGTATGCACTGCCTTCTCGATCGATCGAACGGAAGTATACTAGCTGGCAGTGGTGGAAAACGGAAGTATGCACTGCCCGCTCGATCGATCGATCAAGCGGGCAGTGGTAGGACCCAGCTGGCAGTGGTACGAGAAACAATGTGCGCGCGGTGTAGGAAATTGATACCATGACGTACTCTTGGCCATGTGGAATGTAAAAGTATGACATATTGAACGGAAAATGCTCATGCGAACTCTGGTGTCAAGTGATTGAAGCAAATGACATGGTAAATGTTCGAAGTCTTCGTATCAGTATTTAAATGGTAAAATGCCTTAATATCAAACATTGAAAGTAGTCGGCATTGCCGGTATTATGTTTCTGCACAATGGCTATTCAAATATTAACCCACATAACGGTAATGCAGTCATCAATATAATATATTCGTTGTGGTTATACGAGAATTGAGCAAGCCTTCATGAACTATTGCTGAATACATTTTCTTTACTCACAAGGGGGCTATTTATAAGGCATTTTAAACTCAATTTCACGCAGGAACATTATCGAAACAAGCAAAATATAAATGAAACTTAATTCCGTAATGCAGTACTATTGGAACGTGGAAATAAGTCACCATCTTGTGCATAAAATTTGCTTTGTTGAAATAGCCGTGGGGTTAGCGCTTATGACTGTGAATCTAGAGATCTCGGTTTCGAGTCCGGGACGGGGTGAACATTTTTGATACCAGATTATCATTTTAAACGATATTTATCATATCAATATGACTCATTTTAACAGAATCCATATGAAATTACGTGTTGGTCTGTGAATGAAGAGGACCGTTTATAAGGAATTTAAGGTTATGAGCGGTGTCGCGTCTATTAATCTAGTTGATCCATATCGTATTCTTTATTTAGGTTAGTGCTGGTGGAAGCTACAAATTATTTAATTAAATGAGTTCCGTATTATAAACTACAATATCTGTAAAACACTCCATTTTACAATAGATTAATATTTGTGCCAAAACTAGTATAAAATATCGGTGTATCAACAATTTCACGTGAGGTTTCTTCTATGTCAGATGTTACACATCATATGCGACTACTGTAAGGTTCGTAATTTTTTCTTCGACTCGATTCACTGAAATCGTTACTGCTCGGCTTCCTTTGGTCATAAATGAATATTTTTGTACAGAAACCTTCCACGAGAAATCCTTTACAGAATGGTGAAAACCAGATCAAAATCCATCCAGTGGTTCTCGAGATTACCCGTTATATAAAAAATCGGGGGCATTGCTTTATTCTATGTAGATATTTATTTATTTATTGCTGTGGCTTATTTTAGGGGCTGCGACATTGTGGTCATGTAGCCCCGTGTACTTGGGTGTGTGTAATTTGTCTTATAATAATAAAAATAATAATAATATCGAATGGCCTCGGAAGCCGGGTGCAAGCATTCTTATTTGACATACATAGGGCAGCTTACATTCCAAATTTCGTTGTTCCTTGGAGCGATATGAAAGCCAAGGAGGTTAGATATCTAAGCTCCTTGACACTATAGCGCTTTCTGGTAGAGAAAGGAGGAACTTTTGTTTTGGCGGAAAATCCCGAGATTAATTTTGCCATTTTGAACACGACCTACTGAATTCAAATTGGGTTCTTTAACATGTCAACAATGTATGACATACGTGTCGTGATTTTTGTCGCCTTTCAAAAATCACTTACCATGGCCAGGAGCGAACCTTCATGCTTGGGGTTGATAGTCCGACACGATAACCACTGTCCCTCCGTGGCATGCTATTTGTTTGATAACCTGTGTTATTTTGATGGCTGTATAAGTGTGTGTGTAATTGAAAATTGGGGTAGGATTGGGAAGGACGGCCGTTGCCTTAAGTATAGGAACCATTTACCTGGAGTAGAAGTAGGGAAACCACAGAAATCCACTTCCAGGTTGGATGAAGTGGGAATCGAACCCACCACTTCACTGTTTTGCCTCACGAGACTGAGTGTACCCCGTCCCAGCCCTCAAACCAGAATCAAATTCTTGGCAGTACCGTGAATTGTACCCGGACCAGCCAAGAACGCTAGCCGCTACACCACGAGGTGGTCTTTAGGATATGGCATTCAAATTAGGCGGCTTCGGTGGCGTAGTTGTTATCATGCTGAGCTTCTACGCCAAAGGTCGCGGGTTCAAACCCGGCCAAAATCGTCGGATTTTTGAAGAGCGTTAAAAATCCCTCCGAATGCCTTCCTTTGGAGGGGAATTAGAGCCTGCGGTCCCATGTCATAGACTTATGGCATAAAACAGAACCTTCCAGTAACTACACTTGTGTGAATCCGAAATTTGTAGGATAGAATTGATAACGCTCTATTAGTTCCAACGTTCGTCACCAGGTGCAGACTGTGATGCCATCTAGTAGCCAAGTCCGCAAGCTAGGTGTTGTGGACGGTAGCATATGGTAGCAAAAGTAGGAACTTCTTGAAATTATTGTCTGCAGTCCTTACTTGCATTAACAAAGTGACAGTCAGTCTGAAAGACTAGACTTTGTATCATTTTAAATGCTACAATTGCTGAAAAATGCTAGAAAGGATGGAGGCTTGTCGCTTCGCTCGAACCAAAGGCTCTTGATATGTTAGAAAAGTATCTGCATAATACTTATCTTGCTTATCTTGTTTCAAATTACTCGCGAACTGCAGGTGCAAACCAAGGGCAAAGCAAGGTCAAGCGCGCGGGATGACTTCACGCTCACCATAGCGCGCGGGGACGTGCCCTTTCCATCCAGTCTAAAAACATTTATAGTGGGCGATGTATTGAAGAAAGTGATATGCTCTCGCGGAATTTTTTGTAGAACTTTTCATGGTGACCAATTCTTACGCTCATAGTATATTGATATTTTTAACGGTTTGCCCAGCGTAAGCTTAAGAAGCGCACGGACGCCAAGTTTGTTTTCGACTTTTTCACTGAAATCGTTACTGCTTGGCTTCCTTTGATCATACATAAATTATTTCCTACAGAATCTTTCCTCGAGATATCCTTTACAGAATGGTGAAACCGCATCAAATTCCATCCAGTGGTTCTCGAGATTACCCGTGACATCCAAGAATTGGGGATTTTTGTCTTATACTAACGAAGTAGAGATTTTCGGGGAACACTTGCACCAAGCAGTACTATGACGTCACACAGCAGTGCATCTGGGTACATTTCGTCCCGTCACCGTAACGTAACGCCAGACCCCAGCGTAACGACGAAGTCGACACGATCATTTGAAATAATAAAACGGATAGCACACACTAATACAGTCTCCAAAATTATCACCGGTTATCAGACAGATTCTACACACACCTAAAGTATACGGGGCTACATGACCGCGTTGTCGCAGCCCCTAAACTAGGGACCCAACCAACCGCATTGAAATTATAATAATATGGTGTGATGATATAATTCTAGTATTGGAACGTTCTATTTCAGTCAGGTCGACAAATGAGTTAGTACGGTTAACTGTGAATACGTGTTGTTATGCATTTGCTGGTTTAAAACCTCAACACGACGTTGAGTGACCTGATTGTGAAGTGGAGCGAGTAGTGACAAATTATGTGAGGTACAAAAATCCACAGTTGGTAGCCCCGTGGGCAAGCAATTCAATGTAGAAAACATACTCGTACTATAATATCATTTACTAGACCTTCCATGAACAGTATTCCTTTCTTAATGCAGTTGTAATTAATTTGCATTGTTTCCTAAACGTAAACGCCAATAAAACCTATCTAACGAGGTGCTGACATGACGACACGTGGTTATTATTATTATTATTGTAATTTAAAAATAATTCCTGGCACTACAGCCCTTGAAGGGCATAGGCCTACCAAGCGACCGCTGCCCAGCCATTTGGCCTGCAGATATTGGGGTGATGCGTGATCATCGCATCGGGTCCCCTCGGCCGTTAATCTTGGTTTCACTCTCAGACAGCTACTCAATTGTCCTCACGAGGCTGAGTGTACCCCGTTCAGTTTCTAAAATCCCTGACGGAGCCGGGAATCAAACCCGGGGCCTCCGGGTGAGGGGCAGGCGCGCTACCCCAACACCACGGGGCTGGCTATTATTATTATTATTATTATTATTATTAGCGTATAATGTTACAATTGACAATCGGGTCACAAAATAATATAATAGTACATTATGCAACGAGCCTATAATAGCTCGTATGGAAATTATAAAACTAGCATACGCTCGTTTTATAAACATACTCGTGTCTTAATTACCATTATAGGCGAGTTGCATACGACTATTTATGTTCGACGATAATTAGAATATAGATTTAGGTATTAGGAAGTCATTTTTGAAAGCCTTTGTCTGGAGCGTGGCGCTCTATGGAAGTGAAACTTGGACTATTGGTGCAGCAGAAAAGAGGAGAATTGAAGCATTTGAAATGTGGTGTTACAGGAGAATGATGAAGATCAGATGGGTAGATAGGGTTACAAACAAAGAGGTATTAAGACGAGTGGGAGAGGAGAGATGTTTCTGGCGACTGCTAATGAAGAGAAGAGTAGGGGGATGGTGGTGCTTCTAACTCACAAGGTGCTCAAAAAGTTAGTACACACTATTTGCTTATTCATATCTGGCGAACCCATGGTCGGATTTTGACAAATGAAGTGTCGTTGGACTCGGGTTGACGCCCTCTTTCCAATGGACCATTCATTTCAACCCCTAAATAAAACCTACCTCTACTAGGGGTGAAATTGTAATTTTTTGTGAAAGTCTCTTTTCAAATGCGACATGTATAAGGTGCGCTGCTAAAATGAACATAAACGTTGTTGCTCATATAGCGCATGCGTTTTGCTGGATACCGCTATGGACCAACATTTTTTTTTTGTACGCATGCGCTCTTGGGATTTTTGTACGAGGGCGAGCTCTTTGAAAAATATGATTGATAAGAAGGAGTTTTGGTGGTGAGGAGAGAGCCAGATAGTCGCCTACTTTCCTACGATGTTTGCCGATATCTCTCGAACGCAAGGTCGGATTTGGACGTGTGACGTGTCAAATCGCTTGTCTCGAAGCCCTATATATGTTATTAATAGGTTAAAGTTTTGAGAATGAGGGAAACAGGCTTTTTGGGGGTAAAACCATGATTTTGGACTTTTTCCCATATCTTACGAATGCACGGACGGATTTGGTTCTATGACGTGTCAAATGGCTTGTCTCGAAACCCTCTTTATTTTGGAAATAGGTTAAAGTTTTTGAGAATGAGGGAAACAGAATGTTTTGGGGTAAAACCGTGATTTTAAACTTTTTGCTATATCTCGCAAACCAATCTTGTTAGAGGCGTGTACGAGGGGTTCAAGGACTCGGGCTGACGTCCTCTTTGCTATGGACCACTCGTTATATTAAAAAATGAAAACTCGATTTTGGAGTAAACAAGTGTTTTTTGTGATTTTTGCTGATAACTCACGAACCAATAAGCCTAGAGACAAGTGCGAGGTGTCATTTTTTTCATCGCGTTGCCCTCTTGCCGAGGATGTTCGTGTTGAGCAGGAATGAAAAACCATGTTGAGGTAAACCCATGATTTTAGACTTTTTGCTTTATTTCGCAAACCCATAACGCTAGAGACGTGTACGAGGTGTCCTAGGACTAGGGGTACGCCCCCTTTTAGAAACTATGTTTGACATTTTGACAAAGGGCCTAACGCCGTACATGTTGAAAAAAAAATCATTACCGTTACCTGTTTATAATGTTTATAAAACGTGGTGGTTGAGAGAGACAATACGGCTGGGTGTGTGTGTGTTTCAACGAACCTGTCGCTGACCACGGTGGCTGTGTTCAATAGATTAATTGATATTTCGACGGGTCGGTTTATGACAGAGCGAGGGTGCGTTTTTTCACACATTTTACCTTTGACGTGTAAACGGTGATGAGAACTTGATTCTATGTTGGTCGAAGCGAGTACAGAAAACAAACTTGCCGAGGAGCAGGAGGTGAATGTCAATTGAGCTTATTGGAAGGCATTGATCTGATTTGACAACAGATGACGCTTGAAGGTGAAATAATCTGACCATGTGATACCACATGTAGGCTAAACCAGTGACATCCTGTTTTGCTTTGTACGTGACAAAATGCAAGTTCATGTGAAATTTGATCTTCCACAGGTGTTCGCTTTGGTGTTAGCTGTCCACGTGCGCGATAACTGTTAACAAATCACATGCTGTTTTGCTTCGTACGTGACAAAATGCAAGTTGACGTGAAATTTGATCTGGCACAGGTGTTTGCCTGGGACGTTAGCTGTCCACGTGCCTGATAAGAGAATGTTCAAAGCGTGGGAATCGCTGAATCAGTAAAAAGTATGATGCAACTTGTGGGAATGATGTCACAACCAATAGATAGGCAAGAGCTGCAAATACCAGTGGTGGGAGGTGAAGGGAGGGAAAGGGGGAGGGGTAATGTATGAGAGAACACAGGTGGAAAGAGAAAGAAATATGTGGAGCTGAGGACTGTACACATAGAGCTATAGGTGGTGTACAACATGTGTGAATAAATAAATTAAAAATTGCACAGGTTCACACAACATAGATTGTATTATTGCCATGGCCAAGCACTCACATTAAGATCATTTGCAAAATCATAAAATGAAAAATAGAAAATCTTGTTTTGGAAATATCGATTTTTTTCAACATACACAAAATAAATATATAAAAAATTTGTAAACAGAAAAATGGAAAATCCATGTTTCCATATAGACAAAATTTTAAAAACCTTAAACGGACATTTAAGAAAATATATGCAAATGGGAAATTGACAAATGTGTAAATATGAAAATGGAAAAATCCATGTTTCCATATCATGAAATTGAAAAACATCAAACTGTCATTTAAAAAAATGCAAATGGAAAATTGACAAATTGCAATGTGTGAAATGTGAAATTGAACAAATGGCTATCATTATTTAAAAAAAGAAAAGAACATAGTGCTCTATGGTTGAGGTGTGAATCAAACCCTCTCTACTTATTTGGACCACCCGAGACTGAGTAGACTAGTTTTAGTTATCATACCACTTTTAAAAGTTTGTGTTAAATCTAGGAATTGAACCCAAGAGCTTGTAGGGGAGATCCAAGGTTATAATATGTTAAACAGATAGCCTTGAATGTAGCGTGTGGTAGCTATATAGAAATGAGACGTTTCGCTCGGGGCAGGGAGGCATAGAGATCTGCATCAAACCAGTCAAAAGACTGACGACTCAAACAACAACATGTAGAGCTCACCAAAATAATGTTGTGTAACGGTAAATGTTAGTCAACGAACAGTAATGCATTACTAAAACCCATGACACGATTCCTAAGAGCTTTTCTAAAATTATTTTAAAATGCCTTTAACCCTATATTAAACACCCAGTTCACAAGACTCATAACTGCAATGTTATGGTCAAACAAAACAAAATCTATATTTCAAAACAAACAAGTGGTTTAGTCAATGTATACTGGAAAAAGTTTTATAAACACTCAAGTCCACAAAAATAATTAAATTAGTAACAGTCAGGTTGACCGAGTGGTTATGGTGTTTGACTTAAGTTCAAATTTTCTGTACAAGAAAGCAAGGGTTCGAATCCCTTACCTGATATAACTATTGCCTCAACATGGCTTGACCACACTGTATTATTGTGTACTCGGTACACAAATCATAAATAGAGTGTATTGTTTAAGGTCACTCTCTTTGCGAACATAGTCAGAGAATGTTGATGGTTAACAATTGCATTAATAGTGGGACATAGGGATAGCAATTAAGAAAAACAGACAATACCCATACACTATTTTTATTTATTTAATGTAAGTACTTGTACAATAGTTATATACAAACTACAACTCTATTTTGTCTATTACTATCTAGTCCTTTTCGATCCACTTGCATATCAAGGGCAGATGACTTTGTAGTTCAGCCCCTTCAAACAACAACACTACTTTTTGCATAGTCTGTAATGTTGATGACTCTTGATGCGTGGAAGATGGATACAACATAACTTTTACAACAGGGGTTAAACGTTGCTCAACAAACAATGCACTATTTTGAGTAGCAACATCTTTCTCTTGTACTAACTTTTTAGCATTCTGATGATTTTTTGTCAATACCATCAGTGTTTTGTCTGGAGCACTACATTGATGATCACTCACACTTAAAACCACACTATTTCTACTTTTCATATTGCCTCGACATGTTGTTGACCTCTGTTTCGAGCATTGCCATAATATTATTCCTTTTACATTTTGTCGTCTATAGTTATAAGAGTAGCCTTTATAGAGTACACATTGTTTACCTCGGTTAGTTGGAGTAAGTTCCATAGTAGTAACTAACCTGTTAGTATGATTTGCACGCTACAAAGGTTATCTCGGTTCTGGTAATAGAATTATTTAGCGTTGGCTTTTATATTTAATATGTACAGTTTAAAGTGATAGAAAAGTGGTAGAAAAGTGGTAGCAAAGTGGTAGAAAAGTGGTAGAAAAGTGGTAGAAAAGTGGTAGAAAAGTGGCAGAAAAGTGGTAGCAAAGTGGTAGAAAAGTGGTAGAAAACTGGCAGAAAAGTGGTAGAAAAGTGGTAGCAAAGTGGTAGAAAAGTGGTAGCAAACTAGAAAAGTGGTAGCAAAGTGGTAGAAAATATTACATGTATTGTTAAGAAATAGTTTAAGCGGTTACATGGATTCATATAGGTAAGAAACGGGTCATACTATACTTTCTGCTACCGAGTTTCAGCTACTTTTCAAGGTCACGCTCACCGAGCATGACCTTGAAAAGTAGCTGAAACTCGGTAGCAGAAAGTATAGTATGACCCGTTTCTTACCTATATGAGGACATGATAAGTCCTTTTGAACAAACACTGCACTATCTTTAGTCGCAATATCGTTTTCTTGAACTTGCTTTTTAGCATTTTGATAATTGTTTGTAAACAGTAAGCGTGGTTCGTTTCGAGCACTACATTGATGAACACTTACACTTAAAACCTTTCCATTTTTACTTTTCAGATTGCCTCGACATTTTGTTGACCTCTCTTTTGAGCATCGCCAGAATATTATTCCATTCACATTCTGGCGATTATAGTTATAGGAGTAGCCTTGATAGAGTGCACGGAGCCTACCTTTGTTGGTTGTAATAAGTTCCATAGTAGTAACTGACCTGTCAGTACGATGTTCACACTACAAAGGTTACAACTGTTTTGCTGATGGAGTGACCTACCATAAGCTTATATATTGGCTTATGTGTTGGCTTTTTGTGTTGGCTTTTCGTGTTGGCTTTTGTGTTGGCTTTTGTGTTGGCTTTTTGTGTTGGCTTTTCGTGTTGGCTTTTCGTGTTGGCTTTTCGTGTTGGCTTTTTGTGTTGGCTTTTCGTGTTGGCATTTCGTGTTGGCTTTTGTGTTGGCTTTTTGTGTTGGCTTTTCGTGTTGGCTTTTTGTGTTGGCTTTTCGTGTTGGCATTTCGTGTTGGCTTTTCGTGTTGGCTTTTTTTTGTATTGGCCTTTCGTGTTGGCTTTTTGTATTGGCTTTTCGTGTTGGCTTTTTGTGTTGGCTTTAGTATTGGCTTTTTGTATTGGCTTATTTGACAAGTTATTTGTGTCAATGTATTTAGTGGATTTTTTTCTTGGTGTTGGAAAGTAGTTGAAAGAGAGGGAATATTTAAAGACTTAACCTCAGCTCACTAACCTAACCTAACCTAAACTTTCAACTCTCAGATGTTAATTAAATTCTGTGCATAGTCGAGTTGGAACCCAAGACCTCAGGGGTAAAAAAACAATTATTTTTGACGACTTATTTTGGTAACTTATTTTAATGGCTAACCTAACTTTACCTAACCTAACCTAACCTCAGCTCACTTTGGATATTACTAGTAAGTGTTCATATCCTCTGCTAGGTAGCATGCTAGTAGTACAGGTAGTGCTCATATTTACCGCTAGGTAGCGGAAACATACTTTGCATGTTGCATGTGACACTTGTGAAGTTTAACCACATGCAAGACGTGTTTGTATAAGTTCTCTATTTAACCTCAATATACAATTAACCACTAAATGTTCAGAACTAACATGTATAGCCATGTTTAGGGTATATAGGAGACCCTTAGCAAGAAAGGCTGTCTAACCCACGAGTGTACAGCCTTGTCATACGCAGTAAGCACCTGTTGGCAGAAAACAACAACAACAACAATTTGAGAAAGCCAACAACATATCCATTAATGTATTTAAAGGAAACAGTTTTTTGTTGGCTTTCTCAAATTGTTGTTGTTGTTGTTTTCTGCCAACAGGTGCTTACTGCGTATGACAAGGCTGTACACTCGTGGGTTAGACAGCCTTTCTTGCTAAGGGTCTCCTATATACCCTAAACATGGCTATACATGTTAGTTCTGAACATTTAGTGGTTAATTGTATATTGAGGTTAAATAGAGAACTTATACAAACACGTCTTGCATGTGGTTAAACTTCACAAGTGTCACATGCAACACGCAAAGTATGTTTCCGCTACCTAGCGGTAAATATGAGCACTACCTGTACTACTAGCATGCTACCTAGCAGAGGATATGAACACTTACTAGTAATATCCAAAGTGAGCTGAGGTTAGGTTAGGTTAGGTAAAGTTAGGTTAGCCATTAAAATAAGTTACCAAAATAAGTCGTCAAAAATAATTGTTTTTTTACCCCTGAGGTCTTGGGTTCCAACTCGACTATGCACAGAATTTAATTAACATCTGAGAGTTGAAAGGTTAGGTTAGGTTAGGTTAGTGAGCTGAGGTTAAGTCTTTAAATATTCCCTCTCTTTCAACTACTTTCCAACACCAAGAAAAAAAATCCACTAAATACATTGACACAAATAACTTGTCAAATAAGCCAATACAAAAAAGCCAATACTAAAGCCAACACAAAAAGCCAACACGAAAAGCCAATACAAAAAGCCAACACGAAAGGCCAATACAAAAAAAGCCAACACGAAATGCCAACACGAAAAGCCAACACAAAAAGCCAACACGAAAAGCCAACACAAAAGCCAACACGAAATGCCAACACGAAAAGCCAACACAAAAAGCCAACACGAAAAGCCAATACGAAAAGCCAACACGAAAAGCCAACACAAAAAGCCAACACAAAAAGCCAACACATAAGCCAACACAAAAGCCAACACGAAAAGCCAACACAAAAAGCCAACACGAAAAGCCAACACGAAAAGCCAACACGAAAAGCCAACACAAAAAGCCAACACAAAAAGCCAACACATAAGCCAACACAAAAGCCAACACGAAAAGCCAACACGAAAAGCCAACACAAAAAGCCAACACACAAGCCAATATATAAGCTTATGGTAGGTCACTCCATCAGCAAAACAGTTGTAACCTTTGTAGTGTGAACATCGTACTGACAGGTCAGTTACTACTATGGAACTTATTACAACCAACAAAGGTAGGCTACGTGCACTCTATCAAGGCTACTCCTATAACTATAATCGCCAGAATGTGAATGGAATAATATTCTGGCGATGCTCAAAAGAGAGGTCAACAAAATGTCGAGGCAATCTGAAAAGTAAAAATGGAAAGGTTTTAAGTGTAAGTGTTCATCAATGTAGTGCTAGAAACGAACCACGCTTACTGTTTACAAACAATTATCAAAATGCTAAAAAGCAAGTTCAAGAAAACGATATTGTGGCTAAAGATAGTGCAGTGTTTGTTCAAAAGGACTTATCATGTCCTCAAAACGTCATGTTAGGACAGTTGTCAACGTCCAAGAAACCTTCAACACTATCAAAATCAACTCAGACTATAAATAAAGTGGTATTGCAAGAGGATCAAAAAGGACTATATAGTAACAGTGATGATGGTCATGATGATAATGGTGATCATGATGATGATAATGATGATGATGATGATGATAATGATCATGATAATGGTAATGCTTTGTTTACACCTAAAAAATCATTTGTTAAATTTGTATACTGGAACAAACCCAGTAAGCTAATTCAACGGCTTCGACAATTGCATGCTTTACAACAAGCTGGGCATATCGGTCACGATTGGGAAATCAAAGAAATTGAACAAGAGCTTCGTCGTGCTGAAATTATTGTGTAATGAGTCTGCCACTTTGCGACCACTTTTACCCCCCCCCCCACACTCTTGTTTCTTATATTTGCTTATTTGCTTTCACTTTTACCTGAACTCTTTGGATCCATATTTGCTCTCACACTAAACTAGTATTCTTATTACCAAGTTGACTTTACTAGAGCTTATTCTATGCTTGACAGTTGATATGGAAGTATCAGTGACTAGGTATGGTAAGCCTTACGCATACTATAAAGGATATTCATATATTGTGAAACGAACCAATAAAAATGGAACTGTTATTTGGTGCTGTTCGAAACAACGATCTAAAAAGTGTCGAGGAATGATTAAGACAAATACTTATTTCAATCGATCATCATTGTAAATCTCAAAATAATACTCATTTAAATGGACAAAATACTCTAACCAAGGTAAAAAAGCAAGACCAAGAAAAAAATAGTGTGGCTCAAGATAGTGCTTTGTTTGTTAAAGAGCATTTATTATCTCCTGAAAAAGACATGTTAGGACAGTCGTTAACGTCTAAGAAACCTCTAACACTATCAAAGACAACACAAACTATGCCAAAGGTTTTTGCATTGCAAGATGAACAAAAAGGATTAGATAGTAATAGTGATGATGATTATATTGATGATAATTATATTGATGATGATAACCATGATGATGATTATGATGATAATGATGATGATGATGATGATAATGGTTTACACCCAAAAAAATCATTTGTTAAATTTGTTTACTGGAACAATCCCAGTAAGCTAATCCAGCGGCTTCAGTACTTGCATACCTGTTAACAGGCTGGTCATACTAAATATGAGGAAGAACTTTTGGATATAGAAAATGAGCTTCGTGATGCTAAAATTATAGTGTAATGAATCCATGTAACCGCTTAAACTATTTCTTAACAATACATGTAATATTTTCTACCACTTTGCTACCACTTTTCTAGTTTGCTACCACTTTTCTACCACTTTGCTACCACTTTTCTACCACTTTTCTGCCAGTTTTCTACCACTTTTCTACCACTTTGCTACCACTTTTCTGCCACTTTTCTACCACTTTTCTACCACTTTTCTACCACTTTGCTACCACTTTTCTACCACTTTTCTATCACTTTAAACTGTACATATTAAATATAAAAGCCAACGCTAAATAATTCTATTACCAGAACCGAGATAACCTTTGTAGCGTGCAAATCATACTAACAGGTTAGTTACTACTATGGAACTTACTCCAACTAACCGAGGTAAACAACGTGTACTCTATAAAGGCTACTCTTATAACTATAGACGACAAAATGTAAAAGGAATAATATTATGGCAATGCTAGAAACAGAGGTCAACAACATGTCGAGGCAATATGAAAAGTAGAAATAGTGTGGTTTTAAGTGTGAGTGATCATCAATGTAGTGCTCCAGACAAAACACTGATGGTATTGACAAAAAATCATCAGAATGCTAAAAAGTTAGTACAAGAGAAAGATGTTGCTACTCAAAATAGTGCATTGTTTGTTGAGCAACGTTTAACCCCTGTTGTAAAAGTTATGTTGTATCCATCTTCCACGCATCAAGAGTCATCAACATCACAGACTATGCAAAAAGTAGTGTTGTTGTTTGAAGGGGCTGAACTACAAAGTCATCTGCCCTTGATATGCAAGTGGATCGAAAAGGACTAGATAGTAATAGACAAAATAGAGTTGTAGTTTGTATATAACTATTGTACAAGTACTTACATTAAATAAATAAAAATAGTGTATGGGTATTGTCTGTTTTTCTTAATTGCTATCCCTATGTCCCACTATTAATGCAATTGTTAACCATCAACATTCTCTGACTATGTTCGCAAAGAGAGTGACCTTAAACAATACACTCTATTTATGATTTGTGTACCGAGTACACAATAATACAGTGTGGTCAAGCCATGTTGAGGCAATAGTTATATCAGGTAAGGGATTCGAACCCTTGCTTTCTTGTACAGAAAATTTGAACTTAAGTCAAACACCATAACCACTCGGTCAACCTGACTGTTACTAATTTAATTATTTTTGTGGACTTGAGTGTTTATAAAACTTTTTCCAGTATACATTGACTAAACCACTTGTTTGTTTTGAAATATAGATTTTGTTTTGTTTGACCATAACATTGCAGTTATGAGTCTTGTGAACTGGGTGTTTAATATAGGGTTAAAGGCATTTTAAAATAATTTTAGAAAAGCTCTTAGGAATCGTGTCATGGGTTTTAGTAATGCACTACTGTTCGTTGACTAACATTTACCGTTACACAACATTATTTTGGTGAGCTCTACATGTTGTTGTTTGAGTCGTCAGTCTTTTGACTGGTTTGATGCAGATCTCTATGCCTCCCTGCCCCGAGCGAAACGTCTCATTTCTATATAGCTACCACACGCTACATTCAAGGCTATCTGTTTAACATATTATAACCTTGGATCTCCCCTACAAGCTCTTGGGTTCAATTCCTAGATTTAACACAAACTTTTAAAAGTGGTATGATAACTAAAACTAGTCTACTCAGTCTCGGGTGGTTCAAATAAGTAGAGAGGGTTTGATTCACACCTCAACCATAGAGCACTATGTTCTTTTCTTTTTTTAAATAATGATAGCCATTTGTTCAATTTCACATTTCACACATTGCAATTTGTCAATTTTCCATTTGCATTTTTTTAAATGACAGTTTGATGTTTTTCAATTTCATGATATGGAAACATGGATTTTTCCATTTTCATATTTACACATTTGTCAATTTCCCATTTGCATATATTTTCTTAAATGTCCGTTTAAGGTTTTTTAAATTTTGTCTATATGGAAACATGGATTTTCCATTTTGCTGTTTACAAATTTTTTATATATTTTGTGTATGTTGAAAAACGATATTTCCAAACCAAGATTTTTTATTTTTCATTTTATGATTTTGTAAATGATCTTAATGTGAGTGCTTGGCCATGGCAATAATACAATCTATGTTGTGTGAACCTGTGCAATTTTTAATTTATTTATTCACACATGTTGTACACCACCTATAGCTCTATGTGTACAGTCCTCAGCTCCACATATTTCTTTCTCTTTCCACCTGTGTTCTCTCATACATTACCCCTCCCCCTTACCCTCCCTTCACCTCCCACCACTGGTATTTGCAGCTCTTGCCTATCTATTGGTTGTGACATCATTCCCACAAGTTGCATCATACTTTTTACTGATTCAGCGATTCCCACGCTTTGAACATTCTCTTATCAGGCACGTGGACAGCTAACGTCCCAGGCAAACACCTGTGCCAGATCAAATTTCACGTCAACTTGCATTTTGTCACGGACGAAGCAAAACAGCATGTGTCTTGTTAACAGTTATCGCGCACGTGGACAGCTAATACCCAAGCGAACACCTGTGGAAGATCAAATTTCACATGAACTTGCATTTTGTCACGTACAAAGCAAAACAGGATGTCACTGGTTTAGCCTACATGTGGTATCACATGGTCAGATTATTTCACCTTCAAGCGTCATCTGTTGTCAAATCAGATCAATGCCTTCCAATAAGCTCAATTGACATTCACCTCCTGCTCCTCGGCAAGTTTGTTTTCTGTACTCGCTTCGACCAACATAGAATCAAGTTCTCATCACCGTTTACACGTCAAAGGTAAAATGTGTGAAAAAACGCACCCTCGCTCTGTCATAAACCGACCCGTCGAAATATCAATTAATCTATTGAACACAGCCACCGTGGTCAGCGACAGGTTCGTTGAAACACACACACACCCAGCCGTATTGTCTCTCTCAACCACCACGTTTTATAAACATTATAAACAGGTAACGGTAATGAATTTTTTTTCAACATGTACGGCGTTAGGCCCTTTGTCAAAATGTCAAACATAGTTTCTAAAAGGGGGCGTGATCCCGAGTCCTAGGACACCTCGTACACGTCTCTAGCGTTATGGGTTTGCGAAATAAAGCAAAAAGTCTAAAATCATGGTTTTACCTCAACATGGTTTTTCATTCCTGCTCAACACGAACATCCTCGGCAAGAGGGCAACGCGATGAAAAAAATGACACCTCGCACTTGTCTCTAGGCTTATTGGTTCGTGAGTTATCAGCAAAAATCACAAAAAACACTTGTTTACTCCAAAATCGAGTTTTCAATTTTTAATATAACGAGTGGTCCATAGCAAAGAGGACGTCAGCCCGAATCCTTGAACCCCTCGTACACGCCTCTAACAAGATTGGTTTGCGAGATATAGCAAAAAGTTTAAAATCACGGTTTTACCCCAAAACATTCTGTTTCCCTCATTCTCAAAAACTTTAATCTATTACCAAAATAAAGAGGGTTTCGAGACAAGCCATTTGACACGTCATAGAACCAAATCCGTCCGTGCATTCGTAAGATATGGGAAAAAGTCCAAAATCATGGTTTTACCCCCAAAAAGCCTGTTTCCCTCATTCTCAAAACTTTAACCTATTAATAACATATATAGGGCTTCGAGACAAGCGATTTGACACGTCAGACGTCCAAATCCGACCTTGCGTTCGAGAGATATCGGCAAACATCGTAGGAAAGTAGGCGACTATCTGGCTCTCTCCTCACCACCAAAACTCCTTCTTATCAATCATATTTTTCAAAGAGCTCGCCCTCGTACAAAAATCCCAAGTGCGCATGCGTACAAAAAAAAATGTTGGTCCATAGCGGTATCCAGCAAAACGCATGCGCTATATGAGCAACAACGTTTAAGTTCATTTTAGCAGCGCACCTAATACATGTCGCATTTGAAAAGAGACTTTCACAAAAACTTACAATTTCACCCCTAGTAGAGGTAGGTTTTATTTAGGGGTTGAAATGAATGGTCCATTGGAAAGAGGGCGTCAACCCGAGTCCAACGACACTTCATTTGTCAAAATCCGACCATGGGTTCGCCAGATATGAATAAGCAAATAGTGTGTACTAACTTTTTGAGCACCTTGTGAGTTAGAAGCACCACCATCCCCCTACTGAGAAGAGATAGGTTGGTAGGACACATACTAAGACACCCAGGAATAGCAAGCTTAGTTATGGAAGGAAGGGTCGAGGACAAGAACTGTAGGGGTAGACCAAGGTTAGAATATGTTAAACAGATTGCCTCGGATGTAGGGTGTGGTAGCTATGTAGAGGTGAAACGATTAGCTCAGGACAGGGAGGCATGGAGAGCTGCATCAAACCAGTCAAAAGACTGAAGACTCAAACAACAACAATTATTATAACTATCTTATGTTCGAACATAAATATTCATAAATATCTGTCGAGATTTCGCCTGTTTTATGTACTGAACAGAGCGCATGGGACGCACTGAATACCTTGTATTTGACCATGGCCTTCTCGATTACCCCACTATGACACTAGGCCAGGCAGTGAAATTTAAATTAGAAGGCCTTGGAACTCAGCGCAGGTGCGATGCTATCCTTATCTAATTGGTCAAACAACTGTTTCTTGAGCTGCGATTGGTGGGAGAAACTGTTTCATAATGAAAAATAGTGTTATAATGACCAACATTATGATACAGTTTTCTGATATTATAATAATCAGGGTCGAACATAGATAATATAAGAAAACAAACAAATGCCAAAAAGGCTTCGTTAATGTGATAGCCTCTCACAGACCTAGGTCTAGCCTCTCCAACCAATTGAGTGCACCAGGGATTAAACGATGGCGGTACCCGTATTAGATTGATCCACAAAACGCTCGCAAAGGGCAGTCCTTCACAATGTGCATGATGCTTTGCACTTCAGAACCACAGTCACAAGCAGGAGACTTAAACCAACCCCACCGGTGGAGAACAGGAGCACTTCTTCCAACACCACAGCATATCCTGTGAAGTTTGATCCAGATGGAGCGAGGGAGATTGAACTCAGCCAGTTTTATTGTTGGATCCCTGATAGACGAGTGTGATTGAGATCTTTCTTGTTTTAGGCCTGAAGGGCATGGCAGATAATTCCTTGGCTGTCCTCCAAACAGGTTTCCGGGACTTCAGTCTCGTTACGGCATTTTCGTCTATGTCCTGATGGTATACTGACGATTGTTCATCGGAAACTCAACCTTATCTCGTCGATTAGATAAGCGGTTTGACTTTTCTACCACAACGAGCGCTAGTGTGAATCAATGCAGAGTTTCGCTTAAGCCCTTATAACTACAGAGAGTTTGTTTTTTATGTGACGGGGACCCTCATATGCCCGCTCGCCCACTTCGCGCGTCTGTCTCCCGCCAGGCTCTTTGCCAATATGCGGCGCCCGCGCGGCACTGAGTCATTGAGTATAGGAATTTGTACATACCTACTTCACAGCTGGTGCTGAAAATGATCGCCATTCACTGCTACACATCGCTGGCACCTCTTTATGAAATTCTCATTTACTTTCTGAAGATCCTCAGCACCGATTGACTGTATTTCAGCTGTAATATAGCCTTTAAGCTCATTTATAGTGTGAGGGTTTCTCGCATAGACTCTATTTTTAAGCGTCCCCCACAGATAAAAGTCACATGGTGATAAGTCTGGGCTTCGCGGGGGCCACACATTCCGACTTATAATCCTAGTACCAAAAATGCGATGTAATTCTGTCATGGATGCTTCGGCAGTGTGATCAGTTCAAAATCTTGTTGAAAATAAGTGGACAATCGCTCTCCGTAAGTCAGTTCGTCAAATAGTGGGTCAAGGATCACATTGAAGTACAACTTTAAGTACAAATTCCTATACTCAATGACTCAGTGCCGTGCCAGCGCCGCATTACGGCAAAGTGCCTGGCGGGAGACAGGCTCGCAACGCGGGTGAGCGGGCGAGGTAGGGTCCCCGTCGCATATAAACCAAACTCCGTACATCCAGTATAAATATTTTTCAAAAAAAGTCATAAACCACCTGAGGGTATTTAACAAAGGAACACATTAAATAAAGAATTATCTAAGAAAGTTAATTTGGCTAGCATTTGAATCGAAAAGAGAAAACGAGCAATGAAACAAGTGATTTTAGGCTGTCTTCTCCGAGCTGCATTCAAGCCGGTTTTTTTTTTTTTAACAGTAAATCGGTTTACCCTCCAGGGTTGGCTTCTTTCCCTCGAGCTCATCGAGGTGATCCCACCTTTACCCCTCCAGTGCAGTGTCCTGGAGGTTGAAACATCGGATCTGGGATAATAAGAGGGATGGGAATTAATTAATTAATTAATTTATTTATTTATTTATCGTATGGCTTTTAGTGCCGGGAGTATGCGAGGACATGTTCGGCTCACCAGAGGCTGTAGCTGCTTCAAGCGGACACCCATAGTGTGTGCTACAAATTCCGTTCAATTTCAAGTAGTTCCAACTTTCGCTAACAGATGTCAATGATACCTAGTGGTGAACGTTGGAATTTTTATAGAGCGTTACAACGAAATGGGGAGATTGGGAGGGATAGGCAAGGAAGCAGGAAGGAGGCGGCCTTGGCCTTACGTTAGAACCATCCCAGAATTTGCCTCGAGACTCAAGGGAATCGACGGAAAACCATTTCGAGGATGGCTGAGGTGGAAATCGAACCCCGTCTACTCATTTGGACCACTCGAGGCTGAGTAGACCCCGTTCTAGTCCTCATAGCACTTTTCAAATTTCGTGGCAGAGCCGGGAATCGAACCTAGGACCTCCGAGGTGGTAGCTAAGCACGCTGACCACCACGGAGGCGACCTGAGCCGGAAGTGATTTTCGAAATTTGTTTGGTAGAGTTCTACAAAATTCACAATTTGAAACATTTTCGGGCCCCTTATCGCTTCATATTTTGGCACAATTGAGGACATTTACCGTATTTGCTAAGATGGAGACCCCTACTTTGTCTGGTTGGTTGGTTCCTGAGTTTAGGGGCTGTGACAAAGCGGTCATGTAGCCCCGTGTACTTTTGGTGTGTGTAGAATCTGTCTGATTACCGGTGTTAATTGTGATGACTATATTAGTGTGTGTTATATGTTCTTTTATTCAAGTAAGGACTGCAGACATTCGATTTTCAAATAGTTCCAAATTCTGCTACCAAACGCTACCGTCAACGACCAACTAGTTCTGAACTTGATTACTAGATGCCACCGCAGTCGGCACTTGGCGACGAACGTTGGAACCTAAAGCGTTAGTCAAATCTAACTTTTCTTAATTTTTTTTAGCGTATGGCTTTTAGCGCCGGGAGTGTTCGAGGACATGTTCGGCTCGCCAGTGTTGTAGCTGCTTCGAGGCGGACACCCAATGGGTGAGCTACCCGTACCGCCGTGTGTGGAGTGTTGTCTGGGGAGGAAAGTTTCAATGTAAGGACAAGGAGTTGGAAGGTAGCGGCTGTGGCCTATAGTTAGGGACCAACCCCGGCATTTGCCTGGAAGGAAGATGGAAATCACAGAACACCATCTTCAAGGTTGCCGGCGGGGGGATTCGAACCTCCTCGCCTCCCGGATGTGAGCGACTGCCAGCAGTCATGCCGTAACGACCACGGCTAACTCACGCGGTATCTAACCTATAATTTAGCTTCACACAAGTGTAATTAATGGATGGTTCTTTTTCATGCCATGGGACCTCCGGCTTTACTTCCCCTACGAAAGAAGGCTTGCTGAGTGATTTTTAACGCTCTTAAATAAATCCGACGACTTCGGCCGAGTTTGAACCCGCGATCTTGGGCTGAGAAATATTTACAACATTAAAAATGCCTTTACTCATGGCTTTCCGTTAGACGTATTTCGTTGATGATCTTGTTATAGTTATTGATTCATTTAGAGGCATTACGAAAACGTGGGCATGTGGTCCCCTTTACTTGGACGTGTGTTTCTGTGGTGACTGTACTAGCCTTTGTCCCTTATTTGATGAGATGCCACTTATGGGAAGTTGGCGGCGATGAGAGGGGGGAAGGGGCGTCAAAATATGCATTTTTTAATGATTTTTATTAAAAAACATCTGTGAAGTTCCCGCTCTGCAAAGAAATGTTATTCTAGTTTGAGGGCTGGAATGGTGTACATTGAGACTGGCCAAGTGGCGCAGCGGCGACGTTCTCGTCTGGTGTGTTCAAGGTTGTAGGTTCGATTCCTGAAGTAGTCAGTTGCCATTTGAGGGTACACAAATGTAAGGAATCCGTGTCAATAGAATTCCCCTTCAGTACAAAATTCCGGCAACTTGGCGCTTCTAAAATCCTCACTAGTTAAAAGGGACGTTAAACCAATGACATTAGTATTAGTCTGATGAAGCAAAACTGAAACGAGGGAGATTTTATTTCCACCTTAAGCAACCTGGCATGTAAAAGAACCTTCCACTAATTAAACTTGTGTGAAGCTAAATTTGCAGGCTCGATTTCGTTGAAACGCTCTATCAAAGTGCCAACTTTCCCCACTAGATATCACTGTTATATGGTAGCGAAAGTTGGAACTACTAGAAATTAAACGGAACTTGTAGCTCACCCCCTGGGTGTACGTAATGAAGCAGCTACAGCCTCTGGTGAACCGAATATATCCTCGGACACTCCCAGCACTAAACGCCATACGCTAAATATAGTCTCAATTCTACGGCCACCTCCTTCCCGATCGTCAAATGAATTACAAATACACACACTACTATAGACACTGTAATAACTCAGAATATCAGACAAATTCTACAAACAATCAAGCACACGGGGCTAAATAACCATTCGATTGTATGTATGTCTACCCCTTATTATTCCCATTTTTCCAACGAAGTCGGGGATGAGATGCGATGGAAGTCTTTGTGGCGTTGGGTTTTACGGCCGGATGCCCTTCCTGACGCCAACCTCGTGAGAGGAGTTAATGAGAGATGAAATGAATGATGGTGAATGAAACTGGGCAAGAATGTGGAAGGAAGCGGCCGTAGCCTGTCAGAAGGTACCGTCTCAGCATTTGCCTGGTGTTGAAAATGGGAAACCACGGAAAACCATTTCAAGGACGGCCGACGGTGGGGCTCAAACCCACGCGTCTACCGAGTCAGCAGAGAGCTTGGCCCCATGATCTAATGCTGCGCTTTAGCCAGCGTAGCCACTACTGTCGGTCTAAATAACCATTCGATTATTGACTAAATAATTGAGTTATTCCACTAATGCGAATATTGGCAAATTTGAATAATCGAATAAGTGGGAAATTTGAGTTGTTGTTGTTTGAGTCTTGAGTCTTTTGACTGGTTTGATATAACTCTCCAATCCTCCCTGTTCTGAGCTAATCGTTTCATCTCTACATAGCTACCACACCATACTGTGCCCAACTCTAGGAATGGGTAGTCCAAGATTCAGACACCTAGATATCAAGGGAAAGGCTACAGCCGCTTTTGAAAGTTGAGATATTTGAATATCGCGCTACATTGCTTCTCGAAGCAATTGGAAAGAATATACCGATACTTGCATGTCAAGTGACGTAGCGAGTAATAGCAGAGGTCGAGGCTATTTATTGATTAAATAGTTAGCCATGGAGTAGAGACTTGAGACATGGATCAGATTACTGGCACGGCCAAATGAAAGATAATGCAATTAGTATCAAGTAAATCGGACCAGGGATACAAGAGATATGAGGATTTCCATATTTCAGCGTGATGACGCGTGACCCTGACAGTTTAGAATAAACGCCGGCCGGCCGAGGCATCGATAGCTCATTCCAACACAAGCACTTGCCGAGCAAGTTGCTGCTACGCTGAGCCAAGGCACATGGTTGCCGGATCTACGCAGAAGTTATTTTCAAAGTTGTGATAGTCACAAAAGTGCTGCGCTACGAGTTGGAACTTAGTAAGTTTCCGGCAAGGAGAATCACTGAGGTGATTGATTTTTTTTCTACAGACACTGGAGAAATATTTTATATTTCTACATGGACATATGCTAGACTTTGCCTAGAATTAGTACTTTGTCACAGTCCAGTAATAACCTAATACTTGGATATTTAAATCCATTTCAGTCAGTTTTCATATTTGTAACTTAATAACCTCTCCGATCTATCAGTACACTGAAGACCAGTCTATCACGGTGGTGTTCATTAGTCTACGCAAGGGAAACTACAGGTTGCTTCGCGCATGGTAGATGGTGTTAAACCATGCCCAGGGAACGATCTTCAGAACAGCCGTTGATTGGTTAGATTGTCAGTGTTTTCTTGTGCTGAAAAGATTACCGTGAGTAACGTTACAACTGACATATCTACGAATAGATCACTTCGATCTGACCCCATTTAAGCAAACTGTTATGGCTTTGATAGAAGCCCATATTAAAATGGAACAACAGTTAATTCAAACGTCAAGAGATACTACCACTATGTCTGACTAGACGGATTGTGGGTATATAATGGCGGCCGATACAAGGATTATACATGCTTGTCCGATAGGGCATGTCTATGGATAGATCTGGTACAGACCAGGTTTACTACGCTTCAAGACCATCAAGAAATGTAAGCCACATTTGAATTATATTATGCCTAGCTAATTGGAACAAACTATTTTTCGGCAGATGACCAACACATTTATTAGCCTACTTTTCACATTTTGCAAAAATGAGGAAAAAGTAGACTTATGAGATCGGGCAAATGTGTGTCTGTCTGTCTGTCTGTCTGTCCTTCTGTCCTTCTGTCTGTCTGTCTGGCTGTGTGTGTGTCCCCCCCTATCAACTCCTGAACGGCTGCAGCAATCGAAACAAAATTTGGTAGGAGTAAAGATCTATACCTGAATATCTCACGGCCATATTTGAAAATGATGTCAGTGCTACCAACTGCTAAAAATCGCAATTGAAATTTGAGCTCCATGTTGGATATCTTGGAAAGTATGAATGAGAGCTATTTCAAAATTGGCACACGTACAGATCATAATATTTCAGTTTAATTTCCAGGAGGCTAAACATGGCAGTGTTGCCAAAATGATTATAAGCCTCCTGATAGGTCAAATTTTTAAATGCATATAACTTCTATACTATCAATTGGAATTCAACCAAATTTCGTATGTTGTATGTGTACATAACCATATCTGGTACTGACCGTATTCTTAAGACCTACCAGGGCTGCCAACTGTTAATAAATGCTCCTAATTTATTTTATCCAAATACCAATATATCAGAAAGTATGCAAGCCGACAGCTTTAAACTATGCACACGTATAGTACATGACATTCTATATTAATTTGGAGTAACTTATATACGTCAGTGCTACCAACATGATTCTAAGCCTGCTGACAGGTCCAACTTTAAATGCATGTAAATTCCATACTATCATTTGGATTTCAACCAAATTTAGTATGTGCTATGTGTACCATAACAGATATGACTATGCGTATTCTAAGGAGCAACCAGTGCTGCCAACTGTTAATATGTGCTGTCCCTATTTTTATTACCCTAATATCAATACATCAGAAAGTATGCAAGCCAATAGCTCTAAACTTTGCACACGTATAGTACCTGGCATTCTAGACGAATTTGGAGTAACTAATATACGTCAGTGCTGCCAACATGATTCTAAGCCTGCTGATATGTCCAATTTTAAAATGCATGTAACTTCTATACTAACTAATGGATTTCATTCAAAATTGGCACAACAATAGATCATATTATTTCAGATTATTTCTGAACAATACATGCATGACATTGTTGCCAACATGATTTTACGCGCGCTGTTAGATCCAATGTTTAACTGCATGTAACGTCCATGCTATTCATTGGACTTCAACCAAATTTTGTATTTTGTACCTTAAGAGACGGAACTAAGAATATATTCAGTCATCAGGGCTGCCAACTGTAGTGCTCTATTAGGATACATTATGCCAGGTATACAGTATTTCGAACTAATTGGAAATTTCGATATTAGCAACTTAATTTCGTCATTATTCTAGATAGGTTCATATTCTGTAGAATAATCATTGGCATGAAAAGTAGGCTGTATAGTTCTTCACGGAACTTCTTGTTTTTGTTGAGGAATGGATATTTTCTCCATATTCGAAGGTTCGAACATGTGGATTCTCACATAAAGAGATGATAAATAAACATATTTAAAATAATGTAACTAATAATAATAATAATCCACTAATAATAATAATAATAATAATAATTTTCATAATTTTTCTAAATAATTCTTGGATATTATATTTTATAATAATCATATGTATTGAAAGCCTCCGTGGCTTAGGCGGCAGCACGCCGGCCTCTCACCGCTGGGTCCGTGGTTCAAATCCCGGTCACTCCATGTGAGATCTGTGCTGGACAAAACGGAGGCAGACAGGTTTATCTCCGGGTACTCCGGTATTCCCTGTCAAAATTTCATTCCAGCAACACTCTCCACTATCATTTCATTTCATCTGTCATTCATTTAATCATTGCCCCAGAGGAGTGCGTCAGGCCTCGGCAGCCGGCACAGTTCATATCCTCGCCGCTAGATGGGGGCTTTATTCATTCCATTCCTGACCCAGTCGGAGACTGGAAGCAGGCTGTGGATTTTCATTTTTCATATGTATTGAGAAAGAGCCTATGAAGTAGTTTAATCATTTCTAGTTTGGAACAGGAGATTTTCCGAAGGAGAGTGGTTAGCGCAAGCCAGCATTCCACCAACATTTCAGTTCTGGTTGAACAGTTGATATTTGCATTGAGCAAAGTATATTTTTCAGATAACACGGAGAGGCATGAAACGGGAAGCAAATTATATTTGTATCAAATAGGATATTCTTGTATTTATATAAAATCATGACGTAAATACACTCGAAAGTGGAATAAAGATTTTCATAAGTATGGTAAATTCACGGGTTGAACTGAATGGAAAAATAAAATAAACTTGTAAGTTTATTAATCTTCCAGTGTTGATAACAAGCAGAGGCTTGATTTATTGTATAAATTTTGGGAAGAAAATTTATATGTGTGGAGTAGTTGAAATGCCATTCCTAGGTGCGCATGTTTAAGTCGCAGGAATGAGGATGTTTTTTTCGAGCATCAATCAAATAGCAGGTTCGATGGCTCAAGGTTTATAGTAGGAGTATTGGAACCACACATTTCGTCGTATGAATGACCCGAAGGTTATTTCTTGAAAACCATCAGTTCTTATTTCAACCTTGTTTACGGATTCCATTTAGACTTTGATTTTGCTAGAACCCGGATTTGTCATGATAGTAGTTTATTCTTCTTCAGAGGAAGACCTTTGCCGTTGTTGTTGTAATATTGTGTTCTTACACAAATAATAGAATGGGCCACTGCCAATTCAAAATAATTCTTTAACCACGAATAATTTGAAGGATATTTTCAATCCTAGTGCCATGAACTAAATGAATTTATTTTGAAGCTACAATTCTTATTTCCGCATTCTGTCGAAGAATTGCAAGTTGTGAAAGTTGCTAAAAATGGCCATGAATATAAATATTTTTCATAATAATGATTCCAAGTGGAAAATCAAATAGTTGAATGGTTCAACCATTTATTGATCAAGTTGATGATTCAGAAATCATATATTTTGTGAGGAACTTGAAGTTCATAATCGAGTCACTTCTCGAGTGTTTAATGTCAGAAGAACAATTTTTTTTTTTTGTTGTGCTTCGCACAAGTTCTTCGATGCTATGCTCAAGGTCAAATACTTTTCAGATGTTATTAATATGTGTAAATAATTTGTGTTGCTTCAATGATAACAATATTTTTCGACAATATTTTTGAAACTGAAGTGAAAGTTAAAAATTCTATGAACATTTATTCTACGAGTGTTAATATTATGTAAAAATTCAAACAGTGAACTACGATATTTCCAGTAGAGACAATTAAATTTGAACTGGATTTAATCATAAATAATTTTGGAACACAGTCTACAGGACTAACAATCAGACTTGCGTTTCCAAAAAATGATTGTCAAGTGTGTTTGGAAAATTTCTATATATTGTGTAAATAGGAGTGTGGATCGCCACACGTGAATGATGCTGCTTTGAGCATTTTTGCAGTCAATTTTAAATTCAAAATAAACTGAGATAATTTTACTTGATGTGTTACTCCCAGTTGAATCTCCTTCTATCCTTATTGTTGCATTGAGCCAAAAATCAGTAAAGCATTTTTTTTATTTGATGTCGTTTTTGCGATTTGCTTTAACCCATCTGGCGCTCCGGGATATTTTGACTCTCGTGCTGACTGATTATTGGTAAAATGCATATGTGGTCGTGCGGACTCCGGTCTAAACGGGCACATAAAATAAGATAGAGAGATAAATGGCTTCGAACGTGGGTCTCGAGTTAGACATGGTCAAACGCATGCCGATTTAAATTGTGATAATTTTTATAGAAATATTTTGGGAGTTGAGAGATGTCTGGTTTGGATGAATAAATTAGTAGGAAACCCAATAAGTGGGGAAAATTAAAAATTTAACTTGGTTAATAATTAGAATGGGTTTGATTATTTTTGATAATGGCTTAACCATTAGGGCGTCAAGTAAATTCAGTAGTAAACGTTCGATGACTGGACATAAACATTATTAGAATCCAGGTGGAGGATATTTGAGAACTTGCATATTTTTCTTGTGATATTGTGGTAAATGTAATTCGTAAAAGTAGAGAATTTTGTTTTTCCATCACGTCGACATTAGGACAAATCTCATTTTATTAGAGTGTTCCAATTAGCAATTCATATTTCTTGTTCTAGTTATAAGCTTGTGTTTGCCAATATTGTATACCCCTAAGCTTTGAATAATAATTGAAATTATGGAAGAAATGATGAGGATGATGAGGAGTTTGGGGGAGAGTTCAAAAGAAGCTGGACTGCGTGTAGCAGCCATTATGAAAGAAAATACTGAGGCTTTGGAAAGGAAACTTAAAGAAAATTCTGATAAACTTAAAGAAAGTTTAAACGATAAACTTAAGGAAAATTCTGATTCTTTAGAAAATAAACTTAAAGAAAATTCTGATTCTTTAGAAAATAAACTTAAAGAAAGTTTAAATGATAAACTTAAACAAAGTTCTGATTCTTTAAAAGATAATTTGAAAGAAAATTTAAATAGTAAATTTAATTCTATGGAAAGTAAATTTAAAGAGAATTCTGAAATTTTGAAAATGACACTTGAGAGTAAAATGAATAAATTATGCGAAAAAAACACATGAGCTCGAAACTTCATTAGCTACTAGCGCAAGTTTAATGGACGATAACTTTCGCGATGCCGATCTTCGATCCCAAAGCTTAGCTGATAGGATAGAACATGGTCTTAGGAAAGTTGGTGAAGACATGATCAACCTAGAAGTCAGAGTGAAGAAGGAGAGTAATGAGATGGGAATTCTAGTTGTTCAACGGTTGACAGAACAATTCAAAGAACTTGTAATGGGAGAAATAAGAGAAGGTGTGATTAATGAATTGCAAACTGAAATTAAAACCACAGTTGTCAATGAAATTAAAGACACACTCAAGCTGGAGAATCAAGAGGGAATCAAGGAGATTAGGGAATCTTTGTCATCCCATATTCAAGTAATTTCCAAAGATATCCAAGCAACTCAGAAGGACATCTCAGATATGATAGGATCATTGAAAAGTCATGAGGCTGTTATGAACCAGATATCCATTGATGTTGAGGAGAATTGTAAAGAAACTGAAGCAATTTAGAAAATGGCAGAAGAAAACCAGAAGGAACTTGAGGCTATGAAAACTCAAAGCAAGGACGAGAAACAGTCTGACCATCTGTTGAAAATGCCAAGTGTAAGGGGAAAGGAACAGATACATATAAATCTAGGAGCAGCTAGAGAAACGGATAGTCAAAGACAGGATGAGGTCAGGACAGTATTTCAATCCAACCCCATAACTGTATTTAAGAATGTAGAAGATAAGCCTTCTAAATTTTCAGGGCGAGATTCTGTGACACCCGTGGAATTTTTGAGAGAAGCAGGGGATTACCTAAAAGATTCCAAGATCCCTAAAGAAAGACAGATCCGAGTGATAGGGAAGTTTTTGGAAGGTCCTGCACTTCTTTGGTTTAGAGCTTTTAGATCCACTCCAACCACTTTTGAGGAGTTTTCTCGTGGGCTATTGAAAAAGTTTTGGTCCCCGGAAACCCAACAGCAAGTCAGAGCAGAGTTATATTGGAAGAGATTCTCGACGTCACAACCTACTCGATACTCAAGGTACTTTTCTGGGCAGCTTTCTAAACTTCAACATTTAGATCCGCCGATGCCAGATAACGAATTGATTACTGCATTGATACGTCAGTTTCCAGCAGACGTCCAAAGGACTTTGATCGCTGCTGATATCTATAATATGGAGCAATTTGACGAAGTATTACAGAAGCTGGATCATACGAACGCTCAATTCTTCCATCAGAAGGGAGGAAAGAATAACAATGCTGTGTACGCTGTTATGGCCGATAGTTATTCTCAAACACCTCGAGAGATTCGAGAGGGGCGAGAAGAGAAAACACCGAGGGAAGATTCAAATAAGAGAGGATGGAATCAGTACAGTAACAGATACAGTTACAAGCCTTATGCGAGACCGGATGGTGGAAATCGATATAATACTCGATGGAGAAGGCCCAGGGATAATCAAGGAAGGTACCAGGAAAGAAGATACTATGGTAGAAACAACTACAATAACAGAGGGAATGTGGATACTCGTCAGTCCAATGAAGAGTTCAACAAGGAGACGAGGAAAAACTTGGAAGCAAGACACCAAGATAACTTGCAGTTTTTGGAGCAGAGGCCCAATGAACCAGGTCCATCGGGAGCACAACAATTCCGGGGGAATGGTAACCAAAAAAAACTTCGAATTCACAGTAGAAGATAGAGTTTTGAACACTTTCACTTCCAGAATTATTAAATGGCAAGCAGAGGATGATGACTT
The DNA here is from genome assembly GCA_946902985.2 of Meconema thalassinum. Lineage (NCBI taxonomy): Eukaryota > Metazoa > Arthropoda > Insecta > Orthoptera > Tettigoniidae > Meconema > Meconema thalassinum. Next base: position 156,610,966 of record OX336399.1, on the reverse strand, counting down.
AATTCAACAGAATGACGAACGGAAAGAAATGGGTACAAGAATTAGAATGCCAATCATATCATGCGAAGTATTCGGTATGTCTGTCGATACTTTGATTGATACTGGGGCTATGCTTTGTCTTGTGAGTGAGAAGCTTTATATTCTGTGGAAGCTCAAAGAGAATTTAGAGGAAATTCCAGTATCAGGAATTAAAATCCAAGGAATAATACCCAATAAAATATCTCTGTGTAAAACACAATTATACTTAAGTATTACGATTGGAGGACATGATTTCCGACATGTGTTTGTAGTAATGAAGGACATGGCTTTTGACATGATATTGGGAGCAGATTTCATTCAGAAATATCAAGCAGTGATAGACATGAAGACAGAGACGATCAGATTCAAGAATACCGAAGAGATTAACTTCGAGGGAAAAGAAGAGGAAGACATCGAGGGAGATGCTCAATGGTCTCTGATTTTTCATGAAGTTGAAGGAAGAGAAGTCTACACTGAGAAGGAGTCCCCAGAGTTAGGGAAAATTTTGGAAGAGTATCACGATATTTTCGATATTAAACCTGGTGAAATTAAAGATTTTGAATATCATATTCGTGTAAATGATGATGCACCTTTTCATGCTAAATTGTATCCGGTAGCGGAAAAGCATCGAGAAAGGGTAAAAGTGCTTAACAAGGAGATGGAAAGCAACAATGTGATTGAAAAGTATACTACATCTTATGTAAATCCATTAGCAGTAGTGTCTAAGCAAGATGGAAGTCTGAGACTAAGTTTAGACGCGCGAAATTTGAATTCAAGATTACTGCCAGAGTATGACAGACCACCAATCATTAGGGAACTGTTAAGGAAATTCCAAGGCAAGGTCTGGTTCTCTAATATTGATCTCACTTCGTCCTACCATCACATTGGCTTAGTGAGAATTCCAAGAAGTTTACAGGATTTATGTTTGACCAGCAGACATATGTATTCCGCCGTCTACCATTTGGAGTCAAAACATCTGGATCAGTTTTGATCAGAGCACTGGAACAAACTTTGAGTCCTGAAGTAAAAGAGATAGCAATTCGTTATATAGATGATATCTTAATTGCATCCGAGACTAATGAGGAACATTTGTTACATCTTCAGATGTTATTCGCAGATTTGAGAAAAGCGAATTTTAAAGTAAACCTTCGAAAATGTCAGTTCTTTCGAAAGGAAATAAAATTTTTGGGTCACATTTTGGATGGAGAAGGATGCCGTCCCAATGAGACGAAGATAGAGGCAATTGCAAATTTCCCTAGACCTACTAGAGTGAAGAATGTCCGCAGTTTTCTCGGGACATGCCAATTCTTTGCAGGGCATTATCCAAACTTCACCAAGACGGTAGCGCCATTGCAGGAATTATTAAAGAAAGGAAACAAATGGAAATGGGATGAAGATTGTGAACAATCATTTCAAGATGCCAAGAGGTTATTGGTAAACCGCGCGAAATTGGAGTATCCTGACTTTACCAAGAATTTCATCATAGAATCTGATGCATCCACCGTAGGGATTGGAGCTATTCGTCTTCAAGAAGATGAAGATCACAAGAGACATTACCTGGCGTTCATTAGCAGGAAACTTCGTCCATCAGAAAGGAATTATTACACCACAGAGTTAGAAGCACCTGCTGTAATATTCGCGTTGGAGTCGTGGAAGAAAATGTTAATTGGACATTCAGTCATTGTGAGGACTGATCACCACGCATTGGAGTTTATCTTGAGAACAAACTTTGCCAGTGATAGGATAACTAGATGGTCACTTTTTATTCAACAATTCAACCAAGTTATTGAACACACTCCTGGAAAGTTGAACGTGGGAGCTGATTTATTGAGTAGAGCAGTGGAGTCTACATCTAAGGTTTTTCAAGTTAACCTGACGCAGGAAGATGAAGATACCTTGAGAAGGTTAAGATTGTTGCATTTATCCCAGAGGAGAGACCGACGTCTTAGAAACATTTTTCGTTTTCTACAGGGAGACATGGATCCAAATGAGGATGATTTTGTGGAAACTGAAAGAATTTCAAGAGATTTTATGATGTTAGATGGTTTAATCTACAAGTTTGCAGATCCCGACCATACGAAGCTGAGTGTAGTGATACCTCCGCGAATGCAAAAACCCATTATCTGGATGGCACATCGAATCGCAGGTCATGCTGGAGTAGATAAGACGGTCAACATGATTCAAGAGAAATTTTCGTGGGAGCGAATGCGACAAACTGTCAGGAACACTATTCGAGAATGCGACTTATGCCAAAGGAGTAAACATAATCCCAGATTATTAAGAGAATTACCAAGGCCTATTATTCCTTCTAAGCCTTGCGAAATCTTCGCGACTGATTTATATGGTCCTCTCCCAAAGTCTAAAAGAGGTAACCGATATATTCTGGTGACCATGGATGTTTTCAGCAAATACACTATGTTGCATCCAATTCAGAAGGCAAACGCAAAATATTGTGCGAAGAGAATTAGAGTCAGCGTAATTCCGGAAGCAGGCAAACCGGAATTCCTTTTATCAGATCGTGGACCTCAATTTACATCTTTAGAATTTCGAACCGTCATGAATAATCTTGGGATTAGACAATTGTTTTGTTCTACTAGACATCCAGAGAGCAATCCAGCAGAACGCGTGATGGCTGAAATAGCAAAATTTTGACGCCTCTATTGTCCAAATGAGCATTGGAAATGGATGGATGTTCTCTCTTTAGCATCCGAATCCATCAACTCTACAATTCATGAGAGTACTGGACAGATTCCCATGTTGCTTCATCATGGAATTAAACCAACAAGATTATGGGATCGAATCATCTCTATTCCACCTGAGATTGAACCAAGTCGTCAGATGAGGGAAACTCTAGCTTTAGACAAGTTGAGGAGCCAAGCTGAGAAAAGAGAGCGCAGAGTGAGAGGGAAGCGTTTTCGCAGACCCTTGCGCGTAGGAACTCTTGTTTTAGTGAAAAGACCTACACCCTCTGACGTGCAAAATCGAGTGTACTCGAAGTTTGCAAGCCTTTACGCTGGACCCTATCGTAATGTGGAAGTAAACAACAATGGAAGCTATGAAGTCGCCAATACACGAACTGGTAACATCGTGGGAACTTATAATGCATCGAATTTGAAGATTTATTATTCAAGAACCAGATAATTTAATGTGTAGATAGGAAAAATAAAAATTTTTCAAATTTTTATTTTTTGCTAGGTGTGGGATGGATGTGCCCAACTCTAGGAATGGGTATTCCAAGATTCAGACACCTAGATATCAAGGGAAAGGCTACAGCCGCTTTTGAAAGTTGAGATATTTGAATATCGCGCTACATTGCTTCTCGAAGCAATTGGAAAGAATATACCGATACTTGCATGTCAAGTGACGTAGCGAGTAATAGCAGAGGTCGAGGCTATTTATTGATTAAATAGTTAGCCATGGAGTAGAGACTTGAGACATGGATCAGATTACTGGCACGGCCAAATGAAAGAGAATGCAATTAGTATCAAGTAAATCGGACCAAGGATACAAGAGATATGAGGATTTCCATATTTCAGCGTGATGACGCGTGACCCTGACAGTTTTGAATACAAGCCGGCCGGCCGAGGCATCGATAGCTCATTCCAACACAAGCACTTGCCGAGCAAGTTGCTGCTACGCTGAGCCAAGGCACATGGTTGCCAGATCTACGCAGAAGTTATTTTCAAAGTTGTGATAGTCACAAAAGTGCTGCGCTACGAGTTGGAACTTAGTAAGTTTCCGGCAAGGAGAATCACTGAGGTGATTGATTTTTTTTTCTACAGACACTGGAGAAATATTTTATATTTCTACATGGATATATGCTAGACTTTGTCTAGAATTAGTACTTTGTCACAGTCCAGTAATAACCTAATACTTGGATATTTAAATCCATTTCAGTCAGTTTTCATATTTGTAACTTAATAACCACTCCGATCTATCAGTACACTGAAGACCAGTCTATCACGGTGGTGCTCATTAGTCTACGCAAGGGAAACTACAGGTTGCTTCGCGCATGGTAGATGGTGTTAAACCATGCCCAGGGAACGATCTTCAGAACAGCCGTTGATTGGTTAGATTGTCAGTGTTTTCTTGTGCTGAAAAGATTACCGTGAGTTACGTTACAACTGACATATTGTACCCTTTTGAACATAGGACCTTCAGGACAGGATTCTAATCTCAGGGGTGGTGCGTCCTACTTGAAGCTAATAACTGTCCTGGTATACATCACTTGGAAGATCAACAGGGCTGATTAATAAATCATCACACACAGGATTCAAAAACAAACCAAAGAAAACAACTTTATTAACACTGATAAAGAAAATACAAAAAAAATTGAAAAAGAAAGCTAAAACCAAAAATATTAACTCAAATCAATCAAAAATTTAGAATGAGAAACCATCCAAAATTGAACCAATCTCCAAAACAACTTAACGAATTACAAATCTTGAAATAAATCCAAAAGAAAACCAAAATAACGGAAAAAACGTTAAAACAATCCAAAAGATCAAAAAAAAGTAAAAATAATTTTAAAAAAATGTCAAAACTCAAGAAAAAGAGTAATTAAATTCCAATTAAATTAATCAACCTCAATTAAATTAATTACATTTCGATTAATCAACTATAATTGAATTAATTACATTTCAATTCATCGCCCATAATTAAATTGATTACATTTTAATTAAATCAATCAATTAAATTAATTACAATCCAAATAAATCAATATTAATTAGATTAATCATCAATTCAAACACTCTGTGAATCAAATAATATTCAAATCAAATCAATTAAACTTTAATTGAACTTTGAATCCCATCATTTATCAAATCGATTACCAATCAATTAATCCAATCTCTCAATTAAATAACGACCAACCAGTGATCATATGCCAAGATGAAAATCCATCTGATTTGACCATAATTAATATTCACTGTAATACATTCCACACCTCTGAATTCAATATTCCAAATACCATGGCATCTTGCCGTTGTATGCCACTTAATTAATACACAAACCTCAAACCATTGGCGTATCCACCATTAACTTAGGGCTTCCATAATTATAATATTCATGAGATAATCATCTCATGAAATGATCTGACAACATTGCCCATGTGATCCCTTGTGGTGGATTACAACACTTTCACCAGATCACCATACTTATATATCCATTATTCATAACTACAAAGTTTGCCCTTCAAATGAGTATGAAATTTGGCACATTTATACCTTTGAGCCTTTAAGCATGCATCAATGCGTACTTATAAATGCCAACTGGCACATTTACACTCATATAACCCCAATGAGATTTGAGTTTGAGATGTGCTACACTATTACTTAAAATAAATACGAAATACCTTAGAAATATGATCAACCAAGGATTGAACTCAGGACTCGTAACAAAATGATCCGGGTCCCGGATTCAATACTGTCTGTCAAAGTTTTATGGGCGTGTACTAAACTACACACATAAATACAACTCGAGATGCTTGCGAGTATCAATGGCAAAAACAAAATAGCTTAGCGTAAGACAAGAAAATAAGGAAACCAAAATGAATGCCAGCTGTATGCAGCAAATTTGCATATTCCAGATACAAAAAAAAAACATTCTATGCTCGCATACCGCACCGAGCGACAAAAATTAAACAACAGTGGGTGTATCTTGTCAACGATGCCTGCGACTCTGCAATAAACAACATGACACAAATATGTATTTACAAGTTGAAATGCTAACAGGGAAAATATATACACTCGTAGGCTTCGAAGCAAGGACTCTCACTTACCTTTTTCAGAGCATTGCACGTTCACAGACGCTTGCTAATATCCAAGAGAGAGCAATCAACTTCACGAAGAGGGAAACCCATCACCAAACGGATTCCCTTATAATAAAATCACCATTATTATTATTATTATTATTATTGCTATCAATGTGATTATCACCTTTAATTATTACTGCCGTGATGGAATCAACTATCCAACGGTTACTAGGTACCAGTACCCTAAAATAAATTCGGTCTTGAAATTCATGAATTATTATTATTATCATTTTTATTATTATTATTAATAATAATATCCACCTGGTTATTAATCTAATTGAATAAAATCTTCGCGGCAATATCATGACACAAAAGGTTATTGGATTAGAGTACCCTTTACATAAGTTTACCCTCAACTCGATAACAAATTATTATTATTATCATTATTATTATTATTATTATTATAATTATTAACATAAATATTATCACATTTAATTCCTTTATAATAGACTTGGATGACAAGGTTAGTGCACTACAGTACCATATGTGGATCCCAATCGTGAGTTAATTTTGGAAATGAATCTGAATATTATATAAGTTTCTCTGACTAAGGAATCAGCTGTCACCATGACTGTCAAACTAGCCTCCTTTGAAACGCAAAGAGTCCCGTTACGGAGATGGGGGCGGGGTGTGTACGACCTTGACAAGTGCTACCGCATTTCAGACACTAAATGCTGTGGGCTCCCCAAACTGCACTCTTAGTAAGATACACAAGCCTGATGGAAACACAAGGAGAAATGACCTCACCGTCTAGATAGTCTTTGGTTCGACCTGAGTGGAACCTGGTCTTGGAGCAATATCATCATCGTGGTTCTATTTATCACACAAAACCTGTACACATAGTTTAATATCACCTGTTCCACAGAGTATGCCTAATATACCTCACTTACCTTCCTTTCCTTTTCAGTTGGCAATCGAGTGACATATGGCTATGTCACCTGCAACTTATTATACCTTTTACAATACCATTATACCATTTTAATTATTCCTCGTTGAACTACCGGGGCCTCATGGAACTTCCCGGTATCACATGGCATACATTCAAACTATGTTCTCATTAACATACCACGATTAAGCCGATGTTCAGCTTGCTCTCCCAATACACTCAGAAGGATACCCTAAATATTTCTCCTACTCAATACCACGCTTACCTGCGTTAATCTAAGAGAAAGGACGCGTCAAATCATCCCTGACACAGTTCAGAGTGCATCCGTATGAATAATTACTACCGCACGCGTCGTAATAAGGACATTAACATTTAGACTTCCTCCCCTTCTATCCATACCTGACATCATTATTACTCTCGATATTGATATTATTATCCCTAGTTGACGTCATGCTTATTATTATTATTATTATTATTATTAATAACCTGCGTCATTAGTGTGTCTATAAATTTTACCTTCTTTAAATCTCTCTCTCTTTCTAAACCTACGTGCCTTTGCTCTTTCCGGCGCCTTCATCCTGGGGCTGAAATACATACAACATAATGGGGCGAACACATGCGTTCCTATCAGTGTACAATTTGGCGCGGTTTGCGAACAAACATCATCGCTAAGCATCTCCTGAATTAAACAAAATAGCGTTCCGTCGTCACGGATACACTTAACCTACCACAAATGATACTCAAACTTTAAAAAAATCTAATAGTATACTAAGACGAATATCTATTCATATATCAAACTATAATAAACACGGCCCATAAAACTATGACATATATAATTAATGGAAATTAATACTCATCATACTTCCAGCGTTGGTCGTCATCCTCTCCAGCAATAGATGTCAGCAACCCCTAGCCATGTGCCTTTCACACCATACCGGCACTACACATATTCACATTCAATGCACTACTCCACTAATTGATTGATAATCATGATTAGCACTAAATTTCACCTTATTCTTACAAACAGATATAACACTATTGGTACGTCTATTGTCCTCTCGTACCTTATCCAACACGTGCACGTTGCATCACAATACACCTTTCATATAAAAATCGGGCTAGGATTGCGCAGCACTCGTTAGATCACACGCCACTACTTCTGTTATTCCACTCTTCACTTGCGCGTCGGGCTGACGACCTCGATGCGTTCTCTCTTCCTCCTGTTCATTCACAGAACTGTCCTGGTTCCAGCGGCGAGGGTTCGAGTCTCGGGCGATCAACTGCGCTCCTCCCAACTTCTGCGACTGACAGTACTGCTTCCACAGCTATACAACTTGTGTTAACATGTAACACTGCAAGCTCTCCCTGTACACATATGCTGCCTCCTAAAATTACTACTGTTTATCTGAGCTGTCCAGCCTGCAGCCTTGAATCATACTGACCATTTACATACAACTGAGTGTCATTGTCTGTAGCGTGAAAACTGCATGACGACTGACTGTAAACTGACTTATCGCGAGTGCTTGTAACTGTTTATCGAAATGTGTCGAACTGCACAACATCACATTGCGAACACCTCAACAGTCTCGAGCGGGCTCGCGAAACTAAGCAGCAACCACCATTCACTCGCGTGCTAACTGCGTACAGCCAAACTGCGGAAAACTATCTTCTCCCCGTGCGGTCTGCTGAAAAACTCCCTTCTGCACTGCGCAGGAGTGCAATATATCTAAAACATGGCGACAGAGCACCTGAAGATCGTTCCACACGCAAGAGCTCCGTATTCCAACACATTCATTTCAAAACACTGGGTACACATTATTCGTGATAGTAAGGTCCGTCGAATCATAGGATTACGATCGATAATCGATCGTAATTTTAGGGGATATCAACACTGCGTCCTCCGGACTATTTGTGGCGAAATAGACGCCATCCCCACTCTCACAACAAACTCTCCACCCCAGACGGATCCGCGGAAGGATCTCAGTTCTGGACCACTGATTTATTAATTTTTGATGATTTAATTATTCTGTTCAACTGTAAAAAATCTCAGGATTATTTCCGGCTTATTGTTGTCAATGGTTCGATCCTGGGTGTTGCCGTATCGTAGAAATGAATTAATTTCGCTATTTAGGGGCGTGGCGAAACCAGAATAAGACGTACTACAGAAACTTCCAGAACGTAATCTGATGCAAGCCTCTCCGAAAGTCCTTGGGCGTACACCTGCGTGGCAAATGCGCGTTATAGAATTATGTTCTCGAATAGCCTTTGTCTGCGAGTTACATGCGACGTTCCCTCGGTTCGTCAAGTGGCCAGTTGCATGACTCGTCCCAATAACACTGCGGCAGGAGCTTAGCATGATTAAAATGACGCAAAATCAGACTTCCTTTTCCCCTGCAAATCGAGGCTCAATTAAACGCTGTTTCTAGCATTACAGAAATCTATGCGAACTTAGCCTATGACCGTAGGATAAGGGCGCAATATCTAAGAATAGATCACTTAGATCTGACCCCATTTAAGCAAACTGTTATGGCTTTGATAGAAGCCCATATTAAAATGGAACAACAGTTAATTCAAACGTCAAGAGATACTACCACTATGTCTGACTAGACGGATTGTGGGTATATAATGGCGGCCGATACAAGGATTATACATGCTTGTCCGATAGGGCATGTCTATGGATAGATCTGGTACAGACCAGGTTTACTACGCTTCAAGACCATCAAGAAATGTAAGCCACATTTGAATTATATTATGCCTAGCTAATTGGAACAAACTATTTTTCGGCAGATGACCAACACATTTATTTTTCTTCGTATTTAAATCTTGCAATGATTTACGCAAGACTTGTTAGAGTTATTCTGAGTATTTTCAGCACTCAGAACAGTTTAGGATCGAAGACCGAGCATTTCGAGCATTTATTTGAATATTTCATATTTTTGGGAAATCACGGCAATCAGCCGATGTAACTGTAAAAGTTAATAATTATTTTTGTTGAGGAATGGATATTTTTTCCATATTCGAAGGTTCGAACATGTGGATTCTCACATAATGAGATGATAATTAAACATATTTAAAATAATATAACTAATAATAATAATAATAATAATCCACTAATAATAAATAATAATTTTCATAATTTTTCTAAATAATTCTTGGATATTATATTTTATAATAATCATATGTATTGAGAAAGAGCCTATGAAGTAGTTTAATCATTTCTAGTTTGGAACAGGAGATTTTCCGAAGGAGAGTGGTTAGCGCAAGCCCGCATTCAACCAACATTTCAGTTCTGGTTGAACAGTTGATATTTGCATTGAGCAAAGTATATTTTTCAGATAACACGGAGAGGCATGAAACGGGAAGCAAATGATATTTGTATCAAATAGGATATTCTTGTATTTATATAAAATCATGACGTAAATACACTCGAAAGTGGAATAAAGATTTTCATAAGTATGGTAAATTCACGGGTTGAACTGAATGGTAAAATAAAATAAACTTGTAAGTTTATTAATCTTCCAGTGTTGATAACAAGCAGAGGCTTGATTTATTGTATAAATTTTGGGAAGAAAATTTATGTGTGTGGAGTAGTTGAAATGCCATTCCCAGGTGCGCATGTTTAAGTCGCAGGAATGAGGATGTTTTTTTCGAGCATCAATCAAATAGCAGGTTCGATGGCTCAAGGTTTATAGTAGGAGTATTGGAACCACACATTTCGTCGTATGAATGACCCGAAGGTTATTTCTTGAAAACCATCAGTTCTTATTTCAACCTTGTTTACGGATTCCATTTAGACTTTGATTTTGCTAGAACCCGGATTTGTCATGATAGTAGTTTATTCTTCTTCAGAGGAAGACCTTTGCCGTTGTTGTTGTAATATTGTGTTCTTACACAAATAATAGAATGGGCCACTGCCAATTCAAAATAATTCTTTAACCACGATTAATTTGAAGGATATTTTCAATCCTAGTGCCATGAACTAAATTAATTTATTTTGAAGCTACAATTCTTATTTCCGCATTCTGTCGAAGAATTGCAAGTTGTGAAAGTTGCTAAAAATGGCCATGAATATAAATATTTTTCATAATAATGATTCCAAGTGGAAAATCAAATAGTTGAATGGTTCAACCATTTATTGATCAAGTTGATGATTCAGAAATCATATATTTTGTGAGGAACTTGAAGTTCATAATCGAGTCACTTCTCGAGTGTTTAATGTCAGAAGAACAATTAATTTTTTGTTGTTGTGATTCGCACAAGTTCGATGCTATGCTCAAGGTCAAATACTTTTCAGATGTTATTAATATGAGTAAATAATTTGTGTTGCTTCAATGATAACAATATTTTTCGACAATATTTTTGAAACTGAAGTGAAAGTTAAAAATTCTATGAACATTTATTCTACGAGTGTTAATATTATGTAAAAATTCAAACAGTGAACTACGATATTTCCAGTAGAGACAATTAAATTTGAACTGGATTTAATCATAAATAATTTTGGAACACAATCTACAGGACTAACAATCAGACTTGTGTTTCCAAAAAATGATTGTCAAATGTGTTTGGAAAATTTCTGTATATTGTGTAAATAGGAGTGTGGATCGCCACACGTGAATGATGCTGCTTTGAGCATTTTTGCAGTCAATTTTAAATTCAAAATAAACTGAGATAATTTTACTTGATGTGTTACTCCCAGTTGAATCTCCTTCTATCCTTATTGTTGCATTGAGCCAAAAATCAGTAAAGCATTTTTTTATTTGATGTCGTTTTTGCGATTTGCTTTAACCCATCTGGCGCTCCGGGATATTTTGACTCTCGTGCTGACTGATTCTTGGTAAAATGCATATGTGGTCGTGCGGACTCCGGTCTAAACGGGCACAATACGTCCAAGGCAATCTGTTTAACATATTCTAATCTTGGTCTACGCCAATAGTTATTGTCCTCGACCCTTCCTTCCATAACCAAGCTTGCTATTCCTGGGTGTCTAAGTAAGTGTCCTACCAACCTACCTCTTCTCTTCATTAGCAGTCGCCAGAAACATCTCTCCTCTCCCACTAGTCATAATACCTCTTCGTTTGTAACCCTATCTACCCATCTGATCTTCATCATTCTCCTGCAACGTCACATTTCAAACGCTTCAATTCTCCTATTTTCTGCTGCACCAATAGTCCAAGTTTCACTTCCATATAGCGCCACGCTCCGGACAAAGGCCTTCAAAAATGACTTCCTAACACCTAAATCTGATATCAACAGATTCCTTTTCTGTAGAAATGCTTTCTTTGCCTGAGCTAACCTACTTTTTATATCCTCTTTGCTTCGTCCATCACTGGTTATTTTGCTTCCTTAGTAACATAAGTCTCCCACTTCCTTTAGTTTTTCACCTGCCAATTTGATTTCCATAGAGGATTCTGATTTATTTTGGCAGCATTCCAATATTTTTGTTTTATATTTATTAATTATCAACATGAATTCTTTCCTCAAGACGGAGTCCATACCGTTCAAAAACTCATTCAAATCCTCAGGCGTGTCGGCCAAGATGACGATGTCATCGGCAAATCTCAGAGTTGAGTATTCAATTCAAATTTGCGAATAATTCGAACTGTCGAACTTGTTGTTATCGTTGATTCTTTAAGGGCTTTGCGACATCGTGGTCACTTACTTGGGTTTGTGTAAAACATATCTGATAATTACACAAGCCTGCGATGAAAAATACAAGGGAAGTGATATCTGAACTTATGTATTTCTCGGTGCTGATTTAGTAAACCGTAATTAGAAAGTTCCATCACGTCACGTTTTCTTGGATAATTCAATTGTTCTTATATTTTTATGAACAATTACCTGAGATTGAACATGATAGAAGAAGTTTCAAAGGGAAAAGTCTAGGTAGGCTACTTAAATACACATTTTGTTTGTTTAGTTTTGTTTTTTGCTGAGTTAAAAATTTGTTTGGAACTTACAGAATGTTTGTTCCTCTTGGTCATCCGTTTATTTTATATTAGTTTATTCTAGAAACTGCACCATAATTGATTTTGTTGTAAAAAGTTTTAACTCAAGGGATTTTTCTTTTGCTCTTGATATTAGCAAAAAATATCGATATCGATTTTACAAAAAAAAACTGACATGATGGAAAAAAATGGAGGTCATTTTGGAAATAAGCACACCACATAAAATAAGAATTAGTGAAAAGTTTTCTTGTATTTTTCAAAAACTTAAAATTCGCAGGCCTGTGTTATCTGTGGCTTTGTGATGTATGTACTAGTGTGCGCAATTGAGGCAGGATTTGGGTAGGAATCGGCCGTGGCCTTAAGTAGAGTAGAAGTGTGAAACTACAAGAAACCACTTCCCCAATGGCTGAGGTGGAAATCGAAACTGCCTTTTCTCTGTTTTCCCTCACGAGACCTACCCCGTTCTAAGCCCTCGGATCAGAATTTAATATCTTGGCAGTGCCAGGAATCGAACTTAGGCCTGCGCGGTGATAGACAAGAATGCTAGCAACTACGCGGAAAATAGTCGAACTATTCGTATGAATCATTCGAATATGTTCTGTCCTACCTTCGATTTCAGATTATCAGATTCTCCTTGTGCGGCTATTTTGAGAGGTCCCATGTTCTGTACCGTCTTAATCAGAGAAGTCTCCTACTTCCTTTAGCTTTTCACCTGCCAATTTGATGTACATAGAGGTTTCTGATTTATTTCGGCTGCATGTTAATATTTTTGTTTTACATTTATTATTTTTCATCATGAATTTTTCAGTCAATAAATTCCTCACACACCCAAGTACATGGGGCTAAATGAACCAACAACATTTTTATGGCATAAGTTGAATTTTCGATGTCGAATTCATTTTGCCATCACGTAACGATCCGATATATCGACATTCAACTATATTCAAGTTATCAAACATAGAGGAGACATTGCAAACTCCGCAGTACGGCTGATTTCATTGCACTTGAAATATATCTTTATTATGACGGGGGCGTTTGGTAGCGAAATTTGGAACTACTTGAAAATTCGAATGTCCGCAATCCTTAATTGAATTAAAACGACTAGCGGACCCAAGCGGGAAATCTTGCATGTTCATAAATCACACTTTCCCCAATAGGTTTATAATGATAATAATAATAATAATAATAGTTGCAGCATGTCAGAGCATCAGTATTTGCAAATCGCACACTTTCTAAAATCGATAGTTATGAAATTAGAATGCAATTCGTCCCTGCTAATGTCATTTGTGTGCTGAGTCCATTGATTGAAAGCTTAGCCGTAACACTCACCGGTTATTCGATATTTATGAAATTATACGATTTGAGTCATCATTCCTTTAATTTACTGTTTCTGAAATCCATGCAAAATGATAAAGGAAAGACCTCACAATATTAAAATGACATGAAACAAGCGTCACAGCGGCCAAAATTAGAAGTGGACAGCAATTATGGAGCGTATTTTCCTACAGCATCAGTACCTGCAAATCTCACACTTCGTACATTTTTTAAAGTCATTTTTTAAAGAATTTATAGATATTCATGAAATTAGAGTGCAATTCGTCACTGCTAATGTCTATTCTATTTCATTTGGATGCTAATTTGTCACGATCGGTCTCTTGTGAGCGCTGCAGGAGGGATCTATACTACTGAAATAATATACTCGTAGGCTATATGATAACACACACTAATACAGCCATCACAATTAACATCGGTTATCAGACAGATTCTACACACACCCAAAGCACACGGGATGACCACTTTGTCGCAGCCCCTAAACTGAGGAACCAACCAACCAACCTATACAGAGATACCTCGGTGCAGAAAACGTGTTGTGTTAACTATTTCATTTTTCTTGCCAATGAATTTCGAAACGAAAATGCCACCACCTAGTGGTAAATCGTGAAAACCTGTGTGATGTTTTGTTTGTGAAGTACGGTACCAGAATTTATAAAACCATATGTTTTTAGGCAATTAATTTATGAAGTAGTGGTAGCAATGGCGCAATATTATTAGACTGTTCATATTGTGCAATCAGAGAAGGTATCGCGAATTTAGCCCTAGTACCACTAGTAAAAAAAAAATACTAAGTTTTATTCGAAAGTGTTATGAATTGATTTAACAACCCATGCCCAATTAAATTTTAAGAACTGAATTTATGTCACGAGTAGGCTATGTAGTAATTGAATTTCTACGTTAATTTTTTGAAAACGTTTCCCTTAATTTATCATATTTACCATCAATCACTTAAGGGGATAGGTACAGTTTCCCATGGTAAAATTTTAACAATTATCTTTTTTTCTTTAAACCCACAACAGTTACAGTTATGAAATTTCGAGCACATGAAACACTGGCATTATTCTATATGAAAAACAGCATTACATTCATGTCAAAAAATAATTTGGATATTCTTTTTTCAAAATTCAAAATGGTGGTTGTTCATCACACAAGGCTGCAGCGTTTTAGTGATAACTGCTGTAATGTTCAACATTTTTAGGGTCTGTAAATTTGATTTTATTGCTCAGATATTCCTCTAGAAATACAAGTACTTTTAGCAAAATATCTTAACAACAAATATTTTTACTTTTGTATTGAAAAGAAAGTGTAAAATTTTGCAATATTTTTGCTACATTTTTAAAGAAACTATTTGAGAGAGAGAGAGACATGAATTTACATCAGTTTGTAGATATAGTAAGCAGAAATACACACAAAAAGTGTCATTAGTGTATGTTAATTAGTTTTTGAGGTATCATTAAAATGGGTGTCAAAAACACAATTCTGAGAAAATGAGTGATAAACATTAGTGCATAAATCTTAGAAATCTTACAAACCAGGACGAACATTGGGTGCAGGGCATTGCCTTTTAAATCATAACTTAGAAACTATGGCGCATTAAGACATATTTCTTTCACCAAATTGTTCCTAAAGGACAGGAGCATAAAATAAACAAGTAGTTCCTTGACGAACTAAAGAGCCTATATCAACAGTTGGCAGATCTGGCGACTCTAAATATATTCTTAGTTCCATCTCTTAAGGTCCACAATGCTCATGCAAAATTTGGTTGAGATCCAATAGTTAGTATGCACGTTACATGTATTTAAATATTGAATATATCAGCGAGCGTAAAATTAGGTTCGCGACACTGCCATATATGGGATGCACAAACTTAAATTGAAATATTATGGCAGCACTGTCGTATATCATTGAAAATTAACCTACATTTGCAGGTACGATTTTATGCAAAGTTTAGAACTGTTGGCCTGCATACTTTCTGATAAATTGAGATTAGGATAAAAATGTATAGTGTGCATTTTTCAACAGTTGGCAGCTTTCTTGACATTGAAAGAATGCATATTTATATCTGCTCTGGTGCGCAAATCACTTACCAAATTTGGTTGAAATCCAATAGATAGTATGGAAGTTACATGCATTTAAAGATTGGACGTATCAGCAGGCATAGAATAATGTTGGCAACACTCTCATATATGGACTTCTGTAAATTAGATTGATGTAATATTATCTATATGTGTGTCAATTTTGGAATAATTACCATGCATTTCAACCGAGATATCCAACATAGACCTCAATTTTCAATTGTGATTTTTCAGCAGTTGGTATCACTGACGTCAATTTCAATTATGGCCGTGAGATATTCAGTTATAGGTCTTTACTCATACCAAATTTGGTTTCGATACCTGCAGCCATTTAGCAGTCGATAGGGGGACACACACACACACACACACGTACAGACAGACAGACAGACAGACAGACAGAAGGACGGGCGGACAGACAGACAGACACACATTTCCCCGGATCGATCTCATAAGTCTACTTTTTCCTCATTTTTAAAAAATGTGAAAAATAGGCTAAAATTATTTTGAAAACCCCCGTAATATTGCGGATTTAGCCAAGTCTCCCCTACACAAGCACACGTGGCTGATGACCATAAATATTCCAAACCCTTACATCAGCGATTTCGATCGTGGCAGTATGTAAGAAAGTATATTATAGGGAGCAATTATATGCATAGCTTATTTGAATAAAACATCAGTATTATTTTCTTAGATATTCTAATTTGCCTGTAATTTTAGAATGACCCTTATCATTTCCTCTTCTACTTAAGCTAAAAAAATAGGGAGGGAGTGGTGGGGGCGGCGTTGGAGGGCGGGGGGTGAGGAGTTTTGATACCGCCACATGCGTACTAAACACCACTGCGCTGAACCTCACGTCAGAACAACCGGGACTCCTACTCGTCTTACCAGCAATGCTCACTAAACCTGAAGCGATGACTCAGAGTTCCGATCAATGTTAGGGGGTGGGGGTGGGGGGGAGCTGCGGTGATCTTCAAATCCAAATGCAGCAGTAGTGTGTTCTGGCGCGCAACGCGAAGTGCTGTCCCCAAGCAACCCCGGAACTCCATTCAAAATACGTACGCGTGTGTTCAGAACAAGTGAATTATACCAGTGAAATGGATAATACTAGTTCATGTGTGACATCCAATAAAATTAATCTAAAATTTTACGGTACATTTTAATAGGCATTTAACTATTATCTCATGGAAAAAATCGTGATTATGTGCTTCGATTTAGAAGAAAAATATTAGTGTTTTTATTAAAGCGATACCTCCTAAAGTTTAATAATTGACTTATATTAATTTAATGCGAGTGTAAAATTGTGGAAAAGTTGAAGAGGAATTTCCAGTGTTTTGGTAAACAGAACAATGGATTGGTGGAGTGGATACATCCTGCTACTAGTGGCAACTATAATCAGCATTTATCAAGGTAGGATTTACTGTTCTCTGACGTGAAGTATCTTTCTCTTTATATTCTCTGTTTGCACAGTTTGGGTATGATAGGGTATGTTGTTGTTTTTTGTGCCTTTTTGGGGCTTGTCCATAATGGTCATCAGCACCGTTAACTTATGTGTTTAGAACATCGTGTGTTATCCTGTCTGTGCATTTTAGTAATCAAAACTAAAATTTGGAATAAGGCGGCCGTGGCCACAGGTTTAAACCAACCTTACGTGTGCCTGGAGTGAAAAATGGTGCAAGATAAATCCTACAATAGGATTCAAACCCATATCTTCTCAGTTTTGCCTTTCGAAGATGAATATACTCCGTCCCAACCCTCAGACAACAATTGCATTTCTTGGCAAAGCTGGGAACCGAATTGTGGGTCTTTGTGACTGGTGTATAATGATGATGATGATAATTGTTGTTTTAAGGGGCCTAATATCTAGGTTATGGGCCCATAATGGTTTGGGTGATAGTGAAAGTTTAGATGAGAATGACAACTATAACTTATACTAACTACAAACGTACATACTACAGTAGAAGAAGATATGGCAAACAAATAAAGGATAACGCAAATAAAGGACAGTAAGAAAAGAAATACCCTCAACCCTCGAAGAATGAGGATTGAGGGAATTAGAAAGAAGGAGAGCCATGAAAGGCAGACAGTAAAGGGAAGGAGGAGAAAGACCGCCCCAAAGTCAGTGGAAAAAGGGGAAAAACGGACCCACCTCAGGAATCCCTCGGGATCACCAACTTCCGAACTCACCAGCCATGAGCCTCTGAGGGTGTAGCAATATCCAGGGTGCACCAAAAGTTGTGGGGCTACATACACCCTGCCTCCTTGAGGGCCTTGAGCAGAAGACAGGAGATAAGATGAAAAGAAAAAGAAGGCTGACCCTCGCAGAAGGAGGGTATCAGGAAAGATGAGAAAAGGGTCAATTAAGGCGGGAAAAGAAGAGACCCCCTAGGCCTCGGATACCCTAATACCGTCGGGGTCGGAAAAGAACAAGAGTTGAACAAGAGCCGGACTCAGCTGGGGTCCCATGTTCGCCAACACACGTCCCACTAGATGTGAGCCACTGTGTGTGAGGGGGGGGGGGGGCAGGTGAAATGAGTCTATTTTGCAAGTAAAGAGGTGTTGCGGATTCTAGTTGCAGGATAAGGAACATCAATGTCATCAGCGTCTGGTAATATGCATTATGTTCATGGAGGGGAATCTCGCGGCGTAGCCATGCTCGTTAAATTCCGCACCGCGGCAGCGCGGGCAGGTGCAGCAAGTCCATAGGTTGCAGATTCGAATCCCAGCAGTGGCTATCAAGTGTGTTTCTTCCCTGATTTTTTTTCCACAATCCCACCATGCAAATAGCGGGGTAGTACTTAACAGAGGTGTGCAATTTATTAGAATTAAGAAATGAAATTTAATCGCTCACAATTTTTATTCAAAATCATTTAATTGGCCGTTTTCTGACATATTTTAATACCTTACTTAGTGATGATTTATTTCCCGTAGACATAGCATTTCCTAAAAGAGTTTGCATCTGGGAATCTTCAAAATTGGGGATCCTGAGCTGGATCCACTTTATCCTTTTTTTTTCCATAATTTTGGAATGTACCCTCTCATAATGTCGATTATTCAGGTCCGTATTGACGTAACTATAACTTTGAAAGAGAAGGCGGAAAATCTATTATTCTTTCAAAGTTGTACCCTCTCAATCAAGTGTTTTCAATCCATCGTCTACGGATCTTCGAATAGTTCAAGGGCGGACCACAGTAATGAATGAATTTTTAATCCATTTGCTTTAAATGCAGACAAAAAACAGAATAAAGTAATTAAAACTAAACGTGTGACTTTTTGAATTAAGAAAACTCCTCTTCATATGGAAATTCTGAACAAATATTCTGCTGTATTTTTCTTAAAAGAAAATGTAAATAAGACTATTGTTTAAACTCTTGAGGTAATTTCAGCGCTTTGCAAACATTTTTGCTCCAGTAAGTCATGACAAGTAAAAATTTATAAGTTGCAAACCTGACATCCAGTCTAATAATTTGCACACCTCTGTACTTCAAGGGTAAGAGTTCAGAAGAGGTACTTTTCACTCGAAAATTCTTAAAGGACGTACTGAAATTAACCAAATTGAAGAATCAGCTGGAATTTTGCCTATATAAGTCGTGTTCATATTTGGGACGGCTGTGTGGGTTACAGAGTCCGGAGGAGTAAACATCTACTGTATCCATACATCACTTGTAGATTTTTTACGACCATTACTTCAGGTATTTTGGCTTTTATTTATCAGAGTCCAAAACACATACATATATACATATAAATTACACTAAATTTGATTACTCCAGTGTTCAACTGTTAGAATGGCACAGTCATTGGCTTCTATCAAGTCCTGCATAGTACATGGTCTTGATAACATTCTGCAATTCAGAAGGTGCTCAGGGTGTTGTCTTTCACCACATCTACAAAGTTCTTCAGCACTGTATCCCCACTTCATTAAATTGCTTTTGCACCGACTCACACCAGTTCTCAGTCGGTTTAGCGTCTTCCAGGATTCGTATTGTAGGTGGTAGCCAGCTGCCGGCTTCTCCTCATTTCCCACGATCCTCCTGGTGATTTTGCTTTCCAAAGTTCAATTCGGCGAGCTTCAGCTGAGGAATGAATTGATATTGTTGTTTGGAGGAAGCTCCTTCTTGATTTTAGCCTAGGTGGATGGACATCAAGTCCATACATTGGATGTCTTGGATCTGTTTCTTGCTTTTTCTTCTCTACTTCTGCCGCTACTTGTCTTCTAACTTCTGGAGGTGCTACTCCCATAAGCGGAAAGATCTTATCGACAGAAGTTGGACGTAGACAGCCTGTCACAATGCGGCCTGTCTCATGGAGGGCAACATCTATTTTGGCTAATTTCGGTAGTTAACGAATTTTTTTTAGCGTATGGCTTTTAGTGCCAGGAGTGTCCGAGGACATGTTCGGCTCGGCAGTTTTTTGTAGCTGCTTTGAGACGGACACCCAATGGGTGAGCTACAAGTACCGTGGGGAGGAAAGTTGGAATGGAAGGTCGAGGAGTTGGAAGGTAGCGGCTGTGGCCTATAGTTAGGGACCAACCCCGGCATTTGCCTGGAAGGAAGATGGGAAACCACAGAAGACCATCTTCAAGGTTGCCGGCGGAGGGATTCGAACCTCCTCGCCTCCCGGATGTGAGCGACTGCCAGCAGTCATGCCGTAACGACCACGGCTACCTCACCCAGTAGTTAAAGAATTATTTCCCATTAACTGGCTTCAGTGGCGTAGTTGGTAGTATGCTGAACTGCTGTGCCCAAGATAGCGGGTTCTAACCCGGCCGAAGTGGTCGGGATTTTTTAAGAGCGTTAAAATCCTTCAGTATGCCTTTCTTCGGAAGGGAAGTAAAGCCGGCGGTCCCATGTCATAGATTTATGGCATGTCCTTGCACAGACTAAACTTGTGTGAAACTAAATTTCTTGGTTAAATTTCGTTGGAACGCTCTATCAAAGTTCCAACGTTCACCACTAGGTATCAGTGACATCTGGTTGGAACTATTTGAAATTGAACGGAAATTGTAGTTCACCCTATGGGTGTCCGCTTGAAGCAACTTTAGCCTCTGGCGAGCGGAATATGTCCTCGGACACTCCCAGCACTAAACGCCATAAGCTAAATAAATAAACATTTCCCATTAAATAGCTGTTGTCGTCAAGTTCTAGTTAATAAAGGCGGGGAAACCACGGAAAACCACTTCCAGATTGGCTGAGTGAACCTCGTTCCAGCATTCAGACAATAATTGAAATTCCTTGGCAGAGTTGTGAATCAAACCCAGAACTCCTGTGAGACAGCCAAGAATGCTAGCCATTACACCACGAGGTGATCGACATAGCTCTCCTTTGAGCGATATGACTTGATAATTTGTTGGTAGTTGGGATTCCAACTCCAATCTTCTGCTGTTCTCACAGGTGCCTTTAGGCTTACACTCCAATGCACTCTCAGGCCGTCCGCGGCAATTTTCAAGTCTTAATATGGAAATGCGTTTTTAATGTTATTTATTTAGCGTGTGGCTTTTAGTGCCGGGGTTGTCCGAGGACATGTTCGGCTCGACAGAGTTAGTAGCTGCTTCAAGCCGACACCCCTGGGATGAGCTTCAATTTCCGTTCAATATCAAGTAGTTCCAACTTTCATTACCAGATGTCACTGAAACCTAGTGGTAAACTTTGGAATTTTGATAGAGCGTTTCAACGAAATCTAACGTAGAAATTTAGCTTCACACAAGTTTAGTTACAGGAAGGATCTTTTACATGCCATAAATCTATGACATGGGACCGCCGGCTTTACTTCCCCTCCGAATGAAGGCATGCTGACTAATGATTGTAATGTAAATGAAAATCCACAGCCTGTTTCAGTCATCCGACCGGGTCAGGGATGGAATGAATGAAGCCCCCATCTAGCGACGAGGATATGAACTGTGCCGACTGCCGAAGCCCGTCGCACTCCTCTGAGGCAATGATTAAATGAATGACAGGTGAAATGAAATGATAGTGGATAGTGTTGCTGGAATGACATTTTTGACAGGGAAAATCGGAGTACCCGGAGAAAAACCTGTCTGCCTACGTTTTGTTCAGCACAGATCTCATATGGAGTGCCCGGGATTTGAACCACGGACCCAGCGGTGAGAGGCCGGCGTGCTGCCGCCTAGGCCACGGAGGCTCAATGATTGTAGAAACAAACAAAAATACATGGAATACAATAATCCGAATTTCAAATTCCAAAATGAATAAGTTTAACGAGCATTACCCGTCGCGGCTTCACCCGCGAATATTCTAGTTGTAAAGGGTACACTTAGCAAAATCTCAATCATGAATGCTATGACTGATTTATCCTTGGTATGATTACTTTAACAATTCAGCTACAGATGCAGTGGTTAGGGGTTTGTCATTCCTTCATAGGTATATCAGAACGAAGTTAGTTTTATGGGAATATCACTGACACTGTTAATTTAAGGGTCTTTAAATGTGGTTTTCGGAGACCCTTTTTAGTCGGGTGAAAAAGACCTTTCGTACCACACACACACACGTAAAAATTGCTTGAAAAAATTCTAGAGTGCCCCTTGTCCCCCTTAAGCGCATTATACTGTATGTATTGATGAATTTTACAGCTTAATTTGGTTCAGTGATAACCTTATAACCGTCTGGAAACTTTCACAGTAATGTAATAATTGGAATTGCATTGCGTCTTACAGAAATAGATGGACCTGTGAGATCCTGTTACCATGGTTACCGTGTTGCATTCTTTCATTATTTCATTGTAAATTTCAAAAGAAGCTAAAATCAACAGCTGTCTTTATCGACCTGACTAGCGCATATGATACTGTCTGGCGACATGGACTGATCCTCAAAGTGCTGGAAGCTATCCCCTGTTTGGAAATTGCAAATCTTATTTCTAACATGCTTTGTGAAAGAGAGTTCGTAGTATTTCTAGATGATGCTAAAAGTCGCAAAAGGAAACTAAATAATGGTCTACCCCAAGGATCAGTTTTGGCCCCAGTTCTATTAAATCTGTACATTCATGACTTGCCACCAACATCAGCTACTAAGTTTATTTAC
The DNA here is from genome assembly GCA_946902985.2 of Meconema thalassinum. NCBI lineage: Eukaryota > Metazoa > Arthropoda > Insecta > Orthoptera > Tettigoniidae > Meconema > Meconema thalassinum. The sequence continues at coordinate 156,587,864 of OX336399.1, read as the reverse complement.
GCAGATGACATTGCACTGGTAGCTCAAAGCAGAACTTTTGAAGATGCAGAAGGCACTCTTACAACCGATCTGGAGAAAATGTCAACGTTCTTCAAGTCCTGGCGACTGATCCCAAGTATGTCTAAGACAGAGGTTTCATGCTTCCATCTTTCCAACCGACTAGCAAACTACAAGCCAAATGTTGTATTTCGTGGTGAAAAACTGAAATACAACCCATTCCCGAAATACCTAGGTGTCACGCTGGACCGAACTCTGAGCTACAAAGAACACCTCACCAAGCTCTCTCACAAAATTTCCACCAGAAATAACATCCTGCACAAGCTTTGCGGTAGTTCATGGGGAGCCACGGCGGACTGCTTAAGATTAACGGGTATCAGTCTAGTCTATTCTGCAGCGGAATACTGTGCTCCAGTATGGTTGGAAAGTGCACATGTGCATAAAGTGGATACCAAGCTGAATGACACTATGCGTTGCATAACCGGCACCATAAAATCAACCCCTCGCCACTGGCTACCAGTACTCAGCCACATTCCACCACCTCACCTGAGGAGGAAGGAACCTCTGATCAGAGAAGCGAAGAAGATCTATGCTTCTCCCTCATTACCAATACACCAGGAATTCTGCCACCCACCACCGAAGCGACTTCATTCGAGGAGACCAACCAGTTTATTGGCCGACCAACTTCTGGCAAATCGATTCAACCTAAACCAATGCTGGCAGGACGAATGGTCAAACTCAACGTCTGGAACTAGTGCCCAGGAGATCAACCCAACGGTGAAAATACAAGGATTTGACCTTCCTAGAAAATTATGGTGTCGCCTCAATAGACTGAGAACCAGGCACGGCCGTTGCAATTACCTATGCCATAAGTGGGGTTGGATAGATTCCCCATTGTGTCAATGCAATGAGGAGGAACAGACCATGGACCATATCATCCAGCGCTGCCCTCTACACGCCTACTCCGGGAGCCCTAGTGATCTGTTTCATCTTCGAGAATGTACTGTGGAATGGCTCCAAAACTTGAACTTGGATTTGTGATTTGTTTTTATGTAATTCACCATACAATTAAATAAATAAATTGTAAATATACATGTTTAATAGTACATTATGCAACGAGCCTATAATGGCAATACTTAACACACGAGTATTGGTTGGTTCCTTAGTTTAGGGGCAGCGACAACTCGGTCATGTAGCCCCGTGTACTTTGGGTGTGTGTAGAATCTGTCTGATAACCGGTGTTAATTGTGATGACTGTATTAGTGTGTATTATCTGTTTTTTAATTTAAGTACAGACTGCAACTTAGAATTTTTCAAATAGTTCCTACTTTTGCCGACAAGCGCCACCGTCAACGACTACTATCAAAGTTCAGAACTTAGCTACTAGACGTCACCGCAGTCGGCTTTTGGCAACGAACGTAGCAACCTAAGAGCGTTGTTTACATTCTTAACCTATACAATTTAGTTTCACACAGGTGTAATTTTGGAAATTTCTTTAACATGCCATAAATCTATGACATGGGACCGCCGGCTTTACTTCCCCTCCGAAGTAAGGCACACTAAGGGATTTTTAACGCTCTTAAAAAATCCGACTGCTTCGGCCGGGAACACACGAGTACCGTATGTTTAAAAACGAGCGTATGCGAGTTTTATAATTCCCATACGAGTGTCTTAATTACCATTATAGGCGAGTTGAATACGACTGTTTATGTTCGACGATAATTATTATATCTACCGCTATTTTATGTTCGAACATAAATATTCATAAATATCTGTCGAGAATTCGCCAGTTTTATGTACTGAACAGATTTGACCATGGCCTCCTCGATTACCCTACTATGACACTAGGCCAGGCAGTGAAATTTAAATTAGAATGCCGTCTAATTATCTAATTGGTCAAACCACTGTTTCTTGAGCCCTGATTGGTGGGAGAAACTGTTTCATAATGAAAAATAGTGTTATAATGAGCCTCATTTTAGTACAGTTTTCAGTCATGTAATAGTCAGGGTCGAACATAAATGGTATTTATTTAATTGTGAAGCATTTAAAGAGTAAGTGAGTGCGTTTCGCTTACGCATTGGGTTATGCTGAACCGGTAGGTACCTCATATGTGTAGGTTGGTGTTAATGAGACCTTATTCTCTGTACAAAACTGGAATGGGACCTTAGCAGAATAATATAGGGAGGGATATTGAAAGCATTTATTTACAGACAAAGTAGCAAAAATATAAAATTAAGCAATTTCCTCAATTGTGCCAAAGGTTGAAGCGACAAAGGGCCCGCAAAGATTTCAAAATTTGAGTCCTGAAGAACTCTATCAAACTAAAAAGGAAACAAATTTCGATTATAACCTCGGACCTAAATGCAGTTCCGGGAGAACAGCCTAAAATCACTTGTTTCTTGACTCGTTTGCTTTTTGATTCAAATCCTATCCAAATTAACTTATTTACATAATTCTTTCTTTACCGACAGCGGTAGCTACGCTCGCTAACGCACAGCGTTAGGCCATGGGGCAAGGCTCTCTGCGGACTCGGTAGACGTGGGTTCGAGCTCCACCGTCGGCCGTCCTTGAAGTGGTTTTCGGTGGTTTCCCCATTTTCAACTCTAGGCAAATGCTGGGGCGGTACCTTCGGACAGACCACGACCGCTTCCTTCCACATCCTTACCCAATTTCATTCACCATCATTGATGTCATCTCTCATTAACTTCTCTCATGAGGTTGGCGTCAGGAGGGGCCTCCGTCCGTGAAAACCATCTTCCACAAAGACTTTCATCACATCTCAGCCCCGACCCTATTGGAATGCGGGAATAATAAGGTGTAGGCCTACACACACCTATCATTAATGTGTTCCTTGGTCCAAAACGCTTAGGCGTTTTATTTTAATCCTCACACCGAAAGTAGTTATAAGGGCTTAAGTAAAACTCAGCATTTATTCACACTAGTGCTCGTAGTGGTAGAAAAGGCAGGCTGCTAATCCAATCGACAGGATATGGTTGAGTTCTTCCATCAATTTCCATTCAGTGGAGATTTAAATTCCTACTGTACCTTTGGAGCAAGTTGAGGAGTGTGAGTAGAATTTGTTTGATATCTTGTGTTATTGGAGTGTCTGTACTGGTGTGAGTATATGTAATTTAGATGAGGCGGTCGTGGCCTTAATTTAGGAACCACCCCGGCATTTGCCTGATGTAGAAGTGGAGAAACCACGGAAAACCACTTCCGGGATAGCTGAGGCAGAAATTGAACCCGCCTCTTCTTAATTTTTCCTCATGGGGCTGACTGTACCCCGTTCCAGCCCCCAGACCAGAATTAAATTGCTCGGCAGGACCGGGAATCACATGGGCGAAACCCCGCAAAAGACACTGAACATTCCGGGATGATTTTCTGAATTTGAATTTGATTATTCATTCTCCCTACATCGCTCAGTATTTAGACTGACCTTGCTGTATGGAAGTGAGAGCTGGGTAGATTGAAGATATCTAATATATAACTGATATGAGGGTAACACTAATGATTACCGGGACAAATACATGGTAGCAATTGCAGGAAGATACTCGTAATGAGGGGATAAAGGCTAAGTTAGAAATGAACACGCTAGATGAAGCTGTTCGTATGAGCCGACTTAGATGGTGGGGTCATGCAAAGAGAATGGGGAAGGATAGATCACGGTGGGGGTTAATGAGTTGGGCAGTAGAGGGTAAGAGAAGCAGAGGTACGCCTAGAAGACGATGGTTAGATTCAATGTTGGACGATTTCAATGTGAGAGGTGTAGAAGCAGAGAGGCCGCAATGCTAACTACTAATAAGGGATTATGGAGATGATTTCTTCGCAAACAGAGGCTTGCAGACTGATCGCTGAAAGGCATCACAGAAAGCAAAGCCTTGTTGGTGGTATGTTAGGTCTTCTTCTTCATCTCCTCATCTGTTCGGTAGGCAACACATATGAATGGCGTCCAATCGGCTCTCTCCTTTGACAAATTGTTTCAAGTGGCAATAGGTGGGTTTGCCTCTAATTCTCTTGGTCTTTCTTTCTTCTAATTTACCTTCAAATATGGTGGTTGACCAGACAGAACGGCTAATCCGTGTCTAACAAAGCTTTTTTTTTAAGGAGTCAACCAATTTGTGGGGCTCATTTGCTCTTCTGAGAACATTATAGTTCCTGATTTTATTTTTAAGAGTCTTCTCCAGCTCCACATCTCAAATGCTCTGAGTTGCGACATGTCTACTTTTTTAAGTCCATATTTCAGAGTCTTAGCTTACAATACACCATATTTATTTATTTAGCGCATGGATTTTCGTGCCGGGAGTGTCCGAGGACATGTTCGGCTCGCCAGAGTTTGTAGCTGCTTCTATGCTATCACCCATGTGGTGAGCTACAAGTTCCGTTCAATTCCAAGTAGTTCCAACTTTCGCTACAAGATGTCACTGACACCTAATGGTGAACATTGGAACTTTGATAGAGCGTTTCAACGAAATCTAACCTAGAAATTTAGCTTCACATAAATTTAGTTAGTGGAAGGATCTTTTACATGCCATAAATCTATGACATGGGACCGCCAGCTTTACTTCCACTCTGAAGGAAGGGTTACTGAAGGATTTTAACGCTCTTAAAAACTCAGACGACTTCGGCTGGGTTTAAACCCGCTATCTTGGGCACAGCAGTTCAGCGTGCTACCAACTACGCCACCGAAGCCGTGTACCTCCAAGTTGAAGGTCTTTGATTTCAGTAAAGGGTTCTATGCTGAAGAAGCTTCTGACGCCATATATTATGTACTTTTAGCAATAAGTTTCCGGCTCCGTGGCTAAATGGTTAGCGCGCTACTGTTTGGCCCGAAGTGCCCCGGGTTCGATTCCCGGCCGAGCCATTGGTGATTTCAATTTCCTGGGGTTAATTCCCGTGGCTCAGGGATTGGATGTAACTTATGTGACGTCTTCATAATCATTTCATCCTCTTTATGACACGCAGGTCGCCCACGGGCGTCAACTAGAAATACCTGCACTCGGCCTCTCCGGAGGCCACAGATCATTCATGGCAATAAGTTATCTTGTTGAAGAAATTTATTTAAACATAAAATAGCGAAGTAGAAATAGCAGTAATGTTAAATGATAGATTAAGTTACCGGGTGAGTTAGCCGTGGTCGTTACGGCGTGGCTGCAGGCATCCGCTCACATCCGGGAGGCGTGGAGGTTTGAATCTCCCAGCCGGCAACCTTGAAGATGGTCTTCTGAGGTTTCCCATCTTTCTTCCAGACAAATGCCGGGGTTAGTCCCTAACCATATGCCATAGCCGCTACCTTCCAATTCCTCGTCCCTACATTCCAACTTTCCTCCCCAGAAAACACTCCACACGCGACGGTACTTGTAGCTCACCCCATGGGTGAAGCAGCTACAAAACTCTGACCAGCCGAGCATGTCCTCGGACACTGAAAGCCATACGCTAAAAAAAAAAGTTTCTTTAACATTTACCGTGTGTCTTTCTCTGTATATTCCGTGGCAAATACCCGCTCTTGCGGATCGGATCACATACGAAATATTCCGCATGTTATTATAAGCTTACATTTACAGTAGGTGGTAAGAAGGTATTAGATAACGTTAACGAACTCACCTGAAATTGGAAAGGACTACGTGAATAATTTCTTCAACATATTTCAGGATTGGTTAGATAAACACTTGAACACAGTCGACCGCACAGTGAGTTCCATTGAGCACGAAAACTGCGAGTAGCTGTTGTACGGAAGACAATCAGATAAGTAGTTAGCCTAAAATTTTATAGTTTAACCATAGTTTACAACCATATAATCTCTCTAAAGTACAATCTACGGATAGCTATCACCATTTACCATTTCACCTAACATATATACTGCATTTAGCATACACTGACAGTTGCAGTACCAATACTGCAACTAAATAATTGTACATATTGTAAATATTTTCACCTGTATTTCAAACATAGATTTTGTAGCCTAAGTGTAATGGATCTGATGATGATCGCTTGACGATCGAAACTGGTGATCCTAGTGTTTTATTAATCTCATGTAATTTATTTCGGGATTAGGGCATAACCCATCTCTTTTGGGTACATTCGTGTTGACCGACTGAAAAGCACTAAACTCTTGTAAACACTTGAGTTTAACAGAATCAGCTGATGTAAACATTGAAATGGGAGGGGGGCTCGTACAATATCTGGACGAATTGGATAGAGATTACTATGAATTTGAATACAGTGTTCAACAAGTAACAATGAAACTGAGAGCAGTGTCAATTCAGATAGAAGTGCGGTATTTCAAGGTATTCTTGCTTTCGGTGAGGATGTTAGAAGTTGCATGGTTCACAGAACTAATGAATATCTTTTAATGCTGTCATTTTTAGCCTATTTTCATTTATGAAAAAAAAATAGGCTTATAAGATCACCTATTGTCCATGTGTGTGTGTATGTGACCGTGTGATTGTCCCCCCCTAATAATTTGTAAACGGCTGGAGCGATTTCAATGAAACTCGGTAAGGTTTTAGTATTATTTAGCCAACCCAGACCGTGCCCTTCAAATTTTATTACGTCTCACCAATCCAACATGGCAGCTGTGCGAAATATTTTACCGGCATTCTAAATCTCCGAAACTATTACTCATATCACCCTGAAATTTTGTACGGTCATAAAAGGTACTACTACAAGCTCATCTATGAAACTTACAAAAACCTGTAAAGTACAAAACGAACATGGCGGCCAAGCGAAGTTGAAACATTTAATTATAATTTTCTAGAGATTTAACCATACGAACGCAGTGACTTAAGGTAATAAATAGTTTATTATAAAAAATACGTCAATATGGAATCGGGCTATCATGGTCACATGTTTCGGAATAATTATGCCATTATCTTTCGTCTACTTGACGTCTTCGTGGTTTAATCCTGTTGATCTTCGTAAGCACGGTTCATTCAGAGATTATGAGAAACTTCCATTCGTTTTGTCTCCCAGGGGCTCACATCTAGTGGGACGTGGGTTGGCGACCACGGGACCCCAGCTGAGTCTGGCATTGCATCCACTTACTTGTGCCGGGCTCCTCTCCGTCTTCTTTCCTGTTGACCTCCCTTGGTCAACTCTTGTTCTTTTCCGACCCCGACGGTATTAGGGTATCCGAGGCCTAGGGAGTCTTTCATTTTCCCGCCTTAATTGGCCCTTGTCTCGTCTTTCCTGATCCGTCTTTCTTCGAGGGGTCAGACCTCTTGTTTTCTTTTCATTAAATTTCCTTTTCTCTTTAAGTTTCCCGCACTGTTATTGTTAATTGCCACCCCCCACCCCGTGTATCTAAATTCCCTAGCGATTTTTTGCATCCACATCATTTGTAGGTATTTTCAATCTACGTTGCATTTTGTACGTTTTCTCGATCTAAATTGCATTTTTAGAGTGTTTTCAACCTCAATTGCATTTTGTAAGGATTGACAATCTAAATTGGTTTTTAGTCTTTCAATATCCGAGCCGGGACGTTTGTGAGTATTTTGAATTTCAATTGCAATTTGTATTTTCAACCTAAACCGCTTTTTGCAAGTATTTTAAATCTAAATTGCATTTTGTATCATCAGCATTTTGCAAGTATTTTGATTCTCAATTGCATTTTGGGGTATTTAGAATTTAAATTACACTTTGTAAGTATTTTCAATCTAAATTGCAATTTGTAAATATTGTCTATCCAAATGAGTAGTTTGAAACTACAGGGCATTTTGTAAGCATTTTGAATTTCAATTGCACTTTGTGAATATTTTGGATTGGAAATGGGAACTTTCAATCTGAATTGCATTGTGCATTTTCAATTTCAATTGCATTTTGTAAGTATTTTGAACCTCAATTGCATTTTGTACGTATTTTCAATCTCATTTGCATTTTGTAAGTATTTTGCATTTCACTTGCATATTATCAGTATTTCGACTGTACATCGCATTTTGCACGTATTTTGAACTTAACCTACATTTTGTGCGTATTTTTGAATCTATTCCTTTTGTGAGTATTTTCGTTCTAAATTCCCTTTTGTAAGTATTACCGCTCTCCATTTTGTACGTTGTTTCAATCAGAGTTCCTTCTCATTTAATTTTAGTTCTGGTTTCCATTTTTTAATGTATTTTTGCTATCACCCAGACCATTAGGGGCTGATAACCTAGATGTTAGGCCCCGTAAAACAACAATTATCATCATCATCATCTTTCGTAATGTTTTGGATCCGTTATACCATATTCTGTAATATGGAAAGAAAAATCAGTATGAACGCCACTATAAATATTATTCAAATTGTGTTATGCTTTTCAGAAAGTTACCTTATGTTAAATCCTGAGTATCCCAATTTTGGAATTCATTCATTATTTGAAACTGAATTATTAATCACAATCTTGTAAATTGTTTGTCTTGTAATAACAGTTATAAATTTCAATACGGAACAGATAGTTCCGTGAAGAACTATATAGCCTATTTTCATATATCCCACTTATGTTAATTTCCTCTATCAATATACAAAATTTCAGTTTAATTGCTGTAATAGATTCGTAGATATTGAGAACCGTCTAAATATTTAGGATGGTCGCCATGTTGAAATATTATATATAGGTCTTAGAGTTACGTACTATTACATGGAGATTATTGTGCAGAAAAGAGGAGAATTGAAGCGTTTGAAATGTGGTGTTCCAGGAGAATGATGAGGATCAGATGGGTAGATAGGGTTACGAATGAAGAGGTTTAAAGACGATTGGGAGAGGAGAGATGTTTGTGGTGACTGATAATAAAGAGAATAGATAGGTTGGTAGGACACATACTAAGACACCCAGGAATAGGAAACTTAGTTGTGGAAGGAAGGGTCGAGGATAAGAACTGTCGGGGTAGACCAAGATTAGAATATTTTAAACAGATTGCCTCGGATGTGGGGTGTGGTAGCTATGTAGAGATGAAACGATTAGCTCAGGACAGGGAAGCATGGAGGGCTGCATCATACTTGTCAAAAACTGAAAACTCAAACAACACAACTAATTTTCCACTTTTAAAATAACTATTAAACAATGTACAAAATTAAAAACAAATAAGCATGGTTAAACATTTACTTCAAATAATGATCACACAAAGAATACTACAGGGTGTGGCAAATAAAAATGGCCCGAGGAACAGGGTTACAAAGAAACACACCAAAGGACTGGAGATACAGTAGTTCAATAACCTGCTTATAGCAGATGTTGAAAATGACCTCTATTCATCTCTTGGCACCTTTGAGCCCTGGTCAGCAAGTTGAGGAAGGGAGATCGCAGCTGCACCGCTGAAATTGCTGCAATCTCATCGGAAATATTCTGCTGAAGTTCTTGAAGACTATGAAGTTTGTTGCGATATTCCTTAGTTGTCAAAAGTATTTTACCGCAACCCGATGCTACCAATGATGATGATGATAATTGTTGTTTTAAGGGGCCTAACATCTAGGTCATCGGCCCCTGATGGTTTGGGTGATCGTGAAGATGAAAAATGAAATGCAAACTTATAACTAAAAATAACTACTAACCTACATACTAGAAGAAGAAATTGAAAACTAAAGGAGAATAAGGCAAATAAAGGACAGGAGGAAAATAAATGCCCTCAACACTCGAAGAATGCGAATTGAGGGACTTGGAAGGAAGGGGAGCCATGAAAGGCAGATAGGAAAGTGAAAGAGAAGTGGGTTCTCCCCACAGGTAAAGGACAAAAGGGGGAAACCGGACCCAGCTCAGGAATCCCTCGGGGTCGCCAACTATCGAACTCACCAGCCGTGAGCCCCTGAGGGTGTAGCATTATCTAGGGTGCACCAAAAGTGGTGGGGCTACATCCACCCGGCCTCCTTGAGGGCCTTGAGCAGAAGGCAGGAGATAACATGAAAAGAAAAAGAAGGCTGACCCATCGCAGAAGGAGGGTATGAGAAAAGATGAGACAAGGGCCAATTAAGGCGGGAAAGGACGAGACTCTCTAGACCTCGGATACCCTAATACCGTCGGAGTCGGAAAAAGAACAAGAGTTGACCAAGGGAGGTCGACAGGAAAGAAGACAGAGAGGAGCCCGGCACAAGTAAGTGGAAGCAATGCCGGACTCAGCTGGGGTCCCAATATCACCAACCCACGTCCCACTAGATGTGAGCCCCTGGGGGGCCGATGCTACCACCTTCCGTCATTAACATGCAATCGCTACAAACAACCTTTTTGAGATCTGACACAGTACAGACCACCCACTATACGGTACAGCAGTAGGTGTTGCCTATGTACAGGGACGCTGCATTGCCTGTTACCTGAAACTCTTATCCCCGGGCCACTGTTATATACCACATCCTATACAACTTCAATGACACTGAAAGGGTTGATAGACTTTCAGAGGTAAGTTTTACTCTCTCGAGCATATATCTTTGCGTTACAATAAACAGGTTTAGATTTATATGACTGCTAATGTGTTGACTCAAAGCTTCAATCTTTTCCTTATACACATCCCAACCGTACCGGTATCCAACTTCAATACGACACTCCAGACGTGTGCGCTGTTCTACCGGTTCGCTCCTGTACCTCAGCGGAGAGACAGAATGTTTACCCCGTCTAATAACACAGTTCGTGTGTTCACTCTTCATTTTGGAAGCGCCAAATACGAGGACTGTTTGCCTTTTGCCAACATGTTTTCCATAACATTAAAATGGGTCTGTTTACAGTCTAATTCATGGGAAATACAATACTGCTCTCTCATGAATTAGATATTACGTTCACAATTACATACAATACAATTAAACCGCTATGCTATGTATGCTATGTATTATATTTCCAAATTAAATTTAACCATTTTAGATTGATAGGCTATTTTGTAATTATTGCAATGATCATTTAAATAATGAGTTAATTGAAATGAATTTACCTGATAAGTTTTGAACGTGTTAATTTTCATGTATTCATTTCAATGTATCATTTTTTTTTTACAAGATTGGATGGTTGGTTCCACAATTTTGGGGCTTCGACAACGTGGTAATGTCGCTCCGTGTACTTTGGGTGTGTGTAGAATCTGTCTGATAACCGGTGTTCATTGTGTTGGCTGTATTAATGTGTGCTGTCTGTAATTAAGGTAAGGGCTGCAGACTATAAATTTCAAGTAATTCCTACTTTTGCTACCAAATGTTACAGTCAACGACACCTATATGGGAACTTGACTACTAAAAGCCACCGCGACCGGTACCTGGCGGCAAACGTTGGAACTAATAGTGCGTTAATCAAATCTAACCTACAAATTAAACTTCACACAAGTGTAGTTTGTGGAAGATTTTTTACATGCCACAAATCTATGACGTGGGCCCACCGGCTTTACTTCCCCTCCAAAGGAAGGCATACTGAGGGATTTTTAACGCTCTTAAAAGAATCCGACCAGTTAGGCCTGGTTTGAACCAGCTACCTTGGGCTTAGAAGCTCAGCATGCTTCCAACTACGACACTGAAGCCTCAGTATTCTTAGATGTATGCATAGGAGAGGTCCATAACATTAATAATATTATTAAAACAATAATTATAATAACAAACAAAAATACTCGGAATTCAAAAATTCAGGGGCTTGGGTGGCATAGTGGGTAGCATAATGAAATGCTATCCCCAATATCCTTGGTTCAAACCCAGCCCGTCATTGGATTTTTAAGAGCGTTAAAATCCTTCACTATGCCTTCCTTCGGAGGGGAAGTAAAGCCGGCGGGCCTATGTCACAGATTTATGGCATGTAAAAGTACCTACCACTACAATTGGTAGTGTGTAGCTAAATTTGTAGGTTATTTGGTTAGAAACGGTCTATCAAGTTCCAACCTCCGCCGCTAAGTGTCAGTGACAGTGGCATCTGGTAGCCAAAGTTGGAACTACTTGAATTTGAACTTTTTGGGAGCCTTCAATTGAAAATGCCCAGCTATGGCTGCAATTCATATATAAACAAAATATAATTTCAAATTCAAAAGAGCAAAAGTTTTCTGAGTCAAATTATCTTTATGTAGAGTCCAATATCGTTGCGTAGTGGCTACCAGTCTCGGCTGTCACCACGGAGGCCTGGGTTCGATTCCCGGCTCTGTTTATTCTGATTTGAGGGCTGGAACGGGGTACACTCAGCCTTGTGATGCAAAACTGAGAAGAGTTGGGTTCGTTCCAATATCCGCCATCCTGGAAGTAGTTTTCCGTGGTTTTCCACCTCTACTCCCGACAAATGCAAGGATGGTACCTATCATAAGGCCACGACTGCTTCTTGCCCAAATCCTACCTCAATTACTGTACAAATATACACACGAGTACAGACATCACAGTGACACAGGCTATCAGACAAATCCAACACTCACCCAAGTACATGGGGCTATATTAGCACGATTTTCCAAAGCCCCTAAAGAGTCAACAAGAAACAAACTAGAAATGGAAAGAACAGTTGGGTAGTTGCTGTTGTTGTTTCAAAGGGTGGAACGGTGACATTATGTCTCCGTAAAGAAAATTGGGATGGCTCAGAGGTAACGTTCTCGCTTGCTAGGCCCAAGGTTGCAGGTTCGTATCCTGGTGCAGTCAGCTGGCATTTGAGGGTGCGCAAATGCGAGGTAGCCGTGTCAGTAGATTTACTGGTACGTTAAAGATCCCTTTCGGGGCAAAATACAGGAAATCTGGCGTCTCTAAAAGCCAGAGTAGTTAAAAGAGACGTAAAACCAATAACATTATTATTATCATAAGGGCAACATTTTATGGACATATACATAGGATGACCGAAGACAGACTGACGAAGAAACAAGTAGTTCCGTGAAGAACTATACAGCCTATTTTCATATATCCTACTCATGTTAATTACCGCTATCAACATACAAAATTTCAGTTTGATTGCTGTAATATATTCGTAGATATTGAGAACCGACTAAATATTTCGGATGGTCACCATGTTGGATTTTATATATGTAGGTCCTAGTGTTAAGTACAGTTACATGAAGATTATTGTGTACGTGTAGCATTCAAACTTCAATCGCATGATTAGGACACTAGAAGTAACAAGGAGATTTTAAAATTTCGCACAGCTGCCATCTTGTAGTTATGGAAACAATTGAAATAAATTAGATACCAGTGGATTAACATTCGTATAAGTATTTACTGTACCAAGTTTCACTGCACTCGGATGGTTAAATTGCCAGAAACGTCCATGTGAATATTTATAATTCACGTCGCCGCCATGTTGGATTTGTGATCACCAGGTTATTTAGAGTACTATAGGTGAAAATACGTTCTTAGCCCTTATGAACATAAAAAATCAGTTGATTACTATAATAGATTCGTAGATATTTAGAGCCGTCTAAATATTTCGGATGGTCGCCATGTTGGATTGTTAAATGTATAGGCCATAGAGTCATGTACCATTAAAGGAAAATTATTGCGTAGGTTTATTATTAAAACTTTCACTTCGATCTCATGATTACGATACAAGAAATGAAAACTTAATTTTAAAATTCGCACAGCCGCCATCATGAGGTAATGTAAACGATTGAACTAAATTAGATACCAGTGCATTACAATGTGTATATACATTTCCTGTACCAGATATCATTGCGTATGGAACATTAAATCGCGAGAAAGGTCTATTTTAAATTTTCAAATTCGCTTGGCCGCCATGTTCGTTTTGTAGTTAACCGGTTTTTGAAAGTCTTATAGATCAACTTCCAGTAGTGTCCTGTATCTCCGTACACAATTTTAGGATGATACCGCTAACAGTTTGAGATATAGAATGCCGGTGAAATATTTCACACATCCGCCATCTTGTGGTTATGTAAACAATTGAACGAAGTTGGATGTTGGTGCATTACAATGTGTATAATCATATACTGTACCAAGCTTTATTGCGTTTGGTTGGTTAAATCGCGAGAAACGTCTATTTAAAAGTCGCAAATTCGCGTGGCCGCCATGGTTTTGTAGTTACCAGTTTTTCAAAAGTCACATAGGTGAACTTCTAGTAGTTCCCTTTATCACCGTAATAAATTCCAGGGTGATATCGGGAATAGTTTCGGAGATATTGAATACTGGTGAAATATTTCGCACAGCCACCATGTTGGATTGGTGAGACGTAACAAAAATTGAAGGGCACGGTTGGGGTCGCCCGGAATAGTGCTATGAACTGACAGTTTCATTGAAATCGCTCCAGCCGTTTATAATTTATTAGGGGGACACACACACACCTCACACACACACACACACACACACACACACACACGCGCGGACAAAAGGTGATCTCATAAGCCTATTTTTTCAAAATTGAAAATAGGCTAAAAATGTAATATAGTTACGATTAGTACACTAAAAACCGATTGGATAAAGGAAACCGTGGAAGACCTCAAGAAACTAAACATCTCAACAGAAGACTTGGCAGACAAGAGCACATGCAGAGAAAAACTTAGACAACAGAAGTTTCAGCAAACTCCAAAAGAGAGACAACCGGGAAAGAAGTGGTCGGAGGAAAGAAAGAGGAAGCATAGTGTGTATATGAGTGGTTTTTGGATAATAAGAAGAAAGGGCCATAATAGAACATGAAAATTGATTGTGTTGTAACGCTCTCCTTATGGGGAATTAACGAATAAATAAATAATAATATCCGTAAGAGTTGGGTCGATTTCTATGTTATGTACTATAAATAATACGGTATGTTGTTGTTGTTGTTTCATTAGGGAGCTTGGATACCGTGGTAATTTATCCCTGTGTACTTGTGTGTGTGTGTAAACTTTTGTGATAACCTGTATTATTGTGTGTATTTGGGCCAAGAACCATCCCGTTATTGGGAAACTACGGAAAACTACTTCCAGGATTGCCTCACGAGGCTGATTGTACCCCGTTCTATCCCTCTCACCCGAATTGAATTTCTTGGCAGAGCCGGGAATCCAACCCGGTCCTCCTAAGTGACAGCAAAGAATGATAACCGCTATATTATGAGGTGGTCTAAGTTTTCTGCCTTCTGTATGTCTGAGATAGACTTCTCATTCTGACTCATTATGTATTGTGAAACATTAATATTAAAGCAATTTATTTTGCTATTATCGACATCAATAGTGCTCAATGGCGGCTTCGGTGGCGTAGTCGGTAGCATGCTGAGCTTCTATGCCCAAGATCGTGGGTTTAAACCCGAGCGAAGTCGTCGGATTTTTTAAGAGCGTTAAAATCCCTCAGTAGTCCTTCCTTCACAAGGGAAGTGTAACCGGCGGTCCCATGTCATAGATTTATGGCATTTAAAAGAATATTCCACTAATTTCACTTGTGTGAAGCTACATTATAGGTTAGATTTGACTAATGCTCTTAGGTTCCAACGTTCGTCGTCAGGAGCCAACTGTGGTGGCATCTAGTAACCAAGTTTAGAACTAGTGGTCGTTGACAGTGGCGTTTGGTAATGAAAGTAGGAACTACTTGAAAATTGAAAGTCTGCAGTCCATACTTCAATTAAAAACAAATAAACACACTAATACAGTCATCACAATTAACACCGGTTAACAGACAGATTCTACACAACCCAAAGTACACGGGGCTACATGACCGCGTTGTCGTGGCCCCTAAACTGAGGAACCAACCAACCATAGTGGACAAACAGTCTGAATCTTCAGGGCTTTAAAGTGTAAATGAATTTAATGGTGAATAAAAACTCATTAAAATCCAGGGTTTCCAACACACCAGTAGTGGAACAGCAATTAAAATGAATTATGACTATTTTATATAAATTGTTTTATATAATTTGACAATAAAGTAACTGTTTGCGTAAATACAGGGGTTTACAAAAAATTGAATACGATGACAGTTAAAAAGTGTACATTAGAATAATTATTTCGTGTGACCTCTTTTGAAATTTTCAACGAATTATTAGCTTACTTTTCACATTTTACAAAAAAAAAAAAAAAAATGGAAAAGGTAGCCTTATGAGATCACCCGAGCAGATGTGTGTCGGCCCTTCTCTCTGTCCTACTACCCATGTATCAATTCCTGAACGGCTGCAGCTACCTAACCAAATTTGGTATAAGTAAAGATCTATACCGGAATATTTCACGTCTATATGTGAAAATGATGTCAGTGCTACAAACTGCTGAAAAATCACAATTTTAATTTGTGCTCCGTTGGATACCTCAGAAGTTAGCCATGCGTACTATTCCAACATTGGCACACACATAGATAATAACAATCCAGATTAATTTTCATAAGCCTATACATGACAGTGTTTCCAACATGATTTTAAGCCTGCTGATAAGTCCAATTTTCAAATGCATGTAACTTCTATACTATCAATTGGATTTCAATCAAATTTCGTATGTTCTATATATCATAACAGATATGACTATGCGTATTCTTAAGAGCAACCGGGGATGCCAACTGTTAATAAATGCTCTTTCTATATTTCTTATCGTAATTATTATTTATTTATTTATTTATTTATCGTATGGCTTTTAGTGCCGGGAGTGTCCGAGGACATGTTCGGCTCGCCTGAGTCTGTAGCTGCTTCCAGCGGACACCCTAAAGGGCGAGCTACAAGTTCCGTTCAATTTCAAGTAGTTCCAACTTTCGCCACCAGATATCAATGATACCTAGTGGTGAACGTTGGAACTTTGATAGAGCGTTCTGACGAAATCTAACCTAACAAATTTTGCTTTACACAAGTTTAGTCTGTGAAAGGATCTTTAACATGCCATAAATCTATGACATGGGACCGCCGGCTTTACTTCCCCTCCGAAGGAAGGCATACTGAAGGATTTTTAACGCTCTTAAAAAATCCGACGACTTCGGCCGGGTTTGAACCCGCTATCTTGGGCATAGCAGTTCAGCATGCTACCGACTACGCCACCGAAGCCGCTCTTATCGTAATACCAATATATCAGAATGTATGCAAGCCAACAAATCGAAACTCTGCACACTTTTAGTACCTGACCGTCTATATCAATTTGGAGTAACTAATATACGTCAGTGTTGCAACATTATTCTAAGTCTGCTGATAAATCCAATTTATAAATGCATGTAACTTCTTTTCTAACTAATGAATTTTAACCAAATTTCGTTTGATGATTCTGTACCTAAGAGATGGCACAGAGAATATATTCAGTCACCAGCACTGTCAACTGTAGTCCTCTATTCGACTCTATTAGGTCATCTTCCAGTAATGGTTTGGGTGGTAGAGAAAACAAGTAGTTCCGTGAAGAACTATGAGCCTATTTTCAAATATCCTACTTATGTTGTTTGCCTCTATCAACATACAAAATTTCAGTTTGTTTGCTGTTATAGATTTGTAGATATTGACAACCGTCTAAATATTTCGGACGGTTGCCATGTTAGATTTCTATATATTCAGGTCTTACAGTTATGCACAGTACCATTAGATGACGTTTATTGCGTAGGTTCATTATTCAAACGTTCACCTCGATCGCATGATTAATACACAAGAAAAACAATCGCACAGCTACCATCTTGTGGTTATGTAAACAATTGAACTAAATTAGATGCCAGTGCGTTACAGTTTGTATGAAAAATTACTTTACCAAGTTTCATTGCGTTTGTATGGTTAAATCGCGTGAAGAGTCTATTTAAACGTTTCAACTTCGCTTGGCCGCCATGTTTGTTTTGTAGTTAACATGTTTTTGAAAGTCTCAAGATGTGAACGTATAGTAGTGTCCTTCACCATCGTACAAAATTTGAAGGTGATATTTCGCACAGCTGCCATGATGGATTGGTGAGCCGTAATAAAATTTGAAGGCCACGATCGGGGTCGTCCAAAATGGTGCTATGACCTCACTGAGTTACATTGAAATCGCTCCAGCCGTTTAGATTTAATTAGGGACACACACACACCGGCAAAAGATGATATCATAAGCCTATTTTTTCATAAATGAAAATAGGCTAAAAATGTAACTCTATCATTGCTTAAAATAAACAAATTGACTAAAGATTTCAAAGTATCCAACAATCCCTAGTTCACAGCATTCGTACATTCATTAGCTTTAATTTGATGTATCAATAATAATTCTTTGGGAGTGATGAACCTGGATCCTACATTTGCACTTTGCTAACAGTGAGATTCTTTTTCTGGAGCAGGACCGGCGACCGGCTGCCGAGCGTTCGCTCCTTCCGCCAGCCAACCCAGCTCGTGCCGCAAGGTTGCGCGGAGGTGAGCTAACTAGGGTCATTAAACTCATTAAGTCACTAAACTTTCATCAACGAGGGTATAAAGTGTCAGCGCACAGATAAGAAGGTACCGGTAACATAAACAACAGCTTCATACAAGATTTTATTAAAGAAGCACAGATGTTTTTATTTCTTGGGAATTTGGATGACCTCACGTCACCAGTTAAAGGTTAGAACTTACCTTTTCACAGAAGATGCTGAAAATGTTCTCATTCAGCTGACAGACGGTAACTTTGGAAGTTATATACAGAGAGTTTGTTTTATATGTGACGGGGACCCTACCTCGCCCGCTTGCCCGCGTTGTGAGCCTGTCTCCCGCCAGGCACGTTCCCGTAATGCGGCGCTCGCGTGGCACTGAGTCATTGAGTATAGGAGTTTGTACTTCAATTTGTACTTGAATGTGATCCTTGACTAATTTTTTGACGAATTGACTTACGGGGAGCGATTGTCAACTTATTTTCAACAAGATTCTGCCACTGGTCACACTGCCGAAGCATCCATGAAAAAATTGCGTCGCATTTTCGATACTAGGATTATAAGTCGGACCGTGTGTCCCCCGCGAAGCCCAGACTTATCACCATGTGACTTTTATCTGTGCGGACGCTTAAAAATAGGGTGTATGCGAGAAACCCACCACTATAAATGAGCTTAAAGACTATATTACTCCTGAAGTACAGTCAATCGGCGCTGAGGAACTTCAGAAAGTAAATGACAATTTCACAAAGAGGTGCCAGAGATGAGTAGCAGAGATTGGCGAACATTTTCGGCACCAGCTGTGAACTACGTAAGTACAAATTCGTACACTCAATGACTCAGCGCGGCGCGAACGCCGCATAACGACAAAGTGCCTGGCGGGAGACAGGCTCGTATCGCGGGCGAGCGATCAAGCGAAGGTCCCCGTCGCATAAAAAACTAACTCTCTGTAGTTACATTGTATACTTACTCCTGTCCCCCCCCCCCCCCCCCGTGTTTACTGTGGTTAATCGAAGCATGGACTAAACCCGTTTGATGTTTAATTGTGGGGTAATTTAAAAAGCAAAGTGTGCAGATCAATTACCCATACTCCGGTAGATCTGGAGAACAATATACGGCAGCAGATATCCCTCACAATAGAACGGAATAACAACGTGTAAACGCAAATTTATTTACACGGTACAACACTTGTCTTTCAACTGAAGGAAAACACTCTCAGCATCCTCTGTGAAAAGGTAAGTTCGTCAATCATGATTTGCTGGTGAATTTATCATTAATTTAAGTACTTAGTTACGGTTTCCACCTGAGCGCAATCGGTGGACCAAGCTAGTAGCTGGCCGCCAGCCCCGCTCCAGCATAAGCATCTCCCTGTATAATATGTCAGTTTCGTGATTTTAATACCTTATTTGATATTCCGGGATATTTTACTGCAAATAAGCTGCTATGGAGCCACGCCCACTAGACATGCGCACACGAGCCCCCTTAAAATAGTTTTTTAACTACTCACAGGCGAATATCGACATGAGATATGTCAATTTGAAGCAAACCAACAAGGCTTCCATTCACAATGAAAAAACTAAAATTTAATTTTTGGTCAAAAACGTCATTTCAATAGTACAGTATGCAACGAGCCTATAATGGCAATAATTAAGTCACGAGTATGTTTATAAAACGAGCTTAAGTGAGTTTTATAATTTCCATACGAGTGTCTTAATTACCTTTTTTGGTGAGTTGCATACGAATGTTTATGTTCGACGATAATTATAACTTTATTATATGTTTTCGCATAAATATTCATAAATATTTTTGAGATTGTCACTAGAATTTTGTGATCAGAGTGCAAGCGCTGGGTAGGATATCTCTGTTTTCTAAGTGTTCTGACCGACCGACGCATGCGCTCTGTGTGCTTGGCAATGTTTACAGCCTGCCGATGTGCATCTGAATTCAGTCAAACTGTCACTGAAGTCGTTTGAAAGCAATGCGCTGTGTTGAAATTGAAGTTGGGGATATTAAGGTATATACAGTGCTATTTCTAATCTCATATTCACCAGTTTATTTACGCGAACATATGCACGGTGCACTTTCGGTAATTTATATAGACATGTTGGATTTTGAGCGCATGTGCCAAGGTATCCTTACCTAATTGGTCAAACAACTGTTTGTTGAGCTCTGATTGGTGGGAGAAACTGTTTCATAATTAAAAATAGTGTTATAATGAGCCTCATTATGATACAGTTTTCTGACACATAATAGTGAGGGTCGAACATAAACATATTTATATACCTTCAAATAGAATCTCTCCTCGCAAATATGGAGGTGCTATGTGACTGTACATTGGTGGCCTGAATATGTATCTTGCCTTGATTGTTACTGTTTTTATGCGCAATTGTTTGGTTAAGCTGAATGTTAACACGTCTGGTGTGGGCGCTATTAATTCAAACTGGGGCACAGTATTCTGCCACAGGATTTACGACCACACCATTACAGTACATTAATAATATTAGCCCGCTGTTTTGTCCATTGTATTGACTGCCTTGGAGCTGAAAACAGGTCATGGAAACATCCGAAATCCTATATTTTTAAAATACAACCAACGATAGAATTAACAAATGGTTGGTCGCCATCGAACACAAAATTAAAATCATTGAGTTAATCAGTTTGAGGAAGGAATTCATGACGAAAATCGATACATGTAAACCAACATTAATGGAGTGCAGCAGAAAGAATCATGAACCCTATTGACGTCATGTTGGCAGGTGAAAAGCTAAGGAATACTGCTACTAACAAAGAAGGCAAAATAACCAGTGATGGACGAAGCAATGAGGAAAACAAGTAGCTCCGTCAAGAACTATACAGCCTATTTTCATATATCCTACATTTTAATTGCCTCTATCAACATACAAAATTTCAGTTTCATTGTTGAAATAGATTCATAGATATTGAGAACCGTCTAAATATTTTGGATGATCGCCATGTTGGTTTGTTATTTGTATAGGCCATACAGTTATGTACCATTAAATGAAAACTATTGCCTAGGTTATTTATTCAAACTTTCACTTCGTTCGCATGATTACGACACAAAAAACAACTAAATTTTAAAATTTCACACAGCCACCATCCTAAACAATTGAACTACATTAGATGCCAGTGCATTACAATGTGTAAAAACATTTACTGTTCAATATTTCACTGCACTCAGATGGTTAAAACGCGAGAAAAGTCTATTAATATCTTTCAAAATCGCTTGGCCGCCATGTTCTGTATTTTACAGGTTTTTGAACAACACATAGATGAACTGTAGGGCTCCTTATCACCATACAAAATGTCAGGGCGATATCCCTAATAGTTTCAGAGATATAGAATGCCGGTGAAATATTTCGCACAGCCGCCATGTTGGATTGGTGAGACGTAATAAACAGGCTCGCGCAGCGGGAGAGCGGGCTAGCGAGGGTCTCCGATACAGAAAAACTAACCTCTCTGTATAAGTAAAACTTGGACTGTTGGTGCAGCAGAAAAGAGGAGAGCGTTTGAAATGTGGTGGTACAGGAGAATGATGAAGATCAGATGGGTAGATAGAGTACCGATAAGACATGAAGAAGTATTAAGACGAGTGGGAGATGACATATATTTCTGGCGACTGCTACGAGCTAAAACAAGGAATATTCGTAACTTTAGTCCACCACCACCTACTTCTCAATCCTTGATTAATTACAAATACATCTTGATACTAAACCTACTGCTGTTTGTGACAATTTACAGTGGCTTCGATGGCGTAGTCGGTAGCATGCTGAACTGCTGTGCCCAAGATAGCGGGTTCAAACCCGGCCAATGTCGTCGGATTTTTAAGAGCGTTAAAATCCCTCAGTATGATTTCCTGCGGAGGGGAAGTAAAGCCGGCGGTCCCATGTCATAGATTTATAGCATGTAAAAGATCCTTCTACAGACTAAACTTGTGTGAAGCTAAATTTCTAGGTTAGATTTCGTTCCGATGCTATATCAACGTTCCAACGTGCACTACTAGGTATCAGTGACATCTGTTAGTGAAACTTGGAACTACTTGAAATTTAACAGAACTTGTAGCTCACCCTATGTGTCCGCTTGAAACAGCTACAGCCTGTGGCATTAAAAGCCATACGATAAATAATAAATACAAATACATAACTTCTACAAACACAACAAGAACACAAGTTATGAGAAGTACACGCGTATGAAGGACTACGCTGTCGTAAGTCCCATAAAAGATTCAACAATACTATTTTCTGGTTGGTTCCTCAGTTTAGGGGCTGCGACAACGCGGTCATGTAGCCCCCTGTACTTTGGGTGTGTGTACAATATGTCTAATTACCGGTGTTATTTATGATGACTGTATTAGTGTGTGTTTTCTGTTTTTTAATTCAAGTAAGGACTGCAGACTTTGAATTTTTGAAATAGTTCCTAATTTTGCTGCCAAACGTCACCGTCAGCGACTACTAGTTCAGAACTTAGCTATTAGACGCCACCGCTGTCGGCTCTTGGCAACGAACGTAGGAACCTAAGAGCGTTGTTTACATTCTTAACCTATATAATTTAGCTTCATAAAGGTATAATTAGTGGAAGGTTCTTTAACATGCCATAAATCTATGACATGGGACCGCCGGTTTTATTTCCCTTCCGAAGGAAGGCATACTGAGAGATTTTTAACGCTCCTAAAAAATCTGACGACTTTGGCCGGGTTTGAACCCGCGATCTTGGGCATTGAAGCTCAGCATGTTACCAACTACGCCATCAAAGTCGTAATAATATTTTCTAAATACTTCAAAAGTTGACGTGACCTACATGAGATAAAATAAAAGGCCAAAGAGAATAACGCTGTTCCAGAGGCAGTCAAAATTAAATAACGGCACATAGAAGGGGGTTGGGGAGGAATAGTTAGCATCTGACCAACCACGTTGGACCGTGACTGGAAAGCTAGACCAGAAAATGGATTTTAACCGACCCGCTGCTATATACAAGTCTCACAAAACACAATACCGTCACGTGACCTTTAACCGTTCCTGGAATACAAGCATCTTTCACGCTCATTTAATTGTACATCTGGTGTTTGGTTACCGAACCTGCTGGAGCACGCATTCAGTATTCTACTCAAACATTCCAGCCTGTTTCTTTCCTCCGTTCCTTTATTTTCCAACATTCTAGAGCAAGGCCAATATTGCATAATATTATGCTTGCTGGAGCTCCGAGCTAGGAGACCGACTCCGTGGCTAATTGATTAGCATGCCAGGCTTTGGCCCAACAGGTCCCGGGTTCTATTTCCAATCGAGTCAAGAGGATTTTAATTTCCTGTACTTATTATTTATTTATTTATTTATTATTATTTAGCGTATGGCTTTTAGTGCCGGGAGTGTCCGAGGACATGTTCGGCTCACCAGAGGCTGTAGATGCTTCAAGCGGACACACACAGGGTGAGCTACAAGTTCCGTTCAATTTTCAGTAGTTCCAACATTCACTACCAGATGTCACTGATACCTAGTGGTGAACGTTGGAACTTTGATAGGGCGTTCCAACGGAATATAACCTGGAAATTCAGCTTCACACAAGTTAAGTCTGTGGAAGGATCTTTTACTGTACATGCCATAAATATATGACCGCGGATTCAAACCCGGTCGAAACCTGCGGATTTTTTAAGAACGTTAAAAATCCCTCAGTTTGCCTTCCTTCGGATGGGAAGTAAAGCCGGCGGTCCCATGTCATAGATTTAAGGCATGTTAAAGAACATTCCCCTAATTACACCTGTGTGAAGTTAATTATATATAGGTTAAACATTTAACTAACGTTCTTAGGTTCCTAGATTCGTAGTCAAGAGCCGACTGCGGTGGCATCTGGTAACTAAGTTCTGAACTAATTGGTCGTTGACGGTGGCGTTTGGTGACAAAAGTAGGAACTACTTGGAAACATTGAATGTCTGCAGTCCTTACTTGGATTAAAACAGACACACACACTAATACAGTCATCACAATTGGATACCTATCAGTAGAAAGGTGCTAAGTGCCATTTTTATGAACATTGAGTATTATGGTAAAAAGTGTTTAGTCAGTTTATTTGTGAGTATTTATTCTTCTAATTTGAATAACATACAGATATAGTATTCCTTGCTATCCAGTGGCAGATATAGGTTCATAATATGAAAATTGTGGAATTCTGTTTGAGTGAAATGTTAGAAGTTGTGAAAGGTGCAAAGTCCACTAGTCTTTACGAATGTGCTACGTGCTAATTAAACAAAGATGACGGCTTTCCGACACGCACACACGTAACATACGGTTGTCCATGCACGAAACACTGAAAATCCAAGTTAATTCCACAAACTTCCAACGACTCACCTTGTGATTTGTTGATGGTCATTGCGAAGGCCAGAAGCATGGGAAATTGCAACCGTTTAAAATCGAATAGCACGTTCGGAGGAATCATTGGGATGCGCGGAATCAAAACAACTTCTCCATCGATGACGTTTTCATTTGCTTTCCCACAGCCAGTCGAGTTCCATTGCATAGTCGAAGTTGATTGATGTTACGCAACATGATGATGACTTAGCCTACTTTCAATTGCAAATTGTGAGGTGGTAATCCAGGCAATTCCAGCGAATTCAAAAATTCTGTGAGGTGGCTGACTACCTCATCTTGGTTGATAACTGTGTCAACCGATTTGAAGGAAAACAACTGTCCCGGAATGAAATTTTGAACGGACTCGGGATCTTTATTTTTCGCTGCCAATATGGCTCGTTCGCTCAGCCAATTATGGTTTTTGAAGTTCTGCGCTACGTTCGGAAAAACAAGCCGAATGAGCTCCTCCTTTGATTCGGTCAACTGATGTTCCAGGTTCATAGGAGCATCGCGTTGGCGCAATCAGTCATGTCCATTGTGTCTTGCCCGCTGGCGTTGTGTTTGATATTCACGAACTCATTGCATTCTGAATCTATTCGCTGTTCGTTCATTTTCAGTCGCTCTCGAACGTAAGTCAGACATGCCCATACGGCTATTTTCATTATTCGTCGCTCTTTGGTCATCAGTGCGGTTTGCACGTGAAGTAGCTCGCCGCACATTTAACTGGCTTCGACGACCTCTGTCAGCTCTTCCTCTCCATGGCATTGTAATGGACACTAAAACGACACGGAATTTTAGTAATGTAATGTACACTGTAAAACGACACGGAATTGTTTTCATAGTAACTCAAATCTATCGAACCTACCTTGAGAACTTGACAATATTGACATCCTTTCCGTTAGTAGTACATTCTCACATTAGATATGTTGGTCGAAACACATTAACGTGAAATGTAATATTATTATAACATAATTTAATATGCTGTAATTGGATTATACAGTAAGATTCTGTTACGTTAAATATTATTTTATTGCACGTATTGATCAAAGGGTATGGTACGGGATGTTATCTTTGCTCATAGAAGATTTTGAAGTGGATGCACTGTGTCCACATCTGTCAGTCTAGTTATTAGATTCAATATTGGCATGGCTTTTTAATGAAAATTAATTTAAAAATACTGCCAATCCGATTTTGCTCAAACCACCTTCTAAACACTGTCTACCATAATGAGAACAAATTGTACAATTTTCATGAAATCGGAGCAGTAGTTTCCGAGATTTTGCCAGACTAATGCACGGCAAAGTCGCGTTTCCAACAGGAAACAAACTGTGCTATCCGAACACAGGTACCCACCAGTACGAACTGCTAATAATTGAGTATTCTAAGTTCCTTGAACAATTCTGTCAACGATGCACATATTGGAGGGAAATGAGAACAATGATTGGCACATTGCACCTTTCTTCTGAAAGAGCTGCAGGACTTACCACTAGTGCCATCTTGTGATGCTCTTGGAAGGTCCTTCGGAACCACTGAGGAGTTAGCCCTTTTGATATGTAATGTTACATCGCACATAACACCATTCGAGCAAAAAAACGGCCTTTTGAATAAAATGGCACTTAGCACCTTTCTACTGATAAGTATCCAATTAACACCAGTTATCATACAGATTCTACACACACCCAAAGTACACAGGGCTACATGGCCGCGTTATCGCAGCCCCTAAACTAAGGAACGAACCAACCAACCAACCTAAATATATGACATAGGTCCGCCGGCTTTACTTCCCCTCTGAAGGAAGGCATACAGACGGACTGTAACGCTCTTAAAACATCCGAAAACTTCGGCCGGGTTTGAACCAACTATCTTGGGCACAGCAGTTGAGTATGCTACCAATTACGCCAGCGAAGCGTTAATTACAAAAATTTGAACATTTGGAATACCAAATCAATCAAAACAAATTGTTAATGAGTCACAAGCCTACAGAGAGTTTATTTTGTATCTGACGGAGACCCTCGCTTGCCCACTAGCCCGGGCCGCGAGCCTGTCTCCCGCCACGAACTTTGCCGTTATGCAGGGCCCGCAAGGCACTGAGTCATAGAGTATAGGAATTTGTACTTACGTAGTTCATAGCTGGTGCTGAAAATGTTCGCCATTCACTGCTACACATCACTGGCACCTTTTTATGAAACAGGCATTTACTTTCTGAAGTTCCTCAGCACCGATTGACTGTATTTCAGCTGTAATATAATGTTTGAACTTTCTTGATAGATCTTTTATTGTATTGACGCTAGGCAGCGCAGCGGTCTGTTTGGAAATCTCTGACGGAATTTCCGTCGTGTTTTCGCACAAGATTCCCTGTACTTTATGAAGGTATCATATACAGTATATACACACCTTCACGTAATGAAAATCGCATTGGAACAGCACAGTGAGCAATAAACACGTGAACAATTTACTAAACTGAACCTCACACTGTTGAAGCTCTCAGCAGACTGCAAAGGAGGGAAACTTGTGGCGCCAAGAAGCGGATTACGGCCAAGTGCGTGGCGGGAGACAGGCTCGCGCAGCGGGAGAGCGGGCTAGCGAGGGTCTCCGTCAGATACAAAATATACTCTGTAGAAATGACGATCGCATTAACAAAACAGTCTTCCTTCTCCAAACTAATCTGTGAAGGTGTAGATGTTATTTTTACTGTTTTGTTGACGGGATCGTCATTTCTCAGTTTTGCAATATTAAAATAAACAGTTCCTTTTCGGGTACTTAATACCTTAACGTTTATCAGTAATAGTTGTCACGGTGGGTGAGTGGTTATCCTGTGGAATACCAACCCCAAGCTTGCAGGGTCGCTCCTGGCCGTGGTAAGTGATTTTTGAAAGGCGACAAAAATCTCGGCACGTATGTCATACGTTGTTGGTATGTTAAATAACCCATTTGAATTCAGTAGACCGTGTTCACAATCTCAAAATAAATCTGGGGATTTTCCACGAACACAAAGTTCCTCCTTTCTCTACTAGAAAGCGCTATAGTTTCAAGGAGCTTAAATAACTAACCTCCTTAACTTTCATACAGTAGCGCTCCAATGAACGAAAAAAGAAATTCGACATGAAGCTGCCCTCTGGGCGTCTAATAACAAAGCTTGCACCTGGTACCCGAGGCCATACGATATTAGATTATTATTACCACACTTGCTAAGTTTTCTGATTGGATTCTTGCTTTTTTGTTTGTTTTGTAATTGAGGACACAAGACTGTCTGTGGGTTTCACAAAATGTTTTGTAGAGCTATTTGTCTTGAAGATTTGGATATGATGATGCTCGCTTGACGAGAAAAACATGTCATCCCTTAGTTTTCTTTTTTCTTCAATAGTCCATAACAAATATATATCTACGAGTATACAGTATATGAAAATGAAAATCCACAGCCTGCTTCCAGTCTCCCACCGGTACAGAAATGGAATGGAAAGCAATGAAGCCCCCATCTAGCGGCGAGGATACGAACTGTGCCGGCTGCCAAAGCCTGTCGCACTCCTCTGGGGCATTGAGTAGATGAATGACAGATGTAATGAAATGATAGTGGAGAGTGTTGTTGGAATGAAATTTTGACAGGGAAAACCGGAGTACCCGGAGAAAAACCTGTCTGCCTCCGTTTTGTCCAGCACAGATCTCACATGGAGTGACCGGGATTTGAACCACGGACCCAGTGGTGAGAGGCCTGCGTGCTGCCGCCTAAGCCACGGAGGCTCGAGTATACAGTATATACGGTTGTATAAATATACGTCTTATTCACATGCAATTTATTTCAGGTTATATTTGACATATTCCGGCTGCGTGGCTCAGCGGTAACGTTCTCGCCTTCTGAGTCCAAAGTTGCGTGATACAATCCTGGTGCAGTCAGCTGGCATTTGAGGGGTGCGTAAATGTGAGAGAGCTGTGTCATTAGATTTACTGGCCCTTCGGGAAGAATATTCTGGCATCCCGGCGTCTCTAATACCCACATTATTTAAAAGGGACGTAAAACCAATCACATTATTATTTTTATTCTTCTTTATTTGTTTCACCCAACTTTTTATTGGGCCCAGTATTGCCTCATCCTTTGAGATCTTGCTTCCATTTCTTCGGCAGAGATGTGGATCGTGAGTTTCACTTGGAACCGTTGTTTCTTATCCTTGGTGACGGTTTTGGCTGTTTTGTCCATGAGCATGGTGTCTGTAATTTGGAGTTCCACGAGGTCTTTCTCGGTTTCCTTAAACCAAAGAGGTTTTATTTTACACACATCAAAAAAAGTTTTGCATCACCTCGGTTCCCAGATCTCCGGCATATAGACGTTGACTGTGTATATTGTATCCAAGATACAGTCCCTTTGACTGTTCATAGATGTCACTAAAACTGCTCAAAGATGTAAACAACCATGCATGAGCAGGGCCTATTAGACGGAGGGGGTACGACAGCCGATCAGTTCCAGTCATTCCACCAGGACGAAGGTACGCTGCTCATGTTGTCTGTAGTTCTACCATGCCTAGAAGGTCAATACCGCAGTTCGATCGCGTCCGCATTGTTACTTTGTGTCAAGAAGGGCTCTCAACAAGGGAAGTTTCCAGGCGTCTCAGAGTGAACCAAAGCGATGTTGTTCGGACATGGAGGAGGTACAGAGATACAGGAACTGTCGATGACAGGCCTCGCTCAGGCCGCCCAAGGGCTACTACTGTAGTGGATGACCGCTACTTACGGATTGCCGCTCGGAGGAACCCTGACAGCAATGCCACCATGTTGAATAATGCGTTTCGTTCAGCCACAGGACGTCGTGTTTCAACTCAAACTGTGCGCAATAGGCTGCATGATGCGCAACTTCACTCCCGACGTCCATGGCGAGGTCCAGCTTTGCAACCCCGACACCATGCAGCGCGGTACAGATGGGCCCAACAACATGCTGAATGGACCCCACGGAATTGGCATCACGTTCTCTTCACCGATGAGTGTCGCATATGCCTTCAACCAGACAATCGTCGGAGACGTGTTTGGAGGCACCCTGGTCAGGCTGAACGTCTTAGACACACTGTCCAGCGAGTGCAGCAAGGTGGTGGTTCCCTGATGTTTTGGGGTGGCATTATGTGGGGCCGACGTACGCCACTGGTGGTCATGGAAGGCTCCGAAACGGCTTTACGATACCTGAATGACATCCTCCGACCCATAGTGCACCCATATCGGCAGAATATTGGAGAGGCATTTGTCTTCATGGACGACAATTCTCGACCTCATCGTGCACATCTTGTGAATGCGTTCCTTCAAGATAACGACATCGCTCGACTACAGTGGCCAGCATGTTCGCCAGACATGAACCCTATCGAACATGCCTGGGATATGTTGAAAAGGGCTGTTTATGGACGTCTTGACCCACCAACCACTCTGAGAGATTTACACCGAATTGTCGTTGAGGAGTGGGACAATTTGGACCAACAGTGTCTTGATGAACTTGTGGATAGTATGCCACGACGAATACAGGCATGCATCAATGCAAGAGGACGTGTTACTGGGTATTAGAGGTAGTGGTGTGTACTGCAATCTGGACCACAAATGCTGAAAGTCTAGCTGTATGATGGTACAACATGCAATGTGTGGGTCTCATGAGCAATAAAACGAGCTGAAATGTTGTTTGTGTTGATCTCTATTCCCTTTGTATTTAACGGTTCCGGAACTCTTGGAACCGAGGTGATGAAAAACTTTTTTTGATGTGTGTATTTTATTACGGAAGTGGTCGAAGAACTTTTTGGTTAATCTATTTGAATTCATCCGGAGGATGTGCCCATAAAAATCAATTCTCCGTTTTCTTATTGTGTCGGAGAGTTTTTCAGTTTTTTGGTAAAGAGTTTCGTTCCGGACATGGATTAATTTGTTGTTATGAAATTTGGGGCCTAAGATTTTGCGTATTATTTTTATTATTACTCTATTATTATTCTTTTTGTTTCGTATAGGTCATCTAAGGACCACGACATTCAACTGTTACATTTGGAGTGGCCTTTGATGTTTGCCCAGTAGTTACGCATCCTCTGGCTGTGTTGTTCCCTCCTCTCCTGGGTCCAGTGGGCAACTGTTTTCTTTCCTGGTGGTTTGTCCTGGAACCTCATTTGCTGAAGCATCTTCCTGAGAGATGTCCGGTCTTTTAAGTCTCTTTCCGTCCCTCCAAGTTCTTGCAGATCTTTGCTCACTTCCCACAACCATGGTGACTTGGTCTTCCGCTTTTGCCAGTAACCGAGGAGCTGGATGGTCAACCTGGTAGGATGCATCCTGTAGACGTGTCCATAAAATGCTAGAATCGTTTCCACTCATCAGCCGTGATTCTTTCACAGTACGTGTAGAGCTCTTGATTAGGCCGCCTTCTGTATTCATTCCCTTCCTTAACAGGCCCCAATATCTTCATTATCTTTCTCTCCTGTACTTACTGTACAGTAGTGTTTGTTCGTCAGTCCTTTCAGGTTGAATACTAGACATTTTGAAGCATATAGCCGTTTCTAAATAGTTAACTCTATCTGATAATGCGTTTGTCTATTATTATTATTGTTATTATTATTATATAGCGGCTTCGGTGGCGTAGTTGGTAGCATACTGAACTGCTGTGCCAATGATAGCGGGTTCAAGCCCGGCCAAAGTCGTCGGATTTTTTAAGAGTGTTAAAAATCTTCAGTATGCCTTCCTTCGGAGGGGAAGTAAAGCCGGCGGTCCCATGTCATAGATTTATGGCATGTAAAAGATCCTTTCACAGACTAAACTTGTGTAAAGCTAAATTGTTAGGTCAGATTTCGTCAGAACGCTCTATCAAAATTCCAACGTTCACCACTAGGTATCATTGATATCTGGTGGCGAAAGTTAGAACTACTTAAAATTGAACGGAACTTGTAACTCACCTTAATAAGGGTGTCCACTGGAAGCAGCTACAGTCTCAGGCCGGCCGAACATGTCCTCGGACACTCCCGGCACTAAAAGCCATACGATAAATAAATAAAATAAGTTATAATTTTTATTATTTTTATTATTATTATTATTATTATTCTTGCCTCGATGTTGTCCATCTTTGGACCGCATAAAATAACCCATTGCATTCACTGTCTCTTATTTTCTTTATCCTTTCTTTGCCTCCCAGTAGTTCTTCATTACTTCACTTTGTATCCTTCTCTCTTCCGTCCAGATGTTATCCCGCTTCTTGTTTTCTTTCTCCTTGAAACCCTTGAAATTTCTGATCATATTTTGGAAAATTGGTCTGTCCTGAATAATATCTATTGTTACTTCCATCTTTTCCACATCACTTTTTATTCTTTGTACACATTGATTACCATTCTTGCTTTTGTATACATGACTAAAATTTGTTTTGTGACTCTGGTGTTATTCATCCTCATTACGTGTCCAAAGAAATTAACCCTCCTGTTTCGGATCGTATCGTAGATTATTATTATTATTATTATTTATTTTCATATATTCCAGTAATTGAAATTATTTTGTGTTTTTGCCGAGTGAAAGTAACAATCTCAATTGTCAATAAAGAAACACTGAACAAATTCTTCAAAGCTGTCTTTTTAAAACTGGACAAAGCATTAACTTATATTTTCGTATGAATGCGCAAGTATTTACGGACCTTTAGTTACAAACTTGAAGGAAGAGGTAAGCACTTCTTCCCAACATAACCCAGTTCCAAGCTGTATACTTCCCCAGCATTCCTGTTTAGAAAATACCACAGTTTGCACCTAGAGGGTCGTCATCATTGAGCTATTTGATCTCGGTGAATAGCCTAGCCCTTTGGTAACCCTGCCTATGGAGTAAGTAAACGCCTGGTCAATAGATCCCTAATTAATGCAGACCGGCTTAGCGAACGTGCAGCAAGGCGAGGCCACCTACTGCTCAGTAATAAGTGAGGGGTGGACTTGGTTAGTAGCAACCAAACGAGCCTTTCAGATATTAGTTCGTGTGTTCTAGAAACAAAATATATACAAAGACCATTTGGCGGTAGGGTATAATTACATGTTCGATATCGCATTTTTAGGCCACATTTTGTGTTCCTGGTTTTTGGTTGCGCATTAATAAAAGGCGTGTATGTTAACCATGTTAGATTAGTAACAGTTTAGGGGCAGATGACCTCGTAGTTCTGCCCCGCAATCCTTTATGGGATAGTGGTCTCTATATTAACCACCTGTCATATGGACAGTTTATGCTTTCAAAGATGCAGCACTGCCTTGTATTAATTATTCCAAATTAATCCAAAATGTCAGGTGCTATACGTGTGCAAAGTATAGAGCTGTTGGCTTGCATACTTTCTGATATATTGATATTAGGGTAAAAAGAATATAGACAGCATTTATTAACAGTTGGCAGCCCTGATTGCTCTTAACAATACTAATAGTAATATCTGTTATGGTACACATTGCACATACGAAATTTGGTAGAAATCCAACTGATAGTATAGAAGTTACATGTATTTATAAATTGGTACTATCAGCAGGCTTATTATCATGTTGGTAGAACTGACGTATATACGTTACTCCAAATTAATCTAAAATGTCAGAATAAACGTGTGCATAATTTAAAGCTGTTGGCTTGCATACTTTCTGATATATTGGTATTTGGATTTTAAAAAATAGAGAGAACAATTATTAACAGTTGGCAGCCCTGGTGGCACTTAAGAATACGCTCAGTTATATCTGTTTATGTACAGATATTACATACAAAATTTGGTTGAAATCCAGTTGATAATGTAGAAGTTATATGCATTCAAACATTGGACCTATCAGAAGGCTTTAAATTATTTTGGCAACACTGTCATGGAGGGCCTCCTGGAAATTAAACTGAAATAGTATTATCTACTTGTGTGCCAATTTTGGAATAGCTCCCATGCATACCTTGCAAGATATCCAACATGGAGCTCAAATTTCTAGTGCGTTTTTTCAGCAGTTGGTAGCACTGACATCATTTTCAAATATGGACGTGAGCTATTCCGGTGCACATCTTTACTCATACTAAATTTGGTTTTGATTGCTGCAGCCGTTTAGGAGTTGATAGGGGGGACACACACACATCCAGACAGACAGAAGGACAGACAGACAGAGAGAAGGACAGACAGGCAGACACACATTTCCCCGGATCGATCTCATAAGACTACTTTTTCCTCATTTTTGCAAAATGTGAAAAGTAGGCTAAAAATATTAAAATAATTGTAACAAGAAGTTCCGTGACGAACTAAAGAGCCTACTTTTCTTAAAATTTTGAGATTTATGCCAATGATTAATCGATATGGATCTATCTAGAATAATGACGAAATTAAGTTGGTAATATCGAAATTTCTAATTAGTTCGAAATACTGTATACCTGGCATAATGTAGCCTAATAGATCACAACAGTTGGCAGCCCTGGTGACTGAATATATTCTTAGTTCCATCTCTTAAGGTACAGAATACAAAATTTGGTTGGAGTCCAATGAATAGCATGGACGTTACATGCAGTTAAACATTGGATCTAACAGCGCGCGTAAAATCATGTTGGCAACAGTGTCATGCATGTATTGGTCAGAAATAATCTGAAATAATATGATCTATTGTTGTGCCAATTTTGAATGAAATCCATTAGTTAGTATAGAAGTTACAAGCATTTTAAAATTGGAGATATCAGCAGGCTTAGAATCATGTTGGCAGCACTGACGTATATTAGTTACACCAAAGTAATCCAGAATGCCAGGTACTATACGTGTGCAAAGTTTAGAGCTATTGGCTTGCAGTCTTTCTGATATATTGATATTATGGTAACAAAAATAGAGACAGCATTTATTAACAGTTGGCAGCCCTGGTTGCTCTTAAGAATACGCATAGTCATAGCTGTTATGGTACACATAACACATACGAAATTTGGTTGAAATCCAAATGATAGTATAGAAGTTACATGTATTTAAATTTGGACCTCTCAGCAGGCTTAGAATTATGTTGGTAGCACTGACGTATATAAGTTACTCCAAATTAATATAAAATGTCATGTACTATACGTGTGCATAGTTTAAAGCTGTCGGCTTGCATACTTTCTCATATATATTGGTATTTGGATAATAGAAATTAAGGGCATTTCTTAACAGTTGGCAGCACTGGTGGTTCATAAGAATACGTTCGGTCATATCTGGTTACGTACACATACAACATACGAAATTTGGTTGAATTCCAATTGATAGTGTAGAAGTTATATGCATTTAAATATTGGACCTATCAGTAGGCTTATAATCATTTTGGCAACACTGCCATGTATGGCCTTCTGGAAATTAAACTGCAATATCATTATCTATATGTGTACCGACTTTGAAATAGCTCCCATTCATACCTTCCAAGATATATAACTTGGAGCTCAAATTTCAATTGCGATTTTTCAGCAGTTGGTAGCACTGACATCATTTTCAAATATGGCCGTGAGATATTCAGGTATAGATCTTTACTCCTACCAAATTTTATTTCGATTGCTCCAGCCGTTTAGAAGTTGATAGGGGGGGACACACACACAGCCAGACAGACAGACAGATAGAAGGACAGACAGACAGACAGACAGACAGACACACATTTTCCCGGATCGATCTCATAAGACTACCTTTTCCTCATTTTTGCAAAATGTGAAAAGTAGGCTAAATATCAATTCGAATTTAGTTGATTAATTAATTCAATAGCAAAGCAAAAGCAAAGCTAAATCCGTACAGGCCATGGCGGCCCTTGGTATAGTGGAAGGTAGAGGCTTCCACTTTTTGTGACATCAGCGGGCGTGGTGGCTCAGCGGTCTAGCTGTATGCCTCTCACCAAGGCGGTCCGGGTTCGATTCCCGGTCAATGCATGTGAGATTTTCGATGTGAAATGCCATGTCCTGTGGTTCGGATTCCACGTAAAAAGGAGGTCCCGTGGCTCATTATCTCAAGATTAACGGTCACGTTAAACTACAAGCTTCACTTTTTAGCCTACTTTTCACATTTTGCAAAAATGAGGAAAAAGTAGACTTATGAGATCGATCCGGGAAAATGTGTGTCTGTCTGTCTGTCCTTCTGTCTGTCTGTCTGTCCTTCTGTCTGTCTGGCTGTGTGTGTGTGTCCCCTATCAACTCCTAAACGGCTGCAGCAATCAAAACCAAATTTAGTATGAGGAAAGATGTGCACCGGAATAGCTCACGTCCATATTTGAAAATGATGTCAGTGCTACCAACTGCTGAAAAAACGCACTAGAAATTTGAGCTCCATGTTGGATATCTTGCAAGGTATGCATGGGAGCTATTCCAAAATTGGCATACATGTAGATAATACTACTTCAGTTTAATTTCCAGGAGGCCAACCATAACAATGTTGCCAAAATAATTTTAAGCCTTCTGATAAGTCCAATGTTTAAATGCATATAACTTCTACACTATCATTTGGATTTCAACCAAATTTTGTATGTAATATCTGTACATAAACAGATATGACTGAGCGTATTCTTAAGAGCCGCCAGGGCTGCCAACTGTTAATAATTGCTCTCTCTATTTTTTTTTTATCCAAATACCAATATATCAGAAAGTATGCAAGCCAACAGCTTTAAACTATGCACACGTATATTCTGACATTTTAGATTAATTAGGAGTAACTTATATACGTCAGTTCTACCAACATGATTATAAGCCTGCTGATAGTACCAATTTA
Source organism: Meconema thalassinum (assembly GCA_946902985.2). Classification (NCBI taxonomy): domain Eukaryota; kingdom Metazoa; phylum Arthropoda; class Insecta; order Orthoptera; family Tettigoniidae; genus Meconema; species Meconema thalassinum. The sequence goes on along the minus strand of OX336399.1, from coordinate 156,551,719 downwards.
TAAATACATGTAACTTCTATACTATCAGTTGGATTTCAACCAAATTTCGTATGTGATATGTGTACCATAACAGATATGACTATAAGTATTGTTAAGAGCAATCAGGGCTGCCAACTGTTAATAAATGCTGTCTATATTCTTTTTACCCTAATATTAATATATCAGAAAGTATGCAAGCCAACAGCTCTATACTTTGCACACGTATAGCACCTGACATTCTAGATTAATTTGGAGTAATTAATACAAGGCAGTGCTGCCAACATGATTCTATGCCTGCTGATATGTCCAATTTTAAAATACATGTAACTTCTATACTAACAAATGGATTTCATCCAAAGTTTTCACAACAAGATATCATAATAATTCAGATTATTTCTGACCAGCACACGCATGGTATTGTTGGCAACATGCTTTTACGCGTGCTGATAGATCCAGTGTCTAACTGCATGTAACGTCCATTGGACTTCAACCAAATTTTGTATTCTGTACCTTAAGAGGTGGAACTAAGAATATATTCAGTCACCAGGGCTGCCAACTGTAGTGCTCTATTAGGCTACATTATACCAGGTATATTTTGAACTAATTAGATATTTCGATATTACCAACTTAATTTCGTCATTATTCTAGATAGGTTCATATACTGTAGAATAATCATTGGCATGAAAAGTAGGCTGTTTAGTTCTTCACGGAACTTCTTGTTTCTTTGTGACATCGGCACTGGATGGGATGGAGTTGTCAACTCCACGCCCGGCCGTCTTTGCTCCCAGGAATTACCTTGGTACTCATTTCTGGTGTAGGCTGAGTGAACCCCAGGGCTATTTGCGTTTCCGCAAGTGGTAGTTTTGTTTCGAAAATCCACTACCCGGGTGGGGTTTGAACCCACTCCCTTTCAGTTAGAAGCTCAGCTCCTCTACCGACTGCGCCACGCAGCCCGCTAATTAATTCAATAGAAAATATCAAAATTAAACCTATAAGAACATAAATTGAAAATAAAAATAAATACATAAGCATTAAGATTATATAAACAAAAATGACATTATTAATAATCAATTATAATAATTAAAATAAATTCAAATGTAAAAACACATAAAATAACAAGAAGTTCCGTTAAGAACTATACAGCCTACTTTTCATGCCAATGATTATTCTACAGAATATGAACCTATCTAGAATAATGACGAAATTAAGTTGCTAATATCGAAATTTCCAATTAGTTCGAAATACTGTATACCTGGCATAATGTATCCTAATAGAGCACTACAGTTGGCAGCCCTGATGACTGAATATATTCTTAGTTCCATCTCTAAAGGTACAAAATACAAAATTTGGTTGAAGTCCAATGAATCGCATGGACGTTACATGCAGTTAAACATTGGATCTAACAGCGCGCGTAAAATCATGTTGGCAACAATGTCATGCATGTATTGGTCAGAAATAATCTGAAATAATGTGATCTATTGTTGTGCCAATTATGAATGAAATCCATTAGTTAGTATAGAAGTTACATGCATTTTAAAATTGAACCTATCAGCGGGCTTAGAATCATGTTGGCAGCACTAACGTATATTAGTTACTCCAAATTCGTCTAGAATGCCAGGTACTATACGTGTGCAAATTTTAGAGCTATTGGCTTACATACTTTCTGATATATTGATATTAGGGTAACAAAAATAGGGACAGCACATATTAACAGTTGGCAGCCCTGGTTGCTCCTTAGAATACGCATAGTCATATCTGTTATGGTACACATAACACATACGAAATTTGTTTGAAATCCAAATGATAGTATGGAAGTTGCATGCATTTAAAGTTGGACCTGTCAGCAGGCTTAGAATCATGTTGGTAGCACTGACGTATATAAGTTACTCCGAATTAATATAGAATGTCAGGTACTATACGTGTGCATAGTTTAAAGCTGTCGGCTTGCATACTTTCTGATATATTGGTATTTGGATAAAATAAATTAGGAGCATTTATTAACAGTTGGCAGCCCTGGTAGGTCTTAAGAATACGCTGTCATATCTGGTTATGTACACATACAACATACGAAATTTGGTTGAATTCCAATTGATAGTGTAGAAGTTATATGCATTTAAAAATGGACCTATCAGGAGGCTTATAATCATTTTGGCAACACTGCCATGTTTGGCCTCCTGGAAATTAAACTGAAATATTTTGTTCTGTACGTGTGCCAATTTTGAAATAGCTCCCATTCATACTTTCCAAGATATCCAACATGGAGCTCGAATTTCAATTGCGATTTTTTAGCAGTTGGTAGCACTGACATCATTTTCAAATATGGCCGTGAGATATTCAGGTGTAGATCTTTACTCCTACCAAATTTTGTTTCGATTGCTGCAGCCGTTTAGGAGTTGATAGGGGGGGACACACACACAGCCAGACAGACAGACAGAAGGACAGACAGACAGACAGACAGACACACATTTGCCCGATCTCATAAGTCTACTTTTTCCTCATTTTTGCAAAATGTGAAAAGTAGGCTAAAAATTGGTTTTGCCCTTTAAAGAGTTAAAGCAACAAAAACTAACTTGGTAACAGTTAATCGGTATTGACTGATGGTTAGAACAGTGTGTCCGCAAAATCTCTCCGCAGCGCATGTCTCACCTTGCGGGACGTGTTGGGTTCACAGTATATTCATGTTATGCTGTTACAAGAAAACAATTTCATTAAATTAATTAATACAATTATATACACAGTACTCGCCACTATCCACTGAAAACACACGCTCTTCAGTAGTAAGCATTCCACTAGACTCAGCTAACACAAGAACTTGACAAGAACACAACTTACAGCGTCAACATAGGCACTCACTGTCGGCAATTCCCCAACCTATCACTCCAGTTGAAGGTCAACACGGAACACGTGCATGCTTATGCCAACCGCTGCGGATAGACTTTGCGTATACAGCGACATGAATGTGCTGCCAACCTAACACATTCCGCAAGGCGAGACCCACGTAGCTCGCCGCTGCGGAGAGACTTTGCGTATACAGCGACATAAATGTGCTACCAACCTAACACATTCCGCAAGGCGAGACCCACGTAGCTCGCCGCTGCGGAGACACTTTGTGGACGCTCTGTAGCCTATATGAAGGGTCTACGAGAAGAAGGGGAATGTCACTCAAAATGTAAAACCAAGATATCAACGCGATCTGGTGCCTCTTAGCGACGTACTGAAGGCACAATTGTGTCTGGCTAAGAATAATGAGGGTTGTGAGAAAATGACGTTTCAAGTTGACGCGTACATATAAGTATTGAAACTTTAAAACTCGTTTCCTGAAACAGGGGCGTGGTGGCGCAGCGGTCAAACTGTTGGTCTCTCACTAAGGTGGACTGGGTTCAATTCCCGGTCAATGCATGTGAGATTTTCTAAGTGAAATGCCATGTCCTGTGGTTTGGATTCCACGTTAAAAGGAGGTCCCGTGGCTCATAATCACAAGTTTCAAGGTCACGTAAAACTACAATCTTTCTTCCTTCCTTTTGTTTCCTGAACATTTAACATTATTTGGCATTCCTCCTTCTTCCTGTGGACCCTTCATATGCATTATATAATCCGTCTTGTCAATAATATGAAATGATGTTCATCTCTATGTATATAAGAATGAAAGTTTGTCTGTTTTTTCTGAATTTCTAAGGAAATTTGCGTTATTTACGTGTTTCAGACTGTTTTATGATGGATGCGCGCGAAAATAAATTTTTTGTCGGTGTCTGTCTGTCTGTCCGTTTGTCTGTCTGTCTGTCTGTGGACAAAGTGGTTGTTCCCTTATAACTCGAGAACGCCTGGGTGTATCAACGTAAAATTTGGTACAGATATCCTTCAGAGGCACGACACTAATCATTGATGTAACTCTTCTCTGTACCTCTCATAAAAGGGGGCCTACCCCCTTAAAATACTTGCTGAAATAGGCGAGGACGGGCGAGACAAAGCTCATTTTCAGCCCCTCAATGTGAGAAACGAAACTCGGGGGCCCTAAAGGGACCCCGAATATCACATTTTAAGGTCCTAAAACCAACAGTTAGCCTACTTTCGATTTTTGCAAAAAAATGAAAGCAGATTTATGAGATCAACACAGGGCGAAAAAAGTGTGTCTGTGTGTGTGTGTGTGTGTGTGTGAGTGTGAGTCTGTGTGTGTGTGTGTGTCTGTGTGTGTGTGAGTGTGTGTACTCTGAATGTCTGTCCCCCCCTATCAATTCGAACACGGTGAATGCGAATTGAACGAAATTTGGTACCAAAGGTAGCACTAGCAAAGGACACCTCAGTGTCATGTTTTATATCGCCGCCATCTTGACGGAAAAGTAATGGCGGCCACACAAATGTTCAAAGCTTAAATCAAATTACGATTAACCTAATCATCCGATCTCTGCCAAATTTTGCAACAACATACCTTTATGGGGGGAGCATCCTTTGACCAAACCAATAGGTCATCAGCGTAATAATTTGCGGATGGTGGCCATCTTTGTGTGAAAATCGATTCCCCCTATTAATTCGAACACGGTGCAACCGAATGGAACGAAATTTGGTACAGAGGTAGTACTAACAAAAGGCACCTCAGTGTCATATTTTATATCGCCGCCATCTTGACGGAAACGTAATGGTGGCCATACAAGTGTTCAAAGCTTAAATCAAATTACGATTAACCTAATCATCCGATCTCTACCAAATTTTGCAACTACATACCTTTGTAGAGGAAGCATCCTTTGACCAAATGAATAGGTCATTAGCCTAATAGTTTGCGGATGGCGGCCATCTTTGTGTGAAAATCAATTCCCCCTATTAATTCAAACACGGTGAAACCGAATGGAACAATATTTGGTACAGAGGTAGCACTAGCAAAGGGCATCTCAGTGTCATGTTTTATATCGCCGCCATATTGACTGAAACGTAATGGCGGTCACACAAATGTTCAAAGCTTAAGTTAAATCACGAAAAACATAACCATCCGATCTCTACCAAACTTTGCAACAACATACCTTTATGGAGGGAGCATCCTTTGACCAATCTAATAGGTTATTAGCCTAACAGTTTGCGGATGGCGGCCATCTTTATGTCCAAATTGATTCCCCCTAATAATTCGAACACGGTGGAACCGAATGGAACGAAATTTAGTACAGAGGTAGCACTAGCAAGCGGCACCTCAGTGTCATGTTTTATATCGCCGCCATCTTGACTGAAACGTAATGGCGGCCACACGAATGTTCAAAGCTTAAATCAAATTACGATTAACCTAATCATCCGATTTCTACCAAATTTTGCAACTACATACCTTTATGGAGGGAGCATCCTTTGACCAATCTAATGGGTTATCAGCGTAATAGTTTGCGGATGGCGGCCATCTTTGTGTGAAAATCGATTCCCCCTATTAATTCGAACCTGGTGCAACCGAATGGAACGAAATTTGGTACAGAGGTAGTACTAACAAAAGGCACCTCAGTGTCATGTTCTGTATCGCCGCCATTTTGACGGAAACGTAATGGCGGCCACACAAAAGTTCAAAGCTTAAATCAAATTACGACTAACCGTATCATCCGATCTCTACCAAATTTCTCAAAAACATACCTTTTTGGAGGGAGCATCCTTTGACCATACTAATAGGTCATCAGCGTAATAGTTTGCGGATGGCGGCCATGTTTGTGTGAAAATCGATTCCCCCTATTAATTCGAACACGGTGCAACCGAATGGAACGAAATTTGGTACAGAGGTAGTACTAACAAAAGGCACCGCAGTGTCATGATTTATATCGCCACCATCTTGACGGTAACGTAATGGCGGCCACACAAATGTTCAAAGCTTAAATCAAATTACGATTAACCTAATCATCTGATCTCTACCAAATTTTGCAACAACATACCCTTATAGAGGAAGCATCCTTTGACCAAATGAATAGGTCATTAGCCTAATAGTTTGCGGATGGCAGCCATCTTTGTGTGAAAATCGATTCCCCCTATTAATTCAAACACGGTGAAACCGAATGGAACGAAATTTGGTACAGAGGTAGCACTAGCAAAGGGCATCTCAGTGTCATGTTTTATATCGCCGCCATCTTGACGGAAACGTAATGGCGGCCACACGAATGTTCAAAGCTAAAATCAAATTACGATTAACCTAATCAACCGATCTGTACCAAATTTTGCAACTACATACCTTTATGGAGGGAGCATCCTTTGACCAATCTAGTAGGTCATTCGCCTAATAGTTTGCGGATGGCGGCCATCTTTGTGTGAAAATCGATTCCCCCTATTAATTCGAACACGGTGCAACCGAATGGAACGAAATTTGGTACAGAGATAGCACTAGCAAAGGGCATCTCAGTGTCATGATTAATATCGCCGCCATATTGACAGAAACGTAATGGCGGCCACACAAATGTTTAAAGCTTAAATCAAATTACGACTAACATAACCATCCGATCTCTACCAAACTTTGCAACAACATACCATTATGGAGGGAGCATCCTTTGACCAATCTAATAGGTCATTAGCCTAATAGTTTGCGGATGGCGGCCATCTTTATGTCAAAATTGATTCCCCCTATTAATTCGTATACGGTGGAACCGAATGAACGAAATTTGGTACAGAGGTAGCACTAGCAAAGGACACCGCAGTGTCATGTTTTATATCACCGCTATCTTGACAGAAACGTAATCGTGGCCACCCAAATGTTAAAAGCTAAAATGTAATTACGACCATCCTAATAATCTAGTCTCTACCAAATTTTGCAACACCATATCTTAATGTGGGAAACATATTCTGAACAAACTGCAAGAACATCAGCCCAATAGTTTGCAGATGGTGGCCAAGTATGTGTGCAAATCGATTCCCCCTATCAATTCAAACACGGCGAAACCGAATTGAACGAAATTTGGTACAGAGGTAGCACTAGCAAAGGGCACCTCATATTCATGTTTAATATCCCTATAGCACGTTGTATTTCAACAAGCTACTACAACCAACATTCAATCATACTCCTTGAAAAGGACAAAGAGTTATAACAAATCCCATGCATTTTGGAGAAAGTAGGCTATATGTTCTTTACTGAACATCTAGTTTTTGAGATATTTCCAGAAAACCAATTTCATTTAAGACAATAACGAAATAATGCAAGCCGGTTACCATGGCAACGGAATCTCACAAGTCCATCTATTGCAGTAAGACGCAATACAATTCCATTTATTACATAACTGAGATAGTTTGCAAACGGCTTAAGGTTATAACGGATCCAAATTAAGCTGAAATATTCATCAATACATATAATGCGCTTAAGGGGTCAAGGTGTACTCTTGATTTTTTCACGCGATTTACACGTGCGGGTGTGGTACTGTGCCCGTTTAGACCGGAGTCCGCACGACCACATATGCATTTTACCAATAATCAGTCAGCACGAGAGTCAAAATATCCCGGAGCGCCAGATGGGTTAAAGCAAATCGCAAAAACGACATCAAATAAAAAAAATGCTTTACTGATTTTTGGCTCAATGCAACAATAAGGATAGAAGGAGATTCAATTGGGTATAACACATCCTGTAAAATTATCTCAGTTTATTTTGAATTTAAACTTGACTGCAAAAATGCTCAAAGCAGCATCACTCACGTGTGGCGATCCACACTCCTATTTACACAATATACAGAAATTTTCCAAACACATTTGACAATTATTTTTGGAGACACAAGTCTGATTATTAGTCCTGTAGACTGTGTTCCAAAATTATTTATGATTAAATCCAGTTCAAATTTAATTGTCTCTACTGGAAATATCGTAGTTCACTGTTTGAATTTTTACATAATATTAACACTCGTAGAATAAATGTTCATAGAATTTTTAACTTTCACTTATTTTTCCAGTTTCAAAAATATTGTCGAAAAATATTGTTATCATTGAAGCAACACAAATTATTTACACATATTAATAACATCTGAAAAGTATTTGACCTTGAGCATAGCATCGAAGAACTGTGCGAAGCACAACAAAAAAATTAATTGTTCTTCTGACATTAAACATTCGAGAAGTGACTCGATTATGAACTTCAAGTTCCTAACAAAATATATGATTTCTGAATCATCAACTTGATCAATAAATGGTTGAACCATTCAACTATTTGATTTTCCACTTGGAATCATTATTATAAAAATATTTATATTCATGGCCATTATTAGTAATTTTCACAACTTGCAATTCTTCGACAGAATGCAGAAATAAGAATTGTAGCTTCATAATAAATTCATTTAGTTCATGGCACTAGGATTGAAAATATCCTTCAAATTATTCGTGGTTAAAGAATTATTTTTAATTGGCAGTGGCCCATTCTATTATTTGTGTAAGAACACAATATTACAACAACGGCAAAGGTCTTCCTCTGAAGAAGAATAAACTACTATCATGACAAATCCGGGTTCTAGCAAAATCAAAGTCTAAATGGAATTCGTAAACAAGGTTGAAATAAGAACTGATGGTTTCTAAGAAATAACCTTCGGGTCATTCATACGACGAAATGTGTATTTCCAATACTCCTATAAACCTGAGCCATCGAACCTGCTATTTGATTGATGCTCGAAAAAATCTCCTCATTCCTGCGACTTAAACATGCGCACCTGGGAATGGCATTTCAACTACTCCACACATATACATTTTCTTCCCAAAATTTATACAATAAATCAAGCCTCTGCTTGTTATAAACACTGGAAGATTAATAAACTTACAAGTTTATTTTATTTTACCATTCAGTTCAACCCGTGAATTTACCATACTTATGAAAATCTTTATTTCACTTTCGAGTGTATTTTCGTCATGATTTTATATAAATACAAAAATATCCTATTTGATACAAATATCAATTGCTTCCCGTTTCATGCCTCTCCGTGTTATCTGAAAAATATACTTTGCTCAATGCAAATATCAACTGTTCAACCAGAACTGACATGTTGGTTGAATGCGGACTTGCGCTAACCACTCTCCTTCGGAAAATCTCCTGTTCCAAACTAGAAATGATTAAACTACTGCATAGGCTCTCTCTCAATACATATGATTATTAGAAAATATAATATCCAAGAATTATTTAGAAAAATTATAAAAATTATTATTATTATCATTAGTGGATTATTATTATTATTTGTTATTTTATTTTAAATATGTTTAATTATCATCTCATTATGTGAGAATCCACATGTTCGAATCTTCGAATATGGAAAAAATATCCATTCCTCAACAAAAATAATTATCAACTTTTACAGTTACATCGGCTGATTACCGTGATTTCTCAAAAATATGAAATATTCAAATAAATGCTCGAAATGCTCGGTCATCGATCCTAAACTGTTCTGAGTGCTGAAAATACTCAGAATAACTCTAATATATCTTGCGTAAATCATTGCAAGATTTAAATACGAAGAAAAATAAATGTGTTGGTCATCTGCCGAAAAATAGTTTGTTCCAATTAGCTAGGCATAATATAATTCAAATGTGGCTTACATTTCTTGATGCGTAGCGAACCTGGTCTGTACCAGATTTATCCATAAACATGCCCTATCGGACAAGCACGTATAATCCTTGTATCGGCCGCCATTATATACCCACAATCCGTCTAGTCAGACATAGTGGTAGTATCTCTTGACGTTTGAATTAACTGTTGTTCCATTTTAATATGGGCTTCTATCAAAGCCATAACAGTTTGTTTAAATGGGGTCAGATCTAAGTGATCTATTCTTAGATATGTCAGTTGTAACATAACTCACGGTAATCTTATCAATACAAGAAGACACTGACAGTCTAACCAATCAACGGCTGTTCTGAAGATCGTTCCCTGGGCATGGCTTCTCGCCATCTACCATGCGCTAAGCAACCTGTAGTTTCCCTTGCGTAGACTAATGAACACCACCGTGATAGACTGGTCTTCAGTGTACTGATAGATCGAAGTGGTTAACAAGTTACCAATATGAAAACTGACTGAAATGGACTAAACATCCAAGTATTAGGTTATTACTGGACTGTGACAAAGTACTAATTCTAGACAAAGTCTAGCATATGTCCATGTAGAAACATAAATATTTTCACTAATGTCTGTAGAAAAAAAATTCAATCACCTCAGTGATTCTCCTCGCCGGAAACTTACTAAGTTCCACTTCGTAGCGCAGCACTTTTGTGACTATCACAACTTTGAAAATTACTTCTGCGTAGATCCGGCAACCATGTGCCTTGGCTCAGCGTAGCAGCAACTTGCTCTGCAAGTGCTTGTGTTGAAGTGAGCTCTCGATGCCTCGGCCGGCCGGCTTTTATTCAAAACTGCCAGGGTCACGCGTCATCACACTGAAACCTAGAAATCCTCATATCTCTAGTATCCCTGGTCCGATTTACTTGATACTAAGTGCATTCTCTTTTATTTGGCCGTGCCAGTAATCTGATCCCAGTCTCAAGTCTCTACTCCATGGTTAACTATTTAATCAATAAATAGCCTCGACCTCTGCTATTACTCGCTACGTCACTTGACATGCAAATATCGGTAAATTCTTTCCAATTGCTTCGAGAAGCAATGTAGCGCGATATTCAAATATCTCAACTTTCAAAAGCGGCTGTAGCCTTTCCCTTGATATCTAGGTGTCTGAATCTTGGAATACCCATTCCTAGAGTTGGGCACAGTACGGAAGGTCTATTATATCCATATCCCTATATTGTCATATTATTATTATAGTTATTATTATTATTATTATACTACGGCCTACAACGACGAGACAAAGCTTATTTTCAGCCCCTTGGTTGTCAGAAACAAAACTCGGTGCCCCTAAATAGCAGTAAAGCGTCCCCGAAAAGTACATTTTAAGGCTCTAAAACCAACAGTTTCTGAGATATTCCCAGAAAACTAATTTCATTTAATAAACTAATGAAGGAATGCAAGCCAGTAACTATGACAACAATATTGAAAAGGTGACATCCAACTTTCCATCTATTTCTGCAAGAAGTAAATGTGAATGTTTGCAAATAGATATTAGGTTATAACGGAATCAACTAAAACTGTAAAATTCATCACTGCGCTTAAGGGGGTCAAGGGGTACCCTAGATTTTTTTCACACGACTTAAATGTGCGTTATGTCGTACAGAAGGTCTATTATATCTCCCAACAGAAGCATTATTTTCAAAAATTCCTGAATTGAAATACGGTAGTTTTTTTCTTTTTTTTTCTTTTAGGAATTTGGGCCATTGGAGTCTAAAAAACCTGGTTTTTCATGCACCACGAGCCTTTATAAATTATTAAAGGGGTCTTCCTCTGGATGGGGACATGACACAACAGTGAAGGTCAGTTTTATTTGACGTGTATTGCGGTTCGTCAACGAGGTTTTCATTTTTTTTTCACGTCCGGAAGTACACGTTGGGTAAATTTAGTTTCAGAGTATATTTTAACTAAGCATTTTTCTTTGTCGAGAAACAGGTTCCAAGTCTCTAACCATTGCAACAGTAGCTTAATTGATTACGTCTGGTTATTAATTCCGAAGACCGTTCGAAGAATGGGTACTTCTGCTAGTTAATATTATAAACGTCCATGTTTCGATATAACAATGATATCTTATTGAGTGTTAATAGTTTAAAATAATTATTAATAAGAAAAATATAACCGCCTGAATCAATACTATAATAGTACATTATGCAACGAGCCTCTAATGGCAATAATTAAGACACGAGTATGTTTATAAAACGAGCATATGCAAGTTTTATAATTTCCACACGAGTGTCTTAATTACCATTATAGGCGAGTTGTATACGACTGTTTATGTTCGACGATAATTATTATTATAACTATTTTATGTTCGAACATAAATATTCATAAATATCTGTCGAGATTTCGCCAGTTTTATGTACTGAACAGAGCGCATGGGACGCACAGAATACCTAGAGGTATTTGACCATGGCCTCCTCGATTTCCCCACGATGACACTAGGCCACGCAATGAAATTTAAATTAGAAGGCCTTGGAACTCAGTGCAGGTGCGATGCTATCCTTATCTAATTGGTCAAACGACTTTTTCTTGAGCTCTGATTGGTGGGAGAAACTGTTTCATATTGAAAAGTAGTGTTATAATGATTCTCATTATGACACAGTTTTCTGAGATAGGCTATAATATTTACATTTCGACATCGTCGAACATAATAGTACATTATGCAACGAGCCTATAATGGCAATAATTAAGACACGAGTATGTTTATAAAACGAGCGTATGCGAGTTTTATAATTTCCATACGAGTGTCTTAATTACCATTATAGGCGAGTTGCATACGACTGTTTATGTTCGACGATAATTATAACTGTATTATATGTTTTAACATAAATATTCATAAATATCTGTTCAGTAACTAGAATTTTGTGATCGGGTGGTGCGCTATGTAGCATATCTCCGTATTCCAAGCTCTCTGGCCAACCGACGCATGAGCTCTGTGTGCTTCAATGCCATATGTGCAGATCGTGAACCATAGTAAAACTGTCACCGTAGTCGTTTGAAATCAACGCGCTGTGTCGAAATTGGATTTGGGTATATTAATGTACAGTGCTATTTCTTGTCTCATATTCATCAGTTTATTTACGCGAACACATGGACGGTGCACTTTCGGTAATTTTTATTGACATGTTGGATATTGAGCGCATGCGCGAAGGTATCCTTATCAAATTGGTCAAACAACTATTTCTTGAGCTGTGATTGGTGGGAGAAACTGTTTCATAATGAAACATAGTGTTATAATGACCATCATTATGATACAGTTTTCAGACACATAATAGTCAGGGTCGAACATACAGAAATTAATTATTTTCAGTCAACAACAACCACCCCTGGCACTATACAGCCCATGAAGGGCCTAGGCCGACAAAGCGACCGCTGTCCAGCCATTTGGCCTGCAGATATGGGGGTGACGCGTGATCAGCACATCGGGTCCCCTCGGCCGCTAATCTTGGTTTTCGTGATCGGGGCTCTGCCTCACTGTCAGAAAGCTACTCAATTGTCTACACGAGGCTTAGTGCACCCCATTCCTACCCTCACGTCAGTTTTAAAATCCCTGACGGAGCCGGGAATCGAACCCGGGGCCTCCGGGTGAGAGGCAGGCGCGCTACCCCAACACCACGGGGCCGGCTATTCTCAGTGCTACGCTTTATTATATTTTCACTGATGAAGGGGATAAAATAGTTGATTAACCCGGAAACATGTACCTAGAACAACTTTAATAATTAATTTCTTTATAGTACTGATTCAGGTGGTTAAATTTTTAATTAATTATTTTAGCATATCAATACGGAACCACCATGAATAATTTAAATAATGTCATTAGTTTAATATTAATAATATAGAATGAAACAGGTATCCTTACAAATATGAATTCAATGAAATGAAAAAAGTTATCATAAAAATTCATCATATTTTAGAAAACCACGGAAAACCACCTCTAGGATGGTTGAGGTTGGAATGGAACCCGCCTCTTCTATTATTTTGCCTCACGAGGCTGAATGTAGCCCGTTGCAGCCCTGAGACCAGAATTAAATTTCTTGGCCAAGCCGGGTATCAAACTGACATCCGTGGTGACAGCCAAGAATGCTAACCACTACGCAACGAGGCAGACTAGTGATAAGACAGTGCTCTACAATCCACCCAGAAACCGGACTGCTATTATTAGACTCAAAGGGCAAGATTGAGAGGTTCTTTTACTTAACGGTATTAGGTAAAGCTGAAACATATCACCCATACTTTCCAGTCTATACATTGAGGAAGCAATGAAGGGGGAGAGAGATTTAAAGTAGGATTAAAATGTTAAGGTGAAATTATTTCAACGTTCATATTTTCTGATGATATTGTCATCTTATTGAATTATTCGTAAGCCATATCTAAGCACAAACGGTCAAATGAGAATCTTTAAAGGTTTAAAGGATATTTTCATTTGACCGTTTTCGCTTGGATATGGCTCTTTAGCTTATGCGTGGCGAGAATAGAAACTTGGCATTAATAGTCAAAGATGTCCAGTATACAGTAACAAACACCACATTAGGAAGACTGGACTTGGCAACACACAGTTACATTTGTTCGACGAACAGGTGCACTTAGGAATGCGAGGGGGGGGGGGGATCCCATAAATATAAGAGATCTTCGTGCACATGAAAAATCCCCCTCCCCTCCCCCCAGTTGAGAGCAGACAGTGACGAGGTTAACTGCTCTCATCCGGACCACGTACGACTCAACCAGATACGTAGCCTGTACAATACAATCTGAATTGACCATTTCACAACAATCACATATTCACACTAAGCAAGCAAATTTGGAGGTCAATCACTACTTTCAATATGTTTACAAAATATCAAATAGAATATAAGTAACCCATATTGATTAGTTGCATTGTTTCAACAATAAAATAAATAAATAAGCCCATTATAATCCCTCCTACCGATTCGTAGGACTAGCTCAATTTAACTCGTACGGTGAGCCGGTCCGTGCGAGTGAAAATTTACATGTTAACCTTAGGCACGTAAACTAACAAGATAGATATTAATCATGTATCACTGATCTGGTCAGGCTGAGTCTTTTAATATGTCTCTCCATTTGTTTCTGTCTCTAGCCGTTCTTGCCCATCTTGCTCCTAGTGTCCTCGTGAAGTCGTCAGACCTTCTTCGCCTTGGGCGTTCTCTGCTCCTCTTTCCAATTCGGGTATCCCACACTGTAGTGACATACGCCTCGAACATGTTTTAGATTGGATGCATGACGTTCCCACTTCTATTCTAGTGGCAATACTGCAACTAAATAAGTGTACATATTTTAAATACTGTCACCTATACTTTTAGATATAAATTTAATAGCCTGATAAGTGTAATGGATGTGATGATGATCGCTTGGCAATCGAAACTGGTCATCCAAGTGTATTTATTAATCTCATGTAATCTTCTTTTCAGGATTAGGGAATGACCCAATGACCCAATGGCTACAATCGTGTTGACCCAATAAAAAACATCAAATATTCATTACTAAGGCACCGTGGCTAAGGCAGTAGTACGCTGACCTCTCGCCGCTGGGTCCGTAGTTCAAATCCCGGTCACTCCATGTTAGATCTGTGCTGGACAAAACGGAGGCAGACAGGCTTTTCTCCGGGTACTCTGGTTTTCCCTGTCACAAATTTCATTCCGGCAATACTCTCCACTATTTTTTTAATTTATTAATCAAACACAAACTACAGCTATGCTAGCCCTTCACGCTTGTACAAATAACAACCAAATAACAGTTATAAATAAAATATAAGACAAAATTTAACAAATCACCAAACAAGTCCAGATCAAGAGCCGGTAGAATGTCCTCGCTCGTAGCCGTGTCGTCAGTGGCCAGATGACAGTTCTAAATACAATTTAACTATCATATAATTTCATCGTTCATTCATTTAATCATTGCCTCAGAGGAGTGCGACAGGCTTCAGCAGCCGGCACAGTTCATATCCTCGCCGCTAGATGGGGGCTTCATTCATTCCATCCCGGACGGGGTCAGTCGACTGGAAGCAGGCTGTCGATTTTCATTCATTACTAAGGCAACACTTTTAGGTAGATTTCATTAGAAAGCTAACTATTGCAATGGGTCCCATGTTTCGACTTCCGGAAAATTTCGACATATCTTCGCGTTTCACATCCCCCAGACCCCAAAACCACAGTCAGTTCAAAAGTTTATATATAATTTATGTATATATATATATGTATATATATATGTATATCAGTTTCTTGTGGACACGATAACTGCCGTAATTTTGCACCAATTACTTCGAATTTTTTACCGAAGATGTATACCTATAAAATCTCGGTCGAGTTCGTTACTGGGCTAAATCGGTCGAAGGGGGTGAAAATGGGGGGCTTTTTCCGAAAAAGTGAAATTTCGCTATAACTCTCTTAATACGTGCAATATCGAATCCATTCAAAGTTCATAATATGTGTCGGATAAGTGCAAAAAATTTATGTCAAATAAGATTTTTGATAGCACCAACCATTGACCAAAGGGGTGGAAAAAAGTGGGTTTTTCGGGAAACATTAATCATATCTCTCTTAATAGGCACAATATCAAAACCGTACAAAATGGACAATATTCCCCTAATAATTACCTAAAACTTTTGTCTGAAAGAATTTTTGATATGACCCACCATTACGCCAAGGGACGAGAAAAATGATTTCGGAATTATAAGAAAATGCCAAGAGCTATCAGTGGTTGCCATGGCAACACTACTAAATTGATGAGGCATGGACCATCAGACGTTGCCATGACAACGCACTTGCACGAGATCAGATTCAGTATTTCCATCTGATTAAGTGGTTGGTTGGTTGGTTCTTAAGTTTAGGGGCTGCGACAACGCGGTCATGTAGCCCCGTGTACTTTGGGTGTGTGTAGAATCTGTCTGATAACCGGTGTTAATTGTGATGACTGTATTAGTGTGTGTTATCTGTTTGTTAATTTATTTAAGTACTGCAACTAACAATTTTTCAGATAGTTCCTACTTTTGCCGCCAAGCGCCACTGTCAACGACTACGAGGCCAAGTTCAGAACTGAGCTACTAGACGCCGCCGCAGTCGGCTCTTGGCAACGAACATAGAAACCTAAGAGCGTTGTATACATTCTTAACCTATCCAATTTAGCTTCACACAGGTGCAATTAGTGGAAGGATCTATAACATGCCATAAATCTATGACATGGGACCGCCGGCTTTACTTCCCCTCCGAAGGAAGGCATACTGAGGGATATTTAACGCTCTTAAAAAATCCGACGGCTTCGGCCGGGTTTGAACCCGGTATCTTGGGCATAGAAGCTCAGCATGTTACTGACTACGCCACCAAAGCCGCCTGATAAAGTGGGAAGCGGCTTCGGTGACGTAACTGGTAGCATGCTGAATGTCTATGCCCAATGTCGCGGTTTCAAAGCCGGCCGAAGTCGTCGGATTTTCTAAGAGCACTAGAATCCCTCAGTATGCTTTCCTTTGGAGGGGAAGTTCCAACGTTCGTTGCGAGTTGATGGTTGGGGTGGCATCTAGTAGCCAAGTTGACAGCTAGGTGTCGTTGACGGTTGTACCTGGTAGCAACATTAGGAACTACTGCTTGAAATTGACCGTCTGCAGTACTTACATGAATTAAGACTAATACAGCCATTACAATTCACACCGTGTATCAGACAGATTCTACACTCACCCAAAGTACACGGGGTTAGATGACCGCGTTGTCGCAGCCCCTAAACTGAGGAACCAACCAGAGGTAGATTTCGTTAGAAAGCTAACTATTGCAATGGGTACCATGTTTCGACTTCCGGAAAATTTCGACATATCTTCGCGTTTCACATCCCCAGGCCCCAAAACCACCGTCAGTTCAAAAGTTATATATAATTTATGTATGTATATGTATATCAGTTTATTGTGGACACGATAACTGCCGTAATTTTGTACCAATCACTTTGAATTTTTTACCGAATACGTATACCTATAAAATCTCGGTCGAGTTCGTTACTGGGCTAAATCGGTCGTTGGGGGGTGAAAATGGGGGGCTTTTTTTTCGAAAAAGTGAAATATTGCTATAACTCTCTTAATATGTGAAATATCGAATCCGTTCAACATTCATACTATGTGTCGGATGAAGCCCAAAAATGTATGTTTGAAGAGTTTTTTTTATAGCACCAACCATTGACCAAAGGGGTGGGAAAAAGTGGGTTTTTCGGGAAACATTAATCATATCTCTCTTAATAGGCACAATATCAAAACCGTACAAAATGGACAATATTCCCATAATAATTACCTAAAACTTTTGTCTGAAAGAATTTTTGATATAACCCACCATTATGCCAAGGGATGAGAAAAATAATTTCGGAATTATAAGAAAATGCCAAGACCTATCAGTGGTTGCCATGGCAACACTACTAAATTGATGAGGGATGAGCCATCAGACGTTGCCAAGATAACGCACTTGCACGAGATCAGATTCAGATTTCCATCTAAGTGTGAAGCGGCTTCGGTGACGTAACTGGTAGCATGCTGAATGTTTATGCCCAAGGTCGCGAGTTCAAAGCCGGCCGAAGTCGTCGGATTTTCTAAGAGCGCCAAAAATTCCTCAGTATGCTTTCCTTTGGAGGGGAAGTTCCAACGTTCGTTGCGAGTTGCTGGTTGCGGTGGCATCTAGTAGCCAAGTTCACAGCTAGGTGTCGTTGACGGTAGTACCTGGTAGCAACATTAGTAACTACTGCTTGAAATTGACCGTCTGCAGTCCTTACCTGAATTACAGACTAATACAGCCATCCCAAAGTACACGGGGTTACATGACCGCGTTGTCGCAGCCCCTAAACTGAGGAACCAACCAAAATCTCTGCGGTAGATATAATTTTGCGTGAAGAAGTAACAGACCGTTACATAGTTGCACATCAGTGTCGAAACCTAGCATAAGGACAGTGTGACCACAAGTATAAAAATGGACCCCAAATGACAAGAAGGTTACCGTTCCCATAAGACAATAAAATGTTTAAAATAAGCATAAAATGACGAAAAATAAAGTTAATTAAGCTCCAATTATAAAATACCTTCTCGCATTAAATGAGGTCTGATCCTTCTACGAAAATCTGCATATTCTGCCTATTTTCGCCTATCCCCAAGTTTGTCCGGTGAAATCTACCTCCGCCTTCCGGCGTGCCGAGAGGACTTTTTTTTTATCGTGTGGCCACCGGAGAGGCCGAGGGCAGGTCTTTCTATTCGACGCCCGTGGGCGACCTGCGCGCCGGGATGAGAGATGGAATGAAACTGGGCAAGGATGTGGAAGGAATCGGCCGTGGCCTATCAGAAGGTACCGTCCCAGAATTTGATTGGTGTTGAAAATGGGAAACCATGGAAAACCATTTCAAGGACGGCCGACGGTGGGGCTCGAACCCACGCGTCTACCGAGTCAGCATAGAGCTTGGTCCCATGACCTAACGCTGCGGTTTAGTCAGCTGAGACACTGCTGTCGGTAAGGCATCACTGAAAATGGCTTCAATCACCACATCGGGTTAGTTTAATAATCGATTATTCACAATACTCGATAACCGGTACTTCGAATGTTAGAACTTTTCGCACATCCACATTGTTCGAACATTTGAATACCGTATTCAAATAATTCGAATACATCGAATACTGGAATAATTTTTTCGAATTTCGAAGTAGAGTAATTAATCTACTACTCGAATGATATATGCAGCATCAAGGTTTAAGTATTAGGAGGGGCAGATGACCTCGCTGTTCTGCCCGTTAAAACAACAATAACTATATAGGTATTAGAAAGTCATTGTCTATGGGAGTGATACCGTTCTTGGGCTGTTACTGTTAGAGGTAAGAGGAGAATAGATACATTTGAAATGTGGTTTTACAGGAGAATGATAAAGATTTATTCATTTTTTTCGTGTCCGAATCAAATTGAATTTTGCTAGTATGTAGCAATAGTTACAGCATTAGTATTTGCAGCAATAAGATCGTCCTTTGAACATTTGTCCTCCATCAAGGGGCAGATCAACAGGTGTTCTGAATCTTGTAACATGCTGCAGTCGCAGAACTCTTCATTGTTGATGAGCATGTTCCATTTCTTGAGATTGTTCTTGCAGCGTGAAAGCCCCGTCCTCATCCTGTTCAATGATTTCCGAATTCCATGTGGAAAGTTACGACCAGGTGCCATTTTTTCTAATAGAGGAATAATGGGATCTTTGATTTCTGTCTTCGGTATCTTCACACGGGCAGCTTCTTGTGAGCCTTGGAGGGTATGATAAAGATTAGATGCGTAGCTATAGTAACAAATGAAGAGGTATTGATAAGAGTGGGGGAAGGAGAGTTGTTTCTGGCGAGTACTAATGAAGACAAGAGATAGGTTGGTTCGGTACATACTAAGGTACCCTGGAATGGAGTACTAAGTTATGGAAGGAAGGATTGAGGACAAGAACTGAGGGGGGGGGGAGACCAAGGTTAGAGTATGTTGAAATGATTGTCTTGGATGTCGATTGTGGTAGCTATGTAGAGATGTAACGATTAGCTCTGGCCAGGGAAACATGGAGGGCTCATAAAACCATTGTAAAGACTAAGGACTCACATCACATGCAAGCTTAAACAAACTACACTCTAGAAATTTGTGGTTTACACACTAGACTAGAAATGCATTCGAAGTGGGTCTAAATGGATGTTGAAAGGACACTTAGCAATTCTACCGCGAACTCTAAAACCTAATTTTATCAGATGTTGGAAATCACTTCAATTTCTTGACTTTCAAACCAAATCACTTCAGTATAAATAAAACTAGGAGATAAATTTACATGCCAAATGAAAGAAAATGTAATGATCTATGATCTGAACCAGAGTTGCTCAAGTAGATAGTTGATTTATTTTAGGGATTCCTTCACATCGTGTACCTGAGTGTGTATGTATTGTCTGATAACCTGTGTTATTGTGATGGCTGTATTAGTTCGTGCTCTTGTAATGAAGGTAGGATTGTGAAGGAGGCAACCGCGGCCTTAAGCCAGGAACCATCCCAGCATTTGTCTGGAATAAAAGTGGGAAACCACAGAACTCTACTTCCTAGATTGCTGCGGTGGGAGGTGAACCCTCCTCTTTTCAGTTTTACCTCATGAGACAACCCTCAGACCAAAATTAAATTTCTTGGAAGAGCCGGGAATCGCACACGTACATCCGAAGTCACAGTCATACGTGTGATATTTGAAATCCTTCAACTAAAATATAATAATAATAATAATAATAATAATAATAATAACAATAGTCAAAGAACACGGCGAGTTCCGAAGACGCCACAACCACGAGTTGTACACACGCGTAGAGAAAATAACGGACGTGATGAGGAAAAGGAGGATTTCTTTTTATGGACATATAACCCGAATGAAATCAATACGGCTATCCAACAGAATTCTTGCTTTTCTCCGTGAGAAAAAGACAAAGGGGGCCTGGTTCATTGAAGCAGAGAAAGATCAGTTGGAGACTGGGATAACACGTGAAGATATCCAGGAGCGTGGCCCACTTAGGGATAAGGGGCAGATGACCTCGTAGTTCCGCCCCTTAAAACAACAATAACTAACTAACTAACCACTTAGGGATAAACTTCACAACATCGGAGTTTTCAACTTAAGCCGAAGCTAAAAACCGGGAAGGCGTGGACGACAGAGAGAAAGGTACAACATCGATTGCGAATGAAAGAGTACTGGCCAACATTAAAATGCAGAAAAAACAGTTGACATGACGTGGTCCTTAGTTGGACGTAACGAAGGAATAATATAATAATAATAATAATAATTTCATATTGCCTTGGATGCCGGGTGCAAGCTTTGTTATTGGACACCCAGAGGGCAGCTTGCATGTGGAATTTTATTGTTCGTTGGAACGCTATGAAAGTCAAGGACGTTAGATATCTAAGCTCCTTGACACTACAGCGCTTTCTAGTAGAGAATGGAGGAACTTTGTGTTGGCGGAAAATCCCGAGATAAATTTTACCATTATGATCACGGCCTACTGAATTCAAATGGACATGCCAACAACGTATGACATGCATGTCATACTTTTTGTCGCCTTTCAAAAATCCCTTACCACGGCCAGGATCGAACCTGTAAGCTTGGGGTTGGTAGTCCGACACGATAACCAGTCGCCCATCTTGGCAAGCAAATAAAATATTTATAACATTTGGCATTCTCACGAAGAACAACGGGGCTGATGATTACGATGTCCAAGCCGCTGAAAGAAATAACAACAATAAATCTAAGGCCAAGTTGTCCAGTAAAAAGTTAATGATATACAGAATTCAATTTTACTCATACTTGCCAAGCTGCAGCATGAACAATCTGCACGGGGAATATCGAGTGAAACAAGTGCAAGGCATGGCCCGTACATAGCATGCAATTTGTTCTCGGGATAAGTAGGGCGGTGTACTTAATAGTTCCTTTCATTACATAAAATTTAATTACAAACTATTCTTGTCATACAAATGAGATTAAATGAGAGGAAAATGAGGATAAATATAAAATGCTTTTAAAGGATTTAAACTAGAAGCCATTGTATGAACTTCATTGCTTTCTTCTTGCAGACTTGTGTTTGAATTATACTTGTTGTTTTCCTCTTATTTGTCGTGTACTTAATAGATTAGATATTCCTTCAAAGTTTTTTCAACGAAGTTGATATTAAGGGATATCGGGAATGGGTTTTAATCTTCTGTAAAAGGGGTGAATATATCTTAACCCTTCATAGGACAAAATTATTTATTTACGGTATGTATTTTACATTTTAATTTATTTTATGTTTTATTTTTTAATTTTATCCGTCGACTTGAGCTTCTATGGGCTGCGTGTTAACAACCACTCTCATTTCAGTGTCTGCGTTTTGTTCGTTTGCCAGCTTTGATATCTTGCCAGTATCTCTTGAGCCCATCTTCCAGCTTGTTCTTCCGCTCCTCTGTTAGGGGAGGTATGACTGAGTTTTTCAACTTCCACAGTTTTTATCATATCATTACCAAATTTAAACCACTTGCATAAACAGTTGCTGGCATCTAATGTTCTAATTTGTAATTAAATAGCTTTGTTAGTTTTTGAGATATTGCACTTTTTTGTATTCAAAAAGTGGTCACATAAAAAAAGTCCCTTGCGACAAAGTTTTTGTTCGACCAAGCTGATTTTTTTAAAAAATGTTGTTATGATGTATAGAAACAATATTTGCTTTGGGTTTTTGTGTTAGATGAATACTGTTCTTTCCAGAAAAGTTTAAACTTTCATTTTATATATTTTTAAAATTTCGGCATTAATAGTTTAAAGTTATCTATCAAAATTCATACTAAAACTCAGAGAAGTTCAAAACCAGAAACAAGTTTACATTAGTGTACCTTTTGCAACTACTTTACCAAGTTTCAACAACATCTGAAAAGAATTGCATCGCAAGGAGCATTTTGTACACAGAAAAACATTGGAAAAGAGCAATGCGAGAAAAAGGCAAGTTAATATTTACTCACTCAAAACTGCCCTGCCCCATATGTTTCCCCTTCACATCTCCTCGTTCTTTCTTCCTTAGATATCTTCTGCCATTTTACATGCCTCCTAGTCATTTTCTCCCGATCACAGCCCCTCTTTTGTGCCTGAGTAACACGTCTAACATCTTGTAGTTTGCATAGAGAACTTGAGTTTATAGGGATGGTCGAATTTCTGATGGAATGAAGGGTTTCCAGAGTTTTGTAGTGCCCCATATTGAATTCTGAGACAGCCCTGAGGATACCAAGTTCCAGTTTTGTCTTGGAAACAAATATCTCCTTAGGGCATTTACTCCACACTACATTATGGAGGGACTCGTTAGCATTCAGAGTCTTCCCCGCTGTACAACGCTGAAATATCTGATCTGATGCTAGTCTCAGATACACAGGTGCTATCTTCTCAACAACAGAAGGATTCAGCTTGCAACTCATTCTACTGTGGCTATCATTTGGTTTTCCTTCTGCCTGTTGTCGGTTATAGAAGCACCAGGAGTTGATACCCTTAGGACAAGTCAAATGCTGAGGCTTGCGGTCAGTTGACATACAGTGTCTAAGAGTTGCAAAAACTGCCCTCTTCATTTTTCCTACACCTGGAATATTATTGACAATGGCATGCCTATAATAATGGGTCAATTTAGTTATAGTGCTGTCTTTCAAGTTGCCCTCTTTATGCCCACCCAGTGTCACACCCTTCGCCCTCCATTCCTTTACAGTGTTACGAAGAGCAGTACCAAGTCGCTTAGAAATATGGTTTATGCATTCTTCTTTCTCAATCCTTTGTTCTGGACCGTACACCTCAATCTCATTCAAGTGGGCGTAGGTCTTGGCATCCCCATCTGACAACACCGATGTGTATCGAAAACCATTGTCAATGGATCTCTTCCACAGGATCTCTCCAATGTCTTTTTCCATTGCATTGGAGGACCCATCATAATTTTTCTGGCATTCATCTGAGCTCTTATGACCCTCCCACCAAATATTATATTCTGCACTATTTTTTCCCAGGTCCCTTTCTGCAATAACACACTGATGGCAATACTTTGACAGAACATGGTAGTCTAACACAACTCCAGTCAGAATGTCAATTACGAATCCTGCACCATAATTCGATGTATGGCCACGTTTCTGCCATGTTGCATCATATGAAACACCTATGTCAATGGTCTGTTCATCACTAGCCCCATGAGCATTGTGTACTACTTGTGCAGCCATAGAAAGTACTTCTCTTCTCATTAATTTTCCCTCATCTATGAGAATTCTAAGGTGTTTTGCAAAAGGCCTTCGACCTAAAGTGTTCATACCCATACCTATAGAAAATGTCTCCAGCCCACGCTGGCCTTTACCTAAACTACTAAATGTTTCAACCATAGCATTGTTCACATGGAAACCAGGTCTTTGAGAATTATCATCTTTAATTCTTGGTGAAGTGTAGGTGTTAGCAGAAACATAACCACATGTTCTGCATTTAATTATAATTTTAGAGGAGAACCCATGAGTTTCCCTAAATTCAATAAAAATAGATTTGTTCTTACACTCACCACACAGTAGCTCCTTCACTAGTTCTTGCCAAACATCCTTATGCACCAAGGTATAGATCACAGACCCAACACTTTGTTCTGCACTGGCAGAAACAGAAAATAAATTTATTTTCCTCTCAGATGCAGACATATCTGCATCTAGTGAGCTACTAGAAACGTTATTCACTTCTTCATTAGGCCTAACTGAACTGACTTCTTGTCCTGGTTTCTGACTCTTTCTTTTAGCTATAGCTAATTTGGCAGCCTTGCTTTTCTTTGAGGGACGTTTTTTTCACTGGTCTATAGCTACACCTAGGACTCTTTTGAATTTCCATGGTTTCTCACTAATAATAATAATCTCTATTGCTATAGGCCTAACCTAAAAACTATAATCACTACTTATCTATACACTAAAACGACGCACTAAGACCTCTACACTATAAATTACACAACTACAAAGGAAATAAGACGAAACACATCACTGAATAATCACTAGTTTGGATATGTAATTCGCTGTACTGAAACCACACGTTACTTTTGCATTACAATAACATAAACAAACAGGAAAGCCATGCTTGTACTACTACAGTCAACACAAATACGAAATTCAGAATGTAAATAATACAAACATATATATATATATATAATATTAACTATCATAGTATAGTTGTGTGAAAAAAAATGGAATGCAATTTAGAAGAGAGAAATCGTTCTCTAAATTAGTTAAAATTGAACTATTAAATGACATAACGTAGTTATATGGACTACGTAGTAAACAAACGACTGTCAGCTTGCACAGGTGTGCCTCTACGACACATACGCCGCGGAATACTTGAATAATCGACAAAAAAACATACAGAAAACTATCATTATGCTATTACAGGAAAAGTGGGCGTGGTAGTGGGCTATTAAATGCCATGCGCGCTCACATTAAATGGCCTCTACAAGCTTCAAAATAGCCGGAATTACTAAACTGAGATGATTTTCTGAAAGAGGAAGAATTAGGGTATTTTTATATAAATAAAACAAAAAAACGAGTTTTTGCTTGAAAATCCGAAAAATTCAGTCATACCTCCCCTTAAAGGTCTTCTCCGTCGTGTGGGTTCTGCATCCACCATAAAACCCTGATAGCTTTTCAACATCCTTCTGAAACTATTCCTGTCTTGGATTTTATCCTGCGTAATGCGCACCTGTCTCACATCTTGGTCACACTCTTGGAACCATTTCAACTTGGAGATCTTCGGTTTAAGAAAATTCCAGATTTTCTTTGTGCGCCGGTTATTATCCATACAGAAGATGTGTCCATAAAACAGCAATCTTCGTCTTCTAATTGTTGTTGTTATCGGTTCCATCTGATTGTATACTTCTTTATTTCATATCAGTTGAACCTGTCCGTCAACCCATCTGTTGCCCAAGATCTTCCGTAGTAGTCTGCATCCTCTTTTAAGTAGCTGATTGACTTGTCCTGTTCGTTTCATACACAGGGTCTCCGAAGCATATAAATCTTCTGGTCTGACAACAGTGCTGTAATGCCTTAGTTTGGCTCCTAAACTCAGCGTCTTCTTATTGTAGATGTTTTTAGTCAGCTGGAACGCTCACTCTAGTTTCAGGATGCGGATATTGGTCGCTTCTTTTTCTAGCCCATTCTCTTGGATTACTTCACCCAGGTATTTAAACTTCTTGACTCTTCGAATCTTTCCATGGTCTGTGAACAACCATTCGTAATTTGTAGTCCTATTGTCTCTGCTGTGTCTTTAAGATGGTTTATCTTCCTGTTTGCTGAACTGATGTTGTTTGCAAATATGACTACGTCGTCCGCGAACGCCAGACAGTCAACATACACTCCATTGTGTTTGGGGCCTAATCGAAACTGATTTCATTTCCTTCTTCTTTGTTTAGTGATTTTACTATTATTATTAATGTTTTCTCTTGTTTCTCTAATTGTAATGTTTTTATATTTATTTTTATGTTTAATTTATGTTCTTATAGATTTAATTTTGATTTAGAATTGATCATTATAATTTTCATTTTCATAACTCTTTTTAGATAATTATATAATTTAAATTTTTATATTTCTTTTATTATTGTAGTTTTATTTTGATGATTTTTATTTCTATATTTATATTTTTATTTTACACTTTAATTGTTAATGTTTTTGGCATTTTATTTTATTTTATCCATCACATTACGTCAAGTAGATACGTATAATATTTCATTCTTAGAAATACTAGCACTTCGGCATGAAAATTCTCCGAAATTTGGACGAAAGATTCAACCAACAGTATCTTTGAAAGCGTAAACTGTCCTTATGATAGTTTGTTAAAATAGAGACCACTATCCCATAAAGGGTTAAGGATAAAAAAAAGTAACGATATTGATTTTATCACTGAGCCTGTTATAAATCGCTTACAACAATTTTACAAATTTCCATAGAAATACAGATTTTTAGCCTATTTTCAATTTTGAAAAAATAGGCTTATGCGATCACCTTTTGTCCGTGTGTGTGTGCGTGTGTGTGTGATTCGTGTGTGTGTCCCCCCCTAATAAAATCTAAACGGCAGGAGCGATTTCAATGAAACTCGGAAAGTTCATAGCACTATTCCCGGCGACCTCGACCGTGCCCTTCAAATTTTGTTACGACTCACCAATCCAACATGGCGGCTGTGCGAAATATTTCACCAGCATTCAATATCTCCGAAACTATTACCGATATTACCCTGACATTTTCTACGGTGATAGAGGGAACTACTATGAGTTCACTTATGTGACTTTTGAAAACCTGGTAACTACAAAACCAACATGGAGGCCAAGCGAATTTTCGACTTTTAAATAGACGTTTCTCGCGATTTGACCAACCAAACGCAATGAAACTTGGTACAGTATATGTTTATACACATTGTAATGCACCGACATCAAACTTCATTCAATTGTTTACATAATCACAAGATGGCGGATGTGCGAAATATTTCGCCGGCATTCTATATCTCTGAAACTATTAGCGGTATCACCCTAAATTTTTTTACGGAGATAAGAGGCACTACTGGAAGTCCATCTATAAGACTTTCAAAAACCGGTTAACTACAAAACGAACATGGCGGCCAAGCGAATTTGAAAATTTCAAATAGACCTTTCTCACGATTTAATGTTCCAAGCTCACTGAAACCTGGTACAGGAAATATTTATACACATTGTAATCCACTGGTATATAATTTAGTTCAATTGTTTACATAACCTCAAGATGGCGGCAGTGCGAATTTTAAAATTAAGTTTTTATTTCTTGTGATGTAGTCATGCGATCGAAGTGAAAGTTTGAATAATGAACCTACGCAATAATTTTCATTTAATGGTACATGACTCTATGGCCTATACATTTAACAATCCAACATGGCGACCATCCGAAATATTTAGACGATACTGAATATCTACGAATCTATTTTAGCAATCAAACTGCATTTTTTTCTGTTCATAGGGGCTATGAACTTAAGTTCACCTATAGGACTTTAAATAACCTGGTGATCACAAATCCAACATCGAGGTGACGCGAATTATAAATATTCACATGGACGTTTCTCGCAATTTAACCATCCGAGTGCAGTGAAACTTGGTACAGTAAATCCTTATACGAATGTTAATCCACTGGCATCTAATTTATTTCAATTGTTTCCATAACCTCAAGATGGCAGCTGTGAAAAATTTTAAAATCTCCTTGTTTTTTCTTGTGTCCTAATTATGTGATTGAAGTTTGAATACTACACGTTCACAATAATCTGCATGTAACAGTACATTACTCTAGGACCTACATATATAAAATCCAACATGGCGACCATCCGAAATATTTAGTCGGTTCTTAATATCTACGAATCTATTACAGCAATCAAACAGAAATTGTGTATGTTGATAGTGGCAATTAACATAAGTAGGATATATGAAAATAGGCTGTATAGTTCTTCACGGAACTACTTGTTTGGTTAAAGATCAATTATCGTGTTGGAAGCCATTTTTAGCATATTTACATATCTGAAAAAAAAAAGGCTTATGAGATCACCTTTTGTCCGTGTGTGTACCTAATACAATTTAAACGACCGAAACGATTTCAATGAAATTCAGTTAGTAAATAATATTACCTTGTCCAACCTCCACCGTGTCTATCAAATTTTAATACGCTTCACCAATCCAACATGGCGCCACAAGCGAAATATTTTACTGGTATTCTATATCTCCGCAACAGTAACAGATTTCACCCTGAAATTTTGTACGATGATAAAGGATACTACTAACAGTTCACCCAAGTGACTTCCATAAACCTGTCAAGTACAAAACCAACATGGTAGCCAAACGAAGTTAATTCATTTCAATGGAATTTTCTCGCGATTTATTCATCCAAGCTCAGAGAAACTTGGTACCGGTCAGGTAAATGTATGTACAAAATTCAATCTACTGGCATCTAATTTAATTTTTTCATAAACTCAAGATGGCGGCTGTGTGAAATTTCAAAATGAGGTTTTTATATCTTGTGTCCTAGTCATGTGATCGAAGTAAACAATCGAATAATGAACCTACGCAATAATATTCATCTAATGGTACATAACTATTGTGAACGAGCTGTTTGAGTTGCCAACACCACTGCATCACTAAATTGGAAGCAATTTCCTGTTGTTACGTTGTTTCTTATCCTCCTTGTCCTTTCCACCGCTTTCCTGTCTGTGTTCGCCGAGCAATGTAACATATGCTTGCTGTAAAGTCTAGAACATCCTAATAATTATGGTCTATGCTACTGTATTATGGACATCTTAAAACTATTAAAGAACAGTTTAAATTCTCGCCACGCGTATGTTAATGACCTATATTTAAGCCCCCACCCAATCTATTGAGAATTTCCTGGAAACATTAATACTGCCGTTAATGCTGGCCTTGGTTTATTGAAGATACATCCTGAACCAACAACTTGTTTCCCTTGTTGCTCCCTTATCTAGCATGACTGCAACGTTATGCTTAGTTTTCAAAAATGAGGTACATTATTCAAAAATACACATTCATTAGGCAAATGTACAATATATTTTAAATGTCTGTTTTGCCTCTGTGAGAGTGTAGTGAAAGGAGCTAAGTATTGAACCCTACGGTATTAGGCTGACTGGTGTCGAACCTGGGTCTCTGGAAAAATGAGAACAGACTAGAGATGCCAGCAAGAAACGAACCCGAGGTCTTAGAGGGAGTTTAAGCTATAAAAAACCCTAGAGAAAGGACACAGTAAATCACTGTTGTGATGTAAAGGAATTCTGATATTATTTGATAATATAATGTAGAAAATATTAGCAGAATACGGCAGTGTTGGGCTGTAAAATGCATACAGTTCGGGACTTAGCACTGAAAGTTGGAGCCCTAGACATGTTGCAAATGAGTTTAGAAAATAGGCGTGTTTTCACGGCGCCACGTCAGTTACACGGACCTATTTACACCGTCTGAGAGGAGGGAGGACAGTAATATATGGTCCAGTGATTCCCCTTCTCATAAGAGGAAGCCCAGTGGAGTGGGAAACTGCAAGAATAATTAAATGATTACTCGTGATTTGAGTAACTCAGAGACATGAGGATTGCACCTACGTGGATGAATTGCAGGGAGGCTAATTATCAAGCCGTCATACATCGAAATCGATGCAGATTTAAGGTAATGCGCAAGAACACAGGAGGAATGAGCCCAGCGCAGAACTATGACCATGCCAGAGGGGAAGAACCACCCACGTGGCTTGGGTACGCGGTGGCAAAGGCAATTAATATTAATTAATTGAACGATCGATCCTCATGCACACAGGCAGATATGTAATCAGCGAGGCAAGATGGACCAGGAAAACGTCATTGCAAGACCCGAGAAGCACGTAGAGAGGAGGTGAAGTTCCAAGGAATTTATGGACCTACTTTTCTGCTGAAAACAGATATAAGGTCAGGGGAGCAGGCAGTCGAGGTCAGTCGTGCCATATTCTAGTGCGGAGCGCATGTTGCTCGAGTCCAGGGAGGGACGCGCGCACTTTAACAATCTAGTGTTCATCAGTACTGTACCCGATACCTAGTTGAGGCTATCGGCTACGCCAGCTGACATTGAGCCGTAGTTGAGATTTATGGGAAAAGTTGTAAAGATAGCGCTCAAATCGAGTCAGGAAATGACGTAGAAGGCCAAGGATCAAGAAGGCATTGCCAGTCAGGTAGATGGAATTATGGGAGGAATATTAAAGTTTTATTAAGATCTATATGGAACAGTATATTTAATCATCTCAGAAGAGAAGAAATGTCAAGCAATATTGAACCCATGTACCATGGCCTCAAAGAGAGTCGAATCCATGTACTTTGAGAAAGGAATGAAAGAATCATACAGTTTCTAAGGGAACGGAGAGAGATTTCAAGCCAGGATTATAGCCTAACATTGTGCAAGCGCTAGGGCCAGGTGTTCCTTAGATGAGCTCATGCCTCTTGACATTTATAAGGAGCCAGTCATGGATATTATTAGAACGAGTGGAAAGTGTTAACTGTAAGACGAAGAAGCTGGACTCGGAAATTGCTCTTACGTTGCAGGAATATGGCAACCTCGCTGCTGAGTCAGAACAGGAATAATTAAATTTAACCTGTTTACGAGTATAAAAATAAGTAAACAGATACAGTACGGTGAATCATTTTGGATTAGAGATTTTTGTGTAAAGATAAACCTTGTAAAAATTGCACAGGAAAAAACTGCAAACGCAAGTAGACGTCATTGGGGGTTCACCGAGACCCAAGGAGTGGGAGAATAAAAAAAGAACCGCACCACCCACACAGTTGAGGACGAGAAATTAATTAATATCTCGGAAATGCACGATCGATTTCCATGCACAGGAAGATTATTTTACGTTTGGAAGACGAGCTTTCTGGATATATAATTTTTATAATTGTGCGACAATTAGTTCAAAAGTTGGTCACGAAAAGGACTAGAGTTTTATCTTTTTTTGGCTGAAAGGTATAAAACTCCTGGCCTCACCAAGCCAATCATGCAGTTATTCTGACAGCCCGTGAGGGGGTGTTACTCTGCATCAGTGCATGCAGTCTACGAGAGCCCGTGAGGGGAACGTCACGCTGTACATGCAGTATTAGTCCGTCCAGGGGGGCGTTACGCTGGAGCATCATAATCATTCAGTCTACGAGCATTCCGTGAGCGGAAGTGCTGCACCACATCGTATACGCAGTATTCAAGAGCCCGTGAGGGGGACGTTAAGCTGTATTAGACATCGATCCAGAGCCTGTGGGAGGCTATGTTACAAGTTCACCGAGTGTAGACCAGTTACGATATAAGTACGCTACGCTGAGGGTTAGCAGTTCGAGACTTTGAAGAGTCCTAAATTATAAAGAACATTAAATATACGGACTTTAAAGCAATATCGCCAAAGTAAGATACAGCGATCAGTAGGGAACTTCGAGTTCCAGAAGAACACTGTTCGATACAGTTACGAAGTTATAAGAACTCCAACAAATAAACGGCGTTACGTTTAGTAAAGACATTGTTAAAGACATTAAGTCCTGTAAAGGAACTTTACAGTAATTACGATCGCGAAAGATAGAAGTTCAAGCGAAAGGAACTTAGGAACTTAGTTTCGAAACCAGAGGGAAAACTTAGCCTACTCTAGTGAGAAAACGTCAAAAATAAACGATAGACAGTATACGGTCCTCGAAGGGAGGCCAAGATATAGAAACTATAGGGTGCGATAGACCACCATATATAAATAGAGGTGACGGCAAAGAAAAGACATTTATCGCCTAGTTAAAGCAGATAAAGTAAAGCCGAGTAATAGACAATAGAAGCGGTTTTGAGAGACTGAAACCAGTAGTTTCCATTGTAGGAGAGAGCAACTTTGAACGAGTAAAATCACACGTCCAATGCAGGTCGATAGGATTCACATCAGGGATCATCAACAGCCGACAGAAATTGTAAAAAATCGTTGAGATACGCCCGTGTGATAGGAGTGAAGTGTAAATATTGAGAGAAAAGAAATAAGAGTATCATTTTAAGTGTTTTAGGTAAAGTGAAAGCGTTTTTATGCACAGTGATATGTGTTATAATATGTACCAGAGTAATATTTTTTAGTGTTTTAATGTGTGTTCAAAACGGATACACCAGTGGATAAAAAAAATGTTGTCAGTGTTAAGTATAGTGAATATGTGTCAAGAAATTTCTGTACATAAGATGAGATTGTACAATATGGAGTAGGTCAAGAAGGTGGGCCAAAATGTCACATCAAACGAGAATAAAGGTCAGAAAGCGACCTTAAACATGTAAGTAAAGATTTTCATTATGTTTTGGTGTCGGGAAAAATTTTGTGTACAATTCCACCGGAGTTTTGAGTAGAAGGGATGTTTTTAAATGAATAATAACTAAATAAGAACGCGATCTGAACGAAAATAAAGTTTTAAGAAATAATAAATAATTATGTGAAATAATAAATCCTGTAGAGGAAATGCATGGAATAAAATGTCAGTATTTAATGAATGTTCTAAAAGCAAGCGTGATAATAATAATTATAACAAAGATATTTACATAAAGGTAAATTTGAATTATATGAAAGAAATAGCTTTTGAGCTTTTGTGAGGAATGAAAACATGATGTGAATAACAAGGTAAAGAAATTTAAATAAAGATTAAATTGAATGATATAAAAATATAGAGCGTTGAAGCCTTAACAAATGTATAAGACATGATGTGAATGCATGTTCTTAAAAGGGGAGCGATTTATTGTCAACGGAAAGATTAATATAAGAATTGAGATATGTATCAATTGTTACTATGAAATTTATCAGTTCTTTGGAAGACATTCGGCCGTAAAGTAATGTGTAGCGTAATGGAACGCAATTAAATAAAAAGTCACGCTAGGAACGCGTAAAAGTTAAAGTACTTGGTAAGTTACTTATGGAGGGTAGTTGATTGCAGTGAATTGAGATATGTTGTAAGTCCTCTTAATTGTGATGTGGATCACGAGGCCATGTGTGTATTATTTAAAAGGGAGCTAATGTATGGTATGATTGAGCGTAGGTCCTGTAAGCTACGGCTTGACCCTAAATCGCGTTTTGTATAAGTCCTCTGATGTGGAAATGTTCCCGAGGCATGTTAAGAGATTCGAACCTAGAATCCTTTTGTTGTTAAAGCCCCTAATTATTCGTCGTAGAATGTGTATTAATCTTCCCAATCAATGAGGACCCTCTCATAATTAATAAATGCCAAGGTTACGAATGTGGTTTATGAGCCAAAGAATATTGTTGAATGGAGATAAGTGAAGTAAAAGCCAGGTCTCTCCACAGAACTGAGAATAATGTGAAGGTTTGTTTTAAAGCATTGAAGAGAGCTGCCACCGTAGGTTAGGCAGAGAGTCGCTTTCCTTGTCATAAATCACGCCCGAGTATAATGGCCTGACCCTCATCGAGCGAGGGTGGGTAAAAACCGTCTTGTAAGATGTTTTAAATACACCGTGAAAGTTTAAAGTTGTTAATGACCCGGGCGTTGAACCGAGGTCCTTGTAGATTGATATTATCGCTTGCCAATTCAGATCGTAGTTTTCTTATGTGATAATGGTCTTATAAGACAAATGAGTTAAATAAAATCCCTATTGTAATATTGGATGGAAAATAGGAATCCACGAGTTTTGTGAAGATAACTAGGTTTCGGGAGTGATCATAGTTTTTGACTTTGTCAAGTAATCTTTATAACTCTGGAGTACACAAATAGTTTTCCCGATCACCGTAGTGAATTTGCAAAACTTGAGAGAGATAGTAAATATGGAGAACATGTGATATGCCCAAATATTGAAGTGAATAATTAACATGTAAGTTAAAATGTAATTATATATTTGTTTTGATGATAAGAAAAGATAAAAATAATTCTTGAGGTGTACACAAATATGACACCATTATTATGGGAAAGTATCGAGCCAAAGAAGCTCGTAGTTATTTGGAACTTTAAGATAAGTACTTTATGGAAGTGAAAATAATCGTGAATTGTTGGTTTTAAAGAAAACCATGTGTTTTAATCTAATATTTGTTTTATTTTTATGCTATTCCTTGTTCACTTTGGACAAGTAGAATGATATTGGTCAGTAGTTTATGTGTTTATTTGTTTGTAGCGCCATAATTTTTGATGAATTAAATGTGTTAAAATAGGAGTTGATTTTGTTGTTATTTTTGCAAGTGTATCCTCTATTTAATCCAAAATATGTAAGTCACAGAGTGGGAGAACTTACCGCAGCCCCGAAAAATCCCGAATTGGGCAATGCTGGCATACTGTGATTTGCATATTTCTTGCTGCAAGGGCACAATATATATGATAATAACTTGAAGAAAGACAGATAACCCCTTAAGTTATTGTATAACTTAATAGCCGAGATGAAGGTGGTCGAGATTATACTTGTGACGCACGACCGTAGAAGGTGGGGGAGCATCACGTGACAGCGCCAGGTAGGAGCTGGTCAATGCAGTCTAGAGACATCAGTCGAGTTCAGTCGTCAGGGCTGAGTGGTACACATGCGCAGAGCGTACGGCAAAGCTGAGCGGTGCACAGCATTTGTTACGTAAAGTGAAAGCGACAGTATTGCTTCACCAGGCAGAGAGCAGGAAGTAGGTCAGTGAGCCAAGGCGAGCAACGCACGGTAGACGGCGAGGACCGGTTAGGAGGCAAGCTGTGCGGGCCGTGGAAGCAGGAGAAGGCCGGGGTCAGAACAGCATTCTAATACGAGATTGGAAACATTATTTCGAGCTGCTTTTTGTAACGCAGAACAGTATAGCAAAGCGGCATGGCGAGGCCGGCTTTAAGCGTAGATCATTCTGGAACAGTGCAGTAGATCCGAGCAGGCTAGTTCCGACTTTTATACGCAGGCAACATTAAAGAAGTTGAACTTCATTTCAACATTCAGTTACAACATTGAATTGGGACTTGTATTCAGTAATAGAATTGTGCGGGCAGATAGTTACAATATACTGCAATAGTAAACTTCAAATGAACTTAGGTATTTCAATGACATTACGACTATGCATTTCATAACGGAACATGTAGAGCGACCATGGGGTCCAAACAACATTAACGCTTTTAAGCAAACGAAATGTTACAAGCATATGCACTTATGAACATTGGCACGTGCATTAATAGAATTCCTTTTCATGAATTATTATAAAATATCGAGTACGAACACAGCTACAAGGTGTTTCAAAAATTTATACACTCTCATAAATAAAATTTATTTACTGCAAGTGAGACTTAACCACTGTGGAGATTGAACTTTCAACAAGCAAACCGAACATTGTATGGGACAGTGGCGTAACATAAAAGAAGAATATGGGGTACGCTGCTTTCATGAACTTTAACGTAAGAATTTGGACAGTATCCGCTATGGATAACATGCAGTTCATCATGTCGGAGTAAACGAAGACAGAGACGCGATGGCACCACGGAGCGGTGGATTCGATTCCTGAAGAAGAGGTGGTCTAACAGCTGATTCACTTGGGATATGAAGGCGATCGTTATCGCGTGGGTGATATGATATTCACGTCGATCTTTCGAGAAATTTATTACACACGAGGATAATCGACGATCTTTGAAATATAATAACAGCTGATATGAGAAGGTACTGTAAGAGTTACGACTTCCTGATATGATATTTTCATGAACACTGGGCATACTTGTATATTTTTCTAGTAGGAGTTCTACAATTATTTAGACATGGCTTAGACATTATTTGCTCCAAATTTTGCTAGAATATGGCGTTACCATATGATATATCAGGCACCATTATACGAAATTCTCACCATTGGTTGGCTTTATTAAGCAGATGTTTGGTCTTTTAGACATTTTTCCAGTAAGGATAGTTTTCTTGGATAGTTATTTTTTGTGACGAGTATTTCGAACTCGTGATCTGCAATTGGATTATTTAAATTACTTCGTCAGTTCATTGCATACTAGCGAGTGCGTATTATTCATCAGTAGGGATTTTTTTCCATTTGGATTGTTTGGAGATATTAAGATGTTATTCACTCAAGTGAATGAATATCGCTTTTATATGACAACTAGAGACTTGTTGATTCCAATCTGGTACATTCACTCATTAGACGACGAGATGGGGCCTTTCGTATTTATACGATTGCGTGGTGGTACACATCTTTACCCATCGTTCAGGGCATTATCATGTTAGACGACGGGGCAAGGCCTTTCGTATTTATACGATTGTGTGGTGGTTACTCATCTTACTTGCCATTGAGGAACTCATTTTTATCATCCGAGTGTACTTGAGATTGTAAGAGGATCAAACAAGGAACTACTAGTCACGTATCAGTCGAATTTTATTAAATAAATTAAAAATAAATT
The DNA here is from genome assembly GCA_946902985.2 of Meconema thalassinum. Taxonomy (NCBI): domain Eukaryota; kingdom Metazoa; phylum Arthropoda; class Insecta; order Orthoptera; family Tettigoniidae; genus Meconema; species Meconema thalassinum. The sequence goes on along the minus strand of OX336399.1, from coordinate 156,514,836 downwards.
TCAGCAGGGTTACATTTTGTAATTCTTGTTTGCCAATCCAATATTTTGTTGCTATACTCTTTTGAGAGTACTTTCAGTTAACAGCTGATACAGTTGATGCTTTTGATAATTTTTATGATTGAATTTAATACCTTTGAGAAGGATTTAAAGTAATTGAATCTTGTAAGATGAATCATTAATGGTCAGATTTATTTTAAGGCAGATCGGTATTGCATATTTCGATGTGAGAGATTATAGCACATTGGTGTTTTTCTGTGAAGTGAATTATGAGAATTTTAAGAGAATTTATGCTATTTGAAAGCAGATCTTGAATTTGATTACGATTACTAAGGTAATATTTTTCCTAATTGTTTAAGAAGTTGTCTAGATGTGATCAGATTAATTACAGTTATTGGAGATTGTGTGCGTTGATAATTTGGAGCCAGATATGTATTTTTTTTGTAGATCATGCAACGTGGTTAAGTGAAGTTTGTGATAGGCATTTTGTGGAAGTTGCCAAGTGGAAGTTGCAATATTGCTAATGTATTTTGAATCAGACATGAGGTTGTCGAACCCAGTCTAGCATAATTTAACGATTCATGCTGTGCGCTGAATATTTATGGAATTTTGTGGAATAATTGTGGTATTCAAATGTGATATTTGATAAAGTGAGAATATATAATGTGGTTGTGGATAGTGAGATCCAACGTGAATTTGTGAAGGCAATAATATTTTTTTTGGCATGATAATTGAATACAAGATATAACTTGGAAGTGATAAAACTGTAAGACAACGTTCTATAACCCATATTAAACAATTTGTTAGGAAATTAAACAAATAAATAATGTTGATAATACAAGATTTTCTGATAATAATAATTAATGAAATAATAATCTGAAATTTAAGCATATTAATGATCTGACCTAATGAAATAAAATCAAAATGACTAGATGAAATAATAAAAACCTAAATAACCAGATGAATAAAATTTAAATAAATTGATAAATTAAATTTTGGATTAAATCAATGAATTAAATAGATGGATGAATTAAAGTTTGAATAAATAAGCTGATTTAAATAAATTAATAGATGATTGAATAGATGATGAATAACTGAATTAGAAGGTGATAATTAATTAAAGAAGCTGATGATTAATAAATTTAAATGAATTTAAATAAATTTAATTGTGAGAAATGATTTGAATGATTTGAAGAATTTCAACTTGAGTTAATGAATTAAACAATTTATATTGATGATTTAAGATGATTTAATCTGAAGGAGATGATGAAATGAGAGTGTGTGAATAATTAGAGAGCATAAAGAATTGATGATTATAATATTCATTTAAATGATTTGATGATAATGAATTAATTATTCTGACATGAATATATTGAATTTTGAGATGAGAACTAATGTGAGAAATATTTAATTTTGATGATGATGATGATTATAACCAATGAGTAGTGGATTTTCTGTGATTCACAAAGAGGCAATTATTAATGACAGTGTAAATAGTGTAAATTAATTATTCGATGTTTAGGAGCATTTTACTAACATATTCAGTATTTGAATAATGCCATGCAAGCCATAAATTATGTGATATTAAAATATGTGATTATAAAATATGTGTTTAGACAGATTACTTAATATTTTTATATCCACATTCATGATGTTAATTTAAAGAGAAGTTAGGTCTCAGGTATCACGAATGTCAGTGACGCAAAGACATAGTGCTACGGTGATCCTGAGAACCCAAGAGAACTTTAGAAATTTTTCCTATTTTATGTGGATTAAATACACTTTGAGTAGAATAGAGAGATGGTTCGATTATCTGGACAATGACAATTTAACGTTGGCATTCGACCATGCTCTCGGGTAGGATGAGTGTTTAATATGTCTGTCTGACTATCAAAGTTGAATAAATTTGTTTTTATCTTAGTTGTGATCTGATGGTGATGTGATTTTCCTATTTCTTTCCTTGTCTTAATTAAGGCTTAACCAGGAAGGATGTGGTTTGCTAGGGATTCAGTTGATGGCGCCCATTTATATTTGTATTTTTTTATTAAATTTAAACCCGTAACGACCCTGGAGATACCCTCTGCTTTTGAGATATTTCAACTGAATTTCCGACACATTCCTTATTTGACAAGGTGTTCATTTAACTCCGCTCTGTCCTGGAAATCCAGGAATGCGATGTAATAGCAGATGGGTCATCGCATCCCCAGGACGAACGGGTACAGTACGTTAGCCATGCAGTGTAACGCACTAAGTGAGAACAATTAATAAGGACAGTCGTGCCATACTTTGATAGTCGGCATTACAAAGTTATTAATATTGAGTACGCATTAAATGTACAGTGTGGTGTACAAGTTAAGACAATGTCATATTAGGTCAATCGTACCTCATGACGAAGATATATTATGTGTTATTATAAAAATGTACGTGGGACTGTCCTAGGCTTTGTTATAAGCGGATCATTCAAGGAGACTTAGGTTCAGTCGAAGGACAATTGAAAGTGGTAATTGTACAAGTACAATGGACAATGGACGAGCGCAATATATAATCTATTTGTTAGACATGGTAATAGTACGTCGAATTGTGCAGGTATAAACATTTGTTATACGGGTGATGCATTTTCACAGGGATACCACTTTAATTAACGTTCAGGACGGAAGCATATCTATGCTATATCGGGAAATTATCAAAGGATAGGAGTTGACAGACATTGGGGACCGCTGGGAATCGTCAGGCAGTATAACGAGACATTCAAACGAGATACGGGGGTATTCGTGGAGGAAAGGTCTTCAACAGCTGCATTTCTGAGATTCTGCAATAAGGGTCAACCAGTGAGAAATGTATATCGTGATCGTGTGTTTTTTTTTGTGATTTGTTATTTAAATATATGTAAATTACAAGTGTAATAATCAATATAACGTGTTTGTGGAAAAGGAAGCGATAGCTTCGACACGAAGAAGCAAAGTGCATTGTATTGCTCAAGGGAAAAATTATGTAAAATGTGTGTGAAAAGTGTAATGATGCCTTGCTAATATGCAAATGATGGCGGGCATTAACGGAGAAGATGTGTGGTCGGAGCAACCAGGATAACCAATGTAAGTACCCGAAAACCATGATTTTGTAGTGAATATGTAGTCCACTGTATGTCGGGTAATTTCAAAAGTTGTAGAATATGCCGGTGAGAGTCAAATTTGGGAGGTAGAACCTTCAGATATTAATGTTGTGTTGATTTTAGTCAAGTTAAGTTGTTCTTTGTACATCATTGTGTGGATAAATCGTTACCACTAACGTAGAAATGGCATTTGAGTTAAATAGAAAGTTAACGTAACCAACACGGATGTTCGGTTATTGATTATATAAATACGGTTACGTTGTGTCGGAGTAGGGGAAATGTATGTCAGTAATAATAATAATAATAATAATAATAAATAAACATCAGGGAAACTATGATTGTAAGCAAAATATATGCTAATTTGAATAACTGTATATCCAAGCAGTATTATTACAAGTGATGGACCAAGCAAAGGAATTTAATATCAGAGTATCTTATGATAATGGAAAGAAATATGCAACGAGATAGGAAATGGAAGTGTTTAATAGTGAATTGAATTGCAGCTTGATGAATAAGCTTATAAGAGTAATTGGTAATTAAGGACGGGATCATCTCACAATGTTCATGGGAGCCAGGCAGCTTAATCGACGTGTGAAATCTCTTATAGCCAAGGGCATACGGAGAGTTATATTGCAATTGAGCGTATCTAGTGAGGAAGCCCTAGCTCTGATTATTGCTATGAAGCGTTCCGGGTTCGAATCCAGTGGTGTATGAGAGGGAAACATGGACACCTCACTATGACACCTGATATCGACCGAGAACTAGCTATTGTGTGAATGAATTCAGCTCCTGGGTGTGAATTCGGCGGCAGGAAGCTGAGCCCTGACCGTTTTCTTTGACAAAAGCGCCGGCTATTCCAAATCGACTTGTGTTTGATGAATCTCGTTTCCTTCAGATAAATGTAAATGGACCTGTTGAGGCCAGCTATTAATATCCTAATGATAGGAGTAAATGCTTAAACAATTCCATATTCCGTATTGCATTCAGTATGAATTAGATCACATGTATTGTGTGGGTCACTAGGACGGCGCATTGTTGTGTTTGAAGCCACAGGCTAATGCTTGGAAAGGGAAGAGGAACGTGAGGGGGAGTAACGGTCATCTTGTTACCACCCGTAGCGGAGCCCATTGTATTCAGGAGGGGTCGGGGAAGGGACCTAGGCTTGGAGTAAGATGTTTAAACTGAAAAACTATGAAACCCTGTTTGTTATAAAATAATGATTGTAGTAATGAATAATGAATATGTGTGGTTTGAGGCATATTAATTAAGAATCATTCTGATAACTTAATATTTGGCAAAGTTATGATATGTTAAAAGTTACATTTTTATACTGACATTATCACCTATTTCCGAAGGTGGATACCAGATATCACAAGCTACGCCCACGTAAGGGTAGCATAAAATCCCACCCGACACAGCGGTAACAGAATTATTATGAAAGTAAACTCATTACGGCATACAGTGGAGCTACAAAAAGGGTAGAATTACAATTAACAGTGGAGTTGCTATTAAATATATTGTGCAACTAATAGATTGGTTAATGCATGGTAGACTCAAGCATTTTGGTGGGAAGGGAAATACAGAATATGATTGTACGCATAGCGTGAAGTCAAATGTGTTTATGATAAGTGACTAGAGATTGTGAAGTTAAAATGGTTACAATAAGTAACGTAAGATTGTAAGAACAGTTATGTGTGTATTTTACCAGTGCACCAGCGCACTTGGGAATGAATTCTATGTTAATCTCATGGTAAAATAAATTCAGTAATCATTTGGATTTGTGAGGATAAAATGCGAATAATAGTGGATTGGAGGAGTATGTTTTGCGTTGTTTTGTGTAATATTGTTGGGATTTTGTTGTTGTTGTTTTGTGTGAAGCCATGATTTAAAGCTCAATTAAAGTCCTTAGATTAGAGTTGTGTCTTATTATTGTAGAGTTGATACCTCGTAGTCTCAGGTCTAAAATCTGCAACTGCTCGGTGGGTGAACGGTACACGCCTGAGGACTGATGCTGGCTGGAGGCAGAAGCATGTTTTCCATGGAAATTATTCACATGGGTACAGTATATGGATTATTCGACAAAAAAATTAATCAATTATTCGACCAATCGATTAATATATTAAACATCTAATCAGTCTATTAAATGTACAATCAATTACTCGTAATTTATAGCAATTGATTGTTCTTTTTTCAGTTAATTGATTATTCGATAAATGAAATGAATCTATTAGAAGTACCCCTAGTTGCAACAGTGTGTATATGGGATTGTTGGAAGACTACGTGCAAGCACCTACAATGGTTATAGAGTGGCTGGAAAATAAAGATTAAAGACTTCTATTATATCAGTTGTCTAGCTGATTGTTTTAGAATTGAATTGTTTGTATTTTGTACTTAAGCTTAAGGTGAGAACGACCTCTTGCCCATGTTAATTTTTTATTTTTTTTGGTACTGATTACTCAAAACCTATTTCGGTTATTACAATGAAATTTTCAGAGATTGTTATATGCATCTATATCTGTAATAATAGGAAGGATTATTTACGGAAATTGGATAGTTTTTTCAGAATGAAGTTTTTAAAAATACATGTTTTTTTCAAATATTTTCAAAAAAATAAAATTCACAACTTTATTCTTAGGTAAGATACTGAAAAATCCCTTCCTAGTACCATTCAGAGGACTTATTAAGCCACAGAAAAAGTTTCAGTGGCCTAGCATATGAATGTTTCTCAAAAATGGTACCAAAGTATAAAAAATATACACAACTGAGAAAATTGAAGCTAAAGTTTTTGTGTAATTTCTTACGTGTGAAGGTTATCAAGACTTTCCTGCCCAATAATCAGGATTATTGGCATCCTACTCAGTCCTTTCAAGATTCCTGTCTATTCTCCTTCCCTTTTAGTCATGTCTTCAACCACTAATTCTATAGCCTGGTGAGTATAAATCCAACATGGCGCTGATGCGAAATTTAAATTTTAAATATTTAAATGGACTTTTCTTGCATTTTAATCATCCTAACGCAAGTGTGTTAGTTTCTTCGATGAACTTTGTTACAAGAAAATATACTGATTATGGTTATGAAGTCAATAATTATCAGGTACGTTTATGCCATGAGATATATAGGGAAGGGGAAAGCTGCTGGGACAAATGTTAAAAATTGAGATGGAATACAACACAGTGAATATTTTTAATGCTGTTTTACGGCTACCAAATTAAAAATTGAGCATTACCAAGCGAAATGGTAGTGCATTCAAATATTTTCCGCCTGTAGTTCAGAAATTATCAGCAAAAGAATGACCCGAGGTAAACGTGTGCGTGTCTTTTCAAAGAGTAACACGATTACAAAAAGTATCATAACATGCACATTTTTTGAGACTTTTCTCATTTTTTCAACGTATTTGAGTTGTCCACATGCGAGAAGCTTATTTCCAAAACATACCAAATCCAAAAAAATCAAAATTGAGATTATGATGGAAAACGTACGTTGGTAGGAAGCTCCATCATATGAAAGAAAAATAAATTGCCAAAACGACCTAAATCCATAACAAACAGGGCATTGAAACCCTAGTTTGATGTCAATAAGCACCAAATCCTGTGGCCTGAATGTGCCAATACGTACCGTATCCATGCAGCCAATGAGAGGCCATTTCTTTTAGTGCTGGATAATATTATCCATTGTCCAGTTCACAAGTTATTTACCGTATTCATATTCTTTAGACACAAACTACAATCATAATTCCAAAAGTTCAGCACTGGTAAGTTACTTTGTATAATTTTCATTGTTTTGTTCAATTTTATTTAATATTATTTAAATAATCTATGCCTTCACTGTAAATACCTTAAATTTAATGATTGCATAACTAAATACATAGGTTGGTTTTTTAGTTTTGGCACCTTAGTTATATCTGGATTAATAACTCACTTAGATGGTTCCAACTTTCACAGGCCCTCGATGTAGTCTCCACCGTAGCGTACAACGTGTTCCCAGCGATGCGGAAGTCGTTGGATCCAGTTGGCACTGCCCAATCTATTGATGGTACGAAGAGAGCGCTCGGCAGCCTGCTTAACGCCATTGTCATCTTCATCTTCGGGATATATATATTTTTTTTTTTTTTTTTTTAGCGTATGGCTTTTAGTGCCGGGAGTGTCCGAGGACATGTTCGGCTCGCCAGTTTTGTAGCTGCTTCGAGACGGACACCCAATGGGTGAGCTACAAGTACCGTTGGGGAGGGAAGGAGGGAAGTTGGAATGTAAGGACGAGGAGTTGGAAGGTAGCGGCTGTGGCCTATAGTTAGGGACCAACCCCGGCATTTGCCTGGAAGGAAGATGGGAAACCACAGAAGACCATCTTCAAGGTTGCCGGCGGGGGGATTCGAACCTCCTCGCCTCCCGGATGTGAGCGACTGCCATCAGTCATGCCGTAACCACCACGGCTAACTCACCCGGATCTTCGGGATGAGATCATAGTCGCAGGGACTGATGTCGGAAGAATATGGGGGTGATAGAGGACCTCCCAGCCCCAGCAATCCAACAATGCCGACACAACGCCTGCTGTGTGTGCCCTAGCATTGCCATGCAGAACGATGGTCGGTGTAACCATGTGGTGGCGCCGTTTCCTTCTCAGAGCTCCTCGGAGATGGTCTTGCAGAAACGAACGATAGTAGGCCGCATTAACGGTTTGCCCTCGGGGAACAGTATGGCAGCGCTTCCGTACCATTGGAGACGTTAAGCAGGCTGCCGAGTGCACTCTTCGTACCATCAATAGATTGGGCAGTGTCAACGGGATCCAACGACTTCCGCATCGCTGGGAACACGTTGTACGCAATGGTGGGGACTACATCGAGGGCCTGTGAAACTTGGAACCATCTAAGTAAGTTATTTATCCAGTTATAACTAAGGTGCTAAAACTAAAAAACCAACCCATGTACAATCGGTTTTCTCGAAGATTCTCATGACTGCAGTGAAATTTATGTCTTTCCGTTGAAGATATTTAGAGTTTCAGTGCCAAAAAGTACCAAATCCATCATTTTCTTTCAATATTTCCTAAACTGCAAAAGCCTGAACAGAAATACTTGGTATAACAATGCATTTATTCTATCGGAACATAATAAATGTGCTCAAATGGATTTTCAGATGAAATTTTACACTCTGAGCGTTTTTCTTCTCTCCTGCAAAATATTACTTTTTGGATTTGGTACCTTTTGGAAATAAGCTTCTCTTACTGCACATTCAAAAGCAATAAAAAACTAAATTTCGGTTTTTTTTTCCAGCCCAAACCAAGTGTTTCTCACCTTAATTATAGTAATAACCGGGAATGGATCCCTATCCTTGTTGATGAGACGCAAGGAGCTTGATCGCCGGATCATCATGCGACTTACATCAAAGATATGGAGACACTTACGGCACCCACTGTAGATACAATGCTATCGAGATGTGAATGCTGTGTGTATACGTGCTGGAGTATGTGCTATATTTAGGGACATTTCTTCAGGCCAGTTCCGTTGACATTAAGCACAAGCGTATTTAAAACCACATTAGCCGGTCTCGCTTCATTTTGTACGCGTGACTCGCATTTGAAGCTGTCAGTGTTGGAGAGAAACAGGAGTGGAGCTGCTTTGAAACGGGAGTGAGAAGGGTTGCCTATGTGGTAGGCGTTAGCTGGCAATGGAAGCAACTGAGCTCTAAAACCGCAGCATTATTCTCTAACTTCTACAAAACGACATCTCTTTGTAACAGGAAAACTGTACTTAATGCCACTTGATATCATAAAAGACCCATAAATGCCTTTCATTAATAAAATGGTTGCTCCAGCAGCGATTAAATTCTAACTCAGGTAATACTTAAAAGACGAACCGTTATATGAAAGATGTTTTAGCTTTGACTGTGGCCTCACATATGTATATGGCTGTGATTAAATATAAGCTATATTTAAAGATGGCTGCGTTACGCACCGGTAACTCTTTCGTCTGCTGTGCCCAAGGTTGCAGAATCGAATCATGGCTCAGTCAGTTGAAATTTCAGAGTGCGAAAATGTGAGAGAGCCGTGTTAGTAGATTTACTGGCACGTTCAATATCCCCTTCGGGGTAAAATTCAGGTACCCCGGCGACCATAAAAGCCTCGTTAGCTAAAAGGGACGTAAAACCAAAAACATTATTCTTCTTCTTTTTGCGTTTTGCCCATTATAGAGCGCGCTTGAACTTGTTTTTCGGCTTGATGATATTCGCCTTCATATCTTCCCAAAATCTCTTCATGAAGTCACTGTGCTGCTTCTTCCGTTCTTCTGTCCACTTGGTTCCAGTCCAGCCACTAGTTTTCACCCTAAACTTGTGCTTTGTTACTGCGGTCCTGAAGACTTTGCGGTTTCTCAGAATATTTTCTCCGATGTTCAACTCTTGCAGGTCCTCTCTTGGTTCATCCAGCCTGGCTATCCTTGACTTCTGAGAATGTATTACATTGAATAACCTTTTTGTAATTCTATAATCGTCCATCCTGAAGAGGTGTCCATAAAATGTTAAAGGTCTTCTTCGTATAGTGTTGCTAAAACTATCTGTGTGACGGTATAGATCTGAATTTCGACTTTTAATCCAAATTCAGTTTTCTTGTGTGGGGCAGAATATTGTTTTAAGAATTTTACGTTCTGGCTTTTCTATATTTGCAATTTTAGAATGACCTAAAGCTATGGTTTCTGAAGCATATAGAGCTTCCGGTAGTACAACTGTTTTGCAGTGTTTCAGTTTTGCATTATGTGACATTATTCTTTTATTATTATTATTAATATTATTATTATTATTATTTTTATTTTATTTTACACGTTACAGGCCTATTAGACCACGCGAAGCAATCATGACTTTTTGTTCTTCCTGTCTTTCCAGTACTCTTTCATTCGTGCACTAAAGGCCCTCTTCCTTTCTTCGGTCCACTTTGGTCTTTGGGCTGTAGGTGCAGCTCTCTCTGACAACACTTCCCACTTGTATACTTTGTGTTTAAATACGCTTTTGTCTATGACGTCTTCTGGGTCGACTTGTGCTTTTACTAGATCAATTTTGACTTGCATCATCCAGGGTGTAGTAATCTTGAGCCGCTGTATGTATCTAAGAATTTTGTTGGTGAGTCTAGTTTGTGGGAGTCTGATTATTATTATTATTATTATTATTATTATTATTATTATTTTTCAAATAAATGTGGGCCATCAAAATTTATATTGTCAAAGATGCTGATGGTTGAAGTTTTCAGCCATATACCAAAGAGTTTGTTTTGAATGCGTCAATATTTTTGGATACCAAATATTAGACCTATGGTGTTTGGCATCTTTTTAATAACAATTAAAATCAAAGAATTTAAAAAATGATAATAAAACAAAGATATGATGATGATGATAATTGTTGTTTAAAGGGGCCTAACATCTAGGTTATCGTACCCTGATGGTTCGGTGGATCATGAAGATGAAAATGAGATGCAAACTTAAAACTAAATCTAACTGCTAACCTACATACGACAAGAAGAAATGGAAAACTAAAGTAGAATAAGGAAAATAAAGGACAGGAGGAAAAGAAATGCCCTCAACCCTCGAAGAATGCGGATTGAGGGACTTGGAAGGAAGGAGAGCCATGAAAGGCAGATAGGAAAGGAAAAGAGGTGAGGGTCCACCCCAAAGGTAAGGGACAAAAGGGGAAAACTGACCCAGCTCAGGAATCCCTCGGGGTCGCCAACTCCCGAACTCACCAGCCGTGGGCCCCTGAGGGTGTAGCACTATCTAGGGTGCACCAGAAGTGGTGGGGCTACATACACCCTGCCTCCTTGAGGGCCTTGAGCAGAAGGCAGGAGATAACATGAAAAGAAAAAGAAGGCTGACCCCTCGCAGAAGGAGGGTATCAGAAAAGATGAAACAAGGGCCAATTAAGACGGGAAAGGAAGAGACTCCCTAGGCCTTGGATACCCTAATACCGTCGGGGTCGGAAGAGAACAAGAGTTGACCAAGTGAGGTCGACAGGAAAGAAGACAGAGAGGAGCCTGGCACAAGTAAGTGGAAGCAATGCCGGACGCAGCTGGGGCCCCGTGGTCGCCAACCCACGTCCCACTAGATGTGAGCCCCTGGGGGAATAAAACAAAGAGCAGCCAGGTCAGTTAGAATGAAGAAATTTTGGGTGCAGAAGAAGCTGAAGCTGAATCGCTAATCTCCAAATACTGTTGTTAGACTTAATTGTATTTGTATTGATTAAAGTGCTCCAATGAGGGAGTCAAATGAGGAAATAAAAACTTGGAAATAAACGTAAGTATGCTTATAAAAATAAATAATCTCACAATAATTAAAATTGTTATAATTTTATAATTTAATTTTGAGATTATAAAAATAATATAAAAATTAAAATTATCAAAATAAAAATGAACATTAAAATGTTAAAGAGAGCAAACATTAACATTAACCAATTAAGTAGGCTAAAATTATTAACATAAAAATAAAATAAATACAAATAATATGTATGGAATAATATTCTGCCCTATAAAAGGTTAAAGAATCCCACATTATGCCTACCTTCGAAAGGGAAGTAAAGCCGGCGGGTCCATTTCATAGTTTTCTCACATGTGATAGAAGCTTCCACTAACTACAATCGTGCGAAGCTAAATTTGTAGGCTAGATTTGATTAACGTTCTTAGCTCCAACGGTTGCGGTGGCATCTGGTAGTCAAGTTTGAGACTGTATGTCGCTGACGGTAGCATTTGGTAGCAAATGTAGGAACTAATTGAAATTGATTGTCTGCAGTCCTTACCTGAATTACAGATAATATACAGTAATACAGCCATCACAATTAACAACTGTTATCAAACAGATTCTACACACAGCCAAAGTACACGGGGCTAAATGACAGCGTTGTCACAGCCCGTAATCTAAGGAACCAACCAGCAACACCAGAAAGTGGACTCCTTTACCGTTTGAAGGGGTGGTTTAATGATACTATTTTAAAACTAGGCAGCGACTGTGTGTTGTATATCCCCTACTTCCAGATCACCTGCTTGCAATTACCGACTTGGGAACAGAGTGGAGAGCTAAGCTATCGGGATGGTGATTAATGATTGTTCTTCTAAGGGAGAGAACGACAGGCATAACTCAGGAGGTAACAGCGCAAGCCTAATATGGAAGCATGAATATTGCGTGCGACCTTTGCGCTACAACGTCGTCTTTGGAAGCGATATTGACTAATATAGAGCTTCCTTATTGACATTTAAACTATAAGGTGCGTTCAAAAAGTAGCGAGCTGGAGGCTGGAATGCGCAAACCGGTGACGACATCGGCTAATCGTGGCGTGTGTAACGAGATGTGGTTCCGACCAGAGCGTGGAAGGTCACAGCCCGTCGCTAGAGGGCACGCGTGCACGTCACGTGACGATACAAAACGATTAGCAGAATGCATCAATCGTCCAACGCTGCCAGTCGCATTGCAAACAGTGACATAGAGGCATCAAACTAAGAGCAAAGAGTTGTTGTTCGGTTTCCGACAGCGGAAGGAGTAGGGGGAACGGACATTCATTGCCGAATATAACAAGTGTACGGCGAACACTGCATGTCCCTTGCAAGGGTCAAGGCGTGGAACAAGCACTTCAGGGAAGGACGGGTGTCGTTAGCCGACGATGCCCTGTCTAGGGCACCCCCCTGCATTACCGAGGACAACTTCCAGCTGGTTGATGCATTCATTACCCAGGACCGCCAAGTGACAGAGAACGCCATAGCCGCCGTGGTCGCTCCACCACAATGCACGACTTCATACGGCCAACACAGTCGCGGCACTCCTGCAGAAATTCAAATGGGAGGTTCTCGGCTACCCTCCATACAGTCCAGACCTCTCTCCCTGTGATTTCGCCATGTTTTGGCCCCCTCAAATAGGCTCTGCGGGACAACGATTCACCTCGGACGCCGACGTCCAGTTGTACGTGCGTAACTGGTTCACATCGCAGTCCAGGGAATTTTATGTGACAGCCATTCACCGCCTCGTGTCACAGAGGGACAAGTGCCTCAACAGCCAGGGCCAATACTTCTAACATACAGGTACTGGTTTCTGTAATTATGCCTCCGGCTTGTTACTTTTTGAACGCACTTATACAATACCTGTCGAGATCATTATAATCTTTTTTCAATTTATTGTGATTCCCTGCTATTTGCTTTATTCGCTCATTTATACGCAACCTCCGTTATAGAAAGTTTATTAACTCTCTTCTATGTTTATTCGTATTTCAGCAGTTTTCTTGGAGTTACTCAGCTGGTTTCGGTGAGTGATTACGAAGGTGCCTAAACGTTTATGTGAGTTTTTTGCTTTCGTAGGATTTCTTGTTGCAGCTGTATTGTAGATAATAGTGAATTTGGGGTTGTACTTGATTATAAATCCTTTCATTCAGGCTGTTCTCAGTCATTCGTGTAGTGGACATAATCTTCATTATGATACGGAAATTAAGATATCGTTCAGCCTGTAAAAGAGCCTTCGTTTTCCAGGAATTTGCGAAATGCGATCCTTTACAAACAGAAACAAGCTGATGAATCGGCATGTACAGTAGTCTATCAAGGTCTGTGAGATAGATTAAGGGGCGACTCCACCGCAAAACTTAAATTTTTTTCAAAGAATTTTTATTGGCTACTAGCTGAAGTACCCGTGCTTCGCTACGCGTCATAAATAAATTAAAATATGAAGGTGACAGTTAAAACAGGGGATAGGCGAGGTGCTGCGCAGAGGGAGATTAAGGATGGAACATTTTGTCCAACTACTCCGCTCGGCGTTGACCGTGTTTTATAGCACAAATTTAGGTTTTACTCGCTAACGGTTGGAGATACCTTTCGGATAGAAAATGTAATTTTTAACCTCGTATATACGCTCTATCAATGTTCCAACGTTCACCACTAGGTATCATTGATATCTGGTGGCGAAAGTTGGAACTACTTGAAATTAAACGGAACTTGTAGTTCACCCTTTAGGGTATCCGCTGGAAGCAGCTACAGATTCAGGCGAGCCTAACATGTCCTCGGACACTCCCGGCACTAAAAGCCATACGATAAATAAATAATAAACCATCAAAAGTTTGCTATTTCTTAGCGTTCTCTTTGTATTTGAAATGGAAATATGAAAGTTTTAAACCAAAGGGTGCAGTGAAGTCACTGAAATGGTCGCCATCTTTAAATAGTACAAAGTATTGAAATAAAAAGTAACCTGTATGTTAACCAGGTAAATCAGCTACTTCCGAGTAAAATTCATGTAAATCGGACCAGTGGTACTTGCGTGATTGAGTAATACAAAGACGCACATCATCTCATTTTTAGCCTCGCTTCGCTCGCGTCATAGTCGTGTCATATTGTTATTCAATGAAATGCAGGTTTAACCCCATTAACACCCCTTTAGAACCTGAATATCCAAAAATCCCTCCTTGGTAGACGTTTTCGACACACAACAAACATATCCCCAAAATATCATTCTTCTAACTTTAATCGTTTGGGTTGGTCGATGAGAGTGAACATCCAAAAATCCTTCCTTAGGGGACGTTTTTCTTCCAGAATTTCACCCCTCCCCATAGGCCCCTTAAATTGGATTTATGAAAAAACGGTCGAACACATATTTTTTATTTATTTATTTATTTATTTATTTTTAAGCTGATTGATTTCCTACGAGTTTCAAACTCCTCGCCTATGTCGTTTAAGAGATACACGGTCCGTTAGGAATCTTTCAACCCCCACTTTTCATCCCTTTCACCTCATAATATACACTACATCGAAAAACCATTAGACATGTGTCAGCTTATTTTTAATGATTAGTATATATGCCAAGTATCACATCCCCAAATGAAACCACTCGTGAGATATTGTTATTCAATGAAATGCACGTTTACCCCCCTTAACACCTATTTAGAACCTGAATATTCAAAACTCTTTCCTTAGTGGACGTTTTCGACACACAACGAACATATCCCCAAAATTTCATGTTTCTAACTTTAATAATTTTGGCTGGGCTATGATGAGTGAGTGAGTCAGTCAGGACATTTCCTTTCATTTATTTTTGATAATTTCACCTCTCCCCATGAACCCCTTAAATTGGATTTATGAAACAAACGGTCGAACACCTATTTACTTATTTAAAGCTGTTTTCCCCCTGAGTTTGATGAGTGAGTAAGAGAGTAAATCACTTAGGACACTTTCTTTCCTGTTTTTTTTTCCCGGAATTTCACCTCTCTCCAAGGGCCCCTTAAATTGGATTTATGGATAAAAACAGTCGAACACCTATTTACTGGTATTTTAAGCTGTTCTTTTTCCGCCGAATTTCAAACTTCTCGCCTATGTCCTTTAAGAGATACACGCTCCGTCAAGAATCCCTCAACCCCCAATTTTCACCCCTATCACCTCATAATATACACCACATCGATAAACCCTTAGATATATGTCTGATTATTTTTAATGATTAGTTTATATACCGAATATCACATCCCCTAAGAAACAACTCGTGACATATCGTTATTCAATGACATGCACGTTTACCCCCTTAACATCTTTTTAAAACCCGAATAAACAAAAATCATTCCTTAGTTGACGTTTTCGACATACAGCGAACATCTTCCCAAAATTTCATGTTTCCAACTTTAATAGTTTTCGCTGGGTGTGATGAGTGAGTGAGTCAGACAGGACATTTTCTTTCAATTATTTTTACCAGAATTTCACCCCTCCCCATGGGCCCCTTAAATTGGATTGATGAAAAAACGCTTGAACACCTATTAACTTATTTTAATGCTGTCTTTTTCCCCTGAGTTTGGTGAGTGAGTGAGTTAGTCAGTTAGGACGCTTTCTCTCCTTTTTTCCCCCAGAATTTCACCCCACTCCATTGGCCCCTTAAAGTAATTTATGAAAAAACGGTCGAACACCGATTTACTTATCTTTTTAGCTGATGTTTTTTCGCTGCGTTTCAAATTTCTCGTCTATGTCGTTTAAGAGATAGGCCTACACGCTCCGTTAGGAATCCTTCAACCCCCAATTTTCACCCCTTTCACCTCATAATAATACACCACATCGAAAAACCCTTAGACACATGTCTGCTTATTTTTAATGATTAGTTTATATGCCGAGTATCATATCCACAAATGAAACAACTCGTGATATATTGTTATTCAATGAAATTCAGGTTTAACCCCCTTAAGACACCTTTAGAGTCTGAATATCCAAAAATCTTCCCTTAGTAGACTGTTTTGAAATACAATGAACATATCCCCAAACTGTCATGTTTCTAACTTCAATAATTTTGGCTGGGCGATGATGAGTGAGTGAGGGAGTCAGGACAGTTTCTTTCATTTTTTTCCTTCAGAATTTCACCCCTCCCGATGAACCCCTTCAATTTGATTGATAAAAAACTGTCGATCAGCTATTTACTTACTTTAAAGCAGTTTTTCCCCCTGAGTTTGATGAGTGAGTCAGTCAGTCAATCAGTTAGGAAATTTTCTTTCCTGCCCCCCCCCCCCACAGAATTTCACCCCTCCCCATGGGCCTCTTAAATTGGATTTATGAAAAAACGGTCAAACACATATTTACTTATTTTTATTGTGATTTTTTCCCGCTGAGTTTCAAACTCCTCGCCTATGTCGTTTAAGACATATACGCTCCGTTAGGAATCTTTCAATCCCTACTTTTCACCCCTTTCACCTCATAATATACACCACATCGAAAAAACCTCAGACACTTGTCTTACTTTTTAATGATAAGTTCATATGCCGTGTATCACATCCCCCAATGAAACCAATTGGGAGATATTGATATTCAATGAAATGCAGGTTTAACCCCATTAAGACCCCTTTAGAACCTGAATATCCGAAGATCCTCCCTTAGTAGACTGTTTTGAAATACAATGAACATATCCCCAAACTGTCATGTTTCTAACTTCAATAATTTTGGCTGGGCGATGATGAGTGAGTGAGGGAGTCAGGACATTTTCTTTCAATTTTCTTTTTTCAGAATTTCACCCCTCCCCATGAACCCCTGAAATTTGATTTATGAAAAAAACTGTCGAACAGCTATTTACTTACTTTAAAGCAGTTTTTCCCCCTGAGTTTGTTGAGTGAGTCAGTCAGTCAATCAGTTAGGACACTTTCTTTCCTGTTTATCCCCCCCCTCCAGAATTTCACCCCTCCCCATGGGCCCCTTAAATTGGATTTATGATAAAACGGTCAAACACATATTTACTTATTTATATGCTGATTTTTTCCCGCTGAGTTTCAAACTCCTCGCCTATGTCGTTTAAGAGATACACGCTCCGTTAGGAATCTTTCAATCCCCACTTTTCACCCCTTTCACCTCATAATATACACCACATCGAAAAACCCTCCGACTCGTGTCTTCTTATTTTTAATGATGAGTTAATGTGCCGAGTATCACATCCCCCAATGAAACCAATCGGGAGATATTGCTGTTCAATGAAATGCAGGTCTACCCCCTTAACACCCCTTTAGAACCAGAATATCCAAAAATCCTCTCTTAGTGGGCATTTGCGGCCCTTGGGGAAGCTGCATACCAAATTTCATTCCAATCCGTTTGATGGTTTCTGAGATTTCGTGATGAATGAATGAGTCAGTGAGTGGTATTTGACAAATATATAGTAGAAGATAGTGTCAAGTCTTTGTTATGCTAAACTCGGTTGACAGTACTGTGTGAGAAGTTGAGTAACTAACGTGATTTCAAGTAAAGATCCTCATTTTCTATACCGGTAGTGCAGAGCGCAAATGGCATCCAGTCGGCCGTGTCTCGACTTGAGCTATGTTGCCATGGAAACTATCCGCCTTGCCATTCCTTCATGCGTATATTTTATGATTTGATTAGCCTGTGCTGGAGTGCAAAAGGGTCGAAATCAGAAGAATGAGAATGACTATCGAAAATTCATGTAGCCAGCGGTTTCATCTGGGTCCTAAACTATGTGTATGCAAAATTCGGTTGGGATTGGTGGAACGGTGTAGATTTGTATACGGAACAGATCCACATACATACCCACATACATACAGACTTTCACTTTTATATATAAGATTTCAGACCCTTTGAGTGTTTTCTCTTAGATCACTGAAAAATTTGGTTCTACTCGAATTACAAATAAGTCTAAATAATATTTGATATATGGACTGCATGAGGGAGGCGCGACTCACTGACAGCTGTCACAGATAGTATTTGATGTTATCACCATTAAACACGACCATCTTCTCACCAATCGGATAACTATTGTTCCAAAGTTGGCCCTTTGCTTTCCCTTCAAATGTAGCGATTCCTGGTGATAAAATTCTGAACTAGTGATTTCGACAAACATTTTGTTGAGAGGAAAATTTTTATAAGTTTTATTTCTACATTCAATACCAACTTTTGTATCCTAAATATTAATCAATCTCAGTGAAATTTTTGCAAGAAGTAGTAATGGGGTATTTGCATACGTCTGTGCATTAATATTAAATGATATGCAGTTTCAGTGATTTCTTATGACATTTATGTATACATTATTTGGAAAAAATTAATATGAAATTTGAAAAATGAATTAAGGCTAAATAAACAAACACTATCATAAAATAAATGCACAGAACTCTTAAACTACGTCCTGGTACTGTGTATGAAGAAACTGAAATGTAAAAATTGATATCTTGAGTAGCAAAATTTGGTTTTCAAAAATGCCATTAAAAACCACATAAAAAAAATGAATAATTCAAAAACCATTCAAGTTATGGCCTTCAAACCTTAGACATTGCTACATCGTTAAATGATATATATGATCATAAAATTAATTTGAAATCGATGCAGTAGGAGAGAAGTTAAATTTTTCAGTGGAGTCTCCCCTTAAGAAAATAATTGTAAATGGGAAAGATTTAGGATATCAGAGGGTTGAGAAGTACGGCACACACACCATGGCAACAGCACAAACCTGTAGGTGAATATAATAATCGGGTCAACTACTGTAAATGCAATACAGTCGGTATTTGATATTTCTATTACACCTTACGTCAATAAATTTAATTAAATTAATTAATTATACTAGTTTCGACCACATTGTGGCCCTTCTCAGTAATTGTTTCTTAAATGAAACTATTATAATTGCGAGAAAAGTTTTAATACATATTATACTTGGATTTTCTCCTTTGGAAAAAAAAAGTAATAACAAGAAGTTCCGTGAAGAACTATACAGCCTACTTTTCATGCCAATGATTATTCTACAGTATATGAACCTATCTAGAATAATGACGAAATTAAGTTGGTAATATCGAAATATCTAATTAGTTCAAAATATACTTGGTATAATGTAGCCTTATAGAGCACTACAGTTGGCTGCCCTGGTGACTGAATATATTCTTAGTTCCATCTCTTAAGGTACAGAATACAAAATTTGGTTGAAGTCCAGTGGACGTTACAAGCAGTTAGACATTGGATCTATCAGCACGCGTAAAAGCATGTTGCCAACAATACCATGCGTGTGCTGGTCAGAAATAATCTGAAATATTATTATATCTTGCTGTGCCAATTTTGGACGAAATCCATTTGTTAGTATAGAAGTTACATGTATTTTAAAATTGGACCAATCAGCAGGCATAGAATCATGTTGGCAGCACTGACTCATATTAATTATTCCAAATTTATCTAGAATGTCAGGTGCTATACGTGTGCCAAGTCTAGGGCTGTTGGTTTGCTTACTTACTGATATATTGATTTTAGGTTAAAGAATATAGACAGCATATATTAACAGTTGGCAGCCCTGATTGCTCTTATGAATACTTATAGTCATATCTGTTATGTTACACATACGAAATTTGGTTGAAATCAAACTGATAATATAGAAGTTACATGTATTTAAAAATTGGCCCTATCAGCAGGTTTAGAATTATGTTGGTAGAACAGAAGTATATAAGTTACTCCAAAATTAATCTAAAATGTCAGGTACTATATGTGTCATAGTTTAAAGCTGTCAGCTTGCATACTTTCTGATATATTGGTATTTGGATGAAAGAATAGAGAGAGCAATTATTAACAGTTGGCAGCCCCGGTGGCTCTTAAGAATACGCTCAGTCATATCTGTTTATGTACAGATATTAAATACAAAATTTGGTTGAAATCCATTTGATAGTGTAGATGTTACATGCATTTAAACATTGGACCTATCAGAAGGCTTAAAATTATTTTTGCAACACTGTCATGGTTGGCCTCCTGGAAATTAAACTGAAATAGTATTATCTACATGTGTGCCAATTTTGGAATAGCTCCCATGCATACCTTGCACGATATCCGTCATGGAGCTCAAATTCCTAGTGCGTTTTTTCAGGAGTTGGTAGCACTGACATCATTTTCAAATACGGACGTGAGATATTCCGGTGCACATATTTACTCATACTAAATTTGGTTTTGATTGCTCCAGCCGTTTAGGAGTTGATAGGGGGGGGGGGGGACACACACACAGCCAGACAGACAGACTGAAGGACAGACAGACAGACAGACAGACACACATTTTCACGGATCGATCTCATAAGTCTACTTTTTCCTCATTTTTGCAAAATTTGAAAAGTAGGCTAAAAATAAATCAAAATAGCCATATTTGCCCTGTTCCTCATTGACAAAGTATATTATAATAAGAAGATTGGATCCTTGAGACAATATATGTTTCGGCCACATTGCGACCTTCCTCAGCGCAAGGTATAACGAGAAAAGGCGCAAAAACTTACATTTAACAAATTTACCACTACAGAAGTTGGTATCAAAAATAATTCCAAAAACATTTATCGTCTAAAATTTAAAAACACCACATTAAAATTTTATGAAACCAGATCTGTTATAAAATATACTAGCATTACCGGTCGTGGCTTCGCCCGCGAATATTCTAGTTGTAAAGTGCACGCTTAGCAAAATCTCAATCATGAATGGTTGGTTGGTTAGTTTGGTTCTCAAGTTTAGGGGCTGCGACAACGCGGTCATGTAGCCCCGTGTACTTTGGGTGTGTGTAGAATCTGTCTGATAACCGGTGTTAATTGTGATGACTAATAGTGTGTGTTATCTGCTTTTTAATTTAAGTACTGCAACTTATAATTTTTCAAATAGTTCCTACTTTTGCCGCCAAGCGCCACCGTCAACGATTATTAGGCCAAGTTCAGAAGTTAGCTTCTAGACACCACCGCAGTCGGCTCTTAGCAACGAACATAGAAACCTAAGAGCGTTGTTTACATTCTTAACCTATCCAATTTAGCTTCACACTGGTGCAATTAGTGGAAGGTTCTTTAACATGCCATAAATCTATGACATGGGACCGCCGGCTTTACTTCCCCTCCGAAGTGAATGCTATGACTGATTTATCCTTGGTATGTATAATCACACTTTATCAATTCAGCTACTGGTGCAGTGGTTAGGGGTTTGTCATTCCTTCATAGGTATATCAGAGCGAAGTTAGTTTTCTGGGAATATCACAGACACTGTTAATTTAAGGGCCTATAAATGTGGTTTTCGGAGACCCTTTATAGTCGGGTGAAAGAGACCTTTCATACCACACAAACACGCGAAAATTGCGTGAAAAATTCTACAGTGCCCCTTGACCCCCTTAAGCGCATTATACTCTATATATTGATGAATTGTACAGCTTAATTCGGTTCAGTGGTAACCTTATAACCGTCTGGAAACTTTCACAGTAATGTAATAATTGAAATTGCATTGCGTCTTACAGGAATAGATGGACCTGTGAGATTCTGTTACAATGGTTACCGTGTGCATTCTTTCATTATTTCATTGTAAATATACATGTTTTAAGGTATTTATTGAATTGTGAGGCATTTAAAGAGAAAGCGAGTGCGTTTCGCTTACGCATTGGGTTTTGCTGAACATGTAGTTACCCCATATGTGTAGGTTGGTGTTAATGGGACTTTATTTTCGGTACAAAACTGGAATGGGACCTTAGCAGAATAATATAGGGAGGGATTAAATAAGAAAGATTTAAGTCTTGATACAAAACTAGCTTCAAGTAGGAGAGAGTGAATTTAATACTGTACCTAGGTATACGCGGAAATTGTTAGGTAAGGATTGAATTATAGATGGGTGTGAATATGCGTTTTATTGAAGTAACTATGGAACATAATCGTTCGAATAAATAATCCAAGATAGAGCAAGGAATACCATAACTCGGAATTTTTATTCTAACGATTACGATCAGATCTGTAACAATATTATTGGCTTAGCATTGATGATAATATGAAACAATTTTGTAAAAATCACATATCTAAACTGTGATTTTACATTAATATGAAACGGACCAATTTTTTCCAAAAAAAAAATCTGAAAATGATCTATGGGGTGTTATTTCTATATGTTGAATATATGCTCTTTGCGGAGTGCAGCGAAGGTTGGAATATGTAGGTTATTTAAAGTATATTCATGCTCCAGTGGAACTTTTGCCAAAGAACTGATGTTTCGTAATTTACGGTTGGATTTTGACACGTGTTATTGTGTGTTTTGGCTTCCTTTAGAATTGTTCACGGATATGCGAGACTTTAATACTTCGTTAAGATGTTGCAACATCATGTCAACAATTTAAAGCCCATGTTAAAGATATGACTTTTAACTATAAGCCTACTTTCGAATTTTTCAGAAAAAATGGAAGTATACTTACGAGATCTACACGGGGCATTAGTTGTCAGTATGTCTGTGAGCGTGTGCGTACGTGAGAGTGTGTATATCTGTTCCCACGTATCAATTCAAGCATGACGAATTCGAATTGAACCAAATTTGATACAGAGGTAGCACTAGCAAAGGACACCTCAGTGTCATGTTTTATATCGTTGACATCCTAACGGAAACGGAATGGTGGTCATCGAAATGTTCAAAGCTTAAATCAAATTACGACTAACCTAATCATCTGATCTCTATCAAATTTTGCAACAAGATACCTTCATGTGGGAAGCATTTTTGACCAAACTACAAGGTCATCAGCCAAATAGTTTGAAGATGTGGCCGTGTATGTGTGCAAATCGATCCCCCCCCCCTATCAATTCAAACACAACGAAACCAAATCGAACCATCTTTGGCACAGAGTTAACACTTTCAACTCAGTGTCGTGTTGTTAGGCTGTATCCATTGTCTAAAACAATTGGATTGGACAAAACGGTTAGAATAGTTAGAACAGTATGCGTGGGGTTAGCAATACTGTACTTGTGCATAATTGACGGCGATAATGGCCGACACAACTGGAATTTCTACTACAGTAGAACGTCATTTTTCCGGATGTCAAACAACCGGAACGTCAATTGTCCGGACGAGCAAAGAAAAAAAAAATCGGAGCAGCGCGCGCTGCCAACATTAATGAGTCAGTTTTTATTTTCAATTGTTGTCTCCTAGCGTTTGATTGATGTAAAATGTTTCAACGTGTTTCAGTAGCCTATGTAACTGGGCGTACTGTACTGTATTACGTTGTAAAAACAAGTAGTTCCGTGAAGAACTATACAGCCTATTTTCGTATATCCTGCTCATGTTAATTGTCTCTATCAACATACAAAATTTCAGTTTAATTGCTGTAACAGATTCGTAGATATTGAGAACCGTCTAAATATTTCAGATGGTCGCCAGGTTGGAATTTTATTTTTGTACTATTACATTAAGATTATTGTGTACGTGTGGTATTCAAACTTCAATTGCATGATTAGAACACAAGAAGTAAAAACGAGATTTAAAAATTACGCACAGCAGCCATCTTGCGATTATGCAAACAATTGAAATAAATTAGATGCCAGTGGATCAACATTTGTATAAGCATTTAACGTGCAACGTTTCACGGCACTCGGATAGTTAATTCGCGAGAAACGTCCATTTAAATATTTATACTTCGCGTCGCCGCCATGTTGGATTTGTGCTCACCAGGTTACTAAAAGTCCTCTAGGTGAACATATGGTCATAGTCTCTATGAACATAAAAAAAATCAGTTTGATTGCTGTAAAAAATTCATAGATATTGGGAACCGTCTAAATATTTCGGAAACTCGCCATTTAGGATTGTTATATGTATAGGCCATAGTTATGTACCATTCAAGGACAATTATTGCCTAGGTTCATTATTCAAACTTTCACTTCGATTGCATGATTACGACACAGGAAATAAAAATTTTATTTTAAAATTTCGCTCAGCCGCCATCTTGAGGTTATGTTAACAATTGAATTAAATTAGATGGCAGTGCATTACAATCTGCAAAATCATTTACTGTGCCACATTTCACTGCGCTCAGAGAGTTAAATCACGATAAAAGTCTATTACAATATTTCAAATTCGCTTGGTTGCCATGTTCGTTTTGTACTTTACAGGTTTATGAAATATACATAGGTAAACTTGTATCAGTACCCTTTATCACCGTACAAAATTGCAGGGTGATATCTGTAATAGTTTCGGAGATATAGAATGTCAGTGAAATATTTCGCACAGCCGCCATTTTGAGGTTATGTAAACAATTGAACTAAATTAGACTCCAGTGCATTACAATGTTTATAAACATTTGCTGTACCATGTTTCATTACGTTTGGATAGTTAAATCGCGAGAAAAGTCTATTTAAATGTCTCAAATTCGCTTGACCGCCATGTTGGTTTGGTAGTCTCCAGGTTTTTGAAAGTCTCATAGATGAACTTCTAGCAGTGCCCTTTATCACCGTACACAATTTCAGGGCGATATCGGTAATAGTTTCGGAGATATTGAATGCTAGTGAAATATATAGCACAGCCGCCATGTTGGATTGGAGAGACGTAACAAAATTTGAAGGGCAGGGTCGAGGTCGCCGGGAATAGTGCTATGAACTTACCGACTTTCATTGAAATCGCTCCAGCCGTTTAGCTTTTATTAGGGGAACACACACACACACACCTCACACACACACACACACACACACGCACACACACACGGACAAAAGGTGATCTCATAAGCCTATTTTTTTTCAAAATTGAAAATGGCTAATGACTTCTACGAGTGGCAGAAAGGAAAACCGAAATCGCAATGTTTTATCGATTGAGAACAAGGCGGAGATCATGAATGAACTGGATAAATGTGAGAGTGTGCAGTGTCTATTGAAAATTACAGTGTCGGAAAATCCACAATATTTATGATTTGAAGAACCGAAAAGGTGAAATTCTGAATTATGCATCGAAGTTAGATTGTAAAGTAGGGTCTGAAAAGAGAAAAACCATGAGATCAGCTACGGATGAAAAAAGTCCTCTCGGCACGCCGGAAGGCGGAGGTAGATTTCACCGGACAAACTTGGGGATAGGCGAAAATAGGCAGAATATGCAGGTTTTCGTAGAAGGATCAGACCTCATTTATTGCGAGAAAGTATTTTATAATTGCAGATAAATTAACTTTATTTTTCGTCATTTTATGCATATTTTAAACATTTTATTGTCTTATGATGGCGGTAACCTTCTTGTCATTTGGAGTCCATTTTTATACTTGTGGTCACACTGTCTTTATGCAAGGTTTCGACACTGATGTGTAACTATGTAACGGTCTGTTACTTCTTCATGCGAAATTATATCTCCCGCAGAGATTTTGGTTGGTTCCTCAGTTTAGGGGCTGCGACAACGCGGTCATGTAACCCCGTGTACTTTGGGTGAGTGTAGAATCTGTCTGATAAACGGTGTGAATTGTGATAGCTGTATTAGTCTGTAATTCAGGTAAGGACCGTAGGCGGTCAATTTCAAGCAGTAGTTCCTAATGTTGCTACCAGATACTACCGTCAACGACACCTAGCTGTGAACTTGGCTACTAGATGCCACCACAACCAGCAACTCGCAACGAACGTTGGAACTTCCCCTCCAAAGGAAAGCATAGTGAGGGATTTTTAGCGCTCTTAGAAAATCCGACGACTTTGGCCGGCTTTGAACCCGCGACCTTGGGCGTAGAAGTTCAGCATGCTACCAGTTACGTCACCGAAGCCGCTTCACACTTAGTCAGATTGAAATTTGAATCTGACCTCGTGCAAGTGCGTTGTCATGGCAACGTCTGATGGCTCATCCCTCATCAATTTAGTAGTGAAGCCATGGCAACCACTGATAGCTCTTGGCATTTTCTTATAATTCCGAAATCATTTTTCTCATCCCTTGGCGTAATGGTGGGTCATATCAAAAATT
Source organism: Meconema thalassinum (assembly GCA_946902985.2). Lineage (NCBI taxonomy): Eukaryota > Metazoa > Arthropoda > Insecta > Orthoptera > Tettigoniidae > Meconema > Meconema thalassinum. The sequence continues at coordinate 156,488,621 of OX336399.1, read as the reverse complement.
CTTTCAGACAAAAGTTTTAGGTAATTATTAGGGGAATATTGTCCATTTTGTACGGTTTTGATATTGTGCCTATTAAGAGAGAGATGATTAATGTTTCCCGAAAAACACACTTTTTCCCACCCCTTTGGTCAGTGGTTGGTGCTATAAAAAAACTCTTCAAACATACATTTTTGGGCTTTATCCGACACATAGTATGAACTCGGAACGGATTCGATATTTCACATATTAAGAGAGTTATAGCAATATTTCACTTTTTGGAATAAAGCCCCCCATTTTCACCCCCTTCGACCGATTTAGCCCAGTAACGAACTCGACCGAGATTTTATAGGTATACATATTCGGTAAAAAATTCAAAGAGATTGGTGCAAAATTACGGCAGTTATCGTGTCCACAAAAAACTGATATACATATATATATACATACATACATAAATTATATATAAACTTTTGAACTGACGGTGGTTTTGGGGCCTGGGGGATGTGAAACGCGAAGATATGTCGAAATTTTCCGGAAGTCGAAACATGGTACCCATTGCAATAGTTAGCTTTCTAATGAAATCTACCTAAAATTGGAAGACGCATCGTACTTATGGTTTATTCAGACAAGAAGTATGGGATATCCCATTTCTGGATCTGTGTTGTGAGAGAAAGCGTTGCACCTAAATGAGAAGCTTGGTGGTTCTCCCTATGTTCGATTATCCAGAAAAATCGTTATCCGGAACACTTTCGGTCACAATTAGTCCAGATAAACGACGATCTACTGTATGTAAGTCGTGATATAATTTTCTTGGTGAGGCAGGTGGGTTAAAGACAGCGGAGGAGTACTCATCTATTACCACATATCCAGATTTTTACCCGACCATTACTACAGATATTTTGGGTAATTTCAGTAGTTTAAGAATTTTATCCCCTAGCTTCTGTTCAAGGGAAGTTATACCGTCAGTTCTTGTATCAAGGTCGCATGGCATTCGTACCCTAGCACTGCGTCATCACGGTCGCTCCTAAGAGGTTAATAACTCTGATATTACATGCTGCTTGATATGGACTAGTGCAGTTTGTAGGAACAGATGACGCACAACGCCACAGTTCTTCATCTTCGCCACAATCAGCTGAAATGCAACGGAGTGATTTCGCTATTTATTTCTATTCGTTAGTAAATTATAAGGAGCGTTCGAAAAGTAACGAGCCGGAGGCTGTAATGCGCAAACCGGTGACGACATGGGCTAATTGTGGCGTGTGTAACGAGATGTGGTTCCGACCAGAGCGTGGAAGGTCACAGCCCGTCGCTAGAGGGCACGCGTGCACGTCACGTGACAATACAAAGCGAGCAGCAGCATGCATCAATCGTCCAAGGCTGCCAGTCGCATTGCATGGAGACGTCAAACGAAGAGCAAAGAAGTGTTATTCGGGTTCTGACAGCGAACGGAGTAGGGGGAACGGACATTCATCGCCGAATGTCACAAGTGTACGGCGAACACTGCATGTCCCTCGCAAGGGTCAAGGCGTGGCACAAGCGCTTCAGGGAAGGACGGGTGTCGTTTGCCGATGATGCCCCGCCCCCACTGCATTACCGATGACAACGTCCAGCTGGTTGATGCACTCATTACCCAGGACCGCCGAGTGACAGTGAACGCCATAGCCGCCGTGGTCGGATTGAGCGTCGGAAGTGTGCACACCATCATGAAGGTTCGACTGCACTTGCAGAAAGTGTGTGCCCAATGTGTGCCCTACAGTCTTCAACCACACCAGGAAGCATGTCGAATGGCCTACTGTCTTGGTCTTGGTTGGACGATTGTTGCATGCTACTGCATGCTTTGTTTCGCCACTTGACGTGCACGCGTGCCCTCTAGCGACGGACTGTGACCTTCCACGCTCTGGTCGGAACCACACCTCGTTACATACGCCACGATTAGCCGATGTAGTCACCGGTTTGCGCATTCCAGCCTCCAGCTCGTTACTTTTTGAAAGCACCTTATACTTTACGATATTCAGGTTGTTTTGACTTTCCCCTCATATTTTCTCTGGGTTACTAATGAGATGTTTTTAATCCGCATTCACTTGGTCAAAGGTGACATGTCGCGCATTACCAATACGTCAAGGATCGATAGAGGTGCACTCTCCTGATTGATACGTGAATTAACTACACCGAGGAATAAATCGTACCTTCCCGTCACCTCACTTCGTAGAATGATCGAGCAGCACTCAAGATGATTATTGAATCATTGGACATTTCTCTTGTAACACCGTCATTGTATAACAATGAGATAGTTCTCGAAATGTTCGTGTTTTCAGTCGGTCAATACGATTACACCCAATTAAAGACCCGCGGGGTAAGTCACATTCTCTAAATTTTAGAGGAGAGTGAATTTAAAACTTTCAACACTAAAGAGAAATATTAATAATAATAATATCGTATGGCCTCGGGTGCCAGGGGCAAGCTTTGTTATTTGACGCCCAAAGGACAGCTTGCATGACGAATTTTGTTGTTCCTTGGAACGCTATGAAAGTAAAGGAGGGGCAGATGACCTCGTAGTTCCGCCCCTTAAAGCAACAATAACTAACTAAATTCAATGAGGTTATATATATCTAAGCTCATTGACACTATAACGCTTTGTAGTAGAGAAAGGTGGAACTTTTGTGTTGGCGGAAAATTCCGAGATTAATTTTGCCGTTGTGAACACGGCCTACTGAATTCAAATGGGTTCTTTAACATGCCAACAGCGTATGACATGCGTCCCGTGATTTTTGTTGTCTTTCAAGAATCACTTACCACGGTCAGTAGCGAACATGCAAGCTTGGGGGTTGGTAGTGCGACACGATAACCACTCGCCTGCCATGGCTAGCAAAGAAATACTTAAAGCACCCCAATTGAGGGTAAGGAATATAGTTTTATGCCAAATTTATTTATTATAAAGGAAACAATTATTATCAACTTAAGTTAAATTATGAAAAGACTCAGTCAATCTGAGAGGCTAGACTTTATATCATTTCAAATGACGCACGCTACAAATGCTATGTTAGAAAGGCACAGGAGGGCTCTTTCAATAGACTCCATTACAGCACGAGATTTAGCTTTAGTAGATATAATAGCACTATTACTGTCAACAGACTCCATTATTAACACACTTTACGTAAACTGTAAGTAAGCAAGTTTATCGAACGATCCTCAGACTCCATTATTAACACACTTTACTACCCTGCACAAATTGTAAACTGTAAGTAAGCAAGCTTAACGAACCAATGCGCAAGTACAGATATAGCATGAATCACGGACCGCTTCATGATCAACAAGTTGCAAGTCATTCAGTATCACGCTGCTAGCGCGTTGGCTTCCCGCGCGGGGAACGGGAAGCGGGAGGTCCCCTCTGCTGCATGACGTCATGCACTCGCCGTCTCAGACTCGGTGCATATGCACTGAACAACATGATGACGTCATACACACCGCAACCGTAACGTACAACGTTAGACCCAAGCATAACGACGAAGTCGACAAGATCATTCGAAATGATAAAAAGTGAGAGAATATGGGACGTTCTTTCAGTTTCCACTAAAAATAAAAACCTCTGTATCTCGGAGAAATTCCGCTATATTTGAAATTAATTTCAACTGATCTGTAGTGACGATGGCCGGCCACCAGAATGCGTCATAAACTCATTTCCAAAAAAGATGGACTTACCCCGTTCTTTCCGTGGGGTCTTCAATTATTGTAATGGGTGGTTCCCTAATCATCATCATCATCTTGCACATTTTCCAGCCTCTGGCCGGGTCTGTTTGGAACACAAGCTTCTCCAACGTCTTCTGTCTTCCCACCATCTCTCAGCCTCCACCCTTGTCCAGTCTTCTCCTCTCTTCTTCACGCTTTCTTCCACCCCCTTCAGCCGCCTGTCTGTCGGTCTTCCACTCGGTCTCTTTCCTTCCCACTTCGTCTCGTGTATCCTCCTGGGTATTCTCTTCTCCGCCATTCGTTTTACATGTCCATACCATCTAAGTCTAGATTTCTCTATACCATCCTGTAATGGTTCTTCCTTCATTAAATCTCTGGTCCTCTCATTTCTTATTCTGTTCATCTGTGTAGCTCCAATACTGCTTCTCAAGAACCTCATCTCACTGGCCTGTATTTTGCTCTTCTCCCTTCCTTTCATAACCCAGGTCTCCGAGGCATACGTCAGGATAGGGACATAGTACGTCCGATATATGATCTTTTTGCTGTTCTGAGGGATATCCTTGCTCCATAACATGCTTCTCACACTCATCCGTACTGCTTCTGCCTGTCTCCCCCGCTCATTTATTTCTCTATCGTTTCTTCCATTATCTTGTATCAGGCTTCGCAGATACTTGAAACTCTCCACTTTCTTCAGCTGTTCCCCACCAATTGTTATTCCCGTTGTGGTTCTTTCCTTCTTCCTTGTTGTGATCACCATCTCACTCTTATTTATGCTACATTTCATCCCATATCCTTGTATTATTCCTTCCCACACGTCCAACTGTTCCTGTACCTCCTCCTCCTTGTTTCCCCAAATCATCAAATCATCTGCAAACACCAATGCTTTCCTTCCCCAATTACTTGTGCCACTCGGGTCATTATGTCATTCTGAAAAGAATTTACATGTATGTCTACCCCTTATTATTCCCGTTTTCCAACGGGTCGGGGATGAGATGCGATGGAAGTCTTTGTGGCGATGGTTTTTTACGGCCGGATGCCCTTCCCGACGCCAACCTCATGAGAGGAGTTAATGAGAGATGAAATGAATGAATGATGGTGAATGAAACTGGGCAAGGATATGGAAGGAAGCGGCCTTGGCCTATCAGAAGGTACCGTCCCAGCATTTGCCTGGTGTTGAAAATGGGAAACCACGGAAAACCATTTCAAGGACGGCTGACGGTGGGGCTCGAACCCACGCGTCTACCGAGTCAGCAGAGAGCTTGGCCCCATGACCTAATGCTGCGCTTTAGTCAGCGTAGCCACTACTGTCGGTTGAAAAGAATTTACATGAGATTAATAAATTCACTTAGTTTCAATCGTCAAGCGATCATCATCAGTTCAGTGCAGGCAGTGACAAGAGTAGCTGCTGGCATCTGAACCACAAAACACTCAAGCAGCTAACAAGGGAAGTATCGGGTAAGACAGGTGGAAACCTAACTTGAAACTTTGTGGATGTAATCGCTGTACTACATGGTCTTTCACTCCACGTGCGGCCAGCCCAGCGCTCTTGGTAGAACGTGCAGCTATAAAGGTCAGACGAGCATATCGCAGCGCGCTGCTGTCATAACATGTCATAATTAAGATACGGAAGGAAGTGCTGTTGGATTGATACTTCGGACTCTCGACTCTAAGCTCAGCGAGCTGCCTCTACGCGCCGCGATGCCGGACGCACTTTGAGTGAGAGACCCTATATAAGAGGACAAGGTGCGGAAAATCCGCCTCCAGGTTGAACTGCAAGGCTCCGAAATCGTACCTGGCCGTGGTAAGTGATTTTTGATAGGCGGCGAAAATTACGACACGCATGTTATACGATGTTGGTATGTCAAAGAACCCATTTTAATTCAGTAGGCAGTGTTCATAATGGCAAAATTAATCTCTGGATTTTCCACCGCATCGAGTTCCTCATTTCTCTACTAGAAAGCGCTATAGTGTCAAGGAGCTTAGACATCTAACGTCCTTGACATTCATAGTGCTTCAAGGAACAACACAATTCGACTTGCAAGCTGCCCTCTGGGTGTCAAATAACAAAGCTTTCACCTGGTACCCGAGGCCATACGATATTATTATTATTATTATTATTATTATTATTATTATTCAAAATCATCTTTTATTACCCTACTTCGTAATGTTTTCTCCCCTGTGGACTTACACCTTTTCCCATAAGGAATTTTATCTGGAGACTTGGAGAATTGCGGATTCCTGAGCAGGGTTCGTATTCTATTTTTAGCCTATTTCCATTTATGATAAAATAGGCTTATGAGATCACTTTTGTCCGTGTGTGTGTGTGTGTGTGTGTGTGTGTGAGGATTTTTATGTGTCCCTCCTAATAACTTCTAAACGGCAGGAATGATTTCAAAGAAACTCGCTAAGTTCATAGCACTATTCCGGGTGACCCCAGCCGTGCCCTTCATATTTTGTTACGTCTCACCAATCCAATATGGCGGCTGTGCGAAATATTTCACCAGCATTCAATATCTCCGAAACTATTACCGATATCACCATGGAATTTCGTACGGTGATAAGAGAACTACTAGAAGTTCACCTATGTGAAAACTGGTAGTTACAAAAACAACATGACAGCCAAGCTAAGTTGCGACTTTTAAATAGACGCTTCTTGCGATTTAACCAACCAAACGCAGTGAAACTTGGTACAGTATATGTGTATACACATTGTAATGCACCGACATCTAACTTCGTTCAATTGTTCTCATAACCTCAAGATAGCGGCTGTGCGAATTATTTCACTGGCATTCTATATCTCTGAAACTATTACCGGTATCAACATGAAATTTTGTACTGAGATATAGGTCACTACTGGAAGTTTATCTATGAGACTTTCAAATACCGAACAAAACGAACATGGCGGCCAAGCAAATTTGAAATTTTTAAATAGACTTTTCTCGCGATTTAATGATCCAAACGCAATAAAACTTCGTACAGCAAATGTTTTTACACATTGTAATGCACTGTTATCTAACATGGTTCAATTGTTTACGTAACCTCAAGATGGCGGCTGTGCGAATTTCGAAAATTAAGTTCTTATTTATTGTGTTCTAATCATGCGATCGAAATCAACATTTGCATAATGAACGTACACAATCATCTAATAGTACATAACTCTATGGCCTACATATATTAATATCCAACATGGCGACCATCCGTAATATTTAGACGGTTCTCAATATCTATTAATCTATTACAGCAATCAAACTGAAATTTTGTAAGTGTATAAAGGCTATAGGCCTAAGTTCACCTATCGGACGTTCAATAACCTGGCGAGCAGAAATCCAACATGGCGGCGACGCGAAATTTAAATATTCAAATGGACGTTTGTTGCTTTTTAACCATCCGGGCGCAGTGAAACTTGATACAGTATATGCTTATACACATTTTAATCGATTGGCATCTAATTCATTTCAATTATTATCATAACCACAAGATGGCGGCTGAACGAAATTTTAAAATCCCGCTTTTATTTCTTGTGATCTAATAATGTGATTGAAGTTTGAATAAAACACCCACACAATCATATTCATGTAATAGTACATAAATCTAAGGCCTATAATATAAATATCCAAAATGGTGACCATCCAAAATATTTAGACGGTTCTCAATATCTACGAATCTATTACAGCAATCAAACTGACAATTTGTTTGTTGATAGAGGCAATTAATATTAGTAGGATATATGAAAATAGGCTATTTAGTTCTTCATGGAACTACTTATTTTAATTGACTTTGGAATATATCATCTAAATCAGGTGATTTCAACAGATGGTTCATGAAGCTTTAAATAGTTCGAAAGCGGATCATCGGAAAAAAGATTCCAAAGCCCCCTGTTTAAATCCACACGAAAGGTAGAGTGAGGTAATCAAAACAAAACGTGTGGCATGTTGCATTAGCAAATCTCCTCTGTTACTGGAATTTCTAATAAATAATTTTACTTTGAGATTCTAAGAAGAAAATATAATTAATTATCTTGAGGTAACTTCAGTGCCGTGCAAACATATTTAGGGTATCAAGCAGTGAAAAATATTAAGGCAATAATTTTGGAAAATTGGCATAGTTTCTAATAATATGTACACCTCTGTATAAGTATGCGGGACTTGATTTGATCAGCTTTTATCTTTATGGCCTAGTATTGCACGAAACAGAATTAAGAATGGAGTCCAATAGTCGCTATAAATGGCTATATTATATTTTTTGCGTCAGGATGTGGTCTGATATTTTATATAGATTTATGTATATCAGCACGATCAGGCTAAAAATAAATGATGTAATTGTACGAACAATGTGCAGGTTTACGTGACAATTATTACAGTGCGCCTGCTTTGTGAGTATTGCAGCTGTTGATTTAGTGGTTGAAATTACAACGGTTTTAATTAGCATACTGAACTATTCTGCTTCAGGCTTCAAACGTAATAAAAAAAAAGGTAGATCACATATTTGGACAGTAAATAACTCAGAGGGGCTCTTTATTTGGGTCACATGTATGCTTCGTTCATTTACTTTTAGCCTACTTTTCTCATTTTGCAAAAATGAGGAAAAAGTAGACTTATGAGATCGATTCGGGCAAATGTCTGTCCATATGTCTGGCTGTGTGTGTAACCCCCCCCCCCCCCTATCAACTCCTAAACGGCTGCAGCAATCGAAACAAAATTTGGTAGGAGTAAATATCTGTACCTGAATATCTCAATGTCGTATTTGAAAATGATGTCAGTACTACCAACTGCTGAAAAATCGCTATTGAAATTTGAGCTCCATGTTGGATATCTTGGAAGGTATGAATGGGAGCTATTTCAAAATTGGCACACTTATAGATAATAATATTTCAGTTTAATTTCCAGGAGGCCATACATGGCAGTGTTGCCAAAATAATTGTAAGCCTGCTGATAGGTCTAATTTTTAAATGCATATAACGTCTACCCTATCAATTGGAATTCAACCAAGTTTCGTATGTGCTATGCGTACCGTATCAGATATGACTATGCGTATTTATAAGAGCAACCAGGGCTGCCAACTGTTAATAAATGCTGTCTCTATTATTGTTACCCTAATATCAATATATCGGAAAGTATGCAAGCCAATAGCTCTAAACGTTGCACACGTATAGTACCTGACATTATAGATTAATTTGGAGTAACTAATGTACGTCAGTGCTGCCAACATGATTCTAAGCCTGCTGATAAGTCCAATTTTAAAATGCACGTAACTTCTATACTAACTAATGGATTTCATTCAAAATTGGCACAACAGTAGATCATATTATTTCAGAATATTTCTGACCAATATATGCATGACATTGTTGCCAACATGATTTTACGCCCGCTGTTAGATCCAATGTTTAACTGCATGTAACGTCCATGCTATCCATTGTACTTCAACCAAAGTTGGTATTCTGTAGTTTAAGAGATGGAACTAAGAATATATTCAGTCACCAGCGCTACCAATTGTAATGCTCTATTATGCTACATTATGTCAGGTATAAAGTATTTCGATGTAATTAAAAATTTCGATATTACCAACTTAATTTCATCATAATTGTAGATAGATCCCTATTGATTAATCATTGGCATGAATCTTAAATGTTTAGAAAAGTAGGCTCTTTAGTTCGCCACGAAACGTCTTGTTATTATTGTTCTTCTTCTTCTTCTGTCGTTTAGGTCGACTGTGCACCACGTTAATTTGATTTCAGCTTCTGGATGTTTATTTTTGCCCAATACTCCTTCATTCTATCGCTCTGCTTTCCCCTCCTTTCTTCAGTCCATGGAGCCTGGATCCATGATGTAGGATGACTCTTAAAATCCTTAATTTTGGCTTTGTATGCTTCCCATTTTCTAATTTCAGATTCTGATGTTGCCATTTCTTCTAGGCCCTTCTTCACCTCCTGATACCAGCAAGCTGTTGTTTACCTGGTCGCAAAGAATTTCATTATCCGGTTGGTTAATCTACCAGGTCCATTCTGTATATATGTCCAAAGAACATGGCCCTTCTTTTTCGGAAGGTGTGTGAGATTTTTCAAATCTGAGGTATAATTCTTGGTTCCCTCTTTTTCTATACGACCCATCTTCTGTTCTTTTAGGTCCAAGCATCTTCCTAAGAATCTTTTTCTCTGTTAGCTCCAACTTTTTGATCTTTCCTTCTTTATGGGCATCCCAACAATCTAAATGAACACACGTTCATAGAGAGCTCACCCCTCTTCACGCCAAAAAAAAAACAACACACACACCCTGTCAGAAACAAGACACAACTTAGCGACACAGCCAAGCTAGATACAAAAGGGGGGGGGGGGGGAATTAGGGGGTTTAATAGGTAAATGTTATCTGGATCAGGTGTACGATGTACTTTCCTTCTGCAATAAACCAAGGGACGTATTCGCGGCAGTATTAAAGGTGCCGGGACGTCCTCATAAGACCGGGCAGCGCTTAGTTTGAATGGCTTATGGTCCACGAGGAATGTTCCACGGTCTTCGATAGTTGTATACCCACCTCATTCAATAACATACATCTTATCTAGGTTGGCAACACCCCACATAAACCCATCGCACTGACTCCGCACAGCACATATGAACAGAGGGGAGGAAAGGGAAAAACCAGTGTCGTTTAGATAACAGCCCATCTCAGTCGACCACACCTGGAGTAACAGTGAACACGAAACTGCGCGTAGCTCCAGCAAGGAAGACAACCAGATAAGTAGTAGCCTGCAATATTACAGTTTAACCATAGTTGAATTTTACAGCCATATAATCACTCCAAATTACAAACTCCGGATATCTATCACCATTTAGCATTTCAACTAACAGCATATATATAATTTCAGTAGTATGCATCCCTTCTGCGGCGCGCACAAGAGACCGATCGTGAAAAATGAGCACTCAAATGAAAGAGAATATACATTGCTAGTGACTCATTGCACTCTAATTTCATAAATATCCATAATTTCTTTAAAAAAAGACTTTTAAAAAACTGTACGAAGTGTGCGATTTGCAGTTACTGTTGCTGCAGGAAGATCCGCTCCATAACTGGTGTCCACTTCACATTTTGGCCTCAGTGACGCCTTTTATATGTCATTTTAACATTCTGAAGTCTTTTCTTTATCATTTTGCATCGATTTAAGAAACAGTAATTAAAGGAATGCGTACGTTTTCAGAATCAGTAGGCTAAATCAATGGATTGGGTACTCAAATCGTATAACCGGCGAGTGTTAGTGCTAAGCTTTCAATCAATGGACTCAGCACAAACATGATTTAAGCTCATCCGTCTAAACAGAGGATTTATTATATTCCAGGTTTGTTAATATGCCGCGATACAGGATTTTTTTCTGCATTCTAATTCCATAAATATCGATTTTTGTAAGAATTGTGCTTTTTGCAAATACTGTTCCTCTAACATGCTGCAATTCTGAGTTGTCGTCTAAAACCTTAAAACATTGAACGTTAATTCTCTAACAGTTTTTCTTCTATCTGATTTTCAGAATCAGTAAATCAATGGATTGGGTACAGGTTTTTCTTCTGCATTCTAATACCATAAATATAGATTTTTGTACGAAGTGTGCTTTTTGCAAATACTGTTGCTGAATCATGCTAGAGTTGTCGTCTAAATCCTTAAAACTATTAAACGTTAATTTATTTTACAGGTTATTCTTCTGCATTCTAATTTCATCAATATCGATCATTTCGCATGGTTTTCAGAAACAGTGAATCATTGGATTGAGTACTCTAAATCGTATAACAGGCGTGTGTTACGGCGTCTAAAACCTTAGAACTATTAAACATTAATTCCTTTACAGGTTTTTCTTCTATCATTTCCCATGGTTTTCAGAATTACTAAATCAATGGATTGGGTACTCAGATCGTATAATTTCATAAATATCGAATAACCGATGAGTGTTATGATGATCCAATTTTCAGTGATTGCCTTCTTAAGTTAGGGAACCTACAACTTGCAATTCTGACTGAAATGTGTCGAATAACGGTGAGTGTTACGGCTAAGCTCTCAATCAATGGACTCAGCACAGAAATGGAATCAACAGTGATGAATTGCATTTTAATTTCATAAATATCAAAGAAAGAAACCAGCCACAGCACGCTCTCATGCTGACGCTCCACTCCGGAAAGCGAAATCACCCCTGTAGGTAACGAGCAAAGGAGTTTGGCGTTGAGCGCTACGCGCAGGACAAGGAAAGCACCACTGTAGGTAACGTGCAAAGGAGTTTAGCGCTGACCGTTACACTTAAGAACAGGGAAGCCTCACTGTAAGCGCGGCGTGAAGAAGTTTTCCAACGAGGGCGGTCCTGATAAGGGAGAAGGAGGCTTCTCAGCCAACAAGATAAAACATGAAATCATGACCAAGATGCTTTCATAAATATCGAATAACTGGTGAGTGTTATGATGATAGAATTTTCAGTAATTGCCTTAAGTTAGAGAACGTACAGCTTGGAATTCTAACTGAAATGAAAACGGTGTTCTATAATCATTTGGTTGAAATAATAACATAACAACCTTTCTCCTTAAGTCTGTCATTATAAACCTATTGGGGAAAGTATGACTTATGAACATGCGAGATTTCTCGCACGGGCCCGCTAGTCATATATACCGCACTTAGACCGGCCATCATCGGCTAACGACCCGTTCTTCCCTGAAGCGCTTGTGCCACGCCTTGACCCTAGCAAGGGAAAGGCAGTGTTCGCCGTACACTTGTCCGTTCCCCCTACTCCTTTTGCTGTCAGAAACCGAACAACACCTCTTTGCTCTTCAATTTACGCCTCCATGTCACTGTTTGCAAAGCGCCTGGCAGCGTTGGACGATTGATGCAATGCTGCTGCTCGCTTTGTATCGTTAATTGACGTGCACGCGTGCCCTCTAGCGACGGGCTGTGGCCTTCCACGCTCTAGTCGGAACCACACCTCGTTACACACGCCACGATAAGCCGATGTCGTCACCGGGTTGCTCATTACAGCCTCCGGCTCGTTACTTTTTGAACGCACCTTATAATTTTTTTCAGGATTAGGGCATAACCCAGCTCTTTTGGGTACATTCGTGTTGACCGACTGAAAAGCACTAAACTCTTCATTCCTTCTTTGTCAGACACAAACATTCAGTTGCGACCGAACGGATCACTGTCTCAGTTTTGTTATTATTTTTGTTGTTATTGTTATATTTATTTATGTATTTTTCTTACATCGTTAAACCCATCGAAGGAATGCAATTGAAGCTAGCTGTTCTTGCTTTCTTGTCCTTCCTTCATGTGAAAAGTTTCGTGTTGTTTTCTGTTACATACAGGGTGTCATTTATGTACTTGAGTACCCTTAAGGGGCGTGTAGGGGATGGGTATAGGATCAATTTGAGGTAGGAAAACTGGTGTCGTAACGGCCTCCTAACCCCATATAACAGGTTTGTTTCAGGCCCTCCGCCCCTGTAAAGTAGGCAAGCCCGCCATGTGTTACTCTGAGGTCAGGCACTCTTTCGCTGTCGACGGTCCTGGCGAGACCACCGCTCAACGCTGCGTTAGCCGAGAGGATAGTGGCGAGGTGCGGTGCCACGGTGGTCCCGGGGTCGTTGTTCCTGGGGGGGCCATGCCTTCAATTTTTTCTTTTTCTTTATTTTTTAGAGGGGAAGTAAGGGGCGTAGTCACAGTGCGTGTTTACTCTGTGGTGATTTTTTTTTTAAACTATCGTTGATTCTGTAAATTAATTGCCTTTTGATTATTAGTATCAACGAGTTACGTTGTTTCTGTAATAGTTAAAGTCGACGGAACTCTCAATAGCCAAGAGGAATGCAGCTCTCGGCTAACGCAGCGCTGAGCTGTGGTCGCGCCAAGACCGTTGACAGCGAAAGAGTGCCTGACCTCAGAGGAACATATGGCGCGCTTCCCTACCTTACAGGGGTGGAGGGCCTGAAACAAACCTGTTTTCTGGGGTTAGGAGGCCATTCCGACCCCAGGTTCCCTATCTCAAATTGATCCTATACCCATCCCCTACACGCCCCTTAAGGGTACTCAAGTACATAAATGACACCCTATATACATTTCGTTGTCACCTCCGTGGTGTAGTGCTCAGCGTGCTTAGTTGCCACCCCAGAGGTCCCAGGTTCGATTCCCGGCTCTGCTACGAAATTTGAAAAGTCGTATGAGGACTGGAACGGGGTCTACTCATTCTTGAGAGGTCCAAATGAGTAGCGGGGGTTCGATTCCCACCTCAGCCATCCACGAAGTGGTCTTCCGTGGTTTACCACTTCGTCTTCGGGCAAATGCCGAGATGCTACCTAACGTAAGGCCACGGCTGCCTCCTTCCCTCTTCCTGGTCTGTTCCTCACACTTTTCCTATACCCCTCATAAGGCTCCTGTTCGCTTTGCAGGTGAGGCCACCAGAGTGAAGGGCTAGTCACACTCCCCAGTTGTATCCCCATTCTCAGAGTCTCAAACGCCAGGACGCTGCCCCTAGTGATGGTAAAGGTGGCATCCCTCGCTTAGTGCGTGGGAAAAGCCAACCCTGAAGGGTAAAACGATTGTTTTTCATGAAAGGAAAGGGAGGCAATGTAATTTGAATGCATAGCCTACTAGTTTGTCCACCTCGTTGCATAGTGGTTGGCATTCTTGGCTGTCACCGCGGAGGTTTGGATTTGATTCCCGGCTCTGCCAAGAAATTTAATTGTGGTTGGAGGGCTGGAACGGGCTATACTCAGCCTCATGAGACAAAACTGTAATGAGGCGGGTTTGATTCTTACCTCAGCCATCCTGGAAGTGGTTTATTGTGGTTTATTGTGGTTTCACCCCTTCTATTCCAGGCAAATGCCGGGATGGTACCTATCTTAAAGCCACGGCCGCTTCCCACCCAAATCATACCTCAATTACAAATACACACACTATACTCTGTTTTACAAAAGATGGCCGGTGAAAGCTGTCAGTTTGAGGTTGCGCAAATGCGAGGGAGTAGACTTACTGGCACGTTGAAGATCTCCTTCGGGGCGAAATTCCGGCAAACCCGGCGTCTCTAAGCATCAGCCAGTTAGTTATTGAGGTTTTAAGGGGTTGAACTACGAGGTCATCTGGTCCTCATCAGCAGCTAAAAGGGATGTAAACCAATAACATTTTATTATTATTAGACAAATATCGCTGTAACACAAGATACCAGACAAGTTCTACACACACGGGGCCACATGATCACGATGTCACAAAGCACCTAAGAGAATCAACAACATACTAGTTTTAGGGGAAACATACGGCTGAAGGAATCAAGACAATGTTAATATTATAACTGTTCTTTCTTCTTCTCCTCCTTCATTTCCCGTTTCCAGTTCCCTGGGTCGGATTGCGAATCGAGGATCTCCACAGTTGTCTATCCCTCCACCATTCATTTCCTTCTTTCAATACTCTTTTTATTTTACTCTTTTCTCTATGCTTTCCTTCACCGTATCTATCCACCTCTTTCTGGGCCTCCTCCTGGTCTTCTTCCTGGTATTTTCTCCATAAATATTCTTTTTGGTACTCTATATTCTTCCATTCTCATCATATGTCCGTACCACTTCAGCTTACTGGTTTCCATCTTGTCTTGCAGTTTTGGAACCCAGTACTCCTCCTAATGTCCACACTTATGATTTTATCCCTCGGTGTCTTCCCAATTATTCCTCTAAGGAACTTCATCTCGGCTGCTTGGATTCGGCTGTAATACATTGAGAATAGAACTTTCTTGCATTTCTATGGTTCTTCCTGGTTCCATACTAAACCTCTCACACACTGGTAAAATCCATTAGCTTGTTGGATTCTCTATCCAATTTCTTCATTTATTGTACAATCTACTGTGAGTATGCTCGCCAAATACTTATAGCTTTTTACCATTTCCAATGGATTTCCATTGACTTCAATATTCGGTCTTCCTTCTCACTTGTTTCTTGTCATCCCGAGGCCATACGATATTATTATTATTATTATACTCTTCTCCGCACTTATTTTCATTCCTTATTTCTCTATCTCTTGATTCTAAAGTTCACCTATGTAACTTTTGAAAAACTGGTAACTACAAAACCAACATGGCGGCCACTCGAAGTTGCGACTTTTAAATAGACGTTCCTCGCGATTTAACCAACCAAACGCAATAAAACTTTGTACAGTATAATATGTTTATACACATTGTAATGCACCGACATCTAACTTTGTTCAATTGTTTACATATCCACAAGATGGCGGATGTGCGAAATATTTCACTGGCATTCTATATCTCTCAAACTATTAGCGGTATCACCCTGAAATTTTGTACGGAGATAAAGGGAACTACTGGAAGTTCACCTATAAGACTTTCAAAAACCGGTTAATTACAAAACGAACATGGCGGCCAAGCGAATTTAAAAACTTTAAATAGTTCTTTCTCGCGATTTAATGTTCTTGCACTTCTATTTCATGTTCTTCCCATATTACTATGTCGTCTGCAAAGAGTAAGGCGTTAGTCTCCTTGCTTCCCATTCTTCGTTTCACTCTCTGAATGAATATTATAACTGTATCCGACATAAATCTTGTACAACGATTATATACATTTCCAAGCCAACACACACACCTCTTTATGTTAATGAGTTGGGGATTTCCTTGCTCTTGTTTGGTGGTGTAATGATATTTGTCCTCTTTAATAAAATGACTTTTATTGATTGCCTATATTGCCTTGTATCGTATTATGAATGCCATGGTTGTGTGACGATTGACTGCCACCAGCGCCGAGTTATGAACTCTCTAATACCGAGTAGTCCAAACATAGAGGGTGCTAATAGCAGCACATTAGCATCTATAAAAATGTGAGGCCAAAACTGATCGATTGTTCTAATATTTGCTGATGACATCGTCATCTTTCCCGATTCACCAGAGGATTTGAATGAGTTTTTATATGGTATGGACTCCGTCTTGAAGAAAGAATTCATGATGAAATTCAATAAAAATGTAAAATAAAAACAAGAACTTCCGTGAAGAACTATACAGCC
This sequence comes from Meconema thalassinum, assembly GCA_946902985.2. Classification (NCBI taxonomy): domain Eukaryota; kingdom Metazoa; phylum Arthropoda; class Insecta; order Orthoptera; family Tettigoniidae; genus Meconema; species Meconema thalassinum. The sequence goes on along the minus strand of OX336399.1, from coordinate 156,471,958 downwards.
TACTTTTCATGCCAATGATTATTCTACAGTATATGAACCTATCTAGAATAATGACAAAATTAAGTTGGTAATATCGAAATATCAAATTAGTTCAAAATATACCTGGTATAATGTAGCCTCATGGAGCACTACAGTTGGCAGCCCTGGTGACTGAATATATTCTTAGTTCCATCTCTTAAGGTAGAGAATACAAAATTTGGTTGAAGTCCAATGGACGTTACATGCAGTTAGACACTGGATCTATCAGCACGCGTAAAAGCATGTTGCCAACAATACCATGCGTGTGCTGGTCAGAAATAATCTAAAATATTATGATATCTTGTTGTGCCAATTTTGGATGAAATCCATTTGTTAGTATAGAAGTTACATGTATTTTAAAATTGGACATATCAGCAGTCATAGAATCATGTTGGCAGCACTGCCTTATATTAATTACTCCAAATTAATCTAGAATGTCAGGTGCTATACGTGTGCAAAGTATAGAGCTGTAGGCTTGCATACTTTCTGATATATTGAGATTATGGTAAAAATATAGACAGCATTTATTAACAGTTGGCAGCCCTGATTGCTCTTAACAATACTTATAGTCATATCTGTTATGGTACACATACCACTTACGAAATTTGGTTGAAATCCAACTGATAGTATAGAAGTTAGATAAATTTAAAAATTGGTTTTATCAGCAGGCTTATAATCATGTTGGTAGAACTGACGTATATAAGTTACTCCAAATTAATCTAAAATGTCAGAATATACGTGTGCATAGTTTAAAGCTGTTGGCTTGCATACTTTCTGTTATATTGGTATTTGAATAAAAAATATAGAGAGCAATTATTAACAGTTGGCAGCCCTGGTGGCTCCTAAGAATACGCTCAGTCATATCTGTTTATGTACAGATATTACATACAAAATTTGGTTGAAATCCAGTTGATAGTGTAGAAGTTATATGCATTTAAACATTGGAACTATCAGAAGGCTTAAAATTATTTTGGCAACACTGTCATGGTTGGCCTCCTGGAAATTAAACGGAAATAACATTATCTACATGTGTGCAAATATTGGAATAGCTCCCATGCCTACCTTGCAAGATATCCAACATTGAGCTCAAATTTCTAGTGCGTTTTTTCAGCAGTTGGTAGCACTGACATCATTTTCAAATATGGACGTGAGATATTCCGGTGCACATCTTTACTCATACTAAATTTGGTTTTGATTTCTGCAGCCGTTTAGGAGTTGATAGGGGGGGGGGACACACACACAGCCAGACAGACAGACAGACACACATTTTCCCGGATCGATCTCATAAGTCTACTTTTTCCTCATTTTTGCGAAATGTGAAAAGTAGGCTAAAAATGTGAGGCCAAAACTGATCAATTGTTCTAATATTTGCTGATGACATCGTCATCTTTCCGGATTCACCAGAGGATTTGAATTAGTTTTTATATGGTATGGACTCCGTCTTGAAGAAAGAATTCATGATGAAATTCAATAACAAGAAGTTCCGTTAAGAACTATACAGCCTACTTTTCATGCCAATGATTATTCTACAGAATATGAACCTATCTAGAATAATGACGAAATTAAGTTGGTAATATCGAAATATCTAATTAGTTCAAAATATACCTGGTATAATGTAGCCTAATAGAGCACTACAGTTGGCAGCCCTGGTGACTGAATATATTCTTAGTTCCATCTCTTAAAGTACAGAATACAAAATTTGGTTGAAGTCCAATGGACGTTACATGCAGTTAGACACTGGATCTATCAGCACGCGTAAAAGCATGTTGCCAACAATACCATGCGTGTGCTGGTCAGAAATAATCTGAAATATTATGATATCTTGTTGTGCCAATTTTGGATGAAATCCATTTGTTAGTATAGAAGTTACATGTATTTTAAAATTGGACATATCAGCAGGCATAGAATCATGTTGTCAGCACTGCCTTATATTAATTACTCCAAATTAATCTAGAATGTCAGGTGCTATATGTGTGCAAAGTTTAGAGCTGTTGGCTTGCATACTTTCTGATATATTGATATTAGGGTAAAAAATATAGACAGCATTTATTAACAGTTGGCAGCCCTGATTGCACTGAAGAATACGTATAGTCATATCTGATATGTTACACATAGCACATGCGAAATTTTGATGAAGTCCTACTGATAGTATAGAAGTTACATGTATTTAAAAATTGGCCCTCTCAGCAGGCTTAGAATCATGTTGGTAGAACTGACGTATATAAGTTTCTCCAAAATTAATCAAACATGTCAGGTACTATACGTGTGCATAGTTTAAAGCTGTCGGCTTGCACACATTCTGATATATTGGTATTTGGATAAAAAAATAGAGAGAGCAATTATTAACAGTTGGCAGCCCTGGTGGCTCCTAAGAATACGCTCAGTCATATCTGTTTATGTACAGATATTACATACAAAATTTGGTTGAAATCCAGTTGATAGTGTAGAAGTTATATGCATTTAAACATTGGACCTATCAGAAGGCTTAAAATTATTTTGGCAACACTGTCATGGTTGGCCTCCTGGAAATTAAACTGAAATAGTATTATCTACATGTGTGCCAATTTTGGAACAGCTCCTATGCATACCTTGCAGGATATCCAACATGGAGCTCAAATTTCTAGTGCGTTTTTTCAGCAGTTGGTAGCACTAACATCATTTTCAAATATGGACGTGAGCTATTCCGGTGCACATCTTTACTCATACTGAATTTGGTTTTGATTGCTGCAGCCGTTTAGGAGTTGATAGGGGGGGACACACACACAGCCAGACAGACAGACAGACAGACAGAAGGACAGACAGACAGGCAGACAGACAGACAGGCAGACACACATTTGCCCGATCTCATAAGACTACTTTTTCCTCATTTTTGCAAAATGTGAAAAGTAGGCTAAAAATTTAAAATAAAAATAATGATGTAATGCAGCCGAAAGAAATCATAAACCGCCTGTCGACGTCAAATTGCCGGGTGTAAATGAAGTAGGAGGCTTTTGCTACTTTGAAAGTAGTATAACCAGCGATGGACGAAACAAAGAGGATATGAAATGTAGGTTGGCCCAGGGAAAGGAAAGAATTTTTACAGAACAGAAATCTTTTGACATCAAATATAGATTTAGTTATTAGAAAGTCATTTTTGAAGACATATGACGAGTGGGAGAGGAGAGATACTTCTGGCGACCGCTAATGAAGAGAAGAGATAGTTTGGTTGGTTCCTCAGTTCAGGTTTGCGACAACGTGGTCTTGTAGCCCCGTGTACTTTTCATGTGTGTAGAATCTGCCTGATAACCGGTGTTAATTGTGATGACTGAACTAGTGTGTGTTATCTATTTTTAATTCAAGTAAGGACTGGGGACGATATTTTCAAGTGGTTCCTATTTTCGCTACCAAATGCTACAATCCACGACGCCTAGCTGTGTACTTGGCTACTACTAGTTGCCATCGTAACCAGCACCTGGCGACGAACGTTGGAACTTAAGAGCATTAATCAAACCTAACCTACAAATTTTGCTTCACACATGTTTAGTTAGTGGAAGGGTCTTTGTGTGTTAGGTAGTCAGCCCGAAGGCTGGTTGGATCCTCAAAAAGTACCGCCGTTACGTTATGTGAGTAGATACCCACAAAAACCCAAGGCAGCGCTATTTTGAGGCGTTCTAGGCAAGAAGAGGAGTGAGGTAGTTTGCCATTGCTTTCCTCACTGAGTCAGAACAGTAGTCCTAACCCTATGAGTTGAACCTTTCACAGCATTCACAGGCACTGACTGTGCCCCGAATGCCATTACTAAGCACCACCCATACCTCAGTAGCTTCCATATAATCACAGCCATGAGTGAGACTGAGACATCGGTGAAAAGCCACCTTTTACTCTAGCCTGTGCCAACTGCAAAAGTACTGTATTCATCAAGAGATGGCGAACAGGGTTCTTTTACATGCCATAAATCTAAAACATGGCCAAGGAGGATGTATGGGTAGAGCTTCATCTTAATGCAAAATATTGATGCCAACCTATTGCTCGGCGCAAGTAGTTCCAACTGACAATATGAGATGGCGCAACGATGCACTTTCGAGCGTGATCCGTCCCCGACCTGGCCTACTGGCCCCTCTCCCCTCTGGCCAGTGCCTACCCCTCCCTTTCCACTATTCTAACCCCACACCTCTACTTCATATTCCTTCTTTTCTCTTTTCCCCCCGCCTTATAATGGTCAAATTTTAGTAATTGGTCAAATAATAGGCGATTTCTTCCCCCTGTGATATCAGGTAGTGAAGAAAACATTGGCTCTATCAGAATAGTTGTGGATGTTTCAAGGTTATTAGCCCATGTCTCCACAAAGCACATAGCATGACATAGGCCTACCCCACAGATATGTACAAATAGAAAGAGTAGGCTACTATACTACAATATTAAAAATTAATTGTAAGACAAAATTACAGCTGCACTTATCACTCACCAGTATTATTTGTCAGTGCGGTACTTCCTATCAATCGAATTAAGAAATATCACGGGAAGTGTTGGAACAACCAGCTCTTCTTTCGAATTATATCGATAGTATGTGATATCATTTTCTATCGCAGTGTATCGACTAAAAACGATGTGTGATTCAAAATAATTCAATTTCTTCGAATAATATTGTGCGAAACCGATTGTATTCTTTTCTAAGAACTGCAATATGTATTTACTATTGATGTATATTCAAATATTAATTAAATATACAACATTAACAAGAATACTCACCAATTTTTCGATTTTTCTGCCTTCTATTGAAGTACAACTCAACTACATCGTCGTTCGCGATGACTGCCAGCGTTTTTAACGTTATCAGCAGGTACTACTACAAGGCAAGCTAGCGTTCGCCTCAAAACTCCCTATACAGTTTCACCCACCCGGACATGGGCCCGCCGGCTCTACTTCCCCTCCGAAGGAAGGCATACTAAGGGATTTTTAACGCTCTTAAAAAATCCGATGGCTTCGGCCGGATTTGAACCCGTGACCTTTGGCATAGAAGTCCAGCATACTCCCAACTACGCCACCGAAGCCGTCGAAGAGATATGTTAGTAAGTCACCAAGGAATAGCAAACATAGTTATGGAAAGGTCGAGGACACGATTTGTAGGGGTAGACCAAGGTTAGGTTAGAATATGTTGAACAGATTGCCTCGAATCTACTTAGGCGTGATAGCTATGCAGAGATGAAACGATTAGCTCTGGACGGGGAGCCGTGGAGGCTGTGTCAATCCAGTAACGAGGACTGACGAATCAAACAACATCAACATCCAACATCCAACATCCATTGTCATCGTCATCATCATCATCATCGTCATCATCGTCATCGTCAACAGTTCTTTGTAATATGTTCAAATTACTTTTAATCGCATGAAAAATGTCTTCACGTTGGGATTGTAATTGAATGAAAATGTCAATACAGTGCGTTAATACAGGGAATGTTCTCCGCAGTGTCTAGGCACTGCTACGTTAGGTGAGAGCAGACCTTTCGCTCGCTCGCCGACAGTCAGGTACTAGCTTGTCATCTCCAAGGTGGTGTATTCTTTGGAATACACGGAAAGATAGAGTAAGCTTTTGCTTCTCTTTGATTTAGTTCATCCCTTCCTTTTTTCTCAAACACCAACAGTGATCTCCTGATTTCTCTTTGTTGGTATATGTCTCTCATACTACCTGTAAGCCTGTTCTAGATATATATCTTCCATGACCCACCTAGCGTCATCTAGCAGCGAATCTCTGAAGTTCCTCAATTCTTCCCTGTACAAGAGGACTTCCTTATAAATCTAGCCACCCGAACTCGTCGCCATCGCCAGCTATCATCTCCGTGATCAAGAGAACTTCGTCTACTTTTTCACCCTCCAGGCTGCGCTAGTGACTCCTACTATCAACTCTTTGAAGACCAGTTCATCAAGAAGATTTTTATAACTTTAAAGTTGGCTATTCTTATAAGTATTCCTTTTGTCTCCTACCCCCACTCATTTTCCCTTCCCTGGTCCCTCCGCGCTCCATTGAGCGGATCTCACTTCTACGTCGGAAGTCAACCCAGTCAGTTAGAGCTTAACTAAAACTCGCCTCCTCCACTCAAGAGGCAAACTTCTAAATTCGACGCCATGTTCGAATTTTAGAACCAACCGTCAACAGCAACATCGCCTTCTTCATGAAGCAAAGATAAGTACCGACTTCATGTTTTAACCTCATTCTTATCGCTTTTAAAAGGCTCAATTCTTTTATTTGGATTTTATAGACAGTGAAAGTTACTATGTGAAAATAACTGCTTTCTAGAGATCTTCTTGATCAAACTTAAACTATCAAGTCTAACTTTCAATATGAATGATTTTCTGAGATGCTATCTCACATCGAGGGATATTTCCAAAATACCCACTGTCTATATAATCTAGCTTTCTGCCGAGGGATTCTCTACCCAATTTAAACAAGTCATCATTGCTCTGGAACCTTCCAGAACCTGCACTCTATCTACAAGTTATACTGTCATGTATTTTCCACTCACATATGGGAATACTTTTTCAAACTAATGAATCTTCCTTATGAACTGCTAATCAATATCTAATTTTTGTTCCTCCGTTGGGATTTTTCTGGTGCAATCAACTATAACCTACAAGTTTCTCAAGCAATAGACTCTCGCAAATCTAGTGTAACTAGTTATTTTCCACCATTGCAATAACTTTCTTTGCCATCAACGTTTTGTGCTACTACAGTGAACTCTTCAACTATATCAACAGACTATAGTGAAAACAGTGCCTGTTCAATTGTTCATCCGCGTCGCGCTCGTACGAGAACAATAAATACGTCCATGAACACTTTCCAACAATCCCATTTGATCTTTCCTAAACCGTTTACTAACAAACCAAAATAATAAAATTGTTACTTAAGGTCTTTTTTCAATGAGGTGTCACTCTACATAAGTGCCCTCCCTTATTTGCTCCATGTATAACGAATCAATGTCTGTAAAACTTCGTGTCTAGTACACGCCTTAAATTATATTGTTTCTCCCTTCTAATGAAGGAATCCAATTCTTTCTACTCAAAAGTGAGTTATCTCTAGGTTTCACGAAAGGGAAACTTGCCCCATTTTTCTCGTGATCCCTACTTAAACATAGGAGTTCTAGAAACTTCCTTTCAATTGTTCTCTTCAGGTTTCACAATAAGTGACCTGCCCTATTTGTATAATCTCCTATGTATAATCTACCCAAGTATTTCAGTATCAACACAAGAAGTTATAGAAACTTCTATTTCATTTCTTCCAGTTTTTTGTTGTTACTTTCGAAGTTGTTCATATTTCTAAGATACTTATCTAGAAATCCTTAAAGTACACATCTTGTACTTGATTTATTGTTTAACTTTAATTAGGCCTACGTCAATTATATTTAAATTTCACATTGTTAATCTTAACAACATTTCAAAATCTTACGAAGATTTTAAAGCATATAAAAGGTTTAAAACCAAAAGAATTATCAATTGCCTGGCGCAAGCTTTAGATGTTTTTGGAGGTCTGCGACCCCAATTGTTTATAAAAATCAAAATTATATATTTGTTACAAAAACTACTTCCTTTTACAATGTTAAATAAATTAAAGATTTGTTTTTTGCTTTATAATTTCTCTAACATAACGGTTAGGCAAGATCCTGTCTTCCCTAACTCTTCCTAGGTTCATGCCCTCTTCAATAAAAATAAATCCATTGATAGGGTGTTCACCATTTGTTGCATTTGAGCAAGAACACTTAGTTATAACTTATGTCAAACTCTCTTCCTATTTCTCTATCCTTTTTCTCCAGTCCGAAACCCACTTCTTTTTCTTCATCATCTTCCCTTGGGGGTTAGGTTATTCCCAAGCTAATAATCTACCCACAAGGTCGACAGGATATCAGAACACACGTGTGAGCTGTGCTGTGCTGTAGAAAGCGTCAGTGTGAATGCAGTGAGGGAGCGTTTAGATTATTGGAAGAGTGCAACAGGATACAGGTGGTAATGTTAACTACTGAAGAGAGAGCGTTTTCGTGGAATACGTTTTTCGTGAAGGCGATCGGTTTACAGAAAATTTTAAACTAAAATTTCAGGTGCGGTTTCCTAATTCAAAGTGTCCAAACCGGGATACCGTTCGGGATTTGCTAAGTAAATGTCGTGTGACCGGCTCAGTTCACGATGTACCAGGAACAGGCAGGCCTATGCTGTTAACAGACGAAAAACGTGATGAAATTTCCGATATAATGCTGCGAAGACCAAGTAAATCATTACGCAAATTAGCTCAAGAAACAGGAATCTCTAAGTGGACTGTTTGTTGTTTGTTTTGTTTTGATACAAGCCGCGCTGTCAGCAGCAACCGTGCTGCCAACTTAACTCCGGCTCTCACCTAACGTAGCAGTGCCTAGGCACTGTGGCGAACATTCCCTTACACCCTGTATTAAGACAACACTGAAATTATGGCTGCAAAGCCTTGTATTGTTTTAAACCTGTAATATATTAGAATTAGATTTCTCCATTTCTGCTTTAGAACGAATTAAAGAGATATTTTTGTAATATTCACCCTCACTCTACTAGCCCAGAAGAAAATTAATGTTTAAATGTCTATGTCTATTTTCTCTATGTCTATTGCAACGCCTCCACAGAATAAACCATAATACAACAGCGCTCTTGGGTAGGTCAATCCTCGAGGCAAATACTTCTCCCTTCACAGCTGTGCATATTCTCACGTCGTATTATTGCTACGCAACAAATTGTTTAGCTTGAATTAAGCTATGAAATGTTCTAGTTTTAAGTCCGTGCGCTCAGAGAACTGCCGCTAGACGTACAGTCGAACCTCCATAACTCGAACCTCCATTACTCGAATTTTCAATATCTCGAAGTAATTTCTACTTCCCGGCCATTTGTCCTTTTCTTGACGTGTATTTATTTCTCTATTACTCGAAATTCGATTATACGAATTTCTCGATTTTTCGAAGCAAACTTTTCCTCCCTAGAAGCAAAAATTGTTCTCTAACTCGAATTTTGTTCTTAAGCGTTTATATTGCGGCTTATCTGTCCACCCCTGCTCTGACTGCCCACCCCTGCTCTGTTCATTAACCTTAGCTGGTGTGAGAATTCCCAGTGCTGATAAGATTCCACGGGCCATCCCCGCGCATTGCGTCAGCACCAGGAAAACTTGCAGCTTGTATCTGGCTGTTCAGTGTACGCTTACAGCCCTGTAGATGCAATCATGGAGAAACGTAAAGTGAAATGCCTGAGCCTGAGTGAAAAATTCGAGTGATAAGTGAAGTGGAGAAAGGTCAGAAAAAGAAGAAGGATATTGCAGCTGAGTATGGAATTCCTCCCAGCACATTATCTACAATACTGAAAGATAAAGACAAGATTAGTCTGGCTGTGGATGAAACACGATTTGCACCACAGCGGAAGAGGCTTAAAACTTCAACATTCCCGGAGCTGGAACAAGCAATGATTCAATGGGTGACCCGTGTGAGAGACAAAAACATTCCAATAACCGGTAGCTTAGTTCGTGAACAAGCAGAAAAATTTGCTAAAGACTTCGGTTATGAATCTTTTCAGGCTAGCAGTGGGTGGCTGGAAAAGTTTAAACTTCGGAATGGAATAGTGCAGATGGTAATGTCAAGTGAAAGTGCTGATGTCAGTGAAGTGGACTGTGAACATTACAAAAAAAAAAAAACGTTTTACCAGCCCTGTTACAGGAGTACAGTTCTAATGACGTGTTTAATGCTGACGAGACTGCTTTATTCTACAAATGCCTGCCTGGAAAGACACTGGACTTTAAGGGTGAACAGTGTTTTGGTGGTAAAAGAAGTAAAGAAAGGGTTACGGTAATGCTGGGAGCTAATATGACGGGAACAGAGAAACTAAAACTTTTAGTGATCGGAAAATCGGCGAAGCCTCGCTGTTTTTTAGGTGTTAAGTCTTTACCGGTCCTGTACCAAAGCAACCAGAAGTCATGGATGACAAGCTCCATTTACGAATCTTGGCTGCATGGTATTGACAAGAAGTTTCAGCATGAACGGAGGAAAGTTCTACTTTTTGTAGACAACTGCCCAGCTCACCCCAAGGTGCTCACTCAGGAGCTGAGAGCAGTGCGCGTGGTCTTCTTGCCACCGAACTTAACATCCAAACTACAGCCAATGGACCAAGGGGTGATTAAAAACTTGAAACATTACTATAGGAAGAGGGCTGTTCAGAGAATTCTGAGAGCAATTGACTCCGAGGAGTCATTAACAGACATCAATCTACTAGAGTCGATAACAATGCTAAGTAAATCGTGGGCTGATGTGAAACAGGAAACAATTGCTAAGTGCTTTCGCAAAGCAGGATTTTCAAAAGATTACTCGCAAGCTGCAGAAGACGAAGATGACGAAGTCATTTCTGTTCCTGAGGAATGGGCGGAATATCAGCAGCTTGTTAATTGCGAAGCTGATTTTGAGAGTTACATAAATGTGGACTGTGATGTTATAGTGGCGGAACAACCTACGGGTATCGTCAACACTGCTGCCGAGCAAGAAGAACTGAAAGAAGACGACGATGGTGATTCCCAACAAGAAGAGTTGGAGCTGCCCTCTCCCGCACCGTCAGCAGATCAGGCGTTAAGTGCAGTGGCTGTTCTTCGATCGTACATACAGAGTCAGCTGTATGTAAATGACAGTGTTTTCACAGCAATAAATGTTGTTGAAAACTATGTTGAGGAAAAGAAGCGTAACAGTAAAAAACAAAAGAAACTAACGGATTTCTTCCCAAGGTGCTAACGGAGGTACTGTATGTTCCTTTTTTAATCACTGTACGTACGTATTCTGTCTGCTACTGTAAGCTATACGGTATACCTAGGTACAATTGTTATACTGTAATTGAAGTTATGCCATAAAGTACTGTATGAGTTTTTTGTTGTTAAATGCTGTCAGATATTGTTGCACTGTATTCCGTAATGGTTCATAGACAAATGTGATTAAATAACGCGCTAAAGATGCCTAAAATCGGTATTTCTCTATTTCTCGAAATTTCGATAACTCGAAATAAAAATTTTCTCCCGAGGTGATTCGAGATATCGAGGTTCGACTGTATTTTCTGTTAGGTAGTCAGCCCTTAAGGCTAGTTTGATCCTCAAGAAGCTCCGCCGTTAGGTTACGTGGGTAGATACCCTCAACCCCCAAGGCAGTGCTTTATTGAGGCGTACTAGGCAAGATGAGGCGTGAGATAGTTTGCCATTGCTTTCCTCACTGAGTCAGAACAGCAGTACTAACCCTATGAGTAGAACCTTACACAACATCCACATGCACTGACCGTGCCCTGAATGTCATTACTAAGCACCACCCATACCTCAGTAGCGTTCATATAATCACAGCCATGAGTGAGACTGAGACATAGGTGAAAAGCCACATTTTACTCTAGCCTGTGCCAACAGACAAATGTAAATATACTGCATTCATCCAGAGATGGTAAACAGACCACTAGACGTATTAAAGTCTAATAATAACAACCTAAAGGCATTGCCTTTTTAATAGAATTTATGTTCGACCCTGACTATTATATGTCAGAAAACTGTACTATAATGAGGCTCGTTATAACACTATTTTTCATTATGAAACAGTTCCTTCCCCCCAATCAGAGCTCAAGAAACTGTTGTTAGATAAGGATAGAATCGCGCCTGCGCTGAGTTCCACGGCCTTCTAATTTAAATTTCACTGCGTGGCCTAGTGTCATAGTAGGGTAATCGTGGAGGCCATGGTCAAATAAAAGGCATTCTCTGCGACTCATGCGCTCTGTTCAGTACATAAAACTGGCGAAATCTCGACAGATATTTATGAATATTTATGTTCGAACATAAAATAGTTATAATAATTATCGTCGAACATAAACAGTCGTAGGCAACGCGCCTATAATTGTAATTAAGACACTCGTATGCAAATTATAAAACTCGCGTACGCTCGTTTTATAAGCATACTCGTGTCTTAATTACTGCCATTATAGGCTCGTTGCATAATGTACTATTTATATTTCAAGATATATCAATTTTGTTAATCGCTTACCCTCCCAACTCTGCTTCACCCACGGAATCGGCGAGGGATCATTCCTCTACCGTAACAAGGACAGTGTATGGGAGAAGAACACACTTTTTCAGCAGATACAACTGGGGATGTTGACAGGCGACTGCTAGCTTGGGTATAATTAAGCAAGAGTCAGTGAAGGGATTTTGGAAATAAGTCGGCCGTCGACCTGTCGAAAGGAAGCATCCCGACATTTGACTGGTGGTATAATTGAAAACCACAAAATACATTTTTAGGTGGGATTCGAATCCACGCTCTGCCAATTCCATTGACCATATCATAATGTTACATACATAATACACACATCAAAAAAAGTTTTGCATCACCTCGGTTCCCAGATCTCCGGCATATAGACGTTGACTGTGTATATTGTATCCAAGATACAGTCCCTTTGACTGTTCATAGATGTCACTAAAACTGCTCAAAGATGTAAACAACCATGCATGAGCAGGGCCTATTAGACGGAGGGGGTACGACAGCCGATCAGTTCCAGTCATTCCACCAGGACGAAGGTACGCTGCTCATGTTGTCTGTAGTTCTACCATGCCTAGAAGGTCAATACCGCAGTTCGATCGCGTCCGCATTGTTACTTTGTGTCAAGAAGGGCTCTCAACAAGGGAAGTTTCCAGGCGTCTCAGAGTGAACCAAAGCGATGTTGTTCGGACATGGAGGAGGTACAGAGATACAGGAACTGTCGATGACAGGCCTCGCTCAGGCCGCCCAAGGGCTACTACTGTAGTGGATGACCGCTACTTACGGATTGCCGCTCGGAGGAACCCTGACAGCAATGCCACCATGTTGAATAATGCGTTTCGTTCAGCCACAGGACGTCGTGTTTCAACTCAAACTGTGCGCAATAGGCTGCATGATGCGCAACTTCACTCCCGACGTCCATGGCGAGGTCCAGCTTTGCAACCCCGACACCATGCAGCGCGGTACAGATGGGCCCAACAACATGCTGAATGGACCCCACGGAATTGGCATCACGTTCTCTTCACCGATGAGTGTCGCATATGCCTTCAACCAGACAATCGTCAGAGACGTGTTTGGAGGCACCCTGGTCAGGCTGAACGTCTTAGACACACTGTCCAGCGAGTGCAGCAAGGTGGTGGTTCCCTGATGTTTTGGGGTGGCATTATGTGGGGCCGACGTACGCCACTGGTGGTCATGGAAGGCTCCGAAACGGCTTTACGATACCTGAATGACATCCTCCGACCCATAGTGCAACCATATCGGCAGAATATTGGAGAGGCATTTGTCTTCATGGACGACAATTCTCGACCTCATCGTGCACATCTTGTGAATGCGTTCCTTCAAGATAACGACATCGCTCGACTACAGTGGCCAGCATGTTCGCCAGACATGAACCCTATCGAACATGCCTGGGATATGTTGAAAAGGGCTGTTTATGGACGTCTTGACCCACCAACCACTCTGAGAGATTTACGCCGAATTGTCGTTGAGGAGTGGGACAATTTGGACCAACAGTGTCTTGATGAACTTGTGGATAGTATGCCACGGCGAATACAGGCATGCATCAATGCAAGAGGACGTGCTACTGGGTATTAGAGGTAGTGGTGTGTACTGCAATCTGGACCACAAATGCTGAAAGTCTAGCTGTATGATGGTACAACATGCAATGTGTGGGTCTCATGAGCAATAAAACGAGCTGAAATGTTGTTTGTGTTGATCTCTATTCCCTTTGTATTTAACGGTTCCGGAACTCTTGGAACCGAGGTGATGCAAAACTTTTTTTGATGTGTGTACATTGAAAACCGCAATAACCTACTAAGTAGGTTAACTGGAACATCATGGGGCGCTGATGCCAACACACTCAGGACTACTGCTTTGGCTGTCGTATACTCTCCAGCGGAATACTGTGCAGGCGTATGGTTGAACAGCTCCCATTGCCAACTGGTTGATATTCATCTCCGGTAGACAATGCGGATTATCTCTGGCACTCTACATTGCACTCCCTCACAGTGGCTACCTGTACTGTGTAATATTGTTCCTCCTCACATCAGGAGACAGCAAGCTCTTTCCCGCCTGTGGCGCAGAATTATGAATAATGAAGTTCTCCCAATCCACCAAGACGTCAATCAACCTTCCACATCCAGGTTGAAATCACGGAAACCAGCCTACAAGACGGCTATGGAACTTACTTCAGCTCCATTCAACCCCCGAAATACATGGAAAGTTGAATGGTCTACCTCTCCACCTCGTGGCCTAATTGAAGTACTTGATCCTACCATCAAACTACCTGGATTCCATCTCCCTCGAGCTGTCTGGTCCCGTCTCAACAGTATTCAATGTGGCACTGCTCGAACTAGAGCAGCCTTACATCAGTGGAGTTGGATAGACTCGCCTCGTTGTCAATGTGGATATGAAGTGCAAACCATCAAGCACATCGTGCAGGAATGCCCTCGATACATGTACTCTGGAACCTTAGAAGAGCTCCATGCAGCCACTCCATAAGCACTTGAATGGACTCAAGACCTGGCAGCCCATATATGAAGGGTCCTATTGCTGAAATTCGATTATTTTATATATATATATATATATATATATATTTATACAGTATATATATTAATTACTGCCTTGTATGCATCATACACTAAATAAATATATAACAGACACAATTACTGTAGAATGGCAAAACAGTATAAAAAACTAACAGATTACACCATATATTATCAATACACAGTCAAATTCCGCGTGGACTACACAGACAATAGTACATTATGCAACGAGCCTATAATGGCAATAATTAAGACACGAGTTTGTTCATAAAACGAGCGTATGCGAGTTTTATAATTTCCTTACGAGTGTCTTAGTTACCATTATAGGCGAGTTGCATACGACTGTTTATGTTCGACGATAATTATTATAATTATTTTATGTTCGAACATATTCATAAATATCTGTCGAGATTTCTCCAGTTTTATGTACTGAACAGAGCGCATGAGACGCAGTGAATGCCTTGTATTTGACCATGGCCTCCTCGATTATCCTACTATGAAACTAGGCCACGCAGTGAAATTTAAATTAGAAGGCTGTGGAACTCAGCGCATCTAATTAACTAATTGGTCAAACAACTGTTTCTTGAGCTCTGATTGGTGGGAGAAACTGTTTCATAATGAAAAATAGTGTTATAATGAGCCTCATTATAGTACAGTTCTCTGACACATAATAGTCAGGGTCGAACATAAAGTAATGTTTTTGCATACATTTAACACTCGTTTGAATTATTTGCTTGCTTTATTGGCAGGCAGCCACGGTCACCTCCTTCCTGGTGCTCACCTTAATTACTAATACAGCCATCACAGGCTATCAAACAAAATCCCACATTTACCAAGGCACACGGGGATGAGTGAACCCGATGTCCAAACCCCACAAAAAAAAAAAACAACAGCAGCAGCATTGACTAACATACTTCACGCATCGGGCATCAACGTTTGCTGAACCCTGAGGTAAAGTAACCAAGAGCCTGTTGAGTGCGAAATAATATTGTTTGAGCATTCAGCCTTTTGAATAGTTTGATGCAGCTCTACACGCTTTCCTGTCCTGAGCTAATCGTTTCATCTCTACAAGCTACCACACCTTACATCCGAGGCAATCTGTTTAACATGTTCAATCCTTGGTCGACTCCTACAGTTCTTGTCCTCAACCCTTCCTTCCTTAACTAACAAGGGAACTGTCCATACGGTCATATCGAAACCAACCATGATATTTCGTAGAGATGATGAGGAAACCATAATTTGGCGATGTACAAAAAATTAGCTGCCATTTCGAACTGGAAGTTATCGAAATGTTGATACAAAATCCGTGTGACAACGCAACTACTGGACAACCCTTGCATCTTGCTGGCTCGTGCGGTGCAGAGCGGAGTGAAGTTGGCAGTTGTGCTGGAGAGAGCGAGAACGAACTGGCAGGACACCACGCGCCGAGGACACTTCATTGTTAGGGAACGAATGTGAAACATAAATGAGGTTCGTTAATCGCATGATAAAAACATAAATATATTAGGCACCATACACAACGAATATTCACTTTGAGGCCACATTGTTCTTCACAGTTTTCCTTACTTATTAGAAGGCAATATTTCACAGGCACTTCGAACTCGGGAGGTCTCTGCGTAGTGTAATTGGTTGCGAACCACGAATATTTAACCATGTCCTTGAACCGTAGGGAAGAAAATTGAAAATGAATGAAGGATGGCATTTTCAGTACGCTGTTTCTCTGATATACATCAAACTGAACGTCTCCACAAGCCGACACAATGTCTGTTAAACGGCGATACAAAGCTTTCCATTGCCGGAAGATAAACTTATCCAAGGGCTGTATTTTCCCTGCAGTTCAGGGAGGAATCTGGAGAATTTCTATGCCGTTGCCTGAAGGAATGTCTTCAAGACATCTTTTAGTACTATATGTAGTCCAGGAATCTATCAGTAGCAAACACTTCTCTCCCGCAAATGGGAAAAAGGATTCTTTAAACCAATATTTTAATTTCTTTTTCCCCATTCTTCCTGATTTTGTGGCTGTTACAATTATATTTCTGGCATGAAACATTTCTTTGGAAACTCTCGGGTCGAAAATTCCAGTTGCCTCCTGTGGTACAATGAATAATTTCGGGAAAAGTGTACCGGCCATACTAAATGTAGGGAGAATTGTGTACGAATGGGTGAGTGCATGAACTGATTGAGCAACTGTTTCTTTATGTTTCTCACCAACAAACGATAGCGTCCATTTCGCTTTCATTTCGTGCACGAAACCACTCTGATCTGTATTGTATATTGAAAAAGGGGTGTAGTCTAAAAATCGCTATGTAGCTGCTTCTAAAAATTTATTTACGGCTTGATCTTTTTCGTCTTCTTCTTGTAGATACGTACGGGATACAAATTTCGTGATTTTTCTACTTTTTACTCTGCACTTTTTCTTAAAACTACTCAACCAACTAGTCCATGCGCTGAAATTAGTTCGCCCCATTGAAATCTCTCGTGAAATTTCCAAGGCCCACAGTCGCAGGTCATCGCATTCATTGCGCTTCAGCCTTCTTGCTTCTGCAAAGCGACTACAGAGCGCTCAAGGTTACGCGCATGCTTCAGCTGGTCACCAGGGCTGTCCACTTCGAGCGATTTGCTAGCGCGTGCAATCATATTAGAAGTCTCCGTGCCGATTTCAGGACCTTCCAGTTCGAAATGGCAGCTAATTTTTTGTACATCGCTAATTTATGGTTTCCTCATCATCTCTAAGAAATATCATTGTCGGTTTCGATATGGCCGTATGGACAGTTCCCTTGTAAGTTTGCTATTCCTGGGTGTGTTTAGTATGTGTCCCATCTCTCCTCTAGCAGTCGCCAAAGACATCTCTCCACGCCCACTCTTCTTAATACTCCTTCATTTGTTATTCTATATACCCATCTGATCTTCATCACTCTCCTGTAACACCACATTTCAAATGTTTCTGCTCTCCCCTTTCTGCTACGCCAACAGTCCAAGTTTCACTTCCATACAGAGCACGCTCCGGACAAAAGCTTTCAAAAATGATTTTCACATAATACCTAAATCTTATTTATTTATTGTATGGCTTTTAGTGCCGGAGTGTCCGAGGACATGTTTGGCTCACCAGAAGCTGCTTCCAACGGACACCCATAGGGTTAGCTACAAGTTCCGTTCAATTTCAGGTAGTTCCAACTTTCGATACCTAGTGGTGAACGTTGGAACTTTGATAGAGCGTTCCAACGAAATCTAACCTATAAATATAGCTTCACACAAGTTTAGTCTGTGGAAGGATCTTTTACATGCCATAAATCTATGACATGCGACCGGCGGCTTTACTTCCACTCCGAAGGAAGGCATACTGAAGGATTTTAACGCTCTTAAAAAATCCGACGACTTCGGCCGGGTTTGAACCCACTATCTTGAGCACAGCAGTTCAGCATGCTACCAACTACACCACCTAAATTTATATTTAATTTCAACAGATTTCTTTTCTATAGAAATGCTTTACTTGCCTGAGCCAAGCTACTTTTGATATCCTTTTGCATTGTCCATCACTGGTTATTTTGCTTCCTGCGTAGATTTTCACCTGCCAATTGGACGTCAACATGGGGTATTTTTGAGATGCGCACTGAGAAAAGAAATTGATCAGTCAACGCACACAAACGATTTACGAAAAGCCAGAGTCACTGCTTGCTTGCTTGGTAAGCCTCCGTGGCTTAGGCGGCAGCACGCCGGCCTCTCACCGCTGGGTCCGTGGTTCAAATCCCGGTCACTCCATGTGAGATCTGTGCTGGACAAAACGGAGGCAGACAGGTTTTTCTCCGGGTACTCCGGTTTTCCCTGTCGAAATTTCATTCCAGCAACACTCTCCACTAACATTTCATTTCATCTGTCATTAATTTAATCATTGCCCCAGAGGAGTGCGTCAAGCCTCGGCAGCCGGCACAGTTCATATCCTCGCCGCTAGATGGGGGCTTCATTCATTCCAATCCTGACCCGGTCGGAGACTGGAAGCAGGCTGTGGATTTTCATTTTCAGAGTCACTGCTTGCATTACTGTACACCCTGCACAAATGACTAACAAAGGCTAAGCTACCACAATTCATGAATTATAAGGTTTATTCTGAGGTGTTTGAATTAGACCACACCCAAACAACTGTGGAGCAGAAAACCAACCACATTGTGCGTGTATATTTATTGATGTATGCTCTAAGTAAGCACGAGATACGAGGAAAATAGAATTTACCAACGAATGGATTTCAGCAGCGCGAGAGATAAACACAGAACGGCCTTTATTTGAATGTTACGTTGACAATTTTCGCATTGGCTGGTTGGCTTCTATCCTGCTTACTGGGGAACAGTTAAAACTAAGCTCTGTCGTAATTCATCTGCTAAACAAACCCACATGTTGCTCGTTCACAGATAAAGACTTACTGCATTTTCTCTTCTCTTTGTGTGATGATATATTGTGGCTTGTGGTATCATAACATGGATACAAGTTTGTAGCGGGCAAACAATGCCTTGCTTGTTCTAATAGGGTTGACGTATAGATGAAATACTACAAAAGCTACAGTGGTGCAAAAATACATCGCCTCATCTTGATTGTTTTATACTAATGTACAAATAATTATGATATATTAGATTGTTTTCCATTTCATTTTTATAATCGTTTCCGTCTTCTATGGACCACGTTATTTCAACTGCCTTTTCCCTCCGTCTTTCACATTGGCCCAGTATTCGCGCATTCTTCTTCGGTGAGCTTCCTTTCGTTCTTCGGTCCACTTCTTGCCGGTTTTCAATATAGGTTTTGGCTGAAAACTATGTATTTCCCCAAGTTTCTTCTTCAAAGAGTCACGTTCCAAAATGTCCTCATGTGATATCCCCAGTTCTTGTAGGTCTTTTTCCACCTCTGTAAAACAGATCCCTTTGGTTTTCATTCCCACAAAGTAGGCACAGATTCGATTGGACAATCTTCTGGAGTTCATTCATGTTAAATGACCATAAAAGGAGAGTCTTCATTTGCGAATGGTGTCCGTTATTTTCTCCACATGTAGATTAAAGTTCATCGTTGTGTCGTCTTCTATACTCTCCTCGTTTCTTGACCGGGCCCAAGATTTTTTTCAGAATCTTCCTCTCTTTGGCTTCGAGATGTTCTGTCAGGCCATTCTTATTCATCGCCAGGCATTCTGATGCATATAACGCCTCCGGGCGAATAACGGTATCGTAGTGCCTCAGTTTGGCCTTGAAGGACATTGATCGTGTTTTGTAAATGTCTTTGGTTAAATGGTAAGCCAATTCCATATTGTTAATCCGTGACACGGAAGCTTCCTTTTAGTGCCGGGAGTGTCTGAGGACATGTTCGGCTCGCCAGAGTTTGTAGCTGCTTCTATGCGGACACCCATGGGGTGAGCTACAAGTATCGTCGCGTGTGGAGTGTTGTCTGGGCAGGAAAGTGTGATTGTAAGGACGAGGAATTGGAAGGTAGCGGCTGTAGCCTATAGTTAGGGACCAACCCCGGCATTTGCCTGGAAGGAAGATGGGAAACCACAGAAGGCCATCTTCAAGGTTGCCGGTGGGGGGATTCGAACCTCCTCGTCTCCCGGATGTGAGCCACTGCCTGCAGCCACGCCATAACGACCACGGGTAACTCACCCGGTCTTGTTTACCATCACTTCACATCATAAATCGATTGACAATATAATTGTAGGTGTGTTAGGTAGTCAGCCTGAAGGCTGGTTGGAACCACAACAAGTATTGCCGTTAGGTTATGTGGGTGGATACACACAAGAACCCAAGGCAGCGCTATATTGAGGCGTACTAGGCAAGAAGAGGAGTGTGGTAGTTTGCTATTGCTTTCCTCCCTGAGTCAGAACAGCAGTACTAACCATATGAGTAGAACCTTTCACAGCATCCACAGGCACTGACAGTGCCCCGAATGTCATTACTAAGCACCACCCATACCTCAGTAGCTTCCATATAATCTCAGCCATAGTAATAATAATAATAATAATAATAATAATAATAATAATAATAATAATAATAATAATAATGAAATCTTAGCACCAAAGTATGTAAAAGGAATTTGCATGGAAAAGAAATCACACGAAGTTTATCAAGTTACAAAAAAAATCACAGATATCATAAGGAAACAGCGATTACACTTTTACGGACACCTATATAGAATGGATAATAACAGGTTCACAAAGAAAATTTTCAAACTTGCATTTTCAATGAAAGATCAAAACAAATGGCAAAAGGAAATCAGTGAAGACATAAATGAAATCGGCTGTCATGAAGAAACCATTCAAGACAGAACAAAATTCAGAATTTTAATTCACAAACATACATTTTCTGAGAAGCCCTCCCGACAAAATACAGGATGGACAGAACAGCGTAAAAGAGAACACAGCGAGAGGATGAAGAGATATTGGGAAGGGAAGAAGAAAAAGTGCTAATAAGTTCAACGAACTCCTAAGTTGGACACAACAAATCAAGAAATAAAAAATAAAAAATTGGCAATATATTTATTTATTTATTTATTTAAGACTTTGAATCAGATAAGTTAGTTAGAGACTCCAGAATGTCCAATACTGTTGATGTTGTGTAGTCCTTTGACTGGTTTGTTGCATCCCATCCCTCCCTGTCCTGAGCTAATCGTTTCATCTCTACTTAGCTACCACACCTTACATCCGAGACAATCTGTTTTAAATATTCTAACCTTGGTGTACCCCTACAGTTCTTGTCCTCAACCCTTCTTTCCATAATTAAGTTTCCTATTCCTGGGTGCCTTTGTATGTGTCCTGACAACCTATCTCTTCTCTTCATTAGCAACCGCCAGAAAATTCTCTCCTCGCCTACTCGTCTTAATATCTCTTATTTTGTTACAGCAGGTAAGTGGGTAGATAGAGTAACACCACATTTCAAACGTGAAGGCAGTTAATGAGGACAACAACAAATTCCCGTAACAACAACAACAAATCACTAATAGTGAAGTTCTTGTTGTAGTTTTCAAGCTGTTTTGATACAGCGCTCCATGCCTCCCTGTCCTGAGCTAATCGTTTCATCTCCACATAGTTACCACACCTTACATCTGACGCAATCTGTTGAACATATTATTACCTTGATCATCCCCTACAGTTCTTGGCCTCTATCCTTCCTTCCATAACCAAGTTTGCTATTCCTGGGTGTCTTAGTGTGTGTCCTACCAACCTATCTCTTCTCTTTATTAGCAGTCACCAGAAACATCTCTCCTCACTCACTCGTCTTAATACTTCTTTATTTGTTACACTATCTACCCTTTTAAACGTCATCAATCTCTTGTAACACCACATTTCAAACGCTTCGATTCTCCTCTTTTCTGCTGTGCCAACAGTCCAAGTTTCACTACCATAGAGCGTGACGCTCCAGACAAAGCCTTTTAAAAATCACTTCCGAATACTTAAATCTATATTTGATGTCAATAGATCTGTAGAAATACTTTTCATGCCTGACCCAACCTACTTTCTTTATCCTCCTTGTTTCGACCATACACAATACGGATCTTGGAAGACGCTGAGAACTGGTGAGTCCGTGTAAGAGCAATTTGAAGAAGTGGGGATACAGTACTGAAGAAGACCATGTGATATGCATGACTTGATAGAAGGTAATGACTGTGCCATTCTAACAGTTGAACACTGGAGAAATGAAATTTAGTGCAATTTATATGTATATTTGTATGTGTTTCGGACTCGGATAAATAAATAAATTGGCCGTTCTCTCATCTTTTTTGATCCATCATTCTTCGAGGAGTCAGCCCTCTTGTTTTTCATTTTCCTAATATCTCCTGCCTTCTGCTGAAGGCCCTTAAGGAGGCAGGGTGTGTGTAGCCCCACCACTTTGCTGCACCCTGGATAGTGATACACCCTCAGGAGCTTATGCCTGGTGAGCTCAGGATTTGGTGACCCCGAGGAATTCCTGAGCTGGGTCAAGCTGTTCCCCATTTTCCATTGCCTTTGGGGTGAACCCTCTCCTCTTTACCTTCTTGGCTCTCCTTCCTTCCAAGTCCCTTAATTCTCATTCTTCTCCTTATTGTTTCCCATTTCCTCTTCTAGTTTGTAAGTCAGTAGTTAGTTCCATTTGATCATTCATTTTCACTATCACCCAAACCATTAGGAGCACATAACCTAGATGTTAGGCCACTTAAAACAACAATTATCATAATCATCATCTTCATAAAAGTAATAATAATTTCGTATGGCCTCGGATGCCGGGTGCAAGGTTTGTACAGGCCGGTCGTTTGTTTTAAACGATTGCCCTTGACCTTGAAGCCTGCGGGTGAGCCTACACACACTCACTCTCTCACCCTATCACTTCACACTTGTCACCACCGATCTGATGTAATGGAATTCCAGACTTGAGCAGACAGTCGAAGTATTGTGTGACGGGCGGAAGTACACGTTACGTAGTTACAAACAGACCGTCATTATATTTGCCAATGACTGTACTTCAGAAGAAGTGTGAAACAGATTTGTCAATCATCGGATCGCTTGGGGCCGCTGATAACAACACAGGTACTGTAGTAACTCGCCTCCAAGCTTCCATTAAGACTTTTCACTCGTCTAAAACAAACTTCCGGCCTGTAATGTGCCACCCAAAGGGTAGCTTGCATGTCAAATTTAATTGTTCCTTGAAGCACTATGAAAGTCAAGGAGGTTAGATATTTAAGCTCCTTTGACACTATAGCGCTTTTTAGTAGAAAAATGAGGAACTTTGTGTTGGCGGAAACACCCGAGATTAATTTTGACATTATGAACATGGCCTACTGAATTCAAATGCGTTCTTTGACATGCCAAAATCGTATGACATACGTGTCGTAATTTTTGCCGCCTTTCAAAAATCACTTACCAGGGCCAGGAGTGAACCTGCAAGTTTGGGGTTAGTAGACTGACACGATAACCACTCACCCACCGTGGCAAGCTATCTATATAAAATTTATGTAAAAATGGAGAAGGTCTTCTGGTCAATCTCTCCGGGTTCATTCGGACTAAGCGGCCATAAACAGAAATTTCTCTCTTTCTGGGATCGTCTGATAACTTTTAAGTTTGGGTGTACATTTCTTTATTACATTTTCGTATCCAAGTATATTATGTTACATTATATTATTACGCCATTGAATTACTAAATCAAATCATGTGCACATAAAACATTTTGGTTTTTGTAACCTTGGTGATTTTTGTTCCACAATGAAAGAGCAGTCACCGTGATATAAAAAGCGCAATGCTAGCAGCATTAAGGAGCTCATTACGCACAACAGCTTTAATGTTTAAAACGCAGCCGCAGGTGTATGACGTAAATGCGTTTCACACGCCTACGGAGTACGAACGCAGATTAATTTAAACGCATGATTAAAAGAGCTACTCTGCTTCATACCCTCTCTGTTTTGGTATTACACATATGAAAGTGGCCGGCTTTTCAAACGAAGTACTTCAATAATATTTTGCATTAAAAATATTTTTAAAAGCATCTCGTGAATAGCGAAACGAAATACGCTATAATCAAGGCACTTAGATTTAAGCCCCTAGTGTAATATTGCTAATACAAAAAAACACCTTACCTTATTTTATTTATTTGGTTTAGTATGTGTGGATATGAAATGAACCATAACTGAAACAAGTAGTTCCGTGAAGAACTATACAGCCTATTTTCATATATCCTGCCCATGTTAATTGCCTCTATCAACATACAAAATTTCAGTTTAATTGCTGTAACAGATTCGTAGATATTGAAAACCGTCTAAATATTTCAGATGGTCGCCAGGTTGGATTTTTATTTTTGTGTACTATTACTTTAAGATTACTGTGTACGTGTGGTATTCAAATTTCAATCGCATGATTAGAACACAAGAAGTTAAAACGAGATTTTTAAAATACGCACAGCAGCCATCTTGTGATTATGCAAACAATTGAAATAAATTAGATGCCAGTGGATCAACATTTGTATAAGCATTTAATGTGCAACGTTTCACGGCACTCGGATAGTTAATTCGCGAGAAACGTCCATTTAAATATTTATACTTCGCGTCGCCGCCATGTTGGATTTGTGCTTACCAGGTTACTGAAAGTTCTATAGGTGAACATAAATATTCATAGTCTCTATGAACATAACAAAAAGTCAGTTTGGTTGCTGTAAAAGATTCATAGATATTGAGAACCATCTAAATATTTCGGAAGCTCGCCATTTAGGATTGTTATATGTATAGGCCTTATAGTTTTGTACCATTCAAGGACAATTATTGCCTAGGTTCATTATTCAAACTTTCACTTCGATCGCATGATTACGACACAAGAAATAAAAACTTAATATTAAAATTTCGCACAGCCGCCATCTTGAGGTTATGTAAACAATTGAATTAAATTAGATGGCAGTGCATTACAATCTGCAAAATCATTTACTGTACCACATTTCACTGCGCTCAGAGAGTTAAATCACGAGAAAAGTATATTAAAATGTTTCAAATTCGCTTGGTCGCCATGTTCGTTTTTTACTTTACAAGTTTATGAAATATACATAGGTAAACTTGTATCAGTACCCTTTATCACCGTACAAAATTGCAGGGTGATATCTGTAATAGTTTCGGAGATATAGAATGTCAGTTAAATATTTCGCACAGCCGCCATTTTGAGGTTATGTAAACAATTGAATGAAATTAGATGGCAGTGCATTACAATGTGTATAAACATTTGCTGTACCAAGTTTCATTACGTTTGGATAGTTAAATCGCGAGAAAAGTCTATTTAAAAGTCTCAACTTCGCTTGACCGCCATGTTGGTTTTGTAGTCACCAGGTTTTTGAAAGTCTCATAGGTGAACTTCTATTAGTGCCCTTTATCACCGTACACAATTTCAGGGCGATATCGGTAATAGTTTCGGAGATATTGAATGCTAGTGAAATATTTCGCACAGCCGCCATGTTGGATTGGTGAGACGTAACAAAATTTGAAGGGCACGGTCGAGGTCGCCGGGAATATTGCTATGACCTTACCGAGTTTCATTGAAATCGCTCCAGCCGTTTAGATTTTATTAGGGGGACACACACACACACACCTCACACACTCACACATACACACACGCACACGGACAAAAGGTGATCTCATAAGCCTATTTTTTTCAAAATTGAAAATAGGCTAAAAATAGGACCTTATTAATTCAATTGAAATATAAATGGTATTAAACAAAACCACCAATAGTCAATAAATAATGTATCAATCCTAGGGCCGTTTTCACGAACGTCAATTATCTCTTAATTCGTCATTACAGGTTAGTTAACTTTGCACGTGCATTTCACCAAGCAGAAATGCTCGTTAACTTACCACTAACAAGCAATTATGTTAGATGTCCAAATCTGGCTACTCAACTCCTTAAAGTATCTTTAAAGTGGAGAGAAACGCCGAACTCTACCTCACGCATCTCTCAATGGTGGTTTATTTCAGAGTTTCACACGAACATTCATCCGTATGAATATAAAATATGTTTATGACAATGAAATTATAAAAGATCACACACATTACTAAATTTTAATACCAAGAAAGACGAAAACGGAAATTTAAACAAGTAATTCCGTGAACAACTATACAGCCTATTTTCATATATCCTACTTATGTTAATTGCCACTATCAACATACAAAATTTCAGTTTGATTGCTGTAAAAGATTCGTAGATATTGAGAACCGACTAAATATTTCGGATGGTCGCCATGTTGGAATTTAAATATGTAGGTCCTAGAGTTATGTACTGTTACATGAAGATTATTGTGTACGTGTAGTATTCAAACTTCAATCGCATGATTAGGACACAAGAAGTAATAAGGAGATTTTAAAATTTCGCACAGCTGCCATCCTGTGGTTATGGAAACAATTGAAATAAATTAGATGCCAGTGGATTAACATTCGTATAAGGATTTACTGTACCAAGTTTCACTGCACTCGGATGGTTAAATTGCGAGAAACGTCCATGTGAATATTTATAATTCGCGTCGCCGCCATGTTGGATTTCTGATCACCAGGTTATTTAAAGTCCTATAGGTGAACTTAGGTTCATAGCCCCTATGAACATACAAAAATTCAGTTTGATTGCTATAATAGATTCGTAGATAATCAGGACTGTCTAAATATTTCGGATGGTCACCATGTAGGATTGTTAAATGTATAGGCCACAGAGTCATGTACCATTAAAGGAAAATTATTGCGTAGGTTCATTATTAAAACTTTCACTTCGATCGCATGATTACAACACAAGAAATAAAAACTTAATTTTGAAATTCGCACAGCCGCCATCTTGAAGTTATGTAAACAATTGAACTAAATTAGATACCAGTGCATTACAATGTGTATGAACATTTCCTGTAGCAGATTTCATTGCGTTTGGAACATTAAATCGCAAGAAAGGTCTATTTAAAATTTTCAAATTCGCTTGGCCGCCATGTTCGTTTTGTAGTTAATCGGTTTTTAAAGTCTTATAGGTGAACTTCCAGTAGTGCCCTTTATCTCCGCACAAATTTTCAGGGTGATACCGCTAATAGTTTCAGAGATATAAAATGCCGGTGAAATATTTCGCACATCCGTCATCTTGTGGTTATATAAACAATTGAACGAAGTTAGATGTCGGTGCATTACAATGTGTATAAACATATGCTGTACCAAGTTTTATTGCCTTTGGTTGATTAAATCGCGAGAAACGTCAATTTAAAAGTCGCAAATTTGCGTGGCCGCCATGTTGGTTTTGTGGTTTCCAGTTTTTCAAAAGTCACATGGGTGAACTTCTAGTAGTTCCCTTTATCACTGTAGAAAATTTCAGGGTGATATCGGGAATTGTTTCGGAGATATTGAATGCTGGTGAAATATTTCGCACAGCCGCCATGTTGGATTGGTGAGACGTAACAAAATTTGAAGGGCACGGTCGGGGTCATCCGGAATAGTGCTATAAACTTACCGAGTTTCATTGAAATCGCTCCAGCCGTTTAGAATTTATTAGGGACACACACACACACACACGCACACACACACGGACAAAAGGTGATCTCATAAGCCTATTTTTTCAAAATTGAAAATAGGCTAAAAACAGTATATCCACAGTGGTATTCGAACTCCTTCCAGCGCTGCATAATAAATTCAGAGTCTGCACCGCAACCGCGTACGCTACGAAGACAACTGGGAAAGCGCGCCCTATTAAGCTGTGTATTCATACAACTGCCAGTTCTCTTAAATACTTGCTTCATATCATTTTAAGCTTTTGCCACGAATAAGGTATTCTGTATTTCCCTTCCTTTTTAATTGTGTTCCAGAAAATCTCAACCATCACAAACAACAATCAGTGTCAGATGTTTCACGATCTGTCCGCCATGCTCACCAAGATGAACCTGAGTCTACGCATGCGCCAGAGCCGTAAAGCTTATTTAAGTCATTGCGAACCCGAATGGTCTCGTGAAATGCATCGAAGATAATCACGCATTAAATCCTGTATTTAAGTAAAATGGGAATTAACTAAATAATCGTTAGTAAAGAGTTGGTGAAAAAGGGCCTTCAGTTGATTAATTGGCTAGTTTCATCCATAATGTGGTCATCATCAACAATCTTAATAAGTTCTCATTAGAAAAAGATGGTATATTGACTTTCACGGCCAGTGAATTAAAACTCGGCAATTTTTCTAGGTTTGTGCCGTGTTCTGTGTGGGATTTCGCCTGGGACACCAAGCTGGCTCATCAGCAGGCTCTTTGTGTCCCCGCCCGGAGGTTATGGCTGCTTTAGCTATTAGTTCTCAAAGTTAAGACGCGCAGGTGCGCTTCAAAAAAAGGGGAGGTAGCGCACAGTTCGCTACTTCTGTTGGGGGTCCGGGAGGGGACATCAAGAGCCCGCTGATGAGCCAGCTTGTTGTCCTAGGCGAAACCCCACACAAGACACGGCACAAACCTTGAAGAATTCCTGATTTTTCATTAGAAACTATAAAAACATAAATTTTCGAGTAATGAAATGCAGATTATTTCCATTGGATTATACTGCTCGTCAGCATCCAATTTGCTCCGTGTGTGAAGATAAACCAAATAATATCAAAACTTCAGAAGACTTGTATGAAAGGTTTCTCCGTAAAGAAATATAAAATTGACTCTGGTTTTTAATACTGTCAACATATTCAAAATACGAGCAAATTCAGATCTGTTACGATGTTTCTTCTTCTCTACTGGTCAATCCGAGGATAGGTTTGCAGCAAATGTCTACTAGTCGCGTTTTTCCGCTTTTCTCTACATTTCTCCGTAGATCTTGCAGCCATCATCTTCCTTAATTTGATCCATGTAATTCAGGCGTGGTCTTCCTGTAGACCTCTTTGCATCAACATACCCCTGTATGATTGTCTTCAGGATTCCTTCATGTCTCATTAGATGGTTGGTTGGTTTCTTATTTTAGGGGCTGCGACAACGCGGTCATGTAGCCCCGTGTACTTTGTGTGTGCATAGAAACTGTCTGATAACCGGTGTTAATTGTGATGGCTGTATTAGTGTGTGCTATCTGCTTTTAATAAGTCGCCTCCGTAGCGTAGCGGTCAGCATGGTTAGCTGCCGCCTCGGAGGTCCTGGGTTCGATTCCCGGCTCTGCCACGAAATTTGAAAAGTGGTATGAGGACTGGAACGGGGTCTACTCAGCCTCGGGTGTTCCAAATGAGTAGAGGGGGTTCGATTCCCACCTCAGCCATCCTCGAAGTGGTTTTCCGTGGTTTCCCACTTCGTCTTCGGGCAAATGCCGGGATGGTACTGCCCCCGTAAATTGAATTATACTGAGACCACGGTGGCTGTATTGGCATATATGAATAAAGTTATGGCCGTCATAGTTGTGACGTGTATATTCATGACGTAGGCACGGATGACGCAGACTTCATGCAAGTAGGCTGGTTGAGCTGAGATTCTTGGTGACGTCATGATTTTGTTCGAGAAAGATCTGAGATTTACGACGCAGTCGCAGGGAAACAAGGAATTGTGCTGAGGAAGAAGTTACGCTATTGGAGGAGAGGCTCGAACCAATGAATGATAGCTTGTAGGGAGACGGAGATTACTGAAACTACCATATTTAATTACTTTTGGCATGCAGAATTGTGGAAAACTATTTTCAGTTATGGCATTGATTTGGAATTTTGAAGAAATTAATTATGAGTTTTTGAAATTTGAAAATCCGTCAAGTATAGCCAAAGTTAGAACTTCTAGCAATGACGGAGGAACAAGCTATGGAAGGGATGGATACGCCCCTTAAGAAGTTGATAAAAGGCCTTGCACAGCATAGAGCAGCTCTCATGTCTCATGTCTGATGTCTCATGTCTCATGGCTCATTTTTCTGATTCTCATATTGTCAGACTTCGAGTTCTGAAGTGAAGCAAGTCGTCATTAGCACGTGTGGTAGAGCCCACAGCATCGAACAAACACGGAGCGTGCAGCAGTACAATTTTACGGTTACTGAAACTAGGCGAAGTTGGAGCGCACACATAAACGAGTCTACAAGATTATCTATCAAGAGTTGGCAACTACATTTATGCTAATTCAATTGTGCATTACAATATTGAGGCGTGTACGAAAGTTGAACATTTTCACGATTATACTTTGGAAGATATTCGCATTTTAAGACTGCAGACAAAAGTGATTTTCTCGACACCTGAGAAGCACTTTTATAATACCACATTCTACGCTACGGCTGACACTTGTATTGCAACCGTGATACTGAAGATTACATTTGGTGATACAACGCTACATTCTACAATGGAACTATATTATCTGGCAGTTCTTTCGACTATTATTATAACGGAAGTGGAGATGGAAGACTAAAACTTTTATGCAATTGGGACATATATCAATGGAGTGAAATAGCAGCATGGAGCTTCGTTAATCGTCATTCTACAAAAGCGTGCATGTAGTGAACATCCAACTACACTCGTGCATCGTAATCCATCGCTGAATTACATCAAATTGCAGTGGAAATATCTTCATACTCCACAATTATGAACATTTCTGCGGAAATAATTGCAATAAACTTCATGGCGAATTTCTACCAGAACTTCAGGGAACTATCAAGAGAGGCCAGGGTGGACCCGGCTCACAAAGAAGAGTTTAGCCAGAGGGATGTCTATCGTCTACACGGAGCAGTGCTATTTTCGGAGGAGGAAACTGTTCTATTCTCCGAGGGCGCAGGTTCCAGGTTCGAGGTCGGAGCACATCTTTACGGTGGTGAAATGGAACCAACAGCAGTCTTCTTTGGAAATTTTCCTCTAGAACTTCAATCAACAGATAAGGTAGTCGTGAACGTTTCTTGATTTATTTGAGCCATTTAGCGATATCTGAGCAACTATTTTTCCCATATTTTCTGTCCCATATATTTTGCCCCATATTCTTGCTTGATATTTCTGTACTCTGTACACTTTGCTGATTTATGCCTTTTTCTACGATTTATTGAGACATTATTATGTCATTGGCATATTTAAATAATTTTGGATCAGTTGAGACTGATAATATATATATTCTTTCAGTAATTTGCATATTTTTGTAGTCACGATTTGACTGTAAAGTTAACGATTTTCTATTGCAAATTTGAATTCAGACAGCGTGTCATTTTATTAAAGTAATTCTATTCAGTAAATTACTTTGACCAATTTTCTGTCATCCTCAAGAAACAAGAATGATTAAAAGATTTTAGAGCGTTAAAATCTACTACTTTATCGACGATCTTGGAAACATGATTATGAACATGATTGCAACATAGACATTTATCGTCAATTCTGAAATACCATTGCATTATAGACAGTTTTATGAAATATGAACTTTGAGTACGATTTATTGAGTACACTATAGTAATGAACATTTGATAGGAGTTTTTCTCAATTCTAGATTGGAACAATAATGTTTGCATTCCACAGTCTAATTGTATTCTATTCGACTATTTATGCAGTTTAGATGAACTTTGATTGAAGATATTATATTTATACTGCGTTACTTTGATGATATTAATCTCAATTTTGATAGACCAGGGAGGCGTGTCTAATCGTATTTGCTATTAAATTTATTTGTGATTGGCAAATTTTTACTTCATATCGATTCATGAATGAAACCCACGAAGGTTAAATATAATAACAGTTTTCGATACATTTGATGAATATAAGAATTTGTAAAGAGGAACTATGGATGTATAATCGTTAGTTCAGTGGACGTGTAAAAGTCGCTGATGAATAATGCCCTGTAATAAGTGAAGGAGGTTCCCACAGTAATATTGATGAAGATGATGAATTTATAAGTGGAGGTTTTTTGTGTGTATTGTGGAAGATTTTGATGCCATATATAATGAGATATATGATGAATTATGGGCCAATTTTTGTGCATTTTTGTGCGTTGTGAGCGAGGTTTTTTCCGCTGAGTGTATTGTTCAGGTCCATTGAAAATTATTCATGTGAAGTTACTGTTAAAATTAACCAGAGTGTTTAAATAATTTGAGATAACGATTTTGAATGGAGGTTACCGTCACAAATAATAATTATTAAAGCTTATTAAACCTGAATTTAAAATTTAAATATAACTAACCCTCATTGGTCGAATATATCACCACGATTTGAGTAATTATCAACCGGATAAACGTGTGGTTTAATGTATTTCTAATATAAATAATATAAATTATGTAAATAACTATGTAAATATCTTTAATAATAATTTGAAACGAACGGGATTAATAGAGGCATGTATAAATTTTTCAATTGTCGTTTGACAATGTTATAAACAATTTAAAATGTTATAAATAATTAATCAATATTTTGTTATAAACATTAAGCGTTTTTGTTATTATACTCTAAATAACGCTAGTTCAACAATTGGATTATACAATTAAACAAGATTTGGGATTATTAGAGTAATCCATTGATATTTGAACGGAGCATTTAAAAGATTTGCGTGATAATATTTGAGTTGAGATGTGAACATTTAAAGTGTTTTGAAAAGGAGCTAGGCTCTGAGGTAACGAGCATATGCTAACATTGGCTGGACAGGTGCATCCATCTGACGAACCAAGCATGCGACATGGTGCAGGGTGTATCACAGGTGGCCAGATAACTGTATGTTAGAGGCCAAGGTCATCTACATAGCAGCCTTGCGGTTATAAATAAAATGTGAAGTTCATGAACAAGGAAACAAATGCTATATGTCTCGTCCCAGCTCCCTTATCCATTCCAAAGTGCATTGTTATTATTACGTTCTTTTGAGCTAGAGAAAGCTGGAATTTTGTATGTGAAGTCTACAAGTCCTACAGGAGGACATGTTACATTGACAATGGCTTCTGATTGCCACGTATATTTTGTTGTTAAATTTTGTTACATTATTACTCTCTTTATGTGAAATAAATTATTGTGCAGTTTAAATTTTCTTGTTTCGACTTGGTTCATTTTAAATATCGAGGTGGAGGTTATTGTGAGGGCATACTATTAAGTGATCCAGTTGAAAACCCAGACCCGAGATTAATTTGAATAGGTAAGTAAAAGGTAAGTATGAACCCCCGTATATTTTGGTGTGTTCCACAATAATTTCTTGTTAACTACTGTGCTCTAATCTCGGTAGTATCTGTCAGTGCCATTTTCATTGATGTAGCTGTGCCGGTGCGATTGATTATTGGCAATCCGATTGAGGGGGCGGATATCTGACAGCCTACTATCCGGATTATCGGGGACAGTAGGATTGGCACCGCAATTTCGTGGGGCTCGACAAAACTGGATTACCAGGTTGAACGCCAGTAGGATTGGCACCGCAATTTCGTGGGGCACGAATAACATTGGATTACCAAGTTATCGATATCAATGGGATTGTGAAGACCCAAATAAAGAGGTTGATTCTTTGTTAGATGTCTTGGCCAATTGTAGAATTTGAGAGTGTGATTATATAGGGATTAAATGTTGTGTTGTATTAGGAAAATTACACTCAGAAAAGATCAGATCTTATACAACCTGAGAGAGGTTAAATAGGCTGGAAACTGAGAAAAATCGCCTATGATCTGGAGTCTTATTTTATTTGACCGGCTTATGACATGTTTAGTCATATTAAAGATAAAATTAAACTATTTGGATTGTAAATGTAAATTATTTGTGTTAGGATATTTTAAAATGAACCAAAGAAATTTGAACATGTGCTTGAGTTTATTTCAACATAGGGTGTCTACGAAAGTTAATTATAAGGTAATTATAAGTTAGATTTAAGACAGAAAATTGCTCAAACTTATATATGGTGAAAGATGTTGCTCAGATGTTGTTATCTTGCTCTGTTTGATGTATGTCCCTAACGCAGTCTATTATTGAAAGATTATTGAGATGGCAGATGAGAGTATGAGAAAGATGTTGGAGGAGATGGAAGCTAGGAATGCTAGTCGAATGAAGCAGATGATGGAGGAGAATGCTAGTAATTTGTCTATTAGGCTGGATGAAAGTGTGAGGGAGATGGAAGCTAGGAATACTAGTCGAATGGAGGAGAATGCTAGTAATTTGTCTATTAGAATGGAGGAGAATATGAAAGTTCTTCAGACCAGTTCTGCAAACTTGGAAAATAATGTGTCGCGTTTACAGACCAGTACCCAGGGAATCCAGAATGCCGTGACTGACATTCACAAGGATGTCTCAGAGGTTAAAGTAGATTTATCCAATGTCCACAAGGATGTCTCGGATGTTAAAGTAGATTTATCCAATGTCCATAAAGATGTTTCCAATGTACAGGGAAAAGTTGATTCAGTCCAGAAAGACCTTACTATGTTGAATCTTGATGTTGCTAATGTCTGGGGTGATATTTCATGTGCTAGAGCAGATGTAATCGTTGTTAGGAATGATGTTGCTACTGTACAAGACAAGGTAGAAGAAGTTCAAAGAGAGATTAGAAATGTTCGAACCGATGTGTCAAACGTTCAAGTAGACATAAATAATATTCATTCTGATGTTAATGATATGCAAAGCGATATCAATAAGATGCAAATAGAAGTTAATACAGTTTTTGTAGACATTGTCAAAGTTCAAACTGATGTTAATAAGGTTAGAGAAGAAATTGAAACTTCAAAAACGCTTTGTACTCGTAACATTAGTGCTTTAACAACTAGGTTGGTTGACGAGTCTGTTAGGACAACAGCTTCTCTAGCTGGATTAAAATATGATGTAGAGGTCATGAGAACCCAAGTCTTAGATCATAATCGTTTACTTAAGGAAGACATTGAAGTAGATATTGCTGAAATGTTAACTGCAAATGTAACTGTTTGGAAAGATGAATGGAACAGGTCAAGTGGGGAACATGTCAATCAGATTCAGGAGTGAATTGAACGAAAACTTGCCAGTACACAGGTAGATATAAATAGTGAGGTAGTTCAAATTAGAAAGGACTTGAATATAAGGATGGATTCGCTATCCGAAAAGCAGGTAGAGGATAGAACTCAAATAGGTCAGGACGTGCAAGCATTAAAAACCGCGTTAGAGGAACAAATTCATAAGGTTGTCTCTGATGTCAATGAAACTACGAGCAAACTTCAGAATTTGAAACTAGGAGAAGCTAGCATGATGGAAACGTATAAAGAAGAGTTGATTAGGAAAGTCATCACGGAAATCACAGATAAGGATCCAGAAGGATTGACTTGTGATGATAATAGAAATTACGTGAGAAGATGTAACCTCGCTACTGAAGAGAGAGATATTAGTCCTGAGGAACGTATATTCAGATTCCGGGAAGAAGAAGAGGATAGGAATATTGAACCTGAATGGAAATATCGTGATAGTGGGAAGAATTACATGGATTCATATCCAAGAAATGTGACAGTCATCCGAAACTTTGAGGACAAGCCTCAGAAATTTAGTAATACAGATAGTCTAACACCGATAGAGTATATCAGAAACCTGAAAGACTATTTTATTGAAGCCCATATTCCTAGAGAAAGAGAAATGAGAATCGTAGAAAGATTTCTAGCTGGAGGACCCCTTGAATGGTTCAGTGCATTTCGGTACACTTTCAGTAATTTCGATGAATTTGCAGAGGCACTGATAAAACGATTCTGGTCAATAGAAGCACAAAATTCATTAAGAGCTGAGGTATACTCGAGGAAGTATTCGGGTACTCTTCCAACACGGTACGCTGATTTCTTCACGAGCCAGTTATCGCGCTTGAGATTCTTACAACCCCCATTGTCGACAGAGCAGTTGATAGATGCTATTTCACGTATGCTGCCTGTGGAGGTAAGAAGACTTATCATATCGTCAAATATCAGGGATTTGACCAGTATGGACGAACTATTGAGAAGGCTTGATTACACGAGTCCAATGCCAAATTTGGTTCAAAAAGGTCAGAGGCACGAATTCAAAGACATTAATACAGTCTACATGGATCAAGTTCAGCAAACTGATCAGCCTGATGAAGAGAAAACTGAAAAAGTAGGTCCTCACAGGAACAATTATTTTCGCAACAACAGATCACAAGGTTACCGTCCATATCAGCAAAGACGAGGCTGGAATAATAATAGAGGGAATTATAATAACGAAAGAGGTAGATATTATAATAATAATGGATACAATTGGAACTACAACAGAAATAACCAGTACCAGAATAGGAATCAAAATTCTCAAGGTCAGGTTATGACACCGGACAAGTATCAAGAGAGAGAGAAAGAAAGTCAGCAGTATTTGAAGGAATTAAGAGAGAAAGAAGCTGAAAACCAGAAGAAAAGACAGGATGTAGTGATCGATCCTGGTCCTTCTACAAGCCAGCAGAATTTGGAAAACAGGAATACAGGACAGAAGAGAAAGTAGAGAGGAGAGAATGCATTAGCCACACACAACCCAGAGAAGAAGAGACTTATGATTAAGGAACATAGAGGAAATATCATACAAGAGTAGAATTATAATTCAATTTCGTGTTCAAGTGAATTCAGATATTTTAACAGAGAGTTTAAACACAATTTACAACTGTTTTTAAAACGTGGTGAAAGGAGAATGCCCCCGTAAATTGAATTATACTGAGACCACGGTGGCTGTATTGGCATATATGAATAAAGTTATGGCCGTCATAGTTGTGACGTGTATATTCATGACGTAGGCACGGATGACGCAGACTTCATGCAAGTAGGCTGGTTGAGCTGAGATTCTTGGTGACGTCATGATTTTGTTCGAGAAAGATCTGAGATTTACGACGCAGTCGCAGGGAAACAAGGAATTGTGCTGAGGAAGAAGTTACGCTATTGGAGGAGAGGCTCGAACCAATGAATGATAGCTTGTAGGGAGACGGAGATTACTGAAACTACCATATTTAATTACTTTTGGCATGCAGAATTGTGGAAAACTATTTTCAGTTATGGCATTGATTTGGAATTTTGAAGAAATTAATTATGAGTTTTTGAAATTTGAAAATCCGTCAAGTATAGCCAAAGTTAGAACTTCTAGCAATGACGGAGGAACAAGCTATGGAAGGGATGGGTACGCCCCTTAAGAAGTTGATAAAAGGCCTTGCACAGCATAGAGCAGCTCTCATGTCTCATGTCTGATGTCTCATGTCTCATGGCTCATTTTTCTGATTCTCATATTGTCAGACTTCGAGTTCTGAAGTGAAGCAAGTCTTCATTAGCACGTGTGGTAGAGCCCACAGCATCGAACAAACACGGAGCGTGCAGCAGTACAATTTTACGGTTACTGAAACTAGGCGAAGTTGGAGCGCACACATAAACGAGTCTACAAGATTATCTATCAAGAGTTGGCAACTACATTTATGCTAATTCAATTGTGCATTACAATATTGAGGCGTGTACGAAAGTTGAACATTTTCACGATTATACTTTGGAAGATATTCGTATTTTAAGACTGCAGACAAAAGTGATTTTCTCGACACCTGAGAAGCACTTTTATAATACCACATTCTACGCTACGGCTGACACTTGTATTGCAACCGTGATACTGAAGATTACATTTGGTGATACAACGCTACATTCTACAATGGAACTATATAATCTGGCAGTTCTTTCGACTATTATTATAACGGAAGTGGAGATGGAAGACTAAAACTTTTATGCAATTGGGACATATATCAATGGAGTGAAATAGCAGCATGGAGCTTCGTTAATCGTCATTCTACAAAAGCGTGCATCTAGTGAACATCCAACTACACTCATGCATCGTAATCCATCGCTGAATTACATCAAATGGCAGTGGAAATATCTTCATACTCCACAATTATGAACATTTCTGCGGAAATAATTGCAATAAACTTCATGGCGAATTTCTACCAGAACTTCAGGGAACTATCAAGAGAGGCCAGGGTGGACCCGGCTCACAAAGAAGAGTTTAGCCAGAAGGATGTATATCGTCTACACGGAGTAGTGCTATTTCCGGAGGAGGAAACTGTTCTATTCTCCGAGGGCGCAGGTTCCAGGTTCGAGGTCGGAGCACATCTTTACGGTGGTGAAATGGAACCAACAGCAGTCTTCTTTGGAAATTTTCCTCTAGAACTTCAATCAACAGATAAGGTAGTCGTGAACGTTTCTTGATTTATTTGAGCCATTTAGCGATATCTGAGCAACTATTTTTCCCATATTTTCTGTCCCATATATTTTGCCCCATATTCTTGCTTGATATTTCTGTACTCTGTACACTTTGCTGATTTATGCCTTTTTCTACGATTTATTGAGACATTATTATGTCATTGGCATATTTAAATAATTTTGGATCAGTTGAGACTGATAATATATATATTCTTTCAGTAATTTGCATATTTTTTTAGTCACGATTTGACTGTAAAGTTAACGATTTCCTATTGCAAATTTGAATTCAGACAGCGTGTCATTTTATTAAAGTTATTCTATTCAGTAAATTACTTTGACCAATTTTCTGTCATCCTCAAGAAACAAGAATGATTAAAAGATTTTAGAGCGTTAAAATCTACTACTTTATCGACGATCTTGGAAACATGATTATGAACATGATTGCAACATAGACATTTATCGTCAATTCTGAAATACCATTGCATTATAGACAGTTTTATGAAATATGAACTTTGAGTACGATTTATTGAGTACACTATAGTAATGAACATTTGATAGGAGTTTTTCTCAATTCTAGATTGGAACAATAATGTTTGCATTCCACAGTCTAATTGTATTCTATTCGACTATTTATGCAGTTTAGATGAACTTTGATTGAAGAAAGTATTTTTATACTGCGTTACTTTGATGATATTAATCTCAATTTTGATAGACCAGGGAGGCGTGTCTAATCGTATTTGCTATTAAATTTATTTGTGATTGGCAAATTTTTACTTCATATCGATTCATGAATGAAACCCACGAAGGTTAAATATAATAACAGTTTTCGATACATTTGATGAATATAATAATTTTTAAAGAGGAACTATGGATGTATAATCGTTAGTTCAGTGGACGTGTAAAAGTCGCTGATGAATAATGCCCTGTAATAAGTGAAGGAGGTTCCCACAGTAATATTGATGAAGTTGATGAATTTATAAGTGGAGGTTTTTTGTGTGTATTGGTGGAAGATTTTGATGCCATATATAATGAGATATATGATGAATTATGGGCCAATTTTTGTGCATTTTTGTGCGTTGTGAGCGAGGTATTTTTTCGCTGAGTGTATTGTTCAGGTCCATTGAAAATTATTCATGTGAAGTTACTGTTAAAATTCACCAGAGTGTTTAAATAATTTGAGATAACGATTTTGAATGGAGGTTACCGTCACAAATAATAATTATTAAATCTTATTAAACCTGAATATAAAATTTAAATATAACTTACCTTCATTGGTCGATTATATCACCACGATTTGAGTAATTATCAACCGGATAAACGTGTGGTTTAATGTATTTCTAATGTAAATAATATAAATTATGTAAATAACTATGTAAATATCTTTAATAATAATTTGAAACGAACGGGATTAATAGAGGCATGTATAAATTTTTCAATTGTCGTTTGACAATGTTATAAACAATTTAAAATGTTATAAATAATTAATCAATATTTTGTTATAAACATTAAGCGTTTTTGTTATTATACTCTAAATAACGCTAGTTCAACAATTGGATTATACAATTAAACAAGATTTGGGATTATTAGAGTAATCCATTGATATTTGAACGGAGCATTTAAAAGATTTGCGTGATAATATTTGAGTTGAGATGTGAACATTTAAAGTGTTTTGAAAAAAAGCTAGGCTCTGAGGTAACGAGCATATGCAAACATTGGCTGGACAGGTGCATCCATTTGACGAACCAAGCATGCGACATGGTGCAGGGTGTATCACAGGTGGCCAGATAACTGTATGTTAGAGGCCAAGGTCATCTACATAGCAGCCTTGCGGTTATAAATAAAATGTGAAGTTCATGAACAAGGAAACAAATGCTATATGTCTCGTCCCAGCTCCCTTATCCATTCCAAAGTGCATTGTTATTATTACGTTCTTTTGAGCTAGAGAAAGCTGAACTTTTGTATGTGAAGTCTACAAGTCCTACAGGAGGACATGTTACATTGACAATGGCTTCTGATTGCCACGTATATTTTGTTGTTAAATTTTGTTACATTATTACTTTCTTTATGTGAAATAAATTATTGTGCAGTTTAAATTTTCTTGTTTCGACTTGGTTCATTTTAAATATCGAGGTGGAGGTTATTGTGAGGGCATACTATTAAGTGATCCAGTTGAAAACCCAGACCCGAGATTAATTTGAATAGGTAAGTAAAAGGTAAGTATGAACCCCCGTATATTTTGGTGTGTTCCACAATAATTTCTTGTTAACTACTGTGCTCTAATCTCGGTAGTATCTGTCAGTGCCATTTTCATTGATGTAGCTGTGCCGGTGCGATTGATTATTGGCAATCCGATTGAGGGGGCGGATATCTGACAGCCTACTATCCGGATTATCGGGGACAGTACCTTCTTCAAGGCCACGGCCGCCTCCTTCCCTCTTCCTTGCCTATCCATCCTGACCATCCATTACCTTCCCTCATGAGGCCCCTGTTCGCTTTGCAGGTGAGGCCGCCTGGGCGAGGTGCCAATCACACCTCTCCAGTTGTATCCACTCCGATTAGATGTTCCCAGCTCTAGGACACTGCCCGTAGAGGTGGTAGTGGTGAGTTCCCTCGCTGAGTCTGTGGATTCCACCAACCTGGAGGGTAAACGACTAAGAAGAAAAAAATCTGTTTTTAATTCAAGTAAGGACTGTAGACGGTAATTTCAAGTAGTTCCTACATTCGTTACCAAATGCTACCGTCCACGACACCTAGCTGTGAACTTCCCTACTACTTGATGGCATCGCAACCAGCGCCCGGTGACGAACGTTGGAACTTAGACCATCAATCAAACCTAACCTACAAATTTTGGCTTCTCACAAGTGTAGTTAGTGGAAAGTTATTTTTCATGCCATAAATCTATGACATGGGACCTCCGTGTTTACCTTCCCTCCGAAGGAAGCCATGCTGTGGGATTTTTAACACTCTTAAAACATCCAACGACTTCGGACAGGTTTGAACCCGCAACCTTAGGCATAGTTAGTTAGTTATTGTTGTTTTAAGGGACGGAACTACGAGGTCATCTGCCCCTACGTTAGGCATAGGTCGCATGTGAGTTTTATTCCACTTTTAGAAATTGATTAACACAAACTTCTTTTCCCACCCACTCTTTTCAAGGCCTCTTCATTTGTAACCTTGTCAATCCATTGTATTTTGAGCATGCGCCTATAGCTAAAGCCCTGCGTGGATGCGGATAACGTTTTGTTTAACCGGGAAGCGCTCTTCCTGTAGCACCACATCTCAAAAGAATGTAACTTCTTCTCTTCCACAGTCCCCAGAGTCCAGGTTGCACAGCCATACTCCAGACATATGATTTCAGAAACATTTTCCTGATGTTCTTAGAAGTTAAGAACTTTTTCTATTTGTAAAGGCAGCTTTTACTTGGGCAATTCCACTTCGTACTTCTGTTTTGCTCCATCCATCCATACTCAACCTAATGCCTAGATACATAAACGAGTCAACTTGTTCAAGTTCATTAGATCATTACCTATGCTAATTCGAACCTTGGCTTGCTCTTTTTTGTCGCATACCATCACTTTTTTTGGATTTATTTATTTTCCCATGGTTTCAGCCTCGGTGGCGTAGTTGGTAGCATGCTGATCTCCTGTGCTCAAGATCACGGGTTCAAACCCAGCCGAAGTCGTCGGATTTTTAAGAGCGTTTCAATCCTTCAGTATGCTTTCCTTCGAAGGGGAAGTAAAGCTGGCGGTCCCATGTCATAGATTTATGACATGTAAGAGATCCTTCCACTAACTAAACTTGTGTTAAGCTATATTTCTAGAATGCAAACACATTTGCCATTGAAAACAAATGTTTTTAAATATCCGTATTGATGTTAGAATTAAACGTTTAAAATTATACGCCAAATCAATACATTTCTAGGTTAGATTTCGTTGAAACGCTCTATCAAAGTTACAACGTTCACCACTAGGTGTCAGTGACATCTGGTAGAGAAAGATGGAAGTATCCTGCTTGAAACTGAATGAAAATTGTAGCCCACCCCAAGGGTGTCTGCACTGACGCAGCTACAGCCTCTGGCGAGCCGAACATGTCCTCGGACACTCCCGGCACTAAAAGCCATACGCTAAATAAAAAATTACGAGTCTTACTGTAGTCGCATATGATGTGTAACATCTGACATAGAAGAAACCTCACGTGAAATTGTTGATACACCGGTATTTTATGGTATTATTGGCCCAAATATTAATCTATTATAAAAGGGAGTGTTTTACAGATATTGTAGTTTATAATAAGGAACTGCCTCCGTGGCTTAGGCGGCAGCACGCCTGCCTCTCACCGCTGGGTCCGTGGTTCCAATCCCGGTCACTCCATGTGTGATCTGTGCTGGACAAAACGGAGGAAGACAGGGTTTTCTCCGGGTACTCCGGTTTTCCCTGACAAAATTTCATTCCAGCAACACTCTCCACTATCATTTCATTTCATCTGTCATCCATTTAATCATTGCCCCAGAGGAGTGCGTCAGGCCTCGGCAGCCGGCACAGTTCATATCCTCGCCGCTAGATGGGGGCTTCATTCGTTCCATTCCTGACCCGGTCGGAGACTGGAAGCAGGCTGTGGATTTTCATAATAAGGAACTCATTTTATTAGATGATTTGTAGCTTCCACCTGCACTAGCCTAAATAAAGAATACGATATGGATCAACTAGATTAATAGACGCCGAGAGTGCGTCATGGTATCAATTTTCGACACCACGCGCTGATTGTATCTCTTACCACTGCCAGCTGGATCGATCGATCGAGTTGGCAGTGCGTCTTATACTTCCGTTCGATCCACCACTGCGAGCTAGGGCACACTTCCATTCGATCGATCGAGTGGGCAGTGCATACTTCCGTTGTCCACCACTGCCAGCTAGTACACTTCCGTTTGATCGATCGAGCGGGCAGTACATACTTCCGTTGTCTGCCATTGCCAGCTAGTACACTTCCGTTTGATCGAACGAGCGGGCAGTGCATACTTCCGTTTGATCCACCACTGCTAGCTCGATCGTTCCGATCCACTTCCATCCCCAAATTTCAAAATCACTCCCACAAAACTAACCAGCAACACATCAATAAGCTCTTGCCTGGGAGAGCATTATCATCGCCTTTCACCATGTATTAATATTCCTGTCTTCTGCGAATCCTTTCCGACTTTTTGAAGTGCCTCTTCTATGTATAGATTAAATACAATGAGTGATAATGCATATACCTGCCGGACACCTCTGCACCTCCTCTTGCTTGTTCCATCCTGTCTCATTTTTGGCGTGACAACGACAAATAAATTGTTAGAATACAGTGATGTTCGTGAAAAAGTGATACAGTGAAAGGTGATGACATCGTTTTCTCTCTCTTCTGTTGCTGCGCTCGAGTGTCGCTACTGTCGTGTTTGGTTGTCACGGGTGAACCTCTGGATGGATTTCGATGCGGTTTTCTCCATTCTATTAAGGATATCTCTAGGATAATTTCTGTAGAAAATAATTTATTTATGATCAAAGAAAGCCAAGCAGTAACAATTTCAGTGAGAAAGTTAAAAAGAACACATGGCGCCCGTGCGCTTTTTAAGCTTACGCTGGGCAAACCGTTAAAATATCTATATACTACTAGCTGACCCGGCAGACGTTGTCCTGCCAATCAAAGAAAGTGTTCTAACTTTGTTTCTTGAAGTGCTTTTGGATACACAATATTTTTTTCAATTTCTTTTAACTGCCTCTAAACTATCGTGAAATGAATTAACTAATATAGAAACATTCGTGAGAGTGTGCACAACAACTCTCCAAAGTTTCATCGCAATCGGATAAAAGGCATATAACGCATACAGGATTTTGTTTAAATGATTCGTGCGCTGTCACTCATTTGTTGAATCTACTCGTACTCTACCAACTGTGAAATGGATTTACTAAGTTAGAAAGCTTCACGTAAGTGTACACAACATCTCATCAAAGTTTCATCGCAATCGATGAATAGTATATGAACACACGGGATTTTGTTGGAACGCTTTGCGCGTCGTCACTCATTTGTTACATCTACTTGTGCGCTACCAATATTGTAAAATGGATTTACCAAGTTGAACACCTTCCCTGGCGTGTACACAACAACTCATCAATGTTTCATCGGAATCGGATGAATGACATATGAACGCATACGAGATTTTCTTTAAACGATTCGCATGCCATCACTCATTTGTTGTATCTACTCGTGCGCTACCTATTGTAAAATGAATTTACTAAGCCAGGAACCTTTACTGAAGTGTACACAACAGTTCACCAAAGTTTCATCGCAATCAGATAAATGGTATATGGACGCAGAAGGTACCTTGTTGAAATGATTCGCGTGCCGTCACTCATTTGTTGAAACAACTCGTGCGCTACCAATTGTAAAATGGATTTATTAAGCCAGAAACCTTCCGTAGGGTGTACTCAACATCTCACCCAAGTT
Source organism: Meconema thalassinum (assembly GCA_946902985.2). NCBI lineage: Eukaryota > Metazoa > Arthropoda > Insecta > Orthoptera > Tettigoniidae > Meconema > Meconema thalassinum. The sequence goes on along the minus strand of OX336399.1, from coordinate 156,427,392 downwards.
TCATCGTAATCGGACGAATGGTATTTGAAAGCATACGGGACCTTATTGAAACGCTTCGCACGTCGTCGCTCATTTGTTGAATGTACTCGTGCGCAACATCCTGTGAAATGGATTTACTAAGTTAGAAACCCCCACGTAAGTGTACACAATATCTCACCATAGTTTCATTGCAATCGGATGAATGGTATATGAACACATACGGGACTTAGTTTAAACGTTCGCGCGTCGTCGCTCATTTGTTGAATCTACTCGTGCGCTACCTATGGTAAAATGGATTTACTAATCCAGAAGCCTCCCCCTGGAGTGTACACATCTCACCCAAGTTTCATCGCGATCGGACGAATGGTATTTGAACGCATACGGCACCTTTTTGAAACGCTTCACACGTCGTCGCCCATTTGTTGAATCTACTCGTGCGCAACCTCCTGTGAAATGGATTTACTAAGTTAGAAACCTTCAGGTAAGTGTACACAACAACTCGTCAAAGTTTCATCTCAATCGATGAATGGTATATAAACTTATACGGGATTTTGTTGAAACGGTTCGTGCGTCGTCGCTCATTTGTTGAATCTACTCGTGCGCTACCTATTGTAAAATGAATTTACTAAGCCAGAAGCCTTCCCTGGAGTGTACACAACATCTCACCCAAGTTTCATCGCTATCGGACGAATTGTATTTGAACGCATACCGGACATTCTTGAAACGCTTCGTGCGTCGTCGCTCATTTGTTGAATCTAGCCGTGCGCTATCTATTGTAAAATAATTTACTAAGCCAAACACCTTCCCTGGAGTACACTCAACATCTCACCCAAGTTTCATCGCAACGGGATGAACGGTATAAGAACGCATACGTAACTTTGAAACGCTCCAACGTGCGGTGACAAACAGTAGAATTCGACATCACTGCCACCTTTGGTATAAAACACAACTTTCCGCCACGGGCGGAGTGTATGTTATGGCGGTAGTTGCACAGGTTGCGACCAGGTGGCTATAACGTGCTGTGACAAACCGTCCAAAGACATCAGCTTTCACCAAGGCCAAGGCTAGTGGTTTCCATGACGACTGTTTTTGACTGTATATTGTGGTTCTAAAATTATGAGTAAATTGTGGTTCTAAAATTGTGTTCATTCCACCTACCGGGTCGGATTGTGAATCTAAACCATCCATGGACCCACCCTAATGTACATACCAAATTTCATCAAATTCGGTCCAGTCGTTTAGGAGGAGTTCAGTGACATACACACGTGTCGAAGAATTATATATATAAAGATGAGTATAAGAATTGTTCAGCATGAAATATTCTACAAAAAAAAGTCCGGGTAAGCATATATCTATCTTCAATACATCGCCCACTATAAGTGTTTTTACGTTTTCATTTCTTCCAACAATCTCCATTCAAATTCTGAGGTGACAGGTTACGACCTGGCTAGGATGTGTGTTTTTTATCACCCCAGTTACAATTACTTCAGAGAAGAGTGGTTGTCTTTGAAGTTTCCCTGGAAGCGCAACTCGGTTTTTCTTCATTTCGCCTGTGAACTTTCCGTTTCGCAAAATACATAATTACCAAATATACGAAGGTGAAATTTCGCAAGATCGACAGTTTAAACAAATCAGTCCGAGAATACGTTGTCAAGCTCAAATTTCGTCGTGCATCGTAGTTTCACACACCCAATATATATAGTGTATATATTTTTTACAGTAGTTCCATATTATTCTTCGGTCTTTATAGTCTTATTTCCATATTTTTCAAAACCGCCAACATTTTGTCTTATTTGACAATATCAAAGGCTTTCTCAACGTCAATGTACGAGGGTGGATAGAAAAGTCTTTGCCCTTATCTTTTTAGCAAAAACAAACATACAGGTAATTACGTTCCTTCCACTATTTTTACGCCTTCCTTGGTCACTATGTGGTTGCCCGCAGTCAGCGGCATGGAATGCTAACTGAGCTCGAAATCTCGAGGTTTCAATGTCTCTAGTAATGAGATATGCGTGAATGGACCGATCCACAACTCCACAAATAGCAGTGCCCGTCCATGCCCCCTTATCGGGCGCGTTGGACTGGTTGCATCAAACGGACCACAGTAGCCTACTTGTTGCGGTCTACAAGCAACAGTCAGCCTGCGGTTCTCTCCTGGGAATTAGGCCTCACCTACCACTGCACAGTATTGCAGCACAGTAGCAGTTAGATTTGTCTAGGGAATAGCCAGTGGCGTACAAACATTTAGACTAATTTCTGGTGTGTGTGCACAGTCTGCATTGTTCTGCAAATGCTCATTTAGTTAGAAATAATATTTACTGTTGTTGCTTTTGTAGAGTTGGTGTAACTGCAATGTAACTAGTACAGGTTTGCTTACACATGAATCTTTGAAGCGACTTCTGTTTGTTCTCAGCATGTTTATAGACAATAGTGATGTTGTTATTATTATTGCTATTATTAGTTTATCATTACGTCAGTCTAAGGAGCGTGAATGAACCTATTCCGCTGATCTTGCTTTCTGATCTTCCCAATACCTCTACATCTTTTCGCTATGACTCATTCTACGCTTCGGTGGCGTACTGTAGTTGGTAGCATGCTGAACTGCTGTGCCCAAGATAACGGGTTCAAACCCGGCTGAAGTCGTCGGATTTTTTAAGAGCGTTAAAATCATTCAGTATGCCTTCCTTCGGAGAGGAAGTAGATAGATTTATGACATGCAAAATATCCTTCCACAGACTAAACTTGTGTGAAGCTATATTTGTTAGGTTAGATTTCGTCAGAACGCTCTAAGTTCCAACGTTCACCACTAGGTATTATTGATATCTGGTAGCGAAAGTTGGAACTACATGAAATTGAACGGAACTTGTATCTCACCCTAAGGGTGTCAGGGGGAAGCAGCTACAGACTCAGGCGAGCCGAACATGTCCTTGGACACTCCCGGTACTAAATGCCATACGATAAATAATTAAATAAATAAATAAATAATTTTGCGCTCCTCTGTCCGGGTAAATGTAAATGAAAATTCCACTAATTAAACTTCTATGAAGCTAAATTATAGGTTAGATCTGACTAACCCTCTTAAGTTCCAACGTTTGTCGTCAGGAGCCGACTGCGGTGGCATATAGTAACCAAGTTAAGAACTAGTTGTCGTTGACGATTGCATTTGGTAGCAAAAGTAGAAACTACTTGGAAATTGAACGTCTGCAGTCCTTACTTGAATTAAAAAACAGATAACACACACTAATACAGCCATCAAAATTAACACCGGTTATCAGACAGATTCTACATTTACACACACGAAAAGTACACGGGGCTACATGATCGCGTTGTCGCAGCCCCTAAATTGAGGAACCAATCAACCAGCTTGCATTAAGAGTGTCTGTCTGTTAGGTAGTCAGCCCAGAGGCTGGTTGGAACCTACAAAAATTACCATCATAGGTTAGGTCGGTCGATACCCAGAGAAATCTAAGACAGCAATATAATAAGGCATACTAGGCAAGAAGAGGAGTGGGGTAGTTTGCCATTGCTTTCCTCACTGAGTCTGTACAGCAGTACTAGCCCTATGAGTAGAAACTTTACAGCATCCACAGACAATGACTGTGCCCTGAATGGCATTACTAAGCACCACCCATACCTCAGTAGCTTCCATATAATCACAGCCATGAGTGAGACTGAGACATCGGTGAAAAGCCACATTTTACTCTAGCCTGTGCCAACAGACAAATGCAAATGCACTGCATTCATCAAGAGATGGCAAACTGGCAAACTATTGGATGTAATGCTTGGATATTCTTAAAATAGATTATTGACAACTTGCCCCCCATCACAGGGGCTCACAACTTTTGGGACGTGGGTTGGCGACCGAGGGACCCCAGCTGAGTCAGGCATTGCTTCCACTTATTTGTGCCGGTCTACTTTCAGTTATCTTTCATGTCAACCTCCCTTGGTCAACACTTGGTCTCTTCCAACCCCGACGGTATTAGGGTATCCGAGGCCTAGGGAGTCTTTCACTTTCCCGCCTTAATTGGCTCTTGTCTCATTTTTCCTGATACCCTCATTCTTCATCAGCCTTCTTTTTCTTTTCATGTTATCTCCTGCCTTCTGCTCAAGGCCCTAAAGGAGGCAGGGTGTATGTAGCCCCTCCACTTCTGATGTACCCTGGATAGTGCTACATCCTCAACGTCTCGCGGCTGAGTTTGGGAGTTAGCGACCCCGAGAGATTCCTGAGCTGAGTCCGTTCTTCCCCTTTTTCAATGCCTTTGGGGCATCTGCCCTTTTTGGCTCACCTTCCTTCCAAGACCCTCAATTCTCATTTTTAGAGGGTTGAGGACATTTCTCTTCTTCCTGTCCTTGATTTGCATTCTCTTTTATTTGTTTACCATTTCTTCTTCTAGTATGTAAGTCTGTAGTTAGTATTAGTTATCGCTTTCATTCTCATCTCATCTTTCACAATCACCCACACCATTAGAGACAGATAACCTAGATGTTAGGCCCCTTAAAACAACATTTATCACTATCATGACAACTTCCTCTCTAAATGTTTTTTTTTTTTTTTACTGGGGACTGTGGAAAATCTTCAATAGACACTTGCGAAGGGTCCGCACTCCACAGTAGTGTGGGATTCTTACCCACTAAAAACCACCTCCCTTTTCCCACGATGTGTTCATCACCCCGGAACCGCTCTCGCAGTACTTCAGGGTGATGTCGTGCTTACTTAGCCTTTCAGACTTCTTCTTTCTTCATTTCTTCTTAAGGGCGTTCCTACGCTTCCAGATCCCGCTTTTTCTGGCGAAGGACATCCTCCACATACACTGCTACATGATTCCATGATTGCTGGTTCCGTAACATCACAGAAATAATATTATCTGGTGTCAGTTCTCCCAGTTCAGTTTCCACATATTCTCTCTTTAACATCCAATGGCCGCACACGAAGAAGGTGTGAAGTACATCATCGATGTCGTCACAATATATGCATGTCTCTAAATGTAATAATAATAATAATAATAATAATAATAATATAATAATAATAATAATAATAATAATAATAATAATGATAATAAACATTAAGGCAGACATGCCAGATGACAAATGTAGGAGATGCCATCGCGAATCGGCGACCATCCAGCATATCACAGGGGGCTGTACAACAAATTCATCTACGTACTATTCGAAGAGGCATGCCCAAGTAGCCTAGATAATCCACCTAAACTTGGCAAAGAAGCACTCCTTAAGTAATAATGCTCTGTCTTACTATCAATACATTCCTGATGCTGTTCTGGAGAATAATACACACAAGCTACTCTGGGACAGGTCAGTGATCACAGATAGACTTATATCAGCAAACAGGCCAGACATTATTCTTATTGATAAACTCGCATAATATCCAGCACAGTTATGCTGAGAAAGTGACCAAATACATGCCTCTGGCTGAAGAGACACGACAGATGTGGCAACAGGAATTTGTCACTGTATTGCCTATCATAATCTCTTCCACAGGTATCATACCGAAGTCGCTGAAGGCCAACCTCGATAAACTGGGGCTCCACCGTAATCTGCAGACCAGTATGCAGAAAGTAGTTATTTTGGATACCTGCTCCATAGTTCGTTCATACCTCAACCTACCAGTATAGAGAACTCCACTCATCTTGCAACAAATGCCGATGAAGTGGTGAATTCTACCCAAAGATATGGTGAACATATGAGATAACAATACTAATGTTTTTGGTTTTACGTCCTTTTAACAACTGTGGGTTTTAGAGACGCCGAGCTGCCGGAATTTTGTACTGACACGGCTCCCTCACATTTGCGCACCCTCCAATGCCAACTAGCTGCACCTGGATGCAATACTGCAACCTGCCACATTTTGGTCAGGAATAGAGAGACGGTGCATGTGTACAGCCCAACTCCCTCTCCCCGTCACAGTGTGTCGAACTGACCTTCTCCTGGCGCGCAGACAATAGTTTGCAAGCCTCTGTGCGCAAACAAGTCGTCTCCATGACTTCTTATTAGCAGTTAGTACCACGGCGTCCTCTTGTTCTAAATCTCTCGACTTGAAGTCATTAAAACATTAATTGAATATTCGCTTCTTAGATCTACCTCTGCTTTTCTTACCCTCTACAGCAGAGCTCAATAACCTCCTAGTTGATCTCCCCTTCCCTCATGGGCTCACATCTAGTGGGACGTGGGTTGGCGATCACGGGACCCCCTGCTGAGTCCGGCATTGCTTCCACTTACTTGTGCTGGGCTCCTCTCCTGTCGACCTCTCTTGGTCAACTTTTTTTCTCTTCCGACCCCGACGGTATTAGGGTATCAGAGGCCTAGGAGGCCTCTTCCTTTCCCGCCTTAATTTGTTCTTGTCTCATCTTTCCTGATACCCTCGTTCTGCGGGGGTCAGCCTTCTTTTTCTTTTCACGTTATCTCCTTCCTTGAGCTCAAGACCCTCAAGGAGGCAGGGTGTATGTAGCTCCACCACTTCTGGTGCACCCTGGATATTGCTACACCCTCAGGGGCTCACGGCTGGTGAGTTCGGGAGTTGGCGATCCCGGGGGATGGGTTCGTTTTTTCCCCCTATTTCCACTGACTATGGGGCGAGCCCTCTCCTCTAGCCCTTTACTGCCTTTCATGGCTCCCCTTCCTTACAAGTCCCTCAATTCCAATTCTTCGAGGGGTGAGGGCATTTCTATTCTTCCTGTCCTTTATTATCCTTATATTTTCTTTGATTAACATTTCTTCTTCTAGTATGTAAGTCTGTAGTTAGTATTAGTTATAGTTTTCATTCTCATCTCATCTTTCACTATCACCCAAACCATTAGGGGCCGATAACCTAGATGTTAGGCTCCTTAAAACAACAATTATCATCATCATTTATTCTCCTCCTTCCCCGTTCTCTTCACATGACCCCACCATCCGAGTTGGCCTTACGAGTGTACCTCTTTCCAGCCCTAAAACCAGAGCTAAATTTCTTGGCTGAGCCGAAAATCGGACCCAGTCCTCTAGGGTGGCAGCCACGTTACAACACGAGGCCACTATTTTGAATTCATACAAGCTCTTGAGAGAGGTATGTAAAGTGGTATTAAGTACCTATTAAGGGATGTTATTGTAATCCTGTAATAATTGCCATAAAGTTAATGAACCCTGCAACCCTTGACTGGAATACAGTCATTAACTTTCTCACTTATATAATCAACATTAAGTCGTTATAATTACCCTTGGTTTAACGCGTAATAAATCTCGATACTGAAGGATTAACCCCTGGAGTGACTCACACGCCGTTGCTCTCTACGATATAAGTAATATGGCTATTACGAGAACCATTAGCCACCATATTTCACAGAATAGGAACTGCCTTCTAACAAAATCCCCTTCAATATTCATTGCAGATTTTTTAAAGCGTTCTTTTTAATCCTTTCCATTTATAACGAAACATTACTGAGAAGAAAAAGTGGAAGGGGAAGGCCATGAGAGAGAGAGAGACAGAGAGAGAAGTGGTTATTTTTTGGCTGTTCCGTATTGGAATAGAATATATATGCTTATAAAAGAGAACGAGGTTTTACATTTCACTAAATAACCAGTCTCTGAAGGACAGAGTGTAATTGCAGTTAATACTACGTGGAGCGCTGTTTGAAGGGCTGTTTCCTCTCGTTTTAACATCCTGTGCTCTTGGGCTAATTTGCAAGTTCTCTTCATTTCAAAGCACTTGAGTATTTCTACCAGCACAGAAGTGCATGTATCTCCTCTTCTACATGAGTAGCGAATTGATTTATACTGATATGAGAGAGGGAAGCAGAATATCATAGCTGTTCGTAATGATTAGGGACTGGATTTTTAGGCTACTTTTCACATTTTGCAAAAATGGAGAAAAAGTAGACTTATGAGATCGATCCGGGCCTGTGTGTGTGTCTCCCGCTAACAACTCCTAAACTGCTACAGCTATCGAAACCAAATTTGGTAATATTAAAGAACTATACCTGAATATCTTATTGCCATATTTGAAATTTACTTAAGTGCTACCAACTGCTGAAAAACAATTGAAATTTGAGCTCTATGTTGGATATCTCAGAAGTTATCCATGCGAACTATTCCAAAATTGGCACACATATATATAATAACATTCCAGATTAATTTTCATAAGTCCATACGATTCTAAGCCTGCTGATAAGCCAAGTTTTAAATTCATATAACTTCTACACTAACAAATGGATTTCAACTAAATTTCGTATGTGCTTTGTGTACCATAACAGTTATGACAATGCGTATTCGTGAGAACCATCAGGGCTGCCAACTGTTAGTAAATGCTCTCTTTATTTGTTTAATCCTAATATCAATATATCAGAAAGTATGCAAGCCATCAGCTCTAAACTTTGCACACGTATAGTACCTGACATTCTAGATTAATTTGAAGTAACTAATATATCTCAGTGCTGCCATTATGATTCTAAGATTTCGGATAGTTTCAATTTTTAATTACATGTAACTTCTATACTAACATATGGATTTTATGCAAAGTTTGCACTATAATACTTCAGATTAATTCTGAGCATCACATACATGACATTGTTCCCAACATGATTTTAAATGCACTAATAAATCCAATATCAAACAGCATGTAACGTCCAAACTGTCCATTAGACTTCAACCAATTTTGTATGGAACTAAGAATATATTCAGAGTCACCAGGGCTGCCGAATGTAGTAAGTTTCTCTATTAGGATACGCTATTTCAGGTATATTTCAAACTGCAGTACTTATAAATGTTGGTATTACCAACTTAATTTCGTCATTATTCTAGATAGGTCTGTATAGATTGGCATGAATCTTAAATTTTAAGAAACGTAGGCTGTTTAGTTCGTCACGGAACTACTTTTTAATTAATCAGGGTGGTATTCAAGTGTCTATAGCTTTTGGGTCTTCATTAATCAAAATGCAAATTCAAAATAGTATATTTATGTTCGACCGTGACTATTATATGTCAGAAAACTGTACCATAATGATGGTCATTATAACACTATTTTTCATTATGAAACAGTTTCTCCCACCAGTTATAGCTCACGAAACAGTTGTTTGACCAATCAGGTGAGGATAGCAACGCATCCGTACTGAGTTCCAAGGCCTTCTAATTTAAATTTCACTGCCTGGCCTAGTGTCATAGTGGGGCATTCGAGGGGGCCTGGGTCAAATACAAGGCATTCTCTGCGTCCCATGCGCTATGTTCATTATATAAAACTGGCAAAATCTCGACAGATATTTATGAATATTTATGTTCGAACATAAAATAGTTATAATAATTATCGTCGAACATAAACAGTCGTATGCAACTCGCCTATAATGGTAATTAAGGCACTCATATGGAAATTATAAAACTCGCTACGGTCGTTTTATAAGCATACTCGTGTCTTAATTATTGTCATTATAGGCTCGTTGCGTAATGTACTATTATAGTAAGAGTATTATAGTATTGTACAGCCCGGGGGGGCAGTACACCCTGAGAGCCACCCCCCATCTTTTACCAAAACCACCCCAACTGGCAACACCATAAGACCAGAACATTATCTATACACAGCAAGCGGCGGCCACCCAGCCTGGGAGGTTAGCCAACTACTTGCAAAACATACACAAACATTTACACTAACAACTATCTGGGGCAGCTACATTTACGCAATGCTGACCACGCGGCGCCGGGAGGTATAAGAATGGAGTCCTAACTGGAGCCATTATCCGTTCTACTCTGTGCTTCGCCAGCGGCCCGGCCCGACGTCAGTTTCATCACTAGGTGAGAATCTAGTGTGCTCAGAATCCTTTAATTATTGTAAACACCTACCCCTAACTTGTACACACAAATTGTATTTCATACTTGCTTAAATTCCCCAAAAGGGACATACCTATCTACATCTACTGATCAATAAATACATGGTCTGTAAGCTACACTTGCACTACTAACTACACTCCACTTCACATCCTCATACCCCACCTGACCTTCGTCACAATTGCCCGTGACCGTAGTAGCCAGTAATTGCTGTGTCAGACTACATTGTACTCGCAGCACGCTACTCGACCGCATAGCGTCGAGCCGCTGACCTAGCACGTCTATTGTATTACTCATTCCGCCCAGCTGGCAGGCCAGTATAGTAGCCTGTATTTAGAGATCCATCCCCTAGCAAATACTTACATCTTGCAGGGATACCCCCAAGAGATTAGACGCTAAACATCAACACACTACACTAGTAAGCTCTCCCAGCTACGGGAAGCTACTCTCACCCAGGTACAGTCTTCTAAATTAACACAGTAACACAACCGTGTTTTATCCCAACTACCCCCCCCCCAACCAAGGGATTAAAACAGTATTATAGTAATTCTTATTTTGAGACAATTTTTTTTTTGTGCTCCCACTTGCATCAACTCTATATCAGGTAATGGGCCGAAATCAGTTCTATTTCCTAATATCAGTAGGCAAATAATACAAATTGCCCCTCCCTAGTTCAAAATTTCATTTTCTATGATCCAAATTCATCATCATCATCATCATCATCATCATCATCATCTAATATCTAGGCCTTGTCGCTGCAACTACATGTGTCTCTCACTTACTGAACGTTTTAAGTCAGCATACTGTTTAAATTGAAGTCCATGCATCAAAGAATCCTGATGAGCCTTCCACGGTCTTCCTCTTCTTTCTTCCCCAGAACTTTTCCTTCCAGTATGGTGGACAGGAACTCATTTTGACGTAAGGTGTGGCCAAGGAATTTTGCTTTCCTCTTTTCTATAGTAGTGATCAATTTTCTTGTTTCGTCTACTTCCTTGAGGACCCATTCGTTAGTCTTTTTCTCCGTCCAGCTTAATTTCAGCATTCTTCTCCACATCCACATTTCCGTTGCTTCCAGGCGTTGTATGTCCTTTTTCCTTAGAATCCAAGTTTCGCAAAACACTCGAGACAAATGGTTTGATAAACGTTTTTCTAGTTTTAATGCTAAGTGAAAAAGAACTTACTTCTCATTCCGCCATACTTATATACATTAAAGATGATCTCTCGAGTAGAGGACAGACATGAAACTAATACAAAGTAATCCGTTAGTTACTTCTGAAAGTAAAAGAATCCAAACTAAAGTAGTACTAAACTATGTCCAGCAGATGGCAGAACACGCTAGAGATCGACTCGTCACTTAAGACTGAACAGGAAATATGAAAAAAATAAATGTTCTCGTTCACAGTCTATGGACGGACGTAGCAATCAACGGGTTAAATGATAGAAAAAAAATAGCTTTATTCTGGACTAATCTAAATTCTCAAGTGTAGCGTATGGAGTTTGATGAAAGGTGATTTCATTATCATAATGTCGTTCATATCAGTAGTTACACTAATATTAAGACCAGGGTTGGGTATTTCAACTGTTCCTAGCGCGTTTCCACTTCCATATTATTGCCTCCCTGTTCAGTCGTTATTTAACTTGTGTGGGTATCGGCGATAGATTTACTCCTGGGGGAGAGACATCAGATTAACTACTGCCTGGTGTGATAAGTTGGGTGAATTATTATTATCATCTTAGAGTAAGCCTCAATTTCTTAGTGCTTGACCAATCTAGAGGGTCGGTTCTGTAAATATGTGTAAGTTAACAAATATATATTATGTTTATATTAGACCACAGTTTTATATGCAGCAGAGACCCTCTTGATAAACAAGAAATGAAACATGGATGATTTGGAGAAAGTCGGGAGGCGTGTCCTTCGAAAAGGTCATGGACCAAGATTACCCCCAGATGGCTCTTATCTACGTAGAGCAAACCCCGAACTATACCGTCAGTTGGAACCAGCCACCACTAACATGGGTCGGAGACAACTGAAATTCTACGGGCACCTCTTCCGGATGGGGAGCGATAAAATCACCTACTGTTGACCAAAATATTATGTGCACTCGAGTTTGAAGGTTGTTTGTGAGGTAACCAATAGACCTACATAAAATCCAATAACATCAACATTTTCGTCGTTCTATTTTACGTTAGTTAATTTACGTTTGACAATTTTAATTTGTATTTTAATATATTTTATCGCAGTTGAAACACAAAAGGTGCCCGTTTTTATGCGTGTTTCATCCATGCGTCACATTTAAGAATTATTATCTCACAAACCCGTCATCAGATCGAATGCAAATTTTAACAAAATATACAATGGAATGTTGTATAACTGCTTTATTAATTTCAAAATTTTGTGTGTTCAAGAACGAAAGTTGTTATCATTTCTGTAAGGTAACTTTTTCTCGGCTTGGGGTCGTTGGAAAATGTAGTTCTTGGTTGAGTTGTAATCATTATGCATCAAAAAGTTATGCTGTATGACTGTGAAATACGTAAATTAATTCACTTATTTTATATCGGTTTGTATTTGTACGGGGAATTAAGACATGGTTCACCAGCTAGCCGCTCCTGGAAATTCTGTACAGCGTTGCTGATATGGAGCTCATCACTTCCGAGCGAGGCGAGCCATGACACGTGATGGAGCCCATCTTGGCAACGCTGTACAGCTTTCACCGGAGCGGCTAACTGGTGAACCATGTCTTAATTTCCCGTGCAAATACAAACCGATATAAAATAAGTGAATTAATTTACGTATTTCACAGTCATACAGCATAACCTATTGATGTATAAAGATTACAACGCAACCAAGAACTACATTTTCCAACGACCTCGAGCCGAGAAAAAGTTACCTTACAGAAATGATAACAACTTTCGTTCTTGAACACACACAAATTTTGAAATTAATAAACCAGTTATACAACATTCCAATGTATATTGTGTTAAAATTTGGATTCGATCTGATGACGGGTTTGTGAGATAATAATTCTTAAATGTGACGAATGGTTGAAACACGCTTAAAAACGGACCATTTTTGTGTTCCAACTGCGATAAAAATATTAAAATATAAATTAAAAATTCCAATCCTACATGACCTAACGCAAAATAGAACGACGAAAATGATGATGTTATTGGATTTTGTGTAGGTCTATTGGTTACTTCACAAACAACCTTCAAACTCGAGTACACATAATATTTTGGTCGACAGTAGAAGATCTTCAACTTGATTAATGGCTACAAGACTGGCAGCTTGTGGCTTAATGAAGTGACACAAGACTTAAATAACGCTGGAATTTCAGGATGTGATATTCATGACCGTTCCAAATGTTATGATAGTGTTAACTCGTGGGCCCCGCCACCCAAAGTGATTAAGACCCGACCACCCCTCACACAGGAGAGGAAGGACAATGTATTGGCTGGACTGAGGATATTGGAGAACAAAGAAAACATCGCATGTTTTAGCATTGTGACGGACCAATAAATATTTTGGAGTTTGTATTCGTACAATAAATATCGCAGCGTAGTTGGCATGCGAGACAGAAGGCGTGGCGGCGAGATGACTACCTGATGTTCTGGTTTTGATGTTTTCGAGATTCGAGATGCCGCTGCATATTGGCTCATATAAACATCGTATGGAATAGTCATGGGTTGCTGATGTGCATTGTCATAACAAGAAATATAACAAGTAGTTCCGTGAAGAACTAAATAGCCTATTTTCATATGTCCTACCCGTGTTTATTTCCTCTATCAACATACAATATTTCAGTTTGAAGGTTGTGATAGATTCGTAGATATTGAGATCCGCCTAAATATTTCAGATGGTTCGCAGGTTGGATTTTTATTTATGTGCTATTACATGAAGATTATTGTGTGCGTGTGGTATTCAAAGTTCATTCGCATGATTAGAACACAAGAAGTAAAAACGAGATTTTAAAATTTTGCACAGCTGCCATCTTGTGGTTATGAAAACAATTGAAATAAATTAGAAGCCAGTGGATTAACATATGTATAAGTATTTAACGTGGAATGTTTTACTGCACTCGGATGGTTAAATCACTAGAAACGGTCATTTAAATATGTATAGTTCGCGTCGCCGCCATGTTGGATTTCTGCTCACCGGGTTACTGAAAGTCCTATAGGTGAACTTATGTTCATAGCCTCTATGAACATAAAAAATCAGTTTGAATGCTGTAAAAGATTCATAGATATTGAGAACCGTTTAAATATCTCGGATGCTCACCATTTTGGATTGTTATATGTATAGGCCATAGAGTTATGCACCATTAAAGGAAAATTATTGCGTAGGTTCATTATTCAATCTTTCACTTCGATCGCATGATTACGACACAAGAAATAAAAACTTAATTTTAAAATTTCGCACAGCCGCCATCTTGAGGTTATGTAAACAATTTAACTGAATATGATGCCAGTGCATTACAATATATATATATAGTCATTTACTGTACCACATTTCACTGCGCTCAGAGTGTTAAATCACGAGAAAAGTCTATTAAAATGTTTCAAATTCGCTTGGCCACCATGTTCGTTTTGTACTTTACAGGTTTATGAAAGTAACATAGATAAACTTATAGCAGTGCCCTTTATCACCGTACTAAATTTCAGGGTGATATATGTAATAGTTTAGGAGATATAGAATGCCGGTGAAATATTTCTCACAGCCGCCATTTTGAGATTATGTAAACAATTGAACTAAATTAGATGCCAGTGCATTACAATGTGTAAAAACATTTGCTGTACCAAGTTTCATTACGTTTGGAAGGTTAAATCGCGAGAAAAGTCTATTAAAAAGTCACAATTCGCTTGTCCGCTAAGTTGGTTTTGTAGTTACCAGGTGTTTAAAAGTCTCATAGATGAATTTCTAGTAGTAACCTTTATCACCGTACACAACTTCAGGGTGATATCGGTAATAGTTTCGGAGATACTGAATGCTGGTGAAATATTTCGCACAGCCGCCATGTTGGATTGATGAGACACAATAAAATTTGAAGGGCAAGGTCGGGGTCGGCCAGAATGGTGCTATGATCTTACCGAGTTTCACTGAAATCGCTCCAGTCGTTCAAAAGTTATTAGGGGGGGACACACACACACCTCACACACACGGACAAAAGGTGATCTCATAAGCCTATTTTTTTTTCAATATTGAAAATAGGCTAAAAAGGCCAATAGTAAGAATTGCAACATGTATACTTGATGCTCTGAGTAGGATCATAGGTTGTTACAGTTCCTGGAGGTTTGACTACATGCGACGTTCATCTCCGTTGTGCAACTAATTTAAAGCTTTGCTAGTTAATTTTTGAAGATACTGTTTATATTCAGCGGAACCATAATAATCAATAATTTTACCAGATGAGGAACATTTACAAAAAATTTCATAGATATTTTTTCAGAAGATTAACCCTGTAATTGCCTATAAAACAATATTTCATATATATTTTCAGAAGATTATTTAATAATACAAAAATATCATAGATATTTTCTAGGATTTATTAATGTTTTTTTCATAATTATCTCTTGCAAACGTATTGTAAGGATATGCATTTTCTTAGTTTAAGTCTCCTTAGGATATTTTTTCTATTAATGTGCTGATGAAGAAACCAACGTGTTTCGAAACATGTACACATATCTTATATATATAAAGGAATGTCTGTCTGTTCGTCTTTTATGCGTTCATAAACCATTCATCCGATTGCGATGAAATTTTGGTGAGTTTTTGTACACACTTCCGGGAGGTTTATAGGCGTAGTTAATCCATTTCAAAATAGATAGCGCGCGAGTAGTCGAAACAAATGCGTAATGGCGATGCGTTCATATACAATTCATCCGATAGCGATCAAATGTTGGTGAGTTGTTGTGCACAGTCTCGGAAAAGTTATAGGCGTAGAAAATTCAATTTACAATAGATGGCGCGCGAGTAGCTTCAACAAAATGGCGTGCGTTTGTTTCAAGAAAGTCCCACATGCGTTCATATAACATTCATCCCATTGCGATGAAACTTGGGTGAGATGTTCTGTACACTTCAGGTAAGGTTTCTGGCTTAGTAAATCCACTTAACAATAGGTAGCGCACGAGTAGATTCAACAAATGAGCTACGACGGGCGAAGCGCTTCAATAAAGTCCTGTATGCGTTCACATACAATTCGTCCGATAGCGATGAAACTTGGGTGAGGGGTTGTGTACACTTCAGGCAAGGTTTCTGGCTTAGTAAATCCACTTTACGATAGGTAGGGCACGAGAAGATTCAACAAATGAAAGACGACGCGCGAAGCGTTTCAATCAAGTCCCGTATGCGTTCATATTCTATTCGTCTGATAGCGATGAAACTTGGGTGAGATGTTGTGTATACTTCAGGGCAGCTTTCTGGGCTTTCTGGGTTAGTAAATACACTTTACAATAGGTATCGCACAAGTAGATTAAACAAATGAGCGACGACGCTCGAAGTGTTTCAACATAGTCCCGTATGCGTTCATTTAGCATTCGTCCGATAGCGACTAAACTTGGGTGAGTTGTGTACACTCCAGGGAAAGTTTAAGGTTTAGTAAGTCCATTTTACAATAGGTAGCGCACAAGTAGATTCAACAAATGAGCGAAGACGCGCGAAGCGTTTCAACAAAGTCCCGTATGCGTTCATATACCATTCGTCTGATAGCGATGAAACTTGGGTGAGATGTTGTTTACACTTCAGGGAAGGTTTATGGTTTAGTACATCCACTTTATAATAGGTATCGCACAAGTAGATTCAACAAATGATCGACGGCACGCGAATCGCTTAAACAAAGTCCCGTAGCGTTCAAATACCATTCATCCGATTGCTATGAATCTTTGGTTGAATTGTTGTGCACACTCTAGGAATGGTTTCTGACTTAGTAAATCCTTTTTACAATAGGTAGCGCACGATTAGATTCAACAAATGAGTAACGGCACGCGTATCGTTTAAAAAAAATTCGTACACGTTCATATACCATTCATGCGATTGCAATGAAATTTAGAGAAATGTTGCTTCCACTCCCGCAAAGATTTCTGATTTAGTAAATCCATTTTACATTTGGTAGCGCACGAGTAGATTCAACTAATGAGCGACAGCGCGTGAATCGTTTCAATCAAGACCTGTATGCGTTCATATACCATCCATCCGATTGTGATAAAACGTTGGTGAGTTGAGTACGGTCCTGCGAAGGTATATGGATGAGTAAATCCGTTTTTCAATGGGTGGCGCACAAGAAGATTCAACAAATGAGTGAAGGCGCGTGAATCGTTTAAACAAAATCCCGTATGCTTTCATATGCCATTCATTCGATTGCGATGAAACGTTCATGAGTTGTTGTGTACACGCCAGGGAAGGTTTTCGACTTAGTAAATCCATTTTACAATAGGTAGCATACGAGTATATTCAATAAATGGGTGACAGCGCTCGAATCGTTACAAGAAAGTCCCGTAAGCGTTCATATACCATTCATTTATTTGCGATGAAACTTTCATGAGTTGTTGAGCACGCTCCCTTGATTTTTTTGAGATATTATATCAATTTTACAATAGTTTAGTGGTGGTTAACGGAAAATAAATAAATATTGGGAATCCAAAAGCACTTCAACAAACAAAGTTACAACGCTAACACTTTCTTTGATTGGCATTGCAACGCATGCCGGGTTCAGCTAGTAGCCTATAAAATATAGACATTTAAGTGTATTTAGTATTGATTTGGCGAATATATATAAGGTGCGTTCAAAAAGTAACGAGCCGGAGGCTGGAATGCGGAAACCGGTGACTACATCGGTTAATCGTGGCGTGTGTAACGAGGTGTGGTTCCGACCCGAGCGTGGAAGGTCACAGCCCGTCGCTAGAGGGCACGAGTGCACGTCACGTGACGATTCAAAGCTAGCAGCAGCATGCATCGATCGTCCAACCAAGACCAAAACCGTGGACCATTCAACATGCTTCCTGGTGTGGTGGAAGACTGTGGGGTTTGCGCATTCCAGCCTCCGACTCGTTAATTTTTGAACGCACCTATTATAAGTGTTTTTAATCGCAGAAGCACTAGTTATATGCGCTCCTTAGTGGGCTGAAATCACGAATAATAATTATGTTTTTAGCTCAATTAGGGGCAGGTGACCTAGAAATTACTCCCTTAAATAACCACAGTCACTAGAATGCAACCACTAGCTAGGTCGATTGCCCTGTTGATTGTTGACGGAAAGGAGAGAGTTGAGAGTTGTTCTTCAGTGAGTCCGGGAATGTTCTCCGCATCACCTACATGCGTCTGCGAGAGCTAGCTACAGCAGTTACGTCGGAAGCACGGCTGCTGCTTGAATCATAACGAATAAACAGTAAATGGTACTCACCACAGTCATTCATAACAGATGCTGGAACCATTCACAGTACATCACTCTTTTTCCGTAATCAGTTTGTTTTAATTCATGAACCACGGTAACTTTATAAGGGAACAACTGAAGCTTGTCTCTTACAGCTTTATGTGCTGTCGACTTAGAGATTCCTGTTTGTTGAGCTAATTTTCGTGTTGATTTCCTTGGACTAGGCAGCATTATGTCGGAGATTTTCATCAAGGCCTGCCTGTTCCCGGTACATCGTGAACTGAGCCAGTCATACGAAATTTACTTACCAAATACCGAACGGTATCACGGTTTGTACACTTTGAATTAGGAAACCGCTCCTGAAATCTTAATTCTACATTTTCTGTAAAACGATCGCCTTCGCGGAAAACGTATTCCACCAAAAAAAAAAACTCTCTCTTCAGTAGTAAACATTACCGCCTGTATACTGTTGCACTCTTCCAATGATCTATCTGAACGTTCGCTTACTGTAATACACACTGAAGATATGCAGGCTCGCTCGCTTATCGCAATACAAACTGACAGCCCACACGGGGGACTCCCGCTTTGAAGGACACAGTGCAGTGCAGCCAACTAAACTCATGACTCAACAACTCACAGCTGCACGTACCCACCGCGGAGAACATTCTCGGGTGCCCTGTACAAGCACCAACCTTCAATCCAGCCACATTAATATAGTAGAGATATTATTTATCATCCAATAGGGGAACACATACAGATGCTGGGTCTTGTTTTTGTTGTCCGAGGAACAAAAGATTCATGGTGGGAACATTTATTGAGCTGTATTTCACTTATAAATTGAGTTTACACTAAACTAAATTTTGTGAAAGAGTAATTGCTGTACCTGTTTTGACCTAGTGGAGGTTTCTGCACTCGTGAATTCGGAAGAATAAATTCAAATTCAAGAGAAATGCACGACATGGACCGTTTGTTGAATTTATACAGCACACGAAATGGAGCTCATTTATTTCCTCCATAGCACTGTAGGCACTTGAAACAAATAAAGAACAACAGGCCGCCCTTCAGGAAATTAATCCAATCCAATGGCCAGTTAAATCACCATACCTAAATCTGACCTGGCATGCCCAGAATGGTGGAACCTAAGCCAATTTCTGTGGTCACCTGTATAGAGACTCGTGTTTCGAAGATTGTTTTTGTTTTTGTTTGAGTCTTCAGTCTTCTGACTGGTTTGATGCAGCCTTCCATGCCACCCTGTCCTGAGCTCATCGTTTCATCTCTACATAGCTACCACACCCTACATCCGAGGCAATCAGTTTAACATATTCTAACCTTGGTCTACCCCTACAGTTCTTGTCCTCGACCCTTCCTTCCGTAACTAAAATTGCTATTCCTGGGTGTTATAGTATGTGTCCTACCAACCTATCTCTCCTCTTTATTAGCAGTCGCCAGAAACATCTCTCCTCTCCCACTCGTCTTAATACCTCTTCGTTTGTAACCCTATGGTTATATTTCTTCTAAAGTAACAGAAGTCTCCTACTTCCTTTAGCTTTTTACCTAGCAATTTGATGTTCATAGGGGCTTCTGATTTATTTCGTCTGCATTCCAATATTAGCCTACTTTCGATTTTTACAAAAAAAAATGAAAGTAGACTTATGAGATCTACACAGAGCCAAAAATTGTGTATCTGTGTGTGTGTGTGTGTGTCTGTGTGTGTACTCTGAATGTGTGTCCCCATCTATCAACTCGAACACGGTGGAACTGAATTGAACGAAATTTGGTACAGAGTAGAACTAGCAAAGTGCACCTCAGTGTCATGTTTTATATCGCCGCCATCTTGACGGAAACATAATGGCGGCCACCCAAATGTTCAAAGCTTAAATCAAATTACGACTAACCTAATCATCCGATCTCTACCAAATTTTGCAACAACATATATTAATATGGCGAGCGTCTTTTACCTAAATTACAAGATCATCAGCCCAATAGTGTGCAGATGGCGGCCATGTGTGTGTGCAAATTGATTCCCCCTGTCTATTCAAACACGGTTAACCGAATTGAACAAAATTTGGTAGAGAGGTATCATTAGCAAACGGCACCACAATGTCATGTTTTATATTGCCGCCATCTTGACAGAGACGTAAAGGTGGCCACCCAAATTTTAAAGCTTAAATCAAATTACGACCACCCTAATAATCTGATCTCTTACAAATTTGGCAACAACATACCATTATGTGGGAAGCATATTTTGACCAAACTACAAGATCATCTGCCAAATAGTTTGCAGATTGCAGCTATGTATGTGTGCAAGTCGATTCCCCCTATCAATTCAAACACGATGAAACCGAATTGAACCTAATTTGGTACAGAGGTAGCACTAGCAAAGAGCACCTCAGTGTCATTTTCTATATCGCCGCCATATTGACGGAAACGTAATTGTGGCCACTCAAATGTTCAAATTACGACTTACCTAATCATCTGATCTCTACCAAATTTCGCAACAACATATATTCATATGGCGAGCGTCTTTTGACTCAACTACAAGGTCATCTGCCCAATAGTTTGCAGATGGCGGCCATGTATGTGTGCAAATCCATTCCCCCTATCAATACAAACACGGTAAAACCGAATTGAACGAAATTTGGTACAGAGTTAGCACTAGCAAAGGGCACTCCAGTGTCATGTTTTATATCGCTGCCATCTTGTCGAAAACGTAATGGCGTCCACCCAAATATTCAAAGCTTGAATGAAATTATGACCAACCTAATCATCTGATCTCTACCAAATTTTCCAACATTATACATTTATGTAGAAAAAAAATCTTTTGACCAAACTACAAGGTCATCAGCCCAATAATTGGCGGATGGCGGCCTTGTATGTGTGCAAATCGATTCCCCATATAAATTTAAACACGGTGAAACTGAATTGAATGACATTTTTTACAGGGTTAACTCTAGTAAATGACGCCTCATATTCATGTTTAATATCCGTATTGCACGTTGTATTTCAACAAGCTACTACTGCCAACATTCAATTATACTCTATGAAAAGGACAGAGAGTTATAACAATACCCATGCATTTAGGAGAAAGTAGGCTATATGTTGTTTACTGAACATCTTGCTTTTGTTTTAAATTTATTAATTTTCATCATTAATTGTTTCCTCAAGACGCGATTCTATAACATTCAAAAACTCATTCAAATCCTCTGGCATGTCGGCCAAGGTGACAAGCTCGATTCCTGGATTTGTTAAGGAGTTTAATTCCGTTCAGAGGGTTTAAGTGGGTTTAAGGCTACTCAACAGGGAAAATAAGATGAGGAATAAATCCAGCATTCATCAGAAGAGGGGTATGAATGATTGCGGGGAATACTACACACTCAAGATGGCCGCTGTCTTGGGCGGGATTCATACCTCTGATATTTGTTATTGTAACTTTCAGTGGGTGATCACAAATTATTCCATTTACTGGAATATGTAAAAGAATAACCATACAGTGGACATGAACAGTTCACACATTGTATGATTGACGAGAACTGACATCCAAGTACTTAGGTGCGTACTAATGGACAACAGTTGAACTTTCACATACGGTGAATTAGGTAGATATTTTTGCCTGATTACAACTCTATCATCTGGTAGGCAAATGGCGGCCATCTGCTTTATTTATTCCTTGCTGTCAAGCGATAAGAACTCAGCCATTAGGGTAGTTCTTGCCACCGTCCATCATCCCATGTACAATTGATAGCCACGGTCATCACTCATGCCAGTGTGTCCCCCAAGTCCCCATATATAAGCATCGAACATCAATAGCAAGTTGCTTCAGGGGGTTTCACAGGTAATAAATGACAATAGCCCTTATGGTATGGAGCTTACTACCTGACACATCACATTTCACACTAAATATGTGATCATTTCCACTTCATCATCTCGTTATTGAGTATTACATGCTTTCTATAATAATACAATAAAATGTAATAATGCAATAGAAACAAGTATGCATAGCTTGCAAAAGTGTTTTCATATGACGAAAGATGTACACAATAAAACAAGATGTTCAGTAAAGAACATATAGCCTACTTTCTCCTAAATGCTTGGCTATTGTTATAACTCATTGTCCTTTTCAAGGAGTATAATTGAATGTTGGTTGTAGTAGCTTGTTGAAATACAACGTGCAATACTGATATTAAACATGAATATGAGGTGCCCTTTGCTAGTGCTACCTCTGTAAAAGATTTCATTAAATTCGGTTTCACCGTGTTGAATTGATATGGGGAATCGATTTGCACACATACATGGCCGCTATCTGCAAACTTTTGGGCGATGACCTTGTAGTTCAGTCAAAGAACGCTTCTCACATAAAGGTATGTTGTTGAAAAATTTGGTAGAGATCGGATGATTAGGTTAGTCGTAATTTAATTTAAGCATTGAACATTACGTATCCGTCAGGATGGCGGCGATATAAAACATGACATTGAGGTGCCCTTTGCTAGTTCTACCTCTGTACCAAATTTCCTTCAATTCGGTTTCACCGTGTTCAAATTGATAGGGGGGTGGGGAAAAACATTCAGAATACACACACACACTCACACTCGCACACACACACACACACACTCACTGGCGTATGGTGTAGTTGCTTCAATTTTGTCTGGCAACGTGCAGGTCTTGGTGCGATTCTTGATTCTACCAAGAAATTTAATTCTGGTCCGTGGTTTTCCACTTTTAGTTCAGACTAATGTCTGGATTACATCACGACCACAGCCGACTCGTACCCAAATGGTAACCTCATTAACTAAAACATACACTAGTACATTAATAATAATAGTAATAATAATAATTAGGGCTCGGATTCGAGCATATTTGCATATTTTATTCCTGAATAGTACACATTGAAAGAAGCCTTTCGGTGGTATTTTCACCTCTCTGGGACAAACTGAATTGAAATTTATCGAGCATATAAATGCATAAAACCGCGGTTTTCAGAATAGAAGCATATAAATGCATATTCTTGTGGTTTTCGGCTAAATAGTTTGACAATCCTTAAGGTTCGTAAACAGAAATAATTATTGAAAAGCAAATCTATTGAGAATAATAAAACCGCAGGTTTTTAACCTTTAGTGAGGTCGTTCTCGTCATTGACACTTTTATTGACTGATTTAAGAAAATCATTCAAAACTGAAAACATAGAAAAAAATCTAGTTGTACAGACCGATGCAGATCTACTTCATTGACTCGCCTAATTTTGAACATTTTGTAGATGAACTTTTAAACTGTAACTTTTATAAGAAAACTTCTCTTATATATACTTGAAACATGAATGCGAGTATATCGCAGTGTATCATACATACAATTAGAAAATAAAGCCCGTATATAAAGATATGTTATTGGTTTTTTCGTTTCACTTTCCTTTCTTAGTTTTAACGGTGTTTTTACGATCATATTCTGCATATTTAACCGCATATACAGTAATGTTTTTTTTCGAGCATATCTATCAAGCATATAATGGGTTTTTCGAGCATATCTATCGAGCATAAAACACATGGTTTTCGAGCCTATCTGGAGATTTTATTGAGCATATCGATCCAAACCCTAATAATAATAATAATAATAATAATAATAATATCGTTTGGCCTCGGATGCCAGGCGCAAGCTTCGTTGTTTGACGCCCAGAGGGCAGTTTGCATGTAGAATTTTATTGTTCCTTGGAGCGCTATGAAAGTCAAGGAGGTTGGATATCTAAGCTTCTTCACACTATAGGGCTTTCTAGTTGAGAATGGAGGAACTTTCGTGTTGGCGGAGAATACTAAGATTAATTTTGCCAATATGAACACGGCCTACTAAATTCAAATGGGTTATTTAATATGCCAACAACGTATGACATGTGTGTCGTGATTTTTGTAGCCTTTCAAAAATCACTTACCATGGCCAGGAGCAAGTTTGGGGTTGGTAGTCTGACACGATAACCACTCACCCACCGTGGCAAGCTCATTAATAATATTAATGACACAGGTTATCAGACATATTCCACAACCACACAAGTTCATGGGCTTACATGACCACGAGGTCCGTCCTAACGCTGAAAAATAAATCAATAACATCAACTACAACGTTCACTTCTACTTCCGTGAGTGCGTAGTTAAGACCCCTATGTCAAAGCCTTGGGTTTAATACTCATTTTTGTCATTAAATATAATCTTTTGATATGAAAAGTGAGAGCTAGAGTGAGGTACATTCAGTCTGATACGAAAGCTTCTTTTCACTACAATCATCCTGGAAGGCGAAGAATATCCTAGTTAAAATATCTACAGCCTGGAGCTTCAAAACGTCCACTGAATTATTCCGAGCTGCAAATGACAGGAACTGCACTGTCAAGATGGTTGCCCACATCCGGAACGGAAACGAACCTGAAGAAGAAGAACCGAGCGCGGTGGCTGAGAACCCTAACACGCTAGCTCATGGTTTTCCACCCAGGAGCTCACATCTAGTGGGACGTGGGTTGCCGACCACGGGGCCCCAGCTAGTCCAGCATTACCTCCACTTACTTGTGCCGGTCTCCTCTCTGTCGTCTTTCCTATCGACCACCCTCGGTCAACTCTTGTTCTTTTCCGCCCCCGACGGTATTAGGGTATCCGAGGCCTAGGGAGTCTTTTACTTTCCCGCCTTAATTAGCCCTTGTCTCATCTTTCCCGATCCCTCATTCTTCGAAGGGTCAGACCTCTTCTCTTCTCTTCCAATCTCCTGCCTTCTGCTCAAGGCCCTTAAGGAAGCAGGGTGTGAGTAGCCCCAACACTTTTGGTGCACCCTGGATAGTGCTACACCCTCAAGGGCTCACAGCTGGTGAGGTCGGGAGTTGGCAACCCTGAGGGATTCCTGAACTGGGTCCGTTCCCCCACCTCACCCTTTTTCCATTGCCTGTGGGGTGGACCCTCTCCTCTTTCCCCTCTCCTATCTGCCTTTCATGGCTCTCCTTCCTTCCAAGTCCCTCAAAACTCATACCTCCAGGGTTGAGGGCATTTCTTTTCCTCCTGTCCATTTTCTTATTCCTTATTTGTTTACCATTTCTTCTTCTAGTTTGTAGGGCTGTAGTTAGTAGGCCTACTCGTTACAGTTTTCATCACATTCTCATCTTATATTTGACTATCACCCAAACCATTAGGGGCCGATAACCGAGATGTTAGGCCCCTTAATACGACAATTATCATCATCATCATCATCATCATCATCATTATCATCATCAACATGGTTTTCGTGGTTTCCCATTTTCACCACCGAGCACATGTTGGTTCTTCAGTTTAGGGCCTGTGAAAACGCGGTCATGTAGTCCCATAAGGACAAATGTTGGAACGGTTCCTTTCAACTGGTTCACGCCCAACTTTCTTCCAAAACCCCTTAACTGTTCCTTGGTCAATTAAATCCAAGTTAGCGGTCGCCTGAGTGATCGGCCTGTCACAATCCATTGAAAAGCAGGTTAGGATGCACAAAAGCATGTATGGTCATTTTGAATAGTGATACTAAATCTCTCGAAGTATGACTTGATAGATAAATGTTGTTTTAACCCTTTATAGGGCAGAATAATGAAGTATTTTATTTGTTGGTATATTGGCTTTCATAGTGGGGGTCCGGACAGGGACACCAAGAGCCCGCCGATGAGCCAGCTTGGTGTCCTAGGCGAAACCCCACACAAGACACGGCACAAACCTAGAAGAATTGCTGAGTTTTTATTTTATTTGTATTTTTTTAACATTTAATTTTAATTATGTTTTCCTAATATTAATAATCAGTTTTATTTCTTGTTTTCATAAACATTCAACAACCCCCTAGCACTATACAGCCCATGACGGGCCAAGGCCGACCAAGCGACCGCTGCCCAGCCATTTGGCCTGCAGATATTGGGGTGACGCGTGATCAGCGCGTCGGGTCCCCTCGGCCGTTAATCTTGGTTTTCGTGATCTGGGCGCTGTCTCACTGTCAGACAGATACTCAATTGTCCTCACGAGGCTGAGTGCACCCCGTTCCAACCCTCACGTCAGTTTTAAAATCCCGGACGGAGCTGGGGATCGAACCCGAGGCCTCCGGGTGAGAGGCAGGCGCGCTACCCCAACACCACGGGGCCGGCTTTCATTACATTATATTATCATATTATTTTTAGCCTACTTTCGATTTTTGCAAAAAATGAAAGTAGACTTATGAGATCAACACAGGGCGAAAAAAGTGTGTCTGTCTGTGTGTGTGTATGTGTGTGTGTGAGTCTGTGTGTGTGTCTGTGTGTGTGTGTGTCTGTGTGTGTGTGTGAGTGTGTGTACTCTGAATGTCTGTCCCCCCCTATCAATTCGAACACGGTGAATGCGAATTAAACGAAATTTGGTACAAAGGTAGCACTAGCAAAGGACACCTCAGTGTCATGTTTTATATCGCCGCCATCTTGAGCGAAACGTAATGGCGGCCACACAAATGTTCAAAGCTTAAATCAAATTACGACTAACCTAATCATCCGATCTCTACCAAATTTTGCAACAACATACCTTCATGGGGGGAGCATCGTTTGACCAAACCAATAGGCCAGCAGCGTAATAGTTTGCGGATGGCGGCCATCTTTGTGTGAAAATCGATTCCCCCTATTAATTCGAACACGGTGCAACCGAATGGAACGAAATTTGGTACAAAGGTAGTACTAACAAAAGGCACCTTAGTGTCATGTTTTATAACGCCGCCATCTTGACGGAAACGTAATGGCGGCCACACAAATGTTCAAAGCTTAAATCAAATTACGACTAACCTAATCATCCGATCTCTACCAAATTTTGCAACATCATACCTTTATTGGGGGAGCATCCTTAGACCAAATTAATAGGTCATTAGCGTAATAGTTTGCGGATGGCGGCCATCTTTGTGGGAAAATCGATTCCCCCTATTAATTCAAACACGGTGAAACTGAATAGAACGAAATTTGGTACAGAGGTAGCACTAGCAAAGGGCATCTCAGTGTCATGTATTATATCGCCGCCATATTGACACAAACGTAATGGCGGCCACACAAATGTTCAAAGCTTAAGTTAAATTACGACTAACATAACCATCCGATCTCTACCAAACTTTGCAACAACATTCCTTTATGGAGGGAGCATCATTTGACCAATCTGCTAGGTTATTAGCCTAATAGTTTGCGGATGGCGGCCACATTTATGTCAAAATTGATTCCCCCTATTAATTCGAACACGGTGGAACCGAATGAACGAAATTTGGTACAGAGGTAGCACTAGCAAAGGGCACCTCAGTGTCATGTTTTATATCGCCGCCATCTTGACGGAAACGTAATGGCGGCCACACAAATGTTCAAAGCTTAAGTTAAATTACGACTAACATAACCATCCGATCTCTACCAAACTTTGCAACAACATACCTTTATGGAGGGAGCATCCTTTGACCAATCTAATAGGCCATTAGCCTAATAGTTTGCGGATGGTGGCCATCTTTATGTCAAAATTGATTCCCCCTATTAATTCGAACACGGTGGAACCGAATGAACGAAATTTGGTACAGAGGTAGCACTAGCAAAGGGCACCTCAGTGTCATGTTTTATATCACCGCTATCTTGACGGAAACGTAATCGCGGCCACCCAAATGTTAAAAGCTAAAATGTAATTACGACCAACCTAATAATCTAGTCTCTACCAAATTTTGCAACACCATATCTTAATGTGGGAAACATATTCAGACCAAACTGCAAGAACATCAGCCCAATAGTTTGCAGATGGTGGCCAAGTATGTGTGCAAATCGATTCCCCCTATCAATTCAAACACGGTGAAACCGAATTGAACGAAATTTGGTACAGAGGTAGCACTAGCAAAGGGCACCTCATATTCATGTTTAATATCCCTATAGCACGTTGTATTTCAACAAGCTACTACAACCAACATTCAATTATACTCCTTGAAAAGGACAAAGAGTTATAACAGTACCCATGCATTTAGGAGAAAGTAGGCTATATGTTCTTTACTGAACATCTTGTTATAATATTAAACCTAAGATTATAACATTATTGTTACGGCTGTGAGTTTGTGTCATCGCTCGCCGCATGAGTCACAACTGCCCCAGGGCTGGGCTGTGGCCTGCCTCCTGTATTGCGCGCGCCTTATGCAACAGGGCTACTAGGACAAAGGGATAGTCCAGAATATTCGTGACTGGACCAGCGATGGAAACCTCGAGAAGCCGTGAACCCTGGATGGATCTAGAAGCATTTATTGAGTCACCGGCCTGCTATATAAGTGCGACCTGTCAAACAGGGGTTGTTGTGTTTTACGAGTTAGTGTGAGCGATTATCGTGAGCGACAGAAGTGTGGTGACTTGCGAAACCCCTAGTGGAGCGGGGAAGTGAGACTCCTACAGAGGAACTGTGTCTTGAGCGAGTGTGTTTATTTCCAGTGCGACAGAAGTGATTGTGCTACATTGTGAAACATTGAATGACAGACCTAGTGCAGCTATTCCCATCCAGCGTACGGGGCCACCTCATTACGAGGGATTAACTGTGGTCTGTTGACAAGTGAAAGGGGAAGTATTCTCGACTTGAGGAAACTGGAGTAAGGTAATAATTGCTATTTGCTGTTGAGTAGTGTATATTTCTGGCCACAATAAAGTTAATTATTCCTTTAAAGCAGTAATTGGTGTTGTGCTTCCTACCCACCGTAATCCAATTAACAAAAAGTGCCACTAGGGGGGTGGCACGCTACAACTAGTGTCAGAAGCCGGATTACGAACTCAAGCACAACACCTGACGGTCCTGGTTTCAAAACCCGAGCAGGTCATTTTCTCTAATTTTCCTGTGAGTGCATGCCCTTTACAAGGCAAACAACTAAAATGGAGGCGCAATTGGCAGCATTGCTAGAAAAGTTAAATGGCATACAAGACGGCCAGAAGAATTTAACTAAGGAGCTAACTGCCAAATTAGAAGACGGCCAGAAGAAGCTAGAAGACGGCCAGAAGAAGATGGAAGACGGTCAAAATAAGTTAGCGGAGGACCTGAAGAAGATGGAGGACGGCCAGAAGAAGATGGAGGACGGCCAGAAGAAGTTAGCCGAGGACCTAACTGCCAAACTAGAAGACGGCCAGAAGAAGATGGAAGACGGTCAAAATAAGCTAGCGGAGGACCTGAAGAGGATAGAGGACGACCAGAAGAAGATGGAAGACGGTCAGAATAAGTTGACACAGGACCTGAAGAAATTAGAACTGGGTCTGCGTGAGGAAGTCACGGCAGTGGAAAAGAAGTTGACGCCTTACAAGTGGAAGTTGCCGAGCTGCGCCAACGCCCGCTGATGGGGGTGGAGGAGAAATTCAACGTCTTACAAAAGGAAGTTGCCGAGCTGCGCCAACGCCCACTGACGGGGGTGGAGGAGAAATTCAACGCCTTGCAAGTGGAAGTTGCCGAGCTGTGCCAACGACCGCTGTTGGGGGTGGAGGAGAAATTCAACGCCTTACAAGTGGAAGTTGCCGAGCTGTGCCAACGCCCGCTGATGGGGGTGGATGAGAAATTCAACGCCTTACAAAAGGAAGTTGCTGAGCTGCGCCAACGCCCACTGACGGGGGTGGAGGAGAAATTCAACGCTCTACGAGAGGAAGTTGCCGAGCTGCGCCAACGCCCGCCCACCGTTACACCGGGAATATCAGGAACGGGACATAGCAGAGTGACGCCCCCAACCTTCGACGGAAAGGTCCCGTGGAGCACCTACTTACGTCAGTTCGAGGCGGCCTGTTCCATAAATAACTGGAACAACACAGAAAAGGCTACAGCCCTCATTGTAGCGCTGAGAGGTGACGCCCTTAACGTCCTTCAGGCCATCCCGACTGGATTCCAGGACTACGCTTCCCTGATCGCCCATATGGAGTCCCGATATGGAGAGAGCCATCTT
Organism: Meconema thalassinum; assembly: GCA_946902985.2. Classification (NCBI taxonomy): domain Eukaryota; kingdom Metazoa; phylum Arthropoda; class Insecta; order Orthoptera; family Tettigoniidae; genus Meconema; species Meconema thalassinum. Next base: position 156,397,351 of record OX336399.1, on the reverse strand, counting down.
CAGCAGGCCTATCAGATGCAGCTCCAGACCCGGGTACAGAAGAACGCGGAAACCCTGCAGGAGTTCGAGATGGACATCGCACGCCTCGTAAGGCTCGCCTACCCAACAGCGCCGGCCGATTTTCTGGAGCAGATAGCGACGCAGACTTTCACCGACGGGCTACGGGACTCGGACACTCAACAGGCGCTGCGACTCGCGCGCAATAAGACCCTGGCAGATGCGCTGAGCCATGCACTTGAGTTCGAGACGGCAAAACAGGCATCCAGAATGCACGCGCGGGTGCGTCAAGTGGACGTCGACGAACCAGTAAAAACCAACGAGACCAAGCCCCTGGCTGACGAATTAATGGAGGCGCTAAGCCGTTTCTTCGATAGTCGCGGTACCACCAGCAACGACACAGCCGGAAGACAACCGGAGAGGCGGCCCGGAAGAGGACTACCGACCTGCTGGGCCTGCGGTAAGAAAGGCCACCTTAGCAAGGACTGTGGTGATCGCCGCCGCCGAGGGTATCCGACGGGAACTCAGTCGACTGAAAACCGCGCGGCCCAGGGAAACGAGTATTAGCCAGCCTTGGGGGGGCAAAGGTTGGCTTGTGACAGTCGTCAAGCCCCAGCAGTCCAAGTGCGTGTGACGAAGTTACGGAGGGACAATAGCAGCCTGATGGTCGACGGAGTCGTCAACGGAGTGAGCTGGCCCATGCTGATCGACACGGGAGCGTCGAGGACCATCGTCAATCCCACCGTGATCCTGAAGTGGAGAGTGCAACCCACACAAAGGAACCTCCAGCTAATAACCGCGACCGGAGAGACCGCACCAGTACATGGCGAAGCATCACTGCAGCTCGTCATTGTTCGACGGGTGGTGAAGCATCCAGTGCTTGTGGCTGACGTATCAAACGAAGTGATCATCGGACTGGACTTCCTGGACCAGAACAACATCATCTTGGACTTGAGTACCAACACTCTGCACTTCGGAGGTGAGGAACTTGCTTTGCAACCAGAACACGAGGCCGTCACCGCACGACGAGTAAGGCTGAGAGAGGACGTCATCGTTCCTGCCAGGACGGAGGTCAGCGCCGCCGGAATTGTCGACGGAACTGCCGAGGGAGTGGCGGCTGTCATCGAGCCAAAATATTAGGACATCCAGACAAAAGGATTGCTAGTTGCCAAGACCCTCATCAACACGACGCCTCGGCCATACGTCCACCTGTCCAACCTGAACGACTACGATATTACGTTTCACCGGAACACCAACCTAGGAGTCTGCGAGCCCGTTACCTGGATTGCCCGCATCACAGAAACGACGGAAGGACACCTGCAGACGGACAACCGAAGAAGACGCGCCCTGCCAGAAGAACTACAGAAGCTGTACCAAGGATCCCAGGACCATTTAGACGAGGAACAATCACGCCAACTTCAGGACCTGCTACGCGAATTCCAGGATGTCTTCTCCGTGGGGAGCAAAGACTTCGGCAGGACAAGCTTGGTCCAGCACAGAATTGACGTTGGGGACAGCGCACCGATTAGGGCCCCATTCCGACGTGTCCCGCTCGCCAAGCAAGCCGAAGTCGACCGGATAGTAGAAGAGATGAAGGAGCAAGGGGTGATCGAGCCATCACGTAGTCCTTGGAGTTCTCCGGTCGTGCTTGTGAAGAAGAAGGACGGTTCCACCAGGTTCTGCATGGACTACAGGCGGGCGAACGACGTCACGAAGAAGGACAGCTACCCTCTACCCCGGATCGACGACACGCTGGACACCATATCAGGGTCAAGATGGTTCTCCACCTTGGATTTGAAGAGTGGCTACTGGCAGGTGGAGGTCCACCCTAAGGACCGCGAGAAAACGGCGTTCTCTGTGGACAGCGGGCTCTGGCAGTTCACCGTCATGCCATTCGGTCTGTGCAACGCCCCTGCGACCTTCGAAAGGCTAATGGAGTCCATTCTGAGGGGACTACACTGGAAGACCTGCCTGGTATACCTAGACGACGTCATCGTTCTGGGGAGGAGCTTCGAGAAGCACTACAGCAACCTGAGGGAGATCTTGTTGAAGCTACGGGCTGCCCAGCTGAAGTTGAGCCCCAAGAAGTGTCAGCTCTTCCAGAAGCGGGTCCAGTACCTTGGGCATATCGTCTCCGAGGAAGGGGTGCGCACCGACCCAGAGAAGACCGCAGCTGTGAGGGAGTGGCCAGTTCCGAAGGACAAGTCCCAACTACGAAGCTTCCTGGGACTCTGCACTTATTACCGTCGCTTCGTGAGAGGATTCGCCGACATCGCCAAACCTTTACATCGACTGACTGAGAAGGACCAACTCTTCACGTGGACAGCAGAATGCCACAGTGCCTTCGAACAACTCAAGCAGGCTCTGTGCACCGCACCTATTCTGGCCTACCCCAGACCTGGAACAAGGTTCATCGTCGATTCCGATGCCAGCGACTTTGGCATAGGGGGAATCCTGTCGCAAGTAGTGGACGGCGAGGAGAGAGTAGTGGCCTACTTCAGCAAGGCCTTGTCAAAGCCAGAAAGGAACTACTGCGTCACCAGGAAGGAGCTGCTCGCCATCGTGAAGACCATTGAACACTTCCACAAGTACCTGTACGGGCAAGAATTTCTCATCAGGACCGACCATGCATCCCTGCGGTGGCTCCTGAACTTCAAGCAGCTCGAGGGTCAACTCGCGCGGTGGTTAGAGAGGCTTCAACAGTACAACTTTGAGATCCAGCACAGGAAAGGCCAACTGCATTCTAACGCCGACGCCCTGTCACGAAGACCGTGCCCCGAAGACTGCACGTTCTGTAACAGAAGAGAGGAGAACACCGGGATACAGTGCCGAAGGACTACCGAGGAACTTCAGGGGAGCTGGAGCTGCGAATCTTTCACGCGGGCACAAGCAGAACTGATAGCCGAATGGAAGAGGGCCTGTGTCCCCAGACCCGGGTGGAACATTGTGAGTGACTGCAGCCCAAAGTTTAAGTCCTACTGGGCGCAGTGGGACTCGCTGATTATAAGGGATGGTTTCATCTGCCGCGCCTGGGAGAGCACCGACGGGAAGACATATCGGAAACAAGTCGTCGTTTCAAAGGCTATGACGGAGGAAGTCCTGAAGGAAGTTCATTGAGGATCATCTGGTGGACACCTAGGGATAAAGAAGACCCTGGAGAAGCTGAGAGAGCGGTTCTACTGGATCGGATGCCGAACAGACGTGGAGAACCACTGCGCGAGGTGCCACGATTGCGCAGCCAGCAAGGGCCCAGGACGAAGACGACGGGGTCCACTGAAGACCTACAACGTGGGCGGCCCCATGGAGAGAGTGGCCATCGATGTTGCTGGGCCATTTCTGTTAAGCGAGGCAGGGAACCGCTACATATTAGTCGTCAGCGACTACTTTACCAAATGCCCGGAGGCGTATGCGCTCCCTAACCAAGAAGCCGCGACGATCGCAGAGACCCTGGTGAAGGAATTCGTCAGCCGGTATGGAGTACCCCTGGAGCTGCACTCCGACCAAGGGAGGAACTTCGAGTCGCAGGTGTTCCAGAACCTATGCCAGCTGCTGGGAATCCGGAAGACAAGGACAACGCCGCTACACCCTCAGTCCGACGGGATGGTAGAGCGATTCAATCGCACCATCGAGAACCATCTCCGAATAGTTGTCAGCGAGCACCAGAGGGATTGGGACAGGCATCTTCCACTATTTCTCCTGGCCTACCGCGCCGCCGTGCATGAAGCCACCGGGTGCACACCAGCCCGGGCCATGTTTGGGAGGGAGCTCCGTCTACCTGTCGATCTTGCCTTCGGCCGACCTGGGAATGATCCGATCCCGGTAAGCCAGTATTGTCAAGAACTGGTCGACCAACTGGAGGACGTGCACGCGTTCGCGAGGAGGAAACTGCGGATCGAGACCGACCGAATGAAGACCCGATACGACCAGCAGACGGATGCCGGAGGATTCCACGAGGACGACCTGGTCTGGCTGTTCAACCCATTACGGAAGAAAGGCCTGTCACCCAAACTGCAGAAGTCCTGGGAGGGCCCGTACCGAGTCGTGAAACGGATCAACGATGTCGTCTACAGGATCCAGCGGAGCCCGAGGGCGAAGATGAAGATCGTGCACCGAGATCGCCTGGCAGCTTACGGAGGGACACAGACGGACCAATGATTGATCGGGACGATCAGCCTTTTTAGGAAGGGGGTGGTGTTACGGCTGTGAGTTTGTGTCATCGCTCGCCGCATGAGTCACAACTGCCCCAGGGCTGGGCTGTGGCCTGCCTCCTGTATTGCGCGCGCCTTATGCAACAGGGCTACTAGGACAAAGGGATAGTCCAGAATATTCGTGACTGGACCAGCGATGGAAACCTCGAGAAGCCGTGAACCCTGGATGGATCTAGAAGCATTTATTGAGTCACCGGCCTGCTATATAGGTGCGACCTGTCAAACAGGGGTTCTTGTGTTTTACGAGCTAATGTGAGCGATTATCGTGAGCGACAGAAGTGTGGTGACTTGCGAAACCCCTAGTGGAGCGGGGAAGTGAGACTCCTACAGAGGAACTGTGTCTTGAGCGAGTGTGTTTATTTCCAGTGCGACAGAAGTGATTGTGCTACATTGTGAAACAGTGAATGACAGACCTAGTGCAGCTATTCCCATCCAGCGTACGGGGCCACCTCATTACGAGGGATTAACTGTGGTCTGTTGACAAGTGAAAGGGGAAGTATTCTCGACTTGAGGAAACTGGAGCAAGGTAATAATTGCTATTTGCTGTTGAGTAGTGTATATTTCTGGCCACAATAAAGTTAATTATTCCTTTAAAGCAGTAATTGGTGTTGTGCTTCCTACCCACCGTAATCCAATTAACAAAAAGTGCCACTAGGGGGGTGGAACGCTACATTATTATAATTTTAAAGCTTTTTTCTTCTTTTTTTTTTTTTGTCGAATTTGGCCAACTATGGACCACGAAGAACTTAAGACATTTTGGCTTTTCTCCTTTCCTCCTCCCAGATCCTCTTCATGCGTTCGCTTCTTTTCTTTCTCTCCTCATCGGAAATTATCCGTTTGGGCCTCCTCATTATTGTTTTCTCTTGAAATGCTTTTATGTTAAATTTTACAACCATATTTATATTAATTCTGATTTTTACAATCATATTTTATTTAAAAAAAAACACTGTCTTTATTTAAAAATAATATTTTTTTTCTATCACCCTATGACAAGGAGTTCAAGATATACTGAATTATTTGTTTCTCCGATATATTAAAACTTCCACAGAAAAATATCGCTGAAAGATTCAACCAACAGCATTTTTGACTATATACATTTTCCTTAGAGTAGGTGGTTAATATACAGACCACTAGCCTATAAAGGGTTAAGGGGCGAAATTACGAGACCATCTGCCACTGAAGTACGACTTGAATTTCCCAAGTCTAGATAGAAAGTGAGCAAGAACATCGTTTGGAACTAGTATTTTACTTTGAAGTCGATGATGAATCTCAGGAAAAATAAAAACATTTCTCTCGTAACAGATCCTTTTGAAGTTGAGGACAAAATGCTATTGCATTGGTGAGTTATCGTATGCAGTTTTTAGCCTATTTTCATTTTATGGAAAAAAAAAGGCTTATGAAATCACCTTTTGTCCGTGTGTCAGTCTGTGTGTGCGTGTGTGATTCATGTGTGTGTGTGTGTGTGTCTGTGTCCCAAATAACTTATAAACAGCTGGAGCGATTTCAATGAAAGTCGGTAAGGCCATAGTACTATTTGAGCCGACCTCGACCGTCCCCTTCATATTTTATTACGTCTCACCAAACCGAACCTGGCGGCTGTGCGAAATATTTCACTGGCATTCTATATCTCCAATTCTATTACTGATATCACATTGAAATTTCATATGGTGATAAAGGGCACTACTAGAAGTTCAACTATGAGACTTTCAGAAACCTGTTGACTACAGAACGAACATGGCGGTCAAGCGAAGATGAAAATTTTAAATAGACGTTTCTCGCGATTTAACCAACCAAACGCAATGAAACTTGGTACAGTATATGCTTATATACATTGTAATGCACCGACACATAACTTCGTTCAATTGATTGCATAACCTCAAGATGGCGGCTGTGCGAAATATTTTACCGGCATTCTATATCTTTGAAACTATTACTGGTATCACTCTGAAATTTTGTACGGAGATAAAGGACACTACTGGAAATTAATCTATGAGACTTTCAAAAACCGGTTAACTACAAATCGAACATGGCGGCCAAGCGAAGTTAAAAGTTTTAAATAGACCTTTCTCGCAATTTAATGATCCAAACACAATGAAACTTGGTACAGCAAATTTTTATACTCATTGTAATGCACGGGTATCTAATTTAGTTCAATTGTTTACATAACCTCAAGCTGGCAGCTGTGCGAATTTTAAAATGAAATTTTTATTTCTTGTGTCGAAGGCTAATCATGCGATCGAAGTTAAAGTTTCAATAATGAAACTACGCAATAATGTTCCTTTAATGATACATGCCCCTGTAGCATATGCATATAACAATCCAACATGGCGACCGTCTGCAATATTTAGTCGGTTCTCAATATCTACGAATCTATTACAGCAATCAAATTGAAATTTTGTATGTTGATAGTGGCAATTAACTTAAGTAGGATATATGAAAATAGGCTTTAGTTCTTCACGGAACTACTTATTACCTTTCTTTTCGGGTGACATTATGGAGTTCTGTCATATGAAACTTCCATTGCTGATTGTGCAGCCTCTTTAGCTAGTTCCTCTGATTTTTCATTCCAAATTGTTCCTGAGTGTCACGAACCCAGGAGAGACAGGCATAGAAACCATGCTGTGTTATTGATCTTATGTCGTTTATTGAGCTGACTGCTTCTTGTGAAGAAATTAAAACCAACATAAAAATTGAAGACTTGTGAATTGAACAAATGAAACAATTTTGTTATCTCGGTGAAGTGAAGAGAAGGATTGCATTGGCAAAACAGGCATTTATGACTAAGAAAAACATATTATCCAGCAAACATATGAATATAGAGGTAAGAAAATCCTTAGCAAAATCATTTGTATGGAGTACACTGCTCTATGGAAGTGAATGTTGGACTCGGCGTAAATTGGAAATGAATCGAATTGAAGCTGATGAAATGTGGATATGGTGGAAAATGACAAGAACGAGCTGGATGGAGAGAAATTCCAACCTGGAAGTCCTAAGGGAAGTCAAAGAAGAGAGAAGATTAATGAAGGAAATGCGGAAGTGAAAAATAAAATTTATTGGACATGTCATACGACACAACACTTTCATGTTAACATTCTTGAAGAGAAAATGCTGGGAAAGAAGGGAAGAGGACGTCCTAGGACGAAGTACTGTATTTTGAGACATCAAGAATAGAATGGGATGTGACAATTACATGGAACTAAAACGAACCGCCAACGACAGAAGAGCGTGGTTGCATCGACAAGGCCTCAACCTTTAGAATATGATGATGATTCTTGAGAATCACTGTATAATTTTGCATTTTTAGCCTACTTTTCACACATTGCAAAAATGAGGAAAAAGTAGATTTATGAGATCGATCCGGGCAAATTTCTGTCTGCCTGTCCTTCTGTCTGTCTGTGTGTGTCCCCCCCCCCCCCTATCAACTCCTAAATGGCTGCAGCTATCTAAACAAAATATGGTATGAGTAAATATCTATACCTAAATATCTGAAGCCCATATTTGAAAATTATGTCAGTGCTACCAACTGCTGAAAAATCGAAATTGAAATTTGAGCTCCATGTTGGATATCTTGGAAGGTATGCATGGGAGCTATTTCAAAATTGGCACATGTATAGATAATAATATTTCAGTTTAATTTCCAGGAGGTCATATATGACAGTGTTGCCAAAATGAATCTAAGCCTGCTGATAGGTGAAATGAAAATCCACAGCCTGCTTCCAGTCTCCGACCGGGTCAGGAATGGAATGAATGAAGCCCCCATCTAGTGGCGAGGATATGGACTGTGCCGGCTGCCGAGGCCTGACGCACTCCTCTGGGGCAATGATTAAACGAATGACAGATGAAATGAAATGATAGTGGAGAGTGTTGCTGGAATGAAATTTTGACAGGGAAAACCGGAGTACCCGGAGAAAAACCTGTCTGCCTCCGTTTTGTCCAGCACAGATCTCACATGGAGTGACCGGGATTTGAACCACGGACCCAGCGGTGAGAGGCCGGTGTGCTGCCGCCTAAGCCACGGAGGCTTCCCTGCTGATAGGTCCAATTTTTACATGCATATAACTTCTATACTATCAATTGGATTTCAACAAACGTATGTATGTAATATGTGTATATAAACAGATATGAGAGAGCGTATTCTTAAGAGCCACCTGGGCTGCCAAATGTTAATAAATACTGTCTCTATTCTTTTATCCAAATACCAATATATCAGAAAGTATGCAAGCCAACAGCTTTAAACTATGCACACGTATAATACCTAACATTATAGATTAATTAGGAAAAACTAATATACATCCGTGCTGCCAACATGACTCTAAGCCTGGTTATAGGTCCAATTTTCAAATGCATGTAACTTCTATACTAACAAATGGATTTCATCCAAAATTGGCACAACAAGAGATCATAATATTTCAGATTATTTCTGACCAACGCATGCATGACATTGTTGCCAACATGATTTTACGCGCGCTGATACATCCAGTGTCTAACTGTATGTTACGTCGTGCTATCCATTGGACTTCAACCAAATATTGTATTCTGTACCTTAAGAGATGGAACAAACAATATATTCAGTCACCAGGACTGCCAACTGTTGTGCTCTATTAGGCTACATGTATATTTCGAACTAATTAAAAATTTCAATATTACCAACTTAATTTCGCAATTTTTCTAGATAGGTCTATATAGATCGGCATTAAATTTTAAGAAAAGTAGACTCTTTAGTTCGTCACGGAACTTCTTGATCTTGTTGTCTGTACACAACTATTGTGCTGTCTTTAAGGCCCAGAGTTCTGATTGAAAAATTCATTAAGGCGATAAACAAAACCGGCTTAAAAATAAATAAATTTATAATTATGAAATTAAAAACAGAATTTAGAGAAGAGAATTCTGATATGCTGTAATTATATTCCGTGCCATGATAACCACTTTCTGAGAACGTGAGTGAAGGTTAAAATCGGGTTTCACTCTCACAGTATCCAATTTCTCTTCTCGTTTCAGTCAAAGTGTAAGGAGACCTCTTTTAGTCAGCAGACATTTCTTTATAACTTCAAGCCTCCATGTATGAAGAGGTTATCTAATTAACTTCTGAGACTGGAAATGAAATTTGTTTCTCACTCTCTAGGAATATAATTCAGTACTCTACTGGAGTTGGGTAATTTTAAGTTTAAGCATTTAGCTAATTAGGGAAATGGAAATATATACGTTTTCAAGACAGTCTTCTTAGAGTGTGAATATGCATTTCCTTATCCAACTCTTATTGGCAGAACAGGCGGCGAATTTATATGGAATGTTCTAATTTCTCTTGGTTTTTGATGTGTAACATCATTCCACTTGGTTGCTGGATACTTTTTGTGGGAGTGATTTTGGAAAAGGGACGAAAATGGGACGGAAATGTGTAAGAGGAAACATTGCATACGGTTTACTTCAAGGTTTGGTGGCCCCATTACAGATATTCCTACTATAAATCATCTTCAAGTTGTCGTTCTTTGGTGTGAAAATATTCATTATATCGTATTTGCTGAAAACAATTATGATTTTTATATCTTCTTGCTTTTGCTGTGGAATGTATATCGCATACGGTTTACTTCAAGGTTTGGAGGCCCCATTAATGATATTCCTACAATAAATCATTGGTACCACGACGTACCTCACGCATGCGCACCAGTCAGGATATGGCACTGGAGTTTTACAATTAGTTATTTCATTGACCAACAGAGTTCACTGTTAACAAGGAATTTTCGCTCCCGGCAAAACTAATAGGTCATCGGATTTTTAATATCTCGCGAACCAATAATGCTAGGGACTTGTATGAGGTGTCCTAGGAGTCGGGGTGATGCCCCCCGTTTTTCTATCCCCCTCTTGATTTAACCACAGGACCCAAAACTAATAGAAAAAATTAAAAACTGGTGGAGTATAGCCGAAATAAATAAATTGACTTCACATATATTTCATCTCAATTTCACAGTAGGATAACATGTCAGATGTTACACATAATAGACGACTACTCTAAGGCTCTTTTGTTGTTGTTGTTGTTGTTGTTGCCAAAGTGAAGTGCACACATCAATAAAAGTTATGCATCAGCTATAAATTACTAGGCACGTTCAGAAAGTAAGTTACGTTTTTATACGTTGCCCCAGCATCGCTGTAATCGCAGTTCGACGCATGTTCTGAGTCGAGGTGAAGATGGTGATTCTACTTTGAGATCGCTGTCTGTTGTTTTTGCTTTATAGTGCTTGCTTAGAATATCGCCACGAGTGAGGTTAGTTCTGTCATTTGTTTTCTGAATGCGAAGAACATTAAACCTGTCCTCATTCAACGCAAGATTGGCGAGGTGTACGGAGAAAATGTGTTGAGTGTTTCAATTAAGGGAATATCCTCTGTTCCAAATCTCGGATAGCACGAGATTGGAGCGAGAGTATTCTTAGCCTACTTTTCACATTAAAAAAAAAAGAGGGAAAAGTGGACTTATAAGATCGATCCAGGCAAATGTGTGTCTGTCTGTCTCTCCTTGTGACCCCCCACTAACAACTCCTATCACTATCAACGCAGCCATCAAACACGAATTGGGTACGAGGGAAAATCTATACCTGAATATCTCACAGACTAATTTGAAAATGATACCAGTGCTGCCAACTGCTGAAAAATCACAATTGAAATTTGAGCTCTATGTTGGATATCTCAGATGTTATGCATGCGAACTGTTTCAAAATTGGCACACAGAGAGATAATAACAGTCTAGATTGATTTTCTGGAGCCTATATATGACAGTGTTGCCAACAAGATTCTAAGCTTGCTAATGAGACCAATATTTAAATTAATGTAACTTCTAAACTATCAATTGGATTTCAACCACATTTCGTATGTGCATTGTGTCCCGTAACAGATTTGACTATGCATATTCTTGAGAGCCATCAGGGCTGCCAACTGTTAATAAATGCTCACTCTTTTTTAAAATTCTAATACCAATATATCAGAAAGTATGCAAGCCAAGAGCTCTAAACACTTGACACGTATAATACCTGACATTTTAGAATAATTTGGGGCAACTGATATACGTCGATGCTGCCAACGTGATTCTAAGCCTGCTGATAGGTTCAATTTTAAATGCATGTAACTTCTATACTAACATCGATTTCAACCAAATTTCGGATGTGCTTTGTCTACCAAGACAGATATGACTATATGTATTCTTAAGAGGCATCAGGGCTGCCAACTGTTAAAAAGTGCTCTCTTTATTTTTTATCCTAATTCAAATATATCGGAAAGTATGCAAGCCAACAGCTGTAAATTTTGCAAACGTAAATTACCTGATATTCTAGATTAATTTGAAATAACTGTTGCATTTCATTGCTGCCAACACTATGCCTGCTGATAGGTCCAATTTTTTAATATTTGTAGCTTCTCAAATGGATTTCGTCCAAAATTGGGACAGTAATGGATCATAATATGTCAGATTAATTCTAAGCAACACATACAAGACATTGTTGCCAACATGATTTTAGGCGCGCTGTAACATATTATTTCTGATATTTAGATAATTCATTGCCATGACTCTTAACGTTTAAGAAAAGTAGGCTATTAAGTTCGTCATGGAACTACCTGTTATTGTAACCATCACCTGATAGTTAGTTATTGTTGTTTTACGGGGCGGAACTAAGAGGTCATCTGCCCCTAACCATCACCTGATACATGGGATTATTAGTCACAGTGATTCCCTAATAGCATAATACAATAATCCTTCTCGGTGAGATTAATAATTCGCAACATGGATTTTAAAATGTTACTGAACTTACAAATGATGTATATGGTATTAAATGTTATAAACAATTATCGAAACATTAATAATGCTATAAACCCTTAAAAATTGCAGAGCTTTAATTCCTTGGCTGTGAAAGCCAATATACCATCCTTTTGGAAGCCTTTATAGGGAGGTTTTATTGTATCAATCGTATGGCTTTTGTGCCGGGAGTGTTCGAGGACATGTTCGGCTCACCAGAGGCTGTAGCTGCTTCAAACGGACACCCATAGGGTGAGCTACTAGTTCCGTTCAATTTCAAGTAGTTCCGAATTTCGCAACCAGATATCACTGACACCTAGTGGAGAACGTTGCAACTTTTATAGAGCATTACAACGAAATCTAATCTAGAAATTTAGCTTCTCAAAAGTTTAGTTAGTGGAAGGATCTCTTACATGCCATAAATCTATGACATGGGACCGCCGGATTTACTTCCCCTCCGACGGAAAGCATACTGAAGGATTTTAACGCTCTTAAGAAACCGATGACTTCGGCCGGGTTTGTTAGCTATCGCAGTAAAGAAGCGAATGTGCGCTTCATAAGAAGGGAGGTAGCGCGCAGATCGCTACTCCTGTGGGGGTCCGGGCACGAACACAAAGAGCCCGCTGATGAGCCGATCTTGGTGTTCTTATGCGTAACCCCACAGCATAAACCTAAAAAAATTGCTGGATTTTACTAATAATGGCTATTAATTATGTACTACCTTAATCATCATATATACTATTTCAGTAGTATAGATCCCTCCTGTGGCGCACATAGCGACCGATCGTGCAAATGAGCCTTCAAATGTAAGAGAATAGACATTAGCAGTGACTTATTGCACTATTATTTCATAAATATCTATAATTTCATTAAAAAATGACTTAATTTATTTTTACTAAGTGTGCAATTTGCAAACACTGTTAATGTAGGAAAATGCGCTCCATAATTGCTGTCCACGGGACGCTGTGACGCCTGTTTCATGTCATATTAACATTCTGTGGTCCTTCCTTTATCCTGAAATGTAAATAGTGTTCTATAATCATTTGGTTGAAATACAAACATGACCTTTCTCCTTAAGTCTCTCATTATAAACCTATTGGGGAAAGTGTTGTTTATGAACATGTGAGATTTCTCGCACGGGTCTGCTAGTCTTATTCTATTATTGAAACAGAGAGGTAATCCTAGACTAGTGTGATTCAATTGTATGAAGATGGGCCCGACAGTGATCAAGTGCACGATGACGAACGAAGTGGGTGTCCATCGATGGTTAATAACGACTTGGTTCCTGAAGCTTAAGAATGCGTCAAGGAAAACCTTTCTACGAACTTTCTTGCAGATTTTAAGATCACTTCTTCATGAAATTGTTGACAACACAGGTGGCAACGTTTTATGTAGAGTCCGCTTCGTTGGGTGTTGGCTAGAGTAATTGGCTGTCACAACGCAGGCCCGAATTTGATTTTTGGCTCTGCCGAGAAATTTTATTCCGGTCTGAAGGCTGGAACGGAGTGCACTCAGCCTCGTGAGGAAATAATAGGAAGAGCTGGGTTCGATTCATTAATGAAGAAGAGAGGGAGATTTTGAATATGCAGAGGAGAAAGATTAGGATACTGTGCAGAAGTGTGAAGATGATCTGGAAGATTATGAATATGTCTAGAAGAAGTATGAGGATGTTGTGGAGAAGGACCAGGAGTATGATAAGTGGTGGATGAATATCATGTGGAGGAGGATTTTGAGGAAGGAGGGCGATGAGGTTAAATTTGAGGAGAATGAGAATTATGAGATGAAGAATAGAATGATGAGGATGCTTGAATACAAGCTTTAACACGTACTGTAGTTCCGTGAAGAACTAAAGCCTATTTGCACATATCCTACTTATGTTAATTGCCTCTATCTACATACAAAATTTCAGTTTGATTGCTGTAATAGATTCGTAGATATTGAGAACCGACTAAATACTTCGGATGGTCGCCATGATGGATTACATATATGTAGGTCTTAGAGTTATGTACGGTTACATGAAGATCAGTGTGTTCGTGTAGCATTCAAACTTCAATCGCAAGATTAGGACACAAGATGTAACAAGGAGATTTTAAAATTTCGCACAGCTGCCGTCTTGTGGTTATGGAAAAAGTTGAACTAAATTAGATGCCAGTGGATTAACATTCGTATAGGGATTTACTGTACCAAGTTTCACTGCACTCGGTTGGTTATATTGCGAGAAACGTCCATGTGAATATTTATACTTCGCTTTGCCGCCATGTTGGATTTGTGATCACCAGGTTATTTACAGTCCTATATGTGAACTTAAGTCCATAGCCCCTATGAACATAAAAAAATGAGTTTGATTGCTATAACAGATTCGAAGATATTCAGAGCCGTCTAAATATTTCGAATGCTCGCCATGTTGGATTGTTAAATGTATAGGCCATAGAGTCATGTACCATTAAAGGAATATTATTGCGTGGGTTCATTTTTCGAATTTTCACTTTGATCGCATGATTACGACACAAGAAATAAAAAAATAATTTTAAAATTCGCAAAGCCGCCATCTTGAGGTTATGTAAACAATTGAACAAAATTAGAAACCAGTGTATTACAATGTGTATAAACATTTCCTGTACCAGATTTCATTGCGTTTGGAACATTAAATCGCGAGAAAGATCTATTTAAAATTTTCAAATTCGTTTGCCCGCCATGTTCGTTTTGTAGTTAACCGGTTTTTGAAAGTCTTATAAATGAACTTCCAGTAGTGCCCTTTATCTCCGTACAAAATCTCAGGGTGATACCTCTAATAGTTTCAGAGATATAGAATTCCGGTGAAATATTTCGCACATCCGCCATCTTGTGGTTATGTAAACAATTGAACGAAGTTAGATGTCGGTGCATTACAATGTGTATAAACATATACTGTACCAAGTTGTATTGCGTTTGGTTGGTTAAATCGCGAGAAACGTCTATTTAAATGTCGTAAATTCGCTTGGCCGCTATGTTGGTTTTGTAGTTACCAGTTTTTCAAAAGTCACATAGGTGAACTTCTAGTATTTCCCTTTATCACGGTCAAAAAATCCAGGGTGATATCGGGAATAGTTTCGGAGATATTGAATGCTGGTGAAATATTTCGCACAGCCACCATGTTGGATTGGTGAGACGTAAAAAATTTGAAGGGCACGGTCGGGGTCGTCCGGAATAGTGCTATGAACTTACCGTGTTTCATTGAATTCGCTCCAGCCGTTTAAAAGTTATTAGGGGGACACACACTCACTCGGACAAAAGGTGATCTCATAAGCCTATTTTTTCAAAATTGAAAATAGGCTAAAAGACAGGGAAAATGAATACCTATTGTAGGTAGAAAGGAGGCCTCTTGATGTTTCAGTGCATTTCCGAAGTTGTACGAGTTACTGTAGAGTATATAAATCTACATCGTGTTACAAAGAAAGCTTGAATTACAGGCTTTTGGTTTCCTAGAGCTAACATGAGAGTATGTTCATTTTATTTACTCTCAGACCAACATAATGAGAGAGTTAACATTCAAGCTCCTCTGTTATTCTTCGCCGTAATAAAAGACTACTGCTGCACCGCCCTCTTTACTTAAAGAGAAGGCTACACTTTTATTGTTGAATTAAATAGTCTAATATAACTTTTTTAAAGCTTTCCGTTTGCTTGTTTAATTGGAGGCAATCTTGTGGGTCCTAGAGAGGCCATCCAATTACCTCGGCGTCGCGTCGGTAATGACTGGCGTCCATACGTGACCAGCGTCGCCAGTTGCGCTGCTTAGCATTACAAAGGGGCAGAGGTCGTCTCTTCTGCTATAACCAGGCTCATCCTTTGCACGGAGCTTGCTTGCTCAATATCGCTATCCTTGGATCAGTAACTTTCACTGGGTTTCTTCTGAGGATGATCCTTAACAGATGTTTATGCCTCAGCGTAATATTCATTGATGTTATATTGGCTTTCACGGGCAGTGAATTAATACTCAACAATTTTTCTAGGTTTGTGCCGTGTCTTGTGTGGGATTTCGCCTAAGACATCAAGCTGGCTCATCAACGGGCTCTTTTTGGAAGCCTTCACAGGGAGGTTATGGCTGCTTGAACTTTTAGTTCTCGCAGTAAAGAGGCGCAGGTGCGCTTTATAAAAAGGGAGGTAGCACGCTGTTCACTACTCATGTGGGGTCTGGGCGGGGACAACACGAGCCCGCTGATGAGCCAGCTTGGTGTCCTAGGCCAAACCCAACACAAGACACAGCACAAACCTAGAAAAGTTGTTGAGTATTAATTCACTATATAGTTTTAACAACAAATTGTATATCCGCCTTAGTCAATACATAAACGAAAATAAATTATAATTACACTTGCTCCTGGTACATGTTTCGGGGATTAATTGCTTTTATCCTCTTCATCAGCCAAGACAAATATCCGAAGAAAGATATAAAATAGCGTAGCACTCAAAAAATAAATAGCTATTTAACTTAATATGGTGCACCATATAAGTAGGTCACAGGAAATTGTTGAGCAAAACTAAAAACATATATGTAACAGCGATGATATTCAGCCATCAAAACACAGAGAATCAGTGGACAGTTAACTCGTAAATCGGCTCCAAACACAGTGTTTACGAGTTAACTGTCCACTGATTCTCTGTGTTTTGATGGCTGAATATCATCGCTGTTACATATATGTTTTTAGTTTTGCTCAACAATTTCCTGTGACCTACTTATATGGTGCACCATATTAAGTTAAATAGCTATTTATATTTTGAGTGCTACGCTATTTTATATCTTTCTTCGGATATTTGTCTTGGCTGATGAAGGGGATAAAAGCAATTAATCCCCGAAACATGTACCAGGAGCAAGTGTAATTATAATTTATTTTCGTTTATGTATTGACTAAGGCGGATATACAATTTGTTGTTAAAACTATTTAGTACGTCAATACGGAACCATCATGGAAACTAGTTTAAATAATAGTATTAATTCACTGGCCGTGAAAGCCAATATACCATATTTTTGGAAGCCTTCATAGTATTAATATTTTGCAAAAGTTCCGCCTAATCAATACCTTTATTGTACTAAATATAAATGATCACTTAGTAGTCATTGGTACATGTTTCGGGGCCTAATTGTTTTGGCCCCTTCATCAGCCTATGTATATAAAAAGTCAAGGCAAACAGGTGGTCGACTAGCTAAACACTCATAAAACATTCCTTTCAAAAACCCCTAATATGGTGCACCATAATGAAAGGGGAAAGATGTTTATCCAAAGAAACATAAGGAAATAAAATACATAAAATAAAAATAAAAAAGGAAGAATGAAGGAAAGAAAGGAAGAAAGAAATAGTTGAAATTTGGAAAAAAAAAAATATAGTGTGAACACACTCTAAAATTTCACCCTTTCTTGTTGATCACAGAAATTGTGCACTCTTCAAGTAGTCCCAAATCTTCTGAAATACAGTATGTGGACGACAATAACACATTTGAAATAAACCATACGCTATGCCGTGGCTTGCAGATGTCAACGAAAATACAATGGCTCAGCTTTGTGGCAGTTCCATCTTACTGCGGTCTGTAGATGCTAAATGAGACATAATCTGCTCCGTGGCAGCATTCCAGATTATATTAATATTCCAAATACAATTAACCAGTGATAAATGTCATGGATCACAATACTTCACCATAGATGAGCCCAAAAAAAAACCATGAAGCTGCAGTGCCGAAACATCATCTTGCCAGAATGCTTTGGAATAATTAATGAAGGAACAGGCCTCCAGTTTGAGAGTAAACCATTAAGAATGGAATATGTCACCTATAAGTCTAAATCTGTGATGATATTTAGCAATATGTCAACTAACTTTAGGTTTGCCTTGACTTTTTATCTACACAGGCTGATGAAGGGGCCAAAACAATTAGGCCCAGAAACATGTACCAATGACCACTAAGTGATCATTTATATTTAGTACAATAAAGGTATCGATTAGGCGGAACTTTTGAAAAATATTAATACTAATACTAATTGTTGCATCAATACGGAACTAGATTGAAACATTCACTGGGAGGTTATGGCTGCTTGAGCTTTTAGTTCTCGCAGGTGCGCTTCATAAAAAGGGAGGTAGCACGCAGTTCACTACTCCTGTGGGAGTCTGGTCGGGGACAACACGAGCCCGCTGATGAGCCAGCTTGGTGTCCTAGGCCAAACCCCACACTAGACATGGCACAAACCTAGAAAAATTGCTGAGTTATAATATTAATTGTTGCCAGTTGAGGATTTTTTGGCTACATTTAGCAACTTTTCCAAAAGTATTTGCGACAAAGTTTAGTATTGTTTGATTTGTGATTTCACTCCGAGGAGCAGAGGCTGTCTCCCCCTGAAGTTCGGGTCCAATCTCCACACAACTTGAGAGCCAAATTGGTCAGCCCTGACCCGTCCCCTCCCCTTCTTAGAAATAAACTTTGCCAAATAATCCTTCTAATGAAAGGATTCTTCTATTAATACAGGGTCATCGAAAAGTAATTATGCCTAGATTTAAAAAGAATATAACATCGAACCTTTTATGTTAACCCTTTATGGGATAGTGGTCTCTATATTAGCCACCTGTCATAAGGACAGTTTATGCTTTCAAAGATGCTGATAGTTGAATCTTTCAGCCGAATTGCGGAGAATTTCCATGCCGAAAAATCAAATATTATATAGTACAGTACGTATCTACTTGACGTAACCTAATGTGTTGGATAAAATTAAAAAAACTAAAACTAAAAACATTAACAATTAAAGTGCAAAAATAAAAATAAAAATTATTTATTATTTATTTATCGTGTGGCTTTTCGTGCCGGGAGTGTCTGAGGACATGTTCGGCTCGCCTGAGTCTGTAGCTGCTTCCATCGGACACCGTAAAGGGTGAGCTACAAGTTCCGTTCAATTTCCAGTAGTTGCAACATTCGCCACCAGATATCAATGATACCTAGTGGTGAACGTTGAAACTTAGAGCGTTCTGACGAAATCTAACCTAACAATTTTTGCTTTACACAAGTTTAGTCTGTGAAAGGATCATTTACATGCCATAAATCTATGACATGGGACCGCCGGCTTTACTTCCCCTCCGAAGGAAGTAATACTGAAGGATTTTAACGCTCTTAAAAAATCCGACGACTTTGGCCGGGTTTGAACCCGCTATCTTGGACACAGCAGTTCAGCATGCTACCAACTGCGCCACCGCAGCCGCTAAATAATAATAATAATAATAATAATAAGAAATATAAATATAAATGAATTATGAAAGTAATTGTAAGAATCAATTCGAAATTAGTAAATTAATTAATTCAATAAAAATATCAAAATTAAATCTATAAGAATATAAATTGAAAATTAAAAATTAAAAATAAACATTAAAATTAGAGAAACAAAAAATCATTAATTATTATAATAATTAAAATAAATAAAAATGTAAAAACAAATAAATGTAAAAATATTTTTGCCCTATAAAGGATTAAACTGTCAACCCGCCCCGGCTTCGCCCGGTATCTTAAAGTGCTTGCCACGGTGGGTGAGTGGTTATAGTGTCGGACTACCAACCCCAAGATTGCAGGTTCGCCCCTGGCCATGGTAAGTGATTTTTGAAGGCGACAAAAATCACGATACTCATGTCATACGTTGTTGGCATGTTAAAGAACCCATTTGAATTCAGTAGGCCGTGTTCAATGGCAAAATTAATCTCGGGATTTTCCGCCAACACAAAGTTCCTCCATTCTCTACTTGAAAGCGCTGTAGTGTCAAGGAGTTTAGATATCTAACCTCCTTGACTTTCATAGCGTTCAAAGGAACGACGAAATTCGACATGCAAGCTACCCTCTGGGTGTCAATTAACGAAGCTTGCACCAGGCATCCGAGGCCATACGATATTATTATTATTATTACCCAGCGTAAGCATGCAAGGCACACGGACGGCAGGTTTTCTTTGACTTGATTTAGTGAAATCGTTACTGCTTCCTGTGGTCATAAATGAATGTTATTCTACAGAAACCTTCCTCGAGAGAAATCTTGTATAGAATGGTGAAAGCTGCATCAAAATCCATCCAGTGGTTCTCGAGATTACCCGTATTAACCAAAAATCGGCGACTTTGTAGAGATGAGTGATTCTTTCACTCTGTGGTAACTGGTTAGATTGACAACAGGTTGCTTAAAGCCTACCCCAACAGATAGTTCCACTACCTGGCTGGTATACGCAGGGAGGTGGCTGCCAACAGGGAGAGGCTGAGAGTGGAAGAGAACAACGCCCACCCACTGCATGGGTATAATCCTCTTCGGCAACGACTGAGGTCCCGAAAGAGCTTCCTGAGATGCTTAACCGTCTCATCGGAGAAGGCAAGGCTGGATTTATAGAAGAAGACGACCCCTCACCCTTGCGGTTGGATGCCAGTAACTGAAGAGCTACCACCCGGACACAACGAAAGCTGATTGGTATGGAAGTCCCTGAACAGGTTACGATCAGGAGTTGCAAGATCCCGAGATAATCTCAGGAGATGGGGCCTCAGTACAGGTGACACATCTTGCGAATGTGGACAAGAGAAAACCACAAAGCACATGCTTCATTGCCCTCAGTGCCCTTCATCTTGTGCAGAGGAACATCTCCTGCTAGCCACTCCGATCGCCTTCATGTTGCTCAGTATCGGGCACATGCTATATAAATAGATAATTTTAAACTTATATGTATAGCAAATGTAATAATAATAATAATAATAATAATAATAGGCTATCGTATGGCCTCGGGTGCCGGGTGCAAGCTTTGTAATTCGACACCCAGTGGGTAGCTTGCATGTCGAATGTCGTTGTTCCTTGAATCACTATGAAAGTCAAGAAGGTTATATATCTAATCTCCTTGAACACTATCGTGCTTTCTAGTAGAGAAATGAGGAACTTAGTGTTGGCGGAAACTCCCGAGATTAATTTTGCCATTATGAACACGGCCTAATGAATTCAACATCGTATGACATGTGTGTCGTATTTTTGCCGCCTTTCAAAAACCACTTCCCACGGCCAGGAGCGAACCAGCAATCTTGGGGTTAGTAGACCGACACGCTATCCACTCACCCACCGTGGCAAGCTTATAGCAACTGTAGATTGGTATATTTCCGACACAAGAAATAAATTAGCACGAGTTTTGTTTAATGCATTGGCGTGACCTTGGTATGCTCGGACTAGCTGCCTAATTAAGTAACGGAATCCACGTGTATATTTGTGATTCTCCCAAAGCCAATGTATGGTGCGGTTTACTTCTTGACCAAGTTATTGGACCTTTCATTTTCTCTGTAAGAATAATTACATGCCTACTTTACCTCGACTTGCTTGAACAGTTGATCTTCCCTCAAATAGAAGATAGGTTGGTTGGTAGATTCCTCAGTTTTAGGGGCTGCGACAACGCGGTCATATAGCCCCGTGTACTTTGGGTGTGTGTAGAATCTGTCTGATAACCAGTGTTACTTGTGATGGCTGTATTAGTGTGTGTTATCTGTTTTTAATTCAAGTAAGGACTGAAGACATTTGATTTTCAAGTAGATACAACTTTTGCTACCAAACGCCACCGTCAACGATCAACTAGTTCTGAAATTTGTTACTAGATGCCACCACAGTCGGCTCCTGGCGACAAACGTTGGTACCTAAGAGCGTTAGTCAAATATACCGGTAACCTATAATTTAGCTTCACACAAGTGTTGGTTGGTTCCTCAGTTTGGGGGCTGCAACAACGCGAACAAATAGCCCCGTGAACTTTGTGTGTATGTAGATCTGTCTGCGCGGCTTCGGTGCCGTAGTTGTTAGCATGCGGAGCTTCAATGCACAAGATAGCGGGTTCAAACCCAGCCAAAGCCGTCGGATTTTTTAAGAGCGTTAAAAATCCCTCAGTATGCCTTCCTTCGGAGGGGAAGTAAAGCCGGCGGTCCCATGTCATAGATTTATGGCATGTTAAAGAACCTTCCACTAATTACACCTGTGTGAAGTTAAATTGTATAGGTTAGGAATGTAAACAACGCTCTTAAGCTTCTACCTTAGTTACCAAGAGCCGACTGCGGTGGCGTCTAGTGGCTAAGTTCTGAACTAGGCCTAGTAGTCGTTGACGGTGGCTTTTGGCAGCAAAAGTAGGAACTATTTGAAAAATACAAAGTTGCAGTCCTTACTTGAATTAAAACACAGATACACACACTAATACAGCTATTACAATTAACACCGGTTATCAGACCGATTCTAGACACACCAAAAGTACACGGGGCTACATGACCGCCTTGTCGCAGCCACTAAACTGAGGAACCAACCAACTAGAATCTGTCTGATAACCGGTGTTAATTGTGATGACTGTATTAGAGTGTGTGTATCTGTTTGAATCAAAGTAAGGACTGCAGACACTGAATTTTTCAAGTAGTTCCTACTTTTGGCGCCAAAATCCATCGTCAACGACTAACCAGTTCAGAACTAAGTCACCAGACGCCATCCGCAGTCGGTTCTTGACGACAAACCTAGGAACCTAAGAACGTTAGTCAAATGTTTAACCTATATGTAATTTTGCTTCACACAGGTGTAATTAGTGGAAGGTTCTTTAACATGCCGTAAATCTTTGACATGGGACCGCCGGCTTTACTTCCCCTCCGAAGGAAGGCATACTGAGGGATTTTAACTTTCTATAAGATCTGACAACTTCGGCCGGGTTTGAACCCGCGACCTTGGGTATAGCCGTATAAATAGAAGACGTCGTACAAGAGACTTAACAGCGCCTCCGCCTCACTACCTTCGCACGGCACGCGATACACTCGACGCACGCTTTCCAAATGGTTGGATTGGCAGAGAAACCCCCATTTCCCGGCCTCTCAGAAGTTCTGACCTAACACCTTTGGATTCTTTTTTCTGGCGGGTCTTGAAAATCGTTGTTTACGCAGTAAAGATGATGATGATAATTGTTGTTTTAAGGGGCCTAACATCTAGGTTATCGGCCCCTAATGCTTTGGGTGATAGTGAAAGATGAGATGGGGATGACAAACTATAACTACAAACTTACAGACTAGAAGAAGAAATGGTAAACAAATAAAGGATATGGCAAATAAAGGACAGGAAGAAAAGAAATGCCCTCAACCCTCGAAGAATGAGGATTGAGGGACTTGGAAGGAAGGAGAGCCATGGAAGGCAGAGAGGAACGGGAAATAAGAGAGAGTCCTCCCCAAGATCAGAGGAGAAATGGAACAAAACGGACCCAGCTCAGAAATCGCTTGGGGTCGCCAACTCCCAAACTCACCAGCCGAGAGCCCTTGAGGGTGTAGCACTATCCAGGATGCACGACCCCCCAGGGACTCACATCTAGTGGGACGTGGGATGGCGACCAAGGGACCCCAGCTGAGTCCGGCATTGCTTCCACTTACATGTGCCGGGCTCCTCTCCGTCTTCTTTCCTTTCGACCACACTTGGTCAACTCTTGTTCTCTTCCGACCTCGACGGTATTAGATTATCCGAGGCCTAGGGAGTCTTTCACTTTCCCGCCTTAATTGGCCCTTGTCTCATCTTTCCTGATACCCTCCTTCTGTGAGGGTTAGCCTTCTTTTTCTTTTCCTTTTACCTCCTGCCTTGTGCTCAAGGCCCTCAAGGAGGCAGGGTGTATGTAGCCCCACCAATTCTGGTGCACCGTAGATAATGGTACACCCTCAGGGGCTCACGGCTGGTGAGTTGGGGAGTTGGCGACCCCGAGGGATTCCTGAGCTGGGTCCGTTTTCCCCTTTTGTCCCATACCTTTGAGGCGGACCTTCTCCTCTCTCCCCTCTCGCCCCCTCCCCCCTCCTCTCCTCTCCTCTCCTCTTTTCATTATATTTACTTTTCTCTTTAAGATTCCCGCACTATTTTTTAGCCTATTTTCAATTTTGAAAAAATAGGCTTATGAGATCACCTTTTGTCCGTGTGTGTGTGTGTGCGTGTGTCTGTGTGTGTGTGTGTGTGTGTGTGTGTGTGTGTGAGAGAGAGAGAGAGAGAGAGAGGTGTGTGTGTGTGCCCCCCCCCCCCCCGTAATAAAATCTAAACGGCTAGAGCGATTTCAGTGAAACTCGGCAAGTTCATAGCACTATTCCCGGCGACCTCGACCGTGCCCTTCAAATTTCGTTACGTCTCACCAATCCAACATGGCGGCTGTGCGAAATATTTCACTAGCATTCAATATCTCCGAAACTATTACCGATATCGCCCTGAAATTGTGTACGGTGATAAAGTGCACTACTCGAAGTTCACCTATGAGACTTTCAAAAATCTGGTGACTACAAAACCAACATGGCGGTCAAGCGAAATTGAGACTTTTAAATAGACTTTTCTCGCGATTTAACTATCCAAACGTAATGAAACTTGGTACAGCAAATCTTGATACACATTGCAATGCACTGGAGTCTAATTTAGTTCAATTGTTTACATAACCTCAAAATGGCGGCTGAGCGAAATATTTCACCGACATTCTATATCTCCGAAACTATTACAGATATCACCCTGTAATTTTGTACGGTGATAAAGGGTACTGATACAAGTTTACCTATATATAATTCACAAACCTGTAATGTACAAAACGAACATGGCGACCAAGCGAATTTGAAATATTTTAATAGACTTTTCTCGTGAGTTAACTCTCTGAGCGCAGTGAAATGTGGTACAGTAAATGATTTTGCAGATTGTAATGTACTGCCATCTAATTTAATTCAATTGTTTACATAACCTCAAGATGGCGGCTGTGCGAAATTTTAAAATTAAGTTTTTATTTCTTGTGTCGTAATCATGCGATCGAAGTGAAAGTTTGAATAATGAACCTAGGCAATAAGTGTCCTTGAATGGTACATAACTCTATGGCCTATACATATAACAATCCTAAATGGCGAGCTTCCGAAATATTTAGACGGTTCTCAATATCTATGAATCTTTTACAGCAACCAAACTGAAATTTTTATGTTCATAGAGACTATGAACATATGTTCACCTATAGGACTTTCAGTAACCTGGTGAGCACGAATCCAACATGGCGGCGACGCGAAGTATAAATATTTAAATGGACGTTTCTCGCGAATTAACTATCCGAGTGCCGTGAAACGTTGCACGTTAAATGCTTACACAAATGTTGATCCACTGGCATCTAATTTATTTCAATTGTTTGTATAATCACAAGATGGCTGCTGTGCGTAATTTTAAAATCTCGTTTTTACTTCTTGTGTTCTAATCATGCGATTGAAGTTTGAATACCACACGTACACAATAATATTAATATAATAATACAAAAAAAATCCATCCTGGCGACCATCTGAAATATTTAGACGGTCCTCAATATCTAAGAATCTGTTACAGCAATTAAACTGAAATTTTGTATGTTGATAGAGGCGATTAACATGAGCAGGATATATGAAAATAGGCTGTATAGTTCTTCACGGAACTACTTGTTGTTACTTGGTTCACCGTGTATCTAAATTCCCTTCTGGCGATTTTTTTTAAAGGCATTTTTAATCTACGTTGCTTTTTGTATGTTTTTTCGATCTAAATTACATCTCGCGATTGTTTTCAACCTCAATTGCATTTTGTAAAGATTGACAATCTAAATTGCTTTTTAGTAAGTCTTTCAATGCATGTGCCCGGGCCTTTTACTGAGTATTTTGAATTTCAATTGCATTTTGTAAGAATTTTCAACCAACGCCGCATTTCGCACAAATTTTGAATCTAATAATAATAATGTTATTGGTTTTACGTCCCTTTTAACTACATTGGCTTTTAGAGACGCCGGGGTGCCGGAATTTCGCCCCGAAGGGGATCTTTAACGTGCCAGTAAATCTACTGACACGGCTCGCTCGCATTTGCGCACCCTCAAATGCCAGCTGACTGCGCCAGGTTTCGAACCTGCAACCTTGAATTTTGAATCTAAATTGCATTTTGTTTGGTGGGCATTTAGCACATATTTTGATTCTCAATTGCATTTTGTTGGTATTTTGAATTTCGATTGCACTTTGTGAATAATTTGGATTGGAACTGGGATAGGGCCTATTTCAATCTGAATTGCATTGTGTATTTTCAATTTCAATTGCATTTTGTACGTATTTTGAACCTCAATTGCATTTTGTACTTGTTTTCGATCTCATTTGCATTTTGTAAGTATGTTGAATTTCAGTTGCATTTTGTAAGTATTTCGACGCTACATTGCATTTTGTACGTATTTTGAATCTAGCCTACGTTTTGTGGGTATTTTTTCATGTATTCTTTTTGTGACTCTTTTCGTTCTAAATTCCCTTTTGTAAGACCATATTGTGAGTTCCTTTTCGTACGTATTTTCCGTATCAGATAATTTTGTTCTGGTTTCCATTTCATTATCATTTTCGCTATCACCCAGATCATTAGGGGCCGATAACCTCGATGTTAGGCCCCTTAAAACAACAATTATCATCATCATCATCATCAGGATGCACGAGAAATGCTAGGGCTGCATACACCTTGCATCCTTGAGGACCTTGAGCAGAAGGCAGGAGATAACATGAAAAGATAAAGAAGGCTGACCACTCGAAGAATGAGGGTATCAGGAAATATGAGACAAGGGCCAATTAAGGCGGGAAAGTGAAAGACTCCCTAGACGTCGGATACCCTAATAATGTCGGGGTCGGAGGAGAACAAGAGTTGACCAAGAGAGATCGACGGGAGAGAAGACGTAGAGGAGCGCTGCACAAGTAAGTAGAAGCAATGCCGCACTCAGCTACACAGAAAGGATTCGTGATTTAGGGCATCTTTGGGAGCGAATTGCTGCCGCCATCTCTACTGTTACTCCACGTGGCACGAGGTGGACTACAGATTAGACGCCTTCAGAGCACCAAAAGGAGCTCACATTGAACCTTGCTAAGGTATGAAAATAGTACATTATGCAACGAGCCTATAATGGCTATAATTAAGACACGAGTATGTTTATAAAACGAGCGTATACGAGTTTTATAATTTCCATACGAGTGCCTTAATTACCATTATAGGCGAGTTGCATACGACTGTTTACGTTCGACGATAATTATAAATTTATTATATGTTTTAACATAAATATTCATAAATATCTGTTCAGACACTAGAATGTTGTGATAGGGTGCTGCCCTGGATAGTATATCTCTGTTTTCCAAGCTCTCTGGACAACCGACGCGTGCGCTCTGTGTGCTTCAATGCCATATGTTCAGATTGTGCTCCAGTATTCAGTAAAACTCTCACCGAAGTCGTTTCAAAACCACGCGCTGTGTAGAAATTGGTTTTGGGGATATTAAGGTACAGTGCTATTTCTTGTCTCATATTCACCAGTTTATTTACGCGAACGTATGGACGGTGCACTTGCGGTAATATATATAGACATGTTGGATTTTGAGCGCATGCGCGAAGGTATCCTTATCTAATTGGTCACACAACTGTTTCTTGAGCTCTGATTGGTGGGAAAAACTGTTTCATAATGAAAAACAGTGTTATAATGAGCCTCATTAGGTTACAGTTTTCTGACACATAATAGTTAGGGTCGAACAGAAACGATGTTATCTTATCCACGCATTTTAAGACTAAAACCATTACATTACCTTTAGTGAAAAAAAAAAATCCACAGCCTACTTCCAGTCGACCATCCGGGTCAGGGATGGAATGAATGAAGCCCCCATCTAGCGGCGAGGATATGAACTGTGCCGGCTGCCGAAGCTTGTCGCACTCCTCTGAGGCAATGATGAAATACCGACAGTAGTGGCTACGCTGGCTAAAGCGCAGTGTTAGGTCATGGGGCCAAGCTCTCTGCTGATTCGGTAGACGCGTGGGTTCGAGCCCCACTGTCGGCCGTCCTTGAAATGGTTTTCCGTGGTTTCCCTTTTTCAACACCAGGCAAATGCTGGGACGGTACCTTCTGTCAGGCCACGGCCGCTTCCTTCCAGACCCTTCTCCAATTTCATTCACCTTAATCAATTCCATCTCTCATCCCGACGCGCAGGTCACCCACGGGCGTCGAATAGAAAGACCTGCACTAGGTCTCTGAGGAGACCACACGAAAAAAAAAATAAGATGAAATGATTGACAGATGAAATGAAATGATAGTGGAGAGTGTTTCTGGAATGAAATTTTTTGACAGGGAAAACCGTTGTACCCGGAGAAAAACCTGTCTGCTTACGTTTTGTCCAGCAGAGATCTCACATGGAGTGACCGGGATTTGAACCACGGACCCAGCGGTAAGAGGCCGGCGTGCTACCGCCTAAGCCACGGAGGCTGTTACATTACCTTTAGTAGTGTTTTTAAAGCAATTATTTAAAACCTAGGCATTATTTTTAGAGGACCCTGTACAGGGTGTCTATAAAAGAACTCCGGGGTTTTGAGACAAAATATTGTAATGAAGTAAAAAAGTTATATTAATGTTTAATACATGATCGGAAAGGTTGCATTTTCAAGTTTTTTTAACAATTTAATAAAGTTCAATATGAGCCCCGTTAGTGGCACGGCACACATCGTAACGGTATTCCACCTCTTCCAATGTCCTGGCCAGCATGTCTGGGGGGACGGATGCCTCACAATTGATTATTCGTTCCCTGAGATGGCCAACATCATGAAATTACTCCGCATACACAAGATTCTTGATATGCCCCCAGATGAAAAAGTCCAACAGAGTCATATCAGGGCTCCTTGGAGGCCATAGCATAGGTCTTTCCCCTCCAATCCATCTGTTGCAGAGAAGAGCGTCAAGTGCCTCACGCACCCAACTCCAGACTGCGTCTTGTCAATGATTTCTTTGGGCTTCGAAGGCATGAAGCTTGGATTCTGTCAACATTCTCTTGTGACACACGCGGCATACCCGGCGACTTTTGTTTTAAAACACTTTTTGTTTGTTTGAAAGGGTCGAAATTTTCTTTGTACTGTAACAACAGAATTCGTTTCTATTAGCCAAATAACGCATTGATCCTTTTGTTGCGGCGTCGCCATAGCGCGGCAATCCAGACAGCACTGACTGCGGCTACGTTGTTTCAAGGTCAACGCTCCGCAGCGCTGCCAACTGTTGATGAAAACATTCCCAATTCGTATGAGTAAAACTTGATGAGCTACTCGTTTCAGAGAAATTAACTGCATTTTGCTATCTTCCACAGTTGGTAAGATATGAATTTTTAAAACCCCGGAGTTCTTTTACAGAAACCCTGTATTTCTTTTATTAGAATTTCATCGTATTTCAGGTAAGACAGAATTTATATTGAGTTGTTTTTCGTCTTTTTCTGTAAGTGTTGAACGTTAATGAATTCTTGCCAGGTAATTACAGCAGGTAATTGCTTCCTAGAGAGTATTATTGTAGATTGGCTTGGAGAAAAAAAACTGATATTGATATGAAAGTAATGTAGTATGTGATGTGTGCATGTTATGTACACGGACAAATTGCAGTCAAACACACATAAACAAACAGTGGCATTCACTTGTTTCATACGTGTTCCCTGCTGTTAATAATTTCATAAAAAGAACTGTAAATCAGTTATATACAGAGTGGTTGGGGTAGGCCTAGCCAGCCGGGAACATTCGATTCCCCAGTTTAGGATGCCATGAAGGTATACAGGATGTTGCTAAGTTCCCATTACAAACTTTAAGGGTTTGTAGTGAGGACCAAGGTGGTTAATTTTAGCATGACTGGCTGCATGGCTCAGCGGTAACTTTCTGGCCTGCTGATCCCAAGATAGCGGGATCAAATCCAGGCGCAGTCAGTTCAAATTTTATTTAATAAGATGCGCTCGAAAGTGCTAAATATAATTTTGATCATACAATGCTATTTAGTTTTCACAGTAGTCGCTGGATTTTTGCTCACTTAGCGGTCAGACCTCTTGTTGCACAACGAACACACAATATCATCACCTGGTTGGTGAAAACCTTGAGTTAAGCAAATTTTATGGTGAAAACCATGAGTTGCAAGTCTCGTTACCACATGTCCTAGATCCTGTCCTGCCTCAGTCCATTGTCGATCCATCATTGCACTAGAGCTATAAAAATCAGGATCGATGTAATTTCTATTCCTCCGCCGCAGTTCAGGATGCGCTTGGTAAGGGCCGGTAGATGGCAGCATGAATTGCAGTCTCAGGTCTTCTATGTAGAAGCTTTGCCTTGCTAATTCGTATACAATCCTTGAGCGTGCTTAAATGTGAGGGATCCGTATCAGTAGATTTACTGGCACGTTAAAGATCCCCTTCGGGGCAGAATTTTGCCACCCCGGCGACTCTAAAAGCCACAGGGATTAGAAGGGACGTAAAATCAATAACATTATTTTAAGTTTAGCATAGGAATTTGTGTCAAGAAACGTACCGTCTTCCCGCTCCCCGCAAAAAACACTACAACAAACGTTCACAACTCTCGCTTCGTTGGCGCTCTGTCCGACTGCTGCTGCTTGTCGTCTGGGTCCAATTACAGGTGGGTCTCGATGTGACGACCACTGACGTTAACACAGATACGGTACCACCGTACCATGTTCTGGTACACACGATCACCTATCCCTGGTCCTCCAACATCCACCGCAGTCATAACTCTCGCCAGTAGGTCTTCCACAGGGGTCTCGTAAATACAGGTTTTCATGTGACCCCACAGGTAGTAGTCTAGCGGTGTCAAGTCTGGTGAACGTGCAGGCTAAGCAATCGGGCCACCACGACCTAACCACTGTTGCGCAAAACTGTGGTGCAGATGATCTCGGACCGCAAGTGAAAAATGCTGTGGTGCGCCATTGAGCTGAAACCACATGTTTTGACGCACATGCAGTGGCACTTCGTGTAAGAACTCTTGCAGTACGTCTCCAAGGAGTACCAAGTACGCGGCACCCGTGAGATTTCGTGGAAGAAGGTATGGACTGTCAACAAACCAGTAGGGGATTTGGGACATCAGGTGATCGTTCAATGAGGTATGTACTCTAGTCAGTGAGCTGAAAAAGCGGGATATTCGAACGTGTTCTGTAGGGTTTTCTTGCGGGTGGCGGGAAGACTGTACGTTTACGGACACAAGTTCCTATGCTAAAACTCAGCAATTCTTCTAGGTTTGTGCCGTGTTTTGTGTGGGGTTTCGCCTAGGACACCAAGCTGGCTCATCGGCGGGCTCTTGGTGACCCCGCCTGGCCGTGAAAGCCAATATACCTTCTTTTTGGAAGCCTTCATAGGGAGGCTAAGGCTGCTTGAGCTTTTAGTTCTCGCAGTCAAATGGTGCAGTTGCACCTAATATAAAGGGAGGTGGCGCGCAGTTCGTCACTCCTGTGGGGGTCCGGGCGGGGACACCAAGAGCTCGCCGATGAGCCAGCTTGGTGTCCTAGGCGAAACCCCACACAAGACACGGCACAAACCAGAAGAATTGCTGAGTTTAAATTCACCGGCCGTGAAAGCCAATATACCATCTTTTTGGAAGCCTTCATAGGGAGGTTAAGGCTGCTTGAGCTTTTAGTTCTCGCAGTCAAGTGGTGCAGTTGCACCTAATATAAAGGGAGGTGGCGCGCAGTTCGTCACTCCTGTGGGGGTCCGGGCGGGGACACCAAGAGCCCGCCGATGAGCCAGCTTGGTGTCCTAGGCGAAACCCCACACAAGACACGGCACAAACCAGAAGAATTGCTGAGTTTAAATTCACCGGCCGTGAAAGCCAATATACCATCCTATGCTAAACTTAACCGTTTTGGCCCCACTATCATCATCCTCCTCCTTTCATGTGTTAGTCCTAGAAGAACTGTTACGGTCTACACAAAAGATTTGAATTTTCACGCCATCTTTTCCTGGGGCGACCTAGAGATCTCTTCCCACCGGGGTAGTAGTTGACGATTGCTTTAGGGATCCTGCTTCTGTCCATCCTGTTGAGGTGTCTTAGCCAATTTATTTGGTATTCATGGATATATTCCAATATAGGTCTGCTGTTAAGACCATTCAGCACTTCTGTGTTTCGTTTGTGATCCCACTTAGTGACTCCTGCTGTTCGTCGCATATGTTTCATTTCGGCGGTAATTATTCGTCTCTCATCGCATTTCCTCAGGGTCCACGTTTCGCTACCATAGCAAAGTACTGGTCATGCTAAGGTTTTGTAAATTCTTGTTCGGGTGTGTTTTTGATCTAATGATGGTCTAAAAACTTTATTGATGATTCCTAAACAAACCCTCAAAGTCTGTAATGGGAATTTAGAAATATTCTGTATAGTACTTGGGCCAGATTATTACAATCATGGTTGGTTTGTAGGTTCCTCAGTTTAGGGGCTGCGACAACGCGATCATGTAGCGCCGTGTACTTTGGGTGTGTGTAGAATCTGTCTGATAAACGGTGTTAATTGTGATAACTGTATTAGTGTGTGTTATCTGTTTTCAATTCAAGTAATAATAATAATATCGTATGGCATCGGCTGCCGGGTGCAAGCTTTGTTCTTTGACACCCAAAGCGTAGCTTGCATATCGAAATTCGTTGATCCTTGAAGCACTATAAAAGTCAAAGACGTTAGATATCTAAGCTCCTTGAACACTATAGCGCATTGTAGTAGAGAAATGAGGAACTTTGTGTTGGCAGAAACTCCCGAGATCAATTTTGCCATTATGAGCACGGCCTACTGAATTCAACATGCCAACATCGTATGACAAGATGTCGTAATTTTTTCCGCCTTTCAAAAATCACTTACTTCGGCCAGGAGCGAACCTGCAAGCTTGGTGTTAGTAGACCGACACGTTGATCACTCACCCACCGTGGCAAGCTTCAATTCAAGTAAAGACTGCAGACATTGACTTTTCAAGTAGTTCCTACTTTTGTCGCAAAACGCCACCGTCAACAACTAGTCATTCTGAACTTTACCAGATGCCATCGCAGTCAGCTCCTGGCGACGAACGTCGGAACCTAAGAGCATTTGTCAAATGTTTAACCTACCTATATAATTTAGCTTCACACAGGTGTAATTAGTGAAAGTTTCTTTATCATGCTATAAATATGACATGGGACCACCACCTTTACTTCCCCTCCGAAAAAAGGCATACTGAGGGATTTTTAACGCCCTTAAAATATCCGATGACTTTGGCCGGGTTTGAACCCGCAATCTTGGGCATAGAAGCTCAGCATGCTACCGACTACGCCACCGAAGCCGCTATACTACAATCATATTTCGGTTGTTTGTACAATATATATCTGATATTAGCTTTGCTCACACTTGATACGAAATTTCCATTAAAGCAAATATATTAACGTTCCTTGGCCGTTATTAGTAAGCTTTCAGTGACTCAGCTGGTATCTATGAGCGACTATAAAGGCTCTGAAATGTTTCAGCGATTTTTTATATTTGTAAGCTTTTTGTACGTCTGTATTTTAGATAATAATTTAGTTGGAGTTCTTCTTTGTTACAAATCCTTTCATTTACACTGTTCTCAGTTGTTTCTTCAGTCAACATATTCTTCATTATGATGGAGAATTTAAGAAATCTTTCACCCTCGAAAATCCCCTCTGTTTTCATGGAATTTACAAAATACGATCCATTATACAAAGAGAATTAAGTTGCAACAGTGAGCAGCCGGATTTTATTTCATTAGGAAACGATTCATTATTATTATTATTATGTGCGTATGGACCCTATTGGATCACGCATTACATTTATGATTCGCCTTTCTAACAGACCATATTGCTTTCATTTTTTCACTGTGTGCTTGTTTCCTTTCTTCTGACCACTTAGTCCCCGATCTTCTGGGGACATCATTCTCTGGCTGTACCACCCATTTATTTATCTTCTGACGGTAGACATTTCTGTCTAGTATTTCTGACGTTTCTATCCGGGCCTTTTCCAGGTAATTTTTAACATCTTGTATCCAAGATACGTTCTTCAGTTTTCCAGAGTATGTCAAAATCTTGTGAGTTATTATTATTATTATTATTATTGATACGTGCAAGGGCACGTCTCTACTATTTCAAACATGTATTTAATCATGGAGGCTGTACTTGAAGTTTGAATCGTCCGCTTCGCCGCTCAGTACCGTCTGTGTCCACAAGATGGTAGCTGCAGTCGGACTTTGGAAAGATCCAAGTAGTTCCTGCTTATTCACCAATAGAGTGCGTTGGTGTTTCCTTTAAAACTCTACCAATTCGTGACATAAGTGAAAAACATTTATGATTCTACGTCATAAAACAAAGAACGGTGTGTGTTCTTGATACCGCCAAATTATGAACTTATTTATGACATTGTTGTTTGAGGTGTAAAACCGTGATTGGACATTTTCCAAATATCATGCATGCAGCGCGCCTGGCTTCCTTGTCGGCGCCATTATGTGTTGTCATCGGTAACTGAACAGTCTGGATTGAACTGAGTGATCGTGAATTTGATTGTCTATTGAGGCGGGGGCCTGTGGCCCTCGCCTCACCAAGAAATGGAATTACATTACAAAAACGTAAACCGCAGTGGGTAGGAAGTGGGATCGTCGCCCCTGAAGCATGGTCTACCTTATTTTCGCCGGAATGAGAAAACTTGAAGATGTTTAGTGTCAATGGTTGCGTGTGCCAGCAACAGTTATCTGGGCAGTTTTCATTTTTTTTAAATTTATTTATTAGTGTTATGTTTGTTTTATCATCAGTGTCTCCCCAAAGGCCTTATTAAGGTATGTTTTGAAACCTTGTTTAATTTATCTAATTATTTTATTTTGGGAGTCCCAATTTGGCCGTGTACGAATGTTGATCTTCTGTTATGTTCTGGCTTGTAAGCCAAAAATTTCTTTTACGTTTTAATAGCGTTTCCTTATATATGTTAGGTTTCTTATTTATTTTTTGTTTACCTTCTGGAGACACATTTATTAGTTTATTTCACGTTTAAAGTATTATTTATTTTCGTTTGCCAATCTTATGATTGATATTGTATTCAAATTAATTTATTCATGATCCGTGCCCTTTACTCTTGTAATAGTTCTTAAATGTAATTGTTTTCCGCCGTACATTTCCTTACGCTGATGATAAAATTTATTTAATTAATTGTTTGCCGTAATTTCGATCTGGCATGTTTTTGTGTCGCCATGTCTGCTGTTTGCCGTGATGCATTGTGGTCGTGTGGTCAGTCGTTTGGCGCGGGTCTCAAAAACAGTCGTGTTGTGTGTTAGCTTCATCCCTTTTTTAAAATGTAATCTTGTTAATGTTAATTTTGTGATTTTTGGTAAATGTCCTTGTGTTTTTCGCCGGCGTACATATCATTTATTTATTTATTTTCTATCCAATTTAATTTTTAGCCTACTTTTCACATTTTGCAAAAATGAGAAAAAAGTAGACTTATGAGATCGGGCAAATGTCTGTCTGTCTGTCTGTCTGTCTGTCTGTCTGTCTGTCTGTCTGTCTGTCTGTCTGTCTGTCTGTCTGTCTGTCTGTCTGTCTGTCTGTCCGTCTGTCTGTCTGTCTGTCTGTCCTTCTGTCTGTCTGTCTGGCTGTGTGTGTGTCCCCCCCTATCAACTCCTAAACGGCTGCAGCAATCGAAACAAAATTTGGTAGGAGTAAAGATCTACACCTGAATATCTCACGGCCATATTTGAAAATGATGTCAGTGCTACCAACTGCTAAAAAATCGCAATTGGAATTTGAGCTCCATGTTGGATATCTTGGAAAGTATGTTGGGAGCTATTTCAAAATTGGCACACGTACAGACCATTATATTTCAGTTTAATTTCCAGGAGGCCAAACATGGCAGTGTTGCCAAAATGATTATAAGCCTCCTGATAGGTCCAATTTTTAAATGCATATAACTTCTACACTATCAATTGGAATTCAACCAAATTTCGTATGTTGTATGCGTACATAACCAGATATGACTGAGCGTATTCTTAAGACCTACCAGGGCTGCCAACTGTTAATAAATGCTCCTAATTTATTTTATCCAAATACCAATATATCAGAAAGTATGCAAGCCGACAGCTTTAAACTATGCACACGTATAGTACCTGACATTCTATATTAATTTGGAGTAACTTATATACGTCAGTGCTACCAACATGATTCTAAGCCTGCTGACAGGTCCAACTATAAATATATGCAACTTCGATACTATCATTTGGATTTCAACCAAATTTCGTATGTGTTATGTGTACCATAACAGATATGACTATGCGTATTATAAGGAGCAACCAGGGCTGCCAACTGTTAATATGTGCTGTCCCTATTTTTGTTACCCTAATATCAATATATCAGAAAGTATGCAAGCCAATAGCTCTAAAATTTGCACACGTATAGTACCTGGCATTCTAGACGAATTTGGAGTAACTTATATTCGTCAGTGCTGCCAACATGATTCTAAGCCTGCTGATAGGTCCAATTTTAAAATGCATGTAACTTCTATACTAACTAATGGATTTCATTCAAAATTGGCACAACAATAGATCACATTATTTCAGATTATTTCTGACCAATACATGCATGACATTGTTGCCAACATGATTTCACGCGCGCTGTTAGATCCAATGTTTAACTGCATGTAACGTCCATGAGATTCATTGGACTTCAACCAAATTTTGTATTTTGTACCTTAAGAGATGGAACTAAGAATATATTCAGTCATCAGGGCTGCCAACTGTAGTGCTCGATTAGGATACATTATGCCAGGTATACAGTATTTCGAACTAATTGGAAATTTCGATATTAGCAACTTAATTTCGTCATTATTCTAGATAGGTTCATATTCTGTAGAATAATCATTGGCATGAAAAGTAGGCTGTATAGTTCTTAACGGAACTTCTTGTTTTTAATTAAAATTTAATTTAATTTCAATCCTTATTTTTGGCATGGCCTCAACATCTGCATGTCGGATCGTGATTGCATTTCCTTGCAATTTATCAAGCCCTTTCTCATTGCGTTGTGCATGTAAATTCTATTTTAACCTTTGGGCTGTTTAATATTTTTTTATATTTTAAATTAAGTCTGTCCTCTTCTTGGCTTTGCAAGCAAGCATGTTAGGCGCTATCTGGCCTTCTTGGAAATTTGTGTTGGCTGATGCATGTTCTCTTTCCTGGTGGAAGTTTTAACTATTAAACTTTATTTTATTCCTTTTAACTACTGTTGTGGCATTATTTCACCGACGGGTGTTCCGTTGGTTTTTGGGGGGTGTTTGTACGATAGCCTGTGTGTGTTGTCCCCTTCTCCTTCTTCCTTTCACCCCTTTTGGAGCTCTTCTGTCGGGACTTGTCTTCTGGAGGTGGTTTTGCTGCGGAAGTGACCCGGAACTCTGAATACAGGTAAGTTGGCCCATCCACGCTCGCCGTACTCGTCTCATTCTGGTAAGCAAAGCGTTGGCTATCGAGTTACCAACGTGCTGCTTGCCAGTGCCGTTAATGTAGGGGGTTACAATTATTATTATTATTATATTATTATTATTATTTTTTATTTTTTTGTAATCGTTTCGGTCGTCTATGGACCACGTTATTTCAACTGCCTTTTCCCTCTTTCTTTCACATTGGCCCAGTATTCGCGCATTCTTATTCGGTGAGCATCCTTCCGTTCTTCGGTCCACTTCTTGCCGGTTTTCAATATAGGTTTTGGCTGAAAACTCTGCATCTCCCCAAGTTTCTCCTTCAGAGAGTTACGTTCCAAGATGTCCCCATGTGATATCCTCAGGTATTGTAGGTCTTTTTCCACCTCTGTAAACCAGATCTCTTTGGTTTTCTTTCCCACAAAGTAGGCACAGATTCGATTGGACAATCTTCCAGAGTTCATTCGTGTTAAATGGCCATAAAAGGAGAGTCTTCTTCTGCGAATGGTGTCCGTTATTTTCTCCACATGTAGATTATTATTATAATAATAATTATTATTATAGTTATTACTATCAACCCGCCCCTGTTTCAGCTGATATCTTTAGCGGTTTACCCGGCGTGAGCTTAAAAGTCTCATGGGCGGTAAGTACCAGACGCAATTCGGGAAATCCGAGGTGAACAGTGAAACTCCAAACACAAATACTCTTCACTGAAGTCTTAACTCGACACCACCCCACAGTTTGATGCTGGAGTCATAGGCTCGCTCGCTAACTCGTAAACTCGCTCCGAACCTAGAAATTTAAATGTCCATTGAATGGAGATTGTTGGAAGAAACAAAACCGTAAAAATACTAATAGTGGGCGATGTATTAAACACAGAGTGATGCTGTCGCTGGCCGTTTTTTGGAGAACTTTTCATTCTGAACATTTGATACACTCATAGTATATACGGTAGATATTTTAACGGTTAACCCAGCGTAAGCTTAAAAGACGCACGGACGGCTGGTTTTTCTTCGACTCAATTCATTGAAATCGTTACTTCTCGGCTTTGTTTGGTCATAGATGATTGTTTTTCTACAGAAACCTTCCTCGAGAAATTCTTTATAGAACGGTAAAAACAGCATCATAATCCATCCAGTGGTTCTCGAGATTACCCGTTACATCCAAGAATCGGCGCATTTGTTTTATACGACTGTATGTACAGATAGTTCTATCCACGCCTGCAAAATGCTTGGATTGTAAAACTTTAACGAACTATGGGTATCCATTGTTCTCGTTTTCACTCAAGACAGGCTGATAATAAACCTGGCCTGTGGGGACGGACGCCAGAGATCACATCGCAAGTACTTCAAAGCAATGAAACAGTTCCCCGGCGAAATTATGTGCCTTAACGAGGCTTACCGCTGTTCAACCTCCTACTAGTGCTACGGGCTAGCACGTGACTGGTGCCGGAAATATTCCATTACAGAGATCAAAGGAATACATGTTGATAATTAATTATGTATATACGGAAGGTGGTCAGAAATGTTTCATTTTGTATGTGGTCAATAAATTATAGGAGGTACTAAGTGCGAAGGTAGAGCCTCCGTGGCTTAGGCGGCAGCACGCCGGCCTCTCACCGCTGGGTCCGTGGTTCGAATCCCGGTCACTCCATGTGAGATCTGAGCTGGACAAAATGGAGGCAGACAGGTTTTTCTCCAGGTACTCCGGTTTTCCCTCTCAACATTTCATTCCAGCAACATTCTCCACTATCATTTCATTTCATCTGTCATTCATTTAATCATTGCCCTAGAAGAGTGCGTCAGGCCTCGGCAGCCGGCACAGTTCATATCCTCGCCGCTTGATGGGGGCTTCCTTCATTCCTTTCCTGACCCGGTCGGAGACTGGAAGCAGGCTGTGGATTTTAATTTTTTCACTAAGTGCGAAGGTATGAGCAAACAACAATAAACATGGGAATAAGGAGGAAGATATTAGAAGAGGACAAGTTATTTTACAGGCACATAACAAGAACCGGCAATACTCCATTACAAAGACATATTTTACCGGGTTCGATTCCCGGTCAATGCATGTGAGATTTTCGAAGTGAAATGACATCTCCTGTGGTTCAGATTCCGCGTAAAAAGGAGGTCCTCTGGCTCATGATCACGAGATTAACGGTCACATAAAACTACAAGTTTCCATTTATGAAGACTAAATAGGTTAATTTAAGACGGGGAGCGTGATGGCGCAGTGGCATTTTACCTGGAATTTTCACCTGAAAAATCACGTGGCGTCAGGAAGGACATCCGGCGTTAAATCCGCGGTCAAATCCAAAATGAGCCTGGTTGGCTCGGTGACCCCAATTAATTGGAAAAAAGCCGAAGAAAAACAAGGAAAGACAGGTTAATTTAAGACTTTTACAGTACTGTAGTGGCATTTAGTTGCAGCTAAAAGGACTTTTATTATTTTAGTTGTGATTAACTTAACATAAATTTCAACTTCAACTATAGGCTACCAGAAAGATGAATTTGATATTATTACCCTTTAACGAATTGATTGCCGGCGGTCGAGATTGGAACTATTATTTGTTCATTTGTGTCACACGTCAGCCTGCTTCGTTGACAGGTACAGTTGCGCGAGTAGGATATGACTCAGCTCCAGTAGCCTAAGTCATCGTTTAACTGTCCGTGGTACCATGAGCTCTTGTGACGCTTATCTGACGCAATGCTGCTTGACATATGTGCAGACTTAACTCTGTCATCGCTGTGTCCTCCGCTTCGCCCCGCGGGGCACATACTACAATAAACAACTAACGCTGGCGCAGCCACGCTCAGCGACAATCACATGTTGAATGGGTGATACTTCCTTAGTATAAGGAGTGATCAAGACGTTTCCGTTTGACGGCCGTGCAATAAAGGACTGGTTCATCTCACCAGCGCACCAGGATGAAAATTCCTGTGTGGTAAAACCCGTGTCCTGCTGTGTGAAGAAGAAGTCCGTAGCCGCCTGCTACACATCCTCGTCCGACAGGAATCGTCGACCCTTCAAAGTCCTTTTATCATTTTAAATGATCTCGTCGACTTCGTCGTTACGCTGAGGTCTGGCGTTACGTTACGGCGACGGGACGAAATGTACCGAGAATGCACTGAGGGGTGTGACGTCATAGTACCACTTGAGCTCCGTCCTTTCCCCGCGCGCTCCGGTGAGCGTGACGTCATCCAGCCAGCTACCTCCTTTGACCTTGGTTTGCACTTGCTAATGGACTTTTGAGTTCACGCAGTTCGCTGCATGATCATGAGGCTTTCACGCAGCATTTGTAGCATTTAAAATGATATAAAGTCTAGTCTTTCAGACTGACTATCACTCTTTTTTGATTAACCCAACGCGTGATAATCGCGTGAGTAGAGATCAGGATTATAGGGCGGATGCTCGAGTATCTTGCATTGGTGTACCTTGTATGTTACGACCTTTGTGGTATGGGGACGTGCGTGGTCATGAAGCAGCAGCACCCCTTGTCGCAGTTTTCCTGGATGTTGTGCAGAACCGTTCCCGAGTGATGAAGACACCAACTTCTTTGAAATCAATAAGCAATGGAACGCGGTAATCATAGAACAGGGTGAGCATCGCCTTTCCAACGGATGGTTGGCTCTTGAACTTCTTGGGAGGAGGGGACAATGGATGACACCACTGCATCGTTAACACTTGAAGGTACCTTTTAAGAAACCGAAGGCGTGATAATCGCATGAGTATAGGTCAGGACTATACGGCGGCTGCTCCAGTATCTCCCACTTGCGTTGGCGCACCTTGTGTGTTATGACCTTTGCGGTATGGGGACACAAGTTATCATGAAGCAGCAGCTCCCCTTGGCTCTGTTTTGCCGGATGTTGCGTAGTATCGTTCCCGAGTGATGGAGATACCAACTTCCTCGAAATCAATAAGCAATGGTCCCCAGTCTTTCTTCTTTTGTCGTGTGGCCTCCTGAGAGGCCGAGTGCAGGTCTTTCTAGTCGACGCCCGTGGGCGACCTTAGCGCCGGTCTGAGGGATGGAATTGATGGAGATGAATGAAACTGGGCAAGGATGTGGAGGGAAGTGACAGTGGCCTGTCAGTAGGTACCGTCCCAGCATTTGTCTGGTGTTGGAAATGGGAAACCATGGAAAAACATTCCAAGGACGGACGACGGTGGGGCTCGAACCCTCGCGTCTACCGAATCAACAGAGAGCTTTGCCCCATGACCTAACGCTGTGCTTTAGCGAGCGTAGCCACTGCTGTCGGTATGGGCCGCGGTAATCAATGAACAGGGTGAGCATCATCATCTTTCCAACAGATAGTTGGCTGTTGAACTTCTTGAGAAGTGTTGGACGATGGGTACACCACAGCATCGTCGACGCTTTCGATTCCAGTTCCCAGCGTTGGCACCAGCTACCTTCGCCTGCAACATTGCCCTCCAGGAACGCGTTGCCTTCAACATTGAAACGCATCAGGTGTTGCAGGCAAACAGCAATCTGGTGTGCTTTTTATTCGGCATTCAACTCCCAGGGTATCGTTTCAGCAAGGCAATTAAACTAAATATTTTGATCACGCCTTATATTTACACACACACTCTCTCTCTCTCTCTCTCTCTCTAGTAATCATGTCACTCATGTACTTGTTTTAATGAAAATGAAAATCCACAGCCTGCTTACAGTCGACCGACCGGGTCAGGGAATGGAATGAATGAAGCCCCCATCTAGCGGCGAGGATATGAACTGTGCCGGCTGCCTAAGTCTCTCACACTCCCCTGGGACAATGATTAAATGAATGACAGATGAAATGAAATGAGAGTGGAGAGTGTTGCTGGAATGAAATTGTGACAGGGAAAACCGAAGTAACCGGAGAAAAACCTGTCTGCCTCCGCTTTGTCCAGCACAAATCTCACATGGATTGGCCGGGATTTTACCACGGACCCAGCGGTGAGAGGCCGGCGTGCTGCCGCCTAAGTCACGGAGGCTCACTTGTTTTAATAATAGATCATGTTATAATTAACAGACAAATTGTAGCCCTTTTTTAACGTCCTATAATTTGTTTGCTTTTTCAATAGATTTAATAATACATTAGGTAGGTTATTTATTTATTATTTATTTATTTAAGCGTCAATTCCCCTACAGGAGAGCGATTAAACCTGATAACATGACGTCATTTGGAGGTGTGTCTCCTCCGCTCCTCCCAAAACCTCTTCATTCTCGCGGAATGTTCCCGCTTCCTCTCATCCGTCCACTTTTTTCCAGGTTGTCGTAATGGTCTTGGTTCAAACGTAACATTCCCGATTTTGGTCTGGCACTCAGTTCGGTCTTCGAAATTTTCTATAGTGATTACTTGTAAGTCTCTCTGTACCTCTTTAAGCCATTCTGTGCCGCATTTACTCTGTGTTATGATACCGAGTAGTTTCTTGGGCAATCTGGAGGTGACCATCCTGTGGATGTGGGTGTAAAATTTGGCTCTGCGTTTTCTAATTTCGTCTGTTAACGTAATGGTGTTTTGATAGAGTTCAGTACTAGGAATCTTCATCCAAATGCCGTTTCTGTTGATTGCTCCGTAGATCTTCCGGAAAATTTTTCGTTCCTGCTTTTCCAGTTCCCTAATCTTGGAATAACCATCGATTACTGTTGATTCAGACACATACGTTGCTTCTGGAAGAATAACTGTTTTATAATGTCGTAATTTGACGTTCATCGAAATGCATTTCTTGTTGTAATGGTCCCACGTTAGCCTGTAGGCCTTCTGGAGCTAAGTGATTCTGTCTTCATTGGCGATTCGATTAAGTCCTGAGGGCTGAATAATTTCGCCAAGGTATTTAAAACTGCAGACTTGTGCGATTTTACCGTATTTGATGTTTAAAGGGTATTTATTTTCTGGCCTTCTCTCCATATATTTCGTCTTGTCGTAAGATATATGTAATCCGGTCTTTTGTGCAATCTCATGGAGCTTTTCCACTGCGTAAGTCGCTTCTGATCTGTTGTCTGCGACAATTGCAATATCGTCTGCGAAAGCGAGACATTTGACTTTAGTTCTGTTCTCTTTTTTAATACCGATTTGAATGCCCTTTAGAAAGAGGTTCCCATTCCCTTATTATCTTATCCAGAACCATATTGAAGAGGATTCGGGATAGTCCATCCCCCTGTCGGACTCCAGTCTTGATTTCGAAGGGCTCTGATATTTCGCCCATGGATTTCACTTTGGATATTGTTCCTGTAAGTGTCTGTTCTATGATTTTGCGTGTCTTACGATCGATCCCAAATTCTTCCATTATTTTCAAGAGGGTGTCGTGGTCAACACA
Organism: Meconema thalassinum; assembly: GCA_946902985.2. Lineage (NCBI taxonomy): Eukaryota > Metazoa > Arthropoda > Insecta > Orthoptera > Tettigoniidae > Meconema > Meconema thalassinum. The sequence continues at coordinate 156,353,882 of OX336399.1, read as the reverse complement.
GTCGTATGCTTTTCAGAAGTCGATGAATGCAATCACGGTATTTCTAAATTTCCTCATTTGGAAGATCGTCTTTAGGCACCAGATCTGTTCAGCACACGATCGCCCTTTTCTGAATCCAGCCTGGTAGTCACCAATGAGTGGATCCATTTGGGTCTCTAAAGTGTTCAGAAGTGCTGTGAAAAGGATTTGAAAAGCAACCGGGATCAGAAAAATTCCTCTATAAATGTTGATGTCCGTCTTGTCGCCCTTTTTGTGCAACGGGTGAATCAAAGCGCATTTCCAGTCATCTGGTAATTGCTCCGTTGTCCAAATATCTAAAATTATGGAATGGAGTTTCCGCGTCAGTGTGGGATCATTCAGTTTCCAGAGTTCAGCAATGATCCCATCTTCCCCTGGTGCTTTGTTGTTTTTGAGTTGTCGGATTATCTCCGTAATTTCTTCAATGTCGGGGGCTTGCGAGACCAAGTGTATGAATACCGGAGGAGAGACGTAAAGTTTTACTAGAGGTGGTTCACAGTTAAGAAGAGAGTTGAAATATTGGGCTAATAGTTTGCAATTATTTCTGGAGTTGATTCCTGGAGTTAGTTTCCAATGTCTCTTGAAGCACTGACTGGGTGCATGTTATCCCCGTAGATTTTCTCTAAATGTCTTGTAGAAATCTCTAGTATTATTTTTGGTGATATCCTGCTGGATTTCGTGGAGTCTGTTGTTGTCATACCTTCGTTTTTCTTTCCTAATTATTTTTGAGGCCTGTTTTTGAGTGGTAAGAAAGTTCTCCCAGTTTTCCTTTGTTTGGCTACTGTGATTTTTTTTCAAGCCATTATGCGATTGTCAACTGCTTGATCGCAAATTGTGTTCCACCAGCGATGTTTTCTGGAGCGAGGTGGTTGTCCTAGCTTCATGACTTCCTGAATTTTCCCCGTTAGTATCTTCCAGTCTGTTGATTCCTCCTGATTGATTTGCAAAATGATTTCTTCCCTGTGGAGTTTCAGATATTTATTTAATTATTATATTCTAATTTGCTTTATTCATCTTGTGTAAAATGTTTGCTAATTGGCTTGTTTAGTTATAAGTATATTTTATATTTTGTTATGTTAGTTATTAACCTAGGTTTATTTCTTATTACAAAACTTCAAGCCAGAACAATGTATAAGCTACATAAAGGGGCTCTTTAGCCTCAGTGGCAGTTCTCTATGAATACATTCAAATTGAATTCAAAGTCCTAGCGTTTACCCCACCGTGTTCTGTCTGCAGCTTTGTTTCATCTCCTCCATTTCAGTTTCATCCTGATATAGTCTACCTCTAGAACAGAGGTCACGAAATCGTCAATCATGAGCGCTGGGAATAGTTCAGAAGATCGCGGTCACGCGTAGGTTGGCTAACCTGGAGTTGCTCCACTAAGCTCATATCGATGACTCACGAAAACAGCTGCTAGCATATTCCCGCGCAATTGTAACTGTCAGTCTCATAGTTGATTGAGTGAGCGTGAGGTTATGTTCGTTATGTTTTTAGTGTGCATACCGTTCATTTGGTCATGTGGATAGTTCGAGTTACTCATTAATACTAAGATAGGTTTGTTCTAATGATAGAGAGTACAAGCCAAAAAAAACTTATCACATTCAATCGGAATGGGAAGCCGATTACTTCATTATTCAGGTCAAGTACAAATGTGTGAGTTTACTGTGCCGAGTATATTAGTGGAGAAGAAAGGCAACGTGGAACGCCACTTCAATAAACGTATTGGTGACAAAAGAGAGTTGCATTCTTATTATGAAAGATATTGAATCAGATAAACATTATTTTGTTCTTACATGCATAATTTAATATTAATATAATGCGTATACGTTAACCATTTTTAGCCTACTTTTCTCATTTTGCAAAAATGAGGAAAAAGTAGACTTATGAGATCGATTCAGGAAAATATGTATCTGTATGTCAATCTGTCCTTCTGTTTGTCTGTCTGTCAGGCTGTGTATGTGTGTCCCCCTAACAACTCCTAAACGGCAGCAGCAATCGAGACCAAATTTTGTATGAGTAAAGATGTATACCGGAATATCCATATTTGAAAATTATGTCAGTGGTACCAATTGCTGAAAAAACTCACTAGAAATTTGAGCTCCATGTTGGATATCCTGGAAGGTATGCATGCGAGCTATTCCAACATTGGCGCACATGTATATAATACTATTTCAGTGGAATGACAATGTTGCCAAAATAATTTTAAGCCTGCTGATAGGACCAATTTTTAAATACATTGTAACTTCTATACTATCAGTTGGATTTCAACCAACATTCGTATTTGCTATGTGTAACATAACAGATATGACTATTATTCTTAAGAGCAAACAGGGCTGCCAAGTGTTAATAAATGCTGTCTATTTTTTTACCCTAATATCAATATGTCAGAAAGTATGCAAGGCAACAGCTCTATACTTTGCACACGTATAGCACCTGACACTCTAGATTAATTTGGAGTAATTAATATAAGTCAGTGCTGCCAACATGATTCTATGCCTGCTGATAGGTCCAATTTTAAAATACATGTAACTTCTCTACTAACATGGATTTCATCCGAAATTGGCACAGAATAGATCAAAATATTTCAGATTATTTCTGACCAGCACTCGCATGACATTGCTGCCGACTTTCTTTTACGCGTGCTGATGGATCCTATATCTAACTGCATGTAACGTACATTGGACTTCAACCAAATTCTGTATTCTGTACCTTACGAGATGGAACTAAGAATATATTCAGTCACCAGGGCTGCCAACTGTAGTGCTCTATTAGCCTACATTATACCAGGTATATTTCTAACTAATTAAACATTTCGATATTACGAACTTAATTTCGTCATTATTCTAGATAGGTTCATATACTGTTTATTAATCATTGGCATAAAAGCTTGCCACGGTGGGTGAGTGGATAACGTGTCGGTCTACTAACCCCAAGATTGCAGGTTCGCCCCTGGCCGTGGTAAGTGATTTTTGAAAGGTGGCAAAAAATACGATTCGCATGTCATACGATGTTGGCATGTCAAAGAACCCATTTGAATTCAGTAGGCCGTGTTCATACTGGCAAAATTAATTTCGGGAGTTTCCGCCAACACAAAGTTCCTCATTTCTCTACTAGAAAGCTCTATAATGTTCAAGGAGCTTAGATATCTTATTATCTAACCTCCTTGACTTTCATAGTGATTCAAGGAACAACGAAATTCGACATGCAAGCTACCCTCTGGGTGTCAAATTACAAAGCTTGCACCAGGCACCCGAGGCCATACGATATTCATTGGCATAAATCTTAATTTTTAGAAAAGTAGGCTCTTTAGTTCGTTACGGAACTTCTTGTTTAAATTGGTAACAGTTTTATCCGTAATTGTAATACTGTATGTTGTGTAATCCACCTTGTCCATACTGTGAAATGACGTTTAATAAAATATTCTAAACGTACATGTTTCGATATGACAATGATATCTTCATCAGCGTTTAGATTATCATGCTAAATTGAAATGGATAACCTTCCAAATTTTGAATTTAAAATAAAATGAAAAATTCACATACAAATTAAATGTTATAATAGAAAATAAGTTACTAAAATGATGTTATGGATAATACTGGTGAAATGTGTAAATGAAAATTTTAGAAATTTATCTTACGAAATGTATTATTATTAATTTATTAACTACGGTACACTTCAATTATTTCCCTTATGCACAATTCTCTTTTGTTTTCGTTTTCTTGCCTACAGTTTTATTAAAATAGATTTCATATTTTATAGAAATCTGTGATTATAGACAACAAACAAATAGAACATGCGATAAAAACGTTTAATTTCCTGGTTTCTTTTGGTGGTAGCTCACAGTAGGATTCAAAATCGTTAAGGTTTCTCAGGAGCTTTTAAGCTTGAGGAGGGGCGCTGGGCGGATAACTTGGATCAAACATTTAAATACCTTAACTTGGGAGGAATGTTACATGAATTATTTATTACTTAAATAACACACTAACAGGGGGTGTAATAATTGGGTCAAATATTCAATTAATTCAGTGATGCATAATTCTTGTAGCATTTCTTTTTGTTTAGGGTGTTCAAATGTTTGGACTTCCCAACTAATTTAATTGGTATCAGTCATATTCACCGACTGAAAGTCATTCTAAATAGATTCGTAGGCAGAACTGAAAAAAATGGTTTTTATTACTAGAATACCTACATTGTCACTGTGACATCCTTTCCCCAATTACAAATATTTACAATACAGCCAACACATACAGTAGTCAGAGGTATTAGGTTATATATATACACCCAAGTACGCAGGGCTACATGCCTAAAGCACTGCGCGTATGCGGATATCCGCAAAATTTGTTTGCCATGTGGGTATAGTTTGCAGATAGCGGATAGGCTGCGGATAATGCTCGGATAGTTTTTGAATACAATCCGAAATTGTTGAATAGCCATTGTGCAGATACATAATACCCGGATGTCTATGACATTATATATTTTTCCGTTATGTTTCTTTTTTTTAGGGCAAAATTATTGTAAGATGATGTTTTTCGCTAATCTCATTCAAATTGTCATTTAGCACAATTTACTGAAAAGGAAGCAAGAGTTTAGTGCTTTTCAGTCGGTCAACACGAATGTACCCAAAAGAGATGGGTTATGCCCTAATCCTGAAATAAATTACATGAAATTAATAAAACACTAGAATGACCAGTTTCGATCGTCAAGCGATCATCATCAGATCCATTACACTTAGGCTACAAAATCTATGTTTGAAATACAGGTTAAAATATATTTACAATATGTACAATTATTTAGTTGCAGTATTGGTACTGCAACTGTCAGTGTATGCTAAATGCAGTATATATGTTAGGTGAAATGCTAAATGGTGATAGCTATCCGTAGATTGTACTTTAGAGAGATTATATGGTTGTAAACTATGGTTAAACTATAAAATTTTAGGCTAACTACTTATCTGATTGTCTTCCGTACAACAGCTACTCGCAGTTTTCGTGCTCACTGGAACTCACTGTGCGGAAGACTGCAGACTGCTGATGCAAGGTGGATGCGAATGAAAGTCGGGCGGATGTGGATAACAGTCGTGCGGATGCAAGGCGGATGTGGATAACAGTCGTGCGGATGCGGAGCGGATGTGTATAATAGCCGTGCAGATGCGAGGCGGATATGGATAACAGTCGTGCAGATGCGAGGCGGATGTGGATAACAGTCGTGCGGATGCGGGGCGGATGTGTATAACAGCCGTGCAGATGCGAGGCGGATGTGGATAACAGTCGTGCAGATGCGAGGCGGATGTGGATAACAGTCGTGCGGATGCGAGGCGAATGTGGATAACAGTCGTGCAGATGCGAGGCGGATGTGGATAACAGTCGTGCAGATGCGAGGCGGATGCGGATAACAGTCGTGAGGATGCGGGGCAGATGCGGATAACAGTCGTGAGGATGCGGGGCAGATGCGGATAACGTTTTGTTTATCCGCGCTGGGTTCTACACAGTCATGACCACGCTATCACAAAGCCCCTTAATGATTTCATTTTATTAATCTCATTTCTGTCTACAGATTACCTCAGGAATATGCTTTGAATCATTACCGAACATTTTCTCTCCAATCGCGCTGTGAACACTGTAAAGCACGGACCAATCAGATTTGATCAGGAAAGAAAGGAAGAGTGAGGGCTGGCTGATTTAGGTGTTGTTAACTCGGTGATTTTTTCTAATTACACTGCCGGCCGAGGTGCAACTGATTAGGATGTCGTCCCATCTATTCTTTAGGCTACTTCCTTGTTAGCCTACTTTTCTCATTTTGTAAAAATGAGGAAAAAGTAGACTTATAAGATCGATCCGGGAAAATGTATTTCTGCCTGTCTGTCTGCCTGTCTGTCCTTCTGTCTGTCTGTCTGTCTGTCCTATCAACTCCTAAACGGTTGCAGCTATCGAAACCAAATTTGGTACGAGCAAAGATCTATACCTGAATATCTCACGGCAATATTTTAATTTGACGTCAGTGCAACCAACTGCTGAAAAATCGCAATTGTAATTTGAACTCTATGTTGGATATCTCAGAAGTAATGCATGCGAACTATTCCAAAATATGCACACATATAGACAATAGCATTCCAGATTAATGTTCAGAAGACCATACATGTCAGATTGCCAACATGATTCTATACCTGCCGATACGTCCTATTTCTAAATGCATGTAACTTCTATACCAGGCTGTTCCAGCAGAGCTGCTCGCTCGTGAGCAGTGGAGTATTCGCCGCCTTCCGTGAGTAAACCTGCAACATGCAATACAGCTCTGCTGTGGGGGGCTGCCGTCACAGCGCGGTGGATACATCAAGACTGGCTGGAAGCACATTGACTTGTGACTTCGCCCAGTGACGAATTGGCTATCACCCCCAGTCCCTCTCCAACTGTGCTCTGAGCATTACTGCTGAGTACTCGCGTGTACTCATACTCAAATTCATGGATTTGGAACAGCCTGTTCTATACTATGGATTGGATTTCAACCAGATTTCGTATGCACGATGTGTACTACAGCAGATTTATGACTGTGCATATTCTAACGAGCCTCCAGGGCAGCCAACTGTTAATAAATGCTCTCTCCATATTTTAACCCTAATATCAATATATAAAAACGTATACAAGCCAACAGCTCTAAACTTGGCACACGTATACTACTTGACATTCTACCTTAGTTTGGAGTAACTTACAGTATATGCATCAGTGTTGACAACACGATTCTAAGCCTGCTGATAGGTCCAGTTTTTAAATGCATATTACTTCTGTACTATCAAATGGATTTCTACCAAATTTCGTATATGCTTTGTGTACCATCACAGTTATGACTATGCGTATTTGTAAGAACAAGCAGGGCTGCCAACTGATAATAGTAGTGGTTTTGTAGTGGTTCTAAATCCTCCTCCTCCACATTCCTCCACACAAGATGGCGGCGGCGCGATTTCTCTCGAACGCATGGTCGGATTTTGACGAATGAGGAGTCATTGAGCTCGAGCTGACACCCCCTTTCCAATGGATAACATATTCCCACCTCAAAAATAAAACCTACCCCTACTAGGGGATGAAATTGTATTTCTTTTACAAAATCTCGCTTTACAAGTGCAACATGTGAGAGTTTGAATGCCAATATGGAATTAAACGTTGTTGCACACAAGAGACATGTGTACGGTGGAAAGCCACTATGAATTAACATGCTTGTTTTTCGTTTTTTACGCAAGTCCATTCATGGCCTTTGTAAAAGGGCGGGCTTTTTTATAGATGTTGGCTGTAGTGTAACCTAACCTAACCCAACCCACGAGGGGTGATCAAAAAGTTTTCCAAGCGGTGCTTATCGATAGACAAACCATTAATCAAAGAGGGGTATGTCAGACCTTCAGGCGATAACCCCTTTTGATTGATCCACGTTGATTTGTTTCTTTGGACTGATCCCTGTTGACTAGCCCCTTTGGACGGGTCCTTTTAGAAGGGAGTCAATTTTGACAGGTCCCTGTTGACAGGTCATTTTTGACAGGTCATTTTTGGCAGGTCATTGTTGACGGGTCCTTGTTGACAAGTCCGTGTGGATGGGTCCCTGTTGACAGGTCCTTTTGACTAACCCCTTTGGACCGGCCCCTTTGGACTGATCCCTATGGACTGGCCCATGAATTTATCCAAATTGTGCCAATGGGCTTAACTAATTTTTTTGTTGTTGTTAATATCTCACGGACCAATAAGGCTAGGAACTTGTGTGAGGTATTGTAGGACTTGGGATGAAGACCCCTTTTTGAATGTATTTTTGAAATTTTGACAAAGGGCCTAACTACACTTTTGTTAATATCTCGCGAACCAATCATGCTAGTGACTTGTATGAGAGGTCCTAGCAATTGAGGCGATGCCCCCTTTGGGGGGTGAAACTATCCCCCACCCCCACCCAATTGAAAAATCGATATCTTGGAAACTAAGAACCCTAATATTATGTGTGATAGCTTTAAAAATAGGTCATAAGATATGCTTTTACCACGATAGGTCATTTCACCCCTAAAACAGTGAATGGTGATTTTACAGGGAAAAAGGTGTTAAACACCTAAAAATGATAAATTAACCTAAGATCTTTTGTTTTTAATGAAAAAGAGTAGGGGGTGAAAACTACCCCAAAATTAAAAAATCGATATCTTGGAAAATAAGAACCCTAAAATTAGGTGTGATAGCTCAAAAAATTGGTCATTAAATACTCTTTTACCACGATCGGTTATTTACCCCTAAAACAATGAATGTAGATTTTACAGGGAATAAGAGGAAACCAATAATCAGATTTGGACACATGAGGTGTTATAAGACTCAGGGTGACAATCCCTTCTTGAATTTATTATTTACTTTTTGAAATTTTGACAAAGGGCCTAACCACACATTTTGAAAATTTAGATTTTTAACTTTTGAATTTATTTTTATATTTTTTAGTACAGAGAGACAGTACCAGTTGTGTTTAAACGAGCATGTCGCCTACCACGGTGGCCATGTCCAATGGATGAATCGATATTTTGTGAAGCATTGATTGAAGAGGGTCATGCGACGACTTGTTTTAAGACCATTTTTTATGATTTTTCCTATGATGCATGCATTTATTTAAATATCCCAAAACGGCAAGGTTACAGATTTGAAATTGTATAAATTAATAATGGGATTAGGACACATAAGGTGTCCTAGAACTTGACATGACGCTTTCTTTCTTTGGCTTATGAATTTTCCCATTACGTTAATAATGTTAAATGTTTATGGTGAGTGATGAAACATAGCTAGGTAGAGAAAGAATTATTGTAGGCTACACGTAAGGTGACTGACAAGTCTTTAAACATTAAAACTTGTTTTTAAACCTGACCGCATTATATAGGGAGTATAGGTTCCAGGCATGACATGACAAACGGTGTGTACAAAATCAAATTTATTGATTCAAGAATTAAGAGCAGACTATCTTTAATTGATTGGTTAAACATGGTAGCTAAGAAAACCAGATGGTGACTACACTGAACCAAACCGAAACTATACAATCCTTTTTGGATGTCTAATGTTACTTGCTAACCATTTTGGGCTGCAGTGTCAAGCACTTTTGGCTCTTGCACTAGAGATCTTAACTCGATTTTTAGCTTTAAGGCTTAGAACGAACCAAACTAAGAAAGTCGGTTATGGTGGTATAGTGGTTAAGCTGGTTAGCCTTTGATTAAGGTAGAGAAGGGTTTGATTTTAGGTTAATACGCATGTCAAAAACATATAAAAAAGCAGGGATAATGTTTTAAGATTGATTACACTTGTATTTTTTTTCAAATTATTACTTGGATTACAAATACAAAGGTGGACTGCGTTCAATATACAGTTAATGCAAGTAAGATTTTTGATTTGTTTCCGATTTTATACATTAGATTTTAGAATTTACATTTTAGATTTTATAATTTACAAAAACATCAAACCATAATGTCATGACTTTAAATTTTCGGTAACTAATTATTAAAGAAAAACGTGTAAGGATTTGTATTACTTGGAATTATGTTTTCTATACTATATTTTTTTTTGGTTTTAGATTTTAGAAATTTGATATTGGATTTTAGATTTTAGGTAAAGACCAAACTAATATTGACTATTCATTAGACACTGGTATGTAATAAGAAAGATAATTAGACAATATGTTAAGATGAATTGTTAGGTGTTGACTGGCCTTGCAATAAGAATTGACAAACCAGACATGAGTTAACTACATACCAACGAAACACTTTGGCGACTATGCTTGTTATTGACCAGTGAGTAGGGTTTTAGAAAAACTGTTTGCTATTTTGGGTTATATTCAACAAATGCATAGACCTACTGAGCAACTATGTTTGCAAAACAAGACATTATACCAGAGACGATTAGGATTCTTATGTAGCTCAGGCAAGGAAAGCATTTCTACAGAATTTGTTGACATTGAATATAGATTTAGGTATTAGGAAGTCATTTTTGAAGACCTTTGTCTGGAGCGTGACACTCTATGAAAGTGAAACTTGGACTATTTGTGTAGCAGAAAAATGGAAATTGAAGTGTTTGAAATGTGGTGTTACAGGAGAATGATGAAGATTAAATGGGTAAATAAGGTTACAAACAAAGAGGTATTAAGACAAGTGGGAGAGGAGAGATGTTTCTGGCAACTGCTAATGAAGTAAAGCGATAGGTTGGTAGGGCACATACTACGACACCCAGGGTTAGCAAGCTTAGTCATGGAAGAAAGGGTTGAGGACAAGAACTGTAGGGGTAGACCAAGGTTATAATAGGTAAAACAGATAGCCTTGGATGTAGAGTGTGGTAGCTATATAGATATGAAACGATTAGCTCAGGACAGGGAGTCATGGAGAGCTATATTAAACCAGTCAAAAGGCTGAAGACTCAAACAACATGTAGAGCTTACTGTCAGCTTGAACAGGAACTCAAGGGTATAGCAAGGCAAGATGTAAAAATCGTGTTAGGTGATTTCAATGCGAAGGTGGGAAAAGAAGAAGCATTTAGAGAGACGGTAGGAAAGGAAAGTCTGCATGAGGTATCAAATAATAATGGACAGAAACTCATCGACTTTGCCATGGGAAATGAAATGATTGTGAAAAGTACATGGCTTCAGAGAAAGAATATAAGGAAAGTAACGTGGTGCTCACCAGATGGAACCACATTCAACCAAATTGACCATGTGGTAATTGATAGAAGACACGCATCTGATATACTCGAAGTTGATAGTTGTAGAGGAGCGGATTGTGACTCTGACCATTTCATGGTAAGGGTAAAATATTGACAGCATATAGCAGTGTACAGTTCTGGAAAGATGAGGAAAGACCCTAGAAGGTATAATGTCTTAAAAATAAAAGAAAAGGAAACTGCCGAACAATATGAAACACATTTTACGGAAGAAGTTGGAGGCTAAACAAAATTGGGATTTAGAGGGAGTAGAAGGAAAAGGGAGTATGAGGGACGCGCTACACGAAGTTGCAGAAGAAGTACCGGGGCCAGAAGAAAGGATTAAAAGACAAATCTGGTTCGATGAAGAATGTAAAATAGCTAAAATTTAGAGGAATGCTGCAAGGGAGAAAATGATAAGTAGACCAACGAGAAACAATACAGAAGAACATAAAAAGAAAAGGAAAGAGGCAGCTAGAATTTGTAGAAGAAAGAAATGGGAATCAGCGAAGAAATGGATTGAAGAGCTAGAAGAAGAATACAATAATCAAGAAGTAAGAAAGTACTATAAACGAATACAGGAAGTGAAGAAGGGCTTTCAACCCCGAGCAGTTTCCTGCAGAGATAAAGAAGGAAATTTCATAGGAGGAGAAGAACAGATTTTAGATCGATGGGCTGAATATTTCAGCGAGTAGCTCAATGCTACTGCAGAGACGGTATTGCTAGAACAGGAGGGTCAAGAGAATAACCAACCATGGTGCAAGGATAACACTGATTCAATGCCAGTACCCGTGCCGACGCTGGAGGAGGTTAGTTTGGCAATTAAAAGCTTGAGGAATAACAAAGCCCCAGGGGGTGATAATATTTCAGCAGAGATGATTAAGTGTGGTGGGGAACATTTGGCAAAGCTGGTACACCAGTTGATTGTGGAGATATGGGAGAAGGAGGTGATGCCAGAACAGTGGAACACGGCCATTATTTGCCCAATCCATAAGAAGAATGATGAAGCAAAGTGTGAAAATTATCGTGGCATAGCACTGCTTAGTGTGGTGTATAAAATCCTAGCCAAGGTATTGGCTATGAGACTTACACCTCTTGTTGAAGAGAGACTTGGAGAATACCAGTGTGGATTCCGACAGGGTAGATCGCCGACGGACCATATCTTCACAATAAGGCAAATAATGGATAAGTGTTACGAATATAATGTGGATGTGCACCAACTATATGTGGATTTCAAACAGGCTTATGATAGTGTAAAAATGAAAACTCTGTATCAGACCTTGATGGACATGGGATTCCCACCCAAACTAATCAGATTGGTACAAATGACTCTTAATGGCACAAAATGTCGAGTTAAAGTTGAAGGAAGACTCTCAAAAATTTTTGAGGTAAACCAAGGCTTACGACAGGGAGACGTAGGCCTACTGTCCACGCTGCTGTTCAATATAGTACTAGAGAGAGTAATGAGGAAGATAGATATCAGCAATCCAGGAGGCACGCTGTTAAGCCGTATGAGCCAAAATCTAGCGTATGCTGATGATGTAGGTATGCTGTCACGAAAACTGAAAGATCTTCAAGAAGGGTTGGGACGGTTAGAAAAAGAATCAGAAGAAGTAGGATTACGAGTGAACTACAAGAAAACTCAATATTTATTATCTAGGAGAAATGCTGTGGAGAAAGACAAATATATCAATTATTTATAAACCTAAATAGGGTGAATTTTGAGAGGTGTAAAAGTTTCAAGTATTTGGGAGTACTGGTTACTGAAGATAATAGCACAAGAGAAGAAATAAAAGCAATAATTGCAGCCGGTAATAGAGCTTATTGGGAACTGATAAATATCCTCAAAGCGCGCATCCTCAGTAGAAGATCAAAGGTGACAGTGTACCGAACAGTTATAAGACCAGTGGTAATGTACGGCTCGGAAACATGGACTATGACTGTGGCAGAAGAGGAGATTTTGAGAAGATGGGAAAGGAAAATACTGATGAAGATTTATGGAGCACTGAATGAGGCAGGAAGATGAAGAATACGGGAAAACAAAGAATTGGAGGAATTATATAGGCATCCTGATATAGTTTCGGAAGTAAAGAGTAATAGGCTAAGAAGGCTGGGACATGTGGAGAGAATAGCAGGTAATAGAGTGGTTAAAAAGACCTAGAGAGGAAATCCAGGTGGAAGAAGATGCAAAGGAAGACCTAGGAAACGATGGTTGGACGACGTGGAGGACGACTTTCGCAAGATGGGAGTAAGAAGATGGAGGAAACGTACAGAAGATCGTAAGGATTGGGCAACGATTGTTGGAGAGGCCAAGGTCCTACATGGACTGTAGCGCCGAGGAGTAGTAGTAGTAGTTCAATGTTTAAAGACTTGTCAGTCACCATACGTGTAGCCTACAATAATTCTTTCTCTACCTAGCTATGTTTCATCACTCACCATAAACATCTAACATTATGGGTTTGCAATATATTAAGAGAAACAAAAGTCCATGACTGTGTTGTTTTCAATCTTTTTGGGAAAATTCATAAGCCATAAAAAGAAAGCGTCATGTCAAGTTCTAGGACACCTTATGTGTCCAAATCCCATTATTAGTTTATACAATTTCAAATCAGAAACCTTGCCGTTTTGGGATATTTAATTAAATGCATGCATCATAGGAAAAATCATAAAAAATATTCTTAAAACAAGTCATCGCATGATCCTGTTCAATCAATGCTTCACAAAATATCAATTCATCCATTGGACATGGACACCGTGGTCGGCGACATGCTCGTTTAAACACAACCGGTACTGTCTCTCTGTACTAAAAAATATAAAAATAAATTCAAAAGTTAAAAATCTAAATTTTCAAAATGTGTGGTTAGGCCCTTTGTCAAAATTTCAAAAAGTAAATAATAAATTCAAGAAGGGATTGTCACCCTGAGTCTTATAACACCTCATGTGTCCAAATCTGATTATTGGTTTCCTCTTATTCCCTGTAAAATCTACATTCATTGTTTTAGGGGTAAATAACCGATCGTGGTAAAAGAGTATTTAATGACCAATTTTTTGAGCTATCACACCTAATTTTAGGGTTCTTATTTTCCAAGATATCGATTTTTTAATTTTGGGGTAGTTTTCACCCCCTACTCTTTTTCATTAAAAACAAAAGATCTTAGGTTAATTTATCATTTTTAGGTGTTTAACACCTTTTTCCCTGTAAAATCACCATTCACTGTTTTAGGGGTGAAATGACCTATCGTGGTAAAAGCATATCTTATGACCTATTTTTAAAGCTATCACACATAATATTAGGGTTCTTAGTTTCCAAGATATCGATTTTTCAATTGGGTGGGGGGGGGGATAGTTTCACCCCCCAAAGGGGGCATCGCCTCAATTGCTAGGACCTCTCATACAAGTCACTAGCATGATTGGTTCGCGAGATATTAACAAAAGTGTAGTTAGGCCCTTTGTCAAAATTTCAAAAATACATTCAAAAAGAGGTCTTCATCCCATGTCCTACAATACCTCACACAAGTTCCTAGCCTTATTGGTCCGTGAGATATTAACAACAACAAAAAAATTAGTTAAGCCCATTGGCACAATTTGGATAAATTCATGGGCCAGTCCATAGGGATCAGTCAAAAGGACCTGTGAACAGGGACCCATCCACACGGACTTGTCAACAAGGACCCGTCAACAATGACCTGCCAAAAATAACCTGTCAAAAATGACCTGTCAACAGGGACCTGTCAAAATTGACTCCCTTCTAAAAGGACCCGTCCAAAGGGGCTAGTTAACAGGGATCAGTCCAAAGAAACAAATCAACGTGGATCAATCAAAAGGGGTTATCGCCTGAAGGTCTGACATACCCCTCTTTGATTAATGGTTTGTCTATCGATAAGCACCGCTTGGAAAGTTTTTGATCACCCCTCGTGGGTTGGGTTAGGTTAGGTTACACTACAGCCAACATCTATAAAAAAAGCCCGCCCTTTTACAAAGGCCATGAATGGACTTGCGTAAAAAACGAAAAACAAGCATGTTAATTCATAGTGGCTTTCCACCGTACACATGTCTCTTGTGTGGAACAACGTTTAATTCCATATTGGCATTCAAACTCTCGTATGTTGCACTTGAAAAGCGAGATTTTCTAATATATTACAATTTCACCCCCTAGTAGGGGTAGGTTTTATTTTTGAGGTGGGAATATGTTATCCATTGGAAAGGGGGTGTCATCTCGAGCTCAATGACACCTCATTCGTCAAAATCCGACCATGCTATCGGAAGATATCGCGCCGCCACCATCTTGTGTGGAGGAATGTGGAGGTGGAGGATTTAGAACCCCTACAAAACCACTACTGATAATAAATGCTCTCTCTATCAGTTTAATCCTAATCTCTTATATATAATCCAAAACTGACTCATCACCGCAGGGCTCAAACCACTAGACCTAGGAAGCTGAAATTTTGCATGTTGGTTGATCCGAGTATGTAGAGGCTCACTAAGAAACGGTTTTTGAAAATTCAATTTGTAAGTGACTTTTTTCGGCCCTTTGGCATTGACAATCCAAAATTGACTCATCGACGCAGGGCTCAAACCACTAGACCTAGAAAGCTGAAATTTTGCATGTTGGTTGATCCGAGTATGTAGAGGCCCAATAAGAAACGGTTTTTGAAAATTATATTTGTAAGTGACTTTTTTCTGCCCTTTGGCACTGAGCAAGGACAGTCGGTAAAATGTTCGGATTTAGCTCATTTTAAGCCGCCACATACGAGAAACAATACTCGGAGGTCCTGTAGGGACCCCGAAACACACTTTTTAAGTTCCTAAAATGAACGGTTTCGGAGATATTCCCAAATAACTGTGTTCCCTCTGAGAAACAGATCAACGTTACTATGGCAACCGCTGAAATTTCGCAGACCGGGGATAGTTTTCTGGCAATATCTCGAAAACCGTTCGTTTTAGGGCCTTAAAACGCTGGGTTCGGTTCCCACTTTTAACCACGAACGTTTTCCACGCATTGATATGCGTAAAATGAGATATATTTTATTTATAAAGGTTGCTTTTGGGGCTCGGATATGATCGTGATTTTTGAATCTAATTTTATACTCTTTAAACTGGTTGTTGTAAGCGAGCTTTCAGAAGTTTACTCGAATTTACAATGTTAAGATACTTTCTATTTTGCACGGTATGCTTTCATTTTCTTTATAAATTTGTTTTTTCTTAACTGAATATTTTTGTTTGCCAAATTTTATCTGCTCTTTTTCGTTTTTAACCATGATATGCAACGTTGATTTACAGTCGAATGTGTCGTATTCTACCGGCTGTCACGTTAACTATTATTGTTTCTTAATTACTCTTACTGAGGAATTGGGCAAACTTATTTCAATAAAGTTGTTGTTTTGTCTTTCACGGCCATTGAATCCCCGCACAAGGCACGGCTTAAACCTAGAAAAGTTGCTGAGTTGTACTAATGGACTAATGGTGCAGCAGAAAAGAGGAGAATTGAAGCTTTTGAAATGTGGTGATAAGGGAGAATGATGATCAGATGGGTAGTTAGGGTAACAAATGAAGAGGTATTAAGACGAGTGGGAGAGGAGAGATGTTTCTGGCGACTGCTAATGAAGAGAAGAGATAGGAGGGTAGGACACATATTATGACACCCAGGAATAGCAAGCTTACTGTCGACCAAAATATTATGTGCACTCGAGTTTGAAGGTTGTTTGTGAAGTAACCAATAGACCTTCATAAAATCCAATGACATCATCATTTTCGACGTTCGATTTTACGTTAGTTCATGAAGGTTTGGAATTTTTAATTTATATTTTAATATTTTTTATCGCAGTTGAAACACAAAAAGTGCCCCTTTTTAAGCGTGTTTCAACCATGCGTCACATTTAAGAATTATTATCTCACAAACCCGTAATCAGATCGAATCCGAATTTTAACACAATATACATTGGAATGTTGTATAACTGGTTTATAAATTTCAAAATTGTGTGTGTTCAAGAACGAATGTTGTTATTATTTTTGTAAGGTAACTCTTTCTCGGCTCGGGGTCGTTGGAAAATGTAGTTCTTGGTTGCGTTGTAATCCTTATACATCAAAAAGTTATGCTGTATGACTGTGAAATAGGTAAATTAATTCACTTATTTTATATCGGTTTGTATTTGTACGGAGAATTAAGACATGGTTCACCAGCTAGCCGCTCCGGGAAATGCTATACAGCGTTGCTGATATGGAGCCCATCACTTCCGAGCGAGACGTGCCATGACGCGTGATGTAGCCCATCTTGGCAATGATGTACTGCTTTCACCGGAGCGGCTAACTGGTGAACCATGTCTTAATTCTCCGTACTAATACAAACCGATATACAATAAGTGAATTAATTTACGTATTTCACAATCATACAGCATACCGTTTTGATGTATAAGGATTACAACGCGACCAAGAACTACATTTTCAAACAATCCCGAGCCGAGGAAAAGTTACCTTAAAAAAATAATAACAACTTTATTTCTTGGACACAAAAAAAAAATAATAATAAACCTGTTATACAACATTCCAGTGTATGTTGTGTTAAAATTTGGATTCGATCTGATGACGGGTTTGTGAGATAATAATTCTTAAATGTGACGCATGGTTGAAAAACGCTTAAAAACAGGCACTTCTTGTGTTCCAACTGTGATTAAAAAAATATTAAAATATAAATTAAAAATTCCAAACCTACATGATCTAACGTAAAATAGAACGAAAAAAATGATGATGTTATTGGATTTTATATAGGTCTATTGGTTACTTCACAAACAAACTTCAAACTCGAGTACACATAATAGTTTGGTCGACAGTAGTTATGGATGGGAGGGTCGCAGACTAGAACTGTAGGGGTAAACCAGAGTTAAACAGATTGCCTCGGATTTAGGGTGTGGTAGCTATGTAGAAATGAAACGATTAGCTCAGGAGAGGGATACATGGAGGGCTGCATCAAACCAGTTAAAAAACTGAAGACTCACACAACAACAATCAGGAATTTTAATTACTTACAGAGGCATGTGGGGCAAAAAGGTCGTTGGAGAATTTCAATCCCTGGGATGTAACACTGGAAGAGGCTGCATAATGTACATCAGCGGCCAAGGTGAGCGATATTTAACTATAGGTCTATTAATAGGGATATATTTACGTTCAAATCATCAATTAGTATGGCCAAATTACATCCAGAATAGCTTAAGTAAGAATACATTTAATTCCCCATATTCCAATAGATTTGCCATTCCAGTGTGCAAGAGTGCAGTTCCCTCTTCAAACAATATTCGCAATTTCTTTAACAAAGCGCAATGACACACACTTAACAGTAGCACGTGTACATTCAGACAAAACAATTTTTTCCCATTGGTCAACTGTATGTGGCGTGCTCGCGAGCATCCGGACAACAAAATCGTTATGTCTCAGCAGAAGTTGGCAAAACCATAAACGTAATTTTAAAATGTGTTAACATAATGTAACAACGAACCCTGCAGACGTTCACAACTCGATAAAATTCCCACTTTGCTGATCATATCAATATACTGTATGTATCAGAATATTCAGAATTAGAATGGACACACCTATAGCCGCGATTGCTGTAATAGAATAGACCAATTATCAGCAATAATGCATCGTCCCCATTGTCTTGATCGCGGGCGAAGCCGCGGGTACCTGCTAGTATCAGTATATCAGAAAGTATGCAAGTCATCATCGCTAAACTTTGTACACGTATAATACCTGATATTTTAGATTAATTTGGAGTAATTAATATACCTCAGTGCTGCCAACATGATTCTAAGCTTTCTGATAGTTTCAATTTTTAATTACATGTAACTTCTATACTAACAAATGGATTTTATCCAAAATTGGCACCATAATAGATCGTAATATTTCAGATTAATTCTGAGCATCACATACATGACATTGTTCCCAAGATAATTTTACGAGCACTGATAAATCCAATATCAAACAGCATGTAACGTCCATACAATCCATTAGACTTCAGCCAAATTTGGTTGTGCATTCTATACCTTAAGAGATGGAACTAAGTATATATTCAGAGTCACCAGTGCTGCCTACTGTAGTATGTTACTCTATTACTATAATACTTGATTTCGACATTATTCTAGATAGGTCTGTGTAGATTGGCATCAATTTGAAATTGTAAGAAAAGTAGCTCTTTAGTTCGTCACGGAACTACTTGTTTTTTTTATTGTGAAATGTAGAATTTTCATGTATAAGTTTAATGAAATTTGAAAATATCTGTTCTTGATCTGTGTGAAATTGTGTGTATTTTGACTGGTTTGAGGCTGCACTCCACGCCTCCCAGTCCTGAGTTAATAGTTTCATCTCTACATAGCTACCACACCTTACATCTGGGGCAATCTGTTTAAAAATATTCGAATCTTGGTCTACCATTACAGTTCTTGTCATCGAGGCTCAGCGGTAACCTTCTCGCCTGCTATTCCAAAGGTTACAGGATCAAATCCTGGCGCAGTCAGTTGGCATTTTAGGGTGCGCAAATGTGAGGGAGTAGTATTAGTACTGTATGTGCTATTTACCAGCACATCTAAGATCCTCTTCGGGTCAAAATTCCGACAACCTGACGTCTCCAAAAGCCGCATTAGTTAAAGGTGACGTAAAACCAATAATATTATTACTCGTATTTTCGTCCTTGACCTTTCCGGTTATTTTTCCTGCCAACCTCCCTTGGTCAACACTTGTTCTCTTCCGACCCCGACGGTATTAGGGTATCTGAGGCCTAGGGAGTCTTTCACTTTCCCACCTTAATTGGACCTTTTTTTCATGATATCTCCTGCCTTCTGCACAAGGCCCTCAAGGAGGCAGGGAATATGTAACCCCACGACGTCTGGTGCCCCCTGGATAGTGCTACACCCCCTCAGGCCTCATGGTTGGTGAGTTTGGGAGTTGACGACCTCGAGGGATTTTCAGCTGGATCCGATTTTTCCCCCTTTTCTACTGACTTTGGGGCGGGCCCATTCCTCTTTCCCTTTCCAATCTTCCTTCCAGGTCCCGCAATCTTTATTTCTTTTCCTCCTGTCCATTATTTCTTTACTTGTCCCTTTTTTACATTTCTACTGGTGCGTAAGTTAGTTGTTAAGTCAGTACGGTAGTTAGTTTTAGTTGTAGGTTCCGTGTCATCATCTCTCATTATCACTATCACCCAAACCGTTAGGGGCCGATTACCTAGATGTTAGGCATCTTAAAACAACATTTATCATCATGATCATCCTTTCATACTACTCATATGTAACAAGAAGTTCCGTAACGAACTAAAGAGCCTACATTTCTTAAAATTTAAGATCTATGCAATGATTAATCTATATGGATCTATCTAGAATAATGACGAAATTAAGTTGGTAATATCTCAATTTCTAATTAGTTCGAAATACTGTATACCTGGCATACTGTAGCCTAATAGAGAACTACAGTTGGCAGCCCTGGTGACTGATTATATTCTTAGTTCCATCTCTTAAGGTACAGAATACAAAATTTGGTTGAAGTCCAATGGATAGCAAGGACGTTACATGCAGTTAAACATTGGATCTAACAGCGCGCGTAAAATCATGTTGGCAACAATGACATACAGTACATGTATTGGTCAGAAATAATCTGAAATAATATGATCTATTGTTGTGTCAATTTTGAATAAAATCCATTAGTTAGTATAGAAGTTACATGCATTTTAAAATTGGATCTATCAGCAGGCTTATAATCATGTTGGCAGCACTGACGTATATTAGTTACTCCAAATTAATCTAGAATGCCAGGTACTATACGTGTGCAAAGTATAGAGCTATTGGCTTGCATACTTTCTGATATATTGATATTAGGGTAACAAAAATAGAGACAGTATTTACTAACAGTTGGCAGCCCTGGTTACTCTTAAGAATCGGCATATACATATCTGTTATGGTACACATAGCACACACGAAATTTGGTTGAAATCCAAATGATAGTATAGACGTTACATGTATTTAAAGTTGGACCTCTCAGCAGGCATAGAATCATGTTGGTAGCACTGACGTATATAAGTTTCTCCAAATTAATATAGAATGTCAGGCACTATACGTGTGCATAGTTTAAAGCTGTCGGCTGGCATACTTTCTGATATATTGGTATTTGGATAAAATAAATTGAGAGCTTTTATTAACAGTTGGCAGCCCTGGTGGATCTTAATAATACGTTCAGTCATGTCTGTTTATGTACACATAGCACATACGAAATTTGGTTGAAATCCAATTGATAGTGTAGAAGTTATATGCATTTAAAATTTGGACCTATCAGAAGGCGTATATTCATTTTGGCAACACTGCGATGTCTGGCCTCCTGGAAATTAAACTGCAATATTATTATCTACACGTGTGCCAATTTTGAAATAGCTCCTATTCATACCTTCCAAGATATCCAACATGGAGCTCAAATTTCAATTGCGATTTTTCAGCAGTTGGTAGCACTGACATCATTTTCAAATATGGGCGTGAGATATTCAGGTATAGATCTTTACTCCTACCAAATTTTGTTTCGATTGCTGCAGCCGTTTAGGAGTTGATAGGGGGGGGGGGACAGAAGGACAGACAGACTGACAGACAGTCAGACAGACAGACACACATTTGCCCGATATCATAAGTCTACTTTTTCCTCATTTTTGCAAAATGTGAAAAGTAGGCTAAAAACCTTTTCCCACCAAACTTAACCCAGCGGTGCACGTGATACTTAGTTTCAGTTTTAAAACTGACGCGAGCAATCAGCCGAGCTAGGACCTTCTCACTCCTCCCACAGTACAGAGATCACGCCTCCCCGGTCATGTCGCGGAGGAGACTGGTGTGCCGGGTGCTAGCTGTTGCCAGAGACATCTCTCCTCTCCTACTCGTCTTACTACCTCTTCAAATGGCAGGTGGAAAGCTAAAGGAAGTAGGAGACTTCTGTTACTTAGGAAGCAAAATGACCGGTGTTGGACGAAGCAAAGGGGATATAAAAAGTAGGTTGGCTCAAGCAAGGAAAGCATTTCTACAGAAAAGGAGTCTATTGACATCGAATATAGATTGAGGTATTAGGAAGTCATTTTTGAAAGCCTTTGTCTTGAGCGTCGCACTGTACGGAACCAAAAATCGCTTTACCTCAAAATAAATCCTGAAATGGATTCATACCCTCTACTGCCTCAAAAATTTTCAATTTTCCAAGTGCATTAAATTAATCTTAAAATTCATAAAACAGTTAATAAATAAAAGTAATTGAGTGAAACTTGGACTGTTGGTGCAGCAGAGAATAGGAGAATAGAAGCGTTTGAAATGTGGTGTTACAGGAGAATGATGAAGTTCAGACGGGTACATAGGACACCAAATGAAGAGGTATTAAGACAAGTGGGAGAGGAGAGATGTTTCAGGCGACTGCTAATGAAGAGAAGAGATAGGTTGGTAGGACACATACTAAGACACTCAGGAATAGCATGCTTAGTTATGGAAGGAAGGGTCGAGGAAAAGAACTGTAGGGGTAGACCAAGGTTAGAATATGCTGAACAGATTACTTCGCATGTAGGTTGTGGTAGCTATGTAGAGATAAAACTATTAGCTCAGGACAGGGAGGCATGTAGAGCTACATCAAACCAGTCGAAGGATTGAAGACACAAACAACAACAACAACAACCTATCTTATCTTCATTATTCTATTAAAACACCACATTTCAAATGCTTCTATTCACCTGCTTTCTGCTGCACCAACAGTTCAAGTTTCACTTCCATAAAACGCCATGCTCCAGACAAATGCTTTTAAAAATAACTTCCTAATACCTAAATCTATATTTAAAGTCAACAGATTTATTTTCTGTAGAAATACTTTCTTTGCCTGTGCCAACCTACTTTCATTCCTCACAACTGGGTGATATTAAAAGAAGATAATTCAACGCTTACCTCTGGGTATTGTACTAGAGAGGTGTCTTTGTAAACCAGGTGTGACGTAATTATCTCTTTGGGTAGAAGCGGTGTGGCGTTTTATTAATTAACAGAGAGACGTTGTCTGCGAGGACCAAGTCAGAGACAAATTGCTCAGTCTAAAACACTCCCTGATAAACGAGCTCAGCTGCGCATTACCAACCTCTGACAAAACATTCTCATAGTGTTTTATTGATTGGTACACAATGATAAATTTGTTATTCACATGGAAATGAAAGGAACTTAGGTACCTTCTACTTGTGAGGTGCGGTCAAGGAGACCGCAAGAATATTTTGAAGTGTTATTTTTATCCCTTCTACTGTTACTTCCCGTGCTGGTTTGGACTAAACGGCAGATGGTCCTAAACTTCACTCGTGAATTATTTGAAACAGTCTATCAGCGGCTTCGGTGGCGTAGTCGGTAGCATGATGAACTGCTGTGCCCAAGATAGCGGGTTCAAACCCAGCCGAAGCCGTCGGAATTTTTAAGAGCATTAAAAATCCCTCAGTATGCCTTCCTTCGGAGGGGAAATAAAGCCGGCGGTCCCATGTCATAGATTTATGGCATGTTTAAGAACCTTCCACTAATTACAACTGTATGAAGCTAAATTGTGTAGGTTAGGAATGTAAACAACGCTCTTAGAGCCGACTGCGGTGGCGTCTAGTAGCTAAGTTCCAAACTAGGCCTAGTAGTCGTTGACGGTGGTGTTTGGCGGCAAAAGTAGGAACTATTTGAAAAATTCAAAGTTGCAGTCCTTACTTGAATTTTAAAAAAACAGATACACACACTAATACAGCCATCACAATTAACACCGGTTATCAGACAAATTCTACACACACACCCAAAGTATACGGGGCTACATGACCGTGTTGTCGCAGCCCCTAAACTGAGGAACCAACCCAACCAATCAGTCTATCGTAACGTTGGCACAGTGCGGTCGTGAAAGGTTTTCACCTTTTTCGACAATTGAATGTATGCTTGGGCGACAATGCCTCGCCAAAAAGGATAAAGTTGAGGAGACTCTCCAGACGTGCCCTCCTCAGTGGCGGCAGAATTATTTGCCGAGTGCATTGGAAAGCTGGTGTAACGATACGACAAATGTTTCAAACGTTTTGGCGATTATGTTGAAACATGAGAATAAAACAAGCAAACATTTAGTAGTAAAATCAGTTTAGTATGTCAATCTTTTATTTGTATACAGCCCATCGGAACAGCCCCCGTATGCACATATATTCAAGTTCTTTATGTAGCATACAGCGTCCGTTGTTTCTGGTAAAATGTCCTTGGAGTCTCCACAATGGGCTTGGTTTGGGCACTCGATCACTAATTGATTAATTGTCTGCTTATCAGTACCACAGTCACATTTTGGAGATGAGACTTTTCCTCACTTATGAAGCGCATCTGCACATCTTCCATGGCCAGTGCGGATACGAATGAGGGATGTCCACACAGCACTAGGTTGATCAAATCATGGTGGTTTTCGCAGGATACGGGGCTTGTTACGACATCGTTTTTTTTTACAGTAGAGAATAGTTTATTGTGAATATAACAATTTTACATATAGAAATCAAAACATACATAAAAGCCGTCCAAATGCTGCAGTAAGTGTTCCATGTTTGGCCGTTTTCCATCTCTCCCTGCGGAGGTGGTCCAAGAACCCCCACCAGGGGCGTGGTGGCGCAGCGTTTAAGCTTTATGCCTCTCACCAAGGTGGACCGGGTTCGATTCCCAGTCAATGCATGTGAGATTTTTGAAGTGAAATGCCATGTCCTGTGGTTCGGATTCCACGTAAAAAGGAGGTCCCGTGGCTAATGATCTCGCGATTAAGGGTCACGTTATACTACAAGCTTGCTTTAAGAACCCCACAAGGGTGTGGTCCCGATACCTGTGGCGGGAGAGGTTATAATGAATCGCTCCCGCAGTGAACCAGAGGATTCCGTTACGCTTTTCTCCATTGGAATGTTGTACTGGAAAACGTTGCATCTTCATGCCATCGGCCACGTCCAGCGTCCGTCCGCATATTCTCGATACTGCATGGAGGGTCCAAGTCCAGACGACTGTCGCACTCCCACACTATTAGTGACCCGATGGTCTAATGTGTCAGTGCGACCACAGGCGTCACACAGGTCTACATCACTCTGCCCATGCCGTGACAGATTTTCTCTGGTCGGCACAATTTCATTGAGGTACTCATACAGTGTCGAGCGCCATTCCAGTGGAATCCAGGTATTCCACAGGTTCTCCCAAATAGTCGACCAGGCTCGCGTAGGATATTTCATCTGTATAGAGGGGGTGAAGAGTCTTTCGTTCGTCAGAAACGTATAAATCACCTTGGTAGGAAGTGCGGTGAAGGGTGTGGAGATACTGGATTTAAGTCGGTTAAGAATTGCTAGTTCCTTCTTGAAAACATTGGCTGGTAGTAGCATCAGGGGATTCGCACCTGGGACAGGTGATTGCATGCAGATAGGGTAGTGTTGTTGCCAATTTTGGCCCCGAGGCGAGTATTGCTTCCACATATTTGTGCCGCGTTCCTCTATGTCACCTTTCTTGTCGACTTCTCCTGGTCACTCTTGTTACCTTCTGATCCCACGGTATTAGGTTGACCAAATCTTATTGAGTATTTCATTTTCCCGCCATAATTGGCTCTCGTCTCATCTTTCCTGCTACCCTCATTTTACTAGGGGGCAGACCTCTTCTTTTTTATTAACCCTTCGTTGGTCACCCCATATCTGTGAGATAAATGGGTATTTCATAGCCCTCCACATTATCGTCATACTCCTCCCCATCATTCTAATATTCATATTCATTCTTCTCCTCAGCATATTCATAATCTTCCACATCATCCTCATACTCCTTAGCATCATTCTCATCTTCATCCTTATCCTCAACATCCCTCCATAATATCCTCATCTTGCTCCTCTGCATAATTCTTCCCCACAGAATTCTCATCTTCTTACTCCTCATAATCCTCATATTCCTCCCCATTATTCTCATCTTCGTCCTCATGCTCCTCCTTCTCATTATTCTCAGCATATTCATAATCCTCCCCTACATCATTAGCATCCTCATCATACTCATCCTCATACTCATACTCAACATCATCACTATCCTTCTCCTCAGCATATGCATACTTTTTCACATCATCCTCATACTTCTCCACATCATCCTCCTTCCCCCAGGGGCTCACATCTAGTGGGACGTGGGTTGGCGACCACGGGGCCCCAGCTGAGTCCGGCATTGCTTCCACTAACTTCTGCCGAGCTCCTCTCAGTTTTCTTTCCTGTCGAATTCACTTGGTCAACTCTTGTTCTCTTCCGACCCCGATGGTATTAGGGTATCCGAGGCTTAGGGAGTCTTTCACTTTCCCGCCTTAATTGGCCCTTGTCTCATCTTTTCTGATTACCTCCTTCTGCGAGGGGTCAACCTTCTTTTTCTTTTCCTGTTCTCTCCTGCCTTCTGTACTAGGCCCTCAAGGAGGCAGGGTGTATGTAGCCCCACCAATTCTGGTGCATCCTAGATATTGCTACACCCTCAGGGGCTCACGGCTGGTGAGTTCGGGAGTTGGCGACCCCGAGGGATTCCTGAGCTGGGTCCGGTTTTCCCCCTTTTAACCATTACCTGTGGGGCGGACCCTCTCCTCTTTCACTTTCCTATCTTCCTTTTATGGCTCTCCTTCCTTCCAAGTCCCTCGATCCGCATTCTTCGAGGGTTGAGGGCATTTCTTTACCTCCGGTCCTTTATTTCCCTTATTCTCCTTTGTTTTCCATTTCTTCTTCTAGTATATAAGTTAGTAGTTAGTTTTAGTTATAGTTTACATTTCATTATCATCTTCACGATCACCCAAACCATTAGGGGCCGATAACCTAGATGTTAGGCCCCTTAAAACAAAAATTATCATCATCACCACCACCTTCGTCCTTCTAATCATCATCCACATGCTCCTCCTCCATATCATCCTCATAATCTTCACCCTCCTCGGTGAGGTTATTCACCCTGCCGTTATCAGTAGCTACTTGTCATCATTTCAGGTATTCCCCGTCGGGGTTTCCTGCTTGTCAGTTGCCACGTTCATTTTAAGTCTTATGTCTTTATCTGTGAAATACAGTGTACAGTACGAATTAATTTGGCCCGTTCTCCTGTTTTTCCGTTGACTCTTGGGTGGACTTTCTCTATAAAACAACAATTGAACTATTTAAAACATTGAGTATTTGTAGCTTTTCAGTCGGTCAACACGGTTGTTACCAATGAGTGGGCGGAGTACAAGATACAAAAATACCTCCTATCCTCATCTGAATTACAACTACACTCACTAATACAGCCAGTACAATAACACAGGTTATCAGAGAGTAGTAATATAAATCAGTTAATACATGTAATTTTTCCAGGAGTGTATATATTAGCCTATTTTCTTTTATGAAAAAAAATTGTCTCATGAGATCACCTTTTGTCCGTGTGTGTGTGTGTATGAGTGTGTGCGTATGTGTCACCCCTAATAACTTCTAAACAGCTGGAGCGATTTCAATGAAACTCGTTACGGTCATAGCTCCCTTTTGGCCGACCCCGACCATGCCCTTCAAATTTTATTACGTTTCACCAATCCAACATGGCGGCTGTGCGAATTATTCCACCGGCATTCTATATCTCCGAAACTATTACCGATATCACCCGGAAATTTTGTACGGTGATAAAGGGCACTACTAGACGTACACCTATGAGACTTTCAAAATCCTGTAAACTACAAAACGAACATAGTGGCCAAGCGAAGCTGAGATTTTCAAATAGACTTTCTCGCGATTTAACCATCCAAACGCAATGAAACTTGGTACAGCAAATGTTTATTCACGTTGTAATGCACTGGCATCTAATTTAGTTCAATCGTTCACATAACCTAAAGATGGCGGTTGAGCGCAATTGGAAAATTAAGATTTTAATTCTTGTGTATGAATCATGCGATCGAAGTGAACGTTGGAATAATGAACCTACGCAAAAATCGTCATCTAACTCTATGGTTTACATATCAAAATCCAACATGGCGACCACCAAAATATCTAGACGGTTACGAATCTATTACAGGAATCAAACTGCAATTTTGTATGCTGATGGAGGCAATTAACATAAGTATGATATATGAAAATAGGCTGTATAATTCTTCACTGAACTACTTGTTATTTATTTGTATCTTGTACCCCGTCCATTCATTGGGCACAATCATGTTAGCCAACTGAAAAGCTACAAAAACTAGTGTATAGGCAACAATTCTCGCCAGATATAACAAAACTCTAAAAATCATGTTTTACCCCAAAATGCGTTTACCTCATTTCTTTAAAAAAAAATAACGGGGTCTCTGTCCTTCATGTGGCTAGCAAGCTTGGCTGTCACCGTAAAGACCTCGGGTTCGATTCCCCGCTCCAAAACTCCAAAAACATTTTTTTCCACAAAAATCCATTCCGTTTTCCACATTTTACAAAATTTTACCCCATTTCACGCCTCATAAAAAAGGACACACCCTCAGAACATCCCTACCACCCACGCCCCAATTCCGAAAATGGGTTCAGCTAATATCAACCAAAATGTGAAAAAACAGGTGTTCAGCCCAAACCCCGCTTCCCTCATTCTCTCCGCAGGCATCCTCTTAAAGAGAGCAACGCCAGGAAAAAACTGACATGTCACACTTCAAAATAGCATCATCCCTTCCCCTAATATCAGGAAAAATGTGAAAAAACAGGGTTTTACAAAACTTTCTCTACATACATTTCAAAGAGACATTGCACCAGTAGCTGTTGTTGTTGATTATTATTATTATTATTATTATTATTATTATTTTTAGGGACTTTGTAACATCGTGGGAATATAGTGTCGTGTACGTTGGTGTGTGTGTGTAGGATTTGTATGATACCCCGCGTCACTGTGATGTCTGTACTAGTGGTTCTTCTGGATGCATAGCATCAGTAGTGTAAATATCTTCTGGAATATCTCGACTCTTTTCTCGCAGCTTTTGTAACACATTTTGATAGTTTACAGTAGTTGGTAGTAGTCATTGCAACCTCAGATCGTCTTGAGGAAGGTTTGCTTAGTGAGAACATATAGCAGACAGGACTACCCTCGTTTGGTATATCGTGCTTTAAGATTTTCTACTTACTTACTTACTTTACGCGATCAGGCCCATGGGACCGCACGCTGCTACAAGGGTTCTCCTCCACTGGATTATGTTGGTTGCTCTCTGTTGCCAGTCATCCTCTATTTCAATCTGTCGCAGGTTTACACGGATTCCGTCCTTCCATCTCTTCCTTGGCCTACCCTGTGGTCTTCTTCCATGAGGAACAAAATTGAGCTGTTTCAGAGGCCATCGGTATGTGTCCATCCTAGTGACATCGCCTTCCCATGCCAGACGTTTGCTTCTCATAAGTCCTACGATATTTGGGGTCTTATACATGGCATCCAGCTATCGATTGTACCTTAAACACCATTCACCAGTGTCCTCATCTTGAACGGGACCAAATATATTCCTCAAAATTTCCCGCTCAAATACAAGGAGATTATTAAAATCTTTTATTTTCTACCTCTTCAAATTATTTCTTGGTCAGATATTCCCACATAACATCCAATCCATATGTAAAAGTCAGCAAAACATTAACCTGAAACACTTTTCAGAGATATTTCCTATCATTAATGCCATGGGTTGCAGCGACTAAGGGTTCTTTCAGGTACATCGAGAAATCATTCTCAGTCATCTTAATCCTCAGACCTAA
This sequence comes from Meconema thalassinum, assembly GCA_946902985.2. NCBI lineage: Eukaryota > Metazoa > Arthropoda > Insecta > Orthoptera > Tettigoniidae > Meconema > Meconema thalassinum. The sequence continues at coordinate 156,324,482 of OX336399.1, read as the reverse complement.
GCATCTGAAATAATAGTATTATTCACGCGAAGATGTTGACCCTTAAACAGGATGTATTCCTTCTCTGCTAGTTTCCCTCCTTTCCTGAAGCCTACGAGGAATGACGTCTACTTAACTGACAACCTAAGGACGGAAGTCTGATAACAGGCAAACTATGAGCTACGACACGCAGTAACATGATGCGCAACGCATGGCTTTCAACACAAGTTCTGCCAAAAGAAGAGATTCCAACAACCGAATTAAGACTGCGTGTGTGAACTGTGCAATAAACGCTGTGAACGATATGCTTAAGACTGAAAGAATACAAATACTAATAATAGGACGAAGTTAGGACTAGAATTATAACTCGCTTTCTATTATTCACACTGTGTGCACACCGTATTTTAAAAAAGGAAATCCTCCCCCAGGGGCTCAAAGCTAGTGGGACGTGGGTAGGCAATTACAGGACCCCAGCTGAGTCTGGCATTGCTTCCAATTGCTTGTGCCAGGCTCCCCTCCGTTTTCTTTCCTGTCGACCTCTCTTGGTCAACTCTTGTTCTCTTCCAACCCCGACGGTATTAGGGTATCCGAGGCCTAGGGACTCTTTCAATTTCCTGCCTTAATTGGCCCTTGTCTCATATTTCCTGATACCCTCATTCTTCGAGGTGTCAGCCTTCTTTTTCTTTTCATGTTATCTTCTGCCTTCTGCACAAGGCCCTCAAGGAGGCAGGGTTTATGTTGTTCCACCTCTTCTCGTGCATCCTTGATAATGCTACGCACTCAAGGGCTCACGGAAGGTGAGTTTGGGATTTGGCGACCCCGAGGGATTCCTGAGCTGGGTCCGTTTTGTACCCTTTTTCCTCTGACTTTGGAACGGGCCCTCTCCTCTTTTACTTTCCTATCTGCCTTTCATGGCTCTCCTTCCTTCCATGTCCCTCATCCTCATTCATCGAGGGTTGAGGGCATTTCTTTTCTTCCTGTCCTTTATTTGCCTTATCCTTTGTTTGATTACCATTTCTTCTTCTAGTATGTAAGTCTGTAGTTAGTATTAGTTATAGTTTTCATTCTCATCTCATCTTTCACTATCACCCTAACCATTAAGGGCCGATAACCTAGATGTTAGGCCCCTTAAAACAAAATACGGATTAAATTATACACATTTATATTAAACTAGATGTACCCGGCATGTGTTGCAATGCCAATCAAAGAAAGTGTTGGCGTTGTAACTTTGTACGTTGAAGTGCTTTCGGATTCCCAATATTGTTTTTATTTTCCGTTAACCACATCTAAACTATTGTAAAATTGATTTACTATCTCAAAAAGAAATCATGGGAACGTGCTCAACAACTCACCAAATATTCATCGCAAAGAAATGAATGGTATATGAGCGCATACGGGACTTTGTTGAAACGATTCAAGCGCCGTCACCCATTTGTTGTATATACTCGTACGCTACCTATTGTAAAATGGATTTACTAAGTCGAAAACCTTCCCTGGCGTGTACACAACAACTCATGAAAGTTTCATCGCAATCGGATGAATGGCATATGAACGCATACGGGTTTTGCTTAACGATTCGCGCGACGACACTCATTTGTTGAATCTACTTGTGCGCCACCCATTGGAAAAACGGATTTACTAATTCATACACCTTCGCAGGACTGTGCTCAACTCCCCAAAGTTTTATGATAATCGGATGAATGTTATATGAACGCATACGGGACTAGGTTGAAACGATTCACGCGCTGTCGCCCATTAATTGAATCTAATCGTGCACTACCAATTGTAAAATGGATTTACTAAATCAGAAATCTTTACGGGAGTGGAAACAACATTTCTCCAAATTTCATTGCAATCGCAAGAATGGAATATGAACGCATACGGATTTTTTTATTAACAATACGCGTGCTGTTACTCATTTGTTGAATCTACTTGTGCGATACCTATTGTAAAGTGGACGTACTAAGAACCTTACCTGAAGTGTACACAACATCTCACCCAAGTTTCATCGCTTTCGGACAAATGGTATATGAACGCATACGGGACATTGTTGAAAGGCATCGCGCGCCTTCGTTCATATGTTGAATCTACTTGAGCGCTACCCTATTGTAAAATGGATTAACTAAGCCTGAAACTTTCCCTGGAATGTACACAACAACTCACCCAAGTTTAGTCGCTATCAGACGAATGGTATATGAACGTATACGGGACTATGTTGAAACACTTCGCACGTCGTCGCTCGTTTGTTTAATCTACTTGTGCGATACCTATTGTAAAGTGAATTTACTAACCCAGAAACCTTTCCTGAAGTATACACAACATCTCACCCAAGTTTCATCACTATCAGACGAATAGTATATGAAGGCATACGGGACTTTGTTGAAACGCTTCGTTCGTCGTCTCTCATTTGTTGAATCTACTCGTGCGCTACATATTAGAACATGGATTTACTAAGCCAGACACCTTGCCTGTAGTGTACACAACCTCTCACCCAAGTTTCATCGCTATCGGACGAATGGTATGTGAACGCATACAGGACTTTGTTCAAACGCTTCGCCCGTCGTCGCTCATTTGTTGAATCTAATCGTGCGCTACCTATTGTAAGTCGATTTACTAAACCAGAAACCTTCCCTGAGGCGTACACAACATCTCACCCAAGTTTCATCACTATCAGACGAATAGTATATGTAGGCATACGGGACTTTGTTGAAACGCTTCGCTCGTCGTCGCTCATTTGTTGAATCTACTCGTGCGCTACCTATTATAACATGGATTTACTAAGCCAGAAACCTTGCCTGTAGTGTTCACAACCTCTCACCCAAGTTTCTTCGCTATCGGACGAATGGTATGTGAACGCATACAGGACTTTGTTGAAACCCTTCGGCTGTCGTCGCTCATTTGTTGAATCTGGAGGTGGAAGCCGAAATATGATAATGAATAAAATAATGCAACAAACACCTGGCGAACCTACAAAAGGAAATCTCTCTCAATAAATGCCAAATTTCGGCATTAATATTTCGTTGATAAACCCGAGATAGCGTATGGTAGTGAAACACTCTTCAAGTTGATTTGATGTTCAACAACTGACAGACTGCAGAAAGCAGACAGAAGAATATTCAGAACAATTATTAACAAGAAACATCAAGTAAATGGCCAATGGAGATTGCTGCCGAATGAAGTGGTCTATCGAGAGAGTGAATCAATAATAGATGCAATGCGGAAAAGGAGAATCTCTATTTTCTGCCATATCTCACGGCTACCAGAAACCAGACTAATAAAACAGCTGTTTAGTTACTTTTGAAAGAGTAAAACGAGGAACAACTGGTTCAAAAAGATCCAGCATGATTTAGTTAAATTAAATTTAACGATGATCCAAATTAAAAATAGAGAAGAGAAGAATATTTTAAGGAATAAATACTTAGGATTCACATTAACAACATTTGAACGGAAAAACTACACTATCACAGATGAAAAAAAGGGCAGCCAGGTCTGATAGAATTTTGGGTGCAGAAGAAGCTGAAGCTGAATCGCTCATCTCCAAATACAGTTGTTAGACTTAATTGTATTTGTTTTGATAAAGTGCTCCAATGAGGGCTTAAAATATACCAAAAAAATTAAACAAAAAATTAAACACAACTAATAATCCCTACTTGGTATGAAACAAAGTCCCCCATTCTTCGATATTCCGGGTAATCTCGAGAACCAGTGGATAGATTGTGATTTAGTTCTCATCATTCTGTAAATGATCATAATCATCTCTGCACATCGGAAGGCGGAGGTAAATTGCACCGGTCAAAGAAAAATGTTTCAAATTCACTAAATTTACCAATTTCTGTGTGCCTACAAAAGTTCCACATGTTTAGCTTACGAGAAGTTCGAACTACTTGAAATTGAACTTTTTGGCGAGCCTACGGGCGTTCAATTGAATTGCCCTGCTATGGCCATTGGATGGAATTCAAGTATCATAATATTCTTTATTTTGCCAAATTTCAATAGCTAAAATATATGTTCTGTTTATATTTCAGGTAAGCGTACAAGAATGCTTATTGGAATGCGTACGTGTTCAGTACAATGGAGGTAAGTAGAATTTCTTATGAGTATTAATGAGACTATGTGTATTGTTCTGTCCCGGGGTTGGGGGATGGAACGAACAAGGGGTGTTAGTGTCCAATTTAGGGGTGGTGTCCGAAAGGTGCGAGTTTCCACGTAAGTGGGAAAACCGCGAGTGTAGGAGTTTGTCAAAGGATGTAGGGAAATGGGTGTTGGCTCTACGGGGGTGTGATCGCCTTTAAGTGATGCGCGATCAAGATGGAGCTATTAACCGTGCGAAACGAACAAGTGTGTGTGAGTAAGGAACGAGCCTACCTGCGGAGTTAGATGTTCTACCGGATGGCTGGATTTCTACGGAGCTAGAACAATGGGAATCCCTTACGATGCACTTCTCTGTGTTGAGGGTCACGGGCACTTAAGAATGACGGGCTGGGAGTGCGGATGTGAAGACAAGTGTAAATAATGACAAATGTGTTGGTTATTGATCAAGGGTTTATTTGATCAGTGTTTGAGAATGGTGAAGTCCCTTTTGCTATGGGATCGTGTAACAATATGGTTATAAGTACAGTATAAATCTGGGTGTGAATTTGAGGGAAATACAATTAAGTATAAGGATTTCTGAGCACACTCTTACCTGTGGTGATGACTCGTACCGGGAACCCGTTGACCAGAGCCTAGGGCGACAATAGACGTTGAGCCTGGTTTGGCCTTCCTTCTTATGGATTCCGTAGTCGCTTGGTCAGCATTTCCCAATATGTGGTGTGCTACATCCAAGACTTTGTGTAACTTGTTGTGATATGTCGTAAGCTTTGGTCAACAGCGGTGATACTGTGCCTGCTTGGTGTAAAAGAAATGTACTCATGGAGGCTCATAATTTAGCCTAAGGGATGTTGTTGTTAGATGAGAGGGTGTGTTCACATTTGGATAGAAGTATGGTCGTATGGATTGGATTCGTGATAGAAAGATGTATGTGGCTGTGCAGCCGTCTGTGGATCCAGGGGCGTATATTAATAATCTCTTCAGGGGTGCGTGGATGTCTGAGGTCCTAGGGTCGTATCGACCCTGGGGCCTCAACAGTATCACTAATAACCTCTTCTTCTTCTCTTTATGTGCCATCTCCTCTCAGGAGGTTGCAAACCATCACAGAGACTCTTGCTGTAGATGATGCAGCACGAAACAGCTCAATAGTGGAACAATTGAATCAAGTTTTCAGATTATCGATCCAAGAAATGCGTCTTCTTCCTGGTCTTCGTTTGCCTTGTAACTTTCCTTGAATGACCAGCTGCAGAAGACGATATTTCTCTCCTCTCATCACATGACCCATATACTGCAGTTTTCTAATTTTGACAGTATTTAATATTTCATTTCTCTTTCCCATCCGCCTCATCACCTCATCGTTGGTGACCTTTTCTTTCCAACTCAGCCTCAGTATCCTTCTGTACGTCCATAGCTCAAATGCCTCCAATTTGTCCATTTCTCTTTCCATTATGGTCCAGGTCTCAACTCCATAGAACAAGGTGGAGAAGATATAACATCTTAGAAGTCAAATTTTTAGATGTAAATTAAGGTCTCTGCTACAAAACACTCTCCTCATTTTATTGAATGAATTTCTGCCTTGACCGATCTTGGACTTTATCTCCTCAGTACAGCCAATGTAGCAGTTCACATTTGATCCTAAATACTTGTACTTCATCGACTATCTTACGAAACGCATTTAATTCGTTCCGGGACCACATGTGCACAATATAGTGAATGATTTGTGGGATGTTAAAGAAAGTGTGTAGGTATCTGCATCCAAACTAGATGACAAAACTCCACCAATAATATTTTGTATTGCATTAAAAAACAACTTCCTTTGAAACGGTTCAATATAGATTTTACTGAAGTGTGAAGACTTGGCAGTTTCTGTCATTGTTCAAGTGCTTTGACAGGGTAGCTGTGTGTTTAGTGGCAACGGGAAGCTCCCAGATATTGGTTGATGGCTATTATGATTTTCGTAATACTAATGGATATTTGAGGCCTTCATATCGCCAGACTCAATGAACGAATATCTCTATCTCTCTATATATAAAAATGAAAGTTTGTCTGTTTTTTCTGAATTTCTACAGAAATTTGCGATATTTGCGCGTTTCAGACTGTTTTATGACGGATGCGCGCAAATTTTTTTGTCTCTCTGTCTGTCTGTTTGTCTGTGGACAAATTTGTGTCCTTATTACTCGAGAACGGCTGGGTGGATCAACGTAAAATTTGATACAGATATCCATCAGAGGCACGACACTAATCATTGATGTAACTCTTCTCCATACCTCTCATAAAAGGGGGCCTACCTCCTTAAAATACATCCTCAAATAGTCATAGAAGGGTGAGACAAAGCTCATTTTCAGCCCCTCAATGTGAGAAACGAAACTCGAGGGCCTTACGGCCCCCGAAAACCACATTTTAAGGCCCGAAAACCAACAGTTTTTGAGATATTTCCAGAAAACTAATTTCATTTATTAAGCTACTGAAAGAATGCAAATCGGTAATCATGACAACACAATCTCAGAGGTCCATATATTTTCCGTAAGACGCAATGTAATTCCATTTATTACATCACTGTGAAAGTTTGCAACTGGCTAGAAAGTTATCACGGAAACAACTAAAACTGTAAAATTCATCAATGCGCTTAAGGGGTTCAAGGAGTACCCGAGATTTTTTTCACACGACTTACACGTGCGATATGTCGTACAGAAGGTCTATTATTTCTCCAAACAGCAACATTATTTTCAAAAACTCCTGATTTGAAATAGAATATTAGTGTAAAATGACCTTTTCATGGTTGTATCTAATAATTATTAAATAAATAAAAAAATAAAAATAATTTTTGCTGCTTTTAGGAATTTGGGTCATTGGAGGCTAAAAAACTTGAATTTTCATGCGCCTTTATAATTTATAAAAGGGTACCTGTGGTTTGGGACTTGACACAACGGTGAGGGTCAGTTGGTATGTGACGTGTATTGCGATTCGTCTACGATGTTTTCAGTTATATTTTCACGCCAGAAAGAACACGTTAGGTGAATTTAGTTTAAGATAACATTTTAACTCATTTTTCTTTGTCTACAAACAGGTTCCAAGCCCTTACCCATTGTAACAGTAGCTCAATTTATAACGTCTGGTTATTAATACCTAAGACCGTTCGAAGAATGGGTACTTCTGCTAGTGTTTCTATATAACAGAATCTTGTAGCGAATGTTATACCAGCGCAATATAATTTACTTAATCTTTAATCAGCTACACATCTATATACCGTAGAAGGCCCAATCAGAAAGAATAACCCCGAATGCTCCTCAGGACTTGCTCACCTGATAAGTTAAAACTGAGCAATTCCCTGCAAAGCAGGAGGCCATAGCCCTTATGGGATTTGTAAGGCTATTTATTATTATTATTATTTGTATTATTATTATTATTATTATTATTATTATACTTGTACTTTGTCACTTGCCGTACTGTCTCCCCACTGATTATCAAGCTCTCTTGATGTTGTGTTCGTGATACTACCATACAACGTGTCGTACTGACATTAAGTGTTAATCCCCATTGTTTACTTGCCTCCACGACTTTGTTAGTCAGTCGCTGTAAATCTTGTAGACCTTCTGGGAATAACAACGTTTCATCTTATTATAATTCCTAAAATATTTTGTTCATCCCTTAACGTAAGGGTGGGCCATAACAGAAACTCTTTCAGACAAACCTTTTAGGCAATGTGTAGAGAAATATTGGCCATTTCAAACGGTTTAGATATTGAGCCCTTTAACCCTAAATAGGATAAAAATTTGTTTTATTTGTATATGTTTAACATTTTAATTTATTTTAATTATTACGATTATTTGTTATTTTCTGTCTCTCTAATTTTAATGTTTATAAATTTATTTTTAATTTTTAATTTATATTCTTATAGATTTAATTTTGATATTGACTATTCCTTATCATTTAATTAATTTAGAATTGATTTTAAAATTATTTTCATATATTTCTTATACAGTAGTCATGTTAATTATTTTAATTTTTGTATTTCTTTTATTATCCTAATTTTATTTTTATGATTTTTAGCCTATATTCAATTTTGAAAAAATAGGCTTATGAGATCACCTTTTGTCCGTGTGTGTGTGCGTGTGTGTGTGCGTGTGTGAGTGAGAGAGAGAGAGGTGTGTGTGCCCCCCTGAAAATGAAAATCCACAGCCTGCTTCCAGTCTCCGACCGGGTCAGGAATGGAATGAATGAAGCCCCTATCTAGCGGTGAGGATATGAACTGTGCCGGCTGCCGAGGCCTGACGCACTCCTCTGGGGCAATGATCAAATGAATGACAGATGAAATGAAATGATAGTGGAGACTGTTGCTGGAATGAAATTTTGACAGGGAAAACCGGAGTACCCGGAGAAAAACCTGTCTGCCTCCGTTTTGTCCAGCACAGATCTCACATGGAGTGACCGGGATTTGAACCACGGACCCAGCGGTGAGAGGCCGGCGGTGTGCCCCCCTAATAACTTCTAAACGCCTGGAGTGATTTCAGTAAAACTCGGTAAGTTCATAGCACTATTCCGGACGACCCCGACCGTGCCCTTCAAATTTTGTTACGTCTCACAAATCCAACATGGCGGCTGTGCGACATATTTCACTAGCATTCAATATCTCCGAAACTATTCCCGATATCACCCTGTATTTTTTTACGGTGATAAAGGAAACTACTAGAAGTTGACCTATGTGACTATTGAAAAACTGGTAACTACAAAACCATCATGGCGACCACGCGAATTTGCGACTTTTTAATATACGTTCCTCGCGATTTAACCAACCAAACGCAATAAAACATGGTGCAGTATATGTTTATACACATTGTAATGCACCGACATCTAACTTCGTTCAATTGTTTACATGGGCGATAGAAAATAAAATGAAAATAAACACAAGAAAATGTAGTCTCTTAAAAATAGGGAAAGTGCGAAGGCAGGATTTTCAATATAACATTGACTCGGAAATACTTGTAGAAGAAGATTCTTGCAAATATTTGGGCGTTCACGTAAGGAATGATATGAAATGGAGTAGTCATGTAGGATGTGTAGTTTCAAAAGCTTACAAATCCCTGCACTTTGTAATGAGGGTATTAAAAGGTAGTAGTACCTCTGCTAAAGAATTAGGCTATTTGTCACTTGTAAGACCTATTCTGGAATATGCCTCGGCGGTTTGGGATCCATATCAAGTAGGGCTCATCAATGAGTTGGAAATGGTACAAAGAAAGGCCGCTAGATTTGTGCTCAGTGACTTTAATCCCAGGAGCAGTGTGAGCCGTATGTTAAAAAAACTTGGGTGGGAATCACTGGAGGCTAGGAGGATGAAATCTAGACTCTGCGCTATGTACAACACGTATACAAATCAACCAGCATGGTGTAAGCTTAGCAAACGATTGGGAAAGCCCACTTACAAGGGTAGGAGCGATCATCCTTTCAAAGTTAAGGGCCGACCACAGCTAACAATATATGGTAAATATTCTTTTGTAAACCGTGCCATTGATAACTGGAACTGTCTACCTGCCGCAGTCTTAGAGCCTTTTCCCAAACATATAGGTGTGTTTAAGAAAAGACTGACTATTTGTGTAAATACTCCAGTTTAATTGTTGTATAATTGTTATTGAATTGTTATTCATAATTATTTATTTGTTATGTATATCCAATTTGCCACCGGGGGACACACCCCCCATTGCGAATGAATGAATGAATGAATGAATGAATGAATAACCACAACATGGCGGATGTGCGAAATATTTCACCAGCATTCAATATCTCCGAAACTATTGGCGGTATCACCCTGAAATTCTGGACGTTCATCTATAAGACTTTCAAAAACCGGTTAACTACAAAACGATCATGGCGGCCGAGCGAATTTGAAAATTTTAAATAGACCTTTCTCGCGATTTAATGTTCCAAACGCAATGAAATCTGGTACAGAAAATGTTTATACATATTGTAATGCACTGGTATCTAATTTATTTCAATTGTTTACATAACCTCAAGATGGCGGCTGTGCGAATTTTAAAATAAAGTTTTTATTTGTTGTGTCGTAATCATGCGATCGAAGTGAAAGTTTGAATAATGAACCTTCGCAATAATTTTCCTTTAATGGTACATGACTTTATGGCCTATACTTTTAACAATCCAACATGGCGACCATCCGAAATCTTTTACAGCAATCAAACTGAATTATTTAATGTTCATAGGGGCTATTAACTTAAGTTCACTTATAGGACTTTAAATAACCTGGTGATCACAAATCCAACATGGCGGTGACTCGAAGTATAAATATTCACATGGAAGTTTCTCGCAATTTAACCATCCGAGTGCAGTGAAACTTGGTACTGGCATCTAATTTATTTCAATTGTTTCCTTAACCACAAGATGGCAGATGTGCGAAATTTTAAAATCTCCTTGTTACTTCTTGTGTCCTAATCATGCGATTAAGTTTGAATGCTACACATACAAGAGAATCGTCATCTAACAGTACATAACTCTAGGACCTACATATATAAAATCCAACATGGCGACCATCCGCAATATTTAGTCGGTTCTCAATATCTACGAATCTATAGCAATCAAACTGAAAATTTGTATGTTTGGTATAGAGGCAATTAACATAAGTTGGATATATGAAAATAGGCTGTATAGTTCCTTACGGAACTACTTGTTATTTCTATATTTATATTTAATTTTACACTTTATTTGTTAAAAGTTTTTTTTTTTGGTGTAAATTTATCCACCACATTACAAGTAGATACGTATGACTCTTGATTTTTAGAAATACTAGTACTTCTGCATGAACATTCTCCGAAATTTGTCTGAAAGATTCAACCATCAGTAACTTTGAAAGCATAAACTCTCCTTATGATAGGTGGTTAATATAGAGACCACTATCCCATGAAGGGTTAAGGTTAGTATGATTTCTTCTCTCAAAATTCAATTTTTGCCACCCCTTTGGTCAATGGTTGTTTACCAAGAAACTTTACTGAGTTAGTTTTAGGCACTTATCCGGAGAATAGTACGAACATTGAAAGGATTCGATTTCTCAGAAACTAAGAAAGTTATAGCGAATTGCATACACATTAATCATTATGATTATAGTCTTATATATAAAAGTGAAAGTCTGTATGTGGGTATGTATGTGGGTGGGTCTGTTCCGTATACAAATCTACACCGTTACACCAATCTCAACCGAATTTTGCATACACATAGTTTAGGACCCAGAAGGAACCGCTGGCTACATGAATTTTCGATAGTCTTTCTCATTCTTCTGATTTCGACCCTTTTGCACTCCAGCACATGCTAATCAAATCATAAAATATACTCATGAAGGAATGGCAAGGCGGATAGTTTCCATGGCAACATAGCTCAAGTCGAGACACGGCCGACTGGATGCCATTTGCGCTCTGCACTACCGGTATAGAAAATGAGGATCTTTACTTGAAATCACGTTAGTTACTCAACTGCTCACAAAGCACTGTCAACCGAGTTTAGCATAACAAAGACTTGACACTATCTACTATATATTTGTCAAATACCACTCACTCACTCATTCATTCATCACGAAATCTCAGAAACCTTCAAACGGATTGGAATGAAATTTGGTATGCAGCTTCCCCAAGGGCCGCAAATGCCCACAAAGAGAGGATTGTTGGATATTCTGGTTCTAAAGGGGTGTTAAGGGGGTAGACCTGCATTTCATTGAACAGCAATATCTCCCGATTGGTTTAATTGGGGGATGTGATACTCGGCACATAAACTCATCATTAAAAATAAGAAGACACGAGTTGGAGGGTTTTTCGATGTGGTGTATATTATGAGGTGAAAGGGGTGAAAAGTGGGGATTGAAAGATTCCTAACGGAGCGTGTATCTCTTAAACGACATAGGCGAGGAGTTTGAAACTCAGCGGGAAAAAATCAGCATAAAAATAAGTAAATATGTGTTTGACCGTTTTATCATAAATCCAATTTAAGGGGCCCATGGGGAGGGGTGAAATTCTGGAGGGGGGGGGGGGGGAACAGGAAAGAAAGTGTCCTAACTGATTGACTGACTGACTCACTCATCAAACTCAGGGGGAAAAACTGCTTTAAAGTAAGTAAATAGCTGTTCGACAGTTTTTTTCATAAATCAAATTTAAGGGGTTCATGGGGAGGGGTGAAATTCTGAAAAAAGAAAATTGAAAGAAAATGTCCTGACTCACTCACTCACTCACTCACTCACTCATCATCGCCCAGCCATAATTATTGAAGTTAGAAACATGACAGTTTGGGGATATGTTCATTGTATTTCAAAACAGTCTACTAAGGGAGGATTTTCGGATATTCAGGTTCTAAAGGGGTCTTAATGGGGTTAAACCTGCATATCATTGAATAACAATATCTCCCGATTGGTTTCATTGGGGGATGTGATACACGGCATATAAACTCATCATTAAAAAGTAAGACACGTGTCTGAGGGATTTTCGATGTGGTGTATATTATGAGGTGAAAGGGGTGAAAAGTAGGGATTGAAAGATTCTTAACGGAGCGTGTATGTCTTAAACGACATAGGCGAGGAGTTTGAAACTCAGCGGAAAAAAATCAGCATAAAAATAAGTAAATATGTGTTTGACCGTTTTTTCATAAATCCAATTTAAGAGGCCCTTTGGGAGGGGTGAAATTCTGGGGGGGGGGGGGGGACAGGAAGGAAAATGTCCTAACTGATTGACTGACTCACTCACTCATCAAACTCAGGGGGTAAAACTGCTTTAAAAATAAGTTAATAGGTGTACAAGCGTTTTTTCATCAATCCAATTTAAGGGGCCCATGGGGAGGGGTGAAATTCTGGTAAAAATAATTGAAAGAAAATGTCCTGTCTGACTCACTCACTCATCACGCCCAGCGAAAACTATTTAAGTTGGAAAAATGAAATTTTGGGAATATGTTCGCTGTATGTCGAAAACGTCAACTAAGGAATGATTTTTGTTTATTCGGGTTTTAAAGAGATGTTAAGGGGGTAAACGTGCATTTCAATGAATAACGATATGTCATGAGTTGTTTCTTAGGGGATGCGATATTCGGTATATAAACTAATCATTAAAAATAATCAGACATATGTCTAAGGGTTTATCGATGTGGTGTATATTATGAGGTGATAGGGGTGCAAATTGGGGGTTGAGGGATTCTTGACGGAGCGTGTATCTCTTAAAGGACATAGGCGAGAAGTTTGAAATTCGGCGGAAAAAGAACAGCTTAAAATACAAGTAAATAGGTGTTCGACTGTTTTTTTTTTCATAAATCCAATTTAAGGGGCCCTTGGAGAGAGGTGAAATTCTGGGGGGGGGGGGAACAGGAAAGAAAGTGTCCTAACTGATTGACTCACTTACTCATCAAACTCAGGGGGAAAACTGCTTTAAATAAGTAAATAGGTGTTCGACCGTTTGTTTCATAAATCCAATTTAAGGGGTTCATGGGGAGGGGTGAAATTATCAAAAATAAATGAAAGGAAATGTCCTGACTGACTCACTCACTCATCATAGCCCAGCCAAAATTATTGAAGTTAGAAACATGAAATTTTGGGGATATGTTCGTTGTATGTCGAAAACGTCCACTAAGGAAAGAGTTTAGAATATTCAGGTTCTAAATAGGTGTTAAGGGGGGTAAACGTGCATTTCATTGAATAACAATATCTCACGAGTGGTTTCATTTGGGGATGTGATACTTGGCATATATAGGCCTACTAATCATTAAAAATAAGCTGACACATGTCTAATGGTTTTTCGATGTAGTGTATATTATGAGGTGAAAGGGATGAATAGTGGGGGTTGAAAGATTCCTAACGGACCCTGTATCTCTTAAACGACATAGGCGAGGAGTTTGAAACTCGGAGGAAATCAATCAGCTTAAAAATAAATAAATAAATAAATAAATAAATAAAATAAATATGTGTTCGACCGTTTTTTCATAAATACAATTTAAGGGGCCTATGGGTAGGGGTGAAATTCTGGAAGAAAAACGTCCCCTAAGGAAGGATTTTTGGATGTTCACTCTCATCGACCAACCCAAACGATTAAAGTTAGAAGAATGATATTTTGTGGATTTGTTTGTTGTGTGTCGAAAACGTCTACCCAGGAGAGTTTTTTGGATATTCAGGTTCTAAAGGGGTGTTAATGGGGTTAAACCTGCATTTCATTGAATAACAATATGACACGACTATGACGCGAGCGAAGCGAGGCTAAAAATGAGATGATGTGCGTCTATGTATTACTCAATCATGCAAGTACCACTGGTCCGATTTACATGAATTTTACATGGAAGTAGCTGATTTACCTGGTTAACATATAGGTTACTTTTAATTTCAATACTTTGTACTATTTAAAGATGGCGACCATTTTAGTGACTTCACTACACCCTTTGGTTTAAAACTTTCATATTTCCATTTCAAATACAAAGAGAACGCTAAGAAATAGCAAACTTTTGATGGTATGTACGAGGTTAAAAATTACATTTTCTATCCGAAAGGTATCTCCAACCGTTAGCGAGTAAAACCTAAATTTGTGCTATAAAACACGGTCAACGCCGAGCGGTGTAGTTGGACAAAATGTTCCATGCTTAATCTCCCTCTGCGCAGCACCACGCCTATCCCCTGTTTAACTGTCACCTTCATATTTTAATTTATTTATGACGCGTAGCGAAGCACGGGTACTTCAGCTATATTAAATATTCTCCGTGATGACTGATATTAATCACAAATTATAAAAGTCACTTTGTCAAACACTAGACAGTAGTTAAATCATTTTATTAACACGTACATGTTTCGTTACATCAATGATAACTTCGTCAGCGTGAAGAAATCATATAAACTATCTTAAACAAAAACCAAAATGAAAATGGATATCATTTCATTAAGTCATAAATTTAAATAATTATTTCCTAACTCTTATTCGAGACCTTTCATTTATTTAAATTAATGACCTTTCGTAAGGATATCCATTTTCTTTTTGTTTTTTGTTGAGATAACTTCGTCAGTGTGAAAAAAACTTAGAGACTATCATTGATATATCAAACATCTACGTGTTCATTTAATTATTAAACTACGATATATCACTTTTTTGAAAGAAAAAAAAAGACTGCCTATTTCCATCCCTTGGTCAGATTCTTCCCATTAACGTACTCGTTTGAGATTGTGAATGGTTATATTTAATGTTAAAATTTTAAAGTGATTGGTCCACAAAGTGATATTCATATATTGTGTATAATTATAATTGAAATTATAAGGTGCGTTCAAAAAGTAACGAGCCGGAGGCATAATTACAGAAAACAGTACCTGTATGTTACAAGTATTGGCCCTGGCTGTTGAGGTACTTGTCCCACTGTGACACGAGGCGGTGAATGGCTCTCTCACAAAATTCCCTGGGCTGCGATGTGAACCAGTTCCGCACGTACAGCTGGACGTCGACGTCCGAGGTGAATCGTTGGCCCCGCAGAGCCCTCTTCAGGGGACCATACATGGCGTAATTACAGGGAGAGAGGTCTGGACTGTTTGGAGGGTGGCCGAGAACCTCCGATTTGAATTTCTGCAGGAGTGCCGCGACTGTGTTAGCCGTATGAGGTCGAGCATGGTCGTGGAGCAGAATGACCCCACGGGTGAGATTGCCTGGTCATTTTGTTTTGATCGCTTGGCGAAGGGTGGTCAAGGTTTGCGAGTAACGCTGGGCATTCACTGTTGTCCCGTGTGGCATGAAGTATATCAATAGGGGGCCATCTTGGTCAAAGAAGAAAGTCAGCATTACCGTTCCTGAACTCGTTTGGATGGCCTTGCTTTTTTTGGGTGGTGGTGACCCTGGATGCTTCCCCTGGAGGCATTGTCGTTTGGATTCTGGTTCGAAGTGATGACGCCATGACTCATCTCCAGCCACCATTCCTGCCAGGAACCCATTCCCTTCCCTCGCATAGCGCTGCAGATAACCAAGGCAGTGGGTCATTCGACATGCTTCTGGTGTGGTTGAAGACTGTGAGGCACCCGTTGGGCACACACTGCGCAAGTGCAGTCGTTCCTTCATGATGGTTCCTTCCGACGCTATGGCGTTCACTGTCACTCGGCGGTCCTGGGTAATGAGTGCATCAACCAGCTGGACGTTGTCATCGGTAATGCTGGACGGTGCCCCAGACCGGGTATCATCGGCTAACGACACCCGTCCTTCCCAGAAGCGCTTGTGCCACGCCTTGACCCATGCAAGGGACATGCAGTGTTCGCCGTACACTTGTGACATTCGGCGATGAATGTCCATTCCCCATACTCCTTCCGCTGTCAGAAACCGAACAACACCTCTTTTCTCTTCGTTTGACGCCTCCATGTCACTGTTTTCAATGCGAATGGCAGCGTTGGACGATTGATGCATGCTGCTACTCGCTTTGTATCGCCACGTGACGTGCACGCGTGCCCTCTAGCGACGGGCCGGAACCACACCTAGTTACACACTCCACGATTAGCCGATGTCGTCACCGGTTTGTGCATTCAAGCCTCCGGCTCGTTACTTTTTGAACGCACCTTAGATATTATTATGGTGTTTGAAGACATTTTCATTTTTCCCTTAGTAAACAAACGTTTGATGCTTTTCAGTCCGTCAACACCGTTGTCCCCAAATGAGCTGGGTTATTCCCTAATCCTGAAAAAAATTACGTGAGATTAATAAATACACTTGGATGACCAGTTTCGATCGTCAAGCGATCATCATCTGATCCATTACATTTAAGCTATAAAATCTATGTCTGACAGTATGGATGAAAATAATTTCAATATATACACTTAGTTGCGAGCCTCCGTGGCTCAGGCGGCAGCACGCCGGCCTCTCTCCGCTGAGTCCGTGGTTCAAATCCCGGTCACTCCATGTGAGATCTGTGCTGGACAGAACGGAGGCAGACAGGTTTTTCTCCGGGTACTCCGGTTTTCCCTGTCAACATTTCATTCCA
Organism: Meconema thalassinum; assembly: GCA_946902985.2. Lineage (NCBI taxonomy): Eukaryota > Metazoa > Arthropoda > Insecta > Orthoptera > Tettigoniidae > Meconema > Meconema thalassinum. The sequence continues at coordinate 156,307,454 of OX336399.1, read as the reverse complement.
GCAACACTCTCCACTATCATTTCATTTCATCTGTCATTCATTTAATCATTGCCCCAGAGGAGTGCGTCAGGCCTCGGCAGCCGGCACAGTTCATATCCTCGCCGCTAGATAGGGGCTTCATTCATTCCATTCCTGACCCGGTCGGAGACTGGAAGCAGGCTGTGGATTTTCATTTCATTAGATAAAATAATAGATAATGGATCTGATGATGATCGCTTTACGAACGAAACTGGTCATCCAAGTATATTTATTAATCTCATGTAAGTGGCGTAGTTGGTAGCATGCTGAGCTTCCTTGCCCAAGTTCGCGGGTTCAAGCCCGGCCGAAGTCGTCGGATTTTTTAAGAGAGTTAAAAATCCCTCAGTATGCCTTCCTTCGAAGGGGAAGTCCCATGTCATAGATTTATGGCATGTTAAAGAACCTACCACTAATTACACCTGTGTGAAGCTAAATTAGGTTGAACAATTGACAAATGCTCGACGTTCTTCGCCAGGAGCCGACTGCGGTGGTATCTGGTAACCAAGTTCTGAACTAGTAGTCGTTGACGGTGGCGTTTGGCGGTAAAAGTAGGAACTACTTGAAAAAATTCAATGTCTGCAGTCCTTACTTGAATTGAAAACAGATAACACACACTAATACAGCCATCACAATTAACACCGGTTATCAGACAGATTGTACACACACCCAAAGTACACGGGGCTACATGACCGCGTTGTCGCAGCACCTAAACTGAGGAACCAACCAATCCCATGTGAATTTTTTCAGGATTAGGGAATAACCCATCTCATTTAGGTACAATCGTGTTGACCGATTGAAAATCATCCAACTATTGTATAAATTATAAACTTTTGAACTGACGGTGGTTTTGGGGTCTGGAGGATGTGAAATGCTAAGACATGTTGACATATTTCGGAAGTCGTAACACGATACCCATTGCAATAGCGAGATTTCTCATCAAATCTACATAAAATACTAATATAATTCAATTTGTAATTGGCCAAAACAGTCATAATCTATTTATTTCACCCCCAGGGGCCCACGGCGACCACGGGGCCCCAGCTGAGTCTGGCACTGCTTCCACTTACTTGTGCCGGGCCCCTCTCTGTCATCTTTCCTATCGACCACTCTTGGTCAACTCTTGTTCTTTTCCAACTTCGACGGTATTAGGATATCCGAGGCCTAGGGAGTCTTTTACTTTCCTGCCTTAATTGGCCCTTGTCTCATCTTTCCTGATCCCTCATTCTTCGAGGGTTAAGACCTCTTCTGTTCTCTTCATATCTCCTACCTTCTGCTCAAGGCCCTCAAGGGGACAGGGTATGTGTAGCCCCACCACTTCTGGTGCACCCTGGATTGTACTACACCCTCAAGGGCTCACGGCTGATGAGTTTGGGAGTTGGCAACCCTGAGGGATTCCTGAGCTGATTCCGTTTTTTATTGCCCTTTTTCCATTGCCTCTATGGCGGACCCTATCCTCTATTCCTTTCCTACCTGCCTTTCTTGGCTCTAGTTCTTTCCAAGTCCCTCAATCCTCATTCTTCGTCCTATCCATTGTTTGCCTTATTGTTTATTTGTTTACCATTTCTTCTTCTAGTTTGTAAGACTGTAGTTATACTAGTTAGAGTTTTCATTAAATTATCATCTCATCTCTCACTATCACCCAAACCATTAGGGGCCGATAACCTAGACGTTAGGCTCCTTATATGAACAATTATCATCCTCATCATTTATTTATTTCACAAGTCGACTGAACATAGTTTATTCTCAGGGTCTCGTATAATGAATGATGTCTTCTGTGTTGAAGAAAATCAAGTGTGATGAAATTATCTCTTTAGATAGAGATGGAGGTAGACATTATTAATTAACATCTTGTACAGGCAGAGACATCGCCTTCCGTTGTGTGGAGGATGAAGTCAGAGACAAATTGCTTAGTCTAAAACACACACTGATAAACGAGCTTCAGCCGTGCATTACCAACCTCAAGCAAAATACACCTGTTTGTCATTCTCAACTGTGCAAGTGTTTTATCTTCTGTCAGTATGTCTCCGAATGTATCAACATTAACCTAGTTGTGTTTAATAACTGCAATGATTCGTTTCCAGGCTGATTCATTCAAAATATTAGAGTAATTCATATCGCTCATTTGCTACAACAGTGACACAAGTCAACTCAAAATATGTTTGTGAGGAACTCCATTTAAGTCGAGGATGTAATCGAAAATGCATAGCTGGCTTAAAAGTTCATTGAATTCACAATATAAGACATAGAACATTGGAACTTTGTACAGTTGTCTAATGGTTTCTGATCTATTACGTGGCAAACAGCAGTTATCTTGAACGGCAAACTGGCACCAGTACTGTCACTGCAAAAAGTTTGTTACATCCTCTTATTTATGTACATTTTACAACATAACTATAAAAGACCCTAGCCTGAGCTTTTAACTATTTTAAATATAATGTATGTCACTAACTCACGTTGTGTACAATTATCCAAATACTATGAAAAGTTATCTTTTTATGGTCATTTGAATTTGGATTCTATAAACCACAGTGAAAATATGAATATAAAAGCATCCAAATTCTACAAATGGTTACATAGAAGCATAATTCTACATAAATATGTGTATAATAACTCAATAAACAATCCTTGAAAAATTCAGTTATGTAGCATTTAGGGTTTCAGAGAAAAGTGAACCTATGTGGTAGAAAAATTGATATCGAAAAAACAACATTTGAAAGTTGGATATGTTCTTTTACTCACATTTAAGTAACTTTGTCTAAAGGCATGCAGCATCAGATATACAATTATTTAAAAAAATACTTCCAGTTGATCAATGAGCTTGAAATGTTTACACAAAGTATAAAAGAGGCAATTAATACAAAACACGTATTTCAAAATTTTGATTTTTTGACCCCTCATCGGTTACAACGCCCCCCCCCCCCCCCTCAAAGAATTAAATGCATTTAATAATTTGTGGATTTTTTAAAATTATGTCACAATTTTAGTCCCATACTGAATTGGAGATGTAGAGACGGCACGGCTAAATGCACAATATTAATGAGTTGATGGTAAACATGATGAATTAAGGAAAAGGGTTTCAAAAATCAACCTAGAAATTAAATTACTACATGCGCCTACAGAGGTGGTGAAATTACTATGGGAAAGCTGAATACAAGGCCGGATCGAAAAGTCTTTGCCACTATTCTTAAAAAAAAAACACCCATAACTTACAGGTAATAACATATATTCCCTCAGTATGCCTTTCTTGCGTGGGGAAGTAAAGCCAGCGGTCCGATGTCATAGATTTATGCCATGTAAAAGAACCTTCACTAATTACACTTGTGTGAAGCTAAATTATAGGGTAGATTTGACTAACGCTCTTAGGTTCCTACGTTCGTCGCCAGGAGCCTACTGCGGGGGCATCTAGTAACAAAGTTCAGAACTAGTTGTCAATGATAGTGTTTGGTAGGAAAAGTAGGAACTGCTTGAAAATTGAATGTCTGCAGTCCTTACTTGAATTAAAAACAGATAACACACACTAATACAGTCATCACAATTAACACCGGTTATCAGACAGATTCTACACACACCCAAAGTACACGGGGCTACATGACCGCGATGTCGCAGCCGCTAAACTGAGGAACCAGTCAACAAATAATAAATATGCGTAGACTACTGTTGTACACACCTTACAATATTTTTCCACACAGTCTCCACATTTGTTCAGATATTTGTCCCATCGCAGCACTAAATTTGAGATGCCCCTGTGGAAGAATTCATCCGTCTGACTGTGAATCCATCATCAGACTGCTGTCTTGGCGTCATCGTTGCTCAGGAATCGTTGTCCTGCCAGGAACTTATTCAGCGGACCACAAACGAGGAAATCACTAGGAGCGAGGACCGGACTGTCTGTTGGGTGGTCCAGACTCTTCCAGTGAAATGACAAGAAGGATGTTGGCCGTTCTGGTTGGCACATGTGGTCTCGCATTGTCACAGACGAAAATGGATTTCATTTTCAAATTATGCACCCACAACTTCGTTAGCTAAGAACATCATTTACCTTCTTTGTAACAAAAGATGCTGTTGACCAGTGTTATCGATTGGAAATAATTAATTTAATTAGTTTCCAGCCGCGTTAGCGCAATTGGCGGCAAAGACTAATGTGGTTAGGATGCTACAAAACCACATTTTCTTCATCCGGGTACAGGAAATCTATACATAGTTGAATATTCTGTGAACCAATTGACGATAAAGGATTTGGTTGTATTCAGCTTTAACATAATAATTTGGCCTCCTGTGTATTTGTGGCATACTTTCAGTCGTTAACCCTCGAATCACACTATGGGGTCGCCCGCGACCCGGCATTTTATGATCTCTTCTGTGCATGCGTCAAATGCCGTTAGCTTGCTGTTATTTCATCTGCCTTCAGTGTAGGAATAATTGTTGGTGTGACTACATCGTTTAAGCGTTAGGAATATTTTGTTGCCGAGTATTGTTATATTTGGGTCACATACGAGCCCACGGTGTGGTTTGTATAACAAAATATTCTACGCGGTACCTTGCTTTATTCTACAGAGAGTTTGTTTTATATACGACGGGGACCCTCGCTTGCCCCTCGCCCGCGTTTCATGACTGTCTCCCGCCAGGCACTTCGCCGTTATGCGGCGCTCGCGTGGCACTGGGTCATTGAGTATAGGAATTTGTTCTTAAATTTGTACTTCAATGTGATCGTTGACCAATTTTTTGACGAACTGACTCACGGAGAGCGATTGTTAACTAATTTTCAACAAGATTCTGCCACTGCTCACACTGTCGAAGCATCCATGACAGAATTGCGTCACATTTTCGGTACTAGGATTATAAGTCGGAACGTGTGGCCCCCACGAAGCCCAGACTTATCACCATGTGACTTTTATCTGTGGGGGACGCTTAAAAATAGTGTATGCAAGAAACCCTCACACTATAAATAAGCTTAAAGTCAATATTACAGCTGAAATTCAGTCAATCGGTGCTGAGGAACTTCAGAAAGTAAATGACAAATTCATAA